>OX344721.1:109197209-114197209 GCA_947034835.1 Ballota nigra
CGCTTTCAATTCTCTCAACACTTCAATTTTTTTTCTTTCTCTCTTTTTCACTTTTTCAAACACTTCATCATTATTATTTTTTTTTTTCTTTTTCGCACAACACGTGAGCTCATTTTTTTCTTCTTTTGCTCATTCTCAAATTTTTTGTTCTTTTTCCCACATCTCAAAACTTCATCACACCTTTTTCTCATATTCACTCAACATACAACCTTCTCCTTTTTTCAACTCAATTCACTCCCTTCATATTCACACTTTCCTATTCTCCACTCAAATTGGGACAAAAAGGCTTAGGAATTGGAATAGTGTTTATATGTGCTAGCAAATAAAATAGGCTTTAGGCTCAAAGGGGCTAACAAGGGATCAATGTCATTGGTAAGGAAAATTTTGGCTAAGTGACTTATTCAAATAAAAAATGGCCTAAGATCCTATTCGGCATATCAAACTAGACACAATCTAGAAGCAAGAGCACATGCAAGTTCTAGCATCCTCTAAGGTGACGATCCACTCACAAACGAAGAGATTAAATCATGCATTTAAATCTCGTAAGGCTCAAATCTCACAGCTTTCACATCCATGCTAGTCCTAGTGCATTCTCACTCTCATCACACAAGTACTCAAAAGAAAACTCATAAGCATACAAGTTCTTTCTCAAATCAGCTCAAATTCAAACACTCACACAAGAAAACTCCTAACTCATCCTCACAATTCACCCTACTCATCAAATCATACTCAAAGATAGCAATCAACAAGCATAAGGTGATTGATAGGCATAAAATGTTGAGTAACAAAACAAATTAATAATAGCCCAAGGAGCATCTCAAGGCATCATATAACTAACTCAACTCAAAGATAAGGGGTGCTCCGGTGCTATGTAACAATAAAACATATAAAACTCCACCCCCCCAAACTTCGACCTTGCTAGAGGTCTAAGTTTGGGGTTGTGGGTTACCTCAACCGAACAATTCAGTTTCTCTCAATAGCTTTGCACACTCCCTTGTCTCAAGTTGGTTTCTTCAATCTAAATAACTCCATGATACCTTTACTCCTTTAGAGACAAGCCTACAAAATAAAACTCTCAAGTACGAGGTTAAACATACGACTCAAAACACCCTAATAATATAAAAAGACACTAAAAATAAATGAAAGCAGATAAAAATGGGTTGCCTCCCATTCAGCGCTATTTTTAAGGTCCTCATGCCGGACCAAGCTCAAATGAGCTTATGGGACATCATACTCAAATTTACCTCCCTTACTCTCATAAGAGTGGTGTTTGAACTTCTTTCCTTGATGCCCCACCATCATGAGTTCCTTTGCTCTCTTCTCATCCCCAAGTGTTATGGGTCTCAACTCCTTCTTGCCTCTATCTGGAGGAGTCTTACTAAACAATTTCTTGAATTTGGATTTTTTCTTCTTAACTCCTCCTTTCCCTTCTAACTGGACCACATCCACTTTCTTCACCTCTTCATCCTTCAACTTCTTCACTTCATCCCTATCAAAATAATCAAGATCATAACGCTCATGGGTTAAATTATCAATTGAAGGACTAGCAAAATCATGAATATGAGAAGGATTAGGGAGAGAATGTGTGTCTTCAACACGAGGATCAATTGCATCCATGCAATACAAGCTCTCATCCTCCCTCGGGTGTTTCATGGCTTCATATAGGGAGATCTTCACTTCTTGATCGTCAACCTTCAATGTAATCTTCCCATTTGCCACGTCTAGCACCATCCCCGCTGTAGCTAAGAACGGTCTTCCCAAGATCAGGGGCACGTGCTCATCTTCCTCCATCTCTAGCACTACAAAGTCGGCTGGAAAGATATGATCTCCAACTCTCACTAGAACGTCTTCAACAACACCTTGAGGTCGAGTAATAGACCGATCGGCAAGTTGAAGTGTCATCATTGTGGGTTGAAGTTCAACACCTTCCAACTTCTTGAAAAGCGACAACGGCATGAGATTGATGCTCGCCCCGAGGTCGCACAACGCTCCCTTCTTGATCCCATTCCCGATATCACATAGGATCGTGAAACTCCCGGGATCCTTCAGCTTTGGTGGAAGCGCCTTGTGCACTAATGCACTCACCTCGTGGTTCAGCTGCACCAACTTCGGCTCATCCACTCGCCGTCTTTTCGCAATCAAGTCCTTCAGAAACTTTGCATAATGCGGCATCTGTTCCAAAGCATCATAAAAAGGAATATTAATTTGCAATTGTTTAAAAACATCAAGGAACTTAGCGAATTTCTCATCAAGCTTCTTTTTCATGAAGCGCTGTGGATATGGGACGGGTATCACAGATTTGGGTACCCCCCACTCATCTCTTTCTGTTTCTTTCACTTTCTCCCTTGCTTCCTTTGCCTTTTTCCACTTAGGAACTCTCTCACTCTTCTCAATTCCTTCACTTTCAATCCCCTTCTCAACTTCATCTCCTTTAGGCTCAATCTCTTCTTGGGGCGTCTCAGAATCAGCAGGCATCTCGGGACCTTCGTAGTTGGTTCCACTTCTCAGCTGGATCGCCTTGCACTGCTCTTTTGAGTTCCCCTCCGGCATTCTATTCACGGACTTTGCAATTTGGCTCATCTGGAGCTCTAAAGAGGTGAACCTTCGATTGTTCTCTTGTTGAGTCCTAGTCCACTCAACGTTCATCTTCTGGAGCTCTTGATCACGTTGATCACCCTTCTTATGCAACTCCTTCACATCGTACTCCAAGGATGACAACCGCTTGCTCCCTTCCTCCACCTTCTGAAGGATCGCTCTCAACATCTCCTCGGTTGAGGCACCGCCTTCTCCACCAGGAGGTTTAGACCCCGGATCAACACCTGCAGGAACAGTAACACCAGCTTTTGGATTAGCATAAGAAAAATTATCATTCTTCCTCCATGTGTTTTGAGGAAGCTGCTGGCTTCCTTGAACTCCTTGTGTGTTCCTCCATTGATTTTGAAGTGGCTGAGGGCCTGGAGGCACAAATGGTTGACCATAAGAAGGCCTTCCATACTGGTTTCCACCTTGGTAGCCATTCTGATTGTAATACGGACCTCCCATGTAATTGGCTACCTCTTGCTGTCCACTGGGCTGGTCTACTCTCTCATTCTCCACTCCATGCTCTCCACCCAAACTCTTCCCCAACTCAAGGTTGTTGATCTTCTCCATCATGGCCATCAGCAGCCTTCTCGTTCCTTCTCCCTCTTCCACCTGATGCACTCTTTGCAAATCTGCATCCGCACTCCAAGCACCGGCATTCGTGACAATATTGTCCACGATCTCCCTACATCTCTCTATGCCTTGGTTCAGGAATGCTCCGCCCGCACATGCATCTAAATGGGCTTGACCATCCTTGCTGGCACCACTATAGAAGAATGCCATAATGTCTCCCTCGTTGTACCCGTGCTGCGGGCACTCAATCAGCATGTTTGAGTATCTCTCCCACGCTTGGCGTAAATCCTCTCCAGACTTCTGGCGAAAGGACGAGATCTCAATTCTAGCCTTGATAGTCCTAGATGGAGGGTAGAATCGCTCGAGGAACAGACGCTCGAGCTCGGCCCAAGTGGTAATACCTCCCCGCGGGAGCGTATTATCGTACCACTCCTTAGCTATTCCCGTCAGTGAGAATGGGAACAGCCTAAGCCTCTTGGCATCTTCAGACATGCCATTATAATTGAATGTTGAGGCTATCATGAGAAAACTCCTCAGATGTGTATGAGGATTCTCCTTCCCGATCACTCCTTTGAACTGATTCTCAGTCAGCAGCTTTAAAATCCCCGGTGATATCGAGAAGTTGTTCGCCTCAACAGGAGGTAGAGCTACTCCGTCATAGTACCTCTGTGGCTGCGCTGCAAACCTCCCTCGAATCGCCATATTATGATCTACGTTCTGAGGAACGTATTGAGGATTAGCAGCTGGTGCGGGTACTTGTTGGGGTGGTGGTTGGTTATAGACTGGTGGTGGATAATATGGATATGGTGGGTAAGGGTAAGGTGGGTATGGGTAGTGTTGGTATGCTGGGTTATGGAAAAGGTTATTTGGGTTTTGTGGGTAAGCAGGGTTTTGGTTCTGGTTTTGGGGTTGTGTTTGTGCAGAGTTGATTGTGTCTTGTGGGTTCGGGTGTGGGCTCTCAGTTCCCCCTACGGGTATCTGCTGATTACTGCTATTTCCATTGGCACCCTCTGCCCGTTCCACAAGAGCGGTATACTCTGCAGCTATCTTGTCTAACTCCCCAAGTTCATCAGAAATTTTGTCTTTGTCTCCAGCAGTAGTCATTCTTCTCAAGAAAGCTCGGTTCCTTCTGGCTATCGTCTCAGGGTCTGACAGGATTCTTTCTTCGCCCGTATTGCCTTGTGAGCGTGTTTTCATAAACCTGAAACACTAGCAAAAGGATCAAAACGCAACTGCTGAACAAATAAAAATAAACAGAAAATAAGTCACTCACTACTAACTACTAAGCTATCGACAAGTCCTATTCAAAAAGCATAAAACGCCATCCCCGGCAACGGCGCCATTGACTTGAAGCGACTACACTAGCTTCTACTAGTAGCTACCCCGCAAGAGAACGGGTTCACTGTAGTATGGGCAAGTATAGGGACCAAGTATTATCGAACCCAAGGGATGGTGTATATGCGAATAGATCCCTGAAGATCTACGCGTCGTAGTTAATATGAGTGAAATGTTTTTTTGGTTTTTTGAAAAGAGAAAATTAAACTAAACTAAATTATCCTATGAATGCAAAAGGAAAATTAAACGAAGTAACAAAAGGTGTGTTTTCAAATATGAGATGGTGATGCTCAGGATAGGAATCCCTACGTATACTAACGGAGCAGGTACATAATCAAAGTAATCGTGACAAACAAGAATTAACCTAAGTAAAAGATCGTAGAATGAAAGCTCAAGATTTCTCACCCTAATACTTTATCCTAGCAATCGACTTCACTAATCCACTAACAAGTTAATGAACTGTGCTTAATTAATGAGACCCTAATTTACCTAAGGTGATGCGGTCGTCCTCCTTCGCTAAACCGGTAGATGAATTAACCTTTCCTAAACCCTCTCGTTAAGACTACTAATTGTTATTGAGTGATGCGGTCGTCCTCTCTCTAACACTTTCGTACGAAATTCAAAGGTAGAGTTAAGATTAATTATATGAATTCATTAATTAAGAGAATTAAAACTAACGTCACCAATTACCTTAATTACGTACCCACATCCTACTTCTACGAGTTCATCCTAACCTAAGCATGCAAGGGTTTTAGCCGGACATGGTTTTAACAAAACTAAAAGCAATTAAAGAAACAACGAACATAAACATATTGAATTGAACGAAGAAAATAAGAAACATGAACTAGGGTTTAAAAAGAAAATAAATACGAAGAACTGAAATTTAATTAACTAAAACGAAGTTTAAAGCGTTAAAAGTAATCGAGCTAATTAAAAGAAACTAAGAATTGAAAAGAAACTAGAATTCGTATGAAAAACCTTAACAACGTAAAAGTAAAGCTTGCTCGTCTCCTTCCTCTCCAAAAACTAAGTCTAAAAGTATTTCTAAAAGTTGGGGATCCTTCAAAACGTGTTTGGACGATGTATATATAGGCACCGGGTCGAAACGGGAGTTAATGGGCCGAAAATACGCATCCGGAGGCAAAAGTATATGGGCGCTCGAGCAAAACGCTCGAGCGGTCCCGCTCGAGCAGTGTAGCTCGAATGGTGCATTCGCTCGAGCGGTCGCGCTCGAGCTGCTCGAGCGCTGAAATCATTCTGTAAGTTTTGGGCGCTCGAGCGATTCGCTCGAGCGCAAGAATGGTTCTGTATGTTTACGCGCTCGAGTAAGGCACTCGAGCGGTGGCGCTCGAGTGATGCGCTCGAGTGACCTCTAATCCCTCCAAATGATACTTTTCCTCGTCCGCACTAATACTAATCGTATTTCTTCAATATCTTCTCATCCGGGCATCCGTTTGAGTCGATTCAAAGTCCTACGAACTCCGTTTTTCGTCCTCTATTCACCTATGTGCATCAAAGAGACAAATTTATCAATGTATAGAAATAATGCTCAATTGACTCTAAATACTCTATAAACTCGACCAAAACTAGGGCGTTTCTAGCTACGAATCATGACAATTTCACGCCTAATCAGTTACTGTTAGGTGTTCCGGAATGCCTAATCACCATCTGATCTTAAAAGAAGGAGTGCCTATAGTATTACTAAGAAATATTGATCACAAATCTGGTTTGTGCAATGGAACAAGATTGATCGTAACCAAACTTGGCAACCACATTCTCGAGGCTGAAATAATATCTGGAAGGAATATTGTAGATAAAGTATTCATCCCAAGAATGACATTGACAAATTCTGATCCTACAATGCCGGTGAATTTTACAAGGGGACAGTTTCCAATTCTAATGTGTTTTGCCATGACAATGAACAAAAGTCAAGGACAATCACTTTCTACTGTTGGATTGTATCTTTCCAAGTCTGTTTTCACTCATGGTCAACTTTACGTTTAGATCGAGTAGAGGACTGAAGATTATGTCACTTGATTCTAAAGGAAATCATTCTAAATATGCAACGAATGTTGTTTATAGGAAGATTTTCCGCAATTTGTAAACATTATTTTCTAAACATTTGGTTAATAATATATTTCATGAATTTATAGTTTATTATTTTTGGAATATAATTATTTATTATTAACTAACATGTTTAAAAATGCAATAAAAATATTGAATAAATAAAATAATAATAGTAACAACATTTAGAAAACTTAAAAAAAATTATTAATAACTTTATAATAAATTTTATGTACAGTTCCGCGATAATCGCGGGTTTAGCACTAGTAAATATATAATGCGTATTAAATCTTAATCCATTGATGTAATGTGCTTTAAATTTTTATTCTTTTTATTTGACGGGTATGTGCTTTGAATTTTTAAATTGAAGCAATACTTTGATATTTTTTCAAATATTTACACACATATAGACTGAGGAATAAAATTGGTGAAATAACTAATGAATTTAAAACTTATATTATTATAATAATTTTTAGACAACTAATTGTGTATTTAGTTTTTATTGATCAAATAAATTCAATTATTGATCACAATATATTACTAAAATATAATTAAATTAAAAATATGATAAAAATCACTCCATTATATCAATAAATTGATTAAATACATTTTTATATTAACCCCCTTCCATATATATATATATATATATATGAATAGCACAAACGAAAAGTGCATGGACTTTTATATTTGATAGCCCTCAAAATCTCCATTTTTTACCACTTTAAAGAAAAAAAAATTAAATTGACTACTAAATATTGCTATCTAATAATTAAAAGAAACAAAATAAATTGATATTTGTAAAAAATCATGTACTCATTTAAGAGTTCTTATAATAATTAATCAAGGATCCGTGTAAATTCGTATGCATATCTATATGGTTTTTTTATTAGTAAAAAAAAATGAAATAAGAGATATATATTGGAACGACATTTCATTGTTATAAAAAATTATAGGCCAAAATCTAGATATAAATATGAATTCATATGTTTTATATATTCAATTTTCATTAATTAATTTGGAATTTTTATTTTGGATTTTCTTATGAGAGAGAAGATTTGACAAAGATTTGAGAGAGATATAAAAGGAATTTTGTTTAACATATAGTTAATTTGTTTGAGTTGATCTAGATCAAATTATGACACGTGGCAACAATCTAACAGTGTAATAGAAGATGTTACATTATTGTGTAACAGGAGATCTCGTCCGTTTTTTTTTTTTTTGCGGAGTCAAGGTGTGGCCCCCTCCACTTATGGATACCTCAAATTAATCAATCTTTGGACTGCATATCGAATCGTAAAAATAAAGTGTATTTCAATGTAAAATATTTACACAAATTTTAGCATGCACTTGAATTTTAAACTCAATTTTCACTTTAATTTTGATTTATTTCAAAACACACACAAACACACTAATTGGTAAACTTGGGCTAAAATTAATTGTTGTAAATTATTCAAAAATTGATGAATTTTTCTTTGTCCCAATTAATTTTTTTTCTCTTGTATTTTTCTCATTTCGCTCTTGTTTCGATTATTCTTTCAATTGACTTCACTAAAATTATGCTCGTGTTACCGATAAAAATCCTCCATTTTCAACAAAAAATAACAACACGACATTTCTCCATATCCAATGTAAGTAGTTAAACTGAATAATTAAAATATGAAATGAAACTAAAAATATGCATCATATGCTCACAAAAATCATGCAAATTTCACCCAAATTAGAGATGAGCTTTATTGCATAGGTAGGAGGTTATGCTCAATGCTTTGATTTCTATTATCAACAGGTACACACCAAGCATGGATCCACGGATGGGAGTTTTTGTACGGACTATGATTGACTCTCTCAGAATGGTGAGAAGTGTTGGTCGACAATTTGGAACAAATGTGATCCAACAAAGGTTGTGGTACACGGATGAAAAGAGAGTGCCGACGAGAACGAAGCTACTTCGAAGGAGATTTCTATAGTGATGATCTAAGTGTCAAGGAGACGTATTGTGACTATTCAATTAGATTTCTATAGTGATGTTCTAAGTGTCAAGGAGACATATTGTGACTATTCAATTTTATTGATTGACTTACACAATATATATTGCTCTACAAGTAGTTTATAAATTAAACTAAATTTCTATGTACATGGAAATTAATATCAAACATAATCTGCAAATAATCTGTACAATCTTAACTATAATGATTTCGTCAAATCTTCTATCTTGGTAACCATATCTTTAATATGCCCCCGCGAGATGGAAGATCCGTAAAATACTTCAATCTTGGAACGGAAGATATTGACTGATATGGGAGTTTGGAGCCGCGTAATAGCGTGGAGTGGATGAAGTCAATACGAACGTAAGAGTGATAATACAACCGGAAAAACATAGAGAGAGAGATGGTAATATTCAGAGAGAGACAAAGTAAAAAATAAAAAATGAAAATAGACTAAGAAACGACAACAAAGATAGAAGGAGAGATGCAACAGTTGCACGATATTATCACATAACATCAGGAAGGAAGGGAGGGAGGGAGGGAGGGAGAGAGGGAGAGAGAGAGAGAGAAACTTGGAGTAGCCACGTGAGACAAAAGATAGACAACATGAGTGTAGGATCAGATGTGCGAAAGACATGAGACAAGGAAGAAAAAGAAATAGGTCTTGCTAGATTGGGAAGAAAGATAACAGAAGAAGATAAAAAAAAATGTGGGCCGTGAGACAAAATGCTCTGATACCATGTCAAAAAAAATAATATTGTGGTTATTCAATTTTATTGATCGACTTACAAGAATATACACATACAACAATTTAAGTATTCTACAAGTAACCTTTGAGTCATCTAAAATCAACCCTTGAGTGTGGGGAATATTTTTTTTTAAGACCAGTAGGTTAGGGAGGTAGCAAAAGAAGGACCACAGGTCTTCGGGCTGGCAATTTAAGGACACCAGATTTAAAATATTTCAATTTGAGGCCAAATTGGCCCGAATTGACTCTAATGGGAGCTAATTCGGGCCAACCTGACCTCAATTTGCAAAATTTTAAACCTATGGTCCTTAAATTGCCAGCCCCAAGACCTACCGTCCTTTTACTACCTTTCATTACAAGATTTTCATGTTTTAGCAACGAAAAAATTATGTTGCTAATCAATGAATTTGCATTTAGTAATGGATTTAAAACGAATATTTTTCATTGTTATTATGCTCGTTGCTAAATATGCCAACGAAATAGTATCGCGTTAGTAAAAAATACCGACAGATTATCAACGGATTACCAAAAAAAAAAATATTTATTTATATGACCAATCTGTTGGTAATCTGTTGGTAAAACGGTTAGTGAACATAATCTGTTGTTAAATTATTGTGGTAATTTTTTATTCCGAATTAGCACTAATTAACCCCTGATTTCGGGATATTTTATACACATTGCACCCGTCCAACACCACTTTGAGACATAATTATTACCTTTCTAAATATAAGTATATATTTTAAAAAAATATTAATACAAAAAAATAAATGTTTCTTCCTCATACCAACCCCACGCCCCAATCATTTTTCACCCAAAGTTTAGACCGTCGTCCCTACCCACCCCGGCCCTCACCTCGACCGTCCAACTCCAAGTTTTTGACCGTCAATGGTGCTGAGGTAGAATAGTGTGAACTACACATAAGCAACAGGCTTGGTTTTGGCCGATCGAGAACCATGTTTCAAGCACGTGAATAAAATAGCCCGAAATTGGGGTCATGTCTCAAAATAGTTATTTTTATAATTTTTGTTTTAAATATATATTTATATTTATAAATAAAAAATATTTATTTTTAAAGTGGTATCGGACGGGCTCCACGAGTATAAACTAGTCAAATATCGGGTGTCAAATTTGGGTCCAATTAGATCTAATTTGGAATTAATTTTTTAAGACCACAACTTAGAGGGTAGCAAAAGAAGGACGATAGGTTTTGGGGCTGGCAATTTAAGGACCATAGGTTTAAAATTTTGCAAATTGAGGTCAGGTTGGCCCGAATTAGCTCTAATTAGAGTCAATTCGGGCCAATTTGTGCTCAAATTGCAACATTTTAAATCTGGTGTCCTTAAATTGCCAGCCCGAAAACATGTGGTCCTTCTTTTGCTACCCCCACTAACCTACTGGCCTAAAAAAAAAAACTTATTCCTTGAGTGTGCTACCAGTAATTTAAAAATCAAACTAAATCTCAATACACATGGAAATTAATATCAAACATAATGTGCAAATAATTTGTACAATTTAAATTATAATGATTTTTTTAAATCTTCTGGTAACTATATCTCTAGGTTTAACACTGGTCTATGCGACTCTCGCAGTGAAACGGTAAAAAAGAAAATCGAGCTAACTTCACTTTTAGTCCCACAGGACATCTGACAATTTCAAAATGGTCCCAATACTTTTATAATTGGTCCCAAACGATTTTTTTCTTGTAAATTTGATCCCACAAGATTTTTGACTTGCAAACATAGCCCCAAAACTAAACGGTGGAAAACGGAAGTTTGATTGCACGTTAAGTTTTGCATACTTAGTCCCAAACATATATCCAGTGGTACCAAAAATGCGAAATTTTTATTTCTTTTTATATTAAAATATAGAATTTGAATAAATTATTACAAAATTAAAATAAAGTGAAATATAACAATATCATTATATTAAAATTGATTTTTATTTTTAGTTTTTTAAAAACCTCGTATTAATAGAAAAATAATAAATAAATTTATTATCCTAATTTTTTTATATACCGCACTTATACAATATCATTTACGATTAATAATATTTTGTATTTTTGTTAATACCAAAACAAGAAAAAAATAAACAGATTTATTATCCTAATTTTTTTATATACCGCACTTATACAATAGGCCCCGGCTAAATAAACCCCCGATTCTTCTATACATACTCCAATTTATTTTTGCCAAAAATAGTTTTAAATAAAAGTCAAGATTACCCATTCATAAATATTATTTTAATTATGAATTAAATTTATTTTAGTTTTTCACACCATTTTCTCATTCTCAGCATCACAAAATTAATATTTTGAGATTCCTAAAAATCAAATTTCTTGATTATTTTCATTAAAACCCTAAAACCTAAATTTTTGGATTATTTTCATTCAAATTAACACAAGATAATCCAAGTTTCAAACGACAAAAAGAATCACATTAATGTAAGTTTTTTTTTCTTACGCTGAATGACAAGTTAATATGTTACATAGGGCATTAGTATTATTTTATGTGAGATTATGTTTGCGTTTTTTTCGGTAGCACCAGTGAGTAATATTCATATACGTTAACTTATAGTTTTCTTTGTAAAGACAAAATATTTAGTGTACTTGGAATAAAATTTTAAACACACTTTGTTAGCCTACGTTGTTTTTTTTTTTTTTTTTTTTTTTGCAAATTTTATTTTCTTGCAAAAAAGAAATTTCTGTTTTTTTTTTTTTTAGATTAAGAATATCACCTTTTTTTTATTGTGTTTGAATGAATTCGGAGGTAAAATTCTTTGTTTTGATCGTGTATATATTTAAGTGAATAGAATTGTGAGTTTACAATTATTTACTTTTTTTTTTTGTGTTTTAAATGTAGGTTAATTTTTTTAAAAGGACATAATTGTCTAAACTTGGGGTATGTGTAGTAATCATATAAAATAATCATATTTTTATGGGGTTTGTATAGTAATTGAGGTATGTATAGGAGAATCGGGGGTTTGTTTAGCCGCAGCCTATACAATATCATTTACGATTAATAATATTTTGTATTTTGTTAATACCAAAACAAGAAAAAAATGAACAGAATTATTATCCTAATTTTAAATTATTATGATTATTTAAATAAATATTCATATTTTTCTAATTAATTTTATCAAATTTTTTAATAGAAGAATTATAGAATTGTTTCTGGAAAAATTCAAAATAATTTTAAAATAAAAAATTAAATTATTTTAATTTTTTATAATTATTTAAATAAAATATAGAGTGAATTATTTCAATTTATAATTTTTGTAATATTCTTATCTATATATATATAATAACGCTAACCGGCCTACATTTGGAAACCATTGAATTTTCCCGCCAAAATTATTACTAAATTGAGTATTAAATCTTTGGTATATATCTTTAAAATATATTATATTATAAATATTGACAAATAATTATTTACAAAATATATTGGATATATTTTAAAATATAATTTATAAAAAATATTGAAAAATAATATAAAAATATATTGAATATATCTTTAAAATATTCGTTATGATAAATCCCTCTATTTTGTAGTGTAAAAGATATTTCAATTTTTTTAAATAATAGTTGATAAATATTTTTGTGAATGATAAATATATAAAAATAATTTGATATATAATTTGTAGAAGTTTATTTTTTGTAGAAGTTGTTAAAATATTTATTAATCTTAAATTTTTTATTTTTATTTGTTTGGCAAAGTATAGGGTGAAAATGGTACATACATGAACAATTTGAAGCATATTAATTATTTTCAGTAAAATGTATTAGTTGTTTTCACTAAAGGATATTAGTTGAAGGGTACAAAAAATATTAGTTATTTAATTAAAGGGTATTAGTGGTTATTACAAAATAATAATAATTACAAAATGGTTTATGAATGAACCAGTTTCACTCTATACATACTCTTAATTTTGTGTATAAATATTGACAAATAATTATTTACAAAATATATTGGATATATTTTAAAATATAATTTATAAAATATATTGAAAAATAATATAAAAATATATTGAATATACCTTTAAAATATTCGTTATGATAAATCCATATATTTTGTAGTATAAAAGATATTTCAACTATATATATATAATAACAGGCCTACATTTGAAAACCATTGAATTTTGCAGCCAAAATTATTACTAAATTGAGAAATATTTATTTTAAATTTTTGGTATATATCTTTGAAATAAATTTATTATAAATATTGATAAATAATTGTTTAAAAAATATATTGAATATACTTTTAAAATATAATTTATAATAAATATAGAAAAATAATATAAAAATACGTTGAATAAATCTTTGAAATATATATTATGTTAAATGCCTCTATTTTGTGGTATGAAAGATATTTCAATTATTTTAAATAATAGTTGTTAAATATTTTTGTGAATGATCAATATATAAAAATAATTTGCTATATAATTTGTAGGAGTTTATTTTTTGTAGAAGTTGTTAAAATATTTATTAATCTTAAAAAAAAACACTTTTTATTTTTTGGCAAAGTATAGGGTGAACATGGTTCATACATGAACAATTTGAATCATATTAATTATTTTCAGTAAAAGGTATTAGTTTTTTTTCACTAAAGAATATTAGTTGAAGGGTACAAAAAATATTAATTATTTAATTAAAGGGTATTAGTGGTTATTACAAAAAAAAAAATATTACAAAATAGTTTATGAATGAACCAGTTTCACTCTATACATACTCTTAATTTTGTGTATAAATATTGACAAATAATTATTTACAAATATATTGGATATATTTTAAAATATAATTTATAAAAAATATTGAGAAATAATATAAAAATATATTGAATGTATCTTTAAAATATTCGTTATGATAAATCCATATATTTTGTAGTATAAAAGATATTTCAACTATATATATATAATAACAGGCCTACATTTGAAAACCATTGAATTTTGCAGCCAAAATTATTACTAAATTGAGAAATATTTATTTTAAATTTTTGGTATATATCTTTGAAATAAATTTATTATAAATATTGATAAATAATTATTTACAAAATATATTGGATATATTTTTTAAAATATAATTTATAATAAATATAGAAAAATAATATAAAAATATGTTGAATAAATCTTTGAAATATATATTATGTTAAATCCCTCTATTTTGTGGTATAAACGATATTTCAATTATTTTAAATAATAGTTGTTAAATATTTTTGTGAACGATCAATATATAAAAATAATTTGATATATAATTTGTAGAAGTTTATTTTTTGTAGAAGTTGTTAAAATATTTATTAATCTTAAAAAAAAAATATTTTTTGGCAAAGTATAGGGTGAACATGGTTCATATATGAACAATTTGATGCATATTAATTATTTTCAGTAAAATGTATTAGTTGTTTTCACTAAAGGATATCAGTTGAAGGGTACAAAAGATATTAATTATTTAATTAAAGGGTATTAGTGGTTATTACAAAAAAAAAATTACAAAATGGTTTATGCATGAACCAGTTTCACCCTATACATACTCTTAATTTTGTGTAGAAGATAGATTATCTAGATGACAAAATATAGAGTGAAAATAGCTCATATATGAACAATTTGAAGTTTATTAGTTTTTCTCATTAAAGGATATTAGTTGTTTTAATTAAAAGATATTAGTTCTGGAGAATATTAGTTGTTTTCACTGAAGAGTATCAGTTCTGGAGGGTATAATTTATTTTCACTGAAGGGTATTAGTTGAAAGGTACAAAGAGTATTAGTTGTTTAACTAAAGGGTATTAGTGATTATACTAAAAGGTATTGCAAAGTGGTGTATGTATGAATCAATTTCACTATATACATAATCTTAATTTTTGGTAGAAGAGAGATCATTTAGATTAATTACTTTGAAGAAAGATTATAGTAGACATATAACAATTAATATATCAATATGTTCAATTAGACAAACCATCAAATACATATGAGCATTAAAATATTAAAGGATATTAATGGTTATACTAAAAAATATTACAAAGTGGTTTATGTATAAACCAATTTCACCCTATACATTATTTTTTGTAGAAGAGAGAGATTATCTAAATTAAGTATTTTGGAGAAAGATTATAGTATACATATAACATTTAAGAGTAGGTCTTGTGTGAGACTGTCTCATGTCATAAGATGGTGTTAATTTGTTATGTCTCATGCCATAAGAAAGTCTACACAATTTTTTGCAACATTTATTATATAAAATTATAAATATATTCTATTAAGCAAACCACCAAATACATATGCGCATATCTATCATATTGGAATAAGTTTGGGAGATACCTTTGAGTTAGTAAATTAACATACAAAAAATGCATAAGTTAATGCACTTTGTCGTCTACAAAGCAAGAAAAGAGTAAGATCTCCAACGAACTCTATATTCCCCAATATTTTTACCTCTAGATTCAGAATAATTTCACGGGATAATAATATGAACAGTACATTCCAATTGAAGCCAGAGCAATGGATAGAAATTGAGGGTTTCAAACTCTAAAACTAAATTAAATTTGGAGGATATATAATAATTAATGTTAGTTATTTATTTATAAAAATATATGTGAAATGTATAAATTCTTAAATTGTGTAATTATTTTAATGCATGCATTTATATCAATATTATAAAAATAAATTTTAAAAAATTAATATGTACGAGTAACAGTATGAAATGGAAGACTTCATAAATGATTTTTTTTAATTAAAAAAATGAAAAGATTTCATTGATAATTTTAAAAATGCTTCGTTCAAAGCTATATTTAAAAAATGTTATAGACAATCTGAATTATTTGAAGGACAGAGCCACTAGAACACCTTGAAGTGTTATGGTGCGTCGAATCATGATTTGAATTTGAAAGTTGGCACTTCAATTATGTAACTCAGAAATATAGGTCATTCAAGAGGATTGTGCAATGAAACTAGATTGACTCTAATAAGACTAGATGACAGTGTTCTGGCAGGTAAGCAATTCAGATGAGATGAGATCCCTATACTTTCATTGACTCCATTTGACCCAAGACTTGCGTTCAAGATTCAGAAACGGCAGTTCACATTAGTTGTCTCATAAGAAATAGCACTAAGAATCAATGACAATCGCTCGCTATTGTTGGCATATTCTTGAAGAATCAATTTTTAGTCATTGTCAGTCGTACGTGGATTTTTAGTCATTGTCAGTCGTACGTGGATGTTTTGAGAGTCACCATTCACAATAATTTGAAGATTTGGATATGTGGTGGCTGATGATAAACGTACATCGAAAATTGAAGAAAATGTGATTTTCATAGAGGTGTTTCGAAATGTATAGTCCTTTGGATTTTTTTTTACTTCCCGTTTAATATGGATTCTTAGGTATTACCAAAATCCTTCACATAAAATAATAGGCCGAAGCTAATAACACCCGGACTTTTTCTCTTTAAACCCGTTCCTTTTCACACCCGAGCCTATTTTTTTAATTTTACTTAAACACCCGTAATATATTGTCTATTTTACCCATCAACGCAAAATTCAATATTTTCATACACTCAAATCTTAAACCTATAATTACATTGGACTATTTTGATAAAAAAAAAATCGGATTTAAAGAGCAAAAGTTAAGGTGTTATTAGCCGCGGCCAAAAGAATAATAGTATTATCTATTTAAAATAATAAAAAGAATTAATAGAAATATTAATAAACACTCTTAAACCTAAACATACAAACTACAATATAAATTGAGAATCCATAAATTTATGTATAATTATGGTCGTGCATCGCACGGGTTTAAATACTAGTGTTTAAGTATATAAAAAACAAAGTAAATTAACACTATGCCAGAAAAGGGCTACGACAACGGGGAATCCCCGTTGTCTTAAGTATTTTTTCACCGTTGTTGATGGGCTTGTTGTCGTAGCTCCAGATTTTTGACAACGGGTTTTCCACCGTTGTCGTAGGCATTTACGACAACGGAAAATCCCCGTTGTCGTAGGTGTTTTTCCACCGTGGTCGTAAAGCTTTACGACCACGGGTTTTAACCGTTGTCAAAGGTCAGGAACTACGACAACGAGCCGATCAACAACGGTGGAAAAACACCTAAGAGAACGGGGAATCCCCGTTGTCATTTTCAATTTAACCGTTGACGTAGTTTTTATAAATTAAATCATTGTTGTAATAACCCTACGACAACGGGTATTACCCGTTGTTGTAGGTGTTCTTTATTTTTATTTTTTTGCAATATCAAATTTCATAATCTTAATTACTAACAAAATAATAAATAATATTATTATAAAATTCTAATTAAAATAATATCTAATATATTATTAAACTCATAATACATCAAGAACAAAATTCCTCATAATATAACAATTTATAATTCGACAATGTAACTTATGTACATATTATAAAAATACAAGAAGTTAGATACTACTTCTAATATCATCTCCATTTCAATGTTTGGTCTTCTATTCGAGGCACACCATTCCTGAAAAAAAAAATTAACAATGAGCTATATTAAAATATTAATGTCTCAGCCAAATGAATAAGGTAATCTTCGAAGTAGAAAGATTAAATTAAAGAATATTTCCATACAAAAATATTAAACTAAAAAATGTTTCCATACAGTGATTAGGTGAGAAGTCAAATTAAGTGAGAATATTTCTAATACTTTTACACACCTTATAATTTATAATAACTCCTAAAAGTTTATACAAAAAACATTAAACAATGAGGCAGTCAGGGTTTTTTTACCAACTTATACTCCATGTTGTTTGACATTATAAAAGCTCCTAAAAGTTTAAGTATGAATAAAAGCACTGCAATGGGGAAGTGAGAGATATTCTTTTAATCAATTTATACTCCAATCCAGATGTGAAGTGTCACAACTCTGCGATAATTGTTCAATATTAACAGGATCACTATATCTGATTTCAGTAAGAAAGTTGGATACTGAGGGTGAAGCTCTTGGAATCAGCTTATGCTACTGCTATTACCATTCATGTAAGATTTTTATAAAAACAAAATCCATGTTGGGCATTATGAAGATCTAGTATGGCATTTATTAATTAAGACCTAGTATGGCATTATATAAAAACAAAATCCAGCATTGCAGCATAATGAGATAATAGCAAACTAAATGAAGATCTAGTATGGCATTTATTAATTAAGATATCCCAGAGGAGAACACGTCTTGAAATAACGTTAAGTACCTTGTCTCGGGGTTGAGTCTTTAGCCAGCTTGCAATATACAGGTCTGTCCTTCCTTGGGTCTCTCCTCTTGGTGCTACTGGATACTGCAAGAGCAAAAAACAAAGAGAAATGTGCCCCTCTCATCATTAACAAGAACTACAACCAAAATTTTCAATAGAAGATAATGTAATTCCAAGCATTCCACAAAAACTCTGTGCAACGACCTTTTGGATGAGTTTTGAGTTTTCATATAAATGCAGGATGATTGGAAAGGTCTCATTGAGATTTTGAAGAGTTGAAATATAAATTATGAAATCTGTAATGAAGTAAGAGATAAAGATATGAAACAAGTTAGGTTTTAATAGGAAATAGACATGCGTAGTACCGTTAAACACACGTGGTAAGTCGAGAATAGTTCCACTGTGACAAGAATCAAAGATAGCATGAAGTGTGACATTTTGGGTCAACGGTTTAACAATGGCATCGTTTATATCATTATCCAAGATCCTCCCATTATTTTCAAAAATCAATTGCGCAGATTGTTTCATCAAATCCGTCAATCTCATCCCCTTTGTGATCACGTTGTCTCTTGCCACGGCCAGAAAAGTAGAACACTAATGAGTCCCCAAACTAGATGCCCTTCACCAGCCACCTAAAATGATCTTCAATGTTCTTCTTTGTTGGAAGAATATATCGCTCCTCTTCTGCAAATTATTACAGAAGAAAATAAACTCATCCTTTTTAGTGTTAAACACAAAAGGTAATATAAATGTTGATATCTAGACACAAAATGAATGTTCTGGTTTCCTTTTTTTACAACTATTATACATATAGGGAACTAGATTGGCTACTACTTTAATGCTTATTTAAGCTCGATTATTTCATGATTACCTGCTAGAATGCGGATTGAGTCAATTGGGAAACCATATACTTCAACTAGTAACTCTCTTATGTTCTTCACATCTTGAGTAGTTCCTTTGAGCTCACACTTTTGTTTCTTGTAGCTGACTCCACAAATAAGTGCTTGTTTTCCCCTCGGTGGTAAAACTGTGGTAACAGGATATGGGGATGGGGCCCACAATTGGTTTTGTTGAAGTTTACTACTTGAACATTTCCTCCTAAAGAAATTCTTTGCTTCTGTCTTCTTCTTTTGCAGCTCTAGACTCCAGTCTTTGCTTCTCCCGGACAGAGAGCCTCTAGTTTCAAAACCGCGACTTTCCACAATTGGGATTTGGCCCATTGTCCATACTTCATCGCTGGGATTGCCAGTCGGGAAAAGCATTTCACATCATGTTACCACAGTTTTACCACCGAGGGGAAAACAAGCACTTATTTGTGGAGTCAGCTACAAGAAACAAAAGTGTGAGCTCAAAGGAACTACTCAAGATGTGAAGAACATAAGAGAGTTACTAGTTGAAGTATATGGTTTCCCAATTGACTCAATCCGCATTCTAGCAGGTAATCATGAAATAATCGAGCTTAAATAAGCATTAAAGTAGTAGCCAATCTAGTTCCCTATATGTATAATAGTTGTAAAAAAAGGAAACCAGAACATTCATTTTGTGTCTAGATATCAACATTTATATTACCTTTTGTGTTTAACACTAAAAAGGATGAGTTTATTTTCTTCTGTAATAATTTGCAGAAGAGGAGCGATATATTCTTCCAACAAAGAAGAACATTGAAGATCATTTTAGGTGGCTGGTGAAGGGCATCTAGTTTGGGGACTCATTAGTGTTCTACTTTTCTGGCCGTGGCAAGAGACAACGTGATCACAAAGGGGATGAGATTGACGGATTTGATGAAACAATCTGCGCAATTGATTTTTGAAAATAATGGGAGGATCTTGGATAATGATATAAACGATGCCATTGTTAAACCGTTGACCCAAAATGTCACACTTCATGCTATCTTTGATTCTTGTCACAGTGGAACTATTCTCGACTTACCACGTGTGTTTAACGGTACTACGCATGTCTATTTCCTATTAAAACCTAACTTGTTTCATATCTTTATCTCTTACTTCATTACAGATTTCATAATTTATATTTCAACTCTTCAAAATCTCAATGAGACCTTTCCAATCATCCTGCATTTATATGAAAACTCAAAACTCATCCAAAAGGTCGTTGCACAGAGTTTTTGTGGAATGCTTGGAATTACATTATCTTCTATTGAAAATTTTGGTTGTAGTTCTTGTTAATGATGAGAGGGGCACATTTCTCTTTGTTTTTTGCTCTTGCAGTATCCAGTAGCACCAAGAGGAGAGACCCAAGGAAGGACAGACCTGTATATTGCAAGCTGGCTAAAGACTCAACCCCGAGACAAGGTACTTAACGTTATTTCAAGACGTGTTCTCCTCTGGGATATCTTAATTAATAAATGCCATACTAGATCTTCATTTAGTTTGCTATTATCTCATTATGCTGCAATGCTGGATTTTGTTTTTATATAATGCCATACTAGGTCTTAATTAATAAATGCCATACTAGATCTTCATAATGCCCAACATGGATTTTGTTTTTATAAAAATCTTACATGAATGGTAATAGCAGTAGCATAAGCTGATTCCAAGAGCTTCACCCTCAGTATCCAACTTTCTTACTGAAATCAGATATAGTGATCCTGTTAATATTGAACAATTATCGCAGAGTTGTGACACTTCACATCTGGATTGGAGTATAAATTGATTAAAAGAATATCTCTCACTTCCCCATTGCAGTGCTTTTATTCATACTTAAACTTTTAGGAGCTTTTATAATGTCAAACAACATGGAGTATAAGTTGGTAAAAAAACCCTGATTGCCTCATTGTTTAATGTTTTTTGTATAAACTTTTAGGAGTTATTATAAATTATAAGGTATGTAAAAGTATTAGAAATATTCTCACTTAATTTGACTTCTCACCTAATCACTGTATGGAAACATTTTTTAGTTTAATATTTTTGTATGGAAATATTCTTTAATTTAATCTTTCTACTTCGAAGATTACCTTATTCATTTGGCTGAGACATTAATATTTTAATATAGCTCATTGTTAATTTTTTTTTCAGGAATGGTGTGCCTCGAATAGAAGACCAAACATTGAAATGGAGATGATATTAGAAGTAGTATCTAACTTCTTGTATTTTTATAATATGTACATAAGTTACATTGTCGAATTATAAATTGTTATATTATGAGGAATTTTGTTCTTGATGTATTATGAGTTTAATAATATATTAGATATTATTTTAATTAGTATTTTATAATAATATTATTTATTATTTTGTTAGTAATTAAGATTATGAAATTTGATATTGCAAAAAAATAAAAATAAAGAACACCTACAACAACGGGTAATACCCGTTGTCGTAGGGTTATTACAACAATGATTTAATTTATAAAAACTACGTCAACGATTAAATTGAAAATGACAACGGGGATTCCCCGTTGTCTTAGGTGTTTTTCCACCGTTGTTGATCGGCTCGTTGTCGTAGTTCCTGACCTTTGACAACGGTTAAAACCCGTGGTCGTAAAGCTTTACGACCACGGTGGAAAAACACCTACGACAACGGGGATTTTCCGTTGTCGTAAATGCCTACGACAACGGTGGAAAACCCGTTGTCAAAAATCTGGAGCTACGACAACGAGCCCATCAACAACGGTGAAAAAATACTTAAGACAACGGGGATTCCCCGTTGTCGTAGCCCTTTTCTGGCATAGTGATTATTCATTTTTTAATAGAAAATTTATTTTATTTTATAATTAATTAAATAAAATGTAATAGTAAATTGTTATTACTTTTTCAAAATTTGCACACAAATCAGAATAATTTATATTTATTCTAAATTAAATAACATGTATAGTAAATTATTATAATTTAAAGGGTTAATTGCAAGAAAAATCACAAACTTTATAGTTTTTATTAATTATAACATGAACTTTTAAATTAATTTATTATTATAATTCGATACATGTTGTAAATTTTCGCGATATGTACGCTTAGGTGGCAGCTTTAGGCGATACCAAAGACGTGTCACACGCCACGTCAGATGCTAAATTTGCAAAATTTTGTTTTTTTAATATTTCAAAATGTTCTTTTATAAAATATTGCTCAAACACATTTAGTAATGAATTATAAATATTTGTGTTGTCTAGTTTTAGGTAGAAAAAATGTCTTACATATACAAGTTAATGTTAATGTTGTAATTGATAAAGACTATAAAGTTCGTGAATTTTATTGCAATTAACCCTAATTTAAAATATGGAACTAGAAAAGCATCATATGGGACCATATTTGCAACTAAATTCCCGCCAAAATTGATAAAAAAAAAATTGTAATTTTAAATTTCAGTTCCTATGGGACCATATTCGCAACTATTTGTATCACTGAAAATCATAAAAAAAATATTAATTAAATTTTAAATCATGTTGGACCAAATTTGCAAGACACTTAACGGAGCCTAACGGATTTTCTAACGGCAGGACCAAACTTGCAAGAAAAAAATCGTTTGGGACCAGTTTTAAAAGTATTTGGACCATTTTGAAATTGTCAGATGTATTGTGGGACAAAAATGAAATTAGCTCAAAGAAAATCAATGCTCAGTGAATTTGTTTGGATTGTTTTTCAAATGATTGGTAATCAATATGGGTTTCGTCTTCTTTACTCGTAGTGAATCTATTATAGTAGATTCCGTCATGATAAATAAAGAGAAAACAGTTGTGTTTGCTTCTGGGGTGTGACTTTTATGGCGATAAAGAAATGCAAATGTATTTAGAAAAGAAGGTTTGGTGTGGTAATTTCTCATGATGGATTAATAACATTTATATTCGTTCTAAAAAAATTTTGTACATCTCATAAAAGAAAATATTAATTTACATATATATTAATAAAAATATATACATATTTATTCATGTACTAAATACTTTATTAAATTTTTTTATTTTTTTTTTAAATGTGTTCAGAAAAGTGTGCTATTAACAGGACAAAAAGAGCATAAAAGAAAATGACATAGAGAGATGGTACTGTCATAAACGACTTCACTAGAATTGAGAAATATTTCCACCGTAAATTCGAATCCTATCCAATATCTACGTACTTACAGATACAGGAAGATACTATACTAATATTTTAATAAAAGAAAATTAAACATTAATTGTACCGATTTTGAATTAAGAAAAAACACAGTTACTTATGACTTATCAATGGGCGTAAATCTTGACGCATTATTTATGTATATCTTCAAGTGCAATCTGTATAATATCTCTGTAAGAAAAATAAAGAAAAACGTGACGACACCTTATAAATTCATAATATTAAATTTGGCATTGAAATTGTACAGTCAAGATTTGTTCAATTTTGAATACTGAGTCTTGACTGTTGACTCCCAGTCAAAATTTGAAAGCAAGAAACTAAAATAAAATGAATTTATTTTTCCGCATTCATTTACATTTAATTAATATTACCAAACCGCAACACTAAATCCATTACCTCAATTTCTACTCCGATCTGTACATGGAATTAATTTCATACGGTTGGTGGTTTCACATTGCAGTTTTGCAAATTAATTTGTTGAATCTGCAACGTCTTCAGCGCCGCCCCATCAAATCTCCTCTTCCACAGATTCACCCCGTCGCCGCCGTCGCCTGGCGGCGGCGCCGCCCTCTTCACCACCGGCAATGGCGGATCAAGTTCACCAACATCCACATATTCCTGCACACGTTCTTTCTTCAAATCCAATCTTCTCAAGTCGTTATTGACTCCTCTGCAACTCTTGCTTCGGCCGGCGGAGGTGGTGGCGGGGGCCAAAAGGGCTCTGCTGGAGAACAATTTCTTGAGCTTGGAGTACTTGTGGTAGTGGGTTGTGGGGGAGGCGGCGGCGGAAGGCGGGAGGCCGGCGGCGGTGATGCGGTTGTTTCTTTTGACTTGGCCCATGCAGCTGACTTTTGGGGAGGAGGGCTCGTCGGAAATTGTTGGATCGCGGCGGCGGCGGTTTAGTTTGATGTCTTTGAGTGATAATCGGCACAACATTGGCAAGAAAATGGATTTGTGGCGGAGGAAATGGTGGTGGTGGTGGCTGAGGCTATGATTGTCAATTCCACTACCCATTTTTGTTATGTGTGCGTTTTTTGGTGAGGAGCGAGTGAGAGAGTGTGTGAAAGTGAAAGGAGGGGGGAGTCAAATGGGAAGGGGCTCGAGTGAGGTGGAAGTTTTGGGTGTTTTATGTGTGTATGTGTGTGAGAGAGAGGGAGGGGGGGTCAACTAAAAGCGCATATATCTATAGAATAGAGTATGATTGTATATATGGAGACACACACTCGTACCTTTTAAGTTATGCATGTACATAAATGTGCATGCGTGGTCACACATCATACAATCACTCGTGTCCCAAGTAGAAATATCTTCCTTTTGTTTTTGTGCCTCCATTAATAGTAGGAAATTCATCTTCCCTCGATGGTGTTGTTTGTTTATGTATCGAAGTGAATTTCAAATTTGGAGAGATTGTATTTGAATGGGTGGAATTGGGTTCATGGATTTTAAATCCACAATTTAACTTTACTCAATCTATTTAAGTAATATATTTAAGAAGGTGTTTGATTCAAATACTTCAATAATATTGTTATGAAAATTTATTTTTCAAATATGTACACTAATAAAAGTGATATGTGGAGAAATATTATTTCAACAATGGTTACGTTACAAGTGGTATACCTTAATTTTAAAATAGAAGTGAACCAACATGCCCTAATAATATAACATCACACACTCTCAAAATCTCTAAGCACTCTTCATCGCGATAATAGCAAGAACATCAACTCTAATCTCAATTCCACAAAGATAAATAAGGGTGTGGAGAAGAATCAAAATACTGGAGGAGCAAAACAGAAACAATGGAAAAGGAAGAAAGAAGGGTCGTCGAAACATGCAAGGAAAAAGGAAGAAAAGAAATAGTTTAACATTTTCGTGACAGACATCGTGACATCAGAGGAGAGAGTGGCTGCAGGCAAAGAGAAGAGAGTAAGATTCGAGAAAGAGAAATGGGCTCCATCACAACAACAGCCGAATGAGGAGGTACAAAGAATTTAGGAAATTGGTCAACTCATGGGAATATCTACAGAGGGGAATGAAGATCAGTTTGTGAAGAGACTAGTTACAGTAGAGGAACAGAGCGAGAAGTAGAATAAGGTTGACAAGGAGGCGAATGCTGGAATTAATTAATGAAGATTTTAAGTTACAATATCAGAGGTCTGGGAAGTAGAGCAAAATGCAAAGAGGTATGTGAGTATGTTAAAAAGTTTTGGGTTGAATTTTGTATGCTTGCAAGAAACTAAGAAAGAGAACATGGATGAATTTCTGGTTAGATCGGTATGGGGTAGTGGAAAATGTGGGATGGGCATATAGAGAATCTGAAGGTAGGTCTGCGGGTATTCTATCTATATGGGATGCAGATTTTTTCATAGCTAGGAGCTGCTGGGATGTGCAAGGGACAGTAGCAGTAATGAGAGTATGGGGGCCAAATAGAGTAGAGTGCTGCATTATCAATGTATATGCCCCTTGCCCTTTACAGGATAGAATTGAATTATGGGATAGGATCAATCTTATGGTGGATCAGAATGCAAATTGTTGTATATGTGTGGTTGGGGACTTTAATTCGATCAGAAGGGAATCAGAGAGAGCAGGGATTGGGGCTACAATTAATAGAAGGGATATAGAAACTTTCGATGAATTCATTAGGGAAGCGGGTCAGATTGATATGCCTCTCCATGGAAGATTATACACCTGTTATAGGCCGGATGGAACATGCAAAAACAGGATTGATCGGTACTTCTCAATAATAAATGGTTGCTCACGTGGCCAAATTCGTTTCACAAGGCCATTGGAAGATCATTGTCGGATCACTGCCCGATTTTCTTGGAAATTAAAGTGAAGGATTGGGGTCTGAAACCCTTCAGATTTGTAAACACGTGGCGATCTCATGCAGGGTTTAGAAATTTTGTGGTCTCAAAATGGCGAAGCTATGAAGTTGAAGGTTGGGGCAACTTTATTCTCAAGGAAAAAATCAAGAAACTAAAGGCAGACCTCAAAGTTTGGAACAAAAAATATTTTGGTTCGCTTGATAAAAGAATCGAGGAAAAAAAGAAATAAATTCAAAGAATGGACACAATTGATGACGTGTTTGGCCCAGGAAATCATCAGGAGGAATGAGGTTTGAGCACAATTATTTTGTGATCTCAAATTCAAATGCAACCTAATGAAGAGAAGGCAAGAGCAAAGTGGATTAGAGAGGGTGACGCCAACACTAGTTTTTTCCATAAAGTCATCAACAAAAGGAGGAAACGCAATGAAATTTTGGGGGTCTCGATCAATAATCAGTGGTGCGAAGAGGTGGAGGAAGTGAAGAAAGGTACGTTTGAATTTTTCAAGAACCACTTCAAGGTTGATACTACTTCAAGACCAGTATTTGTACTAGATTTCTATACACATAAAATTAGCACCGAAGACAACTAAAATCTGATTTCAAGCTTTATAGAGGAAGAAATCAAAGCAGCAGTGGAGTCTTGTGATAGCTCAAAATGCCAGGGACCCGATGGGTTCAATTTTGACTTTCTGAAAGATTTCTGGAAAGATTTGAAAAGTGATTTTATACGAATGTTCAAGGAATTACACGAGCATGGGAAGCTTGTGAAAGGGATCAATCCATCCTTTATAGTACTCATCCCAAAGAAAGAAGAAGCTATGGGCCTTTTTTATTTCAGACCTATCTCCCTAATTGGGAGTATCTACAAAGTTGTGGCAAAAGTACTCTCCTTGAGACTGAGTAAGGTTCTGAGCTCCATCGTCTCCAAGCAACAAAGTGCATTCATAGGAGGTAGACAAATTCTGGATGGGGTGGTGATTCTAAACAAGGCGATGGAAGAAGCAAAATCCAGAAAAAAGAAATGCTTATTGTACAAGATTGATTTTGAAAAGGCATATGATTCCATAGATTGGGGATATCTGAGGATGATCATGGGAAGATTTGGCTTCGAGGATAAGTGGATAAAGTGGATAATAAAGTGTGTAACTTTGGTTTGTGCTTCGGTTCTTATAAATGGTAGCCCGACAGAAGAATTCCATCTTGGAAGCATGGATTTAAAAATGGTCTAGGCTGCTACCTAGGCGCTAGGTGCCCGGCCGCCGCTGCGATTTGGCCAAAATCGGCCTATAAAATCGGTTCTCATTCCAGGCGCTGCCTTAGCGGCCAAGTCGGCCCCTTTGTTTTTGCCTTCAAATCAAATTTCGAACAGAGAAAAAGAGAGCAAAAAAGGGTAAAAACCCTAATTGAATCTCACCGCCGCCGGCGCCCGCCACCGCTTGTCGCCCGCTGTTGCCTATTGCTTTTTGAGTTTTTTTTTATTTCACGTTTGTAACTTGTAGTTGTAGATAATGTATGGACTCTAGGGCTGATGTATAGTTGGGTTGCTAGGTGGACTTCTATAGTTGGGTTTTTCACCTAGTTCACTATATGATGGAATAATATTGCTACTGCTATATCCAAAAAAAAAAAAAAAAGCTAGGTGGATTCTAAGCGACGCCTAGGCGCTAAACAACCAAGAAACGTCCGACTAGCGTTTTCTGACTTCTGCATCCTTGCTTGGAAGAGACCTTAGGCAAGGGGATCCACTATCCCCTTTCTTATTCCTTATAGCAGCGGAAGAGTTGAGTCTAATGCTAAAAAAAACAGTCGATGGAGATTTATTTGAGCCTTTCAGTGTGGGAAATGACAACATCAAAGTATCCCACCTCCAGTTCGCGGATGATACCATATTCATTGGAGAGGCAACCATGGGAAATGTTATATTTTTTAAACGTTTCATCAGTTTATTGAAGACGATTTATGGGCTAAATGTTAACCGAGACAAATGCAGTGTGATTGGGGTGAATGTGGAGTTAGAAGAAATTCGATCATGTGCTAATTTACTGGGTTGCCAGGTTGGGGAGTCGTCATTTTCATATCTGGGGGTTAAGGTAGGAAGTACACACAGTAAGGCTTCCGAATGGACTTCCGTAATACAAAATATTCAGAATCAGTTGAGGAAGTCAGAAGGTTTAAATCTCTCCATTGGGGGAAGACTTACTTTGATTAATGTTGTCATATCATCTATTCCAGTTTACTATTTGTCCACCTATCGAGCTCCTGGTAATGTCTTGAGTGTAACAACAAGTCTACAAAGAAAATTTATGTGGGGAGGGGGGCTTGAGAGCATGAATAAATTTCATGGATGTTACACCCGATATTTAACTACCCGACCCATCGGGTATCAGATACAGGCCCACTGCTGTAGCGGGCTCGGAGGAGAACAGTCCTCCGACCGGTCAGACAGACGGGCGGGGACCTAGACGCTGCCCGACATGAGCCTCTGGGATCGGCCGGGAAGGATACTTATAATCCACATGCCCGGATATCGGGCGGCCAGCGACGAGCCCCTGTGCAGGTACTCTACCCGCCTGCCCGCAAATGGCCAACCAGGGCATTTTCGTCCGGACTCGCTTCCCGGTACCCGAGTACCCGTCTACCCGACCCCAGGCCGCGCCAGCTGTGAGAGGACGTCGAGTGCCATCAATCCAGAGGATGTGACAGGGTCAAAGAGGGCCGTTGAGGCCAAGTCCAATCACCTCAGGGGTGACAGTGCCACGTGGCGTCTCCTCATTGGCTCGTAGGGGAGGCTGTAGCCACTTATTACCTTCCAGCTAGGAGTAGGAGGGACCCACGAGTCCACCTACCAAGCATGGGGAACCCCCACCTTGTACATTATAAATAGGGGCTTAAATGCCCATTTGTAACACCCATCACATTTATTGCAAATACATACTTGAGAGCTCATTTACTCTCACATTCATTACTCCTTGTCATCATTAATATCAAATCCTACCCGCTAGGAACCCGGCAGCGAGACCCGTCATAAATCGCTGTCAACATTTTGGCGCTAGAAGAAGGGTGACTAATATCGAAGTACACTCGGTTTCATTTATCTAGTCACCCCGAACGAAATCCCATCCACTATCATTCAAAAAATGACCACTTCGAAGGCCACACAAACCCAGCAGCAAGTCGAGGACATCGGCGAAACCGCCACTCCGGCTCCGGCCACGGCGGAGACACTTCAGGGTCCTTTCGAGTTCTTGTCGGCCATAAGAACTCCGGAGGACCTCCAGGCCGCAAGGGCAATGATCGAGCGCCGTCAGGCCGAGATCGACGCCGCTCCTATCCGCACTCACCGACCTGGAAAGGAGCCAGCCCGGAGCAGGGCCACCTGCCAGCCCCGGCAGGAGCAAGAGGCGGCCAGGAGGGCCGCCAGCAACCCCCGGCCTCAGAATCTAAAGAGGCGCCTCGACAAGGAGGCCGACTCGCAGCGAGTTTCTCGCCGACCTGCGGGATCGGTCTTCTCCCGGTTGGGAACCCAGGCTCGGGGAGCTACCCGACCTTGTGAGTCCAACGCCAGCTCCAGGCCCCGGGAGAGAGAACAGGCACGATCTCCCAGGCGTCACAACGACGCGGCCCCGAGGCCGTCGGTCCGTGACCGCTTGGGGGACAACCCTCGTCCCCGTTCTCCCCCCGCGGCCGACAACGCCATGGCCGCCATCCTAAAGAAGGTCTCGGACCTTGAGGCCAAGCTCGAGAGGCGGGACGGGCAACATCATGTCCCCTACATGCCCAACTCGCCCCTCGCAGACATCTTGGTGCGGGCCCCGGCCCAACCAAAAATCAACGTGGCCGCCGTGGGCCAATATGACGGGGAGACGGACCCCGTCACCCATCTCAGCAAATACTCCACCTACATGATCTCCATGGGGGCAACAGATGCCACCCAGTGCAGGATGTTCCCGTTAACCTTGGGGGACAGGGCTCACCGATGGTACTCCTCGCTTCCCGCGGGGAAGGTGGTTTCATTCCACCAGCTAGGGGAACTGTTCTTGGAGCACTTCTCCTCGATGGCGCCACGAATGGCCGGCGCCAACCGCATGGCCAACTTGGCCCAAGGGAAAGACGAGACGGACCGGGCGTACATCGACCGGGTAGATCGCATCATTATGGAGGGCGAGCCCGTCGGGGACGAGGTCAAGCTCGTCGGGATCATAGGCGGACTCCGCCTAAAAACCAAACTATGGAAGTCGATGAACAAGGACTACCCCAAGTCCTACGCGGAGTTCCGGCAGCGAGCCGGAAAAATCATCTACAATGTGGACATCCTGGCACAGCGGCTGGGCGAGAGCACCCCTGCCGAAAAGGAGAAAACACGCGCCTCGGCAGGCACCACATCAAGCCGGAGGAACTTTTCCTACCGGGCTCCCCAGCCTTTCAAACCCTTCGATTCCGTCGAAGTGAAGCTGGCCGAAAAATTGTCGGCCACCCCGGAGTACGTCTATGTGCAGATCCGGGACAAAAATATGATGCCCAAGGCGCGGCCGTGGGTCCACAAGCCGGGGGTACAGCTCAACCCCAACAAGTACTGCCACTACCATCAAACCGTCGGGCACAACACGAGTGAGTGCCGCGACCTCCTGAAGCAACTCTGGCGACTCTTCGAGGAGGGGAGGCTGGAGGAGTTCGTGAAGAGGCCGGCGGCTAGGCCGGAGGCTCAGGCCGCTGCCCACCCCATGGAGCCAAACCGGGAGGCGGCCCTCATATGCCCACCAATACCGGAACATCAGGCCCGACGGGCGGTCAACATGCTCTCCCCGGTGGGAGGCTTCGCACCTACCACCTCGCTCTCCAACCGCAGACAGAAGAGCGAGCTGCGAGCGATGGACAATGTCCATCAAATCGCCCTGCCGATCAACACGACGGCAAAGGAATCGAACCTCCTCGCCTTCAAGGAGGAGGATCGCACCGGGGTCATCTACCCGAACCACGACGCCCTAGTCGTGTCCGTCAACATCATGGGCGTCACCGTCCATCGCATGCTCGTCGACAACAGGGCCTACTGCAACATCCTCTTCAAAGTCGCATTCGACCAGCTGGACATCTCCTTTGAGAAGTATGTGGAGCCATGCGACCAGGTTATCAAAGGCTTCGGCGACGCCACGGTGAAACCCTACGGGATAGTTAGGCTAGCCGTAGAATTAGTTTCTAGTATAGACGCTGAGGTTAAGGCTTCGAAACAGCTCGATTTTATCATTGTCGACCAGCCGTCAACCTATAACGGGTTTCTCGGCAGGCCATTCGAGCACGAGTTTGAAGCCGCCGCCTCAGCATTCTATTATTGTATCAAGTTCCCAACCCCCTCCGGGAAGGTTGGGACTCTTAAGGGAAATCAGAAAATGGCACACGGATGTTTGGCGTATATCGATGTTATTTCAAATTTTGCAAATCTAGATTATGTCTGCACAATCGGGGAGGGAGACATGGAAATAGACGAAGAAATCCCACCCGCTGCCCACCCAATGGAAGAAGATTCGTAAACTTTTGAGAACATCCAAGTCGACCTGGAGCCAAGGCTCGGGTACGAACCCATGGAGATTGACAAAACCCTAACAGGGCAGATCGACGATCCACGCTACGGCGAACGTGGAGCCAGTCCGATCGAAGAATTAATTTCGGTCACAATGAAGAATCGGCCAGAAGTAAGTGTCCAACTCGGTTCGTCAATGTCCGGCGAGTTGCGGGCAAAGATGACCGCATTTTTAGAAGAGAACTTAGACGTGTTCGCCTGGTCCCATGAGGACATGGTCGGGATCGATCCAGCCGTATGTTCACACCAACTGCACATCGATCCATCCCGCAAGCCAATCTCACAGAAAAGAAGGAAATTCGGCCCAGACAAATACGCGATCATTGCCACCGAAGTCAAAAAGCTACTCGACAACAAACTCATCGGGATGGTCGACCCCGACGACAAGCCTCAATGGGTATCCAATGCGGTACTCGTCAAGAAGAGCAACAACACATGGCGACTGTGCATCGATTTCACGGACCTAAACAAAGCTTGCCCAAAAGATCACTTCCCGATGCCGCACATCGACCACCTGGTGGACATCACGGCCGGGCACGAGATGCTTACTTTCATGGACGCATTTGCCGGCTACCACCAGATCCCGATGGCCGCAGACGACCAGAAGCACACCACCTTCCTTACCGAGAAAAACATGTACTTCTGGAAGCGGATGCCATTCGGGCTCATGAACGCAGGGGCAACCTACCAGAGGCTGGTCAACCACATGTTCCACGATCAAATCGGGGCGACCATGGAGGTATATATCGACGACATCGTCGTCAAGAGCGAGAAGAAAGAAGACCACCTCACACACCTAGCCGAAACATTCGAGATCTTAAGAAAGTATCGGATGAGGCTCAACCCGAAAAAGTGCAGTTTCGGCGTCGAGTCGGGCAAATTCTTGGGGCACATGGTCAGCCAGCGGGGAATCGAGGCAAACCCGACCAAGGTACAGGCGATCCTCGACATGAGCCCTCCCCGCACGGTGAAGGAGGTGCAGAAGGTGACGGGCAGCCTGGCCGCTCTCAGCCGTTTTATCTCCCGCATGGGGGACCGATGCAAGCCTTTATTCGACAGCATGCGGAAGGGGAAACTAAACTGGACTCCCCAGAGTCAGCTCGCTTTCAATAACTTGAAAGCATACCTATCAAATGCCCAGGTGTTGGCCAAACCCGTCCCCGGCGAGAAGCTTTTCTTATACTTGGCGGCGTCGGAATCAGCTCTCAGCGCCGTGCTAGTGCGGGCTGAGGGGCAAGCACATCTGCCAATCTACTATGTCAGCCAGACACTTCACGACGCCGAGCTACGGTACCCACCCCTGGAAAAGTTAGCATACGCCCTAGTAATGAGCGTACGCAAGTTACGCCCATACTTTTTTTATCACCAAGTAGAAGTACTGACAACAATACCACTTCGCCAAGTACTACATCGGCCAAACACGGCGGGCAGGTGCCTCAAATGGGCTGTTGAGATCGGGCAATTCGGAGTCACATACGCTCCCCGAACATCCATCAAAGGCCAAGCCATGGCCGACTTCATAGTCGAGCTCACTTACCCGGAGGCGATGTCCAAGATCGAGCAGCCACCTTGGAAAATGTACGTTGACGGATCCTCCACAACTACGCGGGCAGGCGCGGGAATTGTCCTTCTCAGCCCGTCCGGCCAGTCATTCACGACAGCCATAAGATTCGGTTTCCACGCGACCAACAATGAGGCCGAGTACGAAGCATTAATTAATGGCCTGGAAATGGCCATGGCCATGGGAGTGAAGAGACTCCAGGTCTACAGCGACTCACAGCTCGTTACATGTCAAATCTCAGGAGAATACGAGGCGCGCAGCGATAGGATGTTGGCCTACCAGGGATTAGCCAAGAACCTGCTCGAAAAGTTCGATCAAGTATGCATAGAGGTGGTACCCCGACTCGACAATACTCAAGCAGACGCACTTGCCCGCCTCGCAACATCCGAAGGGGCAGCCGACATGTCCCAGATCACAGTTACTTACCTGACCGCCCCTACGAGTTCGAACCAGCGGGTGAGTAGCCTGGGGCAGGCGGAAGACAGCTGGATGACCCCCATCCTGAAATACCTCCGTGACGGCCAACTCCCAGTCGACCGGGTAGCGGCAAGACAGTTGCAGCTCCGGGCGGCCCGGTACACGATCATCGGGGACCAGTTGTACAAACGAGGCTTCACCCTGCCCCTCCTAAAATGCGTAACGCAGGAGCAGGGAAGGAAGATCTTGGTAGAAGTCTACGAAGGACGCTGCGGGAACCACGCCGGCGGCCAGGTGCTCGCCCAGAAGGTTATCCGACAGGGATACTTCTGGCCCACCCTGAAGAGGGACGCAATCAACTACGCACGGGCATGCCACAAGTGTCAAATCTATTCACCGGCAATCCATCAGGCCCCAACCGAGCTCACCTCAATCCTGAGCCCGTGTCCGTTCGCAAAGTGGGGGATCGATCTCATTGGCCCTTTGCCTACGGCCCCGGGCAGCGTCAAGTACGCAATTGTCGCCGTGGATTACTTCACCAAATGGGCGGAGGCGGAATCACTGAAAACGATCGACCAGGAACACGTGATCAGGTTCATCTGGCGCAACATAATCTGTCGATTCGGCCTCCCACAGATAATCATTTCGGACAACGGGAAACAATTCGACGGGCTAGAGATGGAAAGATTCTGCCAAAAGCACAAGATCAAGAGGTTATTCTCGTCACCCTACCACCCCCAGTCGAACGGACAGGTCGAGGCGGTAAACAAGATAATCAAACACACGTTGAAGACAAGGTTGGAGGAGAGCAAGGGAACATGGGCGAGCAAGCTACCCGAAGTGTTATGGTCATATAGAACGACATGTCGTACCGCAACCGGGGAGACTCCTTTTGCTCTAGCCTTCGGAACAGAGGCAGTCATCCCGGCTGAAGTCGTCATCCCGAGCCTCCGCACCTCACAACCCGTGGGGACCGAGAACGACCAGGCCATGCTAAACGAGTTGGACCTGCTGGAGGAGAGAAGGCTGTCCGCAGAACAAAGAAACATAGCTTACAAACGCCGGGCTGAAAAATACTTCAACTCGAAGATCAAGATCAGGGAGTTCGAAACCGGGGACCTGGTACTCCGACGGACGGTCGGGCAGCCCAAGGGGGCATTTGGTCTGAATTGGGAGGGACCCCTAAAGGTCTCCAGCCGCCTCGCCAATGGAGCCTACGAGCTGGAAAGCCTTGAGGGCAACCCGGCCCAATACCCTTGGAACGCCTCCCTACTAAAAAAATACTACCAGTAGGAGCTCATTGTAATCGCTACTCGAAGCGCAAATTTGTAAAAATTAATAAGCGGTTGTTAAATCAATCCCATCTTCGTGAAGTCGCTGCCCGACATTCGGCTATAGCACTTCATTAATTAATCTGTTGGTTAATTCTTTAAGCGGTTGTTAAATCAATCCCATCTTCGTGAAGTCGCTGCCCGACATTCGGCTATAGCACTTCATTAATTAATCTGTTGGTTAATTCTTTAAGCGGTTGTTAAATCAATCCCATCTTCGTGAAGTCGCTGCCCGACATTCGGCTATAGCACTTCATTAATTAATCTGTTGGTTAATTCTTTAAGCGGTTGTTAAATCAATCTCATCTTCGTGAAGTCGCTGCCCGACATTCGGCTATAGCACTTCATTAATTAATTCGTTGGTTAATTCTTTTGGGAGATTGTTAAAAGTCACTACCCGACATTCGGCCAGAACACTACCGTTTATTATTTATTATCCGATTACGTTATTTACCCGGCAGATAAAACTAAAAGTTCAAGGAGACAAAGCGAAATGAAGAGCAAAAGTAATTTCATTAAGGAGGTCCGGGAAAGAGAAAATACAAAACGGCCAGCGGCCAACAAACTTAACAAAACAACAAAAGAAAAGAAAAATCACGGGCGCGCCTCATCCACCACTCCCGGGTCCTCATTCGCCTCCTCGTCGGCTAGTGGGTAAAGGAAGGTCGACGGGTCGCCGAGAAACGACAGATCCAGCCCGCGATCGACCAAGTCCTTCAGCGTGATATCATAGTCCGGGGAGGGAGGATTGGACTCGACATAACTCCTCAGATCGGCCAGAGGCCCGGAGTAGTCGGCCTGGGGATTCTGACGGAGTAGGGAGCGGATCGAGTCGGCGTAAGCATTAATATACACCATGGACCCAGCCGACTCGTTCTCAGCGGCCAATCGGGCACGCTCGGACTCCAGACGCCTTTCCGCCTCCGCATCGAGAGCCTCCTTGGCTTGGCGGACTTCTTCAGCTGTCCTCGCCTCGGCCTCGGCGCGCGCCCTCTTCTCCTCCTCGAGGACCCCCTCTAGTTCAGCCCGACTCGCTCGGCCGGCCTCCAGCTCCTCCCGGAGCTTTTTGTTCTCCTCTTCCAGGCGGGTAGCTTCGTCCCGCTTCGACTGGAAGGCTGCCCTGTAGGAGGAGGCAGTCCGCATCTCCCGCTCGTATTCGAGCATAATGCCCTCCATGGCGATAGCGTTGCGGGAGGTACGGATGGCCTCTGCCCTCATCCGGTCGGCGAGCGAGACGGTCCTCGTGGCCTTCTGGCAGTTGAGGGTCCAAGACCGGGGAAGATTCAGTACGGCGCGGCGCAGTTCCTCCGGCCAAGACTCCGGCACGGCCTCCGAGTACGGAGGATCCTGCGAGCGCAGGAATTGAAGAACCTCGGGCGGGGGCAGAGGCTCAGGCCTGCGTGAACACGGGAAGAAAAGTTGTGTTAAAAATCCTACATCGCAAAATCGACTAGAAAACTTAGAAAAGAAAACGTAATACTTACGTGAGGTTATTGCCCCAACCCAAGAAAGAGAAGTCGCTGCGATCGCGGGCAGGGGAGGCCGGGCCCCCTAAAGTCGCCTCGACGGTGCCGGCCACGAGCCCGCCGGTCGCCGGGTCCAGGTTGACCGTCACCATGGCCGGGTCGACAGATGTCTGGCCTTCAACCCGGGCCTGCTTGTATGGGCGCTGCCCGTCTGCCGGGGAGGAGGATGTCGGGGGCACCTGGGTCGCGGGCGGGCTGCGGATCGCCACCCCTGCGGCACGGACGACTCCCCGTTTCGCCAGCTTGGCCAGGGCGTTCTTCTTAGGCGCCATGTCAACGGTCTCCTCGGATGATTCAACGTTTACGACCGGGATGGCTGCCTGGCCGGCCTCGGTTGCGGTCCTTGGGGAGGCTGCCGGGGAGGTCGATGGCGTGGAGGATTCGGCCGGGAAACGTTGCGCTGCGAGAAAAGTGACAAGATTAGAAATCGAGAAGCGAGAATGAGGATAAGGAGAGTCGGGCAGGAAAGAGTCTTACCACCGAAATCCAAGTGGCGCGGGAAAGTCTGAAGTCCGGAGAGCCTTCTGTACTCGTCGTCGTTGAGAAGTTCGACATCGCAATTGTCCACGCTCTCGGATCTCACCAAGGCAAGCGCCTGCCTGAAGTCGTCGGTCAGGTCGGCCTGATTTGGTACCGCGCAACCTGCACAATGAAAGAAGAATTAGATCAGTACTAAGAAATGAAGAAAAATTCAGTATTTACCTCGACGGTCGCGCTCCCGATATTCCCATGGAACCGGGATGGTGTGCCCGTCTATACCAACGCTCTCCCAGACGCCGCCGACCCACCACCACCTTTCCTGCCAGTGCGTCACCTTCGGCGAGATGCCGAAGACAATGGCATCTCCACCCCGGGGCTTCACGGAGTAATACCCAAGGTTCATCCGCCCGACCGAGGCCACGGTGTAGTACAGATAGTTGAGCTCGGACGGAGTGGGCATACGATGCAGCCCGCGCCGACCGAGAGCAACCATTGCCCCCAGGATGTAGCTCCACCCATTCGGGGTGATCTGGGTGATCGACAGATTCCAGGCTGCGAGTAGCTTGGAGATGGCCGGGTGAAGCGGGAAACGGAGCCCGGCATGAAGGGTGTCCGCATTTATGGCGATTAGGCCTTCCGGAGGTTGGTCGGCTCGTTCATTCTCCCGGGAAGCGTAGAAGAAGACATCGGAGGGCGCCTGGAATGTCCAGTACAACTCCTTCACGTCGGCGTCCGGGGGAAGGCAGCTGGGGCGGCGAGAGGCCCCAAAGTCAGTGTCCCGGGCCTCGAGATATGCGCGGGGAGGGCGCTTTCGCACGAACCGGCTCATATATTTCGAGTAGTCGAACCCGATTAGCCGGCTGTCCGCGTAGTCTATTTGGTCGGGCACAGCTTCCCGCTCGAACAAATAATCTTCGGCCCGGGGCGGGTAGGCGGAGACCGGGGAAACGCTTAGGGCTTCCCCCTCTCATTGGGGGCTCATCCCCTCCAAATCATCCGCGAAGGCATCCACATCCGTGGAATTGCCCTCGCCCTCTCTGGCAGCGGCGCGGGACGTCCCTTCCCCGGCCGGTTGAAAAGGCCTCTCGGCATCGGCGGCGGCACGGCGGCGGAAGTGATAAACATCGGCGGCGCCAATGCTCTCGACGGAGTCGCTCATGACGAAAAGAGAATAAGAAGAAGAAGTGTCGATGAAAAAAAGCAAGAAATTACCTTGGGACTCGAGAAAGATCGCCGGAATCTGGGAAATTCGCCGGAAAATTTGAATCTCCTTAAGGGGGGCACGAGTTTGCAAGAGAGTGAAAATGAGAAAATGGGCTGGAAGCCCCTATTTATAGAAGAAGTAGGAGGGACTAAACAACAAAAAACGGGGTCAGAAATGAAATAAAACAAAGTTCTGGGGGGCGCGTGGGGGTCACGCGCGCAACGGTTGGGGAGCAGGTTCGGCGGACGTGACCCCTGGATTTCTGCGCATCAGTCACGCCATCCCGTGACGTCAGCAGGCGCGGCAGACGAGGCGTTGTCTTGGAAACCGAAACGTCACCCCCAAAATTCAAATTCGAAATCAAAATGGTCTGCAGTTCGACCAGCCCGCCACCCGACGACTGCGGCCCCCCGATGTCGGGCTGGTGGGGCAATTGTTACACCCGATATTTAACTACCCGACCCATCAGGTATCAGATACAGGCCCACTGCTGTAGCGGGCTCGGAGGAGAACAGTCCTCCGACCGGTCAGACAGACGGGCGGGGACCCAGACGCTGCCCGACATGAGCCTCTGGGATCGGCCGGGAAGGATACTTATAATCCACATGCCCGGATATCGGGCGGCCAGCGACGAGCCCCTGTGCAGGTACTCTACCCGCCTGCCCGCAAATGGCCAACCGGGGCATTTTCGTCCGGACTCGCTTCCCGGTACCCGAGTACCCGTCTACCCGACCCCAGGCCGCGCCAGCTGTGAGAGGACGTCGAGTGCCATCAATCCAGAGGATGTGACAGGGTCAAAGAGGGCCGTTGAGGCCAAGTCCAATCACCTCAGGGGTGACAGTGCCACGTGGCGTCTCCTCATTGGCTCGTAGGGGAGGCTGTAGCCACTTATTACCTTCCAGCTAGGAGTAGGAGGGACCCACGAGTCCACCTACCAAGCATGGGGAACCCCCACCTTGTACATTATAAATACGGGCTTAAATGCCCATTTGTAACACACATCACATTTATTGCAAATACATACTTGAGAGCTCATTTACTCTCACATTCATTACTCCTTGTCATCATTAATATCAAATCCTACCCGCTAGGAACCCGGCAGCGAGACCCGTCATAAATCGCTGTCAACAATGGATAAAATGAAAAACTATTTGCAAATCAAAATCTTTGGGGGGGGGGGGGGGGGTTAGGGATCTTGAGTGTTTTAATAGAGCCTTATTGGGGAAGTGGGTGTGGAGATTTTACTCAAATCCCGAGTGTTTGTGGGCTAGGGTGATTAAATCGAGATGGGTTTGAACTAGGGTATGAGTTGTGTGGGAGGGAGGAGGTGGAGAGTTTCTGGTTGGTGGGGGGGAGGTTTTAAAGGTGGTGGGAGAGAGTCCTGAGGGCTGGTTTTTCTCGGGGTTAAGTAAGGAGATTGGGGATGGGGGGAACACTCTCTTTTGGGAAGAACCGTGGGCGGGTGAGAGACCGTTGAAACTGGTTTTTCCTAGATTGTACAAGCTAAGTCAAAATAATTACTTTAGAGTGAGAGAGATGCGGGAGTGGAGAGGAGTATGGTGTTGGGAATGGAATTGGAGAAGAGATTTGTTTGAAAGAGAGTTGCCTACTTTTAATAATTTGCTTGATTTAATTAACAGGTACACACTTTCTCAAGACAAGGAGGACAAGTGGAAGTGGAGATTCTCACAGAATGGAATTTACAACACGAAAGCTGCATATGAGCGACTTGCATAGGAAAAGGAAGACAACGAAGAAAATCAAATAGAAGAAAAGGAGGGATTCAAAACAATCTGGAACAAATGGGTGCCGTCTAAAGTGTGCATCCACGCTTGGCGTGTTCTTTGGGAGCGACTACCAACCACTACGAGTCTACATCGACGAAATGCTCTCCCACAAACTTCGAATCTCCATTGCCCTTTTTGTGGTGCAGTACCCAAAATTGTAAGACATGTTGTATTCGAATGCAATTTTGCGTATCTTATTTGGATGGAATGTGTCAAATGGTTTTGGGTATGCACTGTCTTCTCATCTAACCCAAAGATAAGCCTACTTCACTTTAGTAGACTTATTAGAGGGAATGATGGAAAGACTCTTATGGTTGGTTTGTGGGAATGCATCACTTGGACACTGTGGAAGTATCAGAATGCTGTCATTTTTCGGAAGGAAAAATCCGAATTGAAGGATATAGTGGAGGACATCAATATCAGACTTTGGAGCTGGATAAACGCAAGAAGAACTTGGAGACACAAGATTTCTTATAGCGAGTGGTGTATAGAGCCTAGAACGATCCTTTGTCAAGCTTAGTTACAAAATCAGAATCCTTAAATCTGATTTCTGATCTCAAATATATGTATGGGTAAAACTAGTGCCCTTCTCATTGTAAAATTTGGTACTACTCATGCCTTTTTTTTTATGAATGAAATTCATTTTCTGATTAAAAAAACTCTTACAAATCAATTTTACAAAAAGTTAAATTCACCTACTTAAATCTTAAAATAAACACATATTATTACTGTTTATTAGAATTTTGAAAGTCTCCAATAAATCTCAAATCAAACATATTCTTATATTTGAACTTTTTTTTTTTTATTTCCAGGACAAACCACTTAAAATTGAATTTCATTCTGATAACTTTTGGAATTCAATGTGTCGGTCCTCTGACTAGCAACAAATGGTTATTATCCAATTAAACTTTAACGTGACATTTATCTCCATAAATAAATGTATTTATTTTCCGCATGACAACCATTTTGGACTCATCATCTAAATTAATAATAAAATCCTTAAATATTAAGTATGATCATCCTTTCACCTCTAAATAACATCTAACTACTATCCTATCAAAGTGTAATATGATGACAAACCCCCAACAAAACTCGTTGTATTCAAATTGATTGAAGGTTTAGAGTAAGGGGCGAATAAACCTTCTCAATTTAAAAAAAAAAAAAAAAAAAAGATAAAATGTAGTAGTAAGTAAGATCAGATGTCAATTTTACTAGCTAAAGATTATGTAGTCAACACCTGGCTAAAAGACTTAAAAGCTTGGTCTTGTTAGAGTGTTTAATTAGTGTTGTGAAAGTTCAAGTAATCCAAGGATCATATAAATGAGCCTGTAATAATTGTGATGTGAGTTCGTTTCAAGTCACATGCAAACATTATATAAAAAAATGAATAAACATATTCACCTAAAAATATTCCTCCTGAGATACTCTTGAGAGACTTGAAGTTGTCCCACCAGAGTAGAGTGATTATGTTCGCAATTATCGTTTATTATATTTTTTAATTTTAAGCAACTACTAATTCAACGAAAAATCCTAACATGTTCAGTAATTATGATTATTATTTGTAATATAAAAAAATAAGACAAAGTATAGAGTGAAACTTGTTTATACATGAATTACTGAAAAATATTAGTTGTTTTCATTGAAGAGTATTAGTTGTATTTACTGAAAAATATTACTGATTAACACTAAAGAGTCTTAGTTGTTCAGTGAAAATGAACTAAGACTCTTCAGTAAAAACAACTAATACTTTTCAGTGAAAACAACTAACACCCTTCAGTGATTCATATATAAACCAATTTCACTCTATACATACTCAAAAAAATAATCTCTTAATATTATTCCGATTTATTGTACTATTTAATATTTATAGAAAATTGTTTCTTTTAGGAATAAGAGCCCTAATTTATTCATCTACATGCAATTCCTAGCTAATTCAAAAAATATATATATATATATATATATATATATATATATCACAGTATTAAAAATTATGATAAAACAACATTATTTTTTATTGATTTCGTGAGGCGGGTATGGTTTTCTTTTTCCTATTTATCGTATTTTTCTCGTTTTTTCTTGACTATTTGATTGATTTTAAAGCTGTAATATGTAGTCAAGTAAAATTTTAGTTTTCTACGTCAATTTGATAGTGAGAAAATTTGTATTTGTAATTTGCTTTGCTGGTATTGGTAATCACAATCTTTAATTTAATAATAACTGGCTTTAGCTGTCTTCACCCCATGAAAATTTTATAACTAATTTTTTTTCCGCAGCTGTAAATTTGTTTTGTATATGAATTTATTTTTATGTTGAATAGTTCTAATGTGCATTTGAGTGCATTGTATGTATTTGAATTTTGAAAAAAAAAAATACCTTGTGATATCCTAAAAAGTAATCAATAATACCCCAAAAAGTATCAACTTAAAAAAAAAATACAGTTCGGTGTGTTTGTGTGTGTTTTAAAAAAAAATCAAAATTAAAGTAAAAAGTTGAGTTTAAAGTTCAAGTGTATACTATGCACTTGAGTACATGCTAGAATTTGTGTTTAATTTATGTTATATTGTATGTTGATTATTGAATATGAATTATAATTGATATTATCAAATTTTATCCGCAAAATATAGAATTGACTAGTTTCATAGTATGAAATTTATAACATTAATATATTCATTAATAAAAACATTGCATAATGTAAATATTATAATACCAATGTATATATATAATAAAATTTATAAATATATAATATTATTAGTTTTATACAATAAATAAATTTCACGGGAGTTACTTGACTTGTGTGATGCGTCTCTTTCCGGCGTGTCTTTCCGGGTTGGACGACTTGGCGTCTAAAATAGTCTAGTCACTTGTTATGGTTATGGGTCCGATTTACATTTTACGAGTTTGTTTGATTAAATTTATTTTAAATATTTTATACGTTCTAATATTTTATAAAATGCTATTTTTAAATAGCTTATAAGTTATTAAAGTATTTGACAGTAAAATTTATAAAATATTTTATAATTTGCAATAATCTTTTTAATTTAAAATAATTATTTTTGTATTTTTTATATTGAGGTAAATATGGGTGAGAGCGATGGACGTCCGGAATAGGGTTAGTGGGTGAGGGTTTAGATGGTGAAGAAAATAAGTTGAAAAATGATAACTTATTTTTTTACAATTTATAAAATTTTAAACATTTTATTTTACTAAATATTTTGAGAGTACTTATAAATTTTTAAATATTTTATAAACTTTTTTAAAGAGTTTATAAACAAGCTTTAACCTGCAGAACTGGAAGGATCATCCGTTAAAAAAAAAATGATCTACAGGACTCAATCCTCTAAACATACCCCATTATTTTAAAGACAATAATAGACATATATAAAATGACTAAGTTATCCTTATATAAAATATGGATAAATTATCTTCTAAATTTTGTTGACTTTGACTTTAGTTTTATAAGTTATTTAATTTTAAAATTAGCACATTAAATTTAAATTAATTAAAAAAATTATATATTTGAAAAATCTAAAAAAAAAATAGAATTAATATCTGGAAAATATTATATAAAATCGACTAAATATTTAAATAATAAAGTTATATGAAATTTAGAAGTTCAATTTTAAAAACTATTTAAAATCTGAAAATTGAATTTTTTTTTTTTCCAAATTATATCTTCTAAATAATTCAATAAAAAAAGTCAATTTAAAAAAAAAATAGAAACCAACTAAATTTTCAAACATAACTAAATTTAAAAAAAACCTTTAAAACTAAATAAAAATTAATTTATTTTTAAGTTAATTAATTACGATGAATGAGTTGACTATTATAAATATTTTTCTGATTTTATTTGACTTTAACCTTTTTTTTTGAATTTTTTGAATTTTTATTTGATTTTTTGAAGATTAATTTTATTTTCTTACTTATTTTAAATTTTAACTATTTTTATTTTTTTATTTTTTTTATTAATTTTTGTTTTCAATTTAATTTATTTTTTAAAAATTATTTATATGTTATTTATTTGTAAAATATTTTTTAAAGAATTTATTTTATTAATTTATTTTTGTAATTTATATATTTTTGCAAATTTGGTTATTTTTTTATAATATTTTTCAAAATATATTTAAGTTTTCAAGATTTTTTTTTTAAATTTCAATCAAAAGTTAAAAAATGAAAAGGAGTAATATATTTTTTTCTTGAGAAGATAGTCAATTAAGAGAATATGAAATATGAAAGTTCTATTTTTTTTTTTGATAAGGTAAGGATATTATAGGAATAAAGTGGGGTATGTTTAGTAATACATATTGATTTTAAGATATTATTGGGGTATGTTTAGTAAATAAGGTGAGTTTAGAGGATTTTGGGGTTTGAGTAGTGGGTTTAAAAAAAATGTTTATTGATATATGATATGTCATATATTGACTTTTATTTAAAATAATAAAAAAATGTAAAATAGTAATTATTGTTTAAAAAATATTTATTTATTAATATATAGAATGTTGTTTTTATATTAATAGAATAGTGGACCATAAAAAAAAATTATAATAGAAAGGAGGGTAATATTTTTTTAAACTCGTGTAATATTTTTAAAACTCATGTAAAACATAGTAGAAGGGTGCATTATTACATTTACAGGGTGCAACTCCGGCACATGCGTGGCGGTGGACACGCGCCTAATTAGCCGACACCACATTTGTTTGCATGTGGCTGACACGTGGTAAAGTACACGTAGGGCCCCTGTTTTCTCCTTTCCAGTAATGTTTCTTTTGCACCAAATTTCACGTTTTCACTTTTGGACAATATTCTGTGTTGGCCCCTCTTGGAAATTTCGGACCCTTTATGTGATGCAAAAAGTGCTTAAAAAAAAAAAAATCGTCACTCAACACCATTCAATTTCAGTATATATATATTTTTTTATAAGAAAATGAAATCTTATTCATAGGGTATAAGGGATCCCATATTATTCCTCTTTTATAATACACACTATAAAACAAATTTGCTACCAATATGATTGGTTAATAGTAGTATTATATTTTCCATTAATATCCTCTTTTATAGAACAAGTTTGATACCAAAAATATTTGGTTGAATAATGATCAATTAGAGAAAAGACAAATAGTGACTGAGACTGAGTATTGTGAAAGACGCTTCCACTAAATTAAATTTTTGATCCCAAACTTCAGGATTATTTTTAAGCTCATTTGGCTAATAAAGGAAGTTTAAATGAATTTTGGTAAATTCAAACATAAATCATAGGAGTACTTTAATAATTCCATTATGCATATAAAAACAATAGGTAAGAAAAGGTTCATTTAAACGTATTATTAATTAATAAACGTCTGATGGAGTTATCAATCTCGAGTAGGTTATTATTGCACTTGTTTTATCTGAGTTGGCTGGGTGCTGAGAGGCCAAAACTGACTCATTCCATTATAATAATACCAACACTAATAATATTATTGCTAATAATAAAGAAATTGTTTTCTTGGGTTGGCAGGTGGATTGTCTTGTCCCGTCTAAAGTTGTCACTTTTACTGTGTGTGCCTATGTGTATTTATCTGCAACTAATTAACAAATTTATAGAGAAAATTCATTCGGGCTGGCCCATTTTGAGGGCCCTTATTTTGGCCTTTTTCGTTTTAAACCCTATCCAGTCCAATCGGATCCGGATTGTTGGAGTTTTTTCATACCCCTAATTTATTTATCCATAATTAATTAATCTACAGTTGTCTGGATGGATAAGCTATAATCAAGATAATTTGGGATAAAACCTACACTTCAGATTTTATTGGAAAAACATGAGATTTACAATTTTATTTAACAAATAGAGCTCAAGCAAACTTCATTAGCTTTGATCTAATTCTGATCTATTTGTCTTAATCTTGTAGGACGGATCTAAAATTTTACGACCAACAATCTTTGTATTATAATATGTTTAATATTATCAATCCAAGGAAGAACTTATATAAAATAAAGGCCTAAAAACAAACAAAAATCTACATGTAGTAGAAAAAAAAATTAAAATTCAAGTGTCATCCAACCCAAGTGGGAGCAAGCATATATTCCAGAACCTGCCATAGATTGACAGTGGAACCAACTTGGAAAGCAGATTCCAACCTAACTTTAGACAGCTGATCCAAATCCAGTGAATTGAAAGAGAGAAACAAAATATATTGACAATGAGCAGATAGAAAGGGAGGGCATCTGTTATACTTTTATAGATGAGCAGAAGTGTCATTAGTTCAACAATCTTGAATATCCATAGTTTGATAAACGAGTGTTCCAAAGTTAATCACAAATTAACGCCAAAATCGAGCATCTTTAAGTTTACATGTATCGAACCAGCCCACACGCAAAAATAATTTGGCCGGACAAGACGCGATCTACTCAAATCACCACGCACTGCCTTCATACAAAACCATTAGAAAGTTAGAAGCTTTGATATGCATCAAACCTTGCTCCAAATTAGTAATAGCGTTCATAGCCCCGAGCATCTCGTGTTGTTGGATGGACGAAAATGGAGACTCTATATTCATTTGTCAGCTGAACTCTTCTTTGTGCAATAACTCTTATAATAAAGCATTCCAAAGAGCATCTTCTCCTTCACCACACTGTTCGTGTACAAATTTTAATTTTTCTACTGATTTGCAGATTCCACTGCAGCTCCAATCAAACGAGGCGATACATACATTGCCCGCTTGTGCCTTCCAGTCACAATCTGCAAATAAACAGCCAAAAAACGAGACTACATTGAGAACAAAATACATTAGCAGCTTTAGTTATCTTAAAAGTTAAAACCAAAAGTGAACAGATAAGTTAAGAAAGGGGATATTCTGCCTTTAGGAATCACGTGGGACAGAAAAAAACTTCATAGAAAGAGATACCTGGTGGAGTGCCACAGCACATATTGCGTTCATCAATGTGCTCAACTTCAAGACCGATAAACCATGAACCAAGCGACACGTCTTCATTAGCATATTTGTGAAGTATGGGCCTATAAATTGCAATCATGGTTATCTCATGTCAATGCATATGTTCAAGAAAAACGATCAATAATTTGTACATAACTTACTAGTTATTATGACACCTAATATCAAATTTAGAAATGGGAGCTACAAATCAATTGAGACATAAGTAAGAAGTTTTATGTGCTTTTAACTTTATAATCAAGTTCATCATTGTTATGGATATGACTGAATTGTACTATACCACAAGTTCAACAATTATCAAGCATGCAATGCCAATACTATGATTTTGCAGCAGGCTAGCATTATTATAGTTTTAAGAACTAAAGTTAAAACGAGAATGATGCACAAATATTTACTCTATTTGGTGGCAGGATATAAAAGTTCAAACTCTCCTTGTAACATAGTGTATGTGGATATTCTGTATTATGTAATTTTTTCAAAGACAGACATTTTTCTGTCTATCTACACATACATATATATATGTATAATCCAAAGGAAACAAAAAAGGGAGCAAGAACAACATCTAGCTTGACCAAAAGCATGAATCCTTACTGGTTAATTGAGATATAGGTGGCTAGATCCTTTGAGATGGCATAAATCTGTCCAGTTGCATGCCGGAAATATTTATTTCCATCTTCTCCGAATTTCCAGTACTCTGGTTCATGGTACTTTACGTTTCTGAACAACAAAACATATCAGTTTATTAAATATCTGACCTAGATTTAAGAAACACCAAAACAGAACAATGTCAGTTGAGTGTTTAAGTATTACTTCTGAGCAAGAACAGGTCCAGATTTCATACAACCAATGTAAATTCTAGGTTTTGATCGATGACGAGCAAGAGTTGCAGCTAATGTACCTGTAGGAGCAATACACTTATTCAGAAGAGTCCAACACAATTGAAAGAAAATGAAAAAAGAACACTTCTTCTAACAAAGGCATAAAACGAATTCCATACTTACCCAAATTAACATGAACATCATCATCAACCTTGACATAAAAATCAGCATCCCACATTGCAACAGCAGTGGTGAAGAAAATCTTTGTTTTTGCGGAGAGTTCATGATATCCTTCAACATGCTCCTAAAAATCGATAGTAAAGATACTTTGAGTTCGCATTAAGAGGCAAAAAAAAAAAAAGAATATTGGGAATATTCTTCGTACCAGCCTGAGAAAGTCCTTATGTTGAGCTTCTTCAGAGTCGAGTGCTCTATCCAGTATGCTGTTAGATGTTGCACTGGACCAATAAAAAACATACACCTACCCGGTTAGTTCATTCCCCTTAATGCAACTTAGAGAAAGTCTAACCATCAAAAGCAGTATTGTGCAATGCTCAGAAAGATTATTCTATGAGTTAAGGTCCATATCCAAATAAAAGTGGGGCAGGGGTAATACGTCTAGACATTCTATTGGCATAGACACATGAGCCTCTACTTTTTGTAGAGCAATAAGAATCGCGTAGACACACAGCTCCTGGATTTATAGAAAAGACATGCCTTGATATTCCGTGTATTCAAAATATAATATCATTGTTATATACCATTCAAAACACTTAAATGGTGGCAATCGTGCAACTAGCAACAACACTAAAACAGCCTATGGTCACCCATTTCTTCAATGCAATCACTCCTTCCCATCAACATAATCGCAACGGAGTACTCAAGCCACCTAAGTTTCATTACATGAAAAGCAAACAGCTTGCACCAACATATTCTTTAAATCGAGCACTTTAGATTCAGAAGCCAACACAAAGAATACATTTTATATGAATTCGCATTTTACCTATGTCCAATCATAAATCTCACAACAATCCCCTTCTCTTGCTCCAATCTCCGAAGCTGATCACCTGCTCAAATCACAAAGAGTTTAAATCGGATTCTAGTGCGTAAAGAACAGAACATACTTCAAATGAGATCATTAACTTAAAGTGACCTTGAGGCATCCAAGTCGCTCGGACAGAATCACGTCTCTTCCTACTGCTGAAAGCCGTATTTATACCAATTACCATAAATGCTTTTTTCCTCGCAGGCCCCTGGTAAGTAGTACGCGATGAACCATCACTTGTACTCTTCTCTTGAACATTTCTAGAAGCAGATAACTCCATCTGCAGCATTGAAATGGACTTGTCCAACGACCTAAAACGAACCCCATCGTCAAATGTTACCATCTTTTAGCTTCCAACTTAAATTTGCATTTCACAATAGCAAAATGTTGGAATAATTAAAATCATGGGATTCTGCAAACTCACTGGATTGATTCATGCGTTTTGTAAACCTCGTTCATTACATCCTTATCCTGATCTTCTGCTTTCTACAGTAAAATTAAAATATAAACATAAAAATGGTAAATCCATTAACTCCTAATTAATATGAAAGTGACTTTTATGAATTTGAATCTTTGCATAGAAAGGACTAAAACCTCATACAAGACTTATGATGAAAAATTCTTAGGATCCTATAAGAATCTGAATTATGCAGCATAAATTACTTTGGAATCTTTAAAAACACTTTACTTCAAAAATCAAGCCGTAAATCAAACCTTTTTCTTGGTGTTGCAGTCTTCTGATACGATCTGCAGCTCTTGCTCCCTTCTTTGCTGAGTTATAAGCTGATTATTAGTTTCCAATTGACCCCAAAATCTGAAGGAAAAAAAGACCCAGATCAATCCATCGCAAAAATCAGTACCAAAAATAGTAGCAAAAAATTCAAAATTCTTGGCGTGAAAACACACCTGTTGGAGAAAACCATTCCAATCAGAAAGAAACAAGCGGAGAAAATGGGAATCCATGTAACGGAAACCTTCGCATTTCTACTCTTCATCTCTCTCTCTCTCTCTCTCTTCGTCTCCCCCTTGTTTCTCTCTCTAAACAGAGAAACCACAAAACCCAGAAATTCAAACTAACATATAGTGCGTTGGAAATCTGGGATATATGAGATTTATGGTTATGGGGAAGACGTGAGAAGAGGGCGGCTGGAGATTTGGAAAATGGAGATGGAATTTTGGAATGATTTTGCAGATAATTTTATCGCATATTTATTTTTGTTTATTTTTTGTCGAAGAAAATTGACGCGGGTTCAGACTTCTGGAATTGGACCGAGAAAATTCGCATGTTTGGCAAGAGAGCATACGTGTCGCTTTATCATTGGGCTAAAAAGTAACGCTTATGACATGGTAACGAATAAGGTGGAATTGTCAATGAAGGAAGTAAAATTATAACTATTTAATTACTACTTGATTTAATTAATTGTTTTATTGTAACTTGTGGATTATTTACTGTTTCTTCAATCAAAAGTGTGGGTTTATTTAGTTCAGGTGTTTCAGATGAAATAAACTCGTACCCTACGTTTTGTTACGTCATTTTTCCGGATTTTGTACAAAATTAAGCAACTTAAAATTTTGACAAGGAAAAGAGGGGAGGAGAAAGGATATTTTCCAAAACATAAGATTTCTTAAGAGTAAATTAATAAGAAACATATAAAAAGAGTAAATATAACAATATTTTGAAATAAAATTTGTATTCAAAGCGACAAACAAAATAAAACGGGAAGGGTATATGTTAATATCCAATGTAATAAAGAAATTTGTGATACGAGAATCTTGTTCTCAATATTAAATATTGACTTCAGATTTGTCCAAACAGAAATTGACTATAATGTTGTTTCTTCCAAACTTAAATGGGTGGTGATGTTCCAGTCCCTCCCCCCAATACCAACCCTAAAATTGTCACACTTATAAATGTAATTTTAAAAAATTGACATACTTATACATGTATGGGTGAGGTTGGCACTCAGCTTTATTTCATGTAAAAATCAAACTTTCAATCTTTTGCATAAACTTGTTATTTTTTTGTTAAAGTTAGTGTTACATTTTACCATTGCATTCAATTTTATTGTACACTTAATGTATATGAGACTAATTCATGTAGATCATTTTGTACTATGAGACGATAGAATGAAATATAAATTAGACATGTATCATTAACATTTTAACAAAGTTGGATGTTAATTTGTATTTTCTAATGGCACGAGACAGTCTCATGCGAGTTTTTGTCTAGATTTATTGATACTTTATGTGTGAATTGAGTATGAAATTTGAAAGCCAAATTTTAAGTCTTTTTAGACTGCGTTTGTTTTGAAATTCACCCGGACGGGAAAAGAAATTTCCAGCCCCCATCTCATTTGAGTTAGAGATGTAAAATCCAGTTTTTACATCTCATACTACATTCACACCTTTAAAATCTATTATTACTCTTACCAATTACATTCACTTAACTTTATACTCTCTCAGTCTCAGTGAAATTTGCACACTTTTCTTATTTAGACGTTTCACACTAATTTGCACACTACATAAAAATGAAGCATTGATTTGCATGCACACTTACACAAATATGCACATATTTACACATATGACACTACTTTATCCATTTTATTAATCCACTTACAATCTCAGGTGTGCAAATTCCCTCAGGGACGGAGGGAATATAATATAAAAAGCTTCCCACTCTAAACATACTCCATAATTTTAAGACAAAAATAGACATATATAAAATGACTAAGTTATCCTTAAAGTAGTGTTAACGTGCACATGAATGTATGGTATGCACTTAGATTTAAAAAAATACTCATGCAGAAATCAGTAATACCACAAGAACTAATCAGTGATACTCAAAGAAGTAATCAGTACTACCTCAAGAAGAAATCAGTAAAACCCCATTTGCAAAAAGATACAGTTCGGTGTAGTTTTGTATATTTTGAAAAAATCAAACTTGAAGTCAAAATTTAACTTACTAAAATTTGTGTTATCCTTATATAAACATGGGTAAATTGTCCTCTAAATTTTAATGACTTTGATTTTAGTCTTTTTAATTTATTTAATTTTAAAATTAGTACATTAAATTAAAATTGGTCATTTTTTTTATTTTTCTTTAAATATTTGAAATTTTTCAAAAATATTTTTAAAAAATCAACTAAGTATTTAAATAATCAAATTAAATGAAATTTTAAAATTTATTAAAAGAATCCTTAAAATTTTGAAAAGATGATTTTTTTTTAAAAAATAAATCAACAAAATCTTCCCTATAATTCAATTAAAATCAAAATCCAATTTTAAAAAATAAAGTAAAAAATATTTTTAAAAATAAACTAAATCTTCACAAAATCACTAAATTAAAAAATAATTTAAAAGTCTTTAAAACTTAATTTAAACTAAATAAAAATAAATATAAAATTAACTTTTAAGTTTAATTATTTACCATGATTGAATTGACTTTTACAAAATATTTATGATTTTATATGGTTTTTAACCTTTCTCTTTCATCCCTTAATCTAAAAATTAGAAAAAGTTAAGGGAAAAGATAGAAAAGGAGTGCGAAAGTTACTCACACATTTTAAATTGTATAACTATTCCTCATCTTTTGAAGCTTTTTATTTTTTATTTGATTTTTTTATATAGTTAGTTAATTTTTCTTATATATTATTTTATTTTATTTAGTGGACTTTTTTTCAAAATATTCTTTTAAATTGATTTTTTCAATTTATTTGGTTTTAAGTTTTATTTTAGTTATTTATTTTTTGTCAAAATTTATTTAGGTTTAAATAGTTTTAAACAAAACATTTTTATTTAAATTATTCTATGAAGATTAATTTTATTTTCTTTATTTTTTATTTTCAGATTTATATTTTTTTATGTAAATATGTTTTACATTTTTAATTGATTTTTAAAAATATTATTTATATTTTCTTATATTTCTGAAGATTTTTATTTATTAATTAATTTTATAATATATATATATATATATATATATATATTGAAGATTTAATTGATTTTTTATAATATTTTTTAATACATAATTAATTTTTTAAGATTTTCTTTTTCAAATATAAGCAAAAGTTAAAAATAAGAAGGAATAATTATTTTTCTTGATGAGAGAGACATTCATGAGAATATGTAATGGTAGGAAAGTGTTATTTATTTTTATTTTAATGGAGCAAGATATCTTATAATACTATATTTTCAAACTTTTCAAAGATGATGTGTCAGCACCACCTTATTCTTAGGTTGTTGTGGCACCTCTCAAATTATTTCATTTCATTTCATAATCCTTCATTCTCCTTAAAAGTTATTTTAGACACGTTTTAAATCATATTAAGATTTAATCTACACCATATATTTTACACTTTTAATCTTAACCGTACATTTTATTTTGTATTTTCTATAAATGTCAAATCTCTCTTTAGTTTTCATTCTGATTTTCAACCCTAATCATCATCTCTTCTTTTCATTCTCTCATTTGTTGTCTACTATGTGAAGAAATATGACTTTATTTTTTGTTCATTAGTTTGGATTATTTCTATAATTTTTTATGTAGATCATATCCTTTTTTTTATAGGTAAACTAATTTATTATGCACATTCAGTTGATTAAGCGCACATTGAGAGAAAATTATATGTGCATCAATTTGAGTTGAAGATCATTCGAGCGTATCCAGAAATTATTTGTAAGTTTATAAAGTTTATTCATATTCATAGTTTTACATTCATATTTTTTTTTAGAATCCACCATTAATAACTTTTTTCTCTTTCAATAAGAAGATTCTCCCACTGCACGCCTACGATTTGGATCCAACTATTATTCTTTTTCAAATAAGGTGTGCATTATTGGTGAAATCTGATTAAATTTTATATTTTTTCATTTTGTATTGCAGGTAACCTAAAGGTGATATAGATACCTTTTTTCATGGTTGAACGATTTATCTTATTACATATTTTTTAAAGTTATTTTTGAAAAATATTGATATATATGAAATTTTTGTAGGAGATAATTAAAATATTTTGGAAAATATATTTCACCAAAATAGTGTATGATACCAACAATTTTTTTCCACCATTTATAATATCCTGCCTTCAATAATATATTGTAATACAAAATTTTATTTTTAGATAAAATTATGCGGCCAAAATAGACTATTAAATTGCAAAATACAAATATTCTTTTCTAGACTAGGATTTCGATTTTTCTTTTATATTATTTTTAATATACAAATATTAAAAGAGTATTGTATTTTATAAATAAGTAAAAAGTTGTTAAATCTTATAAAATTAATGTATATATTTTTAATCAAATACGTGGAATAATTTTTTTATGGATAGAAAATTATAGTGTTGACAAAAAAAAAATGACATTAAGTTTCTTTACTAATAATTTAAGTATTATACCTTTAAAAATTATCTTACTCTAAAATACAATAAAACTGAATATATTTTAATCAATGGGAAACAAAATATTTACGTAAAATATAAAATATTATTTTAATGCAAGTAGATTTTTTTTCAAAATAATTTTCTTCTAAAATATTTTTTGAAGTTATTTTTACAAAATATTGATAGATGTTAAATTTGTAGGAGGAAATTGAAATATTTAAGAAAATGCCGAAATAGTATATGATGCCAAAAAAATCTCGCCACCAAATATAATATCTTGTCTTCAATAATAGAATATAATACAAAAATTTATTTTTAGATGAAATTATGCCGCCAAAATAGACTATTAAACTATAAAGTACATATATTATTTTATAGACTAAAATTTCAAATTTTCTTTTATAGTATTTTAACATACAAATATTAAAATAGTATTGTAAATGATAAATAAGTAAAAGACTGTTATATGTTATATAGTTAATATATATATATATATATATTTTAAATATGTGAAATAAGTTTTTTATGGATAAAAAATTATAATGTTGGTCAAAAAGAAAAAAAAAGGACATTAAATTTCTTTACTAACAACTTAAGTATTATAACTTTAAAAAGTATATTACTCTATAATACAATAAATCTGAATATATTTTAATCAATGGAAACATAATATTTATGCATAATATGTAATATTATTTTAAATATTAAATTAATTCAAGATTTTAAACATTAAATTAATGCAAGCATACCTTTTTCATCGGTTGAACGATTTTTTTTCTTTGATATTTTTTAAATTTATTTTTTGTTAAATATTGATAGATGTAAAATTTGTTGCAAGTAATTGAAATATTTTTGAAAATATATTGTTCCAGAATAACATATGATTCCCAAAAAAGATTGCAACCAAATATAATATATTACTGTTGATGACCTTTTTATGATCAAGATGATTAGTGGCTGTTTTTGCTAAGGAAGATCATCAAACAAGAACTAAGATCATGGGATTTAGCTAAGTAATGCTCAAGAAATAATTTTGCAAGAGTTTGACTATTTTATTGAATTGTTCTCCCTTTTTTCATGTACATGAAGGGAGTATTTATAGACATACAAAGAGGCCATGTGTCACCATTTTGGTGGCTTAACCATTGGATCTTTGCCAAGTGTTAGGACACTTGTACAACATCTACACTATTGCTCATTGGATGGATGCCAAGTGTTAAGACACTTGGACCATATCTAAGCTAGTGACTCTTGGAGTTCTCAATGTTGTACTTGGTCTTTGGCACTACTGAGATGCTCTCGACGGTGACCGGTTGCTCGCTTGTACGTCTTTGTTAGATGTCATGATCCTTTGCATTCCGAGCTGTTCGCTCCTTGCTTGGGATTGTTTTGCAATGTTGCTCGCTCCATTACGAAGTTGTTCGCCCGAATTGATCTTGGTTTGAGCCGCTTGCACAGTTGTTCTTTGCAAGTCTGCTCGCCTAAATATCTTGCTTACCATATTAGAGCTGTTTTGCAAAGCTGTTCGCTCTACAAAGCTGCTAGCTCCACAAAGCTGTTAACTTCTTTCATTTATTATCCTGTTATCAAGTTTAATGATAATTGTTTCGTTTATTAATCACTCCATTGTTCGCCCATCAACAATTGCCCCCTAGCTTGGTCTCATGTTGGGTATGGATTGATCAATTGGGACCAAGCTATAATTTCTTCGAAAACTGGGCGAGCAAAAAGGTGACATGGTTGTTCACACGGGCGAGCATCCAAGCAATTGGGCGAACAAACGAGCATATGAACTCACGCACGCGACCAGCAGCGAACGCCTCTTCGTATCGCGACGGTTGGGCTCCCGAGGCACAGGATGCGAGGCGTCGCGTCAGTCACGCGCGTTTTCCCATTTTGCATATAGGGGCCTATAGTTTTTTAGGAAAATTGCACTTTCGTCCCATTTTATCCTTATAAATACGTGACTTATCCTTCATTTCTTCCTTTCTTCTTTCGATTCTCACACTTCCGCCATTGTCAAGCATTCTGAAGCTTTTTTCCTTTATGATTCTTGCGTCCAGATTCCTCTGTATTTGTCTTAGATTTTGATTTCTCTAAGGTAATCTATCTTACATTCCACTTTCTCTTCTTTTTTTTTTCGTATTTCTTGCAACTGTGACTGTAATTCCGGCCGTGAACTGCCGTAGCGCCGCCGTCTTGTTGATACCATCGCCGCCGTGATTCCGTCGTCGGTGTTATCGTAAAACTTCCCAAAATTGGCCAATCTTCCCCGTTATTATTTTTAAATGGAGTTTTCCCCCTTAAGTTCATCCCAATCCGGACCCGGGCGAAACCCGGAAAAACGACCCGTAAAAGTGGTTACTCCTCGCAGATCTGTTCGCCAGACGTTGGTGAACAAACTGTGTACGTTATTGGTGGATGAAAGTACGGATTCAGATGCGAGCTCCGTTGTTCGCTCAGTCGAGATGTTTGCTGCTGATCGCTCAGACGATCAAGAGGAGGTCTACCCGGTTGCTCGCGATCCCGAAACATCTTCTGATCTGGGAGAAGATTCTGCGGAAGTGGCCGCGGAGATAGAGGGTTCGATTGATCTTGAGGGCGATCAAGCTGACACTGCTGGCGAGCAGCGAGTTGGCGAGCAGAGAGGTCCTACTCTTACTTGGGAGTTTTTAAGGGAGATCAATTTTCCCAGCTCTCAAACTACACCAGAATCTCGGATCCCGGAAGGAATTGTTCGTGATGACGAGTGGGCGGACTATTCTGCTCGCTACTCGAAGACCTTTGCCGTTCAATCAAGGGAGATAATGGAGGCACGTGAGAGCGAATTTGCGGCGAGCAAGGTTGCTAGTGTTGTTATTGAGGACGATCTGGCGAGCATTCGTGCAACATACAAGATTCCTTATGACATTTTTATGTATGTGCCTACGAAAGGAGAGACTGCTGATCGCCCTCCTCCTGGTTGCACGGCGATCAACTTGGATGTGCTCAATACGGGTTTTCCGCTCCCCGTTCATCCGCTCATTGGTCGTTTCTTGTCTGACATGAATCTGGCGATCACTCAAATCACCCCAAATGGTTGGAGTACTCTTCTAGCCTTCATGACTCTTTTTGGTCTTGAGGGTTACAAGAATAAAATAACAACTGCGGAGCTTCTTTATGCCTTAACTATTTCTGAGGACGGTGTTGGCTGGTATTATGTTAAGGCGAAGACCGGAGTGAAGCTTGTTGAAGGTGTCCCCAATAAAATTAAGGGCTGGCATTGTCAATTCTTCTATATTGGTGGAGATTGGCGAGCAACTGAGGGGTTCGCTGGCGGGTAGGCGCGCATCATGTCACCTGAAGGCTTTGGAAAAATCAAACGTAGGGCTAATTTTGTCTTGTTAATTCATAAGTAGGACTAATTTTAATCCTTTTCGTTGTTTTGCAGGTCCGAGAATCTTGAAGTGGGGGCATCCCGATCTTAGCGACGAATACCTCTTCACGTTAGCCGTCATTTCTCTTCGCGACGCTGCTAGTCGCGATTTGGAACATCTTTCAAAAGCTCACTGCCGCAAGCTTGCTGGCTTGATTACGAGTCCCCACCATCTTGAAGCTCAGGCTGCTATCCCAGAAGGTAATTTTCTTTACTTTTGTTCTTGTTGTTCGCCCATTTTTTCTTGCTCGCCTAAACTCCTTGTACTTGTCAGATCAACGAGTCACCGTTGCTATCCCGTCTGTGCCTGAATCATACTACCTGCTCGCCAGACGAGTTAAACAGATGGCCGAGGCTTCGAGAAGGAAAATGGACCCTCCTCTTGCCATCATGCGCCTCCGAGCAGGGGAGAACCCCTCTGGTCGCCCAATTGTCGGAGCTGGTCGCCGCAAGCCGGGAGCCAAAGTTTCTTCTTCTCCCCGGGATACAAGGAAGGAGAGAGAGAGTGATCGGGAGAAAGAGAAAAGGAAAGCGCCGCGGGGCGATGATGCTCGCGGCATTCGTACTGATGATCGCGCCTCGAAGCGGTCAAAAACTGTTGGAGAAGCGAGCAACATTGCTCCAAGATCCCCTGCTTCGAAATCCACCTCGCTGGAAGTAGTGGACGAACAGCAGGTGGTCGCCAATTTGGTGACGACTAAGAAAGGGGACAATCCCGAAGATACTTCCTACTTGGGTTGGGATCCCATTAAAATCAAAGAGTGAGTCAATCGTCCCCGACTTGCTTGTTGTTCACTGTCTAACACCATGTTGCTCGCTTACTAACACTTGCTTTTTGTTTGTTAGGTATAACCCAACGCTTTACCCTGGTCGAGGGGCAACACTCCACCATCTCTCCGTTGTTGAAAACGCCCCCTCCTCGCTTCGCGACATCCCTGATCTTCCTATTCGTCGGGCAACTGAAATGGTCCCAAGGGCCTGGACAAAATCGGCGAACACTCTTGTTGCTAACCAATCTGCTAGCGATAATGCTCGCCTGGTGGCGTACAATGCTAGCCATCAGTTGGTCCAGTCTCAAGTGCTGCTCGACCAAGTCATGGAGCTCGAGCGAACAAACCACGATTTGGGCCGTCGCGTGGAGAAGATGGACGAAGAGAAGACCTCTGCCATCAATGAGTGCAAGGCCGAGCATGCTAAGGAGCTGGCTTTGATGGAGAGGAAAATGGAGGCCTCCTTGGCCGGCGAAAAGAGTGCCTTGGACAAGGCTGAAAAGATGATGCTGGAGGTGAAGTCTTCAGATCTGAGAGCCGAAAGGGCTGAAAAGGAGCGAGCAGACTTAGATGCTCGCCTGCTAGCTGCCGAGGAGCATATCAAGAGGTTGGAGGAGGAGCGTAAAGGCATGATCGACTATGAAGTCCACGAGCAGGAGGTGTTGGACAAGACCAACTTTGGGTACATCTGTGCATTTGCCGAATGCTTGAGGTCTGTCCACTTCGCCCACGATCACAATCAAGATATTCGTGGTGTGGTGAAGGTGGACTTCATCGAGTACGTGAAGAATTACCCTCCTGCTCCTGGTTCAACCTTGTTCGTCTCCGATTTAGCCGATCTCGGCTTCCCTCTAGACGTCTTCTGTGAGGAGGTCGACATTGCTGCCCCTACTTATGGTGGCCAGCCTGACCCCGCCCCAGCAGCGACCAGCGTGGCAGCCACTGATGAAGTATTTGAAGGGTTGGCGTCTCTTCCTCTAACTCCTATAGATGGGGCTGGGACAAGTGCCCCGGGCGAGCAGCCTAGTGCTCAGGCGACCAGCGCTGCAGACGCTCCTCCTCCTGCTTGAAGACTTAGTTTCTTTTACAATAGGATGTTTTCTTCTTTTTGTGCTTATCAGCTCATCCTTATTGTAAACTTATTTTGACTCAATGAAATGAACATCCTTACTAATTTGCAATTTTACGCCTCTTTGTTTGTCTTACTTAGTTGCTCGCCTATTGCTTTTAACTTATGACTCAGTTTCTAAGTGTTCCTTTTTTCTTAAGGTAAACACTTAGTTAATATTTTAAGTTGGTCGTTTGGTTCTTATAGAACTTGACCCTTAATTGTTTGGGCCATTTTGGTCGCTTGTGGACTTGGCCTTGCATTAATGTGGGCTATTGGTCCATTAGGGACTTAGCCTTATTTTGCATTTAATAAGCTCTATTGTTCGTCTTATAACAGACTTGCACTTTGCAATTTTTTTTTTTTTTGGGCGAGCAACCAAGTATTCTGGACTTAAGGCTCAAAATTTAAAAGAAAGCAAGTCAAAAGATAAATACAATTCTGCTCGCCTAGTAACTGCACAACTGCTCGCTTTTATATAAACTTGCGCAAAAAAGTTTCAAAATTACAAGAAGCTACTTGTAAAACTTCTAAGACTTACAGGACTTTATTGATAGTACTTCTTGAGTAAAGTAGTATTCCAGGAGTATTGGGATGACTTGCCTTCCATGTCTTCAAGGTCGTATGTGCCGTTGTGCCACTTATTCGTCACCTTGTATGGGCCCTCCCAAGTCGGGCCGAATACTCCTGGTGGTGTTAAAACTTTTCGAAGTACCAAGTCCCCAATCTCGAATTCTCTTGCTTTTACTTGAGAATTGTAGTACTTCGCAGCTCTTTTCTTATAAATTGCATTTTTCAATTCTGCTGTTATTCTTTTTTCTTCAAGCAAGTCCGACTTTGCTGCTAATGCGGAGTTATTTTCCTCTTCGTCAAATGCAGTTGTTCGACCTGTCGGGATTTTTAGCTCAATTGGTATTACTGCTTCCATCCCGAACGCCATTGTGAAGGGTGTTTCGCCTGTACTTGTTCTGTGCGATACTCGGTATGCCCACAACACCTCCGGTAGCTCCTCAGACCATTTCCCCTGTTTGTCGGCTAAGCGGATCTTCAAAATATGTTTGATAATTTTGTTCACTGCTTCTACTTGACCATTTGACTGGGGGTGGTATGGTGTTGAAAAATGTTTCTTCATTCCCCACTTCTCACAAAAATCTCTAATCTTTTTCCCTTCGAACTGTTTTCCGTTGTCCGTCACGATCGCTTGAGGCACCCCGAAGCGGCAAACAATGTTTCTCCATATGAAGTTAATCATTTTCTCCTGTGTGATTCGCACAAGCGCTTCTGCCTCAGCCCACTTCGTGTAATAGTCCACTGCCACCACTGCGAATCGAACATTTCCTTTTCCCGGCGGAAAAGGCCCGATGAGGTCAATTCCCCATTTCGCAAATGGCCACGGACTATTGACTGAAATCAGTTCGTGTGGGGGCTTGTGGATGTTTGGGGCGAATAACTGACACATGTGACAAGTTCGGGCAACTTTGATTGCGTCCTGGAGGAGGGTCGGCCAATAATATCCTTGTCTTACGGTCTTGTAAGCCAGTGCTCGTCCTCCAGCGTGATTTCCGCATATGCCTTCATGAATTTCCTTCAGTATTGCTTGTCCTTGCTCCCTAGCCAAGCATTTCAGAAGTGGGAGTGAAATTCCTCTCTTGTACAAGTGTCCATCCATCATGGTGTATCTTGCTGCTCTCTTGACCAACTTGTTAGCTTCGAACGGGTTGTCTGGCTTCTTGTCGTTTTGTAAATACTCAATAATTGGTATCCTCCAGTCGTCCTCTTCGAAATCTTCGTTGACTTGATACATCTTGTAGTCTTCGGTTGACGGCTTGGACATTTTTGTCAGCGTAACTCCTGTCAACTCTGCTGGTCCTGTGCTAGTTGCTAGCCTGGCTAATGCATCTGCTTGAGCATTGTTGTCTCTTGGTATCTGTTCGATGTATATTTGCTCGAACAAGGAGGCCAGGTGGGCAACAATCTTTTGATACAAGGCCATGTTCTCATCCTTTGCCTCGTACTCCCCCCGAACTTGGTTGACAATCAATTGTGAATCTCTGAAAATCTGCAGCTTTCTTACTCCAACTGCTAATGCTAGGCGTAATCCAGCGATCACAGCTTCGTACTCTGCTTCATTATTTGTCGCCATGAACTCGAACCGGACTGCTGAAGTAAAAACTTGCCTATCTGGGCTTATCAAGACTATACCTGCCCCCGATGTTGTATTAGTTGACGATCCGTCAACATACATGTGCCAAGGATGGCTATGTCCTCTTGTTGGATCCTGGGGGAAAGTCAGCTCGACTATAAAGTCTGCTAAGGCTTGCCCCTTGATCGCTGTTCGAGGAGCATATGAAATCCCGAATTGACTGATTTCCAAAGACCATTTCAGGAGACGACCAGCCGCATCGGGTCTGTGTAGTATTTGCTTAAGCGGGAACATTGTCAACACTTCCACCTGGTGGTCGAAAAAATATGGACGAAGTTTTCTGACGCTCATCACCAGTGCATATGCTAGCTTCTCTGTTGACGAATATCTGAGTTCTGCTTCATGTAAAGCTTGACTCACATAGTAGATGGGCAAGTGGAATTTTCCTTCTGCTCGAACGAGCACTGAGCTGATTGCTACTTCTGAAGCTGCCAGGTACAAATATAATTTTTCCCCTGGGATCGGCTTGGCAAGAATTTTCGTATCGCCGAGATATTCTTTCAGCTGCTCGAACGCTTGTTGACAGGCGTCTTTCCATTGAAACTTTCCCTTCTTGATTGCCTCGAAGAACGGCCTGCATTTATCTCCGGATCTTGAGACGAATCTGTTCAAAGCCGCTAGGCATCCGGTTAGCCATTGGACCTCTTTAACTGATCTGGGTGGCTGCATTTCTATGATGGCTTTCACTTTTACGGGATTTGCTTCGATTCCTCTTTGACTAACTAGATGTCCCAAGAACTTCCCAGAATGGACCCCAAAACTGCTTTTCTTAGGGTTCAATTTCATGTTGTATGTTCGAAGTATCCCAAACGTTTGAGCTAGGTGCTGCAAGTGATCTTCCTTTTTGGAGCTCTTGACAACAATATCATCTACGTACACTTCCATCGTCTTCCCGATGTGATCATCAAACATCTTATTGACTAATCTCTGATATGTAGCTCCAGCGTTGATTAACCCAAATGGCATTCTCTTCCAGCACAACAAGTTTTTGTTGGTGTAGAACGTTGTATGCTCTTGATCATCGGGTTGCATCGCTATTTGATGATATCCTGCGAACGCATCCATGAACGTGAGAAGCTCGTGTCCAGCGGTGCCATCAACTAGTTGATCGATGTGAGGCAATGGGAAATTATCCTTTGGGCAGGCGGCGTTGAGATCTGTGAAGTCGATGCAGAGTCTCCATGCCCCAGTTGCTTTTCTGACCAATACTGGATTCGCCACCCATTGCGGGCATAACGCTTGTTTGATTAAGTCGTTATCCAGCAGCTTTTTAACTTCCACGTCGAGCGCCTCGTATTTGTCGGGCCCAAATTTTCTCCTCTTCTGATGGACTGGCTTCTTCCTCGGGTCGATGTTGAGTCTGTGGCAGGCATGTTTGGGGCTGATGCCCACCATGTCTGCATGCGACCATGCGAACACATCGAGGTTTGCTTTAAGAAACTCAATCATGTTGGTCCTGTACGGCTCTGGTAGCTCGGACCCTATGAAGAGTTCTAAGCCCTCTTGGTTCGGGTCGACCCTTACAGTCTCAAACTCTTCAACCGGGGTAGCCCTTCGTTTCTGGCCTTTCCATCTGGGGTCAATAATGGGCCCTTCTACCTTTGGCTCATCTTCGGTCTCCATCGGTTCTGCCCCCAGTCGTGGCTCGATGTCCTCTGCATCGTCGTCCGTTGTCATCGTCTGTGTTAGGATAAAAATTGTTAGTTTTGATGAGTTAAAACAAACCAGAAGATGTAATAGGACCATCTGGACCTGTTAGCCAGATGATGATCTAGATTAGGACTTAGTCTAGGGGGAACTGCCAGACCAGAAGACTTCACCAGAAGAGTCACCAGAAGACCCCACCAGAGGACTTCACCAGAGGACTCCACCAGAAGACTTCACCAGATGAGATCAGACCAGAGGCAGAGGACCTTCCCCAGACCAGACGAGTCCGGACCAGACGAGTCTGGTGGAACAAAAGATGCTCAGTTTGATCCCCTTATTCTACTGAGTATTCTGGTTGTTCACCAGATAAGGACCAGAAGACACCGAGGTTGCCTGGTGTCTGGTCTTGCCTTCTCTATTGAAAATCAGAGTTAGGCAGAGGAAGCTATTGACCGTTGGTGATTCAAATCAAGTCAACAAGATCAGGATTGGAAAGTATTTGAAGATAATCAATCCAAGGATCCCACCAACCCAATCAATCAATTAGGGAATTGATTGATTGAGGCTTCCTTAGAGGATCTGATTGGATTAGCCCTCCAACGGCTAGCCCTAATCCCCTCTATATATACAAGAGTGTAGTTCAAGAAAAACCTCTAGAGACTCTACACGCGCACATAGTATACCAAGCTTTTTGATCACTATGCTTTTGCACTCACTTTGTTCTTAATTACTCATCCAACTCGTAAGGAGTTTATATACTCAACCTGTTCATCTTGTTAGACAAGGTTGGAGTAAGTTTGTCTTTAGATCGAAGTTAGATCTAAAGAGATTGTAAGAAGGTGCTGGTACTTCGGAAATTCCAGTAAGTAGTGAGTTTGTTGGTTGGATAGTGAGACCCCTTTGATCAAGGGAGAGTGGACATAGGATATTCAGATCCGAACCACTATAAATACGGTGTTATTTATTGCTTTCTTTAATACCTGTTGTTTATTATTTGTGCTCTTAGAAAAGATTTTCGCTAAAGACATTTTGGTTTTAAAGGCTTCCGCAATTAATCTATCTAGTGGGACCAACAAGTGGTATCAGAGCAGTGTGTCCAACGACCACTGCTTTGTAAAGCTTTTGGTGGTCACCGGGCAGATCCATTGCTCTTAAAGTGCTTTTGTTAAAGTTCTTATTATTTCCCAAATTTCATTTAAAATGTCTGCAAAATCTTCTTATAAGAGTCGCAAATTGCCAGAGTTCTCATTTGAGGACTATAGCCACTGGAGCTTCATGATGAGTAATCATCTGGGAGCTATCCACCACCGCATGTTAGATGTGGTAGAGAGTGGCCCCATTAAATTTTACTGGACTCCTATTGATAGTGGCAGGTCAGAGTCCAGAGAAGAAACTAGCGATGCTGCAGAGGATAGAGTTCCCAGACAACAAATCCTAAAAAAGAAAGAAGAACTTGACAATGATGAGAGAAAGCTATATAACCTGGACCAGGTGGCAAGAACCGAGATTATCAACACTCTCACCAAGGAGGTAATAGAGAAGGTCAGAACCTGTGTCACTGCGAAGGAGATGTGGGACAAACTTGCAATTCTCTGCGAGGGAACAGAGAAGATTAAAGATAACAAGCTCCAGGCTGTTCAACACTCGTTTGATACGTTCAAAATGAAACCAGACGAGACCATAGACCAGCTGGACATGCGCCTCACAAACCTCCTAAACAAGGCTAGTGCCTTAGGTAAGACCTACTCTGAAAAGGAAATTAATAGTAAAATTTTGCGTTCACTAACTAGCAGGTGGAGAATCAAAGTTACTGTGATCAAGGACAACAAGGATCTCAATACTCTGGATCATCATCTTCTGTTGTCTGATCTCAAAGCTTACGAATATGATCTTCAAGAGGAGGATCAAACAGAAGAGGTTTCCTCTTCTGGCCAGAAAGGAGTTGCATTCTCTTCAACTCTCAAGCCTGATGTCAAGCCAAAGGAGTCTACTGCAGATGACTTGAGCCTCAAGGAGCAGGTAGCACTTCTAACTCGTAAATTAGATAAAATGAGTTCAAAGTATGGCAGGTACAAAAGGCATTGGAAGGAGTCTACCAGAGACAGGAAGAGTTCTTTCAAGCCTGCAGAGAAGGAGAAGACATCTGGAGACTCAAGGGAGACCAGATTCAGAACTCCAGAGAGGAGGAGAGATGACAACCCTGGCAGCTCTGGGAGATCAGATTATCAGAGGAGGGATGGTAGCTCTGGCAGACCTGACTACAACCAGAGGAGGAGAGAGCCAAGCCCTAGTCCCAGAGGAGACAATGCCTGCTACACATGCAATAAGACTGGTCACTACAGTTATGATTGTCCTCAGCTTACTCCTAGGGAAAGAGAAGAGAAAAGAATCAAGAGAGATAGGAGATATGCAGATAAGAGAGCATTGCTGGCAGAAGCAGAGGAGGAGGATACTAGTTCCAGTTCTTCTTCTTCTGACTTTGGATCAGATGATGATGTGTGTCTCATGGCAGACATCACTGAGGTAAATGAAACTACTCTAGTTTTATCAAATTCCAAATGTACTGAATCCTCTAATTCATCTGGTAACTCCAGAGAGTCTGATATGCAACAAATGCTATCAGATCTCCAAAATTGTGTCCAACTTTGTCAAAAACTTGAGAAAGAGAATGGTAGGCTCAGAGCTGAAGTTCAATCTCTCTCTCATGAGCACAAATCCACCAGAGAACTCATGAAAGATCATTCCAAAGAAGTCTCTGAACTTCAGGATAAGATCACAGAAAGAGATACTCTGGTAGATCAACTCATGAAAGAAAGGACCTCTCAAGAAGATGAGATCAATGAACTCAGAGCCAAATACCAGACTCTTATCAAGGGAAAACAAGTTGCTCACAACATAGAGGAGATACCTATACCCAGAGAAGCTCCTAAGATACCATCTGTTGTATCTATCATATCAGAGTCTTCTCAGCGCATTTGTGATAAGAGTGGTTTAGGATATTCTGGAATTACCACTAAAACTCATAAATACCTTTATAATAAAGACAAGTCTGTAAGAGCTGGTAAATTGGTAGAAATCTGGAATGATAAAGACTTAACTGGTAATGGTTACAAGGTGGTTCACAATCCTGATTGGAAAAGGAATCACTCTGTTAATCACATAACAAATGGTCCAGAAGAGTTGACTGTTCTGGAAGAGAAAATGCTAGAGAATAAGTGTCAACAAGGGGAACCATTAAAGATTGATGGTTCTGTGAACAATGAGTCCCAAGGAGTAGAAATTACTCAAATTGGAGGACCCCAGAGAAATCCTCAAAGGGAACCTAAACAGATTAGGGGACCTCAAAGGAAACACTCAAGAAAGGGGAATACCAATCAGAGTAACAACTACCAGAGAAGGAACAATGTTCAACAGAACCAGATACCCCAGAGACAATTTTCTCAGAGGAATCAATTCCAGAATAGGTATACTCAAAGGAACTATAATCACCAGAGCAAGTCTAATTATCAGAACCAGAGGAGGTCTTTCAGACCCATCTATAGAAAACCAAATGATCTGGGTAGTTATGACACCAGAGATGGTTCTTCTAGGATGTACCCTTACAACCAGACCTTTAAGACCATGTCTTTGAGGCAGGCCATTCCAAAGGCCAGATTTGAGAAAAGGTACACCAGACCTGTTTATAGGAAAGGTGTCCTTATCAGACCAGTAGCTCAATATGTCATTGTCAGAGGACATGTGCTGGTAGATAGATTTGGAAGGAAGATAAGATCTCCTCATCCATCAAGGGATGATCTTTATCTTTGGATTCCTACAAAACCTGCAACTAACCAATCAGGACCCAGCACTAGTAGGGGACCTAATTGATTTCTCTGCAGGTAGATAAGAGTCCATTGGAGAAAGGACTTTCAAGCAACCATGTCTGGTACATTGATAGTGGATGTTCTAAGCACATGACCTTCCAGAAAGATAATCTCCAAGATTTCAAGCCATTGAATGGACCAAGAGTGATGTTTGGTGACAAAAAATATGGAGTCACCAGAGGAGTTGGAAAGTTGACCTTCAATGGAGTATCTGTAGATGAAGTCTACTACGTAGAAGGACTCAAGCATAATCTGCTTTCAGTATCCCAATTCTGTGACAAGGGATACTCAGTGAAGTTTTCTAGTGATTCATGCACTGTTTTCTCTTCTGATTATAATGATATTTTGCTAATAGGCTTGAGGAAGGGTAACATTTATCTTGCAGATTTTAACAGTTGCCCAAGAAATGCTTGCCTAGTTGCAAAAGGATCTGCAGAGAATAGCTGGATTTGGCACAAGAGATTGTGTCATCTTAACTTCAAAACACTGAATAAGATTGCCAGAAAAGGTCTCATTCGAGGTCTTCCTAATGAAGTGTTTAAGAAGGATCAGGTTTGTGGTTCATGCCAGAAGGGTAAACAACCCAAGACTTCCTTTAAGGATGTCCAGAGCACAACCACAACCAGAGTGCTTCAACTACTTCACATGGACCTGTTTGGACCTGTTTCTCCTCTTAGTTTCAGTGGAAGGAAGTACACCTTAGTGATAGTAGATGACTTTTCAAGATACACTTGGGTAGTGTTCTTGTTTAAGAAAAATGAAACTATGACTAAGCTGCCAGAGTTCTTCAAGCAGATTCAGAATGAGCAGAACCAGAGCATAGTCAGAATCAGAAGTGACAAAGGAACAGAGTTTTTGAATTCACACATTGCAGATTACTGCAAGGATCATGGGATTTTTCATGAAACATCTGCTGCCAGAACACCCCAACAAAATGGAGTAGCAGAAAGGAGGAATAGGACCCTCAAAGAAGCTGCAAGAACACTTCTGGCAGAATACAGCACACCACAGAGATTTTGGGCAGAGACCATCAATACAGCTTGCTACACTCAGAACAGATGCCTGATTGCCCAGAGACATAATAAGACTCCATATGAGGTATGGAAAGGTAAAACCCCATCTGTTTCATATTTTCATGTTTTTGGATGTAAGTGTTTCATCCATGACAATGGGAAATCTAAATTAAGAACCTTTGATGCTAAAGTGGCTGATGGAATATTCTTAGGATATTCCAGCACCAGTAAAGCCTTTAGAGTTTTTAATAAGAATTCACTTTGTGTGGAGGAAACACCTCATGTTGTTTTTGATGAATCTACTTTTGAGTTCAAGGTGGATTCTAAGTCTTCTGATGAGACCCAGAATCAGACTACACCCAGAGTTATCAAAGTCAATCCACCTGTTCTTGATTCAGATTCAGATGATGACCCATCTCCTGGTTCTCTGAAGCAGCAGCCTTCACAAGGAGCAGAACCAGAAGAGGTTGGAACTCCTGTAGGGGGAAGCTCTTCTGCAGGTGGTGATAATCACCAAGGTACTGCAGAAGATGATCAACCAGGCAAGACCACAGGAAGGAGGACCCTGGTTGATCACCCCAATGACCTAATCCTTGGAGATCCAACTAAGGGTGTCCAGACTAGGAGATCTCTTAACTTAGCTGCCTTATTCAGTTGCTATGTGTCCTTGATTGAGCCTAAGAACATCAAGGAGGCACTGAAAGATTCAAATTGGATTGTTGCTATGCAGGAGGAGTTGAATCAATTCACCAGACAGGATGTTTGGGAGCTGGTAGACAGACCAAGACATCAAAAGGTGATAGGCACTAAGTGGGTCTTCAAGAATAAGAAAGATGAGAATGATGTCATTACTAGGAACAAGGCAAGACTAGTGGCTCAGGGCTATTCTCAGTCTGAAGGAATAGACTATGATGAGACATTTGCTCCTGTTGCCAGACTAGAAGCCATCAGATTGTTCTTAGCATATGCTGCTCACATGAAGTTCAAAGTATACCAGATGGATGTGAAATCTGCCTTTCCTAATGGGATTCTCATTGAGGAAGTGTATGTGGAACAACCTCCTGGTTTTGAACAAGGTGACAAGGTGTTCAAGCTTAAGAAAGCTCTTTATGGGCTGAAGCAGGCACCCAGAGCATGGTATGACACTCTATCTCAATTTCTTCTGGACAATGGTTTTACTAAGGGTAAGATTGATAGGACCTTGTTTAGGAGAGAAGAAGGAAAGGACATCCTTCTGGTCCAAATATATGTTGATGACATTATATTTGGATCCCCTAACAAGAAGATGTGTGAAAAGTTTGGTGAACTCATGCAGAGTCAGTTTGAGATGTCCATGATTGGTGAGATGAATTACTTTTTAGGTTTGCAGGTTAAGCAATCAGAGAAGGCAATCTTCATTAATCAGGCAAAGTACACCAGAAACATGTTAGAGAAATTTGGAGTAGGATCTAGCAAAGCAGCCAAGATCCCAATGATGACAAATTTCAACATGGATCCAGATGAGTCTGGAGAGTGTGTGGACCAGACTCAGTACAGAGCACTTATTGGTTCTCTTCTGTACCTGACTGCAAGCAGACCAGATATTACCTTTGCTGTTGGAGTTTGTGCCAGATTTCAAGCTAATCCCAAGAAAAGTCACTTGGAAGCAGCAAGGAAGATATTGAAATATCTTAAGGGAACAGTGAACTTAGGCTTATGGTATCCTGCAGATGACAATTTGGAATTGAGTGGTTATTCAGATTCAGACTATGGTGGATGCAGAATAGATAGGAAATCTACAAGTGGAACATGCCAATTTTTAGGGAATAAATTGGTATCCTGGTTTTCTAAGAAGCAGACTTCAGTTGCTACATCAACAACAGAAGCAGAGTACATGGCTGCAGGGAGCTGTTGTTCTCAACTACTTTGGATTAGTCAACAGCTTAGGGATTACCAGATTAGAGCCAAGGATATTCCTATATTCTGTGATAGTAATAGTGCCATTGCAATTACCCAGAATCCAATTCTTCATACCAGGTGTAAACATGTTGATATAAGGCATCATTTTATCAGAGATCATGTTGAGAAGGGAGATATAAGGATGGAAAAGATTGCAACAGAGAAGCAGAGAGCAGATATCTTAACTAAGCCTTTGGCTGAGACCAAATTCAGAGAGTTAGCTTTTGAATTAGGATTGTTGGATCCAGAGACAGATTTGTTTTAGGGGGAACATCAGAGAAGTATCCTTTATTTCTACTTTATTGCATATTCTTTATTTCGTTTAAAACTAACATACCTGCAGATTAGACATATCAGAGAAGGTACCAGATAAGGTATGCACCAGGTGACACTTGTCCCAGATGAGGTGCTGAGTCAAATGTCCAGAATCTTCTCTGACCAGGACCAGATGAGTTTCATCAGAGGAGATGTAACATCAGATTAGCTGTGGTATCATCTGGTTACAATATCAGGTGACAGATATGGTTTTACTTCTCTGGCCTCTGATCATTGGGATACACTTTTCAAATTAGTAAGTACACTCAAAACCTTTCAACTTTGGAGTGTATTTAAGACTAGGGTATAGGGCCTAGGCAATCATTTCGCTTTTTCTCTTGACTGCCACAAAACCCCTTTATGCCCCGTCCCAATGACTATGCCAACACACCAGATTAAATCTGTATCTTGCCTTTCTTTGTGGCCATCGGATTTAATCACTGTGCAAAATGTCAATCAATTCAAATATTGATTTTGTTCCCTAATTTAATTTTGGTATTACACGCGTTCACACTTCATTTATTACTCAAGCCACGCGTATTACCCTATTTAAATCTAATTTTCTTACAATCTGTCTTTTCACGTTTTCATACTTTCAAACCCTAACCTCTCTCTGCAAAGTTCTTCCCCTCTCTCTCTCTCTCTCTCTCACAGATATGGCTCCCCCGTGTAATTTTGACCATGAATTGATGATGAAGAAACTGAAAACGGAGATGGTGGTTGACTTCTACACCACCAAGAACTAGTCTGCTCTTGCTATTTTGGAACTATTGAGGAGATCCGGAGTTGAGAAGTTGATCTCCACCATTCCCAGAAATTTTCGTACTCTTGACGGTTATGCGGCCCAGTTTTTGGTTCGCATGAAGATCAATGAAGACCATATTTCTACAAAGATTGACAGGGAAGATTTGGTGTTTTCCAAGCATGATTTCTGTGCCCTATTTGGAAACATTTCGGCGGAAGGAGTGAATCCTTTAACCTACAAGGAGGATGATATTGTGGGTTCCTTCAAACTGTTCGCTCGTTCCTCTTGCCAGAATATCACGAAGGGATTTCTGGATAAGCATCTGAGGCAAAAGTACAAGGTACTTTTTGACATAGTTGTTAAGGTGTTAATGTGTGAGAATCACAACACAGATGCGATCTTTAATGGAAGAATGTGTGTGATGAGAGCCTTGTATGACGGCGTCCGATGCAATTGGGCAGAATTCTTTTGGGGCGTCTTGAGGAAGAATAAGGCGAAAGTTAACAAGGAAGCTTGTCCTTCCATTCCAGGGGAGATGCAGTTTTATTTCACTGCTAATGTTTCGTTGGGTACGAAACTTACCTTAATTTTGGACTCCCTGCTTCCAGAGAAGAGATGGAAGGAGACTTGGTGCAAAGGATTTCACAAGTCTAAGGTGCTATTCTCTAAGGATGGTCCCCTTCATGGCCATCCTGACTCTGATGGAGAAGAAGCCATCCCTGCCCCTCCTCTTCAGGCAGTACCCTCACCTGCAAAGGGGCAGAAGCAGCAGCCAAGGCAGAAGGCCCAGAAGAAAGCTGCTGGTGCAACTGGTTCCTCAACCATTGCCTTTTCTGGTTCCTCGGAGGAGGACCAGATTCCCCTTCTTAACATTCTTAAGAAGAAGGGTGGTGATGATGATGAAGCTGTTAAAGCTGGGGCAGCCAAGCGGAAGAGGCCGGTGGAGGCCAAGAAGAAATCTGCCAAGAAGCCAAGGACTGGCAGAAGAGCTCCGAAGAAAACCCTTCTGGTGGATGAGCCATCAGAGGAAGAAGAGGAAGAGGAGGTTGAACCTCTTAAGAGGAAGCCCAGGGCCAAGAGGGCAATTCTACAGGATCCTGACTCTGGATCTGATCTTGGTGAGGCCCTGGAGAGAGCTATTAATGATGCTTCCCAGATTATGGAGGATTCTCCAGAGCTCGTTGTGCCTGCTGGTGTTGACCCGACAGAGGTAAACCCTTTCTTACCCTCCTCTACTTCCATTGATCTTGTCTCCCCCTCTACCTCCCCACCAGATACTCAAACACATCCCATCTCATCTGCTCTTGGTGTTCCTTCATTCTCACCAGAGCAGACTCTCCCAGAAACACCTACATTCTCTACCTCAACCATTCCTCAAACACCCTCTCCCCCATCTTCCCATATACCTCTAACCACAAACCCCTCTCCCCCACCTTCTGTACCAGAGGTACCCTCAACCTCTTCTGGTGCAGAAATCCCCCCTCCAAACACTTCCACCTCCCAGATACTTCCTACACCTTCTGTACCAGATGTTCCATCATCTTCTGGTGCAGAGCAACCCATTCATACACCCTCTACTTCACAAAATCCTAACCCTCCCCAAACCCATACAGACCAGGACCCAACCATTTCTATGGCTCTGGGATTCGTTGGCCCTCCCCCTTCTCCTACCTGTTTAACTAGCGATGATAGTGAAGATGAGGAAGCTTCACTTGAGCCTGCAGACTTAGCACCTTCCTCCTCTGCCTCTGGGCCCAAACCATTCACCCTCTCATCTGCAGAAATGGGTCCCATTAGGCAGAGTATGAGTGTAAGTGCTCAGCTCTGGCTAAGAGAGCATTTCCCAGTTCTTCTGGAGCACTTACCACTTCTGGCAGACCTTACTGATGCCAAGGTCTGGAGCAAGGCCAGACTTGAAGATGTGGAGGACCTATTGATGTTGCTTGAGGAAATGGGTCCCTCCAACTTCACTGCTTGGGAGATTGAGCTAAAGCAGAGAATGAATATTCAGAACCCAGCAGAGCTGGAGACTCCTGGTGCTGCTAAAGTCTTGATTCGCACTCTGCTCATCCAGAGAGGAGTAATGCTCACTCCAGAGGGCCCCACTTACAAGTTTGGTCCTCATTTTGTCTTTCCTCCAGAGCTATATTCAGATGAGGAAGACTTTGAGATGTCTCCTGCTGTGCTCCAGAAGATGAAAGCTTTCTTCAATGAGCAAATCATGCAGATTGGGCGCTTTTCAAAAGCTATTCAACATATGGCCCCTGCTATGATAGAGCACCAGATCAAGCATGAGAGGAGAATCTTTCTGAAGCAGTTAAAGTCTTCTCTGGCAGAGGTAAAAGCTTCTTTTAAGGCTAATGGCTTATTTGTCAAGCTGGATGTCATGCACAGCCAGAAGCAGCTACAGGAGCACGTGCTGGAGCAGTTGAGACCTGTCTCTGTGCTCAAAGTGGAGATGGCCAGCCAGATGATTCAAACTGCAAAGCTGAAAGACTCCCTCCAGGAGATGTTGGAGAAGCAAGAGAGACTTGTTGCAGAGTCTAAAGCTTACCTGGAGGAGGCCAAGCAGCTGCGTGATCTTCACTCTTTCTCCAACACTGCCTTGCCTGATCTTATAAGGCAGGTAGTGGAGCCCCTCCTTGATGAAGTTAAAAAGGGGGAAGAGAAAGCCAGAACTGATCTGGCGAAGACCACAAATGAAACTCTCTTCAGCCATGGAGCTCGTCTGGACATGCTGGAGAATACATTGGCCCAGGCTGAGTTGCAGAAGAAGAAGAAGGAAGAGCTCAAATCCCTTTCCATGGCTAAGCAGCTTGCTGCAGAAGAGGAGTCCGAAGCAGAGCAGGATCCAATTTCCATCTCTGGACCTGCTAAGAGGAAGATAAGGAAAGTAAAGAAGAGCTTCCTTGAATCTGTGGTTGAAGAAGCAGAGAAGAGATTCAAGGAAGAGTCGCCTGAAGAGAGGCAAGCAAGGATAAGGAAAAACATAGATGAAGAGCAGAGGCTCCGATATGTTAGAAGGCAAAATAAGAAGAGCAGAGAAGCTGGCATCACTCCTGGTGCTAGTGGATCCAGCCAGAAGAGAAAAGGGCCTGTTGAAGTCATGAACATCCTCCCTCTCAGGACAGAAGGGTCCTTTGACTCAACTGTTCCTGTGCCTTTGATAGAAAAATGGAGAGAAGCCAAGACTCTCTGGTTCATTCAACATTACATCCAGAGACCTCCACCAGAGGATGATGCTCTCATCAACAGGACCTTCCATTCTTGGATGCAGGCATATGATGCAGATCTGTACAAGCAGTTGATGGATTCAACTATTGAATTCAACCTGGAAGTCACTGCTCCTGAGTTCCATTTTCTCAACACTCCAATGGCAGGAGACCAGGTTGATTGGGCTGAGCTGAAGAAACTGTACAAGACCAAGGTGTTGGCAAACTTCACCCCATCATCTTCTGCAGAGTTGAAGGCCATTCAAGACAGGTTTCTTGACTGGTTTCTGGTGCTCAAAGACAACAGAAGATATGCATAGAATAGGATCTGATCTTCAATGTAATCTGTAATCATCCTTGTCCTTTCTATCAATGAAATTCATATCTTCTCTGTTCAAAAGACAACCTCTTGTTGTCTTAATTGTTTGCCTGATAAGATCTATTCTAAGGTCTTATCCTTTATATGGTTTCCTGCTTAAAGTATTCTTTGTGATCAGTTCTGGTAGTGTTTTAACTCCATCAAAAATGGGGAAATTGTTAGGATAAAAATTGTTAGTTTTGATGAGTTAAAACAAACCAGAAGATGTAATAGGACCATCTGGACCTGTTAGCCAGATGATGATCTAGATTAGGACTTAGTCTAGGGGGAACTGCCAGACCAGAAGACTTCACCAGAAGAGTCACCAGAAGACCCCACCAGAGGACTTCACCAGAGGACTCCACCAGAAGACTTCACCAGATGAGATCAGACCAGAGGCAGAGGACCTTCCCCAGACCAGACGAGTCCGGACCAGACGAGTCTGGTGGAACAAAAGATGCTCAGTTTGATCCCCTTATTCTACTGAGTATTCTGGTTGTTCACCAGATAAGGACCAGAAGATACCGAGGTTGCCTGGTGTCTGGTCTTGCCTTCTCTATTGAAAATCAGAGTTAGGCAGAGGAAGCTATTGACCGTTGGTGATTCAAATCAAGTCAACAAGATCAGGATTGGAAAGTATTTGAAGATAATCAATCCAAGGATCCCACCAACCCAATCAATCAATTAGGGAATTGATTGATTGAGGCTTCCTTAGAGGATCTGATTGGATTAGCCCTCCAACGGCTAGCCCTAATCCCCTCTATATATACAAGAGTGTAGTTCAAGAAAAACCTCTAGAGACTCTACACGCGCACATAGTATACCAAGCTTTTTGATCACTACGCTTTTGCACTCACTTTGTTCTTAATTACTCATCCAACTCGTAAGGAGTTTATATACTCAACCTGTTCATCTTGTTAGACAAGGTTGGAGTAAGTTTGTCTTTAGATCGAAGTTAGATCTAAAGAGATTGTAAGAAGGTGCTGGTACTTCGGAAATTCCAGTAAGTAGTGAGTTTGTTGGTTGGATAGTGAGACCCCTTTGATCAAGGGAGAGTGGACGTAGGATATTCAGATCCGAACCACTATAAATACGGTGTTATTTATTGCTTTCTTTAATACCTGTTGTTTATTATTTGTGCTCTTAGAAAAGATTTTCGCTAAAGACATTTTGGTTTTAAAGGCTTCCGCAATTAATCTATCTAGTGGGACCAACAGTCTGTTTTCCTTCGGTGTTGGTTACAGCAGCTTCTCTACCTCTTGTTTGGACAAACTGTTCGTCTTTGCGTTCCTGCTCGTCCTCGCCCAACTGTGCACCTACGCACAGCTGCTCATTAATGCGCGGTTGTTCGTCTGCGCACAGCTGCTCGTCGACTTCCATTATTTCAGTATCGATGGAAGTCATGGCCTCGCTATCGCCTCCGTCCTTGTCTGAGTACCCGTCTGTCATGTTGACTTGGTGATCCTTCAATTGTATCTGCAAAAGACACGCATGAGCCTTCTTTTGGTCTCCCTTGACTGTACCTGCACCTTTCTTTGTTGGGAATTTTAAACAATAATAGTACGTTGAAACAGCTGCTTTGAATTCATGCAAGAAAGGACGGCCGAGGAACCCATTATAGGTGGATTGTTGGTCTACAACTAGAAAGTCTACCATCCTATTCAGTTTCCTTTCCGGGTCCTCGACCGATACAAGCTCGACTGCCAACGTAACCATTCCTAGCGGGGTGGTCACAGCATTCCCGAATCCTACAATTTTGTGATCACAGTCCTTGATGTACTCGGCGCAATCTCCTAGCTGGTCCACCGTGCTTTTGAACAGGATGTTCGTATAGGAACCAGTATCGACAAGTAGACGGTGCACTTTTCTCCCCATAATATTGGCACAAATGACCAACGAGTTATTGTGAGGAGTGAGTACCCCGTCTAAGTCTTTTTCTGAGAAAGTCAGGTCCCCTGTTCGTCTGGTCGATGGATTCACACCCACTTTCATCACTTGATCCACTGCTCTCAGTTTCGCTTTCCTCTTTCTTTTTGACATAGGTGGTCTCCCATCGGAACAACCACCTACTGGTCCAGTGGGTTCCAGCATTAAGATCTCCGGGATATGCCTTGCTGGGGCTGCTGGGACCTTCCTTCCTCTCTTACCAGCTTTGCTTGGTTGGTCATCACTGTCTCCATCATCCGAACTGGATGGTACTGGTGCCCTTGGTCTTTTACCTGGTTCCCTTCTTACGAACTCGGACAGCTTTCCTTCCTCATAGAACCTCCACAACTGCTTCAACAAATCTCGGCACTCGCTTGTGAAGTGGCCGATGTTCTGATGATATGCGCAGTATTTGTTCAGGTTCAGTTTTCCTCTCTCTTGCCTTATCTTCCGCGGCTCTGACAACATCTCCCTGTCTTTAACGTTGTCGTACACAGCGTCCACGGACATGGTAAGGACTTGATTCAACTTTTCCTTCAACTCAGCTCCCTCATTGAATGACTTCATGTTCTTCGGAGCTTTGTAATCGTTTCCACCAGATTTCTTGCCAAACTTTTTTGGGTCAGCTTTGTCTCCCATTTCTCTGTGTAACGCCTCTTGCATTGACACATGGATCCCTGCTTTGTGTCTGAATTCTGCGTATGTTTTCGGACAAGTCAAGTGCATCTCCTTCCACAGATCAGTTCCTTTCTTTAAACCAGCCATCACTACCACTATCTTCGTATCCCCACTCACCATCTCGCCCTCCAGTAAGACTTTATCAAATCTTTCCAGAAATTGCTTATCAGACTCCTCGTCTCCCTGCCTAATATCTGCCAGGCGGTGTCTGTGGGTCAAGTAGGACCCGGCAGTTGAGAAGTGGGACAGAAACTCTTTGCTTAGTTGGGTAAAAGAGTTGATGGAGCCAGGAGCCAGTGCTGAAAACCATCTGTGCGGGCCATCTCCAAGGGTGAGTGGAAAATTTCGGCATTGTGTGGCGTCGGTTGCCCCCATCGAAATCATAAAATCCAAATATTTCGTCGCATGAATGCGAGGGTCCGACGTTCCTTCATACAAACTGATGGCCGGAAATTGTATCTTCTTCTGGATTGGTGCATTGAGGATAGACGGAGATAATGGTGAGGATGAGAGAACAGTTGATCCGACACCTCTCTGAGATTCCAACTGTTTCTGCAATTCCTCGATTGCTTTTCTCATTTCCTGCAACTCATCTGGGGGAGTTCTCCCATTGGAAGGCTGTTCATCGTGATTGAGTTCAGCAACTTCTTCACGATGCAGTCCCCTGCCAACAGGACGTTTCTCCTGAGTCGTCTTCCTAGCAGCGTTGCTAGCTCCATTTGGCCCTAGTCGGCCAAAAGCTGACCTCCTGATTCGGTCATGCACCGATGGGCGAGCAGGATGGCGTGATCGCTCCTCGTTCTTTCGGGATGGTTCCCTCCTATTTACATTCCTTGTACCTAGTCTCTCCAAAGCACTTGTTCGGGAAGTACTTTTGCTTGACTCATCTGCTCGACTTGGTGATGATTCTCCTTTGCTTCCCAGACGCTCGCTCAATGGAGCTTTTCCTTTACTTCTACGGACTTCCTCGCTGTCGGCCTCGTCCCGACGTGCATCCTCTCTCATTTTACTTCTTTGTTCGCCCGCTCGTTCCTGCTCGCCTAGTCGATTGGTCGTCACAGGTGCCCTTGACGGTCCTGCTGCTTGTCGATTTTGTAATGATTGAAGGACATCGATCGTCTTTGCTAACTCCTCCGGGTTTTGAGCAAGTGCTTCTACTTCTGGTGGGATTGTATCAATGGTGACCTGAATGTTTCTTTGTGAAGTTGCTCTCACCGTTCGGGCATGTCCTTCGGTGGAAGAAACCCTAGTCCTTGACCTAGGATTCGGAGATGCACTCGAGGTTCGATCTTCTTGTGATCTTATCATTTTGGTTACCAAGATATGAGCGAAGCAGAGGAATGGTGTAATCTAACTCGTAACAAATGTTTTTCTTAAGAGTTACTAGCCTTGAGTGTATGATTATGAAGGTTCACAAACCCTAGTTCATATACTCATGCATTTAAACCCTCAGAATGGTATCTATACAAGCAGCCTTGCACCAAAAGGTGTGAATATTTTAACTCCGGCGGTCTCTTCTCGGATTCTGGCGAGATTTTGCAGATTCCGGTGGGAGTCTTCAACCTTTCTTTGAATTTTTCATAAACGGAGGTTCGAACCCTTCTTCTAGCGCCAATTGTTGATGACCTTTTTATGATCAAGATGATTAGTGGCTGTTTTTGCTAAGGAAGATCATCAAACAAGAACTAAGATCATGGGATTTAGCTAAGTAATGCTCAAGAAATAATTTTGCAAGAGTTTGGCTATTTTATTGAATTGTTCTCCCTTTTTTCATGTACATGAAGGGAGTATTTATAGACATACAAAGAGGCCATGTGTCACCATCTTGGTGGCTTAACCATTGGATCTTTGCCAAGTGTTAGGACACTTGTACAACATCTACACTATTGCTCATTGGATGGATGCCAAGTGTTAAGACACTTGGACCATATCTAAGCTAGTGACTCTTGGAGTTCCCAATGTTGTACTTGGTCTTTGGCACTACTGAGATGCTCTCGACGGTGACCGGTTGCTCGCTTGTACGTCTTTGTTAGATGTCATGATCCTTTGCATTCCGAGCTGTTCGCTCCTTGCTTGGGATTGTTTTGCAATGTTGCTCGCTCCATTACGAAGTTGTTCGCCCGAATTGATCTTGGTTTGAGCCGCTTGCACAGCTGTTCTTTACAAGTCTGCTCGCCTAAATATCTTGCTTATCATATTAGAGCTGTTTTGCAAAGCTGTTAGCTCCACAAAGCTGCTAGCTCCACAAAGCTGTTAGCTTCTTTCATTTATTATCCTGTTATCAAGTTTAATGATAACTGTTTCGTTTATTAATCACTCCATTGTTCGCCCATCAACAATTACCATCAATAATAGATTGTAACATAATTTTTCTTTTTTGGATAAAATTCTACCTGCAAAATAGAATTTGAAATTGTAAAATATAGATATTATTTTGTAGAGAAGGATTTCGATTTTTTTAACAAATTCGATTTTTTTTTTTGCAAAATATTTGTATATGTGAAATGTCTAGGAGGATAATTGAATTTAAAAACAAAAATTGACGCTTAAAGGTCAATTCTTATTGTTGAATTGTGAATTATAAATACCAACATATTAATCAAGGTAAAGGGAAAGGCAGTAAATTGGCACGACGGTCAGAACCGCTTGGATCAAAGTAACTCGGCCCCCCAAACGAGATGTTTTTCCCACTCTAGGATGAAATTCTTTTGCGAACTTTATCAACCACATTTGTCCATGATGAAGCCTTTCGATGATTGACTCCAATCTTGAGACCCAAGTACGAAAATGGAGTTTGCCCCACCTCACAATTAAGAAAATCAGACATATCCTCTATCAAAGAGTGTTCCAGATTTAGACCAAGGATGCTGCATTTATTGAAGTTGACCCTGAGCCCCGACAGAATTTCAAAATTTCTCAAGATATCCTTTATGGCTTTAACGTTTTCCCACTTCCCAGAACATGTAAACACTAAATCATCAGCGTACTGTAAGTGAGAAACATGTACCTTCTCAGCCCCCACTTCGATTCCTTCATATAGCCCGATATCACACGTCTTCCGAATCAACAAGCTGAGCCCCTCTGCTACGATTAAGAACAAGAACGGAGACATCGGGTCTCCTTGTCTAAAACCTATTTGAAGCTTGAATTCGCTTGTCGAACTCCCATTAACTAGAATCGAGGCGTACGCTGTCGACACACATTCCATAATCCATCTCCTCCATTTCCAACCAAAATTCATTCGTGCCATCAAACTGCTGAGGAAATCCCATTCAACAATGTCATAAGCTTTCGCGAAATCTACTTTGAAAATGATCCTCTTGAGCTTCTTTTTCTTTGCTTCGTCAAGAATCTCGTTCAGCACCACCACCCCATCTAGTATTTATCTCCCACCTAAGAAAGCTGACTAATTTTCAGATATCACCGATTCCATGACCCTAATCAACTTTGCTGCCAATACTTTAGCTAAGATCTTGTAAAGACATCCGATTAAGGAAATTGGCCTATATTCTTCAAGAACCAAGTTTTTGTCTTTTTTAGGTATTAACACAATAAATGAGGGATTCATACCTCTTGTGATCTTGCCATTACGGTGGAAATCTCCCATCATGGTTATAACCTCCTCCTTTAGCATCTCCTAGTATTCTTTGATGAAGGCGAAGGAGAAGCCGTCTGGTTCTGGGCTTTTATTCGGATCGCAACTCCACACAGCTTCTTTTACTTCCTCCATTGTGAAGTCAGATTCCAGAAAGTTATTATCACATACATCAATTTTTTTCTTGAACAAATCTACCGGGAACTTCAGTTTTGATCTCCGTACTGAGCTGAATTGTTTCTGGAAATGTTGGAACGCTGCCTCTTTGACTCCTTGTACTGAATCTACCCAAATATCATTCACGCTGAGACCTTCAATGTGGTTCAGATTTTGCCTGTGATTTATCCATCCGTGGAAGAACTTTGAATTCACATCTCCTTCCGCAATCCATCTAACCTTTGCTTTTTGATTTAAGAGGTTTTCTTTCCAATTAAGACACTGGATAAGTTCGGCTGTTGCTCTATTCTTTTCATGATTTCTTCTTCCTCGAGCCCAAGAGTGTCATCTATCAAGTCTAGAGTTTCAATCTCCTTTTTCTTTTCAGCGATATTGGTCTCTATACAGCCGAACACTTCTTTGTTCCATTCTTTTAGATCCGCTTTAAGCGCTTTCAACTTTTCCTTTAAAATGAAGCCTCCCCAGCCCGTAATCCGATAAGAGTTCCACCTTTCTAGTACGAAATTTTTAAAACCGGGGTGGGTGAGCCATCCGTTAATGAACTTGAAAGGCTTTGGCCCCCAATCCTTGACTTGTTGAATTCGGGTATAGATAGGGCAGTGATCAGAGAAGGATCTTCCGAGTCGTCTTAGCTTCTGATTTGGCCACTTTTCCATCCACTTATCATTTATCAGCACCCGGTCGAGTTTACTCTTGCACGAACCATCGGGCCTGTACCAGGTGAACTTTCTTCCAATCAACGAGATTTCGAACAGGTTGCTTTGGTTAATAAAGCACTCAAAATCTGTCATTTCTCTATAGTCAAAACCCTCACTTATCCCAATTCTTTCACCCACGCTACGAACTGCATTGAAATCTCCCAAAACACAAATATAATGATCCCCATTCTACTCCACAACTAACTTAATTGCATCCCAGAGGGCAGCCTTTTCCGGGATTGAACGCGAAGCATAGATATTCAGAATGCTTGCCAAAGATCCGTCATCCCTCTAGTATCCATTAACAACCAGCATACCCTTTAGACACCACACACTTGTCTTGTAGAAAACTTCATCACGCCAACTTGACAAGATACCACCCGATCTGCCTTCAGCCTCTACACAAGCCCAATCGAATCGAACGTTGCCCCATAAAGCCTTGCACACCCAATTTTCCATTTTCTCCATTTTTGTTTCTTGAAAACATACGAAGTCGAATTGAAATTTGATAATCATCTCCTTCAGGGCCCTTCTTTTGAATTTTTTCTCCAAATCCCTTACATTAAAACTTAAGAGTTTCATTAATGTACCTTTTTCCGCCTTTTCCTTTTTCTCATTTGCCTTTTTTTCCCAGAGCCCTGTCTCTTCTCTCCAACTCCTCGAATTGCTTGACCATTTCTTCATCGGAGATTTTTGCTACCAAACCGAGCTTTTTGCTGACCTTCCAAGCTCTCTTCACTTCCTCAGAAATCTCTGCTTCTCGCTGTTCTAATCGCCGCAAATCGTCTTCACGGCTGCCACTGTTCGCGGGAATTGGCATCTTACTCCGCTTTGACTTGCTTATTTTTTTGTTTCATCACCAAACGACCGGTCTCCATACAAGACTCCTTTGAAGGGGGATTAGAATCCCTAATTTCTAGAGGACGATCACCAATTGGGGCTAACTGCTGTGAAGTTACGTCTCTAGAAGAGGATTTGGCTTCTTCTGCTTGGGCATTATGAGAAGGGCCGGCTGTAATGATCATCTGGGCCTTGAGATTGTCTGGAGATGGAGGCCCATTAAGATCGACCTGTATATAATGCTTAACAGGGGACTTGGGTCAGTTTACTACAGTCTGGGCCGAAGAAAGCCCACGTTCTTCCTCCTGGGCCGGGGCTAGCCTCAAATTATTTGACCCATTAGCCGCCCTTCCAATCCTATTTTTATTATAAATATCCTCTGCCCCATCCAAAGTGGGCCCCTCCCATACATTTAGATCTTCGAAAAGGTTAACATGGGTATCTGCAAAAGTAACTGTCCGACCACGATTGCACATACCAAGAGAATTATTCACGCCTTTCTTGGGTTCCGCAACTACTTGATTATGTTGAAAATTTACCGGCGACCTTCCAACTTCTTCGGATGGAATTCCACCATCTTCAATGTCAACGTCTTCCTTAGAAAAATTTCCGGCAGCATCTTCCATATCACCTTTATCAAAAGACCAAATCGAACTATCATCATCATCTTCTAAATCCAAATGTCTCCCTAATCCCAATCTTCAAAGTCATCCTCACAGTCTTCTTCTCTAATTCTGATATGAAATGCTCAACTGTCAATTTGCACCTCGAAGGAAGTTCTAGGAATTTCTGGTAAGGGAGTTTTTAACAAGACCCTCGCCATATGCACCCTCCTAAGACTGATTGTATCTTTATCCACCTGAATCATCGAACCGAACTTGGTCGAGATAAGACTGAAAAATTTAGGGTTCCATGCATGAAGTGGTACCCCGTACCACCTTGTCCAGATAACTCTGATATTCTGAACGCACTTCTCATTCCACGCATCAATGAAAGATAACCACTCCAATGTCCCCAAAAGCTTTTGGACATTGATTTCCTTCCCATCAATCGACTGAAATAAAACCAAGTTGCCACACATATATTTTGCCACTACAACCTCTTCGCAAGCTTTTTGTATTTTCTCCCCCACGTCAAACCATACCAATCTCTCTTTTAGAGAACCAATGAAGCATTTACGAAGAAAGATTTCGTCTTCCTCCTCCGAGGAATAACTTAACCTGTTAACGCGATCAGCCAACCTATGACAAGATGGAGGTTGATCCGACTCCAAAAGTTTCTTACCAATAGCTTCTGTAAAGGAACAATTTTCTTTCCTGAGAGCCTGAGACTTGATCAAGGTTCCTTGTCTCACCGGTGGGGGGTTCGCCGATTCCACTTTGAGTTTCCTCTGGGTGCTTGTCCGCTCAAATTTAGAGATGTCCGCTCTTAGTTTGAATGTTCCAATCCAGATATCATTCAACTTTCTTTCCACAGAGGTTTTGTCGATGTTGCTCTCGAATCTGACAAACCCATATCTCGATCCACCCTTGCTTAACTTATTCGGGATGAATAGATCCCTAACTCTTTCCACTTCGTTGAATCTCCTAAGAAAGGTTTCTGATGAGCAGTGCTCCGGAAAATTCCAAAAGAAGAAGGAAACACATCCCGCCCCAGAGCTCCATACTTTGATCCAATCCGATTTTCCTCGTGCCAGTCCACTGCCAATCCTAGGGTTAAGGTTCCTATTGCTTCTTTTCTGCCTCACTGGGATCCACTCGGATTCAAGGTTACTACCCTCCCCCCATACTCTCACTGAATCTCTCTCTACCGCTCATTCTCTCCAGGTACTATCCCAATTTTGAGGATACGAGGTGAACTAACAGTAGTACAAATCTAAATAAATTGTAGTACGTGCATATTAAAATGTGGTACTATGTGAATTAGTACATGATAAAATAAAGTTTGGGTACATGGATGAATTAATTGTGGTAAAGTCTAAATATATAATGGTTGTGGTACAAATTTAAATAAATTTTTTTACAAATCAACTTAATAAAATGTAATATAATGTGAATTTTATTGTATGAGACAAATAAATGTATTAATCGTGGTACAAGGTGATTTAATTATGATACATACTAGATTTATGGTGGTACATACAAAAATAAAATATGGTACAAAGTGCAATATTTAGGGTACCGACTGCACATATGACATTACTGACTTAAATAAAGTGTCGTGTGAGATAAATTAACTGTGATACAAGGTAAACTAGTGGTGGTACATGCTCAATTAAAAGAGTTAATTCATTAAGATTATAATGGACTAAATAATTATTCTCTTGACTTAAAATTAATAATTAAAAATTCATGGCATAATTTTTTTTAACATATTAGTAATGGCAAACTCTCATATGCACCAAGTATACGGTGCACTCACTCAACAATTGTCCATGTTTATACTGAAAATTTTGTTTCAATTACACTGAAAAGTGCGGTTGGATTACATTGAAAAATATACACTAAAAATTTATTTTCAGTGTAAACATTTTCAGTGTAATCCAAACATACTTTTCAGTGTAATTAAAATAAATTTTTTAGTGTAAACATGCTCAACTATTGGGTGAGTGCACCATACATCAAGTGCACAAAATAATTATTAATTATTAATAACTCTATCCCATTAATTAATTGGTGAATGCATGTATCACGTTTAAAAAAAAGTTAAAAGTAGATTTTTTTTAAGGGCACACAATTTGAGCGACAACTCCCAACTATCTCGATTAAAAGAGGACTTAATTATTGCATAATGGTGTTCAGGGGCAAATCCGGGAAATCATAAAATTAAAATTCCAAATCCAAATATACGAAAAATCTCATAATTGGCACCTGGCCATCTTTTTGTGGTGTAATCAGGTTCCGTTTAGGATTAGGGTTTTGCTAATTACCCTTCTCTCCCCTATATATTATCGCTCTTAACATTTTTTTCTCTATCTAGAATTACTGCTGCCGCGTGAGGGTTAAGCGTTCGTTCTCGCGACCGAAGGTATTTCTCCATCTTTCGCGATTATGATATTGAATTTATTTGTTGATTGATTGAATTATTTGTATATCTGTATTTTGAATTCTGCTGTTCACCGATTAATTTCCCGTTTACGTGATTATTTTTTATCTGATATCTGCATGATATAGTCTTCCGATGCATGTATGGCTGCCGATTATTTTCAATCGGTGGATGGTTAGATCTGAACCAAAAAGGAATAATTCAAATGGTCCATGGTATCTACTGAATTGTTTTACGTGCTGTAGATTCTTGCCGTACTTGATTCTTTTGAAATAGTTGATAATAGTTATTTTTTTTTTCAGAAAAAATCATGGTCTGTTTAAATTCTGAATAATTTGAACTCTAATCAATTTGATTATAGCTGTGGTTTTAAAATTCGGTTTCTATTACTTAGTTTCGACTGACTCTGAGGCGTGTCATTTGTCGTTTGATTTCTTTTTTATCTCTCAAAAAATAAGACCCCTCTTAACAATGATCAAATATACTATTGGCAAGGATCATAAAAAAATTCTTATTCTCCATAGTCTATATGAGTGAAATGAATTCCATTCTCCTGGAATTTGACTTTTGAAATGGTTAGACTCCATTTTTGAGCCAGGCCGGTTTATAATATTCCAATGTGTTATTTTTTATTACTCAGGTTATTTGTTTGTTGCACGGAATTTTTTTTGAATTCCCCTTAGAAAGAGGTTTACCTAAGAAAAATGCTTTTAATGTTTCCCAGTACCTCTCTTTTTCCTAAAAATATTGCTAACACACTTTTTCGATGCAAAAGTACATTTTTTTGGAACTGCTGTTTAAATAAAAAATTAAGAGATTTCTTTCATATTGTTTGGTTATTATTTGGCTAATTGGGATTAATTGTCAAAGAAGTTGTTCTGTGTTTTGGTAGTATATATTACTTGTAAGCTCAAAAACTTAGCATGTGCTAAATTTTGAATTCTGTGGTGTTAAATGATGGATGAATTCAGATGACTCATGACAGTACTGCTTTTTATTGTGGTTGTGGCAGAAGCTATGCCTTTTTGCTTGTTTGGTGGTTGCTCGTTTAGTGCTTCTATTGTTGCATAACATTTTAGTGCTAGAAACAAGAAATAACATCTATATGCATGATTTAATTGATACCGTTTGACATAGCTCCATCTAAACTGATGTACAGTAATTTGATTGTTTTCCCCTTTGATTACGTGTTGCAATAATGTTTTGTCAAAAGTTGACGTATTTTTAAGGCAACTTGCCTTGTATTAGGTAAACTGAACATTTTATTTTTTAATTTTTACCTTTATTCATTTAGTAGTCTGTATATTAAATATGGCTGCTTTATTTAACTTATCTTTCCTCATTGATTCTATTGGGTAAACTGAACTTCTTGCGTTTCATTTACCTTTACCCAATTATGAGTCCATATGTTAAATAGGGCTGCTTTGTTTAACTATTATTTTTCCTCCTGGATTCTGTTCAGTACTTACTGCGGCATCAATTTTACGATTTTCAAAATGGCTGATCACGAAACTGATAAGAACATTGAGATCTGGAAAATCAAGAAGCTCATTAAGGCTCTAGAAGCCGCTCGAGGCAATGGTACCAGTATGATCTCTCTCATCATGCCTCCGCGTGATCAAATATCTCGTGTTACCAAGATGCTTGGAGATGAATTTGGAACTGCGTCAAATATCAAAAGCAGAGTAAATCGCCAATCTGTTCTTGGTGCCATCACATCTGCTCAGCAGCGGCTGAAATTGTACAACAGGGTTCCACCAAATGGACTCGTGCTCTACACCGGCACCATTGTTACTGATGATGGAAAGGAAAAGAAAGTAACAATCGATTTTGAGCCATTCAGGCCTATTAATGCATCTCTCTATCTCTGTGACAACAAGTTTCACACTGAGGCGCTTAATGAGCTATTGGAATCAGATGACAAGTTTGGGTTTATTGTTATGGATGGAAATGGAACGCTCTTTGGGACACTTAGCGGTAATACAAGGGAGGTTCTTCACAAATTTACCGTGGACCTTCCCAAGAAACACGGAAGAGGAGGTCAATCTGCTTTGCGATTTGCTCGTCTCCGAATGGAGAAGCGCCACAACTACGTGAGGAAAACCGCAGAGCTTGCCACCCAATTTTATATCAATCCTCAGACGAGCCAGCCTAATGTGTCGGGACTCATACTGGCTGGTTCAGCTGACTTCAAGACCGAACTCAGTCAGTCTGATATGTTCGACCCTCGTCTACAGGCAAAGATTTTGAATGTGGTTGATGTTTCTTATGGAGGAGAAAACGGCTTCAACCAGGCAATCGAACTATCCGCTGAGATCCTATCTAATGTCAAGTTTATACAAGAGAAGCGTCTAATAGGCAAGTACTTCGAGGAGATAAGTCAGGACACTGGTAAGTACGTTTTCGGAGTTGAGGACACCATGAAAGTTCTGGAAATGGGTGCTGTGGAGACGCTTATTGTGTGGGAGAATCTGGACATGACGAGATTTACGTTGAAGAATGTTGTTACTGGTGAAATTATCATAAAACATTTCAACAAGGAGCAGGAGAACAACCAGAGTAACTTCCGGGATCAAACTACGAATGCTGAATTGGAGGTTCAGGATAAGATATCACTGCTTGAATGGTTTGCAAATGAGTACAGGCGATTTGGTTGCACACTCGAGTTTGTTACCAACAAATCACAAGAGGGGTCTCAGTTTTGCAGAGGCTTTGGAGGGATAGGAGGTATCCTGCGCTATCAGCTGGATGTTCGAGCTTTTGATGAAGTTTCTGATGATGGGGAAGTTTATGAAGATTCTGAATAGCAATCAATCAACTTATCCAATTCCAGTGCAGGGATTGAGCGGGAGGCCTGCACTGGTGACGCGCGTGGGCTCGCGCCTGATAGTGCTGCTCGGACTAAAATGACTGCAAAAAGCAAAGGAAGTTCGATGAGGTATCCTTTAATGTATATGTTGTTCTCTTTAATTCAATATTCTGTACATATAATTAACAAGCTATTTTTTTCGCATTGTCTCTTTCTGCAGTCATGGTTAAACAATCTGGTGGAGACGAGAAGAAGTGTTTCGCTGATGATCAATATGATGATGGTGTGCAACGTATCCATTACGGTAATTCAGTGTTTACGTATGGTGGTTGAAGGCATTGATGACTAGTCTCTATTGAGTCGAAGGTGGAAACTGAAGTAGTGTCTATGTTTGTGTCTGGTCTGGACAGTTATGTGGTAAAACAGTCATGTGTTGCAATAAGTCCTGCATCTGAGATTGATTATTGGTATTTGATGCAGTGGATTTCGTTTGTGTTATTTGGATGATGTGTTTTTATATTTTGGTTTCCTTGTCTTTTATATGGTCAAACAGACAGGGATGTTTGCAATAAGTCTTGCATCTGAGACTGATGGTATTTGATGCAGTGGATTTCGTTTGTTTTATTTGGGTGATGCATTTATTTGTCTTTTCGTCTGCCTATTTTCTCTCTTGTAATAGCTATACAAAGGGGCAAATTGAGTTAGTTAATAATTTTTTTTATTATAATGCATTAAAAGATTTCTGAACTATTTTGTTTAATAGCATTATAATTTTATAATTGGTTGATTTGTTATATTTTAACGGAAGATATTTAGCGGAATTATCAAAATCAGTGGTAAATGCTGAATTAACAAAAAGAAAAGGAATGGGAATGTGGGATGTAGCTGGATACTGTTAAGTTCGAGTTTGACTCGTTTGAATTTTTTTAGGTTCGAGCTCGACTCGAGTTTTATTAGTTTAGCTCGAGCTCGGCTCGTGTGTAAATTTTTAAGCTCGCAAATAACTCGAGCTCGGCTTGATAAAAACTTGTTTTCAAATTAATCAAGCATAATTCGAGCTCGAGTTTGAATAACTCAACTCGAAAGGCTCGCCTCGAAAAGCTAATTAAAAATTTAAAAATTATGCAAAAATAACACATTTAAACCATGTCTAATTAAAAACATAGTTGTCCATGATAATAAACAAAGACAATTAATGGTTTAAAATAAATTTATCCCAAATAACACAAAATAATAATCCCTCCTATTCATTTTTCGGTAATTCTTGATATCCAAAATTTGGATATCCAGAAACTTTGAATAAAAAAATAAATTAATTGCTTAAATACAATTATATCCTTAAGCATTTTGGCTCCTACTTTAGTGCATAATGGCGCCACTTTTTTCCCTCCACAACACTATAGCCGCCTGATCACCATTATCCATGCAAAAAGTAAAACATAATAATTAGTGGCATGCTAATTTTTAGGTTAATGGTTGAATTTTCTTTTTTTCATTTAAAAATCAGATTTGTTTATCATCACCAAAGCAAAACTTATTTAAGATACAATATACTATCTTTTGTTTACTATCAACTTAAACTTAGAATTATTTTTCAACCATGGATAGTGTTTCTTCGACCTTTCCTCATAATGTAGTTGTTGAAGATAGTCTCTCACAAAGTCAATCAAATCCATCACAAGATATCCAATCTTCAAATCAAGCGCCTATGTCAAATAATCAAGCTGTGGGCTCGTCGGAAAATAGAGTGGAAGATGAAACGAGTACATTAGTGTATGGTATGTTATTCGATAGTCTTGATAGCCTTTTCGATGCTTATCAAGAATACGGACGACGTAAGGGATTTAGCGTCGTGAAACGCGCTTCCAAGAAAGAAAATGAAGCAGATTACAAGTACGCGCTTATGGTATGTGATAAGGCGGGAAAATCGAAGGCTCAAAAGACTTCGAAAAAAGTCGATTGCAAAGCACACTTGAATGCTAAAAAGCTAGACGATGGGAGTTGGATGGTGACAAAGATAGTTAAGGAGCACAATCATGAAATTGATCCCACATTTGCACCGTTAATGCCAGCTAATATGCATTTATCCGTCCATATGAAGAGACAATTGGAAGCAAATGATATTGCAGGTATGGTCTTGTAAAAATGATTTGGTAATGGTATTTTTTCAGTCATATATATGCTTACATTTTTCTACTTCAGGTATAAGGACTTGCAAGAATGTAAGATTAATAGAGGTACAATGTGGTGGACCTCAAAATTTTGGATGCCTTCCTAAGGACTGTAGGAATTTTATTGATGAGAAATGACGGTTAATGCTCGGTGACGGAGATGCAGAAGCAATTCGAAAAATGTTTGTTCGTCTGCAACTAAAAGATACAAATTTCTTTTATTCAATGGACATTGATGCAGAGGGGAGGTTATGTAATGTTTTGTGGATTCATCCGAGATGCAGGGCTGCATATAAAGAGTTTTATGATGTCATCAGTTTTGACACAACATACCTCGTCAACAGGTTCAAAATATAATGTTTAATGTTTAGCAAAAAAAAAAACTAGGGTTTATGCTTTATCAATTTTCATTTTCGATTTTTGTTTCACTAGGTACAAAATGCCTTTTGCATCAACCGTTGGTGTTAATCATCATGGGCATTCGATATTATTAGGATGTGCATTGGTCACTCATGAAGATACATCATCTTTTAGATGGCTTTTTTCCAACTGGCTAGAAGCAATGGATAATATTCATCCTTCGACAATAATCACTGACCAATGCGAAAGCATCAAGATAGCAATTCGTGATTTGATGCCGAATACAGTCCATCGATATTGCATATGACATATTTTGTCAAAGTTGCAACAAAAGTTTAAAGGTGTTGAAGATTCTTACAGATGCACAGTTGAATTTAAAGGGATGGTATACGATAGCCTTACAATCCAGATTTTTGAGACAAAGTGGGTAGAGTTTTTGGACAAGTATGATATGCAAAACAATGAGTGGTTGAGGTCCTTGTATAATGAAAGAGACAAGTGGGTTCCAGTTTACTTGCATGACACGTTTTGGGCTGGAATGATTTCGACTCAAAGAAGTGAGGGAATGCATGCATATTTCGATGAGTTTGTTCACTCAAGGAGCACGCTTAAGCAGTTCATGGAGCAATACGACATGACCATCACTAATAAGATTGAGAAGGAGTATCTTGCTGACTTCCAATCCATGAACAAGGTCATGAAATGCACTACACAATTTGTTTGGGAGAAGCAATTTCAGAAGGTCTACACAAATTCAATTTTCAAACTAGTTCAAGCTGAAATTCAACGCATGTACTATTGCCATGTTGTTCCACGAACCGAAGACGAGGTAGCTCAAGATTTGAATGAACCTGAGATAGAAAAATTTAATGTTTTTGAAAGAAGTCTCTTGAATGATTTCTTTGTCAAAGAATTCACTTACACTGTTGAGCGTAGGGCGGATGAGGAGTACATCAATTGCAATTGCAAAAAAAATTGAATTTAGGGGAATTTTATGTTGTCATATTATGCAAGTATTGTCTCTAAAGAACATTCAGAGTGTGAACGAAAGGTACTTGTTGCGTAGATAGAGAAAAGATGTGCATCGACCACATTTAAGTGTTGTTTTCGCAGGAGGTTATCCCCACATGACTGAAGAATACAAGAAATTCCAGGAGGTTGAGAAATACATTCAACTATGTACGGATGTGGCAATTGGGAACTCACAAGCCTTGGATATTATTAAGGAAAGATGTATACAGATGAGGGAGGAGATATTAAGTTCGTGTCCTACAATAAATGGGAATCATGGGACGACAACACAAAGTGTTGAGGTAGAAGGAACACCAATATTGGATCCTCTCGTTGCGAATCCAGTAGGAAGACCTAGAGAATATGTAAGAGGATGAGGGAGAAGAGTTGGAGGCCGTGGGACGAGAGGCCGTGGAACGAGAGGCCGTGGGACGAGAAGGGATGCAGTGCAAGATAATGGGGATAGTGATGATAGTTTCGTTTTTTTAAATGTTTGAATAGTTGTTAAATTTAGTGAGTGTTAAAACTATCTTATCTTTGGTGGAGTATTTTTCAGCTTAATATGCTGCTTTGAGTTTGATTTACTTGTATCACATTAACATCTTCATATTGTTTTCGCTTTGAGTAGCGTAATGAGACCAATAGACTATAATGATTATTAATACTAGCAAACCCTACTACCCATCATAATTTTTGTTTTAAATTGTTTGGCTAATTTATAGTTCCATGCACAAATTACCACTAGGTCGGCTCTACCTAGGCATGTACATATTCACTCTATAGACCATTTATCAATGAGTGTTGATTGGGTAGCTAAGTGATCGGTTGATTTTGTTTTACATGAGCATGATATGGCATAGTTTTACTTTGACTTTTTTTACTAAGATTCAATTTATTGAAAAAAAATTAGTTTTACTTTTTTTTATTGAGATATTTTATTTATTGAAATTACGTTCTTAACTTTAAAATTTTAGATTGATTCAAAAGTGAAAAATTATTTGAAAAACTAGTGATAATAATCAACTAGTAGACTTGAAAATTAATACAATTTACAAAATTGATTAATTTTAGTTAAAAATTCACTCAATTTTTGCAGTGACAAAAAAATTGTTCTCCACTTTTCAAGTTCGAGATAGAGAAAAAGTGTAGGGTTCATAAAATTCGATCAAATCACACTAACTTTACAACATTATTTTTTGAACAAAATTCGATCAAATCACACTCTATTTCGATTAAATAAGCTCACTTGAGAAAATAGGAATTGCAGATCGAGAAAAACATATTATATAAGTCCATATTTCATTAGATGGATAAACATAAGTCCACAAAACATAAAAAGATAAAAAGATCATTATAGATCTTACAAAAAACTAGAACATAAATAGAGCTATTCACCGTATTGGCTTAATTTCAAATCCAACCCACACCCTCAATCTTGATCGCAACATGACGCCTATCAACAAACACATGAAATTTCTTCGGATCCTCCCAATCTTGTACAAAATGCACCCAATCGCCTTGGCCAATCTCCATGGCATCCACCACATTGTTCCAACCCATAGACAACCGACTGAATCCTATCTTACTAGCTTGAATCTGATGAAACTGATAAGTACAACTAAAAACACATCCACCATATCCACACTGGATATCAATCACCTTTTCTTTCGTACCAAAAATTTCTCGAGCAACGGGTGGAAGATTCTGAAAATTATGAAAAAAGCTAGATTAGTATATTAAAAAAAGAAGACAAAAAAATATTACAACGTTCATAAGAAGATATCAAACGTTGATGGAACTCGGTGGTTTTGCAGTGGACCGTAAATAAACTGGGAATGTTGCGAAGATCGGACTCCATAGACCTACGGTTAGCCATTTTTTTTTTTTGTGTGGAGGTTTGAAAGAAAGTAGAATGGTGTGAAGAACTCAGAAGTCACAATCTTATATAGAGTACTACTAGATCTTTCATTTAGTAAACCCTAAATCATCTAATTTTGGATTAATTGTAGAAGAATTATTAGAGTATTTTTTAAACCACCCACCTTCCCACTAATCCATCGAACTAACCACTAAATGTTTGTATTCCCCATGCATACAATGATGAAACTGCCGCCCCATTTAATTATGGCTGACTTCTCAGATTTCCAATGCACTCTAAAAACACGCAAATAGACTCATTCAAATGATGATATTCCTTGTGTCAAAAAAATAAAAAAAAAAGATGATATTCCTAGTGGATAATTGGGTAGTCGTTCGGTATGTATTGGTCTTAGAATTTAGTGTACGAGGGGTATTTTTCTAGAGAAGAATAGATATTTAAAAAGTGAATTTTAGATAATATGATAGTAAAATACGAAAAATAAAAAAGGTTAGTTGAGAGAAGAAGGATAAATATTTGAAAAGTGAAGTTTGGATAATATGATAGTCAAAAAATGAAAAAAAAAAGTTAGTTGAGAGAAGAAGGAAAAATATATTGGACTAGAGAATTTTAAATAGTAAAATAATAAAAAAATGAAAAATAAAAAAATTAGTTTATAGAAAAGAAGGGAAAATATTTGACTAGAGAATTTTAGACAATATGATAGTAAATAAACGAAAAATAAAAAAAAAGTTAGTTGAGTGAAGAAGGATAAATATTTGAAAAGTGAAGTTTGGATAATATGATAGTCAAAAAACGAATAAATAAATAAAAAGTTAATTGAGAGAAGAAGGGAAAAATATATTGGACTAGAGAACTTTAAATAGTAAAATAATAAAAAAAAAATTATTTTATAGAAAAGAAGGGAAAATTCGATTTTTTTTAGAGAATTTTAGATAATATGATAGTAAATAAACGAAAAAAATAAATTAGTTGAGAAAAGAAGGGAAAATATTTGACTAGAGAATTTTAAAGAGTAAAATATTAAAAAAATGAAAAAAAAAAATAGTTTATAGGAAAGAAGGGAAAATTCGATTTTTTTAAGAGATTTTTAGATAATATGATAGTAAATAAACGAAAAAAAAAGTTAGTTGGGTGAAGAAGGGAAAATATTTGACTAGAGAATTTTAAAGAGTAAAATATTAAAAAAAATGAAAAATAAATAAAATTAGTTTATAGGAAAGAAGACTTGTGATTTTATACGAATAAAATTAGTTTATATGAATAACTATTGGTAACACGATCAATGCGTGTTTGTACTACTACTATAGTGTAGGTAACCCTAAACCATCAATCGTAACCCTGAACCCTAACCCTAAAATCCTAATTTGAATGACTAAGAAGATATTTTTTAAGAATTAATTGAAAGTGGACTTGTGATTTTAGAGAAACTGGAACTTCGTATTACTATGAATAACAATTGGTAACACGATCAATGCGTGTTTGTACTACTACCACTATAGTGTAGGTAACCCTAAACCATCAATTGTAACCCTGAACCCTAACCCTAACCCTAAAATCCTAATTCAAATGATTAAGAAGGTATTTTTTAAGAATTAATTGAAAGTGGACTTGTGATTTTAGAAAAATTGAAACTTCGTATAACTATGAATAACTATTGGTAACACAATCAATTCGTGTTTGTACTACTACTATAGTGTAGGTAACCCTAAACCCTCAATCGTAACCCTGAACCCTGACTAGGAAGGTATTTTTTAAGAATTAATTGAAAGTGGACTTGTGATTTTAGAGAAATTGAAACTTCGTATTACTATGAATAACTATTTGTAACAAAATCAATGCGTGTTTGTACTACTACTATAGTGTATGTAACCCTAAACCCTCAATCGTAACCCTGAACCCTAACCCTAACCCTAAAATCCTAATTCGAATGACTATGAAGGTATTTTTTTAAGAATTAATTGAAAGTGGACTTGTGATTTTAGAGAAACTGAAACTTCGTATTACTATGAATAACTATTGGTAACACGATCAATGCGTGTTTGTAATACTACTATAGTGTAGGTTACCCTAAACCCTCAATCGTAACCCTGAACCTTAACCTAACCCTAAAATCCTAATTCGAATGACTAAGAAGATATTTTTTAAGAATTAATTGAAAGTGGACTTGTGATTTTAGTGAAACTGAAACTTCGTATTACTACCAATAACTATTGGTAACACGATCAATGCGTGTTTCTACTACTATTATAGTGTAGGTAACCCTAAACCCTCAATCGTAACCCTGAACTCTAACCTTAAAATCCTAATTCGAATTACTAAGAAGGTATTTTTTAAGAATTAATTGAAAGTGGACTTGTGATTTTAGAGAAACTGAAACTTCGTATTACTATGAATAACTATTGGTAACACGATCAATGTGTGTTTGTACTACTACTATAGTGTAGGTAACCCTAAACCATCAATCGTAACCCTGAACCCTAACCCTAACCCTAACCCTAAAATCCTAATTCGAATGACTAAGAAGGTATTTTTTAAGAATTAATTGAAAGTGGACTTGTGATTTTAGAGAAACTGAAACTTCGTATTACTATGAATAACTATTGGTAACACGATCAATGCGTGTTTGTACTACTACTATAGTGTAGGTAACCCTAAACCATCAATCGTAACCCTGAACCCTAACCCTAACCCTAACCCTAACCCTAAAATCCTAATTCGAATGTCTAAGAAGGTATTTTTTAAGAATTAATTGAAAGTGGACTTGTGATTTTAGAGAAACTGAAAGTTCGTATTACTATGAATAACTTTTGGTAACACGATCAATGCGTGTTTGTACTACTATTATAGTGTAGGTAACCCTAAACCATCAATCGTAACCCTGAACCCTAACCCTAAAATCCTAATTCGAATGACTAAGAAGGTATTTTTTAAGAATTAATTGAAAGTGGACTTGTGATTTTAGAGAAAGTGAAACTTCGTATTACTACGAATAACTATTGGTAACACGATCAATGCGTGTTTGTACTACTACTATAGTGTAGGTAACCCTAAACCATCAATCGTAACCCTGAACCCTAACCCTAAAATCCTAATTCGAATGACTAAGAAGGTATTTTTTAAGAATTAATTGAAAGTGGACTTGTGATTTTAGAGAAATTGAAACTTTGTATTACTATGAATAACTATTGGTAACACGATCAATGCGTGTTTGTACTACTACTATAGTATAGGTAACCCTAAACCATCAATCGTAACCCTGAACCCTAACCCTAAAATCCTAATTCGAATGACTAAGAAGATATTTTTTAAGAATTAATTTAAAGTGGACTTGTGATTTTAGAAAAATTGAAACTTCGTATTACTATGAATAACTATTGGTAACACAATCAATGCGTGTTTGTACTACTACTATAGTGTAGGTAACCCTAAACCCTAAAATCCTTATTAGAATGACTAAGAAGGTATTTTTTAAGAATTAATTGAAAGTTGACTTGTGATTTTAGAGAAATTGAAACTTCGTATTACTATGAATAACTATTGGTAACACAATCAATGCGTGTTTGTATTACTAGCAATCACCACTAGTATTACTAGCAATTACCATTAGAAAATTCGATTTTTTTTTATGATTTGGAAATGGTTAATATGATATTATATTGGTTTGAAAATACAGATTTTAGTTTAATAATTATTAATACAGATTTTAGTTTAATACTATTATTAATACAAATTTTAGTTTAATAAAAAATTAATTCTTCTCATTTTAATTTTCCATTAATTCTTTTATTTTTTAGCACCTCAAAAAATCATCTTCCACATTACAAATCCCACCACAAAACACTAATTCATCTTATTAAATTTTTAGAATATTAAAAGTTAAACAAAACCTAACTCTTTCTTCCTTAAATACCGATCCACGACCCTTGGCATCACAACAAATTGAATTCAAAATTCCTTTGTCTTCTCCTTCCACAATGCCAATGGTATTCAAAATTTCTACTTTCGGTGGTTTGAAATTTCGTTTTAATGGGGATTGAAATTTCGACTTGTAATTTGTATTCAAGATTTCGTTTTAATGGGTATTCAAAACTCCAATTTTCATGGGTATTAACTGTGTAATCCCTTATGTTTATGTAGGAAGCCTTGATGGTGAAGTTCTTCGAGTTACTGTCACAACAAAAAAAATAAATTTCGGCCATGGCAGCAAAGCACGAGGTTCGTTCCATTTTAAATTTTTTTGTACATGATTTTCTATATATCTTGCACTAATGAATCTTAATAGAATTTCAAAAAAATTTACAGAGTGAAAGAAATTCGCAGAAAATGGAGCTTGAAAAAATGTTCGTTTATCTTGAAAAAAACGCATGATTGAGAGCAGGATTAGGGCACTGGAGATGGAACTTGATGATGCTACTGGGGATGGCAAAACAAGACTTGAAAACCTCCTGGTTCACGAAAATGAAGAACTCGAGGAGGTTGATACTGTGTACAAGGCACAACTCTTGTTCTTATATGGCTAAGCGACCGAACCAAAAGTCCTTCATTTTGTTATGGATGTTTATTATCTATCAATCTATCTATCCGATTTTATATTTGTAATGGACTCTTTAATCCATCTATCTATCTATCAAATGTTCTAATTTTACTTTGTTATTTTTTCATTTTGAAAGTTGTTTATCACGTTTACTCTACAAGATGATAATAATACCCTACTGCACATGGATAAACAAGACTTAAATTTTATGGTTTCCAAATAAATTTTAATTATATTTGAATAGAATAAAAGAAATTCTAATTATATTTGAAAAGAATAGAAGAAATTTTAATTATATTTGAATAGAATAAAATAAATTCTTATTATATATATTTGAAAAAAATAAAAGAAATTTTAATTATATTTGAATAGAATAAAAGAAATTCTAATTATATATATTTGAATAGAACAAAAGAAATTCTAATTATATATATTTAAATAAAATATTATCAATTTCCATTAAAATTTAGAAAACAATACATCAAACTAACCTTGTGCATGAATGACAAGTATCAAGCAATTCACCTTCCACCTCATAAACCCCACTAGATTTTCTATTATATATGCACCAACTTTTTTCCTCAATTATCATCTTCATTCATACATCTCCCTCACCTTTCTCCTCCCCCCCAAGCCTACACGAAAATTCATCCTTTCCAAGGCAATTTGGTTTCTTAAAAAATGGTAAAATTATCTCTCTCTAATAATTGCAAATATTGGGTTCTTAATATTTTTTCCCAAATTAATTGTTAGGATGATATATACAAGAGAACAATGGAGGCCATTGAGACATACAACAAGGAAATTATGGAGATAAAAATTTGAGGTAACATTATTTCATAATTAAATTCGTTGTATTTTTTTCCTAATCATAACTAGGTTTTTTGTGACTTGTTTATAGAGGTAAAAAGTGTTGTTTGAGTACATGCTTCTTCAAGAAAATATACTCAACAAGAAACTTGAAATCTTGGAACAAGTGTTGGTGTTGGCCAATGCTTCGGACCCTTATTCGAAGATAAGTGTTGCAGTTCATATTCAACGAAGTATAGACGATCTTGAGCAGTACCAAAACAAAAGCAAGGATCAACTTGACCGTCTGTTTCCCTTGCCCTGATTTTCCTATCTATCTATGTAAATTTCCTTGCAAAAAATTAAATAAAAATCTATCTATGTAAATTAATTTCCATGCATGGCTTCACATTCAAAAAATGTAATGAATAACAAACAAAAGTAATACTTTTGTGAGCTTTGGTAGATGTGATTTTCATGTGTAAATGTGATTGTCATGGATGGGTTAGGTAGTTAATTTCATTTCCCTGGTTCCGCATTTATTTTAAAAAAATATTGGTTTATTTTTCCTTGTAAAAAAAAATGTAGTTAATTACATATCTTAATCAATATATAATTTGATGAAAAAATATTTAAATATATATTTAGTTACAATTGGCTATTGTTTTTCGTATTATATATTTTTAACACTAAGAGCTTATAATTATTCCAACTTTTTTTAAAAAAATAATCATACGACTTATCTTGTTTTTCAACTTAGCTTAAAATGTTCACCATAATAATTTTAAAAAAATTGATCTCTTAAGTTCTATTTCTATTTAAATTATCAACATATTAGTTTAGAAAAAATAAATCCCTTATGTTTATAAATTGAAAGATAACATATTAGGCTCATTTAACAACCCCCAAAAAAGGCTTAATATAAGAGACAAATAAGCTTATGATTAGGCTCAGTAAACGAGCCTCCTATGATATTCAATTTAAAAAAAATCAAATAATTATAATTAAAATCTAAAAATACCTAATCAATGTGTGGATACACAAGAATCAAGACCCTCCCATTACTCCATTTTCCATCCCTCTCGAACTGTTTCCTCTCCCACCAATCCAAATTCAACCGGCCTATTTTACAGGGAGTAGTGTATTGGTTCACGACATGCATGATACCATTAAACAACAAATGCACGATTTCATATATAAAGGTGTGTATTGGTAGTGGTGATAATGGGTTTAGATAATTAATAGGATAATCAATTATATTTCAGTTAATAATATCAAATAATCAACCTCTACTTTCAAAAGTTCCTATATAAACCCAATACTAGTACAAAACTTTTTCGTACCAAGCAAAATATCATCAAGCTACAGTTGAAAAATGACCTTTACTCCCTCGAAAAAATCCTCTTCATCATCTTCCGTTCCTCCTTCGCCAAGGAGTCTCCTTGCAATGTACGACTACTCAAAACAACAACATGACGACTTGAAGAAGGACGTGAATGAGTTCATCAGGCATTTGATGAAACACACAAGTTGTGATTCATTGAGTGATCTCATCTTACTTGATAAACCATTGCCAAAGATTTATGAAATCTTTGTGGAGGCTAAAAGGACCAGGATTATTCCATTGATTGTGCTTTAAGATTCCAGTGTTCGGGAGAAGTCGGCAAGCATCAGTGCTGGTGGAAACAATGGGACTAGAGTGAGAGAAGGCGGTGTTGATGGTGAAGTTGAGGGTCCCATGGGAAATGGTGGAAAAGATGAGGTTCAAATGGAAGGTGGTGGTGAAGATGACGTTCACATGGAAGATGGTGGTGAAGATAACCTTCGCGTGGAAGGTTCTGAGGATGGAGAAGGTGAAGATGAAAATCCCATGGAAAGTGAAGAAGCTTGATGAGTGAAGTTGGAAGTTTTTGGCACCCCTATGTTTCAGTATTTTATGAAGTTGTGTTTTCACTGTTTTGATGTTTTTGTTTTCGAAGTTGGCAAGTTTTTTCTTTTTTGATCAGGTCGAAGTTGGCAAGTTGTTTGCGATGTTTGATATTGGGTTCTAGTTGGTATGAAAATATTATGTTTTGATGAACTTGAATTCTCAAGATATGTATTTTGTTTCCTCCTTTTATGATATCATTGAATGTTTCCTCCTTTTATAAACCCTAAAATCCAGATTTTGTTAAAAGCTTATAAACCCTAAACCCTAATATTTGTAGCCTTAATCGGCATTTTTGAACTAGTAAATGATTAATAATCAAGATTTTGTTAAACGGATATAAACCCTAATTATAATCATGCAAAGGATTTAGTTATACACTCTCGAGAATTAGTTCAAATTTACCGGAATTTTGAACAAGTAAACATAATGCCAATTACTTCTAAAGATTTTATTATACATTATCCAGATTTTATTGAAATTAATTACTAAAGTATCGGCATTTTATTATACATAATCAAAATTTTATTAAAAGATTATAATTTAAATCCTAAAATGCCGTAATACTTCAAAAAAATTATTGTACATTATCGAGAATTAATTCATGAATTTAAACCATAAATATCCAAAATTTTGAACAAGTAAACATAATGCCGATTAAAAGGTATACTTCTAAAGATTTTTTTATACATTATCGATATTTTATTGAAATTAATTATTAAATTATCGGCATTTTATTATACATAAACAAGATTTTATTAAAATATTATAATTTAAACCGTCAAACATGATTAGCAGACAAAAAAATGATATACTTTAGTGGGTATTGGTAGTTGTGACATGTCATCATTGAGTAAATGAGTTTAATTAGATAAATTATTTTTTTTTAACAATAATTTGAAAAGATAAATTAGGGTTTGGGACGGTTTGCATCCCAAACCCTAATACTAGTAAACAACACCCTAAATTCGACCAAACTCTAATACTAGTAAGCAACACTTGGAATTAATTTCCTTGAACTTCATTCTCCAAACTTCAATAATGGACTCAATAAAATATGTAAAACACTTAACATGGAAATAACTTCTCTTCACTTCAACACTAGAACACTAAAAAACTTAGAACACAAAATAACTTCTCTTCACTTCAACACATCCACTAAGGAAGAAAAAATTCGAAAAACATGTCCACAAATATCATTTCCGCACATCATTTCAGCATCCATATGATAAATGCAACAAACATCCCAGATACACAACCTACAAGGAACAGTCTTGCAATTGAATCAACTTTATGAACAAGCATCTCTTCATTAACTTTTCTCTCGGCCTCCTTCACAAAGCTTGAGCCCACGTTCGTCTTAGTTTCCTTGTCGCTGCATATTTCTTCGACTTTCCTTCCAATGCAATCATTAAATTCATCATTATCCTTGTGCAAGTTCATCCGAAAATAAGAAGTATATGCAGCAATAGCTTCTTCCTCGGTATGAAAAGCACAGTAGACAATACCTTTGAATCCAATTACATGTTTTGAGCATTCAAGCCAACTGCCATATATACCAACCCGTGCACCCACAAATACAACATAGTATTTTCGAGGCTTTTTCTTTCCAGTAGACATCTTTGAATTTTGTAGAAAAAATATAAGGTAAAATGGAGAAGAGGGAGAAGAAAGTAATGGAGAATATAAGGTAAAAATGGAGAAGAAAGAAAAGAAAGTAATGTAGAATATTAGGTAAAAATGGAGAAGAGGGAGAAGAAAGTAATGGAGATTTTAAGGTAAGAATGGAAAAAGGGAGAAGAAAGTAATGGGGAATATAAGGAAGAATGGAGAAAAGGGAGAAGAAACTTAAGGTTGTGTATTTGAGTGGAAATAATGATGTAGTTCCTTAAAAGTTGTTTACATTGGAAGTAACACAAGAGAGAGAAAGATGAATTCAAATTTAAAACTATGAAAATGATGATGATGGACGAAAATTTGAATTTTTTGGGAGAAGGGTGGATTAGTCATTTTAATTGTTGGTATTGTTGGTAATTACAAAAATGTCATTTTTTGGATATCCAAATTCTGGATATTTAGCACCACCTTTCATTTTTTATTATCCATTTTACCATAAAAGAAAGATTTTTTTTTGTTTTCCCCTTACCTAAAATAGCAAAAAGAAAACACTACCCTTTTTAACTCATCCTTTAAAAATATCACTTATTTACACTTATGCTACTACTTTATCAACTTTATACCCACAAGTATCTTCCATAAAGTTGAAAAGACTCTCTTGTCCCTTTTAAAAATCTATTTTATACCCACAAATACTAATAAATAGGGTTGTAAAAGAACCAAACTATTTTGGTTTGATTTGGTATTTATATTCGAAATTCGGTATTCGTATTCGAAATTTTATAATTCAAATTCGAGTACAAATAATATTTTTGATTCGATTAGTTATCAAATACAAATACAAAAACTATGATATTCGATTCAATATTTGTAAATATTCGATTAAATATTCGGTTTAATATACATTTACATAATTATATAATAATAGTAATAATAAATATAATTATTTATAAATTTAAGTCCATTATAAGTATTTTAAGGATATTAACCCTTTATAACTTCATCCAACAAGTGGGCTTTTAGGCAATCCCTAATTTAATATTTTAATTAAAAAACATTTAATATAATTTAACTATTAAAAAACTTAACCAATTAAAAAAGAACTGTAGGTCAACACTCTTAATTTGATTATTAAAGTGTTTTTCCATTACTTTTTTTTTTCATTTACTTGCTTGATTATGTTATGCAAAATTTTAAGTTTATAGCTTGTTTGTGAATTCAAACAATGACAATTTTGAAATGAATATTTGAATATTGACAAAGTATTATGTGAATAATACTCACGGTAACTATTACCGTGAACAACAATTTACTAATATCCGACAAAGTGGTATAACTCAAGTGGTTAAAGTCCTACTACTACTACCTATGATACAAAGGTCATGAGTTCGAGACACACCTTTATCGATAAAAAAATACTAATACCTTATATTGAAACAACTAATACCTTCAGTGAGAATAACTAATACCACTTCAACTAATACATTAAGTAAAAACAACTAAATACCCTTTGGAGTTGATACCTTTAATGCAATTCACTGATACTTTTAGTTTAATTTACTAATACCTTCAAATAAGTTTCATTGTGAATATTGTTCACACAATACATTCTCTTGAATATTATTTGTTAGGAACATGCGTTGAGAAAAAAAATCGATTAGAATATTCGACTCAAGTATTCGTATATTTTCTAATAATTCGATATGTGTTTCAAATCAAATATAAATAACATTTACTATTCGAAAAATATTTGGTTCGAATTCGATATTCGAAATAATTTCACAAATACGAATTCAAACAAAGTGATATCCGACTCGATTCGATTCGTTTACATCCCTACTAATAAACAACACTTTTATTAAAACCCGTATCATTTCCTTATGGATAATAAAAAATGAATCGGAGGGAGTACTATGTTACATGCTTATGGATATTTTTTAATATATTTATATAAAAATAAAAAAGTAATTAAACGAGCCTGTTCACGAGCTTATAAACGAGCCTATTCGCGAGATTCGTAAACGAGCCTTTTCGCGAGCCTGTTCACGAGCTTGTTCGCGAGCTCCTTAAATGAGCTTGTTTGCGAGCTTTCGAGCCGAATACCACCAGGCTCGATAAAATAATCGAGCTCGACTTGTGAAACTTAACAAACAAACTCAAACGAATATTTTTCGTGCCGAGACCCGAATAACTTGCGAATGACTTGGTTTGATTACATCCCTAGGAATGCCACAACATATATGGATTAATATCCGGTCGGGCAGTTTGTCGTTTCAAACCAGTAGTGGATTTGCTAGTGTGGCTTTTAATGTAAATAAAATGGTACATGAAAATAAATTATTATCTTTTTATATAAATAATGTAATCATTATTTCATTTTTTATTACCCTTTTCTTCCTTCTTAATCACTTCCATATTTCTCAATCAATAACCATTTGGTATTCACTTTTATTTCAAAATTAGAGTATAACACTAGTAATGCAATCACTTGGAATAATTTTTTCTCCAACATATTATTTAAAATAATTCTTTCTCCAATATATATTATTATTCGGGTATAGAAGAATAATAAATTTCCATTAATATTGAAGTTTTGAACAAAGTGTCCCTTTGTTAGAAATATTAATCATAATAAACTATTGCTAATTTTTTTTGAGTAGATTTTATATGAAAATGCTTCATAATAAGTTTAACATGAAATAGTTTTAGTGTATCATTAATCTCATCAGGAGTATCATTAAGCCTGTCAAGAGTATTATTAATCTGAGTTTAAGAAAATTGAAAATAATTTTCTTGAACTCAGACAAATGATACCCCTGATGAGATTATATGATACTCCCGATGAGAATAATGATACACTAAAACTATTTCATGCATGATAAGCTTATTATGAACTATTTTCATATTATACTTTGCCATATTTTTTTTCCTTCCTTCAGCCAAAACTCAAAATTTAAAATCTAAATGCTACAGAACCTCTATGGCTCTAAACGAGAAACACCACCAAAGTCCAAACAGTAACAGACTCGTAAAAGCCCAATCGAATATGCAATACCTTAGTTACACTTATTCTCATTGTCTCATACCATGAGACGGTCTCATACAAGACCTACTCAATTATTAAATATCACTTTAATTCTTTGAGAACCCGTTTCTTCAATCAAATATGATGAACACAATTTTTTTCCAAAATACTAAGAGATTTTTGAGAAGGGACTCTCATCTCTCTCATATCTCATGGGTTCAAGACAATCCATTCATAAATTTGCTGCAAGCGACATTTCTCTGGCCGCCGCCTATAGCTGACGGTGATACTAAAGTGGTCGACCAATTCTGTAATCTGGTTTACGAACGGGGATCAAATAATCTTTTGAATTCTTTTTTTCATGTAATATTTAAACTCTCTTTCTTTAACATCGAAATCAATACTGCAAATCTTACATGTAAAAATCAAATAAGCTCCTAATTAGTGGTACAAGTTCATTGAGCCTGCACTGCATCTCTAGTAATGGGAGAAAACCGAATTTATAGTTGATGTTTAGGGTTTCATTAAAAATCATATTACGAGAAAGACACTTAGCATCTATCTATCAAAAAGGGTCTGGCCTATTTGAAAGGGTTTTGTGTATGAGTTTTCTAATAACCAAATTATGTACATTGATCTATACTATTTTTTTTTTTAAATTTATTTTAGTTACAACACAATAGAAAAAAAAAATCTCAACCCGCTATCACGATTCATGAACAACGATAATAGTATTAGTGAAAATAAATATAAGATTAAAATTAAAAGCATAATTGTTGAACTACTAGTAATGCATATATTAGAATTCAAGGGGCTTATTTTGCTTACGTACAAGACTAAGGACTCGTTTGTTTTGATGGATAAGCTTGGGTTGATTATTTTATACTACTTAATATAGTTTTTGTTTGTAAGTTTACAGTTCGGGACTCGAAGTTGGCCCGAGACTATTTTTTGAAGTAATTTCGCTATCGGGGGACAAATAATCCTGGTTGGGTAGGTTAGATCACTTAATCATTGTTGAGATCATATAAAATCAATAAATCCATCAAACCAAACATATCAACTACTTATAAGGATTACAATCCAAATAATATAATCCTACACAAAAGTTATCAATCTCATCTTGCAAAACAAACATACTCTAAGGACTTACATGATCTCAATGTTAAAGAAAGAGAGTTTAAATGTAACTAAAAAAAAGTTCAGGGGCTCATTTTTGATCCACTTATAAAATTAGGAACTTAATTGATCTCAATGTTATAGAAAAAGGGCATGGACGTACAAAAATAAAGTTTAAAACACTACAAAAAAAAAAACACTGTTTAGCAACGAAATTTGCGACGAAAAATCCGTCGCAAACAGTGTTTTGCGACGGACACGTGTCCGTGCCTAAAACAGCCGTAGCTAATTTTTGCGACGGATTTTGGCCGTCCGTTGCAAATTAACGACGGATAAAACCGTCGCAAAATTGGCGGGTCAAACCCGACCGGGTCGCTCAAAATTTGCGACGGACAGTAGTCCGTCGCAAATTATTCGGATCAGACCCGATTGGGTCAATAATATTTGCGACGACAATAGTCCGTCGCAAATATTTATTAAATTTTTTTTTATATTTTTCAGTTATAATTTGCGACGGACATTTTTCCGTCGCAGACGAAATTTGGCCGTCGCAAAATACCGAGCCTATACAAAAAAAATGTGGCTCGTGTGGTTCGAGTCCGGGCACCCGGGGCGGGCGCGGACCACTGGGCCACCGACTCATAGCTTATTATAGGCGGCCCACCTTCTATATTAGTCTTATTAGATCTTTAAAAATTAATCCAATTTTGCGCACAAGGGGAATCAAACGCGCGACCTCTTGTGCATGTGGAGGGGGCGCGCGCCGCTCGGGCACGTGCTACTTTCGTTCATTTTTATGCAATTAATTGTATATGTATTCAAATTAAATCATTTTTTTTATAATTCACCAAATTAATTTCTTTTCGTATCTAACTTGTTTATAAAAATATTTTGCCCAACTATTTTTTTTATTTCGTAAAATTATTTATTTCGACAATGCGTAATTTTATAATTCGTTCATTTGTACACAATTAATTGTATATGTATCCAAATTGATTCTTTTTTTTCTATAATTCACCAAATTAATTCATTTTCGTTTCTCACTTGTTTTTATAAATGTTATGGCCATTTAGTTTTTATTACTTTGGTAAAATTATTTATTTCGACTCCCGCTTAAATTTATAATTCGTTCATTTGTACGCAATTAATTGTATATGTATCCAAATTGACTATTTTTTTTCCATAATTCACCAAATTAATTCATTTTCGTTTCTCACTTGTTTTTATAAATGTTGTGCCCAACTATTTTTTTATTTTGTAAAATTATTTATTTCGACAACGCGTAATTTTATAATTCGTTCATTTGTACGTAATTAATTGTATATGTATCCAAATTGACTCAATTTTTTTCTATAATTCACCAAATTAATTCATTTTCATTTCTCACTTGTTTTTATAAATGTTGTGGCCATTTTATTTTGGTAAAATTATTTATTTCGACTCCCGCTTAAATTTATAATTCGTTCATTTTTACGCAATTAATTGTATATGTATCCAAATTGACTCATTTTTTTTCCTTGTGCATGCGACCTCTTGTGCATGCGAAGGAGGAGCGCGCCGCTAGGCCATGAGCTTCTTTCGTTCATTTTTATGCAATTAATTGTATATGTATTCAAATTAAGTCATTTTTTAAATAATTCATCAAATTAATTCCTTTTCATTTCTAACCTATTTATATAAATGTTGTGCCCAACTTTTTTTTTGTAAAATTATTTATTTCAAAAAAACATAAATTTATAATTCTTTCATTTGTACGCAATTAATTGTATATGTATCCAAATTGATTTTTTTTTTTTCATAAATCACCAAATTAATTCCTTTTCGTTTCTAATTTTGTTTATATAAACGGTGTGCCCAACTTTTTTGTTTTTGTAAAATTATTTATTTCAACGTGTAGATTTATAATTCGTTCATTTGTACACAACTAATTGTATATGTATCCAAATTGAGTCATTTTTTTTCCACAATTCATCAAATTAATTTCTTTTCGTTATAACTTGTTTATATAAATTGTGTGCCCAAACTGTTATTTTGTAAAATTATTTATTTCGATAATACATAAATTTATAATTCGTCCATTTCTACGCAATTAATTGTATATGTATCTAAATTGACTCATTCTTTTTTTCATAATAAAAAAATTTGTTCCTTTTCTTTATGTTGACAATGCGTACATTTATAATTTGTTCGTTTAATACACAATTAATTGTATTTGCGATGCACGTGTTCGTCGCAAATTATTTAATTACTTTTTTAAATTTTAACTTTGAAATTTGAGACGGACATTCCGTCGCAAATGTCCGTCGCTAATTTCAAATTTGAAATTTGCGACGGACTTTCCGTCGCATATAAGTCGGGTCAAGACATGGTTGGATCTTCAAAATTTGCGACGGACACATGTCCGTCGCAAATTATTTAATTAATTTTTTAAATTTCAAATTTGAAATTTGAGACGGATATTCCGCCGCAAATATCCGTCGCTAATTTCAAATTTGAAATTTACGACGGAATTTCCGTCGCAAATAAGTCGGGTCAAGACTCGGTTGGATCTCCAAAATTTGCGACGGACACGTGTTCGTCGCAAATTATTTAATTACTTTTTTAAATTTAAACTTTGAAATTTGAGACGGACATTCCGTCGCAAATGTCCGTCGCTAATTTCAAATTTGAAATTTACGACGGACTTTTCGTCACAAATTGGATCTCCAAAATTTGCGACGGACACGTGTCCGTCGCAAATTATTTAATTTTTTTAATTTTAACTTTGGAATTTGAGACGGACTTTTCGTCGCAAAACCCAAGAATTAGCGACGGATGGATAAGTCCGTCGCAAATATTTAGAATTTACGACTAATGGTCAAAATCTGTCGCTAATCCATCGTAAAATACTAAAATTAGTGACGGATAAGGTGTCCGTCGCTAATTAGTGAGTTTTTTTGTAGTGAAGACATATTTGATCCTCACATATTATTTGACCATTTTTCTGAAAAATAATCTAATTTAATAATAATTAAAAACTAAGTTTTATAATATTATTAATAATAGTATTATTTATATCACAAATTCTAGTATGCATTTGGTTGCATAAGCATGCATTTGGGTTTTGATTTTAATTAGATCTAATTTCTCACGATTATATCGAAAACTTTTCGGATGACAACAGTGTGTGCATGGGGTTATAAGTCTTCTGACCAGCTTATGCTTTAAGCCCAGTGCTCTTATGTTTTCGTCGTTGTTTTTTTCTTTGTAATTCTTTTTTCCTCTTTCTTGTTTTCTTTGCCATTCTTATTTTCTTTTCCATTTTTCTAGCAATTTTCTTTGTTTTATAATTTTTTTTCTTCCTTTTTCAGGTCATTCCTTTATTTTTAATTTGTCACTTTTCTCTTTTTATCACCTTTTTCATCCTTTTTTTTGTCATTCTTCCCATTTTTTAATTTTTTTATTTGTCATCATTGATCTATGTGTGGAGTATTGATAATTATTCATTAATGTATTGCCAATTAATGTTTCTAAATGTGTATGAACATGAATAAGGAAAATAATTTTTTTAGAAGTAATTAAACTTTATTAATTTCCCACACGAAGATAAGTTCAACTACACAAGAAAATGAAAATTAGTCCTAATCGAAAGTAATACGATCTCAAACTGATACAACAATGTCTTGGATTGTGGGATCGTCAAGATAAGTGAGTGCACCATGGTCATAACTAAATCGACGGTAGTACATGCTATCATCCTCTCACACCTTAACGATGGAGACACCCCTCGTGTAGCTGCTGGTTTCGTCGACACCGGCTACAACGATGTTAGCAGAAGGTATTGTGTTCACAATCTGGTCCAAAATGCTTCAACCCTTGCAAGCCCCACGTCGTTGCCATTGACACCCGCATGCTCAATGCGGATGTTATGAGTGGGGGATTCTTCCTTGGATGTGGGTGTCAATGGCATCCAAGAAGACCCTCCCACTCATAACATCCACATTGAGCTTGCGGTATCAATGGCAACGACGTGGGCCTTGCAAGGGTTGAAGCCCTTCGGACCCAGATTGTGAATACATTACCTTCTACTAACATTGTTGTAGCCGGTGTCGAGGAAACCATCGGCCACACGAGGAGTGTCTCCATCGTTAATTAGGTGAGAGAGGATGATAACATGTACCACCGTTGATTCAGTTATGACCAAGGTGCACTCACTTATCTCGACGATCCCACAATCCAAGATATTTTTTATCAGTCCGAGACCGTATTACTATCGATTAGGACTAGTTTTTATTTCCTTGTGTGGCTAAACTTATCTTCGTGTGGGAAATTAATAAATTTTAATTATTTCTAAAAAAATTATTTTCCATATTCATGTTCATACGCATTGAGAAACATTAATTAACAATACGCTAATTAATAATTATCAATACTCCACACATTAATCAATGATGACAAATACAAAAAACTAATATATGCTTAATATAAAAAAAAAGGAGATAAAATGGGAAGAGTGGAAAAAAGAGAAAGGAAAAAATTGGAGAAAGAGATAAAAAGAGAGAAAAATGACAAATAAAAAAATGACCTAAAAAGGAAGGAAAATTTTGAAAAAACAAAGAAAAATTGCTAGAAAAATGAAAAAGAAAATAGAAAAAAGAATAAAAATAGAGAATGACAAATAAAATAAAAATTGAAAGAATGGCGAAGAAAACAAGAAAGGATAAAAAAGAAGTACAAAGAAAAACAGCAACAACAAAAACATGAGAGCACTGGGCTTAAAGCATAAGCCAATCAGAAGACTTACAACCTCATGCACACACCGATGTCATGTGAAAGGCTTTCGATATAATCGTGAGAAATTAGATTCAATTAAATTAAAATTCAAATGTATGCTTATGCAACTAAATGCATACTAGAATTTGTGATATAAATAATATTATTATTAATAATGTTATAAAATTTAGTTTTTTATTATAATTAAATTAGATTATTTTTCAGAAAAATGGTCAAATAATATGTGAGGATCAAATATATTTTTAAACTTTATTTTTGTACGTCCATACCCTTTTTCTATAACATTGAGATAAAATAAGTTTATAATTTTATAAGTGGATTAAATGAGCCCCTGAACTTTTTTTTAGTTACATTTAAACTCTCTTTCTTTAACATTGAGATCATGTAAGTCCTTAGGGTATTTTTACTTTGCAGGATGAGATTGATAACTATGGATAAAATTGTGCATGATTATATTATTAGGATTTTTATCCTTATAAGTAGTTGATATGTTTGATTTGATGGATTGATTGATTTTATATGTACTCAACAAGGATTAAGTAATCTCACCTACCCAACCAGGATTATTTGTACCCCGATAGCGAGATTATTTCAAAAAATAGTCTCGGACCAACTTCAAGTCCCGGGCCGTAAACCTACAAACCAAATATTAGATTAAGTAGTATAATATAATCAATCCAAGCTTATCCATCAAAACAAACGAGTTCTTAGTCTTATATGTAAGCAAAAAAAGCCCCTTGAATTCTTATATACATTACTAGTAGTTCAACAATTTCAATTTTAATTTTAATCCTCTATTGATTTTCACTAATACTATTAATTTCGTTGTTCATGAATCGTGATAGCGGGTTGAGATTTTTCTTCTTCTTTTGTGTTGTAACTAAAATAAATTTAAAAGAAATTAGTATAGGTCAACGTACATAATTTGGTTATTAGAAAACTCATACACAAAACCCTTTAAATAAGACGGATTCCTGTTTGATTGACAGATGCTAAGTGCCTTTCTCATAATATGATTTTTAATGAAACACCACTTGGTGCATAAAAGATTCTTATTAGTACCATTTTTTATCCAAATAAAATATATTTGGTAGAACATACTAATATAATATTAACCCAAATTTATTACCTTTGACTCGGTACAAAATGGGCCTTATATGCTCAAATCAAGAAAAATTAGTCTTGAATTCACCCCGTTACAAATTTTTGTTATGGAATAAAAAGATAAAAGTTTCATAATAAAATCTACCAAGCAATATAATATACTAAATCTCTACTAAATTTGTATCTACTTTTTTTCTCACCTCATATAATAAATGTCCCAACCAGGTGGAGCCTAAACATCAACATGCTCTTGGTCTCAAAATGGGTTGATGCGAATGACTCGGCTATTCAGGATGGCTTGAAAAATTAGCAAATACATACATACGTTAGCAAAAGAAACCAATGTAATTTATAATATGGTGATTACTACACAATCAAGCTACAATTGTAAATATACTAAAATTCGAATTCAAAAATAAAATCATACTATTAAAAAAAAAAAAAACCATAGGACGATAACTACCCAAACAAATTAACATGTGTGAAACTGATTTTTATAGAGTAAAAATAGCAGTTCAAACCCAATACTTCAAGAACCACAAAAAAACATTTGGTGCTTATTGAATTTTCCCACACAAAAGAAAAAATGAAAATGAAGAGGGCAAGGGCAAGGTATAAAATTAAACATGTAATTAAAACTAAGGTTAGAAAATTACACAGCTGCTCAACCATATTCTTAGTGGGAAGATGAGAAGTTGTGACGGTGAAAGAGGGAGAGAGAGCTTGAACGAGAAAGATGAGAAATTGTGATGGTGAAAGAGAGGGGATATAATATAGTAATAGAGTTTGTTGGAGGCCAATGAATACTGAGATCCGGCCAAAAACGTAGTACTATCAATTATCTATTAAGACCTGAAAATGTTATTATATTCTTGTTACATAAATATATACCCCTGCTGTGCTGTGCTGTGCTGTGCTGTGCTGTATAGGAGTACCAAATTATAAAGGTAGCATGCGGAATTGGTTTATGATTTAAGTGAGTGTTCAGTAAAATACAAGACTTTAGAATTTCCATAAAATCAAAATATTTTAACTTAGGGTAGAGAAAGGAGAAGTGGGACCCAATATATTGTTGTGAAACTTGTTGCATATAATAGAGTTTGTTGGAGAAGCACATGCCTATTTCTGCCAAGTGCCAACAGACTCTGAGCTCTATGTCCAAAACATTAGAGCCAAAAAATAGTACTCTATCTTTTGAAACCCTTAAAAAAGGAAACTATAGATAATATCTTTTTTTTAGTTACATAAATATATACTTCTGCTGCATAGTGCAAAATAAGTGTAGTCTGCAGAATTGCCGAACATATACAAATTTTCAAACCCAATTCGAATGACCTTTTGTTAAATATACATTTCTCGTACTTTTGCTAAAACACACACAAAAGTATATTGCACCAAATATATTCCCCTCTCCTAACCTACAATATTGAGCATATTAAAAAAAAAAAAAAAAATTAGGAAAGTGAGAACTTAATTAAAAAGAACATTTTTTTTAAAAAAAATTGTAATTAAAAAATACCACATATAACACACACTCGTTTAAACACAAGAATTTAAAATAGAGGTTAAAGAAATATGGTGATTCACAAATTGATAATAAAATTTTAAGTTCGACAAACAATATCAAGTAACTTAAAATACCATATATATATAAAAATTTATAAAAAATTAAGTTGCTACTGTTAATAGTTCAAAATTCCGTAATATATAGCTTGTGAAAGTTTTATGATCCATGCATAGTAATTAATTATTACTAGATCCGTCTCTCAATAAGTTTCTCACATTTTCTTTTCAAGCATTCTACAAATAATTTTTATATATATTATTTTTTAAAAATTATTATCACTATATATCAATTTATTCACTTTTATTCTTTATTATTTTTTCATCTCATTTTATTCACTCTCCTCAATCACATCATCACTTGTACTACCTTTATTTTATATTAATACTATTTAATTTCTGTATATTTTTTTCGTGCAAGGTTTATTGAGGGACAATAGAAGTATTTTAGCATTTAGGAGCTTTTCATTTACTATTTTTTAGTAATTCGTATTTTGTTCGAGACTTTACCAGTGAATGCAGTTTAAAGAATCATGTACACTTTAGTCATATTATTTAAAGAATCTTGAAATGAACAAAAAGCTAAGATACCGTTTTTCTTTTTGTAATATACTGGTCTTATTTTCCTATTTTAGTCATTAAATATATTCTTTTACTACAAAATTCATTAAATTTTGAATTTTGTAGTAAGTTGAGATGATTGATAACGGTACAAAGAGAACATTATTTTATTTTTATTGGTAGTAGTTTTATTCACTTGGTAACCGAATGCATTGATTAAATTCAGTAGTAGCAAATTTTTTTATTTTTTTTTATTTTTGACCAAATTTATTGTTCGAGTATATGCAAATACAATTGATAAATAATTATCTTTTGGTTATTGGACAATTATTTCAACTCCCTCCATGTGTCAATTATTTATATGATCACTTATCTCGAATCGGTGTCACATGAGTCAAATACATATTTGAATGAAATTATTTATTAATGTTCAGTTTTTTATTGTCCATTGAATTATAATTACAATTTTAATATTATATAAAAATTACAAGATATTTAAAATATTAATATTTATAATTTGAAATAATAATAACAAATTTCCGCGAAATTCGCGGGGTGCATACTAGTATATTAATATTATTATTAAGGTTAATTATAAGAAAATTACAATTTTTATGGTTTTTGAAGAGAGTATTATAGAATAGAAAAAAGAAGAAGTTTGATGTAAGTGTTTTTAACTCTCTCTCAATAATAAGCATATGTCACCAGCATCATAATTATGATTGTTGAATAGTTTTAACATTATACATGCCCAGTCATTTGAACAATGGTAAACTATTATGCAGAATATAAAAATTATAGCAGGTGGTATGACGTGGTTTGGAAGCGCGCTTAAAGTATAAATCCAATCATTATTCCGAGTGTTGTTTTAGGAATAATTTCACACATTTTTATGTAAAATATATATAAAGAGTTGAGTTGAATTGTTTATATGTACGACAGTCCAAAAATAAACTGAAGATATTTTTAGGGTGAATTTTATAAATAATTTTTATTTCAAGAGTGTGAAAATTATTATGAGATAAACGAAAAAAGAAAGTATGTAAATATTTTAACATGGAGAGAGTATTAATTTTTATCACTTTTACCTTTTATTTTCGACTACATTAAATGAATGATAAACGCAATCTTTTCAAGATACATTGAGCTTGATGTCAAGACATTGAGGCCAAATGTAATTGTTTGATGATAAAGGTATTAATAAATAATTACTGTTATATTTTTAGACAAAGTAAAGAGTGAAACTGGTTTATACATAAATCACTGAAGAGTATTAGTTGTTTTCATTGAAGAGTATTAGTTGTATTACTAAAGAATATTACTGATTTACACTAAAGAGTCTTAGTTGTTCAGTGAAAATGAATTAAAACTCTTCAGTGTAAACCGGTAATACTTTTCAGTAAAAACAACTAATACTCTTCAGTAAAAACAAATAATACCCTTCAGTGATTCATATATAAACCAATTTCACTCTATACATACTCATCTTTTTAAGCCTTGAAAAAGAAAATTAGAAAATGTAATATTTTATTTTAAGTTAAATAAATATATATCTATGTTGTATAGTGCAAACTAGTACGAAACCCGCCCGTGCGTTGCACGGCAGTCATTTTAACCACTAAAATTTAATACAATGATTTTTATATTACATGTTCTATATTTTAGACATTAAAATCTACTACTCTGTCCATTCGAGTGTTATTTTCCCGTTGAATTTTACATGGAGTATAATACAAAAGTTGAATTGTAGTATTTAAACGAACAAAATAGTTCTTTTAAAGGTAAATTTATAAAAAAGGAACATAATTTTTTTTCTATTAAGAAAAATAAACAAATAAAATTCAGATTGATCTCTTTAACAAATGAAAATCCAAATCTGGAATAGATTGTACGCTTCGAGTATACTCTGTGCTTGTAAAACTGTTTATTCAATTTTAGCACAAACTATTTTCTGTCAAACTATCTGTAATATATACTGAATAATTAAAATACAAAACCAGTTAGAACAAAATTACATTTTGTTTAACAATTTTTTTTTTTTATGGAAGGGCATATAGATATTAAAAATATTAAAAAAAATCACAACATAGAAATGAAGCCCTACACGAAACAAACAACATTGGTCCTGGATCTGTAAAAGAAAGTAATGGATTGTAAGAGTAAAAAAGATACATATATTTTTTTAAACCTATACTCTAGAAAAAAAAACCGGCCAAATTAACAATCATATCTAATAATTTCGGTTGAAAAAGCAAACAAAATTCAACTATTGTTAACCAATCTAAAAGTCGAATATCATCATAATAAAACAATACTCTATCCATTATAAAATAGGCAGTATTTTGCAACTTAAATTTTATTTTCCAATTAACCCCGAATTTAAATTTAATTAAATTATAAGAGAGCTTTTAGAGATTATTAAAATATAATTGATGTTTTATAGATCAATGAAATATCAATAAATCTCTTGGATAATAAGGCTAAAAAAAAAATGCCAAAATTTATAATTTTTACTTTTTACATAAAACTATTAGAACGATAACTATTTTGAAACGGAGGTCTTCGATAATTAAATACATAATAACTAAGTGATTATTAAACACAAATTAAATTCAATTTTTTATTATCATTGAAGGAGCTATGATACAAAACAGAAGATCAATACTGAATTATAAGAGAAGGACATTTAAAAAAAGATTAATTCATAAATGAAACTGAGCTTTCTAGAATGTTCCACTAAACCCCATCATCTAATAAAATATGCATCTCAAGTTCCAAGAATACTTGTTCTCATCATTGTATACACGATTATCTTTCCCAAAAACTCAATTCACTCTCCATTTAGCATTTATACTCTCTGAATAACTAAAATATACCAAAACACAAACAACAAAACCTTCAATACCTGAGAGGGGAAAAAAGCAGCAAAGGAAAAAATTATGTCTACTACAAAAGATAAGTGATAGACAGAGAATACAATCCTATTATAAACTATCATTCCTCAATCTGTATGTTTTATACCTCAAAATTAATTCTTCATCCTTTCGAATATCAGAAACCTGTGTACTAATTTGGAAGATTCCGACGGTTCACGCACAATTGAAAAGACATCTGGAGCAACATCACCAAAGGTGAAACCGATCGCCGGGACGGACAAAAAATAAAACACCGATCCGACTTTTTCATCGACAACAAAAGAAAATACCAAAGGTATATACTAAATTTAGATGTATCAATTATCTTCACTTATCAACCACATTCCTTTTTTAAATGAAAGTTTATGTATCCAAATCAAAGAAGGTGTTGATTATTTAATTTATATTGAAAACCGGAAATTTTCCAATTGGTACAAAAAAAAAAAAATTCCAAAATAGTGTAAATGATGATATCCATTAATTTATTTGTGTTTGTGAAAAAAGCCTAGAATCAGAAACAGAGGAACGATAATGCTTAAAACAAAGCGAAATATTAAATAGATGTATTCGTATCTATATTTAATGAGCAACTTTTTTGTGAACTTGGTGTATGGTGCACTCACTGAACAGTTGCGTACACTGAAAAATATCATAATCAATTAATTCATCGTGATAATATCATTTGATTAGAAGGAAAAAAAATAGTAAACAATTTTTGTATTAGTTAAAAAATAATAGCATAAAATTGGAAAAAAACAACTAATATAGAGATTTTTAAAGAAAAAAAAAGTAAAATAAAAAGAATAAAGAGAAGACGTTTTCTGGCAAGATTAAAAAAAGGGAAAAAAAACCAGAGGCTTGTATATATCAGGTGGAAATGTACTTGTAAACAATTAGGGTTATTTTCATTGAACATTTATGATTGTTTACACTGAACAGTTATGGTAGAACCTTCAATGTAAATGACTCTAAGGAGGATGTATTAGTTTAGGATTTCACAGGAATTTAATAAAAAAAAATTATAAAAAGGTCAGCTGGTATTCAATCAAGATTTTATGTTACTTAAAAAACAATCAATTGTTATTCAATCTGGATTTTCAGGATTTTTGAAAGAGTCCATTAAAATCTATTGATATTCATTCGAGAATATCAATACTAACCCAACTTGACCTGACCCGCACTGGCCGGAACCATTTGGATCGCCCCGCCTCATGCCTTGTGGGAAAATGGGGAGGGTCTGGGTATCACTCAAAACCCGTGCCCCACTTTATATATTAATTAAGTTTGAATATACTTTTCACATCTGTTAATATATAAATAGTATATAATTCAAATTTATAGATATTTTTTATATAATATATTTGGAATTTATTATGTATTATTTTTAAAATAACAAATATTATATTTAAAATAGGTCGCTCCGCTCACCCCGTGCCCCGCCCCGTGACCCATGCGGTCGGGTCGCCCCCACCCGCCCCATTGTCATCCCTAATTTGTTCACTTATTTTTTGCATTATTGTTCCTCTGTTTCTATTAATTTTTAACGAATTGAGTCCAAATCCACCAAAATCATATCCAATAATCGGTTCATTTTCCTCAATTAAGAAAAAGGATTATAAATTTTTACAATTGATAATTTGTGACTTAGTGGTTTGAGTAGTTGAAATAAAATTTTACAAATTTATCCCCCATAATTTTTATTGAGAATTAAAAGTTTAATATAGCATCACACACACACACACACACACACACACACACATATATATATATATATACGTGTATATATCATAAAATATATATATTGTGGACTATAACATTTCAAATTTATGAAATTTTTTATCCTAAAAAAAATTCAAATGTATGAAAATTTTTTTTGAACTTTTTGTATGTCACAAATCCATGAAATCCAGCAAAGTCCACAAAGTCCACAAAGTTATACATAATCCATTAAAATCCTGATTTATAAAGTTTTACAGAATCTTGCAAAATCTTAAAATTCATAAAAATCCTGCAAAGTCTTTTAAATCTGCATGACTTTTTTTAGTTAAAATAGTCCTTTAAAATCCTAATCCAATACACACCCCCTTAATTATTTTAAAATACACTTGGATTACATGATGCATTTGATGCACAAGAGACTTACTCAAGGGAAAAAAATGTAAAATTTGCCATTGGATTCAACCAAATTGTAAAAGTTACTCCCTCCGTCCCATATTAATCTTCATATGTAGTTGGACATATTTTTTTAAGAAAGAATGTTGAAAAGTAGTTTTATAAGGGTTTTATATGAATATAAAATGATATTGTGAGAGAGTGTTATTTTTATTTTAGAAGTGTGAAAAATATTGTGAAATTAACGAAAAAGGAAAGTGTGAAGTTTATTGTGAAATAAAGGGAGTATAACATGATGTTTAAAAATTATGTTATTCAAATTGTTAGCCCAAAAAATTGCAGTTTTTATTCTATCAGTCCGAAAAGCTACGGACCTTATCTTCTCACCCATAATCCTAAAAAAATAAAAATTTACCTTACACAATTAATCAAAATTACCGAATGAGAGAATACATATAAATATTATATTAACAAAAATAATTATTACTAATTTTGTGCTTCAAATTCTGATAAATTATAAATATTTACTAAATAAATATATTTAATTATTATAACTTTTAATTCTAATCAAATGATTTATTTGGGAATTGTTTTTTACGAAAACACTAATTTTTTTTTTTTGTTGGGTAAATAGATAATTTGTATATTATATTAATAAACTTGAGATGATCTAAATTTTATACTTGATGAAATAATAATTTCTTAAACACTAATAAGAATTCAATACCAAAATAGGAATAGATAACACTAATTAATAATATATTAAGGCATCATATACCATCCGCGGATTAAAAAGAAAAAAGTCGAAGACACACAAATTAATTTTTAGCACTTCTGTCATATATATAAGACTTATATAGCCAGCGTCTCCGATTCTACAAATTTACGAAATCATGAATACTTGTACCGAGCTTGAGTAATAATTAATGGATGAGCTGGTTCTTACTCTTAATTTTAAAACTCTTCTGGATAATTAACCTTCAATTTGAGGTTTTTTATGAAATTCGTATGAAACTGATGAGATTTGGACTGATTACATTTTTTCCGAATATTTAAAATCTCAAAAGATTCCATAAGAAAATCCAAATTCAAATTATAAAATTAAAATATAAGCACAATCTCGTAAAAATTACGCGATCCACATGCACACAATATAATTGATTATTACACATAAATAATTGGTCACAACACTATTGCAACACAAGTTACCACGATTCACATAATTTCGGCATTTACAGGGATTAGTTGATTAAATTTAAACAATCTACTAAATCCTTTGCATCTATATGATATATTGATTTGGTCAACACCCACACACACGGTATTCAAGTGACTCAAACGGCCAACATCCATTATCTCTAAAATCCACCAGTTAATTAATAAATCACACGATTAAATTATCAAAGAACATGAACCTTTGAATATCATGCCGATTATTTAAATACCCCCATACAAATAATTTATTAAGGTTGGGAAAGGAATTTTGATCCATAATTTCACATTTATATGTTTAAATATAAAAAAAAATATTAATTAATAATTAAAAGATCATCCATATAATATTATTTTCCACATTTTACTTTAACAGACACATCTTCTATGTATAAATTTACAATCAACACTTTATTTTAAAAGAATCTTTTATGAACAATCATATAAGCATGCAATTAAGCACACTTTGAATCAGTCATTTAAATTCTGCCTCATCCTCGACCAAGTAACAGACGGGAATAGCCACAAATCTATAGAAAACATTTAGCCATATTAATTACCATAAATAACATCACCCGAATTAGGCATAATGTTAGTAATTATCAATAGTTTAAAATCAATTTTACAAAATCTTCTTGGAATATATATTAATAAATTGATCTATTTATAATACTAAAAATATAAACTAATCAAGAACTCTCCCAATTTTGTAAATACACGATCATAAACAAATCCCTACTACACAATTCACAAATTGATAAAATTACAAAAAAATTAAACAAATTACAAAATCTTCTTGAAATATATATTAATAAATTGATCTATTTATAATACTAAAAATATAAACTAATCAAGAACTCTCCCAATTTTGTAAATACACGATCATAAACAAATCCCTACTACACAATTCACAAATTGATAAAATTTTAAAAAAATTATAAAATATTTTTGGAATATATACTAACAAATTAATCAATTCGTCTCATTTTTAGCAACTGGGATTAATTAGATTTGATCAACTAACACAATTGAATTAACAACTATACAATGTATTATTTTGGTTCACATAAAATATTAATCGACCAAATATTAGATATTTTGCAATGAGATATTAGTTGTTTCAATAATAAGATATTAAAAAATTAAATGTATTATTTAATTTTAAAAAAGGTATTATCTGAATTAAAACAATAGTTGTTATACTAAAAAGGTATTAGTACATTATTCTGCACAAAAGATATATAAACCCACCATCATTTATATAACAATTTAGATTACTAAATCATAGTAGTATTAACATAAGAAATATGAGTATGTATAGAGTGAAATTGGTTTATATATGAATCACTGAAGGGGTATTAGTTGTTTTCATTGAAGAGTATTAGTTATTTTTACTGAAAAATATTAGTTCATTTTCACTGAACAACTAAGACTCTTCAGTGTAAATCAATAATACTCTTCAGTAAATACAACTAATAATCTTCAGTAAAAACAACTAATACCCTTCCGAGATTCATATATAAACCAGTTTAATAAATATCAATCATCTGTATACAAATGGTATAGGAATAGAATTGGTCAATCCACATAATTAAAAAGATCGGTGCACAATGGACAAACATACAAATAAAGAAAAAAATTAAAAACTTTAATACACAACCACTTTTCCAACTATCAAAAAATACTTCTGTCAAATGCTTCCCTTCCCTGAACCACATTACCACCCCCCATAATTTAATTTTATCCAAAATTTAAATTAATTTATTAAACATTAAATGTCACATATTTAATTATATGTACCCACCAGTGCTAACTCCAAAGTTAGCCACAAGTGATTGAATTATCAGACAAATATCAACCTGATAAACAGTAGCTGCATATACATACATATATATATCATGAAATAAGAGATGAGATATTATAAATGAAAAATTAGAAAAACTGTTAATTAATTAATACTTCATATCCATGGTTTGCTCCCTCTTGAAGATCTGTTTTCACTGTAATTCAGTGACAATACTTTAGTGTCCCACAATAATTAAAACTAATTACACACACATATATATATTGTGTATGTATACACACAGAAACACACTTGTGCGTGGGTGTGATAGAGAGAGAGAAGCACTGAATTTTCAGGATTTTTCAACAATTTTTTTCTTTTCTGACAACATTGTCTTTGTAATTTAGTGACTCTAGAAGCAATTCGTCGCTCTAATTTAAATACATTTGGGGCCTGCAAAATATTCGAAGTCTTTTTAATAGCTAAACAATTTAATTGCATCCCCAATCTTGTGATTTGGCTAATAATAAGCCCAAGATTGCGTCTGTGGTGCTTCTCTTGTATTTCCGTCATTTCCTCACCGGCACGAACCACCTCTTCTTTATATTAAGTGCACTAAGCCAGTGAAACAATTTCAAAGTCCACCGCAACAATACATTTCATACGGACGACCACCACAATAATAAATTCTAAATCCCAAAACAACCAACTCCAATACAGTACAAATTTTTATTTGATTACACATCAATACACAACTAAAGAAAATCAAAATCATAGATTGAATAGATATCGAAATTGAAATCGAACTAATCGAAACACGGCAACCACCAAAACAGCCGAGATTCAGACGGCTCGGATATTGTGTTTTTGCAATAGCCCGGGGACCGGAAAAAATACAGGCAATTTAGGCTAATGTGCATACCCAAATTAAACGCCTGCATCCGACGCCAAGAGATGACGCAAAATCAACGGCGTACTCTGCAAAATATGACATTGGAAGGGAGGAAACATAGAGCAATCCGAGCATATATATACACACACAAAAAATTAAATGTACGAATTAATTCCACAAATCGGTCCTAAACAAAAGCTAATTACCGGAAAAACGCCATTCAACATAAAAAAAAGGCCAAAGTCAACAATAAACCACCAGTTAATAAGCACTGAAAAATAGGCAATATAGTGAACGGCGAAGATGACAACATAAAAACAGATCAAACGGTTGTTACAATCTCCCGCCCAAAACCAAACTAAGAGAAGTAGGACGCTTTATATATTATAGATTAAACGCAGCCTGCAGAATTGCTAAATATATGCAAATTTCTGAATCCCAACTCTGATGGCACTTATTAGAGGTGGCAATATTGATACTACCAATTCAAAGCCATACGTACAATATGGATCCTAAGGGCATCCACAATGCAAGGTAGGAGGGTGATGTGGAAATATACCTCTACCAAAAAATGAAGAAGTTTGCATTGTAAGTGAAGTGATGTGGCATGGGTAGATGAAATGGGGTAGGGGCAGAACTATCCAGGTAGGAAAAAAGGAGGAAAAAGGGAGAGTGGCTATGTGGGGGCGTGAGGTACAAAAATACACTTAAAATGGGGGACGCATGTACCATGCGAGTGGGCTGGAAAATTGGGTAAAGTGGGCGGGTCCCGCCACCATGTCTTTCCTTATTATTAATTTTTTTAATAAATTTGAGAGATTTACTACTGCGCCCCAGGTGTATCTATAACCCAATTAATATCAGACATTGGATCAAATTCACTTTAAATGTGAACCGTTAGATTAAAAGCAAGTTTTCTACTACCTACTTAACCGGTTTCATCTCTGCTGCAACTTTTCTTTCATCTTCTTCATATTACTGTTAAGGCTGCAGGTAATAGAGATAACAGTATCAAAGGTTTTGCAGCTTGAGCAATGACAAAATTGGTGTGGTTGGAGGTTGTTTACTGGGACCATTAACCAAAATGGTGAGATCAATAGACTCTTGAACCGGGAAGTATAGAAAGTCGGATTATTGAGTTCGTACAAAGCCTTATCAGCATTTTCCGGCGACGACAACCAAAAATTGAAAATTCCCGGCCAATTGAAATTCGATTAAAAACTATTCGTGATGTTGCTTTTCTAGGTTTATCCGGGGTTTTCATTCCTTGATTCTTGAATCTTGCACGTTTCCATTAAATTAACAAACAAGTAATGTCAACATTAATAAAGGATCTTCGGCTAATAAAAAAGAATGGTGGGATGGAGATGTTTTTTGGATTAAAAATGGAGGCGTTGTTTGAAAAGGTTCTAGAGAGAGAAAAAACTTGCAAATGATTTTGAGGCAACAAAACTGCTACCTGCTTAGAAGGTAAAAAGTTAAAAGGGGTATGTATACCCCAAGGGCGCAGCAGAATTGCCCTAAATTTGATAGTTTGAAAAGGTAAATTATGTTCATGCAGATTTAATATATGGATGCATATGCCTATACTTAATTCTGAACGTTTCAATTTTTTTTCTTTTTTTTAAAAAATAATTTTGACTGTTTTGGGCAACAACAGTTTCACCCTTTTTTTATTTTTAATATTGCTAAAACGGTAATATTAAATTCCCAATGGATAAAAATTATTTCAACTCTTCCCATTTTCTATAAATAGATCCATTGGACTATTTCTACACTAAAAAAAGAAAAGTTTATATCTCTCATATTTATATTTTTTATTGTAATTCTCTCATTCAATTTTTCAATATGGATCAAAATAATTGGGAGAATTTTTACAATTCTAAAAATTTGGGAGAAAATTCATTTTGTTACAACAATAATATATTTTTTTAAATAAAATGTTACAACAAGAATTTTATTATTATTATTTTTTTTGTATTAATTTATAACTAATATTTAATTAATTAAATAAATAATAATAATTAATAGATAAAGATAACAAATATATATGATTTGATAGTGAGACCCATAAAAAGTTATTTTTCATGTAGGAATGATTGGATGAGGAATGAGTGTTTTGAGGCAGGGTTATAAAACTTTTGAGGTGGCACACATGTGGCGCATAGGTGACAAACCCATGTCCCAAAATTCATACCTAGCATAGGAGATGCTCTAAGAACATCACCAATGCTAGTGAGCAATTTTGAGGGAGGAGTTTGACACATGTGTGCCACCTCACAAATTTCATACTCCTACCTAAAAAAAATTTCTTCCCCCTCCAATGCATCCTACCTATAAAGTAATTATGCATGGGTCCCACAATCACACTATATGTTTTATACTTCATTTTTATTCTTTAAATATTTTTATTTATAATTTGACTTCTACCATTAAATATTATTTATAGAATTTAGGTTATATAAGTATTATAATGTTAAAATATTATTGAAAATTTAAAAGAACAGTCGAAAACAATAGCTTAGATGCTTCACTGAATAAAATAATTTTTCTAATTATAAAAGAAAACGACCAGAATAAAAATAAAAATCTAATATAGAAATTAAAAATATATTAAAAAAAAAAAGACCTCAATCAAATTAAACAATGGAAATACAAATTTCTTCCGAAAACCTGTGATAAGAATTGAGTGTAACATGGGGATGATTGCCAGCGGGACCCATATTAATATTTTCCACCCGCGCTTGGACATCACTCTCCCCTAATTCTTTCAGCGTAGCTTCTCACGCTCCCCTCGCTCCCCTCTTTTCCTTCACTATTTTTCTTTGGTAGGAGCAGTGCTCACCCATTCTTCCTTCCTCTGCCATGTCACCACTCTCACAACCATTCCTACCTCAAATTTTGGGTAGTGGTAGTATGCCACATAAGACTCCTCACTTGCACTGTGGGTGCTCTAATACCCAACTGTACCAATTCAAAGCTATGCGGCCAGTATTATCCATACACACTCTCTCTTTGGTCTACTACTTGACTACTTGAAGTTAGGATGACAAAATGAGCCCGGTCCGATGAATCACCCCAATTGACCCGTCTCTTAGGACGGAAAGGGCCTAAAAAATACAGGCCCGAAAGAACCAGGCCATTTGGCCCAGCCCAATAGGACTGACGGGCCGACCGAGATTGCGGCGGTCCGGAACTTTTGGTTGGCCCGGTATTTTTTATTTTTTTAAAGAAATATTATATATCAAGTATAGTTTGGTCTAATATGTCAAGTGTGCCTATTAACATGAGAAGAATTTCATGTGATGTTTAAGAGTGTGTAGAGTTAATATTATTATTTTCTTGTTGCAATTGTTTTTTTTTTTCAAAAGATTAATATAATTGAATTTGGAAGTGGATAGTCATATCATATCATAAACTAATATTAATGGTCATTATAATTCATATCATGACCACGAAAATAAGACCATAAAATTTGTTTGAAAATAAAATTACTTTATTAAATATAAATAATTTATTTGACAAATTTAATTTTTTTAAAAAAAATTGGCCCGCCTAGGAGCAGATTGGGCTTTTAGAATAGAGGTCAGGTTGATACCGGGCCCGACCCGTAAAACGAAGACGGCCCGGCGGGCCGTGCTGGCCCGACCCCTACTTGAAGCTACACATATCATCTTCTTTATTGGGAGAAAATGAAATATATCCATTTTCATTATAAACAACTGTTTTTATCAACTCATTTAACAAAAAATAAATCAATTAAATGACCCTTTTTATTGAAAATGTTTTTTTACCCACACTCCGACCACTCCAAATTTTAATATCCCACCTACCCAACATATGTTGTTATGCCTTTTCTTTTTTAAGTGGGCTAATTATTTATGTTAATATCTTAATTAATTTAGGTGAAGATTATATGCAGTGCTAAGTTTTAATTACACTTAAAATAAAATATAATATTATTGAGTAGATTTTATATGAAAATGCTTTATAATAAGTTTAACATAAAATAGTTTTAGAGTATCATTTATCTCATCAGGAGTATCATTAAACCTGTCAGGGGTATCATTAGTCTGAGTCCAAGAAAATTTAAAATAATTTTCTTGAACTCAGACTAGTGATATCCCTGGTGAGATTAATGATACTCCCGATGAGATTAATGATACTTTAAAATTGTTTCATGATAAGCTTATTATGAACTATTTTCATATAATATTTTGCCAATATTATTTTGTTCTAGTTTAACCGAATGTAATTTATTAAAACGCTTTTAAACACACCGCTTATTTGTTACTGAGCCACCATTGAGCAGTCATTGTATTGTCATTTAATACTTCGAGAAAAACAAGGAATTTAAAAAATAAGCAGTGACTCAGTGACAACTCAACGACGTGTTTAAAAGAGTTTTAATGAATTACATATGATTAAATTAGAAAGGATAATATCGTATTTTTATATCCTTATATTTAAACAAAGAGAATGAAGTGTATTTACAAAACATAGGGTTGTATATAACCTATTAATTATTTTCTAAATTGCATAGATACTGGTGCGGTGATACAAGTACGATACGATATGGCTATAGAGACAAATTTCCAAAATATTAACTGGCGTCTGCTAAAATATACATACATAGAGTATGTTTTTTGTATATTAGGTGCACCGTGCAACTTAGATACAATATTGAAAAATTAATCATCTTACTATTATCGGTCTTTCATATACAATTACACCATTGAAAAAATTGTTTCATATACAATTACACCATTGAAAAAATTGAAGGCAAAATATTATATAAATGATATTCACGATAACTATTATTGTGAACAATAATTTATTAATACCTTATGTTGAAACAATTAATACCTTTAGTGAAAATAACTGATATTTAAATTAATACCTTTAGTGAGAACAAGCAATCATTTGGAACGGATACTTTTAATACAATTCATTGATAATTTTAATGCAATTCACTAAAGGCTTGTTTGTTTTGGGATTCACCCGGACAGGATTAGGACTTTCCGGCCCCCGTCCCATTCTAGTTAGAGATGTAACATCCAGTTTTTACATCTCATTCTTCATCCACACCTATAAATACCTATTATTACTCATCTCAATACAATTCAATTTATATCACTTTTCTCTCACTCAATCATTACACGCATATCACTTTTCTCTAATTTACACTCTATTTTCTACTTTTCTACTTACACATCCTACTTTACTCTTACACATGATTTGATATAAAGTAAAATTTCACCCTACTAAAATCTCAAAACAAACACATACTTTTATTACCATCCAAGACTTTACATCTTGTGGATGTAAAGTTACGACTTCACACGCCCACCTAAATCCCGAAACAAAAAAGCTCTAATATCCTTCAAATAAGTTTCACTGTGAATATATTATTCACATAATATCTTCTTGTTGAATCAAAGTTTTAGATTCACAAGAAAAACTTGTAATCAAGGAATCGAATATGGCATAACGAGCAAGAATATTGAAATCAACGGAATAATAAAGAACAACAAGATTTTACGTGGTTCGGAGATAACTCCTACATCCACGGGATCAGAGAGATTCGATCTTTCACTATGAGAACTCAGGGAATGTTACAACCACCCAATCTCACAAACGCTTAAGGAATTCCTCTCAGCAATGAAGAAAACCTAAACTGGTTACAGCGATATCAATTTCAAAACCCTATTCTTCTCTAAGCAAAGATTAATCTATCTGATAATTGTGCAAGACATCATACATATAGTAGTAACCCAGCAAGTAACCACCTCAACAAACCCGCCTTTGGATGTAACCGCCTTCACTTCAGCTTAGATACGAATCTCGCTAGTAACAGAATCTCAATTGACTTCACCTCAACTGCTCAGGAGACTTCAAGTCCTCTGAACTAACTGACCTTCAGCTGACTTCATCTAAGTTTACTGAATTTGGTTAACTCCAACTCTGCTGATGATTGAAGCTCAAACTCTACTGGTTACATACTTCACATATGACTTCACAATTCTCTACCTCATATTTGAGGTATCAAACCTCTCTTCCTCTCCATCAGGTACCTTTAAGGCTAAGACACCTTCCATGTGTCCATCTGTACCAGTTCAACACAAAACTTGAACTTCAGGCTAGGTAAAAACTTCGTACACATATCAGCAGCATTATCATCAGTTGATATCTTCTGAATCTGGACCACCCATTTGTCTATGATTTCCCTCACAAAGTGTAACCTTACATCAATATGCTTTGATCTCTCATGGAACACTTGATGTTTAACCAAATGAACATCACTCTGATTATCACAATGAATAACCACATCTTTTTGTTGAATTCCAAAATCCTTAATGATGTCTTTCAACCACAAAGCTTCCTTAACTGCTTCAGAGGCTGCTACAAACTCTACTTCAATGGTTCATAAGGCAACTCCACTCTGCAACACAGATCTCCATCTCACAACAGTGTTGTAAAGAGTAAATATGTACCCTGTCAAGGACCTTCTGGTATCCAGATTAGCAGCAAAATCAGAATCAACAAAACCTACCAGTGGACTTTTCATATCCGTCATCTTCTCAAACATCAACTCTAAATCAGATGGCCCTTAAGGTATCTGAATATCCACTTCAAAGCATCTCAATGTAATCTGCCTGGGTTGGACATGTACCTGCTCACCATACTCAGTGAATAAGCTAAATCAGGTCTACTGCAGACCAATGCAGACATCAAACTTCCAACACCACTTGCATAAGGTACTTTCATCATGTACTCCGTTTCTTCTTCAGACTTGGGCTCCATCTCCTTAGATAACTTGAACTGTTGTCCCACTGGGGTTGACACAGGTCTACTCTCATGCATGTTGAACCTCTTTAGTACCCTTTGAATATACCTCTCCTGAGATAAAAATAACTTCCCAGCTGTCCTGATCCTAAGTATATCCATGCCAAGTATCCTCTTAGCATTTCCCAGATCCTTCATATCAAACCTTGCACTCAGCTTTTGTTTAACATTCTGAATCTTCAGCAAGCTCTTGCTAGCAATTAACATGTCATCTACATAGATCAGTAGATATGATATCACATCTCTCCCTTGCTTCTCCAGATACACACAAGTGTCATACTTCCTTCTCTCAAAGCCAATGGATAACATAACTTCATTAAATTTCTTATGTCATTGCCTTGGACTTTTCTTGAGGCCATACAATGATTTCTTCAGTAAACATATCTTCCCCTCTGATCCTGGTTCCACAAAACTCTCGGGCTGCTGCATATAAATGTCTTCAATAAGCTCACCATGTAAGAAGGCTGTCTTCACATCAAGTTGTTGTAGATCCAGGTTATCTTGAACTACTCTATTGAGAAGTCACCTGATAGAACAATGCTTAACTACAGGTGAGAACACCTCATTGTAATATATCCCTTCCCTTTGAGTAAACCCTCTAGCCACTAACCTTGCCCTGAATCTCACCTAATCTTTCATTCCAGATTCAAGCTTTGACTTGAACCGAAAATACTAGCTTTCTACTAGTAGTTTCCCCACAAGAGTATGGGTTCACTGTAGTATTAGCAAGTATAGGGACCAAGAATTATCAAACCCAAGGGAAGTGATGTATGCGAATAAATCCCCGAAGATCTATGCGTCGTAATTAATATGAGTGTATGTTTTTGGGTTTTTAAAAAAAAATATAATCGGAACTAAATTACTCTACGAAAGCAAAAAGGAAAATTAAACTAAGAACGTAAAAGTGTGTGTTTTCGAATATGAGATGGTGATGCTCAGGGTAAGAATTCCTACGTATACTAACGGAGCATGTACATAATCAAAATAACTGTGACGTGCAAGTAATAACCTAAGTAAAAGATTGTAAGATGAAAGCTCAAGAATTCAACCCTAATACTTTATCCTAACAACCGACTTCACTAATCCACTAACAAGTTAATAGATAGTGCTTAATTAACGAGACCCTAATTTAACTACGGTAATGTGGTCGTCCTCCCTAGATAAACCGGTAGATTAATTAACCCCTTCTAAACCCTCTCGTTACGTCTACTCGTTGTTGAAGAGTGATAAGGTCGTCCTCTCTCTAACACTTTTCGAACGAAATTCAAAGGAAAAGTTAAGATTGATTTTAAGAATTCATTAATTAAGAGCATTAAAACTAAATGTCACGAATTATTCTAATTACTTACCCACATCCTACTTCTACGAGTTCATCCTACCCTAAGCATACATGGGTTTTAGCCAGACATGGTTTTAACGACAACAAAAGCAATTGAAGAAATAACGAACATAAACATGATGATTTGAACTAAGTAACTACTAAACATAAACTAGGGTTTAAAGAAAATAAATGCTAAGAACTGAAATTTGATTAATAAAATGAAGTCTCAAGTATTCAATGTCAAAGAGCGAACGAAAATAAATTAAAATCTAAACTGAAATAAGAATTCGTAAAGTAAAACCTCGATTACGTAAAAATAAAGCTTGCTCGTCTCTAGTACTCTTCTAACTCTAAAAACGAACTCTAAAAGTGATGTGGTGTCAAGTGGTATGTGATCTCTTCAAAAACGAGTTCCGAAAAAGTATATATAAGCGTCGGGCCGAATCGGGAACTCATGGGCCGAAAAAACGAATCTGAAGGTAAAAAGGTTGAGGCGCTCGAGCACCACCTGCTCGAGCGGTGGCGCTCGAGTGGATCCACTCGAATGACCCTCCTTCTTCTTCAACTGATACTTTTCTTCTAGCGCACTAATACCAATCGTACTTCTTCGATATCTTCTCATCCGGGCATCCGTTTGAGTCAATTCAAAGTCCTACGAACTCCGTTTTTCACCCTCGATTCACCTATGAGCATCAAAGAGACAAATTCATCAATGTGTAGAAATAGTACTCAATTGACTCTAAATACTCAATCAAATCGACCAAAACTTGGGCATTTCTAGCTACGAATCATGATAATTTCACGCCTAATCAACCCCCCCAAACTTATCATATTGCTTGTCCTCAAACAATGAAATAATAAGTCAAGTGAAATTGTTAGGAATGAGTCAAAGAATTAAATCATGCAAGTAAATGGACTTGAGTTTCAAAGATCGATAACACGTATAGTAACTCACCCCCTTCATCATACTCATGCAATAACAACAAGAACACCAAGATCAAACATGGATGTGCACTCAACGATGTGTTTCACTCCCTCACAAGTGTATATCAATAATAAGGGACTCACTCAATCAATCAATCACACATATCAGCAGTCATAGGCTTGTAAGCACTCTCAACTTCGACCATACTCTAGAAATCAATGCCGAATCAAAAAGGACTTTATCAAGGTTGTAATGTAGGCTCTTTAGACAGGTGGGATAACAATATGGATAAGTGACTTAAGTGAATGGAGAATGGAAACTCAAACTTTAGTACTTCGAGATTAGGAACAGAATACTTCAAACATTTTCAATCAACACACTTTCAATTCCAATACTTTCAACACTTCAATTTTTTTTTCTAACTCATTTCACTTTTTTCAATCACTTCACTTTTTTTTTTCTTTTTCGCACATACATATGAGCTCATTTTTTTCTTTTGCTCATTCTCAAATTCTTTTGTTCTTTCCCACAACTCATAATCTTCATCACACCTTCTTCTCATAATCACTCAAGCAATAATAACTCTCCTTTTTCAACTCAAATCGATCCCTTCTCATTCACACTTTTCCTATTCTCCACTCAAATTGGGACAAGAGTTTAAGAATTTGGTTAAGTTTAAATGGGTTAGCAAAGAAAATAGGCCCAGGCTCAAACTGGCTAACTAGGGATAAATATCAATGGTAAGGAAAATTTTAGGCTAAGTGACTCAATCAAAATAAAGATGGCCTAAGATCACATTCGGCATATCAAACTAAACACAATCAAGAAGTGAGAGCACACACAAGTTCTAGCATCCTCTAAGGTGACGATCCTCTCACAAACGAAGAGATCAATTAATGCAATTTAATCTCTAAAAGCTCAAATCTCACGGCTTTCACATCCATGCTAGTGCTAGTGAATTCTCACTTTCATCACACAAGCACTCAAAAAGGGGCATTAGTAAGTATACTAGTTCCCTCTCAGATCAACTCTAACTCCTACACTCACACAAAAAAAATTCCTAACTCAACTTCACAACTCTAACTCTACTCACCAAATCATACTCAAGAATAGCAATCAACAAGCATAAGAGATTTTGATAGGCATGAAATATGTAGTAGCACCACAAATCAATAACAACTCAAGAAGCATCTCAAGGCACAATATATAACCAAACTCAACTAACAGAGAGGGTGTGCACCTGTGCAATGTAACCATAAAACATATAAAAACTCCACCCCCAAACTTCGACCTTGTGAAGCGGTCTAGTTTGGGGTGGTGGTTACCTCATTCAAGTAATTCAGTTCCTCTTAACATCTTGGCACACTCCCTTGTCTCGAGTTCCTTCCCTTTGAATAACTCCATGATACCTCTATTCCCTCGAGACAATCCTACAAGCAACTCACTCAAATACGAGGTTAAAACTTACGATTCATCAACACCCTAATAACATAAAAATACTAAAAAATAAATAAAAAATGGGTTGCCTCCCATTCAGTGCTATTTTTTAGGTCCAAATGCCGGACCGAGCTCAAAGGAGCTTATGGGACATGATACTCAAATTTACCTCCCTTATTCTCATAAGAGTGGTGGTTGAATTCCTTTCCTTGATTCCCCTTCATCATGAGTTCCTTTACTTCCTTCTCATCCCCAAGTGGTGGGGGTCTCAACTTCTTCTCACATTTATCTGGAGGAGTCTTACTAAGCAATTTCTTGAGTTTGGACTTTTTCTTCTCAACTCCTCCTTTGGCCACATCTACCCTTTTCAATTCCGAACTGACTTCCTCCATAGGGTACTTCATGGCCTCGTATAGGGAAATTTTCACCTCTTGATCATCAACTTTCAACGTGATCTTCCCATTCACCACATCTAACACCATCCCAGCTGTAGCTAAGAAATGCCTTCCCAAGATCAAAGGCACGTGCTCATCTTCCTCCATGTCTAGCACCACAAAATCGGCTGGAAAAATATGATCTCCAACTTTCACGAGGACATATTCAACCACACCTTGAGGTCGAGTAATAGACCGGTTGGCTAGTTGAAGCGTCATCATTGTCGGCTGAAGTTCTCCACCTTCCAACTTCTTGAATAACGACAAGGGCATTAAGATTGATGCTCGCTCCAAGATCACACAATGCTCCCTTCTTGACTCCATTCCCAATATCACATAACATTGTGAAACTCCCGGGATCCTTCAACTTCTGGGGAAGCGCCTTGTGCACTAATGCGCTCACCTCATGGTTCAGCTGCACCAACTTGGGCTCCTCTACTCGCCGTCTCTTAGCTATCAAGTCCTTCAGGAACTTGGCGTAGTTAGGCATCTATTCCAAAGCATCATAAAAAGGAATGTTAATATGCAATTTCTTAAAAACATCAAGGAATTTAGCGAATTTCTCATCAAGCTTTTTCTTCATGAAGCGCTGTGGATACGGGACGGGTATCACCGATTTGGGTACCCCCCATTCATCACGCTCAGTCTCTTTCACTTTCTCCCTTTTTTCCTTTGCCTTCTTCCACTTAGGAACTCTCTCAATCTTCTCAATGCCTTCCTCTTCAGGCTCTTTGCTCTCTTGAGTGCCTTCACCCTCTATCTCAATGTCTCATTGGGGCGTCTCATAATCAATAGGCATCTGGGGACCATCATAGTTGGTTCCACTTCTTAACTGGATAACCTTGCATTGCTCTTTTGGGTTTCCCTCCGGCATGGAAGGATATTTACCCGGCTCTCTTTCCAATGATTTTGCAATCTGGCTCATCTGAAACTCTATGGAAGTGAACCTCCGGTTGTTTCTTGCTAAATTCGATTCAGCTCTACATCTCTCTTCTGGAGTTCTTGATCACGCTGATCATCTTTCTTATGCAACTCTTTAACATCATACTCCAAAGAGGACAATCTTTTGCTTCCTTCCTCCACCTTTTGAAGGATAACTCTCAACATTTCCTCAGTTGAGGAACCGCCTTCTCCACCCGGGGGTTTTGAACCTGGATCAACACCTGGAGGAATTGTAATTCCGGCCTTCGGATTGACATATGAAAAATTCTCGTTCTTCCTCCATTGATTTTGTTGAGGCTGCTGGCCTCCTTGATATCCATGGTTATTCCTCCATTGATTTTGAGGAGGTTGTGGACCGGGTGGTACAAATGGTTGGCCATAGGAGGGTCTTCCAAATTGATTCCCACCTTGTAGATACCCGCCTTGATTGTAGTAAGGTCCTCCCATATAGTTGGTTACCTCTTGCTGAACTGGGGGCTAGTCCACTTTCTCACTCACTGCTACATTCCCTCCAAACAAATTCTGTCCAATCTCAATGTTGCGAATCTTCTCCATCATAGCCATCAACAGTTTCCTCGTCCCTTCACTCTCCTCAATCTGATATGCCCTCTGAAATTCTGGGTCCTCATTCCACTGCACCGCATTCGTGATAATATTGTCAACGATCTCTCTGCATCTAGCTGTACCATGGTTTAGAAACGCTCCATTAGCACATGCATCAAGATGGGCTTGACCAGCCTTGCTGGCTCCACTGTAGAAGAAAACCATGATATCCCCCTCATTGTACCCGTGCTGCGGGCACTCAATTAACATGTTTATGTCTGACGTAAGTCCTCTCCTGGCTTTTGGCGGAAAGAAGAGATCTCTATCCTTGCTCTAATGGTTCTAGATGGAGTGTAGAATCGCTCGAGGAACAGACGCTCATCCTTCTTAAGAAGGCTCGATTTCTTCTTGCTATTGTCTCAGGATCTAACGGTATTCTCTCCTCACTCGTATCTCATTGCGAGCGTGTTTTCATATACCTGGGACACTAACAAAAGGATCAAAATGCAACTGCCGAACGAGTAAGAATAAAACAGAAAAGTAAAGCACTCACTACTAACTACTAAGCTATCTACAAGTCCCATTCAAATGACATACATCACCATCCTCGACAACGGCGCCATTGACTTGAACCGAAAATACTAGCTTTCTACTAGTAGTTTCCCCACAAGAGTATGGGTTCACTATAGTATTGGCAAGTATAGGGACCAAGAATTATCGAACCCAAGGGAAGTGATGTATGCAAATAGATCCCCAAAGATCTATGCGTCGTAATTAAGAAAAATCCTTTTTAAAGTGCTAAAATTAATTATGCAAAAATTATAAATAAAAATAGTAAATAAAAGAGACACGAGAATTTTTATAGTGGTTCGGATATAACGATCATACGTCCACTCTCCCTTTCACCAAAGGGGTCTCACTCACCAATCAACTTACTTACTCACTGGAATTGGGAAGTACCAGCTCCTTCGTACAACTTACAACAACCTTTCAATGTAGTGAATAGGTTGAGTAATATTCTAACTAGAACTCCTAAAAGAGTAGATAAAATACTTGTATGAACAAGGTGAGTGTATAGTGTGTGTGTGTTTCTCTATCTTTTGTGCTCTCTTGCCCGTCTTTCTTGTGTTGAACTCATCACCATGCACTCCTATTTATAGGTGTCAAATAACTAGCCGTTGGAAGCTAGAAATTCAAACATCTATAAATTAAGGAATATAATCAATCATCTTGATTGATTATATGATTGATTGGTTGACTTCTTCTTTGATTGATTCTTCTTTGATCTACAACCAATCTTCCTTGATATCAGTTGACTTCCCTTTCTTGATTCTTCTCATCTTTGGATCACAAGATCTTCTTGGTACGCCTCTTCTGGTAGAGAAGTTTGGTAGAGCTCATCTGGTAGAACTCATCTAGTAGAGCTCATCTGGTAGAGCTCATCTGGTAGAGTAGTCTGGTAGAGCTCTTCTTGTCTACCTCATCTGGTCCTCTACCTCCTATGGTCCTCTACCTCTTCTGGTCCTCTACCTCATCTGGTCCTCTACCTCATCTGGTACCTCATCTGGCCATCTACCTCATCTGGTCATCTACCTCATCTGGCCCTCAACCTCATCTGGTCTTCTACCTCATCTGGTCATCTACCTCATCTGGTCCTCTACCTCATCTGGTCTTCTACCTCATCTGGTCATCTACCTCATCTGGTCTTCTAGTCCTCTACCTCATCTTGTCCCAACCTCATCTTGTCCCAGCCTCATCTTGTCCAGAGCTCATCCTGTCCAAGTCTCGTCTTATCCAAGACTCCTCTTGTCCAAGACTCCTCTTGTCCAAGTCTCATCTTGTCCAAGTCTCATCTTGTCCAAGACTCATCTTGTCCAAGACTCCTCTTGTCCAAGGCTCCTCTTGTCCAAGACTCCTCTTGTCCAAGACTTATCTTGTCCAAGACTCCTCTTGTTCGGGACTTCTCTTGTCCGGGACTCCTCTTGTCTCGGACTCCTCTTGTCTGGGTCTCCTCTTGTCTGGGACTCCTCTTGTCTCATCTAATTCCCTTCCCCCTTAGCCTAAGACCTATTCTAGTCCTAGACTACTTACCAGTTCTTATTTTAACATCTTCAAAACATCTAATCTATATCCCAACAATTTTCCCCTTTTTGATGATGTTAAAATGAAAGAACTGAATTTAAACAAGACAAGTGAAGATTGAAATCTTAAGATAAGAAGTCTAATCAAGCAGGGTCAACTGATCTTCCCCCTCAAAATATGCTCAGCTGATATTTGGGGTATAATATCAGCTGGTCTTCTTGTGTATCTGCAGGCAATCAAGTTTTTGGTACCCTTTTGGGTCCAGGGGGGTTAGCACAATATTTAGGTAGCCACAAGAATAGATCATCCCTTTTTTAATCAGATGATCTTATCTTTCTTCCATACATATCCACAAAAACACACTGAACATAAGAAGCTTCGATATGGTTATTTCTTCTAGAGGCTCTTCTTCTCTTATGAGCTTGTCCAGTTGAAGGAATAACTTGTCTTAATGCAATAGTCTTGAAATTTTGTTGATATGGATAAGTCTTGCTAGAACCATCAAAGGTTCCAACTGGTCTGACAGATGACTTGAAAGTCTTCTGCAGGTGAGTAGGAGTCATCTGGTTCTGCCTCTTTTGAGAAGATCCAGACTGTCTTCTACTCTCATGACCTTGCTGAGGTCTTTTAAAATTCCTCCTCTTCCTTTTGGGTTTTTGAGATTTAGAACTCATATGCCCGTTAGGTTGAGTTGCCTGGTCAGCTGACCTCTTACCCTTATCAATAAAATTACTAGACTTTTCTTCTTTCTGAACATGTGAGGATTCAGGTTTGGAATAACCAAGACCTGTCTTATCATGCTCTCTTTGAGATGAGATAGCTATGTGTGACACAACATTGTGTGCTGTAGTCAGCTGCTCCAGTCTCAGCTTGAGCTTATCCTCACTATCTTTTACAATTTTGTTTTGATGGAAGAGTTCATCGAACTTAGCTTTCAACAGAGTATATTCATTATCTTTCTCAATGTTTTCAACAAGCAGCTTTTCTATCAGCTTAGTTTGTTCATCACATCTGGTTTTCAAGTCAGTGGACTCTTCTACCAGTGTTTGAACCTGTTCAGCTGGTAGATCAGTTGGGTTGCCTAAACATTGTGAAAGCTTCTGATTTTCTACTTTCAACTTTGTGTTCTCATCTTCCAACTTTTGACAAAGTTGTACAGATTTTTGGAGATCTAATAGTAAATTTTGCATATAAGACTCCTCTGATTGTTCAGAAAAAGAAGAATAAGAAGAAGAAGAGGGAGTTTGATTACATACCTCATCTGTCACAAGACATATCTCTTCACTTGGTCCAAAATTTGATGATGAACCAGAAGTGGATACCTCTTCTTCCTCGGCTGTGAAGCTTCTTTTGGAGTGACTCCTAGTGTATCTTTTACTATTTTTCTTCGAACCCATTTCTGCAAGAAATTGTTAGCACAAAAAAAATATTTGGGTTTTTAAAAAAAATTGGACTTGTCCTGGTGACCACTAAAAGCTTTTCAAAGCAGTGGTCTAGGACACACTGCTCTGATACCACTTGTTGGTCCCAAAAAAATTATTTGCGGAAAGCGTTTTATTCTTAATTTTAACAAAAATTCTTTTTAAAGTGCTAAAATTAATTATGCAAAAATTATAAATAAAAATAGTAAATAAAAGAGACACGAGAATTTTTATAGTGGTTCGAATATAACGATCCTACGTCCACTCTCCCTTTCACCAAAGGGGTCTCACTCACCAACCAACTTACTTACTCACTGGATTTGGGAAGTACCAGCTCCTTCGTACAACTTACAACAACCTTTCAATGTAGTGAATAGGTTGAATAATATTCTAACTAGAACTCTTAAAAGAGTAGATAAAATACTTGTATGAATAAGGTGTGTGTATGGTGTGTGTGTTTCTCTATCTTTTGTGCTCTCTTGCCCGTCTTTCTTGTGTTGAACTCATCACCATGCACTCCTATTTATAGGTGTCAAATAACTAGCCGTTGGAAGCTAGAAATTCAAACATCTATAAATTAAGGAATATAATCAATCATCTTGATTGATTGGTTGACTTCTTCTTTGATCTACAACCAATCTTCCTTGATATCAGTTGACTTTCCTTTCTTGATTCTTCTTATCTTTGGATCACAAGATCTTCTTGGTACGCCTCTTCTGGTAGAGAAGTCTGGTAGAGCTCATCTGGTAGAACTCATCTGGTAGAGCTCATCTAGTAGAGCTCATCTGGTAGAGCTCATCTGGTAGAGTAGTCTGGTAGAGCTCTTCTTGTCTACCTCATCTGGTCCTCTGGTCCTCTACCTCCTCTGGTCCTCTACCTCATATGGTCCTCTACCTCATCTGGTCCTCTACCTCATCTGGTCATCTACCTCATCTGGCCCTCTACCTCATCTGGTCTTCTTCCTCATCTGGTCATCTACCTCATCTGGTCTTCTACCTCATCTGGTCTTCTACCTCATCTGGTCATCTACCTCATCTGGTCTTCTAGTCCTCTACCTCATCTTGTCCCAACCTCATCTTGTCCCGGCCTCATCTTGTCCAGAGCTCATCCTGTCCAATTCTCGTCTTATCCAAGACTCCTTTTGTCCAAGACTCCTCTTGTCCAAGTCTCCTCTTGTGCAAGACTCCTCTTGTGCAACACTCCTCTTGTCCAAGTCTCATCTTGTCCAAGACTCATCTTGTCCAAGACTCATCTTGTCCAAGACTCATCTTGTCCAAGGCTCCACTTGTCCAAGGCTCCTCTTGTCCAAGACTCCTCTTGTCCAAGTCTCATCTTGTCCAAGACTTATCTTGTCCAAGACTCCTCTTGTCCAAGACTCCTCTTGTTCGGGACTTCTCTTGTCCGGGACTCCTCTTGTCTCGGACTCCTCTTGTATGGGTCTCCTCTTGTCTGGGACTCCTCTTGTCTGGGACTCCTCTTGTCTCGTCTAATTCCCTTCCCCCTTAGCCTAAGACCTATTCTAGTCCTAGACTAGTTACCAGTTCTTATTTTAACATCTTCAAAACATCTAATCTATATCCCAACACTACGTATACTAACGAAGCAGGTACATAATCAAAATAACCGTGACGTGCAAGAAATAACCTAAGTAAAAGATTGTAAGATGAAAGCTCAAGAATTCAACCCTAATACTTTATCCTAACAATCGACTTCACTAATCCACTAACAAGTTAATAGATAGTGCTTAATTAACGAGACCCTAATTTAACTACGGTGATGCAGTCGTCCTCCCTAGATAAACCGATAGATTAATTAACCCCTTCTAAACCCTCTCGTTACGTCTACTCGTTGTTAAAGAGTGATAAGGTCGCTCTCTCTCTAAAACTTTTCGAACGAAATTCAAAGAAAAAGTTAAGATTGATTTTACGAATTTATTAATTAAGAGCATTAAAATTAAACGTCACGAATTATTCTAATTACGTACCCACATCCTACTTCTACGAGTTCATCCTACCCTAAGCATACACGGGTTTTAGCCAGACATTTTTTTAACGTCAAGAAAAGCAATTGAAGAAATAACGAACATAAACATGATGATTTGAACTAAGTAACTACTAAACATAAACTAGGGTTTAAAGAAAATAAATGCTAAGAACTGAAATTTGATTAATAAAACGAAGTCTCAAGTATTCAATGTTAAAGAGCGAACGAAAATAAATTAAAATCTAAACTGAAACAAGAATTCATAAAGTAAAACCTCGATTACGTAAAAATAAAGCTTGCTCGTCTCTAGTACTCTTCTAACTCTAAAAATGAACTCTAAAAGTGATGTGGTGTCAAGTGGCATGAGATCTCTTCAAAAACGAGTTCGGAATAAGTATATATAAGCGTCGGGCTGAATCGGGAACTCATGGGCCGAAAAAATGAATATGAAGGTAAAAAGGTTGAGGCGCTCGAGCACCACCCGCTCGAGCGGTGGCGCTCGAGTGGATCCACTCGAATGACCCTCCTTCTTCTTCAACTGATACTTTTCTTCTAGCGCACTAATACCAATCGTACTTCTTCGATATCTTCTCATCCGGGCATCCGTTTGAGTCGATTCAAAGTCCTACGAACTCCGTTTTTCACCCTCGATTCACCTATGAGCATCAAAGAGACAAATTCATCAATGTGTAGAAATAGTACTCAATTGACTCTAAATACTCAATAAAATCGACCAAAACTTGGGAATTTCTAGCTACGAATCATGACAATTTCACGCCTAATCAAGCTTTCTTTTAGACAACCACTTGCAACTAACAAGCTTCTACCCAGGTGACTTATTCACAAGAATCCAAGTCTGATTCTTCTTAAGAGATTCCATCTCTTCTGTCATGGCAATAATCCATGACTCTCTATCCTCACTGTTAATAGCTTCTTTATAGTTTCTAGGCTCATGATACTCTTTAGCTTCAGCAATCACAAGTGCATAAGAGACCAGATCAGCCTGATCATACCTCAGTAGAGGATGCACTTGTCTTCTAGTTCTATCTCTTGTCAAGCTATAATTTCTCAAATCAGCTTCAGACACTTCATCCTCTTCTGACATGTTATCTTCAGCAGATGCATTGTCTTCTTCTGCCTCCTGCTCTGGTTCAGGACCAGTTGAGGTAACCTCATCTAAAGGAACAGGTTCCACCTCAACTTGAGTATTGGGTTCAGTAATAACACCATCCACCTCCTCTAATGTAGGATCTCCTCCACCTGACTTGTATCCCATCTGAGACTCATTAAACACAACATCTCTACTGGTAATACACGTTTGGTTTCCAGGCTCCAAACACCACAACTTATACCCCTTGACACCTTTTGGATAACCAATGAACACACACTTTAATGCTCTAGACTCCAGCTTATTTTGCCTCACAAGAACATAAGCTAGACATCCAAATACTCTCAACTTAGAATAGTCTGATATTTTTCCATACCATATCTCATCAGGGGTCTTAAAGTTAATAGCAGATGATGGTACTTTATTAATCAAGTACACAGCTGTGTTAACAGCTTCACCCCAAAAACTCTTAGGCAAACATGGATCAGATAACATACACCTAACTCTCTCCAGAATGGTTCTATTCATCCTTTCAGCAAGGTCATTCTTTTGAGGGTTAGCAGGAACAGTCATGTGCCTAGTAATACCCTTCAGCCTACAAAACTGTTGAAACTCCTCTGAGAGAAATTCAAGCCCATTGTCAGTTCTAAGATACTTGATGCTCCTCTCCCTCTTGTTTTCAAGTTTAGTAAACCACTCTTTGAACTTAGAGAAAGCATCACTCTTATGTTTGAGTATATACACCTAAACCTTCCTGGAATAATCATCAATAAGGGTATGGAAATACCTGCCTCCACCATGAGTGGACACCCTAGCTGGTCCCCATACATCTGAATGTATGTAATCCATCACCTCAGTGGTGGTATGCTTCCCCTTCTGGTATGCCTTCTTCTTTGATTTCCGCAGAACACACCTCTTACAGAACTCCAGCTTACTTATCCTTTTTCCAGGGATTACTCCCCTCTTAGATAACTCCACCAAACCTTTCTCACCAATATGTTCTAATCTCTTGTGCCACAGATTAGCATCAGTGGACTCCATGGTGACCTCAGCTGATCCTGTAACTGTCATGCCAATCAAAGAATACAAACCATTCTTGATGTTACCCCTTATCACAGTCCTTCCAGACTTAGTGATAGACAAGATACCCTTGCCGGTTTTGAATTCAAACCCCTTAGAATTTAAAGTACCAAGAGAAATCAAATTTCTCTTTAAGTCAGGTACAAATCTGACCTCAGATAAGATCCTATCAACTCCATCAAACATTTTGATCTTGATAGAACCAGATCCTTGCACTCTACAACTCTCATCATTGCCCAAAAGGACAAGACCTCCATCAAACTTCTCAAGATCCAGGAACCAACCTTCATGTGGACACATATGAAAAGTACACCCAGAGTCTACCCACTCTTGACTTAGTCTCTCATGACTAACCATCAAGACTTCAGCACTATCATATCCTTCAACCTCCACCACAACTGCATTACCATCTCGATTATCTTAACTGTCTTTCTTCCTTCTTTCAGGGCAGTTCTTTCTCAGATGGTCTTCCTTGTGACAAGTGAAACACTTTCTGTTTTCAACAAAACCAGATTTCTTCTCACCCTTATTCCCCTTTTCACCATCCTTCTTCTTGGTTTGAAACCTCTTCTTCTTCTTAGATAGAACATTCAATCCTTCAGCAGGCTTTTTCCCTTCAGTCTGGATCTGTAGAAACTTGGTTTTCAGGGCAGTTTGAATATCATCAAAATTCACCTGATCTTGTCTTCCAAACAACAAGGCATCTTTTAAATTATCCAGAGACTTAGGTAGAGAATTCAACAACATCAATGACTTGTCATCATCATCAATAGTAACATCTAAACTCTCCAGATCATCCACCAATCTGTTGAACTCGTCCAACTGATCACCAAGATTCTTGTCTTCATTCATCTTGAAGACTTGAAGCTTCTGTTTCATGTATAACTTGTTCGTAACAGACTTGGTCTGGTATAACTGCTCCAGCTTATTCCAAACTTCAAGAGCGGTTTTCTCCTTCGATACTTCCCTCAACGGTGTATCCCCGAGATACAAGATAATCGTACTATGTGCCTTCCTCTTGTTCTCCTCCACCTTTGTCGGATTAGTTCTAGAAGCCACCTGATCAGGTGGCAACAAGACATCGTACAAACCGTTGTGTACCAGGAGAGCCTTCATCTTTATCTTCCATAGACTGAAATCGTTCTTCCCCGTGAACTTCTCAATATCGAACTTGGTTGTTGTAGCCATAATTATTTTCCACAGACGACACCACTTGTTGAATCAAAGTTTTAGATTCATAAGAAAAATTTGTAATCAAGGAATCAAATATGGCACAATGAGTAAGAATATTAAAATCAACGGAACAATAAAGAACAATAGGATTTTACGTGGTTCGAAGATGTTGACAACGATTTTGTGAGGATCTCGCCGTCGGGTTCCTAGCGGGTAGGATTTAAGTATTTATGAGAATTGAAAGTAGTAAATGCAAGAATAAGTTAGCTCTCAAGTGGAGGCTTTGCAATAAATGAGTTGTGTGTTACAATGGGCATTTAAGGCCCTATTTATAGTGTACATGGTGGGTTTTCCCACCTTGGGTTGGTATGCCCGTGGGCCCTCCTATTCCTAACTGAAGGGTTATGAGGGCTACAGCCTCCCTCTATGGACTAATGGGGAAGCGCCACCTGGCACTGTTGCCCTTTACTGATGGGACCTGTCTCAACTGCCCTGCTCTGACACTGCTGCATTCTCTGGTCTGATGGCATTGGATGTACTTTCATAGCGGGCGATGCCTGGGATCGGGCAAACGGGTACACGGGTATCCGGGTATCGAGTAGGTGGCTTATGGCATGCCCGTGCGTAGCTGATCGCATCCCTCTTCAAGGTGAGCCAGAAATACCCCTGGAGGATAACCTTCTGGGCGAGTACCTGGCCACCGACGTGGTTCCCGTAGAGCCCCTCGTGGATCTCCACCAAGATTTTCCTTCCCTGCTCGGGAGTTATGCTTCTCAGGAGAGGTAGGACGAAACCTCGTTTGTACAGATGGTCTCCCACGATTGTGTACCGGGCCGCCCGAAGTTACAACTGTCTTGCAGCTACCCGATTGTCTGGAAGTATACTATTGCGAAGGTAATTCAGGATAGGGGTCATCCAGTTGTCTTCTTCCTGCCCCAGATTGGCCACTCGTTGGTTCGAGCACGATGCAGCGGGCATGTAGGTGACCGTGATCTGGGACATATCGGCCGCCCCCTCGGATGTTGTGAGGTAGGCAAGAGCGCCTACCTGCGTGTTGTCGAGTCGGGGTACCACCTCTATGTGGACTTGGTCGAATTTCTCGAGGAGGTTCTTGGCTAACCCTTGGTAGGCCAACATTCTGTCGCTGCGCGCCTCGTACTCCCCCGAAATCTGACATGTCATGAGCTGCGAGTCGCTGTAGACCTGTAACCGCTTTACTCCCATGGCCATGACCACTTCCAGCTATTTTATAGTGATTCGTACTCAGCCTCGTTGTTAGTTGCGTGGAAGCCGAATCTGATGGCCGTCGTAAATGATTGGCCGGACGGGCTGAGTAGGACAATTCCCCCGCCAGCCCGCGAGGTCGTGGAGGATCCGTCGACGTACATCTTTCATGGTGGTTGCTCGATCTTGGACATCGCTTCCGGGTAGGTTAGCTCGACTATAAAGTCGGCCATCATCTGGCCTTTGATGGACGTTCGAGGAGCGTATGTGACTCCAAACTGCCCGATCTCTACTGCCCACTTGAGGCATCTGCCCGCCGTATCTGGTCGATGCAACACTTGTCGGAGTGGCATTGTGGTCAGTACTTCTACCTGATGGTCAAAAAAGTATGGGCGTAACTTACGCACGCTCATTACTAGTGCGTAAGCCAGTTTTTCCAAAGGCGGGTACCGCAGCTCGGTGGCATGGAGTGTCTGGCTGACGTAGTAGATTGGCAGATGTGCCTGCCCCTCAGCTCGCACTAGCACGGCGCTGAGAGCTGATTCCGAAGCCGCCAAGTACAGGTAGAGCTTCTCGCCCGGGACGGGCTTGGCTAATGCTTGGGCGTTTGAAATATATGCCTTTAAATTGTCGAATGCGAGCTGGCTCTGGGGTGTTCAGTTTAGTTTCCCCTTCCACATGCTATCAAACAGAGGTTTGCACCGGTCCCCCATGCGGGAGATGAAACAGCTAAGGGCGGCCAGGCTGCCCGTCACCTGCTGCACATCTTTCACCGTGCGGGGAGCGCTCATGTCGAGGATTGCCTGAACCTTGGTTGGGTTTGCCTCGATCCCTCACTGGCTGACCATGTGACCCAAGAACTTGCCCGACTCGACGCCAAAGCTGTACTTTTTTGGGTTGAGCCTCATTCGGTACTTCCTCAGAATTTCGAACGCCTCGGCTAGGTGGGTGAGGTGGTCTTCTTTCTTCTCACTCTTGATGACGATGTCTTCGATATACACCTCCATGGTCATACCGATTTGGTCATGGAACATGTGGTTGACCAGCCTTTGGTAGGTTGCCCCTACGTTCATCAATCCGAACGATATTCGCTTCCAGAAATATATGTTCTTCTCCGTGAGGAAGGTGGTGTGATTTTGGCCGTCGGCGGCCATCAGGATCTGGTGGTAGCCAACAAAAGCGTCCATGAATGTGAGCATTTCGTGCCCGGCATGCTATCCACCAGGTGGTCGATGTGTGGCATCGGGAAGTGGTCTTTTGGACACGCCTTGTTTAAGTCGGTGAAGTCTATGCATAACCGCCACGTGTTGTTACTCTTCTTGATGAGGACAGCGTTGGATACCCACTGGGGTTTGTCGTCGGGGTTGACCATTCCGATAAGCTTGTTGTCGAGTAGCTTCTTGACCTCGGTAGCTATGATCTCATACTTGTCCGGGTCGAACTTCCTTCTCTTCTGTGAGACCGGCTTGCGGGCTGGGTAGATGTGCAACTGGTGGGAACATATTGCTGGATCGATCCCGACCATGTCCTCATGGGACCATGCGAACACGTCTAAGTTTTCTTCCAAAAATGTTGTCATCACAGCTCGCATCTCGTCTGACATCTTTGACCCGAGCTGGACGCACACCTCTGGCCGATTTTTCATTGTTACTGATATTAGTTTCTCTATCGGGCTGGCACCCCGCTCCCCGAAGCGAGGATCATCGATCTCTCCTATTAGACCGACGTCTATTTCCATAGGTTCGAAACCGATTCTAGGTTCCAGTTTAATTTGAGCGTCTACGAAAGTTTGAGAATATTCTTCCAATGGGTGCATAGTGGGTGGGTTTTCTTCGTCTATCTCCATGTCCCCCTCCCCGACAGTACAAATGAAATCTAAATTTGTGGTATTTAAAGCGAGATCGATATACGTCAAACAGCTGCACGCCATTTTTTGATTACCCTTAAGAGTTCTCACCTTCCCAGAGGGGGTTGGGAACTTGATACAATAATAAAAGGCTGAGGCAGCGGCTTCGAACTCGTGCTCGAATGGCCTGTCGAGAAAACCATTATAGGTTGACGGCTGGTCGATTATTATAAAATCGAGCTGTTTTGAAGCCTTAACCTCAGCATCTATGCTAGAAACTAACTCTACGACTAGCCTAACTATTCCATAGGGCATCACGGTGGCGTCCCCGAAACCCTTGATGACTTGGTCACATGGCTCCACGTACTTCTCGAAGGAGCTGTCCAGCTGGTTGAAGGCGGCTTTGAAGATGATGTTGCAGTATGCCCCATTGTTGAGCAGCATGCGGTGGACGGTGACTCCCATGATGTTGACCGACACGACCAGGGTGTCGTGGTTGGGGTAGATGACCCCCGTGCGGTCCTCCTCTCTGAAGACGAGGAGATCGGACTCCTTGGCCGTCATGTTGATCAGCATGGTGATTTGGTGGTGTCCATGACACGCATCTCACTCTTCTACTGGCGGTTAGAGAGTGAGGTAGAAGGTGCAAATCCCCCCACCGGGGAGAGCATGTTGACTGCGCGGTGAGCCTGGTTTTTCGGCATTGGGGGGCAGATGAGGGCCGCCTCCCGGTTTCGCTCCACGGGGTGGGCAACGGGCTGCATCTCCTGTTTGGCCGCTGACCTCTTCATGAAATCTTCCAGCTTCCCCTCCTCGAAGAGCCGCCACAGCTGCTTCAAGAGGTCGCGACACTCGCTCGTGTTGTGCCCAACGGTTTGATGGTAATGGCAGTACTTGTTGGGGTTGAGTTGCACCTCCGGCTTGTGGATCCAAGGACGTGCCTTGGGTACCATGTTCTTGTCCTGGATCTGTACGTACACGTACTCCGGGGTGGCCGAAAGTTTTTCGGCCAACTTCACCTCGACGGAGTCGAAGGGCTTGAATGGTTGGGGGGCACGGTAGGAAAAGTTCCTCCGGCTCGGTGCGGTGCCCGTCTGAGCGCGGGGCTTCTCCTTCTCCACCGGGGTGCTCTCGCCTAGCCGTTGGGCCAGGATGTCAGCTTTGTATATAATTTTTTCCGGCCCGTTGCCGGAAATCCACGTAAGACTTGGGATAGTCCTTGTTCATGGACTTCCACAACTTCGTTTTTAGGCGGAGTCTGCCTATGATGCCGACGAGCTTGACCTCGTCCCCAACGGGCTCGTTTTCCATGATGATTTGGTCAACCCGATCGATGTATACCCGGTCCGTCTCATCCTTTCCCTGGGCCAGATTGGCCATGCGATTAGCGCCGGCCAGACGTAGCGCCATTGAGGAGAAGTGCTCCAGGAACAATTCTCCCAACTGGTGGAATGAGACCACCTTCCCCGCGGGTAGCGAGGAGTACCAACAGTGAGCTCTATCACCGAGGGTTAATGGAAACATCCGGCACTGGGTGGCGTGACTTGAAGCGATTTTACTAACTTCTACTAGTCGCTCACCCACAAGCGAACGGGTTCACTGTAGTATCAGTAAGTATAACGACCAAGTATATCGTACCCAAGAGACAGTGTATATGTGAATAGATCCCTGAAGATCTATGCGTCGTAATTAATATGAGTGTATTGTTTTTGGATTTTTTGAAAGATTAATTAAACTAAACTAAATTATCCTACGAATGCAAAAGACAAATTAAACGAAATAACAAAAGGTGTGTTTTTCAAACAAGAGATGGTGATGCTTAAGATAGGAATCCCTACGTATACTAACGGAGCATGTACATAATCAAAATAACTGTGACATACAAGAATTAACCTAAGTCTAAGAATGCAAGGTGAAAGCTCAAGATTCTAAACCCTAATACTTTACCCTAACACTCGACTTCACTAATCTACTAACGAATTACTAGATTGTGCTTAATTAATGAGACCCTAATTTAACTAAGGTGATGCGGTCGTCCTCCTTCGCTAAACAGGTAGATGAATTAACCTTTTCTAAACTCTCTCGTTAAGTCTACTCGTTGTTAAAGAGTGATACGGTCGTCCTCTCTCTAACATCTTTCAAACAAAATTCAAGAGCGAAGTCTAGATTAATTTTAAGAATTCATTAACCAAGAGAATTAAAACCCAACGTCACAAGTTACTCTAATTACGTACCCACAACCTACTTCTACGAGTTCATCCTACCCTAAGCATGCAAGGGTTTTAGCTAGACATAGATTTAATGTAAACAATAACAATTAGACAAGTTACGAACATGAACATGGTAATTAAAACGAAAAACGATCGAACATAAACTGGGGTTTTAAGATATAAAAGAATACTGAAATTAATTGATAAAACGAGGTCTCAACGTATTAAAGAACAAAAGTTATTAAGAAACGAAACTAAAACGGGAAATCGTAACGTGAATTCGTAAACAAAACCTCAAAACCGTAAAACTATAACTTGCTCGTCTCTTCTCTTCCTTCTCTCTCTCAAAATTCTCTATAAAGTGATGTCTAAAAGTCGGGGGTCCTTCAAAATGTGTTTGGAAGAGGTATATATAGGCACGGGTCGAAACGGGAGTTAATGGGCCGAAAATACGCATCCGGAGGCAAAAATCCATGGGCGCTCGAGCAAAACGCTCGAGCGGTCCCGCTCGAGCAGTGTAGCTCGAATGACACAATCGCTCGAGCGGTTCCGCTCGAGCCGGTCGAGCGCTGAAATCTCTCTGCATGTTTTGGGCGCTCGAGCAATTCGCTCGAGCGGTGGCGCTCGAGCTGCTCGAGCGCAAGAATAGTTCTGTAAGTTTAAGCACTCGAGCAATGCGCTCGAGCACGTGCGCTCGACCTAGTCACTCGAGTGACTTCTAACTCCTCCCAAGTGATACTTTTCCTCGTCCGCACTAATACCAATCGTATTTCTTCAATATCTTCTCATCCGGGCATCCGTTTGAGTCGATTCAAAGTCCTACGAACTCCGTTTTTCGTTCTCTATTCACCTATGAGCATCAAAGAGACAAATTCATCAATGTGTAGAAATAATGCTCAATTGACTCTAAATACTCTATAAACTCGACCAAAATTAGGGCGTTTCTAGCTACGAATCATGACAATTTCACGCCTAATCATGGCGTCGGTGGCCCCCATGGAGATCATGTAAGTGGAATAATTACTTAAGTGAGTGACAGGGTCCATCTCCCTGTCATACTGGCCCACAACGGCCACATTGATCTTTGGCTGGGCGGGGGCTTGTACTAGGATATCTGCGAGAGGCTAGTTAGGCATGTGGGCGAAGCGGTGTTGCCCGTCCCGCTTCTCGAGTTTGGCCTCCAGATTCGACACTTTTTTCAGGATCTCGGCCATGGCGTTGTCAGCCGCGGGGGGAGATCGTGGACGCGGGTTGTCTCCCAGACGGTCACGGACCGACGGCCTCAGGACCGCATCATTGTGACATCGGGGAGAGCGTTCCCTCTCTCGCTCCTGGGGTCTGGAGCTTGCATTTGATTTGCAGGGTCGGGCAGCTCCTCGAGCTTGGGACCCCAGTCTGGAGAAGACTGAACCCGCTGGCCGGCGGGAGGCACATTGCGAGTCGACCTCCTCGTCGAGGCACCTCTTAAGGTTCTGGGGCCGGGCCACATAAGTGGTGGCCCTCCTGGCCGACTCTTGCTCTGGCCGATGGTTGCTGGTGGCCCTTGTCTGGGCTGGCTCCTTTCCGGCCCAGTGGGTGCGGATAGAAGCTGCATCGATCTCAGCCTGGCGGCGTTCGATCATCACCTTCGCCGGCTGGAGATCCTCCGGAGTTCATATGGCGGATAATAACTCGAATGGCCCCTGGAGTGTCGCCACCGTGGCCGAAGCCGGAGTGGCGGCCTCGCCGACGTCTTCAACCTGCTGCTGGGTACGGGTAGCCTTTGAAGTGGTCATTTTAGTGTGGGAAAATGGGGTTTCTTGAGAAAAATGGATGGGGTTCGGTTATGGTAACTAGATAAATGAAATTGAGTGTACTTCGCTATCAGTCACCCTCCTTCTAGCGCCAAAATGTTGACAGCGATTTTGTGAGGATCTCGCCGTCGGGTTCCTAGCGGGTAGGATTTAAGTATTTATGAGAACTGAAAGTAGTAAATACAAGAATAAGTGAGCTCTCAAGTGGAGGCTTTGCAATAAATGAGTTGTGTGTTATAATGGGCATTTAAGGCCCTATTTATAGTGTACATCGTGGGTTTCCCCACCTTGGGTTGGTATGCCCGTAGGCCCCTCCTATTCCTAGCTGGGGGGTTATGAGTGGCTACAGCCTCCCTCTATGGACTAATGGGGAAGCGTCACCTGGCACTGTTGCCCTTTACTGATGGGACCTGTCTCAACTGCCCTGCTCTGACACTGCTGCATTCTCTGGTCTGATGGCATTGGACGTACTTTCTTAGCTGGCAATGCTTGGGATCGGCCAGACGGGTACACGGGTATCCAGGTATCGAGTAGGTGGCGGGCATCCTGGGGATCACTTCATCGGGAAGCGGGTATAGACTGCCCCAGAGCTCGCCGGTGGCCAAATGGCCCCAATCCATAGGTTAAGTCATTTTCCCGATTTGTTAGGATATAGATTAGATGTTTTGAAGATGTTAAAACAAGAACTTGTAATAGGACTAGCTGAACCTGTTAGTCAGCTACAGATTAGTCTAGGTCTAGAATATGTCTTTGGTTAAGGGGGAAGAAATCTGTGCAGACCAGATGAGGTGACCAGATAAGAGTGTGACCAGATGAGCTCTGACCAAAGGAGTCTGGCAGAGGAGTCTGACCAGAGGAGTCTGCCAAAGGTCTGACCAGAGGAGTCTGACTAGAGGAGCCTGCCAGAAGACCTCTCCCAGATGAGATTCAGAGCAGAAATGTCACCTGACCAGATGAGGGAGATGGATTAGTTCACCCACATGGATGCTGCATGTAATCTGGAGACAAGGAGATCTTGGAGTTTCAATGATTGAGAAGAAACAATCTGGAGAGTCAACTGATGGAGGATATGATTGATTGCTTGATTGAAAGTCAACTAATCAATCTTTGATTGATTATATCCCTCCAATTATGGTTGTTTGAATTGCTAGCATTCCAACGGCTAGTTAATTCCTACAACTATAAATATGAGCGCATAGTGATGAGTTCTACATAAGAGTCGGGAAAGAGCACACAAGACACACGAACTCTCCACTCACTCACCTTGTTTATTCAAATATTATATCAACTCTTTTAGGAGTTCTAGTTGGAATATTACTCAACATATTCACCACATAGAAAGGTTGTTGTAAGCAAGTTGTACGAAGGATCTGGTACTTCTAAATCCCAGAAAGTCAGTAAGTTGGTTGGAGAGTGAGTCCCCTTTTGATAAAAAGAGAGAGTGGACGTAGGACAAGATTGGTCCGAACCACTATAAATCCGGTGTTATTTACTTTTCTGCACTTAAGTTTTCTGCATTTCAATTCTAGCACTTATTTTATAATTTGATTTTTCATTAAAATATTTCAAAATGCTTTCCGCTGGATAACCTTTTTGGGACCAACACGATTGCTCCTGGAGGTCGCAGTCGGGCAGCTCTGGCGCGCTGCCCGTCGATTTGGTCGGGTTCGGCAACAGGATTTTCCTGCCAAATCGCTCTTCGATCTGGTATGTGAACCTGGCTACCCGATTGGGCGGGTAGCAATACCGGGTGTAATAGAAGATAACTTATACATCCACGGGATCGGAGAGATTCGATCTTTCACTATGAGAACTCAGGGAATGGTACAATCACTCAAACTCACAAACGCTCAAGGAATTCCTCTCAGCAATGAAGAAAACCTAAACTGGTTGCAGAGATATCGATTTCAAAATCCAATTATTCTCTAAGCAAAGATTGATCTATCTGATAATTGTGCAAGACATCATATATATAGTAGTAATATAAAAAATGCTTTTAAACACACCGCTTATTTGTTACTAAGCCACCATTGAGCAGTCATTGTATTGTTATTTAATAATTCGAGAAAAACAAGGAATTTAAAAAATAAGCAGTGACTCAGTGACAACTCAACGACGTGTTTAAAAGAGTTTTAATGAATTACATTTGATTAAATTAGAAAGGATAATATCGTATTTTTATATCCTTATATTTAAACAAAGAGAATGAAGTGTATTTACAAAACATAGGGTTGTATATAACCTATTAATTATTTTCTAAATTGCATAGATACTGGTGCGGTGATACAAATACGATACGATATGGCTATAGAGACAAATTTCCAAAAAATTAACTGGCGTCTGCTAAAATATACATACATAGAGTAGGTTTTTTGTATATTAGTTGCACCGTGCAACTCAGATGCAGTATTGAAAAATTAATCATCTTACTATTATCGGTCTATCATATACAATTACACCATTGAAAAAATTGTTTCATATACAACTACACCATTGAAAAAATTGAAGGCAAAATATTATATAAATGATATTCACGGTAACTATTATCGTGAACAATAATTTATTAATACCTTATGTTGAAACAATTAATACCTTTAGTGAAAATAACTAATATTTAAATTAATACCTTTAGTGAGAACAAGCAATCATTTGGAACAGATGCTTTTAATACAATTTATTGATAATTTTAATGCAATTCACTAAAGACTTTTTTGTTTTGGGATTCACCCGGACAGGACTAGGACTTTCCGGCCCCCGTCCCATTCTAGTTAGAGATGTAACATCCAGTTTTTACATCTCATTCTTCATCCACACCTATAAATACCTATTATTACCCATCTCAATACAATTCAATTTATATCACTTTTCTCTCACTCAATCATTACCCACATATCACTTTTCTCTCATTTACACTCTATTTCCTACTTTTCTACTTACACATCCTACTTTACTCTTACACATGATTTGACATAAAGTAAAATTTCACCCTACTAAAATCTCAAAACAAACACATACTTTTATTATCATCCAAGACTTTACATCGTCTTGTGGATGTAAAGTCACGACTTCACACCACCACCTAAATCCCGAAACAAACAAGCTCTAATATCCTTCAAATAAGTTTCACCGTGAATATATTATTCACATAATATCTTCTTGTTGAATCAAAGTTTTAGATTCACAAGAAAAAACTTGTAATCAAGGAATCGAATATGGCATAACGAGCAAGAATATTGAAATCAACGGAATAATAAAGAACAACAAGATTTTACGTGGTTCGGAGATAACTCCTACATCCACGGGAATATAGAGATTCGATCTTTCACTATGAGAACTCAAGGAATGTTACAATCACTCAATCTCACAATCGCTTAGGGCTCGTTTGTTTTGGGATTTAGGTGGGCGTGTGAAGTCATGACTTTACATCCACAGGATGTAAAGTCTTGGATGATAATAAAAGTATGTGTTTGTTTTGAGATTTTAGTAGGGTGAGATTTTACTTTATGTCAAATCATGTGTAAGTGTAAAGTAGGATGTGTAATAGAAAAGTAGGAAAGAGAGTGTAAATGAGAGAAAAATGATATGTGGGTAATGATTGAGTGGAAGAAAAGTGATATAAAGTGAATTGTATTGGGATGAGTAATAATATGTATTTATAGGTATGGATGAAGAATGAGATGTAAAAACTGGATGTTACATCTCTAACTAGAATGGAACGGGGGCCGGAAAGTCCTAGTCCTGTCCGGATGAATCTCAAAACAAACAAGCCTTTAAGGAATTCCTCTCAGCAATGAAGAAAACCTAAACTGGTTACAGAGATATCGAAAATCAAAACCCTATTCTTCTCTAAGCAAAGATTAATCTATCTGATAATTGTGCAAGACATCATACTTATAGTAGTAACCCAGCAAGTAATCACCTCAACAAACCCGCCTTTGGATGTAACCGCCTTCACTTCAGCTTAGATACGAATCTCGTTAGTAACAGAATCTCAGTTGACTTCATCTCAACTGCATAGGAGACTTCAAGTCCTCTGAACTAACTGACCTGCAGCTGACTTCATCTAAGTTTACTGAATTTGGTTAACTCCAACTCTGCTGATGATTGAAGCTCAAACTCTACTGATTACATACTGCACATATGACTTCACACTTCTCAAGCGTGAAAATAGGTGTATGCTTTGTTTGCGCAGGACTAATTCCACACCACTTTAAAAACAAAAAAACTAAAGACAAAAATCTCACGTACATTCAATATAGATCCGCAAAAATATGGATAAAAAAAATCCACGCAATTAAGTGTGATTAACTCATTATAAAAACCTTCCTAGAACATTAGATCCAACCATTTCACGTTATAACATCACAATAAAGGAAAGAACAAGCACATCTGATTAATATTTTCCACTTTTTCTTTGTTAATATACAAATTACTCGATCGGTTTCATCTCAAATTATGTCTCTTCTTGCCAAATTATCTTTGGTTGGTAATCTAAGACAAATGCGTGCCCGAATTTCTTCCGGTAATATTTCTTCTGGGTTATGATTTTGTTAATTACTCTCTTCTTGATCCCTATATATTAAGATTATTTGTTTATGACTATGTAGAATTATTGCTGCCGCGTGGGGATCATGCGTTTGCTCTCACGGTCTCACCGAACAAGGTATATGTTTACATTTTCCATTTTTGTGATTTTCGTTTTTTTTTCCCCAGTGAAAACAATCTTTAATGAAAATAATTAAATAATATTTTATAAAACAATTTATTCATTTCAAAATAATTCATGAATCAGTTTCACAGCCTTATTAATTAGTTTCGATTGCCTATGAGATACGTTAATTGATTGCTTGATTTCTTATTTAGTTGTCAAATGTTCTTTCATATCGTTTGGTTTATTAGTTTGGATGATTGACATAAAAATTGTCACGGCAAGAAAAAAAAAATTGGTTACAAAATTAAAATTGTCATATAATTTTTCAACAAAAAATTTTCATAGTGAAATTGTCTACGACTTGCATATAATTTTTTTTAATCATGTAGGCATTATCATTCTCAACCTACAAACATTTTGTCTATGAAATCAATTTGACTAGAAAATGAAATTCTTAAATATTAATTACCTAAAAACAATTTACCAACAAAATTGTACCCACAAACAATTTGCCTACGAAAATATTGTATGTAGATTCTTTGTAGGTAAAGAATGAAAATGTCTATATAACTAAAAAAAATTGCAGGCAACTTCGTAGGCAATCACCACTATGAAACCTTTTGTTGGAAATTCCGTAGTTATGTTGACAACTTACATAGACAATTTTATGTTTTCTTATAGTATGTTAAAAGATGTATGTTATTGGGATACTAAATATTTTGTAGTCGAATAAGTTGTCATATTTTCTAAATGAAAAGGTATATTGTGAATTAATTAGCTTGTTTCCATTGTGGTTGTATTTTCAAACAGTATAATTATTTATTTATTTAAAATATGTTAGTTTGATAGTAATTTTATATAGTGAAAACAAAAATTATCATTGCCCATAAATTCATGTATCATATAATATAATTAAGTCTGTCGTCTAAAACTTTAACAAGGCAAATCCTTGTTTGAATCAATTTCACATTGAAATTGAATTTACATTTTGTTTGTACATTTTTTAATGATATCAGTTGTTTATTTATTATTAGATTGTAGGTTGTCTAGCTCTGAATTGCATTCACTACTTCCTGCGGCATCAACTATTGAAATTGGCGCCTGATTACCAAATCACTGACAAGAAGATTGAGACGTTGAAAATCAAGAAGCTGATGAAGGATCTAGAAGGTGGTGCTAAAGGCAATGCTGTGTGCATCATCCTTTTTAAACCTCGGCCCTCAGGTGATGTATCAATATTATCTTGTGAGGTGAAGAGCCTTGAACGTATCAAAAAAAAATTTATACTCTCTTGCTGGCACAATCACATATGTTCATCAGCGCCTGAGATTGTACAGCAAGGTTCCTCCGAATGGACTCGCCATCTATTGTGGAACCATTGTTACCGACGATGGAAAGGAAAACAGAGTAGCAATCGAATTCGAGCCACTCAGGCCTTCTCATACATGGAACCATTGTTGTGACGACCAATTACATCTTGAGGATCTTACTCTTATGTTGAAATGCCTTCAACCTTGACTTTCTTTGATCAATTCTTATCTATTGTGGCTAACACATTTAGCTGGAAAACCGCGTATATCAATATTCTTTATTTGTCGATTTAGCTTTTTTTTCCATTCATTATAGCAGCTGGTTTTAGAGTTGATGGAGAAATTTCGATGAGGTCTCCTTACACTTAGATATGTTGTTTCCCTGTTTGTCGACTTTTATGTTGTGCCAATGTGTTGCAATAAGCTATACATTTGGGGTTGCTTTGCCATTTATTATTCTGATGCACTGAATTTGGTTTGTTAATTTTGGTAATGTTATGGAATGTTATGCAGCTCCGACTTGATTGAGTGTTTTGTTTTGTTTTTTTTTAGTTATGTGAACTCGAGTTTTTTTAAATATCATTATTATATGAATACTACCACTTTTATATATCATTATTGTTACGCATATCAACTAATATTATTAAAAAGTTCTCAAACAATTTTTTAAACAATGATAGTTCATAGTCCATTTTGTACTTTACAACACATCACAACATGTGGTACAACATGTTAAAGTCCTGCTGGACACTACTCAGCAGGATAGCATATACAAAATCCACAAATTTCTACAAGTTTCGACTGGACTAGGGCTTAGCTTCTTCTCTCTCTTATATTTTATCTCACAAATAATAATGCCCTAATCAACCTCCCAAAAATCTTTAATGACTATGACTTTTGTAAAGACCTAATTTGCCCAAAAATGACATCTTCAATCCATTTCCGCCTTCTCATTCCAATCCCACGACTCATCATCCAAACAAACCTTATTTAACTGTTTTTTTTCCAAGGTCTCGGTTATTTACACTGAAAAGTGGGGATTAATTGTAAACACATTTTTCAATGTAAATAGCATCTATTGTTGAGTTACACTGAAAAATATGGATTGATTATACTGATTATGAACGGATTATACTGAAAATTCTTGGTTGATTGTAAACACATTTTTCAATATAAACAACATCAATTGTTGAGTGGGTGCACCGTACTCATTTTTTTTATATTGTGAAATACGATGTTCATTTGTTGAACATTATGTCTTTGAATACTGGATATAGATCTTTCACGACCTCCGGCGTCACTGACATTTTCAGTGAAGAAGTTTTGATTCGGAAAGATGAGATGGGGATTGAGGAACGTGGGGTTCGTGTTTGGGAGTGGGCTTGGTGTGTGGACAGTAGATCTTATAATATAATTAATTTAAGTTTATTTAGATTTTTTTTAATTAAATATTACAATATACGTAACAATTATATAAGAGAGGAAACACAATTTTATCAACTGGCCTTTGGTGTGGATAAGTTATCATCATTAATCACCAACTTTCTTAACTTTCAGATATTCTTGCAGCATCATATTCCAATCCGCACCCTCCAATCTGCAAAATATTGCTTATAATTACAAGTCATGTTTTAATTCACCAATTTTTTTTTGTATATATAGTGAGGGGAAAAGAAAAACTAATATCTAAGAGAGAGGAAAATTCAAACTGAAATCGACCGAATTGTATCAATGCCAAATTGGAACTGACTTAAAATAATTGGGTTATTTCGGTCGAATTATAGATCAAGTTAGAGATAATTATATTATCATTATTTCGGTCGAATAATAGATCAAATTAGTGATAATTATATTATCATTTTGCATCATCTAAAAATAATCTCATTTCTAATTAGATAAAAAAGAAGAAATACATAATTAAACAGAATCCCGCTGCAGTTGGACGCAGATTACAACAATGTCACCATTCTCTAACGATAGAGTTAGTGACTTTAACTCTTTAGTTAGTTATATTGACAACTAATACCTTTTAGTATATAGAAGTGATATTGTAGAGATAGTATATATAGATAGGTCTTTCCCCTTTTTCATTCCATCTTGATTTTTATCAGTTACTAGAAAGTAGAAACCCTCTTTTCTTTTGACGTGTAACCTCTCTCTGCAGTTGTAAATTCTTGAAATTAACTGTGTCTATCGCAATTCTTACGAAATTCTTTACATATTCTTAGTTCGTTCTTTGTGTTTATCACAATTCTTGCGAAATTATTCTCATATTCTGAGTTTTTTTCTCGAATTTGATTTGTCAATTTTGAAATGATAAGACATTTCAATTTTCGAACCAATTTACTTTTTTAAATTAAGGCTTAATAAGATCGGGTTTAATTATATTACATCTTCATCTCTTGTTATATTTACTATTATTAATATTATATATATGTAGATGTATGTCATGTTTTTTATTCTTAAATTTTTGCATTGTCATGGACTCACTTTTGACACCTCACCGTAATTTCATTGTTTTAATTCCCCTTAGATTATGAGCTACCAAGATTGTATTCACTACTACTGCGGCATCAATTTTACATATTCACAATGTCTAATAATAAATTTGAGATATGGAAAATTAAGAAGCTGAGGAAGGATCTAGAAGTTGTCGCCGGAGAGACAACGGTTGGAAATTGGTTTAATGAAGGTTTAATACCCTAACTTTGACTAATCTTTTTAGGAGTAAAAACGTTAGTTTTTGGGAAAATAAAATTAACGATGTTGTTCTACTTGCGGAGTAGATGAGCGTGGTATATTTAATATCTCAAAACCGATTTCCGGTGAGTGAGAAATTAATTTGGGAAGTTGTAGTATTAATCATTTGTATGGAATAATTCCATGGAAAATGGAAAATGAAGTTTCATTCCACATTGGAAAATTACAAGAAAATTGTCTTGTATATAAGTAGGAAAGTATTCATGTTCTTTAAATTGGGACATGGGGACCCTAACCATGGACCACACACGCGCGCGCCCCGCCCGGGCCCGGGTTCGTGGTTCTTGGCAATTGGGCTTTAGGTGGGCTTTGGTGCCTTATCTATATTTTTAGAGTACCAAAAATATAAAATAGTCCAATAATTTTTTTGGATCTAATCGGATCGGGTGACCCGTATGGAATTGGGTCGGCCCACATCGGGTGGCCCATTTAGAAGTGGTCCGGCCCACGAACATGTTTAATACACCTACGAAAATGATTAATACACTCCAAAGTATCTGGAATATTCCGTTCTTGCTTCCCGAGAATGAGAAACTGCGTTTCTCTCCACTACAGAACATGGGTGATCCATGATCACCACGTACTCCACTCCAGCAACTTTCAAATGGGTCAGACTTCCACCTATATATACCCCATTTCGTCCAACTTTCAGAAAACACTTAACGAACCCAAAATTTTCGAAAGCCTTTCGCTGCAGAATTCCCGTTAAGCTCATAATTCCGATTTAGTTCGCTGAAAATTCATACTCGGTGGTGCTACCGGTGTGAATTGATAAACCGTTTTACCTTTGGAGACTCGTACGCATTATACCGTAAGCACTATACGGGCGTATTCAGTCTTGCGGGAATAAGTTATTCCTAGACTCGGTTTATATCACAAATTCGTTACGTGATTTTTCCTTTTATCCTTCCAGTGTTTCGAAATATACACTCAAAATTCAACAATCGCAAGACTGAATAGTTTTTCTTATTTCGATACACTGATATGTCGAACCATAACTCTGACAACGAGATGGACGTGTCTTCGCTGACTAAGGGTGATCCATCTAACACTAATCCAGTACCTTCTGGTACAAATCCAAATAAGGTTGGTAATCCTGATCCTGCCAAGGAAATCACCTCAGGTAATCCGACTACAATTCTTCCTTTCGAGTTTGGGAATTTTGGCAACTTTTTGCTGAATGGATAAAGAACCAAGCCAATGGCAATCTCTTCGTGGGAAATGCTACTCCCTTTGTGGGAAACTCTAGCACTAATCCCTTTGTGGGAAGCTCAAGTGCTAATCCCTTCGTGGGAAATGTTGGCGGCAATCCTTTCGTAGGAAATGCCGGTGTCAATCCACTTTTGACAACCAACCAGGCCTCCCTTCAAGGGACTATTAGGCCGGTGGTAGTAAAAGGGGAGAAACCCGAAAAGTTTTCAGGAAATGACTTTAAACGGTGGCAAAAGAAGATGCACTTCTATTTGACCACCATCACTTTGGTGAAATACATCAAGGAGGATAGTCCGAATGCTCCTGCTGAAGATGTTGATCGTGAGACCAGGATTGCTTATGACACTTGGATTCACGATGACTATCTCTGTAGGAATTACATCCTGAATGGGATGTCTGATGCCCTCTGTGATGTGTATGATGAGTACCCGACTTCCAAAGCTCTATAGGAGTCCTTGGAGAAGAAGTACAAGACTGAAGACGCCGGAACTAGCAAGTTCGTCGTCTCCACCTTGTACGACTTCAAAATGGAGGACAATAAATCTGTTGTCGAGCAAGTGCAGAAGCTGCAAGTGATCTTCCACAATATTGCAGTGCAAGGTATGAAGCTGCCTGAAGCCTTTCAGGTAGCTACTGTGATTGACAGACTCCCTCCATCTTGGAAGGAGTTCAAGTCCTACCTCAAGCACAAACGAAAGCAAGTGACGATGGAGGACCTTGTTACCCGACTCCGGATCAAGGAGGATAACAAGAAGAGGGACAAGAGGGGCTCGATTGCTTGCATCGAGGCTAAGGCTAACCTGATGGAGAAAGGTGAACCATCAAAGAAGAGGAAGCGTCAAGACGACAAGGGCAAAGGCAAGGCTGTTGCTGCTGCTCCTGCCCCTGCCCCGAAGAAGTTCAGCGGGAAGTGCTACAACTGTGGCAAACCCAACCATCGGGCAGCTGATTGTCGTCAGCCCAAGAAAGAAGACAAAGAGAAGAAGAACTTCGTGAACGTTGCTGAACGTGAGCTTACGGAGATGGACATGTCTGCTGTGGTGACCGAGGTCAACATAGTGGACAACAAGAAAAGTTGGTTCGTGGACACTGGTGCCACTTGCCACGTTTGCTCGGAGAAGTCTGCCTTCTCCACTTATTCTCCTGCTGAGGGGAGAAAGCTCTACATGGGGAACCAAGCCTCGTCTGAAGTGGCTGGTGTAGGAATGGTGGTAATCAAACTGACTTCGGGAAAGGAGCTGAAACTGAAGGACGTGCTGCTTGTCCCAAACATCCGGAAGAATTTGATTTCGGGGTCTCTTTTAGTTAGTAGTCAGTTTAAACTAGTGTTTGAGTCAAACGGCGTTGTACTTAGCAAGTTTGGCATCTTTCTAGGAAAATGTTACCTCGAGAAGGGCCTTTTTAAGATGTCTGTCATGACTGTAAGCCGTGATGACAAAAACACTATTATCAATGAGAATGCTTCTACTTCTGCTTATATCGTTGAGTGTTCCTGTTGGTCTCACTAAGTAGATTAATTGCGGAAGCTTTAAAGGTTATGTCGTTTAACAAGATCTTTAATAAGAGCACAATAAATTAAACAAGACAGAATTTAAGAAAGCAGTAAATGGACCAGATTTATAGTGGTTCGGATGTCAATATCCTACGTCCACTCTCCCTTTGTATCAAAGTTGTCTCACTACCAACAACCAACTTGCGTACTGGAATTGTGAAGTACCAGTTCCTTCTTACAATCTCTTTAGATCTAACTTAGATCTAAAGTCTACAGCCTTCAACCTTTTCTTAGAGATGAACAGGTTAAGATCCAACTACTCCTTTGAGAGTATATATGAAATATAAGAACAATAAGAGTGCTAAGAGTGATAAAACAAAGGCTTGGAATATGACTTCTTGCGCGTAAGAATCTAGAGCCTTTCTTTGAGTCTGCACTCTTGTATTTATAGGGTGATTAGGGCTTAGCCGTTGGAGAGCTAATCTAATCAGATCTCTATTTAAGGAAGCTTTCAATCAATCAATTCCCTAATTGATTGATTGGGTTGGTGGGATCCTTGGATTGATTGACTTTAAAACTTTCCAATCCGATCTTGTTGACTTGATTTAAATCACCAACGGTCAAATGCTTCCAATGCCTAACTCTGATTCTCTCTAGAGAAGGCAGAACCAGACACCAGGCAACATCAATGTCTTCTGGTCCAGAGTTGGTTAAGAAACATATTACTCAGAAGAATCAGGAGATGATTCTGAGCATCTTTTGTTTCACCAGACTCGTCTGGTCTGGGGAAGGTTCTCTGCCTCTGGTCAGTCTCATCTGGTGAAGACTTCTGGTGGAGTCCTCTGGTGAAGTCCTCTGGAAGGTCTTCTGGTAGGTCTTTTGGTGACTCTTCTGATGAAGTCTTCTGGTCTGGCAGTTCCCCCTAGACTAAGTCCTAATCTAGTTCCTCACCTGGCTAACAGGTCCAGATGGTCCTATTACATCTTCTGGTTTGTTTTAACTCATCAAAACTAACAACTTTTATCCTAACAGTTCCTCTTTATGGCATTTTAGATTAGGACATGTTAATCTAAAATCTATAAAACGTTTAGTAAATTTAGATTTACTTAAAATTGAGAATGTTGATACATCCAAAAGATGTGAAATTTGTGTAGAAGCAAAGATGACTAAATTACCATTTAAGTCAGTTGAAAGGAACACTACTCCTCTAGAATTAATTCACACTAATGTATGTGACTTAAAGTTTGTGCAAACTAGAGGAGGAAAAAAGTATTTTATTACTTTTATTGATGATAGCACAAGATTCTGCTACGTTTACTTGCTACGAAGTAAAGATGAAGCTATTGAAGCTTTTAAAAACTATAAAAGTGAAGTAGAGAATCAAATGAACACTACAATTAAAGCAATTCGTAGTGATAGAGGTGGAGAGTATGTGGCTCCGTTTGAATAATTATGTGCCGAATCCGATATCATACATCAAACGACAGCTCCTTACTCACCTCAATCGAATGGTATTGCAGAGAGGAAAAATTGAACCTTGAAAGAGATGATGAACGCAATGTTAATCAGCTCGGGTTTACCTCAGAATATGTGGGGGGAAGCTATTCTGTCAGCTAACCACATTCTGAACAAAATTCCACTTAAGACTCAAGATAAGACACCTTATGAGTTGTGGAAAAATCACAAACCATCGTATAAATACCTCAAAGTGTGGGGGTGTTTGGCTAAAATTGAAGTGTCACTTCCTAAACAAGTGAAAATCGGACCTAAGACGGTTGATGGGATCTTTATAGGATACGCCTTCAATAGTAGTGCCTATTGGTTCTTGATTCACAAATCAGAGATACCTGATATGACAGTAGGTACTACAATAGAATCAAGGAATGTTGTGTTCTTTGAAAACGTGTTCCCGTGTAGGGACAAAGAAGAAGTGAGTTCAAATAAACGAACTCATGAAGAATCAAGTGAAGCTGCAGGTCCTTCCACTCAGCAGAGTAAAGAACCAAGACGCAGTAAACGAGCTAGAATTGATAAGACCTATGGTCCAGACTTCATCATGTATGTGTTAGAAGAAGAACCCAGGACTATCAAAGAAGCTCTTTCCAGACCAGATGCATCTCTCTGGAAAGAAGCAATAAACAGTGAATATGATTCGATTCTGCAAAATCATACATGGGAGTTGGTTGATCTCCCTAAAGGTTGCAAGACCTTAGGATGTAAGTGGATCCTTAAAAAAAAAAGTACAAAACAGATGGATAAATTGACAAGTATAAAGCCCGTTTGGTTGCAAAAGGTTTTAAACAAAGAGAAGGGTATGATTTCTTTGACACCTATTCTCCAGTCACAAGGATTACATCCATTCGTGTACTTATCGCAATTGCTGCTTTGCATAATCTCGAAATACACCAGATGGATGTAAAGACTGCTTTCCTTAACGGAAAAATAGATGCTGAAATATACATGGGTCAACCAGAGGGGTATGTTGTACCCGGGAACGAGAAGAAAGTTTGAAAACTCGTTCGGTCGTTGTATGGACTTAAACAAGCTCCTATACAATGGCATTTGAAATTTGATAATATTATGTTGTCAAATGGATTTCGAATTAACGAATGTTACAAGTGTGTGTATGTGAAAGATACACCAAATGTTTATTATCGTATGCTTATATGTTGATGACATGTTAATCATAGGCAACAATTCAAATGTGATCGTTAATACGAAAAACATGTTAAAGAAATTTTTTGACATGAAAGATATGGGGTTAGCAGACGTGATTCTAGGAATCAAAATTGAAAGAACTTCAAATGGAATTTGTTTAACACAATCTCATTATGTTGAGAAAGTCTTGAAGAAATTTAATGTATTTGATGATCCAACTGCTAAAACTCCACTAGAACAGAATGTTCATCTGAAGAAAAACAGAGGTGAACCTGTGAATCAGTTGGAATATGCAAGGATCATTGGAAGCGTGATGTACATTACAAATTACACACGTCCTGATCTTGCGTGTACTGTGAACAAACTAAGCAGGTACACGAGCAATCCAAGTCATGAACATTGGAAGGCTCTGAAAAGGGTCTTGAGATACTTGAAGTATACTCTTGACTTTGGGCTACACTACACGCGACATCCAGTTGTACTTGAAGGGTACATTGATGCTAATTGGATATTCGATAGTAAAGACTCGTTCCCAACTAGTGGATATGTATTCACTATTGGAGGAGCAGCAGTATCGTGGAAATCCACAAATCAGACGTGTATTGCCCGTTCCACAATGGAATCTAAATTCATCGCTTTGGATCAAGCTGGTGAAGAAGCTGAATGGCTTCATAACTTTTTAGAAGACATTCCTTGTTGGAACAAACCGGTACCATCTGTAATGGTACATTGTGACTATTAAGCTGTTATTGGTAGAGCTTTGAGCAGTATGTACAACGGAAAGTCGAGACATATTCGTCGTCGACATAATTCTGTTAGACATTTGATCTCAACTGGTATTATAACAATTGATTATGTAAGATCAATTGATAACATAGCAGATCCGCTCACGAAGAGCTTGAACCGAGATCAAATGAATAAGCTGATAGAAGGAATGGGTCTAAAATTACAAATAAAACTGAAACAGTGGTAACCCAACCATGATGACTGGAGATCCCAAGAACTTGGTTCAAAAGGGAAAACTAAGCTGTGAATGTTAGTTGTACAACACTTGAAAAGGGCGTCCAGGGCCAAAATGGACAAAAATGTGAGAACAAATCAGAATCGAGACTGACTTGTGTCTGCATTGTCTGTAAGGTATACACTAAGGGGGATTAGTTCAAGGCATCGTGTCCACTAAGCCGCCAGTATACCCGATGGTGCCGGGCTACGGAAAGTTCAAAACCATTGGTTACTTATCCGGAAGCAATGAGGTCTCAAATGGGCTAAACGAAGAAGCTTGACTCTTTATAGGTGCAATTCTCACTCATGTGAGGGATTGTTAAAAATTGGTTTAATGAAGGTTTAATACCCTGACTTTGACTAATTTTTTTAGGAGTAAAAACGTTAGTTTTTAGGAAAATAAAATTAACGATGTTGTTCTACTCGCGGAGTAGATGATCGTGGTATATTTAATATCTCAAAACCGATTTCCGGTGAGTGAAAAATTAATTTGGAAAGTTGTAGTATTAATCATTTGTATTGAATAATTCCATGGGAAATGGAAAATGAAGTTCCATCCCACATTGGAAAATTACAAGAAGATTGTCTTGTATATAAGTAGGAAAGTATTCATGTTCTTTAAATTGGGACATGGAGACCCTAACCATGGACCACACACGCGCGCCCGGGCCCCCCGCCCGCGCCCGTGGTTCTTGGTTCTTGGCAATTGGGCTTTGGGTGGGCTTTGGTGCCTTACCTATATTTTTAGAGTACCAAAAATATAAAATAGCCCAATAATTTTTTGGATCTAATCGGATCGGGTGACCCGTATGGAATTGGGTCGACCCACATCGGGTGGCTCATTTAGAAGTGGTCCGGCCCACGAACATGTTTAATACATCTACGAAAATGATTAATACACTCTAGAGTATCTATGAATTAAAAATTGATTGAAAGAGTTTTTCTTTTATTCTTTACTGAATTATTGCCTGTGTTTTTTATGAAAATCAATAGAGATTGAGATTGTTTTTGTGTGTTCAAGTCTTTCATGTGTCAGTTTGCTAGGTTTTATTGATATTGTGGATTTGGTTTGTTTCATTTGCATGGGTGATGTTATAGAATATCCGACTATTTTATATTAAAAATGCAAAGTTGTTTGGTCAAAGTTGATAAAAGTGTTAGGCTAATACAATCTATAAGTTCTTTTGATAACACTACAAAAAAGATGCATTTTTGCGATCGAAATTAGTGGCCGCCAAAAATCGGTCTCAAACTTATGTATTAGCCACCGATCAGTGACCGAAATTGACTAGTGGTCTCAAAATAAAAATATTTGCGACCGTCGATAAAATCGGTCTTTAAACCGATTGATTACCGCCAAGGCAGGTCGATCCCTAATCGAACATGATTAACGACCGCCACGACAGTCGCTAAATCCAAAGGTCAGTAAAAAAGACCCATTAATTTTAATCGTCCATTCAGCAACCGCCATTAGGCGGTCGCAGATTGGTAAATTTGCCCCGTTCTTAAAAATGGGTGAGACTCATTAATGGCCGGTTATTAGTGACCTCTTATAGCGGTCGCTAATTGTAAAATTGGTCAACATGAATCTGTACTTCATTTTTTCCCCACCTTGAAATTTTTGCCTCGCCGCCTCTGCCGCCGCCTCCATCGAGAAATTTATTCTGGCCAAAACACTCGTTGCATCCTCGTCTATGCAATAACAGTAAGTTTTTTAAACTTTTACCGTTTAAATTATTTTTAAATCATGTTTTATGAATTATAGGATAGTTATATGCATTTTTATATGTATATATATATATGTTTGTAGGATAGTTATATATATGTTTGTTATAAAATTATATAATATTGTTGAGGAAATTATATATTTATGTGTTTGTTGGAATTGATATACATGTTTTATATATGAAATTATATATTTTGTTAGGAATATACATGTTTACATGTTGATTGGTATGTTAGTTGATATATATATATATATAGTTGATTGATATATATTTTATTGATTGGTATACGTAGTAATGAATTTAGTTGATTGATATATATAGGTATAAATTTAGTTGATTGGTATACATAAGTAATTAATTTGATGAATTTTTTTTAAAAGGGACTCAATTTGAAGTTATATACAATTAAATGCATAAAAATGAATAAATTAATAATTTATATTAGTCTAATATATTAAATTCACAAAATAAAAAAAGTTAGTAAATATATATATAAATGAATTAGGAACAAAAAGGAATTAATTTGATGAATTAAAAAAAAAAGACTCAATTTGAAATATACAATTAAATGCATAAAAACGAACTAAATAGCAAGTATCCAAGTGGTCCATGCCTCCTCCGAGTTACCCGGAGGTCGGCGGTTCGATTCCTCTTGGGCGCATATATGCCCAATTATTTCTACAAGTCTTACAAAGGCTTATATACACTATGACTCGTCAAATATGAGCTAATGGGCCAGTGGCTCAGTGGTTCGCGCCCCGCGGGAACCCTAATCGGTCCAAATCCACTGAGTAATTTTTTTTGCAGGTTCGGCGATTAGCGACCACCCTCAGTTCGATCACTAATCGTAAACTTCAAATTTAACATTTATTTTTATTAAAAATTACATTAGCGACCACCATCAAAACTCTCGACCCAACCGGGTCATACCCGGCAGGATTAACAACTAATCGGAGGCGGTCGCTAATATTAGCTACCCGCATTTTAGCGACCGCCCATAATCGGTCAGAAATAGGTCGATAATCCTGTTTTGTGACAAAAAATCGATCGCTCACTAATCCACATTTTTTTGTAGTGTAATTTACTGTGACTATTTTTTAAATTTCAATTTTTATGTAAAATAATTATTGTTTTATTGTTAAGGGTTAATTGCATAAAAAATCATAAACTTTATGACTTTTACCAATTATAACATAATTTTTTTTCTTTTGCAATTTAATGCGCCAACTTTATAAGTTTTACAATTTGAAACATCCGATAATTTTCCGTCAACAATTAAATGATATGGTTGCAGAATATGCCACATAGATTCCACATAGATGTCAATAAATAAAATTATATTTTTTTAATGAGAATAACGTCCTTAAAGTACATATTAACTTTCGAAACATAACTTAAAATGCAATTCAAAGATGTCGTTTTTATTTTTAAAAATAATTTTATTTGTTAGTGTCTATGTGGATATTTATGTGACATTTACGGCAGGAACGCCATTTAATTATTGTCGAAAAATTATCAGTTGCTAAAAAAATTGTGTTGTGGTTGATAAAAACCATTAGGTTCGTGATTTTGTTTTGCAATTAGCCCTGTTGTTTATGTTGAGATAGGGATAGGTGAGGTTGGGGGTGAGGTGGTGAGGAAGATATTTCAACTTACTTTTTATACATTATAAGCTACAAGAAGTTTATTTTAAAATCTTATAAACTTCTAAATAATTTATAAGTTGTTTTAAATAGCTTATAAGATCAGACAAACAGGCTCTAGTTAAATTTTGTTTTTAGATCACTGTCTTTGATAATATAAAGATGCTGGAAAAAAAGGGCAACGTGGCAAGTTCAACGACTATATTGTTGAACACAAAATTAAAGAGTGTGTTTATTGAATTAACTTTTCATGTGGTACGGAGATATGTTTATATAGATTGCTACTTGATATAGAATCTTCCTATGGTATCAACTGCAAATTTGTTAGACGAGTCGGTTACAACAGATTCAGTTACAAACTGATTTTCCTAACAAACTAACATATGAAGGGAGTATCATGTGCATAAGAGTATGTGTGATGAGCCATGCGTGAGTTGCCATGCATGTGAAGCATGTCATCATATATGTTAGCACGCTCCCAAAGGCTGTGAGCTCCCTAACGAGCCAATACCCAAAAGGGGTCGAAGTGACTGAAAACGAGCAGGAGAAAGGGGATTAGTGAGCAAGTCAGTCGGTTGTTCCTCAGTGGGCATTACTGAATATCCAGCTCCCAAGCCTTGACTTTTCCCGAAGAAAGTGTACATCGACTTCAATGTATTTAGTGCGGGAATGAAACGTCGGGCTAAATGTTAGGGTTATAGCCCCTTAATTTTCACACCACAAAATCGAAGGCTTAGCAAGAGGAAAACTCAATTCTGTGAACAATGTGTTGAGCCAAAGAAAGTTAGTGGTGGCAAGAGCCAACAAGCGATACTCGGCCTCAGTGCTACTTCTGGCAGTAACGGACTGCTTTTTTTAACACCACGAGATCAAGTTGGAGCCAAGCTTGATGCAATAGCCGTAGGTGCTCTATCCATCATCAAGATTGGCCACATAATCCGCATCAGCATAGCCATGTAACCTGAAAAAAAAATAGGAGATAAAATTAGACCAAGTGTTAGAGTTTCTCTCAGATATCTGAGAACACGTTTGCAAGCCATCCAATGAGCCTGAGTTGGAGCATGGAGAAATTGAGAGATTTTATTGACACTGAAACTAATGTCAAGACGGGTGAGGGTTAAGTATTGAAGAGTTCCAATAATACTTCGAAAGAGAGAAGGGTTGGAGAAAAGAGGACCATCAGTGAGAGATAATTTTTGGCCAGGACAAGATGGAGTTGGGCAAGAAGAGCAGTTTTCCAGCCCCGTTTTGACTAGGAGATCATGTATGTATTTAGACTGAGTGAGTGTGATAGAGGAAGAGGGGACTTTTGCCTCCAATCCAAGAAAATAATTGACCTCTCCAAGTTGTTTGAGAGAGAAGTTAGTGTTTATAAGCTGAATAATATGATGAATATCAGTCTCATCAGTCATCATCTCCAGTGATGAGGATATCATCTACATATACAAGAATTAGCAACAATTTGTCCCCAGATTTCTTGTGAAATAAGCAATGATCCGCCAAAGAGTGATGGAAACCCTGAGGAATAAGGAAGTTATGTAGCTGGTCATACCAGGCCTTAGGAGACTGTTTCAATCCGTACAATGCCTTGTTAAGTTTGCAGACATGAGTGGGAAGTTTAGAGTCCACAAAACCCTTAGGTTGATGAGCATAGACTGTATCAGAAAGCTGTCCTTTGAGAAATGCATTGTTAATGTCAACCTGTTGTATAGTCCATTTGAAGGTAACAACTAGGCTAAATACAATCCGGAGTGTGAGAGGCTTGATCACAGGGGAATACGTGTGAAAATAATCAATGCCAGGAGTCTGTTGAAAGCCACAAGCAACCAATCTAGCCTTATGCCTCTCTATCTGACCATATTTCTTATACTTAATTCTGAATATCCATTTCGTGGTGATTACATTCATGTCCGGAGTGATAGGAACCAAGGACAAAGTCTTATTCTCCATAAGAGCTGAGTACTCCTCAAACATAGCCTTCTTCCATTCAAGTATAAGAATGGCTTGTGAAGCACTTACAGGTTCAGGAAGAGCAGAATCAAGTGATGTCAAGAGAGCTTTGGGTCTAGAAGGACCAGTTTTAGACCTGGTAAGCATGGGGTGAGAGTTAACAGCAGAAGTAGCATTTAGGCTTGTGGATAGAGAATCAGTGGTAGCAGTAAATTGAGGGGTTCTCGTAGCAGGGTGTGTATCTGTAGCTAGAAGTAGAGAATCTGTATGAGCAGTGTGAGGATGAGGTTATGTTTGAGTAATATGAGAATTAGAATGACTGTGTATATGAGTAGGAGGGTTATAAAGTAAAGGGGAAGATGAAGGAACTTCAAGAGTAGCAAGCCCCTGAGAGAAATTAACATGAGGAATATGAGGGCTAACAGGAAAAGATGGAATCACAGCTTTAGTGCTAGTAGAGGAAGTCTTAGATGTTGACATAGGGGCTGGAGACTGAAACAAAGAAGGGTATGGAAATTCATTTTCAATGAAGTCAACAATGTTAGAAATGTAAACTCTTCCAGAAGGGTGTAAGCATAAGTAACCCTTGTGATAAGAGTTGTATCCAAGAAATACACACTTAGTTGATCTAAATTGGAGTTTGGATGTATTGTATGGACGAAGGAAAGGAAAAAAAGAGTAACCAAACACTTTGAGGTGGAGATCATCAGAATTTGATTTATTTAGGAGTGTATGTGGAGATTTGTTGTTGATGACAGGTGAAGGAAGAAGATTTATAAGATAAACAGCAGCGGTAAAGGGGTGCCACCAGTGAGGCATTGGAAGGTGAGATGTAGCTAGCTAGATAGGCCAAGCTCAAGGATGTGTTGATGCTTTCTCTCCACAAGACCATTCTGTTGATGTGTGTGAGGACATGAATGCCTGATCTTAATGCCTTTGTGTAGAAGAAACTGATGCAAAACAACAAACTCACCACCCATATCACTTTGAATAGCCTTGACCAGTGCATTTACTGCCTTTCAACCATGTTTATAAACTGAGGAATAATTCGAAGCTACATCTGATTTGAGTGATAAAGGATAGATCCATGAGAATCTGGTAAACTCATCAACAATAAGTAGATAGTACTTAAAGCCATCAACAAACAAAGTAGAAGTAGGGTTGTTGGGAAAATAGGGATGCCCAGATCTATTCGAGATGAAATTTAAATACGAATTTAAATTCAATATTATTACTAGCATGAATTAATCCTAATTAATTCAAATAATAATTCCAACAACAATTTTATCATCATGCATGTTGAATTAATTCAAATAAAACATATGGCGGAAAAACTAGAAATTTATGTGATTACGTACCTCTTGTAGATATGGCCTTTGATAATCACGGGACTATCACGAACGTGCTACCAACCAAAAAACCTTCTCAAGTATGTCCCTTTCGTCATACTTGATCACCGGTGGGAAGTGCTTTCAAGCAATTTAAAATAACAAGGAAGAAAGAAAAAAATAGTGTTGCTGATTATTTTTTCAACGCTGTGAAAAGTAAACTGGAGATGAAATAATCATCCCCTATATATATGTGAGGGTGAACGAAATTTTGGTGTATTTTAGGGGAGAGAAAATCTTTTTCTTGGCCTCCAAGAAATCTTGAATAAATCACATATATTCTTTTCTCCATGATAAAATATTGCACAAAAATCTCAACCTCCTCCTAATAAGCATATTTTCGAAAATATTAAAGAAAGAATCCAAGATTTGGATCTTCTTGAATATATGAGATAATCTTGTATTACAAGAATACTTATCTTCCATAATATCTTTCCAAGAAAATCAACAAGATCTTTTCTTTCTCCTAATATATCTTTTTCGAAAATATCATGAAAACATCAGCAAATATATTTTTTTTTTAATCACCTTATCATTATTGGGCTACTTAATTGGGCTACTTGAGGGGCCTTTAGGAGAATTAAGATTGGACCTCTAATGGACTTCTGAATTTCAATATTGAGCCCCAATATAATTCAGCCCATTAATATTAATTAGTATCACTAATAAATTAATATTGCACTATCCATCTTAATCCATATTACGATAATATGGGCTCCCGGTTATTATTTTTCGTATTTAAGATTAACTAGTCCATTAATTAATTGAGCTTCTGAATAGCTCTAAATTAATTAACATCTTTCACCTTGGAGTAAAGACAGCTCAACATTATTATCCGTACCGAAGAAACTAATTCTTCACTTGCAAGATTTGGTACAATAAAACTTCTGAGCCCACCAAGGGGGCAAATCACACGAGCCGTACTCGCACACGTTTCTCCGTATTAAATCTTAGCAACCATCGTATGATTAATATTACTGTCCAAAGCACAAGGTTCGAAGTCACGATGATTCTCACCCAACATGAATCAAAGCAGTAACCATTAAGCATACACAGTCCTATTTAAGTGACAGAGATTAAGAAATCAATAACCACTGAGGTCTAATTCTTCACATTTCAGAACAGAAGAATTTATCCTCGTTGTAGGTCCTCTTCAACACATACTAATTGTGCTAGTGCAATCTCTTAGTCAAGACAAACCAATCTGAGATGTACACATCGACCTTTCACGGCAGATTGTTCAATTCCACCTAGGTCGTGAATTTGTACGTTTAGTTACAAGGAACCGTTAATGTGATCTTCCGTGATCGGGTATCACCACATTAACTACAACGTAACACGTACTATATATATTGAACAGTTTGTAATAAATATTCAACATTCAATCATATTTAAAGCAGATGTGATAAAAGATTTATTCTCATAAACAAGTGTTCAATACATGAGTTATACAAAGTAAAAGCATACTTTCACGTATAACTCCAGCAATCTCCCACTTATACTTAAAGTCTGCTTTTTAGTATACATCGTGCATGTCTATTGTAGTAGCTCTACGTGACATCTCATGTCAACCTACACTAACCTAATAATTCCTCCCACTTATACTTAAAGTAGATTGACAATAATCTTGACTCTCATTCCATCCACATGTCTCTCGAATGTACTCTGAGGCAGACCCTTTGTGAATGGATATACTAGGTTGTCCTCCGACGTTTATCTTTGCCACCTTTTTATCTCCTCTCTTAACGATTTTGCGTATAAGATGGTATTTTCTTTCTATGTGTTTGCTGGCCTTGTGGACTCTCGGTTCCCTTGAATTTGCAACTGCTCCGGCATTATCACAAAGACAGTGATTGTGCTGGGCAAATTCGGAACAACGTCCAAGTCCACTAAGAAGTTCTTGAGCCAAACCGCTTCTTTCGCTGCTTCCCAAGCAGCTACTTATTCGGCTTCCATAGTCGAATCTGCGATGCATTTATGCAAATCGCTTCTCCATGTCACGACTCCTTCTCCCATGCAAAAGACACTACCCGAGGTAGATATTCTGGAGTCTGTGTCTGATTGGAAATTTGAGTCCGTGTATCCCATGGGAATTAAACCGTCTGACTGTTAAACCATCATTCCATTCCAAGTTCTTTTCAAAAACTAAAGAATGCATTTAATTGCAATCTAATGTGCTTTCCCGGGGTTACTTTGATATCTTGCCATCATGCCCACAACAAAGCAGATATTCGGTCTCGTACACAACATTGCATACATAAGGCTTCCTACGTCCGAAGCGAACGGAACACCTTTCATGTCATCTATCTCCAAAGGCGTCTTATGGCACATTTCTTTGGATAGATGGATTCCGTGTCTAAAAGGTACAAAACCTTTCTTGGAATCTTGCATGTTGTATCGCTTCAAAACAGTGTCTATGTATGAAGCTTGCGATAAGTACAACATCCTTTTCTTGCGATCTCGAGTGATCTTGATCCCAAGGATGTGACCAGCTTTCCCTAAGTTCTTCATATCAAGCTAATTTGACAGTCATACCCTTTCGTCTGACAATACCTTTACATTGTTTCCAATGAGCAGAATATCGTCTACGTATAATACTAAAAATACCACCGCAGTTATGTCACACTTTTTATACACACAACTTTCGAACTCGTTTTGATCAATCCCATAAGACTTAATCACTTGATCAAAATACTGGTTCCAAGTACGTGATGCTTGCTTAAGTCCATAAATGGATCTTTTGAGCTTACACACGAGATGTTCTTGACCTTTTTCAATGAAACCTTTGGGTTGTTGCATATAGATATCTGATCCGTCAAGACTTCCGTTAAGAAAAGCTGTCTTGACATCCATCTGCCAGTTCTCGTAATCTAGATGCGCAGCGATCGACAAGAGAATACGGATGGACTTAAGCATAGCCACAGGCGAAAAAGGTTTCCTCATAATCGATCCCTTCTTTCTGAGTATACCCTTATGCCACTAGCCTTGCCTTGAAGGTCTCAACCCTTCCGTCTGGTCCTCTTTTCCTCTTGTATACCCACTTGCATCCAATGGGTTTTACCCCACTGGGTGGTTCGATCAGCTCCCACACTTGATTATGATCCATCGAACCCATCTCGGCTTCCATTGCGGTTTGCCATGAATCTACGTCTTTATCTTGGATTGCCTCGTCGTAAGTCCATGGGTCTGATTTATCACCGGGAATCAAATCCAAAGATTCTCTTATTCCCATGAATCTCTCGGATTGTCTAACAAACCTTCCACTGCGATGGGGTTCCGGTTGTGAAGGTGTGACGATTGGTATATCATCTTGTACACTTGGTATATGAGTTTGCCCTCTTATTTCGCCTAAGATAATCTCACTTCTAGGCTTTCTATTGTTCCTATAGTCTTCTTCCAAGAATTTAAAGTGTGTACAAAATATGGTCTTTTGATCCTTGGAACTATAGAACATACACCCATTCGTTCCCATGGGATATCCTATAAACAACCTTAATTCTGAACGTGGATCCAATTTACCGGATTCCTTGTCTAGCACATATGCCGAACACCCCTAGATACTCATGTGTCTCAAACTAGGCTTACGCCCGGTCCATAATTCTAATGGGGTTTTAGGAACCGATTTGGATGGCACCAAGTTTAGAATGTAAGTCGTTGTTTCCAAGGCATTACCCTAAAACGACTTGGGTAAATCTGAATAACTCATCATGAATCTGACCATTTCTAAAAGATTTCGGTTCCTTCTCTCCGCTACACCGTTCTATTGAGGGGTTCTTGGTGTGGTCAACTGGGATACAATCCCTTCGTCCGATAGGTAGTTCAAGAATTCATTGCTGAGGTATTCACCTCCACGATCAGATAGTAGAAACTTGATAATTCTTTCCCTATGCATCATAAGGTAGATGTGTCCATATCTCGAGTAATCGTCAAAAATGACAAACTACTCATACCCCTTCTTGCTATGATCGTCATTGAACCACACATATCGGTATGAATTCTAACACTTTAGTGGCTCTATTCCCCTTGGCTCCAAATGCCCTCTAGGTCATTTTACCCTCTAAACAGGATTCACAAGTTGGAAATGGCTCAACTTGAAGTGACTCCAAGGATTCATTTTTCACCAATCTTTGTATCCGCATTAGATTAATATGGCCTAATTTAAGATGCCATAGAAGTATTTCGTTCATGTCCGAAGAATGCTTCATTTTATTACTCGAAATAATCAATGTGTTATTAGATTCAATTTTGTGAGTGGTGTGCCCAAATAATGGTATAAAGATCATCCATTGAAGTTGCGGAACAGATAAACTCATCGTTTCAAGAAATAATAACATCCTTATTAAAAGAAACTGAGTATCTATTCAAAATAGTTTAGAAACTGAAGGTTGAGTTCTTTCTAAACTAGGAACATGAAGAACGTCTCTCAAGACCATAACTCTATCTTCAAAAGATAGGCGCATTTCTCCCACTGCTTCAGCTGTCACTCTCGTAGCATTGCCCGATGTGATGGGGATCTCACTTCCGTTAAGTCGTCGGGTTAGCTTGAACCCATGAAACAAATGTTCAGTAGCTCTCGTATCCACTATCCACGAATAGACAGCATACGCCACTTCACAAGTTTCGACGACTAGGGTGTGTGAATTACCTAACTTTCCTAGCCTCTTAGGCTTGGAACAGGCAGACCTCCATTGTCCTCTCTCACCGCAACTAAAATACTTCCCCTTCGATGCTAGCCTTTGCATTTGCCTTTCGCAACAGTTGGATTTGCTTGGACCCAGCCTTTGGTTCTCTTCCTCTTCTTCCCTTCCCTTGGGACCAAAAGAGGCAGACGGACCATTAGCCACCATAGCACTGGACTGGTGCTCCATTATTGCCTCCACCGAAACTAAAGCTTGCAAGAGCTCGGACAAATGACTTGTCCGTTCATTCATCTGACAGTTCATTTGAAACTGCTCAAAGCTTTTCGGTAGAGAATGGAGTATGAAATCAACCTGAATAGGGATATCAAAATCTGCATCAAGTACTTCCAACTTGTTAAGGTATGCCATTATATCGAGAACGTGCTCCTGGCGTTCTCTTCACCATTTTCAACTTGACCGAGTCATGTTTGGTGAACTTGATTAGTCATGGGCTTCTGATGTAAAAACATCTCTTCAAGGCTTTCCATGATTTCAACAGTGGATACAATGTCTTCATGAAAGCGCCTCAAATCCTCAGACAGAGATATCAAGATGATGCACTTCATGTGTTCATTGTCACACTTCCAATCATAAACTGCATTTTCTCATTGCTTGACTTATCATTAGGCTTGCCGGGTATATTACCGTGAATATCCCAATTGTGTTTTTGTGCAGTAAGAACAAAATTTAAATTACATTTCCAATCGACATAATTCTTCTCCAAAAAGTTTGTTAACGTAAAGTATATAAAACCGTGGATTAAAAGGTTGCGACATGATGAAATGAGAATAAAACATACATTCTTATTAATATCTAGAAAAATACGAAATTATCACATAATTCGATCACATCAATTATATTGAGACCTTAAAACAGTATAATCATGCATCAGCCAACATCTCGAAATAATTTAAATGCGCCATGTGGGTGGTCTTGTAAAACCCCATTTTCAGAAAATTTCATTTCATATTTTAAGAAATTTAATTATTTCTTTAAACATTAAAATTGTGAATTATTTTCTATTTTTTTTGAATGCTTATGATTTATTAAATTGAAGATCTAATATTTTCAATGAAGTTTAAGAAGTTTTGCAGGATAGTCTACTGAGAAGGTCAAGCTCGATTGTGGCTCACTCGACACAAGCAAGTAAGAAAAAAAAAATGAAAAGAAAAGAACATGTATTAAATAGGTATAAATTAATACTATATGTTTATAAATAAAACTTTAAATATGTTTATGATATTAGTCATAATTAAATTTAGTAATAATAAGATTTCAATATTTATTTTAAAAAAAATAAGTATCATATCAATAAAGATTTTCATAGATTAATTAGTCATGGAAATACCTATATTCGTGAGATTTATTTAGACTGTTTCCATATCTTGATCACAAATATATATATATATATATATATATATATATATATATATATATATACATGCGTATGTGTATTTATATATTTTCATTGTAAATTAACAGATTTAATTATCAAAATACTAGATAAGAAATATTAATAATGAAAAAAAAAGATATATATATATATATATATATATATATATATATATATATATATATATATATATATAAATACACTAAACTAAATGCATAAGACACTTCAGAATACCAGAAGTCATTTTATGCTTCTCTTTTTCTTTTTTCTTCCTCTCTCTCTGCACGTTTCTCCCTTCTCTCTACTCTACTCTCTCTCTCTCTCAAATTATTTTTCCTAAAACTACATCTCTCCATCCAAAATCGCTGTGAATCACCCATGGAAACAAGGGCCTTGCAACGTAAAAAGTATATGAAGGAGAAATAGGGAGAATCTGCAATGTTTTGATTTACTTTCTGGGAAAAAAAAGTACAATTGAATGAACTAGAGTTGCCTTCGTTGAATTCCCCTCTCAAGGTAAGATTTAAATTACATGATTAATAGAAAGTAATTGGGTGCTCTTCTGAAATTAGGGTTTGGAATTTGATTTCAATTAGATTTAATTATCTTGATGGATTTGATAACTATGTGATTAATCTGTATTAATTAGTGGATTGCATGTTGAGAATATCAATGCATGTGACTTTAGATGATTATTTACCTACTGTGAGATGTTGGCATGTTAATATGTTGAAGGTCTCAACTATGTCTTTTATAAAGAAAAAAAGTATTGCTGAGAATTTCTATTGGGGCTACTCCATTTTAATGAATAGCTTCAGACTATTTTTAGATTCTATTTGTTTAAATCCTTTTAACCGATTGAAGTACTGGAAGTTCTAGATATGTGGTAAAAATATCAGATTTTTATGAGATTGTTTCGATTTTATATGATTTTTCTAAGAAAGTGTTGTACAGAGATAAAAACGTCTCGTTTTAAGGTCATGTTTGTAAAACTCCCTATAGTTAGCTCACTTCGAATTTATGAGTGAATTTACACTGTGTTGTTCTAGTACCTCTTATGTATCTTAGGAATTTTATCTGGCCTCTTTTGAAGGTATATTCTATTTTTAGTTATTTTCTTTCCAAACAGCATTTTTCCAGTAAAATTGAACTGTTTTTGCCCTCTATTAGAACGCATGCATAAGATGAAATAAGCAAAAATAAAATATAAATTTTAGAATATGCTACTACTGACACTTAAGGTCATTTAGGATTTAGCCTTATATTTTTATGAGAAATAAACGAATTTTACCAGATATTAGAAAATGATTTGACGAATGACCAGTTTGTGACTTGTTTTTCAGTCTATTTGTGAAAATCATAAGAAAATATATACAGGCTATTTTGAATTGAAAATTTTTATTTTATGTATCTATACAAGATATGAACTTACTGTATAAATTTCATAATTTTCTAACATGTCTATAATTGATGATAAATAATTTACTATAGACTGTCTTTTTAGAGGCTTGACACATAGAATGTGTGTTGGTAAATTATTTTATTTAATCACCTAGTTAACTAAAAGTATAAATATTTTAGAATGAACAAATCAAACTTACTTTGAGCATATTAGAATATTTTTATGGTTCATTTTAGCAGTGTGTGGAAATTTACTTAAATGTTATGATTAACATGTCTTTCCATGTGAATTTGACTAGTTTTCGCATCTAGAATTCCCTTGAAGTATGATTAAGTTGGTAGGGATATTTAGATCCTATTATGAATGAAACACTAAGTATATGCTATATACGCATAGTTAGATAATAAAGATAGTGAAAGAGCTGTATGTACATTAATATAATTTAATGATTAAAAGACTAAGAGACAGATGAATGTGTCGAGTGCAGTACGAGCAGCTGGACTTCCAGGAAGCTATCCCATCATATAATCACGCCAAGAAAGTGGGTAACTTTTAATTGCTTATGCATTATTTAGAATAATCTGTGTTTGTACGAGCAGGCAGATATTCGGATTATGCTCTGTGTGAATTATAGCAAGTCTACGGACTATGCTCTGTGTGAATTATGGCTAGTCGACGAACTATGCTCTGTGTGAATCATGACGGGTCTACGGACCATATCTGTGTGAAATGAGTCGGGCCTACGGGTCCGACGTGTACTCGGTTGACATAATAATTAGTCTTTTTAATGCATTTGTACATTAAACGTTATCCCACTGGGCTTCTCCTCCGGGGGAAGACTATGATGCTACTTTAACTTTTCAGGTATCGTTGGCGATGAGGCGGACGTGTGACTGACTGGACAAACTCCGCCTTCATCTATTCACTATATTTTAAGTTTTCTGTTGGTCCCACTAGTTAGATTAATTGCGGAAGCTTAAGTTAAAAGTCTTTCAAATTCTTTTTACAAGAGCACATAAACCAATAAGAGAATAAGTAAATGAAAGCAATAAAGAACACAAGATATATAGTGGTTCGGATTTGAATATCCTAAGTCCACTCTCCCTTTTATCCAAGGGGTCTCACTATCAACCAACCAACTCACTTACTTACTCACTGGAATTGGGAAGTACCAGTTCCTTCTTACAACTCCTTTAGATCTAATCACAATCTAAAGTAGGCTACCTTCAACCTTATCTTAGAGATGAACAGGTTAAGGTCTAATAACTCCTTGAGAATAAATATGAATGAAAGAACAATAAGAGTGCTAAGAGTGATTATCAAAAGCTTGGAATGACTTATGCGCGTAGGGAGTCTCTAGAGCTTTTTCTTGAACTGCACTCTTGTATTTATAGAGGGGATTAGGAAATAGTCGTTGGAGAGCTAATCCAATCAGATCCTCTATTTAAGGAAGCTTCAATCAATCAATTCCCTAATTGATTGATTGAGTTGGTGGGATCCTTGGATTGATTATCTTCAAATACTTTCCAATCCTGATCTTGTTGACTTGATTTGAATCACCAACGGTCAAATGCTTCCTCTGCCAAACTCTGATTCTCAACAGAGAAGGCAAGACCAGACACCAAGCAACCTCGGTGTCTTCTGGTCCTAATCTGGTTAACAACCAGAATACTCAGTAGAAACAGGGGATCAAACTGAGCATCTTTTGTTCTACCAGACTCGTCTGGTCCGGACTCGTCTGGTCTGGGAAAGGTCCTCTGCCTCTGGTCAGATCTAATCTGGTGAAGTCTTCTGGAGGGGTCTTCTGGTGACTCTTCTGGTGAAGTCTTCTGGTCTGGCAGTTCCCCCTAGACTAAGTCCTAATCTAGATCATCATCTGGCTAACAGGTCCAGATGGTCCTATTACATCTTCTGGTTTGTTTTAACTCATCAAAACTATACAACTTTTATCCTAACAATTTTCCCCTTTTTGATGAAGTTAAAGCACTACCAGAACTGAACAAAACATAAGACTTAAGCATGAAAACAATAAAGGATAAGACCTTAGAATAGATCTTATCAGGCAAACAATTAAGACAACAAGAGGTTGTCTTTTGAACAGAGAAAATATGATATTTTCATTGATAATAAGGACAAGAAGATTACAAATTACATTGAAGTTCAGAGTCCTATTCTATGCATATCTCCTGTTTTCCTTGGGCACAAGGAACCAGTCAAGGAACCTATCTTGGACGGCCTTCAACTCTGCAGAAGATGTTGGAGTGAAGTTCACCAACACCTTGGTCTTGTACAATCTCTTCAGCTCAGTCCAATCAACCTGGTCTCCTACCATGGGAGTGTTGAGAAAAGTGAACTCTGGGGCAGTCACCTCCAGGTTGAACTCAATGGTAGAGTCCATCAATTACTTGTACAACTCTGCATTATAAGCTTGCATCCAGGAGTGGAAGGTTATGTTGATTAGCTCATCATCCTCTGGTGCTGGCCTCTGGATGTAATGTTGGATGTAATGGCCTCTTTGCCTCCTTCCATTTCTCAATCAAGGGAACAGGCACAGTAGAATCAAAAGACCCTTCTGTCCTGAGAGGCAGAATGTTCATCACTTCAATGGGAGCTTTCCTCCTCTGGCTAGATCCACCTGCACCAGAAGGAGCACCAACTTCTCTGCTCTTCTTATTTTGCCTCCTAACGTATCTGAGCCTCTGCTCTTCATCTATGTTCTTCTTGATCCTTGCCTGTTTCTCCTCTGGAGTCTCTTCCTTGTATCTCTTCTGAGCTTCTTCAACAACAGTCTCAAGGAAGCTTTTCTTGACTCTCCTGATCTTCCTCTTTGCAGGACCAGAGATAGAAATGGGATCCTGCTCAGCTTCTGATGAATCCTCTTCTGCAGCAAGCTGCTTAGCCATGGTAAGTGATTTGAATTCTTCTTTCTTCTTCTTCTGCAGCTCTGCCTGGGCCAAGGTGTTCTCTAGCAGGTCCAGACGAGCTCCATGGCTGAAAAGAGTTTCATTTGTGGTCTTCGCCAGATCAGTTCTGGCCTTCTCTTCCCCCTTTTTAACTTCATCAAGGAGGGGCTCCACTACCTGCCTTATAAGATCAGGCAAGGCAGTGTTGGAGGAAGAGTGAAGATCATGCAGCTGCTTTGCCTCCTCCAGGTAGGCTTTCGATTCTGCAACAAACCTTTCCTGCTTCTCTAACATCTCCTGGAGGGAGTCCTTCAGCTTGGCAGTCTGGATCATCTGGCTGGCCATCTCAACCTTCAGCACAGAGACTGGCCTTAACTGCTCCAGCACGTGCTCCTGGAGCTGCTTCTGGCTGTGCATGACATCCAGCTTGACAAAGAGGCCATTTGCCTTGAAAGAAGCTTTAACTTCAGCCAGAGTAGACTTGATCTGCTTCAGGAAAGTCCTCCTCTCCTGCCTGATCTGATGCTCTATCATAGCAGGGGCCATGTGTTGAATTGCTTTGGAAAAGCACCCTATCTGCATGATCTGCTCGTTGAAGAAGGCTTTCATCTTCTGGAGCACGGCAGGAGACATCTCAAAGTCTTCCTCATCTGAATATAGCTCTGGAGGGAAGACAAAGTGAGGCCCAAACTTGTAAGTGGGGCCCTCAGGAGTGAGCATTACCCCTCTCTGGATGAGCAGGGTGCGAATCAAGATTTTAGCTGCACCAGGGTCTCCAGCTCTGCTGGGTTCTGAATGTTCATCTTCTGCTTCAGCTCAATCTCCCAAGCAGTGAAGTTGGAGGGACCCATTTCCTCAAGCAAAAGCATCAGGTCCTCCACATCTTCAAGCCTGGCTTTGCTCCAGACCTTGGCATCAGTAAGCTCTGCCAGAAGTGGTAAGTGCTCCAGAAGAACTGGAAAATGCTCTCTTAGCCAGAGCTGAGCACTTACACTCATACTCTGCCTTATGGAACCCATTTCTGCAGATGAGAAAGTGAATGGTTTGGGCCCAGAGGCAGAGGAGGAAGGTGCTAAGTTAGCAGGCTCAAGTGAAGCTTCCTCATCTTCACTATCATCGCTTGTTAAGCAGGTGGGAGAAGGGGGAGGGGCAACGAATCCCAGAGCCATAGAAATGGTTGGGTCCTGGCCTGTATGGGTTTGGGGAGGGGTAGAATTTTGAGAGGTGGAAGTGGAAGGAATGGGTTGCTCTGCACCAGAAGAAGATGGGATCTCTGGTACAGAAGGTGGGATGGGAATTTGTGATGTGGAAGTGTTTGGGAGGGGAATATCTGCACCAGAAGAGGTTGATGGCACCTCTGGTACAGAGGCTGGGGGAGAGGGATATGTGTTTAAAGGTATTTGGGATGGTGGGGAAGAAGGTGTTTGAGGGATGGCAGAAGTAGTGAATGTTGGGGTGTCTGGGAGAGTCTGCTCTGGTGAAGATAAAGGAACACCAGGAGCAGATGCTATGGGTTGTGTTTGGGTGTCTGGTGGAGAGGTAGAAGGGGTAACTAGGTTAACATGAGTAGGGGGGAATAGAGGATGGGTTGGAAGGGTTTACCTCTGCTGAGTCAACATCAGCAGGTACAACATGCTCTGGAGCAGAAACATCCTCCATCATCTGAGAAGCTTCATCAATAGCCTTCTCCAAGGCCTCTCCAAGATCAGAGCCAGAGTCTGACTCTTGAAGAATGGCTCTCTTGGCCTTGGATTTCTTCTTGAGAGGTTCAACCTCTTCTTCCTCTGATGGCTCATCCACCAGAAGGGTTTTCTTGGCCTTCCCGCTAGCTCTTTGCTTCTTAGCAGAGCCTCTCTTGGCCTCCTCTGGCCTCTTCCTCTTGGCTCCTCCAGCCTTCTTAGTAGCCTCAGCCACTTCACCCTTCTTCTTCAAGATACTTTGAAGGGAAATCTGGTCCTCCTCTGAGGAACCAGAGAAGGCAACTGTTGAGGAACCAGTTGCTCCAGCAGCCTGCTTCGAACTCTGCTGCTTCTTCTGCTGCTTCTGCCCCTTAGCAGGTGAGGGAATAGCTTGAAGGGGAGGGGCAGGGATGGCTTGCTCACCATCAGAATCAGGATGGCCATGAAGGAGACCATGCTTTGAGAACATAATCTTGGACTTATGAAAGCCCTTACACCAGGATTGTCTCCATTTCTTCTCTAGAAGGATTGAGTCCAGAATTAGGGTGAGTTTTGTGCCCAATGATACATTAGCATTGAACACAAACTGTTGCTCTCCTGGCAACTGGGGGCATTCTTCCTTCTGGACCTTCACCTTGTTCTTCCTCAGCACTCCCCAGAAAAACTCAGCCCAGTTACATTGGGCACCATCCAGAATGGCCCTCATAACACAGAGCCTGCCAATGAAGATGGCATCTGTGCTATGGCTCTCGCACATGAGAATCTTCACCACAATGTCGAATAAGACCTTATACTTCTGCCTAAGATGCTTGTCCAAGAAGCCCTTAGTAATATTCTGGCAAGAATTTCTGGCAAACATCTTGAAGGAGTCCAACGCCTCTCCTTCTTTGTACTTCAGTGGGTCCACACCTTCCGCAGAAAGGTTACCAAAAAGACTACAGAAGTCTGCCTTCGAGAAAACAACATCCTCCGAATCAATCTTGGATGAAATATGGTCTTCATGGATCTTCATTCGGATAAGGAACTGAGCAGCATATCCACCCAAGGTACGCAGATCCTTGGGAACCTTTGAAATCAACTCCTCCAGCCCAGAACGTCGGAGAAGCTCCAAAATCTCCAAAGCGGCTGGATTCTTGGTGGAATAGAAGTCCACCACCATTTCAGTCTTGAGTTTCTTGCAGACATGGTCTGGATCGAAATTGCACTTGGGTGCCATTGCTGTAAAAGAGAGAGAGATCGAAAGACTTGCAGAGAGAAGGTTAGGGCTTGAAAATATATGAAACATGAAAGGACAGATTGAATGAAATTTTGATTTAAATAGGGCAAGACGCGTGGCTTGATTAATAAATGAAGTGTGGACGCGTGTAATAGCAAATTTAATTTAGGGAACAAAATTAATTTATGCATTGATTGACATATTGCACATCGATTAAATCTGACGGCCACGATGAAAGGCGAGATACAGATTTAATCTGGTGCGTAAGCGTGGTCATTGGGACTGGGCATAAAAGGGTTTTGTGGCAGTCAAGAGAAAAGCAAAATGATTGCCTAGGCCCTATATCCTAGTCATAAATACACTCCGAAGTTGAAACGTTTTGAGTGTACTTACTAATTTGAAAGGTGTATCCCAATGATCAGAGGCCAGAGAAGTAAAAGCATACCTGTCATTTGTTGTTGTAACCAGATGATACCACAGCTAGTCTGGTGTTACATCTCCTCTGATGGAACTCATCTGGTCCTGGTCAGAGAGGACTTTGGACATTTCTGAAATCTGACTCAGCACCTCATCTGGGACAAGTGTCACCTGGTGCATACCTCATCTGGAGATATAACTTCTCTGATATGTCTAATCTGCAGGTATGTTAGGTTTAAATAACAAAGAGTATGCAGTAAGGTATAAATAAAGGATACTTCTCTGATGTTCCCCCTAAAACAAATATGTCTCTGGATCTAATAAGCCCAACTCAAAAGCTAACTCTCTGAATCTGGTCTCAGCCAAAGGCTTAGTCAAGATATCTGCTCTCTGCTTCTCTGTTGCAATCTTTTACATCCTTATATCTCCTTTCTCAACATGATCTCTGATAAAATGATGCCTTATATCAACATGTTTACACCTGGTATGAAGAACTGGATTCTGGGTGATGGCAATTGCACTATTACTATCACAGAAAATAAGAATATCCTTGGCTCTAATCTGGTAGTCCCTAAGCTGTTGACTAATCCAGAGTAGTTATGAACAACAGCTCCCTGCAGCCATGTACTCTGCTTCTGTTGTAGATGTAGCAACTGAAGTCTGCTTCTTAGAAAACCAGGATACCAATTTATTCCCTAAAAATTGGCATGTTCCACTTGTAGACTTTCTATCTATTCTGCATCCACCATAGTCTGAATCTGAATAACCACTCAACTCTAAGTTGTCATCTGCAGGATACCATAAGCCTAAATTCACTGTTCACTTAAGATATTTCAATATCTCCCTAGCTGCTTCCAAATGACTTTTCTTGGGATTAGCTTGAAATCTGGCACACACTCCTACAGCAAAAGTAATATTTGGTCTGCTTGCAGTCAGGTACAGAAGAGAACCAATAAGTGCTCTGTACTGAGTTTGGTCCACACTCTCTCCAGACTCATCTGGATCCATGTTGAAGTTTGTCATCATAGGAATCTTGGCTGCTTTGCTAGATCCTACTCCAAATTTCTCTAACATGTTTCTGATGTACTTTGCCTGATTTATGAAGATTCCCTTCTCTGATTGCTTAACCTGCAAACCTAAAAAGTAATTCATTTCACCCATCATGGACATCTCAAACTGACTCTGCATGAGCTCACCAAACTTCTCACACGGCTTTTTGTTAGGGGATCCAAATATAATATCATCAACATATATTTGGACCAGAAGGATGTCCTTTTCTTCTTCTTTCCTAAACAAGGTCCTATCAATCCTACCCTTAGAAAAACCATTGTCCAGAAGAAATTGAGATAGAGTGTCATACCATGCTCTGGGTGCCTGCTTCAGCCCATAAAGAGCTTTCTTAAGCTTAAACACCTTGTCACCTTGTTCAAAACCAGGAGGTTATTCCACATACACTTCCTCAATGAGAATCCCATTAAGAAAGGCAGATTTCACATCCATCTGGTATACTTTGAACTTCATGTGAGCAGCATATGCTAAGAACAATCTGATGGCTTCTAGTCTGGCAACAGGAGCAAATGTCTCATCATAGTCTATTCCTTCAGACTGAGAATAGCCATGGGCCACTAGCCTTGCCTTGTTCCTAGTTATGACATCATTCTCATCTTTCTTATTCTTGAAAACCCACTTAATGCCTATCACCTTTTGATGTCTTGGTCTGTCTACCAGCTCCCAAACATCCTGTCTGGTGAATTGATTCAACTCCTCCTGCATTGCAACAATCCAATTTGAATCTTTCAGTGCTTCCTTGATGTTCTTGGGCTCAATCAAGGACACATAGCAACTGAATAAGGCAGCTAAGTTAAGAGTTCTCCTAGTCTGGACACCCTTAGTTGGATCTCCTAAGATCAGGTCATTGGGGTGATCAACCAGGGTCCTCCTTCCCGTGGTCTTGCCTGGGTGATCATCTTCTGCAGTACCTTGGTGATTATCACCACCTGCAGAAGAGCTTCCCCCTACAGGAGTTCCAACCTCTTCTGGTTATGCTCCTTGTGAAGGCTTCTGCTTCAGAGAACCAGGAGATGGGTCATCATCTGAATCTGAATCTGAATCAAGAATAGGTGGATTGACTTTGATTACTCTGGGTGTAGTCTGATTCTGGGTCTCATCAGAAGACTTAGAGTCCACCTTGCAATCAAAAGCAGATTCATCAAAAAACAACATGAGGTGTTTCCTCCACACAAAGTGAATTCTTATTAAAAACTCTAAAAGCCTTACTGGTGCTGGAATATCCTAAAAATATTCCATCAGCCACTTTGGCATCAAAGGTTCTTAATTTAGATTTCCCATTGTCATGGATGAAACACTTACATCAAAAAACATGAAAATATGAAACAGATGGGGTTTTACCTTTCCATACCTCATATGGAGTCTTATTATGTCTCTGGGCAATCAGGCATCTGTTCTGAGTGTAGCAAGCTGTATTAATGGCCTCTGCCCAAAACCTTTGTGGAGTGTTGTAATCTGCCAGAAGAGTTCTTGCAGCCTCTTTGAGAGTTATATTCCTCCTTTCTGCTACTCCATTTTGTTGGGTTGTTCTGGCAGCAGATGTCTCATGAAAAATCCCATGGTCCTTGCAGTAATCTGCAATGTATGAATTCAAAAACTCTGTCCCTTTATCACTTCTGATTCTGACTATGCTCTGGTTTTGCTCATTCTGAATCTGCTTGAAGAATTCTGGCAGCTTAGTGATAGTTTCATTTTTCTTAAACAAGAACACTACCCAAGTGTATCTTGAAAAGTCATCTACTATCACCAAGGTGTACTTCCTTCCACTGAAACTAAGAGGAGAAACAGGTCCAAACAGGTCCATGTGAAGTAGTTGAAGTACTCTGGTTGTGGTTGTGCTCTGGACATCCTTAAAGGAAGTCTTGGGTTGTTTACCCTTCTGGCAGGAACCACAAACCTGGTCCTTCTTAAAAACTTCATTAGGAAGACCTCGAATGAGTCCTTTTCTGGCAATCTTATTCAGTGTCTTGAAGTTAAGATGACACAATCTCTTGTGCCAAATCCAGCTGTTCTCTGCAGATCCCTTTGCAACCAGGCAAGCATTTCTTGGGCAACTGCTAAAATCTGCAAGATAAATGTTACCCTTCCTCAAGCCTATTAGCAAGATATCATTATAATCAGAAGAAAAGACAGTGCATGAATCACTAGAGAACTTCACTGAGTATCCCCTATCACAGAATTGGGATACTGAAAGCAGATTATGCTTGAGTCCTTCTACATAGTAGACTTCATCTACAGATACTCCATTGAAGGTCAATTTTCCAACTCCTCTGGTGACTCCATAGTTATTGTCACCAAACATCACTCTTGGCCCATTTAATGGCTTGAAATCTTGGAGATTATCCTTCTGGAAGGTCATGTGCTTGGAACATCCACTATCAATGTACCAGACATGGTTGCTTGAAAGTCCTTTCTCCAATGGGCTCTTATCTACCTGCAGGGAAATCAATTAGGTCCCCTACTAGTGCTGGGTCCTGATTGGTTAGTTGCAGGTTTTGTAAGAATCCATAGATAAAGATCATCCCTTGTTGGATGAGGAGATCTTATCTTCCTTCCAAATCTATCTACCAGAACATGTCCTCTTACAATGACATATTGAGCTACTGGTCTGATAAGGACACCTTTCCTATAAACAGGTCTGGTGTACCTTTTCTCAAATTTGGCCTTTGGAATGGCCTGCCTCAAAGACATGGTCTTAAAGGTCTGGTTGTAAGGGTACATCCTAGAAGAACCATCTCTGGTGTCATAACTACCCAAATCAGTTGGTTTTCTATAGATGGGTCTCTGGTTCTGAAAGTTAGATCTCTTCTGATGATAGAATTCCTTCTGAGGTTTCATGTTCTGGAATCTTCTTGGAGCATTCCACCTTTGAGATCCCTGATTCTGATTTAGGTTCTCTGGTTCTGTATACCTCCTCTGGTATCTCCTATTCTGATTAGATTTCCTCTTAGAGTCTCCTTTTGAGGTCCTCTAATCTGCTTAGGTTCCACTCTTTTAGGATTCCTCTGAGGTTCTCTAATCAGATTAGGCATCTGAACAGAACTATCAATCTTCATAGGTTCTCTTTTCTGGCTTGTATGCTCTAGAATTTTTCCTTCCAGAACATTCACCTCCTCTGGATTATGTTTTGAACTATCAGCAGGGGGGTCCCATTTCCAACCAGGTCTGTGAACCACCATGCGATCAGAAGGATCCTCTTCATTCCGGAGTTCCACAAGTTCACCAGATCTTATAGACTTGTCTTTGGTAAAGCAATATTTATGAGACCTTTTAATAATTCCAGGATATCCTAAACCACTCTTATCATTTATGCGTTGAGAAGATCCTGAAATAATAGATAGGACATCTAGTTTCAAAGAATCTTCTCTGGGCACAGGTAACTCAATGGTTTGCTCAATTTGTTTTCCCTTGATAAGAGTCTGGTACTTGGCTCTAAGCTCATTGAGCTCATCCTCCTGAGAATTCTTTTCCTTCATGATTTGATCTACCAGAGTATCTCTTTCTTTGATCTTATCCTGAAGTTCAGAAACTTCTTTGGAATGATCTTTCATGAGTTCTCTGGTGGATTTTTGTTCATGGGATAAGGATTGAACTTCAGTTCTGAGCCTACCATTCTCTTTCTCAAGTTTTTGACATAATTGAACACAATTTTGGAGATCTGATAGCATTTGCTGCATATCAGACTCTCTGGAGTTACCAGATGAATTAGAGGATTCAGTATATTTGGAATTTGATAAAACTAAGGTAGTTTCTTGTACCTCATTGATGTCTGCCATCAGACATACATCATCATCAGACCCGAAATCAGAAGAAGAAGAACTGGAACTAGTATCCTCCTCCTCTGCTTCTGCCAGCAACGCTCTCTTGTCTGCGTATCTCCTATCTCTCTTGATCCTTTTCTCTTCTCTTTCCCTAGGAGTAAGTTGAGGACAATCATAACTGTAGTGACCAGTCTTGTTGCATGTGTAACAAGCATTGTCTCCTCTGGGACTAGGGCTTGGCTCTCTCCTCCTCCGGTTGTAGTCTGATCTGGCTGGACTATTTTCTCTCCTCTGGTAGTCAGATCTGCCAGAGCTACCATCCCTCCTCTGATAATCTGATCTCCCAGAGCTGCCAGGGTTGTCATCTCTCCTCCTTTCTGGAGTTCTGAATCTGGTCTCCCTTGAGTCTCCAGATGTCTTCTCCTTTTCTGCAGGCTTGAAGGAACTCTTCCTGTCTCTAGTAGACTCCTTCCAATGCCTCTTGTACCTGCCATATTTTGAACTCATTTTATCTAATTTACGGGTTAGAAGTGCTACCTGCTCCTTGAGGCTCAAGTCATCTGCAGTAGACTCCTTTGGCTTGACATCAGGCTTGATAGTTGAAGAGAATGCAACAACTTTCTGACCAGAAGAGGAAACCTCTTCTGTTTGATCCTCCTCTTGAAGATCATACTCATAAGCTTTGAGGTCAGACAACAGAAGATGATGATCCAGAGTGTTGAGATCCTTGTTGTCCTTGATCACAGTGACTTTAATTCTCCACCTGCTGGTTAGTGAACGCAAGATTTTACTATTAATTTCTTTTTCAGAATAGGTCTTACCTAAGGCACTAGCCTTGTTCAGGAGGTTTGTGAGACGCATATCCAGCTGGTCAATGGTCTCGTCTGGTTTCATCTTGAAAGTGTCAAACGAATGTTGAACAGCTTGGAGCTTGTTGTCTTTAATCTTCTCTGTTCCCTCACAGAGAAGTGCAAGTTTGTCCCACATCTCCTTGGCAGTAGCACAGGTTCTGACCTTCTCTATCACTTCCTTGGTGAGTGTGTTGATAACCTCGGTTCTTGCCACCTGGTCCAAGTTGTAGAGCTTTCTTTCATCGTTGTCAAGCTCATCTTTCTTTTTTAGGATTCTTTGCCTGGGGACTCTATCCTCTGCAGCTTTTTGGGTTGTTTCACTAGTTTCTTCCCTGGACTCTGACCTGCCACTATCAATAGGAGTCCAGTAAAATTGAATGGGGCCACTTTCTACCACATCTAACATGCGGTGGTGAATAGCTCCCAGATGATTACTCATCATGAAGCTCCAGTGGCTATAATCCTCAAATGAGAATTCTGGCAACTTGCGACTCTTATAAGAAGATTTTGCAGACATTTTGACAAAAATAAGGATTTAACAAGAATTTGAACAAAAGCACTAAAGAGCAATGGATCTGCCCGGTGACCACCAAAAGCTTTTCAAAGCAGTGGTCGTTGGACACACTGCTCTGATACCACTTGTTGGTCCCACTAGTTAGATTAATTGCGGAACCTTAAGTTAAAAGTCTTTCAAATTCTTTTTACAAGAGCACATAAACCAATAAGAGAATAAGTAAATGAAAGCAATAAAGAACACAAGATATATAGTGGTTCGGATTTGAATATCCTACGTCCACTCTCCCTTTTATCCAAGGGGTCTCACTATCAACCAACCAACTCACTTACTTACTCACTGGAATTGGGAAGTACCAGTTCTTTCTTACAACTCCTTTAGATCTAATCACAATCTAAAGTAGGCTACCTTCAACCTTATCTTAGAGATGAACAGGTTAAGGTCTAATAACTCCTTGAGAGTAAATATGAATGAAAGAACAATAAGAGTGCTAAGAGTGCTAAGAGTGATTATCAAAAGCTTGGAATGACTTATGCGCGTAGGGAGTCTCTAGAGCTTTTTCTTGAACTGCACTCTTGTATTTATAGAGGGGATTAGGAAATAGTCGTTGGAGAGCTAATCCAATCAGATCCTCTATTTAAGGAAGCTTCAATCAATCAATTCCCTAATTGATTGATTGAGTTGGTGGGATCCTTGGATTGATTATCTTCAAATACTTTCCAATCCTGATCTTGTTGACTTGATTTGAATCACCAACGGTCAAATGCTTCCTCTGCCAAACTCTGATTCTCAACAGAGAAGGCAAGACCAGACACCAGGCAACCTCGGTGTCTTCTGGTCCTAATCTGGTTAACAACCAGAATACTCAGTAGAAACAGGGGATCAAACTGAGCATCTTTTGTTCTACCAGACTCGTCTGGTCCGGACTCGTCTGGTCTGGGGAAGGTCCTCTGCCTCTGGTCAGATCTAATCTGGTGAAGTCTTCTGGAGGGGTCTTCTGGTGACTCTTCTGGTAAAGTCTTCTGGTCTGGCAATTCCCCCTAGACTAAGTCCTAATCTAGATCATCATCTGGCTAACAGGTCCAGATGGTCCTATTACATCTTCTGGTTTGTTTTAACTCATCAAAACTATACACTTTAATCCTAACATTTTCTATAAGGAATGAATAAGGATTTTCTTATGTTATTATTTTAAAAACAATTTCCAAAATATATATATAATATATATTACTTGGTTAAGTTATCAAGTCTTTTTATAATTACTAGAACGTTATGCCGATCACTTGAAATGTCTAGTTTTTAAATACTACTGGTTACGCATATGTTTCATTTCTTATGTGTTAAATTAGTTATAATATTTTATCACGTGCATATTGATTTATTACTTGAAATTGTCTAAATTAAGTATGTGTTTGACTCAGAAATGTGGGTTTAACACGAGTTAGGCACAACATGGTTAGACATTAATTTTTTTTTAAAATGGCTCGTGTTTTTAGTATACAGTCTTCCGCTTGAGAAATAAATATTTATTTTCAACCGCAATTGATAATTACTTTTCAAAAAAAAATTCTTCATGGTAAATATTGTCTACGTTTTCCCGAGTATGACGGCACTCCTTTCGGGGCGCTACACCGTGGTATCAGAGCCGAGGATGGATGTTTCCTCATGGGACTCTAAGTCAAACATTTTGAAAATGAGATGAGTATGCATGAAAATATATGTACATGTGAAAGTTTTATTTGATGATTAAAAATGAAAGTTATTATATAAAGGAGTCCAGAGTCAGCACACATCCAAATCGCCTCCAGGTAACCACATGAATTTTTTTAAAGACATTGCAAAGAGTTTTATGGAAATGATTCATATTTAACAATTTTATGTGTATGAAAGAAAGTGATTTATAATCATGTCAAATGATGATGAGAATGAGTTATATGACAAGAAAAATGTCTATGAAATGTGCCAAGGAAAAGAATGAGAATGAAAGAGTTATTGCAAGTATTTTTACTGTTAAATTGTTAACTATTTTGGTTTACAAATATTTTTATTGAAATCTACGCATTGTTTTAAATGTAACCCCTGAAATTTTACAAATAAAGTTTGACTTAGAAGTATTTACCTAGCATATGAGACCATGAGAAAGCTTTGTATTTTGGATAGGTGAAACACGTAGGCAAACTCTGACTCTTGGTATGACCGACATAAACTATGGGGTGGTAAAGCTCTTAGAAGATAGATTTTGTTCCAACCATCACGTGGTGTGTTAAATGTGATAGATTTGATTATTCATTTTCAAAATTTGGTGATGCGTCTAGCTTAGAAGCATGTAACTAATGAGGTACATAACACTAGAGCGTATGAGACTAGTCATTGAATTCTCTATCTTAGTTGCTTCACATGTGTATACCCCGACCCATATACACACATCTATCAAACATTAGCCCAGACAAAAGGTAGGAGAAACAATGTTCGGGTTTAGGATGCTCAACTTTATGGATGTTTTTTTAAAGGAAAGAATTGTGTAAATGAGTTTAGGCTTGGAGAATGAACAACGAACAATGCCAAATAATAAGAGAAATGATGTACTACAACCTGGACCAAGAAGAAATACTTTGGCCAGAAATGTTCGACCTTCTATAATCTTAACCTTCAAGAACGACCCCACCTTGCCAAACTTGCAATAAAAATTATTAAGGGGAGTGTCTCTTAGGAATTCACACCTACTATCTTTTTGAAAACCAAGTCACTTGACCAATGGATACCCAAGGTGGGAGTGGTAGGATTATTAGGCCATGATCGCAAAAGATGGTAAACCTGCAAGGTAAACCAGAAAAGGTAATGCCAAGATGAATGAAAAAAAGGGTGAAAAGTGGAACAACTAGACCAAGATGACGGGATAAATGAAATTATAGGATACTCGACTCAAATATGTCTATCTATATCTTATCTTATAATGGAGTGTCACACTCTTCATATTTGATACGATTAAGAAGGAATTTACATTAAATTGTGTTAGGAAACTGAATTTAGAAGTTAGAGCATCTTCAGGAGGAAACATTAGAAGAAAGAAAAAAAATATACATATATATCCTGACGTGTTAAGTTTTATGTCGATGGGAACGACCTAATTACCGATTTGCATGTGATGAAGGACCTTGATGTCATCCCGGGAACAGACTAATTGAGCAAATACAAAGGTAGTATCAATGTGTAAAAATATAAAGTAGACTTAGAAATATTAAAAGACTAATGTCTTTACTTTTAATAGAGCAAATATGCTAAGGCACATACTTGTTATATACGCAATGAGGGAAGTTAAAACCGTTGAAGAAACAATGGTGTCAAGTGTACCTAGTGAATATTGTAAATGTGGACAAGGTGAAGTTTATACCAATAGATGTATCTATAATGAAGGACTATCCTAATGTCTTTCTAGAAGATTTTTTCTGGAATTCGACTCAACCGGCCTACAAAATTCACTAACGACCTAGTCCATGGGGCTACCCAGTATCGAAAGCTTTATATTGAACAGAACAAAAAGTACTTCTAGAATTGAAAGTACCATTTAGAAGAGCTATTATATAAGAAGTTTATTCAGACTAGTATTTCGCCAAGAGAAGAACACATTTTATTCGTGAAGAAGATCAATTAGGATGTTGAATACCAAGAACTTAATTAGTTGACCACTAAGCATAAATATTCCCAAGAATCGGGTATCGATACAATCATTTGAAGAATTCGATACTATTTTCTATGATATAACTCAGGTCCAGGTATCACAAACTCAAGGTCAAGGAAAGTGATATTCCTAAAACTGAATATACGACACAAAATTATCATTATGAATTTAGTGTGATGTCATTCAGATTTACAAATGCACCCGTAAGATTTATGGATTTGATGAACCATGTGTGCTATGAATTCTTGGATAAATTTATTAGTGTTTATTATGGCATTTTGGTTTACTCAAAGATGTTAGACAACCCGAGGAACACCTCAAAACAGTTTTAGAAGTATTGTGTCAAGAAGTGTTATAGGCTAAGTTTAGCAAGTGTGCATTCAGGTTCAATATAGTGGCTTTAGTAGGGTAATGTGATTCGAGCGCTAGGGATTTAAGTTGATTCTGCTAATGTTGAGACAATTTTTTTTTAATTGGAAAATATCAGCTAATGCAAATGAAGTTTGCAGTAGAGTACTATCTAAAGTTTATACACAATAATTTTTCTCTCTTTGCAAAACCACTCATGTACGAAGAAGAGCATGAGATTCAAGTAGCATCCAAGTGTGAATCCAATTCTTAGGAATTAAAGAAGTCAACAAATGCACCAATCCTGATTGTGTCAAAAGGATCATAAGGGTACATAATCTACCCGGACGTCTCTTAAGGCAGATTATGATGTACGTCTCTTAAGGCAGATTAGGATATATTTTTTATGCAACACGGGAAAAGTATAGCTTATGCATAACAATAGTTGAAGGTACATTAACTACTCGACCCATGACTTAGAGTTAGCCGAGCACATATTAAAAAAAACTTGGAGTTATTATTTGTATGGTTGGAAGTGTATAATTTACACAGGCTATAAGTTTTTGAAATATCTTTCGCATAGAAGGAGTTGTAACATGCGATAGAGGAGATTATTAGAATTAGTTGAGGATTATGACCGTATCATTCCCTAGTTTATAGGCAAGGCTTATAGTAGCAGATGTACATTAGTAGGTAATGTGAAAGTCAGTTATAATTTATACTCAACAAGATTGATTGACTAAAGAAATTCGCAAGATGAAGTTGACCGTTGTCAAACCAAATCAATCAACCTCATTATCAGTTCAACCGACATGGAAAGAACAAATAATAGAAGCTTAGAAGAGCAACTGATAAGCAACATGAGTCAATGAGAACTTCACCACAAACACTACTATAGCCTAAATAGAGCATTACTATTTAGAAGTATAATATGTGTGCCAATGAGGGATGAGTTACGAGACCATATAATTAGAGAAACACATTACACACCATATACAACACAACCTAGAGAATGAAAATGTACAAAGACCTCGAGATTAGCTTTTGGTGGAGGAGCATGAACTGGTCAGTTGCACAGTTCGTTAACACTTGCTAAATATCCAAGTCTGAATATCAACGGCCAGCCAAATCGTTGAAATTGTGGGAAATTTCAAGATGGAAATAGGAACATGTGACAATGGATTTTGTGATGGGTTTACCTGGAAGTTCTGAACAACATGACTAGGCATTTCTTATATATTTGTATGAATTGTGTTTTAGAATAATTACATAGGACATGTCTTTTGGACTTTAGAGAAAGCTGGGGAGATTACTTATCCTTAGTAGAATCCACTTATAGTAATAGCTACCAGTCCATTGGGATCGCCCCGTATGAAGTGTTTAATGGATGGAGATGCAGAGCATCAATCTAAGGGATGAGGTTGGAGGGAGAAAATATTGGGCTTAGAACTAGTAGGGACATCTGTAGAAACAATTCATAAGATTTGGGAGAGAATTAAAAAAAAACCCTCCCTCTCAGGATTACGACAGTTTTATGCAGATTGAAAAAGAATGGGCTTATAAATTGAAAAGAAGCAAAAAAAAAATGTTCCTAAATATTTCACCAACTAAAGGAATAATCCAATTTAAAAAAAAAAAATAGATGTTATGACCAAGATGCGTAGGAAATCAAGAAACAAGTTGGGGACGTGACATACCCATGCTTCAGATACATATATCCCTGACCCTAGTACGTATATAATACTTGAAAGTTTAGAAGTTAACAGGAATCTTACATATGAAGAGTGACACATAAGCATTATTGGCAAGAAGATTATGACCTTGAGGAATAGGGATTTATCCATAGTCCTAGTGCAGTAGTATAGACATAAAGAATAGGCAATGTAGAAGTGACAGAGAGAAATGCTAAGCAAATATCCCGAAGTTTTCAAAAAATAAGTACAAATTTCGGGGACGAAATTTTTAAAAGGCGGGGAGAACTGTACCACCCCATTTTCAGAAAATTGCATTTCATATTTTAAGAAATTTAATTATTTCTTTAAACATTAAAATTGTGAATTATTTTCTAATTTTTTTGAAAGCTTATGATTTATTAAATTGAAGATCTAATTGTAATACCCCGTCCCGTTTTATACCTTTTATATTCCTAGAACCCTTATTTTTATTTTCTTAATCTTTGTTTCTTTTTATTTTATTATTTTGTGTGCTTTTGTGTAATTTAAATATATACCCCTTTTTCAAATTCCTAAATTCGTAGAAAGAATCGAATCTTTCAAACGAATAAAGGACTACGAGAAATTAAATATTCAAAGATTAAAAATCAGGATTTTGATCCGTTTAATTTATTGAGAATAATTAAAATACATTAAAATATTATTAGAGTCTTAAAACTGTATTAATTTTCAAATCGGGATTAATCTCGTGAACCAAATGATCCCTGAACCGTATCAAGTGGGAACGAAAATATCTGAATTAAAGGGGGTTAAATTCGGGCCACATAATATACTTTCCTTTTTTGAATTAAATTAATTACACATTAAATCTCACCCACATGTTTATTCCTTCTTTAAAATTAACTAATTAAGAAATAAAAAAATTAAAATATCCCTTTCTTTTCCCCAAGGAACAAAACACGTACACATACCCATTCTCCTCATTTTCATTTCTTTCCTTTCCCAAATTTCACACGCCTCTTTCTCTCTCTAGTTTTCAATTTCACGCCCAGTTCCTCCTCCTTCTTCCACCGGCGACCGCCGCGCCTTCAGCCCGTCAGCCGCGACGCCTCCGCCTTTCCTCCTCCTTCATCGCACAGTCGCCGCGTCGCTCCTCCTCCTCCAGGCGCGAAACCGAGCGCCGCCGCCGTCGCGCCTTTTCCCCTCCTCCGAACGCCGCCGTGCGATGCTGCCGTACGTGTCGCCCTCCGTCGTCGCTCACCCCTCGGCCATGACCTCTCTCCGTCGCACAGCTGCAGCTCAGGCCGCCGCCGTCCTCGCTCAGCACCGTCGTCGCACCGCGATGCCGTCGCCTCTTTCTTCTTATTTTTTCAGTAAGGTCTAAATCTCATTTTCAATTTCATCCCCGTTTAATTTCCGATTGAATTGCAACTTCGAATTATTTCAATTTCAACACCGTAACCCCTCTCTTTGTTTTCTCCTCTTCCGAGACGATGCCGAGCCAAACCCCTGCTGCCCAAATTTTCCGGTGAATCCCCGAACGACGCCGTTATGCTGCCCAAATAATCCGACGAATAACCGGTTTCTTTTAGGACGCCGTTAGGCCGTTCGTTTACCACCCCGAACTGGACTCGTAAGATTTTGCTACCTTATTTCTATTTTCTCGTAATAGTGGATTAGGAATTGAGTTGTTTTCCGTTGAGCCGTTGTAAGTTTTAAAATAATTATTTTTGGTTTTGAGACTTGTAGATGGACTGTGGGTATTTTATTGTTAGTATTGTTATATAGTGTTAGTTGTTATGTTTGGTAGTATTGGGTTTGTTGATTAATATTGTTGAATTAATTGTTTAGTTGAAATAGCTGTTTAGTGTTATTGAATGGATAGATTAGTATTGTTGTTTTAGTTGGAGGGTATTATTGATGACTGGATGAATTAGTTTAGTTTGAATTAGCTGAATGGTGGTGAAATTAGTTTGTTTTAATATTAGTTGAGTTTTTGGAGACAAAGGGAAACTCGTCTTCCCCTTGTGCGACTGTTAGAGAATTAAGAACGAAAATATAAGTCGTTTTATATTCAAAATTTAGTAAACAAATGAAAAAGGTAGAAAATAGTATTATTCTTTTGTTTAGAAAGTGTCACAAATCAATTTTAGCAGTGTTACTAAAGTTAGAAAAGAAAAGTACTTTTTATAAATTTCTTAGAAAGTCTAAGTTTATTAATAAGTTTTAATAAAGGGTTTTTATTTATAAAATATGATTATTTATATTCAAAATTTCTTTTAAAATGAGAAATATAATTTTTAAGAAAGAAAAACCTTTTCTTTAATTTTATTAATATTTTTCTAAGTAATTTAATATTTTTCTAAGTAATTCCAAGATTAATTCTTATATTTTCTTCCTTAAAGGACCTTTATTAAGGACACCACTAAATTCAGTAAATACACCCCCTGTTACACCTCAGAAATCAGTGAATACACCGTCCTGTTACACCACTGCTTTCAGTAAATACACTCCCCCTGTTACACCACTGCTTTCAGTAAATACACCCCCTGTTACACTACTGCTTTTAGTAAATACACTCCCTAATACACCTCCTCTTAAAAAGGGGTGTACTTATCAAAAGATTGTTTTTGTAGTAATCGAGATAGTCATACCACAAGTATACTAGTAAATACACTCACCTTTTTAGAAGTAGTGTATTTACCAAAATAGGGTGTGACCCTTAAGCAAGTCTTTTTTGAGTTTATAAGACCACAACTCTCTCGATTCTCGTAACACAAACTCTCAAGTTTTCCTAAACGTTTTCAAAGGTCAACTTTTAATTAAATATCTTCCTACTAGGATTCGGTACTAGTTGGAACGCGCACGAGGTTTTCGACCCTCTGCCTACACTTCATTCTCGGGACTCGAAACAATCAGGTGGGTGATGATCCGTTGATTGATCTGCTATAAATAACATCGTGCCGGTATTTTCTGAACTCGACTAAATTAAATCAAATAAAAAATATCTAATCCAACATAAATGTAACACCTATATATATAACTTTTTGGATTATGTGATATAACTACATATGTTATATATTAGTCTGTTGTTTTGTGAATCGATCACCACTGCATGAGTAAACACCTTACGTGAGCATGAATCAGTTCAGTTATCAGTTTTATGGAAAGTCAGTAAGTACGGAGTTGTGATTTGAGTATTGTTTTTCCGGCCTCCGGGGACAGCTGTCGTTTGACGCCCTCGGAATCAAGGTCGTTGATTATTTTTCCGGCCTCCGGGGACAGCTGTCGTTGACGCCCTCGGAATCAAGGTCGTTGATTATTTTTCCAGTCTCCGGGGACAGCTGTCGTTTGACGCCCTCGGAATCAAGGCTGTTGATGGTTGGAGTTGAAAAGGATCACTATGATGGAAGGAGAATGATTGTACATTTATGGTTTGTCAGTTTGTGATAATGCGTGATATGATTTTGGGCTTTGCCCTAATGTGAATCAACTTGTGTTATTCCAAGTATGCCATGTGAAATATGCTTAAGTACCGTTTAAGTTTTATAATCTTTTATATACATTAACTGTTTAAATAAAATAAACCTTTATCAATGAGTATAACTTAATATATTTCGGATTTACCAATCCCATGATGTTGCAAATCACCCATATGTGAGAATTCAATTCTCACGCCCCTTTTCCCTAATCCCCTTGCAGATTATGATTTCGTGGAGCAAGGACAGTAATAGAGACGACACGGAGTTCCCCACTTAAATAAAACATTTCTGTTAATACTATGTCTTATGTACACATATATGTGTGAGAGATACACATTAAAATTATTCTATTCATTTCTTCCGCTGCATAAAACTCATCATCTCTCATTTCCGTTATATTTCCTTCAAAAATTTTATAGTTCGGACTTTTGATCACAATAACACTTCGAATTCGATATAATTAATATATATTGGGTTCGGGGCGTTACAGGTGGTATCAGAGCTTATGTTCAAAACTTTCGGACCAAAACTCAAAATCATTGTTTTCATCAAACCAAAATTCTTTTTCTTTAATTAAATTTTCTTATCATGTAAGTATAGATCACTAATTAATTCACTTGAGGGGAAATGTGTCTCCTATTACCGTCAGAAGCTCCTCGAAGGTATGTTCTTATTTTGTTGCCTAAAAGTTTGTGATATTACGACAACTTGAATTTCATAACAAAACTCGAATCAAAAGATCGCAAACTCGAAACAGCACCTACGAGGTGTAGAAATAACCCCGAAATGTCGTTTATATTACTATTGAAATGCAAATAATTAGTAAAAGATAGAAATAAATATATTTGTGTAAATTTATGAACTTCATAAATGATGTTATATGATTATTTGAACTATGTGCCTTAATTGTTTAAATAATGTTTCTGAATAACTAAAATTTTGATTAGGAATCTCCTTTCCATATAAGAATCCACCTAAGATAGTTATATCCCGATAATTAGAAGACACTTAGCTAACCTTAGAATTCTATCAGTGTGTTTATAACCCAGTTCACGAGACTACGTGCAAAGGCAAGAGCCACTCCAATATCCCCAGACGAGACATATCTGACAACCGTGATTCGTTTTGCCATAAGGGTTACTGAGTTGTTCTCCGTCCTATCGCTGTAAGACTACTCGAATGGACGAGAATAGAAGACCCAGTACAAAGGCCCCACATTCACTTGGAGACATACCTAGAAAGAAGCCGACAATGGGTATTTCCGTATGATAGTAGTGATCAGTCAGAGTGATCAAATCCTTTTAAACAGTTATCCTTTTGGTGTAGTCACAAATACGTACAACATAGATGTGCCACCCTTTCCTGACATATAGTAGTAGTCAGATGTATGACCGTTTTACTTAGACCATAGCAGCGTAGCTCTAACCTGCTCCTTTTGTCGCTCGTGGTCCGAATTGATGTGAGGATACGATGCTTTAGCATTACTTAGAAACCTTTTGTACTCTATAACGTAATGTAAGGAGACTGACCTCCGTAGGACCAAAACTTTTTAGATATATATATACTTATTATGTGCTCACTACTTGTCAATATGTTTTACTTGCTTTATATATTAAATGTCATATTTTATCTGATTATCACTTAATGACACATTAGTTGTTCCTAGAATACTGTGCGAATGTGAGCACTGTACCATTGGGGCCCCAATGCGCAGCTGGTGAATTATGTACCACACGTGTTCTCAGTGAACGTTGTGTGTTAATTTTGGTTAGTCCGATTATGTTTTTATAACTTTCTCGCACCTATACATACCATAAAAATATTATTCTTTTCCGATCAGAACCACCTTTAGAATGGCACCAGAACGTAAACGTGGACGACCCCACGTTAACCCCATTCCTATATCAGTGAATCATATAGGACATAACCCACCTTCTCAAGCTGAACCTAAGCCACCTCAGCAGGCCGCGCTAAGAAATGTCTGGAACTACTATGGAAATTAAGGACCGAATTTGAGGTTTACCCTTAACGCTAAGCGATCACTTAGTAGAGTCGGATCTTCTCATCCTTAAGATGAAAGTCTTTGGTATAATCTTAGGCTTTGACTAGTTAACAAAGGACGAAGCGATAATAGAATGCGCAGAATGAGAGATCGACCTCGAAACCCGAAATGTTCAACGCTTCACATTTCGTGAAATTAGGACCAAGAAGGAAACCCGAGTAATATCAGCAATCCAAGCTGCAGTAATATTACGAAAGGAGAAATGCCAAGCTTACCTCGTCCACATCTCAGCAGGAGAGAAAGACGACAAGTTGCGCATCAAGGTGCCAATTGTGGATGGATATCTTGACGTGTTTCTCGAGGAATTAACCGGGTTACCTCCAGATCGTCAGATAGAGTTCTCCATCGACTTGATACCTGGGGCAGCACCAGTATCTAAAGCACCCTATCGAATGGCGCCAAAGGCATTAGAAGAACTGAAGGAACAACTGCAATGCTTGCTTGAAAAGAAGTTCATCAGGCCTAGTGCATCACCATGAACACCCGTGTTGTTCGTAAAGAAGAAAGATGGAACTTTCCGTATGTACATAGACTATCGAAGTCTCAATCAACTGATCATTAAGAACAAATATCCTCTTTCGAGGATAGAAGACTTATTCGACCAGTTGAAGAATGCTACGGTATTCTCAAAGATCGATCTAAGGTCTGGTTACCACCAGCTAAAGGTCAAGAGCGAGAATATCCCAAAGACAGCATTCCGGACTCGGTATGGACATTACGAGTTCACCATGATGCTTTTCAGAGTAACAAACGCTCCGATAATTTTCATGGATATGATGAATAGAGTGTTTCATCCGTACCTAGACTAATTCGTCATTGTCTTCATTGACGACATTCTTGTGTGCTCTAAGGACAAAGAGCAACAACACGAAGAACATCTCAAGGCAGTCTTAAGGATAATGAGACGAGAGAAGTTTTATTCCAAATTCAGCAAGTGTGAATTTTGGATCAACTGCTTGTGTATCGATTAGTACTAGAGCATCTCACTCCCTTATGTCTAAGAATTTAAGAAAAAATTTGAGGATATAGAGTATAGAAGAATAGACCTTAAGTGAAAGTGAACTTTTGAGGAATACAATGAGAACCTAAAACCGAGTGAATTAATTAGAGATAAACTTGGATGAACATCAAATAGAAACTGAACTGCACGTTCTTAAGTTGAGTAGCTAGACGTTATTGAGAACGAACTAGTTTTGTGCATAAGAAGAAATATGAAACTTGGGCATAGTTACTTTCTTTTGGGATAACATAAGATTTTAAGCTTAAGTAGAGCCTTTTTGTGGAATGAGTAAGCTAGATGTAATCTTAAGTCTTACGTGTTAAGAATTAACATTTATATGTTATGGGAATACTTTAGTTGAAAGAGAAAGGACAATTGATTTTTATCTATGGGATACATAGTGGACTTCGAAGTAGAGGAAAATTTGCAACTATGTAGGAAGAAAAGTTTGCATGCTTGAGGATTAGAAAACCTTCTAAGTGTTAGATCAGGTAGAGTGACAACAAACTTAGTCGACCAAGAAAACCAAGAAGTAATTTTGGTTTTAACTAATGGAGAAGCTTTCAAAAACCAAACCTCTCCACTAAGCCACTCTTTTTGGACCAGAAGTTTTAGAGTAAGTAGTTAGACAAAACTATTTTGAGTGGAGTAAGATATAGTACCAGTTCATCCTAAACCTAGAATTTTTCCACGCAGTATTGTGCAGATACCATGGTTTACCCGTTCACCCTATAACCGACCTTACGAGAAAGGATCCTAGAAGCGCAAAAAGACGATAAATTCTTGAGAGGAATACGTAAGCGCGCTGAGGAAGGAACCATTCAGAGGTTCGTGTTGAATACTGATGGAGCTTTAATGTTCGATAACAAAATCTGTGTGCCTAAGGATGAAGGAATGAGGAATGAAATTCTGAAAGAGGCACATAACACTCCGTACACCATTCACCCCGGATAGACGATGATGTATCGGGGACTGGAAGAAAACTTTTGGTGAAGGGTATGAAGAGATCGATAGCTCAATTCGTCAGGAGCTGTTTAACCTGCCAACGAGTTAAAGCAAATCACCAACGACCTCCAGGGTTGTTGCATCCTCTGGAAATGCCAGAGTGGAAATGGGAGAACATCACTATGGATTTTGTCACCGGATTTCCGAAAACGGTGAAAAATCACGATGCCATTTAGGTTATCGTAGATAGACTTACGAAAACTGCCCACTCTATCCCTGTTATAATGACGTATACGTTGGACAAGCTCGCCCAACTATACATAGCCGAGATAATCAGACTGCATGGTGTACCAGTCTCGATAGTGTCCAATAGAGATCCCGTTTTACCTCTAAGTTCTGGGGAAGTCTGCAATGAGCCTTGGGTACTGAATTGAAATTCAGCACCGCATACCACTCGCAGACTGACGGACAATCGGAAACTATCCAGACACTCGAAGGTATGCTGAGAGCTTGCGCTCTAGATCTTGCAGGAAGTTGGAAGAGCCACCTGCCATTTGTAGAGTTGCGTATAACAACAGTTATCAGGCGACAATACAGACGGCACCGTACGAAATACATTACGAGAAAAGGGTGTAGATCGCCAGTTTGTTGGGATGAGGTCAGAATTCGAAAGATTCTCGAACCCGAACTAGTTGAAAGATTGGTTGAGATAGTCGCAAAGATTAAAGGAAAAATCTAAACGACTCAAGACCGTCAGAAGTCATATGCGGACGCTAGGAGAAGAAATTTACAATTCGACATTGGCGATAAAGTATTTTCTCCGAGTTGCACCAATGAAAGGTCTAATCCGTTTTGGTAAAAGAGGTAAGCTAAAGTCGCGATACAATGGGCCATTTGACATCCTGAATAGAATCGGGGATGTGGCTTATCGCTTAGCACTACCACCGGAGTTATCACGAGTGCATGATGTATTTCACATATCTACCCTCAGGAAGTACATAAGCGATCCAAACCCTGTTATTAATCGTATAGATTTAAGTTTAAGTTGTGACCTGACTTATGAAGAAGTTCCAGTTACTATCCTAGGAAGGAAGTTACACTTATTAAGGAATCAAGAAATACCATTAGTTCTAGTCCAGTGGAGCCGACACGAGAAAGAAGAAACAACTTGGGAAATAGAGGATGAAGTCCTAACCAAATACCCTCAATGCTTAAGCAGTACCTAGAAGCTGAATTTCGGGGACGAAATTCCTGTTAAGGGGGTGAGGATGTAATACCCCGTCCCGTTTTATACCTTTTATATTTCTAGAACCCTTATTTTTATTTTCTTAATCTTTGTTTCTTTTTATTTTATTATTTTGTGTGCTTTTGTGTAATTTAAATATATACCCCTTTTTCAAATTCCTAAATTCGTAGAAAGAATCGAATCTTTCAAACGAATAAAGGACTACGAGAAATTAAATATTCAAAGATTAAAAATCAGGATTTTGATCCGTTTAATTTATTGAGAATAATTAAAATACATTAAAATATTATTCGAGTCTTAAAACTGTATTAATTTTCAAATCGGGATTAATCTCGTGAACCAAATGATCCCTGAACCGTATCAAGTGGGAACGAAAATATTTGAATTAAAGGGGGTTAAATTCGGGCCACATAATATACTTTCCTTTTTTGAATTAAATTAATTACACATTAAATCTCACCCACATGTTTATTCCTTCTTTAAAATTAACTAATTAAGAAATAAAAAAATTAAAATATCCCTTTCTTTTCCCCAAGGAACAAAACACGTACACATACCCATTCTCCTCATTTTCATTTCTTTCCTTTCCCAAATTTCACACGCCTCTTTCTCTCTCTAGTTTTCAATTTCACGCCCAGTTCCTCCTCCTTCTTCCACCGGCGACCGCCGCGCCTTCAGCCCGTCAGCCGCGACGCCTCCGCCTTTCCTCCTCCTTCATCGCACAGCCGCCGCGTCGCTCCTCCTCCTCCAGGCGCGAAACCGAGCGCCGCCGTCTGCCTCGAAGCACCGCCGCCGTCGCGCCTTTTCCCCTCCTCCGAACGCCGCCGTGCGATGCTGCCGTACGTGTCGCCCTCCGTCGTCGCTCACCCCTCGGCCATGACCTCTCTCCGTCGCACAGCTGCAGCTCAGGCCGCCGCCGTCCTCGCTCAGCGCCGTCGTCGCACCGCGATGCCGTCGCCTCTTTCTTCTTATTTTTTCAGTAAGGTCTAAATCTCCTTTTCAATTTCATCCCCGTTTAATTTCCGATTGAATTGCAACTTCGAATTATTTCAATTTCAACACCGTAACCCCTCTCTTTGTTTTCTCCTCTTCCGAGACGATGCCGAGCCAAACCCCTGCTACCCAAATTTTCCGGCGAATCCCCGAACGACGCCGTTATGCTGCCCAAATAATCCGACGAATAACCGGTTTCTTTTAGGACGCCGTTAGGCCGTTCGTTTACCACCTCGAACCGGACTCGTAAGATTTTGCTACCTTATTTCTATTTTCTCGTAATAGTGGATTAGGAATTGAGTTGTTTTCCGTTGAGCCGTTGTAAGTTTTAAAATAATTATTTTTAGTTTTGAGACTTGTAGATGGACTGTGGGTATTTTATTGTTAGTATTGTTATATAGTGTTAGTTGTTATGTTTGGTAGTATTGGGTTTGTTGATTAATATTGTTGAATTAATTGTTTAGTTGAAATAGCTGTTTAGTGTTATTGAATGGATAGATTAGTATTGTTGTTTTAGTTGGAGGGTATTATTGATGACTGGATGAATTAGTTTAGTTTGAATTAGCTGAATGGTGGTGAAATTAGTTTGTTTTAATATTAGTTGAGTTTTTGGAGACAAAGGGAAACTCGTCTTCCCCTTGTGCGACTGTTAGAGAATTAAGAACGAAAATATAAGTCGTTTTATATTCAAAATTTAGTAAACAAATGAAAAAGGTAGAAAATAGTATTATTCTTTTGTTTAGAAAGTGTCACAAATCAATTTTAGCAGTGTTACTAAAGTTAGAAAAGAAAAGTACTTTTTATAAATTTCTTAGAAAGTCTAAGTTTATTAATAAGTTTTAATAAAGGGTTTTTATTTATAAAATATGATTATTTATATTCAAAATTTCTTTTAAAATGAGAAATATAATTTTTAAGAAAGAAAAACCTTTTCTTTAATTTTATTAATATTTTTCTAAGTAATTTAATATTTTTCTAAGTAATTCCAAGATTAATTCTTATATTTTCTTCCTTAAAGGACCTTTATTAAGGACACCACTAAATTCAGTAAATACACCCCCTGTTACACCTCAGAAATCAGTGAATACACCGTCCTGTTACACCACTGCTTTCAGTAAATACACTCCCCCTGTTACACCACTGCTTTCAGTAAATACACCTCTTGTTACACTACTGCTTTTAGTAAATACACTCCCTAATACACCTCCTCTTAAAAAGGGGTGTACTTATCAAAAGATTGTTTTTGTAGTAATCGAGATAGTCATACCACAAGTATACTAGTAAATACACTCACCTTTTTAGAAGTAGTGTATTTACCAAAATAGGGTGTGACCCTTAAGCAAGTCTTTTTTGAGTTTATAAGACCACAACTCTCTCGATTCTCGTAACACAAACTCTCAAGTTTTCCTAAACGTTTTCAAAGGTCAACTTTTAATTAAATATCTTCCTACTAGGATTCGGTACTAGTTGGAACGCGCACGAGGTTTTCGACCCTCTGCCTACACTTCATTCTCGGGACTCGAAACAATCAGGTGGGTGATGATCCGTTGATTGATCTGCTATAAATAACATCGTGCCGGTATTTTCTGAACTCGACTAAATTAAATCAAATCAAAAATATCTAATCCAACATAAATGTAACACCTATATATATAACTGTTTGGATTATGTGATATAACTACATATGTTATATATTAGCCTGTTGTTTTGTGAATCGATCACCACTGCATGAGTAAACACCTTACGTGAGCATGAATCAGTTCAGTTATCAGTTTTATGGAAAGTCAGTAAGTACGGAGTTGTGATTTGAGTATTGTTTTTCCGGCCTCCGGGGACAGCTGTCGTTTGACGCCCTCGGAATCAAGGTCGTTGATTATTTTTCCGGCCTCCGGGGACAGCTGTCGTTGACGCCCTCGGAATCAAGGTCGTTGATTATTTTTCCAGTCTCCGGGGACAGCTGTCGTTTGACGCCCTCGGAATCAAGGCTGTTGATGGTTGGAGTTGAAAAGGATCACTATGATGGAAGGAGAATGATTGTACATTTATGGTTTGTCAGTTTGTGATAATGCGTGATATGATTTTGGGCTTTGCCCTAATGTGAATCAACTTGTGTTATTCCAAGTATGCCATGTGAAATATGCTTAAGTACCGTTTAAGTTTTATAATCTTTTATATACATTAACTGTTTAAATAAAATAAACCTTTATCAATGAGTATAACTTAATATATTTCGGATTTACCAATCCCATGATGTTGCAAATCACCCATATGTGAGAATTCAATTCTCACGCCCCTTTTCCCTAATCCCCTTGCAGATTATGATTTCGTGGAGCAAGGACAGTAATAGAGACGACACGGAGTTCCCCACTTAAATAAAACATTTCTGTTAATACTATGCCTTATGTACACATATATGTGTGAGAGATACACATTAAAATTATTCTATTCATTTCTTCCGCTGCATAAAACTCATCATCTCTCATTTCCGTTATATTTCCTTCAAAAAATTTATAGTTCGGACTTTTGATCACAATAACACTTCGAATTCGATATAATTAATATATATTGGGTTCGGGGCGTTACACTAATATTTTCAATGAAGTTTAAGAAGTTTTGCAGGATAGTCTACTAAGAAGGTCAAGCTCGATTGTGGCTCACTCGACACAAGCAAGTAAGAAAAAAAAAATGAAAAGAAATGAACATGTATTAAATAGGTATAAATTAATACTATATGTTTATAAATAAAACTTTAAATATGTTTATGATATTAGTCATAATTAAATTTAGTAATAATAAGATTTCAATATTTATTAAAAAAAAAAAAAATAAGTATCATATCAAGAAAGATTTTCATAGATTAATTAGTCATGGAAATACCTATATTCGTGAGATTTATTTAGACTGTTTCCATATCTTGATCACAAATATATATATATATATATATATATATATATATATATATATACATGCGTATGTGTATTTATATATTTTCATTGTAAATTAGCAGATTTAATTATCAAAATACTAGATAAGAAATATTAATAATGAAAAAAAAAATATATATATATATATAAATACACTAAACTAAATGCATTAAACACTTCAGAATACCAGAAGTCATTTTATGCTTCTCATTTTCTTTTTTCTTCCTCTCTCTCTGCACGTTTCTCCCTTCTCTCTACTCTACTCTCTCTCTCTCTCTCTCTCAAATTATTTTTCCTAAAACTACATCTCTCCATCCAAAGTCGCCGTGAATCACCCATGGAAACAAGGGTCTGGCAACGTAAAAAGTATATGAAGGAGAAATAGGGAGAATCTGCAATGTTTTGATTTACTTTCTGGGAAAAAAAAAAGTACAATTGAATGAACTAGAGTTGCCTTCGTTGAATTCCCCTCTCAAGGTAAGATTTAAATTACATGATTAATAGAAAGTAATTGGGTACTCTTCTGAAATTAGGGTTTGGAATTTGATTTCAATTAGATTTAATTATCTTGATGGATTTGATAACTATGTGATTAATCGGTGTTAATTAGTGGATTGCATGTTGAAAATATCAATGCAAGTGACTTTAGATGATTATTTACCTACTGTGAGATGTTGACATGTTAATGGGGATCGTTTTAATGGTGTTTTTGTGTTTAAAATATGTTGAAGGTCTCAACTATGTCTTTTATAAAGAAAAAAGTATTGCTGAAAATTTCTATTGGGGCTACTCCATTTTAATGAATAGCATCGGACTATTTTTAGATTTTATTTGTTTAAATCCTTTTAAGAGATTGAAGTACTGGAAGTCCTAGATATGTGGTAAAAATTTCAGATTTTTATGAGATATTTTCGATTTTATATGAATTTTCTAAGAAAGTGTTGTATAGAGATAAAAACGTCTCGTTTTAAGGTCATGCTTGTAAAACTCCCTATAGTCAGATCACTTCGAATTTATGAGTGAATTTACACTTTGTTGTTCTATTACCTCTTATGTGTCTTAGAAATTTTATCTGGCCTCTTTTGAAGGTATATTCTATTTTTAGTTATTTTCTTTCCAAACAGCGTTTTTCCAGTGAAATTGAACTGTTTTTGCCCTCTATTAGAATGCATGCATAAGATGAAATAAGCAAAAATAAAATATAAAATTTTAGAATATGTTACTACTGACACTTAAGGTCATTTAGGATTTAGCCTTATATTTTTATGAGAAATACACGAATTTTACCAGATATTAGAAAATAATTTAACGTATGACCAGTTTGTGACTTGTTTTTCAGTCTATTTGTGAAAATCATAAGAAAATATATACAGACTATTTTGAATTGAAATTTTTATTTTATGTATCTATACAAGATATGAACTTACTGTATAAATTTCATAATTTTCTAACATGTCTATAATTGATGATAAATAATTTACTATAGACTGTCTTTTTAGAGGCTTGACACATAGAATGTGAGTTGGTAAATTTTTTTATTTAATCACCTAGTTAACTAAAAGTATAAATATTTTAGAATGAACAAATCAAACTTACTTTGAGCATATTAGAATATTTTTATGGTTCATTTTAGCAGTGTGTGGAAATTTACTTAAATGTTATGATTAACATGTCTTTCCATGTGAATTTGACTAGTTTTCGCATCTAGAATATCCTTGAAGTATGATTAAGTTGGTAGGGATATTAGATCCTATTATGAATGAAACACTAAGTATATGATATATACGCATAGTTAGATAATAAAGATAGTGAAAGAGCTATATGTACATTTATATAATTTAATGATTAAAAGACTAAGAGATATACGAATGTGTCGAGTGCAGTACGAGCAGCTGGACTTCCAGGAAACTATCCCATCACATAATCACGCCAAGAAAGTGGGTAACTTTTAATTGCTTATGCATTATTTAGAATAATCTGTGTGTGTACGAGCAGGCAGATCTTCGGATTATGCTCTGTGTGAATTATAGTAAGTCTACGGACTATGCTCTGTGTGAATTATGGCTAGTCGACGGGCTATGCTTTGTGTGAATCATGAAGGGTCTACGGACCATATCTGTGTGAAATGAGTCGGGCCTACGGGTCCGACGTGTACTCGATTGGCATACTAATTAGTCTTTTTAATGCATTTGTACATTAAACGTTATCCCACTGGGCTTCTCCTCCGGGGGAAGACTCATGATGCTACTTTAACTTTTCAGGTATCGTTGGCGACGAGGCGGACGTGTGACTGACTGGACAAACTCCGCCTTCATCTATTCACTATATTTTATGTTTTCTATAAGGAATGAATAAGGATTTTCTTATGTTATTGTTTTAAAAACAATTTCCAAAATATATGTATAAATTACTTGGTTAAGTTATCAAGTCTTTTTATAATTACTAGAACGTTATGCCGATCACTTGAAATGTCTAGTTTTTAAATACTACTGGTTACGCATATGTTTCATTTCTTATGTTTTAAATTAAGTATAATATAGTATCACGTGCATATTGATTTATTACTTGAAATTGTCTAAATTACGTATGTGTTTGACTCAGAAATGTGGTCTAACACGAGTTAGGCACAACATGGTTAGACATTAATTTTTTTTAAAAAGGGCTCGTAGTTTTAGTATACAGTCTTCCGCTTGAGAAATAAATATTTATTTTCAACCGCAATTGATAATTACTTTTCAAAAAAAAAATCTTCATGGTAAATATTGTCTACGTTTTCCCGAGTATGACGGCACCCCTTTCGGGGCGCTACAGGTCTATACATTTAAACACATTCAAGCGGATCACAAACTTAAAAGTTACAAATCCTTAATTCAAGATTAATAGTTGGCTCCCACTTTGACCACATAAAAATTGACAGGGACTCCGAAGGGAGTAAGTTAATATCAATTTCTTATACCTAAGTAATAACCATAATTCAATACAGGATTATTATTTCGCTTTGAGCAAGCCACTCGTGGTGAGGGTCAATACCGCCACTAGTAATAATCCACAATCATCCTTTCGAAATTTATTCATGTGAAATCCATCTTTTTGGCCGATCCGAGGGAAAAATGTATTCCAAAAAACTTCACAAATAAATAAATTATGGAGGTCAAATTTATCCAATTTTATTATCCGGAATAAAATTGCGATTATAAAAACATACTTAGTAATTTTCGAAAGTAAGGATTTTCTTGGACAATTTAAAATAATCATGCAAACACATATTAACAAATAATAGGTGCACGAAAATAAAAACATCCATCAAAATAAAAATTAAACACATTGGGGCACTCAAATCCAATTGTCACGGTTTAATTTTCTTCAAGTCTTGATGCGAGAAATCGTCCTTGTTGCTTTCATCGTTCGTCTCGATAAGCTCTCACTCGAACAACAACACTTCATCAAAAATAACTTCATTTGGGGTTCGGGACGACGTTTGGAATCACAAAAAAAAATAAGAACGGAAATAAAATTTCACGGCCCGAGATCCGGCACGCGTAGGCCCATGAAGGTGGGTCGAGTACCTCTCGTGCCACGGCTGCAGAGGACGAGCACCTTGCGCCGAGGGGCAGTGCCCCCGTGCGCGCATCGCGTGCCGAGCAGCATCGGGCACCCGTCGTGCACGGCACCGTGCGCCTCGCGCACACCATGCATCGGGTTTCGTCGTTCGTCCTTATTTTTCAACCCGTGCATAATTCCACGTCCATGCATGCGTCGTCCGGGTACGTCGTCTTCAATTCTTCGTATCCGTCTTCATCTCGATCCGGTTACAACTTATTTACAAAAAATAAATAAAACTAGATCTAGACTAGTCTATTACAATGAGCAAATCAAAATAAAACCAATTAATCTACTCGTGGATTTTCTCACGAGAAAAATGAATTCGAACGAATCGAATTAAAAATAATTAATTCACACGTATGAATAAAATTAAACAAACATTAAAATCATGACAATTGGATACCTGCAAAAAAGATCTAGCAATTCTACTATCCAATTTCAATTTAATATTTAAACAATTTAAATTCCAATTTAAAGATTAGAGCCCGAAACCGGGGCTCTGATACCAGTTGTTGGGAAAATAGGGATGCCCGGATCTATTCGAGATGAAATTTAAATACGAATTTAAATTCAATATTATTACTAGCATGAATTAATCCTAATTAATTCAAATAAAAAATTCAACAACAATTTTATCATCATGCATGTTGAATTAATTCACATAAAACCTATGGCGGAAAAACTAGGAATTTATGCGATTACGTACCTCTTATAGATATGGCCTTTGATAATCACGGGACTATCACGAACGTGCTACCAACCAAAAAACCTTCTCAAGTATGTCCCTTTCGCCTTGCTTGATCACCGGTGGGAAGTGCTTTCAAGCAATTTAAAATAACAAGGAAGAAAGAAAAAAATAGTGTTGCTGATTTTTTTTTTCAACGCTGTGAAAAGTAAACTGGAGATGAAATAATTATCCCCTATATATATGTGAGGGTGAACGAAATTTTGGTGCATTTTAGGTGAGATAAAATCTTTTTCTTGGCCTCCAAGAAATCTTGAATATATCCCATATATTCTTTTCTCCATAATAAATATTTCACAAAAATCTCAACCTCCTCCTAATAAGCATATTTTCGAAAATATTAAAGAAAGAATCCAAAATTTGGATCTTCTTGAATATATGAGATAATGTTGTATTCCAAGAATACTTGTAACGCCCCGAATCCAAAACACATTAATTGTATCGAATTCGAGGTGCCACTTGTAACTAAAATCCGAACTATAAAATTTTTGATATAAAAAGAGATAACAAAATGAGAGATGAGTTTTATGCAGCGGAAGAATGAGTAGAATAATATTTATAAGTATCTCACACGCATATATATATGAATATAAAGCTTAGTATTAACATTAACATTTTATTTAAGTGGGGAACTCCGTGTCGTCCATATTAGTGTCCTTGCTCCACGAAATCATAATCTGCAAGGGTTGTAAAAAGGGAGCGTGAGATTTGAATTCTCACGTATGGGTGATTTGCAACGTCATGGGATTGGTAAATCCGAAATATATTAAATTGTACTCATTAATAAAATATATAATTTATTTAAGCAGTTGATATATAAATAACATATATCCCAGAAGTAACAAGCTCACGTAATAATTAATTGGGCATGACATGTTTCACATTCACATAATTGATATATCACAAGTTGGTTCACGTTAAGGGGCAAAGCCCACAATCACTTTCACATACAGTAAATCTCTTCCAAAACAATATAAACAATTCTCCGTGACCATGCACCTGATCTATTATCAAACATGGCCACACACCACTTCCTCAAATGAATCCCGTGACCATGCACCTGATCTATTATCAAACATGGCCACGCACCACTTCCACAAACGAATCCCGTGACCATGCACCTGATCTATTATCAAACATGGTCACACACCACTTCCACAAACGAATCCCGTGACCATGCACCTGATCTATTATCAAACATGGCCAAGCACCACTTCCACAAACGAATCTCGTGACCATGCACCTGATCTATTATCAAACATGGCCACGCACCACTTTCCTCTTCATTACTAAAACTGACAATTCGAACTGTACACATAATTTATACTTAAATAGATTCATGCTCATAAAATGCTCTTATATCATGCAATAGTGACAGATTTAAATAAATAAAAGACATTTGTATCATATATACATAATTCAAACAGTTATATAATAGGATTTACGTTTATGTTGGATTAATTGTTTTAGACTAATTTAGTCGATTTCAGAGTATACCAGCACAACGTATTATGAGCAGATCAATCAACCGATCATCACCCACCTGATTGTTCTGAGTCCTGAGAATATTGTGTAGGCAGACGGTCGAGTCCTCCGTGCGTGTCCCGAAAAGTACAGAATCCTATTAAGGAGTATTCCGATTAAAAGATCGACTTTTGAATTTGAAAAGCTTATGCGTTTGTATCTCGAGGATTGAGTAGATTGTTGCCTTTAGAAAACTATTGAAAACTAAAGTTTTCAAAGGTTGATTTCTATTTGATAAGTACACCCCTTTTTAAGAGGAGGTGTATTAGGGGGGTGTACTTACTAATTTTAGTGGTGTCCTTAGCAAAAGCCTCTTATAAAATTAAAATATAAAAATAATAATTATTATTCTTGGAAAAACTTATAAGAATAAAATAATTACTTAAGAGTATTAAAAAGAAATAAAGAAAAGGTTTTTTTTTTCTTTCTAAGATTTATATTTCCCTTTTTTTTAAAGAATTCTTGAATATAAAAATTTATATTTTATAAATAAAACTCTCTTTTAAACTTATTAAAAGACTTGGACTTTTCTAAGAAAATTATATTATAAACTAAAAATAGTTTATAAAAAGGTATTCTTCTTTTCTAATATTAGTAATACTTCTAAAGTTGGTCTGTAATATTTCTAAAACAACGTATTATATTAAAAGGCTTTATTTTGCGTTTCTAATTTTCTAACAGGGGTACGGGGAAGACGAGTTTCCCTTTGTCTACGGATTCAAAACAAATGTGTTAACAATTGAAAATCATCATCCAATAATAATATCAACTCATCAAAACAAGGATACTAAAGGACTAAGCCAAAAATACTATATTACTAAAACAGTGACACTAACCATCTACAAGATTAATACTAGTCCACTAAGTCAAAATACTACAACATCTCAAAACAACATTACTCAAAGATTCAACCACTGTTACTAAAACACTAAATCAAAGTCCAAAAGGATAAATTCTTAAACAACCGTCCTTTTCGAAGTGAAGAATGAGGAATTCAACAGAAGAAAGAAATATAGCAAAATAACTGTTCGTTTTTCCTACTTCTAAAAGGAGTGATACAAAATAATCTAATCAGCAACACCGAACAAGCCAAATAGTGTCACTAATACACTAAACCATTTCTATCAGTACGTTTTCCTTTCCTTCCCGCTTCCTTATTTCACGGTTTCGAACAAAACCCGACTTATAATCTGAAATTTATGAAACGAAAGAGTGAAGGTGGAGACCTTACGAGCTTCGGTTCGAGATGTTAAACGGGCGGCCTAACGGCGTCGATTGGGGATTTAGAAAATGAATCGAACAGCATAACGGCGTCGATCGGGATTTACAGAAATTTCGGCAGCAGCGGCTTCGATTTGCAGTGTCATCTCGAAGAGAAATTAACACAAAAGAGAAGAGTTACAAAGTGAAATTGATCTCGACGGATTAGAAATCGAAAAGGGGCTTTTTCTTAAAACTTACTGGAAGGAAATTAAAGAGGCGGCGGCTGGGCTGAAGGAGGCGGTGGCGTTGCTTCGGTCGGGAACTGGGATCAACGGCAGCGCTGCTCTTCGGCGGTAGATGCGTCGCGACGGCACCTGGGCTGGAGCGATAGCCGTCGCGCATCAGAGAGAGAGGCGGCGGCGATTTGGCTTCGGCTTCGACGGAGAAACAGGGGAGGCGGCGGAGCTAGGTCGCGTCGCGACGGCGGCTCGCGACGCTGCGTCCGGAGGGGTCACGACGGCTGGGCGCTGGAGTACGGCGGTCGAAGCGCGACAGGGAGAAGGAAGAGAGGAGACGTCGTGGCTTCGGCTGAGGCCACGACGTCGTCATTCGCCGGAGGAGGAAGAAGGATGCGTTCCTTCTAGAGAGAGAGAGAGCAGAGCGAAAAGTGGAGAGAGAAACTGATGAATTCTTGTGCGTGAGGAATGAATTGGAAAAGGGAGAGGAATTGATTATATGTGTATATACGGATTTCCTCAAGAAAACTATATTGCCTTTTTAGAAACCTTTTCAAATCCGTAACCAGAGAAAATAATAAGGAAAGTTTTAATTAAAAGAAAGAAAAGATTAGTGGTTGAGAATTTTAAGGAAAACAAATTTCTCTTCTGATATTTATTGTACTTGATTAAGGCGTGTTTGGTTTAGGGAATAAATTTTGAAAAATACTAGTATCTTAATTAATTAATTTCTGGAATTTTAATTATTCATTAAATTACACGGATCGAAATCCTCAATTAAAACTTGAATATTTAATTTCTCGTAGTCCTTTATTCGTTTGAAAGATTCCGATTCCTTTCTTCGAATTTAGGAATTTATAAAAGGGTATATATATATATTTATTAAATTACACAAATAGCAACTCAAAATAATAAAATTAAAAGAAACAAAGATAATAATATAAAATAAGGTTTCTAGTAAAATAAAAGGTATAAAACGGGACGGGGTATTACAATACTTATCTTCCATAATATATTTCCAAGAAAATCAACAAGATCTTTTCTTTCTACTAATATATCTTTTTCGAAAATATCATGAAAAGATCAGCAAATATATTTTCTTTTATTTTAATCACCTTATCATTATTGAGCTACTTAATTGGGCTACTTGAGGGGCCTTTAGGAGAATTAAGATTGGACCTCCAATGAACTATTGAGCCCCAATATATTCAGCCCATTAATATTAATTAGTACCACTAATAAATTAATATTGCACTATCCATCTTAATCCATATTACGATAATATGGGCTCCCGGTTATTATTTCCTTCGTTTAAGATTAACTAGTCCATTAATTAATTGAGCTTCTGAATAGCTCTAAATTAATTAACATTTTTCACCTTGGAGTAAAGACAGCTCAACATTATTATCCGTACCGAAGAAACTAATTCTTCACTTGCAAGATTTGGAACGATAAAACTTCTGAGCCCACCAAGAGGACAAATCACACGAGCCGTACTCGCACGCGTTTCTCCGTATTAAATCTTAGCAACCGTCGTATGATTAATATTACTGCCCAAAGCACAAGGTTCGAAGTCACGATGATTCTCACCCAACATGAATCAAAGCAGTAACCATTAAGCATACACAGACCTATTTAAGTGACGGAGATTAAGAAATCAATAACCACTGAGGTCTAATTCTTCACATTTCAGAACAGAAGAATGTATCCTCGCTGTAGGTCCTCTTCAACACATACTAAATATGCTAGTGCAATCTCTTGGTCAAGACAAACCAATCTGAGATGTACACATCGACCTTTCATGGCGGATTATTCAATTCCACCTAGGTCGTGAACTTGTACGTTTAGTTACAAGGAACCGTTAATGTGATCTTCTGTGATCGGGTATCACCACATTAACTACAATGTAACACGTACTATATATATTGAACAGTTTGCAATAAATATTCAACATTCAATCATATTTAAAGCAAATGTGATAAAAGATTTATTCTCATAAACAAGTGTTCAATACATGAGTTATACAAAGTAAAAGTATACTTTCACGTATAACTCTAACAAGAGCCCCAACCATCCATGTGTAAAACTTCCAAAGGAAACTTAGATGAATGAACAACCGAAGGAAATTGTTTCTAATGCATTTTGCCCAACTTACAATCCTCACAAAATTGAAAAGAAGTGCAACATGATTCAATTTCAAAGCTCTCATGACATGAGATAAAGTTTTATTACAGGGATTGTTGGTGAACGAATCTAATCGTAAGGATTAGTGGCTGTTTTAATCCGTTTTTACGTCACCAATCAATAACGTGTGATTGATTACCACCGTAAATGGTAAATCGGGGTATGAATTTATCGAATTTGTAAATTCGGTAGTCGAAATTGGACTTATTTCGTGTATGTGTAGGTTTTGGTATATTTGTATGTGTTGGGAGTGTTTATCAATTTGAACTTGTATTTCACAGCTGGAGAACAACTATTTATAGAGACTAGCAAGCATGAGGTGTCCAAGACTCTTGGTCTCCCTAGCCTGTATGCTTGACATGTGTCCCTTTGATCTTATCTAAGCTGAATCTTAGTTACAAGGTCTTCTTTGGTCTTATCTCGGACTCATTGTTGTTCGCCTAGGTCGGCTTGATTGATCTTGTTGATTCTACAACTGAAAGTTGTTCGCCTCTTGAGGTTGTACTTTGGAAGTTGCTCGCCTTATGGCTTTGTTCAGCTTGGCTTTGGGATCTTTATCCTTTGTTCACTTGTACACACCTCCTTGGCTGTTTGTTGTATCATAGTTTGACCAAGTTGTTCGTCATTGATGACTTCACAGTTGGCTCATTCTTGGTCTCGGATCTTAATACCTGTTCGCCCATTAGTTGTTCGTCGGGGGAGTTGTTCGTCACTTCATACACCTCCCAGATTGGTTAATGCACCCGAATCGTGATTTTCTTTGTTTAGACTTCAATAATTGTTCGCTCCATATTTAGATGATGTTCGCCTATCAACAATTGCCCCCTATCCTGACTAGATGTTGCATCAGACGAGCAACTTTGTGCCGAGCAACTGTAGTTAGGATATCGTCTTGGCCAAGATTTGGACGAACAACATCTTTGTGGCGAGCAACATTGGAATAACCGTTTCGTCTTCCCATGGTCTGGGGAGATCACGAAGATGACGCCAGCGCAATGATTGCGCGCCGTTCACGCGCGAGCAACCCCGAGGCCACGCGTTCCTATAATTGTTTATAGGCCCTTCAATTTGTGGTTTAGCTAGGAATTAACCCCGTTTTCTTTCAATTTTATCCCCGGGGCTTTTGGGAAATTACGCCTGGGACCCCGTTTTTGCTTGGGGTATAAGTAGTGGGGAAACTGAAAATTTTCCCACTTTTCCCCCTCTCGATACAGTGCTCCGGCGAATCCTTCCTTCCTCCGGCGATTTCGAGCTTTCCGGCGTCCGTTCCACAGTATTTGGCCTCAAATTTCAACTCCCAGGTAGTTACTCTTCTTCTCCTATCTTCTTCTTTACTTTTTCTCTCGAAAACGCCATCGCCGCCGTGTGGGTTCGAGCTCCACCGTCTTCTCCGGGATAGCGCCGCCGTCTGCAACTCTTTCTACCACCGTTTGGATTTTTCTTCCTCTTCTATGTCTTCGCAATCGAGCAATAAAACTGAGGAGACCCTAGATCCCCCTTTTCCCATTGTTGCTCGCGATCTAGAGCTGATGGTCCCGTTTTCGAAGGGCAAAATGGGAATTCAGGAGCACAAATTTTTTTTTTTTTTTTTAAACCTTGCGTTGCGCCCTGACTGAGTTCAGTGGCGGAATACTCAAGTCACTGCGTTGCTGAGAGTCAGAGCTATCAAGTCAGTGATGAGACTTGAAAGCTCAGGCTCTCAACAAGGCAGTGACTCGAGAGACTGAACTCTCGAGTGCCTTGCCTGATTTAGTCAGTGAGATGGAATCTCCCTGACCTGAATGCTTAACTAAAGTTCCTTTTTAAACAATGCTCTCAGTGAGCAGATTTTCGCAATACTTTAGAAGAAAAGACATTCCAAATAATAACACTTGGTTTAACGTGGTTCAGAGACACAAGCTCTTACATCCACGGCCTGATTTAACAGGAAATCCACTCCTTTGGATTCTTGTTTTTAACGTGCCAAGGTGCACTTACAACTGGACTCACGCCCCTCCACGGAGCTGCCTCTCCTTACAAACAACTTACTCCCAACAAACCTGACTAGAGGGTTTTGGTTTCGGTTAGGGTTTTCTCCAACTAGGTGAGGTTTTCCCTTTACAATGTGTTAGCCAATAGCTAAGATAGGGAAAACCTCTCTAAGCCTAGAGTTACAAGCTGAGCACTCTTATGTATATCTTTGTGAACTCTCAGTGTATAGAAATGAGTAGAACCTCCTTATATCTCCCATGCACGTATGCTACTACTCACACTCTCAGCTCGTAGGTGTTTGTTTTTCTTACAAGATACAACAATACAACTCTCAAACAAAACACAACACACTCTAACAACAAGCTATGAGCTTGTATTTATAATGGGGATTCAAATGTATCCGTTGGAGGGAAGATACATTTGAATCCAACATTAAATGGTTTCAACCACTTTTCTTGGAATGCGGCCTTTGTCAGTGTCAGAGTTGCTGCCTCGTGCTGATTGGTCCACGTGGCCTGGATTCACGGATCTTTGACTCAGTAGGTTGACCAAGACCCACTGACTTTAGGTGGCTTCCTCCTTCACTGTCATGATGATCTTCAGTTGGACTGACTCGTCCTCAGTGTAGTTGTCCTTCAGGGACTGTTTGAAGATCACTCCAAGAAGTTTGTCATAAGGCTGGATGACAAACTTCCCTGACCACAGTAGCCTGACTCCTTCAGGGCCTACTTGGTGCAGCACTGATCCACCTGATCAGGCTCTTCACTGAGTGGTCCACCAGACTTGGCTTAGATCAGCCTGACTTACACTCAGTGGGACATCCTTCAGGCTTCTCCATTGGTTCAGGTTGACGGCATGTTCTTCAGTCAGCTCTTCTGGTTGTCATCTTGATATCTTCAGGCTGTGTTGAGAAGTTCCCCCTCGCTGAGTTCCCCCTCAACTGAGCACCCTATTCTTCTGAGAGCTAACCTAGCCTGACCTGATCTAAAGGATACTATCCTGACTGCTTTCAAACCTATTACATGTTGTTTTGGAAAATCATCAAAACTAAACATATCCCAACAATTTCCCCCTTTTTGATGATTCCAAAACTTCTAACCAAATGATTTTCTATTACAAGAATAATGTCAGAGTACAAGTAATAGTTTGAAATATGCAGGAATTCCCATAGTTTAAAACATTTAAGATCTGTTCGGTTGACCATTTTTCTTAACAAAACTGGATCAGTGGTCATGTGAACAACCCGCTCTGATACCAATTGATGGTCCCGTTTTCGAAGGGCAAAATGGGAATTCAGGAGCACAAAATTTTTTTTTTTTTTTAAACCTTGCGTTGCGCCCTGACTGAGTTCAGTGGCGGAATACTCAAGTCACTGCGTTGCTGAGAGTCAGAGCTATCAAGTCAGTGATGAGACTTGAAAGCTCAGGCTCTCAACAAGGCAGTGACTCGAGAGACTGAACTCTCGAGTGCCTTGCCTGATTTAGTCAGTGAGATGGAATCTCCCTGACCTGAATGCTTAACTAAAGTTCCTTTTTAAACAATGCTCTCAGTGAGCAGATTTTCGCAATACTTTAGAAGAAAAGACATTCCAAATAATAACACTTGGTTTAACGTGGTTCAGAGACACAAGCTCTTACATCCACGGCCTGATTTAACAGGAAATCCACTCCTTTGGATTCTTGTTTTTAACGTGCCAAGGTGCACTTACAACTGGACTCACGCCCCTCCACGGAGCTGCCTCTCCTTACAAACAACTTACTCCCAACAAACCTGACTAGAGGGTTTTGGTTTCGGTTAGGGTTTTCTCCAACTAGGTGAGGTTTTCCCTTTACAATGTGTTAGCCAATAGCTAAGATAGGGAAAACCTCTCTAAGCCTAGAGTTACAAGCTGAGCACTCTTATGTATATCTTTGTGAACTCTCAGTGTATAGAAATGAGTAGAACCTCCTTATATCTCCCATGCACGTATGCTACTACTCACACTCTCAGCTCGTAGGTGTTTGTTTTTCTTACAAGATACAACAATACAACTCTCAAACAAAACACAACACACTCTAACAACAAGCTATGAGCTTGTATTTATAATGGGGATTCAAATGTATCCGTTGGAGGGAAGATACATTTGAGTCCAACATTAAATGGTTTCAACCACTTTTCTTGGAATGCGGCCTTTGTCAGTGTCAGAGTTGCTGCCTCGTGCTGATTGGTCCACGTGGCCTGGATTCACGGATCTTTGACTCAGTGGGTTGACCAAGACCCACTGACTTTAGGTGGCTTCCTCCTTCACTGACATGATGATCTTCAGTTGGACTGACTCGTCCTCAGTGTAGTTGTCCTTCAGGGACTGTTTGAAGATCACTCCAAGAAGTTTGTCATAAGGCTGGATGACAAACTTCCCTGACCACAGTAGCCTGACTCCTTCAGGGCCTACTTGGTGCAGCACTGATCCACCTGATCAGGCTCTTCACTGAGTGGTCCACCAGACTTGGCTTAGATCAGCCTGACTTACACTCAGTGGGACATCCTTCAGGCTTCTCCATTGGTTCAGGTTGACGGCATGTTCTTCAGTCAGCTCTTCTGGTTGTCATCTTGATATCTTCAGGCTGTGTTGAGAAGTTCCCCCTCGCTGAGTTCCCCCTCAACTGAGCACCCTATTCTTCTGAGAGCTAACCTAGCCTGACCTGATCTAAAGGATACTATCCTGACTGCTTTCAAACCTATTACATGTTGTTTTGGAAAATCATCAAAACTAAACATATCCCAACAAGAGCCAGTTGAAGTTTCTTCAGCGTCAAACGCTCACGTGGATTCTGTTGTTCGCTCTGTGGAGGACACCGGTGCGGGCCCATCTGGGAGAGAATTAATAGTTGCGGCGAACAACAATTTGGACGTAAGCTCTTCGTCTTCTGCCGAATCTAGAGATCCAGACCTTAACGAACTCACTCGCGAGTTCCTGGAGAGTATTAACTTCCCATCCCCAAGGATGCGGGAAAATGAGATCCCAGCTGGGGTTGCTCGACTATTTGAATGGCGAGCATATGCTGAAAGGTATGCGAACAGCTTTCCCCGTCCTCAGAGAGAAATAATGGACAAGGTGAAAACTGGTTACCAGGCGAGCAAAATAAAAAGTGTTGTTCGCGAAGATGAACTGGACTCTATCCGGAAGGACTACAAAATCCCATACGATATTCACCTGTGGGCCCCCCGGAGAAAGGAAAGAGCTGATCGCCCACCCCCCGGATGTACGGCGATCAACCTTCACACCTTGATTGCCGGATTAAAGCTGCCTCTTCCACCCGTTGTTGGTCGATTCCTGGAGGCGACCAACTTGGCCATCACCCAAATTACTCCAATTGGGTGGATGAACCTTCTAGGCTCTATGTGCCTGTTCGCCTTGGAGGGGTATATTGATCGGATCACTGCGGAAAAGATCAACTACTTGATGACAATTACAAGCTGCCCCTTGGGAGAAGAAGGCTATCACTATCTCAAGGCAAGAACTGGATTGAAAATGGTGGAAGAGGTGCCGAACAAGGTTCGTGACTGGAAGCAACACTTCTTTTGGATTGGGGGTGATTGGCGAGCATCTTCTGGTCCACACGGCGGCCCTGGACGAATAAATTCTCCAGCAGCCTATGGAAAACTGAAACGTAAGTTTGTTTCTTGCTCGCCTTTGGGCTAAGTAGTTCTAATTTAACTTTTCTTGTTTGTTCGCAGGCCCTCGTCTACCCAAGTGGAATTCGAAAGAGGAGGAGTTGAGCTCGAAGTTCCTATTTACTTCGTGCTTGGTTGGCCTTCGCAATAAAGCAGATAGAACCATTGACTATCTCTGCCGAACAAGGTGTCAAAAAGTTGCTCGCCTTTTGACTTACCCACACCACCTGGAGGCTCAAGCTGAGGTGCCCCCAGGTATGAAAATTTCTAACTCCTTGCTCAAGTCTTGTTCGTCGTTAACTTGTTTAACTTGCTCGTCTAATTCTAACTTCTCTCTTTTTTTTAGCCGAACAAGTTACAGTTGCCATTCCTCCCTCATTCACCCTCCTAGAGCAAAGGGTTCTCGAAATGGCGCCGCCTCGAGGGAAGAAAAGGAGAGGGGACCCTCCACAAAAGGTGCTCGCGATGACGAACAAGCCCGAGGGGGCTAAGGTTCCAAGGCAGGCTGCTCCCCCCATTCAAATCCGTTCTCCTCCTACCTCTCCCCCCCATGGGGGGAAACGTTTAAAGAAAGCCGACGGGACTTCCTTGTCCCATGATGTCCCTGGCAAGGGGAAGGAGAAGGTGGGTTCGAGCCATGCTCGCCCAGAAGGGGACGTTGTTCGCCGTTCATCTGTCGAGCTCACGGAGAGGTCCGGCAAGGCGAGCAAAGATATAGGTTCCCCCAGAGGCCCCGAGGACACCACATACTTAGGCCGGGATGAGCGAAAATTTTCTGAGTAAGTTTTTACTTTCTTACCGAACAAGTTTTTTATTTGCCAAATCTTTCAAGTGTTGACCTTATTTTTGTTCGCAGATACCGGCCCAACGATTATCCAGGGCGAGCAGATCTGATTCACCAGTTTGCCTGCTCTAGGACGCCGACGAGCTTCCGTGATATTACGGACGACCATGTTCGCCGAGCAACTGAAATTGTTGCTCGTGCCTGGTCACGACCGTTGAACAAAGCGGTCCTCGCCCAGGGCCCCATTGATAATTTTCACTTATCAATGGTCCAAGCTGCAAACTCCCTTGTCTCAGCTCAAAGGGGAATGGCTCAAGTAGCCGAGCTAGAGGAGACTGCTCGTCATCATGCCGCCTCCATTCGCCAGCTCACTGAGGAAAAAGATAAAATGGCGAACAACTTTAATGGCCAGATTGCTCGCCTAAAGGATCAATTGAAGTTGGCTGATGACCTGGAGAAGAAGCGCATTGAGGACTATCAGCTTGTCTCCGGCGAGCTTAAGGATACAAAGGCCGAGCTGCTCTCCTCTAAGACTGCGCTGGATGAAGAGAGGAAGAGGAGAGAAGGAGCAGAAGAAGAAGTTGCTCGGCTAAAGAAGCAAATGTCTGAGATGCTCTCAAGGGAAGAAGCCGAGCAAGAATTTCAAGCTCGGAGTGGGCCCATCTCAAACTTGGGTTATATATGCGCCTATGCGGACAGCATTCGCACGGCGGATGCTTATGACTTCAAGGATTTAGTTGAAGAGATGAGCAAGGATCTGAATGAATTTCTGGAGAACTATCCTCCGCCGAACAATATCGAGATTCAGCTGGCGGATTTGGCAGTACTAGGGGTTAAACTTGACAAACTCGACCCTAGTATTTCCATTACTCATCCTCCTCTTCCAGTTGATGAAGGCGAAGAAGAGGAAGGGGTGGCCGCGGCTAACGAGCAGAATGCAAAAGAGGCCGAGGATAAAGCTGCTGAAGATCTGGCCCGTGAAATGATTGTTGAACCCCCTGTTGAGCAGGCTCAAGATCCTCACCCGCCGAGCAACAATAGGCTTTAGACTTAATTTTTTTTTTTGTAATAGTTGTTCGCTCCTTTTTGTAGTACTTGTAATGGCTGCTTCCAGCTTGTACTATTTTTTGGGCTTAAAGTCTTTCTTTAATGGAATGTCTTTCTTTTGTTCGCTCATTTTCTTATATATGTTAATTGCCTTTACAATTATAACATATAGTGTTGGGCTTTTGTTCGAATTGAACTTTGCCTTTAGTGGAATCAGGGTTCAGCCTTAGGTTCTGTTCATTTTTTTTTTTAAAACGAACAACCTTTAAGTGGCTTTGGTCCTTAGGTTCTGTTCATTTGTAAAACGAACAACCTTTGAATGGACTTGTACCTCGAGCTTTTGGACTTTTTCCTTTGCTGACGAACAACTACTGTATTTACATTTTGAACAAATTACAAGTGTTATAAGACTGTTCATCACTTATATATACAATATGACGAACAACTTTGAACATAAACTAAAAACTTGCTCGCTTATAGATTTTTGCCGAGCAACTCTATTCAAAATTAAAAGACGCAGCATCAGACTATACAAATGTGGCGAGCAACTTTTTAATCTATACTTAACCAAATTTTCAAAAAATTATGCAAGTTTTTGATCCATTGATCCATTCCAATCCACTGATCCATTCCATTTGCTTCCATTTGCTTGATTCAGCATTCGCCATACTTGCCCCCAAGATAATTGTTCGCCCATTTACTGATAGTACTTCTTGAGATGTACGGCATTCCAGGAGTATGAGGCCGGCTTGCCTTCCATATCTTCGAGATCGTATACGCCATTTACGAATTTTTCCGTTATACGATATGGGCCCTCCCAAGCTGGTCCCAGTACTCCTGAAGATTGGGCGAGCAGTTTTCTTAGAACCAAATCTCCAACTCTGAATTCCCGGACTTTTACACGGGAATTATAATAACGCTCCGCTCGTTGCTTGTATGTTGCATTTTTTAACTCAGCATTGAGTCTTTTTTCTTCGAGCAAATCCATTTCAGCACTTAGAGCATAATTATTTGCTTGTTCATCAAAGTTGGTCGTCCTAATCGTACTGGTCCTTAACTCAATAGGTATTACTGCTTCTGTTCCGAAAGCCATAGCAAAGGGTGTTTCTCCGGTGCTAGACCTGGGAGAAACTCTGTATGCCCACAAGACTTCCGGGAGTTCGATAGACCAACCACTTTTGCTCTCCGCCAGTCTAATTTTTAATGTATGCTTGATTATTTTATTCACAGCTTCAACTTGTCCGTTTGACTGGGGATGATAAGGTGTGGAGTAATGTTTTTTGATCCCCCACTTTGCACAGAATTCTCTCAACTCTTGTCCATCAAACTGTGGACCATTGTCTGTCACAATTGCCTGTGGAACTCCGAAACGGCAGACAATGTTCTTCCAAATAAAGTTGATCATCTTCTGTTGCGTGATGTTCACCATGGCCTCTGCCTCTGCCCATTTAGTGTAATAATCGACTGCTACAACGGCAAATCGAACATTTCTAGCTACTCCAGCCGGGAAAGGACCAATGATGTCCATCCCCCATTTTGCAAAAGGCCATGGGCTGTATACTGACACGAGCTCCTGGGCCGGGGTATGAATATTTGGGGCAAAAATCTGACACTGATGGCAAGTTTTTGCTTTCTTGATCGCATCCTGACGTAATGTCGGCCAATAATACCCTTGTCTGATGGTTTTGTACGCCAAGGCTTGCCCCCCAGTGTGATTTCCACATACTCCGGCGTGAATTTCTTCGAGTACTGCTTGCCCTTGCCCCCTAGGCAAACACTTGAGAAGTGGGACTGATATTCCCCTTTTGAAGAGTTGCTCGCCTACCAGAGTATATCTGGCGGCTCGCTTTACTAGCTTGACAGCTTCAAAAGGATTGTTTGGTTTTTCCCCACTTTTCAAGTATTTGACTATACTTGTTCTCCAGTCTTCTTCACTGGTTTGATCGTCGAGTTGGTTGACATTATAGCTTACTGTTGATGGATCTTTCATCTTTGTAACTATAATATCTGCCAACTCTATGGGTCCTTCACTTGTTGCTAGTCGAGCAAGCGCATCTGCTTGAGTGTTGCTCGTCCTTGGAATTTGTTGTATGAAAACTTGCTGCAACATGGATATTAGGTGAGCAACAATCCATTGATACTCGATCATGTGATCATCTTTTGCTTCGTATTCACCTCGGACTTGGTTCACGATCAATTGTGAATCGCCAAATATTTGCAAGCGTCTGACACCAACTGCGAGAGATAGGTGGAGACCAGCAATAAGAGCTTCATACTCAGCTTCGTTGTTGGTTGCCATGAAACCAAATCTGATTGCCGAGGTGAATACTTGTCTATCTGGGCTGATTAAAACTACTCCTGACCCCGAGGCTATATTGGTTGATGATCCGTCCACATAGAGATGCCAAGGATGATCAAGTCCTCTCGTCGGATCTGGTGGGAAAGTTAGTTCGACTATAAAGTCTGCTAATGCTTGCCCTTTGATCGCTGTTCGAGGAGCATAGGTCACCCCGAATTGGCTAATCTCCAGTGACCATCTTAAGAGACGACCTGCAGTATCGGGGCGATGGAGAATTTGCCTGAGCGGGAAAGTTGTTAGAACTTCGACTTGATGGTCAAAGAAATATGGTCGTAACTTTCTCACGCTCATAACCAAAGCATACGCCAGCTTTTCGGTTGGAGCATATTTGATCTCTGCTTCGTGTAAAGCCTGGCTGACGTAATATATAGGTTGGTGAAATTTGCCGTCTTCGCGCACCAAAACGGAGCTGATGGCAACTTCTGATGCGGCTAAGTATAGAAAGAGCTTTTCTCCTGGGATTGGTTTTGATAGGATTTTAACATCTCCCAGGTATTCTTTAAGTTGATCGAAGGCCGCTTGGCAGTTGTTAGTCCATGCAAACTTTCCTTTTTTGACGGCCTCGAAGAATGGACGGCACTTGTCCCCTGACCTGGATATGAACCGGTTCAATGCTGCTAAGCACTCGGTGAGTCTTTGCACTTCTTTCACCGAACGTGGTGGTTGCATATCCATGATGGCTTTAACCTTTGAAGGGTTGGCCTCAATCCCTCGCTGGCTAACAAGATGGCCCAAGAATTTCCCCGAGTGAACTCCAAAGCTGCTTTTCTTTGGATTCAACTTCATGTTATAGTGTCGAAGAATTTCGAACACTTGAGTCAGATGTTGAAGATGGTCTTCCTTCTTGGGACTTTTGACTACGATATCGTCTACATAGACTTCCACCGTGTCTCCGATTTGTTGGTCAAACATCTTGTTCACCAGCCTTTGATATGTTGCTCCGGCATTGATGAGGCCGAAGGGCATTCTCTTCCAGCACAGCAAGTTTTTGTTAGTGTAAAAAGCTGTGCTTTCTTGATCATCAGGATGCATTGGGATTTGATGATATCCTGCAAAAGCATCCATGAATGTTAGCATTTCGTGACCCGCAGTGCTGTCCACCAATTGATCGATGTGCGGGAGTGGAAAGTTGTCCTTCGGGCATGCTGCATTCAGATCTGTAAAGTCTATGCATAGCCTCCAGGTTCCGTTTGATTTCCTCACCAGCACAGGGTTTGCTACCCATTGTGGACAAAGTGCTTGACGGATCAGATCGTTGTCTAACAGCTTTTTAACTTCTTCATTCAACGCTTGGTATTTGTCTGGGCCGTACTTCCTTCGTTTTTGATGGACGGGCTTTCTTGCTTGATTTATGTTCAGCTTGTGGCAAGCATGTTTCGGGTCTATCCCCACCATATCTGCGTGAGACCAAGCAAAAACATCTAGATTCTTGGTGAGGAACTCTTTCATTCGGGATCTGTAAGGCTCTGGGAGCTCAGATCCTATGAATAATTCAAGATCTTCGTTGTCGGGATTAACTTTGAACGCCTCCAGCTCTTCGACTGGAGTCGCTCGTCGTTTTTGTCCCTTCCAACGGGGATCAAGTATGGGTTCCTCAGGGTTGAAATCATTTTTGATGTCCATGGGCTCTGCCCCCAGGCGGGGTTCTAGATCATCAGTTGGCTCCGTCCCATTGTTGTTCGTTTGTACTTGGCCCTCCAAGTCCCCCACTGAGGGTTGTTCGTCATCACCCCTTTGTTGTTCGTCAGATGGAGGTTCCTCACGGGTGGTAACGAGTTGCTCGTCCAACACTTGCTCGTCCAAGTGTTGTTCGTCCGTATCCATGTGGTCGTCCATGTCCATCATATTGTTCAGTATTGATGGTTCGTTGACGGGATAACTTGTTGTTTCCATCATGGATATTTGTACAAATTTTGCTCGTAGCTGTTGAATGCATTCTCGTGCTCTCCGTTGGTCTCCTTTAATTGTGCCTGCTCCACTAGCTGTTGGAAATTTCAAACAATAGTGGTAAGTGGAACATGCAGCTTTAAATTCATTGATAAAAGGTCGGCCAAGAAACCCGTTATAGGTCGACTCCTGGTCTACAACCAAGAAATCTATCATTCTTGTTATATTTCTTTCGGGTTCATTAGCCGTTACAAGTTGTACTGCTAATGTTACAATTCCCAACGGTGTTGTCACAGCATTCCCGAAGCCTATGATTCTATGTGTTGTATTCCGAACATAACCCGAATAATCTCCCAGATTATCGAGGGTCTTCTTGAATAAGATGTTGGTGTAGGCTCCGGTGTCCACCAACAGTCTGTGGACTCTGGTCCCCATAATCTTGGCGCAGATTACGAGTGAATCATTGTGCGGAGTTAAGACGCCTTCAAGGTCTTTTTCGGTGAAAGTTAATTCTGCCGTTTGCATGATAGACGGCTTAACTCCCATTTCTTGTACTTGGCCAATCGCTCGTAGCTCCGCTTTCCTCTTCCGATTAGAGTCGGGTGGTTGTCCATCAAAACACCCTCCCGCGGGACCTGCGGGTTCCATCATGAACAGATCTTCTAAAGGTTGAGCTGGCATACTGGGAACTGGTCGCCCGGGTTTGTTGTTTCTTTGAGGTTGACCATCCTCTTCGTCTTCTGAGTTGTTCTCCCGAGCTCTTTTCCCAGGTTGCCTTTTAACGAAATCGGAGAGCTTTCCCTCCTCATAAAATCGCCAGAGTTGCTTAAGCAAATCTCTACACTCACTTGTAAAATGCCCCACACTTTGATGGTAGGCACAATACTTGTTTGGGTTGAGTTTGTCAGTATCCTGGCGGATTTTACGTGGTGGGGAAAGCAACTCTTCCTCCTTTACGCTCTCATACACAGTATCAACTGATACTGTCAATACTTGGTTCAATTTTTCCTTCAAATCCGATCCTTCAGTGAATGCTTTCATGTTTTTCGGGACCCTGTAGCTTGTCCCGACGGGCTTTTTGTTATTCTCCTTAGGATCAGCTTTGTTCTCCCCTAAATTTGTTTGTAGGGCCTCGTGCATGGAAACGAAAATGCCAGCTTGGTTTCTGAACTCGGCATAAGTCTTTGGGCACTTCAGACGTACCTCCTTCCATAACTTCGACCCTTTTTTCAACCCGGCCATCACAGCGACGATCTTTGTATCTTCGCTCACCGGTTCTCCTTCTAGCAAAACTTTATCGAATCTTTCCATAAACGCCCGGTCAGTTTCATCATCATTTTGCCTCAAATCTGACAGCCGGTGTTTTTGGGAAAGATACGACCCCGCCGTTGAAAAGTGAGAAAGAAATTCTCGACTTAGTTGGACGAACGAGTGGATTGATGCCGGCGGCATTGATGAAAACCACTTGTGAACCCGATCGCCCAATGTTAAAGGAAAATTCCGGCATTGGGTGGCATCGCTGGCTCCCACGGAGACCATGTAGTCCGTATACTTCGTTAAGTGGACCCGGGGGTCGGCGATGCCTTCATATTGAATGCTAGCCGGAAATTGAATCTTTTTCTGTATCGGGGCCTTCAAAATGTGAGCTGCCAAAGGTGAGGATGGCATGCTGGTCGTTCCCATCCCCCTCTGTTGGTCTAGTTGCCCCTGCATGTTCTCCACAGCCCTCCTTAGGCTTGATAATTCATCAAGAGGTGCCCCTTGACTTGGAGGCTGTTCGGCGAGCAAAGGCATTAACCTTTCTGCTCGTCGCAGTCCCTCACTTGGAGTGGGCACTTCCTGGGCTTGCCTCCTAATGTTGTTCGCCGCATTTGGCCCTAGGCGCCTAAAGGCTGATTGGGAGAGTCTTTCATGGACTGATGGGCGAGGCTGTTCAAAAGTTGCTCGCCCATCTTCTGCTCCCCGGCGAGCAGCTTCCCGTTGGGGTTGGCTGAGCCTGTCTTGGGCACTGGAACGTGTTGTTCCATGACTAGACATAGTTGTTCGTCCGCGACCAGACTCAGCCTGTACTTCTCTTTGGTCGACCACCTTGGCCTTTCCCTTATTCCGTCTGACTTGGGCACTATCAACCTCTCGCTGTTCGCCCCTAGTAGTCCTGGGTCTAACAACTTCTAGGGACTTGTCCCTTGGCCTTGCTTGTGTTGGCCTAACCTGCTCTTGTTGCCTCTGGAGGGCCTGGAGAGCAGCTATGGTTTTGGCCAACTCGTTGGGGTTGTTCGCCAAAGCCTCCATCTCAGGGGGGAGGTTATGTGTTATGGCTGTATGTTGCGATCTGTTCGCATGTCTCGGGTCACGGTCCTGGTGGTCGGCCGACGTGGCCCGGGTCTGGGATGGTCTTTTTGACAAACGTGATCCTTGGGTCTCTTTAGATTGAGGCATTTCAATTTAAATTACTTCTTAATTTATAAATTGAAGAACACCAAGAACACCAAGAACACTTTTGTTTGTATCTTCAAATATTTCTTGAGATTTCTTATAAATCTTCAAGTTTTCAACTTGAAGTTCTTGTGTAATCACACTAAACCGGAGGTTCGAACCCTTCTTCTAGCGCCAAATTGTTGGTGAACGAATCTAATCGTAAGGATTAGTGGTTGTTTTAATCCGTTTTTACGTCACCAATCAATAACGTGTGATTGATTACCACCGTAAATGGTAAATCGGGGTATGAATTTATCGAATTTGTAAATTCGGTAGTCGAAATTAGACTTATTTCGTGTATGTGTAGGTTTTGGTATATTTGTGTGTGTTGGGAGTGTTTATCAATTTGAACTTGTATTTCACAGCTGGAGAACAACTATTTATAGAGACTAGCAAGCATGAGGTGTCCAAGACTCTTGGTCTCCCTAGCCTGTATGCTTGACATGTGTCCCTTTGATCTTATCTAAGCTGAATCTTAGTTACAAGGTCTTCTTTGGTCTTATCTCGGACTCATTGTTGTTCGCTTAGGTCGGCTTGATTGATCTTGTTGATTCTACAACTGAAAGTTGTTCGCCTCTTGAGGTTGTACTTTGGAAGTTGCTCGCCTTATGGCTTTGTTCAGCTTGGCTTTGGGATCTTTATCCTTTGTTCACTTGTACACACCTCCTTGGCTGTTTGTTGTATCATAGTTTGACCAAGTTGTTCGTCATTGATGACTTCACAGTTGGCTCATTCTTGGTCTCGGATCTTAATACCTGTTCGCCCATTAGTTGTTCGTCGGGGGAGTTGTTCGTCACTTCATACACCTCCCAGATTGGTTAATGCACCCGAATCGTGATTTTCTTTGTTTAGACTTCAATAATTGTTCGCTCCATATTTAGATGATGTTCGCCTATCAACAGGGATGATCCAATCTTAAAAGCCAAAGGGCCTCTTTATTGTAGCTAGAACTTGAATTAGAAACTGTGAAATGACAAGTAGGAGAAGTATGATGTCCAGAAGATGATATGTTGCTAGCAACTTTACTGAAGTTCAGCTTGTATAATCCTTGATCAAGTACCCCTTTCAGTAGAATCTTGTTTGTTTTCAAATCCTTAACAAAACAAGAGTGAGCATGAAACTCATCTTGTAGAAACTAACTTATACTCATTAGGTTCTTGGTAATCGTAGATACATGTAAAACATTATGAAGAGTGACATGAGTCTTAGAATCAATGCAAGGCATATTGACAGAACCAACACTAGCAATAGAAGCACCAGATCCGTTACCAACAAGTAGATGAGATTTATCTTTGATATGATGAGGAAATGTGCATATTGCCTAACTGGGAGGTGATGTGATGAGTATCACCACTGTCAATAAACCATTCAGAGGAAGGAGCTGTGAGAGAAGTAGATGCACCATCACTAGAGAACTTGCTAGAGGGAAAAAGAGCAGAGTTAGCAGGCCTTATAGCTGATTAAGAAACAGTATTGGCTTGAGGTTGATTGGAAGAAGAAGAGCTAGAGGCCTGATTCTGTACAGATTCAAGTCCTTGAAAATTCTCATCAAATCGTTTGTAGCATTTTGAATCCTTCAAGCCTTTAACCAAACAATTAATTGAAGGAATCAATAGTTAATCCAATATTCTAAATCATAACCTCACCCTTTACCAACTCCCTCAAACAGTAAGGCATCAAGACTATCATCTTGTGGGGTCCCGTCCAAGAAGGATTCAGAACACCCCTTGTTCACAAACAAGTTGATTGATTACTACTCAGAATCTTGATAGACCTCCCCATCATCAGATCAAAAACGCAAGATTCCTCCGCCAAAATTGAGACCCCCTCTGGTGATTTATACCAAATCTTGCCTTCTCCACAACCTACAATTCAGCATTAGCTGCTTCATCCCTAAAGTTACGTATTTCACGACCATTTCGTCAGTAACAACATATATCTCTCCACGCCCAGCACCCTGTTTCCATCCATATCTATATATAAAGCCAAACATTTCATCCGATTCAACAAGTTTGTTAAGAGGCCAATTTTTTGCTACAGATGTAGACTAGTGGGATTCTTTAATAGACATTATGAGAGAGATCAGACTGCAGATGCTTCTAGAGTCTTGATCAGCTTCTTCATTTTCCATATCCCAATGTTGCTGTTATCACCCATTTTGGATAGTACTAGAAAAAATCCTGGGGACAAAAGATAATAGTTAGTTAGACAAAACGACTCTTAAAATGTAAGGCAAAAAGTTGAGAATCACAAAGCTTAGTAGTGATTTACTCCCTCAAATAATTGTCCGTAAAGTTAAAAGAATGTGGACACATTTTGAACGACGGAGGATTAAGAGTATGTATAGAGTGAAATTGGTTTATATATAAATTATTGAAGGGTATTAGCTGTTTTCACTGAAAAATATTAGTTGTTTTTATTGAACAGTACTACTGGTTTACATTGAAGAGTCTTAGTTCATTTTCACCAAACAACTAAAATTCTTTAGTGTAAATCAGTAATACTCTTCAGTAAAAACAACTAATACTCTTTAGTGAAAACAACTAATAACCTTCACGGATTTATGTATAAACTATTTTCACTCTATACTTTGTCGAGGATTAATAGTTAATATATATATAAATGTTATTTCTCATTTCTAACTCTACGATGTTATGCAACAGCAACAACAACAACACTAAAGACAGAACAAATTTCTTCAACGACCAGCCAAATAAAAACCAAACGATGTGAAAAAACACTCGAAAGCTAAGGAAAAAAAACCCACTCAAAACAATCAATTGACACACCGGTCGAAACTAACTAATAGAAATCCAATTTCCAACCAACAAAGAGTAAATAGATTAGAATTCATATTATTCAGAATTCAAATCGATCATGATCATGTCTTTGATCCAAAAAAGTGGCAGGATATGAATATGTGGGAAATATTAGTTCTATTGATTAGGAAAGTCCCTATATATACTAGGGGCGGAGCTAAGCTTAACCGGGGGTGGCACCCCCCCCCCCCCCCCAAAACCACCCCCACGATACTCTTTTTTAAATATATTGAAAATAAACAAAAAAAATGGTTTTAACAAATTTAAAATTTGAATGCAAAAATTAAATAAACTAAAATTTTGTATACGTGCACCCATATCCATAATTTATTTTCAAATATAGTTAATTTATTTTAAATAGTCCTTTATATCACTATTAGTTTTTTTTCAAAAATATAGGTAAATAAATTAAAATTGTATATAGTGCTTATACAATTGAAAGAATTTTTATAAATGTAAATTTTTATTTTTTTCAAAATCATAAATAAAAGTGTCAAACACATTTTTAAAAAGACAAAGTATAGAGTGAAAATGGTTCATACATGAACCACTGAAGGGTATTAGTTGTTTTCACTGAAGAGTGTTAGTTGTTTTCACTGAAGAGTGTTAGTTGTTTACTTAAAAATAAATTAAGGTTTTTTAGTGAAAACACCTAATATTTATTAGTAATAACAATCAATACATTTTAATGATTCATGTATAAACCAATTTCATTCTATATATACTCTTTTAAAAAATATATAAATTTATTTCAAATTAAAATTTTACTCAAGTATATTTAAAAAATATATATATACTTACATCAAATTAAAGATTTTTCTCAAATATGTTTAATAAATTAAAAATCATTATCAAACCAAATTAACAAGCTAAGTTTTTTTTTGGAAAAAAATTAATAACTAAGTTAAATATTGGTAAAAGAAATACACCTTTTAAATTAAAATTTTAATTCTTTTCAAATCTCAAATAAGAGGGTTAATCAAATTAAAAAGATTTGTTTTGTAAAATTAAAAAATTATTAATAATTAGTATATCAATTATTTGAATACAATATATCACTAAAAATATATTTAAGCATAATACTATAAAATAATTATTTTTATTTTACCAAGAACTAACTAAATACATTTTTATTTTCTTCTCTTCCAAATAAATATGTATATTGATTGATCTATATTTATTTTTAATACATGTTAAGTTATAATTAATCTTTTATTTTTTGAACGCCGGTATAATTAATTCAAATGTTTTGCATCTTCAATTTTCATAATTAATTTGGACTTTTTCTAATTATTTATAAAATTACAATAAAAATCTTGATTATATAGAAAAAAGTTAAGTGAAAATAATTTAACTATAAATTTATGTTTGGAAGGGAATATATTTGGTAAGATTTGATAGAGAGAAATAGGGATTTTCTTAATCCATGGTTAGTTTGATTAAGTTAATTTTTATCAATTATGATATGTGGCAGTAATCTAAACAGTGTATTTGTTGATAGGTGAACATCAATTACTACTTGACGAACAAGAGTTAAGGTATAATTGAAGATCAAGAAGCAAAATACCGGGACCAGAGATGATTAACAAAGAAAATCAAAGGGGAGTGCATAAACTAATCCGGGATGTGCAATTTATGACGAACAACACTCTCGACGAACAACTTTCTGGCGAACAGGTCCTAAGACCCGAGACCAAATATGACCCCTACGCCAGGTCGTAAATGACGAACAACATCACCAACAGGTGGTGTAATTATCAGCTTATGAAGAGCGTGACATCAATCAACCTACCAAATTACATCATCTACTGACGAGCAAATATAACATATCCGTAAGCTCACCCACCATGAAACATCTAGGCGAGCAGCATGTAAACCATGAAGTCAGAGAGCGAACAACTTCTACAGAAAAACTACAAATAGTCTACCAAGCAAACAAAGGACGAACAACAATAGATCCGAGATAAGACCAAACACAAGACTTTGTAACTAAGTTTTAGCTTAGATAAGGTCAAACAAGGTCAAAGGACACATGTCAAGCATGGAAGCTTGGTAGTCCAAGAGTCAAGTACACCTCATACTTGGTGGACAGTATAAATAGTTGTTCTCCAGCAATAAAAATGAAGTTCAAATTCACAAACACTCAAAATACACACTCATACACCTAAACGTGCACACACATGAAATAAATATGAATCCGATACTCGTATTTACGATTTTATAACCCGAACAATCGAATTTACCATTTACGGTGGTAATCAATCACACGTTCTTGTTTGGTGATCCCAAAATCGATTTAAAACAACCACTAATCCACGCGATTAGAACCGATCACCAACAATATTGTATTTGTATATTATTATATTGATACATCCCACCAGGCCCGGTACCCACATGAACACCATAATGTATTCCACAATATAATATATATATATATATATATATATATATATATATATATATATATATATATATATATACTCCAACCCAATGATTTCTTCCTTTATATGTTAAGTAACACATGTATATTTTTTAAATAAATTTTTTTTCAAATATTCATTTATATGATTTCTCCTTCCACTTCATATGATTTTGGGACGATCTCAACTCAACTTGCTTTCTCTAAATCTATATTGTTTCTGTTTAATGAATTTATTATTAATTATTCACTATTATTTTTTTCTATTTTACACTATGAATGTAATATAATATTGTGAGTAAATATTCTTAAATTATAAGTATTTCATTAATTTACTTAAATCAATGTTGTCGAATTTAGAGTGTACATTAGTGCAATAGCATGTTATTTTATTTCTTCTTTAAAATATTTTTACTAACAAAGACGTGATACTTTTATATGTCTTTGTCGTACTTTTAAATTTTGAGTATCACTATAACATGTTAGTGTATCATGTACAACTTTTTATGAAAATTGAATGATACAATGTAAAATTTGTTAGTTTAAAATTAAGATAATTTATATAAATTTTATTGTAAGTAACAAATATTTCGATCATTATATATTTCGGCCCCCTTTAGTTCAAATCCTGGCTCCACCCCTGTATATACCGATGACAATCGTGTAAATATGACTGGGCAAAATTACCCAGTCGTCGCCAGAATAAAATATATATTAAGAAGAATATATTTATATGTTAGGGAAAATTACAACAAAACAAATCTTTACAAATCCCACAATATATATATATATATATGAACAGTCGTCGGAGATAATTATATTGAGATTTTTTTAAAGGTTATCAATTACAATAGTTTCCTAACATAATTAATTACAATAATTCCTTCGATCACCAGGTAAATGACAACAACTTTTCATTTCGCTGTAGACCGGAACCGCAATCACCACAAGAGGGGGATCACCCGAACCCGCAACTCGAAACCACAACCGCAGTGCAGCCGGAACCGCAACCACCACAAGAGGGAATAAATTCCCTCATGGAGATTTGGAGAATAAAATATACATTAGGAAGAATATATTTATTTGTTCTATTTGTTTTGTTATTTAGGGGATGTTTGGTTGGAAGGTTTGGAGGGGTGTGGAATGTAATTAAAGTCATAGTGTGTGTTTGGAATTATACTATTATGATTTTGATTCCTTAAAAGTGGGGAATCCACCATACCTCTCAAATATGTGAGGTATGGGTATGATTCCATACCCATTTCATTCATATACACATTTCATTCTTTGTCATTTTACCAAGCACCCCTTTAATTTAATTAGATTAGATTTATATTTATTTTTAGTAAATTGTTTGCTATTAAATTCTGGAGGATCTTTATCCTTAATAAGAAGGTATATAAAATACATGCTCGTAGAAATATTAAACGGGCTAGCCCTAACCCTATAGGGTCGGTCCTAACGGGCTTCGGGCTAAACGGGTTAGGGCTTTATCCGGTCCACTCTTAACGGACCTCTAATAATTAAGACTTAACCCTAATCCTAGCGGGCCTCGGGCTAAATGGGCCACAAACGGGTTATGTCGAAAAAATAAAATTCAACACAAAATTTAAAATAATGGCAATAAAATATTAATGAATTTAAACATTGTTCATAAATTCATTAAAATTACATAAAAATAATTCTACATAATTATAAAAATTTAAACATCAATACTTAAAAATACAAAACACCAGCACGTAAAAATTCAAACATCAATATGTAATTCATAAACTGATAATTGGAAAAATGTGAGTATATTAATACTTTAATAGTAATAATTAATACACTTATTATATAATATAAATAATTTTAAAAAATATATAACCCGGGCTGGCGGGCTAGCTCGTTTAGCACGCAGGCTAATATGGCCGGGCCAAAAAGACCCGAATTTAAACGAGTCTCTTGAACCATGACCCTAACCCTGTATTTTTAGGGTTAAATGGGCTGACCTGTTTAGCCCGGCCCGAATTAACATCTCTAGATGCTTGTCCAAAAATTAACTTAAAAGAAATGAGAGAGTTCGGAATTTGTTGGAGGCAAAGATTGGGGATTCAAAATTTTCTCCTAGATATCATATCAAAGCACCAGCAGTGGGGTGAGGAATTTTGGGTGAGGAATTTGACAATTGTATGTCACATGTGTGTCACCTCAAAAGTTTTATATTCATACCCTTCCCAATGCATACTAACTCAAAAGTAAATATTTTTGGGTCCCACTATTAAATTATATATCAAATTTATTTATTAACTTATTCTTTTGTAATTTCATATTTTCAATTAAATTTTACAATTACATGTAAATTCTAATACTTAAGTTATAAAATTATAATAATGTTAATTTTTTAATATAATATTATTAAATTTTATTAAAAATACAACAATTGTAAACATAGATTAAAATAAAATGAGGAGTACAATATTTTTTTTACAACAATTGCAAACACAAATTGAAAATAACAATTGAAATAACAACTAAATGCTTCATAAGTTAAAATAATTTGGCTAATTTTCTCCATATCGTGCCCATACGTGCTCAACCAAATTCTTTTGGAGTTGTTGATGTTTACATTGATCATGAAGCTCCGATCTTGCTTGTAGGTATTGGTTGAATGTTGAGACTGATCCTTGAATTATAGATGGATTATTAACGTTGTTGATGTTGTTCATATTGGGATCATCCGACCAATCTATTGTTGCATCACATTCATGCTCAACTATCATGTTATGTAAAATAATGCAAACAATCATGATTTCTTTCAAATTACTCTTATACTAGAAACGACTTGGACCCCTTATTATTGTCCAACGAGATTGAAGCACCCCAAATGCTCGTTCAACATCCTTCCTGGCAGCTTCCTGCATCTCCTTGAACTTTTTTTTCTTAGGATCATGAGGGCATTGAAAGCTCTTGACAAAAGTTGTTCATTCCGGATATATCCCATCTATGAGGTAATATCCTTGTGTATATTGATGACCATTTACGACAAAATTCATATTTGGTGCACGTCCTTGCACAACTTTGTTGAACAAAGGGGATTGATTAAGCACGTTGATATCATTATTTGACCTCGCTACTCCAAAATTAGCATGCCATATCCAAAAGTCTTGAGACGCGACCGCTTCAAGCATGATTGTTGGAACTCCATGATCACCTCGAGTGTATTGCCCCTTCCAAGCAATCGGACAATTTTTCCATTCCCAATACATACAATCAAGGCTCCCTAACATCCCGGGAAATCCATGTCTCTGCTCATGCATTTGATACAAGCGTTGGACGTTGGCGGTACTAGGCGTCCTCAAATAATATGGACCAAACACATCAATCGCGCATCGACAAAATTTAAACAAACATTCAATAGTCGTTGTTTCAGCAACTCGTAGGTATTCATCATAATGGTCGGCCGGACCTCCATATGCCAATTGACGTATTGCGACCGTGCATTTTTGTAGTGGTGAGAAACCTTTTTTTCCCACTGCATCGACCCTCCACTGAAAATATGGATCATAAGATTCCAATGCACCAACAATACGAAGAAATAAGTCTTTACCCATTCGAAAACGTCGTCGAAAGATATTACTCTCATATGTTGGATTTTCAGTGAAGTAATCGTTCATAAGATGAGTGTGTGCACCCTCACGATCCCGATTGATATACCTTCTACTCTTGTGAGTGTTGGAGGAAGTATTCACCATCTCAATAAATAAGCGTCGTTGCTCTTGTACCTCGTGCAACAATTTTTCCACTGGAGATTGATTAATCAACTCAATTAACTCATCATCATCACTTTCACTAGTGCTTGAAGAAGACATTTTGATATGGTGGAAAACTTGTGCATCAATGAAGTAGAAAAAATAACAGACTACTAATAATTTCTAAAGTGAATCAATGTGCAATTAATGTTCATCAGTGAACATCTTTTCTACCCAGACCATGAGAATCAATGTAATTAATTAGTTTGGTGAATTAATTTATAGTAGCATTAATTAGTTTGGTGAAATAATTTTCAACTAACGCTAATTGTATTTACTTGAAATAAATCAACCCCATGCAATCAGCTATAATTATGTTTCATCATAAGTATTCAATTTTTTAAAATAAATAAATTAATTAATATTCTATTCTTAAGCTAGCTTTTGGACGCCTAATATTCCTAAATTAATATGCTATTCCTAAACTAGCTTTTGCGTAAAGAAGATGATGCTTTTGAAAGTTTTGCAGGTTTCATCACGAAGGGAAGTAAAAAGGAAAAAAATGATCATAGTATTAGTTCAAAAGGGCCCGAAATTCTGGGGTTATCTTTACAAATATTATTTGATGAATTAAGATAAAAATATGTTTTGTAGTGTGTACCCTATATTTGGTATATAAATTCTTTGGTTGGGGAATGAAAGTAGGGGTATAATGGAAAAATAAGGTGAAAAATATGTAAAATATCAAATATTTTGAAACAAGAATTACACTCTATAACTTCACTCATTTTGAATCGGAGTAGTAATATATAAAATTTCATTACATAATAGTAGAAAATTACATGACATAGATTAATAACATTACAAAAGTAAAATACAACATTAATAAAAAAAAGTACTAGATAACTAATACAAATAATAAATGAGTAAAAATAAACATAGACAATTACGTAATTTTCCAATTCTTCCTGATTTCATCACAATAGAAGTTGTGTGCTTGAAGTTGTTCTGGTGTCATTTTCGAGGTATTTTTCATGAGTGTTTTCCACTCACCTTTTTTTGATATTCGCTCCAATGCCTCTGTGTGTTTGCTTACCAAGTCTATTGTGGTTTCTTCAATGTCATTTAACCTCTTGCTCCATTGTTCAATCATATCTGAATTAGCTTTTCCCTTAGCTTTTTTCTTTGCCGCTTTTTGCCCAATTGGACGAGTACGTTGAGTCCCGACATCCTTATTTTCACTCGTATCATGATTGGAAGGGGTGCATTCGCCAAGCCCATTTGTCTTTATTTTTTTTGTTAGACGAACATCTTTATCACTTTTTCAAATTTGGGACATCTCTTCAAATGTAGCCAACAACTGCGAAGTTTAAAACCTTGCTTTTGATGCTCGTTCTTGTAAATTTTTTGTGCATTTTCGTAAATATCAGCATCACTACATCCGCTCGGCCACATGTCCATCACTTGATCATATATTGCACAAAACCATTTTGTTTGCTTTTGAATGATGAAGAATTTTGATTTTAACACAGTCCATGACCTCTCTTGTGTATTTGTGAGACGATTGTTGTTATACTCAGTAGCAATCCTCCGCCACATTTGCTCCACCTTTTGATCATTTCCGATAACTGAATCGATGCTAGTATTGATCCAACATTTTGTTAGCAATTCACACTCTTCATCACTATATGTTGTAGGTAACTTCTCATCGGATTCCGACACCCCGCCAATATTAATGCCACCCACACTTGAGGGAGAAAACTGTGCTTGGAATTGAGAAGACGGTGTCTCACAATCTTTACCGGTGCTCACATTGTCGATGCTATTTCTTCTTGATGAGTTCGAAGAAGATACTCCAAAAGGATGAAGGTGGGGCATGGAAGGATAGTGATAAAATGGAACTCCAGAAGAACTCATCGTATTTATAGGAATATTTGGAAAATTTGGAGAATTAGAAAAAATTGGGAAACAAGAGAAGTTGTAATTTTCAGCACGAATATTGGAATTTTGAGGATGAACGTCGGAACTTTGTTGATGAATATTGGAGTTTTGGGAAGATAAATTTTCTCCAAAACTATTTGGATGATACCAATTCATCAGAGGATTGTGATCCATTTTGATAGGTTGATTGGGAGAAATATGAATGCAGGTTAAAGAAATTAAACAAATAAGACTTGTTACCCATATTTATAGATGAATAAATATTCTTTTTTTTTTCAAACCGTTTAATTTAATTTGCAGTCAATACATTTATTACACATTTATTGGTATTTAATTATAAAATTTAATTGTGTGTACAAATAAAAAAAATATGTATATTGATTTGCTTCGGTAGTTGGGTTTTAATTGTGCAGCATATGATAAATAAAAAATAAAAAAATTTGTCTTCATTTATTGTAGTTGCACAAGGGAAAGTGGGTTTCACGCACAAATGATAGTTGTTTGTTTCTTTGGTGTAACTACACGGACAAGCCTTCACCACTCTCATTTTTCCTTATTAAATTGTTCTTCCTAATGAGGACTGACTTGAAGCGAACTACACTAGCTTCTACTAGTAGCTACCCCGCAAGAGTACGGGTTCACTGTAGTATGGGCAAGTATAGGGACCAAGTATTATCGAACCCAAGGGATGGTGTATATGCGAATAGATCCCTGAAGATCTACGCGTTGTAGTTAATATGAGTGTAATGTTTTTGGGTTTTTGAAAGATTAATTAAAAGACTGAAATAAACTAAGTAATCTAAAATACTAAAGCAGACGAATTAACTAAGGGTTAGATTCAAATAAGAGATGGTGATGCTTAAGATAGGAATTCCTACGTATACTAACGGAGCAGGTACATAGTCAAAGTAATCGTGACAAACAAGAATTAACTTAAGTAAAAGAATGCAAGGTGAAAGCTCAAGATTCTAAACCCTAATACTTTACCCTAACACTCGACTTCACTAATCTACTAACAAGTTAATAGATTGTGCTCAATTAATGAGACCCTAATTTAACTATTGGTGATGCGGTCTTCCTCCATAGCTAAACTGGCAAGTGAATTAACCTTTTCTAAACCCTCTTGTTAAGACTACTAATTGTTATCGAGTGATGCGGTCGTCCTCTTTCTAACACTTTCGTACGAAATTCAAAGGTAGAGTTAAGATTAATTATATGAATTCATTAATTAAGAGAATTAAAACTAACGTCACAAATTACCCTAATTACGTACCCACATCCTACTTCTACGAGTTCATCCTACCCTAAGCATGCAAGGGTTTTAGCCGGACATGGTTTTAACAAAAATAAAAGCAATAGAAGAAACGACGAACATAAACATGATGAATTGAAGAAAGAAAATACGAAACATGAACTAGGGTTTAAAGAAAATAAATACGAAGAACTGAAATTGAATTAATCAAAACAAAATTTAAACGTGTTCAAAGTAACGAACTAATGAAAAGAAACTAAGAATTGAAAAGAAACTAGAATTCGTATGAAAAACCTCAACAACATAAAAGTAAAGCTTGCTCGTTCTTCTCCTCTTCAAAAACTAAGTCTAAAATTATTTCTAAAAGTCGGGTCTCCTTCAAAACGTGTTTGGAAGAGGTATATATAGGCACGGGTCGAAACGGGAGTTAATGGGCCGAAAATACGCATCTGGAGGCAAAAATCCATGGGCGCTCGAGCAAAATGCTCGAGCGGTCCCGCTCGAGCAGTGTAGCTCGAATGACACAATTGCTCGAGCGGTTCCGCTCGAGCCGGTCGAGCGCTGAAATCTCTCTGCATGTTTTGGGCGCTCGAGCAATTCGCTCGAGCGGTGGCGCTCGAGCAGCTCGAGCGCAAGAATAGTTCTGTAAGTTTAAGCGCTCGAGCAATGCGCTCGAGCGGGGGCGCTCGACCTAGTCACTCGAGTGACCTCCAACTCCTCCCAAGTGATACTTTTCCTCGTCCGCACTAATACCAATCGTATTTCTTCAATATCTTCTCATTCGGGCATCCGTTTGAGTCGATTCAAAGTCCTACGAACTCCGTTTTTCGTCCTCTATTCACCTATGAGCATCAAAGAGACAACTTCATTAATGTGTAGAGATAATGCTCAATTGACTCTAAATACTCTATAAACTCGACCAAGATTGGGGTATTTCAAGCTACGAATCATGACAATTTCACGCCTAATCAACCCCCCCAAACTTACCATGTTGCTTGTCCTCAAGCAACGAAATAATAAGTTAAGTGAAATTGTTAGGAATGAGTAAAAAAAAATCAATCATGCAAGCTAATGAACTCAAGCTTCAAAAGTCAATCACCCGTATACTCACTCACTCCCTTCATCATACTCATGCAACAACAACAAGACCCACCAAGATCAAACATGGATGTGCACTCAACGATGTGTTTCACTCCCTCACAAGTGTATAACAGTGTTTAAGGGACTCACTCAATCAATCAATCACACATATTGGCAGCCATAGGCTTGTAAGCACTCTCAACTCCGACCATACTCTAGAAATCAATGCCGAATCAAAAAGGACTTTTCTCAAGGTTGTAATGTAGGCTCTTTGGACGGGTGGGATAACAATATAAGGTAAAGTGACTCAAGTGAATGGAGAATAGAAAATCAAACTTTGGCACTTCGAGATTAGGAACAGACTACTTCAAACATATTCAATCAACACTCTTTCAATTCCACTTCTCTCAACACTTCAATTTTTTTTTCTTTCTCTTTTCACTTTTTTTTTTTCAATCACTTCCTTTTTTTTCTCTTTTTCGCACAAACACATGAGCTCATTTTTTTTCTTTTTGCTCATTCTCAATTTTCTTTCTCTTTTTCCCACAACTCATAACTTCATCACACCTTCTTCTCATATTCACTCAACAAACAACCTTTTCCTTTTTCAACTCAATTCACTCCCTTCACATTCACACTTTTCCTATTCTCCACTCAAATTTGGACAAAAAGGCTTAGGAATTGGAATAGTGTTCATATGTGCTAGCAAATAAAATAGGCTTTAGGCTCAAAGGGGCTAACAAGGGATCAATGTCATTGGTAAGGAAAATTTTGGCTAAGTGACTCAATAAAATCAAAGATGGCCTAAGATCCTATTCGGCATATCAAACTAGACACAATCAAGAAGCAAGAGCACACACAAGTTCTAGCATCCTCTAAGGTGATGATTCACTCACAAACGAAGAGATCAATTTATGCATTTAAATCTCATAAGGCTCAAAAGCTCACAGCTTTCACATCCATGCTAGTCCTAGTGCATTCTCACTCTCATCACACAAGTACTCAAAAGAAAAATTCACAAGCATACAAGTTCTTTCTCAAATCAGCTCAAACTCAAACACTCACACAAAAGAATTTCTAACTCACCCTTACAACTCACTCTACTCATCAAATCATACTCAAAGATAGCAATCAACAAGCATAAGATGATTGATAGGCATAAAATATGCAATAGCGAGTCAACTCAAAATCACCCCAAGGAGTATCTCAACAAACTAATAATCAATCAAACTCAACTCAAAGATAAGGGCGTGCATGCATGTGCAATGTAACAAGAAACATAAAAATCTCCACCCCCCCAAACTTCGACCTTGCTAGAGGTCTAAGTTTGGGGTTGTGGGTTACCTCAACCAAATAATCCCGTTTCTCTCACTAGCTTTGCACACTTCCTTGTCTCAAGTTGGTTCCTTCAATCTGAATAACTCCATGATACCTTTACTCCTTTAGAGACAAGCCTACAAGCAACTCACTCAACTATGAGGTTAAACATACGACTCAAAATACTCCCTAATAATATAAAAAAAAACACTAAAAATAAATGAAAGCAAATAAAAATGGGTTGCCTCCCATTCAGCGCTATTTTTAAGGTCCTCATGCCGGACCAAGCTCAAAGGAGCTTATGGGACATCATACTCAAATTTACCTCCCCCACTCTCATAAGAGTGGTGTTTGAACTCCTTTCCTTGATGCCCCACCATCATGAGTTCCTTTGCTCTTTTCTCATCCCCAAGTGTTATGGGTCTCAACTCCTTCTTGCCTCTATCTGGAGGAGTCTTACCAAACAAGTTCTTGAATTTTGACTTCTTCTTCTTAACTCCTCCTTTTCCCTCTAGCTGGACCACGTCCACACTTTTCACCTCTTCCTCCTTCAACTTCTTCACTTCATTCCTATTAAAATAATCAAGAACATAATGTTCATGGGTTAACTCAACAGGTGAAGGACTAACAAAATCATGAATATGAGAGGGATTAGGGAGAGAAGGCGTGTCTTCAACACGAGGATCAATGGCATCCATGCAATACAAGCTCTCATCCTCCTTCGGGTGCTTCATGGCTTCATATAGGGAGATCTTCACTTCTTGATCATCAACCTTCAACGTGATCTTCCCATTCGCCACGTCTAGCACCATCCCCGCCGTAGCTAAGAACGGTCTTCCCAAGATCAGGGGTACGTGCTCATCTTCCTCCATCTCTAGCACTACAAAGTCGGCTGGAAAAATGTGATCTCCAACTCTCACTAGGACGTCTTCAACCACACCTTGAGGTCTAGTAATAGACCGATCGGCTAGTTGAAGCGTCATCATTGTGGGTTGAAGTTCACCACCTTTCAGCTTCTTGAAAAGCGACAAGGGCATCAAATTAATGCTCGCCCCGAGGTCGCACAACGCTCCCTTCTTGATCCCGTTCCCGATATCACATAGGATCGTGAAACTACCGGGATCCTTCAGCTTTGGTGGAAGCGCCTTGTGCACTAATGCACTCACCTCGTGGTTCAGCTGCACCAACTTCGGCTCATCCACTCGCCGTCTTTTCGCGATCAAGTCCTTCAAAAACTTCGCATAGTGCGGCATCTGTTCCAAAGCATCATAAAAAGGAATATTAATATGCAATTGTTTAAAAACATCAAGGAACTTAGCGAATTTCTCATCAAGCTTCTTTTTCATGAAGCGTTGTGGATATGGGACGGGTATCACAGATTTGGGTACCCCCCATTCATCTCTTTCTGTTTCTTTCACTTTCTCTCTTGCTTCCTTTGCCTTCTTCCACTTAGGAACTCTCTCACCCTCATCTCCATCCCCTTTGGGCTCAATCTCTTTACTTTCAATCCCCTTCTCAACTTGGGGCGTCTCAGAATCAGCAGGCATCTGAGGACCTTCATAGTTGGTTCCACTTCTAAGCTGGATCGCCTTGCAATGCTCTTTCGGGTTTCCCTCCGGCATTCTATTCACTGACTTTGCAATTTGGCTCATCTGGAGCTCTAAAGAAGTGAACCTTCGATTGTTCTCTTGTTGAGTTCTAGTCCACTCAACATTCATCTTCTGGAGCTCTTGATCACGTTGATCACCCTTCTTGTGCAGCTCCTTCACATCGTACTCCAAGGAGGACAATCGCTTACTCCCTTCATCCACCTTCTGAAGGATTGCTCTCAACATCTCCTCGGTTGATGCACCGCCTTCTCCACCCGGAGGCTTTGAACCCGGATCAACACCTGCAGGAACAGTAACACCAGCTTTTGGGTTAGCATAAGAAAAATTATCATTCTTCCTCCATGTGTTTTGAGGAGGCTGCTGGCCTCCTTGAACTCCTTGTGTGTTCCTCCATTGATTTTGAAGTGGCTGAGGGCCTGGAGGCACAAATGGTTGGCCATAAGAAGGCCTTCCATACTGATTTCCACCTTGGTAGCCATTCTGATTGTAATACGGACCTCCCATGTAATTGGCTACCTCTTGCTGTCCACTGGGTTGGTCTACTCTCTCATTCTCTACTGCATGCTCTCCACCCAAACTCTTCCCCAACTCGAGGTTGTTGATCTTTTCCATCATGGCCATCAATAGCCTTCTCGTTCCTTCTCCCTCTTCAACCTGATGCACTCTCTGAAAATCTGCATCTCCACTCCAAGCACCGGCATTCGTGACAATGTTGTCCACGATTTCCCTACACCTCTCTATGCCTTGGTTCAAGAATGCTCCACCCGCACAGGCGTCTAAATGGTCTTGCCCCGCCTTGTTGGCACCACTGTAGAAGAATGCCATAATATCCCCCTCATTGTACCCGTGCTGCGGGCACTCAATCAGCATGTTTGAGTATCTCTCCCACGCTTGACGTAGGTCCTCTCCTTGCTTCTGGCGAAAGGATGAGATCTCAATTCTAGCCTTGATCGTCCTAGATGGAGGGTAGAATCGCTCGAGGAACAGACGCTCGAGCTCGGCCCAAGTGGTAATACCTCCCCGCGGAAGCGTATAATCGTACCACTCCTTGGCTATTCCCGTCAATGAGAATGGGAACAGCCTAAGCCTCTTGGCATCTTCAGACATGCCATTGTAATTAAATGTTGAGGCTATCATGAGAAAACTCCTCAGATGTGTATGAGGATTCTCCTTCCCAATCACCCCCTTGAACTGATTCTCGGTCAGCAGCTTTAAATCCCCGGGGATATCGAGAAGTTGTTTGCCTCAACAGGAGGCAAAGCCACTCCATCATAGTACCGCTATGGCTGTGCTGCAAACCTCCCTCGAATAGCCATATTGTGATCAACGTTCTGAGGAACGTGTTGAGGATTAGCAGCAGGTACTGGTACTTGTTGGGGTGGTGGTGGGTAAACAGGTGGTTGGTTGTAGACAGGAGGTGGATGATATGGATATGGTGGGTAAGGATAAGGTGGGTATGGGTAATGTTGGTATACTGGGTTGTTAAAAGGGTTATTTGGGTTTTGTGGGTGAGCAGGGTTGTTATGAGGATTATGGATAAGGTTCTGAGCTGGATTCCCTACGTTTCGTGTTTCCGGGTTTAGGCTCTGGCTATCCCCTAATGGAATTTGATTATGGCTACCACTAACTCCAGTGCCTTCAACTCGGTCTACTGCCTGATTGAAATCATTGGCAACATCGTCCAACTCATTATTGATATCCATTGGTTCCTTTCCTAAGTCGGCAGCGTTCATCCTTCTCAAGAAGGCTCGATTCCTTCTGGCTATTGTCTCAGGGTCCAACGGTATTCTCTCTTCGCTCGTATTGCCTTGTGAGCGTGTTTTCATAAACCTGACACACTAGCAGAAGGATCAAAATGCAACTGTCGATTGAATAAAAATAAAAATAAAAACAGAAAATAAATCACCCACTACTAACTACTAAGCTATCTACAAGTCCTATTCAAAAGCATACAACGCCATCCCCGGCAACGGCGCCATTGACTTGAAGCGAACTACACTAGCTTCTACTAGTAGTTACCCCGCAAGAGTACGGGTTCACTGTAGTATGGGCAAGTATAGGGACCAAGTATTATCGAACCCAAGGGATGGTGTATATGCGAATAGATCCCTGAAGATCTACGCGTTGTAGTTAATATGAGTGTAATGTTTTTGGGTTTTTGAAAGATTAATTAAAAGACTGAAATAAACTAAGTAATCTAAAATACTAAAGCAGACGAATTAACTAAGGGTTAGATTCAAATAAGAGATGGTGATGCTTAAGATAGGAATCCCTACGTATACTAACGGAGCAGGTACATAGTCAAAGTAATCGTGACAAACAAGAATTAACCTAAGTAAAAGAATGCAAGGTGAAAGCTCAAGATTCTAAACCCTAATACTTTACCCTAACACTCGACTTCACTAATCTACTAACAAGTTAATAGATTGTGATCAATTAATGAGACCCTAATTTAACTATTGGTGATGCGGTCTTCCTCCATAGCTAAACTGGCAAGTGAATTAACCTTTTCTAAACCCTCTTGTTAAGACTACTAATTGTTATCGAGTGATGCGGTCGTCCTCTTTCTAACACTTTCGTACGAAATTCAAAGGTAGAGTTAAGATTAATTATATGAATTCATTAATTAAGAGAATTAAAACTAACGTCACAAATTACCCTAATTACGTACCCACATCCTACTTCTACGAGTTCATCCTACCCTAAGCATGCAAGGGTTTTAGCCGGACATGGTTTTAACAAAAATAAAAGCAATAGAAGAAACGACGAACATAAACATGATGAATTGAAGAAAGAAAATACGAAACATGAACTAGGGTTTAAAGAAAATAAATACGAAGAACTGAAATTGAATTAATCAAAACAAAATTTAAACGTGTTCAAAGTAACGAACTAATGAAAAGAAACTAAGAATTGAAAAGAAACTAGAATTCGTATGAAAAACCTCAACAACGTAAAAGTAAAGCTTGCTCGTTCTTCTCCTCTTCAAAAACTAAGTCTAAAATTATTTCTAAAAGTCGGGTCTCCTTCAAAATGTGTTTGGAAGAGGTATACATAGGCACGGGTCGAAACGGGAGTTAATGGGCCGAAAATACGCATCTGGAGGCAAAAATCCATGGGCGCTCGAGCAAAACGCTCGAGCGGTCCCGCTCGAGCAGTGTAGCTCGAATGACACAATCGCTCGAGCGGTTCCGCTCGAGCCGATCGAGCGCTGAAATCTCTCTGCATGTTTTGGGCGCTCGAGCAATTCGCTCGAGCGGTGGCGCTCGAGCTGCTCGAGCGCAAGAATAGTTCTGTAAGTTTAAGCGCTCGAGCAATGCACTCGAGCGGGGGCGCTCGACCTAGTCACTCGAGTGACCTCCAACTCCTCCCAAGTGATACTTTTCCTCGTCCGCACTAATACCAATCGTATTTCTTCAATATCTTCTCATCCGGGCATCCGTTTGAGTCGATTCAAAGTCCTACGAACTCCATTTTTCGTCCTCTATTCACCTATGAACATCAAAGAGACAAATTCATTAATGTGTAGAAATAATGCTCAATTGACTCTAAATACTCTATAAACTCGACCAAGATTGGGGTATTTCAAGCTACGAATCATGACAATTTCACGCCTAATCAAGGATTGACACTACCCCATTTCTCCTTCCTTGCCACATCATCATTGCCTCAACCCTACCTTTCTATTTTTTGAGTGAGGGGTAGGAATCCATGTAGGATTCCTCACCCCATTGTGGGTGCCCTCATAAAGATAGTGACATAAAGTTGGTTAGTTAGTCAGTCGATCATAAAGATTGTGCATGGAGGATTATTTTAAAATAAAATTATTGTTAGGTGAGCACAATATTTATTTATATTTAAACGATGGATGTCAAGTGTTTCGTAATTTATTGGTTTATTAAGTATGCAGCCAAAATCTTCTCTAAAGACTAAGAATGGTCTAATCTACAAATAATAATAATTATTATTATTAATAAACTAGTATATCACCCGTGCGATGCACGAAATGTGTATTTAAAATAATTAGTATGTTAGGTGGTGGTTATAATTCTTTTTACCTATTAATTTATTTTGAAAAGCAATGGAACTTTGATTTTCAAAATAAAATTTTGTGTCTTTAAAAGAAAAGCAATTTTTGTGGGTAAAATCATTATTTTTATCTTCATTGATCTGGACAACTAAATCAACCACCAATTTTAGGGGTGTATTGAATTAGGAATTTAAAGGATTTTTTAGCTGAAAAAAGTTATGCAGACTTAAAAGACTTTGCAAGATTTCTATGACTTTTAAAATTTTGCAGGATTCTGTGAAATTTTATAAATCAGAATTTAATGGTATTTGTAGGACTTTGTGGATTTTGCAGAATTTCATGGATTTGTGACATACGAAGAGTTCAAGATTTTTTCCATACATTCAAATTTTTTAGGATAAAAAAAATCATAAATTTAAAATATTGTAGTCCACAATATATATATATATATATATATATATATATATATATATATGATATATACTTGTATATATATGTGTGTTAATATGTATATATTAAACTTTTTATTCTCAATAAAAATAATGGGGGATAAATTGTGTGTAAAATTTTATTCCAACTACTCAAACCACTAATTCACAAATTATCCATTGCACAAACCTATAATTCTTTTTTTTTCTTAATTGAGGGAAATAAACCGATTATTGGGTATGAATTTGGTAGATCTGGGTTGAATTTGAATTTCAATTTGTTGAAAATGAATAGAAACAGATGAACAATAATACAGAAGATAAGTGAATAAGTTTGCTGGTCATGGGTGTATGCAGATGAGATTAGGAAACTACTGTAGACAGAACATAGTATTAGGAAATTGAGTTTTCAATTTTTAGGTATATCTCAAATTTTCGGTTTATTTCGGTACACCTACTATTTCTCTTCAAAAGTTCTTTAAAATCTTATGGATTTGAATGAGATTGTTGGTATTTATAAAAAATAACAAAAAAAGACCTTCAAAATCCTTCTAACATAAAAATTCTTTAAAATTTTTATATTTTTTTTTAATACCAACAATTTTTTTTAAAATAATAAAATGTCTCGAATGAATAACAATGAATTTGAATGAACACTTTAAAAAATCTTGAAAATTTATACTCCCTCCGTCCCGGATCTTATTTCATATTTTCCTTTTTGGGACATCCCAATTCTTTTTTCACAACCTTAAAAAGGAAATATTCTACACACACAAAAGTTAATAAAGTACATTTTATTATTTTATTTTACACTCACACACTCCACTTTTCTTAAATATTGTGCAAACCCCACATATGAAATAAGATCCGGGATGGAGGTAGTATTAAATATCAATTGATTATTTTTAAGTGACATAAACTGCTGATTGAATATCATCGGACTCTTTTATTAAAAAAAACTATTTTAAAATTTGGTGAAATCCTAAACCAATACACTCTCCTTATCATTTTTGTAATTTTGACTTTCAAAAAAAATATTCTATCTAACGTGGCAAGCTGATACGACCCCTTTTATTTAAACATCATTTTAGATTAGGATTTAGGGCATATAAATATACTTTGAATGATTTTGTTTCATCTTGAGGAAGTTTTCACAAAAAGGTTTAACCAAACCTTAAAAATAATTAGTAGTTAAATTTGAAATTTATTTAGAATGAATTTTTATTTTTAAAAAGAAAAAACGAAAAATGAATTCCTAAGTATGAAATTCTTCCAACCTAAATATCATGTTTAATCGTCCTATAAACTTGGAAATAAAAAAAAAAAAAACCAAATTTTTGTCGCTGGATTCAAAAAAATAAAATACATACACAATTTCTTTTTTTTAAGGGCGCACTCTTCTTCGGACTTCAGTTTCTTCTTGTTTCCCTAATTCAACCTTTCCCCAAATTTTAACCCTATAATCATGGATGAAACGCGTCGGCCTGCATCTTATTTTACCCAATTTCATCTTCCCCAATTTTATCCTTTTTATCACGAGTTAATTACGGCGGCCAACTTCTTCCCTAAATCCAACCCTAAATCACAGATGAAACGCGACAGCCACACCAAGGACGTGGTCCATTCTCAGCTTCTCTGTCTCTTTTCCACTGATTCTCTTCTTCGCTACCCTGGCTGCCATAAATCTCTATTTTGCTATCAAGGTTTGGTCATGTTTTAATTTCTTTAAAATCACTTTGCTTGATTCAGTATTTTTTTTCTCAATTTATTTTTAAATTTGGGTTTTTAGTTTGGCTATGTTGGTTGAACTTGATTGAGTATTTTTTGCCATGGATTCTACAATAAAAGCTCTGATATCAATTGCCTATATGTATGCATATGTTTGTGTTGTGAAAGTTCAAATAGTAAAGGCTGAAAACCTTAAATCTTGGATTAAAGCGAAGCATTTTTTATAGATCTTTACTATAACAACTTTCTATTGGATGTAAATTGATTTGATTTTAAAAATTCCTTTTTAAATCTCTTTTAATTTCCTCAAGGCAACTCTTGCGCAAGCTACTGATTTATTTTTCGCAAACAGGATTGTATTCAAACTATCCAAATGTTGCACCCTGCTATGCAGCATATGAATTATAATGATGTTGTAATGCAGGATAATGTCGCACCCTGGTGTTTACAATTCACAGGCTGCATGTACAGTTGCTTTTCTTTTAAATGGTTGATTGTTATAAAATTTATTTATATGTGTTACAAAAATTGTTTTGATGTGCATGCCCTTACTATTTGTGGTTTTCTTGGTTTTAATATAGCCATAATCATGATTATTTTCCTGTGAAATTATGCTAACTGAATATGACATCTGAACTTGGGAAATTGACATGTAGATTGGGTGGTTTTCTTGGTTGTAGTATAATCTTTATCATGTATAGTTTCATGTGAAATTATGCTAATTAATATTACACCCGAACTTAAGAATCTGACATGTAGATTAGGCTTTCTATTTATAATGATTTTGAATTGCAAGATGATGTATAAAATATTGGTTGAGTGTAGCTATTCTTATATTTGACAGATTTTGCATAGAATACCTGAAGTAAGTATACTTATATAGTTATATTGCTCAAAACCATACATTTTATTAGTTTTATGAATTTCAACCTTTTTTCCATATGTTTTCCAAGAAAAAAACATTGGCAATTAGATAGTAGGAATAGAACGGTTATGATAATAAAGCATACATCATGTTGAATGAAATTACCAAATTTTGTACTCTCTTTTGTGTACATATTTTTTCCGTATCCTTGTTCCACCTGAATACCACAACTGACTTTTAAAACGGAGTTGAATATGTAATGATGTACTTCTATATTTAATGAGTTGCCAAACATACCTGAATTTATGACGTGCTTCAGAATTTAACCTGGGTTGTGCATAAGGAGCTAAATTAGTGATGTTATGCTTATATGTTTATCTGAGTTGTGAAAATAGAACTGATTTTTGATGTTATATGCTTTTGTACTTGATTAATTGTTTCAATAAATTGGTACCTCGAATTAGTGAAAACATATTTCAAGCTCTAAGCGTTTCTTTTCTTCCATGTGCAGGTAGTTAATATGACCGATTGGCTAGCCTGAAATTAATACCATGCGGGATATTTGCAAGGAATAACAAAGTGTTTATCATGAAATATATATAGAGAATTATAATGGAATATTATTCAGATTTCCTAAATGTAATATGCTTAAAAACAAATGTGCTGCCATCCGGGGGAATTATGAGTTTTGATTGTATGATATAGGATTTTATGTTATCATCCATAGAGAACATGTAAAGTCCTCATAAATATCAGATAGTGTAGTGGGGAAGGTGAATGATCTAGTTATTTGGTGTAATCTATTATTTTGGACGTTACAAAGTAATTTTTTATTTGTGAAAAGTCTCCATATATATCAAGTTTTGATTGTTGAAGTTTAAAGGTATACGGTTTTTTTATGCAGCAACTGAATGTCATTTATAAACATTAACATTTAGAAGGTTGGTTTCATTTATTAATCTTTGAGCTTTAAATATATGTAGGGTTTAGAACCGTTACATTACAGATTTAGTAAATTGGAATTGGGCTGAAAACAAAAGTTTCCAAAAAAGGCATAAGATTTTGTTATTATATAGTTATAGATAACTCATAGGAAAAAAAAAATTCTAAACTACTAAAAAAAATTGAAAATTTAAAAATTTATTAATAATAAAAGTTAATTATTAGGGGAAATTAATATAATTTTATATTAAAAAGACTTAATTGCGAATAAAATCACCATCTTTTAGGGAATTACAATTTAATCTAAATTTTTGAATTTTGATAAATAACACCTCACATTAACAGTCTTTTGCAATTTGAGCTCATGAATAAAAAATCACATTACCACGTTGTTTAATTATTCTATGTAGGATGTCATATCATTTCGAGTTAAAAGATTTTTATATGTGAGCTCGAATTGCAAAAGATTGTTAAAATAAAGTTTTATTTACCAAAATCTAAAAATTTAAATTAAATTGCAATTTGAAAAATCTTGGTGATTTTATTCGCAATTAAAAACCTATTAAAAATCTCAATTAGAATATTAGATAATTAATGACAAAGTATTAGTTATTTTTTTTCAGAAATAATGAATACCCTTCAATAATTTATTTATTTATTTTTCGACTATAGGTAATGGACCTCTATCCACTTGAGCTTTACCATCCTTCAATAATTCATATATAAATAAATGTCACTTTATATAAATGTGCAAGATTCATATATTAATTAGACTCACAAATGTTATTCATTCTATTTATTATATAAAATTATTAATTAATCCATAGAAATTTGCACATTTTTTTTATTTGAACGTTCCACATCAATTTACACACTACCTAAAAAAATTAATTTGCGTGCACACTCACAAAAATATACACATATTTATACATATGCTATTATTCTACCTTTTTTTTATTTCACGTGCAATTAACATCTAATACTTGGGGGTGTTGGGGAAAATCGGGTGCCCGGATTTATTTAGTATGAAATTTAAATACGAATTTAAATCTAATTACTACTAGCATGAATTAATCCAAAATTAATTCATATAATAACTATGCCAACAATAAATTTACATGCATATGAATATAAACACGTAAAATTCTACGGCGAAAAAACAAAGAATTTCACGTAAAATGTACCTCTTGATGCGACGTCCAACCAAAATCTACGGGACAAGCGTACCAATCCTATCAACAGTAAAAACCTTCTCAAGTATTCCCTTTCGTCTTATTCGTTCGCCGGTGGGAAGCGCTCACGAACAATTTTAATATAATAAGGAAGAAAGAAAATATTTATTGTTCTTGATTTTTCCAACACATGGAATTATATAACTGGAGATAAAATAATCATGTCTTATTTATAATATAGAGTGGTCGAATTTTTCATGTAGAATGGGGAGGAAAAAATCTTTTCTTGATCTCCAAGAAATCTTGAATATATCCCATATATTCTTTTTTTTCATAATAAAATATTCCACAAAAATTTCACCCTCCTAATTATAAGCCTATTTTTTAAAATTATGAGTGAGAATTACAAGATTTGAATCTTCTAAAATTTATGAGATAATCTTGTATTCCAAGAATACATATCTTCAATAATAACTTTCCAAGAAAATCAACAAAATCTTTTCTCTCTCCATAACAATAATTTTCGAAAATACTCATAGAAAAATCAGCAATTATATCTTCTTTTATTTTAATCATCTTATTATTATTGGACTACTTATTGGGCTACTTGAGAGGTCTTTAGGAGAATTAAGATTGGACCTCCAATGGGCTACTGAATTTCAATATTAAGCCCCAATATTATTCAGTCCATTAATATTAATTAATACCACTAATAAATTAATATTGCATTATCCATCTTAATCCATATTACGATAATATGGGCTCCCGATTATTATTTCTCGTGTTTAAGATTATTTAGTCCATTAATTAATTGAACTTTTGAATAGCTCTAAATTAATTAATATTTTTTACCTTGGAGTAAAGACAGCTCGATATTATTATCCGTACCGAAGAAACTAATTCTTCATTTGCAAGATTTTGTACGATAAAACTTTTGAGCCCACCAAGGGGACAAATCACACGAGTCGTACTCGCACACGTTTCTCCGTATTAAACCTTAGCAATCGTCGTATGATTAATATTACTGCCCAAAACACATGGTTCGAAGTCACGATGATTCTCACCCAACATAAATCAAAGCAATAACTATTAACCACACACGGTCCTATTTAAGTGACGGAGATTAAGAAATCAATAACCTCTGAGGTCTAATTCTTCACATTTCAGAACAGAAGAATTTATCCTCGTTGTAGATCCTCTTCAACACATACTAGATGTGCTAGTGCAATCTCTTGGTTAAGACAGGCCAATCTGAGAACTACACATCGACCTTTCATGGTGGATTGTTCAATTCCACTTGGGTCGTGAATTTGTATATTTAGTTACAAGGAAACCGTCAATGTGATCTTCCGTGATCTGGTATCACCACATTAACTACAATGTAACACATACTATATATATTGAACGGGTTGCAATAAATATTTAACATTCATTCATATTCAAAGCAAATGTGATCAAAGAAATATTCTCATAAAACAAGTGTTTAATACATGAGTTATACGAAGTAAAAGCATACTTTCACGTATAACTCCAACAGGGGGTGTGGGCATATTTTTTAGGGGGAGAAGCCAAGAGGTACAATATATTAAGAGAAAATGCTACACACTTTTTTTTACTTTTTGAGTTTCTATTGAATACATTTTGCATTTTAATACACACCCCTAAAAGCTGAAATTGATTTGATGGGTGTCAATTTCTAAAATATTAAAAAAATTGAGAAAATATACAAATACCCACGTTTTTGCTCCACATTTTTAGTTTCTCTTTCCAAAATTAGTAACAACTTTTCGGTTCCCCCCCCCCCCCCCCCCCCCCACTTTTTCAATGCATTTTTCAAAACTCTCTTCACTATTCATTATCTTGGAATTTTCAGTGGAGATTTACGGAATTATTGACCGGAATCTTTTGCTATTGTTCTATAAACTGTGGAAATTTCCATTATCGTAGCCAAGGAAGATTAATGTGTCATTTGAAGTACTATTTCCAGCGGCAAAAACCACGTTTTTTGCTATTCCAGTTTCCGTTGCACTTAGATTCATTGAGTGGGGTGAGGAAAAAAATTCTAGGATTTTGAGGATTTATTGTACGAATACCCATTTGATTCTCTCTGTGTTGGAATTAGGTTTTCTCGATTGTCTCAGTAATTAGGGATTTTCTCGAAATTAAGGTTTTTCTTAGTAATTTGGGCTTTTCCCGTTCGCAGTACAGTCGATCCCCTCTTAAATTGGCGAAGACTCGTTATCATCGGCAGAGCTATGGTGGCAGCCAGGACCGGTCCGTACTTTTATTGACTCAATAACTCTTTTGCTTTAAAATTGAATATTCTTATGTTCTTTTAATTTAGTATTTGAGTTGATTGGATGGATTATTTACTATGGTTTCAATCAGACTTCATGTTTTCCTACTTGTAATTCATGTATCCTTGTCTTGTTGGTCTTTTCTATTTGTATTATACAGTAATTGGATGCACTATAGTGTTATTGGCCGTATTATAGTGTCATTGGTCATACTATATAGTTATTTGCCGCACTATTGTGTTATTGGCTGCACTATACTGTTATTGGTCGCACTATATTGTTATTGATCGTACTATACTATCATTGGTCGCAATAAACTGTGATTGGTTGCACTATATTGTAGATGAGTTTGAAAATTCTGGTATGGTATGAATGAGCTGGAATAGTTGAGATGTTTGTTGACTTGTATCCTCCGAGGTTATATATTGCGAAATATAGCATGTTACATATTGGTTGTAGAGTGTAAATCATTGACATCAACAGATCGTAGTACTTCTTATAACTTTCCTCCTTATGCATTATTATATATGCTTTCACATTTCTCAAATAAACTGAGTGTGAGTAGTGGTTTTACAATAATTGACATACTTCTTCCTATGTCCAGGAATATGCTTTTTCCCTTCCTGCTGAGGCCATTGAACTTGGCTCCGGGGAATCCAAGGAAGTCGTCTTTCATGCTACTCATGTTATTTTTAGGTATCATTACCCTGAAGATTTTCTTCATTATATATTCCTGGGAGTTGCAATTCCTATTTGCCCGGACCAGCATTAATATGCATCTTCTAATTTGGTTCCTTTTTTGTCTATATGCTATAATGTTTAGGATTTGCTTTGTACAACTACAATCAACAATTTCATAATATGTGAATACATGCTTCTCTATATCTATGATTATCTATGAAGCTTGATTTACCTACAAGGAATCTGAAATCAGACTTAAATCTTCTCATATATAATCCTAATTATGCATTGCATTCTTCAACACAAATTGCTCAACGTGATTTAAGTTTGCTTCTTTGGTTAGATATTTAAATCTTCCTCAACTTTATATGGAGCACTTCAGCCAAAAGGTGAGCCCCAATAGTGGTCTAAATCTATGAATCTGTGACAATCCTATTTTTTTTTTTGTGAAGAGACAGTTTAGTAGAGAATTTGTGTTGTGTATGGTGTGTGTTAACGTATTCTTGATGTATGCTGATATTTGTGTTGTTTAGTTGCATGTCCATGTTAAATGATACTTAATGAAAGACTTGCCCGAATCGGATGATGATATTGCTCAGTGGTGCAAGGATACCTTTGTTGCCAAGATAATGCTACTTTCTTATTGATCATTAATTTCCCTAACCACTCTTAGGTGCCTGAGTACTCTAATTCCCTAGACGAAGAGGGCATTGGCAGGATGACTTTTGAGATACTTTTTTGCTTTTGATGAAGTTATTTCCCTTGGTCACAAGGAAAATATCACTGTTGCACAAGTCAAACAATACTGTTGTTGATAGACGAACATCAATCAATGTTGGGCGAACAAGGATTAAGGCCTTAATAAAGATTATGAGGTATCAACCCCAAATCAAAGATGATTAATAAAGAAAATCAAAGGGGAATGTCTAAATCAATCCAGGAGGTGTATTAAACGACGAACAACTCCTATGACGAACAATATACTGGCGAACAGGTCTAGAGACCCGAGGCCAAATACGGACTCTCCCATTAGATCACGAATGACGAGCAGCATTATCAAAAGGTGGTGCATCTATCAGCCTAAGAGGTGTATGTTGACGAACAAAGGGCCAAGATCTCTGAGCCTGTCTCTACAGAATACAAGGGCGAACAACTTCCGAGCCATAACCTCAAGAGGAGAACAACTTTTATTGAAAGAACAATTTGGACCAACCAAGCCAACCAGGACGAACAACAATGAGTTCGAGATAAGACCCAAGAAGACTTTGTAACTAAGTTTTAGCTTTGATAAGGTCAAACAAGGTCAAAGGACACTTGTCTAACATGCAAGCTAGGAAGTCCAAGAGTCATGGACACCTCCTACTTGTTAGTCTCTATAAATAGTTGTTCTCCAGCAAAGAAATATAAGTTCAAATTCTCAAATACTCCCAAAACACACACAAACACACCTAAACGTGCACACATACGAAATAAATACGGATTCGACTCTCGTATTTACGATTTTATGACCCGAACCTTCGATTTATCATTTACGGTGATAATCAATCACACGTTCTTATTTGGTGATCCTAAACCGAACTAAAACAGTCACTAATCCTCCCGGTTAAATTTGATCACCAATAATTTGGCGCTATAAGGAGGGTCGAACCTCTAGTTAAGTGTGATTAATCAAGACCTTCAAGTTTAAAAACTTGAAGATTTGAAGAAATCCTCAAGAGATTCTTGAAGATTCAAACAAAAGTGTTCTTGGTGTTCTTCAATATTAAATTTGAAGACTCAAAGATTGAAAAGATAATTCAAATCAGGATACCTCAATCCAAGGAAACACAAGTTTTACATCTATCGAGGAGAGCTTCTCCCACTTGAGCCTCATCAGCCGGCCACCAAGACCGTGAACCTAGGCATGCGAACAGATCACGACATACGACCATAGCTCAAAATATTCCACCAGAATTAGAGGCTCTGGCAAGCAACCCTAATGAACTGGCTAAAACCATTGCTACTCTCCAAACCATCCAGAGACAACAAGAACAAAACAGACCCTCACAAGCAAGGACTAAGACTAGACCATTGGAAGTAGTAAGAACCAGGTCAAATAGAGGCGAGCAACATGAGGTAAACAGTATCCAAGTCCGACGGGATAAGGGCAAAACCAAAGTGGCTGACCAAACAGAGGGTCAGGCTGAGTCTGCACACGGGCGAACAACTATGTCCAACCATGGAACAACTCGTTCCAGTGCACAGGACAGGCTTGGCTAACCCCAACTCCAGAAAGAAGCTCCTCGCCAAGGAGCAGGGGATGGGCGAGCAACTTTCGAGCAACCTCGTCCATCGGTGCACGAAAGGCTATCACAATCTACCTTTAGGCGCCTAGGGCCGAATGCGGCGAGCAACCCTAGGAAACAACCTCAGGAAATGCCCGCTCCAAGTGAGGGACTGTGACGAGCAGAAAGGCCTGTGCCTTTGCTCGCCGAAAAGCCTCCAAGCCAGGGGGCATCTCTTGATGAGTTGTCGAGCCTAAGGAAGGCTGTGGAAAGCATGCAGGGGCAACTGGACCAACAAAGAGGGATGGGGACGACCAGCATGCCAACCTTCCCTTTGTCATCCATCATATTGAAGGCCCCGATCCAGAAAAAGATTCAGTTTCCGGCAAGCATACAATATGAAGGCATTGCTGATCCCCGAGTCTATTTAACGAAGTATTCGGACTACATGATTTCAGTGGGAGCCAGTGATGCCACCCAGTGCCGAAATTTCCCCTTGACTTTGGGAGACAGTGTACACAAGTTGTTTTCTATAATGCCACCGACATCAATCCACTCGTTTGCTCATGGCCGGGTTAAAGAAAGGATCGGAGTTATGGAAGGGGGTACGTCTAAAGTGCCCAAAAAGCTATGCCGAATGTAGAAACCAAGCCGGTATATTCGTTTCCATGCACGAAGCCCTGCAAGCAAACTTGGGAGAGAACAAGGCTGATTACAAGAAGAACAACAAGAAACCCGGCGGGACAGGCTATCGGGTCCCTAAAAAGATGAAGGCATTTACCGAAGGGACAGAGCTGAAAGAAAAGCTGAATCAAGTGCTAACAGTATCAATCGATACTGTGTATGAAAATGTAAAGGAGAAAGAGTTGCTCTCCCCTCCCCGTAGGATTCGCCAAGAGACTGGCAAACTCAACCCTAATAAGTATTGTGCCTACCATCAAAGCGTGGATGAGGAGGATGGTCAACCTCAAAGGAATAATAAGCCCGGGTGACCAGTTCCTGCCGTTGTTGCTCGTCCATTAGAGGATCTATACATGATGGAACCCTCAGGACCTGAGGGAAGATGTTCTGATGGGCGACCACTAATTTACAAATGGAAAAGAAAAGCCGAATTACGAGCGATCGACCAAGTACAAGAAATGGGGGTTAAACTGTGCATCATGCAAACAGCAGAACTAACCTTTACTGAAAAAGACTTGGAAGGAATATTGACCCCCCACAATGATTTGCTCGTGATTTGTGCTAAGATCATGGGGACCAGAGTGCATAGATTGTTGGTGGGCACCGGGGCATACACCAACATCCTCTTCAAGAAGACACTTGATCGACCGAGGGATTATGCAGGCTATATCCGAAACTCAAATCATCGTATTCTAGGTTTTAGAAATGCTGTAACAATCCCTCTGGGAATAATTACTCTATCTGTACAGCTTGTAACGATCGAGGAACCTGAGAAAAATATTACTAGAATGGTAAATTTCTTGGTTGTAGACCAGGAATCGACTTATAACGGGTTTCTTGGTCGGCCCTTTTTAAATGAATTTAAAGCTGCATGTTCTACTTACCACTATTGCATAAAGTTTCCAACAGCAAGTGGAGCAGGCTCAATAAAGGGAGACCAAAGAAAAGCTCGTGAATGTCTCCTACAATTGCAAGCAAAACAGGCACAAGTATCCATGATGGAAGCCACCACCAGCTACCCAGTTGATGAACCATCAATACTGGAGAACATGATGGATATGGAAGAGGACCATATGGATACTGACGAGCAGCCTCCTGACGAGCAAGTGTTGGACGAACAACTCATCACCACCCATGGGGAACTCCAATTTGACGAACAACATAGGGGTAGTGACGAGCAACATACACCAGATGACTTGGAGGGCCGGATTCTGACTAACAACAATGGGTCAGGACCAGCAGATGATCTAGAGCCCCGCCTGGGAGCAGAGCCCATGAACATCGAAAATGATTTCAACCCTGAGGAACCAATACTTGATCCCTGTTGGAAAGGACAAAAACGATAAGCAACTCCAGTCGAAGAACTGGAGGCGTTCAAAGATAATCCTTGAAATGAAGATCTTGAATTATACATAGGATCTGAGCTCCCTGGACCTTACAGATCCCGAATGAAAGAGTTCCTCAGCAAGAATCTAGATTTTTTTGTTTGGTCTCATGTAGACATGGTGGGAATAGATCCAAAGCATGCTTGCCACAAGCTTAATATCAATCAAGCAAAAAGGTCAGTCCATCAAAAACGAAAAAAGTACGGCCCAAACAAGTATCAAGCTTTAAATGAAGAGGTGAAGAAGTTGTTAGACAACGACTTAATCCGACAAGCACTCTGTCCACAGTGGGTAGCAAACCCAGTCCTTGTACGGAAACCAAACGGGACCTGGAGGCTAGCATAGAATTTACAGATCTAAATGCAACATGCCCAAAGGACAACTTTCCTCTCCCACATATTGATCAATTGGTGGACAGCACTGCAGGTCACGAGATGCTAACATTCATGGATGCCTTTGCCGGATACCATCAAATCCCAATGCATCCAGACGATCAAGAAAACACAACAATCTATACAAACAAAAACTTGTTGTGTTGGAAAAGAATGTCATTCGGCCTCATCAATATCGGAGCAACATATCAGAGGTTGGTGAACAAGATGTTCGACGAACAAATTGGGGATACTGTAGAAGTCTATGTAGACGATATCGTAGTCAAGAGTCCCCGAAATCCTTCGACACTACAACATGAAGTTGAATCCAAAGAAAAGCAGCTTTGAAGTTCATTCAGGGAAGTTCTTGGGCCATCTTGTTAGCCAACGAGGGATCAAGGCCAATCCAATAAAAGTCAAAGCCATCGTGGATATGCAACCACCACGTTCGGTAAAAGAGGTGCAGAGGCTCACAGGATGCCTAGCAGCATTGAACCGGTTCATATCCCGATCAGGAGACAAGTGTCGTCCATTCTTTGAGGCCATCAAAAAAGGAAAATTCAAATGGACTAACAACTGTCAAAAGGCGTTTGACCAACTTAAAGACTACCTTGGAGATGTTAAGATTCTATCAAAGCCAGTCCCAGGAGAAAACCTCTATTTGTACTTGGCAGCGTCAGACGTGGCAATCATCTCCGTTCTGGTACGAGAGGACGACAAATTTCACCAACCAATCTACTACGTCAGTCAAGATTTACACGAAGCAGAGACCAAATATTCTCCAACCGAAAAGCTGGCGTACGCACTTATTATGAGTGTGAGAAAGTTACGACCATACTTCTTTGACCATCAAGTTGAAGTGCTAACAACTTTCCCACTCAGACAAATTCTTCATCGCCCAGACACAACTGGTCATCTACTAAAATGGTCACTAGAGATTAGCCAATTCGGGGTGACCTATGCTCCTCAAACAGCGATCAAAGGGCAAGCATTAGCCGACTTTATTGTCGAACTAACTTTTCCACCAGATCCGACGAGAGGACTTGATCATCCCTGGCATCTCTATGTCGACGGATCTTCAACTAATATAGCCTCAGGGGCAGGAGTGGTCATGATAAGCCCTGACAGACAAGTTTTCACATGGCAATCAGATTTGGTTTCATGGCTACCAACAACGAAGCCGAATAGGAAGCTCTTATTGCTGGTCTTCACTTATCCCTTGCAGTAGGTGTCAGACGTTTGCAAATATTTGGCGACTCACAACTGATTGTCAACCAAGTCCGAGATGAATATGAAGCAAAAGATGATCACATGATCGAATATCAGCGGATTGTTGCTCACTTAATGTCCTTATTGGATCAAGTCTTCATTGAACAAATTCCAAGGACCAGCAACACTCAGACAGATGCATTGGCCCGACTAGCAACAAGCGAAGGGCCTGCAGAGTTGGCAGACATTATAATCATAAAGATGAAGGACCCGTCAACAATAAGTTATAATGTCAACCAACTAGACGAACAAGCAAGTGAATAAGAAGATTGGAGAACAAACATAGTCAAATATTTGAAAAGTGGAGAAAAACCAAACAACTCTTTTGAAGCTGCCAAGCTAACAAAGCAAGCCGCCAGATATACTCTGGTAGGCGAGCAGCTCTACAAAAGGGGAATATCGACCCCACTTCTCAAATATTTGCCTAGGGGGCAAGGACGAGCAATACTCGAAGAAATACATGCTGGAGTGTGTGGAAATCACACTGGGGGGAAAGCCTTGGCGTACAAGACTATCAGACAAGGCTATTATTGGCCAACTTTACGTCAGGACGCAATCAAGAAAGCAAAAACTTATCATCAATGCCAAGTTTTTGCCCCGAACATTCACACCCCGGCTCAAGAGCTCGTATCAGTTTATAGCCCATGGACATTTGCAAGATAGGGGATGAACATTATTGGTCCCTTTCCAATAGGAGTTGGAAATGTTCGATTAGCCGTCGTGGCAGTCGATTGTTATATAAAATGGGCAGAAGCAGAGGCCATGATGAAAATTACACAACAAAAGATGATTAACTTCATATGGAAGAACATTGTCTATCGTTTTGGGGTTCCACAAACCATTGTGACAGACAATGGTCCGCAGTTTGATGGGAAAGAATTGAGAGACTTCTGTGCAAAGTGGGAGATCAAAAAATACTATTCTACTCCCTATCATCCCCAATCAAATGGACAAGTCGAAGCTGTTAATAAGATCATCAAGCATACGTCAAAAGTATGATTGGCGGAGAGTAAAAGTAGTTGGTCTGAAGAACTCCCGGAAGTCTTGTGGGCGTATAGAGTTTCTCCCAGGTCAAGCACCAGAGAAACACCTTTTGTAATGGCTTTCGGAACAGAAGTTGTGATACCAATTAAATTAAAGACCAACACAATCAGGACGACCAAATTTGATGAACAAGCGAACAACTCTGCTCTAGCTACTGAAATGGATTTGCTCGAGGAAAAAAGAATAAATGTCGAGCTAAAAAATGCTACCTATAAGCAGCGAGCAGAACGCTACTATAATTCCCATGTTAAAATTAGGGAATTCAGAGTTGGAGATTTGATTTTAAGAAAGTTGCTCGCCCAACCTCCAGGTGTATTGAGACCAACTTGGGAGGGCCCGTATCATATAACGGACAAATTCCTTAATGGTGTATACGATATCGAAGATATGGAAGGCAAGCTAGCCCAATACTCCTGGAATGTTGTACATCTAAAGAAGTACTATCAATAGGTCGAACAAGTTCAATTGTTGGGCGAACAAATGTCTTGGGGGGGCAAGAAAGTCAAATGAACCAAAAAACTTGCCTAATTTTTTGAAAATTTTGTTAAGTATAGAATGAAAGGTTGTTCGACTCATTGTATAGTCTGGTGCTGGTTCATCTTTTTTAATTTTAGACAAAGTTGCTCGGCAAAAATGTTATAAGCGAGCATGTTTTGGTTAGTGTTCAAAGTTGTTCGTCAGAGTGTATATGTTAGTGATGAACAGTCTTACAATACTTTTAATTTTTCACAATGTAAATATAGTTGTTCGTTAAAAAAAAAGTTAAAAGCTCAAGGTGTAAGTCCAGTTTTAAGGACCAAGGCCAATTAAAGGTTGTTCGTCTTTTAAGATGAGCAGAACCTAAGGCTGAACCCATATTCAATCAAAAGGCAGAGTTCAAATCGAACAAAAACCCAACATTATATGTTATAATTGCAAAAGCATTGAATAAGAAATGTAAAGGCAATTAACATATAAGAAGAAGATGAGCGAACAAAGAAGACATTCATTAAAATAAAAGGCTTTAAGCCTAAAAAATAGTACAGTGTGAAAAGAGAAAGTACTACAAAAGACCAACAACTATTACAAGAGAAGATAAGAAATTCTAAGTCCTAGTTCTATTGTTGCTCGCCCGGGGGGAGATCAGAAACTTGATCGGCAGGAGGGTCGACGATCATATCCCTTGCCAAGTCTTCGGCCGCCTTCTGTTCTTGCTCTTGGGCAGCCTGCTCGGCAGTAGCATCTTGCTCGTTCTGGGCAGTGACATCTTGCTCGTCCTTGGCTGGGGCTGGAGGATGGGTGACAATGATACTGGAGTCAAGATGGTCAATTTTAACCCCGTAGTCGACCATATCCCCTAGCTAGATCTCAATGTTGTTCGGCGGGGGGTAGTGCTCAACAAACTCAGCCAGATCCTTTCCCATCTCGCCGACCAACTTGGAGTGTTTGTATGCGTGTGCAAGACGAATATGATCAGCATAGGCACAGATGTACCCAAGATTGGTGATGGGTCCAGATCGATTTTGCAATTCCAAGTCTAGTTTCTCTCTTGTGAGCATTCCCCCCATGGCCTCATTAAGCCGAGCAACTTCCGCTTCAGCCTCGGCCAACTTCTGCTCAGCAGCAGTCACTCTTTTCTTTTACTCCTCGAGCTCAGCGTCCTTGCTCTTGAGCTCGGCCAACAACAGTTGATAATCTTCAACATGTTTCTTTTCGATGTCGTCGGCGTGCTTTAGCTGGTTGCTGAGGTGAGCAAGTTTTGCCTCATACTGGTTGACCAAACCATCCTTCTCCTCAGTCAACTGCCGAGCAGTACTAGCATATCGGCGAACAGCTTCCTCCAGGTCGGCAAGCTGGGCCTTCCCTTTTGGGCAATGATGAGGTTGTTGGCATGTTGCATCATCGAGAGGTGGAAGTTATCCGTCACTCCCTACGAGGAGATAGTCTTCTCCATGGGCCTAGTCCACGCCCGGGCGATCAACTCAGTGGCCCTGCGGACGTGTTTGCCTGGAATCTCCCGGATGTTCACCGGAGTCTTGGAGCAGGCGTATTGGTGAACCGGGGTTGCTCGTCCAGGGTGGTCCTCTGACCGGTATCTGCGAACAAAGAGTATTAGTTACACTTAAGATAATTTTGAAATTTACAAGATTTGCTCGGCAGAAACAAGATGGTACAAACTTACTCGTGGAATTTCCGCTCGTCCCAGCCCAGATGGGTAATATCTTCGGGACCACGGGTGGGGGTAACATCTTTACCCGTCTTGCTCGCCCTCTCCACCGGTTCAATGGAGGTATGGCGAGCAGCTTCCTCCTCGAAATGGGGACGAGCATGGCTCTTCCCCACTTTCTCCTTGCCCTTGTTTCCGCCAGGGGCCGGTTGCGCCACGAAGGACCCATCACCCTTCTTCAGTCGTTTTGTTCCTCGATGAGATGGGGCAGGTGGGGGAGATGGTGGAAGATTGGAGGGAGACGCGGCCGGGCGAGCAACTTTGGCCCCCTCGAATTTGTTTGTCATCGCCAACACTTTGGAAGGCAGATCTCCCTTCACTTTCCGTCCTTTTGGGGACGGCATCTCGTGAACTCTTTGCTTGAGAAGTCCAAAGCAAGGGAGGATAGCGACGGTGACTTGCTCGGCTGTAAAAAAAATTAATGAAAAGATAAGACGAGCAAGTTTGGGGAGCTTGTGACGAACAAGATTTTGATGGAAAGTTAGAAGTTTCTATACCTGGGGGCACCTCAGCTTGAGCTTCCAAGTGGTGGGGGTACATGAACAGGCGAGCAACTTGTTTACACTTTACTCGGTTCACGTACTAGATTGTCCTCTCGGATCTATCTCGGAGAGCGACCAGACACGATGTGAAAAGGAACTCAGAGCCGATCTCTTCTTCTTCTGAGTTCCACTTGAGCAACCGGGGACCTGCGAGCAAACAAGAAAAGTTAAATTAGAACTTAATTAAAAAACGAGCAAATATAAGCTTACAATTAATTTTCCCATAAGTAGTGGGAGAGTATATGCGCCCAGCACCACCGTGTGGGTCGGAAGATGCTCGCAAGTCGCCCCCTATGAAGAAAAAGTGCTCTTTTCAATTTCGGATTTTGTTCGGCACCCCTTCAACAAATTTGAGTCCAGTCCGGGCCTTTAAATAGTAATATCCTTCCTTGCCCCTTGGATACTTGGTGATCGTCATCAGGTAGTTGACCTCCTCAGCAGTAATGCGGTCAACATACCCCTCCAGGGCGAACAAACCCATGATGTCGAGCAGGTTCATCCACCCTATTGGGGTTATCTGAGTGATGGCCAAGTTGGTCGCCTCCAGAAAATAACCAACGATCGGGGGCAGCGGCAGCATTAACCCAGCAATTAGGGTGTCGATGTTGATCGCCGTACATCCGGGTGGAGGCCGATCAGCTCGTTCTTTTCTCTTCGGACCCCACATGTATATATCATGCGGGATTTGGTATGCCTCCCGGATGAGATTGAGTTCATCCATACGAACAAAGCTCCGGATCCTGCTCGTCTGATACTCAGTCCTCACCAAGTCCAAGACTTGACGATGGGGGCGAGGAAAGTCGTTCGCATATTCAGTGGAATATGCTCGCCATTCGAATGGGCGAGTAATGCCCGTAGGGATCTCGTTTTCAAGCATCTTTGGGCCTGGGAACCCTATCCCTTCCAGGAATTCGCAGGTGAGCTCGTCAAACTCCAGATCTTCCTCGGATTCTGAGTTGGAGAAAGACTGTTCGTCTGAAGTGCTGCTCGCAGCCGATCTAACTTCTTTGCCGGATGGGTGAGCACCGGTATCCTCCACTGATCGGACTACGGAATCCACGTCGGGATGTATCTCTGAGGAAACCTCGAACGGCGGTTGCTCCACGAACGGTACGATCGGAAAAAAGGGGTCCAAATTCTCCTCAGAATTTTGGTTGCTCGAATGGGAGGACATTAGTTTAGAAGTGAAGAGTTTGGGTTTTAGGAATGGGTTTGTAATCTCCGATGGCGGTTCTGGGTGGGACGGCGGCGCAAATCCTCCCACGGCGGTGGTGTTACGAATTTGGGAAGAAAAGAGGAAAAAAGAGATAAAAGAGAAGAAGTAAGAAGAGTGACTACCTTGAGAATGGAATTTGAGGTCAAATGCTGAAGAAATTGATGCCGGAAAGCTTGGAGTCGCCGAAAATGATGGAAGTTCGCCGGAGTACTGTAGTAGAGAATGAAGAGTGGGAAAATTTTCATTTCCCACTCGTATTTATACCCCTAAGAAAACGGGGTAAAACCCGTAATTTCCCTAAAATTCATGGGTTAATATGGTAAAAAACGGGGTCAAATTCGAGCAAGACTAAAAATCGGAGGACTTGTATGCAAATAACGGAGCGCGTGACCTAGGGAATGCTCGCGCGTGGGTGGTGCGCCATCATTCCGCCCACGTTATTCTCGGATATCCCCCAAATCATGGGAAGACGAAACGGCGGCCTTAAAGTTGCTCGCCAATACAACACTGTTCGTCCAAATCTCTACCAGGATAATATCCTAACTACAGTTGCTCGCCACAAAGTTGCTCATCTAAAGCAACATCTAGTCAGGATAAGGGCAATTGTTGATAGACGAACATCAATCAATGTTGGACGAACAAGGATTAAGGCCTTAATAAAGATTACAAGGTATCAACCTCAAATCAATGATGATTAATAAAGAAAATCAAAGGGGAGTGCCTAAATCAATCCAGGAGTTGTATTAAACGACAAACAACTCCTACGACGAACAACATACTGGCGAACAGGTCTAGAGACCCGAGGCCAAATACGGACTCTCCCATTAGATCACTAATGACGAGCAGCATTATCAAAAGGTGGTGCATCTACCAGCCTAAGAGGTGTATGTTGACGAACAAAGGACCAAGATCCCTGAGCCTATCTCTACAGAACACAAGGGCGAACAACTTCCGAGCCATAACTTTCAAGAGGCGAACAACTTTTATTGAAAGAACAATTTGGACCAACCAAGTCAACCAGGACGAACAACAATGAGTTCGAGATAAGACCCAAGAAGACTTTGTAACTAAGTTTTAGCTTAGATAAGGTCAAATAAGGTCAAAGGACACTTGTCTAGCATGCAAGCTAGGAAGTCCAAGAGTCATGGACACCTCCTACTTGTTAGTCTCTATAAATAGTTGTTCTCCAGCTAAGAAATATAAGTTTAAATTCACAAATACTCCCAAAACACACACAAACACACCTAAACGTGCACACATACGAAATAAATACGGATTCGACTCTCGTATTTACGATTTTATGACCCGAACCTTCGATTTATCATTTATGGTGATAATCAATCACACGTTCTTGTTTGGTGATCCTAAACCGAACTAAAACAGTCACTAATCCTCCCGATTAAATTTGATCACCAACAACTGTGAGATAGAAAGTCATGTGGAAAGATTGATCTCTACACAAGTCAAGCTAATGTAATAGAACCAAATGTGTTAGTTGTTGATAAAAATAGTTGGGAGCCCATTTACTTGATCTCTGTAAGCTTAAAGTGTTTGTTGGGGGTATTTATCCTAATTATGAAAAGAAGATGTTGAGTTTGATTTTGTATTGGATATTGAGAAATTTCAAGAAATGTGGTTTCACTATGTTGTTATTGGCTTCAGTATTAATTCCATAGTTTCACTATGTTGTTATTGGCTTCAGTATTAATTCCACTATTACTTTTACTATATTGTTCCACTATTGGTCTCACAAAGCTTGCATAAGAAAAACAAAGAATATTGAATTTCATCATTTAAAGCAACTTTCTCACAATGCTTGCACTATGTTATTTGTGTTTGCAATATACTGTTAGTGCAAGCACTACTTTATTTATGCTTGCAATATACTGTTAGTGCTAGCACTATACTGTTGGTGCTAGCACTACGTTTGCTTGCACTATACTGCTGGTGCTAGCATTATGTTATTTATGCTTGCACTATACTTATGTTCCTTGCACTATACTGTTGAAGCTTGCATTAACAAGTGACAAAAAGCTTTGAATACACCTCTAACCCATTGCTTGCACTATATTATCAAACATCTCTACACAAAAAAGCAAACATAAATAATTCCAACTTCCAATTCAGTAGAAAAATACATAAATGGAGACTACAATAAACACAAGATCAAGAAAAGCAAGAAAATTAACAAAGCTTGAATGGGAATGCTTTGCTAACAACTCCAAGGAAAGGTCCAGCCCAAAAAAAGAGTTTTGAATCTATCTCTCATCTAATTCTTTGCCATCAGATTTTGCAATCTCTTGGCTGCACGAATAAAGTCCACAATCACTTGAACCTAGTGCGATTTATGTAGTAGCAAAAATGGGTACTTCTCGCTAGCAAGACGAACAACCAAAGGGCGCCCACATGCCATTCTTCCATGCATCTTCTCCTTAACCTGTACGGCTTCCTGTATTCTTACTTTTACATTCATAAAGCAGTTACTAATATCAAAATCAATAAACCACAAAAGAGTAATCTACCTCTTTACAACTGAATTGGATGAAAGCATAGCCATGTGGCTCTCCACGTCTTGGCCCATGAGTGTGCCATAAGAAGTCTCAGATATAATCCTCCCAATTGGAGAAAACATCTTGATCAGAGTTGCCCTGCAAATATTCCAATTTATGATATATAGCTTGTTGGGATTACATTCCAAGAAACGATAGTTGCTAAATGCATATACATACTCTGTTATTCTGAGATCAAGGTTACTAATATACAGTCTGCTCTCTAATTTATCATTACTGAAATTGTTGGGATCCTGCTATGGTAGTGAAAAACTAAATTAGGAAACTGTAAACAGATTGCATGGCTAATTACCTGTACAAAAAATCAACATCGTGCTAATTTAAGTATAAACCTTCCAAAGCATGCCTTTGAAATGCTAACATGTTAAAAATGCACGGCAAACACGTGTAAGATGACAAGCAAACATTTTTATACGAATGTAGGAATATATTACATCCCCAAGGCCTAGATAAACATTGCAGCAAAAAAAAAATATGTCTGAAAATGCAATCGACAGGAGTATAACATTATTCAGTTGAAATTTTTTCCACAATACATAGTCATGTCAGCATGTGATGAAATCATCAAATAATATTGCCAAAGCTCATACCAGTTTACAGAGCTTCTCAAGGACAAATTAACAGAGCTTCACACATAAAAACACCAAACTCCCAGGGGTTAAGAGCTCAACACACACATATTTAGTGGCCACTCTTGAATGGGATTGCTTTGATAACAACTCCAAGGAAAACTCAGTAGCATGCTGGGACAAACATGTATTAGCTACCTGATTCAAGTTCATTCAAATGTAACCCACCATTCATACACAATTACACAGTAAGGTCTACATAAGAAAATTTATCAACTGGTTCTCAAGCAACAATCTTGTCTTCTTTAACCTTAACAATCTGCAAATAATATAATCTCAAGCAACAATCTTCTCCTATTACAAGCAGTAAAATTTCCATTCTCATCAAAATCAAATAATTTTCCATTTAGAAAATTCTTCGAACACCTTCGACTCAATTATATTAGTAATTTTTTTTGCCCATCAAAATTTCTTCTCCATCTATTCCTTCATTTCACCAAAATTCCTCATGGATAGCAAAAGTCGGGAATTGAATGGAGTTTATTCAACACTTACATCACTAAATAATACAAACCCAGAAAGAACTTAACAATATACACATTTTCCCCAAATTTCAAGAATAAAAGTCATAGTCTCATTAACATCTTAAATCTTCAATTTCTTAGTGAAGCATAAAAATTAGATGAAGAGAGAAAGATATTACATTTGCGCAACATTTGCTTCGCAATAACCATCCCCGTCAACACCGCGTAGCACTCCAGCAAGCTTCCGGCCCTTCGGCGAGCTTCAATGCTACCATCGCCGCTCAGCCAGCCCAACCGTAACATCAGCAGTGAAGCTTGACATCGATTTTGTGGTGTCGTCGTTGCTTGGATATAAAAGGCTGGCGCTCCGGTTGAATCGGCGTGAGGGTTTTGTATTTTGTTCTTAGAGGAGCACCGTCGCCGGTGTTCGGCCTTTGTTGGATCAATAATTTAAGAGAGAGAAAGAGATTGAGAGAAAAAGGTCTACTAGAGAGAATAACTTAAATGAAATTTGAATTTTGAAATTATGGCTTAATTGATCGAAATCTCAAGGAGAGAGAAAAGATATTGGAGTAGAGTTGTAGAGTTGATGGACAGCTAGTTATACTTTCAAGCTGATATTTGGGTGTGCATTTCAGTCTTCTATGTATAAAAGATACGAGAAAAGTATTCATTAGAAACTAATTTTACCTTGACTATTAAAGTGTACTTTGGACTCTAAAGCATGCATGAGATTGTAATTAATCCTATATTTTAAACAGAAACTAAACTAACCTATTAAATTTCGTTAATTTAATCCAATTATAGATTGGACTGGAACAGACCTAAAACCCTAACGATGTTTGTATATAAAACTCTCGTCTCTCGTGAAACTAATTTGGCGGCGCTACCATAGTTACGACGCTTCACCGCCGCCGCGGCACTATGACCGGCGACGTGTGAAGGCCGTTAATCCTTTCTGCCGGAAGTTCACAGACCGCCAAATTGACCCCGACCAGTAAAATCTCCTTTTTTTTTTTCTTTTTTTTTATCGAGAAAAATGTAATTCATTACTGTTTTTTTCCAGTTTTATTTTTGTGCAGATATGCAATTTTGTGTTACTTTTTAGATAATTTTAACAAACTTCTGGAGAATTTGGTGCAGTATCAATGTTTCTAATTGCTTGAGGGATTTGGATTAAAGGATGATAACCCTTTTTTCTGCAAGTTCTGTTTTACGTTGATTTTTTTTTATCCCTTTCCTATAATTAAGGTTCTCTTGATTTGAATTTTTACATGTAAAAATATGTTTCAATGGAATTCATGATAAAAAATTAGGAGTTTGTTCATTTGGATGATTATAGTTTTCATTATAATTATGTTGCTAATGTGAAGCAGAGTATTTCTAAGTATGTTGTAGTTGAAGTTTCTGGAAGATGTGCCAAAAGTGCCACACACATTATTAGTTGGTATTTTTTATGTTGTCTAGAATTGTTGAAAGATGTGTTTTGAAACCAGTTTATGCACATTAATTATATGGTGAATATTAGCAAATTAGATTCATTTCCTTGTTTGAAATTCCATACATGTTGATATATGGAGATGATGGCATTAAGTAAAAGGTCTGAGCAGGATGAAATGTTGGTAGCAATGGGATAGAGGTTGGAGCGAAAGTAGTAATCGATGAAGAGGGCCCCTGTCTGTGTTGGAGTTTTAGCCCAGACATTCGCAACCTCTTCGATAAAAATATATTACCATGCTTAAGCTTGGTGATGGGTTGCAAGAAAAGGCATTGATTGCATCCTAGTATTGGATGACAATTCAGACTTCAGCCCCACAACTTTCGCGCTTTTATCCCGTGATTCAATTCAGTCAAGCTACCAGCATTCGTCTTGCATTGATCACATTCATAAGCTGATCCATTTAAATATGTATTTTGCACAAGAGTTGCTTCATGTGCATTTTTTGTTTGTATACTGCTTTGATTCATGATTTCTGCCTTTGATCTTCGGTCATGAGGCTTTTTAATGGTTTGATTCTTGAATGAATGATGTGTATGTTGTAGCTAGGGAACTTCTGGAATACAAAGGAGAAATCCAAATTGTAGAAATCGGGCCTAGATTCGTATATTCCTCTGGTATTACTTGTATCAAATGCAGGAAAGATTAATAAATGGCATCATGCCATGAAAGAGAGAAATTATCAAGCACAGGAGTAAGGCTGGCAATGTGGCTTCTTTGAAATTCATCGTTTTACCATGGTGATTATTACTGGCTGCCAAGTGCCAGATCAAAAGTGATGAAACTATTATGTAAATTTTACTGATAATTAATTTATTACATGGTTTTCTAGTATCCTCGTTTCTATTTGTTTGTCTCTGCCTTGTTGAATGTTAATTGGACTGATTACCTAGTTAATAATTTGGTTTTACAATTCATTAATTATGAGGAGTTTTGGTAATGGTACATTAACATATAAATCCATGATACTTGAGATTTTATATGAGAACTTGAATCTATTTTTTTTCCTTATATTGAAGGGTATTATTGGGTATTGTGAGATCCACTTATGATAAAGTGATTACTTATGAAAAATATGATATTTTTATATTTCGTAAATAATAATTTGTTTATAAATGGATCTCACAATACTCCATAACACAAAAAGAACACCACAAAAAATAGGCCTAGTAAAAATTGGATGAAGGGAGTATTAATTTTAAGGGTACGTTTGTTTTGGGATTTAAGTGTGCGGGGGAAGTCATGACTTTGAAATCTTAGGATGTGAAAATCTTGATGAATAATATGAGTATGTGTTTGTTTTGGGATTTTAGTAGGGTGAGATTTTACTTTATGTCAAATCAATGTTTATTAGTAATTGATGTTGTATTATTTTATTATATTGTGTAAGAGAAAAGTAGGAGAGAGGTTGAGTGGATGATAAAAAAGTGATGATGTGATTATATTTAATTATATGAAAAATAGTAATAGGTTTATAGGTAGGGATTGAGTTTGGGATTTGAAAACCCGATTTTAAATCCCGAACTCGTATGGGGCGTGGATTACAAAGTCCAAAGTCCATCCGTGTGAGTCCCAAAACAAACATACCCTAAAAAACCGGGGCTGGACCAATTTGGCCCTTTGGTCAGTGAGTTTAAGTAAAGTTAGACTGAATTATATTTTTACAGGCTCAATGATGCAATGGACAGACTCGACCTAACCCGATCACATCAATTGGCTCGTTAGGTTGGACTAGGCTAGGCCGGACAATTTGGATTTCCAATTCTATTTTTTGGAGTTCATATTCAGCAAAACTATTTTGACAGATTTTTAAGGATTATAATTAATTGCATGTAATTCATATATCTAATATTTTCAAAGCACGAGTATTGGTTAATTAGGATTCATTACAGTAACAATTGAAATCAACGCTCGATGTTTACACTATCTGTGTCTTTCATAACTTGTAATTTGTCGTTTATACATTTCTGCATTTTTAGTGTTGTTAAATAAAGTAATCAATTATACATTTTTGTATCTCTAATTAAGATCAACCTATATTACTGTCTCAGTAATTAGACCTTGGTCAGCTTCTGATCTGTGTTGATAAGAATAAACTACTAGATTAGATTAATCCTCTTGACTGGGAAAAGAATGTTTGAATGAATGTAAAATAAACGTTGGTTTTTTAATTATATTTTCAAAATGCAAATCTTCCCTTGCAGCACATGATAAAGTTGCCTAGTTATACACGTGTCGAAGTAAAACATACAAAAGAATTAAAAATGAGATTCTAGTCTAGTAAATTGCAATCTATGCTAAGCCTATAGAAAGATCTTCAAAAGTGAATTTGGGCTCACTTTTGAAGGAGAACCTGCTTCAATGGATCTTGTTGAGATACCACCTTGGGAGGGGTAGAATGCTCAGATTGAGAAAATACAATCAGTATTTGCATAAGGATTGTAACTAGAGCCAGAAACACCGCACAAAATGCAACTTCCCCCCATGAGAAAGGGAAACATTCGAACAATTTCACGATAGCCACAACTAGGAGACTCGACCAAACAAGCACGACCTGCAGTTCATCAACAATTACGTAATATTGTTAAAAGAGTACTTCGTACGAGGTAAGAAGACGATTAATGTTCAACAACAATATCTACCAATAAAGATTTCTTCGGTCTCCCGATCTCGTGACGTATTTCCACTCCAAATGTGTTGGTTTCAAGGTGCCGTTCCAATAATGCATCCTGTTTGATGGGAAAAACATTCCATCTTAAATTAAATACAATTATAGGGAAATGTTACCACGCAAACCTACCGTACCAATTCCCCGTTGACTTGTTAAAATCACCTATTTTATCTTGATTTCATCATCCTAAATGAAAATATTTACCTTTGCCACAAACGCATCTTTGCACCATTGTGCAATCCCACTGCCAGTTTCTGGTAATTCTTGCATTAATTGCCGTTCAATATTCACATGTACCTACAATCCAGATTGGCAAATCTAACAAGTTACTTGTGAGAACCAAGAAAAAATAACATATGCAACACTAATATAAACCCCTCAGCAACCTCCTTAATAAGGCCATATAAATTTTAGAGCTATCTAAATTCTTACTTGAGCCACCTTCTTATTTCCCTATACATTTGCTCAAGGTATCAATTCAATTCTTTGACTCAACTCATTAAATATAAGCAAAAAAATTATCCAGAGGAATTTCTTGAGAAGTGATTGTAGTTTGGTGCATTTAACAAATTTGTAGTTTACCAATAAAATTTTGATAAAATATAATGCATACTTACCACTGAAGAGCGTCCCCTCAACATTCTCAATAGAGTAGGTCGAGGTTCGTTTTTAGGAATAGCCACCGTAGCATTATAAATTACCGGAACAAATGTTCGCAAATGAGTTACAGCTGCCACAAAGCCCTGAATAAGCAAGACAATTAAATACAATAAAGGCTCAAACTATTTATATATATAATTAAATAAATAAAAGGCTCAAACTATATATATATAGATATCCTTTAATTTCATGGAGATAAGAGTAGTAGTGTAACATAATGAGAGAAACAATTAACCTTAGTACGAGGAATGAGAACATTCCTCGGAACAGGTAAGCCAGCTGAAGCAGCAAACTCTTGAGCTGCCACAAGTTTTGCCGGGGTGAAGCGAGTTCCTTCAACAAAAAGAGCCAACCAAAAAGGTACGGGGAAATCACGTAGCCCCTCAAATCCCGACTGCATGTCAAGCACAAGATTAATGAAATAATACAATTTTAAGGTCCAAATTGATGAGACAGCATATGATTTAATTGCACACCTTCATGGTGTTTTCATCTTTGGCCCAATTTCTCTGCAGAAATATAAAACCAGAAAACCACATTGACCAACCTATAACCTGTATATATAAAATCAATGGCACAAGTTCTTCGATCATATGCAGTTGAGCTAACTATCACAATGTTATAAATTAATTTATGTTTGAATCTAGCATATTATTTCTATTGCAAATTTCATATGAAAAAAATATAGTGGGAAACTCACAGGGAGGTATAATATTTCTTTCTTTATCATGGCTAAAGAACTACCAAGGCAACCTGCACGCTGCCAAAAGTGAAATCAATGTTCAGTCACTAAAAAACAAGAAATCCATCTACTTCATATAAAATTCTTTTTTTTTTTTTTTTGGTTGAATCAGTCACTAAAACACAAGAAAGGAGGCCTGGAAGTGAAGATGATATCTGAAAATATGGAAAGAGGGTTGTCGAATTTAGTTCAATAGGCTATATATTTTAAACTTTTTAGAGTTAAATCCATGGAAAAAGACATAGCTGCATCTTCAGAAAAAGTTTAATTAAGCCAAAAGAGCATTGATTTGCAGAGTTAAGTATGAATTAGGAGCAATTAACCTGAGCTAACACCCATCCAACCAGCCAATCAATATCACTTCTGTGGTTGCATATAAAAAGTGCACGTTCTTTTCCTGAAATTATAATCAATGGGATAGTCAAGTAATGGTTTTTCACAACTCATCAACGGTTAAAGAGAATTGAAAATTTTCTTACCCAACATTTCAAAAGTCTCTTGATCAGCAAATACCTCAACCTGCCCATCATCGACTTGTCATCCATTTAATAAAGTAACACAACAGAATGAACGCAAGCAAGTCACGAAAGAACAATATGAAATAAAAATATGTATATATAAAATTAATTTTAAAACACCTTAATGTTTGCCCACCAGTCGAAAAGCCAGACAAGCTCCAGCCATAGTAGTTCTATGATTGCTTTGTTAATCCTTCTGTAAGCATTTTTACACAGTGGACGAACAAGGACCAAGAGAATTAACTGCGATTGAGGGAAAACATAAGAAATATTATAACCGTACTAAGTTTGAGCATTGTAGAAACGGAGATATGAAAAAATCTATTTGCTGCCAATAACTTGAGGTATTTTAATATGATAATTTCATTCATAGCATGTACTAACTTAAATGAAACCAAAATCAGATAAAGCACAACCCTTAAACACCTTGAGGTTACAGCTAATTTAATTTTTTGCAAATTGAAAAGAAAGGCAAGAGGGAAATACTGACACAATACTACACGACTGATTATCAAAACCCATTCACATCCTTATCAATCTTATTCTTTAGTCATTTCTTCTACATTTATCATGCTTACTACCATTAGCAACCAACAATGCAAAAACATTGAGCTAAGATAAAATTACCTAATCACTGATTCAAACTACTTATTTCCAGGTGAAAATGGTGTTACCCATTCTGGAACTTTCCACCCATTGATTAACCAAATATTTACAAAGCATTTAATCCCAGTTTGAAAATCCGGATCGTCATCCGAAGGTAAATCAAAACATCAATATATGCAAGCTAAGATCTATTTAGCTAAGCATTTTGAAAACAAAATTGTCAAAATAAAATATGTTTTCTCCAATCTACCTTCATGATAACGTTGTCCATAAATTCGATTCAACTATAACAGAAGCAGAGACTGATCCAGCATACAACATTACGAAAATTGAGAAAAAACAGAAAAAGAAAAAAAGGGGGGAAATGGGATACCTGAATTAGGTTTACAGTGATGCCAGAGACGATGAACATGAGACCTATGGGGAGAACTACCACTGCAGCGATGGCCATAATTACAGACCCCAACCCAAATGCAAACTCAACCTATTCTGAAGATTTGATTCTCGAAGATGTTAGGGTTTGTGTGATTTCAAATTGTTTTTTGGTGAGCAAATCCAATTTGTGAAAACTTGAATCTGAGTATGTGTGTGTGTGAAATGGTGTTGGCAACATGACCGTTAAACCGAATATTGGGGAATACAAAGTTAGGGAACCAACAGAAAATGCTACTACTGTTGTATTGCGCCAATACAAGGTTATATTATTTAAAAAATTGGTTACCTTACATCCATCTCACTCAATTATATTCTTATGTTTAAATAAGTCACCAATGTATTTTATTCAACTACTTTTTAACTTTTTAAAATTTCATTGAAAGTCCGTCGATGTGCACTAATTATAGCGGGAAGTTGATACATGGTGAAACATGACGTTAATGTTGATAAAAAAAAAATTGTATACGCTGTATGTCTGTTTATCAGTCAAATTCTAGACCCATATTGTAGTAAGTATAGAATTGTGAAAAATGAGCAACACAACACCTAGTTGTATTTTCTGATAGAGAGAATAAGACCATACATGAAAAAAGAAAATATATCTCAAGAATCCTAGATAGACTTCTGCAGAAGCAACAAATGATAACACCACTTTCTTAGGAACTTTTTATGTTATACGGTTTAAACTAACCATGTTTCTATTTCAACAAACTAAAGAAGATGAGTTTTAACAAAGTCCAGTTTATATGCATAACAAATAATTGCAATTTAAAACACATCTAAAACTACCAAAAATAATTGGTTTGTACGGATTCACTTAGATTGATCAACATTTTGATAAGTACCTCAAATGAAATACCACACTTAATCCACGAAAATTGAAAGACACTTCTTCATTCAAGGAACAATGTGAAGATGTGATTAAATGATATCAGTAAACCTTACTGAACACTTTCGAGTTTGCATTTTTGATCTCACAAGACATCAACTATTTTGAAAACAATTACACCCAATTCAGACTTAGTCCAGTACGGAATTTTACTTGTAGAATTAGTCTCCAACGTTATGAAATTGGCATTTTTAGTCCCAAAACTTAACAGTCGTTAACTAACTGTTAACTCCTCTTACACTTTTGGTCCCAAACGTTTTTAATAAGAAGTTGTTAACTGCTTAAACCACTTTTTCAATTTGCATACTTGGTCCCACATGTTTATTGTTAGAATTAAAGGCATAAAGTATAAAATAAGTAATTTATTTATACCTCGATGAACAATGGAAGAAGAACACGTGGATCATATATGGCTCGCCTACAGCTCTCGCTAAGAGATGAATACTACTAGAATATTCACCTATATTCCACACTTTAGACTAATGGAGTTCTTATGGTGATACTCGTACGAAATCAGAACACCATATTTATAGGGATTTATGGGCATAATTTAAATGCATCAATCTGCATACTAATTGAATCAATTTATTTAACTATCCATAAGATCACAATCAATTATCCCATATGGTAAGATATAATGTATGATTTTATTCCATTATACTCACATGGTATAATTTTTCCAATATTTATAAATTGAAATTAATTCGCTTTCATCTAATTACTAGCATATTTGGTTCAATAAGTTATAAAAATTTATTCTTCTAATAGTTAACAAATTACAAATAAATATTCACATAAATTAAAATTATACTCCCTCCGTCCCCAAACACTTTTCACAGTTGATTTTTTCTCGTGTTTTAACGAGCAAGTTGTTTATTAGTATTTGAAATAATAAACTGATTTTTTAAGATAGGGTGTGATAGATCTATCTCTCTTCTATTATAAAATAACTTCAAAATTATTTTATCATTTTATATGCTAATAAAAAAACTCGCTCACAAAAATACGAAAAAAAGTCAACTGTGAAGAATGTTTGGGAACGGAGGTAGTACTAATTTTTTTATTAAACATTATAAAATAATTTATTACCTCCGTCCATGAAAAGTATGCTCATGTTTTTGCACGTGGTTTAATGCGATATGTTGGAGGGCATTATGGGATATTGTGAGGTCCGTTTATGAATAAAGTAATTGTTTATGGTAACGTTTCTATGCATACTTACCATAAATAATAAATTTATTCATAAACGGACCTCACAAGACCCCTAAATACCCTCCAACATATTGCATTAAACCACGTGCAAACAAGTGAGCATACTTTTCGTGGACGGAGGGAGTAATTTTTTTTAATATTTAACAAATTTTAATAAACTAAATTTGTGTTATACACTTATTGGATTTTCAGTACAGTGTCACTTTATGATTTATATTTTCATATCAGGATAAAGGAAAATGCAATACTCCCTCCGTCCCCTCTTAATCTTCACACTTTTCTTTTTTGACGTCCCACAATAATTCCACACTTCAAATAAAGAAATAAAACATTCTTATAGTAACTATTTTATTTAAAATATTCTTCATTCATTGATCCAAAAAATCAATATCACAGTTTTTCTTAAAAAGTGTGTCCATCCACCACTGAAAATTAAGAGGAGATGGAGGAGTATTTTTTTAATTTGGACTAAACCCCCCGGAATTGGATATTGTCAAGGTTAAATACAGTCTCATGTTTGGTGAATACAACCCCACCCAAAAAAATGTTCGGAAATTTTTTCCGAAAAAAGTAACAATTTATGTTCAGTGTTTTTTTTTTTTTGTATTTTCGAAAAAAAATTCCGAAGATTGTCAAAATTTTCGAATTTTTTTTCCGAATACTTTTTGGTGGGGTTGTATTAACAAAAGATAGGACCGTATATAACCATGGCCATTGGATATAGTGTTGGTCCCGTTTTTAGCATGTTACGGATTTCAATTGACCCAACATGATCTGATAAAAAAATTTGGGTAAAATCGGTAACCCAATTAAAATTGAGTTTTTATAATTTTTTTAAAGAAAGAGACATAATTTTTATTGAGATTTGTAATTAGTTGTAAGGAATTAATTTTTAAGTGTAATAGTTTTAAATTTCTAGTTATAAATTCAGCAGATTTATTATATCAAATTTAGAAGATTTGATGTGGACATTACTAATGGACTTATAACTTAAACGGGCTTTAGGTTTAGACTAGGTCTTTTCTTTTATAAATAGATCATTGTACTCAAAATTGTATACATATATACACACATATATTAGTGAAACTCTTGGCTTGGTACGCCCCCAGACGTAGTCGTTATCAACGAACTGGGTGAAAAAAATTCGCATCTCTATTTTACGCTCTCGATTTACAACACGTTATCAGCACGAGACTCTGTCCGAGGCTAATCGGTACGGATCTAAATTAATTTTCTCTATTGCATAATTATTAATTGTCATATCGAATTATTTGATCCATACGTATTATATTTTATGTGCACTTGAATTATTACATCAATTATTATTATGTTTGCAATTAATTGGATCGAAATCGAAAAAAAATTCTACGAGCATTTGCGCAGCGCGCACCTGCGCGCCGCCGTGTGTTGGAGTTATACGTGAAAGTATATTTTTACTTTGTATAACTCATGTATTAAACACTTATTTATGAGAATAATTCTTTTCTCGTTTGCTTTAAATATGAAAGAATATTGAATGTTTATTGCAATCAGTTCATTATAAGTAGTATGTGTTACATTGTAGTTAATGTGGTGATATAAGATCACAGAAGATCACATTAACGGTTTCCTTGTAACTAAACGTACAAATTCAGGACCTGGGTGGAATTGAACAATCCGCCGTGAAAGGTCGATCTCAGATTGGCTTGTCTTGACCAAGAGATTACACTAGCACATTTAGTATGTGTTGAAGAGGACCTACATCGAGGATAAATTATTTTGTTTTGAAATGTGAAGAATTAGACCTCACTGGTTATTGATTTCTTAATCTCCGTCACTTAAATAGGACTGTGTGTGGTTAATGGTTACTTCTTTGATTCATGTTGGGTGAGAATCATCGTGAATTCGAACCTTGTGTTTTGGGCAATAATATTAATCATACAACAGTTGCTAAGAATTAATACGGAGAAATGTGTGCGAGTATGGCTCGTGTGATTTGTCCCCTTGGTGGGCTCAGAAGTTTTATCGTACCAAATTTTGCAAGTGAAGAATCAATTTCTTCGGCACTGAATAATGTTGAGCTGTCTTTTACTCCAAGGTGAAAGATATTAATTAATTTAGAGCTATTCAGAAGCTTAATTAATTAATGGACTAGATAATCTTAAACGCGGAAAATAATAACTGGGAGCCCATATTCTCGTAATATGGATTAAGATGGATAGTGCAATATTAATTTATTAGTGGTACAAATTAATATTAATGGGTTGAATTATATTGAGGCTCAATATTGAAATTCAGAAGCCCTGGAGGTTCAATTTTAATTCTCCTAAAGGCCCCTCAAGTAGCCCATTAAGTGGTCCGATAATAATAAGGTGATTAAAATAAAAGAAAATTATTATTGCTGATTTTATCCATAAAATTTCGAAAATTATATGGTTGAGAAAAGATTTTGTTGATTTTCTTGACAAAGATATTATGGAAAATATGTATTCTTGGAATACAATATTATTTCATAAATTTAAGAAGATCCATATCTAGTTTATTTCTTCCATGAATTTCGAAATTATTATTAAAAATTAGGCTTAGAGGCTAGAGCTGTAACCCTAAAGCGGTTCTCTTTGTCTGTATCTGAAACTCTCGTCTAATTTGATTTGGCGGCGCTACCTTTGTTTTTACGGCTCTCGCCACCGTCTAGCCGTCGGCAATCTCATGGCCGTGTTTTTTAGTAGTTTTACTATTGATTTCCAGTAATACTTTTGCGTAGTTATGCTATTTTTGCTATATCTAGAATCGATTTATGGGCAATTTGGTGCAACGACGAATGTGATGTGCGGGTTAATGTTTGTTATAGCTTGTAGTAGTTAGATTATGAAAGAATGATAGCGTTTGTTTTGCCTGATTTCATTTGCATTTGATTTTAACCTTGTTGTTCGATCTGTGTTTTTGAATTGAAGATTCTCTCGTGTAGAAATTACTTGTGTTTTTCTTGTTATTATCTGATCACGAATCATGAACTACAACTTGAGAAATTAATTTTAGTGTCTATGTGATTATAATCTCTTTGTTCCTTTACCTTTGTGTTTGTTGCTATGGGTTGTATAAATTTTGAAAGATCTATGTTGAACCACTTTATTTTTATCAAATGCATATATAATCTTTTCTTATTTTTTGGACTTCTTACGAAATGGAAATGATGGCATTAAGTAAAAGGTCTGAGTAGGATCCAGTGTTGGTAGCCATGGGATACAAGTTTTGAAAGAAAGTATAAATGAGGAAGAGGGCCCCTGTCCTTGTTCGAGTTTTACATTGTGACATTCACAACCTCTTTAATAACAAACTTCCATTGCTTTAAGCTTGGTGATGGGCGGTACAAAAAGGCGAGGGTTGCCATCCTAGTATTGGATGGCAATTTAGACTTCAGCCCAACAACTTTCATGCTTCTCTATTCCATGGTTCCATTTTGTTCAGCTATCAACATGCTTCCTGCATTGATCACATTCTCTTGCTGATCCATTAATACGTAATGCCACTTTATGTTTTTTTGAGAAAGAATTGTTTCATCTCCATTGCATTGTGTCTATGTTATGCTGCTCTCTTCTACAACTTCATTTTTTAGCATTTTCTAAAGTAAGAGCTTTCGCCAATCTGTTTTTGGAATTTATTAACTGTACATTAATGTCTCCATCTGTTTTTTTTTTTTTTGTTCTTGTTATACAATGCGGAATCAACCTATCTTGCTGTGTTATGATTCTCTGCGTATCATTGCTTATAGGCCCTGTTAATGTGCTCATATTATTTCCATGAGATCTGGGTATTGATGCATCAAAATATGTTCTTTGTGACTTTTGAATTTATTCAGATGGTCAACGGTGTGTTTATCCGTGAGAGAAAATCTCAAGCTCAGCGAAAGAAATGGTTTTGGGTTCAGAAAATGCTGAATAAGAATGGCAGTTTTGAAGGTATTTTTCATCGAACATCCGATTAGTATTCGTCTATTGTATTAGAATTTTGATTTTCATGTGAAATTATTTCACCAGCAAGAATCACAACTAGTAGTAGTAATGCCTAGGCTTCTAGTTTGCTCAATGACTGTTAGTGCAGATGGACCTGGTTAAAATTTGATGTACCTTGTTGTTAATGGTGTTTTATTTTGGTTAAACATGCAAATGTATATAGGTGTTGGAGAAAAATTAATTTACTATGTTGTCATATCTGTTTCAGATTATGGTTTATCCCTTGTTATAATTGTTGGATTGTCACCTGGTGCTCTCATTTGGAGAATATTAGTTTCGTTTCTGTTTGAATTGTTTGGTGGGGCATAAAAGTCCCATATCAACACTTTTTATAGGCCTTTTAGGTGGAAAGTCAAGAAGCCCAAAGTGTATGTACTTGTGATTTCCCTAATTGGGGTCCTTATTTATTCAATTTGGGGATTAGAGTTTTTATTCAATTTTCTGTATGTTCCGAGTTCTTTGCTGCTATATTATGTGAATCGGGTTCTTCTGTAAATGAGGCAAAACAGATAGCTAAAGAAGAAACCAATTTGAGTTTGCTTCAGTTAAGAGTTTTTTTTTTTTCAATTTGATTTATTTGTCTTTAGTAAATTTAGATTATGTGTCACCGTTTCTGCAAATTTCTGCATATGTTTGTTTATTTCTGTAAATTAGGTCCCGAAATTGGGTATAGAAAATGATCCTCTCTCCATATCGAGTCATTTTTAGATGTTTCTGAATAAGTATTTCTGCAAATTAAGTTCTCTCAATATGTTCTTCTGAAATTGTGTTGAAAAAAGTATGATGAATTTGGAGGGGTCGGCAGGCACGACCGAGAGTTAAAATTTGAGTGACAAATTAAGTATAATCAATTTTTTAATATAAAAGTATAAAATTGTATTTACAACCTTATTTTATGAATTATCTCTCCACCAAAACATGATAAGTAAATATTCTTTTTGTTCGTTTTTTTTTTCAGCAAACAAATAAATGTGTCTCGTTTTATCTACATTTTTAATATATTATTAATTTTTTTACTAAATTTTATATTCAACAGTAATGGAGAATAAAATTCATAAAGAGGAAGTAATATACGTCTCTATCATATTATATCTATAATCTATAATTATACTATTAAAAGTGGCTTAGCTCCATAAATCATTTTTGACCATTTCGCCTTTCCCTTTTTTTTCCTTGACATTTTCCCCCCTCCCCTTTATTCCTTAATTCTAATTTCTTCCATTTCCGTCCTTCCGCCTCTTAGATTGTGGTGATTAATTTTGATCCCGGAGGAATTCGATCTCTTCAATCTCGGAATACCACCTAAATAACTGCGGCCAGAGAGTAAAATTGGTCGAGAACGACGGAACTCAAGCGACGATCGGCGACGGAACTCAGGCGACGAACGACTCTGAATGAGGCGAGCACCAAACCTCCAGCAGTGCTGGCGGTAGACGACGGCGATAAATGCCCCAGTAAGTGATTATTTTTTCCCTAATCAGTCATTTCTAAATTAATACAACGTTGAAGCTGAAGAGCTGCAATTTTCTCGTCGATGGTTACAGCGCACTGTGCACCTTGAATTTCTAATAAAGTTTCTAAAATCATTTGCTCATGATGCATTTTGCAATTGTTTACTATTTGTGTATGATTGAATTTATTTCAGTGTCTGTGAATGTTGCCCTAACCCTTGAATTTGTTAGGATTTGGGGATTTCGATCATCGGGCTATTCTCTTCCCATTGTGCAATCTACAAGGCGGGCGATTGTAAGCCGTCCAAGTTATTATCACACGAAGGCGTTGAGATCAGTTCCAAATGCAGATACTGTAGTTGCCACTGATGACAATTACGGTCATAAGGAAGTTATTAGTGTTAATCCCAGGCTCTATGACTACTTATTGGTTAATGTCAGAGAGCCCAAGGTACTATTAGCTGGTAATTTTGATGTTACCACTCATTTGTAATTGGGTTTAGGGTTTATATTAATAACTCTGTTAATTTTGATGTTGTGAGTAATCTGTTTTGAATTTTAGATATTGCGTGTGCTTTGAGAGGAAACTTCTACAATGCCTGGCAGCCAAATGCAGATAAATATTGCTCGGTTGAACAGTTGGGTGGTATTAATATACAAAAGTAAAAAATTACTGCTACTTTCTTGGTGGAGTTAATTTGATTGGCATCTTTGTGCAACAAATTATTTGTAATGTTTGCTGTAGTAGTTTTCTAAATTTATTAGTTTCATTTTGTCTACAGGTATCCCCTGATCAAGCGCAGCTGCTTGCAATGCTTGTTCAGATTCTGGGAGCAAAAAGGTGTATTGAAGTTGGTGTCTACACTGTATGATTCTTTGGATTCATTTCTTTTCAGTTAGATGTTTATGTGTCATCCGAGATTACATTTTTACTGTTTAGTATTGTATTGCATACATATTAGCATTTTGATGGTTGAAATGTTGCAATGTGTTACATGATAGTTCCGCCCATAATGTTCTTGATACATGGTATAGGCATGCTCTTTAAGAAGCCTATGAAAGTTAAGTCAACAGTTCTCCGAAAGTGACCAAATAGGAATGTCTTAGTTGATGGAATCATTAGAAAGATAACATCCTCAGGAACCTACAAATTTAAGCTCCTTATTTTAAGTACCAAATTGTGCGATCTTTTACGAATGCGATAAAATCTTACTAACCCTTTTACCTATGATGCACGGATTCTTCTAAATATATTACAATGCAGTATCGGATTCGCACCCGCCCCTAAAAGGGGTGAGATTCTTGAATCCGCGAATCGGATTCTCCACGTGGCGAATCGGATTCTCCACGTGGCGAATCCGGCTGCCACGTGGCGAATTCACTAACGGATACTCGAATCCTCCTTGCGTATCCTACTTATTAAGCATTAAATGTATTATTTCAATTGAATTTTATTATATAATATAATTCAAATTGACAATGTAACACTTGTTTTATATTGTAATAACTGTTATGACGTATATATTAGGCTAATTGAATTTAAATTGATTTTTGGTTACTTAATTATATTAAATTACTGAATATGTTTAAGTTTTAGGTTAGAGAAAATGTGAATTATATACATTCGATTTACAAAATTTTAAAATATATTTAACTTTTTAGGTTTTATATATAATAAAATATAAATAAATAGACGTATCCTTGACGAATCGCACCCTAAGTTTTTTGAAAATTCGTATCCCCGAACCCGTATCGTATCGCCCCCGCACTCCCGCACCCGCACCTGTGCAACATAGCCTTTTACCCATTTTCTCTTTTTATTGATTTTTCCAGAATTCTATTGGGATCCTCATCTCCAAGTAAATGAAAATTTTGATGGAATTTTGGGTCTCACTTTGTTCATGGTGTTGTGCGTACCATTTTTAGTTTCATGTTCTGAATGCTTTCAATTTGTTATTTGGTTTCCATGGCACCACGAATTTTATAATTTTGCATGAAAGTTGAGCTCTGTCAGGGATTGAATTATGAAAGTAATTCTTGGTGTAGGTTGTCAAATGCTAACTAAATCATGATATACAATCAAATCTGATGTTTTGAGTACCAAATACTTGACCAAAATCACCATGAATTATTACCTGCAAGTAAAAAGGAAAAAGATATGAAATTCTTTCATACGATGTGGCTAAACATACAATCCATGGAAAGGTGAAAACCAAGTGTTTTGTATTTCATGTAGTTGCTGCTATATTTAACCCTATATCATGGAAAGCCTATTAATTTTGGTGATTAAAATTAGGCCTCAGTGTCATGCTTACTATTTTCTTACACAGAGAGCGTATGAAGCAAATTTTGGAGTACAAAATGCCTAAAAATATTAATCAGTTAATTTAAATATTTGAAGAAATTGGTGAGGATTAATTGCTTTAATTCTTTATACAGTTTGACACATTGATGCATTTTAGTAATTTACATCATAATATGCATTAGATGTGAAATAGACAACAAAAATTTAGTTGTTTCCTTATTAGAAAATAGGTTAATGCCGAGCTTATTTTAGCTTCTTCAGTTATGGAATATTGGGATGGAGGGTTGAAAATTGTTTCATGTTCTATTTATCTCAATTTTACATCTTATATCCACTAAATTTGTATCTCTTGCCAATCAATACTTACAAATATCAAAATTTCCTTATTTATTTCTATACTTTTAGAATTAGGATCTATACGACTTGCTTTTATTTTTTAGCACGACTATTAACATCCACAAAATTGCTTAGTAAACCCACTACTAAGTTAATCCACAATATATTTCAATTATTTTTAATTTTTTCTTAGTATACTTCTTTAAAATTTACAAGTATAACCCTAATATAAGGTTTACACCCACTCTACTGAAAAAATCCTGACCAAGTAAAAAATAAAAAAAAAAATTTTGGCAATATTCAATTTTTTTCTGTTCGGTAGTCACTCTACTACCCGACTCCTCCCTTTCCCTGACCAAAAATTTGGCACCACGGTGTCTAATAATTATGACGATAGAAGAGGTTAACATAAATGATGAACTTCTGGAATCCCCATTATTTATCTTCCCGAATACGCTCGTGATCATGTTGCACACTTGCACTGTATAAGTAGATTGTCATTTGGAGTTTTCTAATTTTCATTTTTTAATCTCTTTCATGATTTACTCATTTTTATTGCTGCTTCACTTTTACAACTCTTTGGTAATTGGCTACCAAAATCAAAATGGAAGGATAAATTATTTGGTGATGAGCTTTTCTTTTAGAAAAAATCAAATAAGTATAATATGGTTCCAAACTTTCAATAGATAATGGTAGGGATAATTTAATATCTGCAGAATGCATAGATTTTTTTTGTATGTAGAGATAAAGAGTGAAATATATTTTGAGTAGGTTTATAAGATTTTAATAAAAGAAAGTGGGTGTGTTTAGTGTAGCAAAGGGTATATTAGTATATTCTCTTAAGGATATATTTGTCAAGAAAATAAAGTGGGTCGACATAGCAATTTTATGGGGTGCACAGTCGTGCTATGAAGAAAAGTAAAATCTAGAAGATGAGTTTTGTAAACTGCCATTAAATAGTTCGAAGCTGTTACAAAATCTGGAATAAAAGATATCCAATGAATAATATCAGGTGCCTTATTTATAGCTAACTATATATGTAAAACAATACAACACGACTATTACTTTGGAGCTCCGACTCGGCATCGACGACGAGTTGGGAGACCTCGTGGGACCTGACTTGGTGAGTCACGAACGAGATGATACTGCTGTGTTTCGATGGCTTCGAGTTGTGGAGCTCCTTTTAGACTATTGAGATGATTTTACATGATTACCTATTTCTCTAAATATTCACACAATACCAAAATTTTCATGTACTCTAAGGAGTCTTGGTGTTGACAAAAGGCTTAGCGATTGTGTAGTATTCTGCAAGAACATGCTTTTTGAAAGAGTTAGCGGTTTTCATAAATAGTAAAAAGATAAAAGAAAAAAAAAAGAACACATAAGTTATTTTTAACAGTTTTAAGGCATTGTAGATTTGCATTTATAAAGGAAAAAGCTATCAAATTGATTATATGGCACCTAATTAGCCAAAGATCATCCAATACGAGATTTCAGTTGGTTCACCTTCAGTATTCCTTTGTGTTTTTCCTTCAATTATTTGCTTTTGGCTCAACTCAAAACATCAAGAATGGTGGAGCAAACTCATAACAGTATCAAGCATTCTTACAATCCCAAAACACGTCACTTTCACATATCAAGAATTATTAAAATATAGTATCCTCCTCTCTCTCCCTCTCTTCTTTACCGTTTTAAAAAGTAATACTGGAAAACTTATGTGAAGTACTAATCCTTATTTTAGTTTCTCAATAACTGCAGTTTGTTGGGGAAGAATCTAAAGAGCTTATACACTTATAGTATGCCAATGTTCTTTCTAGATATTGCAGCTTGGGATGAAATGGTGGCTCAAGGCCTTGGCAAATCATTAGATGTAGAACAAAATGAACATATGCTGAAGTCATTCGTTGCGGTTTCTGGTAGAGATATTAATCAAAGCGTGGTGGAGGCCCTGGGTTTGGTTTGTCATTTGAACTTTGAATGTCTAATTATTTATGTGTTATCAAAGTTGTTCTGTTAAGACTAGAATTAATTGCAAGTTGGGGGAACCATTCTGGCTGCTAAGCATACAAAAGAGAAAGGATGAGCTATCAATGCAGGAGGTGGATTTCATTGATATTGTGTTTGTGAAGCAACTTGTATGTTTACTTATAATGTCTTGGATTATATTTTTGGTCATTTAATGTTGCACCGATTAACGATTTGTGACTTCTACTTATTTACCAAACTATCTTGGAAATAATTCTTAAGTGTGATTTCCTTAATGAAAGTCTCTCTTGTGTTTTCCTTGATAGAACCTCCTTCTCCTAGGATTTATTAGAATAACCATTAACAGATGAGAAGCAAGTTTAAGTGAAAGGTTGTAAATAAGTAGTATTAAAATAATCTCTTCACAAAAAATTTAAAAGTCACAAGAACGGAATGATTCATTTCTTCTGGTGTAGGTTGTATTTGATCATATTGTTATTATGCTTTCATTTATTAGATTGATATATGTAAAATAGGTAGATCTTTAATCTTTATAATCCTTTTATAGGTTGTAACCTTAATTAGGTCTTCTTTTACTCCCACTACAAACATTAGAATCTGGTACATCAATAATACTCACAAAGTTTGATTCTACAACACCTTTGTGTCTTTTCACAAGGCAATATGTAAGCATGGATTAGGGGCTATAGGTCTTCTCTGTAATAGAGATGGTAGTAGTAGGGAATTTGTTTTTTAAGACTCCCTATTTAAAGTGGGGGAAAAAGTTTTAAGCCGGCAATCTAATTTTTAAAATATTAATAATGATCAACCTACTACATAAGATCAAATATACAATTAATTGACAATAAATCTTTGCCATTTTTTTTCTTGAGTAGTCATATCCATACTTCCTAATGTCAAACTTAACACACTTCTCAGGCAAAGTTTAAGAATCTTTTATTTCTCGCTAAATTTTCAATTTGCAGTGATGGAATAAAATATTATATGTTATTTAATGTAAATTAAACATGTAAAGTAAGTACCCCATCCGTCCCCTATAAACTTTCAATAGAAAGGAGGGCTCACTTTCAATAAAAATGAGTAATCTTATACATTTGTATGTATAAAGTAGTCTTATATATTTATATATATAAAGTAAATAATTTTATTGGGTTGTGTGTATATGTGGACCCAAAAGTAATAATAGTTTGTTAAATTTGTGGATATTATGAGGGTGAACTTTTAGACGATTTTTCATTTTAGGGATGTGAAAGTTATTTTGGGACGTCTAAAAAAGAAAAGTGTGAAAGTTGACAAAGAGAGTATAATTTAGTTAATTGTAGCATTAGTATTAACTCTGTGAAACTTTATTTATTCATGTTATCAAGATAACTCGTAAACATATGAATAGTTATTATTCCCTCCGATTCGATTTTGATTGTCCATAAGAAAATGACACGGGTTTTAATAAAAAGAGTTGTTTATTAGTATTTGTGGGTATGAAGTAGATTTTTAAAAGGGGTAAGAATTGTTTATTAGTATTTGTGGGTATAAAGTTGATAAAGTAGTGGCATGAGTGTAAATAAATGATGTTTTCAAGGGGTAAGTTAAAAGGGGTAGAGTTTGCTTTATGCTATTTTGGGTAAGTGGAAAAAAAAATCTTCCTTTTATGGTAAACGGATAATAAAAAATGAATCGGAGGGAGTATTATTCATTTTTTTAGCTGAACCACGTTCATCCTCTAATAATTGTGACTGTAACGTGTGAAAAGTAGAGACACCAGCATTGTATTTCAGCAAAATTTGCGTGCAAAATGCATTCTTCCTCTTCTGAGAAAATGTTTTACAAATTTTTTGTTTTGCAGATTCAACACAAGTAAAAATCTAACACTGACTTCTTGCCCTACGGTTCTTCACCTGGTGCTGGAAACTTCAGCTACCTCAAAATACGTCGAGCTCCACGTTCAACATAAATAATCAAACCTGATATTTTTGTTGGAGTTTAGAATCATGCAGGTATGGACACATATCACTTATATTGATGATGAAGATGTTAAACTTGCTAAAAAACACATGTATGTCTATTCATCCATATGTTTGAATTGCGAGTATTATCGTGAGATGACTATCAGGTATTGGTATAATTTACCATTTGTTGCATCTTTGTTGCAGCGTTAGATGTTGCACTATTATTTAAATTTGATGATATTTTTTCATGTCTATTATTTTTTTAAGGCAAGGTCTTATATGATCCATGCTCTCGCCCCGCCCTTATCCTGTTTATAGTTTTAGGATCCCGTATAAATAGCAATCGAATCTCTATTGACTAATGCAATGCAATGTACATATTCTCTTCTTCCATGGAAAGAAGCCTGCAGTCTCAATGCCGATGATGATGCTAAAACTCGCGTGAAGTCATCAATTATTAAGCCTCTGTCTTGCTTATTTTTCTTGTAGCCAAACCTCAATGTCTTTCATTTATTAATTAGTTTTTGGACGGAAGAAGATGGATTCTGGAGAAAGAGGAATTACAAATTTTATTTGGAATTTATATTATTGGGGTGCGAGCAAGTGCAATGACACTTGCTTTTGACATTATAAAGTACATGGTAATCTCTTAAAGGAGAAAATTCACTCCTGCACAAGATACATCAATTTAATTTTTGGTAATGTGAAATTTATTTGAGTTTTGTTGGAATTTTGTTGAGATTTGATTTCATTTGCCTACCACGAGGTCTGTGCCCATCAATTTATATAATGTAAATGGAAATTAATGACAATTTTGATGGAATTTAGGACTAAACAAAGCATGACTATACTTGTGAGAATTCAAAGGCTGGTGAGGTATATATGTATATGTATATATATTATGTGTGTATGAGAGAGAGAGAGAGAGAGAGAGAGAGAGAGAGTTAGTTAGTTAGTTAGTTGAGATTGTATCTTGGATAAGCATATTTTTTTCCATGTTCGCAAACAGGTATACAAGCGAATGCCTAATTCTATTATTTGTCTTCAAAATTGTCTTGTTAAGACTAAAATTAAGTTCAAGGGGAACCATTTTGGTTGCTAAGCATGCAAAAGAGTGAGAATGAGCTATCAAAGTGGGAGGTGGATTTTAGCGATGTTCAGCTGGAAAAGGTGGGGGATAAGTGCTCATGTAGACAGTGCTCTTCGCATGCCTTTTGCCTAACATGTTTAAAATTTTAAAGTATTGAAATGTCAATCACCATCAACTACTAAGACGAGGCTTATATTTGAAGCTGATTGTTGAACATTAAGTTGTGACTTATTTTTTGTGTTCATTTGTCATCACCAACACACGAGTAATGATAATTGATCATGATGTAGCACTAAGGAAATGACAATGAAATTGATATCTCTAATGATAATACAATATTTAAATTTTCTTCACATAATTTTTTCAGCTTTGTTTATCGCTGAAGCGTTCTATGCATGTCCAAGTCTTAGTGATAATTTATTTATTTTGTTGGAATAGGAAGGGTCTACATTCTCGATGTTTACAATCTAAATGTATAATATTTTGTTATGTGGCCCAATGATATATTCAATATGAAATTTAAAGCCTTCGCACTTTTAAAAAAAAATACAAATATGAAAACGAGAACAAAGAAAAACGATATGTCAATTAAGGTTTTTTTGCAAAATAGTAATGTTTGCTAAAATGAAATATCACTCACTACTATTTTTTACTAACTATTTATGTCCCACGTGCAACGCACGTGTTATAACTAGTTCTAATAAACATCCACACAATATATATATATACTAGTTGTCTAACACGTGCGATGCACATTATCACTAAATTTACATTAGTAGTTGACATGTTACTGAATTTTTTGAAGAGCTCAATTTGTAAAAGTGAACCTTGCTACCTTTTGTTTTTGCTTGAGCGTCTCATCGCCATATTATATCGAGAGAAAACACACAAGTGGACAAAATAATGAAATTGAAAAGGTAAGCACAAGACAATTATTTTTACAATTTCAAATCTAAATAGTTAAATAAGTGCACATTAGAAAATGGATGGCAAACAACACATTAAACTATAACGAAAGAAACAGACCAAAAGAAACTTTCTACCGTTTAAATATGCTGATGAGAGACACGTATTTCTAGCTCTAACGGACTAAAAAACCCAATAAGTTTTAAACTCAAGAATGCTCTTCAATCGGATATAATATAAATTGATTTAAGATTTTAGTCGGCTAGATTTTCGTAATAACAATATTGATATATGGGCTTAAAATTTATATCAGCATAAAAAAATCTAACTCAAGATCATTGCATTTAATTTGTGTTTCGATATACATGATCAACCTTTATTTATTCTACAATCATATGATTAAACCTTTTTATAGTATGATCATTAGTTCCCAGAAGAATTAGATAAGTATTTACAAATGAAGAATAATTGTAATTAAAGGTGCCGTTGCGATATAAAATTTGACATTCTTTATTTCTCTTTTCACAAAAATTGCATTTTATGTAGCATTAAAAATTAAATCAGGAGAAAAAATCAAATTGAGAATCATGTAATTTATTCGTATTCCTATACACTGACGAAACATCATAGGTAGTTGTATCAAACTGAAGTGTACAAAATCACAGCCAATAACTGCGAATAAATTATGGAAAAAACCAAGCTGTGATATAACTCTGTGCCTAGAGTATATAGAAAATGAAACTCTCAAGGACATACACTTCACACACGAAACCCTCTATCCGATCACGCTCGCCAGTCATCAGGTTCTCTCCAGTGTATGCTACAGTAAAAAACATTCAATTAAATCATGCATGCTAACACTCCACCAAACATTTTCCCAGATCATACACTTCCATTTAGAACAAATTTTCACCAATAAATAGCACAAGAATGTTGTTCTAATTTGGCATCTAGGTACATAAGATACATAAAGAAGCACTCTCTTATTGATCCTCCATCCATTTGGCAAAGTATTAATGTCTGCGCAAGTCCATTCCTAAACACAAATCAACTATATCGCATAAAGCAATATTAAAATATGTGTACCCAACTACTACTGAAGAAAGGTTAATCTTATAGCAAAAGGTAAAGAAAATCACTAACTATTTTGCAACTATAGAAAGATATTATCGTTTCATTTCGCTGAGCAGCAAGCTAAAGAGAGTTGGTCAAAGACATAAAGGAATACAACTGGCCAATTAACGGGAGCTCTAATTAAATAACTACCGAGAGCATATGATTCTACTTGTTTATTTTTAACCATCAATGGGCATCATGAAGTTGCAAACAGTAGGAGTGCGTAGAAAATAGTTTTCGTTCAAGAACATAGAGATCAACAACTCTATCTTGTGGAAGGGTCAAAGTGAAGATTAGAACGAAATAAATGGGCAACTTTGAAAATAAAAACATAAAAGTAAATTGATTGATATAAAGATACACAAAGAACATTCACAATAGTAAAGGATTTCTCAGGTTTGAGTTTCATATGTTGATATAATTCAAAGCGAAAAACTCATCATATTTTCCCATTGAAACCTTAAGAACCAAGAATACATTTCAAGTTCCAACAATCTTCACTATTTCTTTCTTAAATTCAACAACAGAATATTGTACTTCAGTAAAATTTGAGCATTCAAATTACTTAGTCTGTTAGTGCAATCATCAAATTAAAAACTTGAAAAGGACGTACCTTTTCTGGATAAACCCAGACCATGTGCCAAATGATAGATTAGTCATCTGAGCATTCTTATTAATCAGCATATCAAAAGGGGTTATACATAAATCTATTCAGTTGGAGATTGATGTTGCTCAAACATGATAAGTTCTTTGAGACAAAAGAATGTCCATTTTCTTGAGCAATTTTTTATTTGTCCCTCATAATAATGTTTACCAAAATAGTAACTTTTTTTTTTAATATTGAGTGGATTGTTATAAAGTATATAATATGAGCACTCACACAAACCCTGTGCGTAACAAATTCTCCATGCTGGGAAACCCAAGTGGCATCTTGTAGGTCCATAAACGAATTTCAGATCATGTTCAAGCGCCCCATATCCTGATTTCACCAAAATAATGGATATAATTTTAAGCGAATTAGTACTACTTTGAGAATTTTTTAATTAAATTATATCAGAAATAAGAACATCATAAAATACGTACCTAGTGCTCCAAGAGCATCCGCCATGTTAGACTCGGTCAACTCCAGTTTCTTTAAAAGAACATTAGCAGCTTTAGCATCAGTAAAATATATATTAGCTCAAATATTTCAGCTCAAGAGGGGAGTCCCTGGTAGTTTCCTATGCAAAGATTGTTCATATTCGTTTCAAGTATCCATTCAAGCTAGAATTTCAGTGAGAATGTAAACAAATATCTTACGACAGCCTTTTTACATGAACCACCATATAAATGCATACACCACATAAACGACCATAGCATCATATCATTTAACAATGAAAAATAATGAGCCATAGAGATAACTTTTAATAAAAATACCAATATCAGTTAAAGATCACTGAAGATCTTCGTTTCCATATTTCGTGAGTTCCCCCAACATTAGGATAAATTGAGATCCTGTGCCATTGAACATCGTATTGGTTCGTGTACTCACTTAGCGCTTAGTTATCCACATAAGCCTTCTCCTATTTTGTATAAGAAATAAGAGGATACTGTGATCGAGCGTCAAGGAGGGAAAGAAATAATTACAGAGAGGTATTTACATGTGAAATTGTCAAAATAAATTTGCCATATTCAAATTATGAAAATGAACAGATTGTTGCAACCTTGGATTTCCTAGTTGATCATATAACTCAACAAGAAATGAAGGGACTCTAAAGTTGATTATTCGTGAATACAAGTTATCAAAGCCATAAAGATGAGGTGTATAAGGTGATATAATTAAGAGCAATGAACATATATAATTAGTAAAGGGAGCCAATGCTACATATAAATCTGGCTCTTCCAAAAATCTCCGGTCTCGTGCATCCGTAAGTTCACGTGTATACACCATGGCTTCTTTGACACCGCCACAGTCCAATCTCACCATTATCATCTGCCAGTACCCTGGAACGTTAACGCGACACTTAAATAAAACTATCTACAACGAATCCATTTTTTAATCTATAGCAGTGAGCCTGCGTGACCAATATCAATGAATTAACTACAGATGATAAGAAATAATCAGCTACATGCGAGAATTAACTTGAGACGGGAAAGTTGATGGCAAATCCAAAAATATCATATACATACGAAATCAAAACCTTGAAAATCTGACGGGGCATTCGCCGAAGAAATCAAAATTGTTCAGTGAATAGCCAAATTATTTCCATAATGAACAAAAAAATCAAACCAAAAGTGTTGTGAATCCAATATAATTGTAAATAATGGTTGAAAAAAAATGAAACCAAAACCTTTGAAAATCTGACAGAAACGGAGAACGGAGAAGAATCAAAGTCGCTCTCTGGAGAACGGAGAATTGCGGAATCCGGAGATCTCCCATCAGACCTGAACCGGAAGCAAACTGAGACTCCTTAGCTTGGCCGATTTACATTCATTTCAGTTCCGTCGTGGAGCCGTCAACCTCAATAGAGCGCTGCCATTTGTAGGTATTGCTAGCGGCAGCGGGACTGATTCGATGGAGTGGCGGCATTGGCTTTGATGTGGGATATTTCTTGTATCCCCAAATACATAAGTGCTCTGGATCGGAAGAAGACATGGGGTTGGGGGAGGGTCCAAGAGTTTCCTATAGTTGGATCGGAGGAAGACATGGGGTTGGGGGGAGAGTCCAAGAGTTTCCTATAGTTGGTACGGGGTTGATTTGTTCATAAGAAAAATAGAGAGGGGTATTATCGTCTAAAAATGTTTCTCAGTGGCATGCCACTTTTTAATATAGTATAGATATATATATATATATATATATATATTAACATTTTTAAAAAAAGGTATAATCAAAATATTAAATTTTTTAAAACTGAGTGATTCTTGTCATCTTGGGTACATTTTACACCCAAATCGGCACACTCCATCACCGTCCAGAGCAAGCAATTTGGCGCACTCGATCATGAGAACGACGATCATACAAACAAATCTTAGAGGTGGTGTGTTGGGAGGGGTTATTGACTTATTTCACAACGACGACGACAAACGATGGAGAAATCGATAAAATCGCCACCATTGCTGCTAGTTTGATCACCAAGTATAGGAATGACAACAGGGCGGGGCCGAGGATGTCATTTCCCATCCCAGTCCCCTCGAAGTCGGGGATTCCCCGTCCCCATCTCCGCAAAATAAATCGGGAAATTTTTTTCCCCATCCCCGCCTCGTGGGGATTCCTGTTCCCCATCTAATTATTTTTTTATCTCATTTTTAAAATACAAAAAAAAAATATATATATATATATACAAGGATGAAAAAATCGCGAAATTTCGCCGATATTTCACCGAAATTTCGGTTTTTTGAAGATGTCGATATGGATATCCATCGGAACGAGATTTTTTCCAAAATATCGGTAAAATATCGGGAAATATCGGTATCGATATCGATATCAGTGAGCTGTAGTTCAAAATTTGCAAAATATCTGGAAATTTCGAGGAAATATCGGCGAAATATCGGTAAAAATCGGGAAAATATCGGTAAATATTGAAAAAAAATCTCACTTTTTTATTTATTGTTCATGAATACTATTTTAAATCTTGAGAGGATTTAGTCACTAAAAATCACCATTTATTCAAAAATCTTGCAAGAAAAAAAAGTTTCAACATGCTTAGTTGCATTGTTTGTATTGTATTAAATTATTATGAACAACTATTATATCATTTTAGACTGCTAAGTATTTTATTTTTATATATTTGTCGTAAACAATTCATTTTGTTTGAGTTTAAATTAAATTTATATATATTAAAGTTAGATATAGAATACCCTAAAGTTTCATGTTAAATTTCCATCATTTTAATAAAATTTCCATCAATTTTCTATTTTTTTACCGATATCGATATTCGATATCGATATTTCCATCGATATATCCGTAAATTTAAGGTACCGAAATTTCCACCGATACCGATATTTTCATCCTTGTATATATATATATATATATATATATATATATATATATATATAATAAAAAAAATTAATCATACACAACAATTAGTTTATGTTGGTGTTAAGAAAAAATAATATAAGCAATGTGAAGAGTCTCTAATTCTAATATTTTATTTTTAGTTAACATATTATTAAAGTGAAAATTATACCATTTGAAACTAATAACATAATATTAAATAAAATAAGATGTAATTTTAAAATAAAAAGTTAATTGAATAGGAAAATTATGAAATGTTTATTTATAATTTACTTCTAAATTTATATATTATATACATATAAATATATTAATTATATAAAAATAATATAGGCCTGCGGAAATACTCTTCCCGTCCCCGCCTACGGGGCAAAAAAAATTATGCGTTCCCGTTTGCTTCAGGGATTCCCCTTCCCGCTCGGGGCGGATCCCCGCGGGGATCGGAGATTTCCCTCCCCGTTGTCAAGCCTAACCAAGCGCTAAATCGGAGTCTCAATCTGTGCGAGGGATGATCTAGGTTTTCGATCTGCTATAATATTTCATCTTTTTCGTCTATTTTGCTATAAAAGTTGTCAAGATTGTTGATTTGAGTTTTTTTAATATGTCTCAATATGTGTGTGGATATGTCTATGTTTTGATTTAAGGTGAGTTTGAATTTGTGTACAGGAGTGAGTTTGAGTTTGTGTGCATGCGTAAGTGTATAACAAGTATTTGGATTTTGAATGCAATTTCTAATTAATTTTGATTTTTCGAAGCTAATTAAGTAAATTGGACTTTAAGAAATCAAAATTTATTTAAAATTGAACTCAAAATCAAAGTACACACTTAAGTGCATATAATAATTTATATTTAATAAAATTAAACATTCTTTTATGTATGTGATCATCATGCGCAAGATTCTAGTATTTCCTAAATGTGTAGTTGGAGAACATCCGTTTCATTTGGAGAATATTCGTTTCATCTCTTTTTAAACGTCGGTGTAATAGTTTTATTTGGAGAACAGTATTCAATTCATCTTTGCTAGAACATAAGCATAAATAAAAGGAAATGATAGTTTTATCTCTGTTTAGATGTCAGTTGAGGAATATACATTTTCTCTCTTTTTGAACAATAGTGTAGATAAAAATAAATTTCCTAAATATATGTGGTAATACTCCCAGGTTAGAAATAAATTGTCTCTCTCCTGGATTTCCTCCTAAACTACTTATCAATCAGTGCAAACTATGAAAATGAACGAGATGAAATGTGTATACCACTTTCTTGCTTAAAATTTGAAAGAGACTACCTGTGCGAATTTGAACCATGCAGGCTACTTTAGGATGGAAAAATTTATTACAAGTGGGAAAATTCATTTTTATTTTTTGACAAAAAATAGTTCATGATAAGCTTATCATAAAATTATATTAAAATATTGAATATTTGATTAGGAGTATTAATAATCTCAACAAGAGTATTATTAATCTGGGTCGGTGGTATTATATTGTAATTGTTGTAAATCTTCTTGAACCAAGATTAATGATACTCCTAATAAAATATTCGATACCTTAAAACAGTTTCATAGTAAACTTATTATGAACCATTTTTATATAAATTTTACTCTTTATTAAGATCTAAATACATTGAGTTGAGTTTAAGATATTAGTTGATTTATATGGATCTTAGATCCATTATACATTTGTATAAAGGATATATATAATGAAACTAGTTCATATATGAATATTTTTTAGTGCAATTAATTAATATCTATAGTGTAATCAATTAATACTATTTAATTAAAAAAAACTAATTTTTTTGTATCCTTCAACTAATACCTACACTTCAAAAGAAATTATTTTCAATGAAAACAAATAGTGCTTAGTGAAAATACTAATACCCATTAATTGGTTATATATAAACCATTTTCACTCTATATTTTGCCTTGTATAAAAGTGTTTGCATTGTGATATATAGTATTATTCAATCAGGTTGTGTTCACCATTATGTTCAACTAGATGAGTGCCCGCGTATTACGCAGGATTTTTGTAAAAATAAATTATATATATGTTATACATATTAAAATACATTTGTTCACCATAATATATTTATATTATATAATAAATATATTCAAATAATATGTATTTATAAAATTATGGAAAAACTTTTTAATTCACGATTTTTCGACTCAATCTCAATATAATTACGATTTTTAATATTCTTATAAAAAAATCATGTAACTTTTTGTTTTAATTTAGTATACATTTTAAAATTATGACATAATTTTCTCAATTATTGCCTCCCTAAAATGATTTTCTCAATGTAGGGAGATTTTCAATTCAAGCACTAATACACTCTCATGCATCTATTATTTTATTCTTCTAAAAGTGCAAGTCGAATATCAAATTAAACAACTAAAGGTGTAGTGAATTTTCATTAAATTATTGAAAGTTGTAATTAAATTGAGATCGCGATTTATATTTAACCCTAAAGTTATTAATATTTTATATTTTATATTTAAAATTTTCTTTTCAAATTTTGTTGAATCTATAAGTTATTTAAATAATATATTATACATTATAAATATGCAGTTCATTGCATGTATAAAATATGTAATTAATATATATGTCATTTAAATTATATAATAAATAAATTCAAGCATTTTCAAAAAATAAAAAATAAAAAAAATTATAAATCATCAATAGGTTTTAATACAACTTTCGATTTAAAAAAGAATATGTTAAATAAAATTGATATTCAAAATATAAAGATTTATAGATGTGTGCAAGGTTTAAATTCATGTGATTACATTTCTACACAAACATAGTGTCACATATTAAACAAAATTAAGTTAAAAAGAAAATGATATATCAAGTTTGACTTCAAATTAAAAAGGATCAATATATATAATTTTAGTTTATTGTGTTTTCTAGATAATAAGAGTTTATCAATTAAATATTATATTTAAGATAATTAGATTTTTTTAATAATTAATATTTAATCGAAATCAAAACTATTTAATATATTTAATTATATTTTTTATTTTTTCACAGATTAAGATTTTCTTAAAATGAAATCCCCAAATATTGTGAAACAATAAAAAAAAACTCAATTAAACGTTAAAATCCACATTATTAGAATTTTTTAAATTTATTTAATTAATTCAGTAATAGTATGTAGAATTAAATATACTTAAGTTACCTAGTTGAATTAATTACTAATACATAAGATTTTTTAAATATAGGATATCCTAAAATGTTAAATTAGTATAATTATAATAAAATTTATAATATACTTTTGTAAACTCAAGTTATATACAATAATATTCAAAGTTTAAACATATTCATTACATGGTTTAATTGGTTAATTTCATGAATGTTGCTTATGAGGTTAAAACTTTCTTAATGACATTACATATATGCAATAGTAATATTTAAAAGAATAAAAAAAAATACGTGATTTTTTTGTAATTTGTAACAATGTGCACCTGATATGTGCCAAAAACACATTAGTCAAAAAAAAAAAAAAATACACTTATTATTCAATAATAATGACTCCATAATATTCACATTTAAATCTTCCACGATATGGTCAAGATTTGAATTGGAAACTTGTGGAAGATAATAGTTTGTCCTTTTGCAGCTATTAAGCTGAAAGACAGAGACTAGTAAAAAGCGAGAACACATATTTTCTTCCTTTTTAAGAAAATAATAAAATTGAGGGGAATAAATATCAATGCATACAGAAAATTGCGTGTGTTTTATACTTTTTTTTTTTTTTCGATTGTTATTTTATCAACAGTTCAACACTTTATTTCGGCATAAAAAAAAAGTAGTTTAACATTAAATAATTTCAAATGAAATTTTGATTATTGAAAAAATTGTGTTCTTAACGTTAAATTAAGAATTTGTTATCTAATCAATGTGTATATTATCTACTAGTATAGGAATAACTCACGCAACATTTATTTCTAATTAGGTTCAATTGTTTAAATTTAAAAAAAATGTTTAATTCAAAATCAAGTCAAATGAAATTAATTAAAAAAAATCCAATTCTTAATTTGTATTTTGCAAATTACTATAGGGTAAATATTGTTGTAAATAAGTGCGTAAATTAAAGAAACATCGTTTGTTGACCCAGTTCGTCGGGAACGACTACGTTTGGGGGCGATCCAAGCCAGGAGTTTCACTAATGATCTTGTGTATGAGAGTGATTACAATAATGAATACAATGATCTATTTATAAGAATAAAACTCTAGTCTAAGATATAAAGTCCTTTGGGTTTCTTGGTCCATAAGTAATGTCCACATCAAATCTTCTAGATTTGAAATAAATCTTCTAGATTTACAACACTCCCCCTTGGACATTACGACATAACATAAATGTCTTGTCATAAAAACTCCACGTGCTAGGTATCGGCCAAATAATAAGTTAGGGAGGAATGTTATTGATCTTCTAGATCTAAATCTTTTAGATTTATTTTGGGGTTATCGCTCCCCCTGAAGACAACAACACTATAAGGTTTTGCATCCCAATACCACGAACGTACTTTTCAAAAGTAGACGTAAGTAAGGATTTAGTAAACAGATCTGCTAGATTGTTACTAGATTGCACTTTTGAATGGTACACGTCACTCTTCTGGAGTTCGTATAGGTAGAAAAACTTAGGTGAGATAAGTTCCGTCAGATTTTCCTTGACGTACCCATTACTCATTTGTGCGATGCAAGCAGCGTTGTCTTCAAATATAATGGTGGGAGGTGTATCGCCTTTGGCGATACCACACAAGTCTCCAATGTATTTTACCAAGGACCTTAACTAAACACATTCTCGTGTGGCTTCAAATAAAACTATGATCTCTGAGTGGTTTGAAGACGTGGTAAACATGGATTGTTTAACCGACCTCCATGAGATTGCGGTTCCACCATAGAGAAAAACGTAACCAATCTGGGATATGGCGTTGTGGGGATCAGACAAATAGCCAGCATCCGCATAACCTACTAAGGTCTTGTCTTGGTTCTTACGATAAAACAGTCCAAGATCTTGAGACCCTTGGAGGTATCGTAGAACGTGCTTAACACCATTCCAATGTCTTCTTGTAGGAGAAGCGCTATATCTCGCAAGCAAATTGACAGCAAATGCAATGTCTGGCCGAGTGCAATTTGCGAGATAGAGCAAAGCTCCAACAGCGCTAAGATTAGGAACTTCTGGCCCCATAATTTCTTCTGAATCTTCTCTTGGTCTAAATAGGTCCTTATCCACTTCGAGGGATCGAACAACCATAGGGGTGCTAAGTGGATGAGATTTATCCATGTGAAATCTCTCCAATACCTTCTTTACGTAGGTCGACTGATGAATAAGGATTCCTTCTGAGAGGTGCTCGATCTGCAAGCCGATGCAGTACTTGGTTTTATCCAAGGACTTCATTTCGAATTCAGCTTTCAAGATTGAACTGACTTCTTCAATCTCTTTGCATGTTCCGATTATGTTTAGGTCATCAACATAAACGAATATGATGCAAAAATCATCTTGCGATTTCTTCGTGAATACGCATGGGAAAGCTTTATTGAATGTGTATCCCTTCTTCTGAAGGAATTCACTAAGTCGGTTGTACCACATGAGGCCTCATTGAGGAATGTTAAATCCATCGGGGATTTTCATGTAAATGTCGGCATCTAGTGATCCGTATAAGTACGCAGTTACTACGTCCATTAATCTCATTTGGAGATTCATTTTAACTGTCAAAGATATCAAGTAGCGGAACGTTATTGAGTCCATGACGGGAGAATAGATTTGATCAAAATCAATCCCGGGTCTCTGCGAAAACCCTTGTGCTACAAGCCTCGCTTTATACCTCTCCACAATATTGTTCTCATTTCGTTTTTGTACAAATACCCATTTATATCCTACTGGGATAGCGCGCGCGGGTGTACGAACGATAGAGCCAAATACTTGTCTTTTGTTAAGCGATGCGAGCTCTGCATCAATTGCCTCTTTCCATTTAACTCAATCGGAGCGTTTCTGGCATTCGGCGATTGTTTTGGATTCTGGATCTAGATCATTTATAATGGAAAGGGCGATTGACGCTGCAAATGTGTCGTCGACGACAGTAATATTTATATTGTATGTTTCTTCCGTATTTGTGAAGTTCATAGAGGCTTCGACGTTTACGTCAACCAGACCTTCCTCATTTCCCATTGTATCTGGGTCTAGTCGTTCCACGGTCCTAGTGCGTGAAATATTTTGTTCACGTGCTTCATCACTAGGACTCTCGTCTCCTAGAGACTTGGAGTTTATTTAGACGGATCTCTTCTAGAGATTTTACATTCGACTAACCAGATTTGCTAGTCTTTTATTTAGGTGTGTTACTATCTCTTGAGGGTCCCTTACACTTTTGGCGTGTGGGGGCATGAGTGCTCATTTTGCTTGAGACCTCAACCCTTTGGGGAGCATTTACTGTAGGTATATGCGATTTAGTTACACCTCTATGGTCAGTGAACGCGTGTGACAGATTATTTGCTAAGTTTTGCAAGTTAATGATCTTCTGAACTTCTAGTTCAGATTGATTAGTGCGCGGATCTAGATACTAAAGATTACTTACGTTCCACGTAAGCTCCCGGCATTCATTCAATTTTGAATTCGGATCCCCCCTAATGCCGGGAAGTAATCTTCATCGAACGTGCAACCAGTGAACCGGGCCGTTAATTGATCCCCGGACAAAGGCTCGAGGTATTTCACGATGGATGGAGAGTCGTATCTGACGTAAATATCGAGTTTCCTTTGTAGGCCCATAGACGTCCGCTTTGGTATCGTTATTGGAACGTATACCGCACATCCAAAAATACGCAGATGGGAAATGCTAGGTTATTTCCCATGCACTAACTGTAGGGGGGAATGATCATTATATGCAGTTGGACAGATTTGGATTAAGTGTGATGCATGTAGGACTGCATGCCCCCAGCAGAAGGTGGGTAGTTTGGAGTTCATAAGCAATGGTCTTGTAATAAATTTGATACGTTTTATTAGCGCCTCAGCAAGACCATTTTGGGTATGGACGTAGGGGACCGAATGCTCCACTATAATTCTCAGGGCCATACAGTAATTTGTAAAGGCCTTCGAGCTAAACTCAGTTGTATTATCCATGTGAATCGACTTGATTGGATAATCCGGGAATTGAGCTCTAAGCTCGATAGTTTTCGCAATGAGCTCTGCAAGAGCTTGATTGCGGGTAGACAGCTAATAAGCATATGTCCACCTAGTGGAGGCATCAATAAGGACCATGAAATACTGAAATGGTCCTGATCCTGGGTGAATCGGTTCACAGATGTCTCCTTGAATTCGCTTCAAGGAAAACCGGAGACTCTAGTCTAACCTTAGTGCGCGACGGGCGCACTATTAACTTACCCTTAAGACATGCATCACAAATAAGTTCATCAACATGAAGGATTCTATTATTCGAATTATTATGACTAATTGAATTAAGTAGAATCCTACGTATCATATATTGTCCTGGATGAGTTAACCGCTGATGCCTTAATATAAAGAAGTTCGGGTCATGAAATATCATACTCATGGCTAGATGGAGATTTTGACGGCCGTATGTAGGAATAGTACAATCCGGGGAAGAAGTAAGGAAGTTTTTCTATAACTTATTTACGGCTACCTCGAGTAATAGTCATCAAAAGGTATTCGTTATTGTTCTCAGTTTCAGTTTCAATGTGATATTCATTAGTCATAATATCTCTAAAACTGAGCAGGGTACACTTAAACTGTGGAAACAATAAGGCATTATTCATTATGAGTTCGGTACCCACGGGGAGGACAATGGGAGCTCTTCTGGACCCCGAGTTCGATTCCCTCTGGGAACGAATTATGGGAGTTATAAGGAGGGCTTGGAGATTTCTTGGTGTGTTTGGGGACTTGGTGAACTAATCTAACTACTAACCACTAACATTTACCGATAAAAAAAAAGAAAAGAAAAAAAAACGATTTAACAAGTTATGAAAGAACTTCTTATCTCTTAAGATTGCATGAGTGGTGGCGCTATCTACCAAACATAAAACACAATCTCAATCCATCATGCCAGAGGAAATAGCCCAAACCTAATAGCTGATATGTTTACTAGCCATGAAAAGCAATATCCAAGTAAATTTAATGGACAACATTAAGGTAAACACATCGAAGCTAAAACATAATATTATCCATAAAATAAAATATTCGAAAGAAAGGTGTTGATAGGCGAACATCAATCATTGTTGGGCGAACAAGGATTAAAGCCTTAAAGAAGGATTATGAAGAACCAACCCCAAATCAAAGATGATTAACAAAGAAAATCAAGTTAGGGTGCATAAATCAATCTAGGGAGTGTATAAATTGACGAACAACTCTACCGACAAACAACATATTGACGAACAGGTCTAGTGACCCGAAGCTAAATATGGACCCTCCACCAAGTCAATAATAACGAACAACATTATGAAAGATGGTGCATTTACCAGTTTAAGAGGTGTATGGAAACGAACAAAGGACCAAGATCCCAAAGTCAATCTGTGTAAAACACAAAGGCGAACAACTTCTGAGCCATAACCTCAAAAGGCGAACAACTTCTATGGAAGAACCATTCTGGATCAACTAAACCGACCTAGATGAACAACAATGAGCCCGAGATAAAACCAAATAATACTTTGTAACTAAGATTCAGCTTAGATAAGGTCAAACAAAGGTCAATAGGACACTTGTCAAGCATGCAGGCTAGGGAGACCAAGAGTCATAGACACCTCATGCTTGTTAGTCTCTATAAATAGTTGTTCTCCAGCTAAAAAATACAAGTTCAAATTCACAAATACTCCTAAAACACACACTTAAACACCTAAACGCACACATATACGAAATTAACACAATTTCGACTTCCATATTTACAATTTCATATACCGAATCTTCGATTTACCATTTACGGTGGTAATTAATCACACGTAATTGATTGGTGATCTTAAACCGATCTAAAACAGTCACTAATCCTGTCAATTAAATTTGATCACCAACAAATTGGCGCTAGAAGGAGGGTTTGAACCTCCAGTTTAGGGTGATTAATCAAGAACTTCAAGTTGAAAACTTGAAAATTTGAAGAAAGTTTCAAGAAATATTTGAAGATTCAAACAAAAGTGTTCTTGGTGTTCTTCATCATAAGAATTAAGACAAATTAATTTGAAATGCCTCAATCCAAGGAAACACAAGGATTACGCTTATCGAGGAGAGCATCTCCTACCCGAGCTTCGTCGACCGACCACCAGGATCGTAATCCCAGGCATGCGAACAGATCACAACATACTGCTATAACCCATAATCTCCCACCTGAAATGGAGGCCCTAGCAAATAACCCTAATGAACTGGCCAAAACCATTGCTGCTCTCCAAGCTCTTCAGAGACAGCAAGAACAGAATAGGCCTTCACAAGTAAGGCCTAAGGATAAACCCCTGGAGGTTGTTAGGGCCAGGTCAGCTAGGGGCGAACAACACGAGGTGAATAGTGCCCAAGTCAGGCGGGATGAGGGCAAAGCTAAGGTGGTCGAACCAAGAGAGGGCTAAGCTGAGTCTGCTGAAGGACGAACAACAATGTCGAGCCATGGAACTACACGTTCCAGTGCTCAGGACAGGCTTGGCCGACCTCAACTCCAAGAGAAAGTTGCTCGGTAGAGCGTGGGCGAACAACATTTGAACAACCACGCCCATCAGTTCATGAGAGACTCTCCCAGTCTGCCTTCAGGCGTCTAGGCCAAATGCGGCGAGCAACCCTAGAAAATAGCTCTAGGATTTGCCCACTCCAAGTAAGGGACTGCGACGAGCAGAAAGGTTTGTACCTTTGCTCGCCGAACAGCCTCCAAGTCAGGGGGCATCTTTAGATGAGCTATCAAGCCTAAGAAGGGCAGTAGAGAGCATGCAGGGACAATTGAACCAACAAAGAGGAGTAGGGACGACCAGCTTGCCATCCTCACCGTTATCATCCCTCATTCTGAAAGCCCCGAATCAAAAGAAGGTCCAATTCCCACCAAGTATCCAGTACGATGGCCTTGCTGATCCCAGGGTCCATTTAACAAAGTACTCAGATTATATGGTCTCGGTGGGAGCCAGCGATGCCACCCAATGCCGAAACTTCTCGTTAACCTTGAGGGACCGAGTGCACAAGTGGTTTTCGGCGATGCCACAGCATCTATCCACTCGTTCGTTCAACTGAGCCGAGAGTTCCTTTCCCATTTCTCTACGGCGGGATCATATTTGTCCCAGAAGCACCGATTGTCAGACCTAAAACAAAATGACGATGAGTCCGATCGGGTGTTCATGGAAAGGTTCGACAAGGTGCTGTTGGAGGGTGAACCCGTCAGCGAGGACACGAAAATTGTTGCCGTTATGGCCGGGTTGAAAAAAGGATCGAAGCTATGGAAAGAGGTACGTCTGAAGTCCCCAAGAAGTTATGCCGAGTTCAGAAATCAAGCTGGCATATTCATTTCCATGCACGAAGCCTTACAATCAAACTTGGGGGAGAACAAAGCTGATCCCAAGGAGAACAATAAGAAACCCGGCGGAACCGGCTACCGAGTCCCGAAAAACATGAAGGCATTTACTAAAGGGATGGAACTTAAGGAAAAGTTGAACCAGGTGCTAACAGTGTCAGTCGATACTGTTTATGAGAGCGTGAAAGAGAAGAAGTTGCTCTCCCCTCCCCGGAAAATCCGTCAAGACACCGGCAAACTCAACCCTAACAAGTATTGTGCCTACCATCAAAGCGTGGGGCACTTTACGAGCGAGTGTAGAGATTTGCTCAAGAAGCTTTGGCGGTTCTACGAGGAGGGGAAGCTCTCCGACTTTGTTAAGAGACAACCTGGAAAGAGAGTCCGGGAGAGCAACTCTGAGGATGAGGATGATCAACCTCAGAAAAATAATAAACCCGGACGACCAGTTCCGGTTGTTGCTGCTTGTCCGCTTGAAGATCTATACATGATGGAACCCGCAGAACCAGCGGGAGGATGTTCTGACGGATGGCCGCCGATCTCCAACCGGAAAAGAAAAGCCGAATTACGAGCGATCGATCAAGTACAAGCAATGGGGGTTAAGTCATCCATCATACAGACAACAGAATTGACCTTTACTGAGAAGGATTCGGAAGGAATCTTGACGCCCCATAACGATTCGCTCGTGATCTGTGCTAAGATCATGGAGACCAGAGTGCACAGATTGTTGGTGGACACTGGAGCCTACACCAATATTCTTTTCAAGAAGACGCTTGACCAGCTTAGAGACTACTCGGGCTACATCCGACCTTCAAACCACAGAATTTTAGGCTTCGGAAATGCTGTAACAGTACCGTTAGGGGAAATTAGGTTGTCCGTTCAGCTTGTAACGGTCGAGGAACCCGAGAAAAACATAACGAGAATGGTTGATTTCTTGGTCGTCGATCAGGAATTAACTTACAACGGGTTTCTTGGTCGACCTTTTCTAAATGAATTCAAAGCTGCATGTTCAACTTACCATTATTGCTTAAAGTTCCCTACAGCAAGCGGAGCAGGCACAGTGAAGGGAGAACAAAGAAAGGCCAGGTGACTTGAATCGAAAATACTAGCTTTACTAGTAGCCTCCCCGCAAGAGTACGGGTTCACTGTAGTATGAGTAAGTATAATGATCAAGTAGTATCGAACCCAAGAGAAAGTGTGTATGCGAACAGATCCCTGAAGATCTACGCGTCGTAGTTAATATGAGTGAAATATTTTTGGATTTTTGAAAAGAGAAAATAATCTAAACTAAATTACTCTAGGAATGCAAAAGGAAAAATTAAACGAAGTATCTAAGTTTGTATGCAAGTATGTGATGGTGATTCTTAGGATAGGAATCCCTACGTATACTAACGGAGCAGGTACATAATCAAAATAACTGTGACACGCAAGAAATAACCTAAGTAAAAGAATGCAAGATGAAAGCTCAAGATTTTAAACCCTAATACTTTATCCTAACAATCGACTTCACTAATCCACTAACAAGTTAATAGATCGTGCTTAATTAAAGAGGCCCTCATTTAACTAATGGTGATGCGGCCGTCCTCCATAGCTAAACCGGCAAATTAATCAACCCCTTCTAAATCCTCTAGTTAAGTCTACTAGTTGTTAAAGAGTGATGCGGTCGTCCTCTCCCTAACACGTTCGTACGAAATTCAAAGGAAAAGTTAAGATTGATTTTAAGAATTCATTAATTAAGAGAATTAAAACTAAACGTCACGAATTACCCTAATTACGTACCCACATCCTACTTCTACGAGTTCATCCTACCCTAAGCATGCAAGGGTTCTAGCCTAACATGGTGGTTTGAATAATAAAAGCAATCACAAGAACAATAATCATATGCATAATTAAGTTAACGAAAGAAATCAAGAACATAAGCGAAAGAACAAATTAAAGTCTCTAAAGAAATCTCTATAAATCTGAAAAACTAGGGTTTTTAATCTCCAAGAACAAAGAAAGAAAGAATTAATCTAAGAAGTCGGAAGAAATAATTAAACTATGAATTCATAAGCTACTCGATTACAACTTGTAAAACTCTTTCAATCTCCTTCCCAAGCTTTCTCCTTCGAAAAACGAGTGTAAATATGTGTAGATATGTCTTGTTATGTGAAAATATGCTTGGAAGGGGTATATATAGGCTTTGGGACGAATTTGGGCTATTTTGGGCCAAAAACACGCAAAAATGCTCGAGCTATGGTGCATGTCGAGCGCTAGCGCTCGAGCTATGGTGGTCGAGTGGTTCTTCCGGTCGAGCGGTGGCGCTCGACCGCTGGCTGTACACATGTTCGTAAAACCTTCATAACTTCTCAACCGGGAGTCCGTTTTGGCCGATTCAAAGTCCTACGAACTCCTCTTTTCGCCCTCTATCTATCTATGAGCATCAAAGAGACAAATTCATCAGTTTATAAAAATGATACTCAAATGACTCCAAACACTCATAAAAACACTCAAAACATGGGCAAATCGGGCACCAAAACATAACAATTTCACGCCTAATCACCAGGGAATGTCTCCTACAGCTGCAAGCCAAACATGCATTAGTGTCCATGATGGAGACCACAACTAGCTATCCTGCTGAGGAACCATCAATACTCGAGAACATGATGGACATAGAGGACCACATGGATACTGACGAGCAACACTCCGACGAACAAGTGTTGGACGAACAACTCATCACCACCCTTGGAGAACTTTCATCTGACGAACAACAAAGAGGTGGTGACGAGCAACATTCATCAGATGACTTGGAGAGCCAGGTGTTGACAAACAACAACGAATCAGGACCAACATACGATCTGGATCCCCGCCTGGGAGCAGAGCCCATGAGCATCGAAAATGATTTCGACCCTGAGGGACCAATAATTGATCCTCGTTGGAAAGGACAAAAATGACGAGCAACTCCAGTTGAAGAACTGGAGGTATTCAAAGTTAATCCTGAAAACCAGGATCTCGAATTATACATAGGATCTGAGCTCCCTGAGCCTTACAGATCCCGAATGAAAGAGTTCCTCAGCAGAAATCTAGATGTTTTTTCTTGGTCTCATGCAGATATGGTGGGGATAGATCCAATACATGCTTGCCATAAGCTCAATATCAAGCAAGCAAAAAGGCCCGTCCACCAAAAACGAAGAAAATATATCCCAAACAAATATCAGGCTTTGAATGAGGAAGTAAAGAAGTTGTTAGACAACGACCTAATCCGACAAGCACTTTGTCCACAATGGGTTGCAAACCCAGTCCTTGTGAGGAAACCAAACGGGACCTGGAGGCTATGCATGGACTTTACAGATCTGAATGCAGCATGCCCGAAGGACAATTTTCCTCTTCCTCACATTGACCAGTTGGTGGACAGCACTGCAGGTCACGAAATGCTAACATTCATGGATGCTTTCGCCGGGTATCATCAAATCCCAATGCATCCAGACGATCAAGAGAACACGGCATTTTATACGAACAAAAACTTGTTATGTTGGAAGAGAATGCCCTTCGGCCTCATCAACGCCGGAGCCACATACTAGAGATTGGTGAACAAAATGTTCGATGAACAAATCGGAGATACGGTAGAAGTCTATGTAGATGATATCGTAGTTAAAAGCCCCCGAAAGGAAGACCATCTTTAGCATTTGACCCAGGTGTTCGATATTCTTCGGCATTACAATATGAAGCTGAACCCGGAGAAGAGCAGTTTTGGAGTCCATTCCGGAAAATTCTTGGGTCATCTTATTAGTCGACGAGGGATTGAAGCCAATCCAACAAAAGTCAAAGCTATCGTGGATATGCAACCACCACGTTCGATAAAAGAAGTGCAAAGACTCACGGGATGCCTAGCAGCATTGAATCGGTTCATATTCAGATCGGGGGATAAATGTCATTCATTCTTCGAAGCCATCAAGAAAGGACAGTTCACATGGACTAACAACTGTCAAAAGGCGTTCGACCAACTTAAAGACTACCTGGGAGATGTCAAAATTCTATCAAAACCCGTCCCAGGAGAAAAGCTATACTTGTACTTGGCAGCGTCAGAAGTGGCAATTAGCTATGTTCTAGTATGGGAAGACGGCAAATTTCATCAACCCATTTACTACGTCAGCCAAGCTTTGCACGAAGCGGAGATCAAATACTCTCCAACCGAGAAACTGGCGTACGCACTTGTCATGAGTGTGAGGAAGTTGCGACCCTACTTCTTTGATCATCAAGTTGAAGTGCTAACAACTTTCCCACTCAGACAAATTCTCCATCGCCCCGACACAGCTGGACGTCTATTAAAATGGTCGCTAGAGATTAGCCAATTCGGGGTGACCTATGCTCCTCGAACAGCAATCAAAGGGCAAGTGTTAGCCGACTTTATTGTCGAACTAACTTTCCCACCAGATCCGACGAGAGGACTTGATCACCCCTGACATCTTTACATTGACAGATCTTCAACTAATGTAGCCTCGGGGGCAGGAGTGGTTCTAATAAGCCCTAACAGACAAGTATTCACCTCGGCGATCAAATTTGGTTTCATGGCAACCAACAACGAAGCTGAGTATGAAGCTCTCATTGCTGGTCTCCACCTATCCCTTGCGGTAGGTGTTAGACGGTTACATATATTCGGCGACTCACAATTAATTGTGAACCAAGTCCGAGGGAAATACGAGGCGAAAGACGATCACATGATCGAGTATCAGCGGATTGTTGCTTACCTAATGTCCTTGTTAGAACAAGTCTTCATTGAACAAATTCCAAGGACAAGCAACACGCAAGCAGATGCATTGACCCGACTAGCAACAAGCGAAGGACCTGCAGAGTTGGCAGATATTATAATTACAAAAATGAATGATCCATCAACAAAAAGTTATAATGTCAACTAACTTGACGAACAAGCAAGTGAAGAAGAAGACTGGAGAACAAGTATAGTCAAATACTTAAAAAGTGGGGAAAAACCAAACAACCCTTTTGAAGCTGCCAAACTAACAAAGCAAGCCGCCAGATACACTCTGGTGGGCGAGCAGTTTTACAAAAGGGGAATATCAATCCCACTTCTCAAGTGTTTGCCTAGGGGGCAAGGACGAGCAATACTCGAAGAAATACATGCCGGAGTATGTGGAAATCACACTGGGGGGCAAGCCTTGGCGTACAAAACTATCAAACAAGGCTACTATTGACCGACTTTACGCCAGGATGCAATCAAGAAAGCAAAGACTTGCCATCAATGTCAAATTTTTGCCCCAAACATTCATACCCCGGCCCAACAGCTCGTATCAGTTTATAGCCCGTAGCCATTTGCAAGATGGGGGATGGACATTATTGGTCCCTTCCCAGCAGGAGTTGGAAATGTTCGATTTGTCGTCGTGGCAGTCGACTATTATACGAAATGGGCAGAAGCAGAGGCCATGGTAAAGATCACGCAGCAGAAAATGATCAACTTCATTTAGAAGAATATTGTCTGTCGTTTTGGAATTCCACAAACCATCGTGACAGACAATGGTCCGCAGTTTGATGGAAAAGAGTTGAGAGATTTCTGTGTAAAGTGAAGGATCAAAAAGCATTACTCTACGCCCTATCATCCCCAGTCGAATGGACAAGTCGAAGCCGTAAATAAGATAATTAAGCATACATTAAAAGTACGGCTAGCGGAGAGCAAAAACAGTTGGTCTGAAGAACTCCCAGAAGTCCTGTGGGCATATAGAGTTTCTCCCAGGTCGAGCACCGGAGAGACACCTTTTGCAATGGCTTTCGGAACAGAAGCTCTAATACCAATCGAGTTAAAGGCCAACACATTCAGAACAACCAACTTTGATGAGCAGGCGAACAACTCTGCTCTAGCTACTGAGATGGATTTGCTCGAAGAAAAAAGATTAAGTGTCGAGCTAAAAAATGCTACCTACAAGCAGCGAGCAGAATGATATTACAATTCCCATGTTAAAATCAGGGAATTCAGAGTTGAAGATTTGGTTCTAAGAAAGTTGTTCGCCCAACCTCCAGGTGTATTGGGACCAACTTGGGAGGGACCGTATCGTATAACGAAAAAATTCATTAATAGTGTATACGATATCGAAGATATGGAAGGCAAGCCGGCCCAATACTCCTGGAATGTTGTACATCTAAAGAAGTACTATCAATGAGGCGAACAAGTTCTTGATTGGGCGAACAAATGTCTTGGGAGGCAGGTGAACCAAATAAGGCAAACCAAAAACTTGCCTAATTTTTTGAAAATCTTGCTAAGTATAGAATGAAAAGTTGTTCGGCACATTGTATAGTCTAGTGCTGTTTCATCTTTTAGTTTTAGACAAAGTTGCTCGGCAAAAAATTTATAAGCGAGCATGTTTTTAGTTAATGTTCAAAGTTGTTCGTCAGGTTGTATATGTTAGTGACGAGCAGTCTTACAACACTTGTAAATTTTTCATTATGTATATATAGTTGTTCGTTAAAAGAAAAGTCCAAAAGCTCGAGGTACAAGTCCATTCTGAGGACCAAAGCCAATTAAAGGTTGTTCGTCTTTTAAGATGAGCAGAACCTAAGGCTAAATCCAAATTCCATTAAGGCAAAGTTCAAATCGAACAAAGCCCAAAATTATATGTTATAATTGCAAATTATGATGATGATGTGATATATAAATCAAATAAATGAGATTATAATATCAAAATTAATTGCATTAATAATATAATTATTTTTAGATTCATCAAAATCAAAATAATAAAAAATATCTTTTTATATTAAAGAAAAACTATCTATATAAAAAAATATTTTATGGTGTCTCTGCAATAAGATAGATTACAATTTTAATAAGTTATTCGTTATTACATCAACAAAACAGTTATTATTTCGTGAGGATGAAACATGATATTTTTGTAATTTGGAATAGTTGCAGGATAATACAATAACAAACAACTTTTTATAAATTGATACAAAATAATTGAGAGTAGGTTTTGTATGAGACCGTCTCATGTGAGAAAATGAGAATGAGTGTAACTAGGACATTGACTCATTAACACTTTGGTAGGGGTAGATGTAAATTTGTATGGTCTCATGTCATGAGACAGTCTCATACAAGTTTTTGTCAATAATTGAACAGGTGCACAAAAAAAAAAAGCTGAACACAAGAACATATTTTTTTTAACACTGGACTATCTTGTAAATAGTGGTTTGGTATTGTATCATTTTGTAAACACCCCTTATAATTTACTAGTAATTCACATGTGTTATGCACGATTTGAATATTGATAAACTTAACTTGAGATCGTTAATGTGAAGTGTACCGTGATATGAATTTAAATTGATAAAAATATGTATGAGAAGGTTTCATAAATAAGATGAACTTTCATCACATTGATAACACAATTAATTGCAAGTTAAATCAGCTTATTGATAATCTAATCTAAAACTTTGAATACTTGCTAATTAGTCACTACATTTTAAAATTAAATGTTGTAAATTAGTTTTTCGGGATTTCTTTTTTGTGTCCTGGTCTGATATGACTTATAAACATGATAAATCTCTTAATTAAACAATAACATTTTGTTAGGGAGTGCATAATAAAATAATAAGGAATGAAAAGAAAGAGAATTGAATTGGAAAGGAGTTACACCCAGAGGTCTCGATGGGGTGAAATATAGGAGACTCCTTTTCTTTGGATGAATTAAAGTCATAATAGTTTAATTTAAAATACACACTATGACTTTTATTCCCGTAGTTCACTAATCAAACCTCCCAACCAAGTATATTCTTGATCTTATCTAATACTACATCCGTCTCAAGACTTTTTTCACATTTACTATTTTTTCGTGTTTTAGCGAGCAAATTTTTTATTAGTATTTAAAATGATAAAATAATTTTTAAGGAAACATATAATAGAGGAGAAATAGATATATCATATTCTTTTTTAAAAGTTACTTTATCATTTTAAATACTAATAAACAATCCGCTCGCTAAAACACGAGAAAAAAATGTAGTGTGAAGAAAGAGTTGAGATGGAGGGAATATATAATTTACGAAAAAAGCATAATGATGCAAAATAGGTTGTCCAAAAAATTAATTTTGTTTAATATTTAAAGGTGATAATTTATTTGTAATTATCTAAAGTTCACTAGATTGCAATTATGTGAAATGTGTTGAGATTATGAACCTATCAAATCATGTTTTAGAGCTAAAGTGAGATCTAAATTTTAAAATGGAATTCGGTCACGGGTTTGAGTCACAATTTTACCAATAAAGAAAAGGAGTCCAGCCTCATACATGAACCAGTCTCCCACAAGACTTCCCCATTTGAATTTTAAAAAAAAGAAGAAGAATTGTCTATCTACCCATTTATCTTTATTATAAATAATTATTATTTTGTTTAATAATATATGAAATCTTGTTAGATAGTTTATAACCACACAACCGATGCAATTATTAGGCATTTTCATCGATGATTTTTCTTCGAATATAACCATAAGAAAAATATTATTACTCGTGTGCATGTGAATAATAATGCAGGGAGGAACACAATAATTGCAAACACCAATTGTGGCATAAGATTGAAGAGATCCAAAGCCCTTAATTTGATTGTATCAATAACTAAATTACCAAACTTTAATGTCCAATAAAACAATATGATCATCATAATGTGATAAACAAAATATTAACTCACCTCAAAATTATTAACATAATATACACGTGATGCATAATAGGTAAGTGGATGACAATGAGGTGTAGGGTACTTAAAAATATAAATCTGATTTTCCTGTCCCATATGGATAGGGACATAGGATGCATGGAGTGTTCCACTACAGATTACGGGGCGCAACAACCCGTTCTAAATCAACATGTTATTGTCGCAATAATTTATTATATATTTTAAAATATTTAACAAAAGGTTTCAATTGAAAAATATATAGATCCATCTAAATTAACATGTTATTGTCACAATAATATGTCATATATTTTAAAATATTAAACTACACTTTCTAGGATTTCAGTTGAAAAACAAATAGTTGATATGAGAAGTATAATTATGAATTTATTTTTACCTTTTAAAAATATTGATAACAATTAAACTTTTTAGTTGAATTATTATATCCCGTTTAATATTATGTATTATTAATAGAGGATTATAGAGTGAAAATAGTTTATAAATGGACCATTGAATTATATTAGTTGTTTTCATTAAATGATATTAGTTGTTTTTACTGAAAGATATTAGTTGTTTTCACTGATATCTAAACAACTCTTACTCTTCAGTGTAAACAACTAATACCCTTTGATTGTTCATGTATGATCCATTTTCACCATATACTCTATCTTATTAATATACATCAGTCTAAAATTTATCTACAAAGTTGAATTATTAATTTGTATCAATTATTTCAGTTCTTGTCTCACTGTCATTAAATTAATATATTATACCATTAAACAATAATATTAAATAGACCACTTAAAATAATAATTTATAACCCAATTAAAAAATCCTATGGAAAAGGAAAAAAAAAAACACTAATGTTGCATAGGACGTTACATTTTGTTTGGTGTGTGTATATATATATATAGTAATAAATTTTATGGCACTTAAAAAAAAAGTTGTGAACCTTACATTTTGTTTGGTTATAGCATCAAGATTATGGCTATTAATTTTTTTTTTATTATTATTATTTTTAGATTACTCAAAATATGTAAGGAACCAAATCACAGTCTAACTTTCATTTAAAATTCTGAAATGAATATAAAATAAAAATATCAAAGTGTGGAGAAAATTATAAATGCCAAGAAAAAGCTTTAGAGGAAAATTGAAATTAACTATTAAAAAAAAGTCCAAATAAATTGTAACTTTCATCTAAAGTTTTATTATAAGTTAGAAAAATAAAATAAATATTATTAGAGACATAATGCTAAGAAAAAATATAGTGGAGACGATACACACACAAATTTAATAATTCTTAAAAAATGATAACTCATGTTAATAAAAATATTAACATTGAATATTAGAAAGATCATTCAGAATGCTGGACCCAATAATCAGGATCATGCACACAACGAGCTCCCTTGACAATATTTTATAATTAATTATATATTTCTTGTAATTGAATTTCAACAAGAATAACATACACTTTTAATATATTAATTTGTAACAATTATTTCCAGCTAATATCAAGTAAAATAATTAAATCATTTAAAAGATAAATAAATTTATTAAATTTAATGATAATCATTAAAACTATATAGTATAGTTGATTTTGATGGGAAACTTAATAATATCATTAAATTAAGTTATATATATAAAACAACATTTACAGTTAATTATATAGTTAATAATAAATTATATCTTTAAATATATCATGAAAGGCTAGTTTAATATAAACAATTAATATGGATCCTAATTTCAAATCTATTATTACCTCCATCTTCAAGTACTTTGCACAATACACCATTTATCTCTTATATATATAAAAAAAAATCTCATTCCACTAATAATTACACATAAAAATATAATATTAATATTTCATTTATTTAAAATGAACCATACACACTTATACAAAAATTATTTTTTCTATTTTATATACTATAAATCGATTCTCATATTTAATCTTTTGAAAAGTCAACTTCTGTACTCACAATAAATTTAGGTTACCCAAATACTCATTTTTGTAAGTTTAAATTTAATTATTTAATATAGTAATTTAAGTAAAATTATTAATATATATATATATATATATATATATTACATTCAATTTTTAAAAAATATTTATTTTCAGATAGAGGAAAGACTCCAATTACTGATGTTCAGGATAATACTCAAACACCTCATAGTCGGATATCTATGAGTGTTATATCATTTTTAGCACAACAACTACATTTTGAATGCGAGTAAAATATTCAATCTTTCTCTAAAAAACAAATTGGAGAAAACTCTTGTGGCCATGGTATTGTTTTTTTTATCTTTAATGTTGCACTTTTTTTTTTTTTAATTTATAAATATAATAATATTTTTGTCCAAATATAAATATAATTAACTATATATTCATGACTTTTTAGGTAAAAAGAGAGGAGGTGTTGTTGCTGAGGAAATGTCAAAATGAAGGAATACCGGTGGTGAATATGGTATAAACTTTACATTTTATTATAAAAATATATTTTTTTATTAGAATTTTTTTAAAAAACATATTTAAATATTTTTAAATGTAATTAACTAAATATTCATGATTTTTTAGGAAAAAATAGGAGAGGTATTATTGCTAATGAAAGGTCAAAAGGAAGGAATACTGGTGATGAAAATGGTATAAAATTTATATTTTATTATAAAAATGTCTATTTTATTAGATTTTAAAAAAAAATTATTGGTCCCAAAAAGGTTATCCAGCGGAAAGCGTTTTGAAATATTTTAATGAAAACCCAATTTCTAAATTAAGTACTAAAATTGAAATGCAAAAATCTAAAGTGCAGAAAAGTAAATGACACCAGGTTTATAGTGGTTCGGAGAACAGGTCCTACGTCCACTCTCCCTTTCTCCAAATGAGACTTTCTCTCCAACCAACTTACTCATGAACTACTGGAATTGGGAAGTATCAGCTCCTTCGTACAACTTGCTTACAATAACCTTTCAATATGATGAATAGGTTGATTATAAGATCCAACTAAAACTCCTAAAAGAGTGTATAAACTTGAAAGGACAAAGGTGAGTGAGTGGAGAGTTCGTGTGCTTTGTGCTCTTGCCCAACTCATATGTAGAACTCATCCAAGCACTCCTATTTATAGTTGTGAGAATTAACTAGCCGTTGGAAGCTAGAAATTCAAACAACCATAATTGGAGGAATATAATCAATCAAAGATTGATTATATTGATTGATTGATCTCCTCCATTGATTGGATCTTGCAAGATTGATACCAATCAATTAATTAACCCTCCTATCAGTTGACTTCCAGATTGCTTTCTTCTCCATCATTGAAACTCCAAGATCTCCTTGTCTCCAGATTACACGCAGCCTTCATGTGGGTGAACTAATCTGTCTCCCTCATCTGGTCAGGACTTGTCTGGTCTGGGGTCTTCTAGTCAGGTAACTCTTCTGCTCTGAACCTCATCTGGGAGAGGTCTTCTGGTCAGACTCCTCTGGTCAGGCTCCTCTGGTCAGACTCCTCTGGTCAGGCTCCTCTGGTCAGACTCCTCTGGTCAGAGCTCATCTGGTCCGACTCCTCTGGTCAGAGCTCATCTGGTCCGACTCCTCTGGTCAGAGCTCATCTGGTCTGACTCCTCTGGTCACCTCATCTGATCTGCACAGATTTCTTCCCCCTTAACCAAAGACCTATTCTAGACCTAGACTAATCTGTAGCTGACTAACATGTTCAGCTAGTCCTATTACAAGTTCTTGTTTTAACATCTTCAAAATATCTAATATATATCCTAACAATTTCCCCCTTTTTGATGATGTTAAAACTGAAAGAACTTAAATAAAACAAGACAAGAAAAATTTGAAATAATCAAGATAAAGAATCTAGCAGGCTGGATCAACTGATCTTCTCCCTCAAAGTATGCTCAGCTGATATTGGGGCAAAATATCAGCTGCTCTTCTTGCGTATCTGTAGGCAATTAACTTTTTGGTAAACTACTGGGTCCAAGGGGGTTAGCACAGTTTTTAGGAAGCCATAAGAATAGATCATCCCTTTTTTAATAAGATGATCTTATCTTTCTTCCATACATATCCACAAAAACACACTCAACAAAAGAACCTTTGACATGGTTATTTCTTCTAGAGGCTCTTCTTCTCTTATGAGCTTATCCAGTAGAAGAAGTAACTTGTCTTAAAGCAACAGTCTTTAAATTCTTTTGATAAGGATAAGTTTTACTAGAGCCATCAAAGGTTCCAGCTGGTCTGGCAGATGACTTGAAAGTCTTCTGCAGGTGAGTAGGAGTCGTCTGGTTCTGCCTCTTTTGAGAAGATCCAGACTGTCTTCTACTCTGCTGGCCTGGCTGAGGTCTTTTAAAATTCCTCCTCTGCCTTTTGGGTTTTTGAGTTTTAGAACTCATCTGCCCATTAGGCTGAGTTGCCTGGTCAGCTGACCTCTTGCCCTTATCAATAAAATTTCTAGGTTGTTCTTCTTTCTGAACATGTGAGGATTCAGGTTTGGAATAACCAAGGCATGTCTTATCATGCTCTCTTTGAGATGAGGCAGCTATGTGTGACACAACATTGTTTGCTGTAGTCAGCTGCTCCAATCTCATCTTGAGCTTGTCCTCACTTTCTCTTACAATTTTGTTTTGGTGGAAGAGTTCATCAAATTTAGCTTTAAGCAGATTATATTCATTGTCTTTCTCAACATTTTCAACAACCAACCTTTCTATCAGCCTAACTTGTTCAATACACCTGGTTGTCAAGTCAGAAGACTCTTTGACCAGTGTATGATTCTGTTCAGCTGGTAGATCAGCTGAGTTGCCTAGATATTGTGAAAGCTTCTGATTTTCTACTTTCAGCTTTGAGTTCTCATCTTCCAACTTTTGACAAAGTTGTATAGAAGTTTGGAGATCTAATAGCATCTTCTGCATATCAGACTCCTCTGATTGTCCAGAAAAAGAAGAAGATGAAAAAGAAAAGGAGGTTCGATTACATACCTCATCTGTCACTAGACATGTCTCTTCGTCTGGTCCAAAATTAGATGATGAACCAGAAGTGGATATTTCTTCTTCCTCATCTGCTGAGCTTCTTTTGGAGTAACTCCTAGTGTATCTTCTACTGCTTTTCTTCGAACCCATTTCTGCAAGAAATTGTTAGCACAACAAATATTTGGGTTTTCAAAAAATGGATCTACCCTGGTGACCACCAAAATAATTTCAAAACAGTGGTCTGTAGGACACACTGCTTTGATACCACTTGTTGGTCCCAAAAAGGTTATCCAGCGGAAAGCGTTTTGAAATATTTTAATGAAAACCCAATTTCTAAATTAAGTACTAAAATTGAAATGCAAAAATCTAAAGTGCAGAAAAGTAAATGACACCAGGTTTATAGTGGTTCGGAGAACAGGTCCTACGTCCACTCTCCCTTTCTCCAAAGGGGACTTTCTCTCCAACCAACTTACTCATGAACTACTGGAACTGGGAAGTATCAGCTCCTTCGTACAACTTGCTTACAACAACCTTTCAATATGATGAACAGGTTGATTATAAGATCCAACTAAAACTCCTAAAAGAGTGTATAAACTTGAAAGGACAAAGGTGAGTGAGTGGAGAGTTCGTGTGCTTTGTGCTCTTGTCCAACTCTTATGTAGAACTCATCCAAGCACTCCTATTTATAGTTGTGAGAATTAACTAGCCGTTGGAAGCTAGAAATTCAAACAACCATAATTGGAGGAATATAATCAATCAAAGATTGATTATATTGATTGATTGATCTCCTCCATTGATTGGATCTTGCAAGATTGATACCAATCAATTAATTAATCCTCCTATCAGTTGACTTCCAGATTGCTTTCTTCTCCATCATTGAAACTCCAAGATCTCCTTGTCTCCATATTACATGCAGCCTTCATGTGGGTGAACTAATTTGTCTCCCTCATCTGGTCAGGACTCGTCTGGTCTGGGGTCTTCTGGTCAGGTAACACTTCTGCTCTGAACCTCATCTGGGAGAGGTCTTCTGGTCAGACTCCTCTGGTCAGGCTCCTCTGGCAGACTCCTCTTGTCAGACTCCTCTGGTCAGGCTCCTCTGGTCAGACTCCTCTGGTCAGAGCTCATCTGGTCCAACTCCTCTGGTCCGACTCCTCTGGTCAGAGCTCATCCGGTCTGACTCCTCTGGTCACCTCATCTGATCTGCACAAATTTCTTCCCCCTTAACCAAAGACCTATTCTAGACCTAGACTAATCTGTAGCTGACTAACAGGTCCAGCTAGTCCTATTACAAGTTCTTGTTTTAACAACTTCAAAACATCTAATCTATATCCTAACAATTTTTATTATATTTATAGGGGTATGTTGATTTTGGATATGTTGTGTTTGTCTGCATCCATTACAATGCGTATATGTGGTATGACGAAAGAAGCAATAAAAGATTGAATGAGAATTCACCAAAATTTTCATCTTGTTGTTCAAATGGCAAAGTACAACTTCCAATGTTGAAACATCCCCCTTCTATATTGACCAATCTTCTATCGGGCGAAGATAAAAGGAGCAAACATTTTATAAAAAAGATTAGAGCTTACAACATGATGTTTTAGTTTTACACCTATGGATGAAAAGGTTGACAATTCAATCAATAATGGAAAAGCTCATTATGTTTAGTTGTTTACAGATTGCATGGTGCTAATTACCATCAAATTGGAAGTCTTTTGCCAATGCCTAATAATAAGTCTAAATTTTTGCAACTATACATATATGACACCGAAAACGAAGATCAGAATCAAATTGATGCTATCGGGTTAGTTAATTAACCCTATTATAATTATTAAGTTAGACTTATTTTACTAATTTAATTTTCCATTATCTAATATATATCTTACTATATATTTTATGTTTTGCATTTTTTTTGAACAAATTATGCAATATAATAGTTATAATTAATTTTTCTTAATCAATTCAATTATTTTATTTGTGCAGGTGGCGATCGAAGGATAAAAATAAAATATTCAATGATAGTATTGTTCGTGATCTTAAGAGAATGGTGGATACTTTCAATCCATTTGCAATGCAATTTCGCAGTGCAAGAGAAAGTATTATGACTGGAGCTGAGCCAAATTTGAGATTGAATTTGCTAGAAAGAAGAGGTTCAGATGAAAGAGTTTATAACCTTCCTACAGCTTCTGAAGTTGCAGCTCTTATTCCAGGGGACATCGATGCAGCTATGGAAAAAATAGATGTGATCCTTAAGACGTGTAGTGGTGAATTGTTAAGAATAATTGAATTACATCCATCTTATGTTCCATTGCAGTATCATTTATTGTTCCCGTATGGCGAGGATGGTAATATGATTGATGTGGTTCATAATGATGCTGGTTTTACAACAAGGAAAAGAATCAGACTCACAATGAGAGAATTCTTTTCCTTTAGAATACGCGAGCGTAATAATAAACCCAATTCTCTATTCCTGTCTGGGAGACTTTTTCAATAATTTTTTGTGGATTCATATACTATGATTGAGTCGAAAAGGTTGTCTTTTATAAAATTCAATCAAGTAAAACTGAGGTCTTGCAGAGTGGATGATATGAAAATTGCAGTTGATAGAAGTGAGGTAGATCCATCTTCTAATGGTAAAAGAATAATGTCTGCATCCTTCACAGACAGTCCTAGGTATATGATTCAAAATTTTCAAGATGTCATGACAATTTGCAAGTATTGATCTTACCCAGATTTATTTATCACAATTACTTGCAATCCAAAATGGCCCGAGATTAACTAACATTTAAAAAATACATTAAAATATTAAATAAATAAAATAATAATAGTAACAACATTTATAATTAAAAAAAATTGATTAATAACTTTATCATAAATTTTATGTACAGCTCCACGATAATCGCGGGTTTAACACTAGTAAATCTATATATCTATTTTTAAATCACCCCCACTCCCTAAAAGCCTCTATTTTGAAATACTTTGATTCCATACATTTGTGCTATATATGGTATTATATTTATCTTAATTTATAATCTTAATTATTTGTGTTATCTAATGTTTTAATCTATTTATGAATCACTCCCTACTTCTCTAAACACTCTATTTTGAAATCTTGAGTTTATATTAGTTCGATTTATAACTTCTTCTTTTCTATTACGAAATAATTTTTTAATTTTTTTAATTATAATTGATTAATTAATTGTGTCTTATTTTAGATAAATTACAATGAAATTATCTATTAAATGACTGTGTCTCTATTTCATAAAATAAGAAATGATTGATTTTAGTCGTTCACTCTAAATATATTATCTAATTCTTTTAGTTAATTTATTCTTTAAAGTTATAATAATAAATTTAATTAAAACAATAATCACTTAAAGGTCACAAATTTAAATTAAGATTAATTAATTAATTAATTAAGAGGATAAAAATAATCCTAAGTGAATTAATTTTTTGAAACATTTAATGTAAAACTAATAACATAATATTTATAAACCCGCGTAATACATGGGGTTCAAGAGCTAGTATCAATACAATATAATTTTTAATAAATAACACAAGTTTAAGGCAATTTTTTTAATACTCTCTCCGTTTCAAAATAAGTTTCGTTTTAGCTATTTTAACGATCCTTAATTTGATGCAAAATTTTTAGAAGAACGCTTATTTTGAAACAAATGGAGTATATATCAAATCTAAAAAGTCCAAATTATAAAAATTAACTATCTAATATGTAAAAAATACTCAATGAGTCCAAATTGAGATTATGGGTCATCTAACTTTTCATATTAAAAAAATTGGAAATATCTTTTTGAAGAAAATACAAAAAAAAAAGTTGTACAGAAAAAGTGTCCAAATTGAGATTATCGGTCATCTAACTTTTCATACTAAAAAAATTGGAATTTCTTTTTGATGAAAATATACATTAAAAAAATGTTGTAGAGAAAAAGATTGTGGTGATTGAAAAAAATATTAAAAAAGAATGTAAGGTTAGGAAAAATCTGGAAGAGGGAGAAGTTGACGAGAGAGAAGAGGAGGTGTTGTTTATTTATTTATTTTATTTTATTTAATTTGCTCCGCTGTTCAGGTTTATTTTGCCCTAAATCCTAATCCTTCACAACTCTAGGGTTTCCTCCTGCCTCTATATAAACATCCGTCTCCCTTCTCCCTCTACCAATCGCTCGAAACGCAATCCCTATACGCATCCTATCGCTTCTCTGATTTCTCCTATCTTCCCACATAAGAAAGGTATTTGCGATTCCTCATCTTAGGGTTTACCTTTATGTTCTGTTTCGGATTTGTACGTTATGGTTTGGTTATTGGTGAGTAGATCGTTGTATCATCTGTGGTTTTGATGTAATTGAACGCCGTTTTCTATTCATGGGTTTTAGATCTAGATTGAGGAGTCTATTTGTTTGAATCTGTTTGATTGAAATTGAGATTTGTTGTTGGAATCCCTGGGTTGACTTTTAACATGATTGGTGTTTCAGGCTTTATCTGTATTCCTTTTGGTTTTCGATATCTAGATTTGATTTTTTTTTTAATTGTTCATCGATATCGAACTCGGAACTATATTACTCTGTTTCTCTTAGTTGTATGTCCGATGAGTTAGATTCGTTGATGTTTGGATTGTTAGTTGCTTCTGATTTTAGATGAATTATTGGTTTTGTGACTGGATAAGATTATGTACTCGAGCTCGATAGTCTTTTGTTCAACTCAGTTAACTGTTCTACTTGAGAAAATATGCTGAATTCTTTTAATCTCGTAGATTGACTGGGCAAAAATATATATAGTTACTGAGTCTGAAGATTGAATTGTTTGCATGTTTTTAGATGATATACTAGGATACATGATTGGGCATGTCGGTTTGTCTCTTTGAAATTATATACGTTGTGATTTGATTTAGTATTCTGATATTAGAATAGAGTTATTTCAAATGGTTTAGAGTAATGAATAAGAAAGCTGCATGTGTCTAGAGCGTTTGTACCTTTCTGCTATCATATTAAATTGATAGGGTCAATGTTTTGTGACCACTTGTAATCTGGAAAAATGTATTGAGTGTCTTGGAATGATATTCAATAATGCAATGTATATTTTATTGAGGTAGTGGAATTTTAATGGTCCTAATCATGCCTTCTCTCCCAGGAATTTTGGCTGGTAGACTTGCAGTAATTGCAGTCAGCAAAAGTGGAGTGTCTAAAGCCAGAAGCTTTTTTTATGTCTGAGGTGGCCGCTCCCTTTTTATCATCAATTGGGTTGCTTGGAGAGTACTGTCCTTTGCAAAAAATTAAGGATAGAATTTCTGGTCCTCAAGTTGGCTGTATGCAGCTCAAGTCACTCAAAGGACACTCCATAGATCTTCATCACTGCCTGTTTATGCAGTTTGCTCCTTCTCTGAGGAATACAAACAATCTTGAAGGATTTACATCTGTTGAAGAAGAGAACTCACTCCCTTACTAGCAAAACTGTAATACTTGATCACAAGGAGCAAACATGGCTTTGCTGAACATTGGTGCAGGGAACAAGGATGATGCCTTCTACAGGTACAAGATGCCTAGAATGATTACGAAGATTGAGGGTCGTGGCAATGGCATCAAGACCAATATAGTTAATATGGTCGACATTGCAAAGGCTCTGGGCAGGCCTCCTTCGTACACAACAAAGTATTTTGGCTGTGAGCTCGGAGCTCAATCTAAGTTTGATCACAAGACTGGCACTTCCCATGTCAATGGTGCCCACGATACTTCAAAACTAGCTGGTCTCCTTGAGAATTTCATCAAGAAATTTGTTCAGTGTTATGGTTGTGGGAATCCAGAAACTGAAGTCATCATCACTAAGTCACAGATGATCAATCTGAAGTGTGCTGCTTGTGGTTTCATCTCAGAGGTGGATATGAGGGACAAGCTGACAACGTTCATTCTGAAGAATCCTCCTGAGTCCAAGAAAGGATCCAAAGACAAGAAAGCTATGAGAAGGGCTGAGAAAGAGCGACTCAAGGAAGGTGAGGCAGCTGATGAGGAGCTGAAGAAACTGAAAAAGGAGGCTGGAAAGAAGAAAGTTGCACCATCAAAAGCATCAAGCAAAAAGAAACCCCACAACTCTGATGATGACCATTCTCCAACTGGTAGCCAGGGCGATGAGAATGAGACAGCTGCTGCCGATGACAGCGATGATGATATCGAATGGCTGACCGACACCTCTGCAGTTGCTGCTCAACAGACTATTCGAGAACAGCTCAATTCTATTACAGCAAGTATGGTCATTTTATCAACCGACGAAGAAAATAAGAAGTCGGGCAAGAGCTCTCCGGGACGGGAAGAAAAGGCTGCAGTTAATGGAAAGACAAATGGGGTCAAGTCTAGTGGACAAGACGAACTTGTTAATTCGATTAAGGAGTTTATAAAGAAGGGTTCTTCTGCATCCCAACTTAAATCCTTCTTGGATTCACTCTCTGGGACTCCCCAAGAAATCATTGATGCTTTGTTCGTAGCCCTATTTGAGGGTGTTGGTAAAGGCTTCTCCAAAGAGGTTATGAAGAAAAAGAACTATATTGCTGTTATGGTTCAGGAAGAGGGATCACAGCCTGTTCTGCTCCATGCCATTGAGAACTTTTGTGGGAAAGCTTCCCCTGAGGCAGTAAAGGAGGTTGCTTTGGTTCTGAAGGAGTTATACGATAATGATGTGCTGGAGGAAGAGTTCATAGTTGCTTGGTACGAGAAGGGGTTGAAGGGTGACAACAAAGGCTCCCCAGTTTGGAAGAATGTGAAGCCATTTGTGGAGTGGCTTCAGAATGCTGAGTCTGAATCTGAAGAGGAGTAAGCCTACTGGGTTATTATCCATACATTTTATCGACCTTCTATTACCTATTATCTACTATTACCTACTTGTGTGTGCTATAACAGCTTGCGTGCAAGCTGTTTATGATAATAATGCCATCGGTTTGGCTTGTCGTTTTGTCGTTTTATTGTTCCCGTTTTTTTATCTGTTGTGTGACTTTTGAAGAACCTTGTCTGTTTCAGTTTTTATGAGTTTTAAGTGTTTGTTGTTTGAAAGCGGTCGTTGCTTTATCTTATCATACTTTATTAACGTTTCTGTTTCGACATGTTTGTCTTTTTTTAATTTTTATTGGATGGATTTTTATGGCATTTCGTTAAATCTTGTGGCTAAATTTATTGCCTAAAAACTTGGAATGAATTAATTTTGAACGGTTGTTGCAATTAGAAATTTAGACTCATTTTGTTAGCAAGATCAGTGTACATGATGCTAACAATATGACAAATTTTAAATGCGTTTAGCCCATATTAGTTTATCTGATATTTGATAAAAAAATTTAGATTAATGCTAAATCATACTGTCTTCATTTATCTTATCTCTGCTATGCTGGACAAAAAAACCACATCGGTTACCAAGTGTGGAGGAAACACATTTTTTGTTTTACTCGGATTGCAAAAAAAGTAGGTTGGTGGTAGGGTAATTTGAAATTATGAGATGTCAACATGGTAGATTTTGCTCAGATTTAGCATAGCTGGTATCTATACACCTTAATGAGCCCTAATGTGTCACAAGCTCTATTAGTTACTGAGTGGAAACAAGCCATGTTGGCTGAGTTTGATTAAAAAAACTGTTTTTTAGTTCAAGGACTTTAGATGTGAATCTTATCTATCATTACTACCAACTATCAAGTGGTGGTTCTGTTCATAGTAAAATAGCACACTACAAGGCTAGACGGTTAAGGGGATTCCAGCAATTTGCAGGTGTTGGTTACTTTGTACACTTTCAGTCTAGTAATCAAAGCATTCGCCCCTAGAAACAATGCGTTCTTAAATTAAGATTTGAATGGAACTATTTCCATTCAACAACCATAGGTGTTTTCATAATGCTCAATCACCTCATCATTTATGTAAATTGGTTAAGGCATTGTATGTATTGGAACACTAAAGGCCTAGTATCTGAAGGCCTTTCTACACTATATTGGGGATCACTGTCTATACCATAGAGGGACTAATGGTCAGCTTCTAATTCCTCCTAGTGTATATTGATGAGATATATGATCGGTAAAGTTGACTCGAACATATCATATGGCCTCTTGATTATATGTAGTGAGCCTCTATTATACAACTTTGCTGTATATTGATGATATTCTCATCACTGTGATGACTCTACAACTGCTCACCTTCAGGTTTATGATCTTCACAAACCATTATAACACGTTGGAGTTGTCAATTGCTATTTTTGGCATTGAGGCTCTTGTCAATGAACTCAGTTAAAAAACACGAAAGGTCTCCCCTTGAAAATATGCCCTGAACTTGTGTCTAAAAGAAAAAAAAAAAATGCCTTGAACATGGCCTCAAAATATCTCAAGACATTACGCACTCTTACATAGCAATGTCACCATTACTAATTATCACACACTAAATTCCAAATCAAATATATCCTAAAAACACTAAAAAAAAAAAAAAAGATTCCCAGTCCTGTTTCCCCAACCTCCCAACATTTTCTCACTCAAATTTCTATATTTTTATTGTGCTCCTGCTGTTATACATTGAGTTGGGTATAAAATTTTTGATAGTATAATATTTAATTTTAAATGCTATTAATAATTTGAGAGACATAATTTAGAAAATTACAAATGACTTGGATTTAGATTTATGTATCTAGTTGAATACAGTTGAAACTTCTCTACAACCACCCACTCCTTGCTTCCACCCATCTTTCCCATCTCACCTCTCTTTCGATTTGTTCCCACAAAATGAAGATCATCGAACATCCATTTTCTGCTCGACCAAAGTGGTCGAACTTCCATTTAATGTTCGGCTACCTTAATTGAACACTCACGATGATCCGATTGCTGGGAATAACTCAAACATCCATTTGTTTGCATGACCTAGAGTCGTAGACTATTAAAAGTTTAAGTGTATTGATTGATGATCGGTTGGAGACATCTCCAAACCAAAAAATACAAAAAATAGATATGAATTAAGTACACTTTTAAAAGTAATAAAAAGATATGTGCGATACCATTTTTTTATTGAAAGACTACTCAGACGATAACACTCTAAATTTAATTTTTGTTTTGATAAAAGATAGCATTCATAATAATATTTTAATGACAAAAATTTGTGTAAGACGGCCTCACAGTGAGACGGTTCACAAACTAGCACATACTATTATTTATTCCTTTAAATGTGTAAGTCATACCTGATTTATATTTCATCTTTCTTTGAGAATGTCTCCATTACTCTAATTTTTACTATTATTAGAAAAAAATTAACTACTTTCTTAAATTATTTACTTAATAAAATTTTATATGCCTAAATGGTTTCAAACTAGTTAAACTAAGTTGTAAATTTTAAAAGGAAAAATAATATATACACCTTATGCACACTGGTATACCATTGTTATAAGAGTTAATGTCATATTGTAAAAACTAATAACTTTCATTGTTCCAAAAAATAGTTATATTTGGAGTTTTACACGGACAAATAAAATATTATTTATTGTATTTGAAATTTTGGATTTTATTTATAAAGTTCATTATACACCCTCATTTATTCAACACAAAAACAATAATGACTATAAATTGAGATCATTAAATAAGGGCATTTTAAACAATTTACACATCTTTAATATATATGACTATAATTTAAGATACATATAAAAAAATATGAATACTTTTGTGGAACGAAAAGAAAACTATTACATATAAAGTATAATATCATTGTTTCATGATATAAAGTGCACAAGATGTGTTCTCAAAAAGTAATAAGAGACGCATGATATATCATTTTTGTAAATGATTGCTAAAAGACAATCATGGCGTGACATAACCACTATTTGATTTTGATGCTTTATTTTGTATTTTAGGCGTGAACAATATAAATGTGAGCATAACCGGTATTTGATTTTGATGCTTTACTTTTTATTTTATTGCCTTTAATACATATTATATACTATCTGTATTGAATAACATCTCATTCACTATTAACGACATACAACATATATTAAAAACAATTGAGACACAACATACAATATAGAGTGAAATAGGTGATCCAACATCACTATATATATGTCTGGTCCCGATGAATACGCACTCATCACACTCTTACCCCAATAAATCTCTTGCACAAAGTCCATCTCCATCTTTCTTTGACTGTTTACCATGTCTAATATTTTCTCCGCTGCCTCTGAGGTAGATGGCTTAATTACAATTTTACCCTTATACGTCCGTGGATTCCCTATTGTTTCCTTTCCGTTGCTAATTCTTCCCTACGTCAAAATGCTTCTTCAGCCGCTCAATCCCCAATCGACGGGCGACGTTGTTTCATTCATGAAGATTTTGACGTACTCGGATGCCTATAGTAGTGGAGGGCTCGACCACTAAAAATTTTCTGACTCAGACTCTGTTGTTTATATGTTATGGGAGTTCCAAGATGCACACCCCCTAGCTCGTGTGCATGCCTTGTCGGTGGGGATTTAATTGTTTTAATAAACAAAAAATTGACCAATATGGAGAACACGTATTATCGCCGTGCGCCGCGCGCTATAGCAACTTCAACGAGAGGAATGCCATTTGAGGTGGCATATTATTCCAAAGTTGAAAGCGGAGAAGGTAGATGAGGCGTTACGTAGGGGGTGGACGGTGGACCACCGTAAGGATGGCGGTGGCGTGTGTCTCGTCGTTGCAACCGTCATGATGCCATGGCGCATGCTTCAGGTACATATACATTTTCTTTTTCATTGTCATTACTTGTTTTGCAAATTAAAATTACTTTTTAAAAAAAAAAATCAATTTTAAAATGTCAGCAACTACTATTTTGAGCACTTAAAATCTATTTTGAAAAAACATTCTAGATTATGAAAAAACGATTCATACTGGAATCCAAATGTACTATTTTGTAAATTATTATTAATTAAAGTTTTTTTTTTTTTTTTTTACAAACACTCACTACTTTTGAAATCACTTTATTTCAAAATACTCTTCAATTTTGATTTTACTACGAAATCACCTAATATTACTTTTGGTTTTGCAACAGAGACCGTTGAACTTTACTCTAGATTTTTCAATTGTTTGTACATGATTACAATGTTGGATTTTGAATCATATCTCTTCTTTGAATTGATATCGCCAATTATGATTTAGAATAACGCATTAATTAGTGATTCATTCAATTAAGAGAGTGTATTATAAACATTTTGCACACTCGCTTACCCCGCTTAACAATATTATTAATTTTTACAAACAATATTATTATTACTTTTTTCTTAAGAGCAATAGTAATAGTCTTTTACCATCAATTATACTAGAAATATACAGTGCACAAAGCAGTAGGGGACCCAGGATTTTAAAATTGGGGGTACGATGTATTCCCTCCGTCCCATTATAGTTTGCACACTTTTCATATTTGTCCGTTCCTAAATTATTTGCACACTAAAAAAAACATTGATTTTCGTACACACTCACAATAATATACACATACTCATATGCCACTACTTTATTCAAAAAAATGAATTTTTCTTTAAAATGTGTCGATTCAACTATACAAATAATACCGGGATGGTGGAAGTATAATTTACGAATATATAACATTTTATAAAGTTCAAATAAAATCAGAGAATGTATTATGAAAATAATATTCATATAACTATTACCATAAACAACAAATCATGATATACTACGAAATGAATTGTTGCTTACAGTAATCACTAGTACAAATAACGTTTTATATAGCGGTTATTTTTTGACTAATATAGCGGTTAAAACCGCTATATAAGTGGCAGCTATATAAGCTCACACAGCGGTTAGGAACCGCTATATAAAATATCGAGCTTATACAGCGGTTAAAAACCGCTATATAAAGTACAAACATATACAGCGGTTATAAACCGCTATATAAAGTTCAAACATATACAGCGGTTATCAACCGCTATATATAGAATGCCTTTATATAGCGGTTAATAACCGCTATATATTGTCCTTTTAAATTATTTTATATATCCGCATTTATTTTAATGTATAGCGGTTATTAACCGCTATTAAAACTATTTTTATTTTTATTTAAATTTTTAGTTTTCTTATAAACCTGTTTTATATTTTATAATATATATATATATATATATATATATATATATATATATATATATATATATATATATTTTCAACACCAAATTAATAAACATAAAAACCAATTAAATATACCAAAAATATGAAATACATATATCATTAAAGAGTAATATTTAATTTACATGTCTACTACCAAAAGTAATACTATAACATATAATTCAAGAATCGGTTGAACAAATACTCCGTCCAATCTAATTTCCATTTCTCCATTCTGCTAGTGGGGTAACAAGCCAGTGGACGTTCATATACAAACTACAAATATTAAAAAGTTAATTAGATATATTGTACGAAATTTTATTCAATCAATAATAATTTAAATAAATCAATAAATCGACTTACATTGTTGGGAATGGTAGTACGGGAAGTGATGATTATATCTTCAATGTAGCAGCACACAAAATGTCCACAGTGTACGCTATCTCGCTGCCTCGGAACCTATTGATTAACAATTATATATAGTCACATATATACTACAATTACGATTATTTTCTATTAATTAATTTGATAAAAAAATTGTAAATTTACCTTAATGTTTTTCCAGTCCACTTTTTCAAGGGTCTCTGGGTCTTGAGTACCAGGAAGCCGACTCCGATACATCTTCATCACACTATTATTATGCATAATAAAAATACATTACATATATAACATAATTCTAAATGGATTACAAAACAAATTATTATATTAAAAATTAACTTACGCGTTAATATAATTCTTGAGAGCAGGACGATTTGATATCACCCCATTACTAGCTGGATCCATAAAATACACATCTAGTGTACTCATATTTATGGCGACCAGCACCCAATGCTTCCTACATTTGACCATTTCTTATTAACTGGGTCGGGAACATAGAAAATTTGTTGAGCTTGACTGGCCATTATGTAAGAGTCATCTCTGTATCCCACATTCTTCAAATCAACACGTACGAACCCAGAACTTTCAACTTGGACCCCATTTGGGATCCTCACCCAACTACAATCGAAGATTGGTTCACGATGACCAACATAGTCGAGTTCCCAAATATTGACAATCTGTCCAAAGTAAGTGGTATTCGACTGATTCCATGCAGTTGCAGTAATGGACACCCCACTATTCTGCATTGTACTTGTGGCATCATGATCTCTGGTATAAAATGTGTATCCGTTAATAAGATAACACTTGTATGAATACACATGCCTATCAGGCAATCTGGATAACCACTTAACTCTTTCTTTCACTGATTCTTTATTCTGTGACAACATATTTGCAACATAACCATTGAACCAGCCAACAAACGTGCGATTATGCTCAGCTTCAATCCATGATCTATCTCTGGTGGGGAATGACTCAGAAAGTTCTTGCATGTGCAAGTCAATAAAAGGAAGCACGTCGACCGTGTTGTGAAGTACACACAAGTGCATCCGTATTAGCTCCTCCATACTAACACTTACAGGCTGACCACCGGTAATACCTTCACCATCCATTCTATTGGTGTACCGGGTACTTGGAAGTCCAATTGCATCGACATTAGGAATAAATTCAGACCAGTACTCGACTGCTTCTTCTACTAAATAGCGTTCTGCAATGCATCCCTCAGGCCTGAACATATTCATCACATATCCTTTCAGCACTTTCATATATCTCTCAACCCCATACATCCATCGCATACGAGCAGGACCACACATCCTTGTCTCGTGTACCAAGTGAACGGTTAGGTGAACCATTATATCAAAAAATGAAGGAGGAAAATACATTTCAAGCTCACAGAGCGTCACCACAATCTGTCTCTGAAAAACACCTAATTTTCTAGGATCAATGACTTTGCTACTCATTGCCTTGAAGAACCAACAAAGCTTTGTTATGGTTATGCGCACATTTTCAGGCAAGATAGAACGTATTGCAATGGGCAATAAATTCTCCATGATGACATGATAGTCATGCGATTTCAGATTCATCAATTTCACGCCATCATCTGAAACAAGTCTTTGTATGTTGGACGAATAACCTTCTGGTACTTTCACATCCTTTAGTGTTTGAAGAAGAACTTTTCTCTCACTCTTGGACAAGGTGTGTGCAGCAGGAGGTAATTTCGGTAGTTTACCTTCTTCATACTGAGGTGCCAATTCTGCTCTTATACCCATATCAACCATATCCATTCTTGCATTGTAACCATCCTTGGACTTATTATCAGCAAACAGAGTATTGAGCAAACTAGCACAAACATTCTTCTCAACATGCATTAGATCAATGAAGTGTCTGACATACAACTCTTTCCAATAGGGCAATTGAAAGAAAATTGATTCTTTTTTCCAGCCTCTAGTTGGGAGACTCTTTGCGAAGTGTTTTCCATATTGTATGTTGACATTCTTCATCTCGTTCAATACATCCGTACCTGACAATAAACCTGGTGCTCCACGTTCCTCGATTGTGCCATCAAATGCATCAGCCATTCTTCTATACTCATGTGTTGGCTCCAACCACCTTCTATGCCCCATATAAACAGTCTTCCTACAATGACATAAACGAATGTGATCTGTGTTCGTGGTACACCAAGGACATGCATCGGCCCCCTTCACACTATATCCAGATACATTCCCATAAGCGGGAAAGTCATTGATAGTTCCAAACAACATGGCCTTCAACTTGAAATTCTCCTTTCTATAAGCATCATACACATCAACACCCTCATCCCACAGGAGTTTCAAGTCCTCTATCAAAGGAGCCAGATATACATCTATGTCGTTACCAGGTTGTTTGGGTCCTGATATTAATATAGACAACATCATGTAAGTGCGCTTCATGCACAACTCCGGTGCAAGATTATAAATCATCAGAATTACTGGCCATGTACTGTGGTTGGTACTTTGGATACCGAACGGATTCATCCCGTCAGTTGAGAGTGCAAGACGCAAGTGTCGTGGATCGTTGCCAAATTCTGGATGTCTGGCATCGAATGTCTTCCACTGGGGTGAATCAGCAGGGTGTCTTAGCATTCCATCTTTGATCCTATCATCATGATGCCAAGTCAAATTTCTAGCATCCACATCGCTGCTATACATTCTCCTGAATCTTGGTATTATTGGGAAATACCACATCACCTTCGCTGGAGATTTATTTTTCAGATATCTCTTCTTCCCACACTTAGGACATGCATCGAGGTCTTCATACTCCTTCCGAAATAAAATACAATCACCCGGGCAAGCATGAATTTTTTGATGTGTTAACCCGATGGACTTAAGCATTTTCTTAGACTCATATGCTTTCGTAGGCAGTACATTTCCATCGGGCAATAGACCACTAATTGCTTCCAGCATACTGGAGAAGCACACATCGGACAACTCGTGTGCTGCTTTTAGGTTGAACAATATCAACACAGCTGACACTTTTGTTGCCTTCTTACACCTGGGCCAAAGGGGTAATCCAGCGTCATCCCTTAATTTTTCTGACATATAAGGGTGATCTCGCAGATTTGTGTCATCCCCACTCGATGTATCAACAATCGGTACATCTCTGAAACTATCCCCATCCACTGTATCTTCAAATCTAAAGTTAGCTCCTAGGTTGCTTGAGCTACATCCATCTCTTCTCTCACCATGAGATGTCCAAACGGTGTATGTTTTGTCAATACCGTGACACATCAAGTGTTCCAACAAAGTTTCTCGACAACTAACAGTTTTTCCATTCATACATTTCCAACACGGACATGGAATGTATCGATGGTCGGAAAAGTATCTAATTGCATGATTACAAAATTCTTCCACCCCATTCCTATACTCCTCTGATAATTGATCTGCTCGAACCCACTTTCGATCCATATAGAACTAGAGATGCCTATATAGATTGAACCGAAATCCACACAAGTTGAGTCTACATATAACTAGCAATTCAATATAACTACTACATTCTAAAACATTAAAACCTCTAACTAAGAATACTTATGGTCTAATGATCGACTTATACCAACTACACATGAGCTGAAAAAATCATCTCCTCCCGAATTCCAAGAAACGTATTAACACAAATACAAACTCATTTTCACATCATTTCAAGAATTTTATAAAATACTGATCCATTTAAGTCTGTCGTTTAACATATTAGTGATATACAGAAGCAGTTTATGACCTTCCCTTTACATATAAGGAAGGGAAGACGAATAACAAGATTCATCTTTAACGAATAAAAGCTTCTATGGGAAACATTATAATAGGCAATATCAACAACAATAGTCCACACTTAACAAAAACACATTTAATCGCATTCGAATACGAGCTAGCTAAACTCTTGTTTCTACACAATGATTATATGTTTAGAATGCAAATGTTAACTAAAAGAAAAGGAAATGACACATAGCAGCACATATGAGTAATAAGTTATGTTCATTGCCCAGTAATTCTACAAGAATCAAGGGAAAAAGGCAAGAGAAATATTCATTATCGAAAATGAAGGCAAAAAACATTAAGAATGAATCATTTTATGGATTGATCTCAATAAAATGAGTGGAAAAAAATTCCAATTTCAACAAAAAACTCACTCGTAACACCACAGTGATAGCATCATCATCATTATCACTAATTAAACTAAATTAGAAAAAAATTATACTAACCTGTAGAGATTGGCAGCGGCTGTGGAGAGGAGAGCGTCGACGGCGGCTGTGGAGAAGAGAGCGTCGCGCGGCCGTGGAGATAGAGGAGTGGCGTCGCGCGGCGGCGCTGGAAGAATCGATCCCGGCCGGTGGAGCTGTCGTCCAAATTAAAGAAAATACTCAGCGCGCGGCGTCGGGCGAGGCTACACGGCGGGGTCAGCGGCGTCGGGCGAGGCACGGTGGAGGCGCACGACGAGGACGACGAAGCGGCCGCTAGGGATTTGGGAAATTTCAGTCGGAATTGTAATTTGGGGGCGGAGTTACTGTACGTATACGAAAAAAAAAAAAATATACAGCGGTTTTTAACCGCTATATAAGACTTAACTTATATAGCGGTTCTAAACCGCTATACATGTACTTCCGCAGCGGTTTTTAACCGCTATATAAGATTTAACTTATATAGCGGTTCTAAACCGCTATATATGTGCTTCTGCAGCGGTTTTTAACCGCTATATATGATAAATTTTATATAGCGGTTATAAACCGCTGTATAATTATTTTTTTAATTTTTTTTTTATAACCGCTGTATATAGCTTTACTTATACAGCGGTTATTGAAAATGGCTGTATATGTGCAGCTGTATATGTCCAATATTGTAGTAGTGAATAGATATCATTAAATAAGTTAATGATAGATTTATAATTATAATTGTGTTTATTAAAAATTATTTATAAAAATAGAAAAGCTTCACGCACTAACTTAAATATGAACAAGAACTTGGATTACTTGGTCAACCGAATTAGTTTAGTTATCCTAAAATTCATCTTTAAGTAAAAAAATGGGATATAAAACATATTTAGTAAATAACTTTCTTTTGATTTGGGGGTACAACCGTACCCCCATGTCCCTTCACTCGGTCCGCCACTGGCACAAAGTACACATAATACTTTTGCCTTCAGTTGAGAAAATTATTCCTTTTGTTTTATAAATTATTTCGATTTCAATCTTGTTGATATTCACAAATTGAAAATAGTAATGTTACTTTTAATTTTTTGATATTTTTGTATGGTAATCAATTGTAGAAGGTGAAACATCTGATTGATCTATTAGACTCTCCATATGATCTAACCATGCCACATCAACTATAATAGGATGTTCCACCTCCTACAACATATTACTGGATTAAAATGTTGAACAATCCGTTTCAATGTAATTGTCGCTTTAAAGAAAAATTTGCTTCCAAATGTTTTCCAATAATTTTTTTTACAAGTGTACCCTTTTCTTAAATATTGTAGATGTAAATATTTTTAGGTAAATAAATGATCGCAAATGATTCATTGATAATATGTAAAAGAGTAGATTAGTCATTTTATACAAATATTATCAACTACATAATCAAAGGAAGATTATGGATTTGGATGCTAATGAAAAATATTATCTCTTGTAACTCTTTATTAAATTTGTGACTCGAATCCCCAAGAATGATATTAGAATGCTAGACCATATTAGCTGTAAGATTTTCCTGTTGGAAATAAAAATAATTTTCTGATTAAAAAAAAAGGGAACGATTTTTGTTAATCTGTATGAAAAAAAAAACGCCAGTTAAATTAAAAGGGATAAAGTACTAGACTACTTTCAATTGGTGAAAATCAACCGAATTTAAACGGAAACAGGTGTAACTTACCTGATTAAAAAAAAAATTTACTTTAATATTTTGGTTGAGAGGATAAGCTCTTAGCTGGCTAAAATCAAGGGAGTAGAAGTCGGAAATCGCTAGTCAGACAGATTTGGAACGCCTAGTGCTTAGGCCGCCTAGTCGACAGGAGTTTTTTTTTTTTTTTAATAATTGTTATCCATGTATAACTAATATGGTCAAAATCATTTGATAACCTTTTATATGCAATTTAATTTTTTGTGGTATTTATAACGCTATAATTCAATAATTCAACAGATAATAATAAAACAATAAATATTTAGCCCGTCTAGACGGATTATGCTAAAATTGAGTCGACTGATGACCGCCTAGAGGAATTTTTGCATCAATGCTCAAAATAAGAAAATAGGGCCAATTCTTCAATCTCGTTCGTGATCCTCCCCATATTGTTTATGTCTGACATATATCAAATGACATCAATCTATCATTTCCTAATCCCGGTAAATTAGGAAGATCCCCAAATTGCACAATATGCGAGGAGAGTGAGCCCTTGGGAAGTAGAGTGCATCAATATCACCCCACCAATTGACGAAGCAGCTTAAATGATCAGAGTCACACCACCTATAATTCAGAGGTTATGGGTTTGAGTCACGGAAAAAAAAAAAAAAAAAAACCTCCCTATTACCATCCCTATAAAAGATTGAGACCCCTCCTGAGATTCAGGGACGCCGAGAGCCCTCACATCCATACAACGGACCTCACTCGTGTATACTATATGCACACTGATTGGACATAATCAGTGTGCAATTGTGCATGGAATAATGGCAATGGTGAAGGTACTAATTTGATGCTTTATTCCCCAAATTATCACTTACCATTTTCTCTTTCATTCACTCATCCAAACAAAAATTTTATATAAAATATTTTACTATTCATATAAAAATGAATTGAGTAAAATGAATTTTCGACAAAAAAAATTGTACCAAGATATAATTAGAAAATTTGCTCCCAAATATATTACTTCCTCTCTCACCAATTTGATTGTCTCCCCAATTTAATTATCCCTTTTTATGTATAGACAATTTTTTTATTAAAATATCACAAAAAATAATTTTTATTCTCTTTTGTTTATTATCACGTCACTAAAAAATAAATTTATCACTATAATTACTATTCCCTCCGTCCCAGTTTTATTTCCCCTATTAATTTTACACAAAATTTAATGCTAGAGTTGAAATTATAATATTTAAATGAATAAAATAGTTTTTTATAAGGTGAAATTTAAAAAAGTGAGTCAACTTTATTTCTATTTTGAAAAATTAAAAATAAAATTGGAATGAACCATTTTTGACAATGTAACAAACAAGTATGAGACGGAGGAAATATGTATTAGTGTAAATAAATAATTATAATTACTAGCTTTTACAAATTTTTTTTTTTTAAATAACTATAAAGAACAATAAATATTTTTCTTCATTGCACAAAATAAATAAATGTTTGAGATACGTACTTAGATGTGAAATAGATCTAAATCAATTCACGTACCTATCTACTTAATTTGATATTTTTCTTTCTAATTAGTTAAAGCAAATTTTAGGGTGCATCCAAGTGTATAGTCATGCATTTGGATTTTAAATTCAATTTTTTTTAAATACACAAAAACACACCGAACTGTATTTTTTTTTCAGTTGGGGTATTACTGATGTCTTCTTGGGATATTACTGATTACTTCTTGGGGTATTGCTGATTTCTGTTTGAAATATTCTTTTTCAAAATTTAAGTGCATACCATGCATTCAAATGCACACTAAAATTACTCTTTAGTTAATAAGTTTGTTGTAAATCACTTTCATTGTATTACTCAAAATAATAGTATTAAAAATTTAATTATATAATTTTATTAATAATTATTTTTAATAAAAAAAGTTAAACAGTTTAATAATACATATTCCTTTTGTCTTATAGTAAACTCCTCATAAATTTTGGGCACACATATTAAGATAGGCACTAAAATAATAATTGTAATACAAGATGCTGGATCATAAGAAGACACTCATCTGCATATGGTTTAGAGTTACAATTTAAAGATCATATAGATCTATACAATTATCTACACAACGATCATACACAACGACGTAAAGATAAACGTGAAGCTGACAAAAAAGCAAAAAATCAGGCAAAAAAAATCCTTTTTTTTTTAAATTTTTATGAAAAATATGTAATGTGTGTATTTTTTTTCATGTAATGATTGTATTTTTTCTTGTAATGAGTGTATTTTTTTCTTGTAATGAGTGTATTTTTTGTTTCCTGTAATGAGTATATTTTTATTAGAATCGTGTATATTTGCTCTTCTTCACAATTAATACTTTTGAATTAAGTAGCTAATATTTTTGTAATATTAAAAAATAGTTTTTTTTTAAAATAATAGTTACTCTAAACAATTAATACTTTTTAATGAAACAACTAATATTTTTTGTAAAATAATTAGAGTAAATAAATAAAGATAAATAACATCATCTCATTACCACCCTATACATTGTACTAATATTTTTTGTAAAATAATTAAAATAAATAAATAGAGCAAATAAAACAACTAAATAATTAATATTTTTAATAATTATCATCTCATCAACACCTAATCATTATCATCTTAATAACTATGCACATTGATGGGACAACACAAGATGGGACAACACAATGTCCCATCAATGTGCATATAGCATTTGTGCACTCGCTCGATTGCGTCCAGACCATGCCACGGTGGCTGTTCAAGCCATTAAAGTACAAATTTATCCTTGGAATAATGTGATCTTAATGGCAATTCTTTGTTATCAACTTCAAGTATAGTTGTTAAGCAATTTTATTTAAGTTCATGTTTGATTTGTTTTAAACTTTAAGTTAAAGATCACGAGTTGTTCAAGTTCGATCGATTTAAAAATAGCTCACTTAATTGTCAACAACCTTAACACGAGTTTTCTAGTCAATGTAATTGAGTTCAAATCTGTAGCAAAACATTGCAATTCTGAAGGAATCGCCAAGTATAGGCTAAATTTTTACTGAGGACCATAACATTTTGAATTGATAAAATGACCATAACTTTTCGCGCTAACAATCTAAGGACTATAAATTTTAGAAATTGCAAATTGAGGTCAAATTTACCCAAGACAAACCAATTTGGGCCCATCCCAAAAAACCGGAATTTAACCCAAATTGGGCCAATTTTTAAAGCTGCGGTCCTCAATTCGGGTTGATTGGTCTCAGTTCGCCACTTTTTAAATCTATTATCATTAATTTTACTAGCATGAAAAGTTAATGCCCCTATTTTGTCACTCCCTTAAATTAAGATCCTTAAAAAACAATTTTCCCATCAAGTAAATGAACAAGATATAAGTTTGAGCATGAGTAAGAAGTCTAGTTTGATTTTTCCTTTATATTACTTAATAGAGTATTCATATAGATGAATTAATTTTACACCCTTTTAAAAGTTTAAATTTTTAAATTAGATGAAATTATTTTATGGTATCACTTGTGCCTCTTCAATTCACCCCTTAATGGTGTTGATGTCAGCCAACAATGGAGAGTATTAATTAAGGTATTAATGAATTACTTACACATCTTTCTACAAATTCGAACTTTTAGATGAGATGAAATTCTTTTAATGATAAAAAACACTGGGTTCAAATAAATAACATGAAAGATTTTATCTCATCTAAAAGTCCAAATTTGTAGAAAGGTGTGAAATTAGGGGGCGCTTGGTTAGCAATTATTCAATGGTAATGAGAATGAAAACTTATTTCCATCTATGCCCTCATAAGAAAAATGATATGTTAGGGGAAGAAGTGTTCCAATGGTGACATCATTGCTAGTGCAATGCCCAAATTTTGGAATAGAAGTTGACTACAAATGGTTGTTGGTGGAGGAATGTGGGAGTGATTGAGGAGGATGATTGTAGGAAGAGAATATGGTAATCAAAATGGAATAGTGATTACCTTATTTAGGAGGAGATGTAGTGATTTTGTTCTCATTAATCATGCTAATTACACTAATTTTCAATCTCATTCCCATTACCATTGAAGAGTTGTTAACCAAGCGCCCCCTTAATCAATTTATATAGTTTCTTAATATTTCACTTGGGGAGGTTTGAACCAAGGATGTGGGTGTGAGCCAGAACTGATACCATAAAAGAATTACATCTCCATCTAAAAACCTGAACTTGTAGAGAGTGGTGTAATTAGTCCATTTGCATAGTTTCCAAATATTTCTTCTTATAGTGGATTGAATTGTCTTTGAGTTGTCAATTTTATTATGTGGATTACTGAGAAGGTCCAATAAATGTACTCTTTCCATCCCAAAATTATTAGCATACTAAATTAGACACACTTATTAAAAAGAAATGCATTTTTATAAGACTATTTGTGAATTTTTTTTTTTTTCGAAATAAAATTGATGACTTGATGGAGACAACTCATAAAATTCGAAACATAGATAAGGATTAATTATCCCCCGCAATACTATTTTTGTACTACAGCTAAAACACATTTAAGACTCTTTAAATATAATTTACTTTGATAATGAACAGCTTTCATAAATGATATTTTCCTCAAATTTTTCTCTCAAATTTATTTACATAAATTGTTTTATAATGGGCAATTTCACAACACTATTAATACTACCCCTCCCCCACCCAATAAACACTCACTCAAATACATCACTATCTACACACATCCTCACTCTCTCTATATGGCTCTATTGAATGGGTAAGAGCTCTCTCCATTCCAACAATGCAGTATTCCATTATTGTCCTCCATTAATTCCCTGCTAGCATTCAGGGTGCCAGGCAAAATAGTCCATTCTCCGCAATGGTGGTGGTTCAGCCCAAAATTGGGGATGTACTGAGGCCACAAATATAAATATAGCCAAAGTTAGAGTACAGATAATTTTTGTCCCCATCAGGTATATACTACAAATCTCACTTGTCGCATTTTAGATGTGCATTTCCACATTCTGAAAAATTATTGTATTTTTCATGATTTATGTGCTAATTGAATTTTAATTTTGATGTTGCCATTGTTTGTACTTATAACATGATTAAAATGTTGGATGTTGAATCATATCCCATTGTTAAATTTATGCCACCAAAGTTAACACTACAAAAAAAACACTGTTTTGCGACGAAATTTGCGACGGAAAATCCGTCGCAAACAGTGTTTTGCGACGGATTCTGCGATGCACACATATCCATTCCTAAAACAGCCGTAGCTAATTTTTGCGACGGATTTTGCCGTCCGTCGCAAATTAACGACGGATAAATCCGTCGCAAAATTGGCGGGTCAGACCCGGCCGGGTCGCACAGAATTTTGCGACGGACTGTAGTCCGTCGCAAATCTTTCGGGTTAAACCCGATCGGGTCAACAACATTTGCGACGGACACATTCCGTCGCAAATGTTTATATATATATTTTTTTTATTTTTTTCTGTTATAATTTGCGACGAGCTGTTGTCCGTCGCAAAATTCAAAATTTGCGACGGAATTGACCGTCGCAAATTACCGAGCCTATACAAAAAAAAAGTGGCTCGCGTGGTTCGAGCCCGAGCACCCGGGGCGGGCGGGGCGGGCGCGGACCACTGGGCCACCTGGCCCATTGCTTATTATATGCGGCCCACCTTCTATATTAGTCTTATTAGGCCTTGAACAATTAATCCAATTTTGCTCCCAAGGGGAATCGAACACGGGACCTCTTGTGCAAGAGGAGGGGGCGCGCGCCACTAGGACACAAGCTACTTTCGTTCATTTTTATGCAATTAATTGTATATGTATTCAATTTAATGTCATTTTTTTTCATAATTCACAAAATTAATTTCTTTTCGTATCTAAGTTGTTTATTAAAATATTTTGCCCAACTATTTTTTTTAATTTTGTAAAATTATTTATTTCGACAATGCATAATTTTATAATTCGTTCATTTGTACGCAATTAATTGTATATGTATCCAAATTGACTCTTTTTTTTTTCCATAATTCACCAAATTAATTCATTTTTGTTTCTCACTTGTTTTTATAAATTTTGTGGCTATTTAATATTTTTTTGGTAAACTTATTTATTTCGACTCCCGTTTAAATTTATAATTCGTTCATTTGTACACAATTAATTGTATATGTATCCAAATTGAGTCATTTTTTTTTTCAAAATTCACCAAATTAATTCATTTTCGTTTCTCACTTATTTTTATATATGTTGTGACCATTTAAATGAAACTCACGACGTATATAAATGAAACCCACGAGGTATGTAAATGAAACTCACGAGGTAATAATAGAACAACATGATCTAAGATCATGTATATGTTTGCTACAAGTAATTAATTAATTAACACTGAATCTAAGCATCATTCCCGGTCACAAGGTTTCCGCCATTATTACAGAGATAATGAAGGATAATCTAGAGGAGAACGCAATGAAGTTCAAACTCGTCTCGTCGCAGCGGAAGCAGTACTACTTGGATGAGTTTCGTGTATATATATGCAAATATTTTTAAACCAACTTATTTCCATATATATACCCGAAACTCATCCAAGTAGTACTGCTTCCGCTGCGACGAGACGAGTTTGAACTTCATTGCGTTCTCCTCTAGATTATCCCTCATTATCTCTGTAATAATGGCGGAAACCTTGTGACCGGGAATGATGCTACAAAAATTGTTCAAAAAACATAAATAAACTGTTCAAACTGACTCTCTCTTCTCTCTCTCTTCTCTCCCTCTCCACTCTCTCTCTCTCTCTCTTCATGATCTTCTTCTGAATGATGGTTCACTGTTCCAGTGATCCACCAAACCATCCCATATCGATCGTCCGTCTGGTGCTCGACCCAACTCCACCCGATCCCCACGCTCCCACCGCTTCTTCAGGCCGTAGATAATATTTTTGTACCGTTCTTGCACTTTCGCACAGAACAATTGGTACATAATACTATCGTTGGCAGGGTCCCAAACGCACCGCCTCTGCAAATAAATTAAAAATAGAATATTAACGAATAAATTAAAAAATTAAAAGTTAAATTAAAATCATAATAAATAAATTTTTTATACCTTGAAGTCATCAAAGTACTCCATCCTCTTTTGCTCGGACACTTGACTCCACGAGTGGGCACCATACTCAAACTGTCTCATCCTAATGATTTGTGAGACGATTGAGCTAGTCTCATGGGCTGGAAGCAGTCTGTGACAACAAAATAAAAAAATCAAGTTAATTATATTAATATATATAATTAAAAGTATACATAATTCATTAAAAAATACTTACTTGTTGTCGACTATGATGACACTGAGAAAATTATCTTGACCTGGGTTCATCTGTAATAATTTTAAATTCAACTAATAAAAGATGATGCTATATAATAATTTACTTATTCACATACATATAATTTCACATACGCGCATAAAATCTACACACTATAAAAGATGATGCTATATATAATCTACTTATTCACACGCATATAATAATTTACTTATTCACATACGCATATAACAATGATTTACTTATTCACAAAATATAATACAAACAGTTAAAATAATAAATATGATTCATAGCGAAGAAAATATTTTTTTGAACATGCTTTAAAAGTAAATTAAATTAAAATTCGATCTACTAATTAAATTAGATCAACTAATTCAACTAAAATCAATTCATTTCTAATATAATTCAAACAATTCAACTAATTCAATTCTAAACTTAACAAAAATTAAACATGCTTTAAAATTAAATTAAAATTCGATCAACTAATTCAACTAAAATCAATTCATTTCTAATATAATTCAAACAATTCAACTAATTCAATTCTAAACTTAACAAAAATTAAACATGCTTTAAATTAAAATTTGATCAACTAATTCAACTAAAATCAATTCATTACTAATATAATTCAAACAATTCAACTAAAATCAATTCTCTAAACATGCCTTAAAATTAAATTTTACACGGTAAAAATGAAGAAAACTTACGGTTTATTTGTAGAAAATGTCGAAACGAGAACTCGGTAGGGACGGATTGGCTCTACAATCAACTAAACCCGACTTCTCCTTCCTTTTCCTTTCGTTTTCCTCATCTTCTTCTTTTTTCTCGCATTCTCCGTCTGCTTCGCGAGGAGACTATTTATAAGTGGAATTCTTTTTACGACGGACGCATATCCGTCGCAAATTATGCATGTCAAAGCCAAAACGACGTCGTTTTTACTGATTTGCGACGGCTTTTCCATCGCAAATTAGTCAACAAATTGTTTCCCGAGAAGACGCGTAAAACGGTTCGGATTTGCGACGGACATTCCGTCGCAAATCAGTCAACGGACCGTTTCCCGAAAGGTCGCGAATATAAATGTAAGATTTGCGACGGCTTTGGTCCATCGCAAATACAAAGTTTAAAATTGCGACGTCCTCTTCCGTCGCAAATCAGTCAAACGGGTCACTTCCCGAACGGTCACCTTTAAACGGGTATGTTTTGCGACGGAAGTGACCATCGCAAAATCAAAGTTGAAATTTGCGACGACCTCTCCATCGCAAATGTAGCCGGTTTAAGACGAAGGTGGTGGGCCCTAGTTTTTGCGACGGCTTTTCCATCGCAAATTACTAACCTTTGCGACGGACTTCCTAAGTCGTCGCAAAGTGTCATCTTTTTCGACGGCTTACCAAAATCCGTCGCAAATTCACGAAATTTGCGACCGATATTGTGCCGTCGCAAAAGATCCGTCGCTAATCTCCGTCTTTTTGTAGTGTAATGTTATGGTTTAGTTAATTTAGGGGTTGATCTAGTGGTAAGGACTCTGACACTTACGAGTATATGCTCCTCTCTAGATTTTAGATGTGAAATTCATAAGCTCTAATTAATTTTTGAGGTGATCATTCCATATAGAGTTTTGTTTAGGCTTGAAATGCCCCCCTTACTAGTGGACGATGACTATGGGTCCCCTACTGAGTAAAAAATAATATTTGAAAATTGAGTTTATGTAAACTCGGGTTAGTCATATATTTTTGTCATATAAAAAATAAAATTTTGGTTGGTTGGTAGATTATGATCTTTCCCTTCTTCCAAGTGTAATTAATAAGCAACATTCCATTTCCTGTGTGAACTTGTACGTCTCACATCACTATTTAATAAGATAGGATGTGTGTGCAATTCTAATAATTTGCTAATGCAGGTAAATCGGGATAATCCACAGAATGTCAAGAGAGTGAGTCCTTGGGAATTCGTAGAATGCACCAACGGTGGTGGTGATACTTCTGCTTGTTTGGAAAGACCATTAAGATGTCCAGAACCTGACGGTGGTGTTCCAGACACAAGAATATATTAATGTACAAAATGGTGTGGGAAGAAATATAAAAATAGTTGCAAACTCGGGAGAGAAGGAAGATGGATTAATGGCAATTCTTGTAGCTTATCTCTGACACTTTGTTACCAACTTTTTAAGTTTAGTTTAGTAAATTAGTTGTTGAATATTTTATTTTCGTCAGGTGTAATATACACCTGGTGCACGGATTTTAAATTCACGCACTCATCATATTTCAGTTAAAGTTGGTGTCGTTTTCTAGTCAAAGCTAGTGTCACGTTTTATTTTATGTTTTCAATCGAATCTAATATCACATTTCAGTCAAAATTGTGTTATTCACCGCTAAAATATTGATTTTAACGATGAAAACTTATGGACACGCTTGGTTAGCAACTCTTCAATGATAATGTGAATGAGATTGAAAATTAATGTAATTATGATGATGCTTGAGAATAAAATCACTACCTCCTTTTCTAGACAAGGTAATCACTACTTTATTTTTTTTACCCTATTCCCTTTCTACAATCATCATTTCTCAATCACTCCTCCATTCCTCTACCAACAACCATTTGTTATCCACTTTTATTCCAAAATTGGAGCATGAAACTAGCAATTAAGTTACAATTATAACAATTCTTCCCTCAACATATACTTTTTATTATGAGGCATAGATGAAAAATAATTTTCATTCTCATCAACATTGAAGAGTTGCTAATCAAGCGCCTCCTTAATTTTGCCGCTAAGTTTTCGTTGCCCTTTTTTTCCTTTTTATTTTTTTTTATTTTGTAGTTCTTATTTTATAATTTCAAGCTGACGAATTGTTAGGCCATGACTAATTAAAGGGTGACTCATTTAACATGTCATCACCCAGTGAAATCAAGGTCTAGTTTGTTAATTAACAATATAATTGAGTTCGTGTCTATAGCAACACATGCACAGACCCTTTTTTTTTGGCAATTCTAAAAGAACCACTCAAGTATATACCTTGAGCAAATTAAATTAACTTGACTTTTTCTTAAAGCAAGAAATGAATCAGGTTCCAATTTTTTTTAAACATGAAATTGATATGTATATGCACTGAAGGACTTCACCATTAAGTACAACTTTTAACTTAAACAATTTCTTAGGTTCGAATGTCATCTTTAAACTTTAAGTTTTATATTACTAGATTCCTTAATATATATATATATATATATATATATATATATATATATATATATATATATATTATTAAACTATTTAATTTTAAACTTTTTTTTCATGAATTTTTTCTATATATATATAATTCATGCACATTGAGCAATTTAAAAAAGAATATATAAAAATAAAATGCTGAAGTATATTCACTACAAGAAAACAAAAAAATAACAACGGGAAAAAGTCGTTGCTAATTAAGAAAATTTGTTGGTAAATATGTTTACCAACGGATTAGTGACGATTTGTCATTGACTTGATGCAAATGTACTAGCTTTCTACTAGTAGCTTCCCTGCAAGAGTACGGGTTTACTGTAGTATTGACAAGTATTGGGACCAAGTATTATCGAACCCAAGGAAAGGTATGTATGCGAATAGATCCCTGAAGATCTACGCGTTGTAGTTAATATGAGTGTATGTTTGGGGATTGAAAATTATTAAATCTAAACTATTCTACTCTACTATTGCAAAAGAAAGAAATGAGTTAATTATCTAAATGTTGTTTTCAAATATGAGATGGTGATGCTCAGGATAGGAATCCCTACGTATACTAACGGAGCAGGTGCATAATCAAAATAACCGTGACGCGCAAGAAATAACCTAAGTAAAAGAATGCAAGGTGAAAACTCAAGATTCTAAACCCTAATACTTTACCCTAACACTCGACTTCACTAATCCACTAACAAGTTAATAGATTGTGCTTAATTAATGAGACCCTAATTTAACTAAGGTGATGCGGTCGTCCTCCTTAGATAAAATGGTAGATGAATTAACCCTTTCTAAACCCTCTAGTTAAGTCTACTCGTTGTTAAAGAGTGATACGGTCGTCCTCTCTCTAACACTTTTCGAACGAAATCCAAAAGTAAAGTTAAGATTAATTTTAAGAATTCATTAATTAAGAGAATTAAAACCTAACGTCACGAATTATCCTAATTACGTACCCACAACCTACTTCTACGAGTTCATCCTACCCCAAGCATGCAAGGGTTCTAGCCTAACATGGTGGTTTGAATAATCAAAGCAATCACAAGAACAATAAACATATGCATAATTGAATTAACTAATAAAATCAAGAACATAAACGAAAGAACAAATTAAAGTCTCCAAAAAAATCTATATAAATCTAAAAAACTAGGTTTAATCGTCTCAAAGAGTAAAGAAAGAAATAATTAATCTAATACGTTCAAAAGAAATACTAAAACTAAGAATTCGTAAATTAAAACCTCGATTACAACATATAAAATTCTTCAAAACTCCTCCCCAAGCTTTCTCCTCGCTCAAAGTATGTAAAAATATGTGTTGGTATGTTGTTATCCTCCAAAACGAGTTTGGAATAAGTATATATAAGCGTCGGGGCGAACCGGAAACTCATGGGCCGAAAAACGAATTCGGAGGTAAAAAATAGGAAAGTGCTCGAGCAGCTCGAGCAGGGGCGCTCGAGCATGTAGCTCCAGCGGTGCAATCGGTCGAGCGCTGGCGCTCGAGTGCTCTCGCTCGAGTGGTTTTCGGCTGCTGTACACTTGTTCGTAAAATCTTCATATCTTCTCAACCGGGAGTCCGTTTTGGCCGATTCAAAGTCCTACGAACTCCTCTTTTCGTCCTCTATCCATCTATGAAAACCAAAGAGACAAATTAATGAGTTTATAAAAATGATACTCAATTGACTCCAAACACTCATAAAAAATACTCAAAACATGGGCAAATCGGGCACCAAAACATAACAATTTCACGCCTAATCAGTCATCTGTTGGGAAACCTCTCGTTGGTAAATATTACCAACACAATATTTGAATCCGTTGAGAAATTACAAATGGAATGCCAACAAAAGAACAATATCATTGCTAAATTACCAACCAACTTATCATTTGTAAATTGTTGGTAAATTTATGGTCGTTGGTAAAATTATTATAGTTATGGATGAAAAACAAACAAAAAGACGACCACCTGACTTTATTACCAACCCATTTACCATTGGGAAAGTCCTCAGTAAATTTCTTTTTGTTAGTATTTTTTTTTTATTTTAGGGACGGAACGCCAATGAAAGGACATTGTAGTTGATAAATTACCAACCACCTCATCGTTGAAAAAGTTGTTAGTAAATCCATAGTCGTAGTATATTTTTTTTTTACATATGGCTAAAATTATATTGGTAATCCGTTTATAATTTACTAATAAACTGAAATTCATAGATAATTTTGTTGGTAACCAATATGTTTATTTTACTAACAAATTGAACTCTGTTGCTATTTTTTTTTTTATATGAATTAGTTGCTAATATGTTAATAAAATAGCAATGTATTGAATTTTTGGTTGATAATTAATATTATTGTGGATCAATTGATGATTTATTGTTAGTAATCAATTAAAAATAAAATAATATTAAATTTTTTGTAACAAAATTATGTATGGGTAGGTGCTAGTAACTTTCTATTTACAATAAATTGAAATTCTGTAATTTTTAGAAGCACCTAATAGAATATATGTACAACCAATACCAAATAACAAATGCCAACATCTAGGTTATACCTAACAAAGTGTTGAAATAATAATGATTCTTCACATCACATTAGCATAATAATATTCAGTTAGTCATGGTGAATCGGTTTTTTATGTTTTCTCACACTTGCTCTTGAACACCGGAGTAGTCCAATTTCGTTGCCACCTATTCCAAGTCTCTTGTTCTATATATGTAGGTCTTTTATGATTTCTTCAATTGACAAAGTGTGTCGAAATAATATTATGCAGCCTGAAACTTCCAAATACCTCGAACCACAGATAAATCCCGATCAAATATAAGATATTTCTGCAATAAATAAATTAATAAAATGAGTTCATAATTACTCTAAACCAAACATAAAAATAACGCTAGCCATAATTTAGAGGTACATGGAAAGACACCATATATTTTTGTATTTATTGGTTGTGAAAAGAAAAGAAACCGAAAAATCCTAGGGCAGCATAGTAGTAAAATTGCATCTTATCATAACATTACTGACTGATATCAAATAAACTTCGTCCAAGACTAGCATAAAGAAATATTAATATGTTTAGGTTAATTGTTCAAGATAATCAATGAACACCATTTTGCTTTCTGCAACAAAAAATTACTTAGGTTTGCATTACTTCAAATCTACTAGTTTTCCTAAAAAGTCCATAAAATAGTAAACACGATCAAATAATGAACACAAAAGAATTTAAGATTTCATAATATTAATAGATGCTAACAACGCATTATATGCGTTCACTGTAATATATAGACAAAAATGCATTGCCACAATTTTTTTATTTATAGAATAAGAACTAGATAACATTAATTAGTACTTCATATAAAAATATCAAACTACCCCCACCCCCCCCCCCCCCCCCAAACAAAAAATAGGAACTGAAATCACCCTATATTTAATTCTTAAATCCTAAACATAAATTACATAGCATTATAAGAAATTGAGGAAGAAGAACGAATACAACAATTCAAATTAAAAAAAAAAAAAAACCCTTATCTGTTGATAATTTTTTGGATAGATCTTTTCTCTAGTACGATTTTTTCTATATACACCTTATACACTACAAAAAAGACGCGGTTTAACGACGGAAAATTTGCGACGGCCAAATATCCGTCGCAAATTTCGTGTATTTGCGACGGATTTGGGCAAGCCGTCGTAAAAAATGTCGGTTTGCGACGGATATGAAATTCCGTCGCAACAGTTAGTGTTTTGCGACGGAAATGTCCGTCGCAAATCCTAGGGCCCACCACCTTCGTTGTTCTCCTGCTCATTTGCGACAGATATGTCGTCGCAAAGTCAAAATTGAAATTTGCGACTGAATTTTCCGTCGCAAAACGACCCGTTTAAAAGTAGCCACCCGGAAAATGGCCCATTTGCCTGTTTTGCGACGGAATGGCCGTCGCAAATTTTAAATTCATATTTGCGACGACCATTTTTCCGTCGCAAAATTGAGTAGTTGAAGCTCGTCAGAGGGGTTGGTGACCAATAATTGACCTGGGTCGTCGCAAAGCGTATTTGCGACGGAATTGCCGTCGCAAAATATAGAATTTGCGACGGAAAATCAGTCCGTCGCAAATTTGTGCAGATTTATAACAATCCCCTTCCTTTTCCTTCCCTTTCACTTTCACTCTTCTTTCCCTTTCACTTTCACTCACGAAAAAAATAAGAAATGATGCGGTTTTCATATGTTCTTCACATATAATTGGTGTATTTGTCATTGCCTTCAACCTCACCGTACGTATTTGTCATTGCCTTCTACTTCACCGTACGTTTTCACATTTTTAACCGTTTAAATGTCATATTTTTATTGTTTCAATTTTTTAGTACACTATTAGGTAATGAGCATGATATATGTTTATTTGATGGGTTTAGGTATTATTGATGATATATGTTTATTTGATGGGTACGTTAATTTTAGTTTGTGTGATATTTATACCTATTTTTAGTCGAAACTCTGCTCAATTTTTATGTACACTATTAGATAAATTGTGTGATATTTGTTTATTTGATTGGTTTACTATGATTGATATATATGGTTGTGTTGGATTGATTTTTGTGAAGGAAAATTTTGTATATCCTTATTTTTAGGCAAACTCTACCCAATTTTTTATAACTCACGTGATATTTACTTTTAATCTGTAACAGATGCAATTTCCAGATCGTGGTTGGATGTACTCAATACCTAGAATGATAGGAGGAGGCATTAACTCTGCCTTTTGCAATAAAATTGATGAGTTTATTGAGTTTGCACTACAACATCCATGCAGTATGGATTGTATGGGTAATATTAGGTGTCCGTGTAAAGACAGAAGATGCAGAAATATGAGATTCTTGAGTGTTGATGAGGTTAGAACTCATCTTGTGATTTCCGGTTTTGTTCCCCGTTATTACAACTGGACCAGTCACGGTGAACAACGGTGGAATGTTGACATCGAAACCGTAGAATACTGGTATACTGGGTGGAGCGGTGGTGGAAATTTTGATGTTGGTGGTTCAAGTTATGTTCCGTATACTCAATTTGAACCACAAATAGAGGATGAACCTGATAGATATCGGATGATGATTGCAGAATCTGTTTTGGGTGGTCAACCACAATTCAATGAAACACTTATGGAGGAGGAACCAAATCATCGGTCAAAGAAGTTTTTTGATATGCTTAAAACCGTTGATCAAAAGTTGTTTCCTGGTTGTGAGACTGAGACACAATTGTCATTCAATGCTCAAATGTTGAACATCAAAACTGAAGGCAAGGTCAGTAAAAAAGTGTTCAATCAATTTGCTAAATTGTTCAAACGAGCTCTACCTGAAGACAACACGGCGCCTGATAATTTCTATCAGAGCAAGAGGCTCTTGAAGGATATGGGTCTACCCTTTGAGAATATTGATTGTTGTACAAACGGTTGCATGTTGTTTTGGGATGAGGATGAGGATGAGGATCATTTCAAGATGTGTGGTCACCCACGGTACAAACCATCTGGTCGTACAAAAAGTAAGAAGAAAGTGCAGTTGAAGGCTTATAAGGCAATGTATTACCTTCCCATCACTCCTCGTCTAGAGAGGTTGTATCAGTCCAGTGCCACGGCTAAAGACATGACATGGCATGCTGAGGAGTGTTCTGGTGAGAATTCTGGAGAGATGCGGCATCCTGCAGACTCGGAGGCATGGAAACATCTTGATAGGGAGTTCCCAGACTTTGCAAGGGAGACGAGAAATGTGAGGTTAGGCTTGTGCACGGATGGTTTTGCCCCATTTGGAATGCACGGAAAAAAATATTCATTATGGCCTGTGCTGTTGACCCCGTACAATCTACCTCCTTGGTTGTGCATGAAGCATCAACATATATTTCTTAGTATCTTGGTGCCTGGACCACACAACCCCAAGCATAAATTGGATGTATATCTCCAGCCATTGATTAAAGAGTTGAAATCTTTGTGGTCTACGGGGGTGGAGGCCTACGACATTCATAGGAAGCAGAACTTCACGATGCGAGCTGCACTTTTGTGGACCATTAGTGACTTTCCAGCATTTTCTATGTTGTCTGGGTGGTCAACAGCAGGAAAACTAGCATGCCCGTATTGCATGGACGGTTCTGATGCATTCTATCTTCCGTTGAGTAGAAAAGTGTCATGGTTCGACAACCATCGCAAGTTTCTTCCTCCTGATCATCCCTTTCGGAGGAACAAAACAGACTTTCTAAAGGGTAAAAATGCAGTAGGCCGCCCAAGACCACGGATTCGATCAGGTATGTGTCTGGGTACTGAATCACTACTGATGTCTATGTGTCTCATATATATAAGTTAACCATATATAAATTAATTATTTCAGGTGATTCGTTGTTGTATGAGGTTACAGTCACTGATTTGATGAAGACAACTGAGGCGGGTGCAATGGAGCACAATAAACGTATCCAGGGTGGTTGGAAGAAGAGAAGTATCTTTTGGGACTTACCTTATTGGAGCAAGTTGTTGATTCGACACAATTTGGATGTGATGCATATAGAGAAGAATGTTTTCGACAACTTGTTTCATACGGTCGTGGGTAGTGAAGGGAAGACCAAAGACACTTCAAAATCCAGAGATGAGTTGAGGCTCTTCTGTTCTCGTGCTTCCCTACACAAGGATGAGCAGACAAGAACATATCCCCAGACCTCTTACACAATTAGTAAAGCAGAAAGGAAGAATTTGTGTAAGTGGGTGAAAGAGTTGAGCTTCCCTGACAATTATGTGTCGAATTTGGGAGACAGAGTTGACACGGAAATCGGAAAGGTGTCTGGAATGAAGAGTCATGATTGTCACGTGTTCATGCAACGACTCTTACCTATTGCATTTCGGTACTCACTTCCCAAGAATGTATAGAGTGTCATCACGGAATTAAGTCTCTTTTTCAGACACTTAACGGCATCAACGATTACAGTTGAGGACATGAGGCGTTTGGATGAGGAGATCCATGTTATTCTATGCAAACTTGAGCGGATTTTTCCACCCAGCTTCTTCGACTCGATGGAGCACTTACCCGTACACTTAGCGTATGAAGCCTCAATTGCTGGTCCCGTACAGTATCGATGGATGTACCCTTTTGAGAGGTAATTCTATACCATTTTTTAAATCGACTTTTAAGATCAATACTGAATAAATTTTCTAACACAAGAATGTTTTAGGTATTTGCACAATTTAAAGCTCAATATTGGAAATGCGGCCCACATCGAAGCATCAATTGTTAATGCATACCTTACTGAAGAGGTTGGAGCATTTTGTTCTTACTACTTCGGCGATCAAGTTCAAACCAGAATCAGAAATGTGCCTCGCAACTACGATGGTCGTGGAGTAGACCATCCCCTTCGTGATGTTGAAGGTATGTTATCTGTATTTTTGCATCCGGGTCGACCAATGGGTAAGGGCACCAAACGACCGTTCAGGGGCAGTATTGAAGAGGAAACAATACATTCATATGTTTTGATGAATTGCCCTGAAGTCCAACCGTATATAGAGTAAGTAATTTAATTTTATAGTTGAGTTTTTTTACAATATGTATATTGTTGATATCTGAAAAGTAATTAATTTCTTTTTTCTGATATATAAGCATGTTCTGTGAGTATAAGCGTCAAGTAGAACCAGACATCACAGATGCAACAGTTTTTCAATCCATCCGCAATGATTTTATGTTTTGGTTCCAACGTTACGTGAGTACCACATAATTATATGATTTTTACCTTATAACAAATATGTTATTATTTTTATACATGATAATTTAATATTTACAGGGACAAAATGGCCTACTTAATAACAACCCACATCTTGAAGCTCTAAGCAAAAGACCACTACGTAGTGTGGTATCATACCACGGATATTACGCAAATGGATACAAATTTCATACTGAAGCGTATGCTTCAACGAAATCGACTACAAACAGTGGTGTTTGCGTTATCGGTGCAAACTACAACGAAGAACCCATCGATTACTATGGAGTGCTGCAAGAAGTAGTTGAAATAGAATATCCGGGTTGGCCGAGCAGGACGATAGTGTTGTTCTTGTGTGAATGGTATGATCCAGGGAACCAAGGAACAAGAGTCGACAAAAACTACAAGATTGTTGATATCAACACCGGAAAGAAGTTTCCGGCGGCATACGATCCTTATATTTTTGCAACGCAAGCATCTCAGGTATATTATTGCAAATACCCCGGATCAAGTAGGCCCAACTTGAGGACAGTTTGCAAAGTAAAGGCAAGATCACTGGTTGAAGTTTCTAATCCGTCAAACAAAGACGGTGTAGAACCAACAGATCCATTTCAAACAGAGATACAAGAGGCTCAAACAGAGGTTGATCAAGCAGGTGTGAATATTTTTGTCGACTTACTTGCTGCAAATCCAGAAATGATAATTATTGAAAGTGATCATGAGGGTGATGGACAAGAGCGCGGTGGGGAGGAAGAAGAAGAGGAAGAGGAAGAGGAAGAGGAAGAGGAAGAGGAAGAGGAAGAGGAAGAGGAAGAAGATGAGGAAGAGGATGAAGATGATGATGAGGATGACGAGGAAGAAGACGACGATTAGAATTACTAAATTATTGTATATATAACAAGTGAAAAACGAAAATGAATTAATTTGGTGAATTATGAAAAAAAAAACGAGTCAATTTGGATACATACACAATTAATTGCGTACAAATGAACGAATTATAAATTTAAGCGGGAGTCGAAATAAATAAATTTACAGAAATAATAAAAATTAAATGGCCCCAATATTTATAAAAACAAGTTAGAAACGAAAATGAATTAATTTGGTGAATTGTAGAAAAAAAAATGAGTCAATTTAGATACATACACAATTAATTGCGTACAAATGAACGAATTATAAATTTAAGCGGGAGTCAAAATAAATAAATTTACAGAAATAATAAAAATTAAATGACCCCAATATTTATAAAAACAAGTTAGAAACAAAAATGAATTAATTTGGTGAATTGTAGAAAAAAACAATGAGTCAATTTGGATACATACACAATTAATTGCGTACAAATGAACGAATTATAAATTTAAGCGGGAGTCGAAATAAATAGTTTTACATAAATAATAAAAATTAAATGGCCCCAATATTTATAAAAACAAGTTAGAAACGAAAATGAATTAATTTGGTGAATTGTAGAAAAAAAAACGAGTCAATTTGGATACATATACAATTAATTGCGTACAAATGAACGAATTATAAATTTAAGCGGGAGTCGAAATAAATAATTTTACAAAATAAAAAAAATAGTTGGGCAAAATATTTTAATAAACAACTTAGATACGAAAAGAAATTAATTTGGTGAATTATAAAAAAAATGACTTAATTTGAATACATATACAATTAATTGCATAAAAATAAACGAAAGTAGTTTGTGCCCTAGTGGCGCGCGCCCCCTCCTCTTGCACAAGAGGTCCCGTGTTCGATTCCCCTTGGACGCAAAAAATGGATTAATTGTTCAAGGCTTAATAAGACTAATATAGAAGGTGGGCCGCATATAAAAAGAGATGGGTCGGTTGGCCCAGTGGTCCGCGCCCGCCCCGGCCGCCTCGGGTGCCCGGGCTCGAACCACGCGAGCCACTTTTTTTTGTGTATAGGCTCGGTAATTTGCGACGGCCAAATTCCGTCGCAAATATTGAATTTTGCGACGGAAAACAACCCGTCGCAAATTATAACAGAAAAAAATAAAAAATATATATATAAACATTTGCGACGGAATGTGGCCGTCGCAAATGTTGTTGACCCGAACGGGTCTGACCCGAAATATTTGCGACGGAATACTGTCTGTCGCAAATTCTGTGTGACCCGGCCGGGTCTGACCCGCCGATTTTGCGACGGATTTGTCCGTCGTTAATTTGCGACGGAAGTCGAAATCCGTCGCAAAAATTAGCTACGGCTGTTTTAGGGACGGATACGTGTCCGTTGCAGATACCGTCGCAAAACACTGTTTGCGACGGATTTTCCGTCGCTAATTCGGTCGCAAAACAGTGTTTTTTTTTTGTAGTGATATCCTTTCATCTTTTGCGCCCATTTCCCCTAAAAGTTATAGTTATTAGAATAAGGTCTCAAGTGTCAACCAACATTGTAATGGTGAGGGACTTGGTGAGTGGGGGAAGAAAATTTTGCTACATGAGGTACCGTTCCTTCTATTTTGCTAAATAAAAATAAAAAAAATTAGAAAAGCAACCTTGAAACATGGTTATTGCTTAATAGAGTAATAAAAAAGAAAAAAATGTGGGTGTTTGTGCTGATAATAATAGTGTATCATCAATTATATTTCCTTTTTTTTTTATTAATCAACATATTATAATAATTAAATAATTTGATTGTATTTTCGTATCAACTCTCATAAATTATAATCTCTTTAATTTTCTAAGCTCAAATCTTAAAAGATTAACCAGTAAATGTATCACAATAAACTAAAAAAGAAAAATATGTATAGAGTGAAATTGGTTCATATAAATCATTGAAGGGTATTACTCGTTTTCACTAAAAAGTCTTAGTTTATTTTTAGTAAGCAACTAATACTTTTCAATGAAAACAACTAATACCTTTCAGTGAAAACAACTAATATTCTTTAGTGAAAACCATTAATACACTTTGATGGTTCATATATGAACCATATTCATTCTCTACTTTGTCAAAAAAAAAAAATAATAATACTCTTTACTGAAAACAACTAATACTTTTTAATTATTCATGTATGAACAATTTTCACTCTATACTTTGTCATACATGAAATTTATTTTTCATATTGAAATTAATGTCAAATCTTGAGTGAAATTGCTTTATGTAATGAGTTTGTTATAATAACGAGATTTAAAAAAAATATCAGTTTCAAGATAAATTATATCACACTTTAATATAATATAAAAAAATATTATATAAAAAAAATCATTCATGATACTCTTTAGTAGGTCTCCTATGAAGTCAAGTTCACGTGAATTTTTTTTAAAGTATCACTCTTATGTAAATATATTATCACTGTTATGCATATCAACTATCACGGTTAAAAAAAATACTTAATTTTCAAATAGTGATAGTACATATGCATAACGGTGATAGTAAATATGCATGATAGTGGTATTCCAGTTCACATAAGTTTGTGTCAATATTCTTTAACGATAAAAGTGATATACTAAAAAGAATTAACTATTTTCACTGAAAAATATTAGTTGTTAATTGAAAACAAACTAAGACGCTCCAGTGACAACAATTAATACTATTCAGCAAAAATAACTAAAACTCTTTAGTGAAAATAACTAATACTCTTCAATTATTCATGTATGACCCATTTTCACTCTATATTTTATCATACATGAAATTTATTTTTCATATTCGAATTAATATTAAATCTTGAATGAGACCATTTTATGTAATGAATTCGTTATAATAACAAGAAATATTATTTTTTAATACAAAGTATCACTTTAAAGATAAATTATATCATATTTTAATATAAAAAAATTATATATGTATAAAAATCATTCATACTCTTTAGTTGGTCTTTTGTAAACTCAAGTTCACGTGAATTCTTTTTTTCAAGTATCACTCTTATGTAAATATATTGTCACTGTTATGCATATCAATTATCTCTGTTTAAAAAATACTTATTTTTTCAAATAGTGATAGTACGTATGCATAACAATGATAATGAATATGCATAACAATGATAGTTTGTACACATAATAGTGAATTTCAAGTTCACATAAGTTTTTGCCGATATTCTTTAACGATAAAAGTGATACACTAAAGAGTATTAATTGTTTTCACTGAAGGGTAATAACTGTTTTCACCTAAAAGTATTAGTTGTTTACTGAAGACAAACTAAGACTTTTCAGTGATAACAACTAATACTCTTCAATGAAAATAACTAATACTCTTAAGTAAAACCAACTAATACCCTTCAATGTTTGTATGAACCAATTTCACTCTATACATACTCTTATAAAATAATGGAAGCGAGCTCTAGGAAAAAATTATATTCAAATAAAAAAAATTACATTCAAATAAATTAAAGAGTATAAATAGAGTGAAATTGGTTCATATATGAATAATTGAAGGATATTAGTTGTTTTCATTGATAAGTACTACTTGTTTTCATTGAAGAGTATTAGTTATTTTCACTGAAGTGAAGAGTCTTAGTTTGTTTTCAAGTAAACAACTAATACTTTTAAATGAAAACAACAAATACCCTTCAGTGAAAATAACTAATACTCTTCAATAATTTAGGTATGAACCATACTCAATCTATACTTTGCCTAAATTAAAATGCAAGTTATTATTGTGCACCACTTGAAATAAATCAAATAATATTTTTCATATACAGATAAATGAAATTATAAGGAAAAGAATTTACCGCAAAATAACGAGAGGTTCGAAGTGCGTGTTCTTTGGAAAAATATGGTCCATTTAATGAAATATAAAATAAATAAAAATAGTCGTGGATAAGTACGAAAGATCATGATGTTTAAACAAGTTAGTTATAATATTCTATCTAGAATAAAAAGGAATAAACATAATATTTAGATTACTTTTAAAGCTTTTCGGTATTAATTATATATTTTTACAATTTTTTTGGATTTAATAATATTTGGATATATGATAGGTTTTAAGAATAATCAAATAATTTTATTTCATCTTTTACTTTAGTTTATGATCGAATTTATTTAAATTAGTTATCAATTAAAGAAAATAAATGACAATAAATACAATTACATGTACTTGATATAAAATATAATAACATATCTTAAATGTGTGGTAGATCTGTTAACATATATCAACACACGACAAACTCATTTTAGAATATTAATAGATTTTTTAGTGGAGGATGCAATGCTTTTTTTTTTCCAACAAATATTACCAAGGGCGCACATCAATTAGTAAATTCCGTTAATAATTTGTAATTAAGTAGTTGCTAAAATCAATGCAAAAAAGTGCACCAAAAAACAAGTTCCATTTGTAAACTTTTGTTGCTAATCTGTTGGCAATTTTTTTTATAGAACTTAAATATGAATCATATTTTATAATCTGTTGTTATTCTGTCTTTATTTACCAACAAATGACATCAGTTGGTATTTAAAAACATATTTATGTTTATTAGTATTTACAAATCGATAATTCTATTAGTAATTACCAACTAATTGACAATCCGCTGGTAATTACCAACTAATTGATAATCCGCTGGTAATTACCAATTGATGACACATGTGTTGGTACATACCAACACAAGATAAACTGGTTGAAAATTACTAAGAGATATTTTGGTTGGGGATGTAATACCTTTTTTTCCCAACATATATTACCAACGGCGAACATTAGCTAGTAAATTTTGTTAATAATTTATTGTTAAATAGTTGTTAAAGTTGGCGCAAAAAAAAATGCGCCATAATTACCAACAAATTAAGTCTGTTTGTAAACTTTTGTTGCTAACTTGTTAGTAAATCTGTTATAATACTTCAAATATGAATTTCATTACCAATTTGTTGTTATTCTATTTGTATTTACCAACGAATGACATCAGTTGATAAATTTTTATTTTCTTGTAGTGATTGCATAATTCATATACCATCCATTACAATATTTAACCGAAATAATATTAGCATAAGCATTAGAGCTTAAAGTTTTTTAAAGACCAAAAAATATCTTCTTCTTTTCATCCCTAAAAAATGTATGCAAAAATTTGTGCGGAACAATTTTACAGTGAAATAATTTATAAACTAGTATAAATTAACATTCATCCCTTCTAAAATATTAATGTTGTTGACGATCAGTTTTGATTTTGAAGATTAATGGTTGTTTTAGATGGTTAATTGATCATCAAACAATTACGTGTGATTGATCACTAACGTAATTAGTGAATACGAAATTTCGGGTTTTAGGTGGATTAGAATCGTTTGAAAGCTTACGTGTTTAAGTTCGATTGTAAGTTAATCGAGCTGCTTTAGATTCGTAATCGAAGTTTGGACGTGTATAATAATTTGTGCTTATTTTATTTGCTGCAAAAATCCAAGTATTTATAGACTTTTGCCCTGCATGAGGTGGCACGTCCTTTGGCCGACCAAGTCTGCATGCTCGACACCTGTCCTTTGACTAGTTTGACCTTATCTTAACTAAATTCTATCCTTATCTACTGGACTTGCTCGCAGTCTAGAGCTGTTCGTCACTTTGGACTTGTACTTGAGGAGTCTTTAGTCTGATTCTGATGGTCTTTCATCTTGTTTAATTGTTATTTTGGTGTTGTAGTTGGATCTGATCGGCAGGATGCCGTTTGAGCCCGTCATGTGGCTTTTGATCTGATTTTGTTCGCCTATGTGTCTTGATCGCATGTAGGTTTTGCTCGCCGGATGTCTTGGGTGAATCATGTGTTAATTCCAGTTTAAATTTTGTGCGATTTGCACTAATCCTGGTCGCCCAAATGATGATCCTGCTCGCCTATCAACAATTGCCCCCTTGTCGATCAATAAATTGTGAAGATGGTGAATGAGCACTTTTTGGGTTGGCAACTTTTAAGTGTCACTAAGGCGAGCAAGAATGTCTCTGGGGCGAGCAGCTTTTCACGGGCGGACAACATTGGTCGAGCAGACTCGGGTCGGGGACGGTTGGGATCCCAAGGTCTGTGCACGGCTCGAGATGTGACGTGGGCGGAATGATTGCTACCGCCCACGCGCACACAATCCCGAGGAGACGCGCCTTCCCGTTTTGTCGGACAGGTGCTGCACGCACCCAGAATTTGCAATTTGGTCCTTCCACTTTCAATTTTGTTCGCCCGGTACCCCGTTTTTCCAGAAGTATAAAAGGAAAATTTTCTTCGTTTTTTTCATTTTCACACTGTTTCTTAAGCGCGAATTTCTCTTTTTTCCTTCTTTCAAATTTCCGGCGACGTTTCCAGATTCCGGCGATCTTCGAGCAACGTCAAGGTAGTTTTTTCTCTGCTTATTTTCTTCTCTTTCTTCTCTTCTTGTTTCGTGTGCGTTCTTGATTCACCGAGAAATCCTACTCCGCCGTGGAAAATTCCGAGCCGCCGTGTTCTTCCCTTGCCGGAATCTGCAAAACCCTAACATCTCTCCCTCAACTTGTTCGATGGCGTCGCACTCAGAGACCGGTTCTTTTCCTCCCCGGAATCCCAAAAAACGGCCCGTCGAAGACAATCTGCCTATAGTTAATTTGGAATCTGATCCCGAGGCGGCTTCGATTGCACGCTCGGTCAATTCTGGAGCCCATCCCTCCGGGGAAAGAGAGGAGCGAGCAAATCCTGCTCGCCAGCTCTTAGAAGAGACGAGCTCGGACCTCCACGAAGATGAGAATGAAGAAGTCGAGGTACTTCAGCCGGTGAACCTTGACGAACTGACTTGGACCTATCTCAAGGATATTAACTTCCCCGCGCCCAGATTGATCGAGCATCGGGTTCCAGTCGCGTTTGCTCGCCGTGTCGACTGGAATGAGTACGAAAAGGAGCACTCCAATCGCTTCGTCTTTCCTGCTCGCGGAGTGCGGAAACTTAAAGCGACCGAGTTCGCAGCGAGCTGTATCGTATCCGCCATTACTGAGGAGAATTTGATCGAGATTCGGAGGGATTACATGATTCCCTTTGATATCCCAATGTATGCTCCTTTGGTGGACGACATAGCTGATCGCCCACCACGCGGATTGACGGCGATCAACCTTGCCACCCTAAATGCTGGAGTTTCATTGCTGTTGCACCCTTTGGTGGGCCAATTTCTACATGACGTGAACTTGGCTATCACCCAACTTACTCCCGTTGGGTGGATAAATCTGATGGCCCTGATGGTAATGTTCGCTCTGGAGGGGTATCCCAACAGGCTGTCCGCCGAGGAGGTTGGCTACCTAATGACGATAACCGGCTGCACTGGGGAAGAGGCGGGCTGGTACTATCTGAAGGTGCGACCAGGGCAAAAACTTGTCGAGGATATTCCTGGGAAAGTGCGGGATTGGAAGCATGACTGGTTCTGGATCGGAGGCGATTGGCGTGCTTCTACTCGCTCTTCAGGGGGTTCTGAACGAATTGAGACCCCGGCGGAGTTTAGGGAATTAAAGCGTGAGTCTTACCTCTTCTATATCTTTGAAGTGGTTGGACTAATTTTAATTCTCTTTTCCCTTTGTTTCAGGTCCCAAGAACTTGGGGTGGCGAACTGTGAAGAATAGCATAAGCGATCTATTCCTGTTCGTTGCGTGTTTGATCGCCCTTCGTCGCTGAGAAGATCGAAGCATCGGCCACCTCTTCTCCGAGGACACATTGCGAGTTGCTCATCTCACGACCTACCCTCACCATCTCGAGGCTCTAGCTCGTATCCCAGAGGGTAAGTATCTTCATGCTGGGCGAGCAGATCTGATCGATTTTATACTTGGTATTAATTTGTTTTCCTGTCCCTTACAGATCAGCTCGCCTCCGTTGTGCTTCACCCTTCCTTCCTAGAGCTTGATAACCGTGTCTGGGAGATGCCGACCAAAAAAGGACGCAAGAAGTCGGATCCCCTCTCCAAGATCATCGCCCTCGCGGCCAAAGGTGGAAAAGGAGACCCTCGGCAAACCGGAGGGTCGAGCTCGGCTCAGCCTCCTGCCCCCGTAGCGAGTCCGCCCAAGACACTGGTCCCGAGGACGAAGAGACTTCTTCGTGGAGATGGCACTCCCGTTACTGAGGCTGAAAGGGCAGTCAAACGAACCAAGACTGCCCAAGAAAAGGTGACAGTGGCTGTCCGACCATCTGAAGACGACAGCGAGCAAACTCCTTCAGTGGAGCGTCCCGGCGAGCAAGCTTTGGTCGTCACCACTCGTGAAGGATCTGGTCCTTCATCTGACCCCACCTACCTTGGCTGGGATAAAGGTCGTCTTGACAGGTATAACCTTGCTCGCCCAGGACACTTAGCATTTTTTTTTAACTAACTGGAAAATTTCTTTTCAGCTATTCGCCCGAGCAGTATCCAGGGCGATCTAACCTGGTGCATCATTTCGCCTGCTCAAAGGTGCCGACCAATCTGCGCGAAATCCCAGACTCTTTTGTTCGCCGCGCCTCTGAGGTCGTTGCTCGTAGCTGGACCAAGGAGCTAAATGAGACCGTCAAGGCACAAGCGCCTCGTGATAATGGCCGTTTGTGTCTTATCGAGGCGGGAAACACCTTGGCGGCCGTGCAACGTTTGGTCGACCAGGTGGAGGACCTTGAGAAGGACTCACGCCAGCATGCGGCCACGGTTAGCCGTATTGCCAGAGAGCGTGATGACGCTAAGGCTGAGGCGAAGAAGATTATCGCCGACCTCGAGAATAAAGCCAAAGCTCATCAGGTTAGCGAGCAGCGTGCCTTGGACCTGCACGTCAAAGTCTCCGAGGAGCTGAAGGTCAAGATGGCCGAAGTCGAGCACATGCGAGCAGAACTTGCTCGCGCTCAGCAGCAGAAAGAGGTCGCCGAGAAATTCGCGACTGAGGCAACGGCCAAAATTGCGGACCTTGAAATCCAGCTCGCCAACTCCATTACCGAAGAGGAACTTATTCCTAAGATGGAGGTGAGCTCGATTCTTGGTTACGTAACTGGTTATGCGGAGAGCATCCGTATTGCCCATGAATTCAAGGCTGCCGAAGTTGTTGAAGAGATCGGCAAGGAGTTGTGCAATTTTGTTGAATCTAACCCTCCTGCTCCGGGCACAACTCTGCAAATTGGCGACCTGCCTGAATATGGGATCAAGCTCGACTTCATTGGCCCCGAGATAATTATCACAAGTCCTGCCGAGGACGAGGAAGAAGAGGGCGATGCTGCGGAGGGCGAGCAAATCCTTCCTGCCGATCAAAGTGAAAGAGCTCTAAGGGAGCGTGCTGATGCTGAGGGATTGATTGCTGAGCTAACTGAAGTGGTCCCAGTTGATCCTGCCATTGAAGGCTCTCCACTTGAAGACCCCAAAGATGACAACATATCTCCTCCTGCCGGACAAGGATCTTAGCGGACAGGATTAGCTAGGAACTTGTACTTCTTTTTTGTTGTTGTTCATCCTTTTGTAATTTTTTGGCGATTAAGCCTTATCATCAATGGATATATTTCGCTTACTTGCTCATCTTTTATCTTACACTAATTGTTCTTTGTATCTTTTTCTGTGCTTCAACAATCTTAATGTAGTTGGGCCTTGTTCCTTAAGAACCTTTTTTTTTTTTACCTTAGGATTTGATGGGCTTTTGGCCTTAGGCTATGTCCATTTAAAAACGAACAGCCTTCAATGGGCTTGGTTGTATAATCAACTTGCGCCTTGAGCTCACACTTCTATTTCGAACGAACAACTTAATACTGAACAAACATTTAAAAATTACAAGTACAAACGCGACCAAGAATGTAACCCTGCACTAGCTAGGTTGGATTTGCTCGACAGAAACAATGTTAAGCTTCCAACTTATTAAAAACATAAATTACACCAAGAGTCAGAGTTGCTCGACTACTATACAATTTGTCAAGACATCTTTAAACTCTTAAGAGGAAATGAAATTATCACAAGATACTAACATCCCAGCATGCGACCAGACTTGACCCAAATCATCTTTGTTCGACCATTTATACTTGGTGAAAAATTTCAAAAAATTAGGCAAGTTTTTTGGACCCATCTTGTATCTCTGCCATTCCAGTTCGCCCAATGGACTTAGTAGCTCGCCTATCTTAACTTCACTCTCTCACGAAGCAGAACTGGTCGCCTACTGAAAGTATTTCCTTAGATTAGCTGCATTCCAGGAATATTGGGCCGAGTTGCCATCTAAGTCCTCTATGTCATATGCTCCATTGGGTAACCTATCTGTTACCCTGTATGGGCCCTCCCAAGTCGGGCCAAATATGCCTGGAGGTGGGGCAAGCTTCTTTCTTAGAACGAGGTCACCAACTTCGAATTTTCTTATCTTGACTTGAGAATTATAGTAACGCTCCGCTCTTTGCTTGTACGTGGCATTCTTTAGCTCAGCGTGTAATCTTCTTTCTTCGAGCAAATCTGCCTCTGTGGCTAAGGCAGAATGATTTGTTTGTTCATCAAAGCTGGTTGTCCTGACTGTGTCAGTCTTTAATTCAATTGGTATTACCGCCTCTGTTCCGAAAGCCATTGCAAAAGGTGTCTCTCCGGTGCTTGATCTGGGAGAAACTCTATATGCCCACAAGACTTCCGGGAGTTTTTCTGACCAGCTGCTTTTGCTTTCTGCCAGACGTATTTTCAATGTATGCTTGATGATCTTATTTACAGCTTCAACTTGCCCGTTTGACTGGGGATGATAGGGAGTTGAATAGTGTTTCCTGATCCCCCATTTTGTACAGAAATCTCGTAATTCCTTTCCATCAAACTGTGGGCCATTATCTGTCACGATTGTTCGTGGAATTCCAAAGCGACAGATGATGTTCTGCCATATGAAGTTGATCATGTTTTGCTGTGTAATCTTCACCATGGCCTTTGCTTCTGCCCACTTTGTATAATAGTCGACTGCTATGACGGCAAATCGAACATTTCCCACTCCTGCCGGGAAAGGGCCAATAATGTCAATCCCCCATCTTGCAAATGGCCATGGGCTGTAAACCGATACAAGCTCCTGGGCAGGGGCATGAATGCTTGGAGCAAAAACCTGACATTGGTGGCAAGCCTTGGCTAATTGGATTGCATCTTTCCGTAAGGTTGGCCAATAGTAACCTTGCCTTACAGTTTTGTAGGCCAAAGCTTGCCCCCCAGTGTGATTTCCACAAACTCCAGAATGTATATCCTCCAGGACTATCCTTCCTTGCCCCCTAGACAAACACTTGAGTAACGGGAGTGAGAAGCCTCTTTTGTAAAGTTGTTCGTCTACCAGAGTATATCTGGTTGCCTGTTTTTTAATTCTTTGAGCTTCAAATGAGTTGCTTGGTAACTCCCCGTCTTTTAAGTATTTGGCTATAGGAATTCTCCAATCATCATCGTCGTTGTTCTCGACTATTTGATTTACTTCGTAGTCCATTGTTGATGGTTGAACTTTTTTGGTAATGACAATGTCCGTCAAGTCTGCCGGCCCATCACTTGTTGCTAATCTTGCCAGGGCGTCAGCTTGTGTGTTGCTTGTTCGTGGTATCTGCTGAATAAACACTTGGTCTAATTGGGATACCAAGTGTGTAACTATTCGTTGATACTCGATCATTTGCTCATCTCTGGCCTCATATTCGCCTCGTACTTGGCTTACAATGAGCTGGGAGTCCCCAAAAATTTGGAGTTGTCTAACTCCAACTGCTAATGACAAGTGAAGACCTGCAATGAGGGCCTCGTACTCTGCCTCATTGTTAGTGGCCATAAATTCAAATCTGACTGCTGAAGTGAAAACTTGCCGGTCGGGACTGATAAGCACTATTCCTGCCCCCGAGGCTAGATTTGTTGACGAGCCATCCACGTAAAGATGCCATGGGTGATCTAGCCCTCTCGTTGGATTTTGAGGGAAGGTTAGTTCAACTATAAAGTCGGCTAACGCTTGTCCCTTAATCGCGGTTCGAGGTGCATAAGTCACGCCAAACTGGCTTATCTCTATGGACCATTTCAAAAGACGGCCAGCGGTGTCGGGTCGGTGTAATATTTGTCTGAGTGGGAAAGTTGTCAGGACTTCGACTTGGTGATCGAAAAAGTATGGTCTTAATTTCCTGACACTCATGACAAGAGCATATGCCAGCTTTTCAGTTGGTGAGTACTTTATCTCAGCATCATGCAGGGCTTGGCTGACATAGTAGATTGGCAGGTGAAATTTACCATCTGCTCGAACTAACACCGAACTTATGGCTGTGTCAGATGCTGCCAAGTATAAATATAGCTTCTCACCGGGAATTGGTTTTGACAGAATTTTTACATCTCCCAGATATTCTTTCAATTGATCAAAGGCTTTCTGGCAGTTTTCTGTCCAGGTAAAGTTGCCCTTTTTGATGGCCTCAAAGAATGGACGACACTTGTCTCCTGATCGTGATATGAATCTGTTTAAAGCTGCTAGGCATCCGGTTAACCTTTGTACCTCTTTAACAGAACGTGGTGGCTCCATATCAACGATCGCCTTTACTTTTGCTGGATTAGCTTCGATTCCGCGTTTGCTGACCAGATGGCCCAAGAATTTCCCAGAATGGACTCCAAAGCTACTTTTCTTTGGATTTAACTTCATATTGTATTTTCGGAGTATGTCAAATACTTGGGAAAGATGATGGAGGTGATCTTCCTTATGGGGACTTTTGACTACGATGTCATCAACGTAGACTTCAACTGTATCTCCAATTTGTTGGTCGAACATTTTGTTCACCAACCTCTGGTAGGTTGCTCCAGCATTAATTAAACCAAACGACATCCTCTTCCAGCACAACAGATTTTTGTTTGTATAAAAAGCCATATTTTCTTGGTCGTCCGGGTGCATTGGAATCTGGTGGTATCCTGCGAAGGCATCCATGAATGTGAACATTTCGTGACCGGCAGTACTGTCCACCAGTTGATCGATGTGCGGGAGCGGAAAGTTATCCTTCGGGCATGCTGCATTAAGATCTGTAAAATCTATGCATAACCTCCAGGTTCCGTTCGGTTTCCGTACCAGGACAGGATTCGCAACCCATTGTGGACATAACGCCTGTTTAATTAAATCGTTGTCCAGCAGCTTTTTGACTTCTTCGTTTAAAGCTTGATACTTGTCTGGTCCATATTTTCGCCGTTTCTGGTGGACAGGTTTTCGGGCTGGGTTGATATTCAACCTGTGACAGGCATCCTTCGGGCTGATTCCCACCATATCAGCATGAGACCACGCAAAGACGTCCAAGTTAGCCTTCAGAAAGTCCGTCATGCGCGTTCTGTAAGGCTCAGGGAGTTCAGATCCAATGTAAAGTTCAAGACTGTCATGCTCAGGATTAACCTTGATGGCCTCCAACTCTTCAACGGGAGTTGCCCGTCGTTTTTGCCCTTTCCATCGAGGGTCAACTATTGGTCCTTCCGGACTTAGCTCATCCTCAATGTCCATGGGTTCAGCACCCAATCGAGGGTCAAAATCATCTGCGGGCCTTGGGTGAGACTCGGCCACCGAAGTTGGACTTCCCTGGTTATCACTTGGGCACGAACGGTCGGCAACGGGAGGTAACACGGCTTTTGGCTGGTTTTGCCCGTCGTCCTGATGTGCCTGATCGCCTATAGGTGAAGGTTGGTCGTCAATGTCCATCTTATTGTTTTGGGCTCCAAGGATGTCCTCCAAAATCGAGGGTTCATTTTCGAGTTGACTAGTTGACGCTTCCATCATAGATACTTGTCCCTGTCTTGACTGAATTTGCAGAAGACATTCTCGAGCTTTTCTTTGGTCTCCTTTCACCGTGCCAACTCCACTTGCTGTTGGGAATTTTATGCAATAATGGTAAGTTGAACATGCGGCCCTGAATTCGTTTAAGAAAGGTCGACCCAGGAATCCATTGTATGACGACTCTTGATCGACGACCAGAAAATCCACCATTCTTGCAATATTCTTCTCAGGCTCTTTGACCGTCACAAGTTGCATAGCGAAAGTTACTATTCCCAACGGGATTGTCACGGCATTTCCGAATCCCAGGATACGGTGATTTGTGTCTCTAATGTAGCCTGCATAATCTCCCATTTGATCAAGTGTCTTTTTAAAAAGGACATTAGTGTAGGCTCCAGTATCCACCAGTAATCTATGCACCCTTGTTTCCATAATCTTGGCACATATCACAAGCGAATCGTTGTGGGGGGTCAGAACTCCTTCCAAATCTCTGTCGGTGAAAATTAATTCCGGTGTTTGCATGGTAGGTGGAATGACCCCCATTTCCTGTACATGTCCGATTGCTCGTAATTCTGCCTTTCTTTTCCGGTTAGAGATCGGTGGTCGTCCATCAGAATAACCACCTATAGGTCCTGCGGGTTCCATCATCTGGATATCCGGTATTGGCCCCCCGGCTGGCGCCTGAGCTGGTCGTCCAGCTCGATTCCGATGAGGTGCCTGGTCCTGGTCTTCTTCATCAGAATCTTCGTCTCTGGTTCTTTTGCCGAGCTGTCTTTTCACGAATTCTGATAGCTTTCCCTCTTCGTAAAAGCGCCACAACTGCTTTAGCAAGTCACGACATTCGCTTGTAAAGTGCCCTACACTTTGATGGTAGGCACAATATTTATTCTGGTTCAACTTGCTCGTTTCCTGACGTATCTTACGGGGAGGCGTTAGCAATTCTTTGTCCCGGACACTATTATAAACTGTATCGATTGATACAGTGAGAATGTGGTTCAGTTTGTCTTTTAGCTCAGTGCCCTCGGTAAATGCCTTCATATTTTTGGGAGCTCGATAACCAGTTCCAGGTTGTACCCTCTTTTTGTTCTCCTTTGTCTCCCATATCCTTTTGTAGGGCTTCATGCATTGAGACAAAAACGCCTGCCCGATCCCGAAACTCGGCGTATGTCTTTGGGCATCTTAGGTGCACATCTTTCCAGAGTTCAGTACCCTTCTTGAGTCCAGCCAAGACAGCCACAATCTTGGTGTCTTCACTAACGGATTCTCCCTCTAACAAGACCTTATCGAATCTTTCCAAATACGATCGGTCCGACTCGTCGTCAGTTTGTTTCAAGTCAGATAACCGATGTCTTTGGGATAGATAAGACCCGGCTGTAGAGAAATGGGATAAGAACTCTTTACCCAGCTGGGCAAACGAATGAATTGAAGCTGGCGGCAGGGCCGAAAACCACTTATGGACATGATCCCCGAGAGTTAAAGGAAAGTTTTGACATTGGGTTGCATCACTTGCCCCCATTGATACCATATAATTGGAATATTTCATCAAATGCACTCGGGGATCCGCGTTGCCCTCATATTGGATACTTGCTGGAAACTGGATCTTTTGTTGAATTGGAGCCTTCAGAATTACTACTGACAAGGGTGAGACCGGAAGAGTCGTGTTCCCATAACCTCTCTGTTGATCCAGCTGGCCCTGCATGCTTTCGATGGCCTTTCTCATGGAGGCGAGCTCCTCTAAAGATCCCCCCTGACTCTGTGGTTGTTCGACGAGCTGAGGCGCACAGCCGTCTGTTCGCTCCAGTCCCACATTGGGAATGGGAATCCCCTGGATTGGCCTCCTGGGATTGGGCTCTGCATTCGGACCAAGGCGACCAAAAGCTGACCTAGTCAGCCGGTCAAGGACCGATTGGCGAGCAGGTATTACGGCTGGGCGAGCTGCTCCAGCAGGGGGATGTATCTCCAGGATTCCCCGGCCACGTCGACCCAATCTTTCCAGAGCACTCTGGCGCGTACCCTGACTTGCCGCCATGGCAGGGTTCTGAGTTGAACCTCCCTGACTAGCGACCTCAATGTTCAATTTTTCTTTGCCTTTGGCCTTACGAGCTTGGGCGCTGTCAGCTTCATTCAAATGATCCCCCCTAGCCTTAATATGTTCGCGAGTCTTTGTGGGGCTACCCCTTGCTCGCACATATGATGGGCCAGGTTGGACTTGTTGTCTCTGTAAAGCCTGGAGCATGGCAATTGTACGCGCCAATTCGTCGGGGTTGCGGGCAATGGCGTCCAACTCTGGTGGTATTAACTGGCGAGCAACATTAGTTTGATTCTCTTGGTTGTTTCTGCTCGCCCTTGCTCGCCCAATAGCTTGGGACATTCGAGAGTGCGAATCCCGGGTTATATGTTGAGAACGTTGTGTCTCCCTTGATTGAGGCATTTTCACAGTGAATATCAAGTGTTGTTCTTGGTGTTCTTGAGTTGTTTTCTTCAAAAACTCAAACTTGTTCTTCAATTCTGGGATAATCTCCTTGTATTCAATGAATCGGAGGTTCGGCCACCCTCCTTCTAGCACCAATTTGTTGACGATCAGTTTTGATTTTGAAGATTAATGGTTGTTTTAGATGGTTAATTGATCATCAAACAATTACGTGTGATTGATCACTAACGTAATTAGTGAATACAAAATTTCGGGTTTTAGGTGGATTAGAATCGTTTGAAAGCTTACGTGTTTAAGTTCGATTGTAAGTTAATCGAGCTGCTTTAGATTCGTAATCGAAGTTTGGACGTGTATAATAATTTGTGCTTATTTTATTTGCTGCAAAAATCCAAGTATTTATAGACTTTTCCCCTGCAGGAGGTGGCACGTCCTTTGGCCGACCAAGTCTGCATGCTCGACACCTGTCCTTTGACTAGTTTGACCTTATCTTAACTAAATTCTATCCTTATCTACTGGACTTGCTCGCAGTCTAGAGCTGTTCGTCACTTTGGACTTGTACTTGAGGAGTCTTTAGTCTGATTCTGATGGTCTTTCATCTTGTTTAATTGTTATTTTGGTGTTGTAGTTGGATCTGATCGGCAGGATGCCGTTTGAGCCCGTCATTTGGCTTTTGATCTGATTTTGTTCGCCTATGTGTCTTGATCGCATGTAGGTTTTGCTCGCCGGATGTCTTGGGTGAATCATGTGTTAATTCCAGTTTAAATTTTGTGCGATTTGCGCTAATCCTGGTCGCCCAAATGATGATCCTGCTCGCCTATCAACAAATGCGACATGTCAATTTATGCTTCGTTTCACCTTGTGATGGTTTCACGCAAGACCTACTCAAAAGTGTATAGTTATGACCCCGATTAAGAATGGATCTAGAGTTTTACTTTAAGGGTTAACTCAGTTAGTAATATGATGACGTGACATTATTTTTTCATAAGTTGAAAATCCTAAACATAGAGGACTAAAATCAAAATGCAAAAGTTATTCTGGAAAAAGAAGATGCAAAAGTTATGATGACTCAAAATAAAATAAAATAGTTAAGGGGCCAAAAAAAAAATACAAATGTGGTCGATGAACCTTTTGAATCTTACTAGTCAAAAGAGATACGACTTTGCTCTATAGTTAGATCAGCACCAATCAAGAATGCCCAACGACATTCATTGAATTTAGAGCCAAAAGATTTATCATATCTAGGGGATTAAATCCCGAGTTATTGCGAAATAATTAAAAATCTCACGAGATTATGGAATTTACTAATTTGAGAGACCAATCGCACCGTTTAGTAGTGTGGACCCCAATTGAAGTCAGACCAATGTATTATACGTACCAATTCATTTCAATAATTGATCGGATCTTAATTAATGCTTTTGAATTAAGCGAGACCTATAAAAAAAAACGCATGCTCCCAATACCCAAGTCTTATAGCATTAGACCAACCCTAAAATTTCTTATATTCAATATACCTAATTGTCATCAAATCGCATTCAATTTTATTTTTTAATTGACAAAAACTTGTATGAGACCGTCTCATGGCATGAGACTATACAAATTAACACATACCTCTACCAAAGTGTTAATAAGTCAATGCCCTAGTTACACTCATTCTCATTGTCTCATGTCATGAGACGGTCTCATACAAGACCTACTCTTCTTAATTTTAGCCAAAATTAACTTGTTTGTCCTCAACCTTCCAGTTTTAATTATATGCACACGAATGCACCCAAATATTTAACTTCACCGTCGGTGTATTGCAAAACATCATTAATATCTTAGGTTCAAATCTCATATTGTAACTCCAAAAAAGGAAAAACAAATTTAAAATTTTGTATCAGTAGATTCTTTATTAATCAATTACGCTTTTATAGAAATAAAAAGTAATAAATTAATAATCCAACCAACAAGACTCATCTTTTGCATGTCTCCAAATCAAACACCAAAGAGAAAACGTGGAAAGTACACGCCTTTCAAATACAAACACTTAAAAACAGGGATAGTCGGTCAAAGATAGCACGGAAGTTCCGTGCACTTTTGAGTGGGATTAGAAATAAATAAATAAGAGAATAAATGAGAGGTCGTGGGAAAATTTAATCAAATACTATATGTTTTCCCGTGCGTGTGAAATTAAATGTAAAAACTAAAAAGGTACTTATAAATTATAATAAGAATTTAAATCCATGTGGGGACTTTAATTGGAGTTTGTGAGATGGTGTATCCCACGTGAGTATGAGATAATATTACTGGTATGCAAATTAAGGTAAAAGAAACGTGAGGCCACACATTTTTTTGTTTTGTTTGGAATGGTGGGACCCTTGGTCATTTCGCATGAGGGGTTGGTTCTCGTTTTAGTTCATTTGAGAAAACAAATGAATAACACATTTCGTGAAATGTTCTTGTACAAAAGTTGCTATAGTGGTAAATTTTACAAACAAAAACAATAAATTTCTCGAAGAGTTGGATTTGATTGGAAACAATATACAACTTGTTTACATGACATATAGCTATAGACTATTAAAAATACTCAAGTACAATGATTGATGAGTCGTTGAAGCCTTGGAGACATCTTGGAAAATCTGAAAATAAAAAGTGTAATATTGATTGATGAGTGGTCGCTGGTCGGAAACATCTCCAAATATAAAAAAATAATTAAAAAATAACTCGTGAAATACCAGTTTTGTATGTATGCTAAAAAAACAGTTAATACAACTATATTCTAAATATAATTTTAAATTGATAAAAGAATAAAAGGTTGCTTTCTTTATAACTAATACTTTTATCATCCTAATATTAGAATGCCATATTTTTAATCGAATTTATTTACTTCATAACAGTATTTTATTTCCTAATTGAGTTCTGAGGTGCAAATTTAAAAGTAACAAGATCGGTTAAAAAAGATAAATATGATGTATCATCTCATCTTATTGAGATGGGTATTACGTTTTCGATTGAAATATTTTCACTTTTAAGGGTAATTGTATTATTTTTTTTTATATAAAATGTGAATTTGAAAAGTAATACATCCACTTTACCAAAAAGAAAAGAAAAAGTGATAACACTCTTTCTTCCTACCTTGAAAAATTTCATCTTTCATCTAAAATCCCAAATTTTATAAAGGTATATAATCAATTCATTTATTTTATTTTTCTAACAAATCACTGCTACAATAACCGTAAACCTACCATCACATTTTCAATATCAATTCTCTTTATGCACTTTAATATATTTAAATTGTAATCCACATTTTTCAATCATTTTAATATACTCATATAATTTTAGTAGCTCTTACACATTGATTTTAATATAAATTTAAAACCTAACCTTACTTAAAAACTCAAACTAAGTTATCATTATAAATACACAAATTATAGCATGTACTCAAATGCATAACATGTATTTGGATTTTAAGTTCAATTTTGACTTAATTTTTTTTTTTTCAAAACACACACAAATACACCAAACTGTGTATTTTATTATTATTATTTTTTTGCCATTGAGGTATTATTAATTATCTTGGGGTATTACTAATTATTTTTTGGAGTATTAGTGAATTTTATTTGAGGTAAAACTACTTCTATAAATAGTTTCCTTCCTCACTCTATTTCACGGTCTCTCTCTCTCTCTCTAATTACTATCTTCTCCATACACACACCACACCAGCTAGCAATGGCTAACGTGTCATCCACCGAGGTAGACGTGAATGTATGGCGCGCTATTGTGGGCGCCGCCGTCAAAATTCCCCCTCCCAATGCCTACGTCTACTACTTCCCACAAGGCCACCTCCATGACCCCTTCAATTACAATTTTACCCTACCACGTCCCTGGATTCCCTGCCAAATCCTCTCCCTTCATTTCCTCCTCAAACATTCCTCCGATCAACCCTACGCCAAATTCCTCCTCCACCCTCTCCCGCCCCTCCTCGCCCCACGTCCCACCAACGCCAATGACGAAAACGACGTCCTTTCATTCGTCAAAATTCTGACTCGCTCCGACATCAACAGTGGCGGAGGATTTTCCGTACCCCGATTCTGCGCTGACACGATTTTACCGCCGTTAGATTTTACCGCCAACCACCCTCCGGTTCAGACTTTAATTATGAGAGACGTCCACAATACTGCATGGGAGTTCCGCCACATTTACCGCGGCACGCCCCGTCGTCACATGCTGACGACCGGGTGGACCGCGTTTGTGGCCTCCAAGCGCCTCGTGGCTGGCGATTCTGTTGTTTTTATCAAGAAAAAGTCGACCGATGAGGTCTTCATTGGGATTAGGAGAGCGCGGTGGTTTGGCGGGGGTGGTGACGGGCGATCGGAGGCGTTGGCGGCGGTAGAGACAGCGGCGAGAGGGAGGGCGTTTGAGGTGGCTTACTATCCCGGGGCTGGGGTGGCGGAGTTCGTGGTGGAGGCGGAGAAGGCGAAGGAGGCGATGCGGAGGAGGTGGGCGGCGGGGATGAGGGTGAGGATGGGGGTGGAGATGAATGACACGTGGAGGATGACGTGGATTGAGGGGTTCGTTGTGGATGTTGTGATGCCTGCTAAGGGCATTTGGCGCGGTTCCCCATGGCGCATGCTTCAGGTATATACTGCTAATCCATTTGCGTGCTAATTTGTTTTGTATCTGCATTTTTCCAAAATTTTATGGTTAACTTGTAAATTGAACTGCCAGGGTTTGTTTTGTTACACGATCTCAATGTTAGATTTTGAATCATGTTGAATTAATTTAATTAACCGAGTTGTCGCTACATTTTAAAAACCAGATTAATTGTTGATTCATTCAATTGAATTTTTGAGCTTTTACTGTCGTGGAATTCATCATGCTCTTTTTTTCCTTTACTACGAAACCTTTTTTTTTTTTATTGGTGGACTATTTTCATATTTTAATTGTTTTTATCCTAATTAATTAGATATTCTTGATTAGATTTTTAATACTTTATTCAATTTCATAATAAATTTATCATGAACAATTTTCATATAGAAATGTATTTTTTCTAAAAGCATATTCTCATATGCACCAAATGCATGATGCACTCACTCAACAGTTGATACTGTTTACACTGAAAAATTGGTCTCAATTACATTGAAAAGTTAGTTCTAATTACACTGAAAAGTTTACACTAGAAATCAATTTTAGTGTAAACTTTTCAGTGTAATTGGAACCACAGTATCAACTGTTGAGTGAGTGCATCATACACCAAATATACATACATGAATATAATTTCAGTCCCGATTAATTTTACAGAGACATGTATATCAAATGGCATTACTAATTAAGACGTGATGTGTGCAGGTAAGATGGGAGGATTCTGAAAGCACACAACATGTGAGTCCTTGGCAAGTAGAATGCATCACTACCACCCCACCAATTGATCCTCATCACCACCCTTGTAAAAGGTTGAGAGATTCAGGGATGCACCAATCTAAAGAACAAATACCCTTACCCCTTCATACAGTGGAGCCCACACAATCGAGCTCGTCTGTGTTCCATTATAATCCGTTTTCTTGTGGCATTCAGGGAGCCAGGCGTTGCACAACCAGTCCATCCCTGCCCAACAGAATGAATGAGCCCCTGGAGCTCAAGCTGGTTGAGAACACGTACCCAGGCATCTTATCACCGGCCAATCATAACAGTTTTCAGTTGAACGCTGCTGCTCGTTGTTCTTCGTCTTTCCAGTTGTTTGGAAAGACCATTGAGGTGTCCGAGCCTCGTGATGGTGGTACAAGCCACAATGCGGGATGTACAGATAGTGGACAGAAATGTTCATAGACCCTAATTTTGTACCTCAAGACTTGCAATATAGGACATTTTAAAAACAAAGAGGAGTTTTCACATGGTATAATAGGAGAAGATTTTAGCAAGAAATTATGTATGTATAGGAGAGAAAAAACTTATATTAGAATGATGTGAACATTATGAATCTGTCACATAACATATCATCATGCAAAACATAATGAACTGAGGCTACATCACAGAAAAAATTATTATCAAAGCATAATTGCTCCTTATTTATTTCATAGTATAACATATACAGCAGCATTTATGTTTCAAATAAAGAACATAAATGGCTCTTGCCATGGAGTTGAATTACCATTATTCTACTTAAAAGGAGTTTTTCCATTCAAGATGTTCAGCTATATGTATACCTCTCTACTACATCGCCACAGGACGAGCCTCGATCGCCCTCATTCTGGTTGTGGCCGCGTCTGCACAATGAACACATCTTCCCCGACCAAACACCCTTCCACATCCTGGGGACACCCGAACTTCTGCTCCAAGAATAAGCCCACGGCCCCAAGCCTCCGCCCAAGCTGCTGCCGAAAAACAGCATCAACCGTCAAAGCTTTCTTGCTGTAATCCACCACCACCTTGGCGACTTCTCCATCAGCAGCGCCGCCACTGCGCACCACCAACTCCTCGCTGAAATTAGCAAACGCTAAAGTCTGCACCACCCCATCGAACTTCCCACTCGAGAGTCTCCACGGAGTCCCTCTCGTACCCGAGGCAAGAGTTTCTCCGAGCCCCGGAGCGATCTCCGACTCGACTAAAGTGCGATTCTTGTCCGTAGGGCTAAGCGTGTGGAGTACAAACGAGAGCTCCGGGGAAAGCATTTCTTGCACCAAAACTGCCATCCTGGCCTCGTTTTGGGGCACACGAGCAGCTCTTCGGCTTAAAACAGCTCTCCGAGTGTAGAGTGATGCCCAAACACGGCTTATTGCATGTCCAAAGACGATGGGATTAGAAGGACTGACGTTGGGGATCGATTCGTAAAGACCAGCAGCTGACATTCCGGCCAAGTCCTCGACGTTGGCGCTGGAACGGACAATTAATTTTGCATTGTCTGGAAAGAAAGTTGATAAGCTTTCGATAGTTTCTTTTGGAGGGCTCGTGGAAGAAACGAGGTCCTGTAGTTGGTTGCAGAGGTTATCGAGTTCTCCACCGAGCTGAGCTGTTTCTAGACTTTGAAGTAGCGATTTGTACGTCTCGATTGACCCGTTTTGTTCCAAAGCCGTCTCCATCGAACCGAAAGGTATAACAGCTCCCTTGGGGGTGTTGAACGATGCCGGAACTCCATCTTCACTGTAAACTGTCAATAGAGAATCAAGAACTGTGTTATTTTATGACCAAAGATGTGAAATGGCGGGGGGTTCGCAAGTGATAATGCTTTTGGAAAAGTGATTCAAATTGATTTTTGTAGTAAAATCAAAGTAGGTTTGCAAAAGAATTACCAAAAGTGTTAAGAATCACTTTTTAGAATCAAAAGCTGGTCTGACTGTTTCTCAAAATCAGATTAAAAGTGATTATTTGATCAGTAAAAAGCTACAGAAAAGCACTTTCATGAAAAAAAAAAATATATATATATATATGACCCCCCTGAGTAAACTGAACTCCACACTCGTGCAAAAAACCCACAAACCACACGAGAGAAAAAAGTGATTGTATCGATTACAATACCTTTATTAGAAGCAGCAGCTAAAGAAGCTAGGCGACCGCAAGCTGCAGCTTTTGAACCAGAGTCTTTTATATCAGCTTTCTCAACCGGTATGACACTTTCAATAGACGTAGCCTGAATGGGGATCCATACAAATCGATAAGCATTGGAATGAACACGAAATTATATTATACCGTTGCATAGCAATTTATACCTTCTTGATGGCTGAGGTTTTTGCAGTAACCGAAGAAGTGCTGTCTTGACCCGAGCTCCCAGTCTTGGATTTAACAGTAGTTGATTGATCTTCCACGGGCATTTTGCCGTTGCCGATTTCTAATGAAGCTTGAGTCAATTTGACACCTGCAGATGATGCTTCCAACCTGTAAAAAAGTACTATAGTCACTCTAAACATTAACATAAGTATAAATTTAACTAATTCATCTCTGAGGAAAATTAACCTCACGAGTTTTCCAGACAGACTTTTGATATCGGAAACTCTTTCATCATCTTCACAAGTCACAAACACTACTTTTTCCTGCAAATCAGATACATTCATCCACAGTTGAGTAATCAAGAAAAGTAAGCTTTTATAGGCTTGAAAAATGAGAGAAAGATGGTTGAAGACTTGCTTGGCGAGCTCTAACACCAAGATGGGACAAATGAGGCAGCTCCTGCATAAGTATAACTCCAACAATGTTACCTCCAGCAGCCGTTACCTGGCAGACATTCAACAGTAAAAATTACTTCAACTCGGGTTATTGAGTTTTAAAATCAAAATGTATCTCACTGGTTGCAATTAAAAAATATAGAGATGGAAACGAGGGAAAAGAGACAGAACCTCTTCATCTCCGTCAGCCTTGCTCACAACTAGAATAACCGGTCCCGGTATAGATGATGCTTCTGACTCAGGAACAATGCTCTCGACCTGAAGATAAAAAAGCCACTTTAAGTCACCTAAATAGCTCTAGGTGTAAAACTTATTATGAAAGAATAATTTTTTAGATAATCTTGACAAAGATGGAACAGGAAATGTATTTAACAGCAAAAACCTGTTCAAATTTGTTAAGGGACTGTAAAACAAACTGTAATACAGGGGCAACAAGGTTTATCATTTTTATTATATGGTAGCTTGACGTGTCCTACTCCTACGAGGCATAAGGTAGTGTACCTGGACGAGGGTTCCGACAGCATCACCCGGGACAAGAATATCCCAACCCTCAGACCCTAGAACATTCCTAACAGCCTTCAAAAGAAGGGTGCACAGTTTCGAAACCTGAAAAATTACACTGTATTTTCCAGGGGAAAATTAGATGGCCAGAGTGATTTCCAATTTTTTTTTTTTTAAAGTTCTCTTTCAATTCTCATGAAAACAACGACAGATTAGTAGATTGAGTGTTATACCCAGCACGAATCTCAGCTTCAGCATACGTGCGCACTGTGTTTTCAGGAATCCCAAAAGCTTTCCCTAATATCTGTAAAGCCCAAAAATCAGTTGATCTCCGAGGATTAAATCATAGTTTAACTTGAGATGGCCAAAATTCTCTTTACCTGAACTCTTTCAGGGAGTATATTAAGAAGTGCCTCAGAATATTCTTCAGTAAATCTCTTAGCTCTGTCAAGTGTAGCCTTAAGCCTCAAACCCCATATTTTTGTACCATTTTCACTGCCTTGAAATTATAAACACTAAAAGATATCAGTATGGAATTATCAATAGTATGAAATCATTGAGGAGAAAAGCTACCTTCAGTTTCTAAAAGACCTTTCTTTTCCCATGCTATAAGCTCGTTCCCGATGGCTTTGCATTCCGCAGGTTTCCATCCAGATAGTCCCAACTGGTGGATGCTGTCGACTAGAGCTTCGAGTGGTTCACTCCAAGAATTAGCATTTTTCTGCTCCACGCTCTTTGCAAGCCAGTGGGCTCCACCAACAGCTTCAAGTGCGTTAAGAAATCTATAGGAGGTCCATTTATCGGATTAAGTTGTGAAATGAATAAAAGACCCTGTTTGCTTAATTTCATTTAATTTATCATAATTGGAGAATACAGTAACTGGAGGTATAGAAAGAGCTTCTAAGTAATCCTCAACTCATTTTAGTCGCCAAATAAATAAGAAACAAGCCGTATGAAAATTTGATCAATAATTTATAATCTTACACTTTGAGAAGTAACAAACTCAAAAAAGCTACCTGCTCAAAAGAACAAATGAATAGTCTTCAAGCCCAATCTCGCAAAGACGCCACTGCAATCGTTTAGAATCTTCAATAACACCCCAATATTCAATTTTATTAAGAATAAAAAAGAACGATAGATAGATGGATTTACCTTTTGGCGCATTGCTATTGCGGTATCAGAGGCATCATTTCTAAGCCCACTTTCGAGACCCTTGCCAATTTTTTGGCGAAGATTGTCCAGTGAATGTATAATTTTCGTCAGCACTCTCATCCATTCAATCTCAGAAATATCACTTGTATTATCCAGTGCCTGAAGATAAATAAATCGTAATTTTTATGTCACATGGAATAATGATACAAAATCATTGAAATGCGCAGTTGGCAGTAGAACATCAGCAGAATCTCGGAGAAACCTTAACAAAGTAACATGAATAAGCATGGGGTTTTGTGCAGCATATGGAAAGTGCATAAATTCTTACCTGTTTTGACTCTAAAAACTGTGATAGTGCTGCTTCTGAGCTCGAATCGAGTGAATCTCTAATTGATTCCAGATCTTCTTCAAGACTTCAATTATATGAATAAAAAGCAAAGCATCAGCAATCTGATTGGTTGTTAACCCAAGCGTGAAATTCAATGTAAATTACCTTCCAGCATTAAAGAAGTCTTTAAGTTCTCTATGAAATATCTTGAATTGTTCAATAAAAGATTCATTATATTCTCCAGGATTCTTTGTAATTCTTGCAAGCATTGCTTCTGTGGAAACTAAATCTTCGGGGCCAGCACATCTGTGAAGCTTGTTTTGTATAGTATGCTTAATTTCTTGCTGAAAAATGTTCAAATACTACGTAAATGACTGAAAAGAATTTCATCAGAAAATAAACGATTAAGACTATACAGTACTTAATTGATAACCTTAAGGTCATGTGGGATATTATTACTATGAGCAATATCCCGAATCCTTGTCAATGGCACAGAGACAGTAAACTCTGCTTTGAAAGATGGTAAGCAAGGATGAATCTTGCGAATGATGAGTATTTCCTGCATAAGATAATCGTGAGATGACTGATCTACAAAATGAATGATTTATTTAACAATTAGAAATTAAATTGACCTGAAGTGAAGTGCCTTTCATGCTGGCAATCCTTTCTAAGTCACGAAATATAAGTCTGGAAATCTCTGCATGCCTGTTTGGTCGATGATGACCCCCATCTTCAAAGCAAGGAATCTGACCTGTGTTGATCCACTACATAAAACAGTAAAGCTTCAAATGATTGTTTTTCGATTAATTTGACATGAACATAGCTCAAGCTAATATAAATAAAACCTTCAGATATATTGCTGAACATGTAAGAGCTTCCAAGCGGTTTTCACTTTCGATGTTTTCAGCAATAAGCTCCCGAACAACTTCGAGCTTCACAAGAAAGAGATGCAGAAACAACGGATTTTAGTCCTCAGAAAATGGCTCTTCCAAAAGCTGTATATTACTAGTTTACTCAGCATAAATGATAGCTCGGAATGAGAAATATGTTGCAGACGTAGATTCAACAAAAAATCAGGTGTACAAAATGATAGGTATCAACTGGACATCATCAATTCATGAATTCTGATACCACCAAAAACCAAGTATTACTTTTATGGAGGAATATCTCAGTTTATTATTTGATTGGTACCATTGGAGCATCCTATCAAATAACTTGAAGTCCCGTTTAAAATTGTTGACAAAATATGAGATTAGCATACTCCAGGGCACAATATATGTAATCTGAAAGTCCATGTCCTCATCATTTTGTACTCTTACGTCAAAGTGTATGACCCATTAGTGCATGCTATGCTTCTTTTAAATTACTACTGTAAATATCAGGTAGCTCCAACCAATTTTATGAAAATAATGATATTAACAATTGTTCAACCTCTTTTAGTGTTTTTATCCAAAATTTCTGAAAGATTTAAATTTGAAAGATATGTGTGTTGTTTTGACCACAGCCGTACCTAAAAGTGTGATTCGAGGAAATACACCAGCCATGATGAAAATACATTGTGACTCAAATGACATAATATGAATGAAACAAAATACTAGTAAAGCCGTCTAGGCTGGATATACAACATGAAACAGAAGTCCCAGTCAACATAACCATGGGAAAAACAATGAAGAAACATGGACAAGCCATCTGTGTTCTTGATTCTGCCATAATTAACTTAACAGCAACATTTAGGTGCACCAGTTGCACTATGCAACTAGTGTAGAACCAATATTTTTCAATGATAACAACTAATATTGTTTAGTGAAAACAATTAACATTGATCAACTAATACCTTTTAGTAAATCAACTAATACCACTTAAAAATTCACTTGAGTTTTACAGTTGCAACTAGTGCATAGAAGTGTTTGCCTTAACTTAACACGCGCGTGTGTGTGTGAGAGAGAGAGACGGTATTGGCAAAATGACATATTCTTCAATGTGAAATTTCATGTTAATTTCTTAGCAAAACTTGAAGACATTTATTTATACCTTCCGCCACCAGTTCCGACCATTTCGATCACCTTCCACTAACTTGAGAGAAATCCCAGAGAGTCCAGAAGTATCCCAGTTTGACCTCTTTCCTGCATCCAGGTTATCCTGTGAACGATGAAACGATGCACCCTTCCCCTGCCATTGCTCCACAAACGTACTTGTTGTGGCAGACTCGTCTAATGCAGGACTAACAGCATTCCCGTTCCCATTTTCACTTCCTTTCACCTCCACTTCTTCCATATCACCCTCATTGGAAGGCAATAATTCTACATGCTCGTTAGTTCTATCCCATTTACAGACGACATTAAAACTTCCTTTTTCCGGAAGCTTTAAAATCCGGTTATTACCACCTTCCCAATGCAACTTCTTATCCATCCCGGCTATCACAAACTTATACTCAATCGGCCCTTCACTATGTCCCAGTTCCAAATTGCAAACCCATCCATTTTCAGTCCAATTCATCATTACTTTCTCCTTCCAAGAACCAAACTCTTTGGCAGACCCCAAAACCCCAACATGTTCCCCAAATTGAACTTGGTGATCTAGTCTAAGATTCAGCTTCACCTTTTCGCCACCACCCGACTTTTTAGACTGTCTTTTCTTTTTGTTATCCTCCTTCTTTCCTTCTCCCCTAAACCCATAAAAATCCAAAAAAGAAAAGAAAAAGGGAGAATGTCAGTTATTCTCTCCACACACTTTTAACCACAGAACTAACCATTTCAAATCAAAACAGCAAGATTCAACCTAGAGAGTTGGTATTGTGAGGAACAAGTTTCACCGTGAAACTGATTTATAACTAATATCCTATAGTAAAACTACTAATACCTTTTGATGAAATAGCTAATACCCTTTAAATAAACAACTAATACCACTCAAAAGAATACGTTATAGTAAAGCAACTAAGACTCTCAAAAACAAGTTTTTGTCCATGAAATACTTTGCCCAACCTATATTACAGTTTCTATCAACATTCTCCTTTCTTGAAGATGATAAACCTATACCAGGTAAATTTTAGCTAGTGTAGCATCAACAAAACCAAAAAGGCTCTTTTATTCACAAGATCATATAATTTGCAGAAAGCCCAAATTTAATCCATAAAAAAACTAAAAAGATAAAAGAATAGAAAGACTACCTGGTTTCAACCGAAGAAACAGCATTGACAGTCATTTTAACAGAACCCCTTTTGATGGGTAAACCAAGATTTTTTCCTAGAAGAGGAATCGAAACTTTCTGGCGGAAATTTTTAAGTGGGGTTTTGGTTTTAGGACATAATGAAGTGCTTGTTGAAGCAGTAGTGTTGGAAGTAGAAGGAAATTTGCAGTTCAACATACAGGGATAGTCCATCACAATGTATGAACTAGGAAATTTGAGACCCTCTAATCCCTTAGCTTTGAAAGGCAAAGAAAAGGCCAATGTTTGTGTATATATATGCTGTAAAAATAAAATGATGAAGATTGAAATGGACAGTAAAGATATTTATGGTGACACGTGGGAAGAGATTTTTGCTCAGTTATATTGGTATATATAATTCGTGAATCATGTGAATTCGCAGGTTCCCATGAGGGATCTTGAATTGAAACTTGGGAATAGGAAAATGGTATTTAGGTTGATTAAATTTCAAGAAATTATTGATGCTTGAGAGAAGAAGTGTTGATGAGAGCTGAGAATATTTTAAGGAATCAAGATAGGTTCTGTTATAGCAGAGCTCCTAGTAATGTGGATTACTGCCATTAACAGTGTTCTGTTCCTTGATATTTTTCCTCCTCCCATTTTTTTTTTGGGAAGAAATACCTTTTCTTTTTTCTTTTTTAAAAATACATATTTTTTTTTTTAAATTTTATACGCATCTAGTACACTATGCAACTCAAATATATTTTAAATAATTATTATTATATTAAAAAGGAAAAATCTTTTATTAGAGAAAAAAATGAGAATTATGAGACAAACCACATGAAATGTGACTGATGAATCCAAAATAACAATTTACTCGCCATTTTGACTCTACTTTCAAGTTTAGAATATATTTGAATTAGAACTTTGCTAAAAGAATTACGAAATGTTCAATTTTTCATATTTAAATTTTAATTGAGAATATTTAATTCATTAGCAATCATCTCTTTTGCTAAACTTGTAGAAAATACAGAAGTTCTATATTTGCCATTTAAATTTTAAAAAAAGAAAAATGAAAAAGTTTTATACCTATATTGCTACTTGTAATATCAAGATATCTTCGACTGCAATAATCTGAACAATGATTTAAAAAGGTAACTAGATGCTTTAAAAATAATGTCCTGATATTTAGAATGAGAAAATGAAAAAAAAAAAAAGGTGAAATCTGGTTTTATAAGGAATTTCAGATTAATTTTTAATGAAGTTTTGTATAAGATGATGTAACGTTAAATGGACTCAAAATGAATGTATTTTATTCACATAAACATTTATACACCAACTTGATTAACCATCTTTCAATCGTTAATAGTCCATTTTTAATGGTGGCCCCAACCACAAAAATCATTTAAAAAGGACAGAAATAAAAAAAATCCTTTTTTTAAAGGGAAAATCCAGGTCGGCAGCACAATTCAGTGTCAACTCCTATGGACCCTCATTCATGTTGTGTAATTAAGTGAAACTTTTCATCCTTTTATTTGTTGATAGAAACATTTAGTAAATACTATTCTAAATTTGAAATATTGTAAAAGTAAAAATAATCAAATTTGTATTTCTTATGTCCACATTTATTTAATAGGATTTTTTTCACTGATTTAAAGATTATTAATGGTCTATATACAAAGTAGATGAGTGGAATAAAAAGTAAAAAATATTGATGATGATGAGATAGTAAAAACTAAAGGGAATTCAGTAATCAAATTTAGGAAAATGATACATCTATGCTCCTAAACCATCGTAAATGATCACATGTTTATCGGTGGACACAAATTAATATATCCACCACGAATGTATTAATGACACATAAACATGGGGGTCTACTATTATTTTAATTGATTACTTATATTTGTTTATGTGTCATAAAAAATATACGCAGTGTGCATATAAGTTTGTTCACACCATTGGACATGTGATCAATTCCGCCTAAACTATTACCTTAGGTTAGGGATAGGTTAGTACGGTATACCAAAAATAGCGAAGCATATTGTATATTGTACTGAAATTGTTGTATACATAAAATTATACCGATAATTTCGGTATATATTGTACCATACCGAATTTTTGATATTTACCATTTCATACCGAATTTTTTATATATACCATTTCATACTGAAAATTTTAATTAACGAAGTTTACTTATAAAAGGAGAGCGTTGATCGAGGAGCCAAAGAGCATGGAAGACAGAGCGTGTAGGAGATCGTGGAACAATTATGCACCAAAGAAAGCTCAAATAATAGTGTGGAAAGTTTTGAAGCAGAGTTTGCCCACAAGACTGAGTCTCAAATTGTGTGGTATTTTTCCAATGGTGATGTACAATGTGAAATCTGTGGAATTGATGAAGAGACCATCCATCATATTTTTTTCTTTTTTTCTTTTTTTTTTTGCGAATTTGCAAGGAAGATATGGAGCAGCTGCTGCACATGGATTTCGACGACATTAGCACTTGATTTTGATCCGGCTAGACACCTTCTAAAACACGGTGATATTCTCAACCTTTCAATGAAAGAAAAAAACATCGTCGACTCTATGGAATGCAAATATATGGACTTTATGAAATGTTAAAAATGAAATTGTCTTTAATAGAACGAAGTCAAATGAACTCTAAACGTTTTTAGACATTAAAACAAGAGTGTGGTCATGAATAGAAGCAAAGAAATATATGTTTAGAAAGTGTTCATTCTTTGAATGGAATAGAATTTTGAGAGTTTGCTGCAAAAATATTTAGTATACTCACAAACTTTTATATAATTGTAAGGATTTGAGTACCTCTTGTTTTTCAAGTTTTATAATAAAATTTTACATTTATTGTGCAAAAAAAAAAAAAAAAAAAAAAAGAGAGAGAGAGAGAGAGAACAGATGGAGTAAATTTTAATCACTTATTAATTTATGGAAAATGTTCAAATAAATCCCCCAACTTATCCCCCGATTTATCCGTGAGAATCAAATATACCTTTCAATGATTTTTTTGTACATCTACACCCTCATTCTTTTTAGTTGAGATCAAATAGACCTCTCAACTCAATGAAATAAAGCAATCAAATCAGTTTGGTCAAATAAAAAAATAAATATTTTCAAACCAAAAAAAAAAAAAAATCTGATTAATAATAAAAAAAAAAAATACCAAATAAAATAAAAATTTATGTAAAATATAAATATTGCATTGAAAATGAAATATAATTACAAAAAATATATGTTAATTCTTCTTGTATTAAATAAAGTTTAAAGACAGAGTATAGTATGAAAATGGTTCATACATGAATCATTGAAGGGTATTAGTTGTTTTCACTGGAGGGTTTCAGTTGTTTTCACTGAAAAATATTAAATGTTTATTAAAAATGAACTAAAACTCTTTAGTGAAGACAACTAATATTCTTTAGTGAACACAACTAATACTCTTTAGTGAAAATAATTAATACCCTCCAATGATTCATGTATTAACCAATTTCACTCCATATATACGGTTTGTAAGATCTATAGTTGAAAAAATAAAATTCTTTTTAAAAAAACAATAAAGATAAAATTCTTAAAAAGTGTGAACTAGGAAATTGTATACTTTTAATACTGTACAATAAATATGTTAATACCATCTGATTGAAATCATGTGGCATTAATTGAAAAAAAATATATACATATGATAAAAATTATTATTTTTTATTTTAATTAGGCAAAAATGATTTGGTTGTTTGATTTTATTAAGTTGAAGTGCCTATTTCATCTCAACTAATAAGAATAAAGATTTAGATGGTAAAGAAGTAGTTGAAGGACATAATGGATAATTCGAGGGACTTATTTAACCATTTTCCTCCTATTTATCCAACTCATAAAAAGGGCCAAAGTGTTATATGGATATAGTGGGGGCGTATAAATGCAAATACCTCACACAGAAGAATACTCTCGCTCCTAGTCTCTAGTCTCTTCTACAGCAAAATAGATTTCAAGGGCGCAATTTTTGACCAATAATCTGAGGCACTTCTCTGTGTTCTTGCTCGTAATTCTTCCTTGCAGAAGCAAGAACAAGTATGGCAGCCTCAGCTTCTCTCTCTAGCGCCTTCTCTCTCTCCGCGGCAAACCCCACCACCCATACTCAACAATTTGTTATTCCCAGAAATCCCATTTCAAGAACAGCTTTTTCTTTCGTTCCTGTTTTGAATGCATACAGGAGACCTGGGATTTCAAGAATTGTAAACGTTGGGTATAGGAATGAGAGGCGTTCTTTTTTCAGGCCTTCCGTTTCAGCCCAGAACGAAAATCAATTCCCCCAAGTATTCCTCTCTCTCTGTCTGTCTATCTCATAATATACTTAATTGAGCTTGTTTTTTATTTGTTCGTTCAGTTAGTAATTGGTTAAGAGTTCTTTAAATTCTTATTTTATTGATAAATTGTTGTTCAGTAGTTAGGGTAATTCGTAGCTATGAATTATGTTGAATGTGGGATTGTGGGGTGCTGTTTTTTTTTTTCTTTTTAAAACATGAATGCTGAATTAAAATAGAGCAGGGAAAAAAACAGGTTCAACTTTAAGTGGTAGAGATATTGGGATTGCATTTCTAAGATATCAATTGCTCTTATAATGTTAGCATAGTGAAACTTTGTTCTGAGCCTCACTGAGTAGAGATTAATGAAGATAAATGTTCCTTAAAAGCGCAGTCGGAAAGCTTATGACCCTGCTCGCTTGAGTCACATCCCGTGTCTCCATGCCAGGGGCTGTGGAGGCCTTCGAGGTTGAGGTTCAACCTTAGTGAAGATAATTGTGTGTGTGAAAAATCCTGGTTTTGTACCTTCATCGGCCGATTTTAAGTTAACTGTTAGTTCAAATGTGGATATGGGGCACTTAGTTCAAATTCTTTAATGGGAATGATAACAGGAATCATCGAATAGCGTATCATAATAAGAATGGTGTTAGTGTGTTGCTCTAATTTTGGAATAAGTTGAGACAAAAATATGATTGTTAGTTGAAGAATTGTGGAATGATCTAGGAGAGGAAGTAGTTAATCAAAATATAACTTATTGTGAATCTCATTACTTTGTATGGAGTATGATAAAGGTGAATGGATTATTTTTATTCACTTTAACCACCATAGTTACCCTATATTCATTTCCATTACCATTCTCATTGAAGAATTATGAACCAAGCGGCTCCTTAGTTGAAGTAGAATATATCTTACAATAATCCTCAAAAGTAAAATGTATGTTTGGTAAGTTAGTTCTAGGGTATCATCCTTTTGAAAGAAAATATGTCTATGGTATGTTACTTGAATCATGTCGTGTATCAGACCTTGAGACTTTACTGGGGGGTTGGAGAGAACTAGGGACAGAAGTGAGCCTTTTGTAATCGAGTAGTTGAAGGGATTCCAGATGGTTGTGAATAGAAGTAATCGGATATCAGTAGCTCAAAATCTTGCAATTTATTGGCAATATAATAATTTCACAGCTATAAGTCTTGTGATGTGACGATATGCATTAACTTGTAGACAGATGAATCAGATTCAGAAGGTGCAGCGGATAAGAAGCTTCCGCCTTTGAAGCCCGTCTTGCAGGCATACAAGGAAGCCATTGTATACGGAGATGCAAAGGCTGCATATGAAATTGAAAATGTTTTATACATGATAGAAAAAGACAAGAATGAGCTGGCAGAGAAAGTTTCGTCTTTGTCTGAGGAGATATCTACAGGAAAGGAAAAATACGTTCGACTGCAGGCCGATTTTGATAATTACAGAAAAAGGTCGGAAAAGGAGAAGTTAACAGTAAGGAGTGATGCCCAAGGAGAAGTGATTGAAAGCCTCCTGCCAATGGTTGATAGTTTTGAGAGAGCGAAACAACATATCAAGCTGGAGACTGAAAAGGAAAAGCTGATCGACACAAGCTACCAGGGGATATATAAACAGTTTGTGGAGATTATGAGAAGTTTGCGTGTGGCTGCTGTCCCCACAGTTGGAAAGCCATTCGATCCTTCAGTAAGTCTATGCCCTCTCTTCTCTCTCTCTCTAAGTTGGGACTTTTTGACTTGAGGAATTTGACAATATTTCCTTTATTAATGATGTTGAGATGGCAGTTTTGATAAAATGTGCATAAGAGGAGAAATATAAGATATGCAATTTTCTATGATGTCAATTTCTAATACTTCGAATAATTAACTTTATAAATGGGAACACACTGTCAAGGTGGGTGATGAAACTTGAGGGCATTTACTATTCACAAAAAATGTCTTCCTTAGATATGTGTTCTCCCTCTATTTCATAGTAATTGTCGTTTTAGATTTGTTTCTAATTAATTGTCGCTTAAGCTACTTCTCCACATATTTTTTCAAATTTACCCCATCTATATTGCTAAAAGATCTCATAATTTTTTCATTAAGGAGAGAGAAAAGATTGACCGAGTATGTTCCTTAATTTTACATAAAATCTGAAAATGACACTTAGTACAAATGTGTTGGTAAATATTTATGATCTTTAATATGGTAAAATAAGACATAAGACACTTATTGTCGTTTATGTTCCTTGGTCAAAATCGGACATTTGATCATATTGCTCCTCCTTTAGTGCATATTTACTTACTAGTTATCTACTAAGCTTTTCTATCTGCCCTGTGTGCTTGGTTGTGCATTTTTCTAACTAAGGTGTTGTCTGCTTCTTTGGCTTCGATAACTTAGCTAACTTTTTCTCTGGGACAGAGAAGTGAGCCTTTTGTAATCGAGTAGTGGAAGGGATTAAGATGGTTGTGATATAGAAGTAATCGGATATCAGTAGCTCGAGATCTTGCAATTTATTGGCAATATAATAATTTCACAGCTATATGTCCCTAGTTCATCTTTCCAACTTCTGTCCCTAGTTCATCTATTTATGTTGTCTGCTTCTTTTGCAATTATGGGAAAATGGACAGCAAGGTGTAAATATCATGATCTAGTATTCTGTATAGACAGGGGTAAATTGACATACGCTACTCTCGACTAAGTTTGCAAGTGCCTGATCCAATCCCTAACTGAAGCTTCGTTGTTAAGCTTTATAATTATAATCGTTCCTCCGTTTTTTTTTTTTTTTTGGCTCGTATCTTCACTTTATGTTCATTACCATCGTAAATTAAGCACAAGTTCAATGCAGTTAAAACAATCCTCTGTTTTGCAATTATACATCATGTTTATACTTTCATCTATTAGTAGGTCTATTGTGAACCAGGTTCACATGAATTATCTTCTTACAAAGTAATATTTTTTGGCATACAAAGTATCACGTTTAAAAAAAAATTTGATTGTATGTTTCATTCCTCTCAAAATCACTAAACTTGTTAAACTGAGATATTTCGTATTCTAAATGTTATTCTTTCATACACTAAACAGTACTACTGAGTTAGCTCACCATAAAACTTCTGCGAACCAAGTTCATAGAAGTTTTTGTCTTCCTCTAATTAATTCACTATTTCAATTGTTTACAGATGCACGAAGCTATTGCACGTGAGGAGTCGCACGAATTCAAGGAAGGAATTGTGACCCAAGAATTCCGAAGAGGTTTTTATCTGGGAGACCGACTACTAAGACCCGCCATGGTAAAGGTCTCATCGGGACCTGGTAAAAAGAAACCTCGACCTTCAGCACCAGATCAGTCGTCCGACCTCCCAGCTTCAGTCGCTGGAGTTGATATCCGATAGTCTAAACTACAACCATCATTCAGAATAGTTTCTTGCATTACCAGAATGAAAATTCTCACATAATTTACATCAACAGGATACATTTATTTTCAGTACTCTCTTCAAGCTTTATTGAGGCTTAAGACAAGCATGGTTCCTCCTTATAGTTTTGTAAGAGGGACTGCTCTAATATTACAATCACCATTGTTTCCTGCATATGTTGTTTCGAATACCTCGTTCATCACATGCTTTAGCAATATGTCATCGTAACAAAAATGCTATAGCAACAATTGTCCTTTAACTGGCATCAATTTTAATTTTAGTCCTTCAAATTCAACTTTTTTTGTCCCTTTTTTCTTATTTTAGCCAGTAAAAAGGACGAAAAAGTTTAATTATGTTAACCTGTTTCAGCCAATAAAATGACAAAAATTGAATTTGGTAACTTTAAGGGTCTTTTCAAAATCGAAAAGGTTAAAGGACTAAAATTAAAATTAGTGAAAATTAAAGAACCTGAACTAACACCTTGACCCAAAACTTTGAACACATCCAATGGATAGAATCAAATCAAGAAACTGCCTCATCAAACGCAAAGTATACATCTTCCTCTTCCCAATTCAGAACTGGTTTCTTCGTATTGTCAGTTAGGTTTCTCAGTACAGAAACTATGTCCTGATACTGAGGATGAGAACTATGGCTTGTGAAAAATGGGGTGATAGTACCATGCATTTCGACATAGCTCCAACCTGGGATTTTCTTTAATCCCCGACCTCTCATCCGCGCCCAAGCGTCTCCCACGCCGTCCCATTTCTCCATCGAAGCAAAGCTATGAGCAATCTGCACATACCTACCACCATCTACAGGCCCACATTCACAGATTTCCTTTGCTATAACACAACCGAGTTCTTCATGCCCGTTGTTTCTACAAGCATCGAGCAGTATACCTAAAACGTCCACCATCGGTACTCCAAACATCTTCCTGTAAAAATCATACGCCTCTTTAACCCTCCCAGCTCTGCACAGAAGATCAACTACGCATGCATTGTGTTCTATCTTTGGCTCGATTTTATAATCGTGTATCATGGATTCGAACAAGATGATACCAGTGTCAACGAGCCCGTTATGACTGCAGGCACAGAGAACGGATAAGAAAACGACGTCATTAGGTGGAAGACCGCTGTTCAGAAACTCTGAGTACATTTCCAGAGCCGCCTCCCCTTTCCCATGACTACCATATCCTCCAATAATAGCACTCCAAGATACGCTATCATGTTCAGGCATTCTGTCGAACACCTTTCTCGCAGAGTCGAGGTCTCCACATTTAGCATACATATCAACCAAAGCTGTGCCTATCCTGATGTTTTGATCTATACAGCTTCTAAAAACATAGTTATGAATCCATTTCCCCTGATGGTATGCACCAATAGAAGCACACGCTTGGAGGAGAGAAACTACAGTTATAAAATCGGGTTTTTCGTTAGCTACCCTCATCTCGTGAAATAGAAACAACGCCTTGCTTAAATACCCATTCTGCGCGTACCCTGCAACTATAGCGTTCCAGGATACGACATCTCTATACGCCATCATTGTAAAAACCGTAAAACTCTGCTCTAAAAGGCCACATTTTGCATACAAACTAACTAGGGAGTTCTGCATATGAGTATCTAGAGTCATTTGTTGCCTTATAATGTAACAATGTATAGATTTACCAAGTTCGATGGAGCCCAGCTGTGCACAAGCTGCAAGAACACAAGCCATGGTTGTCGAAGATGGACATACATTTGAAAACAGCATTTTTTTAAACACTTTCAATCCTTCGTCTGCAGAACCATTTCTTACAAGCCCGGATATCATGGCAGTCCAAAACACTACATCTTTATCACCAGCTCTCCCAAAGATTCGAAATGCATCATCCATCGTCCTGCACCTTAGATACAGAGCAATGAGCGACGTTTCAACATGTTTTTCTGATTCAAATCCGGATGTAATTATCTGCGCATGAGCAACTCTTCCCACCTCGACACTACCCTCTTTGGCAATGGCGGAGACCAAGGACCCGAAAGTCTGCTGATCGGGTTCGATATTATTCGCCCTCATGGTGAGAAAGAGCTTTATAACTTGGGTAACATTCCCTTCCATTGAATAAGCATTGATCAAGCTATTCCAAGAAACGATATCTTTATGATCGAGCAATTCAAAGGACTTCCTAGCGTCTTCCACTCTGCCACACTTGGCGTACACACTCATTAAGCAATTCATCAGATTAACCTCACATTCAAACCCGCTTTTAACTACAGAATTATGCAAAACAGCAACGTGATCACTCTCGGAAACTCCAGCGAGCATATTCAAAATTGTGACGGGGCTAGGTGAGATGCCATCATATTGCATTGAGTTATACATAAGGAAAGCGTTCCTCATGTCGCCAGCATGTGAATAGCACCAAATAATCGCAGTCCACGGGACGATGTTCCTTTGCGGCATTCTGTCGAACACCTTTCGTGCATACCCGATGTTGTTGGATTTTGCGTAGAAATTGATTAAAGAGGAGGAAATGTAGGGGTCGGAGGAGAATCCATTAATGGAGATTTGTTGGTGGAGAGAGAGGCCGAGAGAGAAGAGGCCCATCGAAGTGCAGGCCTTTAGGAGGGAAGGGTATGTAAAGGCATCAGGGGGAGTGTTGGGGGAATCGAGCATTTTGATGAAGGTGAGAACAACTTCGCGGTGGAGGCCTTGTTTGGAGAGACGGCCGATGGTCGCATTGAGAGAGTTTGTGGTGGCGGGTGGCGGCGGCGGGTGGAAGTTGGGCAGTTTGAGCTTGTTCATCGATCATCGTCGGCCTGCCTTATTTGCAGAAGCAAAAAACTTGTATACCCAACTCCTTTTTACCCAGAAAAACTCTTTTGTATCCATATTTTTAGTGAAATGTCCTAAACACCCTTTAATTTCGAACAGTTGGTAAAAGGGTTTGACAATTGCTGGTAAGGATTAATAAAGAGTTATTCAGGGGTTGTTAAACTCTCGTAACGGTTAATAAAAAGTTGTTCAAGAGTTATATTAAAGTCCGTAAACATTTAACAAAAAGATTATCCAATGATTGTTGAGACTTGTAACAATTGACAAGGAGTTAACTTGTGTTTTTTTAGCCCATAAGACAACACGTAATTTTCAAAACTCAACATTCATAACAGAAATGGGGGTTTGAAAACCCCCCGGGTTAAAAAAATAGCCTTATTCATTCAATTTATTCAAAAATGACCTTTTAAAATATATATATATATATATATATATATATATATATATATATAATATTACTAATCTATATATTTATCAAAGTACAAGAATACCCTCATCACATTCTTTACTCTACATCTTTATATCTATTATTCATTCATATCCTGTATACTTAATTTTTTTTCTTTTTTCTTCTTACAATGATCATGTGAAGCTTGGATGGAAGGTAAGAACATATCTCTAACATGTTTTTCTTTGTTTAGTTTGTTGGTATTTGTTATTTGAGTAGGTTTTGTATGAGACCGTCTCATGACATGCGACAACGAGAATTGGTGTAACTAGAACACTGACTCATTAAAACTTTGGTAGGGGTAGGTGTTAATTTGTGTTGTCTCATGCCATGAGACGGTCTCATACAAGTTTTACCTTGTTATTTTATAGTTGATGAACCATTTTTATTATAGTTTTTATGGTGGACAACTTTTTTTTAACTATTTGTAAACCCTAATTGTGCAGGAGTTGTTCAGTTTTTCAGTTGTTGAGTTGTTCAAAATTAAATAGTTGTTCAGTTTTTTAGTTGTTTACATTTTTAAAATTAAATAGTTGTCTAGTTGTTTAAATTTTTAAATTTACATAGTTGTTTAGTTGTCCACTTGTTTAAATTTTTAAGTGATTTAAGTTGTTCAATTATTTAAATTGTTTTGTTGTTTAAGTTGTCCAGTTGTTTAAGTTTTTAAAATTAAGCAATTATTTAGTTGTTCAATTGTTTAAATTATTTAGTTGTTTTAGTTGTTCAGATGTTTAAATTATTTAATTGTTCAATTGTTTAAGTTGTTTAAATTATTTAGTTGCTTATAATAGTTAATTTTTTTATTTATTTAATTGTAGATATGGATTCACCTTAATATTGGGTCAATGTAATTTATTTTGGCGAGTTTGTTGATGAAAATGGTCAATGTGAATGAAAAAGAAGCGAGGATGATCGTGGTGCCAATGTAGAAAGACTTTCAATATCTTCAAATATTACATTTGAAGAGCTCATTCAAAAGTACTAAGTTTGTGCAATGTTGATTCTACATTGCATGGTGTGGAGATGCGAATTCTTCTCCCTGTAAAAAATAATTCAAGTTCAAATCCGAATAGTTTCTACTAGACATTTGCAATGGCTGGCAGGTCTCAATAAACAAGGTCACTATTGTTCTATTTGTGTTACCATTGTGAACAAAGTTGCATCACATGTGCAGTAAGAAAGGAATAATTCTAATTTTGAGGTGCAAGCAAATGAAGTCAATAAGATGGATCAAGGTGTGGACTGGAATACATTGGAAATTGTTTCACGTACAACACAGATTTTTGTCAAATTTGAGTTATTGTGTGATATTTAAGGAAATTTCAAATCAAAATAGCTTGAAAAGTTTTATTTTTTTAAAAGAAAAAAATAATTTATTCCGAACCAATTTAGTTGTGAAATAGATTTATCCCTCTATATACTAATAGGGAGTTTTTTGCTGATGTGTCGATTTCTGGTGCGTTTTGTTTATGTGTCGATTTCTGGTGCGTTTTGTTTATGTGTCAAGTCTTACGTGACATGATGTGCGTCACTTTATCCTATGTGTCGGCATTGTGATTTTTCATAAGAAGAAGTCTAATAAAAAAATTGGTTTTAGTTGGGTTTGAACCATGGACCTCATGAGTATTTTATATTATGTTTACCAATTAAACTAACTATGAATGGTTATGAAATTTAAATATTTATTATATACAACTTGAGTTAAATATATATATATATATATATATATATATACAGTAATGATATAGAACCCACCATCTGGTTTTTTATGGAACCAGATTGATGAGTTGGCATCATCCATATAATCTACTACCATTCAAATTAATAATAAAATCTAGCTTTATTATATATTTAAAATCTTCTAAATCTTCTCTACATAGAAATTAATTTTTCCATAGAAAATTAATTCATATCTTTCACTAATTGATTCAAATTTTTTCTAAATTAATAATTAATTCCAAGTGAAAGTATTAATGCTGTTATATTTTAATTAATATATTTCAAGTGAAAGTATTAATAACATTAAATTTTAATTTATATATTTCAGAATTTATTTCAAATAAAACAACATATACGTATATATCAACTTTTTGCATGAAAAATTCTTGGATTAACTAAAATAAGGTCAAAAAGTATATAGTAATTAAAAAAAACCAAAGATCATTAATTAATTATCACTCATCACAATTAGTGGTTGTTGCTTAGATTAACAACGTTCACTTAATTTTACATCTCTGACCACTAAAATGTTAGATAAAACATCAAAGAAAATAAAAGAGATAAAAAGTATGGAGTGAAAATAATTATACATGAACTATTGAAGAATATTAATTAGTTGTTTTCATTAAAAAGTATTAGTTGTTTCACTGAAGAGTAATAGTTGTTTCACAAGGATATTAGTTGGTTTCACTTAAGAGTATTAGTTATTTATTGAAAACAAACTAAGACTCTTTAGTGAAAACAACTATTATTCTTCAGTGAAGATAATTAATACTATTCGGTGAAAACAACTGAAACCCTTCAACGCTTCATGTATGAACTAATTTCACCTTATACATACACAATAAAAATTAGCCTATGGAATTAGAATTACCTATGTAATTTTTTCCAATAATTTTTTTAGTAGTGATATAGTCTACGACTCGCCTACAAAATTTCTAATCTTGTAGGTACCTTCATTCCTCAACTATAAGCAATTTGCCTACAAAATTAATTTTTCTACGCAATAAAATTCTTAGATATTAATTACCTACAAGCAATTTGCGTACAAAACTTTATCCATGAATTATTTTCCCATAAAAATTATGCCACAATAATATCTCGTATGAGTTTTCATCTAATTAGTTTGACCATTGTACAATGCTTGATTATTGAAAAAAAAAAAAAATAGGGGGCGATTTGTTTACTGTTGGAACTTAGTGTTTGTATAAAATAATATATTGACAATTATACTAAAATTTTCAATGGAGCAACAAGGTTTAACTTGAAGAATGCTATTTAAGTACCGCAAAATATTATATAATATATTTTGTAGGCTTAACTATTATAATAAAATATGAAGGCTTAACTATGACAAAAAATTAATAGTATTACATATTAATTCTTTCACTTGGAATTAATTATTAATTTAAATTTTTTTGAATCAATTAGTAAAAGATAGTATGAATTAATTTTCCATGGAAAAATTAATTTCTATGTAGAGAAGATTTAGAAGATTTTAAATATATAATAAAGCTAGATTTTATTATTAATTTGAATGGTAGTAGATTATATGGATGATGAGTTGGCATGCCAACTCATTAATCTGGTTCCATAAAAAACCAGATGGTGGGTTCTATATCATTACTATATATATAGTAATGATAAAGTTTTGTACGCACCATCTGGTTTTTTATGGAACCAGATTAATGAGTTGGCATGCCAACTCATCATCCATATAATCTACTACCATTCAAATTAATAATAAAATCTAGCTTTATTATATATTTAAAATCTTCTAAATCTTCTCTACATAGAAATTAATTTTTCCATGGAAAATTAATTCATACTATCTTTTACTAATTGATTCAAAAAAATTTAAATTAATAATTAATTCCAAGTGAAAGAATTAATATGTAATACTATTAATTTTTTGTCATAGTTAAGCCTTCATATTTTATTATAATAGTTAAGCCTACAAAATATATTATATAATATTTTGCGGTACTTAAATAGCATTCTTCAAGTTAAACCTTGTTGCTCCATTGAAAATTTTAGTATAATTGTCAATATATTATTTTATACAAACACTAAGTTCCAACAGTAAACAAATCGCCCCCTATTTTTTTTTTTTTCAATAATCAAGCATTGTACAATGGTCAAACTAATTAGATGAAAACTCATACGAGATATTATTGTGGCATAATTTTTATGGGAAAATAATTCATGGATAAAGTTTTGTACGCAAATTGCTTGTAGGTAATTAATATCTAAGAATTTTATTGCGTAGAAAAATTAATTTTGTAGGCAAATTGCTTATAGTTGAGGAATGAAGGTACCTACAAGATTAGAAATTTTGTAGGCGAGTCGTAGACTATATCACTACTAAAAAAATTATTGGAAAAAATTACATAGGTAATTCTAATTCCATAGGCTAATTTTTATTGTGTATGTATAAGGTGAAATTAGTTCATACATGAAGCGTTGAAGGGTTTCAGTTGTTTTCACCGAATAGTATTAATTATCTTCACTGAAGAATAATAGTTGTTTTCACTAAAGAGTCTTAGTTTGTTTTCAATAAATAACTAATACTCTTAAGTGAAACCAACTAATATCCTTGTGAAACAACTATTACTCTTCAGTGAAACAACTAATACTTTTTAATGAAAACAACTAATTAATATTCTTCAATAGTTCATGTATAATTATTTTCACTCCATACTTTTTATCTCTTTTATTTTCTTTGATGTTTTATCTAACATTTTAGTGGTCAGAGATGTAAAATTAAGTGAACGTTGTTAATCTAAGCAACAACCACTAATTGTGATGAGTGATAATTAATTAATGATCTTTGGTTTTTTTTAATTACTATATACTTTTTGACCTTATTTTAGTTAATCCAAGAATTTTTCATGCAAAAAGTTGATATATACGTATATGTTGTTTTATTTGAAATAAATTCTGAAATATATAAATTAAAATTTAATGTTATTAATACTTTCACTTGAAATATATTAATTAAAATATAACAGCATTAATACTTTCACTTGGAATTAATTATTAATTTAGAAAAAATTTGAATCAATTAGTGAAAGATATGAATTAATTTTCTATGGAAAAATTAATTTCTATGTAGAGAAGATTTAGAAGATTTTAAATATATAATAAAGCTAGATTTTATTATTAATTTGAATGGTAGTAGATTATATGGATGATGCCAACTCATCAATCTGGTTCCATAAAAAACCAGATGGTGGGTTCTATATCATTACTGATATATAGTAATGATATAGAACCCACCATCTGGTTTTTTATGGAACCAGATTAATGAGTTGGCATGCCAACTCATCATCCATATAATCTACTACCATTCAAATTAATAATAAAATCTAGCTTTATTATATATTTAAAATCTTCTAAATCTTCTCTACATAGAAATTAATTTTTCCATGGAAAATTAATTCATACTATCTTTTACTAATTGATTCAAAAAAATTTAAATTAATAATTAATTCCAAGTGAAAGAATTAATATGTAATACTATTAATTTTTTGTCATAGTTAAGCCTTCATATTTTATTATAATAGTTAAGCCTACAAAATATATTATATAATATTTTGCGGTACTTAAATAGCATTCTTCAAGTTAAACCTTGTTGCTCCATTGAAAATTTTAGTATAATTGTCAATATATTATTTTATACAAACACTAAGTTCCAACAGTAAACAAATCGCCCCCTATTTTTTTTTTTTTCAATAATCAAGCATTGTACAATGGTCAAACTAATTAGATGAAAACTCATACGAGATATTATTGTGGCATAATTTTTATGGGAAAATAATTCATGGATAAAGTTTTGTACGCAAATTGCTTGTAGGTAATTAATATCTAAGAATTTTATTGCGTAGAAAAATTAATTTTGTAGGCAAATTGCTTATAGTTGAGGAATGAAGGTACCTACAAGATTAGAAATTTTGTAGGCGAGTCGTAGACTATATCACTACTAAAAAAATTATTGGAAAAAATTACATAGGTAATTCTAATTCCATAGGCTAATTTTTATTGTGTATGTATAAGGTGAAATTAGTTCATACATGAAGCGTTGAAGGGTTTCAGTTGTTTTCACCGAATAGTATTAATTATCTTCACTGAAGAATAATAGTTGTTTTCACTAAAGAGTCTTAGTTTGTTTTCAATAAATAACTAATACTCTTAAGTGAAACCAACTAATATCCTTGTGAAACAACTATTACTCTTCAGTGAAACAACTAATACTTTTTAATGAAAACAACTAATTAATATTCTTCAATAGTTCATGTATAATTATTTTCACTCCATACTTTTTATCTCTTTTATTTTCTTTGATGTTTTATCTAACATTTTAGTGGTCAGAGATGTAAAATTAAGTGAACGTTGTTAATCTAAGCAACAACCACTAATTGTGATGAGTGATAATTAATTAATGATCTTTGGTTTTTTTTAATTACTATATACTTTTTGACCTTATTTTAGTTAATCCAAGAATTTTTCATGCAAAAAGTTGATATATACGTATATGTTGTTTTATTTGAAATAAATTCTGAAATATATAAATTAAAATTTAATGTTATTAATACTTTCACTTGAAATATATTAATTAAAATATAACAGCATTAATACTTTCACTTGGAATTAATTATTAATTTAGAAAAAATTTGAATCAATTAGTGAAAGATATGAATTAATTTTCTATGGAAAAATTAATTTCTATGTAGAGAAGATTTAGAAGATTTTAAATATATAATAAAGCTAGATTTTATTATTAATTTGAATGGTAGTAGATTATATGGATGATGCCAACTCATCAATCTGGTTCCATAAAAAACCAGATGGTGGGTTCTATATCATTACTGACTATATATATATATATATATATATATATATATCTTCTGAAATACTCTTAATTATTTGCAATTTTATTATTCTAAACTCTATATTTTTTCTTTCCTTCTTTGTCCTTTTTCTTTTCACAATATTTTAGTTGCTTCTCGATTATTTGTCCACACATAAATGTCTAAATGCTAATATTTAACGATTACTTTATTTTTAAATATATTTTTTTATATAAACTCTACTTTCTTTCTCTCTTCTTCTATCTTAACAATAGTATGTTTATTTTTTATGTATTGTAAATTGACGGGTGAAGATTTTCAAGGAAAATTTTAAAGTTATCTATAGTGTTTTTTTTCATTTCGACTGAATCATATTTTTTAAATAAATTTTATTATATAATGTTATAATATTGAATAATGCGATGTGTTAATAAAATATAAATTTTTAAATTAATTTTACGAACAACCCGCATAATATGCGGGGTACTCATCTAGTAACTATTATATTCTAATGAAACAATTAGCACATTCTAATGAAACAATTAATATCATTCAAAATTAGTATTCTATTTGTTCTTTTAAAGATTTTTTAAAATAAAAAAATAGTTTAAGGGTCTTTCCAAATAAAAATTGATAATTTTTTTAATTTTTTAAAATAAAAAATAGTTTGGCGGTCTTTTGATGCATTATATCAACTTTAAAAAGAAAAAAAAAAACCATAATGCGTAATATATGCCTATTACAACTTTTATGTTGAACAAAAAATACTATTAAAATTGGGGACAAAGCTTTTTTTGCCCGTAAGTGCCAGAATTGCACCTTTATTTTCTGCCGTGTTGCACTCTTCTCTCCCAGTCTTTTTTTTTTTTCCTTCCCAAAAACAAATACTCTTCACTCGGTCACTCTTGTTTGTGCTGCACTCTCCCCGTTTTCCCAAGAAAGAAATATAGAATATTCTTTACCCAGCTTTCCTTCCCATGTGCTATATCATCATCCCCCAATTTTTTTTTTTTTTTTGACCTTACGCATATGGGATTCTCACTAGTGATGATCACGGTGAAATTTTGCAAATTTGTCTACAAAATTTAAACTACATTACTACATGAGGTTTGATCAAGTATTCAATCTTATATCGCATTTTTTTTAGCAAAATTGATCACGCGGGTTTGAACGATTTCGGTCGTTTTCGATACTTTAACAATTTCAATAATTGAATACAAAAAATTGTGTATCGATAGTAAATAATTTTACAATATGAATGATGACAGCTAACCTAAACAAGTCAACTCATTATATCTTTATACGAACATTTAGAATGACTAATATGCTCGCAACTCTTTTTTATCACAACAATAATAGATGAAGTATAATTTATAAACAATTACTTGGAAACAAAATCAATTATATATATACACATTTTTTTAGCGTAGGTACATACATGTGTATATTATATATACACATCAATGCAATACATATAATAACATATATAATACTAGTGTGTGGTGAGTTTGCTAAGAAAAAATTAACCCTGATTTATTTAAAATAATTATAAGCAGTGATGCAGTGCAGTTTGGTGCGTATGGTTTTTAAAATTTTATGATTACCCCTAATTCTCCCGCCATTGTGATATTACATTCTAATGAAAACAACTAATGTCATTTAATGATAACAACTAATACTTTTCGTACAAATTTAACAATGAAACTTATCCACACAATACTTTTAGCATATGCTCCAGCTTCAATTTAGTATTTTTAATCATAAAAGTAACACTCCCTCCGTCCTAAGTTAATTTTTACGTTTGTTTTTACACACTTTAAGAAAAACAATATTTAATATAGTGTTTGCAGTTAAAATGTGATTAAAAAAAAAAAGTTTGAGAAAAAATGTAAAAAGTAGATGAGGTAAAAAAAAAATTAATATTAATTGGGTGTAAAAAAAAATGTAATACTTACATTGAGACGCTCTAAATGACAATGTAAAGCTCATTTGGATGCCGGGAGTAATTTTTAACACAATATGAAAACAAGCCATATGCTCTAAACTATGGGATAGAGGGAGTACCTTTTAACATACACTTAAGAAAAACCATATGTTCCAAACTAAACCATACAGTGTTAATCAAGTTCTTTAGAATAGTGGAGCAAACCATACCATGTCATAGTAAAATTGTAGCATGGGCATCTTTTTACATTCGACCCCTCAGAGATTTAGGGAAAAAAAATCATATGTTCTAAAAGAAGATTAGTCCGATAGTACATAAATGATGTAACTGGAGAATGAAAAACAGAGCTACCGAATGCAGATTTCTTCGTTCCCATAGGATGAAATACTATTCAAGTTGTCTTCACCACGCTCTACCACAATTGATTTTGGCTCTCATTTGTGCAATATACTTCTCTTTGGCAGTTTTGCTTTCTTATGGGAGTGGTACTGTAACAAAAGGACGGCATATTATGGACCGTTAAAACGAATATATCCGTATCACTAAGTGAACTACACTAGACATGCACACAATTAAACACGTGTGTGTTTGCAAGTCTAGAGTTAATCTTGTACTTGGTGTTAATAGAGACTCACCTTCTGTCTTTCCAGGGCCGTCTGATCAGTCCTTTCGGTCCAAGTACTCTTGCGAAGTTTTATTGGACGGTTTCCAACATATTTTCCTGAAGCAAGAATAAGATGCAAAACTTGAATAAAGGGAATTAATAATAATAGAGACAGTTTTAAAGTTGACTTTGCAAAAACAGGTTCAGTTGTTTTCGTGTGTGTGTGGTGGTGGTGTGAGAAGGGGGTGGGGTTACAACTCACCATTCATCTCTTTCAGTGCTCCGACGAGATCTGTTGGGTTAGAAAAACTAATGAACCCATAGCCCTTTGTTTTGCCAGTACGCTTATCTCTAACAACCTGGTCAAGATAGGCAAGAATTAGTTATAATTACATTGTACACTTGCATTTAGAATATAGTCCAAATACGCAGAGAAAAATATCGGAAACCACAAATGTGAAATAAGAAGAGTGGCAGGTTAATACTAGATGGCCTTCGATGAAAAGATATAAACAGATAGACTCTGACCACGTGTTTCCCGGTTTCTTTGTTTATCTTAGATGTTGCCACGAAGACCATAATTAGAAGTAGCAAGGAATGGATGGAAATGAAGAAATAATTATGCATCTAATCTACAGAAGCATAGTAGCATATACATAAACAAATAAAAGTACACATAATGCATGATTAAGAAAACAAAGCAGTGCAAGAGTACAGTCACAACTTTCTAATTCGGTAAATTTATTAATTTTCCAGCCAACTTTCTCAGGAAGATTTCCAAAATTTTCAAAAACTGAAATAACACTTACTGATATCTACAGTTCCAAGATATAAAGAGGGGAGTAGGGAAGGGAAAACAAAATGAACCATACAATTTTTCTATAGATCAAGATCATAGTTTGGTTGAGATTGAGCCATACAACTCGATTATTTAGAAGAGGAAAAATGATGATAACCTTCATCAACCAAATACATGTATAGTTTCCTGGGCCTATGAGTAATCTACCAATAAAACATTTCCACACGTGTGAAATTACCATGAAGTATCAGGTCGGTAATTGTCATTTCTCCACTCAAAGAAATATTATATGTGAAATAACCCTGCAGATACTGAATGTATTCAATTATCTGTAATTGTCTATTCAATAAGACACGTTAAAACTAAAAAGAATACTACCTTTATGAATACGAGTCAATTGAGGGCTCCATGCACTTCAAATTAACATCTGAACAGGACATGCAAATTCTCATGTACACTACTCAAGATATCTTAAGCAAACACTAAAGCAAAAAAAGCCAATTTGACCCATGCACAATAAGGGACTTAGTAAGTTCACAGAAATCATACTCTGGCCATATTGAAGGAAGGAAATCTTGCAAAAGCTTTTGATAATACGTCATCATTAACCTCATTTCCAAGATCACCACAAAATAGACGATAATCATCTGCAAAATGTCAATTGCATTAAGAATAAGTTCTATGCAAATTTAATCGATGAGATAAATGTCAATATCCAAAAAATGATAAAAAAAAAAAAGCTGAAAAACAATTTTGAAAGAACAAAAGGAGTTTGGCAATTAGTCCAACTGGCATGGGCTTTAATGGCTGTGGATTATGAAATAGTATAGACCCATTTACTGCATAATGCAAAATAATTGAACAATCAAGATGGCAGTATCACAAATCAATACAAGTTCTGTGAAACACCAAAAATCACCAATTTAATAAGTGCAATGTAGTGGCCAGTCAAATGACTGCGAAAACTATGTGGCTTCTTCAGCATACTTTGATTATAGTCACATATTAGCTGGTAGAACTCTTGGTACACAGAATCCAATGCAGTTGACTAGTTGCTAAATAAAACTGTAGATGCATTCAGAATCTCCCAAGTTCAAATTATAAAAACCATGAAATAAGTCAGGTCTCACAGTTTTGGGAGCATTGGTGATATAAAAAGGGGGTGTGCTAACTAAAACCCAGATAGAGATGTTTCGTGAATAACGAATGGAGATCAATCAACCACTACATTGTTTGCATTAAAAGCAAAGTTTCGGGTAAATTAGAATACTAAGGCTATTTTTACAGGAAAGAGACGAGTTCCGTACAGAACTTTTAAGACAAAAGTAATAAATACTAGGGAGAGTTAAAAATATGAACTAATTATAACGAGCTCACTGGTAAAATTAACACCAAGCACAACATAAACACACATAGGAAAATAGACTCATACTCTCGGGCCATTCTGCAAGAGTGGGATCCTCCCAGGTCTGTCCAGCAGCTTTCCGAGGAATTGCCTTCTTTTTAGTTTCTGCTTTGTGCTCGACATCGCTGCTTGCAAGTGCAGCTTTCACACTTTCAAGAGCTTCTGGTGTAATTGTTTGTGCATCCCTCTGAAACAATTGTTGGGCCTGTCCAAATCAAAACCCTTTGTTAGGATAGAACAGAATCAATCGGCAGCAATTCACATAACTTTCCCAAAAAAATACCCCATAAGCAATCAATTTTTCAGTCGATGAACCTGATTAGAAAATATTTTACAACTTCATCAGAGAAATGAACACCGCAGTGTATAGACATCAGATTCCCCAAAACAATTTTCTCCGAACAAATAGAATTTTCATACTATTTCATCAAAACAAATTCTCCCAAAAAAGTTGAAGCGTCACAAAATCAAATTGTTTCTATTTAAATCATAAATACAAGATCAATTCTCTCCAATTCCATTCAAAAACACGCAAGAGAAATTAACTACACAAAATTGAAACTTCGAGTAACAATAATAAAATAAAATTGCCTGTTGATATTGGGGCAAAGTGTAGACGGTGGGAGGAGCAGGATAAACGGGCATCGAAACAGTGGGAACAGCAGGAGGAGGAGCGGCGCCGATGTAAGGGACGGGAGGCGGCGGCGGCGTTTGTTGAAGGTGAAATGGCGTGGGAAAATAGGGCGTGGTGGCTGCAGAGTATGTGTACTGATTGGAACTGGAGGCCGCCGTGGTTGTAGGTAAGTTCGCCATGGAAACCCTGGTTCAATTGGAAATCAAGAGAAACGACGGCGTTGTATTGATCGGAGGAATGACGATATGCAGGGATTTGTAGGCAGAAATTGGGAATTTGTAGGAATGGCCCGGCCCGTGTAAGGGTAACGAACTCGGTTATCTAGTAGGTTCGTACCCGGACCCGGTAACCAGATTATGGAATCGGGTGCCGAAAGATACCGGGTTTGGACTCAGATTTTGGATTTGAATTGGAGGGGGATTGGATAAACACTCATATAAAATACTCAATTATTACAAAATTGCTCAAATTGAAAAACTTGGGGATTTTCACCGAATCAATAGAATTTTTCTGAAAAACTAGTATAAAGACAAAATTTAAAATTCCGCTTCCTATCATCATTACTCTACGTAGCATGTCCCATCATAAATTATTTTAAAATCCTGCCAGCACCGGACTTCTCTCCTTAACTTTCTATTCTATTAACTTCTATATTAACTTCCTATTTATTAATTCTATTAACTTCTATTCCAAAAATTCTAAAATTACTTAAATTAAATTAAAAACTTTGAATTAGTCCACTCCCACTTACTCCTATTTTTTTATATCTCCGAAAAACTCTACATTTATTTATAAGGCACGCATATATATATATATATATATATTGTGAATCTCCCCACCTCTCTCAATCCTTTATTTTAAAATTCTACAATTCTATAACTTTATGATATTTTTGGATAATATTTATATATCCTATATTTATATTCATACCCTCTATTCACTTATCTTTACTATATAACCACCTTTTTAATTTGCATGAGTTAGTTGGAATAATTTATTATGATTTTTAATTACAAATTGATACTTTGATTGAATTAATATTTAAAATATTTAATTTAAACACTCTATATATATAAAATATCAAACCCGCGTAATACGCGGAGTCGTGTGCTAGTTACCTCCTCTATTTGTGAATCTCCCCTCTTCTACGTGGCATGTCTCATCATTAATTATTTCAAAATCCTACTATCACCAGACTTCTCTCCTTAACTTCCTATTCTATTAACTTATATATTAACTTTCTATTTTATTAAATCTATTAACTTCTATTCCAAAAATTCTAAAATTACCTAAATTAAATTAAAAATCTTGAATTAGTCCACTCCCACTTACTCCTATTTTTTTATATCTCCTAGAAACTCCACATTTATATAGACTAGATGAGTTTCCCGCGTATTACGCGGGTTTTTCGTAAAATTTTTATTATACATTATAACGCGTTACATATACAATAACTAGAGTGTACCCACGCGAATTTCGCGTACTTAAAAAATATATTATTTTTATTTTCTGTAGACATTTAATATAAGAGTATTTTTGTCTAAAAAATTTCGAGGTATATACAATAAATTATGGGGTTTGTTTAGCTGTGGCCCGTGCCCTTCACTAAACCCTATAGGCATATCCTACAAACTAAATAATTAAAAAAATCAAAATTCACATAATTTAATAACAATTATGGAATAACATTACTTAGACTAATAATTTAATAATAATCAATTTTTATTTCAATATTGATTAATTTATAAATTAATCAACATTATTAGTTATTGGGAGTATACGGTAAGAAATTAATTTATATAAGAAACAATACAAATTTTGAAATAAACTTTAACGTTACAAATACCTGTTCATTGATCAAAATGAGTTCCAAGTAGAACTTGTCTCTATTAAAATCATTAAAAAATATTGTCCAACTTTTTCAATCCTAACTTTAACGGTCAATTTTTGGCTCTCACTCTTGATATTAGAAATCAGAGAAAATTGAGGTGTCATACTCTTGAAATCTAAAATGAGATTTAAATTACAACAATTAAACCATCATAATTATTCAGATAAAAATATATGGTATAGTTAAATATATTATTTTTGCACATGAAGAATATTTAAACTGAACGATATAGAGCATAAATCAACAATCATTATTACATTCATATTGATATTGATATTTAAATCTAATCAAATTGTGAGCACTTAAAATGATGAATTTAATTATAAGATAAATATACTAATAACAATAGATATATAACTAACCAACAATTGATGGGAGAAATCTCAGCAAAAGAGTGGAACAAATTAAAGTTTGATGTGAAAAAATGAAATACAATATGATCTTATATATAATAAAAAAAAATGCATGCAATATTATATCTTGTTCATAATAAGAATATATCACATAAGAATATTCTTTGGAATATATAACTATATACCTTTTATTTTAGGAAAAAATAATCGAACATTATATTATACTATATATACTAACTCAAACTTAGAAATGATAAATTTAGATTCATTCAATAAATAAATCATATTTAATTACATTAAGGTTTGGAGCAAGAAATATTCGTGTCTCTCATTTACAATTTGCGGACGACACGATCATGATGGGGGAAGCAACGCTGGAAAACGCAAGAATCCTTAAACATATTTTACGAATTATGGAAACAATTTCTGGGCTGAAAGTGAATTATGGGAAATGTAGTTTGATTGGCATAAATGTGACAGAAGCAAAGTTGTATGAAATGGCAGGCATTCTGGAATGTAAAGTGGAAAAGATCCCTTTCTTTTATTTGGGAATCATGGTGGGAATGTGCCAAAATATTACGACAGAATGGGCTGGAATTGTTCATAAGCTTCGCACCAAATTGAAGAGTTGGGGTGACAGAAAAATCTCAATAGGGGGCAGAATCACTCTATTAAACTCAGTAATCTCGTCCATTCCTATCTACTATGTATCCTCTTACAAAGTACCAAAAAAATCCTGAGAGAAATGGTGAGTATCCAAAGAAATTTTCTATGGGGGGTGGGGAGTGTTCTCGAAAATTTTTGTGGGTTGAGTGGAGCGTAATCTGTAAACACAAAGTTATGGGGGGGTTGGGGTTCGGGATTTGGAGGCATTTAATCATGCTTTGTTAGGGAAATGGAGATGGAGGTTTCTTCATGAAAAAAACTGTCTATGGATGAAGGTTATTGAATCAAAGTGGAGGGGAGTCCGTACAAGGGGTGCAGAGGGAAGGGGCGAAAGGTTGGGTAGAGGGGTTTCGGGCTGGTGGAGGGATATTGTAAAGATTACTTCGGGTAATGAAGGAGAGTGGTTTCAGGGGGGATTAGTGAGGGTGTTAGGTGATGGGAGAGATACATTATTTTGGGAAGACATTTGGATTGGGGAGCAATCTTTGAAGTCTAGATTTGCTAGACTCTTTAATCTTAGCTTGGATAAGGAGGAAAAGGTGGGGTCAATGGGGGAATGGGAGGGGGGTGTTGGAGGTGGAAGTGGAGATGGAGAAGGGCTCTATTAGATAGAGAAGTAAATGTTCTTAACATGCTTTCATCTTTGCTTGACAGGTTTGTGCCTTTAGAAGGAGAATCTGATAAATGGAAATGGGAGAGGGCGGATGGAGGGGTCTATACTACAAAGGCATCTTATGAGCATATTATGTCGCAAAAATCCCAGCAGCAACAACCGGACATCAAAGAAGAAGGATTCAAGGCAGTTTGGAGGAGTTTTGTACCGCCAAAAATAGCAGCACATATGGATGGAGGTTGCTACATGAGAGACTCCCAACGAAGGACAATCTTAGGAGACGAAGGATCCTTACAGATAATGACAACCTAAGGTGTTAATTTTGTTGAATCTGCGCGTCATCTTTTCTTTGAATGCACTAAGTCACATGAGGCTTGGATGGAGATTGCCAAGTGGTTCAAGATGTCGACAGTTTATCATGTGGATCCAGCCGTAAATTTGGCAGCTTTTGGGACTTTTGTGTTCAGGAAAAGAAGTCGGAGGAATGCGTCTTCTATATGGCTTGGTATTGTTTGGGTGCTATGGAAAAGTCGAAACGAGATAATATTCAATAATGGGGTGTTCTCAGTTTTGAAGATAGTGGAGGAAATTAAAACATGATTATGGAGTTGGATGTATGTAAAAGTTCGAGGAGTATCTAATTGTTCTTTTAAAGAGTGGTTGGAAAATTCGAGTTTGGTCTTAGGAAGATAAGAATTTCTGCTCTGTTTTTGAAAAGGGTACTGCTTGTACCTGTGTACTCTGTTTGATCCTCTTTATAAAATTTTATTGATAAAAAAAAATAAAAAATTATGCAGATATAAATTAATGGTTTAGATTTAATGATATAGAACGAATGATCGAGATTAAAAGTTTAACCAACTTTTAATGAGAGCGCAGTATTTCAAAATGGAGAGATTTGAGACATGCCACATCAGCCTAAAAATAAGGTGGTGTTGACACATCATCTTGGAGAGGTTTGAAAATATATTATTATAAGATATTATAAATTTATTCACAGTAAAATAATATAATATAATTATATAAATATATTCAAAATATTATCAAATGTTAAGCACAGTTAAGTCAATATAACGACCTATTAAATTCGATTTGAGATTAAAAATATTCGAATAATTAAAAAAATTGGTGCACTGTGTTTTCAAGAAAATAAAAATTTGTCAATTAAATATTAATTTTTTTAATTATTCTATTTTTAAATAAAAAAATTCAATCAATCATTTAATAAATAAAAATATCAAAATTATTTAATATGGTTAATTCCATTTTTAATTTATTTTAACAAATTAGAATTTTCTAAATTGAAAACCCTTAAATATAGTGAGACCATAACAATAAGTTAAGTAAATATTAATATTTCATATAATTAGAGTTTTAAATTTAATTGATCAATTCAATTTAATATATTTTTATAGACTCAAGTTATATATAATAGATATTCCAACTTTATGTATGTTCATAGTTTAGCTTAACTGGTTAAAATCATAAATTGTACTCATGTGGTCCTAGGTTCAAATTTATGTATATGCATATATTTTTTAATTAGACTATTTATTATATAATGACACATAAGCATGATGAATTGACACATGATTTTCACAAGCACGTCATATAGGACATAGATGACACATAAGCATATGTCACGTAAGCAGAATCAACCACAAGACGACACATAAGCAAACTCAACCATTTAACGACACATAAGCAAGACCAACTCTCTAGTAGTATAATAAAGGATATATATATATATATATATATATATATATATATATATATATTTATTTGTGAATCTCCCCACCTCTCTCAATCCTTTATTTTAAAATTCTATAACTTTATGATATTTTTGGATAATATTTATATATCCTATATTTATATTCATACCTTCTATTCACTTATTTTTACTATATAAACCACCTTTTTTTAATTTGCATGAGTTAGTTGAAATAATTTATTATAGTTTTTAATTACAAATTGATATTTTGATTGAATTAATATTTGAAATATTTAATTTAAACACTTTATATATATATATATATATAATATCAAACCCGCGTATTACGCGGGGTCCTGTGCTAGTTTATACTACTCCCTCAGTCCCAGGATGTTGTTAACACTTGAGTTTAACACATTTATTAAGAAAAATGGGAGTGTGTGAGCGTGGACTTGAATAAAATAATGATAACTTTATGTTTTATTGACTTTTGTGAGAAAAAAAGTTATTTTCTTTTTTAGGGGTGTGAACAAAATCTTGGGACGTTCATTTAGGGCAAGTGTGAACAAAATCTTGGGACTGAAAGAATATTATATAGGTAAACGTCTATTACTTCAGGATATAATATATATTAATATTAGAATAGATATTAGTTTTGCACAAATATTTATTTATTTTTATAGAATTATTTTTTTTCCTATACAATAACACATGCAAGATATTGAAAAATGTATTACTCTAATAACACAAAGGTATTATTATAAGTAGAAATGTGTTCGCGCCAAAATATAAAAATACTCTTTCAGATTGTGTTACTATGATCACATTCTCGAGGCTGAAATAATATCTGGAATGAATATTGGAATTAAAGTGTTCATCCAAAAAATGACATTGAAAAATCCTGATTATACAATGCCGGTGAATTTTACAAGGCAACAATTTCCAATTTAACTAGTGTTTTGTCATGACAATAAATAAAAGTCAAGAATAATCACTTTCTACTTTTTTTTATTGTATCTCTCCAATCACATTTTCACTCATGGTCAACTTTATATTGCACTATTCAGAGTTAGATTGAGTAAAAGATTGAAGATTTTGTCACTTGATTCTAAATGAAATACATCCAAATATGCAATACATGTTGTTTATAGGGAGATTTGTCGCAATTTGTAAATATTTTTTTTAAACATTTGATTAGTAATAAATGTCATGATTTTATACTTTATTGTCCTTGAAATAGAATTATTTTATTATTAACTAATATTTTTAAAAATACAATAATATTAAAATAATAATAATAACAATATTTGTAAAACTTAAAAAAATGATTAATTACTTTACTATAAATTTTTGGTATAAGACCACAAAAATCGTGCATTTATACTAGTGTGTGTATATATATATTGTACGCTGTCAATTGATAAAATTGAGTAGCCACAAGTATATCTTCTCGACAATTTTAACCACTATAGCAATACATATATTAAGAGAGTTAATTATGACTCTCATCGATTTTTTCACTGTGTCAATTTTTTGTTTTGTTTTGTTCTCAATTTGCAATAATAATTTATGAGTAGGTCTCATACCATGAGACGGACTCATACAAGTTTTTTGTCATAATTTATAATAGATCAATGATTTTGTTTGTCTTCTGTAATAAATTATAAGATGCGTTTTGTTATTTGTCTGTAGAATAATATAAAACTCTATGCAACAATTTAAAAGTTTTTAGATATATAGAAATTTTTTAAGGTTTTAAAGAATTACTCATCATTGTTGGATAAAAAAATTATTCATCATCCAGTGCACATGTAAGTTAGTATACATAAGATAATTTTTTTTATCAATTATCGTGTAGAACTTGTAATAAAAAATTAATACCATAATTTTTTTTCATTTATACTACAAGGCAAAATATAAACATATAGTGTGTAACACATTATAATGGCTAATTATTATTAAATACCAAGAATAAGTAATAGAGAGAAAAAAAAAACAATTTGTTTAAAGACAAAATCTATCCAAAAGATTATGGGTCAAACTGAATTAAACAATACTTATAAATTCAATAAAATTAAAAATAGGGAAAAATATGATATAAGAAAATCAAATTGCTCGAGTCCTATTTGTGTTTAATTCGAATAAAAACATGTCCAATCTGGGTTAGATATGCAATACCCCTAAATTTAGGGATTAGATATTTTACTGTTACTGGAAATTTCCATAATCAACAAATAACTTTTCCTTTCTTAAAAAAAAAATAGTGATTATTCATTAACGAATTTTAGAACTTATATATATTCATAGCATAATATATAATAATTGCATGAGTATTTACTTTTATGTAGAAACCTTGATTCACAAATATGTCTTTCCAGTTTTTTTAAATTAAAAAGACTTACCTCTTAAAATTTTATAAACAACATTATACATACATATAGATAATTATGGATATTTATTTTATACATCTACCACAAAATCATTATCCCCCATTATTCCAAAGTTTGTTTATCTTTAAACTTTCAAAATAATATAAACTACATAAAAATATCTTCTCTCCAAAGGAATCATCGCATTATTTTTATTATTCAAAGAAAGCTAAAACCATGTAAAATACTCACCACTCTTTTTTTTACCGCAAGGTTAAACAATATTTTATGAGGTATATCTTGCTTTCTTTTTCGGAAAACTGAGAATTTCTATTTTCAATATTTATTTTCAAAATTGAGTGTGTATATATACCTACTGCATTAATACATTTTCTCTTGGAAATACCCAAATTAATTCCATGAATCCAAATGATTTTGAATCTGAAATTATATTATTAAAAGCCAGGCCTATGTGTTAATTTTCAAAATAATCGAGTTATTTTTTTTACCCAAAAAATAATAATTTATTTATACCATCTACTAATCACTTCGAAAGTTTATATATTTTGTACCTATATTTATTTTAATAGTTACGGAAGTCAAGTGTGTTGATGAGGTATTATATGTATTATAAAACTTGATAAACTATTTAACTAGATTCTATATATTTACTATTTTATTAATAATAATTTTAAGATTTATTATTATTTTAGGTCCTGAAAATTAAAGATATGTTATCGCATTAAATTTAGGTGGGAATTTCTATTCAGTTTACGTTTGTCTCTATTAAATACTTTGATTGTGAATTGTCATTGTCTATATGCGACTTTCCATGAGCTACATATTGTTTGTTATGATATGCTCTAACAGCAACGAGCTACAAATTATTTGCTATTATATGCTCCAACAGCTACAACTATAGTTTATTTGCTATTATATGCTCCAACAGCTACAACTACAGTTTATATGCTACTATATGCTCCAACAACTACATCTACAGTTTATTTGCTATTATATGCTCAAACAGCTACAACTACAATTTATTTGCTATTATATGCTCCAACAACTACAGCTACAATTTATGTGTACTTTTATGTTCCAACAATTTCAATTATAGCTTAGACCACAAGTGACCCTTACAAAGGTTACATAATGTTGTAAATATTTAATGATGGTTTACATGATTTGTATTTAACATTGACAATCGAGTTTCCACTGAGCTAGTTGTTTGCTCACCCCATTTATTTTAATATTTTACAAATTTAGAAGGAGCGCGGTGGAGGTCCGGTGGATGTGTGTCAAACGAACAATATTTTTATTCTAAGGTTTTTATTTCATGTGAATTAATTCATTTTACTTTAAGTTAGGATTTTAATGATTTTATTTTAAAAGAGTCGCATCTCGTATCCTAGTTAAATCATGTTTACCCTAGAATAAATTATGTATATTTTCGTGTTATTGAGTTAAAAAAAATTACTGATATTTTTAATATGATCTACTTCCGCTATAAGATTTTATAAAACTATTTGGCCTCCTTAGTATTTTTGTGTAAATCACTTTAAGCAAATTCTTTTCCTTCTACGAAATATTTGCATTTCTAAATAAATTGCTAAATTAAACCATTTCAAAAGTCTATGAAAATCGGGATGTGACAAGATAACAATCATACATACTCAAATAAACCTAATTAAGTTCGAATATCGGCAGAATTGAACAATTTGAAAACCTCGTAACAATCAATATTTCAATCACCACATATCTTACTCTATATATAAAGGGGCTTAACCTAAAATGGGCATATTATTTTTCATTGTTATTTAAATGTAATCGTGGTTCATTTTAGACATTGAAAAATAGAAATATGATATTATTATAGTTAATCTTATTAGAGTATTCTTGAATATTCTTTTAATGATTTTGTTAATGGGTTTTGAAGTTATATTCTTCAGTAGAATAAACTTATTCCCGGATTTGTGTATGCCATAAACCTTCACCTTTATTGTCATTTTTATTGTATCATGTTCTTTTTTTATAGAAGCTAATGTCTTTTTATGTGATTTATATATACTTATGATGTTGTAAGATTTTTATTGGATTTTATTTTACAGTTTTGGATTTAGTTATCATGTGAAACATCTTTGTTCCTTTTGCTAGTAATATGTTCTCAGGAGACAGTTGTAACATTCGAGGGAACGATCAACTAAATATCTTAATATTAGTTTTCTGTATGCTTTCCAGTAGAGCTTAAGTCGGGTGCTCAGGCCAATGATCCTAACATTATGGTTGCAGGGTTCATGTGTTGTCATTCTAATGTTTTATAATTAACACCATTAATTAATAATGAAAATAAATTACTAAAAGTCTGGGCAAGAGCTGAGGTGCCATAAAAATTAGTCCATAAAAATATTGCTCCACGGATGTCTTGACCATTTTCCACCCTATTTTTTTTTTCTATTTTCGATTACCTCAATTCATTTTCCTCTGCCTTGTATATTTATAAAAGGGAAAAAATAAAATGATTTCCCATTTTACAATTTCCTCAATTTATTTTCCTCCACTTGTATTTTTATAAAAGGACAAAAAAATTCCTTCACCTCGAATTTTTATAAAGGAAAAAAATAAATTAAAAAGGAGAAAGAGTAGGCCGGTGGTTCTAGAATTCGCAAAATCAAGGAAGAACCAATTTTATAGTATGAAATTTATACTACGCATATATTCCTTGTTACTAATATATGTGTTGGGTGGCGAACAATTAAGTAATTAATAAACAGGAGATTATTAATTACTTAGTAACAGGATAACAAATCAAAGGAGCTAGCAGTTTCGTGGAAGCGAACAGCTTTGTAGCGGAGCTAGCAGATTCGTAGGGCGAACAACTTTGTAGAAAAGCACTAATGCGGCAAGCAGAATTGTGGCGAGCAGCCTTGCAAAGAACAGCTGTGCCAGTGGCTCAAGCCAAAGCCAATTTGGGCGAACAGGTTCGTAGTAAAGCGAGCAACATTGTAAAACAATCCCAAGCGAGGAGCGAACAGCTCAGAACGCAAAGGACCATGACATCTAACGAAGACGTACAAGCGAGCAGCCGGTCACCGTCGAGAGCATCTCAGAAGTGCCAAAGACCAAGTACAACATGGGGAATTCCAAGAGTCACTAGCTTAGATATGGTCCAAGTGTCCTAACACTTGGCACCCATCCAATGAGTAATAGTGTAGATGTTGTACAAGTGTCCTAACACTTGGCAAAGATCCAATGGCTAAGCCATCAAGATGGTGACACATGGCCACTTTGTATGTCTATAAATACTCCCTTCTTGTACATGAAAAGAGGAGAACAATTCAATACAAGTCCAAACTCTTGTCAAATTATTTCTTGAACATCACTTAGCCAAATTTCATGATTTCTTGATCTTGTTTGGTGATCTTAGTTATAGAAAACAGCCACTAATCACCTTAGTTAGAAAAGATCATCAACAATTGGCGCTAGAGAGAGGGTTCGAACCTCCGATTTATGAAAAATTCGAAGAAAGGTTGAAGACTACCACCGGAATCTGCATAATTTCGCCGGAATCCGGGGAGAGGCTGCCGGAAAACAAGAGTGCATATTCTTAGGACAAAGATTTACAACACTTTGAGGGTTTTAATGCATGTGTGCATGAACTAGGGTTTCAAACCTTCATAATCACACACAAGGCTAGTAACCCTTGGAAAAGGTGTTTGCAAGAACAAGATTACTTCATCCATTTGCTTATTTACCCATATTTTGATAGTCGAAATGGTTCGATCGCAAGAAGAACGACATTCGAGTATATCTCCAAGTCGTAGACCAAGAACTAGGGTTTCTTCCACCGAAGGACATGCACGGACAGTGAGAGCAACTTCGCAGAGGAATATACAAGTCACTATTGACACGATTCCACCAGAAGTTGAAGCTCTTGCTCAAAACCCCGAAGAGCTAGCAAAAACCATTGCTGTTCTTCAATCCTTGCAAAATCGACAAATAGCAGGTGTGACGACCAGACGAACAGGCGAGCAGGAGCGTACTGGCGAACAAAGGAGTAAAATGAGAGAAGATGCACGTCGGGACGAGGCCGACAGCGAGGAAGTTCGTAGAAATAAAGGAAAAGCTCCATTGAGCGAACGTCTAGGAAGCAGAGGAGAATCATCACCAAGTCGAGCAGATGAGTCAAGCAAAAGTACTTCCCGAACAAGTGCTTTGGAGAGATTAGGAACAAGGAATGTAAATAGGAGGGAACCATCCCGAAGGCATGAAGAGCGATCACACCATCCTGCTCGCCCATCAGTGCTTGACCGAATCCGGAGGTCAGCTTTTGGCCGACTAGGGCTAAATGGAGCTAGCAACGCTGCTAGGAAGACAACTCAGGAGAAACGTCCCGTTGGCAAGGGACTGCACCGTGAAGAGGTCACTGAACCCAATCACGATGAACAGCCTTCCATCGGGAGAACTCCCCCAGATGAATTGCAGGAAATGAGAAAGGCAATCGAAGAATTGCAGAAACAGTTGGAATCCCAGAGAGGTGTCGGATCAACCGTTCTCCCATCTTCACCATTATCTCCGTCTATCCTCAGTGCACCGATCCAGAAGAAGATACAGTTCCCATCCATCAATTTATATGAGGGAACGTCGGACCCCCGCATTCATGCGACAAAATATTCGGATTTTATGATTTCGATGGGGGCAACCGACGCCACACAATGCCGAAATTTTCCACTCACCCTAGGAGATGGCCCGCACAGATGGTTTTCATCATTGGCGCCTGGCTCCATCAATTCTTTTGCCCAACTAAGCAAAGAGTTTCTGTCCCACTTCTCAACTGCCGGGTCTTACTTGACCCACAGACACCGTCTAGCAGATATTAGGCAGGGAGACGAGGAGTCTGACAAGCAATTTCTGGAAAGATTTGATAAAGTGTTACTGGAGGGCGAGATGGTGAGTGAAGACACGAAGATTGTGGCAGTGATGGCTGGTTTAAAGAAAGGAACTAATTTGTGGAAGGAAATGCATCTGACTTGCCCGAAAACATACACAGAGTTCAGACACAAAGCGGGAATTCACGTTTCAATGCAGGAGGCCCTACACCGAGAGATGGGAGACAAAACTGATCCGAAAAAGTCTAACAAGAAGTCGGGAGGAAGTGATTACAAAGCTCCGAAGAACATGAAGTCATTCAATGATGGAGCTGAGTTGAAAGAAAAGTTGAGTCAAGTCCTTACTATGTCCGTGGATGCTGTGTACAACAACGTTAAGGACAGGGAAATGTTGTCAGAGCCGCGGAAGATAAGGCAAGAGAAAGGAAAGCTGAACCCGAACAAATATTGTGCTTATCATCAGAACATCGGCCACTTCACGAGCGAGTGCCGAGATCTATTGAAGCAATTGTGGAAGTTCTATGAGGAAGGAAAGTTGTCCGAATTCGTGAAGAGGGAACCAGGTAAAAGACCAAGGGCGCCAGTACAATCCAGTTCGGATGACGAAGATAGTGATGACCAACCAAGCAAAGTTGGTAAGAGGGGAAGGAAGGTCCCAGCAGCCCCAGCAAGGCATATCCCGGAAATCCTAATGCTGGAACCCACTGGGCCAGTATGTGGTTGTTCTGATGGGAGGCCACCTATGTCGAAAAGAAAGAGGAAGGCAGAGCTGAGAGCAGTAGATCAAGTAATGGAAGTGGGTGTAAATCCATCGACCAAACGAACAGGGGACCTGACTTTCTCAGAGAAAGACTTAGACGGGATACTTACTCCCCACAACGACTCATTGGTCATTTGCGCCAATATTATGGGGACAAAAGTGCATCGTCTACTTTTCGACACTGGTTCCTACACGAATATCCTGTTCAAGAGCACGGTGGACCAGCTAGGAGATTGCGCTGAGTACATCAAAGACTGTGATCATAAGATTGTAGGTTTTGGAAATGCTGTAACTACCCCGCTAGGAATAGTTACGTTGGCAGTTGAGCTTGTATCAATCGAGGACCCGGAGAGGAAAATGAATAGAATGGTAGACTTCCTGGTTGTAGACCAACAGTCCACCTATAACGGGTTCCTCGGCCGTCATTTCTTGCATGAATTTAAAGCAGCTGTTTCAACGTACTATTATTGTTTAAAATTTCCAACAAAGAAGGGTGCAGGTACAGTCAAAGGAGACCAAAGGAAAGCTCGTGCGTGTCTATTGCAAATACAGTTGCAAGATCACCAAGTCAACATGGCGGACAGGTACTCAGACAAGGACGGAGATGATAGCGAGGCCATGACTTCCGTTGATACTGAAATAATGGAAGTCGACGAGCAGCCACGCAGCGACGAGCAACTATGCGCAGACGAACAGTTGCGCATTGGCGAACAGATGTGCGAAGGCACACAGTTGAACGAGGACGAGCAGGAACGCGAAGACGAACAGCTTGCCCAAACAGGAGGAACAGAAGCTGCTACTACTAGCAACGAGGAAGAACAAACAAGGGCAATGAACGTTGATGCAGAGGACATAGAGCCACGACTGGGGGCAGAACCGATGGAGATCGAAGATGAGCCAAAGACAGAAGGGCCCATTATTGACCCCAGATGGAAAGGCCAGAAACGAAGGGCTACCCCAGTCGAAGAGTTGGAAACTGTAAAAGTCGACCCGAACCAAGAGGGCTTAGAACTCTTCATAGGGTCCGAGCTACCAGAGCCGTACAGGACCAACATGATTGAGTTTCTTAAAGCAAACCTCGATGTGTTCGCATGGTCGCATGCAGACATGGTGGGCATCAGCCCCGAACATGCCTGTCACAGACTCAACATCGACCCGGGGAAGAAGCCAGTCCATCAGAAGAGGAGAAAATTTGGACCCGACAAATATGAGGCGCTCGACGTGGAGGTTAAAAAGTTGCTAGATAACGACTTAATCAAACAAGCGTTATGCCCGCAATGGGTGGCGAATCCAGTATTGGTCAGAAAAGCGACTGGAGCGTGGAGGCTCTGCATCGATTTCACAGATCTTAACACCGCTTGCCCAAAAGACAACTTCCCGTTGCCTCACATTGACCAGCTAGTTGATAGCACCGCCGGACATGAGCTGCTGACGTTCATGAATGCATTCGCAGGATATCATCAAATTGCGATGCATCCCGATGATCAAGAGCACACAGCGTTCTACACCAACAAAAACTTGCTATGCTGGAAGAGAATGCCATTCGGGCTAATCAACGCTGGAGCTACATATCAGAGGCTGGTTAACAAGATGTTTGATGATCACATCGGGAAGACGATGGAAGTATATGTGGACGACATTGTTGTCAAGAGCTCAAAAAAGGAAGATCACTTACAGCACCTGGCTCAAACATTTGAGATACTTCGGACCTACAATATGAAGCTGAATCCTAAGAAAAGCAGTTTCGGAGTCCATTCTGGGAAATTCTTGGGACATCTGGTTAGTCAGCGTGGAATTGAAGCAAATTCGGTGAAAGTGAAAGCAATCATGGAGATGCAACCACCCAGATCGGTTAAAGAGGTCCAACGACTAACCGGATGCCTAGCAGCTCTGAACAGGTTCGTTTCAAGATCTGGAGATAAGTGCAGACCGTTCTTCGAAGCAATCAAGAAGGGAAAATTTCAATGGACAGACGCCTGTCAACAAGCGTTCGAGCAGCTGAAAGAGTACCTCAGTGATACAAAAATTCTTGCCAAGCCAATCCCAGGGGAAAAGTTATATTTGTACTTGGCGGCCTCAGAGGTAGCAATCAGTTCAGTGCTCGTTCGAGCAGAAGGAAAGTTCCACCTGCCCATCTACTATGTAAGTCATGCCTTGCACGAAGCAGAGCTCAGATATTCACCAACAGAAAAGCTAGCATATGCACTGGTGATGAGTGTTAGAAAACTTCGTCCATATTTTTTCGACCACCAAGTGGAAGTGTTGACAACGTTCCCGCTCAAGCAAATATTGCACAGACCCGATGCAGCTGGCCGCCTCTTAAAATGGTCATTGGAAATCAGTCAATTCGGGATTTCATATACTCCTCGAACAGCGATCAAGGGGCAAGCCCTAGCAGACTTTATAGTCGAGCTGACTTTCCCCCAAGATCCAACGAGAGGACATAGTCATCCCTGGTACATGTATGTTGACGGTTCATCAACTAATACAGCATCGGGAGCAGGTATAGTCTTGATAAGCCCGGATAGGCAAGTTTTTACTTCAGCCGTTCGATTCGAGTTCATGGCGACGAACAACGAAGCAGAGTACGAGGCTGTGATCGTTGGGTTACGCCTAGCATTAGCAGTTGGAGTACGAAGGTTGCAAATCTTTGGAGATTCGCAATTGATCGTCAACCAGGTCCGAGGAGAATATGAAGCAAGAGATGAAGACATGGCTTTGTATCAAAAGATTGTTGCTCACTTGGCCTCCTTGTTCGAACAAATATACATTGAACAAATACCAAGAGACAATAATGCTCAAGCAGATGCATTAGCCAGGCTAGCAACCAGCACCGGACCAGCAGAATTGTCGGAAGTGACGCTAACAAAAATGTCCAAACCATCAACCGAAGATTACAAGATCTATCAGATCAACGAAGATTTCGAAGAAGACGACTGGAGGATGCCGATCATTGAATATTTGCAAAATGATAAAAAACCAGACAACCCATTCGAAGCTAACAAGTTGGTTAAAAGAGCGGCAAGATACACCATGATGGACGGACAGCTGTACAAGAGAGGAATTTCGCTCCCACTTCTGAAATGTTTGGCTAGGGAGCAAGGACAAGCAGTACTGAAAGAAATCCATGAGGGTGTATGCGGAAATCATGCCGGAGGACGGGCCCTGGCATATAAAACAATAAGGCAAGGATACTACTGGCCAACCCTCCTCCAGGATGCGATCAAGATTGCCCGAACTTGTCATAGATGTCAATTGTTTACCCCAAACATTCACAAACCCCCACACGAACTGATTTCAGTCAATAGTCCGTGGCCGTTTGCGAAATGGGGAATTGACCTCATTGGGCCTTTTCCCCCCGGGCAAGGAAATGTTCGATTCGCGGTAGTGGCTGTTGACTACTACACGAATTGGGCAGAAGCAGAAGCACTCGGGCGGATCACACAGGAGAAAATGATCAACTTTATATGGAAAAATATTGTTTGTCGTTTTGGGGTCCCTCAGGCGATAGTGACGGACAACGGGAGACAGTTTGAAGGAAAAGAGATCAGAGATTTTTGCGAAAAATGGGGAATAAAGAAACATTTCTCGACACCGTACCACCCCCAATCGAACGGTCAAGTAGAAGCAGTGAATAAAATAATCAAGCATATACTGAAGATCCGTTTGGTCGACAAGCAAGGAAAATGGTCGGAAGAGCTACCAGAGGTGTTGTGGGCATACCGAGTATCCCACAGAACAAGCACAGGCGAAACACCGTTCACAATGGCATTCGGGACAGAAGCAGTAATTCCGATTGAGCTAAAAGTCCCAACAAAACGAACAGCCGCGTTCGACGAAGAAGCAAACAACTCCGCAATGGCAGCAGAGTTGGACTTGCTTGAAGAAAAAAGAATAACAGCAGAATTGAAAAATGCGATCTACAAAAGAAGAGCAGCAAAGTACTACAATTCTCAAGTAAAAGCAAGAGAATTCGAAATTGGAGACTTGGTACTTAGAAAAGTTTTAATACCACCAGGAGTATTCGGCCCGACTTGGGAGGGCCCATACAAGGTGACGAATAAGTGGCACAACGGCACATACGACCTTGAAGACATGGAAGGCAAGTCGTCCCAATACTCCTGGAATACAACTTTACTCAAGAAGTACTACCAATGAAGTCCTGTAAGTCTTAGAAAGTTTGTAAATAGATCCTTTGTAAATTTTTGAAATTTTTTGTTCAAGTTTATAAGCGAGCAGATTTGCATTTATCTTACTAGGCGAGCAGAATTGCTTTTATCTTTTGTCTTGCTGAATTTTAGTTTTGAGCCTTAAGTCCAAATTACTTAGTTGCTCGCCCAAAAATTGGCAAAATACAAGTCTGTTATAAGACGAACAGAAAAGCTTATTAAAAGCAAAAATAAGGCTAAGTCCATAACGGACCAATAGCCCACATTAATGCAAGGCCAAGTCCACGAGCGACCAAAATGGCCCAAACAACTAAAGGTCAAGTTCTATAAGAACCAAATGACCAATTTAAAATTTAAGTGTTTACCTTAAGAAAAAAGGAACACTTAGAAACTGTAATGAGCAAAAGGCAATAGGCGAGCAACTAAGTAAGGCAAACAAAGAGGCGAGCAGTTAAGTAAGACAAATGAAGAGGCATAAGCTTGTAGATGAACAAAAATCTTCATATCATTAGATCAAAAAGTTTTACAATAGGAATGAGAAATACAGAAATGTTGTATATCCTATTGTAAGAAAAAACTAAAGTCTTCAAGGAAGAGGTGGAGGAGGAGCATCTTCAGTTCTGGTCGCCGGCGCGCTCGGCTGCTCGCCCTGGGCACTTGTACCAGCCCCGTCTATAGGAGTCAGGGGAAGCGAAGGAAACCCTTCAAAAACCTCATCAGCGGCTGCCGCGTTGGTCGTCGCTGGAGCAGGGTCAGGCTGGCCGCCATAAGTGGGAGCAGCAATATCGACTTCCTCGCCGAAGACTTCCAGGGGAAAGCCGAGGTCGGCCAAATCGGAGACGAACAAAGTTGAGCCAGGAGGAGGAGGATAATTTTTCACGTACTCAATGAAGTCCGCCTTCACCGCATCACGAATATCTTGATTGTGATCGTGGGCGAAGTGGACAGACCGTAAACATTCCGCAAAGGCACAGATGTACCCAAAGTTGGTCTTGTCCATCACTTCCTGCTCATGGACTTCGTATTCGATCAGGTTCTGGCGCTCTTCCTCCAACCTCTTGACATGCTCCTCGGCAGCGAGCAACCGAGCAGATAAGTCTGCTCGCTCCTTCTCAGCTCTCTCAACTCTCAAATCTGAGGACTTCACCTCCAACAGCATCTTCTCAGCCTTCTCCAAGGCGTTCTTCTCGCCAGCCAACGAGGCCTCCATCTTCCTCTCCATCAAAGCCAGCATCTTAGCATGCTCGGCCTTGCACTCTTTGATGGCAGAGGCTTTTTCTTAGTCCATCCTCTCCACGCGACGGCCCAAATCGCGGTTTGTTCGCTCGAGCTCCATGACTTGGTCGAGCAGCATTTGGGACTGGACCAATTGATGGCTAGTATTGTATGCCATCAGACGAACATTATCACTAGCAGATTGGCCAGTGACAAGGGTGTTCGCCGATTTTGTCCAAGCCCTTAGAACCATCTCGGCTGCTCGGTGAATAAGGGCATCAGGTATGTCGGAGAATGAAGGAGGTGCATTCTTCACTACTGAGAGATAGTGAAGAGTAGTCCCGCGGCCAGGATAAAGCGCTGGGTTATACCTAAAACAGAAAACACAGAAGTCAGTGATCAAGCAATATTGCGCCAAGCGGCGAACAACAAACAAAGCGAAGACAATTGACTTACTCCTTGATTTTAACGGGGGTCCCAACCTAAATAAGAGGTGTCTTTGGGATTGTCCCCTTTCTTGGTCGCCACCAGGCCAGCGACCACTTGCCGTTCATCCACCACTTCCAAAGAGGTGGACTTAGAGGCTGGAGATCGGGGAGCAGCACTGCTCGCCTCCACCATAGTCTTTGATCGCTTGGAGGCGCGATCATCACCGCGAGTGCCGCGAGCATCATCGTCCCGCGACGCTTTCTTTTTCTCCCTCTCTCGTTCCCTCTCCTTTTCCTTCCTCACATCTCGCGGAGAGGAAGTAATTTTGGCCGCAGGCTTGCGGCGACCAGCTCCGGTGGCTGGGCGACCAGTGGGGTTCTCCCCTGCCCGGAGGCGCATGATGGCAAGGGGAGGATCCATCTTCCTCCTTAAAGCGTCCGCCATTTGCTTAACTCGTCCGGCGAGCAAATAGTACGATTCGGGCACGGCCGGGATAGCAACAGTGACTTGTTGATCTGACAAGAAAAAGACGTTAGGCGAGCAAGAATGATGGACGAGCAAGAGTGTATGGCGAGCAAGAATATAAAGTTACCTTCTGGGACGGCGGCTTGGGCTTCAAGATGGTGAGGACTCGTAATCAAACCAGCAAGTTTGCGACAATGAGCCTTCGAGAGATGGTGTATGTCGCGACTAGCAACGTCGCGAAGAGAGATGATGGCTAAGGTGAAGAGGAACTCGTCACTGATGTCGGGGTGCCCCCACTTCAAGTTCCTTGGACCTGCAAAACAACGAAAAGGATTAAAATTAGTCCTACTTATGAATTAGCAAGATAAAATTAGCCCTACGTTTGATTTTTCCAAAGCCTTCAGGCGACATGATGCGCGCCTGCCCGCCAGCAAATCCCTCAGTTGCTCGCCAATCTCCACCAATAAAGAAGAATTGGCAATGCCAACCCTTAATCTTATTGGGAACACCTTCAATAAGTTTCAATCCGGTCTTCGCCTTAGCGTAATACCAGCCAGCACCGTCCTCGGAGATAGTTAAGGCATAAAGAAGCTCCGCGGTTGTTATTTTATTTTTGTAACCCTCAAGACCAAAAAGTGTCATGAAGGCTAGAAGAGTACTCCAACCGTTTGGGGTGATTTGAGTGATCGCCAGATTCATGTCGAGCAAGAACCGACCAATGAGCGGATGAACGGGGAGCGGGAAACCCGTGTTCAACACATCCAAGTTGATCGCCGTGCAGCCAGGAGGGGGGCGATCAGCAGTCTCTCCTTTCTTCGGCACATACATGAAAATATCGTAGGGGATCTTGTATGTTTCACGGATGCTCGCCAAATCGTCCTCAACAACAACACTAGCAACCTTGCTCGCTGCATAGTCCCCATCTTGAGCCTTCATAATTACCCTCGATGTGGGGGCAAAAGTTTTCGAGTAGCGAGCAGAATAGTCCGCCCACTCGTTGTCACGAACAACTCCTTCCGGGATCCGGGATTCTGGTGTAGTTTGAGAGATGGGGAAATTGATTTCCCTTAGAAACTCCCAAGTAAGCGTAGGACCTCCTTGCTCACGACCTCGCTGCTCGCCGGCATTGTCAGCCTGGTCGCCCTCGAGGTCGATTGAACCCTCTATCTCCGCGGCCACTTCTGCAGAGTCTTCCCCTAAGTTGGAAGAAGTTTCGGGTTCACGAGCGAGAGATTGTATCTTTTCTTGCTCGCCAGAGCGATCAACAGCGTATGTCTCTACCGAGCGAACAACGGAGTTCGCATCGGAGTCCGTGTCTTCGTCCACCAACAACGTGCGCGGGTTATTCGCTAATGCTTGGCGAACAGATCTGCGCGGAGAATCCAGATCTGCAGGTCTTTTTTTCGGATTTCGCCCGGGTCCGGATTGAGATGAACTTGAGGGGGAAAACTCCATTTAAAAAATAAACGATGGAAGAATTTTGCTAAATGGGGTAATGTACGGATAAAGATGCCACCGGAGAAGTTACGATGGCGGCGACGGCGTCAACAGTACGGCGGCGCTACGGTGGTTCGTCGCCGGAGTTACAGTCGCGGTTACAAGAAGTGCAAATTTAAAAAGAGATAATTTACGAAATTAAAGAAGAAAAAGGAACGTAGGATAGATTACCTTCGAAGAAATCAAAATCAAGGGCAAATACGGAGGAATCTGGGCACGAGAATTACAAGAAGAAAAAGCTTGAGAAGTTATCAATGGCGAAAATCTGAGAAATGCGGAAAGAAGAAAGAAGAAGAAAGTGACGCCTATTTATAAGGACAAGGCTGGGGCAAAAATGCAATTTCCGCAAAATACTATAGGCCCCTATGGGCAAATTGGGGGTCGCGCGTGACGGACGCGACGCCTCGCATTCCGTGCCTCGGGAATCCAACCGTCGCGACACAAAAAAGCGTTCGCTACTGGTCGCGCACGTGAGCTCTCATGCTCGCCTGTTCGCCCAACTGACCAAGATACTCGCCCATGTAAACATCCACGTTCCACCATTGCTCGCCCAATTTTCAAAGAAATTATAGCTTGGTCCCAATTGATCAATCCATGCCCAACATGAGACCAAGCTAGGGGGCAATTGTTGGGTGGCGAACAATTAAGTAATTAATAAACAGGAGATTATTAATTACTTAGTAACAGGATAACAAATCAAAGGAGCTAGCAGTTTCGTGGAAGCGAACAGCTTTGTAGCGGAGCTAGCAGATTCGTAGGGCGAACAGCTTTGTAGAAAAGCACTAATGCGGCAAGCAGAATTGTGGCGAGCAGCCTTGCAAAGAACAGCTGTGCCAGTGGCTCAAGCCAAAGCCAATTTGGGCGAACAGGTTCGTAGTAAAGCGAGCAACATTGTAAAACAATCCCAAGCGAGGAGCGAACAACTCAGAACGCAAAGGACCATGACATCTAACGAAGACGTACAAGCGAGCAGCCGGTCACCGTCGAGAGCATCTCAGAAGTGCCAAAGACCAAGTACAACATGGGGAATTCCAAGAGTCACTAGCTTAGATATGGTCCAAGTGTCCTAACACTTGGCACCCATCCAATGAGTAATAGTGTAGATGTTGTACAAGTGTCCTAACACTTGGCAAAGATCCAATGGCTAAGCCATCAAGATGGTGACACATGACCACTTTGTATGTCTATAAATACTCCCTTCTTGTACATGAAAAGAGGAGAACAATTCAATACAAGTCCAAACTCTTGTCAAATTATTTCTTGAACATCACTTAGCCAAATTTCATGATTTCTTGATCTTGTTTGGTGATCTTAGTTATAGAAAACAGCCACTAATCACCTTAGTTAGAAAAGATCATCAACAATATGCATTCATTGATATCATTACATGTATTTACTAATATCGTATAAGAAGATTTAAATTCAGCCTCGAATATTATTAATTATTTTTTCGATTCATTTTAAAATGAAATATGTTTATTTTATTTTTTTATATTCTTGAATAAAATTAAGTCGGACTTCGAAATCTCAATAAAATTAGTTGTGACATCAACCGCATGCATCTCTCTTATATTGATTCAAGATGGTAATCTTAATGGAGAAAAGTTCATGTTTAAATAAATGCAACCGTATTATTTGTTAAAAAAAAGGGGTCTATTTACAAGTATATGACAACTTTCTGCACAAAAAATCAATTCATAGCTTCAAGCCTCTTGTCCTCTGCAATTTGAACCTCCTCTTTTGCAATAGTTGCCAATTCAAACCTAGTTCAGCGCCTTTTTTGGCACTACCTCATTCATTTGAAGTAGCAGTCTGGTTCCAAGATAAAATGAAACAAAATCATAGCACATCAACACTTGATCGAACAAAATAACAATGCATTTAAATTAGGCTAAACATAAAGATAATTGCAATTATCCCTTTGAATTAAGAAACAAAATGTATGATTTAAGCCCAAATAATCCGAACCAAAATCTAGGGTGTAATTTTTCATAGTATGAAATTTATACCATTACATGTATTGACTGATACCATTACATGCATTCAGTGATACTATTACACCTACTCACTGATATCATAGCATGTGAAAGTGTAAAATGTAAAGGTATCAGTGAATGCATATAATGATATAAGTAATTGAATGTAATGGTATCAGTTTCATACTATGGACAAGTTTTGCACATAATCTGATTGTCTATTGAAATAGCAGGAACGCTGGATAGCAACATAGTGTATCATACTTACCCTGGTTAATATGTTTCAACTTTGAGTTACTTAATGGCACTATAGTTTCCATCTCCTAATATGCATGATTGTTATTTGAACTACGGTTTCTTGTAACTTATTTTTCGAAAACATAGATTTGATTGTCACACACATAGTACATAGAACAACCAAGTCTACAGCTGCATCAATAACTACTTTTCAAGAATGTTGTTTTCTAAGTTATGTTTCACATGCAAAATTCATTTTAAACAAAGGAAACTCCAGATGTTAAACATTGGTCAAGTCTGCATCCTTCCTAACTTAGCATTTAGTCATGAATGTGAAGTAATTTGTAACAATCAAGTTAGACTTCTCATCTTCTAGCTATATTTGAATTTCCATCACACTTGAATAATGTCGAGTTTTTTAGCATTTAAATCATCAAACAATACCATGAAATTTAAATTCACTTAATACTAATGTTTATCAGAAGCCACATAATCATTCCCCCAGCCCCAGGTAGGAATCATTCAATCTAAATGCAAACCATCACAATATTACCCTTTGAGCATTAATTCTGTTGTAGAATTGAGTTAATTTTCCTCTATCAGCCGGCTTTGGCTTCTTAGTTTTTTTCTTCAGTCCAAAAATCTCCTGCACCAAAGGTACATGAACCAGCACCAGCTTCCATGCCAATAACCAGCCTACACAGATCCCAAACACACCCCCAAAACAATGATCAGAGAGAGAGATTTCGATAAAAGAAATACAAGCAGTAAGATTAAAGAAAGCTCATAAAGAGTCAAAATTGCAGCAACTGCAATTCAAAATTCCATATCCAAGGATTAGGCAATGTTACAGGAAACCCAATAATCAAGTAAAAGTTCTACTGTTCCAGAAAAATTTCAATAAAAACCATCAAAGAGCTCAAGTTGTATATTGGAATTGATAAAAATTCAATATTGCAATTCAAAAAAATATATAAACACCAAATTTCAATAGACAACCCACAACAATAAACACATATAAATTCACAAAACATCCTATGTAGTCTACTCAGGGACATATATACAAACACATAATATACATCAAACATATAAAGAGAGAGAGAGGGAAGAGATGGTGTAACCTAGGAAGAGTAAGGAGAAAGTAAAAAGAATAGCCGCAATTGGTCGAACGAAAAGTAAAACGAAGTAATCCGAATTGGAGAGAAGGAAGGGTTCGCCGGAAAAATACTCCATTTTATTCGCCGAAGCCGAAGAATTGAGGAAGGTTTTGGTTTCCTCGGGAATATTGACTTTGAAATTATATGGTCTGGCAACGCGATTCTTCAATAAACGTTTTCCTGAAGTAACACCTTTATTTGTGTAAAGTAAAAAGTAAGCGCAAGAAATAATAATCCTACCCTACAAATATGAGTATTAAATTATGTTTTAGTCAAAAGACAATGAAATCCTCAACTTTAATTTCATGTTTGGGAAAGTAGAAAATCGTCCCACTAACCAAAATAGTTTTTCGTGTCCAACAATTTTTCTATATAATAAAAAAAAAAAAAACATTGTTTAAAATTATTTTTACTTCAATATGAAGTTCAATAATTAGAGATGTTAAAATGCTATGGTGCGGCTATGGAACCTTTGTCACGCTGTCAATTGTGGCACCCTCCTCCGGTAAATCGGTTTAAAATTAACACAAATGCAGCGTTTTTTCAGGACTTTGCAAGGACGGGAGTGGGGATGGTTCAATGCGATTGGGCTGGTAATTTTGTTCGGGCTTGGACTCTTCATAAGCCGGGTTATTTTGACGTTGAGGTGGGCGAAACCTGGGGATTCTATGAAACTATTTTATGGGCTAAGAATCTAGGCATCGATGACTTGATTATAGAGGGTGACTCCAAAATTGTTGTATATGCCATTAATTTCAGGGTTAAGCATGTTTCTATTTTTGGGGATTATATAAGAACCAGCATTGAGCTCCTTGCCAGTTTTCGATCTTATACTACTTGATTTGTCAAACGGGGAGCTAATTCTTTAGCTCACGATTTAGTGAGATCTTCTATCCATTATGGAAATTCTTTAGCCTATTGTCTTTGCAATAATATGAGCTAAGCATTACCGCGCTAAAAAAAGTGTTTTTAGGATGAAGCGTTTTCAAAATCTAAGAATCTTATAAAGTATTAGACAATTTGAATGTTGATACAAAATAACCAAATGATCAACAATCATAAATTCCCATTTGAGATCTACTTATATTTCATTTACTATTTCTATCCTGTACATATTCCACAATAGTTAATTCACAATAAAGAATGATATCATCAATTAACACGTCTGTTAAAAAAAAAGAGTTTTATCAATTAGGGCCTGAAAAATAGTAAAATAATCCATTTAAGGCCTGCACGATTTTTTCTATCAATTTAGGACATAAAAGATTGAAAACTATCGATTCAAGACCTGAAAGATAAAACTATTAATTTAGGACTTACTCAATTTTAAGACCGTGTTTGGTCTTTAATAAATTTTTATTATCCAATAATATCTTTATAAATCATATTTCCAAAAATATAAATATATATTAATTTAATGTTATTGGAAAAATATGAAACAAAAGAATTACTGAAAATAAATATATATAAATAAAATAAAAATATAAATTATTATATGTCAAACATAGTCTTAATATTCTTAAGTCTTAAATTGATAGATTATATCTTTCAAATCCTGGATTGATAGTTTTCTATCTTTCAGGTCTTGAATCGATAAGAAAAATCTTTTAAGAGAGATTGGAAAAATGACAGAGATACTTTTTTTTAGGGGGGGAGGGGGGGATGAGAGCGAGAGAACAATGTCTTAGATAAAATGGAATACGATATGTAAGCCAAAAAATTATGAGGGTCTAAGGGTAAAGGATTTGAAATGTTTTAATAGGGCTTTATTAGGAAAATGGGTGTGGAAATTATATTCTGAGAAGGATAGCTTTTGGGCCCGAGTAGTAAAGTCGAGATGGGGCGAGTCTTGGGAATTGGGCTTAAAGGGAAACGGTTCGGGTAGAGTGGTTAGATCGACTGGGTGTTGGGGGAGGTGTTGAAGGCAACAAGTGGAGGTTTGAGGGTTGGTTGGGGGGGGGTGGGGTGAGGAAGTTGGTTGATAACGGGCGTGATACATTTTCTTGGGAAGAGATTTGGGCTGGGGAGAGTACGCTTAGGAATAAGTTCCCTAGGCTGTACAATATTTGCACTAATAAATGGGGTAAAGTGAGTGATATGGAAAGTTGGAGGGAGGGGGTTTGACATTGCAATGGAGATGAAGGATAAATTTATTTGAAAGAGAAACAATGATGCTTAATGAATTGTATTTGTTGATTAATAACTCTCCTTTGAAGCCGGATGTTGACGGTACTTGGAGGTGGAGACATGCGGAGTCGGGAGAATACTCTTTTAAGTGAGGCTTATCAATAGCTACTACAACTAAAAGACATGGATCGTGGCGAGGAGAAAGAGGAATTCAAGCTGCTATGGAACAAATTCTCTCTTCCTATAGTTCGTTTACATGTGTGGAGAGTCCTTTGGAAAAGGTTACTGGCAACGAAGAAGCTGCAAAAGAAATGTATTTTACCACAAAATGCAAATATAAATTGCATATTTTGCAATAATAATGTGGAATCCGTACGACATACTTTCTTTGAATGTGATACATCCTACAAAATTTGGATGGAGTATTGTAAATGGCTATGTGTAAACACGGTTTTCTCCTCTAATCCCGCGACAAATCTACTACACTTCAGTAGGATACTTAGGGGGAAAAGTGGGAAATTGTTTGTTGTTTGCATTTGGGAATGTGTTGTATGGATGATGTGGAAAATACAAAATGTTGGGATTCTTCGGAATGAACAACTGCAAGTAGAAAAGATATTGTCCGAGATAAAAGTACGATTGTGGGGTTGGATATCAATGCACTTGATCGAGGTAGCTGCATCAAGTTTCCAAGATTGGGAGTATAATACGAGAAACATTTTACACTGTTAGGGGGTGTTTTTTTAATGTGACATTCATATAGTTCTGGGTGAATCATTTGCCAAGTGAGGAATGTATTAAGTGTGTAAAATTCTTATGGGTATTATTTGTACCTGGTGCTATTAATAAAAATTTGATTGTTGATATAAAAAAAAAAATATTTTACTATCTTTCAGGCCTAGATTGACATTATTAAAAAAAAATCAATTAATACGTGATATATGTCGAACGTAATGAAATATTTGAAATTTGATTGATGTAGTTGATTCTTCCCAATAAAATACATCCTCACAAATAAAATTGTTGCTCATCCACATTAATTCCAAAGATGAGATTATTATGATTATTTGAGTTCGCTTCCAATACTAGTTATATACACTATAAGCACGTCCAATTTGTCACTGCTTTCTGCTTTTTGTTTATTGAAGAGAAGTTTCCTACTGAAGAAGCTAGGGAGTATACCATCTAGCCAGCTCATTTGTTGTTAATTCTATCAACTGCAAGAACCGACAGTTGGTCAAAGAACCTCTGTTCTTGATCAACAACATCAAAGTTAGGGTGAAGGAATTTGGGCTCATTATCAAGAAAGTAAGGCTAGAAGCATTATTGATACGTTTTGGAATCACTCAACTATTTTTCTTTTTTATAGGACAAATGATGACTTGCACCCATGACCTCATGATACAGGTAGCAGCAGGGCTCTAACCATTTGAGTTATACATGTAAAGTAATATATATGGGTGAAATTACTTTTTGCGGGAACCGAACCTAGGATCTCGGCATGAGCCAAAGCTCTGATACCATGAAAGAGTTTCATATAATTTAAAAGTTCGAACTTGTATAGACATATGTAATGAATCCATTTATATTAATCCAATCTGCTTGGGTATGAATTAAACTTGTGAGGTTGTTATATGACACTGATAGCATCCAGAGGCTTTCCCAATAATTGTCACGTTATATGAGGATAGAGCTGCCCGGGTTTAGGAAGGTTGAAGATAAAATCTGGAATTTGTCTTATTTTAGAGATGAACTTTGAATGCTTAAGAACCCCAGACGTGACATATTCTGTATTTCTGATGGAATCCCGCCTGAATAACATCCATAAGGACTCCAAAAAACTTATTTTCTTGAAAATTTGAATGTGAATCTTTACATAAGTCAATATGTAATATCCAGTAGCAAACTGAGGCAAGTTCTTGGACAGAACAAGTATGAAGAAGTAATGAGGTTTCATCAATGATCAAACTGGTGTTATAGTACATAAGATCAGTTGTGTATGTTGAGTTATGGAGTCTAAAATGTTGTAAACAAATTTGATTTTTTTTAACCAATATTTGAATTTGATGGTTTTTTAGGACTACAATTCAATTTTTTATATATATAATACCACACAAAAAACAGTAGATCATCTGGTTTGATGTCCACAGATGACATAGCCATTCTTATGAATACATACTATATTTTATATTATTTTTCCATAATTGGAGAATAATTCTTAACCCATCATACAAATTAGGATAACCAAGAATCCTTCTTAATTCCTCTGACATATTTTTTCTTTCATCCAGTGATTTGATTGAATCTAGGTGGGAATGACAAATTTTAATTAATTATTTTATTTATTACAAGTTGTGACATTGATTGCTTCATCAGATTGGATTTTGACTCTTTGTTTTATGCATGTATATATATATATATATAAAGATTGTTGCAATATTGGCGGTCAGAAATGGCCCGAGGCATGAATCTTGATTATGATGTGATCCTGTGACTCAGTGTGTGTTAGCTTGACCAAGCCAACGATAGAAAAACTATTGAATCGTTTCAATTGATGTTCGATTCTCAATAGAGGTCGATACAAAAGGATTTGACAAACTCCATTATCAAAAATTGTATTTGCTTGTTAGGCTCGATTTACGAGAATTTATTATAATATATGAGGACTCGTTATGTTTAAATTCGATGCATTCGACTCGTTTGCTAGTCTAACCGACCTCTATTTTCAGTATGTAATGTAATTAAGCGAGCTCGAAGTAGATTCGCCAAAGGCTTGAATCGCGTTTGACTTGAAGTACTCGACTCGATTCAAATAACAACACCATCGATCCGCAATGCATGATCGACTGTTATTGGATTTATTTTATTTATTCATGTGTTCTGAATTGCTTCATTAGAATTGGAATTTTTGACGCTTTATTTTATTACACATGTGATAAAGTTTGTTACAGGATGTTGACTGTCATAAATGGGTGAGTGAATCTTGATGTTGATGTACCTTTGTAAGCTTGACCAAATCAGCAATTGAATTTAGGGTGTGTTTGAAATTCAGGAATTTCATTTTGACCCATTGTTTCACTTTTCGTGTTCGGTTTCATTTTATTTTAAAGTTTGAATTTATAGATTGATGTGAAATTAATTATTTTCATTACACTCCCTCTCACTTATGGGCCGAACTCAATTTTTCTTCTTTATTATGGATGAAGTTGCTCTCAGCGAGAATCATAATCTTTGTCTAATCGTGAGTCTTTTTGGCTCTGATATTATGAAAGAATTTCGCTTCATCTAAAAGTTCGAACATATAAAAAAAATATAAAATTAATTTATTTATTTCTTCCCTAACAGAACCATTAATATGCATAAATGTGATAAATTAGGTATAATGTGAGTTGTGTGTGTTACAATTTGGGATAAAAGAAATAAGTCTTTTGCTTGACGAATAAACTTTGATCCCTAAAATGAGGTATTTGTCGTTTATTTAAAGGCAAATATTAGTGGATGGAGTAGTAGTTACAAAAGTGATTTATCTTAGTGCATGTATGCCGTTGACTTCGACATACTCAGCTCTAGGTCCTTCATTTGACCAAAGTGTTGTTTTTTTTTTTTTTTTGGTATTCATATAATTAATCAAATTGTGTATCTCTGTCACTTTTAGTTATATATTCCACATTCTCCTTCCAAAACAAGTTAATAAGGGCAAAAATTGATCAAGACTTGTTCGTATTGTTGGGAAGTTAATTTTAATGTTAGGCTCTTTGCTGGAATCTCATTTTAAATTTTAAAACATTCTTTGGAAAATTAAGGCCTGCGTTTCACTTGTCTAGACATGTTTTGTAATTTGGTGGAAAGGAATGTTGATGCACTTCAATGTTTCTCCTATTATGTTCATGTGTGTCCCCGACTATTTTATATTTCTAGTTATTTTTTCATATGGTTTTACGAGAATGCATGTTTTATTTTGCACGTAGGGTTTAAATCCAAAACGTACGGACATGGGTGTTGGTGATCAAATTTAATTGATAGGGTTAGTGACTGTTTTAGTTCGATTTTAGATCACCAATCAATTGCGTGTGATTGATTACCACCGTAAATGGTAAATCGAAGATTCAGGATGTGGAATGGTAAATACGAAAGTCGAAATCGTGTTAATTTCGTATATGTGTGCGTTTAGGTGTTTAAGTGTGTGTTTTAGGAGTATTTGTGAATTTGAACTTGTATTTCTTAGCTGGAGAACAACTATTTATAGAGACTAGCAAGCATGAGGTGTCTATGACTCTTGGTCTTCCTAGCCTGCATGTTTGACAAGTGTCCTATTGACATTTGTTTGACCTTATCTAAGCTGAATCTTAGTTACAAAGTCTTCTTTGGTCTTATCTCGGGCTCATTGTTGTTCGTCCAGGTCGGTTTAGTTGATCCAGAATGGTTTTTCCATAGAAGTTGTTCGCCTTTTGAGGTTATGGCTCAGAAGTTGTTCGTCTTTGTGTTTTACACAGATTGGCTTTGTGATCTTGGTCCTTTGTTCGTTTCCATACACCTCTTAAGCTGGTAGTTGCACCATTTTTCATAATGTTGTTCGCCATTATTGGCTTGGTGGGGTCCATACTTGGCTTCGGGTCTCTAGACCTGTTCGCCAGTATGTTGTTCGTCGGTAGAGTTGTTCGTCAATTTATACACTCCCTGGATTGATTTATGCACCCCAACTTGATTTTCTTTGTTAATCATCTTTGATTTGGAGTTGGTTCTTCATAATCCTTTTTAAGGTTTTGATCCTTATTCGCCCGACAATGATTGATGTTCGCCTATCAACAATTGCCCCCTATCCTGACTAAATGTTGCCTCAAACGAGCAACTTTGTGGCGAGCAACTGTAGTCAGGATACTATACTGGTGAAGATTCGGACGAACATCATTGAATCTGGCGAGCAACTCCGGGCTCACCGTTTCGTCTTCCCATGATCTGGGGGATGTACGAGGATGACGTGGGCGGTATAATTGCGCGCCGCCCACGCGTGAGCATTCCCGAGGTCACGTGCCCCTATAATTGTATATAGGTCCCTTGATTTTCAATCTTGTTCGAAATTGACCCCGTTTTTCTTCAATTAAGTCCACATTTTGTTGGAAATTACGATCTGTACCCCGTTTTTTGCTTGGGGTATAAATAGAAGAGGGAAACAAATATTTTCCCACTTTTTTTGCCTCTTGCTACATTGCTCCGGCGAATTCTTCCATTCTCGGCGATCTCCAGCTTTCCGGTGACGTTTCTTCATCGCTTTGGCCTCCAATTCTGAAGCAAGGTAGTTATTTTTCTTATCTTTCCCTTTCTCCACATTTTTCTTTCGACATTTTCTTCAAAAAATTCTCATCGCCGCCGTGTGAGACCCTGCGCCACCATCTTCTCCGGGGATTCGCCGCCGTCTGCACCTTCTACCGCCGCCTGGTCTTTTTTTTAATCTCCTATGTCTTCACATTCGAGTAATAAATCGGAGGAAACCCTTGATCCCCTCTTCCCAACTGTGGCGCATGAACATCAACCCCCCTTTGAAATTTCTTCGGCATTGGACCCCCATGTGGACTCGGTTGTTCGATCGGTGGAAGATACTGGTGCTCGCCCATCAGGGAGGGAGGTGGTGATCATTACGAACAGGGATTCCGACGAGGGCTCTTCGTCCAGTACCGAGTCGGAAGAGGATCCCGAATTTGACGAGTTGACTCGCGAATTTTTAGAGGGGATAAACTTCCCATCTCCAAAGATGCTGGAAAATGAGATTCCGGTTGGAGTTGCTCGGCCTTTCGAATGGCGAGCATATGTTGAGGAATACGCGAACAACTTTGCTTGCCCACAAAGAAAAATAATGGATTTGGTGAAAACTGACTTCCAGGCGAGCAAAATCAAGAGTATTGTCCTCGAGGAGGATCTTGATCTGATCAGGGAGACCTACAAGATTCCTTATGACATTCACATGTGGGCCCCTGGGAGAAAAGAAAGAGCTGATCGCTCACCTCCAGGATGCACAACGATCAACATTGATACACTGATCGCTGGCTTGAGGTTGCTGCTACCCCCAGTTGTTGGTCGCTTCCTCGAGGCAACCAACCTTGCCATTACACAGATCACGCCGATTGGATGGATGAATTTGCTCGGCGCAATATGCTTGTTTGCCTTAAAGGGATATGTTGATCGTCTTACTGCTGAGGAGATCAACTATCTTATGACAATTACCAAGTGCCCAGTAGGTGAAGAAGGCTACTACTATCTCAAGGCCAGAATCGGACTTAAGATGGCAGAAGGAGTGCCGAACAAGATTAGGGACTGGAAACAACACTTCTTCATTATTGGGGGTGATTGGCGAGCATCTTCTGATCCACACGGTGGCATTGGGCGAATTAATTCTCCTGCTTCTTATGGAATAATTAAGCGTAAGTTTATCTTTGTTCGCTTTTGAACTGTATTGTTCTAATTTAACTTTTCTTGTTCGTTCGCAGGCCCTCGACTGCCCAAGTGGAACTCAGAAGAGGAGAAAATTGGTGCGGAGTTCCTGTTCACTTCCTGTTTGGTCGGCTTGCGCAACAAAACGGATAGGACCATCCAGTACTTGAGCGAGGAGAAGTGTCAGAAAGTTGCTCGCCTACTCACATTTCCTCACCACCTAGAGGCCCAGGCTGAAGTACCCCCAGGTATGGAAAATTTCTAACTTTTCCTTTTACAAGTTTGTTCGTCATTTGTTTCTCAAACTTGCTCGTCTAATTTTTATTTTCTCTTTTTTTTTTAGCCGAGCAAGTTACCGTTGCCGTCCCTCCCTGCTTTGGACTCTTGGAGTAGAGAGTATTCGAAATGGCACCACCGAAAGGACGAAGGAAGAAGGGTGACCTGCCTTCCAAGGTGTTGGCGATGACCAACAAGGCCTCTGCTGCCGAGCAAGCCCATCAGACAACTCTACCACCGAGCACATCGCCTAAACTGGCCCCTGCCTCCTCTCCTCACGGTCTCAAAAGGCTGAAGAAAAGTGATGGCTCATATGTATCCCAGCCACCCCTCACCACTGACAAGGGGAAATCCAAGGTGGGAGGATCTGGTCGCCTGTCCTTAGTCAAAGCTGCTCGCCCTCCTGCAACTGATGAGAGAGGAGAAAAATCGAGCAAAGATAGGCACACTCCTCCTCGCGGGCCTGAGGACATCACCTATCTTGGGTGGGATGGAGCTAAATTTGTCGAGTAAGGACTTTTTTTTTTAAAACTTGGAACAAAGGACCATAAGTTAAAAATTCCCTAAGTCTCGAAACTTTCTTGTTCGCAGGTACCGGGCCAGTGACCATCCAGGGCGAGCAGATATGCTCCATCAATACGCATGTTCGAAGACCCCGGCGAACATTCGTGACATCGCTGATGATCATGTTCGTCGGGCAACTGAGATAGTTGCTCGCGCCTGGTCAAAGCCACTGAACAAGACCGTTCTTGCCCAATGGGCCATTGATAACTTTCATTTGTCAATGGTGCAGGCTGCCAACTCCCTCGTGTCTGCTCAACGGGGAATGGCTCAGGTGGTGGAATTAGAAGAAGCTGCTCGCCATCACGCTGCTACTGTTCGCCAACTCTCCGAAGAAAAAGATACGATGGTGAACAACCTTAATGGCCAGATTGCTCGGCTCAATAACCAGATCTCCCTCTACATTGATAATGAAAAGAAATACCTTGAAGAAATTCAAGGTTTATCTAGTGAATTGGGAGGCAAAGATGCCATGCTCGGCGAAGAGAAGAGCAAACTGTCTGCGGCCGAGCAGAAGATTGCCGAGCTTGAGGCGGAGGTCACTCGCCTTAGAGAAGTGGAGGCCATCACCTTTACCCGCGATCAACTCGAGGCAGAGCTCCAAGCCCGGTCTGCTCCCATCTCAAACCTGGGATACATCTGCGCTTATGTCGATTGCATCCGCATGGCTGACGCGTATGAGTTTAGAGATATGGTGGAGGAGATGGGCAAGGACCTGTCCGAATTTCTGGAGCACTATCCCCCGCCGAACAACATTGAAATGCAATTGGGGGATATTGCCGAGCTGGGGGTTAAAATTGACTTCCTTGACCCCAGCATCACCATTACTCGCCCTCCACCTATGGTCGATGCGGGCGAGCAGGAAGAGGAGCCGGCCGCTGCGGACGAGCAAGCCGAGAGGGAGCAAAAAGTTGTCGAAGATATGGTAAGATATATGATCGTCGACCCACCGGCCGACCAGGCTCAAAGTCCTACTCTTGCCGATCAAACTCAAGATCCTCCCCCCGCCGAGCAGCCATAGATTTAGGACTTAGATTAATTTTTATCTTGTAACAGCTGCTTGCTAAGCTTTTCTTCATAGTTGCTCGTCTCCGTTGTACTTGAATTTTTTGTACTATTTTTTAGGCTCAAAGCCTTCTATTTAATGAAATGTCTTTCTTTTGTTCACTCATTTTCTTTATACGTTAATTGCCTTTATATTTTTGTCAATGCTTTTGCAATTATAACATATAATTTTGGGCTTTGTTCGACTTGAACTTTGCCTTAATGGAATTTGGGTTTAGCCTTAGGTTCTGTTCATCTTAAAAGACGAACAACCTTTAATTGGCTTTGGTCCTCAGGATGGACTTGTACCTCGAGCTTTTAGACTTTTTTCTTAACGAGCAACTGTATACATAATGAAAAATTTACAAGTGTTATAAGACTGCTCGTCACTAACATATACAACCTGACGAACAACTTTGAACACTAACCCAAATCATGCTCGCTTATAATATTTTTGCCGAGCAAAACTCTGTCTAAAATTAAAAAAGATGGAACAACACTAGACTATACAACGTGTCGAACAACTTTTCCTTCTATACTTAGCAAAATTTTCAAAAAATTAGGCAAGTTTTTGGTTTGCCTTACTTGGTTCACCTGCCCCCAAGATATTTGTCCGCCCAATCAAGAACTTGTTTGCCTCATTGATAGTACTTCTTTAGATGTACAGTATTCCAGGAGTATTGGGCCGGCTTGCCTTCCATGTCTTCGATATCGTATACACCATTAACGAATTTTTCCGTTATACGATACAGGCCCTCCCAAGTTGGTCCTAATACACCTGGAGGTTGGGCGAGCAACTTTCTTAGAACCAAATCTCCAACTCTGAATTCCCTAATTTTAACATGGGAATTATAGTAGTGTCCTGCTCGCTGCTTGTAGGTAGCATTTTTTAGCTCGGCACTTAATCTTTTTTCTTCGAGCAAATCCATCTCAGCAGCTAGAGCAGAGTTGTTCGCCTGCTCATCAAAGTTGGTCGTTCTGAATGTGTTGGTCTTTAACTCGATTGGTATTACAGCTTCTGTTCCGAAAGCCATTGCAAAAGGTGTCTCTCCGGTGCTCGACCTGGGAGAAACTCTATATGCCCACAGGACTTCCGGGAGTTCTTCAGACCAACTACTTTTGCTTTTCGCTAGCCGTACTTTTAATGTATGCTTGATTATCTTGTTCACGGCTTCGACCTGTCCATTTGACTGGGGATAATAGGGCGTATAGTAATGTTTTTTGATTCCCCACTTTATACGGAAATCTCTAAACTCTTTCCCATCAAACTGCGGACCATTGTCTCTTACGATGGTTTGCGGAATCCCAAAGCGACAGACAATGTTCTTCCAAATTAAGTTGATCATTTTCTGCTGCGTGATCTTTACCATGGCCTCTGCTTCCGCCCATTTCGTATAATAGTCGACTGTCACAATGGCAAATCGAATATTTCCAACTCCTGCTGGGAAGGGACCAATAATGTACATCCCCCATCTTGCAAATGGCCACAGGCTATAAACTGATACGAGCTGTTGGGCCGGGGTATGAATGTTTGGGGCAAAAATTTGACATTGATGGCAAGTCTTTGCTTTCTTAATTGCATCCTGGCGTAAAGTCGGCCAATAGTAGCCTTGTCTGATAGTTTTGTATGCCAAGGCTTGCCCCCCAGTGTGATTTCCACATAATCCGGCATGTATTTCTTCGAGTATTGCTCGTCCTTGCCCCCTAGGCAAACATTTGAGAAGTGGGATTGATATTCCCCTTTTGTAAAGCTGCTCGCCCACCAGAGTGTATGTGGCGGCTTGCTTTGTTAGCTTGACAGCTTCAAAAGGGTTGTTTGGGGTTTCCCCACTTTTCAAGTATTTGACTATACTTGTTCTCCAGTCTTCTTCTTCACTTGCTTGTTCGTCAAGTTTGTTGACATTATAACTTCTTGTTGATGGATCATTCATCTTTGTAATTATAATGTCTACCAACTCTGCAGGTCCTTCGCTTGTTGCTAATCGGGCCAATGCATCTGCTTGCGTGTTGCTTGTCCTTGGAATTTGTTCAATGAAGACTTGTTCTAACAAGGACATTAGGTAAGCAACAATCCGCTGATACTCGATCATATGATCGTCTTTCGCCTCGTATTCACCTCGGACTTGGTTCACAATTAATTGTGAGTCGCCGAATATTTGTAACCGTCTAACACCTACTGCAAGGGATAGGTGGAGACCAGCAATGAGAGCTTCATACTCAGCTTCGTTGTTGGTTGCCATGAAACCAAATTTGATCGCCGAGGTGAATACTTGTCTGTCAGGGCTGATTAGAACCACTCCTGCCCCCGAGGCTACATTAGTTGAGGAACCGTCAACGTAAAGATACCAGGGGTGATCAAGTCCTCTCGTCGGATCTGGTGGGAAGGTTAGTTCGACAATAAAGTCGGCTAACGCTTGCCCTTTGATCGTAGTTCGAGGAGCATAGGTCACCCCGAATTGGCTAATCTCTAGTGATCATTTTAGTAAACGCCCAACGGTGTCGGGGCGATGGAGAATTTGTCTGAGTGGGAAAGTTGTTAGCACTTCAACTTGATGATCAAAGAAGTAGGGTCGTAACTTCCTCACACTCATGACGAGTGCGTACGCCAGTTTCTCGGTTGGAGAGTATTTGATATCCGCTTCGTGCAAAGCTTAGCTGACGTAATAAATTGGTTGATGGAATTTGTCATCCTCCCGTACTAGAATAGAGCTGATTGCCACTTCTGATGCTGCCAAGTACAAGTATAGCTTTTCTCCTGGGACGGGTTTTGATAGAATTTTGACATCTCCCAGGTAGTCTTTAAGTTGGTCGAATGCCTTTTGACAGTTGTTAGTCCATGTAAATTGTCCTTTCTTGATGGCTTCGAAGAATGGACGACATTTGTCCCCTGATCTGGATATGAACCGATTTAATGCTGCTAGGCATCCTGTAAGTCTTTGCACTTCTTTTATCGAACGTGGTGGTTGCATATCCACGATAGCTTTGACTTTTGTTGGATTGGCTTCAATCCCACGTTGACTAACAAGATGGTCCAAGAATTTTCCGGAATGGACTCCAAAACTGCTCTTCTTCGGGTTCAACTTCATATTGTAATGCCGAAGAATATCGAACACCTGGGTCAAATGCTGAAGATGGTCTTCCTTTCGGGGGCTTTTAACTACGATATCGTCTACATAGACTTCTACCGTATCTACGATTTGTTCGTCGAACATTTTGTTCACCAACCTCTGGTATGTGGCTCCGGCGTTGATGAGGCCGAAGGGCATTCTCTTCCAACATAACAAGTTTTTGTTCGTATAAAATGTCGTGTTCTCTTGATCGTCTGGATGCATTGGGATTTGATGATACCCGATGAAAGCATCCATGAATGTTAGCATTTCGTGACCTGCATTGCTGTCCACCAATTGGTCAATGTGAGGGAGAGGAAAGTTGTCCTTCGGGCATGCTGCATTCAGATCTGTAAAGTCTATGCATAGCCTCCAGGTCCCGTTTGGTTTTCTCACAAGGACTGGGTTTGCTACCCATTGTGGACAGAGTGCTTGTCGGATTAGGTCGTTGTCTAACAACTTTTTTACCTCTTTATTCAAAGCCTGATACTTGTCTGGGCCATATTTTCTTCGTTTTTGATGGACAGGCCTTTTTGCTTGATTGATGTTGAGCTTATGGCAAGCATGTTTTGGATCTATCCCCACCATGTTTGCATGAGACCAAGCAAAAACATCTAGATTTTTACTGAGGAACTCTTTCATTCGGGATCTGTAAGGCTCTAGGAGCTCAGATCCTATGTATAATTCGAGATCCTGGTTTTCAGGATTAACTTTGAACGCCTCCAGTTCTTCAACTGGAGTTGCTCGTCGTTTTTGTCCTTTCCAACGAGGATCAAGTATTGGTCCCTCAGGATTGAAATCATTTTCGATGCTCATGGGCTCTGCTCACAGGCGGGGATCTAGATCGTCTGTTGGCCCTGATTCGTTATTGTTTGTCAACACCTGGCCCTCCAAGTCATTTGATAAATGTTGCTCGTCGCCATCTCTTTATTGTTCGTCAGATGAAAGTTCTCCATGGGTGGTGATGAGTTGTTCGTCCAACACTTGTTCGTTAGAGTGTTGCTCGTCAGTATCCATGTGGTCCTCTATGTCCATCATGTTCTCGAGTATTGATGATTTCTCATCAGGATAGCTAGTTGTGGTCTCCATCATGGACACTAATGCATGTTTGGCTTGCAGCCGTAGGAGACATTCCCTGACCTTTCTTTGATCTCCCTTCATTGTGCCTGCTCCGCTTGCTGTAGAGAACTTTAAGCAATAATGGTAAGTTGAACATGCAGCTTTGAATTCATTTAGAGAAGGTCGACCAAGAAACCCGTTGTAAGTTGATTCCTGATCGACGACCAAGAAATCAACCATTCTCGTTATGTTTTTTTCGGGTTCCTCGACCGTTACAAGCTGAACGGACAACCTAATTTCCCCTAACGAGACTGTTACAGCATTTTCGAAGCGTAAAATTCTGTGATTTGAAGGTCGGATGTAGCCCGAGTAGTCTCCAAGCTGGTCAAGCGTCTTCTTGAAAAGAATGTTGGTGTAGGCTCCGGTGTCCACCAACAATCTGTGCACTCTGGTCTCCATGATCTTAGCACAGATCACGGGCGAATCGTTATGGGGGGTCAAGGTTCCCTCCAAATCCTTCTCAGTAAAGGTCAATTATGATGTCTGCATGATGGATGACTTAACCCCCATTGTCTGTACTTGATCGATCGCTCGCAATTCGGCTTTTCTTTTTCGGTTGGAGATCGGCGGCCGTCCATCAGAACATCCTCCCGCTGGTTCCGCGGGTTCCATCATGTATAGATCTTCAAGTGGACGAGCAGCAACTGCCAGAACTGGTCGTCCTGGTTTATTATTCTTCTGAGGTTGATCATTCTCATCCTCAGAGTTGCTCTCCCGGACTCTCTTTCCAGGTTGTCTCTTAACAAAGTCGGAGAGCTTCCCCTCCTCGTAGAACCGCCAAAGTTGCTTGAGCAAATCTCTTCACTCGCTCGTAAAGTACCTCACGCTTTGATGGTAGGCACAATACTTGTTAGGGTTGAGTTTGCCGGTGTCTTGACGGATTTTCCGTGGAGGGGAGAGCAACTCCTTCTCCTTCACGTTTTCATAAACAGTATCGACTGACATTATTAGCACCTGATTCAACTTTTCCTTGAGCTCCGTCCCTTCAGTGAATGCCTTCATGTTCTTTGGGACTCGATAGCCTGTTGTGCCAGGTTTCTTGTTATTCTCCTTGGGATCAACTTTGTTCTCCCCCAAGTTTGATTGCAAGGCCTCGTGCATGGAAACGAATATGTCGGCTTGATTTCTGAACTCGGCATAACTTCTTGGGCACTTCAGACGTACCTCCTTCCATAGCTTAATCTTTTTTCAACCCGGCCATAACGGCAACAATTTTTGTGTCCTCACTGACGGGTTCACCTTCCAACAGCACCTTGTCGAACCTTTCCATGAACGCCCGATCGGACTCATCGTCATTTTGTTTTAGGTTTAACAATTGGTGCTTTTGGGATAAATATGATCCCACCGTAGAGAAATGGGAAAGGAACTCTCGGCTCAGTTGAACGAACGAGTGGATAGATGCTGGTGGCATTGCCGAAAACCACTTGTGCACCCGGCCCCCCAAGGTTAATGGGAAGTTTCGGCATTGGGTAGCATCGCTGGCTCCCACCGAGACCATATAATCTGAGTACTTTATTAAATAGACCCTGGGATCAGCAAGACCATCGTACTGGATACTTGTGATTAGGCGTGAAATTGTCATGATTCGTCACTCGAAATGCCCTAATTCTGGCCGATTTTATCGAGTATTTGGAGTCAATTGAGCATTATTTCTATACATTGATGAATTTGTCTCTTTAATTCTCATAGGTGAATCGAGGGCGAAGAACGGAGTTCGTAGGACTTTGAATCGACTCAAACGGATGCTCGGATGAGAAGATGTCGAAGGAATACGATTGGTGTTAGTGTTGAAGAAGAAAAGTACTAATTGTAGCAATTTTGGGAGTCATTCGAGTGGACCACTCGAGCACTAGCGCTGAACATGTTGCTCGAGCGCCCAAAACTTACAGAAAAATTCGAGCATTCGAGCAGCTCGAGCGTGTTGCTCGAGCGCCCCAAAACTTGCAGAGGAATCCGAGCGCTCGACCAGCTCAAGCGCCACCGCTCGAGCACTTGCACCATTCGAGCTCCACGCTCGAGCACCACCGCTCGAGCGCCTTCATGTTTTGCGCTTTAAAAGTCGTTTTACGGCCCATGAGTTCACGATTCGGCCCGTTGCTTATATATACTCGTCTCAAGCTCGTTTTGGGGGGATACCACTTACCATCATTAGATTCAAGAGTGTTTTAGAGAGTTAATTTTTGGAGAAGAAGGAACGAGCAAGTTTACTTTACGTTTTTTAGGTTTTCTTACGAATTCACGACACGATTTTATTTTTTTAGTTTAGTTTCTTCATATCTTTGTTCTTGAACACGTTGAGACTTCGTTTTATTGAATTAATTTTAGTTTATTCCTTTATATCTTGAAACCCTAGTTTATGATTTATCTTTTCTTCGTTATAATCATCATGTTCATGTTCGTTACTTCTTCAATTGTTCTTGTTTACGTAAAACCCATGTCTAGCTAAAACCCTTGCATGCTTGGGATAGGATGAACTCGTAGAAGTTGTGGGTATAATTCGGGACATTAGGTTTTAATTCTCTTGATTAATGAATTCTTAAAATCAATCTTAACTTTGCCTTTGAATTTCGTTCGAAAAGTGTTAGAGAGAGGACGACCGTATCACTCTTTAACAACGAGTAGACTTAACGAGAGGGTTTAGAAAAGGTTAATTCATCTACCAGTTTAGCGAAGGAGGATGACCGCATCACCTTAGTTAAATTAGGGTCTCATTAATTAAGCACAATTTATTAACTTGTTAGTGGATTAGTGAAGTCGTTTGTTAGGATAAAGTATTAGGGTTTAAAATCTTGAGCTTTCATCTTGCATTCTTTTACTTAGGTTAATTCTTGCGCGTCACGATTATTTTTATTATGTACCTGCTCCATTAGTACACGTAAGGATTCCTATCCTGAGCATCACCATCTCTCATTTGAAAACAACCCTTCGATTCTTAGTTTAATTTCGCCTTTTGCATTCCTAGGATAATTTTAGTCTTTTAATTAATCTTTCAAAAAACCCAAAAACATTACACTCATATTAGCTACGACGCGTAGATCTTCAGGGATCTGTTCGCATACACTCCATCTCGTGGGTTCGATATACTTGGTCATTATACTTACTTATACTACAGTGAACTCGTACGCTTGCGAGGAATCTACTAGTAGAAGTTAGTATATTCGCTTCAAGTCAACTTGCTGGGAATTGGACCTTCTTTTGAATCGGGGCTTTCAGAATGAGGGATGACAATGGTGAGGATGGCAAACTGGTCGTCCCTACTCCTCTTTGTTGGTCCAGTTGTCCCTGCATGATCTCCACTGCCCTTCTCAGGCTTGATAGCTCATCCAAAGATGCCCCCTGACTTGGAGGTTATTCGGCGAGCAAAGGTACAAACTTTTCTGCTCGTCGCATCCCTCACTCGGAGTGGGTAAATCCTGGAGCTGCTTTCTAGGGTTGCTCGCCGCATTTGGCCCTAGACGCCTGAAGGCAGACTGGGAGAGTCTCTCATGAATTGATGGGCGTGGTTGTTCAAATGTTGTTCGCCCATGCTCTGCTCCCAGGCGAGCAACTTTCTCATGTTGTTGGGGTTGACCAAGTCTATCCTGGGCATTGGAACGAGTTGTTCCATGGCTCAATACTGTTGTTCGCCCACGAGCAGACTCAGCTTGGCCCTCTCTCGGTTCAATCACCTTGGCTTTGCCCTTATCCCGCCTGGCTTGGGCACTATTCACTTCGTGTTGTTCGCCCCTAACTGACCTGGCCCTAACAACTTCCAGGGGTTTATCCTTAGGCCTTACTTGTGAAGACCTATTTTGTTCTTGCTGTCTCTGGAGAGCTTGGAGAGCAGCAATGATCTTGGCCAGTTCATTAGGGTTGTTCGCTAGAACCTCCATTTCAAGTGGGAGATTATGGGTTATAGCCGTATGCTGTGATCTGTTCGCATGCCTGGGATTACGATCCTGGTGGTCGGCCGACGAAGCTCGGGTAGGAGATGCTCTCCTCGATAAGCGTGATCCTTGTGTTTCCTTGGATTGAGGCATTTCAAATTAATTTGTCTCAATTCTTATGATGAAGAACACCAAGAACACCTTTGTTTGAATCTTCAAATATTTCTTGAAACTTTCTTCAAATCTTCAAGTTTTCAACTTGAAGTTCTTGATTAATCACCCTAAACCGGAGGTTCGGCCCCTCCTTCTAGCGCCAATTTGTTGGTGATCAAATTTAATTGATAGGGTTAGTGACTGTTTTAGTTCGGTTTTAGATCACCAATCAATTACGTGTGATTGATTACCACCGTAAATGGTAAATCGAAGATTCGGGATGTGGAATGGTAAATACGAAAGTTGAAATCATGTTAATTTCGTATATGTGTGCGTTTAGGTGTTTAAGTGTGTGTTTTAGGAGTATTTGTGAATTTGAACTTGTATTTCTTAGCTGGAGAACAACTATTTATAGAGACTAGCAAGCATGAGGTGTCTATGACTCTTGGTCTCCCTAGTCTGCATGCTTGACAAGTGTCCTATTGACCTTTGTTTGACCTTATCTAAGCTGAATCTTAGTTACAAAGTCTTCTTTGGTCTTATCTTGGGCTCATTGTTGTTCGTCCAGGTCGGTTTAGTTGATCCAGAATGGTTCTTCCATAGAAGTTGTTCGCCTTTTGAGGTTATGGCTCAGAAGTTGTTCGCCTTTGTGTTTTACACAGATTGGCTTTGGGATCTTGGTCCTTTATTCGTTTCCATACACCTCTTAAGCTGGTAGTTGCACCATTTTTCATAATGTTGTTCGTCATTATTGACTTGGTGGGGTCCATACTTGGCTTCGGGTCTCTAGACCTGTTCGCCAGTATGTTGTTCGTCGGTAGAGTTGTTCGTCAATTTATACAGTCCCTGGATTGATTTATGCACCCCAACTTGATTTTCTTTGTTAATCATCTTTGATTTGGAGTTGGTTCTTCATAATCATTTTTAAGGTTTTGATCTTTGTTCGCCCGGCAATGATTGATGTTCGCCTATCAACAATGGGTGAACCTATTGACTTTAATACCAAAAAAGAATTTCATCTCATCCATAAATCAAAACTAATAAAAAATTGACATTAATTAATTTGTATGATTCCCTAATAATAATAATAATAATAATAATAATAATAATAATAATAATAATAATAATGATTGACTTGAGTGTGGTATTGCTCTTGAACATTTTTTCGTATGTTGTAGTGTGCTCGCATGATGTTTTGATTCATCTCACGTGAAGTTAATGTGGTGGTAGTGTTGATAACAAAATATTCAATGCATGTATTTTTGGGTTCATGGTTCCCATGTTCAGGACAAAAGTGGAGGAACATGTTGCTTTTGGAGGACAAGGTTGCATAATTGTGGCGTATGATTATGTATATTAAGATTTCTTAAGGCATAAATCCGTAATATCACATTATAAAATATTATGAATATTTATTTATAAGAATAATTGTATCACTGAATGAATGGTCTGATATCAATTTTATAATATGAACAAGTTTCATGTTATAATGACTCATTTATTTCTAATATTTTTTTGTTGTACCATTTTTGTTGGCTTTTTTTTCTTTTAATCGAAAGAGTGATAACTCAAACTTATGACCTAAACTACAACATAGGTAACAGAGCTCTAACCCATTTGAATTATTTCATTCTATCAATTTTAATCTTGTTTCAGTTTGGTTTTTTTACCATGGAACCTCCAACTTCTATTCGATGGTGTGCAGTGATTAAACTTCACCCTCATTTAAACCACACTAAACACGACGTATACGACAGTCTCGATTGGAAAAATGTAGGCCTCTTTTATTTTTAGTGACAAGAGCTAAAGGTACATACTTGATAGCTTTAATTTTCGTACAAAAATTAGCAAGGTTTGATTTTTAATTAATGTTTGTACTATGAAAGAAGTGTATAATTTATGAAGAGATTCGAGTGATATCATATTCTAGTTGAATTTGATAATCAGGTTACAGTCACTCTTTGAATTAAGTAGATTAATCAGAAGACCAAAAAAAAAATGTTGTCTAAACCACAAACACAATACATTATTTACAGTTGTGTCCCTTATTTTTGTCTATATACTTTGACCTAGTAAATAAAGATTATTTTAGTAATTAGTTTAATAAGTTAAATGTTTGTTTGGTTTAAGGCACAGATAATCCATGAATTTCCGGTAAGGGACAAAAAGCATGAGATCCGGTTAGAAGGTGGAGAAAGTGACTTACAAAATTAATTTTATTATTACAGTTAACCACTATTATATTCCCCCTACACAATTTCACCCCCTAAAAGGGGGAAGAAAATGGAAAGAAGAGAATAAAATCATCTTGGAGTTGATGTGTGTTCTCTCCCTCACAATCTATGTGAAAGAAAAAGTCAAGAAATCTTTTATTTCCCACTTTTTGTTCACTTGTTCCATTTTTGAATATATAAAGAAGTGTTGGAATATGTTTATAAAGTATTTTGATACTATCATTTTATCAATATTATGTGTGGGAGTTTTATCTCTCCAATGTGGGGGATAGCTCCTTGTGGTCACCATGCACTGGTCCTCCCACCTAATGGGCCGCTGAATCACCATGATTTACCTCCTCCACCCAATCCTGTCGGATCAGGGGGTGGGGGCTTCGCCTTTTGCTACAAGAAAATTTAATTAATCGATAATTCTTGAAATATTACTCTTGCACTAGCTCGTGAAATGAAATTGAACCTAATCCAAAGTCACAATTTGATCATTAAACACAAATTTATTTACTCCCTTCATTTCTAATTAGATTGTCCTACTGTAAAAAAAAAAAAAAAAAAAAAAAAAAGAAAAAAAAGTCCTATTTTTAATTGATTTTTCATTTATACATGACAATAATGTAATTATACCGCAATATATCTTAATATTATACCACAAGCCATATTTTATGATATTACTTTATTATTCTATTTTATTTTAAAAGTTGATTAGAAATATTAATAAATAATTTTTATATTAAAATTTGTGTCAAAATCAAATGAGTAGGAATGAAAGTGAGTATCAATTTCCATCTATCACTATACACATATTAGGAACCAAAGATTCTTGATACATCGGATTAGTACAAAATTAACTATTGTAGCACAAGTTCATGATCTTAAAACCAAACCTAATCCAAAATCAAATTAACCACCAAAGTTAATAAAGGATAAAAAAATTTGGAATGGAATATTGAGTTGAGAAAGGGACTTTGGTATCAAAGGGGAAGTGAATCAGACAAAAGGCTCAGAGAGTGCCAAAAACACATCCACTTTTGACATTAAAGCCAAATTTAGGAATCTAACAGTGCTTCTCACTGTCAAAATCCTCCCACTTTCATCATCATTTGTTGCAGCAATCAAAGTAATACTAAACATTCAAACAAGTGGCAGAAACAATGACTATGTTGTTGTAAGATAATGCAAACAATTTCTTTGATAATTACAAAAGATTTTTTCATTAACTTTTTTAATTTTTTTACTGCATTCTTTATATGGAAAAGAGAGACAAAAACAGAGAGAGGCTACCTTTTATGCTTGGTTGAAATGGTATGTTTTCTTCTGCATTACAGCTTGTTTCAGTCATGTCATGTTTCTTTAACTATTTATTTTTTAAATAAATGTTTTTGTTGGGCCTTGGATTCTCATTTCTTGATTATCTGAAAACCATGTTTTTGCTGGCATTATTTTCCCTCACTTTTAACAGATTTCCTTTTTGGGCTTTTACAAGAAAGACTGCTGCAGTGCCTCCCATTTTAAGCTGCTGTAAAAACAGAGGAGAGAGAGAGAAAGGGAGTAGGGAGGAGAGAGAAAAGAAAGAACAAAAGAAACTAAAAATATAAAATAAGTTACAGTCAAACAACTACTGATTTTCTTCTTCTTTTTTTCCACCTAATTGTACCTTTTTTTTTTTCTTCACAATAAAAAACTGTTGAAATTCTCTACCTATGACTGCAGAAATCCAAAAGCTTCTTCCTCCCTTCAACAATTTCATCAAAAAAATCATCAATCTGCCCAATTATATTCTCAGTCCCAGCCCTCAAAATTCCCAAATTGCCCTTTAAAACCTCCACTCGCTCTCTCATCCCGCCTTCTGATTCCCAATCAATACCCCCCTGCGATAACCTCCTCTCGAGCTCCCCCCTAAGTTCATCCATGGCGGCCCGAGATCGCCTGAACTCATACAACAGAATCCCGGCCCGGCCCGGCATCTGATTGATCTCAGCCGTCACCCTCTGCTGCAGCCTCGCTGTCGAAATCATGAACGTTGATCCGTAAAACAAACACCCTTCGTATCCATTGATTGAGAAGTCGGGCTCGGGCCAGCAATAAACCAATCCGTATAACAGAATCATCAACAGAAGTGAGCTCACATTTCTCATTGCGTAGAGAACTCCCCTGAATCCAGAAAAACCATTCAGTTTCGATTCTACAGAAACTTTGTCATCGAATTTCAGCGACAAAGGCTCAATTCGGGTCTCCATCATGGCCCGATTGTCGCCCTCCAGGCCCACGGCCTCCCTCCTGCAGCCTGACATGGCCCGAATCACCTGTTCGATCAAAAACCCCAATTCAAAAATTGAAAAAAATTAACCCGATCTCGATTCATTCAATCAATCAATCAATCAATCAGTCTTACCTGGCGCGATTGCTGAGGGCTCAATCGGCGATGGCCGTCGAGCGATGAGGTTATGTTGAGGCCCGAAGAGTAGTAATTCTCCATCCCGGAAATCCCTGTTTTAAGGACATGGCAGACCTCCCAGAGCTTGGAGCTTTCATCCATATACTCATCGAGCCATTTTTCCCCAACCGGTAAATGCAATTTCTGAACGAGAAGCGTCAATTGAGAATGAAACGATCGGAGGAGAGAGAGAACCCTCTGGAGAAACTGAATCGACATGAAATTATTGGATAAGAAAACTCGCTCCAGATCGTCGATTCCGCGGGTTAGGAAGTTGTAGAAGCCATTGACGGAGTTGGTGGAGGAAGGATCCATCATAAGAAGAGAGAAGAACAGGAGATGAGAGAGAGAGAAGAGGGGATGAGGGAGTGAGGTATTTAAAGCGGTGGAGAGAGAACAATCTTAGAAGCTCAGGTTTCAAAGGGTGAAAAGGATTGTTGGGAGCAATGATGATTGTTTCCTATGGAGGGGAAAGGATGATTGGTAATCTGCCATTTTCATTGTTTAAAGGGCAGAAAGGAAGAAGGAAAGGAGAAAAAGGAAAGGGGAAAACAAAATCCCATCTCTCTAGAAATCAAGAGAGAGAGAGAGATAAGCATAGCATGCAAAAGGGACATGAAATCCTCATGAACTCTCAACAAATTCCTTTCTTTCTCCTAAAAACAATTATTGCCTGTATATACACTGTATTTATCAATTTTTCTATTTTATCATCTCAATTTACATTAATTGTATGATAACGGTATTGCTAATTTGCTTTAGTATACATGGAGTATGCACACTAAGTTTAAGTAAATGTACTAATTTTTTTTTTTATCAATACACACTCAAAATAATCATGTAACATAATTATTAGCATGTATTTAAAAGTGGTCATATATATATATATATATATATATTTTTGTAATTCATACACGTCAAGTAATTATCTTATAGACGATGTATAATGCAGTGTGTACTCACGTGTAATGTCGTGTCTTTTTATCGATACACGTTATGTGAATACTTTATAAATGAGATTCATGTTATGTTGTACATGTAGTGTGCTTGTATTCATGAGCAAATGTTGTACTCTTTCAACAAAACATGTCATGCAATTCGACAATTATTATTTACAGGTGTTGCGTGTTGTACTGCATATGTAGTGTGCACTCATGAATAATCGTCTTTTTTTTTATCAAAATATACATCACATAATTATCTTGTACACGATACACGATGTGCTATATTTTATTAATACACGCCTAACAAATATTCTATACATAATTTTTTTTACTATACCATATACATGGTAGTGTAGTGTGTATTTATGAGTAACCATAATCCCTTACGCTTCATGATTATTTTTTAAACAAGTAATGTCAAGAAGGGGGAAGTAATATCTTCTAGGGAAAAAGTTGAAAGTTTGAACAAGTTGGTAGTTCAAAAATCTTGCCCCTTTTTGGACAATGTTGTTAATGATGTTGAGTTTTGAGTTTCATTGGTTTGTAAAATGTTTGACCAAGAATGACTTGAATTGGGCAACCTAAGACCAACTCTACTATCTCTCTCCCAAGTCCCAAATATCGTTCCTCTTAATTCTTCTCTTTCTTCTTCCAATTTGGATTTAATTAAATGAGTTGGCCATTTTTTGATTTTAGTGCTCTTTGGCTTCTTCTTTCCCCTTTTTATTCCTCGAGCAACTGAATTTGTTTCCTTTACTTCCCTTCTATTCTATTGAAATTTGTGGGGGCATTGCTTTCTCCTAGATATATATACATATATACACTTTTTATCATTAAAAAAAAGGGTACACAATAAAATACACAATATTCATCATGTTTTATGTACTTGCACTTAAAATGAATTGATAAATTATACTACATTTATAAGTTTAATTAATATTACACCACCTATCTCCATCTTCTTCTTCTTCTTTATTTATTTTTGAAATTTTATAGTTCTTTTAAAGGGATTTGGAATGATGAGATTCTTTCTTTGTATTTGTATTTGTGTACTACAAAATCAGTCTTTTTAGGCCACCCAAAACCCTTTTCACTATTCTTTTGCATCCCTTTTCAAGATTCTTTTTCTTAATTATGTATGTGTATATATATTGGTTCTTCCACCCTGCTTTCTTTTTAATTTTTTTGGTCGTACAATATATGATGCTCCCGCTAGACCTTACAATGAACAAACCCACATGATATTTGAAGCATTCTCATTTGATTAGTGGCCCTTTGGACCCATCAATCATCTTAGGGTCCTATTCCCTCTCATTGCCTCAATTATCTTTGAAAATTCTCACTTGCAGTTAATACTATAGAGAGATGATGGAAAAAGAGAGATTATCTTTATTATATGCGTATATATACACCATAATTACTATACAAATTTCACATTTTACCCTCATATTAGTGGTATATATATTCAAATAACACAATCACAAATTCTCCCGTGAATAAATTTCATAGTATAAAAGTAATACCATCAAATGTATTAATTGATATCATCATATGCATTTATTGGTAAATTGTTATGATATTAGTGAATGCATCTAATGATATTTGTGAATACATTAGTTTCATAACATGAACAAATTTCACAAGAGACATACTCTTCAAATAAATCAGAACTAGTTAGTATGCAAACGTGTTCAACTCGATCCATTTATAAAGAATATTTGAATTTGAATTATTTTAGTGGAGACACTCCAAGGATCCAATATTTTGCTCAACTAAGAAGGTGAATGATCAAAGACCTCATATGTTAAAAGGATATGTTTGGCTAATTCAAGTCCTTTTAAAAGAGAGGTTGTAATATAACATCAATATGATGTAATTGAGCATTATGTGGTAAGCTCTTAGCCATAACATAATAATTTCGTATTATTGTATATATTTATTAAAATCTTGGTATATTTAATTAGAAGATGCATCTTTTCTAGCTAGCTGGTAAGATGGGGGACCAACAAATCTTAATTATATTGGGTTGATGCAAATATATTTGTTTTATTAATATCGTTATTCACATTAATTTGTTTGTTTAATAAGAAAGTGCTCGTGGGTTTTCGGAGAATGGGACACTTGAGAGGATGTTGGTCTTTTGAGATCTCATTGGAAAGTGAATTTGGGAACTATGGTCAAAATATTTAAGGCCATTGATTTGGGCACCCTTTATCTTTATCTTAATTTAAAAAAAAAATTATTGATAAAAATAAATAAATTAAATGTTAGTAGCATTTTATCTTTCTATAAGTAATTGGAATTTTCATTCAAATAAAATTATCATTTAAAATTAGAACATTCTATTTAGAAACTAGCAAGTATAAAATGAAAATGATTCATACATGAACCGTTTGAAATATATTAATTATTTTTACTGAGGGGTGTTAGTTGAAGGACACAAAGAGTATTGATTGTTTAACTAAAGTCTATTAATTGATTATACTAAAAAAATATTGTAAAATGGTTCATTCACTATATACATATTCGTAGAAATTTGGATTACTAAATTTCAAACATAGATAGACTTTCATCATTTAAAAAAAAAAATTATGATGTATACTCCCTCCGTCCTTTTTTTACTGTTCATATGGTTGAGGGTATATTTGTCATTTCCATTTTATTTAGAGGAGTTTAGTTTATTGTTTAACTATATATTGCAAAATGGAGTCACATTAGGTGTAAATAAGACATGTTTATAAGTAACTAAATTTAGAGAATAAAATAATTTTTTTGTAGTTTTGAACAATTAAAAAAAATCAGAGGAAGTACTATTTTTATACATTTATATAATTTTCCGCCACTTTAAATATCATGGCATGTATTATATAATACCCATGGAATTACAATATATTCAGTTCCTTCTCAATTGTAATTTGTAGGGTATATGGTAAGGTGTATATCAGTATATGTATAGTAATAACACTATAGTAAAATTGGGTGTATATGTATAGTAATTATACTATAGTAAAATTGTAGTACCTTCGAACATACATGATACACCTACATAACTACCACATAAGCATCCTAGGAATTACTACGTAGTATATTTTTAAATAATATTAATTATTTTATTAAAAATATTAATCGTGTACAGAAATGTTACTCTTTCTATAATTTTTTTTTTTTAAAAATTTTTCATTGAGAACCCACAAGTTTCATGAAAAGCACATAAATTAAGTTTTTTTTCTTATAATTTTCTTGTTATTTTTAGACAAAGTGTTATGTAAACTAGTTTTATTTTGTAATTGATTTGTATTTTGTGTGTATATTTAAACAACATTAGTTGATTCTTTACAATATAATAGTTTACTAATATTAATTATTTTATTATAAAATACTAATCGTAAAATAAGTGCGCGATAAATTTTGGTTTACACATGGGCAAACATATTTGGCGTGGAACCTTTTAATTTTGCTATATTTTACATCAAAAATAATCAATTTTATATTGATAACAAATGCTAGATCGAGTGTTAATTAATGTACACTCAACAAAACACCTCTCAGGCATATACCTAAGATTTCATACAAATTGATAAATTGTTGGAAATTAAAATATTAGCTGGGACCTACGGTGTTGACAGATAATTAATCATCCTTAAATATATTTTTTTAATTAATGAAGGGAGTAATTTGCAGTCAGGGACTTTGTAGTGGACCTAGCAATTAGTTATTATGTAAATTGGATTACCCTAATCAGTCGTTTACCTTCCATGCAAATTGATTCTTGATTAGACTAGCTAACTCGTGATAATTCATCCACACCATGAAGTAATTAAAATCGTCATCTCCATTTGATTGAGTTATAAGCATAATAATAAGGTTTAATTATGTTTCTCAAAACGTGTTACAATTCCCGTGATCTTCACAATCATTAATTATGACATTTTATTTCAAAATTATAAATTAGAAAAGAAAAGATATGATGTAAAATATCAAAGTGGATTGGCATGAATAATATCAGAGGACACATCTCCAATACTCCTATATGCGAACGACACAATTTTCATGGAAAAATGTATAGACAATGAGACATGCATGTCCTGAGAAATTTGGAATTGATTTGAGGTTGAAGGTTAATTTAATAAGTGTAGGTGGGAAGCTTTCCTCTTAACTACGTTGCCGTTAAAGATCGGCGTGACGCTTAGAAGGGTTGAAGTATGGGAGACTGTGGTGCATAAAATAAGAAATAAAAGAGTTGGAAAAACAACTAAATTTCTGATGGTGAAAGAATTACCTTGCTTAATTCGATTCTGGCTTCTCTACCAACCAATTATCCATCCTACAAATTTCCAAAAAAAAAGAAAATTTTTTTTTTTTGAGTGAAATCGTGCAACTTCAACGAAATTTCTTATGGGGAGGGGAGAGTTCAAAAAAAGAGTTAATTGCAAATAAAATCATAACCTTTTCGCAAATTGCAATCTAATCTAAACTTTTGAATTTAGCAAACAAAACTCCAATTTAACATTTGGTTGCAATTCGAACCAACAAATAATTTTTTTATTGTCCGAAAAGGATGTTTCACTTTCTTGACAATGAATAATTAATTGTATTAATATGTTTAGATTGGTTTAGATGACAAAACATAATTAATCATCATTTTAGGGCGGATTGAAATCTACCATTTGGTTAAAATTGCTAATAAATTTAAAGTTGAAGTTTTATTTGCAACGATTCAAAAGTTTAGATTAAATTGCAATTAGCGAAAATATCGTGATTTTAGTTGCAATTAACCTTAAAAAAATTGCTTTGATAGAACGTAAAACTATTTGTAATACTAAGTGTCGGAGGACTAGGGGTGAAAAATCTAGAAATCTTAAAAAAAAATTGTTGGGAAGGTGGATGTGACTTTTTGTACGTGAAAAAAATTACTTATGGGTAAGGGTTTTAGAGTCTAAGTATGGGGTGTTGGGGGTGGAGATGCTGATTTTTTTGCATTTTTCGCTAGAAAAAGATTGATTGAGATGGTGGAGGGACATGGTAAACATTTCTATTGGTTTCGGGATATGATAGAATCATTGGGGATGATAATATTCTCTCTATGAATAACTGGCACCCATTAAAATTGGGCGTTAGGGATCCGTGGAAATAAAATGGAACATCGATTGTACACAACAAAAGATTTTTATAATGCATTGTTGAACGTGCGGAGGACATTCCCTTCTTAGTGTGGAAAAGGAGGAAGGATTCAAATTAATTTAGAACAAGTAACTTGTGGTCATAGGCTCATAGCTCTTGCATGGAGACTTATATGGGATAAATTACCGGCCAAATGCAATATGAGGAGAAGAAAGATACTTGATCAAAATAGTGATATTAGTTGTGTACTTTGTCGGAACTTCGATGAGATGACAAGATATTTTTTTCTTCAAATGCAGCGTTGTACATGAGGTATGGATGGATGATTAGACGTGAAATTATTATGATTTTTAGCTCGTTTTGCCTGTGTTTTGAGTGAATTCGATAAGTATTTAGAGTCAATTGAGTACTATTTTCATAAACTGATTACTTTACCTCTTTGATGCTCATAGATGGATAGAGGGCAAAAAATGGAGTCCGTAGAACTTTGAATCGACTCAAACTTATGCCCTGATGAGAAGATATTGAAGAAATACGAAAAGTATTAGTTTGTGCAAAGAAAAATATCACTTGGCTCAAAATTGGAGATGCTCAAGCACCACCGCTCGAGCAAGAGGGGGTCGAGTGCGTTGTTGGCACTGGAAGAGGAGGCGCTCGACCATGGTGAGGTCGAGCGCCACCGCTCGACCCCGTGAAGCATTCGACCACCTGAGGTCGAGCATGGTCATTCGACCACTTGAAGCATTCGACCAGTAGGGGGTCGAGCGCCCTACACACACTGGAAAGAGGCCCATTCGACCACAAGGGGGGTCGAAAGATGTGTGATTTCGGTCTTTTCACCCGTTTTCGGCCCGTTGCTTATAAATACTCGGTCACAAGCTCGTTTTTGGATACCCTTTGATCCCGATTCATATTTTTGCATACTTAGAGCTTGGTAGAGAGATTTTGGAGAGTTTCACACTTATAAACGAGGTTTTGATTTACGAATTCTTAGTTTAGATACTTCTTTTGAATCTTTTCGTTTAATCCTTTCGTTTTTGAACCTTTGAGACTTCTAAACCCTACTTTACCAGATTTATTGAGATTTTTGAGATATTCTTGTGTTTATGCTCTCCAATTCTTTTGATTATTCAATTATGCAAATGTTCATCGTTCTTGTGATTGTTTTTGTTAATTCAATTACCATGTTAGGCTAGAACCCTTGCATGCTTTGGGTAGGATGAACTCGTAGAAGTAGGATGTTGGTACATAATTAGGATAATTCGTGATGTTTAGTGCTAGTTCTCTTAATTAATTGAATTCTTAAAATAAACTCTAGAATTATCTTGGAAGTGAGTACGAAAATTATTAGAGAGGGGACGATCTTATCACTCTTTAATAACGAATAGGCTTAACAAGAGGGTTATAGAAGGGGTTTATGATTTACCGGTTTATATAGAGAGGACGACCGCATCACCTTGGGTAAATAAGGATCTCATTAATTAGGCATAATCCATATAACTTGTTTAGTGGGTTGTGAAGTAGGTTGATATGATGAAGTATTAGGGTTAATTCTTGATCTTTTAGTCTTTCAATCTGGTGCTAGATTAGGGAAGTTGATTGTCTAGTTTTAGTACACTTAGGATTAATACTTGCACATCACAGTTATTTTAGTTATCGTACCAGCTCCATTAGTATACGTAGTGATTCCTATCCTGAGCATCATCATCTCATATTTTATTAAAACCCTTAGGTATTTTTTTGATTTCATTATTTGCGTTAATAGAAGTAGACTTTGGAGTAGTTTAATTACATCATTGAATTCCGAACATCCATTTATATTAATTACGACGCGTAGATCTTCAGGGCTCTATTCGCATACATACTTTCCCTTGAGTACGATATACTTGGTCCCTATTGTAACAACAAATTTCATAAAAAACACGAAAATAATTACAACTTGAATTTATTTCGGATCGAATCGAGAAACTTTGCTGGTTCTAGACTCTGACTTTGAACTTGATCCTCTGATTCTTCTCTTCAGATGACTTTGACTTTGACTTGGACTTTAGATCGACGTTTTGGGTTGTAGAGGCACGAACACCATGTTCGGCGCAGCGGAAGAATACGATTCACCAACAACGAATCTGCATATGGTTGTATAATATAAAATAAAAAGGATAAATAATAACATATAAATCCTTACAACGATTTGTACGCGGAATCCTCAATTGTGGTATCCACGTAACGGCTTTTTACCAACCCGCATCGATATGCCAGCGTTGAATCTATAGACGAATTTGCTAGGAAAATTCCGACTGGAAATTTTATGGAGAAATTATATTTCTTATGTTTTGTGTATTTTTGAATTCCCATGGGACACATATTTATATGGATTAACTTGGCTTAATTCCTAAGCAAGATATCGAACCTAGCCCGTAATATAATCTCTACAGATTATATCTCCCTAGATATGTTCCTACGAATAATATATTTACCATATCTATTATTCTTGTATAATAATATTCCAAATATTATTATTGGGATTTCATATTTAATTAAATCCAATTTAATTAAATAATAATAATAATTAATTCCAAATATAATTATTATTATATTCTCCATAAATTAAATATTATATCCAATACAATATTTAATCAACCAACTATAATTGGTAAATTGCCATTACTTGTTGTGTGACCCATAGACCCTCGTATATCGAGCGATTAGTCAAACTAACGGTCTTAATTGAACCCTAGATAATAAATCATACATTCTCAATATACGAGGTACGTTGCGAGGAAATCTGCAACTACCTGTAATATTGTAGCCTATTGTAATATCTTCCTTTCATTCACGAATACCCGATTAAGCCTTGAACATGATGAAGTGTCTATTCAAATAGCTTAATCATATTATTTAAAACACTAATTGATCAAGTATATCACACTTAGCCACAAAGTATAAGTTGATGCAAGTTAGCCGACGACTTAGATCCAATTATGATGAGAAGACAAGTATTCTCTCTAAATCCACATTGAGGAATGAATCCTATTCTTGGCTCAACTACCACGCACATGTACTTAGTGATGAACCCAATCCATGTCATATCTACCCTTGGAGGGTGCAAGCGTCGGTCATGGTCAAAGTCCATCACTCCCCACATGTCGTGTGTATTGACCTCAAGTTAGAGGAGTATCACATCGCTCCCACTAACCGAGACATACGTAGATACATTATGTGGAATTACATCAAACGGTTTCTCGGATGGGTATACCAATACCCTCTAAGGTATATGTGCATCCATCATGAGATACCCGGTATCTCGTAGTAAGTGAGATCTTACTACACTCTCTAAGAGTATGATGCAGATCGCACACCAATCTCAATTGCATCATCAATATCTCATTCTTGATGATCCTTGATCGGGGCTATTTGAGAATCATACTTAAGTCATCTGAGTTCTCACTCACTCAATGACAGTAGTGATTCATGGGAACACAAATAAGAATATATGCAAACAATCAAACATCATATTCAGATAAGTGTAACGCCATACATTTAATATTAAACCAATAATAACATTAAACCAAATCTGAATATTATCTTGGTATTATGTCCTTTCGATGGATTATCTCTAGGACACTAACACTAACATGACGTAACCTCGATCTTTGAATGCTTATAACGTTAATCCAAGGGTGAAAACACCTTATTTTGGATTAAACACTAATTTGTAGATGAACGTTCTTGGATCTTCAAGAAGAGCGCCCTTTGAATCTTCGAATATCAATGAAGAACACTTTGAATATTTCTTCAAATCTTCGAAGGAAACGCCGGATTGAAGGGGTTTTGAGCCATGATCTTCAATCTCGGGCTGTTTCAGGCAGATTTGGGCGAAGAACACCTTTGAATATTCAAAGGCCTTGAAGAGTGTTTTTGAAGAATCTTCTAATCTTCGAAGAGGAAACGTCGGATCGGAGGGAATTCGAGCTTTGATCTTCGATCTCCAGCTATTTCTGATCGCTTTCCACAAAGAACGGCGAAGAACGCTTTGAGTCTTCAAGAACGGTTGCAGAGGATTCGCTTGTTGATCATCTGAATGCTCGTTTGCTTGTGTTCTGTTGGTGGTCATGAATGGTTAAAGTCCCTATTTATAGGGTGGAGAATGGCAAACCTGTCTTTCTTGTCGTGCCACGTAGCACGTCCTGGTTAGTCCATGTCATTTGATTGGTGTGATTTGCGAATTAGTTTAATTCGCTTCCATTTTTTACGAGATATCATTTAATTCTCGTTCTTATGGTAAATAAAGCATATTTATTACCCAATATGAGTATCGAATACTCATTTAATTCGACCGACTTGTACAAGAATTAATTATTTAATTCAAGAATTAATTAAATTAAATTAAATTCTTAAAATAAAATAGTAAATTTTATTTGATATTAATATTTGATTTGTACACGTGTCACCATTTAATTGGGTGCAAATTTAATTTACTTACACCTATACTTGTCAATACTACTGTGATCTCATACTCTTGTGGGGTAACTACTAGTATAACTAGTATTTTGCGTTCAAGTCAATGAATTATTTCAAATGGTTGGATTTTCTACTATTTTTATTCACATCCCATTTTATACTTGATTAGACATAAATGACTCTTGAGGGAGAAGATAGGTAGTCAAGTAGCAACCACCATTTGATTTTGCATAGTGTGGATATTTTGGAAAGACAAATATTCGATGATTTTAGTAATATTATTTTTCTAAAATAGAGAAGGTAGTCAAGGAGATTGAAATAAGATTTTGGAGTTATTTTTATGTCAAATAATTGAGATGTTCTCATTTTTCGTATTCTGATTGGTTAGCAAATCCGAGAATAATATATATATATATATATATATATATATATATATATATATATATATATATATATATATATATATATATAAAGGTATTTTAATTTAATGAATTGTTATTTGTTTACTTTATCAGAATTTATATATATTTGTATGATTTTTTAAATATTATCTTCGACTATTTTTTACACATAAATATTTTATTCTAATTTGGTTTTAATCTTATATTCCATTTATCCTTTTTAAAAAAAAATCTTATATTCCATTTAAGTACAAATGTACATTTTGCATGTTGTCTTTTTCTTTTTCTTTTTTGTTATAAAAAATAGATTAATGAAACACAGTCTGAAATGAGAAAACTTAAACTTCTATATTGGAACCATATTCTAATTTGTGTGAAAAACCAGAATCAATTATTTTTTTAAAGATAAATGAATAAATATATCAATAAAGCTAATTAGTATTTATCCCACAATCATCATATATCATATAAACTCATTTTACAAAAATGTTTCATTTTCCTCTTAATGAAACCTCGATGGATTATTGTATGGTCTTATCCTCTCAGCATTCAAGAATGATCTTACACTATAAAAAAATACGGATTAGCGATCGATTTTTTATCGCAAAACGAGATTAACGATCAATTTCTAACCGATAAAAGTCAGTTGCTAAAGCAACGGTAGCTAATATTAACGACCACCTTTGAAAATCGGTCGCCGATCAGAGACCGCCTCAACGGTCACTAACGTTTAGAGACCGCCGCCGGTCAGTCGCTGACCTGACTGGGTCTGACCCGGTGGGGTCAGGTTTTTGCGACCGCTATTCAGGCGGTCGCTAATTTATTTTTCTTAATAAAAATAATTGTTTAATTTGAAATTTGCGATTAGCGACCGAAATGTGGGCGGTCGCTAATCAAAGAACCTGCGAAAAAAATATGGCTTAGTGGGTTCGAACCCGCGCCCATTAGGGTCCGGACGTGGCGCGAACTACTGAGTCACTGACTCATTAGCTCATATTAGACGAGTCATATAGTGTATAAGCCTTTGTAAGGCTTGTAGAAACAAATGGGCATATATGCGCCCAAGGGGAATCGAACCACCGACCTCCGGGTTACCCAGAGGAGGCGAGGACTGACTTGACCGTAAAATACTAGCTTTTAACTAGTAGTTACCCCACAAAAGTATGAGATCATTGTAATATAGGCAAGTATTAGGACCAAGTAGTATCGAACCCGTAGGAGGATTAGTATGCGCGTAAATCTCTGAAAATCTATGTGTTGTAGCTAATATGACTGCGATTTGGGTAAAACGATGAATATTTAAAATTTAATTTCTCAGATACTACTATCTAGCAAACAAAGAACAAATCTATACTAACTACGATTGAAATACAATTAAGAGGAATAATGATTTGGATAGGAATCCCTATGTATACTAACAGAATTGATACGACAACTAAGATAATCGTGGTGTTCCAAGTAAAATTATAAGTGTGCAATAAACTAGACAATCAACTTCCCTAATCTAGAACTAAGAATTGTAAAAATAAAAGCTCAGATATTACTCTAATACTCTACTCTTACTAAATTTAACCTCACTAACCCACTAATCAAATTATATGAGTCGTGCTTAATTACTAAGGCCCTAATTCAACTTGGGTGATTCGGCCGTCCTCCCTAGATAAACCAGATAATTACAAACCCCTTCAAAAATCCTCTCCTTAAGCCTATTCGTTGAGAAAGAATGATTCGGTCGTCCGCTCCTTAACAATCTGCGTACTTAATTCTATGATTATTCTAGGGTTCGTTAGAAATATTCAATAATTAAGAAAAAGAAAACTCATCACACCGAGGAATATCCCAATCGCCTACCAAGATCCAAATTTCTACGATTTCATCCTATCCTAAGCATACACGAGTTTAGCCAAGCATATTGATGATCAAAACAAAAGCAACAACTATGATAATCAAAGACATAATCAAATTAACCAATAAATTCAAGAGCATATATCTATCTATGGAATTCAATTGCAATCAAAATCTGGAAATATCACTCTCAAAGTATGTATATAAATCTAAAATAAATCTCAAGAATACCTAAAAGTATCAATAACAAAGAATAAAACTAAATTGTTCAAAGAAGTAATCGTTTCGTGAATCTCGTATGTTGTAATTCTCTAATCTACTCTCCAAACCTTTTTAAAGTCTCAAAATCATGTTCTCAGTTTCTTCCCCTTCGAAAATTGAGTCTAAGTGTGTAAAAATAGGATTTGAGATCGTATTTATACAATTTCTAAAATTGTGCTTCTGAACCGCTCGATGACTTGAACGCAAAATACTAGTTATACTAGTAGTTACCCCACAAGAGTATGGGTCCCTGTAGTATTGGCAAGTATAGGGACCAAGTAGTATCGAACCCAAGAGAAGGTATGTATACTAATAGAGCCCTGAAAATCTATGCGTCGTAGTTAATATGAGTGTGTGTTGGGTTTCAAGAATTATTTTAATCTACTCTATATTCTATTACTACTAATGAAAATAATAAAATCAAACAAATAACTAAGGGTTAAATCAAATATGAGATGGTGATGCTCAGGATAGGAATCCCTACGTATACTAACTGATCTAGTACGATAATTAAAACAACCGTGATGTGCAAGTATTAATCCTAAGTGTACTAAAACTAGGCAATCAACTTCCCTAATCTAGCACCAGATTGAAAGACTAAAAGCTCAAGAATTAACCCTAATACTTCGTCATATCAAACTACTTCACAACCCACTAAACAAGTTATATGGATTATGCTTAATTAATGAGACCATTATTTACCCAAGGTGATACGGTCGTCCTCCCTAGATAAACCGGTAGATTATAAACCCCTTCTATAACCCTATCATTAAGCCTACTTGTTATTAAAGAGTGATAAGATTATCCTCTCTCTAATAATTTTCGTACTCAATTCCAAGATTATCCTAGGGTTTATTTTAAGAATTCAATTAATTAAGAGAACTAGCACTAAACATCAAGTGTTATCCTAATTACGTACCAACATCCTACTTCTACGAGTTCATCCTACCCCAAGCATACAAGGGTTTTAGCCTAGCATGATTTTAATGATAACAAAAGCAATTAAATAAGCAACGAACATAAACATGACGAATTGAATTGAAAAACTCAAGAACATAAACTAGGGTTTTGAAGAAAGAACTTTAATCTAAAAACGAATATCAAATAAAGAAATCAAAGGTCTCACGTAATAAGTGTTGGCAAAAGAAAGAAAGAAAATCAAAATCTAACTCTAATCTATGAATTTGTAATATCAAAACCTCGATTACACGTAAAATATGCTTGCTCAAACTCTCGGTGCTCTTCTCTCTCCAAAAACTATCTCTAAGTGTTAAGTGGTATCCAAAATGTGCTCGGAATGGGGTATATATAGGCAACGGATCAATTCGGGAGCTCATGGGCCGACTTGGACCGTGGAGGACTCGAATTCTCCTAGGTCGAGTGCCTAGGACTCGACCACCTTGTGGTCAAGTGCTTCATTCTTCCCGCAACATTGGAGGACTCGACCTCTCCTAGGTCGAGTGCCTAGGACACGACCACCTTGCGGTCGAGTGGCTCCTCTTGGCAGCGCACACATAGCACTCGATCCTATCTTGGTTGAGTGCTAAGGACTCGACCACCTCATGGTTGAGTGTCTTCTCGACCTCTTCATGCTTGAGTCCCTAGGACTCAAGCCCAAGTGATACTTTTGGTCTTCCGGACTAGTACTTTTCGTATTTCTTCCATATCTTCTCATCCGGGAGTCCGTTTGGGTTGATTCAAAGTCCTACGAACTCCATTTTTTGCCCTCTATCCATCTATGAGCATCAAAGAGACAAATTAACAAGCTAATGAAAATAATACTCAATTGACTCCAAATACTCATAAAAAAAACACTTAAAACACGGGAAAACAAGCTACGAATCATGACAATTTCACGTCTAATCACTCGACCAAGCATCATGGTCGAGCGCCAGGCGCTCGATCTGGCCTCTTGGTCGAGCGGCTGATGAAAGTTGCATCGGCGTTTTTTCCTTGACTTAAACTCGCGCTCGATCAGACCTCATGGTCGAGCGCCTATTTCTTCAAGCACCCAATTGGCGCTCGATGTGCCTTAGTCGAGCGGATCGTGCTCGACCAGGCCTCCTGGTCGAGTGCTTCCTCCTAGTTTTTGTAAAGTAATACGTTTCTTCTCTCGAACTAATACTTTTCGTAAAACCTTCATATCTTCTCATCCGGGAGTCCGTTTAAGTCGATTCAAAGTTGTACAAGCTCCATTTTTCGTCCTCTTTCCTATCATGTACAACAAAGATGCAAGTTGATGAGTTTATGAAAATAGTATGCAAATTACTCTAAAAACTCACAAAAAACACTCATAATGTGGACTAAATGAGCATCAAAAAATATAATTTTACGTCTAATCAAAGACCACTAGGACACTTGCAATTATTGTTCATTTTTGTTTCTAATTCATTTATATATATATATATATATATATATATATATATATATATATATATATATATATATTTACTAACTTTTTATTTTATTTTATAAATTTAATATTTTAGACTAATATAAATTATTAATTTATTTGTTTTTTATTCATTTAATTGTATATAACTCCAAATTGAGTCCCATTTTTTTAAAATTCATCAAATTAATTTTTTTTTGTTTTTATTTCATTTATATATATATATATATATATATATATATACTATTTTTTTTATTTTGTAAATATAATATTTTAGACTACAGTAAATTATTAATTTATTCATTTTTATGCATTTAATTGTATATAACTCCAAATTGAGTCTTTTTTTTTTAATTCATCAAATTAAATCTTTTTTTTTTGTTTCTAGTTGATTTATATAGATTCATACAATATATGCAAATCTATAATGATTCATACAAATTAATTATAAAATCATAATATAAATATTAACATCAATTAAAAAATATAAAATATTCATCAAAAAATATAAAATATTCAAAAAACACAAATTTAATAAATTACTTTTTACTTCCTCCCCACCCTCTCTCTATCTCTCTCTCTCTCTCTCTCTCTCTCTCTCTCTTCGCCTACTCCTCATCAGAGATGAAGAAGTTCACTAGCGACTCGTTCTCCTCGTCATTATCATCCTCGCCACCTGTCCCACCGACTGCACTCCCTCCGTGCCCGCTCCCCCCGACATCAAAATCTGGTGGAGGTCGAGGTGGAGGGTTGAATCTCATCTGTTGAGAGATGGTGGAGCACCAGTTAAGAAGAGACTCGTTGTAGCTCGTCAAGGTCTCCATCTTCTTCCGGATGTCTCTCAGCTCATGCTCCACCTGAGAGGGAGCTGATTGCCAATTTCGTTAAAGCACAAAATCGAACTACTCACAAGTGTACGAGATCGTTGTTATAGTTAGGCAATTGACCAAGTAATAAAATTATCGAATTCTAGGGAAACAAGTGGTTAGCTAAGTAGAATCGTGTTGGCGTGCATGAAAATTAAAGGACAAGTTCTGGTTGATTACACTAAGGCAAACAAGGAAATAAAACGAGCAAGAAATAAAAAATCTATCTAACTCCGTAGAACGAAGTGCAAGGAGAGATATGTTTCGGATGACATCGATTATGCAATTATCGAAGCTAGCTTAACTATGCCCTTCATATGTTTCATATCATGATTAGACTAGATCAAATTAATCTAATCTAATCAACAAACTCTCATGTGGAAGGTTTCGATGCCCGATTTGGAGTGTTCTAGACTATCTAGCATCTCTCGATGTCTTAGACGTCTAACTATAGCACTAGATAATTCATTTCGCTCGATTAAACACACATTTGAACTAGCTCAACTCTCGTATGTCGTCAATCCAAATATAATGAATAATCTACTAGTAACAAATCATCAAAGCTCAAGTAATCCACAATCTAGGAATCTAATCATTCAATTCATCATAATCAAGGCATAAATCAAACCAAAACTTCAATAATCACATTATCTAAATCATCCAAAGCATAGAAGACTTAACTCGTGGTTCTAGAAGAGATGTCCATGGCTAAGGAAGCTAAACAATCAATTAAACTCATAGAAATCAAAATAAACTGCAATTGAAATTGAATTAGTAATAGAAACAGAAATTGAAATGGAAAAATATCACCTCTCATCATGAATTGGAAATTTATCTCTGCAACATTCTTCAATCCTTGCTTGAATGTAAACAATCACTAATTGAAAGATAAATCTAATCTAATCTATGAAAAAATTGAAAGGAAATGAAAATAAAAGAAAAAAAAACTGAAAGAAATGTACTCTAGGGACTCTCTTGTGTTGGTAACTTCCGTATGATGATTCTCTAGATTACTCCTTCTAAATCTAATGCTTGGGGGTATTTATAGAGTTGGATGAGGATATTAGGACGAAATTGCAATTAAATCCCCGAATTATCCAAAAATCCCGCTTCTTGAGCTTGCCAACATTTCACTCGGGCAAAACCATTTCACTCGCCCGAGTGTAATGTCCACTCGGCCGAGTGCTGACTCAACTCGGCCGAGTGCTTCTTCTTTTGACCGAGTTCTTCCTATTTTTGCCTCACTCGGCCAAAACCTCTTTACTCGACCGAGTGGAACTTCATTTTGGCCGAGTGAATCTTCCAGAGATTTCCACTCGGCCAAAACCTCTTTACTCGGCCGAGTGGCCTCTTTTCTTGGCCGAGTGAGCTCTGTTTTGACTCATTTTTTAACCCTTTAACTCCACTCTTCATTCTTTCTTTGATTCTTCACCCTTTTTTGACCAAAAATCACTCCAATTCCTGCGAAATTAACAAAACACTACCTTTCTCAACAATTAAGCACAAAATATCAAATCAATGTAAATAATCACACAAAATTCAATAAAATATGCCAATAAAATGTATAAATTTCGAGCAATTATCACACTAATCAAAAGCAGAGTCGATCGAAGTGGACGATCCACTGGTCTGACGGTAGGATTGCAGGAGGGCCTTACTGTGACCGCCCTGCCCAACGACCTTTCCCTTCTTGACTCCAGCCACATCTAAATAGATGCGTTCCTCATCAATTGGGGGAGGGGTGGGGTTCTCGCCGCTGTCGTCGGTGGGAGCCACCTGTTGTAAAGCCTGGGCGAGACGATTCTTGAATCGGTTCTGAAATTATATAAATAAAATACAATTATAATTAAATTATAATTATAATTAAAATTTAAAATATACTTACGTGGATCACGGTGGTGCGGGCGTAGGTAGACGTCCCAGTCTCCGGGTTCACTGGGTGGAAGATCTTCATTTGCTCATAGAGTGATGTCTTTCGTCCGCGCTCCTTCCGAATCAAATTCAATAGATATTTAAATATTAAACATTTAAAATTTATTAATATTCTAATGTAAATAAAAATTATAATACTTATAAAGACGAGGGAGTGCTCATAGATGGACCGGGATCCAGCCTGATGTCTGGCGACGCCTTGTCCGGTGGGTTCCTTCAATCGGTTCTCCCTGGCCTTCGTGGACTTGACTTTTAATGCATCAATATTCCAGTGATCCACCAAAGCGTCCCAGACGGAACGTCCGTCTGGCCCTCAACCCAGCTCCAGCTGATTTCCCTCGTTCCACTGCTTTTTCAGATTGTAGATAATGTTTTGTACCACTTCTGCGCTTTCGCGCAGAACAAGCCGTACATAACACTATCATGGGCAAGGTCCCACACGTACAACTTCTGCAATTAAATTAAAAATAAAATATTAACAAATAATTCAAAATAAAATATTAAAAATTAAAATCATAATAAATATATACCTTGAACTCCTCGAAGTAGTCCATCCTCTTTCGCTCGGACACCATGAACCTCGAGGAGGCACCAATCTCGAACAGGATCTTCTTAATGGCCTCTGAGACGCGAGAGTCAGTCTCATGGCCTGGAAGCATAATTTGACATCAAAATAAAAATTCAAGTTAATATTAATAGTTAATATTAATAATTAGTATTAATGAATACAATTAAAATTAATTAATTCATTAAAAAATACTTACATGTTGTCGCGAGGGACAACAGTGAGACGGCTATCCATTGCAGGATGCTGCCATGAATCTGAAGATCCGACTACTGAAGAAGAGCCGACAAAAACACTAGACTGATGTGAAGAGGGTGGTGTCATCTCTGAGGCCCATTTAACCTTCGTGATCTCCGGTCTCAACGACCCCGAGTCCCGACCTCCTCTTACCCCTCCCCTGACCTTGACCCCCACTCTGATCAGTGTAGGCTTGGCAACGGGGCGGGGCGGGGCGAGGCCGGGGGGCTAATCCACATCCCCGTCCTCGCAGTCGTAGGGAATCCCTGTCCCCGTCCCTGCGAACTTCACGGGAAAAATTTTGTCCCCATTCCCCATCCCGCTGGGGAATCCATCCCCGCGAGGATTCCCCATTCCCCGCTACCTTTTTTTTTTAATTCCAAAAATTCACAAAAAAATCACCATAAATTGCATAAAAATTTATAAAAATCATGTCTAAAATTCAAAATACAAATTAAAAGCATCAAGCATATATATTTATATTTATTTTCTTTATTTATTATTTATATATTTATATTTATTAATATTTATATATATTTATATATATTTATAATTAAGCGGGGCCTCGCGGGGAACGGGGCGGGGAATATAGTTCCTGTCCCCGCCCACAGGGAATAAAAAATCCCCGTCCCCGCCTCGTTCGGGGCGGATCCCGCGGGGACCGGTGATTCCCCGCCCCGTTGCCAAAGCCTAGATTAGTGTGATCTTGAGAGCTCGTCTGTAATAATTATAAATTCAATAGATCAACATACCATATTATATTTATACGCATTCAACTAAATTCATACATACGTATATCAATCAACTAAATTCATATATGCTTATGTATACCAATCAACTAAATTCATACCTACGTATATCAATCAACTAAATTCATACCTACGTATATCAATCAACTAAATTCATACATACGTATACCAATCAACTAAATCCATACCTACTATATCAATCTACTAAATTCATATAAAAATGCATATAACTATCCTATATATATATATAAATACATATAAAAATTCATATAACTATCCTATAATTTATAAAACATGATTTAAAAATAATTTAAACGGTTGAAATTTAAAAAACTTACGGTTATTGTGTAGACGGGAATGCAACGAGTGGTTTGACCGGAACGGATTGCTCGACGTAGGCGGCGGCGGTGGCAAACAAAACCTTGTGAGAGCGAAAGTGACGTACGGACTCTCCCAAAAAAGGGTAAAAAAAGAAAAATTAGCGATCACCTATGTCGGTCGCTAATCACTAATTTTACTAGTCAAATTTACCAATTTTAAAATTAGGCGGTCGCTAATTAACGGGTATTAATGACCCTCAACCGTTATCAAGAACGGGGCAAACTTACCGATCTGCGACCGCCAACTTGATACTAAATTGAATACAACGACCGCCTTTTCGGTCGCTGATCTGGCGGTTAAAATTATTGGTCAATTTTGACTAGCCTTTGGATTTAGAGACCACCTTAGCGGTCGTTAATTCTGTTGAATTAGTGACCGGTAGTCCTCTGCGGTCGCTAATCATAAAATTTAGAGACCGATTCTAGAGGCGGTCGCAATTTTTTTTTACTTTGTGACCACTGGTTTATTTCGGTCGCTGATCGATCGCTAATACATGATTTAGAGACCAATTTTTTGGCGGTCGCAAAAACACGAGTTTTTTTGCAGTGTTACTGATTAGACGTAAAATTGTCATGATTCGTCACTCGAAATGCCCTAGTTTTGGTTGATTTTGTGAGTATTTAGAGTCATTTGAGTATCATTTTCATAAACTAATGAATTTGTCTCTTTGATGCACATAGATGGATAGAGGGCGAAAAGAGGAGTTCGTAGGACTTTTAATCGACTCAAACGGATGCCCGGATGAGAAGATATCGAAGAAATACGAAAAGTACTAGTTCGAGGGAGCAAAAGTATCATTGGAGTGCACAAGCTAGAAAAGCTCGAGCACTAGTTCTTGAGCAGGTCGAGTATAGCGCACGAGAGATGCAAGTCGAGCACTTAGTGCTCGAGTCGGTCGAGCAGTGTGCTCGAGTGGAATCCAGTCGTGCACTAGTGCACGACCACGTATGGTCGAGCACTTTTTGCTCTCGGGAAGAATGGGGTGCTCGAGTTGGTTTTGCTCGTGCACTAGTGCACGAGTAAGTGCACGACCTGTCGCGTTTTTGGCCCATTAACTCCCGATTCGACCCGTTGCTTATATATACCCGGGAAAATGTACTTTTTTGTCCTTTAACTTTGTTTAATTTTGATTTTCGTCCTGTTAACTTTAGGATTTTGAATTTCGTCCTATAACTTGCAAAAAATAGTGTTTTTCGTCCTGTTAACTTTGGAATTTTGAATTTCGTCCTATAACTTACAAAAAATTGGTGCCACGTCAGATTTACCGGACAAAAAACATATGTTTTTGTAAGTTATAGGACAAAAAAACACAAATATATTGTAAGTTATAGGACGAAATCCAAAATTTCAAAGTTAATAGGACGAAAAACACAATTTTTATAAGTTATAGGATGAATTTCAAAATTCCAAAGTTAACAGGACGAAAACCAAAATCAACCAAAGTTAAAGGACAAAAAAGTGCATTTTCCCTATATACCCCTTCCGAACACGTTTTTTACAACGACTTGATACCATACTACGTTTGGAGACTGAGTTTTGAGAGAGAGGAAGAGGAGAAGAGACGAGCAAGTTTACGATTACGTTTTTTTGAGGTTTTCATAACGAATTCATACTATGATTTTGTTTTTAGTTTCGTTTCTTTAGATTTCTGTTCTTGAACACGTTGAGACTTATTTTCTTGAGTTAATTTCAGTTATTCTTTTATTTCGTAAAACCCTAGTTTATGTTTGATCTCTTCTTCGTCTTAAATATTATGTTCATGTTCGTTACTTATTTAATTGCTTTAGTTTACGTTAAACCTATGTCTAGCTAAAACCCTTGCATTCTTGGGGTAGGATGAACTCGTAGAAGTAGGTTGTGGGTACGTAATTAGAGTAACTTGTGACGTTAGGTTTTAATTCTCTTGGTTAATGAATTCTTAAAATTAATCTAGACTTTACTTTTGAATTTCGTTCGAAAGGTGTTAGAGAGAGGACGACCGTATCACTCTTTAACAACGAGTAGACTTAACTAGAGGGTTTAGGAAAGGTTAATTCATCTAACAGTTTAGCGAAAGAGGACGACCGCATCACCTTAGTTAAATCAGGGTCTCATTAATTAAGCACAATCTATTAACTTGTTAGTGGATTAGTGAAGTCGAGTGTTAGGGTAAAGTATTAGGGTTTATAATCTTGAGCTTTCACCTTGCATTCTTTTACTTAGGTTATTTCTGGCGCGTCACAGTTATTTTGATTATGTACCTGCTCCGTTAGTATACGTAGGGATTCTTATCCTAAGCATTACCATCTCTTACTTGAAAATAACCCATAGTTAATTCGTCTTCTTTAGTTCGTTAGTATAATTAGTATTTTAGTTGTTTTAATTAATCTTTCAAAAAACCCAAAAACATTGCACTCATATTAGCTACGATGCGTAGATCTTCATTGATCTGTTCGTATACACCCCATCTCGTGGGTTCGATATACTTGGCTGTTATACTTACTCATACTACAATGAACCCGTTCGCTTGCGGGGAAGCAACTAGTATAAGTTAGTGTAATTCGCTTCAAGTCAATGGTGCCGTTGCCGGGGATGGCGTTGTATGCTTTTGAATAGGACTTATAGATAGTTTAGTAGTTAGTAGTGAGTGATTTTATTTTCTGTTTTTTTTTATTATTTCGTGCATATTCGGCAGTTGTGTTTTGATTCTTCTGTTAGTGTTTCAGGTTTATGAGAACACGCTCACAAGGCAATACGAGCGAAGAGAGGTTACCTGCAGATCCTGAGACAATAGCAAGAAGAAACCGAGCCTTCTTACGAAGGATGAACGCTGCCGGAGGGAAAGAACCGATGGACATCACTAATGAGTTGGACGATGTCGAGAATGAGTTCAATCAGGCATTGAACCGGGTTGACGGTACTGATGGCAATACTAGCAAGAATCAGGATCCGTTAGGAGAGAGCCAGAGCCAAAACCCGGGTACTCAGAACCAAAACAGCCCAGCTCATAACATGGTCCAAAATCCTTATAACAACCCTGCTTACCCACATCCTAACCTACCACAAAACAACTTACCCTATCCACCTTACCCATACCCACCGTATCCTTACCCACCATACTAGTATCCTCCACCTCCAGTTTACAATCAACCACATATTTACCAACCACCACCACCCCAACAAGTACCCGTACCAGCTGCTAATCCTCAACACGTTCCGCAGAACGTAGATCAAAATCTGGCTATTCGAGGGAGGTTTGCAGCGCAGCCACAAAGGTACTATGATGGAGTGGCATTGCCTCCTGTTGAGGCAAATAACTTCTCGATTTCCCCGGGAATTCTTAAGCTGCTTACCGAGAACCAGTTCAAAGGGGAAGTTGGGAAGGAGAATCCTCACACTCACTTGAGGAGTTTCCTCATGATAGCCTCCACATTCAATTACAATGGCATGTCTGAAGATGCCAAGAGGCTTAGGCTGTTCTCATTCTCACTGACGGGAATAGCTAAAGAGTGGTATGACAACACGCTCCCACGGGGAGGTATAACCACATGGGCCGAGCTTGAGCGTCTGTTCCTCGAGCGATTCTACCCTCCATCGAGAACGATTAAAGCGAGAATTGAGATCTCTTCCTTTCGCCAGAAGTCAGGAGAGGATTTACGCCAAGCGTGGGAGAGATACTCAAATATGTTGATCGAGTGCCCGCAGCACGGGTACAACGAGGGGGATATTATGGCGTTCTTCTATAGTAGAGCCAGCAAGGCTGGCCAAGCCCATTTAGATGCATGTGCGAGTGGAGCGTTTCTAAACCAAGGGATAGCGAGATGTAGAGAGATCGTGGACAACATTGTCACGAATGCCGGTGCATGGAACGAGGATCCCGAGTTTCAGAGAGTTTGCAAGTTGGAGGAGAATGAGGGTACTAGGAAGCTGTTGATGGCAATGATGGAGAAGATCAGCAATCTTGAGATGGGGCAGAATCTGGTTGGAGGGAATGTAGCGGTGAGTGAGAAAGTGGACCCACCTACGAGTCAGCAAGAAGAGGCTAACTATATGGGAAGGCCTAACTATCCACAAGGCGGGTATCCACAAGGTGGAAATCAATATGGAAGACCTCCTTATGGCCAACCATTTGTACCTGCAGGCCCACAGCCACCTCAAAATCAATGGAGGAACACACAAGGGTATCAAGGAGGCCAGCAGCCTCCGCAAAACACATGGAGGAAAAATGAGAATTTTTCATATGCTAACCCAAAAGCTGGTATTACTGTTCCTGCAGGTGTTGATCCGGGGTCTAAACCTCCTGGTGGAGAAGGCGGTGCATCGACCAAGGAGATGTTGAGAGCTATCCTTCAGAAGGTGGAGGAAGGTAGCAAGCGATTGTCCTCTTTGGAGTACGATGTGAAGGAGTTGCATAAGAAAGGCGATCATCGAGATCAAGAACTCCAAAAGAGAGACATCGAGTGGAATCGAGCTCAGCAAGAGAACAACAGAAGGTTCAATTCTATCGAGTACCAAATTAGTCAAATTGCAAAGTCTCAGCCGAGAGAGCCTGGCAAGTATCCTTCAATGCCCGAGGATAACCCAAAGGAACATTGCAAGGCTATTGAGTTGAGAAGTGGGACCAAGTATGATGGTCCTGAGATGCCTGCTAATTCTGAGACGCCCAAAGGAGAGGATGAGATAAGAGGAAAAGAGCCTGAGGGAGTTGGAGTTGAGAAGGGGATTGAAAGTGAAGGGATTGAGAAGCATAAAGATGTGGATGAGTCTCATCAGAGCAAAGAGCCTGAAGAGGAGATTGAGAGAATCCCAAAGTGGAAGAAGGCAAAGGAAGCAAGGAAGAATGCAAAAGAGACTGAGAAAGATGAATAGGGGGTACCCAAATCGGTGATACCAGTCCCGTATCCACAACGCTTCATGAAAAAGAAGCTTGATGAGAAGTTTGCTAAATTCCTTGATGTGTTTAAAAAGCTACATATTAACATTCTTTTTTATGATGCTTTGGAACAGATGCCTAATTACGCCAAGTTTCTGAAGGACTTGATAGCGAAGAGACGGAGAGTAGACGGACCTGAGTTAGTGCACTTGAACCACGAGGTGAGTGCGATGGTGCACAAGGCGCTCCCGCCAAAGATGAAGGATCCCGGGAGCTTCACCATTCTTTGTGATATCGGGAACGGGATCAAGAAAGGAGTCTTGTGTGATCTCGGGGCGAGCATCAATTTGATGCCTCTTTCGTTGTTCAAGAAGTTAGAGGTGGGCGAACTCCAACCCACGATGATGACGCTCCAGCTTGCTGATAGGTCCATCACGAGACCTCAAGGAGTAGTGGAGGATGTTCTAGTGACGGTGGAGAATCACGTTTTTCCCGCTGACTTCGTAGTACTCGAGATGGAAGTGGATTGAAGCCGTCCCGACTCGAGTGAATGATTCCCGAGTGGTCATCGAGTTCTTGAGGAAGAACATCTTTGCAAGATATGGAGTTCCAAGAGCTTTGGTAAGTGATGGGGGAAGTCATTTCGTGAACAAATGGATGGAAAAACTGCTGTCAAAATACGAGGTAAGTCATCGAATCTCTACTGCTTATCATCCTCAATCTAACGGACTTGCATGAGGTTTCTAACCGTCAAATCAAGGAGATCCTTGAGAAGACGGTGAGCATAAGTAGGAAAGATTGGGCAATGAAGTTGGATGATGCACTTTGGGCATATAGGACAGCTTTGAAAACTCCTCTTGGTATGTCACCATATCAATTGGTTTTTGGAAAGGCATGTCACTTGCCCGTGGAGTTGGAACATAAGGCATATTGGGCGATAAAGAAGCTGAATTTTGATAGTGCGTTGGTTGGTGAGAAGAGATTACTCCAATTGCATGAGTTGGAGGAGTTTCGAGACAGTGCCTACGAGAATGCCCGAATTTTCAAGGAGAAGGCTAAGAAGTGGCATGATGCATGATTGAGGAAAAATGAGTTCAAAGTGGGTGATCAAGTCCTCGTTTTCAATTCAAGGATGAAGCTATTTGGTGGAAAGCTTAAGTCCAAGTGGAACGGGCCGTATATTGTGCGGGGAGTGCACAAGAGTGGATTCCTTGAAGTCGAGAAGGATGATGGACAGAGATTTATGGTGAACGGGCATCGAGTGAAGAAATTCTTTAACTTCTCTTATGAGAATAAGGGAGGTATTTTAGATTCTCAAGTCCCGTGAGCTCCTTCGAGCTCGGTCCGACATTAGGACCGTAAAACTAGCGCTTAATGGGAGGCAACCTATTTTTACGTGTTTTTATGTGTTTTCTTGTTTTTAGTCGTTTTTGTGATTCGTAAGTGTTAACCTCGTGTGTTAAAGTTTATTTGGTATAGGCTTGCTTAGTGGAGATTGATCGGAGCAAGAGAGCTTAAGGAAGAAAGACATGAAGTTGAACACGTTCGAGTAGGAGAGCATTCGATTTTTTGGAGTTGAGGTAAATCGAACCCCAAACGTCGACCTCTTTGCGAAGTCGAAGTTTGGGGGGGTGATGTTTCTTTTTGTTCGTTACTTTGCATTGATAGTGAGTCGAGTTCATAAGAATTTGGTGTACTTACTCGTACGTACTCATTCTTTTCAAACTTTATTATTGCGTAGCAAGAACAAAGTTTGGGGGGGTGTGTATTCGTACTTCGGGTTCGTACACAAAATTCTAATGAAAAATTGGTCAAATTTTTCGAAAATATCGATGTTTGAGTGAGGATGGATCGAAGTGAGTGTGGTTGCTTAAGTTCGACTTGAATTGGATTGGTGAATTGCACGTTGGAAGAGACCCTAACTCCTCGATCGAATGAGCGACCTGGCTTAAATCGAGGAGTTATCCAGGTTAGTACTCGTGTTGGTCGTAAATTCTAGCATTTCGGTGCGAAAAGGGTGAAATTCGAGTTTGGGAAGTGAAGTTGCTCGAGCACTCTTACTCGTGCACGTTGTGCTCGAGTTAGTCGTGCATAGTGCTCGAGCTGAAGTGGGTCGTGCACTGAGTGCACGAGTCAGTCGTGCATAGTGCTCGAGCTGAAGCAAGTCGTGCACTAGTGCACGAGCTCGACTACTCGAGCACTTTTGGGGTTCTGATAGTTTCGGAGTGCTCGACCACACACTACTCGTGCACTAGTGCTCGAGTAGTGCACGACCAGACGCGGATTTTGAGTCCAAAGCCCTTCACTCGATTTTTTCACTCTATAAACACACTTTTCACACAAATTCACACACTTGAGGGGCGAAAAAACACACGAATTCATTCCTTCCACTTTCAATCTTTCATTTTCGTCCAATTTCATCCGGGTTTTTCAACCAAAAGGTAAACAATTCTCCCATTATCTCATTCAATTCGTAGTTAGGGTTGAATTTGTCATGATTTGAGTATAGAAATTAGGGTTCATGAGCATGTTCGAATTTTTGGGGATTTTGTGCCAAACTTGTTGATTCTTGTTTCCTTTTGAATGAATGTTGATAATTTGCTATGGGTTTACTTATTTAACTCTCAATTTTGGAATTGAATGAGTAGAATAGGTGAAATTCTAGAGTGAGAAAGTAGGAATTTGAGAAAATGAAGTGGGTTTGGCATATTGAGTTGAAATTGGTACGAATTGAGAAGGTATTGAGCATGATTGAGTATGAATTGAGTCTTGAGCATGTAAATTGCATAATTTGTGTAATGCTACTTCATGATAGACTTGGTTATAGGCATTTTTTGGTTGGAATGGGGGAATTAATTGTTGAGTATTTGAGTACTTTGAATGAAAAGCATGGCTTAAGTGTTGGTTGCTTGAGAACTTGGATAGGGAAGCTTAAAGAAAGTAAATTAAGACTTTTTTAGAATTGCTTTGATCTTGAGAAGTATTATGCATTGTGGATTGATTTGGATTACTCGTTTTTGAGCTTGAAAGGTGTGTGTTTGAATTGAGTGAGTTTATCATTGTTTTTTATTTTGGTGAATTTGGTCGGTGAATTGTTGTGACGCTCAGGAAATGGCCCCTCCTAAGAAGTTCGAGGATAGGTTCGTCGAGGGGGATGAGTTAGAAGCATTGACTGCTGAGTTGACCAGGAGACAATTGATGCCGTCTCGATGGTATAATCTGACATATGGAGAAAGATGGTTTGCTCATGCCTACAGATGTAATTTGATTGCTGGGAAAGTAGAAAAGACCCGACGACCTTGTGTTGAATTTATGCAGCAATTGGGGATCGAGGAGGAGATCAAGAGGATTTTTGGAAAGAACCAAATGCTGGAATTTTATGCAATCTTAATCTCGATGAAGACACACGAGGATTTGGTGGAGCAATTCTTGGCCTCAGTAAAGATGCAAGGAGATGGAACGTTTCGGTTCATGATACGGAACGAGTGGCGAGCTTATGAGATCGGAATGGTGAACACAGCCCTACACCTACCCCAACCTAACAAAAGAAACACAAAATTGGGGAGGTTCAAGGCTGATCAATTCTGGCAGCTCATCACGGGAGGTTTGGCTGGAAAGTACTCTTCAAGGACGGCTAGAGCTTCTTCAATCAGAAATCCGGTAATCCGATACCTTGAAAGGATTTTAGGGAACTATTGGAGTTATACGTGAAAGTATGCTTTTACTTTGTATAACTCGTGTATCAAACACTCGTTTTATGAGAATAATTCTTTTATCGCATTTGCTTTAGTTATGATTGAATGTTGAATTTCTATTGCAAACCGTTCATTATGTAGTACGTGTTACATTGTAGTTAATGTGGTGATACCCGATCACGGAAGACGACATTAACAGTTTACTTGTAACTAAACGTACATTTTCACGACCTAGGTGGAATTGAACAATCCGCCGTGAAAGGTCAATGTGTAAGGCTCAGATTGGTCTGTCTTGACCAAGAGATTGCACTAGCACATTTAGTATGTGTTGAAGAGGTCCTACAGCGAGGAGAAATTCTTCTGTTCTGAAAGGTGAAGAATTAGACCTCAGTGGTTGTTGATTTCTTAATCTCCGTCACTTAAATAGGACCGTGTGTGCTTAGTAGTTACTGCTTTGATTCATGTCGGGTGAGAATCATTGTGACTTCGAACTTTGTGTCTTGGGCAGTAATATTAATCATACGACGGTTGCTAAGATTTAATACGGAGAAACGCGTGCGAGTACGGCTCGTGTGATTAGTCCCCTTGGTGGGCTCAGAAGTTTTATTGTACCAAATCTTGCAAGTGAAGAATTAGTTTCTTCGGTACGAATAATAATGTTGAGCTGTCTTTACTCCAAGGTGAAATATATTAATTAATTTAGAGCTATTCAGAAGCTTAATTAATTAATGGACTTGATAATCTTAAACGCGGTAAATAATAACCGGGAGCCCATATTATCGTAATATGGATTAAGATGGATAGTGCAATATTAATTTATTAGTGGTAATAATTAATATTAATGGGCTGAATTATATTGGGGCTCAATATTGAAATTCAGAAGTCCATTAGGAGGTCCAATCTTAATTCTCCTTAAGGCCCCTCAAGTAGCCCATTAAGTAGCCCAATAATGATAAGGTGATTAAAATAAAAAGAAAATATATTGCTGATTTTTCTTTGATATTTTCGAAAAAAGCATATTTAGGAGAAATTAGATTTTGTTGATTTTCTTGGAAAGATATTATGGAAGATATGTATTTTGAAATACAAGAATATCTCATATATTCAAGAAGATCCAAATCTTGAAATCAATCCTTATAATTTTCGAAAATTTCATGCTTACTTAGGTGGGTGAGATTTTTGTGGAATATTTTATTGTGGAGAAAAGAATATATGAGATATATTCAAGATTTCTTAGAGTCTAAGAAAAGATTTTCTTCAAGCCCAATAAACATCAAAAAATTCGACCACCTTACACCTATAAATATGGGGTGATTATTTCATCCCAAGTACATAATTCCATGTGTTGGAAAAATCAAGAAGCATAGATATTTTTCTTTTTCCTTAGTTTATTAAATTGCTTGAAAGCGTCTCCCACCGGCGATCAAGTGAGGTGAAAAGGGAAATACTTGAGAAGGCTTTGGGTTGATAGAACGAGATTACAAGTGTCCCGTATATCCAAAGGCCATTACTACGAGAGGTACGTTAATCGCATATTTACTTGTTTAATTCCGTCTAGTTAAATATGTGAAATTAATTTAACATGCATGATGATAATTAGTTGTTGGAATTATTATTTGAATTAATTAGGATTAATTCATGCTAGTAATAATTGTATTTAAATTCGTATTTAAAGTTCATCCCGAATAGATTCCGGGCACCCCTATTTTCCCAACAATTGTTATCAAAGCCACGGTTTCGGGCTCTGAATTTTAAATTGGAATTTAAATTGTTGAACATTAAATTGAAATTGGATAGTAGAATTGTTAGATCTTTTTTGCAGGTATCCAATTGTCATGGTTTTAATGTTGTTAATTTCATGCGTGTGAATTAATTTGGTTTTTAATTCGATTCGTTCGAATTCGTTTTTCTCGTGAGAAAATCTACGAGTAGATTAGTTGTTTTTATTTTGATTCGATCATTGTAATAGACTAGTTTAGATCTAGTATTTATTTTTTTTGTAAAAATAAATTGTAACCGGATCGTGATGAAGAACGAAGAATTAAAAATGGCGTACCCGGACGACGCATACAAGCGTGGCGCGTGTATGGAGGTAAAATCATGCAAGGGGTGAAGAAAACGAGGACGAACGGCGAAAAAACGGCGCACGGGGGTGCACGGCGCACGCCATGCGCAACGGGCGCACGGCGCCGCGCGCACGGCGAGCGCGCGCCTCGGCAGGGAACTGCAGCGCCTCGGGGCGCCCCGGGCAGCGCCTCGGCGCGCTTCTGTGCAGCGCCTCGGGTGCGCCTCGGGGCTGCGCTTCGGCGCGCCTCGGTCTGTTTTCCAGCGCTTCTCGGGCCGGGAAGCGCGCGGGCCCACTTCGTGGGCCGACACGCGCTGTATCTCAGGCCGTGGAATTTTTTCGGTTTGTGTTTTTTTTCCGTGTGTTTTTAAACGTCGTCCCGAACCCCAAACGATGCTGTTTTTGAAGAAGTGTTGTTGTTCGAGTGGGAGCACGTCGAGACGAACGTCGGAAAGCAACAAGGACGATTTTTCGCATCAAGACGTGAAGAAATTAAACCGTGGCAATTGGAATTGAGTGCTCCAATGTGTTTAATTTTATTTTGATGGATGTTTTATTTCGTGCAATTTTTATTATTTGTTAATATGTGTTTGCATGAATTTAATTGTCCAAGAAAAACCTTACTTTCGAAAATTACTAAGTATGTTTTTATAATCGCAATTTTATTCCGGATATTAAAATTGGATTATTTTGGCCTCCATAATTTATTTATTTGTGAAGTTCTTTTGGAATACATTTCCCCCTCGGATCGGCCAAAAGAACGGATTTCACATGAATAAATTCCGAAAGGATGATTGTGGATTATTACTAGTGGCGGTATTGACCCTCACCACGAGTGGCTTGCTCAAAGCGAAATAATAATCCTGTATTTAATTATGGTTATTACTTAGGCATAGGAAATTGATATTAACTTACTCCCCTCGGAGTCCCTGTCAATTTCTATGTGGTCAAAGTGGGAGCCAACTATTAATTTTGAATTAAGGATTTGTAACTTTTAAGTTTGTGATCCGCTTGAATGTATTTAAATGTATAGACCACCCCTCGTGGCGCATTTAAATTGTTTCGAGATGTTGGCTGATGCATGATTATATTGTTTTAAGGTTTCAATATAATTGATGTGATCGAATTATGTGATAATTTCATATTTTTCTAGATATTGATATGAATGTATGTTTTATTCTCATTTCATCATGTCGCAACCTTGTAATCCACTGTTTAATATACTTAAAGTTAATAAACTTTTTGGAGAGAAATATATCGATTGGAAATGTTTTTTTTTAATTTGTCCTTACTGCACGAAAACACAATTAGGTTATTTATGTTAATATACCCGGCAAGCCTAATGATAAGTCAAGCAATGGGAAGAGGCAGTTTATGATCGGAAGCGTGACAATGAATGAAGTGCATCATCTTGACATTTCTGTCTGAGGATTTGAGGCGCGTTCATGAAGACATTGTATCCGCTGTTGAAATCATGGAACACCTTGAAGAGATGTTTTCACATCAGAATCCCATGACTAATCAGTTCACCAAACATGACTCGGTCAAGTTGGAAATGGTGGAAGGAACGCCCGTGAGGGAGCACGTTCTCGAGATAATGGCATACCTTAACAAGTTGGAAGTACTTGGTGCGGATTTTGATTGATTTCATATACCATTCCCTACCGAGAAGCTTTGAGTAGTTTCATCTAAACTGTCAGATGAATGAACGGACAAGTCGTTTGCCCGAGCTCTTGCAAGCTTTAGTTTCGGTGGAGGTGATAATGGAGCACCAGTCTAGTGCTATGGTGGCTAATAGTTCGTCTACCTCTTTTGGTCCCAAGGGAGGGAAAAAGAGGAAGAGAACCAAAGGCCGGATCCAAGCAAATCCAATTGTTGCGAAAGGCAAATGCAAAGGCAAGCATCGAAGGGGAAGTGTTTTAGTTGCGGTGAGAGAGGACAATGGAGGTCTGCCTGTTCCAAGCCTAAGAGGCTAGGAAAGTTAGGTAATTCACACACCTTAGTCGTCAAAACTTGTGAAGTGGCGTATGCTGTCTATTCGTGGATAGTGGATACGAGAGCTACTGATCACATTTGTTTCATGGGTTTAAGCTAACCCGACGACTTAACGGAAGTGAGATCCCCATCACATCGGGCAATGCTACGAGAGTGGCAGCTGAAGCAGTGGGAGAAGTGCGCCTATCTTGTAAAGATAGAGTTATGGTCTTGAGAGATGTTCCTCATGTTCCTAGTTTAGAAAGAACTCAACCTTCAGTTTCTAAACTGTTTGAATAGATACTCAGTTTCTTTTAATAAGGATGTTATTATTGCTTGAAACGATGAGTTTATCCGTTCCGGAACTTTAATGGATGATCTTTATACCATTATTTGGGCACACCACTCACAAAATTAAATCTAATAACACATCGATTATTTCGAGTAATAAAAGAAAGCGTTCTTCGGAGATGAACGAAACACTTCTATGGCATCTTAGACTAGGTCATATTAATCTAAAGTGGATAGAGAGATTGGTGAAAGACGGATCCTTGGAATCATTCCAAGTCGAACCGTTTCCAACTTGTGAATCCTGTTTAGAGGGTAAAATGACCAAGAGGGCATTTGGAGCCAAGGGGAATAGAACTACGGAAGTGTTAGAACTCGTTCATACCGATATGTGTGGTTCAATGACGATCATAGGAAGAAGAGGTATGAGTAATTTGATGATTACTCAAGATACGGATACATCTACCTTATGATGCATAGGGAAAGAAGTATCAAGTCTCTACGATTTGTTCGTGGAGGCGAATACCTTAGCAATGAATTCTTGAACTACCTATCGGAAGAAGGGATTGTATCCCTGTTGACCACATCGGGAATCCCTCAATAGAACGGTGTGGCGGAACGAAGGAGCCAGACTCTTTTAGAAATAGTCAGATCCATAATGAGTTACCCAAGTCGTTTTGGGGTAACGCCTTGGAAACAATGACTTATATTCTAAACTTGGTGCCATCCAAATCGGTTCCTAAAACCCCAAATGGAATTGTGGACCGGGGCACAAGCCCAGTCTAAGACACTTGCAGATTTGGGGTTGTCCGGCATACGTGCTAGACAAGGAAGCCGGTAAATTGGATCCATGTTCGGAATTAAGGTTGTTTATAGGATATCCCATGGGAACGAAAGGGTGTATGTTCTATAGTCTCAAGGATTAAAAGACCGTGATTAGTTCACACTTTAAATTCTTGGAGGAAGACTATATGAACAAAAGAAAGCCCAGAAGTGAGATTACCTTAGACGAGTTAAGAGGGCAAACTCCTATACCAAGTATACAAGATGATATACCACACGTCATACCTTCACAACCGGAACCCCGTCGTAGTGGGAGGATTGCAAGGCAACCCGAGAGATTCATGGGAATTGGAGAATCTTCGGATTTGATTCCCGGCGATGAATCAGACCCATGAACGTACGACGAGGCAATCCAAGACAAAGACGCGGAAGTGTGGCAAACCGTAATGGAAACCGAGGTGGGTTCGATGGATTATAATCAAGTGTGGGAGTTGGTTGATCCACCTAATGGGGTAGAGCCCATTGGATGCAAGTGGGTGTACAAGAGGAAAAGAGGACCGGACGGAAGGGTAGAGACCTTCAAAGCAAGGCTTGTGGTCTGTGGCCTGTAGCTATGCTTAAGTCCATCCGTATTCTCTTGTCGATCGCTGCGCACTTAGATTACGAGATCTGGCAAATGGATGTCAAGACAGCTTTCCTTAACGGAAGTCTTGATGGGATCTATATGCAACAACCCAAAGGTTTCGTTGAAAAAGGCCAAGAGCACCTCGTATGCAAGCTTAAGAGATCCATTTTATGGACTTAAGCAAGCGTCGCGTACTTGGAACCAGTGTTTTGATCAAGTTATTAAGTCTTATGGGTTTTTGATCAAAACAAGTTCGAAAGTTGTGTGTATAAAAGGTGTGACGGAACTGCGGTGGTATTCTTAGTATTATACGTAGACGATATTCTGCTCATTGGAAACAATGTAAAGGTATTGTCAGACGTAAGGGTATGGCTGTCAAATCAGTTTGATATGAAGGACTTAGGGAAAGCCGGTCACATCCTTGGGATCAAGTTCACTCGAGATCCAAGAGGAGGATGTTGGGTTTATCGCAAGTTTCATACAAAGCCACTGTTTTGAAGCATTTCAGCATGCAAGATTCCAAGAAAGGTTTTGTACCTTTTAGGCACGGAATCCATCTATCTAAAGAAATATGCCCTAAGACGCAAGTGGAGATAGATGGCATGAAAGACGTTCCGTACGTTTCGGACGTAGGAAGTCTTATGTATGCAATGTTGTGTACGAGACCGGATATCTACTTTGCCGTGGGCATGATGGCAAGATATCAAAGTAACCCCGGGAAAGCACATTAGATTGCAATTAAATGCGTTCTTTAGTTTCTGAAAAGAACTTAGTATGGAATGCTGATTTAACAATCAGACAATCTAAATCCCATGGGATACACGGACTCAAATTTCCAATCAGACATAGACTCCAAAATACCTACCTCGGGTAGTGTGTTTTGCATGGGAGAAGGAGCCATGACATGGAGAAGCGATTTGCAGAAATGCATCGCAGATTCGACCATGGAAGCCGAATAAGTAGTTGCTTGTGAAGTAGCGAAAGAAGCGGTTTGGCTCAAGTACTTCTTAGTGGACTTGGACGTTGTTCCGAATTTGCCCGACAAGATAACTGTCTTTTGTGACAATGCCGGGGCAGTTGCAAATTCAAGGGAACCGAGAGCCCACAAGGCCAGCAAACACATTGAAAGAAAACACCATCTTATACGAGAAATCGTTAAGAGAGGAGATAAAGAGGTGGCAAAGATATGCGTCGGGGACAACCTAGTAAATCCATTCACAAAGGGTCTGCCTCTGAATACATTCGAGAGACATGTGGATGGAATGGGAGTCAAGACTATTGCCAATCTGCTTTAAGTATAAGTGGGAGGAATTATTAGGTTAGTGTAGGTTGACATGAGATGTCACGTAGAGCTACTACACTAAGACATGCGTGATGTATACTAAAAGCAGACTTTAAGTATAAGTGGGAGATTGTTGGAGTTATACGTGAAAGTATGCTTTTACTTTGTATAACTCGTGTATCAAACACTCGTTTTATGAGAATAATTCTTTTATCGCATTTGCTTTAGTTATGATTGAATGTTGAATTTCTATTGCAAACCGTTCATTATGTAGTACGTGTTACATTGTAGTTAATGTGGTGATACCCGATCACGGAAGACGACATTAACAGTTTACTTGTAACTAAACGTACATTTTCACGACCTAGGTGGAATTGAACAATCCGCCGTGAAAGGTCGATGTGTAAGGCTCAAATTGGTCTGTCTTGACCAAGAGATTGCACTAGCACATTTAGTATGTGTTGAAGAGGTCCTACAGCGAGGAGAAATTCTTCTGTTCTGAAAGGTGAAGAATTAGACCTCAGTGGTTGTTGATTTCTTAATCTCCGTCTCTTAAATAGGACCGTGTGTGCTTAGTAGTTACTGCTTTGATTCATGTCGGGTGAGAATCATTGTGACTTCGAACTTTGTGTCTTGGGCAGTAATATTAATCATACGACGGTTGCTAAGATTTAATACGGAGAAACGCGTGCGAGTACGGCTCGTGTGATTAGTCCCCTTGGTGGGCTCAGAAGTTTTATTGTACCAAATCTTGCAAGTGAAGAATTAGTTTCTTCGGTACGAATAATAATGTTGAGTTGTCTTTACTCCAAGGTGAAATATATTAATTAATTTAGAGCTATTCAGAAGCTTAATTAATTAATGGACTTGATAATCTTAAACGCGGGAAATAATAACCGGGAGCCCATATTATCGTAATATGGATTAAGATGGATAGTGCAATATTAATTTATTAGTGGTAATAATTAATATTAATGGGCTGAATTATATTGGGGCTCAATATTGAAATTCAGAAGTCCATTAGGAGGTCCAATCTTAATTCTCCTTAAGGCCCCTCAAGTAGCCCATTAAGTAGCCCAATAATGATAAGGTGATTAAAATAAAAAGAAAATATATTGCTGATTTTTCTTTGATATTTTCGAAAAAAGCATATTTAGGAGAAATTAGATTTTGTTGATTTTCTTGGAAAGATATTATGGAAGATATGTATTTTGAAATACAAGAATATCTCATATATTCAAGAAGATCCAAATCTTGAAATCAATCCTTATAATTTTCGAAAATTTCATGCTTACTTAGGTGGGTGAGATTTTTGTGGAATATTTTATTGTGGAGAAAAGAATATATGAGATATATTCAAGATTTCTTAGAGTCTAAGAAAAGATTTTCTTCAAGCCCAATAAACATCAAAAAATTCGACCACCTTACACCTATAAATATGGGGTGATTATTTCATCCCAAGTACATAATTCCATGTGTTGGAAAAATCAAGAAACATAGATATTTTTCTTTTTCCTTAGTTTATTAAATTGCTTGAAAGCGTCTCCCACCGGCGATCAAGTGAGGTGAAAAGGGAAATACTTGAGAAGGCTTTGGGTTGATAGAACGAGATTACAAGTGTCCCGTATATCCAAAGGCCATTACTATGAGAGGTACGTTAATCGCATATTTACTTGTTTAATTCCGCCTAGTTAAATATGTGAAATTAATTTAACATGCATGATGATAATTAGTTGTTGGAATTATTATTTGAATTAATTAGGATTAATTCATGCTAGTAATAATTGTATTTAAATTCGTATTTAAAGTTCAGGGACGGTGACCTCGAGGGAGTTGTATGGACTGTGGTGCTTGCTCAATAAAAGGGTGCACGATTTTGGAAAAGATTTCCTAGAGATGCAGATTCAGGCACCATACAAGTGCGGAAGGAAGACATCAAGGATACGTGGAGGAGGCCTTATTTGTGCACTCTTGGAGAACCTGGAAATTAGACCGAGTGCAGGTCCTATCGATGGAAGAGACATCGACTTTGAGCACATGTATCACACATGGATGTGTGAGCAATGGGCCGGAAGGTATTGCATGAGACTCAGAGATGATGAGTTGTTCCCTATGCCGAATGAAAAGTTGGTGACCCTGAGAAATCTGAAGAAGGAAAATATTCAGATGGATGGCCCACATCACATCAAGGAAATGAAGAAATTCAGAGAGAGATTGGAGAGCTGCGGCTTATGGGATCAGCGGTCGAAGAAGAGGTTTAGGAGTGGACCCGGAACGAGCGGAGCAGGATCGAGTGGACTCCAAGACCTTATGGAGGAAGAGGAAGATGAATATGAAGAAGGAGGAAATACTGCGGATGAGGCTGAGGCTAATGTAGGTGAAGGAGGTCAAGGACCTCAAGAGATGGAGTTTGGAACACCTAAGGTGTCTACTCCCGTGCCGTGGTACCCGAGCCAGCTAGAGTGGGATGGAATGCGAACCGATATTCAAAGCTTGAGGACTGATTTTACGGAGCTTCGCACCACTCAAAATCAGTGGTACACAGAAGCCACGGATATGCAAGGGCAGTTTCATGAGGTTCGATCTGAGGTTTCAGATTTGAAGAGATGGATGGAGGCACTCTTTGTCTCCCATTTAGGAACGGACCACCCTAGCTACCGCCCACCACCACCTCCTGATGCTTGATGATCATGGGGCTTCCCCCAGTTTCTGCTCCTTTTTCTTATCTTTATCTTTCCTTTTCTTTTCTTATTTTTCTTGTGAGTGTGAGCTTTATTGTTTGAGTGGTGTGATGTGGTTATGGGGATTGTGATGGATTTGTTATTCAAAATTTCGGGTTGTAATTGTTGTCGAACTCGTTGAGGTTTCTGATTTATTTCATGCTTGTTAACCCTCTCTACTTGTTAGTTGTCATTCTTGAGTATGAAGTGATGAGTAGAGTAGATTTGTGGATTGGAGTTAGGGACTCTTTTGTGTGAGTGTTTGAGCTAGAGTGGATTTGAGAAAGAACTTGTATGCTTGTGAATTTTTCTTTTGAGTACTTGTGTGATGAGAGTGAGAATTCACAAGGACTAGCATGGATGTGAAAGCCGTGAGATTTGAGCCTTATGAGATTTCGATATATGAATGAATCTCTTCGTTTGTGAGTGAATCATCACCTTAGAGGATGCTAGAACTTGTGTGTGCTCTTGCTTCTTGATTGTGTCTAGTTTGATATGCTGAATAGGATCTTAGGCCATCTTTGATTTTATTGAGTCACTTAGCTAAAATTTTCCGTACCAATGACATTGAATCCCTTGTTAGCCCCTTTGAGCCTAAAGCCTATTTTATTTGCTAGCACATATGAACTCTATTTCAATTCCTAAGCCTTTTTGTCCCAATTTGAGTGGAGAATAGGAAAGTGTGAATGTGAAGGGAGTAAATTGAGTTGAAAAAGGAAAAGGTTGTTTGTTGAGTGAATATGAGAAGAAGGAGTGATGAAGTTATGAGATGTGGGAAAAAGAGAAAAAAAAATTGAGAATGAGCAAAAGAAAAAAAAAAGAGCTCATGTGTTTGTGAGAAAAAAAAAGGGTGAAGTGATTGAAAAAAAAAAGTGAAAAGAGTTAGAAAAAAAAAATTGAAGTGTTGAGAGTATGGAATTGAAAGGGTGTTGATTGAAAATGTTTGAAGTATTCTGTTCCTAATCTCGAAATACCAAAGTTTGAGTTTCTATTCTTCATTCACTTAAGTCACTTACCCATATTGTTATCCCACCTGTCCAAAGAGCCTACATTACAACCTTGAGAAAAGTCCTTTTTTATTCGGCATTGATATCTAGAATGTGGTCGGAGTTGAGAGTGCTTACAAGCCTATGGCTGCCAACATGTGTGATTGATTATTCGAGTGAGTCCCTTATCATTGTTATACACTTGTGAGGGAGAGAAACATATCGTAGAGTGCACATCCATGTTTGATTTTGGTGATTCTCGTTGTTGTTGCATGAGTATGATGAAGGAAGGTGAGTGAGTATACTTGTAATGCATCTTTGAAGCTCGAATTCATATACTTGCATGATTGGATTCTTTGACTCATTCCTAACAATTTCACTTGACTTATTATTTCGTTGCTTGAGGACAAGCAACATGGTAAGTTTGGGGGGGTTGATTAGGCGTGAAATTGTCATGATTCGTCACTCGAAATGCCCTAGTTTTGGTTGATTTTGTGAGTATTTAGAGTCATTTGAGTATCATTTTCATAAACTAATGAATTTGTCTCTTTGATGCTTATAGATGGATAGAGGGCGAAAAGAGGAGTTCGTAGGACTTTGAATCGACTCAAACGGACGCCCGGATGAGAAGATATCGAAGAAATACGAAAAGTACTAGTTCGAGGGAGCAAAAGTATCATTGAAGTGCACAAGCTAGAAGAGCTCGAGCACTAGTGCTCGAGCAGGTCGAGTATAGCGCACGAGAGATGCAAGTCGAGCACTTAGTGCTCGAGTCGGTCGAGCAGTGTGCTCGAGTGGAATCCAGTCGTGCACTAGTGCACGACCACGTATGGTCGAGCACTTTTTGCTCTCGGGAAGAATGGGGTGCTCGAGTTGGTTTTGCTCGTGCACTAGTGCACGAGTAAGTGCACGACCTGTCGCGTTTTTGGCCCATTAACTCCCGATTCGACCCGTTGCTTATATATACCCCTTCCGAACACGTTTTTTACAACGACTTGATACCATACTACGTTTGGAGACTGGGTTTTGAGAGAGAGGAAGAGGAGAAGAGACGAGCAAGTTTACGATTACGTTTTTTTTAGGTTTTCATAACGAATTCATACTATGATTTTGTTTTTAGTTTCGTTTCTTTAGATTTCTGTTCTTGAACACGTTGAGACTTATTTTCTTGAGTTAATTTCAGTTATTCTTTTATTTCGTAAAACCCTTGTTTATGTTTGATCTCTTCTTCGTCTTAAATATTATGTTCATGTTCGTTACTTATTTAATTGCTTTAGTTTACGTTAAACCTATGTCTAGCTAAAACCCTTGCATGCTTGGGGTAGGATGAACTCGTAGAAGTAGGTTGTGGGTACATAATTAGAGTAACTTGTGACGTTAGGTTTTAATTCTCTTGGTTAATGAATTCTTAAAATTAATCTAGACTTTACTTTTGAATTTCGTTCGAAAGGTGTTAGAGAGAGGACGACCGTATCACTCTTTAACAATGAGTAGACTTAACTAGAGGGTTTAGGAAAGGTTAATTCATCTAACAGTTTAGCGAAGGAGGACGACTACATCACCTTAGTTAAATCAGGGTCTCATTAATTAAGCATAATCTATTAACTTGTTAGTGGATTAGTGAAGTCGAGTGTTAGGGTAAAGTATTAGGGTTTAGAATCTTGAGCTTTCACCTTGCATTCTTTTACTTAGGTTATTTCTGGCGCGTCACAGTTATTTTGATTATGTACCTGCTCCGTTAGTATATGTAGGGATTCTTATCCTAAGCATTACCATCTCTTACTTGAAAACAACCCGTAGTTAATTCGTCTTCTTTAGTTCGTTAGTATAATTAGTATTTTAGTTGTTTTAATTAATCTTTCAAAAAACTCAAAAACATTACACTCATATTAGCTACGACGCGTAGATCTTTAGGGATCTGTTCGCATACACCCCATCTCGTGGGTTCGATATACTTGGCCGTTATACTTACTCATACTACAGTGAACCCGTTCGTTTGCGGGGAAGCGACTAGTAGAAGTTAGTGTAATTCGCTTCAAGTCAGTTACCATTCACTTTAATTTGAAATAAATAGCTGATTATAACATCTTTCTTAATAAAAGAATATTGTAAAAATTAATTTGTTCATTTCAAATATCCAAAGAAACGAAAAAATTACAACAAATCTAATCGGATTCAAGTTGAAGGTTAGTATCCTCAATCTCAAAGTTACGTATTATCTCATATTCTGTTGTCTTCAAATACGCTACATGTTAATTATTCTAGAATACAAAATACATCAGTTAGTCGATATTGAGTCAAAACTTATAGAATTAAAATATTCTACTAGATCCTTCCGTACAGATAAAATAAGCTTGAACAATTACACATACGAATTAAAAAAAAAAAGTAATATATTATATGTGATGAGAATTATACTACCTATACTTTTCACTAGGGATGTTAAACGGGCTAGTCCTACAGGACTACGGGCCTAAACGGTTTCGGGTCTTATCGGTTCATTTTAATCGGTCCACTAACACTCGAAACCTAACCCTAACCCTAGCGGTCCGCGGGTTAAACGGGCTACTAACGGGCTCCGAGAAAAAAATAAAAGAATTAATTTTTAATATAACATATAGATGTGTAATTGTAAATCGCTACCATTTAAACTAAAAAAATCAAATATATTTAAAAAATTGTTCATAAAGTACATATTTGATACATTTAATAAAAAAAAGGCTAAAATAACTAAATAATATGAAAAACGAGCTATTCAAAACCTATAAAAGAGACTACATAACACACACAGAATTGTAAAGTAATCACCGCAATTAAAGGGATGTTTACATAATTCAAGCAAAGAAACTTCTCATAATCTGGCAAAATTAAAGATGAACCTTTACTAAAAAAAACTATTAGAATGTAAATAAATGAAGTAATAGTAACAATAGGTAAATAAAAGTAGAAAAAATATAAAAAATAAAAAAAAAGAATTCGGGCTAACGGGCCAACCCGGTAAACCGGCGGGCTAGCCCGTTTAGCCCGCGGGCTAACCGGTCCGGGCCAAAAAAGCCCGGGTTTTAATTGGTCCATTAGATCCCTCGAACCTAGCCCTGTGCGGTTCAGGGTTAAACGGGCTAGCCCGCCAGTCCGCGGCCCGTTTAACATCCCTACTTTTCACATTCTTCCCGTTTTGTTCTTGCACAAAAGATAAAATGTCAATATCTCAACTATGTTATAAATGAATTTAAGTGTGTTAAATACTTTAATAAATAAATTGGACTATAATTCGGGACATAATAAAATGAAAATAATGTTAATCTTAATTCTTAACGGTATGAAGAAAGCATCAAATTCAAAGAGTTCTAGGATTTAAGTTTTATAAAATTTATTAATATGGGTAATTAATTAAATTTTCATTATTTATAAGAATAGCTTTGCAAGTTGGTTAGCCATATTAGTTGGCAATTAATGAAATGCTTTATAGGGGACCCCTGACAATTTCAGTTTCTACTCTACAAAATTATAATGAGGATAAAGAAATTGATTAAAGTCTACTTTGTTAAGATGATAGCTCCTGCGCATGGATTAATGGGGTCATAGACTATTTCTACTTTGGCCACTCAAGTTTGTGATATTTGTAGTTTTATCACCTTTTCTTTTCTTTTCCATTTTTTTTAAATAAAATGTGCAGAACCAAGAAAATTACCTTTTGTCATAAAACCAAAATGTAACTTATGGTCTTCTTAAAAAATGACAAATATATGGAGGGTATACATTGATTGTTCAACCAATAATAACAAAGTACAAGCACTTCGACTGGTTTTATATAAAAATAGTTAATGATAAACTTATTATAAGTCTGTTTTAAAATATCGAATATTTGACCAAGAGTATCGATAATCTCACCAAAAGTATCATTAATCTTAATTCAAGAAAATTTACAACAATTACAATATAATATCACTGACCCAAATTAATGATACTCTTAGTGAGATTATCGAGACTCCTGATCAAATATTCAATATTTTAATATAGTTTCATGATAAACTTATCATAAACTATTTTCATATAATACCTTGCTAGTATTTCCACCGTTCACTAAATGTGTGTCCACTTTCCTTATTTGACTGTCCTCCAAAAGTGTTTTTTTATTTGTCAACAATCACTTTAATTTTACACCCACAAATAATTATTTTATTCATACCTTATTCTTATTGTATTTATTTTTTCTAAAATCATATACCAAAAAAATAAAACACAGTTTTAATGGACGGAGGAAGTAATAATATAATGAATCTAACTCCATATAAGATTTAGCAATGGATTTCATATTAGTTGTGTTAAGTTGGCTAGTTCCGCGATGGAAGACCCTTTTGGGTAGAATAATCCCCCTGATTTTCTTCATAACCATCCCTATTAATAACACTTCTTCAAGCCAATTTTTTACTATAATATTCCTTTTTCCCTCATTCATATATATATAATATTTAATCCAATCTAATTTTAACTTTTTAATATTTATCAATAATATCAACTCAACCTAAAATTATTTTTTTAAATATATATTATATATAATAATTTTTGTTATATTATAATGTGTAAAAAGTATATACAAAATTATTTGACATTCTAAATTCGTAATTATATAGAATTTTTTTTACCATACATTTAAAATAATCAGTAACAAATTTAAAATTACAAGATTTGAGAATATGAAATTGAAAATAAATAAATAAATTATATATAAATGCATGAAATATTAAATTACAAATACAAAAATTGCAAATACATTTTTTTGTATTTCAAAATATTTCAATATTACTATTTATAGAAATTTTTATTTTACAAATTTTAATTTTTTTTAACAATCATATACTAACATGTGGAAAATAAAGGGATAAAATAATATATTGACACTGGGCATGTCAGCCGCCCAGTGTCAAGGCAATTAGATGATATTTTATTATTTTATTGTTATAAAAATTTTCTTGTATTCATTGACACCGATGTCAATGTCACCGATAAAGATGATCTTAGCTTTCTGTTAAGAGATTTGCACACCAAAAATCTATAAATTTATTTAATTTTTACGATTTTGAGTTCTTTTTCTTGGGTTAATGGTTTTTCCATAGCATTTTTGTTAAAAAATTTTAACTAGACATTCTATTACCTTGATCAAATTGTTGACTCTGAATTTTTTTTCTCTCTTTTAAATATAAAAAATTGCAAATTATTAGTATTGCATAAGTAACTTTTTAAGAACATGTAATTAATTTAAAAATAATAAAATTGAAGATTAATAAAAACAATTATTACCTAAGTTGAGTGCCCAACTACACAATTAAGTTGAAAGCTTTTCATATAATCGACCAACCTTTGAAAGTGTATATATATATATATTTTTTGGTCCCTCAAGTTATATTTTCAACTACGTGTTGGTCAAAAACACAAATAAGTAATCATACTCAAGTACTATTATATTAAGTTTCTCATTATTATTATATCTATTTTACCTCTACTTTTTAGTATTATTTATACACGAAGGAATTCATCTATAAAAACAATTGAGGAGCGTCTGGACAAATAAAAACTATTGATATATAATATATGAATGATTCAATTGTAAAACTCCCTTCAAAGAAAAGCATAACCATTTCATTAATTATCATTATTATTATCATAATCATAGTTGTTGTTACCTTATATACAAATTTTTGGACAATCTACAAATTTATCTATATTATTTGTTAGAGTAGTTTATTGTTGGTCTAGTGGTATGGGTGGAAATAGGCCTAGCTAGAGTACTCATTGGACGGTCTGAGCATGCTATTTAATTTTTGGACCTAAATTTGGTTTGTTACCTATAATAGAATTTTTTTTTTAGATGTTTGGTCTAACCTTTTTATTTAATAGGCTTGGCCGAAAGTTTTTTAGTCATGGAAGAACTTGCACACTTTTCTTTTTTGTTTGCCCTAAAAAAACTTGCACACTCCATAAAAGGAAACATTAATTTGCATGTACACTCACAAACATATATACATATTTATTTATATGTCATTATTTTATTCAAAAAATAATTTTTTCTTAGAAAGTGTACCCAGGAGGTGTTATTCAATAGTTATATTATCACTAAATTATAACAATTAACTCTTTAAATGTTAAAATGAAGAATAAAAATAATTACCAAATAATTATCAAATAATAGCACCATAACAAATCCATCAAATAATATTTTAATTCATATTTAATAATATTTTTATATAAATAAAAATATATATATATATCTTAATATACTATAAAGACAAAGTTTTGGAAGTCTATGTGGCAAGCTCTTAAACCTCTATTTTGAAAATACTCTCCACTCATTCACTCAATTCATTGACTTTAAAAACTATTCTCAACCATTGAATCTTAATATCTAATCTAATCTTGACCGTTAATTTTTTCACATCTCCTCTATATATACCATCTATCTCACACAATCAAAAATCAATTACAACAATCTCTCCAAAAAAATCATCCAATTCTCTAAAAAATATTTCGATGCATAACCCACGATTTTATGTCTTTCATATTCTCATCATACATTTGATACTTTTTAATTCGTTTTTTTTTTCAATTTTGTTATGAAGTTCTATATTAATTCTCCTTTCGTCTAAATCTTCATAATTTTTTTTTTTTGCAGGATCTTCATCTCAGTATATTCAATCTTCATATTTCTTTTTTGCAGGATCTTCATCTTAAGGTATTTATGTCTTATTTTATATTTTTTTATAATTTTGTTGTACGAATTTAATCTTCATATTTTGTCTAATCTCTTCTACCGATGATCCTTTCCTTAAACTCATTTTTTTTTTTGTGATTTGGACGAATACAAATCTCTACATGTTTAAAAGTATTTACTCTATTTACTAATTATGCTGTTTCTTTATTTTTTAGTAATTATTATTTTATTTTATTTTATTCGTATGAAAATGATTATTGTGTGATTTTTATAATTTTTTTAGGATTGAACATCAACAATGAAGATGAAGTGGATGATCAATTTTTCATATGAAGATGAAGTGGAAGATCAATTTTATTGTGAAGATGAAGAATCATTGATTATATGTTAAAAATTAGATTTTTTTTAACATTGTAATGTATTACTTACAATTCAATGTATTATTTACAATTCTATAAATAATATTCTTTATGTAATTGCAATTCTATGTTAATGTATAATTTAAAATTCAATGTATATTAAATATTATTCTATAAATAAAAATTTATTTATTTTTATTCTAAGATGATGAAGAATCGTTCAAATTTTTAGATTTTTTACTTGATCTCATATATTTTATGTTTGTAAGTATATATCTCATATTCCTTAATTTTTTATATATATATAAAATAGTATTTAGGAACGATTTTATAGCATATGGGCTTAACACATCTATTGAATATTCGTATGATTAATATTTGACTTATAAGCAAAGAAATTAACTTAACATATTTTATCATATTATTTTGAAATATTAGTTTGAAATAATTATATTAGGAACAATATATAAATTTATACTAATTATATAATTTTTTTTAATAATCATTACTTACAATTCAATATATTATTTACAATTCTATAAATAATATTCTTTATGTAATTACAATTCTATGTTAATGTATAATTTAAAATTCAATGTATATTAAATATTATTATATAAATAATAATTTCTTTGTTTATTTTAATGTCTATAAATAAAAATTTATATGTTGATACTAATTATTATTAATGATTAATACATTTTTTTTCGAAGATGTGAAAAATCGTTCAAATTTTTAATTTTGAAGATGTGAAAAATAGTTCAAATTTTTAATTTCGAAGATGTGAAAAATCGTTCAAAATTTTAAGGAAAAAATTGACTCTTTTTAAATTTATTTTTGACTTGGTCTCATATATTCTATTTTTGTAAGTATATATATCTCATATTCCTTAATTTTTGGATGATGGATATCTTTCTAAAAAATGAAATTACTTCCAATCACGTATGAATTTTGTATATACATAAATAAATTGATCTTTATATATTTTACTTATTTACATCAATTTTAAAATTATTGGTAAAAATTTAATTATATTAGGAAATGTTGACTAATTTAATATGATAATTAAGTCCATGAAAATTGAAATTAATGTTATATTAAGAATATTTGACTCTTTATTAAACATGTATTTTAATGAACCTTATCTTATATATTGTCCAAATTTATCATATTATTTTGAAAGATTAGATTTGAAATAATTATATTAGGAACAATATACAAATTTATACTAATTATAAAATTTACTTATTTAATTAATTTTAAATTTTAATTTAAATAATTTAGTCAGATAATTTAGTCAATAATTTTATATTATCCCACATTCCTAAATTCTAAATTTTTGGTTTGTGGTATCTTTAAAAAATATGATTTTGTTTTCATATAATACATTAACTTAACATATATATTAACTTATTTATTTGACTCCTACTTATTATTGAACTTTATTTAATTACTTCTTTTATGAAATAATAATTAATATATCTTAGAATTCATATAAATACTTAATGTATCTAAGAATTTGTATAAATTATAGATGCAACTTATCATATTCAATTCGTATACATTAGATGAACTTATTTTGTGTGTAATCCACATTCCTTGATATTTGAAGGTGGATATCTTAATATATATATATATATATATATATATATATATATATATATATATATATATAAACTTCCAATAAATAAACTAGGACAAATTATTTGGGTTATTGTATTTGAATAATAAAATTTCGGTTATATTGAATAGTTTTGGGGTAAATATTGATTATTTATTTTTTAAAATTTAATTTATATGTTTTGACATGGTCTAATATTTTATGTGTGTATCCCACATTCCTAAATCCTAAATTATTTGTTAGTGGGTATCTTATAACAAAAAAAAAAAAAATTGCTTTCATATAATAGATTAACTTAACATATATAATAGATTAGCTTAGAGTAGATCTTGTATGAGACCGTATCATGACATGAGACAACGGGAATAGGCATAACTAGGGCATTGACTTATTAACACTTTGATAAAGTAGGTGTTAATTTGTGTTGTCTCATGTCATGACACGGATACAAGTTTTTTTCATTAACTTATTTATTTAACTCCTACTTATTATTGAACTTTATTTGTACTTCTTTTATGAAATAGTAATACTTAATAAAATTGTCTAATTACTTCAATTAAAAAACTATTCACTTTTTCGACCAGGATGCATATTTATATATGATTATCCATCACTTCAATTAAAACACCTTCCTAATGCCATCTCCAACATTAAATTTCTATTTAATTTTACAGTGAAAATAAAATGGTAAACTTAGTGTATTAGAAGTTAAAAAATTTAAAATATTATATGTACACATACTAATAATCAATGTGTGTATTTTAAAAACTAAATTTTATAAATTAGTTCATATTTTATAACCATTGTCTAAATCATTGGCAATCTTGATTAAATTAATTAGTATTATTAATTTTTTGAATTGATCACATGCTCACCGGTGGGCACAATATTATATACCAACTGCAAATGTGTTATGACACATAAGCAAATATAAATAATTAATTAAAATAATAGTGGATCTCTTGCTTATGTGTCATTAATACAATCGCAGTGGATATATAATATTATGCCCACAGGTGGGCATGTGATCATTTTTGGATTAAATTTTATCTATTTCTATTATCATTATTAAGAGGGGTGTATTGGTTATAGAGTCTGTAGGATTTTTTTAGACTTTTAAAGTTTGAGGGTATTCAATTTAGATTTTCAAAAGTCTTTAAAAATCATGAGGTATTTAATACGGATTTTAAAAAGTCTTAAAAAATATTTAGGTATTCAACAGTCTATGGATTTTAATACTCCACGGATTTTCTTAGATTTCCCTTCCAAAATATCAATAGATTTCACTCTTCAAAATCTCTTCTAATAACCAGAGATTTCTACGGATTTTGAAAAGTCTTAAAAAAATCTTTAAGTATTCAACAGTCTATGGACTTTCTTTGATTATTTTCTATTGGGATGTTAACGGGGCGGGGACGGGGGGTCATTCCCCATCTCCGTCCCTGCAAAATAAATGTAAAATTTTTCCCTCATCACCGTCTCGCGGCGATTCCCCGTTCCCCGCTTACTTGTTTTTTTATCTCATTTTTAAAATATAAAAAAATATTTAAATTAAAAACTTTAAATATACGCGAAAATTACTTTAAGTTAGTGTTAAAAAAAATTAATTTAAACAATTTGAAGAACCTCTAATTCTAATATTTTTAATTAACATATGTACTAAAATAATATAATTTGGAACTAATAACATAACATTAAATAAAAAAATGTAATTTTTAATAAATAGTTAATTGAGTAGGAAACTATGAAATATTTATTTGTAATTCACTTTAACATTAAAATTATATATAAATATATAAAAAATAATGCGGTTCTCCGAGGGGAACGAGACGGGGATCCCCCGGGCTGAGAATACTATCCCGGTCCCCGCCTATGGGACAAAAAAATTCCCCGTCCTTGTTTGCTTTGTGGATTACCCGCCCCATTGTCAAGTCTACTCTTCAAAAAATATAAATAAATTTTACTCTCCAAAATATCTTCTAACAACCTGAGACTTCTAATGAGAGCGAGGTATAACGGTGATGGAAATGAAGATGAAATAATAATGTATTATTTTAACTAATGTATTTTTTTTAAATAGTTTGGATATATTTTTTTTTATTTACAAGTGTGTCCCATATATATTTGCATCAATGGTTCCAGCGCTGGAGTCTATGTAAATCAATAAAAAAATGTATTCCACAATTCTGTAAAGTCTATGAAAATCCAAATAAATCAATAAAAAAAATCAGTCAAACTTTGCATGGAGTCTATAGATTTTCTAAATCCACAGACTTTTTAAAGTCCAAAAAAATTCGATAGAATCCCAATTGAATACACCCCTCTAAATGTAAATATATTTTTTCAAATTACTATTAATAATAATATTGTGAAATATATTGCCCATCTGTATACTTTTTTTTTTGTTCACAACATGAAATTCGAATTATGTTAACATGATTATATTATGTTAAAATACATATTCTGTATCATCTCCTATAAATATATTTTGTGGTTTTATATTATCATTTAAAACTTTTTGGACGACATCTAACCATGTTCACAAGAAATTCTACTATGCAAAATTTTGATGTTCAAGATTTCTAATGGTACGTTTTAAACATAGCTTTTATTTGATTCTGCATATTATTTTAGTTATTAAATTTATTCTCAACATGAATAAATATTAATGGATGAATGCATCTTATCCATGACTACATGATCTCTATTTAATTTTACAGTTAAAATAATATGTCTAAACTTAATATATTAGAAATAAAAACATTTAAAATCTCATTTTTTACACATACTAATATACAACGTGTGTGTGTATTTTAATTTCATGAATAGTTAGAATAATGTATCTGGTGAATGTTCAAATTTATATTAAAAATTTAAAGTATTTATTATTGTCGAACAAGAATATGGCAAAATAGAATATTGTATAATGTATTTCTTATTTTAAAATATCTATCATATTATATTTTTATATATTGCTTAGTGTTTGGAAATAAAACCAGATTATATCATTTATATAAACTAATTACTTAACATAGCTTTTATTTGATTATACATATTATTTAATTATTAAATTTATTCACAACATGAAATTCAAATTATGTTAACATGATTATATTATGTTAAAATGCATATTCTGTACAATTAATTTTAATAAATAGTTTTATGAGGTTGTACGATTTATTTATTTTTATTTTTTTGCAGATTGATTATTTATCATATAGTTTTCTCTACATTGCAATGGATAAAGAAAACACTTCACCTTCACCCAGTCAGACGACATGTTCAGGTAAAATAAAAATAAATTTTTAAATATTAGTTACATATTTTCTATGTAAAAAATGTTTCTAATATTTCAGTATTTTATTCTTTTTAGATTATTGTTATATTAATAATTAAATTTTATTTTATATTAATATGTGTATATGCAAGAAGTATTCACAAAGGTGCGTTATTTATTTCGTTCTTAAATTATAGTTTTACATTTTTAAAATTTTATTTATTTGAATATGTTTAAATATATTTATTAAGAAATAATATTATATATGTTATTAAATTCTATCTACTTTTTTTTTTCTTTGTAGAAATTTGTACTAAGCATGCTAGAATGATGAGGAGATCTGTGATTTGTGGAAAGCGTGGTATTTTGAATGATGGTTAGATATATCACAATTATTAAATGTACATATATTTATGTTATGTACTTAATATATTTTTAATATTTTATTGTTAAGATCCTAATTTGAAAGCGTTAAAGTGTAAGAGTGCAAGATTGTTGAGAAAAATGTCCTTTCAGATAAACGTCGAAGAATTTCGCCAGGTTCAATTTTTTATGGTGTATCATGTTTCAATATTATTCGTGTTTAGTATGTAATGATATAATGTGTTTTAATCCTTTAAAAAAAAACTTTAATTTAATTATTTTTTATTGTTAGATAATTTTATATCTCAACAAGAATTGGAAGATACGTCGTTGTCGTCAATACTAACAAATGGTTAGTTTTCTACTTTTAAATAACCTTTATTATTTACATATTCTATTTTTATTATTTTAAATTTTCATGTATTTAATTCTATTAATTTTCTGTACATGAATCAATACCAAATATTGGAAGCTACTGCAAATTCGATGATATCGGGTCCGGTTAATGAACTGCTTCAACAAATACGGGAAAGCTCTACTGGAGGTTTCGTCACTTATTTTGTTTATTCCATTAATTACAAAAGTTTAATACTCTTATATGATTTTATATTACATATTTTTTTATGTGTTTATGTATTGCCTTTTTGTTTTCAGAAGCTGAATAATCTAATTCAATTGTTCATAATCCACTCGCTGATATGACAAATTGTAAGTATTCCATGAAATTAGATAAAATTAAAAGAGAAAAATTAATTATATTAATATTTTTATTTTACAGTGATATCAATTCGAAATTGTTCCGGTGGTACTACAAACATATCTCTTCTTACATACACACCAAATACACATTTTGCATATTAAGGTTTGTAAGTTTAAATTTAATTATTTAATATAGTAATTTAAGTAATATTATTAATATATATATATATATATATATATATAAATATAAATATTTTACATTCAATTTTTAAAAATTATTTATTTTCAGATAAAGGAAAGGCTCCAATTACTGATGTTCAGGATAATACTCAAACACCTCATAGTCAGATATCTATGAGTGTTTTAGCATCTTTAACACAACGACCACATTTTGAATACGAGGAAAATATTCAATCTTTCTCTAAAAAATAAATTGGAGAAAACTCTTCTGGCCATGGTATTATTTTTTTATCTTTAATGTTGTACTATTTCTTTTAATTTATAAATATAATAATTTTTTTGTCCAAATATACATATAATTCACTAAATATTCATGACTTTTTAGGTAAAAAGAGGAGAGGTGTTGTTGCTGAAGAAATGGTTGCTCAAAGAATTTACCAAAGAGTTATAATGAGTTTACATCTGTTGATGATAAAGGTTTTCCACTGTACAAAAGGATAAATACGGGGGTCACTGTTGATAAAGGAATTGTTCATTTGGATAATCGTTTTGTGGTTCCTTATAGTCCAATCTTGCTTCATAGGTATCAAGGTCTTATAAATGTTGAGTGGTGCAATAGGCATAAATCCATGAACTATTTGTTCAAGTATATCAATAAAGGAGCTGATAGGATTACTGCTACTGTGGAGAAGGAAGAGACCACTAATCGAGAATCAAAACCAAAAGACAGAGTGAAAAATTTTGTAAACTGCAGATACATATATCCGTGTGAGGCAGTTTGGAGAACTCTTCAGTTTGATATACATTATAAGTATCCACCGATTATGAGATTGGATTTCCATCTTCCTAATCAGCATAAAGTTATTTTTCGAGATGAGGATTACATTGATGATGTACTTGAAAGAGCATCTTTAGACAAATCAATATTTTGGCGTGGATGGAAAAAAAACCGATGATGAGGATGCAAAGAAGCTGACTTATATGGAATTTCCAAAGATATATGTTTGGGATAGAAAAAAAAAATACCCGTGGAAAAAAAAAGGAGCAATAGATTTTCTTTGGGAAGATTATACAGTGTTCAACCGAGGGATGGTGAAGAGTATTATTTGTATCTCTTATTACCTTATAGTAAGGGATCAACATCTTACGAGATGATACGAACCATTGGTGATACTGTGTATGATAGCTTTAAGGATGCTTGCTATTCAATGAGATTATTGGATGATGATCGTGAGTACATTGATAGGATAACAGAGGCAAATTATTAGGCAATCGCTCATTACGTAAGGAACTTATTCGCTATTCTTATCATGTCATATTCACTGAACTATCCAGAAACTGTATTCGAAAAGACGTGGGAGTGTATGACAGATGATATACTCTATAAAAGAAGGCGAACGTTGAATATTCCAGGTATAATATTATTTAAAAAAATTATTTCATTTAGATTGTTAAAATATTTTACAATTATATTTTTTTCTATTTTTTTTTTTTAGATTTACAGCTTAACAGTGAAGAGTTGAAAAACTTGGCTTTAATTGAAATTGAGAAGCTACTGTAGATGAATGGATCAACTTTGAGTAAATTTGCATCAATGCAAGTACCAGATTTTGAGTTTGAGAATAATTTAATAAATAAACTCATTCGCCAAGAATTGAATTACGACCGGTCTGAACAAGGAGAAGAATATGACAAGTTAAGTTCAACTCTATCGCAAGAACAAAAACTTGTGGTTAGTGATATAGTTGAAGCTATTTGGTTGCAAGAAGGAAGAGTCTTATTTTTATACGGATATGATGGAACTGGGAAGACATTCATTTGGAGAATGATCTCCGCAACAATATGTTCTGAAGGTAATATTGTTCTTAATGTTGCATCAAGTAGAATAACATCTTTACTTATGCCCGGCAGACGTACTGCTCATTCGAGATTTGCTATACCGCTTAATATTGATGAGACCTCCACATGTAACATAAAGTGTGAGACACATTTGTCCGAACTATTATTGAAGACAAAGTTTATTATATGGGATGAGGCGCCAATGATTAACAAATTTAGCTTTGAAGCTTTGGATAGAAAATTAAGGGATATTATTAGATCTCCAGATGGAACCATGAACGATATGCCTTTTGGTGGTAAAATCGTTTTGCTTGGAAGAGATTTTAGACATATATTTCATGTTATATCAAAAGGAAGTCGAGATGATATTGTGCACTCAACTATCAATGCTTCATATTTGTGGGATCATTGCAAAGTATTTTATGCATCTTTTATTAAATAATAATATTTTTTAAAAGAAATAATTATTGAAAAACTAAATATATCTCATTTGTTTTCAATTTTAAGGTTTTAAGATTGACGAAGAACATGAGATTACAAAGTTCTGATCCAAATACGTCCTCAAATGATGATCATATTGTTAACTTCTCGAGGTGGATTTTGGATGCTGGTGATGGAAAATTGGAAATAGGCAAGATGGTGTTGCTGAGATTGAGATTCCCAAAGATAATTTGATTTATGATGTTGATCCGGTTGCATCTATAATCGAAAGTATTTAGGACACATAAATACTTTGAGGATAGAGCAATACTTGCACCTACTCATCGAGATGTGGAGTCTATAAATGATAAGATTCTATCTATGATTCCTGGTGATACTAAAGTATACTTGAGCTCAGCCAATGTTTGTGCCTCTGAATTTCGAGAAGGAGGTAATGGACAAATGATTACAGTTGAATTTTTTAATTCTGTTAGGTGTTTCGGAATGTCAAATCACTGTCTGATCTTAAAAGGAGTGCCTAGAGTATTACTAAGAAACATTGATCACAAATTCGGTTTGTGCAGTGAGACAAGATTGATCATCACCAAACTTGGCAACCACATTTTCGAGGCTGAAATAATATCCGAAAGTAATATTGGAAATAAGTCTTCATCCCAAGAATGCCATTGACAAAATTTGATACTACAATGCCGGTGAATTTTACAAGGCGGCAGTTTCCAATTCTATTGTGTTTTGCCATGACAATAACTAAAAGTCAAGGGCAATCGCTTTCTACTGTTGAATTGTATCTTCTCAAGCCTGCTTTCACTCATGGTCAACTTTATGTTACAGTATCCAGAGTTAGATCGAGTAGAGGACTAAAGATTTTGTCACTTGATTCTAAAGAAAATCCTTCCAAATATGCAACGAATGTTGTTTATAGGAAGATTTTCCGCAATTTGTAAGCATTGTTTTCTAAACATTTGGTTAATAATAAATTCCATGAATTTATAGTTTATTATTTTTGGAATAGAATTATTTATTATTAACTAACATTTTAAAAAATACAATAAAAATATTGAATAAATAAAATAATAATAGTAACAACATATATAAAACTTAAAAAAATGATTAATAATTTTATCATAAATTTTATGTACAACTCCGCAATAATTGCGGGTTTAGCACTAGTATTGTATTATTATGCATTATATATTATATATTTAATAATATAGTTAAATAGGTCGGTCAGTTGAACTTAATAGGCTTATGAAAAAGCTCTAACCTGACTATTTAAATAAACGAGTTGAACCGAGTTGGGCTTTAGTAGGTCAAGCCGTAGACCCCTGTCGGGTAGGTCTCAAGTTTGAAAGTCACAAGGTGCGATCAATTCCTGAGATTGATCAGATCATACAAAGTTATTGGACGGTGGGTTATGGGTCCCCCTAATTATTTGGTCCTTGGATTGAATACTGAGTCCAATTTTTTTTTTTCCCTCCAACTAACGAAAACAAAATATTACACTGTAATATATACATCAATTTTGTTAGGATTAATTTGCAATTATGGAAAAATAATAGAAACAAAAATATAAAGAACACAAATTTGTGACCCAATTCTTAAAAATTGAGTATGTCCGGGAAACTACCCATTTAAGACAGAAGATTTACTATTATTTTGTTATAACGAGTACAATAAATCAAAAAATGTTATTTATACGCAACTGGCCCTAAAAATACATCTAACTCAAATATTGTTTAAAAGACTAAAAAAATTTGCACTCAATATACATAGTCATGATCGTGTGACGATATGCAATCATAGATTAGCTCCATGCATAACCCAACAAATTAATATTAACCTTTTTTTTTCCATATTTCTTGAGTTCAACTAAGGAATTAATTCTTGCAAATCCTAAATTACAACTTAATCTTTTTTTTCTTTTTAGATATAGATGGAGAAATATAAAGGTTATGTCTTTTAATTGGATGCGGCGTTTTAAAAGTAGCTCATAGATTAACACAATTTACTTTATGTTCTGAATCTGATTTTTATGCTTATATTTGTTTCGGATGCTATTGTTCATTTTGTTGAGACTGATAATCCGGCGAATAGATTTAATGCAATTTTAATTTCCATTAAAAAAAAAAAAAACCATAACTGCACGATGCATGTTTTCAAACATTTTAAAGTGACCAAGTCAATTACTTAAATTGCTTATGAGAACACTCACTCGTGAACAATTTTTCTTTTTAACAAACATTTTTACGCTTTTAAACCTCATACTTTTTATAATGATTCAATTTCAATAGGTTACGTATTTCTATAAACATGTTAAAAGTATTTATCTAGCAAATACGTCTAACTTAAAATTTGATAAAAACGACTTTATTTTCCAAACACTACATACTTTTAATCCCACCATGCATGATCAATATCAAATCACTTGTTTAAGGTCACAATCAATTACAAATACCCCCAATATCAACACTATTCTCTTTTCGAGTTAAAATTCAATTTTGTCTCAAAATTTATGATTTTTTCACTAAATTTTCCAAAAAAAAATTAAATTCATATTTAGTCCGACAATTTTTCAATTGAATTGAAAATTTAAACATAGTAACCTTTTGTGAAAAAGTCTAATTAAATTTGTTAGACGAAATAGAATTTTAGCTCCACTATTTTCTAAGTATTTATGTACGCCCAACTAAATAGAAAAAAAAAATATCTGCGCCAGATTATAAATTAAAAGTTGAAAATTTTAAAAGAGATTTTATTGAAGAATATTGAATGAAAAAAGAATGATTAACAATCAATACCAAATTGTACTTTGTGTTTCAGCAGTTGTCATTTCAAGCCAAATTGATTCTTACAGGCTGCCACCTTTACAATAGGCCACTGTCTCATTTTGGGCAGGCAATTATAACAAAGACCAACACTTAAGCCATGCTTTTTTCCCCTGTTTCAATTAAATGGGTGATAAGAAATAAAATAGAAAGATAAGTAATTATCTATGTGAGTCTAAAAGAAAGAAAAATTCAATTAAAGAATCATATTTGGCATCTTATAACTATTCTGAGCAAAATATATAAATATATATTTTTAGATTATAGCTAGTGTTGTATATTAAATATGGTAGATGGTTTTTAAGTGACTGAAACTAAAAAATGAATTATAGGATAAATTTGTATTTATAGACATGAATACAATATCAAATAAATAAAACGATTTCTTTTTGCATTAAATTGGGGATAGTCCTTTTCAGACTTTTAATTATTACCTAGCACACAATTGAAATTATTCTTCTGCAATCAATTATTATGACGCGAATACTCGTTATAATTGAATGTCCAAACGCATCTTTTTGAAAGCAAACACATCACATAAATTACGTCTAGTCCCTTTAGGTGTGCATTCTATAGGCTTGGAATATATATTTATTATAAAACAAATGTTTTATACTGCAGAGAATTATGGACATGAGAAATTAGAGATTAATTTTATTATATATTATATTTATAATTAAAGAAAATAAACAAAACTGCCTTAAATTTTATAGAATAAATCTTTTTTGTCCTCTTTTTAAAAAAAATCTTTTTTTTTTCTAAAAATATTGGCAAGACATTTGGTAAACGGTTGACACAAAAAGACAAAAAAAAAAAAAATAGACAAAGTATAGAGTGAAATTGGTTTATATATGAATTATTGAAATGTACTAGTTGTTTTCACTAAAGAGTATTAATTGTTTTCATTGAAAAATATTACTTATTTATACTGAAGAGTCTTAATTGTTCAGTGAAAACAAACTAAGACTCTTCAGTGAAAACAACTAATACCCTTCAATGAAAATATCTAATACTCTGTAGTGAAAACAACTAATACCCTTCAATAATTCATTTATGAACCAGTTTCACTATATGCATACTCAAAAAATATAGATTTTTCCTAAAGGAGGGCAAAAAAAAAAAAAATTGCACTACGGGCAAATAAAATTTTCACCCCTTATATTAAATAGGATATTGATTAACAAATCTTTATTCAAGGAGATAAGTTGATCAAACCATTTCTTTTTACGAGAACTATAAAGTGCACTATAGACAAATCGTGTAATATTATTCAATTGTCACGTTCATCAACTCTATCAATTTATACACTTAGGAACATTTTTTCCACCTTTTGCTCATGATTGTTGGTTGATCATATTTTAATATGTTTCATTGTATTTTAATTAAATGGCTGAAATCCAATCATTTATGAAATAAAAAAAGATTTATTAACGATAAGGTATGGAACAAACCGGTAAAATGTGTCTTGCGAAATCTAAATTTTATTGTATACATAAAAATGCTGATGTAATTTATTTTATAGCAAGATTTAGCTCTACAAAAAGCCAATAACAAGCACTGTATCATCACTATTAATTAGTCGATAATTAATTTTTTTTTTTTAAATAACGGGAGTCAACCTCAACGATATTAATTAATCACAATAAAATAAATAAACATCATTATTATTTTTGGTGGGAAAAAAAAAAAAATTGAAGCTCAAGGTCAACCAAGCAACATTATTACCATTATGAACTACTATAAAAAAGGAGATGAATAAGAGTTATTACAATGATGAAATGCAAGAGAAAAAGCAAACCTAAAAGAATAAAGTCCCTTGACAAAAATTAATTACAATAATATTTTTCAAAATTTTATTTGGGCTATAAATGCACTTTTGGGGCTAGTAAGAGGGGTTCTTGTAGGGTAGTTTCTTTTAATCTTAGGTGAAGGTCCACTTTTGAGATTCCTCTCCACTATGGATGGCCCATTGCCCATATTTTACACCCCCAAAATTGGCTATTTCCAAAACAATAAAAATTCATATGAAAATAGCAAAAACCCTAGCCAAAGTATTAATAGTAATCTACTATTACAATTGGTTTGTAGCCTTTATTTTGTTTAGGGAAACCATAGTGATATCTTTTCCATGGGGTCGGGTTGGTGTTGATATATTTTTTAAAAAATTCTTCAAACTAAGATGTTATTTAACATCATGATAACTGCAATGATTAAATATGGAGTTAGAACAATAAATCTTGATAGTGTCAAGTTACTACTATAGAGATAATAGTGTGTATATATAAGTCTTAATTATTTAACTATCATAAATATGTTAGTTGATGAACCATATCATCAAGATATTGCATGTTTTGAAGATTAGTGGCATTTGAAATAATATCATTTTCTTTCCCCTTTTTTACTTAAAGTCTTCTCTTTAGTGGTTAATGGAGAAGGGTAGTTACCAACCAAATAATATATGTTTAATTTGAAATAGAATGTTAAGAAGTGATGGATTTAGGTTTAAGGATCAAAGTTGCATATAGATCAAGTAAAGACTAATGTTGCGATTTGAATTAAAATAATAATTTGTTGGACTCGGTGACTATCAGTTTTTTTTTAATGATATTTAAGTTATAACTTAAAAGGAGAGACTCGAATTTAAATCATATTCAAATCGAAAGATACATTTATTGTAAGACTACACATTAGGGCTGTTCACAATACGGACCAAAACGGATATTTGAAAATATCCGTGTCCGTACCAAAGTTCGGTTATTTTAAAATTCGAGTGTCCGTGTCCGTACCGAAATTTCGGTACGGTACGGTACAAATATTTTATTTTTCGGTGTGGTTCGGAACAGATTTTCGGTTACAAACGGACCGGACCGGATCGGTACGGTACGGAACGGAGCAGATAAACAGAGTTTTTACCCTCTTTTTATCATTCTCTCCGTTTTTTAATCATAAAAAAAAATATTCGATTCATGCACACTCACGAATACTACTCAACTTCAACTACAATCAAACATATATCATTACAAGCTTGAATATAACATATTATATTATAATGGATGGTTAAAATATTCACGTAAATCACCACCAATAGAGTATTTAAAATACAGTATATAATATTAAAATTATGTTGGTCGTAATTCATGACACAAGGTACACCATATCCAAGTTTTTATAAGAAATGAATATACATGAACAATGAAATTAAAAGAAAAAAAAATTAAATTTAAATCATTTTGATATACATTTAAACATAAGTTAACGTTTTAAGAACTTAATAAGAGAAATAATATAGTGTTTGTGTTAAGAAAATGAGGAGAAATTATGAAATCGCTTAGTTGTACTTAAATTCAATAACATTATAATAATATTTGATAAATAAAAAATAATTAAAATTAATACATATTTAATTCGGTTATTCGGTTCGGTACGGTACGGTACGGTTCGGTACGGTCACATTCGATTTTTCGGTATGGTTAATTTGGTAATATCCAGATCCGTACCAAAAAAATATTCGGTTCGGTTTCGGTACGGTTAAAATAAAAAAGTCCATAACTTTTTCGGTACGGTTCTTTTTCGGTGCAGATTTCGGTACGGATTCGGTAATCTCCGAACTCCGTGAACAGCCCTACTACACATATATAATTATAATTCATTTGATTCATTTTATGTATGAAATATGAGATTTGAAATAGAGGTGACGTGTCAAATATATGGAAATTTGGAACCATACCATATTATTTTTTGGTAGCTAATATTTGCTTAGCTTGATTGGGCAAAACTTCAAGCCAACTCAATCGCACGAAAGAACTTGTCTCCAAAGTTGATTTGAATGTTGCGTTCTTACTCATTTAGCGTCATCTTCTCATTCATGAGATACTCCATTTTATTATTATATTATATTTTACTTTTTATTGTATAAAACTATATTCCTTTCATCCCAAATCAACTTGCACACTTACAAATACACTTTTTAAGAAAAAAAAAATTTAGTAAAATAATAACATATGGATGAATATATATATTTTTTTAGTGTGCACACAAATTAATGTTTCATTTTTAATGTGCAAGTTATTATTAAACGGATCGAAAAAGTAAGTGTGTAAATTTTTTTGGGGCGGGGTTAGTATATCTTTTGCAACACTAATGAGTTGTTGATATCATAAACATAACACGTAATATTATATATAAAGTAAAAGTTGAAGCATAACGTGCAATTTTAGTTTTTTTCTTAACCATTTCACATGTTATATGTGCAATATTGTAAAGAGAATGGACTCCTATGAAGTAGTTTTTCTTTCATACTATGAAATTGCTATCTTATATGGTTCAATTATCCTACCCACAATCTGACTCATTTGTTCTATCAGTGCATTTATTCTATCCTCTATATTGTGAAATTGCACATTTCTTCAAACGTGATTTTTCAACTTTATAACTAGGGCAAATGATTATTCTTCAATTTTGATAATCAACAACTATGCGATGATACTCACAAATATCAATTTGTGAAGTCTTCAAATGTGATAATCAATAAATTTGTGATGTGATACTTACAAAACACGATGTTCATGAGTGAGTGCTCTCATAATATTGACTTAGTCACTTTAATATATTTGAAAACATGCACCCTGCAGTTATGTTTAAATGAAAAGGAAAAATGTTAAGCTGTAATTTGGAATTTGCGAGAATTAATTCTCTAATTGGACTAAATAAATATGAAAAAAAAAGGTCGAAATTAATTTGTTATGTTTATCCTTTTCATTTTTTTATCACTCAATAAATTTGTTGGGTTATGCATGGAGCTTGATTGACTGAGTGCAAAAAAATTTTTGATCTTCTAAATAGTATTAGTTCAATGTGAGTTGAGCATAAATAACATTTTAATTTATTGTACTTAGTATCACAATAAGAAAATAGTAAATCTTCTGATCTGATAGTGCCACTGGACGTACCCATTTTATTTTTAATGAATTTGATCAACAACTTTTTGTTCTTTATATTTTTATTTCTATTATTTTTCCATAATTGCATATTAATTCCTAACTAAATTGATGTATAAATAACATATAATATTTTATTTTTATTAATTGGACGGACTAAAAAAATTTTAGTACTCGGTATTCAGTTCAAAGACCGACTGATTCGAAAGATCCATAATCTATCGTCCATTAACGGAAAAATCCATTTTAAATCAGAGCAAATCTCTATATGAACTAACTAATCTCAGAAATTGATTAAATATTTTGAATTTGGCACATTATGAAATTAATTATACTATAATCTTAGAGGTGTTAAATTTAAGATTGTAGTCTCGAATATCGTTAAAGTCACATTCCCTTAAAAAAAAAGCTTCAATATTAGAATTTTTTTTAAACAAGAAAATCAGGACTTTTATTTCCCGGGTATAAGAAATACCCCCAAGCATTCTACAAAGTTTTTTTTTTTTAAGGAGCATTCTACAAAGCATTCTACAAAATTACAGTAGCCAATAACTCAACAAATTCAGGCAGTTACATAATTCAAAATTCACTACTTCAACATCATAAAATATTTCTTGGATTCAAGCACCAATCTTTATACGAATGCACCCAGCTTTACTTGTTCTTCAATATTAGAGTAGTTGAGAGATTCACGAAGGTGTTTGGACTTTGATTAATGGTATAAAGTTGGAATTTTGTGATTTTTTTTCTTTGAAAGAGTTGATGTTTATACTACAAATCTTAATACAGATATTTTGAAAAAAATTAACAATAATATTTATATCAATTACATTCTAATATGATGCGATATTTTATTAAACATAAAAAAATGAAATAAATCTTATGTTACATAACTATGTGAGACCGTTTCATGAGATGGCTTCACATAAATATGTAACAGTAAGATGAGATATATGAATAAATTTTGACTATTTGGTGAGACATATAAATAAATATATCCTATTATTTAACCTAATCCTCACGGAATGTCTGAGCCAAACGTGGAATAAATTGATTGGTCCCTTGTAGTCAGTGATTTAATCAACATCAACAACTTAGTTGAAAATAGGGGTCACAGCCACCCTATATATTTATGAGTGTTAGGGAATGTTCTTGACTAGTTTTAAGTCTATGATCAATCCCTCATCGAACAAATAAATAAGTCTAAGAGCAATTAATATGTATATATATATATATACTCACTTAGTTACTAATTAAGTTATTTCAAGTTAAAAAAAAAAAAATTACTCTTTAAAACTAATAATTTCCAAACATCATTTATTTACATCTCATTATACTACATTTTTCATTATAACTATTAACCTTTACTAATGAACTAAACTCCCTTAAAAAAAAGACGGACTAGACAAATAAACCCCCAAAATTATATTTTTTAACACTAATGAATAATTTTTTTATTAAAACTTGTACTATTTGACAGATATAATCTAAATCGTAATGGAGAAAGTATGTGTTATTAGCTATCCTACTTGATCTTTTAAATAAATTTTAAAAATAGATAAAATATGAGGTACTTAATAAATAGCTATCATAAAATATGTCAAATAGTATCTTTTAACTTCATCATCTGAAAAATCTTAACATGATAAATATATATATATATATATATATATAAAAGTTGTTATTCATTTCAATTATTTACATTAAATTTTTTATAAGCTAGTTTTATTATACAATCCAAAACTGTATTAACTATTTTTATCATACATTACTATTATCAAACTAATATTTTTATAAAACAATATATACTGTCAAAAAAATACACCCAAAATTCAAACTAATTTAACGGGAAACTAGTTCACATTATATTTTGCCATTGTTTTATATTCACAATCCATTAACGTTTTTAATTAATTGTTTGTGGAACAAGGTTTAATATCTTTGAAACCTCAACATAAGATTAAAAACTACCAAAATTTATAAGTTTTTTAAAACAAAAAAGAAATTAATTAATATTCTTATATTTTCTGTTTTTGATTTAATTTGTGAATGTATGTATAGCTGGATATCATTCATATGTCTTGTCACTATAATTTTAATCAAAGTATTATTGTTCCTCACAATCATTTATTTAATTTATCTCTCCTATTTTTCTAAGGTATGAATTTGTGGTCCCAAAATGAGGTGCAATTTAAGCCGTAATTGGAACTAAATCATTGGACCCACTTAATAAATAAGAGAGAGAGATATATGTATCTATCCATATTCAAGTACAATATGGACCATTTGGCAGTCAATTAGGAGGGCCATTTTAGCCTTTTTAGGGTTAAAAAAGATATTATTGGTAATGTAGTAGGCTTAATTTTTATTTATTTATTTCTTAAAAGTTTTTTTTGACCACTCAACATTTTTCATTTAATACAGAGCCCATTTTACGGTTACGGCTGGGCTGATGCCGGCCTAAATATATTAAAGCTGCAAACTTCTATTGGCACTTTTTAAACTTAAAGCCTGCATATAGATAAGATAGGAGATCGTTTAAACTTAAAAAAATAACATCACATAATTAATTTAATTTAATTTAATTTAATTTAATTTAATTCCTTACAATATATTGAAACATTAGATAAATTTATCATACGAATTCTTAAAAATTCACTACTATACAGTATTAAATATTGCACGGGTGGGTGCGAATCATGTGGATTCGCCACGTGGCAAATCCGTACAAAAAAAATTAAAATAAAGATCGGACTCGTGTATTCGGTTCCAAGGATTTACGTATCATGTTTAAAGGGTACGATCCTGTTCTTTTTTTTACAAAAAAAATAGTTTTTTTTTTTTTAGTTTAAAACTTAAGATTGAATTATATAAATTAAAAACTAAAAAATATTAAATACCCGACTTATCATTTCACTTCCCACACAATAGAAGTAAGTTCATATTTTGCTCACTCTTCATTCCAACCACGTGAAGCCATGAATTTTAAAGGGTTTAGGCATTTCTAATTCCAACCACGTGAAGCCATGAATTTTAAAGGGTTTAGGCATTTCTAATTTTATAGTAAATTTATGATTATAATTTTTTAAGGAAAATTGCCTAAATGATGATACTAATATGAATGAGAATGATATGAATGATATTTGGGCTTGTGTATAATAATGATATTTGAATTGTTATTTTTATATGTTTTACAAGTGTTATATATAATAGAAAATATAAATAAATGCATATATACACGATAAATTTGAAATTTTTTGTAACCCTGTACCCGTATCTTACCGCACCCGCAGTCCAGCAACCCACACTTGTGCAACATAGTTTATCATATGTGTGTGTTATATATATAATTGTACTTTTGGAAATATATCTTCAGAAAACTACATTACATTATTTTAGAAATTATATATTATTAATATATCTAAATTTTAAATCTATGTCCATATACTTAATTTTCTGAACTTTTCAAGCTTTAGTTTAGTGTCCAACACTTTTTTTTTTTTTTTTACATATTTGAAAGGGCGCCCAAAGGCCAAAATAAAAAGTTCGATCTACAATGAGGTTTTGTGAATTTATTTTCTCTTCATTTTTTCTTGAATTGTTTAATATTGTTGTAAATAAGTGTGTAAAATAAAAGACGAGATTTATTCATCCAGTTCGTCGGGAACGACTACGTCTGGGGGCGAGCCAAGCCAGGAGTTTCACTAATATTCTTGTGTATGAGTGTTACAATCATGAATACAATAGTCTATTTATAAGAATAAAACCCTAGTCTAAGATATAAAGCCCATTGGGTTATTGGTCCATTAGTAATGTCCACATCAAATCTTCTAGATTTACAACACTCCCCCTTGGACATTACGACATAACATAAATGTCTTGTCATAAAAACTCCACGTGCTAGGTATCGGCCAAATAATAAGTTGGGGGAATGTTATTGATCTTCTAGATCTAAATCTTCTAGATTTATTTCGGGGTTACCACTCCCCCTGAAGACAACAACACTTTAAGTCTTTGCATCCCAATACCACGAACATACTTTTCAAAAGTAGACGTGGGTAAGGATTTAGTAAACAAATCTGCTAGATTGTTACTAGATTGTACCTTTTGAATGGTAATCACGACACTCTTCTGGAGTTCGTATGGGTAGAAAAACTTAGGTGAAATATGTTTCGTCAGGTTTCCCTTGACGTACCCATTACTCATTTGTGCGATGCAAGCAGCGTTGTCTTCAAATATAACGGTGGGAGGTGTATCGCCTTTAGCGACACCACACGAGTCACCAATGTATTTTACCAAGGACCTTAACCAAACACATTCTCGTGCGGCTTTTAATAAAGATATTATCTATGAGTGGTTTGAAGACGTGGTAACCATAGTTTGTTTAACCGATTTCCATGAGATCGCGGTACCACTACAGAGAAAAATGTAACTAGTCTGGGATATGGCGTTGTGGGGATCAGACAAATAGCCAGCATCCGCATAACCTACTAAGGTTTGGTCTTGATTCTTACGATAAAATAGTTCAAGATCTTGAGACCCTTGGAGGTACCGTAGAACATGCTTAACAATGCCTCCTTGTAGGAGAAGCGCTATGTCTCGCAAGCAAATTGACAGCAAATGCAATGTCCGGCCGAGTGCAATTTGCGAGATAGAGCAATGCTCCAACAGCGCTATGATAAGGAACTTCTGGTCCCAGAATTTCTTCTGAACCTTCTCTTGGTTTAAATGGGTCATTATCCAATTCGAGGGATCGAACAACCATAGGGGTGCTAAGTGGATGAGATTTATCCATGTGAAATCTCTCCAATACCTTCTTTACGTAGGTCGACTGATGAATAAGCATTCCTTCTGGGAGATGCTCGATCTGCAAGCCGAGGCAGTACTTAGTTTTACCCAAGACTTTCATTTCGAATTCGGCTTTCAAGATTGAACTGGCTTCTTCAATCTCTTTGCATGTTTCGATTATGTTCAGGTCATCAACATAGACGGATATGATGCAAAAACCATCTTGCGATTTCTTCGTGAATACGCATGGGAAAACTTTATCGAATGTGTATCCATTCTTCTGGAGAAATTCACTAAGTCGGTTGTACCACATGAGGCCCGATTGCTTCAGGTCATACAACGACTTTTGCAGTTTTATGCTATACATACTGCGATTTTCACCATCCCTCATCTGAGGAATGTCAAATCCATCGAGGATTTTCATATAAATGTCGGCATCTAGTGATCCGTATAAGTACGCGGTTACTACGTCCATTAATCTCATTTGGAGATTCATTTTAATTGCCAAAGATATCAAGTAACGGAACGTTATTGAGTCCATAACGGGAGAATAGGTTTGATCGAAATCAATCCCGGGTCTCTGCAAAAATCCTTGAGCTACAAGCCTCGCTTTATACCTCTCCACAGTATTGTTCTCATTTTGTTTTCGTACAAATACCCATTTATATCTTACGGGGATAGCGCGCGCGGGTGTACTAACGATAGAGCCAAATACTTGTCTTTTGTTAAGCAATGTGAGCTCTGCATCAATTGCCTCTTTCCATTTAACCCAATCGGAGCGCTTCCGGCACTCAGCGATTGTTTTGGGTTCTGGATCTAGATCATTTATAATGGAAAGGGCGATTGACGCTGCAAATGTGTCGTCGACGACTAGTAATATTTCTATTGTATGTTTCTCCCTTATCTGTGAAGTTCACAGAGACTTCGACGTTTACGTCAACCAGACCTTTCTCATTTCCCATTGTATCTGGGTCTGGTCGTTCCACGGTCCTAGTGCATGGAATATTTTGTGCACGTGCTTCATCACTAGAACGTTCGTCTCCTAGATACTTTGAGTTATCAAGACGGATCTCTTCTATAGATTTTACATTCGACTGACCGGTTTTGCTAGCCTTTCATTTAGGTGTATTACTATCTCTTGAGGGTCCCTTACGCTTTTGGCGTGTGGGGGCATGAGTAATTGTTTTGCTTGGGACCTCAACCCTTTGGGGAGCATTTACTGCAGGTATATGCTATTTAGTTACACCTCTATAGTAAGTGAACGCGTCTGGCAGATTATTTGCTAAATTTTGCAAGTTATTAATCTTCTGAACTTCTAGTTCAGATTGATTAGTGCATGGATCTAGATACTGAAGATTACTTACGTTCCACGTAAGCTCCTGTCATTCATTCAATTTTGAATTCGGATCTCCCCCTAATGCCGGGAAGTAATCTTCATCGAACGTGCAATCAGCGAACCGGGCCGTTAACTGATCCCCTGACAAAGGCTCGAGGTATTTCACGATGGATGGAGAGTCAAATCCGATGTAAATACCGAGTTTCCTTTGTTGGCCCATAGAGGTCCGCTTAGGTAATGTTATCGGAACATATACCGCACATCCGAAAATACGCAGATGGGAAATGTTACGTTCTTTCCCACGCACTAACTGTAGGGGAGAATGATCATTATATGTAGTTGGACGGATTTGTATTAAGTGCGATGCATGTAGGACTGCATGCCCTCAGCATGAAGTGGGCAGTTTGGAGTTCATAAGTAATGATCTCGCGATAAGTTTGATACGTTTTATTAGCGCCTCAGCAAGACCATTTTGGGTATGGACGTAGGGGACCGGATGCTCCACTTTAATTCCCATGGCCATACAGTAATATGTAAAGGCCTTTGAGCTGAACTCAGCAGCATTATCCATGCGAATCAACTTGATTGGATAATCCGGAAATTAAGCTCTAAGCTCAATAGTTTTCGCAATGAGCTTCGCGAAAGCTTGATTGCGGGTAGACAACAAACATGCATATGTCCACCTAGTGGAGGCATCAATAAGGACCATGAAATAACGAAATGGTCCTGATGCTGGGTGAATCGGTCCGCAAATGTCTCCTTGAATTCGTTCAGGGAAAATCAGAGACTCTAGTCCAACCTTAGTGCGCGACGAGCGTACTATTAACTTACCCTTAGAACATGCATCACAAATATATTCATCAACATGAGGAATTCTATTATTCGAAATATTATGACCAGTTGAATTAGATAGAATCCTACGGATCATTGTTTGTCCCGGATGACCTAACCGCTGATGCCATAATTTAAAGGAATTCGGGTCATGGAATTTCATACTCATCGCTAGATGGGAACTAGACAGCCGGATATAGGAATAGTACAATCCGGAGGAGAAGGAAGGAAGTTTTTCTATAACTTGTTTACGGTTACCTAGAGTAATAGTCATCAAAAGGTATTCGTTATTGTTCTCAGTTTCAGTTTCAATGTGATATCCGTTTATCCTAATGTCTCTAAAATTGAGTAGGGTACGCTTAGATTGTGGAAACAATAAAGCATTATCGATTATAAGTTCGGTACCCATGGGGAGGACAATGGAAGCTCTTCCGGAACCCACTATCAACGTACTATCATTGGCTATTGTAGTTATACTCTCCTTACGTTCTATCATGTTATGAAAATACTTCCTATCTTTTAGGATTGTATGTGTGGTGGCGCTATCAACCAAACGTAAATCACTATGTGCGTCCATTATGCAAGAGGAAATTGCCCAACCTAATAGCTGATTTGTTTACAAGCCATAAATGAGAACAACAATATCCAAATAAAAAAATGGACAGCTATTAAAGGTAAACATATCAAAGCTAAAATAATAAATTCATCCATAAAATAAAATATCCGAAAGAAAGGATCCAAAAACATATAATTATTTTATTAAAAAACAAAGTACTAGAATTAATCAAATACGTAAATCACTCATTTTCTCCTAAATTTCGAGCTACGGGCTCAAGAGATCATCGTTGTCTTGGTCAAGTTCTGCTTCAGGCAGGTTGTCATCTTGAGGTTCATAAATGGGAGTCTTCCCCTTGTCGTCCTTTTGCATCTTTAGGTAAGCCTCAACCAAGTGTTTAGGAGTACAACACGTGCGTGACCAATGGCCTTTGCATCGCATCTGTAGCAGGACTGCTTAATCATGCTTTGAGAGCTAGGTTTTCGTGGAGTGGAAATCCAGGTTCTGTGACCACCAGATGAACTACGACCTCGTCCATTTGTCCAGAATTTCTTACTCACTCTCCCCCTTCCACGGTTGCGTGTTTGGCCCTATACTGCTGCTGGAGTACTGGGTTGCTAGCGTGGAATGTTGATACAGAGTTCTGGATCAAGTTGGTTACAATAAGTTGCAATGCAGAGTTGTACTCCGTTATCGACTTAAGGTCTTGGTAACATATGTTCAACCACTCGTATTGTGCTGAAGGGAGGAGTATGTCATTTTGTTGTTGGAAACGGTCCTTCAGGGACTTCCACAACGTTCCGAGGTCCCTTTGAGTGAGTATTCTTGTTTCAGACCCTCACTCATGTGGTTCCTAAGGAAAATAAACGCTTTCGCCTTCTGGGCGTAAGTGGATTGTGAACCTTCTATAATAGTTTCGCTCAACCTATTCGAGGCTAGATGGAATTCGACATCTAGCATCCATGTCGGGTAGTTGCTACCATCGAGAGCGAGCTCATCGAATTCTTTCATAGTGATGTCAGACATAATTCACTACAATTAATAAAGCGACATGGTAAGGGGTGTGACACAATTCATTGACAACGGGAAAACAAGGATTCATTTGATTTATTCTAGAGCACATAGATACAAGTATTGGGCGTCGTCTACCCAAAATATAAATTTACGGTCCGATAAATACCGGGTGCCGCCTACCCGGACATAATATGCGGACTATAAAGAAATAAACTATGTGCGAAAAATAATGCACGTAAGATAATTAAATCATATATACAGGCATAAACAATTTGAGAACGATAATCACATGAAAATAATTTCTAGGAAAATTTGCGACATAATAGACATGCATATTCATGAGGCTAAATATTTCATGTATATTAGTGAAATTTAACGAAATATTTTCAGGATTTTAAAACAAATTAATACGGATTTTGTGATATAAAAAACGAAATCGCAATAGGATTAAGGGATCACAAAATTCTGGGGAAAGGCACGCGTGGTGTCGCGTGGGTCGCGCACGGCGGACGGGCGGCGGCAGCGGCTGTACGCGACGGGCACACGCGGCGGCGCAACGGCAGTGGGTGCGCGGCGGCGTGGGCGCTCGGCGGTGCGGCCAGCGGCGGAGCGGGCGCGCGGCGGTGCGGGCGCGGCATTGGGCGCGCGCGGCGCACCGGCTGGTCACGACGGCTGCCGGCCTTCGGCGGTGGACGGGCGGCGGTCGAACGTCTATGGGACGACGACCGTTGCTCGTTGATTCAATTCACAATATAATTTAATTCATATACAAACATAATACAATTAATTGCAAGAATATTCAATTGAATTCATAGCAAGGGTACACATAAAAACATGTAATTCATATGAAATTTAATTTAGGGCGTACCGTATATCTTGGGCAGAGACTCGTGCTGATAACGTGTTGTAAATAAGTGCGTAAAATAAAAGATGAGATTTGTTCACCCAGTTCGTCGGGAACGACTACGTCTGGGGGCGAGCCAAGCCAGAAATTTCACTAATATTCTTGTGTATGAGTGTTACAATCATGAATACAATAGTCTATTTATAAGAATAAAACCCTAGTCTAAAATATAAAGCTCATTGGGTTATTGGTCCATTAGTAATGTCCACATCAAATCTTTTAGATTTGGAATAATAAAACTTCTAGATTTACAACAAACTAGTGTTTCTCCCGTGCGATGCACGGATTGAATATTATAATTTTTAAACGCGAGATTGTATAATGACTAATTATAAAAAAAATTGTATTAAGTTTATTTTATCTATAAACCAACTAATATGTAAAAATATATTGTATATATGTATTACAATTATTTAATTAATCATACAAATTTTAATTACGTACTAAATTCACAACAAATACTAAAATTCATAAAAATAATTTTAATATTTATCAAAACTTATATAGTCTAAATAAAAATTATTTAAATTCGATCGATCATATAGTTAAAGTCAATAAAAACACTTTAAAAATAATAAACAAATATTTTAAACATGGTTTTTCTTTTTATATGTGCAATATATATGTTAAATTAAAAGTATTCAAAAGACAATTGATTTGATATATAGAGTATTGAAAATAGATTTAAAATAAAAAAACTTAAAAGAATTTTAAGATTATTGATGTAAAATTGTAAAATTAAATAAAATTGTAAAATTAATCCACTCTCTTTGATGGAGAGTGAGCCTCACTATTGCACCTCAAAGCAAGTGGACTTCACTTGCTTCATTAATAATAATTGTTTCTCTCTCCTCACTTCTACTTTTATATATATATATAGAGAGAGATATGATGTTTCCAATTGGCTTTCAAAAAATATGTTTCACCCGATGAATAAAATGATGAGATCAAATCAACTCCTATGAACAAATAAACTCCCCAATCGCAAGAGAATCAAGAACAACAAAAAACAACATTAAATTGCAGATTAAGCGTCCAAATTTTGAAATTAAAATACACAAATTCACAAATCTGCAATTGAGATTGAAATCAGGTCACAATTGAAACTCACAGAATGTTGAATTGAAATCACAATTGAATCCACAAACTCACAAATCTACGATTGTAATTGAAATTAAATCACAATTGAAATTCATAAACTCACCAAATCACAATTGAAATCTGCAATTGTGCGCTGAAAAGTGGGAGTGTAAGAGATGGGAGGTGAAGGGAGAAGCCACTCTTGGCGATGGCGGCGCGGGAACAATTGCAAAATCCCAAACAATTCCTTATGTGGGCGCAGAGCGAATAGCAGTGAGGAATTGGAAGAGTTGCAAGTAGTGAGGGAATAGCGAGACATAGGCAAATGAGCGGGAAATAGAAAATTACAGTTTTGCCCAGACTATTATTCATGAGCTTCAGGCCCAATACCCAAGTCATTAGCCTCAACATAATGGACCTAATAATTTGTTACTTAAACCCAGGTTATTTAAATACTCATAATTGATACACCCACTTAAATGTTTTGATTATTTTAATATAGTTATGAAAATATTACATTACCTTTTATCAGTTTAAACCTAATATACTCAAACTCTAATTTATAGATTCACCCCCAAATTAGTGTCAGTGTTGTTGTTGCATCATCGTCTTTATATTTTATAATCCTATTCCTACAGTCATTGCTCCAACCCAGCCCAAAACTCTTTCCCTTGCGTTCGCCAAATAAGTCGAGAATCATGTTTCATTCGATCAATAATCATCATAACAGTTGCTCATATGCCAAACAAATTAAATCATTACTGCATTCCATTGAAATGATCGAAAATTCGTTACTTTCTCGGTCATGGTGTCCAACATATCAACTCGTACAATGAAAATAGGATTGTGGCATGGGTGAGTGCACTTAGTGGATAGAGTTAGAGAAAAAATTGGATTTTTTTTTTTTTTTTTTTTTGTGGCGGGGATAAAAAGGGTAATTGAGGTGGGTGCATTAATCCATTTAATCTATATCTATATCTATATATATATATATATATATAAAAGTAGAACTGAGGAGAGAGAAAAAATTGTTATTATTGGAGCAAGTGAAGTCCACTTGCTTTGTAGTGCAATGGTGAGTCTCACTCCCCATTAAAAAGAGTGGATTAACTTTATCATTTTATTTTATTTTTTATTTTGCACCAATAATTTCAAAAAAAAAAAATTAAGCTATTGATTTTAAATCTATTTTCAACACACTATATATCAACAAAATTATATTTTAAACATTTTAAATTTAATATATATACTACACATATGAAAAGAAAAACCATATTTAAAATATTTATTTTATTTTTTAAATTTTTTTATTGACTTTAACTATATATAATGGATTGAATTTAAATTATTTTTATTTAGACTTTATAAGTTTTATTAAATATTAAAATTATTTTATGAATTTCAGTATTTGTTATGAATTTAATACACAATTCAAAATTGTATGATTAATTAAATAGTTGTAATACTCACATAATATACAATATAATTTTTACATATTAATTGGTTTATGGAATTAAATTTATTTAATTTAAATTTTTAATATAATTCATTATGTAATTTTGCATTTAAAGTTTATAATTTTCAATCCGTGCATCGCACGGGAGAAACACTAGTTTAAAAAAATAACAAGGTGAACTAATTATATGGGTGTATCAATTAAAAAATGTATGCAAGCAGCCTGGGCCTTTCTTTTATCTATATAACGAATTTAATACAATATACAGGCCCAATTATTTTTTCTTCATTTTTCTTGATATTTTTTTATATAATTTTCCAATTGCCATGAAAAAGTGCAGTATTGTATAAAAGAAAACCCCAATATCGAAGTCATTAGCCACAACGTAATGAACTTAATATATATATTTTTCTATATAACGAGCTTAATTAGAGGCCCAGTAATTAGGAATTATTGGTCTTTTTGAGGAACAGCCATGGCTTGGGCCACCTGCCTTTAATATTAATTCTTTTATCCTAATTATTATTTTTATTACTATACAAGCTTGGGAATAATTATATTTATTACTATAATTTTTTTAATAATTTGTTTCTATATTCTTTAATTTTAAAAAATCATTCAAGAATAATAGATATCATCATTGCTAGGGCGTGGATGTTTGCATTTGCACCAAGTAGTTGATTTATACACCAGTCGATCAATACACACACCATTATTATAGGAGATTGATAAATACACACACTTTTGATCATCTACATTTTTACGTGAACAAATTAAAAATTAGAATAGATGTAATGGAAGAATGAGCATAAGGACTGTGAGGAGAGTTAGAATGGGACGACAAAAATCAGGGAGACAATTAATACATCAACGAGAATTAACGAATGAATTAAGGGGAAGAATGCACATTTTCATTCAAGCCAAACATTGAGATTATTTTTAACAAAATAAATTGTGGGTATATTAATCAATTACATAAAGTGATAAAACAAATAAGCTAGACCTTAATTTTATTGCAAATAAAGGCATAAGTTCTATGTTCTACTTCTCATGGGTCATGGCGCCTTAAAATTCCAAGGCATGCTGGGGTTGACATTACATTCGGCATGCTGATTGCTGAGTTTGGCTTTTCTAAAACTCAAGAAACCGAAACTTGTTAAAATTATTATTATTAATATTAATATATATTTTCTCCAACTTGAGGATATATGCAAGTTGTATTTATTTTAATACCAGCATTTAGTTGACCCTAGTCCCAAAAAATAAAATTTATTCATTTAAAAGTTTATAATTAAAACCTAATATAGGCTCCGAACTTCTATTACCACTACATTTTCTTTATTAATTACCTGATACCCACTACCTTTTATAAATATAACTTTCATATTTAATATCTTAAAAAGTATCACATATTTTTTCTAATATTGGCATGATATTTTACATAATCAAATCCCAATTTTTTTAATATTCATCTAGATTTTCAAATTTAAATTATTTGATCAAACTCATTCAATGCCAAAACAAACATAGCACGACTTGTTATAGTAGTTGCCGTCCAAATTTTCTTGCTCCGTCTCCGTTAATCGTTATGTGCCGGTATAGAAATAAAACGTGTGTATATATACCAACATAATTTTTTTTTTTTTTTTTATGAATTTATCAATGTAAGTGTAGATAAAGTGCTTCTATTAAAGGAAAACATAGGAAATTTTGAAAGATTAAAATGGAATATAATTAATGAGAATAATATTGTTTTACGCCCACGAAAGAATTAATACTGGGGCGACATATACGAGAGTTGCAATCGACGATCTAGTTCTAAACTATTTATTTATTATTGATGTTACAAGTGTGATCTTGTGCATGATATAGTTAGTTGGGGTCTTGTAATGTAATTAATATTTATTATAATTAATAACACCCAAATTGACATTATTATATTTTTCTTTTCTATATATAATGGATAGAACTATCTAACGTTGAGTTTTTTTTTTTAATGAATTTAAATTCAACATAAATTATTTAAATTTTACAACATATAATTTGTAACGTGTGTTGAGAAATAATCTGCAATATAAAACGTGAAACAGTCAAACATGTTCCACGATCCAAAATAACGATGGGTTGGACTCTACTTATAATTTTACTTTATGCTAGATTTTTTTTCGTATATGTATATATATAAATGGAGCAAGAAAATTAATTATACAAATTGCATTAATTATATTTTAAAAATACACTTAAAATACTAAATTATTATTACATATACATAAGGATTATAGTTTTTTTTTTCCTTTTATTTTATTCAATAATATATTAAATTCTAAATCAAAATCAAAAATGAAATAAAAAATGTGGTCCAAAAAATATAAATAAGACCGTCTCATCTCATGTGTACAAATTGCATCGTGCAACTGAGCACAAAGGTGAAACATACATACTTATATATTTAACTAAAATGTACATGTAAATATAACTGAAACATGCATGTTAATTTGACTATAAACGTGAAATGAAACGTGTGGACAATATTTAAACTGAAACATGCAACCTAATATAATTGAGACAAGACAAACGAGTGCATATGAGACTTGGTGATAAATACTCCCTCCGATTCAAAATAAGTGTCGTTTTAGAGGTTACAATTTGTTTCAAAATAAGTGTCGTTTTAACTATTTTTTCACGTGTTTTCCCGATTTACCCCGAATTCAAATTCAAAATATAAGAGATATTTTAGGGATTATATTAAAATATAACAGATCTGTTAGATATTATCAAAATATAATAGATATTTTAGAGATTTAGGTGGGGTATATATGTCAAAATTTATAATTCTTAATTTGTCCTAAAATTTCTAGAACGGCACTTATTTTAAATCAGAGGGAGTATATGTGTATATGTATATGTATATATATATTGTCTCTCAGTCCTTATCCGTTTAACACCGAAATTAGCTCGCAAGATGATTTCTAAGACCAGGTTGCTCGCCGGGCAGCGCGGGCTGCGTACAAAATTAACATTAATAAAATTGTACAAACAATAAATAAATAAGTATCGTATGTAAAAGTACTTCGTAATTGAGGAGCATTAAACTTTGTTACTATTCTATAAGCATTTTTTAAATAAAGAGTGCAATTATTGAATTTATCGTACCACACGGAAATAAGAAATAACGTGACGACATCTTATTCTTATAATTTGATTTAAATTGATTTGATCACTATGGAAATTGTACTGCATAAGGATATATGAAAAATTCAAAAGGTTGATAATATGTCGGTATCTACCCATCTTGACCTGCCAACTAAACAATATTTGCTTGAAAGTCTAAATACAGCCCTACGAATTTGCTTTCTCTCACTAGCTCACAAATTTGATAAAATAAATAAATATTTTTTTGAGAAAAAAATAATTGAATTATTAAATCATGTAGTACCCCAACAATATAAACATAAAAGTCTAGAGTATTTATTTATATAGTTTATTTTGCTTTCCCTCACTAGCACGAAAGTTGATAACATAGAAAAGGAAAAAAAAAAAAATTGTTGTTAACAAAAATATCTAGAGTTTTTTTTTTAGTTTATAATTTATTGATAATTTAGAAAAAGAATAAGAAATATATTCACGACTGGTAAGATAAGTCTATGGAATTGTTATCATGCACATGAAAAGTAACATTATTTCAAAACCCCACTATATTAATAGATCTGAAAACTACAATATTAGGGCAAATTCGGAGATCCAAATAATTTATTAGGGCAAAACTAATCATTATCACATGTTTTCTTGTTTCTTTTTGTTAACACCACGTTATTAGGAGCTCGTAGTATGTAAGCCGTTTATTTTGTTCCATGAAAAAGTACATATAATGGAAAAATATTCATATATATATACTACGAGCTTACATATATATATCGTATTTTATAACAACTGCATATTGTGTCAACTTACGAGTAACATTCGAGACATGCCAATTAAAAGAAATATTAGACACATTTGTTTAAGATGGGTAACTCTAGTGCTTTTTTTTTTTTTTTTTGTGCTTTTTTTTTTTTAATGGAGTGATCGATACACCAAGGGGTGTTTGTTTATTGTCAGCCACCTCGTATATTTATTTCAAATTCAAATTTTAGTTTATGAAATTGAATTTTATGAATCATATAAAATGCTATATCCTATAATACTTATAAATTTTTGTCAATTCAGAACTAAAAAAAACAGGTAAAATTATCTATTAATGGTTTAAAATTTGTTTCTTATCGATTAAAAAACTTAAAATTGGAAAACTAACAGTCTGTGACTTGAAAGATACAAATTTGAAGATTATATTTAACATCTTATTTATATATATTATCTTACAATAAAAATTCTATTTTGTAGTATACATAACTAAGTATATTTTTGTTCTTACTTTCGTTAATCCAATCAATCAATAAAAAACATGTTCTTCACCCATTGGATTTCAAATCCAATCATATCCATATACAAACACTCCCAAAATAGCAAACAATGTAATATTAATTAATTAGAATATTCTAACCTATCATATCCATAAACAAACACTCCAAAAATCAACAAACAAATATAATATAATTAAAAAAAAGAGTAACCCTTGTATGAGATCGTCTCATGCTTTAATTTGAGACGGTGAGATGCGGTATAAATTGAGCATGACGTATTAACATTTTGATAAGGGTGAATGTTAATTTGTACTGTCTTATTCAATGAGACGATCGCATGCAAATTTTTGTCATTAATTAATTAATTTGAATATTCTATGTCACGTAATTTAATATGAAACCTAACTTTATGCACTTCATGCCCAATTATTGAAAACAATAAGAGTATGTATAGAGTGAAATTGGTTTATATATGAATCACTGAAGGGTATTAGTTGTTTCCACTAAAAAGTATTAGTTATTTTTACTGAAGAGTATTACTGGTTTATACTGAAGAGTCTTAGTTCATTTTCACTGAACAACTAAGACTCTTTAGTGTAAATCAGTAATACTCTTCAATAAATACAACTAATACTCTTCAAGGAAAATAACTAATACCCTTCAGTGATTTATGTATAAACTAGTTTCACTCTATACTTTGTCAAACAATAAAATTAATCACAAAGTTGAGACCAGAATTCTTCTTTAACCAATTGATGATATGTTAGAAGTTGACAATCATCGTATCATAATATCCTCGTTTTATTTGTCCTTTAAAAGTTATATGCAAACTAATACGTCTCTTTTAATAGGAGTTTTACCTTTAAAAGATTAAACATTATCCTAATATTTTAATTTATCTTAGGTGGCATATTTGTCATTTCACACTTGTAAAAAAAAACACCTCAGACATACAATTATACAGTGTGAGCCAAATTGGTGATGATTTGTACATTTTCTTATGGCTTGATGGAAAATTTGCACCTTATCTTACAAGACTTGTCTTTGTAATATTAATCAATGGGTGTGTTTGTGTGTGTGACAAATTAATTGGTTGATATTTGTGCACATCGTTCTACATGCATGGACGATTGAATTATTACAAATATTTATGTCGTCAAAATAATAATTAATAACCCCTTTGAATTGAATTCGTGTTTATGAGAATGTCATGCAAAAACTGACAGTACTATTGAATCATGTGTCAAACAGACTCTGCTATAGTTGATATCTTGATGAGATTTTGTATCATTTTTTTTTATATCAACACATATATATGTGCCATTATTAAGTTACAATAGTTTTGATTTGTATTGTAACTAGAGTTTACATATTTTAGTTGTGAGACTAAATTATTTTAGTCCTTTCGTTCCATAAAATAATTTTACAAATTTATTGACACAAACTAAAAAAACAAATTTATTTATAACTAAAATATTAAAATTTTCACTTTGTTTGCTAATTTGGCCTTTATATGTTTATTGAATTTTCACCATTTAATTACAATAAGTAAATTTATTGAAAATGAAGCCTATTAACTAATAACAGGAAAAATGAAAATGAAAATTCAATGATATACTAAAGAGGCATATCTTCGTGAAAAAAAAAAAAAAAAAAAAAAAAAACTAAAAGTAAATCTATCTTTATGAAAAGTGTTGCATTTTTTAATATTAATTAATTATGTCTTGTTTTAATGGTTACATTCCATCTCATATTCTATTATACTCCCTCCTTCGTCCCAGTTTTGTTTTCCCATTTGCCAAAAAGGTTCGTCTCAATTTTATTTTCTCATCCCTAAAATGGAAATATATTTTATTCATTTAAATACTACTTTATTCACTGTTCATCATTCTCAATACTATTTTATTCATTTAAATACTATTTTATTCACCATTCATCATTCTTAATACTATTTTATTCAGTTAAATACTAAAATTCAACTCTCGCATTAAACTCCATGCACAGTCAAACGGGAAAACAAAATTGGGACGGAGGGAGTATTAACATCACTTACTCATTCCATTTCCATTTAAACGAAGTTTTGACTGTTTAATTTGTAATTTAAATAACGTTTTATATTTTTTAATGTTAATTAATTATATTTCTTTATTATATATTCTTAGAGTTAAAGTCTTATATAAGAATATTGTAAAAAAATAATTAAGTGTATAATAAAAGTTCTATGATTTTTTTAATATATGTACATGGATAAAAAATAATACTCCTATTTATTTTGAATTGGGAAAGTAATATTGATTTAAAGGCGATTCAACAATGAATTAACTCATAATTATAGATACTACGCACAAAAGATGCGTAGGGTGATTGTAATTACACGTGTAGCTAGCGCTAGCTAGAATACTATCCGATATCATCTTTTCATTAATCAAATTCCTACTTAAAATTGGAGTTGTAAATTACAAATAATTTTAATCCATCTATAGAACCTCTGACGTTAGTTTTTTTGGTTACATATTCTGTTCATGCCTAAGCATAATTCCAAGTTCCTTAGAAATTGATGTAAAACTGTCGGGTCGAAGAATGTCACTCTTTCATCCCGGCCAAAACAAATACACATACCAATATTATTTTCAGGAAAAAGAATATTTTATTAAAAAGGGAGAAATAAGGTTTTAATGAAAATTAAGAATAGTTAATTTTAGAGGGGCTAAACTGAAAACGATTTAATTAGTGAAATTAATTAAAAATACGACAAAAAGCCGTCTAAGGAGGGAATTTAAATAACGTCTTTTCAAAATTAAAGCACATACAGATGTCCATCTTTTTACCTTCATTTTCAACTATTACTATTTTTTTAAAGTGGATTTTGTATATTCTGTCAAAAAAAAAGAAAGTGGATTTTGTATATTATTCTCAAACTAAAAATAAAGACTAGTAATAATGAGAAAATAGTAGGAATTTCAAAATTCAAAAGGAAATAATTTGGTTATTTAAATAACATAGTTCAAGTTGTATATTTATCTTATTTCTATTATTCATATTCAACTTAAAATAATTTATTGTAATAAGAAAATACCTTTAATTTATTTTGTAACAAAACACTCATATATATTCTTACAACTCAATCAACAACTTTATAAAATTAAGGATGTGTACTGAACAAACGTTAACCTCGTTTATAGTCCGCAAATAATCTCAACTGAGTTTGAAGGAGCATGAGACATTTAATTATTTAATCGCTATGCTCATTTGACATCCTCTACAAAAACAACAAAAGTTATTAATGTGTATTATATGATAAAAATAAGAATACAAAATTAGATTATGTTATATTTTATCTTCCTAAACCCCCCCAAGTAAAATAACAATAATTTTAAGGAATAATGTCAATTTAGGGCTTGAAAGACAGTAAAACTGTTAATTTGAGGTCTAATAATTTTTTCTTATTGATTTAGGGTATGAAAGATAGAAAACTATCTATTTAAGTACTAAAAGTTAGAACTTATTAATTAAGGGCTCAATATTATTAAAATCATGTTTGACATATTATAGTTTGTATTCTTATTTATTTATATAAATTATTACTTTTCTTTTTCCCAATCACGTGAAATTAATTTTTTTATTTACTTTAAAAATATGATTTGTATAAATATAATTGGATAACTTAAAATTAAAAGAGACCAAACATGGTCTTAAAATGGATAAGTCATATTAAATAATTTATATCTTTTGAGTCCTAAATTGATATTTTTTTTATATTTCATGTTTTGAATGATAGGAATTTTTTTAGTTCTTAAATTGATATTTTTACTACTTTTAATATTTCTATCTTTTTATATATGAACAATGAAATTATTATTCAATAATTAAAATTATGACGTTTTTGTAAAGACGTAAAAAATGAAAAATGTCTAATCCTATACTATTTCCATATTGTATGACTCATACTGATCTAACCTTTTATTAAAAGTTAGTTTCGTTCCTTTTTTTTGTCTTCTATTAATATGAAGAAAAAAAAAAATCATAATTGATATTTTTAATTGAGGACCATGATCAAATTTTTTGATGATACATGTATTATTTTATTATGGAGTGTGTTTTAAAAATTGATCTGCTTGTTGATTGTTGTTATTTTATTATTTTACTTTAGAATCTCTTCTTGATTGTTTTTGTTTTATTTTTTTTATTTTTTTAGAATCTCTTGTTGATTGTTGTTATTGATTGATTGATGATTAGAAATTTATGGTTTATCTTGCTTGATTGAAGTATTTTTAAGAAACGTGTATCATTAATCAAATAGAATTTGTTGAATTCATGATAGAGCTTTTGTCGTTGATACATAATTCCTTTTTCTAGCAGGTTACAGAATTAATTAAATGAAATTGGGTTACAAAAGATATACAGTTAGAACTTACAATGATAAATATAAAATTACATTTATTTTTTCAAAAATCAAATTCAAGAATTATAATTATGAATAAAAAATAATTTAAGAGATAATCATCTTAAAAACACCTTTAAATTAAGAAGACACAATTATACACGACCAATTTTACAAGAAACAACTAGTTGAATTTAAATTTGCAGTAATGTTTCATTAATTTTTTTAGGTGAAAATTCGAACGTTATCATTTATTTACCTGAATTGATATGACTTAAAAAAAGGGTAGGAATGTAATGATTCAGTTGAATGATGCAAGAAGTTTTAATTCGGAAATATTTGACTTCAAATGCAAACAAAAGAGTTCCATATGGCATTTATTTATTATTTTTGGCTTTTGGCATGGTCCGTCACCTCACCTACATAAATTTTAAATTTAAGGCTAAGATATGAGGAGGAATCAAAAATTCGAAATATTTATGAGCACAGGCTTGTGGGCCCAGACATTCTTTCTCTTTCTTTTCTTTATTTCTTCTCTTCCTCAAAACTTGTCTCTCTAATTCCTCTGCTTTTTCAGTGCCATCATTTTCTTACATGTCCAAAATTTAAAAAATTATCTTGAGAGAGAGAGAGGAGGGAGAAATCTGCGCTTTGAAGATTGGTTTTGCTAATGTTGTTATTTGGAAGTTTCTCAACTTGTTGGGTGGATTTGATTAAGAGTAAGTTTTCAAATCCTTTTTGTTCTCTTGAAATCATCTGTTTTGGAGCCCAATATGGTTGTTCTTCTGTTGCATTTGTTTGAACATTATGTTCACTTGTGAGCCAAATGATGAAAAATTCTTTGGGATTTTCTGCTCTGCATTTTAGGACATTGACCTGTTCAATTTGTTGATTTTGTACTTCAAGGTTATCTGTTTGAATTGGAAATTGAGTTTTATCTTCAACCTTGATTTATAGTTAAATTAGTTTAATGTTTATTTTGTTTGCATTTCAAGCTTCAAGATTAGAACTTTATTCTTCATTTCATAATCTTAATAATTGAATTCTCCTATATCTACACATTGATGGCTAGCATAAGAGTTTGAATTGCCATAAAAAGAACAAAAGATTTGAATTTCGAATCATTATAAAAATTTACCCTTTGTTGAATTCTTGGTGAAAATATCAAATTAAATGAATGGAACTGTGTTTATTTTGGTGTTATATATTATATATAATTACTGATTTCCATCACTTGACATTTATGCTCTATGCACGAGTAATCCCTTCTATATTTGACCAGGAATATGAGTTTGTACGAGCTATAAAACGATTTCTTCTGTTTAATTTCATTGTCTACTGTCACATTTGGTTTCTTGTTAGTTATCTATTTGGTTCCGTTTGTCGTGTTTATAAATATTAATCTGGGATCTTGTTTTGAGCACCTCTCAGATTATTATTGGAGTTTCTTTCCATTTTCTTGACTATCAGATTGCAGATTGAAAATCGATCTTTTATTGAATTTAGGATGCAGAAAGGGTATCAAATGGCACAGAGTTGGCAAGCTTCTGGTGAAAATTTAGAAACGATTTAGTTTGAAAGGATTCAAGTTCTTCGAGATGCCATCAATCAGTCCTACTGCTTCCCTAAAGAGCACCAACAGTTCCTTATCGAGCTGCAGTAAGCTCTTCATCGTTTCTCAGCTCAATATGCTGTTACTTTTAATTTATTCCTGCATTTATAAAATTATGTTCTTATTTTACAGGTGAAATTTCAAAGGAACTAAGCTTTTATGACCGGTATACCATTCATTCCCTTCTCTTTGTTAGAATGATCTGAGAAGACAATAGTTTTACTATAATTTGAGCTTACAAAAGGAGTGTTTATTCTCTATTAGGTCATACGTGGAAGACAGCAGTCGAGAAGACTCCATTTCTTTATTAAACGGTCATCATGATGAAAACTTAGCAATCAAATTAAATGGTTTTCACCAAACTGATAATTTGGCGAAAGCTAATAGTTTTGAGACCGTAAGAAATGTAGAAAATGCTGAAACATCTCTTCCAAATGGCAAAGAAGATGCTGAATTTTGGCTACCTCCAGAGCCTGAAGACGAGGATGATGACGTGATAGGCAGTGTTGCAAGTTACGACGATGATGAGGACGACGAATGTGGTGATGGAATCACTTGGACGAAACCTACTTCTTTCGGAGAAGAAGGAGGTGGGAGTTACAAGTTCAAAGAGGAAAAGCTTAAAGCAATGAATCGGATTAGGAACGGAAAATTTATGGGCCTTGTCAGTCAATTAATCAAGTCTGTGGGTGTAGATTCTTCGGGAAATTATGGCGAAAATTGGGTGGATATAGTGACTTCTTTATCGTGGGAGGCTGCTTCTTTGGTGAAGCCTAATACGTATGAGGGTAAGGCGATGGATCCTGACGGATATGTGAAGGTTAAATGTATTGCAACCGGTTTACGTACCCAAAGGTAATATCGAATTTTTTTTTCGAACTGAGTTCATACAAGGGTGCAAATGAGTAGAGTAGGGGTGGTTTTCGATGCATAAATAAAATCCATTTGTTTGGTGAGTCTAATTTAGTCTTTAATCCTATTATCAATTGTGTAGTCAAGTGATCAAAGGTCTGGTCTTCAAAAAGCATGCTGCTCACAAACACATGGCAACAAAGTACAAAAATCCGAGACTGCTGTTGATCCACGGCTCGTTAGATCTTTCATCCGACGGCTTATCATCAATTTCCTCTATGCAGCAGCAGGTTAAAACTAAATCCTCTTTTTAACTTTTTGTGAAACATAAACTTTTCTTTTCTGATCCTATGTTCATTTACAGGAAAAGAACAATTTGAAAACCATTGTGGAGATGATAGAGAGTTGCCATCCGAATGTTATTTTAGTTGAGAAATCGGTTTCTCGTGACATACAAGAGTCTATTCTTGCGAAAGGAATGACACTAGTGTTCGATATGAAGCTCCATCGTCTAGAGAGAGTTTCTCGTTGTATTGGCTCGCCTATCTTGGCAACTGAGCTTGCAACTGGTCAAAAACTTAGGCAGTGCGATTCTTTCCATATTGAGAGATTTGTGGAAGAGCACGAGGTTCTGAATGAGGGCGGAAAGAAACCGAGTAAAACTTTAATGTTCCTCGAGGGCTGTCCTTCTCGGCATGGATGTACTGTAAGTCTTGCTCCACCCAATCAAAATAATTATTCAAGAAAATTACTTTCTTGAAGGTTATGAATATTACACAGACGTTTTTGCCTAACTATCAAATGTTTATAACATGATTTGCATTAAACAGATTGTGCTGATGGGAGGCAACAGTGATGAATTGAAACGGATTAAAGTAGTTATCCGGTGTGCAGTTGTTATGGCGTATCATTTAATGCTCGAGACTTCTTTCCTTCTCGATCAGAGTACAATGTTCTCCACGATTTCTCCCGCATTTCCCGACCAAAAATTGACTGATAAATTCAACATTTGTAACCAGAATGAAGAAACAAGCATGTCATTCACACTTGATATTTCCATTCCTAACGGCTTCCACCAAAATAGTTCAGATTTGTCATTTCCAGGACTATCTCTTTCGACATCTATCCAGAAAGTTATGGATGATAGTTTTCCTCTTTTCTCCGACTCTTCTGAGATGCGATATCAACCAGAAGTTTCAGATTGTTATGATCATCACATTTTTAGCAAGGATGAGATGGGTGCGGCATTTGATTCCGAGAGTATTTTGGTTTTGATGTCGAGCCGCAATACTTCAAGAAGGACTATTTGTGAGCAGAGCCATTTTTCTCATATAAAGTTCTACCGGAGTTTTGATGTTCCACTTGGAAAGTTCTTGCATGATAATCTTCTCAATCAGGTTCTTTTTCAAACCCTCATCTTCTTAATTGTGTGTTTGTTGATATTTTTGGTTTTACATTCCTAGCCTTTGTGTTACCTAAATATCACTTCATATTTGCTGAAGGGTAAAGTTTAATAAAACTCTTAAGGCATGGTTTATTGGATTGTGTAATTCTTTTAGATAATTGAAGTTATATGATCTAACACCCTACTATAAGTAGATGTCTTTTATATATCCAGAAAATTGAAAAATATACTCCAATTAAAGCTTAAATATGCTCCAAGTATTGTTCATCTCCATCATTTCGGGTGATTTATGACACTATAGGGGTGTAAAGTCCAGCTGGCTCTTGAGCTACTAATGGTCGAGTCAGAAAAAGCTCGAAGATTGAACCGAACTTAATCGAGTAGAGCTCGAGTAATTATCGAGCTCAAACTCGAGCTTTAGTAATACTTGAGGCTCGACAGGTTCGCGAGCTTAATTGAGCTTACACAATATCACTATTTTTACTCTAAATGTGCTAATTATTTGCAAATATACCCTGTTATAAATCAAATAAAAAACCCAAATTAATATTATGTAAATTATCAAGTCGAGCTTGAGTTCAACATAATTGAGCTCGATCGAGTTCAAGCCAAGATTGAGCTTGACACTACTTGGCTTGACTCGGCTCATTTATACCCTTGTCGACACATCATGCAATTTATTAGAATTTGTTTTCAGTTTTCACAAGTCTATTTTACTGTTTTTTTTTTCTTTTTTTGTAAATTCACCTCGATAAATTCCTCTATTTGTTTTCATACGTTAGAGCTTATGGAAAATCTTGCTTTGGACAGAAACTTCTGTGCAAGACTTGTGGAGAAACCCCTGATGTGCACTATTTCTACTATGCTCATCAAGACAAGCAACTCACTATCCAAGTTAGGCATCTTCCTGCAACAAAAAGTTTGCCTGGAGAAACCGAAGGGAAGCTTTGGATGTGGAGTCGTTGCAGTCAATGTAAAGACGGAAGCTCGAAATCTACAAGACGGGTACTTATATCAACTGCTGCTCGTGGTTTGTCATTTGGCAAGTTTTTGGAGCTCGGTTTTTTAAACCACTCTTCATTCAATAGCCCATCAAGCTGTGGACACTCTTTCCATAAGGATTTCCTCTATTTCTTTGGGTACGTCTAATGACACTTATTATTATCGTTTGTGTCATATATGTCGAATAACGTTCTTGTCATGTTACTTTAATTCAGATTAGGCCGCATGGTTGCAATGTTCAAGTACTCGCCTATCGTGACATATTCAGTGTCTTTGCCACCTGGCAAGATGGAGTTCGACGTATCCATCAAACGAGAGTTTCTTAAGAAAGATTATGATGATGTAAGTACCATATATAACTTAAAATGCATCATTTCCCATCAATATTTTCGCTGTAACCGTTGCTTTCCTCTTTTATAAGGTGTATCTGCAAGGGATTTCGATGTTTCTTGATATTGAGAAGTCTTTGAAGGAAATAGAAACTCGATATGTGGGAGTAACTCTTAACATTCAGGGCTCGAGCAAAGAATTTTCCGATATTATGTTCATGTTGAAACACGAAAAATCTCAGTTCGAGGTTAGACACTTTATGGTTTTCTTTTTTTTTTTTTTGCATTCTTTTATTATGGAAAGAAGTTCCGCCTTAATGTTGATTAGTATCAGGTTGACATTCAAAACGCTGTAGAGGATGAAAGTGAAGTTCTAAGCTTGAACAGAATCCGGTTGGAACTTCTTCTTGAATCGTGCATATGGGATCGAAGACTACATGCATTACTCTCGTCTGATCGAAGACTACATGCATTACTCTCGTCTGATCTTAAGGTGACCGATACTGATTCGATTGGCTCAGGATGTGTCGAAGATATTCATATTAATGGACAAGTGGAAGAATCTTTAGGACACAACTCGTGGCCCTCATCTGTCATAAACAATGATGTTTCTAGCTTTACTACTAATCAATGGAATGATAATGTGTTAGCAGCTGATGAGTTCTTGGTGGGACAAAGTCCAGAAGATCTCAAAGGCTGGGTGTGGGCCCCGTTTCCTGACATTTATCGTGAATACATGGAGGATCTCCAGAGAGGCTACTTGCCAAAAATCGAATCTTTCAATAGCTATACTGCAGAATCCACGGCTCAGAAACTGATCAACGAAGAGGGGTCGAGAATGCACATTCCACTCGGTGCTAATGACTACATAGTTTCCGATTATGAAGATGAATTATCGAGCATAATAGCTTGTGCTCTGACTTTATTAAAGGATTTATCGGTTGCACATGAAGATCTAGCTGAGGATGTTCGTAAAGAACGAGGTTTAGACAGTTCCCAGAGCCTAATACGAGTCTTTTCTTTCACAACTTCTCATTGGTCCTCGTTTGGTTCGTCTGATTCTGATAACTCACATTCTACATCTACCACATTGGATGATTCAAATTCGAGCTTTGATGGTTTAGATATGTTAGACTCGACGGTTTCTTTTAGTGCTAGCCACCCGGAAGTGTCTATGGGATTGGGGAAATTTCCAGCAAAGCGTAAATACTCCGTTTTGTGTCTTTATGCGAGCCAGTTTCGTCAGCTGAGAGACCGGTGTTGTCCTTCTGAAGTCGATTATATTGCGTCTCTAAGCCGTTGTAGAAACTGGGATGCAAAAGGTGGGAAGAGTGGATCGTTCTTTGCTAAAACGTTGGATGATCGTTATATTATCAAGGAGATTAAGAGGACGGAGTTTGATTCGTTTGTGAAGTTCTCGACGAACTACTTTGAGTACATGAACCAGTGCTATGAGCTTGGAAATCAGACATGCCTTGCTAAAATTCTTGGCATTTACCAGGTCAGTTTCTCCCTCTTTTTCTTCATGTTGGCATTATTTTCTCTCATTTGACCCATTTTTTGTTCTTGATGGACTTAGGTTATCATACGAGCGACGAGAAATGGGAAGGAAACGAGACATGATGTCGTTGTGATGGAGAATCTTTCGTTTGGGCGGCATATAGCTAGACAATACGATCTCAAAGGAGCTCTCCATGCTCGATTTACTAGTGCTGGGAATGATTCGGGAGAAGTCCTTTTGGATCAGAATTTCGTCAACGATGTGAATGTTTCACCCCTTTATGTCGGTCGGAGATCAAAGCGAAATCTACAACGTGCCGTGTATAATGACACTAATTTCCTCAATGTGAGTTGCACCATAGTTTCATTGCATTTATTAAAGGGCGAGTTCATTTAGTAATTAATAATTTGGTGTTTTCAGTCGATCAATGTGATGGATTATTCTCTACTCGTGGGAGTTGATCCGGTACGCCATGAACTGGCATGTGGTATCATAGACTACCTGAGGCAGTACACGTGGGACAAGCAGCTCGAAAATTGGGTCAAATCTTCGCTCGTTGTTCCTAAGAACCAGTTGCCGACTATCATCTCTCCCAGAGACTACAAAAAGCGATTCAGGAAGTTCATAGACACCCACTTCTTGAGTGTCCCCGATCATTGGTGTTCCCAAACATCTTTGAATCCTCACAAGCTTCGTGCCCCGCCTTTTGAAAACGGGCCGTTACATAAGAAGTCACAAAAACGAGGCAACCAGGATGACGACTACTCGTCTCAAAAGCAAGGGAAACATAAACCAGGTACTTAAAAGCTGTGTTATTTTGTGTATAAATGAATGATGTGTATAGTAGTGCATATTTTTGCACCTACATTTCTGTCCTTTACACTTGCGTATATATTTTTTTTGTATGTATCTCATCTCGAGTAACTGTAAAGATGAAAGTTTGAATTCAGATGCGTTTATTCATACATAGCTTAAAGTTATCAAAATGTCTTTACATTAGAATGCATCTCTTGTAAGAAGTTGCTCTTGTAAACATTAATGTTCATAATTTATACTATTATGCAGTTTTGAATGATTTTATACAAGTGGGAAATAAATATCTTGCAGAGTTTCATATTGTGAGTATTTCGATTCATATGTGGTATAGATAAACTCCTTTAGATCTGCCCTCTAAATAAAAAACGCATTATTACACCAAGTACATATTATAAGTGCATTATTGATAACGTTCTTTTTATGTTTTTGTTAGATACAAGAGGTATATTAATGAATGAAAGGGAAAATATTACTTAACTTTGATAATGTACGATTTTAGTTATGTAGGTTTCTACTTTTTCAATTTTAGAGGGTGTATTGGATTAGGATTTCACATGATTTTAAAAGATTTTTTTTTTTTAAAAAAATCTGCTGGTATTCAATCAGGATTTTATGTCACTTAAAAACAATCCATTGATATTCAATTTAAATTTTCAAGATTTTTTAAAGAGTCCATTATAATCTATTGGTACTCATTCGAGACTTTTTACTATTTAAAACAAATACGTTGGTATTAAAAAATATAAGGATTTTAAAAGATTGTTGTGTTAGATGGATTTTGAAGGATTTTCTAGTTGTTTTTATAAATACCAACAATCTAATCCAAACCCATAGGATTTTAAAGGACTTTTGAAATGACTCTTCAAGTGCTTTCTCCGGTAATGTTTTCACCTTTGTCTCTTCATTTTTGAATATGATTTGTTGTCAAATTGTCAGTTAGATCAATGCAGGATTTTTCTATGTTTTGTTTTAACAATTGATAAATCGGAATTTGTGCTCAAATTATGGTTGTTTTATAACAACAATTTTATTTTGCTCATAATTATCCAATTTATGCTATTATGGTCTTGATGAATTGTAGGATATTTTGGAACCTTTTGAGTTAGAGGAGAAAAATAATTGGGGTTGATACAGTGGATTTATGGAGAAGAGACTTGAACCATGTGAAGCTTCCCGAAATCGGGATCGCAATAAAAAAAGAATCGGGTCAATCGGAGTTTGAGAGGTCAAGATATGGCCGAAACAAAATTGGTGCGCAACAGCCCAATACACTCGCGAAAATTCCAAGCCCAATTACGTAATGAACAAATTGAGCGACCATTAAATTGACATCGGATTACTAACAAGAGAAATTACTATATACACCGAGCATTAAATGATGATTCTACAATATTTCGAAAAGTTTATAGGATGTATCCAAATGTGTTTCGAAAGTTATGTGCAATTTTTATAGAAAAAACACCTCTAGAGAAAACACAATATATTTGTGTTGAAGAAATGCTTGCATCATTCCTACAAATTGTTGGTCAGCATACTCGATATTGTGTAATTCGTAACACATTTGATCGATCACAATTTACTGCAAGTAAAAATTTTATCAAGATTTTGAAGGGAGAAAGGTATTTGTGATTTATTTTGCAGGAAATTAGCATTTTTGGATAAAAATACATGCTTACTGGAGTAGATCGAAAAACGAGTTGAGAAAAAGGAAATAAAATTGGCCCACACTCAAAGAGGAGAAGTCCTTTAATTAAAGGCCCAGGTTATATGCACCCCCGTCTGTTGGTAGTACGCCCACCTGAGAAGTACACCCACTTGTTCGGAAATATATTCTGTAAAAATATCACATTTTCGGCCTAAATTACCGAAATTATTTCTATTTTCCAAAAAATATTTCCGAAACTCTGTCTGAATTTCAAAAATAATTTCCGAAATTTTATCTTAATTTCAAAAAACATTTCCGTACAGAAGGGTCGGCCAATTGTTAACAATTTTTTTTTCTCTTTTTCTTTACTAATGATTTCATATAATTGTATTCTTCTTTTCGAAGTTTTGCTAACATCACTTTTTTGTTTTGTTTTAGAATTTGGAGGACGGTGGAGATGACTATTTAGAAGATTGGGATGATATAAATAATAATTTTTTTAATGAAGAGTTTGTCGATGATAATTTTTTTAATGTGTTATTTTAAGTATAATGTGTTATTTTGTTATTGGAATATGTACATATGATATTCAATTGTTCAATTTTAAATTTTAATGGACCAACTATGCTTTACGGAATATTTTTTTTAAAAAAATATTATGAAATTCGGTCAAAACTACCGAAAAAAGTTCAAACTTTTGAAAATTTTGTTAACAATTGACCGACCCTTCTGTACGGAAATATTTTTTTAAATTAAGATAAAATTTCGGAAATTATTTTTGAAATTTAGACAGAGTTTCGGAAATATTTTTTGAAAAATAGAAATAATTTCGGTAATTTCGGCCGAAAATGTGATATTTTTACAGAATATATTTCCGAACAAGTGGGTGTACAGGTGGGCGTACTGCCCACAGATGTGGTGCATATAACCTGGGCCTTAATTAAATTCAAAGCCCATTACACAGGCCCAATAGAAGAAGACTCACTTTGGTATTTAAATTTGGAGTTGAATTGATATATGGGATTGGGATTTAGGCTGGTCACGTGAGCAACTTGACAAAAGAAAGGAAAAAGAATCATGCGGGGCCCACACTCATTTCAACCAAGAGAGAGAAAGAAGAAAGCTGGTTTTCATATCTAAACCCACGCCATTTTTAGCAAAAGAAAGAGGAAACGCTTGGACGAAGGCTGTGTCGCCGGAAAAATTTCGACGCCAGAGGGAGAAGCCTCAGTGCCGGAAATTGCAGCGCCAGCACAGCCACCGTAATGAAGCTCACGCCGGAATCGGAGAAGCGCCATCCTCGCCGGAAAGCTCCATGGCTGGAAAAGCTGAAAGTTGAAGCTCGGTCGGAATTCGAGATGCCATAGCTGGAACGAAGAGGAAAAGCTCGCGGGGAAGCTGTTATATTGCCGGAAATTTCAAGCCGCGCCGCTATTCGACGCCGGAAGCTTCGTGTCGCCGTTAATGGAGGAATTATTGCAGGGGATTGAACGCCAACATGTCGGAAAGCAACAACGCCGGAAAATTGAGCTGTTGTCCTCGTTTAGCTATGAGAGAAAAAGTTCACAACTGTCCAATTCAGCTGTCATTCCAATATCGCGGGACCCACTTGCAAGAAATGAGAAAAGAGTTCAGCGCTTTTATTTTATTGGAAGGCGTGTTTTCCTTTTAAGACACAGTTGCTCGATCGAGCAAGCTGACTCGTGCGAGTCAATGTCGGTGATTACAGTGAGTTGGGAAGAAATTTTGCTTTGCACGACCAAGAGGTCCGGTCGAGTAGATCTACTCGGTCGAGTTGACCGAGTCAACTCAGCAGAATTGGAAAAATTCAAATTTTTATCATTTTTCAGGAACTTCTTAGCAATTTCGTCTCAAGCTTTCTTCCCACACTATATATACCATTTTCTCAAATTTTAATTGAAGGGGGATCACACACCACCATACACCCCCTTAGGGGACACACACCCCACACACTAGAATAGTTAAATTTCACCTTCGTTTCTAGTTTTTTTTTTTTTTTTCTTTGAATCATTAGAGTAATTTAGCATAGAATTTCAAGATCAAATTTCAATTTCAAGCTTGTAAACCCAAGATGTGACTTTTTTCCATATTATTGCAATTTCATTTTCATTTAGTTATGAATTTAATATTTTGTTCTTATTTAGCTATGATTTTTCATTGTAAAACCATGAGTTAATTGTTTTGATGCTTGGAATGTTAGATACCATGTGAAATCTTGAGTTGGGATTGCTCTTTGCCTATTCTATGTTGATATTTGGATTTTGCTTCTAATGATGGATTTGAATTGAGCTTTGATTGTTGATCTCTTGTAGCTTGTTTGTTGAGGCATGTTTAGTGTAGACGAGAGTTGCATGAACATGATTAGATGAATGAATATGAGATTAATGATTGCATGCGTCTATTTTGTGTTTGATTCGTCGAGAGAGAGTTAATCGCAAAGAACCCCATTATTAGACATAAATTGTTTGGATGGTTGTTTAGGTAATTGGTGAGGTCTCCTAGTAAATCCAAATTGATGCATAGAATTGGCTTGACAATCCTACTTGAGTTTCACTAGGTTGAAGATATCCTAAGCATCACAACCTTCTTATGTCTTGAATAGTGGAAGTTATGTGAGAATTAAGTTTGGGTTGTTGATTTATGCCTAATTTTATTTTTTTGTGGAATTATATCCTTATTGATTGGAATTTAGTTTTGCTCTATGCATGAATTGTTCATATTGATGTGTGAATTCATCTTAGTGTAGACGAGAGTTACATTGATTTGATGAAACTTTTGTGTGTGAGCAAAGAGTGCTTAGGTGCGTGTATCTCGTGCTAACTCGTCGAGAGAGAGTTGGAACGTAGGATACCGTCAATAAGCCTTAAACGTTTGATAGTCTGTTAAATATTTAGGTGAAGTGTTACTTGTTATAATCCATGAACAATTGAGATTTTGGCATAATTCAATGTTTGAACCTAAGGATCACATAACGGAAACCATTTGAGGCATTCAAATCTCCTTGCACTTCGTCTCGAAGTTAGATAGATTTCTTTTATTGCTTGCTAGTTTGCTTATTTTAATTTCCTTGTTTGCCGTAGCATAGTCAACCCGAACTTTTTTTTTTTTAATTTCCTTGCATGCCAACGTGAATCGACTTAGCTAACCACTTGTTTCCTTTGTGTTCGATAATTTTATTACTTGGTCAATTGCCTTACTATAACAACGATCTCGTACACTTGCGAGTGAGTTCGAATTTGTGCTTTAACAAATTTGACAATCAAAGGTTTTGAACACGATAGCACCTACTTTGATGGCTAAACCAGGTTCAAGTATACCTGCTAAAATTAGAGAAAGCACAAGGTTCTTCCCTTTCTTCAAGGTATGTAATAATTATCTAACAAAAAAAATTATAATTAAAATGACACTACTATATTTATATTTTTCATACAAAAATTGTTATATTAGAATTGCATTGGAGCTATTGACGGAACACATATTCCAGCAATGGTAAGGGAACAAGATGTAAGTAGTTATCGTAATCGTCATGGAAAGATATCACAAAATGTATTAGTCACTTGTAATTTTGATTTGGAGTTCATGTACGTTCTTAGTGGGTGAGAGAGTTCGGCTTATGATTCTAAGATATCAAATGATGTTATAACAAGGAGGAATGGACTTAAAGTGCCACAAGGTAAATACTTATTTTTTATATTAATATTATTAGTATTATTATAATACTAATATTATATATTGCATATGTAATTAGGTAAAAAAAAATTGGTATATTGTGGATTTTCTAACCGGCGGCAGTTTTTAGCTCCATATCAAGGTTTAAGATATCATCTACAAGATTTTGCAGGTCAAGGTAATGACCCTGAAAATGAGAAAGAATTGTTCAATCTTCGGCATGCGTCTTTAAGGAATGTGATCGAGAAAATATTTGGTATTTTTAAATCAAGGTTCACAATTTTTAAGTCAGCACCTCCATTTTTATTTAAGACACAGACAGAACTTATATTAGCATGTGCAACTTTACATAATTTTCTTCGCAAAGAATGTCGTTCTGGTGAACTTCCAGTTGAACCGGTGGACGAACCTTCATCTATAACATTACCGATTAATGAAGACCATAATTTTGAGCCTATTATTCAAACCTAAGAGTAAGAGCGACAAGACGCTAATGCTTGGACGACTAGTATAGTTATGGATATGTGGATGAATATTATTTAGGAGGATATGATATAATGAAGATTTTTTTTTTCTTTGACTCTTTCTAAATTCGAAAGTATGAAAAAAATCTTGAACTCTTTGTATGTCACAAATCCATGAAATTCTGCAAAGTCCACAAAATTCTACAGAATCCATTAAAATCCTGATTTAAAAAGTCTTATAGAATCCTGCAAAATCTTAAAAGTCATAAAAATCCTACAAAGTCTTTTAAAATCTGCATGACTTTTTTCAACTAAAAAATCCTTTAAAATTATAATCCAATACACCCCCTAATCTTTTTTTGTGTCAATTTAGCCCATTTTGCTGGAAAACTCGAAAATCTCCAAATTTATTTTGGGATCTTATGCCCTCCGACCAAATTGAACAGTTATTCATCAACCGAAAATGAAATTTCCATAATTGTGGCAATCAGGTTGAGAAATTGGAGGTTGCAATAAACGGGTTGGACAAAATGAAGAGTTTAGTATAGGACAAAACCTTAAAATCACCGAAAAATATAATTTCCGGGCCAAAAATTTGAATTTCAAGGCGAAAACAACAAAATTTGAAAAGTAAAGTAAAAACATAAAAAATTAAAATTAAAATTAAATTTAAAAAGTAAAGTAAAAACATACAAAAACTAAAATTGGACACGACCGAATTTATAGGATGTTTTGGGATATTATCCCATCAATATAAGCAAATATGTTGCCTCAAAAAATTCCGACAAATTAAGAACAGACTAGTCTCATACTATTACAACAATGGTTCCTCAGAAACACATACAAACACATTCCCCGCACAATGCAAGAATAAACCAAGAGAAATAACCACCAGAAATAAAAAAAAAAGAATGAACGATCCAATATTCTTGACAAATCTATCATCAGAAATATCACAAGTGATCGATCAACGGATCAAGACATTGATCGCCATTCTCGACCAAATCAACAGTCAGAAACCATCGCCAGCATACCATCTAGAGTCCAAACACGAACCATAAGTTCGCAAGACTTGCTCATGCTATCTTCTATCTCGATTTTGCTATAATATATAGATTTCTTGATTACATCTTACAGAGAAGGATCTAATCTGTCAAAGAGTCACAAACTCTCCAACATATTTTGGACCATTCTTGTCTAGTGGTACACGATCAAAGAATGAGTTAAGGTACTATACACTAGCTTACATCTCTTAAAACCCAAAAAGGAGAAATGACACTGAATATTGACCAAATAACTAAAAAGATCAATCAATATAGAAGTATTTGAAACTATTAACCTAGATCAACGACCTTGCTTGTAAAGAGCATACCGTCACCATGGTAATCTAGATCCTCAAATAGTCCAGTAGACCAGTTCAAGTTTTTGATGATCCAAGATAATCATTACTTGAAATGGTCAGGTTGGATAATTGCAACATATTCAGGTTGTAGGTCGTCGTTGTCTCTCTGTTTCCATATTTCACCGTTTGCATGCACAACCCATGATATTTGAGGAGTAATCACTGAATAATCTGCATGAGATCCAGAGTTCGATTAGTCAAAATATTTAGGGGGGCTTTGGTTCAAATTCTTCAATATGAATAAAATTATCAATTCACCTTCATCATACTTTGTACGCGGTAATAAGACTTAAAAAAAAATTATTATTACCCCATTTTGACTAACTATCTCCCCTCCTATAATTATTTCATTATACCTCAACAAACTTTCATCTTTTGCCACCTAGTTATTCCTAGATTAGTGCAACACTAACAATGTAACCATCATTTTTCATTGTAATTTACTATTCAATGATTCTCATTACAATTCTCATTGAAGAATTTGAATCAAACATCCCCTAACTATACGCTTTTGGCACATGATTCAAAGTTCGATTAGTCAAAGAAAGTTGATGTTTTATATAAAAAGTGGAGTGTGTAACCTGTAGAAGGCGGTTTTTCAGGATCTCTTGTACTGTGCAAAACCATTGTACCAGAAAGCACAGTAACAAATCCACAGAGAACTGAAACAATGCTACTAGCACTCTGACCAGACCAATCCTGGAGAAGCAGAAAGTAGATAGAGTTACAGTCAGGAAATAACCAATTCGGAGAATGGCCATGAGACAAAACATGATGATTACCTTGAACATTATGGCACTGGCCAATATTGTGAGTGTTGTGAACATGGCATAATAAATTGGAGATACTACAGCAGTGTTAAATGTGTCCAAAGCCTGAAAAAGAGTCATTGTTATCCATAAAAGTTATACTTAATTCATAGTTAAGAAAATATAAAATAAAACAACGAGAGAAGGCAGTACTCTGTTATTGCATAGCAAATTGTAATAAACATGGAGCTTCTGTATTTAAGTCTTTATATGAACATATTTCTAAGGCATCATAGGTATAAAATTCACATATAATTGTCTTGTATTACTACTCAGCCAAGGTTTGCGTATTTTCTTCTCTTACTTATTCAGTAAACTGGGGAAAAAAGAAATTTAAATACACACACACACACACACACACACACACACACATATATATATATATTCGAATTTTGTTAAGAATTACCATACTAAAAGAAATCTCAACCCAAATACCTGCAACTCTATATCCTAGTGTCTCTTTATGTGCAAAATTAAAAAATATTCACATCCATAATCATTTGTTCCTTCTCCGTAACTTCATCTTAGATTTGATGCAAGTAATTAGGAAAAAAATAGTAGTTGAGAAGCACTTGACTTGACAATATTATATGAACCCTCAAAAAAACCTAATACAACTTACTTTTCACAAGTGATACCTTCTCTTCACACTTAATATAATCACATTCAACCTTTGAGTACCTCAACATATTCATCTTTATACATGAGTCATTAATAGCCCAAAATGCAAGCACCATACTATACGCACTCTGATACTTGTCAAAAAATTCAAGCACAGTCGCACACGTACCACTTATTGTTACATCAACATTCAATCTTCCAAATTTGCATAAAATACAAATTTGGTGTAGAATAAAATGAACCAGAAATCAAGTTGGTAATGTTGTAAAGAGGCTCAAGATCTCACACAACTTCTCACGTTTTTTTCCCATTTATCAGCAGAAAGGGCACCGTTTGTAACCATTATCCTTCAATGGAAGTGAAGTAAAAGTCATTTCGTACTTGATGACACTTTTCAATATCAAATATGATGGATTCCATCGAGTGCTCACATCTCAAGCCAACTCTAGTGTCCATGTCATTAATTCCCGCAACACATTCTTCAATTTTTTTATCCTACTTTCAAAACTTTTCACATACTTCAAAGAATCTCTAATCTTACTCAAAGCCTTATCACACCAAATTTTAGACCATCCTAGCAACAAGACTCAATACATTATGCATAATTTTAGATCTTTGGTGATATCACATGAGTGAATCTTATTGTCGAAGATAGTCTAGATTTGGTGATAAAAAATTTAGTAAGATTAGAGACTCTGTGAAGTAAGTGAAAAGTTCTGAAGGTAGGATGAAAATATTTGAAGAATGTGTTGTGGGAATTAATGACCTTGGCACTAGTGTTGGCTTGAGATGTGAGCGCTCGATGGAATTCAACGTATTTGATGTTGAAAAGTGTCATTAATTACAAAAGGTTTTTACTTCGCTTCCAGTTGAAAGCTAATGGTTACAGATGGTGTTCTTTAGCTAATGAATGGAAAAAAAGTGAGAAGTTATGCAAGTTTCTTGAGCCTTTTTACGACACTACCAACTTGATTTCTGGTTCATCTTATCCTAACGCTTGTTAAAAACCAATTTGTTGAATACTGATTTAACGATAAGTGGTATGTGTGACATGCATTGGAGTGAGTATAGTGCGACACTTGCATTTGGGGTTATTCTTGACTCGCGTATAAAGTTGAATATGTTGAGTATATCTACTCAAAGGTTTGGTAGTAATTCTTCTAAGTGTGAAGAGAAGGTATCACTTGTGAAAGCAAGTTATATAAGCTTTTGAGGGTCACAGTAATGCCTGCCAAGTCAAGTGTTCACAACCACAATCTTCTTTTTCTTCTTCTTTACTCCATCAAATCTAATTTCTGAAACTATGAAGAAAGAACAAATGATTATGGATTTGAGTAATCTTTTAATTTTTTCTTACATTTTCAAAATGTCATTGGTTTTATCATATGAATATACATAACAATTCACATTAATATGATTCTATTATGTAGAAAATGACGGCTTTGAGAGCCAAACCATATCAAGTGCAGGGAAAAATAATTTTGATATGTATTTGAAGGAGCCAAGGCATCGTTCAAAGATTTGAATGTGTCGACATATTGGAAGGATAAAAAACATCAATTTCTCGACCTTGCATTAATGGCATGAGATGTCTTGGCTATTCCAATTACTAATGTTGATTTAGAATCAACTATCTCTATTGGTGGTTGTGTGCTCACTAAGTATAGATGTTCAATGCACTCGTAATAGGTTGCATGATTTTGCATCTACCGGTAAGTTACATTACTCTTTAAGTCATGTTTTTTGTTTACTTTTCATATTTAACTATTGTCTTAAGTAGATGAGGTTGTGCAAGTGGCAAATTCGTTGGACGAGGGATCTTCATCTAATGGTGTTTGTTGGGAATAGTGAGAACGAACATTGATGATGGTTGATGAATTTAATTTATAATGTGTTACTTAAGAAGCTGATTTGAAACCTTATGTTTATGTTGAGGAACTCTGGAGGCTATTACAAGACTTCATGTTTATGTTGATGAACTTTGATATGAACATCTTATTTACTTGGACTATTTTGTGGACATTTTTGCTTAAATTTTAAATTTATGCAAGTTTTGTTTGGTTGCAGGCATTGTTTATTTACTATTTAAAATTTATTATAAAAATACATGTGAAAAAAATAAATACTTAATAAATGGGATAAGCCCATTAAGCACATAGTCCGCTATGGGTTCTGGTTGGGTTGAGTAGTTCCGGCCTACCCCAGCCGTGGGTCGGGCCCGGAAAATGGTGGATGAGGTGGTTTGTGGGCCGACTCGGCCCCGCCCGCCCGTTCTAACAGCTATATATATACAACTATGATCCTATGTTTTTAGATATTTGCATCTTTGTATACACATGTTTTTGAGGTTTATCCTAGATAAGTCCAAATCCTATTACTAGCACTATATTATTGTTAAATCAAAGTATATTCATTTTAACTGAACAAGTGTGAGTAGGAATGGAGAAAATATTTCTCACATTATGTGAAAAAATTACCATGCTCTCAAATTCCACAAACAAAAGCAATGACTTTAATTTTGTATATAGATGATAACAAATAAAGATATCAAATAAGGGAATCACCAAACAAACCTTGTTCAAGTAGTTCAATTGAGTGATTATGCATGTGGCTGCAACCATGGCAAATACCCATGATTTGAAGTGGGAAACCTGGCTATAGCCCTCCAATGTGAGTTTTATAGCAATGCCTATTGCTTTAATGCTCATAACCTACAAAGAAGCAGCAAATTGTAATTCAGTGACAAGGATAAACAAGTCCAAAATAACAGACTAACAGTAGTCATTTTCCTACAAGCCATTTCCATAACAAGCATATAAATTTTGTTTAGGAATTTATCCGGTTATTCCAGCCTATTTACAAGAGTCAATTAGAGCTATGGGCTGAAAGGGAGAAAGTGAGTTAAAATATAGAGGATCAAAATTATAGAGCACTACCACTCGATGAGGAATACTATCTATGAGGCCTTACTAATCGAGCTATTCAAGACATTTGTGATGCATTGACTAGGACAACTGCAAACTACTTTTTAGATGATCTATCTTGTTACTTTGGAGCACCCAAAATTCGAATGTAAATATGCCGAACATGTTTACGTCTTCCATTACTATAGACTAACAACCTATTCCTTCTTAGTCAAGAATTTAGAAACATGATTTGCTTAGATGTGTTATCATCATTATATCAAAAAGTCAAACGAAATGAAAAACACTTACTGTTAAAGATCCAACTATTGAACAGACCCCAATATAAACCATGATGTTTGTCTGCCCATAGCGAGGTTCACAATACAGCACAAGTAACAATACCACTGCTACTGCTGAAGCTACATACAAAAGAAATGCTGGACCAAGAGAAGATAAAATGTATTCAGAAACAAACAAACCTTTTTTTTTTTTCATTACTAAAGGAAAAGGACAAGAAATCAATAAACAGGTATACAGTACAAGTGTTCACCTGGCTGTAACGCTAATTCCCAAATTTCTTCAACTGAGCTGATACTATGTTCACCAGGTGCATGAAGCACAATGATTATGGAACCCACTACACACAATACACATCCTAACATTCCTAACTTCTTCAACTTTTCTTTGAGTAACAAATGAGCTAAAACAGCACTGTCAATTTACAAAATAGCTGTCAGTTATTGTTGATAAAGTGTACACAGCCAATTAGATGTAGACGGTAAGACCATACTAAGGAGGTGGTTTAATCTTACCTGACAATTATACTTAATGCTCCTAGTGGTGTTACAAGTACAGCAGGAGCATACATATAAGCAACAAAATTGGCAAACTCCCCAATGATCACTGAGAAATATCAAAACTCAATTCTGATTGCAGTTATAGAAGCAACACACTTAATTTTATTTGAGGAAAAAAAACACTCACTAGTAAACATTCCAATCCACCAAAGTGGTTCCTGCAAGTATCCATATCCTCCGGAACCTTCATTGAAGTAATTCAGAATCATCAGAAATTATGTCAAATAATGACTTCAGGCATTAATATGTAAAAGTCGCACCCAGCATACAGGTTGGATAAAACTGTTCTCCTTCCCATTAGTCTACTCGGTAAAATAATTACAAGGTCTGCCACAATAAAAACTGTGTCTATGTGTTAAGTAGCTCCTAGTTTACATTCAGCTAACTGTCAACACATAAATAACACTGTGGTTACATTAAGTTTTGCCGAGCCCATACATACAAAACACCTAAAACTACTTGTGACATTTCGTAAACCTTAACTTTTGCCTGATTTATTCCTAATCAAATACAAATATAAGAAACTTAACAAGCATTCTTTTCTTTTTTTTCAATTACGTTGCCCCACTATATTCCAAATCTCATAATTTTCACAGCTGAGAAGTAACTTCCACTAGCTCAGAACCACTAAAGAGCTGCAAATTCCATTTTTTTAGTAATCCAGCACTAAAATTTCACAAACTATAACAACTATGCTGATTAATCAAAATCTTTAACATTACCAGAAATGCAGCATCTGATCATACCTAGTTCCCCAAGAAAAAATAATGGTACAGACTAAGGGCATCCCACTTCAAATTCCAGATTTTACATAGAAATGCCAAAACGAACCTCGGTTACACAGACAAAGAGATTAAAAACTTACCAGCACGAGAACCGGATGCCCCAGCTCTCTGTAAACCCTTCTTCTTGATGATGAAGCTGGATCCAATAAACGCGCTCGAGCCCAAAGCCAATCCAAACCCGATTAGATTGGCCCTAAACATGACCCGACCGAATTGATGATACTCTGTCAATATGCACCGGCAATCTAATGCTCATCTGCTGCCGCCCTTCACTCACTCACAAACTTAAAAATAAACGAAATGATTACGGACGCTATGAGCTGCCAGAAAACTTTCAAATCCTGCGCCTGCAAATTTGGGGAGAATCTTCACGTGCGTATACTTGATACTGTACGTATAGTTTGCTTGGTTTTTCTTCATCCGTTTTTGTATGAACGAAGGGTCAACCATGAGAGGATTATATTATAGACTGTAATGTAATTTGGGGCCTAGGGATTTGGAATTGGAGGGAATATTTTACAGTGCAAGTGTATGTTACTTTCCCACCTTATTTTACGTATGGAATGGAAACGTGAATAGTGTGGAGGGGTGTTAAATATTGTACTCCCTCCGTCCCAGACGAATTTGCACACTTTCTTTTTTTGGATGTCCCAAACGAATTTGCACACTACCTAAAAAAGAAACATCGATTTGCGTGCACACTCACATAAATATACACATATTTACCCATATGCCACTACTTTATCACTTTCCTTAACATGTGTGTCATCCCAGGGGTGCAAATTCCTCTGGGACGGAGGGAGTAATTTATTTTGGATATTGATTTTATTAACATAAAAATATTCAGATAAAATTCACCATCAAACGAGTTTTATAGAAGAAAAGTTATAACTCAAATTCTAAGCATGCACTTGAATTTTAAATTCAATTTTAATTTTTTCAAAATACGCATAAATATATCAAACTGTGTGTATTTTTAAATTAGGGTATTACTGATTATTTCTTGATTTATTATTAATACCTTATTAAAGTATCACCGATTATTTATTGGGGTATTACTATTTTCTGCATGGAATATTTTTTTCAAAATTCAAAATGCACACTAGAAATATCAAGTTATAATATATAGTATATATATGTGTGTATTATATTTCGGCTTAGTCTTAATACAATAGGTGTATCATACAATTCAATTATATCTTTTAAAAGTTATGTCTATTACTATTAAAAAATATACTCCTACCATTACTACAACGTGCATTTAAATATGTGTAAAAGGAATAATTTTTCAATAATAATATAAACAACTTTTCAGTATTAATAAAAATAATTTTTCAAAAATACATTTAAGTATCATCATATATTTAAAAGAGTTAAATAATTTTGATTTGATTTGATGTTGGTATTCGAATCATAAAGTTCGAAATTTTCAAATACAAATTTTTATTCAAATATTATTCGAATTCTAATACAAGTATCATTTAATAATTAGTAGTATGCATTATTAATTTAGTTAAAAAAATTTAATATTGCATATTATTCCCCCATCATAAAATAAATAAATTATTTTATCAATTTAAATATTACAAATCAAGAAAGTCGACATAAGTCAAATGATAAAACAAAACTGAGATAAAGGAAGTATTAAGGTGCACTTACTTTCAGTGACAATTTTCGATAATGATTAAATATCTAACATTATTATATGTTGGAATACTCTCGTATGCACGATTACACTGAAAAGTGGTTAAATTACACTAAAAAAATTCATGTAATTAAATCATATAGTCGAGTGAGTGCAACATACCCTAAATATATAAAAAAAATTAAATGATTTTTTAAAAATCTTTTGAGGCGGAGATAATCCGATTTTTGCAACATTGAGCATGACATTAGCAATAAAGTCACAATTTTTGCAACATTGAGCATGACATTTGCAACCATTTGTTATTCCCTTCTATTCTAAAATTGAGCATGACATTAGCAATAAAGTCACAATTGTAACAGTTCTTCCCCCAACATATCATCGTATTAATTGTGGGGCATAGATAACAAATAATTTTCATTCTCATTACCATTGAAGAGTTGTTAACCAAGCGCCTCATTAAATTTGAATTCAGTGTAAATTAGGAAAAACGAGAAAAATAGCTAAAATGACACTTATTTTGAAACAACATTTAATCTCTAAAACGACATTGTTGATAGGCGACCAGGCGAGCAACAATGATCGGAGATTAAGAAGTTAATGAACTAAGATAAAGAAGCAGGCGACCATCAGAGTTTGAATAAAGTCAAGTATTTTGGCGACTAGGAGTGCGGCCAGACGCATTTTACGCGACCAGAAAAATAAAGGACAAAAGAGATGAATAACCAAAACAAAAGATAAAAGACAAAAGGCGGACAACCTTGCAACCACGCGAGCAACCTTGCATCAAGCCCAAACACGAGGCGAGCAAGAAGTCCATACGCCCAACATAGATATACCAGCGAGCAACGAGTCACCGAGGAGAGCAACAAAGTGGTTTGGAGGACCAAGTACAACATTGAGAACTCCAAGAGTCATTAGTTAAGATGTAATACAAGTGTCTTAACACTTGGCACCCATCTAAAGGATGATAGTTTAGATGTTGTACAAGTGTCTCAACACTTGGCATACATCCAATGGTTAAACCACTAGAAAGGTGACACATAACCCCCTTGTATATCTATAAATACCCTTTCATTTGCATGAAGGGGGAGAGTTTTTCCATAAATAAAAAAAGTAGCTTAACTCTTGCAAATTCATTTCTTGCATCTCATTCAACTAAATTCCATGATCTTAGTATTTGTTTGGTGATCTTAACTTGAGAAAACAGCCACTAATCATCATTGATTAGAAAAGGTCATCAACAATTGACGCTAGAAGAAGGGTTCGAACCTTCGATTTGTAAAAATCAAAGAAAGCTTGAAGATCTTCGCCGGAATCTGCAAAAGTTGGCCGGAATCCGGGAAGAAGCCACCGGAAATCAAGTGTGCACACCATTCGGAATAAAGTTATCCATAAATACATCATTTTAAGAGTTTGAATGCATGCATGTATGAACTAGGGTTTTCAGGGTTTTCAAACCACCATATTCATACATACAAGGCTAGTAACTCTTGAAAAAGGTGTTTTTTAGAAGCAAGACCACCTCAATCCTCTATTTATCCCATACATTTCGGCAACCAAGATGATTAGGTCACAAGAAGAACGACATTCGAGCGCATCCCCGAATCCTAGGTCAAGAACTAGGGTTTCTTCCACCGAAGGACATGCCCGGACGGTGAGAGCAACCTCGCAAAGGAATGTCCAAGTCACCATTGACACAATTCCACCGGAAGTTGAAGCTCTTGCTCAAAACCCCGAAGAACTAGCAAAAACGATTGCTGTCCTTCAGTCTTTGCAGAATCGGCAAACAGCTGGGCCGTCAAGAGCAACAGCCACGATAAATCGAGCAGGCGAGCAGGGGCGAGCAGGCGAGCAGAGGAGTAAAATGAGAGAAGATGTGCGCCGTGATGAGGCTGACAGCGCTGAAGTCCGTAGAAACAAAGGAAAGGCTCCCATAAGTGAGCGTTTGGGGAATCGAGAAGGATCATCACCAAGTCAGGCAAGTGGGTCGAGCAAAAGCACTTCTCGGACCAGTGCGTTGGAAAGGCTGGGAACAAAGTATACAACCACGAGAGAACAATCTAGGAGAAATGTTGAGCGACCACGCCCTGCTGCTCGTCCATCAGTGCATGATCGAATCAGGAGATCAGCATTCGGCCAGCTAGGGCCAAATGGAGCCAGTAACGTTGCTAGGAGGGCAACCCAGGAGAAACGTCCCATCGGAGAGGGACTGCGTCGTGAGGAAGTCATACCCAATCACGATGAACAGCCTTCCGATGGGAGAACTCCCCCAAGCGAACTGCAGGAAATGAAAAAAGCAATTGAAGAATTGCAAAAACAATTAGAATCTCAGAAAGGCGTCGGATCAACTATTCTCCCGTCCTCACCACTATCTCCGTCAATCCTCAATGCACCAATCCAGAAAAAGATACAATTCCCTGCCATCAATTTGTATGAAGGAACATCAGACCCACGAATCCATGTGACGAAATACTCAGACTTCATGATCTCAGTGGGGGCAACCGACGCCACTCAATGTCGAAATTTCCCACTCACCCTTGGGGATGGCCCGCATAGATGGTTTTCAGCACTGGCTCCTGGTTCCATCAACTCCTTTGCCCAACTGAGCAAGGAGTTCTTGTCTCATTTCTCAACAGCTGGGTCTTACTTGACCCACAGGCACCGGTTGGCAGACATCAAGCAAGGAGACGAGGAGTCAGACAAACAGTTTCTGGAGAGATTTGATAAAGTTCTGTTGGAAGGCGAGATGGTGAGCGAGGATACGAAGATAGTGGCAGTAATGGCCGGATTGAAGAAAGGAACTGATCTATGGAAGGAGATGCACTTGACTTGCCCAAAAACATACGCGGAATTCAGACACAAAGCAGGAATACACGTATCGATGTAGGAAGCCCTACACAGAGAGATGGGAGATAAGGTTGATCCAAAGAAGTTTGGCAAGAAATCTGGAGGGAGTGATTACAAAGCACCAAAGAACATGAAGTCATTCAATGAAGGAATAGAGTTAAAAGAAAAGTTGAATCAAGTCCTCACGATGTCAGTAGACGCTGTGTACAACAATGTCAAGGACAAGGAGATACTATCAGAGCCACGAAAAATAAGGCATGAAAGAGGAAAGTTGAACCCGAACAAGTACTGCGCATACCATCAGAGTATCGGCCACTTCACCAGTGAATGCCGATATTTGTTAAAGCAATTGTGGAAATTCTATGAAGAAGGAAGGTTATCTGAGTTCGTGAAAAGGGAACCTGGCAAGAGGCCGAGGGCAGCAGCGCCATCCAGCTCAGACGATGATGATAGCGACGAGCAACCGAGCAGGACGGGCAAGAAAGGAAAAAAGGTCCCCGCAGCCCCAGCAAGACCAATCCCGGAGATTCTAATGTTGGAACCGTTTGGGCCGGTAGGCGGATGTTCTGACGGAGGACCACCCATGTCAAAAAGGAAAAAGAAAGTGGAATTGAGAGCAGTAGCGCAAGTGATAGAGGTCGGTGTAAATCCATCAACCAAACGAACTGGGAACCTTACTTTTTCAGAGAAGGACTTAGACGGGGTGCTCACTCCCCACAATGACTCATTAGTCATCTGCGCTAACATCATGGGAACGAAGGTACACCATCTGCTTATCGACACTGGCTCTTACACAAACATCCTGTTCAAAAGCACGGTGGACCAGCTAGGAGAATGCGCTGAATACATCAAGGATTGCGATCATAGAATAGTGGGATTCGGAAATGCTGTGACCTTCCCACTAGGAATGATTACGCTAGCAGTCGAGCTTGTATCGGTCGAGGACCCTGAAAGGAGGCTGAGTAGGATGGTAGACTTCCTAGTTGTAGATCAACAGTCCACCTACAATGGGTTCCTCGTCCGTCCTTTTTTGCATGAATTCAAGGCCGCAGTTTCGACGTACTATTATTGTGTAAAATTTCCCACATCGAAAGGTGCAGGCACAATTAAAGGTAACCAGAGGAAAGCTCGTGAGTGTCTCTTACAGCTTCAACCCGGTGATCACAGAGTCAACATGGTGGATGAACAACTCAGCAGTCGTGATGAAAGGAAACCGTCTACTCCCAACGGAACCATGGACTCTATCGATACGGAGATGATGGAAGTAGATGAGCAACTGTACAAAGGCGAACAACAGTGTAATGACGAGCAGCAGAGTGGTGACGAGCAGACGAGCAAGAACGAGCAACTGAGCCGTATGGAAGACAAAGAAACTGCAACAACTGGCAACAGAACAAAGCATGCAACAACAGTCAACATGGAGGCAGAGGACATTGAACCACGACTGGGTGCGGAACCAATGGAAATTGAAGGCAAAATATGTGTGGAAGGACCTATCATTGACCCTCGTTCGAAAGGCCAGAAGCGAAGAGCCACTCCGGTCGAAGAGTTAGAGGCAATAAAGGTCGACCCGAACCAAGAGAGCTTAGAACTCTTCATAGGATCTGAGCTCCCGGAGCCGTATAGATCCGAAATGACGAAGTTCCTTAAAGCAAATCTCGATGTGTTCGCATGGTCGCATGCAGACATGGTAGGTATCAGCCCCGAGCATGCCTGCCATAAACTCAATATCGACCCAAAGAAGAAGCCGATCCAACAGAAGAGGAGAAAGTTCGGGCCCGATAAGTATGAAGCACTCGATGTGGAAGTCAAGAAATTATTGGATAACGACTTGATCAGACAGGCCTTATGCCCGCAATGGGTGGCGAATCCGGTGTTGGTAAAAAAAGTATGCGGGGCGTGGAGATTGTGCATCGATTTTACCGACTTGAATGCCGCTTGCCCGAAGGATAACTTCCCATTGCCACATATCGACCAATTGGTTGACGGCACAGCTGGGCACGAGCTCCTCACATTCATGGATGCGTTTGCAGGATATCACCAGATTGCAATGCACCCAGACGACCAGGAGCACACAGCATTTTACACCAACAAAAATTTGTTGTGTTGGAAGAGGATGCCATTTGGATTGATCAACGCCGGGGCTACTTACCAGAGGCTGGTCAACAAGATGTTTGACGACCACATCGGAAAGACAATGGAGGTGTATGTGGACGATATCGTCGTTAAAAGCTCAAGGAAGGAAGATCACTTGCAGCATCTTGCCCAAACATTTGAAATACTCCGGACCTACAACATGAAACTAAATCCCAAAAAGAGCAGTTTCGGAGTCCGTTCCGGGAAATTCCTGGGACATATGGTCAGTCAACGGGGGATTGAAGCGAACCCATCGAAAGTAAAAGCAATCATAGAAATGCAACCACCCCGGTCGGTAAAAGAAGTTCAGCGGTTGACCGGATGCCTAGCAGCATTGAATAGGTTCATTTCTAGGTCCGGAGACAAATGTAGGCCATTCTTCGAGGCAATCAAGAAGGGGAAGTTCCAATGGACGAACGCCTGCCAACAAGCGTTTGAGCAATTAAAAGAATATCTCAGTGACACAAAGATTCTTGCTAAACCAATTCCAGGAGAAAAATTGTATTTGTACTTGACGGCTTCAGGGGTGGCAATCAGCTCGGTACTTGTTCGAGCAGAAGGAAAGTTTCACCTGCCCATCTACTACGTAAGCCAAGCTTTACATGAAGCGGAACTCAAGTACTCGCCAACAGAAAAACTAGCATACGCGCTAGTGATGAGCGTCAGGAAACTACGACCATATTTCTTCGACCATCAGGTGGAAGTGCTAACAACATTCCCACTCAAACAAATATTGCATAGACCTGACACAGCCGGTCGCCTCCTGAAGTGGTCCTTAGAATCGGCCAGTTCGGGATTTCATATGCTCCTCGAACAACGATCAAGGGGCAAGCATTAACCGACTTTATAGTCGAACTAACTTTCCCCCAAGATCCGACGAGAGGACATAGTCATCCCTGGCACATGTACGTTGACGGGTCGTCCACAAACACAGCCTCGGGGGCAGGAATAGTTCTGATAAGTCCTGACAGACATGTCTTCACTTCAGCTGTTCGTTTCGAATTCATGGCAACAAACAATGAAGCTGAATATGAAGCATTAATCGCTGGATTGCGGCTAGCATTAGCGGTAGGAGTAAGAAAGTTACAGATTTTCGGAGATTCTCAACTAATTGTCAACCAAGTTCGGGGAGAGTACGAAGCAAAGGACGAGAACATGACTTTGTATCAGAAAATTGTTGCTCACCTGGCCTCCATGTTCGAGCAAATATACATTGAACAAATACCAAGGGATAATAATACACAAGCAGACGCGCTCGCTCGATTAGCAACTAGCACCGGACCAGCAGAATTGTCCGAAGTTACATTAACCAGGATATCCAACCCATCAACCGAGGGTTACAAAATTTATCAAGTTGATGCGGAAATGGATGAAAATGATTGGAGAACGCCGATCATTAAATATCTGCGAGACGATGAGAAACCAGACAACCCGTTAGAGGCTAGCAAGATAATTAAAAGAGCGGCAAGATACACCATAATGAATGGACAATTGTACAAAAGAGGATTTTCGCTCCCGTTGTTGAAATGTTTAACAAGAGAACAAGGCCAAGAAGTTTTGCAAGAAATCCATCAAGGCGTATGTGGAAACCATGCTGGAGGACGTGCGTTGGCCTACAAAACAGTAAGCCAAGGGTATTACTGGCCTACGTTGCTAAAAGACGCTATTAGAGTTGCGAAAACCTGTCACAGATGTCAGATATTCGCCCCCAATATCCACAAGCCGCCAACCGAGATGATAGCAGTCAATAGTCCATGGCCATTCGCGAAATGGGGAATCGACATCATAGGACCTTTTCCGATAGGAAAGGGAAATGTAAAGTTCGCAGTGGTGGCCGTGGATTACTATACAAAGTGGGCCGAAGCAGAAGCACTCGTGACAATTACGCAAGAAAAAATGATCAGTTTCATATGGAAGAGCATCGTATGTCGGTTTGGAGTGCCACAGGCAATTGTGACTGACAACGGGCGACAATTCGAAGGCAAGAAAATAAGGAGCTTCTGTGAGAAGTGGGGAATAAAAAAATATTTTTCAACTCCATATCATCCCCAGTCTAACGGCCAAGTCGAAGCAGTTAACAAGATAATCAAACACATACTGAAAATCCGATTAATTGACAAAAAAGGAAAATGGTCAGAAGAGCTACCAGAAGTATTATGGGCATATCGAGTATCTCACAGAACAAGTATAGGCGAGACTCCATTCACAATGGCATTCGGCATCGAAGCAGTGATACCTATAGAATTGAAGGTCCCAACAGAACGAACAACGACGTTCGACGAGCAGACAAATGACCAAGCTCTAGCTGCAGAAATGGACTTGATTGAGGAAAAAAGAATCTCGGCAGAAATGAAAAATGCAATCTACAAAAGAAGGATCACAAAGTATTACAACTCACAAGTGAAAGTTAGAGAATTCAAGATTGGAGATCTCGTGCTAAAAAAGGTTTTAGCACCACCACCAGGAGTATTCGGACCAACTTGGGAGGGCCCGTACAGAATAACTCAAAAATGGGACAACGGCACATATGACCTGGAAGACACGAAAGGTAATTCGGCCCAATACTCCTGGAATGCGGCTTTGTTAAAAAAGTAGTATCAATAGACAAGTTTTGTTTGGCATTTGTAAGAATTAATTTAGTTTTTGCATCATTTGTATAGAGTTGTAAGTACGATGAAACTTTCAAAATCTTGTGGATATATATATATATATAGAACTTTTGTTACTTGCTAAGTTGTTCGCTCCACAAAGCAAAGTTGCTCGCTTCAAAATCACCATGCAGGGGGCGAGCAACAGAGCTGAATGCAAACAAAATGCTAGGCTAAGTCCACAAAGAGACTACAAGGCCCAATTATCTAAGGCTAAGTCTTTTTAAAAGACACTAATAGCCCATCTAAGCCGATCAGGCGAGCATTAAGGCACAGAAATACTTATCCTAAAAAAAGAAAAATGTGCGAACAACAATGTATGTAGCGAGTAACAAGAGAATTAGAAACGGAGACAAAAGAAAGAGAGTGGATTCGTTCAAGTTTTTCATTCATAAAAAGAACAATTTCTTACAAGCAAAAGGAAAACAAAAGTACAAGCCAGCCCTAACAAAAATCTAGGATAAAAAGCAACAAAGATTCTTCAAGAGGGAGGAGCTGGAGGTGCATCCGTGATCGCCGGAGCAGGAGGTGCTTCTTCAGTAGTGGCCGCTGCGGTCGTGGTCGCCACGGCAGAGGTGCTCGCTCCATCAATGGGAGTCAAGGGGAGAGAGTGAAGGCCATCGAAGATGTCTGCCTCCTTGCTCGGCTGCTCGCCGGAAGACTGGGGAGGAACAATTTCAACACCTTCCCCGAAAATATCCAAGGGAACTCCCATTTCCCCAAGATCAGCCAGCGGGAGCGCGAACCCTTCACCAAGGGGATTGTCCTTAACGTAATCAATGAAGTCCTTCTTTGCAGTGGCCAAAACATCTAAGTTGTGGTCCAAAGCGAACTTCACTGATCTTAAGCTCTCAGCGTAAGCACAGACATATCCCAGGTTGGTGTTGTCAGCCACATCTTGAGCATAAAGGTCGTAGGCGACCATCCCAACCTTCTCTTCCTTGAGGCGAGCAACCTCGGCTTGAAGCTCCTCTATTTGGGCGACCATGGCCGTCTTCTCAACTTCTAGCGCTTTTGCTCGCTCATCGGCCACTCCCAGCTCAAGAGATAACTTCTCTGATTGATTCAGAGCAAATTGCTCGCTGGCCACGGAAGCATTGAACATCTGCTCCAAGTTCGTCATTGCCTTAGCATGCTCAGCTTTCTCTTGTGCGAGCTCTTCATCCTTCTTCTTCAAGGTGGCAGCCTTCTCCGCCTCAAAGCCCTCGATCTTGCGACCAAGGCTGCGATTCGTCCTCTCCAGGAGTACGATTTGATCCAGGAGCCTCTGGGCCATCACAGCCTGATGGCTGGCATTGTACGCGATCAAGCGAGCATTGTCGCTTGTGGTCTGCCCCTGGACAATCTCCTCACAAGTCTTGGTCCATGAACGAGGGACCATCTCGGTTGCTCGCCGAACATGGGAATCCGCGATGTCCAGATATGGAGGAGGAGTTTTTACGCAGCTGAGTTGATGGAGCACTTCTGCCCGCCCGGGATGCTCTTCAGGCTTGTACCTGGAAAAAGAAGAAAAATCATAAGTAAAATATATAACGAAGGAGCGATCATCAAAGTAAGGGTGTGAAAACTTACTCCCTCAACTTTACGGGGTCGTACCCCAGATACGAGCGATCACTGGATGATCGCGATTTCTTGTTCATGATGGTAGCAACGGTCTGCTGCTCACTTATAACCTCAACCAAGGCATGCTTGGAAGCAGGGGAGCGAGGAGCACGACTGCTCGCCTCCGTAATAGTCTTCGAGCGCTTTGATGCTCGCTCGGCGCCATCCCCCTCCTCGCGAGAATCATCCCGAGGGGCCTTCTTTTTTGTCTTTTCCTTCTCCGCCACTTGTGAAGAAGAGGCCGTCTTGGGGGCTGTTTTGGGGGCCCCTTTGGAACCCCCCTTGGATGTTCGCGGGCGAGCACCCTGGTCCCCTCTGGCCCGTAGGCGCATAAGTGATAGAGGCGGATCCTGCCTCTTCCTAGTTGGCTCCTCAGCAGCCATTTGCTTAACTCTTGCAGCGAGCAAGTGGTAAGATTGAGGAATAGTTGGCACAACAACAATCACCTTTTGATCTGTTTAAAAAGAAAATAGAGTTAGCTAAGATAGGTGATCAAGCGAGCAATGGTGTAAAGTTGATGACAATGATCACCTTCAGGGATCTCTGCTTGAGCCTCTAAGTGATGAGGACTCGTGAAGAGTTGGACAATTTTTCGACAATGGGCCTTCGAAAGATGCAAGATATTGCGATCACTCGGGTTCCGAAGGACGATTACAGCCAATGTGTACAAAAACTCTTCACTAAGGCCTGAATCTCCCCACTTCAACACTTTTGGACCTGCAAAACAAAAAGAAAGAAAAAATTAAAATTAGTTCCCAACGCGGTCCTAGGAAAGAAGGAAAAAGGCATACGTTTGATTATGCCAAATCGTTCGGGAGAGTTAATGCGCGCTTGGCCGCCGGTAAAGCCCACTGATGCTCGCAAATCACCACCAATAAATAAGAATTGGTTATGCCAACTCCTAACTTTATTGGGGACTCCCTCGATAAGTTTTACCCCCGTCCTCGCCTTGACGTAGTACCAGCCTACCCCCTCCTCGCTACAGGCCGAAACAACCCAGGCATATAAAATCTCAGTCGTGCTGAGTTTATTTTTATAACCTTCAAGACCGAAGAGGGTCATCAGGGCGAGCAGATTGCTCCACCCATTGGGAGTAATTTGGGTGATCGCCAAATTTATGTCCTCCAAGAAGCGACCAATGATGGGATGTAAAGGCAAGGGGAACCCAGTGTTAAGTATGTCAAGGTTGATCGCGGTGCAACCCGGTGGTGGGCGATCAGCATTTTCTCCCTCCTTAGGGGCATACAAAAATATATCGTAAGAGATCTTATACTGGGACCTAATACTGTCTAAATCGTCCTCCACGACTAAACTCGAAATCTTGCTCGCTGTGTAAACGTTCACTTCGGCGGACATGAATTCTCGGGCGCGAACAGGAAATGTCTCAGAATAGCGAGCAACATAATCTTCCCATTCATTTTGGCGAGCAACACCTTCTGGGATCTGAGACTCGGGAGTCACCTTGGAAGTAGGGAACCCTATTTCCTCAAGAAATTCCCAAGTCACGGCCAATCTTGATCGCGCAACTTCCTGATGGTCGCTTTCAGCCTCAATCTCAGCGGCCACTTCCTCCGAGTCCTCTCCCAAGTCAGAAGAGGTAACACCCTCCGCGTCTGGGCGACCAGCAGGGCCTTGAACCTCCTCCTCGCCAGAATTATCTGAAGCCTGGGCTTCAATGGAGCGAACAACCGAGGACGCTTCAGATCCCATTTCTTCATCCACCAGTAGAGTTCTTGGATTTCGAACAAGAAGTTGGCGAGCAGACCGGCGAGGAGCAGGGGAAGAAGTTTCTTCCATGGGACGCTTCCCGGGATTGCGTTCAATAATTTCGATCGAAGGAGTGTTACTCGAAGAAACCATTTAAAAGAAAATGACGAAGGATTTTAAAGAAAAAAGCTAAAATTCCAAGAACAACGGAGCACGACGGGGGTACGGCGGCGTTAGAAAGAGCGCGGCGGCGGAAGAAGATTTCAGAAGAAAATGGCAAGAATAAACACGAAATCAAAAACAAGAACAAGATTGAGGACTATATTCAATGATTACCTGAAGAATGCTGTGTGAAGTCGTGCAAGAATCTCACAAAAATCGGAGCAGGAAAGCTTGAATGAAAGCTTTAATGGCGGATGTGAGGAAGAAAATTCGAAAGAATGAAATGAAAGAGGAAGACGAGTATTTATAAGACTAAAAAATGGGGGCCGAAATGAAATTTCTAAAAGATTTCCTAGGCCCCTATGTGAAAAAAAGAAAATACGCGTGGGCGGCGATGACGTCATCGACCGCCCACGATGTTTCGATTTCTGAGAACCTCGGGAACTCAACCGTCACCAACGCTCAGAATGCCCTGTTGTTCGCCTTGATGACCTGATGGTCACCATTTTTCCCGCTCAAATGAATTTAAAAATTTGTTGCTCGCTCCTCGCACACACTTATGCCTTGTCATTCATTAGGCAATAATTTCCCTAATAAAGAACAAGTCAGGGGGCATTGTTGATAGGCGACCAGGCGAGCAACAATGATCGGAGATTAAGAAGTTAATGAACTAAGATAAAGAAGCAGGCGACCATCAGAGTTTGAATAAAGTCAAGTATTTTGGCGACCAGGAGTGCGGCCAGACGCATTTTACGCGACCAGAAAAATAAAGGACAAAAGAGATGAATAACCAAAGCAAAAGATAAAAGACAAAAGGCGGACAACCTTGCAACCACGCGAGCAACCTTGCATCAAGCCCAAACACGAGGCGAGTAAGAAGTCCATAACGCCCAACATAGATATACCAGCGAGCAACGAGTCACCGAGGAAAGCAACAAAGTGGTTTGGAGGACCAAGTACAACATTGGGAACTCCAAGAGTCATTAGTTAAGATGTAATACAAGTGTCTTAACACTTGGCACCCATCTAAAGGATGATAGTTTAGATGTTGTACAAGTGTCTCAACACTTGACATACATCCAATGGTTAAACCACTAGAAAGGTGACACATAACCCCCTTGTATATCTATAAATACCCCTTCATTTGCATGAAGGGGGAGAGTTTTTCCATAATTAAAAAAAGTAGCTTAACTCTTGCAAATTCATTTCTTGCATCTCATTCAACTAAATTCCATGATCTTAATATTTGTTTGGTGATCTTAACTTGAGAAAACAGCCGATAATCATCATTGATTAGAAAAGGTCATCAACAGACACTTATTTTGAAATAGAGGAAATATTTTACAACAAATGAAACTGTAAGCTCCAAAATTGTATTAAATTTCACAATGTAATATGTTGTGAAAATCTTAATTTTTGAGATAAAATATACAATAATATCTCTAAAGTTTGTGATTATCTTTTCTTTAATCTCAAATTTGTGAATATTTCTTTCTTGCTCTCTAAGTCACTGGTCTTATACATAGAAGATCCAGAATAAAGTTTCAGGTAGTCAAATGGAATAAATCGGACCCCATCAACTCCTTATTACCAAATTGTAGGAAAATTCAAAACAAGTTACTGAAACTCAATACTACAAATCAAATTCGAAATAAGTCAGTCAAGAGATTCATAAGTGTTGTAATCCACTATTTTAGTGGAATATATGTATAATTTATTTTTCTCGCCTTTTATATGTATATTTGAAGGTGTTGAATTTTTTTGATTTACAAAGGAAGAAAGTTAATTTGAAGAATTTATAAGGTTGATTTAAATAGTGGTCTTCTATAGTATGCAAGCATAGTAACCCGTAAATAACATGAGAAGTATCATTATTATTTATTAATATCATATTGTTTTATTAAAAATAAATTGTATTATTATTAAATAAATAAATTTGCTTTTGAAAATTTGTCCAATAACGGTGGAAGCTGGCCAATGATTTGCAATAAAGTTGGTAATTGGAACCAATATATTTACGGAAAGTTTCGTAAAACGCAGTAAAGTATAAACAAAACATGGCAACTTAAAGCATGCTTTCTTATTCCTTTTCATTTGATAATATTATCAAAGTTAACCCCTTTAATATTAAACTAAAGTTTTGCCCGAGTGATACACCAGTTCTTTATTGACTGTCAAATAATTCCGTCGTTTGTCCGCATATAAAAAGCATAAATCCACCCCCAAGTGTTAGATTATATATAGTGGTGAATTTAGGAATTTCATTGAATATAACCTTAACTCAAGCGTACGAGAAGGCGAGAAATCAACAAAAATAAAATTTGCATCCTTCTTTATTATTTTTTTACAAAAAATTAATAAATCAGGGGCTGATATGGATAAATGAAATATAACATCATTTGATCGGAAAAGACACGTACTTGAAACGAATGGCTAAGATTGATTTAAAAAAAATCCAATTTTAATTGTGGTTCAAAAATATTTCACACGAATTAAGAAAATAATTATATAACTATAACTATATGTATATGTATAAGTATAATGTGGTACTTTTGCTCTTAAATCATTTATATATTCATTTAATGCATATTATTACAAAAAAAAAATAGAAGAACATAATTGGAATATGATATTTAATTATAATAATTTAGCTCAGAATTTCAATTATTTGGAAACAAAAAATATTATTTAGAAAACAAACGAAATGTGATGAATGCTTTTTTCTTTTCTATATATATATATATATATATATATATATATATAAATTATTATGTTTGGTTAGGGATGATGGTGAATGTGAATATAAATGGAAAAGGATGGATGATGTCTTGTACATTATAAGTAGGTATTTGGTTAGGAGTAGAGAACTAAGGGTGAATACTGAAATTTTATGTTAAATAAAAAATAATATTATGTTATTTTATTATTATAAGTTTAGAATATCAAGAGCGGTTTTATGAGTTTAGGTATGATCTTTTATTTAATTCTTTTAAGTATGATTTATTTGATTTTTCTAATTCTCGAGATTCAGGATTATTCCTTGTATAATTATTTTTCTAGTATTTAATGATTCTTTGGTCATTCATTACAATAATTGAATATTTATAATAGAATTATTGAAGTTTTTCTTTTGATACGTTTGTTTGGTTTATCTTGATCATGTGCATGCTTCGCGTTGCGTTTAGGGATGAATTTTGAAGAGGGGTGGGGCTGGGCCGATTCTAGGTATTATAAAACTTGAGTCGAAATATAAAACTAGACCTTTTAAATTTCATTTGTAAATTTTTTTTCTATTTTTTTTTTTTACTTCACACACCAAATTTTAGCTCAAATGATTTATTAGAACTAAATATTTATTGATATTTTCGGTTGGACTTTAAGTTGAGTCTTAAATTTTTTAATTTTGTTATTGGTATCCAAATATATATTTTTGAAAACATCTATCGTACTGTAGAAGAATAAAATTAAAATTAAAAAAAAAAAATACTATTATTTATCAACCATGACAAAAGTAAAAGTTAGGAAAAAAAAAATTATGAACCTGAATTCACTTGAACTCGATTTTCAAATATCACTATTACGTATGTGTGTGCATATTCATTAACTATTACGCATACACATTATCACAATTTAAAAATCAAGCTCATTTTTTAAGCAATGATATAATAGTGATAGTGTGTATATTTAACAATACTTGCAAATGAGAGTTCATGTGAGTTCGAATTCACAAGAGACATATTACAAAAATTATCACATATATAAATATAGATATAATAAGAAAAATTGAGAGATGATTCTTAAATATTTTAACTCATTATAAATCAATAAATATTACTCCTAGTGCTAAGTATTAATTATATTTTATGATAATAAGATTTTAATTTTTTATAATTTGTGAAATAGAATATATATTTTTTAATATGCTAAAAAAGATTTGCGTAAAATATCAAATTATTTGTTATTGGCTTAGATTCATATGTTCCTTAAAGAATTTGAAAAAGTCAATCCACTATATCTATATATTTATTTTGTATACAATAGTTTCTATAAGAAGAATACACACGTACATAATATATATATACACACACACACATATATAAAAGAAATTGGGTCCCTAAAATTGTTAAATTTTTTGGGCCATGAGTCCATTGACTCTTTTGCCTCAACAAAGGAGCGGCCATGGGTGGTGGTGCGTCAGTCATTTCCTTGAGTTTTAAATTTTATATTCAATATATATAGAATTTTTTTATTTATGCTTTAAATTAATAAAAATTTATTATTTCGTGCTTTTTTGGATTAAATTTTATTTTCTCTTTTACATTTTGTTCTTTTGGGATAAAATTCTGAATCCATCTCTAATTGTATAAAATTGTGATAATATACATATAATTATATCAAAGAGATAAATGTCTATCTGAAATTATGTGATCATCCAAAACCGGATGAGATATATCATATCTATCGGATTGGATCATCCTTAACCAAATATGGTATGAAATTTTAGGGGACGCTTGGTTAACAACTCTTTAATGGTAATGAGAATGACATTGAAAATTAGTATAATTATGATGATTAATGAAAACAAAATCACCACATCCTCTCCTAAATAAGGTAATCAATACTCCATTTTGATTATCGTTTTCTTTTTACAATTCTCCTCCTCAATCATTCTCCTATTCCTCTACCAACAACTACTTGTTGTCCAATTCTATTCTAAAATTGGGGTATGACACTAGCAATTGAGTTACAATTGTAACAATTCTTTCTCAAACATATCATTTTTAATGTAAAAGTATAAATGAAAAATAATTTCCGGTCCCATTACTACTGAAAATTTACTAACCAAGCTCTCCTTTATGTTTTTCAATCATTAATTTCCTGCTTACTATTAATTAATGTGGGGTTTTATGGTATCTGCAAAGCTGTGGCAGATACTGTGCGGTACATAATCTACTGTCGCTCTCCATTCTCTTTCGCCCTCTACAAATATGTATGACGCATCTATCACTATCATCGGTTTCTCTGTCTAAAATTCAAACATTTTCAGTTTTCCAACTTTTTCTCATGTGCCCTTTTATGTGCTTCAGCTGCAGAGCCCTTAATAAAAGCTCACTCGCCGCCATTAGCAAAACTGGTGAGTATATTTCCCTACAAACAAAACTCAACGGGTAAGTTGAACTGTTCTAAATTAATTAAAGTTCATACTCCCTCCTCCCCCTAGCTATTAATTTTCATATATGCTGTGGCGTACTCTTTTTCTTTTTTAATATTTTATTTATTTTTTTGAGAAATGAATAAATAGTATTTTACAATAAAATGAGTAGCAAAAGATTGTTTTATTTCTATTTTTAGAGTGAAAATTATTGTAAAACATCTTAAAATAAAAAGTGTGAAATTTATTAAGGGGCGGAGAGAGCAATACATATGCAAATTGATATTAACGCTACATATATTTATAATAATTTTAATTTATTTATGTATTAAATCATAAAGAATAATACATAATAGTTTATGGAAAGTTTGTTTCGCATACTTTCCATAAACGATTATTTTATTCAAAAAAGGATCTTAGAAAATCTCATAATACTCGCATTAAACTACATGCAAAAAGATAAGATCAATTTCATGGACGGTGGGAGTATGTATATGGAGTAGGTTTCATATAAAATCGAATCCACTTGGTTTTTCTTTTAAATATCAATGTTATTTTATATACCCTCGACCCAAATTAACTTTTATTTTATTGTTTGTCACCCAAAACTAAATTGAGTGTAACTAATAAATATGAATTGATATGTGTAAAATAATATGAGATTCAAGTATACTAGTGTATGAAAAATAAAATTGTAAAAATCAATATTGTTTTATTGTCGTATATAAAAATATTAGTTGAGTAAGACGAGGATTAGTTTCAGTAAGTATCAATTAACAACCCTTGGTTAACAACTCTTCAATGGTAATGAGAATGAGATTGAAAATTAGTGTAATTAACATGATTCATGAGAACAAAATCACTACCTCTCCTCCTAAATAAGGTAATCACTACTCCATTTTGATTATCTTATCCTCTTCCTACAATCATCCTCCTCAATCACTCCCCCATTTTTTCACCCACAACCATTTGTTGTCAACTTCTATTCCAAAATTGGGGCATGACACTAGCAATGGTGTTACCATTGAAACACTTCTTCCCCTAACATATCATTTTTCTTATGAGGGCATAGATGGAAATAAATTTTCATTCCCATTACCATTAAAGAATTGTTAACCAAGCGCCCCCTAAGTTTAGAAAAAAGAAAGTATAATATATGATTGTAATGTATATTAGCTATTATTGTTTACAAAATGAGCTTGAGCTTGATTTTGAAACAACAACAAAAATTTATACACACATTTGGAGTGTCAACTCTTCTCTTCTCCATTCAAATTCCTTTATAGCTACCTTAAAAAAGAAAAAAACCTTTATAACCATCATTAAATTCCAAATATCTTGAATTCTTGAAAATAAATGAAAAGGTTGGTTTATGAATAAATTTGTTCCTTTTTCACTCATATCTTTTCTTCTCCCCCATTAATGCTTCTCTGTTTGAGTAATGCTTTAAAAACAGAGTGAAGAAAAAGCACATCAACTCTACTCTACGATGGCTGAAAATGGTGAAGATCACTTTAACCCCCAAAAATCCACGTCCTCCTCCCAGGTTCTCTCTCTTCCCCTCCCTCCCTCTCTCTCTCATGTAAATAATGTTGTTTGATTTTTTCATTTTTTTAAAAGGCTGTGGAGGAATTAAAAGAGCTATGGTCAATGGCGCTCCCCATAACCGCCATGAACTTCCTAGTCTACATCCGAGCCGCCGTTTCCGTGCTCTTCTTAGGCCGGCTTGGCAGCCCTCTCGATCGGCTTCACCAACATTACCGGCTACTCCGTCCTAGTCGGCTTGGCTTCCGGCCTCGAGCAAGAACTGGGCACTACTCTCCCTCTCCCTCCACCGCATGATTTTAATTCTCTTAATCGCAACCGTCCCTATTTCCCTCCTCTGGAGCCAATCATGCTTTTTATGGGTCAAGATCAAGAAATCACATCAACGGCTGCGATTTACTGCCTGTATTCCCTGCCCGACCTCTTAACAAACTCGTTGCTGCAGCCGCTGCGGGTGTATCTGAGGTCGCAGGGGGTGACGCGCCCCCAGATGTGGTGCACATTAGCCGCGGTGGCGTTGCATGTGCCGTTGAATTATGCGCTCGTCGGGTGGGGGGTGGCAGTGGCCTCGGTTTTGACGAATTTGAATATGGTGGTGCTGGTGGCGGGGTATGTTTGTGTGTACGGGCGGTGGACGGCGGAGGGTGGTGCCGATGGGATTGGGAGGTTGGTGAAGCTGGCGGTGCCGAGCTGTGTGGGGATATGTTTGGAGTGGTGGTGGTATGAGATTGTGACGGTTTTGGCGGGGTATTTGCCTAATCCCAAACTAACTGTTGCCGCTACGGGGATTATTATTCAGACTACTAGTCTTATGTATACGGTTCCCATGGCCTTGGCTGGTTGTGTTTCTGCAAGGGTAACATTCTCTCTATCTCTCTTCCTCTATCAAGATTTTGAAGAATGTTGATAGTCATTGTAGGGAACCTTGTGGTGAATGTAGGTACAAGTTGATTTTTTTTAAGTATCCCTCCTCCATCAAAATTGTGTATAAATGTTTTTTTTTATTTCCCTATTTGTACTGTGTCTAAATGCTTTAAGGAAGAAATAAATTAAGGAAAAATAAATTTAAGTAGATAAGTAAATTTATTGCATGTTCCATTATGAATAACGTAGAAAGTGGAAATAAAATGATTTTTATCGTTTATGGGATAGAAAAATTTATGGTACACATCCAAATAAAAAAAAATAGACATAATTTTGATGAATGGAGGGAGTATATAATTAATTTCTGCAAAGATGCAATCTCCATATTTGGTATGATATAGTCTATTTTGAATTGAGGGCCAACAAATTTATCTATGGTGTTTGTAAGAGTAGACCAACTTCCTTTTGATCTGTTTATGCATGACATTTATATCTAACCAACTAAAGATTGCAACTCTGTTTTCATGGCCATTAATATTTTTGAATCTATGTGTAATGCTAGAATTTGTGCCCCAAATTTCGTCTGGGCTGACTTCAAAGCTGATTTTATGATCAAAGTTTGCAAAATTGCATCTTATTAGGCTACGGGAGGACCCATCTCCACATCAGTATGATTTTTTTTTTTGTTTTAACCTGAGCTGCTCGAAGTTGTTCATGTGATTTAGTAGATACAATTGACCTCATTTTCTATTTGTTTATATATAACTTGATTTTTATGGTCAATTGATTACTATTATAGTCCAATGAATGGGTGTAGGAGATAAAATATTCAATTGACGTGGTAGAGTTTGATTTGTCAACTGAATATTTGACCTCCTACATGCGTTTGTCACACTAAAATATCGTGCAATTGAAAGTCACAAGACTTTTTTCAATTCTTCAAAGCCTATCTTGAAGTCGAGAAAAAAAAATTACACTAAAAAAATTATCCTCCCTAAATTTCTCTCCCATGCTTAGGTTTTTATGTGTGTTCATCTTATTTCCTTATATTACATTCTTTTTGGTCTTTATTATCTCTTATTTAGATGTAAAAGATTTTTTAAATTATAAGATAAAGTGATGATTTTGGTATTGTAGGTAGGAAATGAGCTAAGGAGCAGGGAAGCCATACAAAGCCAAATTAGCAGCAATAGTAGCATTAGCTTGTGCATATGCTATTGGGCTCGTCAATGTGATTTGGACAGTGATCTTCAGAGACAAATGGGGAGGTCTCTTCACCAACGACCGCGAGCTCAAAGCTCTCGTCGCCTTGGTTCTTCCAATCATCGGACTCTGTGAACTCGGCAACTGTCCGCAGACGACTGGTTGCGGCATCCTCCGCGGCACAGCAAGGCCGGTCGTGGGGGCCCACATCAATCTCGGCTCGTTTTACTTCGTGGGCACACCTATAGCCGTTGGATTAGCCTTTTGGCTAGGCTTTGGCTTCATGGGGCTATGGTTAGGGTTGTTATCAGCTCAAGCTGCATGTGTTATATCCATTCTTTATGTTGTGTTGTGTTGCACAGATTGGAAATGTGAGGCTCTGAAAGCTTTGAAGTTTGGTAGTAGTTTAGAGATGATCAAAATGAGTAGTGTTAGTGAGGAGGAGAAAGTGGGATTTTTGGAGCAGGAGGGGGATGATTAGAAGAAGAAAGGTGTCGTATAGGACTTTCGTTTCAATTGTGTATTCTCGTGTGAATGTGTACGAGTTTGTTGATGATAATATTCGTGAATGAACATTGGGTGTAGCCGATCGAGATTACCTATTCCATTTGGCGCTTTATTACCAAGGTTTCATTACTTTTAATACATGGCGCATAATATTACTAATGATTTGTGATATATTATATGTGTTGTATATTAAATGTATTGATACACTAGATGAAATGCCAAATTGAAATAGAGAATCATCCAGGGTGCATATACGAGAATGGGAATTATGGGGATATATGGGCAACTTGGATTTTTATTTTTCTCTTTTTATTAGTGCTCCATGTGGGGAAAAGTGAAATTCATACATGAATTTTTTGTTTTTTAAAGGTATGGGGTTTTGTGAAATTAAACAACTTTCTTTTTATCAAGCAGAGAAATTCATGGTTGCCCATGCGGTTGTTATATATAATATTATATAATTGAGACACATAAAATATTTTCTTTTGGCAAATTGGGTTCAGTGATTTCTGTCATGTTTTTATATATTATACAAGTTATATCCCCGCGAAATTTGCGGGCTTGAATAAATTTTTTTATAAATTCTTTTGAATAATACAATTTTTTATTATTTTTAACAATTCATTATATACATCACAAAAAAAATTAATTAGTCTAAAATATTAGTACAAAATTTCTTTAATTTGGTATAAAACAACAAAACTCTATCCATGATTATGAAACTTTATAATGCTTTCATTAATATTTCCTCTACTCAATGAATACTATCTACAACTCTATGCATAGACGCAAGTATTGCTCTATTTTTAAAGTATTCATGTGTGTGTAGTTTATATTCCAAAGATGAATAAATATTTTTAATAATAGCCAAAACATGATCCACGTAATCATAAATTAAAAGTTTCAATGTAATCCATTATCAACAAAACCATCTCTGGTATCTCCAAGATTGTCATCACCGGATTTTAGAATCCAATTAGAAAATTAGCAACTTCACTATTGCTGGAATTGTCACATAGATTTTTTTTTTTTTGAATTGATAGGTATTCGCATTGACAAGGAATATAAGGTTAGAAAATGAAAGTTAGGAACATATTTAATAATTTTATGTAATTAATTTATATCATTATAACTAATTTCCTGAAAGCATGCCCAATAATTCAAGTTTTAATTTTTATCATTAATAGTCTCAAGTCAACCCATTGGAAACCAAATTAATTTTCCATCATTAGTCTTAATTTTACCCAAAAAATAGCCACTTATTATTATTACACAAACATTTGACCCAAAAAATAACCATAGTTTATGTTATTACCATTATACAGAAATACAATTAACATACAATTGCAATAAATGTTTATTCAAAATAATTATATGCACATTCAAAAGGTGCACAATTTAAAATACAATTAGTCCATGCACATTCAAAACATGCACAACATATAATTATATATAATTAAAACACTTAACAAATTGGATATAGAAATTAATATCAAGAATTAAATGGAATTGTTTAAGGCAATTACGACCCATTATTATGGAAAACATGTAACTCTGGTTATTTTAAGTATTTTAAGTGTATTAAAAAAGGAATATACATATAAGCTAATACACGTATTCCACTGAATCAAGATTCCGTAAACTAATCTATTTCACACTCTTAATATGCTAATTTCCATCCGCGGAAAAGCTAGAAGGAAAAGAGTAGTTTCACAATCGCATTCGTTCAGAAGCCTGACGAAACAAATCCACGGAAAGACACACATAAAACGTGCAAACAACTCACCAGAAAGCCAGATCTGAAGACGATCGTCCTTTCCGTAAACTAACACAAGACCGTTGACAAGAATGTAGGGGGAAATCCGACCAATTAAACGGTCGGAACAGACTATCATAATGTTTACAGTAGGATACGATTGGAGTATCGCCGTCTTCCTTTCTCGCACTGTGCTTTCCGTACTCTCTCAGATTCTTCTCTCTATATCTATATAGACTCACAGACCTGTATATATATATATAAGAGCAATTACTTTAAATTTTCTTTTTTCTTTTTCATTTTATCTATTTTCTTCGCATGCCTCTTCTTCGAATGCCCTAAGATGACCAGAGCTATGAGTGCCAAGAAGGATTAAACAATAGTGAAAATATGCTAAATTTTACATAAGATGCATAAATTTCACGTTGTGGCATTAATGCCTCAAATTGCAGTTTTAGCTAATGGTACATAATTCCCTCTCACCCTATTTTATATCCTTAAAAAGATTCGAACTATATAAAAAGAAAAATATTGAGTGGCAAAAGGGTGCAGTTTCTTTAGTTAAACAAACCATCAAGCAAAAAATTGACCTAATATCAAATGCCTACAATCAATCAACCATCAATTTCACTATCAGAGCTGGCACCATCACTGCTATCATCTTCAATATCAAGCTGCACGTGCCGGACCACGTCTATGAAACCAAGGTTTCCATGCACAGAAACACATAAACCACGCCTACAAATCTTGAGAAATTAATCCTGCGTCTATGAATATTCATTAATGCTAAATGGAGAATGCACATATAATCATCATCATTTACCTACATGCACGAATCATGAACTAATCGGCAGAGCAAAACCAAAGGAAAAACATTAGCATATTTCGGCCGCCGGCTTCCAGCACCTCCGGCCGCGTCGGGTAGTGATTTAGCCGGAAAACAGAGTCGCTCTGTTCGTCCATCGGAAACTTACTGAAAACATTCCTAGGTTGAATTTGACGGATTCGATTCGAGAGGGAGAGAGAAGAATTTGACGGCTTCGGATTTCAATTCGGTGACGGATTTGAAGGGGATACCATGGTTCACGACTTTGAACAATCCGACCACTTCGCATGCCTTGACAAGGCTGCGATGAGAGAATAGCCCAAAAAACATGATTAGAGAATGGTGAATGAATGGGAGGAGGGATTAACAAATTTATAGAAATATGGTAAGAAAATGGACGACTAAGATGAAAGGCAAAAAAAAAAAAAAAAAGAATGGTCAGAATAAAAGATATAAGCTTGACTCAATGTGAAGCAAGAGTTTTTGAAATAGAAAAAATATAGCAAAGCCACCTGGGCAAATAATGCTTTATCTATATTAAAGTATAGATATAGATAGATAGATAGATAGATGTCGACACGATATATTTATGAGATGACGTAACGTTAAAAGAAATTAAGTTATATGAAAATAGTGTATGATAAATTTATCAAGAAACTATATTAATATTGAAATTTAATCAGAAGTATCGATAATTTCACCAGGAGTATTATTAATTTGGTCGGTGGTATTATATTGTAATTGATGCAAATTTTCTTGAATTCAAATTAATGATACTTCTGATGACATTATCGATATTTCTAATCAAATATTCGATACTTTAAAATAATATTATAATAAACTTATTATAAACCATTTTCATATAAAATTCAATCTTCTTTTGAGTAATAATTTTGACCACGGTCTCACCACATAGATTAATGCTACGTAAGTTTTCCAATAAGGGCTATTTTGTTGATCCGGTTATTTTTGGTTGAAGAAGGAAAATTTTAAAATTGTTTGGAGATATATTTTACAAGCATGACAGTAAAAGAAACAGAGCTCATTCAACAACTTAAGTAATTATACAAGTAGAGAATATCATATAAGTGCATAAATTTTTAAAAAGCTTTGCATTCATTATACTTTTTTTATTTCTTGTCACGGCATCCTTATTTTTTTTATGAGTAAAATTATGACCCGAACTCATAATGTATCTATTATAGAATGTGAAACTCAAACCACTTTAACTATACCACTATTTTCCCTTTATGTTGGGAACAACCACTTTAAGCATTTTGATATTTTGATTAAAAAATCTAATTAAATAATATAAAATCTAACAAGTAGTGAGATAGTGGAAGGGCTTTGCAAGTTTGCATCCAAACAAAATGACAATGAGTCTATTATGTTTAGTGTGGTTATCTACAAAGCAGTATTATTCCATTTGTGTCTCTTATCAAGTGTGATTCTGATACAAGAAGTGACAATTTTAAAGCACTTTATAAAATAAAATTTGTGGCTGGGGAATTCATTGTTGAATGCTGATTGCCTGTCTTTAAATTTTGATGTGGATATAATTTATAATTTCTCCGAAGGAACTTGTACACTACCTTTATTTTCGTGTTTTAGCGAATGTGATGTTTATTAATATTTAAAATGATAAAGTGACTTTTAAGGTAGGGTATGATAGATCTATATCTCATCTATTATAAAATAACTTTAAAATTACTTTATTATTTTAAATACTAATAAAAATGCGCTCGCTAAAACACGAGAAAACAGTAAATGGGCAAGTTCCTCCGGGACGGAGGTAGTATAATGCAAAACGATAAAAAAATTCAAATTAATTTATCACATCACATATAAAAACATGATTAAAAATAACAGCATTTTGCAATTTCCGATGAGTTTGAGATTAAAATCGAGTAATTATGAATAATTTATGAATATAAAGTTAATTTTTGGAGCATTTATAAAATATTGAAATTTTTAGGGAAAAAAAAAAGGAAATATATTATCTAACTAGGATTTTTCTTAGATCATGCATTCTATCGAGTTGTCTGATATCATATACGGTCTATAATTATGTCACGTGTCATCGCACTGACCTGCTACCTGTTGAGTTAATTTTTTTTTCTTTTTAAATTGATGATTACATATTAATTAAAAATAATTTTAATCATAAATTAAAGAAGGATAAATTTGTAACTTAATAATTATAGATTTTTAAACTATTAAATTTAATATAATATGGAATAATACGACACAACTCGATAGTACTCGATGCAACTCGATAGAAAATTAGATGATTAACTCAACATGTTGTAGGTCATCAAATTTAAACCATTAAATTTTATTATATTTTAGATCTAATAAATTATAGAGCATACCTGATATCAGATAACTCGATAAAGTGTCTGACATAAGAAAACCCCATCTAACTTTTATTGGACACAACTTTCTGATATTAAAATATAAGGACACCTTAATCCGAGTATCTGACATTTGACAAATTTTAGGGTGCATCCAAGTGCATAGCATGCATTTAGATTTTAAGCTCAATTTTGACTTCAATTTTGATTTTTTCAAAATACACACAAACACACCGAACTTTATGTTTTTTTTTTGCAATTGGGGTATTGTTGATGCCGTCTTGGGGTATTATTGATGTCTTCTTTGGGTATTACTGATTACGTATTGGGGTATTACTGATTTTTACTTGAAGTTTTTTTTTTTTCAAAATCCAAGTACATACCATGCACTCAAGTGCACACTAGAACTACTCCTAACCTTTTATCCCAGACTTTACTCTATATGAATAGGATGTAATTCCCTTGTATTCTAAATTTCATAGAATAAAAAATAAAACCATAATTTTTATCAGGCAGAATAAAACCATATTATATGGTACAATCAAAATTAATCCATTACCCTTTCAAAAAGGAAAAAGAAAATTAATTTAACAAGGTGGTTTAGCCCATACTCATAGTAACCCTGGTTCGATTTTCTTTAAGAACGAATTAATGGAGTTATAAGGTGGCTTGAAGAATTTTTGGACAATTGGGGGCTTGGTGAACTAACTTCTAATTACTAACAACTAACAGTTACCGGTTACAAAAGAAGAGAACTAATTTATACTCGGTCCCGGCTAAACAAACCCCGATTCTCCTATACATACCTCAATTTATTTTTGCCAAAAATAATTTTAAGTTAAAAGTCAAGATTACCCATTTATAAATATTATTTTAATTATGAAATAAATTTCCTTTAGTTTTTCACTCACATTTCTCATTCTCAACATCACAAAATTAACATTTTGAAATTCTGAAAAATCAAAATTTTGGATTATTTTTCATTAAATCCCTAAAACCCAAATTCCTGTGTTATTTTCATTCAATTTAACACAAGATAATCCAAGTTTATAGTGCCTAATTAATAGAGTCACACGACACAAAGTATCACATTAATGTAAGTATTGTTTTTCTTACGCTGAATGACAAGTTAATATATATCCATAGTGCATCAGTATTATTTTGTGTGAGATTCTGTTCGCGTTTTTTTTGTAGCATCAGTGAGTAAAATTAATAGAGGTTAAATTATAGTTTGATTTGAAAGACAAAAAATTCAGCGTACTTGGAATAAAATTTAAACATACTTTGTTAGCCTACGTTGTGTTTTTTTTTTTTGCAAATTATTTTTTTCTCATTTTTTTTTAAATCAAGAAGATCACCTTTTTTCTATTGTGTTTAAATGATTTCGAAGGTCAAATTCGTTGTTCTTCCTTTATAATTTTAGAACTCTTCACTTTTGTTTTGATCATTTATACGTTTAAATTAATAAAATTTTGAGTTAATAATTATTTACTTTTTTTTTGTGTTTTAAATTTAGATTAATTATTTTAAAGGGCATAGTTGTCTAAACTTGGAGTATGTTTAGTAATTATTTAAAATAATCATACTTTTAATGAATCATATTTTTAATGTGATTTGTACAATAATTGGGGTATGCATAGAAGAATTAGGGTTTGTTTAGCCGCGGATACTCGAAATAATATCACTAAAAACACAATTAATGAATCAGTTCCGAAATCTAAAATATGTTATAATTTGATATGTTTCCTGCCTCTAGTATAATAATTAAATTAATATAAAAAAATTATTTATGCATCTCCTAAAACAATACTCTAGTGCCTTAAAAAAAAGGGGGAATAATTTCGTATCAAGACCCAAATTTTAGGTTTTTTCTCAATTTAAGTACTCATTTTAAAAGTGTCTCCAATCAAGTCTCAATTTTTGCTTTTTTTTCTCAATTTAAGGTTTGTTTTGAATTCTTATGTCTCAATTCAATACCCAACAAACAATTAAATTCATTCAATACAAAAAATATATTAGAAACATTAAAAAAAAATATTAGAGACATTCGTCTTAAATTATAAAAAACTTAAATTATAAAAAATTAGCCTTTTTATTAATATGATATATATTTCTAATTTTTATTTATTATCACCATGTATTAATTTAGTATTATAAAAAAAATATGACAACTAACATTTTTCCCATATAATCTTTTCCCATCGTATATGAAAAATGTTAGTTTATTTTTTAATTTCAAAATGCTAGTTATCAATTTTTTTAAACAATAAATTAAAATTTTAAATTAAATTAACACAATGATATTAAAATTTTAGAAATATTCATTATATTAATAAAAGATTAATATTTTTTTAAAATTAATTAATTTTTTTATTTATAACGGATATCTCTAATTTTTTATTTTTTTCTTATTGAATGAATTTAATTTAAAAGATAATTGTTTGTTGGGTCTTGAATTGAGACACAAAAATTCAAAACAAGCCTTAAATTGAGAAAAAAAAAAAATTGAGACTTGATTTGAGGCACTTTTAAAACGAGTATTTAAATTGAGACATAACCTAAAATTTGGGTCTCGATATGAAATTCTTCAAAAAAAAAAAAAAAAAAACAACAGTCTAGTGGTTTTTCTTCTTGAAAAATACAACTATTTTCTTCTATTATAATAATATATATTTTTGATAAATCATAAATGCAAGTGACAAAAGACAGTTAAAAAGTGGTTAAGATTATGATATATCGACGTAGGATAACTAACGGCGTGAGCAGTCCTCGAAACGAAAGTAGAGAGAGGAGAGAGAAACCCTAACCGCCGGGCGCCATTGGTAACGCAATCACGTGGCGTAGCCGCCACCGCAGATCGGCCAAGGCCACTACCCCTCCTGCAAAACCCCTCTCCATCACCGACACTCCGGCAGCCGTTTCAGACTCTCCGGCGCCGGCCAAATCTTCCGATTGCTCTTTCGATTCGACGATGCCGAGGCCCCGTCTCTCCGTCAATCAGCTGAGCCACTGCGTCGAAACTCTTCAACGCCTCAAAGCCAAAACTCGGGATACGATCCGCAAAGAGTTCCAAGTATTGCAGGTACACATATCGACTGCTCTGCATAAATACCTGTGAGGAAAGCTGTTTGTAGTTTAGGAATTTTTCGTAGTAAGAGGCTCATAGAAAGCTCAGAGATCGTAATGGGAAATATATTGAAATTTGGATATAGTTTGTATACGAATTTTTGGTTTTATTCAATTTTACTTGTTTCACTGATAAGAAAGGGCTTTATTTCTTAAGAAACTTCCTGCAATAAATTAGACAGAATCTACACTGATTAGATAAGGTTGAATGATATGCCTGAGAAAGGATCAGGTCTTATTTCAGTAAATGGATCTTCATAAAATGCTAAGGGCCGTGAGTGACATGATTAGTATGGAGAAGTTATGCATGATTTGCTAGTTAAGCTCAAGATCGAGACTTATAATCTATCCTCTTGGATTATGACTGGCTCGTGGTCTTTCATCATAAAGAGTGATATTGGAGTTGTTATCTTGTTTTATTCGAATTTATGAAAGTCCAATTTCTTTATACCAGGGAAATAGGATTACAGCTTTGGATATGAGGAGTAGATGTACTGTGGCTCTGGATGGCCCAAATTATTCAAAGAACCGGTATACTGACGTCTTGCCATGTACGTTGATAAACCATACACATAAATAATTTACTTTTTTTATTTCTCACTACTCAAACATGTATATCATCTATAAGTCATTATAAATTTTGAATTTCATTGATGCAGATGATGATAACAGGGTTACCTTGAAGGAGTGTGGAGATAGGGAATATATAAATGCAAGTTCTATCGTGGTGAGAATTTTGTTAACATTCGATTTTAAAGCCCTCGTATTATAATATTTGGGTTCATATGTTGTCCACTTGGAAACTGATTCTTTTGATTGTAGACTTCTGAAAATGTTTCTCGGTTTATAGCGACGCAAGGTCCGCTTTCCCACACTTCTGAGGACTTCTGGGAAATGATAATCCAGTATCACTGCCCTGCCATAGTTATGCTCACTCGCTTGGTAGACAATTACCATGTAAGCAGTCAGGTTTTTGTGATTTGTAGCAATAGACAATTTTTTTATTATGATGGTGTCCTATTTGCTTTACTGTCAGAAAAATTTAGTGCTTTATTTATCTTACCTTCATTAACCTCTTTCAATTGAAATAAGCTTCTTTCATATAAATGCTTTTCTATACGCCGTGCTGTTTCTCTGCAAATATTTATGTTGGTCGGTTTAAAGATCCAGTTAATTGCTAAGTCATAGTCTTGTATGCACCAGGTGCATCGTGCAACTCAAGTGTGTTTTTGAAAAATTACCTCTACTATTACTGAAAAGTGCATTTAATAAGAAGTAACTTTTTAGTAATAATTGGGGTAACTTTTTAGTAATAGTAAGAGTAACTTATTCAATTGCTAATGGTTTGTTTCTTTTTAGTATTTATTTCTGCGCATTAAATGTTTGGACTCATTATCAATATAAATTCTGATGCTTCTCATTAACATGTATTCTCATTCTCTTCTTTGTTCATAACATTGGATGCAGACACTAAAGTGTGTAGATTATTTCCAAGCGGAGGATGGACCGAGAGATTTTGGCAACATATGCATCGAAACTAAGTCCATACAAACAGATGATACTTCATTAATATGGCGATACTTAGAAGTCAAACGCAAAGAGGTGAAACTATTAAGTAGAAGATGTTAATTTTAAATGTTGAACACTTGTATTGTATGGAGTCTGCTAATAGCATTCTAAATGACCAACTATGAGCATTATCACAAAGACATGTAATGCATTCATTATGATGATGCAAAAACTTTGATATGTGATATCTGTGACCTCCCAAACACCCTCTCCCCCTCCCTCAGAAAATTAAATAATAAAGCATTTCTCATTAATGACCTAAGCATTAAAGCATAGGCCAAGCCCCTCTCATCTGAACTGAAATAAACTATAATACCATAATTATTCAGAATCTTTAATTAAGGTGATCTTTGAAACTATACCATCTCAAATATGAAAATTATAGTTCTGTAAAAAATTAGTCTTCTAAATTTGTGATTTTATTTTAAATTTTCCAAACTGCTTCCCATTTCCCCAAGGTAACTCGAACACATGACCATACTGGTTTAGGTAGTGACAATCTTAAGTTATCCCGCTTCATCCTTCATTTTGTGATTTGTTTATTTGTTGCACATCCTATATCAGTACTTATGCTTAACTTTTATGTAATTTTGGACAATATATATGGCTGGACTTCAATTTTAAGGTATATTGAGGAATCATGTCTCTTTATTGCAGTCAGAGGAGCTGCCCTTGTCTGTTTTGCATGTTCAGTATCCTGAATGGCCTGATCATGGAGTTCCAAAAGACACTTTGGCTGTTCGTGAAATCTTCAAAAGATTATCTAATATCGAACCCAATGTTGGGCCAATTGTTGTCCACTGCAGGTTTGCTGTTGGTAGTGATTAAAAGTGATTGTCAGAAGTGTTCTACATTGTCTGAATTGGTTTTCTAACAGTGCAGGTATTGGTCGAACTGGAACATATTGTGCCATCCACAATACGATCCAAAGAATTCTAACTGGAGACATGAGTGCTTTGGACCTTGTTAGAACTGTATCCACCTTTAGGTCACAACGGATTGGAATGGTGCAAACAATGGTAAGATCTTGATATATGATCATTCTTATATTCTATTGAGGCTGAAAAGGATTATTCAAACATAATAATATTTTCTTTTGAAGCACCTAAACTTTCTTCTGTATCAATGTTCTCTTTTGCAATTTCACCACCCTTTTTTAAAAACTCATGCATTTAATTGAGAATAATATTTGTGATGATTAAAATGAGCTCAGTAATTCATGAAGAGGCGTCCAGAAATTCTGGCAAGAGAGTATCTCTATGTACCCACATCCAGGAACTTCAAAAACTCATGCATTTAACACAGAGGATATTTGTAATGATCTATGCATCCCTCCTGATGAAATAAGCTCAATTGATGCACGTTTTCCAAAAAAATGATTCTTTTTACATATGACTTCAAATGTATTTTAACAACAAAGTGTTGATTTAAATGGGCAAGTGTTGTATTAGACGGTCTCATACATGAGACATAATATTTTTGTAATACTCTAGTTTTAAAAGTACTATAAAAACATGTAATATAACATCTCATGCATGATACTATCTCATTCAAGTTTTTGTGGATTTGAAATGTTTATTGAGGGTAGCATTGATAGTGATGAGTGATGACAACTCCGAATTAGTGTATCATGAATGATGCTATGACAATGTAAACCAAGAAGTTGTGTGAGTTTAATTGATTATATAGAACCTTCGTTTGCCTATGTCAATATATTTTGAAGCTATTTAATATGTGTAGCACACTATACTGTATGTGCACCAACTTTTCAGGAGCAGTATGCCTTCTGCTATGATGCGATAATGGATGAACTCAAAGACATCATATCAGATGGTGAAACTCGTGGTAGTTTATAATGATCCACCATTTGACGAGCAAGTAACCTTCATAATTTTTCTGCAACAGTGGACTTCGTATATACCTCACAGCTTTGCTCTGCACAACTCTTGATTCTATGGCTTAATCAATGACTTTGTATTGATAGCAATTACTATAGAAGAGTTGTAGCGTATTCGTTGAAATTGCTAAACCATGTATTGTTACATCGTATCTTCCTTGGATAGCGGCTAACAGCAGTGTAGACAGCACACTGCATGTACTATTTTTGGTGTATAATGATTGTTCAACTGTATAAGCAGCTGAAGCATGTCCTGACCTAGGACGGTTAGGTTGTTGATGTTGTGAAACTTATTTGGCATTGGATTAAAACTTTAGACAGTGTACTCACGACACTCGTGAATATTTTCGTGTTTGGATATCAAGAACACATGATATTGAAGCTTTAAGCATGGTTTTTACCTTTCTAGTAGGATATTGTTTTCTTTTTTCTAATTATGCTTTTAGGTTTGCGTCTTTACCAAAACTCATCGGTAGCACAATCGGAAGTTGGTTTTTAGGCTTAATTCCTAATAATATCACTATTTTCACGTAAATTGTAATTTAAATTAAATTCTTGTCAAATAAAATCTCAATATTAAAAGAAAAAAATTGCAACTCCAACATTCTGATCGATTGACTCTTGTCCGTTTGATTTTTAGGTTGAAAGACGTCGTTTGGGTAGTAATTAGGGTGCATAATGTTGTTTGAGACACGTCTGATATGGGCAAAACCATTAGGGTGCAATGGCGGACCCAGGTTTATAAAATTGTGGGTACAAAAAATAGATATACATATAAATTATTTTATTTTTAAAGTCATAAAATTAAATTAAATATGCAAGATACAGCATAAAGTTTAAATAAAATTAGAAATTGGGCCAATATGTACAAAAGGGGGCAAGCCCAATAAACTACAAACTGGGCCAATATGCATAAAAGGGGGCAAGCCCAATAAACATGTCGCAAACTAGATCAAGTGCTGAGACAAAGTCAAGCATATATCCAGTAAGAAGTCAGTGAAATCTGGGAAATCACCATAACAGAGGATGACGAACACAGAGTATAGCCACTTCCACCGAAGAACACCAACATCAGTATAGGACATCATTGAAATCGAAATCAGAAATTGAAATTCTCATGAACACAAAAAAATCTGTTGAAATCAAAACAGTAATCAGAGATTCCCTCTTGACATAGATCTCGTAGCAATTATATGATATTATATACATGTATATATATATACACTAAATTTTTTGGGTTGGGATGTCACCACACTTGCATAATGTTGTTTGACACGTCTGAAATGGGCAAAACCCAATTTGCACAGAGTTGCAATTGTTTTTAAATCGAAATTTTATTTTCCAAAACTAAAATTAGATTGTAGTTTGCAAAATGATAGTAATTTTGGTAACAAGTAAGCTTATTTTTTATGTTGCATGCAAAAGACTGCTGATTTGTTAACAAAATAACACGACTATCGATTTATTAAGAGAATTATATAACTATCAAATCACAACTTTACCAATAAAACAACATAATGCAGGTTCTTTTAATTAGCATAAAGAATTGGCATTTACTTTGTTATCGGTGGACTTTATAACATGAGTAGTTTAATATGGATAAAAGAGCAGTATTTATAACATGAGTAGTTTAATATGGAGACCGGTGGTAGTTTTCTTATAGAGCTCAATATCAATATACAGTATTCACACCATACAAATACAAGTAATTTATGCTGATATTAGACTTCACAAAAAACCACTATCAAAACCATATATATTGATCTGAGTAGAATGATAAATAATAATACAAGAAAGAAGGAATTCATCATTTGAATTGAAAACTAGAAAAATGACCAATGCGTAAGAAACCAAAATCTGGACTTCCAATGAAAAGGTTTGGCACAAGAACCCCCCCGTTGTGAAACCCAAAAAAAATGGGCTTAATCCTCTTTACTTTGAGCTGCCCTTGCACGATGTCTGAGCTCGGCCCTTTTCCATCTTACCATCAGATAACACAGTGAAAACAATGTATTCACCTGCTTGTGGAATGCAGACATTAGGCCAACAAATCATCACAAATAAGAGAATCGATACGAGCAATCACTTACCAAGACTATGATAGAAATCACCAACAAGGGCCCGGACCAAAGTACAGAGAGAAACAGCCCGTTAGCATCGAAGTAGTTCTGTCCGGCAAAGCTTTCCCAGTTTGCAGCTAATACACGATTCAACCTCTCAGCAAGATACACTCCTCCAACTGCATAATTTCATTGAATCAGTTAGGGGGGTGTTCTTTGACTATTAAATTTCAAAACCCAACCCAAAAGGAACACCACCTTAGATTGCTTCTGCAATGTGAATCATGTAATGTACTATATATTCTTAATTATGCTTCCCCTTAATTTCGATTTGATGTTTCTCAATAAAATTACTTATTTACAACAACGAATTAACACTTTGATGGATGGGGTCATATCACAATTGATGTTAGGTTAAAATACATGTTCTCATTTACATTCTTAGCATGACATTTATGTTTACATAACTTCTTTCCAAGTTTTCTCCTTCCCCTCCTACGTACATATGCAAACCATCTGAAGCACATCTATTGGGGCTACCCCAACTTTTTTTCTAATAGGATTAATTACTTATTCTATCTAATCTCAACATTCTCGTTTCTGCTTTCCTCACAAGGCATTGCTCCACACGGTTCAACATTAATTTTTTTTTTTATAGGAAATATTGTAAATCAAAATACACTTTTCCAAATTTACTACTTATATTATGTAGGTCCAGCATTATCAATGAGAAGAACTCACTAGGCAGTAGCACACATAATAGAAAGGATTCTTACGTGCAAGAAGAAACAAACACATCTGGAAGTTGATGTTCTTCCGCGATATGAAAGTTACTAATAACAATAACACATGGAGGGAAATGAGACATATCAACCAAGGTTCCTGCAAACAAGATATAAAGATCTAACTCACTAACACTTACAAGTGTGTCCAGAAATACATCACACAGTCTAATGATAGCTGAAACGCAAAGAGATTAAATTTGAAGACTGAAAAAACTTTAAACAATGTGCAAGTAAATGACTTAAGCCTGGCGGTGGCCAACACAATGAGGTGAGAGAACTCAGAGAAGACACTTATCTCAACTTATTTTATTAAATACATTATCGACTATCACATAGCAAGTCGATAGTATACTAGTCTTCGTCGTAATCCATGTGGGTCATCAAGTGAAAACCGTCGAAGGCCCTTCAAATTTGATACCACAGTGGTTACGTTGAGCTCATTCACTCATAAACACAGGCAAAACAGTGTTAACCACATAAACCTTCATAGTTTATATTGCAAATCACATTCTTGAAGTCTACATTATAAATCACATTCCAAAGCTTATTTAATCAAAACCAATTTTAGCCCCAATTCATATATCCTACTCTCTTTCGCAGGATCAGATTTTTCGCAAGGATGTGAATCGACATCTGGAAATGGGTTAGTTCTTTAAAGAAATTAAGCTACTGAATCAAACCCACAAACGAAAAAACACACAAAAAGGAAAAGTTCTTTTTTTTTTTTTTCAGCGTAGATGCAACTACTATGTACAGAAGTTACAGAATCTTGGCCAATCCATCACAATCCTTCTACTCAATCTCAATCAAATCGCAATTACCTAAAGAAAACCAAAACCCACAATAACCCATTGAAGAAAAGAGAACAGAACGAAAGAATAGAGTTCAGATGTATGACAAAATGCCTAAGAGAGCATGTAAAATTACCTTCCAATCAATGGCATGGAAAAATCCCAAGAAATTTTCGTAAGCGGGTTTGAGGCCAGAGCGTAGCTCCGCTGAGAGCTTTTCCACCAGATCTCCCACTTGATCCACATGAGCATTAAGGGCAGATTTCAGTTCATCCATCCTAGTTTCTTGAATTACCACAGAATATCCAAACTGTATAGAGAGAGAGAATAAAGAAGAAATATGTTCTCTTCTGAGGTTTTTGCCTCAAGAAAGCTCTGGATTTGGGGTTTTATTTTCGCTCGTATTTTGCAGTTTTTATTATTTGTAGTGATGTTTACAAAGTGCATTAATCTATAATCTATCTATTGTAGCAAAAGGCGAAGCCCTCGTCCCCAGGGCCCTCGCCCCCTGGCCCGACAGGATTGGGTGGAGGAGGTAAATCATGGTGACTCAGCGGCCCATTAGCTGGGAGGACCAGTGTCTGGTGCCCACAATGAGCTATCTCCCACATTGGAGGGATAAAACTCCCACACTGCGGCTGCCAGGGTTCGATCCTGCGTCCTTGTAGCAATCTGCCACCCAGGAACCAACTGAGCTACGCCCATGCGGATCTATAATCTATCTATAATATATTTAAAAGTGGCTTAGCCATGTAAATAATTTTTGAACCTTTTTACTCTTGTCATACTTTTTCTTGGCATTCATTTTCTTTCCTGTCCCAATCGACATTTTTCCCCATCTTCCCCTTTCCAATTGCCTTACTTCTCTGGATGCATATTAGATCACCAAATCTCACTCGAATTTGGTCGATGAGATCGCCGGCGGTAGCACAACGTTGTTTTCCCTTCTAGGGCTGTAAATTTTAATGGTAGGATCAAATTCATCGTCCGTCTTCGCCCTCAAAGAGACGACGATTTTAAGGCTGAGCACGAGAATATGGTGAGTTTGAGCGATTGAATTTTGGTTTTAAATTTCGTGTGGTTATCACATCGTTTAGGATTTTGAGGGAGATAAGACCATTCTGTATTGGAAATTATCAAAATTATACGTAATGCATATTGATATGTTTGTTAATGTCCGATTAGATGTGATTGATAAAGAATTGAAAATAATTGTCAAAATTAGGTACTTTCAATGATGAAGGCACTATCAATTCAGGCTCACCCGGATAAGGATTTGGCTGCAGTTTTGCACAACCAGAACCTGGAGTGTACAAGGATGATAATCACAAGTCGGAGATGGCGTTGGCGCTCACTGAATTCGAGGCCTTGGGTGGGTTTGTTATTCTTGAGGTAGTTTACTTACCTTATCTCTGGTTTTTTGCCCATCAATTTTGTAAGTTTTTCATTGGAGGTGGAAATTTTTGGAAATGTGTTTTGATGAATGTGTAATTGGTTTTGAGTGTTTCATATATCAGGGACAATTCAAGTATTTGACAATCTAATTTTCCTCTCTGATTTCTGTGTGGGGTGCAGTAATAAAGTTGCTTCAGTTTTTCTGATTGCTAGGCTGATATCTTTTTATGTGGGGTGTTTACATTTCTTTGTGATTTTAAAATCAATAATGACTGCAATCTTAACATAGGTTCTAACTAATGGAATCTCGCATTTCATAGCACGTCTCCTAAATGGATTCACTCCGTCTATCTTGCTGCCATTGCTGTCTTTTATGCCAAGTATGTCTTGTATCTGATTATTTTGACATGTCTAATAAGTCACCTCTTGATAATCATGTATGTATACATACTAAATCGGGTAACTAATTCCATATATATTGAAGGGAGGTTGAGGCTGGTCAAATGGAGTACAAGCCTGATGTAATAATCAGTGTCCATCCTCTAATGCAAATATCCTTAAAAACATGAGTTTAATTCAGTTTAGTAAAACTGAATCACTGTGCGATGAGTATACTTTTTTTGGTTTGCTTTTGCAATTACAGTTTATGTTTTTTTTTCCTTTTCCCCATAGATTCGAGGAGATAAGTGTCTGGTAATTGATCCGAAGCTCAGTGGGTCGCTCTCACTTCTTGTTCAAAGCTCAGAATTGAAGGTATTTGCTCTTGTGATTTCTAATTTTTCTTTGAATTTAATTTAGTGATTCTTGTACAATATTTTAAGACGGTAACATTGTTGAAGGTTATGGCTGGAGATCATTCTTTGGTGATATTTGTTGCTAAAAATATAATGTCATTCCTTATCCAAACACCAAAGGGAGATGCTGAAATACATCTCTCTCTCTCTCGCATTACCAAATAGGAACTTGTAAAATTTATTGTTTCAGTCATCGTGGAAATTTGTTCTTATGAGATCACATTGATTGTCTTTCTCTTCTCAGATTTCCAGATCTGATTGTAATTAGTCATACCCAAAATGAAAAAAAAACATTGAATCCTTTTGAACTTGGTTAGTGTAGACATTAAATTACAATGCAATAATAATCTCTATGAAAAATATTTAAGTTGTGATGTATTTTATGATCAGAAACATGGTGTTGAATTGCGGTATTTAACAGCTGAGAAAGTGGTCTACCTCGTGAGACTTCAATTTGACCTGATGAAATTCATTTGCTCACACATTCACAATGATACAAAGGGCTTCACAGAGAGTACCATCTTTACTTTGTTCCTCGCCGATTGGTTGTATGTGAGAAGGTATGCTGAATGACGTTGAGAAGCTGGTAGATATTATTAATTGTTTACTGGTTCTTTGGGTCGGTGCCCATGAGTTTTCTTCATTTATTGAGTGTGAGCTGTCATGTTTTCATATTTGTGACTTTAAATTTTATGTTTATTTCTTGATATCCTTCCAACATCATTGGTGTCATGATGCAAGAAACAATGCCTGAATGTGAATATATATATTATATTAGAAGCTATTGTTGAACAAAGATTTGCAATTCAATTGGTCTTTGTTGGCAGATAAATAATTGTTACAAATTGGGTGTTTTCTTTCAACTCCAAAGGTCACGGGTGGAAACAGGAGGCGGCCAGCAAACAACAAGGATGTATCTGTATTTGAACCAGGTTTACGAATCCTTAAGCCTGTCGATTTTTCGGAGTCACTGGGCGATCACTGAGTAAAAGCTTAGTGGAATGTATTTTTGCTCTTCGAACCAGAATAGTCGTTATGGCTGGGCAAGAAGCTTCAACTATTACAAGAACCAGAAGGAAAACTACTACTCAACATGGTTAGTACCATAGATACCTAAGGTTGCGTCTGGATTGAAGGAATTGAGGATGGATTTTTGATCCATAGCAGCTAAATGTTGTGTATAAGGATTCAATTCACTCTATTGAAACACAATCTAAATGTTTAATCGTCCCAGCTGATTTTTTAATCCTTATACTGTCTGATATTGAATGTTGCACCAGCTGATTCCTGCAGGAGGTTCGACTCTGGGTGACCTTCTTCAAGCTCTAGAAGACTATTTGCCCGTGCTTTTGGGATTAGTTAAAGATGGTAAACACATGTTATTCCACACACTTATCAAACTTGGTTCGATGATCATATGCTTACATTCATTTATTTGCCCTCTGCAGGGAGTCCTATGAAACACAAAGTACAATTTGTTTGGATCAATCAAGAAGATGAAGCGGAGGTTAAGATGTCACCTTCTTAACAATTGAATATTTGAGGACTTGGCATCTTATTATCCATATTAATTTATCCAGGAAACAACAATGTATAATGCTTGGTATGAAGTGCTATCTGTCTTGCACTTGATGGCAATGATATCATTATCCCAAGCTAATTTATTACTTCTTCCTATAACTTCAATTGATGGTTATCAACCCAAGGCATCGGAAGGTAGGTGTGACAATGTCCATTTTATCCAAGCATACAAGTTAGTTTAAATACTGCTCATTAATTTCTAAACTAATAAGCCATTAACAGGGGAGATTATTCATTCTTTTCTGCTTAAAAATTCTCATGGCCCTAGCTTTGTCTGTTTTAGCATCAACTTTCTCTATATTTTCTTTAAAATTGTCATCTCTTTTAGTGATCTGACAAAGTATTTAAAAAAAAATCATTTGAACCATGTAATTGGTGCAATTTGACACAACCAATTACACTCAAACTGCTTCAATCTGTTACGATTACAGAACTCCTTTTCAAATTTATTTTTTGTATCAAGTTGGATTTGTTCGATTAGTATAATTAGGTGCTTTGATTAGTTGGCTACTTTTAGGTTTAAAAAAAAAATCCTAAACTCATTTTTTCAACTACATTTTATTAACTTTATGATAACAATGGAAATTAGATCGATACAAAGATAAAAAATATAAAAAAGAATGTGTTCTAGCCTGGTGAGAAAAAAAAATTACACTTAGGTTACAAAGTATACAATACTAAAATTTGTCCAAAATTTTTGAAAATACAAAAACCAAAAGCTCCGTTCACAAAACCTCCTCTATGATCGTCATCTTCATTCTCAAATAGTACTCACCAGACAAAAATTCAAAGATTTTTTTATAGTTAGACATATCATCTCAAACTCAATGTTCAAAAAATGGTCTCAAACGAGGGCATAGAAAATGAAACAAACTATAATTGATCTATCCATGATCATTTTATAATAAAATTATAGAATAAACTGTGCCTGACGTGCAACACACGTGGTCACCAACTAGTTTTGTATAAAAGTGAAAATAAGTGTATTAACTTAAAGCTAAGTCTCGGGTGCATCAAATAACTGAACAATACATATATATTTTTAAAGAGTATTAAGCATTTTTATAGAATATTATAATTATTCAATAAAAACAATTAATACTTGTTGGTCCCGGTACAAGACTGAGGAATACGTGTATGGGGGGGGGGGGGGGAATACACGTATACCAATTTTTCAAACTTAAAAACTGACTGAGTCCCCTTTACTCAGAGTGGTAAAGAACTAGGAGCTGATAACACACCTACTGACTACACTTGGTGCGGGTCAGTTGGCTAACTATCAGTTCAAGTTTAGTGCGGAAATGTTTGAGGCCTGATAGTTTAAAGTCTTGTTTAGTTTGCTTTCTGAAAACTTGTTTTACTCAATTCTGAAAGGTGTTTAGTAAGGGCAGTGCACTTTTTAGAGGATCAGGCAGATTGATTCTGACCTGATAAACAAAATGCTTATGAATGAATATGTTATATGGCAGGTATGCACAATATCAAAGCAATAAGAACACAACAAGTTTAACGTGGTTCAGAGACTCAAGCTCCTACGTCCACGACCTGATTTAACAGGAAATCCACTCAAGGGATTCTTGTTTTTAACGTGCCAAGGTGCACCAAGACCAGCTAACCTCACTGATCTATACAAACTTCCTTACTAACACACTAACTGACTTACTCCCAACAAACCTAACTTAGAGTTTTGGTTTCAGTTTGGATTCCAACTTGGTTGAGATTATCCTTACAAGGCAAGGCTATGCTAAGGATTGGATAATCTCTCTAAGCTTAAGATAATGCTAGTTCGCTCTTGGAATACAGAATAACTCTCAGTAACTAAGAAACACTTGGGAAATTTAGATGGTTTCGAGTGCTTCTTCTAAGGCTGAATGCTTTGAGTGCTTGAGAGCTTGAGTAATTTCTGGCTTGGAAATTTCCCGTCACCTTGAATGGGTTCAAGGTCTTCTGTATTTATAGATGATTTGAAAAACTATCCGTTGGAGAGATAGCCTTTCTTATCAACTATGTAGAGTGGCTTCAAACGGACATATCTTCATGCAGCAGCCGTCCTTGCATGGATTTGGTAGTTGCATTAAATGCACATTAAATGCTTGCCCGTTGAACATGCAGTCTGAATTAAGTCTTCTTGTCAGGTTCCGTACGTGCGTGTCCTTCTCGGATTGGTCCACGTCATCAGGTTGGTGAGAATGCCAGAACTTATTCCTGAGCTTCAGGCTTGTCTTATTAAGTTCATTTTGTCTTGAGCTCACCAGTCTTGTCCTGACGCTGACATTCCTTTTGCATTGCTTGGCTCTACTCCAAGTCTTCCCAATAACTCAGTTTCATCCTGTTCCCTTCAGGATTGAGTAGTACTGGCCTCAGGGTCATACTCATCATAACTGAGACTTACTCAGCCAGCTTAGAAGACTGCCATAAGTTCAGGATGGTAAATTGTCTTCAGGCTCTGAGTCTTGATTGTCATCAGTAAGTGCTCCTCTTACTGAGTACCTGTGAAGTGTAAAATGACTAAGTACAAAACCTAACCAAGACTAGCCTGACAAAATAAATGCAAACATCTTTTCAGGGGCTTTGGGATCTTAATCAAAACTGACAATGTCCCAACAATTTCCCCCTTTTTGATGATGCCAAAACACTGAAAAGATCCTCAAAACACTTAGAGGAAATATACAGACCTATCTATAAGATAAGACAGTGTTAGAGCAATTCTTGATAAAGTACAGAATTTAAACAACAGCCAAAAAGACAATGAGTTTTTGTCTATGGGCAAAAGTAATAGATTTCATTGATTGATATGAAAGTGGTTACAATGAATCTAATCTATTACAAAGAGGTAAAGAACTTCCTAGACTAATCTCATTTCAGGTTCAAGTCCATAGCCAGCATAGACTCTTGCCTTTAACTCGTCAAGTCTGCTAGGTTGGTTCACATACCCTTCAGCTTTGGCAATCTTCAAGACTTCCATCATAATGGCCTTCGTGTTGTGCTTTTGAGTTCCAGGAACTAAGGGAGGAGCTCGAATGGTGAACTCAGGAGCCTTCACTTGGACTTGAGCTGCATCAGCCTCCTCCAAGATCTTTTGGAACAACTCAGGATGATTGTCCATCATGTAGTCAGTGAAGTGGGTATTGATATCGTCAGTGTCACCTCATTTCTTCACAACATACCACAATTTCACAAACTCATCCTTTGCATCAGTCCAAAACTCCTTCAGTGCCTCTGAGACGAACTCATCGACATAAGCTTCCCTTACTCCTGATTCTGGCCTACTGACTTGAAGAATTGATGACTTCCTAACTGTTGACCTCTTTCTGTACTTCCTAGGCTCAGGCTTCGCCTTCTTCCTCCTTAGCAAACTGATCACTGCACCATCCAGTTCTCGTTGTTGAAGCTCAGTGATGTCAGTCAGCTTTTCAACCTTCTTTTCCAAGATGCGCATCTTCTCCTTTTGAGCAATTTCAACTCTGCGCACAGCCTCAGATTTCTCAGAAGGATCTCCCCATGCTTCAGCGCATAACTCCGCCACCAACTCCCCAGAGTAAGTGATGGGGTTCTTCCTTGAGCTCATGGGAGAAGACCTCTGAACTGGCTCAGGTTGCTTGGAAGGTTCATCAGCCTTTGCCTTTGCTGCCTCCGCCCTCAGCCTGACAACAATTTCCTCCCCTTCTTTCTCCACTGCCGCCAACCTTGCTGACTTCCTCACCCTTAGCACATTCCCTTCAGGATCGGCTTCAGGATTGGCTTGAACGGTTTTGCCTTGGTTGACCGCCTCCGATGCCTCAGGGCGAGATCTTTTCTTCTTCTTTTCCCCCTTTTTGGCATCATCATTGGCCTTGGATGGGAATGCGTCAGATCCGCTGTTGATTACGAAGGAGGCTAGGGAATGGACATCATTAATTCCCTCCTTCAATAACTTAACTCCCATCGAGATACCAGTTCCTGCAAAAGAGACAGAACTGATTGCAGCTTTTACCTTCTTCTCAAAGACCTCCATGGAGAGTTGGAGTCTTTGTTCAACCTTCTCAATCTTCTCCTCCACCAGAGCAGATCGCACATCTGCATGAGTCAGCCTCTCAGCAATATCCTTTGAAGTCTGAGCAAAGCGTTCTGACTCCAGCTCCAACTTTGAGGCTGAGCCAGAAATGGCCTGAGTGAATAGTGCTCCAGCCTGAGCCGCAAGCTTCTCCACAGCCTGATTGAGATCCTCCTTCCTTTGCTCATCCTTCTCAGCTAACTGCTTCAAGGTCTGCCTTAGCATCTTCTTTGTCCTCTTTCGCTCATTCCTTACTGACTTGGCCGTGTCAGTCATCGTTCGCTTTAGCAAAATCAGCTCCCTGTTGGCAAGGGTGTTGTAGGCTGACTTTGTCCACTTGATGTGTTTCGCCAGGGCCCTGGAGTCTTCTTCTTTTTCAGCTCGTAGCCTCATTACTTCCTCCTGAAGTTCAGCTAGATTTTCAGAGGTTTTCTCCTGCTTGACCTCCACAATGCTTGTAAACTCAGCACGGCCGACCCCGGTTATCATCACATCATCATCTTCATCAACGGCCTCATCAGTGAGTGGCTGTTTTCCCTTGTCAGCCCCTGCATCCTCAGTCCCCTCTTCAGGGTGCACTGAAGGCAGTTGTTGAGTGGTCAAGACCGCCTGCTCAGGCTCAGCCATGCCATCTCGAACCTTAGGAACTTGTCCCTCGGAACTGGGAGTCTCCTTAGACGCCTCAACATCTTTCTCCCTTGTCTCAGGGCAGGGAATCCCTTCATCGACAGATGTTTCATCGGCTGCTGAGATGTTCAAAACATTCTCAGCCACTGGTCCACCCTTGGCACCAGTGTCTTGATCACCTTTCCCCTGAGCCTGAGGCTCAGAGTCCATACTATCCACCTCCCTAGCTGTCTCTTCTCCATTGCTCCGTCCTGAGCATCTTCATCATCCTCCCTGTCCTCCTCATCCTCAGATAGGATGTCAGACTTGCTCTTGGACATCAGGCTATTGACTAGCTCCTTTAGATTTTCGAAGTTGAGCAATTGAAGCCAGCTAGTCAGGCCAAAATAGAAGCACAGCCTGGCCTCCTTTGTCTCCCAGTGCTCCCAGCCACGAGCATCCACCAACAAATGTTGCTCTTGCATGTTGGATTGTTTGAATTCCAACCAAACTTTGAGTTCAACTACGTTTGCTAGTAGCTCTTTGTATCTGTTCAGTCCGGGCCAGCACTTAGATGCCCATTCAGTGGCATTCCCCCTGAGGGTATTCTCCAATACTCCCCCCATCATGTGTTCATCCAACTCCTCCTCCTCCTGAATGACAAGGAAATCGTCCTCTTCAATTGGGAAGGATTTGGGGCAATCCTTGGGGTTGGGGTAAGATGGAAAGTCTGTGGGCTCGGGAAGGTGTGGCACAGATGACTGGTCAGGCTCATTTGTGGGCGAGTTTGATGGCACTGACTCAGTTGGAAAGTTTGGCTCTGAGGTATGGGGTGTTTGGGTGGGTTGAGGAGTGGGATCAGGGTTGGAAGGTGTTTGGGTTTCAGGGTGTGTGGGTGATTTATGGGGTACTGTCTCAGGCTGCAACAACTCAGCCGTCTCGACAGATTTTCTCACCTCCTCTAAGTCAGAGGCTCCAGGAGAGCTTGACTTCTCCCTCTCACTTAAGACAGACAACTTCTTAGCAGGGGACCTTCGAACCCCCTTTCTAAGTCTCTTCAGAGGCCTCTGACCCTGATCATCCTCCTTCCTGACTTCATCGTCAGTCCCCTCGGCCTCAGCATCGGCTCTCTTGGGAACAGACTCAGTCCCAGAACTAGTGCTCTTCCCTGACAACACTATTCGCACCTTCTTCTTCTTCTTCTTCTTCTTCTTCTTCTTCTTCTTCTTCTCAGCCCCCTCTACCGCAGGCTGATCCACCTCCTTCTCAGCTGCCACATCCTCTTCCACCTCCTTACTCCTCTCAAGGAGGTCATCTACCATTTCAATGAGGCTGGTAGCCACCTTCTTGGCCTGATTTATGAAGATACCTTGATCAGTCTGCTTGACCTGCAATCCTAAGAAGAAGTTCATCTCTCCCATCATTGACATCTCAAATTTACCAGTCATCAACTTAGAGAATTTCTCACATAGCTGATGATTTGGTGATCCAAATATTATGTCATCCACATAAATCTGGACCAAGAGAATGTCATCACCTTCAGTGATCCTGAACAATGTCCTATCCACAGTTCCCTTCTTGAACCCATGGTCTATCAGGAATTGAGAGAGGGTATCATACCAAGCTCTTGGTGCTTGCTTGAGTCCATAGAGTGCTTTCTTCAAATGATATACTCTATCTCCAACCTCAAACCCGGGAGGTTGTTCAACATATACCTCTTCATTGAGTACACCATTCAGGAAGGCACTCTTGACATCCATTTGATACACCTTGAACTTCTTATATGTTGCATATGCAAGGAACAACCTGATAGCTTCCAACCTAGCCACTGGAGCAAAAGTCTCATCATAGTCTATTCCCTCAGATTGACAATACCCTTTTGCAACCAGTCTAGCCTTGTTCCTTACCACAACACCATTTTCATCCTTCTTGTTCTTGAAGACCCACTTGGTACCAATTACACCTTGATGCCTAGGTCTATCTACCAGTTCCCAAACCTGATTCCTTGTGAACTGATTCAACTCCTCTTGCATGGCAATGATCCAGTTCGAGTCAGTGAGAACTTCTTCAATGTTCTGAGGCTCTTGCTCAGAGAGAAAGTAACAGAACAATGCACTCTCACCATGGAACCGTCTGGTCCTGACTCCCTCAGTTGGATCACCAATAATTTGGTCAATGGGATGATCCTCTAACCATGTTCTTTTGCCAGGAGTTGTTCCTGAAGTACCTGCAATGTTAGTGTCTATAGGCTCATAAAATTCAGGAAATTGAACGAAGGGGATGATCCTGAGTCTATACCAAAGGGATTAACAAGCTCAATGTCAGGGACATTGATTCCCCCTTGAGGAACCGTCTCAGCTGCGACAGCATCTTCATAGACGGTACTTACCTCAGGTTGAGCCTGTTCCTCAGTCTGAGGCTCAACAATCCCTGAAGTGCTGGGTTTAGGAGTGGCACTTGATTCATCATCCTGATCGTCATCATCATCCCATCTTGGAATTGGCACGGTTTTGACCTTGGGATCAGGTTGATTCTTCAAGCTCAGCCTTGTCACACTCCTTGTGACCTCCTCAGTGTCAGGATTCAACATTTTTACCCTAGACTCATTAGCAGATTCATCAAAAACAACATGAGGTGATTTTTCCACAACAAGGGTCCTGCAATTGTAAACCCTGAAGGCTTTACTGACTTCAGAATATCCTAAGAATATTCCTTCATCAGATTTGCTATCAAAAGCTTTCAATTGAGTCTTCCCATTGTTGAGAATGAAGCACTTACAACCAAATACATGAAAATAAGAAATACGAGGTTTCCTTTTGTTCCATGTCTCATATGGGGTCTGTGCATGTTGTTTGTTCAGCATGGATCTGTTCTGAGTGTAGCATGCAGTGTTGATTGCCTCAGCCCAGAATTTCTTGGGCAATCCTGACTCAGCCAGCATGGTCCTTGCAGCTTCCTTCAGTGTCATGTTCCTTCTTTCAGCAACACCATTCTGTTGTGGGGTTCTAGCTGCAGAAGTCTCATGAGCTATACCAAGTTCATTACAAAAGTCAGAAATATATGAATTTATAGATTCAGTTCCCTTGTCAGATCTGATCTTAGTAATGGACTGATTCTTCTCATTGCTGAGTCTCCTGAGCAACTCTGGAAGCTTCACCCGTGTTTTCTTCTTATTCAACAAGAAAATAACCCAAGTATATCTAGAATAATCATCAATAACCACAAGGGTATATTTTCTACCATTCATACTCACAGGTGTTACGGGACCAAATAAATCCATGTGCAAGAGCTGAAGTATCCTGTCAGTGGAATGAGAAGCTTTCTCTTTGAATGACGCTCTGACCTGCTTCCCTTCCTGACACACTTTGCACACATGATCTTTGCTAAAAACTTCATTCGGTAGACCTTCAACAAGTGACTGTCTAGAAATTTTGTTAAGAATCTTGAAGTTCAGGTGGCTTAATCTTTTATGCCATAACCAACTGAGCTCTAGAGAGCTTTTAGCAACAAAACAGGCATTAGGAATAGTGCTGCTCCAGTCAGCGAGATAAACGTTACCTTTCCTGATACCTGATGGAAGCACTTGTGTTGATTTGTCCTTGACTGAACATATATTCGATGAGAACTCAACACTGAAACCTTTGTCACAGAATTGGCTTACTGACAATAGGTTATGCTTCAGTCCTTCCACAAAGGACACATTTTCCACTCTGACTGTACCTATTATTAAAACACCAAAACCTTTAGTAACACCTTTTGAGTTATCACCAAAAGTTACCTGTGGACCATCTTTGGCTTGATATTCTTGGAGAAGACTCTTCATTCCAGTCATGTGCCTTGAGCAACCACTGTCTAGGTACCAAACAGCTTTGATTGAGTCTCCTCTCCTCTTGTTGTGATCCACAACCGCTTGCAATCAAATCAGGCTTTAGGTACCCATTGGGTGTTGGGTCCTATCGTGTCAGCTGTACCCTTCGGGATCCAGACTTGCTTAACAACCCTGATTGCCTCAGAGTGGTAAATCTTTCTCCCTGAAACATCAACATACACAACTTTCTTCTTCTTTGCCTGAGAGGAAGATGGTGTATGAGTGCTAGACTTAGGCTTCACAGGAGCCTGAGTGGGTGCTTTTTGGGCTGACCTCCTGTTCTTCCTAGGTCTGGGTGCAGCAGGTCTTGGGGCTTGTTCTTGATAAGGGCCCTGTGTTCTATTCCCCCTAGGCAAGTGAGGGAATGGAAAACAGTTAAAGGCCTCAGGATGCCAAAACCACGGGGGTGTCATCATGTTTGGCCTTCCCTGTTGATATTGCCACGCATGATGGTACCCTTGCTGACCAGTCTGAGAGTTCTTGGCCTAAGTCTTCCTCTGCTTTCGCTGAGGTTTTCCCTGGCCTGAGCTCTCAGGGGCCTCCCTAGGTTGCTTTGCCTTTCCCTTGGGTTTTGGCTTAGCTACCTTGGGGGCAACCCTGACTGTGTCAACAGTTTCCTTGCACTTATCAGTTGACGGGCCTGTAGTACAACCTTGGGTGCACTCTGGCCTGCCTGAACAAATACCCTCTCAGTGTTGCTTGATTAGGCGTGAAATTGTCATGATTCGTAGCTAGAAACGCCCTAGTTTTGGTCGAATTTATTGAGTTTTTAGAGCCAAATGAGTACTATTTCTATACATTGATGAATTTGTCTCTTTGATACTCATAGGTGAATCGAGGATGAAAAACGGAGTTCGTAGGACTTTGAATCGACTCAAACGGATGCCCGGATGAGAAGATATCGAAGAAATACGAGTGGTATTAGTACGTGTGAAGAAAAGTGTTAGTTGCAAAGGAAGGAAGACCCGCTCGAGGGAGATAGCTCGAGCGCCCCGCTCGAGCTAAGGGCTCGAGCGCTTCCAAGGCATTTCCTCCAACTTACGTTTTTCGGCCCACGAGTTCACGAATCGGCCCATTGCCTATATATATCTCTTCCAAACACGTTTTGAAGGACCCCCGAACTTAGAAATCACTTTTAAACTTAGTTTTTTTTAGAGGAAGGAGAGAAACAAGCTTTATTTACGTTTTGTTGAGGTTTTTCGTACGAATTCTTAGTTTCTTTTCGTTTATTAGTTTCTTTTCATTAGTTTGATTTCTTTAAACACTTTGAAACTTCGTTTTAGTTAATTAAATTTCAGTTCTCAGATTTATTTTCTTTTAAAAACCCTAGTTCATGTTTCTTATTTTCTTCGTTCAATTCATGATGTTTATGTTCGTTGTTTCTTTTATTGCTTTTATGTTTGTTAAAACCATGTCCGGCTAAACCCTTGTATGCTTAGGGTAGGATGAACTCGTAGAAGTAGGATGTGGGTACGTAATTAGGGTAATTTGTGACGTTAGTTTTAATTCTCTTAGTTAATGAATTCTTAAAATTAATCTAGACTTCGCTCTTGAATTTCGTTCGAAAGGTGTTAGAGAGAGGACGACCGTATCACTCTTTAACAACGAGTAGACTTAACGAGAGAGTTTAGGAAGGGTTAATTCATCTACCAGTTTAGCGAAGGAGGACGACCGCATCACCTTAGTTAAATTAGGGTCTCATTAATTAAGCACAATCTATTAACTTCTTAGTAGATTAGTGAAGTCGAGTGTTAGGGTAAAGTATTAGGGTTTAGAATCTTGAGCTTTCACCTTGCATTCTTAGACTTAGGTTATTTCTTGTGTGTCACAGTTATTCTGATTATGTACCTGCTCCGTTAGTATACGTAGGGATTCCTATCCTGAGCATCACCATCTCATACTTGCATACACACCTTAGATACTTAGTTTAATTTTCCTTTTGCATTCGTAGAGTAATTTAGTTTAGACTTAATTCTTTTAATTTTCAATCCCCAAACATACACTCATATTAACTACGACGCGTAGATCTTCAGGGATCTATTCGCATACACACTTTCCCTTGGGTTCGATAATACTTGGTCCCTATACTTGCCACTACTACAGTGAACCCGTACTCTTGCGGGGAAGCTACTAGTAAAAGCTAGTATATTCGCTTCAAGTCAATGGCGCCGTTGCCGGGGATGGCGTTGTATGCTTTTGAATAGGACTTGTAGATAGCTTAGTAGTTAGTAGTGGGTGATTTATTTTCTGTTTTATTTTTATTCCCATTCATTAGGCAGTTGCGTTTTGATCTTTCTGCTAGTGTTTCAGGTTTATGAAAACACGCTCACAAGGCAATACGAGCGAAGAGAGGTTACCTGCAGATCCTGAGACAATAGCTAGAAGGAACCGAGCCTTCTTGAGAAGAATGACTACTGCCGCGGGAAACAAAGACAAGATTTCTGATGAACTTGGGGAGTTAGACAAAATAGCTGCAGAGTATACTGCTCTTGTGGAACGGGCAGAGGGTGCCAATGGAAACAACAGTAATCAGCAGATACCCATAGGGGGAACTGAGAGCCCACACCCGAACCCACAAGATACAATCAATTCTGCACAAACACAACCCCAAAGCCAGAACCAAAACCCTGCTTACCCACAAAACCCAAATAACCCTTTCAACAACCCAGTATACCAACATTACCCATACCCACCTTATCCTTACCCACCATACCCGTATCCTCCACCCCCAGTCTATAATCAACCACCTGTTTACCCACCACCACCCCAACAAGTACCAGTACATGCTGCTAATCCTCAACACGTTCCTCAGAACGTAGATCACAATATGGCTATTCGAGGGAGGTTTGCAGCGCAGCCACAGCGGTGCTATGATGGAGTGGCATTGCCTCCTGTTGAGGCAAACAACTTCTCGATATCCCCGGGGATTTTAAAGCTGCTTACCGAGAATCAGTTCAAGGGGGTGATCGGGAAGGAGAATCCTCATACACATCTGAGGAGCTTTCTCATGATAGCATCTACTTTCAATTACAATGGCATGTCTGAAGATGCCAAGAGACTTAGGCTGTTCCAATTCTCATTGACGGGAATAGCCAAGGAGTGGTACGATAATACGCTCCCGCGGGGAGGTATTACCACTTGGGCTGAGCTCGAGCGTCTGTTCCTCGAGCGATTCTACTCTCCATCTAGGACGATCAAGGCTAGAATTGAGATCTCGTCCTTTCGCCAGAAGTCTGGAGAGGACCTACGTCAAGCGTGGGAGAGATACTCAAACATGCTGATAGAGTGCCCGCAGCACGGGTACAACGAGGGAGACATTATGGCATTCTTCTATAGTGGTGCCAACAAGGCGGGGCAAGACCATTTAGACGCCTGTGTGGGCGGAGCATTCCTGAATCAAGGCATAGAGAGGTGTAGAGAGATCGTTGACAACATTGTCACGAATGCCGGGGCTTGGAATGGAGACTCAGATTTTCAAAGAGTTCATCAGGTTGAGGAGGGAGAAGGAACGAGAAGGCTATTGATGGCCATGATGGAGAAGGTTAACAACCTTGAGTTGGGGAAGAATTTGGTTGGAGAGCATGTAGCAGAGAATGAGAAGGTAGACCAACCAATTGGACAGCAAGAGGTAGCCAACTATATGGGAGGTCCTTATTACAATCAGAATGGCTACCAAGGTGGTAACCAATATGGAAGGCCCTCTTATGGCCAACCATTTGTACCTCCAGGACCACAACCGCCTCAAAATCAATGGAGGAACACACTTGGGTACCAAGGAGGCCAGCAGCCTCCTCAGAACCAATGGAGGAAGAACAAAATTTTTTCATATGCTAACCCGAAGGCGGGTGTTACAGTTCCTCCAGGTGTTGATCCAGGATCGAAGCCTCCTGGTGGAGAAGGCGGTGCATCAACCGAGGAGATGTTGAGAGCTATCCTTCAGAAAGTGGAAGAAGGAAGCAAACGGTTGTCATCCTTGGAGTATGATGTGAAGGAGTTGCATAAGAAGGGTGATCAACGTGATCAAGAGCTCCAGAAGATGAATGTTGAGTGGACTAGAACTCAACAAGAGAACAATCGAAGGTTCACTTCTCTAGAGTTCCAGATGAGCCAGCAAAGTCAGTGAATAGAATGCCGGAGGGGAACCCGAAAGAGCATTGCAAGGCGATCCAGCTTAGAAGTGGAACCAACTATGAAGGTCCTCAGATGCCTGCTGATTCTGAGACGCCCCAAGTTGAGAAGGGGATTGAAAGTGAAGGGATTGAGAAGCATAAAGATGTGGATGAGTCCCATCAGAGCAAAGAGCTTGAAGAGGAAGGCCTTGAGAAGGGTGAGAGAGTTCCTAAGTGGAAGAAGACAAATGAAGCAAGGGAGAAAGTGAAAGAAACAGAAAGAGATGAATGGGGGGTACCCAAATCTGTGATACCCGTTCCGTATCCACAACGCTTCATGAAGAAGAAGCTTGATGAAAAATTTGCAAAATTTCTTGATGTTTTTAAACAACTTCACATTAACATTCCTTTTTATGATGCTTTGGAACAGATGCCGCATTATGCAAAGTTTTTGAAGGACTTGATTGCGAAAAGACGGCGAGTGGATGAGCCGAAGTTGGTGCAGCTGAACCACGAGGTGAGTGCATTAGTGCACAAGGCACTTCCACCGAAGCTGAAGGATCCAGAGAGCTTCACAATCCTATGCGATATTGGGAACGGGATCAAGAAGGGAGCATTGTGCGACCTCGGGGCGAGCATCAATCTCATGCCCCTATCGCTTTTCAAGAAATTGGAAGGTGGTGAACTTCAACCCACAATGATGACGCTTCAACTTGCCGACCGGTCTATTACTCGACCTCAAGGTGTGGTTGAAGACGTCCTTGTGAGAGTTGGAGATCACATTTTTCCAGCCGACTTTGTGGTTCTAGAGATGGAGGAAGATGAGCACGTGCCCCTGATCTTGGGAAGACCATTTTTAGCTACGGCGGGGATGGTGCTAGACGTGACAAATGGGAAGATTACGTTGAAGGTTGATGATCAAGAAGTGAAGATCTCCCTATATGAAGCCATGAAGCACCCGAAGGAGGATGAGAGCTTGTATTGCATGGATGCCATTGATCCTCGTGTTGAAGACACACCTCCTATCCCTAATCCTTCTCATATTCATGATTTTGTTAGTCCTTCACTTGATTATTTAACCCATGAGCATTATGTGTTTGATTATGTTGATAGGGATAAAGTGAAGAAGTTGAAGGATGAAGAGGTGAAGAAAGTGGACGTGGTCCAGTTAGAAGGGAAAGGAGGAGTTAAGAAGAAGAAGTCTAAATTCAAAAAGTTGTTTAGTAAGACTCCTCCAGATAAAGGTGAGAAGGAGTTGAGACCTATACCACTTGAGGTGGGGAAGGAAGCAAAGGAACTCATGATGGAGGGGCATCAAGGAAAGGAATGCAAACACCACTCTTATGAGAGTAAGGGAGGTAAATTTGAGTATGATGTCCCATAAGCTCCTTTGAGCTTGGTCCGGCATGAGGACCTTAAAAATAGCGCTGAATGGGAGGCAACCCATTTTTATTTGCTTTTGAGTGTTTTTAGTTATTTTCCTTTTATGTTACTAGGATGTTGTTGAGTTGTATGTTTAACCTCGTACTTGAGAGTTTATTTTGTAGGCTTGTCTCGAAGGAGTGCTAGATAAGTAAAGATTGAAGGAACCAACTTGAGACAAGGGAGTGTGCAAAGCTATTGAGAGAAATTGAATTATTTGGTTGAGGTAACCCACAACCCCAAACTTAGACCTCTTCGCAAGGTCGAAGTTTGGGGGGGGGGGGTGGAGTATTTATGTGTTTTATGACATTGCACCGGAGCACCCCTTATCTTTGAGTTGAGTTTGATTGATTAGTGGTTTGTTGAGATACTCCTTGGGGTGATTTTGATTTGACTCGCTATTGCATATTTCATGCCTATCAATCATCTTATGCTTGTTGATTGCTATCTTTGAGTATGATTTGATGAGTAGAGTGAGTTGTAAGGGTGAGTTAGAAATTCTTTTGTGTGAGTGTTTGAGTTTGAGCTGATTTGAGAAAGAACTTGTATGCTTGTGAATTTTTCTTTTGAGTATTTGTGTTATGAGAGTGAGAATTCACTAGGACTAGCATGGATGTGAAAGCCGTGAGCTTTTGAGCCTTATGAGATTTTGATGCATTAATTAATCTCTTCGTTTGTGAGTGGATCGTCACCTTAGAGGATGCTAGAACTTGTGTGTGCTCTCACTTCTTGATTGTGTCTAGTTTGATATGCCGAATGTGATCTTAGGCCATCTTTGATTTGAATGAGTCACTTAGCTAAAAATTTTCCTTACCATTGATATTTGTCCCTTGTTAGCCCTGTTGAGCCTAAAGCCTATTTTATTTGCTAGCACATTTAAACACTGTTCCAAGTTCCTAAGCCTTTTTGTCCCAATTTGAGTGGAGAATAGGAAAGTGTGAATGTTGAAGGGATTGAGTTGAGTTGAGAAAAGGAATTATGATGGTTGAGTAGTGATAAAATAAGGGTGTGAATGAGATTTGAGTTGTGGGAAAGAAAAAAATTGAGAATGAGCAAAAAAAAAAAAAAAAATGAGCTCATGTGTTTGTGCGAAAAAAAAAAAGAGTGAAGTGATTGAAAAAGAAGTGAAAGAGTGAAAGAAAAAAAAATTGAAGTATTGAGAGTATGGAATTGAAAGGGTGTTGATTGAACATGTTTGAAGTATTCTGTTCCTAATCTCGAAGTGCCAAAGTTTGATTTTCTATTCTCCATTCACTTTAGTCACTTTACCTTATATTGTTATCCCACCTGTACAAAGAGCCTACATTACAACCTTGAGAAAAGTCCTTTTTGATTCGGTATTGATTTCTAGAGTACGGTCGAAGTTAAGAGCACTTACAAGCCTATGGCTGCCAATTTGTGTGATTGATTGTTTGAGTGAGTCCCTTGATCATTGTTATACACTTGTGAGGGAGCGAAACACATCGTTGAGTGCACATCCATGCTTGATCTTGATGTTTCTTGTAATTGTTGCATGAGTATGATAAAAGAAAGTGAGTGAGTATACGGGTGATTGACTTTTGAAGCTTGAGTTCATTAGCTTGCATGATTGAATTTTTTACTCATCCCTAACAATTTCACTTGACTTATTAGTTCATTGCTTGGGGACAAGCAATATGGTAAGTTTGGGGGGGTTGATTAGGCGTGAAATTGTCATGATTCGTAGCTAGAAACGCCCTAGTTTTGGTCGAATTTATTGAGTTTTTATAGCCAAATGAGTACTATTTCTATACATTGATGAATTTGTCTCTTTGATACTCATAGGTGAATCGAGGACGAAAAACGGAGTTCGTAGGACTTTGAATCGACTCAAACAGATGCCCGGATGAGAAGATATCGAAGAAATACGAGTGGTATTAGTACATGTGAAGAAAAGTGTTAGTTGCAAAGGAAGGAAGACCCGCTCGAGGGAGATAGCTCGAGCGCCCCGCTCGAGCTAAGGGCTCGAGCGCTTCCAAGGCATTTCCTCCAACTTACGTTTTTCGACCCACGAGTTCACGAATCGGCCTGTTGCCTATATATATCTCTTCCAAACACGTTTTGAAGGACCCCCGAACTTAGAAATCACTTTTAAACTTAGTTTTTTTGAGAGGAAGGAGAGAAACAAGCTTTATTTACGTTTTGTTGAGGTTTTTCGTACGAATTCTTAGTTTCTTTTCGTTTATTAGTTTCTTTTCATTAGTTTGATTTCTTTAAACACTTTGAAACTTCGTTTTAGTTAATTAAATTTCAGTTCTCAGATTTATTTTCTTTTAAAAACCCTAGTTCATGTTTCTTATTTTCTTCGTTCAATTCATGATGTTTATGTTCGTTGTTTCTTCTATTGCTTTTATGTTTGTTAAAACCATGTCCGGCTAAACCCTTGTATGCTTAGGGTAGGATGAACTCGTAGAAGTAGGATGTGGGTACGTAATTAGGGTAATTTGTGACGTTAGTTTTAATTCTCTTAGTTAATGAATTCTTAAAATTAATCTAGACTTCGCTCTTGAATTTCGTTCGAAAGGTGTTAGAGAGAGGACGACCGTATCACTCTTTAACAACGAGTAGACTTAACGAGAGAGTTTAGGAAGGGTTAATTCATCTACCAGTTTAGCGAAGGAGGACGACCGCATCACCTTAGTTAAATTAGGGTCTCATTAATTAAGCACAATCTATTAACTTCTTAGTAGATTAGTGAAGTCGAGTGTTAGGGTAAAGTATTAGGGTTTAGAATCTTGAGCTTTCACCTTGCATTCTTAGACTTAGGTTATTTCTTGTGTGTCACAGTTATTCTGATTATGTACCTGCTCCGTTAGTATACGTAGGGATTCCTATCCTGAGCATCACCATCTCATACTTGCATACACACCTTAGATACTTAGTTTAATTTTCCTTTTGCATTCGTAGAGTAATTTAGTTTAGACTTAATTCTTTTAATTTTCAATCCCTAAACATACACTCATATTAACTACGACGCGTAGATCTTCAGGGATCTATTCGCATACACACTTTCCCTTGGGTTCGATAATACTTGGTCCCTATACTTGCCACTACTACAGTGAACCCGTACTCTTGCGGGGAAGCTACTAGTAAAAGCTAGTATATTCGCTTCAAGTCATTGCTCCCTGAAGCAACATGAGACTGACCTTGTGAGGATTTCTTAGGAACATATCCAAGTCCCCTTTTCTCATTCCCAAGCATCTGGCTGCTATTTATTTCCTCTCTAGCCACTGAGGATTTATTCATTGCTGCAACCTTTTTCTTGAGAGAGTCCTCACTCTTTTTCAGGATTTCATGTCTGGTAAAGAGGTCATCAAACTTACTCTTAAGTACTTTCAGTTCTTCCTTCCTGACCAGCTCTTCCTCAGCCAATTCCTTCAGAATCTTCTCTCTTGGGAGACGCTCAGCATTGATTAAATCAATCTCCTGAGTTAGTCTCACAATTTGAGCTGATTCTTTAAGATCAGACTGAGTGGGTTGTTCATTCAGGTTTTGAACCTCAGTACTCAATTTCTTGTTCTCCTCTACCAAGAAGACATTAGTTTCCTGCAGTCTGGAGAAATCAACCATCAATTGATCCAGACAGATCTGAAGGTTCATTTCTCTAACTGACTCTGAGCTTAGCTCAGGATTTTGACCAGTGTAAGAACCACATACAGAGTTAGATGTTACCTTAGGTTCCTCCCTTGCCATAAGGCAGACATCATCGTACTCATCATCAGAAAAGAGTTCAGGCGACCTCTCCTCAGGACCATCAGAGTCAGTTGCATTCTCAGCGAGCATGGCTCTCCGGTCAGCAAATCTCTGGTCTCTCTTGGCCCTCCTGTCCTCTCTTTCCCTAGCGCTCAGCTTCGGACAATCATACTGATAGTGCCCGCTCTGGTTACAGTTGTAACATGTTGGTTGCTCATCTCCTCTTTCTTTCCTTGGTTCAGGGTTCCTCCTTGAGTCAGGTTCCCTCTGTCTTGATGAGCTTTCCGTCTTCCCTGAGTGCTTGTCATCATGAGTACGTCTCTGTTCATCTCTTCGATCGGGCTTTGGATCTGAATATCTTCTTTCATTGCCACGATCTCTCCTCTGGTCAGTGTTTCTCCTTTCCTCATATCTCCTTGAGCTTTGGTGGGTTCCTTCAGGTTTCCTGTCACGTGAGTCCTGATAAAATTTCTTATAACGACCAAACCTGGAATTAAGCTTATCAAAGCGTCTGGCCATCAGGCTGTACTCCTCAGCGAGCTCTTCCTTGCTCATCTCCATCAGTGACTTTGATGAAGACTCAGCCGGTTCAGACCTGACCTTGAACGCCACGCTTTTCTCAGGAGTTTTCTCCTTTTCTTCCTCTTCTGGCTGAACTTTCTTCTTTCTTTTGTTAAGGTCAAATTCCAGTGCCTTTAGCTCTGAAAAAAGTAAAGCATAAGTTATGTTACCCATATCCTGAGTGTTCTTAAGCATAATTATACTGTTGTCCCATCTCTCAGGAAGGGCATTCAGGATCTTTGAAGCAACATCTCTCTTTGGAACATCCTTGTCCAGCATCACCAACTCATTCATCAACTTAATGAATCTTGACTCCATCTGATCGATAGTCTCATCAGGCAGCACCTCGAACGCTTCGAACTTCTGAATGGCAATGTTTTTCTTGTTTTCCTTTATCTTCTCTGACCCCTCGCACATCCTGGTCAGCTCATCCCAGACCTCCTTTGTCGTCTTTAAGTTCATCAGCCTTGCTGACTCCTCGAAAGGCACCGTGTGCAAGATGATATTCCTGGCCACATTATCCAGCCTCATCATCTTGATCTCATCAGTGGTCATATCCTTCCTTTCCTTAGGAATGGGTATATCAAGATCATCATACCCCCTACCTCTGGTATTAGGGACAGTGATTTTGATCGGTCCTTCCCTGAGAACATGAGGCATCTGGTCATGGATGGCATCGAGATGTGCTTCTAATCTGAACTTCCAATAGACAAAGTTAGATACAGAGAATTCAGGTAACGAAGCTTCAAGTCTCCTCGAAGTCATGATGATGCAAGTTTTATGAAAAGCAAACTCAGATCTGTTCAGTGACCACCAACAGTTTCTCCTTTGAAACTATTAGCATTCAAAGTCAGTGGTCTTTTGAACCACTGCTCTGATACCACTTGTTGGTCCCGGTACAAGACTGAGGAATACGTGTATGGGGGGGGGGGAATACACGTATACCAATTTTTCAAACTTAAAAACTGACTGAGTCCCATTTACTCAGAGTGGTAAAGAACTTGGAGCTGATAACACACCTACTGACTACACTTGGTGCGGGTCAGTTGGCTAACTATCAGTTCAAGTTCAGTGTGGAAATGTTTGAGCCCTGATAGTTTAAAGTCTTGTTTAGTTTGCTTTCTGAAAACTTGTTTTACTCAATTCTGAAAGATGTTTAGTAAGGGCAGTGCACTTTTTAGAGGATCAGGCAGATTGATTCTGACCTGATAAACAAAATGCTTATGAATGAATATGTTATATGGCAGGTATGCACAATATCAAAGAAATAAGAACACATCAAGTTTAACGTGGTTCAGAGACTCAAGCTCCTACGTCCACAGCCTGATTTAACAGGAAATTCACTCAAGGGATTCTTGTTTTTAACGTGCCAAGGTGCACCAAGACCAGCTAACCTCACTGATCTATACGAACTTCCTTACTAACACACTAACTGACTTACTCCCAACAAACCTAACTTAGGGTTTTGGTTTCAGTTTGGATTCCAACTTGGTTGAGATTATCCTTACAAGGCAAGGCTATGCTAAGGATTGGATAATCTCTCTAAGCTTAAGATAATGCTAGTTCGCTCTTGGAATACAGAATAACTCTCAGTAACTAAGAAACACTTGGGAAATTTAGATGGTTTCGAGTGCTTCTTCTAAGGCTGAATGCTTTGAGTGCTTGAGAGCTTGAGTAATTTCTGGCTTGGAAATTTCCCGTCACCTTGAATGGGTTCAAGGTCTTCTGTATTTATAGATGATTTGAAAAACTATCCGATGGAGAGATAGCCTTTCTTGTCAACTATGTAGAGTGGCTTCAAACGAACATATCTTCATGCAGCAGCGGTCCTTGCATGAATTTGGTAGTTGCATTAAATGCACATTAAATGCTTGCCCGTTGAACATGCAGTCTGAATTCAGTCTTCTTGTCAGGTTCCGTACGTGCGTGTCCTTCTCGGATTGGTCCACGTCATCAGGTTGGTGAGAATGTCAGAACTTATTCCTGAGATTCAGGCTTGTCTTATTAAGTTCATTTTGTCTTGAGCTCACCAGTCTTGTCCTGACGCTGACATTCCTTTTGCATTGCTTGGCTCTACTCCAAGTCTTCCCAATAACTCAGTTTCATCCTGTTCCCTTCAGGACTGAGTAGTACTGACCTCAGGGTCATACTCATCATCACTGAGACTTACTCAGCCAACTTAGAAGACTGCCATAAGTTCAGGATGGTAAATTATCTTCAGGCAACTTAGCATATGATTCAATTCCTGAGGATTCTTCCATACTCTTAGAAGTATCACCCCTGTGAGTGTTCTTCCATTGAAGAAATTCTTGATATGACTTGTCCTGTGAAATATTCACAATATTGCTGGCAATTAATTTTTTGTTGCCATATTGTACCAGAATATTATTCTGGCCTCTTCCACCTCTTCCTATAAGGGAAAGATCCGCTTCCTCTAGGTTGCTTATCTGCAAAATTTATGTTAGGTATTCTCGAGTTAAATAGTCAGGAAGGGAGTTTTCTTCACCTTTCTTATATATAATGTCAAAATCGAATGGAGCCAAATTAGCTTGTCATCTAGCAAACATTTGTTTAGAAACATCATGTTTAAAGTCTTTATTAAACATATATTTGGCTGCCTTACAATCTGTTTTAATTATAAATTTCTGATTATATAAATCATCTTGAAACTTTAAAACACACTTAACTATAGCTAAAATTTCTTTAGCTATGGTAGCATAATTTTTCTGACTATTAGTCCATTTTCCAGAATGGAATCGTATGAGATAATCCTTTTTATCAGTTGGATCAATTTGTTTCAATATTCCTCCGAAACCAATTTCTGAAGCATCTGTTTCAACGATTTTATCCCAATTTGGGTTAGCAATTGATAGACAAGACAAATATTTAACCTTTTCTTTAATTTTTTTAACAGCATCTGTATGCTTCTTAGTCCAGGAAATAAGATTCTTCTTAAGTATATCATATAAAATAGTTGTATCATCAGCAAGATTTTTATAATAAGGAGAAATATAATTCAAGCTTCCTAAGAATCTTTGCAATTGAGTTTTATCAATAATTTCGTCTGGAAACTTAGAAGTAAAATCAATACTTCTATTAATAGGTATAATTTTACCCTTTTCAATAATATGTCCTAAAAATTTAACCTTTATTTGGAAAAGTATCATCTTTGGTTTAGAAATAACTAAACCATTTTGAATGACTAATTTCTTGAATATATCAAGATGTTTAAAATGCGATTCAATATTTTTATAGAATACTAAGATATCATCAATATAAACTATGATAAATTCGCTATAAGGAATAAAAATATCATTCATAATTTTTTGAAATTCTGAAGGAGCATTTTTTAATCCAAATGGCATAACATTCCACTCATTAATGTCCAAATGGAACATTAAAAGCAGTTTTATATCTATCTTCTGGATTAATTTGTATTTGCCAAAATCCTGATTTTAAATCAAATTTAGAAAGTATAACAGAATCATATAATCTATCAAGAAGATCTTTTTTATTAGGAATAGGATGCCTAATCCATTTTAAAACTTTATTAAGAGGTTTATAATTTATTACCAGTCTTGGTACACCTCTTTCTTGTTCTGAATGTTTATTAACATAAAAGGCAGTACATGACCATGGTGATTGAGATGGTCTAATTATATTTTTTTCTAAAAGATTTTTTATTTCATTTTTACATAATTCTAAATATTCTGAATTCATTTGACAAGGTCTTGCCTTGGTAGGAATTTTATCCTCTATAAAATTCTCTTCATAAGGAAGAGAAACAATATGTTTCTTTATATTCCAAAAAGCATTTGGAAGATCATTACAAATTTCTAAACATAGTTTGTTATGTATCATCTTAATTTATCTTGTAATTTGTGATTTCTTAAATTATCTTCTACGGATAAAATATTAATTTTTTGTCTTAAAAAATTTAATTGGTTTTCTTTTATTCTGATATTATCAAGAATTTTATGAAGAATTTTTTGAAAAGGTTTTTCAATAAAATTAAGAACAATTGGCTCATTATTATAGGTTCCAATAATTCCATTATTATCAACCTTTATCAAAGGATAAATTTTTTGGATAAAAGGAGAACCAAGTATAACTTGATTGGAAATATTTTTGACAAGTAAGAAGCTTGTTGAAATATATTTTTTATCTATACAGACAAAAGCTTTAGGTAATTTAAACCTAATATCAAGTTTTTCTCCACCAGCATGTGATAAAGTATGAGTAGTTTTCTCGAAATATCTAGTAGGAATTAATCTTTCTTGTATTACATTTAAGTCTGCACCACTATCAACTAGTGCTATAAATTCTTTGGTATAAAAATCATCAATTAAAAGGATAATTTTTTACATGCCATTTTTGAGAAATAAACACCTCAATTTTATTGAGAAAATTCTCATTTATTTTATTATTTTCAAAAATATTTTCTTTTATCCTACTATTTTCAGAAATAATAATAGAATTTTTATCTTCTATTTTTTCGATTCTTTTTTCTAAAGCAATATTATTTTGCTTAAGAAATTTGATTTCTTTTTTCAAATTTTCTACTTAAAATTTTAAATCATTTAAAGAGGCAGGAGTTTTTTCTTCCTGCTTTTCTTTAAGCATTTGATAAACTTTATTCATCATATAGGGTTCATTGGAGACTTGTAGAGGAATATTATCACTTTGATTATTTCTTGTATAAGATGATGAACTTGGAATATTATCTAATTGATCTATAATTTGTGATCTTAAATTTGAATCTTTAATCGATTTTAATAATTCTATAGTATTACTATGATCTAAAACATTTATTTCTAAATTTTTCATTTGTGAGAAAAGTCTATATATTTCATTTTTCTTATCATTAGTGATATTATCCTGACATTTGCAATTATTTTCAGAAGTATCAGATATTACTGATTCTTGATCTAGGCCTCTAAGTTTTTCATTATCAGAGATTTCAGAGTTTTCAGAATATAATTCATATTCTTCGGAACCGGAATTTTCTTTTGATTCAGATTCAGAATTTATTAATATTTTAGATATTGCATCTTTAATATTATCATCTATTTGAAGATTATTAATCTTCTTTTTAATCTAACAATTTTTTGCATAATGTCCTTCTTTATCACATCTGTAACATTTGATTATTTGTCTTCTTTGTTTTTTATTTTCTTTTTTATTTTGTTTTCGGTGGGCATGTCTCTCTATTTTCTTTTTAGAAAACTTTTTCTTTTTCTTATATTTGTTGAAATCGTTTTCATATTTATTTTTATTTCTATTAGTTTTCCTAGTACTAGGCATATCCATAGCAAATTGTTCACAAAATTTTCCAAGTTGTTTTTTCTCAGACAAATTTTATCTCTTAATTTGTTGATTTAATTTAATTTCATTACATGAGTTTAAACCTTCTTGGATACATGTATTAATCAATTTTCCATAGGTAAAATTATCATAAGAAATATTAACTTCATTTCCTCTTAATTTATTTTTTATTTTTTGCAGCAAATAAATAAGGTAATCCATCAATAAATTTTGATTTCCAATGAGAACTATTACTCTCAGGTAATTCCATTACTCTACTTAAGAAAGTATCTTTATACCATCTAAAATCTGTAAGTGTTTTACACCTTAAATTTGGTAAAAGAGTACGAATATGCTCGTTGTTATCAGTATATCTTCCTGTAAAATGTTCTATTATATTTATTATCAGTGTATAAACTGAATTTTCAATAATAACTTCATTTTCTTGCTTTATATTATTGAGAATATGATCTCTACTTTGTTGGGTTAAATAATGATCCCACCAACCTTTTAATTGACCAGTAAATCCTGCGATAATCATTTTCGCAATATTTTTATCGGTATTACCATTATTTTTACAGATAGTAGAATACATTAGTATTCTATGAACATTATTATAAATTTATTTTTCAGTATATCCGTCTATATTCTATTCATAAATATTTCTACCACTATAACTATTATTAATAATGTATTCTTGTTCTTCATTAAGAACATCCATAGGAGTAGGTCTTCTATAATAATAATATCTATTCGTAGGTTTATCAGCCCATCTATCAATCTTATTAATTTGATCATCAATAATCTATTTATAATCAGAATGTTGTTCAACACTTTTAATAAAATCTTCTTTTAAAGTATTTAAAGAGAATTTTGAAAAATTTTCTTCTAATAATTTTTCTAACTCATAAATTGATTCTAACTTGAAGTCTTTAACTTCAGGAGGAGGCTGTATACTAGGAGTAGCAATAGTGATTAAATTTCCATTAGTTTTATTAGGAATTTTTGGGATTTTAAATTTATTAAATCTATAACCTTGTCAATTTTATTGTGAATAGAAAGAATTTGTTCTCCCAAAACATTTAAAAATAAATTTGTATAATTATTTTGTTGTATTAATAAATTGATTTGTTTGCAAGTTGCTTGTATAGTATCATTTTCAAATAATTTTGCAAATGCTAGAAAATTGCATATATTATTATATTTTTCAATTTGAAAAGGTTCTAATAGGGGAAAATCTTTATTAATAATTTGTCCATTCATCAATTTATAATTTCTTTCTAAAATAGAAATGTATTGATCTACATAAGTAGACATAAACCAAGGAACAAATAAAATAATAGTATTTGTTTCTTCACATTTTTTATAAAATCTTTCTTGAATAATTTGTTTTTCAACATTGTTGAAATTTTCAAAAAAACATTTTCGAAAGGGTTCTCATTTGGGTAGTCGAAATTCTTCAGAAATAATTTTTCTGGCTTCTGAACCAGGACAAAAATTAATTTTCTTGAAATTTAAATCCATTAACTAGGAAAACTCATTTCAGACATTGTCTCCATATATCTGTTATTAACTCCTTTAACTATATTATCTTTGCCAATATTTAATTCATTTATTCTTTCATTTTCAGATATATTATCTTCACTAAAATTTGTTTTTTCTCTTAGTTGAGAAGTAGAAGCTCTTGAAGGAGTTTCAACAACATAATCAACTGGAGAGATGTATGAGTACATATAAGGGGATTTCAAAAATTGTGATCTATTTCTTAGGGAATTATCAAAGTGTATATTAACAGTTCCTTCAGTAGTTTGGAAAACATCTAATAGTCTAGACGAAATATTAGACTGTGGTTTTACTGCTTTTTCTATGACCCAATTTTCTGGAAAAGCAATTTCTTCCCATTTAATAGATCTTCGAGTAATAATATTAGATCTATTGAAATTTGTTTCAATTAGAATTGTTTCATTAGCAGGTTTATCTTTTATTCTACAATGTGCATTTAATGTAAATAAAGGTTTATAATAAATTCTATAGCAAACACATATCACTTCAGATCCTGGAGTATAATTATAACCATGAATTTTAACATTTAATGTTAAGACATCTAGAATATTTATATCAGTTAAAGATAATTGTAAATTTGGATAGACATCAAAATAAACTGGACCATGTGTCAAACTGGACTGTATTATGCCCATCAAGGATTGTTTCCAATTCAAATTTCTACCATCTCTTAAAGCTGCAATAAAGCTTTCTGGTAATCCTTCTAAGGTTAAAGGTTTAAATGCAATCTGCACTAATCCAATATGTAAAAGTTTATGATCTTTTTTATAAGGCAAAATATCTTTTTCTGAAAGTAATTTTATGATTACTTCCTCATTATTAATAGAAATAGATTCTTCGGTTGTTTTAACAATTTGTTTAAATTCTAACATTTCAAAAGTTCCTAATTTGTAAATTACCTAAGGATCTATTTTTGGAATTGTCCATTTATTTAATAATTCTAGATTATGGGGTATTTCATACTCCATATTCAAACTATTTTTAACAGAGTCCTTATTGTTAAACATTATAAAATTGTAGTGTTAAAAATATGTCATCACTAAGCAAGTGCATAATCTCCATGGCTCTGATACCACTAATGCCCAAGCACACATACTGAAGCACATTTATTTAATAATCATCCAAGGCAAGAACTCTTGACCCATTGTTCATATTCGTTTATTCATTTATATATTTGGTTGTTATTAATTGAATTATATTTATAGCCACATTAATCCGTTCATTTGATCTTATAAAATCTCTATCAACACATAACACATGAACATTTAGACTTTTTTTAATTAAAGAAAAACAAACAAATGAATACTTTTCTAACCCTTATTATTAGAAGAGTTGCCATACAAATGATGGAACAAATGTTATACCAAGTAAAATATTTTTATATATTTACATAATTACACATGATAGGAGGGAAATCAAAACCTCGTACAAAATTGTGATCACAAAAAAAGTAAAAAAAGGAAGAAAAAATATATATTTATAAATATAATATTATATGAATTTACACATTCATGTAATATCCATGCTCGATCTGCACACTCGAGTACAAATCGAGGGTGGAAACTACAATCCATCATCATACACAGCACCAAGAAGAGGCCGTTATCAACAACCTCTCTTGCCACCCTAGTGAAATGGCCCTCCCATCATCTCTTTCAACCACTCTAAATCCCTCGTTTTCTCCATCTAAATGCACGCTATTAGAACAATGACTAGTCATTTTGAGCAGCAATTTAGCCTGCATTGAAGACTTCAAACTCTGCCTAACACCACAAAAACCATGGCTTTCCATTCTTCCTTTCCAAGTCTCCAAGCTCTCAAATCTCAAACTATTCTCACTCCCTTTATCACAATTCATCACATGTTTAATCTCCTTCCCAAGAAGATTCTTCTCGATTCTGGATCGCTCCAAGCTGTCGAGCGGGAGACGATCATCGAGCGAATCGAATATGGCCGCATAGTAATGCAAAGACTCCATGAATCTCGACAAAAAGTTATGCGTCTTTTTACTCCCTTCTTGTTCCACCAGAACAACGAGAGCGGGGTTCATCGAGTGAACATATTTAAGCATGTTGGAATAGCTATTAATTGAGCTCAAATTAAACACCAAATTGATAGCAACTACTTCACCTTTCCTTATCTCGGGCTTCCCACCTCCCGAAAGCCCATCAAACTCGAAAATCAAATTAGGAAAGCCCGTGGCGAACCCCACGAGCCTCGTCTCCGTTTCTTGAATCTGGTCCGCGCTCCGCCCGAACCCGGTGATTCTCAAGGAGATCCGGCTTGTGGGGCCCGCCTTCTCGGACAGCGACTGCATCAACGACGGCCATTGGAAACCGTACGACACGTTGAAATCGATCACATGCAAACCCCGCCTTTTAGTACCACTGCTTTCAAATGCTTCAAGAATTGCTTGATTTGCAGTGAAATGTGCAAATTGGTAGAAAGGTGAGGCCTTATACATATGAGTGAAGGCCACAAACTCCTCATCATGAGTGGGGCCCTTCATGATCATATCATAGAAAGGCGATTCTCTTGTAAGAAGCCTAGCAAAAAGGCCATCTGCAAAGTATGCAGCCACTCTTTGGACAGAATCCCCTGCTACGCACACATTCTTGTACAATTGGCACATGTTTTCCACGGCTGACGCGATATTGTTTTCGTTAACAAGTGTTGATGACATGAGAAGAAGATGGATCAAATTAAGCCCTTTTACGTCCTCGTCTTCTTGGTTGCGTTGATCCAGTTTTTGCATCCGATCCCTTATTTGGAAGAGGGCAAAGAGTTTGCCCTCTTCTTCGTAGCTTTCACTCGACTCTGAGGAGTCTAGTGAAAGAGTGGTTTCCTTTCTCTTTCTCTTTCTCTCACATTGTGAATTTGTGTGATTGATGGCTAGTTTGAGGCATAAGAGTTCCTCATTGTGTATTTCTTCCATTGTGTGTAAAGATGAGAGAGATTGAGAGGGGGGATGTGGATGGTATTTAAATAAATTATTAACATGTGATGGAACAAAAGTACTAGAATAGGTCCAAGATTGTTACATAGGGAATAAAATCTTGAGTTCTTCAATGTGAAAAAATAGCAAGAAAGGTGAGCAGGGTATCTTTTTCATCTCCTTAAAAAACAGCGTTCAAGGTCAAGAATCTGTTGGTGTTTAATTTCATTGTTTGAATACTATGAAGAGGTGAATTTTTGGAATTTTTTGAAGTTCGGAGACATCAAGAAAGGCCATATGCTTTGGACAAAGTACAGCTAGGAAAATAATGGGCATCTAACATAAAGTCTTTAAAAAGAATTGTTCATATTGCAGAAATTTGATTTTATATTTGGAGATTCTTTATGCACCCCATCTCATTGACTTTCCCTATTGAAATTTTGTCATGAATGAAGAATACAAATTGGGTTTGCTTTTGAATTTGATTCTGATCCAAGTATTGTTAAGCTGTAATTATAATTCATGGGAGAAAATTTAAAAGCTCAAAGAACTTTTGGACTTAAATAAATTTCTATACTTAAATACTAAATTTTAATTATTAGCAGGAGTCCATTAGGAATTTTTTTTTTTATATTTATAATGAAGAGAAATTTGTACTAAAATAAAATGCTACTCCCTCCATCCTGTGTTTTAAACTCCGTCCACAAAAATTATACCCCTTTCGTTTTTTACAATGATTTTATTTCTTTTACCATACAACCATCACTTTATTACTTTACATATGTCTATGACTTTACATTCATAAACAACCACTTAACTCATAAATGAACCACATAATAACCCAAAATATACTTACTTTATCTATTTTATTTACATTTTCTTAAAATTTGTCAAAATGAAAGGGGTATAATCTTCGTGGACGGAGGGAGTATATTTTATTAATGATATTTACTAACTGCAGCTTCCTTCATATTTTTATATTGGCAAATTATAGTGAACACATTTTATCGGGAAGTTTATTCAATGGATATTAGATTTCATTAAAACATATAAGTTGTTTTTACTAAAATGTATTAGTTTTGAAGGATATTAATTGTTTTCACTAAAAAATATTAATTGTTTACTTAAAAAGTATTAATAATTTTACTAAAAAATATTAATTACAAACCAATTTCACTTTAAACAAATTTTACATTATACACACTCTTTTTTATTACACTGTGCTAAAGTCATTGGTAATTATTTTCCAACTCCCCGTCAGCTTAAATATATGTAGTAATTAATGAAGGATGATTCGATAGTAAATAAACCAAACTCAAACAAAAGTTCGGCTAAAGTTCATTTGTACATCTATGTCGTCCCCTAGTTCAAAATGATGGGTCGTCCTGTGCCAACTTGATTCTAATTTTACGCCGAATATTACGATGGCTCTTGGGTTAGAATTTCTTTAATGATAATAATAATAAAAATAAGGATAAATATAAGATGATTATATAATGAGAACAAACAATAATTACTCATTTGATTACCTTATAATCTTCTAATTAATAATCCTTCTCCTCAATCAATCCCCCAATGCCACAACCAAGAACCTCTATTTTTCTTTATATTTTTCAAAACTAGAGCACAATACTATTGATGTAACCACCATGGAAACAATTGTTCATCAATATTTTTGAGGATGGAGAAGGATTTTTTTTATTCCCATTGAACTATTTGAAACAAGCGTCCAAGTTCTAAATCTCGTGAAAATAATTGATACCGCTTAAAAATGTACGCATTTCAATTATATAAAAAAAACTTAATCTAAATTGTAGTGTACACACTCTTGGTTGGGAGTATTATAATAATTTAATATTTTGATACATTAAAGTCGCGACTCGTGTTTTGAGCAGGACTGCTGAAAATACCAGAGAATTTTTTTTTGCGCGTACAGTTGTTTGGCTGAAAGAAATAAAAAATCGATGGTTTTTTCAATGAAGAATCAACAAACAAGTTTTTTGATGCTTACACAGTATCAATAAATTATATTTTATTTTACAATTGACATTATTCAGTAACATTAGTTTTTGCTTAAAAACTTAAGCAAATATTTGTCTGAGATTTCTTGGTGGCTTATCCTATTTGTCTGCATTACTTTTCAGAAATTTATGAGTTGATTGGATATTAAAAGTTGGTAGAACTAAACCTTTGGATATGCATGAATCATGACATAAGAATTGCTGTTTGAATGAATCAACTTATAAAACTTTTAATTGTTGAGATTTTTGGTACATAAATTCAACCACATTTATGAAATCAGCAAGTCTGCGTTACAACATTATCAATAAGTATTGTACCAATGAAATGATATATATACTGCAATAATATATATTTCAGAATTGAAATGCAATAATATATATATTTCATGAAATGCAATAATATTTTCAAAACTGCAAAAAAAAAAAAAAAAAAAAAGTCCTTTAACGACAACAATCATGTCATTATAATTATTCAAGTTTAAAAAAATTTGATAACAAGAAATAACCTTTTATGACAACATCTTGATATTAAAAAATACTTTCTATCATTAAAATTTTTTAGTTAGAGAAAGCTATAAAAACGATATTTTTGTCACTAAAAGTCAATTTTGTTACTAAAACAATGTAGTAGTTTTTTCTGAAAAGTGCAAGTGAAATCAAACATTTTTTTATAAAAGCATTTGCACTTTTCAATTTAAACAATTGATACTGTTGCCTAGTATTCCAATTTAATGAATAGTAATTTATTATATTACTATTTATTCGTTAGATTCCAATTAAATTTATTCGTTACCTAGTATTTAATGAATAGTAATTTAGTATACATATTTATTCTATTAGTATTGCGTTGAACAATTTAGCGATACCATTGTGTTTCATAGTTGCAAGAGAACTGAAAATTCTCTTTGCCAAGAACAAGGCGGGCAGAGAGCATCAAGAAAATGGAATCCTAAACTCGTGTCGTTTTTTATTTATTTATTTATTTATTATTATTATTATTTATTTAAAGCAAGAAAAATGGATCGAGATGCCGATAACGATGCTACGTCGTCGTTTTCATAGCCTCTATAATCAGAGAATATTCGTGCATGAGTCTATTCTATGAAATTAGTCAGGGGATGCTTGTTTGTTCTAATCAAGTAACCTCGTAAAAGACATTTTCTATGCAAGAAAATAGAATAGAAGCTTCTCCCTCTCGTGGGAATATTTGGAAGGATTAAGTGCAGGATAATACAATTCCAACCCACTTTTTACAAATTGGTACAACATAATTGAACAGACGCACAAAAAAAAGTTGAACATAAGTATATATTTTTTGAACACTGTATTATCTTGTAAATAGTGGTGTTCAATTGTATTATTTTGTGAATGCCCCTATTTGGAACAAAGACTTTGAAGGGACTTCCAAGATTTTATGCAACTTTCTTTTGGAAAGGGATGATTCTCCTTTTCCATATATAAGGTTTATACAAACACCCACGTACCGGTATATCTACAAAACAAAGTATAAAGCGAGTCTGGTTCATATATGAAACATTTTAAAGGATGTGCATTGTTTCAGTTAAAGATATTAGGTTTGTAGAATACAAATTATTTTTATTAAAGAGTATAAAATTAAAGAATATGAAGGTACGAACTGTTTGACTAAAGAATATTAGTTATTTTATTAAAGGGTATAAATTGTTCTACCTAAAAATAATGCAAAGTGATTTATATATAAAAAAAATGCACACTATACCCTAATGAACATATATTAGGCGCATGAAGTATCTTAATCTATTCATAAGTCATACTCCCGTTTATTCAGAATCGATGTAATTTTGAATCAACTAGGATTTTGCCCGTGCTATGCAGGGGGCTATTTAATTTATCCATTGTTAAAATAGTTGTGAATCTATATTTTATGACTATTTTGGCTGCTCGTAAGTTTCATTGCCTTTTTCTATGGTGTTTTGAGGCGGTAGAAAGTTTACTTTTATGAATTTGAATGAGAACTTTATAATTTTCCTAGCTGCCGATCGTGAGCTTCATTTTGTGTAATTGGTTTGTCATCATCCAATACCAATTCAAAGACAGTAATGTTTGATTCTTATGGAATCTTTTTGCAATTAATATAAGTATTCAATAGTTACAAATATTTCCAAATGATAGGCCTCAAGGGAAAAATCTGAATTCCCTCTAATATTTGTTGCTAGATCATGACAGTAAATTTCACGATGTACATTTTCTTTATTCATTGGAGTATATGCAACCTCACTTGGGATAAAAAAGTTATCAAGAATTTTCGGAAGCTTGCGAATTATATAATGTCTCCCTCACTACAAAAAAACTCGTGTTTTAGCGACCGAAATTAGCGACCGACATAAAGTTGGTCTCTAAATAATGTATTAGCGACCGAAAGAGACCACCGGTCTCAAATTAAAAATATTTGCGACCGCCATAAAGGACGGTCGCTAAATCGAAAGATTAGCGACCGCCTACGACCGCCTAAACGGTCGCTAAAACTCAAAAGATGGTCAAAACTGACCAATAATTTTTACCGCCTGATTAGCGACCGCCTAGGCGGTCGCTGACTTCAAATTTAAACTCAGCGACCGCCATCAGGCGGTCGCTGACTTGTAACGTTTGACCCGGGTTGGTAACGGTTGAGGGTTATTAATGCGGGAGGTATAGCGACCGCCAAGAAGCGGTCGCAAATTCTAAATTGGTCAAACTGAACAGTCCGATTTGGTCAAGAAGAGACCAGATATCGGGAAATAGCGACCGCCAGAAAATCATTTTTAAAAAATTATATATACCTTCTCCTCCGTGTACATACTCATAAAACTTTTCCTCCTACTCCGCCGTCGCCACCGCCACCTTGTCCGTTGCCACCGCCGTTGCCGTCGTGCCGCTGCCAGCTTCTACATGAAAATTAACCGTGAGTTTTCAATTTTTTTTAACTGTTTAAATTTTTGTAAAATTATATTTTATGAATTTATGCGTATGTGTGTAGATTTTATACGTATGTGAAATTATGTATATGTGTATGTGAATAAGTAAATTATTATATATTATAGTAGGTCCTGTTGTGATAGAATCTGTTAAGTGCAATTGAAAATATGATCACATAGGAAATGAAAACTGAAAATTACAATTATTTATCAATTTCAACGGAAATTTAGTTACAATTTTTTTAATTTATTTGTTAATTTATTTTATGAATTATATATAGTTAGTGAATAAGTAAATTATGCGTATGTGTGTAGATTTTATGCGTATGTGAAATTATATGTATGTGTATGTGAATAAGTAAATTATTATATATTATAGTAGGTCCTGTTGTGACAGAATCTGTTAAGTGCAATTGATAATATGATCACATAGTAAATGAAAACTGAAAATTACAATTATTTATCAATTTCAACGGAAATTTAGTTACAAATTTTTTAATTTATTTGTTAATTTATTTTATGAATTATATATAGTGAGTGAATAAGTTAATTATGCGTATGTGTGTAGATTTTATGCGTATGTGAAATTATGTGTATGTGTATGTGTATGTGAATAAGTAAATTATTATATATTATAGTAGGTACTGTTGTGACAGAATCTGTTAAGTGCAATTGAAAATATTATAGTTGTGTTTGACTAATACTATTAGTTCTATATTATGGTTATATTGATGAAAGTATTATTTGTTTCACTAAAATTTATTGATTTGATAGTAATATTGTCACATACATCATTCATCATTTAATTTAAGCATACAAATGTTCGTGGAAAAGGATTATATTTATTAGTTGAATTTATAATTATTTCAGATGAACCCAGTTCAAGATAATCGTCTCAGTGTCATTGTAGTCGACAACAGGTAAGTATTTTCTAATGAATTATGTATATTTTTAATTATATATATTAATATTATTAACTTGATTTTTTCATTTGTTGTCACAGGCTGCTTCCAGCCCATGAGACTAGCTCAATCGTCTCACAGGTTATTAAGATGACCACGTTTGAGTATGGTGCCCACTCGTAGAGACAAGTGTCCGAGCAAAAGAGGATGGAGTACTTTGATGAGTTCAATGTATAAAAATTTTATTTTTTATGATTTTAACTTTGAATTTTTTAATTAATTTGTTAATATTCTATTTTTAATTTATATGCAGAGGCGGTGCGTTTGGGACCCTGCCCGCGATAGTGTTATGTACCACTTGTTCTGTGTGAAAGTGCAAGAACGGTACAAAAACATTATCTACAGGCTGAAGAAGCGGTGGGAGCAAGGGAATCGGACGGAGTTGAGTCGAGCACCAGACGGACGATCGATATGGGATGGTTTCGTGGATCACTGGAACAATAAACCATCATTCAGAAGAAGATTGTGGAGAGAGGGAGGGAGAGAGAGAAAATAATGAATTAAAAAAAAAAGGGACTCAATTTCGAATTACATACAATTAAATGTATAAAAACGAATGAATTAATAATATATAATAGCCTAAAATATTAAATTTATAAAATTAATAAAAAATTAGTAAATATATATAAAAACGAATTAGAAACAAAAAAGAATGAATTTAAAAAAAAGGGGGACTCAATTTCGAATCATATACAATTAAATATATAAAAACTAATGAATTAAAATTTATAATAGCCTAAAATATTAAATTTATAAAATTAATAAATGTTTATATATAAACGAATTAGAAACAAAAAGGATTGAATTTGATGAATTTAAAAAAATGGGGAGTCAATTTGAGGTTATATACAATTAAATGAAAATAAACGAACAACAATAGCATGTGTCCTAGTGGTTCACACTTCTTCCCGGCTACCCGGAGGTCGTGGGTTCGATTCCCCTTGGGCGCATATTTGCCCATTTATTTCTACAAGCCTCACAAGGGCTTCGCCGGTAGTCGGTCGCAAAACCATGACCCGGCCGGATCGAACCCGATAGATTCAGCGACCGGCTAAAGGCGGTCGCTGATATTAGCGACCGCCTTGACGGTCACAGACTGGCGACCAATGATAAAAAGCGGTCGCTAATATTAGCTACCCACTTTTTAACGACCGATTTTTTGGTCAAAAATCGGTCGTTAATCACGTTTTGCGACCGAAAATCGATCGTTAATTCCCCTTTTTTTTGTAGTGCCTTTAGGAAATATTAGGGAATATTTTGACAATTATAAGTTAGATCTTCAACATAATTTTATCCTGAAAAAACATCCTGGCTTAGAAATTTTATAGATTTATTATTCACCATCAATTATATGTCCTCTACTATTTACCTACGCGAAAAATTAGGTGACACCTTAAAAAAATACCAATAGATAAAAGTGGTCACCATTAGAAGATAGAATTCACTCCAAAGTTGAATGTATATATATATATATATATATATATATATATATATATATATATACAGGGGCAGATTTACGGTAGGGCTGCACTGAGCTTCAGCCCAGTGCAAGCCCAAATTTACATCTATATACATATGGTCAGATTATAGTTTTAGCCCAGTCTAGTCCAATTTAATGATAATTCAGCCTAGTGCAGTTTAATTTTAATATATTTCAGCACCGCACACCCACCAAATCCTCTTATTGATATATGACCAACCACTTTTATTTTAGGAATGTTCATCCCTAAATTCATCCTAATCACATATTAAAATATCTTATCTAATACTAATAGAATTGAAAGTTACACATTAACAAACTATTCAATATCCCACTTTCTCCTGCTGCTTGTCGAAGTTGTAGGTCCAACTTTTTTATTTTTAAGTTTAAAGTATTAAAATTAAAAAGCAAGATTTTTCATATGTATAAGTAATTTTTTTTAGATGTGTTTTTCTTAAAATTAATCTCGTCCCTAAAAAGTTTGTAAAATTTTTCTAACATATAACCTAAGTGTAGGTTTTATATGAAAATATTCATAATAAGCATGTCAATTTTGTATTTGTATAGATTCATAATTATCATTTTTAACTTTTCAGATTGTATTCGAATTAGATATGAACTCAATTATTGATAAATTGTAGGACAATATTTAAGTGAACATCAAAACATTATGTTAAGTATATATTTTAATGCAAAAATTTGTGTGAGAGTATCTCACCAATATACTATATATTATCACTTTTTTAACAAAAATATTACTCACCCCGTCCCAATATTATTTTTTCCATTTGACTTTTCTCGACTTTTAATGTGAAACTTGATTTGTACTGTACTATTTAAATGCATGGATAAAATAGTTTTCTGATAATAGCGTAATATTCAATTTAAGTGCATGAGACAAAATGAAGATGTTTTTCTATGTAATCATTAGTGGAATGTGATGTAATTTAGAAATATTTAAAGGGGATGGGTAGTGGAATGAAAAAACAAAACTGAGACTGGGGGAATATCATTTTTTTTAATATGAAATGTATTATTTTTAATTTTTTGACTTAAAATAATATATTTTGCATTTTTTAACCGATGCACTTTAAATACATATTTTGAAAATATTGATAACAATTTACCTTAAAGGTAATAACATTTCTATTAAAAAGTGATATCAATTTTACGGTGATACGGTCTTGCACAAGACTTTCTCATATTTTAATATCTCAGAATGTTTACGTTTCAGCCCACCCCACTATTAAATCCTGGATCCGCCACTGTATATATATGCATGTTTATTTAAAACATATAATAATTTTCTTATTAAAAAAACATACAATAATTTTCTCGAGGAAAAGTCTGAAGCGAATGACGGAGGACAGAATTCGAAAACCAGATTTTACGTTATTTCTTTCTCTTTCTTTTCTACAACCTCTCTATAAAATGACCACAATCTGTTTCAGTACATGATGATGTGTATTAACCTTAAGCATACCTAAAACAATGTAATCTTTTTCAAGTTCCTTGCAATATACAAGAAAGTTTTAAAAGTATGCAATCAATTATGGCTTACAAGACTAAAGGCTAGAAGTCAATTTAGGCATTAAGTTCCCAAATAATCACTTTGTGAGAACCCAAAAGTTATCTGTGTAGCATACATAAGAAACAATTAAATAATATCTCACCTACGTGTGGACGAAATATGTTAATTATGGGTTGAAATATATTAATTTTTGGATTAATTGCAAATACAATCACAATCTTTTTGCAAATTACAATATAATTTAAACTTTTAAATCGTTGCAAATAAAACCCCAACTTAATATTTGGTTGCAATGATGTTTCACTTACATGAAAATGAATAATTAACTTTATTAATATGTTTAGATTGGTTTGGGTGACAACATAATTAATCATCATTTTTTAGCTGATTGAAATTTGTCTTTTGGTTAGAATTGCAGCCAAATGCTAAGTTTGGGTTTCCTGCCTAATTCACCAATTCATGAGAAGATACTGAACTTTTATATTCGAATTTTTTTTCTGTAGGGATCTTTGATTTTTTTTTTTTAATTTATAAAAATTAAAAAGTTTAAATTAAATTGCAATTTGCGAAAATGATGTGATTTTATTTGCAATTAAACCTTAATTTTATTAACTCCATTCACACACAGAGGGTAGGATAGATACACAATAATTATGGACACAGTAAATATCTAAACCTAGAAACTTAAGATCAACTAAACATTTAAAAGAAAAAATGAATGTTCTCAATTTAAGAGTCTACGAAATAAATCATATAGACAATCTTAATTGTCACAACCATTGCACATGGAAAGCAAATTCTTCTGTAACCTCCTCATACGCCCAACATAAAACAATCACATTAAAGTAAATATAGAATAGAAAATACTCCATTAATATCAAGAGAACATCTCATGGAGACAATCTATTCATCCATTATTACTTGAAGATGATCTTCTCCCTTTGAATTGGAGTGTGCACGACAGATTTAATTGAACAATGGAGTTGAAGAAATTTGATATGAGATTTAGGAGATAAAGAAGGGCTGGTGAAATACACAGCTAGATTCGAGGCTTGCCAACAAACTAACCCAATTAAAACGAAACACATATTATCCATCAGTCATTGCAAATATATATATATATATATATATATATATATATATATATATATATATATATATATATTTATTTATAAAAATCTTGAAATACATTATGAAAGTATTAGTGCCAGAATTTAAACTAACAATCAACGGCATAACTACAGAATCTAAGTCATATAATAAACTACAGAATTTTCAAATACGAAATTAGTAATTTATTTTTAATTCAATTATTTTTTCAATGTAAATTCACAACCTTCCACCGATTAAGAACTCATATCCCATTTACAGAGTGTAAACATAAAAAGGCAAATATTTTTCATATATTGCAATTGCAGACAATATCATGATTAGGTTAACTCATATATATTTTACTTGTAGCTAATATATGATATGCTATAAGAAAATCTTACTTAAACACTAACACTAACTCAAGCATCACATTCACTGGTTTAACACAAAAATGTATGGTTCCAGCATAAACCTTATAAGGAAAAAATAGAATATAGAAAAATAAAAGTGGGATCATGTCAAATGTATTGGTTTAACACATTTCGCTCTGACATGCTTCCTCAATAAGTCCTCCATTTACTTCAATAAGATGAAGAATAATTCAGAATAAATTGAGTTACACTATTTTAAATTAATTATACCAAATCAAGAATTAAATAATATACTCAATTAACATGCCTATATCTTGTCTGCCCACCTCTTGTATCAGATTTAGAAACACTAGCTGATTGAAGAAGTCTCCATTGGATTGGAGAGACCAGCCTATAAATTGACCACTCTTCTGATCGCCTACAATTTCAATACTAACAACATCAATCCATCATATGGCTTGAAGCTTTCCTGCAATTTCGAATGCAAATTAAGACATGAGAGGAATTTCCCTTTGAATAATGAATTAAATAATTGAATACCAACCTGCCTCTTCACCTCCTTCGCCCCAATTACCACCTCAAAAGATGAGCGTTTCTTCAATTAAGCCTCTTCGCCTCTGTCTACATTTCTTTGTGGGGGAGATTAAAAAACGCAGAACATGGGTGGTAACGGTTATAAGTTTAAACAGTTTTATTAATTGTGGCTTGTTTAAGCAGTTTTAATAATTGTGGTTTGTTTAAAATAATTTAGAGAAGAATGTAGAAAAATAATTTGGTCTTTTTTAAGAAAATTAAAATGACATGTGGCAGATTATAAAGGGCTAACATGTGTCAGCATTTGGATCGAAGCAGAGCCCCAGTGGTAACAAAAGAAAAATTAGCATAAAATTGTATGGTAAAAGCTTGTATGTATAAGGAAATATATTAGAAACGAACAACCTAATGATCTTCTAATCTTGTAGTGTGTTGCCAGCATTTTCAAGGTCCAACACACACACATAAATACCCAAAAATGTATCACAAATTATTGAGTGCACTCAAGTGAATAACACACATTTGAATTTTGAATCAAATTTCAAACTAGTTTTAACTTTTATGAGTTTAGAAAAATCAAAATTAATTTGAAATAAAACTCAAAACTTACACAAGAATGAAAAGTTTCTCCTAGCATAAATGATAAAAGCGCAAGTCTGAATTATTTGGTAGACGATGTCTCCTGAGAGAAAAGGATAAATACAAAAGTAAAAACTGCAGGTTTAGGACATTACTTTCCAAGTAAATAAGAAAACAGGGAAGTAATTTCCTTTGGTCATAAGCTTAGTTGAACATCAAACAAAAGTTGTCCTGCGACATGTCTTGTTGTAGATAAAAGAAAAAAAACCATCATTTGAATCACACATCAAGAGATATCATTTCATGATTTATTGTATACCACAAGAATAACTCACGACACAACCTTATAGACATTAGTACTTTGAGGGGCCATTTGGTTCACGGGATGAGATCGATTAGATGAGATTGGATTAAATTAGATAGGATTATTTGAGGAGGAATGTGTGTTTGGATTGAATGATTAGGTGGGTTTAAAGTGCAATATACCATATTTAAAGCATGAGATCCTTGAGGGATTATTTAGTCCCTCATTTGATGGATTAGATAGGTTAATGACTCGGACCCCAATTTTATCCCAGGCCGTAAACCTGCGAACCAAAGCAATATTACATAGGATTGAGTGAGACTAAAACTTTACTCCCACTCAATCCACCAACCAAACGACCCCTGATTAATTTGTTTTGTGGATATACTGTTGATCACACAAGAGACTCATACAATACAACAACAAATTAAGTGGAAGACTTTCTTTGGTAAAAGGACAATGAAGGAGGGATTCAATCATTTTTCCTTTGTTTTGAAATTCATTCCAGTCTCCTTTAATTGTTTCCCAGTTGCCTTTGAAGAAGCCAAACTTGTCGCAGACATCCAATGTATATTTTTTCCTTATTATGTTTTGAGTTGATAGAGTTTGTAACTATCGATGCTATTCCGGATCACTTTGGGGAAACTGGAATTTTTTTCTTTAGATTAATTTAATGAGAGACTAATTCAATAATTTAAAATTCTAACTTGAACACTCTTTTTTCTAATTATTATTGTTCTTTGTAGTTTCCTGAGTCAACAGTGAGTCAAGTCCACTCAAATTCCAATTTCCAGTCTCTCATTTTCAATGACCACTTCAAATTCAAAAATATTATAAGAATCACGTAATAACATCTTACTTTACACCTCTTAAATGAATGACGTGATATGATTGGTTCTTTAGTCTTCATGCATTATATATACACACATATACATGTCCAATATTTCTCACCTTCTCTATTTGGGCTAGAGCAAAGCAGCATATACATACAGAGAGCGAGAGCGAGAGCGAGAGCGAGAGTGAAATCTACAAAAAAGAAAAGAAAAAATGTTGAAGAGGGTAGTTTACAGTGTTTCAAACCTGTTTGTATTGATGCTTTACGTTCAAGTGGTGTCTTCACAGCTTCCTCCTGATCAAGTTCACGCCATGACTAGAGTATATGAAATCTTTCAGAATGATAGTGCGTCTTCCTTTGTGTGGCAAAATGATGGGAATAATTCAAATCCTTGTTCATGGAAGGGAGTCAATTGCAGCTCTGGTAATTCTTTCATAATCCATCTTTCTTTCACTATGTTTTCGATATCCACCTCTCAATTTCTTCCAATTCTATGCTCTATTACTTCTCTAGCGTCTCTTGATGTCTCTATCAATAACCTTACCTCAATCCCTGATCAATTCTTCTCTGATTGTGGGAAACTCACTGAGTTGAAGCTCCTGAATTTCAGTTTCAATGAGTTGAATAGTTCTTTGCCTACTTTCGATGGGTTTTCAAACATAGAAAGCTTGGATTTTTCTAAAAATTCATTGAATGGGGAGATCAAGACTGAGTTTGATGGGTTGGGCTCACTCAAGAGCCTAAACCTTAGCTGGAATCGGTTCAGGGGAACCATTCCTACTAATCTAGGGAAAATCGAGGAGCTTCGGCTTTCTGCTAATAATTTTACTGGTGAAATTCCTATAGAAATAACAAAATATAGGAATCTGAGTGTGATTGATCTCAGTGGGAATGCTCTCTCAGGCTCGATTCCAAAGGAATTGGGGGAGCTCACCAGATTGGAAATCTTGGTGCTGTCTCTCAACAATTTGAGAGGTGAAATTCCTACTTCACTTTCCAATCTCACAACTCTCAAGAGGTTTGCAGCTAACCAGAACCAATTTCAGGGGAGTATTCCTTCTGGGATTACTTCCTACCTTGGAGTTTTGGACCTGAGTTACAACAACTTGACCGGGACGATTCCACCCGATCTGCTATCTGGCCTTAATTTGCAGTCTCTCGACTTGACACACAATCAACTGCAGGGGCCAATTCCTGCAAGCAGTTCAACTAAACTGTTCAGATTGAGATTGGGAAGCAATTTTCTTAATGGCTCGATCCCGTCTGAGTCATGGGAGAGTCTTGGAGAATTGATGTATCTGGAGCTGGATAACAACGAGTTAAGTGGAGCAATACCTTTGGGGTTGGGTAGATGCAAAAGTTTGGCCCTATTAGACTTAGGCCACAATAGATTGACAGGCAAGTTGCCTCCAGTCTTAGGTAATCTAACCAACCTTGTAGTTTTGAGTCTTGAATTCAACTATTTTGATGGGGAAATCCCACCACAGATTTCGCAGTTAAATACGTTGGATACGTTGAATTTAAGCTCGAATACACTGAATGGATTGATACCTTCTTCGATTTCAAATTTGAAGAATCTTGCCAATTTGGACTTGCAAGGTAACAATCTAAGTGGTCCTATACCAGAATCCATTGGAAGCTTATCTGCTCTGGTAGAACTCCAGCTGGGAAGGAACCAACTTAGTGGCAGAATTCCAGCTATGCCAGACAAACTGCAAATTGCTTTGAATCTCAGCAGCAATCTCTTTGATGGGCGTATTCCTCTTACTCTGTCAAGACTTGACAGTTTGGAGGTTTTGGACCTCTCAAACAACAAATTCTCAGGTGAGATTCCAGAGTTCCTCACTGGGTTATCAAGCTTAACTCATTTGCTGCTATCGGACAATGAACTCACTGGAGTTGTCCCGGCATTCAATGATCATGTTACATATGACGTAAAGGGCAATCATGTAACTATTCCACCAAGAGGAAACAGTCCTAGCCCTCCAACCCAAAGAAAGAGGAAACCGATTGCCTCAGTCATCATCATCATCATCATTGTGATTGCTGCTACAGTTGCTGCTTTACTGACGGTGATAGTTGTATCCATTTCAAGGAAGTCGAATCGAATCCATGTAAATATCTTGAGCCCACATACCATCCATGTGTCCGATCTTGATTTCAGGAGAGTATTGGGATCCATGGCTGGCCCTTCAAGCATCAAACTGAAGACAAGGTTCTCTACTTACTACAAAGCTGTCCTGCCATCAGGCGCCACTTATTTTGTCAAGAAGGTTAATCGGAGCGACAAGATGTTTCGATTACACAGAGACGAGAGATTCGCAGAGGAGGTCGGAGATCTTGCAAAAATGTGCAATTCCAATGTCATGATCCCACTTGCATATGTCTTGACAGGTGGCGGCGCGTATCTTTTTTACGACTTCGCCCCTGTAGGCACTCTGTCGGACGCTCTTCATCATGCAACGCAAAATTCACTGGATTGGGCAAGCCGGTACAGCATTGCTGTCGGAGTATCCCAGGGCTTGGCTTTTCTTCATGCGTTGGATTCTGGTCCGATTCTTCTCATCGATCTTTCGAGCAATACTATTCTGTTGAAGTCTCTGAATGAGCCTCGAATTGGAGATGTTGAGCTATGGAAGGTGATTCATCCTTCAAAGAGCACGGGTAGTATATCTGCACTTGCTGGTTCTGCTGGTTATGTTCCTCCAGGTATTGCGTCTCTACATCCAAGTATCATTGTCGAGTATATATATTGAGCTTCAAAATATATATTCAGAGTCTAAAAATATGTTTAATAATAACAATTTGGTATTTTGTTCTCAGAGTATGCATACACGATGAGAGTGACAGCAAGGGGAAACGTGTATAGCTTGGGAGTATTGCTTCTAGAACTTGTAACGGGTAAGCCTGCTCTTAGTGAAGGAATTGAACTAACGAAATGGGTGTTGGAGCATCGGGAAGACATTCTTGATGTCAGTGTTAGCAACACATCACCTGCTGTTACAAGTCAAATGTTGTGGGTACTCCAGGTGGCCTTAGCTTGCGTTAGCGTCGTACCAGAGACGAGGCCGGATTCGGCTACAGTGCTGCAAATGCTGATGAATACAAGGACACCTGAAATGGAGATGGAGAATCAACAGGTTTAAAGTCCGAAGGATATGTCATCTTTGAGCGACATTTGTGACATCTAACTTATATATGCAACGCATTCGCCACCGATATAGCCAGGTGTATAGTGTAGTGTATTTTGTCTTTTCAATTTGTATTGCATTTTCATTGTAAAGTCGCATTTGCGACATATCTCTCGGTTGGGTCGGATCTGTAAATATTCGAAATTCACCCAGAAATTGAAATATCTATAAAATTTCTATGTTCTCTCTTCTCTCTTAGACGGCCATTATCGATCACAACTCGGTCACGGTCTTTTAGTGGCCTCAGAGCCTACACTAAGCTGCGCGAAGCCATGGTGAGTAACATTGATAGGATAGGATGAATTAATAATCAATATTAGTATTAATCTTGTTGCTGCCTTAATAAATAAGAAGATTAGTTTAAATCACTTTATTTTCTGAAAAAAAAAAACCAAACAAATCAAGAGAGCTTCAATAAAACGATAATATGATTAGTAAGAATCTACTTATGCATGCTCAAATTGAAAGGATAATGGATAATCAAAACACCTTGACAGTGGAGATTTTGTGAAATCTTTATGCCGCCGCTCTTGTCCAACATGGGAAAATGTCAGCTGCCTTAGGCTGTCGAAAGGCGAATTTGGCGGTGGTTGAAGAAGGTCTCTCTGCCCCAGTTGGATCCACTAGTGCTTCACTTTCAGAATCTGAGGAAGAAAATGCAGTAGCAGAGATTATCTTCACCTGCCTCTGCTTCAGATTCAGCTACGACTACGAGTAATAACAATGCTCCGAAGGTGTTTGATGAATTGCCCAGCCCGGCTAAGGATTCGAGGGGAATTATTGGGAGTGGACCCAATGGTTCCATTCACCACAATGCAGAGCGCAGTAAGCAGGAATATGATGCAATTGATGTTCTGTACAAGAAGGTAATGCGTATATATATATCGTGGTAAAGATGGTTTCATTAACACTAGTTATTTAGTTGTCAAGATGTGAGTTTTGAACTGTATTTACACGAAAATTTTGAGGTTTATAATTTACATGTTTTGTGGCATATCCCTTGGACTGTGTATGAATTTGTTGTAGCCTTTTATTGGAACATTCTAATTGGTAACTAAGTGCAGGAACATCAGCTTTATATAGTACATGTGCAAAAGGGTTGAAGAAACCATCCAAAATCAGGATTATTCGTTAAAGACACATAAAAATCAACTCAGAATCGACGGGGAATCCTCTTGTTTGATCAAGTTAACATCAGTGCAGTTCTTTTTTCATTTTATCTTTTCTGTTTTCTTTATTCTCTAAGAAGTTGATGTCCTCAAACAGTGAGCAATCGTTGAGATTAATATGCCACAAAAAGCGTTTGTGCTGATTGTGTGTAGTGAGTGGTTCACCCTTCTTATTATTCTTTTACACGATACATTACTTGTTATGATCTTGAGAGTTGAGGCAACATCACTGCTAACTAAGCCGAGTTAATGAATTTTAATTTGCTTCTAATAGAGTAGTCATTTATGAAACTGCCTAGTTTTACTTAGTCATCACGTTATGCATCAAGTGTGTGGTTAATGTTGCAAAAAACAATCAAAGTTGATTCAGTAGTATTTCTGGCAATTCATGCTCACAGAATCTCATTTCATCCCTGGAATGGTGAAATTTGCAGCATTTTACCGCAGGACTGAACACTAAAATTTGGTATATACCAAACAGCTGTTTATTATCTTATTTTACACCTACTGTTGTTTTGCTATCCACTATAACACTCTCAAACTCATAAATGCATACTATAATACAGTAGCACATAGAAACTACATGATATTTTTCATATGTTTTTACATATATAGATGCCACAAATGATGTCAAAATTGATATACTATCAGACTGAATGACTTTTCATTCTCTGTTCCCCTTAGATTTTCTTCACCTTGCATTTAGCAGCATCCGCAACACGCTTTTCATCTTGGGCCTCGTGTCAGGTGAGATACTAACACAAGCTAAGGCCACCTTGAGAACTGCCAACATCTGGCTTCTAACTGCTGCTGATGTCTTACTAACACTGAAATCAAGAATCTGATCCCATTTGTTTCTCTGTGCAGAGTAGCTTGATACCCATTTGGCTAGTTCAGTTCCTCCACTAACTGCTGGTTTACCAGTCAGGAGTTCCAGCAGAACGACACCAAAGCTGTAGACGTTTGCCGATGCTGTCACTCTCATCGTGTAAGCATACTCTGTAACAATAGGATGGACAATTAGTATGTTAATGAAACATTATATTAATGTGTATGGTGCGTAATAAAAATTCTGGAAAATACCTGGAGGGACATAACCAACTGAACCAGCAATTGTGGAAAGACTGCCTGTGCTCTTTGAAGGATCAATCACCTTGCACAGCTCAATATCTCCAACCTGAGGCTCATTCAGGGACTTCAATAGGATGCTTTTGCTGGAAAGATCAAGGAGAAGAATCGGAGTAGATTTGGATTCGTGGAGAAAAGCCAACCCCTGAGAAACTCCAATAGCAATGCTGTAACGGCTCGCCCAATCCAGCGTATTCCCAGTTCTGTGATGAAGAGCATCGAAAAGAGTACCACTAGGAGCAAAGTCGTAAAAAAGGTAAGCACTATCAACTGTCAAGACATATGCAAGTGGGATCATCACGTTCGAATTACACAGCTTTCCAAGAGTTTCCAACTCCTCTCCAAATCTTTCATGGCTGCCAAATTGGAATATCTTGTCACTCCAATTGAGCTTTTTGACGAAATAATCCATGCCCGATGGCATCTTGGCTTTGTAGTAAGTTGAGAATCTCGTCTTCAATGTGATGTTCAAAGGGTCTGCCACTGCTTCCATTGCTGTACTGAAATCAATGTTCGATCTGTGGATGCTGTTTGAAGTCAATAAGTTTCCAAGGATTACCTGTGGTGGAGAAGTCACTTCGATGGTCTGCATAGGTTCATCATCGACCCGGTGATATCTTCTGGAAATGAATATCCCTATCATGATTAAAAAGGCAACAGCCATGAAAGCACTCGCAACCGCAATGATGATGACTGAGGCAATCGGTTTCCTCTTTCTTTGGGTTGGAGGGCTAGGACTGTTTCCTCTTGGTGGAATAGTTACATGATTGCCCTTTACGTCATATGTAACATGATCATTGAATGCCGGGACAACTCCAGTGAGTTCATTGTCCGATAGCAGCAAATGAGTTAAGCTTGATAACCCAGTGAGAAACTCTGGAATCTCACCTGAGAATTTGTTGTTTGAGAGGTCCAAAACCTCCAAACTGTCAAGTCTTGACAGAGTAAGAGGAATACGCCCATCAAAGAGATTGCTGCTGAGATTCAAAGCAATTTGCAGTTTATCTGGCATAACTGGAATTCTGCCACTAAGTTGGTTCCTTCCTAGCTGGAGTTCTATCAGAGCAGATAAACTTTCAATGGATTCTGGTATAGGACCACTTAGATTGTTACCTTGCAAGTCCAAATTGGCAAGATTCTTCAAACTTGAAATTGAAGAAGGTATCAATCCATTCAGTGCATTCGAGCTTAAATTCAGCTTATCCAACTTATTTAACTGTGAAATCTGTGGTGGGATTTCTCCATCAAAATGGTTGAACTCAAGACTTAAAACTACAAGATTGGTAAGATTACCTAAGACTGGAGGCAACATGCCGTTCAATCTATTGTGACCTAAGTTTAAGAGAGTTAAACTTCTGCATCTACCCAACCCCAAAGGTATTACTCCACTCAACTCGTTGTTATTCAGCTCCAGATACATCAATTCTCTAAGACTCTCCCATGAATCAGATGGGATTGTGCCATTGAGATAATTGCTTCCCAACCTCAATCTGAACAATTTAGTTGAACTGCTTGCAGGAATTGGCCCCTGCAGTTGATTGTGTGTCAAGTCGAGAGACTGCATATTCTGGCCGGATAGCAGATCGGGTGGAATCGTACCAGTCAACTCGTTGTAACTCAGGTCCAGAACTCCAAGGTAGGAAGTAATCCCAGAGGGAATACTCCCCTGGAAATGGTTCTGATTTGCTGCAAATCTCTTAAGTGTTGTGATATTGGAAAGTGAAGTAGGAATTCCACCTGTCAAATTGTTGAGAGATAGCACCAAGATTTCCAACCTGGTGAGCTCCCCCAATTCCTGTGGAATTGACCCTCTGAGAGCATTCCCACTAAGATCAATCACACTTAGATTCCTATATCTTGTGATTTCTATAGGAATTTCGCCACTAAAAATATTACCAGAAAGCCGAAGCTCCTCAATTTTCCCTAGATTAGTAGGAATGGCTCCTCTGAACCCATTCCAACTAAGGTTTAGGCTCTTGAGTGAACCCAACCCATCCAACTCAGTCTTGATCTCCCCATGCAATAAATTTTTAGAAAAATCCAAGGTTTCAAGCTGTAAAAACCCATTGAAAGTAGGCAAAGAACTATTCAACTCATTGAAACTGAAATTCATTAGTTTCAACTCAGTGAGTTTCCCACAATCAGAGAAGAATTGATCAGGGATTGAGGTAAGGTGATTGTTAGAGACATCAAGAGTCTCTAGGGAAGTAATAGAGCATAGAATTGAAAGAAATTCAGAGGTGGATATCGAAAATTTAGTGAAAGAAAGGTGGTTAATAGAAGAATTACCAGCGCTGCAATTGACTCCCTTCCATGAACAAGGATTTGAATTCTTCCCAACATTTTTCCACACAAAGGAGGAACCAGTATTGTTCTGAAAGATATCATAAACACTACTCATGGCACGAACTTGATCAGGAGGAAGCTGAGAAGACACCACTTGAATGTAAAGCATCAATATAAACAGGTTTGAAACACCATAAACTACCCTCTTCAACATTTTTCTTTCCCTTTTTGTTGATTTCTCTCGCTGTATGTTCTACTCTTCAGAAAACATAAAGTGTAAAACAAGAAACTCAGTTGGGAATTATGATTATGTTTTTTATGGGCTTTACGATCAAGATCAAGAAATATACAACTTTGTCTATATATGCATGATAAAGAAATGTTTTTTCTGGTTTGATTTCTGTGGTGGTTTAAGAATTTGAGTAGGCAATCCCAGAAGCTGAGGAAAAGAGGGGGGAGAAGTGTGGAAAAATTGGGGGGTGGGGGATTGGGGGTACTGGGGTTGACTTGACTCAGCTGTAGAAAACGCTGAAATCAATTATTCTTTGTTGACTGACAAAACACACACAACAGTGCCCAGAGATTGCCGTCCCTGTTCATTCTCTGTTCCCACTGCCTTATTGACTGAGAAAAACATCTCCTGAATTATTTTATTTTTTAATGATTTTCGAATTCTAATTTTATAATTTTATTTAATTAATATACATGTGGGCGCTGCCACATGAACTTGTTTGCTTACTTGTGATAGGGGCAGTATTGTTATATTATGTCATCTTTTGACGCTTATTTTATGTATTTTCATTATGAGTGATTATGCAACCCACCTTAAAAGTGTGATGCATAAACTAATCTGGAACACATCTCAATTTAAATCGTCATAATTGATACTAACATGAGTACCATATAAAGCCATGTATATAGTATTTTGCAATGTACTACCCATGATTTTTAACTTGAGATCATTTTCACGTTGGCTGTTCATGGTTCAACAAATTTGTGAATGGATTTAAAATATATAGTAATATGTTATTTGAAAATTTGATAATATATTAGAACTTCTTGAAATTGAGGTTATAATTTCTTCAGAGTATGAAACTGCACATAATCTTGTCCATAGTCATGCTTGAAGTTGAGTATTAATAAACATTCACACCATAAGTCAAACACTCCCTCCCTTCATTCAATTTTAATATGTCTATTTCCTTCCTTTTTTTTACATTTATAGTTATTGTTAATCAGTTTTGAGATTCACAAGAAAACTTGTAACTCGAGAATCGAATTATGACAACAGCTTAAGAACGAAATTGAAATCAACGGAAATTAAGAAACACCAGATTTACGTGGTTCGGAGAAAATACTCCCACGTTCACGGGATCGGAGAGGATCGATCTTTCACTAAAAAATATAGAAAATTTACAATTCACTCAATCTCGCAATATCTCTGTGTGTGTGTGCACTCAGTTGTTGTTATATTTCTCGCAGTTGAGAAGATCCCTTTATATAGATACAGATATAGTGTAAACCCTAGATTTCGTAAATTGGAAACAAATCTTGGTGAATCTTCATATGTTAGGCAAGTATCCAGCTGGCTAACCGACTCAATAACCGCCTTAATTGATTCAGTTGAAACAACTTTCGCGTTAGTTTCAATTTGGTGTAACGCTAAGTAATGATCTTCAGAGCAGATGACATGACCTCCTCTGGCTTTGGTCATACTCATCTGGTCTCTGCCAAACTTCTCCTCTGATCAGACTCGTCTGATACAACTCATCTGGTACCCCAAAATACAACTAACTCCCAAAGCCATTACTCCACCAACCCAGCTAAGTATTGAACACCGTGTATAGCAGATTATATATTTTACATATGACTCTCATAGTCCATTAATAAATAGGGAGAAAAGCAAAATTGTCCAAAATTTAAGGGGACACTTGATTTTTGCCCCCTTTTTTACAAAAGAAGTTTTTTGCCCAAAAAATATTGGCAAAACGGTTGGCAAATGGTTGGCACTCATGCCAACCTGTGTGCCAACCATTCGCCAATATTTTTTGGGCAATATACATTTTTTGTAAAAAAGGGGGCAAAAATCAAGTGCCCCCTAAATTTTGGGCACTTTTGTGTATTTTCACTAATAAATAAAGTAATTGTTCATAAATGGACCTCATAAAAAATAAAATTAATCATAATAAAATGGGATTGAAGGAGTATTAGTTACGTTTATTTCATAAAATTATAATTTATATAATTTTAGAAAATGATATATTCTTTAATTACTTTTAAAGTGATTATTTTTTATTGATAATATTCTCTTTTTAGTTAACAAAACACACTTTATATTAAGACCCAAAGATAAAATAAACAAACAAATTATTTGTTATTTGGTTATGATAATACCATACCCTCACAAATCAAAATCACACCATAATAAAAGAATTGAAATATATTTAAAATCAAATAATTTACATGGGCGAAGACTCAAGTCAACCTGGAAAGTGGACTTTATAAATCAAAGTCGCTTTAACGTGTCGTGAATATCATTTTCAAAATTAAAATAAAATATTTTGTCTTCCCTCCGGCATATTCCACACGCAAATGCCAATTATTTCCACAAATATCAATTCATCGTTCTTTCGTTTTCAAAAAACACGTAACTTTTCTAAGCACAATTTTCTGGGTTCCTTATTCTTCAAAAGGAATTTTAGGACTATTGTATAATGTTTTTCCCACTCAATAAACACACAATTATTAATTGTATCAAAGTTCAAATTATGTAGCATGCACTCAATTCTTAAATCAATGTGCATCAGTTTTTTCTGATATTTGTTGTAAACAATAAATGACAATATCATTAAAAAAACATAAATGAGAAGATCGTTAAATAGTTATGGTAGTTCAAGATGTCTGTTTTAATTAGTATAGTAATTATTAACACACCAACAACATGATTAAAAATAATAAAATACATTTATATAATTACTCTACGTAACTAAAAGGCTGAAGAAAAATAGAGAATGCATTCTGGCTAACCGGTATAAATATGTTACAGGATTATTTTAGGGAAATTTGGTTATGCAATTAATTTGATTATTATTAATTGGACACTTGTCAACAATCTAGAGAATGAAACAGTAGATGCACTACAAAAAAACTGTGATTTAAAGAGGGAATTTAGAGAGGGAATTCAAGCCCTCAATTTTTAAGAGGGACTAGACGAGGGATAAAAACTAACGAGGGTTTGGACGAGGGAAATAGTTTTGTCGTCTAAAACGAGGGTTTACACGAGGGAATCTCTGTTCCACGACAAATTCTCGACCGTTTTGAAGAGGGAAATGTTGTGTCAGAGTTCACGAGGGTTTCAAATCCCTCGTCTTGCTGCTGCTTGTCCTTTCTCGAGGGAAATTTCCCTCGCCTGACACCACCTGGCATTTCTCGAGGGAACCATTCCCTCGTCTTGCATCGGATTCCGTTTCACGAGGGCTCTCTTCCCTCGGCCAGTTGAATTGCTGCCATGCATGCAGCTTTTTTGACCGGACGGAGATTCTTAAGGCATGAAGAGGGTTTTTCCCTCTTAAAAATCCTCGCCTAGTTTGTATTAAATTTTCTACACCTACTCTCATTTCATATCAACCGAAACGAGCAAGAGCTGGGCAGAAGGAGGAAGAAAAGAGCTGGGAGAAGGAGGAAGAAAAAAGCTGGGGAGAAGTCTACCACATTGCCGAATTCGAAAAATAATCCACTCCTAGTTGTAATTTGCTCTAAACGTTGACGAGAACATTTATACGGTAAGTTTTTTCGTTTTAATCGGTTAAATAATTATTTATTAACTAATTAATTGTGCATTTTCGACATGCATATATATATGTTAATTGTGCTCGTGTATGTATACATGTGTTATGCAATTAGTTGTTTTATTCGTAGTATATAGCTAATTAATCAATTAATTGAATATTTGCATGCTTAATTAGCTTAATTGAATATTTGCATGCTTAATTGCATAATATATATATTTTTCATGTATATTTATATGTGTGTGTATTACTCAAATATATATGTATGTAGGTAATTAGTCATATAATTAATTTATTTAGTATTAATTGTTAATATATTATGCATGCATATATAGGTATATTTAATTTGTTGATTATTAATTATAAATTAATATATATATATATATATATATATTTGTGCAGTTAATATAAATAATTATTTAGTATAATTTAATTTAGATAATATACATGTTGAAGTTGAAGGAGGGGTATATTGATATTGTTTGTTGTAGAATATGTGCGTTCTGACTTAATTAATTATAATTAAGTCGGGAATGGATGCACGTAGGAATTTGATTAACTGGAAAATGCGAAAAAACAAAATGAAACTCTGCCGAAATTTTTAGAAAATATTAACTAACTAGTGTTAGACCCGCGAGTGTCGCGGGTTTATAAATCATCACGACATTTTCACCAGTTTCTAAAAAGTTGTTTTTCTCAATACGATTTACATTTTATTCCATAGCAACAACATATCGTTAAATTATGAATGATGGAAAAAATATATGAGATGTTTTATATTCGTCCACCCATAGATTATAAATATTGAGTCTCACCTCAAAAGTATTACAAATTTCTAAAAATCTCTTTATACACAATATTTGTTGTATATTTCAACGGCTTGCCCTCAACATCAAGACTTAGAACTTTCAAATAAGTTATATCCCTAATTTCGACGCAATAAGTTATATCCCTAATTTGGCTATATTTTCAACTAATTGGAAATTAATTACTCACACTCACAAACACACACAAACACACACACATATATATATATATCGACATTTTTATCTTTAATTAATAAACAAATAATTTATGTTGTATGGCTACCTATGAGCAAAAAATAAGGACCAAAATCACAATAATTGTGCACTTAAAGGACTAATTTTAAAGTAGCAAAGTCAAGCGATTGAAACCAAAATTAGATAAAGATAAGGGACTTAAACTTTATCTTACCTTTACAATTTTTTTATATCAACAACTACGAAGAGTAGTTATAATTATATAAATTGCGGATTTTTATTTTTTGATAATTCGACAATTTGATTTATCCCAAATTTTAATCTTATTCTTTGGTATATTAATTGTATAACTGTTTTTTTTTTCTCAAAAGTTGTGAGTGTAAGTCACGTCCCCAATTTAGGTTATATCTTTAATTAATTAAAAATAATATATTCATATATACATATTGATATTTATATCTTCAATTAGTCAAAAAAAAAAAAAAAATTTGATCTATATGGTTACCTGTGATCAAGTAATAAAAACCAAAATCTAAATAATTGTGCACTTAAGGACTAATCTCAAAACAACAAAGTATAGGGATTGAAACCAAAATTGGTTAAAGATAAGAGACTTAAATTTTATCCTAGATTTACAATTTTCTCCTCAAGAATTGTGAATGTTAGTTACATCCCTAACCTGCGTTATATCTTCAACTAATTGAAAATCAATTATTCACACATATATATCGGCATTTATATCTTTAACTAATCAAAAAATAATTTGTGTTGTATGACTATCTGCGAGTGGATAATAAGGAACAAAAACACAATAGGTGTGCACTTAAAGGATTAATTTTATAGTGGCAAAGTCAAGCGATTGAAACCAAAATTCGGTAAAGATAGGGGACTTAAATTTTATCTCACCCTTACAATTTTTTATATCAACAACTATGAAAAGTATTTATAATTATATTATTTGCAAATTATTTTTTTATTGATAATTCGACAATTAAATTTATCACAAATTTTAACCTTATTCTTTGGTATATCAATTGTATGATTGTTATTTTCTTTCTAAAAAATTATGAGTGTATGTCACGTCTCAAATTTGAGTTAAATTTTAATTAATTAAATATAATTATATATATATTGGTATTTATATCTTCAATTTAATCAAAAAATAATTTGTGCTGCATAGTTACCTGTGAGCAAATAATAAGGACCAAAATCTAAATAATTGTGCACTTAAAGGACAAATCTCAAAACAACAAAGTAGAGGGATTAAAACCTAAATTGGGTTAAGATAAGGAACTTAAATTATCTTACATTTACAAAAAAAAAAATCATCAAGAATTGTGAATGTAAGTTACATAACTAACATGCGTTATATCTTCAATTAATTACTAACATATATATATCAACATCGATCCTTATCATTAATCAAACAAAAAATAATTTGCATTGCATATTACATGTGAGCAAGCAAGGACCAAAATCGAAATAAATGTGCACTTAAAGGACTAATTTTAAAGCATCAAAGATAATTGATAGAAACCAAAATTGGGCAAAGATAAGGGACTTAAATACATCCTACCCCTACAATTTTTTTTTATAAACAACTACCAATGGTAATTACAATTACATAATTTATAGCTGTTATGTTCTTTCTCAAAAGTTGTTAGTGTAAACACATCCCCAAATTAAGTTATATCATTAATTAATTAAAAATAATTTATTCACATATATATATTGGTATTTATATCTTCAATTAATCAAAAAACAATTTGCGTTGCATGGTCATATGTGAGCAAGTAATAAGGACCAAAATCTAAATAATTGTGCACTTAATGGACTAATCTAAAAATAACAAAGTAGAGGGATTGAAACCAAAATTGTGTAAAGATAAGGGACTTAAATTTTATCATACATTTACAAAAAAAATTCCTCAAGAATTGTTAATGAAAGTTACATCTCTAACCTGCGTTATATCTTCGACTAATTGGAAATCAATTATTCACATATATATAGCGACATTAATATCTTTAACTAATAAAAAAAATTGTGTTGTATGGCTACCTGCGAGCAAATAATAAGGACTGAAATCACAATAATTGTGCACTTAAAGGACTAATTTTAAAGTGGCAAAGTCAAGCGATTGAAACCAAAATTGGGTAAAGATAAATGACTTAAATTTAATCTTACCCTTACAAATTTTTTTATATCAACAACTACAAAGAGAAGTTATAACTATATAAATTGCAGATTTTTTTTTTTTGATAATTCGACAATTTAATCTTATTGTTTGGTTTATTAATTATATGGCTGATATTTTCTATCTCGAAAGTTGTGAGTGTAAGTCACGTCCCAAATTTTTGTTATATCTTTAATTAATTAAAAATAATCTATTCACATATATATATTGGTATGTATATCTTCAATTAATCAAAAAATATTTTGCGTTGTATGATTACCTATGAGCAAGTAATAAGGACCAAAATCTAAATAATTGTGCACTTAAAGGATGAATCTCAAAACATCAAAATCGAGGGATTGAAACTAAATTTGGGTAAAGATAAGAGACTTAAATTTTATCTTGCATTTATAATATATATATATATATATATATATATATATCATCAAGAATGGTGAATATAATTTATATCCCTAACATGCGTCGTATCTTCAATTAATTAGAAATTATTTATTCACATATATATATTGACATCCTTATCATCAATCAATCAAAAAATAATTTGTGTTGTATTGTTACCTCTGAGCAAGTAATAAGGACCAAAATCAAAATAATTGTGGACTTAAAGAAATAATTTTAAGTGGCAAAGTTAATTGGTTGAAACCAAAATTGGGTAAAGATAAGTGACTTAAATTTTATCCTACCCCTATAATTTTTTTATATTAACAACTACAAAGGGTAGTTACAATTACATAAATTGTGGAATTTTATTCGATAATCCGACAACATACCAAAAAACAGGAGATCAGAGTCTTTAAATGAGTTCTTGCGACACCGTACCAAATTCATACAATATTAAATCGAAGACAATTAACCAACCCACAACTAAATGAACTCTCATTTACATAGAGCATTAGGCGACTACACCAAAGAGCACCAGATGTTTTCAATAATTTATATTCATAATACCAATCAAAGAGTAGTAAACCGTATCAACAAAGTGTGTTATCTATTTTTAAAAGAAAAAAATACACGCAACATCAATCTAGCAACACACAATGTTATCCATTATTGAGGATAATAGCAAAATTATTCTTATTATCGATATATCTGGAACGCTCAACATACACAATACTAATAAGAGGTAACATCTATGATCTTAATAGAATACAATTCCTTTAAATAATTAATTCCACGATAAGCAACATCATATTCCGCTTCCTCAGAGGAATCGAAAAAATCACCATGGACATCGTGAACTCCACAAACGTCACGAATATAGACAATAGATTTGAACATGTGAACAAACTCGGTACCAACATCAAAGGTCTCATACTCAGCCGACACATAACCTAACTTCATAATCAACTTATGAAGAACTGACTTCAAATTAACGACTAACACATGTTGGTACATATCTTAAAAAATTATAAAACTAATACAATTTTTTTTAAAAAAAAAAATCACAAATAACCAGCCGAAAGTGAATTGCACCTCAAGGCACACCAAATTTATACACACTGTCGCGGCAGTGGACGATAAGGATCAAAGGAGCAATCATGCACAATCCTGAAAATTATAAATGCATTTAAAGCTACTGCTAAAAGAATAAACACCCTATTAAAGGAGAAATTGATTCAACCAAGGTAAAAAAATATCGATAACCAATGCAAAATCACAATATTAGAAAGTGCGAAATCTCGAAATATTCATAAAGGAGTGTAAATTCCATCGCAATAGTGTAAAGATACTGTCATGATTTTGAAGGTTCGTAAAGATATTGTCTCAATTTTACAAATTCGCAAAGACAATATCTTAATTATACAAACACTAATCTTTGTTCTCGATGCTCATATTACTTTCGATCATGTACATGATGTTTCCTTTGTGCAGTAATTGAACGAAGGTGTGCTACAACTGTTGCTTGTGTGATCATTATTGTTGTGTAAATACGAATTATTGTGTGATGAATATAAGGTTGGAGGTAATTTAATACATTATATATTAGTTTCCAATAATTACCGGATCATATACCAATATTTTAACATGCATTCAACATTCAAAATTTTGACACTGCTCAGTTTACATGATCATGCACCGATTATATGATTAATTACATTATGTCAAATAAATAATTATTTAGTCAACCAATCAAACAATATGCACATTTAGTCACTATCTATTCTTATTTGATAACACCAGAATTTATTAATTTCAATTTATCAATTATTCAATATACATTATTATGTATGTCAACTAATTCTCACAAACTATACGTTATTCCTATTATAATTAGTTAACATGCATGCTATTAAATGTGTGTTTTTATGAGTTTTTATTGGAGGACAAATAATTAGACTACCTAAATTTATGCAATACTTTTTGGCAAACATGTGTAATTGATCACTTAACTCATCAACATAAATAAATTTTTAAATATATATATATATAGTTATAAAAATGGACATGTAACGTCAATTAACAATTAATTAAAAAAATATTGATTTGATCAACTATTCTATTTTCATTATCAATCTCAACCATCCCATTTACTCTACATTTAATTCAAATCGACGAATATTGGTATTACCCCCATGGTCTAATTGGTTGATCTAATACCAATTATAAAAACTTCTAATTTTAATCCCAATCTTTATAAAATATATATAATATTAATATACTTTGGGGGGAGAAAGAAGAATTAAACTCATTTTCTACCATAATCATTAGATTGAGATCTCAGATTGACAATAACTTTTATTGAAATACGTTAATTTCAATTTTATCATAATATTTCAAAATATATAAATCCAAATTATAACTATAATAAATAAAATAAAATTGATCGATAATTAAGTTTAGTGGTTTATGTACTAAAATTTATCACTTTATTTATAGGCAAAGTATTATGTGTGTGTTACACACAATAATTATTATGTGTGTAACAATCCACTTAGAAACCGGGTCAAAAAAACGGGTCAGTATAAATAATTTTCCCCCCAATTTTTCCACTTTCTGGAACGTCTCTCTCCGTCTTCCAAGCCTTCTTTCCGTGAAATTGTAGACTGGAAAAGCGAATCTCCGACGATTTTCGGCGATCTGTTCATGATATCAGCGATTCTAGCTTCCTCCGATCCGCACCATTCAGACCTCCGCCCGCTCTCTACCAGTCGATTAAGTCGCCGTCATCCTTTCTCCAGCGTCATCCTTTCTTCGGCGTTGATATTTGGTATTTTTTCAGGTACTTTTTCATATATGATTAAGTTCCAGTGTTGATATTTGGAGATAATTTGGTGTTTCGTTTATGTTATTATTGATTTGAGATAAATTTTCTTATTAAATCCAAAGAAATCGTATCGGTTTGATACGATTTCTACTGTTAAATGTCAATTTTTATCTAGTGAAATTAGCTAGAATTTTTAACCCAATTTTGGAGAAAGAGTTGGAAAACAAGACATTAATTTTGAACAACCCTAGGTTAAATGTCATGTTCTCCCCAAATTATCAATGTAGGCTACAATAAGAGAAGCATGCTCTTAGCCAAAAGGTTACAATAAATTGCAACGGGATGAGAAATGTTACACACCATCTAGATTAATTGCAATGCATTCATCTGAATAGTGAAGTAAAAGACACGGAAACTTTCCCAATCATGACAACCGAGAATGAAATGATCGTGTCCCTGAGTTTGATTCCAATAAGGATAATCTAAATGATAGCAGGAAAATGTCACAATTATGAAAGACATTAATCTACTGCTGGTAAGTTGATGTATAGTGTTTTTTATTTTGCATTTTTTTCTGAACATATGGGGTCTAATTGGAACTTTAACCTGATTAAGGTAGTTCACAATATTGATAGTCATGATTAGTTGGGCTCCTGAAGGCCTGTTATTATAGCTATATATATGATCGAATGAGCTATGTAAGTACTGGTCATAATGATTGGTTTGCTTGAGGTTTCTGGATCAATCAACCTGAGGACTGTAATCTTAATGTGTGTTCGAGATTTCATTCTTTTGGATTTAATCTTGGGGGGTTTAGGTTGCTTAGAATGGTGGTTGTGTGTGCACTGTAGGTGTATATAGAGACAATTGGTAATTTTATGATTTATACAATGTTTGATGTCTTCTCTCAGGGTTCAAGCTTGGATCTAAAAAGCACACTACCGAGTGATTGTAAAGAAGTCCGATGCAGTGCAGGTGATTTTTGGTCTTGAAGGATTGGCACTGCTAAAGACAACCCAAGTGAGTTAATATTAAATTGATATCTTTTAATTCAATCAGTTTAGACTGGGTCTGCTCAAGTAACATTTTGCGTATCATATGCTGGATAAAACATATTTTCGCTGCATATTCTCATTACTCATTAGCCTAATTAAAAATCTGAGACTTTGCCTTGTGTCAAGTACATATGGTTTATTTGTTTTGCTGAATTAGGTAGTTAGCAATAGGTGCCTAAATTTGTATAAACACATTTCAACCAATGGGATGAGTGAGTAGCATTAACATATTTTCTTTATGATTAGCACCAAATCATCTTGTAAGAGATACTGATTGTAATCTGCTTTATATAAATAATTTCGAGTGCAAATTGTTTGTTGTTTGAAGGTCATGAGCTGCTAGCATTAATTAAGGTTTAATTCCTGTAGTAGAAGATAGCAATACATGGACCCAAATTGAAATGTTGCTAATCATAAGCAAGAAATAAAAGGGGTTGAAGGAAACTTTGTGAAAGTTTTCTTTTTTTCTTTTTCAGGAAGAACACAAAATTAGGGAAATATAAATTTTATTATTGGAGTTGGGAAATAGTATTGCGTTCACTCTTATAAGCATAAGAAGGAGCCAGACTCTTTTTTTAACTAAGATCACTAACTATTATAGTTTTCTACTATATCATTGGTGTGTTTGATTGTGCACTTAAGCAAGAATAAACTGTTATATGAAAGAGCCTTTCATATTTATGGCAATATTTAAACTTGAATTTTATCATTTGGCATATTTGCTGCTCTTAACGTTATTTTTACGTAGTTATGCTTATGTATGCCCGACGTGCTGATTGAGTTTAACTTTAACGAACATAACATCTTTCAGTGAATGATTAAGTTTAACATTAACGAACATAATATCTTTCAGTGAATCATGGACCGTTGGAGTGACATATTGAAAATTCAGTTACAACCAAAGAGCGGCACATTCTACAGGGTTGCGACATCCCTTGGCCTCTCGTCTTCTCCCAAAAGGCTTCGGTTATACTCTTGTTTAGCACTCTAATGCTGCTATTAAATGTATATATAGAAATCAATTCCAATTGTTACAAATTGCAAGTGTGTTCTGTAACTCCTGGCTCGACTAATGAGTTGGTCAAGTCCTAAATCTTTTTTTACAATGCTCATTTAATAAACGTGATTTGGTGTGAGCAAAATAAGTTATGAAAATGAGGTGGTTAAGATTTCCCAAGAATGTTATAGAGTAGATAATGAATTGCTTATAATTTCTAGTCCTAAGAAGAATATGGTGTTAGCTAATAAACGATATGGTATTAGTTAATAAACGATATGGTATTAGCTAATAAACGATATGGTATTAGCTAATAAACAATATGGTATTAGCTAATAAACAATATGGTATTAGCTAATAAACAATATGATATTAGCTAACGAATGATATGGTATTAGCTGATAAACATTATGGTATTGGTGGATAAATGCAATGGTTTAATTGATGAATTAGACATGGTATCGGTGAATGAACGATATGGTATTAGCTGATAAACTTTATGGTATTAGTGGATAAATGCAATGATTTTAATTAATGAATTAAACATAGTATCGGTTAATGAACGATATGGTATTCGCGTTAAAAGTAGGGATGGCAACGGGGCGGGGCCGGGGATGTCATTCCCCATCCCCGTCCCCGTGAAGTCGGGGATTCCCCTTCCCCGTCCCTGCGAAATAAACGGGGATTTTTTCCCCCATCCCCGCCCCGCGGAAATTCCCGTCCCCGCGGGGATTCCCCGTTTAAATAATTTTTTGTCCTATTTTTTAAATACAAAAAAATATAATACAATATATAAATTAAAAAAATTAATTATACACAAAAATTAATTTAAGTTGGTGTTAAGAAAAAATAATTTAAGCAATTTGAAGAGCCTCTAATTCTAATAGTTTTAGTTAACATATGTATTAAAGTGAAAATTATACAATTTGAAACTAATAACATAATATTAAATAAAATAAGATGTAATTTTAAAAAAATAATTAATTGAGTAGGAAAATTATAAAATATTTATTTATAATTTACTTCTAAATTTATATATTATATACATATAATTATATTAATTAATATAAAAATAATACGGGTCCCCGCGGGGAACGGGGCGGGGAATACTATCCCCGTCCCCGCCTACGGGGCAAAAAAATTCTCCATCCCCGTCCTCGTTTGCTTCGGGGATTCCCCGCCCTGAACCCCGTTCGGGGCGGATCCCTACGGGGATCGGGGATTCCCCGCCCCGTTGCCAAACCTAGTTAAAAGAAAGTAGAGCTATATTATTATATTTTTTATAGTATTACTATGTAGCTAATAAACAATATGATATTAACTAATGATATGGTATTAGCTAATAAACAATATGGTATTAGCTGATAAACAATATCGTATTAGCTGATGAACAATATGGTATTAGCTAATAAACGATATGGTATTAGCTGATAAATAATATGGTATTAGCTAATAAACAATATGATATTAGCTAATAAACGTTATGGTATTAGCTAACAAATATTAGCTATTTTATAACAATCTACATGTTTCGGTATAAAAATAGCTAATTTAGAAATTAGAAGAACGATGTGTTATTTAGCAAAAACTTTCAGAAGCTACTGTCTTTAGATTACTCAGTCCAAACATTTAATTGGCATTGTCTGTAGGCGTACAGAATGATAACATAACAAGTCTTCTCCATACACTACAGATTATTCAAATCATTACATTCTTATGGTAGAACTAAAAGAAATGGGCAAAAATTAACTACTTGAGCATCGAATTACAATAATTAAATACTTGTGATAGAACTAAAAGAAATGGGCAAAAATATAGTAGTAATTTTATTTTACAATTAATCCAAAATTGATGCTTGAAATTTCTTCTTCAAGATGCGAATTGGTCTCATCAAATGATGAATACACTATATATTCTTCAGTCTATATTTCTGACTCTCATATATTGAATAAGAATTGAAGCGTAGATGTCAGGTTGTTGTACACATGAATATACACAAAGAATGACCCACAAAAACATCTGACTTACAATCCCTAATTACAAAAACAATAACATTCAATTGCACAATTCAAACCACTCACTTAACTGCTGCATAGGCTGTTAGAATTTGCTCGTCCCCCGAGCAACTTCTCCAAAAAAACAGATGAATACGTCTCCAAACTTGGATATGAGGCCGACTTTTTGGGCCCAAACGGGAGAGAGAATGTGATTTTAAACCATCTGTAGAAGTTTGATACACCCAGTTGAATTGGCAGCAACGACCATATTCGATTTTGGTCTCCAACAAACACTCGAAACGAACGGCCCATTGTCATCGCCAGTCTCCTTACCACTCACGGGATCAATCGAGCCAAATTTGTGGGAAGTAATCGGCATGGGCAGAGATTTGTAATATGCAAACACCTGCGTACAAATACGTATAAATAAAAAAATTGAGATTTGTCAAGCTTCAAGTAAACTGATTCAGATACAAGAAAGCCAGAATTATACTGATGCACAAACAGAGATATATAAAGAAGAATGTCAATAATCTTTACTATTTTGTTCATCATTAATTGTCCTTGTGGCTGATGTATATCCAGATACCTCTTCTCAACTTCTTTCAGATGGACCTACTCTACTTTACTTCTTTCTAAACTAGTGGATAACACTAACCTAATCCCATTCCCACATTATAATAATATTACAATTTTCCTATGTCAAAACGTCCTAGCATGAAAGAAGACAACCACCTAAGCTTCGAGGAATGCTTCTGCCCACCAATTTCCTATCACACACCAACTGCACTCTATTGTCACTACTTAATAACTTGTGTTGTTTACCTCGTCGTCATCGACCCCGTTTCTTCTTGGCCCACAAACACAAAATGTCCTCATTACCAACTAATGCTTATTTAGTATAAGTCAGAATTCTGCATATTAGCATTACATGAACCTCTGAAACTATGGTTTGCATCTACTGCAATCCTATCAGGCTACAAGTTTTGCAAGAGAATCATGTGGTGAAGTAATAACAATGCCTATTACCCAGCATTTAGATAATTCCTTAATATATGATATTTCCATGAAAAATTCTAAATTTTACAAGGTAACAGTGCACAAGATTGATAGCTTTGGAACAAAATTTCAGTCTATGAAGTTGCAGCATCCATCATATCATAAAGCAAGATCTGATTGATTAAAAAAAAAAAGATCATACATGCTAATACCAGAACATTTATCAGCTAATACCAAATCATTCATTCACTGATACCATATTTAATTCATTTATTTACTAATTTTTTTATAGAAGCACGCATCCATTGTAGATACAGAAGCACACATCCATGGAAGAAACAGAAGGCACACACAATAATTAAGAATACGGGTCGGATCTACAATTAACACTCACCATTATATTATTGTGTGTTCTACAAATTGGTATCTCTTTAACAATTATGTAAAATAACAGAGTAATTGGTTGCTAACACACACTTGCTGTTAACACACCCTTAAGAATTCTGCAAAACACAAGCACCAATTCAAATGCATGTATCTTTCGTTATTTCTTGATTAATTTCAGCAAACAAAACAACACAATTGTTAGGTCAATTTCACTCTTTAATCACAATATTATTGAATGAATTAAACTGTAGGATTCTGCAACACAATTGTTAGGTCAATTTCACTCTTTAATCACAATATTATTGAATGAATTAAACTGTAGGATGCTTAAGCCAATTTTTTTTATTCTGATGTTAATTGAACAAAGCAGGGCCAAAGAGATGCAATCCTAAACAACATGGCTCCGACTTTCGTCCATTTTCTCCGTGAATCCCTAACTCAGAGTGACAGAGCGCGATCTACTGTGTGTATTTTCCCTCTGTGTATGTGTTTTGGGCGTTTTATACAGCGGGTCGGATACAAACGGGTTGGATCTTAAATTAATACTCACAGATTTTATTATGGTGTATGTCATACACATAAAACCTACTCTTATTTATATTGGTGTAAAAAAAAAAATGGTGGTGGAATTAGTGCAATTAGATAATGTTAATATTAGTAAAATAATAAAAAATAACAATATTAATGATAACACATGAGAAAAAGGAATAAGTGGAGAACATCTTGAGAATTGTTGATGGAGATGATTTTTTTTAAATACCTAACTTAGAAATATTATTTGGTTACACTAATGACTATTAACTGTTATACTAAAAATATGTGGCCACATTAAATGTATTATTTTTATAATTCAATGTCAATAGTAATTTAGTAATACACTTTATTTATGTTTTTATATTTTTAATAAATTAATATTTTACTATTGAACTTTAATTTTTTCCTATAAAGAAAAACTTTCCTACTTTTAATTAAAGAAATTAATTGACTTGAATAAATTAATTATGTCAATTTAATGTACATAATCATGCAATTTAAGATTTTTTTAGGATTATTCAGACAATCAATGATATTTTTGTTTACATGATCATGCACCGATTATATGATTAATTACATTATGTCAAATAAATAATTATTTAGTCAACCAATCAAACAATATGCACATTTAGTCACTATCTATTCTTATTTGATCACACCAGAATTTATTAATTTCAATTTATCAATTATTCAATATACATTATTATGTATGTCAACTAATTCTCACAAACTATACGTTATTCCTATTATAATTAGTTAACATGCATGCTATTAAATGTGTGTTTTTATGAGTTTTTATTGGAGGACAAATAATTAGACTACCTAAATTTATGCAATACTTTTTGGCAAACATGTGTAATTGATCACTTAACTCATCAACATAAATAAATTTTTAAATATATATATATATATATATATAGTTATAAAAATGGACATGTAACGTCAATTAACAATTAATTAAAAAAAATATTGATTTGATCAACTATTCTATTTTCATTATCAATCTCAACCATCCCATTTACTCTACATTTAATTCAAATCGACGAATATTGGTATTACCCCCATGGTCTAATTGGTTGATCTAATACCAATTATAAAAACTTCTAATTTTAATCCCAATCTTTATAAAATATATATAATATTAATATACTTTGGGGGGAGAAAGAAGAATTAAACTCATTTTCTACCATAATCATTAGATTGAGATCTCTGATTGACAATAACTTTTATTGAAATACGTTAATTTCAATTTTATCATAATATTTCAAAATATATAAATCCAAATTATAACTATAATAAATAAAATAAAATTGATCGATAATTAAGTTTAGTGGTTTATGTACTAAAATTTATCACTTTATTTATATTGGTGTAAAAAAAAAAAATTGGTGGTGGAATTAGTGCAATTAGATAATGTTAATATTAGTAAAATAATAAAAAATAACAATATTAATGATAACACATGAGAAAAAGGAATAAGTGGAGAACATTTTGAGAATTGTTGATGGAGATGATTTTTTTTAAATACCTAACTTAGAAATATTATTTGGTTACACTAATGACTATTAACTGTTATACTAAAAATATGTGGCCACGTTAAATGTATTATTTTTTATAATTCAATGTCAATAGTAATTTAGTAATACACTTTATTTATGTTTTTATATTTTTAATAAATTAATATTTTACTATTGAACTTTAATTTTTTCCTATAAAGAAAAACTTTCCTACTTTTAATTAAAGAAATTAATTGACTTGAATAAATTAATTATGTCAATTTAATGTACATAATCATGCAATTTAAGATTTTTTTAGGATTATTCAGACAATCAATGATATTTTTGTTTGTCAATTTTATTACAACTTTATATTTATAAATTTACTTAATTTGACCCAACTATAATAATCGTGTCTAATCTAAAATCACAGCTCCAAAATCATGCCTCCTTTAATTTAAAAATAAAAATAAAACCACTTTGCAAATTAGTATTTAAGACGTTGACAGGGTAAGAGGATAAATAGTCAAAGTGTAACTAATCCTAATTTGTAACAAATTAAATGAACAACAAATTATATTATACTCTACTTTAATTACTAAATGACTAAATAAAAATATAATTATTTGAAAGTTGAAACATTCATAATTACTTGACAAAAATGAACTTTTTTATAATTAATTAATGGAGTATTTATGTCTTTTTTTTAAAGGTAAATTAATGGAGTATTTATCAGTTACTATATTTAAGGAATAATAAAACTGCAACTCAAAATAATTTACGCCCCATAAATTTTTGGGTTATGATTATAACAAATTTAGGCATTAAATTCAATAAATAATGCATTTATTATGCAAAACAACACGATTCCAAACTTTAAAGCAATTGATAAAATAATAAGATATAATTATGCACAACTCAAATGAAATATATATTAATTAAAAATAATAGTGTACAATATCACTAAGACGTCCATATGTATTATTAACTAAAATATTAAAAAACAAAATCAAAATCCCATATGATATGGAATTATACCTTTTTTTTACTACCTAAAATGGTAGCCTTTTTCACAATAAAAAATTATTGAAAATTATCTACCTATGACTACATAAATCCAAAAGCTTCTTCATCCTTCGACAATTCCAGCAAAGTGAAAGTACTCTTTCCAATCCAAATTATCCCGTGATACCATAAGCATTAATTGGGAATGAAATTATCAAAGTAGAGAATATGGATTAGTTTTTGAAGCATAATCCATCTGCACATGGAATCATGGATCCGTCATTAGTTTTTTTTTTTTAAATATACACATATCAAGAATATGAGAAATTTTACATTAAAAAAAAGAAAACATCAAAAAAGCTATAATAGAGATAGAAAAAGATGAAACCACATGTGAAACTACCGAAAATGGTTAAATTTAAATAGGTGAAAAATACATGGTATACATACCGTCCGCGGTAAGAACACATCCTGTAAAAAAAATCATTAATGTAACGCCCCGAATCCAAAACACATAAATATCTCAGATTCGAGGTGCCACTTGTGACTAAAATACGAACTATAAAATTTTTGATATAAAAAGGGATAAAATCAGAGATGAGTTTTATGCAGCGGAATAAATTAGTAGAATAATATTTATAATATATTTCTCACACACATATATATATATAAAACTTAATATCAATAGTATCATTTTATTTAAGTGGGGAACTCCGTGTCGTCTCTATTACTGTCATTGCTCCACGAAATCATAATCTGCAAGGGTTGTAAAAGGGGGGCGTGAGATTTGAATTCTCACGTATGGGTGATTTGCAACGTCATGGGATTGGTAAATCCGAAATATATTAAATTATACTCATTAATAAAGTAATTAATTTATTTAAGCAGTTGACATATAAGTATGAAATACATATACCACAGAAATTACAAGCTCACGTAATAATTAATTGGGCATGACAGGTTTCACATCATATAATCACAAGTTTATTCACATTAAGGGGCAAAGCCCAAAACCATTTTCAAATAACGGCCTAATCTGCCAAAATCATTTTTTTCACATATAGTAAATCTCCCCCAAACCATTTCTCACCATCAATTCATCCATTCATGTGACCATGAATCTGAATGATTATTATCACTCATGGCCACCACAAATAATATCAGCGACCATGAATCTGACCTATTATCACTCATGGCCGTACGTGTCAATCCACAAACAAAACTGCTGCACATCAAATCAATAATTACTCGCTTTCCTCTTTCCCATAAAACTGTCATTTCAAATTGTGGGGAGAATTCACATAATTCATACTTAAACAGATTCATGCTCACAAAATGCCCTTATATCATGCAATCGTCATCAGTTCATATAATCAACAAACACAAACCATCCATATAAGGTATATATAATTATATCACATAATTCAAGCAGTTATATAATAGGGTTTACGTTTATGTTGGATTAATTGTTTTTGATTTATTTAGTCGAGTTCAGAGTATACCAGCACAACGTATTATGAGCAGATCAATCAACCGATCATCACCCACCTGTTTACTCCGGGTCCCGAGAGTGATACGTTAACAGACCCCTCGTGCGTATCCCGAATAGTACAGAATCCTAGTACGAAATCATTTGATTAAAAGTTGACCTTTGAATTATTAGGAAAACTTGAGAGTTTGTGTTACGAAAATCGAGAAAGTCGTGGTCTTATAAGCTTTTAAAAGGACTTGCTTAAGGGTCACACCCTATTTTGGTAAATACACCACTTCTAAAAAGGTGAGTGTATTGAGGGAGTGTATTTACTAGTATACTTGTGGTATGACTATTTCGATTACTACAAAAACAATCTTTTGATAAGTACACCCCTTTTTAAGAGGTGGTGTATTAGGGGGGTGTATTTACTAATTTCTGTTGTGTCCTTAACAAAAGCCTTATATAAAAGAATTAAAAGTATAAGAATTTATATTTTATAAAAACTTCCTATTAAAACTTATTAATAACTTGATTTTTCTAAGAAAATTATATTATAACTAATATAGTTTATAAAAAGTATTTTTCTTTTCTAACTTTAGTAACACTTCTAAAATTGATTTGTAATACTTCTAAAACAAAGGAATTATATTAATTTTCCAAAAATACTCTTTTTCATTTGTTATTAATTTTGAATATAACTCGACTTATCTTTTCGTTCCTAATTCTCTAACAGTCGCACAAGGGGAAGACGAGTTTCCCTTTGTCTCCAAAAACTCAACTAATATTACTCCAAAACAACATGTAATAGGTTTGAAAGCAGTCAGGATAGTATCTTTTAGTTTCAGGTCAGGCTAGGTTGTTTCTCAGGAGAACAGGTTATCAGTGGAGGAAGAACTCATCTGAAGGGGGAACTCAGCTGAGGGAAGAACTCTACTGAGGGGGAACTTAGTGAGGGAGAACTCACTGACAGAGCCTGAGGAAGTCAAGATGACATCACAAGGAGAACAGTCTGAAGCCATGTCAGAAGACCTGAACCTGAAGAGAAGCCTGAAGGAAGTCCCACTGAGTATAAACCTGACTTTCTAAGCTGGTCAGTGGACTACTCAGTGAAGAGCATGATTGAGAGGATCAGTGCTGTGCCTAGTAGGGCCTGAAGGAGTCAGGCTACTGAGGGTGGGAAGCTTGACAAATAGCCTTATGTCAACTCCCCTGAGTGGACTTCAAGTCTACTGAAGGAAGTCCACTGAGAAGACTTAAAGTCCAATGATGGTTCCTAAGAGGACTTCAAGTCTACTGAAGAAAGGTATCCTGAGAGGATTACAAGTCAGCTGAAGACAAGCCGCCTGAAGTCAGGACTACCCTGATCAAGTACCCTGAAGAAAAGAGCCGTTGGACTCAGTCCACGTGGACCAATCAAGTCAAGGCAGCGAATCTGACAAAAGCTGACAAGGCCATACTTCACTGAAAAGGAGAATTTCACTCCAGAGATAGTCTGGATTTGAATGTTACTTTCTCCAACGGTAACATTCAAATCCAAACTATAAATACAAACTCAAGCTTCATTTGTAAGTGTGCAAGTGCGAATGCGAGAGCTGGTGGTGCGAGAGTGGTGCAAGTCATGAGGGAGTCATAAGGGTGCACCATCTCCATCAAGAACACTGACCTGAGTTTTTCATAGTCATATTTGAGTGTTCCAGTTTGTATACTCGAGCCTATCATATACATCCTAAGCTTAGAGAGATTTTCCCAACCTTAGCTCAAAGGCTAAAACCATGTAAGGGAAAACCTCACCTAGTTGGAGAGAACCAAACCAAACTAAACCCTTTCCAGAATAGTGTTAGGTGTTGCAGTGAGGTGAGGAGAGGCAGTCCCTGAGTGAAGAGGGATGTGAGGCCAGTTCGAGAGGCAGCTCCGCGGAGGGGTGTGAGTCCAGTTGTGAGTGCACCTTGGCACGTTAAAAACAAGAATCCCGGGTAGTAGATTTCCTGTTAAATCAGGCAGTGGATGTAGGAGCTTGAGCCTCCGAACCACTTTACATTGCTGTGTTCTTTATTGCTTTACTGACTTGCATAACATCAGTGTTAAAACAAAAAATTTCTCCTAATTTCCCATATTGTCCTTGTTTGTGAAAGAAAAACGGGACCAACAATTGGTATCAAACCGGGTTGTTCACATGACCACTGATCTAGTTTTGTTAAGAAAATTGGTCAACCGAGCAGATCTTAAATGTTTTAAAACTATGGGAATCTCTGCATATTTCAAACTATTACATGTGCTCTGACCTCATTCTTGTAATAGAAAATCTTTTTGTTAGAAGTTTTGGAATCATCAAAAAGGGGGAAATTGTTGGGATATTTTAGTTTTGATGATTTTCCAAAACAACATGTAATAGGTTTGAAAGCAGTCAGGATAGTATCTTTTAGTTTCAGGTCAGGCTAGGTTGTTTCTCAGGAGAACAGGTTATCAGTAGAGGAAGAACTCATCTGAAGGGGGAACTCAGCTGAGGGAAGAACTCTACTGAGGGGGAACTTAGTGAGGGAGAACTCACTGACAGAGCCTGAGGAAGTCAAGATGACATCACAAGGAGAACAGTCTGAAGCCATGTCAGAAGACCTGAACCTGAAGAGAAGCCTGAAGGAAGTCCCACTGAGTATAAACCTGACTTTCTAAGCTGGTCAGTGGACTACTCAGTGAAGAGCATGATTGAGAGGATCAGTGCTGTGCCTAGTAGGGCCTGAAGGAGTCAGGCTACTGAGGCTGGGAAGCTTGACAAATAGCCTTATGTCAACTCCCCTGAGTGGACTTCAAGTCTACTGAAGGAAGTCCACTGAGAAGACTTAAAGTCCAATGATGGTTCCTAAGAGGACTTCAAGTCTACTGAAGAAAGGTATCCTGAGAGGATTACAAGTCAGCTGAAGACAAGCCGCCTGAAGTCAGGACTACCCTGATCAAGTACCCTGAAGAAAAGAGCCGTTGGACTCAGTCCACGTGGACCAATCAAGTCAAGGCAGCGAATCTGACAAAAGCTGACAAGGCCATACTTCACTGAAAAGGAGAATTTCACTCCAGAGATAGTCTGGATTTGAATGTTACTTTCTCCAACGGTAACATTCAAATCCAAACTATAAATACAAACTCAAGCTTCATTTGTAAGTGTGCAAGTGCGAATGCGAGAGCTGGTGGTGCGAGAGTGGTGCAAGTCATGAGGGAGTCATAAGGGTGCACCATCTCCATCAAGAACACTGACCTGAGTTTTTCATAGTCATATTTGAGTGTTCCAGTTTGTATACTCGAGCCTATCATATACATCCTAAGCTTAGAGAGATTTTCCCAACCTTAGCTCAAAGGCTAAAACCATGTAAGGGAAAACCTCACCTAGTTGGAGAGAACCAAACCAAACTAAACCCTTTCCAGAATAGTGTTAGGTGTTGCAGTGAGGTGAGGAGAGGCAGTCCCTGAGTGAAGAGGGATGTGAGGCCAGTTCGAGAGGCAGCTCCGCGGAGGGGTGTGAGTCCAGTTGTGAGTGCACCTTGGCACGTTAAAAACAAGAATCCCGGGTAGTGGATTTCCTATTAAATCAGGCAGTGGATGTAGGAGCTTGAGCCTCCGAACCACTTTACATTGCTGTGTTCTTTATTGCTTTACTGACTTGCATAACATCAGTGTTAAAACAAAAAATTTCTCCTAATTTCCCATATTGTCCTTGTTTGTGAAAGAAAAACGGGACCAACACTAATTCAAAAATACTCTTCAACTAAAACAACAATACTAATTCATCCATTCTAATAATATCATCCAACTAATCCAATAACACTATACAACAATTTCAATGATACAAAACAGCTAATTCAATAATACCAAAGTAATTCATCCAATAATACTAATCCAATCAATCTAATAATACTTAGACAACTATATCAACCATACTAAACAACTAAAACAATAATACTAAACCACTATTCCAAATAATACTAACCAACTAATTCAATAAATACTAACCAACAAAGCCAACAATACTAAACAAGTCAACAACTAACACTAAAACATCTAACCAACTAACAGTAAGTTTTCTTTCATTTCTTTTCCTTGTTCCAAGCTTTTTAACAACTTAACAGAAAGCCCAAAATCTACCCAAGAAGAAAACGAAGGTAGAAACCTTACGATTCCGGTTCGAGGTGTTAAACGGGCGGCCTAACGGCGTCGATTAGGAAATCGATAATTCGTTCGGAAAATTGGGTAGCCTAACGGCGTCGTTCGGAAATTCGGAAAAACAAATTGGGCAGCCTAACGGCGTCGGTTTGAAATTCCAGAAATTCGGCAACATCAACCGGTTCAAACGGCGTCAATTTCAATCGGAAATTAAACAGAAAGAAAAGGTTACGGGTGAAATTGAAATTAAGCTTCAAAGATTGAAATTGAAAGGGGCTTTTGCATAGACTTACTGGAAGAAGAATTAAAGAGGTGGCGGCGGCGCTGGGCTGAGGCGCGACGGCGACGCTTCGTTGCCGGAAAGAGAAAACGCGTCGCGGCTGGAGGCGTTGCGGCGCTGTGGCGGGAGAGCGCGACGGCCGAGGCGCGGCGGAGAGTCGTCGCGAGGAGCGGCGGCCGCTGGTGGGAGGAGGCGGCGCTTGCGGGGCAGCGACGCGGCATCGCTCGCGACGGCGGCGCTGGAGGCGGCGCTGGGCGAGACCAGGCGGCGAGGCGAAGAGGCGTCGCGGCCGAGCGGGAGCACGGCGGTGCTCGGCGGGTTGCGGCGTGGCGTCGCCGGAAAAAGGTCGAAGATGGAGGAGAAAAGGAGAGATAATTCTGAGATTGAAATTTGGGAATTCTATTTGGGGAAAGTGACGGACGGTTTTTATAGAAAGAAAATTATTTTAATTAGTTAATTAATTTTAAAAGGGAGGGAATAATATGTGGGTAGGATTAAAAGTAGAAATTTAGGATATTTTCATTCTCAATTGATACGGTTTAGGGATCGTTTGGCTTACGAGTTTAATCCCGAATTGAGAATTAATACAGTTTTAGAACTCAGTTAATATTTTAAAATATTTTAATTATTCTCAACACATTATACGGATCGAAAACATAATTTTAAACTTTAATAATTAATTTCTCGTAGTCCTTTATCCGTTTGAAATATTCAATTTCTTTCTTCGAACTTGGGAATTTAGAAATAGAGTATATATTTAAATTACACGTTAGCACACAAAATAATAAAATTAAAAGAAACGAGAATAATAATAATATAAAATTATATAATTAAGGTTTCTAGCAAAATAAAAGGTATGAAACGGGATGGGGTATTACAATTAACCTCTATCTAGTAAACCCTAAATTGAATCCTGGCTAAAACACGAAGTGAAAAATCGTTAAAACCTATTTACAATAGAAAGAATAAGAAGATTTGAGGAACAAATAACAAAAAGTGACACATACATATTAAGATTGATATACTGAAATTAAATTAAAATTTAAACATAAGTAAAATCTAGATGAAAGGATTCGAGCCTAAATGATCTGGAGAGAATTGTGTGGAATGAAGGATTTGGGAGAAATCAAGGATTTATATAGAAAAAAATTGTGTAAATGAACGTTCAAGATTAATCCAAGCAATTGACGGTCGAGATTAAATTCTAATAGAGTGAGTGAGAGAAGAGATTTTTAAAATGGAGAGGTGTGGACTTGACATGTCAGCTTCTACAGCCTCTCCTTTATAGTATATTATGATTAATCATAATGTAATAATAAATTAATAGGAGAATACAAATTATTAATTGTAGGGTTTTGAGTATTAATTCATTAATATGAAACAGATTGATATGAATTATTCAAACCGTTTACGTTTGATGTATGGTCCAAGATCGATTAATAATATGATAGCTCCTGAATTTATTAGTGACGTCGATTCATTCATAGACTTCGCCACTAGTAACCCGAATTGGATGAATCGAGGAAAGATTAGGTGTCCCTGCAACAAATTTAGATGCAGGAACAAGACGTTTCAGTACCCCGATGACGTGAAAGCTCATTTGTATAGAAATAGTTTTATGCCAAATTATTACAATTGAGTTTTTCACGGTGAGGAAAATTGGGGTCAAATTCCGCATCAATACAATGATTAGGCGTCGGCTTCTTACGGGCCGGTTGATGAGACAACAGGATCTAGCTCGTACCACGATATGATCACGGACTTAACTTCCGGTCCCCACTTTGGAAATGTGGATGACGAGCCGTCTGTTGAGGAACCCCCAAATCAGTATGTTGCGCAGTTTTATGATATGCTTCGTGCAGCGGATCAGAATTTGTATCCTGACTGCGTATCACACTCGCAACTGTCATTCAATGCCCGTATGCTGAACATTAAAAATGAAAACAGACTATCTGAAAGGGGTTATAATCAAATCGTTGACTTGGTTCGTGAGATCTGTCCTCCGGATAATTTGGTGCCCAGAAAGTTTTTCGATAGCAAACAGTTGATGGGTGAGATGGGGCTTCCTGTGGAGAGGATCGACTGTTGTGCAGGGAATTGTATGTTATATTGGGGTGCAGACAACGATCTTGAATATTGTAAGTTTTGCGGTCGGTCACGGTTCAAACCCGCTAGACGTGATGTGAATGGTCGACTGAAAAAGAAGAGTCATTTCAAGGAGATGTTCTACTTTTCCATCATCCCTAGACTGCAAAGATTGTATCAATCCAATGCAACTGCGAAGGATATGATATGGCATGCAAATTGCTCTAATAATGACCAGTCCGGTGTTATGCGTCATCCTATAGACTCGCAGACTTGGAAACACTTGGACTAGTCGTATCCTAAATTTGCATCAGAAATTTGGAACGTGAGGTTGGGCTTGAGCACCGACGATTTTCAGCCGTTTGGGCAGTCGGGGAAACAATACTCCTCATGGCCGGTGATACTGACACCGTACAATCTACCGCCATGGATGTGCATGAAAGATCAATTCATGTTTCTTACGGTCCTGGTGCCTGGTCCAAAAAATCCAAAGGATAAATTGGACGTATTTTTACAACCATTGATCCGTGATATGATAATTTTATGGGAATATGGCGTGGTAACGTACGATATTGCTACAAAACAAATTTTTTTGATGCGAGCTGCACTAATCTGGACCATACGTGACTTTCCAGCCTACTCGATGTTGTCTGGATGAAGCACATCTGGAAGGCTTGCTTGTCCGTATTGTGCAGAATACACGTATGCTTTCACTTTGAGGCTCAGTCAAAAGTAGTCGTGGTTTGACAACCATCGCAAGTTCTTACCCATATATCATCCGTATCAAAGGAACAAGACTGCATTCAGAAAGAACAAAACATTTGATGATGATCCACCGCCCATCCGTACAGGTGTTTCGATCCTTGAGGAAATTAATTGGATTGGATTTATGAAAGTTACGGAAGAGGGTGCTGATGCTCACAATAAAGTTTTAGATGGGGGTTGGAAGAAGAAGAGCATTTTCTGGGATTTGCCCTATTGGAGTACCCTGTTGATCCGACACAATTTGGATGTGATGCACATCGAAAAAAATGTGTTTGATAATCTCTTCTACACGGTGATGAATGTGGAAGGGAAAATGAAGGATATAAATAAATCTAGGGATGAGCTCAATGAATACTGTCATCGACCCTCGTTGCAGAAATGTCCACATACAGGAAAGTACCCCAAATCTGCTTATTCACTTGATAAGAGGCAGCGAGATATTATTTGCAAGTGGGTAGATGAGTTGAAATTCCCTGATGATTATGTGTCCAACATGTCTCGTTGCGTAGACTGGAACAAATTGAAGATGTTTGGGATGAAGAGTCATGATTGCCACGTGTTTATGCAGAGACTGCTTCCAATTGCTTTCCGTGAATTACTACCGGCCAACATTTGGAAAACTATCACTGAAATTAGTTTGTTTTTCAAGGAGTTAACATATATGACTATTACAGTCGAAAACATGACTCGATTGGACCATGATATCCCAGACATCTTGTGCAAGTTGGAACAAATATTTTCACCCAGCTTCTTTAATTCAATGGAGCATCTACCTGTCCATCTTGCATATGAGGCAAAGATCGCTGGTCTAGTACAATACAGATGGATGTACCCATTTGAGAGGTAATCTATTAATTTACCTATTTATTTTTAATATAATCTCGTTCGAGAATTACAGTAGCTCATCATTGGACCTTGAATTAGGTATCCTCACAATTTAAAGTTAAGTGTGGGTAACAAGGCGCATGTGGAAGTTTCAATTGCAAATGCTTATTTAACAAAAGAAGCATCAATGTTTTGTTCTCATTTATTTTGAGGATCATGCGCTGACGAGACGACACAACGTACCTCGCAATTTCAGCGGTCGTGAAGTATCCGAAGCAGTGGAAGGTAATCTTTCGATATTTGTGCCTCCTGGTACACATCTTGGAAAGAAAGGTAAAAGATGGATTGTACACTTAGAGAAGCAAGTTGCTCACACATACGTGTTACTAAATTGCAATGAGGTGCAACCTTATATTGAGTAAGTGAACCTACCTCTTAGTGGAAACTTAACATTTTAGCGATCTTCTAATTTGTGCCTCAATTGTATGTAGTGTGTTTTTGAGCAACTACTGCTTGTTCAACTGAATCTATCAGGTGCTGAAAAAGACAATGTGCTTCAAATGGAATTTGCATCGTGGTTTGAACAACTTGTAAGAGTTATGTATAAGTAACTTTTTATTATTAACTTTTATAAATAAACTATAAGCTTAATGAAATATATCGTAAAAATTTAAAATATAGGTGAAGAGAAATCGTATTCAGGATCAATTTATACGTGCTCTCGTGGGCGGTCCTAGCAGTACTGTCACCACGTACCCTGGGTATTACGTGAATGGTTTCAAATTTCACACACAAGATTATGGTGCCTCTAAAGCAACCATGAATAGTGGAGTTTGCATTAAAGGAACAAACTATGATTCCAATGAAAATAATTTCTATGGGATACTCGAGGAAGTAGTGGTTTTGGAATACCTTGGACTTACTGAAAAAAAAAGTTGTTCTGTTCAAATGTCAGTGGTCTGATCCTACTGTACCGCGGGGAACAAGAATCCATCCTGAGTATAAACTCATGGACATTAATCCAAGAGGACGGTACGGTCGTTATGATCCATTCGTGCTTGCAAGTCAAGCTACCCAGGTTTACTATTGCAAGTATCTCGGTGCATCTGTCCAACTGGGTCGAGAGTGGTGGGCAGTTTGCACCACCAAGGCGCGATCCTTAGTGGAAGTCGATAGAAAGAGTGAACCAGAGCTTCCCCCATTTCAAGAGGACGATATAATATCTCAGATGAATGTGCAAATAGATGATGATCCTGTCATTTTGGCTTATTTTGACGCTGCACTAATTGAGGTAGAGAATGAAGAAGAGAGGAAGAAGGTGAAGAAGATGTTGAAAATGATGAAGAAGATGAAGAAGATGATGAAGAAGATGAAGAAGATGAAGAAGAAGAAGAAGATGAACGAGATTACTGAATTGATATTATTTTTGTGTACGCTTGATGTATTAATTTGTTCGCTTGTTTTAATTAATTAAATGGATTCTGTATTAGTTGTGTTTGTTCGTTTTAATTGATGTATCGATGTATTTGCTTGTTCTAATTGTTATGTATACATGTTTTAATGTGTTATGTATACAGATGGCTGGAGGTAGAAGTATCCGTAACTTGTTCGGTGGTCGGCGATCGTCCTCTCGTACACCAGAGTCGGACCAAGAGAGAGAATCGGTACAACTCTTTTTAGTTATTATATAAAATATCTTGTACACATGTTATACCTGTAATTGTTATATACAGATGGAAACATCAGAAACAAATACGGGTCGACGAAGCTTTTGGGGATCGTCCTCACAAACCGGAAGAGTACCGGTTCCTGATTTGCAGAATCAGGAAGATGAAGTACCAGAAATGGTTGAGGACGACCCTGTCATTCCGAAAACTGCGGAAGAGCTCGCCAACCATGCACCTCGTCCGAACCGGCTACGCATCTACACGTATCACAATGTTTATGTTAAATATAACTTTATCTTTTTTATTTAATTTTATTAAAAAATATATCAATGTGAAACCCTCTTTCTACAGATTCATGCCCTCGAATGCTGTTTCGAGGTTGATTCGGAACATCTTGTCCCGTCGAATGGAGATGGGCGGGTTCACATATAAGTTGGTGTCAGAAGGAAGGAGGAAAGAGTGGTGGGAGACATTCCGGGTAAATGTTAATTTTATTAAGTAAGTAGTATTATGTGTATGTATACATTTTTACTTAATTAAAATAAACGTGATTGTATATATTTTCTTAAGAGGGAGACCTATTGGGATCCGAGGACGGAAAATACTGTGGTAATTAAAAATATGTTCATCCAGAGGTCTAGAGAACGATTCACATATCTCCTCAGTAATTGGAAGAGGATCCATCGAGATGAAGGAACCAACCCACCGTGGGAGCCGATATTCTGGACTGCACTACTCGAGTACTGACAATTGCCCGAAGTCATTAGAAAAAACAACCAATGTAGGGTAAACCGTTTGTCTGCGGCCGGAGGAAGAGGCCCCTCAAAACACAAAGGGGGGCAAAAGGAGCCGCACAATGGACTGAGGAATTCGTAAGTAATTCCTGCACTACAACATAGAGAGATTTTAATTACTTGATTATACATGTCTTTATTTTTGGAATACAATAGAAGAAATATAACCGGCTCCCAACTGAATGAGAAATTGTGCAATATTTCCACTACCGTGGGGAAGGGGAGTACACGTATGGGGGAATTGCTGAAATAATTGTAAGTGTTTTATATTAACATTATAAATTGAATATAAATAACACGTTTGTATACTTTTTCATTATCACAATTTTTGTATGTTTAGGGATCAGTGGAGGAACGAGTCTCGCAATTACCGCCTCCAGCAGACGACGATGAGCGCTTGAACCGATTGAGATAAGTGTATGCTGAAACAGTGAGGCCAGAACACAGAAAAGTTAGGGGTCTTGGTCAAATGAAGACGATGCGGATACAATCTGGCCCAGGCGGGACATCATCTGGCACACACATTGGCGGCTATGACTAAAGAGACGTTGATCGTTTGTTGGTTGAAGAGCGCGCGAGATATGAAAGAATACTGGCGGAGCAACAGAGGCAGTATAACGAAAACTTACATCAGGAAGTGCACAACCAGATGGTAGCGTGGATGCAAGGCCATCAGAGAAACCTACCTAGTGGGTTTTCCCAACCAACTACTTCTTATCCTCCTTACCCAGCTTATCATTCTTATCCTGCCGCCCCTGGTTACGCCCCTTATCCTCCCACTGGTCCTTCTAGTGGTGTTCCCCCCGTTCCTCCTAGTGGTTTTCCCGCCGCCCCTTATCCTTAGGCCTCTCCTGCTCGTCCTCCAACTTCCGGTCCTTCCCCGTCTCGTCGTAATTCCATCTCTCCAACTGGATTTGTAGACCTACTTGAAAGAGGTGCATATTCTGGTTACCCTTCGAGGGGTAATTATTCTGAAAATGAAAGAGGTGATGATGATGATGATGAGAGTTAGGATGTCATGAATATTTGATCATGTTTTGGAACTATATATGTTGGTTTGAGATTTTACTATTTATTTGGATTTATATGTCTGGATATTTGAGCATGTGTGGATATTTGAATTTATATGTCTGGAATTTGGAACTATATATGTTGGTTTGTTATTATTATTATTGATTATAGTGAAAATGAATTTAAAAAGTATTTATTTTAAAATTTTATTGATTTAAAAAAAAATGAAAACTCTATATGTGTATATGTGTACACATATTAGTAAATAGTGAAAATGAATTTGAAAAGTATTTATTTTAAAATTTTATTGATTTTTAAATAAAAAACGATCAACATATGTGTATTATGTGTACACATATTAGTAAATAGTGAAATTGAATTTAAAAAGTATTTATTTTAAAATTTTATTGATTTTTAAATAAAAAAACGATCAACATATGTGTATATGTGTACACATATTAGTAAATAGTGAAAATGAATTTAAAAAGTATTTATTTTAAAATTTTATTGATTTAATTAAAAACGATCAATATATGTGTATTAGTGTACACATAATAGTAAATAGTGAAAAATAATTAAAAAAGTATTTATTTTAAAATTATATTAATTTTTAAATAAAAACCGATCAATAATGAAAATAATATATACAATTTATAGTTTAATTTTATATGTAATGATAATTTTCAAATAAAGTATAACAAACAATTAATATTAAGTAGTATTATATTTAAAATATATAACAGAAAATATATGAAACATATATATTAGAGATTATTACATTTTGATTCATCCATTAGTGTTATATAACACTTTAGTATAGTACTTTTTATAAATATCACTTTGGTTCAAAAATGGTCTCCACCTAAAAATTGGTTAGCAACCTCCCCCCACCCATCCCCGCACCGCCCACCCACCCACCCACCATCCCTCTTTTATTCTCTCTCTCTCTCTCTCTCTCTCTCTCTCTCTCTCTCTCATTTCTCATCACTCTCTGCTCTCTCATTTCTCTCTCTATCCCCACAACTCTCTCTCTCTCTCTTTCCTACCTCCACCCCACCCCAAGCACCGCCGCCATCATCCCCAACGGCGCCAACATGCCCCACCCCACGCAACCCCCTTCTCGAATATCTCCCAATGGCGGATCCGAAGCTATACGGGGACGTTGCCGCTCAACCCAGATCGCGCGTATCTCGGAGGATGGAAGTCTGCGATGACGATTTGTTAGTCGAAAAAGTCGCCGGAAGAAGAGGGCGATGGTGATCTGTTAGTAGGTCACCCAGATCGACACCAATATGTGAGTAGATCCATTTTTCTATTTATTGTAATTTAGATCTGTCCGTTTGTGGTGATTTAGATTTTTCCGTTTCCAGCAAAGAAGGCGGCGTTGGATCGCGAAGAAGGTGGCGTTGGATCGCGAAGAAGGCGGCGCTGGCATTGATGGACCTGATTTGGCACCGACGAACCCAATCTATCGCCATCGCCGCCTATCTTTGATTCCCCCCGATCTGTAACGCCTCCGCCGTCCAAGCACCAACTTCAAGTGGATCAGCTCGAGTTTTGCCAAATGGGTATTTATTTTCGATCTATTGCTATTTTTTATTTTTCCGATCTGTTTTCCGATTGTTTTCTCTGATCTATTTTTAGCTGCATTAGTGGGCTAAGTGGAAACGTGGAGATATTATTGGTGGTGTATTATAAAGGGACCTTGTTGGCATTTAACGGAGGTGTCTTTTTATCATTCTTAATTTTGTTTTGAATTGTTTGACGTTTTAAATTGGATGTACAACTGGATTCTGAATATATTTGTGTGTCATAATTGAATAGGGGTAGCTGCTCTAGCAATTGCTACTGGATTCGGTCGATCTGATAATTGTTGAAGATCTTGAGCTTGCATGGCAAATGGGGAGAAATAAAGGAAGATGAAGATAGTGTATAATTTTTTTGGAGCATGAATATCTAATTTAGATATTAATTTTGACTTCTGCAAACCAAAAAAAATTGCAGAGTTTGTGTGCAACTTTAATTTCCACAGATTTTTTGCACATAATTTTTGGACATAAATTTGAATGTATTAAAATTTTTATTTTAAACATGTTTAGAAATTTAGCATACTTATTTTGCACAAGTGTTTTGCAGAGATAAAATTTAGCACAAGTGGTTTGCACGAGTGTTTTACACAGATAAAATTTAGCAACTGTTTTGGTCTGTAAGTAAATTTAATAAAAATAAACAATAAGAATAATAAAAGTTTAATTGGAAAAAAACATATATATTTAATTGAATAAATTATTCTGTAATTTCTTTTAAAAAAATCAAGTTTTCAAATAAAATTAATTATTGAACAATGGGCCCATCAATCTGATGAAGCAAGGGCGGATATGATGGTCTCAATTTGAAAATATAATTTAAAAAATGCAATTATAATTATATTAAATAAAAAAAATATTTTTTATAAAATCTGCACATAATATTTGAACGGGGGACAACAAAAGCTAAGCTGTCACATCGATGTCAGCAATCAGGGAAGAAGTGGTTGATAATTTGGCTGAAAAAGGGATTGCGGGTCCTACATTTTGAACCAAAATGCATTTCTTGAAAAGCATCGAACCAAAATGCTAATATGGGTACCCAAAAGCACCAAAATGTAACTACCCCTATATATTACACCTTAAAACATAACAATTAAAAAGCTTTGTCCAAGTGGCATGGTGAAACACGCAAGACCTTTGCATACAAGGAGGTTGCGGGTTCGAAACCCATAAAAATTATTTTTTTCGGGGTGGGGATTACGTGAGGGACCTGCGCGAGGGAATTATCCTCGCCACGCCAGCCGAAGGATTATTCCCTCGCCAATTGCTGCAGGCCGCGTCAGAGATTAAAGAGGAAAACTTCCCTCGTGCACCGTTCCCGAGGGTTTTTTTTCCTCGCCTTTTACGAGGGCTTAGCCGAGGGAATTTTGTCGAGGGAAATTATCCCTCGTCCGGTCCCACACGAAATCCCTCTCGAAAACGCTCTTTAATTTTTGGGGGAATGTATTTTTCCTCGTGTATAGATTGGCGACGAGTATTTTGAAGAAGAAAAAATTCCCTCTTTAATATCTTCTCTATATTCAATTCCCTCTTTAAAACCCTCTCTAAATTCTCTTATTTTTGTGGTGATGAAACATGAAGGTGAAATAGGGAATTCGAACCGCAGTTGTATATATGCATTTACGTTAGGAATTAAACTCAATTATGGTATGGAAAGTAATAGAAACGTAAATATAACAATTGAAGAATATTAATTTGTTAAAAATGACAACGTGGTGTGACCAAACTAATAAATTATTATTTTGTGTAATTCAAAATATAATGAATTTTGTGACAAAAAAAATGAAATTTTAAACCCAAAGTCGAATCGTAACCCTAAAAACATATTGAATCCGAATACTGCTTAAGCTCAAATACTGATCGTCGTGATTGTAAGATGATATATAGTCGATCTAGCTCCTTAATCCAACAAATTATTCCGGAGGTTAAAAAAGAAAACGTAGAACCTAAATATTATCCAATTATTATCAAGTTCAGTCCGAACTAGTTTATACAATTATTTTTGGCCAAGAGTTTAATTGAAATTAATCTAGCTTAACATATAAAATTATAAATTTAAACTACTCTAAAGCACTAAGTTTGATTCGTTTATAAATAACAATTCAATAACCATCAACAAATTCAATTTAATTTATTTCAAATTGAGTAGTTCATGGTAGACGAATTCATAACCCAATAATAAATACACCTCGTAGCTGAATATATAGTGCAATAAAGATTTATATAAAAGCATATGAAATATAAAATTGAAATCTTCATTAATCATTTCATTGTCAGTCAGTCTGCAAACACTTGAACTCCGTCGATCAAATTACAACTGGTTTTTTCGCTTCAATTTTTTGAATATTTAATTTATCACACAATTCAATTTTACACATACCACATTAAATGTACATTTATAACACATAACGAAAGTAAACAAGTTCACATTATTAATATATTCATAAATTATAAGCAATTCCGTTGCCATTGTAGCCGTTGAGCTTAACTACTTATAAATTGAATAACACCAACCACATAACTTTTCATCACCCCTTTCGTCAGAAAAAAAAAAAAATGAGCTCATGGGCGACGAAGAAGACGACTTCACCTTTCCCGCCAATCTTCCGCCGTGCTTCTTTGAGTCACCGCCGCTGTGGCGGACCCCTCCCCGCCTGGAAAACAAGGAGGCGGGGAGGTTCGAGCTGTGCACGTGCGAAGCGTGCAAAGGAATGAACATTAGTACGATGAGTGAGAGTTTGTGGTATATTGGTGAGGAGGTAATTAAAGAGGAGAAAATGGATTTATTGTGGGAGGATTTGGATGAGAAATGTGCAAGAAATTATGGGAAAAAGGTGGAAGATAATTTTCAATCGGATAATTCATCACCGGGCAATAATGTGAAGATTTGTTGCGTTAAAACGTTAAAATTGTCGAAAGAAAATGGGAGCACCATTAATGGGTTGAAAGCAAGCATTTTGGAGTTGATTAGGTTCTTGATGAAGAAGGGCTTCTCCATGCATAATTCTGGTAATTCTATCAAGAAAATTGCGTGGTGATTTGATTCATTTTCCGGTAATCTTGAATATATATATTTTTTTTTATTAGTTTACGGAGATTGAAAATTAATCTGATTTTATTCATTTATTGTGTTAATTATTACAATATTTTACATGTGCGTGGCAAAATAAGGTTCCATTAGTTGTTTATTAGTTACTTGATTAATAAATTAACGTGTTTTTATTTTATTTTGTTGCATGTCATGATTTGTGTATTCTCTCGATCCATCTAATTAAAAAGTGTTGTTTCAAATAATTAATGTCATGGAAATTAAGGATCGGTGTAAAATTATTCACAATTATGTACATTTTAAACTTGTTTGAAGGATTTATGTTTTGAAGATTATTAAGTATAAACACTCATTCATCCATTTAATACTTCCGTAAAAAATATTATCATTGCAATTGCTTGCTAGTTGCTAGTTGCTAGTATCAATATGTTGATAGTTGGTTTTCCCGGTCTAACTAAGACAAAAACCGGAGTTTTCCTCTTCACTGGTTGTTAGAGCTCAAAATAACAGAAGTCGGATAGCTGGCTCATTGTTTAGGGAGGCAGGTGTTTTGCATTCTTGTACGATATGGAGCAATTCTTTTGCTTTTCCAAATAAAAATTAATAGGTCCATTACAAAAGATGTTTCATTATATTATATTAAATTTCCAGTACTTTTTTCGACTCAAACATAAAGGAAATCTCCAAAACAACGGATCAGTAAACAACATCAATCAAATCAACAAAATCGTGTTTCTGAAGTATCTGTTCCACATTCTTGAGCTTGGTGAGGGCGTCTCTTATGCCGATACGAGCATCAACAGATTGATAGCCCAACTCCCATGATTGTTATCATGCAACTTTGAGGCTTGCTCGAGTAATCGTCGTTCATCTGTTGAAGTAACTCCGGGTCTACAACTTGTTCGATGCTGTGGTTTTGTACCCAACTTTTAAGCCTCAAACCTGCTGCAAACATCTCCAGAGTAGGACCTTTCCCAGTGAATAGCTCCAACACAATAATGCCGTAGCTATACACATCACCAGCTGTTGATGCTTTCACTCCGTACCCATATTCTATGCACAACAATCACATATTTCAAAATTAATAAAATTACTTGAAAAGAAATCAATTGAAATATACACATACAAAAAAAGGTTGAAATCATTATTTTTAGCTTGAGGGAATACTTTTTTGGACTAATTTATTTTGAATGAAGTCAACAAAAACTTTTTTTAAAAAAAAAAGGTGGTATAAGATGAACTAAATTGCTATACAAACTTAATATTTGGTGATAGAGGCTTAAGAATGATAGTACCAAGTGAATTGAACGGTGGTACAAACTTAGAAAGGGTGGCAGATACTTGTTAAGAAATTAAAGTATGTATAAATCATATTTGAAAACTGAATTATAATGAAGAATTATGCTAGTACGAGGTGAATTAAAGGGTGTTAACAAAATATTTATTTTGGCCATCATATTTTTTATTTTTTATGTGGGAGTTATTAAAAACAAAGTTTCCAACACAAAATAATTACTTTCTTGAGATTTATGTACCGGGAAAATAGTACTGACCTGGAGGTATGTAGCCAATGGAACCCCTGAGGGTATTTGCAGAAGTGAGAGAAGTTTGGTTGTTTGAATCCATCAATAACTTGGCAAGACCAAAATCTGCAACCTTGGGAGTCATGTCTCCATCCAACAGAATATTGCTAGGCTTCAGATCACAATGAACAATCGGAACTTCTATTTCGTTATGCAAATAATCTATTGCTGATGCAATTCCAATTGCATATCTCAGTCGATCCAAAACATTAAACCTCATAATGCCATTTCCGTCTCTTCTCTTTCCGGATATCCAGTCATCCAAGCTCCCATTGCTCATAAACTCGTAGATCAAACCAAGAAACTCTTGGTTCTTCGAGTCTATGCTCGAACACACAGTAATAAGCTTAACAAGATTCCGATGCCTAACGTGCCTTAAAGCTGCACATTCTGCTAAAAAGCTCTTTCTTGATTTAGCCATTCTAGTATCCAGGACTTTAACCGCCACGGCTACTCCTTGTAGAAGCCCTTTGTAAACAGAACCAAACGACCCGCGCCCTATTAGATTTTCTTCGTTGAAATCATTAGTCGCAACACGAAGCTCGTTGTAAGAAACCATCTGGGGCTCTGCCTTCAACGGTTCAAACGAATCCTTCACAATTTTCTTCCCTTTCCGCATGTACCAAATCAAGCTAATCACAAAACAGAGAGATGCAACAGCAGAAATGCTTATTACGATGTACATGAAGGTTGATTTTCGCCCACGTTTATTGCATGAGAACGAGCAAAGGTTTCGGTTGCTTTCCAAGTGAACTTTGGCAGGATCTTCGAAGACTCCATCTGTGGGAATTCTTCCCTCCAAGTTATTGAATGAGAGATTCAAGAGCTGAAGCGATTGCAAGTTCTGAAGGTCTAAAGGTATTTGCCCCGAAAGTTGATTCGACGAAAGGTCAAGAGTTTCCAATCCTCTCACGGATCCTAAAGTGCCCGGAATTGGACCAAAGAACGAGTTTCTAGCGAGTGATAGTCGCTCCAAGCTCTTGCAATTCCCAATTGATCTGGGAATATTCCCTGATAATTTGTTATCAGAAATGTTGATAACTGCAACATTTTCTAGGGACTCGATTTCCACGGGCAGGGAACCGGTCAGCTGATTTCGGGACAGGTTAAGGAATACACTTAAATGAGGGAGATTGAGAATCTCTTTTGGGATACTTCCATTTAACTTGTTATCAGACAAGTCCATGGATATTAAGCTTTGGAGATTCCCAAAAGTTTTTGGTATACTACCAACTAACTTGTTTTTAGACAAATCAATCTTGGTTAACAAATTTAGGTTGCCTAGAGAATCAGGGATCTTTCCAGATAACATAGCATTAGCTAATCCCAAAACTCTCAGCTCTTTTAACAGCCCAATCTCTGGTGGAATTTCACCAGAAACAGAGCTATCACCTAGACTCAACAGTTCCAAGGAACTAAGGTCACCAATGGTAGAGGGTATACTACCATACATATCATTTCCACCCATGTATAACTTGGTGAGAGCCTTGGAAAGATTGCCAATGGATTTTGGAATCCGACCCTTGAGAAGATTGCCGTCGAAGGCGAGGAAGTTCAAGCGCGTGCTGTTCGTCAAAAGCTCAAGAAAATCGAAGCCCCCAACTATAGTGTTGAATCCTATGTTGTAAAATTCAAGATTTGGGAGGTTTCCGAGGCCCGGAGGTATTGTCCCGTGTAAAAGATTATGAGCCATGCGTATCATTTGTATGCTTGTGTGGTTGTGCAAAGACCAGGGAATAGTACCAGTGAATCTGTTGAAACAGACATTATATACTAAAAGATTTGGCAACGTGATTGCAATGTCTCCGGGAAGATCACCCCACAAATCGTTGGAAGCTAAGGCTAAAAATGTCAAAGAAGACATGTTGTATACCGAGGGAGGAACCGTTCCTGAGATGCGAATAAGGTCATATTATACAAGAAAAATACAAAATAAAAAAGATCTTTATTCATGCACACTGTCTTCCTTTAAGAACACAAGTCCTGTTCTTAATAAAATATTATTTAATACTTAGAGTATAAATGAGTCAATGTAAACTAAATAAATATACATAACATTCAAGTCAAATTATCATGTTTTTATATTTCAAAAGCAATCTATGGCATTATCATAATATTCTAACTTCAAATTAAAATCTTTCCTTTGGTCTTGAGTTTCTTTGAGATGTCAATTATAGTTTTACTTTTACATACACGTTGCAAGAATTATTTAACTATAATTCATTTCTTATTAGTATATATTTTTTCCTATAAATTTTGGGGCATTTTTTTTTTTAAAGGTATGACTACAAATAATACTTTTTCTACAATTTGGGGCATTTCAATTTGGGGGAAAAGTGGTACCCATGCCATGTACAATCAAGCCCAAGTGTGTTGATTCGCCAAATGAAAAGTACCTGAGAGGTTGTTTATGGTGAGATCGAGATACTCCAAGTTGGTAAGACGCGCCACATCTTTTGGTATTGGACCCGAAATTTTGTTTGTTCCTAAGTTCAAATGGACAAGGGAAGAAATATTGGTCAAGGATGATGGAATATTCCCAGAAAGCTGATTACCACCCAAATTCAGAACTTGGAGGTGTGTAAGAAGGCCGATTTCTGGTGGGACTTTTCCCGAAATTTTGTTTTGCATCAAGTCTAACTCCCTCAGATTTTGGCATCTACTTATATTAGGCGGTATGACACCTATTATACTGTTAAAACTCAGATTCAACGTTCTGAGTCGGAAAAGATTGCCTAGATGTTGAGGAAGATTGCCACTCAACTGGTTGTTTTGCAGCTGGAGTGACCTTAAGAAGGAAAGATTACTCAAGTGAGGGGTTATCGAACCCGTCATTCCGAGGCCCGAAAGGCTGAGCCCGACAACTCGTTGGCGATTTTCATCGCAAGAAACTCCACTCCAGTTGCAAGGAGAGAGGTTTTCGTCCCAAGTGGACAGAGGATTGGGACTTAGTTGAACGGAAAGTTGAGATTTGAATGCAATCAAGGCCTCCTTGTCGGTAGTTATGCTTAAAGGAGTGGATCCTAGTAGGGAACTAACAAGAAAGGCCAACTCAAAAGTGATGATGAAGTTTAAAGAAAAACCCATCTCTCTAATGCTCTCAAGCTTTGAGATATGCCACATGATTTATACACAAGAAAACACTTTGCATTTTCACATTGATAGTGGTTAAAGCTAGAAGAAGGTGTCAATGAATGAGAGGAGAAGACCGTTTACTAAATTTGCAAAATGGTTACTTACGTCTCTATCGTTAGTCCAATATTTTCAAACACCCTCCGCAGAATCTCAAGGTATGTTTGTTTTGGGATTTAGGTGAGGGAAGTCATGACTTTGAAGTCTTAGAATATAAATTTTTTTGATGAATAATATAAGTATGTGATTGTTTTGGATTTTAGTAGGGTGAGATTTTACTTTATGTCAAATCAATGTTTATTAGTGATAGATGTTGTATTATTTTATTATATTGTATAAGGGAAAAGTAGGAGATATATTGAGTGGATGATAAAAAAAATGAGGATGTGATTGTATTTAATTATGTGAAAAGTCCCTCCGTCCCAATTCTATCTTCACACTTTTTATTTTGGTCCGTCTCAACTCTATTTTCACACCCTTAAAAAGAAAACAAAATTCAATATAAATATTCATATTTAACTACTTTATACACTAAAAAACAAAAGTACCCATTTTTATTGGTTTAACACTCAATAAAGTAAATTTTTCTTAATACTTGTGTCAAACCAATGTATGAAGATAGTTTTGGGACGAATGGAGTAATAGATTTATAGGTATGAATTGAGTTTGAGATTTGAAAACTCGATTTTAAATCTTAAACTCGTATGAAGCGTGGATCACAAAGTTCAAAGTCTATTTGGGTGAATCCCAAAACAAACATAAAAGTTTGAACTAGTAAAAATATGAAATTTAAAAGTTCGAGCTTCTAAATTGGATTAAATATGTTTGTGGTATGGTATCAAAGAGGCCCCATGCTCAAATCGGATGGATCATCAAAATGACGGGTTAGGGGTGATCATGTTTTGATTAACGAGAACTCACATGTGAGTTGGTGAACTGAAAAAAAAAAAAAAAATGCATGTAAATTTTCCACAAAGAAATATTAAAAAATTTGAGACTAATTTATAAATTTAATGAACTACTTCTCCTTTGGACCCCACCATTCAAATCCCAGTTAATTTCTACGCACATTTTTTGGAAAATGAGTGTCGATACAATTAATGTGACTAGAACAAGATGCCAGTAAGTAGACCAATATATCGAAACTCTCTACACGAAGAAGTCCATCTTATCAATTACGAAAAAGTCTCTTCTCTATAAACTTGTAAAAGGGAAATGGTCATGGAGAAAAATTAAGAATCCAATCAATAACTCGAATAAATTTTTAAACATAAACCATTTTTTTTAACTCAACATATATACACACTTACTTGTTTTACTCACTATTACAAATTTCATCCCCAAGTTGATAAAAAGTAATTTGCAAAAATAACTAATATTCTTCAATATTTTATGTATGAACTAATTTCACTCCATACATTCTCCACTAAATAAATTGGTCTTAAATTTAAGTTTTCATTTTGTTGCCACTCCACTTAAGTTACGGTCCTAAAAAAATAATTTTCCAAAAAGGAATATTAGTGGGGATTGGGAAGAGAGAAAATAATAAAATTATAGAAACAATAACCAAAGGATGTATGAAATATTTCATTAAAAAAAATGGGTAAAATGAGTTTTTGTAAATTTTTGGAAAAAAAAGGAGTTTGTATGCCAAATATTGATAAAAAAAAGTTTGTCCCTACTTATTATTTTAACATATTTTTACTAGTACTAGTTGGCTATCACGTGCGTTGCACGTTGCCGATAAATTTACAAGAATAGTTGATATGTTATTTTTTGGTTTTAATTGTATATTGACTTGCATGTGCAATCATTTGTGAATGGTTGAAAGACCTAAATTTAGAGTCGTGATCCCCTCTTATATAGGAAGACCCTGTGCAGATCCTAACCCTTGAATCACACACAATCGCACAAGTGTGCGTGTGTACATGCATGATCCAAAAATCATTGTCCTGCACTGGACATGACACTGATCCCTAAGTCTAAGTCTAAAGGATGCAATGGGAACTATGAAGAGCGGAAAAAGATCAAATTAGACATTAATATTTAACATAGATGAGTAAGTTTTACTCGATTTTGTACAACTTTAACCGAGATAAGAATCACAATTACCAATTTTTGGAAATCTAATGCATGTTAGATTGATTGAAGAGTAAATGTTAATTTTCCTTTTTGTCCAGAATTATATATACACCATGCCAAGTGTTTGAAAAGATCATTCCCAAACTTTCTACAAGCCAAATTAGATAGTTACCTCCAAATTTCCTATGGTTTATCAATTGCCATCAAATATGCATCATTATCATATATTAATGATCAAACCTACTCATATAATCAATGTATCATACATTAAACTCAAAATGCTTAACTCGAAGCAACCAAAGTTTCAAAGTCATTACTCATTATAAGAGCAAATAAGAAAAATTTGTGTAGTAATCTTCTCAATAAGAAAAATGAGGTTAACTTAAATAGAATGATGGGTGTCGAATCCAACAAATAATAAAACCTGCTTAAAGATATATAAATTGTGATAGTGGTAAGCAGGGCCGAATCCACAGGGATTGGTAAATAGATTTATCCTTAACATAAACATATTTACAATTATAAACACAAAGATGGAGGGTTTTTTTAGTTTGAGATTGAACTGAACTAGAACAATAAGAAGTAAGAATTAGAAGAGATCCAAAATATAAATATATATAGCCAAAGACAACTTCAGAATTGGTTCTCAAACAATCATTCATCGATGCAAAGATCATCTTCCATTTAACACTAAATTGGTTATAGTTGTTGGTACCACCTAACAACCTAATATTTCCTTACTTTGTCGATAATAAGGATACCATCTCTTATTACTTCTCTAACTAATGAACAACCCTAGGCAGCACCATTAGGATTTAATTCACCAGCATCATTAAAATCTAGAAAGACCCAATTCTAGCCAACAAACGCACATGTAGGTTCATTTAGACTAGGTTATGCATCTCCATGGCAATTGTTTACTGCCATTTGTCACTAAGATCAGAACAATTAAACAATTACGGATTTAACGTTCCAATTGACAATCATTATTTTCACGAATTGAATAACTGGCCACATTAGACAACTCGCCAAACAATGTGATCGAACACAGAAGATACATAAATAATGAAGAATGAAAGAGTATGTAAATCAGTTAGATCTCACCATTAATGTGGAACCCGAATCTTCAATTATCCGTGACTAGAAATAAAAGAACATATATTATTCTCTTCTCTCTCAAAGTGTTGAGAGAGAAGAGAGAAGAACATAATAAAACTTAGAGAATAAGAACTTAGATTATATTAGATAGTATGCAGGAATGAAAGTTCCGGGGAATGATCCTCCTTCTCTCTCCATCTAATCTATATTTAAACTAATCCACTAGTAGTAAGTTACCAAAGAAGCAGTTAAGAAACTACATCTAAAACTTATCTAGAATCTAATCTAAAATAAAATAAAACTACTAATTTAATATACTAATCTAGGATAAGTTTAAAATATCCAAGACTCTTAAAAGGGTGGAAAAAATTAAATTTGAGTCTTGGTATAGAGATTTGAGCACCACTTATGAGAATTCCCGTCTGGACCTTAGGCGTGCCCACGCCTTACGAGAAAAGCACTTCTGTTTCCTTCATCTTTGGAGTCTTCAATTTCACTTCTTCACAAATCACTCCATATGGTCTCCAAACATCAATCAAATCCTCAATTTACCTATAAAATATAAAATCTAATTAACACAAACACTTAATGATTAATTAACATCTAAATCATGGAGAAATATGACAATAAAATATGTATTTTATGCAATCTATCATAGAAGTACATCATTTAACTTAACAATACTGGAACATCCAATTAAAAATCTTAAGGAATGACGAGCTCCATGAATCTATCATATCCTATCATAATTGTAAAAAAAGAATAAAAGGGCATTATCACAAAATTTATTAGTCATAAAATATCTGCAAGTACTTCAAAATAATAGACTATTGCATCAAGAATGAAACTTCGATGTGGTAATCATGAAGCTCCCCTAAGACTCTTCCCTAAAACCCAACTCCCCAAGATGCAATATCTGCTCCATTCCACATTATAATGTCTCTCATCTAAAGTGTCATTGACATCCAAATCTTTCCTGCTGCAAGATGCAAACCCCAGATCGAAGATGCAAAATTATGTTTAATATCATATAAGAAAATGCATTTCTATCGATCTCCCAAGGTAAAATAAATAGTAATTATTTAATTGCCAAACTCATACCTTACAATTTAAAGGCTCAGCCTGCTTGGCCAATCTTCGATAGAAATCCTTTATCATCTCCGCTTCCAGTTACCACAAGTGTTGCGATGCACAGTTGGACTATTAGCAGTAACAAATAGTTCATTTAGATACCAAAGGAAAAAAAAATATATATAACAAATTATTTAAGCACAAAAACAAATTTACGGCACCGTGCTATGAGCCATGAACATGTATGACCAGGTACGACAAAGCCAAAAAGGACACAAAGTCTAAGCTTAGTCAAAATATTCTTCCAACAATAGGCGTGACTTCTCTCAGATTTACATTATCTAAAATATTATATATCACATGTCAGGAAAGACATTGCCTTCATATATGAGGTAATCCATGATCCTTTAACAGTAAGTAAATAAAAAGCATAAAAATAAGTCTATAATAAAGAAATGAGAATAATATGCCTCACTTATCAGTATGACCAGCGCATATGTTATGTGTATTTAAAAATCAGTCACATTTGCAACCATCAAAGTATAACAGTGTAAGACAACCATCATAGAGATTTGATATCTACTACCAATTCGTGGAAAGACCCAACCAAAATATCATTAATACAAAAATTATCATTCTACCATGTAAACACCATTTTGAGAAAAAGGATGAAACCGTACAAGCATATGTACATTTAAAACAAAAAATGGGGCCATAATTTAAGAGTGTAACTAAAGCCAAAAAAATATCTCTACAAAGCATATCTATAAAGCTTATCAATATGTTATTTGATATACTTCAGCTCAACTATTTGTCACCTAGGTCTATTTTATGCATCTCTATAATTATGGGAGTCAATCAGTAATGGAATCACGTCAATAACTCCACTAATTTTTTGTTACATACCGTGTTGTTGCTCTCTCCCATATATATACAACAATCTTTATTCACAAATAAAATAAACTTTTTTTTCAGCAACAGTAGAAAAAATATTATAGCCAATACAGAGACACATTGTAGCTACCTAATACCTACATATGTCCCTGTTCTAAAAAACACAATCAAGTTGCGAAAATAATGTATGCAAAGACTAAAATAAAGAGTTGGAAAATTATGTACATGATATGCATTCTCACAACGAAACGCACTTGATGACTTCTCTTCACCTTTAGGCATCTTCATTGACGATTAAATTAACCTGAAAATTGCAAATACAACTTCCATCTGACCACATTCACAAAAATACAACCGAGTTGCTAAAAATCAATGCACTCAAATATTGAAATAAACAGAGGGGAAATCACTTACGTGATATTCATTCTCGCAGCCATATTCTCTTGATGGCTTCTTTCCACCTTCAGGCATATTCATTGAAGCCTAAAGTAACCATAAAATTGCAAATATCTTAGGGATTCGACAACTTCATCTGCCCCAGTTCACGAAAATGTAATCAAGTTGCTGAAACAAGGCACGCAAAAATTGAAATACGCAAAGTGAATATTAATTACATGATATGCATTCTCGCTGCTTCCTTCTGCTAGGAACTATAAATAAGTATAGCTATTATAAGTATTCTCTAAATAGCTTACAACCTATATCTATGTATATGTATAATAGTAACAAAATTGTTTAATGAGTTTACATACTTGAGCAACATGCCAACACAAGATATGGTATAGATGTAATACATTGAATAAATATAGAGAAAAAAAAATTGTATATTCATGTTTTAAACAGCCATGCATGTATATAGATTTTATGTATACTTAACCATATTGATTATCAAAATTGCCAGGAAAGAACCTCGATTTGCATAGATCAATGGGCCAAAAGAAGAGACTCAATTCACATTTTATTATCAAATCAATCATTTTATTTTACTCAAACAATGAATTAGCTAAAGAGCCCTTAAAATTTCTACATGAAATTCTAATATTTTTATGTCGTACATGATAAATTCACTCCTAGAAATCAAATAGAAGTACTAATATTCAAAACACGGAAAGAGAAAATAAGGTTTTGTTTATCATTTGAATGCTGGGGAACATAGGAAAGTATGTAAAATGACGTCAAAAAATATTTAAAACTTAGCTAGGAGCCTAGAATCGATCTCGAAAATCAATTTTCATGGTGTAGAAATTTTAAAAGAAAAATTTCCAGTGCAATATAGATGACTTTATACCTAATGAACTGCTTACAACAGAATGGCCAGGATCCTGTACAGCATACAACTCAAGGTTACTGATTAGTGATCCTAAACTAATGAAAAACATAGTACGAATGACACCTTCGACCACTCTCTTTCAAGTCTGCTTCAATTAGAAAATCTATAAGCAAACAAAACAGGAACTTTGTTAAATCAACAAAATTAAAGCAAGCATCAATCAAGCAATTTTCATAATTTTAGATTTGAATGTCAATCAATTAAAAGGTACAAAATAAGAAAATGAAAGGTACCCATCGGAGACCCAAATTCTGATCCTAAACCTCGTTAAAGAAATTTTGAGCATAAAATACATTGACATTCAAAAAATTTAAAAAATCTAATGCACTTACACGAAGACAAACAAAGAGAATTTGAAGCAGGGGAAGCAATTGAGGAGAATAGAGAGGTTTTTATCTTGCGATTGTCGGAAACCCAGAGGGCTGCATGAAGTAGCACTGTCAACACATCAAACCTTCATAAGTTTCCTGTGGCAGAGACGGAGAGGATGGAGCAAGGCTGTGGAGCGAAGCGGGACTAAGAGTGAAGAATGTACAAAATGACACAGTTAAGAAAAGAGAGAGATGAATTGTTATTCGTCATTAATGATTAGATAAAAGCGTTTGTGGGCTAAACTGCCCAGGGTAAAAAAGAAGGGAAATGTCCAAGAATGTTTCTCATTATAGATAGTTAATTCTAAACATTGTTCAAGAAGCAGAAAACCAACATAAAAGAAGCAATTTTGGGCTCCAAAGTGACAAAGGAACTTGAACGGATATAAACCAAAAACAAAAGTTGCAATGGGATTATGTCTTACATTTAATTTTAGAGAAATATATAGTGAAGGTTTATTAAAATTACAATAAAGAAAAAGCAGAGTCGGGAAATTTTGATTAGTAGTAATTATTTTGTTTATTTAAAGAGAAGACAAATAAGAAAGGCAACTTTTCAACATAAACACATAGGAAATCTAGCTTTTCTTCCTTGCCCATCACATAACCAGCAAAGCCACACCCCTCCTTTTGGAATTAAATAATCTATTCCATTATTCTCATGTTTTACATTTATTCAGCCATTTAACGGTTGCTTTAATGTAACATAGTTTTATGATACATTTGATTATACTGAGTTATTCGAACAATATTTTGAGGGCAAACTGCAAAAGTCCCACTGAAGCAAATCATAAAAAACATTTTGGTCAAGGCAAAAACCTGAAACCCCAGCAGGAATTCAATCTAATTACTTCTAAGAGAATAATCCACACAATTTATGAAAAATAAAATTCAAAAATTAAGAATTACAACTAACCCTGGTGGACAGATGAAGTGTGTGTATGGAGGCAACATTCCAAAAGAAGGTGGTGGAGTGGTGGATAGGTGAAGGAGGGTTGTTGTCCGACCTTGTAATTGAAGGCAGTGCCAACGATAGCAGGGTCAGACGGACTTAGTCACCGCCTAACTTATGGAGTGATGGACGGATGAAAGAGGGCCATTTTCCGACCCTGCAAATGAGAGCAAATGAAAGTAGTGGCGGCAACGACGGCGGTGGTCAAACGGTCACCTATGAATTCGTAGGTCGGGTGGATCGGAGGAAGGTATGGATGGAAAGAGAGAGTTGGATATGGGTTCCAAAAAGTGTCCAAAACTGACAAAAAAAAAAAAGAAAAAAAATCGAGATTAAGTAGCGAAACAAATGAAAAGAGACACGAGAGACCGCATACCTAATGGAGGAAAAATGAGCGAGGGCCGCGGTGCGCCGCAAACCAGTGAGTCGATGTCCTCAGTAGAGGGCCGCCGCCCTTCATCGGCTTTCCAGTTCCCGTGTACTTTAAGGTTTGCTTGAGAAATGAGAAGATGATGAATTGAAACAGTAAAAAGTTGGAGCTTCATGGCGTATGAGGTAAGAACCGAAGCGTCAAGTTTAGCAAGGGATGAAATTGCACATGAAAAAGTTAGGGAAGGATATATTGGTCCAAAAATGATTCACAATCTCAAGCTACTTTTTAATATGGTATAGATATAGATATGAATTATGAATTATGAATTTTGTGAGATAGTCGCATGTGAGTTTCTCACAATATAATTTTTTTTAATAATGCACTAAAAATTCACCACAAATATTAACACATGCAAATTGATATAAAAATTCATTAAAACTCATATAATAAAAAATATCTTAAATTTAAGTCATATAATTAATAAAATCAATACAAAGGTTTTATATTGGTGATTGCTTTAATATTTATTTTATAATGTTGAGTTGACGTGGAGTAATGGTAGATGAGTCACATTAAGCACAATAAACAATATTTAAGTATAATAATAAGGTAAACGAGGCAAAATGACTACTAACTTTAGGCTATGTTCAAAAACCGGTTTTTGAAAACCAATGGTTTTTGTAATCCATGAGGTTTTTAAAATCCTTGTTCTTTTTGGGTTTTGAGTAGGGTATGTTTTAACTTTATTATGTAAAAAGTGAAGGAGTGTTGTATAGGTTATTTATAGGGTTGTAGGATTAGGATTTCAAAAACCTATTTTTAAAACCCAAACTAGAATGAGTTTTGAATTTCAAAATCCAAATCCAAGTTTTTAAAACCCAAAAAGAACATAGCCTTAATGACTTGTCTCAAACTCCCAGTTGAAAGGTGAATAGTCCCATCATTTGCAAAGAGAATTTACTCACCTATAAATTTATATCTATATATAAAAGTAGAAGTGATGAGAGAGAAAAAGTTGTTATATTGAAGTAAGTGAAGTCCACTAACTTTATAGTGCAATGATGAGTCTCACTCTCTATTAAAGAGAGTGGATTAACTTTATCATTTCTTTTTCTTTTTTATTTTGGACCAATAGTTTAATAATTTTTTAAGCTATTAATTTTAAATCTATTTTCAACACACTATATATCAAATAAATTATCTTTTGAACATTTTTAATAACATATATTCTGCACATATAAAATAACCATAATTAAAATATTTATTTTATTATTTTAAAGTGTATTTTATTGACTTTAACTGTATATGATGGTTTGAATTTAAATAATTTTTTATTTAGACTATATAAGTTTTGTTAAATATTAAAATAATTTTATGAATTTTGGTATTTGTTGTGAATTTAATACATAATTGAAAATTGTATGATTAATTAAACAATTGTAATACTCACATAATATACAATATAATATTTACATATTAATTGGTTTATGGATTAAATAAATTTAATTAATTTTTTTTATATAATTGAACAATTCATAATGCAATTCAATATTTAAAATTATTAATATTCAATCCGTGCATCGCACGGGAGAAACACTAATAGTACACAAAGGGTACATTTACCCAGGGCTTCTGCTCATTTTTTTGACCCTGGGTAATTAAAAATGGGGCCCTTCATTAAACACATATTCTCAATATCTTAACAAAAGTAATTAATTTACAAAAATATCATTTAAAAAGTCTCGTCCTTTGAGCATTTTTTGAAGCAAATTCATCAATCAAGTCTTCATAATCAATTTTCTCTAAAATATCATTCTTGATCGCCACCAAAGTAAGTCCATTAGGTCACGTTTATTTTCGTCTTGAGGTGGATGAGGGAAATCCAGATGGGGAAGAAAAGTGGATGAGTGAAATCATGTGAATAGTAATCCTTTGTTATTATTTATTAAAAAGGTAATGATTGAATTATTGTGTTGAATTGTAATATAAAATAATTAAAATAATTATGTATAATTATATAATTATTTAATTATATTATATTATTTGATTTGAATTAAAACACAAAATAATTGAATTAATAAAATGATACTAACGTGGTTAAAATTACAAGAAATTATCCGACACGAAAATGTCAATTATTACCAATTTAATTTGATTTTATTGAAATCATACATTTTTATTTTATTTAAACATAATAAACAAATTAAATTCTTAAAACAATTCAACACATATATTTAACATATAAAAGGCATGCATCATCATAATACATGAAGTGAAATTTGAACATTCTCATCGTTAATTCATTACTTTATAATATTATTTTTATTCATTTTCAAATTTTGTGTCTAATAATGAATTATAAAACGAAATAAATAGCCAATGTTTTAGTGGATATATATTCAATATAATTTTTTTATAAGAAGTCGTTATTCTATTTATAATATTATTTTTATTCATTTTCAAATTTTGTGTCTAATAATGAATTATAAAACGAAATAAATAGCCAATGTTTTAGTGGATATATATTCAATATAATTTTTTATAAGAAGTCGTTATTCTATTTTTAAAATGTAATTTTTTTTCCTATTGTTAGTCTTCATTCACTATAAGAATATAAAAAATTATCTACGAAATATTCCATTATGATTTTCGATAAAAATAATTTCATTCCTAAATAGTTGGGATTATCTGCGACGTGCCTACAAAGGAATTTTATATTAATTTAAAGTAAATTTTAATATTTATAGTCATATTTTATCTTTTTCTAAGTCAAGAAAAAATGTTCTCAATTTATTTATATGGTATGCATAATTAATTAATGAAGATAGCAATTAATTTCACGCATATTTAATATTAATATATTTTGATTGAATTTTTTTAAACAATTAAAATAAATATTATACTAATTTAATTGATGATGTATTATAAAGTAGAAGATAGAGACAAATAAAATATATATTTGATGTGAAAAAATAGAGTTGATGTGATAGATATTGGGTTATGTGAAAATAGGGGTATAAATGTATAATAGAGATGGATGTGTATTTGGATGGAGGATGGGATGTGCAAATCCGAAAAGTGGCCGGGACGGGGGAAGGGTCGTCCCCCATCTGAACTTCGTAAGCTGAAAACAAACACACCCTTAAGTCTTTCTTATGACATAGTACTGCGCAAGTAAGACTTAAGTAGCTTTAACTTTGAAAAACTTCTTTCTGCCGATGCAACTGTCACAGGAACAATTAATAAGATCCTATAAGCAATAATAGTATTAGGAAAACAATCAACACGCTTCAGAAACTTCAATAAGCTTTCTTGAAGTAACTTAAGCTAGAAACTGATTTTATGAAGCTCAATGCTGATGCTTCTGTCAAGGCGGGGCGTGTAACATCTGTTGGAGGGGTATTGAGGGATTCGACGGGCCAAGTGTCGTGGTGTTTTGCTGAGCAACAGAGAGGGGAGTATGCGGTTGATGTCGCTGAGGCGGAGGCGATTCGGGTTGGGATGTTGAGGGCAGCGGAGATGCAAGTGCGTAGGATCGAGGTGGAGACGGATTCACAAATTGTTATAAAGGCATTGCTCCATCCCGTCCCGGACCTCTCATATTTGGGGAGGATGATTACGAGAGTATTACAACTACGTTCACGTTTCGATGAGGTTAGATTTACTTGGACGAGGCGCCCGGGTAATGTAGTGGTGCATAGATTAACTTTGTTTGGATTTTCTTGCACTATTTCTTTCTTTTCGGCCAATATTCCGGCCTTGTTTGTTCAAGACGTTGAAGCCGATATTCCGGCGGCTTAGCTAATGAATTTCTGTTTACTGTAAAAAAAAAAGCTCCACATATAAATCATATCCATTAATATCAAATTTATTATCAATCTTTAGTGCATTCTCCAAATTATTACAATAAGATTTTAAACTCAAATCATCTAATAAACGTAAATTGGCAGACGTAAACTAGAAACCAAAGATATTTTCATATTTTTTATATTGTTCAAACCTCCTTTCAAGTGAGACAATCGCTTGATCAATGATGCAAAAAAATAATAATTAACTCTAAAAGACTCTTCTGAAGTTTGTCGATTTTCATCATCTAAATTCTCATCAAAATGTCTTTTTCTCCGGATTACACATTATTTTAGGAAAAGTTGGATCAACATCCATATTAGTGGCAAGGTTCTTAGCAGTATCAATAGCACTAGAAAACCCATTTTCTCAATACTTTTTAAAAAATAAAATCAAACTTTGTATTTGCTCAAGAGCAACATCAATAAACATCTATTTTGATTGTAACTGTTTACTAACCAAATTAACAACATATAATATATCATACCAAATGACTAGTGATACTAAAAATTCAATATCACCAAATTCATTAGCTAGAGACTTTGCTTCACTTCTTATCTTAGTATCATTATCGCTTCAAGATACTTGAAGTAAAACTTCCCTAATTTCTAAAATTTTATCTTATTGCTTTAACATTATCAATACGGCTTTCCCAACGAGTAGAAGACAATGACTTAGGAGTTAGTTCTTTCACATTATTTTTCAAAATCTGCCATCTTTTTGTGGAATTCACAAATATTGTGTAGATGTGTTGTATAATACCAAAAAAGTCTCTAGCTTTTCCACTAGCATTGGCAGTGTCACATAACATCAAATTAAGACTATGAGCACCACAAGGAGTATAAAAATACCTGGGATTGATGTCTAAAAGTTTTCTTTGTACTCCTTGATTTTTCCCTTTCATATTTGATCCATTATCATAATCTTATCCACGCACATTATCTATATTAAGGTCAAGATCATCCAATTCATTCACTAAAACATCAAAAAGGCCTTGTCCGGTTGTGTCATTTACATCTAAAAATCTTAAAAAAGATTCCTCAATGCTAACACAATTTGAAGCAAAATTAACAAAATTGATAGGTAACTGAATCGTTTTCCGAACAAATATCTAATCCTTTGTAACAAATGTTAATTGTCCCAACAAATGTCTAATCCTTTGTAACAAATGTTAATTGTTAATGTCATTCACTATTACTACACTAAAGTGGAACAAAAATATATACATATCTTCAACCTCATTCAAGTTTGCATAAAAAAGTTAATTTTGCCTGTTGTGCAATTATGCAGTTCATCTAGATGAGACTTTGTGCTCATCTACTAGCCATGTAGACAAGAGTAGCAACGTATCAACATGGAAAAAGCTTTGCCATAATGTCATATTCCTTTATATCTTTATATACACAAATTGTGGTACCAATGTTATTATTTTTCTATATAAAATTTTAAATAACCAGAAACCAAGAAAGCACTGAAATATTTCCAAAAATCAACAGCCTCCAACATTAAATGCTTGTTTATGTAACATATCACTACAGGGAGGAAAAGTCTGCCAAACAATAACAAGAGCCACAAATGCAAAACAAAAACAAAATTTTAATTCATTAAAAAACATCTATTTTGATTGTAACTGTTTACTAACCAAATTAACAACATATACTATATCATACCAAATGACTAGTGATACTAAAAATTCAATATCACCAAATTCATTCGCTAGAGATTTTGCTTCACTTCTTATGTTAGTGTCATTATCGCTTCCAGATACTTGAAGTAAAGCTTCCCTAATTTCTAAAATTTTATCTTATTGCTTTAACATTATCAATACGGTTTTCCCAACGAGTAGAAGACAATGACTTTGGAGTTAGTTCTTTCACATTATTTTTCAAAATCTGCCATCTTTTTGTGGAATTCACAAATATTGTGTAGATGTGTTGTATAATACCAAAAAAGTCTCTATCTTTTCCACTAGCATTGGTAGTGTCACATAACATCAAATTAAGACTATGAGCACCACAAGGAGTATAAAAATATATGGGATTGATGTCTAAAAGTTTTCTTTGTACTCCTTGATTTTTCCCTTTCATATTTGATCCATTATCATAATCTTATCCACACACATTATCTATATTAAGGTCAAGATCCTCCAATTCATTCACTAAAACATCAAAAAGGCCTTGTCTGGTTGTGTCATTTACATCTAAAAATCCTAAAAAAGATTCCTCAATGCTAACACAATTTGAAGTAAAATTAACAAATTTGATAGGTAACTGAATCGTTTTCCGAACAAATGTCTAATCCTTTGTAACAAATGTTAATTGTCCCAACAAATGTCTAATCCTTTGTAACAAATGTTAATTGTTAATGTCATTCACTATTACTACACTAAAGTGGAACAAAAATATATACATATCTTCAACCTCATTCAAGTTTGCATAAAAAAGTTAATTTTGCCTGTTGTGCAATTATGCAGTTCATCTAGATGAGACTTTGTGCTCATCTACTAGCCATGTAGACAAGAGTAGCAACGTATCAACATGGAAAAAGCTTTGCCATAATGTCATATTCCTTTATATCTTTATATACACAAATTGTGGTACCAATGTTATTATTTTTCTATATAAAATTTTAAATAACCAGAAACCAAGAAAGCACTGAAATATTTCCAAAAATCAACAGCCTCCAACATTAAATGCTTGTTTATGTAACATATCACTACAGGGAGGAAAAGTCTGCCAAACAATAACAAGAGCCACAAATGCAAAACAAAAACGAAATTTTAATTCATTAAAAAACATCTATTTTGATTGTAACTGTTTACTAACCAAATTAACAACATATACTATATCATACCAAATGACTAGTGATACTAAAAATTCAATATCACCAAATTCATTAGCTAGAGATTTTGCTTCACTTCTTATGTTAGTGTCATTATCGCTTCCAGATACTTGAAGTAAAGCTTCCCTAATTTCTAAAATTTTATCTTATTGCTTTAACATTATCAATACGGCTTTCCCAACGAGTAGAAGACAATGACTTTGGAGTTAGTTCTTTCACATTATTTTTCAAAATCTGCCATCTTTTTGTGGAATTCACAAATATTGTGTAGATGTGTTGTATAATACCAAAAAAGTCTCTATCTTTTCCACTAGCATTGGTAGTGTCACATAACATCAAATTAAGACTATGAGCACCACAAGGAGTATAAAAATATATGGGATTGATGTCTAAAAGTTTTCTTTGTACTCCTTGATTTTTCCCTTTCATATTTGATCCATTATCATAATCTTATCCACACACATTATCTATATTAAGGTCAAGATCCTCCAATTCATTCACTAAAACATCAAAAAGGCCTTGTCTGGTTGTGTCATTTACATCTAAAAATCCTAAAAAAGATTCCTCAATGCTAACACAATTTGAAGTAAAATTAACAAATTTGATAGGTAACTGAATCGTTTTCCGAACAAATGTCTAATCCTTTGTAACAAATGTTAATTGTCCCAACAAATGTCTAATCCTTTGTAACAAATGTTAATTGTTAATGTCATTCACTATTACTACACTAAAGTGGAACAAAAATATATACATATCTTCAACCTCATTCAAGTTTGCATAAAAAAGTTAATTTTGCCTGTTGTGCAATTATGCAGTTCATCTAGATGAGACTTTGTGCTCATCTACTAGCCATGTAGACAAGAGTAGCAACATATCAACATGGAAAAAGCTTGTCATCTCCTATTATACTAATAGGGAGTTTGATATGATGATGTGTCATCTTATGGATGATTTAGATGACGTGTCAACTTCTTGTGAAGTTTAGATGATGAGTCACATGTGTATATATAATATAGTTATTTAATGTATTTATGTGTCATTTTTTTATGGATTTGTATTTATTTAGTGACATTCATGTGACATTTTAGTTTGTAGTTTAATTAAAAAAAAAAAACATAACAAAGTTTCGAACTTTGCACCTCTTAGATAGTTTTTATACTATTTACCAATTAAGTCCATCTATAAATTTATATATAGTTTGAATATCTATTTTATTGACCACTTATTTGTATTAATCTTCAGTGTATCAACTTGTGTTTTATTTCACTATATTTGAGGTGGTCATATATATTAGAAAATCTATAATTTATGATTATTTAAATATGAAAATTAAATATATGTATTATATTAATGAATTGATTGATTAAAATTTTAAAATTCTAATTATGTAAAATTTAACATTTAATTGCTTTATAGATAACCATCTAATATTTAGTAATCAAATATTACAAATATTATAATTTATTTATAATAATTTTAAATAGAACAATATAAAAAAAATATGTGTAATACACGGGCCCTACGTTAGTCATAATTTAAAAGTGTATATCAAATTGAAACAAAAAAAATTATGTGAATTTTTATATAAGAATATTATTTTTTAATTAAATTGAGATTGAGCCTAAAGATCGTGAAGTGATAATAAACTAATCCATGATTTTATACAACATATTATTTGATTATATTTATTAATATGTAATTATATTATACAATAACCAAATATATTTATATATAATGCATATATAATTAATTTTTATGAAAATCCCGCGTATTACGCGGGCACTCATCTAGTAATGTCATATTCCTTTATATCTTTATATACACAAATTGTGGTACCAATGTTATTATTTTTCTATATAAAATTTTAAATAACCAGAAACCAAGAAAGCACTGAAATGTTTCCAAAAATCAACAGCCTCCAACATTAAATGCTTGTTTATGTAACATATCACTACAGGGAGGAGAAGTCTGCCAAACGATAACAAGAGCCACAAATACAAAATAAAAACGAAATTTTAATTCATTAAAAAATATTAGATAATTAATACCTTGGTGAATTAATAAATCATATGTGGATGCATTAAGTTTATACAAAATAATTTCTTCCACAACACAAAAGTATATCTCCTCAACTCCTGCACAACACAACATTCAAAGATAAAATTCGGACACCATCAACCATCTTTTTCAACGTTACAAAATATTTTACTTTGATCTTTTCTTAATCCCAAAATCAACATATTTACTCTTTATTATAACAAAACCAAATCTGACTGAGACAATCAACTGTTCAACAAGAGTATATTTTTACACGCTTATCTCAATAAATAACGTTTACAGCGAAATAGAGGGTAATATTTAATAAATCAAATAATTTAGTATATACCAAAATTAACAAATTCGATAGGTAATTGAATCGTTTTCCTGGAAACTGGAAAGGGCAAGAGGAAGGCAAATCATAAAGCATTACACAAATAATATCATATAAGCATGTCGTCTCAGTGGTCTTTGTATGAGGAGGGATTGTTAAAGACAAACAATATATCACATTAGATTCACAAGAAAGAATAATGTAGTTTATAAGAATGAACATATAGCTCCATTGGTATGAGACATAAAAGTCCAAAATTATATTTATGTGGATTCGATCCTTAAATGGATAATATCGTATCAATGGAATATCGAAGTCCATCTTGAAATGTCCACCATAAATAAATTTGGTGGCATTATAAAGGTGGTGGGACCGCATGTAGCTTCCAATTTAAAAGTCAAACTTATGATTATCAATTTGGGTCGTTCCTTTCTACCTACATGGGCCGCAGATTGGACCTAAATTGCTGAAAGTATTTTAAAGGGCGCGAATATTAATTCTTCCCCTGTTTCCATTGCTCACCTTCAGTTCATTACTCTTTTGTTTACTTCACCATTCATATTTTTTCTATATTGCATATCCTCTTTTTCGGTCCCTGTTTACATATTGTAAACACACCCTCTCCTTTCTTTCTTGATACAAATTAAACACGCTGAGAAATCACCATTACCATTCCAGTTCTGTTGGCCGTCGTCACAAACGACTATCGTCACCCGCAATTGAACATGGGCGCTGTCACATAACACTCATCCATGGATGAATGTTGATTTTTGTTTTATGTGTTTTCACATAGTTTTTTGTTTGAATTTGTTAACCTCCACTCGTTTTGTTTGAAGAAGTTGTTTACATCATATACTTAGATTTCACAGTGGTTATATTATATTTAGGTTTTACCCTGAATTTTCAAATTTACAATTTTAGGGTTTTTGGACTTGATTGTTGGTATAGAACAGGATTTTTGTTGTTTATTCAATATTACATGATTATAAACGTAATCAATCATATATTATTTGATTTCGTGATGAAATATATTAAGATTTTGTAAAAAAAAAATGAAAACCCGTGGGAAGAGTTGTTCGAGTCTGGTTGTTCAAACAACTGATGTTCGAAACTTTTTGCAAAACATTGATGTTCGATCTAAAAATTGGAACACTTGTTAATTGTTTGTAAATTTTTTCCGAACATTGAACCTTTGTTTAACAATTTTTTTCTTACAAAAAGTTCTTGTTTATTTTGCAATATACATCTGATCTCTAACACCAAGAAAAAGTCCTCATCATCGTGATTGTTGGAATTCCGGTAAACTTGATTTGGGGGGTGAATTGGTCCTATTTGTATAAGTTAAATTATAGATACGGGTACTTCGGTATTTTCAAGTGTACTACAATTCACTTCGGTTTTAAGCTCATGATTTGCTTTTCAAAAATTTCATTTTTACTACAAAATCATTTTTCTAGTTTTAATGTAATTAGCCAATTTGGTGTCAATAATCACCACACAAATATATTGATTTAAAGAGGGTATTGAAGAGGGATTTCGATTTATAGAGGGTATTGAAGAGGGAATATTTCTCTCTTCAAAATGCTGGTCGCCATTGTTTAAACGAGGGAAAAACTAATCCCTCGTAATTATCATGGGTTAGGACGAGGGATTTAGCGTGGGGTGGGACGAAGGTAGCCAGCCCTCGAGAAAAATCCCTCGCGTAGGCCCTAGCAAGACCTGACAGCTTGGACGAGGGATTTTCCCTCGGGATGACGTGGCGAGGGCACAATCCCTCGAGAGACCTGACACATTTGATGAGGGAATTTCCCTCGGCTGACCTGGCGAGCGAGCATTCCCTCGTCCAGCCTTCCGAAAAAAAAAAGGTTATTTCCGTGGGTTTCGAACCCGCGACCTTCCGCCACCAGCACACCCGCGGAACCGCTGAGCCACCATGATTTTAAGGTTATATCCATACTAACCAATATTTGTCCCCTGCTGTAAATGGGCGAATTTTTGCCCCCGAAGAGTTTCAAACACACGACCTCCATGTATACGGAGACCTTGCGTGTTTCGCCGTGCCGCTTGGACAAGGCTATTTACTTGTTATGTTTTAGGGTATAATATAAATGTTTTATATATTTTCTGTTATATATTTTAAATATAATACTAATTAATATTAATTGTTTGTTATACTTTATATGTAAATTATTATTACATATAAAATTAAACTATCACTTGTATATATTATTTTTATTATTTATAATATTAAAATATTTTTTATAAAATTGTAAAATAAATTCTTTTTCACTACTTACTAATATGTGTACATTTATATTTAGCTTTTTAAATTCTTTTTCACTAATTACAAATATGTGTACACATATACACATATATTTATCATTTTTTTTAATCAATAAAATTTTAAAATACATACTTTTTAAATTCTTTTTCACTAATTACTAATATGTGTACACATATACACATATATTGATCGTTTTTTTTTAAAATCAATAAAATTTTAAAATACATACTTTTTAAATTCTTTTTCACTAATTACTAATATGTGTATATATATACACATATATTGATTGTTTTTTTTTTTTTAAATCAATAAAATTTTAATATTCAACAATATTCATAACTAAATAATCAATAATAATGATAATAACAAACTCACATGCTCAAATATCCAGACATGTAAATCCAAATAAACAGTAAAATCTCAAACCAACAAATATAGTTCCAAAACATGTTCAAATATTTATGACATCCTAACTCTCATCATCATCATCATCATCATCACCTCTTTCATTTCCAGAATAATTACTCCTCGGGGGGTAACTAGAATATGCACCTCTTTCAAGTAGGTCTATAAACCCAGTTGGAGAGATAAAATTACGACGAGATGGGGAAGGACCGGAAGCGGGAGGACGAGCAGAAGAGGCTTGAGGATAAGGGGCGGTGGGAAAACCAGTAGGAGGAACGGGAGGAACACCAGTAGGAGGAACGAGAGGAACACCAGTAGATGGACCGACCGGGGGATAAGGGGCGGGGGGAGGATAAGGGGCGTAACCAGATGCGGAAGGGGTGGGAGGATAAGAAGGATAAGCTGGGTAAGGAGGATATGCACCAGCTGGTTGAGAAAACCCACTAGGTAGGTTTCCCTGTTGGCCTTGAAACCACGCCATCATCTGATTGTGTACTTCCTGGCGCACAAATTTGTTTTGCTGCCTTTGTTGCTAGGCCATCAATCTTTCGTATCTCGCTCGCTCCTCAGCCAGCAAACGATTAACATCTCTTTGGTCATAACCGCCAATGTGTGTGCCAGATGATGTCCCGTCTGGGCCAGATTGTATACGCATCGTCTTCATTTGACCGAGACCCCTAACTTTTCCGTGGTCTGGCGTCACTGTCTCAGCATACACTTGATTCAGTCGGTTCAAGCGTTCATTATTGTTTATTGGAGGCGGTAATTGCGAGACTCGTTCCTCCACAGAGTCCTAGACATACAAATTTTTTGACATCATCTCTAGTATACAAACGTGTTATTTATATTCAATTTATAATGATAATGTAAAACACTTACAATTATGCCAGCAATTCCTCCATACGTATACTCCCCTTCCCCACAGTTGTGGAAATATTGCACAATTTCCCATTCAGTTGGGAGACGGTTATATTTCTTCTCCTATATTCCAAAAAATAAAGATATGTGTAATCAAGTAATTAAAATCTCCCTATGTTGTATTGTAGGAATTACTTACGTATTCCTCAGACCATTGTGCGGCTCCTTTTGCCCCTCCTTTGTGTTTTGAGGGGCCTCTTCCTCCGGCCGCAGACAAGCGGTTTGCTCTGCACTGGTTGCTTTTTTTAATGACCTCGGGCAATTGCCAGTACTGAAGTAATGCACTCCAGAAACTTATGTCCCACGGAGGTATTTTTCCTTCCCTTCTATTGATCCTCTTCCAAAGACTGAGCAGATCAGAAAATCGTTCTCTAGACCTCCGGATAAATAACTCTTTGATGAACACAGTATTTTCCCTCCTCGGACCCCAGTACATCTCCCTCTGAAGAAAATATATAAATCATATCGATTTTAATTAAGTAAAAACATAAACATACATATAATTCTACACAATATTAACAAAATGAATGTATACCTGGAATGTTTCCCACCATTCATTCTTCCTTTCTTTTGACACCAACTTATATGTGAACCCGCCCATCTCCATTCGACGGGACATTATATTCTGAGTCAACCTCGAAACAGCATTCGAGGGCATCAATCTGTAGAAAGGTTGTTTCAAGCGTATATGTTAAAAATAAAATAAAAAAAGACTAAGTGATATTTAACATACACATTGTGATACGTATAGATGCGTAGCACATTAGGACGAGGTGCATGGTTGGTGAGTTCTTCTGCAGTTTCTGGAATCTCAGGGTCGTCCTCAACCGTTTCTGGAGATGTTCCACCGTGTTGAGTTAGATCATCTTCCAGATTCTGCAAATTAGGAACCGGTACTGTTCCGGTTTGAGAGGACGATCCCCAAAAGCTACGTCGACCCCTATTTTCTTCCGATGTTTCCATCTGTATTTAATAATTACAGTTATAACATGTGTATAAGATATTTTATATAACAACTAAAAAGAGTTGTACCAGTTCACGGTCTGACTCCGGTGTACGGGAGGACGATCGCTGGCCACCGAAAAGGTTACGAATACTTCTACCTCCAGCCATCTGTATACATAGCAATGAATAAACACATTAATAATTAATATAAAATTGTAACATGTATACATAACAAATAATGAACACATCAATAATTAATATAAAATTGTAACATGTAAACATAACAAATAATGAACACATCAATAATTAATATAAAATTGTAACATGTAAACATAACAAATAATGGTCCAATCAATTAACAATATCAATCATTGTCATCATAATCATCATGTTCATCTTCTTGATCATCATCTTCATCTTCATCCTCATCATTTTCTTCTTCTTCTTGATCTTCTTCATTTTGTACCTCAATTAGTGCAGCGTCCAAATCAGCCAAAACGACAAGATCATCATCCATTCGCACATTCATCTGGGATACTATACCGTCCTCTTGAAATGGGGGAAGCTCTGGTTCACTCTTTCTATCCATTTCCACTAAGGATCGTGCCTTGGTGGTGCAAACTGCCCACCACTCTTGACCCGGTTGGACAGATGCACCGAGGTACTTGCAATAGTAAACTTGAGTAGCTTGACTTGCTAGTACGAATGGATCATAACGACCGTATCGACCTCTTGGATTAACATCCACGAGTTTATAATCAGGATGTATTCTTGTTCCCCCCGGTACAGTAGGATCAAACCACTGACATTTGAATAGGACAACTTCTTTTTCAGTAAGTCCAGGGTATTCCAAAACTACTACTTCCTTGAGTATCCCATATAAATTGTTTTCATTGGAATCATAGTTTGTTCCTCTAATGCAAACTCCACTGTTCATGGTTTCTTTAGAGGCACCATAATCTCGTGTGTGAAATTTGAAACCATTAACGTAATACCCAGGGTATGTGGTGGCACTACTGCTAGGACCGCCCGCGAGAGCACGTATAAACTGATCCTGAATACGATTTCTCCTCACCTATATGTACATAAGTTACGATATATTCCATTCAGTTCATACATTATATATAAACATTAGTAATAAAAAGTTACTTATACATATCACTTACAAGTTGCTCGAAAAACACACTACGTACAATTGGCACAAATTAGAAGATCGCTAAAATGTTAAGTTTCCACTAAGAGGTAGGTTAACTTACTCAATATACGGTTGCACCTCATTGCAATTTAGTAACACATACGTGTGAGCAACTTGCTTCTCCAAGTCTACAATATATCTTTTACCCTTCTTTCCAAGATGTGTACCAGGAGGCACAAATATCAAAAGATTGTCTTCCACTGCTTCGGGTACTCCACGATCGGTAAAATTGCGAGGTACATTGTGTCGCCTCGTCAGTACATGATCCTCAAAATAATGGGAACAAAACATTGATGCTTCTTTTGTTAAATAAGCATTTGCAATTGAAGCTTCCACATGCGCCTTGTTACCCACACTTAACTTTAAATTGTGAAGATACCTAATTCAAGGTCCACGTATGAGCTACTATAATTTAAGAACGAGATTATATATTAAAAATAAACAGGTAAATTAATATACTACCTCTCATATGGGTACATCCATCTGTATTGTACTGGACCAGCGATCTTTGCCTCATATGCAAGATGGACAGGTAGATGCTCCATTGAATTAAAGAAGCTGGGTGGAAATATTCGTTCCAACTTGCACAAGATCTTTGGGATATCATTGTCCAACCGAGTCATGTTTTCCACTGTAATGGTCCTAGATATTAACTCCTTGAAAAGCAAACTAATTTCAGTGATAACTTTCCAAATGTTGGCCGACAGTAATTCACGGAAAGCAATTGGAAGCAGTCTCTGCATAAATACGTGATAATCATGACTCTGTAGAAATGTAATGATTGATTTCATTGAATCGAATAGAGGAATACAAGGAATATATACAGCAAGAGATTTACAAACTAAATATGGAAAACATATTCTGTACAATTAGGATCGTAAATTATTCTAATCTAATTCCTCTAATTGTGGATCAATGATCTTGACTAATACGCCCCCGAAAAATAGACGTTCCGTCGGCAACGGAAATTTTGGATCTTAGATCATGAAAATGAGTTCGCGCGAGAGGTTTTGTGAGTAAATCCGCCAACTGATCCTGAGTATTAACATAAGCAACACGGAGAAGACCGTGTTGTACACGATCTCGCACAAAATGAAGATCGATCGCAATGTGTTTCATTCGAGAGTGTAGGACAGGGTTGATGGCAAGGCGTGTTGCCCCCATGTTGTCACACAGCAAGGACGGTGTGGCAGGTAGCTTGATTCGCAGGTCATGAAAGAGGTACCGAAGCCAACAGAGCTCAGAAGTAGCAGTGGCAATGGAGCGGTACTCGACTTCGGTGGAAGAACGGGCAACACCTTTCTGCTTGCGAGACCTCCAAGAGATAGGAGTCTTGCCAAGAAAAATAATATATGCCGAAGTGGACTTGCAATCTGTAAGATCACCTGCAAAGTCGGAGTCGGAATATGCTGTTAAGGAGAGATCGATGGACCTGCATATTAGAAAACCATGGTGCAAGGTGCCCTTCAAGTATCTAAAAAGGCGTTTTACTGAATGCCAAGCCTCAGGAGTAGGAGCGGACATATATTGAGCGAGACGATTCACGGTGAAAGCAATGTCCGGACGAGTGATCGTCAAGTATTGTAAGCCACCGATAGCACTCCTATACTCAGTAGAATCAACGCTGCCAAGAGAGGAACCAGTCTTCATAGAGGATGGAGTGTGAACAGGCTTAATACCTTCCATTTTGTGGCATCGAAGGAGATTAAGCATGTATTTGTGATGTGAAAGAAATAGCCCTTCCTTGCACTGGGCGACTTCTATACCCAGAAAATAAGAGAGGGAGCCAAGATCCTTCAGGATAAATTGTGACTGAAGATGGCGAGTAGCAGCAGCAATGACGGATGGGGAGGAGCCCTTGATGATCAAATCATCGACATAAACAAGAACAAAGGTTTGGGCTATGTCCGTGTGTAACGTAAAAAGCGATGAGTCTGCCTTGGATCGAATGAACCCAAATTTCTGTAACGCAAGACATAGAGAGTCATACCAGACCCTCGGAGCTTGGCGAAGCCCATATAATGATCGACGAAGTAGACAAACATGAGACGGACATGAAGGATCAGTAAAACCCGGAGGTTGTTTCATGTAAATCGGTACGTCAAGGTTGCCATGCAAGAAGGCATTACTCACTTCTAATTGTCGAAGAGACCAGCCCCTCGATACGGCAAGTGTAAGAACTGTACGGATGGTGGCCGGCTTGATGACCGGACTGAATGTTTCTTTGAAATCAATACCGGGTCTTTGATGAAATCCCTTGGCGACAAGGCGAGCCTTGTACTTGTCGATCGAGCCATCCGACTTGCGTTTAATGCGAAATACCCATTTGCAACCAATGATATTTGCATGTGGCGGAGAAGAAACAAGATCCCAGGTGCCATGACGGAGTAGGGCATTATACTCATCATCTATTGCCGCAAGCCATTTAGGGTCAGCAAGTGCAGCCTTTACGGTGGAAGGCTCAATTCCACTTGGAAGTGGGTGTTTAGTTGCCAAATGTAGTGATTTGGGCTTGTAGATGTTATTCTGGCTGCGTGTGGTCATGTGATGAGCACGCTGGGGCATTGGAGCAGTAGGTACAAGTGGAGGCGATATAGGTGTCGGCAAAGGCTCAATGGATTGAGCCGGCGACGGAGGTTCCTGTACAGCATCTCGAGCATCAGGAACATGTTGGCGTGGTGGAGAAATAGGCCGTTCAGGCAGCGGAGGATCAACGGCCAAAGTAGGGATTACCGGTATATTGATTGTACTCGATAATGTAGGAGCCGAAGCGGAAGAGCGTGAAGTTAAGCCCGGAAGTGATGACTCCATGAATTGTACATGACGAGAAGTATAGATACGGCCCGAGGTAATATCGTAGCACCTGTACGCCGCCTGAGAGGGTGAGTAACCAACAAATAAGCATGGTGTTGATGACGGTATCAGTTTTCCAGTAATGTAAGGTCGTAACCATGGAAAACATAAGCACCCAAATACACGGAGTTTAGTATAATTAGGGTCCTTATTGAAGAGAATCGCAAATGGACTTTTGCGACCAAGGACGGATGTGGGCATGCGGTTTATCAAATAAACCGCCGTTTGAAGAGCAAAACCCCAGAACTTGGGTGGTAGATTCGCATGATGAAGAAGAGCACGACCGACTTCGAGAATGTGCCTATTTCGATGCTCAGAAATTCTGTTATGCTGAGGAGTATGTGGGGCTGTGGTGAGCCAGCTAATACCCAAATGAGCAAGGGCTGAACTGAGAGCCAAAAATTCGCCGCCATTATCGGTATATAGATTTTTAATTTTATGTCCAAACTGATTTTCGACAATAGGCCGAAATGTATGAAAAAGCGGTGCCACCTGTGATTTTGCATGCATTGGATATATCCAAGAATACCGAGAAAATAGATCAACAAACAGTAGAAAATACTTTGAACCATCAACGGACACATCAGAGGTAGGACCCCACACATCAGCATATATGTATTGAAGTGGATGCATGGCAGTAAAAGAGCTAAGTGAAAACGTCAATTTACTAGATTTAGATAAATTGCATGAAACACAACCAGTGCCCAAAATCTGGGACTTATCCGAAGTCGGTAATGTAAACTTATTAATGATAAAACGACTGGTATCCGCAGACGGATGACCAAGTCGAGCATGCCAATTAAAAGAGGAGGTACGTAAACCTATAGCAGCAGTAAAACGACCACCAACAGCAGGAGGTGGCAAGTGATAGACCCCATCAGAGCAAGAGCCTTTAAGCAGAGACACCCCCATTTTCTGATCCTTGATAAGAAAATGGGAAGGAAAAAATTCCATACTGACATTATTATCTCGGGTGAATTTACTCACAGGCAGAAGATTTCTCTTAGAGCCCGGAACGCACAATACATCAGATAGGAAAAATTTACAAGAAGGATAATTTAACAAGGATGTACCAGTATGAGAAATGGAGAGCCCAGAACCATCTGCCAACTGAACCTCGTCTGTGCCATCGTACTCAGAATGAATTGACAAATTACGCATATCTGCAGTCATATTATGAGAGGCACCAGAATCAACCATCCAATTGGAGTTAGAATGATTACCATGGGGAGATTGAGCAAAATTTGCCATTGGTGGAGGATAGCGACGACAAGTCAGAGCGCTATGGCCCTTGTAATCGCAAAGTTGGCACACCAAGGGGGGACGATCTGTTTTGTGTTGCCGTTGTTGTTGTCCGCCGCATCTTGATTGTCCACGAAAATTGGAGGACCATGTCTGACCATAAGTAGGCTGCTGAATAGGAGACCCCTTATTATTGTTTGAATAATTTCGCCGCTTAGAATTGCGATTGTTTTGGCGAGAGGCTGCATTCGCCGTAGCCACAAGAGATCGCGTGGCTGCATCCTGATTCTTTATTGTGAGTTCATGTTCGTAGAGAAGATCATGGAGCTCCTCGAAACGAAGAGAGGTCTCACGAGTGCGGATCGGTCCGACAATAGTAGCGTACTCCGGACCCAAACCATTAATCGCAAAAAGAGTTAGATCATCGGCGCTGGCCGGTTGATCGATGAGGGCTAACTCATCAGCCTTAGACTTCACATAGTGAAGAAATTCAGAGACGGATCGGTCTCCAATAGTAATGCGATAGAGCTCGCTTTTCAATTGATTGACGCGAGAATGCGACTTGCTTGCAAACAAGCGTGAAAGTATCGCCCACGCCTCGGCAACGGTGGTGGCAGAAGAGACCAGTGGGAGGACGTCAGGGACGAGAGAGCCGAATATAGCGGCTAAGAGTAGTTGATCCTGTTAGATCCAAGTCGCAATTATCGTGGCATTACTGCCATCAGTGGCACGAGCAGGGCACAGAGTGGAGCCGTCTATGAAGCCCAATAGATTATGTCCCCGGAGGAGTGCGATCAAATGAGCTCGCCAAGAGGGGTAATTTTTGCTGCACAATTTGATCGAAAAATCGTGCTTGGACGAGATCGGAATAATAGCAGAGGGAGTAGGAGTCATGGTGATTTGCGGCTAAGAGAGGAGAAAGTCACATGATTATTGTCGTGACCTACTTGATACCATGTAGAAATGTAATGATTGATTTCATTGAATTGAATAGAGGAATACAAGGAATATATACAACAAGAGATTTACAAACTAAATATGGAAAACATATTCTGTACAATTAGGATCGTAAATTATGCTAATCTAATTCCTCTAGTTTTGGATCAATGATCTTGACTAATAGACTCTTCATCCCAAACATCTTCAATTTGCTCCAGTATACGCAACGAGACATGTTGGACACATAATCATCAGGGAATTTCAACTCATCTACCCACTTGCAAACAATATCTCTCCGCCTCTTATCAAGTGAATAAGCAACTTTGGGGTACTTTCCTGTATGTGGACATTTCTGTAACGAGGGTCGACGATAGTATTCATTGAGCTCATCCCTAGATTTATCTGTGTCCTTCGTTTTTCCTTCCACATTCATCACCGTGTAGAAGAGATTATCAAACACATTTTTTTCGATGTGCATCACATCCAAATTGTGTCGGATCAACAGGGTACTCCAGTACGGCAAATTCCAGAAAATGATCTTCTTCTTCCAACCCCCATCTAAAACTTTGTTGTGAGCATCACCACCCTCTTCCGTAACTTTCATAAATCCAATCCAATTAATTTCTTCAAGGATCGAAACACCTGTACGGATGGGCGGTGGATCATCATCAACTGTTTTTTTCTTTCTGAATGCAGTCTTGTTCCTTCGATACGGATGATATCTGGGTAAGAACTTACGACGGTTGTCAAACCACGACTGCTTTTGACTGAGCCTCAAAGTGAAAGCATCCGTGTATTATGCACAATACGAACAAGCAAGCCTTCCAGATGTGCTTCATCCAGACAACATCGAGTAGGCTGTAAAGTCACTTATGGTCCAGATTAGTGCAGCTCGCATAACAAAATTCCGCTTTGTAGCAATATCGTACGTTACCACTCCATATTCCCATAAAATTATCAAATCACGGATCAATGGTTGTAAAAATACATCCAATTTATCCTTTGGATTTTTTGGACCAGGCACCAGAACCGTAATAAACATGAATTGATCCTTCATGCACATCCATGGCGGTAGATTGTACGGTGTCAGTATCACCGGCCATGAGGAGTATTGTTTTCCCGACTGCCCAAACGGCTGAAAACCGTCAGTGCTCAACCCCAATCTCACGTTCCGAATTTCTGATGCAAATTCAGGATACGACTGATCCAAGTGTTTCCAAGCCTGCGAGTCTGCAGGGTGACGCATAACACCAGACTGATCATTATTAGAGCAACTTGCATGCCATATCATATCATTCGCAGTTGCATTGGACTGATACAATCTTTGCAGTCTAGGGATGATGGGAAAGTAGAATATCTCTTTGAAAGGGCTCTTATTTTTCAGTCGACCATTTACATCGCGTCTAGCGGGTTTGAACCGTGGCCGACCACAAAACTTACAATATTCAAGATTGTTGTCCGCACCCCAATATAACATACAATTCCCTGCACAACAATCGATCCTTTCCACAGGAAGCCCCATCTCACCCATCAACTGTTTGCTATCGGAAAACTTTCTGGGCACCAAATTATCCGGAGGACAGATCTCACGAACCAAGTCAACGATTTGATTATAACCCCTTTCAGATATTCTGTTTTCAGTTTTAATATTCAGCATTCACGCATTGAATGAAAGCTGCGAGTGCGATTCACAATCAGGATACAAATCCTAATCTGCTGCACGAAGCATATCATAAAACTGCGCAGCATACTGCTTAGGGGCTTCCTCAATAAGCGACTCGTCATCCACATTTACAAAGTGGGAACTGGAAGTTAAGTCTGTGATCATATCGTGGTACGAGCTAAATCCCACTGTCTCATCAACCGGCCCATAAGAAGCCGACGCCTGATCATTGTATTGATGCGGAATTTGACCCCAATTTTCCTCACCGTGAAAAACCCAATTGTAATAATTTGGCATAAAACCATTTCTATACAAATGAGCTTTCACGTTATCGGGGTACTGAAACGTCTTGTTCCTGCATCTAAATTTATTGCAAGGACACCTAATCTTTCCTCAATTCATCTAATTCGGGTTACTAGTGGCGAAGTCTATGAATGAATCGAGACCACTAATAAATTCAGGAGCTATCATGCCATTAATCGATCTTGGGCCATAAATCCAACGTAAACGATTTGAATAATCCATATCAATCTGTTTCATATTAATTAATTAATACTCAAAACCCTACAATTAATAATTTGTATTCTCCTATTAATTTATTATTACATTATAATTAATTAATTAATATTTTCTAAAAATTTCGGCAGAGTTTCTTTTTGTTTTTTCGTATTCCCCAGTTAATCAAAATTCCTACGTGCATCCATTTCCGACTTAATTATAATTAATCAAGTCGGAACACACATATTCTACAACAAACAATATCAATAACCCCTCCTTCAACTTCAACATGTATATTATCTATATATATATATATATATATATATATATATAATATAATTAGTTAATTAATTAATATATATATACATCATGAATAATAATACATACATGAATATATACACACATTAACAACTAAATTAGCACCTAAATTAACAACTAAATATATATATCGAATTAAATTCTACTAAATAATTATTTATATTAACTACACAAATATTTATATTAATTTATAATTACTAATCAACAAATTAAATATACCTATATATGCATGCACAATATATTAACAACTAATACTAAATAAATTAATTATATGACTAATTACCTACATACATATATATTTGAGTACATACACACACATATATATACATGAAATATATATATATATATATATATATATATATATATATATATATATATATATATATATATATATTATGCAATAATATTTATATATCAATTATAACCGTTTTAAAATTTAAAAAAATTACCGTATAAACGTTTTTGCAAGTGTGTAGCAACTGGAGACAAGTTTTTTACGTCGGTGGTGGTGAAAAATGAGCGACCGGAGCTCCTCTTCTTTCTTCTTCTCCTCTCATGTCTTCTTCTCCTCTCTTCTGTTTAATTGTTTCTGTCGAATTGGGCAGTAAACATGCTGAAACTAATTTAACTTGGACGAGGGCTTTGAAGAGGGATTAACCCTCGCCTAATAAATTCAAACCTGCGAAAAGTCTGCATGCATATTCAGGAATCTCTGCAAAGTTCTCGAGGGAATTTAACCCTCGTGAAGGGTATCCTATGACGGGAAGAGGGTTATTTCCCTCGTGAAACTGCCGAGGGAACCCTGAACCCTCGCCTACCTGCACGCGTCAGAATTTGTCGAGGGAAAAATCCCTCGTAAAATGCAGAGGGCAGAACCCTCGTCCATTCCCTCGTCTGACGTATGTGGGCCCCATTTTTGCTCGGCAATTCCCTCGTGAAAGACGAGGAAAAGAAAACCCTCGTCAAATCCCTTGTTCAGCCAAAGTCCTCGTTAAAACCCTCTTCAATGTTGAGGGCTTGATTTCCCTCGAAAAATTCCCTAGTCTAAGAAGGTGTTTTTTGTAGTGAATGAATGAATTAAATCCAATCAAATTAAGTCAATTAAAACATAAATTTCAAATAACTATTACACTATGATAAAGGAAATCATAGTCTATTTCTACTCCTAGAAAATTCCGGAGGCTCGTCGGCATCTATATCTTAATAAGTCATGAATAGCTCAAATGGTATTTATACGAATTTAAATCATCATTTAACCTTTAAAAAGCATAAACGTTTTGAGCTCCTTCTTCCTCATTTTGGCAGTGAAAACATGGTCAAAAAAAAGTTCAGGCTCTGCCTGAGCTTCCACTAATAAGGACCCGATTTTTAATACCCATAAAATTTTCCTGTACACTTATTTTTTTGTATTTGATCCTACGAATAGCTAATACATATAATAAAATCACAAAATAATAGTGAGGGTTAATAGTCGCACTCAAATACATTTGTATTAAAAAAAATTCTAATAAGGCGTGCCTTAAAAAACACGGGGCGGCTAATACTAATGACATAATATATTATTCTAATTTATATCTCCCCTCACTTGACACACTTCTGAGAAAAATACTGAAAACATGGATTTTTCAACGCTAGTCGTACTAGTTTCAATATTTGTGGCATGGTTTGTGGTGAGATCCAATCGACGGCCCGGAAAGAAGCTTCCTCCGGGGCCTTACCCGTTTCCAATCATGGGCAACATCCTCCAACTCGGCCCAAACCCGCACCAGTCCCTGGCCGCTCTCTCCAAAACCTACGGCCCTCTAATGTCTCTCCACCTCGGCACCATACACACCGTCGTCGTATCATCGCCGGAAATCGCAAAGCAAGTTCTACAAGAACACGACCAAGCCTTCTCCGGCCGGACCGTGGTGGCCGCGGCGGAGGCCCACGACATTCACGCGAATTCCACGGTGTTTCTTCCGGTGGGCGACAGGTGGAGAAAAAATCGAAAAATATTCAGAGAACAGATATTCGCAGCGCATCGGCTGGAAGCGAGCCGAGGCCTTAGGCGGGAAAAGATGACGTCACTGTGTGAGTATGTGCGGGGATGCTGCTTACGTGGCAGAGCCGTCAACGTCGGGGAGGTGGCCTTCGTAGCCACGCTTAACCTTATGACGTCTACGCTTTTTTCGGTTGATTTTATCGATTTTGATTCGGATGATACTTATGATATGAGGGAAACTATGGAAGGTGTGATGAAGGTAATGGGGGCTCCGAATGTTGCGGATTTTTTTCCGGTTTTGAAGGCGTTGGATCCACAGGGGATGAGGAGGGAGTCCGAGATTGTGTTTGGGAAATTGCTTCAAAGATTTGATGATATAATTAATCCAAGATTGGAATCGAGAAGGGAGTTTGATGATTCTCCGAACAAGTGTGATTTTCTGGAGACGCTTCTCGACCTCAAGGAGGGAAGTGAGTACGAGTTGAGTACCAAAGACATCCGACATTTACTTCTGGTGAGATTAAGGCCTTTCTTTCAAATTCAATAGAAAATCCCATAATCACTTATTTTCCAGATGTAATAGACTCTATATTAAAAAAAAAAAAAAAAAAAAAAAAGTAGGTCTTGTATGAGACCGTCTCATGGCATGAGACAATAGGAATGAGTATAACTAGGGCATTGACTCATTAACACTTTGGTAGGGGTAGGTGTTAATTTGTATGGTCTCATGCCATGAGACGGTCTCATACAAGTTTTTGCCAAAAAAAAAAACCCCTAGACAAGATTTAGATCTCACTAAAAAAAAATATACATAAAAAACTACTATGAAAATTGTCAATGAAATTTCAAACAAATAATTTTATTGTGAAAATTGTCTTGTCTTGTTACAAAAGTTTCTAATTTTGTAAACTTTTTCATTCTCTGCCTACAAAGAAATTTGCCCATGAAATTTACATAGGTAATTAATGTCTAGAAATTTTATTTCGTAAGCAAATTGCTGGTAGGGTTAGAAATGAAAGTGCTTATATGATTAAGAATTTTTGTTGGAAAATCTTAGACAATTTTACTATGAAACTTTTTATAGAAAATTTCGTTGGCAACTTTTTATTTTCTTGTAGTGTCTATTAGCGGTTTCTGATTATACAGAATTGATGGTTTCGTCCATGCTACTCTGCAGGGCGGTGCCAAGTAGAGCTTTAATGTATTGTATTGTACAACACCTTAAAGTACAACACATTAAAGATCTACTTGGCACCGCCCTGCAGGGTAGCATAGACAAAATCGAATTGATCAAGTGTCCAAACTTGTATGTTTAGCGTAAATATAATAATACTATAAGCAGGGGGCACTGTTATTTATAATTAATTACTTAAGTGTATTTATGTGTTATTATTACATTCGCTGTGCACATATAAATTTATATCCACCAATGCTATGTTATCTATGTTTGACTAGTGGAATTGATCATGTTCTAAAATGTGTTTAAAGCAAAAGTGACGAAAAAAAAAATTATGCTTTTGGAAAATGGTTCTTTCTAAGTGTATAGTTAAAATTGTTTACGGAAGAATTCTTTTACATTGATGGGGCTATTATCGATAGAAGAAAAAAAAAATCATCTTTGTTCTTGTGTGGCCGCGGTTTTTATAATTAAACCATGTTGGGTATTTAAAATGTTGGAATAAGAGATCGAACAATAATTAATGTGTTCTCCTAGCTAGCTCACAAAACACATACTGATATATACAAGTGCATGCTTGTATGAATGCATACATTTAATTCAAATGAGAATTAAATTTGTTACTTATCCAAATTCATGTTATTTAGGACTTATTTATTGGAGGATCCGACACGACACCAAGCACGGTGGAATGGGCAATGACAGAATTACTATGCAATCCGGATAAAATGGCAAATGCTAAGAACGAGCTCACAACCATCATTGGAGCAAGCAACCAAGTTGAGGAATCAGACCTACCCAGACTCCCATACTTTCAAGCACTCATCAAGGAAACTTTTCGTCTCCACCCAGCAGGCCCACTTTTAGTTCCCCACAAGGTAGAATCGGAAGAAGAAATAGGTAATTATATAATCCCCAAAAACACACAGATACTTGTTAACGTTTGGGCTATTGGAAGAGATTCACGCGTATGGGCGAACCCAGATTCATTCGAGCCCGAGAGATTCTTGAACAGCAAAATAGACTACAAGGGCCACGATTTCATGCTTATTCCATTCGGCTCTGGTAGAAGAATATGCCCTGGATACGCATTGGCTGATCGAATGCTGCAACTTTTATTGGCTTCTTTGATTCATAACTTCAATTGGCAACTTGAACCTGGGTTAAAGCCAGAAGATGTTGATACTCGTGAAAAGTTTGGGCTAGCACTGCACAAGGCAATTCCCCTCATGGCTATTCCAATGAATGCGTTTTAGTGGTTATATATATATCATGGTGTGTTGATTTTGATATTTTGTATTATAGTGCTTAAATAGTGAAGAATTGTGTTCATTACATAATGTAATGTGGTTAGTATTTTGTCTTCTAGACATTTTTAGCAGAGCAACATTCTTTAGTGCAATTTTATATCAGTTCTAGCTATAAATAAGAACATGGCTAGAGCATCAAATGAAGCAAGATTTACTCCAACAAAAATATCAGCTTTGTTCTTCATTATGCTCTTCAATTCTTCAACTTCCCCATTATGAAAAAACTGCATTTACTTGCGGTGCCACTAGAATTTCCATTAAACCAACTATTTCAAACAAGGAAGTTAGTCAACCAATCCTACATGTTGGCCCTGATATAAAGACCAGTTTCTTCAAGAAAAAAAAGCAACCCGATGAAGGCGAAACGAAGCCCATCAACAAATATTCAAAGAATCAAAGAGATAAAGTGGCATTTCTTGAGGATGCCCTCAAGAAGCCATGAACAAGCTTCAGTTCGTCTCTGGACCTCTGTAAAAACGGCTCTCAAGTAGCTGCAGAGAACTCCGGTAGAAACCTGCACAAAACCGGGCCGGAGGGGGCTCCAGCGTCGGTCCTCCGACGCTCAAGTCGGCAAACTTGTTATACAAGAAATGTTATAAAAATCGCAGCCAAGAAGAGTGGTTTTAGGTTAGAACATACCCTTGAAATGATGAAGGGGGAGGATATTTATACCTTTAAGCTGAGAGGGTATATTAGTAATTTCATCTCTGTTGCCCTTATTATTTTGAGACCACTTGGAGGTATGAGGCGTCTCTGAGGCTACTACATGTCCTCAGGCCTGATGTGGTTGTCCCCTATGGTGCCACAAGATCCTGACAGAATCGTCCTTCCCAACCTCAGTTCCAGAGCTTGGAAAAACGACCTTTTTTGAATTCTTTTTCCATTTACTCAAATGATGTAGAGGAAAAGACAATGCTCCCTGTTCTTAAAGAGTTCATGACTGATTAACACTTATTCCTTTATTCGTTCATTACTACCAGTTCCAGAGCCTAAATAAGCTTTGGAGAGATACGTTTCAAAAGTATTGAGCATCATTCCCAAGGTCCGCGCCCATAGTAAGAATTTATTCAAGCTTTCATTAGACTATTATTATTTTCATAAGCTCTGCAGCTCAGTTTTACAAGCTCTGGGCAGAGCTTATTATTTTGACAAGTAACTTCTTTCTTTATAACTGATGTAGTATGCCAACTCTGGCAGAGCCTACATCAGACATGTTTTCATAGTTTTAGTCTCGATTTAGAGACAATTACCACAGAGCCGTACCTAGATCTGGACTAAATATGTTCATATCGAGTTAGCACACTATTGGAAGTGTGTATATGCGAGCAAGACCCCTTTTTGACCTATTTCTCGGCTTTTGTGGGCTCTGGCTCTGGAGCTCTTTACAGGCTCTGCTTAGAGCTTCTCCTTTAGTGAGTGTTATTCTTTCACAAACTTGATGGTGGGAAGTCATCTCTAGCTTAGCCCACATCACAACCTTTAAAGAGAATGTTAATGCGATTTGATATTCTATTCTGATTAATGTTATGTTTGAGAAGGGTGGAAAACCAATTTATAAGTCTTAAGAACTAATGGCTGCAAATATGCATCAGGTATTGACACCAGCAAGTGGATGTTGGAATAAGGGAATGAAAAATAGAATGTTTTTTATAGTATATATATTCCATTCAGTTTTGTGAGATATGAGAATTCATGTTCCTAAAAAGTGGGGGAATCAAACGACTATATTGATTCATATTTTCTAAGCACACAACAACATTTATGATCATTGCATTCTTATTTCTCATGTTAATTAGATGAAGCCACAGTTACTCGAATCCATCCCCTACCTCAATTATCTATCACTCGTCGCTCTCATTAATTCACTTTTCTGAAGGGGGAAGGGCGTTAACACGAAAGCTTAGAAAAACTGTCACAAAGGTAGGGGACAGTGCAGCGACGTGTGATGTTAAATTGGAAGTACCAGTGAACACCACAATTAGAATTCTGCCACAAACTTTAGGTGATATTCTTTTGGGTTTCAAAACTTTTGAAATCCTTTGTTGAAATCTAAAGATTTATTATAAATTTAGTGGATTTTAAAATGCGTGGTTGTTTTTTTTAATTTTTTAGTAGATAAATTTAACTTTATGATTGTAAGTGTGCATGATTTTTAAAAGATGGAGAGAGAGGGAGAGAGCGAGAGAGAGCGAGAGGAGGGGGGGGGGGGGGGAGGGGACCTACATTGACTTTCCAACTTCTAACACTGACTCACCACCGTCGGCAGCCCACCAATATATGGAGTGATACTATTGTTGGAGTTATACGTGAAAGTATGCTTTTACTTTGTATAACTCGTGTATCAAACACTCGTTTTATGAGAATAATTCTTTTATCGCATTTGCTTTAGTTATGATTGAATGTTGAATTTCTATTGCAAACAGTTCAATATATAGTACATGTTACATTGTAGTTAATGTGGTGATACCCGATCACGGAAGACGACATTAACAGTTTACTTGTAACTAAACGTACATTTTCACGACCTAGGTGGAATTGAACAATCCGCCGTGAAAGGTCGATGTGTAAGGCTCAGATTGGTCTGTCTTGACTAAGAGATTGCACTAGCACATTTAGTATGTGTTGAAGAGGTCCTACAGCGAGGATAAATTCTTCTGTTCTGAAAGGTGAAGAATTAGACCTCAGTGGTTGTTGATTTATTAATCTTCGTCACTTAAATTGGACCGTGTGTGTTTAATAGTTACTGCTTTGATTCATGTTGGGTGAGAATCATTGTGACTTCGAACTTTGTGTCTTGGGCAGTAGTATTAATCATACGACGGTTGCTAAGATTTAATACAAAGAAACGCGTGTGAGTACGGCTCGTGTGATTAGTCCCCTTGGTGGGCTCAGAAGTTTTATTGTACCAAATCTTGCAAGTGAAGAATTAGTTTCTTCGGTACGAATAATAATGTTGAGCTGTTTTTACTCCAAGGTGAAAGATGTTAATTAATTTAGAGCTATTCAGAAGCTTAATTAATTAATGGACTTGATAATCTTAAACGCGGGAAATAATAACCGGGAGCCCATATTATTGTAATATGGATTAAGATGGATAGTGCAATATTAATTTATTAGTGGTACTAATTAATATTAATGGGCTGAATTATATTGGGGCTCAATATTGAAATTCAGAAGTCCATTAGGAGGTCCAATCTTAATTCTCCTTAAGGCCCCTCAAGTAGCCCAATTAAGTAGCCCAATAATGATAAGGTGATTAAAATAAAAGAAAATATATTTGCTGATTTTTTCATGATATTTCGAAAAAGATATATTAGGAGAAAGAAAAGATCTTGTTGATTTTCTTGGAAATATATTATGGAAGATAAGTATTCTTGGAATACAAGATTATCTCATATATTCAAGAAGATCCAAATCTTGGATTCTTTCTTTAAAATTTTCGAAAATATGCTTATTAGGAGGAGGTTGAGATTTTTGTGGAATATTTTATTATGGAGAAAAGAATATATGAGATATATTCAAGATTTCTTAGAGGCTAAGAAAAGATTTTCTCCACCTCTAAAATATATGAAAATTTCGAAAATCCCTTGTCCTATAAGTAGGGGATGATTATTTCATCTCCAGTTTACAGTTTCACAGTGTTGAAAAAAAATCAGCAACAATATTTTTCTTTTTCCTTAGTTATTTAAATTACTTGAAAGCATCTCCCACCGGTGATCAAGTAAGGCGAAAGGGAAATACTTGAGAAGGCTTTTGGGTTGATAAAGCGTGTTCGTGTTTGTCCCGTTTTATTCAAAGGCCAGTTCTACGAGAGGTACGTAAGTCACATAATTTCTTGTTTATTCCGCCATAGATTTTATGTGAATTAATTCAACATGCATGATGATAATTAGTTGTTGGAATTATTATTTGAATTAATTAGGATTAATTCATGCTAGTAATAATTGTATTTAAATTCGTATTTAAATTTCATCCCGAAAAGTTCCCGGGCACTCCTATTTTCCCAACAACTGGTATCAGAGCCACGGTTTCGGGCTCTGAATTTTAAATTGGAATTTAAATTGTTAAACATTAAATTGAAATTGGATAGTAGAATTGTTAGATCTTTTTTGCAGGTATCCAATTGTCATGGTTTTAATGTTGTTAATTTCATGCGTGTAAATTAATTGTTTTTTAATTCGATTCGTTCGAATTCGTTTTTCTCGTGAGAAAATCCACGAGTAGATTAGTTGTTTTTATTTTGATTCGATCATTGTAATAGACTAGTCTAGATCTAGTATTTTTTTTTTTGTAAAAATAAATTCTAACCGGATCGTGACGAAGAACGAAGAATTAAAAACGGCGTACCCGGACGACGCATACAAGCGTGGTGCGTGTATGGACGTAAAATCATGCAAGGGGTGAAGAAAACGAGGACGAACGGCGAAAAAAACGGCGCACGGGGGTGCACGGCGCTCGCCGTGCGCAACGGGTGCACGGCGTGCGCCTCGGGCGCGGGCTGCAGCGCCTCGGGTGCGCCTCGGCGCGCCTCCGTGCAGCGCCTCGGGTGCGCCTCGGGGCTGCGCCTCGGCGCGCTTCGGGCACTGCTTCGGCGCCTTTTGGGCCGAGAGGCGCGCGGGCACACTTCGTGGGCCGACGCGCGCCGTATCTCGGGCCGTTGAATTTTTTCGGTTCGTGGTTTTTTTTCCGTGTGATTTTAATCGTCGTCCCGAACCCCAAACGATGCTGTTTTTGAAGAAGTGTTGCTGTTCGAGTGGGAGCACGTCGAGACGAACGTCGGAAAGCAACAAGGATGATTTTTCGCATCAAGACGTAAAGAAATTAAACCGTGACAATTGGATTTGAGTGCTCCAATGTGTTTAATTTTGTTTTGATGGATGTTTTATTTCGTGCACCTATTATTATTTGTTAATATGTGTTTGCATGAATTTAATTGTCCAAGAAAAACCTTACTTTCGAAAATTACTAAGTATGTTTTTATAATCGCAATTTTATTCCGGATATTAAAATTGGATTATTTTGACCTCCATAATTTATTTATTTGTGAAGTTCTTTTGGAATACATTTCCCCCTCGGATCGGCCAAAAGAACGGATTTCACATGAATAAATTCCGAAAGGATGATTGTGGATTATTACTAGTGGCGGTATTGACCCTCACCATGAGTGGTTTGCTCAAAGCGAAATAATAATCCTGTATTTAATTATGGTTATTACTTAGGCATAGGAAATTGATATTAACTTACTCCCCTCGGAGTCCCTGTCAGTTTCTATGTGGTCAAAGTGGGAGCCAACTATTAATTTTGAATTAAGGATTTGTAGCTTTTAAGTTTGTAATCCGCTTGAATGTGTTTAAATGTATAGACCACCCCTCGTGGCGCATTTAAATTGTTTCGAGATGTTGGCTGATGCATGATTATATTGTTTTAAGGTTTCAATATAATTGATGTGATCGAATTATGTGATAATTTCGTATTTTTTTAGATATTAATATGAATGTATGTTTTATTCTCATTTCATCATGTCGCAACCTTTTAATCCACTGTTTAATATACTTAAAGTTAATAAACTTTTTGGAGAGAATTATATCGATTGTAAATATATTTTTTTAAATTTGTCCTTACTGCACGAAAACACAATTGGGTTATTTACGTTAATATACCCGGCAAGCCTAATGATAAGTCAAGCAATGGGAAAAGGCAATTTATGATTGGAAGCGTGACAATGAACACATGAAGTGCATCATCTTGACATCTCTGTCTGAGGATTTGAGGCTTGTCCATGGGGACATTGTATCCGCTGTTGAAATCATGGAACACCTTGAAGAGATGTCTTCACATCAAACCCATGACTAATCAGTTCACCAAACATGACTCGGTCAAGTTGGAAATGGTGGAGGGAACGCCCGTGAGGGAGCACGTTCTCAAGATAATGGCATACCTTAACAAGTTGGAAGTACTTGGTGCGGATTTTAATTGATTTCATATACCATTCTCTACCGAGAAGCTTTGAGCAGTTTTGTCTGAACTGTCAGATGAATGAACGGACAAATCGTTTGCCCGAGCTCTTGCAAGCTTTAGTTTCGGTGGAGGTGAAAATGGAGCACCAGTCTAGTGCTATGGTGGCTAATGGTCCGTCTACCTCTTTTGGTCCCAAGGGAGGGAAAAAGAGGAAGAGAACCAAAGGTCGGATCCAAGCAAATCTAATTGTTGCGAAAGGCAAATGCAAAGGCTAGCATCGAAGGGGAAGTGTTTTAGTTGCGGTGAGAGAGGACAATGGAGGTCTGCCTGTTCCAAGCCTAAGAGGCTAGGAAAGTTAGGTAATTCACACACCTTAGTCGTCGAAACTTGTGAAGTGGCGTATGCTGTCTATTCGTGGATAGTGGATACGAGAGTTACTGATCACATTTGTTTCATGGGTTTAAGCTAACCCGACGACTTAATGTGGTGATACCCGATCACGGAAGACAACATTAACAGTTTACTTGTAACTAAACGTACATTTTCACGACCTAGGTGGAATTGAACAATCCGCCGTGAGAGGTCGATGTGTAAGGCTCAGATTGGTCTGTCTTGACTAAGAGATTGCACTAGCACATTTAGTATGTGTTGAAGAGGTCCTACAGCGAGGATAAATTCTTCTGTTCTGAAAGGTGAAGAATTAGACCTCAGTGGTTGTTGATTTCTTAATCTCCGTCACTTAAATAGGACCGTGTGTGTTTAATAGTTACTGCTTTGATTCATGTTGGATGAGAATCATTGTGACTTCGAACTTTGTGTCTTGGGCAGTAATATTAATCATACGACGGTTGCTAAGATTTAATACGGAGAAACGCGTGCGAGTACGGCTCGTGTGATTAGTCCCCTTGGTGGGCTCAGAAGTTTTATTGTATCAAATCTTGCAAGTGAAGAATTAGTTTCTTCGGTACGAATAATAATGTTGAGCTGTCTTTACTCCAAGGTGAAAGATGTTAATTAATTTAGAGCTATTCAAAAGCTTAATTAATTAATGGACTTGATAATCTTAAACGCGGGAAATAATAACCGGGAGCCCATATTATTGTAATATGGATAGTGCAATATTAATTTATTAGTGGTACTAATTAATATTAATGGGCTGAATTATATTGGGGCTCAATATTGAAATTCAGAAGTCCATTAGGAGGTCCAATCTTAATTCTCCTTAAGGCCCCTCAAGTAGCCCAATTAAGTAGCCCAATAATGATAAGGTGATTAAAATAAAAGAAAATATATTTGCTGATTTTTTCATGATATTTCGAAAAATATATATTAGGAGAAAGAAAAGATCTTGTTGATTTTCTTGGAAAGATATTATGGAAGATAAGTATTCTTGGAATACAAGATTATCTCATATATTCAAGAAGATCCAAATCTTGGATTCTTTCTTTAAAATTTTCGAAAATATGCTTATTAGGAGGAGGTTGAGATTTTTGTGGAATATTTTATTATGGAGAAAATAATATATGAGATATATTCAAGATTTCTTAGAGGCTAAGAAAAGATTTTCTCCACCTCTAAAATATATGAAAATTTCGAAAATCCCTTGTCCTATAAGTAGGGGATGATTATTTCATCTCCAGTTTACAGTTTCACAGTGTTGAAAAAAAATCAGCAACAATATTTTTCTTTTTCCTTAGTTATTTAAATTACTTGAAAGCATCTCCCACCGGTGATCAAGTAAGGCGAAAGGAAAATACTTGAGAAGGCTTTTGGGTTGATAATGCGTGTTCGTGTTTGTCCCGTTTTATTCAAAGGCCAGTTCTACGAGAGGTACGTAAGTCACATAATTTCTTGTTTATTCCGCCATAGATTTTATGTGAATTAATTCAACATGCATGATGATAATTAGTTGTTGGAATTATTATTTGAATTAATTAGAATTAATTCATGCTAGTAATAATTGTATTTAAATTCGTATTTAAATTTCATCCCGAAAAGTTTCCGGGCACCCCTATTTTCCCAACAACTATATGCACATTGATGGGACATTGCGTTGTCCCATCAATGTGCATAGATATTAAGATGATGATGATGATTATGTGATAATGAAATGATGATTATTAAAAATATTATTTAGTTGTTTTATTTACTCTAATTATTTATTTATTTATTTATTTTAATTATTTTACAAAAAATATCAGTACAATGTTTACGGTGGTGATTGAATGATGTTATTTATCTTTATTTATTTACTCTAATTATTTTACAAAAAATATTAGTTGTTTCATTCAAAAATATTAATTGAGTTAAAATTATGTTTGTTTTAAAAAAAATTCATATACAATATATTATATGAAAATAGTTTATGATAAATTTAAAATGAAATAGTTTTAAAGTACCAAATATATAATCAAAAGTATCAATATTTTCATCGGGAGTATTATTAATGTGGGTTGGTGGTACTATATTATACTCCCGTTGTCCCCTATTATTTTCCTTTTTTGGGGTGTGTATATTATTGTGAGACATTCTAAATAGGAAATTGTGAATATTGAGAGGGGACAGAGGGAATATTTTTTTATAAATTTTCTTAAATTCAGATTAATGACACTCTGATGAGTTTTTTAATACTCAGAGTCAAAAAATCGATATTTTAAAATAGTTTCATGATAAATTTATCATGAATTATTTTCATATAATCATTTTTTTTAAGTTGTTCATATTTTTGGAAAGAAAATGAACAAAAGTTTATTCTTCAATTTCCATTTTTTTAATACGAATTTGGTATAGATAGGTATATGTTTTACTAAGATTAAATAATTATTAAAAAATAATTAAGAGACAATGACCTATTGTTCCTTTGCACATTGATTATACGATTTTTTTTAAACAAACATAATTTTAACTCAATTAATACTTTTGAATGAAACAACTAATATTTTTTTTATAAAATAATTAGAGTAAATAAATAAAGATAAATAACATCATCCCATCACCACCCTAAATATTGTACTAATATTTTTTGTAAAATAATTAAAATAAATAAATAAATAATTAGAGTAAATAAAATAACTAAATAATTAATATTTTTAATAATCATCATCTTATTATCACCTAATCATCATCATCATCCTAATAATTATGCACATTGATGGAACAACACAATGTCCCATCAATGTGTATATAGCATCAAAACAATATATGGTGGTCTTCTTTTCAGCGTTAATCCTCAACAATCCATTAATGATTCATATATAATAATTTCATTTTATACATACCTTGCGTTAAACTTCAACTTCGGGCGACGCCGACCCACACTGAATAAAAAATATATACTTCCTCCGTATCAATAGATAAATCTTTTTTTTTTTTTTTTAATATTCAAGTCGTGTGTGCAATGCTTGTCTTATACTCTTGAAAATCAAACTTTGACTAAAACTGATGATCTAAAATAATTCATAGCTAATTAAATCTATATCTCCACTCACTCGGGCAGATCCTGTGAGAGAAACAGAACCTCGAGACAAGAAAATATGGATATTTTAACACTTGTCATTCTTCTCCTCATATATCTGACATCTTTCCATGTCCTGAGATCCAATCGCCGGCGGCGGACGAAGCTTCCGCCGGGGCCTTACCCGTTTCCGATCATGGGCAACATTCTCCAGCTCGGCACAAACCCCCACCAGTCCCTCGCCACTCTCTCCAAAACCTACGGCCCTCTAATGTCCCTCCAGCTCGGCCGCATATACACGGTCGTCGTCTCATCGCCCGAAACCGCAAAGCAAGTTCTACAAGAACACGACCAAGTTTTCTCCGGCCGAACAATACCGACTGCGGCGGAAGTCCACGACCACCACAACCGCTCGATTGCCTTATTGCCTGTCGGAAACCGGTGGCGGAAAGGCCGGAAAATATGCAGAGAGCAGATATTCGCGACTCACCGGCTCGACGCCAGCCAATCGATTCGACGGGAGAAGATGACGTCACTGTGTGAGTACGTGGCGGGATGCTGCCTACGTGGCAGAGCCGTGAACGTTGGGGAAGCCGCGTTTATAACCTCTCTTAATCTGATGACGGCTACTCTGTTTTCGATCGATTTTACCAGCTTTGGGTCTGGCGATGATACTCGTGAATTGATGGAGATTATTGAGGGCGTGATGAAGTGTTTGGGGGCTCCCAATGTTGCCGACTTTTTTCCGGTTTTGAAGGGCGTCGATCCGCAGGGGATTCAGAGGAAGTCGGCGGTTTATTTTGGGAAATTGCTTCATAGATTTGAGGATATAATTAAGGCAAGATTGGAATCGAGATCGGTTGGGTCTCCGAAGAAGGATGATTTTCTGGAGACGATTCTTGATCTCAAGGAGGGGAGTGAGTACGAGTTGAGTATCAAGGACATACAGCATTTACTTCTGGTCAGATAAATCTAGATCTCCTCTTTTCATACTATATATTGTCTACATTTCAATTAATGATTCATGACATGACTCACTACCTCATAAGTCTTGTGCCATAAAAATTTATTTTAATATTTGAGTCATTTTAAGATATGATTGGATTGAGCATTCATGTAACTTTTATGGGTTATGTAATATAGTAAAGTAATTCATATCCCCAGTAATTTAATAAATCGTCTAATATAATTTTTTGTCTTATTAATACGGAGGCCTTATATTATGCTCTTGACCCAATTTTAGGTGTAGGGTGTCTTTTACTATACTTATTATTGTAGATGTTTCATCACTATCCACCTTATGGTGATAGTCATTGGTGTATATTAAAGGTGTTGGAATAGAAGTTCACACAATGGTATTTGTAACGGAGGAATTTAATTAACAGAGAGAGAGGATAAATAAAGTTCATTTTCACGTATTAAGCCAATTGTAATGTTTTAAAGTATAAACAACAACTGCGCTTGTATGAATGCATACACTCATTTGAACATACGACACATTAACCCTTTGAAAATGATAATTGTTAATTTGTGCTATATTGTAACTGGTTTTACATAAGTTTTTGTCTTTAATTTAAGTAGGTAAAATGCTAATATGATCTCTTCTCACTATTTCGACTTCATGTTATTTAATTAGGACTTATTTCTTGGAGGATCACACACGACACCAAGCACAGTGGAATGGGCAATGACAGAGCTACTACGCAACCCAGAAAAGATGGCTAATGCTAAGAATGAGCTCACAACCATCATTGGAGCAAACAACCAAGTTGAAGAATCAGATCTACCCCGACTCCCATACTTTCAAGCTGTCATCAAGGAAACTTTTCGTCTCCATCCAGCCGGCCCACTCTTAGTTCCCCACAAGGCAGAATCGGAAGGAGAAATAAGTAATTATATAATCCCAAAGAACACACAAATACTTGTTAACGTTTGGGCTATTGGTAGAGATCCACATGTATGGCCTAACCCAACCTCATTCGAGCCTGAGAGATTTTTAAACAACAAAATAGACTTTAAGGGCCACGATTTCCTGCTTCTTCCATTTGGCTCTGGAAGAAGAATGTGTCCTGGAATAGCGTTGGCTGATCGAATGTTGCAACTTACAGTGGCTTGTTTGGTTCATAATTTCGACTGGAAATTTGAACCTGGGGTGAAACCAGAAGAAATTGACATGAGTGAAAAGTTTGGACTAGCATTAAATAAGGCAGTACCCCTCATTGCTATTCCAAGCAAAGTGTGTTAATACTTAATGATTCTCTCTATGTATCAAAGTTGAGTTATATTTGAGAGCCTCGTAAGATTAATTATGTTTGATGTCTTTTTCTTGGAGGTGCTTTTCAATTCCAAGTTTTTATAGTGTAAACTAGATTCACAAATGTTTTAACAAAATGTGCTTAGTTTACTTTGTGCTCTGGACAAGTTAACAAGAGCAAACTACTGTGTTTCCAAAATTCCATGATTTGTGTTTTGTGTAGTGTGCAGTTGATTAATGTAGTATTGTCTTAAGTCTAAAAATATGTATTTTCTACGTTCCAGTTTTATTTTTCCATTTGCTAAGAAGGTTCGTCCCAATTTTGTTTTCTCATCCTTAAAATAGAAATAAAGTGATTCACTTTTTTAAACTTCACTCCTACAATTCAAATATTTTATTCATTTAAATACTACTTTATTCACCATTTACCATTTCCAAGCCTACTTTATTCATTTAAATACTATATTTCGACTCTCGCATTAAAATCTGTGTAAAGTCAGACGAGAAAACAAAATTGGGACGGAGGGAGTACAAGACAATAGGAACAAAGTAGAGAAGCAAGAATTAAGCTCCAACAAATAGAATAGCTGTCGGATTGACCTATGAGAGATTTGGATCATATATTGTACTCCCTCCGTCCCGCCTTAATTTGCACCCTACAAGATGACACATTTCTTAATAAAGTGTTTTTTTTGAATAAAGTAATGACATATGGGTAAATATGTGTATAAGTTTGTGAGTGTGCACATAAATCAATGTTTCCTTTTTTGGTAGTGTGCAAATTCAAGTGGGACAACCCAATATAAAAAGTTTGCAAATTAAAGCGGGACGGAGGGAGTACAAAACTGTTCTCTGCATTTAAAACGTACTGTTAAAAAATTGAACGTGTTGTACATCAGCACTCTAGTGCATTGTTGGAGTTGTTCTTAGGAACAACCGTTTATACTTTCATATCTCATCGAATAAATAAAGAATTTCCCTGGTGTATGAGAACTTTAAATTTGTACATTTAATATGTTAAGATCCAAAAAATGGAGGTCCTCTAATATCAATTGTTGAGCGCACAATGACATGTAAAAGAATAACACATTTGTTGTGTGCACACACTTTACAAAAATAACACACTTTTTAATACGATGAAACGAGGGCACACCAACCATGCACTACAATAATCAATACTTACTATACACTCCGAAATGAGGGCACACCAAACACTACGATGATCAAAACTCATATGTCAAATTTTTAATTGTTTAGATTCGTACACGTTCACTCTGTAGGGAACACAATCACATATATTCAAGTTTATATTGTGTATATATATGCATATTACCTCATCCTCCTGGGAACACAATTGCATACTTAGGTTTATACTGCATTACCTCCGTCCCACGACACTTTGCACAGTTATTATTCATCTCGTGTTTTCGTGAGCGAGTTTTTTATTAGTATTTAAAATGATAAATTAATTTTAAAATTACTTTATAATAGAGAAGAGGTAGATCTATCATACCCTACCTTTAAAATTATTTTATCATTTCAAATACTGTTAAACAACTCGTTCGCTAAAATACGAAGATAAAGTAATTGTGAAAAGTGTTTGGGGATGGAGAGAGTATATAAATTACCTCATCCTTTTTGGAACACAACTACAATGTGAAGTCATATGTGAAGTAATACTTAAGATATACATTAATATCAGTGTTTATTGTGGTTGGTGATAGTTGTTATATTGGTTAGTATCAGTCTAATTAACTTCAATCGGGTTTTAAAAATATTTTTTGAAGATTTAGATAAAACACTTCTAGTCTGAGGTAGAAGACTAGAAACAGAAGAGACAAAAGACTTATGGTAAAGTTAAGTTACTTCCAACAAACATGTTAGCCTTAATAAAAGATAAAAGGTCTAGATATCAAAAGACCTACCAGAAGAGGTCTATTACCATAAGTGACCAACAAAGTTTGTCTATCGGAAGAGAGAAAAGTTATCTGTAGAGAGACCAGAAGAGGTTTGGAAGACGAGCTCGAAGTCTTCTAGTTAGCTAAACTTAACAAATTACTTCATTTAATGCGGCGGTTAAGGCGGTTCCAGCTAATTCCAACGGAATATGGTTACTGGCGGTTGCTAACTGGAAGAATTACTCTATATATATGAAAATTCTCACCTGAATTCGCATCGAGTGAATTGATTAAGTGATTGAGTGAAAACAGTTGAGTGAATTAGAGTGAATTCTCTATAACTTTGCAAATTAGGGTTCTTAACTGTAAATTCGAAGAATCCCTTGAAAGAAAGTAAGAATTGAGTTTGGTAATTCATCTCCCATTCCTTGTTAGTGAAAATCTGATCTCTCCGATCTCGTGGACGTAGGTGTTTTATCATCAAACCACGTAAATCTGGTGTTCTTTAATTTTCGTTGATTTCAATTGAGTTTGTTGGTCATTGCGATCTATCCCATGTTACAAATTTTCTTGTGAATCTAAAAGATTAACATACAAGACGTACCAACCCGCACACACTCACTTGGATTTCTGCTATTTTCAACTGCATACAAATGAAGAAGATGATCACTTTTCTATTGGAGCGTGATCTAATTATTATGGAAATTATTACAATCACAAAATTTTGGTAAATAAAATATTACAACATGCAACTTAAGCAATTCTATTATTCCTGCAATTTATCCCATTATTTTCAGTCTCTCTAAAGAGGCACTAAAATTCACACGAACATAGGAATGGCCTTGAGGGGCACTGTCTTCACTACAAACAAAGATGCATTTGTGCGACCGATTTTATCGACCACCTAATAATTGATCTCAAAATTATGTATTAGCAATCGATCAGCGATCGAAATTGATCGGTAGTTTAAAAAAAATTGCAACCGCCTACGAAATTGGTCTTAGAAGCGATTGATTAGCGACCGCCTGGACAGGTCGGTCCCTAATTGCACACGATTAATGATCGCCTTGGCGGTCGCTAAACCCAAAGGTCGGTCAAAATGACCCATAATTTTTAACCGCCTGATCAACGACCGTCAAGGCGGTCGCTGATTTCAATTTTATAGTCAGCGACCGCAAGGTGGCGGTCGTATACCGGTAAGTTTGATCCGTTCTTGGAAATGGTTGAGGCTCATTAATGGCCGGCACATTAATAAAATCGGCCAAAATGACCAATAAAATCACTGATTAGTGGTGGTCGCTAAATTTTTTTTACCCTTATTATCCAGAATCTGTACGCCATTTTTTTCACATATTTTTTTCCACCATCGCCGCCACCGTCGAGGATTTCATTCCGGTCAAAACACTGGTTGCATCCCCGTCTACGCAATAGCCGTAAGTTTTTTAAATTTTAACCGTTTAAATTATTTTTAAATCATGTTTTATGAATTATAATGTTATATATTTGTAGGATAGTTATATGCATTTTTATATATATACCTATGTTTGTAAGATAGTTAAATATATGTTTGTTATGAAATTATATAATATTGTTGAAAAAATTATATATTAATATGTTTTTTTGGAATTGATATACATGTTTTATATATGAAATTATATATGTTGTTAGGAATATACATGTTTACATGTTGATTGGTATGTTAGTTGAAATTATATATGTTTACATGTTATGAAATTATATATATATATGTGTATATATATATATGTTAGTTGATTAGTATACGTAGGTATGAATTTAGTTGATTGGTATACGTAGATATGAATTTAGTTGATTAGTATATGTAGGTATGAATTTAGTTGATTGATATATATTTAGTTGATTTGTATACGTAGGTATGAATTTAGTTAATTGGTATACGTAAGCATGAATTTAGTTGATTGATATACGTAAGTATGAATTTAGTTGATTTATATACGTAAGTATGAATTTAGTTTATTGGTATACGTAAGTATGAATTTAGTTGATTGGTATACGTAGATATGAATTTAGTTTATTGGTATACGTAGGTGTGAATTTAGTTGAATGGGTATAAATATAACATGATATGTTGATCTGTTGAATTTATAATCATTACAGATACAGAGTATGGCGGGAAACGGATGTATGTTCGAGAAGGAAGGTATGGACACAGTGGAGTGGGGTTCCGTTACAGACTTGGAGCCACTGTTTCTTTAAAATAGCTTGTGGTAAAATAGGGGTCTTCATCAAGATGGATCAGGAGACGGTGAATAAAACTTCTTTGGATGTAGCAAGGATTTTGATTTCAACAACTACCCATCAAGAAGTTAATTGTTCTTTTGCTGTGAAAATTGGAAATAACACCTTTAACATAAGAGTCACAGAGGAGTTTACGAGGTGGTCTAAAAAATCTCCAGTTTGTTCTGAAGGGTCAATAATTGAAGAGTCTATTTGGTCCAGCAATGAAGATGATCAGATTAGCCTAGGTCCGGCGACGGCGGCGATTTTGGAAGAAGAAGAAAATCTGGTTTCAGACGGTGATTGGGAACCGTGCAATAAGGGTGGTGCTAGGGAATCGTGCAAAAGAGGCGGCGATAGCAGGATACTCTCCATAATAAATGATTACGACATTTCGATGAATAACGGCTTCCAAGTCACAAATGCTATATGCACATTGATGGGACATTTGTCCCATCAATGTGCATAATGCATTTGATGATGATGATGATGATGATGATTAGGTGATGATTATTAAAATTATTAATTATTTAGTTCTTTTATTTACTTTAATTATTTATTTATTTTAATTATTTTACAAAAAATATTAGTACAATGTTTAGGGTGCATGGTGATGAGATGATGTTATTTATCTTTATTTATTTACTCTAATTATTTTACAAAAAATATTAGTTGTTTCATTCAAAAGTATTAATTTTTTAGAGTAACTATTATTTAAAAAAAACTATTTTTAATATTTAAAAAATATTAGCTACTTAATTCAAAAGTGTTAATTGTGAGGAAGAGCAAATATACACAATTCTAATAAAAATACACTCATTACAAGAAAAAAATCCAACCATTACAGGAAAAAAAAAATACACACATTACATATTTTTCATAAAAATTAAAAAAAAAGGGATTTATTTTGGCATCATTTTTTGCCTTTTTGTCAGCCTCACGTTTATCTTTACGTCGTTGTGCATGATCGTTGTGTAGATAATTGTATAGATCTATATGATCTTTAAATTGTAACTCTAAACCAAACAAAATTTTACATTCAACACAATTTGCCTAGAAATTTCCGTAGGAAAATTATTTTGTAGGTGGGAAGGAAGATGCCTATACAATTAGAATTTTTTGTAGACAAATCACTTGTAGGTAATTATTTTACTAATATTTTACTCATCATCACCCTAAACATTTTACTAATATTTTTTATAAAATAATTAGTGTAAATAAATAATTAGAGTACAATTAAAGTTAATGTAAAAAATAAAAATGACTTTCTAAATATTTGATGCAATTTAGCATATATTTGAACGCACTAATTAATTTGGTCACTTAAATATCACTTTTCAAATATTGTATAAAAAATAAATATGACTTTTTAAATAATTAGTAAGATTAATTGATTAAATAATTAAAATTTAATTTAAAAAAAAATAAAAAAATTAAAGTAGCACACTGATTGGACATCGATGTGTCCAATCAGTGTGCATATAGCAGCACTCCTTCCAAGTTCTTGCGGATTGCAATTGTCTTGATTAGATTGTTAGAGAAGAGGTAGTGCAAGTGGCGGAAGAGGGTCCCACCGTGATTGAGGACCAAGTCTTTTGTACAGGGGCTGGTATTTGAAAGGGACTGGGCCTGAAAATTTTATTCAAAAGGTGGGGGAATTAAATCAGGATCGAGAAGAATTTAGTAACTCTGGGCTCAAGGGCCCAATTAATGAGGAAAGCCAAAGGGAAGGGCCTGGTAGTAATATTAAATTAACCAATCCGCAAAGCATGGAGAGTGTGTCAATTGGGCTTGGACTGGGGTGTTGGTGATCAATTTTTATCGGATGGATTAGTGACTGTTAAGTTCGGTTTAAAGATCATCAATCAATTACGTGTGATAGGTTACCACCGTAAATGGTAAATCGAGGGTTCGGGTTATGAACTTGTAAATATGAAAGTCGAAATCGTAATAATTTCGTATGTGTGTACGTTTAGGTGTATTAGTGTGTGTTTTGGGAGTGTTTATGAATTTTAACTTGTATTTCTTAAGCTGGAGAACAACTATTTATAGAGACTAGCAAGCATGAGGTGTTCCTGACTCTTGGTCTCCCTAGCCTGCATGCTTGACATGTGTCATTTGACTCTAGTTTGACCTTATCTAAGCTAAATCTTAGTTACAAAGTCTTATTTGGTCTTATCTCGGATTTCATTGTTGTTCGTCCATGTAGGTTTAAATCGATCCAGGATAGTTCTTTCATAGAAGTTGTTCGTCGTTTGGGTGTATGGCTCAGAAGTTGTTCGCCTTTGTGTCTTGCACAGATTGGCTTTGAGATCTTGATCCTTTGTTCGTCAGCATACACCTCTTAGGCTGATAACTGTAACACTTTTACCAATGTTGTTCGTCATTATTGACTTGGTGGTGGGTTCATATTTGGTCTTTAAACCTGTTCGCCAATATCTTGTTCGTCGGTATAGTTGTTCGTCACTTTATACACTCCTTCGATTAGTTTATGCACCCCGCCTTGATCTTCTTTATTGATTTGATTTGGAGTTGATTTCTCGTAATCCTTCTTATGGCTTTAATCCTTGTTCGCCCATCATTGATTTATGTTCGCCTATCAACAATTGCCCCCTATCCTGGCTATATGTTGCCCCAGATGAGCAACTTTGTGGCGAGCAACTATAGTTAGGATATTATACTGGCGTGGATTTGGACAAACATCATTGGTCCTGGCGAGCAACAAATGGTACGTCGTTCCGTCTCCCCTAGGTCTGGGGGTTGTACGAAGATGACGTGAGCGTCATGATTGCGCGCCGTCCACGCGCGATCAATCTCGAGGCTACGCGCCCCCATATTTGCATATAGGTCCTCCAATTTCCACACTTGCTCGAAAGAGACCCCATTTTATTTCAACTTAGTCCATATTTTGTTGTAAATTATACTTCGAACCCCGTTTTTTACTTGGGGTATAAATAGAAGGGGAAACAAATTTTTTCCCACCTTTTCATTTCTTGCTACAGTACTCCGGCGATTTCATCCTTCTCCGGCGATCTCGAGCTCTCCGGCGTCCGTTTCTCTTGCATTTGGCCTCAAATTCCATCTCTAAGGTAGTTATTTTCTTATCTCCTCTTCTTTCTCTCTTTTTCTTCCACATTTCTCCATCGCCGCCGTGTAGGACCTAGTGCCACCATCTTCTCCGGTGAAGCGCCGCCGTCTGCAATACTCTCTACTGCCGTCTGGGTTTTCTCCTTTTCTCTTCCCATGTCTTCGCATTCGAGTAACAAATCTGAAGAAACTCTTGATCCACTTTTCCCAATCGCGGCCCCCGTCGATCAACCTTCCTTCGAGATTTCCTCGGCGTCAGATCCTCACGTTGATTCGGTGGTTCGTTCAGTTGAGGATACTAGTGCTCGCCCATCTGGGAGGGAAATAGTGGTCGCGACGAGTAGAAATTCGGAAGAAGGTTCTTCATCCAGTGCCGAATCAGAAGATCCCTTATTTGACGAGTTGACTTGTGAATTTTTGGAAGGGATAGGGTTTCCATCTCCAAAGATGATGGAAAATGAGATCCCAACTGGAGTTGCTCGACCTTTTGAATGGCGAGCATATGCTGAGGAGCATGCGAACAACTTTGCTCGCCCACAGAGAGAAGTGTTGGATTTGGTGAAGTCCGAATTTCAGGCGAGCAAGATTAAAAGTGTTGTTCGCGAATATGAGTTGGACTCGATCCGGGAGACTTACAAGATTCCCTATGATATTCATATGTGGGCCCCCAAGAGAAAAGAGAGAGTTGATCGCCCACCTCCAGGATGCACGGCGATCAACATTCATACTTTGATCGCTGGATTGAGACTGCCTCTTCCACCCATTGTTGGTCATTTCCTAGAGGTGACCAACCTTGCAATCACTCAAATTACTCCTATTGGGTGGATGAACCTGTTGGGGACAATGTGTTTGTTCGCACTGGAGGGGTATGTTGATCGTATAACAGCAGAAGAGATCAACTACCTTATGACGATCACAAGATGTACCCCTGGAGAGGAAGGTTACTACTACCTCAAGGCCAGGACAGGATTGAAGATGGTGGAAGGAGTGCCGAACAAAATCCGTGACTGGAAGCAGCACTTCTTTTTCATTGGGGGTGATTGGCGAGCATCTTCTGGTCCACACGGTGGTGATGGACGAATAAATTCCCCAGCCTCTTATGGGAAATTTAAACGTAAGATTATTTTTTTGCTCGTCCTCGAACTGTACTGTTCTAATTTAACTTTTCTTGGTTGTTCGTAGGCCCTCGTTTGCCCAAGTGGAACTCGGAGGAAGAAGAGATCGGCTCAGAGTTCCTATTTACCTCCTGCTTGGTCGGCCTTCGCAATAGAGCGGAAAGGACCACTGAGTATTTGCGTGAGGGAAAGTGCTTGAGAGCTGCTCGCTTGTTTCCTTATCCTTATCACTTGGAAGCACAAGCTGAGGTGCCCCCAGGTATGAAAAATTTCTAACTCCTAATACCAACTTTGCTCGTCATTTGACTTTTACAACTTGCTCGTCTAACTTTTCTTTTTTTTTTTTAGCCGAGCAAGTCACTGTTGCAGTTCCTCCTAGCTTTGCTCTCCTCGAACAAAGAGTTTTCGAGATGGCGCCTCCGAATGGACGGAAGAGGAGAGGTGACCCGCCCACTAAGATTCTGGGGATGACGAACAAGGCTGAGGGAGCCAAAGTCCCGCGACCAGCTGCTCCCCCCGGTCCTGCTCAGCCATCTTCTCCGATTTCTCCTCCTCGCGGGGGGAAACGTTTGAAAAAAGCCGATGGGACTCCGTTGGCCCAAGATATCCCCAGTGGTGGGAAGGGAAAGGAGAAGGTGGGCCAGAGTCATGCTCGCCCTGAGGGGGATGCTGCTCGGCACTCCTCCTTCGAGCCCACAGAGAAATCCGGCAAAGCGGGCAGGGATTCCACCCCTGTCCGTGGCCCTGAAGACCTTACCCATCTGGGTTGGGATGATCGAAAATTCAAAGAGTAAGTCTACCCCTGCCTTTGCCGAGCAAGATTCACTTTTTTTTATGTTTCTAAGTATCCTTTACTTTCTTGTTCGCAGATATCGTGCTGACGATCATCCCGGTCGAGCAAGTGTTGTACATCAATATGCTTGCTCGAAGACTCCCGTCAACATAAGGGAGATTCCTGGCAAGCACGTTCGTAGGGCGACGGAGTTGATCGCCCGAGCCTGGACACGTCCCTTGGACAAAGCCATCCTCCAACAAGGGCTGGCGGATAATCTCCATCTCTCCATGATGCTCCACGCTAATGGCCTCGTCACGGCCCAAAGGGCAAGGGCCCAAATTGCCGAGCAAGAAGAATCTGCTTGTCGCTATGCCAGCACTGCTCGGCAACTCACTGAGGAGAAGGACGGCCTCATCAGCCAATATGAAGCCAAACTTGCCCGTCTCAATAACCAGATCAATGTTTACATTGACACTGAGAAGAAGCACCTTGAAGAAATTCAGGGTCTATCTGGTGAACTGAGAGGCAAAGAGGCCATACTCGGCGAGGGGGAGAAAAAATTGTCCGCAGCCGAACAAGAGATTGCAGAGCTCAAAGCTGAAAATGCTCGTCTTCGGGAGGCGGAAGCCAACCTCTTCACGAGCGAGCAACTCGAAGCCGAAGTTCAAGCTCGAACTGCCCCCATTTCAAACCTTGGGTACATTTGCGCCTATGCGGACAGCATCCGCACGGCCGATGCTTACGATTACAAGGATATGGTGGAAGAAATGAGCAAGGACTTGAATGAATTCATGGAGAACTATCCACCGCCGAGCAATATTGAAATTCAGCTGACGGATTTGGCTGTACTAGGGGTTAAACTTGACAAACTTGACCCCAGTATTGTCATCACTCATCCTCCTCCTCCAGTTGATGAAGGCGAACAAGAGGAAGAGGTGGCTGTGGCTGACGAGCAAAATGCTAAAGAGGCGGAGGATAAAGCAGCTGAAGACCTGGCCAGAGATCTGATCGTTGAACCTCCCGTCGATCAAACTCAAGACCCTCCTCCCGCCGAGTAAACTCAAGACCCTCCTCCTGCCGAGCAGCAATAGTTCTTAGGACTTAGCTTTTTTCTTTTCATCTTCTTTGTAATAGTTGTTCGCTCCTTTTGTAGTACTTGACTTCTAGGATCATTGTACTATTTTTTAGGCTTAATGCCTTTTGATTAATGGAATGTCTTTCTCATGTTCGCTCATTTTCTTGTATATGTTAATTGCCTTTACATTTTTGTCAATGCCTTTAGTGGAATCAGGGTTCAGCCTTAGGTTCTGTTCATTTTAAAAAATGAACAACCTTTAAGTAGCTTTGGTCTTTAGGTTCTGTCCATTTAAAAAAACGAACAACCTTAAATCGGACTTGTACCTCGAGCTTTGAACTTTTCCTTTTTGACGAACAACTACTATATTTACATTATGAAAAATTTACAAGTATTGTAAGACTGCTCGCCACTAACAAATATAATCTGACGAACAACTTTAAACATTAACTAAAAACATGCTCGCTTATAATATTTTTGCCGAGCAACTCTTTCTATAAATAAAAGATGAAACAACATTAAACTATACAATGTGCCGAACAACTTTACATTCTATACTTAGCAAAAATTTCAAAAAATTAGGCAAGTTTTTGGTTCATCTTACTTGGTTCACTGGCCCCCCAAGACATTTGTTCGCCCAATTAAGAACTTGTTCGTCTCATTGATAGTACTTCTTCAGATGTACAACATTCCAGGAGTATTGGGCCGGCTTGCCTTCCATATCTTCGATATCGTATACACCATTAACGAATTTTTCCGATATACGATACGGGCCCTCCCAAGTTGGTCCCAATACACCTGGAGGTTGGGCGAGCAACTTTCTTAGAACCATATCTCCAACTCTGAATTCCCTGATTTTAACATGGGAATTATAATAGCGTTCTGCTCGCTGTTTGTAGGTAGCATTTTTTAGCTCGACATTCAGTCTTTTTTCTTCGAGCAAATCCATTTCAGTAGCTAGAGCAGAGTTGTTCGCCTGCTCATCAAAGTTGGTCGTCCGGTATGTGTTGGTCTTTAACTCGATTGGTATTACAGCCTCTGTTCCGAAAGCCATTGCAAAAGGTGTTTCTCCGGTGCTTGACCTGAGAGAAACTCTGTATGCCCATAGGACTTCCGGAAGCTCTGTAGACCAACTGCTTTTGCTCTCCGCTAGCCGTACTTTTAACGTATGCTTGATGATTTTGTTTACGGCTTCGACTTGTCCATTCGACTGGGGATGATAGGGCGTAGAATAATATTTCTTGATCCCCCACTTCGTACAGAAATCTCTCAACTCTTTTCCATCAAACTGCGGACCATTGTCTGTCACGATGGTTTGTGGAACTCCAAAACGACAGACAATGTTCTTCCAAATGAAGTTGATCATTTTCTGTTGCGTGATTTTCAACATGACCTCTGCTTCTGCCCATTTTGTATAATAGTCGACTGCCACAACGGCAAATCGAACTCCTCCAACTCCCGCCGGGAAGGGACTAATAATGTCCATCCCCCATCTAGCAAATGGCCACGGGCTATAAACTGATACGAGCTGTTGGGCCGGGGTATGAATGTTTGGGGCAAAAATTTGACATTGATGGCAAGTCTTCGCTTTCTTGATTGTGTCTTGTCGTAAAGTTGGCCAATAATAGCATTGTCTGATAGTTTTGTATGCCAAAGCTTGCCCCCCAGTATGATTTCCACATACTCCAGCATGTATTTCTTCGAGTATTGCTCGTCCTTGCCCCCTAGGCAAACATTTGAGAAGTGGGATTGATATTCCCCTTTTGTAAAGCTGCTCGCCCACCAGCGTATATCTGGCGGCTTGCTTTGTTAGCTTGGCAGCTTCAAAAGGGTTGTTTGGTTTTTCTCCACTTTTCAAATATTTGACTATATTTGTTCTCCAGTCTTCCTCTTCAGTTGCTTGTTCATTGAGTTGATTGACATTATAACTTCTCGTTGATGGATCATTCATCTTTGTAATTATAATGTCTGCCAACTCTGTTGGTCCTTCACTTGTTGCTAGTCGGGCCAACGCATCTGCTTGCGTGTTGCTTGTCCTTGGAATTTGTTCAATGAAGACTTGTTCTAACAAGGACATCAAGTAAGCAACAATTCGCTGATACTTGATCATGTGATCATCTTTTGCTTCGTATTCACCTCGGACTTGGTTCACAATCAATTGCGAGTCGCCAAATATTTGCAGCCGTCTAACACCTACTGCAAGAGATAGGTGGAGACCAGCGATAAGAGCTTCGTACTCAGCTTCGTTGTTGGTTGCCATGAAACCAAACTTGATTGCCGAGGTGAATACTTGTCTGTCGGGACTGATTAGAACCACTCCCGCCCCCGAGGCTATGTTGGTCGAAGACCCGTCAACGTAAAGATGCCAGGGGTGATCAAGTCATCTCATCGGATCTGATGGGAAGGTTAGTTCGACAATAAAGTCGGCTAACGCTTTTCCTTTGATCGCAGTTCGAGGAGCATAGGTTACCCCGAATTGGCTAATCTCTAGTGACCACTTTAATAGGCGACCAGTTGTGTCGGGGCGATGGAGAATTTGTCTGAGTGGGAAAGTTGTTAGTACTTCAACTTGATGATAAAAAAAGTATGGTCGTAACTTCCTCACACTCATAACAAGTGCGTACGCCAGTTTCTCGGTTGAAGAGTATTTGATCTCCGCATCGTGTAAAGATTGACTGACGTAGTAGATAGGTTGATGAAATTTGCCGTCCTCTCGCACCAAAACAGAGATGATGGCCACTTCTGACACTGCTAGGTATAAATATAGCTTCTCTCCTGGGATAGGTTTTGATAGGATTTTTACATCTCCCAGGTAATCTTTGTGTTGGTCGAACGCCTTTTGACAGTTGTTAGTCCATGTGAACTGTCCTTTCTTGATGGCTTCAAAGAATGGACGGCATTTGTCCCCCGATCTGGATATGAACCGATTCAATGCTGCTAGGCATCCCGTAAGCCTTTGCACTTCTTTTATTGAACGTGGAGGTTGCATATCTATGATTGCTTTAACTTTTGTTGGATTGACTTCAATCCCTCGTTGACTAACAAGATGACCAAGGAATTTTCCTGAATGAACTCTGAAACTGCTCTTCTTTGGATTCAGCTTCATGTTGTAGTGTCGAAGGATTTCGAACACCTGGGTCAAATGTTGAAGATGGTCTTCCCTTCGGCGGCTTTTGACTACGATATCGTCCACATAGACTTCTACAGTATCACCGATTTGTTCGTCGAACATCTTGTTCACCAACCTCTGGTATGTTGCTCCGGCATTGATGAGGCCGAAGGGCATTCTTTTCCAACACAACAAATTTTTGTTTGTATAAAATGCAGTGTTTTCTTGATCGTCTGGATGCATTGGAATTTGATGGTACCCGACAAAGGCATCCATGAATGTTAGCATTTCATGACCTGCAGTACTGTCCACCAACTGGTCAATGTGAGGGAGTGGAAAGTTGTCCTTCAGGCATGCTGCATTCAGATCTATAAAGTCTATGCATAGCCTCCAGGTCCCGTTTGGTTTCCTCACAAGGACTGGGTTTGCTACCCATTGTGGACAGAGTGCTTGTCGGATTAGGTCGTTGTCTAACAACTTCTTTACTTCTTCGTTTAAAGCTTGATACTTGTCTGGGCCATATTTTCTTCGTTTTTGATGGATTGGCCTTTTTGCTTGATTGATATTGAGCTTGTGACAAGCATGTTTTGGATCTATCCCCACCATGTCTGCATGAGACCAAGCAAAAATATCTAGATTTTTGCTGAGGAACTCTTTCATTCCGGATCTGTAAGGCTCAGGGAGCTCAGATCCTATGTATAATTCGAGATCCGGGTTTTCAGGATTAACCTTGAACGCCTCCAGTTCTTCAACTGGAGTTGCTCGTCGTTTTTGTCCTTTCCACCGAGGATCAAGTATTGGTCCCTCAGGGTTAAAATCATTTTCGATGTTCATCGGCTCTGCCCCCAGGCGGGGATCTAGATCATCTGTTGGCCCTGATTCATTGTTGTTAGTCAACACCTGGCCCTCCAGGCCGTCATATGAATGTTGCTCGTCACCATCCCTTTGTTGTTCGCCAGGATGATGTTCCTTGTGGGTGGTGAGGAGTTGTTCGTCCAACACCTGCTCGTCAGGATGTTGTTCGTCAGTATCCATATGGTCTTCCTCTATGTCCATCATGGTCGCCAGTACTGATGGTTCATCAGCGGGATAGCTAGTTGTGGCTTCCATCATGGATACTGATACATGTTTGGCCTGCAACTGTAAGAGACATTCCCTGGCCTTTCTTTGATCTCCTTTGATAGTTCCTGCTCCACTTGCTGTTGGGAATTTCAAACAATAGTGATAGGTGGAACATGCAGCTTTGAATTCATTTAAAAAAGGTCGACCAAGAAACCCGTTATAAGTTGAATCTTGGTCTACAACCAGGAAGTCAACCATTCTCGTAATATTTTTCTCGGGTTCGTTGGCCGTTACAAGTTGTACTGCTAAAGTAACTATTCCCAAAGGGTCCGTTACAGCATTTCCGAAGCCTATTATTCTGTGAGTTGTATCCCGAATATAGCCCGAATAATCTCCACGATGATCGAGCGTCTTTTTGAATAGGATGTTGGTGTAGGCTCCGGTGTCCACCAACAATCTGTGGACTCGTGTTCCCATAATTTTTGCGCAAATTACGAGCGAATCGTTATGTGGAGTCAATATTCCTTCCAAGTCATTTTCGGTAAAGGTCAATTCTGCCGTCTGCATGATAGATGGCTTGACCCCCATTTCTTGGACTTGATCGATCGCTCGTAGCTCAGCTTTTCTTTTCCGATTGGAGATTGGTGGTCGTCCATCAGAACATCCTCCTGCGGGACCTGCAGGTTCCATCATATACAAATCTTCCAATGGACGAGTAGGAATGGTAGGAACTGGTCGCGCCGGTTTATTGCTCTTCTGAAGTTGATCACCTTCGTCCTCAGAGTTGTTCTCCCGGACTCTCTTCCCGGGTTGTCTTTTGACAAAGTCGGAGAGCTTTCCGTCCTCGTAGAAACGCCAGAGTTGTTTGAGCAAATCTCTACATTCACTCGTAAAGTGCCCCACGCTTTGATGGTAGGCACAATACTTGTTAGGGTTGAGTTTGCCAGTATCTTGACGAATTTTCCGGGGAGGGGAGAACAACTCCTTATCCTTCAAATTTTCATAAATAGTATCGACTGACACTGTTAGCACCTGATTCAACTTTTCTTTGAGTTCTGTCCCTTCAGTGAACGCCTTCAAGTTTTTAGGGACTCGATAACTTGTTGCACCAGGTTTCTTGTTGTTCTCCTTGGGATCAGTTTTGTTCTCCCTTAAGTTTGATTGCAAAGCCTCATGCATGGAAACGAATATGCCGGCTTGATTCCTGAATTCGGCATAACTTCTTGGGCACTTCAGATGTACCTCTTTCCATAGCTTTGATCCTTTCTTCAACCCAGCCATAACGGTAATGATTTTCGTGTCTTCACTGACGGGTTCACCTTCTAACAACACCTTGTCGAACCTTTCCATGAATGTCCGATCTGACTCGTTGTCATTTTGTTTTAGGTCCGACAACCGGTGTTTCTGGGACAAGTATGATCCCGCCGTGGAGAAATAAGAAAGGAATTCTCGACTCAGTTGAGTAAAAGAATGGATAGATGCTGGTGGCATCGCCGAAAACCATTTGTGCACCCGATCCCCCAAAGTTAAGGGGAAATTTCGGCATTGAGTGGCGTCGCTGGCTCCCACCGAGACCATATAATCTGAATACTTTGTAAGATGAATTCTGGGATCAGCAACACCGTCATATTGTATGCTTGTCGGGAACTGGACCTTCTTCTGAATCGGGGCTTTCAGAATGACAGGTGATAAAGGTGAGGATGGCAAACTAGTCGTCCCCACACCTCTTTGTTGGTCCAACTGTCCCTGCATGTTCTCCACTGCCCTTCTTAAACTTGATAGCTCATCCAAAGATGCCCCCTGACTTGGAGGCTGTTCGGCGAGCAAAGGTACCAACCTTTCTGCTCGTCGCAGTCCCTCACTTGGAGTGGGCAACTCCTGGAGCTGTTTTCTAGGGTTGCTCGCCGCATTTGGCCCTAGACGTCTGAAGGCAGATTGAGAGAGTCTCTCATGAATTGACGGGCGTGGTTGCTCAAATGTTGCTCGCCCGTGTTCAGCTTCCTGGCGAGCAACTTTCTCCTGTTGCTGGGGTTGGCCAAGTCTGTCCTGGGCACTAGAACGGGTTGTTCCGTGGCTCGACATAGTTGTTCGCCCGCGAGCAGATTCAGCCTGGCCCTCTCTTGGTTCAATCATCTTTGCTTTGCCCTTATCCCGCCTGACCTGGGCACTATTCACCTCGTTTTGTTCGCCCCTGGTGGACCTAGCTTTAACAACTTCCACAGGTCTGTCCTTAGGCCTTACTAGTGAAGGCCTATTCTGATCTTGCTGTCTCTGTAGAGCCTGGAGAGCAGCAATGGTTTTGGCCAGTTCATTAGGGTTGTTCGCCAGGGCCTCCATTTCAGGTGGGAGATTATGAGTTATGGCAGTATGTTGTGACCTGTTCACATGTCCGGCCGATGATGCTCGGGTAGGAGATGCTCTCCTTGACAAACGTGATGCTTGGGTTTCCTTGGATTGAGGCATTCCGAATTAATTTGTCTCAATTCTTATGATGAAGAACACCAAGAACACTTTTGTTTGAATCTTCAAGTATTTCTTGAGGTTTTCTCTGAATCTTCAAGTTTTTAACTTGAAGTTCTTGAGTAATCACACTAAATCGAAGGTTCGAACCCTCCTTCTAGCGCCAAAAATTGTTGGTGATCAATTTTTATTGGATGGATTAGTGACTGTTACGTTCGGTTTAAAGATCATCAATCAATTACGTGTGATAGGTTACCACCGTAAATGGTAAATCGAGGGTTCGGGTTATGAACTTGTAAATATGAAAGTCGAAATCGTAATAATTTCGTATGTGTGTACGTTTAGGTGTATTAGTGTGTGTTTTGGGAGTGTTTATGAATTTTAACTTGTATATCTTAAGCTGGAGAACAACTATTTATAGAGACTAGCAAGCATGAGGTGTTCCTGACTCTTGGTCTCCCTAGCCTGCATGCTTGACATGTGTCCTTTGACTCTAGTTTGACCTTATCTAAGCTAAATCTTAGTTACAAAGTCTTCTTTGGTCTTATCTCGGATTTCATTGTTGTTCGTCCATGTCGGTTTAAATCGATCCAGGATAGTTCTTTCATAGAAGTTGTTCGCCGTTTGGGTGTATGGCTCAGAAGTTGTTCGTCTTTGTGTCTTGCACAGATTGACTTTGGGATCTTGGTCCTTTGTTCGTCAGCATACACCTCTTAGGCTGATAACTGTAACACTTTTATCAATGTTGTTCGTCATTATTGACTTGGTGGTGGATTCATATTTGGTCTTTAAACCTGTTCGCCAATATCTTGTTCGTCGGTATAGTTGTTCGTCACTTTATACACTCCTTGGATTAGTTTATGCACCCCAGCTTGATCTTCTTTATTGATTTGATTTGGAGTTGATTTCTCGTAATCCTTCTTATGGCTTTAATCCTTGTTCGCCCATCATTGATTTATGTTCGCCTGTCAACATGGGGGATATCAGCCCAAGACAGCCGAGACTGTGTGACCCAGGGATTAATCAAGAGGCCCATTTAATTTCTACAATTTCTCCCTGAGGCAAGAGGCACTTAGAGTGCGAGTGTCAGAAAACAGGGCATTTTGAAAGCCCTAACTCCTTCTAAAATTCGAACGACGACGGGAAGGCTAGTGGTAAAACCGGTTTCGTCGCATCATATGAGTGAAACCAGCGGGAAGAAAAAGTGGAAAATTAAAAAAGACGGTCGATCGAAGCAAGCGAGGAAGAAGGCATCAAAAAACAATTGAGCATGTTCTTATCAGATATGGCCTCGTCGGCTGAAAGAACTAAGGTTGGAAAATAGAGGTTCTCGAATTCAGGGGTGGAGTAAAAAATTCACCTGGTGCATGAATTGGATGAGGAAGCTTTAAAAGTGTGGGAAGTCGGTCAACTGATGGGGCTTTCATCTGATCAATTAGGGGTACCCAGCAGGAAGTCTTCGGGTCTCGATGGTAGGCCCACAGGTGACCAAAGAAAAGAGAGCAAGGAGACAATAACGGGGGCATCCAATGAAGATGTTGAGCTATAACATCAGAGGGTTGGGATGCTTGGCGAAATGTAAATAGGTAAATAAAATTATCCAAAAATTTTGTGTTGATTTTGTGTGTTTACAGGAAATAAAAAAAGAAAACATTGATGAGTTTGTTATTAAGTCTATATGGGGGGCTGGAGAATGTGATTGGGTTCATAGAGATTCTATTGGGAGGTCTGGGGGTATCCTATCTATTTGGAATTCTGATATTTTTAGAGCGAGAAGCTGTTGGCATGTTCAGGGAGCAGTTGTTGTTGTAGGGGTTTGGGGTATGGAAAATACGGATTGTTGTATAAATAATGTTTACGCTCCATGTCCCCTTCAGGATAGAATCGAGCTCTGGGATAGAATTTATCTTATGTTGGAGCAGAATGCTGATTGCTGCATTTGTGTCTTGGGAGATTTTAACTCCATCAGAAGAGAATCAGAGAGATCCAAAAACGGGGTAACAAGTAATAGAAGAGATATAAGAGCTTTTGATAATTTTATTAGAGATGCTGGACTTATCGATCTTCCATTACACGACAGATTTTACACTTGGTACAGTCCAGACGGATCGTGCAAAAACAGAATAGATAGGGTCTTATTAAACAACAATTGGCTTGCTAAATGGCCAAATTCTCATCATAAGGTGATTGAAAGATCTCTATCTGATCATTGTTGATTTTCCTGGAAATCAAAGTTAAGGATTGGGGGCCGAAACCTTTCAGGTTCATTAATGCTTGGAGGTCTCACGCTGAATTCAGAGATATGGAAGAGCTACCAGGTGAATGGGAGAGGCAGCTTCATCCTCAAAGAGAAATTCAAGATGCTCAAGGCGGATCTCAAGAAGTGGAATAGTTCGTTGGACAGAAGGATAGAGGAGAAAAGGGAAGAAATTCTAAGGTTAGACACAATCATAAGGAGAAATGAACTTTGAGCTTTACTCATATGTGAGTTGAATCTAAAAAATGGTCTTATGAGACAGAAAGCAAGGGCTAAATGGATCGATCAGAGAAGGCGATGCAAATACGAGTTTCTTTCACAAAGTCATCAACAAAATAAAGAAGCATAATGAAATTGTGGGTATATATGTTAATAATCAGTGGCATGAAGAAGTGGATGAGGTCAAAAGTGGCACAATGAATTTCTTTAAGAAGCATTTTGAGTTGGAGTAGGTAGTTAGACCCACCCTAGCTTCTGATTTCTGCCCTCGCAAGATCAGTCCGAGTGATAATCAAGGGCTGATAGCTAAATTTTCGGAAGCGGAAATTAAGGTGACAGTGCACTCTTGCGATAGTTCAAAAAGCACGGGTCCTGATGGCTTCAATTTTGGCTTCCTAAAGGATTTTTGGGAATTATTGAAAGGGGATTTCTTACAAATGTTCGATGAATATTTCACAAGAATGGGAAGCTGGTTAAGGGTTTAAATCCCTCTTTCATAGTTCTCATTCCGAAGAAAGAACAGGCCATGAGTCTATCTGACTATATGCCAATTTCTCTAATTCGATGCATCTACAAGGTGATTTCAAAGGTGTTGGCACTGAGGTTGACTAAAGTCCTGGAGTCTATTATTCCTGAGCAACAATGTGCTTTTATTAGTGAGAGACAGATTCTGGACAGCGTAGTGATCCTAAATGAGACAATTGAAGAGACAAAGGCTCGAAAATTGAAATGTATATTTTACAAGATTGATTTCGCCAAAGCCTATGATTCGGTGGATTGGGGGTATCTGAAGATGATTATGGAGAGATTTGGCTTCTCGGGTAAATGGATTAAGTGGATCATGGAATGTGTCTCCTCAGCACATGCTTCGGTTCTTATCAATGGGAGTCCAACAGATGAATTTAAATTGGGTAGAGGACTAAGACAGGGGGACCCACTATCCCCTTTCCTCTTCATTATAGCAGCTGAAGGGTTGAGCTTAATGATTGAAAAAGCTGTTAATAATAGCCTGCTCTCACCGTTGTATGTGGGCAATGACAGAGTGCAGATTTCCCACCTCCAGTTTGCCGATGACACTATCTTTGTGAGTAAGGCAACAAGGGATAATGCTATTTTTCTGAAACGCTTCACATCAATTTGGAGAGGGTATCGGGGCTGAAGGTTAATCGAGGGAAGTGCAGCGTATCAGGGTACAACGTGTGTAATGAGGAGTTATTGGAATACGCGAATATTCTTTGGTGTCAAGTGGGGGATGAGTCATTTGTTTATCTGGGAGTCAAGATTGGATGTGGACACTGAAAGGCATCTGAATGGAGTCGCGTTGTTCAGAAGATTAGAAATCTGCTAAAGAGATGGGAAGGACTAAATCTGTCCATTGGGGGAAGGCTTACTTTGATTAATGCTGTTTTATCCTCTTTACCGGTCTATTACCTTTCCACCTACCGAGCGCCTATGAATGTCCTATGTGAAATTGAGCGTTTACAACGAATTTTCTTGTGGGGGGGTGATGAGAGCAATGTTAAAATTTCTTGGGTTAAGTGGGGTTCGATTTGTAAACCAAAATCTTCGGGGGATCTAGGGGTGAGAGATCTCAAGAGCTTTAACAAAGCTCTTCTGGGGAAATGGGTCTGAAGGTTTTTTTACAAATCCTGAGAGTTTGTGGGTAAGAGTGGTTAAGGCGAGATGGGGGCATTTTGGGGACTTAGGAAGTCTTAGAGGGAGTAGGAGGAGCGTTACAGGCTGGTGGGGGGAGGTTATAAAGGCTGTGGGTGAGGGAGACGATGTGTGGTTTTTGTCGGGTATGAGAAAGAGTGTAGGGGATGGGAGAAATACGTTTTTTTGGGAAGAATCATGGGCTGGGGATAGACCTTTAAAAAAGGTTTTTCCTAGAATGTATAAATTGTGTGAGAATAATTCTATGAGTGTAGGGGAGATGGGGGAGTGGGTTGAGGGAGTATGGAGGTGGAAGTGGAATTGGAGAAGGGGGCTATTAGAGAGGGAGTTAGGTACACTAAACAATTTAATTGATTTGGTGAACAGGTACACTCTAGATCAAGACAAATAAGACACGTGGAAATGGAAATTCGCAAGAAATGGAGTCTACAACACGAAGGAGGCTTACAATCGGTAGCCTTGGGGGAAGTAGAAGCTCAAGAGGAGGAACAAGAGGTTTTTTCAGCAATTTGAAACAAGTGGGTGCTGAGTAAAGTAAGCATACATGCTTGGCGTACTATCCGGGAACGAATTCCAACAACATCAAATTTAAGAAGAAGAAATGCACTTCCACAAGGAGCGAATATTCTTTGCCCGTTCTGCAACAAAGAAACTGAAACTATAAGACATGTCCTCTTTGAGTGTCTTTTCGCTTATGGTGTCTGGATGGATTGTGTGAAATGGTTCGGGGTATATACGGTCCTATCATCCAACCCGAAGATAAGTCTGCTGCATTTTAGTAGAATTATTGGAGGGAAGGATGGGAGGACACTCATGGTAGGCTTATGGGAATGCATTATTTGGACGATCTGGAAATCACGGAATGCAGTATTCTTTAGAAAGGAAAAAGCAGAAGTCAAGGTGCTAGTTGAAGTGTTGGGAAAGTAGGGGTGCCCGGAATCTATTCGGGATGAATTTTAAATACGAATTTAAATACAATTATTACTAGCATGAATTAATCCTAATTAATTCAAATAATAATTCCAACAACTAATTATCATCATGCATGTTGAATTAATTTCACATATTTAATTAAGCGGAATGAACAATTAAATATGCGATTAACGTACCTCTTGTAGAATTGGCCTTTGAATAAACGGGACAATCACGATCTCGCTTTATCAACCCAAAAACCTTCTCAAGTATTTCCCTTTCGCCTTACTTGATCACCGGTGGGAGATGCTTTCAAGTAATTTAATAAACTAAGGAAAAAGAAAAATATTTATGCTCTTGATTTTTCCAACACATGGAATTATGTACTTGGGGATGAAATAATCATCCCCTATTTATAACATAGAGTGGCCGAAAATTATAGAATATTTGGGCTTGGAAAAAATCTTTTCTTAGACTCTAAGAAATCTTGAATATATCCCATATATTCTTTTCTCCAAAATAAAATATTCCACAAAAATCTCACTCACCTTGTTATAGGGTGATTTTCGAAAATTGCAAGGATGAAATCCAAGATTTGGATCTTCTTGAATTTATGAGATATTCTTGTACTTCTAGAATACATATCTTCCATAATATCTTTCCAAGAAAATCAACAAAATCTCATTTCTTTTTAATTCCTTATTTTCGAAAATTGTGATAAAAAATCAGCATTGATATATTCTTTATTTTAATCACCTTATCATTATTGGGCTACTTAATGGGCTACTTGAGGGGCCTTAAGGAGAATTAAGATTGGACCTCCTAATGGACTTCTGAATTTCAATATTGAGCCCCAATATAATTCAGCCCATTAATATTAATTATTACCACTAATAAATTAATATTGCACTATCCATCTTAATCCATATTACGATAATATGGGCTCCCGATTATTATTTCCCGCGTTTAAGATTATCAAGTCCATTAATTAATTAAGCTTCTGAATAGCTCTAAATTAATTAACATCTTTCACCTTGGAGTAAAGACAGCTCAACATTATTATTCGTACCGAAGAAACTAATTCTTCACTTGCAAGATTTGGTACAATAAAACTTCTGAGCCCACCAAGGGGACTAATCACACGAGCCGTACTCGCACGCGTTTCTCCGTATTAAATCTTAGCAACCGTCGTATGATTAATATTACTGCCCAAGACACAAAGTTCGAAGTCACAATGATTCTCACCCAACATGAATCAAAGCAGTAACTACTAAGCACACACGGTCCTATTTAAGTGACGGAGATTAAGAAATCAACAACCACTGAGGTCTAATTCTTCACCTTTCAGAACAGAAGAATTTCTCCTCGTTGTAGGACCTCTTCAACACATACTAAATGTGCTAGTGCAATCTCTTGGTCAAGACAGACCAATCTGAGCCTTACACATCGACCTTTCACGGCGGATTGTTCAATTCCACCTAGGTCGTGAAATGTACGTTTAGTTACAAGTAAACTGTTAATGTCGTCTTCCGTGATCGGGTATCACCACATTAACTACAATGTAACACGTACTATATATTGAACGGTTTGCAATAGAAATTCAACATTCAATCATAACTAAAGCAAATGCGATAAAAGAATTATTCTCATAAAACGAGTGTTTGATACACGAGTTATACAAAGTAAAAGCATACTTTCACGTATAACTCCAACAATCTCCCACTTATACTTAAAGTCTGCTTTTAGTATACATCACGCATGTCTTAGTGTAGTAGCTCTACGTGACATCTTATGTCAACCTACACTAACCTAATAATTCCTCCCACTTATACTTAAAGCAGATTGGCAATAGTCTTGACTCCCATTCCATCCACATGTCTCTCGAATGTATTCAGAGGCAGACCCTTTGTGAATGGATTTACTAGGTTGTCCCCGACGCATATCTTTGCCACCTCTTTATCTCCTCTCTTAACGATTTCTCGTATAAGATGGTGTTTTCTTTCAATGTGTTTGCTGGCCTTGTGGGCTCTCGGTTCCCTTGAATTTGCAACTGCCCCGGCATTGTCACAAAAGACAGTTATCTTGTCGGGCAAATTCGAAACTACGTCCAAGTCCACTAAGAAGTACTTGAGCCAAACCGCTTCTTTCGCTACTTCACAAGCAACTACTTATTCGGCTTCCATGGTCGAATCTGCGATGCATTTCTGCAAATCGCTTCTCCATGTCATGGCTCCTTCTCCCATGCAAAACACACTACCCGAGGTAGGTATTTTGGAGTCTATGTCTGATTGGAAATTTGAGTCCGTGTATCCCATGGGAATTAGATTGTCTGACTGTTAAATCAGCATTCCATACTAAGTTCTTTTCAGAAACTAAAGGACGCATTTAATTGCAATCTAATGTGCTTTCCCGAGATTACTTTATTATCTTGCCATTATGTCCACGACAAGGCAGATATTCGGTCTCGTACACAACATTGCATACATAAGACTTCCTACGTCCGAAACGTACGGAACGTCTTTCATGTCATCTATCTCCACTTGCGTCTTAGGGCATATTTCTTTGGATAGATGGATTCCGTGCCTAAAAAGGTACAAAACCTTTCTTGGAATCTTGCACGCTGATATGCTTCAAAACAGTGGCTTTGTATGAAACTTGCGATAAGCCCAACATCTTCCTCTTGCGATCTCGAGTGAACTTGATCCCAAGGATGTGACCGGCTTTCCCTAAGTCCTGCATATCAAACTGTTTTGACAGCCATACCCTTACGTCTGACAATACCTTTACATTGTTTCCAATGAGCAGAATATTGTCTACGTATAATACTAAGAATACCACCGCAGTTCCGTCACATCTTTCACACAACTTTCGAACTTGTTTTGATCACAAACCCATAAGACTTAATCAATTGATCAAAACACTGGTTCCAAGTACGCGATGCTTGCTTAAGTCCATAAATGGATCTCTTAAGCTTGCATACGAGGTGCTCTTGGCCTTTTTCAACGAAACCTTTGGGCTGTAGCATATAGATCCCATCAAGACTTCCGTTAAGGGAAGCTGTCTTGACATCCATTTGCCAGATCTCGTAATCTAAGTGCGCAGCGATCGACAAGAGAATACGGATGGACTTAAGCATAGCTACAGACCACAGGCCACAAGCCTTGCTTTGAAGGTCTCTACCCTTCCGTCCGGTCCTCTTTTCCTCTTGTACACCCACTTGCATCCAATGGGCTCTACCCATTAGGTGGATCAACCAACTCCCACACTTGATTATAATCCATCGAACCCACCTCGGTTTCCATTGCGGTTTGCCACACTTCCACGTCTTTGTCTTGGATTGCCTCGTCGTACGTTCATGGGTCTGATTCATCGCCGGGAATCAAATCCAAAGATTCTCCAATTCCCATGAATCTCTCGGGTTGCCTTGCAATCCTCCCACTACGACGGGGTTCCGGTTGTGAAGGTATGACGTGTGGTATATCATCTTGTATACTTGGTATAGGAGTTCGCCCTCTTAACTCGTCTAAGGTAATCTCACTTCTGGGCTTTCTTTTGTTCATATAGTCTTCCTCCAAGAATTTAAAGTGCGAACTAATCACGGTCTTTTAATCCTTGAGACTATAGAATATACACCCTTTCGTTCCCATGGGATATCCTATAAACAACCTTAATTCCGAACGTGGATCCAATTTACCGGCTTCCTCGTCTAGCACGTATGCCGGACAACCCCAAATCCGCAAGTGTCTTAGACTGGGCTTGCGCCCGGTCCACAATTCCATTGGGGTTTTAGGAACCGATTTGGATGGCACCAAGTTTAGAATGTAAGTCGTTGTTTCCAAGGCGTTACCCCAAAACGACTTGGGTAAATCCGAATAACTCATCATGGATCTGACTATTTCTAAAAGAGTCTGGCTCCTTCGTTCCTCCACACCGTTCTATTGAGGGGTTCCCGATGTGGTCAACAGGGATACAATCCCTTCTTCCGATAGGTAGTTCAAGAATTCATTGCTAAGGTATTCGCCTCCACGAACAAATCGTAGAGACTTGATACTTCTTTCCTTATGCATCATAAGGTAGATGTATCCGTATTTTGAGTAATCATCAAATTACTCATACCTCTTCTTGCTATGATCGTCATTGAACCACACATATCGGTATGAACGAGTTCTAACACTTCCGTAGTTCTATTCCCCTTGGCTCCAAATGCCCTCTTGGTCATTTTACCCTCTAAACAGGATTCACAAGTTGGAAACGGTTCGACTTGGAATGATTCCAAGGATCCGTCTTTCACCAATCTCTCTATCCACTTTAGATTAATATGACCTAGTCTAAGATGCCATAGAAGTGTTTCGTTCATCTCCGAAGAACGCTTTCTTTTATTACTCGAAATAATCGATGTGTTATTAGATTCAATTTTGTGAGTGGTGTGCCCAAATAATGGTATAAAGATCATCCATTAAAGTTCCGGAACGGATAAACTCATCGTTTCAAGCAATAATAACATCCTTATTAAAAGAAACTGAGTATCTATTCAAAACAGTTTAGAAACTGAAGGTTGAGTTCTTTCTAAACTAGGAACATGAAGAACGTCTCTCAAGACCATAACTCTATCTTCACAAGATAGGCGCACTTCTCCCACTGCTTCAGCTGCCACTCTCGTAGCATTGCCCGATGTGATGGGGATCTCACTTCCGTTAAGTCGTCGGGTTAGCTTAAACCCATGAAACAAATGTGATCAGTAGCTCTCGTATCCACTATCCACGAATAGACAGCATACGCCACTTCACAAGTTTCGACGACTAAGGTGTGTGAATTACCTAACTTTCCTAACCTCTTAGGCTTGGAACAGGCAGACCTCCATTGTCCTCTCTCACCGCAACTAAAACACTTCCCCTTCGATGCTTGCCTTTGCATTTGCCTTTCGCGACAATTGGATTTGCTTGGATCCGGCCTTTGGTTCTCTTTCTCTTTTTCCCTCCCTTGGGACCAAAAGAGGTAGACGAACCATTAGCCACCATAGCACTAGACTGGTGCTCCATTATCACATCCACCGAAACTAAAGCTTGCAAGAGCTCGGGCAAACGACTTGTCCGTTCATTCATCTGACAGTTCAGATGAAACTACTCAAAGCTTCTCGGTAGGGAATGGTATATGAAATCAATCAAAATCCGCACCAAGTACTTCCAACTTGTTAAGGTATGCCATTATCTCGAGAACGTGCTCCCTCACGGGCGTTCCTTCCACCATTTCCAACTTGACCGAGTCATGTTTGGTGAACTGATTTGTCATGGGATTCTGATGTGAAAACATCTCTTCAAGGTGTTCCATGATTTCAACAGCGGATACAATGTCTTCATGAACGCGCCTCAAATCCTCAGACAGAAATGTCAAGATGATGCACTTCATTCATTGTCACGCTTCCGATCATAAACTGCCTCTTTCCATTGCTTGACTTATCATTAGGCTTGCCGGGTATATTAACATAAATAACCCAATTGTGTTTTCGTGCAGTAAGGACAATTTTTTTTAAAAAAAAACATTTCCAATCGATATAATTCTCTCCAAAAAGTTTATTATCTTTAAGTATATTAAACAGTGGATTAAAAGGTTGCGACATGATGAACTGAGAATAAAACATACATTCATATCAATATCTAGAAAAATATGAAATTATCACATAAATTTGATCACATCAATTATATTGAAACCTTAAAACAATATAATCATGCATCAGCCAACATCTCGAAACAATTTAAATGCGCCACGAGGGGTGGTCTATACATTTAAACACATTCAAGCGGATTACAAACTTAAAAGTTACAAATCCTTAATTCAAAATTAATAGTTGGCTCCCACTTTGACCACATAGAAACTGACAGGGACTCCGAGGGGAGTAAGTTAATATCAATTTCCTATGCCTAAGTAATAACCATAATTAAATACAGGATTATTATTTCGCTTTGAGCAAACCACTCGTGGTGAGGGTCAATACCGCCACTAGTAATAATCCACAATCATCCTTTCGGAATTTATTCATGTGAAATCCGTTCTTTTGGCCGATCCGAGGGGGAAATGTATTCCAAAAGAACTTCACAAATAAATAAATTATGGAGGTCAAATTAATCCAATTTTAATATCCGGAATAAAATTGCGATTATAAAAACATACTTAGTAATTTTCGAAAGTAAGGTTTTTCTTGGACAATTAAATTCATGCAAAACACATATTAACAAATAATAATAAGTGCACGAAATAAAACATCCATCAAAACAAAATTAAACACATTGGAGCACTCGAATCCAATTGTCACGGTTTAATTTCTTCACGTCTTGATGCGAAAAAATTGTCCTTGTTGCTTTCCGACGTTCGTCTCGACGTGCTCCCACTCGAACAACAACACTTCTTCAAAAACAGCATCGTTTGGGGTTCGGGACGACGTTTAAAATCACACGTAAAAAAACACGAACCGAAAAAATTCCACGGCTTGTGATACAGCGCGCGTCGGCCCACGAAGTGGGCCCGCGCGCTTCCCGGCCCGAGAAGCGCTGGAAAAACGCCCGAGGCGCGCCGAAGCGCGGCCCCGAGGTGCACCCGAGGCGCGCCCGAGGCGCTGCACAGAAGCGCGCCGAGGCGCTGCCTGGGGCACCCCGAGGCGCTGCCGACCCCAGCTGAGGCGCGCGCGCACCGTGCGCGCGGCGCCGTGCGTCCGTTGCGCACGGTGTGCGCCGTGCACCCCCATGCGCCGTTTTTTCGCCGTTCGTCCTCGTTTTCTTCACCCCTTGCATGATTTTACCTCCATACACGCTCCACGCTTGTATGCGTCGTCCGGGTACGCCGTTTTTAATTCTTCGTTCTTCGTCACGATTCGGTTACAATTTATTTTTACAAAAAAAAATAAATACTAGATCTAGACTAGTCTATTACAATGATCGAATAAAAAAAAAAACAACTAATCTACTCGTGGATTTTCTCACGAGAAAAACGAATTCGAACGAATCGAATTAAAAACCAAATTAATTCACACGCATGAAATTAACAACATTAAAAACCATGACAATTGGATACTTGCAAAAAAGATCTAACAATTCTACTATCCAATTTCAAATTTAATGTTCAACAATTTAAATTCCAATTCAAAATTCAGAGCCCGAAACCGTGGCTCTGATACCAGTTGTTGGGAAAGTAGGGGTGCCCGGAATCTATTCGGGATGAATTTTAAATACGAATTTAAATACAATTATTACTAGCATGAATTAATCCTAATTAATTCAAATAATAATTCCAACAACTAATTATCATCATGCATGTTGAATTAATTTCACATATTTAATTAAGCGGAATGAACAATTAAATATGCGATTAACGTACCTCTTGTAGAATTGGCCTTTGAATAAACGGGACAATCACGATCTCGCTTTATCAACCCAAAAACCTTCTCAAGTATTTCCCTTTCGCCTTACTTGATCACCGGTGGGAGATGCTTTCAAGTAATTTAATAAACTAAGGAAAAAGAAAAATATCTATGCTCTTGATTTTTCCAACACATGGAATTATGTACTTGGGGATGAAATAATCATCCCCTATTTATAACATAGAGTGGCCGAAAATTATAGAATATTTGGGCTTGGAAAAAATCTTTTCTTAGACTCTAAGAAATCTTGAATATATCCCATATATTCTTTTCTCCAAAATAAAATATTCCACAAAAATCTCACTCACCTTGTTATAGGGTGATTTTCGAAAATTGCAAGGATGAAATCCAAGATTTGGATCTTCTTGAATTTATGAGATATTCTTGTACTTCTAGAATACATATCTTCCATAATATCTTTCCAAGAAAATCAACAAAATCTCATTTCTTTTTAATTCCTTATTTTCGAAAATTGTGATAAAAAATCAGCATTGATATATTCTTTATTTTAATCACCTTATCATTATTGGGCTACTTAATGGGCTACTTGAGGGGCCTTAAGGAGAATTAAGATTGGACCTCCTAATGGACTTCTGAATTTCAATATTGAGCCCCAATATAATTCAGCCCATTAATATTAATTATTACCACTAATAAATTAATATTGCACTATCCATCTTAATCCATATTACGATAATATGGGCTCCCGGTTATTATTTCCCGCGTTTAAGATTATCAAGTCCATTAATTAATTAAGCTTCTGAATAGCTCTAAATTAATTAACATCTTTCACCTTGGAGTAAAGACAGCTCAACATTATTATTCGTACCGAAGAAACTAATTCTTCACTTGCAAGATTTGGTACAATAAAACTTCTGAGCCCACCAAGGGGACTAATCACACGAGCCGTACTCGCACGCGTTTCTCCGTATTAAATCTTAGCAACCGTCGTATGATTAATATTACTGCCCAAGACACAAAGTTCGAAGTCACAATGATTCTCACCCAACATGAATCAAAGCAGTAACTACTAAGCACACACGGTCCTATTTAAGTGACGGAGATTAAGAAATCAACAACCACTGAGGTCTAATTCTTCACCTTTCAGAACAGAAGAATTTCTCCTCGTTGTAGGACCTCTTCAACACATACTAAATGTGCTAGTGCAATCTCTTGGTCAAGACAGACCAATCTGAGCCTTACACATCGACCTTTCACGGCGGATTGTTCAATTCCACCTAGGTCGTGAAATGTACGTTTAGTTACAAGTAAACTGTTAATGTCGTCTTCCGTGATCGGGTATCACCACATTAACTACAATGTAACACGTACTATATATTGAACGGTTTGCAATAGAAATTCAACATTCAATCATAACTAAAGCAAATGCGATAAAAGAATTATTCTCATAAAACGAGTGTTTGATACACGAGTTATACAAAGTAAAAGCATACTTTCACGTATAACTCCAACATGAAGACATCAAGAGAAGGATGTGGAGTTGGGCAAATTCAAGAGGACTTTGGAGACATAGAATCACTTTCGATGATTGGTGTTATGATCCTAGGTCGATAATTAAGTAAGCATGTTTTCTGTTTTTTGGATAAAGAAATTGTGGGAAAGGACTTGTAATCCCTGTTAGGCCTTATGTCTATCTCATTGTAAAATTGGGTACTTCTCATACCCCCTTTATCAATGAAATTTTTTTCGATAAAAAAATAATTACAGATGAACTCTCAAGATAGTTGTCTCACTGTTGTCCCGGTCGACAACAAGTAAGTATTTTTAATGAATTATATACTTTTAATTATATTAATATTTATTATTAATATTAACTTGAATTTTTATTTTGTTGTCACAGTCTGCTTCTAGGCCATCAGACTAGCTTTCGCGTCTCAGAGGCCATTAAGGAGATCTCGTTCGAGCTTGGTGCCTCCTCGTGGACCCTGGTGTCCAAGCGAAAGAGGATGGAGTACTTTGAGGAGTTCAAGATATAAAATTTTAATTTATTATGATTTTAATTTTTAATATTTTAATATTTTATTTAAAATTTATTTGTTAATATTTTATTTTTAATTTAATTGCAGAAGTTGTGCGTCTGGGACTCTGCCCACGATAGTGTTATGTACGGTTCGTTCTGCGCAAAAACGCAGGAAAAGTACAAAGACATTATGTACGGGCTGAAGAAGCAGTGAGAAATGGGAAAGCAGGTGGAGCTGGGCCGAGCGCTAGACGGAACACCCGTCTGGGACGCTCTGGTGGATCACTGGAATAGTGATTCATTCAGAGTCAAGTCCACGAAGGCCAAGGAGAACCCGACTAGAGGATGACGAGGAGAAGGACTACTTTAGATCTGATGATAAGTAGGTGATCATCAGATTTGAGAGGGAGGGAGGGAGAGAGAGAGAGAGAGAACAATTTATTTAATTTGTGTTTTTTTTAATATTTTATATTTTTTGTTTAATATTTCAGATTTTTTAATTGGTGTTAATATTTCTATTATGATTTTATAATTAATTTGTATGAATCATTAGATTTTCATATATTGTATGAATATTGATATGTGAAAATATCTATATAAATGAATTAGAAACAAAAAAGAATTTAATTTGATGAATTTAAAAAAAAAATGGGAATTAATTTGGAGTTATATACAATTGAATGCATAAAAAATGAATAAATTAATAATGTATAGTAGTCTAAAATATTAAATTTAAAAAATAAATAAAATAGTGAATATACATATATAGAAATAAATTAGAAACAAAAAGGAATTAATTTAATGAATTTAAAAAAAAAAGATTCAATTTGAAGTTATATACAATTAAATGCATAAAAAACAAATAAATTAATAATTTATATTAGTCTAAAATATTAAATAAAAAAATAGTAAATATATATATAAATGAATTAGAAACAAAAAGAATTAATTTGATGAATTAAAAAAAAGACTCAAATTGAAGATATATATAATTAAATGCATAAAAATGAACGATAAATGCAAGTGTCCGGGTGGTCCACGCCTTATCCGGGCAACCCGGATGTCGGTGGTTCGATTCCTCTAAGGCGCATATATGTTCTACATGCTGCCGACTGACAAATAGACCACCGAGGTCTTGTGGTGGTTCTGACTGTGTATGGCAATGGGGATAGGGTGGCTGGAGAATACTCCATTTCAGGGGATGAGCAACTATAGTGTATATGCTCCCAAGCTGAAGGGACATTAAGGGGTCGTATGTTTTTGGAGAGTTTGGCTAGTGATTAGTGCGGGTTTTGGCCAAGTTTGTGAGCGTTTCCGATTAACTGTAATGTGTATGGCCCTGGCGGAAGCTTCCCTTGACGACGGGGACCGGACTTCAGGAGATGAAAGCATCCCCAAACCAGAGCTAGTACCAGCACAAGTGTTGCAAAATCCATTTATTTTTTTTTTTTCTCAAAAGACTCCGACTTGGAACCAATTGAACTACGTTAAGTAATCAGTGCATGAATGCCATTTAAATTAATTTTTGAATTCATCCAATGTTGAATATGGTGTGGTGGGTGACATATTAAAATTAATTATAACTAGTAAAAATGAACTCAAAATATATTTAATTTGAATATATTACATAACTCAACTAATATTAGGTCGTTTCAAGTAAAAGTTTATTGTAATACTAGTTTCTCGGTATTTAAATAAAATTCGTCATCTATCTTTTCACCTTTATTGAAATATTCCTCTGTTTATTTGTTTTATCAATTTAGTCTTATATCTATTTAAATTTCGCCAAATAAATTTTAATTTGCCGGAAAATGCACAAAACGTCACAGTTTTGATTCTCTATTTATTAGGAGGAGTGAAGTTGACAGGGGAGGGGTAAGAAAAGGGAAGGGACAAAAGAGGAACTAAAAAGTAGGATTTCAGACACACACACTATTACTTGGATCAAAAGCCATCCATCATCAACCATTTTTTCTCTCTCATTCTTGTTACTCCATTAATTAATATCAATAATCTCTCCATCATTAATTGAACAAACTCTTTTACTTCCCTAAATGTGGGAAATGGATCAGGTATTGTATTGGAGGGTCATACGTATATAGGATATATGCTTTAGAATTTTTATCACAATTTTAAATGGTTTTTGGATGTTATAATTTTTCCTCCTGAAACTGATTGTTTCATTTTTCTAGATTTTTTCAATGTTTTTTTTAATTGGGACTATTTAACTTATTACATTGACGAATAAAAATACATCATATCACCATTAATTTACACGTGACCCCAATAAGTCTTTGTGAAATAACTATGATGAGTAGGAAAAAGAAGGCGTTAAGAAAACCTCTCAGTCCAACCCTAAACACTCTAAGATCACGTATTGAAAATTCTTTACTCTAGTATTGAAAATAAGCTTGGCCAAATACCCTCTAACTCTCAAAATTGGATTGATGCCATGAAGGATGAGATGAAGTCTATGAATGACAATGACGTCTGGGATCTTATCAAATTGCTTGAAGGTATGAAACCCATTGGTTGTAAATTGATATTTAAAACCAAGATGGATTCAAAGGGCAACATCGAAAGATATAAGGCTCGTCTGGTCGCCAAAGGTTTTACCCAAAAGGAAGGCATTGACTATTAAGAGACCTTCTCTCCAGTATCATCGAAGGACTCTTTTAGAACTATTATGGCACTGGTAGCTCATTTTGATCTCGAGCTACACTAGATGGATGTAAAGATTGAGTTTCTCAATGGTGACTTTTAGAAACCAATCTATATGGTGCCGCCGGAAAACTTTGTATCCGAAGATCCAAAGTCTATGGTTTGCAAATTAAAGAAATCCATCTATGGGCTTAAGTAAGCATCCCGTCAATGGTATCACAAATTTCATCAAGTCATTACTTCATATGGTTTCGAGATGAATGTCGTTGACGATTGTGTATATCAAATGTTCAGTGGGAGTAAATACATTTTCTTGATTTTATACGTCGATGATATTCTACTTGCTAGTAGCGATATAGACTTATTGTATGAAACTAAAAGATTTCTGACGAAGAAATTTGAGATGAAAGATTTTGGTGAAGCCTCTTTTGTATTAGGAATCCAAATACTTAGAGATCGTTCTCAAGGTATTCTTGGATTATCGCAAAAGAGATATATCAATAAGGTTTTGAGTAGATTTGGCATGAAAGACTGTAAACCTTCAGATACCCATGTCGCTAAAGGAGACAAGTTCAGTCTCAAACAGTGCCCTGATAATGATTTTGAAAGAAGAGAGATGCAAAAGATTCCCTATGCATCGGTAGTGGGAAGCCTTATGTACGCTCAAGTTTGTACTCATCCTGATTTGGCATTTATAGTGGGAGTATTAAGCAGATACTTGAGTAATCGGGGAGAGCAACATTGGAAGGCAGCTAAACGTGTGATGCAGTACTTGAAAAGAACAATTGATTACATACTCACTTATCGGAGATAGAACAATTTAGAGATCATGGGGTATTCTGACTCCAATTTTGTTGGATGCCAAGATAGCAAGCGCTTCACATCTGGATATGTTTTTACATTGGCTGGTGGAGCTATCTCATGGAAGTTTGTTAAGCAGACTCTCATAGCCTCATCCACCATGGCTGCAGAGTTCATTGCATGCTATGAGACATCGGACCATGGGATATGGCTGCAGAATTTTGTCACTGGGCTGCGTGTAGTTGACGGCATTGAACGGCCACTAAGGATTTATTGTGACAATAGCCCAGCCGTCCTTTACTCGAATAACAACAGGAGCTCTGCAAAGTCAAAGTTCATCGAAATCAAGTTTCTTGTTATTAAGGAAAGAGTTTAGAATAAACAAATTTCCATAGAACATATTAGGACGGATTCTATGCTAGCGGATCCCTTAACTAAGGCAGTAACACCAAAACTGTTTCACGAGCATACTGCTCATATGAGTGTTATTAAAAAAATTACCTTAGTTTAGTGGGAGTTAATGTTTTATGTATTTTCTTCGTTTTTTACTTTCCTTATTTCTGCAGAATAAAGTTGATGGTTATGTTATTTCTGAACTCATAATGTGTTTGTATGTGATGTTTTACATTGTATGATCTTGATAAAGACTAAAGTTGGGTCAATTGGAAATAGGCATGATTAAGATCACATTGCATGAAATTTTCATGCTGCTCACCATATTTGATCTATGTTGTTGAGTGTACTAGTATGGTGATTATCAATTTATCATGGTTTAGTAACAATATATGATGTGATGAAAATTGTGATAGTCTCATTTCTAGTACTCCTTCCGTCCATAAAAAAGTATGCTCACTTATTTGCATGTGGTTTAATGCAATATGTTGGAGGGTATTTAGAGGTCTTGTGGGGTCCGTTTATGAATAAATTTATTATTTATGGTAAGTATGCATAAAAACATTACCATAAATAATTACTTTATTCATAAATGGACCTCACAATACCCCATAATACCCTCCAACATATCGTATTAAACCACATGCAAAAACATGAACATACTTTTCATGGACGGAGGTAGTATATAAGATGGACGAGGTTGTAAGGCAATAGTCAAAGAATGAATGACGTAAAGTTGTGCACATAAGGAAATATAATATCTTAAGGTTAATATGTAGCCCAAGTGGGAGATTGTTAGGAAATTATTATTTCCTATATATGTGCCACATATTTTATGCAATTATATTAGCCATTTATAATTGTAATTAGACTTAATTGAGTGATCTAATTATGGTGAAGTCAACAATTATTGAAATTGATATGGAATTATGAGTAGATATCGTGTAGGACTCAATTACGAGGATTATGGGAACTCTAATTGAGTACTATATAAAGAACATCATGGTTATGGCCCCCAAATATACTAAATCGCATGCAGTTTTCTACTCTCCCCATCAAGAGGGGAAACAAAGGACCCATACGGAGATTTATAGGGGTGTATTCAATTGAGATTCTAATGGATTTTTTTGGACTTTAAAAAGTCTGTGGATTTAGAAAATCTATAGACTCCATGCAGAGTTTGACTGACTTTTTTTATTGATTTATTTGGATTTTCATAGACTTTACAGGATTGTGGAATATATTTTTTTTTTATTGACTCACATGGATTTCCATAGACTCCGGCACTGTAACCATTGATGCAAATGTATATGGAACACACTTGTATATAAAAATAAAAATAAAAGTTATCCAAATTGATTAGAAAAAAAAGTACGTTAGTTAAAAAATAGTAAAATACATTATTATTCTCATCTTCATTTCCATCACCACTATACTCCGCCCTCATTAGAAGTCTCTCGTTGTTAGAAGAAATTTTGGAGAGTAAAATTTATTTATATTTTTTGAAGAGTAGACTTGACAGCGGGGCGGGGAATCCCGATCACCGTGGAGATCCGCCACGAACGGGGTGGGGAATCCCCAAAGCAAACGGGGACGGGGAATTTTTTTGCCCCGTAGGCGGGGACCGGGATAGTATTCCCAGCCCCGGGGGATCCCCGTCCCGTTCCCCGCGGGGAGCCGCATTATTTTTTATATAATTAATATATATATATAATTTTAATTTTAAAGTAAATTACAAATGAATATTTCATAGTTTCCTACTCAATTAACTATTTATTAAAAAATTACATCTATATTTTATTTAATATTATGTTATTAATTCCAAATTATATAATTATCACTTTAGTATATATGTTAATTAAATATATTAGAATTAGAGGTTCTTCAAATTATTTAAATTAGTTTTTTTTAACACCAACTTAAAGTAATTGTTGTGTATGATTAATTTTTTTTAATTTAAATATTTTTTTATATTTAAAAAATGAGATAAAAAAATAATTAGGCGGAGAATGGGGAATCCGCGCGAGATGGGGATCCCGGTGAGACGGGAATCCCTAGCGAGGCGGGGATGGGGGGGAAAAATTCCCCATTTATTTAGCGGGGGCGGGGATGAGGAATGACACCCCGCTCCCGCCCCGTTGACATCCCAATGGAAGAGAATCAAATAAAGTCTATAAACTGTTGAATACCTAAGGATTTTTAAGACTTTTTAAAATCCGTAGAAATCTCTGGTTATTAGAAGAGATTTTGGAGAGTGAAATCTATTTATATTTTGGAAAAGAATCAAAGAAAATCCATGGAATATTAAAATCCATAGACTGTTGAATACCTAAAGATTTTTTAAGACATTTTAAAATCCGCATTGAATACCTCAGGATTTTTAAAGACTTTTGAAAATCCAGATTGAATACCCCCAAACTTTAAAAGTCTATAAAAATCCTACAGACTCTATAACCAATACACCCCTCTTAGTTGAGGAAGGCCATAAAACCACCCCATCGCTCGTGTTGCATTGGTGAGACTTTTCCTATACAATATATTGTTATAGATCCAGTTATTTCACTAAATCCACTAATCCTTGATGATTGAGCATGTTGTTGTCCTAGAATTTCCGCATCTAAGATGTTTATTGTATTATATATATTCTTGTAATTGTATATTATTTCAACATATTTTGCGATTCTTCTTTCCTCTCAATTTGAAACATTGGAGAGAGAAATACTCCATCCGTCCTTTAAAACAATGCACCAAGGCTTGGACACAAGATTTAAGAACATTCATTATTTTATTATAAAAGTAAATAAAGGTAAAAAGTAAACATAACTTTATTAAAAGATTTGACTTACTTAAAAAAGTCAATAATCTGCAAACCTTTTTAACTACTCCCCCCAAATAACAAAATAGAGGGAAAATATATTCAAAACCCTAATAATTTGATTTTTTTCCAGCCATTATGCATTAATGGCCGATTGACATGTGATGGGATTAAAAAATTGAAATTCCTCCCAATTACAAGAATTTAAGTTCTGATCCTACCATTAAATACACAACTACCACCATAAAAACTTCATTACAAACATTCTCCAAGCATTAAATCCAAAAGAAATCTCATCAATGAGAACTAAAGGCAAAAATCTGTCAGTGGAGTTAAAGAACTTGATAGCACAGCTGCTGGTTGAAGATTCCATGAATGGTGAGCTTTCACGTGGAAAAATAAAAGAGATAACACAAAGGTTCAATATCTAAAAAAGGTCAGTCTGCTCCATTTGGTCTGCAACAAAAGATAGGATTAAGAAATGTGAGTCTTTTTTGTTTAAGCCAACAAAATGGTCAAAACATAAAGATGTTGCAGAAATTGATGTTGAAAAATTTAAGAAGCTAGCTTATAAAAGAGAACTACCTATAGAAGAATTGCTGTAGAAATGGGTGTAAGCAAGAGTGCAGTTGCCCTTTGGTTTAAAAAAGGTAAGATCCTTGCAAATACTAATGCCATCAAGTCAAGTTTAACAACTGAAAATAAACTTCTAAGGTTGAAGTTTAGTTTAAGTTCATTACTTTATGATAGAGCTCTCAACATAATCAAGTTCAAGGGGATGAACAACACAATCCATATTGATGAAAAGTGGTTTTACATCACACAACAGTGTGAGAGGTACTACCTAATTCCAGGAGAAATAGAGCCACATAGAACATGCCAAAATAAGAGGTACATCACCAAACTGATGTTCATGTGTGCTGTGGCTAAACCACAGTATGCAAGTAATGGTGACCTTGTTTTTTTATGGAAAAATAGGGATTTTTCCATTCACCAAACAAGAGCCAGCCAAAAGGAACAGCAAAAATAGAAATAAGGGCACATTGGAGACAAAACCACTGGAATCAATCAACAAAGAGGTTACCAAGGCTTGTCTAATCAATCAGGTACACAATTACTCACTCAAACAAAAACTATCAGAAAAATATCATCATTTAGTGTACCATTCTGAAAAAAGCAAGTATATGAAACATAATTCATCATGTTGGTTACATTACTTTTTCAGATTATACCAGCAATCAAGGAGAAATGGCCAGCTAATGCAACAAAGGACTTATTCATTCAACAGGACAATGCCAGACCACATATTCAAAACAATGACCCTGATTTCAAAATTGTTGCAAGCTCAGATGGATTCAATATCCAACTAGTTTGTCAACCAACTAATTCCCCTGATACTAACATCAATGATCTAGGGTGGTTTAGAGAAATTCAAAGTTTGCAAACTAAGACAACAGCCTACACAGTTGATGATCTTGTTACCAATGTTCTGATTTCATATGACACACTAACCCATATCACATTGAATTCTGTTTTCCTAAGTTTACAGAATGTGATGATTGAAATTATGAAATGCAAGGGGAACAACACATTCAAACTTCCCCATATGGCCAAGGATAAACTTAGGAGGCAAGGAAGACTTCCAAACAATTTGCAAGTTGATGAAGCCATGATCAAAGATTGCATTGACTACTTAAGGCAGCCTGAGAATCAAAATGTGAGTGCATATAATGTGGAAAGTTTAGGGGCAGATTTGATGTGGATTGCATAAATCAGTTAATGGATCATTTGTAAAGATGCATGGTGAAACCTTTTTGTAAAGATGCATGGTGGAACCTTTTTGTAAACATGCATGGTGGAACCTTTTTGTAAACATGCAAGTATTAATGACTTCACTTATATCACAATTCTTATGATTTTGGACACACGGACTCACCCAATACACTCCACAGTTCATCACAGGGTAATAAACAAGTTTAAGCCTCCATAAACTAAGACAAATATGTCAAAGTGGTGGCTGTAAAACACAATAAACATGCTCAGATCAAATATGCATTCACCATTTCACTCCAGTTAACAATCCAGAGCACATATAGCAAGTTTCTCATGATTTTGGACCCTCAGACTCACCCAATACACTCCACAGTTCATCACAGGGTCATAAAATAGTTTAAGCCTCCATAAACTAAGACAAATAGGTCAAAGTGGTGGCTGTAAAACACCATAAACATGCTCAGATCAAACATGCATTCACCATTTCACTCCAGTTAACAATCCAGAGCACATATAGCAAGTTTCTCATGATTTTGGACCCCCGACTCACCCAATACACTCAACAGTTCATCACAGGGTCATAAACATGTTTAAGCCTCCATAAACTAAGACAAATAGGTCAAAGTGGTGGCTGTAAAACACCAAAAATATGCTCAGATCAAACATGTATTCACCATTTCACTCCAGTTAACAATCCAGATAACATATAGCAAGTTTCTCATGATTTTGGACCCTCAGACTCACCCAATACACTCCACAGTTTATCACAGGGTCATAAACAAGTTTAAACCTCCATAAACTAAGACAAATAGGTCAAAGTGGTGGTTGTAAAACACCATAAACAAGCTCAGATCAAACATGCATTGACCATTTCACTCCAGTTAACAATCCAGAGCACATATAGTAAGTTTCTCATGATTTTGGACCCTCAAACTCACCTAATACACTCCACAGTTCACCACAGGGTCATAAACAAGTTTAAGCCTCCATAAACTAAGATAAATAGGTCAAAGTGGTGGCTGTAAACACCATAAACATGCTCAGATCAAACATGCATTCACCATTTTACTCCAGTTAACAATCCAGAGCACATATAGCAAGTTTCTCATGATTTTGGAGCCTCAGACTCACCCAATACACTCCACAGTTCATCACAGGGTCATAAACAAGTTTAAGCCTACATAAACTAAGACAAATAGGTCAAAGTGGTGGCTGTAAAACACCATAAACATGCTCAGATCAAACATGCATTCACCATTTCACTCCAGTTAACAATCCAGAGCACATATAGCAAGTTTCTCATATTTTTGGACCCTCGGACTCACCCAATACACTCCACAGTTCATCACGGGATCATAAACAAGTTTAAGCCTCCATTAACTAAGATAAATAGGTCAAAGTGGTGGCTGTAAAACACAATAAACATGCTCAGATCAAATATGCATTCACCATTTCACTCCAGTTAATAATCCAGAGCACATATAGCAAGTTTCTCATGATTTTGGACCCTCAGACTCACCCAATACACTCCACAGTTCATCACAGGGTCATAAACAAGTTTAAGCCTCCATAAACTAAGACAAATAGGTCAAAGTGGTGGCTGTAAAACACCATAAACATGCTCAGATCAAACATGCATTCACCATTTCACTCCAGTTAACAATCCAGAGCACATATAGCAAGTTTCTCATGATTTTGGACCCCCGACTCACCCAATACACTCAACAGTTCATCACAGGGTCATATACATGTTTAAGCCTCCATAAACTAAGACAAATAGGTCAAAGTGGTGGATGTAAAACACCATAAACATGCTCAGATCAAACATGCATTCACCATTTCACTCCAGTTAACAATCCATATAACATATAGCAAGTTTCTCATGATTTTGGACCCTCAGACTCACCCAATACACTCCACAGTGTATTACAGGGTCATAAACAAGTTTAAACCTCCATAAACTAAGACAAATAGGTCAAAGTGGTGGTTGTAAAACACCATAAACAAGCTCAGATCAAACATGCATTCACCATTTCACTCCAGTTAACAATCCAGAGCACATATAGTAAGTTTCTCATGATTTTGGACCCTCAAACTCACCTAATACACTCCACAGTTCATCACAGGGTCATAAACAAGTTTAAGCCTCCATAAACTAAGATAAATAGGTCAAAGTGGTGGCTGTAAACACCATAAATATGCTCAGATCAAACATGCATTCACCATTTTACTCCAGTTAACAATCCAGAGCACATATAGCAAGTTTCTCATGATTTTGGACCCTCAGACTCACCCAATACACTCCACAGTTCATCACAGGGTCATAAACAAGTTTAAGCCTCCATAAACTATGACAAATAGGTCAAAGTGGTGGCTGTAAAACACCATAAACATGCTCCGATCAAACATGCATTCACCATTTCACTCCAGTTAACAATCCAGAGCACATATAGCAAGTTTCTCATATTTTTGGACCCTCGGACTCACCCAATACACTCCACAGTTCATCACGGGATCATAAACAAGTTTAAGCCTCCATAAACTAAGACAAATAGGTCAAAGTGGTGGCTGTAAAACACCATAAACATGCTCAGATCAAACATGCATTCACCATTTTACTCCAGTTAACAATCCAGAGCACATATAGCAAGTTTATCATGATTTTGGACCCTCAAACTCACCCAATACACTCCACAGTTCATCACAGGTTCATAAACAAGTTTAAGCCTCCATAAACTAAGATAAATAGGTCAAAGTGGTGGCTGTAAACACCATAAACATGCTCAGATCAAACATGCATTCACCATTTTACTCCAGTTAACAATCCAGAGCACATATAGCAAGTTTCTCATGATTTTGGACCCTCAGACTCACCCAATACACTCCACAGTTCATCACAGGGTCATAAACAAGTTTAAGCCTCCATAAACTAAGACAAATAGGTCAAAATGGTGACTGTAAACACCATAAATATACTCAGTCTAACATGCATTCATCAATTGAGTTCATATGAGCATTCAAATAAGACAACTAAGCAAAAAATAGAAGAGAGTTAGATAACACCTATCATAGGAGGTGTTTAGCCCCTGGAATCCACATGGTGTACATTTCAACAGTGAATCGACGCACCACAGGGGACCTTGGTCCAGTGAAATCACCAAATATCTTTGCGTAATCATCACCAACACGTAAATCGGGGCTAACACAATGGCAATCCAATGAATCGGGCACCACAGTGTCCCATTCTTCATATTCACGCATCCACGAATCGCTAAAAGTAGAATCGGTCCCAGGGGTTCCAATTTGCAGAGAATCGGAGAGAGGGGTTTCGATTTGTGGAGAATAGGGGACTGGAGTTCCGATTTGCAGAGAATCAGAGAGAGGGGTTTCTGTTGGGAAAAACTCCAACAGTTTCGATTTCTGGAGAATCGGGGACTGGGGTTCCGATTTGCAAAGAATCAGAGAGAGTGATTCCGATTTGTAGGGAATCATCAAAGGGGGTTCCGATTTCCAAAGAATCGGAGCAATGGGTTCCGATTTACGGAGAATCGGAGCAATGACTTTCGATTTCAAGGGAGTCGGTATAAGGGGTTCCGATTTATGGTGAATCAGAAAATGGTGTTGCGCCGTTAACCATATCCGCCATAGAGAGAGGGAGATGGTTCGAAGTCGGCTAGGGTTTGGATGGTGAGAGACGAAGAACAAATGAAGAGTGTGGAAGAATCGAGACACGAAAGGGCTGAGTAAGTGTGATTTGGGGTGGGTGAGACTTAATTTGGGGTAGTTATGTTTAATTAGGTTTGTTGGGTTGGGTTAAATTTTAAATTTGGGTTAAGATTGTTAATTGGGCTGAGATTGTTAATTTAGTGTGGGTCATGTTGAATTTTTTATTAATAATGGAATAGTATTATTTCTATAAATGTACGGTGCATATTTTTTATGGACGGACGAAAAAGGAAAGTGTGCATACTTTTAAAGGACGGAGGGAGTATTGTTTTGATGAGTTCACACAAAGAATTAATTTATATCCATTTTTAGTTTGAATATATTTTAGTCAACCATGAAGGTAAAATTATTTTTAAATTAATACAAAATGTCATAAGCAAACAATGTTTTGAAAAGGGGAGTATTCAACTGCCAAATAAAAAAAAATTCATGGCAAAAGTTTTATACAAAAAAATTTCATGATAAACTTATCATAAAATTGTTTTAAATATCAAATATTGATTTAAGAGTATCAATAATCTCATCAGAAATATTATCAAAAATTGTAGTAAAAAAATTTCAACAATAGTTTAAATATGATACCACAATATCACTAATCCTGCTATACGCTACTTCGAATGAAATTTTTAATACTTTTAATAAAATATTTGATATTATAAAATAATTTCATGATAAAGTTATGAGTTATCATGAACAATTTTCATATAAAACTCATAACTCAATCTTCACATTTAATGTTTTTTACTCTAACTTTCCATAACAAAATATTTTACTTTTGATTCATAGGGAAAAAAAAAAGAGAAAGACAACTCCATTTTAGTCCAAGCTAGGTTCAAAATTTCAATCCCAAATTATATGTTTTCAACCAATTTTAGCCCCAAACATGAAACAGTTGCAATTGCAAAGCACAATTTTTAATTTATCGGAAGTTTGGAACACTTAACGCGGAAGTTAGGGTGCAGACTGAAGTACAAGTAGGGGTGAACACTAATCGGTTAAAAATGAATTAACCGACTATTTGGTTCGGTTACGGTTTTAAAATTTTAAATTTTGGTATTTCGGTTCGGTTTCGGTTTTTGTATGAAAATAACCGAAATAACCGAAAACCGAATTTAATTAATAATTGTTATAATAACATATTTAATAATTAAAATAAGTATTATTAAGTCAATCTATCAATCACATATTAATCTATTTTGGAGTATGAACATTGGACTATTATGTTATTTTAGTATTTGACTAATTTTTTGATGTTATTTTTAATTTAACTATGGACTTTTAGTTTATTAGTATGTTAATATACTTTTGTAAATGATTTATGATAGTTATTGTTATTTTATGGACTTTTATTAGATTTTTTTAATTATTATTTGGGCAAAAAATGTCTAAAAAATCCAAAAAAATTAGTACATAGAATATTTCGGTTAATAACCGAACCGAACCAAAATATTTTGGTTCGGTTGAAATTCAGTTTTAGTGTTATTCGGTTCGGTTTTGGTTATCGACTAAGGATTTTTCGGTTAATTCGGTTTTTACTATTCGGTTCAGTTCGGTGACCGAATAACCGAATGTTCACCCCTAAGTACATGCGTAAAGTTGAGATTTTATTTTAGGTATGTACATGGGACAAATTTTTTAAGATCATTTAAATAAATAAACAAATTGTCAAATAAAATCTAAAAATGTAATGATTTTGAAAAATATCACAATAAACCCAAAAATATTATTTACGGATTGCAAAAAAACAATCTAAAAATTAAAATATTATAGTCTTGTATGTACTAATGCATCATGTAATTCAAATATATTTTAAGTTTTCAACAAACTATTACAATGGCTTCCTCTGGACAGTTACTATTAACCAATTATAACACTTTTGTGAAAGCATATGATAAAGCTTAAAAATATTATGGTGCACCTGATTAAAAAAAAAAAAAACTTACTCAACTAAAATTGATTAGTTACATGAAAATTTTAGAAAAAAAATATAGTTTAAATTTTCTTTTATTAAGCAGAAGATAAATAAAATAAAAATTATCTAACGATAATATATATTTTTTACCCTAATAATAATTTGTAATATTAATTATTTTATTTAAAAAATAATTTAATGATAATATTTGGAAGTGTGCTCTGTGTTTTTCAAAGTTGTGTTGATTGAAATGTTGACAACATATAAGACTACACAGACAGTTATGAACAGCGGAAGACTTAAAATACTTTGTAAACGGAACTCAAAACTCTTTCATAGACTAAATTAGTCTATGATGCCTCATGAAGAAATCTTCATTATAACTTGTAGTGATACAAATAAAGATCTAGAGTTTACAACTTATGATCTCAAACGGGTAAGGTGTAAAAACACCCCGCTTAAATGATCTAACAATAGAATAGAAAACTGATCTTCCAAATCCGAATCTAGTTCATCCTTAGACTTAATTGTTGATAAGAGTGTTGCAGCACTCGACCAACATAAACAGAGAAAATAATTGTCCTTCTACACTAAATGTACTAGACACTCGATAGTGTAGCTCTCGTTTATTTTTTAACATAACATATAATAAAGGAGCTAATGTTAAGGCCCATTTGGTGGGAAATATGAGAAAAGCTGAGAAAAAAAAATATGGTGGGACCCTCAAGATATGATAATTTTATTACTGTTTGGTAGAATGTAATTAAAATTGTATAAATTTTAATAAATTTGTTTGGTAGAAGATATAATTCCTAAAAAATAAGTGAAAATACTATTTTAAACATGGGACATTTACAAAATGATACAATTCCAAACCACTATTTACAAGATAGCACAATGTTCAAAAAATATGTTCTTATGTTCAACTTTTTGTTGTGCTTCTGTTCAATTATATTGTATCAATTTGTAAAAAGTTGTTTGGTATTGTATTATTCTGCACTTATTCCTTTAAACATCTATAAAATTAGAGAGAGAAAATAATCTTCTTCACAAAAACTATAAATAATATTTTTCAATTATTTTTGGTTAATTTTATAATAATGTATAATTATACCGGACGAAGCTAAATACAAAGAAACCTAATCAATGAGATTAATTATGTTTGAGAACCTCACAAGATGAATTATGTTTGTGCCTTTTTCTTATTGGTGATTTTCATTTCCAACTTTTTATAGTGTAAAACAGTGAAAGCATTAAGTACATTCACAAATGTTTTAATAAAATGTGTTTGGTGTACTTTGTGTTCTTAGACAACTTAATAAGAGCAAACTTTTCTTTTTCCAAAATTTCTAAGATTTTTGTTTTGCGTAGTGTGCAGTTGATTAATGTATTCTTGTATAAGTCTAAAAACAATATGTATACGACAAGAGAAACAAAGTAGAAGCAATGATTAAAGCTCCAACAAATAGGAGCGGAGTCAATATTGAACTCCACATAAGGCACACCTAGACTCGTCGATCGAGGGTAGTACATTTCTTCTAATCAAATTGGCTCTTGTCGGCAACCTCTCCCAAAGGACTCTCCACACGTGCGTCATGGCTTTCAGCGGTGCATAGGTCTTCACATAAGCTTAAAACTGTGTATCCTCTCATCACCAATAGCTGCAACTTTTTTAGATTTTACAAGGATTGAGTAAGCACTCCTTGTATTATAGCCTTGGTTGGTCTGCTCCATCCATCACCATGAGTTTGCGGGCCCCTGTAAATGAGTGCACACCAACCACCACAATAACCAACACTTATTATACACTCCAAATGAGCGCATACCAAACACTACAATGATCAAACTTATATGTCAAATTTGCAATTACCAAGACTTGTACGCATCCACTATGTAGGGAACACAATTACATATATTCAGGTTTATATTGTATATATGCTTATTACCTCATCCTTATGGGAACACAATTGCATACTTAGGTTTATATTGTATGTAAATTACCTAATCCTTTATGGGAACACAGCTAAAGACACACACTCACTTGGATTTCTACTATTTTCTGCTGCATACAAATGAAAAAGATGATCGGATCATGATCTAATTATTACAATCACGAAATTTTGGTAAATGAAATATTACAAGATGAAAGTTAAGCAATTATATTATTCCTATAATTAATCCAATCATTTAGAGTCTCTCCAAAGAAGCATTAAAATTCAGACAGACAATGGAATAGCTTTGAGTGGCACTGCCTTGTGCAATGCCAGCCCAAACTTCTCACTCGCGTCTATGTTTTCCGGCAGAACCCCTTCTTCAAGTTTCCAATCAAAATCATTAATCAAAGAAGCCACCATCAGATGCACCAGTCGATCAGCGAGTGGCAAACCCGGGCAGATTCTTCTTCCTGACCCGAAAGGAATAAGCGTGAAATCTTGGCCTTTGAAGTCTACTTTATTGTTCAAGAATCTCTCCGGCTCATACACATTGGGATTTTCCCATATGCTTGCATCTCTCCCCATAGCCCAAACGTTTACAAGTATCTGTGTGTTTTTGGGAACTGTGTAACCGTTGACTTTGCCTTCATCTTCGGCCTTGTGTGGAACTAAGAGTGGAGCAGCCGGGTGGAGTCGGAAGGTCTCTTTGATCACAGCTTGTAGGTATGGGAGTCGAGATATGTCTGATTCTTTGACCCGTTTGTTTTCTCCAATTACTCCTCTCACCTCATTCGTAGCTCTACTCATCTTCACCGGGTTCTTTAGTAATTCCGTCATTGTCCATTCTACTGTGATCGAAGCCGTCTCTGTTCCTGCAAAAAGTAAGTCCTAACACAAAGAAGAATTAAATTAGTTAGAAACAGAGAGAGATACAGAGGAGGGAGAGTCAGAGAGTCGTCTCACTGAGAGTAGATGTTGTATGTCTTCCAAATTCAGATCGTACTCGCTTCCCTCCATGTGATCAAGAAGTGCTTCTAACATGTCACTCTTCTTCCCTCTCGATTTCAATCTTTGATTGATTATATCTCCAATTATACCAAGCAATTTCCCCATATAAACCTCTGCCTCCTTCTTAATCCCCTGCGGATCAAACCTCTGAAGAACCGGAAAAAAGTCGGCCAGATTTGGAGCGGCTGCAATCTTCCCCACACGCACAAGACACTCCTTCAACTCCTGAGTAGCATCCGAATCAAAATCGGTAAAATCAACCGAAAAAAGCGTGGCCGTGATGAGATTGAGAGACGTCACGAAGGCAGCATCGGCTACATTCACAACTCGGCCAAGTCTGCAGCATTCCTGAACGTAGTCCCGCAGTTTCTGCAGCTTCTCCTGCCGAAGCCCGTGGCCAGCATCGAGCTGATGACTCGAGAACATCTCTTCTCTGCATATCTTTCGTAGCTTTCGCCATTTGTCGCCCACCGGCATATAGGTTATCGAGATCTTGTGGTGGTCGTAGCATTGTACGGCGGCGGGAATAGGGTGGCTGGAAAAGACTCGGTCATTGGTTTGTAGTATTTCTTTTGCGATTGCAGGGGATGAGGCAACTATAGTGTATATGCTCCCGAGCTGAAGGGACATTAAGGGGCCGTATGTTTTGGAGAGTTTTGCGAGTGATTGGTGCGGGTTTTGGCCAAGTTGGAGAGCGTTTCCAATTATCGGGAACTGGTATGGCCCCGGCGGAAGCTTGGCCCGACGCCGGGACTTTAGGAGATGAAAGCATCCCCAAACCAGAGCCAGTACCAGCACAAGTGTTGCCAAATCCATTTATTTCTCTCCGAAGACTCCTACTTGGAAACCAATGGTAAATAGTCAGCGGAATGCCTTTTAAATTATCAATATCACCATTGATTTTTTAATTCATCCAATGTTGAATGTGGTGTGGTCGGTGACATATTAAAATTAAGGGTAGCTTTAGTGCTTATACAGCTGGATTTTCAAAATAATACTTCAACCAAAAATCGATAATATTTCAAAAGTAATTAATACTACTTCAAAATGTGATCATAATATCTCGCTTGCAAAATAAATCACATAGTTCATTGTATTAGCATGTGTTTTAAAAAAAATTAAAATTAAAATTAAATACTCCCTCCGTCCATGAGTAAACTTCCCACTTTCCTTTTCGGACCGTCCACAAGTAAGTTTCTCATTCCATAAATGGAAAAAGCAACACTCTACTATTTATAAACTTTAACCTTCAAACTCACACAATATTACCAAAAATGTCACTCATTCAATTTACTTTTCAACACTATTCATTACTTTATCCCAAAAGTCAACATGTGGTCCACCATATATTAATAAATAAATACACTTTCTTAAATCATTCAACAAAAAGAAGTGGGAAACTTACTCGTGGACGGAGGGAGTACATGCCATGCGCACGAGTGCATACTAAGGGGGCGCTTGGTTAACAACTCTTCAATGGTAATAGGAATGAGATTGAAAATTAGTGTAATTAGTATGGTTTATGAGAACAAAATCACTACCTCTCCTCCTAAATAAGGTAATCACTACTTCATTTTGATTACCTTATTCTCTTCCTACAATCATTATCCTCAATCACTCCCCCCTTCCTCCACCAACAACCATTTGTTGTCAACTTCTATTCCAAAATTGGGGCATGACACTAGCAATGGTGTGTTATCATTGGAACACTTCTTCCCCTAACATATCATTTTTCTTATGAGGGCGTAAATGGAAATAAATTTTCATTCACATTACCATTGAAGAATTGCTAACCAAGCGTCCCCTAACATTCGTGTAAAAATAAATAACTAGTAAAAATAAATTCAAAATATATTAAATTTGAATATATTACATAATTCACGTTTCAAGTAAAAGTTTATTGTAATACTGGTTTCTCTCACCAATATTCTAATGGCCGCCAATAACTTTCTCATTTTAATAATCTCCCCACTTCAACTGGTCAAAGAAGGCGTTCTATTCAATTGTTCACGTGAATACATATATTTAAAATAAATTTTGCGTGAGATTGTCACATTCTATAAAATAATGAAATAGAATATAATTCCACCAGATAATAAAATGGAATATAATTTGAAAGGGATTATCCAAACTTTTGCATATATTTAATTAGGGAAGTGGATCGTTCTACGCACATGTTCGTGAATAATCAATTGTTAAATACATTGAATTAAAGAGAAATACATTCAATAATTACTCCAAATTTTTTAAAAAGTTTGTCGCTTATGGGTTCAAATTCAGTGTCAAGATGTTTATGGGGTTTTACATACAGTAAAACCTCTATGAATTAATAAACTATCTAAAAAAAATTCCAATTCTAGTTGGGCCAATTAAAAAATTTACAAATTTCAATAAAAAAAATAAAATAATACTTTTTATAAAATCCCTATATAAATCAGTGCTTCCAACAAAAATTGATTAGTTTACTTGAAAATTTGAAGAAAAAAAAATATAGTTTAAATTTTCTTTTATTAAACACGAGAGCAATAAAGCAAAAATTATCTAAAGATAATATAGAATCAAATATCATAGTTTTGTATTTATATTTGATGATTAATTGAATTAAAAAAAATTATACTCAAATTCGAATTATAAAATTTTGCATACGAATATCGAATACAAATCGAATCAAAATTATTTGATTCGTTTACAGCCCATTATTGTAGATGTTTCTTCAGTTCCCACCTTAAGGTGATAGTCACTGTATATTGGTGTGTATTGAAGGTACTGAATTTGCCATGTTTAGAGCTGAATAATTGCTGGATAATTGACCATCGATTATGTGTCAAAAACTCAGTCAGGTTGTATACAGTTCAAGATCCATAGTTGTGTTTAATCATGATGCTCGATTAATGCTCGTTCTAGCTCAATTCAATTGAAAATCAAATAAGCTCCATCATAAATGGTTTCACACAAGTTTTTATCTTTAATTTAAGTAGGTTAAATGCTAATATCACTTCTTCTCACTCTTTCGACTTCCTTTTACTTAATTAGGACTTATTTCGTGGAGGATCACCACAACACCAAGCAAAGCACGGTGGAAGGGGCAATGACGGAGTTACTATGCAACCTAGAAAAGATGGTTAATGCTAAGAATGAGCTCACAACCATCATTGGAGCAAACAACCAAGTTGAGGAGTCAGACCTATCCAGATTCCCCTACTTTCAAGCTTTCATCAAGGAAACTTTTCATCTCCACCCGGCCGGCCCACTCTTAGTTCCGCACAAGGCAAAATCTGAAGTAGAATTAAGTAATTATATAATCCCAAAGAACACACAGATACTTATTAATGTTTGGGCTATTGGTAGAGATCCACGTGTATTTGACTAACAAACAAAGTGTATAATTTGTTTTGTTTAATTGTGTGGAATTATGTATGTAAAGAGCAAGTTGACAAGAGAAGAGTAATTGTATTCAAGTTTCTGAATCAAATTTTCGAATCATTTTCTATTACAAATTTGGCCTATTTATAGGCGAGTTCAGCATGAGCTGGCATGGTGACAAGCTACTTACCAAGTAGGAGCTGGCGTTGTGACATGCATGTCGCCAAGTAGGAGCTGGCGTCGTGACAGCAAAGCAAACTTGATTGGACCGACTTGCCGTCTTCTCTGATTGGACCATATTTGTTGTCTTATCTCTTGCCAACTAGGTGCATCATGACTTCGGGTTGAAGTAAGAACCTGGGCTCCACTTAAACCGCCTTAGGATGGTGCCAAGTTGACGTGTCGACTTGGATGACCGACTTGATCATGCTATGCGAGATTAACCATCTTGCTCATGTGCTTAGCAGGATGCCACCTTTTCACTTGTGCTATCTTGAAGCTAACTTGCCACCCAACTAGGCGTATTCTCTGGGCTGACTTATCATGTGATTGAGTTATGCCTTGAAAGATGATGTCTAGTTCGGCACACCGACTTTCCATATAGTTACGTTAGGCCCATGTTGAATGTCCAAGTTGGATGCTCAAGTTGATTTATCTTTGTCCGATTTTAATAGTGGGTTGGATGATACTCTGTCATGTCCAGTTGGACCTTCTTGTGGCACTTATCTATTGGTCGGTCAACTTGGTCTTGATCCGAGGTGGAAAACTTTTACCAACTTGCTTGACCGGGTACAACATCCTGGATTGTGTTGGCTGGCCGAATGCTACAACTTACAATGACTTATTTGATTCATAACTTCAACTAGAAATTTGAACCTAGGGTGAAACCAGAAGAAATTGATACGAGTGAAAAGTTTGGGCTAGCATTAAACAAGGCAGTACCCCTCATGGCTATTCCTAGCAAGGTGTGTAAATACTTAATGGTTCTCTCTATATATCAAAGATGAGTAAAATTTGAGAGTCTCGTAAGACTAATTATATTTGAGTGTCTTTTTCTTGAAGGTGATTTTCATTTCCAAGTTTTTATAGTTTAAAACTGTGAAGATTAAGTTGATTCACAAATGTTTTAATAAAATGTGTATAGTGTACTTTGTGTTCTAGACAATTTAACTAGAGCAAATTTTTCTGTTTCCAAAATTTCAAGATTTTTGTTTTGTGTAGTGTGTTGTTGATTAATGTATTCTTGTATTAAGTCTAAAAATATGTAAAAGATAAGAGAAACAAAGTAGAGAAGCAAAGATTAAAGCTCCAACAAACAGGAGCGGAGCCAAGATTGGCCTAAGAGAGATTTGTACTTGTATTATTCTAGTATAGACACATAACTGTGGATGGAGTCAAGCTGCTGGAAAAACGGACGCATTGTTTATCAGCAATCTAGTGCATTGCTGGAGTTCTTAACGTCAACCGTTTATACTTGAATTTCTCATTACATAAATAGAGAATTTCCTTGGTGAATGAAACTTTAAATTTGTAACACTTGATATATTAAGAGATACAAGAAAGGGAGCTCCTATAACATCAATTGTTGAGCGCACAATGACATTATTTTCTGCTGCATACAAATGAAGAAGATGATCACTTATATATTGGATCATGATCTAATTATTATGGCAATTATTACAATCACGAAACTTTGGTAAATAAAATATTACAACATGCAACTTGAGCAATTCTATTATTCCTATAATTAATCCAATCATTTTGAGTCTCTTCAAAGAAGCATTAAAATTCAGACAGACAATGGAATAGCCTTGAGGGGAACCGCCTTATGCAGTACCAGCCCAAACTTGTCGGTCACATCTATGTTTTCTGGCACCACCCCTGCTTCAACTTTCCAATCAAAATCATTAGCCAAACAAGCCACCATCAAATGCACCAGTCGATGAGCGAGTGACAAGCCCAGGCAAATTCTTCTTCCTGACCCGAACGTGAAATCTTGGGCTTTGAAATCTACTTTGCTGTTCAAGAATCTCTCCCATATGCTTGCGTCTCTAGCCATAGCCCAAACATTAAAAAGTACTTGTGATGCAGCCGGGTGGTATCGAAAGGTTTCTTTGATCACAGCTTGCAGGTATGGGAGTCGAGCCGATCACGCTTCTCACCTCATTTGTAGCTTTTCTCATCTTCTCTGGGTTTTTAAGTAATTCTGTCATTGTCCATTCTACAGTGACCGAAGTTGTTTATGCTCCTGCAAAAAGTAATTCCTAACAAGAAGAAGAATTAGTATATTCGAGTCATCATTGAAAATATTGAATCAATTCATTAATATTAATTTCCTAATAATCGTCGTAGAGTAGTATCTCCCTCCAAACTCAGCTCACACTCGTTTCCCTCCCTAAGATCAAGAAATGCTTCTAACATGTCACTCTTCTTCCCTCTCTATTCCAATTATATCAACCAATTTCCTAACATTAAACTCTGCCTCCCTCTGAATCCCCTGCTGATCGATCCTCCGCAGAACCGGAAAAAAGTCGGGTACATTTGGAGCGGCGGCAATCCTTCCCAATGCCACAAGACTCATCCGAATCGAAGTCGGTAAAATCAACCGAAAAAGGCGTGGCCGTCATCAGATTGAGAGTGGTCACGAATGCAGCATCGGCGACGTTCACACGTGTGCAGCATTCCCCCACGTACTCGCCCAGTTTCTGCAGCTTCTCCTGCCGAAGGCCGTGACTCTGTTCTCGGTATATTTTCCGTAGCTTTCGCCATTTGTGGCCGACGCCATTGACATCTTGTGGTGGTCGTAGGTTTGCACGGCGACGGAGATAGGGCGGCTGGAAAAGTTTCGGTCGTTGGTCTATAGAATTTATTTTCCGATTCCAGGGGATGATGCGACTACCAATGTTGAAAATATTGGTATCCCGTCAAAAAAAAAAAAAAAAAATGTTGAAAATATTGGTATCGGTAGAAATATCGAGACCTTGAATTTATGGAAATATCGATGCATATTTTGATATCGAATATTGATATCGGTAAATTTGAAAAATTGTGAAAATTTAATAACAAACTTTTAATACATAAATTTAACAATAAAAATAGAGCAAATTTTATATTTATGATATTAATCGATATTTATCAAAATTACCGATATTTTTTAGATATTTTTCGACATTTTTTCGATATTTTATCAATATTATGCTCAAATTTTACAAAAGTACAATTGAAATAGACATTATATACTGATATTTATTGTTATTACCAATTTTTTTATGGATATTATGGAAATATCGTTACCGTCCAATATTGATATCGGTGACCACGATAAATGGATATACCGAAGATATATTTTTCATCCTTGGCGACTACGGTGTATATGCTCCCCGCTGAAGGGACATTAAAGAGCAGTATGTTTTGGAGAGTTTGTTTAGTGATTGGTGCGGGTTTTTGCCAAGCTGGAGAGCTTTTCCGATGATCGGAAACTGGTAAGGGCCCGGCGCCGGCGGGATCTTCCCTCTCCGTCCAGTACTGGGGAGATGAAAGCATACCCAACACACAAGTAGTACAAGCACAAGTGTCACAAAATCCATTTTTTTCCCTATCTCCAACTTGGCCTCAATTGATCTGTGTGAGTACAAGTACAGCCGACAAATAAATAACACTCCCATAGAACCCATTTTAAGATCTTGAAATGAACGGTGTTTTTAGAGGAAAAAAAAAAGAACATGTAAGTCCGAGGAGAGCTGTCAAGTGGGGAAAAGGAGAAGTGGCCCTACTTTTTTAATCAAAGTGTATTTTTAAAAAAAGTGTAAGAACTAAAATGCTACTTCCTCCGTTTTGAAGTAACTTGCACACTATCTTTATTTTTGTGTTTTAGTTAGTAAGTTGTTTATTAATATTTAAAATGATAAAGTAACTTTTAAGGTAGGGTATAATATATCTATATAAGTAACTTTAAAATTATTTTATCATTTTAAATACTAATAAAAAACTCGCTCGATAAAACACGAAAAAACAGTAACTGAGCAAGTTCCTTCGGGACGGAAGTAGTATATAGTGAGATGAGACCGACGGGGCAGGAGGATAGGACTATGTCTTTTTACATGATCTTGGAATATTGAGATTTTATTTAGTTCTTTTCGACTCTTAAAAGCTGAGGGAATTGAAGGTTGACAGCATTGAGACATAAGATCCTTCTGAGATATTTGTATTGAATCCCTTTCTTTATCTTTATGTGTTTATGTTTCAGGAAGTATAATATGGTTCAGTACTTTGTAATGTTCTTATTGTGAAATTAGTTGGTCTTGAAACTGCAATGAGAATATATTACACCGAGTCATTTTTGGTCTTGGGCTTTCTGAATTTTGAGTCTTATTCACTTTTCCACTACGGAATTTATAATGGTAGTATGTTCATTTGATGATTATTCGAAGCAACATTAGTAATTTTGATCCTTGATGCACTTTTTTCCCATTTTGGGTATTCAGCTATCTACAAGAGTATTTTGGTTGAATCTACCAGGACTTGGTCTAGCATTTATAGCTGCCTCTTAAGGATACAAGCTCATCTTGACGATGCCGTCCATGAGCCTTGAGAGGGATTCTCTTGAAAGCTTTTGGAGTTGAACTTATTTTAACTGTTGCATCAAAAGGTGTGGTTGGATCTATTTAAAAAGCTGAAGAAATATTTAACAGCACCCCAAAGGTCTTGCTTGTTTTAGATTGTAGGTGTTCACATATTCAATCTTTAGAGAAGTCTTACATCTTGTCAAACTTCATCTAAATTAAGACTTCCAACTACTCAAAATAAGTGATGTTTTAGGGTAGAATTTTTGTTTCAAAATATTTGATGTTTAACATATTTTTTTTCCCTTATTTCTCTATTATATCCCTATTTCAATCCCCCTAAATAAATTATTCATATTTTAATTTACCTTTAATAAATATATTCTATATAAACTATAAGCGTGTATTAGTTAATATACATCAACTTTTAATTTCAACAACAAATGTTAAAATATCATTCATTTTGAACATGGTGTATTATGATGAAACCTCAAGTTGAGGAATTCTAGAAACCGCATGTCTAAGTATGCGCATTTCATTGCAATTATGATGATGAGACTATGACTAGAAATGACAAGGTGTACGCGCACTTTGAAAATAATTACTCAATAATTCTTGCATAAAAACCTCCCAAAACAATTGTTCACAGTATTTAAATCTAAACCCTATTAGCCTATGAGCCTAACGAACTAAAAAGGAAATAACAATCAAAGGAAAAAAGGAAAACATAAATCAAATCAAATCTCAATAAAAATCAGATCTCTAATATCTCCATCATATCCTGCAAACGATCCTCCGTGCTTTCTCTTGTCATTTTCTTGCGTCGCTCGTACACCTTGTCCTTTCTAGTCATAGTCTCATCATCACCCCCATCCGCAAAATGGACCTTGTCCTCAAGGTCAAGATTAGGAAAACGAGTGTGTAGGTCTTCCACGCTTTCCCAAGTAGCATCATCTTTGTTGAACCCCGTCCAGTGGACCAAAAGCTTCCCGAGCTGAACTGGATCCTCTACCCGTTGTGCGATAATCGAGTACTTGTTGTGGGCTACACACTGGCACTCCTTCGGCTGTGTAGGGTGGTAGCGTAGGCTGAATGCTGTCCACTGGCCCCACCTTGCGTCGTAGTAAAGACATGTGAAATACCGGATGGATCCTTGAATCCTCGGGTAATTTCAATCGACAGGCGACTGACCCCAGCTTTGCTTCCATCTGAAATGGTCTGTAGAACTTGCTGGCTAACTTCTGATTAAACCGCTTGAACACAGATTATTGGCGGTAAGGTTGCAACTTAAGATACACCCAATCACCAACTTCGAATTCCTCAGGCCGTCTCTTTGCATCCGCATATTGCCTCATGCGATTCTGGGCCGACTCCAAGTTGAACCTTAGTTCTCTTAAAAGAGCATCTCGTTCCCTCAACTGAACATCCACCTTGTGTACTGTTGTCGCTCCTGGATCATGTGGCGGAATGTAGGTGTGTGGTCGGCCGTACACCACCTCAAAAGGGGTCATCTCGATCGAGCGTTGGTACATTGTGTTGTACCAATTCTCAGCCCATGCTAGATGCTTTTCCCATTTCTTGGGTTTTTTAAAAGAAAAACATCTTAAGTATTGCTCGAGGCATCGGTTGATGACTTTCGTCTACCCATCGATTTGTGGATGGTAAGAAGAACTCATCCGAAGTTGGGTTCCCTGTAGCTTGAGAGCTCTCGCCAAAAAGTACTGAGGAAAATTCTATCCCGGTCTGTCACAATCGTGGTGGGTATGTCGTGTAAATATCCGTAATTTCCTTGGCAGTGTAGGGATGGCTAATTGCAATGAAATGCACGTACTTAGACATGCGATCCATCACCACCATAATTGCATCCTTCCCTCTTGATCGTGGAAGCCCAGTGATAAAGTCCATGGAGATCTCACTTCATACTTGTGTCGGAATTGGCAGGAGAGATAGCAACCCTGCCGGGCGACGACTATCGGCCTTATTCCTTTGACAAACATCACACGCACAAATTTACTCAGCCATCTGTTTCTTAAGACCGTCCCATTGGAACAACTGCTGAAGGCGTTTATCAGTCCGTAAGACACTAGAATGCCCCCGAAAGCCGACCCATGGAACTCTTGCACAAGCTGTTCACGGGTAGGCCCTTTTGGGACCCAAATCAAACCATTTCACATTAAGCATCCATTGCGAATGCTAAATTCAGCATTCTGACCCTTAATTAGTCCCTGCAAGATGGGTCCAAACTCCACATCCTTCATCGTCTCACTAACAATCTGCTCTCAAATTCCCGTAGTAGCAATAGTAACAGCCATGATTATTAACGTGTGCACGCCGTCGATCTGTGATAGGGCCTCTGCTGCTGTCACAATTTCACGATGATCATCGCGACGTGATAATGCATCAGCTGCATTGTTCTCTTTACCCATCTTGTAGATAATCTCATATTCGAACCCCACAAGCTTGGCTATCCATATTTATTGTTCGGGGGTAGTTATACGCTGCTCCAAAAGAAAACGCAGACTCCTTTGATCAGTGATGATCTTAAATCGTCTTCCCACTAAGTACGGTCGCCAACACCGAATGGCCTCTAGTATGGCCAACATCTCTTTTTCATATATAGACCAGGATTGATTGGAGGAAGCAATTCCCTTGCTAAGAAAAACGATTGGTCGTCCTTGCTGTGATAGGACAGCCCCAATGCCGAAACTGGAAGCATCTGTTCCAATGATAAATTCTTCATGGAAATTAAGCAGTGCTAGAACCGGTGTAGAACTCATCGCCCACTTAGCTTTTTGAATGCCTCTTGTGCTTCGTTGGACCACTAAAATTTGTTCTTCCTTGTAAGATTATGTAATGGTCGGGCGATTTCCCCAAACCTCGGACAGAACTTTCGATAGTAACTTGCCAATCCCAGAAATCCTCGCAATGTTGTGACTGTAGAAGGTACGGGCCAACTGACTATAGCCTCAATCTTACGCTCATCAACTCGCACACCCTAATGAGATATGAAGTCACCTAGATATTCTACTTCTTTGACCCCAAAGAAACATTTTGATGGCTTGATTACAAATGCATTATCACGTAGTATAGTGAGCACAATACGTAAATGACGAATATGAGCATCCCATGAATCACTATATACCAATATATCATCAAAGAAAACAAGGACAAACCTTCGTAGGTGGGGTCAAAAGATGTGGTTCATGATTGCCTGAAAGGTGGTGGGTGCGTTGCTAAGGCCAAAAGGCATGATCAAATACTCGTAGTGGCCGCTGTGAGTGCGGAAGACAGTCTTGGGTATGTCGTCGAGGTGCATTCAGATTTGGTGATACCCCGCCCTCAAGTCCAATTTGGAGAAGAACATAGCCCCGTGTAATTCATCTAGCATGTCTTCCACGGTCGGAATGGGGAATCGATCCTTCATGGTGGCAGCGTTAAGGGCCCGATAATCTGTACAAAATTGCCATATTTTATCTTTCTTCATGACCAATAAGACCGACGATGAAAAGAGACTGGTGTTATGACGAATCACCCCAGTTTTCAACATCTCTTCCACTTGGTGTTCACTCTCGTCCTTCTGAAAATGGGCATACTGATGTGGTGCAATATTCACTGGTTTTGTCTCATCGATGAGCCGTATTTGGTGGTCAAATTCACATTTTGGGGGCAGAGTGGTTGGTGGTTCAGTCACTACTAAAAATTCAGCTAACAGCTGATCAATCACCCACTTTGCTCCTTCTTCCAACGGTTTGGTAGTTGGACAAGCTCCTGGGAACGAAAGTAAGTTAAACTCCCCTCCTCTCGATCTATGCCGCCTCACCCTATTGTATTCAATTATCTCCATTTCATCGAGGGTGATATACCCGATGCCTTTCAACACTATGAACTGTTCTCCAACCTAAAAGTTTATTGAATAGTCTTTGAAATCCAATAACAAGGGACTAATGAATTCCAACCATGGGGTGCCCAAAACAACATCCCATTGGTTTCCAGGTAAAGCATGCAAAGTAACTCGAAATTCTACGCCCGAGAGGGAAGAGTTTACGGAAGATATTGATTCCCTTGTGAGTGAGAAAACTCCAATGGTTACTGTAACATTTGGAATGTTAAAGTATCACTGCATTTGTCTTCCTAGTATTACTTTTGAGTTCAGGGTGTGCATTTGCCAAAAATAGGAGTGTATGAGACTTTGACAATTATAACAGAATTTGTTATAACTGTCATATCAAATTGGGCATTTCTTCTACGGGCTTCGATACGCGAATTCAGTTATACGATTAGCAGCGGAATGCAATGGGCAGTATATGAGAGCATTAATCAGTTTCAATTGCATCAATACAATTCAAGTAATTAGAGAGAGTTCATCTTCTAGGGTTCTTGAGTATTTTGAGATCAATCCGAGTGTAATCTTCGTAATTCATTCTCGTTTGCATAATAAGAAGTTCTTCCCTTCCCGTGGACGTAGATCATTCGATCGAACCACGTAAATCGAGCGTCATACTTTGATTTCCTATTTTGGTCCTTTATTTTTTTATTTCTTTATTTTTCGCTGTGAATTGCTTGCTGCCTTTTGTGTTGAATCATCTGGTTATTAACAAATTGGCACCATCTGTAGGAAACGCCACGGCTTGAAGATGACGATATTGAAGTTGGAAGTGGATAAGTTCAGGGGCAAGAATGACTATGGACTATGGAAGATCAAGGTACGGGATCTATTGACCCAACATGGTTTAGCCAATGCTTTCTTAATGGATGAGCAATGGACTAGTGCTCCGAATGTAAATTGCAAAGCTGAGATTCTGGAAAGAGCACTTAGTGCCATAATTCTGTGCTTGGGAGATAAGTCATTGAGGGAAGTTTGCAAGACTAAATCGGCTATTGAAATCATGGATAAATTGGATAGTTTGTATCAAACGAAGACAGTTTCTAACAAGCTATATGCCAGGCAGAGGCTCCATGGTTTCAAGATGAAGGAAGACAAGAATATGAATGAACAACTTGATGAATTCAACAAGTGTATAGATGCCCTTGAAGATCTGGAAGTCAAGATAGAGGATGATGATAAAGCACTGATGCTTTTGAATGCATTACCTAAAACATTGGAGAACTTCAAGGATGCATTACTGTTTAGGAGGCAAGATCAGTTAGATTTTGATCAAATACAAACTGCTATCAAGACTAAATTTCTGCAGATGTCTGGAGATAGAGTTGCTACTGACAAGAAAGCCAACAATGAGGGTGAAAGCTAGAATGTAAAATTCAAGAACAATAAAAAGAACAAGTTCAAGAAAGTGCAAAGTCAGAAAGAGAAATCGAAGTCTGGAATTGGTTTTGTGGAAAAGATGAAGTGTGTCTACTGCCATAGGTAGGACATTTGAAGAAGAATTGTCCAGCAAAGGAAAGGACAAGCAAGAACAGAAGGCAGATGTGGCAGTGGCTGAAGAGGGGTATGATAGTGCTGAGGTTCTTACAGTTTCTGAATCCAGAATGCACAATGAATGGGTGCTTGATTCTGGATGCTCTTTCCACATGTGTCCTCATAGGCACTGGTTTCAAGACTTGAAGGAAATTGATGGAGGTTATGTGTTTCTAGGCAATGATCAGTCATGTAAAGTGGAGGGGATAGGGTCTGTGAAGATCATCATGGAAACTGGATCAACGGTCATATTAACTAAAGTCAGGTATGTGCCTGATCTCAAGAGAAACTTGAATTCTCTTGGATCATTAAATGCTGCTGGTTGTGAATTCTGCACCAAAGATGGAACCATCATCATAACAAAGGAATCAAAGACCTTGATGACAGGAAATAAGAAGAATGGATTGTATCTTCTTATGGGGAATTCTGTAAAAGGATCTGTGAAAACTGTTATGAACAATGTGGAAACAATGATGTGGCATAAGAGATTAGGTCACATTGGTGAGAAAGGCCTAATTGAACTTGCAAAGAAGAGGGCCTTTGGAAACAACACTGTCATAAAACTGGATTTCTGTGAGCATTGTGTTCTGGGAAAGGCCAAGAAGCATCCCTATTCCAAGGGAATACACAAGACTGAAGGGATTCTTGATTATATCCACTTTGATATCTGGGGTCCAACTAGAACAGAAACGCATGGAGGAGGGAGGTATTTCATAACTCCCATTGATGATTTTAGCAGGAAAGTATGGGTCTATGTGATGAAACACAAGAATTAGGCTCTTCAGAAATTCAAGGATTGGATCATCAAACAAGAGAACCAGACTGGAAGGAAGGTCAAGCATTTGAGGACTGACAATGGCCTGGAATATCTATCACAAGAATTCAATGATTTTTGCAAGTCAAAGGGCATTGTCAGGCACAAGACAGCTCCATCCAATCCACAACAAAATGGACTTGCAGAGAGGATGAATAGGACTATCCTTTAGAGGGTAAGATGTATGTTAGCTGATGCAGCAATGCCAAAGGCATTTTGGGGTGAAGCTGTAAGCACAACATGTTTTCTCATAAACAGAACCCCATCATCAGCTATTGAGTTTAAAACTCCAGATGAGATCTGGTATGGTAAGCTGTCACATTACTTTGATCTTAAGATTTTTGGTTGTCAAGCTTTTGTGCATGTTAGACCGGATAAGTTGGAACCTAGAGCCATCAAGTGTGTGTTCATAGGCTATCCAAGAGGAGTGAAAGACTACAAGCTCTGGTGCTTGGAACCTGGATACAAGAAATACATTATTAGCAGGGATGTTGTTTTCAATGAAGTTGTGATGGATTATAAGCATACAGGAGAAACTCAAGAAATAGATGGAGACATCTCTCAAGATAGCATAGCTGTTGAAATTGAAAAGGATGACCAAGCTCAAGATCAAGCCAATGAACAAGATACGAATGATGAAGAGGATCCAGATTCTGAAGAGGATCAAGATGGTCTTAACCAGGATGTTGCTGAGACTCAAGATCTTAGTAACTATAATCTGACAAGAGATAGTGTTAAGAGATATATCAATCCTCCAATCAGATTTGCAGAGGCTGATATGGTGTCTTATGCTCTTTTCACAGCTGAAGAAGTGGATTACCATGAGCCTAGGAGTTTCAAAGAAGTCATGTCAAGTGAGGATAGAAATCACTGGATGCAAGCTATGGTGGAAGAATTGCAATCTCTTGAGAGCAATAACACTTGGAAGTTGGTGAAGAGGCCAAATGGTAAGAAAATCACCAGCTGCAAATGGATATTCAAAAGGAAAATAGAAGTTGGAAAGACTGAGCAAGTAAGGTACAAAGCAAGGCTTATTACTAGAGGTTTTACACAGGAAGAATGAGTTGATTTTAATGAAGTCTTCTCACCTGTTGTAAAGCATTGTTCCATAAGGATCCTGCTTGCAAGAGTAGCTCAAGATGATCTGGAATTACAACAGTTAGATGTCAAAACTGCATTCCTAAATAGTGATCTAATTGAGGATTGTTGGTCCCGGTACAAGACTGAGGAATACGTGTATGGGGGGAGGGATACATGTATACCAATTTTTCAACCTTAAAACTGACTGAGTCCCCTTTACTCAGAGTGGTAAAGAACTAGGAGCTAATAACACACCTACTGACTACACTTGGTGCGGGTCAGTTGGCTAACTATCAGTTCAAGTTCAGTGCGGAAATGTTTGAGCCCTGATAGTTTAAAGTCTTGTTTAGTTTGCTTTCTGAAAAACTTGTTTTACTCAATTCTGAATAGTGTTTAGTAGGGCAGTGCTCTTTTGAAGATCAGCCTGATTGATTCAGGCCTGATAAACTTGAATGCAATGAATGAACAAGTAATGTGGCAAGTATGTACAATATCAAAGCAGTAAGAACACAAGGAGTTTAACGTGGTTCAGAGACTCAAGCTCCTACGTCCACGGCCTGACTTAACAGGAAATCCACTCAAGGGATTCTTGTTTATAACGTGCCAAGGTGCACCAAGACCAGCTAACCTCACTGATCTATACAACTCCACTTACTAACACACTAACTGACTTACTCCCAACAAGCCTAACTTAGGGTTTTGGTTTCAGTTTGGATTCCAACTAAGTTGAGATTATCCTTACAAGGCAAAGCTATGCTAAGGATCGGATAATCTCTCTAAGCTTAAGATAATGCTATTTAGCTCTTGGAATACAGAATAACTCTCGGTGCTAAGAAACACTTGGGAAATTTAGATGGTTTTCGAGTGCTTCTTTTAAAGGTTGAATGCTTGAGAGTTTGAGTAATTTCTGGCTTGGAAATTTCCTGTAACCTTGAATGGGTTCAAGGTCTTCTGTATTTATAGGTGATTTAGAAAACTATCCGTTGGAGAGATAGCCTTCTAGTCATCTATGTAGAGTGGCTTCAAACGGACATATCTTCATGCAGCAGCCGTCCTTGCATGGATTTGGTATTTGCATTAAATGCACATTAAATGCTTATCCGTTGAATGTGCAGTCTGAATTCAGTCTCCATGTCAGGTTCCGTACGTGCGTGTTCTTCTCGGATTGGTCCACGTCATCAGGTTGGTGAGAATGTCAGAACTTATTCCTGAGCTTCAGGCTTGTCTTATTAAGTTCATTTTGTCTTGAGCCCACCAGTCTTGTCCTGACGCTGAAATTCCTTTTGCATTGCTTGGCTCTACTCCAAGTCTTCCCATTAACTCAGTGACCTCCTGTTCCCATCAGGACTGAGTTAGTAATGACCTCAGGGTCATACTCTTCATTACTGACACTTACTCAGCCAGCTTAGAGGACTGCCATAAGTTCAGGATGGTGCTCTTCGTCTTCAGGCTCTGAGTCTTGATTGTCTCCGGTGAGTTCTCCTCTCACTGAGTGCCTGTGAAGTGTAAAATGACTAAGTACTAATCCTAATCAAGACTAGCCTGACAAAGACAGATTAAGGCAAACATCTTTTCAGGGGTTTTGGGATCTTAATCAAAACTGACAATGTCCCAACAAGGATATTTAAATGAACCAACCTGAAGGATTTGTGCTACCTGGAAATGAACAGAAGGTATGTCACTTAATGAAATCACTTTATGGCCTTAAACAAAGCTCCAGGCAATGGAACAAGAAGTTTGATAGCTACATGCCAGAAATAGGGCTTGAGAGGTCAAAGTATGATAATTGTGTACACTTTGAGAGGCAAGGTAGGCAGGTGGTTACTTACTTACTGATATATGTAGATGATATGCTCATTGCAAGCAAGAGCATGAAGAGAATAGAAATTCTGAAGCATAAACTGGGAACAAGATTTGAGAAGAAAGACTTGGGTGATGCAAGAAGGATTCTGGGAATGGACATCTACAGAAATAGAGCAGATGGGATTATATTCTTACATCAAAAGAGCTATATCCAGAAGGTGCTAAAGAGGTACAATATGCATGAAGTAAGGACAATATATATACCTCTTGGACAACATCTTAAACTGACAGCAGCTCAATCACCAAGAACTGAGGAAGAACTGAAATAAATGGAGAAGATCCCCTTATGCCAGTGGAGTAGGAAGTATAATGTACACTATGATATGCAGCATGTCAGACCTAACACATGGGATATCAGTTGTTAGCAGATACATGGCAAATCCTGGAAAGGAACATTGGGAAGCATTGAAATGGATGTTCAGATACATGAAGTGATCCATTAATGTTGGTCTTGTATTTAGGAGGAGTGAAGTTAAGACTGGTCCATTGGAAGGATTTGTGGACTCAGATTTTACTGGAAACATTGACACTAGAAGATCAATTTCAGGATATGTATTCACTATATATGGGACAACAATTGTGTGGAGGGTTGTGCAACAATCTGTGGTTGCATTATCAACTACAGAAGCTGAGTATATTGCACTTACAGAGGCAGTGAAAGAAGCTATGTGGCTAAGGGGGATTCTGAAAGATTTTGACATCATTCAAGGAGGTGTTGATGTACTTTGTGATAGCCAAAGTGTTATACATCTAGCTAAGCATCAAGTGTTCCATGAAAGATCCAAACACATAGATGTGAGACTCCATTTCATTCGGGACATTGTGGACAAAGTGGTGGTCAAGATGAAGAAGGTGGGGACTGAGAAAAATGTTGCAGATATGTTCACTAAGGTTTTGTCAAGTGCTAAGCTTAAGCATTGCATGAACTTGATAAATCTAGTGGCATGGGATGTGCATTGATGTTTGGAACAGCTTAGAGGATGGAAGAATGGACAATATGCATTGAGGAGGAGGATTGTAACATTTGGAATGTTAAAGTATCAATGCATTTGTCTTCCTAGTATTACTTTTGAGTTCGGGGTGTGCATTTGCCAAAAGCAGGAGTGTATGAGACTTTGACAATTATAACAGAATTTGTTATAACTGCCATATCGAATTGGGCGTTTCTTCTATGGGCTTCGACACTCGAATTCAGTTATACAGTTAGCAGCGAAATGCAATGGGCAGTATATGAGAGCATTAATCAGTTTCAATTACATCAATACAATTCAAGTAATTAGAGAGAGTTCATCTTCTAGGGTTCTTGAGTATTTTGAGATCAATCCGAGTGTAATCTCTGTAATTCATTCTCGTTTATATAATAAGAAGTTCTTCCCTCCCTGTGGACGTAGATCATTCGATCGAACCACATAAATCTAGCGTGTCATACTTTGATTTCCTATTTTGGTCCTTTATTTTTTGATTTCTTTGTTTTTCACTATGAATTACTTGCTGCCTTTCGTGTTGAATCATCTGGTTATTAACAGTTACTTCTGTGAGTGTAGATGCTCCAGGGGTCACCTGCTTGAACGATGAAGATGATGATATTATGGGAGGAATCCCAGTGCCGAACAACACAGTTGAGAACAGTTCATGCTCAGAACAACAGAGTTCCGAGTGGCATAGTTGAGAATAGTTCATGCTCAGAACAACACAGTTCAGAGAAACACAGTTGATAGAAGTTCATGCTAAGAATAACATAGTTCAGAACAAGCACAGTTCAAAATATGCACAGTTCAGACCAAGCACATTTCAGAAAAGCTCAGGCTAAGAGCAGTGCAACCTTGATTTTTGTAACAGTTGAGCAACTGCATAGTATGATTCAGAGTGCAGTGAATTGGGTTGTGGCCGAAAGGATTGCTGACAGAGGAACTCCTCCAAAGCAGATCAGAAATAGGACACTTGATGTGTTCGGAATTAAGGCCAGATCTAACAGAACCTGATCTGGCCCCTCAAATCTAAGGGAACCTGAGCTGAGGTTAGGGGCCAGACCTAAGGGAACCTAGCCTGATCCCAGGTCCGATGGAACTAGATTTGAAACTTAGGGTCTGGAATGTGCTCGGAAATACACCATTATCTTTACTCCCTGGAGACGTCCAGAGAGAAAGCAATGTGAGAACCAGAATTTGGCAGGACAGCTGTCAGCGGGACAGCTGCCAGAGATGTATTGATCTCTATCAGATTAGTGAGCAGAATTTCACATCTCTCAGATTCACATCCTATGAGTCTTGAGAATAAGCATGGATCACATCTAAGAGATGAGTTGTATTTCAGATTTGGAGTTTACATCCTCTTAGCCTTAGCACGAGTTAAGCATGGATCACACCTGGAATGTTATTTAGAACTTACGCCTTATGAGTCTTAGCACCAAGCAAGCACATACAACATTTGAAAAACTAATTTACATCCTATCAGTCTTAACATCAGTTGAGCATGGATAGCATTTGTGGCATGAGCTTTAATCGAAACGAGATATGAATACTAATTCATAACGAAATCAGAATTAAATTTACACTTTATGATTCTTGTTAAAAAATAAGCATAAGTTTTTTCGATACAGTTTTATCAAAGATTTGATACAAACTAAGATATGAGGAGCATGTAAGCTCTAAAAGCACATAAGCGACTCAAGATTTGAGCACAGAATGAAAAGGTTTTTAACATGAAATAAGCCTGGAATAGAAAGTAGAATTGAGAGCATACTACTTTCGGAAAAGAGAAAAATAGGTTTTTGCAAACCTAGATAAAAACCTTAGAAACTATTCTAAGTAATTGAAAAATCGCGAGAGTGATAATTTATTTCCTTGAACGGAAAGAAATTAGAAAGAAGGAGGCAAGATATAGTTATACACTACCTCCAGAATCGAATAGCACAGTCTACTTCTTAAACAGAAGTAAACTCTGAGAAGATGGGCATAAGTGTACGCACACACTATACCCTACAATCAAAATCCTTTTGTTAGGATAAAAGTTGTTAGTTTTGATGAGTTAAAACAAACCAGAGAATGTAATAGGACCATCTGGACCTGTTAGCCAGATGATGAACTAGATTAGGACTTAGTCTAGGGGGAACTGCCAGACCAGAAGACTTCACCAAAAGAGTCACCAGAAGACCTACCAGAAGACCTTTCAGAGGACTTCACCAGAAGACTTCACCAGATGAGACTGACCAGAGGCAGAGGACCTTCCCCAGACCAGACGAGTCTGGTGAACCAAAAGATGCTCAGAATCATCTCTTGATTCTACTGAGTATTCTGGTTCTTGACCAGATCCAGACCAGAAGACATTGAGGTTGCCTGGTACCTGGTCCTGCCTTCTCTGGAGAGAATCAGATTTAGGCATTGGAAGCACTTGACCGTTGGTGATTTAAATCAAGTCAACAAGACCAGGATTGGAAAGTTTTGAAGTCAATCAATCCAAGGATCCCACCAACCCAATCAATCAATTAGGGAATTGATTGATTGAAAGCTTCCCTAAATAGAGGATCTGATTAGATTAGCTCTCCAACGGCTATGCCTTAATCACCTTTATAAATACAAGAGTGCAGATTCAAAGAAGGGCTCTAGATTCTCACGCGCAAGAAGTCATATTCCAAGCCTTTATTCACTCTTAAGCACTTTTATTGCTCTCATATTTTGTATACACTCTTAAAGGAGTTGTTGGATCTCAACCTGTTCATCTCTAAGAAAAGGTTGAAGGCTGTAGACTTTAGATCTAAGCTAGATCTAAAGTGATTGTAAGAAGGAACTGGTACTTCGCAATACCAGTATGTAAGTGGTTTGTTGGTTGGTCAGTGAGACCCCTTTTGATCAAAGGGAGAGTGGACATAGGATATTGAAATCCGAACCACTATAAATCTGGTCAATTTACTGCTTTCTTCATTTCTGTCTTAATCTTACTTAGTGCTCTTATAAAAAGATCTTGATAAAAAGACATATTTTTTAAAGCTTCCGCAATTAATCTACTTAGTGGGACCAACAAGTGGTATCAGAGCAGTGGTCCAAAGACCACTGCTTTGTAAAGCTTTTTGGTGGTCACCGGGCAGATCCATTGCTCTTTATTGTGCTTGATCAAATTTCTTGTTAAATCTTTATTAAGTAAAAATGTCTTCAAAATCTTCATATAAGAGCCGCAAGTTATCAGAATTCTCCTTTGAGGATTACAGCCACTGGAGCTTCATGATGAGTAATCATCTTGGAGCTATCCATCACCACATGTTAGATGTGGTAGAGAGTGGCCCAATTCAATTTTACTGGACTCCTATTGATAGTGGTAGGTCAGAGTCCAGAGAAGAAACAAGTGAAACTACCCAGAAAGCTGCTGAGGACAGAGTTCCCAGACAGAGGATCCTCAAGAAGAAAAACGAGCTTGACAATGATGAAAGGAAGTTATATAATCTGGATCAGGTGGCAAGGACTGAAATTATCAACACACTCACGAAGGAGGTGATAGAAAAAGTCAGAACCTGTGCCACTGCCAAGGAGATGTGGGATAAACTTGCCTTACTCTGTGAAGGAACAGAGAAGATTAAGGACAACAAACTCCAAGTTGTTCAACACTCGTTTGACACATTTAAAATGAAACCAGACGAGACCATTGACCAGCTGGATATGCGCCTTACAAATCTCCTGAACAAGGCTAGTGCCTTAGGTAAGACTTATTCAGAGAAGGAAATTAATAGTAAAATTTTGCGTTCACTAACCAGCAGGTGGAGAATCAAAGTTACTGTGATTAAAGATAGTAAAGATCTCAACACTCTGGATCACCATCTCCTGTTGTCTGATCTCAAATCTTATGAGTATGACCTTCAAGAGGAGGATCAAACAGAAGAGGTTTCCTCTTCTGGTCAAAAAGGAGTTGCATTTTCTTCAACTATCAAGACAGATGATAAGCCCAAGGAGTCTACTGCAGATGACTTGAGTCTCAAGGAGCAGGTAGCACTTCTAACCCGTAAACTTGATAAGATGAGTTCTAAATATGGCAGGTACAAAAAGCATTAGAAGGAATCTACCAGAGATAGGAAGACTTCTTTCAAAGCTGCAGAAAAAAGAAAGAACATCTGGAGACTCTAGGGAGACCAGATTCAGAACTCCAGAGAGGAGAAGAGAAAGCAGCTCTGGGAGATCAGATTACCAGAGGAGGGATGGCAGTTCTAGCAAATTTGACTACCAGAGGAGAGAGAGAGTAGTCCAGCCAGAACAGAGTACAACCAGAGGAGGAGAGATCCAAGTCCCAGTCCCAGAGGAGACAACACCTGTTACACCTGTAACAAGCCTGGTCACTACAACTATGATTGTCCTCAATTAACTCCTAAGGAAAGAGAAGAGAGAAGACTCAAAAGAGATAGGAGATATGCAGACAAGAGAGCACTACTGGCAGAAGCAGAAGAGGAGGATACTAGTTCCAGTTCTTCTTCTTCTGATTTCGGATCTGATGATGATATATGCCTTATGGCAGACATCACTGAGGTAAATGAACCTACTTTATGCTTGTCAAATTCCAAATATACTGAATTCTCTCATTCATCTGGTGCTTCTAGAGAGTCTGATATGCAGCAAATGCTATCAGATCTCCAAAATTGTGTCCAACTTTGCCAAAAACTTGAAAAAGAAAATGGTAGGCTAAGAGCTGAAGTTCAGTCTCTATCTAATGAGCACAAATCTGCCAGAGAACTCATGAAAGACCATTCTAAAGAAGTCTCTGAACTTCAAGAAAAGGTCAAAGAAAGAGATACTCTGGTAGATCAACTCATGAAAGAGAAGAACTCTCAAGCAGAAGAGTTCAATGAGCTCAAGGCCAAATACCAATATCTTATCAAAGGTAAGCAAGTTGAACAACCTATTATGGAGGTATCCAAGACCAGAGAAGTTCCAACTGTTGTATCCCTGATACAAGGATCTTCTCAAAGAATACATGATAAGAGTGGTTTAGGATATTCTGGAATTACAACCAGATCTACTAAATTTTTATGCAATAAAGGCAAGTTGTCTCAAAGATCTGGTGAATTGGTAGAAATCTAGGGTGAAAAGGATCCTAATGGAAAAGGTTACAGAATACTTAAAAATCCTAATCGGATTAATGATTACTCTGCTGACCATATAGATGAAGTTCCCAATGAGTTCACTGAACTGGAAGAGGAAATCTTAGAGCACAAACGCCAGATAGGAGAACCTATGAAGATTGATGGTTCTGTTCAGGTGCCTAACCAGATTAGGAGACCTCAGAGGAAACCTAATAGAGTGGAACCTAAGAAAATTAAGGGATCTAAAAATGGAAACTCTAAGAGGAAACCTAATCAGAATAGGAGATATCAAAGGAGATATACTGAACCATAGAACCTCAATCAGATTCAGGGATCTCAAAGGGGTTATGCTCAAAGAAGATTCCAGAACAGGAATACTCAGAAGGAATTTTATCATCAGAATAGATCAAATTTTCAGAACCAGATGAGGTCTTCCAGACCCATCTATAGAAAACCAACTGATCTGGGTAGCTATGACACCAGAGATGGTTCTTCTAGGATGTACCCTTACAACCAGACCTTTAAGACCACGTCTTTAAGGTAGGTCATTCTTAAGACCAGATTTGAGAAAAGATACACAAGACCTGTTTATAGGAAAGGTGTTCTGATCAGACTAGTAGCTCAATATGTCATTGTAAGAGGACATGTGCTGGTAGATAGATTTGGAAGGAAGATAAGATCTCCTCATCCAGCAAGGGATGATCTTTATCTTTGGATTCCTACAAAACCTGCAACTAACCAATCAGGACCCAGCTCCAGTAGGGGACCTAATTGATCTTTCTGCAGGAGGATAAGAGCCCATTGGAGAAAGGACTTTCAAGCAAATATGTGTGGTACATTGATAGTGGATGTTCCAAGCACATGACATTCCAGAAAGACCATCTCCAGGACTTCAAGCCAATGAATGGGCCAAGAGTGATGTTTGGTGACAACAACTATGGAGTCACCAGAGGTGTTAGAAAGTTGACTTTTAATGGCGTATCTGTAGATGAAGTCTACTACGTTGAAGGACTCAAGCATAATCTTCTTTCAGTATCCCAATTTTGTGACAGGGGATACTCAGTGAAGTTTTCTAGTGATTCATGCACTGTCTTTTCTTCTGATTATAATGATATTTTGCTTATAGGCTTGAGGAAGGGTAACATTTATCTTGCAGATTTTAGCAGTTACCCAAGAAATGCTTGCCTGGTTGCAAAGGGATCTGTAGAAGACAGCTGGTTATGGCACAAGAGATTGAATCATCTTAACTTCAAAACACTGAACAAGATTGCCAGAAAAGGTCTTATTTGAGTCTTCCCAATGAAGTGTTTAAGAAGGATCGGGTTTGTGGTTCATGCCAGAAGGGTAAACAACCCAAGACCTCCTTTAAGGATGTCCAGAGTACAACCACAACCAGAGTACTTCAACTACTTCACATGGACCTGTATGGACCTGTTTCTCCTCTTAGTTTCAGTGGAAGGAAGTACACCCTGGTGATAGTAGATGACTTTTCAAGATACACTTGGGTAGTTGTTAGGATATAGATTAGATGTTTTGAAGATGTTAAAACAAGAACTTGTAATAGGACTAGTTGAATCTGTTAGTCAGCTACATATCAGTCTAGGTTTAGAATAGGTCTTTGGTTAAGGGGGAAGAAATTTGTGCAGACCAGATGAGGTGACCAGATGAGAGGTTACCAGAGGAGTCTTGTAACACCCAAAATTATTATATAAATTACTATTATGTTATTAAAAGAAGTATTTGATTTTAATATTAAAATGAGTAATATTTTCAGGTTATTATATTTTAATTATAATCATATGAATAAATATATATGTATTATGTACAATATGGGTATATATGTATATAATGTTATAGATATAGTTGTACAAATAAATAAAGAGAATATAATTTGAAAGGTAAGTAACTTAGTTACTATTCGGATAACTGTTGTTGGGATATGTTTTAGTTTTGATGATTTTCCAAAACAACATGTAATAGGTTTGAAAGCAGTCAGTATAGTATCTTTTATTTCAGGTCAGGCAGTCATTTCTCAGTAGAATAGGCTGTTCAGTTGAGGGGGAACTCAGCGAGGGGGAACCTTGCAACACAGCCTGAGAATATCAAATTAACACCAAGAAGAACTGACTGAAGTCATGCCAGAAACCTGAACCAGAAGAGAAACCTGAAGGATGTCCCACTGAGTGTAAACCGGGCTGATCTAAGCTAAGTCAGGTGGACCACTCAGTGAAGAGCATGATCAAGAGGATCAGTGTTGCACCAAGTAGGCCCTGAAGGAGTCAGGCTACTGTGGTCAGGGAAGTTTGTCATTCAGCCTTATGACAAACTTCTTGGAAATGATCTTCAAACAGTCTCTGAAGGACAACTACACTGAAGACGTTCAGTCCACTGAAGATCATCAGTCAGTGAAGGAGGAAGCTACCTAAAGTCAGTGGGTCTTAGTCAAACCCACTGAGTCAAAGATCCGTGAATCCAGGCCACGTGGACCAATCAGCACGAGGCAGTAACTCTGACACTGACAAAGGCCGCATTCCAAGGAAAGTGGTTGAAACCATTAAATGTTGGATTCAAGTGTGTCTTCCCTCCAACGGATACATTTGAATCCCCATTATAAATACAAGCTAATGGCTTCATTGTAAGGTGTGTTGTATTGTGTAAAAGAAGAAAATAAACACCTACAAGCTGTGAGAGTGTGTGAGTTGTTAGGGAGTCATAAGGAAGAGTTTCTCACACCCACGACACTGACCTTTAGGGTTTCACTAAATATTCATTGAGTGTCAAGCTTGTAACTCTTAGCTTAGAGAGGTTTTTCCAATCCTAGCTTAAGGCTAACACATTGTAAGGGAAAACCTCACCTAGTTGGAGAAAACCAAACCAAACTAAACTCTTTCAGAAGATTGTTAGGTTTGTAGTGAGGTGAGGAGAGGCAGCCCAGGGAGTGGCGTGAGTCCAGTTGTAAGTGCACCTTGGCACGTTAAAAACAAGAATCCCATGTAGTAGATTTCCTGTTAAATCAGGCCGTGGATGTAAGAGCTTGAGTCTCTGAACCACGTTAAACTGAGCGTTGTTTATTTGTCTAAGCACTTGCTAATTATTTGTAGTGTATGCTCTCTGAGTGTACTTGGAAAGTTTGAAAAGAAGATTAGCTAAGTATTTTAGTCAGGGAGAACCAATCTCACTGACAAGCTTAGGCTAGCACTCGAGAGTTCAGTCTCTCGAGTCACTGCCTTGTTAAGAGCCTGAGCTCGCAAGTCAGCTGCACTAACTTGAGTGTTCTGACTCTTAGCAACGCAGTGACTTGAGTATTCCGTCACTGAACTCAGTCAGGGTGCAAGCTGTGTTTTATAACGCACTCGAGAGTTCAGCATCTCAAGCCACTGTCCTTGCTCAGAGCATGAGCCTCCAAGCCTTCTCACTGACTTGGTAGCTCAGCCTCTGAGCAGAGCAGTGACTTGAGTATTTCTCACTCTTGCTGAACTCCCCGAGTAAAGTGGTTTAAAAAAAAAATTGCTCCTGAATTCCCATTTTGCCCTTCGAAGACGGGGACCATCAACTGTCTATATTTATTTATACTTAATAAATAATAAAAGGGAAACTCGCAGATATATACTCTAAAAAGGAAGATCATATCTATCCCCTAGAAAAAAAACTTGACTCGGAAGATTTCGGATTAAGGTAACTTTTCTTTTCTTTCTTTTATTTTTATTTTTCTTTTCCGCCGTGCTCGGTCGCCGGCGATTATCGGAATTGGTCATACTATATACCGAAATGATCGTATTGACTCGTAGATTCTAGAAATGAGGTCGTTTTATTGTTTCGGCGCTTGTAGCGTCGTGAATTTGTTGTTGAAAGTCCGAAAATTCAGAATATTTTCATACTTTTCCCCGGCCGTCGCCATCGTTCCGGTGAACGATAGTTGACGAGCCTTATACCGTTTTGAAGTCTGCAATGCATAGATTATAGTTATGTCTTCAATTTGTAAAATCACTGTAGGAATCGTCTGGAATTTGAGTTGGAAATTGACGTATTAAAACTTAATTTCACTGTAAATTTTGGGATTCCGTTTTCGAATGAAATCGAAGAGTTTGTTGTTGGAATTGGGTGTAGTGAAAGGTATAGGCTTGATTTTTTGTTGTAAATGGTGAGAAATAGGCGAAACGGCCATGAAATTTCAGCTTTGAAGCTTCGGCAGTTACAGGAATGGCCGTTGCCGATCGACGATGCTTTTGGGTGTCCGATTGTTATGTATATTTAGTGGAAAAGGTAGCCGAGATCGTAAGGATTCCAACTGTGTTTTTGGTTTCGCGATTGGAGGTGTAAAACTCCGAATAGGACCTATTTGTATAAAAGGTTATAAGTTTAGGGGATGCCAAAGAGAATTAGATTAAGTTCAGGGACCATTTTGCAAATAATAAAGTTTGGTCAGGTTTGACCGGTCAACTGGTCAAAGGTCAACTTTATTATAATTACAATTTTGCCACTCATTTTCAAATGCTCGTAAAATCTTCGTTTTTCATCCGATTCGATCCAAACCAGTGTCAAAATGTTCTAAATTCAAAACCCTACAATTTAGTATTAAAGTTGGGTGAGCCAAAACCTAGTAAAAAGACTATTTTACCCCTGAACGGTTACGAGTCCTAAATTCTCATTTTAATTCCAAATTCTTCGTTTTAAGTCTGTTTTAGCTCTAACGAGTTTCATTGTACTTCTAGTAAGTCTCTTAACCAATAAGAGCCCTCGAATATACCTTTTAACTAACAGACGAATCAAACAAATTTTAGAAAAGACTAGTATACCCTTCAGTCTAAAATGAAACCTAATAACCCTGAAACTCTAGAGTACACATGTTATCGTTATAATAAGTTAATTATTATATAAAAATAGCTCTACTGAGAATTCTAAACATCCAGTGTAATATTCTTTGTAGGGCCAGAGGAGGGCTGCGAACCATAGAAAAGTGTTGTGCTCCAATACAAGATACTCCACATTGAGGTGAGATGATTTCCACTCTTAACTGAGTTTAACATTCTATGTTATGATTGTTATGTTAAAATGTGATATGTGAGTGATATATGTCATGACTGTGCAACAAATGTGAAATTTGTATTTAAGCCGGGTAATGGCCCGTGATGTATTCAAGCCGGGTAATGGCCCGTAATGTATTCAATCCGGGTAATGGCCCGTACTATGTGCAATCCGAGTAATGGCCCGTACTATGTGAGCATGAGTTACATTTTCATGTTATGTGTTGTTTACATATGCCTTTTAACAGTGCAATCATTGAGATTTTTCCACTGAGTGTATTTGAGACACTCACCCCCCCCCCCCCTTCCCCTATTTATTATTTCAGATGTCGAGTCTTGTGTGGAAGGATGATGGAGATGCAGTACTGTTTTCTGTTGAAACATTGTGAAATAAATAAGTATTCTTAGTTTTTGCTACTCGACTAAAGGCCAATCGTGTTTATGTATAATTAGAAGTACACCGGTTGAATATGTTGTAACAAAACATCGTATTTTGCTTTACCACTCCCTATGTTTAATTATCGCATGTGAGCGAAGTTTCTTAGTTCGTTTTTCTTACATATGTATCCTTGGTTTCTGGTTGCTTTAGGGGTATTGTTTTTCAAACTATTTATAGCTTCCGCTTACGAAATATGGATTTAGTTTCGGTAACTCTAATTTTGGGTTTAAGGACATTATTTAGTAGCGCCTCAGCCCTAAAGGATCATCATTCGAAATTCTAAATGTCGGGGTGTTACAGTTGGTATCAGAGCAACGATCTGCATTTGGTAGATTTGTCCTGAGTGTTATTTTTCAACGATATTTTATTGAGTCATAGTAGTTAATTTATAAAAGAATTTCATCAGTGTCTGCATCTTTAAGCTTTCGACTTCATTAGACTCTGGTAAGTGCTCAACGTGTACTATGTGGCCTATGTGATTTTGTGTGTGATATTGATTATGTAATGCATATAACTTAATGTCATATGATTAATGTGAGATATTCCATTTTGTGTTGGAGCAACTACACGACCTAATATGAGATTTCCGGTTCATACTAATATTTATGTACTAGATACGAGACTTAGATTTTAATTTATTTTGCGTGACAGATGGACTACGATTTAAACCAATGGCGTCTCGATAGATGTTTGCGTCATGGAAGGAACGAGGAGACGGATGTAGGAGCACACATCGCGGAACTAACGATCCTCTGGAGGGAGGCCCGATTTATAGGCTTCGAAAGACCGGATTTCCAACACTGTGATATCCTCATATGGTCCCTGCCATATATTTGGCATTTTCGCGCTGCAGCACTATACAATCAGATGGTACACTTTTCTCCCGGAGGTGCGGATCCCGAGATTGGCTATCGGGACTTCTCAGCTGCTTTATTCCGTGAATGTGTGTGGAGTGATGCTCCACAAAACCCGGTTATGGTTCCGGCTAACGTGGTACCGGAGGAGGAACTGGAGGAGGACCCGGAGGAAGATCCCGATGAACCAAATGAGGAGCCAGAGGAGATCCCACTGGGAGAAGGGGAGCTCACTGACACGTCCGATGGTGATTAGAGAAATGAAGTAGTGGCCCATTGATATATTTTTGGATAGGATAGCGGCACGCTCTGTGAGAGAACATAGCACCCTTTTTGGCATGTTGTATATTTTTATATATTCACCTAGGTGCCGTAGTAACTTTATCAATGGGTGGTTTTGAATAGAAGTGGGGATATGTATATATTGGTCGCAATGGATGTTATATATATATATAGTGAAGCCAAGTGGCAACTTTTGCTATATGTGATTTTGTGTGCATAAATAAGTGTTTGTTTGTTCGTATATCTTCATTAATGTTTATGTGAATTATTAAATTGGTTTGGTACACGACAACAGATCATGAAGCGTGGTAGACCACGTAAGCAACCACTAGCAGAAGCTCCACTCGTACCAGCACCAATACCAGCACCAGTACCTGAAGCTCCACCAGCACCAATACCAGCACCAGTACCTGAAGCTCCACCAGCACCAATACCAGTACCAGATGCTCCACCAGTACCTGAAGATGCTAATGTTGAACCTGACGATGATTTTATAACATTTCTCCGAGGATTCCAGGCTTATTGCCGCACTCAAACCCCTGAACAAAGAGCCGCTATGACTTGGCTCAATTTTAAGGAAGTCGTTATCCAGAACTTCATGTCACAGTCGTATCAAGACCGTAAGGAAAATGAATTCCTTTTCCTGAAGCAAGGATCGATGACCGTATTGGAATATGAACGTCAATTCAACCAACTTTCTAGGTATGCCACCCATCTGGTGAATACTGAGGCGAAAAAGGCGAGGCGATTTGAGAAGGGTTTACGTTCGGAAATTAGTACGATTTTGGCAGGACAAGGATGCATGACTTTTGCATAAGCTTTTGCTAGAGCTCAGGAAATTGAGTCACGAATGAGGAATGATAACGCTAACAAAGGCACGATGACTACTCCGATTAAACGAAAATTTGGGAACCCGAACATGGGAAGAGGAAATAATAACTTTCCAGGAAAGCAAGTTGGAACAAGTGGAAGTTCAACATCAACAACTCAGAGGAATGTTCCACCCTGCCCTAAATGTGGGAAAAATCATCTTGGAGAGTGCCTGTTTGGGGCAGGTGTATGTTATCGTTGTAGGAAGCCGGGACATACTATATTGAACTGCCCACTATGTAACAACAAAGGAAAGCCAAATGTGAGGACTGCTCGTGTTTTTGTCATGACAGAATAGGAGGATGCAGATGAGCCAGAGACGATGACGGGTATGTTATTAGTTTTTAATATACTTGCACTTGTACTTTTCGATACTGGAGCTACCAATTCCTTTATCTCTACCCGAATGTTTGAGGTACTAGGCGATAAATTTGATGCAATAAGTAATGATACACTTGAGGTTAGCATACCATCTGGTAGAGTTATACAGACTGAGAAATTGTGTCAAAGCGTGCGTATAGAAGTTGATAATAAAATATTGATGGCGAATTTACATGTACTTAAGATGAAATATTTCGATGTAATTTTGGGTATGGACTGGCTTAGAGCCAATCACGTCGTCATTTGTTGTCATGAAAAATAAGTGATATTTCAACCGCCTAAAGAGGATAAATTCACATTCATTGGAACTAAGGTTGGAATACTTCCACGGATAGTGACTAAGATGAAAGCAAAGAGAATGTTGAGAAAAGGGAATTTCCAAGCATATCTTGTTAACGTGGTAGGTCCTGAGGAAAAGGGAGTGAGAATAGATGACATTCCTATCGTGCAAGATTACCAAGACCTCTTTCCAGAAGATTTGCCAGGTTTACCGCCTGATCGGCAAGTAGAGTTCACAATTGATCTAGTACCAGGAGCTGCACCAATTTCAAAAGCACTCTACAGGATGGCGCCAAAGGAGTTGCAAGAATTAAAAATCCAACTTCAGGAGCTTTTAGATTTGGGTTTTATAAGACCTAGTGTTTCACCTTGGGGAGCGCCTGTGTTATTTGTAAAAAAGAAAGATGGTTCGTTTAGGATGTGTATAGACTATCGAGAATTAAATAAATTGACCATCAAGAACAAATACCCCCACCAAGGATAGATGATTTGTTTGACCAATTGAATGGTGCAACAATATTCTCTAAGATTGATCTAAGGTCTGGATACCATCAAGTAAGAATTAAGGAGGGTGATATTCCAAAGACTGCTTTTAGGACACGTTATGGACACTATGAATTCATAGTGATGCCATTTGGGCTTAGTAATGCACCAGCAATCTTTATGGATCTGATGAATCGTGTTTTTCATCCATACCTTGATAGGTTTGTAATTGTATTCATTGACGATATCCTAGTGTATTCACAAAATCGGGAACAACACGAAGAACATCTTAGAATCACTCTGGAGACGCTAAGGAAGGAGAAATTGTACGCTAAATTAAAAAAATGTGAATTTTGGTTGGATAGGGTTATTTTTCTAGGTCACATCGTTTCAACTCGAGGAATTGAAGTGGATCCAGTAAAAGTCGAAGCTGTGAATAAGTGGAAGGCACCTACAAATGTAAGTGAAATACGGAGTTTTCTTGGGTTAGCTGGATATTACCGAAGATTTATAGAAGACTTCTCGAGGATTGCAGGACCTTTAACGAATTTGACCAGGAAAGAAGTTAAATTCCAGTGGACAAATGAGTGTGAGAACAGTTTTAGGGAATTGAAGAAAAGACTGGTCTCGGCACCATTTTTAGCTCTTCCCGATGGATCAGAAGAGTTTGTCATCTACAGCGACGCGTCGAAGAAAGGTTTGGGATGTGTTTTGATGCAACACGGAAAGGTGATCTCCTACGCATCTAGGCAATTGAAGCCTCACGAGCAAAATTATCCAACTCATGATCTAGAATTAGCAGCAGTAGTTTACGCTTTGAAGATTTGGCGACACTATTTGTACGGAGGGAAGTGTCAAATTTACACAGATCATAAAAGCTTGAAGTATTTCTTTGAGCAGAAAGAGTTGAATATGAGATAGAGAAGGAGGTTGGAATTAGTAAAAGATTATGATTGTTCAATTTTATACCACCCTGGAAAAGCAAACGTTGTAGCAGACGCCTTAAGTCGAAAGGGAAAAGGAGACTTGACTTGTGTATTAACGAGTAAAAAACAATTGATAACTGAGTTTGCACAAATGAGATTAGAAGTAGTGGTACCCCCAAAGAAGATCGAGGTGATGATAGCCGCAATGGTGGTAAAGCCAACCCTAAAGGAAAGAATTATCGAAGCTCAAAAGAACGATAACCTCCTGAACAAGATTAAAGGTTATATTGGAACAGGGAAGGCAAAAGGTTTCACATTAACCCGAGATGGGGTGCTTGTTTTTTAAGGAAGGCTATGCGTTCCAGATGAGGAAGAAATAAGGAGAACAATATTGGAAGAAGCTCACTGTACTCCATACACCGCTCATCCAGGAGGCACAAAAATGTACTAGGACTTGAAAAAGATGTTCTGGTGGAGAAGTATGAAGGGAAGTATAGGATCTTTTATTCAGAAGTGCATGAGTTGTCAACAGGTGAAAGCGGAACATCAACGACCATCTGGACTATTAAAACCATTAGAAATTCCAGAATGGAAATGGGAGCATATCGCGATGGATTTTGTTGTCGGCTTACCAAAATCTATGAGAGGAAATCAGGCCATCTGGGTTATTGTCGATCGATTGACCAAAGTGGCCCACTTTCTGCCAATTAAGATGACTTTTGGACTAGATAGACTTGCACAATATATCTAGAAGAAATTGTCAGGCTACATGGAGTGCCAGTTTCTATAGTCAGTGATAGGGATCCAAGATTTACTTCCAAATTTTGTTGTAGTCTGCAAACTGCCATGGGTACTAAATTAAATTTCAGCACAGCTTTCCACCCTCAAACTGATGGACAATCAGAGAGAACCATCCAAATATTAGAAGATATGCTGAGAGCTTGTGTTTTGGATTTCAAAGGAAGTTGGGAGAGTTATTTACCATTGGTGGAATTTGCTTACAATAATAGCTACCAAGCCTCGATCCATATGGCTCCTTATGAAGCTCTTTATGGAAGGAAGTGTAGATCGCCCTTGTATTGGGACGAAGTCAGCGAGAAGAAAATTCTAGGGCCCAAAATAATAGAAAAGACGGTGTCGGCAATCGAAAAGATCCGGGAAAGAATTAAGGTGGCCCAGGACCGACAAAATCATATGCGGATAAGCGACGCAAGGATTTGGAATTTCAACCTGGAGACAAGGTGTATTTGAAGGTCACACCCACGAAAGGGATTTTTCGCTTTGGCAAGAAGAGAAAACTAAAACCAAGATTTATCGGACCTTATGAAATTTTAGATTGCGTGGGAAGTTGAGCTTATCGACTGGCATTACCGCCAAGTTTAGCTGAAGTACATGATGTATTTCACGTGTCAATGCTGCGAAGATATGTATTTGATCCAAGCCATATAGTCAATCATGAGGTGATAGATATTGACAACAACTTGTCATACAAGGAATTTCCAGTAGCTATTCTCGACCGAAAAATTCACAAGTTAAGAAATAAAGGGATTACCTTAGTTAAGGTACAATGGAATAGGCATGATCAAGAAGAGGCAACCTGGGAACAAGAAGACGAAGTCCGAGAGAAATATCCCAATCTGCCTTGGCTTGGTAAGTAATTTCGAGGACGAAATTTTTATTAAGGTGGGTGTCTTGTAACACCCAAAATTATTATATAAATTAATATTATGTTATTAAAAGAAGTATTTGATTTTAATATTAAAATGAGTAATATTTTCAGGTTATTATATTTTAATTATAATCATATGAATAAATATATATGTATTATGTACAATATGGGTATATATGTATATAATGTTATAGATATAGTTGTACAAATAAATAAAGAGAATATAATTTGAAAGGTAAGTAACTTAGTTACTATTCGGATAACTGTTTATATTTATTTATATTTAATAAATAATAAAAGGGAAACTCGCAGATATATACTGTAAAAAGGAAGATCATATCTATCCCCTAGAAAAAAAACTTGACTCGGAAGATTTCGGATTAAGGTAACTTTTCTTTTCTTTCTTTTATTTTTATTTTTCTTTTCCGCCGTGCTCGGTCGCCGGCGATTATCGGAATTGGTCATACTATATACCGAAATGATCGTATTGACTCGTAGATTCTAGAAATGAAGTCATTTTATTGTTTCGGCGCTTGTAGCGTCGTGAATTTGTTGTTGAAAGTCCGAAAATTCGGAATATTTTCATACTTTTCCCCGGCCGTCGCCGTCGTTCCGGTGAACGATAGTTGACGAGCCTTATACCGTTTTGAAGCCTGCAATGCATAGATTATAGTTATGTCTTCAATTTGTAAAATCACTGTAGGAATCGTCTGGAATTTGAGTTGGAAATTGACGTATTAAAACTTAATTTCACTGTAAATTTTGGGATTCCGTTTTCGAATGAAATCGAAGAGTTTGTTGTTGGAATTGGGTGTAGTGAAAGGTATAGGCTTGATTTTTTGTTGTAAATGGTGAGAAATAGGCGAAACGGCCATGAAATTTCAGCTTTGAAGCTTCGGCAGTTACAGGAATGGCCGTTGCCGATCGACGATGCTTTTCGGTGTCCGATTGTTATGTATTTTTAGTGAAAAAGGTAGCCGAGATCGTAAGGATTCCAACGGTGTTTTTGGTTTCGCGATTGGAGGTGTAAAACTCCGAATAGGACCTATTTGTATAAAAGGTTATAAGTTTAGGGGATGCCAAAGAGAATTAGATTAAGTCCAGGGACCATTTTGCAAATAATAAAGTTTGGTCAGGTTAGACCGGTCAACTGGTCAAAGGTCAACTTTATTATAATTACAATTTTGCCACTCATTTTCAAATGCTCGTAAAATCTTCGTTTTTCATCCGATTCGATCCAAACCAGTGTCAAAATGTTCTAAATTCAAAACCCTACAATTTAGTATTAAAGTTGGGTGAGACAAAACCTGGTAAAAAGACTATTTTACCCCTGAACGGTTACGAGTCCTAAATTCTCATTTTAATTCCAAATTCTTCGTTTTAAGTCTGTTTTAGCTCTAACGAGTTTCATTGTACTTCCAGTAACTCTCTTAACCAATAAGAGCCCTCGAATATACCTTTTGACTAACAGACGAATCAAACAAATTTTAGAAAAGACTAGTATACCCTTCAGTCTAAAATGAAACCTAATAACCCTGAAACTCTAGAGTACACATGTTATCGTTATAATAAGTTAATTATTATATAAAAATATCTCTACTGATAATTCTAAACATCCAGTGTAATATTCTTTGTAGGGCCAAAGGAGGGCTGCGAACCATAGAAAAGTGTTGTGCTCCAATACAAGATACTCCACACTGAGGTGGGATGATTTCCACTCTTAACTGAGTTTAACATTCTATGTTATGATTGTTATGTTAAAATGTGATATGTGAGTGATATATGTCATGACTGTGCAACAAATGTGAAATTTGTATTCAAGCCGGGTAATGGCCCGTGATGTATTCAAGCCGGGTAATGGCCCGTAATGTATTCAATCCGGGTAATGGCCCGTACTATGTGCAATCCGAGTAATGGCCCGTACTATGTGAGCATGAGTTACATTTTCATGTTATGTGTTGTTTGCATATGCCTTTTAACAGTGCAATCATTGAGATTTTTCCACTGAGTGTATTTGAGACACTCACCCCCCCTTCCCCTATTCATTGTTTCAGATGTCGAGTCTAGTGTGGAAGGATGGTGGAGATGCAGTACTATTTTCTGTTGAAACATTGTGAAATAAATAAGTGTTCTTAGTTTTTGCTACTCGACTAAAGGCCAGTCGTGTTTATGTATAATTAGAAGTACACCTGTTGAATATGTTGTAACAAAACATCGTATTTTGCTTTACCACTCCCTATGTTTAATTATCGTCTGTGAGCGAAGTTTCTTAGTTCGTTTTTCTTACATATGTATCATTGGTTTCTGGTTGCTTTAGGGGTATTGTTTTTCAAACTATTTATAGCTTTCACTTACGAAATATGGATTTAGTTTCGGTAACTCTAATTTTGGGTTTAAGGACGTTATTTAGTAGTGCCTCAGCCCTAAAGGATCATCATTCGAAATTCTAAATGTCGGGGTGTTACAAGTCTGACCAGATGAGGTCTGACCAGAGGAGTGCGACCAGATGAGCTCTGACCAGAGGAGTCCGACCAGATGAGCTCTGACCAGAGAAGTCTGCCAAAGGAGTCTGACCAGAGAAGCCTGACCAGAGGAGTCTGCCAGAAGATCTCTCCCAGATGAGGTTCAGAACAAAAGTGTCACCTGACCAGATGAGTCCTGACCAGAAGACCCCAGACCAGACGAGTCCAGACCAGACGAGTGTGATGGATTAGTTCACCGACATGGAGGCTGCATATAATCTGGGGACAAGGAGATCTTGGAGTTTCAATGATGGAGAAGAAGGCAATCTGTAGAGTCAACTGATAGGAGGATTGATTGATTGATTGGTATCAATCTTGGAGTATCCAATCAATGGAGGAGATCAATCAATCAATATAATCAATCTGTGATTGATTATATTCCTCCAATTATGGTTGTTTGAATTTCTAGCTTCCAACGGCTAGTTAATTCCTACAACTATAAATAGGAGTATTTTTTGGTTGAGTTCATTAGAGAGACAAGAGTCGGGCAAGAGCACACAAAGACACACGAACTCTCACCATATACTCACCTTGTTTATACAAGCATTATATCCAATCTTTAGGAGTTTCTAGTTGGAATATTACTCAACCTATTCACCACATTGAAAGGTTGTTGTAAGCAAGTTGTACGAAGGATCTAGTACTTCGCAATTCCAGAAAGTTAGTAAGTTGGTTGGAGAGAAAGTCCCCTTTGGAGAAAGGGAGAGTGGACGTAGGACAAGTTGGTCCGAACCACTATAAATTCTGGTGTTCTTTATTTTCTGCACTTTTAATTTTAGCACTTTCTTTAAAAGGGTTTTCTTAAAAATAAACTCAAAACGCTTTCCGCTGGATAAACCTTTTTGGGACCAACAGTAGTGTTCTTGTTTAAGAAAAATGAAACTATCACTAAGCTGCCAGAATTCTTCAAGCAGATTCAGAATGAACAGAACCAGAGCATAATCAGGATCAGAAGTGACAAAGGGACAGAGTTTCTGAATTCACACATTGCAGAGTACTGCAAAGAGCATGGGATTTTTCATGAGACATCTGCTGCCAGAACACCCCAACAGAATGGAGTAGCAGAAAGGAGGAATGGAACCATTAAGGAAGTTGCAAGGACTCTTCTAGCAGAGTACAACACACCACAAAGGTTTTAGGCAGAAGCTATCAACACAGCTTGTTATACTCAGAACAGATGTCTAATTGCCCAGAGACATAGCAAGACACCATATGAGGTATGGAGAGGTATTTTGTTGCAAGTGTTTCATCCATAACAATGGGAAATCAAAATTAAAAATTTTTGATGCTAAAGTAGCAGATGGAATATTTTTAGGATATTCCACCACTAGTAAAGCATTCAGAGTTTTTAATAAGAATTCACTTTGTGTGGAGGAAACACCCCATGTTGTTTTTGATGAATCTGTTGTTGAGTGCAAGGTGGAATTAAAGTCTTCTGATGAGACTCAGAATCAGACTACCCCCAGAGTAATCAAGGTCAATCCACCTACTCTTGATTCAGACTCAGATTCAGATTCAGATGGTGACCCATCTTCTGGTTCTCTGAAGGAGAAGTCTTCACAAGGAGCAGAACCAGAAGAGGTTGGAACTCCTATAGGGGGAAGCTCTCCTGCAGCTGGTGATATTCACCAAGGTACTGCAGTGGATGGTAAATCAGGCAAGGCCACGGGAAGGAGGACCCTGGTTGATCACCCCAATGACCTGATAATTGGAGATCCAACTAAGGGTGTCCAGACTAGGAGAACTCTTAACTTAGCTGTCTTATTTAGTTGCTATGTATCCTTGATTGAGCCTAAGAACATCAAGGAGGCACTAAAAGATTCAAATTGGATTGTTGCTATGCAAGAGGAGCTGAATCAATTCACCAGACAGGATGTTTGGGAGCTGGTAGACAGACCAAGACATTAAAAGGTGATAGGCACTAAGTGGGTTTTCAAGAATAAGAAAGATGAGAATGATGTCATTACTAGGAACAAGGCAAGGCTAGTGGCTCAGGGGTATTCTCAGTCTGAAGGAATAGACTATGATGAAACTTTTGCTCATGTTGCCAGACTAGAAGCCATCAGATTGTTTCTAGCATATGCTGCTCACATGAGGTTCAAAGTATACCGGATGGATGTGAAATCTGCCTTTCTTAATGGGATTCTCATTGAGGAAGAGTATGTGGAACAACCTCCTGGTTTTGAACAAGGTAACAAAGTGTTTAAGCTTAAGAAAGCTCTTTATGGGCTGAAACAGGCACCCAGAGCATGGTATGACACTCTTTCTCAATTTCTTCTGGACAATGGTTTTACTAAGGGTAAGATTGATAGGACCCTGTTTAGGAAAGAATAAGGAAATGACATCCTTCTGGTCCAAATATATGTTGATGATATTATATTTGGATCCTCTAACAAGAAGTTGTGTGAGAAGTTTGGTGAACTCATGCAGAGCCAGTTTGAAATGTCTATGATGGGTGAAATGACCTATTTCTTAGGTCTGCAGGTAAAGCAATCAGAGAAGGGAACTTTCATCAATCAGGCTAAGTACATCAGAAACATGTTAGAGAAATTTGGAATAAGATCTAGCAAAGCAGCCAAGATTCCTATGATGACAAATTTCTACATGGATCCAGATGAGTCTGGAGAGAGTGTGGACCAGACTCAGTACAGAGCTCTTATTGGTTCTCTTCTGTACTTGACTGCAAGAAGACCAGATATAACCTTTGTTGTTGGTGTGTGTGCCAGATTTCAAGCTAATCCTAAGAAAAATCATTTGGAAGCATCTAGGAAGATATTGAAATATCTTAAAGGGATAGTGAATTTAGGGTTATGGTATCCTGCAGATGACAATTTAGAGTTAAGTGGTTATTCAGATTCAGATTATGGTGGGTGCAGAATTGATAGGAAGTCTACAAGTGGAACATGCCAGTTTTTAGGGAATAAGTTGGTATCTTGGTTCTCTAAGAAGCAGACTTCAGTTGCTACATCAACAGCAGAAGCAGAGTATATGGCTGCAGGCAGCTGTTGTTCACAACTACTTTGGATTGGTTAATAGTTAAGGGACTACCAGATTAGAGCAAAGGATATTCCAATCTTCTGTGATAGCAATAGTGCAATAGCAATCACCCAGAATCTAGTTCTTCATACCAGATGCAAACATGTTGATATAAGGCATCACTTTATAAGAGACCATGTTGAGAATGGAGATATAAGGATGGAAAAGATTGCAACAGAGAAGCAGAGAGCAGATATTCTGACTAAGCCTTTGGCTGAAGCCAGATTCGGAGAGTTAGCCTTTGAGTTAGGACTTTTGGATCCAGAGACAGATTTGGTTTAGGGGGAACATCAGAGAAGTATCCTTTGTTTCATTTTGTTACATAATTTTATATATTCAAACTAACATGCCTACAGGTTAGATACACCAGGGAAGTTACATCTCCAGATAAGGTACGTACCAGATGAGGATTGTACCGGGTGAGGTACATTTCAGATGAGGTACAGAGATAGACTCCAGAGAATCCAAGAGTCAAATCTGACCAGAACCAGATGAGTTTTCATCAGACGAAGATGTAACTCCAGACTAACCGTGGTATCATCTGGTTACTATTCCAGGTGACAGGTATGCATTTACTTCTCTGGCCTCTGATCATTGGGATACACTTTCAATATTAGTAAATACACTCAAAACGTTTCAACTTCAGGGTGTATTTTAAACTAGGGTAGAGGGACTAGGCAATCATTTCGCTTTTTCTCTTGACTGCCACAAAACCCTCTCGATCCCAGTCCCAATGACCATGCCCACGCACTATATTAAATCTGTAACTTGCCTTTTAATCGTGGCCGTCAGATTTAATTACTGTGCAATATGTCAATCAATTCAAAAATTGATTTTGTTCCCTAAATTAAAATTTGCAATTACACGCGTTCACACTTCATTAATTGATCAAGCCACGCGTCTTGCCCTAATTAAATCAAACTTTCTTCAGTCTGTCCTTTCACGTTTCCTTACTCTCAAATCCCTAACCTCTCTCTCTCTGCAAGTTCTATCTTTCTCTCTCTCTCTCACAGATATGGCACCCAAATGCGATTTCGATTCGGAGCACGTATGTAAGAAACTAAAGTCAGAAACGGTGGTGGACTTCTATTCCACCAAGAATCCGGCGGTGTTAGAGATTCTGGAATTATTGAGGAAATCTGGAGTGGAGGAGTTGATCTCCAAGGTTCCCAAGGACTTGCGTACGTTGGATGGGTATGCTGCCTAATTTTTTGTCAGGATGAAGATCCACGATGACCACATCTCCTCCAAGCTTGATAAGGAGGATGTCGTCTTCTCGAAGCACGATTTTTGCAGCCTATTTGGAAATATTTCCTCGGAAGGAGTGGATCCCCTGAAGTACAAAGAAGGAGAAGCAGTTGAATCCTTCAAGCTCTTTGCCAGATCTTCATGTCAGAATTTGACAAAGGGGTTTTTGGACTAGCATTTGAGGTAAAAATACAAGGTACTTTTTGATATCGTGGTGAAGGTGTTGATGTGCGAGAGCCATAGCACATATGCCATATTCACTGGCAGGCTCTGTGTTATGAGGGCTATTTTGGATGGTATCCAGTGTAATTTGGGCAGAGTTCTTCTGGGGCGTGCTAAGGAAGAACAAGCTGAAAGTGCAGAAGGAGGAGTGTCCCAGTCTGCCAAGAGAGCTGCAGTACTTCTTCAATGCCAACGTTTCTCTTGGCACAAAGCTTACCCTTATCTTGGACTCCATCTTCCCAGAGAAGAAGTGGAAGGAGTCATGGTGCAAGGGCTTTCACAAGTCCAAGATCTTCTTCTCCAAGGATGGGCCTCTTCATGGCCATCCTGATTCTGATGGAGAGCAAGTCATCCCTGCCCCTCCTCTCCAAGCAGTGCCCTCACCTGCTAAGGGGCAGAAGCAGCAGCAGAGCAAGAAGAAGCCTGCTGAAACTACTGGTTCTTCAACCATAGCTTTCTCTGGATCCTCAGAGGAGGACCAGATTCCCCTTCTAGATGTTTTGAAGAAGAAGGGTGATGGTGAAGAAGCTGCCAAGAAGGCAGGAGCAGCCAAGCGGAAGAGGCCAAGAAAGCCTCTGTAAAGAAGCCCAGAACAAGCAGAAGGGCTAAGAAGACACTTCTGGTGGATGAGCCATCAGAAGAGGGGGAAGAAGAAGAGGTTGAGCCTCTTAAGAAGAAGAAGTCTCAGGCCAGGAGAGTCATCTTTCAGGAGTCAGACTCTGTATCAGACCTGGGAGATGCTTTGGAGCAGGCCATTGAGGAGGCCTCTCATCTGATGGAGGAAGCCACGGCTTCAGAGCAGGTAAACCTTCCTATCCCATCATCTGACCCTATAAACCTTGTAACCCCCTCTACATCTCCCCCAGAAAACTTTCCCCAAAACCTCTCTTCTGCTCCTGGTGTCCCCATCTCTGCACCAGAGCAGACCCTACCTGCTACACCCCAATACACTCTCTCCACCATCCCTACACAAACTCCCTCTCCCCCCTCTTCACAAATCCCTCTCCCCACAAACCCTTCTCCCCCAGCCCCTGTGCCAGAGGTGCCATCAACCTCTGGTGCAGAACAACCCTTTCCACCCTCCTCACAAAATCCCATCCCAGCCTCTGTACCAGAAGTTCCACCTACTTCTTCTGGTGCAGAACAGCCCCTCCCCACACCCTCCACACAAATTCCTACCCCTCCTCAATCTCACACTGACCAGATTCCCGCCTCTTCCATGGCATTGGGATTTGTTGCTCCTCCTCCCTCTCCCACATGCCTATCTAGCGATGATAGTAAAGATGAGGATGCTTCACTTGAGCCTGCTGGCTTAGCCCCATCCTCCTCTGCCTCTGGGCCCAAACCCTTTTCATTCTCTTCTGCAGAAGTGGGTCCCATCAGGCAGAGCATGAGTGTAAGTGCTCAGCTCTGGCTAAGAGAGCATTTTCCCATCCTGTTGGAGCACTTACCCCTGTTGGCGGATCTGACTGACGCCAAGGTCAGGAGCAAGGCCAGACTAGAAGACGTGGAGGACCTAATGTTGTTGCTTGAGGAGATGGGTCCTCCTAATTTCACTGCCTGGGAGATTGAATTGAAGAAGAAGCTTAATCTCCAGAATCCAGCGGAATTGGAGACTCCAGAGGCAGCCAAGGTGGTGATTTGCACCTTGCTTATCCAGCAGGGAGTTATGATCTCCCAAGAGGGCCCCTCTTACAAGTTTGGCCCCCACTTCACCTTCCCTCCAGAGCTCTACTCTGATGAGGAGGACTTCGATGTGGCTCCTGTCGTGCTCCAGAAAATGAAGGCTTTCTTCAATGAGCAGATCATGCAAATCGGCAGATTCTCTAAGGCCATGCAGCACCTGGCTCCTGCTTTGGTTGAGGACTAGATTAAAGTTGAGAGAAGAAGATTCTTGAAGCAGATCAAGGATGTTTTTGCCTCTGCCAAAGCAGCTTTCAAGTCTGACTGCCTCTGCTTGAAGATGGATGTGCACGAAAGCCAGAGGCAGATTCAGCAATACGTTCTGGACCAGGTGAGGCATGTATCTGTGCTGAAGACGGAGATGGCCTCACAAATGCTGCAGACTGCAAAGCTCAAAGACTCCCTCCAGGAGATGCTCGAGAAGCAAGAGAAGTTGGTAGCTGAGTCTAAGGCTTATCTGGAAGAAGCCAGGCAACTCCGTGATCTTCACTCTTCCTCCACCACTGCCTTGCCTGATCTCATAAGGCAGGTAGTGCAGCCCCTTATTGATGAAGTTAAAAAGGGGGAAGAGCAGGCCAGAACTGATCTGGCGAAGACCACTATGGAGACTCTCTTTAGCCATGGGGTGCATCTGGACCTGCTGGAGAACACTTTGGCCCAGGCGGAGCTGCAGAAGAAGAAGAAGGAAGAGTTAAAATCTCTTACCATGGCGAAGCAGCTGGCGGCAGAAGAGGAGTCCACGGATATACAGCTGGATCCTATGTCCGTTTCTGGACCTGCCAAGAGGAAGATAAGGAAGGTGAAGAAAAGCTTCCTTGAAGAAGTTGTTGAGGAAGCAGAGAAAAGATTCAAAGAGGAGACACTAGAAGAAAAGCAAGACAGAATAAGGAAGAACATAGATGAAGAGCAGAGGCTCAGATATGTTAGGAGGTAAAACAAGAAAGCCAGAGAAGCTGGTATTACTCCTAGTGCCAGTGGATCCAGCCAGAGGAGGAAGGCTCATGTTGAAGTGATGGAGATTCTGCCACTCAGGACAGAAGGGTCCTTTGACTCTACTGTGCATGTTCCTCTCATTGAGAAGTGGAGAGAAGCCAAGACTCTGTGGTTTATCCAGCACTACATCCGGAGGCCCCCTCCAGAGGATGATGCGCTTATTAACAGAACCTTCCACTCTTGGATGAAGGCTTTTGATGTAGATCTCTACATTCAGCTGATGGATTCCACCATAGAATTCAATCTGGAAGTCAATGCCCCAGAGTTTCACTATCTCAACACACCTATGCTTGGGGACCAGATTGATTGGATAGAGTTGAAGAAGTTGTTCAAGACCAAGGTGTTGGTGAATTTCACTCCAACATCTTCTGCAAAGTTGAAGGCAGTTCAAGACAGATTTCTTGACTGGTTTCTGGTGCCAAAGGAGAACAGAAGATATGCATAGTTTAGGACTCTGAAATGCAATGTAATTTGTAATCTTTTGTCCTCTATTATTAATGAAACATCATATCTCTCTGTCTTAAAGACAACTCTTTGTTGTCTTCTTGTTAGCCTGATAAGATCTATTCTAAGGTCTTATCCTTCTATTGTTTTCATGCTTAAGTATTAATGTTTTGATCAGTTCTGGTTAAGTTTTAACTCCATCAAAAAGGGGAAAATTGTTAGGAAAAAAGTTGTTAGTTTTGATGAGTTAAAATAAACCAGAGAATGTAATAGGACCATCTGGACCTGTTAGCCAGATGATGAACTAGATTAGGACTTAGTCTGGGGGGAACTGCCAGACCAGAAGACTTCACCAGAAGAGTCACCAGAAGACCTTTCAGAGGACTTCACCAGAAGACTTCACCAGATGAGACTGACCAGAGGCAGAGGACCTTTCCCAGACCAGACGAGTCCGGACCAGACGAGTCTGGTGAACCAAAAGATGCTCAGAATCATCTCTTGATTCTACTGAGTATTCTGGTTCTTGACCAGATCCAGACCAGAAGACATTGAGGTTGCCTGGTACCTGGTCCTGCCTTCCCTGGAGAGAATCAGAGTTAGGCATTGGAAGCACTTGACCGTTGGTGATTTAAATCAAGTCAACAAGACCAGGATTGGAAAGTTTTGAAGTCAATCAATCCAAGGATCCCACCAACCCAATCAATCAATTAGGGAATTGATTGATTGAAAGCTTCCCTAAATAGAGGATCTGATTAGATTAGCTCTCCAACGGCTATACCTTAATCACCTCTATAAATACAAGAGTGCAGATTCAAAGAAAGGCTCTAGATTCTCATGCGCAAGAAGTCATATTCCAAGCCTTTATTCACTCTTAAGCACTTTTATTGCTCTCATATTTTGTATACACTCTGAAAGGAGTTGTTGGATCTCAACCTGTTCATCTCTAAGAAAAGGTTGAAGGCTGTAGACTTCAGATCTAAGCTAGATCTAAAGTGATTGTAAGAAGGAACTGGTACTTCGCAATACCAGTACATAAGTGGTTTGTTGGTTGGTCAGTGAGACCCCTTTTGATCAAAGGGGAGTGGACGTAGGATATTGAAATCTGAACCACTATAAATCTGGTCCATTTACTGTTTTCTTCATTTCTGTCTTAATCTTACTTAGTGCTCTTATAAAAAGATCTTGATAAAAAGACATATTTTTTAAAGCTTCCACAATTAATCTACTTAGTGGGACCAACACCTTTTTATATGATAAAAAAAGGCAAAAATTAAGCATGCCTTAGAAGCTGCACAAAGATAAGAAACTGAAAGGCCACAAGTTTCCAAGAGTTGGAACACTTGGCAAAGTACGATACACAAGATAAAGAGCGCGCAGTCTCTGAATAGAAAGAATGATCATGGGTCTCTATATGAAATAGGCCTAGAGTCAAAGGATAAATTTGAGAGCATGCAAGATGTGTGACTCGGAATAAATATTTGAGATTTTATTTCAGAGAGCCTGAAATAAGAACCAGAGGAGAGAGTATGCGTAGCATCAACTCTCCAGAGTTGAAAATGAATTGAGAATTTATTTCATAGAGCCTGAAATAAGAACCAGAGGAGGGAGTATGCGTCAACATCAACACTCCAGAGTTGAAAATGAATTGAGATTTTATTTCAGAGAGCTTGAAATAAGAACCATATGGGGAGTATGCATCAGCATCAACATTCCAGAGTTGAAAATGAATTGAGAATTTATTTCAGAGAGACTGAAATAAGAACCAGAGGGGGGAGTATGCGTCAGCATCAACTCTCCAGAGTTGAAATGAATTGAGAATTTATTTCAGAGAGCCTGAAATAAGAACCAGGGGAGGAAGTATGTGTCAGCATCAACTCTCCAGAGTTGAAAATAAATTGAGAATTTATTTCAGAGAGCCTGAAATAAGAACCAGAGGAGGGGGAAGAAATGAATTGAGAATTTTCATTTCATAGAAAAGACAAGAAGGAAAACAGAAATTCATGATTAAGGATATGCTTGTGAAGCTCTCTAGAGCTGGAAATTTAATGTTTAGATCTGGAGAAGATGTTAAGAATAACCAGAGATAACGAGATTAAGCCCAATCCTGCCAATTGTGTCTTTTGGTGGATAATTGAGAAAATTTCTGGGTAACACCCTAAAGAATGATAGATGTGAAAGCAATTTTGTGAATGATATCATTTCGGAATCTGCAAGAAACACAAAAATGTGAATGAATGGGTAATAGCATTGAGTTGTTTCAGCTTTGGATCAGTTAGAGTATTTGCCAGTTTTGTTAAGATCCTTGTGAAAGATCTGGATTAGAAAAAAATGAAAAGTGTTGGCAGTTAGTTGATAAGGGCTTATTCGCACGGTGCCTTTGGCACTTGGCCCATATCAAAAAAATGAACTCAGAGGTGGAACCTTCTCTCAACTCTCTATCAGAGTTGGACCAGAACTTAACAAGACAACTCCGAAAAGTAGTCTTGTGGAATAATTTACACGTGGATGTGCGTATATGATTGGATTGAACTTAATTCGAGGCGATTAGCCCTTGAATTAAGAGAAATGGATTAGATTTGCATAATTCAACTCTGAACTGTGATAAGCTAATTCTTAGAGAAGAAGATAAGCATGTAAGTTTTCAGATGAGATAAACATTTTGTTTGACTGGATTCAGATTTCTATTAATTATCAGTTTTCAGTCAGAGCAGTACGTTTGCAGAGTTGTTCATCTGTGAGGTCCACATCTTGCAAGTCTGGACATGAGCTTAGCGTGAATTATAGGTCTCAGCTTGTGCTAAGCATGAGATAGAAATGATAAATTGAATTATCAATGCGTAAAGTACAACACGCGGGAGAGGGGCAGAATACAAATATGAAAAAACATTAATGAGCACTTATTCCAAATGACATCAGAGATCAGAAGTCACTTGGAATAGGGGGGAGTAGTTGATGTGGGCTAAGGGTGCACGACCTCACACTTTGTGGGCCCATATCAAGTGAATCACAATTGAGCTCCAGAGCAAAGCTGGAAGAGACTTTACCCGAATATGGTATCGTCTTATTACACACGTGTGGATGCATGCTTAGGGTGAAAACCCGGATTTATATGAACATGGTCGGAGCAGAGCTGAGTATTATCTCAACTCTGCTACTAGATGCCTTAATATGAACTTACTGAGTCTAAAGCTGACTGTGACTCTGGAAAAATCGTCTCTGAATCGAGACCGAAACAATGAAAGCATATTTATATTTGTGAATGGATGACAGAGTTGACATTCCTCTCATCTCTGCCTCTAGAGGCTCTGAATAAGCGAAGAGTCGGAGGGGGGATCTCGACGTAACGAGATTGTATTTTATGACATGATGTTTGTCTTGACTTATGAGATCACGGTCATCTCTGGCCGAGCTACTTTTTCCAACTCTGAGACGAGGCTATGTCAAACTTTTTTCCTATCAAAGTTGAGAAACAAAGAAATCACCAAATGGTAGCAATCTGTCACTTGTCCATACCACACTGATTTGAGGTCCCCACGAGAATTAGGGTTACACTAAGAGAATGACTCTTATGCCCTTTAATGATAAAGGTATAAATACCTTCACTTGTCTTCCTCAAAGGTATGACTAAAAACCCTATATACTTGACTGCATTTTACATGGCATTTCTTGTATACCAAGTGTGCTGACTTGAGCGTCGGAGGATCGATGTCTGAGCCCCCTCCGGCTCGATTTTGTATAGGTTTTTCGCCGGAGCTCTCTTCTGCTATTTGAGAGCCGATTTCGCAGAAATCAGAGACGGGCTGGAGTTTTCAATGCCTTCATCCTCATTTCAATAAATCTTTGTTGATGTGCATCATTTTGCCTTCATCACCAATAGATGCAGTTTTTTCATGATAAAGTCGTGACTCGTGAGGGATATCTCATTAGAGTGGGAGAATGGACAGATAGGGGTGGGAAAGATGAGTACTTTAAGGGGATAGGGAAGATGATTATCATGGTTCCCGGGAATCTTCTTTAGTCGCGCCCTCCAGGCGAGATTGCATTGTTCATGTCAGTTTTGGTTGCATGCTCCTCTACCCTGTTGGTGAATGATGGGGCCCACTTCCAGTCTCTTGTGTAGAGCGCGCCTGCCTTACAGTTGCGGCTTGAAGAAGTGGTTGTGCTTATTTTGAAAACAGTTTTCAAAACCACGAAAATTACATAACCAGTTCTTTTAATTACAAATTTTAAAAAAATCCTAAAACAAATGATGGAACACCTGAATGTATATATATTTTTATAATAAACTTTTATTTGAAACGACAGTATATCAGTTGAGTTATGAAATATTTACAAATTAAGTATATATTATGTGTATTTATCTTTTAACACGATTGGAATTCTCTTTCGCTACTTAATTAATTTTAATTGTCACACATACAGACCGCATTGAAGACGGTACGCTGCGGATTTGTCTATGCTACTACATTGTTGGGCAGTGCCTATCAGTGGATATAACCGTACGCTGCAGTGCCGCACTTCAAAGTCCAAAAATTCAACAATTAATTAATGCAGAATAGAAGGATAATATAATAGGCACTTATTACTCGATGTACTCACACAGATCAACTGGATTCTAACGACGGTAAAATAAATGGATCTCGTGACACTTGTGACTCTACTACTACTTCTGGCATTGGGATACTTTTATCTCCGGAGGTCTGGTCACCGGCGACGGCAAGGGAAGCTTCCGCCGGGGCCATACCAGTTTCCGATCATCGGAAACGCTCTCCAACTTGGCAAAAACCCGCACCAATCACTAGCCAAACTCTCCAAAACATACGGCCCCTTAATGTCCCTTCAGCTCGGGACCATATACACCGTAGTCGCATCATCCCCTGAAATTGCAAAAGAAATTCTACAGACCAACGACCGAGCCTTTTCCAGCCGCCCTATCTCCATCGCCTTACAATCCTACGACCACCACAAGATCTCGGTGGCCTATTTGCCCCTCGGCGACAAATGGCGAAAGCTACGGAAAATATGCCGAGAACAGATGTTCTCCAGTCATCAGCTCGATGCTGGCCACGGCCTTCGGCAGGAGAAGCTGCAGAAACTGCGCGAGTACGTGGGGGAATGCTGCACACGTGGCAGAATCGTGAACGTCGCCGATGCTGCATTCGTGACCACTCTCAATCTGATGACGGCCACGCTTTTTTCGGTTGATTTTACCGATTTTGATTCGGATGTTACTCAGGAATTGAAGGATTGTCTTGTGGGTGTAGGGAGGATTGCCGCCGCTCCAAATGTAGCCGACTTTTTTCCGGTTCTTCAGCGGTTCGATCCGCAGGGGATTAAGAGGGACGCAGAGTTTTATGTTGGGAAATTTCTTGGTATGATTGGAGATGTAATCAACCAAAGATTGGAATCGAGAGGGAAGAAAAGTGATATGTTAGAAGCACTTCTCGATCTTAGGGAGGGAAGCGAGTGCGAGCTGAGCTTGGAGGAGATACAGCATCTATTCTCAGTGAGACTTATTAGAATTAATTTCACATTTTTTTTAATAAGAGAGAGATTAATTCTTCTTTTGTTAGGACTTACTTTTTGCAGGAACAGAGACGGCTTCGATCACAGTAGAATGGACAATGACAGAATTACTAAAAAACCCCGAGAAGATGAGTAGAGCTACTAATGAGGTGAGAGGAGTGATCGGGGAAAACAAACGAGTCGAGGAATCAGACATATCAAGACTCCCATACTTGCAAGCCGTGATCAAAGAGACCTTCCGGTACCACCCGGCTGCTCCGCTCTTAGTTCCGCACAAGGCCGAAGAGGAAGCCAAAATCAACGGTTATACAATTCCCAAAAACACACAAATACTTGTTAACGTTTGGGCAATGGGGAGAGATGCAAGCATATGGGAAAATCCAGACGTGTTTGAGCCGGAGAGATTCTTGAACAGCAAACTAGACTTTAAAGGCCAAGATTTTGAGCTTATTCCGTTCGGGTCAGGGAGAAGAATCTGCCCGGGTTTGCCGCTGGCTGACCGAATGGTGCATCTGATGGTGGCGTCTTTGGTTAATGATTTTGATTGGAAAGTTGAAGCAGGGGTGGTGCCGGAAAAAATAGACGTGACCGAGAAGTTTGGGCTGGCATTGCACAAGGCAGTGCCCCTCAAGGCTATTCCAATATCCGTGTGATCCATTTAATTGCTTATTTAGAGATTGCCGAAATAATATAATTGCTAATGTTTTATTTAACAAACCTATGTGATTGAATAATTGCCATGTATAATAATTAGATCGTGTGCCCCAATTGATATAGTGATTATCTTTTTGTTCTTAAAAAAAAGGATGATTGATTTACGTACAATATAGCTCTAAGTACCGTAAGCAGAGTGATTGTATATGTCCTGATTATTGAAATATATGTCTTGATTATTAGTATGAGTAACTGTAAGCTCAAGAGCTCGAGTTTTGTGATCTTTATATATAAATTGAACAAAAATATTAGTATATATATAGTTACTAGTACAGTACCCGCGAATTTCGCGGACTTTTCATAAAATATTCGGCCAATCCTTTTCAAAAAAATTACATGCATTCGGAATAATTGTATAACATTTTACGAATGTTTCATGGCTCTCCTTTTTTAATTTTATTTTCATGTATACATAACTCTCACCATGATTGCAAACCTGATCCATACAACTAATTAAGTACATCACTCAAGAAATATACAATGAAAAATTAGATAATTTTTTAAAAACACTTTCAACTAATAGAAAATAAATACTTAATTTTATTCGAACGATATTACAGATTTCTAAAAATTTCTCTGTACACAATATTCATTGTATACTTTGACGACTTAATAAGCCGATTATTTGGAAAAACACCAAAATATCTGACATAATATTTGTTGCCCTCTAAAACAAATTCATTGAATCCCCCAACCAAATCAAGCGGAACATAGCAAAAGATACCCGTTCCCTGAATTCAACATAAATTGAAAAAAAAATTAATAATACCATAATAAATACAAACAAACTCCATGAAAATATTTAACACATTACTATCAACAATAAAAGCTCAATACCAAAATCAAGAGCACAAATAACCTGAGAATCTATCATCAATATATTCATGCTTTCACAACCATTTGTCACCCATGTTTGCAGAATTCTCACATGGACGACCAAAGAACACATGCCAGAAAGAAATAACATAAGCAATGGTGTGAACATGTTGCCAAAACACAAGTGTATGGTAATAGACAACTAATCTTGAAACCAACTAAAAATGCATAGTCATATATATATATATATATATATATATATATATATATATATATATAGAGTGACAAAAAATAAGTAATGGGGGAACATAACAAAAAATAATACATTCCAATTAAAGAGAATAATAAATAAATACAATAATTTATAAATGATATATAGTAGATAATCAATGTATCATCAAAGGCAAAAAAAATAGTCACACATTGAATACATGGCAAAAATTATTAATGCATAGCAACGATGATAAAGAACAATTATTTAAATATAAAAAAAATTACATAGTCAAATTAGTTCACTAATCAAGACATATCAATTTAGAACAATTTGGTATTATAAATCTTTGCGAACCAACACCTATATAATTTGTCATGAACTAAAATAATTATACTACTAACATAAATGAGTCCATTTAAAAATAATCCCTTATACGGCAAATTGAATACTTAATTTTCCAAGGCCTTTGATAAAAAGAGATTTTAATTTGTTGGCCCGAGAGAAAGAAGGGTCCAATAGCGAGTGAAAAAAGGACAACTTTTACACGCATGCATTCAAAATAATTAACACTAAGTACCATAATACATGATAATAGGACTATTATCAAAATAATAATAATAATAATAATAAATAGACTATTTTTCTTAGACATAGCCCATTTTTGTCATATTTTAAGTGATTAAAAATATTATTTGATCACATAGAATATTTTAGAACCTAACTAATACTAAGGTAAAATTTAATATCAACGAACACTAAATAAGCAAGAGACATTATATTATAATTACACATTTGTTGCATGGACACTAAATTATACTAAGGGGTAGATAACTCTTACAAAGTCAATTATAATTTTACAAAATTGGTCCAATAAAAAATGACCCCATTAAAAAATAATCCCATAACAACACATATAGTCCCATATTTTCCAAGATCTTTGACCAAAAAATGATATAATTTTTTGGCGCAAGAGGAATAAATAAGGTTGATTAAATGATCCCAGAAGAATGGGTAAATTTGTATGACTGCCCGCGAACCTCGACGAAGAGTCCAATAGTGGACTTAAAAAATGAATTTTGTACAGCTATACTAAAAACAGTTAGCATTAATTATCCTGGAATCATTGTTACACAAATCACATCAAAATAAGTTGATAGGGCCATTTTCAAAATATATAAAAAAAAATGGGCAAACTTTAATTTTAACAGATTGACCAGGTAATGAATAGTAGTAATTAAACTAATTACATGGTCATAGTAAATTGAATAATTAATTTTTCAAGACCGTTGATAAAAAGAGAATTTAATTTTTAATGATTAGCATTCCTTATCATGGTAACATTGCAACACAAATCACCACAACAGAACTTAATAGGACCATTCTCGAATTATTAAAAAAAAACAATTTTTTTTTTTTAAAGATTAACCATTTTAGACATATAATATTTTAGGACCTAACCAATAATAAGGATAATTTAATATCAAGGGACACTAAATAAGAAAGAGACGTTATATTTATAATCATACAATTATCATATGGACAATAAATTATATTAAAGGGATAGTAAATTGTCAAGAGGAATTAAATCATAATCACACACTTGTCACAGCACCCATCACGCTCCTGCCGCCCATGCCATGGACTAAAATTGATGCATTCTTAATACATGGCTACATCCCTAATTTTACAACATTGGTCCAATACAAATAATTCCATTAAAAATAATTCCACTAAACGTCACATCAAGTCCCACAATTTTCCAAGATTTTTATCAAAAGATAGATGAAATATTTGGCCGAAGATGAATAATTAAATTTGTACTAAAAATGATTAGCATTAATTAACATAGAAACATTGCAACACAAATCACCAATACAGAAGTTAAAAGGACCATTTTCGAATTATTTAAAAAAGAAAAGAAAAAGGAAACGGTTAAATTTTTAAAAGATTAACCATTTTAGACATAGAATATTTTATGGTCTAACTAATACTAAGGAGAATTTAATACCAAGGGACGCTAAATTAGCAAGAGACATCATATTATAATTATACATTTGTCATATGGACACTAAATTATATTAAAGGGACACTAAATTATCAAAAGACATTAAATCATAATCACACACTTGTCAAAGCACCCATCACGCTCCTGTCGTACATGATATGGACTAAAATTGTTGCATTCCTAATACACGGCTACATCACTAATTTTACAATATTGGTCCAATATAAATAAATCCATTTAAAAATAATCCCTCAAACGACACATAAAGTCACATAATTTTCCAAGATTTTTATCAAAAGATAAACGAAATATTTGGACGCGGAGAAATAAATAAATTTGTACAAAAAATAATTAGCAAATTATCATGAAAACATTGCAACACATATCACCAAGACAAAAGTTAATAGGACCATTTTCAAATTATTATTTTTAAATAAAAAAAGGGAAAATTATATTTATAAGAGATTAACCATTCTAGACATAGAATATTTTAGGACCTAACTAATACTAAGGAGAATTTAATATTAGATGGACACTAAATTAGCAAGAGGCATTATGTTATAATTATACATTTGTCATGTGGACACTAAATTATATTAAAGTGACACTAAATTATAAAGAGGCATTAAATCATATCCCATTCCAGGAACATTTTTTACATAAGCTATTTCAAGACCTAACCAATACCATACCCCTACCATTCTTTCATGGACCAAAATTGTTGTCTCTCTAAAACATGGTTACATAGACCATATAATGCAAATTTAAATTTTATATTTATACATTTATCCAATATAAACGATTCCATTAAAAAATAATAAACACTAATCATCTTGGAAACATTGCAACACAAATACCGAAACATGCGACAATAGGACTACTTCTGGAAAAAAAAAAACAAAGGAAAAACATTTTTTTTTTAAATTATTCAGGTAATGAATATAAGTGATTAGACCCGCGTGTTCGCGGGTTTATATACTACCGTAAAATGTTTACACCGTTCCACACTAAGTAATATTTTCTAGCATATTTGATATTATAACACATGAAAATAGTTTATTACTCTTTTAGTAATACATTTTGAAATTGCATACGGGTAATCATGTTTAAAATCTCCAAGAAGTTTTAATTTTGAACAAAGTCGCATGAAATTCACCAAAGGAAAAAGTCATAATTGTAACAATAGGTCTAACATGTTTAAAAAAACTTAAATCCAAAAATTATCCACCAAACCCATAGTATAAGGCACCAAAATCTATCAGCGAATTTATATCAATTAAATACTTAAATTCACACTATGAATTCAAGAATAAGCGGCTAATGCTGGAGGATCTTAACTCGAAGAACTGTACCAACACCGAGTTCCAAGTCCCTTGCGATTTTGACGAAACCGGATGACATTAGACGACGACTACCCTCATCATTAAAAAAACAACATTCCAACTCATACCTCGACTTTTAACTTGAGTATAATAAAATTCTTCATAATTCTCCTTCATATGGTCCTCCCAGAATTGTAATGGTATTGGCTGCAACACAAACACACTTACATATATGTACATATAAATCAACAAACTAAGGAAAATGACAGTAAGATATTCTGACCCACCAGTCTGCCCTTATTCATGTAAGAAGAAGTAATACACCGCACAAAATCTTGAACAATACTTTCACTCACCGCCGAAACACCCTACATTTAAGCAAAAAATTAAATGTCAATTAACACACTGATATATACATGTGATCCAATCACCAACTTGTCACACCTAATAACCCACCAATCAATTATTGTTCCAATTTCATATTCTACAAAGAACAACAAAAGAAAATCAAACTAAATGCATTTAACTAAATAGGTCCCTTAAATATGTATAATACATTAATTAATATTGTTGTAAATATCAATAAAAGTACCTTAGATGGAATTTGTTGACCCAACACTCGACAATCTTCTACTTGAATCAGAATCTGATACAGAGTTGTGATACAAAATAAATAAAAATAAATTAATAAAAAAGTAAATAAAATTAGTTCTAAAAATACAGAATAATATATAACACAAATGCATACATGCTACAAAAGAATCACACATAGTTCAAATATAAAGGGTATATATTAATGTACTATCACCATCATCAGGCGTAGATGATCCAAGTTCGCAACCATCATTGATAAGAGACTTAAAATTTATCCCACCACTACATCTTTTGTCCTTAAATCAACATATACCAATAGTTTACTATTATATTGTAAACTCAGAACATTTTTTTTCCGCCGGACAATTATTCACCAAAATTGTAGATTCAAGTCACGACCGTTATCTTTCATACACAAAAATTGTAATTTCAAGTCACATATCCTCAAAATTTGATTAATTATTCATTCTCCATACACACATTTATATTGGTATCCATACACGTATATATATTAGCACTTATATCATATGCCTTCCAAGAAATTAAAAACAAAAACAAAATAAAGTTGCAACTGATGGACAAAACTAAAAACAGAAACGGTTGCTAGTTTATTTCTCAAAATTGTAAATGTAAGTTGTATCCCTATTCCACATCATACTTTTTAACTTAGCAAAAATTAATTAGTCACACGGATATATCGATATTTATAACACTAAGGAAAAAATAAAATTTATTGAATGTCACATCCTTATTCTTTGATTAATTAAAAAGTATCTATTCAAATGTAAACATTGGTACTGATAATATGTATTATATAGATACATTAAATATAAAATAATATATAGTACACTTGAAAACTAATTTTAAAGCACAAAGCTCGAGGGATTGACACTAATATTAGTTAAAGATAAAGGAACTAAACTTTATCCTAAACCCAAAATTATTTTTAATTAAATTAACTAAATACCAATAGCAACTATAATTATACAAAATTGTGCAACCTTTTCCTAGGGCATTTAAACCGAAATTGGAAAACATAAGGGACTTAAATTTTGAGCTACATTTATAATCTTTATTTCTCAAAAATCTGCGAATGCAAGTTACATCAATAACATGTATGGCTACATGGGAGGAAGCGATAAAGGACAAAATAAAAAAAATGCACAACCAAATGACCAATTTTAAAGTAGCAAAGTCGATGGACTGACAATAATACTATGCCAATAGTTTAAAATTACATAAATATCGCAATATTTTTTTTTTCAGCCGGTCAACTATTCACCAAAATTGTAGATTCAAGTCACGGCCGTTATGTTTCATACACAAAAATTGTAAAATTGTAATTTTAAGTCACATATCCTCTGATAATTATTAATTGTCCATACACACATTATATATATTGGTATATATTGGTATCCATACACGTATATACACGGCTGTTATTAATTATATATTGGTATCCATACACGTATATATATTAACACTTATACCATCTGCCCGACAAGAAATTAAAAAAAAAAAAAAGTTGCAGCCGTTGGACCAAACAAAAAACAGAAAATCAATGGACTGAAACAAAATTTTGATAAAAATATGGGAATTAAATTTTATCCAACCCTGATATATTTTTTTTAATTAACAACTAAAAAAAGTAATCACCACTGCACACACTGCAGAATTTTATTATTAATGATAATTCGACTATTGCATTTAATACAAAATTTAATATCATTCAAACATAAGTCACTTTAAATCTCAAACATCATAAAAGTCCACATAAAACAACAACACAACCAAGCAAAATTACAAGAGAAGAATCAACCACCAGTATCTAATATATAAAAACAGTAGAAGCTAGCCCAGCCATCGTCTGGTAATAGTAAAATACTAATCATCGTAGCTAAACAATTATCGGCGAAGGCATTGGCAAAATAATAATAATAATAATAATAACAATAAAAAAGGACTAATTGTGCAAAATCACGGAAGGAATCGAATTCATCCAAACACATACGTTACAATTAGAATAGTTAGGATACATGTTACACTTATTCAAAATAGGTCATTTAAGCAAAAATAATTACGCATTTAATAAAGTTAAATAACATATTAATTTATATTTCACCCACCTCAATCACAGTTTTCATGAATGAGAGTTTATTCCTAGTATTAACCTTTTGGGTCATATTAACCTTTAAAGTATGATTGAGATATGTGAATTATAGATTATTATGTTATTTGTTCTTATTAAATATATAATTAAGTATGTTTAAATATCCCAATAAATGTGATTGAAGAGATCAATGACCTTGAATCTAACATAGGTAAAATTCAACTCAATTCAAATTTAAGGCCTTGATGCCATAATTTAAAAAAAAAAAAAAATTAAGGATCAATTTCCAAATCATGAAAGCAACCACATTGATTGAAAGACACACGTATTTGATTACAAATTTAATTAAATTAGGTTATATGGTATTGATTACACATTTAATTAATTAAATATCCTATTAATTCATAATCAAGAAATTCCATGCATAAGAGTATATTCTTAGATTAATTCCATTAAATGTGTAATTAAGTATGCTTAAATATCCTACTAAATGTAGTTGAAGAGATAAATGTCCTTGAATCCAATTTATGCAAAATTCAACTCAAATTGAATTTAAGACCAATGATGTGAACACGGCAGGCAAAGGCCTTGATGCCACAATTTAAAAATTAAAAATTAAAAAATTAAAGGACCAATTTTTAAAACATGAGAGTAGCCACATTTATTCAAATACATACGTTACAATTAGGACAAGTAGGTTATATGGCAAGTTTTGTCGGTCCATGCACATTTAATTAAAAAATTAATTAAACATTTAATCAAAGGTAATTACACATTAAATTAAATTAAACACTTGGAAATTGAATTCATCATTTCAACTAATCTGCTGCTTTTATGCTGTGAATTCTAATCGATCTCCGGGTTTTAATTTTTTGGTTTGGCTAGAAGAAAAAATAATTATATTAATCAACATTAATTAACCCGAATTGCTGTAATCTTTTTCCCTTAGCACGATTAGAACCCAGCATTCCCTTCGGGTCAAATACACACGTTACCAGCATTCCCTTCGGGTCAAATACACACGTTACAATTAGGACAAATAGGTTATATGGCAAATTTAGTAGGTCCATGCACATTTAATTAAAAAATTAATTACACATTTAATAAAAAAATAAATACACATTAAATTAAATTAAATAAAGTATTAATTTGTAATTAACAAATTCCATGCATTATAGTATATTTTTAGATTACCATGCACATTTAATTAAAAAATTAATTACACATTTAATAAAAAATAATTACACATTAAATTAAATTAAATATAGTATTAATTTATAATTAACAAATTCCATGCATTATAGTATATTTTTAGATTCATCACCTTGTTGCGAACACAAGACTCCATGGTACGAAGCCACAAACGAAAAAAAAAAAACATTGCCTACCTCATAAAAGAACTCAAAGCCATTTGCTGAAGATATTAACCACATGTGAATCAGATTATATACCCATTTTAAAGCCATTGTTGTGAACGCATTTGACCAACAGGTTAAATACCCAAATCAAGTTCGTCGAACTGATCATAGTCGGCCAAATACTCAATGAAAGAGAAGAAAAAAATTCTACAGAACCTATTTCGCACGGCAAAATGAATCGGACCAAAATAGTAGAACGAAATTCAAACTGACATAATGGGCGATGTTTCGACATAGGAACATGAATTATATTTTGTGCTGAATATACATGAAAGCCAATGGTACGCTACCAATATCAACATACAATATACACGAACAAAATTTAAATAAGAATATTTCATTAAATTTCGAATAGAAATACAATATATTACATCCATGTTCGACGTCAATATATGCACGACAAACAATGTCACGATACAAAGGAATAAGAACAATGGAAAAAAAGTGAAAAATGAAACGACACGACCGATCAACATATGATCACCCAACATCGCCGAGACGGAATAACAACCGCACGACAAAGAGAAAAAACGTAGATAAAAGAGGAGAATAGAGTCGAGGGTGGAAAAACAGGAATAACAAATGAACAAATTTATAGGAAAAAAATACAATGATCTACGGCCAAGATTAATCATAAAATGAATCAATGGCCACAAAACTTGGACACCTAAAATGAACATGAAGCAAAGGATGTTGGAATGGGTGAAAATGAAGGGTGCCACATAGGCAATTTATGCTTTGCAAATATAAAGGATTTGATATACAATAAAATAGTGTAAATCATTTTTGGTCCAATATACAGTGCGTCAATTGTTCCACTGACGGAGAGTGTGACTCTATCCACGATTATGCGCCAATTCCTGGCCCATCCATGAGCTGCGCTGCTTAATATTACTTTTTTTTTTTTATTTATTCAATTGTAATGTTTATGATTTGGTTTTTCTTCTTATCTAATTATATGATCTCTTCCACTCAAAATTATACATTTTATTTCAATGTAATATTAAATAAATTTTTTATTTTAATTATTTTTAATTTGCTTGAATTGCATTCAAATTTTACACATGTTTCCGAATTTGATCCATTTTCGGTAAAGCAAAATCTAGTATTTATTATTTGTTGATAGGCGAACATTAATTATTGTGGTGCGAACAAAGATTAAGCACTTAACAAAGAAAATCAAGATTGGGGTGCGTAAATCAATCTGGAGGGTGTATAAAGTGATGAACAACTATTTCGATGAACAACGTATCGGCGAGTAGGTTTTGAGACCTGAGAACATTCCGCCAGATCACTGGTGACGAGCAACATTGATAAAAGGTGGTGTATCTACCAGCCTAAGAGGTGTATGTAGTCGAGCAAGGAACCAAGATTCCAAAGCACATCTCAACAAGAAATATAGGCGAACAACTTTGAAGACATATCCTCAAAAGGCGAACAACTTTTACTAAAAGATCCTTCTGGACAAATCAAGCCGACCTGGACGAACAACAATGAGTCCGAGATAAGACCAAAGAAGACTTTGTAACTAAGATTCAGCTTAGATAAGGTCAAACAAGGTCAAAGGACACTTGTCTAGCATGCAAGCCAGGAAGTCCAAGAGTCTTGGACACCTCCTGCTTGTTAGTCTCTATAAATAGTTGTTCTCCAGCTAAGAAATATAAGTTCAAATTCACAAATATTCCCAAAACACACACAAACACACCTAGACGTGCACACATACGAAATAAATACGGATTCGACTCTCGTATTTACAATTTCACAATCTGAACCTTCGATTTATCATTTACGGTGATAATCAATCACACGTTATTGATTGGTGGTCTTAAACCGAACTAAATAGCCACTAATCCTCACGATTAAATTTGATCACCAACAATTTGGCGCTAGAAGGAGGGTCTGAACCTTCGATTAAGTGTGATTAGTCAAGAACTTCAAGTTTGAAAACTTGAAAATTTGAAGAAATCCTTGAAGATACAAGCAAAAGTGTTCTTGGTGTTCTTGGTGTTCTTGGTGTTCTTCAATATAAAATTTGGAGAATTAAAGATTGAGAGAATAATTCAGCTTAGAATGCCTCAATCCAAGGAAACACAAGGTACACGTTTATCAAGGAGAGCATCTCCTACTCGAGCTTCGTCAGTTGGCCACCAAGATCGTGAGCCCAGACATGCGAATAGATCAAGGCTTACGGCCATAGACCATAACCTTCCACCAGAATTGGAGGCCCTGGCGAGCAACCCTAATGAACTGGCTAAAATCATTGCTGCTCTCCAAACTATCAGAGGTAGCAAGAGCAAAATAGACCTTCACAAGCAAGGTCTAAGAATAAACCCCTGGAGGTTGTTAGAGCCAGATCTGTTAGGGGCGAGCAACATGAGGTAGACAGTGCCCAAGTCAGGCGAGATAAGGGCAAGGCCAAGATGGCCAAACCAAGAGAGGGTCAGGCTGAGTCAGCACATGGGCGAGCAATAATATCAAGTCATGGAACAACTCGTTCCAGTGCCCAGGACAGGCTTGGCCAACCCCAAAATCAAGAAAAAGTTGCTCGCAAAGGAGCAAGAGATGGGCGAGCAACATTTGAGCAACCTCGCCCATCGGTTCATGAAAGGCTGTCCCAGTCTGCTTTCAGACGCCTAGGGCCAAATGCGGCGAGCAACCCTAAGAAACAGCTCCAGAATATGCTCGCTCCGAGTGAGGGACTGCGACGAGCATAAAGGCATGTGCCTTCGCTCGCCGAACAGCCTCCAAGCCAGGGGGCATCTTTGGATGAGTTATCAAGCCTGAGAAAGGCTGTGGAAAGCATGCAGGGGCAATTGGATCAACAATGAGGGGTGGGGACGACCAACATACCATCCTCACCATTATCATCTATCATTTTGAAGGCCCCGATCCAGAAAAAGATTCAGTTTCCGGCAAGCATACAATATGAAGGCATTGCTGATCCTCGGGTCCATTTAACGAAGTATTCAGATTACATGGTTTCTGTGGGAGCCAGTGATGCCACCCAATGCCGGAATTTCCCTTTGACTTTGGAGGACCGGGTACACAAGTGGTTTTCAGCGATGCCACCAGCGTCAATCCACTCGTTTGTTCAACTAAGTCGGGAGTTCCTCTCCCATTTCTCAACTGATGGGTCGTATCTATCCCAAAAATATCGGTTGTCAGACTTAAAGCAAAATGACGACGAGTCGGACTGGGCATTTATGGAAAGATTCGATAAAGTGTTGTTGGAAGGGGAGCCGGTAAGCGAAGATACGAAAATCGGCGCTGTTATGGCCGGGTTGAAGAAAGGGTTGAAGTTGTGGAAAGAAGTACGTCTGAAGTGCCCAAGAAGCTATGCAGAATTCAGAAATCAAGCCGGCATATTTGTTTCCATGCACGAGGCCCTGCAAGCAAACTTGGGGGAGAATAAAGCTGATCCCAAGGAGAACAACAAAAAACCCGGTGGAACAGGCTACAGAGTCCCGAAGAACATGAAGGCATTCACCGAAAGGGATGGAACTAAAGGAAAAGCTGAACCAGGTGCTAACAATATCAATCGATGATGTGTATGAAAATGTGAGGAGAAAGAGTTGCTCTCCCCACCCCCGAGAATCCGCCAAGACATTGGCAAACTCAACCCGAACAAGTATTGTGCCTACCATCAAAGCATGGGGCATTTTACTAGTGAGTGCCGAGATTTTCTCAAGCAACTTTGGTGATTCTATGAGGGAGGAAAGCTCTCCGACTTCGTCAAAAGGCAACCTGGAAAGAGAGCCCGGGAGAACAACTCCGAGGATGAAGAGGATGATCAACCTCAGAGGAATAATAAACCCAGGTGACCAGTTACAGCCGTTGTTGCTCGTCCATTAGAGGATCTATACATGATGGAACCCTCAGGACCTGCAGGGGGATGTTCTGATGGACGACCGCCAATCTCCAACTGAAAAAGAAAAGCCGAATTAAGAGCGATCGAACAAGTACAAGAAATGGGGGTTAAACCATCCATCATGCAGATAGCAGAATTAACCTTCACTGAAAAAGACTTGGAAGGAATATTGACCTCCCACAACGATTCGCTCGTAATCTGCGCAAAGATCATGGGGACCAGAGTACATAGATTGTTGGTGGACACCGGAGCCTACACCAACATCCTTTTCAAAAAGACGCTCGATCAACTTGGAGATTACTCGGGCTACATACGAGATTCAAGTCATAGAATCTTAGGCTTCGGAAATGATGTAACAGTCCCGTTAGGGGAGGTTAGGTTGTCCGTTCAGCTTGTAACGGTCGTGGAACCCGAGAAAAATATAACAAGAATGGTAGATTTCTTGGTCGTAGATCAGGAATCAACCTATAACGGGTTTCTTGGTCGACCTTTTCTAAATGAATTTAAAGCTGCATGTTCAACTTACCATTATTGCCTAAAGTTCCCAATAGCAAGTGGAGCAGGCACAATAAAGGGAGATCAAAGAAAGGCTCGGGAATGTCTCCTACAGTTACAGGCAAAGCACGCACAAGTATCCATGATGGAAGCCACCACCAGCTACCCTGTTGGTGAACCCTCAATACTGGAGAACATGATGGACATAGAAGATGACCATATGGATACAGACGAACAACACTCTGACGAGCAAGTGTTGGACGAGCAACTCATCACCACCTATGGGGAACTTCCACCGGACGAACAACATAGAGGTGGTGACGAGAAACATTCAACAGATGACTTGGAGAGCCATATGCTGTCTAACAACAATGGGTCAGGACCAACAGATGATCTAGAACCCCGCCTGGGAGCAGAGCCCATGAACATCGAAAATGATTTCGACCCTGAGGGACCAATAATTGATCCTCGTTGGAAAGGATAAAAACGACAAGCAACTCCAGTTGAAGAACTGGAGGCATTCAAAGTTAATCCTGAAAACGAAGATCTCGAATTATACATAGGATCTGGGCTCCCTGAGTCTTACAGATCCCGAATGAAAGAGTTCCTCAATAAGAACCCAGATGTTTTTGCTTGGTCTCATGCAGACATGGTGGGAATAGATCCAAAGCATGCCTGTCACAAGCTTAATATCAATCAAGCAAAGAGGCCAGTGTTGGGAAAATAGGGGTGCCCGGAATCTATTCGGGATGAAATTTAAATATGAATTTAAATACAATTATTACTAGCATGAATTAATCCTAATTAATTCAAATAATAATTCCAACAACAAATTTTCATCATGCATGTTAAATTAATTCACATATAAACTATGGCGGAATAAACAAGTAAATATGTGATTAACGTACCTCTTGTAGAATTGGCCTTTGAATAAACGGGACAATCACGATCTCGCTCTATCGACCCAAAAACCTTCTCAAGTATTTCCCTTTCACCTCACTTGATCACCGGTGGGAGATGCTTTCAAGTAATTTAATAAACTAAGGAAAAAGAAAAATATCTATGCTCTTGATTTTTCCAACACATGGAATTATGTACTTGGGGATGAAAATAATCATCCCCTATTTATAACATAGAGTGGCCGAATTTTTGAGGGAATATTGGCTTGGAAGAAATCTTTTCTTAGACTCTAAGAAATCTTGAATATATCTCATATATTATTTTCTCCACAATAAAATATTCCACAAAAATCTCACTCACCTTGTTATGGGGTAATTTTCGAAAATTACTAGTAGAGATCCCAAGATTTGGATCTTCTTGAATATATGAGATGTTCTTGTATTCCAAGAATACATATCTTCCATAATATCTTTCCAAGAAAATCAACAAAATCTTTTCTCTTCTAATATTGCTTTTTTCGAAAATTAAGTGTAAAAATCAGCATAATATTATCTTTTTATTTTAATCACCTTATCATTATTGGGCTACTTAATGGGCTACTTGAGGGGCCTTTAAGGAGAATTAATATTGGACCTCCTAATGGACTTCTGAATTTCAATATTGAGCCCCAATATAATTCAGCCCATTAATATTAATTATTACCACTAATAAAGTAATATTGCACTATCCATCTTAATCCATATTACGATAATATGGGCTCCCGGTTATTATTTCCCGCGTTTAAGATTATCAAGTCCATTAATTAATCAAGCTTCTGAATAGCTCTAAATTAATTAATATATTTCACCTTGGAGTAAAGACAGCTCAACATTATTATTCGTACCGAAGAAACTAATTCTTCACTTGCAAGATTTGGTACAATAAAACTTCTGAGCCCACCAAGGGGACTAATCACACGAGCCGTACTCGCACGCGTTTCTCCGTATTAAATCTTAGCAACCGTCGTATGATTAATATTACTGCCCAAGACACAAAGTTCGAAGTCACAATGATTCTCACCCAACATGAATCAAAGCAGTAACCATTAAGCACACACGGTCCTATTTAAGTGACGGAGATTAAGAAATCAACAACTACCGAGGTCTAATTCTTCACCTTTCAGAACAGGAGAATTTATCCTCGCTGTAGGTCCTCTTCAACACATACTAAATGTGCTAGTGCAATCTCTTAGTCAAGACAGACCAATCTGAGCCTTACACATCGACCTTTCACGGCGGATTGTTCAATTCCACCTAGGTCGTGAAAATGTACGTTTAGTTACAAGTAAACTGTTAATGTTGTCTTCCGTGATCGGGTATCACCACATTAACTGCAATCTAACATGTACTATATATTGAACGGTTTGCAATAGAAATTCAACATTTAATCATAACTAAAGCAAATGTGATAAAAGAATTATTCTCATAAAACGAGTGTTTGATACATGAGTTATACAAAGTAAAAGCATACTTTCTCGTATAACTCCAACAGCCAGTCCATCAAAAACGAAGGAAGTATAGCCCAGTCAAATACCAAGCTTTGAATGAAGAGGTGAAGAAGTTGTTAGACAACGACCTAATTCGACAAGCACTCTGTCCACAGTGGGTGGCAAATCCAGTTTTAGTGCAGAAACCGAACGGAACCTGGAGGCTATGCATAGATTTTACGGATCTAAATGCGGCATGCCCGAAGGACAACTTTCCTCTCCCCCATATTGACCAATTGGTGGACAGCACTGCGGGTCACGAGATGCTAACATTCATGGATGCCTTTGCCGGGTACCATCAAATCCCAATGCATCCAGACGATCAAGAAAACACAGCATTTTACACGAACAAAAACTTGTTGTGTTGGAAAAGAATGTTATTCGGCCTCATCAACGCCGGAGCAACATATCAGAGGTTGGTGAACAAGATGTTCGACGAACAAATCGGAGATATGGTAGAAGTCTATATAGACGATATCGTGGTCAAGAGTCCTAAGAAAGAAGACTATCTCCAACATTTGACCCAGGTGTTCGAAATTCTTCGACACTACAACATGAAGTTGAATGAATCCAAAGAAGAGCAGCTTTGGAGTTCATTCAGGAAAATTCTTGGGCCATCTTGTTAGTCAACGAGGGATTGAGGCCAATCCAACAAAAGTCAAACCTATCGTGGATATGCAACCACCACGTTCGATAAAAGAGGTGCAAAGGCTTAAGGGATGCCTAGCAGCTTTAAACCGGTTCATATCCAGATCAGGAGACAAATGTCGTCCATTCTTCGAGGCCATCAAAAAGGGAAAGTTCACATGGACTAACAACTGTCAAAAGGCGTTTGACCAACCTAAGGACTACCTGGGAGATGTTAAAATTCTATCAAAACCCATCCCAGGAGAAAAGCTCTATCTATACCTGGCAGCGTCAGAAGTGGCAATCAGCTTCGTTCTAGTGCGGAAGGGTGGCAAATTCCACCAACCCATCTACTACGTCAGCCAAGCCTTACACGAAGCGGAGATCAAATACTCTCCAACCGAAAGTTACGCACTTGTCATGAGTGTGAGAAAGTTACGACCATACTTCTTTGATCATCAAGTTGAAGTGCTAACACCTTTCCCACTCAGATAAATTCTCCATCGTCCCGACACAGCTGGTCGTCTACTAAAGTGGTTACTAGAGATTAGCCAATTCGGGGTGACCTATGCTCCTCGAACAGCGATCAAAAGGCAAGCATTAGCCGACTTTATAGTCGAACTAACTTTCCCACCAGATCCAACGAGAGGACTTGATCACCCCTAGCATCTTTACATTGACGGATCTTCAACTAATATAGCCTCGGGGGCAGGAATAGTCCTGATAAGCCCTGACAGACAAGTATTCACCTCGACAATCAGATTTGGTTTCATGGCAACCAACAACGAAGCAGAATACGAAGCTCTCATTGCTGGTCTTCACCTATCCCTTGCCGTGGGTATTAGACGATTGCAAATATTCGGCGACTCAAAACTGATTGTGAACCAAGTCTAAGGTGAATACGAGGTCAAAGACGATAATATGATCGAGTATCAACGAATTGTTGCTAACCTGATGTCCTTGCTAGATCAAGTCTTTATTGAACAAATTCTAAGGACAAGCAACACACAAGCAGATGCGTTGGCCCGACTAGCAACAAGCGAGGGGCCAGCAGAGTTGACTGACATTATAATCACAAAAATAAATGACCCATCAACAATAAGTTATAATGTCAACCAACTGAACGAACAAACAAGTGAAGAAGAAGATTGGAGAACAAGTATAGTCAAATACTTGAAAAGTGGGAAAAACCCAAACAACTCTTTTGAAGCTGCCAAGCTAACAAAGCAAGCCGCCAGATATACTCTGGTGGGCGATCAGCTTTACAAAAGGGGATTATCTATCCCACTTCTCAAATGTTTGCCTAGGGGGCAAGGACGAGCAATACTCAAAGAAATACATGCTGGAGTATACGGAAATCACACTGGTGGGCAAGCCTTGGCGTACAAGACCATCAGACAAGGCTATTATTGGCCGACTTTACGACAGGACGTAATCAAGAAAGCAAAAACTTGTCATCAATGCCAGATTTTTGCCCCGAACATTCATACCCCGGCTCAGGAGCTCGTATCAGTTTACAGCCCATGGCCATTTGCGAGATGGGGGATGGACATTATCGGTCCTTTCCCGGCAGGAATTGGAAATATTCGATTTGCCGTTGTGGCTGTCGATTATTATACAAAATGGACAGAAGCAGAGGCCATGGCAAAGATTACGCAGCAGAAAATGATCAACTTCATTTGAAAGAACATTGTCTGTCGTTTTGGGGTTCCACAAACAATCGGGTAAATTTTTTTATTTAGGCCAAATACCAAATTTGATTGCAAAAATAGGGGTCCTGGAAAATTTTTTACGAATATAGGGTTGATCGCGCCTGGGAGAGGCGATCAACTGAGTAGATCGCGCTCCCCAGGCGCGATGCACAATGGGTCCCCTTTTCTACTCTTGATCGCGCCTGAAAGAGACAATCAAAAGGAGTAGATTGCGCTCTCCAGGAGCGATCAACACAAAGATTAGCCACGTCGTGGATCGCCTCTGGCAAGGGCGATCCTCGACCAACTCTGACGTACGCACATGGCCAGCCACAGATTCCCGCGTGCTGCTCCCCTACTCCCAAGACTGCAAGATTCCCGCGTGCTGCAGGAGGAATAATGCTATTTTGGCATTTTCTTCTTCTTCATTTGCATATAACAGCACCCGAAACCCACTTCTTCCTCCTCATTTCTCTTCTAAATCTATTGGTAAAACTAATCTTTACAGATACAGAAAACTACAATTTGAGATTTGGCCTATTTAAAAAAATTTGCCCATAAGCAGCCCTCTTTTTTTTCTAAAAGGAATTTTTTTTTATATTTTGTAACGTTAAAGTTTATTTCAAATTTTGTATTGTTTCTTATATAAATTAATTTCTTACCGTATACTCCCAATAACTAATAATGTTGATTAATTTATAAATTATTGGATATTGAAATAGAAATTGATTATTATTGTTAAATTATTAGTCTAAGTAATGTTATTCAATAATTATTATTAATTTATGTGAATATTGATGTCTTTTTTAATTATTTAGTTTGTAGGATATACCTATAGGGTTTAGTGAAGGGCCCGGGCAACAGCTAAACAAACCTCATAATATATTGTATATACCCCGAAATTTTTTAGACAAAAATACTCTTATATTAAATGTCTACAGAAAATAAAAATAATATTTTTTTCAGTACGCGAAATTCGCGTGAGTACACACTAGTTTAATAATATTACTGAATAAATTTAATTTTATACGGGAACAAGTTAGTTAATTAAAATTAATTAAAAAATGAGACGGAGGTAGTACTACTTAAATTATTTGTGTAATTGTATTAATGAATAAATTTAATTTTATATGGGAACAAATTTTACTGGACATAATTTTTAAGGAATTAAAATTAATTTAAAAAAATGTCACAAGTAGCGGTATTTAAAATTGCAGACATAAAACAAATTATCAATTAAAATAAATATATATACAAAATATCATACAATTAGTGACGACGTAAATGACCATCCGTGCCACATCGTGTCGGACGTCTATCACGATGACCACGACGAGGTTGTTGTTCATCTTGGCTTGGTCCAAGGTTTTCACTTGTGCCCGCAAATGGTATAGGCGTTGAAGTGTAATTTGGTTGTTCTTGTGAGAATTGAGGTTGATAATAGGTATTCAAATCAATATCCGTGTTTAACATCTCAGTAAATGAACCACCCCATGATGTAAGAAAATCTGTCACACATTTAATGAATTTAGATCAATAATATATTTTACAATATATACATTTACTTATATAAGTTGATATTAAATATCTTGTTCATTATAAGGTGTGTGAAAACTCGGCTGAGGCACCTCCTGTTGAAACGTCGATGCAGAAGCAGACTGAGGTACCTCCTCATAGCTACCCCAACCAACTATCAAGTTAACAATAATATATTACAAATAAATAAACATTATCTCTTAATAAATATTATTTATTTGTGTAATTTTGGGATTTAGTAACTTGCATACCATCTCCAGCAGGTTGTGTGTAAGCTCCATGTCCAAATGAGGGTAGGCGTAGGCTGAGACGCCCCCTCATTTGATTGTCAGGCTATTATCAAATTAACAGTGATATGCATATATAATAAATATAATTTCTTAATATTGAATTACATACCATATGCAGTTGGTTGTGTGTTACCCAAAAATTCAGACGTGGAAGCATCTGTCACATGTTATAAAAAAAATTATAATAACTAAATAAATGTAAATCCACTTAAGGTCATATTTACAAGTGTTATTTTATAAATTGCATACCATTTCCAGCACCATACTGCGTGCGTGGAGCAGACTGAGGTACCCCATGTTGAATACCTTATCGGAGAAAAGGGGACTCTGCTGGCATTGCTGAGGAATGTCTTCTCCGACTCCTAGACATTGAAGGACCCCCATCTTCACATCCTACGGATCTCCTTCTTCTTTGTCTTGTAGATCTTTCCTCAACTTCTACGTTTTTATCTGAGGCCACATCTTGTAGATAAGCAGGGTTTTCTATGTAAGGCTCCACTTCAGTGATGTAATTCTCAGTGAGGTCCAAATGACTTTCTACTGATGCTCTATCATCAATATTGCACTGTCTTTTACTAATTTTGAGCTTCCGAAACCAGCCTACCTGTAACCCAAAAAAATTAGTGTTATTCATGTTTCAATTTTCAAACATTATAAAATATAATTTGTGATATATATATTACCAAAAGATCTCGAGTAGATGTTTTTGCTGGTTGGAAACCTCGTGCCACTGCAGTATACTCCACTGGTGAAATCAATCGTCGTGTAATTCCATAGTACCACTGCATATAGTCATTCGAGACCGGATTACCATTGTTGATAGGTGTGCAAGACATGAATGGTCGTATGTTCCTCCAATAAGTAATCCATTTTTTATGTTTAATGGTCCAATCGCAGCCGGATCTTCCCTGGCGGGTATGATTATACAAGTTCTGGTCTCTACTTTTAACATCACTCGGAATGTTTTGGACCATTCCAAATTGTCTTAACACCCTATTTGGATAATGAAGCTCCACTATCCAAATATTGATCAGCGGACATTGTGACCTCCAATTTTGGGTCAAACAACGAGGTCCAAGACTCGAGATCTCCTCAGCTTGCTCATCATAGGGTTCCCAGATTAACTGTAATGATATACAAAAAAATTAATTTTCCTCAAACACACTTATATAGTTGTGCAGATCATTATAATAATAACTTACTTGGCCATCAGACAAACGATCAAATATGTCGCGATATAAACGAATCGAGTTGGTCGCGCTTTCAGTGTGACTGTGATAATGTATCCACCTATAATTTAAGTAGGTATCACAATAAGTATGCATATCCAAACGAATGTTATGCGATTTATAGACAAATGTGTTTAGAGAAAAATACCTAGCCCCATACGGTGGAAGCCCCAAATTGTGACCATCTACACTCATGATGTGTCCTTCTTGGAGCATAGGATATACATTCCTTGGTTGTATTGGTATTATCCTTGACCATGCCCATATCTGTTGTATTCATGGGTAAATTAGTTTCAACATACAACTAATCAATGATTTGTTTAAAAGTAATTAAAACTAATCAAGAATTACCTGTAACAAGCATAATGCTCCAGCGATGGACTTTCCATTAGCGTGGCAAGCCATACAGAGTTCCCGATATAAAGTCGCTAATACAGCACTTCCCCAGCTGTATTCCCCTGATGTATTCGCGTTCTCCAGAAAGTTCAAATACACTAACGGGATAGCATTCCGAGTGTGGTCGGGGATCATTAATGTCCCCAGAAGTAAAAGTGCACACCCCTGTGCATATTGATCAACTACATGCTGTGGTGATTCGTCGTTAATAACAATATCATTTGTCAACTTATTCCTCAGAGAAGAAAACAGGATCGCACTTCTGCCCCTTAAATCAACATGTTGTATGTTGATGCCCAAAAGCGCATTACACTTAGCTTGCCAGTCACCGAAATTAAGTTTTTCATCTATGCATATAATGGGCTCTCCTTCTATGGGTAATCCCCACAAAATATCAACGTCTTGTAGTGTTATGGTGGCCTCTCCGACAGGAAAATGGAATGTATGCGTCTCTCTATGCCATCTCTCCACTAATGCAGTGATAAGATGTCGATCTTGTCTGAATGACCCACAACGAAGTGGACCGTAAAAACCCATCGACTTTAATCTCTCCACTACACGGGGGTGAAGTACAATCTTTCTAGGATCGGGGTCATCTTGCCTAAATGTCCAAAACACCCCATCGCCTCCTTGGTATGTACTGAGCACAGTTTCACTTGATTCCCGATTAATAGGGTCTAGTCTCGAGCAATGTTCATTTTGCATGGTGAGTACAGATTGGCTCGCCGGTCCATATAATAGTGTCTCTTTTGCAGCATCCATCCTGTAAAATATTAAAACTCAGACACATAAATGATAGTGTATATTAAACCATAAAGTCATCTATAATTACAACATTTGCGTAAATGTAATATGAAACCATAAATAGTATATTAGAGTTTTACAAATAACTTTTAACCAACGAATGTACATCTCATTTATGACATTAAAAGCTTACAGTGCATGTCCAAAATGAAATCCTATAGATATCATTAGATACAACAAGTTGATTCAACAAAGGGGTTCAGAACATCAATGCGAAGGTCCCGCTCTATCTTGGGCTTGGTACTGTTGTCTAGCGCGGGTTTGGGCCCAATCTATCACATTGTGAATCCTGGACGTCACATCTCGACCACGACGCCTTATCCTGTGATCTGGATTATGCCTCAGTTGGAAATTGGGTTCATCCCACTCCTCAGGATCCGGCAATGGCTCAAAAAACCTAGATGTGTAAGTCGAAGTATACACATTTGTACTGTAACAGTCGGGCACATACACACTTGGATCAATCCTGAATTGTCTACACACCTCCAATGCATGTGAGCATGGGATACCATCCAACTTCCATAGCCCGCAATCGCACTCGCGTCTCGATAATGCAACTCTGTATGTGCGATATTGTACTGAGCCCTTAATAAGAGTAGAAACTCTGGCTGATCCCACCTCCTGATTAAAAAGGTCTACTCGATGTTTCATCCCCTCTCGCTGCGCTGAATCAAACCTGTCATTAACATATTTAGGCCACATCCGATTTCACAATACTAAAATCCTCGCTTCTTTAGCACGTTCCATAAATGCATTTTTGGATCGTGTGAAAGTTGCACTGACGATGGCTGTGATTGGGAGGCGTCGTGCACCCTTAAGAACACAGTTGATGCATTCAGAGATGTTAGTTGTCATAACACCGAAACGGTGACCTCCATCATGGCAAAATGTCCACTTGGTAGGATCGATGTTTCGGAGATACTCATGTCCTTCTTCACTTAAAACTTGTATTTCGTTCATCCTTATCTCAAAATGTCTTACAGACAATGCTCTTCCCGCAACATAACACATGTCCTTCAGCTTTTGACTTTTGAACTGAGTATTGAAATTTGAAGCAACATGTCTTAAACAATAACGGTGCACTTCTCTTGGTGGTGAAAATGATGGGACTTCGTCCACTGCCTTCAATATACCCTTATGTCTATCGGAAATAAGGCATACCCCCTCCATATCACCGACAACATGTGTGGCTAACATATTAAGAAACCATTTCCAAGACTTATAACTTTCATCGTCAACAATGGCATATGCTACTGAAATGATCTTCTGATTGGCATCAAGGGTGTTAGCAATCAACAATTTGTGTTTATACTTAGTGTAAAGGTGAGTACCATCTACACAAAGTATTTTCCGACAATGCATGAATGCTTCAATGCATGGCTTGAATGCCCAGAAGACATAGCCCAACGTGTGCACATTCCACACAATCGTTGCCTTGTGCTTCCACTCCACAATGGTCCCGGGATTGTATTTCTGCAAGGCCCTCATATACTTGGGCAAATACTGACATGAACTCTCCCAAGTTCCGAACACATTCTCTCTAGCACGTTTCAATGCTTGCTATGCCTTTTGATATGAAATAGTGTAATTATATTTCTTATCTGCATGCTCCATCACACATTTAACGTCGTATGCTGGTTCAACTTGTATGAGACTCTCCAAGTCAGTTGCAAGCAAGTTTTTACATAGATTTGAATGACTGCGTCAGTTAATATCCATCAAACAGGTATGTGGCGGTCCCAACCTGGTGATTTCCCAATGACCAAATCTTTTACGGTATGAGGTGCGCAAATGCCACTCACAGTGTTGCAATGTCGAGCAATTGTCATTTTCACTTGCATAGTTCTGCTTGCACACCAACTTCATTGACTTCGAGTTGCTCTCTTCGACTCTGTACTCACGTCTTGCATGTTGGACCGAGTAATTCTTCACGACATTGATCACAGTCTTTTTGTCTTTAAAGATCATTCCTAACCTCAAAACTCCATCATCCGCATCGTAGCCCAGATCACCACTTGGAACGCCTACTGAATCAACAGGTACATCATCACATGACCTATCAAAAAATGGCACTCCAACCAAATTTGGATAAGGTCTCACTCTTGGCATTAGAGAATTTGGTACAGCAACACTTGACATCCAAGGATTGTTAGTTGTATCATCCTCATCAGACGGCCCCTCGTCCTCAGAACCATTATCGCTTGGTTCAGAATTACAAGTAAAGTCTGGATATAGATCACCTTCTATATCAGCTATGGAGGTGCCGATAAGGGCCATTATCTTAGTGATACCAGAAGGTCCAATATTAGGATCTAAACCACCGGCATGACTAGACCCTAAACGTTGGTAGGGTTCATCTTCCCAAGCACCCCACTCATTATGGTTCACTTGCAGGGCCTCGTATGCAATGTTTGAAGGTTTATCCATATTGGCTCCGCCACGACCTGACCCTTCAGAAGGATAGTATTGGTTCTCCTACTGACCATGGGATGCTGAGTACTGCACCTTCATTTCAACCTCCACTAATAGCTCAACTGAATTGAGTCCCGCTTGTGGATGGAAGAAAAATCGAAGGTCGTTGTTGTTCCTAATAGGACAACTAGAGGAGGCATTCCCATTATTTATTATGCAAGACACATTCAAAGAATACACTCGCAAATCTAATCCCGTAATCTCAGACAACACACGTAATAGACCATAGAAATCAAGCATACGATCAACTCTTCTTGTTCCAATAACAGCTCCACATGAGCGCACAAGGATTCCAATATCGGCAGAGATTGGCATATCTTCAACAACACAAAACACTTATAAATTTTAATGCCTAATTATACAATATATGGAAATGATTGCATATTTAGATAAAATTGTAGTTCACAGTTATAGTTAACATGAATATCATTAAAATAATATCTTCTCAATTAAATATTACTATTTTTTTTTCAAGTCAATTTTTTTAAGTGTAATGTTTGACTCCAAATTCATTAAAATATTTTTTTAAGTGTAATCCAGATCTGAGGTTGATTTGAGTTAAATGCTAGCTAAAATTAATCGTTTAAAGAAAATATTACCATGACCATGATTGATATGAATGTTTAGACTGAGCTTCTTATAACCAATTTTATTGTGCAAGAATTAAAACGATATACGGGTTTATATCATTTGGCATTTGTTTATATCATTTTTATTTTTTAAATAAATACTTGTAAAAAAAGTTCATGATTGAAATCTACGGGTTTTAAGTGATCTTTAAGAATAAGATTTCGAAATATAGGGGGCTTTGATTTTTTTTTTAAAATAATGTGATAATAGATGTATAATGGTGGTGATAGTTTTTTTTAAAATCAATTTTCTAAATTTCAAACTAGATTTAATATTAAATTTCAAAATTTTCCTTATTTATTTTCGGTCAAAAGCCGGTCATGCAACATATATTCAAGTCTCCATTATGATAAAAAGAAATACTCCCTCCTATCCAAAACTTTTGCTGCTTTTGGCCTCAAATCTTATTTCAAAATATTTGTTATGTTTATATAATTTTTCTCAACTTTTTATTTATTTATTTACACCCTCTAAAATAAAGTCTTATAATTATAATGTAAGTTTGACCCACTAAATTAGCACATCCTTATATGGAAAAAAGGAGTGAATTTGTACAAATAATTAATTTATATCCATATTTAATTGGGTTAATTGTAAAAAAACTCACGAACTTAATAATATTTATCAATTACAACATAAACTCAATATCAAGATTTATAACCTTTAGAACCAAGAATAAATACTATGTGTACAATAATTGCAATTTACATATATATACTGAGAATTTTTCATCTAGTAGCATATTTCCTGTACACCGTTATTTAAAAAAAGATAATATATGCATGCACATAAATTCGAAAAATATTATTAATTATTTTTTGAAGAATTTACCTTTTGATAGTAGTGTCTGTACTCCTCAGGTAGATAGCAAAATACCAACTAACTTTTATTTTTGTGTATATGTGAGACTGCAAGTTGAGAAAAACAAATTTTAGAATAAAATAAAAAAACTGCAAAAAATTTAAAAATATCAAAATACTTACATTTTTGTAGAGATTGGTTTGTATTTTGGAAAAAAATGGTTATTTTTTCCTTGTATTTGGCTAAAATTCGGACAGAATAAAGAGGGGAGAAGGAATACTAAAATGATGGATGAATTTTGAAAGGAGTACTAAAATTTTCGGTGCAATGAGGGAGGAAGAAGAACAAAACTGAAATACTAGTGAGGGGAGGAAGAAAAGAAATTTTCGGGTAGCAGAAGAAGAGAAGAAAAGAAATGGGGAGGAGGAAGAAGAAGAAAGCATCTGTTGTTATATGCATATTAACCAACAAAAAAGGACAAAATAGAGGTCCAAGGCAGCAAACCGCGTGGGAAGCAAGCAGCAGAAAGCGTGGGAATCTGTGGCTGGCCATATGCGTGCGTCAGAGTTGGTCGAGGATCGCCCTTGCCAGAGGCGATCCACGACGTGGCCAATCTTTGTGTTGATCGCGCCTGGGGAGCACGATCTACTCCTTTTGATCGCCTCTCTCAGGCACGATCAAGAGTAGAAAAGGGGGCCCATTGTGCATCGCGCCTGGGGAGCCCGATCTACTCAGTTGATCGCCTCTCCCAGGCGCAATCAACCCTATATTCGTAAAAAAAATTCCAGGACCCCTATTTTTGCAATCAAATTTGGTGTTTGGCCTAAATAAAAAAATTTGCCCAAACAATCGTGACAGACAATGGTCCACAATTTGATGGACAAGAATTGAGAGACTTATGTACGAAGTGGGGGATCAAGAAACACTATTCTACCCCCTATCATCCCCAATCAAATGGACAAGTCGAAGCCGTGAACAAAATCATTAAGCACACGTTAAAAGTACGATTGGGGGAGAGTAAAAGCAGTTGGTCTGAAGAACTCCCGGAAGTCTTGTGGGCGTATAGAGTTTCTCCCAGGTCAAGCACGGAGAAACACCTTTTGCAATGGCTTTTGGAACAGAAGTTGTGATACCAATTGAACTAAAAACCAACACAATCAGGACAACCAACTTTGATGAACAGGCGAACAACTCTGCTCTAGCCACTGAAATGGATTTGCTCGAAGAAAAAAGATTAAATGTCGAGCTAAAAAATGCTATCTATAAGCAACGAGCAGAATGCTATTATAATTCCCATGATAAAATCAGGTAAATCAGAGTTGGAGTTTTGGTTCTAAGAAAGTTGCTCGCCCAACCTCCAGGTGTATTGGGACCAACTTGGGAGGGCCCGTATCGTATAACAGATAAGTTCCTTAATGGCGTGTACGATTGAAGATATGGAAGGCAAGCCGGCCCAATACTCCTAGAATGCTGTACATTTAAAGAAATACTATCAATAAGTCGAACAAGTTCAATCCACAATTGTTGGGCGAACAAATGTCTTGGGGGCATGTGAACCATGTAAGGCAAACCAAAAACTTGTCTAATTTTTTGAAATTTTTGCTAAGTATAGATTCAAAAGTTGTTTGGCACATTGTATAGCCTGGTGCTGTTTCATATCTTTTATTTTTTAGACAAAGTTGCTCGGCAAAAATGTTATAAGCGAGCATGTTTTGGTTAGTGTTCAAAGTTGTTTGTCAGAATGTATATGCTAGTGATGAACAATCTTACACAATACTTGTAATTTTTCACAATGTAAATATAGTTGTTCGTTTGGAGAAAAATAGTCTAAAGCTCGAGGTACAAGTCCATTCTGAGGACCAAAGCCAATTAAAGGTTGTTTGTCTTTTAAGATGAATAAAACCTAAGGCTAAACCCAAATTCCATTAAGGCAAAGTTCAAATCGAACAAAGCCTAAAATTATATGTTGTAATTGCAAAAGCATTGACAAAAATGTAAAGGCAATTAACATATATAAGAAGAGGAGCAAATAAGAAAGACATTCATTAAATAAAAGGCATCGAGCCTAAAAAATAGTACAAAGGTTAAGTACTACAAAAGCGAACAACTACAAGGAAGAGCCTACCGAGTAACTATTACAAAAAGAAGAAGAAAAGACTAAGTCCTAAATTTAATGTTGCTCGCCCTGTGGAGGATCTTGAGCTTGGTCAGAAGGAGGTTCGACTATCATTGTGCTCGCAAGATCCTCAGCATCCTTCTTCTCCTTCTCAGCCGCATCCTGCTCGCCTTCTGCTGTCGGCTCGTCTTCATCAAGAGAAAGGGGAAGCCGAGTAATGATGATACTGGGATCAAGTTGGTCAATCTTGACCCCATAATCTACCATATCCCCCAGTTGAATTTTGATATTGTTGGGTGGGGAATAGGACCCAATGAACTCAGTAAGGTCCCTTCCCATCTCCTCAACCATGTCCGAATGGTCGTATGCATGGGCCATTCGGATACAGTCGGCATAGGCACAAATATAGCTTAAGTTTGAGATGGGAGCGGATCGGACTTGCAGCTTGGCCTCCAATTGCTCGCTGCTATACATGCTTTCATTGATCTCATTGAGGCGAGCATTTTCAGTTTAGAGCTCTGCAATTTTTTACTCGGCGGCAGCCAATCTTTTTCCCCCTTCATCGAGCAAGGCTTCCTTGCATTTCAGTTCAGCGGACAGGCCTTGGATGTCCACAAGATGTTTTTTCTCAGAATCGAGGGTGAGAGAGAGTTGATTGTTTAAGCGAGCAAGCTTGTCCTCGTAAGTATTGAACATGTTGTTCTTCTACTCCGTGAGTTGCCGAGCAGTACTTGCGTACCAGCGAACAGTTTCTTCTTGCTCGGCCAGCTGAGCCATCGCCTTTTGTGCAGTAACAAGGTCGTTGGCGTGATGCATCATCGAGAGATGGAAATTATCAGCCAGTCCTTACATGGAGATAGTCTTCTCCATGGGTCTCGTCCAGGCCGGGGCAATCAACTCTGTCGCCCTGCGAACATGATCACCCGGGATCTCTCTTATGTTGACGGGAGTTTTAGAACAAGCATACTGATGGACAACATTTGCTCGCCCAGGATGGTCTTCAGGCCGGTATCTGCGAACAAGAAAGTACACTACACTTAGAAAAATTTGTAAAAGAAAAATGAATCTTGTTCGGCAGAGAAGAATGAATACTTACTTGGCAAATTTGCGATCATCCCAACCGAGAAGAGTGATGTCCTCTGGGCCACAGGATGGGGTAACATCCTTTCCAGCTTTGCCCATCCTCTTAGTAGGCTCGACTGAGGAGCGACGAGCAACTTCCTCTTCGGGGCGAGCAAGATTCTTGCCCACTTTTTCTTTATCATTGATGCCACCGGGGATATCTTGCGCCACAAGGGTCCCATCACCCCTTTTTAAGCGTTTTCCCCCATGAGGAGAGGAAATAGGAGGAGCCGGTCGAGCATGACCGGAGGGTGCCGCCTGCCGAGGAACTTTCGCCCCCTTGGGTTTATTCGTCATCGCAAGTACTTTGAAAGGGGGATCCCCCTTTATATTCCTCCCTTTAGGTGGAGGCATCTTGTGCACCACCTGTTCAAGGAGATCAAAACAAGAGGGAACTGCTACCGTAACTTGCTCGGCTTAAAAAAAAAAGAGTAAGGTCAGACTATGAGGTGTGCGAGCAAGTTTTTATCTTCCTCTTGGGCGAACAAGAAAGCTTACATAAGTTGGTAAAATATCATACCTGGGGGCACCTCAACTTGGGCCTCTAGGTGGTGGGGGTACGTGAGTAGGCGAGCAGCTCTCTGACACTTCTCCTCGCTCAAGTATTGGATGGTCCTATCCGCTCTATTGCGCAGGCCGACCAAGCAAGAAGTGAACAAGAACTCTGAGCCAATCTCTTCCTCCTCCAAGTTCCACTTGAGCAATCGAGGGTCTGCGAACAAATAAGAAAAGTTAAATTAGAACAATACAGTTCGAGGACGAACAGAGATAAACTTACGCTTAATTTTTCCATAAGAAGCGGGGGAGTTTATTCACCCAATGCCACTTTGTGGACCAGAAAATGCTCGCCAATCACCCCCAATAAAGAAGAAGTGTTGCTTCCAGTCGCAGATCTTGTTCGGAACCCCTTCTACCATCTTAAGCCCAGTCCGAGCCTTGAGGTAGTAATATCTTTCTTCTCCAATGGGGCACTTGGTGATAGTCATGAGATAGTTGATCTCCTCCGCGGTGATGCGATCAACATATCCTTCCAGGGCGAACAAACACATCGAGCCCAACAGATTCATCCACCCAATTGGCGTGATCTGGGTAATGGCAAGGTTGGTCGCCTCGAGAAATCGACCAACCACTGGAGGCAGTGGCAACTTCAAACTGGCGATCAACGTATCAATGTTGATCGCCGTGCATCCTGGAGGTGGGCGATCAGCTCTCTCCTTCCTCCTAAGGGCCCACATATGTATATCGAAAGGGATTTTGTATGTCTCTCGGATCAAATCAAGATCTTCCTTGAGAACCACACTCTTAATTCTACTCGCCTAGAACTTAGTCTTCTCCAAGTCCATAACTTGATGTTGTGGTCTATGAAAGTTGTTCGCGTATTCCTCTGCATATGCTCGTCATTTGAAAGGCCGAGCAACTCCAATTGGGATCTCATTTTCCAACATCTTTGGAGGTGGAAAGTTTATCCCCTCCAAAAACTCTCGAGTGAGTTCGTCAAATTCAGGGTCTTCCTCCAATTCAGAACTGGACGAAGAACCCCCATCAGAATCTCTGCTCGCAACAGCAACCACTTCCCTCCCAGATGGGCGAGCACCAGTATCCTCCACCGATCGAGCAACTGAGTCAACGTTGGGGGTCGATGCCGAGAAAATCTCAAATGGAGGCTGGTTTTCGTATGTAACAATAGGAAAATGGGGATCAAGGGTTTCTTCAGATTTGTTGCTCGACTGTGAAGACATAGGAAATTGTGGAGAAAAATGGAGGCAAAAATACAAACGGCGGCGGAATTATTTGCAGACGGCGGCGATTCTTGGAGAAGGCACCGGCGCTAACCTCCACACGGTGGCGATGGGGGTTTTTGAAGAAAAAGAAAAATGAAAGAGAAAATTGAGTGATAAGAACGAAAATACTACCTTGAAACTGAATTGAAGACACGAAATTGGATTAATCGCCGGAGAAAAGCTTGAAATCGCCGGAGGAAGCTTAAAGACGATGGAGTACTGTAACACGAAGGAAAGAAGTGGGAAAAATTCATTTCCCACTTCTATTTGTACCAATTGAAAAGGCGGGGTAAACCCCGCAATTTCCCCAAAAATTGGGGGTTAAAATGAAAAAAGACGGGGGTTATCTGCGAATTCGAGAAAAAGGTGGAGGGCCTACAAATAAATATAGGGGCGCGTGGCCTCGGGACTGATCGCGCGTGGGCGGCGCGCAATCATGCCGCCCACATCATCCTCGTGCATCCCCTAAACCTTAGGGAGACCAAACGACGAACCTATTGTTGCTCGCCAATTTCAGTGATGTTCGTCCAAATCCTTATTAGTTTGGAATCCTAACTACTGTTGCTCGCCCAAAGATGCTCGTCTGTAGCAACTCCTGGTCAGGATAGGGGGCAATTGTTGATAGGCGAACATCAATCATTGTGGTGCGAACAAAGATTAAGCACTTAACAAAGAAAATCAAGATTGGGGTGCGTAAATCAATCTGGAGGGTGTATAAAGTGATGAACAACTATTTCGACGAACAACGTATCGGCGAGCAGATTCTGAGACCTGAGACCAGACATGAACATTCCGCTAAATCACTGGTGACGAGCAACATTGATAAAAGGTGGTGTATCTACCAGCCTAAGAGGTGTATGTAGTCGAACAATGAACCAAGATTCCAAAGCACATCTCAACAAGAAATATAGGCGAACAACTTTGAAGCCATATCCTCAAAAGGCGAACAACTTTTACTGAAAGATCATTCTGGACAAATCAAGCCGGCCTGGACGAACAACAATTAGTCCGAGATAAGACCAATGAAGACTTTATAACTAAGATTCAGCTTAGATAAGGTCAAATAAGGTCAAAGGACACTTGTCTAGCATGCATGCTAGGAAGTCCAAGAGTCTTGGACACCTCCTGCTTGTTAGTCTCTATAAATAGTTGTTCTCCAGCTAAGAAATATAAGTTCAAATTCACAAATATTCCCAAAACACACACAAACACACCTAGACGTGCACACATATGAAATAAATACAGATTTGACTCTCGTATTTACAATTTCACAATCCGAACCTTCGATTTATCATTTACGGTGATAATCAATCACACGTTATTGATTGATGGTCTTAAACCGAACTAAATAGCCACTAATCCTCATGATTAAATTTGATCACCAACATTATTGACATAAATTTATAAACGTATTACGTATATATAAATTATTAAAATATAATTGATGAATAATATTTTTGAAAATAATATAAAATATTACTATATCTTAATGCAAAAAGTGTATAAAGAGTGTTGATAGACAAAAGTGAAATAACTCACATTGTCAAAAGTATTAGTAAACTCCTCTCAGGATTTCAGGTTCAATTAAAACTTATAAAGGAGTATCAATTTTTAAGATGTATAACTCTCCAAGTGAGGCTCCTGTTAATAGACAATGAAATAGGTCTCTCACAGCTGATTCGGATTGAATATTAAGGGGCACCTGATTAACAATTTTTTAATGGTAATGAAAATGAAAATTGATTTTCATCGATGTTCTTATAATAAAAATGATATGTTAGGGGAAGAAATGTTCCAATAGTGACTCAATTGCTAGTGTCATGCCCCAATTTTGGAATAGAAGAGAAAAAAATGGTTGCTGTTGGAGGAATATGGAAATGATTGAGGAGGATAATTGTAGGAAGAGAATAGGATAATTAAAATGGAGCAGTGATTACCTTATCTAAGAGAAGTGTAGTTATTTTGTTATCATGAATCATGCTAATTACACCAATTTTCAATTTTATTGCTATTACCATTGAAGAGTTATTAACCAAACGCCCCAAATTATTATAAAATAGTATACCGCCATTTATATCATTGATCATTAATCATTTGAATTTAGAATAAAGCAAAAGGAGTTATTGCATGTCAAGATTTTGCAGAATTTTGGAAGCATGTGTCATGTGTCGAGTGACCCCAACGGAAGCGGTTAGGGGTTTCTAGCATGTCTCCATTATGTGATATGATGTTTTGAGTGCACGATGTTGATGTGACATGAAGTTTTCACGTACAAACACATGCCATTTATACGTAAATAAATGTCAAAATTAATAGTTCTGTTTTTTAAACTATTATTTTTTTGTAAGTCTATTATAAGGTATTGTAATGTTTATTAATGAATAAAATATAAATTTCATATTATTTATAAATAATTATTTTATTAATAAATGAATCTCACAAACTTCATAATATCCACCAATTGACAAAGTATTATATGAAAATAGTTCATGATAAACTTATCATGAAACAATTTTAAAGTATCATTAATCCCATTGGAAGTATCATTAATCTCATCAGGGGTATCATTAGTCTGAGTTCAAGAAAATTGTTTTAAATTTTTTTGAACTCAGACTAATGATACCCCTGACAGGTTTAAGGATACTCCTGATAAGATTAATGATACTCTAAAACTATTTCATGTTAAACTTATTATGAAGCGTTTTTATATAATACCTACTCTTTTTACGATAAAAAATAACAACTGAAAAAACAGAATTACTAATATCGGATGAGAGTGATATAAAAGGAGACAACTTCAATTAATGCTCTGGCCTTAAGTTTCCCTTTAATTATGTTAGTTGCAAATTAGAAGAATTCAAATTCACGATGAATCATTATGTTATTATTACTCCACCTACATCACGAACTCAGAATTTTTAAATTAATTGTAATAATTGTATAGCATAAGCAAGCGTAAATACTCAATTAAAAATTAAAAAAATTACGTCCAACAAATGAGTTGTTTTATTCTTCACCTCAACGAATGGTCGCTTCTGCATATTAGATGAACTCAAGGCTGATGCAATCTACTATGCTATGCTATGTTGGAGACAATTTCGAATAAGGAAAAGGTACAATTTTTTATGTTTAGCAAAAAAAATTAAAAAATTCACCGGCTAAGTGTGGGCAAATTTATATATATAGAGTGAATTTGAATTTGGATATTGAAAATAGGGTTGCCAGAAAATTATTTGCGTTTATAGGGTAGATTGCATACGGGAAGCGACCGTTGATCGCTACCATAGGCGCGATCAAGCCAATTTCCAGGTTTCCCTCCATGGCCGCGTTCAAGCCCATAAAGAAGGTCGTCAACTTAATTAGCCTAATAGATTTATGTGGTTAAATTATGGAGAAGTGGGTGAGCTCGTTTCCCACAGGTGTGAATAGGCAGGCGCGGTGGTGCAAGAATTCCGGCGATAAGGTGTGGTTTTCAATCAATTCCGGCCACGTGAGCTTCGGTTCCGGCACTACTTCCATTAATGCCAGCGCGGAGCTTTTTCTTCTCTTTTGATGAAAATGGCGTGAAGCCCAGCTTTCTCTCTCATCGTTTAAAATGGCAGATTGTTTCCCTCTGAATTGGTCAACATAAGCATTAATTTGATTCCAAAATTTCAGCTTATAACATGGAGAAGTGGGTGTGGGACCCAGCTGATTTGAAATGCACCATTTTCAATTATTACCTATTCTTTCATGAAGAACTTTGTAATTTTAAAAGATATGGAGAAGGGGCAGTGGCGGATCCAGAAAATCAAAATAGGGTATGCACAACTATGATAATGCTAAAATAATCCACAAATTCTAGCATGCACTCAAGCATAGCATAGTAGCATGCACTTGGATTTTAAGTTAAATTTTGACTTCAATTTTGTTTTTTTTTTCAAAACACACAAATACATTGAACTGTATGTTTTTTTTTTCAGTTGGGGTATTACTGATTTCTACTTGAGATATTTTTTTCAAAATTCAAGTGCATATCATGCACAAGTACAGAAAAGAACTACTCAAAATAATTATATAAACATAATATAGGCAATCTAAAATTTTAAAACATATAATATTAAAAATTAAAAACAAAAATGTTATTGTTATCTAAAAAAAGATTACCGTCGTTCTCGAAGAGTTTTCATACTTTAAAAGTAGTTAAAAATGTCATTATAACTAATTAATAAGAAAGAAAATATCGGTTCAGCATTTACGAATTTATACAGTTTAAAAGTTTAGTAATTTATTAAGACAAAGTATTATATGAAATTAGTTTATAGTAAGTTTATCATGAAACAGTTTAAAAGTATAAAATATTTGATAAGAAGTATAAAAAATCTCACCAGGAGTATAAAAAATTTGAGTTAGTGGTATTATATTGTAATTTAATAGATTTTATATATTGTAATTAATAGATTTTCTTGATCCCAATTTTTTATACTCCTAATGTGATTTTTTATAATTCTGATCAAATATTCCATACTTTAAAATAATTTCTTGATACACTTATCATGAACCATTTTCGTATAAAACCTACTCTTTTATTAATATTTTAAATTCATTATAACATAAATATTATATATAATAATACTACTACATAGTATATATACCAACTTTTTGGCAAGAAAATAGGGTATGCACTTGCATACCCTTTGGCTATGTTGCATCCGCCGCTGAAAAGGGGTATATATATATATATATATATATATATATATATATATATATATATATATATATATATATAATATGTTTTAGTAAGGATAGGATGTTGGGCGGCTACTTTAATATACTTTTGAGAAGATCAAGTTTCCAAGATGTTGATAAGTAGCTGAAAATATTAAATCTATTAGGATAATTAAGTTGGTGGTCTTCTTTATTGGCTTGAACGCGGCCATGGTTGTGAAGCCTGGAAATTGGTTTGATCGCGCCTATGGTAGGCGATCAACACCCTTGATACCCTATAAACGCAAATAATTTTCTGGCAGCCCTATTCTCAACATCCGAATTCAAATTCACTCTCTATATATAAATTTGCCGGCTAAGTGAGACATCAATTTAATTCTATGTTGTTCTACACATTTGTGTGTATTTTTTTAATAGGGGTAAATTGCGTCAAATCTCATTATGGTTTGAAAAATCGGTGTGTGTGTTTGTTAATGAGCATTTGATATAGTTAATGGAGGGATAATTGTGTCAATATATTAAAAAAAAATTCACTAAAATTCGCATGAAGCGTGTGTGTGTGTGTGTTACACTAATGTTAATCTTAATAGAATTAGGGGTTTCATGTTATATTTATAAAACCACAAGGGAATTTCAAGCAATTTTTAAAGCACATGGGGGTTTCACTCCGATATTACAAACCACAATGAGGTTTCATGCTATATTTATAAAACCACGAGTGGATTTCATACAATTTTTAAGATACAGAAGAGTTTCACGCCGATATTCCAAACCACAAAGGGGTTTGACGCAATTTACCCTTTTTTATTGAGTGTGATATCACATGATTTTGCAAAAAGCACACCCAATTCTAGGGTTGTTCATGGTACGAAAACGGATATTTGAAAATACTGTGTTCGTACCAAAGTTCCGTTATTTTTAAATTCGTGTGTCCAAATTTCGGTACGGTACGGATATTTTATTTTTTGGTACGGATCGAGCGAATTTTCAGTTACAAATGGATCAGATCGAATCGGATTGGCTCGGTACGGAGCGGAGAAACATATTGTTTACCCATTTTTTATCATTCTCTCCCCCTTTTTTTAATCAATTTAAAAAAAAAACATATTGCATGCACATTCACACGAGTACTACACAATTCAACCACAATCAAACATATATCATTACAAGCTCAAATATAACACATTATATGATAATTGATGGTAAAAAAAATTAATGTAAATCACCAACAATAGAGTATATAAAATATATATTTTTAAAAATTCTTTTAAAATATCTTGTGAATGGAAAGTGCAATATTAAAATCACGTTGATCGTAATTTTTGACACAGGGTATTGTTGATAGGCGAACATCATCTAAATACGGAGCGAACAATTATTGAAGTCTAAACAAAGAAAATCACGATTCGGGTGCATTAACCAATCTGGGAGGTGTATGAAGTGACGAACAACTCCCCCGACGAACAATTAATGGGCGAACAGGTATTAAGACCCGAGACCAAGAATGAGCCAACTGTGAAGTCATCAATGACGAACAACTTGGTCAAACTATGATACAACAAACAGCCAAGGAGGTGTGTACAAGTGAACAAAGGATAAAGATCCCAAAGCCAAGCTGAACAAAGCCATAAGGCGAGCAACTTCCAAAGTACAACCTCAAGAGGCGAACAACTTTCAGTTGTAGAATCAACAAGATCAATCAAGCCGACCTAGGCGAACAACAATGAGTCCGAGATAAGACCAAAGAAGACCTTGTAACTAAGATTCAGCTTAGATAAGATCAAAGGGACACATGTCAAGCATACAGGCTAGGGAGACCAAGAGTCTTGGACACCTCATGCTTGCTAGTCTCTATAAATAGTTGTTCTCCAGCTGTGAAATACAAGTTCAAATTCATAAACACTCCCAAAACACACACAAACACACCCAAACTTACACATACACGAAATAATTTCAATCTTCATATTACCCGAATTCGATAATCCAAACCCCGATTTACCATTTACGGTGGTAATCAATCACACGTTATTGATTGGTGACGTAAAAACGGATTAAAACAGCCACTAATCCTTACGATTAGATGATTTGGCGCCAGAAGGAGGGTCGAACCTTCGGTTTAGTGTGATTACTCAAGAACTTCAAGTTGAAAACTTGAAGATTCATAGAAAATCTCAAGAAATATTTGAAGATACAAACAAAAGTGTTCTTGGTGTTCTTGGTGTTCTTCAATTTTAAAATTAAGAAATAAATTAAATTGAAATGCCTCAATCTAAAGAGACCCAAGGATCACGTTTGTTGAAAAAAGCATCTCAGACCCGAGCCACGTCGGCCGACCACCAGGACCGTGACTCGAGACATGCGAACATCACAGCATACAGCCATAACACATAACCTCCCCCCTGAGATGGAGGCTTTGGCGAACAACCCCAACGAGTTGGCTAAAACCATAGCTGCTCTCCAGGCCCTCCAGAGACAACAAGAGCAGGTCAGGCCAACACAAGCAAGGCCAAGGGACAAGTCCCTAGAGGTTGTTAGGCCCAGGACTACCAGGGGCGAACAGCGAGAGGTTGATAGTGCCCAAGTCAAGCGAAATAAGGGAAAGGCCAAGGTGGTTGACCAAAGAGAAGTACAGGCTGAGTCTGGTCGCGGACGAACAACTATGTCTAGCCATGGAACAACACGTTCCAGTGCCCAAGACAGGCTTAGCCAACCCCAACGGGAAGCTGCTCGCCGGGGAGCAGAAGATGGGCGAGCAACTTTTGAACAGCCTCGCCCATCAGTCCATGAAAGACTCTCCCAGTCAGCCTTCAGGCACCTAGGGCCAAATGCGGCGAACAACATTAGGAGGCAAGCCCAGGAAGTGCCCACTCCAAGCGAGGGACTGCGACGAGCAGAAAGGTTAATGCCTTTACTCGCCGAACAGCCTCCAAGTCAGGGCTCTTGATGAATTATCAAGCCTAAGGAGGGCTGTGGAGAACATGCAGGGGTAACTAGACCAACAGAGAGGGATGGGAACGACCAGCATGCCATCCTCACCTTTGGCAGCTCACATTTTGAAGGCCCCGATACAGAAAAAGATTCAATTTCCGGCTAGCATTCAATATGAAGGCATCGCCGACCCCCGGGTCCACTTAACGAAGTATACGGACTACATGGTCTCCGTAGGGGCCAGCGATGCCACCCAGTGCCGGAATTTTCCGTTAACATTGGGCGATCGGGTTCACAAGTGGTTTTCATCAATGCCGCCGGCATCAATCCACTCGTTCGTCCAACTAAGTCGAGAATTTCTTTCTCACTTTTCAACGGCGGGGTCGTATCTTTCCCAAAAACACCGGCTGTCGGATTTGAGACAAAATGATGATGAAACTGACCGAGCGTTTATGGAAAGATTCGATAAAGTTTTGCTAGAAGGAGAACCGGTGAGTGAAGATACAAAGATCGTCGCTGTGATGGCCGGATTGAAAAAAGGGTCGAAGTTATGGAAGGAGGTACGTCTGAAGTGCCCAAAGACTTATGCCGAGTTCAGAAACCAAGCTGGCATTTTCGTTTCCATGCACGAGGCCCTACAAACAAATTTAGGGGAGAACAAAGCTGATCCTAAGGAGAATAACAAAAAGCCCGTCGGGACAAGCTACAGGGTCCCGAAAAACATGAAAGCATTCACTGAAGGATCGGATTTGAAGGAAAAATTGAACCAAGTATTGACAGTATCAGTTGATACTGTGTATGAGAGCGTAAAGGAGAAAGAGTTGCTTTCCCCACCACGTAAAATCCGCCAGGATACTGGCAAACTCAACCCAAACAAGTATTGTGCCTACCATCAAAGTGTGGGGCATTTTACAAGTGAGTGTAGAGATTTGCTTAAGCAACTCTGGCGATTTTATGAGGAGGGAAAGCTCTCCGATTTCGTTAAAAGGCAACCTGGGAAGAGAACCCGGGAGAACAACTCAGAAGACGAAGAGGATGGTCAACCTCAGAGAAACAACAGACCCGGGCGACCAGTTCCCAGTATACCAGCTCAACCTTTAGAAGATCTTTTCATGATGGAACCCGCAGGTCCCGCGGGAGGGTGTTTTGATGGACAACCACCCGACTCTAATCGGAAGAGGAAAGCAGAGCTACGAGCGATTGGCCAAGTACAAGAAATGGGAGTTAAGCCGTCTATCATGCAAATGGCAGAATTAACTTTCACCGAAAAAGACCTTGAAGGCGTCTTAACTCCGCACAATGATTCACTCGTAATCTGCGCCAAGATTATGGAGACCAGAGTCCACAGACTGTTGGTGGACACCGGAGCCTACACCAACATCTTATTCAAGAAGACCCTCGATAATCTGGGAGATTATTCGGGTTATGTTCGGAATACAACACATAGAATCATAGGCTTCGGGAATGCTGTGACAACACCGTTGGGAATTGTAACATTAGCAGTACAACTTGTAACGGCTAATGAACCCGAAAGAAATATAACAAGAATGGTAGATTTCTTGGTTGTAGACCAGGAGTCGACCTATAACGGGTTTCTTGGCCGACCTTTTCTCAATGAATTCAAAGCTGCGTGTTCCACTTACCATTATTGTTTGAAATTTCTAACAGCTAGTGGAACAGGCACAATTAAAGGAGACCAACGGAGAGCACGAGAATGCATTCAACAGCTACGAGCAAAATTTGTACAAATATCCATGATGGAAGCAACAAGTTATCCCGTCAACGAACCATCAATACTGAACAATATGATGGACATGGACGACCACATGGATACGGACGAACAACACTTGGACGAGCAAGTGTTGGACGAGCAACTCGTTACCACCCACGAGGAACCTCCATCTGACGAACAACAAAGGGGTGATGACGAACAACCCTCAGTGGGGGACTTGGAGGGCCAAGTACAAACGAACAACAATGGGACGGAGCCAACTGATGATCTAGAACCCCGCCTGGGGGCAGAGCCCATGGACATCGAAAATGATTCCAACCCTGAGGAACCCGTACTTGATCCCCGTTGGAAGGGACAAAAACGACGAGCGACTCCGGTCGAAGAGCTGGAGGCATTCAAAGTTAATCCTGACAACGAAGATCTTGAATTATTCGTAGGATCTGAGCTCCCAGAGCCTTACAGATCCCGAATGAAAGAGTTCCTCACCAAGAATCTAGATGTTTTTGCTTGGTCTCACGCAGATATGGTGGGGATAGACCCGAAATATGCTTGCCACAAGCTGAACATAAATCAAGCAAGAAAGCCCGTCCATCAAAAGCGAAGGAAATACGGCCCAGACAAATATCAAGCGTTGAATGAAGAAGTTAAAAAGCTGTTAGACAATGATCTCATTCGACAAGCACTTTGTCCACAATGGGTAGCAAACCCTGTGCTGGTGAGAAAATCGAACGGAACCTGGAGGCTATGCATAGACTTTACAGATCTGAATGCAGCATGCCCGAAGGACAACTTTCCTCTCCCGCACATCGATCAATTGGTGGACAGCACTGCGGGTCACGAAATGCTAACATTCATGGATGCTTTTGCAGGGTATCATCAAATCCCAATGCATCCTGACGATCAAGAAAGCACAGCTTTTTATACTAACAAAAACTTGCTGTGCTGGAAGAGAATGCCGTTTGGCCTCATAAATGCTGGAGCAACATATCAAAGACTGGTGAACAAGATGTTTGATCAACAAATTGGAGACACGGTTGAAGTCTATGTAGATGATATCGTAGTCAAAAGTCCCAAGAAGGAAGACCATCTTCAACATCTGACTCAAGTGTTCGAAATTCTTCGACACTATAACATGAAGTTGAATCCAAAGAAAAGCAGCTTTGGAGTTCACTCAGGAAAATTCTTGGGTCATCTTGTTAGCCAGCGGGGAATTGAGGCCAACCCTTCAAAAGTTAAAGCCATCATGGATATGCAACCACCACGTTCGGTGAAAGAAGTGCAAAGACTCACCGGGTGCCTAGCAGCATTGAACCGGTTCATATCCAGGTCGGGGGACAAGTGCCGTCCATTCTTCGAGGCCGTCAAAAAAGGAAAGTTTGCATGGACTAACAACTGCCAAGCGGCCTTCGATCAACTTAAAGACTACCTGGGAGATGTCAAAATCCTATCAAAACCAATCCCAGGAGAAAAGCTCTTTCTATACTTAGCCGCATCAGAAGTTGCCATCAGCTCTGTCTTGGTGCGCGAAGACGGCAAATTCCACCAACCTATATATTACGTCAGCCAGGCTTTGCATGAAGCAGAGATCAAATATGCTCCAACCGAAAAGCTGGCGTATGCTTTGGTTATGAGCGTGAGAAAGTTACGACCATACTTCTTTGACCATCAAGTCGAAGTTCTAACAACTTTCCCGCTCAGGCAAATTCTCCATCGCCCCGACACTGCAGGTCGTCTCTTAAGATGGTCACTGGAGATTAGCCAATTCGGGGTGACCTATGCTCCTCGAACAGCGATCAAAGGGCAAGCATTAGCCGACTTTATAGTCGAACTAACTTTCCCACCAGATCCGACGAGAGGACTTGATCATCCTTGGTATCTCTATGTGGACGGATCATCAACCAATATAGCCTCGGGGGCAGGAGTAGTTTTAATCAGCCCAGATAGACAAGTATTCACCTCGGCAATCAGATTTGGTTTCATGGCAACCAACAACGAAGCTGAGTATGAAGCTCTTATTGCTGGTCTCCACTTATCTCTCGCAGTTGGTGTCAGACACTTGCAAATATTTGGCGATTCACAATTGATCGTGAACCAAGTCCGAGGTGAATACGAGGCAAAGGATGATCACATGATCGAGTATCAACGGATTGTTGCTCACCTAATGTCCATGTTGCAGCAAGTTTTCATACAGCAAATTCCAAGGACGAGCAACACCCAGGCAGATGCGCTTGCTCGACTGGCAACAAGTGAAGGCCCCGTAGAGTTGGCAGATATTATAGTTACAAAGATGAAAGATCCATCAACAGTAAGCTATAATGTCAACCAACTCGACGATCAAACCAGTGAAGAAGACTGGAGAACAAGTATAGTCAAATACTTGAAAAGTGGGGAAAAACCAAACAATCCTTTTGAAGCTGCCAAGCTAGTAAAGCGAGCCGCCAGATATACTCTGGTGGGCGAGCAACTCTTCAAAAGGGGAATATCAGTCCCACTTCTCAAGTGTTTGCCTAGGGGGCAAGGGCAAGCAGTACTCGAAGAAATTCACGCCGGAGTATGTGGAAATCACACTGGGGGGCAAGCCTTGGCGTACAAAACCATCAGGCAAGGGTATTATTGGCCGACATTACGTCAGGATGCGATCAAGAAAGCAAAAACTTGCCATCAGTGTCAGATTTTTGCCCCGAATATTCATACCCCGGCCCAGGAGCTCGTGTCAGTATACAGCCCATGGCCTTTTGCAAAATGGGGGATGGACATCATTGGTCCTTTCCCGGCTGGAGTAGGAAATGTTCGATTTGCCGTTGTGGTAGTCGATTATTACACTAAATGGGCAGAAGCAGAGGCCATGGTGAACATCACGCAGCAGAAGATGATCAACTTTATTTGGAAGAACATTGTCTGTCGTTTCGGAGTTCCACAGGCAATTGTGACAGACAATGGTCCACGGTTTGATGGACAAGAGTTGAGAGAATTCTGTGCGAAGTGGGGGATAAAAAAACATTACTCCACACCTTATCATCCCCAGTCAAACGGACAAGTTGAAGCTGTGAACAAGATAATCAAGCATACATTAAAAGTAAGACTGGCGGAGAGCAAAAGTGGTTGGTCTATCGAACTCCCGGAAGTCTTGTGGGCATACAGAGTTTCTCCCAGGTCTAGCACCGGAGAAACACCCTTTGCTATGGCTTTCGGAACAGAGGCTGTAATACCAATCGAGTTAAAGGCCACTACATACAGGACGACCAACTTTGATGAGCAGGCGAACAACTCTGCTTTGGCTGCAGAAATGGATTTGCTCGAAGAAAAAAGATTAAATGCGGAGTTAAAAAATGCCACATACAAGCAGCGAGCAGAACGTTACTATAATTCCCATGTAAAAGTTAAGGAATTCAGAGTTGGAGATTTGGTTCTAAGAAAGTTGCTCGCCCAATCTCCAGGTGCATTGGGACCAACTTGGGAGGGCCCGTATCGTATAACAGAAAAATACGTCAATGGCGTATACGATATTGAGGACATGGAAGGCAAGCCGGCCCAATACTCCTGGAATGCTGTACATCTAAAGAAGTACTATCAATAAAGTTAGGCAAACAAATGTCTTGGGGGGCAAGGGATGCGTATGAGCTGAATGAAGGCTATAAAGGGCTAAAAACTGAGCTCAAGGAAGGCTATAAAGGGCTAAAAACTTGCCTAATTTTTTAAATTTTCTTAAGTATAGATTCAAAAGTTGCTCTGCACATTGTATAGTCTGGTGCTAGTGCTTTTGGTTTTATAGATAGAGTTGCTCGGCAAAAAATATTATAAGCGAGCAAGTTTTAGTTTGTGTTTAAAGCTGTTCGTCAGATTGTATATGATAGTGATGGACAGTCTTACAACACTTGTAATTATTTTGCAATGTAAATATAATAGTTGTTCGTCAAAAAAGGAAAAGTCCAAAAGCTCGAGGTACAAGTCCAGTCAAAGGTTGTTCGTTTTACAAATGAACAGAACCTAAGGACCAAAGCCACTTAAAGGTTGTTCGTTTTTTTAAAATGAACAGAACCTAAGGCTGAACCCTGATTCCACTAAAGGCAAGTTCAATTCGAACAAAAGCCCAACACTATATGTTATAATTGTAAAGGCAATTAACATATACAAGAAAATGAGCGAACATGAGAAAGACGTTCCATTAATCAAAGGCATTAAGCCTCAAAAATAGTACAAGCTGGAAGCAGCCATTACAAGTACTACAAAAAGGAGCGAACAACTATTACAAAAAAAAAAAATTAAGTCTAAGGCCTATTGTTGCTCGGCGGGTGGAGGATCTTGAGCCTGCTCAACAGGGGGTTCAACAATCATTTCACGGGCCAGATCTTCAGCAGCTTTATCCTCGGCCTCTTTTGCATTCTGCTCGTTAGCCGCGGCCACCCCTTCCTCTTCTTCGCCTTCATCAACTGGAAGAGGAGGATGAGTAATGGAAATACTAGGGTCGAGTTTGTCAAGTTTGACCCCTAGTACTGCCAAATCCGCCAGCTGAATCTCGATATTGTTCGGCGGAGGATAGTTCTCCAGAAATTCATTCAGATCCTTGCTCATCTCTTCAACTAAATCCTTGAAGTCATAAGCATCCGCCGTGCGAATGCTGTCCGCATAGGCGCATATATAACCCAAGTTTGAGATGGGCCCACTCCGAGCTTGAAATTCTTGCTCGGCTTCTTCCCTTGAGAGCATCTCAGACATTTGCTTCTTTAGCCGAGCAACTTCTTCTTCTGCTCCTTCTCTCCTCTTCCTCTCTTCATCCAGCGCAGTCTTAGAGGAGAGCAGCTCGGCCTTTGTATCCTTAAGCTCGCCGGAGACAAGCTGATAGTCCTCAATGCGCTTCTTCTCCAAGTCATCAGCCAACTTCAATTGATCCTTTAGGCGAGCAATCTGGCCATTAAAGTTGTTCGCCATTTTATCTTTTTCCTCAGTGAGCTGGCGAATGGAGGCGGCATGATGACGAGCAGTCTCCTCTAGCTCGGCTACTTGAGCCATTCCCCTTTGAGCTGAGACAAGGGAGTTTGCAGCTTGGACCATTGATAAGTGAAAATTATCAATGGGGCCCTGGGCGAGGACCGCTTTGTTCAACGGCCGTGACCAGGCACGAGCAACAATTTCAGTTGCTCGGCGAACATGGTCGTCCGTAATATCACGGAAGCTCGTCGGCGTCCTAGAGCAGGCAAACTGGTGAATCAGATCTGCTCGCCCTGGATAATCGTTGGGCCGGTATCTGCGAACAAAAAGAAGGTCAACACTTGAAAGATTTAGCAAATAAAAAACTTGTTCGGCAAGAAAGTAAAAACTTACTCAGAAAATTTTCGCTCATCCCGGCCTAAGTATGTGGTGTCCTCGGGGCCTCTGGGGGAACCTATATCTTTGCTCGCCTTGTCGGACCTCTCCGTGAGCTCGACAGATGAACGGCAAACAACGTCCCCTTCTGGGCGAGCATGGCTCGAACCCACCTTCTCCTTCCCCTTGCCAGGGACATCGTGGGACAAGGGAGTCCCGTCAGCTTTCTTTAAACGTTTCCCCCCATGAAGAGGGGAAACGGGAGGGGACCGGATTTGGACTGGGGGGGCAGCCTGTCTCGGAACTCTAGCCCCCTCAGGCTTGTTCGACATGGCGAGCACCGCTTGAGGAGGGTCACCTCTCCTTTTCTTCCCTTTTGGCGGCCCCATTACAAGGACCCTTTGCTCAAGGAGAGTGTAACTTGGAGGAACGGCAACTGTTACTTGCTCGGCTAAAAAAAAAAAAAAAAATTAGGCGAGCAAGTTAAACAAGATTATGACGAACAAAGTTTGAACCGAGAGTTAGAAATTTTCATACCTGGGGGCACCTCAGCTTGAGCCTCCAGGTGGTGAGGGTAAGTCAAGAGACGAGCAGCTCTTTGACACCTTGCTCGACAAAGATAGTCAATAGTCCTATATGCCCTATTGCGGAGGCCGACCAAGCACGAAGTAAACAAGAACTCGGAGCTCAACTCCTCCTCTTTTGAATTCCACTTGGGTAGACGAGGGCCTGCGAACAAACAAGAAAAGTTAAATTAGAACTACTTAGCCCAAAGGCGAGCAAGAAACAAACTTACGTTTCAGTTTTCCATAGGCTGCTGGAGAATTTATTCGTCCAGGGCCGCCGTGTGGACCAGAAGATGCTCGCCAATCACCCCCAATCCAGAAGAAGTGTTGCTTCCAGTCACGAACCTTGTTCGACACCTCTTCCACCATTTTCAACCCAGTTCTTGCCTTGAGATAGTGATAGCCTTCTTCTCCCAAGGGGCAGCTTGTAATTGTCATCAAGTAGTTGATCTCTTCCGCAGTGATCCGATCAACATACCCCTCTAAGGCGAACAGGCACATAGAGCCTAGAAGGTTCATCCACCCAATTGGAGTAATTTGGGTGATGGCCAAGTTGGTCGCCTCCAGGAATCGACCAACAACGGGTGGAAGAGGCAGCTTTAATCCGGCAATCAAGGTGTGAAGGTTGATCGCCGTACATCCGGGGGGTGGGCGATCAGCTCTTTCCTTTCTCCGGGGGGCCCACAGGTGAATATCGTATGGGATTTTGTAGTCCTTCCGGATAGAGTCCAGTTCATCTTCGCGAACAACGCTTTTTATCTTGCTCGCCTGGTACTCAGTTTTCACCTTATCCATTATTTCCCTCTGGGGACGGGGAAAGCTGTTCGCATACCTTTCAGCATATGTTCGCCATTCGAATAGTCGAGCAACCCCGGCTGGGATCTCGTTTTCCCGCATCTTTGGGGATGGGAAATTGATACCCTCCAAGAACTCGCGAGTAAGTTCGTTAAGGTCTGGATCTTCAAATTCAGCAGAAGACGAAGAGCTTTCGTCCCGATTGTTGTTCGCCGCAACCGTTAGTTCTCTCCCAGATGGGCCCGCACCGGTGTCCTCCACAGAGCGAACAACAGAGTCCACGTGAGCGTTCGACGCTGAAGAAACTTCAACTGGCTCTAGATCGCGAGCAAGAATGGGAAAAAGGGGATCTAGGGTCTCCTCAGTTTTATTGCTCGATTGCGAAGACATAGAAGAGGAAGAAAAATCCAAACGGTGGTAGAAAGAGTTGCAGACGGCGGCGCTATCCCGGAGAAGACGGTGGAGCTCGAACCCACACGGCGGCGATGGCATTTTCGAGAGAAAAAGTAAAAAAGAAGATAGGAGAAGAAGAGTAACTACCTCGGAGTTGAAATTTGAGGCCAAATACTGTGGAACGGACGCCGGAAAGCTCGAAATCGCCGGAGGAAGGAAGGATTCGCCGGAGCACTGTATCAAGAGGGGGAAAAGTGGGAAAATTTTCAGTTTCCCCACTACTTATACCCCAAGCAAAAATGGGGTCCCAGGCGTAATTTCCCAAAAGCCCCGGGAATAAAATTGAAAGAAAACGGGGTTAATTCCTAGCTAAACCACAAATTGAAGGGCCTATAAACAATTATAGGAGCGCGTGGCCTCGGGGTTGCTCGCGCGTGAACGGCGCGCAATCATTGCGCTGGCGTCATCTTCGTGATCTCCCCAGACCATGGGAAGATGAAACGGTTATTCCAATGTTGCTCGCCACAAAGATGTTGTTCGTCCAAATCTTGGCCAAGACGATATCCTAACTACAGTTGCTCGCCACAAAGTTGCTCGTCTGATGCAACATCTAGTTAGGATAGGGGGCAATTGTTGATAGGCGAACATCATCTAAATACGGAGCGAACAATTATTGAAGTCTAAACAAAGAAAATCACGATTCGGGTGCATTAACCAATCTGGGAGGTGTATGAAGTGACGAACAACTCCCCCGACGAACAATTAATGGGCGAACAGGTATTAAGACCCGAGACCAAGAATGAGCCAACTGTGAAGTCATCAATGACGAACAACTTGGTCAAACTATGATACAACAAACAGCCAAGGAGGTGTGTACAAGTGAACAAAGGATAAAGATCCCAAAGCCAAGCTGAACAAAGCCATAAGGCGAGCAACTTCCAAAGTACAACCTCAAGAGGCGAACAACTTTCAGTTGTAGAATTAACAAGATCAATCAAGCCGACCTAGGCGAACAACAATGAGTCCGAGATAAGACCAAAGAAGACCTTGTAACTAAGATTCAGCTTAGATAAGATCAAAGGGACACATGTCAAGCATACAGGCTAGGGAGACCAAGAGTCTTGGACACCTCATGCTTGCTAGTCTCTATAAATAGTTGTTCTCCAGCTGTGAAATACAAGTTCAAATTCATAAACACTCCCAAAACACACACAAACACACCCAAACTTACACATACACGAAATAATTTCAATCTTCATATTACCCGAATTCGATAATCCAAACCCCGATTTACCATTTACGGTGGTAATCAATCACACGTTATTGATTGGTGACGTAAAAACGGATTAAAACAGCCACTAATCCTTACGATTAGATTCGTTCACCAACAGGTACACCATATCCAAGTTTTTGTAAGAAATGAATATACATGAACAATGAATTTAAAAGAATAAAAAATTAATTTTAAATCATTTTGATATACATCTACACATAAGTTAACGTTTTAAGAACTTAATAAGATAAATAATATACTATTATAGTTGTACTTGAATTCAATAATATTAATAATGTTTGATAAATAATAATTAAATTTAATACATATTTACTTCTGTTATTCGGTTGTATACGGTCACATTCGATTTTTTGGTACGGTTAATTTGGTAATATTCAGATCCGTACCAAAAAAATATTACGTTCGATACGGTTAAAGTAAAAAAAATCCACAATTTTTTCGGTTCGATTTTTTTTGGGTACAAATTCGATAATCTCCAAACTCCGTCAACAGCCCGACCAATTCCATTTAATACAGCTAAAAGAAAAATGTCTTCTCTGATTACTACATACTAATTTCTTTTAATTGACTGCAATTTTTTACTGAGAGATTTTTACTATATATTTTTTCGTTACTTGCTTCTATAAAGATGTTGACTTTTCATTTCCTATGTTCATGTTAATTAGGATGGAGAGAAATCAATTTTAATTATTTAAGCAATGATGTTTATTTAATTCTTTAAAATTGACATCGTTCATATCTGTATTACGTAAAAATACCCCATCCCTCTTCTGCGGATGCATGTGTTGGAAATTGGTTAATAAAAGAGATGTATACCCTCACTTTGACTAATTTTTTTAGGAATGAAAATGTTAATTTTTAGGAAAACAAAAATAATGAGGTTGTTCTACTCGCGGAGTAGATGAACGTGGTATATTTAATATCTCAAAACCGGTTTCCGATGAGTGAGAAATTAATTTGGAAAGTTGTAGGATTATTCACTTATGTTGAATAAATTTCATAGGAAACGAAAAATGAAGTTTCATCCCACATTAGAAAATTACAAGGAAACTTCCTTGTATATAAGCAGGAAAGTATTTTTGTTCTTCAAATTGGTACATAGGGACCCTAACCATGGACCACGCGCGCGCGCGCGCGCCCCCGAGCCCGCGCCCGGATCGTGGTTCTTGGCAATTGGACTTTGGGTGGGCTTTGGGCCTACCTATATTTTTAGAGTACCAAAATATGAAAAGGTCCAATACCTTTTTGGACCGAACCGTTTCGGGTGGCCCATCCGAAGTTGGGTCGGCCCACGAACATGACTAATACACTCATGGAATGATTAATACACTTCAGAATCGTCTGAAATATTCTGTTCTTGCTTCCCAAGAAAGAGAAATGCAGTTTCTCTCCACTACTGAACGTGCGTGCCCCATGATCACCACGTACTCCTCTTCAGTACCCCTCATCTGGGTCGGATTTCTGCCTATATATACCCCTTCGTATCCAGGCTTTCGAACACACTTTACAACCTATGAATTTCCAGTTCAGAAAGCCCTTCGCAACATGTTTCCGTTCAGCTTGAAATTCCGATTTCATTCGTCGAAAGTTTATACACGGTGGTGCTACTGGTGTAAACTGTCAAACCGTTTTACCTTTGGGGACTCATACGCACGATACCGTAAGCACTATACGGGGCGTATTTAGTCTTGTGGGAAAAAGATTTTCCTTGACTCGGTTTCCATTTACGAATTTGTTTCATACATCTGTTCTACCTCTTTCATTACAGTGTTCGAGTGCACACAGAAAACAACAATCGCAAGACTAAATATTTCTGTTTCGAATCACTGCAATGTCAAACCACAATTCTGACAACGATATGGATACGACACCTTCAACGCCTGTTACCTGATTAGGCGTGAAATTGTTATGTTTTGGTGCCCGATTTACTCATGTTTTGAGTGTTTTCGATTAGTGTTTGGAGTCAAATGAGTGTCATTTTTATAAACTTATTAATTTGTCTCTTTGGTTTTCATAGATGGATAGAGGGCGAAAAACGGAGTTCGTAGGACTTTGAATCGACTCAAACGGATGCCCGGATGAGAAGATATTGAAGAAATACGATTGGTATTAGTGCGGACGAGGAAAAGTATCAGTTGGGATGAGTTGGAGGTCACTCGAGTGACTAGGTCGAGCGCCACCGCTCGAGCGCATTGCTCGAGCGCCTAAACGTACAGAACTTTTCTTGCGCTCGAGCAGCTCGAGCGCCACCGCTCGAGCGAATTGCTCGAGCGCCCAAAACATACAGTGTGATTTCAGCGCTCGACCGGCTCGAGCGGAACCGCTCGAGCGATTGTGTCATTCGAGCTACACTGCTCGAGCGGGACCGCTCGAGCGTTTTGCTCGAGCACCCTTGGATTTTTGCCTCCGGATGCGTATTTTCGGCCCATTAACTCCCGTTTCGACCCGTGCCTATATATACCTCTTCCAAACACGTTTTGAAGAATACCCGAACTTTAGAAATACGGTTAGACTTAGTTTTTGGAGAGGAAGGAGACGAGCAAGCTTTATTTACGTTTTGTTGAGGTTTTTCATACGAATTCTTAGTTTCTTTTCGTTTCTTAGTTTCTTTTCGTTTCTTAGTTTCTTTTCATTAGCTTGATTACTTTAAACGCTTTGAACGTCGTTTTAGTTAATTAAATTTCAGTTCTTAGAATTATTTTCTTTTAAAACCCTAGTTCATGTTTCATATTTTCGTTCTTCAATTCATTATGTTTATGTGTGTTGTTTCTTCTATTGCTTTTATTTTTGTTAAAACCATGTCCGGCTAAAACCCTTGCATGCTTAGGGTAGGATGAACTCGTAGAAGTAGGTTGTGGGTACGTAATTAGGGTAATTTGTGACGTTAGTTTTAATTCTATTAGTTAATGAATTCTTATAATTAATCTTCACTTTACCTTTGAATTTAGTACGAAAGTGTTAGAGAGAGGACGACCGCATCACTCAATAACAATTAGTAGTCTTAACGAGAAGGTTTAGGAAAGGTTAATTCATCTACCGGTTTAGCGAAGGAGGACGACCGCATCACCTTAGTTAAATTAGGGTCTCATTAATTAAGCACAATCTAGTAACTTGTTAGTAGATTCGTGAAGTCGAGTGTTAGGGTAAAGTATTAGGGTTTAGAATCTTGAGCTTTCACCTTGCATTCTTATACTTAGGTTAATTCTTGTTTGTCACGATTACTTTGATTATGTACCTGCCCCGTTAGTATACGTAGGGATTCCTATCTTAAGCATCACCACCTCATATTTGCATACACACCTTAGATACTTAGTTTAATTTTGCTTTTTGCATTCGTAGAGTAATTTAGTTTAGACTTAATTCTTTTAATTTTCAAATCCAAAAACAATACACTCATATTAATTACGACGCGTAGATCTTCAGGGATCTATTCGCATATACACCATCCCTTGGGTTCGATACTACTTGGTCATTATACTTACTCTTACTATGTTAGGATATAGATTAGATGTTTTGAAGATGTTAAAACAAGAACTTGTAATAGGACTAGCTGAACCTGTTAGTCAGCTACAGATTAGTCTAGGTCTAGAATAGGTCTTTGGTTAAGGGGGAAGAAATATGGGTAGACCAGAGAAGGTACCAGAGGAGGTGACCAGAGAAGGTGACCAGATGAGTTGACCAGATGAGAGGTGACCAGATGAGATGTCCAGAGCAGAAGTGTCGCCAGAGCAGATGAGGTCCAGAGGAGTCTGACCAGATGAGCTTGGACCAGAGGAGTCTGCCAGAGGAGTCTGACCAGATGAGCTTGGACCAGAGGAGTCTGCCAGAGGAGTCACCAGAAGACCCCACCAGAGGACTTCTCCAGAGGACTCCCCAGAAGACCTCTCCCAGATGAGGACCAGAAGACCCCAGACCAGACCAGATGAGGGAGACGGATTAGTTCACCCTCCCTGTAGCTTCGTAGTAATCTGTAGACAAGAAGACTTTGGAGATCCGTGATGGAGAAGAAGGCAATATGGAGAAGTCAACTGATGGAGGATCTGATTGATTGATTGCTTGATTGAAAGTCAACTAATCAATCATATAATCAATCTTTGATTGATTATATCCCTCCAATTATGGTTGTTTGAATTGCTAGTTCCCAACGGCTAGTTTATTCCACAACTATATATAGGAGTGCTTGGATTAGTTCAATATAGAAGAGTCGCGCGAGAGCACACCAAGAACACACGAACTCTTCCAATCACTCATCTTTGTCCTTTCTAGTTTATATACACTCTATTAGGAGTTTAGTTGGATTATTACTCAACCTGTTCATCTTGTTAGATAAGGTTGTTGTAAGTTGTAAGAAGGAGCTGGTACTTCCGAAATTCCAGTAAGTGAGTACGTAAGTTGGAGAGTGAGAAAGACCCCTTTGAAGAAAGGGAGAGTGGACGTAGGACAAGTTGGTCCGAACCACTATAAATCCGGTGTTCTCTACCTTTATGCTCTTTAGATTTCTGCACTTTAATTTTAGCACTCTCTTTAAGAGGTTTTCTTAAAAATAAACTCAAAACGCTTTCCGCTGGATAACCTTTTTGGGACCAACAAGTGGTATCAGAGCAGTGTGTCCTACAGACCACTGTTTTGAAATTATTTTGGTGGTCACCAGGGCAGATCCATTTTTTTGAAATCCCAAATATTTGTTGTGCTAACAAATTTTGCAGAAATTGGCTCAAAGAGAGGCAGTAGAGGAGACACCAGGAGATACTCCAAAAGAAGCATAGCAGATGAGGAAGATGAGGTATCCACTTCTGGTTCATCATCTAATTTTGGACCAGACGAAGAGGTTTGTCTTATGACAGACGAGGTATGCAATCGAACTCCCTCTTCTTCTTCTTATTCTTCATTTTCTGAACAATCAGAGGAGTCTGATATGCTGAAGATGCTATTAGATCTCCAAACTTCTATACAACTTTGTCAAAAGTTGGAAGAAGAGAACACAAAGTTGAAAGCAGAAAATCAGAAGCTTTCACAATGTTTTAGCAACCCAACTGATCTACCAGCTGAACAAGTTCAAACTCTGGTAGAAGAGTCCACTGACTTGAAAACCAGATGTGATGAACAAACTAAGCTAATAGAAAAGTTGCTTGCTGAAAACATTGAGAAAGATAATGAATATACTCTGCTTAAAGCTAAGTTTGATGAACTCTTCCACCAAAACAAAATTGTAAAAGAAAGTGAGGACAAGCTCAAGATGAGACTGGAGCAGCTGACAACAGCAAATAATGCTGTGTCACACATAGCTGCCTCATCTCAAAGAGAGCATGATAAAACAGGCCTTGGTTTTTCCAAACCTGAATCCTCACATGCTCAGAAAGAAGAACAGACTAGTAATTTTATTGATAAGGGTAAAAGGCCAGCTGACCAGGCAACTCAGCCTAATGGGCAGATGAGTCCTAAAACTCAAAAACCCAAAAGGCAGAGGAGGAATTTTAAGAAGGGCTATACCCAGAATAAAAGACCTCAGCCAGGCCAGCAGAGTAGAAGAAAGTCTGGATCTTCTCAAAAGAGGCAGAACCAGATGACTCCTACTCTCCTGCAGAGGACTTTCAAGTCACCTGCCAGACCAGCTGGAACCTTTGATGGTTCTAGTAAAACTTATCCTTATCAAAAGAATTTCAAGTCTGTTGCTTTAAGACAAGTTAATTCTTCTACTGGACAAGCTCATAAGAGAAGAAGAGCCTCTAGAAGAAATAACCATGTCGAAGCTTCTTATGTTCAGTGTGTTTTTGTTGATATGTATGGAAGAAAGATAAGATCACCTGATCCAAAAAGGGATGATCTATTCTTGTGGCTTCCTAAATATTGTGCTAACCCCCCTGGACCCAGTAGGGTACCAAAAAGTTGATTGCTTGCAGATACACAAGAAGACCAGCTGATGTTTTGCCCCAATATCAGCTGAGCATACTTTGAGGGGGAAGATCAGTTGACCCAGCCTGCCAGAATCTCTACTTAGATATTTCAGATTTTTCTTGTCTTGTTTTATTTAAAGTTCTTCCAGTTTTAACATCATCAAAAAGGGGGAAATTGTTAGGATATAGATTAGATGTTTTGAAGATGTTAAAACAAGAACTTGTAATAGGACTAGCTGAACCTGTTAGTCAGCTACAGATTAGTCTAGGTCTAGAATAGGTCTTTGGTTAAGGGGGAAGAAATATGGGTAGACCAGAGAAGGTACCAGAGGAGGTGACCAGAGAAGGTGACCAGAGAAGGTGACCAGATGAGGTGACCAGATGAGAGGTGACCAGATGAGAGGTGACCAGATGAGATGTCCAGAGCAGAAGTGTCGCCAGAGCAGATGAGGTCCAGAGGAGTCTGACCAGATGAGCTTGGACCAGAGGAGTCTGCCAGAGGAGTCTGACCAGATGAGCTTGGACCAGAGGAGTCTGCCAGAGGAGTCACCAGAAGACCCCACCAGAGGACTTCTCCAGAGGACTCCCCAGAAGACCTCTCCCAGATGAGGACCAGAAGACCCCAGACCAGACCAGATGAGGGAGACGGATTAGTTCACCCTCCCTGTAGCTTCGTAGTAATCTGTAGACAAGAAGACTTTGGAGATCCGTGATGGAGAAGAAGGCAATATGGAGAAGTCAACTGATGGAGGATCTGATTGATTGATTGCTTGATTGAAAGTCAACTAATCAATCATATAATCTATCTTTGATTGATTATATCCCTCCAATTATGGTTGTTTGAATTGCTAGTTCCCAACGGCTAGTTTATTCCACAACTATATATAGGAGTGCTTGGATTAGTTCAATATAGAAGAGTCGCGCGAGAGCACACCAAGAACACACGAACTCTTCCAATCACTCATCTTTGTCCTTTCTAGTTTATATACACTCTATTAGGAGTTTAGTTGGATTATTACTCAACCTGTTCATCTTGTTAGATAAGGTTGTTGTAAGTTGTAAGAAGGAGCTGGTACTTCCGAAATTCCAGTAAGTGAGTACGTAAGTTGGAGAGTGAGAAAGACCCCTTTGAAGAAAGGGAGAGTGGACGTAGGACAAGTTGGTCCGAACCACTATAAATCCGGTGTTCTCTACCTTTATGCTCTTTAGATTTCTGCACTTTAATTTTAGCACTCTCTTTAAGAGGTTTTCTTAAAAATAAACTCAAAACGCTTTCCGCTGGATAACCTTTTTGGGACCAACATACTACAGTGAACCCGTCCGCTTGCGGGTGAGCGACTAGTAGAAGTTAGTACAATCGCTTCAAGTCAATGGCGTCGTTGCCGGGGATGGCGTTATATGCCTTTTGAATAGGACTTGTAGATAGCTTAGTAGTTAGTAGTGGGTGATTTAATTTCTGTTTTTATTTTTATTTTTTATTCAATTGGCAGTTGCGTTTTGATCCTTCTGCTAGTGTGCCAGGTTTATGAAAACACGCTCACAAGGCAATACGAGCGAAGAGAGAATACCGTTGGACCCTGAGACAATAGCCAGAAGGAACAGAGCCTTCTTGAGAAGGATGAACGCTGCCGACTTAGGAAAGGAACCAATGGATATCAATAATGAGTTGGACGATGCTGCCAACGATTTCAATCAGGCAGTAGACCGAGTTGAAGGCACTGGAGTTAGTGGTAGCCAGAACCAAATTCCATTAGGGGATAGCCAGAGCCTAAACCCGGATACACAAAACGTAGTGAATCCAGCTCAGAACCTTGTCCATAATCCTCATAACAACCCTGCTTACCCACAAAACCCAAATAACCCTTTTAACAACCCAGTATACCAACATTACCCATACCCACCTTATCCTTACCCACCATATCCATATCATCCACCACCAGTCTATAATCAACCACCTGTTTACCCACCACCACCCCAACAAGTACCAGTACCTGCTGCTAATCCTCAACACGTTCCTCAGAACGTCGATCACAATATGGCTATTCGAGGGAGGTTTGCAGCGCAACCACAGCGGTACTATGATGGAGTGGCTTTACCTCCTGTTGAGGCGAACAACTTCTCGATATCCCCGGGGATTTTAAAGCTGCTTACCGAGAATCAGTTCAAAGGGGTGATCGGGAAGGAGAATCCTCACACTCACTTGAGGAGCTTTCTCATGATAGCCTCAACATTTAATTACAATGGCATGTCTGAAGATGCCAAGAGGCTTAGGCTGTTCCCATTCTCATTGACGGGAATAGCCAAGGTGTGGTACGATAATACGCTCCCGCGGGGAGGTATTACCACTTGGGCCGAGCTCGAGCGTCTGTTCCTCGAGCGATTCTACCCTCCATCTAGGACGATCAAGGCTAGAATTGAGATCTTATCCTTTCGCCAGAAGTTCGGAGAGGATTTACGCCAAGCGTGGGAGAGATACTCAAACATGCTGATTGAGTGCCCACAGCACGGGTACAATGAGGGGGATATTATGGCATTTTTCTACAGTGGTGCCAACAAGGCGGGGCAAGACCATTTAGACGCGTGTGCGGGCGGAGCATTCCTAAACCAAGGCATAGAGAGGTGTAGGGAGATCGTGGACAACATTGTCACGAATACCGGTGCTTGGGATGTGGATGCAGATTTTCAGAGAGTGCATCAGGTTGAAGAGGGAGAAGGAACGAGAAGGCTATTGATGGCCATGATGGAAAAGATCAACAACCTCGAGTTGGGAAAGAGTTTGGGTGGAGAGCATGCAGTAGAGAATGAGAGAGTAGACCAACCCAGTGGACAGCAAGAGGTAGCCAATTACATGGGAGGTCCGTATTACAACCAGAATGGCTACCAAGGTGGAAATCAGTATGGAAGGCCTTCTTATGGCCAACCATTTGTACTTCCAAGCCCTCAGCCACCTCAAAATCAATGGAGGAACACACAAGGAGTTCAAGGAGGCCAGCAGCCTCCTCAAAACACATGGAGGAAGAATGATAACTTTTCTTATGCTAACCCAAAAGATGGTGTTACTGTTCCTGCAGGTGTTGATCCGGGATCTAAACCTCCTGGAGGAGAAGGCGGTGCATCAACCGAGGAGATGTTGAGAGCGATCCTGCAGAAGGTGGAGGAAGGAAGTAAGAGGTTGTCATCCTTGGAGTACGATGTGAAGGAGCTGCATAAGAAAGGTGATCAACGTGATCAAGAGCTCCAGAAGATGAACGTTGAGTGGACTAGAACTCAACAAGAGAACAATCGAAGGTTCACTTCTCTAGAGTTCCAGATGAGCCAGATTGCAAAATCAGTGAATAGAATGCCGGAGGGGAACCCGAAAGAGCATTGCAAGGCGATCCAGCTTAGAAGTGGAACCAACTATGAAGGGCCTCAGATGCCTGCTGATTCTGAGACGCCCCAAGTTGAGAATGAGATTGAAAGTGAAGGGATTGAGAAGCATAAAGATATGAATGAGTCCCAGAAGGACAAGGAAAGTGAGGAGATTGAGAGAGTTCCTAAGTGGAAGAAGGCAAAGGAAGCAAGGGAGAAAGTGAAAGAAACAGAAAGAGATGAATGGGGGGTACCCAAATCTGTGATACCCGTCCCATATCCACAGCGCTTCATGAAAAAGAAGCTTGATGAAAAGTTTGCTAAATTTCTTGATGTTTTTAAACAATTGCATATTAATATTCCTTTTTATGATGCTTTGGAACAGATGCCAAATTATGCCAAGTTTCTGAAGGACTTGATCGCGAAGAGACGGCGAGTGGATGAGCCGAAGTTGGTGCAGCTGAACCACGAGGTGAGTGCATTAGTGCACAAGGCGCTTCCACCAAAGCTGAAGGATCCCGGGAGCTTCACGATCCTATGTGATATTGGGAACGGGATTAAGAAGTGAGCGTTGTGCGACCTCGGGGCGAGCATTAATTTGATGCCACTGTCGCTTTTCAAGAAGTTGGAAGGTGTTGAACTTCAACCCACAATAATGACGCTTCAACTTGCCGACCGGTCTATTACTAGACCTCAAGGTGTGGTTGAAGACGTCCTAGTGAGAGTTGGAGATCACATTTTTCCAGCCGACTTTGTAGTGCTAGAGATGGAGGAAGATGAGCACGTGCCCCTGATCTTGGGAAGACCGTTCTTAGCTACAGCGGGGATGGTGCTAGACGTGGCAAATGGGAAGATTACATTGAAGGTTGATGATCAAGAAGTGAAGATCTCCCTATATGAAGCCATGAAGCACCCGAAGGAGGATGAGAGCTTGTATTGCATGGATGCAATTGGTCCTCGTGTTGAAGACACACATTCTCTCCCTAATCCCTCTCATATTCATGATTTTGTTAGTCCTTCACCTGTTGAGTTAACCCATGAGCATTATGTTCTTGATTATTTTGATAGGGATGAAGTGAAGAAGTTGAAGGATGAAGAGGTGAAAAGTGTGAACGTGGTCCAGCTAGAAGGAAAAGGAGGAGTTAAGAAGAAGAAGTCAAAATTCAAGAAATTGTTTAGTAAGACTCCTCCAGATAAAGGTGAGAAGGAGTTGAGACCTATACCACTTGAGGTGGGGAAGGAAGCAAAAGGGCTCATGATGGTGGGGCATCAAGGAAAGGAGTTCAAACACCACTCTTATGAGAGTGGGGGAGGTAAATTTGAGTATGATGTCCCATAAGCTCCTTTGAGCTTGGTCCAGCATGAGGACCTTAAAAATAGCGTTGAATGGGAGGCAACCCATTTTTTATTTGCTTTTGAGTGTTTTTAGTTATTTTTCTTTTATGTTACTAGGATGTTGTTGTGTTGTATATTTAACCTCGTATTTGAGTAAGTTGCTTGTAGGCTTGTCTCTAAAGGAGTAAAGGTATCAAAGAAGTGGAGATTGAAGGAACCAACTTGAGACAAGGGAATGTGCAAAGCTATTGAGAGAAATTGAATTATTTGGTTGAGGTAACCCACAACCCCAAACTTAGACCTCTAGCAAGGTCGAAGTTTGGGGGGTGGAGTTTTTATTTGTTTCATGATTACATTGCACATGCATGCACGCCCTTATCTTTGAGTTGAGTTTGATTGATTATTGGTTTGTTGAGATACTCCTTGGGGTGATTCTGATTTGACTCGCTATTGCATATTTCATGCCTATCAATCATCTTATGCTTGTTGATTGCTATCTTTGAGTATGATTTGATGAGTAGAGTGAGTTGTAAGAGTGAGTTAGAAATTCTTTTGTGTGAGTGTTTGAGTTTGAGCTGATTAGGGAGAGAACTCGTATGCTTATGAGTTTTCTTTTGAGTGCTTGTGTGATGAGAGTGAGAATTCACTAGGACTAGCATGGATGTGAAAGCTGTGAGATTTGAGCCTTATGAGATTTAAATGCATAAACTAATCTCTTCGTTTGTGAGTGAATCATCACCTTAGAGGATGCTAGAACTTGTGTGTGCTCTTGCTTCTTGATTGTGTCTAGTTTGATATGCCGAATAGGATCTTAGGCCATCTTTGATTTTATTGAGTCACTTAGCCAAAATTTTCCTTACCAATGACATTGATCCCTTGTTAGCCCCTTTGAGCCTAAAGCCTATTTTATTTGCTAGCACATATGAACACTATTCCAATTCCTAAGCCTTTTTGTCCCAATTTGAGTGGAGAATAGGAAAGTGTGAATATGAAGGGAGTGAATTGAGTTGAAAAAGGAAAATGTTGTTTGTTGAGTGAATATGAGAAGAAGGTGTGATGAAGTTTTGAGATGTGGGAAAAAGAGAAAGAAAATTGAGAATGAGCAAAAGAAAAAAATGAGCTCATGTGTTTGTGCGAAAAAGAAAAAAAAGTGAAGTGATTGAAAAAAAAAAGTGAAAAGAGTGAGAAAGAAAAGATTGAAGTGTTGAGAGAAGTGGAATTGAAAGAGTGTTGATTGAATATATTTGAAGTAGTCTGTTCCTAATCTCGAAGTGCCAAAGTTTGATTTTCTATTCTCCATTCACTTTAGTCACTTTACCTTATATTGTTATCCCACCTGTCCAAAGAGCCTACATTACAACCTTGAGAAAAGTCCTTTTTGATTCGGCATTGATTTCTAGAGTATGGTCGGAGTTGAGAGTGCTTACAAGCCTATGGCTGCCGATATGTGTGATTGATTGTTGAGTGAGTCCTTTATCATTGATATACACTTGTGAGGGAGTGAAACACATCTTTGAGTGCACATCCATGTTTGATCTTGGTGGGTCTTGTTGTTGTTGCATGAGTATGATGAAGGGGGTGAGTTAGTATATGTGTGATCGATCTTTGAAGCTCGAGTTCAATTACTTGCATGATTTGATTCTTGATTCATTTCTAACAATTTCACTTGACTTATTATTTCGTTGCTTGAGGACAAGCAACATGGTAAGTTTGGGGAGGTTGATTAGGCGTGAGATTGTTATGTTTTGGTGCCCGATTTACTCATGTTTTGAGTGTTTTCGATTAGTGTTTGGAGTCAAATGAGTGTCATTTTTATAAACTTATTAATTTGTCTCTTTGGTTTTCATAGATGGATAGAGGGCGAAAAACAGAGTTCGTAGGACTTTGAATCGACTCAAACGGATGCCCGGATGAGAAGATATTGAAGAAATACGATTGGTATTAGTGCGGACGAGGAAAAGCATCAGTTGGGATGAGTTGGAGGTCACTCGAGTGACTAGGTCGAGCGCCACCGCTCGAGCGCATTGCTCGAGCGCCTAAACGTACAGAACTTTTCTTGCGCTCGAGCAGCTCGAGCGCCACCGCTCGAGCGAATTGCTCGAGCGCCCAAAACATAGAGTGTGATTTCAGCGCTCGACCGGCTCGAGCGGAACCGCTCGAGCGATTGTGTCATTCGAGCTACACTGCTCGAGCGGGACCGCTCGAGCGTTTTGCTCGAGCACCCTTGGATTTTTGCCTCCGGATGCGTATTTTCGGCCCATTAACTCCCGTTTCGACCCGTGCCTATATATACCTCTTCCAAACACGTTTTGAAGAATACCCGAACTTTAGAAATACGGTTAGACTTAGTTTTTGGAGAGGAAGGAGACGAGCAAGCTTTATTTACGTTTTGTTGAGGTTTTTCATACGAATTCTTAGTTTCTTTTCATTAGCTTGATTACTTTAAACGCTTTGAACGTCGTTTTAGTTAATTAAATTTCAGTTCTTAGAATTATTTTCTTTTAAAACCCTAGTTCATGTTTCTTATTTTCGTTCTTCAATTCATTATGTTTATGTGTGTTGTTTCTTCTATTGCTTTTATTTTTGTTAAAACCATGTCCGGCTAAAACCCTTGCATGCTTAGGGTAGGATGAACTCGTAGAAGTAGGTTGTGGGTACGTAATTAGGGTAATTTGTGACGTTAGTTTTAATTCTATTAGTTAATGAATTCTTATAATTAATCTTCACTTTACCTTTGAATTTAGTACGAAAGTGTTAGAGAGAGGAAGACCGCATCACTAAATAACAATTAGTAGTCTTAACGAGAAGGTTTAGGAAATGTTAATTCATCTACCGGTTTAGCGAAGGAGGACGACCGCATCACCTTAGTTAAATTAGGGTCTCATTAATTAAGCACAATCTAGTAACTTGTTAGTAGATTCGTGAAGTCGAGTGTTAGGGTAAAGTATTAGGGTTTAGAATCTTGAGCTTTCACCTTGCATTCTTATACTTAGGTTAATTCTTGTTTGTCACGATTACTTTGATTATGTACCTGCCCCGTTAGTATACGTAGGGATTCCTATCTTAAGCATCACCACCTCATATTTGCATACACACCTTAGATACTTAGTTTAATTTTGCTTTTTGCATTCGTAGAGTAATTTAGTTTAGACTTAATTCTTTTAATTTTCAAATCCAAAAACAATACACTCATATTAATTACGACGCGTAGATCTTCAGGGATCTATTCGCATATACACCATCCCTTGGGTTCGATACTACTTGGTCATTATACTTACTCTTACTACAGTGAACCCGTCCGCTTGCGGGTGAGCGACTAGTAGAAGTTAGTACAATCGCTTCAAGTCATTACATCTACCAAAGATGCTGGTAATACCACTAACTCTACTGCTGGGATGGACTAGTACCTACGGGTACAGCACCGACTCAGGCTGGTAATCCGGTTCCTGTTGTGGGAACCTCCTCGGGTAATCAGGTAACCCCTACTGCTTTCCAATTTGGAAACTTTGGCAGTACTCTTGCTGAGTGGTTCAATGCCAATCCCTTCGTGGGAAAGTCCAATGTCAATCCCTTCGTGGGAAATTCCAATGGCAATCCCTTCGTGGGAAACTCCAGCACTAATCCCTTCGTGGGAAACTCGAGTGCTAATCCCTTCAGGGGAAATTTTGGCGGCAATCCTTTCATAGGAAATGCCGGGGCCAATCCATTCTTGGTAACCAACCAGGCCTCCCTCCCAGGGACTGTTAGGCCGGTTGTGGTGAAAGGAGAGAAACCCGAAAAGTTTTCCGGTAATGAGTTCAAGAGATGGCAAAAGAAGATGCACTTCTATTTGACCACCATCTCCTTGGTGAAATATGTCAAGGAGGATAGCCCGAGTGCTCCCGCAGAAGATGCTAATCGGGAAACTAGGATCGCCTATGATACTTGAGTCCATGATGATTATCTGTGCAGGAATTACATCCTGAATGGGTTGTCTGATGCCCTCTGCGATATATATGATGAATATCCGATTTCCAAAGCCTTGTGGGAGTCTTTGGAGAAAAAGTACAAAACCGAAGACGTGGGAACTAGCAAGTTCGTCGTCTCCACTTTGTACGACTTCAAAATGGAAGACAACAAATATGTTGTCGAACAGGTCCAAAAGCTGCAAGTGGTATTGTACAACATTGCAGTACAAGGGATGGAGTTATCTGAGCCCTTTCAGGTAGCCAAAGTGATTGACAAACTGCCTCCATCTTGGAAGGAGTTTAAGTTCTACCTCAAGCACAAGCGAAAGCAAGTGATCATGGAGGATCTTGTTACCCGACTCCAGATCGAGGAAGATAACAAGAAAATGGAGAAGAAGGGCTTGACTGCTTCTATCAAGGCAAAGGCAAACCTGATGGAGTAAGGTGAGACATCGAAGAAGATGAAGCGTCAGGATGACAAAGGCAAAGGCAAGGTTGTTGTTGTTGCTCCTGCCCCGAAGAAATTCAGTGGGAAGTGCTACAACTGTGGCAAACCCAATCATCGGGGCGCTGATTGTCGTCAGCCCAAGAAGGACGACAAAGGAAAGAAGAACTCCGTGAACGTTGTTGAACGTGAGCTCGCGGAGATGGATATGTCCGCTGTAGTGACCGAGGTCAACATGGTGGACAATAAGAAAGGATGGTTCGTGGACACAGATGCCACCTGCCATGTTTGCTCGGAGAAATCTGCCTTCTCCACATATTATCCTGCTGCAGGGAGAAAGCTCTACATGGGAAACTAAGCCTCGTCTGAAGCGACTGGAGTAGGAACGGTGGTGATCAAGCTAACATCGGGAAAGGAGTTCAAGCTGAAGGATGTGCTGCATATCCCAGACATCCGAAAGAATCTTATTTTTGGTTCCTTGTTAGTTAGTAACCAGTTTAAGCTAGTGTTTGAGTCCAATGGCGTTGTACTTAGCAAATTTGGCATCTTTCTAGGGAAAGGTTACCTCGAGAAGGGCCTTTTTAAGATGTCAGTCATCACTGTAAGCCATAATGGCACAAACACTACTATCAATGAAAATACTTCAGTTTCCATTAATATCGCTAGGTGTTCCTCATTATGGCATTTTAGATTAGGACATGTTAATCTAAATTCTATAAAAAGTTTGGTAAATTTAGATTTACTTAAAATTGATAATGTGGATACATCCAAAAGATGCAAAACATGTGTTGAAGCAAAAATGGTTAAATTACCATTTAAATCTGTTGAAAGGAACACAACTCCACTAGAATTAATTCACACGAATGTATGTGATTTAAAATTCGTGCAAACTAGAGGTGGAAAAAAGTATTTTATTACTTTTATTGATGATTGCACAATATTCTACTACATTTACTTACTACGAAGTAAAGATAAAGCTATTGAAGCTTTTTAAAATTATAAAAGTGAAGTAGAGAATCAATTGAACACTAGAATTAAAGCAATTTGTAGTGATAGAGGTGGAGAGTATGTGGCTCCTTTTGAACAATTATGTGTCGAATCAGGCATCATACATCAAACGACAGCTCCATACTCACCACAATCGAATGGTATTGCAGAAAGGAAAAACCGAATCTTGAAAGAGATGATGAACGCAATGTTAATCAGCTCGGGTTTACCTTAGAACATGTGGGGGGAAAGCTATTTTGTCAGCTAACCACATTTTAAACAAAATTCCACTTAAGACTCAAGATAAGACACCTTATGAGTTGTGGAAAAATCACAAACCATCTTACAAATACCTCAAAGTGTGGGGGTGTTTGGCTAAGATTGAAGTGACACTTCCTAAACAAGTGAAAATCGGGCCTAAGACGGTCGATGAGATCCTTATAGGATGCGCCTTCAATAGTAGTGTCTATCGGTTTTTTATTCACAAATCAGAAATACCCGATATGACAGTAGGTACTATAATAGAAACAAAGAATGTTGTTTTCTTTGAAAATGTGTTCCCGTGTAGGGACAAAGAAGAAGTGAGTTCAAATAAGTGAACTCATGAGGAATCAAGTGAAGCTGCAGGTCCTTCCGCTCAGCAGAGTAAAGAACCCAGACGTAGTAACGAGCTAGAATTTATAAGACCTATGGTCCAGACTTCATCACGTATGTGTTAGAAGAAGAACTTCAGACTATCAAAGAAGCTCGTTCAAGACCGGATGCACCTCTCTGGAAAGATGCAATAAACAGTGAATATGATTCGATTCTGCAAAATCATACATGGGAGTTGGTTGACCTTTCTAAATGTTGTAAGACCTTAGGATGTAAGTGGATCCTTAAAATAAAGTACAAAGCAGATGGATCAATTGACAAGTATAAAGCTCGTTTGGTTGCAAAGAGTTTTAAACAAAGAGAAGGGTATGAGTTCTTTGACACCTATTCTCCGGTTACAAGGATTACATACATTCGTGTACTTATCGCGATTGTTGGTTTGCATAATCTTGAAATACATCAGATGGATGTAAAGACTACTTTCCTTAACGGAGAGATAGATGCTGAAATATACATGGATCAACCAGAGGGTTATGTTGTACCCGGGAATGAGAAAAAGGTTTGTAAACTCGTTCGGTCGTTGTATGGACTTAAAGAATGAATTAACGAATGTGACAAGTGTGTGTAAGTGAAAGATACACCAAATGGAATTGTTATTGTATGCTTATATGTTGATGACATGTTAATCATAGGTAACAATTCAAACGTGATCGTTAATACGAAAAACATGTTAAAGAAAATTTTTGACATGAAAGACATGGGTTTAGTAGACATGATTCTAGGAATCAAGATCGAAAGAACATCAAGTGGAATTCCTTTAACACAGTCTCATTACGTTGAGAAAGTATTGAAGAAATTTAAAGCTTTTGATGATCCACCTGCTAAAACTCCACTAGAACAGAATGTTCATCTGAAGAAGAACAGAGGTGAACCAGTGAATCAGTTAGAATATGCAAGGATCATTGGAAGCGTGATGTATATTACAAATTGCACACGTCCTGATCTTGCATGCTCTGTGAACAAACTGGGTAAGTACACGAGCAATCCAGGTCACGAACATTGGAAAGCTCTGAAAAGGGTCTTGAGATACTTAAAGTATACTCTTGATTTTGGGCTACACTACACGAGACATCCAACTGTACTTGAAGGGTACAGTGATGCTAATTGAATATCCGATAGTAAAGACTCGTTCTTAACTAGTGGATATGTATTCACTATTGGAGGAGCAGTTGTATCGTGGAAATCCACAAAGCAGAACATGTATTGCCTGTACCACCATGGAATCTGAGTTCATCGTTTTAGATCAAGTTGGTGAAGAAGATGAATGGCTTCATAACTTTTTAGAAGACATTCCTTGTTGGAATAAACCGGTACCTTTTGTAATGGTACATTGCGACTATCAGGCTGCTATTGGTTGAGCTTTGAGCAGTATGTATAACGGAAAGCCGAGATATATTTGTCGTTGACATAACTCCGTTAGACATTTGATCACAACTGGTATTATAACAATTGATTATGTAAGATCAATTGATAACATAGCGGATCCGCTCACGAAGAGCTTAAATCAAGATCAAATGAATAAGCTGATAGAGGGAATGGGTCTAAAATCCACAAATAAAACTGAAACAGTGGTAATCCAATCATGATGACTGGAGATCCCAAGAACTTGGTTCAAGGGAAAACTAAACTGTGAATGTTATTTGTACAACACTTGAAAATCATGACCATTCCTAACAGCACTGTGTCAAGTGTTAGTAGACCCGTGAGTTGTGGTAAAGGATAAGTCGTTGACTTTTAATGATTTCTATAAGTCCATGTGGGACTGAGTATGAGGGGATACTCGAAAGGAGATCACCTATATAAATGAGAAGTGAGGGTCACTTCGACCAAACATTTATGAATACAAAGGGCGTCTAGGGCCAAAATGGACAAAAACGTGAGAACAAATCAGAATCGAGACTGACTTGTGTCTGCACTGTCTGTAAGGTATACACTAAGGAGGATTAGTTCAAAGCATCGTGTTCACTAAGCCGCCGGTAAACCCGATGGTGCCGGGCTATGGAAAGTTCAAAGCCATTGGCTATTTATCCGGAAGCAACGAGGTCTCAAACGAGCTGAACGAAGAGTCTGACTCTGTATAGGTGCAATTCTCACTCATGTGGAGGATTGTTGGAAATTGGTTAATAAAAAGGGTTTATACCCTGACTTTGACTAATTATTTTAGGAATGAAAAAGTTAGTTTTTAGGAAAATAAAAATAACGAGGTTGTTCTACTCGCGGAGTAGATGAACGTGGTATATTTAATATCTCAATACTGATTTCCGGTGAGTGAGAAATTAATTTGGGAAGTTGTAGGATTATTAACTTATGTTGAATAAATTCCATGGGAAATGGAAAATGGAGTTTCATCCCACATTGAAAAATTACATGGAAACTTCCTTGTATATAAGAAGGAAAGTATTCATGTTCTTCAAATTGGTGCATGGGGACCCTAACCATGGAACAAACACGCGCACGCGCCCCGCCCCGCCCGAGCCCGAGCTCACGCCGGGGATCGGGTCCGGGTCGTGGGTCGTGGTTCTTGGCAATTGGGCTTTGGGGCCTACCTATATTTTTAGAGTACCAAAAATATGAAAAGATTCAATACCTTTTTGGACTAAACCGTTTCGGGTGGCCCATCCAGAGTTGGGTCGGCCCACGAACATGATTAATACACTTTTGGAATGATTAATACACTCCAATATTATCTGGAATATTCCGTTCTTGCTTCCCAGGAAAGAGAAACTCAGTTTCTCTCCACTACTGAACGTGGGTGCCCCATGATCACCACGTACTCCTCTTCAGTACCCCTCATCTGGGTCGGATTTTCGACTATATATACCCCTTCGTATCCAGGCTTTCGAATACACTTTGCAACTTACGAATTTCCAGTTCAGAAAGCCCTTCGCAACATATTTCCGTTCAGCTCGAAATTCCGATTTCGTTCGCCGAAAGTTTATACACGGTGGTGCTATCGGTGTAAACTGTCAAACTGTTTTACCTTTGGAGACTCATACGCACGATACCGTAAGCATTATATGGGGCGTATTCAGTCTTACGGGAAAATGATTTTCCTTGACTGGGTTTCCATTTACGAATTCGTTTCGTACATCCGTTCTACCTCTTTCATTGCAGTGTTTGAGTGCACACAGAAAAGAACAGCATGTTCCAATTGTTCATCTAAATTTTCACACACTCCCAATTTCATAATTTATATGTTCTTTTATTCTTTTTCACTTTATTCTCCACTCTTATATTATCGAACAATGTTTAGAGGTAAGTATCTATTCTTTGTTCTCACGCTGACTTGTAAGCTATGAGATGATAGGTGAGTTGTTTATTTTCTTTGTTTGCTCTTATTTATTATTAATTTCCTTGGATATTTTGTACATATCATTTGGTGTAAAAAATGAGAGGTCATGGAGAATACTTTGAGGGATCATTTTTTTTAGAAATTCTATGTGAAGTATCACTGGATATTCTATTTATTCAACTTATCCTAATCACTTTTCATTTTGTTAGCTTATTTTGTTGTGAGTTTTAAAAAAAAATATTATGTTTGCTCGAGCTTTTAAGTTTAGTTTGATTCAAATGCATATCTATAGAGTTGTTATTAAACTTTATTGATTTTTTCGAGGAGAAAATGGGTACTGTTGTTTCTATTGGTGAATTGAAATTAATCATATAGGTAAAGTTATGTACTGAATGATAAATTTTCTTAAATTTTGGCTTTTAAAGCATACAATGCCTTATTTTCTTTATAATACACGGATATTTTATTTCCCTTCAGACTTTTTTTAAGATTGCATTTAACTTGATTTGTATATGTTTTTTTTTTTATTGGATTTATAGAACTAATACCAGAAAATAAATGTTTATTGGTGTCTTGTAAAATTTTGGTTGGAAAATGTTTTGTCGTTAGAATTTCGTTTCAATAACTTCATCAAACGGTAAATTTTCTTCAGTTTTGTATGGACAAAAGTTTAGAAAGAGATAAAATAAAACCAAGAGGCAAGAGTTATTAGCTCATTCATTACATACTCTATGCTATGATAAAAATAAAAATAAAAAAACACTAAACTTCACATCACAATCTATCCTATCATGAGCGTTTTAAGAAGATTGACAATGCTATGATTGATGTCGGTCTGATCAACAAGTTCTATGATATTTATTTTATCAGGAAAATATAATTTGATTATGAACACAAAGGGGTATGAGAAATAAATAGAAACAATATTTCAAATACAATTTCAGCAAGAACTATGATTGTAATGATGATCAATATATGTCCTTTCTACATGAGCTATAAATATCCTCTTAAAGATAATTAGCCTCTCCAACACTGTTTTGCAGGAAGAATTTTAACTAAAGCATTGTTAAGACCAACAAAAAGTATGTATGTTTGTTGATTGGGGTACTCCAACAATCCGCCAAATTACTTTTCGGCCATACTATTATCGAGCAATCAAAAAGAGGAAAAATATATTTTTTGTCCTTTTAACTTTGATTGACTTTGGTTTTCGTCCTGTTAAGTTTGAAATTTTGAATTTTTTCCTGAAACTTATAAAAAATTGTATTTTTGTCCTATTACCTGCTACATCGGATAACTATTCTGGTAAACTAGACGTGACACCAACTTTTTGTAAGTTATAGGACGAAATTCAAAATGTCACATCAAATTTATCGGAAGAGTAACCTGGTATAGCATGTAATAGGAAAAAAAATACAAATTTTGAAAGTTATTGGAGTAAATTCAAAAGTTCAAAGTTAATAAGACGAAAATCAAAATCAAATAAAGTTAAAAGGACAAAAATATGCATCTCCCCATCAAAAGATCTTAATTTTGGGTTTAACTGGGTTAATTGCATATAAATACACCACTTTTTTTCCAACTTTCAATTTAATCCTGAACTTCACGATTAAATTATAAAAATCCAACCTTTTAACGAATTTAAATCCGATACATGTTTTTGTGTCTCTGCCTGTTTCTGACCGGTAGCTGATGACGTGTCTCGCCGGAGCGCCACACTGCTTGCCACATTGGAATACACGTATTTATCAACCTTTTTTTAATTGCATATAAATACACCACTTTTTTTTCAACTTTCAATTTAATCCTGAACTTCACGATTAAATTATAAAACTCAACCTTTTAATAAATTTAACCCCGATACATATTTTTGTGTCTCCGCACGTCTCCGACCGATAGCTGGTGATGTGTCTCGCCGGACCGCCACGCTAGATTACACGTATTTAACAATTATTTTTTCTTTTATTTTTTATTTCCACATAAAATATCATAACATAATATATATATATATATATATATATGTATACACAACCCTAAACCCTTAAAAAAATTAATTTCCACAACCTTTTTTCTTTTCTTTTCTTTTTGTCTTCATAGGGCTTTGAATATTTTCATGTGGGTTATAAGATGTTGACCGACTACAACTTCCTCTAGATTTCGACGACATTTTCAACGGAGATGGAGATTGAACTTGAATTTTCATCTTCCCACTCATCTATGAAATGATTGTGGAGGTCGCAGGTTGGGTTTTTTTTTAGATTTAGGGTTCTTCGTCAAATTGAGATTCTGAACTTGGGGGTATTTAATTTACTTATTGTGTGTATATATACATACATATATATATGAGAAAAAAGTTTTTCTGGTCCCATAACTTATCTTGTGTCCAATTTACGTCCCAAAAAATTTAACTATTCAATTTTGGTCCCATAACTTATTTAGTTGTCCAATTTTGGTCCCAATTTCACCAGAAAAAGCCAAAACGACGTCGTTTTATGTCACGTGTGGCTCATGCGCCGGCCAAAATTCGGGATTTATGTTGCCCATGCTGACGTGACGCTGACTGTATTTTTTTTTAGTTAATTATTTTTATTCAATATTTGTTTCCACCTCATTAAATAATTAATAAAATTAATTTTAAATAAGATATCAACTTAATACCCATTCAAACTTACGGATTTACTAAGTCAATTCAAATCAATATTTTCAAAATTAATAAAAAATAGGGAAGATTGAAATCGGATTTCAAGAAGGGTATCTAAGAGTCTGCCTTTGAAATGACGATGTGAATTCTTTGTTCAGGTAATTCAATTTCTCTTATTTTATGTATTATTTATTTAGAAAATGTGAGTTTGAATTGGTTTAGAAAAATCGTAAGTTTGAATTGGTATTGAGTGATATCTTATTTAAAATTAATTTTATTAACTATTTAATGAGGTGGAAACAAATATTGAATAAAAATAATTAATTAAAAAAATACAGTCAGCGCCACGTCAGCATGGGCAACAGAAATCCCCAATTTTGGCCGGAACGTGAGTCACGCGTGACATAAAACGACGTTATTTTGGCTTTTCCGGTGAAATTGGGACCAAAATTGAACAACTAAATAAGTTATGGGACCAAAATTGAATAGTTAAATTTTTTAGGACGTAAATTGGACACAAGATAAGTTATGGGACCAAAAACACTTTTTTCTCATATATATATATATATATATATATATATATATATATATATTGTATGATGTGATATATTATGTGGAAATAAAAAAGAAAAGAAAAAATAGTTGTTAAATACGTGTAGTCTAGCGTGACAATCCGGCGAGACACATCACCAGCTATCGGTCGGAGATGGGCGGAGACACAAAAACATGTATCGAGTTTAAATTCATTAAAAGGTTGAGTTTTTATAATGTAATCGTAAAGTTCAAGATTAAATTGAAAGTTGAAAAAAAGGTGGTGTATTTATATGCAATTAAAAAAAAAGGTTGTTGAATACGTGTATTCCAACGTGGCAAGCAACGTGGCGCTCCGGCGAGACACGTCATCAGCTACCGGTCAAAAACGGGCGGAGACACAAAAACATGTATCGAATTTAAATTCGTTAAAAGGTTGAGTTTTTATAATTAAATCGTAAAGTTCAGGATTAAATTGAAAGTTGGAAAAAATTTAGTATATTTATATGCAATTAACCCTTTATTGTGCCCTCAACATGGTTTGATTATTAATGCGCAATCCACGTTATTGTTGATTAAATGAAAATACAAAATTTTAAGTTAGACAACATATGTGATACATCTATGTGTTAGTTTAATAATTCATACAGTTTAATAATTCATACAATCCACGATGTATTAAAAAAAATTAAAAGAGTAGCAAAACAAGTCTATTTGAAGGAATATTTACAAGAAGCCCATACAGGGGCAAGACCCTAGTTGGTACCAATTCAAAAAACATACGTATAAAGTATATCAAATCAAAACGTATCTAATTTGCATTAGTCCATCACACCCCTAAAAGTAACTACCAACCTCTTTTTCCTTGGAGTTTCACTGATGCAAGTGGGCAATTTTGAGGAAGGAGTTTGCCACATGTATGTCAAATGAGTGTCACATGTCACCCAAGTTTCACATCTACTCAATAAACTTCTTCCCTACTCAATGCATCATATCTCAAAAGTAAATACTCATGGGTCCCACCATCAAACTATATATCAAATCTGTATTTAATTATTTTCATTTATAATTTGATCTCTTAAATTAAATATTTAATTATATAAATTATAATATTTAATTTATGAATGCCGACATAATTTTTTTTTTTTAATAGTACTTGTTACATCTATTTATAGATGAACAATTGTTACTGTAATACCCCAAAAATTTAGAATATATTATTTTATTAAATATAATAATAAATAGAATTAAATTATTATTTAGATATTATAATAAAATATAATTAATTATCTAGATATACTAAAATATTAGAGTCTCAAATTCGCTCCCATCTTATACGTTTAAGATCCCATAGTTTATTTTCTAGCAACTTGATATTCTTGGAGGATTTTTAATCTCAAAATTAAATTTCCTATCTTCCTGATTTATTTTTCCCATCATTGTAATATTTATTGGAGATATTTGAATTTCCAATATTCTTTTCTATGTGAATTAAATCTTTACATATTTTCTTGATATATATTAGAAATAAAAATCTCAATCTTGATCTCTACGAAATTCTTTATCTCTCCTATAAATATATGACCAATTGGTAAATTCTAAATTCATACCATACGGTTCCATCATATTTTCCTGAGCATTATAGCAAATTCCAACCAGGTATCCTTCGGACGAATTTTTAGCATAAACCTTTACTTATATTTATTTTGGAATTAATTGATAGCCACCGCCTGTAATATCCTTTTTTTTTTTTTTAGAAAAACCATCACAATCTTGTTACCACCACTTTAATTTGTCACTGGACAATATTTGTATGGGAAAGAAAATTCGTTTAAATTATTTATTCCTCAATTTTCTATTTCGAATAGCCCAAACAAGAACTTTGATATATTCCTGCTTGTTACATAATCAATTAATCATCCTGTTTTCCTTGAATCCCTTTTCCACTCACCTTTTCGAGAAAAAAAAAAAGTAAAAGACAAAGTCATTCTACTAATTGTTTGACCTTCATTATTATCATTATTATTAGTACGCTAAACTTTTTTGCTTAATAATTTTAGGTGGTAATAAATTATCCCAGTAGGACGAATTATTTTACGACATAGTTCAATCAAGGTTTAAGGTGTGGTTTAATTGTTATTATTAAATAAGAGTAAATTGTTTATTTACATGCATGCTACGTGAGTTGATTTTATTATGTGCAGTTTACATGTCTTTATTAAATATCTCGTATGAGTCTGCAACATGAATTTATGATATGAAAGATAATTATACTAAGAAAATTTATTAAAGGCCAGGGGCTTAAGAGAGGCACGAGACTGAAGAGAGCTCCTCGGGGAACCCAGGATTGAAGAGAGGTCCTCGGGGAACCCAGAATTGAAGAGAGGTCTTCGTGGTGACCTAGTGGGATTGAAGAGAGATCCTTAGGATAACCGTGAAATATTAATTATTAATAATAAGATAAACATGAATTGAAGTTTGTATATGTCAATATGTGAATTTTATGACTGCTTGTCGTTATGCATTTTATTTGTATGTTATATTTAGTTTTGACAAGAGGATCACACTGAACTAGTGGTTTTGCTCATACCATATAATTTAACAATTTTCAGATTGAAGGAGTGCGGTGGAGGGACGGTGGATGCGGATGCAATTTATTATTCGAAATTTCTTATTCAGTTATTTAAGTATTATTTAATTTAGACTTTGAGTCACGTCTCTTTAAACCAATTTTTTATTTCACTGTTGGAAGTTTAATTTTTCATTTGGGATTTAATTATTAGACTTTGAGTACATGATTATTTATTTATTTTCAGCTTAAAAAAATATTATTTATTTATGCGGCCAAATTTTAAAATAGAATAAACTATCTTTTCAAAAAAATTGTATTTAAAAGCCTTAGAAAAATCGGGGCATGACAATTACACTTTTACCATTTTATTTTAAATTTAGTAGTCATTGTTGATAGGCGACGAGCAACAGGGTTAGGCATTAAGTCAACAATGATGTCAATGGTAATGATGATTAAGACAAAGGTAACAGAAGGCGAACATCTGAGTAGATAAAGTATTATCCATGAAAAGACAAGCAGTTGGTTAAAAGTCAAAGTGGTTGGGCGAACAGCTCAGAGGAAAGGTCAATATACATATCTCAAGGACGAACAGGCGAGCAATGGAGCACCTCGGAGGATAGTTAAGAATCCCACTAATTAAGCATTGCATTATAAACAAACAAGTGGCTTAACACTTGTCATTGTATAAGATGTAATAGCTTAGGATAGAACAAGTGTCTAAACACTTGTCAATGTGTAAATTAAAATGGTTAAGAAGGTGACACCTCATGCTTGCTTGTAATCTATAAATACCCTCTCATAAGTGGAGAAATATAGTTTTTCATTATATTCAAAAAAGACCCAAACTCTTGCAAATTATTTTCTTGATCTTTACTTGCATAAATTCAGTATATAATCCCAGTTTAGGAACCTTCTTTGATGATCTTCCAAGTTTAAACAACCACTAATTACTCAAATCAGATCAAGGTCATCAACAATTGGCACTAGAAAGTGTTGGATTTTAGAGGCACGAACACCATGTTCGGCGCAGCGGAAGAAATCGATTCACCAACAACGAATCTTAAACATGGTTGTATAACATAAAACATAAGAGTATGTATAGGGTGAAATTGGTTTATATATGAATCAGTGAAGGGTATTAGTTATTTTCACTAAAGAGTATTAGTTGTTTTTACTGAAGAGTATTATTGGTTTACACTGAAGAGTCTTAGTTCATTTTAACCAAACAACTAAGACTCTTTAGTGTAAATCAGTAATACTCTTCAATAAAAACAATTAATACTCTTCAGTGAAAACAACTAATACCCTTCATGGATTTATGTATAAACTAGTTTCACTCTATACTTTGTCAAAACAGAAAGGATAAATAACAACATATATATCCTTCCAGCGATTTGTACGTGGAATCCTCAACTATGGTATCCACGTAACGGCTTACTACCAACCCTCACCGATATGCCAGCATTGAATCTCGAGACGAGCTTGCTAGGAAAATTTCGACTGGAGATTTTATGGAGAAATTATATTTCTTGTGTGTTTTCAGAATTCCCATATGACACATATTTATAGGGATTAACATGGCTTAATTCCTAAGCAAGATATCGGGTCTAGCCCGTAATATAATCTCTACGGATTATATTTCCCTAGATATGTTCCTACGAATAATATATTTACCATATCTATTATTTTTCTATAATAATATTCCAAATATTATTATTGGGATTTCATATTTAATTATATAATAATAATTATTAATTATTAATTCCAAATGTAATTATTATTATATTCTCCATAAATTAAATATTATATTAAATACAATATTTAATCAACCAATTATAATTGATAAATTGTCATTACTTGTTGTGTGACCCATATATCGAGCGATTAGTCAAACTAACGGTCTTAATTGAACCCTAGACAATAAATCAGACATTCTCAATATACGAGGTATGTTGCGAGGAAATATGAAGCTACATGTAATACTGTAGGCTATTGTGATATCTTCCTTTCATTCGCGAATACCCGATTAAGTCTTGAACATGATGAAGTGTCTATTCAAATAACTTAATCATATTATCTCCAAGCACTAATTAATCAAGTATATCACACTTAGCCACAAAGTCTAAGTTGATGTGCGTCGGCCGACGACTTAGATCCAATTATGATGAGAAGACGAGTATTCTCTCTAAATCCACATTGAGGAATGAATCCTATTCTTGGCTCAACTACTACGCACATGCATTTCGTGATGAACCCAATCCATGTCATATCTACCCGTGAAAGTGTGCAAGCGTCGGTCATGTCAATGTTCATCACTCCATACATGTATTGCGTATTGACCTCAAGTCAGAGAAGTATCACATCGCTCCCACTGACCGACACACCTGTAGACACATTATGTGGAATTACATCAAATGGTTTCTCGGATGGGTATATCAATACCCTCTAAGGTATCTGTGCATCCATCATGAGATACCCGGTATCTCGTAGTAAGTGAGATCTTACTACACTCTCTAAGAGTATGATGCAGATCTCACACCAATATCAATTGCATCATCAATATCCCATTTTTGATGATCCTTGATTGGGGCTATTTGAGAATCATACTTAAGTCATCTGAGTTCTCACTCACTCAATGACAGTAGTGATTCATGGGAACACAAATAAGAATATATGCAAATAATCAAACATCATATTCAGATAAGTGTAACGTCATATATTTAATATTAAACCAATAATAATATTAAACCAAATCTAAATATTATCTTAGTTTATGTCCTTTCGATGGATTGTCTCTAGGACACTAACACTAACAATCTCTCACTTGGACTAGAGCCAATCACCTACATGTCTAACCACTAGACCATCAAATGACTAGTGTGTACATGAACAGTGAAAAGGATTTGCAAGATTATCCTTTATGGGAAATGTTTTAATTCTATTTCTCCTATCGATATGATCTCTCGGATCAAATGATAACGCCTCGGTACATACTTATTTCTATTATCAGATCTCGGTTTCTTTGCTCATGCAATCGCACCAATGTTGTCACAATAGAACTCTATTTGACAACTGGCACTCGGAACTACCCCTAGTTCTCTCAAGAACCTTAAAATTCAGACAGCCTCAAAGGCTTCTAATACAGCAATGTACTTAGTTTTGGTTGTTGAATCTGCGGTCAGATCTTGCTTGGAACTATTCCAACTTACCGCCTCATCATTGAGAACGAGAATATAATTTTACTGTGATTTGTAATCTTTACAGTCGGACTAGAAACTCTCATCAGCATAGCCTGTAACGACTAGCTCTGACTGCCTACCTTAGACAAGAAAATGTTCTTTAGTATGCCTAAGGCACTTCATAACATTCTTGACAGCAATCCGATGATGTTCACCTGAATTCTGATGGTATCTACCTGTGATGCTGACAGCGTAGGCCACATCTGGCATGGTGCAAGTCATGGCGTACATGATGGATCCAATTACAGATGCATATGGAACGTCCTTCATGTGCTCGATATCAGCTTCGCTAGAAGGACAATCCTTCTTCGACAGCTTTATCCCATGATTTGCCGGTAGAGACCCTCTCTTAGAGTTCTCTATCGCAAAATACTTCAACATATTATCTACGTAGGTGGATTGTGACAGCCCTACCATCTTCTTGGATCTATCCCTATGGATCTTGATCCCTAAGATGTAGCATGTCTCACCAAGATCCTTCATCATGAAGATCTTTGATAATCAATCTTTCATGGACTGCATTAGCGGGATTCTATATCCTATAATCAATATGTCATCAACATATACGACTATAAAGATAATACTCTTCCTGCTGCATTTACAATAAACGCAAGGATCTTCCGAATTTCAGATGAAGTCAAAGGATTTGACAACTTCATCAAATCAGATATTTCAACTCCTAGAAGCTTGCTTCAATCCATAGATGAATCGTTTAAGCTTGCATACAAGATTATATTTTGGCTTAGATATAAAACCCTCCGGTTGAGTCACAAATACTTCCTTATCAATGTTACCATTGAGGAAAGTTGTTTTGACGTCCATCTACCAAAACTAATAATCCCGGTGTGCTGTTATAGCAAGTAAAATTCGAATGGACTTAATTTTAGCAACTGGCGAGAAAGTCTCATCATAGTCAATACATTCGCGTTGACTATAACTTTTCGCCACCAACCTATCTTTATAGATTTGCACTTTACCATTTGCATCGGTCTTACGTCTGAAGACTCACTTGCAACCTATGGGTCTAACCCATTTTGGCAACTCAATTAAGTCTTAGACTTAATTGGTGTACATCAAGTCCATCTCGGATTTTATGGCCTCATGCCACTTCTTTGAGTCAACATCTAATGTTGATTCAATATAAGTTCTAGGTTCGTCTTTATCCGGGATCTCCACGTCATTATGTTCCTCCACGAGGAACCCATAATACCTAGTGGATGGATTACGAATCCTAGTCGACTTATGAAGTTCTGGTTGTGCAGGCTGTACATCTGATCGTGAAAATTTTGTGGTGCAGCGACTTCATCGTTGACCTGAGGGTCCTCAAGAGCGATACTTTCAAATGCCTCTTGGGCGGGAGTTTGAACTACGTTATTCTCATTCAGCCCACTTGGAGGTTGTTGTGAAGGCAATGTAACTCTAATTACGCTCCCACTGGCTGAAAGAGGATCACCTAGTGATAAACTTCCACCATGAGAGTCGTTGAATGCTCCCATTGATTCTTTGCCATGTTGCTTTGACAAATCATTAGTCTCTATGTTAATTCGTGGTTCTTGAATCTCTTCAAGTTCTATCTTCTTACGGCTTTGTTCCTTAAAGATGTACTCGTCTTCTAGGAACTTAGCTTGCCTAGAAACAATCATTGTTTGTTTCTCCGGTAGATAGAAGTGATATCCTCTTGTCTCCTTAGGATATCCCACAAAATAACCATTTTCACCTTTAGATTCCAACTTATCAATTAGCATTTTCTTCACAACTGTGGGGTAACACCACGTTCTAATGTGTAGAAAAGATGGCTTCTTGTTATGTCATAGCTCGTATGGAGTCTGCTCAACTGATTTGGACGAAATCCTATTCAGAATGTAGATTGAGGTTTGTATTGCATATCCCCATAAGAATAATGGAAGAGAGGAAATGCTCATCATGGACCTTACTATGTCTAACAAGGTTCGGTTTCTCCTTTCGGACACACCGTTCATTTGAGGTGTTCCAGGAGGAGTCTGTTGTGACTGGATCCCATGAAGCTTCAAGTAATCCATGAATTCATGGCTAAGGTACTCACCTCCTCGATCCGATCGAAGAGACTTGATACTCTTAACAAGTGGTTTTCTACTTCTTTCTTGTACCCCTTGAATTTCTCAAACGATTCGGATTTGTGTTTCATGAGATACACGTATCCATACCTTAAGTAATCGTCGGTAAAGGTGATGAAGTAGCCGAATTGACCCTTAGCTAGAGTGGGCAATGGTCCACAAACATCGTTGTGAACCAACTCTAGAACTTCTTTGGCACTTACCTCTTTCCCGGAAAAGGGTTTGTTGATCATTTTGCCCATGAGACAAGATTCGCAATCGCCATAAGTCTCTAAATCTAATGGGGTTAAGTAGTCCAACTTCTTTAACCTTGCGATTATTTTCTCGTTTGCATGACAAAAACGCCACAAGTAAGTCGGTTTTTCATGATTACTAAGTTTGAGTCATCCTACTTTCATATTAAGAACATCATGTCCATAACTCAACAAATTCCTAGCAGTTTGAACTATTAGTGAACATGTTTATCTTAATAACAATCATACTTGTTCTAGCAGCTAAAATACCTTGTGTTTTTCTTCTCGGTTGCTAGAATCTTACAGTTCGCCTTCCAATGCCCCTTCCTATTGCAGTGGGGCACACATCCTTATCAACCCGCTCTTACTTTTAAACTCCACATTTTGCCTTCAGAAAGTTGGGCTTGGAGCCCTCTTAGCCTTACTCCTTCGCTTCTTCTCGCCTCTCGGGTCAGAAGAAGTAAAAGCATTCACCATGAACACGGGCTTTTCCTTAGTAGTGGATGACTCAAAAGTCTTAAGCATGTTATGAGGCTCCGACATCGTTGCTTCTGTCTTCTTCATATTAAATTTACTACGAAACTAGAAATGAATCGGGGAGTAACTTGAGGATAGCACATGAGGTGAAATCTTCCCTTCTTTCGCTAATCGACATCTGAACAGATCTCTCATCACTTCATAAATCTCAAACGAGATCTAGAATCAAAGAGATCCTTTCAGACGCTTGAGCAACTCGAAGGAATCAATTTTTCTCATGTTGTCTTTGCAATTCGGGAGTCATGCCGAGTAATCATAACATAGAGTCTGGGAAGCATCATCTGATGATTCTTTTGAGTTATAACGTCAAGCGCTGCAGCCTCAACTGAACCAGTATCAGGGATAAAGGGATTGTCGTGTCTAACACGTACTCAATCTCTTTTTGCCTTAGCACCAAATGCACGTTTCAGTGCCAGTCTAGAAAATTTGGCCCAACCAATTTGTTCGATTCCAGAAGATTTCTCAATGACAAGTTATTCATTTCAACAATTCTAGAGAAATAAAACTAAAATGAGAGTTAAACACATAATTTCTATGATCAATATTCAGCAATCAAAATAAACATGACCTTTTAATTTATTTTGTCTCTATTATATTCACATACTCAACGACCTCATCGGAAGAGTAGGAATTTTATATCTATTATAAATTGTAATGGACTAGGATCCACATTCCTACAATTACAATGACTGTTTGGGCTGAACATTGCAACAACAGAACTGGTAGGTCTCTAAACCAATTGTCTCACGCAATTCCTAGTTGATTGAATCCAGTTCAATCGAATGTTACCTAATTCTCATTTCCCTGCTTAGGCTGGTGAAACAGAAGTAAGTTGGTTTACAACCATTAAGCGGCGACAAACATGTCCCTATAAAAGTCCCGTTAGATGTAGATCCGAGCAAAAGACTTGGGCCTTAAATACTAATTGGAACGAAATCTCCGATTTACTTTTAATTTTAATGGAAGACATCTTTCAATTTAATGAAAAACCATATTTTAGTGAGGAACGTTTTAAAGATAGGGTATTAATTGCTTAATTGAAATCCAACATGATAATTATGTTACATTTGAGCAATTATTGGGCGCCGCCTACTCAAACATGACATGTGCGGACAAACATATATAGGGCATCGTCTACCCAAACATTTAATACGGTCCGACAAATATTGGGTGCCGCCTACCCAAACAATTTATGCGGGCTATATAACTAATGTAAATATCAATTCACAAAAGCAGTTATACAAGTGAGGAGCAACTAATCAAGTTCTCATGCTTTATTTTAAAATTTAAATTTGCATAAATAAAGCATATATTAAATATTTAGAACATAAATCAAATAAATGTGCAAAATATCTAATAACACGTAAATCAAATAAATGTGCTTAACAATTAATTATCCGTAGGTAAAATATTGCTAAAATTAGAAACACCAACAAGCTCCAAGCTCTCGGTCAATTTCTAAAGTCATTTTCAAAATTATTTTGCCCAAAACATCAAAATATCAAATTTGGTCCAACCAAACATGACTTATTCTCAATTTTCTAAAAATTAAAGAATTTTGGTCTAACCAAACAGCCCTTAGTAGAAATTTTAGAATTTCAAAATTTGTCAAAAAAATAGAGTTTAATTTTAATTTTCAGAATTTATATAAAACCAATTAAAAGAACAAAATCCTTATTTATTTATTTTTTAAATTTTCGAAATTCCCAAAAGCCTAACAAGGCTTTAATATCTTTTATAATTTAAAATGACAGGGGCTTATTTGCAATTAAAAATACAATTGCATAGAAGGGCCTGGGGTGAATCAAATTCTCAACCCAGCCCCAGCCTATTCACGAAATTAGCACATAGGCCAATCCAACAACCATCGGCCGCCACTATTCTCTTCTCCTACAACCACCTGGGCCGCAACCATTCGACTCCCGATAACGCAGCGAAACCAGCCCACCGCGGAGAGAAGCCGGCAAAAGGATGCAGCCGTCCGATCTTCCTTCGCCGCCTGAGGTAACGGTTGCCTTCCACGGCAAAAACATTCCGCCTACAGCACGCTTGCCCAGCGATGCTGGCCTGATTTGCCCAACAAAATTGATGGTCGATAGTGGCAGCGCGGCCAGCGATCGGATCTTGCAAAACCAAAACCCAGTTCTGCGTTTTCTAAAAAAAATATTAAATAAGTTCAGAATTTGAGCAGCGCATACACGCCGGATTCCGATCGCCGGTCACCGCGAAAGATTCGCCCAGCGAGTTACCTCTTGCTGGCGGTCAAAAAGATTTGGCCATGTTTTTTTTTTAATCAATATTTTGTTTTGACAATATGTCAAAAGGTATGGCTAAGACATAAAATCAAATTTTATGAATTACAAGATGACAAAAGCAAAGTCACATGTTTTCCCAGAAAACCATCTTATGTACCTTTAGTAATAAAATCTAATTTTATTAATTAATCAAAATAAATCTTGAAAGACAATTAATTGAAAATCAGGTATAACATTCAACCAACGGATAATTAAACAAATTTATATTATACGACCAGTAAATTGAGCCGAGCTCTGATACCACTGTTGAATTTTAGAGGCATGAACACCATGTTCGTTGCAGTGGAAGAAAACAATTCACCAACAACGAATCTTAAACATGGTTGTATAACATAAAACAGAAAAGATAAATAACAACATATATATATCCTTACAGCGATTTGTACGTAGAAGACATGAAAGGCAACTCGGCCCAATACTCCTGAAATGCCGCCTTGTTGAAGAAGTATTATCAATAGTTTAGTAAAGGATGTATGTAAATGATGTATGTTCTAAATTTTGAATAAATTTCAAAAATTTTGACATGTTGTATAAATAAGTCGAGCAACAGTGGGTATGTTAAGCGAACAACAGAAAAATTATATAAGTTATGTGTTTATTCCAGGTTAGAATTAGAATAGAAATAGGTAAACTCAGCTGCTCACCCAAGTTTAAGCATTACCTAACATTGAGGCAAACAACAATGCTCAAGAGTAAATTTAAGGCTAAGTCCATTAAGGACCACAAAGCCCAGTTACCGAAGGTCAAGTTCCTTGAGAACCAAAAAGACATACTCACTAAGATTTTTACATGTAAATTTGCAAGTATTAGGGCTCTACTCTTGAAAAATACAAGAGGAGTGTCTAAGCAAGAAAATATAAATACAAGTAAAAGAGGCGAACAGTTGAGCAATATGAAGTATATCTCAAACAAACAATGAAAAAAAATTCATTTCATTGATAAAAAAAAAAAAGCATTACAATGAAGAAGGGAAATTACAAGGAAAGGCCTACTACAAGCTAACATCAGAAAAGGAAAAGGGGCTTCAAGCTTGGGGGGCCGGAGGAGCAGAAGGAGCATCTGAAGCAGGAAGATCAATTTCAACATTGCTCCCTCTGGAACTTGTTGCTCGCCAGCAACAGTGGAAGTGTCCGCCTCATCGATGGGAGTGAGAGGAAGAGAGCTAAGGCCGTCGAAGACCTCAGTATCTTTGCTGAGCTCCTCGCCAACAATTTCTGGGGGCAATGACTTGGACGTCCTCCCCAAAGATGTCTAGAGGCACCCCCATCTCTTCAAGGTCACGGGAACGGAGAAGTCGGCGGCAAGTGGATTATCCTTGACGTAATCAGTAAAGTCTTGCTTCACTGAGTCTAAGACGTTCTTCCCATGGTCCACGGTAAACGTTACGGACCTTATACTCATAGCGTAGGTGCAAACATACCCAAAGTTGGTGTTGTCCGCCACATCCCGAGCGTAGGCCTCATAAGTAACCATGGTCGTCTTCTCTTTCTCCAGGCGAGCAACATCGGCTTTCAACTACTCGACTTGGTCGAGCAATCCTGTTCGCTCCCCTTCTAGAACCTTCACTCGATCTTCAGCAACCTCCAACTCCAGCAGTATCCTTTCGGATTGGTTGAGGGAAAATCTCTCACTATCGAGAGTGGCATTCAACTTTCGCTCCAGATCAGCCTGGACCTTAGCATGCTCGACTTTCTCCTTGGCTAGCTCATCATCTTTCTTCTTTAGAGCGGCCACTTTTTCAGTCTCAAAATGCTCGATCTTGCGACCGAGACTCCGATTAGTCCTCTCCAGATCCACGATTTGATCAAGGAGCTTCTGGGTGGCGATGGCCTGGTGGCTGGCGTTGTAATTGAGGAGTCAGGCATTATCGTTGGCATTCTGCTCCTAGATGATCTCCTCACAAGTTTTGGTCCAAGAGCGGGGGACCATCTCAGTTGCCCGCCTCACGTGAGAGTTTGGGATTTCTTGATAAGGTGGAGCCGTCTTCACGCAGCTTAGTTGGTGAAGCACACACATATGTTTGTCCCGGATACTCTTTGGGTTTGTACCTATAGAGAAATAAGAGTTGATAAAATTGAACAAAAAGCAAGAGGAAAAGGCAACCAGCCGAGCAAGGGGGAGGATATACTCTCTCAGTTTTATTGGGTCATAACCCAGGTAGGAGCGATCTGGAGAAGGGTTTTTTCTCTTGCTCGCCAAAACACCAGCAACAGTCCGGTGCTCGCTCACTACCTCCAATGAGGCAGATGTAGAAGATGGAGATTGGGGCGCTTTGTTGCTCGCTCGCCGCCAGCACCCCTTCGGCCACCATCACCCTTGGGCATTTTTCGCTTGTCCTCTCTCTCCCTCTCTCTTTCTTTCCCCGCAATCTTGGGAGGTGAAGAGAGTTTGGAGGCTCCTTGAGAGCGAGCAGCCGCGCCTCGAGGGCGAGGAGTTGGGGCTGGATCGGCCCCCAATCTTAGCCGGATCAGAGTTGTTGGGGGGTCAAACTTCTTCCTTGTAGGTTCTTCGGTGGCCATCTGTCTTACGCGAGCAGCGAGGAGGTGGTAGTCTTCGGGAATAGTTGGAACGGCGACAGTCACTCGTTGCCCTGAGGAAAAAGACAAATAAAAAATAAAAAATATTGTTAGTTAAATAAGGCGGTCGGGTGAGCAGTAGTGAAGAAAGTTAAAGATTTTCACCCTCAGGAATGTTTGCTTGAGTTTCGAGATGATGCGTGCTTGTAGTCAGTTGAGCAAGCTTGCGGCAATGGGGCTTTGACAGATGGACAATTTCACGATCGGCAAGATTGTGGAGCGTGATAACGGTCAGAGTGTATAAGAACTCATTGCTCAGGTCAGGGTATCCCCACTTCAGAATCCTCGGACCTGCAAAACAACAAAGAAAAAGAAATTAAAATTAGTTCCACTTGATCTATAAATAGAAAATGTGGAGCCTACGTTTTATAGCACCAAAGCCTTCCGGCGAATTGATGTGCGCCTGCCCGCCTGAGAAATCGGCTGATGCTCGCCAATCTCCCTCAATAAAGAAGAATTGATTATGCCAACTCTTTACTTTATTGGGTACTCCTTCGATCAGTTTCACCCTACTCCTCGCCTTTACGTAGTACCATCCCTCGTCCTCGTCCTTGCAGGCCGAGATCACCATGGCATAGTGAATCTATACAGTACTAATTTTGTTCTTGTAGCCCTCAAGAACAAAGGGGTCATGAAGGCTAGCAAGTTGCTCCACCCGTTTGGGGTAATCTAGGTTATCGCCAAATCCGTATCCTCCAGGAAACGACCAACGACGGGATAGACAGGGAGCAGAAATCCAGTATTAAGCACGTCCAAGTTGATCGCTTTACAGCCAGGAGGGGACGGTCAACTGTTTTCCCTTTCTTGGGGGCGTACAAAAAGATATCATACGGGATCTTGTATGAAGATCGGATACTTGCCAAATCATCCTCAGTGATGGAACTGGCAACCTTGCTCGTTGCGAAGTTGTTCATCTGAGCGGCCATTATCACACGGGAACGAGGCATGAAGGTCTTCGAGTAGTGAGCAGCGTACTCTTCCCATTCAATATTTCAGACAACTCCTTCAGGGATTTTTTATTTAGGAATGACTTCGGGAATAGGGAAGTTTGTTTCCCTTTAAAATTCTCAAGTCACTGCCAGTTGCTCGCTCTCAGCCTCAATTTCAGCGGCCACCTCTTCCGAGTTCTCCCCGGGGTCTGAAGATGTATCCCCCTCATCATGGGGGCGAGCAGCTGGTTGAACTACATCCTGCTCGCCACTGTCAATGGCATAAGCTTCAACCAAGCGAACAACCGAGGAAGCTTAAGATCCCGTCTCTTCATCGACGAGCAGAGTGCGTGGATTTCGAGTGAGGGCTTGGCGAATGGATCGGCGAGGAAGATAGGACACTTCCTCTTCCATAGGTCTTTTCCCAGGGTTTTGTCCAGCAGAGGCTGTTTTAGTTGAAGATATAGAGGTCATTCGAAATAAGGAGAAAGGGGGATTTTTTTTACAAAGAAAAATGTATAGATCGAAGGATGAAGAGTACGGCGGCGTTTATAGTGAAAATGCGACGGAGCTTGGTGATGCAGCGGAATGCGGCGGCAGCACAGCGGAGTTACGGCGGTAGATTTCTTTAAAAAAAACAAGTGCAATACGAAATCGAAGGAATTAAAGCAAGCAAGAAAAAGAAACTGGTGTTTTACCTTGAATACACGAAATGCTTGTTACAACTTTGGAGAAGAAGCACGAAATTGTGGAAACAAAAGCTTGGAGAGAAGCGTTAATGGCGGATGAATGAAAAAAAATTGAAAAAGGAAAAAAATAAGAATGAATTGGCCTATTTATAAGGAAAAATGGGTTAAAAATACAATTTACGATAAAAGGGTAGGCCCCTATGTGCAAAATAAAAGTTACGCGTGGGCGGCAGCTGACGTCATCGCTGCCCACAACGTTACAAATTCCGAGGACCTCGGAATCCCAACCGTCAAGACACGAAGGGGCAACCCTGTTACTCACTCGTGCCCTTGTTGTTCGCCCAAGTCTCTCGCCTAAAAATTCAAAAATTTGTTGCTCGCCTCGACTACATAACATCATTTGTCAAACTGTGGTTCGTCCTCAGTTAGTTGATTATCATCCTAACAAAAGGACGAACCAGGGGGCAATTGTTGACAGGCGACCAGTCGAGCAACAGGGTTAGGCATTAAGACAACAATGATGTCAATGGTAATGATGATTAAGACAAAGGTAACAGAAGGCGAACAGCTGAGTAGATAAAATATTATCCATGAAAAGACGAGCAGCTGGTCAAAAGTCAAAGTGGTTGGGCGAACAGCTCAAAGGAAAAGTCAAAATACCTATCTCAAGGATGAATAGGCGAGCAATGGAGCACCTCGGAGGACAGCTAAGAATCCCACTAATTAAGCATTGCATTAGAAACAAACAAGTGTCTTAACACTTGTCATTGTATAAGATGTAATAGCTTAGGATAGAACAAGTGTCTAAACATTTGTCAATGTGTAAATTAAAATGGTTAAGAAGGTGACACATCATGCTTGCTTGTAATCTATAAATACCCTCTCATAAGAGGAGAAATATAGGCTTTCATTATATTCAAAAAAATACTCAAACTCTTGCAAATTATTTTCTTGATCTTTACTTGCATAAATTCAGTATATAATATCAATTTAGAAACCTTGTTTGATGATCTTCCAAACTTAAACAACCACTAATTACTCAAATCGTATCAGTCATTACATTATTTGTTGCACTGTAGAAAAAGTTTATTAGTTAACTTTCTAAGTTAGGAAAAAAAAATAAGCCACTATGTTGCATCTCACTGGAATTTCCACATAAGATGAGGCCTGTTATTTTTATTAGTAATTTAGTATGGGCTCCTTACTCTCTCAATAAAATTTCTAGGTATGTCATGAAGATAACAATAAATATCCTTTTTGTAATTATGCTAAATTTGAAGGGCTAATTTTTGTGATATTGGCATGGTTCCATGTCCTCAACTCCGGTAACCGGCGGAAACTCCACTTTCCGCCGGGCACTCGTCGGTTTCCGATCATCGGAAATATCCTCAAACTCGGCCAAAACCCACACCAATCACTCGCCAACCTCTCCAAAACATATGGCCCCTTAATGTCTCTCCACCTCGGAAGCATACACACAATAGTCGTATCAACACCTGAAATCGCAAAGCAAGTTCTACACAAACACCACCAAGTCTTCTCCGGACGGCCTATTCCCGTCGCCGTCCAATCACAAAACCACCACAAGATCTCGGTGGCCTACATGCCAGCCGGAAACAAATGGATAAAACTACGCAAAATCTGCCGGGAAAAGATGTTCTCGAGTCGCCGAGGCCTTAGGCGGGAAAAGCTGCAGAAACTGTGCGAGTACGTGAACGAAAGCAGCGTGCATGGCCAAGTCGTCAACATAGGCAAGGCTGCCTTCGTGACGTCTCTAAACCTGATAACGGCCACACTTTTTTCGGTTGATTTTGCCGGCTTTGGGTCGGATGATACGATGGGATTTAGTGAGAGTATTGAGGCGTTGGGGAGGGTGGCGGGAACTCCTAATTTAGCTGATTTTTTCCCGGTTCTTAAGATGTTGATCCGCAAGGAATTAAGAGGGAGGCGGAGTATTATATTTGGCAAATTGCTTGGGAGGATTGGAGAAGCAATTGATCAAAGGTTGGGATTGAGAGGGGCTTGTGTTGGTTATACAAAGAAAAGGGACTTGTTAGAGATGCTTCTTGACATGAAGGATGGAGGCGAGTATGAGTTTGAGTTTGGAGGACATAAAGCATCTGCTTCTGGTGAGTATGAGTACAATATTGTGAATAATTTGATTTTCTAAAAAATTAATACCATCACACACACACCAGGTTTACATGATATGTTTTTTTGTAACGATAGAACTCTTTAAGAACGAATTGCTAACTAAGCCTTATTCATGGTAGGATTTATTTGCTGCAGGAACAGAGTCAACTTGTGGAATGGGCAATGACAGAATTATTACGCAGATGGTTAGCTCAAGGAACGAACTGAGAAATGTAATCGGAGAAGACAAGCAAGTTGAAGAATCAGACATATCCAAACTCCCATACCTACAAAGCATAATCAAAGAAACTCTACGTTTCCACGCACCTGGTCCACTTTTAGTTCCCCGCAAGGCGGAAGATGAAGTTCAAATCAATGGTTATACAATTCCCAAAAAATGCGCATATCCTTATTAATGTTTGGGCCATCGGGAGAGATCCTAATATATGGTCCAATCCAAATTTATTCGAGCCAGAGAGATTCTTGAACAACAAAGTAGACTTCAAAGGCCAAGATTTTACACTTATTCCTTTTGGCTCAGGAAGAAGAATCTGCCCCGGTTTGGCACTCGCAGATCGAATGTTGCATTTGATGGTGGCTTCTTTGATTCATCACTTCGATTGGAAACTTGAACCCGGGACTAGCAGTGCGCAAGGTGGTTCCTCTCAAGGCTATTCCACTCAAGGCGTGAGTCATAATAGTCCACTTCACCAAAATGTATGAAGTGCTATTCCCTTCAAGGTGTGAGTTATAATTGTCCTTGTCCACTTTGCCTTTACCAAAATGCATCTTAACACGATAAATTGAAGTGTTCTTTCACGTGATGGTCACCAAATATAACTACTTCCATCCAATCTAAACACTAAAGATCAGGTTACTACAATATAAGCTTGAATTTCTTTCGGTGCTCAATATACATAGTTGCTACGAACATGTGTACTAAAGTAGAGAAACTAACAAGAGTACAGCACCAAATCGCAGTCATATCGAACTTCAACGAGCCAATTTAACTTTCAGAGATCTAGGAAAATAAAGTCAAAACCAACAATAAAATCTCAAATTCATCAACCAAGATTTCGGTCCCAAAAAATTCATCCTGGACTTAGTACCTACTTAAAATAAATCGAAAATACATCCTAAATTCAGTACGTTCACTAGCAAAAAGATTCAGAATAGGCAGTACCACATCTGCTAAAGCACCACAGTAGCTCAAGAAACAAGGTTTTCACTGAGCGACAGCGAGGCAAGCTGATCAGCAGCGCTGGTAGCCTGCTGAACATTCCTCAAGACATCCATAGCCTCGGAAACTTTTGATTTTAAAGCATCAGGTGATTCAAGCAAATGTAAAACCTCTGTCTGGTCCATCTCCAGAAGCATCCCTGTAACTTTAGCAGCATGCTCATGTTCCAGCTGATCAACGAGAGGGTACAAGTTCTCACCCAACATCTGTAACAAAAATTTCTTAATTAGGGCACATAATACACAACTCCAACACAAACAATTCATTGTAAACTGCCTATTTTGACCCTTGTACTCTAAATTCTTTTCTACTTTGCCCCTTGCACATAATATTTCATGTATTTATCTCCTGGTAATTTTTATTTTTTTATTTTTGTTCATTTTTGCACTGTATAGTTTTCTGATCTTTTTCTTCCATACACTTCATTTTCTATCAACTTTTGTCCCCCACCAATAAGCAAGGAGCAAAACCGTAGGGGGTTAAAGCCAGAAAGTGAAAGCAGATGTGCAAAAGGGTAGAAAACAATATACAGGGGGCAAAACTTAACAAAAATAACAGGGAGCAAAACCTTGAAAATAATATGCGGAGGGCTAAATCCAAATAATAGAAAGTGCAAGGAGCAAAATATGCATTATTTGCAACGTAATCAATATTCTTCAGTGAGTTGCTTACCGTCCTCTGTTGTTCAGGAGATGCATTTGCAAGGGCAGAAGCGAGAGCAGTAATTGGCATAGGCTGCGGAAGAGCAGCATCTCGAGAGAGCATGCCACCCATGTCATATGGAACTGAAAGCATCGCTCCAGGCATGGGCCCATCTGGAACATTGCGACCAGGAGGATACCTATACATCCTCCCTCTAGGCATCATCTGACCATATAAAACATCATATTTAGCAACATATAATTTTTTAAAAAAAAGTGTACAAGATATGAAACCAATCGGAAACTGAAGCGAGACTGACTTGTTGCTGCATCATTGGAGAGGGCTGCTGAGTTTGTTGGCCAGGACCACCTCGTCTGCCACCTGGCCGTTGGCCCTGCTGACCCTGTTGGACTAGAGGCACAAAGAAATTTGGCATAGGAGCACCCCCAGGACGCATTCCAGGGACAAGCTGCTGTTGATAACCAAATCCAGGCTAGAAAAATTCCAAAAGCAGTAATATTAAAAATTATAACTACGTCAAGATTATAGTGACTTTTTTTAACCTAAGCTTCAGTAACGCAGACAATCCTTCGTGAATAATCACAAATGCCAAGAAACGGAAGAACAAGACCATGTAGTTTACAAATAAAGATAAACATTAGAAACTAAACACTGGATCCTAACTTGTAGCAGTTATATACATATGACCGAATTGAAATCCTAATAAAATGGGGAAACAACCTCCCCGGAGCACAAAATGAAACTCGGGCAAATCTCACCTGAGGAGGAATTATGGCAGGACCTTGTCCATAAAACAGCTGCTGCCCAATACCAGGAGCGCCAGGAGGATACAAAGGCATGCGTGGACCCATAGCGGGTGGCATTGTAACAGGCCTCATCTGCGAAAACTGAGCCTGCACTTCACTGAAAAGTTGCTAAAGAACATATGACAGAAGTTTAATGTTGTATGAAAATAACAAAGATAGGTAAACATGAAGAAAAATAACTTCTTCAATGTTGGCAGACTACATTTGAGCAAGTCTTCAATTTTATATACATATGTGTGTGTATATATAGAGAGAGAGGGAGAGAGATCAGGGTGTAAAATGGTAAAGTGGATTGTGTTGGAGTCTAGTCCTTTAAGAAATTTTTTAAGCAGGGTATTTCATTCTGATTTCTTACGGTCATGCTTTGATGACAAGAACCTTACATCTACAGAGAGATTAAATTGAATTAAATAAATGAGTCACTTGGACGTAATGGGTCATCATTTTACAAAATTAAATTTAAGTAGAAGAGATATTGCAGAGCATAACAATGTTGATTTCATGTAGACCAACTCAATGTTGCTCTAATAACATCACTTGTGATGGATGTATGGGGTAGTATTGGAAGTGATAATTATGTAAATATAGAAGTGGGTTGAATCTTCCTGTAAAATATTAGTTATTATGAGAAGTTCTTAAAAAGTATTCTTCACCTGTAACCTTGCTCTTCTCTCTTCCTTACGCTGTGCGAGTGCAACGTAGAGAGGCTTGCTTATTACCATTTTCATATTCATCTCATTAAGCTAAAAACACAAAACCAGCATCAGCTCAGGCATTTAGTAATGGAATGATGATACATACAAAAATGTCATCAGAGTGTCAACTCACAGCTCTGGAAGCTTCTTCTGGAGTTGAAAAGGCGACAAATCCAGATCCTCTGCTTATTCCATTAGGATCTCGCATAACCTGCAACCAAAAACATAATAAGATCAATAGAGTTGAAGCACAAAAAAAGTCACAAAGAAAATAATGTTATATTAAGCCCAAATTTCCTCCAACTAGAATTTTAAATATACCTTGCACGAGGTGATAGTACCAAACTCTGAAAATAGTTCCTTCAGTTTGTCATCATCAATGGTATCATCCAAGTTTTTAACATATAAATTAAGTCCTTGAAACTTATCAACAACCTCTCTGGCAGTTTGCTCAAACCGACTTTTGAGTTCCTGCTCTCTCTCAGTCTTCTTCTGGGCTTTTCCCACATACCATTCTTTGTCATCAAATGATTTTCCATTGAGAGCCTCAACAGCTTTAGCAGCATCATCAGCATTTTCAAAATTGACGAATCCGAAACACCTCGACTTCCCATCAGCATCCCTCATCACCACAGCACTAGTGATTGTACCATATTCACCAAAAATTGTTTTCAATTCATCATCCGTGGTAGACTCAGCCAAATTTTTGACAAAGACATTGTTGAACTTTGGGTTGCTGAATGAAGTATCTCTCTCCTGCTTACGGAGAAAGTGACCAACATAGACCTGCTTATCATTTATAAGCATACCATTCAACTTATCTATAGCACTTTGTGCAGCTTCTGCAGAATCAAATTGCACAAATCCATAACCCTTCGACTGGCCGCTCATATCCGTTGCTATCTTGCAAGAAAGGATGTTTCCAAAGCTTGAGAAAGTGTCATGCAGTGCTTTGTTATCAATTGTTTTATCCAAATTCTGCACACAAAAAAAAAAAAAAAAAAAATTATGAACATATCCAATAAACAAGCATAGGCACACAGTAAATGAAAGAACTCTATTAAGAGAAACAAATGCAAGTAATCACAATACACATGGAAAAGATCACATGTACAAAAGAATGAACAGAAACCTAATGATAAATCTCAATCTAAATGTCAGACTCAATTGCCAGCCAGCCAGTGGGTGTTTGCAAACTCTATTTTGTAAGTAGAATCATTTATCATTTTTAAATCAATTCTAAAGTGTTTGTAACTACTACTTAAAGCATTTATAATCTATTTTGGAGAAGTTACTGAAATCTGCTTTTGGATTATGGAGAATTGTTTCTCATGGGACCCATGACTTTTGCGCCCCTCAAACTTAAAACACTATTGATTTTTTTGCAAACACTTTCACTTCTAAAATCACTTTATTTCAAAACACTCTCGGTTTGTAATTTTACTACAAAATCACTTAACATCACTTTTGATTTTGCAATAGTGTTTTCAAACATACCCTTAATGAAACAAAGAAGTTAATTTCAGGTTTTGGGCCTTATAGATCAGTCCAAAGCATATAGTCAACAGAGAAGAATGACATCAACACTTCAACGAATAAATAACTGGGAAAAGCAACTTGGCAAACCTTTGAGGCAGATAAAATGACATGAAAGCTTAAAATCAAGAAGAAATTCAAAATCAACAATTGGAAGGACATAAAGAGTCAATTACCTTGATAAAGATGTTTGCAGTTCCACTTTTTCTAATACTAGGGTCCCGGTGAGAATACATGACTCTAATTGTCTTGCTATTCAGGGGAGTGAAGTTCAACAATTCCATAGCTCTTGCCGCTGCCACATCATTTAACAGGTAAAACATCAGATAGGTAGAAATTTTTCCAAATTTGAACGTAAAAAGAGCAGAATAGAAACATTGAGACACAACAGATTGTAGATATATCTCCAAAGAAAGAGTAATGAAAGTGACAACGGAAACACATTGCAGACTAATCACAAAACAGCAACCATAAGATGGAAACCAGCACAATCAAAGTGCAGTAGTACCTACTACCTGCTAAAAAAACTAACATACTAACTGACATTACTTCAGCTTCCTAATGGGAAGACATGCTTCTCGCATTTTTATCTTATTTGAAAAGCCCTTCCAAATTGTGATGCAACATTGCAACCCAAACTATTAATCAAGATTAGAGGTTATTAAACACAAGAAGAGCATAAAGCTAAAGGTTACAGATTGCAAGGCCTATAGACACATAAGTCACTAATGTGCCTAAACCATGAATCATAGTAACTTACAATTTGCTAATGCTCGGCAACGACTAGTAATATAAGTCTGAAAACGACAAGTTTCTATCTGGGCTTTTATACGGCATTATTAAATACTACTTATCTACAATAACTGTCTACAACAATTTTAGTTATTTTTCCAACTAATATAGCAGAATAACAAGTAACTCCCACATACGACAAGTTTCTATCTGGGGTTTTATACTGCATTACTAAATACTCCCTCCATCCCGAGGTAAGTTTAATATTTGCCAATTCGGGAGTATTTAACATTTCCATTTTAGGAAAGTTTACAATCACACAATACTTAACAACTATCTCTACTTTTTACACTCTCTCCACCATTTTACTTTCCATACACTTTATATCACAACTTTACAATAAAAAACAATATTCCTTAAAAACTGTGTCAACTCCCCAAATGTTAAACTTACCATGGGTTGGAGGGAGAAATATTTATGTACAACAACCGTCTAAAACAATTTTAGTCATTTTTTCAACAAGAACAAGTAATTCCCACATATGCTCGCTCAACACCCTAATGCAATATTGCAATGTCAGAAGAAAAAGACATTATCACTTCTTATCTAGAAAAATAAAAATATTTTCAGGGAAACTGCGCTGTTTGCTACCATTTTCGTTCCAAAATCCAAATATAATCTCCATTTAGTTAAATACTACATTTACCCTCCCAAAATAAAAGAATCATATACATCATGTTATGTATCTAATAAGTTCTCCTTTTACACACATTCATCAATATATTCTCTCAGATAAACTGATTTTCAGTTTTAAAATATATTCACATTTTAGCATGGGAAACTAACCACAATTGTCAAATTTTACAAAATATTAAAATGTTTTTTCTGGTTAGGGTTCAGTTTTAAGATGCTTAATTATATAACACGAGATCAGATTTTTTTTCTACGTGGAGGTGCGGATTATTTTGTTTATCCCTAGAATTCCAGCCCAGTGCTACGAACAAAACGCCACAAGCGTCTGATAATTGTTTGATCAAATGCACATCGAATTTACTCACATGCAATCAAACTTGGAATAAAGCCGATCAGCATAAATACCGCAAATTTACAAATTCACAGAGAAATCTAAGTACTAACCATCTTGGGCGTTGTTATAGTTAACATAACCATAGCCAAGGCTGCGGCGAGTGCTGGCGTCTCGGCAAACCCTAACAGACACAACCTGACCCACCTGATTAAACAGATCGTAGAGCTGAGAGTCCGTCACATTGAAATCCAAGTCACCAACATACAGAGACGTCGTCGTAAACTGCGCCCCCGATGCGCCTCCAGGCGCCGCCACTCCATTGGTGCCAGGCGCCGCCGCCACATTCTGGTGCTGAACCTGAATCTGCGCCATTCCGATTTCTGATAAGAAAAATTCTCTACTTTCTAGGTATTGATCTTAGAGGCAGAACAGTGAATTAAACGAAGAGGAGAAGGAACGAAAAGCAATTTTTTTTTTGGGGTTTTTCAGTAGGGAAGGGAGAAAAGGTATGGTAAATTGGGGATACAACAATAAAGGGTAGATTATGGGATAGAGAAATTCCAGAAAGAAAAATTTTGGGGTTTTTTTTGGGAGGGCAGGGAACTGCACCGCACTCGGCAAGGAACTGTACCGAGTGTATATATATATATGGAGGGGCAGTGTTTGGAAACCCTAGCTGGCGAAATCGCGACCGTTAAATTGGGGGGTAGGGACACGTATAACATGGAAAACAACGGTGCATGATCAAATTTTAGATGAGTTAATAAGGTAATTTTTCATCTGGATTTCAAGACCAATTTTGTAATTTGAAAATCCAAAGAAGTTGCCTATTTTCGGAATTCGAAGTTCGAAAAATCACCACTATAGCATCGGTAAATCTATCATTACATTTTCAATATTAAGATTGAAATAATCAAATCTGATCTTTTTTTTAAATTCATATATATGTAATCCCATTTTAATTAGGTTTTGATATAATGTAAGAAGATAGGATGTGACTTTGTCACATACTAATAAGTTGAAATCGAATTAAAATATCCTACATTTACAACTTTTAATTTTAATAATATAGTGTCCTACCGGCTCAAAAAAAAAAAAAAATAGCATAGTGTCCTATATTTACAGGCCCATAAATCTATAAAAAGGTGGGATATTGTATTTCTGTAAATTGTAAATATCAGCCCGATTTAAGTTTATTCGATTGTTATACATTTATAGATTTTTAAGCATTATGTTCTACATTCACAAGGCCAAAATAAATTGTCCTTAAAACACAAACCTAACCTAAGTTACAGGCCTAAAAAAATATTATTCCTCGAAGCCCCTGCTCCAACATGTCGACCGCTCGGCCACAGTAGTGTTGGCTCCATGTTTTTTGTTGCAAATCTATGGTTACTGGCTGCTTGGCTACAGTCATGTTGAATCCATATTCTTTACTAAGTATATATCACTGGTTTATGAAACTGAGTCGGATGATTCGCTTCCAGTTTATGATATTGATCTGGATGAATGCATTTGGGTTATGATACTGAGTTGGAGGTTGATTCATTTATGGTTTATGATACAAAGTCCGACGAGCCATTTTTTATTTATGAATTATGATGCAAAATCAGATGAGTCATGTCCGATAAAGTTGTCAAACGGTCTTGAACCATCGATTCTCGGTTCCAATTTTAAGGAACAAAAGCCGAACCGCTTAATATTGGTGTGCAGTTCTAGCCGGTTTTCGGTTCCGAACCCAGTTCCGATTCTAACCAATTTCGGTTCCGAACCGTCGGTTCACGGTTTCCAAACTAATTTCTTCCTTTTAAAAAAAATAGCATATTTTTTTAATTCAAGTACCAAAAATTAAATAGAAAGTGATTTTAAATAAATTAATTTTTTTATGGGTAAATTGCGTCAAACCCCCTTGTGGTTTGGAAAATCGGCATGAAACCCCCTGTGACTTAAAAATTGCGCCAAACCCCCTTATGGTTTTATAAATATAGTGCAAGATCCTTTTTTTTTTCTTAAAATATTAATAGCGTTAATTTTTAACCCCTGTGACCTATTATATACTTCTGATTTGTTGATATTTTTTCATAAAAAATCTAAACACAAACTAGGGTTTATCTCCAAGTAAAATTTCAAAATTTATATTTTTTTTTAAATATGTGAATTTCTTGATAAAAACTTACATATTGTGAATATACAAAGACTTGACCAAGAAGAATTTTGTTGTTGCTGATTTTCTTTAGAATGAGAAGTGTCCAGGGTAGGTTCCAATTTCTTTTATTTTTTATTTGTACTTTTCTTAATATTTCAAACTACAAATTATTTACTAAACGCAATATTAATATATAATTATCTATAAGGAGGATGTTATAAAAGTGTTTTTCACTTCTCGTCTATTTATAATATTTTATAGACAATAATTATTAAATAAATTAACTATATAAAAGCATAAGTTTATAAAAAATAAAAAAATAACTCGTAAAAAAATTCATAATAGAAGGAGCATTTAATTTAGTTAATTGGGGGGGGGGGGGGGATAAATGGGTCAATATATAGGGAAAAAAAACACTAAAATTTGCATGAAGCGTGTGTAACTGCAAATTTCAAATTTATTAAATATAATAAACACGAAAAAGATTACAACTTTAATTTTATTCGGATTAAACCAAAAAACTTGTGCGGGTTGACTAACTCTAGATTTGGTCCTCTGATTCTTCTCTTCGGAGTTAACTTTGACTTGATTCCGGATTTTTCAGAGATTAGTCTGTAGCCGAATTTAGTCTGATGATGATGATGATGAAATTAATTCGAGGGCGTCGAGCCGTGTTTCGAATTAATTGTTGATGTTGAAGATTCTGTGAAGTGAGACGCTGGGTCGTTGAGTCCACGAAGTAGCTGATGTTGGAGAACGTTGATCAGTGAAGGTAGACGTTGAGTCGTTGAGTCCACAAAGTAGCTGATGTTGGAGAATGTTGATCAGTGGAGGTAGACGTTGAGTCGTTGAGTCCACGAAGTAGCTGATGTTGGAGAACGTTGATCAGTGGAGGTAGATGTTGAGTCGTTGAGTCCACGAAAAAGTTGATGTTGAAGAACATTGATCGGTGGAGGTAGACGTTGAGTCGTTGAATCCACGAAGAAGTTGATGTTGAAGAATATTGATCAGAGGGGCTTAGCACCGTGATCTCGATCAGACGTCGATGTTGATGAAGCTCTTGGAGAACTTCGTAGGAGAAACGCGATCGGAGAGGTTGAGCACCGTAATTCCAAATCGAACATTGATGTTGATGAAGATATTGGAGAGCTTCGTAGGAGAAACGCGACCGGAGAGGTTGAGCACCGTAATTCCGGATCGAACGCCAATGTTGATGAAGAATGTTGTTGAAGCCGTGAAGAACACCATTGAATCTTCAAGGAGAAATACCGGATCGGAGGGGTGTTGGACCTTGATCTCGGATCGGAGGCCGTTTGTGGTAGACTTGCGCAAAGAACGCCTTTGAATCTTCAAGGAGAAACGCCGGATAGGAGGGGTGCTGGACCTTGATCTCGGATTGGAGGTCGATGTTGATGAAGAACGTCGTTGAAGCCGCGAAGAACGCCTTTGAATCTTCAAGACTCCTGAGCTCTTGAATTTTCTGACTTCTGATGTCTTCTGAATGTGTGTGTTGAATGAATGAATGAAGACCCCTATTTATAGGGTGAGGAGATGAAAACTTTCCTCCTTCATGGTGCCATGTGGCGCTTTCTGATTGACTGATGCCGATTTGATGGACTTTTATTGACCAATTTCCAGATTTAGCTGATTTAATTTGATTTTCATTAATTCATTTTCTTCTTCATGCAAGATATGATTTGATCTTTTGACGCAGCGGGATCGTAAATCTGTTGATTCTGAGAATACCCGGATAAACGCAACGTATTTAAACGTGTTAATCTATTGATTCAATGAATACTAGAATAACAACGATAAAACACGAACAAGGGAAATAACCCAATATTTTAATATTCAATAATCAACTGCCTTACAATAATCCTGGGGCTCCTATTTATAATACTAAACGACTTAACGGGCAAGAAATATAATAACCATAAATATATATAAATCTAATCTAATTAAATAAAATAACAAATAAAATATAATTTTCTTGATTCTCAAAATCTTCATATAATAATTCCAGATCGTTATCACGATCTCGTCTCCATCATTCTCTCCCTCTTCGAAACGATTCGTTCTCGAATCGAAATGGAGCTCGTCTTCAGAGGAAAAAAATAATGCCGCTAAATATTTAAGCTTGAAAATGTCAGCAGTACGAACGTGGCCTAAAATTTTGAGACGGAGGCAGAAGGAAAAGTCGAAAAATCACCAACAAAATAACTATCATTATTAATAAAATAATAATAGGTATTATGTGAGGAAAACCCGACAACACCACTGAGGTTTTGATGTTGGGACGGATTATCTTCAAGCTCAGTGTCATAGATGGGGAGCACAAGATTAAAGACGGGTGTCTCATTAACAACGGGTTTTTCGTCAAAAATTGGTGGTCCATCGTAAACCAGATTAATTTCTTCTCTGCCAAAAGTAGGGCCCGCACCAAATACTCGGTCATTAAAGCAAAATTTCCTAACAATATTAGAAGGCCCATTTGATTCATCACGAATATTTGGCCCCATAGAAATAAATGACCCGTGGTCTACCTCAGGAGTAAAACTACAAATCTTTTCAATGTTACTTGCACAAAAAGGCCTAAGCATCCCATAAGTTGTATAATCTAGCCGAAATATCCCATGTGGAGGAACATCAAAATTTTCTTCAATAAAGGACTCTGGCGAAAATATTTCATCCAGGTTATGAGGCCCACATAGTTGTTCATCAAAGACAAAGGCTTTATCTTCCCTAATTAGAGGATCAAGCCTGTATTGGCCTCCATCCTTTTCTGGCCCAACTGGTAAGTGAAAAGACCCAATTTCTTGAATTAGGGCACAAGACCCATAGCCCATACCATTATCGTACGCATTAGCAGGGGAAACTGCCTCTTGGTGCGCCGCTGCAATTTCGGCGTCAATGACCTTGGCGTTATAGAGAAAAATTGCAGGAATTGTTGTGTCAGCACAATCATCTTCCACGGTGATAACCTCGTCATCGTCCGCCGCTAAAAATTATTGGACTTCTTCGTGAAACGTGAGTGAAGCACCTACATCATCGACATAGTGAGGCGCCGCAAGGGGAGCTGAAGGCTGCACCGTTGGTCGACATGCGGGAGCGGCAAAGTGAGCGATGGGGATCGAATTTGGGCGAGGAGTTCGAGAAAGCTGTCGATCTTTAGGTGGGTGAGGCGTGGGGATCTGTCGTGCAGGTGGTGGAGCTGTGGCGGCGATCTGGCGGCGGGAGAACCGACGTTCCAGTTTAGTCGCGTAATCATATGCTGCGGCGAGCGATTCGGGCGCAAATAAATACATATGTTCTTGAAATTGCACTCGTAAGCCCCGAATATACCGAGATACGAACTGTTTTTGTGGCTCTCTATTGCTTATCTGCATAAGAACTTGACAAAATTCGGTAGAATATTCTCGAACAGAACGATTACCTTGGCTCAAGTTGTGAAGACGTTGAAGCGGACTTGCTCGCTCCAAGAGCTTGAGTCGTAGATCATCTAATTCCTGAGAGACAACTGTCAATTGCTCCCTGACGAGAGCAATATCGTGATGCCTAGAACGACGTCTAGAAGACATCATAGGAATCGTTACTGACTCCTGATAACAACTGACGCAGCGGGAACGTAATATCCGTTGATTCTAAGAATACTCGGATAAACGCAACGTATTCAAACGTGTTAATCTATTGATTCAGGGAATACTAGAATAACAACGATAAAACACGAAAAGGGAAATAACCCAATATTTTAATATTCAATAATCAACTGCCTTACAATAATCCCGAGGCTCCTATTTATAATACTAAACGACTTAACGGACAAGAAATATAATAACCATAAATATAAATAAATCTAATCTAATTAAATAAAATATAATTTTCTTGATTCTCCAAATCTTCATATAATAATTCCAAATCGTTATCACGATCTCGTCTCCATCATCTTTCTTGGGCACTAAGTCAACTGTATTAATTACTGCAGACTCGTATTTTTGGCAAGCTTGTACCGTGTATACCAATTTATGTATTTAATTTGAGAATTAATTTATTTAAATCCCAAAAATAAATTAATAAATTTATTTTGATATTAATATTTATTTGTACACGTGTCATTATTTAATTGGGTGCAAAATTAATTTGCTTACAGCGTGCATGAATTGCACACTATTGTTAATCTTAATAGAATTGGGGGCTTAATGTTATATTTATAAACTATAGGGGGATTTCATGCTATATTTATAAACCATAGGGGAATTTCATGCTATGTTTATAAAACCATAAGGGGGTTCGCCATAATTTTTAAAGCATATGGGGGTTTCATGCCGATATTTCAAATCACAAGGGTGTTTGGCGCAATTTACCCATTTTTTATTGTATTCAAATTTCAGCATACAAAAACAAATATTATTCCCTCCGTCCCCTAATAACTTTCACACTTTCCTTTTTAGAACGTCCCACGATAACTTTCACACCCCAAATATGAAAATAAAACACTCTCACAATACCTACTTTAATTCAAAATATTCTTCATTCATTGGTTCAAAAAGTCAATAAAGCAGTTTCTCTTAAATTTGTGTCTCCCCACCTCTGAAAGTTAAGAGGGGGCGGAAGGAGTATTAAATAACTAAGGTCTAAAAAATTTAAAATATGAAATATAAAGTTTACAAATTACAACTAAAGAATTACATGAAGATAACTTACAAAAATTACAAATTACGAGTTACAAAAACTTACATTACAATTCAAATAATTACAAATAATGAAAAGGGGGTAAAAGAAAATAAAAAATGGGGGTTGAGATATTACAAAGGTTTTTTTAAAAAAAAATACTATTTCAAATCTAAATACCGTTTCCAAATAAAGTGTGGATTTGAATAGTCCTCATTACACAAATATATATCTCGATATTCTAAGTTTATATTAAGCAATATGTCATAAATATGAATCTTCAGCATATTCATTAACAACAAAAAATAAAAATAAAGGAAATAATACATAAAAGCATGTCAAGCTTGCACTTGTTTTGGAACTCAATCTTTAATTCTATATATTTGCAAGAAATTTTTTTAAATGCATGTTTGATAGGGGATACGTTAATATGGAAATTGAGATTTCTACAAATAAAAACTCCACATGGCGAGAACACCCTTGTTGATGATCGTTTCTAATCACAAGGATTAGTGACTGTTTTTAGTTGTAAATTTGATCACCAAACAATTACGTGTGATTGATCACTAACGTAATTAGTGAATACGAAACTTGGATAGATTAGAAATAAATACGTGAGTCGATTTCATATTTAATTCGTATGTTTGAGAATCGAGGTGCTTTAGGTGTGTAATCGAAGTTTGGACGTGTATATTAATTTGTGCTTGTTTTTATTAACAGAAAATTGAGGTATTTATACAAGAGTTCCTAGTAGGAGGTGTACAAAACCTTTGGTCTCCCAAGTGTGCATGTATGACACTTGGAGAGTTGACTATTTGACTTTATCTAAACTAATTCTTATCCTCTAATGCTGGATTTACTCGTATTTGAGTGTTGTTCGTCCTTTTGGACTTGTCCTTGAGGAGTCATTAGCCTGATTTTGCTGGTCATTTTTGCTAGCTTGATATCACGATACTCTAGTTAGATCTATTCGCCAATTGGTTAGAACTGCTCGCCAGGGTATCCTTTGGGTTCATATGGTCCTTGTGTAAAAGGTGCTTGCGTGGGTATTGTTGCTCGCTGAGCTGGAATAGTTCGTCTAGCTATTCCAGCTTAGTTTGGCTTAGTTAACTTAATCTTATTTTGAGTGTAAGTTCTTTATGTAATTATGTTCGCCCAGATGGTATTTCTACTCGCCTATCAACAATTGCCCCATTACCAGTCATTGTGTTGTGACAAAATGAGGCGAACTACTCATGGGCTGGCAACTAACCGGTGTTATTGAGGCAAGCTGATTTTGCTAGGAGCGAACTACTTCAGATGGGCGAACTATCATGGACGAGCTGACCTGGATGGGCGACGGTTGGAATCCCCAGGAACTGGGTCGAGATCAAGGTGTGACGTGGGCGGTATGATTGTCGCCGCCCACGCGCACATAAAATCGAGGCGACGCGCCTCCCATTTTGTCGGAGAGAAGCTGCACATGCTCTTTATTTGCAACTAAGCCCTTATACTTTTGTTTTTATTCGCCTGGGGCCCTGTTTTTTCATATACTATAAAAGGAAAAAATTTGCAATTTTTTCATTTCTTCTCACACACTCTCAGTGCCAAAAACACCATCTCCATTATATAACTCCAATCCAAATGTCCTCGCACTCGGAAATGGGATCCCATCGGAGAAGATTCCGTTCTAGTAGTGGATCTGGATCAGATCCTGACGCGGCTTCTGTTGTACGCTCCGTGAGTTCAGGAGCTTGCCTATCTGGGGAAAGAGTAGTGCGAGCAAATCCTGCTCGCCAAATTGAACAGGAGAACAGCTCTGATCTCCACGAAGAGGAGGAGGAGGTCGAGGTGCAATAGCCCGCCAACCTGGACGAACTGACCTGGGGGTACTTGAAAAGTATTCACTTCTCCATGTCGGATCCCATTGAGCATCAAATTCCGGTCGTCGTAGCTCGCCAAGTGGACTGGGATGAATACGAGAGAGAGTAATCCAACCACTTTACAATCCCAGCTCGCGGGAGGCGTAAACTTAGAGCCACTGAATACGCGGTGAGTTGCATCGTGTCCACCATTACCGAGGAGGAGTTGCCTAAGATTAGGAGGGATTACAAGATCCCTTATGATGTGCACATGTACGCTCCTCTTACTGATGATAGAGTAGATCGCCCACCCCGTGGGCTCACGGCGATCAATTTAGCCACACTGAATGCCGGGGTCACTGATTAGGCGTGAAATTGTCATGATTCGTCGTTAGAAAAGCCCTAGTTTTGGTCGAATTTGTTGAGAATTTAGAGTCAATTGAGTACTATTTCTACACATTGATGAATTTGTCTCTTTGATGCTCATAGGTGAATCGAGGGTGAAAAACAGAGTTCGTAGGACTTTGAATCGACTCAAACAGATGCCCGAATGAGAAGATATCGAAGAAATACGATTGGTACTAGTGCACAAGAAGAAAAGTATCAGTTGAAGAAGAAGGAGAGTCACTCGAGTGGAGTCACTCGAGCACCACCGCTCGAGCATGTTGCTCGAGCACCAAAATTGTCCAGAGAACTTTTGTCATTCGAGCAACTCGAGCACCAACGCACGAGCATGTTGCTCGAGCGTTCAAAACCAACAGAGAAATTCGACCACTCGAGTGCCCAAAAACTTACAGAACGATTTGGCCACTTGACCAGCTCGAGCACAAGCGCTCGAGCCCTTGCATCATTCAAGCTACACAGCTCGAGCGCCCCCGCTCGAGCGGGTGCTGCTCGAGCACTTTCATGTTCTTGCTTCCGGATTCGTTTTTCGGCCCATGAGTTTACACGTCGCGAACATATTTTTACACACCACTTGATATCACATCACTTTGAGAGTTAGTTTTTGGAGAGAGAAAGAGGAGAAGAGACGAGCAAGCTTTAGTTTTACGTATTAGAGGTTTTATTTACAAATTCATAGTTCGGTTTTGATTTTTTAGTTTCTTTCCTTGAGTTCTTTGTTCTTGAATACTTGAGACTTCGTTTTATTAATTTAATTTCAGTTCTTACATTTATTTCTTTCAACCCTAGTTTATGTTTGATAACTTTTTTAGTTAAAATCATTATGTTCATGTTCGTTTCTTCTTCGATTGTTTTTGTTTCCGTAAAAATCATGTCTAACTAAAATCCTTGTGTGCTTGGGGTAGGATGAACTCGTAGAACTAGGATGTGGGTACTTAATTAGTGTAATTCGTGACGTTAGTTTTAATTCTCTTAATTAATGAATTCTTAAAATCAATCTTAACTTTACCTTTAAATTTGGTTCGAAAAGTATTCGAGAGAGGACGACCTTATCACTCTTTGACAACAAGTAGACTTAATGAGAGGGTTTAGAAAGGGTTAATTAATCTACCAGTTTATCTAGGGAGGACGACCACATCACCTTAGTTAAAATAGGGTCTCGTTAATTAAGTACAATCTATTAACTTGTTAGTGGATTAGTGAAGTCGATTGTTAGGATAAAGTATTAGGGTTTTAATTCTTGAGCTTTCATCTTACAATCTTTTACTTAGGTTATTTCTTGCATGTCACGATTATTTTGATCATGTACCTGCTCCGTTAGTATACGTAGGAATTCCCATCCTGAGCATCATCATCTCATATTTGAAACCACACTTTTACGTTCGTAATTTAATTTTCCTTTTTGCATTCATAGAGTAATTTAGTTTAGATTATATTTTCTTTTAAAAAACCCAAAAATATACGCTCATATTAATTACGACGCGTAGATCTTCAGGGATCTGTTCGCATACATCCCTTCCCTTGGGTACGATATACTTGGTCGCTATACTTGCTTATACTACAATGAACCCGTACGCTTGCGGGGAAACTACTAGTAGAAAGTTAGTATTTTCGGTTCAAGTCAATGGCGCTGTTGTCGGGGATGGCGTTGTATGTCTTTTGAATAGGACTTGTAGATAGCTTAGTAATTAGTAGTGAGTGCTTTAGTTTTCTGTTTTATTCTTAAGTGTTCGACAGTTGCATTTTTATTCTTTTATTAGTGTTTCAGGTTTATGAAAACACGTTCGCAAGGTGATACGAGCGTAGAGAGACTACAGCTAGATCCTGAGATAATAGCAAGAATAAACCGAGCCTTTTTAAGAAGAATGAATGCTGCCGAAGGAGAAAATGAAAACTTGGACATCAGTAATGAGTTGGATGATGCTGCAAATGAGTTTAATCAGACAGTGGACCGAGTTGAGGGCACTGGAGGGAATGGTAGTTAGAATCAAGTTTCGTTAGGGGAAAGCCAGAGCCAAAACTCGGGTACACAGAACGTAAACAATCCAGCTCATAACCTTGTCCAACATCCTCAGAACAACCCTACATACCCACAAAACAACTTACCTTATCCTTACCCATACCCCTCATACCCTTATCCACCATACCCGTACCCTCCACCCCCTGTTTACAACCAACCACCAGTCTATCAACCACCACCAGTCCAATAAGTACCCGTACCATCTGTTATTCCTCAGCCCGTTCCTCAGAACGCCGATCAGAACATGGCCATTAGAGGAAGGTTTGCGGCACAACCGCAATGGTACTATGATGGAGTGGCATTGCCCCCTGTAGAGGCAAACAACTTCTCAATTTCCCCGGGAATTCTAAAGCTGCTTACCGAGAATCAATTCAAAGGGGAGGTTGGGAAGGAGAATCCTCATACTCATCTGAGGAGTTTTCTGATGATCGCATCCATGTTCAATTATAACTACATGTCTGAAGATGCCAAGAGGCTCAGACTGTTCTCATTCTCTTTAACGGGAATAGCAAAGGAGTGGTACGATAACACGCTCCCGCGCGGGGGTGTAACCACATGGGCCGAGCTCGAGCGTCTGTTCCTCGAGCGATTCTACCCTCCATCTAGAACCATTAGAGCAAGGATAGAGATCTTTTCTTTCCGCCAGAAGCCAGGAGAGGACTTACGTCAGGCGTGGGATAGATACTCTAACATGTTAATTGAGTGCCCGCAACACGGGTACAATGAGGAGGATATCATGACGTTCTTCTACAGTGGAGCCAGCAAGGCTGGTCAAGCCCATCTTGATGCATGTGCTAGTGGAGCATTTTCTGAATCATGGTACAACTAGATGCAGAGAGATCGTAGACTATTGTTACGAATGCTGGGCAATGGAACGAGGACCCAGAATTTCAAAGAGCTTGTAAGTTGGAGGAGAATGAGGGAACGAGAAAGCTGTTGATGGCGATGATGGAGAAGATAAGTAACCTCGAGATGGGGCAGAATCTGGTTGGAGGGAATGTAGCAGTGAGCGAGAAAGTGGACCCACCCACGAGCCAACAAGAAGAGGCCAACTATATGGGAAGGCCTAACTATCCACAAGGCGGGTATCCACAAGGTGGCAATCAATTTGGAAGGCCTTCTTATGGCCAACCATTTGTACCTCCAGGTCCACAGCCTCCTCAAAATCAATGGAGGAGTTCCCAATGGTATCAAGAAGGGCAGCAGCCTCCTCAGAATACATGGAGGAAGAACGAGAATTTTCATATGCTAATTCGAAGGCCGGAATTACAGTTCCTCCAGGTGTTGATCCAGGTTCGAAACCCCCGGAGAAGGCGGTTCCTCAACTGAGGAGATGTTGAGAGCTATCCTTCAGAAGGTGGAGGAAGGAAGCAAGAGATTGTCCTCATTGGAGTACGGTGTGAAGGAATTGCATAAAAAAGGTGATCAGCGTGATCAAGAACTCTAAAAAAGGGATATTGATCTAAATCGAGCTCAATAAGAGAACAACCATATGTTCACTTCTATTGAGTACCAAATCAGTCAAATTGCAAAGTCTCAGACGAGAGAGCCGGGCAAGTATCTCTCAATGCCCGAGGGAAACCCAAAGGAGCATTGCAAGGCTATTGAGTTGAGAAGTGGGACCAAGTATGATGGTCCCTAGATGCCTGCTGATTCTGAGACGCCCCAATGAGAGGTTGAGATAGAAGAAAAAGAGCCTAAGGCAGATAGAGATGAGATTGAGGAGATAGGAGTTGAGAAAGGGGTTGAGGGTGAAGGCACTCAGAAGAGTAAAAATATGGATGAGACCCAGAAGGGAAAAGACCTTGAGGAAGGCATTGAAGAGATTGAGAGAGTTCCAAAGTGGAAGAAGACAAATGAAGCAAGGAAGAATGTGAAAGAAACTAAGAGAGATGAATGGGGGGTACCCAAATCTGTGGTACTTGTCCCATATCCACAGCGGTTTATGAAAAATAAATTAGATGAAAAGTTTGCAAAATTCCTTGATGTTTTTAAAAAGTTACATATTAACATTCCTTTTTATGATGCTTTGGAACAGATGCCTAACTACGCCAAGTTCCTGAAGGACTTGATAGCGAAGAGACGGAGAGTGGATGGACCCAAGCTAGTGCACTTGAACCACGAGGTGAGTGCTATGGTGCACAAGGCGCTTCCTCCCAAGTTGAAGGATCCCGACAGTTTTACCATCTTATGTGATATGGGGAACGAGATCAAGAAAGGAGCTTTGTGTGATCTCGGGGCGAGCATTAATTTGATGCCTCTTTTGTTATTTAAGAAGTTGGAATGAGGTGTGATTAGTGTGAAAATTGCTCGAAATTCATGCATTTTAATTGCCTATTTTATTAGATTTCGTGTGATTATTTACATTAATGTGATGATTTGCGCTTAACTGTCGAGAAAGGTATTTTTGCTATTTTTGCAGGAAATTGAGTATTTTTAAGAGCAAAAACGAGCCTTTAATTTATTAAAGTCGAGCGAAGAGAAGGAGTCGTGATATAAGGCAAAAGTAAAGAACTCAAAGCCCAATCAGTGGGCCACTTGAAATTAAAATGGCAGCCCATATATGGTTATGGAAGAATGAAGCAAGCAGGAGCCCATTATTCAATTACAAGTAATTAAGAGAGGCCCATTTGCATTTTGCTTGAAAGAAGGCCCATTTGCAATTTAATGGGAATTATGCAAAGTAAAGGATGGATGAATTGCTGCAAGGTCACGTGAAATGCTGAAAGAAACAAAAGCAAGTAAGCGGACCCCACATTTTCTAAAAGAAGAAAGTCAAAGTTAATGAGCTTTCAAATTTTGGGCCCACGTCAATTAAAGAAAGGAACAAAGAACCAAATGGCAACCCACGTTTCTGGCTAAAATTCGAAAAGAGAGAGAAAGCCATTGTTGGCCGGAAATCAAGCAAATACACGCCGGATCGAAGCCTCGCCGGAATTTATTCAAGTCACGCGCGTCCCAAGTGAAAGAGTTTAAGCAACTTTTCAGAAACGCGATCCCGTACTCTTGCGGGGGAGTAAAAAAATATTTTTCGAAAACTCCGACCAAGTCAATGGCGCCGTTGCCGGGGATTTAGTTGAGTGCTTTAAGTGGGACTTAGGGTTAGTTGAATGGTACTAGTAGTGACATTTTATTGCTTTGTTTGTTTATTTTGTTTTTGTTTGAATTTGATACTTCTCATCTTTGTAGGTGTGCTTTGAATGGAAGATGGATGCATATCAAATATACTTGATGAAGACGGGTCATTACCAATCTAACCCGGTTTATCCTTCGAATCCTCCTCCACATCCCTACCCATACTCGTATCCACCTCAACAACCCCCAACCTACCAACAATCTTCTCCATATCATCAATATCCACAATATCCATATTACCCTCCTCCACAATACCCAAACTCATATCCCTATTCTTATTCACCACAACAACAAGAAAGTGGCTATGATAATGAGAAGAGCTTTGAGTACAATTCTCAAATGCAACAAGCTCCATTTCATTATCAAGAATGGGGAAGCAATGAAGATTCTTCGTATGCCTATCAAAACAATTACTTTCAACCTCAACAAGTGTATGATCCACTCACCTCTTCTATACCCGAAGCAAATGAGGCCCGAACCAATGAGACTTGGTCCAAATTGCCAAGTGGAGAAGAAAGATTGACCTCGGATGAGATGTACCAATTGTTGGTAAGAAGGACCGAAAAATGTGATACATTGAAGGTAACATTGGAGGAGCTCGCAAAAGTAGTAGCTCAAACAAATGCTACTATAGCTCAACAAAATGCTCAATTGAGTGCTCAATTCTAAAGCCTAGAGTTTCAATTTGGAGAATTAGTTTCATGTGTGGAAAATCTACAACAAGAAGAGGAAGAAGAAGAGAAATGGGAAGTTGAAGAAAAAGATGGTGGAGAGGAAAGAATAGAAGAAGATGTGGATGGTGAATATCAAGAAGAAGAAGAGTTTGAGGTGGAGGATGAATTTGATCGAGGATATGAGGATGAAGAGGAAGAAATCGAAGAGAAAATTGTGGAAGAGATCCTAGAAGCGACGATTGAAGAAGAGGAAAGAGAAGAAAAGGACCCGAGTGAGGAGAATGATGAAGGCGACAATTCCATTGTCGAAAGTGATCAAGAGGAATGTTCATTTATGGACTTGAGTAACCTTGAGCAAGAAAATCAAGAAACATCGAAAGAAGAGTTGAAGAGTGAAATGAGCATTTCTAAACCTTTAACCTTTTCAATTTGCACTTCATTTGATAGTAATGTTTCTATTGATTTCGTTTTACCTCTTGAGACTTTTAATCATAGGAAAGAAGTTGAGAAAATTTTGGGTATCCTTGGGAAGAAAGGAAGAGAATGGAAGGAGAATATGGGAAGCCTCGATGAGGAAAAATCGTGCAAGAAGGATATGGATGATTGTTCTACTTTTCATGAGCGTCTCCATGATTATGAAGCTCAAAGATTGAGATACAATGGGAAGAATGACAAATATCCATGGCCATTTCGATGAGTGAAGTTAGAATTCCGTTAATAAGTCCGGCATAGGACATTAAACCTAACGCTTAATGGGAGGCAACCCGTTTTTACTTGCTTTCTTTTATTTTTGCCTTGTTCTTTTAATTGCTTTTGCTTTTGTTTTGTCTAGGTGTTGGGGTTGTGTGTTGAGGCTCGGTGAGGATTTCGAGCTCTATGGAAAGACACGTGCTTGAGGGAAGCTTTAGGTACAAACACCTCTTCCTAAACTTAGACATTGCTATGCAAAGTCTAAGTTTGGGGGGGTGTTCGTCTTTTCTTCCATTTTTTAATTGCACCGATACACCCCCATTTGATTAGAGCTTATTGGAAATTATTTTTATTGGAAATTTTGGATTTAATTGCTTACATATACTTGTACATGAGTTTTATTTTGACATACGAAGAATTGAGGGTGTGATGTTTTTCAAGAGACGTGCTTGATAGGAAAGATGAGCATACTCAAGGAGCTTAACGTGAGGTGATCGTGCCTTGAAGAAGAAGAATGTGCTTGGTGCTAATTGGAGGTAGTACACCCCAAACTTAGAATTGCTTAGCAATGTCTAAGTTTGGGGGGGTTTATTTGTTTTGATTTTCATATTTTACATTGCACCGGCGCACTTGAGGCTTCACTTGTACATTGCACAGGCGCACGCCTCATTTTTGTAGAGTTTTGCTTATTCGAGCATTTGATATACGTGCTGGGATTTGAGGGTGAAATGCTTTATAAGGGGTTTTGTGAGTTTAGTTGTCGAATTTTTGAGTGGCTTGCTTAATATGGTGAATTGCTTGGTGAGTAGTTGGTTGCAAATCTCATTGTGACACTACTTTTCCAAACTTTTAATTGCTTAGCAATGAAAAAGTTTGGGGGGGGTATGTTCGTTTTGCAATTCCATTTGCACCAACTTATTTTGATCAATTTTTGAAAAATTTTGTGCTTAATTGTGGGCTTATTGTATATTTTTTAGTATATTCTTTGGAGTTGAGATTGTGTGGCTTGGTGTTGAAGAATCAATTGATGGTGATTGTTTGATTTTTGAGATTTAGTTGAGCTTGATGGTATTGATTGAGACTTGCTTGCTTACTTGTTCATGTGATGGTTGTGCTTGATTTTGTGCTCGATCCATGATTAGACAAGCCCGTGAGCTTTAGAGCCTTTAGACTTGCATATTTTGGGTCTAATTTCTTTCTTGTGAGTATCGTTCATGCTTGTGTGCTCTAGAACTTGCCAATTGTCTTGTTTGAGGCTACATTAAGTGTGAAATCTTTGAAAATGATATGAGGCCATCTTTGATTTGAATAGTCACTTAGCCAAATTTTCCATACCAAATGAAATTTTCCGTAGTTAGCCCTTTTGAGCCTATTGACCTATTTTCTTGGCAACCTACAAATTTAGCCTAATTATCCATTTTTGTGAGCCTAATTTTTCCTATGAGCTAGTGGAGTTTGAATGTGGATAGTAAGGTTGAGTTGTGCGTTAATGTGAATTTGGTGGATGAGTTTGTGTGAAGGTGAAAAGAGTGAAGAAGAGAAAAAAATGAGTTGAAAAAGTTGTACAAGAAAAAGATTGAGTTGGTTGTTAAAAAAAATTGTGAAAAAAAACTCTCTTGTGCACAAGAATTGCTTTCTTCTCAATCATTGAACTCCTAGATTTCCTTGTCTCCAGATTACACGCAGCCTCCATGTGGGTGAACTAATTTGTCTCCATCATATGGTCAACACTCGTCTGATCTGGGGTCTTCTAGTCTGGTCTGGTCTGGTCAAGTAACACTTCTGCTCTGAACCTCATCTGGAAGAGGTCTTCTGGCAGACTCCTCTGGTCAGACTCCTCTGGCAGACTCCTCTGGTCAGACCTCATCTGGTCAGACTCATCTGATCACCTCATCTGGTCACCTCATCTGGTCTGCACAGATTTCTTCCCCCTTAACCAAAGACCTATTCTATACCTAGACTAATCTGTAGCTGACTAACAGGTCCAGCTAGTCCTATTACAAGTTCTTGTTTTAACATCTTCAAAACATCTAATCTATATCCTAACAATTTCCCCCTTTTTGATGATGTTAAAACTGTAAGAACTCTAAATAAAACAAGATAAGAAAATTTGAGATAATATGATAAAGAATCTAGCAGGCTTGGTCAACTGAGCTTCCCCCTCAAAGTATGCTCAGCTGATATTTGGGGGCATAATATCAGCTGGTCTTCTTGTGTATCTGCAGGCAATCAAGTTTTTGGTACCCTTCTGGGTCCAGGGGGGGTTAGCACAATATTTAGGAAGCCACAAGAATAGATCATCCCTTTTTGGATCAGGTGATCTTATCTTTCTTTCATACATATCCATAAAAACACACTCAACAAAAGAACCTTTGACATGGTTATTTCTTCTAGAGGCTCTTCTTCTCTTATGAGCTTGTCCAGTAGAAGAAGTAACTTGTCTTAAAGCAACAGTCTTGAAATTCTTTTGATCAGGATAAGTTTTACTAGAACCATCAAAAGTTCCAGCTGGTCTGGCAGATGACTTGAAAGTCTTCTACAGGTGAGTAGGAGTCAGTTGGTTCTGCCTCTTTTGAGAAGATCCAGACTGTCTTCTACTCTGCTGGCTTGGATGGGGTCTTTTAAAATTCCTCCTCTGCCTTTTGGGTTTTTGAGTTTTAGAACTCATCTGCCCATTAGGCTGAGTTGCCTGGTCAGCTGGCCTCTTACCCTTATCAATAAAATTACTAGGCTGTTCTTCTTTCTGAACATGTGAGGATTCAGGTTTGGTATAACCAAGGCCTGTCTTATCATGCTCTCTTTGAGATGAAGCAGCTATATTTTACACAACATTATTTGCTGTAGTCAGCTGCTCCACTCTCATCTTGAGCTTGTCCTCACTTTCTTTTACAATTTTGTTTTGGTGGAAGAGTTCATCAAACTTAGCTTTAAGCAGGTTATATTCATTATCTTTCTCAATATTTTCAACAGCCAACCTTTCTATCAGCTTAACTTGTTCAATACACCTGGTTGTCAAGTCAGAAGACTCTTCGACCAGTGTATGATTTTGTTCAGTTGGTAGATCAGCTGAGTTGCCTAGACATTGTGAAAGCTTCTGATTTTCTGCTTTCAGCTTTGTGTTCTCATCTTCCAACTTTTGACAAAGTTCTATAGAAGTTTGGAGATCTAATAGCATCTTCTGCATATCAGACTCCTCCGACTGTCCAGAAAAAAAAAGATGAAAAAAAAGAGGAAGTTCAATTACATACCTCGTCTGTCACTAGACATATCTCTTCGTCTGGTCCAAAATTAGATGATGAACCAGAAGTGGATACCTTTTCTTCCTCATCTGCTAAGCTTCTTTTGGAGTAACTCCTAGTGTATCTTCTACTGCTTTTCTTCGAACCCATTTCTGCAAGAAATTGTTAGCACAACAAATATTTGGGTTTAAAAAAATGGATCTGCCCTGGTGACCACCAAAATAATTTCAAAACAGTGGTCTGTAGGACACACTGCTCCGATACCACTTGTTGGTCCCAAAAAAAGTTATCCAGCGGAAAGCGTTTTGAAATATTTTTAATGAAAAACCAAATTATAAAGTAAGTGCTAGAATTGAAATACAGAAATCTAAAGTGTAGAAAAGTAAATGACACCAGGATTTATAGTGGTTCAGACAACAGGTCCTACGTCCACTCTCTCTCTCTCTCCAAAGGGGACTCTCTCTCCAACCAACTTACTCACGAACCACTGGAATTGGGAAGTACCAGCTCCTTCATACAACAACTTACAACAACCTTTCAAGGTGAATAGGTTGAGTAATATTCCAACTAGAACTCTTAAAAGAGTAGATATAAAATTTGAATGAACAAGGTGAGTGAGTGGAGAGTTCGTGTGTCTTGTGTGCTCTTGCCCGACTCTTGTCTCTCTCTGATGAACTCAACCAAAACACTCTTATTTATAGTTGTGAGAATTAACTAGCCGTTGGAAAGCTAGCAATTCAAACAACCATAATTGGAGGAATATAATCAATCAAAGATTGATCATATGATTGATTAGTTGACTTCAATCAATCAAATCCTCCATCAGTTGACTCTTCAGATTGTTTTCTTCTCAATCATTGAACTCCTAGATTTCCTTGTCTCCAGATTACACACAGCCTCCATGTGGGTGAACTAATTTGTCTCCCTCATCTAGTCAGCACTCGTCTGATCTGGGGTCTTCTGGTCTGGTCAGGTAACACTTCTGCTCTGAACCTCATCTGGGAGAGGTCTTCTGGCAGACTCCTCTGGTCAAACTCCTCTGGCAGACTCCTCTGGTCGGACTCCTCTGGTCAGACTCATCTGGTCACCTCATCAGGTCTGCACAGATTTCTTCCCCCTTAACCAAAGACCTATTCTAGACCTAGACTAATCTGTAGCTGACTAACATGCTCAGCTAGTCCTATTACAAGTTCTCTTTTTAACATCTTCAAAACATCTAATCTATATCCTAACACGGTGATTAAGACTGAGTCTAATGAATTGGTAGCCACTAGATTAGTGACGGGATGACGTGTGTGTGTTGATTATAGGGAGTTGAACAAGGCAACGTGTTATCACTTTCCTCTACCGTTCCTTGATTAGATGATTGATAGATTAGGTGGTTTTGAGTATTATTGTTTCTTAGATGGGTATTCGGGGTATAATCAGATCATGATAGCCCCCGAGGATCAAGAGAAGACCATCTTCACCTGCTATTATGGGACTTTTGCATTTAGGAGAATGTCGTTTGGGTTGTGTAATGCACCCGCTACCTTTCAAAGGTGTATGATGGATATTTTTCCATGGGTTGATTGAAAAGATTATGGAGGTTTTCATGGACGACTTCTCCTTCTACGGGGAGTCGTTTGATAAATGTCTAATCAATCTTGAAGTTGTGTTGAGCAGGTGTGAAGAGACGGACTTGGTGCTAAATTGGGAGAAGTGTCACTTCATGGTGAGAGAGGGTATTGTTCTTGGATAGCATGTGTCCTTGAAAGGTATCCAAGTTGACAAGGCGAAAATGATTGCTATTGAGAAACTTCCACCACCTTCGACCGAGAAGGGGATTCAGTCATTTTTAGGACATGCAGGATTCTATAGACGTTTCATAAAAGACTTTTCACAAATTGCTAAACCCCTTTCACGGCTTCTTGAAAAAGAAGTCGCCTTTGAGTTTACTAATGAGTGTTTAGTGGCTTTTAACAGGTTGAAAGAAGCGTTGGTGAATGCCCCGATACTTGTGACCCCGGATTGGTCTAGCCCGTTTGTGCTGATGTGTGATGCTAGTGACTTTGCGATGGGGGTTGCTTTGGGAAAGATTCGTGAGAAGTGTTTTCACTCTATATACTATGCCTCGAAGATGCTGAATTCTGCTCAAGTGAATTACACTACAACCGAAAATAAGTTGTTAGCGGTCGTGTATGCTTTTGATAAATTTCGACCCTACCTAGTAGGGACGAAAACAATAGTATATACGGACCACGCAGCGATTCGGTACCTTATGAGTAAGAAGGATGCAAAGCCCCGTCTCATTCGTTGGATATTATTACTTCATCAAAGAGATTGATTTTAAATTAATTGGTAAGGAGACATACCAAGAGGAGTTGGTGAATGCCCCGATACTTGTGACCCCAGATTGGTCTAGCCCATTTGTGCTGATGTGTGATGCTAGTGACTTTGCGATGGGGGTTGCTTTGGGGCAGATTCGTGAGAAGTGTTTTCACGCTATATACTATGCCTCGAAGATGCTGAATTCTGCTCAAGTGAATTACACTACGACCGAAAAGGAGCTGTTAGCGGTTGTGTATACTTTTGATAAATTTCAACCCTACCTAATAGGGACGAAACCAATAGTATATACGGACCACGCAACGATTCGTTACCTTATTAGTAAGAAGAATGCAAAGTCCTGTCTCATTCGTTGGATATTATTACTTCAGGAATTCGATGTTGAGATTCGAGACAAGAAGGGATGCGAGAATATGATAGCTGATCTTCTTTCGAGATTGGAGCTTACAAAGGAAAACACAGTGGAAGATCGAGAGGTGAACGATGAATTTCTGGACGAGAAGTTGTTTTATTTAGGAGATATTCCGGTATATCGAGTCGAAGGGAAAGCACCGTAGTTTGTTGATTATGCTAATTATTTAGCAAGTGGAGAGTTACCGGCAGAGATGGACTCGGTGCACCGGAAGATATTTTTGAAGAAAGTTCGGGAATTTATTTGGGACGATCCATACTTCTTCAAAAGAGGGATTGATCATGTGTTGAGAAGGTGTGTGCCAGAGGAGGAGTGGAGTGATATCATAAGGCAATGTCACGCCTTGCCATGTGGAGGACACTTGGGTGGAGAGAAGACCGGGAGGAATGTGCTTCAATCTGGTTTTTATTGGCCAACTCTCTTGAAAGATTGCATGGAATGGGTTAAGAGGTGTGGTAAGTGCCAACGATTTGGCTCTATTACTAAGAGGGACGAGATGCCGCTGCACGTGTTCATGGAATTCGAGGTATTTGACGTATGGGGGATTGATTTCATGGGTCCATTTCCTCCTAGCAATGGGTTCTTGTACATTCTCGTGTGCGTCGATTACGTCTCGAAGTGGATTGAAGTTGTCCCTACTAGAGTGAATGACTCCCGAGTGGTGATTGAGTTCTTGAGGAAGAACATTTTTGTGAGATATGGAGTCCCAAGAGCTTTGATTAGTGACGGGGGGAGTTACTTTGTGAACAAGTGGATGGAGAAGTTGCTGTCAAAACATGAGGTAAGTCATCGAGTCTCTACTGCTTATCATCCTCAATCTAACGATCTTGCAGAGGTATCAAATCGTCAAATCAAGGAGATCCTTGAAAAGACGGTGAGCATTAGTAGGAAGGATTGGGCAATGAAGCTTGATGATGCACTTTGGGTGTATAGGACAACCTTCAAAACTCCTATTGGTATGTCTCCTTACAAATTGGTTTTTGGATAGGCATGTCACTTGTCCGTGGAGTTGGAGCACAAGGTATATTGGGCGATCAAAAAGCTGAATTTTGATAGTGTCTTGGTTGGTGAGAAGAGATTACTCCAACTGCATGAGTTGGAGGAGTTTTGAGATAGTGCCTATGAGAATGCCCGAATTTTCAAGGAGAAGACCAAGAAGTGGCATGATGCTCGATTGAGGAAAAAAGAGTTTAGAGTGGGTGATCAAGTCCTCGTATTCAATTCGAGAATGAAGTTGTTTGGTGGAAAGCTCAAGTCCAAGTGGAATGGGCAGTATGTTGTGAGGGAAGTTCATAAGAGTGGATTCCTTGAAGTCGAGAAGGAGGATGGACATAGATTCATGGTGAACGGGCATCGAGTAAAGAAATTCTTCAACTTCTCTTATGAGAATAAGGGAGGTTTTTAGATTCTCAAGTCCCGTGAGCTCCTTCGAACTCGGTCCGACATTAGGACCTTAAAACTAGCACCAAATGGGAGGCAATCCATTTTTACTTGTTTTTATGTGTTTTGTTCATTTTATCATTTTGTGAATCGTAGGTGTTAAGCTCTTTTGTCGAGAATTTTTTTTGGTGTAGGCTTGTTTCGTGGTGCTTGATTCGAGTAAGTGAGCTTAAGGTGAAGCAATTCATGACTATGTTGAGACATTGTATTGGAGCATTCGATTGATGGAGTTTGAGGTAAACACAACCCCAAAGTTAGACCTCTTTGCGAAGTCGAAGTTTGGGGGGTGATGTGTTTATTCGTTCATTACTTTGCATTGATAGTGATTTAAGTTCATGAGAATTTAGTGTACTTACTCGTACGTACTCATTCTTTTCAAACTTTATAATTGCGTAGCAAGAACAAAGTTTGGGGGGTGTGTATTCGTACGTCGAGTTCGTACACGAAATTCTAATAAAAAATTGGTCAAATTTTTCGAAAATATCGATGCATTAGGGTAGTTGGATCGAATTAAGTGTGAGTGCTTAAGTTCGACTTGAATTGACTTGGTGATTTGCACGTTTGGAAGAGACCCCAACTCCTCAGTCGAATGAGCGACCTGACTTAAATCGAGGAGTTCTCAGGTTAGTTCAAGTTTTGATGAGTTTGATGATTGTTTCGAGCTTGGTTCGTATGAAAATTTCGAGTTTTGGACGTTATTGTTTTATGTTGAAGGGAGGAATTGCTCGAGTGGTGCCACTCGAGCGCCTCCGCTCGAGCTAGGTGCTCGAATGCCCAAATTGTCCAGAAACATTTGCTCGCTCCACAGCTCAAGCGGGTGCTGCTCGAGCACTTTCATGTTCTGGCTTCCGAATTCGTTTTTAGCCCATGAGTTCCCGATTCGGTCCGATGCTTTTATATACTCGTCCCGAACACATTTTTACACACCACTTGATACCACATCACTTTGAGAGTTGGTTTTTGGAGAGAGAAAGAGGAGAAGAGACGAGCAAGCTTTAGTTTTATGTATTCGAGGTTTTATTTACGAATTGATAGTTCGGTTGTGATTTTTTAGTTTCTTCCCTTGAGTTCTTTGTTCTTGAATACTTGAGACTTCGTTTTATTAATTTAATTTCAGTTCTTAGCATTTATTTCTTTCAACCCTAGTTTATCTTTGATAACTTTTTTAGTTAAAATCATTATGTTCATGTTCGTTACTTCTTCGATTGTTTTTTTTCCGTAAAAATCATGTCTAGCTAAAACCCTTGTATGCTTGGGGTAGGATGAACTCGTAGAAGTAGGATGTGGGTACTTAATTAGGGTAATTCGTGACGTTAGTTTTAATTCTCTTAATTAATGAATTCTTAAAATCAATCTTAACTGTACTTTTAAATTTGGTTCGAAAAGTGTTCGAGAGAGGACGACCTTATCACTCTTTGACAACAAGTAGACTTAATGAGAGGGTTTAGAAAGGGTTAATTAATCTACCGGTTTATCTAGGGAGGACGACCGCATCACCTTAGTTAAATTAGGGTCTCGTTAATTAAGCACAATCTACTAACTTGTTAGTGGATTAGTGAAGTCGATTGTTAGGATAAAGTATTAGGGTTTTAATTCTTGAGCTTTCATCTTACAATCTTTTACTTAGGTTATTTCTTGCACGTTACGGTTATTTTGATTATGTACATGCTCCGTTAGTATATGTAGGAATTCCTATCCTGAGCATCATCATCTCATATTTGAAACCACACTTTTACGTTCGTAGTTTAATTTTCCTTTTTGCATTCATAGAGTAATTTAGTTTATATTATATTTTCTTTTAAAAAACCCAAAAACATACACTTATATTAATTACGACGCGTAGATCTTCAGGGATTTGTTCGCATACATCCCTTCCCTTGGGTACGATATACTTGGTCGCTATACTTGCTTATACTACAGTGAACCCGTAGTATTTTCGGTTCAAGTCAATGGCGTTGTTGCCGGGGACAACTTTCAAAACTCCTCTTGGTATGTCTCTTTACCAATTGATTTTTGGAAAGTCATATCACTTGCCCATGGAGTTGGAGCACAAGGCATATTGGGCGATCAAAAAGCTGAATTTTGATAGCGCCTTGGTTGGTGCGAAGAGATTACTCCAACTGCATGAGTTGGAGGAGTTTCGAGATAGTGCCTATGAGAATGCCCAAATTTCCATGGAGAAGACCAAGAAGTGGCATGATGCTCGATTGAGGAAAAAGGAGTTCAGAGTGGGTGATCAAGTCCTCGTATTCAATTCGTGGATGAAGTTGTTTGGTGGAAAGCTCAAGTCCAAGTAGAACGGGCCGTATGTTGTGAGGGAAGTTCATAAGAGTGGATTCCTTGAAGTCGAGAAGGAGGATGAACATAGATTCGTGGTGAACGGGCATCGAGTAAAGAAATTCTTCAACTTCTCTTATGAGAATAAGGGAGGTATTTTAGATTCTCAAGTCCCGTGAGCTCCTTCGAGCTCGGTCCGGCATTAGGACCTTAAAACTAGCGCTAAATGGGAGGCAATCCATTTTTACTTATTTTTATGTGTTTTGTTTATTTTGTCGTTTTGTGAATCGTAGGTGTTAACCTTTTTTATCGAGAATTTTTTGTGGTTTAGGCTTGTTTTGTGGTGCTTGATTCGAGTAAGTGAGCTTAAGGTGAAGCAATTCATGACTATATTGAGACATTGAGTATTAAAGCATTCGATTGATGGAGTTTGAGGTAAACACAACTCTAAACATAGACCTCTTTGCAAAGTCGAAGTTTGGAGGGTGATGTGTTTATTCGTTCATTACTTTGCATTGATAGTGATTTAAGTTCATGAGAATTTAGTGTACTTACTCGTACATACTCATTCTTTTCAAACTTTATTATTGCGTAGCAAGAACAAAGTTTGGGGTGTGTGTATTCGTACGTCGAGTTCGTACACGAAATTCTAATGAAAAATTGGTCAAATTTTTCGAAAATATCGATGCATGAGGGTAGTTAGATCGAATTAAGTGTGAGTGCTTAAGTTCGACTTGAATTGGCTTGGTGATTTGCACGTTTGGAAGAGACCCCAACTCATCGGTCGAATGAGCGACCTGGCTTAAATCGAGGAGTTCTCAGGTTAGTTCAAGATTTGATAAGTTTGATGATTGTTTCGAGCTTGGTTCGTATGAAAATTTCGAGTTTTGGACGTCATTGTTTTATGTTGAAGGGAGGATCTGCTCGAGAGGTGCCACTCGAGCGCATCCGCTCGAGCTAGGTGCTCGAATGCCCAAATTGTCCATAAACTTTTGCTCGCTCAAGCAGCTCGAGCGCTAGCCCTCGACCCCTTATGTCATTCGAGCTATTTGCTCGAGCGCACCCGCTCGAGTGCTTCGCGGTTTCAGCCCTTTTTCGAGCCACTCTATAAATACCCCACCCCCACATTCGTACACACACTTTCACATATGAAAAGGTGCAATTTTAGGCGATTAGGGGCGATTTCCTACGGTTTACACTCGTTTGCTTACGAATTTGTTCATTTTCTTCACGAATCTTCTTCAATCCTCCAACAAGGTATGTAATCTCTAACTCTTTTCATTCAATTTGTAGTTTAGGCTTGGATTTGGGATGAATTGAGCATGAGAACTAGGGTTCATGAACATTTCGAAAATTTTGGGGATTTTTGCATAGCTTGTTGATTCTCGATTCCTTGTTGTTGAATAATGATTATATGCTATGGGTTTGCTTGTTTTGCTTTCAATTTCGAAATTGTATGAGTAGAATGTGTGAATTTCTAGAGTGAGGAAGAGGGAATTTAAGAAAAGGAAATGGGTTTTGCTTGTTGAGAAGAAATTTTTGTGAATTGAGATTGTATTGAGCATGAATGAGTATGAATTGAGTCTTGAGCATGTAAATTACATTATTCGTGTGATTTTACTTCATGATAGACTTAGTGTGGGCAATGTTGATTTGAGATGGATGGATTGTTTGAAAACTACTTGAGCATTTTGGTATGAAAGCATAAGGATTGAACTTAATGAACTTAAGTTGAGATTAAATGTTGAATGAATTGGAAATGAGAGGTACTTGAGATTATTGAATTGTATTGAATGTCATGAATGGATTTGAAATACATTGTTGTGTTTTGCTTAGGTACTATGGCTCCAAAGAAAAATTAGGATAGAATCTTATGTATTGCTGAGTTGGAAGAGGTCACCAGTGAGCTTAGGCGAAAGGGTCTGCTGCCCTCGAGGTGGGGCAACTTGGACTATGAGGGGAGTTGGTGCTATATAGCCTACCGGTGGAGTTTGATAACCGGGAAAGTGGAGAAGACTCGGAGGCCCGTTGTTAGTTTCATGTGAGACATTGGAATTGAGGGTGAAATCAGAAGAATTTTCACAAGGAACAACATGACGGAGTTCTTCGAGCTACTGCTGACCATGGAAACAAATGCTGATTTGGTGGAGCAGTTCATTGCCACTGTAGAGAAGAAGGATGAAAATTCCTTCAAGTTTAAGTACCGGAACGAGTGGCAGCATTGCGAGGTTGGAGCTGTCAACCTTGCACTTGGGCTCCCAGCCTTATCGAGGCCCAACAGTGTGTCAAAGTCTTACAACGCAAATTCATTTTGGAATGACATCACGGGTGGCATGGCAGGAAAGTACAAGGGGCAGAATACAAGAGCCTCGACAATCAGGAACCCGGTGATTCGCTACTTGGAGAGGATCCTAGAAAACACCATTTATGCCCGCTCTGAGACGGGAACAGTGACGAGTAAGGAGTTATATGGGATTTGGTGTCACTTGTACACCAAGGAGCATGATTATGGTAGGTATTTCTTGGAGCATCATTACGAGGCCCCGTTCAAGTTAGGAGCTAAGACCTCGAAAGTTCGGGGAGGGGATTTGATTTCAGTGTTTGTGAAGAGTCTGGGATTCGAGCCTTGTCCGGGTCCCTGCCCTGGCATGGAATTAGGGTTCGACCAGCTGAACAACACCTTAATGTTCGAGCGATGGATGGGGAGCTACTGCATCAGATACAAGGAAGATGATCTCTTTCCGCTGCCGAACGAGAAGCTCGTGACTCTGAAAGGAAAGAAGAAACAGAACATCAGGATGAATGTAGAGCAGCACCTTACTATATGTGCTAAGTACATTTGGGAAGTGGATAGCCGAGGACTCCGGGAGACTAGGCCCGTGAAGAGGAACATAGGAGAAGGCATAACTGGTGCCGGATCGAGCGGAGTGGGAGACTTGCAAGAAGAGGAGGAGCAAGAGTACGAAGGAGGACATGACGAGGGAGGAGCAGCGGGTGAAAAACCGCAAGAGGTGGAGGTAGAGTCACCAGGTGTGCAGTCGCCCGGGCAGTGGTACCCTACGTATGCTGAGTGGACAGAGATGGGAAACCAGACTCAGACACTCCAAATGGATATGACGTACATGCGAGAGGCGCAAGAGAGGATAGACACTAGATCGGCTCGGATGGAGGACCAGTTTTTCGACATGCACCGATGGACGGAGTCACTCTTCGTATCTCATTTGGGAGCCGATCATCCTCACTACCGCCCTCCACCACCTCCTCCTGATCACTGATGATGGGGATTTCCCCCGCTTTCCTTACTCTTGCATTTTTCTTTTCCGTCTTTTGTTTTCTATTTTTCTTTGATGATGTGTGGCGAGCTGAATGTTTGAGTGTTTGGTTGAATTATGGGATTGTATTGGAAGTATTTTAAAACTGTTGGGGTACGATTTGTATGGATTGATGTGATGATTGATTTATTTTACGCTTCTTAACTCTTATCACTTGCTTATTGATGATTCTTGAGTATGACTAGATGAGTAGAGTTAAGTTGTGAGGGTGAGTTAGGAATTTTATTGTGTGAGTGTATGAGTTAGAGTTGATTTGAGAGGGAACTCGTATGCTTGCGAATTGTCCTTTTGAGTACTTGTGTGATGAGAGTGAGAATTCACTAGGACTAGCATGGATGTGAAAGCAGTGAGTTTTGAGCCTTTTGAGATTAAGATACATGAATTGATCTCTTCGTTTGTGAGTGAGTCGTCACCTTAGAGGATGCTAGAACTTGTGTGTGCTCTTGCTTCTTGATTGTATCTAGTTTGATATGCCGAATGGGATCTTAGGCCATCTTTGTTTTGATTGAGTCACTTAGCCAAAATTTTTCCTTACCATTGATATTTGTCCTTGATAGCCAGTTTGAGTCTTAAGCCTATTTCATTTGCTATCACATTTAAACACTATTCCAAGTTCCTAAGCCTTTTTGTCCCAATTTGAGTGGAGAATAGGAAAAGTGTGAATGTGAAGGGATTGATTTGAGTTGAAAAAGGAGAATTGTGATTGCTTGAGTGATTATGAGAAGAAGGTGTGATGAAGAATATGAGTTGTGGGAAAGAAAAGAAAAAATTGAGAATGAGCAAAAGAAAAAAAAAAGAGCTCATGTGAGTTGTGTGAAAAAAAAAAGTGAAGTGATTGAAAAAAGTGAAATGAGTTAGAAAAAAATTGAAGTGTTGAGAGTATTGGAATTGAAAGTGTGTTGATTGAAAATGTTTGAAGTACATTTCTTATCTGGAATGATATTAAATCAAATCAAATTTTGTTGAAATTTGTAATTTTATTTTTAAAAATATGTTAGATCAAGTCAAATTCAATTTTTCACTTTCGTAAAAAAGAATTATAAAAGACAACAATATATAATTATTACATGGTACATTAGTTTAAATATGTCTTAAGGACAATGTTAACTATATATGAATCTACATACTTTATATCTTCACAATTAATCACAATAAATTTCATGTTAATATGATGATCGGCGAATCATTTAGAATAATAATTAATATGGTAAATTAATATTAGAATATTAATTGGTATGATAAATATTAGTAACAAATTATTGCATATCGGTAATAGAATATTATTCTTTTGGGTAAATGTTAGTATTAAAAAAATCTGTAAATTATTGATAATGGCAAATTATATTGTGAAATTTGTTCATTACTGAATTATAATAAATAAACGTAACACTTTTGCTTATAAAAAAATTAAATAATTAAAAATATGTTTAAATATAATTTTTTTATAAGTCCGCGAAATTCGCAGCATCTACATCTAATTATTTACTAAAAAGGAAAGTAAATAAAAGTTATGCATGATTATTCTTTTTTTTTTTTTGCTATTTGATTTTAAAATTGCAAGGCTCATTTCTATATATAAAAAAAATAGATCTATTTTTGTCCGTTCTATAAAGATAGTCCAACTACTATGTTTAATATATTATTGGATAACATATAAACATAGAAACTTAACATAGTCTTGCCCGCCTATATAACCACCTCCACGACCAACTTACTAAGACAAAATTATAATTATGTACGAGCAAAGGCCACGGTTATTTGCACTAGCCCTTTTGTTAAATACACTACCTTCGACCTTTTTTTCCGAAAATTTGTTAAATTTTCGGAAAAAATTTCCGAATTTTTCCTTCAATCACACTATGTTCGAAAAATATTGCCGAAAAAGTGAAAAAAGTTCGAAAAAAAATTCCGAACACGAGTAGTGTATTCGTCCTAATAGTGTATTTAACACAGAGGCTAGTGCAAATAACCTGTGCCACGAGCATAACACAGTAAAATTTCATAAAACCTCCATATTTGGGCCTGATCAAATCTGCACAATCATGAATTCAAGTGCAACATCAATCTCATAAGGCCACGGTTACTTGCACTAGCCTTTTTATTAAATACATTATCCTAATTTTTTTTTGTTTTTTCAAGTATGTTCATAAAATAATTCCGAAAAAATTAAAAAAAATTGATTTTTTTTTTCGAACACCGAATAATGTATTCATCCTGATAGTATATTTAACTTTGTCATTTCATAATCCTAATCGGCCCTATCAACAATCTACTAAAATGAACTAACATGAGTTTGCAGCCGAAAAGTGAAAGCTGAACCATAACAAAAGTGCACGATCAATTTATAGCAAACCCATAAACCATAGCAAAATTCAAAGCTGCTTAGGGTTGTAAATGATTCAAGTCGAGTAGAACATATAAATATTTAAATTTGTTGAAAATATTATCGAGGTTTGAAATTTATGTTTACTTATTTGATAAGTAACCGAGTCGATCCTGAACGAGCTTTAATTGAGCCTAACAGAAGTCGAGCTTGAATAATTTGATATTTTTACACTTTTTCTTTTACTAATCAAGCTCGAGCTCGAGCCGAACTTCAGACGTCATCAAACATAAAAATATGTTCAATCTTGTTTGATGTGAATATCAAACCGAGTTCAAACAAGCTTTAATCGAATAATCTCGAGTCGAATATCGAATAGCTTGATTTGATTTTCAACTCTAGAGCGACAAACAATTATAAAACCGCGATTCTAATACTGAATTTTAAAACCCCTATTCATGCAACGACCAGAAGAAATTTACCTACAACTACAGAAAAAAGAACTATATAAAACACCCCAATCAAAATTCCTAAATCTGTAGCCGCAATCTTACACTTCATAACAGTACTTCTAGACGACGAAGACGTGACAACCTCGCTCGATCTTGTATCATTGACACAAAGTCTCAAGCACTGGTATTTCTGGTTCTGGGGCATGGGCTATTACCGCAGTGGGTAGCAACTGCACCACCAAGTTGGAGGAGATAATGCGATTAAAGCCTGTGGAGGTAAGATGGGGTGGTTACCGTGGAGAGGATGATTGATGAAGAAAATGAGAAGGGTAAACAAAGGAGTTTCCTTCCTACTGTATAGCTGGTAATAGCAAGTGGGATATGATTTCTTGAAGGCTAGAGCGGTTTGGGGGTAACAGAACGAGAGCCTGGGCCAAGCCCGTTAGGCCATTGCCAAGAATAATTACGTTGTATCAGACACCAATATAAAGCTGTATTTTCATTATTTGTGGAACTATTATAACTACCACCATGCCCATAATAATAATAAAGTTATAAAAGACGAGTGAGAATGAAGAGTACCATATAAATTTCAAGCCTAGCAATAGGGTTGGCAATATCTCAATTGCCAGGCTAGGCGCTTTTCAAAATAAGACCTCATACTTCAGTTCATAAAAAAATAAGACGTCATAGTTGGTCGAAATGATATCACCTTACATTTGTTAAAGGTCATGATGATGGAAGATCTAGAAAGTGGAATATGACGTCTTGGCAAATTGCAATCATACCCAAACATTGACATCCAATTTCACTTTCCGAAAGTAATTTTTAAGAAAATCCAGGAAGAGGAAGTTGAAAACCAACAATAAATAAATATCTCAAATTCAGTACCAAAGACATGAGCCCAAAAATCCATCCAAAACTCGGTACCTTTCAAAATTCACCCAAAATTAGTACCCTGACTAGCAAAAAGATTCGGATAGGCAGCAGTAGCACACAGTGCTAAAACACCAAATACAGAAGCTCAAGAAACAAGGCTCTCACTGAGAGAAAGCGAGGCAAGTTGATCAGCAGGGGCGGAAGGCTGCTGAACATTCCTGAGGACATCCATAGCCTCAGAAACCTTTGATTTCAAAGCATCGGGCGATTCAAGCAAATGCAAAACCTCAGTCTGGTCCATCTCCAGAAGCATCCCCGTGACTTTAGCAGCATGCTCGTGTTCCAGCTGATCAACAAGCGGGTACAAGTTCTCGCCCAACATCTGTAACAAATAGCTGAGTATTAGGGAAACTTGTACACAAAACTCACCAATAATGTAATGGAAACAGCATAATTTAACCCCTGAACTTTGAATTCCAACAAAAAAAAGATGCATCAGCTTACCGTCCTCTGTTGTTCAGGAGATGCGTTTGCAAGGGCAGATGCGAGAGCGGTGATAGGCATAGGCTGTGGAACAGCAGCATCTCGAGGAAGCATGCCACCCATGTCATATGGAACTGAAAGCATCCCTCCAGCCATGGGCCCATCTGGAACATTACGACCAGGTGGATACCTATACATCCTCCCCCTCGGTATCATCTGACCAAACAAAATATCATATTTAAGTAAGCAACACATAATCATAAGAAAACAATTGGAAACTGAAGTAAGACTGACCTGTTGCTGCACCATTGGTGCTGGCTGCTGAGTTTGTTGCCCTGGGCCACCTCGTCTGCCACCTGGTCGTTGGCCCTGCTGACCCTGTTGGACTAGAGGCACAAAGAAATTTGGCATAGGAGCACCCCCAGGACGCATTCCAGGAACAAGCTGCTGCTGATAACCAAATCCAGGCTGGCAAGATTTCAAAGCAGTAGAATTTTAGAACACAACTTTGTCAAGAGATATATGCATGATACCAAATGCACAAAATGAAAGAACTAGATCATACATCTACAAATAAAGATAACTAGAAAATAAACACTCCTGAGGATCCCAACTCGGAGCAATCATATATCTACAAATAAAGATAATTAGAAACTGAACGATCCAAGGATAACTCGGAGTAATTATTGACGAATTGAAATCCTAATAAAATGGGGAAATGACCATCGAGAAACACAAAGAAATATCACCTGAGGAGGAATCATGGCAGGCGGCTGCCCATAAAATAGCTGTTGGCCCATACCAGGAGCACCAGGAGGATACATTGGCACACGTGGACCCATAGAAGGTGGCATTGCAACCGGCCTCATTTGCAAAAACTGGGCCTACAATTCAGACAAGTTGCAAAAGAGCACATGGCATGATCATAATGTTGCAAGACAACACAAAAAAGAAACCTATTAACTATCATGTTGGCAGTTAAATTTGATCAAGTTTCAAAAATGGGCATCACACATACATGTGTGAGGGGAGAGAGAGGCCAGGGTACTAAAATGGCAGAGAGATCAACTGGCAGGGAATTTCCATACTTATCTCTTAACGGTCATTACATCAAACAAAAGCATGTTTTTCTTCGAGACCCTCTGTAAACACTATAAAATTAAATTCATGCTTGATAACAAAAACCTTATATCTATATTTATTCAACAAACCTGACACTATTCATCAGGAGAATCCTCTAATTTTATAGCAAGCTATCAAAAAGTAAAAATACAGATAAATGAAGCCTACAGATTTAAATTTTAAATAAATTCCCACAAAGGCTGCTTAAAACTAGCAGCAGAAATTACTAACTACTCCAACCAAAATCCTAATATGAAATAGGCTGGACCTATATGTTAGTAAGGAGACTGTTCAGTGAAAGGACTCCCTCATGCAGCACATTTCATCCTTACTCCAATAAAAGATTACTTTCAAACTCAATTACGCATATAATACAAGTAAACTATAATAGATTGAAACTCGTGAGTAATCATTTTAACTAAATAAAGTAGCTGATATATAGAAGAGTATAAAGATGACCCAAGTTGATTTAATGAAGACCAGGAGTTTTGATTATAGTAATTAAAGGCGCACCTAGGGCGCACCAAACGCAACTCCTAGTGCCTCTCCATGTTGAGGTGAGGCGCATATACTTGAAAGTTCCTTTTTCTTAAAAATGTATTTTGAGGGTTAGAATAACAAAAAATACACAATTATAGTAGAGAATTACTAGGAAATTAGTATCTTTAACACTACAAAAATATTTACAAGATATACAAAAAAGAATATTCTAGAACAAGTAAAATCATATTTATATATACACCTACGGCTAAGCGTGCCATAGGCACTAGGCGAGCTGTTGCACCTAGGTGCACCTTGGAGCCTTAATAACTATGTTAGATACTGAATCTTGCAACATGGTAATGTTTTAAGGCTGAATGGCATGCTAGTATCACACATCATAGATTGATTGGATAGAAATGAAAGGGCAAACTAAGAAAAAGCAGGAGAGAATGTTCTTGTACCAAGCGCAAGCCAGTTTAACCTTATGAATAACAAGAAGTACATATTAAGATAGTATTCACCTGTAGCCTTGCTCTTCTATCTTCCTTTCGCTGTGCAAGAGCAACATAAAGAGGCTTGCTGATCACCATTTTCCCACTCATAGCAGAAAGCTAAAAACACAAAACCAACATCAGCCCAGGAATTAAGTAATGGAATGGTTAATACAAAGTTGTCATAGAGTGTTAACTCACAGCTCTAGAAGCTTCTTCCGGAGTAGAGAAGGCGACGAATCCAGAGCCTCTGCTTATTCCATTAGGATCTCTCATCACCTTCAACCAAAGACATAATAAGATCAGTAAAGTAACATCATATTAAAGCCCAAGTTACCCCCAGCCAAAGCCACAATTTAATACCTTGCATGAGGTGATAGTACCAAACTCTGCAAATAGTTCCTTCAGTTTGTCATCATCAATGGTATCATCTAAGTTTTTAATATATAAATTAACTCCTTGAAACTTGTCCACAGTTTCTCTGGCGGTCTGCTCAAATCGATTTTTGAGTTCCTGCTCTCTCTCAGTCTTCTTCTGGGCTTTCCCCACATACCACTCCTTCTCATCAATTGTTTTTCCATTGAGAGCCTCTACAGCTTTAGCAGCATCTTCAGCATTTTCAAAATTGACAAATCCAAAACACTTTGACTTCCCATCAGCATCCCTCATCACCACAGCACTAGTGATTGTCCCATATTCACCAAAAATTGTTTTCAATTCATCATCTGTGGTAGACTCAGCCAAATTTTTCACAAAGACATTGTTGAACTTTGGGTTGCTGGTTGAAGTATCTCTCTCCTGCTTACGGAGAAAATGACCAACATAGACCTGCTTATCATTCATAAGCATACCGTTTAACTTATCAATAGCAGACTGTGCAGCTTCTTCAGAATCAAATTGCACAAATCCATAGCCCTTTGATTGGCCGTTCATATCTGTTGCTATCTTGCATGAAAGGATATTCCCAAAGCTTGAAAAAGTGTCGTGTAGTGCTTTGTTATCAATAGATTTGTCCAGATTCTGCATAAAATGTTCATTAGCCATTTAACAAAAAACAGACCCACAACAGCAAATTATTGAACTCAGAAAAGGGAAAAAAATGGAAGCACTCACAAAAGAAGATTAGTGCACATAAAAAAAATGGAGTTAATTTCAGGTCTGGGCCTTTGGCTCAATTAAACATCATTTAATCAACAGAGAGGAACAACATTAACCCTTTCACAAACCACTAGTAAAACTATGTGAAAAGGAAACTTAGCAAACACTAAAAGAACCAGATATGATGACATGAAAGCTTAAATCAGGAAGGAAAAAATAAGATAAACAATTGGACATTGAGCTAATTACCTTGATAAAGATATTTGCAGTTCCACTTCTCCTAATACTTGGGTCCCGGTGAGAGTACATGACTCGGATTGTCTTGCTATTGAGGGGAGTGAAGTTTAACACTTCCAAAGCCCTTGCCGCTGTCAGTCATTTAATAAGGAAAACATCATATAGGTAGAAACTTCCCCCAATTTAATAAAATTTAGGCAAAATAATCATCTATTTAGTTCGAGATATGCTCAACTTTCTAATGCAAAATCAGAAGGAAAACACTAACTGACAACAAGTGCAAATACAATCTCCATTTAATACTGGATTTATCATCCCAAACAACAGAAACACACATACCATGATTCTAATACATTCGTCTCCTTATACACACACATTCCCCAATGTACACCAGGAAAAGAACTTTCCAGTGTTAAACGCCGTGCACATTATAGGGCTGGTCAAATGTCACAAACATTTATACTTTTTTCTGTAAAGAAATTAACTGTAAGCTTCTCAAAATGCCAAAAAATCATGCCCTCAAATTCCAGCCACGCTACAAGCAAGACACCACCACAAAGATGAGACAAAATCATAAATCGACTGATTCACCAAATGCATAACCAAATTACTCACATGCAATCACATAGCGAACAAAGCAGATCAGCGGAAATTTTCTAAATTACTGCAAATTTACAAATGTGGAGAGGATTCCAAGTACTAACCATCTTGGGCATCGTGGTAGTTGACGTAACCGTACCCAAGGCTGCGGCGAGTGCTAAGGTCACGGCAAACCCTAACAGACACAACCTGACCGACCTGATTGAACAGATCGTAGAGCTGAGAGTCCGTCACATTGAAATCCAAGTCACCAACATACAGAGACGTCGTCTGCACGTGCGGTCCGGAAGCGCCACCAGGCGCCGCCACTCCATTTGGGCCAGGCGCCGCCGCCACATTCTGGTGCTGAACCTGAGTCTGTGCCATTCTTCCAATTTCCACAACAAAATGCAATCTCACCTCGTTGATATTGATCCGAGAGGCAGAACAACGAAATTAACGAAGAGGGGAGTGAATGCTATGCAATTTTTTGGGGTTTTTGAGGGGAATTAGAGAATATGGTAAAATGGGGGATAAAATTAATGGTAGAAAATAGGATAGAGATATTGCAAAGAAAATTTTTGGGGTTTTCTGGGAGGGCAGGAACTGCACCGCACTCGGGTAGGAAACTTGACTGTGAGGATATATATATGAAGCGGCAGTGTCTGGAAACCCTAGTCGGAGAAATGAAGTAAAATCAGGGCCGTTGAATTAGAATGTCGAAATGTGAGAGAAGAGGATCACGGCACGTGTAGTATGGGAATGAACGGTCCAGACTGCACGACGGCACGTGTGATATAGACTGGTTTATCATCGCCGCGATGATCTCCACGTTCCCAAAAACAATAAAATTAAGGGGAAAAAATGGATGAAGTGCATGATAAAACCGAAAAAAATTCGAAATAATTGCCATTACAAATCCAAATCGAACCGAACCGAGAAAATTGAAATTTATTTTTTTGGTTCGGTTAAAAACCGAAATATTGAAATGCAATGGGCTTTTAAATTGGGCATTAATTATGTTGTAAATTTAGAAGATTTATTATTCCAAATCTAAAAGATTTGATATGGACATTACTAATGGACCAATATCCCAATGGGATCCATATCTTAAACTAGGGTTTTATTCTTATAAATAGACTATTGTACTCATAATTGTAATTACTCATACACAAGAACATTAGTGAAACTCCTGGCTTGGCTCGCCCCCAGACGTAGTCGTTCCCGACGAACTGGGTGAACAAATCTCGTCTTTTATTTTACGCACTTATTTACAACACGTTATCAGCACGAGACTCTGCCCGAGATTAAACGGCACACCCTAAAATTAATTCTCTACAAATCATACGAATTAATCTACGTACCGAATTATTTGATCCATGCGTTACATGATTTATATGCTCTAGAATTATTAATTTGATTTGTTTATGTTCTTGTAATTAATTGAATCAAATCGTGTTTCGAATTGGATTAATTTCAAATTGAGAATCGAACAAGCAACGGTCGCCGCCCGAAGACGAACGGCCGACGCCCGCGGCCCAGCAGCCGCCGCCGCCCAGCGTGACGTCCGCCGCCGTCCGCGCAGCGCTACCCGTGCGCTGCCGGTCGCCCCTTCGCCGCCTCCGTGCGAGGCGGCGCAAGCCCTCCTCACGTGGCGCCATTCTCCCCGAAATTTTGTGAAATCCTAATCTAATTTCGGTTTCGTTTTAGGATAACACAAAATTCTAATTAATTTATTTTAAAATCCTGAAAATATTTCGTTAAATTTCATTAATATACATGAAATATTTAGCCTCATGAATATGCATGTTTATTAAGTCGTAAATTTTCCTTGAAATGATTTTCATGTGATTATTGTTCATAATAAATTATTTTGCGTGTATCTATATTTAATTATCTTACGTGCATTATTTTTCTCGCACATAATTTATTTCTTTATAGTCCGCGTATTATGCCCGGGTAGGCGACGTCCGGTACTTGTCAGACCGTAATTTATGTTTTTGGTAGACGGCGCCCAATTCTTGCTTCTATGTGCTCTATAATAATCAAATAAATCCCCGTTTCTCCGTTGTCAATAAATTTGGTCACACCTCTTACCATGTCACTTTAATAATTGTAGTGTATCATGTCTGATATTACCAAAAGAGAATTCGCTGAGCTTGCTCTTGATGGTAGTAACTACCTGACATGGGCGCTAGATGTTGAGATACATCTAGCCTCAACCAACCTAAGCGGTGCGATTGTCGGATGATTCAAAATCAACCGACGCCCAGAAGGCGAAAGCTCTGATTTTCCTCAGACATCATCTTAATCGGGACCTAAAAAATGAATATCTCACTGAGAGAGACCCTGGAACGTTGTGGAAGTCCCTGAAGGACCGTTTCTAACAACAAAATAACATACTCCTCCCTCAGGCTCAATACGATTGGTTGAACCTCTGTTTTCAAGACTTTAAGTCTGTAACGGAGTACAACTCAGCCCTACATTGTATTGTATCTCAGTTAAAGTTATGCAAGCAAACTGTAACTGAGGACGACTTAATCCAGAAGACGTTGTCGACTTTCCACGCCAGCAACCTTGTACTTCAGCAACAGTATATGGCTAAGAACTACACTGTACACTCTGAGCTAATTTCTGCACTTCTAGTGGCAGAAAAGCACAACCAACTCCTTATGCAGAATCATAACTCGAGACCGGTTGGCTCAAAAGTTGTGCCCGACGCACATGCTACAACTCAAGGTAGTACAAGTGGTCGCAAGCGTGGAAGGGGGAGAGGAAGTAAACGAACTCGTAGCAAAGGTCGAGGTCATAGTAAGTCCAGTGATCCAGGTACCTTGAATGACAATCAAGCTCAGGCTCATGGAAAGGCTGCACCTAACACGAATCCCGCTACTAAAAAATCTGACGATCAAGATAAGGTTGAACAGTCATGCTACAAATGCGGATGCAAGGGTCATTGGTCTCGCACGTGTCGCACTCCCAAACACTTGGTTGAGGCTTACCAAAAACAGCAGGAGGACGATAAGGGGAAGGCTCCTAGAGTTGAATCTCACCATGCTAGCCTGCCTGAAGCAGACCCTAACCAAGACAACGTAGATCCTATGGGCATTGAGCTCAAGGACTTTGGAGATGATGAGTGATTTGCGTATTTGATTAATTCTAGTACTTTGTTTTTTAATAAGACAACTTTATGTTTTTGGATCCTTTCTTTCGGATACTTCATTTTATTTTATGGATGATACTATTACTTTAGCTTTGATGTGTTTACCTTAAATAGATGTCCATTACATTTATTTGGGTAATGCTATTCTCATTTATGGCTTGTAAACATATTAGTTATTAGGTTTGGATAATTTCCTCTTGCATGATGGACACACATAGTAATTTATGTTTGGTAGATAGCGCCACCACACATACAATCCTAAAAGATAGGAAGTATTTTCATAACTTGATAGAACGTAAGGAGAGTATAACTACAATAGCCAATGATAGTACGTTGATAGTGGGCTCCAGAAGAGCTTTCATTGTCCTCCCCATGGGTACCAAACTCATAATCGATAATGCTTTATTGTTTCCACAATCTAAGCGTACACTACTCAGTTTTAGAGACATTAGGATAAACGGATATCACATTGAAACTGAAACTGAGAACAATAGCGAATACCTTTTGATGACTATTACTCGAGGTAACCGTAAACAACTTATAGAAAAACTTCCTTCCTTCTCCTCCGGATTGTACTATTCCTACATCCGGCCGTCTAGTTCTCATCTAGCTATGAGTATGAAATTCCATGACCCAAATTCCTTTAAATTGTGGCATCAGCGGTTAGGTCATCCAGGACAAACTATGATACATAGGATTCTATTTAATTCAACTGGTCATAATATTTCGAATAATAGAATCCCTCATGTTGATGAATTTATTTGTGATGCATGTTCTAAGGGTAAGTTAATAGCATCGCACACTAAGGTTGGACTAGAGTCCCCGGTTTTCCTTGAGCGAATTCAAGGAGACATTTGCGGACCGATTCACCCAGCATCAGGACCATTTCGTTATTTCATGGTCCTTATTGATACCTCCACTAGGTGGATATATGTCTGTTTGTTGTCCACCCGCAGTCAAGCCTTTGCGAAGCTCATTGCGAAAACTATCGAGCTTAGAGCTCAATTCCTGGATTATCCAATCAAGTCGATTCGCATGGATAATGTTGTTGAGTTCAGCTCAAAGGCCTTTACAGATTACTGTATGGCCCTGGGAATTAAAGTGGAGCATTCGGTCCCCTACGTCCATACCCAAAATGGTCTTGCTGAGGCGCTAATAAAACGTATCAAACTTATCGCGAGACCATTGCTTGTGAACTCCAAACTACCCACTTCATGCTGGGAGCATGCAGTCCTACATGCATCGCACTTAATACAAATCCGTCCAACTGCATATAATGATCATTCCCCCTTATAGTTAGTGCGTGGGAAAGAACCTAACATTTCTCATCTGCGTATTTTCGGATGTGCGGTATATGTTCCGATAACATTACCAAAACGGACCTCTATGGGCCCACAAAGGAAACTCGGTATTTACGTCGGATTTGACTCTCCATCCATCTTGAAATACCTCGAGCCTTTGTCCAGGGATTAATTAACGACCCGATTCGCTAATTGCACGTTCGATGAAGATTACTTCCCGGCATTAGGGGGAGATATGAATTCAAAATTGAAAGAATGCCGGGAGCTTACGTGGAACGTAAGTAATCTTCAGTATCTAGATCCGTGCACTAATCAATCTGAACTAGAAGTTCAGAAGATCATTAACTTGCAAAATTTAGCAAATAATCTGCCAGACGCGTTCACTGACCATAGAGGTGTAACTAAATCGCATATACCTGCAGTAAATGCTCCCCAAAGGGTTGAGGTCCCAAACAAAACGAGTACTCATGCCCCCACACGCCAAAAGCGTAAAGGACCCTCAAGAGATAGTAATACACATAAACGAAAGGCTAGCAAATCTGGTCAGTCAAATGTAAAATCTCTAGAAGAGATTCGTCTAGATAACACCAAGTTTCTTGGAGACGAGAGTCCTAGTGATGAAGTACGTGCACAAAATATTCAATGCACTAGGACCGTGGAACGACCATACCCAAGTACAATGGGAAATGAGAAAAGTCTGGTTGACGTAAACGTCGAAGTCTCTGTGAACTTCACAGATACGGGAGAAACATATAATAGAAATATTACTGTCGTCGACGATACATTTGCAGCGTCAATTGCTCTTTCCATTATAAATTGTTGGTCCCACTAGATAGATTAATTGCGGAAGCTTAAACTTAAATTAAAGTCTTTTTCAAAGTCTTTTTCAAAGTCTTTTTACTAAGAGCACAAGATAAAGCAATATAAATGAAAGCGATAAAGAAGACAAGATATATAGTGCTTCAGATATAATAATCCTACGTCCACTCTCCCTTTTTACCAAAGAGGCCTTACTAACCAACCAACCAACAACTATCTTTCTGGAATTGAGAAGTATTAGATCCTTCTTACAGCAGCTTTTAGACCTAACTTCGATCTAAAGCTGATCTTACTACAACCTTATCTAAGAGATGAACAGGTTGAGTATTCCAACAACTCCTTAATGAGTAAATAATAATATGAACAGAGTAAGAGTGTTAAAACGTGATATTCAAGAGGCTTGGCTATGAACTTCGTGCGCGTGTATATCTCTCTAGAGCCTTTCTTCAAAGATGCACTCTTGTATTTATAGAGATGATTAGGGTTTAGCCGTTGGAGAGCTAATCTAATCAGATCTCTAATTAAGGAAGCTTCAATCAATCAATTCCCTAATTGATTGATTGGGTTGGTGAGATCCTTGGATTGATTGACTTCAAAATACTTTTCAATCCGATCATGTTGACTTGATTTGAATTACCAACGGTCAAATGCTTCCATTGCACAACTCTGATTCTTCCAGAGAAGGCAGGACCAGACACCAGATGACCTCGATGTCCTCTGGTCCAGAGTCGGTTAGGAATCAGAATACTCAGTAGAATCTAGAGATGATTCTGAGCATCTTTTGGTTCACTAGACTCGTCTGGTCTGGGGAAGAAGGTCTTTTGCCTCTGGTCAGATCTGGTGAAGTCTTCTGGTCTGGCAGTTCCCCCTAGACTAAGTCCTAAACTATTTCCTCATCTGGCTAACAGGTCCAAATGGTCCTATTACATCTTCTGGTTTGTTTTAACTCATCAAAACTATACAACTTTTATCCTAACAATTTCTCCCTTTTTGATGGAGTTAAAACACTAACCAGAACTGATCAAAAACTTAAGCAAGAAAACAAATAAAAGGATAAGACCTTAGAATAGATCTTATCAAGCAAACAAGGAGACAACAAGAAGTTATCTTGAGACAGAAGAGATATGTTTTTCATTAATAATTCAGGACAAAGTGATTACAGATTACAATTCAGATCAGGTCCCATACTATGCATATCTTCTGTTCGCTTTGGACACCAGAAACCAATCAAGGAATTTGTCTTGAACAGCTTTGAGCTCTGCAGAGTTTGTTGGGGTGAAATTCACCAACACCTTAGTCTTGTACAGTTTCTTCAACTCTGCCCAATCAACCTGGTCCCCAATCATTGGTGTATTGAGATAATGAAACTCAGGGGCAGTGACCTCCAGGTTGAACTGGATAGTAGAATCCATTAGCTGCTTGTACAAGTCTGCATCATATGACTTCATCCAAGAGTGGAAAGTCCTGTTGATAAGCGCATCGTCCTCTGGAGGTGGCTTCTGGATATAGTGTTGGATAAACCACAAAGTCTTGGCTTCTCTCCACTTTTCAATAAGAGGAACAAGCACAGTAGAGTCAAAAGACCCTTCTGTCCTGAGTGGCAGAATATCCATCACCTCAACATGTGCTTTCCTTCTTTGACTTGATCCACTGGCACCAGGAGTGATTCTAGCTTCTCTGGCCTTCTTGTTTTGCCTCCTAATATATCTAAGTCTCTGCTCTTCATCTATGTTCTTCCTCACTCTGGCAAGCCTTTCTTCTTTAGTCTCCTCCTTAAATCTCTTCTCTGCCTCTTCAACTACCTGCTCCAGAAAGCTTTTCTTGACCCTTCTGATCTTTCTTTTGGCTGGGCCAGGAATGGAGACAGGATCTTGTTCAGAGTCAAGAGATTCCTTCTCTGTTGCAAGCTGCTTAGCCATAGTTAAAGATTTGAGCTCTTCCTTAATTTTCTTCTGCAACTCAGCTTGAGCTAAAGTGTTCTCTAATAGGTCCAGGCGAGCTCCATGGTTGAACAACGTCTCATTTGTGCTATTCGCCAGATCAGTTCTGGCCTTCTCTTCCCCCTTTTTAACTTCATCAATGAGGGGCTGAACCACCTGCCTTATCAGCTCAGGCAACTCGGTGGAGGAGGAAGAGTGAAGATCACGCAACTTCTTAGCTTCATCCAGGTAGGCTTGAGTCTCAGCTACCAGACGCTCCTGTTTGGCTAGCATCTCCTGGAGGGAGTCCTTCAATTTGGCAGTCTCAAGCATTTGAGAAGCCATCTCTACTTTCAGTACAGAGACTGGACGCAGCTGGTCCAAGACATGCTCCTGCAGCTGCTTCTGACTCTCAAGAACATCCAGCTTAAAAAACAGACCATTTACCTTGAATGAAGCTTTGGCAGAGGAAAAAACAGCCTTGATCTGCTTCAAAAACTGCTCCATTTCTTCTTTGATCTGGTGCTCAACCAGAGCAGGGGCCAGGTGTTGCATGGCCTTAGAGAAATGCCCTATCTGCTGGATCTGTTCATTGAGGAACATCTTCATCTTCTGGAGCACAGCAGGGGTGACATCAAAGTCTTCCTCATCAGAATAGAACTCTTGAGAAAAGGAGAAGTGAGGGCCAAAAGAGTAGGAAGGGCCCTCTGGATCAGCAAAGTCCTTATCACCACCTTTGCTGCCTCTGGAGATTCAAGCTCTGCAGGATGTTGAAGGTTGAGCTTCTTCTTAAGATCAATCTCCCAGGCTGTGAATCCAGAAGTGGTCATTTCCTCCAGCAACATGACTAAGTCCTCTACATCTTCTAGTCTGGCCTTACTCCAGACTTTGGCATCCGTCAGATCTGCCAGCAGAGGTAAGTGCTCCAACAAGATTGGAAAATGCTCTCTCAGCCAGAGCTGAGCACTTACACTCATACTCTGCCTAATGTGACCCATATCAACATTATTGAATGTGAAGGGTTTGGGCCCAGAGGTAGAGGAGTATGGTGCTAAGACCTCTGGCTTCAGTGAAGCATCCTTATCTTCACTATCATCGCTAATTGAAACTGTGGGGGAGGCAAGAGGACCAGGGAACCCCAAAGCCATAGAAGAAGAGGGGTTCTGGTTAGCTTGGGTGGGGTGAGGGATATGTGTTTGGTTTTGTGAAGTAGAGGGGTTTGTTTGTGAGGATGGTTCTGCACCAGAAGAGGTTGAGGGCACCTCTGGTACAGGGTTTGCTTGTGGGGGTGGAGGGTCTGTGGGTAGAGGTGTTTGAGATGAAGGGGGAGAAGGTGTTTGTATGGGTAGGGTTGAGGGTGAAAATATAGGAGTGTTTGGGATGGTCTGCTCTGGTGAAGAGGCTTGCAAACCAGAAGCAAGGTGGATAGGGTGTGTTTGGGATTCTGGAGGAGAGGTGGAAGGGGTAACAAGATTAACATGGAAAGGGAAAGAGTTTACCTCAGTTGAGTCAACATCAGCTGGAACAGGGAGCTCTGGAGCTGTAACATCACCCATCAGCTGAGAGGCCCCTTATATTGCCTGCTCCAGGGCATCTCTCATATCTGAACTAGAATCTGGGTCTTGCAAGATGGCCCTCGGCTTCCTCTTCAGAGGAATCTCCTCCTCTGTCTCCTCCTCTTCCGATGGCTCATCCACCAGAAGGGTTTTCTTTGAAGCCTTCCTCGACGTTCTTGGCTTCTTGGCCGAGGCCTTACTTGCACCTCCTTCATCTTGCCTCGGCCTCTTCTTAGTTGCACCTGCCTTCCTGGTAGCTTCTTCACCATCACCCCTCTACTTCTGCAAAGCAGCCTTGAGGGGGATCTGGTCATCCTCTAATGAGCCAGAGAACACCAAGTTGGAAGAAGCAGGAGCCTCATTCTTCTTCTTCAAACTCCTCTTCTTCTGCACTTTAGTAGGGGATGGTACTGCTTGGATAGGGGGGTAGGAATGGCATCTTCTCCATCAGAATCAGCATGGCCATGGAGAGGACCATCCTTGGTGAAGATGATCTTGGACTTGTAGAAGCTCTTGCACCAGGAGCCCTTCCACACCTTGTCTGGGAAAATGGAATCCAGAATCAAGGTCAGTTTTGTCCCCAGGGAGACATTTGCATTCAGAAAGAACTGCAATTCCCCTGGTCTGGTGGGACACTCCTCCTTCTGCACCTTGGCTTTGTTCTTCCTCAAGACATCCCAGAAGAACTCTGCCCAATTGCACTGGACACCATCGTATATGTCCCTCATCACACACATATGGCCATTGAAAATTGCATATGTTCTGTGATTCTCACACATCAGCACCTTCACCACAATATCAAACAACACTTTGAATTTCTGCCTGAGATGCTTATCCAGAAATCCCTTCATCAAATTCTGGCAAGATGATCTGGCGAAGATCTTGAAGGACTCAACAATTTCGTATTCCTTGTACCTCAAAGGATCAACGTCTTCTGCAGAAATATTCTCGAATAAACTGCAGAAGTCATGCTTGGAAAACACCACATCTTCCTGGTCGATCTTGGAAGAGACATGGTCATCGTGGATCTTCATCCGAACTAAGAACTGGGCAGCATACCCATCTAATGTGTGAAAGTCTTTGGGAATAGTTGAGATCAACTTCTCAACACCGGATTTCTGCAATAACTCCAGAATGGCCAACGACACCGGATTTTTAATGTTATAAAAATCAACCACCATCTCAGTTTTGAGTTTCTTGCAGACGTAATCATGGTTAAAATTGCATTTAGGAGCCATATCTGAAACGATAGAGAAGAAAGAGAGAGAGAGAGAGAGAGAACTGTTTGTGCAGAATGATCAGAGGCAGAAAAGTAAATACATACCTGTCATCTGATATTGTAACCAGATGATACCTCGATTAGTCTGGTGTTACATCCCATCTGATGTAGCTCATCTGGTTCTGGTCAGAGTTTAACTCCGGATATCTCTAGACTCGGACTCTGTACCTCATCTGGTACATACCTCGTCTGTAGGCATGTTAGTAAAACATATAAAAATAAGGTAAAATTGGAATAAGGATACTTCTCTGATGTTCCCCCTAAACCAATTCTGTCTCTGGGTCCAATAAACCTAACTCAAATGCCAACTCTCTGAATCTGGTCTCAGCCAAAGGCTTTGTGAGAATATCTGCTCTCTGCTTCTCTGTTGCAATCTTTTCCATCCTTATATCTCCCTTCTCAACATGGTCTCTGATAAAGTGGTTCCTTATATCAACATGTTTGCATCTGGTATGAAGAACTGGATTCTGGGTAATTGCTATTGCATTGTTGCTATAACAAAATATTGGAATATCCTTAGCCCTAATCTGGTAGTCCCTAAGCTGCTGGCTAATCCATAGTAGTTGTGAACAACATCTACCCACAGCCATGTACTCTGCTTCTGTAGTTGATGTAGCAACTGAAGTCTGTTTCTTAGAAAACTAAGATACCAATTTATTCCCTAAAAATTGGCATGTTCCACTTGTAGACTTCCTATCTATTCTGCATCCACCATAATCTGAATCCGAATAACCACTTAACTCTAAATTATCATCTGCAGGATACCATAACCCCAAATTAACTGTTCCCTTAAGATATTTCAATATCTTCCTAACTGCTTCCAAGTGACTTTTCTTAGGATTAGCTTGAAATCTGGCACACACTCCCACATCAAAGGTAATATTTGGTCTGCTTGCAGTCAGGTACAGAAGAGAACCAATAAGTGCTCTGTACTGAGTCTGGTCCACACTCTCTCCAGACTCATCTGGATCCATGTTGAAATTTGTCATCATAGGAATCTTGGTTGCCTTGCTAGATCCTACTCCAAATTTTTCTAACATGTTTCTGATGTACTTCGCTTGATTGATAAAAATTCACTTCTCTGTCTGTCTTACCTGCAAACCTAAGAAATAATTCATCTCACCCATCATAGACATTTCAAACTGGCTCTGCATGAGATCTCCAAACTTCTCACACAGCTTCTTGTTAGGAGATCCAAATATTATGTCATCAACATATATTTGGACCAAAATGATGTCCTTTCCTTCTTCTTTCATAAATAAGGCCCTATCAATCTTTCCCTTAGTAAAACCATTGTCCAGAAGAAACTGAGATAGAGTGTCATACCATGCTATGGGTGCCTGCTTAAGCCCATAAAGAGCTTTCTTAAGCTTATACACGTTGTCACCTTGTTTCAAAACCAGGAGGTTGTTCCACATACACCTTGTTGGTCCCACTAGTTAGATTAATTGCGGAAGCTTAAGTTAAATGTCTTTCAAATTCTTTTTACAAGAGAACAATAATCAATATAACAATAAGTAAATGAAAGCAATAAAAACACAAGATATATAGTGGTTCGGATTTGAATATCCTACGTCCACTCTCCCTTATATCCAAGGGGTCTCACTAACAACCAACTCACTTACTTACTCACTGGAATTGGGAAGTACCAGTTCCTTCTTACAACCTCTTTAGATTTGACTTCAATCTAAAGATCAACAGCCTACAACCTTATCTGATAGATGAACAGGTTGTGGTTTCAATAACTCCTTTAGAGTAGATAAAATATTATGAACAGTAAGAGTGCTTGGAATGAATATCAAAAGCTTGGATCAACTTATGCGCGTATATAGTCTCTCTAGAGCTTTTTCTTGAACTGCACTCTTGTATTTATAGAGGGGATTAGGGCTAGCCATTGGAGGGCTAATCCAATCAGATCCTCTATATAAGGAAGCCTCAATCAATCAATTCCCTAATTGATTGATTGGGTTGGTGGGATCCTTGGATTGATTATCTTCAAAACTTTCCAATCCTGATCTTGTTGACTTGATTTGAATTACCAACGGTCAATAGCTTCCTCTGCCTAACTCTGATTCTCTCCAGAGAAGGCAAGACCAGACACCAGGCAACCTCGGTGTCTTCTGGTCCTGATCTGGTTAACAACCAGAATACTCAGTAGAAACAGGAGATCAAACTGAGCATCTTTTGTTCCACCAGACTCGTCTGGTCCAGACTCGTCTGGTCTGGGGAAGGTCCTCTGCCTCTGGTCTGATCTCCTCTGGTGAAGTCCTCTGGTGAAGTCCTCTGGTGGGGTCTTCTGGTGACTCTTCTGGTGAAGTCTTCTGGTCTGGCAGTTCCCCTAGACTAAGTCCTAATCTAGATCATCATCTGGCTAACAGGTCCAGATGGTCCTATTACATCTTCTGGTTTGTTTTAACTCATCAAAACTAACAATTTTTATCCTAACAATTTCCCCCTTTTTGATGGAGTTAAAACACTACCAGAACTGATCACAAAGAAGACTTATGCAAGAAAAGCAATAAAAGATAAGACCTTAGAATAGATCTTATCAGGCAAACAATTAAGACAACAAGAGGTTGTCTTTGATCAGAGAAGATATGAATTTCATTGATAATAAGGATAAGAGAGATTACAAATTACAATGCAATTCTGTTCCTATCTAAGCATATCTTCTGTTTTCCTTGGGCACCAGAAACCAATCCAGAAACCTATCCTGGACGGCCTTCAACTCTGCAGAAGATGTTGGAGTGAAGTTCACCAACACCTTTGTCTTGTACAGTCTCTTCAGCTCAGCCCAATCAACCAGGTCTCCTGCCATGGGAGTGTTAAGATAAGTGAACTCAGGGGCAGTCACCTCCAGATTGAACTCAATGGTAGAGTCCATCAATTGCTTGTACAGCTCTGCATCATAAGCTTGCATCCAGGTGTGAAAGGTTTTGTTGATCAGCTCATCATCCTCTGGTGTTGGCCTCTGGATATAGTGTTGGATGAACCAGAGAGTCTTTGCCTCCTTCCATTTTTCAATCAAGGGCACAGGCACAGTAGAGTCAAAGGACCCTTCTGTCCTGAGAGGCAGAATGTTCATCACTTCAATGGGAGCTTTCCTCCTCTGGCTAGAGCCACCTGCACCAGAAGAAGCACCTGCTTCTCTGCTCTTCTTGTTTTGCCTTCTAACATAACTGAGCCTCTGCTCTTCATCTATGTTCTTCCTGATCCTTGCTTGCTTCTCCTCTAGAGTCTCTTTCTTGTATCTCTTTTGAGCTTCTTCAACAACAGTCTCAAGGAAGCTTTTCTTGACTCTTCTTATCTTTCTCTTTGCAGGTCCAGAGATGGAGATTGGATCCTGCTCAGCTTTTGACTCCTCTTCTGCAGCAAGCTGCTTAGCCATGGAAAGAGATTTGAACTCCTCTTTCTTCTTCTTCTGCAACTCAGCCTGGGCCAAAGTGTTCTCCAGCAGGTCCAGACGAGCTCCATGGCTGAAGAGAGTTTCATTTGTGGTCTTCGCCAGATCAGTTCTGGCCTTCTCTTCCCCCTTTTTAACTTCATCAAGGAGGGGCTCCACTACCTGCCTTATGAGATCAAGCAAAGCAGTGTTGGAGGAAGAGTGAAGATCACGCAGCTGCTTGGCCTCCTCCAGGTAGGCTTTAGACTCTGCAACAAGCCTTTCTTGCTTCTCCAATATCTCCTGGAGGGAGTCTTTCAGCTTGGCAGTTTGTATCATCTGGCTTGCCATCTCAACTTTAAGCACAGAGACTGGCCTCATCTGCTCCAGCACGTGCTCCTGGAGCTGCTTCTGGCTGTGCATGACATCCAGTTTGACAAAGAGGACATTGGCCTTGAAAGAAGCTTTAACTTCTGCCAGAGAGGACTTGATCTGCTTCAGGAAGATCCTCCGCTCTTGCTTGATCTGATGCTCTATCATAGCAGGGGCCATGTGTTGAATGGCTTTTGAGAAGCACCCTATCTGCATGATCTGCTCGTTGAAGAATGCTTTCATCTTCTGGAGCACAGCAGGAGACATCTCGAAGTCCTCCTCGTCTAAATATAGCTCAGGAGGGAATGTGAAATGAGGACCAAAGTTGTAAGAGAAGCCCTCTGGAGTGAGCATAACTCCTCTCTGGATAAGGAGAGTTCTGATGAGGACCTTGGCCACCTCTGGTGTCTCCAACTCTGCTGGGTTTTGAATATTTAACTTCTTCTTCAGCTCAATCTCCCATGTAGTGAAGGAAGAGAGAGACATCTCCTCCAGCAGAAGCATAAGATCTTCAACATCTTGGAGTCTGGCCATACTCCAAACCTTGGCATCCGTCAGATCTGCCAGGAGGGGTGAGTGCTCCAACAGAATTGGAAATTGCTCTCTTAGTCAGAGCTGAGCACTCACACTCATACTCTGCCTGATGGGACCCATCTCATCAGAAGAGAAAATAAAGGGTTTGGGCCCAGAGGCAGAGGAGGAAGGCGCTAAGTTAGCAGGCTCAAGTGAAGCTTCCTCATCTTCACTATCATCGCTTGTTAAACAGGTGGGAGAAGGGGGAGGGGCAGGAAATCCCAGAGCCATAGAAATGGTTGGGTCCTGGTCTGTATGGGTTTGGGGAGGGTTAGGATTTTGTGAGGTAGAGGTGGAGGGGATGGATTGCTCTGCACCAGAAGAAGGTGGGATCTCTGGTACAGAAGATGTAGGAGGTATTTGAGATGTGGAAGTGTTTGGAGGGGGGATCTCTGCACCAGAAGAGGTTGATGGCACCTCTGGTACAGAAACTGGGGGAGAGGGGTTTGTGGGAAGATGTGTTTGAGAGTTTTGGGGAGAAGGTGTTTGGATAGGAATGGTTGAGGGAGTATATATGGGGGTATCTGGGAGAATCTGCTCTGGTGGAATAATAGGGTTACCAGAGGCAGATGGGGTTTGGGGAATATTATCTGGGGGAGAGGTAGAGGGGGAGACAAGATTAATGGGGGTAGAAGAGGGAATGGAAGGGTTTACCTCTGCTGAGTCAACATCAGCAGGTACAGAAGGGACAACATGGCTCTGGAGCAGAGACATCTTCCATCATCTGGGAAGCCTCATCAATGGCCTTCTCCAAGGCCTCTCCAAGATCAGATCCAGAGTCAGGATCTTGAAGAATGGCTCTCTTGGCCTTGGATTTCTTCATAAGAGGCACATCCTCTTCTTCCTCTGATGGCTCATCCACCAAAAGGGTTTTCCTGGCCTTCCTGCTAGTCCTTGACTTCTTAGCAGAGCCTCTCCTGGCCTCCTCTGGCCGCTTCCTCTTGGCTGCTCCAGTCTTCTTAACAGCTTTATCATCATCACCCTTCTTCTCAAGCACCTCAAGAAGGGGAATCTGGTCCTCCTCTGAGGAACCAGAAAAGGCAATGGTAGAGGAACCAGTTGCTTCAACAACTTTCTTATGGGTCTTCTGCTTCTGCTGCTGCTTCTGCCCCTTTGCAGGTGAGGGTACTGCCTGTAGAGGAGGGACAGGGATGACTTCTTCTCCATCAGAATCAGGATGGCCATGAAGGGGACCATCCTTTGAAAATAACACTTTAGACTTGTGAAATCCTCTGCACCAAGTCTCCTTCCATCTCTTCTCTGGAAGCAATGAGTCCAAAATCAAGGTAAGTTTCGTTCCCAACGAAACATTAGCAGTGAAGTAAAACTGCATCTCCCCTGGCTTGGAAGGACAAGCCTCCTTGTTAACTTTCACTTTATTCTTCCTCAAGATGCCCCAAAAGAACTCTGCCCAATTGCACTGGACGCCGTCATACAGAGCCCTCATCACACACATTCTTCCATTAAAAATCGCATCCGTGCTGTGATTCTCACACATCAATACCTTTACAACTATGTCAAAAAGTACCTTGTACTTTTGCCTCAGATGTTTATCCCGAAATCCCTTCGTGATACTCTGGCAAGAAGAACGAGCAAACAATTTGAAGGAACCCACAATATCATCCTCCTAGTAGGTTAAAGGATCCACCCCTTCCGCCGAAATGTTTCCAAACAGGGCACATAAATCATGCTTGGAAAACACCAAATCTTCCTTGTCAATCTTTGAAGAAATATGGTCTTCGTTGATCTTCATTCGAACCAGAAACTGGGCCGCATAACCGTCAAGAGTACGAAAATCTCTGGGAACGGTGTAGATCAACTTTTCAACTCCGGATCTCCTCAATAGTTCCAGAATAGCAAGTGCAGACGAGTTCTTGGTGGTGTAGAAGTCAACCACCATCTCCGTTTTCAGTTTCTTCATCATTAGGGCATGATCAAAATTACACGGGGGAGCCATATCTGTGAGAGAGAGAGAGAGAGAGAGAGAGAGAAAGAAAAAGCTTTGCAGAGAGAGGTTAGGGTTTGAAAGTATGGAAACGTGAAAGGACAGATTGAAAGGAAATTTGATTTAAATAGGGTAATACGCGTGGCTTGAATAATAAATGAAGTGTGAGCGCGTGTAGTTTCAAATTTAATTGAGAAAACAAAATCAATTTTAGCATTGATTGACATTTTGCACAGTGATTAAATCCGATGGCCATGATGAAAGGCGAGATACAGATTTAATCTGGTGCGTTGGCATAGTCATTGGGACTGGGCATAAAGGAGTTTTGTGGCAGTCAAGAGAAAAAGCGAAATGATTGCCTAGGCCCTATACCCTAGTCTTAAATACACTCTGAAGTTGAAACGTTTGGAGTGTACTTACTAATTTGAAAAGTGTATCCCAATGATCAGAGGCCAGAGAAGTAAAGACATACCTGTCACCTGATATTGTAACCAGATGATACCACAACTAGTCTGATGATACATCTCCCCTGATGGAACTCATCTGGTCCTGGTCAGAAAAGACTTTGGACATATCTCTTAAACTGACTCAGCACCTCATCTGGGACAAGTGTCACCTGGTGGATACCTCATCTGGAGATATAACTTCTCTGAAATGTCTAATCTGCAGGTATGTTAGTTTAAAAAAATTATATGAAATAAAGTAATGAAACAAAGGATACTTCTCTGTTGTTCCCCCTAAAACAAATCTGTCTCTGGATCCAACAATCCTAACTCAAAAGCTAACTCTCTGAATTTGGTCTCAGCCAAAGGCTTAGTCAAAATATCTGCTCTCTGCTTCTCTGTTGCAATCTTTTCCATCCTTATATCTCCCTTCTCAACATGATCTCTGATAAAATGATGCCTTATATCAACATGTTTGCACCTGGTATGAAGAACTGGATTCTGGGTGATGGTGTTGGTCTCACTAGATAGATTAATTGCGGAAGCCTTTATAACCAAAATGTCTTTAGAGAAAATCTTTTCTAAGAGCACAAATAATAAACAACAGGTATTAAAGAAAGCAATAAATAACACCGTATTTATAGTGGTTCGGATCTGAATATCCTACGTCCACTCTCCCTTGATCAAAGGGGTCTCACTATCCAACCAACAAACTCACTACTTACTGGAATTTTCCGAAGTACCAGCACCTTCTTACAATCTCTTTAGATCTAACTTCGATCTAAAGACAAACTTACTCCAACCTTGTCTAACAAGATGAACAGGTTGAGTATATAAACTCCTTACGAGTTGGATGAGTAATTAAGAACAAGGTGAGTGCAAATGCGTAGTGATCAAAAAGCTTAGTATGATATGTGCGCGTGTAGAGTCTCTAGAGCTTTTTCTTGAACTGCACTCTTGTATATATAGAGGGGATTAGGGCTAGCCGTTGGAGGGCTAATCCAATCAGATCCTCTATATAAGGAAGCCTCAATCAATCAATTCCCTAATTGATTGATTGGGTTGGTGGGATCCTTGGATTGATTATCTTCAAATACTTTCCAATCCTGATCTTGTTGACTTGATTTGAATCACCAACGGTCAATAGCTTCCTCTGCCTAACTCTGATTCTCAATAGAGAAGGCAAGACCAGACACCAGGCAACCTCGGTGTCTTCTGGTCCTTATCTGGTGAACAACCAGAATACTCAGTAGAATAAGGGGATCAAACTGAGCATCTTTTGTTCCACCAGACTCGTCTGGTCTGGGGAAGGTCCTCTGCCTCTGGTCAGATCTCATCTGGTGAAGTCTTCTGGTGGAGTCCTCTGGTGAAGTCCTCTGGAGGGGTCTTCTGGTGACTCTTCTGGTGAAGTCTTCTGGTCTGGCAGTTCCCCCTAGACTAAGTCCTAATCTAGATCATCATCTGGCTAACAGGTCCAGATGGTCCTATTACATCTTCTGGTTTGTTTTAACTCATCAAAACTAACAATTTTTATCCTAACAATTTCCCCCTTTTTGATGGAGTTAAAACACTACTAGAACTGATCACAAAGAATACTTTAAGCAGGAAAACATATAAAGGATAAGACCTTAGAATAGATCTTATCAGGCAAACAATTAAGACAACAAGAGGTTGTCTTTTGATCAGAGAAGATATGAGATTTTCATTAATAATAAGGACAAAGAAGAATACAGATTACAATGCATTTCTGGTCCTATTCTAAGCATATCTCCTGTTGTCTTTGGGCACCAGAAACCAGTCAAGAAACCTGTCTTGAATGGCCTTCAACTCTGCAGAAGATGATGGGGTGAAGTTTGCCAACACCTTGGTCTTGTACAGTTTCTTCAGCTCAGCCCAATCAACCTGGTCTCCTGCCATTGGAGTGTTGAGAAAATGGAACTCAGGAGCAGTGACTTCCAGGTTGAATTCAATAGTTGAATCCATCAACTGCTTGTACAGATCTGCATCATATGCCTGCATCCAAGAATGGAAGGTCCTGTTGATGAGAGCATCATCCTCTGGTGGAGGTCTCTGGATGTAATGTTGAATGAACCAGAGAGTCTTGGCTTCTCTCCATTTTTCTATCAAGGGCACAGGAACAGTTGAGTCAAAGGACCCTTCTGTCCTGAGAGGGAGGATGTTCATGACTTCAACAGGCCCTTTTCTCTTCTGGCTGGATCCACTAGCACCAGGAGTGATGCCAGCTTCTCTGCTCTTCTTATTTTGCCTTCTAACATATCGGAGCCTCTGCTCTTCATCTATGTTTTTCCTTATCCTTGCTTGCCTCTCTTCAGGTGACTCTTCCTTGAATCTCTTCTCTGCTTCTTCAACCACAGATTCAAGGAAGCTCTTCTTTACTTTCCTTATCTTCCTCTTAGCAGGTCCAGAGATGGAAATTGGATCCTGCTCTGCTTCGGACTCCTCTTCTGCAGCAAGCTGCTTAGCCATGGAAAGGGATTTGAGCTCTTCCTTCTTCTTCTTCTGCAACTCAGTCTGGGCCAATGTATTCTCCAGTAGGTCTAGACGAGCTCCATGGCTGAAGAGAGTTTCATTTGTGGTCTTCGCCAGATCAGTTCTGGCCTTCTTTTCCCCATTTTTAACTTCATCAAGGAGGGGCTCCACTACCTGCCTTATAAGATCAGGCAAGACAGTGTTGGAGGAAGAGTGAAGATCACGCAGCTGCTTGGCCTCCTCCAGGTAAGCTTTAGACTCTGCAACAAGTCTCTCTTGCTTCTCCAACATCTCCTGGAGGGAGTCTTTCAGCTTTGCAGTTTGAATCATCTGGTTGTCCATCTCCACTTTGAGCACAGAGATAGGTCTCAACTGCTCCAGCACGTGCTCTTGTAGCTGCTTCTGGCTATGCATGACATCCAGCTTGACAAATAAGCCATTAGCCTTAAAAGAAGCCTTTACCTCTGCCAGAGAAGACTTTAACTGCTTCAGAAAGATTCTCCTCTCATGCTTGATCTGGTGCTCTATCATAGCAGGGGCCATATGTTGAATAGCTTTTGAAAAGCGCCCAATCTGCATGATTTGCTCATTGAAGAAAACTTTCATCTTCTGGAGCACAGCAGGAGACATCTCAAAGTCTTCCTCATCTGAATATAGCTCTGGAGGAAAGACAAAATGAGGACCAAACTTGTAAGTGGGGCCCTCTGGAGTGAGCATTACTCCTCTCTGGATGAGCAGGGTGCGAATCAAGACTTTAGCAGCACCAGGAGTCTCCAGCTCTGCTGGGTTCTGAATATTCATTCTCTGTTTTAGCTCAATCTCCCAAGCAGTGAAGTTGGAGGGACCCATTTCCTCAAGCAACATCAATAGGTCCTCCACATCTTCAAGTCTGGCCTTGCTCCAGACCTTGGCATCAGTAAGGTCTGCCAGAAGTGGTAAGTGCTCCAGAAGAACTGGGAAATGCTCTCTTAGCCAGAGCTGAGCACTTACACTCATACTCTGCCTAATGGGACCCATTTCTGCAGATGAGAAAGTGAATGGTTTGGGCCCAGAGGCAGAGGAGGAAGGTGCTAAGTCTGCAGACTCAAGTGAAGCTTCCTCATCTTCACTATCATCGCTGGTTAAACAGGTAGGAGAAGGGGGAGGGCCAACGAATCCCAGAGCCATAGAAATGGTTGGGTCCTGGTCTGTATGGGTTTGGGGAGGGTTAGGATTTTGTGAAGAAGAGGGTGTAGGAATGGGTTGCTCTGCACCAGAAGATGATGGAATATCTGGTACAGAAGGTGTAGGAGGTATTTGGGAGGTGGAAGTGTTTGGAGGGGGGATTTCTGGACCAGAAGAGGTTGAGGGTACCTCTGGTACAGAAGGTGGGGGAGAGGGGTTTGTGGTTAGAGGTATATGGGAAGATGGGGGAGAGGGTGTTTGAGGAATGGTTGAGGTAGAGAATGTAGGTGTGTCTGGGAGAGTCTGCTCTGGTGAGAATGAAGGAACACCAGGAGCAGATGAGATGGGATGTTTTTGGGTATCTGGTGGGGAGGTAGAGGGGGAGACAAGATCAATGGAAGTAGAGGAGGGTAAGAAAGGGTTTACCTCTGCTGGGTCAACACCAGCAGGCACAACGAGCTCTGGAGAATCCTCCATAATCTGGGAAGCATCATTAATAGCTCTCTCCAGGGCCTCACCAAGATCAGATCCAGAGTCAGGATCCTGTAGAATTGCCCTCTTGGCCCTGGGCTTCCTCTTAAGAGGTTCAACCTTCTCTTTCTCTTCTTCCTCTGATGGCTCATCCACCAGAAGGGTTTTCTTGGGAGCTCTTCTGCCAGTCCTTGGCTTCTTGGCAGATTTCTTCTTAGCCTCCACCGACCTCTTCCGCTTGGCTGCCCCAGCCTTAACAGCTTCATCATCATCACCACCCTTCTTCTTAAGAATGTTAAGAAGGGGAATCTGGTCCTCCTCCGAGGAACCAGAAAAGGCAATGGTTGAGGAACCAGTTGCACCATCAGCTTTCTTCTGGGCCTTCTGCCTTGGCTGCTGCTTCTGCCCCTTTGCAGGTGAGGGTACTGCCTGAAGAGGAGGGGCAGGGATGGCTACTTCTCCATCAGAGTCAGGATGGCCATGAAGGGGACCATCCTTAGAGAATAGCACCTTAGACTTGTAAAATCCTTTGCACCAAGACTCCTTCCATCTCTTCTCTGGAAGCAAGGAGTCCAAAATCAAGGTAAGTTTCGTACCCAACGAAACATCAGCAGTGAAATAAAACTGCATCTCCCCTGGAATGGAAGGACAAGCTTCCATGTTAACCTTCGCCTTATTCTTCCTCAAGACGCCCCAAAAGAATTCTGCCCAATTGCATTGGACGCCGTTGTTAGGATAAAAATTTGTTAGTTTTGATGAGTTAAAACAAACCAGAAGTTGTAATAGGACCATCTGGACCTGTTAGCCAGATGAGGTTTAGTTAGGACTTAGTCTAGGGGGAACTGCCAAACCAGAAGACCTCACCAGAAGAGTCACCAGAAGACCCCACCAGAGGACTTCACCAGAGGACTCCACCAGAGGACTTCACCAGAGGAGATCAGACCAGAGGCAGAGGACCTTCCCCAGACCAGACGAGTCTGGTGGAACAAAAGATGCTCAGTTTGATCCCCTTATTCTACTGAGTATTCTGGTTGTTCACCAGATTAGGACAAGAAGACACCGAGGTTGCCTGGTGTCTGGTCCTGCCTTCTCTGGAGAGAATCAGAGTTAGGCAATTGGAAGCATTGACCGTTGGTGATTAATCAAGTCAAAACAAGATTGCATTGAGAAGATATGAAGACAATCAATCAAGATCTCACCAACCCAATCAATCAATTAGGGAATTGATTGATTGAAGCTTCCATATATAGAGGATCTGATTGGATTAGCCCTTCCAACGGCTAGCCCTAATCCCCTCTATATATACTTGAGTGTAGATCGGAAAAAGCTCTAGAAGCATCCACGCGCATATAGCCATACTAAGCTTTTGATCACTACGCTTTCGCACTCACTTTTGTTCTTAATTACTCATCTACTCGTAAGGAGTTTACATACTCAACCTGTTTATCTTGTTAGATAAGGTTGGAGTAAGTCTATCTTTAGATCGACGTTAGATCTAAAGAGTTTGTAAGAAGGTGCTGGTACTTCAGAAATTCCAGTGAGTAAGTTTGTGAGTTGGTTGATAGTGAGACCCCTTGGTGATAAGGGAGAGTGGACGTAGGATATTTATCCGAACCACTATATATCTTGTGTCATTTATCACTTTATTTTAATTATTGTTTATTGCTCTCTTATAAAAGATTTTGGAAAGACATTTAAACATAAGCTTCCGCAATTAATCTATCGAGTGGGACCAACAAGTGGTATCAGAGCAGTGTGTCCAACGACCACTGCTTTGAAAAGCTTTTGGTGGTCACCGGGCAGATCCATTGCTCTTTAGTGTTTTTATTCAAGTTCTTGTTATTTCCCTAAATTTCTTATCAATATGTCTTCGAAATCTTCTTATAAGAGTCGCAAACTGCCAGAATTCTCGTTCGAGGATTATAGCCACTGGAGCTTCATGATGAGTAATCATCTTGGAGCTATTCACCACCGCATATTAGATGTGGTTGAAAGTGGCCCCATTAAATTTTATTGGACTCCTATTGATAGTGGCAGGTCTGAGTCCAGAGAAGAAACTAGCGACGCTGCAGAGGATAGAGTTCCCAGACAACGAATCCTAAAAAAGAAAGACGAACTTGACAACGATGAGAGAAAGTTACATAACCTGGACCAGGTGGCGAGGACTGAGATTATCAACACTCTCACTAAAGAAGTAATTGAAAAGGTCAGGACGTGCACCACTGCAAAAGAGATGTGGGACAAGTTAGCTCTGCTCTGTGAAGGAACAGAGAAGATTAAAGATAACAAGCTCCAAGCTGTTCAACACTCTTTTGACACATTTAAGATGAAACCAGACGAGACCATTGACCAGCTGGACATGCGTCTCACGAATCTCTTAAACAAGGCTAGTGCCTTAGGTAAGACCTATTCTGAAAAAGAGATTAATAGTAAAATATTACGTTCACTAACAAGCAGGTGGAGAATTAAAGTCACTGTGATCAAGGACAACAAGGATCTCAACACTCTGGATCACCATCTTCTGTTGTCTGATCTCAAAGCTTACGAATATGATCTTCAAGAGGAGGATCAAACAGAAGAGGTTTCCTCTTCTGGCCAGAAAGGAGTTGCATTCTCTTCAACTCTCAAATCTGATGCCAAGCCAAAGGAGTCTACTGCAGATGACTTGAGCCTCAAGGAGCAGGTAGCACTTCTAACTCATAAATTAGACAAAATGAGTTCAAAATATGGCAGGTACAAAAGGCATTGGAAGGAGTCTACCAGAAACAGGAAGAGTTCTTTCAAGCCTGCAGAGAAGGAGAAGACATCTGGAGACTCAAGGGAGACCAGATTCAGAACTCCAGAGAGGAGGAGAGATGACAACCCTGGCAACTCTGGGAGATCAGATCATCAGAGGAGGGATGGTAGCTCTGGCAGACCTGACTACCAGAGGAGAGAAAGTAGCCCTGCCAGATCAGAATACAACCAGAGGAGGAGAGAGCCAAGTCCTAGTCCCAGAGGAGACAATGCCTGCTACACATGCAACAAGACTGGTCACTATAGTTATGATTGTCCTCAGCTTACTCCTAGGGAAAGAGAAGAGAAAAGAATCAAGAGAGATAGAAGGTATGCAGATAAGAGAGCACTGCTGGCAGAAGCAGAGGAGGAGGATACTAGTTCCAGTTCTTCTTCTTCTGACTTTGGATCAGATGATGATGTGTGTCTCATGGCAGACATCACTGAGGTAAATGAAACTACTCTTGTTTTATCTAATTCCAAATGTACTGAATCCTCTAATTCATCTGGTAACTCCAGAGAGTCTGATATGCAACAAATGCTATCAGATCTCCAAAATTGTGTCCAACTCTGTCAAAAACTTGAGAAAGAGAATGGTAGGCTCAGAGCTGAAGTTCAATCTCTCTCTCATGAGCATAAATCCACCAGAGAACTCATGAAAGATCATTCCAAAGAAGTCTCTGAACTTCAGGAAAAGATCACAGAAAGAGATACTCTGGTAGATCAACTCATGAAAGAAAGAAACTCTCAAGAGGATGAGATCACTGAACTCAGAGCCAAATACCAAACTCTTATCAAGGGAAAACAAGTTGTTCACAACATAGAGGAGATACCTATGCCCAGAGAAGCTCCTAAGATACCATCTGTTGTATCTATCATATCAGAGTCTTCTCAGCGCATTTGTGATAAGAGTGGTTTAGGATATTCTGGAATTACCACTAAAACTCACAAGTACCTCTATAACAAAGACAAGTCTGTAAGAGCTGGTAAATTGGTAGAAATCTGGAATGATAAAGACTTAACTGGTAATGGTTACAAGGTGGTTCACAATCCTGATTGGAAAAGGAATCACTCTGTTAATCACATAACAAATGGTCCAGAAGAGTTAACTGTTCTGGAAGAGAAGATGCTAGAGACTAAGTGTCAAAAAGGGGAACCACTAAAGATTGATGGTTCTGTGAACAATGAGTCCCAAGGAGTAGGAATTACTCAAATTGGAGGACCCCAGAGAAATCCTCAAAGGGAACCTAAACAGATTAGGGGACCTCAAAGGAAACACTCAAAAAGGGGGAATACCAATCAGAGTAATAACTACCAGAGAAGGAACAATGTTCAACAGAACCAGGTACCCCAGAGACAATTTTCTCAGAAGAATCAATTCCAGAATAGGTATACTCAAAGGAACTATAATCACCAGAACAGGTCTAATTATCAGAACCAGAGGAGGTCTTCCAGACCCATCTATAGAAAACCAACTGATCTGGGTAGTTATGACACCAGAGATGGTTCTTCTAGGATGTACCCTTACAACCAGACCTTTAAGACCATGTCTTTGAGGCAGGCCATTCCAAAGGCCAGATTTGAGAAAAGGTACACCAGACCTGTTTATAGGAAAGGTGTCCTTATCAGACCAGTAGCTCAATATGTCATAGTAAGAGGACAAGTGCTGGTAGATAGATTTGGAAGAAAGATAAGATCTTCTCATCCATCAAGAGATGATCTTTATCTGTGGATTCCTACAAAACCTGCAACTAACCAATCAGGACCCAGCACTAGTAGGGGACCTAATTGATCTCTCTGCAGGTAGATAAGAATCCATTGGAGAAAGGATTTTCAAGCAACCATGTCTGGTACATTGATAGTGGATGTTCCAAGCACATGACCTTCCAGAAGGATAATCTCCAAGATTTCAAGTCATTGAATGGACCAAGAGTGATGTTTGGTGACAACAACTATGGAGTCACCAGAGGAGTTGGAAAGTTGACCTTCAATGGAGTATCTGTAGATGAAGTCTACTACGTAGAAGGACTCAAGCATAATCTGCTTTCAGTATCCCAATTCTGTGACAAGGGATACTCAGTGAAGTTTTCTAGTGATTCATGCACTGTTTTCTCTTCTGATTATAATGATATCTTGCTAATAGGCTTGATGAAGGGTAACATTTATCTTGCAGATTTTAGCAGTTGCCCAAGAAATGCTTGCCTGGTTGCTAAAGGATCTGCAGAGAACAGCTGGATTTGGCACAAGAGATTGTGTCATCTTAACTTCAAAACATTGAACAAGATTGCCAGAAAAGGTCTCATTCGAGGTCTTCCTAATGAAGTGTTTAAGAAGGATCAGGTTTGTGGTTCATGCCAGAAGGGTAAACAACCCAAGACTTCCTTTAAGGATGTCCAGAGCACAACCACAACCAGAGTACTTCAACTACTTCACATGGACCTGTTTGGACCTGTTTCTCCTCTTAGTTTCAGTGGAAGGAAGTACACCTTAGTAATAGTAGATGACTTTTCAAGATACACTTGGGTAGTGTTCTTGTTTAAGAAAAATGAAACTATGACTAAGCTGCCAGAGTTCTTCAAGCAGATTCAGAATGAGCAAAACCAGAGCATAGTCAGGATCAGGAGTGACAAAGGAACAGAGTTTTTGAATTCACATATTGCAGATTATTGCAAGGACCATGGGATTTTTCATGAGACATCTGCTGCCAGAACACCTCAACAAAATAGAGTTGCAGAAAGGAGAAATAGGACTCTCAAAGAAGCTGCAAGAACACTTCTGGCAGAGTACAACACTCCACAGAGATTTTGGGCAGAGGCCATCAATACAGCTTGTTACACTCAGAACAGGTGCCTGATTGCCCAGAGACACAATAAGACCCCATATGAGGTATGGAAAGGTAAAACCCCATCTGTTTCATATTTTCATGTTTTTGGGTGTAAGTGTTTCATCCATGACAATGGGAAATCTAAATTAAGAACCTTTGATGCTAAAGTGGCTGATGGAATATTTTTGGGATATTCCAGCACCAGTAAAGCTTTTAGAGTTTTTAGTAAGAATTCACTTTGTGTGGAGGAAACACCTCATGTTGTTTTTGATGAATCTACGTTTGAGTGCAAGGTGGATTCTAAGTCTTCAGATGAGACCCAGAATCAGACTACACCCAGAGTTATCAAGGTCAATCCACCTATTCTTGATTCAGATTCAGATTCAGATGATGACCCATCTCCTGGTTCTCTGAAGCAGCAGCCTTCACAAGGAGCAGAACCAGAAGAGGTTGGAACTCCTGTAGGGGGAAGATCTTCTGCAGGTGGTGATAATCACCAAGGTACTGTAGAAGATGATCACCCAGGCAAGACCACGGGAAGGAGGACCCTGGTTGATCACCCCAATGACCTGATCTTAGGAGATCCAACTAAGGGTGTCCAGACTAGGAGAACTATTAACTTAGCTGCCTTATTCAGTTGCTATGTGTCCTTGATTGAGCCCAAGAACATCAAGGAGGCACTGAAAGATTCAAATTGGATTGTGGCTATGCAGGAGGAATTGAATCAATTCACCAGACAGGATGTTTGGGAGCTGGTAGACAGACCAAGACATCAAAAGGTGATAGGCACTAAGTGGGTTTTCAAAAATAAGAAAGATGAGAATGATGTCATTACTAGGAACAAGGCAAGGCTAGTGGCCCAGGGCTATTCTCAGTCTGAAGGAATAGACTATGATGAGACTTTTGCTCCTGTTGCCAGACTAGAAGCCATCAGATTGTTCTTAGCATATGCTGCTCACATGAAGTTCAAAGTATACCAGATGGATGTGAAATCTGCCTTTCTTAATGGGATTCTCATTGAGGAAGTGTATGTGGAACAACCTCCTGGTTTTGAACAAGGTGACAAGGTGTTTAAGCTTAAGAAAGCTCTTTATGGGCTGAAGCAGGCACCCAGAGCATGGTATGACACTCTATCTCAATTTCTTCTGGACAATGGTTTTACTAAAGGTAAGATTGATAGGACCTTGTTTAGGAAAGAAGAAGGAAAGGACATCCTTCTGGTCCAAATATATGTTGATGACATCATATTTGGATCCCCTAATAAGAAGCTGTGTGAGAAGTTTGGTGAGCTCATGCAGGGACAGTTTGAGATGTCCATGATGGGAGAATTGAATTACTTTTTGGGTTTGCAGGTTAAGCAATCAGAGAAGGGAATTTTTATTAATCAAGCTAAGTACACCAGAAACATGTTAGAGAAATTTGGAATAGGATCTAGCAGAGCAGCCAAGATCCCTATGATGACAAATTTCAACATGGATCCAGATGAGTCTGGAGAGAGTGTGGACCAGACTCAGTACAGAGCACTTATTGGTTCTCTTTTGTATCTGACTGCAAGCAGACTAGATATTACTTTTGCTGTAGGAGTTTGTGCCAGATTTCAAGCTAACCCCAAGAAGAGTCACTTGGAAGCAGCTAAGAAAATATTGAAATACCTTAAGGGAACTGTGAATTTAGGATTATGGTATCCTGCAGATGACAATTTAGAATTAAGTGGTTATTCAGATTCAGACTATGGTGGGTGCAGAATAGATAGGAAATCTACAAGTGGAACATGCCAATTTTTAGGGAATAAATTGGTATCCTGGTTTTCAAAGAAGCAGACTTCAGTTGCTACATCCACAACAGAAGCAGAGTACATGGCTGCAGGGAGCTGTTGCTCACAGCTTCTTTGGATTAGTCAACAGCTTAGGGATTACCAGATTAGAGCCAAGGATATTCCTATTTTCTGTGATAGTAATAGTGCCATTGCAATCACCCAGAATCCAGTTCTTCATACCAGATGCAAACATGTTGATATAAGGCATCATTTTATCAGAGATCATGTTGAGAAGGGAGATATAAGGATGGAAAAGATTGCAACAGAGAGGCAGATAGCAGATATTTTAACCAAGCCTTTGGCTGAGACCAGATTCAGAGAATTAGCCTTTGAGTTAGGTTTGTTGGATCCAGAGACAGATTTGATTTAGGGGGAACATCAGAGATGTATCCTTATTTTATTAATTTTCTTCATAAATTTTCTTTATGCTAACATACCTGCAGATTAGATATATCAGAGAGGGTATACTTCCAGATGAGGTATACACCAGGTGACACTTATCCCAGATGAGGTGCTGAGTCAGAGATATGTCCAAAAGTCTTTACTGACCAGGACCAGATGAGTTCCATCAGAGGAGAAGTATCACCAGACTAATTGTGGTATCATCTGGTTACAATATCAGGTGACAGGTATGTCTTTTCTACTCTGGCCTCTGATCATTGGGATACACTTTTCAAATTAGTAAGTACACTCAAAACCTTTCAACTTCGGAGTGTATTTAAGACTAGGGTATAGGGCCTAGGCAATCATTTCGCTTTTTCTCTTGACTGCCACAAAACCCCTTTATGCCCAGTCCCAATGACTATGCCAACGCACCAGATTAAATCTGTATTTCGCCTTTCATCATGGCCATCGGATTTAATCACTGTGCAAAATGTTAATCAATGCTAAAATTGATTTTGTTTCCTAAATTGAATTTGAAACAACACGCGTTCACACTTCATTTAATTTTCAAGCCACACGTATTACTCTATTTAAACCAATTTTGTTTTCAATCTGTCCTTTCACGTTTCTATACTATTCGAACCCTAACCTCTCTCTGCAAAGCATTCTCTCTCTCTCTCTCTCTCTCTCTTTCACAGTTATGGCACCCAAGTGCAATTTCGATCCAGACTATGTCTGCAAGAAACTCAAGACAGAAATGGTGGTGGACTTCTATTCCACTAAGAATCCGGCCGCTTTGGAAATTTTGGAACTTCTCCGACGTTCTGGGCTGGAGGAGTTGATCTCAAAGGTTCCCAAGGATCTGCGTACCTTGGATGGATATGCTGCACAGTTTCTTATCCGGATGAAGATCCATGAAGACTATATTTCATCCAAGATTGATTCAGAGGATCTTGTTTTCTCTAAGGCAGACTTCTGTGGTCTTTTTGGTAACCTTTCTGGGGAAGGTGTGGACCCACTGAAGTACAGAGAAGGAGAGGCGTTGGAATCCTTCAAGATGTTTGCCAGAAATTCATGCCAGAATATTACTAAGGGTTTCTTGGACAAGCATCTTAGGCAGAAGTATAAGGTGCTATTTGACATTGTGGTGAAGATTCTCATGTGTGAGAGCCATAGCACAGATGCCATCTTCGTTGGCAGGCTCTGTGTTATGAGGGCCATTCTGGATGGTGTTCAATGTAACTGGGCTGAGTTCTTCTGGGGGGTGCTGAGGAAGAACAATGTGAAAATCCAGAAGGAAGAATGCCCCCAGTTGCCAGGAGAGCAACAATTTGTGTTCAATGCTAATGTATCATTGGGCACAAAACTCACCCTAATTCTGGATTCGATTCTTCCAGAGAAGAAATGGAGACAATCCTGGTGTAAGGGCTTTCATAAGTCCAAGATTATGTTCTCCAAGGATGGTTCCCTTCATGGCCATCCTGATTCTGATGGTGAGCAAGCCATCCCTGCCCCTCCTATTCAATCTATTCCCTCTCCTCCTAAGGGGCAGAGAAAGCAGCAGCAGCAGCAGCAGAAGACACAGAAGAAAGCTGCTGAAGCAACTGGTTCTTCAACCGTTGCCTTTTCTGGTTCCTCAGAGGAGGACCAGATTCCCCTTCTTGATGTGCTTAAGAAGAAGGGTGATGATGATAAAGCTGTAAAGAAGGCTGGAGCAGCCAAGAGGAAGCAGCCAGACGAGGCCAGGAGATATTCTGCTAAGAAGAGGAGGACTAGCAGAAAGGCAAAGAAAACCCTTCTGGTGGATGAGCCATCAGAAGAGGAAGAGGAAGAAGATGAAGTGCCTCTTGTGAGGAAATCCAAGGCCAAGAGAGCCCTTCTTCAAGATTCAGACTCTGGATCTGATCTTGGAGAGGCCTTGGAGAAGGCCATTGAGGATGCTTCCCAGTTGATGGAGGATGCTCCAGAGCTTGTTGTGCCTGCTGGTGTTGACCCAGCAGAGGTAAACCCTTCCTTTCCCTCTTCCTCCCCCATAAATCTTGTTTCCCCTTCTACCTCTCCCCCAGATAACAATCCCCAAACCCCATCTGCCTCTGGTAACCCCATTCTTCCACCAGAGCAGACTATCCCAGATACACCTGTCTATACTCCCTCTACCATTCCTACACAAACACCTTCTCCCCCACTTTCCCAAACACATATCCCCACTAACCCCTCTCCCCCACCTTCTGGACCAGAGGTACCCTCAACCTCCTCTGGTGCAGAAGTCCCCCCTTCAAACACTTCCTCCTCCCAAATCCCTCCTACACATTCTGTACCAGATATTCCCTCCTCTTCTGGTGCAGAGCAACCAATCCCTACCACCTCTACTTCACAAAATCCAAACCCTCCCCAAACCCATACAGATCAGGACCCAACCATTGCTATGGCTCTGGGATTTCCTGCCCCTCCTCCCTCCCCAACCTGTTTAACTAGCGATGATAGTGAAGATGAGGAAGCTTCACTTGAGCCTGTTGACTTAGCCCCTTCCTCCTCTGCCTCTGGGCCCAAACCCTTCACTTTCTCATCTGCAGAAATGGGTCCCATTAGGCAGAGTATGAGTGTAAGTGCTCAGCTCTGGCTAAGAGAGCATTTTCCAGTTCTTCTGGAGCACTTACCACTTCTGGCAGAGCTTACTGATGCCAAGGTCTGGAGCAAGGCCAGACTTGAAGATGTGGAGGACCTGATGCTATTACTTGAGGAAATGGGTGCCTCCAACTTCACTGCTTGGGAGATTGAGCTGAAGCAGAAGATGAACATTCAGAACCCAGCAGAGCTGGAGACTCCTGGTGCAGCTAAAGTCTTGATTCGCACCCTGCTCATCCAGAGAGGAGTTATGCTCACTCCAGAGGGCCCCACTTACAAGTTTGGTCCTCACTTTGTCTTCCCTCCAGAGCTTTATTCAGACGAGGAGGACTTTGAGATGTCTCCTGCTGTGCTCCAGAAGATGAAGGCTTTCTTCAACGAGCAGATCATGCAGATAGGGCGCTTTTCCAAAGCCATTCAACATATGGCCCCTGCTATGATAGAGCACCAGATTAAGCAAGAGAGGAAAATCTTCCTGAAGCAGATCAAATCCACTCTGGCAGAGGTTAAAGCTTCGTTCAAGGCTAATGGCTTGTTTGTCAAATTAGATGTAATGCATAGCCAGAAGCAGCTCCAGGAGCACGTGATGGAGCAGATGAGGCCAGTTTCTGTACTCAAAGTGGAAATGGCCAGCCAGATGATTCAAACTGCTAGGCTGAAGGACTCCCTCCAGGAGATGTTGGAGAAACAAGAAAGACTTGTTGCAGAGTCTAAGGCTTACCTGGAGGAGGCCAAGCAGCTTCGTGATCTTCACTCTTCCTCCAACACTGCCTTGCCTGATCTCATAAGGCAGGTAGTGGAGCCCCTCCTTGATGAAGTTAAAAAGGGGGAAGAGAAGACCAGAACTGATCTGGCGAAGACCACAAATGAGACTCTTTTTAGCCATGGAGCTCGTCTGGACCTGTTGGAGAACACTCTGGCCCAGGCTGAGTTGCAGAAGAAGAAGAAAGAAGAGTTGAAGTCTCTTACTATGGCTAAACAACTTGCTGCAGAAGAAGAGTCATCTGAAGCCGAGCAGGATCCCTCTACCATTCCTGGTCCTGCTAAGAGGAAGATTAGAAAAGTAAAGAAGAGTTTCCTTGAATCTGTTGTCGAAGAAGCAGAGAAGAGATACAAGGAAGAGACTCCAGAAGAGAGGCAAGCCAGAATCAGGAAGAACATAGATGAAGAGCAGAGGCTCAGATATGTTAGGAGACAAAACAAGAAGGCCAGAGAAGCTGGTATTTCTTCTGGTGCAGGTGGCTCAGGTCAGAAGAGGAAAGCTCCTGTGGAAGTTATGAACATCTTGCCACTAAGGACAGAAGGGTCTTTTGACTCTACTGTGCCGTATCCTCTGATTGAGAGATGGAGAGAAGCCAAGACCCTCTGGTTCATTCAGCATTATATCCAGAGGCCAGCACCAGAAGATGATGAGCTGATCAACAGAACCTTCCATTCTTGGATGCAAGCCTATGATGCAGACTTGTACAAGCAGCTGATGGATTCAACCATTGAGTTCAACCTGGAGGTGACTGCTCCTGAATTTACTTATCTTAACACTCCCATGATTGGGAACCAGGTGGATTGGGCAGAACTGAAGAAGCTTTACAAGACCAAGGTGTTGGTGAATTTCACCCCAACATCTTCTGCAGAGTTGAAGGCCGTCCAGGATAGGTTCCTTGACTGGTTTCTTGTCCCTAAAGAGAACAGAAGATATGCCTAGAATAGGACAATGAACTTCAATGTAATCTGTAATATTTTGTCCTCTGATTATTAATGAAAAATACATATCTTCTCTGTTCTAAAGACAACTCCTCGTTGTCTTATTATTTGCCTGATGAGATCTATTCTAAGGTCTCATCCCTTTATTGTTTTCTTGCCTTTGTTTTAATTTTGATCAGTTCGGGTAGTGTTTTAACTCCATCAAAAAGGGGGAAATTGTTAGGATAAAAATTTGTTAGTTTTGATGAGTTAAAACAAACCAGAAGTTGTAATAGGACCATCTGGACCTGTTAGCCAGATGAGGTTTAGTTAGGACTTAGTCTAGGGGGAACTGCCAAACCAGAAGACCTCACCAGAAGAGTCACCAGAAGACCCCACCAGAGGACTTCACCAGAGGACTCCACCAGAGGACTTCACCAGAGGAGATCAGACCAGAGGCAGAGGACCTTCCCCAGACCAGACGAGTCCGGACCAGACGAGTCTGGTGGAACAAAAGATGCTCAGTTTGATCCCCTTATTCTACTGAGTATTCTGGTTGTTCACCAGATTAGGACAAGAAGACACCGAGGTTGCCTGGTGTCTGGTCCTGCCTTCTCTGGAGAGAATCAGAGTTAGGCAATTGGAAGCATTGACCGTTGGTGATTAATCAAGTCAAAACAAGATTGGATTGAGAAGATATGAAGACAATCAATCAAGATCTCACCAACCCAATCAATCAATTAGGGAATTGATTGATTGAAGCTTCCATATATAGAGGATCTGATTGGATTAGTCCTTCCAACGGCTAGCCCTAATCCCCTCTATATATACTTGAGTGCAGATCGGAAAAAGCTCTAGAAGCATTCACGCGCATATAGCCATACTAAGCTTTTGATCACTACGCTTTCGCACTCACTTTTGTTCTTAATTACTCATCTACTCGTAAGGAGTTTACATACTCAACCTGTTTATCTTGTTAGATAAGGTTGGAGTAAGTCTATCTTTAGATCGACGTTAGATCTAAAGAGTTTGTAAGAAGGTGCTGGTACTTCAGAAATTCCAGTGAGTAAGTTTGTGAGTTGGTTGATAGTGAAACCCCTTGGTGATAAGGGAGAGTGGACGTAGGATATTTATCCGAACCACTATATATCTTGTGTCATTTATCACTTTATTTTAATTATTGTTTATTGCTCTCTTATAAAAGATTTTGGAAAGACATTTAAACATAAGCTTCCGCAATTAATCTATCGAGTGGGACCAACAGCCGTCATACAAGGCTCTCATCACACACATTCTTCCATTAAAGATCGCATCTGTGCTGTGATTTTCACACATCAACACCTTAACAACTATGTCAAAAAGTACTTTGTACTTTTGCCTCAGATGCTTATCCAGAAATCCCTTCGTGATATTCTGGCAAGAGGAACGAGCGAACAATTTGAAGGAACCCACAATATCATCCTCCTTGTAGGTTAAATGATCCACTCCTTCCGCCGAAATGTTTCCAAACAGGGCACAGAAATCATGCTTGGAAAACACCAAATCTTTCCTGTCAATCTTTGTAGAAATATGGTCTTCATTGATCTTCATACGAACCAAAAACTGGGCCGCATAACCGTCAAGAGTACGAAAATCTCTGGGAATGGTGGAGATCAACTTCTCAACTCTGGATCTCCTCAATAGTTCCAAAATAGAAAGAGCAGACGAGTTCTTGGTGGTGTAGAAGTCAACCACCATCTCCGTTTTCAGTTTCTTCATCATTAATTCATGGTCAAAATTACACGGGGGAGTCATATCTGTGAGAGAGAGAGAGAGAGAGAGGGGAAGAACTTTGCAGAGAGAGGTTAGGGTTTGAAAGTATGAAAACGTGAAAAGACAGATTGTAAGAAAATTTGATTTAAATAGGGTAATACGCGTGGCTCGAGTAATAAATGAAGTGTGAATGCGTGTAATACTAAAATTAAATTAGGGAACAAAATCAATATTTGAATTGATTGACATTTTGCACAGTGATTAAATCCGATGGCCACAAAGAAAGGCAATATACAGATTTAATCTGGTGCGTTGGCATAGTCATTGGGAAGGGGCATAAAGGGGTTTTGTGGCAGTCAAGAGAAAAAGCGAAATGATTGCCTAGGCCCTATACTCTAGTCTTAAATACACTCCGAAGTTCAAAGGTTTTGAGTGTACTTACTAATTTGAAAAGTGTATCCCAATGATAAGTGGCCAGAGACGTAAAACCATACCTGTCACCTGATATTGTAACCAGATGATACCACAGCTAATCTGATGTTACATCTCCTCTGATGAAACTCATCTGGTCCTGGTCAGAGAAGATTCTGGACATTTGACTCAGCACCTCATCTGGGACAAGTGTCACCTGGTGCATACCTTATCTGGTACCTTCTCTGATATGTCTAATTTGCAGGTATGTTAGTTTTAAACGAAATAAAGAATATGCAATAAAGTAGAAATAAAGGATACTTCTCTGATGTTCCCCCTAAAACAAATCTGTCTCTGGATCCAACAATCCTAATTCAAAAGCTAACTCTCTGAATCTGGTCTCAGCCAAAGGCTTAGTTAAGATATCTGCTCTCTGCTTCTCTGTTGCAATCTTTTCCATCCTTATATCTCCCTTCTCAACATGATCTCTGATAAAATGATGCCTTATATCAACAAGTTTACACCTGGTATGAAGAACTGGATTCTGGGTAATTGCAATGGCACTATTACTATCACAGAATATAGGAATATCCTTGGCTCTAATCTGGTAATCCCTAAGCTGTTGACTAATCCAAAGTAGTTCAGAACAACAGCTCCCTGCAGCCATGTACTCTGCTTCTGTTGTTGATGTAGCAACTGAAGTCTGCTTCTTAGAAAACCAGGATACCAATTTATTCCCTAAAAATTGGCATGTTCCACTTGTAGATTTCCTATCTATTCTGCATCCGCCATAGTCTGAATCTGAATAACCACTCAATTCCAAATTGTCATCTGCAGGATACCATAAGCCTAAGTTCACTGTACCCTTAAGATATTTCAATATCTTCCTTGCTGCTTCCAAGTGACTTTTCTTGGGATTAGCTTGAAATCTGGCACAAACTCCAACCGCAAAGGTAATATCTGGTCTGCTTGCAGTCAGGTATAGAAGAGAACCAATAAGTGCTCTGTACTGAGTCTGGTCCACACACTCTCCAGACTCATCTGGATCCATGTTGAAATTTGTCATCATAGGAATCTTGACTGCTTTGCTAGATCCTACTCCAAATTTCTCTAACATGTTTCTGGTGTACTTTGCCTGATTAATGAAGATTCCCTTCTCTGATTGCTTAACCTGCAAACCTAAAAAGTAATTCATCTCACCCATCATGGACATCTCAAACTGACTCTGCATGAGTTCACCAAACTTTTCACACATCTTCTTGTTAGGGGATCCAAATATAATGTCATCAACATATATTTGGACCAGAAGGATGTCCTTTCCTTCTTATTTCCTAAACAAGGTCCTATCAATCTTACCCATAGTAAAACCATTGTCCAGAAGAAATTGAGATAGAGTGTCATACCATGCTCTGGGTGCCTGCTTCAGCCCATAAAGAGCTTTCTTAAGCTTGAACACCTTGTCACCTTGTTCAAAATCAGGAGGTTGTTCCACATATACTTTCTCAATGAGAATCCCATTAAGAAAGGCAGATTTCACATCCATCTGGTATACTTTGAACTTCATGTGAGCAGCATATGCTAAGAACAATCTGATGGCTTCTAGTCTGGCAACAGGAGCAAATGTCTCATCATAGTCTATTCCTTCAGACTGAGAATAGCCCTGAGCCACTAGCCTTGCCTTGTTCCTAGTAATGACATCATTCTCATCTTTCTTATTCTTGAAAACCCACTTAGTGCCTATCACCTTTTGATGTCTTGGTCTGTCTACCAGCTCCCAAACATCCTGTCTGGTGAATTGATTCAACTCCTCTTGCATTGCAATAATCCAATTTGAATCTTTCAGTGCCTCCTTGAAGTTCTTAGGCTAATTCAAGGACACATAGCAACTGAATAAGACAGCTAAGTTAAGAGTTCTCCTAGTCTGGACACCCTTAGTTGGATCTCCAAGGATTAGGTCATTGGGGTGATCAACCAGGGTCCTCCTTCCCGTGGTCTTGCCTGGTTGATCATCTTCTGCAGTACCTTGGTGATTATCACCACCTGCAGAAGAGCTTCCCCCTACAGGAGTTCCAACCTCTTCTGGTTCTGCTCCTTGTGAAGGCTGCTGCTTCAGAGAACCAGGAGATGGGTCATCATCTGAATCTGAATCTGAATCAAGAACAGGAGGATTGACTTTGATAACTCTGGGTGTAGTCTGATTCTGGGTCTCATCAGAAGACTTAGAATCCACCTTGAACTCAAAAGTAGATTCATAAAAAACAACATGAAGTGTTTCCTCCACACAAAGTGAATTTTTATTAAAAACTCTAAAAGCTTTACTGGTGCTGGAATATCCTAAGAATATTCCATCAGCCACTTTAGCATCAAAGGTTCTTAATTTAGATTTCCCATTGTCATGGATGAAACACTTACATCCAAAAACATGAAAATATGAAACAGATGGGGTTTTACCTTTCCATACCTCATATGGAGTCTTATTATGTCTCTGGGCAATCAGGCATCTGTTCTGAGTGTAGCAAGCTGTATTGATGGCCTCTGCCCAAAATCTCTATGGAGTGCTGTATTCTGCCAGAAGTATTCTTGCAGCTTCTTTGAGGGTCCTATTCCTCCTTTCTGCTACTCCATTTTGTTGGGGTGTTCTGGCAGCAGATGTTTCATGAAAAATCCCATGATCCTTGCAGTAATCTGCAATGTGTGAATTCAAAAACTCTGTTCCTTTGTCACTTCTGATTCTGACTATGCTCTGGTTCTGCTCATTCTGAATATGCGTGAAGAACTCTGGCAGCTTAGTCATAGTTTCATTTTTCTTAAACAAGAACACTACCCAAGTGTATCTTGAAAAGTCATCTACTATTACTAAGGTGTACTTCCTTCCACTGAAACTAAGAGGAGCAACAGGTCCAAACAGGTCCATGTGAAGTAGTTGAAGCACTCTGGTTGTGGTTGTGCTCTGGACATCCTTAAAGGAAGTCTTGGGTTGTTTACCCTTCTGGCATGAACCACAAACCTGATCCTTCTTAAACACTTCATTAGGAAGACCTCGAATGAGACCTTTTCTGGCAATCTTATTCAGTGTTTTGAATTTAAGATGACACAATCTCTTGTGCCAAATCCAGCTATTCTCTGCAGGTCCTTTTGCAACTAGGCATGCATTTCTTGGGCAACTGTTAAAATCTGCAAGATAAATATTACCCTTCCTCAAGCCTATTAACAAAATATCATTATAATCAGAAGAGAAAACAGTGCATGAATCACTAGAAAACTTCACTGAGTATCCCTTGTCACAGAATTGGGATACTGAAAGCAGATTATGCTTGAGTCCTTCTACGTAGTAGACTTCATCTACAGATACTCCATTGAAGGTCAACTTTCCAACTCCTCTGGTGACTCCATAGTTGTTGTCACCAAACATCACTCTTGGTCCATTCAATGGCTTGAAATCTTGGAGATTATCTTTCTGGAAGGTCATGTGCTTGGAACATCCACTATCAATGTACCAGACATGGTTGCTTGAAAATCCTTTCTCCAATGGACTCTTATCTACCTGCAGAGAAATCAATTAGGTCCCCTACTAGTGTTGGGTCCTGATTGGTTAGTTGCAGGTTTTGTAGGAATCCATAGATAAAGATCATCCCTTGATGGATGAGGAGATCTTATCTTCCTTCCAAATCTATCTACCAGCAAATGTCCTCTGACAATGACATATTGAGCTACTGGTCTGATAAGGACACCTTTCCTATAAACAGGTCTGGTGTACCTTTTCTCAAATCTGGCCTTTGGAATGGCCTGCCTCAAAGACATGGTCTTAAAGGTCTGGTTGTAAGGGTACATCCTAGAAGAACCATCTCTGGTGTCATAACTACCCAGATCAGTTGGTTTTCTATAGATGGGTCTGGAAGACCTTCTCTGGTTCTGATAATTAGACTTGCTCTGGTGATTATAGTTCCTTTTAGTATACATATTCTGGAATTGATTCCTCTGAGAAAATTGTCTCTGGGGTACCTGGTTCTGTTGAACATTGTTCCTTCTCTGGTAGTGTTACTCTGATTGGTATTCCCCTTTCTTGAGTGTTTCCTTTGAGGTCCCCTAATCTGTTTAGGTTCCCTTTGAGGATTTCTCTGGGGTCCTCCAATTTGAGTAATTTCTACTCCTTGGGACTCATTGTTCACAGAACCATCAATCTTTAATGGTTCCCCTTGTTGACACTTATTCTCTAGCATTTTCTCTTCCAGAACAGTCAACTCTTCTGGACCATTTGTTATGTGATTAACAGAGTGATTCCTTTTCCAATCAGGATTGTGAACCACCTTGTAACCATTACCAGTTAAGTCTTTATCATTCCAGATTTCTACCAATTTACCAGCTCTTACAGACTTGTCTTTATTATAAAGGTATTTATGAGTTTTAGTGGTAATTCCAGAATATCCTAAACCACTCTTATCACAAATGCGCTGAGAAGACTCTGATATGATAGATACAACAGATGGTATCTTAGGAGCTTCTCTGGGCATAGGTATCTCCTCTATGTTGTGAGCAACTTGTTTTCCCTTGATAAGAGTCTGGTATTTGGCTCTGAGTTCATTGATCTCATCTTCTTGAGAGGTCATTTCTTTCATGAGTTGATCTACCAGAGTATCTCTTTCTGTGATCTTATCCTGAAGTTCAGAGACTTCTTTGGAATGATCTTTCATGAGTTCTCTGGTGGATTTGTGCTCATGAGAGAGAGATTGAACTTCAGCTCTGAGCCTACCATTCTCTTTCTCAAGTTTTTGACAAAGTTGGACACAATTTTGGAGATCTGATAGCATTTGTTGCATATCAGACTCTCTGGAGTTACCAGATGAATTAGAGGATTCAATACATTTGGAATTTGATAAAACTAGAGTAGTTTCATTTACCTCAGTGATGTCTGCCATGAGACACACATCATCATCTGATCCAAAGTCAGAAGAAGAAGAAGAAGAACTGGAACTAGTATCCTCCTCCTCTGCTTCTGCCAGCAATGCTCTCTTATCTGCATATCTCTTATCTCTCTTGATTCTTTTCTCTTCTCTTTCCCTAGGAGTAAGCTGAGGACAATCATAACTGTAGTGACCAGTCTTGTTGCATGTGTAGCAGGCATTGTCTCCTCTGGGACTAGGGCTTGGCTCTCTCCTCCTCTGGTTGTAGTCTGATCTGGCTGGACTACTCTCTCTCCTCTGGTAGTCAGGTCTGTCAGAGCTACCATCCCTCCTCTGATAATCTGATTTCCCAGAGCTGCCAGGGTTGTCATTTCTCCTCCTCTCTGGAGTTCTGAATCTGGTCTCCCTTGAGTCTCCAGATGTCTTCTCCTTCTCTGCAGGCTTGAAAGAACTCTTCCTGTCTCTGGTAGACTCCTTCCAATGCCTTTTGTACCTGCCATACTTTGAACTCATTTTATCTAATTTACGAGTTAGAAGTGCTACCTGCTCCTTGAGGCTCAAGTCATCTGCAGTAGACTCCTTTGGCTTGACATCAGGCTTGAGAGTTTAAGAGAATGCAACTCCTTTCTGGCCAGAAGAGGAAACCTCTTCTGTTTGATCCTCCTCTTGAAGATCATATTCGTAAGCTTTGAGATCAGACAACATAAGATGATGATCCAGAGTATTGAGATCCTTGTTGTCCTTGATCACAGTAACTTTGATTCTCCACCTGCTAGTTAGTGAACGCAAAATTTTACTATTAATTTCCTTTTCAGAGTAGGTCTTACCTAAGGCACTAGCCTTGTTTAGGAGGTTTGTGAGGCGCATGTCCAGCTGGTCTATGGTCTCGTCTGGTTTCATTTTGAACGTATCAAACGAGTGTTGAACAGCCTGGAGCTTGTTATCTTTAATCTTCTCTGTTCCCTCGCAGAGAATTGCAAGTTTGTCCCACATCTCCTTCGCAGTGACACAGGTTCTGACCTTCTCTATTACCTCCTTGGTGAGAGTGTTGATAATCTCGGTTCTTGCCACCTGGTCCAGGTTATATAGCTTTCTCTCATCGTTGTCAAGTTCTTCTTTCTTTTTGAGGATTCGTTGTCTGGGAACTCTATCCTCTGCAGCATCGCTAGTTTCTTCTCTGGACTCTGACCTGCCACTATCAATAGGAGTCCAGTAAAATTTAATGGGGCCACTCTCTACCACATCTAACATGCGGTGGTGGATAGCTCCCAGATGATTACTCATCATGAAGCTCCAGTGGCTATAGTCCTCAAATGAGAACTCTGGCAATTTGCGACTCTTATAAGAAGATTTTGCAGACATTTTAAATAAAATTTGGGAAATAATAAGAACTTTAACAAAAGCACTTTAAGAGCAATGGATCTGCCCGGTGACCACCAAAAGCTTTACAAAGCAGTGGTCGTTGGACACACTGCTCTGATACCACTTGTAGGTCCCACTAGATAGATTAATTGTGGAAGCCTTTATAACCAAAATGTCTTTAGAGAAAATCTTTTCTAAGAGCACAAATAATAAACAACAGGTATTAAAGAAAACAATAAATAACACCGTATTTATAGTGGTTCGGATCTGAATATCCTACGTCCACTCTCCCTTGATCAAAGGGGTCTCACTATCCAACCAACAAACTCACTACTTACTGGAATTTTCCGAAGTACCAGCACCTTCTTACAATCTCTTTAGATCTAACTTCGATCTAAAGACAAACTTACTCCAACCTTGTCTAACAAGATGAACAGATTGAGTGTATAAACTCCTTATGAGTTGGATGAGTAATTAAGAACAAGGTGAGTGCAAATGCGTAGTGATCAAAAAGCTTAGTATGCTATGTGCGCGTGTAGAGTCTCTAGAGCTTTTTCTTGAACTGCACTCTTGTATATATAGAGGGGATTAGGGCTAGCCGTTGGATGGCTAATCCAATCAGATCCTCTATATAAGGAAGCCTCAATCAATCAATTCCCTAATTGATTGATTGGGTTGGTGGGATCCTTGGATTGATTATCTTCAAATACTTTCCAATCCTGATCTTGTTGACTTGATTTGAATCACCAACGGTCAATAGCTTCCTCTGCCTAACTCTGATTCTCAATAGAGAAGGCAAGACCAGACACCAGGCAACCTCGGTGTCTTCTGGTCCTTATCTGGTGAACAACCAGAATACTCAGTAGAATAATGGGATCAAACTGAGCATCTTTTGTTCCACCAGACTCGTCTGGTCTGGGGAAGGTCCTCTGCCTCTGGTCAGATCTCATCTGGTGAAGTCTTCTGGTGGAGTCCTCTGGTGAAGTCCTCTGGAGGGGTCTTCTGGTGACTCTTCTGGTGAAGTCTTCTGGTCTGGCAGTTCCCCCTAGACTAAGTCCTAATCTAGATCATCATCTGGCTAACAGGTCCAGATGGTCCTATTACATCTTCTGGTTTGTTTTAACTCATCAAAACTAACAATTTTTATCCTAACAGATGGCAATTGCACTATTACTATCATAGAAAATAGGAATATTCTTAGCTCTAATCTGGTAATCCCTAAGCTGTTGACTAATCCAGAGAAGTTGTGAACAACAACTCCCTGCAGCCATGTACTCTGCTTCTTAGAAAACCAGGATACCAATTTATTCCATAAAAATTGGCATGTTCCACTTGTAGATTTCCTATCTATTCTGCATCCACCATAGTCTGAATCTGAATAACCACTCAATTCTAAGTTATCATCTGCAGGATACCATAATCCTAAATTCACAGTTCCCTTAAGATATTTCAATATCTTCCTAGCTGCTTCCAAATGACTCTTCTTGGGATTAGCTTGAAATCTGGCACAAACTCCAACAACAAAAGTAATATCTGGTCTGCTTGCAGTCAGGTACAAAAGAGAACCAATAAGTGCTCTGTACTGAGTCTGGTCCACACTCTCTCCAGACTCATCTGGATCCATGTTGAAATTTGTCATCATAGGGATCTTGGCTGCTTTGCTAGATCCTACTCCAAATTTCTCTAACATGTTTATGGTGTACTTTGCTTGATTAATAAAAATTCCCTTCTCTGATTGCTTAACCTGCAAACCTAAGAAGTAATTCATTTCTCCCATCATGGACATCTCAAACTGACCCTGCACGAGCTCACCAAACTTCTCACACAGCTTCTTGTTAGGGGATCCAAATATAATGTCATCAACATATATTTGGACCAGAAGGATGTCCTTTCCTTCTTCTTTCCTAAACAAGGTCCTATCAATCTTACCCTTTGTAAAACCATTGTCCAGAAGAAATTGAGATAGAGTGTCATACCATGCTCTGGGTGCCTGCTTCAGCCCATAAAGAGCTTTCTTAAGCTTAAACACCTTGTCACCTTTTCAAAACCAGGAGGTTGTTCCACATACACTTCCTCAATGAGAATCCCATTAAGAAAGGCAGATTTCACATCCATCTGGTATACTTTGAACTTCATGTGAGCAGCATATGCTAAGAACAATCTGATGGCTTCTAGTCTGGCAACAGGAGCAAATGTCTCATCATAGTCTATTCCTTCATACTGAGAATAGCCCTGGGCCACTAGCCTTGCCTTGTTCCTAGTAATGACATCATTCTCATCTTTCTTATTCTTGAAAACCCACTTAGTGCCTATCACCTTTTGATGTCTTGGTCTGTCTACTAGCTCCCAAACATCCTGTCTAGTGAATTGATTCAACTCCTCCTGCATAGCTACAATCCAATTTGAATCTTTCAGTGCCTCCTTGATGTTCTTGGGCTCAATCAAGGACACATAGCAACTGAATAAGGCAGCTAAGTTAAGAGTTCTCCTAGTCTGGACACCCTTAGTTGGATCTCCTAAGATCAGGTCATTGGGGTGATCAACCAGGGTCCTCCTTCCCGTGGTCTTGCCTGGGTGATCATCTTCTGCAGTATCTTGATGATTATCACCACCTGCAGAAGAGCTTCCCCCTACAAGAGTACCAACCTCTTCTGGTTCTGCTCCTTGTGAAGGCTTCTGCTTCAGAGAACAAGGAGATGGGTCATCATCTGAATCTGAATCTGAATCAAGAATATGTGGATTGACTTTGATAACTCTGGGTGTAGTCTGATTCTGAATCTCATCAGAAGACGTAGAGTCCACCTTACACTCAAAAGTAGATTCATAAAAAACAACATGAGGTGTTTCCTCCACACAAAGTGAATTCTTATTAAAAACTCTAAAAGCCTTACTGGTGCTGGAATATCCTAAAAATATTCCATCAGCCACTTTGGCATCAAAGGTTCTTAATTTAGATTTCCCATTGTCATGGATGAAACACTTACATCCAAAAACATGAAAATATGAAACAGATGGGGTTTTACCTTTCCATACCTCATATGAAGTCTTATTGTGTCTCTGGGCAATCAAGCACCTGTTCTGTGTATAGCAAGCTGTATTAATGGCCTCTGCCCAAAATCTCTGTGGAGTGTTGTACTCTGCCAGAAGTGTTCTTGCAGCTTCTTTGAGGGTCCTATTCCTCCTTTCTGCTACTCCATTTTGTTGGGGTGTTCTGGCAGCAGATGTCTCATGAAAAATCCCATGGTCCTTGCAGTAATCTGCAATGTGTGAATTCAAAAACTCTGTTCCTTTGTCACTTCTGATCCTGACTATGCTCTGGTTCTGCTCATTCTGAATCTGCTTGAAGAACTCTGGCAACTTAGTCATAGTTTCATTTTTCTTAAACAAGAACACTACCCAAGTGTATCTTGAAAAGTCATCTACTATCACTAAGGTGTAATTCCTTCCACTGAAACTAAGAGGAGAAACAGGTCCAAACAGGTCCATGTGAAGTAGTTGAAGTACTCTGGTTGTGGTTGTGCTCTGGACATCCTTAAAGGAAGTCTTGGGTTGTTTACCCTTCTGGCATGAACCACAAACCTGATCCTTCTTAAACACTTCATTAGGAAGACCTCGAATGAGACCTTTTCTGGCAATCTTGTTCAATGTTTTGAAGTTAAGATGACACAATCTCTTGTGCCAAATCCAGCTGTTCTCTGCAGATCCTTTTGCAACCAGGCAAGCATTTCTTGGGCAACTGCTAAAATCTGCAAGATAAATGTTACCCTTCCTCAAGCCTATTAGCAAAATATAATAATAATCAGAAGAGAAAACAGTGCATGAATCACTAGAAAACTTCACTGAGTATCCCTTGTCACAGAATTGGGATACTGAAAGCAGATTATGCTTGAGTCCTTCTACATAATAGACTTCATCTACAGATACTCCATTGAAGGTCAACTTTCCAACTCCTCTGGTGACTCCATAGTTGTTGTCACCAAACATCACTCTTGGTCTATTCAATGGCTTGAAATCTTGGAGATTATCCTTCTGGAAGGTCATGTGCTTGGAACATCCACTATCAATGTACCAGACATGGTAGCTTGAAAATCCTTTCTCCAATGGACTCTTATCTACCTGCAGAGAAATCAATTAGGTCCCCTACTAGTGCTGGGTCCTGATTGGTTAGTTGCAGGTTTTGTAGGAATCCAAAGATAAAGATCATCCCTTGTTGGATGAGGAGATCTTATCTTTCTTCCAAATCTATCTACCAGCACATGTCCTCTGACAATGACATATTGAGCTACTGGTCTGATAAGGACACCTTTCCTATAAACAGGCCTGGTGTACCTTTTCTCAAATCTGGCCTTTGGAATGGCCTGCCTCAAAGACATGGTCTTAAAGGTCTGGTTGTAAGGGTACATCCTAGAAGAACCATCTCTGGTGTCATAACTTCCCAGATCAGTTGGGTTTCTATAGATGGGTCTGGAAGACTTCCTCTGGTTCTGAGAATTAGACTTGCTCTGGTGATTATAGTTCCTTTGAGTATACCTATTCTGGAATTGATTCCTCTGGGAAAATTGTCTCTGGGGTACCTGGTGCTGTTGAACATTGTTCCTTCTCTGGTAGTTATTACTCTGATTGGTATTCCCCTTTCTTGAGTGTTTCCTTTGAGGTCCCCTAATCTGGTTAGGTTCCCTTTGAGGATTTCTCTGGGGTCCTCCAATTTGAGTAATTTCTACTCCTTGGGACTTATTGTTCACAGAACCATCAATCTTCAATGGTTCCCCTTGTTGACACTTATTCTCTAGCATCTTCTCTTCCAGAACAGTCAACTCTTCTGGACCATATGTTATGTGATTAACAGAGTGATTCCTTTTCCAGTCAGGATTGTGAACCACCTTGTAACCATTACCAGTTAAATCTTTATCATCCCAGATTTCTACCAATTTACCAGCTCTTACAGACTTGTCTTTATTATAAAGGTATTTATGAGTTTTAGTGGTAATTCCAGAATATCCTAAACCACTCTTATCACAAATGCGCTGAGAATACTCTGATATGATAGATACAATAGATGGTATCTTAGGAGCTTCTCTGGGCATAGGTATCTCCTCTATGTTGTGAGCAACTTGTTTTCCTTTGATAAGAGTCTGGTATTTAGCTCTGAGTTCATTGATCTCATCTTCTTGAGAGTTCTTTTCTTTCATGAGTTGATCTACCAGAGTATCTCTTTCTGTGATCTTATCCTGAAGTTCAGAGACTTATTTGGAATGATCTTTCATGAGTTCTCTGGTGGATTTATGCTCATGAGAGAGAGATTGAACTTAAGCTCTGAGCCTACCATTCTCTTTCTCAAGTTTTTGACAGAGTTGGACACAATTTTGGAGATCTAACAGCATTTGTTGCATATCAGACTCTCTGGAGTTACCAGATGAATTAGAGGATTCAGTACATTTGGAATTAGATAGGACCAGAGTAGTTTCATTTACCTCAGTGATGTCTGCCATAAGACACACATCATCATCTGATCCAAAGTCAGAAGAAGAACTGGAACTAGTATCCTCCTCCTCTGCTTCTGCCAGCAATGCTCTCTTGTCTGCATATCTCCTATCTCTCTTGATCCTTTTCTCTTCTCTTTCCCTAGGAGTGAGTTGAGGACAATCATAACTATAGTGACCAGTCTTGTTGCATGTGTAGCAGGCATTGTCTCCTCTGGGACTAGGACTTGGCTCTCTCCTCCTCTGGTTGTAGTCTGATCTGGCAGGGCTACTCTCTCTCCTCTGGTAGTCAGGTCTGCCAGAGCTACCATCCCTCCTCTGATAATCTGATCTCCCAGAGTTGCCAGGGTTGTCATCTCAACTCCTTTCTGGAGTTCTGAATCTGGTCTCCCTTGAGTCTCCAGATGTCTTCTCCTTCTCTGCAAGCTTGAAGGAACTCTTTCTGTCTCTGGTAGATTCCTTCCAATGCCTTTTGTACCTGCCATATTTTGAACTCATTTTATCTAATTTACGAGTTAGAAGTGCTACCTGCTCCTTGAGGCTCAAGTCATCTGCAGTAGACTCCTTTGGCTTGACATCAGGCTTGATGGTTGTGGAGAATGCAACACCTTTCTGACCAGAAGAGGAAACCTCTTCTGTTTGATCCTCCTCTTGAAGATCATACTCATAGGCTTTGAGATCAGACAACAGAAGATGATGATCCAGAGTATTGAGATCCTTGTTGTCCTTGATCACAGTGACTTTAATTCTCCACCTGCTTGTTTGTGAACGCAAGATTTTACTATTAATTTCCTTTTCAGAATAGGTCTTACCTAAGGCACTAGCCTTGTTCAGGAGGTTGGTGAGACGCATGTCTAGCTGGTCAATGGTCTCGTCTGGTTTCATCTTGAAGGTATCAAACGAGTGTTGAACAACTTGGAGCTTGTTGTCTTTGATCTTCTCTGTTCCCTCACAGAGTAGTGCCAATTTGTCCCACATCTCCTTGGCAGTGGCACACGTTCTGACCTTTTCAATCACCTCTTTGGTAAGTGTGTTGATGATCTCTGTTCTTGCCACCTGGTCCAAGTTATAGAGCTTTCTTTCATCATTATCAAGCTCATCCTTCTTTTTGAGGATTCTCTGCCTGGGGACTCTATCCTCTGCAGTTTTCTGGGCAGCTTCACTAGTTTCTTCTCTGGACTCTGACCTGCCACTATCAATAGGAGTCCAGTAAAATTTAATGGGGCCACTTTCAACCACATCTAGCATGCGGTGGTGAATAGCTCCAAGATGATTGCTCATCATGAAGCTCCAGTGGCTGTAATCCTCAAAAGAGAATTCTGGGAGCTTACGGCTCTTGTAAGAAGATTTTGCAGACATTTTGATAAAATTAAGGGAAATAACAAGAACTTGAACAAAAGCACTAAAGAGCAATGGATCTGCCCGGTGACCACCAAAAGCTTTTCAAAGCAGTGGTCGTTGGACACACTGCTCTGATACCACTTGTTGGTCCCACTAGTTAGATTAATTGCGGAAGCTTAAGTTAAATGTCTTTCAAATTCTTTTTACAAGAGAACAATAATCAATATAACAATAAGTAAATGAAAGCAATAAAAACACAAGATATATAGTGGTTCGGATTTGAATATCCTACGTCCACTCTCCCTTATATCCAAGGGGTCTCACTAACAACCAACTCACTTACTTACTCACTGGAATTGGGAAGTACCAGTTCCTTCTTACAACCTCTTTAGATTTGACTTCAATCTAAAGATCAACAACCTACAACCTTATCTGATAGATGAACAGGTTGTGGTTTCAATAACTCCTTTAGAGTAGATAAAATATTATGAACAGTAAGAGTGCTTGGAATGAATATCAAAAGCTTGGATCAACTTATGTGCGTATATAGTCTCTCTAGAGCTTTTTCTTGAACTGCACTCTTGTATTTATAGAGGGGATTAGGGCTAGCCGTTGGAGGGCTAATCCAATCAGATCCTCTATATAAGGAAGCCTCAATCAATCAATTCCCTAATTGATTGATTGGGTTGGTGGGATTCTTGGATTGATTATCTTCAAAACTTTCCAATCCTGATCTTGTTGACTTGATTTGAATTACCAACGGTCAATAGCTTCCTCTGCCTAACTCTGATTCTCTCCAGAGAAGGCAAGACCAGACACCAGGCAACCTCGGTGTCTTCTGGTCCTGATCTGGTGAACAACCTGAATACTCAGTAGAAACAGGAGATCAAACTGAGCATCTTTTGTTCCACCAGACTCGTCTGGTCTGGGGAAGGTCCTCTGCCTCTGGTCTGATCTCATCTGGTAAAGTCTTCTGATGGAGTCCTCTGGTGAAGTCCTCTGGTGGGGTCTTCTGGTGACTCTTCTGGTGAAGTCTTCTGGTCTGGCAGTTCCCCCTAGACTAAGTCCTAATCTAGATCATCATCTGGCTAACAGGTCCAGATGGTCCTATTACATCTTCTGGTTTGTTTTAACTCATCAAAACTAACAATTTTTATCCTAACACACCTCCTTAATGAGAATCCCATTAAGAAAGGCAGATTTCACATCCATCTGGTATACTTTGAACTTCATGTGAGCAGCATATGCTAGAAACAATCTGATGACTTTTAGTCTGGCAACAGGGGCAAATATCTCATCATAGTCTATTCCTTCAGACTGAGAATAGCCTTGAGCCACTAGCCTTGCCTTGTTCCTAGTAATGACATCATTCTCATCTTTCTTATTCTTGAAAACCCACTTAGTGCCTATCACCTTTTGATGTCTTGGTCTGTCTACCAGCTCCCAAACATCCTGTCTGGTGAATTGATTCAACTCCTCCTGCATAGCAACAATCCAATTTGAATCCTTCAGTGCTTCCTTGATGTTCTTGGGTTCAATCAAGGACACATAGCAACTGAATAAGGCAGCTAAGTTAAGAGTTCTCCTAGTCTGGACACCCTTTAGCTAGATCTCCTATAATTAACTCATTGGGGTGATCAACCAGGTTTTTCCTTCCATTGGCCTTGCCTGATTGACCATCTGTTGCAGTACATTGGTGATTATCACCAACTGCAGGAGAGCTTCCCCCTATAGGAGTTCCAACCTCTTCTGGTTCTGCTCCTTGTGGAGGCTTCTGCTCCAGAGAACTAGAAGATGGGTCACCATCTGAATCTGAATCAAGGATAGATGGATTGACTTTGAACACTCTGGGAGTAGTCTGATTCTGTGTCTCTTCTGGAGACTTTAAACCCACCTTGCACTCAAAAGTAGATTCATAAAAAACAACATGAGGTGTTTCCTCCACACAAAGTGAATTCCTATTAAAGACTCTGAATGCTTTACTGGTGCTGGAATATCCTAAGAATATTCCATCTACAACTTTAGCATCAAAAGTTTTTAATTTGGATTTCCCATTGTCATGAATGAAACACTTACATCCAAAAACATGAAAGAATGAAACAGATGGGGTTTTACCTTTCCATACCTCATATGGAGTCTTACTATGTCTCTGGGCAATGAGGCATCTATTCTGGGTGTAACAGGTTGGGTTGATAGCTTCTGCCCAAAATCTTTGTGGTGTGTTGTATTCTGCTAAAAGAGTCCTTGCAGCTTTCTTGAGGGTTCTGTTCCTCTTTTCTGCTACTCCATTCTGTTGAGGTGTTCTGGCAGCAGATGTCTCATGAAAAATCCCATGGTCCTTGCAATACTCTGCAATGTTTGAATTCAAAAACTCTGTCCATTTGTCACTTCTGATTCTCACTATGCTCTGGTTCTACTCATTCTGGATCTGCTTGAAGAACTCTGGCAGCTTAGTGATAGTTTCATTTTTTTTAAACAAGAACACTACCCAAGTGTATCTTGAAAAGTCATCCACTATCACCAAGGTGTACTTCCTTCCACTGAAACTAAGAGGAGAAACAGGTCCATGTGAAGTAGTTGAAGTACTCTGGTTGTGGTTGTGCTCTGGACATCCTTAAAGGAAGTATTGGGTTGTTTACCCTTCTGGCATGAATCACAAACCTGATCCTTCTTGAACACTTCATTAGGAAGACCTCGAACTAGACCTTTTCTGGCAATCTTGTTCAGTGCTTTGAAGTTTAGATGACTCAATCTCTTGTGCCAAAGCCAGCTGTTCTCTGCAGATCTCTTTGCAACCAGACAAGTGTTTCTTGGACAACTGTTAAAATCTGCAAGATAAATGTTATCCTTCCTCAAGCCAATAAGCAGGATATCATTATAATTAGAAGAAAAGACAGTGCATGAATTACTAGAAAACTTCACTGAGTATCCCTTGTCACAAAATTGGGATACTGAAAGCAGATTATGCTTGAGTCTTTCAACGTAGTAGACTTCATCTACAGATACATCATTTATAATCAATTTTCCAATGCCTCTGGTGACTCCATAATTGTTGTCACCAAACATCACTCTTGGCCCATTCAGTGGCTTCAAATCCTGGAGATGATCTTTCTCAAATGTCATGTGTTTGGAACATCCACTATCAATGTACCAGACATGGTTGCTTGAAAGTCCTTTCTCCAATGGGCTCTTATCCTCCTGCAGAGAAATCAATTAGGCCCTCTACTAGAGCTGGGTCCTGATTGGTTAGTTGCAGGTTGACTTGAAGCGAATATACCAACTTTTCCTAGTAGATTCCCCTCAAGCGTACGGGTTCACTGTAATATGAGTAAGTATAATGACCAAGTATATCGAACCCAAGGGAAAGTGTGTATGCAAATAGATCTCTAAAGATCTACGCGTCGTAGTTAATATGAGTGAAATGTTTTTGGATTTTTTTTAGAAGAATTAATTATCACTAAAATAAACTAATTAAACTAAAGTACTGAAGAAGACGAATTAACTAAGGTTTGTATTTAAATAAGTGATGGTGATGCTCAGGATAGGAATCCCTACGTATACTAACGGAGCAGGTACATAATCAAAATAATTGTGACGCGCAAGAAATAACCTAAGTTAAAGATTGTAAGATGAAAGCTCAAGACTTAATTCCCTAATACTTTATCCTAGCAATCGACTTCACTAATCCACTAACGAGTTAATAGATTGTGCTTAATTAACGAGACCCTAATTTAAACTAAGGTGATGCGGTCGTCCTCCTTAGATAAACCGGTAGATGAATTAACCCTTTCTAAACCTTCTCGATAAGTCTACTCATGTTTAAAGAGTGATAAGGTCGTCCTCTCTGTAACACTTTTTGAACGAATTTCAAAGGCAAAGTTAAGATTGATTTTAAGAATTCATATATTAAGAGAATTAAAACCTAACGTCATGAATTACCCTAATTACGTACCCACAACCTACTTCTACGAGTTCATCCTATCCCAAGCATGCAAGGGTTTTAACTAGACATGGGTTTTACGTAAACAATAACGATTGAATAAATAACGAACATGAACATAATGAATAGAACGAAGTAAAGATCAAACATAAACTAGGGTCTCAAGAAATAAAGGAATAAACTGAAATTAAATCAATAAAATGAAGTCTCAACGTGTTCAAGAACAAAGGTCTAAAGAAACGAAACTAAAAAGCAAAACTGTGCTATGAATTCGTAAAGAAAACCTCGAAAACGTAAAATTAAAGCTTGCTCGTTCCTTCTTCTCCAAAAACTAACTCTAAAAACGATCTTGTATCAAGTGGTGTCTGAAATCGTGTTCGAAAGGGGTATATATAAGGACCGGGCCGAATCGGGATCTCATGGGCCGGAAAAACAAACTTGGAAACTTACTCTCGGAGGCGCTCGAGCGGACGCACTCGAGCGTAGTGGTCGAATGAGACGGTTGGTCGAGCAGAGGCGCTCGAGGGGTCTTGCTCGAGTGTAGAAAACGTTCTGTAAGTCAGAGGCGCTCGAGCTGATGAGCTCGAGGGCACTGGTCGAACGGTACACGAAGTCGAGTGGAGGCGCTCGAGGGGTCTTGCTCGAGCAGCAAAAACTTCCTGGAAGATATTGGCGCTCGACCGGCTTTGCTCGAGCGATAGTGCTCGAGTGTGTAGCTCGAATGGGCCTTCTCTCCTTTCAACTAACACTTCTCTTCTCACACACTAATACCGTTCGTATTTCTTCGATATCTTCTCATCCAGGCATCCGTTTGAGCTGATTCAAAGTCTTACGTACTCCGTTTTTCACCCTTAATTCATCTATGAGCATCAAAGAGACAAATTCATCAATGTATAGAAATAGTACTTAATTGACTCTAAATACTCAACAAAACTGACCAAAACTAGGGTATTTCTAGTGACGAATCGTGACAATTTCACGCCTAATCAACCCCCCCAAACTTACCATATTGCTTGTCCTCAAGCAATGAAATAATAAGTCAAGTGAAATTGTTAAGAATGAGTCAAAGAATCAAATCATGCAAGCAAATGAACTCGAGCTTCAAAGATCAATCACAAGTATACTTACTCACCTTCCATCATCATACTCATGCAACAACAGCAGGAATCACCAAAATCAAACATAGATGTGCACTCAATGATGTGTTTCACTCCCTCACAAGTGTATATCAATGATAAAGGGACTCACTCAAACAATCAATCACTCATATCGGCAGCCATAGGCTTGTAAGCACTCTCAACTCCGACCATACTCTAGAAATCAATGCCGAATCAAAAATGACTTTTCTCAAGGTTGTAATGTAGGCTCTTTGGACAGGTGGGATAACAATATAGATAAGTGACTCAAGTGAATGGAGAATAGAAAATCACACTTCGGTACTTCGAGATTAGGAACAGACTACTTCAACATATTCAGTAAACACACTTTCAATTCCAACACTCTCAACACTTCAATTTTTTTTCTTTCTCATTTTTTTTCACTTTTCTCAATCACTTCACTTTTTTTTTTCACAAACACATGAGCTATTTTTTTTTTCTTTTGCTCATTCTCAATTTTTTTTCTTTTTCCCACAACTCATAACTTCAACACACCTTCTTCTCATACTCACTTAACAAACAACATTTTCCTTTTTCAACTCAATTCAATCCCTTCACATTCACACTTTTCCTATTCTCCACTCAAATTGGAACAAAAAAGGCTTAGGAACTTGGAATAGTGTTTAAAATGTGCTAGCAAATAAAATAGGCTAAGACTCAAACGGGCTAACAAGGGATTCAATGTCATTGGTAGGGAAATTTTGGCTAAGTGACTCAATCAAATCAAAGATGGCCTAAGATCACATTTGACATATCAAACTAGACACAATCAAGAAGCAAGAGCACACACAAGTTCTAGCATCCTCTAAGGTGACGATCCACTCACAAACGAAGAGATCAAATCATGTATCTTAATCTCATAAGACTCAAATCTCACGGCTTTCACATCCATGCTAGTCCTAGTGAATTCTCACTCTCATCACACAAGTACTCAGAAGGAAAATTTGTAAGCATACTAGTTCTCTCTCAAATCAACTTTCATTCCCATACTCACACAATATAGCCCCTAACTCAAATCCACAAATCACCAACTCATACTCACACTCAAAGATAGCGATCAACAAGCATAAGATGATTGATAAGCATGAAATATGTAGTAGCAAATCAAAACACTAACAACTCAAGGAGCATCTCAAGACTCAAATAACCAAACTTAACTCAAAGAGACGTGTGCGCCTGTGCAATGTAACAAAAAAAAACATATAAAAAACTCCACCCCCCAAAACTTCGACCTTGTGAAGAGGTCTAAGTTTGGGGTTGTGGGTTACCTCATCCAAATAATTCATATTTCTCAACAACGTAGCACACTCTCTTGCTTGAGTTCCTCCTTTTTTAGTAACTCCACAATTCCTCTATTTTTTCGAGACAAGACTACAAAATAAAACTCTCAAGTACGAGGTTAAAACTTACGATTCAACAACACCCTAATAACATAAAACTCAAATAACTAAAAACACTCAAAAGCAAATAAAAATGGGTTGCCTCCCATTCAGCGCTATTTTTAAGGTCCTAATGCCGGACCGAGCTCAAAGGAGCTTATGGGACATGATACTCAAAATTACCTCCCTTACTCTCATAAGAGTGGTGGTTGAATTCCTTTCCTTGATGCCCCTCCATCATGAGCTCCTTTGCTTCCTTCTCATCCCCAAGTATTAGGGGTCTCAACTCCTTCTCACCTTTATCTGGAGGAGTCTTACTAAGCAATTTCTTGCGCTTGGACTTTTTCTTCTTAACTCCTCATTTTCCCTCCAAATGGACCATGTCTACCCTTTTTACCTCTTCATCCTTCAACTTCTTCACTTTATCCCTATCAACATAATCAAGATTATAATGCTCATAAGTCAAATTATCAAGTGAAGGATCATCAAAATAATGACTAAAAGAAAGATTAGGGATAGGAGGTGTGTCTTCAACATGAGGATCAATGGCATCCATGAAATAACAGCTCTCATCCTCCTTCGGGTGCTTCATGGCTTCATATAGGGAAATCTTTATCTCTTGATCTTCAACTTTCAACGTGATCTTCCCATTTGCCACATCTAGCACCATCCCGGCCGTAGCTAAGAAGGGTCTTCCCAAGATCAAAGACACGTGCTCATCTTCTTCCATCTCTAGGACCACAAAATCGGCTGGAAAAATGTGATCTCCAACTTTCACGAGGACGTCTTCAACCACATCTTGAGGTCGAGTAATAGACCGATCGGAAAGTTGAAGCGTCATCATTGTCGGTTGAAGTTCTCCACCCTCCAACTTCTTGAATAACGACAAGGGCATGAGATTGATGCTCTCCCCAAGGTCGCACAACGCTTCCTTCTTAACTCCATTCCCAATATCACATAAGATCGTGAAACTCCCAGGATCCTTCAACTTTGGTGGAAGCGTTTTGTGCACTAATGCACTCACCTCATGGTTCAGCTGCACCAACTTGGGCTTGTTGGTGAACGTATTTAATCGAATGGATTAATGGCTGTTTAAATCTGTGTTACGTCACCAATCAATACGTGTGATTGATTACCACCGTAATTGGTAAATCGAGGTGTGAATTTATCGAATTAGTAAATTCGGTAGTCGAAATTGAACTGATTTCGTATGTGTGGGTGTTTTATGTATATTTGAGTGTGTTTTGGAATTGTTTATGTATTCTAACTTTTTTTGAACTTGTATTTCACAGCTGGAGAACAACTATTTATAGAGACTAACAAGCATGAGGTGTCCAAGACTCTTGGTCTCCCAAGCCTGCATGCTTGACATGTGTCCCTTTGATCCTATCAAAGCTGAATCTTAGTTACAAAGTCTTCTTTGGTCTTATCTCGGACTCATTGTTATTCGCCTAGGTCGGCTTGATTGATCTTGTTGATTCTCCAACTTAAAGTTGTTCGTCTCTTGAGGTTGTACTTTGGAAGTTGTTCGCCTTATGGCTTTGTTCACTTGTTCACCATGGCTGTTGTATCATAATTTGACCAAGTTGTTTGTCATTGATGACTTCACAGTTGGCTCATTCTTGGTCTCGGGTCTTAATACATGTTCTCCCATTAGTTGTTCATCGGGGGAGTTGTTCGTCACTTTATACACCTCTCAGATTGGTAGATGCACCCCAATGTTGACTATCTTTGTTTAAGCCTGTAACTCTTGTTCACTTCATTTTGGATGATGTTCGCCTATCAACAGGGCTCATCAACTCTCCTTCTCTTCGCTATCAAATCCTTCAGGAACATGGCATAATTCGGCATCTGTTCCAAAGCATCATAAAAAGGAATGTTAATATGCATCTTTTTAAAAACATCAAGGAATTTAGCAAATTTCTCATCAAGCTTTTTCTTCATGAAGAGCTGTGGATACGGGACGGGTATCACCGATTTGGGTACCCCCCATTCATCAGGCTCGGTCTCTTTCACTTTCTCCCTTGCTTCCTTTGCCTTCTTCCACTTAGGAACTCTCTCAATCTTCTCAATGCCTTCCTCTTCAGGCTATTTGCTCTCATTGGACTCATCCATATCTTTACCTCTCTTAGTGCCTTCACCCGCAACTCCTTTCTCAACTCTTATCTCCTCAATTTCATCTCTATCTTGGAGCGTCTCAGAATCAGCAGGCATCTAAGGACCCTCATAGTTGGTCCCACTTCTAAGCTGGATCGCCTTGCAATGCTCTTTCGGGTTCCCCTCCGGCATGGAAGGATACTTACCCGGCTCTCTTCCCAAAGTTTTTACGATCTGACTCATCTGAAACTCAATCGAAGTGAACTGCCTATTGTTCTCTTGCTGAATTCGATTCAGCTCTACATCTCTCTTCTGGAGTTCTTGATCACGCCGATCACTTTTCTTATGCAACTCTTTAACGTCGTACTCCAAAGAGGACAATCTCTTGCTTCCTTCCTCCACCTTCTGAAGGATAGCTCTCAATATCTCCTCAGTTGAGGAACCGCCTTCTCCACCTGGAGGTTTTGAACCTGGATCCACGCCTGGAGGAACAGTAATTCCGGCATTCAGATTAGCATATGACAAATTATCGTTCTTCCTCCATGTGTTTTGAGGAGGCTGCTGGCCTCCTTGATATCCTTGTGTGTTCCTCCATTGATATTGAGGAGGCTGTGGACCTGGAGGTAAAAATGGTTGGCCATAAGAAGACCTTCCAAATTGATTGCCACCTTGTGGATATCCCCCTTGTGGATAGTTAGGCCTTCCCATATAATTGGCCTCTTCTTGCTGACTCGTGGGTAGGTCTACTTTCTCCTTCGCTGCTACATTCCCTCCAACCAGATTCTGCCCCATCTCAAGATTACTGATCTTCTCCATCATAGCCATCAACAGCTTCCTCGTACCCTCATTCTCCTCCAACTTACAAACTCTCTGAAATTATGGGTCCTCATTCCATGCCCCGGCATTCGTGACAATGTTGTCCACGATTTCTCTACATCTCGCTATCCCTTGATTCAGAAAAGCTCCACTGGCACATGCATCGAGATGGGCTTGACCAGCCTTGCTGGCTCCGCTATAGAAGAATGCCATGATATCTCCCTCATTGTACCCGTGCTGCGGGCACTCAATCAACATATTCGAGTATCTCTCCCACGCTTGACGTAAGTCTTCTCCTTGCTTCTGGCGGAAGGAAGAAATCTCTATCCTTGCTTTAATAGTTCTCGATGGAGGGTAGAATCGCTCGAGGAACAGACGCTCGAGCTCGGCCCATGTGGTTACACCTCCCCGTGGGAGCGTGTTATCGTACCACTCCTTGGCTATTCCCGTCAAAGAGAATGGGAACAGCCTGAGCCTCTTAGCATCTTCAGACATGCCGTTATAATTGAATGTGGAGGCTATCATCAGGAAACTCCTCAGGTGAGTATGAGGATTCTCCTTCCCAACCTCCCCCTTGAACTGGTTCTCGGTAAGCATCTTAAGAATTCCTGGGGAAATCGAGAAGTTATTTGCCTCAACAGGAGGCAATGCCACTCTATCATAGTACCGTTGTGGCTGCGCTGCAAACCTTTCTCGAATAACCATGTTCTGATCTGCGTTCTGAGGAACGTGTTGAGGATTAGCAGCTGGTACGGGTACTTGTTGGGGTGGTGGTGGTTGATAAGCTGGTGGTTGGTTGTAAACAGGAGGTGAAGGATACGGGTAAGGTGGATACGGACAAGGTGGGTATGGGTAAGGTGGGTAAGGTAAGTTGTTTTGTGGTAAGTTAGGATGTGGGTAAGCAGGGTTGTTCTGAGGATGTTGGACAATGTTCTGAGCTGGATTGTTTAAGTTTTGTGTACCCGGGTTCTGGCTCTGACTGTCCCCTATCGGATCTTGGTTCTTACTGTAATTGTCTTCAGTGCCGTCAGCCCGGTTCAAGGTCTGATTAAACTCATTCTCGACATCATCCAACTCATTAGTAATGTCCATTGGTTCTTTCCCTCCGGCAGCGTTCATCCTTCTTAAGAAGGCTCGGTTTCTTCTTGCTATCGTCTCAGGATCCAACGGTAATCTCTCTTCGCTCGTATTGCCTTGTGAGCGTGTTCTCATAAACCTGAAACACTAACAAAAGAATAAAAATGCAACTGCCGAATACGTACAAAATAAAACAGAAAAGTAAAGCACTCACTACTAACTACTAAGCTATCGACAAGTCCTATTCAAAAGACATACAATACCATCCCCGGCAACGACACCATTGACTTGAAGCGAATATACCAACTTCTACTAGTAGATTCCCCGCAAGCGTACGGGTTCACTGTAATATGAGTAAGTATAATGACCAAGTATGTCGAACCCAAGGAAAAATGTGTATGCAAATAGATCCCTGAAGATCTAGCGTCGTAGTTAATATGCGTGAAATGTTTTTGGATTTTTTTTAGAAGAATTAATTATAACTAAAATAAACTAATTAAACTAAAGTACTGAAGAAGATGAATTAACTAAGGTTTGTATTCAAATAAGTGATGGTGATGCTCAGGATAGGAATCCCTACGTATACTAACGGAGCAGGTACATAATCAAAATAATTGTGACGCGCAAGAAATAACCTAAGTTAAAGATTTTAAGATGAAAGCTCAAGACTTAATTCCCTAATACTTTATCCTAGCAATCGACTTCACTAATCCACTAACGAGTTAATAGATTGTGCTTAATTAACGAGACCCTAATTTAAACTAAGGTGATGCGGTCGTCCTCCTTAGATAAACTGGTAGATGAATTAACCCTTTCTAAACCTTCTCGATAAGTCTACTCATGTTTAAAGAGTGATAAGGTCGATAAGGAACATGAACATAATGAATAGAATGAAGAAAAGATCAAACATAAACTATGGTCTCAAGAAATAAAGGAATAAACTGAAATTAAATCAATAAAATGAAGTCTCAACGTGTTCAAGAACAAAGGTCTAAAGAAACGAAACTAAAAAGCAAAACCGTGCTATGAATTCGTAAAGAAAACCTCGAAAACGTAAAAGTAAAGCTTGCTCGTTCCTTCTTCTCCAAAAACTAACTCTAAAAATGATCTCGTATCAAGTGGTGTCTGAAATCGTGTTCGAAAGGGGTATATATAAGGACCGGGCCGAATCGGGATCTCATGGGCCGGAAAAATGAACTTGGAAACTTACTCTCGGAGGCGCTCGAGCTGCCCCGCTTGAGTGGACGCGCTCAAGCATAGTGGTCGAATGAGACGGTTGGTTGAGCAGAGGCGCTCGAGGGGTCTTGCTCGAGTGTAGAAAATGTTCTGTAAGTCAGAGGCGCTCGAGGGCACTGGTCGAACGGTACACAAAGTCGAGCGGAGGCGCTCGAGGAGTCTTGCTAGAGCAGCAAAAACTTTCTGGAAGTTATTGGCGCTCGACCGGATTGCTCGAGCGATAGTGCTCGAGTGTGTAGCTCGAATGGGCCTTCTCTCCTTTCAACTAACACTTCTCTTCTCACGCACTAATACCGTTCGTATTTCTTCGATATCTTCTCATCCGGGCATCCGTTTGAGCTGATTCAAAGTCCTACGAACTCCATTTTTCACCCTTAATTCACCTATAAGCATCAAAGTGACAAATTCATCAATTTATAGAAATAGTACTCAATTGACTCTAAATACTCAACAAAACTGACCAAAACTAGGGTATTTCTAGTGACTAATCGTGACAATTTCACGCCTAATCACAGGTTTTGTAGGAATCCAAAGATAAAGATCATCCCTTGCTGGATGAGGAGATCTTATCTTCCTTCCAAATCTATCTACCAGTACATGTCCACTGACAATTACATATTGAGCTACTGGTCTGATAAGAACACCTTTTCTATACACAGGTCTGGTGTATCTCACCTCAAATCTGGCCCTTGGAATGGCCTGCTTCAAAGACATGGTCTTTAAGATCTTGTTGTAAGGGTACATCCTAGAAGAACCATCTCTGGTGTCATAACTACCCAGATCAGTTGGTTTTCTATAGATGGGTCTCTGGTTCTGATGAAAACTAGACCTGTTCTGGTGATTATAGTTCCTCTGAGTGCATCTATCCTGGAATTGACTCCTCTGAGAAAATCTTTTCTGGGGTCCCTAGTTCTGATGATAGTTCTGTTGTCCATAATTTCTTCTCTGAGTATTCCTATTCTGGTTGAGATTCCCCCTTTTTGAGTGTCTCATCTGAGATCCCCTAACCTGCTTAGGTTCAATTCTTTGAGGATTCCTCTGAGGTCCTCTCATCTGATTAGGTCTTACTCTTTTAGGTCTTAGGTGAACATAACCATCAATTGTCATTGGTTCCCCATTTCGACGTTTAGTCTCTAAGATTTTCTCTTCCAGTTCAGTTAGCTCTTCTGGACTATATTCTACATGATCACCAGAGTAGTTCCGTTTAGGACTGTGAACTACTCTGTAACCATTACAATTAGGGTTTTCATCCCAGATTTCTAACAATTCACCAGCTCTTACATACTTGTCTTTTTTTATAATGATATTTATGAGATCTGGTAGTAATTTCAGAATATCCTAAACCACTCTTATCATTTATGCGCTGAGAAGACTCTGATATAATAGATACAACAGTTGATATCTTTGGAGCTTCTCTGGGCATAAGTATCTCCTCAATAGTTTGCTCAGTCTGTTTTCCCTTGATAAGAGTCTCGTATTTGGCTCTAAGTTCATTGAACTCATCTTCTTGAGAGTTTTTTTCTTTCATGAGTTGATCTACCAGAGTATCTCTTTCTGTGATCTTATCTTGAAGTTCAGAGACTTCTTTGGAATGATCTTTCATGAGTTCTCTGGTGGATTTTTGCTCATGAGATAAGGATTGAACTTCAGCTCTGAGCCTACCATTCTCTTTCTCAAGTTTTTAACATAATTGAACACAATTTTGGAGGTCTGATAGCATTTGCTGTATATCAGACTCTCTGGAGTTACCAGATGAATGAGAGGATTCAGTATATTTGGAATTTGATAAGCATAAGGTCGTTTGTTGTACCTCAGTGATGTCTGCCATGAGACATACATCATCATCAGATCCAAAATCAGAAGAAGAAGAGCTGGAACTGGTATCCTCCTCCTCTGCTTCCGCCAACAATGCTCTCCTGTCTGCATATCTCCTATCTCTCTTGAGTCTTTTCTCTTCTCTTTCCCTAGGAGTAAGTTGAGGACAATCATAGCTGTATTGGCCTGGCTTGTTGCAAGTGTAGCATGTGTTGTCTCCTCTGGGACTGGGGCTTGGATCTCTCCTCCTCTGGTTGTATTCTGATCTGGCTGGACTACTCTCTCTCCTCTGATAATCTGGTCTGCTAGAACTGCTATCTCTCCTCTGGTAGTCTGGTCTGCCAGAGCTGCCATCTCTCCTCCTCTCTGGTATTCTGAATCTGGTCTCCCTTAAGTCTCCAGATGTTTTTTTCCTTATCTGCAGGCTTGAAGGAACTCTTCCTATCTCTGGTAGATTCCTTCCAGTGCTTTTTGTACCTGCCATACTTAGAACTCATTTTATCAAGTTTACGGGTTAGAAGTGCTACCTGCTCCTTGAGACTCATGTCATCTGCAGTAGACTCCTTTGGCTTTTCATCAATCTTGATAGTTGAGGAGAAAGCAACTCCTTTCTGACCAGAAGAGGAAACCTCTTCTGTTTGATCTTCCTCTTGTAGATCATACTCATATGCCTTTAGATTAGACAACAGAAGATGATGATCCAGAGTGTTGAGATCCTTGTTGTCCTTTATCACAGTGACTTTTATCCTCCACCTGCTGGTTAGTGATCTTAAAATTTTACTGTTTATTTCTTTTTCAGAACAGGTCTTACCTAAGGCACTAGCCTTGTTAAGGAGGTTAGTGAGACACATGTCCAGCTGGTCAATTGTCTCATCTGGTTTCATCTTAAATGTATCAAATGAGTGTTGGACCACTTGGAGCTTGTTATCTTTTATCTTCTATGTTCCCTCGCAGAGCAGAGCCAACTTGTCCCACATCTCCTTAGCAGTGACACATGTTCTGACCTTTTCTATCACTTCCTTGGTAAGAGTATTGATGATTTTTATCCTTTCCAACTGGTCCAGACTATACAACTTTCTCTCATCATTGTTGAGCTCATCTTTCTTTTTTAGAATCTTTTGCCTTGCAACTCTTTCTCATGTCCTTTCCTCAGCAGATTCGCTGGTTTCTTCTATGGACTCAGACCTGCCATCATCAATGGGAGTCCAGTAAAATTGAATTGGGCCACTCTTTACCACATCTAACATGCGGTGATGGATAGCTCCAAGATGATTACTCATCATGAAGCTCCAGTGGCTATAATCCTCAAAGGAGAATTCAGGCAACTTATGGCTCTTGTAAGAAGATTTTGAAGACATTTTCAAGAAGTTTTTTTTAAATTTTTTTAGCAAGAATAACAAAGAGCAATGGATCTGCCCGGTGACCACCAAAAGCTTTTCAAAGCAGTGGTCCTGGACACACTGCACTGATACCACTTGTTGGTCCCACTAGATAGATTAATTGCGGAAGCTTAAACTTAAATTAAAGTCTTTTTCAAAGTCTTTTTCAAAGTCTTTTTACTAAGAGTACAAGATAAAGCAATATAAATGAAAGCGATAAAGAAGACAAAATATATAGTAGTTCGGATATAATGATCCTACGTCCACTCTCCATTTTTACCAAATGGGCTTTACTAACCAACCAACCAACAACTATCTTTCTGGAATTGAGAAGTAACAGATCCTTCTTACAGCAGCTTTTAGATCTAACTTCGATCTAAAGCTGATCTTACTACAACCTTATCTAAGAGATGAACAGGTTGAGTATTCCAACAACTTCTTAATGAGTAAATAATAATATGAACATAGTAAGAGTGCTAAAACGTGATATTCAAGAGGCTTGGATATGAACTCCGTGCGCGTGTATATCTCTCTAGAGCCTTTCTTCAAAGATGCACTCTTGTATTTATAGAGATGATTAGGGTATAGCCGTTGGAGAGCTAATCTAATCAGATCTCTAATTAAGGAAGCTTCAATCAATCAATTCTCTAATTGATTGGGTTGGTGAGATCCTTGGATTGATTGACTTTAAAATACTTTCCAATCCGATCATGTTGACTTGATTTGAATTACCAACGGTCAAATGCTTCCATTGCACAACTTTGATTCTTCCAGAGAAGGCAGGACCAGACACCAGATAACCTCGATGTCCTCTTGTCCAGAGTCGGTTAGGAACCAGAATACTTAGCAGAATCTAGAGATGATTTTGAGCATCTTTTAGTTCACCAGACTCGTCTGGTCTGGGGAAGGTCTTCTGCCTCTGGTCAGATTTGGTGAAGTCTTCTGGTCTGGCAGTTCCCCCTAGACTAAGTCCTAAACTATTTCCTCATCTGGCTAACAGGTCCAGATGGTCCTATTATATCTTCTGGTTTGTTTTAACTCATTAAAACTATACAACTTTTATCCTAACATAAATGATCTAGATCTAGAACCCAAAACAATCGTTGAGTGCCGGAAGCACTTCGATTGGGTTAAATGGAAAGAGACAATTGAAGCAGAGCTCACATCGCTTAACAAAAGATAAGTATTTGGCTCTATCATCCGTACACCCACACGCGCTATCCCCGTAGGATATAAATGAGTATTTGTACAAAAACGAAATGAGAACAATATTGTGGAGAGGTATAAAGCGAGCTTTGTAGCTCAAGGGTTTTCGCAGAGACTCGGGATTGATTTCGATCAAACCTATTCTCCCGTCATGGACTCAATAACGTTCCGCTACTTGATATCTTTGGCAGTTAAAATGAATCTCCAAATGAGATTAATGGACGTAGTAACCACGTACTTATACGGATCACTTGATGCCGATATTTATATGAAAATCCCCGATGGATTTGACATTCCTCAGATGAGGGATGGTGAAAATCGCAGTATGTATAGCATAAAACTGCAGAAGTTGTTGTATGACCTGAAACAATCGGGCCTCATGTGGTACAACCGACTTAGTGAATTTCTTCAGAAGAAGAAATACACATTCGATAAAGCTTTCCCATGCGTATTCATGAAGAAATCGCAAAATGGTTTTTGCATCATATCCGTCTATGTTGATGACCTGAACATAATCGGAGCATGCAAAGAGATTGAAGAAGCCAGTTCAATCTTGAAAACCGAATTCGAAATGAAAGACTTGGGTAAAACCAAGTATTGTCTCGGCCTGCAGATCGAGCATCTCCCAGAAGGAATTCTTATACATCAGCCGACCTACGTGAAAAAGGTATTGGAGAGATTTCACATGGATAAATCTCATCCACTTAGCACCCCTATGGTTGTTCGATCCCTCGAAGTGGATAAGAACCCATTTAGACCAAAATAAGATTCAGAAGAAATTCTGGGGCCAGAAGTTCCTTATCTTAGTGTTGTTGAGCATTTCTCTATCTCGCAAATTGCACTCGGCTGGACATTGCATTTGCTGTCAATTTGCTTGCTAGACATGACGCTTCTCCTACAAGGAGACATTGGAATGGTGTTAAGCATGTTCTACGGTACCTCCAAGGGTCTCAAGATCTTGGACTGTTTTAACGTAAGAACCAAGATAAAATCTTAGTAGGTTATGCGGATGCTGGCTATTTGTCTGATCCCCACAACACCATATCCTAGACTGGTTACGTTTTTCTCTGTGGTGGTACCGCGATCTCATGGAGATCGGTTAAACAAACCATAGTTACCACGTCTTCAAACCACTCAGAGATAATAGCTTTATTTGAAACCGCACGAGAATGTGTTTGGTTAAGGTCCTTGGTAAAATACATTGGTGACTCGTGTGGTATCGCTAAAGGCGATACACCTCCCACCGTTATATTTGAAGACAACGCAACTTGCATCAGACAAATGAGTAATGGGTACGTCAAGGGAAACCTGACGAAAAATATTTCACCTAAGTTTTTCTACCCATACGAACTCCAGAAGAGTGACGTGATTACCATTCAAAAGGTGCAATCTAGTAACAATCTAGCAAATCTATTTACTAAGTCCTTACCTACGTCTACTTTTGAAAAGTACGTTCGTGGTATTGGGATGCAAAGACTCGAAGTGTTGTTGTCTTCAGGGGGAACGGTAACCCCGAAATGAATCTAGAAGATTTGATCTAGAAGATCGAATACATTCCTCCCTAACTTATTATTTGGCCGATACCTAGCACGTGGAGTTTTTTTATGACAAGACATTTATGTTATATCGTAATGTCCAAGGGGGAGTGTTGTAAATCTAGAAGATTTATTATTCTAAATCTAGAAGATTTGATGTGGACATTACTAATGGACCAATAACCCAATGGACTTCATATCTTAGACTAGAGTTTTATTCTTATAAATAGACTATTGTACTCATAATTGTAATTACTCATACACAAGAACATTAGTGAAACTCCTGGCTTGGCTCGCCCCCAGACGCAGTCGTTCCCGACGAACTGGGTGAACAAATCCCGTCTTTTATTTTACGCACTTATTTACAACAAATTAAACATATAGCATGTCCACAACTATAGCAATTTTCACAATCAAATTAAAAAAATTGAAAACATAATTAAATAATTGAAAACATATTATGTCCATAACCAAATTAAATCAGACTCATTCTAAATACTCCTCCAACTAATGGAGATACACCTCCCTCTAAATTCACCTACTCATTTTAATTGACATTAATAGATACACAACTCTTATACTACCATTTATACCCCTATTAATAAAAGAAACAAAATATGATAAGTAGTATTAGGCAAACTGTTCCCAAAATTAACACAATGTTTCGATAAAATATTTCCAAAAAATTAACCAGATTGCGGAAACTTGTTAACCATTCAAAATTTCGGCAATTGGTGTTCGAAAATATGTAAAACTTTCGACTAATCAGGTCCGAAAATTGTTTTGGCGAAAATTTGAAAAGAAAAAATGCGCAAATGACAATCATTCAACTTTCAACATCGTTCAAAGCCTAAAATATCAATATTTCGTACACAAATACACACAATATAAACAACTAATAACATTTAACATTTTAAACTAGGGTTTATACATTTAAGAAAAAACATATGGAATAAGAGACAAAAAAAAAAAAAAAACATACATACATAAAATGGTTGAAATGCTCTCATTTTCACCAAAATCTAGTTTCAATACATGAATTAATCGTTGTTGTGTCGTCTAATCATATTGTGATGGAAACAAAATCAATTTCTTTCTTTTTTCCTTCACACGTATATGGTTGAACGTCTTCTGCGTAACAATGAGATGAGGGTGCATGAAGTATTAGGTTTTCTTTTTGTTTAATTATTAAGGTTATATACGTAATTTTACAGTTTTTAATAAAATATTAAAATATTGATGGAGGTGTATCTCCATTAATTGGAGGGATATTTAATTAGTCTGGACCATTAAATAATAAACACAGCCCAAAAATACTTAAAATTTAAACATTACTGCTGAAATTCTTTATTCAGAATTTAACATCACAAACTAAACAACATAATCTATCCAAAATGAACTAGGGATTATATATATTAACTAGGAAAGGTTAGTAAATAAACTAGGTTCGACTCTCATATATACTTCTTAAGGTGATGTTCTTTTAGGTTATAAATGATTTTTAAAAAATAGTTTTTGAAAACTAATGGTTTTTAAATATGTGTTCTTTTTTAGTTTGAGTAGAGTATGTTTTAACCTTGTGATTTAAATATAAAGGATATTGTATAGATTATTTATATGATTGTAGGACTAAAATTTCAAAAATCTAATTTTAAAATTCAAACTAGAATGAGTTTTAAAATGCAAAATCTACATATTTTTAAAACCCAAAAAAAAAAAAAAAAATTCTAAATAACAAAAAATTGGAAATTCTAAAGTCTAAAACCGAACCAATTGTTTTGTTTTGGTTCAGCTCGATTTTTCTGTTTTTCCTGAATAATGCTCACCCCTAGAAGTCTTGCATAAAATTGATGTTTTTTCATGTTTTATTGGTATTTTTAAAATTTAAGAAGTGTAAACATAATTAAGGATCTTGATATTTTTTAATTTAAGCAGTGTAATAATAACTAAGATATATTTTGTTGGTGAGAAGTGGACAAAAAACTGATCTTTTTTCAAGTCTTTTTTATATTAACAAAAAAAAAAATAGTAGTGTAAAAATAACTAAGGATCTTGATATATTTCTAATTTAAGTGGTTAAAAAATAATTAAGGATATATTTGATAGGCAGTACAAAGTGAGATAAGGTAAGTTGAGATACATAGTATGATGGATTTCAAGATAATGTATTAGAGTGGACGTATGTGCAATACTGCACATATAATATCTATTATTTTATATTTTAAATAAGGGAATAAAAGATATGCAGGTTTTTTTTGTTGGTTTAATCTTATTATAATATATTTTCAAACTTCTTCAAGGTGATGTGTCAACACCACATTATTCTAAGTGATGAGGTGACATGTCTCAATTCTCTCCATTTCAAAATACTAATCTCTCATTAAAAGTTAGTTTAAGTTTTGATCCCGACCATCCATCTGACTCCCTTAATCGAAACTCCCAAATGTGTCGAGATCAGTATTCTCTCCCCTTTACCCTTGCAAAATTGCATGGCCTCCACTCCAATTGACGGACGGATCTACCGCTGTTTGCTAGAATCGGACCGCCTCCTCTCCAATCGACGGACGGACCAGTCGGCTAAGGCTACAAAATTGCGTCGCCTGATCCCCAACCTCCGCTGTCTAGCCTCTCACGCCACCTCTCACGGTGCTGCCTCTCGAACGCTGTCGACACCACCTCTTTATCCAATTGACGGATGGATCTACCGCCGTATGCCAGAATCGGACTGCCTCCTCTCCAATCGACGGACGGACTGGCTAAGGCTACAAAATCGCATTGCCTGATCCCCAACCTCCGCCATTTTGCCTCTCACGCCACCTCTCCCGGTGCTACCTCTCGAACGCCGTCAACGCCGCGTCTCTCTCGATCGCTGCCGCTGTCGCCTCTTTATCGATCGCTGTCGCTGTCGCCTCTTTATCGATCGCTACCGCCGCCTCTTTCTTGATCGCTACCACTGCCGAATCTGCGTGAAGAAAGGAATTTTGTTCCTCCCCTTCCTTCCTTCCTTCTCTCCGGCTTCTCTCACTCACTTTTCTCTTCACTGTTGTTGCTATCACTCAAGCAGATCTTTATATGGTTGGGTGAGTTTCAATTGAGATTATCGTCGCTGCTATCGATTTTATATAAGGGTTTCCATCTACCGTTAAAAATCTGCATCAATAATTCATATGGGGAATGGTGAATCAAAATGAATTTACAGATCCTGGTTTACCTCTGAATTTGCAATTACCGATCTGTCTATTCTCTCTATACGTTATCTTTCTATTTTTCATGATTTATTTAGTTTTCGTAATTTTTTATCAGTCGATATCGTCACCATCTTTTCCCTTTTTCTCGGCATAATTTGCATTTGTGATTTTATTTTTTCTAGGGTTCATTCTTCTATGTAATCAATTGTGTTTTGGATGCAGAAATTTCCTCCTCCATTACTCATAGAAATCGTTGTTTCCACTCTCTGCCGCTAATAAATCTGTAATTTTTTGCAATGACAAGGATCGACGGGGCACTCGGTCCATACTCGACGGAGATCGACGACCGCACCATTAGAGATAACTACAATCATAATTCGTGTCCTTAGGCCGCTCTTGGAGACCTAAGACAATGTTCCAACCAACAAGAGAAGGGGCGTCATTGAATTGCCCAACACTGCGGAGTCTCACGCCAAGCCATTTTCTGTCTTTGTCTTAGAGGTAAATATAAAATTTTTACTTTTACAATCTATCCTATTTTTTTCCTGATTGTGATTCATTTTTTTAGATAATTTATCCTTAAGCCCTTGATCATCAACATTCTAGAAGATTCCAGAATCTTGGGAAGAGATCGAGAATTTTGTGTTTCCTACATCTTTTTCATACTCAACCATAACTCTCCGTCCTTCTTTAACTATTACATCATCTTCTTTTTCAACTTTAATTCAGGGCTCAACAAACAATACAATGACTCCTCCTTATCAGATTCAACCACGTGCTTGGCCGTAAGGATTTTTGAGGTATTTCTCCAGCTTTGATTCACTACTTTCTGTGAGATTTCTCCAGCTTCTTTGGCGCAAACGACACCCAGCTCGCTAATCTCCACATACATATAATGCTAAAACACCACAAGAAATTGTTAACGGGCTTTGGAAAAGCTCCATTAATTTTTATTGTTTTGGAGAAGGACTAGAATAATCAAATGATGTTTCTAGGGAAATAAAAGGTTTAGTGTGGCATTTAAAGCCATGGTGAATATATAATTAGTTTTAAAGAAGACTTAAAGTTTCCGTGGGTTGATTTTTCCATGCTCTGTTTTGCGTGAACGGTTCATATTAGAGAAGACTTTGAATTATTCGTTAATGGAATTTCCCATGCTCTGTTTGACTCAAACTTTTCATTTATGTCGAGTGTTGGGTGTGGACTCAATATGATATGGATATAGGGATATGAAATTTTGAAAATTTTAGGGTGTGATTAGTTAAATTTTATACGTGTTGTAATGAGGAAGAAGAATGTATGCCTTTATACATTTTCTAGATAATAGAAGAGATACGCCCTCTGTCCCGGAAGACATTGCATGGACTTTTGGGCCGCTGCTTAAGAAAAGGGTGTAATGAGTGCACTTTTATGAATATTATATGTGTATTTTGAGAGTGGTGTTTAATAAATAATTTTCACTTTTAGGCATGCAAACTTTTTATGGAACAGACCAAAATAGAAAGTATGAAATGTCTTTTGGGACGGAGGGAGTATTACATTACCAATAGACCAAGTACTGTCAAAGCTGACGTTTCTTTTAAGTCTGCAAATGTATGGGTGTGCAAATTCTTATCTTTCAATGCTAAATGATTTGCTTTCTTTAGATTTATTCAAGTTACCTAAAAGTTTGACCTTCTTTTCTGAACAAAATTTATTTTGTGTTTAAATTTTCATTTTGCAGATTGTTTTTATTATACATTCGTGGATCTGGATTTGGGTTAACATATACTGTTTGTGTTTGCTTTTCCATTTTTGTAGATTTTCTTCATTTTGCAGATATGAAGCCTCACATCTCAGACCACAATCCTCCTCCACAATTTGGTATGGTATGTGATAATCCACGTTCTGTTACTACCATCTAATTTCTAATTCTAATCATTTAATTTTATCTAATAAATTGTATGTATTAGTTTAGTGCTTAATTTTTTTTAAATATCTTATATATTGTGAAGCATTATTTACAAGCAGGAATATTATGGAGCATAAAATCGGAAAGTTGTGAAGCATAATATTATCTAATTCACATCCTCCACTATCTGCTAAAAATTTATTATGAAATTAATAATTCTTCTCCTGATTATATTGGATTAAGGATCTGTTATATGTATTTATTTTTGTAGACGATGATAACTGACTTTTTAATTGTGAAGCATGAAAATGTTATTCTCATTCACAAGTTTTGGGTAAATGCACTTTCTTTGTAGAGTAAACCTCATTATGCAACTCATTTGAATATAACTTAATTTTAGTCTGAGATTAATGATTTTTCTTTCATTTGCTATACTTAGAACTTTGTTCTAATTTTTGGGGTGCCAGTGTATTTTTTGACAAGATTGTGCAGCAATCCTTTGAAAATTTTAATTTTTCATGTATTAAATTATAAATACATTAAATTAAAAATTAATAGTTTTAATATTTCACCCTATTGAAAATTAATTGAAGGAATGTGGTAGTCATTTGAGAGGCACTCTTACGAAACAACATGCAATATAACTTGGGATATGCTCATCCTCAATAATTAATTGTTATGTGGTTTAAATAAATATATTATCTTCTTTTGTTTCTGTTATAATAAATGTATTACATGCAAATAGAGCAAAAATAAGTGGATATAAGACAGAGAAGAGCAACAAAAGATCTGAATGGAAAAGTTTTAACAGTCGTCGCTGATAGAGACTATGAAATGGATGTATTATGTCAACAGGTATTGTGATAAAACTATGATCTATAATGAGCTTATAGTTATTTTGATATTTACTATTAAAACTAATCGGAGTTTGAGATGTTGTTCTGTTGTCGTCTGTTTTAATTTTATTTTTTTTGTTGAATTGGTGTTGCCAATTGTTGCTGTCAATATGCAGAATACATATTAACTGTCAAATTTTACGACTTACATTTTACATTAGAGATTTATTAACTAATAATTTATTATGTTATATATGAATTATTCTGTTAAATTACAAGTGCACAATGTATTATATTTTGGAGGTGGGTTTTGGTAGCTTTGGTGAATTATTTTCACTTTAGTTGATGTTTTATTATGAGCAACCTATTAATTGTCATATAAATCTTTGGATGCTTTTAGCCAGATGTAGCATCTTCTAGATAAGATCATGTCAATCTAAAGTGGATGTGCTCTCTCCATCTGATTATTTTTCTTCCTTCTTTAGGTTCATTTTAGCTCATAACCTTATATTGTTGATTTATCTTATTAGACCAGGCCTGGTGGCTGATTTTAGGTTTTCTTAAGAAAGTAAATATTGAGTTTGCATTCATATAATTTTTTTCCCATAAGTTAAATGCCTCAACACTATATCAATTTAATAGGGCCCGAACCCTGTAAACTAAAAGTATATATGCTACTACCTAGATTAAAAATATTTGGTCCGATTTTATAGTTGAATCCATGGTACAAACACCTTAAAATTGGCATTACAGTTTCTATTCCACGTATCTTCAAATTCACATAGCCCAAATAAAGTATTTTGTTGGTAAACTTTTTTTTTTGCTAATATATTCTTTAGTTTTCTTCTATTAACTTGGTGATTCAATATTGAAGTTTCTTAAAAATGGTTTTATTGTATGAAAAGCAGGGTCGGATATCAAGTAGATGAGAAAAGTTTTAGAAGAAAAATTGACATGCATGCTAAATGGATCTCCGGCTCAAAAAGTGGGAGTCTTGGTAGAGTTAGAAATTTTACATCTTTTAATGCTTATTAATTCGTGCCTTTATATGTTATCTTCTTAATGCTTTACCAGTTTGATTTCTCTTTTATGCTTGAAAACAAAATGATAGAGACACTATAAGTGCTAAATGTATCAGCTTCTTGAAGACATATTGGGAGAACAAAATGGTCATTGATTTGTACCGTGTTGTTACAACTGTTTATGAATATAATTTCATTGTGTTGCTACAACTCTAATATTAATTTATAAATTTTTTTCACTATCATTTTCCGTCAAGGATTAGGCATATATATTCACTTCATTATTTCCTTCCTTCAAGGATTAGGCATGCGAGGGGACATGAATGTGATCAAAATCATTGGGTGGTGTTCATTTTCTACTCTCACTGTGGGTCTTGCAATTTATTATTTGGATGGATTTCTTGCTTTCAACCCTTTGAATTCTCCATGGCATGCTATCATCTTGGAGATAAAAATTGAATTTTTTTAAAGCTTTATTATAAAATTTGTTTGGTGCAAATTACTATTATTATATTACATACACGTATTTTATATATAAAGTATTATGGAAAATTGTATTTATAGAAAAGAATTAAAAATGCAGTAAATGTACATCTTAAGAAATATATGACTATTTTTATGTAATTAATTGCAAAATGGTCATGATATGGTTATATCATGTACTGGACTAGCTATGTCCTGTACTTTAAGACTAATCATTAGGTGAACTATAGATTTTCCAATTATACTGTTGTAAATAAGTGCGTAAATTAAAGGCGCAAGATTTGTTCACCCAGTTCGTCTGGAACGACTACGTCTGGGGGCGAGCCAAGCCAGGAGTTTCACTAATGATCTTGTGTATGAGTGATTATAATCATGAATACAATAGTCTATTTATAAGAATAAAACCCTAGTCTAAGATATAAAGCCCATTGGGTTATTGGTCCATTAGTAATGTCCACATCAAATCTTCTAGATTTGGAATAATAAATATTCTAGATTTCCAACATATACCACACAAAGAGGTAATCTGGAAAAGTATTGCAAAATTCAATATAGACTATTGCGATTTGAAGGATATTCAATCAAGCAAATCATAATTTTTTTTAGATATTCAATAGTTTTTGTAGAATAAAGTATAATTCAGGAGGTAATAACGAGTTGTTTTCTATTTATCTTATTTTTCTTAAAATTCAAGTGTTATGAATTCACACGTCACAATTCGGGGCACTTGGTTAACAATTTTTCAATGGTAATGGAAATGAGATTGGAAATTAGTGTATGGAAATGAGATTGGAAATTAGTGTAATTATAATGGTTTATAAGAAAAAAATCATTACTCCCTCTCATAAATAAGGTAATCACTACTCAATTTTGATTATCTTATTTTCTTCCTACAATCATCCTCCTCAACCACTCTCATATTTTTCTACTAATAACCATTTGTTGTCCACCTCTATTCCAAAATTGGGACATGACGCTAGCAGTGAAGTCAAAATTTTAACAATTCTTTCCCCAACATATTATTTTCATTTTCATTATGGGGCATAGATGGAAAATAATTTCCATTCCCATTAACTAAGTGTCTCCTCGGTGTGGAAGATTGATGTTCTGGTAATACTTTTCTAAAACATTGACCAAATATCAACGTTGTGCAATGAAAAAATATTGATTGTTATAAAACTTGAAAATCATGTTCTTGAACCAGAAGTAATTTTAGAGAAAAATATTGACATTAACCTATCCATCTCACGAATAACCTTGAGTAAATAAGATATAAATATAAATTAATAAATTATTTTTAATTTTTATATTGAACTTATAAAATATATGAACATTAATAACAAATTTTATAATGTCTAAATTAATAATATAATTTTCTTCCGTTATGTGTACACCAAAAACAAGTATTGAAAGATTCAACAATGGCCAGTGCTAAAAATGAAGTTGATGGAGCTAGTTTATAAAAAATGCGGATGAATGAAATTGCTTAGCTCACCATCTTATGTTATGGTTTGACTGTACTATGTATTACTCCTTATTGGGATGATCGTTGTTAAGTTTTTATAGCTGATCTGGAAGCTCAAGAAGGGGAATATTAAGAAATTTATATGATTTGTAATCAATTTATTAGAGAATTTATTGATATATTGTAGATTTTTCAAGTACTAAATATTATCATTTTACTTATTTACATATTTGAATTACAATGTCATTTTAAAAGTATCGTACAATATAAGTATTTTTTATTAAATAATTTTAAAAATTAGAAAATATGTTTAAATTTAATTTTTTATTTCACATACAATTTTTTTTTGCAGTCCGCGAATTTCGCGGGATATAGCACTAGTAGTGTTTTAATCACAATCCTAAAAAATTGCACTTATGCGAAAACAGATGAAAATACACACACGAACAAAAAGAGCGGAATTTAAACAACTCATACAAAAAGAAAAAAATATAAAATTCTGACCACAACATAGAGATGTTAGACGGGCTAACCGTAAAGAGTCGCGAGCCTAAACAGTTCGGCACTTACTGGTTCACTCTTAACGGTTTCCAATATTTGGGACTTAATCCTAACCCTAATAGTTAGCTGGCTAAAGGGGTCACTAACGGGCTTTGAAATATTTTTATTTTCAATATAAAATTGTAATTATAGTACGGTAATATTCAAACATAAATTGAATATCCAAATATTATTAAAAATTCTTGACATAATTATAAAAGTTTAAATAAATAAATAATTCATAATTTGATAGACCATAAGTATTTCATGAAAATGACATGCATTTTTCAGTATTATATATGGAAACTTTTCAGTATTAGGTAAGTTTACTTTCACTTTTTTTAAGACAACACCATAATATTTTAAAATTAATAGTAGCCAAAATAAAAGAGCATCATTATATTCTAAAACTAACAATAGCAAAAATGCACTAGTGGATTTACATTCTTCTTCTTCTTCTTCTTCTTCTTCTTCTTCTTCTTCTTCTTCTTCTTCTTCTTCTTCTTCTTCTTCTTCTTCCTCTTCCTCCTCTTCCTCCTCTTCTTCTTCCTCCTCTTCTTCCTCTTCCTCCTCTTCTTCTTCTTCCTCCTCCTCTTCTTCCTCCTCTTCTTCCTCCTCCTCCTCCTCCTCCTCCTCCTCTTCCTCCTCCTCTTCCTCCTCTTCCTCCTCCTCTTCTTCCTCCTCTTCCTCCTCCTCTTCCTACTCTTCCTCCTCCTCTTCCTCCTCTTCCTCTTCTTCCTCCTCCTCCTCTTCCTCCTCTTCCTCCTCCTCTTCTTCCTCTTCCTCTTCCTCTTCCTCTTCCTCTTCCTCCTCTTCTTCCTCTTCTTCTTCCTCTTCTTCTTCCTTTTCTTCTTCTTCCTCTTCCTCTTCCTCTTCTTCTTCCTCTTCTTCCTCTTCCTCTTCCTCTTCCTCTTCCTCTTCTTCTTCTTCCTCTTCCTCCTCTTCCTCCTCCTCCTCCTCCTCCTCCTCCTCTTCCTCTTCCTCTTCTTCCTCCTCCTCTTCTTCCTCCTCCTCCTCCTCCTCCTCCTCCTCCTCCTCCTCCTCCTCCTCCTCCTCCTCCTCCTCCTCCTCTTCTTCCTCCTCTTCCTCCTCCTCCTCCTCCTCCTCCTCTTCTTCCTCCTCTTCCTCCTCCTCCTCCTCCTCCTCCTCCTCCTCCTCCTCCTCCTCCTCCTCCTCCTCCTCCTCCTCCTCTTCCTCTTCTTATTCTTCCTCTTCTTCGTCCTCTTCCTCCTCTTCCTCTTCCTCTTCTTCCTCCTCCTCCTCCTCCTCTTCCTCCTCCTCCTCCTCCTCCTCCTCTTCCTCCTCCTCCTCTTCTTCCTCTTCCTCTTCTTCTTCCTCTTCCTCCTCCTCCTCCTCTTCCTCTTCCTCTTCCTCCTCTTCCTCCTCCTCTTCTTCTTCTTCTACTTCCTCCTCCTCCTCCTCCTCCTCCTCCTCCTCCTCCTCCTCCTCCTCTTCTTTCTCTTCTTCCTCTTCTTCTTCTTCCTCCTCTTCCTCCTCTTCCTCTTCTTCTTCCTCCTCCTCCTCCTCCTCCTCCTCCTCCTCCTTCTCCTTCTTCTTCTCCTTCTTCTTCTCAATTTCTTCAGTGTTTTCTCTTCACCATAATGCAGCACAATGCTAGCACAATTATATGCTCTCAAAATCCTTCTTAATTATGTGGTCTTCAAATTTAAAAAATAAATCATAGATCAAACTGTGAAGTCATATGTGAAGTATGTATTCAGTCGAGTTGAAGTTTCAGTAGTCAGTGGAGTTAGTCAGTCCACTTGGATGAAGTTAGCTGAAGTGCAGTTAGTTCGGTAGACTTGAAGTCTTCTACAGTTAAGGAGAAGTCAACTGACATTCTGTTAGTAGCGAGACTGCGAATCTAAGCTAAGGGAAATACGGATATAACTGAAATCTGTTACTGAGGCAGTTACCTGCATGAGTACTATTATATATGTGATGCATGCACAATGATTCAAAGAGATTAGACAAGATGAGATGAGTTTTATACTTTCATTCTTAGAGATGAGTTTTATACTTTCATTCTTAGAGCTGAGTTTAGGGTTGTGAGTACGATATCTCTGTAACCATATTAGGTTTCCGCAAGAGGAAATTCCTTGAGTGTTTGTGAGATTGAGCGACTGTAATCCCTTTGAGTTCTCATAGTGCAAGATCGAATCTCTCTGATCCCGTGGATGTAGGAGTTATCTCCGAACCACGTAAAAGTCCAGTGTTCTTATTGTTTTGTTGTTTTCAATATTCTTGCTTATTGTTCCATAATTCAATTCCTTGATTACAAGTTTTTCTTGTGAATTTAAAATTGTGATTCAACAAGTGGCGCCGTCTATGGGAAGCAATTATGGCTACAACTAAGTTCGATATTGAGAAGTTCACGGGGAAGAACGATTTTAGTTTATTCATTTTATGGAAGATAAAGATGAAGGCTCTCCTGGTACACAATGGTTTGTACGATGCCTTGTTATCGCCTGATTAGGGGGCTTCTGGAACTAATCCGACGAAGGTGGAGGAGAACAAGAGGAAGGCGCATAGTGCGATTATCTTGTGTTTTGGGGATAAACCATTGAGGAAAGTATCGAAGGAGAAAACCGCTCTTGAAGTCTGGAATAAACTAGAGCAGTTATACCAGACCAAGTCTGTTACGAACAAGTTATAGATGAAACAGAAGCTTCAAGTCTTCAAGATGAATGAAGATAAGAATCTTGGTGATCAGTTGGACGAGTTCAATAGATTGGTGGATGATCTGGAGAGTTTGGATGTTATTATTGATGATGAGGACAAGTAATTGATGTTGTTGAATTCTCTACCTAAGTCTCTGGAGAATTTCAAGGATGTCTTGCTATTTGGAAGACAAGATCAAGTGAAGTTTGATGATATTCAAACTGCCCTGAAAGCTAAGTTTCTATAGATCCAAACTGAAGAGAAGAAGCCTGCTGAGGGATTGAATGTTCAATCCAAGAAGAAGAAGGGGTTGCAATCCAAGAAGAAGGATGGTGGAAAGGGGAATAAGGGTGAGAAGAAATCTGGTTTTGTTGAAAAAAAGAAGTGTTTCACTTGTCACAAGGAAGGTCATCTGAGAAAGAACTGTCCTGAAAAAAGGAAGAAAGACAGTCAAGATGATCAAGATGGAAATGCAACTGTGGTGGAGGTTGAAGGATATGATAGTGCTGAAGTCTTGATGGTTAGTCATGGGAGACTAAGTCAAGAGTGGGTCTTAAACTCTGGGTGTACTTTTCATATGTGTCCACATGAAGGCTGGTTCCTGGATCTTGAGAAGTTTGATGGAGGTCTTGTCCTTTTGGAAAATGATGAGAGTTGTAGGGGGTGTTTGGTGGCTATGTTGAGGGTTTTTCAACTTAAGTTGACAGTCTTAAGCGGCTGTTTGGTGGACATTGGATGACACACTTTTAACCTGAGGCCCGGTGTTAAATACTATTCCAGTGGGGTATATGCATCATTCCAAATTGGAGTGTTTCATCAACATATGTTACCTCATCATATGATTTCTCAACCTACATTAACTCATAATGATATAACATAGCCACCAAACGGGGCCGTAGAGTGCAAGGATCTGGTTCTATCAAGATCAAAATATTTGATGGAGTTGATAGGATCTTATCTGAGGTTAGATTTGTACTTGGCCTAAAGAGGGATTTGATTTCTGTTGGTAATTTGAATTCTAAGGGGTTTGAATTCAAAACTGACAAGGGTATCTTGTCTATCACTAAGCCCGGAAGGACTGTGATGAGGGGTAACATCAAGAATGGTTTGTATTCTTTGATTGGCAGGACAGTTACAGGATCAGCTGAGGTCACCATGGAGTCTGTTGATACTAGCCTGTGACATAAGAGATTAGCACATGTTGGTGAGATGGGTTTGGTGGAGTTATCCAAGAGGGGAGTAATTCCTGGGAAAAGTATAAGTAAGCTGGAATTCTGTGAGAAGAGTGTTATGGGGAAATCAAAGAAGAAGACATACCAGAAAAGGAAGCATACCACCACTGAAGGGATGGATTATATCCATTCAGGTGTGTGGGGGCCAGCTAGGGTGTCTACTCATTGTGGAGGCAGGTATTTTCTTACCCTTATTGATGATTATTCCAGGAAGGTTTGGGTGTCTATACTCAAACATAAGAGTGATGCTTTCTCTAAGTTCAAAGAGTGGTTAACTGAACTTGAAAACAAGAGGGGTAGGAGCATCAAGCATCTTAGAACTGACAATGGGCTTGAATTTCTCTCAGAAGAGTTTCAACAGTTTTATAGGCTGAAGGGTATTACTAGGCACATGACTGTTCCTGCTAACCCTCAACAGAATGGCCTTGCTGAAAGGATGAATAGAACCATTATGGAGAGAGTTAGGTGTATGTTATCTGATGCATGTTTGCCTAAGAGTTTTTGGGGTGAAGCTGTTAACATAGTTGTGTACTTGATTAACAAAGTACCATCATCCGCAGTAGACTTCAAGACCCCTGATGAAATATGGTATGGAAAGATTTCAGACTACACTAAGCTGAGAGTATTTGGATGCTTATCTTATGTTAATGTGAAGTAAGATAAGCTGGAGCCTAGAGCATTGAAGTGTGTGTTTATTGGCTATCCAAAAGGTGTAAAGGGGTATAAGTTGTGGTGTTTGGAGCCTGAAAACCAAAAGTGTATTACCAGTAGAGATGTTGTGTTTAGTGAGTCTCAGATGGGATACAAGTCAGGTGGAGGAGATCCTACATCAGAGGAGATGGATGGAGTCATTACTGAACCCAATACTCAAGTTGAGGTAAAACCTGCTCTTTCAGCTGAGGTTGCCTCAACTGGTCCTGAACCAGTACAGGAGGCAGAAGAAGACAATGCATCTGCTGAAGATAACATGTCAGAAGAGGATGAAGTACCTGAAGCTGATTTGAGAAATTATAGCTTGACAAGAGACAGAACTAGAAGACAAGTACATCCTCCACTCAGTTATGGTCAGGTTGATCTGGTCTCTTATGCACTTGTGACTGCTGAAGCTATAGAGTATCATGAGCCTAGAAACTATAAAGAAGCCATTGACAGTGAGGAAATGGAGGCATGGATTACTGCCATGACAGAAGAGATGAATTCTCTTAAGAAGAATCAGACTTGGATTCTTGTGAATAAGTCACCTGGGCAGAAGCTTGTTAGTTGCAAGTGGTTGTTTAAAAGAAGCTTGAATCTGGAATGAAAGATCAGGTGAGATTCAAGGCAAGATTAGTGGTTAAAGGGTTTACTCAAAGGGAAGGGATAGATTACAATAAGGTGTTCTCACATGTAGTTAAGCATTGTTCTATCAGGCTACTTCTCAGTTGAGTAGTTCAAGATAACCTGGAGCTACAACAACTTGATGTGAAGACGGCCTTCTTACATGGTGAGCTTATTGAAGATATTTATATGCAGCAACTCGAGGGTTTGGTTGAACCAGGATCAGAGGGGAAGATATGTTTACTGAAGAAATCATTGTATGGCCTTAAGCAAAGTCCAAGACAATGGCATAAGAAATTTAATGAAATTATGTTATCCATTGGTTTTGAGAGAAACAAGTATGACACTTGTGTTTATCTGGAGAAGCAAGGGAGATATGTGATAACATATCTACTGATCTATGTAGATGACATGCTAATTGCTAGCAAGAGCTTGCTGAAGATTCAGAATATTAAACAAAAGCTGAGTGCATGGTTTGATATGAAGGATCTGGGAAATGCTAAGAGGATACTTGGCATGGATATACTTAGGGACAGGACAACTGGGAAGTTGTTTTTATCCCAGGAGAGGTATATTCAAAGGGCACTGAAGAGATTCAACATGTATGAAAGTAGACATGTGTCAACCCCACTGGGACAACAACTTAAGTTATCTAAGGAGATGGAACCCAAGTCCGAAGAAGAATAGGAGTACATGATGAAAGTACCTTATGCAAGTGATGTTGGAAGTTTGATGTATGCATTGGTCTGCAGTAGACCTGATTTAGCTTATTCACTGAGTATGGTGAGCAGGTACATGTCCAACCCAGGCAGATTACATTGGGATGATTTGAAATGAATATTCAGATACCTTAATGTTGGAGTTATACGTGAAAGTATGCTTTTACTTTGTATAACTCGTGTATCAAACACTCGTTTTATGAGAATAATTCTTTTATCGCATTTGCTTTAGTTATGATTGAATGTTGAATTTCTATTGCAAACCGTTCAATATATAGTACGTGTTACATTGTAGTTAATGTGGTGATACCCGATCACGGAAGACGACATTAACAGTTTACTTGTAACTAAACGTACATTTCACGACCTAGGTGGAATTGAACAATCCGCCGTGAAAGGTCGATGTGTAAGGCTCAGATTGGTCTGTCTTGACCAAGAGATTGCACTAGCACATTTAGTATGTGTTGAAGAGGTCCTACAGCGAGGAGAAATTCTTCTGTTCTGAAAGGTGAAGAATTAGACCTCAGTGGTTGTTGATTTCTTAATCTCCGTCACTTAAATAGGACCGTGTGTGCTTAGTAGTTACTGCTTTGATTCATGTTGGGTGAGAATCATTGTGACTTCGAACTTTGTGTCTTGGGCAGTAATATTAATCATACGACGGTTGCTAAGATTTAATACGGAGAAACGCGTGCGAGTACGGCTCGTGTGATTAGTCCCCTTGGTGGGCTCAGAAGTTTTATTGTACCAAATCTTGCAAGTGAAGAATTAGTTTCTTCGGTACGAATAATAATGTTGAGCTGTCTTTACTCCAAGGTGAAAGATGTTAATTAATTTAGAGCTATTCGGAAGCTTAATTAATTAATGGACTTGATAATCTTAAACGCGGGAAATAATAGCCGGGAGCCCATATTATCGTAATATGGATTAAGATGGATAGTGCAATATTAATTTATTAGTGGTAATAATTAATATTAATGGGCTGAATTATATTGGGGCTCAATATTGAAATTCAGAAGTCCATTAGGAGGTCCAATCTTAATTCTCCTTAAGGCCCCTCAAGTAGCCCATTAAGTAGCCCAATAATGATAAGGTGATTAAAATAAAAAGAAAATTATTAATGCTGATTTTTTCAAGTAAAATTCGAAAATATGAGGATCAAGGAGAAATAAGATTTTGTTGATTTTCTTGGAAAGATATTATGGAAGATATGTATTCTAGAAGTACAAGAATATCTCATATATTCAAGAAGATCCAAATCTTTGGATTTCAACTTGAAATTTTCGAAAATTACACCTATTGTGGAGGGTGAGATTTTTGTGGAATATTTTATTTTGGAGAAAAGAATATATGAGATATATTCAAGATTTCTTAGAGTCTAAGAAAAGATTTTTTCCAAGGCCCATATTCCTTAAGATTTTCGGCCACCTCCATCTATAAATAGGGGATGATTATTTCATCCCCAAGTACATAATTCCATGTGTTGGAAAAATCAAGAAGCATAGATATTTTTCTTTTTCCTTAGTTTATTAAATTGCATGAAAGCGTCTCCCACCGGCGATCAAGTGAGGTGAAAAGGGAAATACTTGAGAAGGCTTTGGGTTGATAGAACGTGATTACAAGTGTCCCGTATATCCAAAGGCCATTACTACGAGAGGTACGTTAATCGCATATTTACTTGTTTAATTCCACCTAGTTAAATATGTGAAATTAATTTAACATGCATGATGATAATTAGTTGTTGGAATTATTATTTGAATTAATTAGGATTAATTCATGCTAGTAATAATTGTATTTAAATTCGTATTTAAAGTTCATCCCGAATAGATCTCGGGCACCCCTATATTTTCCCAACAACTGGTATCAGAGCCACGGTTTCGGGCTCTGAATTTTGAATTGGAATTTAAATTGTTGAACATTAAATTTTAAATTGGATAGTAGAATTGTTAGATCTTTTTTGCAGGTATCCAATTGTCATGGTTTTTAATGTTGTTAATTTCATGCGTGTGAATTAATTTGGTTTTTAATTCGATTCGTTCGAATTCGTTTTTCTCGTGAGAAAATCCACGAGTAGATTAGTTGTTTTTATTTTGATTTGATCATTGTAATAGACTAGTCTAGATCTAGTATTTATTTTTTTTGTAAAAATAAATTGTAACCGGATCGTGACGAAGAATGAAGAATTAAAAACGGCGTACCCGGACGACGCATACAAGCGTGGAGCGTGTATGGAGGTAAAATCATGCAAGGGGTGAAGAAAACGAGGACGAACGGCGAAAAAACGGCGCACGGGGGTGCACGGCGCACACCGTGCGCAACGGACGCACGGCGCCGCGCGCACGGTGCGCGCGCGCCTCAGCTGGGGTCGGCAGCGCCTCGGGGCGCCCCAGGCAGCGCCTCGGCGCGCTTCTGTGCAACGCCTCGGGCGCGCCTCGGGTGCGCCTCGGGGCCGCGCTTCGGCGCGCCTCGGGCGTTTTTCCAGCGCTTCTCGGGCCGGGAAGCGCGCGGGCCCACTTCGTGGGCCGACGCGCGCTGTATCTCAAGCCGTGGAATTTTTCGGTTCGTGTTTTTTTACGTGTGATTTTAAACGTCGTCCCGAACCCCAAACAATGCTGTTTTTGAAGAAGTGTTGTTGTTCGAGTGGGAGCACGTCGAGACGAACGTCGGAAAGCAACAAGGACAATTTTTTCGCATCAAGACGTGAAGAAATTAAACCGTGACAATTGGATTCGAGTGCTCCAATGTGTTTAATTTTGTTTTGATGGATGTTTTATTTCGTGCACTTATTATTATTTGTTAATATGTGTTTTGCATGAATTTAATTGTCCAAGAAAAACCTTACTTTCGAAAATTACTAAGTATGTTTTTATAATCGCAATTTTATTCCGGATATTAAAATTGGATTAATTTGACCTCCATAATTTATTTATTTGTGAAGTTCTTTTGGAATACATTTCCCCCTCGGATCGGCCAAAAGAACGGATTTCACATGAATAAATTCCGAAAGGATGATTGTGGATTATTACTAGTGGCGGTATTGACCCTCACCACGAGTGGCTTGCTCAAAGCGAAATAATAATCCTGTATTTAATTATGGTTATTACTTAGGCATAGGAAATTGATATTAACTTACTCCCCTCGGAGTCCCTGTCAGTTTCTATGTGGTCAAAGTGGGAGCCAACTATTAATTTTGAATTAAGGATTTGTAACTTTTAAGTTTGTAATCCGCTTGAATGTGTTTAAATGTATAGACCACCCCTCGTGGCGCATTTAAATTGTTTCGAGATGTTGGCTGATGCATGATTATATTGTTTTAAGGTTTCAATATAATTGATGTGATCAAATTTATGTGATAATTTCATATTTTTCTAGATATTGATATGAATGTATGTTTTATTCTCAGTTCATCATGTCGCAACCTTTTAATCCACTGTTTAATATACTTAAAGATAATAAACTTTTTGGAGAGAATTATATCGATTGGAAATGTTTTTTTTTTAAAAAAATTTGTCCTTACTGCACGAAAACACAATTGGGTTATTTATGTTAATATACCCGGCAAGCCTAATGATAAGTCAAGCATTGGGAAGAGGCAGTTTATGATCGGAAGCGTGACAATGAATGAAGTGCATCATCTTGACATTTCTGTCTGAGGATTTGAGGCGCGTTCATGAAGACATTGTATCCGCTGTTGAAATCATGGAACACCTTGAAGAGATGTTTTCACATCAGAATCCCATGACAAATCAGTTCACCAAACATGACTCGGTCAAGTTGGAAATGGTGGAAGGAACGCCCGTGAGGGAGCACGTTCTCGAGATAATGGCATACCTTAACAAGTTGGAAGTACTTGGTGCGGATTTTGATTGATTTCATATACCATTCCCTACCGAGAAGCTTTGAGTAGTTTCATCTGAACTGTCAGATGAATGAACGGACAAGTCGTTTGCCCGAGCTCTTGCAAGCTTTAGTTTCGGTGGAGGTGATAATGGAGCACCAGTCTAGTGCTATGGTGGCTAATGGTTCGTCTACCTCTTTTGGTCCCAAGGGAGGGAAAAAGAGGAAGAGAACCAAAGGCCGGATCCAAGCAAATCCAATTGTTGCGAAAGGCAAATGCAAAGGCAAGCATCGAAGGGGAAGTGTTTTAGTTGCGGTGAGAGAGGACAATGGAGGTCTGCCTGTTCCAAGCCTAAGAGGTTAGGAAAGTTAGGTAATTCACACACCTTAGTCGTCGAAACTTGTGAAGTGGCGTATGCTGTCTATTCGTGGATAGTGGATACGAGAGCTACTGATCACATTTGTTTCATGGGTTTAAGCTAACCCGACGACTTAACGGAAGTGAGATCCCCATCACATCGGGCAATGCTACGAGAGTGGCAGCTGAAGCAGTGGGAGAAGTGCGCCTATCTTGTGAAGATAGAGTTATGGTCTTGAGAGACGTTCTTCATGTTCCTAGTTTAGAAAGAACTCAACCTTCAGTTTCTAAACTGTTTTGAATAGATACTCAGTTTCTTTTAATAAGGATGTTATTATTGCTTGAAACGATGAGTTTATCCGTTCCGGAACTTTAATGGATGATCTTTATACCATTATTTGGGCACACCACTCACAAAATTGAATCTAATAACACATCGATTATTTCGAGTAATAAAAGAAAGCGTTCTTCGGAGATGAACGAAACACTTCTATGGCATCTTAGACTAGGTCATATTAATCTAAAGTGGATAGAGAGATTGGTGAAAGACGGATCCTTGGAATCATTCCAAGTCGAACCGTTTCCAACTTGTGAATCCTGTTTAGAGGGTAAAATGACCAAGAGGGCATTTGGAGCCAAGGGGAATAGAACTACGGAAGTGTTAGAACTCGTTCATACCGATATGTGTGGTTCAATGACGATCATAGCAAGAAGAGGTATGAGTAATTTGATGATTACTCAAAATACGGATACATCTACCTTATGATGCATAAGGAAAGAAGTATCAAGTCTCTACGATTTGTTCGTGGAGGCGAATACCTTAGCAATGAATTCTTGAACTACCTATCGGAAGAAGGGATTGTATCCCTGTTGACCACATCGGGAACCCCTCAATAGAACGGTGTGGAGGAACGAAGGAGCCAGACTCTTTTAGAAATAGTCAGATCCATGATGAGTTATTCGGATTTACCCAAGTCGTTTTGGGGTAACGCCTTGGAAACAACGACTTACATTCTAAACTTGGTGCCATCCAAATCGGTTCCTAAAACCCCAATGGAATTGTGGACCGGGCGCAAGCCCAGTCTAAGACACTTGCGGATTTGGGGTTGTCCGGCATACGTGCTAGACGAGGAAGCCGGTAAATTGGATCCACGTTCGGAATTAAGGTTGTTTATAGGATATCCCATGGGAACGAAAGGGTGTATATTCTATAGTCTCAAGGATTAAAAGACCGTGATTAGTTCGCACTTTAAATTCTTGGAGGAAGACTATATGAACAAAAGAAAGCCCAGAAGTGAGATTACCTTAGACGAGTTAAGAGGGCGAACTCCTATACCAAGTATACAAGATGATATACCACACGTCATACCTTCACAACCGGAACCCCGTCGTAGTGGGAGGATTGCAAGGCAACCCGAGAGATTCATGGGAATTGGAGAATCTTCGGATTTGATTCCCGGCGATGAATCAGACCCATGAACGTACGACGAGGCAATCCAAGACAAAGACGCGGAAGTGTGGCAAACCGCAATGGAAACCGAGGTGGGTTCGATGGATTATAATCAAGTGTGGGAGTTGGTTGATCCACCTAATGGGTAGAGCCCATTGGATGCAAGTGGGTGTACAAGAGGAAAAGAGGACCGGACGGAAGGGTAGAGACCTTCAAAGCAAGGCTTGTGGCCTGTGGTCTGTAGCTATGCTTAAGTCCATCCGTATTCTCTTGTCGATCGCTGCGCACTTAGATTACGAGATCTGGCAAATGGATGTCAAGACAGCTTCCCTTAACGGAAGTCTTGATGGGATCTATATGCTACAGCCCAAAGGTTTCGTTGAAAAAGGCCAAGAGCACCTCGTATGCAAGCTTAAGAGATCCATTTATGGACTTAAGCAAGCATCGCGTACTTGGAACCAGTGTTTTGATCAATTGATTAAGTCTTATGGGTTTGTGATCAAAACAAGTTCGAAAGTTGTGTGAAAGATGTGACGGAACTGCGGTGGTATTCTTAGTATTATGCGTAGACAATATTCTGCTCATTGGAAACAATGTAAAGGTATTGTCAGACGTAAGGGTATGGCTGTCAAAACAGTTTGATATGAAGGACTTAGGGAAAGCCGGTCACATCCTTGAGATCAAGTTCACTCGAGATCGCAAGAGGAAGATGTTGGGCTTATCGCAAGTTTCATACAAAGCCACTGTTTTGAAGCATATCAGCGTGCAAGATTCCAAGAAAGGTTTTGTACCTTTTAGGCACGGAATCCATCTATCCAAAGAAATATGCCCTAAGACGCAAGTGGAGATAGATGACATGAAAGACGTTCCGTACGTTTCGGACGTAGGAAGTCTTATGTATGCAACGTTGTGTACGAGACCGAATATCTGCCTTGTCGTGGACATGATGGCAAGATAATAAAGTAATCTCGGGAAAGCACATTAGATTGCAATTAAATGCGTCCTTTAGTTTCTGAAAAGAACTTAGTATGGAATGCTGATTTAACAGTCAGACAATCTAATTCCCATGGGATACACGGACTCAAATTTCCAATCAGACATAGACTCCAAAATACCTACCTCGGGTAGTGTGTTTTGCATGGGAGAAGGAGCCATGACATGGAGAAGCGATTTGCAGAAATGCATCGCAGATTCGACCATGGAAGCCGAATAAGTAGTTGCTTGTGAAGTAGCGAAAGAAGCGGTTTGGCTCAAGTACTTCTTAGTGGACTTGGACGTAGTTCCGAATTTACCCGACAAGATAACTGTCTTTTGTGACAATGCCGGGGCAGTTGCAAATTCAAGGGAACCGAGAACCCACAAGGCCAACAAACACATTGAAAGAAAACACCATCTTATACGAGAAATCGTTAAGAGAGGAGATAAAGAGGTGGCAAAGATATGCGTCGGGGATAACCTAGTAAATCCATTCACAAAGGGTCTGCCTCTGAATACATTCGAGAGACATGTGGATGGAATGGGAGTCAAGACTATTGCCAATCTGCTTTAAGTATAAGTGGGAGGAATTATTAGGTTAGTGTAGGTTGACATAAGATGTCACGTAGAGCTACTACACTAAGACATGCGTGATGTATACTAAAAGCAGACTTTAAGTATAAGTGGGAGATTGTTGGAGTTATACGTGAAAGTATGCTTTTACTTTGTATAACTCGTGTATCAAACACTCGTTTTATGAGAATAATTCTTTTATCGCATTTGCTTTAGTGATGATTGAATGTTGAATTTCTATTGCAAACCGTTCAATATATAGTACGTGTTACATTGTAGTTAATGTGGTGATACCCGATCACGGAAGACGACATTAACAGTTTACTTGTAACTAAACGTACATTTCACGACCTAGGTGGAATTGAACAATCCACCGTGAAAGGTCGATGTGTAAGGCTCAGATTGGCCTGTCTTGACCAAGAGATTGCACTAGCACATTTAGTATGTGTTGAAGAGGTCCTACAGCGAGGAGAAATTCTTCTGTTCTGAAAGGTGAAGAATTAGACCTCAGTGGTTGTTGATTTCTTAATCTCCGTCACTTAAATAGAACCGTGTGTGCTTAGTAGTTACTGCTTTGATTCATGTTGGGTGAGAATCATTGTGACTTCGAACTTTGTGTCTTGGGCAGTAATATTAATCATACGACGGTTGCTAAGATTTAATACGGAGAAACGCGTGCGAGTACGGCTCGTGTGATTAGTCCCCTTGGTGGGCTCAGAAGTTTTATTGTACCAAATCTTGCAAGTGAAGAATTAGTTTCTTCGGTACGAATAATAATGTTGAGCTGTCTTTACTCCAAGGTGAAAGATGTTAATTAATTTAGAGCTATTCGGAAGCTTAATTAATTAATGGACTTGATAATCTTAAACGCGGGAAATAATAACCGGGAGCCCATATTATCGTAATATGGATTAAGATGGATAGTACAATATTAATTTATTAGTGGTAATAATTAATATTAATGGGCTGAATTATATTGGGGCTCAATATTGAAATTCAGAAGTCCATTAGGAGGTCCAATCTTAATTCTCCTTAAGGCCCCTCAAGTAGCCCATTAAGTAGCCCAATAATGATAAGGTGATTAAAATAAAAAGAAAATTATTAATGCTGATTTTTTCAAGTAAAATTCGAAAATATGAGGATCAAGGAGAAATAAGATTTTGTTGATTTTCTTGGAAAGATATTATGGAAGATATGTATTCTAGAAGTACAAGAATATCTCATATATTCAAGAAGATCCAAATCTTTGGATTTCAACTTGAAATTTTCGAAAATTACACCTATTGTGGAGGGTGAAATTTTTGTGGAATATTTTATTTTGGAGAAAAGAATATATGAGATATATTCAAGATTTCTTAGAGTCTAAGAAAAGATTTTTTCCAAGGCCCATATTCCTTAAGATTTTCGGCCACCTCCATCTATAAATAGGGGATGATTATTTCATCCCCAAGTACATAATTCCATGTGTTGGAAAAATCAAGAAGCATAGATATTTTTCTTTTTCCTTAGTTTATTAAATTGCTTGAAAGCGTCTCCCACCGGCGATCAAGTGAGGTGAAAAGGGAAATACTTGAGAAGGCTTTGGGTTGATAGAACGTGATTACAAGTGTCCCGTATATCCAAAGGCCATTACTACGAGAGGTACGTTAATCGCATATTTACTTGTTTAATTCCGCCTAGTTAAATATGTGAAATTAATTTAACATGCATGATGATAATTAGTTGTTGGAATTATTATTTGAATTAATTAGGATTAATTCATGCTAGTAATAATTGTATTTAAATTCGTATTTAAAGTTCATCCCGAATAGATCTCGGGCACCCCTATATTTTCCCAATACTTAAGGGGTCATCTAATTTGGGGTTGATGTTTGAGAAGATGACTGATATGAAAAATCCACTGATAGGATTTGTTGATTCTGATTTTGCTGCTAACCTGGATACCAGAAGGTCCTTGACAGGGTACACATTTACTCTTTACCACACTGCTGTGAGTTGGAGATCTGTGTTGTAGAGTGGAGTTTCCTTATCCACCACTGAAGCAGAGTTTGTGGCAGTCTCTGAAGCAGTTAAGGAAGCTTTGTGGTTGAAAGGCATCATTAGAGATTTTGGAATTCAACAAAAGGATGTGGTCATTCATTGTGATAAACAGAGTGCTGTTCATTTGGTTAAACATCAAGTGTTTCATGAGAGATCAAAGCATATTGATGTAAGGTTACACTTTGTAAGGGAAATCATAGACAAAGGGGTGGTCCAGTATCAGAAGATATCTACTGATGATAATGTTGCTGATATGTGTACGAAGTCTTTACCTAGCCTGAAGTTCAAGTTCTGTGTTGAACTGGTAAAGATGGACACATGGAAGGTCCACTTAGATGAAGTCAGCTGAAGTGTAGTTAGTTCAATAGACTTGAAGTCTTCTGCGGTTGAGGAGAAGTCAACTGACATTCTATTAGTAGCGAGACTGCGAATCTAAGCTAAGGGAAAGACGGTTATAACTGAAATCCGTTACTGAGGCGGTTACTTGCTGGAGTACTACTATATATGTGATGCATGCACAATGATTCAAAGAGATGAGACAAGATGAGTTGAGTTTTATACTTTCATTCTTAGAGCTGAGTTTAGGGTTGTGAGTACGATATCTCTGTAACCATATTAGGTTTCTGCAAGAGGAAATTCCTTGAGTGTTTGTGAGATTGAGCGACTGTAATCCCTTTGAGTTCTCATAGTGCAAGATCGAATCTCTCCGATCCCGTGGATGTAGGAGTTATCTCTGAACCACGTAAAAGTCTAGCATTCTTATATTTTTGTTGTTTTCAATATTCTTGCTTGTTGTTCCATAATTCGATTCCTTAATTACAAGTTTTTCTTGTGAATCTAAAACTGTGATTCAACACAAACACAGTATTAAAAATGATATCAGAAACCAAAAAACTAAGGAAAACATAAAAACTTGGTCAAATTTGGTGAATTAATCAATACCATCAAAATGTTTTAGGTGATGCATTAGATACATCATACATCCCACTATCATCATCTTTATTCAATGTTTGTCATTTAAACAACATATTCTTGAAAGCATAAGTCTCTAATTTATTTATTTTTCAGTGTTAGGTAATGTAACTTTTCTTTGTAATTCACCATAACTGTTCAAAATGAAAAAAATTATTTTCTGTATGACTCATCATTTTGAATAGTTATTGTGATTTCCTTTGAAAAGTTACGCTATATTACATTAAAAAGTTACAACACCTAATTCAAGTTCATAAATGAATAGCACCAATAACATTTAAAATGAATCTAATCAACTAAATTGACTAAAAAGTTGTTCGAATATATCAATAACTAGTTAGACTATGAAACATCATTGTCATCTTACAGGTTCATGAGAAAAACAAAACCCACATAAAACAAGAATTGCTGGAAATGAATATTATTAGTTTTCAAAAACCACTCACATTGCAACAAAATAAAATTGAATTTAGAGCTTGAGTTACTTGCCAATTAAAAATTTAAGATTATTCAATCCAAGGCCAACACCTCTACCCAAAATATAGTAAATAATAATCACGGAACCAAATACAATCATCTCTTCTCGTGCTTATGTATTAACCATAAAAAAAAAACCATATATAAGTTTCAAATAATGGCATATTTATCTCCATCTCCAATCCAACTAGAAATAATCATCTAATTAATATAAGCAAAATCTCCTCCTCTAATTTTAAAAAAGAAAAAGTTATGCAGGCTAAATAACAGTTAAAAAAACACGAAATGGCCGAACCAAATAACAATTGAAAATCATAAAAACAATAATGGAGCTAAAGTACCTTGAAAACCCACAAGAAATTTGTGAGAATGTTTTCTCAATAAAACCGGCCAATACCCATCTTAACCGTAACAAAAAACACTAAAATCGGAGATGGATAAAGGAATTGAAAATAATTTCGTCTTGCTTTGATGCGAAGAAAAAGTTAAAAAATGAAAAATTTGAAAAATAAAGAGGTGAAGATATGCGGAGAAAGAGAGAAAATGAGATGAGAGAAAGCAAGGGTTTTAAAACTGAAGAAAGAAAAATGAATTAAATGATTTTTATATGTGACCTGAAATCGGTTGTGCCGATTGGGTGCATCGTGTACTAGATTAAAATGAGACATTGTCTTGATTTAAATAAAACTATATTTTCTTCCCATAACAAGAGATATATCAGATCAAAATTTATTCCTCAAATAATAGACACGAGTATTATTTTCTTTTAGAAAAGTTTGAAGATACCTCGCACCCCTCGCCTTTAACGACAATGATTATTGATAGTTTATGGAGTAATCAAATATAAACTACACCATTTGCAAATGTCATTTCAATATCCACCACCGTCATAACAGCTGCTCCATACTACACAATAAGTTATTTAATGATTTTTGGCGAATTAGTTCTACTGTTCCATTTATTGTTCAATCACGTATATTTGAAAGTTACTTATATTGTATTAAATGATATCACAGTATGTGTCGTGTATTGAAAGTAATGAAATATGAGATAAGCACTAAAGTTCAATAAAAATCATAACCGAAAAATTGAGTTAGGATGTGTTCCATATCACGTTTCGCATGAAACTTATTTTAAAGTACAAGATGAAACTGCAAATCGAACACTAGATCTCATTTCCTAATATTTTTTTAAATAACTTATCGAGTAATATGGAGCAGTTGCTATGATGTCAATAGGATTGGACACATTGAGAAAGCTAGAGAGGGCGTAAAATTTAGCTTATATGAGCCGACTTGATAATGTCCCAAGAACTGCATAACAATCTTTAACCACCATGTTGCAAACAATTTTGTGAAAAATCTTTATTTCGTATTTCAATTTTGGCAGGATATACCATCACATATGTTTTGTGCTAGACAATAGATGGGTGATTGATATCCAGGAGCGGTGATTTTGGAGTTACCGTCGAGCTTTCTTCAGTATGTTTCATACATTATTGGATCACCATTGTACATTGAGAAAATGAAAAAATAAATTTAATTAAGAGATAAGATTAGGGGGTTAGTAAAACTAAAATATGAGCACACTTGCGTAGAGACATCGTGGAATTGAAAACTAGCAAATATTTAAAATACACACTAAAAATCACATTTTTTTATGGAACCCCTAATAATTTGGGAAAGAAAACACACACACATATGCTCTCTACACACACAGATGAGAAAATAAAATCTTCAAGAATTAAGAGAAAACACACCCACACATTACATTGATTAAGTGTATGAAAAATGCAAAAATGAAATAAATACACACTTATCTAAGGTTGATGGTGGATTCAAGCTGATGGTTTTATGTTTCACAAACAACATGTGAAGTTGCAAAGCTCACAATAGCAATTTTATTGCCTGAGGCCATTTTTTTTTTTTCAATTTAATAGCAAATTCTTAAGATTTTGAAACTCTTTTTTTTCACTCTTAATTTACTGATATATATACGATATAATTTCCAAGGTCGTATGCTCCTATATTTATAGGCGCCACAAATTTATTATTTCAATTATTGTTTAATCTATTTATTGTTGTAGGTTTATAATATCATCTAATACATATGATGTTAGGAAAACATTGAATAGAATAGTTGAATCATAAAGACACGATCTCACTCATTTTATTATACTCCGTATTTATGGTTCACGATCTCACCCACTTTGTTATAATATTTTTATATTATATATTTGGTGACAATTGTTGGGATCCTCTATCTAAAATGATGTTTGGTTGCATATCATGAATACACATCAATGCATACATTTATGGTGCTACGTTTATAGATGTATCAATATACATTGTATATTGTGCAGAACATAAGAAAAAATATAATGAAACACAAATTCTAAATGTGCACTCAAGTGCATGACATGCACTTGAATTTTAAACTCAATTTTGATTTTTTTTCAAAACACACACTAACACACTGAAGTGTGTGTGTGTGTGTTTTTTTTTTTTTTTTGCAATTGAGGTATTACTGATTACTTTTTGGGCTATTACTCATTTCTACTTGGGGTATTTTTTTCAAAATCCAAGTGCGCACAAAAACTACTCATAATGAAAAAAATAAGACTGCAAGTAATTAAATACAAATCATGTTACTTCTAATTTAAATGTAAAATTAACTTCTTTCTTTTTAAGAAAAAAATGTTTTATAACTTAAGAAATGCAGGAACAAAAGTTATTGAGAAGACCATCCACAATAATTGGAGGCTTGACACAATAGTAAGGACTTAAAAATGATCAAAATGTCTTCTCAAAATGCTGAGCTAAATCGTTGATTTTCTTATGAACAGACAAATCAAATAATCATCTAATTATGATTGTGGGTGTATAATATCATCTAATGCATATAATGTTAGTAGGTGAATTATAAAGACACGATCTCACCTACTTTATTATAATATTTATGATTCACGATCTCCCCACTTTATTGTAATATTTTTATATTATATTTGGTGATAGTTGTTAGGATCCTCCATCTAAAATGGTGTTTTGTTGCATATATATTTATGGTTCCACTTTTATAGATGTATAAATACACAAGTGCATGGTGAAATTTTAGAACATAAGAAAAAATATAATGAAAAAAAGATCTCAAGTGATTAAATACAAACCATGCTTTTAATTTAAAATGTAAATTTAACTTTTTTCAACTAAAGAAATTTTATAACTTAACAAATGCATGCAAGAACAAAAGCTATCAAGAAGATCATCCACAATAGTTGGAAGCTCGATCCAATAATAAGGACTTGGAAATGATTTAAATGTCTTATCAAAACGATGAGCTAAAACGTGACTTTCTTATGAACATAAAAATCATATAATCAATTTTTGTTGTGTTAATATAGCTAGTGACCATTGCAGAAGGAGAGCTATAATTTTTCTTCATTATATCATCATTGTCCCACTTGTCGTTCCACCACTTTCACTACTCAGTTACCACTCTCCTTCTAAAATGACCACTTTCACTACTCAGTTACCACTCTCCTTCTAAAATGAATTTTGAAGCTTACGTTGTCAAAACTTGTCCCAAGATAATAAAGAAACAATAATAAATAATGAGCACAAAATGGAATGACAGGGTTCGTGATAAACTAGAAAGCCCTTTCAAATGTCATCCAGTAGCTTAAGTGTTCTATCAATAGGGTAAACAAGAGAAAAGACAAGGCAACCTCCAGCATCATTCATATCCTCAAAGAGTTTGGAGTCTTGCTATCTTGATATTTCTTTGTCTAAAACCCCATTCCCCTGTAATAATTTCAGCATTGTTGTTAATGATCAATTAATTGACCTAAAAAGCATGTTTTCCATATTCATGTGGAGCATGGACATGAACGGTCTCTCGGATGCCCATGTTTACCCTGAGATCCAATAAGACTCAATTTGTATTCTGAATAATTATGTTTTCACTACAAAAAAAGCTCATGGCAGTGAGGGTATGACGAGAATTCACTTAAACCCTCGCTATTAGCGAGTGAATTTTTTTTTTTAGCCAAGGACCAATCAATCCCTCGCCTGTATGGTAAGGAATGATGAGAATTAATTGAAATAAATATGCAGGTGGTAGTACCCCTCAACCCTGCTGCAGGATATCCGACATCATATACAATTGATCGGGAACACGTATGTATAATTAATCATGCCTATTATATGTTTTTACTGGTTTAACAAAGGACTTTGTAATTAATTTGCTAATTACCGTTAATATTTTTCAGGACTTAATATATAAATGTTGCCTCATCCCTCAAAACACGGTTTCCCAAATAATTTGGTGGATTTTGATGCAAGTTATGGATGTTTGCGCAGGAAATTGAACTTAGGTATTGCAGGAGAGAAAAAAAACATTATTGGAACAAGTTTAAGGTCTTAATTAATTATTGAAACTATATTTTCATTATTTCATTTTAATGTTTCTTTTATATATAGTTTTATTAATTATTTTATTAATTTTATTTTTTTGGAGAAGGTGCAGATGGGAACCAACACTTTATAACGAGGTGTATGACGTCTTTTTGGAACAGACAAAAAATCAATATCATGACATGTTGTTCAAGGGACAAAAGAATTACGTAGACAATGGAAAAGTCCCCACCATCAACTAAGTAATGTGGGCTTCACTTTATCAATCTTGGGGACTAAATTAATTATGCATATTTATTTTTTCAATGAATTATTGTTTATTTTGTTATTCAGTTTCCTTTAATGTTACACTTTTATTTTAATTTATGATAATTTATTGAACTATGTTGTTCACTTGAATGTATTTGTTAATTTTATGGGGCACTTGTTATTTACTACAATCCTATAAGCCTAAATGCACTATACAATATAAAAGAATCTCACGGTACCAATCATACAATTTGGTGGTCCCCACCATTAATTAAAACTACAAGCTCATACAATTTGATGGGACCATATTCAAAATCTAATTCTTACAAAATTTGACACACTTTTGACTGATTGACGTCTTTTTGCACAGTTCCCGAAGCAAAATTTTGACCAGTAATATTTGTTATTTTCGAGTGTTTATTAATTCTGAACATAAACATAAATTTTATGAACACATGTATAAAGTAATTTTTGAACATAAATATAAATATTTGAGAATTCTAGCAAATTCAAATTCAAAAACATTTCTTTCATTATTAATTTGAGAATTACATATAAAAAATTCCAAAAGTATTACATATGAAAAATTAGGCACGAACAGCCCAAAAATTTATGAACAGACTACAAAAAAAATGTGCACAATCGCACAAAAATTATGAACAAAAGCTCTAAAATTATGAACAAATGCCGCTAAATTATGAAAAAAAAGACGTATTCATGTTTTTCTCCAGAAACTTCCAATTCTTTTTATATTTTAATACCTGAACTTAACAATAAATGAAAAATAAAGCAATTGAATAAGTTAAGATTGAAGAAAAAAATTCATCAACAAATTCACAATCAATTTTCAAACTCCATTAATACCCACCTCCAATACCAAATTTGTTAAGTTCACATATTATATAGCTGCAGAGTATATTTAAAACCTGGAATAGCTAGACAACTTACAAAATTATTACTGATCAATTCAAAAATAAATTTAATTCAGTAAACAAAGTAAATTCGAATTAATCCTTTGCAATTTTGGTGTAACGATGGGATTGATCGTTGCTTACTTTTAGATAAAATTTGGCCAGTGATATTGGATGATCTGTTATTCTAGAATTAGTTTAATGTTAGATTAATTTATTGATATATCTAAAAATTGTTGTTAGGAATTCCATAGGGAACTTATGTTTGATTTAGATCTTCGACTTTGAAACTTTACTAAAAAAATTCTAGGAAATAGTAGAGTGTTGTTAGAAATAGCAAAAGAAATTTGTGTAGTTATGGTTCTCTCACGCACCCACCCCATAACTACAGCACACACCCTACATCAGCGACCGCCCCCTCACACGCACACACTCTACATCCCCCTCCTACTCACACACATACACACAAATAAATACAGATCGAGTACATACATATAGTGGAGTGACAATTCACAGTGGATCTGATCGATGGCCTTCGTTCCTCTCTACGGTGGAGGCAGCTAGGTGGATCTGGGCGGTGGTCTCCGTCTGGGCGGTAGATCTGGACGATGTCTACAGTGTTCTTCCATCGAAAATTAGAGGGAGACGACTGAGAGATTGGTGGTGGCGGCGGCCAAGGCGGTGGCGACAGTCACGACGGTGGGTGAGAGGGTTTATGATAGTTAGAGAGAGTCAGAGAGGTATGAGGAGGTGGGTGGGTGGGTTAGTTTTTGAAATTTGAGGAGTGAGATGAATGAGATATACATATTATATGAAACAGAAAAAAGAAAGAAAAGAGAGAAAGCTGACAAAGAGGAGAGAGAGAGTGCTGAAAATACAAAATAATAGTCAATGATATCAATTTGTGTCATGAGGAATCTCATGTTTTATTATGCATTTAAGGGTCTCAAAATATAGTATCTTGTGTATTTCTCTAATTTTATTGTATAAATTAAATTGTTAAATTATTTCAATTATTAACCTTAGTTTATATATATATATATAGTTTACATAAATTCTAAATTAAAAATATATATTCTAATTAACAATGTTACAATACGATTAGTATATAGAATTGACATCTTAATTATATAAGATGTAATTTAAATTTAAAAAGCAAAAACATAACTTGGATATATATAATTTGAAACCATTTGTAAACAATTAGTGCCCCCAACTCGACTTGCCGAAGGTAGGGGTGACAAATCGTGTAATCGTGTCATTTATCGTGTCCTCGATAATGACAAAACACGATATGGTGAAACATGAACAAAATACGATAAGTATATGTGTCGGCACAACACGAACATGAAATTTTTTGTGTCAACACAACACGATAAAGACACAATAATAAATTTTATAATATAATCTAATAAAATAATATTTAAAATTTATTATCATGTTTTAATTGCATATTTGTTATTAAGATGTTACTAACAAATATAAGTAATGTATATCGGATCACTAGTAGATTAACAAGTTGCTAACATATTAATGTGTCATATGTTAATTTTATTGTGTTTAGCGGGTTGGCACGATTAGAAATCTATGTGTCGTTATCTGGTTGACACAATAAGGACACAAACATGATAAGCACAAACACTAACCCACAATTTTCGTATCATTTTTATGTTGTGTTATCGTGTTTTATCCAAAATTGTCATCCCTAGCTGAAGGCACCCTCAATTCGCCTAGAGGTGGCGTGTTCAAAATTGGGCGGGGGCGCATTTATATGCCTTCATAGGAGAAAAACAATTATATATATATATATATATATATATATATATATATATATATATATATTCTTCCGTACAATGACGCACATGGCTTGGTGGCTCGATGGTTAGCTTGTCCTGTGGATGCTTCAATGGCACGCATTCGCACTCAGCCATCCACATTTATAAAATTATATAGCTCAAAAGAAGACGAGGGTTGAGGCACTCGCTAATGGCAAGGATTTGGCGAGAGAGATATACTCACCCCAGGCACAAGTTTAGCGAGCACAAAGCCCACCACCATTGGCGAGAATCAGTTAACCCTCACTAAATGGTGAGAATATTTTTCTTCTTGCCGAACCCTCACAAACAAGATTTGGCAAGAAAAAACCCTCGTTGCCGGTTTTTTTTCTTTCTTTCTATAGTTTTAGATTGAGGATGATTTTCCCTTTTAGTTAGGGGGTCTTGTATCTTTGGACGCGCGTTGTATATGCCTGTTAATTTATTTTAATAGATTCTTCTAAAAAAACATTTACTAAAACTTAAAAAATGGAAACCAAGTGCTTGAAAAAAATTATAGGATTAAAAGTGATAGTAATGAAAACAAAATCATTAAAGAAGTGTGATGAGTGAAACCAAAGCAATTTTCACTACAAACATTCAATCTTAAAATTCAAGGTCAATATATATCAAAATAACAGATAATAATATAGAGAATGTGATAAAATATTTCTTGTTCAATTGGTAGGTGAAAAAAAGAAAAAAAGAAGATATAAATGGATTGAGAGCATTATATTTTCACATTGGACTGAAAAAAGAAAAAAAAGTATTTGGAATTTAAAATATTTTATGCATCATATCCAGGATAGAGCTTACAATTTGAGTCTGCCCGATTTTTGCCCATCAGGCCAATTGATTTTCTTGAGTTGCATCGGACATGTCCAAACATCCATTGGGCCTATAAAAAATGTAGTTCAGTCCAGCCTTAGGCTAGCGAGCCAATAGACCATATGATTGGGTTAACATTCAGACCATTCAAGTGTTCGGTTCTGCAAGCCCGGAAGATAACCAAACCCACAAGTATGAGAGAATATTAAGGAATCATAGAAATGAACTTATTTCACACCCTTCTAGAAGTTCGGATTTTTAAATGAGATAAAAAAATTAAATCCAACCTCTATTTTTTTAATAAAAATTATTTATAAACAATTATGAGACAAAAATTAAACATAAAAACTCCGGTTCTGCAAGTCCGGATGATAACCAAGCCCACAAGTGTGGGAGAAAAACATACAAATGAACTAGTTTCACACCCTTCTACAAGTTCTGACTTTTAAATGAAATGAAGAGCTTTTAAACCCAACCTCTATTTTCTAATAAAAAATATTTATAAACAAAATTTAATTTATATGATATAAAAATTAAACATAAAAACACTAATTCAGTAGTGCACGTACAAATTGTTGTAAATAAGTGCGTAAATTAAGAGACATCGTTTGTTGACCCAGTTCGTCCGGAAGGACTACGTCTGGGGGCGATCCAAGCCAGAAGTTTCACTAATGATCTTGTGTATGAGAGTTATTACAATAATGAATACAATGATCTATTTATAAGAATAAAACCTTAGTCTAAGATATAAAGCCCGTTGGGTTTCTTGGTCCATAAGTAATGTCCACATCAAATCTTCTAGATTTGGAATAAATCTTCTAGATTCACAACACTCCCCCTTGGACATTACGACATAACATAAATGTCGTGTTATAAAAACTCCACGTGCTAGGTATCGGCCAAATAATAAGTTAGAGAGTAATGTTATTGATCTTCTAGATCTAAATCTTCTAAATTTATTTTGGGGTTACCGCTCCCCCTGAAGACAACAACACTTTAAGTCTTTGCATCCTAATACCATGAACGTACTTTTCAAAAGTAGACGTAGGTAAGGATTTAGTAAATAGATCTGCTAGATTGTTACTAGATTGCACTTTTGAATGGTAATCACGTCACTCTTCTGGAGTTCGTATAGGTAGAAAAACTTAGGTGAGATAAGTTCCATCAGATTTTTACTTGAAGCGATTTTACTAACTTCTACTAGTCGCTTACCCGCAAGCGGACGGGTTCACTGTAGTATAAGTACGTATAATGACCAAGTAGTATCGAACCCAAGGGATGGTGTATATGCGAATAGATCCCTGAAGATCTACGCGTCGTAGTTAATATGAGTGTATTGTTTTTGGATTTTTTTTGAAAGAGTAATTAAACTAAATTGAAATTATCCTACGAATGCAAAAGGAAAATTAAACGAAATATTAAAAGGTGTGTTTTCAAATATGAGATAGTGATGCTTAAGATAGGAATCCCTACGTATACTAACGGAGCAGGTACATAATCAAAATAACTGTGACACACAAGAATTAACCTAAGTCTAAGAATGCAAGGTGAAAGCTCAAGATTCTAAACCCTAATACTTTACCCTAACACTCGACTTCACTAATCTACTAACAAGTTAATAGATAGCGCTTAATTAATGAGACCCTAATTTAACTAAGGTGATGCGGTCGTCCTTCTTCGCTAAACCGGTATATGAATTAACCTTTCCTAAACTCTCTCGTTAAGTCTACTCGTTGTTAAAGAGTGATACGGTCGTCCTCTCTCTAACACCTTTCGAACGAAATTCAAGAGCGAAGTCTAGATTAATTTTAAGAATTCATTAACCAAGAGAATTAAAACCTAACGTCACAAGTTACTCTAACTACATACCCACAACCTACTTCTACGAGTTCATCCTACCCTAAGCATGCAAGGGTTTTAGCTAGACATGATTTTAACAAACATAAAAGCAATAGAAGAAACGACGAACATAAACATAATGAATTGAAGAACGAAAATATAAAACATGAACTAGGGTTTAAAGAAATAAATACTAAGAACTGAAATTTAATTACTTAAAACGAAGTTTCAAAGTGTTTAAAGAAATCAAACTAATGAAAAGGAACTAAGAAACGAAAAGAAACTAAGAATTCGTATGCAAAACCTCAACAAAACGTAAATAAAGCTTGCTCCTCTCCTTCCTCTCCAAAAACTAAGTCTAAAGTTATTTCTAAAGTTCTGGGATTTTTTCAAAACGTGTTTCGAAGAGGTATATATAGGCACGGGTCGAAACGGGAGTTAATGGGCCGAAAATACGCATCCGGAGGCAAAAATCCAAGGTTGCTCGAGCAAAACGCTCGAGCGGTCCCGCTCGAGTAGTGTAGCTCGAATGACACAATCGCTCGAGCGGTTCCGCTCGAGCCGGTCGAGCGCTGAAATTACACTGTATGTTTTGGGCGCTCGAGCAATTCGCTCGAGCGGTGGCGCTCGAGCTGCTCGAGCGCAAGAAAAGTTCTGTACGTCTTAGGTGACTTCCAACTCATCCAACTAATACTTTTCCTCGTCCGCACTAATACCAATCGTATTTCTTCAATATCTTCTCATCCGGGCATCCGTTTGAGTCGATTCAAAGTCCTACGAACTCCGTTTTTCGTCCTCGATTTACCTATGAGCATCAAAGAGACAAATTTATCAATGTGTAGAAATAATGCTCAATTGACTCTAAATACTCAATAAACTCGACCAAAATTTGGGGTATTTCAAGCTACGAATCATGACAATTTCACACCTAATCAACCCCCCCAAACTTACCATGTTGCTTGTCCCCAAGCAATGAAATAATAAGTCAAGTGAAATTGTTAGGAATGAGTCAAAGAATCAATCATGCAAGCTAATGAACTCAAGCTTCAAAAGTTAATCACCCGTATACTTACTCACTTTCTTTTATCGTACTCATGCAACAATGATAAGAAACACCAAGATCAAGCATGGATGTGCACTCAACGATGTGTTTCGCTCCCTCACAAGTGTATAACAATGATCAAGGGACTCACTCAAACATTCAATCACACAAATTGGCAGCCATAGACTTGTAAGTGCTCTCAACTCCGACCATACTCTAGAAATCAATGCCGAATCAAAAAGGGTTTTTCTCAAGGTTGTAATGTAGGCTCTTTGGACAGGTGGGAATTAATATGGTAAAGTGACTCAAGTGAGTGGAGAATAGAAAATTAAACTTTGGCACTTCGAGATTAGGGACAAACTACTTCAAGCATATTCAATTAACACTCTTTAAATTCCACTTCTCTCAACACTTCAATTTTTTCTTTCTCACTCTTTTCACTTTTTTTTCAATCACTTCACTTTTTTTTTTCTCTTTTTTCGCACAAACACATGAGCTCAATTTTTCTTTTGCTCATTTTCAATTTTTTTTTTCTTTCCCACAACTCAAATCTCATTCACACCCTTATTTTATCACCACTCAACCATCATAATTCATTTTCTCAACTCAACTCAATCCCTTCAACATTCACACTTTTCCTATTTTCCACTCAAATTGGGACAAAAAGGCTTAGGAACTGGAAATAATGTTAAAATGTGCTAGCAAATAAAAATAGGCTCAAAGGGGCTAGCAAGGGATACATGTCATTGGTAAGGAAAATTTTGGCTAAGTGACTCAATAAAAACAAAGATGGCCTAAGATCACATTCGGCATATCAAACTAGACACAATCAAGAAGCAAGAGCACACACAAGTTCTAGCATCCTTTAAGGTGATGATTCACTCACAAACGAAGAGATTAAATCATGCATTTAAATCTCGTAAGGCTCAACTCTCACGGTTTTCACATCCATGCTAGTCTAGTGCATTCTCACTCTCATCACACAAGTACTCAAAAGAAAAATTCACAAGCATACAAGTTCTCTCTCTAATCAGCTCAAACTCAAACACTCACACAAAAGAATTTCTAACTCACCCTCACAACTCACTCTACTCATCAAATCATACTCAAAGATAGCAATCAATAAGCATAAGATGATTGATAGGCATGAAATATGCAATAGCGAGTCAAATTAAAATCACCCCAAGGAGTATCTCAACAAACCAATAATCAATCAAACTCAACTCAAAGATAAGGGCGTGCATGCATGTGCAATGTAACAAGAAACATAAAAAAACTCCACCCCCCAAACTTCGACCTTGCTAGAGGTCTAAGTATGGGGTTGTGGGTTACCTCAACCAAATAATTCCTTTTCTCTCAATAGCTTTGCACACTCCCTTGTCTCAAGTTGGTTCCTTCAATCTAAATAACTCCATGATACCTTTATTCCTTTAGAGACAAGCCTACAAGCAACTCACTCAAAAACGAGGTTAAACATACGACTCACAATAACTCCCTAATAACTAAAAACAAAGCAAATAATAAAAAATAAAAATAATGGGTTGCCTCCCATTCAGCGCTATTTTTAAGGTCCTCATGCCGGACCAAGCTCGAAGGAGCTTATGGGACATCATACTAAAAAATACCTCCCTTACTCTCATAAGAGTGGTGTTTGAACTCCTTTCCTTGATGCCCCTCCATCATGAGCTCTTTTGCTCTCTCCTCATCCCCAAGTGTTATGGATCTCAACTCCTTCTTGCCTCTATCTGGAGGAGTCTTACCAAACAGTTTCTTGAGTTTGGACTTCTTCTTCTTAACTCCTTCTTTTCCCTCTAGTTGGACCACGTCCACTTTCTTCACCTCTTCATCCTTCAACTTCTTCACTTTATCCCTATCAAAAGAATCAATATCATAATGCTTATAGGTTAAATAATCAAGTGAAGGACTAACAAAATTATGATTATGAAAAGGATTAGGGATAGGAGGTGTGTCTTCAACACGAGGATCAATTGCATCCATGCAATACAAGCTCTCATCCTCCTTCGGGTGCTTCATGGCTTCATATAGGGAGATCTTCACTTCTTGATCATCAACCTTCAATGTAATCTTCCCATTTGCCACGTCTAGCACCATCCCCGCCGTAGCTAAGAACGGTCTTCCCAAGATCAGGGGCACGTGCTCATCTTCCTCCATCTCTAGGACTACAAAGTCGGCTGGAAAAATATGATCTCCAACTCTCACTAGGATGTCTTCAACCACACCTTGAGGTCGAGAGATAGACCGATCGGCAAGTTGGAGCGTCATCATCGTGGGTTGAAGTTCACCACCTTCCAACTTCTTGAAAAGCGACAAGGGCATGAGATTGATGCTCGCCCCTAAATCACAAAGCGCTCATTTCTTGATCCCGTTCCCAATGTCACATAGGATCGTGAAGCTCCCGGGATCCTTCAGCTTCTGTGGAAGCGCCTTGTTCACTAATGCGCTCATCTCGTGGTTCAGCTGCACCAACTTCGGCTCATCCACTCGCCGTCTTTTCGCTATCAAGTCCTTCAAAAACTTTGCATAATTGGGCATCTGTTCCAAAGCATCATAAAAAGGGATATTAATATGCAATTGTTTAAACACATCAAGGAACTTAGCGAATTTCTCATCAAGCTTTTTTTTCATGAAGCGTTGTGGATATGGGACGGGTATCACAGATTTGGGTACCCCCCATTCATCTTTCTCGGTCTCTTTCACTTTCTCCCTTGCTTCCTTTGCCTTCTTCCACTTAGGAACTCTCTCACCCTTCTCAATGTCTTCCTCTTCAAGCTCTTTGCTCTGATGAGACTCATCCACATCTTTATGCTTCTTAATCCCTTCACTTTCAATCCCCTTCTCAACTCCTACCTACTCAATCTCATCTCTAACTTGAGGCGTCTCAGAATCAGCAGGCATCTGAGGACCTTCATAGTTGGTTCCACTTCTAAGCTGGATCGCCTTGCAATGCTCTTTCGGGTTCCCCTCCGGCATTCTATTCACTGACTTTGCAATCTGGCTCATCTGGAACTCTAAAGAAGTGAACCTTCGATTGTTCTCTTGTTGAGTTCTAGTCCACTCAACATTCATCTTCTGGAGCTCTTGATCACGATGATCACCCTTCTTATGCAACTCCTTCACATCATACTCCAAGGATGACAATCTCTTGCTACCTTCCTCAACCTTCTGAAGGATCGTTCTCAACATCTCTTCGGTTGAGGCACCGCCTTCTCCACCAGGAGGTTTTGAACTTGGATCAACACCTGCAGGAACAGTAATACCAGCTTTTGGGTTAGCATAAGAAAAATTCTCATTCTTCCTCCATGTGTTTTGAGGAGGCTGCTGGCCTCCTTGAACTCCTTGTGTGTTCCTCCATTGATTTTGAAGTGGCTGAGGGCCTGGAGGTACAAATGGTTGGCCAAAAGAAGGTCTTCCATACTGATTTCCACCTTGGTAGCCATGCTGATTGTAATACGGACCTCCCATGTAATTGGCTACCTCTTGCTGCCCACTTGGTTGGTCTACTCTCTCATTCTCTACTGCATGCTCTCCAACCAAACTCTTCCCCAACTCGAGGTTGTTGATCTTCTCCATCATGGCCATCAATAGCCTTCTCGTTCCTTCTCCCTCTTCAGCCTGATGCACTCTCTGAAAATCTGCATCTCCACTCCAAGCACCGGCATTCGTGACAATGTTGTCCACGATCTCCCTACACCTCCCCATGCCTTGATTGCGGAATGCTCCGCCCGCACAAGCGTCTAAATGGTCTTGCCCCGCCTTGTTGGCACCACTATAGAAGAACGCCATAATGTCTCCCTCATTGTACCCGTGGTGCGGGCACTCAATCAGCATGTTTGAGTATCTCTCCCACGCTTGGCGTAAATCTTCTCCAGACTTCTGGCGAAAGGACGAGATCTCAATTCTAGCCTTGATCGTCCTAGATGGAGGGTAGAATCGCTCGAGGAACAGACGCTCGAGCTCGGCCCAAGTGGTAATACCTCCCCGCGGAAGCGTATTATCGTACCACTCCTTGGCTATTCCCGTCAATGAGAATGGGAACAGCCTAAGCCTCTTGGCATCTTCAGACATGCCATTGTAATTAAATGTTGAGGCTATCATGAGAAAACTCCTCAGATGTGTATGAGGATTCTCCTTCCCGATCACCCATTTGAACTGATTCTCGGTAAGCAGCTTTAAAATCCCCGGGGATATCGAGAAGTTGTTTGCCTCAACAGTAGGCAAAGCCACTCCATCATAGTACCTCTGTGGTTGTGCCGCGAACCTCCCTCGAATAGCCATATTGTGATCTACGTTCTGAGGAACGTGTTGAGGATTAGCAGCAGGTACTGGTACTTGTTGGGGTGGTGGTGGGTAAACAGGTGGTTGAATATAGACTGGGGGTGGAGGATACGGATATGGTGGGTAAGGATAAGGTGGGTATGGGCAATGTTGGTATACTGGGTTGTTGAAAGGGTTATTTGGGTTTTGTGGGTAAGCAGGGTTTTGGTTCTGGTTTTGGGGTTGTATTTGTGCAGAGTTGATTGTGTCTTGTGGGTTCGGGTGTGGGCTCTCAGTTCCCCCTATGGGTATCTGCTGATTACTGCTGTTTCCATTGGCACCCTCTGCCCGTTCCACAAAAGCAGTATACTCTGCAGCTATTTTGTCTAACTCCCCAAGTTCATCAGAAATCTTGTCTTTGTTTCCCGCGGCAGTAGTCATTCTTCTCAAGAAGGCTCGGTTCCTTCTAGCTATTGTCTCAGGATCTGCAGGCAACCTCTCTTCGCTCGTATTCCCTTGTGAGCGTGTTTTTATAAACCTGAAACACTAGCAGAAGGATCAAAACACAACTGCCTAATTAATGGAAATAAAAATAAAACAGAAAATAAATCACCCACTACTAACTACTAAGCTATCTACAAGTCCTATTCAAAGAGCATATAACGCCATCCCCGGCAACGGCGCCATTGACTTGAAGCGATTTTACTAACTTCTACTAGTCGCTTACCCGCAAGCAGATGGGTTCACTATAGTATAAGTACGTATAATGACCAAGTAGTATCGAACCCAAGGGATGATGTATATGCGAATAGATCCCTGAAGATCTACGCGTCGTAGTTAATATGAGTGTATTGTTTTTGGATTTTTTTGAAAGAGTAATTAAACTAAATTGAAATTATCCTACGAATGCAAAAGGAAAATTAAACGAAATATTAAAAGGTGTGTTTTCAAATATGAGATAGTGATGCTTAAGATAGGAATCCCTACGTATACTAACGGAGCAGGTACATAATCAAAATAACTGTGACACACAAGAATTAACCTAAGTCTAAGAATGCAAGGTGAAAGCTCAAGATTCTAAACCCTAATACTTTACCCTAACACTCGACTTCACTAATCTACTAACAAGTTAATAGATAGCGCTTAATTAATGAGACCCTAATTTAACTAAGGTGATGCGGTCGTCCTCCTTCGCTAAACTGGTATATGAATTAACCTTTCCTAAACTCTCTCGTTAAGTCTACTCGTTGTTAAAGAGTGATACGGTCGTCCTCTCTCTAACACCTTTCGAATGAAATTCAAGAGCGAAGTCTAGATTAATTTTAAGAATTCATTAACCAAGAGAATTAAAACCTAACTTCACAAGTTACTCTAACTACATACCCACAACCTACTTCTACGAGTTCATCCTACCCTAAGCATGCAAGGGTTTTAGCTAGACATGATTTTAACAAACATAAAAACAATAGAAGAAACGACGAACATAAACATAATGAATTGAAGAACGAAAATATAAAACATGAACTAGGGTTTAAAGAAATAAATACTAAGAACTGAAATTTAATTACTTAAAACGAAGTTTCAAAGTGTTTAAAGAAATCAAACTAATGAAAAGGAACTAAGAAACGAAAAGAAACTAAGAATTCGTATGCAAAACCTCAACAAAATGTAAATAAAGCTTGCTCCTCTCCTTCCTCTCCAAAAACTAAGTCTAAAGTTATTTCTAAAGTTCTGGGATTTTTTCAAAACGTGTTTCGAAGAGGTATATATAGGCACGGGTCGAAATGGGAGTTAATGGGCCGAAAATACGCATCCGGAGGCAAAAATCCAAGGTTGCTCGATCAAAATGCTCAAGCGGTCCCGCTCGAGTAGTGTAGCTCGAATGACACAATCGCTCGAGCGGTTCCGCTCGAGCCGGTCGAGCGCTGAAATTACACTGTATGTTTTGGGCGCTCGAGCAATTCGCTCGAGCGGTGGCGCTCGAGCTGCTCGAGCGCAAGAAAAGTTCTGTACATCTTAGGCACTCGAGCAATGCGCTCGAGCGGTGGCGCTCGACCTAGTCACTCGAGTGACTTCCAACTCATCCAACTAATACTTTTCCTCGTCCGCACTAATACCAATCGTATTTCTTCAATATCTTCTCATCCGGGCATCCGTTTGAGTCAATTCAAAGTCCTACGAACTCCGTTTTTCATCCTCGATTCACCTATGAGCATCAAAGAGACAAATTCATCAATGTGTAGAAATAATGCTCAATTGACTCTAAATACTCAATAAACTCGACCAAAATTTGGGGTATTTCAAGCTACGAATCATGACAATTTCACGCCTAATCAGATTTCCCTTGACGTACCCATTACTCATTTGTGCGATGCAAGCAACATTGTCTTCAAATATAATGGTGGGAGGTGTATCACCTTTAGTGATACCACACGAGTCACCAATGTGTTTTACCAAGGACCTTAACCAAACACATTCTCGTGCGGCTTCAAATAAAGCTATTATCTCTGAGTGGTTTGAAGATGTGGTAACCATGTATTGTTTAACCGATCTCCATGAGATCACGGTACCACCACAGAGAAAAACGTAACCAGTCTGGGATATGGCGTTGTGGGGATCAGACAAATAGCCAGCATCCGCATAACCTACTAAGATTTTGTCTTGGTTCTTACGATAAAACAGTCCAAGATCTTGAGACCCTTGGAGGTATCGTAGAACATGCTTAACACCATTTCAATGTCTCCTTGTGGGAGAAGCGCTATATCTCGCAAGCAAATTGACAGCAAATGCAATGTCCGGCCGAGTACAACTTGCGAGATAGAGCAAAACTTCAACAACGCTAAGATAAGGAACTTCTGGTCCCAGAATTTCTTCTGAATCTTCTCTTGGTCTAAATGGGTCCTTATCCATTTCGAGGGATCGAACAACCATATGGGTGCTAAATGGATGAGATTTATCCATGTGAAATCTCTCCAATACCTTCTTTACGTAGGTCGACTGATGAATAAGGATTCCTTCTAGGGGGTGCTCGATCTGCAAGTCGAGGCAGTACTTGGTTTTACTCAAGGACTTCATTTCGAATTCAGCTTTTAAGATTGAACTGACTTCTTCAATCTCTTTGCATGTTCTGATTATGTTTAGGTCATCAACATAGACGGATATGATGCAAAAACCATCTTGCGATTTCTTCGTGAATACGTATGGGAAAGCTTTATTGAATGTGTATCCCTTCTCCTGAAGAAATTCACTAAGTTGGAGGCCCGATTGCTTCAGGCCGTACAACGACTTTTGCAGTTGTATGTTATACATACTGCGGTTTTCACCATCCCTCATTTGAGGAATGTCAAATCCATCGGGGATTTTCATGTAAATATCGGCATCTAGTGATCCGTATAAGTACGTGGTTACTACGTCCATTAATCTCATTTGGAGATTCATTTTCACTGCCAAAGATATCAAGTAGCGGAACGTTATTGCATCCATGACATTGAGTTCATAACGGGAGAATAGGTTTGAACGAAATCAATCCCGGGTCTCTGCGAAAAACCCTTGAGCTACAAGCCTCGCTTTATACCTCTCCATAGTATTGTTCTCATTTCATTTTCGTACAAAAACCCATTTATATCCTACAGGGATAGCGCGTGCGGGTGTACGAACGAAAGAGTCAAATACTTGTCTTTTGTTAAGCGATGCAAGCTCTGCTTCAATTGCCTCTTTCCATTATACACAATCTGAGCGCTTCCGGCACTTAACGATAATTTTGGGTTCTGGATCCGGATGGTTAATGGAAAGAGCAAATATCGCTGCAAATGTGTCATCGACGACGGTAATATTTACATTATATGTTTCTCCCGTATCTTTGAAATTCACAGAGACTTTGACATTTACGTCAACCAGACCTTCCTCATTTCCTATTGTATCTGGGTCTGGTCGTTCCACGGTCCTAGTACAAGGAATATTTTGTGCCCGTGCTTCATCTCTAGGACTCTCGTCTCCTAAAGACTTGGGGTTATCAAGACGGATCTCTTCTAGAGATTTTACATTCGACTGACCAGTTTTGCTAGTCTTTCGTTTAGATGTGTTACTATCTCTTGAGGGTCCCTTACGCTTTTGGCGTGTGGGGGCACGAGTGTTGATAGACGAGCAGAATTAGCACAAAACACCCGTGGATCAAAACAAAATTAAACCAAGATCAAGACTTAACAAGGTATTGGCGAACAGATCCTGCGTATTAAGTAAAGACAAAGCATGCGAACAAAAATTAGTCAAAAGATATTGAAATTTAGACCAGGGCCGAGCAAGCACATCCACTACACTACTAACCAAACCCAACCACAATCCCATGCCACCTAATGACAAGACTAAAGACCAACAAGGTGTTGGGAAAATAGGGGTGCCCGGAATCTATTCGGGATGAAATTTAAATACAAATTTAAATACAGTTATTACTAGCATGAATTAATCCTAATTAATTCAAATAATAATTCCAACAACGAATTTTCATCATGCATGTTGAATTAATTTCACATATTAACTATGGCGGAATAAACAAGTAAATATGTGATTAACGTACCTCTTGTAGAATTGGCCTTTGGATATACGGGACAATTACGATCTCGCTCTATCGACCCAAAAACCTTCTCAAGTATTTCCCTTTCACCTCACTTGATCACCGGTGGGAGATGCTTTCAAGTAATTTAATAAACTAAGGGAAAAGAAAAATATCTATGCTCTTGATTTTTCCAACACATGAAATTATGTACTTGGGGATGAAATAATCACCCCTATTTATAGATGAAGTGGCCGAAAATTTGAGTATTTTATGGGCCTGGAGAAAATCTTTTCTTAGTCTCTAAGAAATCTTGAATATATCTCATATATTCTTTTCTCCATAATAAAATATTCCACAAAAATCTCACTCACCTATAAGACTTAAATTTTCGAAAATTTCAATAAAGATCCTAAGATTTGGATCTTCTTGAATATATGAGATATTCTTGTATTCCAAGAATACATATCTTCCATAATATCTTTCCAAGAAAATCAACAAAATCTTCTCTTTTCTTGAATTACTATTTTCGAAAAATACATGGAAAAATCAGCAATATATTTTCTTTTTATTTTAATCACATTATCATTATTGGGCTACTTAATGGGCTATTTGAGGGGCCTTTAAGGAGAATTAAGATTGGACCTCCTAATGGACTTCTGAATTTCAATATTGAGCCCCAATATAATTCAGCCCATTAATATTAATTATTGCCACTAATAAATTAATATTGCACTATCCATCTTAATCCATATTACGATAATATGGGCTCCCGGTTATTATTTCCCGCGTTTAAGATTATCAAGTCCATTAATTAATCAAGCTTCTGAATAGCTCTAAATTAATTAACATCTTTCACCTTGGAGTAAAGACAGCTCAACATTATTATCCGTACCGAAGAAACTAATTCTTCACTTGCAAGATTTGGTACGATAAAACTTTTGAGCCCACCAAGGGGACTAATCACACGAGCCGTACTCGCACGCGTTTCTCCGTATTAATTCTTAGCAACCGTCGTATGATTAATATTACTGCCCAAGACACAAAGTTCGAAGTCGCAATGATTCTCACCCAACATGAATCAAAGCAATAACTACTAAGCACACACGGTCCTATTTAAGTGACGGAGATTAAGAAATCAACAACCACTGAGGTCTAATTCTTCACCTTTCAGAACAGAAGAATTTATCCTCGCTGTAGGTCCTCTTCAACACATACTAAATGTGCTAGTGCAATCTCTTAGTCAAGACAGACCAATCTGAGCCTTACACATCGACCTTTCACGGCGGATTGTTCAATTCCACCTAGGTCGTGAAAATGTACGTTTAGTTACAAGTAAACTGTTAATGTCGTCTTCCGTGATCGGGTATCACCACATTAACTACAATGTAACATGTACTATATATTAAACGGTTTGCAATAGAAATTCAACATTCAATCATAACTAAAGCAAATGTGATAAAAGAATTATTCTTATAAAACGAGTGTTTGATACACGAGTTATACAAAGTAAAAGCATACTTTATAGTCTCCCACTTATAACTTTAGTTACAAAGTAAAAGCGTACAAAGTATAACTCCAACAATCTCCCACTTATACTTAAAGTCTATTTTTAGTATACATCACACATGTCTTAGTGTAGTAGCTCTCCGTGACATCTCATGCCAACCTACACTAACCTAATAATTCCTCCCACTTATACTTAAAGCAGATTGGCAATAGTCTTGACTCCCATTCCATCCACATGTCTCTCGAATGTAGTCTGAGGCAGACCCTTTGTGAATGGATTTGCTAGGTTGTCCCCGACGCATATCTTTGCCACCTTTTTATCTCCTCTCTTAACGATTTCTTGTATAAGATGGTGTTTTCTTTCAATGTGTTTGCTGGCCTTGTGGGCTCTCGGTTCCCTTGAATTTGCAACTGCTCCGACATTATCACAATGGACAGTGATTATGATGGGCAAATTCGGAACAACGTCCAAGTCCACTAAGAAGTACTTGAGCCAAACCGCTTCTTTTGCTACTTCACAAGCAGTTACTTATTCGGCTTTTATGGTCGAATCGGTGATGCATTTCTGCAAATCGCTTCTCCATATCATGGCTCCTTCTCCCATGCAAAACACACTACCCGAGGTAGTTATTTTGGAGTCTATGTCTGATTGGAAATTTGAGTCCGTGTATCCCATGGGAATTAGATTGTCTGATTGTTAAATCAGCATTCCATACCAAGTTCTTTTCAGAAACTAAAGAACGCATTTAATTGCAATCTAATGTGCTTTCCCGGGGTTACTTTGATATCTTGCCATCATGCCCACGGCAAAGCAGATATCCGGTCTCGTACACAACATATCATACACAAGACTTCCTACGTCCGAAATGTACGGAACGTCTTTCATGTCATCTATCTCCACTTGTGTCTTAGGGCATATTTCTTTAGATAGATGGATTCCGTGCCTAAAATGTACAAAACCTTTTCTTGGAATCTTGCATGCTGAAATGCTTCAAAACAGTGGCTTTGTATGAAACTTGCGATAAACCCAACATCCTCCTCTTGCGATCTCGAGGGAACTTGATCCCAAGGATGTGACCGGCTTTCCCTAAGTCCTTCATATCAAACTGATTTGACAGCCATACCCTTACGTCTGACAATACCTTTACATTGTTTCCAATGAGCAGAATATCGTCTACGTATAATACTAAGAATACTACCGCAGTTCCGTCACACCTTTTATACACACAACTTTTGAACTTGTTTTGATCACAAACCCATAAGACTTAATAACTTGATCAAAACACTGGTTCCAAGTACGCGATGCTTGCTTAAGTCCATAAATGGATCTCTTAAGCTTGCATACGAGGTGCTCTTGGCCTTTTTCAACGAAACCTTTGGGCTGTTGCATATAGATCCCATCAAGACTTCCGTTAAGGAAAGCTGTCTTGACATCCATTTGCCAGATCTCGTAATCTGAGTGCGCAGCGATCGACAAGAGAATACGGATGGACTTAAGCATAGCTACAGGCCACAGGCCACAAGCTTTGCTTTGAAGGTCTCTACCCTTCCGTCCGATCCTCTTTTCCTCTTGTACACCCACTTGCATCCAATGGGCTCTACCCCACTAGGTGGATCAACCAACTCCCACACTTGATTATAATCCATCGAACCCATCTCGGTTTCCATTGTTGTTTTCCACGCCTCCGCGTTTTTGTCTTGGATTGCCTTATCGTATGTCCATGGGTCTGATTCATCGCCGGAAATCAAATCCGAAGATTCTCCAATTCCCATGAATCTCTCGAGTTGCCTTGCAAGCCTTCCACTACGACGGGGTTTCGGTTGTGAAGATGTGACGTGTGGTATATCATCTTGTATACTTGGTATAGGAGTTTGCCCTCTTAACTCGTCTAAGGTAATCTCACTTCTGGGCTTTCTTTTGTTCATATAGTCTTCCTCCAAGAATTTAAAGTGCGAACTAATCACGGTCTTTTAATCCTTGAGACTATAGAACATACACCCTTTCGTTCCCATGTGAAATCTTATAAGCAACCTTAATTCCGAACGTGGATCCAATTTACCGGCTTCCTTGTCTAGCACGTATGTCGGACAACCCCAAATTCGCAAGTGTCTTAGACTGGGCTTGCGCCCGGTCCACAATTCCATTGGGGTTTTAGGAACCGATTTGGATTGCACCAAGTTTAAAATGTAAGTCGTTGTTTCCAAGGCGTTACCCCAAAACGACTTGGGTAAATCCGAATAACTCATCATGGATCTGACTATTTCTAAAAGAGTCTGGCTCCTTCGTTCCGCCACACCGTTCTATTGAGGGGTTCCCGGTGCGGTCAACAGGGATACAATCCCTTCGTCTGATAACTAGTTCAAGAATTCATCGCTAAGGTATTCGTCTCTACGATCAAATCGTAGAAACTTGATACTTCTTTCCCTATGCTTCATAAGATAGATGTATCCATATCTCGAGTAATTATTGAAAAAGACAATTTACTCATACCCCTTCTTGCTATGATCGTCATTGAACCACACATATCGGTATGAACGAGTTCTAACACTTCCGTGGTTCTATTCCCCTTGGCTCCAAATGCCCTCTTGGTCATTTTACCCTCTAAACAGGATTCACAAGTTGGAAACGGTTCGACTTGGAATGATTCCAAGGATCCGTCTTTCACCAATCTCTCTATCCACTTTAGATTAATATGACCTAGTCTAAGATGCCATAGAAGTGTTTCGTTCATCTCCGAAGAACACTTTCTTTTATTACTCGAAATAATCGATGTGTTATTAGATTCAATTTTGTGAGTGGTGTGCCCAAAAAATGGTTGTTAGGATAAAAGTTGTTAGTTTTGATGAGTTAAAACAAACCAGAATATGTAATAGGACCATCTGGACCTGTTAGCCAAATGATGATCTAGATTAGGACTTATTCTAGGGGGAACTGCCAGACCAGAAGACTTCACCAGAAGAGTCACCAGAAGACCCCACCAGAGGACTTTACCAGAGGACTCCACCAGAAGACCCCACCAGAGGACTTCACCAGAGGACTCCACCAGAAGACTTCACCAGATGAGATCTGACCAGAGGCAGAGGACCTTCCCCAGACCAGACGAGTCCGGACCAGACGAGTCTGGTGGAACAAAAGATGCTCAGTTTGATCTCCTGTTTCTACTGAATATTCTGGTTGTTCACCAGACTAGGACCAGAAGACACCGAGGTTGCCTGGTGTCTGGTCTTGCCTTCTCTGGAGAGAATCAGAGTTAGGCAGAGGAAACTATTGACCGTTGGTGATTCGAATCAAGTCAACAAGATCAGGATTGGAAAGTTTTGAAGATAATCAATCCAAGGATCCCACCAACCCAATCAATCAATTAGGGAATTGATTGATTGAGGCTTCCTTAAATAGAGGATCTGATTGGATTAGCTCTCCAACGGCTAGCCCTAATCCCCTCTATAAATACAAGAGTGCAGTTCAAGAAAAAGCCCTAGAGAGACTCCATACGCGCATAAGTCCATCTTAGCTTTTGATAATCATTCTAGGCACTCTTGTTGTTCATAATATACATCTACTCTTAAGGAGTTGTTGAAACCTCAACCTGTTCATCTACCAGATAAGGTTGAAGGCTGTTGATCTTTAGATTGAAGTTAAATCTAAAGAGGCTGTAAGAAGGAACTGGTACTTCCCAATTCCAGTGAAGTAAGTAAGTGAGTTGGTTGATAGTGAGACCCCTTGGATAAAGGGAGAGTGGACGTAGGATATTTAAATCCTAACCACTATATATCTTGTGTTCTTTATTGCTTTCATTTACTTATTCTCCTATTGATTATTGTTTTCTTGTAAAAAGAATTTGTTAAGACATTCAACTTAAGCTTCCGCAATTAATCTAACTAGTGGGACCAACAATAGTATAAAGATCATCCATTGAAATTTCGGAATAGATAAACTCATCGTTTCAAGAAATAATAACATCCCTATTAAAAGAAACTGAGTATCTATTCAAACAATTTAGAAACTGAAGGTTGAGTTCTTTCTAAACTAGGAACATGAGGAACGTCTCTCAAGACCATAACTCTATCTTCACAAGATAGGCGCACTTCTCCCACTGCTTCAGTTGCCACTCTCGTAGCATTGCCCGATGTGATGGGGATCTCACTTCCGTTAAGTCGTCGGGTTAGCTTAAACCCATGAAATAAATGTGATCAGTAGCTCTCGTATCCACTATCCACGAATAGACAGCATACGCCACTTCACAAGTTTCGACGACTAAGGTGTGTGAATTACCTAACTTTCCTAGCCTCTTAGGCTTGGAACAGGCAGACCTCCATTGTCCTCTCTCACCGCAACTAAAATACTTCCCCTTCGATGCTAGCCTTTGCATTTGCCTTTCGCAACAATTGGATTTTCTTGGATCCGGCCTTTGGTTCTCTTTCTCTTTTTCCCTCCCTTGGGACCAAAAGAGGTAGACGGACCATTAGCCACCATAGCACTAGACTGGTGCTCCATTTTCACTTCCACCGAAACTAAAGCTTGCAAGAGCTCGGGCAAACGATTTGTCCGTTCATTCATCTGACAGTTCAGACGAAACTGCTCAAAGCTTCTCGGTAGAGAATGGTATATGAAATCAATCAAAATCCGCACCAAGTACTTCCAACTTGTTAAGGTATGCCATTATCTTGAGAACGTGCTCCCTCACGGGCGTTCCCTCCACCATTTCCAACTTGACCGAGTCATGTTTGGTGAACTGATTAGTCATGGGTTTGATGTGAAGACATCTCTTCAAGGTGTTCCATGATTTCAACAGCGGATACAATGTCTCCATGAACGCGCTTCAAATCCTCAGACAGAGATGTCAAGATGATGCACTTCATGTGTTCATTGTCACGCTTCCAATCATAAACAGCCTCTTCCCATTGCTTGACTTATCATTAGGCTTGCCGGGTATATTAACATAAATAACCCAATTGTGTTTTCGTGCAGTAAGGATAAATTTAAAAAAATTTCTAATCGATATAAATCACTCCAAAAAGTTTATTAACCTTAAGTATATTAAACAGTGGATTAAAAGGTTGCGACATGATGAAATGAGAATAAAACATACATTCATATCAATATCTAGAAAAATATGAAATTATCACATAATTCGATCACATCAATTATATTGAAACCTTAAAACAATATAATCATGCATCAGCCAACATCTCGAAACAATTTAAATGCGCCACGAGGGGTGGTCTATACATTTAAACACATTCAAGCGGATTACAAACTTAAAAGTTACAAATCCTTAATTCAAAATTAATAGTTGGCTCCCACTTTGACCACATAGAAACTGACAGGGACTCCGAGGGGAGTAAGTTAATATCAATTTCCTATGCCTAAGTAATAACCATAATTAAATACAGGATTATTATTTCGCTTTAAGCAAGCCACTCGGGGTGAGGGTCAATACCGCCACTAGTAATAATCCACAATCATCCTTTCGGAATTTATTCATGTGAAATCCGTTCTTTTGGCCGATCCGAGGGGGGAAATGTATTCCAAAAGAACTTCACAAATAAATAAATTATGGAGGCCAAATTAATCCAATTTTAATATCCAGAATAAAATTGCGATTAAATAAACATACTTAGTAATTTTCGAAAGTAAGGTTTTTCTTGGACAATTAAATTCATGCAAACACATATTAACAAATAATAATAAGTGCACAAAATAAAACATCCATCAAAACAAAATTAAACACATTGGAGCACTCGAATCCAATTGTCACGGTTTAATTTCTTCACGTCTTGATGCGAAAAATCGTCCTTGTTGCTTTCCATCGTTCGTCTCGACACGCTCCCACTCGAACAGCAACACTTCATCAAAATAGCATCGTTTGGGGTTCGGGATGACGTTTAAAGTCACGCGGAAAAAAACACGAACCGAAAAATTCCACGGCCCGAGATACGGCACGCGTCGTCCCACGAAGTGGGCCCGCGCGCCTCTCGGCCAGAAGCGCCGAAGTGCTGCAGGAGGCGCGCCGAGGCGCAGCACAGAGGCGCACCCGAGCCGCTGCACGGAGGCGCGCCGAGGTGCCGCACGGAGCGCCCCGAGGCGCCGCAGGCCGTGCCCGAGGCGCGCGCGCGCGCGCGCGCGACGCCGTGCACCATTTTTTGCCGTTCGTCCTCGTTTTCTTCACCCCTTGCATGATTCTACGTCTATACACGCGCCACGCTTGTATGCGTCGTCCGGGTACGCCGTTTTTAATTCTTTGTTCTTCGTCACGATCCGGTTACAATTTATTTTACAAAAAAAATAAATACTAGATCTAGACTAGTCTATTACAATGATCGAATCAAAATAAAAACAACTAATCTACTCGTGGATTTTCTCACGAGAAAAACGAATTCGAACGAATCGAATTAAAAACAACTAATTCACACGCATGAAATTAACAACATTAAAACCATGATAATTGGATACCTGCAAAAAAGATCTAGCAATTCTACTATCCAATTTCAATTTAATGTTTAACAATTTAAATTTCAATTTAAAGATCAGAGCCCGAAACTTGGCTCTGATACCAGTTATTGGGAAAATAGGGGTGCCCGGAATCTATTCGGGATGAAATTTAAATACGAATTTAAATACAATTATTACTAGCATGAATTAATCCTAATTAATTCAAATAATAATTCCAACAACGAATTTTCATCATGCATGTTGAATTAATTTCACATATTAACTATGGCGGAATAAACAAGTAAATATGTGATTAACGTACCTCTTGTAGAATTGGCCTTTGGATATACAGGACAATTACGATCTCGCTCTATCGGCCTAAAAACCTTCTCAAGTATTTCCCTTTCACCTCACTTGATCACCGGTGGGAGACGCTTTCAAGTAATTTAATAAACTAAGGAAAAATAAAAATATCTATGCTCTTGATTTTTCCAACACATGGAATTATGTACTTGGGGATGAAATAACCACCCCTATTTATAGATGAAGTGGCCGAAAATTTGAGTATTTTATGGGCCTGGAGAAAATCTTTTCTTAGTCTCTAAGAAATCTTGAATATATCTCATATATTCTTTTCTCCATAATAAAATATTCTACAAAAATCTCACTCACCTATAAGACTTAAATTTTCGAAAATTTCAATAAAGATCCTAAGATTTGGATCTTCTTGAATATATGAGATATTCTTGTATTCCAAGAATACATATCTTCCATAATATCTTTCCAAGAAAATCAACAAAATCTTCTCTTTTCTTGAATTACTATTTTCGAAAAATACATGGAAAAATCAGCAATATATTTTCTTTTTATTTTAATCACCTTATCATTATTGGGCTACTTAATGGGCTACTTGAGGGGCCTTTAAGGAGAATTAAGATTGGACCTCCTAATGGACTTCTGAATTTCAATATTGAGCCCCAATATAATTCAGCCCATTATCTTAATCCATATTACGATAATATGGGCTCCCGGTTATTATTTCCCGCGTTTAAGATTATCAAGTCCATTAATTAATCAAGCTTCTGAATAGCTCTAAATTAATTAACATCTTTCACCTTGAAGTAAAGACAGCTGTTAGGATAAAAATTGTTAGTTTTGATGAGTTAAAACAAACCAGAAGATGTAATAGGACCATCTGGACCTGTTAGCCAGATGATGATCTAGATTAGGACTTAGTCTAGGGGGAACTGCCAGACCAGAAGACCCCACCAGAAGACTTCACCAGATGAGATCAGACCAGAGGCAGAGGACCTTCCCCAGACCAGACGAGTCCGGACCAGACGAGTCTGGTGGAACATAAGATGCTCAGTTTGATCCCCTTATTCTACTGAGTATTCTGGTTGTTCACCAGATAAGGACCAGAAGACACCGAGGTTGCCTGGTGTCTGGTCCTGCCTTCTCTGGAGAAAATCAGAGTTAGGCAAAGGAAGCTATTGACCGTTGGTGATTCAGATCAAGTCAACAAGATCAGGATTGGAAAGTATTTGAAGATAATCAATCCAAGGATCCCACCAACCCAATCAATCAATTAGGGAATTGATTGATTGAGGCTTCCTTATATAGAGGATCTGATTGGATTAGCCCTCCAACGGCTAGCCCTAATCCCCTCTATATATACAAGAGTGCATTTCAAGAAAAAGCTCTAGAGACTCTACACGCGCACATAGCATACTAAGCTTTTTGATCACTACGCATTTGCACTCACTTTGTTCTAAATTACTCATCCAACTCGTAAGGAGTTTATATACTCAACCTGTTCATCTTGTTAGACAAGGTTGGAGTAAGTTTGTCTTTAGATCGAAGTTAGATCTAAAGAGATTGTAAGAAGGTGCTGGTACTTCGGAAATTCCAGTAAGTAGTGAGTTTGTTGGTAGGATAGTGAGACCCCTTTGATCAAGGGAGAGTGGACGTAGGATATTCAGATCCGAACCACTATAAATACGGTGTTATTTATTGCTTTCTTTAATACCTGTTGATTATTATTTGTGCTCTTAGAAAAGATTTTCTCTAAAGACATTTTGGTTATAAAGGCTTCCGCAATTAATCTATCTAGTAGGACCAACAAGTGGTATCAGAGCAGTGTGTCCAACGACCACTGCTTTGTAAAGCTTTTGGTGGTCACCGGGCAGATCCATTGCTCTTAAAGTGCTTTTGTTAAAGTTCTTATTATTTCCCAAATTTTATTTAAAATGTCTGCAAAATCTTCTTATAAGAGTCGCAAATTGCCAGAGTTCTCATTTGAGGACTATAACCACTGGAGCTTCATGATGAGTAATCATCTGGGAGCTATCCACCACCGCATGTTAGATGTGGTAGAGAGTGGCCCCATTAAATTTTACTGGACTCCTATTGATAGTGGCAGGTCAGAGTCCAGAGAAGAAACTAGCGACGCTGCAGAGGATAGAGTTCCCAGACAATGAATCCTCAAAAAGAAAGAAGAACTTGACAACGATGAGAGAAAGCTACATAACCTGGACCAGGTGGCAAGAACCGAGATTATCAACACTCTCACCAAGGAGGTAATAGAGAAGGTCAGAACCTGTGTCACTGCGAAGGAGATGTGGGACAAACTTGCACTTCTGTGCGAGGGAACAGAGAAGATTAAAGATAACAAGCTCCAGGCTGTTCAACACTCGTTCGATACGTTCAAAATGAAACCAGACGAGACCATAGACCAGCTGGACATGCGCCTCACAAACCTCCTAAACAAGGCTAGTGCCTTAGGTAAGACCTACTCTGAAAAAGAAATTAATAGCAAAATCTTGCGTTCACTAACAAGCAGGTGGAGAATTAAAGTCACTGTGATCAAGGACAACAAGTATCTCAATACTCTGGATCACCATCTTCTGTTGTCTGATCTCAAAGCTTACGAATATGATCTTCAAGAGGAGGATCAAACAGAAGAGGTTTCCTCTTCTGGCCAGAAAGGAGTTGCATTCTCTTCAACTCTCAAGCCTGATGTCAAGCCAAAGGAGTCTACTGCAGATGACTTGAGCCTCAAGGAGCAGGTAGCACTTCTAACTCGTAAATTAGACAAAATGAGTTCAAAATATGGCAGGTACAAAAGGCATTGGAAGGAGTCTACCAGAGACAGGAAGAGTTCCTTCAAGCCTGCAGAGAAGGAGAAGGCATCTGGAGACTCAAGGGAGACCAGATTCAGAACTCCAGAGAGGAAGAGAGATAAAAACCCTGGCAGCTCTGGGAGATCAGATTATCAGAGGAGGGATGGTAGCTCTGGCAGACCTGACTACCAGAGGAGAGAGAGTAGTCCAGCCAGATCAGACTACAACCAGAGGAGGAGAGAGCCAAGTCCTAGTCCCAGAGGAGACAATGCCTGCTACACATGCAACAAGACTGGTCACTACAGTTATGATTGTCCTCAGCTTACTCCTAGGGAAAGAGAAGAGAAAAGAATCAAGAGAGATAGGAGATATGCAGACAAGAGGGCATTGCTGGCAGAAGCAGAGGAGGAGGATACTAGTTCCAGTTCTTCTTCTTCTGACTTTGGATCAGATGATGATGTGTGTCTCATGGCAGACATCACTGAGGTAAATGAAACTACTCTAGTTTTATCAAATGCCAAATGTACTGAATCCTCTAATTCATCTGGTAACTCCAGAGAGTCTGATATGCAACAAATGCTATCAGATCTCCAAAATTGTGTCCAACTTTGTCAAAAACTTGAGAAAGAGAATGGTAGGCTCAGAGCTGAAGTTCAATATCTCTCTCATGAGCACAAATCCACCAGAGAACTCATGAAAGATCATTCCAAAGAAGTCTCTGAACTTCAGGATAAGATCACAGAAAGAGACACTCTGGTAGATCAACTCATGAAAGAAAGGACCTCTCAAGAAGATGAGATCAATGAACTCAGAGCCAAATACCAGACTCTTATCAAGGGAAAACAAGTTGCTCACAACATAGAGGAGATACCTATGCCCAGAGAAGCTCCTAAGATACCATCTGTTGTATCTATCATATCAGAGTCTTCTCAGCGCATTTGTGATAAGAGTGGTTTAGGATATTCTGGAATTACCACTAAAACCCATAAATACCTCTATAATAAAGACAAGTCTGTAAGAGCTAGTAAATTGGTAGAAATCTGGAATGATAAAGACTTAACTGGTAATGGTTACAAGGTGGTTCACAATCCTGATTGGAAAAGGAATCACTCTGTTAATCACATAACAAATGGTCCAGAAGAGTTGACTATTCTGGAAGAGAAGATGCTAGAAAATAAGTGTAAAAAAGGGGAATCATTAAAGATTGATGGTTCTGTGAACAATGAGTCCCAAGGAGTAGAAATTACTCAAATTGGAGGACCCCAGAGAAATCCTCAAAGGGAACCTAAACAGATTAGGGGACCTCAAAGGAAACACTCAAGGAAGGGGAATACCAATCAGAGAAACAACTACCAGAGAAGGAACAATGTTCAACAGAACCAGGTACCCCAGAGACAATTTTCTCAGAGGAATCAATTCCAGAATAGGTATACTCAAAGGAACTATAATCACCAGAGCAAGTCTAATTATCAGAACCAGAGGAGGTCTTCTAGACCCATCTATAGAAAACCAACTGATCTGGGTAGTTATGACACCAGAGATGGTTCTTCTAGGATGTACCCTTACAACCAGACCTTTAAGACCATGTCTTTGAGGCAGGCCATTCCAAAGGCCAGATTTGAGAAAAAGTACACCAGACCTGTTTATAAGAAATGTGTCCTTATCAGACCAGTAGCTCAATATGTCATTGTCAGAGGACATGTGCTGGTAGATAGATTTGGAAGGAAGATAAGATCTCCTCATCCATCAAGGGATGATCTTTATCTATGGATTCCTACAAAACCTGCAACTAACCAATCAGGACCCAGCACTAGTAGAGGACCTAATTGATTTCTCTGCAGGTAGATAAGAGTCCATTGGAGAAAGGATTTTCAAGCAACCATGTCTGGTACATTGATAGTGGATGTTCCAAGCACATGACCTTCCAGAAAGATAATCTCCAAGATTTCAAGCCATTGACTGGACCAAGAGTGATGTTTGGTGACAACAACTATGGAGTCACCAGAGGAGTTGGAAAGTTGACCTTCAATGGAGTATCTGTAGATGAAGTCTACTACGTAGAAGGACTCAAGCATAATCTGCTTTCAGTATCCCAATTCTGTGACAAGGGATACTCAGTGAAGTTTTCTAGTGATTCATGCACTGTTTTCTCTTCTGATTATAATGATATTTTGCTAATAGGCTTGAGGAAGGGTAACATTTATCTTGCAGATTTTAACAGTTGCCCAAGAAATGCATGCCTAGTTGCAAAAGGATCTGCAGAGAATAGCTGGATTTGGCACAAGAGATTGTGTCATCTTAACTTCAAAACACTGAATAAGATTGCCAGAAAAGGTCTCATTCGAGGTCTTCCTAATGAAGTGTTTAAGAAGGATCAGGTTTGTGGTTCATGCCAGAAGGGTAAACAACCCAAGACTTCCTTTAAGGATGTCCAGAGCACAACCACAACCAGAGTACTTCAACTACTTCACATGGACCTGTTTGGACCTGTTTCTCCTCTTAGTTTCAGTGGAAGGAAGTACACCTTAGTGATAGTAGATGACTTTTCAAGATACACTTGGGTAGTGTTCTTGTTTAAGAAAAATGAAACTATGACTAAGCTACCAGAGTTCTTCAAGCAGATTCAGAATGAGCAGAACCAGAGCATAGTCAGAATCAGAAGTGACAAGGGGACAGAGTTTTTAAATTCACACATTGCAGATTACTGCAAGGATCATGGGATTTTTCATGAGACATTTGCTGCCAGAACACCCCAACAAAATGGAGTAGCAGAAAGGAGGAATAGGACCCTCAAAGAAGCTGCAAGAACACTTCTGGCAGAATACAGCACTCCACAGAGATTTTGGGCAGAGGCCATCAATACAGCTTGCTACACTCAGAACAGATGCCTGATTGCCCAGAGACATAATAAGACTCCATATGAGGTATGGAAAGGTAAAACCCCATCTGTTTCATATTTTCATGTTTTTGGATGTAAGTGTTTCATCCATGACAATGGGAAATCTAAATTAAGAACCTTTGATGCTAAAGTGGCTGATGGAATATTTTTAGGATATTCCAGCACCAGTAAAGCTTTTAGAGTTTTTAATAAGAATTCACTTTGTGTGGAGGAAACACCTCATGTTGTTTTTTATGAATCTACTTTTGAGTTCAAGGTGGATTCTAAGTCTTCTGATGAGACCCAGAATCAGACTACACCCAGAGTTATCAAAGTCAATCCACCTGTTCTTAATTCAGATTCAGATTCAGATGATGACCCATCTCCTGGTTCTCTGAAGCAACAGCCTTCACAAGGAGCAGAACCAGAAGAGGTTGGAACTCCTGTAGGGGGAAGCTCTTCTGCAGGTGGTGATAATCACCAAGGTACTGCAGAAGATGATCAACCAGGCAAGACCACGGGAAGGAGGACCCTGGTTGATCACCCCAATGACCTAATCCTTGGAGATCCAACCAAGGGTGTCCAGACTAGGAGAACTCTTAACTTAGCTGCCTTATTCAGTTGCTATGTGTCCTTGATTGAGCCTAAGAACATCAAGGAGGCACTGAAAGATTCAAATTGGATTATTGCAATGCAAGAGGAGTTGAATCAATTCACCAGACAGGATGTTTGGGAGCTGGTAGACAGACCAAGATATCAAAAGGTGATAGGCACTAAGTGGGTTTTCAAGAATAAGAAAGATGAGAATGATGTCATTACTAGGAACAAGGCAAGGCTAGTGGCTCAGGGCTACTCTCAGTCTGAAGGAATAGACTATGATGAGACATTTGCTCCTGTTGCCAGACTAGAAGCCATCAGATTGTTCTTAGCATATGCTGCTCACATGAAGTTTAAAGTATACCAGATGGATGTGAAATCTGCCTTTCTTAATGGGATTCTCATTGAGGAAGTGTATGTGGAACAACCTCCTGGTTTTGAACAAGGTGACAAGGTGTTCAAGCTTAAGAAAGCTCTTTATGGGCTGAAGCAGGCACCCAGAGCATGATATGACACTCTATCTCAATTTCTTCTGGACAATGGTTTTACTAAGGGTAAGATTGATAGGACCTTGTTTAGGAAAGAAGAAGGAAAGGACATCCTTCTGGTCCAAATATATGTTGATGACATTATATTTGGATCCCCTAACAAGAAGATGTGCGAAAAGTTTGGTGAACTCATGCAGAGTCAGTTTGAGATGTCCATGATGGGTGAGATGAATTACTTTTTAGGTTTGCAGGTTAAGCAATCAGAGAAGGGAATCTTCATTAATCAGGCAAAGTACACCAGAAACATGCTAGAGAAATTTGGAGTAGGATCTAGCAAAGCAACCAAGATCCCTATGATGACAAATTTCAACATGGATCCAGATGAGTCTGGAGAGAGTGTGGACCAGACTCAGTACAGAGCACTTATTGGTTCTCTTCTGTACCTGACTGCAAGCAGACCAGATATTACCTTTGCTGTTGGAGTTTGTGCCAGATTTCAAGCTAATCCCAAGAAAAGTCACTTGGAAGCAGCAAGGAAAATTTTGAAATATCTTAAGGGAACAGTGAACTTAGGCTTATGGTATCCTGCAGATGACAATTTAGAATTGAGTGGTTATTCAGATTCAGACTATGGTGGATGCAGAATAGATAGGAAATCTACAAGTGGAACATGCCAATTTCTAGGGAATAAATTGGTATCCTGGTTTTCTAAGAAGCAGACTTCAGTTGCTACATCAACAACAGAAGCAGAGTACATGGCTGAAAGGGAGCTGTTGTTCTCAACTACTTTGGATTAGTCAACAGCTTAAGGATTACCAGATTAGAGCCAAGGATATTCCTATATTCTGTGATAGTAATAGTGTCATTGCAATTACCCAGAATCCAGTTCTTCATACCAGGTGTAAACATGTTGATATAAGGCATCATTTTATCAGAGATCATGTTGAGAAGGGAGATATAAGGATGGAAAAGATTGCTACAGAGAAGCAGAGAGCAGATATCTTAACTAAACCTTTGGCTGAGACCAGATTCAGAGAGTTAGCTTTTGAATTAGGATTATTGGATCCAGAGACAGATTTGTTTTAGGGGGAACATCAGAGAAGTATCCTTTATTTCCACTTTATTGCATATTCTTTATTTCGTTTAAAACTAACATACCTGCAGATTAGATATATCAGAGAAGGTACCAGATAAGGTATGCACCAGGTGACACTTGTCCCAGATGAGGTGCTGGGTCAAATGTCCAGAATCTTCTCTGACCAGGACCAGATGAGTTTCATCAGAGGAGATGTGACATCAGATTAGCTGTGGTATCATCTGGTTACAATATCAGGTGACAGGTATGGTTTTACTTCTCTGGCCTCTGATCATTGGGATACACTTTTCAAATTAGTAAGTACACTCAAAACCTTTCAACTTCGGAGTGTATTTAAGACTAGGCTATAGGGCCTAGGCAATCATTTCGCTTTTTCTCTTGACTGCCACAAAACCCCTTTATGCCCCGTCCCAATGACTATGCCAACGCACCAGATTAAATCTGTATCTTGCCTTTCTTTGTGGCCATCGGATTTAATCACTGTGCAAAATGTCAATCAATTCAAATATTGATTTTGTTCCCTAATTTAATTTTGGTATTACACGCGTTCACACTTCATTTATTACTCGAGCCACGCATATTACCCTATTTAAATCTAATTTTCTTACAATCTGTCTTTTCACGTTTTCTTACTTTCAAGCCCTAACCTCTCTCTGCAAAGTTCTTCCCTTCTCTCTCTCTCTCTCTCTCTCTCTCTCACAGATATGGCTCCTCCGTGTAATTTTGACCATGAATTGATGATGAAGAAACTCAAAACAGAGATGGTGGTTGATTTCTATACCACCAAGAACTCGTCTGCTCTTGCTATTTTGGAACTTTTGAGGAGATCTGGAGTTGAGAAGTTGATCTCCACCATTCCCAGAGATTTTCGTACTCTTGACGGTTATGCGGCCCAGTTTTTGGTTCGCATGAAGATCAATGAAGACCATATTTCTTCAAAGATTGACATGGAAGATTTGGTGTTTTCCAAGCATGATTTTTGTGCCCTGTTTGGGAACATTTCGGTGGAAGGAGTGGATCCTTTAACCTACAAGGAGGATGATATTGTGGGTTCCTTCAAACTGTTCGCTCGTTCCTCTTGCCAGAATATCACGAAGGGGTTTTTGGATAAGCATCTGAGGCAAAAGTACAAGGTACTTTTTGACATAGTTGTTAAGGTGTTGATGTGTGAAAATCACAGCACAGATGCGATCTTTAATGGAAGAATGTGTGTGATGAGAGCTTTGTATGACGGCGTCCAATGCAATTGGGCAGAATTCTTTTGGGGCGTCTTGCGGAAGAATAAGGCGAAAGTTAACAAGGAAGCTTGTCCTTCCATTCCAGGGGAGATGCAGTTTTATTTCACTGCTAATGTTTCGTTGGGTATGAAACTTACCTTGATTTTGGACTCCTTGCTTCCAGAGAAGAGATGGAAGAAGTCTTGGTGCAAAGGCTTTCACAAGTCTAAGGTGTTTTTCTCAAAGGATGGTCCCCTTCATGGCCATCCTGATTCTGATGGAGAAGAAGCCATCCCTGCCCCTCCTCTTCAGGCAGTACCCTCACCTGCAAAGGGGCAGAAGCAGCAGCCAAGGCAGAAGGCCCAGAAGAAAGCTGCTGGTGCAACTGGTTCCTCAACCATTGCCTTTTCTGGCTCCTCGGAGGAGGACCAGATTCCCCTTCTTAACATTCTTAAAACGAAGGGTGGTGATGATGATGAAGCTGTTAAGGCTGGGGCAGCCAAGCGGAAGAGGCCGGTGGAGGCCAAGAAGAAATCTGCCAAGAAGCCAAGGACTGGCAGAAGTGCTCCCAAGAAAACCCTTCTGGTGGATGAGCCATCAGAGGAAGAAGAGGAAGAGGAGGTTGAACCTCTTAAGAGGAAGCCCAGGGCCAAGAGGGCAATTCTACAGGATCCTGACTCTGGATCTGATCTTGGTGAGGCCCTGGAGAGAGCTATTGATGAAGCTTCCCAGATTATGGAGGATACTCCAGAGCTCGTTGTGCCTGCTGGTGTTGACCCAACAGAGGTAAACCCTTTCTTACCCCCCTCTACTTCCATTGATCTTGTCTCCCCCTCTACCTCCCCACCAGATACTCAAACACATCCCATCTCATCTGCTCCTGGTGTTCCTTCATTCTCACCAGAGCAGACTCTCCCTAACACACCTACATTCTCTACCTCAACCATTCCTCAAACACCCTCTCCCCCATCTTCCCAGATACCTCTAAACACAAACCCCTCTCCCCCAATTTCTGTACCAGAGGTGCCATCAACCTCTTCTGGTATAGACTTTCCCATCCCAACTTCTGTACCAGAGATTCCATCCTCTTCTGGTGCAGAGCAACCCATCCCCTCCACCTCTACCTCACAAAATCCTACCCCTTCACAAGCCCATACAGAACAAGACCCAACCATTTCTATGGCTCTGGGATTCTCTGCCCCTCCCTCTTCTCCCACCTGTTCAACCAGCAATGATAGTGAAGATGAGGAAGCTTCACTTGAGCCTTCTAACTTAGCACCTTCCTCCTCTGCCTCTGGGCCCAAACCCTTCTCTTTCTCATCTGCAGAAATGGGTCCCATTAGGCAGAGTATGAGTGTAAGTGCTCAGCTCTGGCTAAGAGAGCATTTCCCAGTTCTTCTGGAGCACTTACCCCTTCTGGCGGATCTTACTGATGCTAAAGTTTGGAGTAAGGCCAGACTGGAGGATGTGGAGGACCTTATGATGTTGCTTGAGGAAATGGGTCCCTCCAACTTCACTGCTTGGGAGATCGAGCTGAAGCAGAAGCTAAATCTCCAGAATCCTGCAGAGCTAGAGTCACCAGAGGCAGCGAAGGTGGTGATTCGAACTCTTCTCATCCAGCAGGGGGTGATGATCTCTCCTGAGGGCCCCTCTTACAAGTTTGGTCCTCACTTCGCCTTTCCTTCAGAGTTGTATTCCGACGAAGAAGACTTTGAGGTCACTCCGGCTATCCTCCAGAAGATGAAGTTGTTCTTCAATGAACAAATCCAGCAGATTGGCAGATTTTCAAAGGCTATGCAGCACTTGGCACCTGCTCTGGTTGAACACCAGATTAAAGATGAACGAAGGAAGTTTTTGAAGCAGATCAAGGATGTTTTTGCCTCTGCCGAAGCTGCCTTCAAATCTGACTGCCTGTTCTTAAAGATGGATGTACATGAGAGCCAGAAGCAGCTTCAACAATATGTTCTTGACCAGATGAGGCCAGTTTCGGTGCTTAAAGTGGAGTTGGCCACTCAAATGCTGGAAACTGCAAAGCTGAAGGATTCTCTCCAGGAGATGCTTGCCAGGCAGGAGGCCTTAGTTGCAGAATTGAAAGCCTACCTGGAGGAGGCTAGGCAACTGCGTGATCTTCACTCTTCCTCCAACACTGCCTTGCCTGATCTTATACGGCAGGTAGTGGAGCCCCTCCTTGATGAAGTTAAAAAGGGGGAAGAGAAGTCCAGAACTGATCTGGCGAAGACCACTGTTGAAACCCTCTTTAGCCATGGAGCTCGTCTGGACCTGTTGGAAAACACTTTGGCCCAGGCTGAGTTGCAGAAGAAGAAGAAGGAAGAGCTCAAATCTCTTTCCATGGCTAAGCAGCTTGCTGCAGAAGAGGAATCAGAAGCAGAGCAGGATCCTATTTCCATCTCTGGTCCTGCAAAGAAAGTGATCAGAAGAGTCAAGAAGAGCTTCTTGGAAGAGGTCGTTGAAGAAGCAGAGAAGAGATGCAAAGAAGAGACTCCAGAGGAGAAGCAAGCCAGAATAAGGAAAAACATAGATGAAGAGCAGAGACCAGATATGTTAGGAGACAATCGAAGAAGAGCAGAGAAGCTGGTGCTTCTTCTGGTGCAGGTGGATCGAGCCAGAGGAGGAAAGCTCCCACTGAAGTGTTGAATATCTTGCCTCTCAGGACAGAAGGGTCCTTTGACTCTACTGTGCCTGTGCCCCTGATTGAAAAGTGGAGAGAAGCCAAGACTCTCTGGTTTATTCAACATTACATCCAGAGGCCACCACCAGAAGATGAAGCACTTATCAACAGGACCTTCCATTCGTGGATGAAGTGTTACGATGCAGAGCTTTACAAGCAGCTAATGGATTCAACGATAGAGTTCAACCTGGAGGTCACAACCCCTGAGTTTCATTACCTCAACACTCCCATGATAGGGGACCAGGTTGATTGGCTAGAATTGAAGAAGTTATTCAAGACAAAGGTGTTGGTGAATTACACCCCAGCATCTTCTGCAGAATTGAAGGCCATTCAAGACAGGTTTCTTGACTGGTTTCTGGTACCTAAAGATAACAGAAGATATGCTTAGATAGGACCAGAATTTCATTGTAATCTGTAAACTCTTTATCCTTATTTCTAATGAAATTCATATCTTCTCTGTTCAAAAGATAACCTCTTGTTGTCTTAATTGTTTGCCTGATAAGATCTATTCTAAGGTCTTATCCTTTATATGTTTTCTTGCTTAAATCTTCTTTGTGACCAGTTCTGGTAGTGTTTTAACTCCATCAAAAAGGGGGAAATTGTTAGGATAAAAATTGTTAGTTTTGATGAGTTAAAACAAACCAGAAGATGTAATAGGACCATCTGGACCTGTTAGCCAGATGATGATCTAGATTAGGACTTAGTCTAGGGGGAACTGCCAGACCAGAAGACCCCACCAGAAGACTTCACCAGATGAGATCAGACCAGAGGCAGAGGACCTTCCCCAGACCAGACGAGTCTGGTGGAACATAAGATGCTCAGTTTGATCCCCTTATTCTACTGAGTATTCTGGTTGTTCACCAGATAAGGACCAGAAGACACCGAGGTTGCCTGGTGTCTGGTCCTGCCTTCTCTGGAGAAAATCAGAGTTAGGCAAAGGAAGCTATTGACCGTTGGTGATTCAGATCAAGTCAACAAGATCAGGATTGGAAAGTATTTGAAGATAATCAATCCAAGGATCCCACCAACCCAATCAATCAATTAGGGAATTGATTGATTGAGGCTTCCTTATATAGAGGATCTGATTGGATTAGCCCTCCAACGGCTAGCCCTAATCCCCTCTATATATACAAGAGTGCATTTCAAGAAAAAGCTCTAGAGACTCTACACGCGCACATAGCATACTAAGCTTTTTGATCACTACGCATTTGCACTCACTTTGTTCTAAATTACTCATCCAACTCGTAAGGAGTTTATATACTCAACCTGTTCATCTTGTTAGACAAGGTTGGAGTAAGTTTGTCTTTAGATCGAAGTTAGATCTAAAGAGATTGTAAGAAGGTGCTGGTACTTCGGAAATTCCAGTAAGTAGTGAGTTTGTTGGTTGGATAGTGAGACCCCTTTGATCAAGGGAGAGTGGACGTAGGATATTCAGATCCGAACCACTATAAATACGGTGTTATTTATTGCTTTCTTTAATACCTGTTGTTGGTCCCGTTTTTTCATTCACAAACAAGGACAATATGGGAAATTAGGAGAAATTTTTGTTTTAACACTGATGTTATGCAAGTCAGTAAAGCAATAAAGAACACAGCAATGTAAAGTGGTTCGGAGGCTCAAGCTCCTACATCCACTGCCTGATTTAACAGGAAATCCACTACCCGGGATTCTTGTTTTTAACGTGCCAAGGTGCACGGGTACACTGGACTCACACCCCTCCGCGGAGCTGCCTCTCGAACTGGCCTCACATCCCTCTTCACTCAGGGACTGCCTCTCCTCACCTCACTGCAACACCTAACACTATTCTGGAAAGGGTTTAGTTTGGTTTGGTTCTCTCCAACTAGGTGAGGTTTTCCCTTACATGGTTTTAGCCTTTGAGCTAAGGTTGGGAAAACCTCTCTAAGCTTAGGATGTATATGATGAGCTCGAGTATACAAACTGGAACACTCAAATATGACTATGAAGAACTCAGGTCAGTGTTCTTGATGGAGATGGTGCACCCTTATGACTCCCTCATGACTTGCACCACCTCGCACCACCAGCTCTTTTATTCGCACTTGCACACTTACAAAAGAAGCTTGAGTTTGTATTTATAGTGTGGATTTGAATGTTACCGTTGGAGAGAGTAACATTCAAATCCAGACTATCTCTGGAGTGAAATTCTCCTTTTCAGTAAAGTATGGCCTTTGTCAGCTTTTGTCAGATTTGTTGCCTTGACTTGATTGGTCCACGTGGACTGAGTCCAACGGCTCTTTTCTTCAGGGTACTTGATCAGGGTAGTCCTGACTTCAGGCGACTTGTCTTCAGCTGACTTGTAATCCTCTCAGGATACCTTTCTTCAGTAGACTTGAAGTCTTCTTAGGAACCATCATTGGACTTTAAGTCTTCTCAGTGGACTTCCTTCAGTAGACTTGAAGTCCACTCAGGGGAGTTGACATAAGGCTATTTGTCAAGCTTCCCAGCCTCAGTAGCCTGACTCCTTCAGGTCCTACTAGGCACAGCACTGATCCTCTCAATCATGCTCTTCACTGAGTAGTCCACTGACCAGCTTAGAAAGTCAGGTTTATACTCAGTGGGACTTCCTTCAGGCTTCTCTTCAGGTTCAGGTCTTCTGACATGGCTTCAGACTGTTCTCCTTGTGATGTCATCTTGACTTCCTCAGGCTCTGTCAGTGAGTTCTCCCTCACTAAGTTCCCCCTCAGTAGAGTTCTTCCCTCAGCTGAGTTCCTCTCAGCAGAGTTCCCCCCTCAGATGAGTTCTTCCTCCACTGACCACCTGTTCTCCTGAGAAACAACCTAGCCTGACCTGAAACTAAAAGATACTATCCTGACTGCTTTCAAACCTATTACATGTTGTTTTGGAAAATCATCAAAACTAAAATATCCCAACAATTTCCCCCTTTTTGATGATTCCAAAACTTCTAACAAAAAGATTTTCTATTACAAGAATGAGGTCAGAGCACATGTAATAGTTTGAAACATGCAGAAATTCCCATAGTTTTAAAACATTTAAGATCTGTTCGGTTGACCAATTTTCTTAACAAAACTAGATCAGTGGTCATGTGAACAACCCGCTCTGATACCAATTGTTGGTCCCGTTTTTTCATTCACAAACAAGGACAATATGGGAAATTAGGAGAAATTTTTGTTTTAACACTGATGTTATGCAAGTCAGTAAAGCAATAAAGAACACAGCAATGTAAAGTGGTTCGGAGGCTCAAGCTCCTACATCCACTGCCTGATTTAACAGGAAATCCACTACCCGGGATTCTTGTTTTTAACGTGCCAAGGTGCACGGGTACACTGGACTCACGCCACTCCCTGGGCTGCCTCTCGAACTGGCCTCACATCCCTCTTCACTCAGGGACTGCCTCTCCTCACCTCACTTCAACACCTAACACTCAACTGGAAAGGGTTTAGTTTGGTTTGGTTCTTCTCCAACTAGGTGAGGTTTTCCCTTACATGGTTTTAGCCTCTGAGCTAGGGTTGGGAAAACCTCTCTAAGCTTAGGATGTATATGATGAGCTCGAGTATACAAACTGGAACACTCAAATATGACTATGAAGAACTCAGGTCAGTGTTCTTGATGGAGATGGTGCACCCTTATGACTCCCTCATGACTTGCACCACCTCGCACCACCAGCTCTTTTATTCGCACTTGCACACTTACAAATGAAGCTTGAGTTTGTATTTATAGTGTGGATTTGAATGTTACCGTTGGAGAGAGTAACATTCAAATCCAGACTATCTCTGGAGTGAAATTCTCCTTTTCAGTAAAGTATGGCCTTTGTCAGCTTTTGTCAGATTTGTTGCCTTGACTTGATTGGTCCACGTGGACTGAGTCCAACGGCTCTTTTCTTCAGGGTACTTGATCAGGGTAGTCCTGACTTCAGGCGACTTGTCTTCAGCTGACTTGTAATCCTCTCAGGATACCTTTCTTCAGTAGACTTGAAGTCTTCTTAGGAACCATCATTGGACTTTAAGTCTTCTCAGTGGACTTCCTTCAGTAGACTTGAAGTCCACTCAGGGGAGTTGACATAAGGCTATTTGTCAAGCTTCCCAGCCTCAGTAGCCTGACTCCTTCAGGTCCTACTAGGCACAGCACTGATCCTCTCAATCATGCTCTTCACTGAGTAGTCCACTGACCAGCTTAGAAAGTCAGGTTTATACTCAGTGGGACTTCCTTCAGGCTTCTCTTCAGGTTCAGGTCTTCTGACATGGCTTCAGACTGTTCTCCTTGTGATGTCATCTTGACTTCCTCAGGCTCTGTCAGTGAGTTCTCCCTCACTAAGTTCCCCCTCAGTAGAGTTCTTCCCTCAGCTGAGTTCCTCTCAGCAGAGTTCCCCCTCACTGAGTTCCCCCCTCAGATGAGTTCTTCCTCTACTGACCACCTGTTCTCCTGAGAAACAACCTAGCCTGACCTGAAACTAAAAGATACTATCCTGACTGCTTTCAAACCTATTACATGTTGTTTTGGAAAATCATCAAAACTAAAATATCCCAACAATTTCCCCCTTTTTGATGATTACAAAACTTCTAACAAAAAGATTTTCTATTACAAGAATGAGGTCAGAGCACATGTAATAGTTTGAAACATGCAGAAGTTATGCAATTTTTAAAACATTTAAGATCTGTTCGGTTGACCAATTTTCTTAACAAAACTAGATCAGTGGTCATGTGAACAACCCGCTTTGATACCAATTGTTGGTCCCGTTTTTTCATTCACAAACAAGGACAATATGGGAAATTAGGAGAAATTTTTGTTTTAACACTGATGTTATGCAAGTCAGTAAAGCAATAAAGAACACAGCAATGTAAAGTGGTTCGGAGGCTCAAGCTCCTACATCCACTGCCTGATTTAACAGGAAATCCACTACCCGGGATTCTTGTTTTTAACGTGCCAAGGTGCACGGGTACACTGGACTCACACCCCTCCGCGGAGCTGCCTCTCGAACTGGCCTCACATCCCTCTTCACTCAGGGACTGCCTCTCCTCACCTCACTGCAACACCTAACACTATTCTGGAAAGGGTTTAGTTTGGTTTGGTTCTCTCCAACTAGGTGAGGTTTTCCCTTACATGGTTTTAGCCTTTGAGCTAAGGTTGGGAAAACCTCTCTAAGCTTAGGATGTATATGATGAGCTCGAGTATACAAACTGGAACACTCAAATATGACTATGAAGAACTCAGGTCAGTGTTCTTGATGGAGATGGTGCACCCTTATGACTCCCTCATGACTTGCACCACCTCGCACCACCAGCTCTTTTATTCGCACTTGCACACTTACAAATGAAGCTTGAGTTTGTATTTATAGTGTGGATTTGAATGTTACCGTTGGAGAGAGTAACATTCAAATCCAGACTATCTCTGGAGTGAAATTCTCCTTTTCAGTAAAGTATGGCCTTTGTCAGCTTTTGTCAGATTTGTTGCCTTGACTTGATTGGTCCACGTGGACTGAGTCCAACGGCTCTTTTCTTCAGGGTACTTGATCAGGGTAGTCCTGACTTCAGGCGACTTGTCTTCAGCTGACTTGTAATCCTCTCAGGATACCTTTCTTCAGTAGACTTGAAGTCTTCTTAGGAACCATCATTGGACTTTAAGTCTTCTCAGTGGACTTCCTTCAGTAGACTTGAAGTCCACTCAGGGGAGTTGACATAAGGCTATTTGTCAAGCTTCCCAGCCTCAGTAGCCTGACTCCTTCAGGTCCTACTAGGCACAGCACTGATCCTCTCAATCATGCTCTTCACTGAGTAGTCCACTGACCAGCTTAGAAAGTCAGGTTTATACTCAGTGGGACTTCCTTCAGGCTTCTCTTCAGGTTCAGGTCTTCTGACATGGCTTCAGACTGTTCTCCTTGTGATGTCATCTTGACTTCCTCAGGCTCTGTCAGTGAGTTCTCCCTCACTAAGTTCCCCCTCAGTAGAGTTCTTCCCTCAGCTGAGTTCCTCTCAGCAGAGTTCCCCCTCACTGAGTTCCCCCCTCAGATGAGTTCTTCCTCCACTGACCACCTGTTCTCCTGAGAAACAACCTAGCCTGACCTGAAACTAAAAGATACTATCCTGACTGCTTTCAAACCTATTACATGTTGTTTTGGAAAATCATCAAAACTAAAATATCCCAACACCTGTTTATTATTATTTGTGCTCTTAGAAAAGATTTTATCTAAAGACATTTTGGTTATAAAGGCTTCCGCAATTAATCTATCTAGTGGGACCAACAACAGCTCAACATTATTATCCGTACCGAAGAAACTAATTCTTCACTTGCAAGATTTGGTACGATAAACTTTCTGAGCCCACCAAGGGGACTAATCACACGAGCCGTACTCGCACGCGTTTCTCCGTATTAAAACTTAGCAACCGTCGTATGATTAATATTACTGCCCAAGACACAAAGTTCGAAGTCACAATGATTCTCACCCAACATGAATCAAAGCAGTAACCATTAAGCACACACGGTCCTATTTAAGTGACGGAGATTAAGAAATCAACAACCACTGAGGTCTAATTCTTCACCTTTCAGAACAGAAGAATTTATCCTCGCTGTAGGTCCTCTTCAACACATACTAAATGTGCTAGTGCAATCTCTTAGTCAAGACAGACCAATCTGAGCCTTACACATCGACCTTTCACGGCGGATTGTTCAATTCCACCTAGGTCGTGAAAATGTACGTTTAGTTACAAGTAAACTGTTAATGTTGTCTTCCGTGATCGGGTATCACCACATTAACTACAATGTAACATGTACTATATATTAAACGGTTTGCAATAGAAATTCAACATTCAATCATAACTAAAGCAAATATGATAAAAGAATTATTCTCATAAAACGAGTGTTTGATACATGAGTTATACAAAGTAAAAGCATACTTTTACGTATAACTCCAACACAAGGATCAAACTAAAGACTCCTCAAGGACAAGTCCAACAGGACGAGCAGCTCTCGACTGCGAACAAGTCCAACAGATAAGGATAGAACATAGTTTAGATAAGGCCAGCTTGGTCAAAGTCCAGGTGTCGTGCATGCAGGTGTGGTAGGCAAAAACTCACGACACCTCCTGCTAGGCAAATGTCTATAAATACTTAGATTTTTTCAGCTAATAAAATAACCACAAATTATTATACACGTCCAAACTTCGTCTACGAACCCAAAGCAGCTCGTTTATCTTACGATCATATTATCACGTAAGCTTATAAATGTTCTTAATCCACTTTAAACCAGAGATTTTGTATTTACTAATTACGTTAGTGATCAATCACACGTAATTATTTGATGATCGATTAACCACCTAAAACAGCCATTAATCTTTGAGATTAGAACTGATCATCAACAAATTGGCGCTAGAAGGAGGGTTCAAACCTTCGATTCATCGAAAACCGAAGAATTATCCAAGGACTTTGGAATAAGTTTGAATCTTTGAAGAAAAGTGTTCTTGGTGTTCTTAGTGTTCTTCATCAAAGAACTAAGGAACAATACTTGAAGTATCTTGTAAACATGCCTCAATCACGAGAAACACAACGTTCCCAACATATAACAAGGGATTCACACTCCCGGATGTCTTAGGCTGGTAGGCGAGCAGGGGCGAGCTGGAATGACCATGAGAATCAGACCACTGTTGCTCGTCAATTAATGCCACCTGAGTTGGACGCTTTTGCTCGTGACCCAGAGGAATTGGCGCGGACAATAGCCATGCTCCAGGCTCTACAATGACAACAAGCCCAACCTGGCCCCTCTTATGTATGGGCAAGGCTTAGCCCCATAAAGACCCTTGAACATGAGAAGGCCAGGGGTGACCATTTGAACGAGGCAGATAGCGCCCAAGCTCGTAGGGCAAAGGGCAAAGATAAACAGTTCGCTGAGGCCTCCAGCCAGGGGGGTTCAACCCAGAATCTGATTGTGGGAGTGAATCAAGGTACCCGTCAAAGTGCTTTGGAAAGATTAGGTCGCCACGGTCGAGGGGTCGCGGGAGTTGCATCCAACGGTCAGAGTAGCTCGCCCAGCCGTTGAACCTGTTCGGCGGTCAGTCCATGAGAGGCTGATTAGATCAACTTTTAGTCGCCTTGGCCCAGACGCAGAGCTCAATCCCATGAGGCTGATCCATTGGGTTCCCGCACCAACTGAGGGACTGCAGCGAACAGATGTATTGATCCCGGTACAAGACTGAGGAATACGTGTATGGGGGGGGAATACACGTATACCAATTTTTCAACCTTAAAACTGACCGAGTCCCCTTTGCTCAGAGTGGTAAAGAACTAGGAGCTGATAACACACCTATTGACTACACTTGATGCGGGTCAGTTGGCTAACTATCAGTTCAAGTTCAGTGCGGAAATGTTTGAGCCCTGAAAGTTTAAAGTCTTGTTTAGTTTGCTTTCTGAAAAACTTGTTTTACTTAAATCTGAAGAGTGTTTAGTAGGGCAGTGCTCTTTTGAAGATCAGCCTGATTGATTCAGGCCTGATAAACTTGAATGCAATGAATGAACAAGTAATATAGCAAGTATGCACAATATCAAAGCGGTAAGAACACAGGGAGTTTAACGTGGTTCAGAGTCTCAAGCTCCTAAGTCCACGGCCTGACTTAACAGGAAATCCATTCAAGGGATTCTTGTTTTTAACGTGCCAAGGTGCACCAAGACCAGCTAACCTCACTGATCTATACAACTCCACTTACTAACACTCTAACTGACTTACTCCAAACAAGCCTATCTTAGGGTTTTGGTTTCAGTTTGGATTCCAACTAAGTTGAGATTATCCTTACAAGGCAAAGCTATGCTAAGGATTGGATAGTCTCTCTAAGCTTGAGATAATTCTAGTTAGCTCTTGGAATACAGAATAACTCTCAACTGCTAAGAAACACTTGGGAAATTTAGAAGGTTTCGAGTGCTTCTCTTAAAGGTTGAATGCTTTGAATGCTTGAGAGTTTGAGTAATTTCTGGCTTGGAAATTTCCCGTAACCTTGAATGGGTTCAAGGCCTTCTGTATTTATAGGTGATTTGAATAACTATCTGTTGGAGAGATAGCCTTCTAGTCATCTATGTAGAGTGGCTTCAAACGGACATATCTGCATGCAGCAGCCGTCCTTTGCATGGATTTGGTATTTGCATTAAATGCACATTAAATGCTTGCCCGTTGAATATGCAGTCTGAATTCAGTCTTCATGTCAGGTTCCGTACGTGCGTGTCCTTCTCGGATTGGTCCACGTCATCAGGTTGGTGAGAATGTCAGAACTTATTCCTGAGCTTCAGGCTTGTCTTATTAAGTTCATTTTGTCTTGAGCCCACCAGTCTTGTCCTGACGCTGAAATTCCTTTTGCATTGCTTGGCTCTACTCCAAGTCTTCCCATTAACTCAGTGACATCCTGTTCCCTTCAGGACTGAGTTAGTAATGACCTCAGGGTCATACTCTTCATCACTGACACTTACTCAGCCAGCTTAGAAGACTGCCATAAGTTCAGGATGGTGCTCTTCGTCTTCAGGCTCTGAGTCTTGATTGTCTCCAGTGAGTTCTCCTCTCACTGAGTACCTGTGAAGTGTAAAATGACTAAGTACTAATCCTAACCAAGACTAGCCTGACAAAGACAGATTAAGGCAATCATCTTTTCAGAGGCTTTGGGATCTTAATCAAAACTGACAATGTCCCAACAATTTCCCCCTTTTTGATGATGCCAAAATACTGAAAAGATCCTCAAAACACTTAGAGGAAACAAGATAAACCTATCTATAAGATAAGACAGTGTTAGAGCAATTCTTGATAAAGTACAGAATTTTAAACAACAGCCAAAAAAGACAATGAGTTTTTGTCTGTGGGCAAAAGTAATAGATTTCATTGATTGGTGTGGAAATGATTACAATGAATCTAATCTATTACAAAGAAGCCTGTGAACACCTAGACTAATCTCATTTCAGGCTTGAGTCCATATCCTGCATAAACTCTTGCCTTCAGCTCGTCAAGTCTTCCAGGTTGATTCACGTACCCTTTAGCTTTGGCTATCTTCAAAACTTCCATCATAATGGCCTTTGTATCATGCTTTTGAGTTCCAGGAACCAAGGGAGGAGCTCGAATGGTGAACTCAGGAGCCTTCACTTGAACTTGAGCTGCCTCAGCCTCCTCCAAGATCTTTTGGAATAGCTCAGGATGATTGTCCATCATGTAGTCAGTGAAGTGGGCGTTGATATCGTCAGTGTCGCCCCACTTCTTCACAACAAACCACGGTCTAACAAATTCATCCCTTGCATCAGTCCAAAACTCCTTCAATGTCTTTGAGACGAACTCATCAACAAAAGCTTCCCTTGCTCCTGATTCTGGCCTTCTGACTTGAAGAATTGTTGATTTCCTAACTGTTGGCTTCTTCCTGTACTTCCTTGGCTCAGGCTTCGCCTTCTTCCTCCTTAGCAAGCTGATCACTGCATCATCTAGTTCACGTTGTTGAAGCTCAGTGATATCCGTCAGCTTCTCAACCTTCTTCACTAAGATGCGCATCTTCTCCTTCTGAGCAATTTCAGCTCTGCGCATAGCCTCAGATTTTTCAGATTGATCTCCCCACGCTTCAGCACATAGCTCCGCAACCAACTCACCTGAGTAAGTGATGGGATTCTTCCTTGAGCTTATGGGAGACGATCTCTGAACTGGCTCAGGTTGTTGCTTGGAAGGTTCATTAGCCTTTGCCTTTGTTGCCTCCTCTCTCAGCTTGGCAACAATATCTTCTCCTTCCTTTTCCACCGCCGCTAACCTAGCTGACTTCCTCACCCTTAAAATGTTTCTATCAGGATTGGCTTCAGGGTCAGCTAGAACGGTCTCACCTTGATTGACTGCCTCAGATGCCTCAGGGCGGGATCTTTTCTTCTTCTTTTCCCCCTTTTTGGCATCATCATTGGCCTCGGATGGGAATGCGTCAGATCCGCTGTTGATTACGAAGGAGGCTAGGGAATGGACATCATTAATTCCCTCCTTCAATAATTCAACTCCCATCGAAATTCCAGTCCCTCCAAAAGATACTGAACTGATTGCAGCTTGGACCTTCTTCTCAAAGACCTCCATGGAGAGTTGGAGTCTTTGCTCAACCTTCTTTATCTTCCCCTCCACCAGAGCAGATCGCTTATCTGCTTGGGTCAGTCTCTCAGCAATGTCCTTTGAAGTCTGAGCAATACGTTCTGACTCCAGCTCAAACTTTGACGCTGAGCCAGAAATGGCCTGAGTGAATAGTGCCCCAGCCTGAGCTGCAAGCTTCTCCACAGCCTGATTAAGATCCTCCTTCCTTTGCTCATCCTTCTCAGCCAACTGCTTCAAGGTTTGCCTCAGCATCTTTTTGGTGCGCTTTCGCTCATTCCTCACTGACTTGGCCGTGTCAGTCATCGTTTTCTTTAACAAAATCAGCTCCCTGTTAGCAAGGGTGTTGTAAGCTGACTTCGTCCACCTGATGTGTTTCGCCAGGGCCTTGGAGTCTTCTTCCTTCTCAGCTCATAGCCTCATTACCTCCTCCTGAAGTTCAGCTAGATTTTCTGAGGTTTTCTCCTGCTTGACCTCCACTATGCTGGTGAATTCAGCACGTCCGACTCCGGTTATGATCACATCCTCATCATCAACGGCCGCCTCAGTGATTGGCTGCTTTCCCTTGTCAGCCCCTGCAGCATCAGTCCCTTCTTCAAGGTGCACTGAAGGCAGTTGTGAAGTAGTCATAGCCGCCTCCTCAGGCTCAGCTAAGCTAACTTGAACCTTGGGAGCAAGTCCCTGGGAACTGAGAGTCTCCTTGAATGCCTCAACATCTTTCTCTCTTGTCTCAGGGCAGGGAATCCCTTCATCGACAGATGTCTCATCGGCAGCTGAGATGTTCACAACATCCTCAGCCACTGGTCCACCCTTGGCACCAGTGTTCTTATCACCTTCCCCCTGAGCCTGAGGCTCAGAGTTCATCTCATCAACTTCCTGTGCAGTTTCCTCCACTGCCCTCTTCAGGTCTCCACCCTGAGCTCCTTCATCATCCTCATCCTCCTTCTCGTCATCAGAAAGGAGGTCAGCCTTGCTCTTGGACATCATTTCAGCCACTAGCTGCTTCAGGTTATCGAAGTTCAGAAGTTGGAGCCAGCTAGTCAGTCCAAAGAAAGAGCAAATCTTGGCCTCTTCAGTCTCCCAATGTTCCCAGCCACGAGCATCCACCAGCATATGTTGCTCCTGCATGTTTGATTGTTTGAAGTCCAACCAAACCTTGAGCTCAATCACATATGCCAGCAGCTCAGTATACTTGGATAGCCCAGGCCAGCACTTCCCTGCCCATTCTGTGGCGTTCCCCCTGAGGGTGTTCTCCAGAATCCCTCCAGCCATGTGTTCATCCAAATCCTCCTCCTCCACTTCGAGGAATTCGTCCTCCTCAGCTGAAATGGATTTGGGACAGTCTTTGGGATTAGGGTATGAGGGAAAATCTGAGGGGTTTGGAAGGTTCGGCTCGGCTGACTGGTCAGGCTCATTCATGTGTGAAGTTGAAGGCGCTGACTCAGTAGGATGATTTGGCTCTGAGGTTCGGGGTGGTTGGGGAGATTGAGGTGTGGGGTCAGGAATGAAAGGTGTTTGGGTTTCAGAGTGTGGGAGTGTTTGAGTGGGTACTGTCTCAGGCTGCAACGACTCAGCCGTCTCGACAGTTTTTCTTACTTCCTCCAAGTCAGAGGCTCCATGAGAGCTTGACTTCTCCCTCTCACTCACCTCAGGCAGCTTCTTAGCAGGGGATTTTCTGGTCCCCTTCCTAAGCCTTTTCAGGGGCCTCTCTCCCTGAGCACCCTCCTTTCTGACGTCATCGTCAGTTCCCTCAGCCTCAGAATCGGCCTTCTTGGGATCAGACTCAGTCCCAGATATCGTGCTCTTTCCTGACAGCACTATCTTCACTCTTTTCCTCTTCTCAGCCGCTTCCACTTCAGGCTGCTCCACCTCCTCAGCAGCAACCTCCTCACCATCCTTACTCCTCTCAAGGAGCTCATCTACCCGTTCAATGAGACTGGTTGCCACTCTCTTAGCTTTACCAGCTGGCCTTTTGACCTGACCCTTTACTTTCGCATTGGGATCAGTCAGCCCTAGCACTGAATAGGTATCACTCAGTGAGGAAAACATTACCTTCTTCGAGGAGAGACTATCCTCAAAGTCGAAGGTATACCCATGGCAAGCATGAGCAATCAGGATGGACATCCTCGTGCCGAAAGGCAAGATGGCACTGACGGAAATGTGCTTCTTCTCCTCGTCTCGCGTGAGTTTGTCCAGTCCTGCCTGATGGAGTTGATCGAGGAAGAGCTGCTCCCAGTTCGCTTCTACTCCATCAACGATAGCTCCCATGAGTCTCAGCTTGGGCAGACTCAATTGCTCGTGAGAGCCAGTTGCGCCCATCACCATCTTGGATACCAAGTCCACCAGAGCTCTATACTCAGGCTTTAACGTTTTCTTGTTCTGGTGAGCCCTGAACTCCGATGACCCTGACTTGGTCCATATCCCAAGAAACTCTCCCTCTGAGTTCTCCTTGTAGGTTCTTGGGTTGATGCCTGAGAATGGCAGCTTGAAGACTTCCCTCACCGCCTGCCTGAAGTTGATAGTGACCACCTCTGTGTTGTAAAGAGGTTCGCCGTCGCCGTCCTTCTCTCCCGTCGGCTTCAACGCAGTCACCTTTGTGAAAACTTCCCCCTTCCACAAGAACATATTCAAATATGCTTCCACAACTGTTCTTGGGAGCACGGAAATGGGCCGGGTGGTGAAGTATGTTTCCAACCCGGCATCGGAAATCCATTTAAACACGGGTTTGGTTTCCTCAACCGTAAGACAGATACCTTCCATGGAGATGACTTGCTCCATGTGTACCAGTTTCTTCTCAACAACGTCGACGATCTTGTCGGTTGTCCAGTTGGAATCAAGGAATGCCATTGTTTTTTAAAGAAAGGTTTTTGAAAAATTCTGTGTTTGAGCAAGAGAAAACTCAGTGTGCTGATTGTGCGTTGTGTTTGCATAAAAACCTCAAATGGCACTCTTGATTGATAAGACTAAGTCAGTTACTCGAACGTGGTGTTGAGATTGATCCCTGAATTCGAAAGGTTTTGAAATGAGGGGCCAGGATTAATCTCAGCTTCAATTAAACCCCATGTCAGTCATATTCCGTATAAAACAGACACGTATATGAAAAAGTAACTGGCATTAAATGCTCCGTGCGCGTGGGTTTTAAATGTGAAAAGGCGCGCTTTTAATGAAAACGGAATGCATTTAATAAAGATTTTCAGGACGAAGGACTCAGAGAGACGCTTGAGATTCACAAGAGTCAGGTTAGAATTCATACATGTCAGGGAGACATTGTAGCACCCTGATACCTCGCTGAGTCGAGTCTGGCCTGAGTTCCCCCTAGAACCCTACGCTGACTGCTCTCCCGGATCTAAGAGTCCTAACTCCACTGACAGTTCCATAAACCTCGATTCAGCCAGAGGCTTAGTCAAGATGTCAGCTCTTTGCCTGTCAGTGTGAATCTTCTCCATCCTAATATCTTTCTTCTCCACATGATCTCGAATGAAGTGGTGTCTAATATCCACATGCTTGCACCTTGTGTGAAGCACTGGGTTCTGAGTAATTGCTATAGCACTATTGTTGTCACAATAGATTGGAACCTGATTAGCAAACACTTGGTAGTCCCTCAACTGTTGCCTCAACCATAAAATCTGGGCACACCAACTACCTGCAGCCATATACTCAGCCTCAGTCGTGGATGTAGCCACTGAATTCTGCTTCTTACTAAACCACGAGATCAACTTACTTCCCAAAAACTGACATGTCCCTGAGGTTGATTTCCTATCAATCCTACAACCTCCATAATCTGCATCTGAATAACCTGTCAGTTCTAAGTTGTCATCTGAAGGATACCATAGTCCCATATTGACTGTCCTTTTCAAATACTTAAGTATCCTCTTAGCAGCCTCCAAATGACTTTTCTTGGGATCAGACTGATACCTAGCACACACACCAACTGCAAACGTAATGTCAGGCCTACTTGCAGTCAGGTACAATAAAGAGCCTATAGCCCACGATACTCAGTCTGATTTACTAAAGTCCCTTCAGTGTCAGGATCCATCTTCCAATGTGTGTTCATAGGGATCCTTGCTGGATTGCTGTTCTGAACACCAAACTTATGAATCAAGTCTCTTGTATACTTGGCCTGATTAATGAATATACCTTGATCAGTCTGCTTGACCTGCAATCCTAAGAAGAAGTTCATCTCTCCCATCATGGACATCTCAAATTTACCAGTCATCAGCCTAGAGAATTTCTCACAAAGCTGATGATTTGGTGATCCAAATATTATGTCATCCACATAAATCTGGACCAAGAGAATGTCATCACCTTCAGTGATCCTGAACAAGGTTCTATCCACAGTTCCTTTCTTGAACCCATGGTCTATCAGGAATTGAGAGAGGGTATCATACCAAGCTCTTGGTGCTTGCTTAAGTCCATAGAGTGCTTTCTTCAAATGGTATACTCTATCCCCAACCTCAAACCCGGGAGGTTGTTCAACATATACCTCTTCATTGAGTACACCATTCAGGAAGGCACTCTTGACATCCATTTGATATACCTTGAACTTCTTGTATGTTGCATATGCAAGGAACAACCTGATAGCTTCCAACCTAGCCACTGGAGCAAAAGTTTCATCATAGTCTATTCCCTCAGACTGACAATACCCTTTTGCAACCAGTCTAGCCTTGTTCCTTACCACAACACCATTCTCATCCTTCTTGTTCTTAAAGACCCACTTGGTACCAATCACACCTTGATGCCTAGGTCTATCCACCAGTTCCCATACCTGATTCCTTGTGAACTGATTCAACTCCTCTTGCATGGCAATGATCCAGTTCGAGTCAGTGAGAGCTTCTTCAATGTTCTGAGGCTCTTGCTCAGAGAGAAAGCAACAGAACAATGCACTCTCACCATGGAACCGTCTGGTCCTGACTCCCTCAGTTGGATCACCAATGATTTGATCAATGGGATGATCTTCTAACCAAGTTCTCTTGCCAGGAGTTGTTCCTGAAGTACCTGCAGTGTTAGTGTCTACAGGTTCATAAAATTCAGGAAATTGAACAGAAGTGGATGATCCTGAGTCTATACCAAAGGGATTAATAAGTTCAATGTCAGGGACATTGATTCCCCCTTGATGAGGTGACTCAGGAACCGTCTCAGCTGCAACAGCATATTCATAGACGGTGCTTACCTCAGGTTGAGCCTGTTCCTCAGTCTGAGGCTCAACAATCCCTGATGTGCTGGGCTTAGGAGTGGCACCTGATTCATCATCTTGATCGTCATCATCATCCCATCTCGGAATTGGAACAGTCTTGATCTTGGGATCAGGTTGATTCTTCAAGCTCAGCCTTGTCACACTCCTTGTGACCTCCTCAGAGTCAGGATTCAACACCTTTGCCCTAGACTCATTTGCAGATTCATCAAAGACAACATGAGGTGATTCTTCAACAACAAGGGTTCTACAATTGTAAACCCTGAAGGCTTTACTAACTTCAGAATATCCTAAGAATATTCCTTCATCAGATTTGCTATCAAAGGCTTTCAACTGGGTCTTCCCGTTGTTGAGGATGAAGCACTTACAACCAAATACATGAAAATAAGAAATACGAGGTTTACTTATGTTCCATGTCTCATATGGGGTCTGTGCATGTTGCTTGTTCAGCATGGATCTGTTCTGAGTGTAGCATGCAGTGTTGATTGCCTCAGCCCAGAATTTCTTGGGCAATCCTGACTCAGCCAGCATGGTCCTTGCAGCCTCCTTCAGTGTCCTGTTCCTTCTTTCAGCGACACCATTCTGTTGTGGAGTTCTAGCTGCAGAAGTCTCATGAGCTATACCAAGTTCATTACAGAAGTCAGAAATATATGAATTTATAAATTCAGTGCCCTTGTCAGATCTGATCTTAGTAATGGACTGGTTCTTCTCATTGCTGAGTCTCCTGAGCAACTCTGGAAGCTTCACATATGTTTCCTTCTTATTTAACAAGAAAATAACCCAAGTATATCTAGAATAATCATCAATAACCACAAGGGTATACTTTCTACCATTCATACTCACAGGTGTTATGGGACCAAACAAATCCATGTGCAAGAGCTGAAGTATCCTGTCAGTGGAGTAAGAAGCTTTTTCTTTGAATGATGCTCTGACCTGCTTCCCTTCCTGACAAGCTTTGCACACATGATCTTTGCTAAAAACTTCATTAGGTAGACCATCAACAAGTGACTGTCTAGAAATTTTGTTAAGAATCTTGAAGTTCAGGTGGCTTAATCTTTTATGACATAACCAACTGAGCTCTAAAGAGCTTTTAGCAATAAAACAGGTATTAGGAATAGTGCTGCTCCAATCAACGAGATAAACGTTACCTTTCCTTATACCTGATAGAAGCACCTGTGTTGATTTGTCCTTGACTGAACATGTATTCGATGAGAACTCAACACTGAACCCTTTGTCACAGAATTGACTTACTGACAGCAGGTTATGCTTCAGTCCTTCCACAAAGGACACATTTTCCACTCTGACTGTACCTATAATTAGAACACCAAAACCTTTAGTAACACCTTTTGAGTTATCACCAAAGGTTACCTGTGGACCATCTTTAGCTTGATACTCTTGGAGAAGACTCTTCATTCCAGTCATGTGCCTTGAGCAACCACTGTCTAGGTACCAAACAGCTTTGATTGAGTCTCCTCTCCTCTTGTTGTGATCCACAGCCGCCTGCAAGCAAATCAGGCTTTAGGTACCCATTGGGTGTTGGGTCCTATCGTGTCAGCTGTACCCTTCGGGATCCAGACTTGCTTCACAACCCTGATTGCCTCAGAGTGGTAAATCTGTCTCCCTGAAACATCGACATACACAACTTTCTTCTTCTTTGCCTTAGAGGAAGATGGTGTATGAGTGTTAGACTTAGGCTTCGCAGGAGCCTGAGTGGGTGCCTTTTGGGCTGGCTTCCTGTTCTTCCTAGGTCTGGGTGCAGCAGGTCTTGGGCCTTGTTCTTGATAAGGACCCTGATTTCTATTTCCCCTAGGCAAGTGAGGAAATGGAAAACAGTTAAAGGCCTCAGGATGCCAAAACCACGGGGGTGTCATCATATTTGGCCTTCCCTGTTGGTATTCCCAAGCATGATGGTACCCTCGCTGACCAGTCTGAGGGCTCTTGGCCTGAGTCTTCCTCTGCTTTCGCTGAGGTTTTCCCTGGCCTGAGCTCTCAGGGGCTTCCGTAGGTTGCTTTGCCTTTCCCTTGGGTTTTGGCTTAGCTACCTTAGAAGCAACCCTGACTGTGTCAACGGTTTCCTTGCCCTTATCAGTTTGACGGGCCTGGAGCACAACCTTAGGTGCACTCTGGCCTGTCTGAACAAATACCCTCTCAGTGTTGCTCCCTGAAGCAACATGAGACTGACCTTGTGAGGATTTCTCAGGAACATATCCAAGTCCCTTTTTCTTGTTCCCAAGTATCTGGTTGCTATTTATTTCCTCTCTAGCCACTGAGGATTTATTCATTGCTGCAACCTTTTTCTTGAGAGAGTCCTCACTCTTTTTCAGGATTTCTTGTCTGGTAAAGAGGTCATCAAACTTACTCTTAAGTGCTTTCAGCTCTTCCTTCCTGACCAGCTCTTCCTCAGCCAATTCCTTCAGAATCTTCTCTCTTAGGAGACGCTCAGAATTAATCATATCAATTTCCTGAGTTAGTCTCACAATCTGAGCTGATTCTTTAAGATCAGACTGAGTGAGTTGTTCATTCAGGTTTTGAACTTCAGTACTCAATTTCTTGTTCTCCTCAACCAAGAAGACATTAGTTTCCTACAGTCTGGAGAAATCAATCATCAATTGATCAAGACAGATCTGAAGGTTCATTTCTCTAACTGACTCTGAGCTAAGCTCAGGATTTTGACCAGTGTAAGAAGCACAAACAGAATTTGATGTTACCTCAGGCTCATCCCTAGCCATCAGACAGACATCATCGTACTCGTCATCTGAGAAGAGTTCAGGTGACCTTTCAGCAGGACCGTCAGAATCTGTCGCATCTTCAGTGACCATCGCTCTCCGATCAGCAGATCTTAGATCCCTAGTGGCTCTCCTTTCCTCTCTCTCCCTCGCACTCAGCTCCGGGCAGTCGTACTGATAGTGACCAATCTTGTTACAGTTGTAACATGCTACTTGCTTACTTACTCTTTCTTTTCTTGGTTCAGGGTTCCTCCTTGAGTCAGGTTCCCTGGTTCTTAGTGAGCTTTCAGTCTTTGTTGGATATCTATCATCGCGAGTACGTCTCTGTTCGTCTCTTCTTTCAGGTTTTGGTTCAGAATATCTTCTATCATCACCACGTTCTCTCCTCTGGTCAGTATTCCTTCGCTCCTCATATCTCCTTGAGCTTTGGTGGGTTCCTTCAGGTTTCCTGTCATGTGAGTCTTGATAAAACTTTTTATAACGACCAAACCTGGAATTGAGCTTGTCAAATCGTCTGGCCATCAGGCTGTACTCCTCAGCGAGTTCATCCCTGCTCATCTCCATTAGTGACTTTGATGAAGAATTTGATGAGGGCTCAACAGGTTCAGACCTGGCCTTGAACGCCACACTTTTCTCAGGAGTTTTCTCCTTCACTTCCTCTTCTGACTGAACTTTCTTCTTTCTCTTGTTAAGGTCAAATTCAAGCGCTTTGAGCTCTGAAAAAAGTAAAGCAGAAGTTATGTTACTCATATCCTGAGTGTTCTTAAGCATAATTACACTGTTGTCCCATCTCTCAGGAAGGGCATTCAGGATCTTTGAAGCAACATCTCTCCTTGGGACGTCCTTGTCCAGCATCACCAACTCATTCATCAGCTTGATAAATCTAGACTCCATTTGATCTATGCTCTCGTCAGGCAGCATCTCGAACGCCTCGAATTTCTGAATGGCAATGTTTCTCTTGTTTTCCTTGATCTTTTCAGATCCCTCACACATCCTTGTCAGCTCATCCCAGACCTCCTTTGCCGTCTTTAAGTTCATCAGCCTGGCTGACTCCTCGAAGGGCACCGTGTGCAAGATGATGTTTCTGGCGACGTTGTCAAGTCCCACCATCTTAATTTCATCATTGGTCATGTCTTTCCTTTCTTTAGGAACATGCACGCCAATCGCAAGATCCTCATATCCCAGTCCTCTGACGTTAGGAATAGTGATCTTGATCGGTCCCTCCCTGAGTACACGCGGCATCTGGTCATGGATGGCATCCAGATGTGCTTCTAATATGAACTTCCAATAGACAAAATTAGACACAGAGAATTCAGGTAACGAAGCTTCAAGTCTCCTCGAAGTCATGATGATGCAAGTTTTATGAAAAGCAAACTCAGATCTGTTCAGTGACCACCAACAGTTTCTCCTCTGAAACTATTAGTATTCAAAGTCAGTGGTCTTTCGAACCACTGCTCTGATACCACTTGTTGGTCCCGGTACAAGACTGAGGAATACGTGTATGGGGGGGGAATACACATATACCAATTTTTCAACCTTAAAACTGACTGAGTCCCCTTTGCTCAGAGTGGTAAAGAACTAGGAGCTGATAACACACCTACTGACTACACTTGATGCGGGTCAGTTGGCTAACTATCAGTTCAAGTTCAGTGCGGAAATGTTTGAGCCCTGGAAGTTTAAAGTCTTGTTTAGTTTGCTTTCTGAAAAACTTGTTTTACTCAAATCTGAAGAGTGTTTAGTAGGGCAGTGCTCTTTTGAAGATCAGCCTGATTGATTCAGGCCTGATAAACTTGAATGCAATGAATGAACAAGTAATATATCAAGTATGCACAATATCAAAGCGGTAAGAACACAGGGAGTTTAACGTGGTTCAGAGTCTCAAGCTCCTACGTCCACGGCCTGACTTAACAAGAAATCCACTCAAGGGACCAACTAACCTCACTGATCTATACAACTCCACTTACTAACACTCTAACTGACTTACTCCCAACAAGCCTATCTTAGGGTTTTGGTTTCAGTTTGGATTCCAACTAAGTTGAGATTATCCTTACAAGGCAAAGCTATGCTAAGGATTGGATAATCTCTCTAAGCTTGAGATAATTCTAGTTAGCTCTTGGAATACAGAATAACTCTCAACTGCTAAGAAACACTTGGGAAATTTAGAAGGTTTCGAGTGCTTCTCTTAAAGGTTGAATGCTTTGAATGCTTGAGAGTTTGAGTAATTTCTGGCTTGGAAATTTCCCGTAACCTTGAATGGGTTCAAGGCCTTCTGTATTTATAGGTGATTTGAATAACTATTCGTTGGAGAGATAGCCTTCTAGTCATCTATGTAGAGTGGCTTCAAACGGACATATCTGCATGCAGCAGCCGTCCTTTGCATGGATTTTGTATTTGCATTAAATGCACATTAAATGCTTGCCCGTTGAATATGCAGTCTGAATTCAGTCTTCATGTCAGGTTCTGTACGTGCGTGTCCTTCTCGGATTGGTCCACGTCATTAGGTTGGTGAGAATGTCAGAACTTATTCCTGAGCTTCAGGCTTGTCTTATTAAGTTCATTTTGTCTTGAGCCCACCAGTCTTGTCCTGACGCTGAAATTCCTTTTGCATTGCTTGGCTCTACTCCAAGTCTTCCCATTAACTCAGTGACATCCTGTTCCCTTCAGGACTGAGTTAGTAATGACCTCAGGGTCATACTCTTCATCACTGACACTTACTCAGCCAGCTTAGAAGACTGCCATAAGTTCAGGATGGTGCTCTTCGTCTTCAGGCTCTGAGTCTTGATTGTCTCCAGTGAGTTCTCCTCTCACTGAGTACCTGTGAAGTGTAAAATGACTAAGTACTAATCCTAACCAAGACTAGCCTGACAAAGACAGATTAAGGCAATCATCTTTTCAGAGGCTTTGGGATCTTAATCAAAACTGACAATGTCCCAACAAGATGGTCACGCACCTCTGCTCGCCGAACAACCTCAGAGCCAAGGGGGATCCTTTGAGGAGCTCGCTTCCATGAGAAAGGCCATTGAAAGCATGCAGGGCCAACTCGATCAACAGAGGGGATATGGAAGTACAACTCTTCCAGTCTCCCCTCTATCTACGGTGATTCTGAAAGCCCCAATTCAGAAGAAGATCCAATTTCCCATTGGCATTCAATATGAGGGTACGGCGGACCCCCGGATGCATCTAATGAAATATACCAATTATATGGTATCAGTGGGGGCAAGTGATGCGACCCAGTGCCGTAACTTTCCACTAACTCTAGGGGATCGAGTCCATAAATGGTTTTCAGCTTTGCCACCGACCTCAATTCATTCATTTGCCCAGCTGGGCAAAGAGTTCTTATCCCACTTTTCTATGGCCGGGTCTTATCTATCCCAAAGACATCGGTTGTCTGACCTGAAACAAACTGATGATGAGTCGGACCGATCGTACTTAGAAAGATTCGACAAGGTCTTGCTAGAAGGGGAGTCAGTTAGCGAAGACACTAAAATCGTGGCCGTCCTAGCTGGACTTAAGAAGGGTACCAAACTCTGGAAAGATGTACACCTAAGATGCCCGAAAACTTATGCTGAGTTTCGGGACCGGGCAGGAGTCTTTGTCTCCATGCATGAAGCATTACAAAAGGACATGAGGGATAAAGGAGAACAGAAAGAGGGTGCAAAAAAGCCCGCTGGTAGTGGTTATAGAACTCCCAAGAACATGAAAGTATTCACTGAAGGAACGGAGCTGAAGGATAAATTGAACCATATTCTCACCGTATCAATTGACACAGTTTACAATAACGTCCGGGATAAAGAATTGCTCATACCTCCCCGAAGGATACGTCAAGATACGAGCACGTTAAACCAGAACAAGTATTGTGTCTACCATCAGAGTGTGGGGCACTTTACGAGTGAATATCGTGACTTGCTAAAGCAATTATGGCATTTCTATGAGGAGGGAAAGCTGTCTGAGTTCGTGAAGAGACAACCCGGTAAAAGAGACAGAGATGAGGATTCTGATGGGGAGGACCTAGAACAAGCACCTCGTCGGAATCGAGCTGGGCGACCAGCTCTGGTACCAGCAGGAGGTCCAGTTCCGGACATTCAAATGATGGAGCTTGCAGGACCTGTGGGTGGTTATTCTGATGGCCGACCACCAGTTTCCAATCGTAAAAGAAAAGCCGAGTTACGGGCGATTAATCATGTATAAGAGATGGGAGTTAATCCGTCCATCATGCAAACATCGGAATTAACTTTTACTAAAAAAGACTTGGAAGGGGTTTTGACTCCGGCGTCGAGGGTAGCTAGATTGATTATTGTCAATCCGCGCGGTGGGCGATCAGCTCTGTCATCCACCAATGGAGCATACATCGGAATGTCGAAGAGAATTTTATAATCTCTCCAAATTTGGGGCAAGTCCTTCTCTGTGATGGCGTTCCAGATCATAATTGCTCTAGTAAAGAACTAAATCAAATAGATAAATGGGAGGACACTATGCAGCTCGCAGCGAACTCGGTCGCTTTGAGCTTCCGCACTCCGCAAGCAGGAATAGTAAATCGATCTGAGTGCTCCCTCCCGTACTTGCCCCAATCTATCCGGCGAGCAACCGCGACCGGAACCTGATGCTCAACTAGCCTGGGCATGGGAAAGTGAATATCTTTGAGGTACGCCCAGGTCAGCTCGTCGGGGTTTATAGGCTGGAGCACCTCAGCCTCCTCGTCTTCGTGGAGGTCAGAACTCGTTTCCTCCACAAGCTGGTGAGCAGGATTTGCTTGCTCTTCTTGTTCCCCAGAGGGGCGAGCTCCCGAATTGACAGAACGGGCAACTGAAGCCGCCTCAGAATCGGAATCCAGATTTACTATAGGGGGATTCTCCTCAACGGACCTTTTCTCAGGGTTGCGTGGGTAGAAAGATCCCGTTTTAGAGTGTGACGACATCCATTTTTACAAAGGTAAAATGTTTTGGTAATGGTGGATTCCGGCGCCGGAAGGAGCGACCGTTCGAAATCTCCCGCGGTGGAATTTGGGGTTTTTGTAAAATTAAAAATACACAACACCAGAAAAGAGGAAGAAGAAGGAAAAAGTAAAAGGAAAACTACCTTGGGATCGGTTAAAGAACACCGGAGATGGAGGAACGTTCACCGAAAATTTGAAAGAAGGGGAGGAGCAAATTTCGCGCTTAAGGAACAGTTGAAATGAATAAAATTGAATTTTTTTTCCTTAAATAGCTTCTGAAAAAATGGGGTTCCGGGCAAGCAAGTCCGAAAGTTGAGGGACCAAAATGCAATTATTAAGTGCGTGCAAGTTCTGCCTGACAATTTGGGAGGCGCGTCACCTCGGGACTATGTGCGCATGGGCGGCAGCAATCATTTTGCCCACGTCACACCTCGAGCCATACCCAGACCTGGGGATCCCAATCGTCACCGACCCAAGTCTGCTCGACCGATGTTGTCCGCCCATGAAAAGTTGCTCGCCCCATGACATTCCTGCTCGTACCAATGGCGTTTAAAATTTGCCAACCCAAGAATTGCTCGCTTATCATCCTCACAAGTCATTGATTGGCAGGGGGCAATTGTTGATAGGCGAGCATAATCAGCATTTGGGCGAGCAGAATTAGCACAAAACACCCGTGGATCAAAATAAAATTAAACCAAGATCAAGACTTAACAAGGTATTGGCGAACATATCCTGCGTATTAAGCAAAGACAAAGCAGGCGAACAGAAATTAGTCAAAAGATATTGAAATTTAGACCAGGGCCGAGCAAGCACATCCACTGCACTGCCGACCAAACCCAACCACAATCTCAAGGCCACCTAATGACAAGACTAAAGACCAACAAGGATCAAACTAAAGACTCCTCAAGGACAAGTCCAACAGGACGAGCAGCTCTCGATTGCGAGCAAGTCCAACAGATAAGGATAGAACATAGTTTAGATAAGGTCAGCTTGGTCAAAGTCCAGGTGTCGTGCATGCAGGCCTGGTAGGCAAAAAGTCACGACACCTCCTGCTAGGCAAATGTCTATAAATACTTAGATTTTTTCAGCTAATAAAATAAGCACAAATTATTATACACGTCCAAACTTCGTCTACGAACCCAAAGAAACTTGTTTATATTACGATCATATTATCACGTAAGCTTATAAACGTTCTTAATCCACTTTAAACCAGAGATTTCGTATTCACTAATTACGTTAGTGATCAATCACACGTAATTGCTTGATGATCGATTAACCACCTAAAACAACCATTAATCTTCGAGATTAGAACTGATCATCAACAATGAGTACTCGTTTTACTTGGGACCTCAGCTCTTTGGGGAGCATTTACTGCAGGTATATGCGATTTAGTTACACCTCTATGGTCAGTGAACGTGTCTGGCAGATTATGTGCTAACTTTTGCAAGTTAATGATCTTCTGAACTTCTAGTTCAGATTGATTAGTGCGCGGATCTAGATACTGAAGATTACTTATATTCCACGTAAGCTCCCGACATTCATTCAATTTTGAATTCGGATCTCCTCTTAATGCTGGGAAGTAATCTTCATCGAATGTGCAATCAACGAATCGGGCCGTTAATTGATCCCCAGACAAAGGCTCGAGGTATTTCACGATGGATGGAGAGTCATATCCGACGTAAATACCGAGTTTCCTTTGTGGGCCCATAGAGGTCCGCTTTGGTATCGTTATTGGAACGTATACCGCACATCCAAAAATACACAGATGAGAAATACTAGGTTCTTTCCCACGCACTAACTGTAGGGGGAATGATCATTATATGCAGTTGGATGGATTTGGATTAAGTGCGATGCTTGTAGGACTGCATACCCCCAGCATGAGGTGGGTAGTTTGGAGTTCATAAGCAATGGCCTCGTGATAAATTTGATACGTTTTATTAGCGCATCAGCAAGACCATTTTAGGTATGGACGTAGGGGACCGAATGCTCCACTATAATTCCCAGGGCCATACAGTAATCTGTAAAGGCCTTCGAGCTGAACTCAGCTGTATTATCCATGCGAATCGACTTGATTGGATAATTCGGAAATTGAGCTCTAAGCTCGATAGTTTTCGCAATGAGCTCTGCAAGAGCTTGATTGCGGGTAGACAGCTAATAAGCATATGTCCACCTAGTGGAGGCATCAATAAGGACCATGAAATACTGAAATGGTCCTGATGCTGGGTGAATTGGTCCAGAAATGTCTCCTTGAATTCGCTTCAAGGAAAACCAGAGACTCTAGTCTAACCTTAGTGCGCGACGGGCACACTATTAACTTACCCTTAAGACATGCATCACAAATAAGTTCATCAACATGAAGGATTCTATTATTCGAATTATCATGACTAATTGAATTAGGTAGAATCCTACGTATCATATATTGTCCTGGATGAGTTAACCGCTGATACCTTAATATAAAGAAGTTCGGGTCATGAAGTTTCATACTCATGGCTAGATGGAGATTTTGACGGCCGGATGTAGAAATAGTACAATCCGAGGGAGAAGTAAGGAAGTTTTTCAATAACTTATTTACGGCTACCTCGAGTAATAGTCATCAAAAGGTATTCGTTATTGTTCTCAGTTTCAGTTTCAATGTGATATTCATTAGTCCTAATATCTCTAAAACTGAGCAGGGTACACTTAAACTGTGAAAACAATAAGGCATTATTCATTATGAGTTCGGTACCCACGGGGAGGATAATGGGAGCTCTTCTGGACCCCACTATCAACCTACTATCATTGCTATTGTAGTTATACTCCCCTTACGATTTAACAAGTTATGAAAGAACTTCTTATCTCTTAAGATTGCATGAGTGGTGGCGCTATCTACCAAACATAAAATATAATCTCAATCCATCATGCTAGAGGAAATAGCCCAAACCTAATAGCTGATATGTTTACTAGCCATAAAAAGCAATGTCCAAGTAAATTTAATGGACATCGTTAAGGTAAACACATCGAAGCTAAAACATAATATTATCCATAAAATAAAATATCTGAAAGAAAGGATCCAAATATAAAGTACTAAAACAATCAAATACACAAATCACTCATCATCTCCAAGGTCCTTGAGCTTGATGCCCAGAGGATCGACGTTGTCTTGGTCAAAGTCTGCTTCAGACAGTCTGGCATGGTGAGATTCGACTCTAGGGGCCTTCCCCTTGTCGTCCTTCTGCTGCTTTTGATAAGCCTCAACCAAGTTCTTGGGAGTGCGACACGTGCGAGACCAATGGCCTCTGCATCCGCATCTGTAGCAGGACTGCTTAACCTTGCCAGATGAAGAGTGAAATTCGAGGTTCTGTGACCACCGGATGTACTACGACCTCAGCCTTTAACCCAGATCATCTTACTCTCTCCCCCTTCCACGTTTGCAACCAATAATATAATTGTCCCTATACTGCTGCTGGAGTATAAGGTTGCTAGCGTGGAATGTTGACAGATTGTTCTGCATCAACTGGATTACAATATGGTGCCAAGCAGAGTTGTACTCCATTATAGACTTAAGGTCTTGGAAACGGAGTCTCAACCAATTGTATTGTAAAGGAGGGAGGAGTATATCATTTTGTTGTTGGAAACGATCCTACAGGGAGTTCCACAACATTCCGGGGTCCCTGAATGAGGATCTGAATGATGAATTCCTCACTCGGGTGGTTCATGAGAAAAATCAACGCTTTCGCCTTCAGGGCGTTAGTGGATTTCGAACCTTCGAGAATTGTTTCGCTCAACTCATTTAAGGCTAGATGGAACTCGACATCTAGCGCCCATGTCAGGTAGTTATTACCATCGAGAGCAAGCTCATCGAATTCTTTCATGGTAATATCATATATTTTCACTACGATTTTAAAGTGACATGGTAAGAGTTGTGACCAATTTATTGACAACGGAGAAATAAGGATTTATTTAATTATTCTAGAGCACATAGATACAAGTATTGGGCGCCGTCTACCCAAAATATAAATTTACGGTTCGACAAATACCGGGCGCCGCCTACCCAGGAATAATATGCGGACTATAAAGAAATAATCTATGTGCGGAAAAGTAATGCACGTAGGATAATTAAGTCACATAAAATGCATAAACAATTAAGGAAGATAATTACATGAAAATAATTTCTAGAAAATATACGATTTAATAGACAGAGGAAATAATCATAAGAATTATTATTTCATATATATTAACGCAATTTACCGAAATATTTTCAGGATTAAAATAAATTAAACACGGGTTTTGTGATATCAAAAACGCAAACGAAATAGGGTTAAGAGATCACAAGAATCCGGGGAAAAACACCGCGTGGGTCGCGCACGGCGGACGGGAAGCATCGCACGTAGGGTGGTCGCGTAAGGGCGTGCGCGGGCGCGACGTGCGTGCGGCGCTGGGGCGAGACGGGCGCGGGTGGACGGGCGCTGGGGCGCGGCGTGCGGCAACGGGCGCGCGCCGTGCGGCGTCGGGCGCTGCTCTCGTGTGGCGACGACCACGTGACGTGCGCTGCTCGCGTGCGTCGTCTCGTGCGGTGGACGGCGGCGGTCGTACGCCTTCGGGACGTCGGTCGTTGCTCGTCAATTCAATACACAATAATTAAATCCAACAATCAATCATGAATCAAATAAATTCATAGCATAGGTACACATGAAAACATGAAAATTCATATGAAAATAAATTAAGGGTGTACCGTATGATCTCGGTTAGAGACTCGTGCTGATAACGTGTTGTAAATAAGTGTGTAAATTAAAGAGACATCGTTTGTTGACCCAGTTCGTCCGGAAGGACTACGTCTGGGGGCGATCCAAGCCAGGAGTTTCATTAATGATCTTGTGTATGAGAGTGCTTACAATAATGAATACAATGATCTATTTATAAGAATAAAACTCTAGTCTAAGATATAAAGCCCGTTGGGTTTCTTGGTCCATAAGTAATGTCCACATCAAATATTCTAGATTTACAACACAAATAATAGATATAAGCATGTAAAGCCATTGATAATATAAGAAATTGAGTATTTCCATACATACAATGATTTGTATTTAATCCAAACACATAATTTAAGGAAAAATTTCAAACATTTCATATTAATAATTTGTAATATTTGAAATCATTCGACAATAACTCAGCTGTATAAAGTCTAAAGTCGAAGCTCTAATAAAATTGATAAAAAAACGACTTTCAATTTTTATTTTTATTCTGAAAATATAACAAAAAATTATTAAAATGTCGGGCTATGGGCCATCCATTAGTCCACGGGCCATATTGAACCAAAGTCATTATTTCCACGGATCTGGCCAAACTTGAATTCTTTTGGACCTATATATTTATAATCAACGTACAGGAAGGAATGTGTCGATCACAGCTTAGTGCTGATCAATCCAACATATTGTTGTCTATGTATCTATCTGTATATAAATAAAACTATATGCCAAAAATAAAACGCTCAATTAGATAACTTTTGAAATACCTTCCCTCCTAAATGTCTTGTCCTGACCCCACAAACCACTACCTCTGTCGTCTGATGATACACTATAAAATACTTATGCATTTCTCCAGTAATACTTTATAAAAAGGTTGCAAGCAAATTATTTTAATCGAAAACTACACACAAAAATAGGCATGCAATATGAAACTGGGCATGGACGAAATTTTGTATAGGAATGCATGGACTTCAGTGTCCTACCCTTCTCTGCTCCAACTACTTTCAACCTAAAAAGTGAATTCCAAATTCCTTCATCTGATCTTCCTCTTCTAGTCAAAAGTAACACTTCCTCATGGACTTTGCATTCAGACCACGCCTTTTTCAGTGTTTCAACTAAATTAATGTTACACAATAGATTGAAATTTATTAAAGGAGGATAATTAATGCAGAAATTTAATCAAATCCCACACATTACATATGTTCAACGTTCAAAATAAGTAGAATCTAATTAATTATTATCCTCTTATGTTTCCACGAGATCTACTATCCCGATTAATTTTTTTTTTAATGTTTTTTTTAGGATTATCAACACACGCCCACGTATGTACGCTAGCTTATGACAACATCGTACACACGGGGTGCGTTAATAGTACTGGAATAGGAGATGAGACAGAAAGAATTAATGATACTAGATCTCATTTTTAATTCCATCTGGGTGCAAAGGGAATAGCTTGAGGGTCCTATCTCCCACAACTTCCTCCTCCTCCTCCCAGTACTTTCTTTTCTGAGAGATACAAGACATCTCCTCCGCCCCTTCTCCCTGCAAAATCGTGTTTTTGTTTATACAATTATTCCAATAAACATAAAGATACTTTTTTAACCGTAATGGTAAAGAGTGACCATTTAAGAGCAATATATTTTTAGAGTAGTAAATATAGTCTATTAATTTATTTTTTCCGCAAAATGAAGGCCATTAAATTTTTTGTTTTGACAAATATAGCCCATTAATTTAATTATTTCGACAAATATGGACTATTTTTCGGATTTAAATGTGTGAAATTATTTTTTTACGGATGCTACATTTATGCAAATATAAATTAACTGCCTACACCTACTACTCAAGAAACAAACTCTATTGATCTCTTCATCCCTAAAAAATGGTCATCGTTACTATATTCATTTATCCTTGAAAAATGATCTACTTTTTTTAAAATAACAATAATTTACACTCACTACTAGAACGAAAATTGTTAATATGCCTACAAAATTTCCAACAAAAAATTTTATAATGTGAATTGTCTATAAAATTGCCTACAATTTTTTTTTTTTAATTACATAGTCATTTCCATTCCTTAGCTAAAGAGAATTTGCCTACAAATTTTCATAGCCAAATTGTTGGAAGATAATTTTTTGTAGGCAAATTGCTCGTAAGTAATTAATTACTAGGAATTTCATTTCGTAGACAAATCAATTTCATAGACAAATTGCTTGTAGGTTAAGGAATGAAGACGCCTACATAACTAGAAAACTTTGTAGTGAAGTTGTGGGCAATCCCACTACAAATTAATTTAGTTGGAAAATTAGTAAACAATTCTTTATTTACTTGATTATTAAGCTACTTTTTTTTTTTTTTTACTTTTTACATGCAATATATCTATTTTTTTATGATCCATGCAAAAATAATATGACTATTTTTTATCAACAAAGGGAACAATACTTAAATTGTCATCCTCTGTAATTGCGTGCCTAAAAAATCATTATTCCCATCAACAAAGTAAGAATAGAAAAAGCAAGCTTTTTAAAAGAAAATAAATTACCGGCGATAAGAGCGTGGAAGAAGAAGTAGAGGTGAAGGGAGAGGCAAGAGCAAGAGAAGTGCGCTTTTCCTTCTGCCTGTCGCGCGCCTTATGGTTTTGGAACCAGTAAAACACGTTTTTGCCTTCAATTTTGCCGTACTCTCGGAGCTGAGCAGTAATCTTCTCGATTTGGTTGGCGTTGGGCGAACGCATACCTCCTTGGTACAGCATTTCCAGTACTCCTACCTGTTCCTGCGTAGGATTCCACCTCGTGCTCCCGACCTGCGTTTCTACCTAATCTTAATTAATTTATTCACCAACTTTTCCAAATAATGACAAATTTTTCGACCCGCTGTTTTCACATTTAGCGGCCAGAAATGGAATGTGGTTGAAATTAATGAAAGTGAAACAGAAAGGCACAAAATATGCATCCAAATTAGAGAAAAAAAAGCCTTTAATTCATTCACCCACTAAAAGGGATTTGTGTATGTTGCAATTTGCATGTGACCGGTATAGTGTGAACTAGTTTCATCGTTTGCATTTTGTGTGTATTTTTTAACAGTATTAGATATTTTATTAAAATGTATTAATTTAAGAAAAAATATTGTGATAACTATTTTTGTGGTACTTATTAATATGACAACTAATATCTTTAGTGAAAACAACTAATAACCTTTAGAACTGATATTTTTAGTTAAAATAACCAATACCATTTAATAATATAATTTCAAATAAATTTGACGATCAATCTTATTTTCACAACACTTTTTCTTAATTTAATAGTAACACTAACACTGAAAACAAGAATTAAAACCGATTTACAAGATGTAATGACATAAATAGGCATGCATGTCACCTGACATTCTTGCCTCTGATGATCCGAGCTGGATCCGGTTCTTCTCGGGCCACTGTCCGGTCGAATAAAACTCTTGAGATCATAAGTTGCGGTGGCCACCGTGGTGGTGGCGGCGGCAGCACCGAGCCGGGGAACGAGGGGGCGGAGCCGTTTGCAGGCGAGGGAGGGGGGCTCGTACTCCCTGAACCCACGTGCGAATTGGTGCACCTTCATGGCTGGAATTCCCATGGGGTGAGATTTAATTGAAAAAAATAAAATAAAGTGGTGGTTAAATAGTGAGAAATTAAGGTGATGTTAATGGGATAGGAGAGAGAGAAAAAAATAAAATGGAAAAAAATTAAAAGTGGGTGATTGAGGCTACTGGATTAAACCAAGACCAAATGATGAGGTGAGGTTGACTTGAGATTTTCCATGTTAAAAAGAGGAATGAAAAGTGATCTCCATTCTCAAGTCTAGTGAAAAAAAGCAACACGTAGTGTATTTACTTTAATCATGATTAATTGCATTTATTCATTTTTTCCTTTTTTTTTTTAATACTAGAAAGTAATTACATGTGTAAATTAAATTAACAGGCTGTAATGACTCTTTCAATTGTAATTACATTCTAATGACTTCATAAAATCATGATTAATGCAAAGAGCATGAACTACAGCCTGGAGATCCAATCCCATCGAATTGGATATAACTGGAATCTGGATAATTTTAATAGCCTTTAATTTAGAGTTTGATAATTAGCAAATCAAGATCTGAAAGGTAAAAAAACATATCAACATGACCCCAGAAAATAGAATATACCAATAAAAGAATTAGAATCTTGCAATTCCTAGTCAATGTAAGACAATCATATCATTAAAAACACACATATATATGCATGGAAGAAAAAAAAGAAAAAAAACATATTAGATTTATGAATTTGAAGATGCCAAACATAACCTTGATTTGTAAGACTTTAGTTGACATGATTTTTTTTTTTTTTTTAATTAAATGGACATAGACAATATACACACCAAACCAAAGCAAAGTCACAAACTCAAAATTCCAAAATTGTCATTAATTATTTGGGGTGCGTTTTGAAACTCAATTCTAGATCCAAATTCATACATTTTTCCTTCAAAAAAATCGCGTCTAACAACTTAAAAAAGAAAAGAAAAAGTGATTCTACACTAATCAGTTGAAGTTGCAAACATCCCTTATCAATTGATAATTTGACAATTACAAACTATAAATGGAAGTGAAATAAAGAAAAATAAGTCTTGAACCAAAAATCTATAATTGAAAATACTCACATACCCTTAACAAGTTGCTGAGAAGAGAACAGTCCGACGATAATCGATGGTAGAGAGAAGAGAAGAAACCACAAGCGATGACAACGATGAAGAGGAAGCAGAGATAATAAGAATGGAAAGTGACGACTGATTGAGATTTAAAGTTAAATAAAAAAAAAGATGTGTCTCGATCGAAGTTGAAACGCTTAAAGTAAAACTATAAATACACTGTACTAGATGAGCCTTTGCCGCATATTACGCTGATTTTTGCAAAAGTAAATTTTATAACATAATGCATTACACATATATAACTTAATTTGTTCATTGTGTAAAAGAATACACTAAATTGAAAGGTATCTATGGAGTTAAATTGATTCATACATAAATCATTAAAGAGTATCAGTTGTTTTAACTAAAAAATATTAGTTGTTTTCACTGAAGAGAATTAGTTTTTTCCTGAAAATAAACTAATATTCTTCAGTGAAAACAACGAATACCTTTTGGTGAAAACAACTAATATTTTCTAGTGAAAACAACTAATACCCTTCAATGGTTCATGTATGAACCATTTTCACTCTATACTTTGTTTATATTGAATACTATAATAAATATTTTAAAATAATATATACTTCCTCCGTCCAATATTAGTAGTCCTACTTTTTGGGCTATTTTTTTTGTCATAAGTTGAAGATATTATGAGGTATTGTGAGGTTCATTATCAACAAAGTTATTGTTTATGGAAAATATAAGTATCATATTTTTTATAAACAATAACTTTATTGATAAATGAACCTCACAATACCCTCCAACTTATGACAAAAAATAACAGCCCAAAAAGTAGGACTACTAATATTGGACGAAGGGAGTATGTATAAAATAATTTTAAATTTTCTTATTTTAAAGCTTATAATAAATTTATAAAGTAATTTAAATAACATTATATATATTAGAAATGTGTCTTTATTACACATCTACAAAATAAATAATTTATATATATTTCAGTTAAAAATTATATAATATAAATTAAACTAATTGATATTTCAGGATAAAAAATAATAATAAGTCGAAATTATTAGACTCATTAACATATAAGTTAATAATTAATACGACTCTCTTTGAAAAAAAAAATCTAGAAGTGCTAAACAAAATAAATATTTAAAATATGTAAAGATATGCAAATTGATCTAGTTGGTGAGCATGTTTGCATTTTTTCTTTAATTAGGCCCAATATTAATAAATAACCAATAGAAAAATGACATCTTAAAATATTAAAATTCTTTAAACTCAAAACAAAATGACATATAGGATTTAGATTTTCCAAGAACTAATACATAAATTTCAAATTGAAAATACTTACTTGCGCTTTACAAGCTGCAGAGCTGAATACTGGATGATTTATTATACAAGCTTGAGTATTCTATTACAAAGAATAAGAGAGAAAGGAGACTTAGAAGCAAATAATGTTGATATGGTTGATGGTGGAGAGGGAAGAGAAGAGAAAAAACAAGGGATGAAAACGATGAGGACGGAGTAGAGATACTAAGAGTGGCATGTACATTACGATTAATTGGGATTTAAAGTTATGTAAAAAAAAAAAACGGTTGACACAGTTAAAATAAAACTCATAAATACATTGTACTGGACGAGTCTTCCCCGCATATTAATTTGTTCATTGTGTAGAATAATACAATAAAATTGAATACCATTATAAATATTTTCAAATAATATATATATATATATATATGTATAAAATTATTTAAGTATTTTTCTTATACATTATTTTAAAGCTTGTTAAATTTATAAATTAATTGAAATAAAGCATCATGCATTAGTGTACTTTACTATAGTGCACATCTACAAAATATATAATTATATCTATATATTATTTAAAATTATATAATATAAATTAGATTAATTGACATTTAGTATTAACAAAAATTGAAATTATTAAACTCGTTGACAAAATAAGTTAATAATTAATACGACCCTCTATAAAAGATAAACTAAATTCTAGAAGTTTTAAATAAAATAGATATTAAAAATACGTAAGACGTGTAAATTGGTGTACTTGGTAAGCATATTGCATTATTTTTAATTAGACTCAATATTTAATAAACTAAAATATCACATATTAAACACAACCAATAGAAAAAAAAATAACATTAAAAATATTAAAATTCTTTAAACAAAAAAAATAAGGACATGCACTTGGGATTTAGATTTACAAATGAAATTTCAAATTGGAAATACTCACTTACCCTTAACAAGCCGCAAAATTGAATACCGACATGATTTGTTATATAGTCTTGGATATTCTATTACAAAATTATCATACAATTTTGGGTATTTTATTATAAAGAATGAAAGAGAAAACAGTTTCGATCATCGATGGTAAATAGAGAAGAGAAGAAGCAACAAGCATGATAACGATGAGGAGGGAGTAGAGATATCAAGAATGGGATAAGTGACGATTAATTGAGATTTATAGTTGTTGACAGCGAACAACTAAGCAAAGATTAAAATAAAGAAAAGATGATTAAGGCAGGGAATTAAGGGGCATCAGTTGAGTGGTCAACGCACAGCTGACAAAGTTAGAACCGTTTGTTAAAAGTATTGACTATTCGAACGTACAATTGGGCTAAAATAAAGCATACTGAGTGAGCAACAGAGGAAGCAAGGGTTCAAGACTTCAAGCCCCCAACAAGAAAGCCTACAGGCGAGCAGCTCGTCGCCATGAAGAATAACCAAGAAAACTTCATTATTAAGCATTGTACTAGAAACAAACAAGTGTCTTAACACTTGTCATTTGTACATATACAATAGTTTAGAAGTAAACAAGTGTCTTAACACTTGTCAATATATACAATGGGTTAATCAAGGAGGTGACACATCATGCTTGCTTAGGTGTGTATAAACATCTCATTTCATGAATAAAAATAACAAGTTCAATATTGCAAATTGCACATCCAAATTCCTCTCTCTATCAATCCTAAATACATTCTCTTAATCCTTTCACGTTTGTTTGATAATCTTAATTGAAGATAGCAACCACCAAATCAATTAATTAGAACAATGTCATCAACAAGGGTGCAAAAGTCAAAAATCGGTACTCGGGCATTTTGTGTCCGCTAGAGATTTTATTATTTTTGTAATTTTTGTTTGTATAATAGGACCGACTAGTGCCGCCTAGGCCCAAAAAACGCCCAGAATAGGAGATGTTGTAGAAATCGGGTCGGGAGGAGGCCGCCTAACCCGATTTTTGCATCACTGGTCATCAACAATAGTTAAGTCAATTTTTTTTCGTGCTTGAAACAGTTAAAGTGGGATAAGTGACGATTAATTGAGATTTAAAGTTAAGTCAATATTTTTTCTGTGGTTGAAACAGTTAAAGTGGGATATGACGATTAATTGAGATTTAAAGTTAAGTCAATTTTTTTTCTGTGGTTGAAATAGTTAAAGTAAAACTCATAAATACATTGTACTGGACGAGTCTTCCCCGCTTATTACCTCGATTTTCACAAAAGTAAATTTTATAACATAATATATACATTACACAAACATAAATTAAATTGATAACTATTATAAATATATTCAAATATTATATATATGTATAAAATTATTTAATATTTTTCTGATACACTATTTTAAAGCTTATACATTAAAGTGACATCTTAAAATATTAAAATTCTTTAAACTCAAAATAATACTGACACATAGAATTTATATTTATCAAAACTAACACATAAATTAAATTAATCAGAAGTCGACACATCAATATTTAAAATTCTCTACGAATATATCAGGATTATTATTTACCTAGCGCGATATTATAACAAAAGAAGGTATATAATCAAAATGAACTAACAAAGAAAATCGAAATGGCAGAAGATGAAACCAAAACAAAACTGGTCATAATATTAGAAATCGAACCGAACACTTAAATACAACCCTCATTTCGTAAAAGAAGATAGAGTAATTTTGTTTCCATTAATCATCTTAATTACCATAAAACTCATTTTCAGTAAAGAAATTATAAACGAGTGCCACCTTAAAGTTTATATCTTCAGCGTTATGAAATTAATTAACTATCTTATTAAAACATCTGAAGTGCCTTGCATAGAGATAGATTCTGTCACTCAAAAATCTATAATTGGAGCATCTTTCGATAATATAATAGATGGGCAAATATATATGTTTATTTATGTTTCATGCGTATGGTTGGGTAGTCTAATCAAACTAGTTAAAATTTTCTTGCCTTTCATGATAACTGTTGTCGTATATATGCTTTTCGGTGGCCTCCTACTCTCCTCTTCTATTAACTTTTTGAACGAGAAAGAAGAGAGAGAGAGATTCCTCCAATCCCTAAAATTGAAAATGCAAACATCCTGTAAAAAAAAAAAAAAAATGTAAACACGCTTTATTCCTTTTCAAGATACGGATATAGTGTGTCGCCTTACACAATTCAACTGGATGCAGTCTTTTTAAACACGTAAAATAAACTTTAAGGACCCTTCTGGTGTCTAAGATTAGACCAAGATAATTTAGTTATGGGGTCTTGTAAGTTGTTTGGTATGAATCTCTAGGTCCAAGATTAAGCTCAAGACCTGTTATTAAACACTGTTTTCCTCCATAAAATTATCTCATTAATTTGGACAGATAAACAATCTTAAAAAGCAAGATAATTAACTGATCTGAACCCATATTTTGTCATGACAATCAAAAGGGCCCTAATGCAAATTTTTGCCTTTTGAAATTTTAAAATATATTTTTTTCGTTCCATAGTTAATTTCTACTTTACTATTTATTATTTTAAATTAAATTGAATTTAATTTAATTAATAGATGTGAGTAAAATAATAACATAAAATATAAGTATATTAATATAAAAAAAAAATAATTATTAAAAAAAAAGATATCAATTTATTGAGCAAATGAAGGAATAGTTTCGGCAAGAATCAGTTATGTTTGGGAGATAGGAGTAGCAAATAAAAAAAATGCAATCACAATATAATATGTGCACAAACTACCAAATCTATGTCTATGAAACCCATGTACGTATGTATATATACGCTTATTTAGGTCCCTTGTCTCTTTATTATTGGGAAATGTTGCTCCAATTTCCCAAGGCTTATTTATTATTGTATAGCACTTTTTATAATCGATTTGCAATATGTGGTGGTTTTGGTATTCATTATCAAAATAAGCATGAGCGCCGTCCTCATACTGTACAAATAGTAAGGGTGACGTCCTCAACGACGCTCCTCCAATTTTCCGATCAATCTTCCGACGGCGGGGTGAGATTGGAGCACAAATAACATTATGTTCCTTATTAAGTTTTATTTGAATGGATTTAAGATGATTTAGTGATTACCATGCATGATTTAGTGATTTATAATATTTGTTGGCTCTAAGTTAATTATTTTGTATGGATTTGAGATGATTTAGTGATTACCATGCTTAATTTAGTTTTTTTAAGTTATTTAATTTTTAAATTAGTACATTAAATTTAAATTGATCAATTTTTTTATTTTTCTTTAAATATTTAAAAAATCTAAAAAATTAGAATTAAAATCTAAAAAATATTTAAATAAATTGGATAATTATTTAAATAATAAAATTATATGAAATTTAGAAATCAAGTAAAAAAATTCTTTAAAATCTGAAATTTTGATTTTTTTTTTAAATAAATTAGTTATACCTTCCAAATAATCCAATAAAATATAAAATCCGATTTTAATTTTTTTTTAGAAAAGTAACTAAATTAAAAGAAATCTTCAAAATTAAATAAAAATAGTTTTGAAGTTAATTATTTACGATGAATGAATTGAGTTTTATAAAGTAGTTTTATGATTTTATTTGGATTTAACTTTTTTCTTAATTATTTACAAATTTATCTATTTTTTATTTTCAATTAATTTTTTTTCAATTTAATTTATTTTTTAAAGCGTTATTTATATTTTATTTATTTTAAAGAATTTTATTTTATTTTCAAAATATATTTAATTTTTTAAGATTTTCAATAATTTTTAAGATATTTTTTAATATAAAATGGGGTATGTTTAGTAATACATGTTAATTTAAAATTTTATTGGGGTATGTTTAGTAAGTGAGGTGAGTTTAGAGGATTTTAGGGTTTGAGTAGTGAGACTCTAATTTTTAAGGGTATGCTGTAAAAAATAAAAAATTGAAGAAGCGCCGTTAAGGATGACGCTCATTTTATTTATGTAACCCATATTGCAAACCGGTTTTGAAAACTACTGCACAATAATAAATAAGTCAATTTCCAACTAGTGCAAAACCACCAACTCGCCTAGGATAAGACTATTATAATATGAAATTCGTGTAAATTTAATTATGTTATATTTTAGTCCTAGCTTACAATACTCTAAATTATGGACCCACCTCATTTGACCTCCACTCCGACCCTGCTCACAAATCACCCGACTTTGGATTGAAGGAATGGTTTTTGTTTTCGTTCGCTGAACAAAACGTACACTGTGAATTTTGGGTAGGGAGGTAATCAAAATAATGATAATTGGTTTGATTGCTGGTTTAGAAATCCCGTGAGTTGCCTTCTATAACTTCTTGTTGAAAATCCCCCATTGTTAATGAGTTTACTATGACGATGTCTTGTTTTTATATTTATTTGATTGATGAGTTTGAGTTTTTTTTAGATGACGTGTTATTCTCCTATTTGATTGCATTCTATATGTCGCAATACATGTGATATATATGTGGCATCTTAATGTAAGTCCAATTAAAAAAATGTAGCAACATAGGTTCGAATCTTGCATCTCTTGTATCATTTTTATGTTACTTAGACACTAAACGAATTTGTAAATCTTTACTTATATTGGACAACTATTTAACTTAAGCTTATAAATCTATCAACTTATCTCACTATTTTTTTAAAGGTCATATTTTAATGATTGTCAATTTGTGAATATTTCAAATAAGAGAATTACATATAATTATTATATTGATGAATTGGTAACTTAATTTGAAAATTCTAATAATTTAAAATTTCATATTTGATTAACTTACTCATATTTGCTTATTTGATTGTTTTATTCTCACTATATTTAAGGAAGTCATGTATTTATAATTCCAATTACCATTAGTTAAATTAAAAAATATAATTATACAGGATAATATATACATATATATTATTTTGATATATTTATTATATTATTATTTTATGAAAAAAATAATTAATATATGTAATTGTTGAAGTGTCAAATTTAAATTAGAATTCCACGTAATACGCAGAACCTCATCTAATTATGCTTCTAAAAAGAGTTTCAAATAGTTATATTATTCGTCCAAGGGTGAACGAGTTTCAAGTTGATGTTGTACAAACAAGGCGGAGGCAGGATAACAAAATTATGGTGGGCTACAATAAATACAATATAAAACAAGATAAAATGTTCTATTTTGAGTGAGCTAGTTAATAAAAAAAGAATTACTACGTAAAAAAAAAAAATCTAAAACTTGGATGGGTTGGAGCACACCCTAGCCATAGAGTGGTTCCACGGTCCACCCTTATGTACAAAGAGAAAAAAATTAAAAGTTTTGTCCTGCATCGAAATAATTTAATTGAGGAATGCAAAGATAAGCAAGGAGAAGCTATATATTATGTGGATGATATTCATTGGGAGACTTATCTGTAGTGTATTAGTAAATTACACTAAATGTATCAGTGAAATGCACTAAAGATACCAGCTTTGAAAGATATTAGTTGTTTTCACTAACTGTATTAGTTGAAGTGGTATTAGTCAATTTCACTAAAAGTATGAACTGATTCAACATAAGATATTAATAAATCGTTGTCACGATAATAGTTATCGTGAATATCATTCACATAATACTTTGTCATAAGTAAGAATCAATGTCCATAGTAGAAAACTATGGAAATAAGCTAATAAATATATATGCAAATATTCGATTATATGAACTCACAGACTTTAATATACATACAATATACTTCCCCTGTCCCAATATAAGTTTTACATTTTGACATTTACAATGTCCAAATTGTTGGAGTTATACGTGAAAGTATGCTTTTACTTTGTATAACTCATGTATTAAACACTTGTTTATGAGAATAATTCTTTTATCACATTTGCTTTAGATAAGATTGAATGTTGTATATTTATTGCAACCAGTTCATTATATAGTACATGTTACATTGTAGTTAATGTGGTGATACCCGATCACGGAAGATCACATTAACGGTTTCCTTGTAACTAAACATACAAATTCACGACCTAGGTGGAACTATACAATCCGTCGTGAAAGGTCGATGTGTAAGTCTCAGATTGGTCTGTCTTGACTAAGAGATTGCACTAGCACATTTAGTATGTGTTGAAGAGGACCTACAACGAGGATAAATTCTTCTGTTCTGAAATGTGAAGAATTAGACCTCAGTGGTTATTGATTTCTTAATCTCCGTCACTTAAATAGGACCGTGTGTGCTTAACGGTTACTGCTTTGATTCATGTTGGGTGAGAATCATCGTGACTTCGAACTTTGTGTTTTGGGCAGTAATATTAATCATACGACGGTTGCTAAGATTTAATACGGAGAAACGCGTGCGAGTACGGCTCGTGTGATTAGTCCCCTTGGTGGGCTCAAAAGTTTTATCGTACCAAATCTTGCAAGTGAAGAATCAAATTCTTCGGTATGGATAATAATGTTGAGTTTTCTTTACTCCAAGGTGAAATATATTAATTAATTTAGAGCTATTCAGAAGCTTAATTAATTAATGGACTTGATAATCTTAAACGCGGGAAATAATAATCGGGAGCCCATATTATCGTAATATGGATTAAGATGGATAGTGCAATATTAATTTATAAGTGGTACTAATTAATATTAATGGGCTGAATTATATTGGGGCTCAATATTGAAATTCAGAAGTCCATTAGGAGGTCCAATCTTAATTCTCCTTAAAGGCCCTCAAGTAGCCCATTAAGTAGTCCAATAATGATAAGATGATTAAAATAAAAAGAAAATATAATGCTGATTTTTTCTTATTTTTTCAAAAATTTGGAAATAAGGTAATATATTTTTTGTTGATTTCCTTGGAAAGATATTATGGAAGATAAGTATTCTTGGAATACAAGATTATCTCATATATTCAAGAAGATCCAAATCTTGGATTCTCTTCTTGAAATTTTCGAAAATTACAAGCTTATAAGGTGAGTGAGATCTTTGTGAAATATTTTATTATGGAGAAAAAAATATATGAGATATATTCAAGATTTCTTAAAGACTAAGAAAAGATTTTCTCCAGGCCCATAAAACCTACAATTTTCGGCCACTCCATCTTATAAATAGGGGGTGATTATTTCATCCCCAAATATATAATTCCATGTGTTGGAAAATTCAAGAACATATATATTTTTCTTTTTCCTTAGTTATTTAAATTACTTGAAAGCACTTCCCACCGGTGATCAAGTAAGGCGAAAGGGAAATACTTGAGAAGATCTTTGGGTTGATAAAGCGTTTTTGTGATTGTCCCGTATTATTCAAAGGCCAATTCTGCGAGAGGTGCGTAAATCACATAACTTCTTAGTTTATTCTGTCATAGATTTTATGTTAATTAATTCAACATGCATGGTGATAAAATTGTTGTTGGAATTATTATTTGAATTAATTAGGATTAATTCATGCTAGTAATAATTGTATTTAAATTCGTATTTAAATTTCATTCCGAATAGTTCCCGGGCACCCCTATTTTCCCAACAACTGGTATCAGAGCCACGGTTTCGGGCTCTAGTCTTTAAATTGGAATTTAAATTGTTAGACATTAAATTGAGATTGGATAGTAAAATTGCTAGATCTTTTTTGCCGGTATCCAATTGTCATGGTTTTAATGTTTATTTTTTTTCATGCATGTGAATTAATTTTTTTTAATTCGATTCGTTCGAATTCGTTTTTCTCGTGAGAAAATCCACGAGTAGATTAGTTGTTTTTATTTTGATTTGATCATTGTAATAGACTAGTCTAGATCTAGTATTTATTTTTTGTAAATAAATTGTAACCGGATCGAGACGAAGAACGAAGAATTAAAGACGGCGTACCCGGACGACGCATGCATGCGTGGCGCATGCATGGACGTAAAATCATGCATGGGGTGAAAAACAAGAATGAACGAAAAAATCCGGTGCACGGAATGCGCGAGGCGCACGGTGCCGTGAACGATGGGCAAGCCGAGGCGCAGGAAAGCGCGCGCGAGGCACCGGTGTTGGGAAAATAGGGGTGCCCGGAATCTATTCGGGATGAAATTTAAATACGAATTTAAATACAATTATTACTAGCATGAATTAATCCTAATTAATTCAAATAATAATTCCAACAACTAATTTATCATCATGCATGTTGAATTAATTCACATAGAATCTAGGCGGAATAAACAAGATAATATGTGACTTACGTACCTCTTGTAGACTTGGCCTTTGAATAAACGGGACGATCACTATCTCGCTTTATCAACCCAAAAGCCTTCTCAAGTATTTCTCTTTCGCCTTACTTGATCACCGGTTGGAGATGCTTTCAAGTAATTAAATAACTAAGGAAAAAGAAAAATATATATGCTCTTGATTTTTCCAACACATGGAATTATGTATTTATAATAGGAGGTGGACGAAAATTTAAGTATATTTGGGCTTGGAGAAAATCTTTTTTTAGACTCTAAGAAATCTTGAATATATCTCATATATTCTTTTCTCCAAAATAAAATATTCCACAAAAATCTCATCTTCATATTATACTCAAAATTTTCGAAAAAATCAATAAGAGATCCCAAGATTTGGATCTTCTTGAATATATGAGATATTCTTGTATTCCAAGAATACATATCTTCCATAATATATTTCCAAGAAAATCGACAAAATCTTCTCTCTCCTTGAACCTCTATTTTCGAAATTTTTATGAAAAAATCAGCATAATATTATCTTTTTATTTCAATCATCTTATCATTATTGGGCTACTTGAGGGGCCTTTAAGGAGAATTAAGATTGAACCTCCTAATGGACTTCTGAATTTCAATATTGAGCCCCAATATAATTCAATCCATTAATATTAATTATTACCATTAATAAATTAATATTGCACTATCCATCTTAATCCATATTACTATAATATGGGCTCCCGGTTATTATTTACCGCGTTTAAGATTATCAAGTCCATTAATTAATTAAGCTTCTGAATAGCTCTAAATTAATTAATATATTTCACCTTGGAGTAAAGACAGCTCAACATTATTATCCGTGCCGAAGAAACTGATTCTTCACTTGCAAGATTTGGTACGATAAAACTTCTGAGCCCACCAAGGGGGCTAATCACACGAGCCGTACTCGCACGCGTTTCTCCGTATTAAATCTTAGCAACTGTAGTATGATTAATATTACTGCCCAAGACACAAAGTTCGAAGTCACAATGATTCTCACCCAACATGAATCAAAGCAGTAACCATTAAGCACACACGGTCCTATTTAAGTGACTGAGATTAAGAAATCAACAACAACTGAGGTCTAATTCTTCACCTTTTAGAACAGAAGAATTTATCCTCGTTGTAGGTCCTTTTCAACACATACTAAATGTGCTAGTGCAATCTCTTAGTCAAGACAGACCAATCTGAGCCTTACACATCGACCTTTCACGGCGGATTGTTCAATTCCACCTAGGTCGTGAAAATGTACGTTTAGTTACAAGGAAACAGTAATGTTGTCTTCCGTGATCGGTTATCACCACATTAACTACAATGTAACTAGTACCATATATTGAACGGTTTGCAATAGAAATTCAACATTCAATCATATCTAAAGCAAATGTGATAAAAGAATTATTCTCGTAAACAAGTGTTTGATACACGAGTTATACAAAGTAAAAGCATACTTTCACGTATAACTCCAACAATCTCCCACTTATACTTAAAGCCTGCTTTTAGTATACATCATGCATGTCTTAGTGTAGTAGCTCTACGTGACATCTCATGTCAACCTACACTAACCTAATAATTCCTCCCACTTATACTTAAAGCATATTGGCAATAGTCTTGACTCCCATTCCATCCACATGTCTCTCGAATGTACTCTGAGGCAGACCCTTTGTGAATGGATGTACTAGGTTGTCCTTCGACATTTATCTTTGCCACTTCTTTATCTCCTCTCTTAACAATTTCTCGTATAAGATGGTGTTTTCTTTCAATGTGTTTGCTGGCCTTGTGGGCTCTCGGTTCCCTTGAATTTGCAACTGCTCCGACATTGTCACAAAAGACAGTTTATCTTGTCGGGCAAATTCGGAACAACGTCCATGTCCACTAAGAAGTACTTGAGCCAAACCGCTTCTTTCGCTGCTTCATAAGCAGTTACTTATTCGGTTTTCATGGTCGAATCAGCGACAAATCGCTTCTCCATGTCATGGCTCCTTCTCCCATGCAAAATACACTACCCGAGGTAGTTATTCTGGAGTCTATGTCTGATTGGAAATTTGAGTCCGTGTATCCCATGGGAATTAGACTGTCATGACTGTTAAATCATCATTCCATACTAAGTTCTTTTCAGAAACTAAAGAACGCATTTAATTGCAATCTAATGTGCTTTCCCGGGGTTACTTTGATATCTTGCCATCATGTCCACGACAAAGCAGATATCCGGTCTCGTACACAACGTTGCATACATAAGACTTCCTACGTCCGAAACGTACGGAATGTCTTTCATGTCATCTATCTCCACTTGCGTCTTAGGGCATATTTCTTTGGATAGATGGATTCCGTGCCTAAAAGATACAAAACCTTTCTTGGAATCTTGCATGTTGTATCGCTTCAAAACAATATCTTTGTATGAAACTTGCGATAAGCCCAACATCCTCTTCTTGCGATCGCGAGTGATCTTGATCCCAAGGATGTGACCGGCTTCCCCTAAGTCCTTCATATCAAATTGTTTTGACAGCCATACCCTTACGTCTGACAATACCTTTACATTGTTTCCAATGAGCAGAATATCGTCTACGTATAATACTAAGAATACCACCGCAGTTCCGTCACACCTTTTATACACACAACTTTCAAACTTTATTTTGATCACAAACCCATAAGACTTAATAACTTGATCAAAACACTGGTTCCAAGTACGCGATGCTTGCTTAAGTCCATAAATGGATCTCTTAAGCTTGCATACGAGGTGCTCTTGGCCTTTTTCAATGAAACCTTTGGGCTGTTGCATATAGATCCCGTCAAGACTTCCGTTAAGGAAAGCTGTCTTGACATCCATTTGCCAGATCACGTAATCTAAGTGCGCAGCGATCGACAAGAGAATACGGATGGACTTAAGCATAGCTACAGGCCACATGCCACAAACCTTGCTTTGAAGGCCTCTACCCTTCCGTCCGATCCTCTTTTCCTCTTGTACACCCACTTAGATCCAATGGGTTCTACCCCATTGGGTGGATCGACCAACTCCCACACTTGATTATGATCCATCGAACCCATCTCGGTTTCCATTGCGGTTTGCCACGCCTCCGCGTCTTTGTCTTGGATTGCCTCATCGTACGTCCATTGGTCTGATTCATCGCCGGAAATCAAATCCGAAGATTCTCCAATTCCCATGAATCTCTTGGGTTGCTTTGCAATCCTCCCACTACGACGGGGTTCCGGTTGTGAAGGTGTGACGTGTGGTACATCATCTTGTATACTTGGTATAGGAGTTTGCCCTCTTAACTCGTCTAAGGTAATCTCGCTTCTGGGCTTTCTTTTATTCATATAGTCTTCCTCCAAGAATTTAAAGTGCGAACTAATCACGATCTTTTGATCCTTGGGACTATAGAACATACACACTTTCATTCCTGCAGGGTATCCTATAAACAGCCTTAATTCCGAACGTGGATCCCACTTACCGGCTTCCTTGTCTAGCATGTATGCCGGACAACCCCAAATCCGCAAGTGTCTTAGACTGGGCTCGCGCCCGGTCCACAATTCCATTAGGGTTTTAGGAACCGATTTGGATGGCACCAAGTTTAGAATGTAAGCCGCTGTTTCCAAGGTGTTACCCAAAACGATTTGGGTAAATCCGAATAACTCATCATGGATCTGACTATTTCTAAAAGAGTCTGCTTCCTTCGTTCCACCATACCGTTCTATTGAGGGGTTTCCGGTGCGGTCAACAGGGATACAATCCCTTCGTCCGATAGGTAGTTCAAGAATTCATCGCTAAGGTATTCGCCTCCACGATCAAATCGTAGAAACTTGATATTTTTTTCCCTATGCATCATAAGGTAGATGTATTCATTTCTCGAGTAATCATCAAATTACTCATACCTCTTCTTGCTATGATCGTCATTGAACCACACATATCGGTATGAATGAGTTCTAACACTTTGGTTGCTCTATTCCCCTTGGCTCCAAATGCCCTCTAGGTCATTTTACCCTCTAAACAGGATTCATAAGTTGGAAATGACTCAACTTGAAGTGACTCCAATGATTCATTTTTCACCAACCTTTGTATCCGCATTAGATTAATATGACCTAATCTAAGATGCCATAAAAGTGTTTCGTTCATGTCTGAAGAATGCTTTCTTTTATTACTCGAAATAATCGATGTGTTATTAGATTGGTGTGCCCAAATAATGGTATAAAGATCATCCATTGAAGTTTCGGAACAGATAAACTCATCGTTTCAAGAAATAATAACATCCTTATTAATAGAAACTGAGTATCTATTCAAAACAGTTTAGAAACTGAAGTTTGAGTTCTTTCTAAACTAGGAACATGAAGAACGTCTCTCAAAACCATAACTCTATCTTCAAAAGATAGGCGCACTTCTCCCACTGCTTCAGCTGCCACTCTCGTAGCATTGCCCGATATGATGGGGATCTCACTTCCGTTAAGTCGTCGGGTTAGCTTGAACCCATGAAACAAATGTGATCAGTAGCTCCCGTATCCACTATCCACGAATAGACAGCATACGCCACTTCACATGTTTCGACGACTAGGGTGTGTGAATTACCTAACTTTCCTAACCTCTTAGGCTTGGAACAGGCAGACCTCCATTGTTATTTCTCACCGCAACTAAAACACTTCCCCTTCGATGCAAGCCTTTGCATTTGCCTTTCGCAACAATTGGATTTGCTTGGATCCGGCCTTTGGTTCTCTTCCTCTTTTTCCCTCCCTTGGGACCAAAAGAGGTAGACGAACCATTAGCCACCATAGCACTAGACTGGTGCTCCATTATCACCTCCACCGAAACTAAAGCTTGCAAGAGCTCGGGCAAACGACTTGTCCGTTCATTCATCTGACAGTTCAGATGAAACTACTCAAAGCTTCTCGGTAGAGAATGGTATATGGAATCAATCAAAATCCGCACCAAGTACTTCCAACTTGTTAAGGTATGCCATTATCTCGAGAACGTGCTCCCTCACGGGCGTTCCTTCCACCATTTCCAACTTGATCGAGTCATGTTTGGTGAACTGATTAGTCATGGGATTCTGATGTGAAAACATCTCTTCAAGGTGTTCCATGATTTCAACAGCGGATACAATGTCTTCATGAACGCGCCTCAAATCCTCAGACAGAGATGTCAAGATGATGCACTTCATGTGTTCAATGTCACGCTTCCAATCATAAACTACATTTTCCCATTGCTTGACTTATCATTAGGCTTGCCGGGTATATTAATGTAAATAACCCAATTGTGTTTTCGTGCAGTAAGGACAAATTTAAAAAAAAACATTTCCAATCGATATAAAACTCTCCAAAAAGTTTATTAACTTTAAGTATATTAAACAGTGGATTAAAAGGTTGCGACTTGATGAAATGAGAATAAAACACACATTCATATTAATATCTAGAAAAATACGAAATTATCACATAATTCGATCACATCAATTATATTGAAACCTTAAAACAATACAATCATGCATCAGCCAACATCTCGAAACAATTTAAATGCGCCACGAGGGGTGGTCTATACATTTAAATACATTCAAGCAGATCACAAACTTAAAAGGTACAAATCCTTAATTCAAAATTAATAGTTGGCTCCCACTTTGACCACATAGAAAATGACAGGGACTCCGAGGGGAGTAAGTTAATATCAATTCCCTATGCCTAAGTAATAACCATAATTAAATACAGGATTATTATTTCGCTTTGAGCAAGCCACTCGTGGTGAGGGTCAATACCGCCACTAGAAATAATCCACAATCATCCTTTCGGAATTTATTCATGTGAAATCCGTTCTTTTGACCGATCCGGGGGGGAAATGTATTCCAAAAGAACTTCACAAATAAATAAATTATGGAGGCCAAATTAATCCAATTTTAATATCCGAAATAAAATTGCGATTAAATAAACATACTTAGTAATTTTCGAAAGTAAGGTTTTTCTTGGACAATTAAATTCATGCAAACACATATTAACAAATAATAATAAGTGCACGAAATAAAACATCCATCAAAACAAAATTAAACACATTGGAGCACTCAAATCCAATTGTCACAGTTTAATTTCTTCGCGTCTAGATGCGAAAAATCGTCCTTGTTGCTTTCCGACGTTCGTCTCGACACGCTCCCACTCGAACAGCAACACTTCATCAAAAACAACATCGTTTGGGGTTCGGGACGACGTTTAAAATCACACGAAAAAAAACGGAACTGAAAAAAATTCCACGGCCCGAGATACAGCGCGCGTCGGCCCACGGAGTGGGCCCGCGCGCCTCTCGGCCAAAACAGCCGAGGCGCTGAAGCGCCAGCCAGGAGCGCCGAAGCGCTGCACGCTGCGCCCCGAGACGCTGCAGCCGAGGCGCCGCACGGCCTCGCCCGAGGCGCTGCAGGCCGCGCCCGAGGCGCGCACGCGCGCTTGCGCGGTGCCGGCCTCCAGTCGCGCGCGGGTCGTGCGCCGGGTTTCGCCGTTCATCCTCGTTTTCTTTACCCCTTGCATGATTTTTCGTCCATACACGCGCCACACTTGTATACGTCGTCCGGATACGCCATTTTTAATTCTTCGTTCTTCGTCACGATCCGGTTACAATTTATTTTTCAAAAAAAATAAATACTAGATCTAGACTAGTCTATTACAATGATCGAATCAAAATAAAAACAACTAATCTACTCGTGGATTTTCTCACGAGAAAAACGAATTCGAACGAATCGAATTAAAATCAATTAATTCACACGCATGAAAAATTAACAACATTAAAACCATGACAATTGGATACCTGCAAAAAAGATCTAGCAATTCTACTATCCAATTTCAATTTAATGTTTAACAATTTAAATTCCAATTTAAAGATCAGAGCCCGAAACCGTGGCTCTGATACCAGTTGTTGGGAAAATAGGGGTGCCCGGAATCTATTCGGGATGAAATTTAAATACGAATTTAAATACAATTATTACTAGCATGAATTAATCCTAATTAATTCAAATAATAATTCCAACAACTAATTTATCATCATGCATGTTGAATTAATTCACATAGAATTTAGGCGGAATAAACAAGATAATATGTGACTTACGTACCTCTTGTAGACTTGGCCTTTGAATAAACGGGACGATCACTATCTCACTTTATCAACCCAAAAGCCTTCTCAAGTATTTCCCTTTCGCCTTACTTGATCACCGGTGGGAGATGCTTTCAAGTAATTAAATAACTAAGGAAAAAGAAAAATATATATGCTCTTGATTTTTCCAACACATGGAATTATGTACTTGTGGATGAAATAATCATCCCCTATTTATAATAGGAGGTGGACGAAAATTTAAGTATATTTGGGCTTGGAGAAAATCTTTTTTTAGACTCTAAGAAATCTTGAATATATCTCATATATTCTTTTATCCAAAATAAAATATTCCACAAAAATCTCATCCTCATATTATACTCAAAATTTTCGAAAAAATCAATAAGAGATCCCAAGATTTGGATCTTCTTGAATATATGAGATATTCTTGTATTCCAAGAATACATATCTTCCAGAATATATTTCCAAAAAAATCGACAAAATCTTCTCTCTCCTTGAACCTCTATTTTCGAAATTTTTATGAAAAAATCAGCATAATATTATCTTTTTATTTCAATCACCTTATCATTATTGGGCTACTTAATGGGCTACTTAAGGGGCCTTTAAGGAGAATTAAGATTGGACCTCCTATTGGACTTCTGAATTTCAATATTGAGCCCCAATATAATTCAATCCATTAATATTAATTATTACCACTAATAAATTAATATTGCACTATCCATCTTAATCCATATTACGATAATATGGGCTCCCGGTTATTATTTCCCGCATTTAAGATTATCAAGACCATTAATTAATTAAGCTTCTGAATAGCTCTAAATTAATTAATATATTTCACCTTGGAGTAAAGACAGCTCAACATTATTATCCGTACCGAAGAAACTGATTCTTCACTTGCAAGATTTGGTACGATAAAACTTCTGAGCCCACCAAGGGGACTAATCACACGAGCCGTACTCGCACGCGTTTCTCCGTAGTAATTCTTAGCAATTGTCGTATTATTAATATTACTGCCCAAGACACAAAGTTCGAAGTCACAATGATTCTCACCCAACATGAATCAAAGCAGTAACCATTAAGCACACACGGTCCTATTTAAGTGACGGAGATTAAGAAATCAACAACCACTGACGTCTAATTCTTCACCTTTCAGAACAGAAGAATTTATCCTCGCTATAGGTCCTCTTCAACACATACTAAATGTGCTAGTGCAATCTCTTAATCAAGACAGACCAATCTGAGCCTTACACATCGACCTTTCACGGCGGATTGTTCAATTCCACCTAGGTCGTGAAAATGTACGTTTAGTTACAAGGAAACAATTAATGTTGTCTTCCGTGATCGGGTATCACCACATTAACTACAATGTAACTAATACCATATATTGAACGGTTTGCAATAGAAATTCAACATTCAATCATATCTAAAGCAAATGTGATAAAAGAATTATTCTCATAAACAAGTGTTTGATACACGAGTTATACAAAGTAAAAGCATACTTTCACGTATAACTCCAACAACCGGCTCTCGGCGCTCGGCGGTTGTGCTGAGAGGCGCGCAGCCCATCCCGTGGGCCGACGCGCGTCATATCTCGGGCCGTGAAATTTTTTATTTCCGTTCTCGTGTTTTTGTGTGATTTCAAACATCGTCCCGAACCCTAAACGAAGCTGTTTTTGATAAAGTGTTACTGTTCGAGTGGGAGCGTGTCGAGACGAACGATGGAAAGCAATAAGGACGATTTTTCGCATCAAGACGTGAAGAAATTAACCCGTGACAATTGGATTTGAGTGCTCCAATGTGTTTAATTTTGTTTTGATGGATGTTTTATTTCGTGCACTTATTATTATTTGTTAATATGTGTTTGCATGATTTTAATTGTCCGAGAAAAACCTTACTTTCGAAAATTACTAAGTATGTTTATTTAATCGCAATTTTTTTCCGGATATTAAAATTGGATTAATTTGGCCTCCATAATTTATTTATTTATTTGTGAAGTTCTTTTGGAATACATTTCTCCCTCAGATTGGCCAAAAGGACGGATTTCACATGAATAAATTCCGAAAGGATGATTGTGGATTATTACTAGTGGCGGAATTGACCCTCACCACGAGTGGCTTGCTCAAAGCGAAATAATAAGCTTGTATTTAATTATAGTTATTACTTAGGCATAAGAAATTGATAATAACTTACTCCCCTCGGCGTCCCTGTCAATTTTTATGTGGTCAAAGTGGGAGCCAACTATTAATTTTGAATTAAGGATTTGTAACTTTTAAGTTTGTGATCCGCTTGAATGTGTTTAAATGTATAGACCACCCCTCGTGGCGCATTTAAATTGTTTCGAGATGTTGGCTGATGCATGATTATATTGTTTTAAGGTTTCAATATAATTGATGTGATCGTATTATGTGATAATTTCGTATTTTTCTAGATATTGATATGAATGTATGTTTTATTCTCAGTTCATCATGTCGCAACCTTTTAATCCACTGTTTAGTATACTTAAAGATAACAAACTTGTTGGTGAGAATTATGTTGATTGGAAACGTAACTTTGATATTGTCCTAACCGCTCAACACCACAAATGGGTACTTACTACTCTTAAGCCCGATGAGCTTGCCGAAGATGCGAGCAAGTCGGTCAAGAAAGAGAATAAGAGTTGGATAGACTCCGATAATATGGCTAGGTGTACCATCTTGGCTTCAATGTCAGATATGTTGCAACACCAACACATGGAGACCGCCTTTGAGATAATGCTCAATCTTGAAGTGATGTTTAAACATCAGAACCGTACAGCTAGGCAAATCACCATGCGAAAGATGCTTTCGTTGAAAATGGTGGAAGGTACGCCCGTAAGGGATTACGTTATCGAGATGATGGGTTATCTCAACAAGTTGGAAGTACTTGGTGCGGAATTTGATCTCCCTACTAAGGTCGATTTCATTTTCCATTCTCTTCTGAAGAGCTTTGAGAAGTTTCAATTGAACTATCAAATTAATGAACAGGCAAATAGTTTGCCCGAGCTCTTGCAAGCTTTGGTATCGGCGGAGACTATAATGGAACATCAAACTGTTGCTATGGTGGCAAACGATCCGTCTGCCTTTTTGGGTCCCAAGGGAGGGAAGAAGAGAAAGAGGATGAAAGACCAGACCCAAACAAATTCAACCGTTGTGAAACCTAAGGCGAAGGGCGAAGGAGATGGAAAGAAAGCTGCTAAGGGTAAGTGCTTCAATTGTGGTGAGAAGGGACATTGGAGGTAAACCTGTTCTAAGCCTAAGAAGGCGGTAAAGAAAGGTAAGTCTCATGCTTTAGTCGTTGAAACTTATGTTGCGGCGTATGCTACCCACGTTTGGGTAGTGGATACCGGGGCAACTGATCATATTCGTTTCACTCTTCAGGGGTTCCAGCTAACCCGACGACTTAGCAAGAATGAGATCCTCGTCATTTTGAACGATGCTACAAGAGTGGCAGCCGAAGCAGTGGTAGTCGTGCACCTATGTTTTGAAGATAGAATTTTAATTTTAAGAGATGTTTTATACATTCCGAACTTTAGGAAGAATTTAATTTCAGTTTCTAAGTTGTTTTTTGATGGATATTCAGTTACTTTTAATAAAGTTGTTACTGTTTCTTTTAAGAATGGTATTATCTGTCAAGGAACGTTGGTAAACAATCTCTATACGATTAAGTGTGCACACCACTCAAATAATGAATCTAATAACACGTCGATCATTTCGAGTAATAAAAGAAAGCGTTCTTTGGAGATGAACGAAACACTTCTATGGCATCTTAGACTATGTCATATTAATCTAAAGCCGATAGAAAGATTGGTGAAAGAAGGATCCTTGGAATCATTCCAAGTCGAGCCGTTTCCAACTTGCGAATCCTGTTTAGAGGGTAAAATGACCAAGAGGGCATTTGGAGCCAAGAGGAATAGAGCCACGGAAGTGTTAGAACTCGTTCATACCGATGTGAGTGGTCCAATGACGATCAAAGCGAGAATGAAGTATGAGTATTTTGTCACCTTCATTGACGATTACTCGAGATATGGATACATTTACCTTATGAGGCATAAGTCTGAAACTTTTGATAAGTTCAAAGAGTTTAAGGCCGAAGCCGAGAAACATAAGGAAAAGAGTATCAAGTTTCTACGATCAGATCGTGGAGGCGAATACCTCAGCGATGAATTCTTGAACTACTTGTCGGATAAAGGGATCGTATCCTAGTTAACCGCACCGGGAACCCCTCAACAGAACGGTGTGGCGGAACGAAGAAATCGGACTCTTTTAGAGATGGTCAGATCCATGATGAGTTATTCAGATTTACCCAAGTCATTTTGGGGTAACGCCTTGGTAACGACGACTTACATTCTAAACTTGGTGCCATCCAAATCGGTTCCTAAAACTCCAATGGAATTGTGGACCGGGCGCGAGCCCAGTCTAAGACATTTGCGGATTTGGGGTTGTCCGGCATACGTGCTAGACAAGGAAGCCGGTAAGTTGGATCCACGTTCGGAATTAAGGCAGTTTATAGGGTACCCTGTGGGAACGAAAGAGTGTATGTTCTATAGTCCCAAGGATCAAAAGACCGTGATTAGTACACACTTTAAATTCTTGGAGGAAGACTATATGAACAATCGAAAGCCTAAAAGTGAAATTACCTTAGAAGAATTGAGAGGACAAATCTCGATACCAAGTATACAAGATGATATACCACACGTCACACCTTCACAACCAGAACTCCATCGCAGTGGGAGGATTGCTAGGCAACCCGAGAGATTCATGGGAATAGGAGAATCTTCGGATTTGATTCCCGGCGATAAATCAAACCCATGGACATACGACGAGGCAATCCAAGATAAAGATGCGGAGTTGTGGCAAACAACAATGGAAACCGAGATGGGTTCGATGAATCATAATCAAGTGTGGGAGTTGGTCGATCCACCCAATGGGTAAAACCAATTGGATGCAAGTGGGTGTACAAGAGGAAAAGAGGACCGGACGGAAGGGTTGAGACCTTCAAAGCAAGGCTAGTGGCCAAAGGATATACTAAAAAAGAAGGGATCGATTATGAGGAAACCTTTTCGCCTGTAGCTATGCTTAAGTCCATCCGTATTCTCTTGTCGATCGCTACGCACCTAGATTACAAGATCTGGCAAATGGATGTCAAGACAGCTTTCCTTAACGGAAGTCTTGACGGGATAGATATCTATATGCAACAGCCCAAAGGTTTTATTGAAAAAGGCCAAGAGCACCTCGTATGCAAGCTTAAGAGATCCATTTATGGACTTAAGCAAGCATCGCGTACTTGGAACCAGTGTTTTGATCAAGTGATTAAGTCTTATGGGTTTGATCAAAACGAGTTCAAAAGTTGTGTGTATAAGAAGCGTGACGGAACTGCGGTGTTATTCTTAGTATTATACGTAGACGATATTCTGCTCATTGGAAATAATGTAAAGGTATTGTCAGACGTAAAGGTATGGCTGTCAAAACAATTTGATATGAAGGACTTAGGGGAAGCCGGTCACATCCTTGGGATCAAGATCACTCGCGATAGCAAGAAGAGGATGTTGGGATTATCGCAAGCTTCATACATTGACAATGTTTTGAAGCGTTTCAACATGCAAGATTCCAATAAAGGTTTTGTACCTTTTAGGCACGAAATCCATCTATCGAAAGAAATGAGCCCTAAGACGCAAGCGGAGATAGATGACATGAAAGGTGTTCCGTACGCTACGACCGTAGGAAGCCTTATGTATGCAATGTTGTGTACGAGATCGGATATCTGCTTTGTCGTGGGCATGGTGGCAAGATATCAAAGTAATCCCGGGAAAGACCATTGGACTGTTGTAAAGTGCATCTTGAGGTATCTGAAAAGAACTCGTGAACGGATGTTGATTTACCAGTCAGATAGTCTTATGCCCGTGGGATACACGGACTCGGATTTCTAATCAGACATAGACTCAAGAAAGTCAACCTCGGGTAGTGTGTTTTGCATGGGAGGAGGAGCCATTTCATGGAGAAGCGTTAAGCAGAAATGTATCGCCGATTTGACCATGGAAGCCGAGTATGTAGCTGCTTGTGAAGCAGCTAAAGAGGTAGTTTGGCTCAAGAACTTCTTAGTGGACTTGGACGTTGTTCCGAATTTGCCCGACATGATAACTGTCTATTGTGACAATGTCGGAGCAGTTGTAAATTTAAAGGAACCGAGAGCCCACAAGACCAGTAAACACATAGAAAAAAAATATCATCTTATACGAGAAATCGTTAAGAGAGGAGATATAGAAGTGGCAAAGATAGCGTCGGGTGACAACCTAGCGGATCCATTCACAAAGGGTCTGCATCTGAATACATTCGAGAGACATGTGGATGGAATGGGAGTCAAGACTATTGTCAATCTGCTTTAAGTATAAGTGGGAGGAATTATTAGGTTAGTGTAGGTTGACATGATATGTCACGTAAAGCTACTACACTAGACATGCATGATGATGTATACTAAAAAGTAGACTTTAAGTATAAGTGGGAGATTGTTGGAGTTATACGTGAAAGTATGTTTTTACTTTGTATAACTCATGTATTAAACACTTGTTTATGAGAATAATTCTTTTATCACATTTGCTTTAGATACGATTGAATGTTGAATATTTATTGCAACCAGTTCATTATATAGTACATGTTACATTGTAGTTAATGTGGTGATACCCGATCACGGAAGATCACATTAACGGTTTCCTTGTAACTAAACGTACAAATTCACGACCTAGGTGGAATTGAACAATCCGCCGTGAAAGGTCGATGTGTAAGTCTCAGATTGGTCTGTCATGACTAAGAGATTGCACTAGCACATTTAGTATGTGTTGAAGAGGACCTACAGCGAGGATAAATTCTTCTGATCTGAAATGTGAAGAATTAGACCTCAGTGGTTATTGATTTCTTAATCTCCGTCACTTAAATAGGACCGTGTGTGCTTAATGGTTACTGCTTTGATTCATGTTGGGTGAGAATCATCGTGACTTCGAACTTTGTGTTTTGGGCAGTAATATTAATCATACGACGGTTGCTAAGATTTAATACGGAGAAACGCGTGCGAGCACGGCTCGTGTGATTAGTCCCCTTGGTGGGCTCAAAAGTTTTATCGTACCAAATCTTGCAAGTGAAGAATCAGTTTCTTCGGTACGGATAATAATGTTGAGCTGTCTTTACTCCAAGGTGAAATATATTAATTAATTTAGAGCTATTCAGAAGCTTAATTAATTAATGGACTTGATAATCTTAAACGCGGGAAATAATAACCGGGAGCCCATATTATCGTAATATGGATTAAGATGGATAGTGCAATATTAATTTATTAGTGGTACTAATTAATATTAATGGACTGAATTATATTGGTGCTCAATATTGAAATTCAGAAGTCCATTAGGAGGTTCAATCTTAATTCTCCTTAAAGGCCCCTCAAGTAGCCCAATAATGATAAGGTGATTAAAATAAAAAGAAAATATAATGCTGATTTTTTCTTATTTTTTTCAAAAATTTGGAAATAAGGAGAGAAATTTTTTTGTTGATTTTCTTGGAAAGATATTATGGAAGATAAGTATTCTTAGAATACAAGATTATCTCATATATTCAAGAAGATCCAAATCCTGGATTCTCTTCTTGAAATTTTCGAAAATTACAAGCTTATAAGGTGAGTGAGATTTTTGTGGAATATTTTATTATGGAGAAAAGAATATATGAGATATATTCAAGATTTCTTAGAGACTAAGAAAATATTTTCTCCAGGCCCATAAAACCGACAATTTTCGGTCACTCCATCTTATAAATAGGGGGTGATTATTTCATCCCCAAATATATAATTCCATGTGTTGGAAAAATCAAGAGCATATATATTTTTCTTTTTCCTTAGTTATTAAAATTACTTGAAAGCACTTCCCACCGATTATCAAGTAAGGCGAAAGGGAAATACTTGAGAAGGTCTTTGGGTTGATAAAACGCGTTCGTGATTGTCCTGTATTATTCAAAGGTCAATTCTACGAGAGGTACGTAAATCACATAACTTCTTAGTTTATTCCGCCATAGATTTTATGTGAATTAATTCAACATGCATGATGATAAAATTGTTGTTGGAATTATTATTTGAATTAATTAGGATTAATTCATGCTAGTAATAATTGTATTTAAATTCGTACTTAAATTTCATCCCAAATAGTTCCCGGGCACCCCTATTTTCCCAACACAAATGTGAGCCTTTTTTTATCAGATAAAGAGTGACTTGAACCCATGACCTCTCGGTCATGGAGCTCTAACCATTTGCACTGTACCACTTCGTCCCAAATGTGAGCTATATATTCCTTTTTTTTTTACACTCAATAATATTAAAGAAATACAAATTTCACCTATTTATTAGATTCTCTCTTTACCTTTATTTTATTTTCTCATCACAACTCAACAACCAACTCTACATTAAATATTATTTCCCTTAAAAAGTGAGTAAATAAAACATAAAGTTTTACTCTGGATAGAGGAAGCATATATTTAGAATATATATAAATTTATTCATGTAATGAGTTGATGAACAGTTTAATTCCTAGTTGAAATTTATTAAGCTCGTTTATGTTCGATTAAACTTGAAAAAACTCGTGAGCCATCATATTTGATAAATTTAGCTCGAGTTCAGTTTAATAATATATTGATGGGAAAATGTACATCTAAACCTTTCAACTATTACCCTCAGAATTATCTTTTGTAAATATTGTATTCTCTAATACTCTCAGAATAATCTTTTGTAAATATTGTATCAATACTTGTATATAAGCAAAGCATTTCATGCCTATGTGGCAAGTGTCTTTGGTCTATATTTCAAAATCTTTTGTCTCTCCTTTGGTCAAATACAAACTTTTGATCCTGACCGCTGTTTCCTAAAATTTTAATCTGATTCGTTGATTTTGTTTCGAGATCTCTATAAATTTTCCAATTCCCTCATCACTTTCAATTGTCTTTTTTTCACCCGTCTTTGATTTGTAGAGTTTGATTTCTCTCGATATCCAAACCCCTCATCACTTTCATTTCTCTCTTCAATTCCATGTTAATATTTTACCGTCGTGAATTGTATTTCGTTGTGGTTTTGATAGTAGTATTCTTAATCCCTATTTTTTTTTGCAGGTCTTCTTTTCAACGGTTTGTTTTATTTGGTGAAAATCCTCTAAGAATACCGACTTTTTTCCGTTTGTGTTAGATCATGCTTTTTTTTTCCAGTTGATTTCATTTGGACGTACCCGTTTCTTTCGTTTTGATTACGTTAGTGTATATACTAATCATAATGATTTTCTTTTTTCCTTTTCATTTTTTTGCAGGTTTTTTTATCAGGTCCTATCGTTTGATACGTGTATTGGTCGACTAAGCTGAAGATTTTGTGTTCTGTTATTTTCAGTTTTGAAGATTATGTATTCTTTTTTTTGTAAAACGTGATAAATTGTATTCTTAGGCACACACCTATTTTAGTGTACAAAATACTCAATGTATGATTCGTTTGAATCATTATATTTCAATGTGATCATTTATAATGAAGATTCCTCAATTTGATATTTTTATTGTGATTTAATTGGTGGCTTAATTACTTCGACATTGTCCTTTGATTATAGTAATTTTTTTATTTGCAATATCCATTAAAAGTCAAACTTTATATATCATTAATTTAAATTACCCAGTCAATTTCATAATTTAAAAAAAATAGTAACATATTAATTCAGTCCATAAATTGCACAATTAACAAGTATATAATATAGTTTTCTTTTTAAATAGTCAGAATATGTAAATCGTATTTTTTTTGGAAAAAATACACGGTGATATTTATTTATTTTTTATTAACCATACATGTAAGGCACAAAGTATGTATTGATTAGGTTGAAACTTTTCAAGCATTAATGTGAATTTTATGCATTAATTTATACTCAAATTTTGTGAATTAATGAGATTGGGCGAAATTTAAGTTATATTGATTGGAGTTGCCATTAAATTGTATTGCCGGAAGGTAGGCACTAGGTTTGGTTTGGTATAGAGAATGAACCTGCCAAAAAATTGTAAGAATCTGCTATTCAAATTTTTTTAAGCTAAATCTTAGGCATAAAGCTAGGATAGCTATATATTAATAAGTATAATGTTAACACAAATTGTTATATGAAATATTCTATGGATCCTAGATCCGTAGAATAACCCATATTCAAAATATGGATCCTTTCACTTTTTCGCTCATCCTTGCATAGCTACAACCCTGCCCCTTCCCCCATGCCCAACAACCACCCCTACCTACCCACCCATGTTGGGAAAATAGGGGTGCGCGGAATCTATTCGGGATGAAATTTTAAATACGAATTTAAATACAATTATTACTAGCATGAATTAATCCTAATTAATTCAAATAATAATTCCAACAACTAATTATCATTATGCATGTTAAATTAATTTCACATATTTAACTAGGCGGAATTAAACAAGTAAATATGCAATTAACGTACCTCTCGTAGTATTGGCCTTTGGATATACGGGACACTTGTAATCTCGCTCTATCAACCCAAAGCCTTCTCAAGTATTTCCCTTTTCACCTCACTTGATCGCCGGTGGGAGACGCTTTCAAGCAATTTAATAAACTAAGGAAAAAGAAAAATATCTATGCTTCTTGATTTTTCCAACACATGGAATTATGTACATGGGGATGAAATAATCATCCCCTATTTATAGATGAAGTGGCCGAAAATTTCAAGGAATATGGGCCTTGGAAAAAAACTTTTCTTAGACTCTAAGAAATCTTGAATATATCTCATATATTCTTTTCTCCAAAATAAAATATTCCACAAAAATCTCACTCACCTAATTAGGCCTACAATTGTCGAAAATTCTATGATGAGAATCCAAGATTTGGATCTTCTTGAATATATGAGATAATCTTGTATTTCAAGAATACTTATCCTCCATAATATCTTTCCAAGAAAATCAACAAAATCTAATCTCTTCAAATAACCAAATTTTCGAAAATCATATAGAAAAATCAGCATATTATTTTCTTTTTATTTTAATCACCTTATCATTATTGGGCTACTTAATGGGCTACTTGAGGGGCCTTAAGGAGAATTAAGATTGGACCTCCTAATGGACTTCTGAATTTCAATATTGAGCCCCAATATAATTCAGCCCATTAATATTAATTATTACCACTAATAAATTAATATTGCACTATCCATCTTAATCCATATTACGATAATATGGGCTCCCGGTTATTATTTCCCGCGTTTAAGATTATCAAGTCCATTAATTAATTAAGCTTCTGAATAGCTCTAAATTAATTAACATCTTTCACCTTGGAGTAAAGACAACTCAACATTATTATTCGTACCGAAGAAACTAATTCTTCACTTGCAAGATTTGGTACAATAAAACTTCTAAGCCCACCAAGGGGACTAATCACACGAGCCGTACTCGCACGCGTTTCTCCGTATTAAATCTTAGCAACCGTCGTATGATTAATATTACTGTCCAAGACACAAAGTTCGAAGTCGCAATGATTCTCACCCAACATGAATCAAAGCAGTAACTACTAAGCACACACGGTCCTATTTAAGTGACGGAGATTAAGAAATCAACAACCACTGAGGTCTAATTCTTCACCTTTCAGAACAGAAGAATTTATCCTCGCTGTAGGACCTCTTCAACACATACTAAATGTGTTAGTGCAATCTCTTAGTCAAGACAGACCAATCTGAGCCTTACACATCGACCTTTCACAGCGGATTGTTCAATTCCACCTAGGTCGTGAAATTGTACGTTTAGTTACAAGTAAACTGTTAATGTCGTCTTCCGTGATCTGGTATCACCACATTAACTACAATGTAACACGTACTACATATTGAACGGTTTACAATAGAAATTCAACATTCAATCATAACTAAAGCAAATGCGATAAAAGAATTATTCTCATAAAATGAGTGTTTGATACACGAGTTATACAAAGTAAAAGCATACTTTCACGTATAACTCCAACAATCTCCCACTTATACTTAAAGTCTGCTTTTAGTATACATCACGCATGTCTTAGTGTAGTAGCTCTACGTGACATCTTATGTCAACCTACACTAACCTAATAATTCTTCCCACTTATACTTAAAGCAGATTGGCAATAGTCTTGACTCCCATTCCATCCACATGTCTCTCGAATGTACTCTGAGGCAGACCCTTTGTGAATGCATCCGCTAGGTTGTCACCCGACGCTATCTTTGCCACCTCTATATCTCCTCTCTTAACGATTTCTCGTATAAGATGGTATTTTCTTTCTATGTGTTTGTTGGCCTTGTGGGCTCTCGGTTCCTTTGAATTTGCAACTGCTCCGGCATTGTCACAAAAGACAGTTATCTTGTCGGGCAAATTCGGAACAACGTCCAAGTCCACTAAGAAGTTCTTGAGCCAAACTGCCTCTTTCGCTGCTTCACAAGCAGCTACATACTCGGCTTCCATGGTCGAATCGGCGATGCATTTCTGCTTAACGCTTCTCCATGAAATGGCTCCTCCTCCCATGCAAAACACACTACCCGAGGTTGACTTTCTTGAGTCTATGTCTGATTGGAAATCCGAGTCCGTGTATCCTACGGGAACTAGACTATCTGACTGGTAAATCAGCATCCGCTCCCGAGTTCTTTTCAAATACCTCAAGATGCACTTTACGGTAGTCCAATGGTCTTTCCCGGGATAACTTTGATATCTTGCCACCATGCCCACGGCAAAGCAGATATCCGGTCTCGTACACAGCATTGCATACATAAGGCTTCCTACGGCCGAAGCGTATGGAACACCTTTCATGTCATCTATCTACGCTTGCGTCTTAGGGCTCATTTCTTTCGATAGATGGATTTCGTGCCTAAAAGGTACAAAACTTTTCTTGGAATCTTGCATGCTGAAACGCTTCAAAACAGTGTCAATGTATGAAGCTTGCGATAAGCCCAACATCCTCTTCTTGCGATCGCGAGTGATTTTGATCCCAAGGATGTGACCGGCTTCCCCTAAGTCCTTCATATCAAATTGTTTTGACAGCCATACCTTTACGTCTGACAATACCTTTACATTGTTTCCAATGAGCAGAATATCGTCTACGTATAATACTAAGAATACCACCGCAGTTCCGTCACGCTTCTTATACACACAACTTTCGAACTCGTTTTGATCAAACCCATAAGACTTAATCACTTGATCAAAACACTGGTTCCAAGTACGCGATGCTTGCTTAAGTCCGTAAATGGATCTCTTGAGCTTGCACACGAGATTCTCTTGGCCCTTTTCAATGAAACCTTTGGGTTGTTGCATATAGATATCTAAGCCGTTAAGACTTCCGTTAAGGAAAGCCGTCTTGACATCCATTTGCCAGATCTCGTAATCTAGGTGCGCAGCGATCGACAAGAGAATACGGATGGGCTTAAGCATAGCTACAGGCGAAAAGGTTTCCTCATAATCGATCCCTTTTTTCTGAGTATACCCTTTGGCCACAAGACTTGCTTTGAAGGTTTCAACCCTTCCATCCGGTCCTCTTTTCCTCTTGTACACCCACTTGCATCCAATGGGTTCTACCCCACTGGGTGGCTCGACCAACTCCCACACTTGATTATGATCCATTGAACCCATCTCGGCTTCCATTGCCGTTTGCCATGACTCCGCGTCTTTGTCTTGGATTGCCTCGTCGTACGTCCATGGGTCTGATTCAACACCGGGAACCAAATCTGAAGATTCTCCTATCCCCATGAATCTCTCGGGTTGCCTAGGAACCCTCCCACTACGACGGGGTTTCGGTTGTGAAGATGTGACGTGTGGTACATCATCTTGTATACTTGGTATCGAGGTTTGACCTCTCAATTCTTCTAAGGTAATTTCACTTTTAGGTTTCCGATTGTTCATATAGTCTTCCTCTAAGAATTTAAAGTGTGTACTAATCACGGTCTTTTGATCCTTGGGACTATAGAACATACACCCTTTCGTTCCCGCAAGGTATCCTATAAACAGCCTTAATTCCGAACGTGGATCCAACTTACCGGCTTCCTTGTCTAGCACGTATGCCGGACAACCCCAAATCCGCAAATGTCTTAGACTGGGCTTGCGCCCGGTCCACAATTCCATTGGGGTTTTAGGAACCGATTTGGATGGCACCAAGTTTAGAATATAAGCCGCCGTTTCCAAGGCGTTACCCCAAAACGACTTGGGTAAATCCGAATAACTCATCATGGATCTGACCATCTCTAAAAGAGTCTGGTTCCTTCGTTCCGCCACACCGTTCTGTTGAGGGGTTCCCGGTGCGGTCAACTGGGATACGATCCCTTCATCCGATAGGTAGTTCAAGAATTCATCGCTGAGGTATTCGCCTCCACGATCTGATCGTAGAAACTTGATACTCTTTTCCCTATGTTTCTCGGCTTCGGCCTTAAACTCTTTAAACTTTTCAAAAGTTTCAGACTTATGCCGCATAAGGTAAATGTACCCATATCTTGAGTAATCGTCAATGAAGGTTACGAAATACTCATTCCCCATTCTCGCTTTGATCGTCATTGGACCACACACATCGGTATGAACGAGTTCTAACACTTCCGTGGCTCTATTCCCCTTGGCTCCAAATGCCCTCTTGGTCATCTTACCCTCTAAACAGGATTCACAAGTTGGAAACGGCTCGACTTGGAGTGATTCCAAGGATCCGTCTTTCACCAATCTCTCTATCCGCTTTAGATTAATATGACCTAGTCTAAGATGCCATAGAAGTGTTTCGTTCATCTCCGAAGAACGCTTTCTTTTATTGCTCGAAATGATCGACGTGTTATTAGATTCATTATTTGAGTGGTGTGCACACTTAATCGTATAGAGATTGTTTACCAACGTTCCATGACAGATAACATCATTCTTAAAAGAAACAGTAACAACTTTATTAAAAGTAACTGAATATCCATCAAAAAACAACTTAGAAACTGAAATTAAATTCTTCCTAAAGTTTGGAACGTATAAAACATCTCTTAAAATTAAAACTCTATCTTCAAAAGATAGGTGCACGACTCCCACTGCTTCGGCTGCCACTCTCGTAGCATCCCCCAAAGTGATTGTGGTCTCATTCTTGCTAAGTCGCCGGGTTAGCTGGAACCCCTGAAGAGTGAAACAAATATGATCAGTTGCCCCGGTATCCACTACCCAAACGTGGGTAGCATACGCCGCAACATATGTTTCAACGACTAAAGCATGAGACTTACCTTTCTTTCCACCCTTCTTAGGCTTAGAACAGGTCGCCCTCCAATGTCCCTTCTCACCACAATTAAAGCACTTACCCTTAGCAGCTTTCTTTCCACCTCCTTCTCCCTTTGCCTTGGGTTTCGCAACGGTTGGATTTGCTTGGGTCTGGCCCTTCGTCCTCTTCCTCTTCTTCCCTCCCTTGGGACCCGAAGAGGAAGACGGACCGTTTGCCACCGTAGCAACGATTTGGTGATCCATTAGAGTCTCCGCCGATACCAAAGCTTGCAAGAGCTCGGGCAAACTATTTACCCGGTCATTCATTTGATAGTTCAACTGAAACTGCTCAAATCTTTTTGGCAGAGAATGGAGAACGAAATCGACCTTAGTAGGGAGGTCAAATTCCGCACCAAGTACTTCCAACTTGTTGAGATAACCCATCATCTCGATTACGTGATCCCTTACGGGCGTACCTTCCACCATTTTCAACGAAAGCATCTTTCGCATGGTGATTTGCCTAGCCGTACGGTTCTGATGTTGAAACATCGCTTCAAGATTTTGCATTATCTCAGAGGCGGTCTCCATGTGTTGGTATTGGTGTTGCAACACATCTGACATTGAAGCCAGAATAGTACACCTAGCCATCTCATCGGAGTTAAACCAACTCTTATGCTCTTTCTTGTCCGCTTTCGTGGCATCTTCGGCAGGCTCTTGGGGTTTAGGAGTAGTAAGTACCCACTTGTGGTGTTGAGCGGTTAGGACAATATTGAGGTTACGTTTCCAATCAACATAGTTCTCACCAACAAGTTTGTTATCTTTAAGTATACTAAACAGTGAATTAAAAGGTTGCGACATGATGAACTGAGAATAAAACATACATTCATATCAATATCTAGAAAAATACGAAATTATCACATAATTCGATCACATCAATTATATTGAAACCTTAAAACAATATAATCATGCATCAGCCAACATCTCGAAACAATTTAAATGCGCCACGAGGGGTGGTCTATACATTTAAACACATTCAAGCGGATTACAAACTTAAAGTTACAAATCCTTAATTCAAAATTAATAGTTGGCTCCCACTTTGACCACATAGAAACTGACAGGGACTCCGAGGGGAGTAAGTTAATATCAATTCCCTATGCCTAAGTAATAACCATAATTAAATACAGGATTATTATTTCGCTTTGAGCAAGTCACTCGTGGTGAGGGTCAATACCGCCACTAGTAATAATCCACAATCATCCTTTCGGAATTTATTCATGTGAAATCCGTTCTTTTGGCCGATCCGAGGGGAAAATGTATTCCAAAAGAACTTCACAAATAAATAAATTATGGAGGTCAAAATAATCCAATTTTAATATCCGGAATAAAATTGCGATTATGAAAACATACTTAGTAATTTTCGAATGTAAGGTTTTTCTTGGACAATTAAATTCATGCAAACACATATTAACAAATAATAATAAGTGCACGAAATAAGACATCCATCAAAACAAAAATTAAACACATTGGAGCACTCGAATCCAATTGTCACGGTTTAATTTCTTCACGTCTTGATGCGAAAAATCGTCCTTGTTGCTTTCCGACGTTCGCCTCGACGTGCTCCCACTCGAACAGCAACACTTCATCAAAACAGCATCGTTTGGGGTTTGGCACGATGTTTAAAATCACACGGAAAAAAAAAACACGAACCGAAAAAATTCCACGGCCTGAGACACAGTGCGCGTCGGCCCACGAAGTGGGCCCGCGTGCTTCCCGGCCCGAGAAGCGCTGGAAAACAGCCCCGAGGCGCGCCGAAACGCAGCCCCGAGGCGCACCCGAGGCGCTGCACGGAGGCGCGCCGAGGCGCCGCCCGGGGCGCCCCAAGGCGCTGCAGGCCCTCGCCGAGGCGCGCGCGCGGCGCAGTGCGCCCGTTGCGCACGGCGTGCGCCGTGCACCCCCGTGCGCCATTTTTTTCACCGTTCGTCCTCGTTTTCTTCACCCCTTGCATGATTTTACCTCCATACACGCGCCACGCTTGTATGCGTCGTCCGGGTACGCCGTTTTTAATTCTTCGTTCTTCGTCACGATCCGGTTACAATTTATTTTTTAAAAAAAATAAATACTAGATCTAGACTAGTCTATTACAATGATCGAATCAAAATAAAACCAACTAATCTACTCGTGGATTTTCTCACGAGAAAAACGAATTCGAACGAATCGAATTAAAAACCAAATTAATTCACACGCATGAAATTAACAACATTAAAAACCATGACAATTGGATACCTGCAAAAAAGATCTAACAATTCTACTATCCAATTTCAATTTAATGTTCAACAATTTAAATTTCAATTTAAAATTCAGAGCCCGAAACCGTGGCTCTGATACCAGTTGTTGGGAAAATAGGGGTGCCCGGAATCTATTCGGGATGAAATTTTAAATACGAATTTAAATACAATTATTACTAGCATGAATTAATCCTAATTAATTCAAATAATAATTCCAACAACTAATTATCATCATGCATGTTAAATTAATTTCACATATTTAACTAGGCGGAATTAAACAAGTAAATATGCGATTAACGTACCTCTCGTAGTATTGGCCTTTGGATATACGGGACACTTGTAATCTCGCTCTATCAACCCAAAACCTTCTCAAGTATTTCCCTTTTCACCTCACTTGATCGCCGGTGGGAGACGCTTTCAAGCAATTTAATAAACTAAGGAAAAAGAAAAATATCTATGCTTCTTGATTTTTCCAACACATGGAATTATGTACATGGGGATGAAATAATCATCCCCTATTTATAGATGAAGTGGCCGAAAATTTCAAGGAATATGGGCCTTGGAAAAAATCTTTTCTTAGACTCTAAGAAATCTTGAATATATCTCATATATTCTTTTCTCCAAAATAAAATATTCCACAAAAATCTCACTCACCTAATTAGGCCTACAATTGTCGAAAATTCTATGATGAGAATCCAAGATTTGGATCTTCTTGAATATATGAGATAATCTTGTATTTCAAGAATACTTATCCTCCATAATATCTTTCCAAGAAAATCAACAAAATCTAATCTCTTCAAATAACCAAATTTTCGAAAATCATATAGAAAAATCAGCATATTATTTTCTTTTTATTTTAATCACCTTATCATTATTGGGCTACATAATGGGCTACTTGAGGGGCCTTAAGGAGAATTAAGATTGGACCTCCTAATGGACTTCTGAATTTCAATATTGAGCCCCAATATAATTCAGCCCATTAATATTAATTATTACCACTAATAAATTAATATTGCACTATCCATCTTAATCCATATTACGATAATATGGGCTCCCGGTTATTATTTCCCGCGTTTAAGATTATCAAGTCCATTAATTAATTAAGCTTCTGAATAGCTCTAAATTAATTAACATCTTTCACCTTGGAGTAAAGACAGCTCAACATTATTATTCGTACCGAAGAAACTAATTCTTCACTTGCAAGATTTGGTACAATAAAACTTCTGAGCCCACCAAGGGGACTAATCACACGAGCCGTACTCGCACGCGTTTATCCGTATTAAATCTGAGCAACCGTCGTATGATTAATATTACTGCCCAAGACACAAAGTTCGAAGTTGCAATGATTCTCACCCAACATGAATCAAAGCAGTAACTACTAAGCACACACGGTCCTATTTAAGTGACGGAGATTAAGAAATCAACAACCACTGAGGTCTAATTCTTCACCTTTCAGAACAGAAGAATTTATCCTCGCTGTAGGACCTCTTCAACACATACTAAATGTGTTAGTACAATCTCTTAGTCAAGACAGACCAATCTGAGCCTTACACATCGACCTTTCACAGCGGATTGTTCAATTCCACCTAGGTCGTGAAATTGTACGTTTAGTTACAAGTAAACTGTTAATGTCGTCTTCCGTGATCTGGTATCACCACATTAACTACAATGTAACACGTACTACATATTGAACGGTTTGCAATAGAAATTCAACATTCAATCATAACTAAAGCAAATGCGATAAAAGAATTATTCTCATAAAACGAGTGTTTGATACACGAGTTATACAAAGTAAAAGCATACTTTCACGTATAACTCCAACAACCCACCCACCCAATTCGCTGGCTATTCACCAGCCACCCCTCTCCACCCCACCCCCACCCCCACATTCAGCCATTCCCGACCATTCCCACCCCCCCAAACAAATTTTCACCAGCGCCCCATGCCCAGCCGTCCACCCCAAACAATTCCCCATCCCTTCCCCCTCCACCCTACCCCACGCCCCCATCCCCCAGCCGCCCACCCCAATAACTAGCGTCCAGATGCCCCCATCCCACGCCTCCCACCTCCACCAACACACACAACAAATTCCCCTTCCTCCCCCTTCGCCTGTTCCACATCCACTTCTACCCCATTTCTGCAAATCAATCTCAATATATTAATAGGGATGAAAAAATCTCACAACAATATGTGTTACGATTGGAACAAATATGTGTTACAATTGGATCAAATGTGTGTTACTATTGGAGAAAATGAGTGTTACTAAAAATATATGTTACCATTGGAGCAAATGTGTTACTAACAAATTTGTGTTACTATTGGAGCAAATGTATGTTACTATTGGAGAAAATGTGTGTTACTAAAAATATATGTTACTAGTTGGAGCAAATGTGTGTTACGATTGGACCAAATGTGTGTTACTATTGGAGCAAACGTGTGTTATTATTGGAGAAAATGTGTGTTACTAAAAATATATGTTACTATTGGAGCAAATGTGTTACTAAAAATATGTGTTACTATTGGAGCAAATGTGTGTTACTAAAAATATGTGTTACTATTGGAGAAAATGTGTGTTACTATTGGAGAAAATATGTGTTACAATTGGAGCAAATGTATGTTACTATTAGAGGGGGTAAATTGTTTATTAAGGACCGTAACTTTGGGGGGTGGCAAAACAAGGACCGTAACTTTTCGGGCTAGCAAAACAAGGACCGTAACTTTAAAAAGTGGCAATTTAAGGACCACAATTTTTAAAAATAGCAATTTGAGGACAAATTAGCCCGGATTACTCTCTTTCGGGCTAATTTGATCGGATTTCGGGCTCAAATCGCCAACATGGATATTATTTTGAATGAAACTATTTAAAAAAAAAATTCCACTTCATTTTTTTCTTTTATTTTTTGAAATAATTTCCAACTCATTCATTATACTCAAAATACTCTAAGAAATAAAAAATGAAATGAATATTTTTTTGAAATAATGAAAGTATTTTATTTTTTGAAATAATTTCCAACTCAATCATTAAACGTATAGTAAGTATTAATTTACCTAGATTAAACATTTAACAGTAAGTATTATTTTATTGCAATGTGTGTGATGTGTTAAACGTATAGTAAATGAAATAATATTTTAAAAAAAATCTACTTTTTTTAAGTATAATGAAATGAGTTGGAAATTAAAAAAAATAGAAAGAAAAATTAGAGGTAGAATTTTAAAAAAATTATTCAAAAAAATATCCACGCTGGCGATTAAGCCCGAAAGAGAATAATCCGGGCTAATTTGTCCTCAAATTGCTATTTTTAAAAGTTGCGGTCTTTAAATTGCCACCTTTCAAAGTTATTGTCCTTATTTTGCCATCCCAAAAAGTTACGGTCCTTGTTTTGCCACCCCCCAAAGTTACAGTCCTTAAATTTTTTTTACCCCTATTAGAGGATATATGTGTTACTATTGAAGCAAAGTCTGTCAATGTTAGAGTAAATGTGTAATATTGTAAATGGGTGTTAAAGTTAGAGTAAATGTGTGTTACTAAAAATATGTGTTACTTTTGGAGCAAAAGTGTGATACTGTTACAGGAAATATGTGTTACAACTGAAATAAAGTGTGTTAATATCAGAGCAAATGTGTATTACTGTAAATGTGTGTTAATGTTAGAGTACATGTATGCTACTAAATATATGTGTTACTATTTGGAGCAAATTTGCGTTACGGTTGGAGGAAATTTGTGTTACTATTGAAGCAAAGTGTGTTAATATTATAGAAAATGTGTATTATTGCAAATGTGTGTTAATGTTGGAGCAAAAAATGTATTTGATGTTAGAGCAAATGTAAGTTATTGTTGGAACAAATATATTTTAATGTATAAAATCATAAATTTAAATCTAAAGGGATGTAAAATAAATTAAAAACACATATTTGATCTTGTAAAAAAAAAAAAATATATATATATATATATATATATATATATATATATATATTTATCATTATTATTATTTTAAAGTAAAAACAAAATCTATTTTTTAATGACTTGTAACACACATTTTCTCATATTGTAATATACATTTTGTCTATTCTGTAACACAAATTGGGAGCGAAAATCTTGGAACACGATCTGCGCGAGATTTTGGAAAAAACCCACCAAATCTGACCCGACCCGGCCAAGATCCACGAATTTTTACCTGGACTGACCCGTTTTCAATATTTGCCACATATGAAATATTTCACATGAGTGTTGTCTTAATGTTAATAATTCATCGTGGGGGCGCCGTACAATTTTGCTTTTGGTGGATTATGATTTTTTCAATTAAATCAACATTAAATTTGTTATTGAGATTGATTATTCTTAAATATGCTTAAATTAATTTTATAAACTTAAACCGAACCTTAGACTAAAGATACATTATATGCATGGAATTGTTAGTCATTAAATTATCTTCATACCTATTTTCTAAACTAATAAATTAATTAATAAAAATTAATTTTTAGAGATTATTAATTGAGTAATTATTGTCATGTTTTTTTTTCTTCTCAGAATTTAAGTTATATTAATTGGAGATGCCATTAAATTGTATATACAATTAGAATGATCATTTTAAATGACGAAACTAAATTTAAGGCCCAAAAGTAGCCAACAAAAAAAAAATGTGTGGATGTTATTAACTTAGCTTGATTTGTGCATTTTTTTAATTAGTGCATGCTTTTAATGTTTGATTTGTGTCTGATTTTAAAATTGGTTTTAAATTAGCTTGATTTGTACATGTTTTTTAAATTGAACATTTATTTGTGAATGTTCTTAAAATTTGCATTTATTTATGCATGTTTTTAAATTCGCTTTATTTGTGGCAAATAGATTCTAATACTAAAAGAAACACAAATAAGTTGTATAATGTATAATGTGATCGTATAATAAATTATGCCAATGAAATTGTAATATTTGTCTAACTAATATACTCACCCAATTCACAACAGTAGCAAATGTATTACTGATTTGTTAAGCAGTTTACATTAAACAAATAAATGTAATAAAATTGTTTGATGATTATTTTTATTCTATTTCTAAAATAATTAAAAAAAATATCTTTGATGATAAACAATAACTAATTTACAAATGGTACAATTTTGCAAACTGTATCTAAGACTACTCCTTCGTATTTTGACGTAATTTGAGATTTTTATTTACTTTTACAAATTAATTTATATGAATGGGTCTCTTGTGCACCAAGTGTACCGTGTAACTGGATCAAATGATGACTCATTTACATTAGGGACACACTACATATATTAAATATCCGAACTTTTAATTGTATCTCGCTTGTGCCCCAGTGGAAATTAATGCCCGCGTCTTACGTGAGGTTCAGAGTTCAATTCCCCTCTACTACTGTTTTTTTTTCGACCCACTTTTCTGTTATAGGATGATTAACTTTTCAGCTTTACTTGGAGTAACTTTTCTTTTTTATCTTGAGCAACTTTTCCAGCTTGTATATATACCTGTTGAAGGTACTACTCTTTTTTTTCGACCCACTTTTCTGTTGTAGGATGGTTAACTTTTCAGCTTTACTTGGAGTACCTTTTCTGTTTTATCTTAAGCAACTTTTCCAGCTGTTATATATACCTGTTGAAGGAGTTCAGAATTCGTCGCTTTTTTCCAGCATTTATGACTTGATTGCCACTTCACAAGGAAAAAAATACACCAAGGAGTAAGATTATGTTAAAATAAAATAGTTTTATTTTGTTCCACATTGATTTCTTATCAAAGAGGAGGAGCTTCTCAGAATATTTTAAAAGTCTATGGGTCTTTGATACAAGTACATCAAATTACCAATTTGTTAGGGTGTCTTGGTCCAGTCTGTTTGAGTCTATTTTGAGATTATAGTATTTTTCAGTATTTCGTGGGTATATTTTTCAAAGTTGAGTGAAATAACTTTTTACAAAATAAATGTATATTCATCTATAACTTTTTTGTAAGTAGAGTCCACACTTTTCTGTTATAGGAAGGTTAACTTTTCAATTTTACTTGAGGTAACTTTTCAGTTTTATCTTGGGTAACTTTTCTTTGTAATGCACAATTACTTTTGTGTTATATGAAGATCAACTTTTCTGGTATATGAAGGTTAATTTTTCAGCTTTACTTGGGACAACTTTTTAGTTTTATCTCAGGTAACTTTTTTTGTAATCCACAATAACTTTTCTGCTTTATGCACTAACTTTTCAGTATTTCGTGAGAATACTTTTCAATGTTGAGTGAAGTAACTTTTTACCAAATAAATATATATCCATAAAAAACAAACTTCATCTTCTTCCCATTTTCATTCTCACCATTGTTACATATCTAAGAAAATTTCTTAGATGTGTAAACCAGCAGGCATCATATTAAACCAACATCAACAAAATACCATAACATCAAACACTTAATACAAACAACAATCCATATTACCCACGAAACTAACAATATACAGAAATAAATCCAAAATCACCAACAATGAATCCACGTCGGAGTCGGAGAAAGGTGAACGGCAGTGAGGGGATAGACTAGAGAGATGAAGGTATTGAGAGATAAGATCAACGATGCGACGGAGGACCAACCACTGATGATTTCCGCCAATTTTTGGCGGCGATGGTCGCACAGAAGCAGCGGTGCGGTGGTGCTTCGTCTTTGACGGTGGACTGGCTTTGGGCATCAACCGTTATCGGACAGTAATGTTACAGAGGCGTAATTATGCTTCATGATAAGGAATGAATATAAAGGATCCATATATAATGTAGCGGGTAGGGTTGGAGCGAGTGCACAGTGTAACTGGTGTATATGAGACTTTGTCAATTTATATATTTCTTAATGAGTAATTTTTATATGACATTTTTTTTATAATAAGCTTATCATGAACTGTTTTAAAGTATCAAATATTTGACCAGGGTCCAGGAGTATCATTAATCTGGGTTCAAGAAAATTTACAACAATTGCAATATAATATCACTGACCTAGATTAATGATACTCCTGATAAGATTGTTGATACTCTTGATCAAATATTTGATATTTTAAAATAGTTTCATGATAAGCTTAACATTAATTGTTGTTACCGTATTTGTTTCGTATATAGGGGTAGGACATTTCAGACGGTATAACATATAAACGGGTACGAACATGAAGAACACAAGCACTGCGGAAAGAACCGAAAGGTTCCTCCCTTAAATATGGCATTGGGCAGTTCATGAACACCCTAGCTATAGTGTATAATATATGTGGGGAGTGTTTTGTGGGGAGGAAGATGATAATCCTCTTTACAATGGGTTGGGGCCTCTATTTATAGAGCCCCAAACTTCTCACTAAGGAAGTCATCCTGACCCTTTATTTTAGGGTATTAATTACAACCGTAGATCTAATAAACAATAATAAATCTACTATTACAATATCTTTTTAGTACTTCAATATCTTCACTGATGTTGACCCTCGATCCTGTTGGGCTGTTCAGAGTCGAGATCCTGTTATCGAGGCCTCCTATACACCGGTTCCGGTATACCCCGGATTTGAGATAGTATGTTGGCCTAATACGGGATTATTTGAGGCACAACATGAATCATTTTCATATAAAATCCACTCTCATTTTAAAGCAGTAATTTTTTATTTTTTTTTCATTTTAAATGTAATAAGTTTTTTTATTCTTCCTATAAAAACCAACCTCAACTGTTTGGAGGAATTACATTTGAAAATATTATTCACCTAAATAATGAAATAATTCAGAATAAAATATATGCTAGTCTATTAAGTTGCAATTCACACGTCATTATACAATCAATATGATTCACTATATTTACGTGAATTATTTTGAATCAACAAATTTACAATTAAATATTTACTCATAAAGTTTATTTATAAATACTATTTATTTTATTTTCTTTAATTTCGTTAAAAATAAATGTATACAATTTTATTAATTTTTAATCACTGGAGAGTAGCTAGAGAAACTGAATCCGATGTAGTGGATGTGAAGACAATTTCTGTCGTGGGGTCTATAAGGAAGAGAGTTATATGCAAAGGGGATGAAACCCACAAATTGAGATAGGGAGAAACTTAAGGTTCAATAGTGTTTTATTTATCTGATACCATATAAGTTTTTTTTTAATCGTTACATAAAATAAATATCTTATTCACCGTAAATAATGTATATGAGGTTTAAAATATTATTATAGTGTAGCAGATAATGTGATAAAAAAAATATAATTTTTTTGTAAGTTATAGGACGAAATTCAAGATTTCAAAGTTAACAAGATGAAAAATAAAGTCAACCAAATTTGAAGGATAAAAAAGTGTATTTTTTCTATATTTGACAACACATATATATATACATCCATTCTTTTATTAAATCCCCTCAATTTTTAAAGAAATTATTATATTCATCATTTTTGTGGGTGTCATTTGGAGGAATTACATTTGGAAATATCATACACCGAAATAAAGAAATAATTCAGAATTAAATTCACACTAGCTCATTAAGTTGCAATTCACACGTCATTATACAATTAATATGATTCATCATATTTACGTGAATTATTTTGAATCAACACTTGTACAATTTAATTTTTAATCATAAAGTCTACTTATACCTACTATTATTTTATTTTGGTTAATTTTTTGTTAGAGATGAAAGTATACAGTTTTAATAATTTTTAATCATTGGAGTGTAACTAAAGGAACTGAATCAGATGCAGTGGATGCTGAGGTCATTTCTGTTTTAAGGTCATTTCGAATATAGGGTGATACAAGTTTAAAAATATGATTATACAAGGTTTAACATGGTGGTACTGGACTAAATAATATGATTTTAATGTTTTTATAATCGAGATGTGGGGTTAAAAACTAAAGTTATACTAAAGTGTGGTCCGAGATGAACTAATGGTGGTACCCACTTACTTAAATTATGGTACGATGTTAATTACTTGTGGTATGAGGTGAACTAATTGTGGTACAAATTTAAATAAATTGTAATAAGAGCTTACTAAAGTTTGGTACGAGGTGAATAAATGGTGGTACAGACTTAAATAAAGCGTGGTACATAATTAATTAATTAATTCTGGTTCAAACTAAATATTTGATTGTACATGCCTAAATAAAGTTGTGTAAGGGGGAAGTTAATTGTGGTGCGTACTAAATATATAGTGGTATGAGCTTGAATAAAGTGAGTACGAGGTGAATTAATGGTGTTGTGAACTAATTTATAAATTGTACAATTTTGTAAACTGTATCTAAGACTACTCCTTCAGATTTGATGTACTTTGAGATTTTTATTTATTTTTACATATTAATTTATATATTTTCTAAAATATTATTTTCATTTTAAAACAATACAATTTTTCATTTTAAAATTTATAATTTTTTTTATACTTCCTTGACAAACCAATCTCAACTGTTTGGAGGAATTGCATTTGTAAATGTTATACACCCAACTAATGAAATGATTCAGAATAAAATTCGTAATAGCTAATTATGTTGCAATTCACATGTCATTAACAATTAATATGGTTCATCATATTTACGTGAATTATTTGAATCAACATATTTACAAATTAATTTTTAGTCATAAAGTCTACTAATTAATACCTACTATTTATTTTATTTTGGTTAACTTTTTGTTTGAAAAAAATGTATACAATTTTATTAATTTTTAATCATTGTAGAGTAGCTAGAGAAATTGAATATGATGCAGTAGATGTAGAGATCATTTCGTGAGGTCTATAAGGGAAGATAGAGTTTTGTGCAAAGGGGATGAAACACACTATTGGAGATAGGGAGAAACCTAAAGTTTAATGGTGTTTTATTTATCTGATACCATATACGATTTTTTTAAACGATATATAAGATGAATCTTTTATTCACCGTGAAGAATGCTTATGATGTTTACAATATTATTATAGTGCAATAGATAATAAGAAAAAAAAAATACATTTTTTGTAAGTTATAGGATGAAATTCAAAATTTCAAAGTTAACAGGACAAAAACTAAAGTCAACCAATGTTAAACGATAAAAAGTGTATTTTTTCTATATTTGACTACACATATATTTACATCCACTATTTTATTAAATCCACCCACTTTTTTTAGAAATATGTATATTCATCATTTTTGTAGGTGTCATTTGTAGATATTTAAGTGTGGGTGTATGATGGTGGATGTAACTTAATGTTTCATATATAGAGTGATACATGTTTAAAAATATGATTATACAAGGTTTAACATGGTGGCACGAGACTAAAGAATATGATTATATTGTCTTTAAAATCATGGTGTGGGTCTAAAAATAAAATTATACGATATATAGTTCTGATTGTTGCATCCAGTGGAATTACATCACTTCTTCTCCCAAGTGGTCGTACTGTTCATTCAAGATTTGTTATACCCATTAATATTGATGAGTCGTCCATGTGTCACATAAATCTTGGATCTGAACTATCAAAACTCTTGATAAAGGCAAAGCTAATTATATTAGATGAAGCCCTAATGATTAACAAATTCAATTTCAAAGCATTGGATCTAAGAGATATTGTTAGAAATTCTGATGGGTCAATGAATTATTCACCTTTCGGAGAAAATACTGTTTATCTTCGTGAAGATTTCAGACAAACACTTCCTATTATATCAAAAGGAAGAAGTGAAGATGTTGTTCACTCGACAACTAATTCATCTTATTTGCGGGGACATTGCAAGGTAATATTATATATGATAATTTTGTATTGCTTATCTTTTTTCAAATTTATTAGACTATATTATTAATTAACAATTATTATTTTTTGTATTGATAAGAATATGAGGTTAGAAAATGGAAATACATGTGCAAATTCAATCAATAGTGAAGTTACTTAATTTTCTAATTGACTTCTAAAAGTTGGTGATGACAATCTTGGAGATTGCATGAGTGGTTTTGCTGATATTGAGATTACATCGGAAAATTTGATTTATGATTATGTTGATCCTGATTTAGATATTATTAAAAGTATTTATTCTTCTGTGGAACATATACTACGAACACATAAATACTTTGAAGATAGAACAGTGTTTGCACCTAAGCATAGAGATGTGGATTATATCAGAGAAAATTATTTCTATTATTACTGGAGATACAAAGTATTTTTTATTTTTGCTAGTGTTTGCAAAACAGAGTTTCGAGGTGGAGGTAATGGAGAGTTGATTTTAGTTGATTTCTTAAACTCCAACAAGTGTTCTGGAATGACTAACAATAGTATATCTCTGAAGAAAGGTGTTCCAACTGTTCTTCTCAGAAATGCTGATCATAAATTAAAATTGTGTAAAGGTACAAAAATGATTTTTACTAGGCTGGAAAATCACATAATTGAAGCGGAAATAATTTATGGAAGAAACATTGGGAATAGAGTTTTCATCCTAAGAATAGCCATTGCGTGATTTAGATATAATCATGCCTGTAAATTTTAGGAGACGATAGTTTTCCAATTACCGTGTTTTGCAATGAAATGTCAATGACAATCTCCCGTCGATTTGTACCTTTCAAAGCCAGTTTCCACTCACGACCAACTGTATGTTGTAGTATCTAGAGTAAAGAGCAAAAATGTATTGAACTTTTTTTTTATCTTGATTCGAAAGAAAAACCATTCAAATATACAAAAAAAGTTGTTTACAAAAAGATTTTGAATTTTTTATAATAATTATTGTTATATTGAGTGTTATTTATATAAAAAATAAATTTATTTATCAATTTAAGACATTTGTAAATAATATATATTGAATTATACGTATAAACATTTAACTTTAATCAATATTTTAATAATAAAAAAAGTATTACATATTTTATTAGTATAAAGAAAAAAAAATCTTTTTATTTTTATTACTTAAAAATCTTTTAAAATTTAACTTAAACTCGCGAAATTCGCGGGGCTATAACTAGTTCTCTAATATATTCTAGAGAGATTTGAACTTTTTCTTTAGATTAGGGAATTCTCATCTATATATTGTACTGCTACTTATTAATGAAAAACAGTTCACAAAAAATCTCAATTATCTATATGGTATCACAATGCCCCCCCTCTCTAATGAGAACTAGTTAAAAAAACTTGTCCATCCACCCCTCTGTTGAAATCATCGTCGGTTGTTAATTAACCATTCAATCCTAATTGTTGTTTTCTCACTGGGCGTGCCAAATTTGTAATTACAAATTTCGAATTTAAAATAAGTAAAAACAAAATTGCAATACAATTTTTTTTATTGCATTAAATGCGAAAATCGAGTACAATCTCTAGAATTCCTCATATTCTTCTATTTTTCTTCATTTTTTGTTATGTTTGAAGTGTAGAGGAGAACTCTATTTATAGGGGAGGAAATAAAGATCTTCCTTCTTCGCATTGCCACGTGGTATAATTTGATTGGTCGGTGCCGATTTGATTGACTTGATTTGACAAATCAATCTGATTTAATTTGAGCTTCATTATTTTCTTCCAATTTGATGAGATATCAATCATATGTGATTTGATTTGCTTGATTCTCTTGATTTTCCTCCATTTTGGCAGATATTATTTGATATATCCAAGACACGGTAAATCATAATTTTAATGTGTTTACACTTGCGTTTATCAATTGGAAACATCATGATCAACTCATACTACATGACATGCTCTCATCTCACACAGAACATCTAATTTTTTTTTATCTTTTATCTCATGTGGATATCTATCTACATCAGAGTTTCTGTTAACATTAAAACTCTTTCTGATGAACTTTCTACACTCAACACTCACCCTAGTGACACAAACTTCTAATTTATTGTACTCGTGGTTTAAGCCCTGCCCACAGGAAATAATATCTACCCTTCGAACCTGGGATAACACAATTCCATTCAAAGAGATGTATGAAAAATTGATCGGTTATGAAACATATTTGACTGACTCCGGAATACAAACTTTCCCATACAAAGCCCATCTTCGTGGCCACACAAAGAGTAGTCTTTATATATGGCCAGTTTGTGTCTCCTTCTCGCCCCCAACCCCTTCCCTAAAAAAATCACTTAGTAACCGGAGTATCTCCTCTGTTGTGGCATTGTCATCTCGATCATCCATCACTCCAAACTACAAATAAGTTATTGTTTGTTGCTCTTCTGTTGATGTCTACCTCACTTAATGTCTCATTTCATTGCGTTCTGTTTCTTAGTAATAAGAGTTTTAAGCTCCCATTTTGATATTTCAAGTATATATTTTGAGTCGTTCTCCTTTTGGAGTTGTCTTTTCAGATGTCTGGGGACCTCTGGGGACCTTTTAATAGAAAAGATGTGATGTGCTCTCTTTTTCGCCACACATTATCCATATTGATTCTTCGTCTAAAAGTATAAGCTCTCTTCTTTAAGTTGTCTGAAGTTGTCATCATTTGCTAATGTTTTTCAAACTAACTGTTGGACCCTTCTAGGAGCGTCACTCTTCCATAGTTGCACATATGTTGTTATTTATTTCCCTGTTCTCATTGCTCACCTTTACCAGATTTTGATAAGATATTTTTTAGATTTAGAATAAACTTCATTCAATGAAAAGCTCCATTTACAAAACTCATCTCAACCTTTGGTAAAAAAAAAATTCATTCTAAGAGAAAATAAATTAATCATAAATCAAAGAATTTCTCTTTGAGTAAACTTTCTCTTCTACCTTCAATCTCACACCTAAACCTACATAACCCACTCTTCCATTTCACTAACTAGAGTCTCTTTTTCTGGAGGCTGAAATTTTAGAGTCCAGAAAACCTGGTTTTTAGGTGTTTCCCCCAATACACATATTGTTCCTGAAAAATGTTTCCCCCCCATTGCTCATTACCCTAGCAATTTCATTACTGACCCCCCTCTCGTTAAGAGCCATATACAACTCCTTCAAGTCTTCCCATCATCCCAAAAAATTACCCAACTCATAAGCTTGCTACATCTATTTGACTCCACTCTCTCTGGCCCATCGTATTTAGATCTAAGAAACCCTTACTCATAACCTATTCTACGCATTGTGGAATCTCCACTCCCCTTTACCTAAAAGACCTAAGTTGAAAAACCTCAAATCTATGATACCAAGACCCAAATTTTTTTTCTCGTTATAAACCTCAGATCAACTCACCCAAGAGGTCTGATTCCCTCTCCCCCCACCCCACTCCACCAAAAGAATTTGAAAGGTCGATATTGCTAAGACCGACGTCAAATACCGAATTTTTTTTAATTGTGTCACTCCATGAAAAAATGTTTGAAGCAACAATGATTGATATTATTCTAGTGCACCAATGCCACATATGCCGCCAATTGTACTTGAAACTTATAATTCTAATTATATTTAATATTTTTTTAATGCATGTAAAAATTTGTCTAAATTTATTTTGATGGTATAGAAGGAATAATAAGTTTATAATTTTAATTTATTGCCAGAATACTTGAAATAGCAAAACCTTATAGTTTGAATTTTTTTTTTAAACACTTTTTGGCCTTTGCATTCGCTGCTTATGTTTACTTCACCAGTCATGTTCTAGTATATATGTTATCAGATGCTTAGTTGGAGAGGGTGGAAACGGTCAAGAGAATAACTTTAGTTATGAGGCAAGATAATTTAGTTATGATGTTTTACGAGTCGTTTGGTAGGAATTTCGAGGCCTAAGATTAAGCCCAGGACCCGTTATTAATCACTATTTTCCTCTATAAACTTATCTCATTAATTTGGATAGATAACAATCTTAAAAAGTAAGATAATTAATTGAATTGAACCCATATTTTATCATGGCAATCAAAATGGGCCTAAGAGTTGTTGAAATTCCTCAAATTGAAGAATCATCTATTATTCCTTACTCACATTTTATCACCAATTTTTTTTTTTTTCAATTTCGTTCTCATTCTTTCTTTCTTTGTAGCAAGAAAGAAAGAATACTAATCCAAATACCGCCTTAGTTCATTTTTTTTTTCAATTTTATTCTCATTCTTTCTTCTGTAATTGTATTTAAATTTCAATTTTGTATTCCTTATCGTACCCTTGGTTATATATGTCAAATGCTAATTATTAATACTGTTAAATAATATTTTTTTTATCAAAGATACTGTTAATTTTATATGAATGTTTATTAATTTTGGAATACAAGGCATATACTCCATATGTCCATTAAAAATATGCACTCTCTTTTGCACGTGGTTTAAAGCGATATGTCGAAGGATTATGAGGTCCGATTATGAATAAAATGATTGTTTATGGTAAGTATGCATAATATCCGTTTGATAAACGATCACTTTATTCATAAATGAACCTCATAAGACCCCTAAATGTCCTTCAACATTTCGCATTAAACCACGTTAAAAAAAGTATTCACATTTGTAGTAGAGTGAAGAATTATTGGAATATGAATGAGATCTTTGAACCATACCATTATAATTATAGATAACATGGGTGGACCACATTTTTGAATAAAAACTCAATCAACGCGTCCTAAATTCCTAAAATCCGAGTTACAAAAGGTCATCTCATATGTGGAATAATCATACAAATATTGACATTTGGCGATTACAATGTCATTTCGGTGGCGTCCTAAGTTCCTAAAATCCGAGTTACAAAAGATCATCTTATTTGTGGAATAATCATACAAATATTGACATTCGAAGATCACAATGCCATCATCGGTGTTTTGCCCGAATATTTGAATATCATCAAAGTCATGAGAAACTATTGTAGACTCATTTCTATCAATCACGAAACTTTAATAATCGTTGCCTATCTTCATAGGGGCTCAAAAATCTTGCTAGTTGTCACATAATTAACTAATAAAAATTAACAAAATATATTATGATCCAATTTAACAATGAAATTTATTTGCAATGAATGTGTATTTTTTAATAGTATTAGTTATTTTATAAAAAAAAATATTAGTTTGATAATAATACCTCCTAATAAAAAAAGTAATATCATTTCGAATTGTACAGTGAAATTGGTTTATAAAACACTTGCTCATAAAAATTTCATGGTACAATAATGCTACAAAAAAAATAAAGATCGATTTGTCCATGAAATTAAAATTGCCTACAAATTTTTTCAACGAAAAATTTCCGTACTGGGATTGCCAACGTTAATCCACGTGATTAGATCGAATCATCAACTTGCTTACAACATTTCTAACCATGTAGACATCTTCATTCCTAAACCTACAAGTAATTTCCTATGTTAATTTGTCTACTAAATGAAATTTCTAGGTATTTAATTACCTACGAGCAATCTGCATACGAAATTTTACCTACAAACAATTTGTCTACGGAAATTTTCTAGGCAAATTGTAGGTAAGGAAGGATGATAAATATATAATTATAAAATTTTGTAGACAATTTCGTTGACAATCTCCATTACAAATTTTTTATTGAAAGTTTATAGCCTTACTAACAATTTTCGTTAACAATTCTATATTTTCATGTAAGTTGGTTAATATACAAAATATAGTACAATCATGAATAATATTTGATGACTACTATCATGTAATCGATTGCATCATCGTTCGTGTATTAACTTCTCATAATTTTTGGGCACAACGTTTAAAAAGAATAATTATATATATATATATATATATATATATATATATATATATATATAGTATATGTGATGTGATGGAGAGAGAATAGAATAAATCGTAAAAAGTTTAAATGAATGAATATGAATAAAGTGTATGAATATAATATTATTAATTGATGTTAGAGCTGTCAAAGTGGGTTGGGCTCGTTGGGCCGGCCCGCCCCGCCATACTTAAAATGAGGGTTGGGTTAAAGATTTCTTAACCCGTTTGGAAGCGGGCCTTAATGGGCTGGCCCGTTTGGGTAGCAGGTTGGGGGCGAGCCGGCCCGTCTTTGAAAAAAATTTAAATAAATTTTTAGATTTTTTATACATTGTCAACTATTATAATATTAGTTTTTTGACTATTTTGTAAAATTTTATGTTCATAGATGATGGATTTGAATTGTAGGAGTCTAATTTTATGAATTATTATTGTTAATATATTGTGAATTTCAATTTATAGAAAATTATTTTTCTAATTAAAGATAATGAACTTTATTTGTAAAATAAATTCTATCTTAATAGTTATCAAAATAAATTGTTTGATTATATTTGCTTTTGTATGAATTTTATATATTAGAGTTTTTAAATTATATATTTTAAAATTTCAAAAAATAAAAAAATATATTAAAAATTAAAAATGGGTCGACCCGCCAAAACTCGCGGCCCCGCCAATAAGTGGGTTGGGTTGAGAGTTTTGCAGCCCGCCGTATTTTTTGCCCGCCCTGCATCGCCCAGCCAAAAGGTGGAATTTTGCTGGTTTTAGCTCGCCCCGCCCCGCTTACCCGTTTTGACTGCTCTAGTTGATGTCCAAGAAAAAGTATAAAAAGCTAAAAGTAAAACATTTAAAAATAATAAAATGAAAAATTAATAGCGGAATGGATGAAGTATAAATTTAAAAAGGATACACTAAACATGCACGCTTGCCGGTCGTAATATTAGTTCTTGTCTGATTGGTACGGCCTAATCATCAAATGGTAGTAGATTTGCACACAAATGATACCCTGCAGCTTCCTCTTCGAATCTCAAAAGGTGCTACATAATTGTTATAATTGATATGTTCAAAAATGTGAATTCACTCGTGTCCATGATTTAAATTGACTTTCTATTACATTCTTCTCTCACTTTATGCGGTATAAAGAATTTAGGGAGAGAACAAAAATATTATGACTGTTGATAGGCGAACATAAATCGATGATTGGCGAACAAAGATTAAAGCCTTAATAAGGATTACGAGAAGTCAACACCAAATCAAAGATGATCAACAAAGAAAATCAAGCCAGGGTGCATAAATCAATCCAGTGAGTGTATAAACTGACGAACAACTCTACCGACGAACAACATACTGGCGAACAGGTTTTAAGGCCCGAGACCAGATAAGAACATTCTGTCAAGTCACTGATGACGAGCAACATTGTCAAAAGGTGGTACATCTACCAGCCTAAGAGGTGTATAGAAACGAACAAAGGACCAAGATCCCAAGGCCAATCCGTGTAAAACACAAAGGCGAACAACTTCTGAGCTATACCCTCAAAAGGCGAACAACTTCTATGAAAAAGCCATTTTGGATCAACTAAACCGACCTGGACGAACAACAATGAAGTCCGATATAAGACCAAAGAAGACTTTGTAACTAAGATTCAGCTTAGATAAGGTCAAACAAAGGTCAATAGGACACTTGTCAAGCATGCAAGCTAGGGAGACCAAGAGTCATAGACACCTCCAGCTTGCTAGTCTCTATAAATAGTTATTCTCCAGCTTAAGAAATACAAGTTCAAATTCTTAAATACTCCCAAAACACACACTAACACACCTAAACATACACACATACGAAATTAATACGATTTCGACTTTCGTGTTTATCATTCCACATCCCGAATCTTCGATTTACCATTTACGGTGGTAATCAATCACGCGTAATTGATTGGTGGTCTTAAACCGAATTAAAACAGTCACTAATCCTATCAATTAAATTTGATCACCAACAAATTGGCGCTAGAAGGAGGGTTCGAACCTTCGATTTAGTGTGATTAATCAAGAACTTCAAGTTAAAAACTTGAAGATTTGAAGAAAGTTTCAAGAAACATTCGAAGATTCAAATAAGAGTGTTCTTGGTGTTCTTCATCATAAGAACAAAGACAAATTAATCTGAAATGCCTCTATCCAAGGAAACCCAAGCATCACGCTTGTCAAGGAGAGCATCTCTCACCCGAGCTTCGTCGGCCGACCACCAGGACCGTAATCCCAGGCATGCGAACAGATCACAGCATACTGCTATAACCCATAATCTCCCACCTGAAATGGAGGCCCTAGCAAATAACCCTAATGAACTGGCCAAGACTATAGCTGCTCTCCAAGCTCTTCAGAAACAATAAGATCAGAATAGGCCTTCACAAGTGAAGCCTAAGGACAGACCCATAGAAGTTGTTAGGGCCAGGTCAACTAGGGGCGAACAACACGAGGTGAACAGTGCCCAGGTCAGGCGGGATAAAGGCAAAACCACGATGGTCGAACAAAGAGAGGGCCAGGCTGAATCTGCTCGCGGGCGAACAACAATGTCTATCCATGGAACTACACGTTCCAGTGCTCAGGACAGGCTTGGCCAACCCCAACAACAGGAGAAAGTTGCTCGCCAGGAAGCAGAGCGTGGGCGAGCAACATTCGAACAGCCTCGCCCATCAGTCCATGAAAGACTTTCCCAGTCTGCCTTCAGGCGTCTAGGGCCAAACGCGGCGAGCAACCCTAGAAAACAGCTCCAGGATTTGCCTACTCCAAGCGAGGGACTGCGACGAGCAGAAAGGTTTGTACCTTTGCTCGCCGAACAGCCTCCAAGCCAGGGGGCATCTTTGGATGAGCTATCAAGCCTGAGAAGGGCAGTGGAGAGCATGCAGGGACAATTGGACCAACAAAGAGGAGTGGGGACGACCAGCTAGCCATCCTCACCACTATCACCTATCATTCTGAAAGCCCTGATCCAGAAGAAGGTCCAGTTCCCGGCAAGCATGCAGTATGACAGTGTTGCTGATCCCAGAGTTCATTTGACGAAGTATTTGGATTATATGGTCTCGGGGGGAGCCAGCGATGCCACTCAATACCGAAACTTCCCCTTAACTTTGGGGGATCGGGTGCACAAGTGGTTTTCGGTGATGCCACCAGCATCTATCCACTCGTTCACTCAACTGAGTCGAGAGTTCCTTTCTCGTTTCTCAACGGCCGGGTCATACTTGTCCCAGAAACACCGATTGTCGGACCTAAAACAAAATAACGACGAGTCGGATCGAGCATTCATGGAAAGGTTCGACAAGGTGTTGTTAGAAGGTGAACCCGTCAGTGAGGACATGAAAATCGTTGCCGTTATGGCCGGGTTGAAGAAAGGATCAAAGCTATGGAAAGAGGTACGTCTGAAGTGCCCAAGAAGTTATGCCGAATTCAGAAATCAAGCCGACATATTTGTTTCCATACACGAGGCCTTGCAATCAAACTTGGGGGAGAACAAAGCTGATCCCAAGGAGAATAACAAGAAACCTGGCGTAACAAGCTATCGAGTCCCTAAAAACATGAAGGCATTCACTGAAGGGACGGAGCTCAAGGAAAAGTTGAATCAAGTGCTAACAGTGTCAGTCGATATTGTTTATGAAAATGTGAAAGAGAAGGAGTTGCTTTCCCCTCCACGGAAAATCCGTCAGGACACCGGCAAACTCAACCCTAACAAGTATTGTGCCTACCATCAAAGTGTGGGGCACTTTACGAGTGAATGTATAGATTTGCTCAAGCAGCTTTGGCGGTTCTACGAGGAGGGGAAACTTTCCGACTTTTTTAAAAGACAACCCGGAAAAAGAGAGTCCGGGAAAACAACTCTGAGGATGAGGATGATCAACCTCAGAAAAATAATAAACCAGGACGACCAGTTCCTACCATTCCTGCTCGTCCGTTGGAAGACTTATACATGATGGAACCTGCAGGTCCCGCAGGAGGGTGTTCTGATGGACGACCACCAATCTCCAACCGAAAGAGAAATGCTGAGTTACGAGCGATCGATCAAGTCCAAGAAATGGGGGTTAAACCGTCTATCATGCAGACAACAGAATTGACCTTCACCGAAAATGACTTGGAAGGAATATTAACTCCGCACAACGATTCGCTCATAATCTGCGCAAAGATTATGGGAATAGGAGTCCACAGATTGTTGGTAGACACTGGAGCCTACACCAACATCCTATTCAAAAAGACGCTCGATCACCTTGGAGATTATTCGGGCTATATCCGAGATTCGACTCACAGAATAGTAGGCTTCGGGAATGCTATAATGGTCCCATTGGGAATAGTTACTTTAGCAGTACAACTTGTAACGGCCAACGAACCCGAGAAAAATATTACAAGAATGGTTGACTTCTTGGTTGTAGACCAGGATTCAACTTATAACGGGTTTCTTGGTCGACCCTTTTAAATGAATTTAAAGCTGCGTGTTCCACTTATCACTATTGTTTGAAATTCTCAACAGCAAGCGGAGCAGGCACTATCAAAGGAGATCAAAGAAAGGCCAGGGAATGTCTCCTACAGTTGCAGGCCAAACATGCACTAGTATCCATGATGGAGGCCACAACTAGCTATCCTGCTGATGAACCATCAATACTGGAGAACATGATGGACATAGAGGAAGACTACATGGATACTGACGAGCAACATCCTGACGAGCAAGTGTTGGACGAGCAGCTCATCACCACCCATGGAGAACATCATTCTAACGAACAACAAAGGGTTGGTGATGAGCAACACTCGTCAGATAACTTGGAGGGCCAGGTGTTGACTAACAATAATAAGCCAGGACCAATAGATGATCTAGATCCCCGCTTGGGAGCAGAGCCCATGAACATCGAAAATGATTTCAACCCTGAGGGACCAGTACTTGATCCTCGTTGGAAAGGACAAAAACGACGAGAAACTCCGGTTGAAGAACTGGAGGCGTTCAAAGTTAATCCTGAAAACCAGGATCTCGAATTATACATAGGATATGAGCTCCCTGAGTCTTACAGATCCTGAATGAAAGAGTTCCTCAGTAAAAATCTAGATGTTTTTGCTTGGTCTCATGCAGACACGGTGGGAATAGATCCAAAACATACTTGTCACAAGCTCAACATTAATCAAGCAAAAAGGCCTGTCCATCAAAAACGAAGAAAATATTGCCCAGACAAGTACCAGGCTTTGAATGAAGAAGTAAAGAAGTTGTTAGACAACGACTTGATCCGACAAGCACTCTGTCCACAGTGGGTAGCAAACCCAGTCCTTGTGAGGAAACCAAACGGGACCTGGAGGCTATGCATAGACTTTACAGAATTGAATGCAGCATGCCCGAAGGACAACTTTCCTCTCCCTCACATTGACCAGTTGGTGGACAGCACTGCAGGTCATAAAATGCTAACATTCATGGATGCCTTTGCCGGGTACCATCAGATTCCAAGGCATCCAGACGATCAAGAGAACACAATATTTTATACAAATAAAAAATTGTTGTGTTGGAAGAGAATGCCCTTCGGCCTCATTAACGCCGGAGCAACATACCAGAGGTTGGTGAACAAAATGTTCGACGAACAAATCGGAGATACGGTAGAAGTTTATGTAGACGATATCGTAGTCAAAAGCCCCCGAAAAGAAGACCATCTTCAACATTTGACCCAGGTGTTCGATATTCTTCGGCGTTACAATATGAAGCTGAACCCGAAGAAGAGTAGTTTCGGAGTCCATTCCGGAAAATTCCTGGGCCATCTTGTTAGTCAACGAGGGATTGAAGCCAATCCAGCAAAAGTCAAAGCAATCGTGGATATGCAACCACCAAATTCAATAAAAGAAGTGCAAAGGCTCACAGGATGCCTAGCAGTATTGAATCGGTTCATATCCAGGTCGGGGGACAAATGTCGTCCATTCTTTGAAGCCATCAAGAAAGGACAATTCACATGGACTAATAACTGTCAAAAGGCGTTCGACCAACTCAAAGACTACCTGGGAGATGTTAAAATCCTATCAAAACCCGTCCCAGGAGAAAAGCTATATTTATACTTGGCAGCGTCAGAAGTGGCCATCAGCTCCGTTCTGGTGCGAGAAGACGGCAAATTTCATCAACCTATTTACTACGTCAGTCAAGCTTTGCATGAGGCGGAGATCAAATACTCCCCAACAGAAAAACTGGCGTACGCACTTGTCATGAGTGTGAAGAAGTTACGACCATACTTCTTTGATCATCAAGTTGAAATGCTAACAACTTTCCCACTCAGACAAATTCTCCATCGCCCCGACACAGCTGGTCGCCTATTAAAGTGGTCATTAGAGATTAGCCAATTCGGGGTAATCTATGCTCCTCGAACAGCGATCAAAGGGCAAGCGTTAGCCGACTTTATTGTCGAACTAACCTTCCCACCAGATCCGACGAGAGGACTTGATCACCTCTGTCATCTTTATGTTGACGGATCTTCAACCAACGTAGCCTCGGGGGCAGGAGTGGTTCTAATCAGCCCTGACAGACAAGTATTCACCTCGGCGATCAGATTTGGTTTCATGGCAACCAACAACGAGGCTGAGTACGAAGCTCTTATTGCTGGTCTCCACCTATCTCTAGCAGTAGGTGTTAGACGGTTACAAATATTCGGCGACCCACAATTGATTGTGAACCAAGTCCGAGGTGAATACGAGGCGGAAGACGATCATATGATCGAGTATCAGCGAATTGTTGCTTACCTGATGTCCTTGTTAGAACAAGTCTTCATTGAACAAATTCCAAGGACAAGCAACACGCAAGCAGATGCGTTGGCCCGACTAGCAACAAGCGAGGGACCTGCAGAGTTGGCAGACATTATAATTACAAAGATGAATGATCCATCAACGAGAAGTTATAATGTCAACCAACTTGACGAACAAGCAAGTGAAGAAGAAGACTGGAGAACAAGTATAGTCAAATATTTGAAAAGTGGGGAAAAACCAAACAACCCTTTTAAAGCTGCCAAGCTAACAAAGCAAGCCGCCAGATATACTCTGGTGGGCGAGCAGCTTTACAAAAGGGGAATATCAATCCCACTTCTCAAATGTTTGCCTAGGGGGCAAGGACGGGCGATACTCGAAGAAATACATGCTGGAGTATGCGGAAATCACACTGGGGGGCAAGCCTTGGCATACAAAACTATCAGACAAGGCTATTATTGGCCAACTTTACGTCAAGACGCAATTAAGAAAGCAAAGACTTGCCATCAATGTCAAATTTTTGCCCCAAACATTCATACCCCGGCCCAACAGCTCGTATCAGTTTATAGCCCGTGGCCATTTGCAAGATGGGGGATGGACATTATTGGTCCCTTCCTAGCAGGAGTTGGAGGTGTTCGATTTGCCGTTGTGGCAGTCGACTATTATACAAAATGGGCAGAAGCAGAAGCCATGGTAAAAATCACGCAGCAGAAAATGATCAACTTCATTTGGAAGAACATTGTCTGTCGCTTTGGGGTTCCGCAAACCATCGTAAAAGACAATGGTCCGCAGTTTGATGGAAAAGAGTTGAGAGATTTCTGTATAAAGTGGGGAATCAAAAAACATTACTCTACGCCCTATCATCCCCAATCAAATGGACAAGTCGAGGCCGTAAACAAGATAATCAAGCATACATTGAAAGTACGGCTAGCGGAGAGCAAAAGCAGTTGGTCTGAAGAACTCCCGGAAGTCCTGTGGGCATACAGAGTTTCTCCCAGGTCAAGAACCGGAGAAACACCTTTTGCGATGGCTTTTAGAACATAAGATGTAATACCAATCGAGTTAAAGACCAACGCATTCAGAACGACCAACTTTGATGAGCAGGCAAACAACTCTGCTCTAGCTACTGAGATGGATTTGCTCGAAGAAAAAAAACTGAATGCCGAGCTAAAAAATGCCGAGCAGAACGCTATTATAATTCCCATGTTAAAATCAGGGAATTCAGAGTTGGAGATATGGTTCTAAGAAAGTTGCTCGCCCAACCTCCAGGTGTATTGGGACCAACTTGGGAGGGCCCGTATCGTATAACAGAAAAATTCTTTAATGGTGTATACGATATCGAAGATATGGAAGGCAAGCCGGCCCAATACTCCTGGAATGCTGTACATCTGAAGAAGTACTATCAATGAGACGAACAAGTCCTCGATTGGGCGAACAAATATCTTGGGGGGGCAGGTGGTGAACCAAGTAAGGCAAACCAAAAACTTGCCTAATTTTTTGAAAATTTTGCTAAGTATAGAATGTAAAGTTGTTCGGCACATTATATAGTCTAGTGCTGTTTCATCTTTTTTAATTTTATGCAAAGTTGCTCAGCAAAAATATTATAAGCGGGCATGTTTTCAGTTAGTGTTCAAAGTTGTTCGTCAGATTGTATTTGTTAGTGACGAGTAGTCTTTTAACACTTGTAAATTTTCCATTATGTATACATAGTTGTTCGTCAAAAAGAAAAGTCTGAAAGCTCGAGGTACAAGTCCATTTTGAGGACCAAAGACACTTAAAGGTTGTTCGTTTTTTAAAATGAACAGAACCTAAGGCTAAACCCTAATTCCATTAAAGGCAAAGTTCAATTCGAACAAAAGCCCAACATTATATGTTATAATTGCAAAAGCATTGACAAAAATGTAAAGGCAATTAACATATATAAGAAAATGAGCGAACAAAAGAAAGACACTTCATTAAATTAAAGGCTTTGAAGCCTAAAAAATAGTACAGCTTTGAAAAGCCATTACAAAAATACTACAAAAGGAACGAACAACTATTACAAAATAAAGACTATTCTAAGTCCTAAAAACTATTGCTGCTCGGCGGGAGGGAGATCTTGAGTTTGGTCGGCAGGAGGATCAACAATCATTTCCCTAGCCATGTCTTCAGCAGCATTTTGCTCCCTTTCAGCTTGCTCGTCCGCAGCTGCCGGCTCCTCCTCTTGTTCGCCCTCATTAACTTGGGGTGGAGGATGGGTAATAGTGATACTGGGGTCAAGGCTGTCAATCTTGACCCCCAGCTCGGCGATATCCCCTAGTTGGATCGCAATGTTGTTCGGCGGGGGATAGTGCTCCAGAAACTCGATCAGGTCTTTGCCCATTTCCTCCACCATATCCTTGAAATCATACGCATCAGCCATGCGAATGCAGTCGGCATAAGCGCAGATATATCCCAAGTTTGAGATAGGGGAAGACCGGGCTTGGAGCTCGGCCTCGACCTGCTCGCGAGTGAAGGTGTTGGCCTCCGCATCCCTGAGGCGAGCAACTTCTGCTTCGAGCTCGGCGATTTTCTGCTCGGCCGCGGACAACTTTTTCTTCTCCTCGCCGAGTGACTTGAAGCGATTTTACTAACTTCTACTAGTCGCTTACCCGCAAGCGGACGGGTTCACTGTAGTATAAGTACGTATAATGACCAAGTAGTATCGAACCCAAGGGATGGTGTATATGCGAATAGATCCCTGAAGATCTACGCGTCGTAGTTAATATGAGTGTATTGTTTTTGGATTTTTTAGAAAGATTAACTAAAACTAAAATAAACTAATTAAACTAAAATACTAAAGCAAACGAATTAACTAAGGGTTAGATTCAAATAAGAGATGGTGATGCTTAAGATAGGAATCCCTACGTATACTAACGGAGCAGGTACATAATCAAAATAACTGTGACACACAAGAATTAACCTAAGTCTAAGAATGCAAGGTGAAAGCTCAAGATTCTAAACCCTAATACTTTACCCTAACACTCGACTTCACGAATCTACTAACAAGTTACTAAAATGTGCTTAATTAATGAGACCCTAATTTAACTAAGGTGATGCGGTCGTCCTCCTTCGCTAAACCGGTAGATGAATTAACCTTTCCTAAACCTTCTCGTTAAGACTACTAATTGTTATTGAGTGATGCGGTCGTCCTCTCTCTAACACTTTCGTACGAAATTCAAAGGTAGAGTTAAGATTAACTATATGAATTCATTAATTAAGAGAATTAAAACTAACGTCACAAATTACTCTAATTACGTACCCACCTCCTACTTCTACGAGTTCATCCTAACCTAAGCATGCAAGGGTTTTAGCTAGACATGACGTTAACAACCATTAAAGCAATAGAAGAAACGACGAACATAAACATGATGAATTGAAGAACGAAAATATGAAACATGAACTAGGGTTTTAAAAGAAAATAAATACTAAGAACTGAAATTTAATTAACTAAAACGAAATTAAAAGTGTTTAAAGTAATCAAGCTAATGAAAAGAAACTAAGAAACGAAAAGAAACTAAAATTCGTATGAAAAACCTCAACAAAACGTAAATAAAGCTTGCTCGTTCTTCTCCTCTTCAAAAACTAAGTCTAAAATTATTTCTAAAGTTCGGGGTCCTTCAAAACGTGTTTGGAAGAGGTATATATAGGCACGGGTCGAAATGGGAGTTAATGGGCCGAAAATACGCATCCGGAGGCAAAAATCCATGGGCGCTCGAGCAAAACGCTCGAGCGGTCCCGCTCGAGCCGTGTAGCTCGAATGACACAATCGCTCGAGCGGTTCCGCTCGAGCCGGTCGAGCGCTGAAATCTCTCTGCATATTTTGGGCGCTCGAGCAATTAGCTCGAGCGGTGGCGCTCGAGCGCAAGAATAGTTCTGTAAGTTTAAGCGCTCGAGCAATGCGCTCGAGTGCGTGCGCTCGACCTAGTCACTCGAGTGACTTCTAACTCCTCCCAAGTGATACTTTTCCTCGTCCGCACTAATACCAATCGTATTTCTTCAATATCTTCTCATCCGGGCATCCGTTTGAGTCGATTCAAAGTCCTACGAACTCCGTTTTTCGTCCTCTATTCACCTATGAGCATCAAAGAGACAAATTCATCAATGTGTATAAATAATGCTCAATTGACTCTAAATACTCTATAAACTCGACCAAGATTGGGGTATTTCAAGCTACGAATCATGACAATTTCACGCCTAATCAACCCCCCCAAACTTACCATGTTGCTTGTCCTCAAGCAATGAAATAATAAGTCAAGTGAAATTGTTAGGAATGAGTCAACGAATCAAATCATGCAAGCAGATGAACTCGAGCTTCAAAGATCAATCACACGTATACTCACTCACCTTCCTTCATCATACTCATGCAGCAACAACAAGAACCACCAAGATCAAACATGGATGTGCACTCAACGATGTGTTTCACTCCCTCACAAGTGTATATCAATGATTAAGGGACTCACTCAAACAATCAATCACTTATATCGGCAGCCATAGGCTTGTAAGCACTCTCAACTCCGACCATACTCTAGAAATCAATGCCGAATCAAAAAGGACTTTTCTCAAGGTTGTAATGTAGGCTCTTTGGACAGGTGGGATAACAATATAAGGTAAAGTGACTAAAGTGAATGGAGAATAGAAAATCAAACTTTGGCACTTCGAGATTAGGAACAGACTACTTCAAACATATTCAATCAACACTCTTTCAATTCCACTTCTCTCAACACTTCAATCTTTTCTTTCTCACTCTTTTCACTTTTTTTTTCAATCACTTCACTTTTTTTTTCTTTTTTTTTTTTTCGCACAAACACATGAGCTCATTTTTTCTTTTTGCTCATTCTCAATTTTCTTTCTCTTTTTCCCACATCTCAAAACTTCATCACACCTTCTTCTCATATTCACTCAACAAACAACCTTTTCCTTTTTCAACTCAATTCACTCCCTTCACATTCACACTTTTCCTATTCTCCACTCAAATTTGGACAAAAAGGCTTAGGAATTGGAATAGTGTTCATATGTGCTAGCAAATAAAATAGGCTTTAGGCTCAAAGGGGCTAGCAAGGGATTCAATGTCATTGGTAGGGAAAATTTTTGGCTAAGTGACTCAATTAAATCAAAGATGGCCTAAGATCACATTCGGCATATCTAACTAGACACAATCAAGGAGCAAGAGCACACACAAGTTCTAGCATCCTCTAAAGTGATGATTCACTCACAAACGAAGAGATTAAATCATGCATTTAAATCTCGTAAGGCTCAACTCTCACGGCTTTCACATCCATGCTAGTCCTAGTGAATTCTCACTCTCATCACACAAGCACTCAAAAGAAAACTCATAAGCATACGGATTCTCTCCCTAATCAGCTCAAACTCAAACACTCACACAAAAGAATTTCTAACTCACCCTTACAACTCACTCTACTCATCAAATCATACTCAAAGATAGCAATCAACAAGCATAAGATGATTGATAGACATGAAATATGCAATAGCGAGTCAACTCAAAATCACCCCAAGGAGTATCTCAACAAACTAATAATCAATCAAACTCAACTCAAAGATAAGGGCATGCATGCATGTGCAATGTAACAAGAAACATAAAAAAAACTCCACCCCCCCAAACTTCGACCTTGCTAGAGGTCTAAGTTTGGGGTTGTGGGTTACCTCAACCAAATAATCCCGTTTCTCTCACTAGCTTTGCACACTTCCTTGTCTCAAGTTGGTTCCTTCAATCTGAGTAACTCCATGATACCTTTACTCCTTTAGAGACAAGCCTACAAAATAACTTACTCAAATACGAGGTTAAACATACGACTCAAAATACTCCCTAATAATATAAAAAGACACTAAAAATAAATGAAAGCAAATAAAAATGGGTTGTCTCCCATTCAGCGCTATTTTTAAGGTCCTCATGCCGGACCAAGCTCAAAGGAGCTTATGGGACATCATACTCAAATTTACCTCCCTTACTCTCATAAGAGTGGTATTTGAACTCCTTTCCTTGATGCCCTATCATCATGAGTTCCTTTCCTCTTTTCTCATTCCCAAGTGTTATGGGTCTCAACTCCTTCTTACCTTTATCTGGAGGAGTCTTACTAAACAATTTCTTGAATTTTGACTTCTTCTTCTTAACTCCTCCTTTTCCCTCTAGCTGGACCACGTCCACACTTTTCACCTCTTCATCCTTCAACTTCTTCACTTCATCCCTATCAAAATAATCAAGAACATACTGCTCATGGGTCAAATAATTGAGTGAAGGATTATAAAATTCATGAATATGAGAAGGATTAGGGATAGGAGGTGTGTCTTCAACACGAGGATCAATGGCATCCATGCAATACAAGCTCTCATCCTCCTTCGGGTGCTTCATGGCTTCATATAGGGAGATCTTCACTTCTTGATCATCGACCTTCAACGTAATCTTCCCATTTGCCACGTCTAGCACCATCCCCGCCGTAGCTAAGAACGGTCTTCCCAAGATCAGGGGCACGTGCTCATCTTCCTCCATCTCTAGCACTACAAAGTCTGCTGGAAAAATGTGATCTCCAACTCTCACTAGGACGTCTTCAACCACACCTTGAGGTCGAGTAATAGACCGGTCGGCTAGTTGAAGCGTCATCATTGTGGGTTGAAGTTCACCACCTTCCAACTTCTTGAAAAGCGACAACGGCATGAGATTGATGCTCGCCCCGAGGTCGCACAACGCTCCCTTCTTGATCCCGTTCCCAATATCACATAGGATTGTGAAACTACCGGGATCCTTCAGCTTTGGTGGAAGCGCCTTGTGCACTAATGCACTCACCTCGTGGTTCAGCTGCACCAACTTCGGCTCATCCACTCGCCGTCTTTTCGCGATCAAGTCCTTCAGAAACTTCGCATAGTGCGGCATCTGTTCCAAAGCATCATAAAAAGGAATATTAATATGCAATTGTTTAAAAATATCAAGGAACTTAGCGAATTTTTCATCAAGCTTCTTTTTCATGAAGCGCTGTGGATACGGGACGGGTATCACAGATTTGGGTACCCCCCATTCATCTCTTTCTATTTCTTTCACTTTATCCCTTGCTTCCTTTGCCTTTTTCCACTTAGGAACTCTCTCTCCCTTCTCAACCCCTTCCTCTTTCTGGGACTCATCCATATCTCTATGCTTCTCAACTTCTTTCTCCTCAGTCTCAACTCCATCCCCTTTGGGCTCAATCTCTTCTTGGGGTGTCTCAGAATCAGCAGGCATCTGAGGACCTTCATAGTTGGTTCCACTTCTAAGCTGGATCGCCTTGCAATGCTCTTTCGGGTTCCCTTCCGGCATTCTATTCACGGACTTTGCAATCTGGCTCATCTGGAACTCTAAAGAAGTGAACCTTCGATTGTTCTCTTGTTGAGTTCTAGTCCACTCAACATTCATCTTCTGGAGCTCTTGATCACGTTGATCACCCTTCTTGTGCAGCTCCTTCACATCGTACTCCAAGGAGGACAATCGCTTACTCCCTTCCTCCACCTTCTGAAGGATCGCTCTCAACATCTCCTCGGTTGATGCACCGCCTTCTCCACCCGGAGGCTTTGAACCCGGATCAACACCTGCAGGAACAGTAACACCAGCTTTTGGGTTAGCATAAGAAAAATTATCATTCTTCCTCCATGTGTTTTGAGGAGGCTGCTGGCCTCCTTGAACTCCTTGTGTGTTCCTCCATTGATTTTGAGGTGGCTGAGGGCCTGGAAGTACAAATGGTTGGCCATAAGAAGGCCTTTCATACTGATTACCACCTTGGTAGCCATTCTGATTGTAATACGGACCTCCCATGTAATTGGCTACCTCTTGCTGTCCACTTGGTTGGTCTACTCTCTCATTCTCTACTGCATGCTCTCCAACCAAATTCTTCCCCAACTCGAGGTTGTTTATCTTCTCCATCATGGCCATCAATAGCCTTCTCGTTCTTTCTCCCTCTTCAACCTGATGCACTCTCTGCAAATCTGCATCTCCACTCCAAGCACCGGCATTCGTGACAATATTGTCCACGATCTCCCTACACCTCTCTATGCCTTGGTTCAAGAATGCTTCGCCCGCACAAGCGTCTAAATGGTCTTGCCCCGCCTTGTTGGCACCACTGTAGAAGAATGCCATAATATCACCCTCATTGTACCCGTGCTGCGGGCACTCAATCAGCATGTTTGAGTATCTCTCCCACGCTTGGCGTAAATCCTCTCCAGACTTCTGGCGAAAGGACGAGATCTCAATTCTAGCCTTGATCGTCCTAGATGGAGGGTAGAATCGCTCGAGGAACAGACGTTCGAGCTCGGCCCAAGTGGTAATACCTCCCCGCGGGAGCGTATTATCGTACCACTCCTTGGCTATTCCCGTCAATGAGAATGGGAACAGCCTAAGCCTCTTGGCATCTTCAGACATGCCATTATAATTAAATGTTGAGGCTATCATGAGAAAGCTCCTCAGATGTGTATGAGGATTCTCCTTCCCGATCACCCCCTTGAACTGATTCTCGGTAAGCAGCTTTAAAATCCCCGGGGATATCGAGAAGTTGTTTGCCTCAACTGGAGGTAAAGCCACTCCATCATAGTACCGTTGTGGCTGCGCTGCGAACCTCCCTCGAATAGTCATATTGTGATCCACGTTCTGAGGAACGTGTTGAGGATAAGCAGCTGGTACGGGTACTTGTTGGGGTGGTGGTTGGTAAACAGGTGGTTGGTTGTAGACAGGAGGTGGATGATATGGATATGGTGGGTAAGGATAAGGTGGGTATGGGTAATGTTGGTATACTGGGTTGTTAAAAGGGTTATTTGGGTTTTGTGGGTAAGCAGGGTTGTTATGAGGATTATGGACAAGGTTCTGAGCTGGATTCCCTACGTTTCGTGTATCCGGGTTTAGGCTCTGGCTATCCCCTAATGGAATTTGATTCTGGCTACCACTAACTCCAGTGCCTTCAACTCGGTCTACTGCCTGATTGAAATCGTTGGCAGCATCGTCCAACTCATTATTGATATCCATTGGTTCCTTTCCTAAGTCGGCAGCGTTTATCCTTCTCAAGAAGGCTCGGTTCCTTCTGGCTATTGTCTCAGGGTCCAACGGTATTCTCTCTTCGCTCGTATTGCCTTGTGAGCGTGTTTTCATAAACCTGACACACTAGCAGAAGGGTCAAAACGCAACTGCCGATTGAATACAAATAAAAAAAATAAAACAGAAAATAAATCACCCACTACTAACTACTAAGCTATCTACAAGTCCTATTCAAAAAGCATACAACGCCATCCCCGGCAACGGCGCCATTGACTTGAAGCGATTTTACTAACTTCTACTAGTCGCTTACCCGCAAGCGGACGGGTTCACTGTAGTATAAGTACGTATAATGACCAAGTAGTATCGAACCCAAGGGATGGTGTATATGCGAATAGATCCCTGAAGATCTACGCGTCGTAGTTAATATGAGTGTATTGTTTTTGGATTTTTTAGAAAGATTAATTAAAACTAAAATAAACTAATTAAACTAAAATACTAAAGCAGACGAATTAACTAAGGGTTGGATTCAAATAAGAGATGGTGAGGCTTAAGATAGGAATCCCTACGTATACTAACGGAGCAGGTACATAATCAAAATAACTGTGACACACAAGAATTAACCTAAGTCTAAGAATGCAAGGTGAAAGCTCAAGATTCTAAACCCTAATACTTTACCCTAACACTCGACTTCACGAATCTACTAACAAGTTACTAGATTGTGCTTAATTAATGAGACCCTAATTTAACTAAGGTGATGCGGTCGTCCTCCTTCGCTAAACCGGTAGATGAATTAACCTTTCCTAAACCTTCTCGTTAAGACTACTAATTGTTATTGAGTGATGCGGTCGTCCTCTCTCTAACACTTTCGTACGAAATTCAAAGGTAGAGTTAAGATTAACTATATGAATTCATTAATTAAGAGAATTAAAACTAACGTCACAAATTACTCTAATTACGTACCCACATCCTACTTCTATGAGTTCATCCTAACCTAAGCATGCAAGGGTTTTAGCTAGACATGACGTTAACAAACATTAAAGCAATAGAAGAAACGACGAACATAAACATGATGAATTGAAGAACGAAAATATGAAATATGAACTAGGGTTTTAAAAGAAAATAAATACTAAGAACTGAAATTTAATTAACTAAAACGAAATTAAAAGCGTTTAAAGTAATCAAGCTAATGAAAAGAAACTAAGAAACGAAAAGAAACTAAAATTCGTATGAAAAACCTCAACAAAACGTAAATAAAGCTTGCTCGTTCTTCTCCTCTTCAAAAACTAAGTCTAAAATTATTTCTAAAGTTCGGGGTCCTTCAAAACGTGTTTGGAAGAGGTATATATAGGCACGGGTCGAAACGGGAGTTAATGGGCCGAAAATACGCATCCGGAGGCAAAAATCCATGGGCGCTCGAGCAAAACGCTCGAGCGGTCCCGCTCGAGTCGTGTAGCTCGAATGACACAATCGCTCGAGCGGTTCCGCTCGAGCCGGTCGAGCGCTGAAATCTCTCTGCATGTTTTGGGCGCTCGAGCTGCTCGAGCGCAAGAATAGTTCTGTAAGTTTAAGCGCTGGAGCAATGCGCTCGAGCGCGTGCGCTCGACCTAGTCACTCGAGTGACTTCTAACTCCTCCCAAGTGATACTTTTACTCGTCCGCACTAATACCAATCGTATTTCTTCAATATCTTCTCATCCGGGCATCCGTTTGAGTCGATTCAAAGTCCTACGAACTCCGTTTTTCGTCCTCTATTCACCTATGAGCATCAAAGAGACAAATTCATCAATGTGTAGAAATAATGCTCAATTGACTCTAAATACTCTATAAACTCGACCAAGATTGGGGTATTTCAAGCTACGAATCATGACAATTTCACGCCTAATCACCGAGCAAGGCATCTTTGCCTCCCAATTCACCAAACAAGCCTTGGATTTCTCCAAGATATTTGTTTTCATTGTCAATGTAAACATTGATATGGTTATTGAGGCGAGCAAGTTTGGCCTCGTACTGGCTGATCAGGCCATCCTTCTCCTCCATGAGCTGTCGAACAGTGCTTGTGAAGCGGCGTGCAGCTTCTTCTTGCTCGGCTATCTGGGCCATGGCCATTTGAACCGTAACGAGGCCATTAGCATGAAGCATCATGGAGAGATGGACGTTACCGCCAGCCCTTGTTGGAAGACAGCTTTATCCAGGGGACGTGTCCAAGCTCGGGCGATCAGCTCCGTCGCCCTGCGAACGTGATCGCCGGGAATCTCCCTTATATTGACGGGAGTCTTCGAGCAAGCATACTGATGAACAACACTTGCTCGACCAGGGTGATCGTCAGCATGGTATCTGCGAACAAGAAAGCAAATGATACTTAGAAAAATAAAAAAATTGAATCTTGCTCGGCAGAAGCGAAAGTAGACTTACTCCTGGAACTTTCGATCGTCCCAACCCAGATGGGTGATATCCTCAGGACCGCGAATAGGAGTGGAATCCCTGCCCACCTTGCTTGTCTTCTCCACAGGCTCGTTGGAGGAGGGGCGAACGGTTTCTCCCTCCGTGTGATGGCGAGCATGGCTCTGCCCCACTTTCTCCTTGCCCTTGGTCCCGGCAGGAGCAGTCTGGGACACAAAGGTCCCATCCCCTTTCTTTAGGTGCTTGGCACCGCGGGGTGATGGTGCAGGGGGGGTGGAGAAGGTGGTAGGTTGGACAGGGGCGCGGCTTGGCGAACAACTTTCGCCCCTTCCGCCTTATTCGTCATCGCCAACACTTTAGATGGCGGGTCACCCTTCTTTCTCCTTTCTTTCGGTGGTGCCATTTTGAATACTCTTTGCTCCAAGAGTCCGAAGCAGGGAGGGACGGCGATTGTGACTTGCTCGGCTAAAAAAAAAAAGAAGAAGAAAGAGGAAAAAGAGTTAAGGCGAGCAAGTTTTGATATCAAAGGACGAACAAAGTAATGAAGGAAGAGTTGGAAATTTTCTATACCTGGGGGCACCTCAGCTCGAGCTTCTAAGTAATAGGGATAGGTGAACAAGCGAGCAGCTCTCTGATGCTTCTCGTCGCTCAGATACTGGATAGTCCTATCTGCTCTATTGCGTAGGCCGACCAAGCATGAAGAAAATAAAAACTCTGCACCGATCTCTTCCTCCTCCGAGTTCTACTTGGGCAGCCCCGCCTGCAAGTAAACAAGAAAAGTTAAATTAGAACAATACAGTTCAAGAATGAACAAAGATAAACTTACGCTTAATTATTCCATAAGCGTCGGGAGAGTTTATTCGCCCAATGCCCCCGTGTGAACCGGAAGATGCTCGCCAATTACCCCCTATGAAAAAGAAGTGTTGTTTCCAGTCCTTGATCTTGTTCGGCACTCCTTCTACCATCTTGAGTCCGGTTCTGGCCTTGAGGTTGTAGTAGCCTTCTTCGCCTATGGGACATTTGGTGATTGTCATAAGATAGTTGATTTCCTCCGCAGTAAGGCGATCAACATATCCTTCTAGGGCGAACAAGCACATGGCGCCGAGCAAATTCATCCACCCAATTGGTGTGATCTGGGTAATGGCAAGGTTGGTCGCCTCGAGAAAATGACCAACAACTGGGGGCAGCGGCAACTTCAGACCAGCCATCAAGGTATGAATGTTGATCGCCGTGCATCCTGGGGGTGGGCGATCAGCTCTCTCCTTTCTCCTGGGAGCCCACATATGAATGTCATACGGAATCTTGTAGGTCTCTCGGATCGAATCAAGATCCTCCTCGAGGACAACACTCTTAATTTTACTCGCCTGAAAGTCAGTTTTTACCAAGTCCATTACTTGTCTTTGGGGGCGAGCAAAGTGGTTCATGTATTCCTCAGCATATGCTCGCCATTCGAAAGACCGAGCAACTCCAATTGGAATCTCATTTTTCAGCATCTTTGGAGATGGGAAGTTTATCCCCTCCAGAAATTCGCGGGTCAATTCGTCAAATTGGGGATCTTTCGATTCAGCACTGGACGAAGAGCCTTCGTCAGAATCCCTGCTCGCAACAACCACTATTTCCCTCTCGAATGGGCGAGCACCAGTATCCTCAATTGAACGGACAACCGAGTCAACGTGGGGGTTTGACGCCGAAGAAATTTCAAAGGGAGGTTGACCGACGGGAGCCGCAATTGGGAAAAGAGGATCAAGGGTTTCCTCAGATTTATTGCTCGATTGGGAAGACATAGAAGGAAAAGGGAGAGGAAAACCAGACGGCGGTAGTAGAGGTTGCAAACGACGGCGAATCCCCGGAGAAGACGGCGGCGCAAGGTCCCACACGGCGGCGATGGAAATTTTGGAAGAATAGAGGAAAATAAAAGATAAAATTGAGTAATAAGAACGAAAGTACTACCTTGGAGTTGAATTGGAAATGCAAGATTGAAGTAATCCCGTCGGAAAACACGGGAATTCGCCGGAGGAAGCTTGGAAATGACGGAGCACTGTAGCAAAGTCGAAAGAAGTGGGAAAATTTCAGTTCCCACTTCTATTTATACCCCATGAAGAAACGGGGTAAAACCCGCAATTTCCAACAAAATGCGGGCTAAATTGAAGGAAAGCGGGGTTAAATCCGAGCAAGGTTGAAAATTGAAGGGCGCGTGGCCTCGGGACTGCTCGCGCGTGGGCTGCGCGCAATCATACCGCCCACGTCATCCTCGTACATTCCCCAGATCGTGGGAAGACGAAACGGTGAACCCGGAGTTGATCGCCTAATTCAATGATGATCGTCCAAATCCTCACCAGTATAATATCCTAACTACAGTTGCTCGCCACAAAGTTGCTCGTCTGGGGCAACATGTAGTCAGGATAGGGGGCAATTGTTGATAGGCGAACATAAATTGATGATTGGCGAACAAAGATTAAAGCCTTAATAAGGATTACGATAAGTCAACACCAAATCAAAGATGATCAACAAAGAAAATCAAGCCGGGGTGCATAAATCAATCCATGAAGTGTATAAACTGACGAACAACTCTACCAACGAACAACATACTGGCGAACAGGTTTTAAGGCCCGAGACCAGATATGAACATTCTGCCAAGTCACTGATTACGAGCAACATTGTCAAAAGGTGGTACATCTATCAGCCTAAGAGGTGTATAGAAACGAACAAAGGACCAAGATCCCAAGGCCAATCCGTGTAAAACACAAAGGCGGACAACTTCTGAAAGGCGAACAACTTCTATGAAAAAGCCATTTTGGATCAACTAAACCGACCTGGACGAACAACAATGAAGTCCGATATAAGACCAAAGAAGACTTTGTAACTAAGATTCAGCTTAGATATGGTCAAACAAAGGTCAATAGGACACTTGTCAAGCATGCAAGCTAGGGAGACCAAGAGTCATAGACACCTCAAGCTTGCTAGTCTCTATAAATAGTTGTTCTCCAGCTTAAGAAATACAAGTTCAAATTCTTAAATACTCCCAAAACACACACTAACACACCTAAACGTACACACATACGAAATTAATACGATTTCGACTTTCGTGTTTATCATTCCACATCCCGAATCTTCGATTTACCATTTACGGTGGTAATCAATCACACATAATTGATTGGTGGTCTTAAACCGAATTAAAACAGTCATTAATCCTATCGATTAAATTTGATCACCAACAATGACAACGATATATTCTCTGGTTCATTTTAATTGATATTAACACAATTTTAAACTTATAAAAATGTCACTAAATAGCAATAATATATCCTTTTATTTACACAAAGTAACTTTAGTGTGTGCATTTGAGTGCATAGTATGCATTTGGATTTTGAAAAAAAAAATTCCAACAAAAAATCAGTAATATCCCAAGAGTTAATCGGTAATATCCCAAGAAGCAATCAGTGATACTCCAATAAACAATCAGTAATACCCCAACTGCAAGAAAAACATACTGTTTGGTGTGTTTTGAAAAAAATTCAAAATTGAATTCATAATTAAACCGAAAATCCAAGTGCATGCTAGAATATGTGATTTACATAATAGCAAATTTACACAAAATAAGTAGAGAGACAAAAATAATACACGATATATCGAATATAATATTTTAATTAATATGTGATACTTTAAGAAAATTAAAAAAATAAACGTGAGCGTTAGTCCAAGATGATTATTTTAAATCCTTTTCACTCCTGCCTTTTAAGTGACTCAAATTCATGAGCATACTATTCTAAATAGTGGCACTATTAACAGTCTGAGTTGTCGTACTTTCTAAAAAATAATAGGATGTGTTTATATGCTAGGAGTAGTGCACTATGATATAGCAATTTCGATACCTTATAAGACATACCACATTGAAATTATCGCTATATAAGAATGTCTAGTGATACTGTCGTACCAAAATTTCAGTATATTGAATTACTAAACGGTATTGGTATTTAACATTTTATACCAAAATTTCAATATGTCTGAAATTTTATGAGGTATTGATTTATATTATGAAATATAATAGAGAATTTTTCTGAAGATAATGTCAAAATATCGAAAGAGAAAATTACAAAATATGCTCGTCAGGTTATGAATAGATCTGCAACTATGGAGAAAAACAAGAACAAAAATAAAGAACACATTATTGGGAAAATTGGGTTTTTTGTCCTTTAAGTTTGGTCAATTTTGTTTTTCGTCCTCTAACTTTTGACTTTATTTTTTAGTCCGATAACTTTCAAAAAATTAGCGTTTTCGTCCTAAAACATAAGTTATCGGACTAAAATGTTAATTTTAGGACTAAAAAATTATCGGTTTTAGGACGAAAATATTAATTTTTTAAAAGTTATAGGACTAAAAAATAAAGTCAAAAGTTAGAGGACGAAAAACAAAATTGACCAAACTTAAAGGACAAAAAAGTGTATTTTCCCCACATTATTTGTTGATTAAGCTGTTAAGAATTGATTACGCCTGGAGGCACTATCAAACTATGAGATTTACTAATTTCTGTAATAGGAAATACAATGAATTAGAGAGATAGATATAACAATTACTGGGTTGTAACCCTAAAGCCCATCAAACTCAATTTCTACGGCAAAAAAAATTAGATCACAGACTTGAAACACTTGCTTAGACTCCATAATCCAACACATCATATTATAGGGTAGCAAAACTTGCCTGTTATGAGGGAAGGTAGCATTTTATGCCCTCTAGTTCTCATATACGCATATTATGCCCAATTTCGTTGGAATATTTAAAATTCATTATCCTTCACTGTTGAGCACCATTTTTGGAGAATTTAAGAACAAATGATATATCAAATTATTTCTCTCTCCAAATTCATCAATAATTGGTAACTTCCATTGATCATTTCGTGTACTACAAACAAATTTTAATTTTAATTATCTATTCATGTTATTTTTTCGCGCCAAAAATCAATAATATTGTTGTGAATCAAAGATCAAATCATCTATCAAATTGATTGTCTCTCCAACCTCGTCATTTATATGACCCATCTTTCAATTCAGTGTAAAACAACTAAAAATTGGTCTAGAAAATATTGGTTTGCGCTGCCCATGGTCCTTTTTACAAATTGAGATCGTATACTGGTCGTTTCCTGCCATTTTTATGCGAGTCGACAGACAATTCATATACCAAAATGACAAGTTGAGAGTAATAAACATTTTGATGTAACTTTTGACATTCGATTCACTGGAAAATTATTGAATTTTGGCTCTTAAAAATGGCTATCACCAATTAATGTAGCATTTTAGTCCACAAAATTACATTGTTTGTACTTGAATTCACCGGAAAATGGTGCTCCGACAACGAAGTATGATGAATTTGAAAATTTAAGTGAAAATTGGATATAAGTTGCGTAAATTGGAGAATTGAAGAGAAAAAATGGCTACCCGTAACACGACGACTTCGTTTCGGTACCCTCAATCTGATAGGTATGTTTACAATTTTCGCATATCGAAATTTCTAATAAAATATGTTTTTTGTTGCCGGGTTGAAAGTTCTTGTATGGTACTATACAAAATGTTTATACATTATTTTTAATATTTTTCGGAACAATAAGTATAGTGTATCGAGATTTCAAAATTTCCTCTATGCGTATTTTAGGGTACATGAAAATAATTAAAAACTTATAAATTAAATATGGACATGATCAATATATTTGAGAAAATTAATTTTTTTATTAGTTATTAAAAAAAATTGGTGTCATTTTGTGTTGAAGACTGGTCGTGTGAAGCATAAATATTAAATGCATGACATTTCTAGTATGATCAAATTGTGTCATCGTGGTGAACTAAATCCATAAAATATAATATAAGAATCACATTTGGGTGACTTTTCCCAAAACTTTATATATTTGTACATGTAGTCTTGTTTTGCTGAGAAGCCTTTATAGCCTAGGAAGAATATCGGTGGAAGGTATTGTCAATTATAAAGTGAAATGTTGTAGCCATCATTGCCTTGATTGAAATTTATTCCCATTTAGATTTAGATTAGCATCTTTATCACTCAACTTTATGTTGAAACCCCCTTTTCTCTTTCCCTTATTCTTTTTTTCCTTTTTACCTTTTTCTCATTGGAAAAAGAAAGAGAATGTGTAATGGGGATGATGGCATGCTTCAGGAATTTGTCATTTCGTGTAATGGAAAGTGGGGTGGAAATGTTGAGAGCGATGGAAAAGGCGGGTTTTAAGTCTCAATGGATGACAGTCCAAACAACATTTTGCAAAATTCATGGCACTCAAACATCTCTCACTAAATATGGATTCTCCCTCATCCTTTTAGATGAGCTTAAAGTAATTTATAAGGGGACTTGGGGACTAGAAACCCAAGTCTCTCTCTTTATGCACTAATTGCACTGTTCAAATAAATATTATTTTATGAACCAACAGACCGGCAAAAAAACAAATAAGAGGAAAAAAAATTAAAAAGAAAAAAAGTGAAACGTGAAGCATACACGAATTTAAAATTCAAGTACCAATTTTATATTCTCTTCGTCCCTTTTAAGTTTAACATTTAATTGAAGACAAATTATTACATGAATATAGTTCATGATAAGTTTATCATGAAACTATGTTAAAGTAATCAAATATTTCACCAAGAGTATCTATAATCTCACCAGGACTCCCATTAATTTGGATCGATGGTATCATTAATAGTTGTAATTTTATTTTTAAACCCAGATTAATAATACTTCAGGTGAGATTATCGATACTCCTGGTCAAATATTCGATACTCTAAACTTACTCTTAATTAAAAGATGTCTCTTCTTATAAGTTACATTTACTTTTTTGTAAAATTTCTTCAGTAAAATATTACTCTCACTGTACACCAAAATTGTGCCCAATTTCTTAGGCACAAGTTTTAAGAAAAAAATAGATAAAGTAAGATCAAAGTATGAATAAAATAATTATTTGTAAGTGTAAAGTTAAAGTGATTGTTGACAAAAGAGAAAAGAGCACACTTTTGGTGAACAAATAAATAAGAAATGGGGCACACTTTTAGTGGCGGGGAATATATTATTTAATATTTTACACATCTTTCTACCTTTTTATATAGACACTTTTATAGTATAATATTATATTCTTTAAAACATGTATCATCTCCCAATTGTTAAATTTAAAGGGTGCGGAGGGAGTACAAATTATTATCATGTAACTTTTGTTGTAAAAGTTAGGTCCTTATTTATTTATTGTTATTATTTTATTTTCTTTTGGAAAGGTAGATCTTTTCATTTTACATTGTAGGTTTATTTTTATTTGACAATTAGCACTTGAACCCTGCGTATTATGCGGGTTTACATATATTATGTTATTAATTCTAAATTAAATGTTTCAAAATTTTAATTCAGTTAGAATTATGTTTATTCTCTTAATTAATTAATTAATTAATTTATCTTCATTTAAATTTGTGACCTTTAATTGATTATTGTTTTAATTAAATTTATAATTATAATTTTAAGACATAAATTAACTAAAAAAATAGATAATATATTTAGAGTGAAGGACCAAAATCGATCATTTCTTATATTATGAGTATAATATGAAAAAATAGATAAAGTGATTATATATGAGTATTTGTAAAATTAGGACATTATCTTTACAAACTTGCAAAATTGAGATAATATATTTACGAACTTGCAAAATTAGGACAATATCTTTACAAACTTGCAAAACTAGAGCATTATCTTTTAATTTTAGTCAATTTAGGCCAAATTTTATAAAATACGGCCAACTGCGCATATCATAGTCGGACTTTGTTTGATCCACGTTTTATAATTTGGTCTAAATTTGCCCAAAATAAAAGATAGTGTCCATATTTTGAAAGATTGCAAAGATAGTGTTCTAATTTTTTTTTAAGGGAAGATAGTGTTCTAATTTTATAAGTCCATAAAGATGGTTTCCTAAATTTGTAAGCCCAAAAAGATAGTGTCCTAATTTTACAACCGCATATGAGTTAATTTAGTTTGTCAATATTTTATTGGATAAAAATCTTAATTGTTATAGATAATTGTATGTAATTCTTATGGAAATTACAGTTTTTTATCCTTCAACTTTGGTTGACTTTTTATTTCATCATGTTTACTTTGAGATTTTGAATTTTATCCCGTCACTTATAAAAATTTGTATATTTTTATCCTGTTGTCTGCTACACCAGGTGACTATTGCGGCAAAATCTCACATGACACCAATTTTTTTATAATTTATAGGATGAAACTTAAAATGTCACGTCATATTTACAGAAAGAGGTATCTGATGTAGCAGGTAATAGAACAAAAAATATAAATTTTATAATATATAGGACAAAATTCAATAGCTCAAAGTTAACAGGACGAAAACCAAAGATAACCTAAGTTAAAGGATAATTAAGTGTATTTTCCCTAATTCTTATGTTTCAATTTTTTTAATTAATTATCTTTTCTTAATTTCATATGACATAGAAATCTTTTAAAAGATATACTCAATCTTATGTATATTTGGTGGTCTACAAACCAAATGTCATGTGAAATTTTACATCATGATTTCTAACCGATATTTATTATAATTGAAAACTAATATTTTACATTTGATAGTTTATAATTTATATATTTCATTTATTTTTTACTTATTTATAAGACGCGATCAAAATTTTAATATGATACATATAAAATAATGAATTTAATTTTTTCCTGATGTTTGAGTCCTCATATGAAGCTACAAATACATATATTAAGTTAGGTTCTCAGTATTCTTACTATATGCATTTTTTCTACAGTGACATTGTTGAATATATTTAGAAAAAATATTTTCTCTTACTGAACATTTGTAGCAATTAGTAGATAAAAAAAACTACAACATATATATATATAATCTCATTTAGTATTTGTGTTTTTATTGGAGTGTTTGTTGGATGATATTCTGTACAAAAGGAGATGATTGTGGGGTGTTCCGGGTAGGTGTTAAGTGTTTCTTAAATATATTGCATATTGTTCTATGATTTTTGATATATAATTATATTTATGTTTTGTTTTCAGATTTGCACTTGAGTGCCGATGGGCTGAAGAATTTTGCTCTTATTAAGATAGAAAAGTTGTTGCAGCGAAACGGATATGCCCTGAGCAGATTTACACTGATGTCACTGTCGAACGTCGCGATGGTTAGTGGTGGGCTGAATAAACTTATACGTGAATAGTTGATGTACGATCGTGCTAAGCTTGGAGAAGAGTATAGTAGGTTGAGTTACATGCTGACTGAAGAGCAATCACGTGTACTCAAGGAAATAGTGGAGGTTGTTTGGATGGGAAATGGTGGAATTTTTTTCTTATACGGCTACGTCGGAACAGGCAAAACTTTCATTTGAAGGACCATGTCTGCTGCTATAAGATTGGAGGGTCATGTTGTTCTTAACGTTGCATCGAGTGGGATAGCGGCCCTTCTTCTGCATGGAGGTCGTACTACTCATTCGCGGTTTTCCATACCCATCAATATAGATCACACATCTACGTGTAACATCCAGCCTGTTACTGATTTGTCTGAACTCATTGTGAAGGCAAAACTTATTATATGGGATGAAGCGCCGATGATGAATAGATTTAATTTCGAGGCTTTGGATCGGACGATGAGGGATATTGTTAGTGTTGGAGTTATACGTGAAAGTATGCTTTTACTTTGTATAACTCGTGTATCAAACACTTGTTTATGAGAATAATTCTTTTATCGCATTTGCTTTAGATATGATTGAATGTTGAATATTTATTGCAAACAGTTCATAATAGTACTAGTTACATTGCAGTTAATGTGGTGATACCCGATCACGGAAGACAACATTAACAGTTTCCTGTAACTAAACGTACATTTTTCACGACCTAGGTGGAATTGAACAATCCGCCGTGAAAGGTCGATGTGTAAGGCTCAGATTGGTCTGTCTTGACTAAGAGATTGCACTAGCACATTTAGTATGTGTTGAAGAGGACCTACATCGAGGATAATTTCTTCTGTTCTGAAATGTGAAGAATTAGACCTCAGTGGTTGTTGATTTCTTAATCTCCGTCACTTAAATAGGACCGTGTGTGCTTAATGGTTACTGCTTTGATTCATGTTGGGTGAGAATCATTGTGACTTCGAACCTTGTGCTTTGGGCAGTAATATTAATCATACGACGGTTGCTAAGATTTAATACGGAGAAACGCGTGTGAGTACGGCTCGTGTGATTAGTCCCCTTGGTGGGCTCAGAAGTTTTATCGTACCAAATCTTGCAAGTGAAGAATTAGTTTCTTCGGTACGGATAATAATGTTGAGCTGTCTTTACTCCAAGGTGAAATATATTAATTAATTTAGAGCTATTTAGAAGCTTGATTAATTAATGGACTTGATAATCTTAAACGCGGGAAATAATAACCGGGAGCCCATATTATCGTAATATGGATTAAGATGGATAGTGCAATATTAATTTATTAGTTGTAATAATTAATATTAATGGATTGAATTATATTGGGGCTCAATATTGAAATTCAGAAGTCCATTAGGAGGTCCAATCTTAATTCTCCTTAAAGGCCCCTCAAGTAGCCCATTAAGTAGCTCAATAATGATAAGATGATTAAAATAAAAAGAATATATTATGCTGATTTTTTCCTTATATTTTCGAAAATATTATCATTAGGAAAGAAAAGATTTTGTTGATTTTCTTGAAAAGATATTATAGAAGATAAGTATTCTTTGAATACAAGATTATCTCATATATTCAAGAAGATCCAAATCTTGGATTCTTCTCCTATGTTTTTCGAAAATTGCAAGTATAATTAGGAGGGTGAGATTTTTGTGGAATATTTTATTATGGAGAAAAGAATATATGACATATATTCAAGATTTCTTAAAGCCTAAGAAAGATTTTCTCCAAGCCCAAATAAGCCTAAAAAATTCGGCCACTACCTATTATAAATAGGGGGTGATTATTTCATCCCCAAGTACATAATTCCATGTGTTGGAAAAATCAAGAGCATAGATATTTTTCTTTTTCCTTAGTTATTTAAATTATTCGAAAGCATCTCCCACCGGTGATCGAATAAGGCGAAAGGGAATACTTGAGAAGGCTTTTGGGTTGATAAAGCGCGTTCGTGTTTGTCCCGTTTTATTCAAAGGCCAAGTTCTACAAGAGGTACGTAAGTCACATATTTTCTTGTTTATTCCGCCATAGATTATATGTGAATTAATTCAACATGCATGATGTTAAATTGGTTGTTGGAATTATTATTTGAGTTAATTAGGATTAATTCATGCTAGTAATAATTGTATTTAAATTCGTATTTAAATTTCATCCCGAATAGATTCCGGGCACCCCTATTTTCCCAACAGTTAGGGGTCCTAATGGCTCGACGAGTGACCTGCCGTTCGGTGGTAAAATGGTTGTGCTTGGAGGGAATTTTAGACAAATTCTTCCCGTTATACCCAAAGGAAGTAGGGAGGATATCATGCATGTGAGCATCAATTCATCTTATTTGTGGGATTACTGCAAAGTATCATCTTTAAAATATTTAAATCGTTCTTTCTGATCAATTTTTTTTAAATCCTTCCTCTCTGTGTGTGTCAGGTATTGACTTTGACAAGAAACATGAGATTGCATTGTGGAGATATTGACATCGGTGCTGGTGGGGATGACGGCGGGAAGTTCTCGAGATGGATTTTAAAGGTTGGTGATGGAACGTTTGAGAATACCGTTGATGGCTTTGCCAAAATTGAATATCCTCCTGATATCTTGGTTTCCAATGTGAGTGATCCAATTGCGTCTATAATTCAGAGTATTTATCCATCCAATGTTGATAATATACGTATGCATAAATATTTTGAGGATAGAGTAATACTTGCACCTACTCATCGCGATGTAGAGTCTATCAGTGAAAAAATTATGTCAATGCTTCCCGGGGATAGTAAAGAATACTTGAGTTCTGATAGTGTGTGTAAATCGGAGTTTCGTGAAGGGGTTCATGGTGACGCGGTGCCTGTTGAGTTCTTGAATTCGGTGAAATGTTTGGAAATGCCAAATCACCATTTGATCTTGAAAGAGGGTGTACCGATAGTTCTTCTGAGAAATCTTGATCAAAAGTCCAGTTTGTTCAACAGAACAAGATTAATTGTCACTAGACTTGGAAATCACATACTCGAGGCTGAGATTATTTTCAACCGAAATATTGGCAGTAAGGTCTATATTCCAATAATGACTTTGACAAACTCGGATCAAACTATGCCTGTGAATTTTACTCGGCGTCAGTTTCCAGTGTTGCTTTGTTTTGCTATGACGATCAATAAGAGTCAGGGACAATCGCTTTCTACTGTTGGACTTTATCTTCCGAAACCGGTATTCATGCATGGGCAGTTGTATGTTGCGGTTTCTAGAGTAAAAAGCAGGAGTGGACTGAAAATTTTGAGTCTTTATTCAGAGGGGTAAACCGTCAAAGATATACAACAAATGTTGTTTATAGAGAAGTTTTCAGAAATTTGTAGTATTGTTCGAATAATATTAAATGCTTATTTTAAATCGGTTGATTGTTTTTAAAAAAATTAACTAATTTTCCACTGTGAGTGTTGACGAGATGAGTGTGCGCCTTAAAATAAATTTCAAAGAGGAAAAATCATGAACAATCATAAAATGTTATACAATTAATACGAACGACTGTAATACTTTCTAAAGAATTTATCGAATATTTCTAATAGCCTGCAAAATTCGCAGGAACTGCACTAATATTCCAATAATTTGGAGATATCAACTTGGGTCCTGCCCTGTGTGTCGACCCGACAAACCATATATTAGAATCAGCCTTACCCATGACAATTTGCACAGAACGGGGCCTATTTAACCTGGTCAATGCCCGGGACTTTCTGGGCTTTTCAACCCAACTCTTTTATTTATTCTTAAAAGAGTTTTTAAAAAAGAAAAAGAAAAAAAAAGATAGTGTATCTTTTCGTAGTTTCATAATTGCTTCGAGATTTATGTCAAAGACTTTAATTATTCCCAAAAAAATTTATTAAACGATCTCATATATAAATTTTGATACTTTTATATTCAATACTCAATCCAATAATGACTAATTTGAGTACCTATAACCCATCGTCCACTAATATAGCACCCATTGTAAGATAGTCCATCAATTTCGTAGTTGGTTGCTTCTATTCATTATTTTTAATGGGGCTAGGCTAAACAAACCCCGGATATTTTATACACACCCCAAACTTTTTAGTCTAAAATATTCTTATATCATAGGACTAAACTACCCTTTTATATATATACGTTTATAGAAATGAATCAGGTCTTCCTTCTCCCCACGTCTTCTTTCCCAAAAAAAAAAAAAAAAAAACCTAAGATCTTGATAGGAGATCAACAGAAATCGATTCTTAATAAGAAAGTAGAAGTATTTAAATGATAAATTATATTGAAGAAGGTCATGCCGCTAAAGGAAAACAAAGAATGGTGGGGATGCATTGGTAGAGACAACAAAAGGAAGATTTAGAAAGAAAAAAAAATATGCTTAAACAGATCGTGGCGTGGCTGAATAATTTATTCAGTAAAAGAAATATTTGCTCATACACCTAATTGGTAGACTTCCACTGTTTTATTGTCTCGTTGCATGTCGTCCCAGGTTTCATATAACATTTCTTTCTAATAATCAAGACATGAATTTTTTCTAAAATTATTGGCTCAGATCATGCAGTTTAATATCAATAAATTGGAGAAGGTTGCAAAGATTTCAGCTTTTAAAGATAGGAGGTGAAAATTTTAATATGTTCTTTATTCACAATTACCATAATTTTGAGAGATGGCGTTTATATTTGATTTGGAAGTGAAGGATATAACAGTAAAAATATGGGGTGTGTTTAATAATTTTTCATAATTTTTATTTTTAATTGAGGTACATTTAGTAATTAGGGTGTGTAAAGGAAATCCGGAAGTTTGTTTAGCCTCGCCCTTTTTAATGTACTTTATTAGATAATTTGCAATACTCTAGATTGGACACACTCGATATATAAACTATATAATCAAATGTTAATAATATATTTGAAAATAGAAATTCGATGCATGATCCAATCCATACGAAGTTGGGCCGAGTCATGACACAAATGCCGGCATAGACACTAGAGGCCCAGGTAAAATAGTCATATTTTGGCCCATTCCTAGTGGGCCAGCATGATTGGCCACTTACCAGCTCTATTAATTAAGTATTTATAATTCAAAGTATTGGCTATTCCAAATTGTTTTCCTTCAACCAAGGATATTAAGCGACGTAAAGATTAAAAGAGATTGCACTGTGCAACTACAACTAGTGCATGTAACTCGTGCATATTCATGTCATTCATCTATCCATTATTGCATTTAAATTTTATTTCACTTTCTTATTTGTCATGTTATTATAATTAATGTGCAAACGTACGATATACATGAGTGGTTTCCTGTAAATCCAATTTCACATGATTTTTTTTTTAAATATTATTATTATGAATATAAACTATTATTTATGCATATTCACTATCAATACTATTTAAAAAAATGCCTGATTTTATAACAGTGGTAGTGAATATATAAATAGGGATATTTGATGAAACTGAGTTCATGTGAACTCGGGTTCACACAAGTTTTTGTCTAATAAAATATACGCTCTCTTGTCCATAAAATCTTTCACACTTTCCTTTTCGTCCGTCCACACTACAAGAAAATATAAAATTGTCTATGAAAGTTGACAATATAGCTACCATTTCCAAGAAAAAATTTGTAGTAGAGATTGCCTACAATTTTTTCTAATTATATAGATATCTTCATTTTTTACCTATAAAGAATTTGACTATGAAATTTTCGTAGTAAGATTGTTTGTAGGTAATTTTTTAAACACAAATTGCTTGTAGGAAATCAATCACCTACAAATTTTATTTTGTAGTCAAATTGTTTGTAGGTTGAGGAATGAAGATGTCTACACAATTAGGAAATTTTGTAGGCAATCCCACTACAAATTTTATTTTTGTTGAAATTTTTTGTAGGCAATTCTTTATTATTATTAATTTTATTTTTATATTGCCATACAAACTTTCACATCCTTAAAATAAAAATAAAAAATCCATAAATTTCTTTCTTAGTATTGTTTGAATGTTTCTATGGGGCATAAGGATTAGACAAAGTATAGAGTGAAACTGGTTTATACATAAATCATTGAAGGGTATTAGTTGTTTTCATTGAAGAGTATTAGTTGTATTTACTGAAGAGTATTACTGATTTACACTAAAGAGACTTAGTTGTTCAGTAAAAATGAACTAAGACTCTTCAATGTAAACCATTAATACTCTTCAGTGAAAACAACTAATACTTTTCAGTGATTCATATATAAACCAATTTCACTCTATACATACTCTAAGGATTATGATTATAAGACAAAAAAGTTGAAAGATTTATAGGGTATGAAAAATTGTAGAGAACGAAAAAAAAGTGTGAAATCTATTATGGACAGAGAAATAATTGATTTCGTGCCAAACATAGCGGCTACGTACATTATCGATGGTATTACAATGAATCTCAGCTAGATATCTTATTAATGCCTTTTATACTGCTATCTTAATTTGTTGATGGTGGTTGATGAAAATCTTCATGAGAAGATGATAGTATACCCATTTTTTTATTAATTAATAAGTAAGGTTTTGTTGATCATGTCATTCAAGTGCATTTTTTTAAGAATTACTTTTGTTTTTATTAAAAAATATTCTTATTTTTATTGAAAAGCTAGGGTCAGTTAGATTTAGCAACCATAATTTTTCAGTGAAAAAGGAACCACTCTTTAAAAAGGTATTTGCATTGCATGGTACATCTAATACATACATAACTAAAGCTTAATTATTCGGCGAGGAAATTGGCACCCGATTTTTTATTGAATACACCCACTTTAACGATGCTAAAAATATTGTTTATATAAATGTATTTAACTAATAAAATAAAATAAAAAGTTGGCAATAGTCTTGCTCTTAGTAAATTCATATTAATTCGATGGTCGAGTAAAATGTAAGTGCCATAGAATCCTAAGTTTTTTTTTTTTTTTTTTTAAAAGGGAATTCCAGGTTTTTTAAAATTGAATATGTAGTTAATTAATTTTGCTCTCGTACAAAGTCCGCAAACCTTGTATACCACAGTTAATATGGTGAGTTCAACTGCTGATTAACCAAATTTAAGGAAAAAACAAATTCAACTCGCGCGTGACTTTTGATTGTCGTACTGAATTCCCCACCAGCTTATTAGGCGCATAATTATATATATATATAGATTTGTCTTGTAGTAACAATTACTCCTGAAGTATTAGTTCTCTAGGTTACGGCTCTTCTGCCAACTACATTAAATATATATGTGAGTTTTTGGTTTTTTAATCAAAATATAGACGACTTAAGGATACAAGACTTTTTATTCAGCGAAGGGACATAAAGTTTATATTCCTGCTCAACATGTATAAATAATGAGCTCTGCAAAAATTGACTGCAATGCATGCATGTACAGAGATTATTAAATATTACTAAGAAATTTGTGAAAAATAGCCCCCCACCCTAGATATGTCCCTTCATTCATTCAATGCAAAATCAAGAACTGGTTGCACAATCTAATAATGAAGTCATAATAAAGGTTGGAAAATTAGTTATGAATATGAAGTTTTGACTAGATTAAAAGTATGGGTACGATGAGCGGCATTAAATTAGCTGCAACTTTTTTTTTTTTTTTTTTAAATTAAATGACTTGAAATCATGAACTCACGGTGTATATATATAAAGGAGTTCTCTAAGCTACAAACGTAGAGATGAATCAATACTTTCTTTTTCTTTAACCCTTATATAATGTGACGATGAGAATTTCGGAGAAAATAAATCGCACGATATATATTAGGGGAGCAGGGTTTATAGTTTGAGTTATGTTTGAAGGAATTTTTTTATTTACCCATGGCTAATCCACCCACCCTTAAGATCACTAAATGGAAATAATGTTATTTTCAATATTTCTCTCTTTAATTCTTATTATTTTATAATTTTTTACATGAATGGTAATCCACCTATTGGGTAGATGTAGCATTCTCCATATCCAAGACAAGTTATAGGTAGGTGGGTAATTATATCACTTATATTAATGCTCTAAATTTCCTATGTGAATATATTTGGGGAGAAGATCCATCTAGTGGTTAATTCAGGGGGTGTTTGATTGAGTTTTTCACTGTGAATGAAATTGAGTATATGGAAATTATGATAGTAATGAGAAAAAAAAAATGATTAATGACACTATTTTTTCTTTTAAACAAACCAGTCGTTATCTATTTTAATTAATTTTATCTTCATCTACAATTTTTTTCTCCTCAATCATTCCCTCATGTCGTAACCAAAATAATCTATTTAATTTTTTTCCTATTTTTTTCAAAAGCTAAAGGACATCATTAATGATTTGACCACCAAATGAAGACAATGTCTCCTCAGACATTTTCATTCTCGTTCTCATTGATACAAATTGATACATACCTTAATATGAGTGGAGTTTATTTTGTGGTATTTGAATCCAAATATGGATGCGAGCAAAAAATTTTGATACTATGATTTTTTTTTTTTTTTATCTCATCTAATGATTTGAACTTGTAGAGAGGTGGTAAATTCCTATTATTTTTTATGGAGGTTATATTATAATATATTATATTATATTATATTATATTATATATATATATATATATATATATATATATATATAGTTAGAGGGGTGTATTCAATTGGGACTCTATCTGATTTTTTTGGACTTTAAAAAGTCTGTGGATTTAGAAAATCTATAGACTCCATACAAATTTGACTGACTTTTTTTATTGATTTATTTGGATTTTCATAAACTTTACAGGATTGTGGAATACATTTTTTTTTTATTTACATGGATTTACATAGACTCCGGCGCTGGAACCATTGATGCAAATATATATGGGACACACTTGTATATAAAAAAAGTTATCCAAATTATTTAGAAAAAAATACATTAGTTAAAAAAATACATTATTATTTCATCTTCATTTCCTTCACCGTTATACCTCCCCTCATTAAAGGTCTCAGGTTGTTAGAAGAGATTTTGGAGAGTAAAATTTATTTATATTTTTTGAAGAGTAGACTTGACAACGGGGCGGGTAATCCCCAAAGCAAACAGGGACGAAAAATATTTTTGACCCGTAGGCGGGGACCGGGATAGTATTCTCAGACCGGGAGATTCCCGTCTCGTTCCCTGCGGGGAGTCGCATTATTTTTTATATAATTAATATATTTATATATAATTTTAATGTTAAAGTAAATTACAAATAAATATTTCATAGTTTCCTACTCAATTAACTATTTATTAAAAATTATATTTTTTTATTTAATGTTATGTTATTAGTTCCAAATTATATTATTTTCACTTTAGTATATATGTTAATTAAAAATATTAGAATTAGAGGTTCTTCAAATTGTTTAAATTAATTTTTTTAACACCAACTTAAAGTAATTTTTGTGTATGATTAAAGTTTTTAATTTAAATATTTTTTTATAGTTTAAAAATGAGATAAAAAAAATAAGTAGGCGGGGAACGGGGAATCGTCGCGAGACGGGAATCCCGGTGAGGCGGGGATGGGGGAAAAAAAATTTCCATTTATTTTGCAGGGCCGGAGATGAGGAATGACCCCCCGTCCCCGCCCCCGCCCCGTTAACATCCCAATGGAAAATAATCAAAGAAAGTCCATAGAGTGTTGAATATCTAAAGATTTTTTAAGACTTTTCAAAATCCGTAGAAATCTCTGGTTATTAGAAGAGATTTTGAAGAGTGAAATCTATTCATATTTTGGAAGGGAAATCTAAGAAAATCCGTGGAGTATTAAAATCCATAGCCTGTTGAATACCTAAAATTTTTTTAAGACTTTTTAAAATCCGTATTGAATACCTCAGAATTTTTAAAGACTTTTGAAAATCTAAATTGAATAAAGTCTAAAAAAAATCCCACAGACTCTATAACCAATACACCACTAAGTGTGTACAAGAATTTGAAACTTGCTGCTAGATTAGAGGTCTCATTTTATAGCTTTGGAACTCGTATACATTTTATTATTTTGAAACAGTAGTCGGTAGTGTCTTTGCTTGATTGCATTGCTGCAAGACAGAAAGCATTTTGAGATTGTAGAATTAAGCCCCCCAACCGTATGCCTTAAAGTCAAAGTAGCTATCTTTGAATTGAATATCATCAAGCCTTTACATTCATAATTACATATGTATCTTGGCAAATTATGTATGTACATGTTATATTGGATTACAAATTATGCCCTTCATTTTTTTCACTCTCTTAAACACATTTTTCTCTTGTGGAAAAAGATTTTGGATTTTCAATTCAAATCTTTGTTTGCTAAAATATATGAATTTCAAATCCTTTACAATGCTTATATTAATACATCTCTCATACATTTTTCAATCATAATTCTTTATTCACAATCAATCGTCAAACTAATTGACCATCACTCTTTAATTATTAATCCCTAGCCACCCTATCAGACACTATCACTCATCATTTCTCATCCACTCTCCCCAATTTTTTCAAAATTCTAACCTCTTCCTAAAAAATTACAAGTACTCATAAACATATATAGAAACTTCAAATATACATTTTATTTACTCAAGAATTTCAAATACTGAATTTAAAATTCCATATAATCACAAAGCAAACATACCCCAAAAATACCCAGTTTCATTTCTTATCCCATTTTTAATGTTCCAATATGCATTCCATCTTCATAATCTTTAACAAATGTAGTCAGAATTATGCACTACAAGAAAATTGATATTTAATGACAAAATATTGTCACTATTGTTTCTCTAGTTAAAAATTTTTAATGACGGGAAAATGATCTTTAATAATAGGGCATGTCACTAAAAATTATGATTCTGTCATTAGATATTTTTAGCTTGGAAAACAATATCGATAGGAACTCTGTCATTAGAGATTGATTTTCTTGTAGTGATGGTTGTTCGTTAGATATTTTAACATTTCACATATCATATATTCAAACTATGGAACATAGAGTGTAATACTAAAAATGACACAAATGATATCATTTGATGAATACCCTCATTTTTTTTTTCAAATACTTTAAAAATAAAAAATTGCTTCTCTTTAGATGAATGGAACTGACTGGTTAAAATAATAGAACTGACTCATATTGAGGAGCCGTTTCAAACTTTTCAATTCAAATTGTATTTGCAGTTTAATAATTAAACTTTTTTCTCCTTCATCACGTGTTTAATTGCATCGTTTAGTTACCTTTTATATTATATACGAGCTTGACAAATTCACAATTTGGTATTACTAACTAGACAAATATATATGCAACCCCTCTGGATGATATCTCATGCCCTTGCTTTCCACCAAGCTACACTGCGTCAAATTATTGGTAAATGTTTAAGAAGAGATCTCATGTGAAATTGTTGCACAAATCTCCAAATATAAATGCATAGGGTTGTGTTTGAATGGAGGAATTTAAGCTATGAATTTTAAATCCACTCGACTTCTTATGGTAAAATTCAAATGAATGAATTCCTAATTATAATCTTAATTCAAAATTGAAGAATTTTAAATACCTAACAAAATCATTTCATTTGAAATCCATGGATTTGATAATCCATTCATTTCAAATTACTCCTGGATGTAACCTAATAAAATTCATGAGAATATACTTCAATTAATGTGAAAAAATAATTTATGGAGTGTTTACTTAAATATGTGTACAATATGGGGATGAATTTTCCTCAATCCTAATCACTTTTTGGATTTGTACATTTCGTTCATCCCTATTATATATTTATCCCGTAAAATTATCACATCATTAATTTTCTTACATCAAATCATTCTCCTAACACCAAATTTTTTTCTCTCCAACTTTCTTTCACCTAATCGGTACCCTATTAACTAACAATAATATAATAATACATCATTATCACTAAAAAGTATTGATTTGATATAAAATTTCATTCACCCTACCACATTCAACACAAATCAAAAACAAATTTATTACTCACATGATTTGCTCCAAGTATTTATTTTCCCCAGATATGCTCCATCCACCCCAGCTGAAAACAAACACTACCTTATTTTATCTATTTATTTATTAAACTCGTGACCGGATTTATGAGCATTTTTTTCAGGGGGGAGTATCACTTTTTGGAAAATGGAGTTTTTAAAGTGAAAATTGATAGTTGGATCTCTTACAAATCCATCCGATTTGAAAAAAAGATGTCAAGGTAGTGAAAGTGTGCCAGAGTGCCTGTCAAGGCACTTGAAAGTGTTTTTACTATTTAAGAGGACACAAGATTAATGGAATTTTCGAGCAATTGAGAGAAAGAGAGAGTGAATACAACTTTAGGGTGGTTAATTGAATTGGAACAATTCGAACCAAATCCTCATATCCTAACAAGTATCGGTAAAAATCAAATGAGATTGAAAGACGCAAACAACCCTCATAAAATCCGTTAAATTTTCCTAAAATTCTCCAAAACAATATCCCAGAATGAGATGCAAGAATTAATCTCAATTTCACATTAAAAAAAAAAAAGTATTTAATTAAGACTGTTATGTTTATAATTGCACCTAAACAATGGATTACAAAGTTTGACGTAAATAAACAAAATCTGGAAATAAATTAAGGATTACACTTAAAACAAGCTTTAAGAATTGCAAATTTCATACTTTCCAGAAATGGCAGCTTTCCTATTTTGGCAGGATTTGGAATAGAGGGGTCTTCGAGATGCAAACAAAATCTGAAATATGGTCAATCTTGATCCAGAGTACAAAATTTTATTAATTTTGATGTGATCGATATAATCGAAAAAGTTTAGCTAGTGAGAAATTTAGTAAACATTTTACATTTTTTAAGATTATATTGAATAGTCAGCTGAAATATAACTTATTGCCAATTGATAATGAGTTCAAAATCCTTCCTTCCTACAATTAAATGGATAATTTTCTCATTTTTCAGCACGAACTTTAACTTTAAGTATAGATTAACTTAGTCTAACGATAGGTGCATCCCTCAATTTGTGTCCAATTCGAATCAACCCTCAAGCAGATACGTAGACTGCATTTTTGTGCTAGGTGTACAAATGATTTCTTTTTTTTTCTATATTTTTGGTTCCATAATTTTATTCAATATTTTTTGTTCCAAGAAAAGTGCAGCTTTGATCCCAAAAGAATGTATAAATTGCAGTTTTAGTCCAAAAATATTAAAGCATTGGTCCCATAAATTAACAGAAAAGACCAATTTTACAAACAAAAAAAACGTGGACCAAAATTGTTATTGAAAAAAATTCTCACGGGATTAAATTTGCAATTTTTTTATGCATATAATTTATGGGGAAAATTATATACTTTTGTTAATTGTGATCTTAGCCTACATTAACTACTCAAATTGATTTTGCTATTGCAATATACCTTTTTATGTCTCTTTCAATGGACATGGATATTGATGCAATAGCTTCCAATCTTTAATTATGCCTGAATAGTTCCTTAATTTACATGGTATTTATAGTGGTCCAATCTAATATAATGGGGTTATATGTGTCAAGTGTATAGTGTCTTGTTGCTTGGGATTAGCCGTTCGATGACAAAACATTTTTAATTTAATATTTAATTCTTACTTGATTTAGTTTTCGAGTTATATTTCTTGTTATTTTCTTAATTTAGATGAGTGTTACTAATGATGATATGATTTCTTTATGTTTCTTTATTTAAACAATATTACAATTTGATGGTTGTTCATAGAAATAAAATAAGAAAAAAAAGGTTTATGCAACCAGCGATGTAGAATTCGGATTAACGGCCACGGACGGATCCGAGTTCATATAATTGGTCATTTTGGGGCGGTTTTCATTATTTTTTCATGTAATACAACGTGTTTAACTTGTGAATATTAAAAAAGATCAAAATTCAAAACACTAAAAAAGAAAAAGAGGGGAATAATTAAAACTTCCCAAATCGAGAGAAGATAAGAACTTCATTGGCACTTTACTTGCATTTAAAAGTTAATATTATATTGTTGTCAAAAAAAAAAAAAAAAAGTTAATATTATATACCGCTATCTTATTGATTTGTCATTTCATATTTTATTAGTATTGTTTATACTTCTAATTGTTGTGCGTTGAAGCATTAATTTATGCAGTTATTTATATAATAAAATTGTATTTAAATTGTTATCAGATGACTTTTCTACTATATTAGTGAGACGACAAAGAGAGCAAAATTGAAAAAAAATATGTTCTGACTAGCCCTATTTAAATTGCTATCAAATAATTTTCTAATTATATTGGTGATACAACATAAACTAAAAAATAATTATTCGGACTACTCGACTCCTAAGCGGTATAAATTTGTTCAATTAGCGATTTCAGACTTTTCCTGCTTAATCTCGATTCTCTTTCTCTCGTAAGGTGTTTGTTAAGACTCAATGTTTAAATTGAGCATTTTATCACTGTTTTCTGGTCGCGCTGCATAACTTTATCTGTTCCTAATTTCCTTCAAATAAATATCAATTCATGGAGTAATGAAAAGCTCGATCTCTTTATTTATGTCGATACTATCCAAATGTGGGTCTCAAAGCTCCAAACTTCAAGAGCTACATTTTTTTTTTAAGTTTATCGAGTTACAATTGAGAGGCTAACTAACTATGCATCAAATATGACATAAAGCTTATCCACGGCTAAAAACTACTCCCACCTCACAAAAGTTGAAATTGGCCATCGTATTAGTCTATCCATAAAAAATAGTCTTATTTAAAAAAAAAAATTACCTATATTTATCAACAATTCAACATGTACATACAATATTTTTTTAAATAATTTATTTTGTATTTAATTTAACAAAATATTCTTTCTTTTCATATATTATATCTATTTTTTTAATAATCATGAAAAGACAACAAACATTTTTTTTTTAGGAAAGGTGTATAAACAAGGATAGCAAAGCCAAGAGAAAGACCCACAAGAAGACTTGACCGAACCTTGAAACTCTTTTACTTTATCTTACTTGATGAGTTGATCCCATATCATATTCATATGTATGATGAATAGAGCAGCAGTTTTGTTACAAAAGAAGTTCCTCATTAGACCAAACAACAACAATTCTCACCGCCCAATTGCAATACCCTGACCTGACCAACCACTTTCACCATCACATCACAAATGCAACTCAGGGACCACTCAGCATTTGGGTGGGTTCGAACTCGGACCTCCACAAAACCTGTTCCAGTTTGGATCCGATCAAACAGATTTAAAATGAGCTGTGTTGTGGACTTAAAAACCTCAGCCTCGCGAACCTGATTTCTACGTTCATTGCTTAGGGTGTGTTTTGAAACTCTGTTCATTTTAAAGAAATGATATTAATTGATTTTTATAGTAAAATTAAAAGTGTTAAATGTTTGGAAATAAAGTGATTTTAAATTAGATTTAGAAAGTAATGTGTTTGCAAAAAAAATCATTTTTGTTGATAGTGGGGTAGTTATTTGTAGGGTAGTTATGGTAGAATTGATTTTAGAGAATCCAAAAGCAGGTATAACCTGCTTTGACAAAATTAATTTTAATAGCTTAAAATAGTGATTGCAAACATTGTAGAAGTGATTTTTTCAAAAAATAATCAATTCTATCTATAAAGTAGAGTTTGCAAACAATCACTTAGATTATCTACATCCATAACCCCCTTCAACCCAATTTAAAATAAAATGTTAATTTCTCTCTCATCCACCTACACAACTCAACACTTAATTTAACTTTATCTTTTTTATACTCACATCCACAACCCAACCCAACCTAAAATAATAATAATTATTGAGTATGTATAGAGTGAAATTGATTTATATATGAATCACTGAAGGGTGTTAGTTGTTTTCATTGAAGAGTATTAGTTGTTTTTACTGAAGAGTATTATTTGTATACATTGAAGAGTTTTAGTTCATTTTCACTGAACAACTAAGACTTTTTTAGTGTAAATCAATAATACTCTTCAGTAAATACAACTAATAATCTTCAATGAAAACAACTAATATCCTTCAGCGATTTATGTATAAACCAGTTTCACTCTATACTTTGTCATAATTATTTTATTATTTACTAACTATATATATTTTATAATCAGTTTTTATTATATTTAAAATGTATAAAAAAATACATAAATTAATTTAATATTCCAAATTTATAATTATATTAAGAAAAATAATTTAAAACATATTTAAAATAAGATACAATAACGAATCGAGGAGAAAATAGAGGATATGAGATTATGTTTCAAAATATATCAATATTGGTGTCTATCTATAGAGAATCGAAAAATACCAATTTTGATATATTTATTTATTTTTTTAAATAACTTATTATCCACAATATTTACAATATACATTTTATCTACATTAAATTTAATCATCAAATTAAATAATGTCACATGTCAACTTCTCATTGGGCAACCCACCCATTCTGCAGGGTTGGGGTTGTGCCCCTGTGCTTGCCAAGTTGGAATCTTCAATTCATTTTTTTTTTCTTTTTTTTTTTGTCTTCTTCTACCTACCAGGGTCACAAGTAGAGCTGTCAAAACGAGTCCGGCCCGATGGGCCGGCCCGAAAAGCCCGGTTTTAAGGACGGGCTGGGCCCTAAAAATATAGGCCCAAAAAGAACCGGGCTTTTTTGGCCCGGCCCAGTAGGCCCGGCGGGCCTATGGGCTTGGGCCGGGCTTAGCCCGGTTTTTTGGGCCGGCCCGGTTTGGTTTTTTTTTTATTTGAATAAAATTGAAAACCTAGAGATAAGAAAAAAAAAGGAGCAGTAGGTGAGATTAGTGATTTGGCCAAGGTTGGTAATAGTTGTCACAGGTCACATCCATCCATATACTCACTATGGTCTTAATTTCATCATCCCTATATATATGTATCATATTATTTATGATCATACCCCATTTTTTAACATTATAATTTATTGGTTGAATTTTCATCCAGGGAAATGAACGAATTCTTATGAACAACCACAAATTGGTGGTACACATTACACACTTGTACAATTAAGGCAAATATGAATTGAGGGATAAGATTTTATTTAAGAGTATCACTACTCAAACCCCAAAATCCTATAAACTCGCCCCACTTATTAAACAAATCTCAATAAAATTTAAAAATTAACATCCATTACTAAACATACCCCATTTTATTCCTATAATATCCTTATCTTATCAAAAAAAAAAAATAACACTTTCCTATTAAATTGTTGAATTTTTATTATTGAATTATTGTTGAAATAAAAAATAACACTTTCCATTCTATTAGGATTTGTTGAATTATTATTCTTAAATTTTATTTAGGAATTTGAGTTTTATTTTAATTGTTGAATTGTTGTTGACAAACTAAATAATATTTATAACTATATGAGTATAATTTGTATGCTAAATTATAAATTAATAAGGTAAATATATAAATCAAATATAATAATAATATTTAAAAAAAATAAAAAAGTTGGGCCGGTTTGGCCCGGTGGCCCGGCGGCCCGAGATGGGCCAGGACGGGCTTGGAAATTGGCGGCCCGGTAATAACCGGGCCGGCCCGGCCCAGTAAAAACTAAAAGCCCAGTGGGCCTGGGCCGGGCCGGCCCGGCCCGGCCCATTTGACAGCTATAGTCACAACCTTCTGCTATGAGGGTAGTCTTACTCTTTTATATTCAAAATAAAGTATCAGTACTGCGTTTTAAACTATTTTCATAATGAGTGATGTTTTAGAATTTTTCACTCTAATATTCCATATCTTTCCCTATTATAGTATGAAGAAGATATTCTTTTTGAATATCTCAACAGAAGAGGTGTAATTGTTTTACTAATTATAATTAATAATATTTAATTAATAATTATCATAAACAAATGGTATTTTTGGCAATAAACTATTTTTAATTTTAAAACAATCTCAGAACTGACACCTAATTTTAGCAAGGGGGAATATAGCTGGCAATTTGAACCCGATCCACCTGGATTTTGGGCCGGATCGGGCTTGGTTAAAAAATAGAGGCCCAAGAAAATTGGGTCTTTTGATTCGGCCAAATGGGCTCGAACCATTTTAGAAAAGACCAAAATTAGTATTTTTATTTGTTATGAACTAAAGTAGATTAAGATATAAAATATATGTGGATTGTGAAAGTGTAATGAGTTATGTTTTATAGTACCCACTACATCCACCAATTTTTTATTCACTTTTTTTTTTGGGTTGTTCACCAATTTATTACCCATTCCGTTTGTAAATATAAACAATACTCACAAACAAATAAATGAGTCTCATAATACCTCCTATAATATTTTTACTTTGTCTACTTTTTTAATAAAATACTAATTTTTATTAAATTTTGTGTCAAACAGTAATGGAGTAAAAATTTCGTGGATGGAGGGAATACAATTTTTTTTTATAAAAAATGGGGTCGGGCCAGCCCCTTAGCCCGCGGGCTAGGTTGAGCTGGGTTGGACTCAAATTTTATAAGCCCGATTTACAAATGGTCCGGCCCAACCCGACCCATGAATATAGATTGGCCCAATGAGTCGGGCCGAGCGGCCCAATTTGCTAGCCCTAAGTGGGGAGAAAAAAGTTTTTTTGGTCCCATAACTTATCTTGTGTCCAATTTACGTCCCAAAAAATTTAACTATTCAATTTTGATCCCATAACTTATTTAGTTGTCCAATTTTGGTCCCAATTCCACCGGAAAAGCTAAAACGACGTCGTTTTATGTCACGCGTGGCTCACGTGCAGGCCAAAATTGGGGATTTATGTTGCCCATGCTGACGTGGCGCTGACTGTATTTTTTCTTTTTCTTTTCAATACCAATTCAAACTTACGGTTTTTCTAAACCAATTCAAACTCACATTTTCTAAATAAATAATAAATAAAATAAGAGAAATTGAATTACCTGAACAAAGAATTTACATCGTCATTTTAAAGGCGGACTCTTAGATACCCTTCTTGAAATCCGATTTAAATCTTCCCCAATTTTTTTTTATTTTGAAAATATTGATTTAAATTGGCTTAGTAAATCCGTAAGTTTGAATGAGTATTAAATTGATATCTTATTTAAAATTAATTTTATTAATTATTTAATGAGGTGGAAACAAATATTGAATAAAAATAATTAATTAAAAAAAAAGAAAAAATACAGTCAGCGCCACATTAGCATGGCCAACATAAATCCCCAATTTTGGCCGGCACGTGAGCCACACGTGACATAAAAAGACGTCGTTTTGGCTTTTCCGGTGAAATTGAGACCAAAATTGAACAACTAAATAAGTTATGGGACCAAAATTGAATAGTTAAATTTTTTGGGACGTAAATTGGACACAGGATAAGTTATGGGACCAAAAAAACTTTTTTCTCCCTAAGTGAGAGTATATACTACTCCTTTCCCTCACTAGTGTTTGCACCATGATCTTAAAAAAATGTAACAAATAGAGTTTAAAAAAATTGGTTGAAGTGATTGTAAATCTAAGTAATGACAATTTGTGTTAATATTTGAATATTGTGAGGGTGAAGTTTATGAAAGTATTATTTTTTTTAGATGTGCAAACAATTATGAGATAGAGAGAGTATATATATAAATATTGATTTATATAAATTTATATTTATTTTATTGTATATAAATATATGTTTGTGTCGTGTGTGTATAATTAATTAATAGATTAATATTCAATTTTATTTTAAATAAGTATATGTTTTAATTTGAATTATTTAGGGGGCGCTTGGTTAGCAATTCTTCAATGGCAATGGAAATGAAAATTTATTTCCATATATGCCCTCATAAGAAAAATGATATGTTAGGGGAAGAAGTGTTCCAATGGTGACACCATTGCTAGTGTCATGCCCCAATTTTGGAATAGAAGTTGCAACAAATGGTTGTTGGTGGAGGAATGAGATAGTGATTGAGGAGGAGGATTGTATGAAGAGAATAGGGTAATCAAAATGGAGTAGTGATTACCTTATTTAGGAGGAGAGGTAGTGATTTTGTTCTCATGAACCATACTAATTACACTAATTTTCAATCTCATTCTCATACCATTTAAGAGTTGTTAACCAAGCGTCCCCTTAATTCTATATTTAAACATTTGCACACTCTCATATGCACCTGATGCACGATGCACTCACTCAACAGTTGATGTTGTTTATACTGAAAAGTGTAGGCTAACTACACTGAAAAGTGTGGTTAGATTACATTGAAAATCAATTTTCAGTGTAAACTTTTGAGTGTAATCTAATCACACTTTTCAGTGCAATCAAATCAAACTTTTTAGTGAGAACAATATCAACTATTGAATGAGAATACTATACACCAAGTGCACAATAGAGTCACTCTTAAATATTTTGTCAAACTAATTTAAAACTAAGTGATTAGGCATGAAATTGTTATGTTTTGATGCCCGATTTGCTCATGTTTTGAGTGTTTTTATGAGTGTTTGGAGTCATTTGAGTATCATTTTTATAAACTGATGAATTTATCTCTTTGATGCCCATAGATGGATAGAGGGCGAAAAGAGGAGTTCGTAGGACTTTGAATCGGCCAAAACGGATTCCCGATTGAGAAGATATGAAGATTTTACAAACAAGTGTACAGCAGCCGAAAATCACTCGAGCTACACTAGCTCGAGGGTCCCCCCTCGAGCCCTTATATCATTCGAGCTTCAGTACTCGAAGGACCCCCCTCGAGCTGAGTAGCTCGAGCACCTTCTAGTTTTAACTCGAGATTTTGCAAGATTTGGTTAAAGTTATCCGTTTTTGGCTCGTTAACTTCCGAATCGACCCATGGCCTATATATATCCGTTTCAAGCACGATTTTGAGCACCACTCAACCAATTCACTTAGAGAGATAGTTTTTGGAGAGAGAAGAGCACCGAGAGTTCGAGCAAGCGTATTTTACTTTTCATTGAGGTTTTTATATTACGAATTAATAGTTAGATTTGGATTTTGTTATTTTCATTTCAATACTTGACACTTGAAACTTCGTATTTTCTCTTTAATTCAATTTTGTTCTTAGACTTTAATTCTTTCTTAAACCCTAGTTTATGTTATTTAGTTTTTCAATGCAATTCGTCATGTTTATGTTCGTTGCTTGTTTAATTACTTTCGTTATCGTTAAAACCATGCTAGGCTAAAACCCTTGTATGCTTGGGGTAGGATGAACTCGTAGAAGTAGGACGTTGGTACATAATTAGGATAACATGTGATGTTTAGTTTTAATTCGCTTAATTAATGAATGCTTAAAAATAAATTTCGGATTTACCTTTAAATTTCGTACGAAAATTGTTAGAGAGAGGATGACCTTATCACTTTTTAACAACTAGTAGGTTTAACGAGAGGGTTTCGAAGGGGTTAATTCATCTACCGGTTTATCTAGGGAGGACGACTGCATCACCTTAGTTAAATTAGAGTCTCTTTAATTAAGCACAATCTATTAACTTGTTTAGTGGATTAGTGAAATCGATTGATAGGATAAAGTATTAGGGTTTAATTCTTGAGCTTTTCATCTTATAATCTTATACTTAGGTTATTTCTTGCATATCACGGTTATTTTGATTATGTATCGGCTCCGTTAGTATACGTAGAGATTCCTATCCTGAGCATCACCTTTTTATATTTGAATCAAAACCCTTAGATAATTAATTCATTTCTTTCTTTTACATTAGTAGAGTAATATAGTTTAGATTTAATCATTCTTAAAAACAAAAAACATACACTCATATTAACTACGACGCGTAGATCTTCAGGGATCTATTCGCATACATTCCTTCCCTTGGGTTCGATAATACTTGGTCTCTATACTTACCAATACTACAGGGATCCAATACTCTTGTGGGGTAACTTCTAGTAAAAGCTAGTAAAGTTCGGTCAAAGTCAATGGCGTCGTTGCCGGGGATAGCGATGTATGTCCATTGAGTAGAACTTGGAGATAGTTTAGTAGTTAGTAGTGAGTGCTTTTATTTTCTGTTTTATTAGTTGTAGTTTAGTGCGTTTGATCTTTCTTGTTGAGTACTCAGGTATATGTAAACACGCTCAAAGGGAGAAACGAGCGAAGATCGAACAAAGTTAGACCTTGAGACTATAGCCAAAAGGAATCGAGCCTTCCAAAGAAGGATGAATACCACAGGAGTTGATGATATGAGTTTGGATTTAGACAGAGATTTGAGTGTTGAGACAGAAGGGCTTAATCAGAATGTGAAGAGGGTTGAGGGAACTGAGAGAGTCAATAATCCAAAGCTAGCATCCCAAGGGGAAAGAACCAACCAAAACCCAAACCCACATAACCAGAGCAATCCTGCTGAAAACCAGAATCAAGTCATCAACCAAAACCCACAAAACCCAAACAACCCATTCAACAACCCTGTCTACCAACCCAACCCACCATACTACCCTCCACACCCTACTTACAACCAACCACCAGTTCCGCAAGTACCTATACCACCCGTCTATCCTCAGCACATCCCTCAGAATGCTGACCATGATGTAGCAATCCGAGGAAGGTTTGCGGTACAGCCGCAACGGTATTATGATGGAGTGGCATTGCCTCCGGTAGAGACAAACAACTTCTCTATCTCTCCATGAATCCTGAAGTTACTTACTGAGAATCAATTTAAGGGGGAGGTCGGGAAGGAGAATCCTCATACCCATTTGAGAAGTTTTCTGATGATTGCCTCGACTTTCAATTATAACGGCATGTCTGAAGATGCCAAGAGGCTCAGGTTGTTCTCGTTCTCTTTAACTGGAATAGCAAAGGAGTGGTATGATAATACGCTCCCACGGGGAGGTGTAACCACATGGGCCGAGCTCGAGCGTCTGTTCCTCGAGCGATTCTACCCTCCGTCTAGAACGATCAGAGCAAGGATAGAGATCTCATCTTTCCAAGCTTAGGAGAGATACTCTAACATGCTCATTGAGTGCCCGCAGCACGGGTACAATGAAGGGGACATCATGGCTTTCTTCTACTGTGGAGCCAGCAAGGCAGGTCAAGCCCACCTTGACGTTTGTGTGAGTGGAGCATTCTTGAATTATGGTACAGCTAGGTGAAGAGAGATCATTGATAATATTGTTAAGAATGTCGAGCAATGGAACGAGAACCCAGAATTTCAGAGAGCATATCAGTTAGAGGAGAGTGGGGGAACGAGGAAGTTGTTGATGGCGATGATGGAAAAGATAGACAACATTGAGATTGTGCAAAATCTGGTTGGAGGGAATACGGTAGTGAGTGAGAAAGTGGACCAGCCCACAGGTCAGCAAGAGGTAGCCAACTATATGGGAGGCCCTTATTACAATCAGAATGACTACCAAGGTGGAAATTATCAAGGGCAACCAACTTACGGGCAACCGTTTGTACCACCAGGTCCACAACCTCCTCAAAATCAGTGGAGAAACAACCAAGGCTATCAAGGAGGCCAGCAGCCTCCTCAGAACAAATGGAGGAAGAACGAAAATTTCTCATATGCCAATCTAAAGGCCGGAATCACAGTTCCTCTAGGTGTTGATCCAGGTTCAAAGCCCCCAGGTGGTGAAGGCGGTTCCTCGACCGAAGAGATGTTGCGAGCAATCCTCCAGAAGGTGGAAGAAGGAAGCAAGAGATTGTCTTCATTAGAGTATGATGTGAAGGAGTTACACAAGAAAGACGATCAACGTGATCAAGAACTCCAGAAGAGAGATGTGGAGCTGAATAGAATTTAACAAGAGAATAATAGGCGGTTCACTTCGATGGAGTATCAAATTAGTCAGATCGCAAAATCATTGGGTAGAGAGCCGGGTAAATATCCTTCTATGCCGGAGGGGAACCCGAAAGAGCAATGCAAGGCGATTCAGCTAAGAAGTGGGACCAAATATGATGGTCCTCAGATGCCTGCTGACTCAAAGACGCCCCAAGGAGAGGTTGAGATAGAAGGTAAATAACATAAGGAAGATAGAGATGAGATTGAGGAGGTAGAAGTTGAGAAAGGGATTGAGGGTGAAGGCATTCAGAAAAGTAAAGATATGGATGAGTTCCAGAAGGGCAAAGAATTTGAGGAGGTTGAGAGAGTCCCAAAGTGGAAGAAGGAAAAGGAAGCAAGGAAGAATGTGAAGGAGACCGAGCGAGATGAATGGGGGGTACCCAAATCGGTGATACCCGTCCCATATCCACATCGGTTTATAAAAAAGAAACTTGATGAAAAGTTTGCTAAATTCCTTGATGTTTTTAAAAAGCTACATATTAACATTCCTTTTTATGATGCTTTGGAACAGATGCCTAACTACGCCAAGTTCCTGAAGGACTTGATAGCTAAGAGACGGCGAGTAGAGGAGCCCAAGTTGGTGCAGCTGAACCATGAGGTGAGCGCATTAGTGCACAAGGCGCTTCTCCCGAAGTTGAAGGATTCCGGAAGTTTCACAATCTTATGTGATATTGGGAATGGAGTCAAGAAGGGAGGATTGTGCGATCTTGGAGTGAGCATCAATCTTATGCCCTTATCGTTACTCAAGAAGTTGAAAGGTGGAGAACTTCATCCGACAATGATGACGCTTCAACTCGCCGAACGGTCTATTACTCGACCTCAAGGTGTGATTGAAGACGTCCTCGTGAAAGTTGGAGATCATATTTTTCCGACCGATTTTGTGGTGCTAGACATGGAGGAAGATGAGCACGTGCCTTTAATCTTGGGAAGGCCTTTCTTAGCTACGGTCGGGATGGTGTTAGATGTGGCGAATGGGAAGATCACGTTGAAAGTTGATGATCAAGAGGTGAAGATTTTCTCTATACGAGGCCATGAAGTACCCTATGGAGGAAGAGAGTTCGGAATTGAAAATGGTAGATGTGGCCAAAGGAGAAGAGAAAGGAGGAGTTGAGAAGCAAAAGTCCAAACTCAAGAAATTACTTAGTAAGACTCCTCCAGATAAAGATGAGAAGAAGTTGAGACCCCCACCACTTGAGGATGAGAAGGAAGCAAAGGAACTCATGATGAAGGGGCATCAAGGAAAGGAATTCAATCACCACTCTTATGAGAGTAAGGGAGGTATTGAGTATCATGTTCCATAAGCTTCTTTGAGCTCGGTCCGGCATGAGGACCTTAAAAATAGCGCTGAGTGGGAGGCAACCCATTTTTATTTGCTTTTGAGTGTTTTGAGTTATTAGAGTGTTATTTTGAGTCGTATGTTTTAACCTCGTATTTGAGTGAGTTGCTTATAGGATTGTCTCGAGGGAGTAAAGGTATCATGGAGTTATTCAGATTGAAGGGACCAACTCGAGACAAGGGAGTGTGTCAAGTTGTTGAGAGAAACTTGAATTATTTGGATGAGGTAACCCACAACCCCAAATTTAGACCGCTTCACAAGGTCGAAGTTTGGGGGTGGAGTTTTTATATATTTTATGGTTACATTGCACAGGCGCACACCCTCTCTTTGAGTTGAGTTGGGTTATATATTGAGCCTTGAGATGCTCCTTGAGCTGATATTGCTTTGATGTGCTACTACATATTTCATGCCTATCAATTCTCTTATGCTTGTTGATTGCTATCTTTGAGTGTGAGTATGAGTTGTTAAATTGTGAAGTTGAGTTAGGGAGAAATTGTGTGAGTATCATGGTGAGAATGGATTTGAGAGGAACTCGTATACCTACGAGCTTTCCTTTTGAGTACTTGTGTGATGATAGTGAAAAATTACTAGGACTAGCATGGATGTGAAGGCTGTGAGTTTTGATCCTTTTGAGATTTAAATGCATAAATTGATCTCTTCGTTTGTGAGTGGATCATCACCGTAGAGGATGCTAGAACTTGTGAATACTCTTGCTTCTTGATTGTGTCTGTTTTGATGTGTCGAATGTGATCTTAGGCCATCTTTGATGTGTTGAGTCACTTAGCCAAAATAAGCCTACCAATGATCATGGTTGCAAAAAATGGTCTAGGTGGCCGCCTAGGCGCTAGGCAGCCACCGACCGTCCCGATTTGGGCTAAATCAGTCAAGAAAACGTCCAAGGTTCCAGGCACTACCTAGGCGGCCAAGTCGGGACAGAGACGTGAAGGAGAGAGAGGATTGGCGGTGAAGAGGAGAGAGGGCTGGCGGTGGAGGGAGGGGAGAGTGGCGGCGTCGGCCTCAAATCGGCTGAATCGCGGTTGTTTCCAACAGCGCGGGCCTCGATCTGGATTTTCTCGATCTTGAGAATCTGGACGGAATCGATCGGGAGCTTCTGGATCTGGATTTCAAACGACGCTTGTTTCCAGCAGCGGCGGATGGATCTACGATGGTGGCAGAGAAGGGAGGCGGTACCGAGAAGAGAAGAATGAAGAGAGAGGCGTTTGGTGTCTATGCAGATATTGAGTTCCTACTTGGCATTTGGTGAAGAGAGAGGCGTTTAGTATATGTATTTTCCGACTTCCTATTTTAATTTTTAATTCAAGTCTGATGAAGAGAGAGGCGTTTAGTATATGCGTGTATGTACTATCTAATATGTATATATATTTGGTGTATGTATAATTGTATATGATGGGAATTCCTAGAAGTAGTAACTATGCGTGGCCTGGTGGGTATTAGTACTATTACCTACTTAGTAGGTAGTAATTAGTAAAGAAGGAAAACAAGAAAAAATTGTTGGCGGTTACAATATAATTTTTTTTAATTCTAGGCGGCGTCTAGGCGGCCTAGGCGCTAGGCGGCCAGAAAACGCCCGCCTAGCATTTTTTTGACTTTTGCACCCTTGCCAATGACACTTTTCCCTTGTTAGCCCTTTTGAGCTTGAGCCTTTTATTTGATAGCACATTTAAACTAATCCAAATTCTTAAACTCTTTTTGTCCCAATTTGAGTGGAGAATAGGAAAAAGTTGTGAATGTTGAAGGGATTGAGTTGAGATGAGAAGGTGAATTATTATGGTTGAGTTGTGATAAAAGAAGGGTGTGATGAAGTTTTGAGTTGTGAGAAAGAACAAAAATTTGAGAATGAGCAAAAGAAATATGAGCTCATGTGAGTTGTGTGAAAAATAAAAAAAAGTGTGGTGATTGAAAAAGTGAAATGAGTTAGAGAAAAGAAAAATTGACGTGTTGAAAGTAGAGGAATGAAAAAGTGTATTGAATGAAGATGTTTGAAGTATTTTGTTCCTCGTCTTGAAGTATTGAAATTTGATTTTCTATTCTCCATTCATTTGAGTCACTTATCCTATATAGTTACCCCACCTGTCCAAAGAGCCTACATTACAACCTTGAGAAAAACTCTTTTTGATTCGGCATTGATTTCTAGAGTATGGTCGAAGTTGAGAGTGCTTACAAGCATATGGCTGCTGATATGTGTGATTGATTAATTGAGTGAGTCCCCTATCATTGATATACACTTGTTAGGGAGAGAAACACATCGTTGAGTGCACATCCATGTTTGATCTCGGTGGTTCTTGTTATTATTGCATGAGTTTGATGAAGGAAGTGAATTAGTGTGCGTGTGATCGATCTTTGAAGCTTGAGCTCTATTACTTGCATGATTTGGTTCTATGATTCATTCTTAACAATTTCACTTGACTTATGATTTCATTGCTTGAGGACAAGCAATATGCTAAGTTTGGGGGGGTTGATTAGGCGTGAAATTGTTATGTTTTGGTGCCCGATTTGCCCATGTTTTGAGTGTTTTTTATGAGTGTTTGGAGTCATTTGAGTATTATTTTCATAAACTGATGAATTTGTCTCTTTGATGCTCATAGATGGATAGAGGGCGAAAAGAGGAGTTCGTAGGACTTTGAATCGGTCAAAACGGACTCCCGGTTGAGAAGATATGAAGATTTTACGAACAAGTGTACAACAACCAAAAATCACTCGAGCTACACTAGCTCGAGGGACCCCCCTCGAGCCCTTATATCATTCGAGCTCCAGCACTCGAGGGACCCCCCTCGAGCTGGGTAGCTCGAGCACCTTCTAGTTTTAACTCGAGATTTTGCAAGATTTGGTTAGAGTTATCCGTTTTCGGCCCGTTAACTTCCGAATCAACCCATGGTCTATATATATCCGTTTCAAGCACGATTTTGAGCACCACTCAACCACTTCACTTATAGAGATAGTTTTTGGAGAGAGAAGAGCACCGAGAGTTCGAGCAAGCGTATTTTACTTTTCATTGAGGTTTTTACATTACGAATTCATAGTTAGATTTGAATTTTGTTATTTTCATTTCAATACTTTGTTAGTGTTAGTGTCCTAGAGACAATCCATCGAAAGGACATAATACTAAGATAATATTTAGATTTGGTTTAATATTATTATTGGTTTAATATTAAATGTATGGCGTTACACTTATCTGAATATGATGTTTGATTGTTTGCATATATTCTTATTTGTGTTCCCATGAATCACTACTGTCATTGAGTGAGTGAGAACTCAGATGACTTAAGTATGATTCTCAAATAGCCCCGATCAAGGATCATCAAGAATGGGATATTGATGATGCAATTGAGATTGGTGTGCGATCTGCATCATACTCTTACTACGAGATACCGGGTATCTCATGATGGATGTACAGATACCTTAGAGGGTATTGGTATACCCATCCGAGAAACCGTTTGATGTAATTCCACATAATGTATCTACGGGTATCTCGGTTAGTGGGAGCGATGTGATACTCCTCTGACTTGAGGTCAATACGCACGACATGTATGGAGTGGTGAACTTTGACCATGACCGACGCTTGCACCCTTCCACGGGTAGTTATGACATGGATTGGGTTCATCACGAAGTACATGTGCCTGGTAGTTGAGCCAAGAATAGGATTCATTCCTCAATGTGGATTTAGAGAGAATACTCGTGTTCTCATCATAATTGGATCTAAGTCGTCGGCCGACGCGCATCAACTTAGACTTTGTGGCTAAGTGTGATATACTTGATCAATTAGTGATTGGAGATAATATGGTTAAGTTATTTGAATAGACACTTCATCATGTTCAAGACTTAGTCGGGTATTCGTGAATGAAAGGAAGATATCACAATAGCCTACAGAATTACAGGTAGTTGCAGATTTCCTCGCAACGTACCTCGTATATTGAGAATGTCTGATTTATTGTCTAGGGTTCAATTAAGACCGTTAGTTTGACTAATTGCTCGATATACGAGGGCATATGGGTCACACAACAAGTAATGACAATTTACCAATTATAGTTGGTTGATTAAATATTGTATTGGATATAATATTTAATTTATGGAGAATATAATAAAAATTATATTTGGAATTAATAATAATAATTATTATTTAATTAAATTGGATTTAATTAGATATGAAATCCCAATAATAATATGTAGAATATTATTATACAAGAATAATAGATAGGTAAATATATTATTCGTAGGAACATATCTAGGGAGATATAATCCGTAAAAATTATATTATGCGGGCCAAGCATATTATATTGCTTAGAAATTAAGCTAAGATAATCCCTATAAATATGTGTCCTATGAAAATTCAGAAAGTGACACAAGAAATATAATTTCTCCATAAAATCTCCAGTCAGAATTTTCCTAGCAAATTCATCTCGAGACTCAACGCTGGCATATCGGTGTGGGTTGGTAGAAAGTCGTTACGTCGATACCATAGTTGAGCATTCCGCGTACAGATTGCTGTAAGGATTTATATACATGATATTTATCCTTTATGTTTTATGTTATACAACCATGTGCAGATTCGTTGTTGGTGAATCGTGTTCTTCCACTGCGCTGAACATGGTGTTCGTGCCTTATAATTCCAACATACTTGACACTTGAGACTTTGTATTTTCTCTTTAATTCAATTTTGTTCTTAGACTTTAATTTTTTCTTAAACCCTAGTTTATGTTATTTAGTTTTTCAATTCAATTAGTCATGTTTATGTTCGTTGCTTGTTTAATTACTTTCCTTATCGTTAAAACCATGCTAGGCTAAAACCCTGGAATGCTTGGGGTAGGATGAACTCGTAGAAGTAGGACGTTGGTACATAATTAGGGTAACATGTGATGTTTAGTTTTAATTCTCTTAATTAATGAATGCTTAAAATAAATTCCGGATTTACCTTTGAATTTCGTACGAAAATTGTTAGAGAGAGGACGACCTTATCACTCTTTAACAACTAGTAGGCTTAACGAGAGGGTTTCGAAGTGGTTAATTCATCTACCGGTTTATCTAGGGAGGACGACCGCATCACCTTAGTTAAATTAGAGTCTCTTTAATTAAGCATAATTTATTAACTTGTTTAGTGGATTAGTGAAGTCGATTGATAGGATAAAGTATTAGGGTTTAATTCTTGAGCTTTTCATCTTACAATCTTATACTTAGGTTATTTCTTGCACATTACGGTTATTTTGATTATGTACCGACTCCGTTAGTGTACGTAGGGTTTCCTATCCTGAGCATCACCTTTTTATATTTGAACCAAAACCCTTAAATAATTAATTCATTTCTTTCTTTTACATTAGTAGAGTAATATAGTTTAGATTTAATCATTCTTAAAAACAAAAAATATACACTCATATTAACTACGACGCGTAGATCTTCAGGGATCTATTCGCATACATTCCTTCCCTTGGGTTCGATAGTACTTGGTCCCTATACTTGCCAATACTACAGGGATCTCATACTCTTGTGGGGTAACTTCTAGTAAAAGCTAGTAAAGTTAAGTCAAAGTCACTAAGCAGGGATGGATGGGATCCGATAAGTTCGCTAGGTGGGTTTCGAGATAGGGCAAATCCATTAAAACCAGTATGAGACTCTACTATTTTTTAAGAAGTATGTATAGATTGGAATTGATTCATAGATGAATCATTGAAGGATATTAGTTGTTTTTATTAAAAAGTATTAGTTGTTTTCAATGAAGAGTATTAGTTGACTTCACTAAAGAGTTTTAGTTTATATTCAGTAAACAACTAGTATTTTTTAGTGAAAACAACTAATACCCGTCCGTGAAAATAATTATTACACTTCAATGATTCATATATGAACCATTTCCACTCTATACTTTGTCTATTTTAAGTTAAATTAAATTAAGACATAACAACATTGTTGTAATTAATTTACAATGAATCTGTACAAAACTAATATTCCCTCTGTTACAATCAAAAGTATGAAAAAATATATTTACTCTCTAAAACCAATCACTTTCAAACATCATTTATTTATATCTCATTACACTATATTTTTCAATATACCCTTTAGCAATGAACAAAATTTCTTTCAATAAAAAAATGGACTAATAAATCCTCAACTTTACACCTTTTGACACAGCTAAACAACTTATTTATTAAAACATACATTATTCAATAGGGATAATTTGAATTGTAACGGAATACGTTTTTCTTGTGAAAACAAAAAACAAGAGGTGATCTCTTGTCCAACGTTGCACATGCAGTATGAGCATATTTAAAGAAGGAGAAAAATATGTAGATCCTTCGAGAGTAATGTCGAGTCAAATAGATTTTCCTAGAAAAAATCGTGCAAAAGCAAGCATAAAATCTCATTCTTAGATTTGTGTTACTGTAAGGGAAAAAATGTATTACTATATCAGAAACAGTGTAAAATCACAGAAAAACACATCTTCAATCATGAAAACGAAAATTTTGAAAAATACCAAAAATCTAAAAACTATTAGATAACCATAATATTATAATAATCTTGATTCATGTGTTACTATATGTAAATGGAAGAATTTGAACAATAAAAAAGACTATGATTAAGCAATTCATGTATTAATACATGAACAAATGAGTGTTACTACAAGAACAAAATAGTGTTACAATATAAATTAGTAACACACATTTACTCGTGCAGTAACACTCGTTTGTTCATACAATAACACAATTTTCAGCAGTATGAAAAATAGAGCAGAGGATACGAAAAAATTCAACAGTGATGAAAATTGAATAAGACAATAAAAATGTGGGTAAACTTGTAATGAAAACTCGCAAGGAAGAAGTAAAAACTAGATTGGAGAAAAACACCATGAAGGCAAGAAAGAGAGGAAAAATCGCACGAAGAAAGCACCATTGGAGTGCATATAAAAAAGAAGAAGATCCATTTGAAATGAATATGGATCAAAATAAACCATATTACACGAATCTATATCCATACAATATTGCATATAAGTCTGTGAAATAATAATAACAAACTGATATTTTTAATATAACAACTAATATCACTTAAAAGTTGTTAGTGTTAGTGTCCTAGAGACAATCCATCTAAATGACATAATACTAAGATAATATTCAGATTTGGTTTAATATTATTATTGGTTTAATATTAAATGTATGGCGTTACACTTATTTGAATATGATGTTTGATTGTTTGCATATATTCTTATTTGTGTTCCCATGAATTACTACTGTCCTTGAGTGAGTGAGAACTCAGATGACTTAAGTATGATTCTCAAATAGCCCCGATCAAGGATCATCAAGAATGGGATATTGATGATGCAATTGAGATTGATGTGCGATCTGCATCATACTCTTAGAGAGTATAGTAAGATCTTATTTACTACGAGATACCGGGTATCTCATGATGGATGCACATATACCTTAGAGGGTATTGGTATACCCATCCGAGAAACCATTTGATGTAATTCCACATAATGCGTCTACGGGTGTCTCGGTTAGTGGGAGCGATGTGATACTCCTCTGACTTGAGGTCAATACGCACGACATGTGCGGAGTGATGGACTTTGACCATGACCGACGCTTGCACCCTCCAAGGGTAGACATGACATGGATTGGGTTCATCATGAAGTACATATGCGTGGTAGTTGAGCCAAGAATATGATTCATTCCTCAATGTGGATTTAGAGAGAATACTCGTCTTCTCATCATAATTGGATCTAAGTCGTCGGCCGATGCACATCAACTTAGACTTTGTGGCTAAGTGTGATATACTTGATCAATTAGTGATTGGAGATAATATGATTAAGTTATTTGAATAGACACTTCATCATGTTCAAGACTTAATCGAGTATTCGTGAATGAAAGGAAGATATCACAATAGCATACAGTATTACAAATAGTTGCAGATTTCCTCGCAACGTACCTCGTATATTGAGAATATCTGATTTATTGTCTACGGTTCAATTAAGACCGTTAGTTTGACTAATCGCTCGATATACGAGGGCCTATGGGTCACACAACAAGTAATGGCAATTTACCAATTATAGTTGGTTGATTAAAAATTGTATTAAATATAATATTTAATTTATGGAGAATATAATAATAATTATATTTGGAATTAATTATTATTATTATTTAATTAAATTGGATTTAATTAAATATGAAATCCCAATAATAATATTTGGAATATTATTATACAAGAATAATATATGGTCAAGATATTATTCTTAGGAACATATCTAGGGAGATATAATCCGTAGAGATTATATTATGCGTATCTAGCATATTATCTTGCTTAGAAATTAAGCTAAGGTAATCCCTATAAATATGGGTCATATGGGAATTTCGAATAGATACAAGAAATATAATTTCTCCATAAAATCTCTAGCTCGAATTTTCCCTAGCAAGTTCGTCTCGAAATTTAACGCTGGCATATCGATGCGGGTTGGTAGAAAGCCGTTACGTGGATACCATAGTTGAGGATTCCGCGTACAAATCGCTGTAAGGATTTATATATTTGTGTTATTTATCCTTTATGTTTTATGTTATACAACCATATGCAGATTCGTTGTTGGTGAATCGTATTCTTCCGCTGCGCCGAACATGGTGTTCGTGCCTCTAAAATCCAACAAAAGTACACTTGGATTTCATGGTCCACCTATTATATACTTCCTCAGTCCACTAAAACAATGTTCAAAGAGTTGAACACAGACTTTAAGAGAAGGTAAATAAAATAAAGGTATTATGGGATATTTTAGGATACATTTAAAATAATTATTTTTTAATGTAAATGATAAAACGATTGTTTTTATAAAAAAAATTAAATATATTTTTGTTGGACAATCAAATAAACAAGTAAACATATTTTTAGTGGGAGAAGGGAATACATGATTTTACCTTTAAGACAATATTTCTAAAAAAAAATTGGTAATATTAATTGGAGTCTCGCCTTATATAATTTTCATTTCATAAAATGAATACTAGTATTTTTTTTTTCAGGTGAAACAATATTTCCATGTGAAATGAATAAAAAATACTTCTCCCCTTCCTCCATACTTATTCCTATTGAGATGGAGGCCAATTTTAAGAAAAATGAGATAAAATAAAAATACTGTAAAATTATTATGGGTTTAATAATTAATAAAGTTAGAGTAGGTCTATTGTGCAATATTGCACGGTGCAATTTTCCACAAATAAGGAAGGATTCTAAAAATTCGCGGGTCAACATAATAAAACTTGCGGGTCAAACAGATCTTCCCAAAAAAATCACGCAAAAGCAAACAGAAAAATTCGCTCTCAGGTCTGTGTTACTTTAAGGGCAAGTGAATGTTATTGTAAGAGTATGTATGTGTTACTATATCAGAAACAGTGTGACAAAAGAACAGAGATTTAAATCATGAAGAAGACAAACTTGATAAACACCAAAAAAATCTTAAAATTATTAGATAATCATAACATCATAATTTTTATTCATGTGTTACCATATGAAATTGGAAGAATCTGAACGATAAAAAAACTATACGATTAAGTAATTCATGTGTTACTACATGAACAAATGAGTGTTACTACAAGAACTAATCAATGCTACGATATGAGCCAGTAACACACTTTTGTTCATGCAGTAACACTCGTTTGTTCATACAGTAACACAATTTTCAATAGTATGAAAAATGGGTGATCGTTTGACCCGCGAATTTTAGAATTTTCTATTTAAAACAGTAACACACATTTGTTCATGTGTTACTACATGAACAAATGAGTGTTACTACAAGAACAAATCAGTGTTACGATATGAGCCAGTAACATTCTTTTGCTCATGCAGTAACACTCGTTTGTTCATACAATAACACAATTTTCAGCAGTATAAAAAATGGACGACCCATTTGACCCGCCTTTGACCCGCAAATTTTGATTTAATTTATATAGAAAGCAACCGCCAACCAGGTAGGGTTTGGGCATTTTGCACGGGTTAAGCTTTATGCAATATTGCATATTAGACTTTCTATAATGATAAATATTATTTTTTAAAAGAGGATGTGAATAAATTTGAAGCACGGACGAAAAAAAAAAAAAAGTAGGACATTGTTAAAAAAAATACACTTAAATTACACATGATGCATATAAAAATTTGTCAATTAAATAATGAGTTTGTATAAAGTGAAATTAGTTTAGTATAAGTTATTTTCATTAAAGGGTATTAGTTATTTTTACTGAAGAATATTAGTTATATTCACTGCAAAATCTTACTTTGTTTTCAGTAAATAACTAATACTTTTTCGGTGAAAGCGATCGATACCCTTTGGGATTGTTTGTTTCGGGATTCACCCGGATAGGACTAAGACTTTCCGGCCCCGTCTCATTCTAGTTAAAGATGTAACATCCAATTTTTACATCTCATTCTTCATCCACATCTATAAATACCTATAAAACCTATCATTCTCACTTATCACTTTTCTCTCTCTCACTCAATCATTACTCACATATCAATTTTCTCTCACTCACACTCTCTTTCCTACTTTTTTTTCTTACGCATCTAACTGTATTCTTACACGTGATTCGACATAAAGTAAAATTTCACCCTACCAAAATCTCAAAATAAACACATATTTTTATTATCATCAAAGACTTTACATCTTGTGGGTGTAAAGTCATAACTTCACACGCACACCTAAATTCTGAAACAAATTAACAAAAAATCAAACCATTTTCACTCTATAGTTTGTTTTAAAAAATATCTCAGAGAATAAATTCTTTAGACAATAGTATCTCACAAGAATTCTCATTTACTTATCAAATAGATATCCAGGTCGCTATTGTCCACAAATACGATACGTCACACAGATAAAACATAAAACAAAATGCAACTGTTGGGGCGACCAACTCCCTCTCTATCTTATCTTATTTTCTCACAAAGTTGCCTCTCTTTTGCATAGAAGGCAACTAAAAAGGTAGGCCACACACCTGTCTCGCATCATCACCAACAAAACAACACACCCGAAAACCAATTTCTCAAATACCAAGATCATGTGCCTTTTTTTTACAATAACTCTTACTCAATGGAACAGAGCCCAAAATTAAAGATTATGTACCCTTTTTTACAATTAAATATCTTCTACTTTTTGCAGAACTTATTATTCACCTAAATTAAATAGCAATTTGTTTCGACATATCAATCATTTCTGTAAATAATTAATTAACCAAAAACTAGTACAATATCTCCACCATTTGCACTATACTATTATTTTACCAATTATATAATAAGAAATTAATCTCACTATTTCTTGTAAAACCCAAAAATCACGCTACAAACTATCCACGCCGGACCTTTTTCCGGTGGAAATTACAAGAAAAACCTTCTAAAGTTATAATAATAATAATAATAATAATAATAAAATAACCATAAATGCTTATCATCATAATACAAACCATATCATGACCCTTTCAATTATCCTCCGAAGTCTCCGGGCTCGGGTACTCATTCAAATCGGGTTTCTCGGGGACCCGATCCGAATTATTCGACCCGGGACGCGCGGCTTGCAGCGCGTCGACCCTAGCGCCGACCTCGGTGGCCCTCTTCCTGATGGTGGCGGCGTCCAAATCGAGCGGCGTACCGACGGCGTCTTCGATTATGCAGTCGGGGAAGTTGAGGCGGGCGGAAGGGCCGCGGAGGTAAAACAGAGCCGTGTCGTAGGCACGCGCCGCCGCCACGGGGGTGGCGTACGAGCCGAGCCAGATTCGGGAGCGCTTGTTCGGCTCCCTTATCTCGGCGACCCACTTGCCCCACTTCCGCATCCGGATTCCTCGATAGGGCTTGTTTGGCTGGTGCTGCCTTTGCTTTCGCTTCGACATCTCTGTGCTTGATGAGGACGTTGGAGAAGCTGTACAGCAACCGCCTTCCATTAATTGTGAATCTGGACAAAATTTGAAATCGGATTCTATCTATTGGCTACTGATTCTCTCTCTCTCTCTCTCTCTCTCTCTCTCTCTATGGGAGTGGAATTAGTTCTAGGGTTTGATTGTGTATGTGAGAGGGGCCGGGGGGAGAGAGAGGAGGGAAGAATCTAAAGAGGAATTCATGATAGGAAAACGCTTATTTGGATGCGATGTGGATGAATTTATATGGAGGTGGAGAGGGGAATGGCATCTGCGTAATTTATTTGGTCATCTAGGGAATAAAGCAACCATACTCCCTTCGTCCCCACCCACTTAGAACTCTAATTTTTCAAAAAAATTAATAGGAAGAATTTCATATAAAAAGATCCAAATTTTAGGTTATATCTCAATTTAAATAAAAATAAATTTTAAATTGAAAAAAAATTAAAATTGAGACTTGATTTGAGACACTTTTAAAATAAATACTTAAATGGAGATATAATCTAAAGAGTATGTATAGAGTGAAATTGGTTTATATATGAATCATTGAAGGGTTTTAGTTGTTTTCACTGAATAATACTCCCTCCGTCCATGAGTAAACTTCCCACTTTCCTTTTCGGGCCGTCCACGAGTAAGTTTCTCATTCCATAAATGGAAATAACAACACTCTATTATATATAAACTTTAACCTCCAAACTCACACAATATTACAAAAATGACACTCATTCACTTTACTTTTCAACACTATTCATTACTTTATCCCAAAAGTCAACATGTGGCCCACCATATATTAATAAACAAATACACTTTCTTAAACCATTCAACAAAAAGAAGTGGGAAACTTACTCGTGGACGGAGGGAGTATTAATTATTTTTACTGAAGAGTATTACTGGTTTACACTGAAGAGTTTTAGTTCATTTTCACCGAATAACTAAGACTCTTTAGTGTAAATCAGTAATACTCTTTAGTAAATATAACTAATACTCTTCAATGAAAATAACTAATACCCTTCGATAATTCATGTATAAACCAGTTTCACTCTATACTTTGTCTAATCTAAAATTTGGACCTTGATATGAAATTCTTCCAATTTTTAATATTAGAGTTAATTTACTCTTCCTCCTTTCATAAAAAATAGATTTGTTGTTTTTTGCATGGTTATTAAGAAAATTGATATAATATATAAGAAGTAAGAATATTGTGTCACATCAAGTACAAAATAAATTATTTTAAAAATATTATGTATGTATGTTAAATGTATATAAAGTTTATTATTTCCATTTTAGGCAATATGACTATTTTTCGTGGATAGCCCATTAAACAATCAAACATATGTTTTGTGGACAAAAGGAGTAGTATTTAAATTGATAAAATAATTTTTTTAAGAGTGTACTATTTACTTTAAATAAATTCAATAAAAAACGATATTTTTTTTTTGTAATTTTTAATGGAATAAAATGTAATTTAATTTTTTTTTTTGTAAAAAATAAATAGAGAATTGTGCAAAGTGTATTAGAAACAGAGATAATATATAAGTTAAGCGGGACTTGCTCTAACCCATTTTGGTCGGTTATATTGGTCGCTGCCTAAACGGGCTAGAATTTTACTGGTTTAAGTCTGTTGTCGTTTGATTGTAATGAACTTAATCATATTAATGGGATACAAAATTAAAAATGAATTTTTAAATTTTTTATTTAATATGAAATTCAAAATAATTATTATATAAGACAACAAATTTAAATTTACCTTCTAAAATTAAAAGACATTCACTTTGTCCATTAAAAGTATGTTCAAACAATTTTTTATAACAATCTTCTTTCTGTTACCGTTCAATCATCAATTCATCACTTAGTTATTTCACATGTCTTTAATTTTACATTCACAAACAACCACTTAATTCATAAATGTATCATACAATACACTAAAATACCATTATTTTTACATATTTTATATATATTTTTTAAAATCTGTCAAAAATCAATAGACATATTTTTAGTGAATAGAGAGAGTATATAATAATATAGTTGATGTGTTGTAAATTGAATTCAATCACATCAACAAAAAAAAAAATCAAATATTGATGAAGAAATAATAGCTCTACTATACAATATTTGTATCCATATTTGAACAAAAAAGTATCTCCTACTTATGTCATAATCCACTATTATTTAGAGCATGATAAGTGTCTTAAAACTTGTCATAAGCTTAATATACATAGATTATAAAGTTAACACCTCCTACTTGTTTGTAACATTATAAATAGGTCTAAATTAATCAAATAAAGTGTTACAAACACATTTTACTTACACACATACACACAATTTCTTTTCTTTTAATAATTCTCTTAAATTCTTGATATTAGACACACTATTTGTTTGATGATCTTGCTAAGTGAAGTATTAGCCACATAAACTAATGAGTGTATACAAGGTCATCACACTAATCCCTAAAATTAAATCTCTAACTTAAAAGATTATCGTCTTATCATTAGCCTTTGCAATGGTATATTTCATGTTATTACTAAAGTGATTGCGAATCGTGTGAAGTGTATTCGTGATGACGTGATTTCTCATGCACAAAGTATTTTCATTAATAATAGATTAACCACGAACAATGCTATAGTCGTTTTTGAAGTGTTCCATCACACGAGGAAAAAAAGAATGGGAGAAGTGGGGTAGTAGAACTTAAGCTTGATATTGTTAGGAAAAACGCACATACGCAATCACGAAAAATAGAAGAACACGAAATTTATTCACCCAATTTGTCTTACGACTACGTTTGGGGGCGATGCCAAGCCAGAGTTCGGTTATAGACTATGGGATGAGAATAACCGAAAGATTATTCACAGTAGAGATGTGGTTTTCAATGAACAGGTTATGTACAAGGACAAATTGGAGGCATTAGATTCTGGCAAGATTGATACCCGAGAGGTCGAGTTAGACATCTCAAACTCGAGTGGGAGTAAGGAGAGCCAGAATGAAGAAGAGGTTCTTATTGAAGAACCACGGACCCCACCACTGGAGAATCCGCTGTAGAGACCAGCTAGAGAGCGACGTGCACCTGATAGGTATTCGCCCTCTAACTACTACTTGTTACTTACTGATGGTGGTGAACCTGAATGTTATGCAGAGGCAGAGCAGGTTGTAGATAAACGAAAATAGAGAGTTGCTATGGATGATGAGTTAGCATCTCTTCTGGTGAACGGCACTTGGGAACTTGTTGAGCTCCCAAAAGGCAAGAAGGCTTTGCACTGCAAGTGGGTCTACCGAATCAAGAATGAAGCTGATGGGAGCAAACGTTACAAAGCCCGGCTGGTTGTCAAAGGGTTTGAGCAATGATATGGTGTTGATTATACTGATGTTTTTACTCCTGTTGTGAAACTGACCACTATTCGAATGGTGTTGAGTATGGTAGCTGCAGAGAACTTGTTGTTACAATAGATGGATGTGAAGACGACATTCCTTCACGGTGACTTGGTGCATGAATTGTACATGACACAACCTGAGGGGTTCGTAGTGAAGGGAAAGGAGAAACTTGTGTGCAAGTTGAAGAAGAGCTTGTGTGGCTTGAAGCAAGCTCCCTATCTGTGGTACATAAAGTTTGACAGTTTCATGATGGAGATTGGTTACCTGAGATGCCACGCTGATCATTGTTGTTACTACAAGAGGTTTAACAATGGCTTTCTTATTCTCTTGCTATATATGTTTGATGATATGTTGATGGTAGGAGCTGATGCAAGTGAAGTGAATAAGTTGAAGGAGCAATTGTCAGAACGGTTTTCTATGAAGGATCTTGGAGAGGCAAAGCAGATTTTGGGCATGAGAATTGAGCGTGATAAGGTGACGGAAAATGTGTATCTTTCACAGTCGAATTATATTCAGAAGATCTTGGAAAGATTTAACATGACGGAGTCGAAGCCCGTGAGTGTCCCCTTGGGCAGTCACTTCAAGCTTTCGAGGAAGGAGTCGCCAAAGAGTAAGGAGGAACGTGTCCAAATGATGAAAGTACCATATGCTTCAGCAATTGGCAGCATCATGTATGCCATTGTGTGTACAAGACCAGATATTGCTCATGCAGTGGGAATAGTGAGCCGATTCATGGGTGATCCGGGCGAGCAACATTAGGAAGCGGTAAAGTGGGTCCTACATTACTTGAGAGGTACCACAGACAAGGCCTTGTGTTTCAATGGCAAGAGTATGGAGCTGGTGGATTATGTGGATGCAGACTTGGCATCAAATGATCTTGATGGAAGAAGAAGTACAACCGGGTATGTTTTTACTTATGGCGGTACTGCTATATCTTGGACTTCTAAGTTGCAGAAGATTGTTGCGTTGTCCACTACGGAGGCAGAATATGTAGCTGTGACGGAGGCAAGTAAGGAGATGGTGTGGTTGCAGAATTTCTTGGGTGAACTTGGGAAGGAGCATGGGAATAGCACTCTTTTCTGTGATAGTTAAAGTGCTATATTTTTTGCGAAGAATCCGGCGTTTCATTCAAGGACAAAGCATATTGAGTTGAAGTATCACTACATTCGTCACCTTTTGGAGAAGAAGGTCTGCAGCTTATGAAGATCCTAGGAAGTGAGAATCCAGCAAACATGTTTACTAAGGTGGTAACCTTAGAGAAATTGAAGCTATGCAAAGCTTCAATTGACCTTGGAACTTGAAGATAAGGCTTGGCGATGCCAGGTGGATGAGGGAGGAGAGACAAGAAGATATGGTTACATGGAGAATTCAGTCTCCAAGTGGGAGATTGTTGGAGTGTGGAGACTGAATGGACTGTACACTTGGGCCCAATACCGCCGAATTTTTTGGCCAATTTTTTGGCCCACTTTCTTCGGCCCTAATTTTAGGGTTAGAGTTCGTTTGTTATATATACACGTTTTTTCCTTGTATTCGGTATCAGAAAAATAGTGAAAAACTCTGGCTTGGCATCGGCCCCAGACGTAGTCGTGAGACGAACTGGGTAAACAAATCGCGTGTTCTATTTCGTGATTGCGTGCGTGAGTTTAATCTTAACAGAGTAGTTCTACACTTGAGTGCATAGTATGCACTTGAATTTAAAAACAAAATATTTTAGCACAAATTAGCAATACCCCAAGAGTTAATCAATGATACTCCAAGAAACAGTCAGTAATACCTCAAGAAAGTAATCAGTAATACCCCAACTACAAAAAAACACACAGTTCGGTGTGTATGTGTGTGTTTCAAAAAATTAAAATTGAAGTTAAAATTGAGCTTAAAATCCAAGTGCATGCTGCTTAGCATGCACTTGAGTACATGCTAGAATTTATCTTGAATTAATATTTAAATTTATAATTTTCATATATTTTAAAAAATTAGTTATAAACAAAGATATATATATATATATATATATATATATATATGAATCCCGTCAATAAAATTTTTATTTGATTTCTGAAGTAGTAATCATTTTTTTTATTTTTACAACTGATTTTTTTTTTTAACAATGGAAGTCGGCAAAAGTTGTAAAGAAACGCACTATAAATCATAATTTCTCAATCCCGTCAGATTTATAAACAAACAAAAATAATAAATGCGCAACATCCGAATTGAAACAAACAAAAATAATAAAAGTACAACCCTTTTTTTGAAAGGAACAAAAGAAAAAAAAAATACAAATTCTAAACCAATAAGCTTTGTAAATTAAAAATGGAAAAAGAAGATGATACAAGTAAGCTGGCGGGGCTCACGTCGCTGACCCTCAAATATAATAGAACAAAATATAATAAGGAAGTGGGATAATTCAAAATGGATAGGAAGAACACCACTGTTAGAAACAAAATGAACAAAATATAAAACGGTCTAGAGAAAGGAAAAGTTCACGCTGGGTATTGCGTAATACTCCCTCCGTCCATGAGTAAACTTCCCACTTTCCTTTTCGGGCCGTCCACAAGTAAGTTTCTCATTCCATAAATGGAAATAACAACACTCTATTATATATAAACTTTAACCTTCAAACTCATACAATATTACAAAAATGTCACTCATTCACTTTACTTTTCAACACTATTCATTACTTTATCCCAAAAGTCAACATGTGGCCCACCATATATTAATAAACAAATACACTTTCTTAAACCATTCAACAAAAAGAAATGAGAAACTTACTCGTGGACGGAGGGAGTAGATTATAATTCAGTTGTGCGTGAAAAATTTCTAAATCTTAGAAAGAAAGAATAAATAGTACAAAGTAACTTGTGTGAACAATTACATATAATTTGTTATTCGCCTTGAAATTCCATTGATATGATATTATCCATTTTAAAAGTTCACATAAATTTATTTTTGAACTTCTCTTAAAATGTTTCATATCAATGAATATATTTGTTCATTTTATAAATCTCACGATCTTTCCTAATAAATAAATATTTTCTTAGATAACTACACTTTTACTTATCATAACTTCCAATTGCATGACATAAGAGTCAGAATGTGATCTATCATATAATAATAAATAAATACATTTTCTTAAATAAAATAACAAAAAATTATGAAAAAACTTATAATGAAACCTATAGAATATTATTTTTATTTGCACGATAAAATTAAGAATAAGTTTTATATGAAACTATCTCATAAAATAATAGTATTTTTATTTGCACATGTTGTATTAATATTTTAAAAATATAAATAATAATATATACTAATTTGTGAATCATTCCTACCACCTAAAATGGATTGAAGTACTTTCCTAAAGTTAATTTCCAAAAAGACATTTAAACAATGATTTTGGTGGGAAGGATCGACCGCAGGCTGGGTGGGGCAGCGGGGATAGTATCGTTTACGCACGGGGTGCCACGTTTACTAGATAACTACAAAATATTTGGCCGACATATAATATATTATCCGCATTGCATCCAAGTGTTAATGTTTGGGTTTTGACATTACTCATCCTTCTCTCACATCAAGGATCAAATGTTACATCACTGGAATACATTATATTGTTATTAATATTTTAGAATTTTAATTGGCACAAAGTTTAGGATAATATTTCAGAATAAGAAGAATTATTTCCTTTTATAAATGTATTCTTTGTCCAAGTTCTCCCACCAATTATGTCCAATTCAAATATTAAGACATTTTTGTTCAATCCTATTCCTTTTTTATCGGCATATTAAAAAAGGATTGATCAAAATTAACGACGTGGACGAACCAAAAATATAAAAATTACGCCATTATCCTACACAAAGTTCACCCTCTCTATATTTTTCCAAGTATTTTTAGGATAATTTCATTCTTTCTCAAACTCCTACTAGAATTCAAGTGAGTTTTGCCAATTTCTTCGAGTTTTAACTATTAAAACAATATATTTTACCTTGATTATAACTAACTTTGAGGTTTTGCTCATTCATGGAAAGATTGGTCAATCTTTTCTAACAAGAATAATCAGCCATACTTCGTGGACACACATGCTAATTAAGTTGGTTGAGTGACCCTCTATTAGAATCTTTTAAGGTTGAACTTAAACGACCATTAAGAAAGTGAAGAATGTAAAGGTAATAAAATAAAAGATCCCTGAACAATTTTTTTTATGAATTAATATTTATCGCGGATTGACACAGAGAGAGAAAAAAATTATACTCCCTCCACATCCTAAATCTTTTCTTATCGATATTAACACGAGTTTTAAGTAGTAAAATAGATAAAATAAATGATATTAATCATATTCTCATCAGTGGATGTCAACTTATATATCACTACGAATGTAATAATGACACATAAACAGGGGATCCACTATTATTCTAATTGATTGTTTAATGGTCCTTATGCGTTATTATTATATTAGTAGTAAACATATAAGTTTGTATTTCACGATGGAAGTATGATTAATATCACTTCTTTTAAGTGAATAAATTTCAAAACACATCCTTAAGTTACTTGTTTTAGTTACTAAAAAATTAAGTTTTTTTCAATACAAATGCCTTCAAACATGGTTAAAAAATATAAATTGATACAATCACAATAAAATTTATAATATACTTTTATAGACTTAAGCTATATACAATAAATATTCAATTTTTATAAATTAAAAAAAAAATTATAGTTAGGTTTAATTGGTAAACATTACACAAGAGGTGTAAGGTGTTCAATATTTTTATTTTTTTAATTAGATTCATATTATAAGGTTACATCGATGTCGCATAAGATTATAATTGACAGGTATGATTTTAAGAGATTAAACTCTTCTATTTTTTTTTTGTTTTTTTTTTTATCAATAAAAGACAACTTTCATTCACAAGTTCAGAAGAAATGCAAAGGACCTGCTAAAGATGTGTAAATCCCATGTACAAAATACATGGTATGAGAAATACAAAAGTTATTTCAGCTTACTTCATGTCTAATCTCCTAGCAAAGAAATCAATTAAACTCCTACCACATCTAAGTTCTTTTAGCCACTCTAAAAAAGTAAAATTCTTATATTTTTTTCTTTGATTATTAACCAGCTTCCACACCTAGTTTTTAATTCATCCACCAATTTATTAATGGAGAAATCAACGTTCTTAAAAATCTTTCACATTCTTTATTTTCCAAATTCTAATTAAACTCTTCTAATTAAATGACACATGTATTCAATTTTTTACAAAATGACAAATCAACTAAATGAATATAAAATTAACACATCATTTGATAGAAACTCTCTATTGATATAAAAGGGAATAGGGGGTTGCAGTTAATTCATCACTGTAAAAACTAAAAAGGATTAATTAAAAATATGAAGTATATTTATTTATTTTTAAATTATTATTTAAGCAACTAACACTATTCAACTGAACCTTAACTTATTAAACTACCTCATGACATCCCCTTTAACTTGAGTCAAATTCCAACAATGTTTAGGTTTGAAAGCGAGCTATAAATGGCCCATAGCTACTTCTTCCATCAGTCAAATTTTCAGAAATGGCCGCACTATCTACGATTCTTTAGTGTGAAGTAAACATTTTGTTGACAACTCCAATTTTTTTTTTTTTTTTTTTAATTAAGGTTCAAATCGCTTCTAGCATAATTTTCATAGAGTAAGTTTTGTGTGAAACTATTTCATAATATAAGACTATAAAATGTGGTAAAGTTTGAGCATTGGCGTATTAAAATGAATTAACATTTTAATAGAATGGATATTAATTAATATTGTATCATGTCATAATACAGTCTTACACAAATTTTTGTCATTTCCATCATGATAGAAAGAATCTACCGTAGATGAATGTTGGAATATCGAGAAATTAAACTATTTAAACTCCTTTTTTTTCCTTATTCAATAATCGAACCAAATCTGAAAATCCTAAAAAAAAAAAAAAAAAACCTTATTGCGAATAACATCGATCACCATTTTTTAAATTGCAATTTAATTTTTAGTTTTTTATTTTATTGAATAAAAACTCTCACCTTTTCAAATTTCAACAATTTAAGCTCACTTTGATTCCATATGATTTCATATATAAATAGGTTTTTTTTTAACCTTGAATGCTTCCAAATAACTATTTATTATTATTATATAATAATTATGCATAATTGGTCTATAAATATATTTTTTAATATACAGAAAATATTTAATGGTAACTAGGGGTGATACTTAAATTTTAAAAACCATCCGTGTCGAGTTGCACTGCACCGTTATTAATTTGTTTTTATAATAAACCGCATTGAGTAATTCTTGTATGAGACCGTCTCATAGTATGAGACCAATAATATTTGATTCACTTTTAATTTAAATTGTGTCACTTATTAATTAGAAAGTTGTCACTTTTAAAAAGTGATAAAGTTTAAACAAAAAGTGATAATATTTTTGTTAAAAGTGACTTATCACTTTTCTTTAAAAATATTATCACATTTTATGATAATCCTATCACTTTTTTTAATTTGATAGGTCTCATATTATGAGACGGTCTCACACAAGTTTTTGCCAACCGCATTTATTTTTTTGGTGGAAAATCACACTGTTAAATCTATCGATGCAATTGCAATTTTTCATTGTAAAGTGCTTCGACCGTACCACCGAGTTGCAATTATAATTGAAAATTACAAATCTTAAACTCCTAATTTAATTTTTCAAGTCCACAAGGTAATATATCAAGCTCATATGTTAAATTATTATATTCAATCTCTTTCAATATATTTGCAAATAGTTGAACATCTACAAATTAATCATACTGTGGTGTTCAAAAATATTATTTCATTTTTTATCTCAAAATATTTTATTCCAATTCAAACCATATATGTTAACGTAATACTTATTTAATCAAACGTGTTGTCATTAGGTTAAATTGACATTAACTTTTTTTTTCTACTAATTTGTTTATTTATTTTAAACCGTCAAACTACAAATAACTGATTGTAATCACTCAAACCGCACAATCAATATGAAAAATTGCAGTTTAGAATTATACAAATAACTGAACTGCATGTGGCAAAATAATTTAATTTTAATTAAAAAATCTTTAAAACCACATCGTATTCACCCCTTAACAACATTTATGTTAATGATATTTTTTATTTATCAGCTAACCAGTCAAAATATATAATGAAAATATCCATCACCATCTCTCACCACACTATACGCCCACTAAATGTATGTTTGCTAGATGGGTTTAAGGGTAGGTGGATGTGTTAAGGTGTTAACCCACAAATATCGTACTTGGGTTGTATTTTATAAAACCAAGTGTTAGTAATATTGACCCCATTTTTAAACCACATGATTTCACGTGTTAACATAATCCATCTCCCCTGGATTGCTATAAATAAATCCAACCTCACGAGTCAAAATCCAACATCAAACTACAAGAAATTACCCATATGCACTCTTCAAACTTATGCACCACACTTCCATCTCTAGCCGTCTTCGAATTGAAGATAAACTTGAATAAAACACTGTTACAAAATTGTTGACATAGAAACGATATGTAAAATCAATTAAAAAAAAAAACAATTTGCACCCAATAACAATAGATTCAGGTTGAAGAATTAAAATTAAAACCCTGAACACAAAATTAAAAATAAATTATAGTTAGAAGTTCAATAAAAATGAATTTTTAATTAAAATAAATATCTTTTTCTCAAAAAACCATACAAGTCGTCAGGCATGCATGACAATAGGATTAGGGGGGTCCCCTGGACCTATGTAAGCCACTCGACACAAAGCGTCTTTGAAAGTGAATGTTGGCTACATGTTAATATATTTGGATCAAATTTATAGTAATATTATTATTCTGAAAGTACGTGTCCAATCTATCTAAATTAAAAATTAAATAATGTCAATCATCGTAATATCAAATTAATTTACAAAAGACTTTGTTAAGTTTGATTTAGTAATATTATTATTCTAATTAGCATGCTAATTACTCTTGTTTATAAAACTAACATTTATGGGGAAATTATCTTCAAGGTACACGACTTTTACAAGTTTTTTCAATTTCAGATGTACGTACCTTTAAAATAATTTTTGATGAGGTACAAAATTGCGGCACTTCTTGTTGAATTTATGCTTTTGTTGTTATACTTATGTTTTGTGTTGTTGAATTTGCGTGTTTTATTGTTGCACTTTGTAAAGAAAATAAATGGTTCTGTAATTTTGTTCGATATTTGGTCATTTGTCCTTTTAATTTTGTAACTATGGTCCTTTTGTTATCTAGAAAATGTCATATTCAACCATTTTTTTTTAAAACCGCCTAGAATTTATATGTGTTTTGGTAATAGAGCTCTCGCGGTGTTCCAAGTTGATAAATTAGGTCCACGTCACACTCTCTTTAGATTAAATAAGGTTCATGTCAATGGAGAGAAATCTCATTTCCAACCTATTTAATTCAAATGGAGTGTCACGCGGACCTTATTTATTGACTTAAAGCGTCACACGAGCACTACTGTCGGAGCATGTGTAAATTTCGGGTGTTTTTCTAAAGGATCTTTTCTGATAACAAAAAGAAAATAATTGAAAAATTAAGAAGCTAAAGGATTAAAACTGGACTCAAACAAAGTTATAAGAACAATTTTGATTAAGGTTTGTTTATTGTATTTCCCCACAAACTTTGGTTCAAATTTTGTACCCTTTAAACAACTAACCCATATTTATAATAAGAAACAATTTTATTTGCCGGCATTTATGTGGTAAGAACATTATTTAATTGTTGTCGGAAAATGATCAGATGCATTAAATTGCAAAATTTAATAGATAAATAAAAGTAGTGTATTGAATTGAAAAGGAAAATGTAATTAACAAACATATAAATGGTGTGTTTTCTTTCCAATTAACTCATTAATTTATTATGATTATTGATTATTGATAAGATGCCACGCAACAATGTGCTGATTATTTCAATAATGAATTCAATAATGAATTGATCCATGCACTATTTATAATGGTGCAACAAGTTGGGTGTTATGCGGTGGAGAAACGCACAAGTGGGATAATTCCCATCATCATATTGAAAACATTCCTTTTCAACATGACCGTATAATATGACTTCATGTTTTGACCATATTAAAAGTCAACCTCACGAATCACATTATGGGAGACACATCCTCTCACATAATGTGATTCATGAGATTAGACATTAATTTTATTTATCCATCATATTAATATTTATGCGTAGGGATTATATATTAAAAATAAATTTGATTGATACGCCATACACTTCAATGAAATTTGAGAGTCTTGAAGACGCTATCTCATACCAAATGAAATCATATTGGGTGTTCCACATTGTATTCCTAGGATGAAACAATAATCAGTGGATGATAGTCATTACATCGGCATGTATTAATAAAAACATCAAGTGAAATACGAAAACTAATCGCACAGTACATAAAAGTAAAACATGTTACTCTTGCATATTGTTATGATACTTTTAATCAAGTATCATGAAAACAGATAAAAATACATTTCATACCTAAGATCATTTTGAACAAATTTAACATAAATTTAATTGATGGGTCTATCCAATAAGTTCGGTGTTTCTTGATAATATCTGTATTATTTGTAAAGAAAATTCATAACAAAGAATAAACAAAAAAGACAAGAATATGAAAGGGAAGGGTGAGGGAATTGGTTTGGACAGTGAGTTTGCCGACTTTCCCACTTTGGGGTATGAAGACGAAGATTGGTTATTGTTGTTGGTTGGCTATTATTATTTCTCCTTTAATTTTTTTTATTTTTGAAATAATGTCAATTTAAGGTTCAAAAAATTATTAAATTATTAATTTAAGGTAGGGAATTCTTTTTCTATCGATTCAAAATTTGAAAAATTGAAAACTATCAATGGACCTAAAAAAATAACCTATCAATTTAGATTTAGAGGGGTGTATTCAATTGAGATTCTATTGGATTTTTTTTTGACTTTAAAAAGTCCGTGGATTTAGAAAATTTATAGACTCCATGCAGAGTTTGACTGACTTTTTTTATTGATTTATTTGGATTTTCATAGACTTTATTGGATTGTTGAATGCTTTTTTTTATTGATTTACATGGATTTTCATATACTCATGCGCTGGAACCATTGATGCAAATATATATGAAACACACTTGTATATAAAAAAAAGTTATCCAAATTTTTTAGAAAAAAAAAAAACAAAAATACATTATTATTTCATCTTCATTTCCATCACCGTTATACCTCGCTCTCATTAGAAGTCTCAGATTGTTAGAAGAGATTTTTTAGAGTAAAATTTATTTATATTTTTTGAAGAGTAGACTTGACAACGGGGCGGGTAATCCCCAAAGCAAAAAGGGACGTAGAATTTTTTTGCCCCGTAGGCGGGGATCGGGATAGTATTCGCAACCCGTGTGATCCCTGTCTCGTTCCCCGCGATGAGCCGCATTATTTTTTAGGAATGACCCCCCGTCCCGGCCCCGCCCCGTTGATATCCCAATGGAAGAGAATCAAAGAAAGTCCATAAATTGTTGAATATTTAAAGATTTTTAAAGACTTTTTAAAATCTGTAGAAATCTCTGGTTATTAGAAGAGATTTTGGAGAGTAGAATCTATTCATATTTTGGAAGGGAAATCTAAGAAAATCCGTGGAGTATTAAAATCCATAGACTGTTGAATACCTAAAGATTTTTTTAAGATTTTTTAAAATCCGTATTGAATACCTCAGGATTTTTAAAGACTTTTGAAAATCTAGATTGAATACCCCTAAATTTTAAAAATCTAAAAAAATCCTACAGACTCTATAACCAATACACCCCTCTTAGAGAGGTGTATTCAATTGAAATTCTATTGGATTTTTTTTTTCACTTTAAAAAGACTGTGAATTTAGAATATCTATAAACTCCATTCAGAGTTTCATTGACTTTTTTATTGATTTATATGATTTTTCATAAACTTGACATAATTGTGGAATATATATTTTTGTATTAATTTTTATGGATTTCCATAAATTCCGGCGATGGAACCATTGATGCAAATGATATGCACTTGTATATAAAAGTTATCCAAATTATTTAGAAAAAATACCAAAAATAAATAAGTTACAAAAAATATACGTTACTCCCTCCGTCCCGGAACACATTGCGGAGTTTACTTTATCTTCGTATTTTAGCGAGCGAGTTGTTTATTAGTATTTGAAATGATAAAATAATTTTTATGGTAGAGTATGATCGATAGATCTACTTTTATCTATTATCAAGTAATTTTAAAATTATTTTACCATTTCAAATACTAATAAAAAACTCGCTCGCGAAAACACTAGAGGAATAGTAACCCCGCAATGTGTTCCCGGACGGAGGTAGTACTTTTATCATTATTAATTTCATCTTTATTTTCATCACCGTTATACTTCGCCTCATTTGAAGTCTCTGGTTGTTGGAAGAGATTTTGGAAAATGAAATTTATTTATATTTTTGGAAGAGTAGACTTGACAGCGGGGCGGGGAATCCCCGGAGCAAACGGGGACGGGAATTTTTTTGGCCCTGTAGGCAGGGACGGAGATAGTATTCCACGCCCCCCGGGGACCCGCATTATTTTTTATATAATTATATATATATATATATAAAACTTAAATTTTAAAGTAAAATACAAATAAATATTTCACAATTTCCTACACAATTAACTATTTATTCAAAATTATATCTATATTTTATTTAATATTTAGTTATTAATTCCGAATTATATAATTTTCACTTTAGTATATATGTTAACTAAAAATATTAAAATTAGAGGTTCTTCAAATTGTTTAAATTAATTTATTTTAACACCAACTTAAAGTAATTGTTGTATATGATTAAATTTTTTTTAATTTAAATAGATATTATTTTATATTTTTTATATTTTAAAAATGAGATAAAAAAAAACAAATTAGGCGGGGAACGGAGAATCCCTGCAGGGACGGAGATCCCTGGAGGGGCGGGGATGAGGGAAAAAAATTTCCCGTTTATTTTGCGGGTAGGGAGACGGGGAATTCCCCATTTCGCGGGGAGGGGGACGGGGATGGGAAATGGCCCCCGTCTCCGCCCCGCCCGTTAGACTGTCGAATACCTAAAGATTTTTAAGTAAAAATCTTTGGTTATTAAAAGAGATTTTGGAGAGTGAAATCTATTTATATTTTGGAAGAGAATCAAAGAAAATCCGTAGAGTAATAAAATCCATAGACTGTTGAATACCTAAAGATTTTTTAAGACTTTTTAAAATATGTATTGAATACCTCAAAATTTTTAAAGACTTTTGAAAATCCAAATTGAATACCCCCAATTTTGAAAGTGTAAAAAAATCCTATAGACTTCATAACTAATACGCCCCTATTAAAATATTAAGACTAAATTTGGAGTATAATAGTTTATATTCTTATTTATTTAATTTATATTTAATATAATTTTTTTAATTTTAATTTTGTCTTATCTTTTTAAATCACGTGAAATTAATACATATTTTGTTTTGTGGAATTATGATTTATAAAATTATAATTGCATAACTAGAAATTATAATAAGATAAACATGGTTTTAAAATAAATAAAAAATTAATTAAAAATTTATATCTTTTAGGTCCTTAATTGATTGTATTTTTCAAGGACTCTAAATCGATAGAAAAAATCTTTTAAACCTTAAATTGATAGATTTACGTTTTTTTTCCCTAAATTGATTTTTAAACAAAAAAACTTTTTTTATTAATTTCAAGTATGTATAAACCATAAACATTGAAGTGATGAATAGTAAAATCCCACTTAACAATGTTCATTAAATATGTCTAAGGTCACTTATTATTGAGGGCCCAACAAGAACCTAAGTATGTGTGTTGTGCAAATTTTCAATATGATGTTATCTAGTTTTATGTTTGTCATTCCCTACTTATCAAAAATATCTTTTCTTTTGTCCAATTGATATTTTATAAATGAGTAATTTTTTTGTGCACTTGGTGTATGGTGCATTTATTTAACAGTTAGACATTATTAAGTTTGTTCCAATTACATTGAAAATTATGGTTGAATTTCACTGAAAACTGATTTATAGTGTTAACTTTTCAATATAGTCCAACCACACTTTTTAGTGTAATTGAAACAAACTTTTCTGTGTAAACAATGACAACTGTTGAGTGAATGCAACGTGCACTTGGTGCATATGCGAGTTTGCTTTTATAAATAACAATAAAATAACATTGTCTTTTATAATTATAACATCCATATACTATTATATTTGTATCTCGTATTATTACTTTACACCTACTAATTCACATTTATTAATTAAATTCAATTTAATTTTAAAAAAACAAACAATAAATTAATAATTAAATTTAAAACGGAGGGAGTAAATGTAATAATAATATGAATAAGTTTTCCCGTCAAAAAAAAACAAAATACAAATATGAATAAGTTTACATTTGATCGATATGCATCCTAACTGGTCCATTAATTTGGTGCCCAATTTATTATTTTAACAGATGTTATATCTAATTTCATGTTTGTTAATATGAAAGTTTACACTCGATCGATATGTTATTCTAACCAATTCAATATTTGGCGTTTCAATCTACGAGTAGTTTTAGTGTGCACTTGAGTGCATGATATGCATTTAGATTTTAAAAAAATATTTCAAACAGAAATCAGTAATACCCCAAAAATTAACCAGTGATACTCCAAGAAGTAATCAGTAATACCCTAAGGGTCGTTTGGTTAGCTGGATTGGGTGGGACTAAAGTTTTAGTCCCGCTCAATCCCATGTAATATTGCGTTTGATTCGCATGTTTACGGCCCGAAATAAAATTGGGGTCCGAGTCAGAAACCTGCCTAATTCATCAAATGAAGGACTAAATAATCCCTTAGGGATAGTGGGACTCCATAGTCCATGCTTTAAAAATGATATATTGCATATTAAACCTACTTAATCATTCAATCCAAATACACATTCCTCCTCAAATAATCATATCTAATTCAATCTCATCTAATCCAATCTCATCTTATTCAATCATATCTAATCAATCTCATCACGTGAACCAAACAACCCCTAAGAGGAGATCAATAATACTCCAACTGCAAAAAAACATATAGTTCGGGGTATTTATATGTAATTTGAAAAAATAAAAATAAAAATAAAAATTGAATTTAAAATACAAGTGCATGCTAAAATTTGTTTCAATTAATTATTTTGACTGATCGATATATTACTTAATTCAAGATTAACTTTTATAGTCACCGGTTTTGCATTAGAGTTGAACGTTCGTCCGATCTAAATCTACTTGCATAAAATGTGATGATCGAGTGTATTTCAATGATGATTGATCGAGTGATAATAGAATTAATTGTGTATCTTACCTATCGAGGAGGATCTACACACAAATAGCATAATATATAATTAATAGCAAATAAATATTATTAGTTGGTATAACAAAAAGTAAGATTAAGAAATTAAATAGGGAGAGCTTCAAGGAGGCCAAAGAAGAAAAAGATATTACTACATTTTCTTATTAAGTAACTCTCTTATACACTTGTTGTATGATGCATTCACTCAATAATTAATATTGTTTATACTAAAAAATATGTTTTGATTACACTGAAAAGTTTGGTTAGATTATACTGAAAATCGATTTTTAGTGTAATCTACAGTGCACTAGGTGCATATGAAAGTTGCACTTTCCTTTTATATTCACAAAATACAAATATTGATTAACGCATGGGCAATATTCCTTGAGTAAGTTTTATATAAAAATTGTTTATGATAAGTTTATCAAGAAACTGTTTTAAAGTATCAAATATCTGACTAGGAGTATCGATAATCTCACCAGGAGTATTTTTAATATGGGTTCAATTTTTTTTTACAACAATTACAATATAATACCACCCGATCCAAATTAATAATACTCCTGATAAGATTATTGATACTCCTTATCAAATATTCGATATATTAATATAATTTCATATAATACTTTGCCATGTTCCTTCAAGAAACAAAAATCTTGAGGCCAGGGTTAAACAAATTTACTGGTCGAATCGGATTACAGAGGCAACATTATGTGTTCACCCTAACAAATATTATGTGTTAGCTCATAGAGTATTATGCCAACAGTAACACATTATTTAGATCTGTAATATTTCGAATTAGTCAGAACATTAAAGATGTTCACCAAAAAAGTACAAATTCCAACTAACTTGCACCAATGGTCGTCCTCTATGAACACAAAACAGTTGATCCAATCCAAAACTTCCATTTTCAAATTTTTTTCAAAGGTAAGCAAATGAGCATTTTACCGATAACTCTTAAGAATTCAGATGATAAAAACAGCAATAAGAAACTATCTGCAGTCACTGAGTCACATCTTCAAGAAGGAACAAATCGTTATCAAATAAGTCTCAGCTCGCATTCACCACCCTTGATTATATATCTCACCCATGGAAGAGCTTGATAGCCATTTTTTTCGATAATTTCCAAGTAACGAACCTACACATCGAAGCTTCAATCATACGGATCTTGCAACAATGAAATTCATTCGGCAATAAATGGATAGAAACATAACAAGCAATATGACCATTGGCAATAGTAAGGCCCCAAAGTAGAAGATCGTCTCATGTTCTCTACGTTGTACCAAATTAACTTTCTTGGAACTACGCTTCATTAATAGAAGATCAAAAGAGATCCCTAATATTGAAATATTAGAAACCACTTGCTGGACTTGATAAATTTCCCTGTGTCGTTCAAACTGAATCATTTCATTTGTAATTTTCTAACTGTTATAAAGTTCAAGAATTCTTAAATGAAGATATTCAACTCCAAGAATGACAGCAAGCAAGGCTAAACTCGTATGGACTTGTATTACCTCTATAAAATAATATTGTCGGGATCATAGAAATTTATTATTTTACAGAGTTGTTAATAACCGATTACCTAATAATTTATTATTTTAAAGAGTGGTTTATCAATTAACCTCTTTTCCAACTAGATTTAAGTTTTAGAGAACACAAAGAACAATAGAATATGTTTGCAACTTTTTTTGAATTATTAATTTATGAGTTCAATGGGTCGATTAATTAATTATTTTCTGAAAATAATTCAAAAAATAGGCTCTACTGATTATTTTATCGAAATTGATGATTTTTCTCCATTTGCCCAAGTTGTGACTAGACAAAATTATTATTTTAGCGAGTTTATAAAGTTACTGAATATTAATTTAAAGAGGCCCTATTGTACTATCATATACTATAACTCATGATAGAGACTAGCTATGGAGGAGGAGTGGGCTAATTTGGATCTAAATGTATGGATGAGCTGGAAAATGAGTTTTGCCCCATGGATTCATATAAAAGAAACTGCTTTAATAATCAATGAGAGATATCATAAGATTACATTTTCTTGAAAGCAACAAGGAAAGCGGTCATATTTCCAGAGAAGATGGGAACAGCTTCTTCCCACTCCTAGAAAACAAGAAAACTAAAGAAGCTAACTATAATGCAGCCTAATCATAGTTCATTATGAAATCTAAGCAAGACATTGAAAAGGCAAAATATAAGCACAATATGTTAGAATTTTCTTTCAGAAGATCAAGATGCAGAGAAAAGTAGAATCAAAGGCATTGAACATCATAAAGATGTTGAAAAAGTAGAATGATGTTGATAAGCATGCACAAAACTAATAAGCAAAGAATTAAAGTAAGCTTATAACACGTACCTAACAGTATTTGATAAGCAACCAGAATCCAACATCAGGGAAAGGATTAGTTCAACAAGCTCATTTCCAAAGTCCTCAATGGATCGAAGTAATCTACACTTTAGTTTCTTTCAAGGGATTCAAAGACTCGTGATACAACTTCAGAAGCTCGGGAGCTTCCTCTGTATAACGTAGAACATATCTATCAAGAAACAACTTTTGTGTACAACTAAACATCGCGCTGAAGCTGATATCGTGCTTGACCAAACGTCTAGACACCAAATACTGATACACAACAAATTTAGGTTTGATGTTTTTCTCAAAGCTCATCGACATTATCACAGGCCTCTTGAAAAGATCCGAAAAGTCGCCCCCCATCTCATTGACGAACAACCCCATTATCCTATTAATTTTATCTTTCGATACAGCCATAAATCGGGGGTAAATTCGAAAGCAATTGAGAATTTGTTCCTCAGACAAACCCCATTTCTTATAATGATCGATCTTCTCTTTCCACGAAGCACTACTTAGTTCCCTCATCACAGTTATCCCTAAGATAAAAATCTTCTTCCAAGGCTTAAGCCCCAGTTTCTTAGCCTTATCCACAACTAATTGAAAACTTTCGTGATCAATAGCTAGCCTCCTAGGGCTTATTCTCAGCAATGATGCAATATGAGCATCAGGCACCCCTGCCTCCCTCAAGATTTCTACATTAGGCACAAAAGAATCGTGCAATTTCTCCCTAAAAATTAGAGGATACCGCAAAATAGAAAACATGACATCACTATCAGAACTCAAAAAACTCCTAAGAAATTCAACACATGGAATTATCTGAGACTCTAAGCTTCTTCCTAGCAAACAAGGTTCCGACACCAAAATCTTAGCTATATCAGAGCTAGAGAACCCTAATGACTCTAAATAGAGAATCTTGGGAGAAAAACTAGTTTCGGGAACTTGCCTGAACACAAGGGGCCATTTCTTCACAATACTTGAGATTTGGGAATCTGTAAGATTATGATTCTTGAAGAACGCGGTAACTGAGTCGGGTCTTTCGGGGGAATCAAAATTGAGATACTTGGAATAGAGCAGGGCCCTTTCTGGCAAAAACCCGTGCGTGTTTTTCAGATAAGTTTCAGGGAATGAAGCTTGATTTGAGGTTTGGGGATTTTCGATGGAGGATGAAAATCGGTTGAGTTGAAGGGGGACGAATTTGTTCGCTGTGCAAACGTAAGAGAACCTTGCTTTGTTGAATTTGATTGTGCCTAGTAAGTTCGCCATTGTTAAGTGTGGAGATTGAAAGCACGTACCATTTGTAATCATAATGCCCAAATCCAGAATTTCAAACGGGGGGCCTGCTTCAAACCCTAGCCGAGTTTTGCTAATTTCTTTTAATTTTTTTTTTTAATTAGTTTACTATTAATACTTTATGGAGAAAATTACAAAATGGTTCCAAAAAAAAAAATTAATTACAAATTAATTCAAAATATTTTTCTGTGTAGATATTTTTTTATATGTTTGTACAAATGCTTATTTTTTTATATGTTTGTACAAATGCTTTCAATCAATTTATAATTGGGGTTCTTTTTTTTAACAATATGTAAATGTTCCTATTTTATTATATAATGAATAATATTCTTTACGAAAAAATTATTACTGTTTAATTAATATATGTTTAATAAAATAATTTATATTATTTGAAAATAATAGTTTATAGTACAAATAAGGAGCATTTACAAATTGGTTCAAAAAAGAACCATAATTAAAAATTGGTTTAAGAGATTTACACCGACACATATTTGCAAAAAAAATATATATATATATATTATCTATTTGTGTAAAACTTTTGAATCAATTTGTAATTATGGTTCACTTTTTGAACAATATAACTAATACTTTTCAAACTAGTTTCACGATCTAAAAAATATCTTTATTAATAATTTCACTCTTCTTTGTATTATTAACTCTATACTCTCAGGTTGTACTTGGTAGACATTATTAATTTTAGTAGGGGGTATAAATTTAGTATAGAAAAGTCATATAAAATTGTTTGGTAGGACATATAAAAAAGGTCATACTAATTTATGCAAAATTCTTATACTTACTTGGTAGGAAGTAATAAAAAAGGTAAAAATTAGGTCCGGCAGCCTCCGGCGACTTTCCGGCGGCGGTCCGGCGACTTTCCGGCGACTTTCCGGCGGTCCGGCGATTTTCCGGCCAAATTCCGGCTGTCCGGCGACTTTCCGGCGGCAGCGCGGCGGTCCGGGGTGGTCCGACGGCGGCGGTGGTGGTCCGGCGGCGGCGGTTCGTGTGACAAACCAATAATAAAATAGTACGACCTTTCGGACCGAATTAATTTTGTAAAGGTAAATAGTGCTTTGGAGGTATTACGCCTTACTATTTTACAGGGTCGGACATATAAGAAACGGGTCGATATTATTTTAGTATGCCCTACCAAGTGAAATATTAATTATACAACACCCCATAATATGACATTTTACTGCCTACCAAGTGGAGCCTCAATGTGATTAATCTACTGGTTGTTATTTTATTTTTATTTTAATTTTAACTTTTATCGGGCACTATTTAATTATGAGTATCACTACTCGTATCTCAAAAACCTCTAAATTTACTCCACCAATTAAACATACCACAATAAAATTAAAAAATATTATAAAATATACTACATTTCATTCTTATAATATCATTGTTCCATCAAATATATATAGGGTAGATTGCGTCAAACCCCCATGTGGTTTGTAAATATTGTCATGAAACCCCCTGTGTTTTAAAAATTGTGTGAAACCTCATTGTGGTTCTATAAATATAGCATGAAACCCCCCTTATGGTTTTATAAATATACATGAAACCCCTTGTTGTTTTATACATATAGAATGAAACCCCTAATTCTGTTAATATTAACAGTAGTAACTCAGACACGGTTCATGCAAATTTTAGTTGATTTTTTTTTTTTTTTTAGTACATCGACACAACTATCCCTCCATTAACTATATTAAATGCTCCTTCTATTGTGAGTTTTTTTATTTAAGTTTTTTTAATAATCTTATGTTTTTTATACTTATTTATTTAATTATTATCAATAAAATATTATAAATAGATGAGAATTGAGAAATACTTTTAAAAAGTCCTCTTTATATCTAATTATATATTAATATATCATCTAGTAAATAATTTGTGTGTTAATTTGCAGTCAGAAATATTAAAAAAAATACATATAAAAATTAAAAGAAATTGGAACCTACTTTGCGCACTTCTCGTTCTAAAGAAAACTAATATCAACAACAAAAAAAAATTATTCTTGGTCAGATCTATATATGTTCACAATAAGCAAAATTTATTCAAGAAATTCACTGATTTTTTTTTGTATAAATTTTAAAATTTTACTTGGAGATAAACCGTAGTTTTAATATTTTTTAGTTTATTTTTATAAAATCAAAATTAATTATTAAGAAAAATTAGTCTTTTTTTTTTTAGTTTTTCAAGTTCTTAAGGATTTTTAATAAATTTTTTCAATTTTATTATTTAAATATTCAGCAATTTATAAAATATTTTTCAAATTTTAATTTGATTTTTTTTTTCAAATTTTCCAAAATTTAGAGAAAAAATAAAAAAAATACCAAATTTAAGGTTAAAGTACTTGTTGGTGATCAAATTTAATCGTGAGGATTAGTAGCTATTTAGTTCGGTTTAAGACCATCAATCAATAACGTGTGATTGATTATCACCGTATATGATAAATCGAAGGTTCGGGTTATGAAATTGTGAATATGAGAGTCGAATCCGTATTTATTTCGTATGTGTGCACGTTTAGGTGTGTTTGTGTGTGTTTTTTGGAATATTTTTAAATTTGAACTTGTATTTCTTAGCTGGAGAACAACTATTTATAGAGACTAGCAAGCAGGAGGTGTTCAAGACTCTTGGACTTCCTAGCTTGCATGCTAGACAAGTGTCATTTGACCTTGTTTGACCTTATCTAAGCTGAATCTTAGTTATAAAGCCTTATTTGGTCTTATCTCGGACTTCATTGTTGTTCGTCTAGGTCGGCTTGATTGATCCAGTATGGCCTTTCAATAAGAGTTGTTCGCCTTGTGTAGATATGGCTTGGAAGTTGTTCGCATGCGCATCATGTTGAGATAAGTTTTGGAATCTTGGTTCTTTGTTCGTCTACATGCACCTCTTAGGCTGGTAAATATACCACCCTTTTGACAATGTTGCTCGTCATTAATGACTTGATGTAGGGTCCATATCTGGCCTCGGGTCTCAGGACCTGTTCGCCAGTATGTTGTTCGTCGCGGGAGTTGTTCGTCGTTTAGTACACCCTTGGATTGATTTGTACACTCCTCTTTGATTTTATTTGTTAATCTTCTTTGATTTGGAGTTGATTCTTCGTAATCCCTATTACGTCCTTAATCCTTGTTCGCCTAACAATGATTGATGTTCGCCTAACAACAGTACTAATTTTGAAATTAAATAAATTAAAAGACTAAAATCAAAATCAATAAAAACATAGAGAATAATTTACCACATATTTGTATAAGGAAAACTTAGTCATTTTATGTGTGTCTATTTTTGTCTTTAAAATTATGTGGTATATTAAAAGTATTTTAGGGTATAACTAGTGAGGTTCATTATGTATCCATACCTGAATTTTATACTTAGTTCACTTATTTTTAAGTTCATTTAGTTCAAATTTATTTACCTTTTTACATTTTTATTGAGGAAAAAATATTTTTTTTATATCTATTATGACATGATTAAAATTTGTATATAGTTTTTAGAGATTATTTTTTTGTATTGTAAATAGTGATCATAAGTACTAGACAATCTTATATTATAATAGGAGGATGTACCGCTCCTGCTTTCGACAAGTGGCCTATTCTATAGTTGCCACGTGTTTCTCTAAATTTAATTTTGTTAAATTGTATAGTTGTAACTGCTTTCTAAATTATTAAAATGGTTAACTTGGTTAAGGAAGGCAATGTGGCGTTAATTGATTGGAGAAGACGAGTCGCGGGTTAAGTGATGGTTCGGATACGAAAGGGAGAACAAACGCCAATGGACCTTGGAAATGTTTTCCCCTGATGCAGAATTGTGTCTCGGATTTATTCCTTCCGTTGTTCTCACACGCTAGCATCTTTTCCTTCTCCTCTCACTGCCTCTCAGTGTTTTGCCAATTTCCGATGTATGAGTATTTTTCTTCTATCGCCAATTTATTTTCTGTATTTGTTAGTTCAGTGCATTTTTCTTTATCCAGACTATGTCGTAATGATGCAAGAAAATAGTTGGCTGCAAAATTTTAAGCGCATAAGTCATTAGTGAAATTTGACAGGTGATTTTTTGTTGCTCCAATGACAAATTTCAAATTATTTTGATGAGTCATGATTTTTTGTTGTTCAATGCCAGAAAAAAGCCTTTAAATAGTAAAAAGATTAGCAATTGATTCACTTACGTGTATTAGCCTTTTCAAACTTACTTGATTCTTACAATTCCTAAACTCCTTCTCTCTTTTGGCATAAAAAAAACTGATGTAATTTGATTTCTTACTTTTGTTGGTCTTTCTGGTGGATAATGCTCCATGCAAAATCCTCTAATTTCTATTATTATATAAGTGCCTAAGTGGCTAAAATGGAAATTTCACAACAAAAGGCTGCTGCGATTAGCTTTCGACACTTGAAGGAACTGACCAAGAAAAAATTGAAGAGGAGGCATTTTCCAAAGACGAACAAATATACACCTCTCAAGGTGAAAGTTCGTGCTTGGAGAACCCTTTGGGAAAGGTTACCCACGAGATTTGAGTGCAATTCTAGATATCATTGAAGATAAGTGTGCGTTATGTGATATTGGGACTGAAACGGTACGTCATGTTTTATTTTAGTTATGGCGGCTTACCAAATTCAAATGTCCATGTAACGATTCATGGTTTGTCTATATAACAATTTGTCTTAAAATATTGTGAATTAGCTATCAATACACTGTACAAACTTTTAAAATAATTCTATAATAATTATATCATTTCATGTTCTTCGATCCATATTCCATCTCGAGTATGTATAGAGTGAAATTGGTTTATATATGAATCACTGAAAGGTATTAGTTGTTTACACTAAAGAGTATTAGTTGTTTTTATTGAAGATTATTATTGGTTTACACTGAAGAGTCTTAGTTCATTTTCACTGAATAACTAAGACTCTTTAGTGTAAATCAGTAATACTCTTTAGTAAATACAACTAATACTCTTCAATGAAAACAACTAATACCCTTCAGTAATTTATGTATAAACAAATTTCACTCTATACTTGGTCTTTCATCTCATATTTATCAATGAATGAATATAATGTATAATAATTTCGAGATTAGACTATGAATAATATTCTAGCTATAGACATTTAAGTGATGTTATAGGGTCTTCATATTGTCCTTTTGGCATTTTTGTTTTGGGGTGTTAATTGAATTTGCTCAGGATCTTAGATTTGATTTTAAAAAAGAAAAACGAAAACTCATTGTTTATTCTTTCAATTCAAGAAATTTATGAATAGAGGTCTAAATAAATAATTAAAAAAATGTTAATAATGCAATCACGCGTTTCAAGATCAAATTACCTTGAAGTTTAAACCGAATGATTGAATAAACAATAAAGACTCCTAAATAGCAATGACACCAAACACTCATATTGGCCACTATCCATGTAATCCAACTTAAAATATAGATGAACCCACAGAAAAACTCAATTTCATTAAGTAAAAAGCTTCCAATTGGTAAGATGTTCTAAGTTTACTCTTGGGAGATCAAATAGTGATTATTGCGATGATACACAACTGAAACACCTCGCATTAATCTCATATTGTTACATATATTTCAAGCATATGCAAATCATGCTGGGGACAATGCAATATGGTTTTATTTATTGGGATGAAGGACGTGCAGAGAGATCAAGAATGAAATTATGCATTAGTTAACTCAGAGATGATGTATAAAATTGATGATTTATGCATATCATGACTTTCCGCATTATGACAAGTGTATTTCAATTTTTTTTTAAATCTAAGGACTAGATTTAAAACTAATAGACATGTATCTAAAGGATCATGATTGCAGTAAAGTAAAACTGCAAAAGCTTCTTTCCATCATAGTTCTTGAAGAATGAAGATTTGCAGTAGAGTAGAAATTGAAAAAGCTTTTTTCCATCACAATTCTTGAAGAATGAAGATTTAATTTATTTATGCTAAAAAATTAATAATTTCTATTTATGTACTACTAATGCCCTTGCTGTTGATAGGCGAGCAGAAATGTCATTAGGGCGAGCAGAATTAACTCAAAGTATTCACTCTTAAGACAAAGTTAAGCCAACAAAATCAGGTTGAGCTGGAAACGTCAGGTGAACAGGATTGTCCACCTAACACTTTTAATTAGTCGAGCAGCTTTAACCTAAAAACCATGTGGACCCAGATGACACCCCGGCGAGCATATCTAGCACATCGGCGAACAGATCTGGCGGCAATATCAAGACAATAAATTATCAAGAATAGAGACCAACAAAATCAAACTAAAGACTCCTCAAGGACAAGTCCAACAGGACGAACAACTCTTGAATACGAGCAAGTCCAGTACTAGAGGATATAATTTAGTTTAGATAAGGTCAAAATAGTCAAAGCCCAAGTGTCACACATGCACACTAGGGAGGTCAAAGGTCATGTACACCTCCTGCTAGGCAAACTTGTATAAATACTTAGATTTTTTCAGCTAATAAAATAAGCACAAATTCATATACACGTCCAAACTTCGATTATATACCCAAAGCAGCTCGATTCTCTTATATACGAATTAAATACATAACCTATACACATGTTAATTCAATCCCAATCCAAATTTTCGTATTAACTAATTATGTTAGTGATCAATCACACGTAATTATTTGGTGATCTAATTAACGATTAAAAATAATCACTAATCCTTGTGATAAGCAAAGATCATCAACAAATTGGCACTAGAAGGAGGGTCCCGGACCTTCGATTTAAGGATTCAAGTGTGATTAAGTAAGAACTTCAAACTTAAACTTGAAGAATTGAAGAAAGGTGTTCTTGGTGTTATTCATTTAAGAACTTTTAAAAACTAACACTCAATCATCAGTTAAAGATGCCCCAGTCTAATGAGACTCAACACTCCCAGCATGTGACAAGGGATTCACGTTCAAGGATGTCCCAGGCTGGTAGGTGAGCAGAAATAGCCAGGCACGAGCAAGAAAACCATCCAACAGTTACACATCAACCAATGTCACCTGAGCTGGATGCTTTTGTTCGCAATCCTGATGAACTAGCTCGAACAATCGCAATGCTTCAGGCCTTGCAAAAATAACAAGCATAGCCTGGCCCATCTCATATCCGAGCAAGGCATAGCCCAACAAGAGCTCGCGAGCATGAGAAGGCCAGAGATGACCATCAAAATGAGGCAGACAGTGCCCAAGTTCGTAAGATGAAGGGCAAGGAAAAACAGCTCGCCAAAGCTACCAGCCATGGAGAATCAACCCCAAATCAAGCTCTGGGGGCTAGTCAGGGCACACGCCAAAGTGCACTGAACAGATTAGGCCGCCATGGTCGGGGAGCAACAGAGGTCCATCCAATAGCAGAAGTACCTCGCCCAGCCTACATACCAGCTCGCCAGTCAGTCCACGAAAGGCTGACTAGGTCAGCTTTTGGTTGCCTAGGCCCAGATATGGAGTCCAATCCTAGGAGGCCAGTCCAGGGGATTCCCATACCAAACGAGGGACTGCGGTAAACAGATGGTCATGCACCTCTGTTCGCCGAACAGCCTCCAAGTCAAGGGGGATCCTTGGAGGAACTGGTCTCCATGAGGAAAGCAATTGAAAGCATGCAGGGTCAGTTGGACCTGCAAAGAGGTTATGGGAATACTGCTCTTCCTACCTCAACATTATCTTCAGTAATTCTAAAAGCTCACATTCAAAAGAAGATCCAATTCCCTGCAAGTACACAATATGAAGGCACGGCGGACCCCCGGGTGCATTTGATGAAATACTCTGATTATATGATATTAATGGGGGCAAGTGATGCAACCCAGTGCCGCAATTTTCCATTGACTCTGGGGGACCGTGTCCATAAATGGTTTTTGGCTCTACCACCAGCTTCAATTCATTCGTTTGCCCAGCTAGGCAAGGAATTCTTGTCCCATTTCTCTACGGCCGGGTCTTATCTATCCTAGAGACATCGGCTATCCGACTTAAAATAAGCTGACGACGAGTCGGGCCGTTCGTATTTGGAAAGATTTGACAAGGTCTTGCTAGAAGGGGAATCAGTCAGTGAAGACACCAAAATTGTAGCCGTCCTAGCTGGATTGAAGAAGGGCACTAAACTTTGGAAAAATGTACATCTCAGATGCCCGAAAACTTATGATGAATTTCGTGATCAGGCAGGATTCTTTGTCTCTATGCACGAGGCCTTGCAAAAAGACATGGGGGACAAAGGTGAACAGAAGGAGAGTGGGAAAAAGACTAGTGGTGGAGGTTATCGTGCCCCGAAGAAAATAAAAGCATTTAACGAGGGGACAAAACTGAAAGACAAGCTGAATCATGTACTTACCATATCAATCGATGTGGTGTACAATAATGTCCGGGACAAGGAATTACTTACTCCTCCCATAAATATACGTCAAGACGCTAGCAAGTTAAACCGAAACAAGTATTGTACCTACCATCAAAGTGTGGGGCATTTTACAAGTGAATGTCGTGACTTGCTGAAGCAATTGTGGCGATTCTATGAGGAGGGGAAGCTATCTGAGTTTGTGAAAAGACAACCCGGTAAGAGAGACAGAGATGATAATTCCGAAAAAGAGGATATAGAGCAAGCTCCTCGCTGGAATCGAGCTGGACGACCAGCTTCGGCACCAGCTGGAGGTCCAGTTCCTGAAATCCAAATGATGGAGCCTGCAGGACCTGTTGGTGGTTGTTCTAATGGGCGACCGCCAATCCCAAATCGAAAAAAAAAAGGCTGAGCTACGTGCAGTTGCCCAGGTGCAAGAAATGGGAGTCAACCTATCCATTCTTCACACAGCAGAGTTGACCATCACTGAAAAAGATTTGGAAGGAATCGTAACTCCCCATAACGATTCCCTCGTTATCTGCACCAAGATAATGGGAACCAAAGTGCACCGACTCTTGGTGGACACCAGAGCCTACACCAACATCATCTTCAAGAAAATGCTTGATCAGCTAGGCGACTATGCTAGCTACATTCAAGATTCTAATCACCGAATCCTAGGCTTCGGAAATACTGTAACAGAACCGTTAGGAATAATTAGGTTGTCTGTACAATTGGAATCAACCAAGGATCCCGAAAAGAATATAACTAGAATGGTGGATTTCCTGATCGTGGATCAAGAGTCCACCTACAATGGGTTCCTTGGCCGACCGTTTCTAAATGAATTTAAAGCAGCAGTTTCAACCTACTACTACTGTGCTAAGTTCCCAACAGCCAGTGGTGCGGGAACACTAAAGGGAGACCAAATGAAAGCTCGGGAATGTCTCCTTCAACTGCATCCAATCAGAGAACATATATTTATGATGGAAGCATCAACCAACCATTTTGATAATGAACCATCAATTCTTGAAGACATTTTGGGGACCCAGAAAGATCAGATGGACATAGACAAACAACCCTCGTCCATGGGCGAACAAAGTTGCTAGACGGCGAGCAAACCTTGCCAGTAGCAAAATTGTCAATGGTTACCGATGAACTGAGTTCATGCATCAACTTGGAGGGCCCAGTTGTGGCGACCAACAATGGCACTAATCCAACAGAGGATTTTGACCACCGGTTAGGTGCAGAACCAATGAACATCGAGGATGAGCTAAGCCCGGAAGGGCCAATCGTTGATCCTCGGTGGAAGGGACAAAAACGGCAAGCAACTCCAGTCGAAGAACTGGAAGCCCTCAAAGTTAACCCTAACCGTGATGATCTCGAACTTTACATCGAATCTGAGCTCCCTGAGCCTTACAGGACTCGAATGGCAGAATTTTTGAAAGCTAACCTCGATGTCTTTGCATGGTCACATGCTGACATGGTGGGAATCAATCCAAAAGATGCTTGTCACATGCTAAACATCAATTCAGCCCGAAGACCCATCCATCAAAAATGACGGAAATACGGGCCCGGCAAGTATCAAGCTCTGAATGAAGAAGTCAAGAAGTTGTTGGACAACGACCTAATCAAACAGGCGTTGTGCCCACAATGGGTTGCAAATCCCGTCCTAGTGCGAAAGCCAAATGGAACCTGGAGGCTATGCATAGATTTCACAGATCTGAATGCAGCATGCCCGAAGGATAATTTTCCACTTCCGCACATTGATCAACTGGTGGATAGCACAACAGGGCATGAAATGTTCACATATATGGATGCTTTTGCTGGTTACCATCAAATCCTAATGCACCCGGACGATCAAGAAAATACGGCCTTCTACACAAACAAGAACTTACTTTGCTGGAAAAGAATGACATTCAAATTAATCAATGCAGGAGCAACTTACCAGAGGCTGGTGAACAAAATGTTTGACGAACATATCAGGGAGACGGTGGAGGTGTATGTTGACGACATAGTCGTCAAAAGTACTCGAAAAGAAGACCACCTCCAACATTTATCCCAGGTGTTCAACATTCTTCGAAAATACAACATGAAGTTGAATCCAAAGAAAAGTAGTTTCGGAGTACATTCGGGAAAATTCCTGGGCCATCTGGTTAGTAAGCGGAGAATCGAAGTATATCCTGCAAAAGTTAAAGCAATCATTGATATAGAGCCTCCTCGTTCTATCATAGAAGTACAAAGGCTGACAGGATGCCTAGCAACTTTAAACAGGATCATATCACGATCAGGGGACAAATGTCATCCATTCTTTGAAGCCATCAAAAAAGGCAATTTTACGTGGACAGGAACCTGCCAGAAAGCTTTCGACCAGTTAAAAGACTATCTTGGAGATGTTAAGATTCTGTCAAAACCAATCTCCGGCGAGAAGCTATACTTATATCTGGCAGCATCGGATATGGCCATAAGTTCGGTATTGGTGCGAGCGGAGGGAAAATATCACCTTCGCATTTACTATGTCAGCCAGGCCCTGCACGAAGCTGAGGTGAAATATTCACCTACAGAAAAACTGGTATATGCTTTTGTAAATGAGTGTTAGAAAGTTAAGACCATACTTCTTCGATCATCAGGTTGAAGTACTAACAACTTTCCCGCTCAGACATATATTGCACCGACCCGATACAGCTGGCCGTCTGTTAAAATGGTCCATAGAGATTAGCCAGTTCGGAGTGACCTATGCACCTCGAACAACGATTAAGGGTCAAGCATTAGCCGACTTCATAGTCGAGTTTACTTTTCCCCAAAATCCGACGAGAGGGCTAGATCACCCATGGCATCTCTATGTAGACGATTCTTCAACAAATTTGGCCTCGGGGGAAGGGGTAGTTCTCATCAGCCCCGACCGACAAGTATTCACTTCGGCAGTCAAATTCGAGTTTATGGCCACCAACAACGAAGCTGAGTATGAGACCCTCATTGCAGGTCTCCACTTATCACTAGCAGTTGGAGTCAGACGACTCCAGATTTTTAGAGATTCTCAACTCATTGTGAGCCAAGTACTGGTGAATATGAGGCCAGAGACGAACACATGATCGAGTATCAACGAATTGTTGCTCATTTTGTATCTATGTTAGACCAAGTATATATCCAGCAGGTACCTCAAACGAGCAACACACAAGCTGATGCCCTAGCAAGATTAGCAACGAGTGACGAGCCAGCAAATCTAACAGACATCGTCATTACTAGGAAAACCCAATCTTCGACGGTGGATTACGAAGTAAATTAAGTGGTCGAACAAAAATATGACGATGATTGGAGAACTCCTATAGCTAAATACTTGAAAGACGGTGAACTGCCAAGCAATTCTTTTGAAGCTGCAAGAATAACAAAACAAACAGCTAGGTATACCCTGGTAGACGAGCAACTTTACAAAAAGGACTTTTCAGTCCTGCTACTCAAGTGTTTGTCTAGGGGGCAAGGAAGGACTACTTTGGAAGATATACATTCCGGAGCCTGTGGAAATCATGTTGGGGGGCAAGCTTTGGCCTACAAAACTGTAAGTCAAGGCTATTACTAGCCGACCTTACGAAAAGATGCAATCCAGATGGCCAGAGCTTGTCACCAATGTCAAATATTTGCTCCAAGTATCCATACCCCTGCTCAAGAACTCATTTCGATTTTCAGTCCTTGGCTTTTTGCACGATGGGGAATGGATATTATTGGACCTTTCCCGCGTGGAGAAGGAAATGTACGATTTGTTGTTGTGGCCATGGATTACTATACAAAATGGGCAGAAGCAGAAACTCTAGTTAAAGTTACCCAAGAAAAGATGATTGGCTTTATATGGAAAATCATTGTCTGTCGGTTCGGAGTTCCTCAAACACTTGTAACAGACAATGGTCCTCTGTTTGATGGAAAAAAGCTTCGAGACTTCTGCACAAAGTGGGGGATCAGAAAGCACTATTCAACCTCTTATCATCCACAATCAAATGGTCAGGTGGAAGCCGTTAATAAGATAATCAAGTGTTGGTCCCGGTACAAGACTGAGGAATTCGTGTATGGGGGGGGGAATACACGTATACCAATTTTTCAACCTTAAAACTGACTGAGTCCCCTTTGCTCAGAGTGGTAAAGAACTAGGAGCTGATAACACACCTACTGACTACACTTGGTGCGGGTCAGTTGGCCAACTATCAGTTCAAGTTCAGTGCGGAAATGTTTGAGCCCTGAAAGTTTAAAGTCTTGTTTACTTTGCTTTCTGAAAAACTTGTTTTACTCAAATCTGAAGAGTGTTTAGTAGGGCAGTGCTCTTTTGAAGATCAGCCTGATTGATTCAGGCCTGATAAACTTGAATGCAATGAATGAACAAGTAATATAGCAAGTATGTGCAATATCAAAGCAGTAAGAACACAAGGAGTTTAACGTGGTTCAGAGTCTCAAGCTCCTACGTCCACGGCCTGACTTAACAGGAAATCCACTCAAGGGATTCTTGTTTTTAACGTGCCAAGGTGCACCAAGACCAGCTAACCTCACTGATCTATACAACTCCACTTACTAACACTCTAACTGACTTACTTCCAACAAGCCTATCTTAGGGTTTTGGTTTCAGTTTGGATTCCAACTAAGTTGAGATTATCCTTACAAGGCAAAGCTATGCTAAGGATTGGATAATCTCTCTAAGCTTAAGATAATTCTAATTAGCTCTTGGAATACAGAATAACTCTCAATTGCTAAGAAACACTTGGGAAATTTAGAAGGTTTCGAGTGCTTCTCTTAAAGGTTGAATGCTTTGAATGCTTGAGAGTTTGAGTAATTTCTGGCTTGGAAATTTCCCGTAACCTTGAATGGGTTCAATGCCTTCTGTATTTATAGGTGATTTGAATAACTATCCGTTGGAGAGATAGCCTTCTAGTCATCTATGTAGAGTGGCTTCAAACGGACATATCTTCATGCAGCAGCCGTCCTTGCATGGATTTGGCATTTGCATTAAATGCACATTAAATGCTTGCCCGTTGAATATGCAGTCAGAATTCAGTCTTCATGTCAGGTTCCGTACGTGCGTGTCCTTCTCGGATTGGTCCACGTCATCAGGTTGGTGAGAATGTCATAACTTATTCCTGAGCTTCAGGCTTGTCTTATTAAGTTCATTTTGTCTTGAGCCCACCAGTCTTGTCCTGACGCTGAAATTCCTTTTGCATTGCTTGGCTCTACTCCAAGTCTTCCCATTAACTCAGTGACATCCCGTTCCCTTCAGGACTGAGTTAGTAATGACCTCAGGGTCATACTCTTCATCACTGACACTTACTCAGCCAGCTTAGAAGACTGCCATAAGTTCAGGATGGTGCTCTTCGTCTTCAGGCTCTGAGTCTTGATTGTCTCCAGTGAGTTCTCCTCTCACTGAGTACCTGTGAAGTGTAAAATGACTAAGTACTAATCCTAACCAAGACTAGCCTGACAAAGACAGATTAAGGCAATCATCTTTTCAGGGGCTTTGGGATCTTAATCAAAACTGACAATGTCCCAACAATTTCCCCCTTTTTGATGATGCCAAAACACTGAAAAGATCCTCAAAACACTTAGAGGAAACAAGATAAACCTATCTATAAGATAAGACAGTGTTCGAGCAATTCTTGATAAAGTACAGAATTTTAAACAACAGCCAAAAAGACAATGAGTTTTTGTCTGTGGGCAAAAGTAATAGATTTCATTGATTGATGTGGAAATGATTACAATGAATCTAATCTATTACAAAGAAGCCTGTGAACACCTAGACTAATCTCATTTCAGGCTTGAGTCCATATCCTGCATAAACTCTTGCCTTCAGCTCGTCAAGTCTTCCAGGTTGATTCACGTACCCTTCAGCTTTGGCTATCTTCAAGACTTCCATCATAATGGCCTTTGTATCATGCTTTTGAGTTCCAGGAACCAAGGGAGGAGCTCGAATGGTGAACTCAGGAGCCTTCACTTGAACTTGAGCTGCCTCAGCCTCCTCCAAGATCTTCTGGAATAGCTCAGGATGGTTGTCCATCATGTAGTCAGTGAAGTGGGCATTGATATCGTCAGTGTCGCCCCACTTCTTCACAACAAACCACAGTCTAACAAATTCATCCCTTGCATTAGTCCAAAACTCCTTCAATGTCTCTGAGACGAACTCATCAACAAAAGCTTCCCTTGCTCCTGATTCTGGCCTTCTGACTTGAAGAATTATTGATTTCCTAACTGTTGGCTTCTTCCTGTACTTCCTTGGCTCAGGCTTCGCCTTCTTCCTCCTTAGCAAGCTGATCACTGCATCATCTAGTTCACGTTGTTGAAGCTCAGTGATATCCGTCAGCTTCTCAACCTTCTTCTCTAAGATGCGCATCTTCTCCTTCTGAGCAATTTCAGCTCTGCGCATAGCCTCAGATTTTTCAGATTGATCTCCCCACGCTTCAGCACATAGCTCCGCAACCAACTCACCTAAGTAAGTGATGGGATTCTTCCTTGAGCTCATGGGAGACGATCTCTGAACTGGCTCAGGTTGTTGCTTGGAAGGTTAATTAGTTTTTGCCTTTGTTGCCTCTTCTCTCAGCTTGGCAACAATTTCCCCTCCTTTCTTTTCCACCACCGCTAGCCTAGCTGACTTCCTCACCCTTAAGATGTTTCCTTCAGGATTGGCTTCAGGGTCAGCTAGAACGGTCTCACCTTGATTGACTGCCTCCGATGCCTCAGGGCGGGATCTTTTCTTCTTCTTTTCCCCCTTTTTGGCATCATCATTGGCCTGGGATGGGAGTGACTCAGCTCCACTGTTGATGACAAAGGAGGCTAAGGATTGAACTTCCAAAACGCCCTCCTTCAGCATCTCAACTCCCGTGGCAATCCCAGTGCCTGCGTAAGAAACTGAACTGATAGCAGCATTGACTTTCTTTTCAAAGACCTCCATAGAGAGTTGGAGTCTTTGTTCAGCCTTGGTGATCCTTTCCTCCACCTTCAAGGACTCACCGCTGACTCTGCTAGCCTCAGTTAGTAACTTTGCCGATTCCTCAGTGGCCTTTGCCAAAGTGTTTGCCACTGACTGAGAGGTGCGATCCATCCTCCCTGACTCCAGCTCTAGTTTGGACGCTGAGTCCTTCAGGGCCTGAGTGACAATAGCTCCAGTCTGAACTGCAAGCCTGTCTACTGCCTGATTCATCTTCTCGTCCCTGATCGCATCCCTCTCTTCAAGCTTCTTGAGAGTGTTCCTAAGCATCTTCTTGGTGCGCTTCCTCTCATTCCTCACTGACTTAGCCGTGTCAGTCATCGTTTTATTTAACAAAATCAGCTCCCTGTTAGCAAGGGTGTTGTAAGCTGACTTCGTCCACCTGATGTGCTTCGCCAGGGCCTTGGAGTCTTCTTCCTTCTCAGCTCGTAGCCTCATTACCTCCTCCTGAAGTTCAGCTAGATTTTCTGAGGTTTTCTCTTGCTTGACCTCCACTATGCTGGTGAATTCAGCATGTCCGACCCCGGTTATGATCACATCCTCATCATCAACGGCCGTCTCAGTTATTGGCTGCTTTCCCTTGTCAGCCCCTGCAGCATCAGTCCCTTCTTCAAGGTGCACTGAAGGCAGTTGTGAAGTAGTCATAGCCGCCTCCTCAGGCTCAGCTAAGCTAACTTGAACCTTGGGAGCAAGTCCCTCGGAACTGAGAGTCTCCTTAAATGCCTCAACATCTTCCTCTTTTGTCTCAGGGCAGGGAATCCCTTCATCGACAGATGTCTCATCGGCAGCTGAGATGTTCACAACATCCTCAGCCACTGGTCCACCCTTGGCACCAGTGTTCTTATCACCTTCCCCCTGAGCCTGAGGCTCAGAGTTCATCTCATCAACTGCCTGTGCAGTTTCCTCCACTGCCTTCTCCAGGTCTCCACCCTGAGCTCCTTCATCATCCTCATCCTCCTTCTCGTCACCTGACAGGATGTCAGCCTTGCTCTTGGACATCAATTCAGCCACTAACTGCTTCAGATTATCGAAGTTCAGAAGTTGAAGCCAGCTAGTCAGTCCAAAGAAAGAGCAAATCTTGGTCTCTTCAGTCTCCCAATGCTCCCAGCCACGAGCATCCACCAGCATATGTTGCTCCTGCATGTTTGATTGTTTGAAGTCCAACCAAACCTTGAGCTCAATCACATACGCCAACAGCTTAGTGTACTTGTATAGCCCAGGCCAGCACTTCCCTGCCCATTCTGTGGCGTTCCCCCTGAGGGTGTTCTCCAGTATCCCTCCTGCCATGTGTTCATCCAGTTCCTCCTCCTCCAATTCAAGGAATTCATCCTCTTCAGTTGGAATGTATTTGGGGCAGTCCTTGGGATTGGGGTATGAGGGAAAGCCTGAGGGGTTTGGAATATTTGGCTCGGCTGACTGGTCAGGCTTATTTATGTGTGAAGTTGAAGGCGCTGACTCAGTAGGATGATTTGGCTCTGAGGTTTGGGGTGGTTGGGGAGTTTGAGGTGTGGGGTTAGGGATGGAAGGTGTTTGGGTTTCAGGGTGTGGGGGTGTTTGAGTGGGTGCTGTCTCAGGCTGCAACGACTCAGCCGTCTCGACAGTCTTTCTTACTTCCTCCAAGTCAGAGGCTCCAGGAGAGCTTGACTTCTCCCTCTCACTTACTTCAGGTAGTTTCTTAGCAGGAGGTTTCTTTATTCCCTTCCTAAGTCTCTTTAGGGGCCTCTCTCCCTGAGCACCCTCCTTTCTGACGTCATCGTCAGTTCCCTCAGCCTCAGACCCGGCCTTCTTGGGATCAAACTCAGTCCCTAACTTCGTGCTCTTCCCTGCCAGCACGACCCTTACCTTCTTCCTCTTCTCAGCCATCTCCACCTCAGGCTGCTCCACCTCCTCAGCAGCAACCTCCTCACCCTCCTTACTCCTCTCAAGGAGGTCATCTACTCGTTCAATAAGACTGGTTGCCACCCTCTTGGCCTTACCAGCTGGCTTTTTGGCCTGACCCTTTGCTTTCGCATTGGGATCAGTCAGCCCTAGCACTGAATAAGTATCACTCAGTGAGGAAAACATTACCTTCTTCGAGGAGAGACTATCCTCGAAGTCGAAGGTATACCCATGGCAAGCATGAGCAATCAGGATGGACATCCTCGTGCCGAAAGACAAGATGGCACTGACGGAAATGTGCTTCTTTTCCTCGTCTCGCGTAAGTTTGTCCAATCCTGTCTGATGGAGTTGATCGAGGACCTTGGCACGTTAAAAACAAGAATCCAAGTTAGTGGATTTCCTGATAAATCAGGCCGTGGATGTAAGAGCTTGAGTCTCTGAACCACGTTAAACTGAGCGTTGTTTATTGTCTAAGCACTTGCTAATTATTTGTAGTGTATGCTCTCTGAGTGTACTTGGAAAGTTTGAAAAGGAGATTAGCTAAGTATTTTAGTCAGGGAGAACCAATCTCACTGACAGGCTTAGGCTAGCACTCGAGAGTTCAGTCTCTCGAGTCACTGCCTTGTTAAGAGCCTGAGCTCACAAGTCAGTTTGGACTGACTTGAGTGCTCTGACTCTTAGCAACGCAGTGACTTGAGTATTCCGTCACTGAACTCAGTCAGGGTGCAAGCTATGCTTTTTAACGCACTCGAGAGTTCAGCATCTCAAGCCACTGTCCTTGCTCAGAGCATGAGACTCCAAGCCTTCTCACTGACTTGGTAACTCAGCCTCTGAGCAGAGCAGTGACTTGAGTATTTCTCCTCTTGCTGAACTCCCTGAGGAAAAGTTTTAAAAAAAAATTTGTGCTCCTGAATTCCCATTTTGGTATTCGAAAACGGGACCATCATCAAGCATATTTTTAAAATACGGCTAACAGAAAGTAAAGGCAAGTGGTCTACAGAATTGCTAGACGTGTTATGGGCATACAGGGTTTCTCCCAGGTCAAGCACTGGAGAAACACCTTTTGCATTAGCATTTGGAACCGAGGCCGTCATTCCAGTTAAATTGAAGACCAAAACATTGAGAACGACCAACTTTGAAGAAGTGGCGAACATCTCTGCCCTATCAGTCGAGCTAAATTTGCTCGAAGAAAAAAGAATCACAGCTGAACTAAAAAAATGAGACATACAAGCAGAGAGCAGAGCGTTACTAAAATTCTCAAGTCAAAATAAGAAAGTTTGAGGTCGGCGACCTCATTCTGAGGAAAAAGCTCGCCCCACCTCCAGGCATATTTGGCCCGACTTGAGAGGGTCCATATAGGGTTACAGTCAGGTTACCCAATGATGCATATGACATAGAAGACTTAGATGGCAACTCGGCCCAATATTCTTGGAATGCAGCTAATTTGAAGAAGTATTTTCAATAGGCGAGCTACTTTGTCTATGAGAAGTGAAAGTGACACTGCTTAGCTGGGCGAGCTACTAAGTTCCTTGGGCGAGCTAAAACAGCATGTGCACAAGTAAGATCCAAAAACTTGCCTAATTTTTTGAAAAATTCCACCAAATATTGGTGGTCGAACAGAATTGATTGGGTCAAGTTGTTTGCGATCTAATGTTATTTTCCTCTTGTATAGTTTAAATTCCTTTAAAAGTTTAAGGTTGGCTTGACAAAATGTATAGTAGTCGAGCTACTTTGACTTTGAAGGTAAATTATGTACTTTGATAAGTTGATTGTTTGACAAAGTGTATAGAGGTCGATCAACTTCAACTTAGTTTATTATGGTTTGCAGTTTAGGTCGTCATTTGTACTTGTAATTTTTGAAAGCAAGTTTAACCTTAAGTTGTTCGTTCAAAGGAGATTCAAGCTCGAGGCACAAGTTGATTATACAATCAAACCCATCAAAGGCTGTTCGTTTTTAAATGAACATAGCCTAAGATCAAAACCCTCAAATTCCTAAGGCAAAAGTTCTTAAGGAACAAAGCCCAACTACATTAAGATTATTAAGCATAAATATAAATGCAAAGAACAATTAATGTAAAGAAAACAAATCGAGCAAAACATGATTTTAGTAATAACTAGGCTTGATCGCCCAAAAAAAAGTTACAAAATAAACTCCTAAAGGGAGCGAACAACTACAGCAAAAGAAAAATACAAGGAAAGACCTATCTAATCCTGATTCTAAGAGCCCTGTCCGGCGGGAGGAAGAATGTTGTCATCTTTGGGGTCTTCAAGAGGCGTCCCAGCTAGAGAAGGATCAATAGGGACCTCTTGAGTGAGCTCGACAATCAGCCCCTCAACATAAGCTCGCTCTTGGAGAGCTTTCTCACTTTGATCGACCAGCTAAGTCTGCTCGCCCCCAGCGACCTCTTCCTCCTCATCGTCCTTGGGGGGACTTGTAATTATGACCCCAGTGTCAATAAAATCGAGCTTGACCCTATAATCGGGCAGATCACCGATTTGGAGGGTTGAGCCTGGGGCTGGAGGGTTGGATTCGATGAAGTTAGTAAGCTCCTTGCCAATCTCCTCAACAACGGACTGGGCTTTGAAATCATTAGCAATCCGGATGCTCTCGGCATAGCCCGCCAAAAAGCCAATGATTGAGCCCACCTCCATCTTTGGGATCAGCTCATCTTCAGTAATACATTTGGCGAGCTGATCTTCAAGGCTAGTAATCTTGGCCATTGCCTCGGTGGGAAACTTCTCGGTGACCTCTTTCTATTGTTGAGCCCGGACGAGCTCGGCACACAGTCGCTCATTCTTGACCATTTTCAGCTTTAGCTCCTCAGAGACCTTGACGTGCAGATCGAGAGCACGCTGCTCACTCGTTTGATGGGCCTTAACCTTATTCTCAAGGTCGGCCACCATTTTCTTCGCCTCAGCCTTCGCATCATCCCTCTCCTTGGCAATGCGGTTTACAGTAGCCGTGTGGTGACGAGCATCCCTCTCCAAATCATCGACCTGGTTGACCAGCTTTTGTACGGTGACCAGGGACCTACTTACCTCCATGAGACACAAAAGACCATTATCACGAGGTGTTTGTGTCTTGACAATCTCATTCAATTCCTTGGTCCAGCAGCGAGGGACCATCTTGGAGGCGCGTCGGACAAAAGGGTCGGGAATTCGCGATAGTTGGCGGGCACCTTCAAGCAGGAATACTGGTGCACCATGTTTGATCGCCCCTGATAGTTGTTGGGGTCATAACTGCACGAAAACATACCAAAGTGTTAAAAAAATAAAGTACATAGGGCGAAGAGAAACTTACGTATCAAAGCAACCTTTATCCCATCCTAGATAGGTCGGGTCAGAGGCTTGCCCAACATGTCCTTCGGGAGCAGCGGCGACCATATGCTGCTCCGAACGTTGCTCCAGCGAGGGAGTTCGCCTGCTTTCAAGCTCTAACGGGCGGGCAATGGCGACCGCATTCTCCTGACCCACCTTGGCCTTCTTGGTCGCCTTCTCAGTATCGGAGATGGGAGTACCATCTCCTCGAAGAAACCTCTTCGATTTGGGAGTTGTAATCTTCGGCGGACTACTAATAGGAGCAGGTTGCTGTGCCGAGCTCGACCCACCAGCTTGTCTTGAGTCATCTTTGCCCCCCTTGTCTGCCAAGGCGATCATCTTCGCCAAAGGTTCAGCCTTCTTCCGTCCTCGTTTGGTCGGCATCTCCCAAACGTGTTGGTCTAAGAGGAGGTAAAAAGGATGAAGGGCAACGGTGACGAGCTGATCTGCAAAGATAGAAGACAACAAAGAGTTAAATTTGGGTGTAACATAATGTGCGAGCAGATCTGTTCGCCAAGATCAAGAAAGTTTACCCTCGGGAACTTGGGCCTGAGCCTCAAGATGGTGAGGATAAGTGGTGAAGCGGGCTACCCTTCTGGTCGATTCGAGACTTAGGTGGTTGACGCTGTTGGAGTTATACGTGAAAGTATGCTTTTACTTTGTATAACTCATGTATTAAACACTTGTTTATGAGAATAATTCTTTTATCACATTTGCTTTAGTTATGATTGAATGTTGAATATCTATTGCAAACCGTTCAATATATAGTACATGTTACATTGTAGTTAATGTGGTGATACCCGATCACGGAAGATCAAATTAACAGTTTCCTTGTAACTAAACGTACAAATTCACGACCTAGGTGGAATTGAGCAATCCGCCATGAAAGGTCGATGTGTATATCTCAGATTGGCTTGTCTTGACCAAGAAATTGCACTAGCACATTTAGTATGTGTTGAAGAGGACCCACAGCGAGGATAAATTCTTCTGTTCTGAAATGTGAAGAATTAGACTTCAGTGGTTATTGATTTCTTAATCTCCGTCACTTAAATAGGACCGTGTGTGCTTAATGGTTACTTTTTTTATTCATGTTGGGTGAGAATCATCGTGACTTCGAACCTTGTGCTTTGGGCAGTAATATTAATCATACGACGGTTGCTAAGATTTAATACGGAGAAACGCGTGGGAGTACAGCTCGTGTGATTAGTCCTCTTGGTGGGCTCAGAAGTTTTATCGTACCAAATCTTGCAAGTGAAGAATCAGTTTCTTCGGTACGGATAATAATGTTGAGCTGTCTTTACTCCAAGGTGAAATATATTAATTAATTTAGAGCTATTCAGAAGCTTAATTAATTAATGGACTTGATAATCTTAAACGCGGGAAATAATAACCGGGAGCCCATATTATCGTAATATGGATTAAGATGGATAGTGCAATATTAATTTATTAGTGGTAATAATTAATATTAATGTTAATGGATTGAATTATATTGGGGCTCAATATTGAAATTCAGAAGTCCATTAGGAGGTCCAATCTTAATTCTCCTTAAAGGCCCCTCAAGTAGCCCATTAAGTAGCTCAATAATGATAAGGTGATTAAAATAAAAAGAAAATAAGGTGTCAAGAAAAGAGAAGATTTTGTTGATTTTCTTGGAAAGATATTATGGAAGATATGTATTCTTGGAATACAAGATTATCTCATATATTCAAGAAGATCCAAATCTTGGGATCTTTACTTGAAATTTTCGAAAATTGTAAGTTTACATGGAGGGTGAGATTTTTGTGGAATATTTTATTATGGAGAAAAGAATATATGAGATATATTCAAGATTTCTTAGAGACTAAGAAAAGATTTTTTCCAAGCCCATATTCATCCAAATTTTCGGCCACCTCCATTATAAATAGGGGATGATTATTTCATCCCCAAGTACATAATTCCATGTGTTGGAAAAATCAAGAGTATATATATTTTTCTTTTTCCTTAGTTATTTAAATTACTTGAAAGCATCTACCACCGGTGATCAAGTAAGGCGAAAGGGAAATACTTGAGAAGGCTTTTGGGTTGATAAAGCGTGATTGTGATTGTCCCGTTTATTCAAAGGCCAATTCTACAAGAGGTACGTAAGTCACATAAATTCTTGTTTATTCCGCCATAGATTTTATGTGAATTAATTCAACATGCATGGTGTTATATTTGTTGTTGGAATTATTATTTGAATTAATTAGGATTAATTCATGCTAGTAATAATTGAATTTAAATTTGTATTTAATTATCATCCCGAATAGATTCCGGGCACCCCTATTTTCCCAACAACTGGTATCAGAGCCACGGTTTCGGGCTCTGATCTTTAAATTGGAATTTAAATTGTTAGACATTAAATTGAAATTGGATAGTAGAATTGCTAGATCTTTTTTGCAGGTATCCAATTGTCATGGTTTTAATGTTATTTTTTTCATGAGTGTGAATTAATGTTTTTAATTCGATTCGTTCGAATTCGTTTTTCTCGTGAGAAAATCCACGATTAGATTAGTTATTTTTTATTTTGACTTGATCATTGTAATAGACTAGTCTAGATCTAGTATTTATTTTTTGTAAATAAATTGTAACCGGATCGAGACGAAGAACGAAGAATTAAAGACGGCGTACCCGGACGACGCATGCATGCATGACGCATGCATGGACGTAAAATCATGCATGGGGTGAAGAATGAGAACGAACGACGAAACCCGGTGCATGGGGTGAGCGAGGTACATGACCCGCGCACGATGGGTGAGCCGAGGCACGGGCGCCGGCGCTAGGCGCGGCCGCTGCTTGGCATCACACCGAGAGGCGCGCGGCCCACTCCGTGGGCCGACGCGTGCCGTATCTCAAGACGTGAAATTTTTAATTTCAGTTCTCGTTTTTTGTGTGATTTTAAACGTCGTCCCGAACCCCAAACGAAGTTGTTTTTAAGAAGTGTTGTTGTTCGAGTGGGAGCGTGTCGAGACGAAAGATGGAAAGCAACAAGGACAATATTTCGCATCAAGACGTGAAGAAATTAAACCGTGACAATTGGATTTGAGTGCTCCAATGTGTTTAATTTTGTTTTGATGGATGTTTTAATTTCGTGCACTTATTATTATTTGTTAATATGTGTTTGCATGATTTTAATTGTCCAAGAAAACCCTTACTTTCGAAAATTACTAAGTATGTTTCTTTAATCGCAATTTTATTCTGGATATTAAAATTGGATTAATTTGGCCTCCATAATTTATTTATTTGTGAAGTTCTTTTGGAATACATTTCCCCCTCGGATCGGCCAAAATGACGGATTTCACATGAATAAATTCTGAAAGGATGATTGTGGATTATTACTAGTGGCGGTATTGACCCTCACCACGAGTGGCTTGCTCAAAGCGAAATAATAATCCTGTATTTAATTATGGTTATTACTTAGGCATAAGAAATTGATTTAACTTACTCCCCTCAGAGTCCCTGTCAATTTTTATGTGATCAAAGTGGGAGCCAACTATTAATTTTGAATTAAGGATTTGTAACTTTTAAGTTTGTGATCCGCTTGAATGTGTTTAAATGTATAGACCACCCCTCGTGGTGCATTTAAATTGTTTTGAGATGTTGGCTGATGCATGATTATATTGTTTTAAGGTTTCAATATAATTGATGTGATCAAATTATGTGATAATTTCATATTTTTCTAGATATTGATATGAATGTATGTTTTATTCTCAGTTCATCATGTCGCAACCTTTTAATCCACTGTTTAGTATACTTAAAGATAACAAACTTGTCGGTGAGAATTATGTTGATTGGAAACGTAATCTTGATATTGTCCTAACCGCTCAACACCACAAATGGGTACTTACTACTCCTAAGCCCCAAGAGCCTGCCGAAGATGCGAGCAAGGCGGTCAAGAAAGAGCATAAGAGTTGGTTTGACTCCGATGAGATGGCTAGGTGTACTATTCTGGCTTCAATGTCAGATGTGTTGCAATACCAACACCAACACCAATACATGGAGACCGCCTCTGAGATAATGCTCAATCTTGAAGCGATGTTTAAACATCAGAACCGTACAGCTAGGCAAATCACCATGCGAAAGATGCTTTCGTTGAAGATGGTGGAAGGTACGCCCGTAAGGGATCACGTTATCGAGGTGATGGGTTATCTCAACAAGTTGGAAGTACTTGGTGTGGAATTTGATCTCCCTACTAAGGTCGATTTCGTTCTCCATTCTCTGTCGAAGAGTTTTGAGCAGTTTCAGTTGAACTATCAAATGAATGACCGGGCAAATAGTTTGCCCGAGCTCTTGCAAGCTTTGGTGTCGGCGGAGACTTTAATGGATCATCAAACTGTTGCTATGGTGGCAAACAGTCCGTCTGCCTCTTCGGATCCCAAGGGAGGGAAGAAGAGAAAGATGATGAAAGGCCAGACCCAAGCAAATCCAATCGTTGCGAAACCTAAGGTGAAGGGCAAAGGAGGTGGAAAGAAAGCTGCTAAGGGTAAGTGCTTCAATTGTGGTGAGAAGGGACATTGGAGGTCAACCTGTTCTAAGCCTAAGAAGACAATAAAGAAAGGTAAGTCTCATGCTTTAGTCGTTGAAACTTATGTTGCGGCGTATGCTACCCACGTCTGGGTAGTGGATACCGGGGCAACTGATCATATTTGTTTCACTCTTCAGGGGTTCCAGCTAACCCAGCGACTTAGCAAGAATGAGATCCTCGTCACTTTGGGGAATGCTACGAGAGTGGCAGCCGAAGCAGTGGGAGTCGTGCACCTATCTTTTGAAGATAGAGTTTTAATTTTAAGAGATGTTTTATACGTTCCAAATTTTAGGAAGAATTTAATTTTAGTTTCTAAGTTGTTTTTTGATGGATATTCAGTTACTTTTAATAAAGTTGTTACTGTTTCTTTTAAGAATGATACTATATGTCATGGAACGTTGGTAAACAATCTCTATACGATTAAGTGTGCACACCACTCAAATAATGAATCTAATAACACGTCGATCATTTCGAGTAATAAAAGAAAGCGCTCTTCGGAGATGAACGAAACACTTCTATGGAATCTTAGACTAGGTCATATTAATCTAAAGCGGATAGAGAGATTGGTGAAAGATGGATCCTTGGAATTATTCCAAGTCGAACCGTTTCCAACTTGTGAATCCTGTTTAGAGGGTAAAATGACCAAGAGGGCATTTGGAGCCAAGGGGAATATAGCTACGGAAGTGTTAGAACTCGTTCATACCGATGTGTGTGGTCCAATGACGATCAAAGCGAGAATGGGGTATGAGTATTTCGTCACCTTCATTGACGATTACTCGAGATATGGGTACATTTACCTTATGAGGCATAAGTCTAAAACTTTTGATAAGTTCAAGGAGTTTAAGGCCGAAGCCGAGAAACATAGGGAAAATAGTATCAAGTTTCTACGATCAGATCGTGGGGGCGAATACCTCAGCGATGAATTCTTAAACTACTTATCGGATGAAGGGATCGTATCCCAGTTAACCGCACCGGGAACCCCTCAACAGAACGGTGTGGCAGAACGAAGAAACTAGACTCTTTTAGAGATGGTCAGATCCATGATGAGTTATTCAGATTTACCCAAGTCGTTTTGGGGTAACGCCTTGGAAACGATGACTTACATTCTAAACTTGGTGCCATCCAAATCGGTTCCTAAAACCCCAATGGAATTATGGACCGGGCGCAAGCCCAGTCTAAGATATTTGCGGATTTGGGGTTGTCCGGCATACGTGCTAAACAAGGAAGCCGGTAAGTTGGATCCACGTTCGGAATTAAGGTTGTTTATAGGATACCCTGCGGGAACGAAAGGGTGTATGTTCTATAGTCCCAAGGATCAAAAGACCGTGATTAGTACACACTTTAAATTCTTGGAGGAACACTATATGAACAATCGGAAGCCTAAAAGTGAAATTACCTTAGAAGAATTGAGAGGTCAAACCTCGATACCAAGTATACAAGATGATGTACCACACGTCACATCTTCACAACCAGAACCCCGTCGCAGTGGGAGGATTGCTAGGCAACCTGAGAGATTTATGGGAATAAGAGAATCTTCGGATTTAATTCCCGGTGATGAATCAGACCCATGGACTGTTGGAGTTATACGTGAAAGTATGCTTTTACTTTGTATAACTCGTGTATCAAACACTCGTTTTATGAGAATAATTCTTTTATCGCATTTGCTTTAGTTATGATTGAATGTTGAATTTCTATTGCAAACCGTTCAAATATAGTACGTGTTACATAGTAGTTAATGTGGTGATACCCGATCACGGAAGACAACATTAACAGTTTACTTGTAACTAAACGTACATTTTCACGGCCTAGGTGGAATTGAACAATCCACCGTGAAAGGTCGATGTGTAAGGCTCAGATTGGTCTGTCTTGACTAAGAGATTGCACTAGCACATTTAGTATGTGTTGAAGAGGTCCTACAGCGAGGAGAAATTCTTCTGTTCTGAAAGGTGAAGAATTAGACCTCAGTGGTTGTTGATTTCTTAATCTCCGTCCCTTAAATAGGACCGTGTGTGCTTAATAGTTACTGCTTTGATTCATGTTGGGTGAGAATCATTGCGACTTCGAACTTTGTGTCTTGGGCAGTAATATTAATCATACGACGGTTGCTAAGATTTAATACGGAGAAACGCGTGCGAGTACGGCTCGTGTGATTAGTTCCCTTGGTGGACTCAGAAGTTTTATTGTACCAAATCTTGCAAGTGAAGAATTAGTTTCTTCGGTACGAATAATAATGTTGAGCTGTCTTTACTCCAAGGTGAAAGATGTTAATTAATTTGGAGCTATTCGGAAGCTTGATTAATTAATGGACTTGATAATCTTAAACGCGGGAAAAAATAACCAGGAGCCCATATTATCGTAATATGGATTAAGATGGATAGTGCAATATTAATTTATTAGTGGTAATAATTAATATTAATGGGCTGAATTATATTGGGGCTCAATATTGAAATTCAGAAGTCCATTAGGAGGTCCAATCTTAATTCTCCTTAAGGCCCCTCAAGTAGCCCAATTAAGTAGCCCAATAATGATAAGGTGATTAAGATAAAAGAAAATTATTTTGCTGATTTTTTTCTTAAATTTTCGAAAAAAAGCATGTGTAGGAGAAATTAGATTTTGTTGATTTACTTGAAAAGATATTATGGAAGATATGTATTCTAGAAGTACAAGAATATCTCATATATTCAAGAAAATCCAAATCTTGGATTTCACACTCACAATTTTTGAAAATTACACCCCTTAATATGTAGGGTGAGATTTTTGTGGAATATTTTATTTTGAAGAAAATAATATATGGGATATATTCAAGATTTCTTAGAGTCTAAGAAAAGATTTTTTCCAAGCCCAAAATATATCAAAATTTCGGCCCCTACACTATTATAAATAGGGGATGATTATTTCATCCCCAAGTACATAATTCCATGTGTTGGAAAAATCAAGAAGCATAGATATTTTTCTTTTTCCTTAGTTATTAAATTACTTGAAAGCGTCTCCCACCGGCGATCAAGTGAGGTGAAAAGGGAAATACTTGAGAAGGCTTTGGGTTGATAGAACGAGATTACAAGTGTCCCGTATATCCAAAGGCCATTACTACGAGAGGTACGTTAATCGCATATTTACTTGTTTAATTCCGCCTAGTTAAATATGTGAAATTAATTTAACATGCATGATGATAATTAGTTGTTGGAATTATTATTTGAATTAATTAGGATTAATTCATGCTAGTAATAATTGTATTTAAATTCGTATTTAAAGTTCATCCCGAATAGATTCCGGGCACCCCTATTTTCCCAACAACTGGTATCAGAGCCACGGTTTCGGGCTCTGAATTTTAAATTGGAATTTAAATTGTTGAACATTAAATTGAAATTGGATACGAGAGAATTGTTATATCTTTTTTGCAGGTATCCAATTGTCATGGTTTTTAATGTTGTTAATTTCATGCGTGTAAATTAATTGTTTTTAATTCGATTCGTTCGAATTCGTTTTTCTCGTGAGAAAATCCACGAGTAGATTAGTTGTTTTTATTTTGATTCGATCATTGTAATAGACTAGTCTAGATCTAGTATTTATTTTTTTGTAAAAATAAATTGTAACCGGATCGTGACGAAGAACGAAGAATTAAAAACGGCGTACCCGGACGACGCATACAAGTGTGGCGCGTGTATGGAGGTAAAATCATGCTAGGGGTGAAGAAAACGAGGACGAATGGCGAAAAAAACGGCGCACGGGGGTGCACGGCGCCGCGCGCACCGCGCGCGCGCCTCGGCGAGGGCCTGCAGCGCCTCGGGGCGCCTCGGGTGCGCTTCGGCGCGCCTCCGTGCAGCGCCTCGGGTGCGCCTCGGCCGCGCCTCGGGGCTGCGCTTCGGCGCGCCTCGGGCGTTTTTCCAGCGCTTCTCGGGCCGGGAAGCGCGCGGGCCCACTTCGTGGGCCGACGCGCGCTGTATCTCAGTCCGGGGAATTTTTTCGGTTCGTGTTTTTTTTACGTGTGATTTTAAACGTCGTCCCGAACCCCAAACGATGCTGTTTTTGAAGAAGTGTTGCTGTTCGAGTGGGAGCACGTCGAGACGAACGTCGGAAAGCAACGAGGACGATTTTTCGCATCAAGACGTGAAGAAATTAAACCGTGACAATTGGATTCGAGTGCTCCAATGTGTTTAATTTTTGTTTTGATGGATGTTTTATTTCGTGCACTTATTATTATTTGTTAATATGTGTTTGCATGAATTTAATTGTCCAAGAAAAACCTTACTTTCGAAAATTACTAAGTATGTTTTTATAATCGCAATTTTATTCCGGATATTAAAATTGGATTAATTTGACCTCCATTATTTATTTATTTGTGAAGTTCTTTTGGAATACATTTCCCCCTCGGATCGGCCAAAGGAACGGATTTCACATGAATAAATTCCGAAAGGATGATTGTGGATTATTACTAGTGGCGGTATTGACCCTCACCACGAGTGGCTTGCTCAAAGCGAAATAATAATCCTGTATTTAATTATGGTTATTACTTAGGCATAGGAAATTGATATTAACTTACTCCCCTCGGAGTCCCTGTCAGTTTCTATGTGGTCAAAGTGGGAGCCAACTATTAATTTTGAATTAAGGATTTGTAACTTTTAAGTTTGTAATCCGCTTGAATGTGTTTAAATGTATAGACCACCCCTCGTGGCGCATTTAAATTGTTTCGAGATGTTGGCTGATGCATGATTATATTGTTTTAAGGTTTCAATATGATTGATGTGATCAAATTTATGTGATAATTTCGTATTTTTCAAGATATTGATATGAATGTATGTTTTATTCTCAGTTCATCATGTCGCAACCTTTTAATCCACTGTATAGTATACTTAAAGATAATAAACTTGTTGGTGAGAACTATGTTGATTGGAAACGTAATATAAACATGGTCCTTCCTGCGCAAGAACACTATTGGATATTTAGCGTTGACGTACCCAAGAAACCTAATGATAAGTCAAGTAATGGGGAAAAGGCGATATTCGATGATTGGAAGCATTCCAATGAGCACATGAAGCACATCATCTTGACATTTATGTCTGAGGATTTGAGGCGCATTCATGAAAGCATTGAAGCGGCTGTTGATATCATGAATAGCCTTGAAGAGATGTTTCAACATCAGAACCCCATGGCGAATCTGTTCACCATTCGTGAGAAGCTCACGAAGGAAATGGTGAAGGGAACACCCGTAAGGGATCATGTTCTCAATTTTAGGCGTGAGTTTGAGAAACTCGAGTTTCTTGGTGCCGGACAAAGTGAAGAAAGTCAAATCGATTCCATACTCCTAAAGCTATCGAGTAGTTTTGATGGGTTCTTTTGGGAATACGTGTTATCTGAACACAAGTTCACTTTGGATACCCTGCTCAAAGCACTGATAACGGTAGAGTCATACTTGGGGAGTAGGGACGAGGCTTTGGTGATCAAGAGCCTTTTCTCGAAATCTAGGCCAATGGAAGGTGAGATTGAGAAGGAGGTGGTTGATCAGAACCAAACCAGTAGACTCACTTTGGGAGGCAAGAAAAGAGCTTTCAAGCCGTACGGCGTGAAGATACCCGGTAAGAGTAAGTGCTTCAATTGCGGGGAAAGAGGACATTGGAGGTCTACCTGTTCTAAGCCTAAGAAGGCGGTAAAGAAAGGTAAGTCTCATGCTTTAGTCGTTGAAACATATGTTGCGGCGTATGCTGCCCACGTTTGGGTAGTGGATACCGGGGCAACTGATCATATTTGTTTCACTCTTCAGGGGTTCCAGCTAACCCGGCGACTTAGCAAGAATGAGATCACCATCACTTTGGGCGATGCTACGAGAGTGGCATCCGAAGCAGTGGGAGTAGTGCACCTATCTTTTGAAGATAGAGTTTTAATTTTAAGAGATGTTTTATACGTTCCAAACTTTAGGAAGAATTTAATTTCGATTTCTAAGTTGTTTTTTGATGGATATTCAGTTACTTTTAATAAAGTTGTTACTGTTTCTTTTAAGAATGATGTTATCTGTCATGGAACGTTGGTAAACAATCTCTATACGATTAAGTGTGCACACCACTCAAATAATGAATCTAATAACACGTCGATCATTTCGAGCAATAAAAGAAAGCGTTCTTCGGAGATGAACAAAACACTTCTATGGCATCTTAGACTAGGTCATATTAATCTAAAGCGGATAGAGAGATTGGTGAAAGACGGATCCTTGGAATCACTCCAAGTCGAACCGTTTCCAACTTGTGAATCCTGTTTAGAGGGTAAGATGACCAAGAGGGCATTTGGAGCCAAGGGGAATAGAGCCATGGAAGTATTAGAACTCGTTCATACCGATGTGTGTGGTCCAATGACGATCAAAGCGAGAATGGGGTATGAGTATTTCGTTACCTTCATTGACGATTACTCAAGATATGGGTACATTTACCTTATGCGGCATAAGTCTGAAACTTTTGAAAAGTTTAAAGAGTTTAAGGCCGAAGCCGAGAAACATAGGGAAAAGAGTATCAAGTTTCTACGATCAGATCGTGGAGGCGAATACCTCAGCGATGAATTCTTGAACTACCTATCGGACGAAGGGATCGTATCCCAGTTAACCGCACCGGGAACCCCTCAACAGAACGGTGTGGCGGAACAAAGAAACCGGACTCTTTTAGAGATGGTCAGATCCATGATGAGTTATTCGGATTTACCCAAATCGTTTTGGGGTAATGCCTTGGAAACTGCGGCTTATATTCTAAACTTGGTGCCATCTGTTGGTCCCACTTGATAGATTAATTGCGGAAGCTTATGTTTAAATGTCTTTCCAAAATCTTTTATAAGAGATCAATAAACAATATTTAAAATAAAGCGATAAAAGACACAAGATATATAGTGGTTCGGATAAATATCCTACGTCCACTCTCCCTTATCACCAAGGGGTCTCACTATCAACCAACTCACAAACTTACTCACTGGAATTTCTGAAGTACCAGCACCTTCTTACAAACTCTTTAGATCTAACTTCGATCTAAAGATAGACTCACTCCAACCTTATCTTAACAAGATGAACAGGTTGAGTGTATAAACTCCTTACGAGTAGATAAGTAATTAAGAACAAAGTGTGAGTGCAATATGCATAATGATCAAAGGCTTAGTATGGCTATATGCGCGTGAATGATTCTAGGGCTTTTTCTTGATCTGCACTCAAGTATATATAGAGGGGATTAGGGACATAGCCGTTGGGAGGCTAATCCAATCAGATCCTCTATATATGGAAGCTTCAATCAATCAATTCCCTAATTGATTGATTGGGTTGGTGAGATCTTGATTGATTGTCTTCATATCTTCTCAATCCAATCTTGTTTGACTTCATTAGAATCACCAACGGTCAATGCTTCCAATTGCCTAACTCAGATTCTCTCCAGAGAAGGCAGGACCAGACACCAGGCAACCTCGGTGTCTTCTGGTCCTTATCTGGTGAACAATCAGAATACTCAGTAGAATAAGGGGATCAAACTGAGCATCTTTTGTTCCACCAGACTCGTCTGGTCTGGGGAAGGTCCTCTGCCTCTGGTCTGATCTCCTCTGGTGAAGTCCTCTGGTGGAGTCCTCTGGTGAAGTCCTCTGGAGGGGTCTTCTGGTGACTCTTCTGGTGAGGTCTTCTGGTCTGGCAGTTCCCCCTAGACTAAGTCATAATCTAGATCATCATCTGGCTAACAGGTCCAGATGGTCCTATTACATCTTCTGGTTTATTTTAACTCATCAAAACTAACAAATTTTTATCCTAACAATTTCCCCCTTTTTGATGGAGTTAAAACACTACCAGAACTGATCAAAAGTAAAACTTAGGCAAGAAAACAATAAAGGGATGAGACCTTAGAATAGATCTCATCAGGCAAATAATAAGACAACAAGGAGTTGTCTTTAGAACAGAGAAGATATGTATTTTTCATTAATAATCAGAGGACAAAATAATTACAGATTACATTGAAGTTCATTGTCCTATTCTAGGCATATCTTCTGTTCTCTTTAGGGACAAGAAACCAGTCAAGGAACCTATCCTGGACGGCCTTCAACTCTGCAGAAGATGTTGGGGTGAAATTCACCAACACCTTGGTCTTGTAAAGCTTCTTCAGTTCTGCCCAATCCACCTGGTTCCCAATCATTGGAGTGTTAAGATAAGTAAATTCAGGAGCAGTCACCTCCAGGTTGAACTCAATGGTTGAATCCATCAGCTGCTTGTACAAGTCTGCATCATAGGCTTGCATCTAAGAATGGAAGGTTCTGTTGATCAGCTCATCATCTTCTGGTGCTGGCCTCTGGATATAATGCTGAATAAACCAGAGGGTCTTGGCTTCTCTCCATCTCTCAATCAGAGGATAAGGCACAGTAGAGTCAAAAGACCCTTCTGTCCTTAGTGGCAAGATGTTCATAACCTCCACAGGAGCTTTCCTCTTCTGACCTGAGCCACTTGCACCAGAAGGAATACCAGCTTCTCTGGCCTTCTTGTTCTGTCTCCTAACATATCTGAGCCTCTGCTCTTCATCTATGTTCTTCCTGATTCTGGCTTGCCTCTCCTCTGGAGTCTCTTCCTTGTATCTCTTCTCTGCTTCTTCGACAACAGATTCAAGGAAACTCTTCTTAACTTTTCTAATCTTTCTCTTAGCAGGACCAGGAATGGTAGAAGGATCCTGCTCAGCTTCAGATGACTCTTCTTCTGCAGCAAGTTGTTTAGCCATAGATAGAGATTTCAACTCTTCTTTCTTCTTCTTCTGCAACTCAGCCTGGGCCAAAGTGTTCTCCAGCAGGTCCAGGCGAGCTCCATGGCTAAAAAGTGTCTCATTTGTGGTCTTCGCCAGATCAGTTCTGGCCTTCTCTTCCCCCTTTTTAACTTCATCAAGGAGGGGCTCCACTACCTGCCTTATTAGATCAGGCAAGGCAGTGTTGGAGGAAGAGTGAAGATCACGAAGCTGCTTGGCCTCCTCCAGGTAAGCCTTAGACTCTGCAACAAGTCTCTCTTGCTTCTCCAACATCTCCTGGAGGGAGTCCTTCAGTCTAGCAGTCTGAATCATCTGGCTGGCCATTTCCACTTTGAGTACAGAAACTGGCCTCATCTGCTCCATCACATGCTCCTGGAGCTGCTTCTGGCTGTGCATAACATCTAGCTTGACAAACAAGCCATTAGCCTTGAACGAAGCTTTAACCTCTGCCAGAGAGGATTTGATCTGCTTCAGGAAGATTTTCCTCTCTTGCTTAATCTGATGCTCGATCATAGCAGGGGCCATATGTTGGATTGCTTTGGAAAAGCGCCCTATCTGCATGATCTGCTCGTTGAAGAAAGCCTTCATCTTCTGGAGCACAGCAGGAGACATCTCAAAGTCCTCCTCGTTTGAATAAAGCTCTGGAGGGAAGACAAAGTGAGGACCAAACTTGTAAGTGGGGCCCTCTGGAGTGAGCATGACTCCTCTTTGGATGAGCAGGGTGCGAATCAAGACTTTGGCTGCACCAGGAGTCTCCAGCTCTGCTGGGTTCTGAATGTTCATCTTCTGCTTCAGCTCAATCTCCCAAGCAGTGAAGTTGGAGGCACCCATTTCCTCAAGCAATAGCACCAGGTCCTCCACATCTTCAAGTCTGGCCTTGCTCCAGACCTTGGCATCAGTAAGCTCTGCCAGAAGTGGTAAGTGCTCCAGAAGAACTGGAAAATGCTCTCTTAGCCAGAGCTGAGCACTTACACTCATACTCTGCCTAATGGGACCCATTTCAGCAGAGGAGAAAGTGAAGGGTTTGGGCCCAGAGGCAGAGGAGGAAGGGGCTAAGTCAACAGGCTCAAGTGAAGCTTCCTCATCTTCACTATCATCGCTGGATAAACAGGTTGGAGAGCGGGGAGGGCCAGCGAATCCCAGAGCCAAAGAAATGGTTGGGTCCTGGTCTGTATGGGTTTGGGGAGGGTTTGGATTTTGTGAAGTAGAGGTGGTAGGGATTGGTTGCTCTGCACCAGAAGAGGAAGGGATATCTGGTACAGAATGGGTAGGAGGGATTTGGTAGGTGGAAGTGTTTGAGGGGGGGACTTCTGCACCAGAGAAGGTTGAGGGTACCTCTGATACAGAAGGTGGGGGAGAGGGGTTAGTGGGGATATGTGTTTGGAAATTTGGGGGAGAAGGTGTTTGTGTAGGAATGGTAGAGGGAGTATAGACAGGGGTATCTGGAATAGTCTGCTCTGGTGGAAGAAAGGGGTTACCAGAGGCAGATGGGGTTTGGGGAATGTTATCTGGGGGAGAGGTAGAAGGGGAAACAAGATTTATGGGGGAGGAAGAGGGAAAGGAAGGGTTTACCTCTGCTGGGTCAACACCAGCAGGCATAACAGGCACTGGAGCATCCTCCATCATCTGGGTGGCATCCTCAATGGCCTTCTCCAAGGCCTCTCCAAGATCAGATCCAGAGTCTGAATCTTGAAGAAGGGCTCTCTTGGCCTTGGATTTCCTCACAAGAGGCACTTCATCTTCTTCCTCTTCCTCTTCTGATGGCTCATCCACCAGAAGGGTTTTCTTTGCCTTCCTGCTAGTCCTTCTCTTCTTAGCAGAACCTCTCCTGGCCTCGTCTGGCTGCTTCCTCTTGGCTGCTCCAGCCTTCTTTACAGCTTTATCATCATCACCCTTCTTCTTAAGCACATCAAGAAGGGGAATCTGGTCCTCCTCTGAGGAACCAGAAAAGGCAACGGCTGAAGAACCAGTTGCTGCATCAGCTTTCTTCTGTGTCTTCTGCTGCTGCTGCCTTCTCTGCCCCTTAGGAGGAGAGGGAATAGATTGAATAGGAGGGGCAGGGATGGCTTGCTCTCCATCAGAATCAGGATGGCCATGAAGGGAACCATCCTTGGAGAACATAATCTTGGACTTATGAAAGCCCTTACACCAGGATTGTCTCCATTTCTTCTCTGGAAGAATCGAATCCAGAATTAGGGTGAGTTTTGTGCCCAATGAAACATTAGCATTGAACACAAATTGTTGCTCTCCTGGCAACTGGGGGCATTCTTCCTTCTGGATTTTCACCTTGTTCTTCCTCAGCACCCCCCAGAAGAACTCAGCCCAGTTACATTGAACACCATCCAGAATGGCCCTCATAACACAGAGCCTGCCAACGAAGATGGCATCTGTGCTATGGCTCTCACACATGAGAATCTTTACCACAATGTCAAATAACACCTTATACTTCTGCCTAAGATGCTTGTCCAAGAAACCCTTGGTAATATTCTGGCATGAATTTCTGGCAAACATCTTGAAGGATTCCAACGCCTCTCCTTCTCTGTACTTCAGTGGGTCCACACCTTCCGCAGAAAGGTTACCAAAAAGACCACAGAAGTCTGCCTTAGAGAAAACAAGATCCTCTGAATCAATCTTGGAAGAAATATAGTCTTCATGGATCTTCATCCGGATAAGAAACTGTGCAGCATATCCATCCAAGGTACGCAGATCCTTGGGAACCTTTGAGATCAACTCCTCCAGCCCAGAACGTCGGAGAAGTTCCAAAATCTCCAAAGCGGCCGGATTCTTAGTGGAATAGAAGTCCACCACCATTTCTGACTTGAGCTCCTTGCAGACATAGTCTGGATCGAAATTGCACTTGGGTGCCATAACTGTGAGAGAGAGAGAGAGAGAGAATGCTTTGCAGAGAGAGGTTAGGGTTTGAATAGTATAGAAACGTGAAAGGACAGATTGAAAACAAAATTGGTTAAAATAGAGTAGTACGCGTGGCTTGAAAATTAAATGAAGTGAGAACGCGTGTTGTTTCAAATTCAATTTAGGAAACAAAATCAATTTTAGAATTGATTGACATTTTGCACAGTGATTAAATCCGATGGCCATGAGGAAAGGCGAAATACAGATTTAATCTGGTGCGTTGGCATAGTCATTGGGACTGGGCATAAAGGGGTTTTGTGGCAGTCAAGAGAAAAAGCGAAATGATTGCCTAGGCCCTATACCCTAGTTTTAAATACACTCCGAAGTTGAAAGGTTTTGAGTGTACTTACTAATTTGAAAAGTGTATCCCAATGATCAGAGGCCAGAGTAGAAAAGACATACCTTTCACCTGATATTGTAACCAAATGATACTACAACTAGTCTGGTGATACTTCTCCTCTGATGGAACTTATCTGGTCCTGGTCAATAAAGATTTTGGACATATCTCTGACTCAGCACCTCATCTGGGATTAGTGTCACCTGGTGTATACCTCATCTGGAAGTATACCCTCTCTGATATATCTAATCTGCAGGTATGTTAGCATAAAGAAAATTTATGAAGAAAATTAATAAAGTAAGGATACTTCTCTGATGTTCCTCCTAAATCAAATCTGTCTCTGGATCCAACAATCCTAACTCAAAAGCTAACTCTCTGAATCTGGTCTCAGCCAAAGGCTTGGTTAAAATATCTGCTCTCTGCCTCTCTGTTGCAATCTTTTCCATCCTTATATCTCCCTTCTCAACATGATCTCTGATAAAATGATGCCTTATATCAACATGTTTGCATCTGGTATGAAGAACTGGATTCTGAGTGATTGCAATGGCACTATTACTGTCACAGAAAATAGGAATATCCTTAGCTCTAATCTGGTAATCCCTAAGCTGTTGACTAATCCAAAGAAGTTGAGAACAACAACTCCCTGCAGCCATGTACTCTGCTTCTGTTGTTGATGTAGCAACTGAAGTCTGCTTCTTGGAAAACCAGGATACCAATTTATTCCCTAAAAATTGGCATGTACCACTTGTAGATTTCCTATCTATTCTGCACCCACCATAGTCTGAATCTGAATAACCACTTAATTCTAAATTGTCATCTGCAGGATACCATAATCCTAAATTCACAGTTCCCTTGAGATATTTCAATATTTTCTTAGCTGCTTCCAAGTGACTCTTCTTGGGGTTAGCTTGAAATCTGGCACAAACTCCTACAGCAAAAGTAATGTCTGGTCTGCTTGCAGTCAGATACAAAAGAGAACCAATAAGTGCTCTGTACTGAGTCTGGTCCACACTCTCTCCAGACTCATCTGGATCCATGTTGAAATTTGTCATCATAGGGATCTTGGCTGCTCTGCTAGATCCTATTCCAAATTTCTCTAACATGTTTCTGGTATACTTAGCTTGATTAATAAAAATTCCCTTCTCTGATTGCTTAACCTGCAAACCCAAAAAGTAATTCAATTCTCCCATCATGGACATCTCAAACTGTCCCTGCATGAGCTCACCAAACTTCTCACACAGCTTCTTGTTAGGGGATCCAAATATGATGTCATCAACATATATTTGGACCAGAAGGATGTCCTTTCCTTCTTCTTTCCTAAACAAGGTCCTATCAATTTTACCTTTAGTAAAACCATTGTCCAGAAGAAATTGAGATAGAGTGTCATACCATGCTCTGGGTGCCTGCTTCAGCCCATAAAGAGCTTTCTTAAGCTTAAACACCTTGTCACCTTGTTCAAAACCAGGAGGTTGTTCAACATACACTTCCTCAATGAGAATCCCATTAAGAAAGGCAGATTTCACATCCATCTGGTATACTTTGAACTTCATGTGAGCAGCATATGCTAAGAACAATCTGATGGCTTCTAGTCTGGCAACAGGAGCAAAAGTCTCATCATAGTCTATTCCTTCAGACTGAGAATAGCCCTGGGCCACTAGCCTTGCCTTGTTCCTAGTAATGACATCATTCTCATCTTTCTTATTTTTGAAAACCCACTTAGTGCCTATCACCTTTTGATGACTTGGTCTGTCTACCAGCTCCCAAACATCCTGTCTGGTGAATTGATTCAATTCCTCCTGCATAGCCACAATCCAATTTGAATCTTTCAGTGCCTCCTTGATGTTTTTGGGCTCAATCAAGGACACATACCAACTGAATAAGGCAGCTAAGTTAATAGTTCTCCTAGTCTGGACACCCTTAGTTGGATCTCCTAAGATCAGGTCATTGGGGTGATCAACCAGGGTCCTCCTTCCCGTGGTCTTGCCTGGGTGATCATCTTCTGCAGTACCTTGGTGATTATCACCACCTGCAGAAGAGCTTCCCCCTACAGGAGTTCCAACCTCTTCTGGTTCTGCTCCTTGTGAAGGCTGCTGCTTCAGAGAACCAGGAGATGGGTCCTCATCTGAATCTGAATCTGAATCAAGAATAGGTGGATTGACCTTGATAACTCTGGGTGTAGTCTGATTCTGGGTCTCATCAGGAGACTTAGGATCCACCTTGTACTCAAAAGTAGATTCATCAAAAACAACATGAGGTGTTTCCTCCACACAAAGTGAATTCTTATTAAAAACTCTAAAAGCTTTACTGGTGCTGGAATATCCCAAAAATATTCCATCAGCCACTTTAGCATCAAAGGTTCTTAATTTAGATTTCCCATTGTCATGGATGAAACACTTACATCCAAAAACATGAAAATATGAAACAGATGGGGTTTTACCTTTCCATACCTCATATGGGGTCTTATTGTGTCTCTGGGCAATCAGGCACCTGTTCTGAGTGTAACAAGCTGTATTGATGGCCTCTGCCCAAAATCTCTGTGGAGTGCCGTACTCTGCCAGAAGTGTTCTTGCAGCTTCTTTGAGAGTCCTATTCCTCCTTTCTGCAACTCCATTTTGTTGAGGTGTTCTGGCAGCAGATGTCTCATGAAAAATCCCATGATCCTTGCAATAATCTGCAATATGTGAATTCAAAAACTCTGTTCCTTTGTCACTCCTGATCCTGACTATGCTCTGGTTCTGCTCATTCTGAATCTGCTTGAAGAACTCTGGCAGCTTAGTTATAGTTTCATTTTTCTTAAACAAGAACACTACCCAAGTGTATCTTGAAAAGTCATCTATTATTACTAAGGTGTACTTCCTTCCACTGAAACTAAGAGGAGAAACAGGTCCAAACAGGTCCATGTGAAGTAGTTGAAGTACTCTGGTTGTGGTTGTGCTCTGGACATCCTTAAAGGAAGTCTTGGGTTGTTTACCCTTCTGGCATGAACCACAAACCTGATCCTTCTTAAACACTTCATTTGGAAGACCTCGAATGAGACCCTTTCTGGCAATCTTGTTCAATGTTTTGAAGTTAAGATGACACAATCTCTTGTGCCAAATCCAGCTGTTCTCTGCAGATCCTTTAGCAACCAGGCAAGCATTCCTTGGGCAACTGCTAAAATCTGCAAGATAAATGTTACCCTTCCTCAAGCCTATTAGCAAGATATCATTATAATCAGAAGAGAAAACAGTGCATGAATCACTAGAAAACTTCACTGAGTATCCCTTGTCACATAATTGGGATACTGAAAGCAGATTATGCTTGAGTCCTTCTACGTAGTAGACTTCATCTACAGATACACCATTGAAGGTCAACTTTCCAACTCCTCTGGTGACTCCATAGTTGTTGTCACCAAACATCACTCTTGGTCCATTTAATGGCTTGAAATCTTGGAGATTATCCTTCTGGAATGTCATGTGCTTGGAACATCCACTATCAATGTACCAGACATGGTTGCTTGAAAATCCTTTCTCCAATGGACTCTTATCTACCTGCAGAGAGATCAATTAGGTCCCCTACTAGTGCTGGGTCCTGATTGGTTAGTTGCAGGTTTTGTAGGAATCCATAGATAAAGATCATCTCTTGATGGATGAGGAGATCTTATCTTCCTTCCAAATCTATCTACCAGCACATGTCCTCTTACTATGACATATTGAGCTACTGGTCTGATAAGGACACCTTTCCTATAAACAGGTCTGGTGTACCTTTTCTCAAATCTGGCCTTTGGAATGGCCTGCCTCAAAGACATGGTCTTAAAGGTCTGGTTGTAAGGGTACATCCTAGAAGAACCATCTCTGGTGTCATAACTTCCCAGATCAGTTGGTTTTCTATAGATGGGTCTGGAAGACCTCCTCTGGTTCTGATAATTAGACCTGTTCTGGTGATTATAGTTCCTTTGAGTATACCTATTCTGGAATTGATTCTTCTGAGAAAATTGTCTCTGGGGTACCTGGTTCTGTTGAACATTGTTCCTTCTCTGGTAGTTATTACTCTGATTGGTATTCCCCCTTTTTGAGTGTTTCCTTTGAGGTCCCCTAATCTGTTTAGGTTCCCTTTGAGGATTTCTCTGGGGTCCTCCAATTTGAGTAATATCTACTCCTTGGGACTCATTGTTCACAGAACCATCAATCTTTAATGGTTCCCCTTGTTGACACTTATTCTCTAGCATCTTCTCTTCCAGAGTAGTCAACTCTTCTGGACCATTAGTTAAGTGATTAACAGAGTGATTCCTTTTCCAATCAGGATTGTGAACCACCTTGTAACCATTACCAGTTAAGTCTTTATCATTCCAGATTTCTACCACTTTACCAGCTCTTACAGACTTGTCTTTGTTATAAAAGTACTTGTGAGTTTTAGTGGTAATTCCAGAATATCCTAAACCACTCTTATCACAAATGCGCTGAGAAGACTCTGATATGATAGATACAACAGATGGTATCTTAGGAGCTTCTATGGGCATAGGTATCTCCTCTATGTTGTGGACAACTTGTTTTCCCTTGATAAGAGTTTGGTATTTGGCTCTGAGTTCAGTGATCTCATCCTCTTGAGAATTCCTTTCTTTCATGAGTTGATCTACCAGAGTATCTCTTTCTGTGATCTTATCCTGAAGTTCAGAGACTTCTTTGGAATGATCTTTCATGAGTTCTCTGGTGGATTTGTGCTCATGAGAGAGAGATTGAACTTCAGCTCTGAGCCTACCATTCTCTTTCTCATGTTTTTGACAGAGTTGGACACAATTTTGGAGATCTGATAGCATTTGTTGCATATCAGACTCTCTGGAGTTACCAGATGAATTAGAGGATTCAGTACATTTGGAATTAGATAACACAAGAGTAGTTTCATTTACCTCAGTAATGTCTGCCATGAGACACACATCATCATCTGATCCAAAGTCAGAAGAAGAAGAACTGGAACTAGTATCCTCCTCCTCTGCTTCTGCCAGCAGTGCTCTCTTATCTGCATACCTCCTATCTCTCTTGATTCTTTTCTCTTCTCTTTCCCTAGGAGTAAGCTGAGGACAATCATAACTGTAGTGACCAGTCTTGTTGCATGTGTAGCAGGCATTGTCTCCTCTAGGACTAGGACTTGGCTCTCTCCTCCTCTGGTTGTATTCTGATCTGGCAGGGCTACTTTCTCTCCTCTGGTAATCAGGTCTGCCAGAGCTACCATCCCTCCTCTGATGATCTGATCTCCCAGAGCTGCCAGGGTTGTCATCTCTCCTCCTCTCTGGAGTTCTGAATCTGGTCTCCCTTGAGTCTCCAGATGTCTTCTCCTTCTCTGCAGGCTTGAAAGAACTCTTCCTGTTTCTGGTAGACTCCTTCCAATGCCTTTTGTACCTGCCATATTTTGAACTCATTTTGTCTAATTTATGAGTTAGAAGTGCTACCTGCTCCTTGAGGCTCAAGTCATCTGCAGTAGACTCCTTTGGCTTGACATCAGATTTGAGAGTTGAAGAGAATGCAACTCCTTTCTGGCCAGAAGAGGAAACCTCTTCTGTTTGATCCTCCTCTTGAAGATCATATTCGTAAGCTTTGAGATCAGACAACAGAAGATGGTGATCCAGAGTGTTGAGATCCTTGTTGTCCTTGATCACAGTGACTTTAATTCTCCACCTGCTTGTTAGTGAACGTAATATTTTACTATTAATCTCTTTTTCAGAATAGGTCTTACCTAAGGCACTAGCCTTGTTTAAGAGATTCGTGAGATGCATGTCCAGCTGGTCAATGGTCTCGTCTGGTTTCATCTTAAATGTGTCAAAAGAGTGTTGAACAGCTTGGAGCTTGTTATCTTTAATCTTCTCTGTTCCTTCACAGAGCAGAGCTAACTTGTCCCACATCTCTTTTGCAGTGGTGCACGTCCTGACCTTTTCAATAACTTCTTTAGTAAGAGTGTTGATAATCTCAGTCCTCGCCACCTGGTCCAGGTTATGTAGCTTTCTCTCATCGTTGTCAAGTTCGTCTTTCTTTTTGAGGATTCGTTGTCTGGGAACTCTATCCTCTGCAGCGTCGCTAGTTTCTTCTCTGGACTCAGACCTGCCACTATCAATAGGAGTCCAGTAAAATTTAATGGGGCCACTTTCAACCACATCTAACATGCGGTGGTGAATAGCTCCAAGATGATTACTCATCATGAAGCTCCAGTGGCTATAATCCTCGAACGAGAATTCTGGCAGTTTGCGACTCTTATAAGAAGATTTCGAAGACATATTGATAAGAAATTTAGGGAAATAACAAGAACTTGAATAAAAACACTAAAGAGCAATGGATCTGCCCGGTGACCACCAAAAGCTTTTCAAAGCAGTGGTCGTGGACACACAGCTCTGATACCACTTGTTGGTCCCACTTGATAGATTAATTGCGGAAGCTTATGTTTAAATGTCTTTCCAAAATCTTTTATAAGAGATCAATAAACAATATTTAAAATAAAGCGATAAAAGACACAAGATATATAGTGGTTCGGATAAATATCCTACGTCCACTCTCCCTTATCACCAAGGGGTCTCACTATCAACCAACTCACAAACTTACTCACTGGAATTTCTGAAGTACCAGCACCTTCTTACAAACTCTTTAGATCTAACTTTGATCTAAAGATAGACTCACTCCAACCTTATCTTAACAAGATGAACAGGTTGAGTGTATAAACTCCTTACGAGTAGATAAGTAATTAAGAACAAAGTGTGAGTGCAATATGCGTAGTGATCAAAGGCTTAGTATGGCTATATGCGCGTGAATGATTCTAGGGCTTTTTCTTGATCTGCACTCAAGTATATATAGAGGGGATTAGGGACATAGCCGTTGGGAGGCTAATCCAATCAGATCCTCTATATATGGAAGCTTCAATCAATCAATTCCCTAATTGATTGATTGGGTTGGTGAGATCTTGATTGATTGTCTTCATATCTTCTCAATCCAATCTTGTTTGACTTCATTAGAATCACCAACGGTCAATGCTTCCAATTGCCTAACTCTGATTCTCTCCAGAGAAGGCAGGACCAGACACCAGGCAACCTCGGTGTCTTCTGGTCCTTATCTGGTGAACAATCAGAATACTCAGTAGAATAAGGGGATCAAACTGAGCATCTTTTGTTCCACCAGACTCGTCTGGTCCGGACTCGTCTGGTCTGGGGAAGGTCCTCTGCCTCTGGTCTGATCTCCTCTGGTGAAGTCCTCTGGTGGAGTCCTCTGGTGAAGTCCTCTGGAGGGGTCTTCTGGTGACTCTTCTGGTGAGGTCTTCTGGTCTGGCAGTTCCCCCTAGACTAAGTCCTAATCTAGATCATCATCTGGCTAACAGGTCCAGATGGTCCTATTACATCTTCTGGTTTGTTTTAACTCATCAAAACTAACAAATTTTTATCCTAACACCATCCAAATCGGTTCCTAAAACCCCAATGGAATTGTGGACCGGGCGCAAGCCCAGTCTAAGACATTTGCGGATTTGGGGTTGTCCGACATACGTGCTAGACAAGGAAGCCGGTAAGTTGGATCCACGTTCGGAATTAAGGCTGTTTATAGGATACCCGGCGGGAACGAAAGGGTGTATGTTCTATAGTCCCAAGGATCAAAAGACCGTGATTAGTACACACTTTAAATTCTTGGAGGAAGACTATATGAACAATCGGAAACCTAAAAGTGAAATTACCTTAGAAGAATTGAGAGGTCAAACCTCGATACCAAGTATACAAGATGATGTACCACACGTCACATCTTCACAATCGGAACCCCGTCGTAGTGGGAGGGTTCCTAGGCAACCCAGAGATTCATGGGGATAGGAGAATCTTCGGATTTGGTTCCCGGTGTTGAATCAGACCCATAGACGTACGATGAGGCAATCCAAGACAAAAACGCGGAGTCATGGCAAACGGCAATGGAAGCCGAGATGGGTTCGATGGATCATAATCAAGTGTGGGAGTTGGTCGAGCCACCCAATGGGGTAGAACCCATTGGATGCAAGTGGGTGTACAAGAGGAAAAGAGGACCAGACGGAAGGGTTGAAACCTTCAAAGCAAGGCTTGTGGCCAAAGGGTATACTCAGAAAGAAGGGATCGACTATGAGGAAACCTTTTCACCTGTAGCTATGCTTAAGTCCATCCGTATTCTCTTGTCGATCGCTGCGCACCTAGATTACGAGATCTGGCAAATGGATGTCAAGACGGCTTTCCTTAACGGAAGTCTTGACGGCATAGATATCTATATGCAACAGCCCAAAGGTTTCATTGAAAAAGGCCAAGAGAATCTCGTATGCAAGCTCAAGAGATCCATTTACGGACTTAAGCAAGCATCGCGTACTTGGAACCAGTGTTTTGATCAAGTGATTAAGTCTTATGGGTTTGATCAAAACGAGTTCGAAAGTTGTGTGTATAAGAAGCGTGACGGAACTGCAGTGGTATTCTTAGTATTATACGTAGACGATATTCTGCTCATTGGAAACAATGTAAAGGTATTGTCAGACGTAAAGGTATGGCTGTCAAAACAATTTGATATGAAGGACTTAGGGGAAGCCGGTCACATCCTTGGGATCAAAATCACTCGCGATCGCAAGAAGAGGATGTTGGGCTTATCGCAAGCTTCATACATTGACACTGTTTTGAAGCGTTTCAGCATGCAAGATTCCAAGAAAGGTTTTGTACCTTTTAGGCACGGAATCCATCTATCGAAAGAAATGATCCCTAAGACGCAAGCGGAGATAGATGACATGAAAGGTGTTCCGTACGCTTCGGCCGTAGGAAGCCTTATGTATGCAATGCTGTGTACGAGACCGGATATCTGCTTTGTCGTAGGCATGGTAGCAAGATATCAAAGTAATCCCGGGAAAGACCATTGGACTGCCGTAAAGTGCATCTTGAGGTATCTGAAAAGAACTCGGGAGCGGATGCTGATTTACCAGTCGGATAGTCTAGTTCCCGTAGGATACACGGACTCGGATTTCCAATCAGACATAGACTCAAGAAAGTCAACCTCGGGTAGTGTGTTTTGCATGGGAGGAGGAGCCATTTCATGGAGAAGCGTTAAGCAGAAATGCATCGCCGATTCGACCATGGAAGCCGAGTATGTAGCTGCTTGTGAAGCAGCGAAAGAGGCAGTTTGGCTCAAGAACTTCTTAGTGGACTTGGACGTTGTTCCGAATTTGCCCGATAAGATAACTGTCTTTTGTGACAATGCCGGAGCAGTTGCAAATTCAAAGGAACCGAGAGCCCACAAGGCCAGCAAACACATAGAAAGAAAATACCATCTGATACGAGAAATCGTTAAGAAAGGAGATATAGAGGTGGCAAAGATAGCGTCGGGTGACAACCTAGCTGATCCATTCACAAAGGGTCTGCCTCAGAGTACATTCGAGAGACATGTGGATGGAATGGGAGTCAAGACGATTGCCAATCTGCTTTAAGTATAAGTGGGAGGAATTATTAGGTTAGTGTAGGTTGACATGAGATGTCACGGAGAGCTACTACACTAAGACATGCGTGATGTATACTAAAAGCAGACTTTAAGTATAAGTGGGAGATTGTTGGAGTTATACGTGAAAGTATGCTTTTACTTTGTATAACTCGTGTATCAAACACTCGTTTTATGAGAATAATTCTTTTATCGCATTTGCTTTAGTTATGATTGAATGTTGAATTTCTATTGCAAACCGTTCAATATATAGTACGTGTTACATAGTAGTTAATGTGGTGATACCCGATCACGGAAGACAACATTAACAGTTTACTTGTAACTAAACGTATATTTTGACGGCCTAGGTGGAATTGAACAATCCGCCATGAAAGGTCGATGTGTAAGGCTCAGATTGGTCTGTCTTGACTAAGAGATTGCACTAGCACATTTAGTATGTGTTGAAGAGGTCCTACAGCGAGGAGAAATTCTTCTGTTCTGAAAGGTGAAGAATTAGACCTCAGTGGTTGTTGATTTCTTAATCTCCGTCCCTTAAATAGGACCGTGTGTGCTTAATAGTTACTGCTTTGATTCATGTTGGGTGAGAATCATTGCGACTTCGAACTTTGTGTCTTGGGCAGTAATATTAATCATACGACGGTTGCTAAGATTTAATACGGAGAAACGCGTGCGAGTACGGCTCGTGTGATTAGTTCCCTTGGTGGGCTCAGAAGTTTTATTGTACCAAATCTTGCAAGTGAAGAATTAGTTTCTTCGGTACGAATAATAATGTTGAGCTGTCTTTACTCCAAGGTGAAAGATGTTAATTAATTTGGAGCTATTCGGAAGCTTGATTAATTAATGGACTTGATAATCTTAAACGCGGGAAATAATAACCAGGAGCCCATATTATCGTAATATGGATTAAGATGGATAGTGCAATATTAATTTATTAGTGGTAATAATTAATATTAATGGGCTGAATTATATTGGGGCTCAATATTGAAATTCAGAAGTCCATTAGGAGGTCCAATCTTAATTCTCCTTAAGGCCCCTCAAGTAGCCCAATTAAGTAGCCCAATAATGATAAGGTGATTAAAATAAAAGAAAATTATTTTGCTGATTTTTCTCTTAAATTTTCGAAAAAAAACATGTTTAGGAGAAATTAGATTTTGTTGATTTTCTTGAAAAGATATTATGGAAGATATGTATTCTAGAAGTACAAGAATATCTCATATATTCAAGAAAATCCAAATCTTGGATTTCACACTCACAATTTTCGAAAATTACACCCCTTAATATGTAGGGTGAGATTTTTGTGGAATATTTTATTTTGAAGAAAAGAATATATGGGATATATTCAAGATTTCTTAGAGTCTAAGAAAAGATTTTTTCCAAGCCCAAAATATATCAAAATTTCGGCCCCTACACTATTATAAATAGGGGATGATTATTTCATCCCCAGGTACATAATTCCATGTGTTGGAAAAATCAAGAAGCATAGATATTTTTCTTTTTCCTTAGTTATTAAATTACTTGAAAGCGTCTCCCACCGGCGATCAAGTGAGGTGAAAAGGGAAATACTTGAGAAGGCTTTGGGTTGATAGAACGAGATTACAAGTGTCCCGTATATCCAAATGCCATTACTACGAGAGGTACGTTAATCGCATATTTACTTGTTTAATTCCGCCTAGTTAAATATGTGAAATTAATTTAACATGCATGAAGATAATTAGTTGTTGGAATTATTATTTGAATTAATTAGGATTAATTCATGCTAGTAATAATTGTATTTAAATTCGTATTTAAAGTTCATCCCGAATAGATTCCGGGCACCCCTATTTTCCCAACATGGACATACGACGAGACAATCCAAGATAAAGACGCGGAGTCGTGGCAAACAACAATGGAAATCGAGATGAGTTCGATGGATCATAATCAAGTGTGGGATTTGGTCGAACCACCCAATGGGGTAGAACCCATTGGATGTAAGTGGGTGTACAAGAGGAAAAGAAGACCGGACAGAAGGGTTGAGACCTTCAAAGCAAGGCTAGTGGCCAAAGGGTATACTAAAAAAGAAGGGATCGATTATGAGGAAACCTTTTCGCCTGTAGCTATGCTTAAGTCCATCCGTATTCTCTTGTCGATCGCTGCGCACCTAGATTACGAGATCTGGCAAATGGATGTCAAGACAGCTTTCCTTAACGGAAGTCTTGACGGGATAGATATCTATATGCAACAGCCCAAAGGTTTTATTGAAAAAGACCAAGAGCACCTCGTATGCAAACTTAAGAGATCCATTTATGGACTTAAGCAAGCATTGCGTACTTGGAACCAGTATTTTGATCAAGTGATTAAGTCTTATGGGTTTGATCAAAACGAGTTCGAAAGTTGTGTGTATAAGAAGCGTGACGGAACTACGGTGGTATTCTTAGTATTATACGTAGACGATATTCTGCTCATTGGAAACAATGTAGAGGTATTGTCAGATGTAAAGGTATGGTTGTCAAAACAATTTGATATGAAGGACTTAGGGGAAGCCGGTCACATCCTTGGGATCAAGATCACTCGCGATCGCAAGAAGAGGATGTTGGGCTTATCGCAAGCTATATACATTGACACTGTTTTGAAGCGTTTCAGCATGCAAGATTCCAAGAAAGGTTTTGTGCCTTTTAGGCACGGAATCCATCTATCAAAAGAAATGAGCCCTAAGACGCAAGTGGAGATAGATGACATGAAAGGTGTTCCATACGCTTCGGCCGTAGGAAGCCTTATGTATGCAATGTTGTGTACGAGACCGGATATCTGCTTTGAGGTGGGCATGGTGGCAAGATATCAAAGTAATCCCGGGAAAGACCATTGGACTACCGTAAAGTGCATCTTGAGGTATCTGAAAAGAACTCGTGAGCGGATGCTGATTTACCAGTCAGATAGTCTTATGCCCGTGGGATACACGGACTCGGATTTCCAATCAGACATAGACTCAAGAAAGTTAACTTCGGGTAGTGTGTTTTGCATGGGAGGAGGAGCCATTTCATGGAGAAGCGTTAAGCAGAAATGCATCGCCGATTCGACCATGGAAGCCGAGTATGTAGCTGCTTGTGAAGCAGCGAAAGAGGCAGTTTGGCTCAAGAACTTCTTAGTGGACTTGGACGTTGTTCCGAATTTGCCCGACATGATAACTGTCTTTTGTGACAATACCGGAGCAGTTGCAAATTCAAAGGAACCGAGAGCCCACAAGGCCAGCAAACACATAGAAAGAAAATACCATCTTATACGAGAAATCGTTAAAAGAGGAGATATAGAGGTGGCAAAGATAGCGTCGGGAGACAACCTAGCTGATCCATTCACAAAGGGTCTGCCTCAGAGTACATTCGAGAGACATGTGGATGGAATGGGAGTCAAGACTATTGCCAATCTGCTTTAAGTATAAGTGGGAGGAATTATTAGGTTAGTGTAGGTTGACATGAAATGTCACGTAGAGCTACTACACTAAGACATGCATGATGTATACTAAAAAGCAGACTTTAAGTATAAGTGGGAGATTGTTGGAGTTATACGTGAAAGTATACTTTTACTTTGTATAACTCATGTATTAAACACTTGTTTATGAGAATAATTCTTTTATCACATTTGCTTTAGTTATGATTGAATGTTGAATATCTATTGCAAACCGTTCAATATATAGTACATGTTACATTGTAGTTAATGTGGTGATACCCGATCACGGAAGATCACAATAACAGTTTCCTTGTAACTAAACGTACAAATTCACGACCTAGGTGGAATCGAACAATCCACCGTGAAAGGTCGATGTGTATATCTCAGATTGGCTTGTCTTGACTAAGAGATTATACTAGCACATTTAGTATGTGTTGAAGAGGACCTATAGCGAGGATAAATTCTTCTGTTATGAAATGTGAAGAATTAGACCTCAGTGGTTATTGATTTCTTAATCTCCGTCACTTAAATAGGACCGTGTGTGCTTAATGGTTACTGTTTTGATTCATGTTGGGTGAGAATCATCGTGACTTCGAACCTTGTGCTTTGGGCAGTAATATTAATCATACGACGATTGCTAAGATTTAATACGGAGAAACGCGTGCGAGTACGGCTCGTGTGATTAGTCCCCTTGGTGGGCTCATAAGTTTTATCGTACCAAATCTTGCAAGTGAAGAATCAATTTCTTCGGTACGGATAATAATGTTGAGCTGTCTTTACTCCAAGGTGAAATATATTAATTAATTTAGAGCTATTTAGAAGCTTAATTAATTAATGGACTTGATAATCTTAAACGCGAGAAATAATAATCGGGAGCCCATATTATCGTAATATGGATTAAGATGGATAGTGCAATATTAATTTATTAGTGGTAATAATTAATATTAATGGATTGAATTATATTGTGGCTCAATATTGAAATTCAGAAGTCCATTAGGAGGTCCAATCTTAATTCTCCTTAAAGGCCCCTCAAGTAGCCCATTAAGTAGCCCAATAATGATAAGGTGATTAAAATAAAAAGAAAATAAGGTGTCAAGAAAAGAGAAGATTTTGTTGATTTTTTTGGAAAGATATTATGGAAGATATATATTCGTGGAATACAAGATTATCTCATATATTCAAGAAGATCCAAATCTTGGGATCTTTACTTGAAATTTTCGAAAATTGTAAGTTTACATGGAGGGTGAGATTTTTGTGGAATATTTTATTATGGAGAAAAGAATATATGAGATATATTCAAGATTTCTTAGAGACTAAGAAAAGATTTTTTCCAAGCCCATATTCATCCAAATTTTTGGCCACCTCCATTATAAATAGGGGATGATTATTTCATCCCCAGGTACATAATTACATGTGTTGGAAAAATCAAGAGCATATATATTTTTCTTTTTCCTTAGTTATTTAAATTACTTGAAAGCATCTCCCACCGGTGATCAAGTAAGGCGAAAGGGAAATACTTGAGAAGGCTTTTGGGTTGATAAAGCGTGATCGTGATTGTCCCATTTATTCAAAGGCCAATTCTACAAGAGGTACGCAAGTCACATAAATTCTTGTTTATTCCGCCATAGATTTTATGTGAATTAATTCAACATGCATGATGTTAAATTTGTTGTTGGAATTATTATTTGAATTAATTAGGATTAATTCATGCTAGTAATAATTGAATTTAAATTTATATTTAATTATCATCCCGAATAGATTCCGGGCACCCCTATTTTCCCAACAGACGCTACGGTCTTCTGGGCGGCGAAGGGCGATCAAGCTGACGGTGAACAGGAACTGGTCGTCCACACTATCTTGGGCACTTCGCCACTTAAGACTTTTGGGACCTGAAATAAAAGAAAAGGAGATTAAAATTAGTCCTACCACTCTAAATATTGAAAAGTGACAAGACTCACGAATTAAGTCCCTAAACTCCTCCGGGGAGTTAATACGCTCAGGGCCACCATAAGGGCGAGCAGAAGTACGCCAGTCCCCACCAATCCAGAACCAGTCATGCTTCCAATCTCGCACCTTTCCCGGAATGCCCTCCACCAGCCTCAAGTTTGGTCGCGCCTTAAGGTAGTATCAGCCCGCCTTTTCCCCAGTACAAGAAGTTGGTATCATCAGATAGTTGACCTCCTCGGTGGACAACTTGTTGGGATATCCTTCAAGAGCGCACAGAACTATTATCGACATAAGGTTCATCCACCCAACAGGAGTTAGTTGAGTGATGGCAAGGTTTGTCCGCTCAAGGAAGCTGCCGATCAGAGGTTGTAGTGGAAGATTAACCTCGTCACTAAGCATGGCCAAGTTGATCGTCGTGAGCCCGCGTGGTGGGTGATCAGCTCTATCATCAGTGAGATGAGCGTACATGTGCACGTCGTAAGGAATTTTGTATTCCCTCCTAATCGCGGGCAGCTCCTCCTCGGTAATTGAGGATACAATGCAGCTCGCCGCGTACTCGGTAGCCTTGAGATTTCGTCTCCCGCGGGCAGAAACTGTGGAATGGTTGGAGTACTCCCTCTCATACTCATTCCAGTCGACTTGGCGAGCAACGACGACAAGAACTTGATGTTCGAGCGAATCAGGCATGGGGAAGTGGATATCCTTCAGATACCCCCAAGTTAGTTCGTTTGGGTTAGTGGGCTGAAGCACCTCGACCTCTTCTTCCTCGTCCTCGTGAAGGTCGGAACTGGTTTCCTCTTCAACCTGGCGAGCAGGATTTGCTCGCTCCTCTCTTTCCCCAGACGGGCGAGCTCCTAAATTCACTGAGCGAGCTACTGAGGTCGCGTCAGGGTCGGATTCTAAGTTAACCACAAAGACAGGAAATCCTTCGATTGGTCGTTTCCCAAGGTTGCGAGGAGGGTACGAACCAGTTTCGAAGTGAGAGGACATTTAGAATGAAAAAAGCTTCAAGCGGTGTTAATGGTGGTTTCCGGCGGAGAGTAAAAAGGACAGCGGCGGTTCGAAATCCCAGATGGCGGAGTTTAGGTCACGTTTGTTTTCATCTTGAGGTGGATGGGGGAAATCCGGATGGGGAAAAAAAGTGGATGGGTGAAATCCTGTGAATAGTAATCATTTGTTTGTTTTGGGTTGGATGTAGTAGGGGTGGATGGGGTTTTATGTCAAATCAATAATGATGATGTATTATTATATTATTATTTATTAAAGAGGTAATGATTGAATGATTGTGTTGAATTGTAATATAAAATAATTAATATTATTATGTATAATTATATAATTATTTAATTATATTATATTATTTGAATTGAATTAAAACAGAAAATAATTGAATTAATAAAATGATATTAACGTGGTTAAAATTTTATTAACGTTGTTAAAATTATAACAAATTAATTATCTGACACAAAAATGTCAATCAATACCAATTTAATTTGGTTTTTTTTTAAATCATACTTTTTAAAAAAAAAAACATAATAAACAAATTGAATTCTTAAAACAATTCAACAACACCATACATATGTTTAATATACTAAAGACATGCATCATCATATTACATGTGGTGAAATTTGAATATTCTCATCGTTAATTCATTAATTCATAATATTATTTTTATTCATTTTCAAATTTTGTGTCTAATAATGAATTATAAAACGAAATAAATAACCAATATTCTAATGGATATATATTCAATACAATTTTTTTATAAGAAGCCATTATTCTATTTTTAAAATGTAATTTTTCTCCTATTGTTAATCTTCATTCACTATAAGAATAAAAAAAATTATCTACGAAATATTCGATTATGCTTTTCGATAAAAATAATTTTTTTCTTACATAGTGGGGATTGTCTGCGATGTGCCTACAAGTGAATTTTATATTAATTTAAAGTAAATTTTAATATTTATAGTCATGTTTTGTCTTTTGCTAAGTCAAGAAAAAATATTCCCAATTTATTTATATGGTAGACATAATTAATGAATAACGATAGCAATTAATTTCACGCATATTTACTATTAATATGTTTTCATTGAATTTTTTGTAAACAATTAAAATAAATAATATACTAATTTAATTGATGGTGTATTATAAAGTAGAAGATAGAGATTAATAAAATATATATTTTATGTGAAAAAATAAAGTTGATGTGATATATATTGGGTTATGTGAAAATAGGGGTATAGATGTATAATAGGGGTGGATGTGTATTTGGATGGGGATAAGATGTGCAAATCCGAAAATTGGACGGGACGGGGGGAAGCCCATCCCCCATCCGGACTTCGTAAGCTGAAAAAAAACACACCCTTAGGGTTTTTTGGCATTTCTTACACCCACGATCACGAAAATAAAGAAGAGATTACTACCTTGATTCGAAGGAATCGTCGCCAGAGATGAAGTTCTGTTGCCGAAAATTTGAAAAGGGAATGAACAGTTTTCGCGATGAGAATGAACAGTGAAAATGAACTAAAATGGCAAGTTTTTTCCTTAAATAGTGAATGGAAAAACGGGGTCTCGGGCGAACAAGTTTGAAAATGTGAGGACTAAATTGCAATTACCTAGCGCGTGCAAATTCTCTCTGATAAAATTGGGGGCGCATCACCTCGATTTCGTGTGCACGTGGGTGGTGACAATAATTTCGCCCACGTCACACCTCGAGCCGCACCCAGGCATTGGGATCCCAACAGTCATCCGTCCAAATTAGCTCGGCCAATATTGTCCGCTCATGAAAAGTTGATCGCGCCATGTCATATCAACTCGCCTCCATATCACCGGATAGTTGCCAACCCATAAGTTGTTCGCCTTGCCCTATCACAACATAATGATTGGCAAGGGGGAAATTATTGATAGGCGAGCAGAAACGTTATTAGGACGAGCAGAATTAACTCAAAGTATTCACTCTTAAGACAAAGTTAAGCCAACAAAATCAGGCTGAGCTGGAAATGTCAGGTGAACAGGATTATCCGACGTACACCTTTAATTAGTCGAGCAGCTTTAATCTAAAAACCATGTAGACCCAGATGACACCCCGATGAGCATATCTAGCACATCGGTGAACAGATCTGGCGGAAATATCAAGGCAATAAATTATCAAGAATAGAGACCAACAAAATCAAACTAAAGATTCCTCAAGGACAAGTCCAACAGGACGAACAACTCTTGAATACGAGCAAGTCCAGTACTAGAGGATAGAATTTAGTTTAGATAAGGTCAAAATAGTCAAAGCCCAAGTGTCACACATGCACACTAGGGAGGTCAAAGGTCATGTACACCTCCCGCTAGGCAAACTTGCATAAATACTTAGATTTTTTCAGCTAATAAAATAAGCACAAATTCACATACACGTCCAAACTTCGATTATATACCCAAAGCAGCCCGATTCTCTTATATACGAATTAAATACGTAACCTATACACGTGTTAATTCAATCTCAATCTTAATTTTCGTATTCACTAATTACGTTAGTGATCAATCACACGTAATTGTTTGGTGATCTAATTAACGATTAAAAACAGTCACTAATCCTTGTGATTAGCAAAGATTATCAACACTTGCTAAAAAGTTTGATAGTTTGTGCAAGAACGTCGTGAAGCGCAATTGAAGTTCAATGAGTGCAAGTAGTTACTTCATGAAAGTGATAAAGTAGATGCATTATTCGGGGAGATCCTCATAGAGTAGAACATGAACTACAATTGTTAACGATAGTTATGCATTTACAATTCATTTCTTCATTATAGGCTGTTGTTTACCAAACAAATAATGCTGGGATTAAATGGCTATTTAAGTGGACTTTGGTAAAAACACCAAATGATTGGATTCTTAAATGCTAAAATGATTGTTTTGTTGAAGGATGATAATAAATACACAAGAACACCAAGAATTGTCAGGGGTTTGATGGGTGTCGAAACCAACAAATTATAAAACCTGCTTAAATTAAATTGCGATAGTGGTGAGCAGGGTTGATTCCTCAGAGATTGGTAATATATTTATTCTTTTCACAAAAATAAATTACAAACAAGTAAATTAAAGATTGGGGGGAATTTTGAGTTGGTAATGAATCTAAATTAAAATAGACTGCAATTGAGTTAAAATAAGTAGAATTCAATTAAGTAAAAACATCTAGCCATAGACGACTTCAGAATTAGTTCAAACACAAACGATCATCGATGCAAAAATTACCCTTTCACTCAAACACTAAATTGATTATAGTTGTTGGTACCACCTAACAACCTAATCTTTCCTTACTTTGTTGATAATAAGGATACCATCTCTTATTACTTCTCTAACCAATGAACAACCCTAGGTACCACCATTAGGATTTAATTCACTAGCAGCATTAAAAACTAGAAAGATCCAATTCTAGCCAACAAACACACATGTAGGTTCATTTAGACTAGATCATGTATCTCCTATAGCATAATTTATGCTACTTGCCACTAATATTAGAACAATTAAATAATTACGGATTTAACGTTCTAAATTGGCACATACCATTTTCACGGATTGAATAACCGGCCGCATTAAACAACTCGCCAAATAATATAATCTAACACAAAGATACATGAATAATGTAGAGTGAAAGAGAGTGAAAACTAATTAGATCTCACATTGTGTCGAACCCAAATCATCATTCATCAATGGCTAGATTGCGGATTTAGCAACCTATAAGAGAGATTGCCATGCTTTGTTTCATAATGCGTGCGTATGAAATTTTGGAAGAAGAAGAATTTGAATAATATGAACTTAGAATATATTAGATAGAATGCAAGAATGAAAAATTCTGGGGAATTCTCCCTTCTCTCTCCATCTAATCCATATTTAAACTAATCCACTAGTAGTAAGTTACCAAAGAAGTAGTTAAAAAACTACATCTAAAACTTATCTAGAATCTAATCTAAAATAAAATAAAACTACTAATTTAATATACTAATCTAGGACAAGTTTAAAATATCCAAGACTCTTAAAAGGGTGGAAAGAATTAAATTTGAGTCTTGGTATAGAGATTTGAGCACCACTTATGAGATTTTCCATCTGGACCTTAGGCGTGCCCACGCCTTACGAGAAAAGTACTTCTGTCCTTTTTAGAGCTCAACTGCGGTCTAAGGCGTGCCCACGCCTTATGAAAAAAGCACTTCTGTTTCCTTCATCTTTGGAGTCTTCAATTTCACTTCTTCACAAATCACTCCATATGGTCTCCAAACATCAATCAAATCCTCAGTTAACCTATAAAATATAAAATCTAATTAACACAAACACTTAAGGATTAATTAACATCTAAATCATGAAGAAATATGACAATAAAATATGTATTTTATGCAATCTATCAAATTCCCCCACACTTAGACAAAGCTTGTCCTCAAGCATGTCAAAGCTCAAAACTCATTACCTCAACTCATCATCTTCTCTCATCTTCCTTTGCTCGTCCCAAATATATTTTCTCATGCAATGAAATCATTTTTTTCAAGAGAATCCTCATCCACTATCACTAATGCAAATCACATTAACAATTGAGTTGGATTCAAAACACATAGAATCTAAACACCTCACAGAGGATTCACTCAAACGCTCAAAAGTGTTTAGGTTTCAAATGTATTTGATGGATCTCTCAAGTCAATGCACAAAAGACTTTTACCATAAGCTTGCAAATATATCACATCCTTTCAACTATTCAATGAATCAAATGCAAAAATCAAAGGATTTAGAGGGTAAGTTGTAATGAGGGTTAGGTAAAAAAAGGTAAAAGAGGTTACAAGTTTTGGGCAAAGGGAATTGAAGAAATCATACAACTTTTATACACAATGTTCAATCAAATGATATCAAAGCTCCATAAGATTACTTCTTAAACACAAGTGCAAGACTATAACATCTTTATTTTTCACTTTCTGCTCTCTCTTTTTCAATTTTTTTTTTCTTTTTTTTTTCTTTTTTTCATTTTTTTTTCATTCTCAATTTTTTGTTTTTTTGGCTTTTTTCAAAAGCAGAAACTACAATATTATCCCAAACTTCTTGCACACTATACAACAAATCAAATGGAGCATTATTTGAGCAAATCGTATGAAATGATTCTTCAATTCAAGGTTCAAAGAGGGTAATGATTGAAAAGGGTATCAGCGGTTTGCAATGTGGTTCAATTTCAAAGAAAAAGGTTTAAGGCTCAAAGTTGGTTAACTAGGGGTTAATGAATCAGGCAGGTTTGGTGAAGAAAAAGTAAGTATGACAAGAGGGGTTAATCCTAAAATCCTTATGCGATTCTTACATTCAACTCATCAAAAAGTGATTAACGTAGATGTGCATAACAATGCAAGTTCTAGAAAAATCAGCTATGCATGACAATCACACAACAAGAAATTAGAGCTTATATATAGATGAATGCTCTCGGGCTCAAAAGCTCACAAAAAATTAAGGCTCAATGTGTGAAGATCCAAGTATTTTTCCTCCAACCAATTATCAATGACAACTTACATAGCACAGCATATGAGGATTCAAAAACTTTTTAGTTCACGCACAAAAACTCAATTTTTTTATGGACAAGCATCAGAAGATTCAAGTTTCAAAAGAGAGAGACAACTAATTTAGAACTAAGGCACCTCAAGTACAAGTTAAGAGACCAAAATTATTCAAGAAGACAACCAAAAAAAATCTCAAATCAAAGTGACATATCAAAACAAGAAACAATAACTCCCCCCGCACTTAAATCATGCATTGTCCTCAATGCACAAATGAGATGCTCAAATGCAGTGAAAGAATAAGAGAATTAGAAAACTCCCCTGAAAATGTTGAGCGTAAAAGTTGCATCTTCTGTTCATGACTAGAGGGGTTGTGTCGATTAGATTCCTTCCAGCGGGGCCTTTGTGCAAGAAATTGAAGAACAATAATACCCGAGCTCAAAACGACCAGAAAAATAGCCCCAACAATAGTATCTATGGTAGTACAGGGCAACAATCAGAGCAATGGTGGCGATTTTCAGTCCCATAACAGCATAAGAACCGGAGTGATGATCGGGATGTGGTGAAAAGATAGCGGTGGTGTAATGGCGTTGGGAGAATAGTATCAGGGGTGGGAGAGAAGTGTGTCATGGAGAAGAGATGAGAATGACAACGCTGTAGAAGATAACAAGGGAAGAAAAATTAGGGCTTAAAAAAAAATTAACAATAATAATAATAAATAATAAAAAGAGTTAAGAGGATTTACGTAAGATTTCAAGGAAGTTTCAAGTCAGTGGAATTAAAATTCCTTATCCCAAACTTTCAAATTTGAATTAAGATCAGTTATCTTATATTTCTAACTCCCCAAATCAAATCAACTTCCTCCAATTTCGAAACTACCTCCCCTCTTATCCTTTTTTTTTTCTTTTTTACGATTTTTCAAATTTTTTTGGATTTTTGAATTTTTTTTGGATTTTTCAGAAAAATAAAAACGAAAATTTAAAATTAAAAGTAAGAAACATGATCAAAAGAACAGAAGAAGTATTTCCTTAAGGCGTGTCCACGCCTTATCCTGCAACTTCTAAACAATTTTCCTTTCAATAAGGCGTGCCCACGCCTTATCAAAAATCCTCTTCTGACCATTGATCACACAAAAACGAGACAAAAAATAAAAATGCGTAAATGAAAGCTAAATAAATATCGGGTTGCCTCCCGGGAGCGCCTTTCTTTATTGTCTTTGGCTAGACAGTTCAGACTCCTCAACCGTGATAATCCGGACAATCCAAAGTAAGATTGTCAATAGTGTGCACTTGAAAACCTTCATAAAAAGGTTTCAAACGATGCCCATTAACCTTAATAATCTTACCGGATTCAATACTTTGAATTTCAACTGCACCATGGGGAAAGACATTAGTAACAACATAAGGCCCTAACCATCTAGAACGCAATTTACCAGGAAATAATTTCAACTTTGAATGGAAAAGAATAACTTTTTTACCAATGAAAAATTCTTTCCTGGAAATCATTCGATCATGAAAGGCCTTCGTCTTTTCCTTGTAAATCCTCGAGCTCTCATAAGCATCATTACGTATCTCTTCAAGCTCTTGCAACTGCAACTTCCTCATCTCACCAGCTTCATCCATTTTCATGTTCAATTGCTTAATAGCCCAGTAGGCCTTGTGCTCTAACTCTATAGGAAGATGACAAGGTTTACCAAATACCAAGCGATATGGAGACATGCCAATCGGGGTCTTAAAAGAAGTTCGATAAGCCCAAAGTGAATCATCAAGTCGTACACTCCAATCTTTCCTATTCGGATTGACGGTCTTTTCAAGTATTGACTTGATTTCCCTGTTCGATATCTCAGCTTGACCGCTTGTTTGTGGATGATAAGCGGTAGAGACTCGATGCACGACATTGTATTTTTTCATCAAAGCTTCCACCACTTTATTGCAAAAGTGAGTTCCACGATCACTAACTATAGCTCTTGGTGTTCCGTACCTTACAAAAATGTGAGATTTGACAAAATCTACAACAACTTTAGCATCGTTAGTACGAGTAGCCTTAGCTTCCACCCACTTTGAGACATAATCCACAGCAAGAAGAATGTACACATTATTAGCAGAAGATGGAAAAGGACCCATGAAATCAATTCCCCACACATCAAATATTTCACAAACAAGAATCGAATTAAGTGGCATTTGATCTCTACGTCCTAAACTTCCAGTTTTTTGGCACTTTTCACAAGTCTTGCAAAACATATATGAATCACGAAACACATTAGGCCAAAACAAACCACATTCCAACACTGTACGAGCAGTTCTTTTAGGACCAAAATGACCTCCACATGCATATGAATGACAAAACTTAAGTATGGAATGAACTTCATTTTCAGAAACACATCTACGAGTGATATGATCAGAACAATATTTCCACAAATAAGGATCATCCCAAACATAATATATTGCATCTTTCTTTATCTTATCCTTCTGAGCTCTAGTCAAATCACTTGGCAAAGTCTTAGAAACTAAAAAATTAGCAATATCAGCATACCAAGGACTTGTCTTTTGAATAGAAAAGAGATACTCATCTGGAAAGTCGTCTTTCAATGGTAAAGACTCTTCACAAGTGGTCATACGACTAAGATGATCATCAACTGAATTTTCTGAGCCTTTTCTATCTCGAATCTCTAGATTGAATTCTTGAATCAAAAGTATCCACCGGATGAGTCTTGGCTTTGACTCCTTCTTGGATATCAAGTACTTGAGAGCTGCATGGTCAGAATAAACAATCACTTTAGCACAAAGTAAATATGAACGGAATTTTTCTAAAGCAAAAACAACAGCTAAAAGTTCTTTTTCCGTTGTTGAGTAATTGCTTTGTGCACTATCAAGTGTTCTTGAAGCATAGTAGATAACATGATGATCTCTTCCGTTTCTTTGTCCAAGAACAGCACCAACAGCATAATTACTCGCATCACACATGATCTCAAATGGAAGATCCCAATTCGGTGATTGAATAATTGGTGCAGATGTCAACATGCCCATCAATTTATCAAATGCCTCCTTACAAGCATCATCGAACTCAAAAACTACATCTTTTTGTAGTAATCTACATAAAGGATGAGTGATCTTGGAAAAATCCTTGATAAAGCGCCGATAGAAGCCTGCATGACCAAGAAAAGAACGAACTTCCCGAACACTTTTCGGGTAAGGCAACGTCTTAATAACATCTATCTTAGCTTTATCAACTTCAATTCCCCTAGATGATACAATATGACCCAAAATGATACCTTGATCAACCATAAAATGACATTTTTCATAGTTTAAAACAAGGTTCGTTTCTATGCAACGCTTAAGGATTTTTGTAAGGTTAGCCAAACAAGAATCAAAAGAATCACCATAAACGGTAAAATCATCCATGAATACCTCTATGATGTTCTCTATATAATCCGAAAATATACTAACCATACACCTTTGAAACGTCGCTGGTGCATTGCAAAGACCAAATGGCATACGTACACAAGCAAAAGTACCAAACGGGCATGTAAATGTTGTCTTCTCTTGATCTTCAGGTGCAACAAGAATTTGATGAAAACCTGAATAACCATCAAGACAACAATAATGAGAACGACCAGCTAAACGCTCAAGCATTTGATAAATGAATGGAAGAGGAAAATGATCTTTCCTAGTTACAGCATTCAAAGCTCTATAATCAAGACAAACTCGCCATCCATTTTGGACACGAGAAGCAACCAACTCACCATCAGCATTTTCTACCACAGTGATACCTGTTTTCTTTGGAACCACTTGAGTAGGACTTACCCATTCACTATCAGATATTGGATAGATCATACCATGAGAAAGAAGCTTCAAAATTTCAGCTTTTACCACTTCCATCATAGGTGGGTTCAATCTACGTTGGGCTTGTCGAGAAGGCTTGCTTCCTCCAAAAGTATCTTATGCGTACATATGTGAGGACTTATCCCCTTAATGTCTGCAATAGTCCACCCAATAGCCTCTTTAAACTCTCTAAGAACCCGAAACAACTTTTCTTCTTCTAAAGTGGAGAGCTTGTTTGAGATTATGACAGGAAGTGTCTCATTTTCTCCCAAAAACATGTACTTCAAGTGACTTGGAAGAGTTTTCAATTCCAATTTCGGTGCCTGCACAATTGAAGGAAGAAGTTTAGAATAAGATTGAGGTAATTCAATATAAGAAACATTGTGCTTCAAAGGTCGCAATGATCCCAACTCACGAATTGTTTCTTGCAAACCACAATCTAACTCAAACTTATTCATCTTTCCCTGTGACTTTTCAAGATTTAAACTCTCACTTAGTGCAACTTTTAAAGTATCATCATCACTCAACTCAAACAATTCTTGTGTTAGGGGCTCAATAACATCAACAACAGAAACAGAAGACATGTCACTAGGATATTTCATGGCATCATAAATATTAAAATTTATAATCTCACCATCAAACTCCATTGTGAGTATACCATTATGCACATCAATTTTTGTTCTAGATGTTTTCAGAAAAGGTCTCCCTAACAAGATCAATGAACGAGATGAATCACTATCCTCCATATTAAGCACATAAAAGTCAGCAGGAAAAATCAAACCATTCACTTGCACTAATACATCCTCCAAAACTCCTTCAGGGTAAACATTAGATCTATCAGCAAGTTGAATTATCACACCAGTTTCTTTTAAAGGTCCAACTTTCAAAGATGAATAAATAGAAAGTGGCATGACATTAATTGAAGCGCCTAGATCTAACATTGCCTTCTCAATCTTCAAGTTACCAACTTGGCAAGGGATAGTAAACATACCTGGATCCTTGCATTTAGGAGGTAATTTCTTTTGAAGTACAGCTGAAATATTTTCTCCCATACTTACAAATTCATTACCTTTTAGCTTCTTTTTGTTGGTGCAAAGCTCCTTCAAAAACTTGGCATATCGAGGTATTTGCTTAATTGCATCAAGTAAAGGGATATTCACCCCGACTTTGCCAAAAGTTTCAAGAATCTCTTTCTCTTCCTCCTCCTTCTTAGATTTACAAAATCTAGAAGGAAAGGGAATATTTGGTGGTACATCTTGTGGCGGCTCTCCTTCAACTTCTTTAGCTTGATTGGATGGAGATTTAGAGACTTCAACTTCTTTCTCTTCTTCTTGATCACGTCTCTTTGGCTCTTTCAACTCTTTACCACTCCTCAAGGTAATTGCACTATCATTCTGTTTTGGGTTGACAACCGTTTGCGATGGCAACTTTCCTTGAGACTCCAATCTACTCACACAAGAAGTTAATTGGCTCATCTGATCTTCCAACCTCTTGATGTTCGTTCGTGCCTCCTGTTGAAATTGTTGAGTGTTAAATGCAAGTGCTTTAACAACTTCTTCAAGAGAATTGCCTGAATTTGTAGATGGATTTTGTTGTGCAAAATGTGGTTTAGGTTGAGGATTTTGATATTGAGAGCTTCCCCACCGGAAGTTGGTATGCTCCTTCCATCCTGAATTGTAGGTGTTTGAATGAGGATCATACTTCCTTTGAGGTGGTCCTGGAAATCCCCCTATGGCATTGGCTTGTTCAGTATCATCTTGAAGTGTAGGGCACATGTCAGTAGTATGTCCAACAGCAGCACATATTCCACAAGCCTTAGCTTGTTGCAAATTTCCTACAGCCAAATTAGTTATACGATCATCAAGAGACGAAATGGTTACCTCGTTCACTCTTTTGTTAGATGAATCAGGTCTTGTTCCAAATTGTTGAGAGTTAGCTTCCATAGTAGTAATCAAGTCTCTCGCCTCATGAGGAGTTTTGTTCACTATTGCACATCCACTTGCAGCATCCATCATTCTTCTCTCCATGGGAAGCATCCCTTCATAAAAGTATTGTATAAGAAGTTGCTCGGTAATCCCATGTTGAGGACAACTTGCACACATTTTCTTGAACCTCTCCCAATACTCATGAAGTGTTTCTGTATCCCTTTGTTTAATACCACAAATCTCCCTTCGGATAGTTGCTGCTTTTGAAGCTGGAAAATACTTGTCAAGGAATAATCTCACCATTCCATTCCAAGTAGTGATAGAACGCGGCGGTAAGTAAAATAGCCAATCTTTTGCTCTATCCTCCAACGAGAATGGGAAAGCATGCAACTTTACTTTCTCTTCGGACACTCCATGTGGTTTTAGGCTCGAACAAACAACATGAAACTCTTTCAAATGCTTATGAGGATCTTCATTCTCAAGACCGTGAAACCTTGGCAACAAATGAATCAGCCCCGACTTCAACTCAAAGTCTTTCTCCATTTCGGGATATTGGATACAAAGCAATGGTTGTTGGTCAAGATCGGGTGCAATCAATTCCCTCAAGGTCTTATCTTCTTCAGCCATTTTAGTTTCTTCTTCAGTATCACTTTCACTAGATGAATTTGTTGAATCAATAGCCAAACCGTCTCCAAATGAGGTTGATGCTTGATTTTGCAACTTTGTTTCTTTCCTCAATTTATGAGCTGTTTTTTCAATTTCAGGATCAAACAAAAGTTCACCTATATGAAGAGATCGAGACATAAAAATAAAATAAAATAAATAAAGTAAATAAATAAAAAGAATAAACCTATTGACACCAATCCCCGGCAACGGCGCAAAAAATTTGATGGGTGTCGAAACCAACAAATTATAAAACCTGCTTAAATTAAATTGCGATAGTGGTGAGCAGGGTCGATTCCTCAGAGATTGGTAATATATTTATTCTTTTCACAAAAATAAATTACAAACAAGTAAATTAAAGATTGGGGGGAATTTTGAGTTGGTAATGAATCTAAATTAAAATAGACTGCAATTGAGTTAAAATAAGTAGAATTCAATTAAGTAAAAACATCTAGCCATAGACGACTTCAGAATTAGTTCAAACACAAACGATCATTGACGCAAAAATTACCCTTTCACTCAAACACTAAATTGGTTATAGTTGTTGGTACCACCTAACAACCTAATCTTTCCTTACTTTGTTGATAATAAGGATACCATCTCTTATTACTTCTCTAACCAATGAACAACCCTAGGTACCACCAATAGGATTTAATTCACTAGCAGCATTAAAAACTAGAAAGACCCAATTCTAGCCAACAAACACACATGTAGGTTCATATAGACTAGATCATGTATCTCCTATAGCATAATTTATGCTACTTGCCACTAATATTAGAACAATTAAACAATTACGGATTTAACGTTCTAAATTGGCACATACCATTTTCACGGATTGAATAACCGGCCGCATTAAACAACTCGCCAAATAATATAATCTAACACAAAGATACATGAGTAATGTAGAGTGAAAGAGAGTGAAAACTAATTAGATCTCACATTGTGTCGAATCCAAATCATCATTCATCAATGGCTAGATTGCGGATTTAGCAACCCATAAGAGAGATTGCCATGCTTTGTTTCATAATGCGTGCGTATGAAATTTTGGAAGAAGAAGAATTTGAATAATATGAACTTAGAATATATTAGATAGAATGCAAGAATGAAAAATTCTGGGGAATTCTCCCTTCTCTCTCCATCTAATCCATATTTAAACTAATCCACTAGTAGTAAGTTACCAAAGAAGTAGTTAAGAAACTACATCTAAAACTTATCTAGAATCTAATCTAAAATAAAATAAAACTACTAATTTAATATAATAATCTAGGATAAGTTTAAAATATCCAAGACTCTTAAAAGGGTGGAAAGAATTAAATTTGAGTCTTGATATAGAGATTTGAGCACCACTTATGAGATTTCCCATCTGGACCTTAGGCGTGCCCACGCCTTACGAGAAAAGTACTTCTGTCCTTTTTAGAGCTCAACTGCGGTCTAAGGCGTGCCCACGCCTTATGAGAAAAGCACTTCTGTTTCCTTCATCTTTGGAGTCTTCAATTTCACTTCTTCACAAATCACTCCATATGGTCTCCAAACATCAATCAAATCCTCAGTTAACCTATAAAATATAAAATCTAATTAACACAAACACTTAAGGATTAATTAACATCTAAATCATGAAGAAATATGACAATAAAATATGTATTTTATGCAATCTATCAGGGTTTTTAGTCCCTGGACTTGAATGAGAAGTGTATTTATTTGATTGATGAGATTGAACTCCTTTCTTGTTACAAATGTGGGGCTATTTATAGTTTTCTCACTACTGGGGTATTCTGGTCTTTTTCGACCTCCCAGGGGACAGAAACATTAAATGCCCCCAGCCTCTGAGGACGCGCGGGCACTGATATGCCAGGGTCTGCAGGCGGCCGGCCACTAGCGTGTTGACACGTGTCCTCAAAGGACGATCCTCTGAGAACTTTCCTCATTTGGATGGAATATTCTCTCTGTCACCGAGTACGGAGGCGGCCTTTTGCCTCTTGGAGAAAGATCTCGCAAGATTCCATCACGTGCTCCAATTTCTTCGTGCAGGCCGGAAGTGATTCGAGGTCGGAGGTCGGCCTCTCGGTGGGCCACGTGGCCGGGATCCCCTCCTGCTCGTAGGCCGGGTCCTCTTTTGTTGGGGCCGGATCGGTCCAGACCCGGCCCTCTTGTCCTATCACCTGATCAAGTTAGTTGAACGTCTTGAGCTGTTTCTGAAGATCGGGGACCGTCCGATCAGAGACTGTTAAAGTCGGGGACCACGAAGGTCGTAGACCATGAAGATCGGGGACTGTGGAGGTCGGCGGCTGTCCGGTCAGGTCGGCGTCGTCGGGGGCGCGTTGCTTTCGCTCACGGCTTGTTTCAGGCCGGTGCCGACCTGTGGCACAAAATGGCCACAACATAGGCCATCAAAATATATGATTCTTTATTCTACTACTATTTCATTTTTCACATTTATAAGTTCGTTTAGTTTTAAAATGATACAGCTAATCAATGTATAGCTTTAAAGCCTTGATGCTTACATAATTTATTCAAAGCATAAAATTATTGTACAAGAGCTCATCCAAATCAAAATCGCCATACAATTATTTTTTACAAACTAAAAAAATATAACGAAAACAAGTCCGTGCATAGCACGGGCAAAAATCTAGTTTATAGAATAGGAAACTCTAGTGCCTTTCAATAAATATGTCAATATTTTTTATTTGTAATCCATTAATTCTTACTACCATTAATCATCAAATCATATTATATACCTAAGCAGATCTCCTCTTCAGTACTATAAGGTCATGCCTTCTTCTATTACATTACCCTATTTCTCTATTCCAAAATGTCTCTATCCCACAACCAATAGAAAATATATTATTATAAAAAACAAGATTAATTTCCTGAGATGATCGATTGGCTACACATCACCCTAATCGCTGCTTTCTCTACACTAATTCTCGTGTTTTTACTCCACCAAATTTTTCAGCGATTCTTAAATCCCAAAACACGCCTTCAAGGCACTAACCAAGTGAACCCAATTCTCGATACGCAAGTAGACCCCACCTGTAATCTCGATACACAAAGCTCCAAGAATACGGATTCCGGTAATATTTCTCCGTATTTCTGTTGGGCCGATCATCCGTCTTTTCTTTCTGATGCCCTCGATAATGGATGGCCAGGATTTCGTTTCGAATCGAGCAAAACCAACGTGGAAATTAGTTGGGAAGGACCATCACATTATAATATGCAGAAAGTAAGAGTGAAGAAAACGGTGAATTCATCACTATGTGTGATCCGTACAGCTTTGCCTTTACCGGGGCCCCGTATAAAGAATTCATTTTTCCCCCAACAACCGTATTTTGAGATTTCGATATTATTCTCAGAATTAATATGTGGAAATGAGAGTGCTTTGTTGGCCGTTGGATTAACAGGCCATCAGCCGTTGAAATGTCCAGGGATGTCTCCTGGGTCGATTGGCTTCAACTCTACCGGTTCTGTCTATGTTAATGGTAAAGTTTTCGCATTTGCTTGCTTGATATATATATATATATATTTGGTTTTAATCTGTCTTGCATTTCCTTAAAACTTTTTTATTCATCTTTTTTGGTCAATTATCTGCATTAATCAACATTTAAAGAGCATCCAAATATCAAGATTTTGCAACAACGGAAAAAGAAAACCTTTCAACTTTGTTAGGTTTTCTGCACGTTACAAAAATCACAATCCAGAATTGACCTATTAATTTGTAGAAGTATATTAGCATCTTTCGAGATTAATATATTTAATATTTTACATATAATTAGAAGAATTTCATAACAAGCCCAGTTTTCAAGTTAGAGACTCCAATTTTTAATTGTCTCAATTTTGGACCTGATTTTGTTTTTCCCCCCTTAAACCAAATGGTTTTTTTTTTTTTTTTTGTCTCCATTAAAGGTGAGAATTTCAGAATTTTATTTTTTCAATTCAAAGAAGACAATATAAACCAGCATATAATCACTAATTATTTTTGTCATCTCTTGTATGACCTAATAGAAAAAAAGTAAAATTTAACCAAGTCAAGAATTAAATTCCAAATAGAAAAGTCCCGAATTGAAACATTAAATTTGTCACCCAGCATTAAAAAATTGTTGTTTAAATGAACATTTACAAATATATATAGCATTTTGCAAATTAGAACCCACATTAAAATGTTTTTTTTTTTTTAATTTAGAAAAACACAGTGAATCTGGGTCTTAAGAGACAGAATCTTACCTATGAATAGTGATTAACAAATTAGTCAAATCTAAGGGATTATTAAGAATTAACTAATACACACCCTGTCCGGTTTTTTTTTTTTTTTTTTTTTTCATTTCACTTTGACTTTTTAATTTTTTTAATATATTTTATTTTGATGTATTTTACCTTAAAAATTCTAATTTTACCCCACCTAATATCTAGATAAAATTATTAATTCTCGAAAATCTTTCAATTCCACAAATTTAGGGATCGTCATTTTAAGGATGTTTTATTTTATTAGCTAAAATTATGGGAGTACTTTGAAATTATTTCAACAACTTATTAAATTAAATGTCATTAATTAATGGTATAATTGGCAAAAAATTATAATCTTAATTTATAAAAAAAAAATCAAAGTGACAGATAAAAAAGCGGGAGAGTAAAGGATTAAGACATTAATTTATAGCATTCGACAATCATGTGTATTATACAACCTATTTAAAAATTCATGCGCGCTATGATTTACCTAATTATAATTAACCACATGCATCAACTTAATATGGATATTATCAAGATTCTAATAATTAATTCTTGACAGAATATACTATGAACCACATTCATCATAAAAATATGTTTACATTTTGTGTATCTTTTAATAAAATTAGTTGTTTTATTAAGATGTACTACTATTATTTTATTAGTACGATAAAAATTGTTTTAGAACAATATACTTAGAGCCCGTTTGATTAAATTTATTTGAAACGTCTTATTAGCTCTAACATCTTATAAATTGTTTTAAAAGCTTATAAGATATAATTTTTAATTTACTAGTTGAAGTGTTTGGATAATACAACTTATAAGATTTTTTTAGAATTTTTGATAAAAAAATTTTAATTTTTTTTTTAATCTTGAGGTAGAGATGGGTGGGAAGTTTGGTTGGGGTGGATGTGATTAGAAAAATAAGTTGGGAAATCTCAACTTATTTTTATTTACGGCTTATTAACTGTTAGGAAGTTATTTTATAATGTTATAAACTATTAAATATCTTATTTTGACAAATAAAATTATAGTGCTTATAAGCTCAGCCAAACACTCTCTTAAATCTTCAAAATTTTCCAATTCGTCCTCTTCAATTCCTCAGGAAAAAAGCTTGTTTTGGAATGTGAAAAGAATGAATGGGGAAGAGCAGAAAGCGTGATAGGTGTTGGCTATAATCCAATGCTCCAGAGGGTTTTCTTCACACGAAACTCCCAACTACTCCACGTCATTCACTGTAAATCTCAGGAATTTGGGCACCCTCTCTTTCCCACAATAGCTGTAAACACTCTTGACGTCACGTTTGTGCTAAATCTTGGACAAAAACCTTTCCGATTTGAACCTGGGAATTCCCAAAGAACTCCAAATCCATGCTTCGTTAGGCCCCAGCGGCTGGAAGATAGTCGTCCCGTAGGGTTTGAAGATAGTGCCGACCTTTTCTCCTTGGGAGAAATGGATTCCATATGGCGACACTGGGCTACTATCACATGTAATAATAGCACCGTCAATAGCTATAAAGATGAAGACTCTGATGGGGATCTCTTTGAAATTCGTATCGGACACTAATTTTAATTTCCATCTAGGTACTTAATTCATTTTTTAGTTGTTGGAAAATGAGGTGTGTAGATGAAGATGGAAAATGCAAAGTACGCCTCTAAATTAGTAGTGAGGTGAGCTGAATACTAAATTAAAAAACACTGTGCATTAGCTAGTTGCACGGTATAATTAACTAGACACATGGTTGAAATGTGCATGCTATTGTAATTGAAACATATATACATATTAATATAATTGAAACGTGATATTTGACTAAAAATGTGAAATGAAACATACAAACTAATATAATTAAAAAGTGACGAGTACATGTGAAAGGGTTCCTACTCATTTAAACGTCTAAAATTAAAAAAAAAAATCAATGTCACAAAATCAGTTGTGATATTTTCTCGATCCTTTCCATGTGAAATTTATTTAGCCATTATTATTTGCACAAATTTTAGCATGCACTTGGATTTTAAACTCAATTTTGACTTCAAATTAAATTTTTTTTTTCAAAACACATACTAACACGCCGAATTGTGTATTTTTTTTTTTTTTTTTGCAATTAAGGTATTACTGATTGCTTCTTGGGGTAAAACTGGTTTTTGTTTGGTGTATTTTTTTTTTTTTTAAATCTAAGTGCATACCATGACTCAAATACATACTTGAACTACTCTATTATTTAAGTAAGTCTCGTGTGTACCTTGTGCATGGTGCACTCACTCAACAATAACTTTTTAGTGTAATCAACCAACATTTTTCAATGTAATCAGCCCACATTTTTCAGTGTAAACAATCTCAATTGTTGAGTGAGTAAGTCGTTCACCAGGTGTTGTTTACCAAATATATTTTGCTGGGATTGGATGGCTATTTGTTAAAGCTTTGGTAAAAACATCAAATGATTGGATTCTTAAATGCTAAAATGAATGCTTGGATGAAGAAAGACTTTAAATGCTCAAGAACACTAAGAACACCAAGAATTGCCAGGGGTTGTTAATCTCTGGACTTGAATGAGTATATGTATTGATTATACTGAGAACGATTGAACCTCCCCTTTTACATTACAAAAGTGGGGGTATTTATAGTTTTCTCACTATAGGGGTATTTTGGTCATTTCCGGCCTCCCGGGGGACAGGCGCATTAAATGTCTCCTGCCTCTGAGGACGCGCGGGCTCTGGTGTGTCAGGGCTTGCAGGTGGCCGGCCACTAGGGAGTTGACGCGTGTCCAAAAAAGGACGATTCTCTGGCGAGTTTCCTCATTTGGATGGAATATTCTCTGAGTCTCTGGGTACGGAGGCGGCCTTTTTCCCTCTTGGGAGAGGATCTTGCCTGATTCTATCACGTGCCCCGGATCTCTTTTGCCGGCCGGGGGCCTTGAGTGATCGGCGGCCGTCCTCCTGGCGGACAGCGAGGTCGGAGATTGCTCCAGCCGGTCGGTCGCATCCGGGCGTGCCGGGTTGGACTCCACTGCCCTTGATCGGATCGGTCCGGCCACGGCAGGACTTGAACGTGGCTGGGACGGACGTGGACGAGGGTCTCAAGCGGGTTTCCGGCCTCGTTCTTGAGGCCGGAAACTCGAGGTCGGAGCCCGCCGAGGTCGGATTCAAGCCGGGCGGGTCGGTCCCGGCCTCCGGGTTCCTTGTTGCCGTTTCTGATTTTCTTCCGGTCGGATCCAACACGTGGTCTGAAACGGTCACAACAATTGCCCCCCAGCTCGTCGCTCAGAGTTAGTGTGGGGCGAGGTGGTCGTCTGCCGTTTTTGTTGGTGCCGACCTTGGATTGCCCGGGGTGGTCGGAGACCGGCTTACGGCTTTGCGAAGGCTATAAGGACGTGCGTTGTACTTACTCCACCTAAAAAGGTGCGCATAACGTCAGGCGACGCCTCGGATTATGCGCATTGAAAGCTGTCGTGCGTGATATGATTTGATTTCCTCGAATCTCGCGCATTTAATGCGCGTGATGTACGAGGCGTCTGACGCCGAAACCGTCACTTCAAATTCTTGCACCTAGGTCCCTATACCTAGGATTTTATTTCGAAGTAGGCCCTCAACCATTTCCTATAAATAGGGAAGCTTCTTCACTCCAAAGAGTTTTCACTCTTTAGCGATTTGTAGTTGTTCTTAGGCGATTTCCGGCAATCTTCTCACGGCGGCGACGAACTCTGCACGGCGGTGATTGGTTTTGCGAAGGTAATTTTTTAAACTTTTTTGTAACTCCGAACTTTAATTTTACATCATGGTGCGACGGTGGGCTGGTCCTCCGCCTGGGCAAGGGGGCGGAGCTTCCTCAAGTGGCGGCGGTGGTGGCGGAGCCAATCGCCGTTTGTTTGAGGAAGGAGGGAGCTCGCGCGGAGGAAGTGGAGTTTCTCCTTCCCGTCTTGCGGGCTCAATTTGGGCTCGCGACGATGACGGTCTGGATGGCCTGTTTTCGAGCCGGTCGTTGTTGGGCGAAGGTGCTCGGGAAGGGACTTTGGCTGCGGGCGTGAGACCGCAGACAGAGGCGATGGCCCGGTCCATGGAGAGCAGGGAACCCTTGGACGATCTCCTCGAGGAGGACGAGTATGAAGACGGTCACGGTGAAGGAGACGATCTGGGGACCAACTTGTTGCTCCAGAATGTCGCGGCCGAGCAGATTAAACAAAGACTAGGGATGACGAATGAGGTCTCAGGGTCGGAGACTGAGGAGATCGAGAGGCCGGTTGCGGCTGGCCGGAGTGTTAGCCAGGATCGGTGAGAGCAGGTCAAACGGGCCTTTCGTCTGTGGTCGGAATACGTGGAGAGGAAAGACGAGGTCGAGTCCCTCTCTTTCGACTACGAGGAGTACTCAGATCACTACCCGAGCGAGCCGACCGTACGCGATCCGGCCACCATTCGAATAGCCGACCTGGAGGAGTCTTGGAGGTGGACTATTGGCCAGATTCAGAGCAAAATGACCCAGCACTTTCTTGATGATGCCCGGGCCGACTGGGAAGTCCCCTACGACGTTCAACTTTACGCTCCTGAACCGAATGAACGGGCGGACCAGCCTCCTCGCGGGATGGTGGCTGTGACTCAAGACATGATGGAGGTTGGGCTTCGTTTTCCACTCCATCCGGCCGTCTCGTACCTGTTAAACTACTGGAACCAAGCGCCCATCCAGCTGCTCCCGAACACATGGATGATCCTTGTGAGCGTCATGACTTTGTTTGGCAAGAATCGGCTCTACCGGATGCCGACCCCTGGTGAAATGACATACCTCTATCGAATCCAGAGCGAAAAGAGTGGGACCGGTGAGGTCTACATTCAAACTAAGGGGCAGAAGTTGGTGACCGGCCTACCGAGCAAGGGTCGGAACGATCGGAGGAAGTGGTTTTTCGTCGGTGGGGCGTGGAAGACCGGGTATCCGAATGGGACGGAGATTGACGTTCCGACCGACATCCGTCTTAAGAATCCCAGTAAGGAATTTTTGCTTATATTTGGATAAAAAGTACTGATCTAATTTCTTACTTTCCTTTGTAGGTTATCCTTGTCCTTCCGACCGGGAGCTGAATTTCGACTTTGCGGTTGTCAGAGAGCGGATTCTGTCCTTGCCGGCCGCGGAAAGGAATCAAGCCGTCCTCCGGACCCGACAGTCCCGAATTTCCGGCCGCTTCTTCCAGTTCCCGCGTCATCTAAAACTTACGGGTAAGAACCAGGGCGGGGCCGGGCTCCGGTCTTTAGTCTGTTTGTGTGTGTTTTTTTTTTTTTTTTTACGCTTCGTTTCCTGTAATTGCAGTGCCCGACTTCCCGATCGTGAGGCAGTGCCCGCCCGAAATCCTTGAAAGCTGCCCGGAAATGTTTTCTATGATTGGAGCCTGCGCTGTGAAGAAGACGGCCAAGGGGGCAAGGAAGAAGAAGGGGAACGGCGCCCGGACCGGGGTCGTGATCGAAGAGCCCATCCCCCTCCAGTCGGTTCCGGCCGCCGGGAGCGCTGCTGCTGAGGCCCCTGCATCCCCCCAACTCACCGGCCGAAAGAGGGGTCGGGAGGACACCGAGGACGAGGAGACCGGCCATCATGGGTCGAGTCCGGCCCCCATCGTCCTTTCTGACGACACCCCGCCTGGGGCGGTCGGGGCGGAAAATGCGGCTCGTGCGGCACCCGTTCCCGGCCGGGAAGACAACGGGCCCTACTTCGGTCGCGATCCCGCCCCGTTTCCAAGCGTAAGTCTGTTGTCTCCGGATTTTTCCTAAAGCATTTTATTCAATACTGACCTAATTTCTCTTTTTGTCCAGATTGACCCGCAACAACTCCGGCCTTCCTCCAATGGTGTTGGATTTCCTCTCTTCCCGGGCCCCGGGATCTATCGTGGAGATGCCGGAGTATATGAGCCGGTCGGTGAACTCTTTGCCCCAAGCTTGGACGCGGGAGTTAGCCGATGTTGCCGAGCGCCGACCGCGATATGCCGGTCGGGCCTGCATCGCACTCGTTAGCCAGGCGGCCATAATGGCCAATCTCGTGGAGAGCGAGTTCAACAGTGCCCTCAGCGCCGTGCGGAGGCTAGAGGCCGACCTGACCCGAGCTCGGGAGGAGAAGGCTGGGCTAGAGAGCGAGAACGCCGCGCTCAAAAAGGAGAGGGATTGTGCGGTCGGCCAGATGGAGGCCGTCTTGAAAGAGAAAGATGATGCTCTTGGTCGGGCAGAGATGGCATACAAGGCGCTGGCCGATGCCCGGAACCGGGTGGCAGAGATGGAGGACACCAGTGCCGATCTGCGGCTGGAGGCTCATCGAGCCCGGGGGGATGCTGATCATGCCCTTGCCCGGCAGGCTGAATTGGAGAGGGAGCTCCAAAAGAAAGCTGAAGAATTGGCTGCCTCCCTTAGCCGGCCAGCGTACGATCCGGAGGATCCGACCGCCAACCCGGCACTATTCTCCGAGTTCTGCTTCTATATGGCCGCTGCCAGCATGATCCGGGTTGCGCGCCAGGCCGGCCTTGAGACCAAAGCCATGGAGGAATACTTCCGGGAGTACGCCGACAAGAATCCGGTCGATGAGGGCTACTGGTTCCCCATCCTTGACCTTGAGACCGTCCATGGGGTGGACCTCAAATGGTTCCCCCATCGGCACAGGCTGCTCCTGCCGGGTCAGAATCCCCCGGTCGGCGACGAGGAGGAGGAGGCAGAGGAGGGAGAGGAGGTTCCTCCGGCTGACTCTCAAGTGCCGGGTGGAGGTGATGCCGAAGTTGCTTTGGTGGCCGGAAATGAGGGGCAGGCAGATCCTGCGGCCGGCGAGGGCGAACCTTGATCTTTTAGTTTATGCCTTAACTCCTTTTTACTGCTTTCGAATGTAACCGGCTTCTGGCCGGATTTATCTTGCTTTAAACCGTTGTACTTCCCGGCTTCCCGACCGGTTCTGACTTAATATAATCCAGATTTTCCTTAAATTTTACTGTTCTATTATTGCTTTCTTATACTCATCAAAGTGAATTTTCACAAGTATGAATGAGATTTTGACCCGGGCTCAAGTGTGATATGCCGACCTCGATACGGTCGGCATATGTTTTGAACTGAGCTCGGTTTCTAGGATTGCCTTGGTTGCCTTGCCGAGCTCAAGTGTGATATGCCGACCTCGATATGGTCGGCATATGCTTTTGAACCGAGCTCGGCTTTTAAAGTGGCTAGGGTGGCCTTTCCGAGCTCAAGTGTGATACGCCGACCTCGATACGGTCGGCGTACGTTTTTTAACTGGGCTCGGTTTTTTGGTGGCCTTAAGCGGCTTTTTCGGGCTTAAGTGTGATATGCCGGCCTCGATACGGCCGGCATACGCTTTTGAACTGAGCCCGGTGTTTGAAATGAGATACAGCTGTGCGAAGAGCTTTTGTATTAATTGATAAACATAGTACAAAATCATTGGTAGTATTTCTTCAAGTGAATTGCATTCCAGGGGTATTGGTCCGGAGTTCCATCCATGAGTTCCAGCTCGTAAGCTCCCTTAGAGAGCCATTTGGATATCCTGAATGGACTCTCCCAGTTCGGGCCGAATACCCCTTTTGGTACTTGAACCTTCTTGAGGACGAGGTCCCCGACCTGGAATTGCCTGGCCTTCACTTTGGAGTTGAAAATTTTTTCGGATTTCTTCTTGTAGGCCGCATTTCGGAGATCGGAATTGAGTCTTCTCTCCTCCAACATGTCCAAGTCGATCATCCGGGCGGTGTCATTGTCTTAGGTGATCGTCTGGGCTGTCCGGTGGCTTGGTAGGGAGACCTCTGAAGGAATGACGGCCTCGGTCCCAAAAGCTAGAGCGAAAGGTGTTTCGCCCGTTGAGTTCCTTGTGGTCGTTCGGTATGACCAGAGGACATCGGGTAGCTCGGCTGCCCACTTCCCCTTTTTGTCCTCGAGCTTGGCTTTGATAGTGTGCTTGAGGATCTTGTTTACGGCTTCTACCTGGCCGTTCGTTTGCGGGTGGTAGGGGGTGGAGAAAACCTTCTTGATATTCCATTTTTCACAAAACTGGATCATCTGGAGACCGTCAAACTGTTTCCCATTGTCGGAGATGATCACTTGAGGTAGGCCGAAGCGGCAGATGATGTTTTTCCAAATGAACTTGATGATTTGGGTCTGGCTGATTTTGTTGAGTGGCTCGGCCTCGGCCCACTTTGTGAAATAGTCGACGGCTACGACGGCGAATTTGTGGCCCCCGGGCGCAGTGGGCATTGGTCCGATCAGGTCGATGCCCCACTGGGCAAAAGGCCAAGGGCTATACATAGAGGAGAGCTGCTCGGGGGACAGTTTGATGTTGGGTCCCAAGACTTGGCATTTGTGGCATGACCTTGCGAAGCTGACGGCGTCCTTATTCAAGGTCGGCCAGAAATATCCTTGTCTGATCACTTTGTGGTCTAGGGCCCGGCCTCCGGCATGATTTCCGCAAACCCCCTCATGGATCTCGGCCAGAATGGTCTGGCCTTGCTCCGGGGTTATACATTTTAGGAGTGGGAGGGTAAAGCTTCTCTTATATAAAAGATCCTCAATGAGGGTGTACCTTGATGACCGGAGTTGTAGTTGCCGGGCCCGAGTCCTGTCCTCAGGGAGTGTGCCGGTCTTGAGATATTTCACGATCGGCGTCATCCAATTCTCATCCGTGCTTAGAACGGTCGCCACCTGTGCTCGGATGACCGTGGGCGTTCCGAGCGTGGAGAGTTGAATGTTGGCAAGGTCGGCTGCTCCCTCCGCTGTTGCAAGCTTGGAAAGCGCGTCGGCTTGGGTGTTGTGTTCCCTCGGGATTTGCTCAATGAAAACCTGATGAAATTTCTCGCACAAGGTTGTGACCAGGTCGAGGTACTTCATCATCTGCTCTCCCCGGGCCTCGTATTCACCTTTGATTTGGTTGACCACGAATAGGGAGTCCATGAAAACGTGCAGTCGGCAAACTCCGATGGCGATCGCGAGCTCAAGGCCCCCGACCAGAGCCTCATACTCGGCCTCGTTGTTGGTGGCCGGGAAGCTGAAGCGGACTGCATGGGTGAAATTTTGGCCCTCCGGACCGATCAGGACGATACCGGCCCCGGCACAAGTATTAGTTGACGATCCGTCCACATAGAGCTTCCAAGGTGGGTGGTTGATTCTTGTGAATTTGGGTGGGAAAGTTAACTCTACTATGAAGTCGGCCAGGGCCTGGCCCTTGATGGCCGTCCTTGGGGCGTATGAGACCCCGTACTGAGCTATCTCCAACGACCACTTTAATAACCGGCCGCTGGTGTCCGGCCGGTGTAGGACTTGCCTAAGGGGTAGAGTGGTGAGGACCTCTACATGGTGGTCGAAGAAATAAGGCCTTAGTTTTCTTACGCTCATGACCAGAGCGTAAGCTAACTTTTCGAGCGGGGTGTATCTGAGCTCGGCATCGTGGAGGGCTTGGCTTACGAAATAGATCGGGAGGTGGTTCTGACCGTCTGCCCGGACTAGTACCGCGCTCAGTGCGACCTCGGAGGCCGCGAGATATAAGTAAAGCTTCTCCCCTGGGACTGGCTTGACTAAGATTTGTGGGTTTGCCAAATATTCCTTTAGTTTCGCAAAGGCTAATTGACTTTCCCTATTCCATGAAAACTTGCCATTTTTAATAGTCGAGAAGAAAGGCTTACTTTTATCTCCGAGCCGGGCTATGAATCTGTTGAGGGAGGCGAGGCATCCGGTCAGGCATTGCACTTGTTTGATCGTCCTTGGCTCTTGCATGTCAAGGACGGCCTTGATCTTGGCCGGGTTGGCCTCGATCCCGCGCTGGCTGACGATGTGTCCCAGGAATTTGCCGGCCTCCACCCCGAAGTTGCATTTCTTCGGGTTCAGCTTCATATTGTAGGCTTTGAGGATCTTGAAAGTCTCTTCGAGATCCCTGAGATGGTCTTCTTTCTTCAAGCTTTTCACCACAATGTCGTCGATGTAGACCTCCATGGTCTTTCCGATCTGATCCGCAAACATCTTGTTGACTAGGCATTGGTAGGTCACGTCGGCGTTGATCAGACCGAAAGGCATTCGGAGCTAAGAGAATATGTTCTTCTCCGTGTGGAATGAGGTGTGCTTGATGTCTTCAACGGCCATGGGGATTTGATGGTAGCCGGCAAAGGCGTCCATGAAGGACATCATCTCGTGTCCGGCCGTGCCGTCCACCAGGTGGTCGATGTGTGGCATCGGAAAGTGATCCTTTGGGCACGCCGCGTTGAGGTCGGTGAAGTCTATACATAGTCTCCAGGCGTTGTTTGTCTTTTTGACCAGGACGGCGTTCACGACCCATTGGGGCTCGTCCCGGGCTTACTCGATCAGCTTGTTGTCTAGCAACTTCTTGACTTCCTCAGCCAAAGCTTCGTACTTTTCCGGGCCGAACTTCCTTCTTTTTTGGTGGACCGGCCTCCTGTTGGGGTCGATCTTTAGACGATGGCATGCGTGCTTTGGGTCTATCCCGACCATGTCTTGGTGAGACCAGGCAAAGACTCCAATGTTGGCTTTGAGGAATTCGATCACTTCCCCCCGCATTTCGGTCGGTATGCGAGAGCCGATCAGTACTTCCAGTTCCGGCCTCGAGGGGTCGACCGGAATGTGTTCCAGATCTTCCAAAGCCGTAGCTTGTTCATAGCTCCGCCGATCGGAAGAATCGAATCTGGGATCGAGGTCGAGCTCGGATGGTTCGAAACCAATCCTTGGCTCGGGATCGTCGATCTGCATAGGCTGGGAGTCGGCCGATGTGGATCCGACCTCCGCGACGGGTTCTGCGGCCGAAATGGCCGTTTCAGAGTCGGGGTGTGGCCCGTCCGGTGTTTGGTTGTTGCTAATTGAAAATAAGTAAGAGTAGGAATAGTTCAAACACCTTCTAGCCATTGCCTGGTCACCCTTAATGGTGCCGACCACCCCCTCGGGGGTGGGAAATTTGATACAGTAGTAATAGGAGGAAGCAACGGCTTCAAAAACTTCTAAAAAGGGCCTACCCAGAAAGCCATTATACGAGCTTGGCTGATCTACAATTATAAAATCTAGCGGCCTAGTTATCCTGACCTCCTTGTTGTAGCAGCAGATGAGTTCCACGGAGAGCTTTATCCTTCCGTACGCGGCGACCGTCGCGTCCCCAAATCCCTTCAGCTGAAGGTCGATTGGCCTGATGAAGTTGACGAGGTCTCCGAGCTGGTCTAGGGCTGTTTTGAAGATGATATTGCAAAAGCACCCATTGTCGACCAGAACGCGTTGAACCTCTTTGCCCAGGATCTGGGCGGCAATCACCAGCGCGTCGCCCTTCGGGAACAGCACCCCGGTCCGGTCCCGGTTGGAGAAAGTTATCTCCAAGTCCTTGTGAATCTTCGGTTCTGGGGGTGTGACCAAGTTGACGTTGGTCGCTGCCCGGACCTCTGCTTTCCGCTTCCGGTTGGACTGCGTCGAGATGGGGGTGAGGCCGCCTAGGTTCCCTCCGCCGGCGTGGATCATGTTGACCCGACCGCCAGGATTCATGGGCGGGAGGAGGTCATCCTCGTCATCATCTTCCTCCAAAGCTGCGACCGGCCTAAGAGGCCGGCCGCCTTCCTCGTTCCTCCGAGGGTGGCGTTGGGGCTGCTGCTGCTGCTGTTGGTCCTGCCGGCCGGCTGGCCTCTGAAGGAGGTCGTTCAGACGCCCTTCCTCAAACAGCTTCCAAAGCTGCTTTAGGAGATCACGACACTGGCTCGTATTGTGGCCAATAGAGTCGTGATAAGCGCAGAACTTTTTAGGGTCCAGCTGGGACCGGTCTCCGGAATAGGGCCTTGGCCTGGGAAGCACGTCCCGGTGCTGAATTGCATTGAAGATATGCGCGGGGGACTGCCTCGTGGCCTGGGTTAGGTGAACCTCAACGTCCTCGAAGGACTTGAAGTTGCCGGGCGGCTTGGCCACCCTTCTGGCCTTTGGGCCGTTCTTGGGGGAGGTTTGGGCTGCCGCCTCTGTCTCCTTTGGGGTAGGCTCGGATTCCCCCAACCTTAGTGCCAGAAGCTTCCTCCGAGCCAGGTAATCGCCGGCTCAGGCGCGGAATTCGGCGTAGGTTTTAGGGAAATCCTTGGTGAGATGTTTGAACATAGGGGATCGGCCGTGGAAACCCCCCAGGGTTGCGTGCAAAGCCAGTTGATCGCTTACCGCTTCGCCGGTCAGCATGACCTCGTCCACTCTGGCCACGTAATCCTCGTCGGACTCTTCTTTCTCATGGCGGATCCGCATCAGGCGGTGCCAGCTTTCCGGCCGGGCAATCTTGGCCGCAAAGTAAGATGAGAATTGGGCGCTTAGGGTGGCGAACGAGTCAATGGACCGTGCCGGGAGGGACACGTACCATCTGTGGGCGAGATCGCCCAGGATGAGGGGAAAAAGCCTGCACTTCGTGGCGTCTGTCGCGCCACGCCCGGTCATATAGATCCGGAATTTGCTCAGGTGAGTCTCAAGATCTGTTTTCCCCTCGTAGAGAGGAGTTGGCGGGGGGACGATCTTGAGCTGGACCGGCGCGAGCTCAATATCGACCGCCAGAGGTTCGCTGGCGACTGGCCGGGCCTTGGTTTGGCCTTGCGCTTCGAGGAGCGCCTTCATTTCGTCCAGTTGCTTTTGCAACTTGACGATTTCTGGGCTGGGGGTTTCGGCCAGCTGGTCACCAACGCCGGCTAGGGGGCCGATACGGTCGAAAACGGCCGCGCGAGGGACTCCGCGTCCCAAGAGGCCGCTTTGGGCGAAGCTTAACTTGCGCCTGGCGGAGTTCGCCGGGGTCAGGCTGACCTCGGCCGCCCTCTTGTGGGGCATTTGGGCCGTGCTCCCAGAGTTGGAGACGGACTCGGTGTCACCGTACCCAGTGTCGTAACTGGGTACGCGGCTCGGATACCACAACGGGTCCGTCGTGCCCAAACGGTCAAAAACCGGATGGGCGGAGCCTCGTGAACGGGTGGAGACGGGGTTTGCCCGACATTGGCTTTCACCTTGGTGCTCTCCGGCTTTCGCCTTACCCTTGAGAGCGCGAGCCTGGGCCTTCTTTTTGGAGGCAGAGGTGGTGCTCCGGCACCCCCTCGCCTCTTCCGCCTGGCGGCGTCTTCCTGACCCGGCCTGGTCAGGGGTAAAGAAACCTCGACCCCCGGATGGGAGTGGTTCCTCCGGAAAACGAATTGGAGAGGCCACTCGTGTGGCTTTCCCATGGGCGTGGGATGACCTCTGGGGATCCATTCCTTTCAATAGGAGGAGTTTGAGGTTTGAAGGTTTGAAGGTTTGAGGATGTGAAGCTTTGAAGAACAGTGAGTGTTCTTCAAAGAGATGAAGAAAATATGCGTTTGATGGGTTAGAGACCCTTCTTCTAGCGCCAAATGTTGTTTACCAAATATATTTTGCTGGGATTGGATGGCTATTTGTTAAAGCTTTGGTAAAAACATCAAATGATTGGGTTCTTAAATGCTAAAATGAATGCTTGGATGAAGAAAGACTTTAAATGCTCAAGAACATTAAGAACACCAAGAATTGCCAGGGGTTGTTAATCCCTGGACTTGAATGAGTATATGTATTGATTATACTGAGAACGATTGAACCTCCCCTTTTACATTACAAAAGTGGGGGTATTTATAGTTTTCTCACTATAGGGGTAATTTGGTCATTTCCGGCCTCCCGGGGGACAGGCGCATTAAATGTCTCCTGCCTCTGAGGACGCGCGGGCTCTGGTGTGTCAGGGCTTGCAGGTGGCCGGCCACTAGGGAGTTGACGCGTGTCCAAAAAAGGACGATTCTCTGGCGAGTTTCCTCATTTGGATGGAATATTCTCTGAGTCTCTGGGTACGGAGGCGGCCTTTTTCCCTCTTGGGAGAGGATCTTGCCTGATTCTATCACGTGCCCCGGATCTCTTTTGCCGGCCGAGGGCCTTGAGTGATCGGCGGCCGTCCTCCTGGCGGACAGCGAGGTCGGAGATTGCTCCAGCCGGTCAGTCGCATCCGGGCGTGCCGGGTTGGACTCCACTGCCCTTGATCGGACCGGTCCGGCCACGGCAGGACTTGAACGTGGCTGGGACGGACGTGGACGAGGGTCTCAAGCGGGTTTCCGGCCTCGTTCTTGAGGCCGGAAACTCGAGGTCGGAGCCCGCCGAGGTCGGATTCAGGCCGGGCGGGTCGGTCCCGGCCTCCGGGTTCCTTGTTGCCGTTTCTGATTTTCTTCCGGTCGGATCCAACACGTGGTCTGAAACGGTCACAACACCAGGTACATATGAGACCTTGACTTATTATTTTTCATTGTATATAAAAGCTAGAATATTCCTTGAGATTGAATTATATCAAATTGTATCGTGCAAATTTTCTTACTCTTAAAAATATAATGACAAAGTATAGAGTGAAATTGGTTCATACATGAATCATTTAAGGGTATTAAATGTTTTCACTAAAGAGTATTAATTATTTTCACTGAAGAGTTTTAGTTGTTTAGTGAACACTGTTGTGACCGTTTCGGACCACGTGTTGGATCCGACCGGAAGAAAGCCGGAAAAGGCAACAAGGAACCCAGAGGCTGGGACCGACCTGGCCGGCCTGAATCCGACCTCAGCGGGCTCCGACCACGAGTTTCCGGCCTCGAAAGCGAGGCCGGAAACCCGCTTGAGACGCCCGTCCACGTCCGTCCCAGCCACGTTCAAGTCCTGCGGTGGCCGGACCGGCCCGACCAAGATCAGTGAAGTCCAGCAGAGATCGCCCGGACGCGACCGACTGGCTGGAGCAATCTCCGACCTCGCTGTCCGCCAGGAGGCCGGCCTCCGATCACTCAAGGCCCCCGGCCGGCAGGAGAGATCTGGAGCACGTGACAGAATCAAACAAGACTCTCTCCCAAGGGGGAAAAAGGCCGCCTCCGTACCCAGAGACTCAGAGAATATTCCATCCAAATGAGGAAATTCGCCAGAGAATCGTCCTTTTTTGGACACGCGTCAACACCCTAGTGGCCGGCCACCTGCAAGCCCTGACATACCAGAGCCCGCGCGTCCTCAGAGGCAGGAGACATTTAATGCACCTGTCCCCCGAGAGGCCGGAAATGACCAGAATACCCCTATAGTGAGAAAACTATAAATACCCCCACTTTTGTAATGTAGAAAAAAAGTTCAATCTCTCTCTCAGTATAATCAATACACATACTCATTCAAGTCCAGGGACTCACAACCCCTGGCAATTCTTGGTGTTCTTAGTGTTCTTATGCATTTATTGCTTTTCTTCATTCAAGTACTCATTCTAGCATTTAAGAACCCAATCATTTGATGTTTTTACCAAAGCTTTTATAAATAGCCATTCGATCCCAGCAAAATATATTTGGTAAACAACATTTGGCGCTAGAAGAAGGGAATCTAACCCATCAAACTCATATCTTCTTCACCTCTCTTTGAAGAACACTCACTGTTCTTCAAAGCCTCATACCCTCAAGTCTTCAAGTCTTCAAACCACAAACTCCTCTCCTGAAAGCAATGGATCCCCAGAGATCATCCCATGCCCACGGGAAAGCCACACGCGTGGCCTCCCCAATTCGTTTTCCGGAGGAACCCCTCCCATCCGGGGGTCGAGGTTTCTTTACTCCTGACCAGGCCGGGTCAGGAAGACGCCGCCAGGCGGAAGAGGCGAGGGGGTGCCGGAGCACCACCTCTGCCTCCAAAAAGAAGGCCCAGGCTCGCGCTCTCAAGGGTAAGGCGAAAGCCAGAGAGCACCAGGGCGAAAGCCAATGTCGGGCGAACCACGCCTCCGCCCGTTCGCGAGGCTCCGCCCATCCGGTTTTCGACCGTTTGGGCACGATAGACCCATTGTGGTATCCGAGCCGCGTACCCAGTTACGACACTGGGTACGGGGACACCGAGTCCATCTCTAACTCTGGGAGCACGGCCCAAATGCCCCACAAGAGGGCGGCCGAGGTCAGCCTGACCCCGGCAAACTCCGCCAGGCGCAAGCTAAGCTTCGCTCAAAGCGGCCTTTTGGGACGCGGAGTCCCCCATGCGGCCGTTTTCGACCGAATCGGCCCCCTAGCCGACGTGGGCGACCAGCTGGCCGAAACCCCCAGTCCAGAACTCATCAAGATGCAAAAGCAACTTGACGAAATGAAGGCGCTCCTCGAAGCGCAAGGCCAAACTAAGGCCCGGCCAGTCGCCAGCGAGCCTTTGGCGGTCGATATTGAGCTCGCGCCGGTCCAGCTCAAGATCGTCCCTCCGCCAACTCCTCTCTACGAGGGGAAAACAGATCCTGAGACTCATCTGAGCAAATTCCGGATCTATATGACCGGGCGTGGCGCGACAGACGCCACGAAGTGCAGGCTTTTTCCCCTCACACTGGGCGATCTCGCCCACAGATGGTACGTATCTCTCCCGGCACGGTCCATTGACTCATTCGCCACTTTAAGCGCCCAATTCTCATCGTACTTTGCGGCCAAAATTGCCCGGCCGGAAAGCTGGCATCGCCTGATGCGGATCCGCCAAGAGAAAGAAGAGTCCGACGAGGACTACGTGGCCAGGGTGGACGAGGTCATGCTGACCGGCGAGGCGGTTAGCGACCAGCTGGCCTTGCATGCAACCCTGGGAGGCTTCCACGGCCGGTCTCCTATGTTCAAGCACCTCACCAAGGACTTCCCTAAAACCTACGCCGAATTCCGCGCCCGAGCCGGCGACTACCTGGCTCGGAGGAAACTTCTGGCACTAAGGTTGGGGGAGTCCGAGCCAACCCCGAAGGAGACGGAGGCCGTAGCCCAAACCTCCCCCAAGAGCGGCCCTAAGGCCAGAAGAGTGGCCAAACCACCCGGTAACTTCAAGTCCTTCGAGGACGTTGAAGTTCACCTTACTCAGGCCATGAGGCAGTCCCCCGCACATATCTTCAATGCGATCCAGCATCGGGATGTGCTTCCCAGGCCAAGGCCCTATTCTGGAGACCGGTCCCGGCTGGACCCTAAAAAGTTCTGCGCCTATCACGACTCTATTGGCCACAATACGAGCCAGTGTCGTGATCTCCTAAAGCAGCTTTGGAAGCTGTTTGACGAAGGGCGTCTGAACGACCTCCTTTAGAGGCCAGCCGGCCGTCAGGACCAACAGCAGCAGCAGCAGCAGCCCCAGCGCCAACCTCGAAGGAACGAGGAAGGCGGCCGGCCTCTTAGGCCGGTCGCAGCTCTGGAGGAAGATGATGACGAGGATGACCTCCTCCCCCCATGAATCCCGGCAGTCGGGTCAACATGATCCAGGCCGGCGGAGGGAACTTAGGCGGCCTCACCCCGATCTCGACGCAGTCCAACCGAAAACGGAAAGCAGAGGTCCGGGCGGCGACCAACGTCAACTTGGTCACGCCCCCAGAACCAAAGATTCACAAGAGCTTGGAGATAACTTTCTCCAACCAGGACAGGACCGGGGTGCTGTTCCCGAAGGGCGATGCGTTGGTGATTGCCGCCCAGATCCTGGGCAAAGAGGTTCAACGCATTTTAGTCGACAATGGGTGTTTTTGCAATATCATTTTCAAAACAGCCCTAGACCAGCTCGGAGACCTCGTCAACTTCATCAGGTCAATCAACCTTCAACTGAAGGGATTTGGGGACGCAACGGTCGCTGCGTACGGGAGGATAAAGCTCTCTGTGGAACTCATCTGCTGCTACAACGAGGAGGTCAGGATAACTAGGCCGTTAGATTTTATAATTGTAGATCAGCCAAGCTCGTATAATGGCTTTCTGGGTAGGCCCTTTTTAGAAGTTTTTGAAGCTGTTGCTTCTTCCTACTATTACTGTATCAAATTTCCCATCCCCAAGGGGGTGGTCGGCACCATTAAGGGTGACCAGGCAATGGCTAGAAGGTGTTTGAACTATTCCTACTCTCATTTATTTTCAATTAGCAACAACCAAACACCGGACGGGCCACACCCCGACTCTGAAACGGCCACTCCGGCCGCAGAACCCGTCACGGAGGTCGGATCCACATCGGCCGACCCCCAGCCTATGCAGATCGACGATCCCGAGCCAAGGATTGGTTTCGAACCATCCGAGCTCGACCTCGATCCCAGATTCGATTCTTCTGACCGGCGGAGCTATGAACAAGCTACGGCCTTAGAGGATTTGGAACACATTCCGGTCGACCCCTCGAGGCCGGAATTGGAAGTACTGATCGGCTCTCGCATACCGACCGAAATGCGGGGGGAAGTGATCGAATTCCTCAAAGCCAACGTTGGAGTCTTTGCCTGGTCTCACCAAGACATGGTCGGGATAGACCCAAAGTACGCATGCCATCGTCTAAAGATCGACCCCAACAGGAGGCCGGTCCATCAGAAAAGAAGGAAGTTCGGCCCCGAAAAATACGAAGCTTTGGCTGAAGAGGTCAAGAAGTTGCTAGACAACAAGCTGATCGAACAAGCCCGGGACGAGCCCCAGTGGGTCGCAAACGCCGTTCTGGTCAAAAAGACGAACAATACCTGGAGGCTATGCATAGACTTCACCGACCTCAACGCAGCATGCCCGAAGGATCATTTTCCAATACCGCACATTGACCACCTGGTGGATGGCACGGCCGGGCACGAGATGATGTCCTTCATGGACGCTTTCGCCGGCTACCATCAAATCCCCATGGCCGTCGAAGACATCAAGCACACCTCATTCCATACGGAGAATAACATATTCTCTTGGCTCAGGATGCCCTTCGGTCTGATCAACGCCGGCGCGACCTACCAACGCCTAGTCAATAAGATGTTTCCAGATCAGATCGGAAAGACCATGGAGGTATACATCGATGACATCGTGGTGAAAAGCTTGAAGAAAGAAGACCATCTCAGGGATCTTGAAGAGACTTTCAAGATCCTCAAGGCCTACAATATGAAACTAAACCCGAAGAAATGCAACTTTGGAGTGGAGGCCGGCAAATTCCTGGGACACATCGTCAGCCAGCGCGGGATCGAGGCCAACCCGGCCAAGATCAAGGCCGTCCTTGACATGCAAGTGCCAAGGACGATCAAACAAGTGCAACGCCTGACCGGATGCCTCGCCTCTCTCAACAGATTCATAGCCCGGCTCGGAGATAAAAGTAAGCCTTTCTTCTCGACTATTAAAAACGGCAAGTTTTCTTGGAATAGGGAAAGTCAAGTAGCCTTTGCAAAACTAAAGGAATACTTGGCAAACCCACAAATCTTAGTCAAGCCAGTCCCAGGGGAGAAGCTTTACTTATATCTTGCGGCCTCCGAGGTCGCACTAAGCGCGGTACTAGTCCGGGCGGATGGTCATAACCACCTCCCGATCTACTTCGTGAGTCAAGCCCTACACGATGCCGAGCTCAGGTACACTCCGCTCGAAAAATTAGCATACGCACTGGTCATGAGCGTAAGGAAGCTAGGGCCTTATTTCTTCGACCACCAAGTAGAGGTCCTCACCACTCTACCCCTTAGGCAAGTCCTACACCGGCCGGACACAAGCGGTAGGTTGTTGAAGTGGTCTTTAGAGATAGCTCAGTACGGTGTCTCATACGCCCCAAGGAAGGCCATCAAGGGCCAGGCCCTGGCCGACTTCATAGTAGAGTTAACTTTCCCACCCAAGTTCACAAGAATCAACCACCCCCCTTGGAAACTCTACGCGGACGGGTCGTCAACAAATACTTGTGTCGGGGCCAGTATCGTCCTGATCGGCCCGGAGGGCCAAAATTTCACCCATGCAGTCCGCTTTAGCTTTCCGGCCACCAACAACGAGGCCGAGTACGAGGCTCTGGTCGGGGGCCTTGAACTCGCGATCGCCATCGGAGTTTGCCGACTGCACGTTTTTATGGACTCCCTACTCGTGGTCAACCAAATCAAAGGTGAATACGAGGCCCAGGGAGAACAGATGATGAAGTACCTCGACCTGGTTACAACCTTATGCGAGAAATTTCATCAAGTCCTCATTGAGCAAATCCCAAGGGAGCACAACACCCAGGCCAACGCTCTTTCCAAACTTGCGACCGCAGAGGGAGCTGCCGACCTTGCCAATATTCAACTTTCCACGCTCGGAACACCCACGGTCATCCGAGCACGTGTGGTGACCGTTCTGAGCACGGAAGAAAATTGGATGACGCCGATCGTAAAGTATCTCAAGACCGGCGGGCTCCCCGAAGATAGAACTCGGGCACGGCAACTACAACTCCGGTCATCAAGGTACACCCTCATCGACGATCTTTTATATAAGAGAAGCTTTACCCTCCCACTCCTAAAATGTATAACCCCGGAGCAAGGCCAGGCCATTCTAGCCGAGATCCATGAGGGGGTGTGTGGGAATCATACCGGAGGCCGGGCCCTAGCCCACAAAGTGATCAGACAAGGATATTTCTGGCCGACCCTGAACAAGGACGCCGTCAACTTCGCGAGGTCGTGCCACAAATGCCAAGTCTTGGGACCCAACATCAAACTCTCCCCCGAACAGCTCTCATCCATGTATAGCTCTTGGCCTTTTGCCCAGTGGGGCATCGACCTGATCGGACCGATGCCCACTGCGCCCGGGGGCCACAAATTCGCCGTCGTGGCCGTCGACTATTTCACAAAGTGGGCAGAGGCAGAGCCACTCAACAAGATCAGCCAGACTCAAATCATCAGGTTCATTTGGAAAAACATCATCTGCCGTTTCGGCCTACCTCAAGTGATCATCTCCGACAACGGGAAACAGTTTGACGGTCTCCAAATGATTCAATTTTGTGAGAAATGGAACATCAAGAAGGTATTCTCTACCCCCTACCACCCGCAAACGAACGGCCAGGTAGAGGCCATAAACAAGATCCTCAAGCACACTATCAAAGCCAAGCTTGAGGACAAGAAGGGGAAGTGGGCAGCCGAGCTGCCAAACGTACTCTGGTCGTATCGAACGACCACAAGGAACTCAACGGGCGAAACACCTTTCGCTTTAGCTTTTGGGACCGAGGCCGTCATTCCTTCGGAGGTCTCCCTACCAAGCCACCGGACAGCCCAGACGATCACCGAAGACAACGACACCGCCCGGATGATTGATTTGGACATGTTGGAGGAAAGGAGACTCAATTCCGACCTCCGAAATGCGGCCTACAAGAAGAAATCCGAAAAAAAATTCAACTCCAAAGTGAAGGCCGGACAATTCCAGGTCGGGGACCTCGTCCTCAAAAAGGTTCAGGTACCAAAAGGGGTATTCGGCCCGAACTGGGACGGTCCGTTCAGGATATCCAAATGGCTCTCCAAGGGAGCTTACGAGCTGGAACGCATGGATGGAACTCCGGACCAATACCCCTGGAATGCAATTCACTTGAAGAAATACTACCAATGATCGTGTACTATGTATTCAAAGTTCCTATCAATACAAGGCTCTTAACACAGCTCAATCTTTTCCCAAGCACCGGGCTCAGTTCAAAGGCATATGACGGCCGTATCAAGGACGGCATATCACACCTGAGCCCGGAAAAGCCACTCAAGACCATTCAAAAACTGAGCCCAGTTCAAAAGCATACGCCGACCGTATCGAGGTCGGCGTATCACACTTGAGCTCGGAAAGGCCACCCTAGCCACTTTAAAAGCCGAGCTCGGTTCAAAAGCATATGCCGACCGTATCGAGGTCGGCATATCACACTTGAGCTCGGCAAGACAACCAAGGCAATCCTAGAAACCGGGTTCAGTTCAAAACATATGCCGACCGTATCGAGGTCGGCATATCACACTCGAGCCCGGGTCAAAATCTCATTTCATACTTGTGAAAATTTGCTTTGATAAGTATAAGAAATCAAGAAAGCGATAACAAAACAATAAAGTTCAAGGAAAGACTGAATTATATAAAGTCAAAACCGGTCTGAAAGCCGGGAAGTACAACGGTTTAAAACAAGTTAAGTCCGGTCAGAAGCCGGTTACATTCGAAAGCAGTAAAAAGGAGCTAAGGCAGAAACAAAAAATTCAAGATTCGCCCTCGCCGGCCGCAGCGTTCGCCTGCCCCCCATTCCCGGCCGCCAAAGCAACCTCGACATCACCTCCACCCGGCACTTGAGAGTCAGCCGGAGGAACCTCCTCTCCATCCTCTGCCTCCTCCTCTTCGTCACCGACCGGGGGATTCTGACCCGGCAGGAGCAGCCTGTGCCGATGGGGGAACCATGAGAGGTCCACCCCATGGTCGGTCTCAAGGTCGAGGATGGGGAACCAGTAGCCCTCATTGACCGGATTCTTGGCGGCGTACTCCCGAAAGTATTCCTCCAAGGATTTGGTCTCAAGACCGGCCTGGCGCGCAACCCAGATCATGCTGGCAGCGGCCATGTAGAAGCAGAACTCGGAGAAAAGCGCCGGGTTGGCGGTCGGGTCCTCCGGATCGTATGCCGGCCGGCTGAGGGAGGCAGCCAGTTCTTCAGTTTTCTTTTGGAGCTCCCTCTCCAACTCAGCCTGCCGGGCAAGGGCCTGATCGGCATCCCCCCGGGCTCGGTGCGCCTCCAACCGCAGATCGGCGCTGACGTCCTCCATCTCGGCCACCCGATTACGGGCATCTTCCAGCGCTTTATATGCCATCTCGGCCCGGCCGAGAGCGTCATCTTTTTCCTTTAGTACGGTCTCCATCTGGCCGACCGCATAATCCCTCTCCCTTTTGAGCGCGGCGTTCTCGCTCTCGAATCCGGCCTTCTCCTCCCGAGCCCGGGTCAAATCGGCCTCCAGCCTCCGCACGGTGCTGAGGGCACCGGTGAGCTCGCTCTCCACAAGATTAGCCATGATGGTCGTCTGGCTGACGAGTGCAACACAGGCACGACCGGCGTATCGAGGTCGGCGCTCGGCGACATCGGCTAACTCCCGCGTCCAAGCTTGGGGCAAAGAGTTCACCGACCGGCTCATGTACTCTGACATTTCCACGATAGATCCCGGGGCCCGGGAAGAGAGGAAATCCAACACCATTGGAGGGAGGCCGGAGTTGTTGCGGGTCAATCTAGACAAAAAGAGAAATTTGGTCAGAATCGAATAAAATGCCTTAGGAAAAATCCAAAGACAACAGACTTACGCTTGGAAACGGGCGGGATCGCGACCGAAGTAGGGCCCGTCATCTTCCCGGCCAGGAACGGGCGCCGCACGGGCCGCATTTTCCACCCCGACCGCCCCAGGCGGTGTGTCGTCAGAAAGGACGATGGGGGCCGGACTCGGCCCGTGCTGGCCGGTCTCCTCGCCCTCAGTGTCCTCCCGACCCCTCTTTCGGCCGGTGAGTTGGGGGGATGCAGGGGCCTCAGTAGCAGCGGTCGCGACGGCCGGAACCGACTGGAGGGGGAGGGGCTCTTCGATCACGACCCCGGTCCGGGCACCGGTTCCTTTCTTCTTCCTTGCCCCCTTGGTCGTCTTCTTCACTGCGCAGGCTCCAATCATAGAAAACATCTCCGGGCAGCTTTCAAGGAGTTCTGGCGGGCACTGCCTCACAATCGGGAAGTCGGGCACTGCAATGACAGGACACGAAGTGTTAAAAAAAAACACAAACAGACTAAAGGCCGGAACCCGGTCCCACCCTGGTACTTACCCGTCAATTTTAGATGACGCGGGAACTGGAAGAAGCGGCCAGAAATTCGGGATTGTCGAGTCCGAAGGACGGCCTGATTCCTTTCCGTGGCCGGTAACGACAGAATCCGCTCCCGGACAACTGCAAAGTCGAAATTCAGCTCCCGGTCGGAAGGGCAAGGGTAACCTGCAAAGAGAAGTAAGAAATTAGATCAGTACTCTTAATCCAAATTTAAGCCAAAAATTCCTTACTAGGATTCTTGAGATGGATGTCGGTCGGAACGTCGATCTCCATCCCATCCGGATACCCGGTCTTCCACGCCCCACCGACGAAGAACCACTTCCTCCGATCGTTCCGACCCTTGCTCGGCAATCCGGTCACCAACTTCTGTCCTTTAGTTTGAATGTAGACCTCACCGGTCCCACTCTTTTCACTCTGGATCCGGTAGAGGTATGTCATTTCCCCAGGGGTCGGCATCCGGTAGAGCCGATTCTTGCCAAATAAGGCCATGACGCTCACAATGATCATCCATGTATTCGGGAGCAGTTGGATGGGCGCCTGGTTCCAGTAATTCAACAGATACGATACGGCCGGATGGAGCGGAAAATGAAGTCCAACCTCCATCATGTCTTGGGTCACGGCCACCATCCCGCGAGGAGGCTGGTCCGCCCGTTCATTTGGTTCGGGGGCGTAGAGGTGGACGTCGTAGGGGATTTCCCAGTCGGACCGGGCATCATCAAGAAAATGCTGGGTCATCTTGCTCTGAATCTGTCCAATGGTCCACCTGCGAGACTCCTCCAGGTCGGCTATCCGGATGGTGGCCCGGTCACGAACGGTCGGCCCCCGCGGGAAATGTTCCGAATACTCCTCGAAGTCGAAAGAAAGGGAATCGACCTCATCCTTCATTTCCACGTACTCCGACCACAGGCGAAAGGCCTTCCGGACCTGTTCTCGCCGATCCTGGCTAACGCTCCGGCCAGCTGCAGCCGGCCTATCGGTCTCTTCGGTCTCCGATCCCGAGGCCTCATTTGCCATCCCGAGCCTTTGCTTGATTTGTTCAGCCGCGAGATTCTGAAGCAACAGGTTGGTCCCCAGATCGTCACCTTCGCCGCGGCCACTTTCCTCTTCATCTTCTTCCAAGAGGTCGTCCAGTGGATCCCTTTCCTCCACTGGTCGGGCCGCCTCCTCGTCCTGGGATCTTTCCGTAGCCAAAGGAACCCCCTCCCGGGCACCTTCACCCAACAGTGACCGTTCCGGGCGCGGGAATAGGGCATCCAAACCGTCGTCATCGTGAGCCCAGATCGAGCCCGCTAGACGAGAAGGAGAGGCTCCACTCCCTCCGCGGGAACTTCCTCCCTCTTCTAACAAACGGCGATTGGCTCCGCCACCACCGCCGCCGCTCGAGGAGGCGCCACCCCTTTGCCCAGGCGGAGGACCGGCCCATCGTCGCACCATTATAGTAAAAAGAAGTTTGAGGTACGGAAATTTGAAAATTACCTTCGAAACACCAATCACCGCCGTGCAAAGTTCGTCGCCGCCGTGAGAAGCTCGTCGGAAATCGCCTAAGGAACTGCAGCAAATCGCAAAGAGTAAAAACCCTTGGGAGTGAAGTGACACCCCTATTTATAGGAAATGGGTGAGGGCCTATTTCGAAACAAAACCCTAGGAGTAGGGACCTAGGTGCAAGAATTTGAAGAGACGGTTTTGGCGTCAGACGCCTCGTACATTGCACGCATTAAATGCGCGAGATTCGAGGAGATCAAATCATGTCACGCACGTCAGCTTTCAATGCGCGTAATCCGAGGCGTCGCTTGACGTCATGCACACCTTTTTAGGTAAAATAAGTACAACGCACGTCCTTCCAGTCTTCGCAGAGCCGTAAGCCGGTCTCCGACCACCCCGGGCAAATCAAGGTCGGCACCAACAAACACAAACTAAGGTTCTTCAGCGAAAATAACTAATACCCTTTATTGCAAACAACTAATACTCTTTAGTGAAAATAACTAATACTCTTTAGTGAAAACAACTAATACCCTTTAATGATTTATGTATGAATCTAGTTCACTCTATACATACTCAAATATAATTTATGGTGTCACCTATATTTGTGGTGCAAATATTTACTTTCTTATAATATATTATATCTATTTTTTATTTGTTTTAGATCTAATCAAAGATAATTGATATATTCCTACGAAAGATATACTTTTATTTGAGTTGACAATATTTTTAAATTTTAATATTAGAGTGCATAACTTATGAATCTAAAAGGATGATAAATATAATATTAATAGTAAAAAAATAAGTAAACCTTAACTGTACAAACAATGTATAGTAGGTTAAAGATTAAAATACTAAAATTTAACACAAGATTTTCACTTCACATAAAAAATAAATAAAAACAGCCAAAATTTAACGATCGACATTGTTGATGACCTTTTCTAATCCAAGTGATTACTGGTTGTTTTTTTTAAGCAAGATCATCAAACAAGATCAAGGAATCATGGATTTATCTAAGTAATAAATGAGAAAGAAATTTGCAAGAGTTTTGGTGTGTCTTTGAATAATGGAACCCCCCTTGCCCTTACATGAAAGGGTATTTATAGACTTACAAGCAAGCATGAGGTATCATCCTCTTAGCCCTTTGGTTTATATGTTGCCAAGTGTTTAGCCACTTGTTTAACTCCTAAGCTATTACATTTTATACAATGACAAGTGTTAATACACTTGTTTGTTTCTAATGAAATGCCTAATTAGTGGAGTTCTGAGCTATCTTCCGAGGTGTCATGTTGCTCGCTTGTTCGTCTTTGTGGTGGGTACGTGTGACCACATTTTTGAGTTGTTCTCTTTGCTTATCTAACTTTCGCACTACTGGTCGCCCTAATATTTTTTGATTCTTTGACCAGCTGTTCGCCGTCTTTACAATTTATCATAACCTGTACTCAGTTGTTCGCTTCTCTCTTCCTTCTCCTTGATCAATATTAGTATAACATAATTATTATTTGTAATTTTAATCCCTAATCCTGCTGCTCGACTGGTCGCCTATCAACAGACATGAAAATTAAAGAGAAATTTTGTACAAAAAATTGTGCATAAATATATTTTATCAAATAAATATGTGAATGCTCATCTTCAAACTCCACGAAAAATATGCACTATCATCCTTAAACAAAAATCTTAGTTATCATCATCTGAAGATCAACCACTCTAAAAACGGTCCCGTCATCACCTTTAGGTTACCAACAATATAAAACCAAGGAAAATAAAATTTTAATCAGATCTCACCAATAATGCATACACCTTATTTGGGAAAGAATAATAGTGTTGGATCAAAATCATCGGCGTGCGGTGAGAGAATCTTCTTATTGAAATAGAAAAAAAAAACTTGATGGTGGATTCTTGAAGAAAATACGAATATAAAGATATAAATATACTTTAGAAATTTATGAATAATTTCCGAATATGCTCCAACAATCTTCCAATTGGATTGATGCGTATATAATTTTCTCTTAATGTGCGTCTAATCATCTTCATATGCAAATAAATCAATTTACCTGCAAGGAAAAAAAAAAAAAAATATATATATATATATATATATATATATATATATATATATATATATATATATATATATATATATGATCTACACAAAAATAAAATCATGAAAATAATCTAAACAAACGAATATAAAATGAAATCAGGTTTTTGCATATAGTAGACGACGAATGAGAAAATGAAGAGAAAATGAGTAGGGTTGTAAATCAAAATGAAGACATTCATAAAAAATATAAAATAAAATATATGGATAAAATTAAAAGTATAAGTATATGGTGTAGATTAAATATTATTTTAATTTAAAACAGGCATAAAATAACTTTTCATGAGAATATAGAAATTTTGAAATGAAATATATTAAAGGCATAAGAATTGACTAGAAAAATATGGTACTGTCACATTACTGAGAGCTTTAACCTTATAAAATATATAAAGATAAGATAAGATTAAGATATGTATGCACATCTATAAATTTTAACTTCTATCATATTTTATTTTAATTATTATTTAAATATAATTATTTTGTCGCATTAATATTTAAGACGCTTTAAGAAAAAAATTTAATACTTTCAAGTTTTCACTTTAAAAGAACTTGATCAAAGAAGTGAAAATAATTTTTTTACCACAAATCACAAGTTTGCCATTTTTATTAATTCATCAAACATTTGACAAAAATAAAAAGTCGGATATAAATTATACTCCTCCGTTCTCCAATGATCTTCTCACTTTTTTTTTTTTCCTTTTACGTTCCATAATAACTTTCACATTCTAAAAATGGAATAAAAACACTCTCACACTACTCACTTTATTTCAAAATATTCCTCATTCATTGGTCCAAAAAATTAATAAAATTATTTTTTAAAAAAATATGTCACCTCACATATAAAAATTAATAGGAGGAAGTAATTTTTTATTGACAGTGATAATTACCAATTTGCACAATAGATTACATGATACTAGTGTTAGACCCGCGAATTTTGCGGGATTGTAAATAAAATTATTTATAGAATAAAAAAATTATATGAAAATATTTTTTTTGATGTTTTAATATATTTACAAACAAAGAAATATTTAGTTTAATTGAAATTTAAATACTTAATCATGTAATTGTGTATTATTTGCTTCAATTTTATTTAAATTATAAAATACGAATAAAGCTTCAATATTTATCTTTGCTTAAAAAATAATAATACTAATTAGAATTTTTGGAAAATTTCTCTATATACAACTTTCATTGTGTATTTGAAAATCAAGAAACTAATTTAATATATGTATCAAGAATCTCACGTCTTAAAAATAAGTTAACCACTCATTAAAGAGGTACATTTTAAACTCTTAGTTGTAAAACATTAGTTTTCAATGTTAATAACTATAGGTTGAAAATCATGGGCTAAAATTCCACATGTCATTTGATTTGTAGACCACCACGTACTCATACTCTCATAGGAATAATTAAGTACACCTTTCAAAAGAGTTATCTATCATAAATCTATCTAATCAACTTTCATTATACTGGATGCACTAAATTATAATTAAGAAAAAATATATATTTGATTAAAAAATCTTAGAACATAAAAAGTTCATATGACTATCTATAATAATTTGAGCATTCAACACTAAAATATTTGCAACAAAAAGCTACCACTACTATGACAGCAAGTACTCATATTTTACATTTTTCCTAAACCATTACTTTGTCAAAAGAAGAATATAATGTTTAATTACAAAATAAAAAATTTAACTATGATAAATTGTTATTACATGAGTCTTTCTATAAAGTCTTATTGAAACATGGAGATAGAAAATATTATAATATATAAGCCTCATTATAAGTTGAAATTCATCTGAATGAAAAATATTTAAATACAAAGGTATATCTTCATTATATACAAAGAATCCTCAATAAATGTATTTTTTTCTAATTTGGTGTAAATAGCGTCAAACACAATTATTGAATGAGATTATTATATATGCTAACTAGATGAGTGTCCCGTGTATTACACGGGATTTTCATAAAAAAATTAATTATGCATTATAATGTATTACATATACAATAACATTATAAATTTATTCACTGCAAAAATAATATAATTATATTACATAGTAAATATATTCAAAATAATGTCACATGTTAAACATAGTTAAGTCAATATAACAACATATTAAATTTCATTGAGATTAAAAATTTCAAATAATTAAAAAATTTGTGCACTGTGTTTTCAATACAATATAAAAATTTCAATTAAATGTTAATTTTCTTAATTATACGATTTAAAAAAAATCAATCAATCATTTAATCAATAAAAAATATCAAAAGTATTTAATATGTTAAATTCCAGTTTTAATTTATTTTAGCAAATTAGAATTTTCTAAATTAAAAATCCTCAAATATAGTGAGACAATAAAATAAGTTACTTAAACATTAAAGTTTCATATAATTAGAGTTTTAAATTTAATTGATCAATTCAATTTAATATATAGACTCAAGTTATATACAATAGATATTTCAACTTTGTATATATTCATAGTTTAGCTTAATTGGTTAAAATGATTTAATGCACTCATGTGGTCGTAGGTTCGAATCCATGTATATGCATATATTTTTTAATTAGACTATTTGTTATATAATGACACATAAGCATAATGAATTGACACGCATGATGCCACATAAGACATAGATGACACATAAACATATGACACGTAGACAGAATCAACCACAAGACGACACATATGCAAAATCAACCATATTACGACACATAAGCAAGACTAACTCCCTTTTAGTATTATAGAGGAAGTTTTTTTATCTACTAATTGCTACTAATGTTCAGTAAGTGAAAATATTTTTTCTAAATACATTCAACAATGTCAAATAAAATAAAAATAAATCATATAGTAAGAATATTGAGAATCTAACTCAACATATGTATTTATGACTTCATATGAGGCCTCAAACATTAGAAAAAAGTTTAAATATTTTATTTTATATTTATCATATCAAGACTTTGGCCACGTCTTAAAAATAAGTCAACAAAAAATTAAATATATAAATTATAAACTCTTAATTGTAAAATATTAGTTTTCAATGATAATAAATATAGGTTAAAAATTATGATGTAAAATTTCATATGACATTTGGTTTGTAGACCACCAAATACACATAAGATTGAGCATATCTTTTAAAGAGTTATATATCGTGACTCTATTGCACTTAACTCTATTATATTGGATCCATTGTATTAATAAGACACTAAATAAAAATAATTAATTAAAAAAACTTAGAACATAAGAATTAAGTAAAGTACATTTTTTTAATCTTTTAACTTTGGTTAATTTGAGTTTTCGTCCTGTTAACTTTTAACTTTCAAATTTTGTCCTACAACTTACAAAATTTATGTTTATTGTCCTATTACTTCTATACCACGTAACTCTTTCAGTAAATCTGGCATGACATTTTGAATTCATCCAATAAATATGCTTGCATGTAATGATTAATTATGCATTGTCATTCGAACCAATCTATACATGATTACTTATTCATTGTCGAGCAGGTGCAATTTCATTTTTTGAACAATAATCTCTTTTATTGTTGGTTCAAATTGCAACCAAACATTAAATTGAGATTTTGTTTGCAAAGATTCAAAAGTTTAAATTAGATTGCAATTTGTAAAAAAGTTGTGATTTTATTTGCAATTAACCCTTTATTTTAATGCATTATATCAATAATTTTATCACATCTTAAAAATAAGTCAACCACAAATGAAATATATAATTATAAACTCTTAATTGTAAAATATTTGTTTTCCATGATAATAAATATAAGTTGAAATCATTATATAATATTTCAAATGACATTTCATATATAGACCACCAAATACTCATAAGATTGAGTATATTTTTTAAAAGAGCATGTCATAAGTCTATTGCACCTAACTTTATTTTATTTGATGCAATGTATTAATAATATATAGTAATTAATTAAGAAAAACTTAGAACATAAGAATTAGGGAAAATACACTTTTTATCTTTTAACTTTGGCTGACTTTGGTTTTCGTCCAATTAAATTAGAACTTTTGAATTTCGTTTTATAACTTACAAATTTTTTATTTTTTGTCCTATTACTTGCTAGACCAGGCAACTCTTTCAATAAATTTGATATCGCATTTTGAATTTCAACCTATAAATCACAAAAAATTGGTGTTACGTGATATTTATCATAAGAGTTACATTGTGTAGCAGGTAACAGGGTAAAAAAAAATTGTAAGTTATAAAACGAAATTCAAAATTCCAAAGTTAACATGAAAACCAAAGTTAAAGGACAGAAAAAGTGTGATTTTTCTAAGAATTATATACAACTATCTCTAATAGTTAAGACATTCCACCACTAAAATATTGACAAATATAAATGTACCACTACAATGAAAGCACTGGAGTTCGTCTTTAAAAATGCTCACATTACAACTTTTTTCTAAATCACTATTTTGTCATGTAGTGAATAGAAAATGTAATTACCAAATAACAACTTAAATTATGAAAGTCCATGCCTATATTCTTGCATGAGTTTTATTTTTATTTTTATATAGCGTCTTATTACGGAGGTGGAAAATATTGGAACAAATAAGCACCATTAAAAATTGAATTTCATTTTATTGAAAAATATCTAAATACAGATATTTATCATCTTATACACGGAGAAGCTTAAATAAGATTAACTTATATATTGGTGTAAACAACATCAAACGCAATTCCTGAATAAAAATATTATATAAGCTAAATGTTTTATTTACTAATTGTTATTGTTCACTAAGAGATAATGTTTTTTCCTAAAAATATTCTCATCAATGCCAATTTAGAAAAAAAAAACTCATATAGTAAAAATATCGACAAATAGGGTGGAAATATTATACACTTCCCATCTTGAGATTACTTACACACCTCAATTTTTCGTCCGTTACAGATAGAGTTGTATTCATACATTGTGTTTATATTATTTTTATATAAAATATATTATTGACAACGTTAAAGATTAAGTCTTAAGTAGTACTCCCTCCGTCCCAAACTTAAGTTCCCATTTGCCAAAAAGGTTCGTCCCATACTCATTTGTTACATCTACTTTTGGCAAAAAAGTAACAATATTTTTTAATATTATATTCTCCATACACTAATAACCAAAATATATACTTTATCACTTTATCACTTTATCATCACTTTATCACTTTAAATACTAATAAATAATTCTTTTCTTAATAACCGTGCAAACAGTAAACGGGAATTTAAGTTTGGGACGGAGGGAGTATATTTTATATAATAAAATGATAAACACGACGTATAAATACAATCCTATTTGTGAAGGACGAAAATGGAGGTGTGCAAGTAATCCCAAAACGGTGGGAGTATTAAATAATTATCATTATAAGTTAAATTTCATCAAAATAAAAAATATTAAAAATAATGATTTCTCTTCCCTATATATTAAGAATCAATAAGAATAGTATCTTATACACCTTGGTGTAAATAATGTCAAACACAATTACTAAATGAGATTATTATATATGCTATGGTTGTTTATCTACCAATTACTCCAAATGTTTAGTAAAAGAAAATATTTTTTTCTAAATAAATTCAACAATGTCACTTTAGAAAAAACTCATACAGTAAGAATATTGAAAACCAAACTTAATATATTTATTTGTAGCCTCATATGAGGCTTCAAACATTAGAAAAAGGTTCATCTTTTATTTTATATGCATCATATCAAGAATCTAATCACATATTAAAAATAAGTTAACCACAAATAAAATTTACAAATTATAAAATATTAGTTTTCCATGATAATAAATATAAGTTGAAAATCATGATGTAAAATCCCACATGACATTTGGTTTGTAGACTACCAAATACTCATAAGATTGAGTATACCTTTTCAAAGAGTTTTATGTCATAACTCTATCACACTTAACTTTATTATACTGGATGCACTGTATTAATAAGATATTAAGAAAAAAAATTAGAACATAAAAATTAGGGAAAATGCACTTGTTTATCCTTTAACTTTGGTTATCATTGGTTTTTGCCCGGTTAATTTTGAACTTTTGAATTTTATCCTAGAACTTACAAATTTTGTGTTTATTATCCTATTACCTGCTATACCAGGTAACTTTTTTGGTAAATCTGACTTGACATTTTGAGTTTCATCCTATAAATTATAAAAAAATTGTGCCATGTGAGATTTACGGGAATAGTTACTTGGTGTATCAGGTAACATGATAAAAAATACATATGTGTATAAGTTATAGGACGATATTCAAAATTTCAAAGTGAACATAAAACCAAAGTTAACGAAATATTTATCTAAACAATGTTTAAACAATTTAACAGAAATTTTATTTAAACAATTTTTTTTAATAACTAAAAACACATCAGCTATATCAAATCAATTAAACATGTTTAAAATATTGTCGATATGGATAACTTTGAATAAGATAAGTAGATATATTTATTTATTTATTTATGAGACATTAATATAAACCATTGACTTATCCTTTCTATAAAAATCTCAATTTCCTCACCTATTTGAAGGATGAAATTGAACTTTTAAATATTATATAATTATGTGTTCAATGTACATTAAAAACATATCTTGACCTGCATTTTCAAATTTTGATTAATTATACCTAAAAATTCACGACCCCTATATCTCGAGAAACAATAATCGATCAACCTCGTTTCTACACAATACAATTATTTTTTAACAACTAACCTAGACCAAATTCATATAGTTATTATATTAATAATTTGGATAACATTGCGTACATAAATGATAATGTCTTACAGAATTAATTATTCTATAACTAATGACTAATATCATCAATCAATAATATATTACAAATGAGAAATAATTGTATTTAGATGTTACATATTGTAATCTATCAAGGTTGTTGTAGTAAAGATGAAACGACTTAATAAAAGTTATTATTCATATAAATTATTTATGCAGCACGCAAAGTCAGTGCACTACTTTCATTTATATAGGTAATTCAAATTAGACATTAGTACCAGGTAACGTCTAATCACAACAATTTACAATTATTTCAAATATCTAATTTCATGCTAAGCAACGTCGTTTTTTGGCTTCTTCAAGTGGACATAAAAAAAATTATAAGAAACAAAATAAAACATTCATCTGCTTAGTATATAGCGACATTAATACTATAATTATGTTATTAATTATAAATAATACTCCCTCCGTCCCCTAATAATATTCACATTTACTGTTTTCTCGTGTTTTAGCGAGCGAGTTTTTTATTAGTATTTGAAATGATAAAATAATTTTTAAAGTGTTTTGTAATAGAGTAGAGATGGATCTATCGTACCCCTTTCTTGAAATCACTTTATCATTTCAAATATTAATAAACAATTCGCTCGCTAAAACACGAGAATAAAGGTAGTGTGAATATTATTAGGGGACGGAGGGAGTAAGAAATATTGCTTACTTCACAAAATATTATATTTCTTAATCTTATTAAATTAAACATGATTAGTGACAGATAATCATATTATATAAATTAATGGATTTTAACCCCAGTAAATTATATTGAAAAAATAATATTTCATAAAGTCCATATAGAGTATTAATTAATAGTTTACTTATTGTATTACTGATTGAGCATCACTATACCATGATTTCATATAAAATTTTATATTCTACACATTATAATAAAGATATTAATCATATATGTTTGAGTTCTATGCAATATATGGAGTATCTTTTATTCATAAAATTTCATTCATCAACATTGTACATATATTCATTGATAGTGGTAAAGATCTAACATGAACAACAATATTTTCATGTGCAGACTTTTTTTTATTTATATTTCTTAAAAAATTACTTATAAGATAGATATTAAGATGATATATTTAATTATTATAATAAATCTTTTGGCAAATTATTCATATATTATAATTATGTACAAAATATTAAACTACTATTTTAATGAATGAAATGGAATATACATAGATTATGCATTCACTTTTAATTTATAAATTAGTGCCTCTAGGAGTTTAGTTTGGTTTTTTAAGGTATGTATGTGTAATATAGTGTATGATGGTGACAACATATGAATATTACGTTTTATTTTTTTTAAGGTATGCATGTATGTGTAATACACTTTCATGCTAATTTTTTTTTTTAACTAAGTATACTAATAATTATTATATTCTCAAATTTTTATAACAATTGCACAAACACTAATTAATTTAAAGGATGGATTGCAACATAAACACTCTTAGAAATGAGTTTTAGGAGTATAAAGATATTGTACACTACTACATCATTAAAATAGAACAAATCAATAAAACGAACTATAGACTAAAAATTGATATAGAGTGCAATCTCATTATCACAATATTACTACTCTTTACTTTGCCTTTGAATAAATCCAGTCCAAACACCACAGTCTCCTCCATCTTCGTGACCTTTGTTTTTACATAAAAATTGAACAAAAATCTACATAAGGAACTAATTAAGAATTAGAAACAAAACAATAATTAGGAAAACAAAATGAAAAATTCTGATAAAATTAATTAAGTTTAAAAAATGAAAATCAATGGAAGAAGAATATTTTTCCTCCAAAAAACAAAGGCAAGTTATGTTCACCCAATTTCCACCGAGCATGTTGAAAGGTGATTGTTGACGATGTCCTTCCACATCTAAATACACTAAGATGAATAATAAAACGGTGTATCGCTGAAAATTGCAAATTCTCTATTACCGAATGAAATTAACGCGATTTAGTGAACAAAGAAATCATGCATCCCTAAACTTCAATGGAAATAAAATGATTATATTGAATCAATTACCAACAAAACATTTGAATCAATGAATAGCTAGATGAGAAAAAATCTAAATAAGTAGAGAAGCAAAAAAATCGTGACAAACTACTAATAAACAATAAACCTAAACAAACGAAAATACAAGAAAGAAGAAGAATAAGTTGGATTGTGACACACTTCAAATTTCTGTGGAGTATTTATACTATAAAAACTGGGAAGAAATGAAGAAAGGTTGACAAAATTAACGTATTTAGAGGAGAGAATGAAGCTAAAATAAATATATGGGCAATTATTGGGAATAGATGAAGGAATAATAATGGAGAGTTACCATTACAAATTTTACAAATTACAAATAAAAAGAAGAATTTGTGAGAAAAAAAGATTTTGAAATAGAGTGTTGTGACTTTGCCACATAGGACAAAACACACTTGTCTTTATAGTATAGTAGGATTTCCATCCTTGTTTTTGTTTATTTCATAATCATTTTCTATAACTAATCAAAATATTGCATTTATAAACTATAAGCTCGGGGGTTAGCCCACCAAACCTGCATCCTAAAAGTTGAGTGGGTTGGGCCTAACAGTTTCCAGTCCATTCTTGTTGCGGATCAACTCGTCTAAGCCCATAGCATCAACCTATTTTGATAGCTCTAATTCCAAGCATGAGTTTGACTCCTAAAATCTAAATGGATGGATGGCTGCTTGCTTTAATTACTCAATGGTACAATTATTTGCTCTAGCCTCTCTAGTAAATATACTGGTTGGATGAATAGATAAGTTGTTCGTAATAAAAAAATTGAAATTGTTTCAGAATTTTGAACATTTTTTCCGAATAAAATGAAATACATAATATTCCGGAAAACAAATCGACTTTTATATCTATTTTTGAATTTTTTTGAGAAAATATTTTAATTTTTCAAAATAACAGATAATATATTCATCCAGATAGTGTCTTTATTAAAGAGGCTAATGCAAATAACCTTGCTCAATAGTATGATTACATACTCGATCCTTTTCAATATTGAGTCTGGTCATTGTTTTCAGGCAATTTTGCTTTTGCCTTGTATTGATTGGATCCGGCTATATACCTCTCTAAAATTAATAAACACACCTATCATTCATAATTTTTACCAAATATGCCCCTTTTGTTTCCTCACCATGCTTTTTCCATTTTTGGTATTCACCCACCTCTGCATCTACAAACCTCACCAATCTCCTCCTTCATCAAATTCCTCCAATCAATTTGACAAGTTGTTCATCATTCAATAATAGAAAGTCAATAAAAAAAAATAACCTATAAAAAATATTAAAAATTGGAGAGAAAAAAACACAGATCTGCGAGCGGCTATCTGCTGTGGCGGCGCCGGGAAGAACGAGAGGCGGCAGAGGCAAAGGCAGCGTTTATGGAAAAGGGAGAAGAAATTATGAGTTGCTTATTTGTGGATTTGGTTGGAAAGAATCGCAACCAAGATGATGGCAACAACCGGCGATGGAGGGGCGGCACCGGTGGCCAAGGGTGTTACTGATTAAATTAAGTTTAAATTGATAAGGGTATTATAGGATTTCTATAGTTAAATATTTTTTTATAGGTGTATCTATTAATTTTTGGAGAGGTATATAGTTGGACCCGTATTGATTTTGGGTCACTATGTGCCTTTCTTTTGTTTTGTTTTTGTTTGATTTTTTTTTTTGTATTTCCTGTGTTTTAACCCTCTTTTTTTTTAATAATAGTGTTTTTTTACCTTACCGAATCATCCTAAAATTATTGGTATATGATTCATAGGTTTATAGTTCTTTATTCAATCATTTGCATGCGCAAAATTTTAACGAGTATCATGCTATTTTAAATACCAAAGATTCCTAAATATAAATTTTCACGATTTAAATTAGGGATGGATTTAAGATTTCGTTTAAGGTGGACAAAATTTCTCATAAAGCAAGGGAGACAAAATATTATAATCCAAAAATGACAAATGACAAAATTTAAAGTATATATAAACAAAATCATAGAGAGAGAGTCTTGCCTATTGACTCATTGCCTTGCTAGGACCGCTTAAGATTTTTCACATTAGTTGAATGAACTTCCCCTCTATTATGAATATTCTTCTTGGAACTTAATTTAATTGTCTTTGATTAATGAATTATGAATTTTTTTTTTTCAAAAAAGTCATTATAATTTGTGCTCTTCCATTGATGAGTTTGAGTTTGTAGGAAAGGTAACACTACAAAGAAAAGAAAATACAATATTATTAAATTTTGACAACACTATATTGTTATAAGATAGTCTCATTCATGCATGTAAGATTGTGAAAATTCATGATTCTAGTTTAATTTTGATGACACAATTTTATCTGACATTGCATCCTCTCACAATAAGTTGTCTTAATTAATTTTGCTGTGCTATGACAAAAGCAAACAAACATGATTTGGATCGATCATTCCTCGTTGTTCATCATATTTACATGTGGTTGAATTCTTTGTCAATTAATTTTTAGATTAATTGTGAGACATTTTATTGAACTGATTGAAGACAAAAAGCTATTTCTATGTGTACTAACTACTAAGTTATTCCTTTCTTTAAGGAGACATATGCTCTTTGTCTTGTGATCGATCAATCTTTTCAACTTTTAATTTATTCTAACTAAAATTAATATGTATTTAGGATCCATAAGGGGCGAAGTTTGTTATAAAAAAAGAACTTAAGGGGCAAAGTTTGCAAGCTAAGATTTTGGATTAATTTTATTTTAAATAAAAGGATAGATATACCTTATCCACTTTCCCAATTCATATTTTCTCCAAATATAAATTAAGACAAAGTATAGAGTGAAAATGGTTCATACATGAATCGAGTATTAGTTAGTTTCTCTAAACAATATCAGTTGTTTTCATTGAATTGAATATTATTAGTTTACACTAAAAAAATTTAGTTGTTCAGTGAAAACAAACTAAAACTCTTTAGTGAAAATAATTAATACTGTTCAGTAAAAACACATAATACTCTTTAGTGATAACAATCAATACCCTTTGATGATTTATGTATGAACCAATTTCACTCTATACATACTCATAAATTAAAATTTCACATCACTATAAATTTTCTATCTAAAAATATCTAATGTCAGAAGATATATAATATCATTAACGAATATTTTCTATTATTAAAAATTTTTAGCTAAAAAATTTATAATGTACAATGCATATCAATTTTTTTGTATTATCGGCAACTAAGGCCCTTTTTGGTAGACCTTAGTAATAATCCGTCAGATATACTATTTCTCTTGACTTTTCCTATTAGGTCTATACCAGTTAAAATAAATGGGCTTTGGTGTACAAGTTTAAACAACAGTAAAAATGAAATGAATTTGAGAATTTTTATCAACCCAAAATCTTATGATAATAGATCGGCTGAAACGAAAGAATTAGAACGGACCTTGATATATAAACTTGGGCTTGCAAATAGCCACCAAACAAACTCTATCTAAGATAAGTTCACTATCTTGGTCCAATCTTGGCCACCAAAAGACCCCTAAGTGTTATAAGACCCTTGAATTTACCATTAAGAATACTTTTATTCATTTTTCTTTAGGTAAAGAACAGATGCATGAAGCAGATGTATGGTCAGCATCAAAGCCCTGGCCCCCCTGAGTTCATCAGGTGATTTAACGGGAAATTTTTATTTATTTAGTCACTTTTTATATATTTTTGTTAAAATAAAAACAAAGGAAGGATGAATCTGATCGATGTATTGTCACGATCTTGGTTTATTATGAATGTAGTTGGCCTAGCACAGTATTGGTCAATATTGTATAAGAGATGGTACTTTTTTTTTTTTTTTTTGGCATAGGTAGGGTGAAAGCTATTTTGCATTTCCAGAATCTGTAGCTTATAAACAACCTTGACACTACACCTACATTCATTCCCCTGCCTAGCTCATATATAATATACAGTTGGAATTAATTGACTTAATTATAGGCCCAATAAGCACATTCCCGACAATATTCGATACAAATGAACTAAACCACCATTTTAGTTGGATTAATTAATCTTAATTACTTGCAAATTCACGGACTCCCTCCGTCAAAAATCAGTTTTCACATCTTGATTATTCATCCGTCGCAAATAGAGTTATATATATATATATATATATTTTTTTTTTTACAGGACAAATAAAGTTATATTAAACATTGTGTTTATCATTTTGGTTGGAAGATTAACTTTTATGATAAAATTAATCTTCTCATTGTAAGTAGTATATTTTATATATATATATATATATAAAGTACAATGCATACATCATATACAATTTTATTTGCGACGGATGAAAATGAAGGTGTTAAAATTGATTTGGGATAAATATAGTAATTTATATTCGTCAACTAATATTATTTCGGAGAAAAAAACTGCACAAATTGCACATGATTATGTCCACGGCCCACAGTCCACAGAACAACTTTTTGATGAAAGGCCTTGGACATTGGAAAAGAATATTAATACCGAAAAAAAAAGTCCAAAATATGTCATTTTTATACTTATCCAACGTAAAACAAAAAAAATACGGAACCATTATCAGATTTCATTATTGCTTTGAAAAACAAAAGAACCTTAGGATATCATTACATCTTAAAAATGGCTACGTCTTATTTCATATTTTTATGAAATTCATGATATATACATTACTATTTAATCAATTAATTTATAAAAACGTAGATTTAGTTATAATTATGACCCCTAATGATATTATTTTGTTAAACAATTGTGGGGGTAAGATAGTGAAAGGAGAGAGAAAGATGACAAAGAAGGATAAGAATAATGTTTGCAGAGAAAGTAGGAAGGGGAGCATGTGATGCAAGATAGGACATGAATTGGATATCAAAGAAAGTAGGGTTTTTGGGTGGATTTTCAATAAAGTATTCTATTTATGCATGTTAAAAAGGTGGTAACGTCTCACAAAACTTGGAGATCGATCGATAAAGTGGTAAATGGGTATAGTTGAAGAATTTTAGTCCCATCATCATGTGCTTTGTCCCCGTAGTGTGATCAGAATGTTTTGCTCTCTCTCTCTATTTTTATATTTTTATATTTTTAAATATAAAATATATGCAATAAAATGGCCGAAAGCTGTAAACATCTCAGCTGCCAACTAGAAAGTGAGAAAAAGGATTAATGGTAAAGTTTGGAAATTAATTAGTACTATATAGTTTGCAATTAATTGATTGTGGTAGATTAAAATTAAAGTGTCAGCAGCTAGCAGAAACTGTTTTGAAGTAATTTTCCATTCAACTAAAATTGCAGCTTAAGAACAAACAGTTTTGGGTGGCCTTTTTTTTTGGTAATGTCTCATTTCTATCATTAACAAGTTTCAATGGGACTAAAAAACCAACAAAAAATCATCAATCTCTATATAATTATTTGTAGTTGAGATTGTCCGCATGCTAGACTTTTGATGTATAGATGTCACGTAAACGTTTTCTCAGTGAAATTACTGGTTGAATTTAACTGTTATAATAAAAAATAAAAAATTGAGGTGATTAATTTTTATTGGCCGTTTGATACTCCCTCCGTCCCAATTTTGTTTACCCATTTCATTATGTACCCCCTTCAAACACTTCTAAATTACACCTCATTCCACTAATAATTACGTAGAAAAACATCTTTATTTTGTTTCATGCACTTCAATTGAATAATACGCAATCATAAAAAAATTATTTTATCCATTTAAATACTACAAATTAAGTCTCACAAAAAAGTCAACAAAAGTTAAATGGGTAAACAAAATTGGGACGGAGGTAGTAACATATATCACTTGACTTGGAAAGAGTAAATTAAGACACAATTTATTTCCGAGATGTTTCTTGACATAATTTTAGTATTCACCGATTTTTTTTCCTTCTAAAATTAAAAACATGTGTATTTTCTATAATACATTATAGATTTTGGAGTAGTTGCACTTGAGTGCATGATATGCGCTTGAATTTTGGAAAAAAAAAATACCTCAAGGAGAAATCATGCAATGCCCCAAGAACTAATCAGTAATATATATATACCAAGAAGACATCAGTAATACCCCAAGAAAGTATCAATAATACCCAACGATAAAAAAAATACACAGTTCGGTGTGTTTGTGTGTAATTTGAAAAAAATCAAAATTAAAACCAAAATTGAACTTAAAGATGCACCCTAGAATTTGCCTAAATTTTGTTTGGTTGTAAACTTACTTTGTATATATTTTAGGCCTTCACAATTTTGCATCTAAACCACCAAACTATATTTTTTTGGCACTAATACATACAAACTATCAAATTTTGACACATAAATCATTAAACATGATTTTCAGCCAAAATTTTCTCCTTTTTTAACATATGAGAGGTATTTTTTATAAAAATAATAATCCAATTGGCAGCAAATAGGTGGGACATGAGTCGAAAAACAACGTCAAGTGGTGGATGCACGAGGCTGTGTATGGCGGAGCGAAGACGTGAAGCGATAAACAACAAAAGTGATGATGAGTTTTGCGAAAAATATCATTTTTAAGACACGTGCGCAATAATATATATATATATATATATATATATATATATATATATATATATATAATTTGATAAAAAATTAAGTTTAGTAGTTTATGTGCCAAAATTTGATAGTTTGTATGTATTAGTGTCAAGAAATATAAATTGGTGGTTTAGGTACAAAATTGTCAATAGTTTAATATATAGATTTAGTGCAATTAGGCCTATAATTGTTTATACAAATAAATTATTTGATAGGGACTTATATATAAATAATTAAATTTTTATTAAAAAAATCGTGTTATACTAGAAATAATATATTATTTCTAAATCCATACTATGTATATGTAGAATAAACTATTTTCAAGTCTTTGTGTAGGACACAATTACTTAACGATTACTGATGGTCCCGTTTTCGAAGGGCAAAATGGGAATTTAGGAGCACAATTTTTTTTTTAAAACTTTTCCTCAGGGAGTTCAGCAAGAGTGAGTAATACTCAAGTCACTGCTCTGCTCAGAGGCTGAGTTACCAAGTCAGTGAGAAGGCTTGGAGTCTCATGCTCTGAGCAAGGACAGTGGCTTGAGATGCTGAACTCTCGAGTGCGTTCAAAGGCATAGCTTGCACCCTGACTGAGTTCAGTGACGGAATACTCAAGTCACTGCGTTGCTGAGAGTCAGAGCTATCAAGTCAGTGATGAGACTTGAAAGCTCAGGCTCTCAACAAGGCAGTGACTCGAGAGACTGAACTCTCGAGTGCCTAGCCTAAGCTTGTCAGTGAGATTGGTTCTCCCTGACTAAAATACTTAGCTAATCTTCTTTTCAAACTTTCCAAGTACACTCAGAGAGCATACACTACAAATAATTAGCAAGTGCTTAGACAATAAACAACACTCAGTTTAACGTGGTTCAGAGACTCAAGCTCTTACATCCACGGCCTGATTTAACAGGAAATCCACTACTTGGAATTCTTGTTTTTAACGTGACAAGGTGCACTTACAACTGGACTCACGCCACTCCCTGGGCTGCCTCTCCTCACCTCACTACAAACCTAACAATCTTCTGAAAGAGTTTAGTTTGGTTTGGTTTTCTCCAACTAGGTGAGGTTTTCCTTTACAATGTGTTAGCCTTAAAGCTAAGATAAGGAAAACCTCTCTAAGCTAAGAGTTACAAGCTTGACACTCAATGAATATAAGTGATAACCCTAAAGGTCAGTGTCGTGGGTGTGTAACACTTCCTTATGACTCCCTAACACACCCTCACAGCTTGTAGGTGTTTATTTTCTTCTTTCACACCCATTACAACGAAGCTATGAGCTTGTATTTATAATGTGGATTCAAATGTATCCGTTGGAGGGAAGATACATTTGAATCCAACATTTAATGGTTTCAACCACCTTTCTCGGAATGCGGCCTTTGTCAGTGTCAGAGTTGATGCCTCGTGCTGATTAGTCCACGTGGCCTGGATTCACAGATCTTTGACTCAGTGGGTTGACCAAGACCAACTGACTTTAGGTAGCTTCCTCCTTCACTGACTGATGATCTTCAGTGGACTGAACGTCTTCAGTGTAGTTGTCCTTCAGAGATTGTTTGAAGATCACTCCAAGAAGTTTGTCATAAGGCTGAATGACAAACTTCCCTGACCACAGTAGTCTGACACCTTCAGGGCCTACTTGGTGCAGCACTGATCCTCCTGATCATGCCCTTCACTGAGTGGTCCACCTGACTTAGCTTAGATCAGCCCAGTTTACACTCAGTGGGACATCCTTCAGGCTTCTCTTCTGGTTCAGGTTGCAAGCATGACTTCAGTCAGTTCTTCTGGGTGTCATCTTGATATCTTCAGGCTGTGTTGCTGAGTTCCCCCTCACTGAGTTCCCCCTCAACTGAACAGTCTATTCTACTGAAAGCTAATCTAGTCTGACCTGAAATAAAAGATACTATCCTGACTGCTTTCAAACCTATTACATGTTGTTTTGGAAAATCATCAAAACTAAAACATATCCCAACAATTACTTTTATACATAATTATTTCACGATAAAGTATGGAGTGAAAATTGTTCATATATAAACCATTACGAACCATTAAAGAATATTAGTCATTTTTACTAAAAAATACTAATTATTTTTACTATAGTTGTGAAGGCCTAAAATATATACAAAGTAAGTTTACTATTTTTAGTCATTTTTATTAAAAAATATTAATTATTTTGTTTATCAAGTCCGACAACGGGTTTTCCAACAAGCCTTACAAGGAGCTATAGGAACTCTGAATAGTTGTTTGAATAATGAGTTACATTTACGTACCATTAGTGCTAATATTGGCATGTTGGGGGCGATGAAAGAAATAGTTGATTAGTCTTTCTTCTTTCACTTTATTTAGTATTATCTACTCTAAGGCATTATTTTTTTCTTTTCAAAAAGTAATTAAATTAAGCAAAACTTATGGTAACCATTCAAGCTGACAAAATTAGTACTATTCTCCGTGAACGTATTGAACAGTATAATAGAGAAGTCTAGATTGTAAATACCGGTACCGTACTTCAAGTAGGCGATGGTATTCCTCGAATTCATGATCTTGATGAAGTAATGGCGGATATAACAGGAGTTGACACAATTACTATATATCAAATGTCATTATATAGATTGAAGTTAAATATAATATTAAATTTTAAATCAACGTGAGATAAAAAGTTAGATATAAGATCAAGAAGTGTAAAATAATAAGATCAAGGAGGAAATTGAAAATCCGCCCAAAGGTGTGTGACTATAAATAGTAAGTATGTGTTACCATAAGTATAATTATATATGTGTTATTAGTCCTTAGGACAAATGTGTGTTTCTTGATCTATTCCTCTTCTCTTTAAATCCAGATATTTTGTTTGCGTTAGTACTATTTCTATACATGAAGTAATACATCTTTCTTCATACAACAACATATTTGTATTCATATGGTAACACATTTTTCAATATCTTACATATGTTACTATAAAGATAAGATTTTAAGGACAAATAAATATTTGTTCGTACAGTAATACACATTTATCGTTACAGTAACACATGTTTGACCTTATAGTAACACAACTTGAGAGAGTATATTTATATGTTTGCACAAATACGTCTTTCTCCATATATTAAAATATTTTTCAATAACTTACATGTGTTACTGTTCAAAAATATATTTATTTTATTTAAAAATAAATAAATATTTGTGCAAAACCAGTATTTGTTCTGACAATAACACCCATTTTATCATTACAATAATATATGTTTGCTCATATAGTAACATAAGTTGAGTGCGAACAATTGAATTTTGCTTTTGTGAGAATTTTGCATAAGGACAGAGCTGACTCGACCAAAATTGAAAGATTTTTAATTTGAGTTATATTCTGCGGATCTTAAATCCGTGGAATATTTTCTATATGAGTCTTTGTCTTCCAGGAATAAGAAAACTCTAGTAAATTTGTAGAAAAATATCGATAACGTTGTTGCATAACTTAAAATTAAAGTACAAGACCTAATTTTAATATTGAATTAAAATGTATGACTTATCGGTAACTAGTGCGTACCCACACAAATTTTGCGAACTGGAAAAAAATTTGTTATTATTATTTTAAATTATAAATATTAATTTTTAAAAAATATTTTGTAATTTCGATATTATATTAAAATTGTAATTATAATTCAATGAACAATAAATAATAGTAAACATGAACAAATAAAAAAATTGAAAAATATTAATTAATCCACACATTCAATCTCAAATTAGTATAACACAATATTATTTAAAATTACATTTGTTGTACAGTTGCATGCCCAGTTTTTTTCCCATAGTATGAAAATACAATAACAATCGAATACAAAAATTTAACTCTAAAGATAAAATACAATAACAGTCGAACACAAAAATTTAACTCTAAAGATAAAATCACACATTTCAGATCTAAACGTAATATTTGACAAAAAAAATGTCATAATTAAAATGAAATATTATGTAGATGTTTGTGTGAGAACAATTGATTAATGTGTTGGTATTTATAATACACAATTCAACAATAAAAATTGACGTTTAAGTGTCAATCTTAGTTTAAAAAAAAAACCACTTTTCCTCCTAGACATTTCACATATATCGATATTTTGCAAAAAAATAAAAAGTTAAAAAAAATCGAAATCCTACTCTACAAAACAATGTTTATATTTTACAGTTTCAAATTCTATTTTGTAGGTAGACTTTTGTACAAAAAAAAATGTGTTACAATCTATTATTGATGGTAAGATATTATATTTGGTGGCAATATTTTTTTTGAAATCATATGTTATCCCAGTGACAATAACTTTTTCGAAATATTTCAATTCCCTCCTACGAATTTTACATCTATCAATATTTTATAAAAATAAATTTAAAAAATATATAAGAAAAAAATCGTTCAACCGTGAAAAAAAATTTGCTTGCATTAATTTAATGTTTAAAATAATATTTCATATTATACGTAGATATTATTTCCACTGATTAAAATATATTTAGATTTATTGTATTTTAGACTAAAATATTTTTTAAAGTTATAATACTTAAATTGTTACGTAAAGAAATTTAATGTCCTTTTTTTCTTTTTTCTTTTTGGCCAACACTATAATTTTTTAACCATGAAAAATTTATTCCACATATTTAAAAAATATATATATACATCAATTATATAATATATAACAATATTTAACTTATTTATCATTTACAATACTATTTTAATATTTGTGTGTTAAAACAATATAAAAGAAAAATCGAAGTCCTAGTCTAATAAAGAATATTTATACTTTACTGTTTAATAGTTTATTTTGACAACATAATTTTATCCAAAAAATAAACTTTTGTATTACTATATTATATAAGACAATATATTATATTTGGTGGCAAGATTTTTTTTGTATCATACACTATTTCGGTGATAATATCTTTTCTGAAATATTTCAATTCTCTCCTACAATTTTACATCTATCAATATTTTGCAAAAATAACTTCCAAAAATATCTAAGAAGAGAAATTATTCAACTGTAAAAAAAAGATACACTTGCATTAATATAATATTTAAATTAATATTCCATATTTTACTTAAATATTTATTTTATTAAAGGCAAGATATTATATTTGGTGGCAAGATTTTTTTGGTATCATACACTATTTTGGTGATAATATATTTTCCGAGATATGTCAATTCCCTCGTACAAAAAAATTACATCTATCAATATTTTGCAAAAATAACTTCCAAAGAGTAGGTTTTATATGAAGATGGTTCATGATAAGCTTATCATTAAATTATTTTAACATATTGAATATTTGATCAGGAGTATCATTAATTTGGGTTTTAGAAAATTTACAACAATTACAATATAATATCACTGATCCAGATTAATGATACTCTGGCCAAATTAAAGATACTCATGATAAAACAATTGATACTTTAAAAATGTTTCATGATAAGCTTATCATGAACTATTTTCATATAATACTTTTCTATTTAAAAGTATCTGAGAAGAGAAATCGTATTACCATGAAAAAAGTTTTGCTTGCATTAATATAATATTTCATATTATACGTAAATATTTTGTTTCCATTGATTAAAATATATTTAAATTTATTGTATTTTAGAGTGAGATACTTTTTAAAGTTATAGTACTTAAATTGTTAGTAAAAAAACTTAATGTCTTTTTTTTTTTTTTTGCCAACACTATAATTCTAATTCACAAAAAAATTATTTCACACATTTTAAGAAAAAATATATACACTAATTATGTAAGATATAACAATCTTTTACTTATTTATCAATTACAATACTCTTTTAATATTTGTATGTTAAAAAATATAAAAGAAAAATCAAAATCCTAGTCTAGAAAAGAATATATGTATTTAGCATTTTAATAGTCTATTTTGGCCGCATAGTTGTTGGTCCCAAAAAGGTTATCCAACGGAAAGCGTTTTGAAATATTTTTAATGAAAACCCTTTAAAGAAAGTGCTAAAAGAAAATGCAGAAATCTAAAGTGCAGAAAAGTAAATAACACAAGGATTTATAGTGGTTCGGACCAACTTGTCCTACGTCCACTCCCCCTTTCTAAAAAATGGGACTCTCTCTCTAACCAACTTACGAACTTCTGGAATTAGGAAGTACCAAATCCTTCATATACAACTTCTTACAACAACCTTTCTATGTGGTGAATAGGTTGAGTAAAAATTTCAACTAAAAACTCCTAAAGAGTATATAATCGTGAATGAACAAGGTAAAGTGATGGGAGAGTTCGTGTGTATTTGTGTGCTCTTGCCCGACTCATATATAGAACTCATCCAAACACTCCTATTTATAGTTGTGAGAATTAACTAGCCGTTGGAATGCTAGCAATTCAAACAACCATAATTGGAGGGATATAATCAATCAAAGATTGATTATATGATTAATTAGTTGACTTCAATCACCCAATCAATCAGATCCTCCATCAGTTGATTCTCCAGATTGCCTTCTTCTCCATCATTGAACTCCAAGATCTCCTTGTCTCCAGATTACATACAGCCTCCATGTGGGTGAACTAATCCGCCTCCCTCATCTGGTCAGGACTCATCTGGTCTGGTCAGGTGATACTTCTGCTCTGGTCTGGACTCATCTGCTTTGGTCTGGGTCTTCTTGTAGAGGTCTTCTGGCCATCTCATCTGGTCAGAGCTCGTCTGGTCAGAGCTCATCTGGTTAGAGCTCGTCTGGTCGATTCTTCTAATCAGACTCCTCTGGTCAGACTCCTCTGGTCAGACTCCTCTGATCAGACTCCTCTGGTCAACTCCTCCGGTCTGCACAGATTTCTTCCCCCTTAACCAAAGACTTATTTTAGACCTAGACTAATCTGTAGCTGACTAACATGTTCAACTAGTCCTATTACAAGTTCTTTGTTTTAACATCTTCAAAACATCTAACCTATATCCCAACAATTTTCCCATTTTTGATGATGTTAAAACTAAAAGAACTGAAATAAAACAAGACAAGAAAATTTAAAATAACTAGATAAAGAGTTTAGCAGGCTGGGTCAACTGATTTTCCCCCTCAAAGTATGCTCAGGTGATATTTGGGCAAAACATCAACTGGTCTTCTTGTGTATCTGCAGGCAATTAAATTTTTGGTACCCTACTGGATCCAGGGGGGTTAGCACAATATTTAGGAAGCCACAAGAATAGATCATCCCTTTTTTGATCAGGTGATCTTATCTTTCTTCCATATAAATCCACAAAAACACACTCAACAAAAGAGCCTTTGACATGGTTATTTCTTCTACAGGGTCTTCTTCTCTTATGAGTTTGACCAGTAAAAGAATTAACTTGTCTTAAAGCAACAGACTTGAAATTCTTTTGATAAGGATAAGTCTTACTAGAACCATCAAAGGTTCTAGCTGGTATGGCAGATGACTTGAAAGTCTTCTGCAACTGAGTAGGAGTCAGCTGGTTCTGCCTCTTTTGAGAAGATCCAGATTGTCTTCTACTCTGCTGGCCTGGCTGAGGTCTTTTATTCTGGGTATAACCCTTCTTAAAATTTCTCTTCTGCCTTTTGGGTTTTTGAGTTTTGGTACTTATCTGCCCATTAGGCTGAGTTGCCTGGTCAGCTGGCCTCTTACCCTTATCAATAAAATTACTATGTTGTTCTTCTTTTTGAACATGTGAGGATTTAGGTTTGGTATAATCAAGGTCTGTCTTATCATACTCTCTTTGAGATGAGGCAGCTATGTATGACACAACATTGTTTGTTGTAGTTAGCTGCTGCAGTCTCATCTTGAACTTGTCCTCACTTTCTTTTACAATTTTGTTTTGATGGAAGAGTTCATCAAACTTAGATTTAAGCAGATCATATTCATTATATTTCTCAATATTTTCAACAACCAGTCTTTCTATTAGCTTAACTTGTTCAGTACACCTGGTTTTCAAGTCACTAGACTCTTCAACCGTATGATCTTGTTCAGCTGGTAGATTAGTTGGGTTGCCTAGACATTGTGAAAGCTTCTGATTTTCTGCTTTCAGCTTTGTGTTCTCATCTTCCAACTTTTGACAAAGTTGTCCAGAAGATTGGAGATCTAATAGCAAATTTTGCACATCAGGCTCCTCTGATTGTTCAGAAAATGAAGAAGATGAAAAAGAAGAGGAAGTTCGATTACATACCTCGTCTGTTACTAGATATATCTCTTTGTCTGGTCTAAAATTAGATGATGAACCAAAAGTGGATACCTCTTCCTCATCCATGAAGCTTCTTTTGGAGTAACTCCTAGTGTCACTTTTACTACTTCTTTTCGAGCCAATTTCTGCAAGAAATTGTTAGCACAACAAATATTAAGTTTAAAAAAAATGGATCTGCCCTGGTGACCACCAAAATAATTTCAAAATAGTGATCCGTAGGACACACTGCTCTGATACCACTTGTTGGTCCCAAAAGGGTTATCCAGTGGAAAGCGTTTTGAAATATTTTTAATGAAAACCCTTTAAAGAAAGTGCTAAAAGAAAATGCAGAAATCTAAAGTGTAGAAAATTAAATAACACAAGGATTTATAGTGGTTCAGACCAACTTGTCCTACACCCACTCTCTGTTGGGAAAATAGGGGTGCCCGAAAACTATTCGAGATGAAATTTAAATACGAATTTAAATACAATTATTACTAGCATGAATTAATTCTAATTAATTCAAATAATAATTCCAACAACAATTTTATCATCATGCATGCAGAATTCATTCACATAAAACCTATGGCTGAATAACTAAGAATTTATGTGATTACGTACCTCTTGTAGATATGGCCTTTGATAACAACGGGACTATCACGAACGTATTACCAACCAAAAGACCTTCTCAAGTATGTCCCTTTCGTCTTGCTTGTTCACCGGTGGGAAGTGCTTTCAAGTAATTAGAATAACCAAGGAAAAAGAAAAATATTTTTGCTCTTGATTTTTCCAACACATGGAATCATGTACTTGGGGATAAAATAATCATCCCCTATTTATAAGAAGTACTGGTCAAATTTTTGGGCATATTAGATCTAGGAGAAAATCTTTTCTTAGCCTCTAAGAAATCTTGAATATATATCATATATTCTTTTCTCCATAATAAAATATTCCACAAAAATCTCACCCTCCTTATTAAGGGGTTATTTTCGAAAATATTAGAGCAAGAATACAAGATTTGGATCTTCTTGAATATATGAGATAATCTTGTATTCCAAGAATACTTATCTTCCATAATATCTTTCCATGAAAATCAACAAAATCTTTTCTCTCTCCAAATATACCTTTTTCGAAAATTACATGAAAAAATCAGCAAATATATTTTCTTTTATTTTAATCACCTTATTATTATTGTGCTACTTAATGGGCTACTTGAGGTGCCTTTAGGAGAATTAAGATTGGACCTCCAATGGACTTTTGAATTTCAATATTGAGCCCCAATATAATTCAGGCCATTAATATTAATTAGTACCACTAATAAGTTAATATTGCACTATCCATCTTAATCCATATTATGATAATATGGGCTCCCGGTTATTATTTCCCGTATTTAAAATTATCTAGTCCATTAATTAATTAAGCTTTTGAATAGCTCTAAATTAATTAATATCTTTTACCTTGGAGTAAAGACAACTCAACATTATTATCTGTACCGAAGAAACTAATTCTTCACTTGCAAGATTTGGTACGATAAAACTTCTGAGCCCACCAAGGGGACAAATTACACGAGTCGTACTCGCACGCGTTTCTCCATATTAAATCTTAGCAACCGTCGTATGATTAATATTACTGCCCAAAACACAAGGTTCGAAGTCACAATGATTCTCACCCAACATGAATCAAAGCAGTAACCATTACGCACACACTGTCCTATTTAACTGACGGAGATTAAGAAATCAATAACCATTGAGGTCTAATTCTTCACATTTCAGAACAGAAGAATTTATCCTTGTTGTAGGTCCTCTTCAACACATACTTAATGTGCTAAGGCAATCTCTTAGTCAAGACAGACCAATCTGAGATATACACATCAACCTTTCGTGGCGGATTGTTCAATTCCACATGGGTCGTGAATTTGTACATTTAGTTACAAGAAAACCATTAATGTGATCTTCCGTGATCGGGTATCACCACATTAACTACAATGTAACACGTACTATTTATAATGAACTGGTTGAAATAAATATTTAACATTCAATCATATCTAAAGCAAATGTGATAAAAGATTTATTCTCATAAATAAGTGTTTAATACATGAGTTATGTTGATAGGCGAGCTAAATTGTCATTTGGGCGACCCGGATTAACACAAAATACCTGCGGATTAATATGAAATTAAATCAAGATCAAGATTGGACAAGGTATCTGGCGAGCAGATCCTGCATGCCGAGCAAAGGCTAACCAGGCGAACAGAATTAGCTTGAAGACCATGTAGACCCATGAGGATCTAGCGAACACAAGCAACCCCCCGCCGAACAGATCTAGCTACAATGTCAAGACTACAATCTAGCAAGACTAAAGGCCATCAGAATCAGACCAAAGACTCCTCAAGGACAAGTCCAATAGGACGAGCAGCTCCTGACTGCGAGCAAGTCCAGCGTAGAAGGATAGAATCTAGTCTAGATAAGGTCAAACTAGTCAAAGTCCAAGTGTCACACATGCACACTAGGTAGACCAAAGGTCATGAACACCTCCTGCCAGGCAAATGTCTATAAATACTTAGATTTTTTCAGCTAATAAAATAAGCACAAATTAATATACACGTCCAAACTTCGACTACACATCTAAAGCAGCTCGATTATCTTATATACGAATTAATCACGTAAGCCAATACACGTTTTAATTCAACCCAAACCTAAATTTTAGTATTCACTAATTACGTTAGTGATCAATCACACGTAATTGTTTGATGATCAATTAACCATTAAAAATAGCCACTAATCCTTGTGATTAGAAACGATCATCAACAAGTTATACAAAGTAAAAGCATACTTTCACGATAACTCCAACAATCTCCCACTTATACTTAAAGTCTGCTTTTTAGTATACATCATGCATGTCTAGTGTAGTAGCTCTACGTGACATCTCATGTCAACCTACACTAACCTAATAATTCCTCCCACTTATACTTAAAGAAGATTGACAATAGTCTTGACACTCATTCCATCCACATGTCTCTCGAATGTACTCTGAGGCAGACCCTTTGTGAATGGATATACTAGGTTGTCCTCCGACGTTTATCTTTGCCACCTCTTTATCTCCTCTCTTAACGATTTCTCGTATAAGATGGTGTTTTCTTTCAATGTGTTTGTTGGCCTTGTGGGCTCTCGGTTCCCTTGAATTTGCAACTGCTCCGGCATTATCACAATAAACAGTGATTATGTTGGGCAAATTCGGAACAATGTTCAAGTCCACTAAGAAGTACTTGAACCATACTGCCTCTTTCGCTGCTTCACAGGCAGCTACATATTCGGCTTCCATGGTCGAATCGACATGCATTTATGTTAATCGCTTCTCCATGTCATGGCTCCTTCTCCCATGCAAAACATACTACCCGGGGTAGATATTTTGGATTCTATATCTGATTGGAAATTTGAGTTCGTGCATCCCATGGAAATTAGACTGTCTGACTGTTAAATCAACATTTCATCGCTAGTTCTTTTTAGAAACTACAGAATGCATTTAATTGCAGCCCAATGAGCTTTCCCAGGGTTACTTTGATATATTGCCATCATGCCCGAGGCAAAAGCAGATATCCGATCTCGTACACAACATTGCATACATAAGGCTTCCTACGCCCGAAGCGTACAGAATGCCTTTCATATCATCTATCTTCATATGCATCTTAGGGTCTATTTATTTTGATAGATGGATTCCGTGCCTAAAAGGTACAAAACCTTTCTTGGAATCTTGCATGCTGAAACGCTTCAAAACAGTGTCTTTGTATGAAACTTGCGATAAGCCCAACATCCTTCTCTTGCGATCTCGAGTGATCATGATCCCAAAGATGTGACCGACTTTCCCTAAGTCCTTCATATCAAACTGATTTGACAGCCATACCCTTACGTCTGACAATACCTTTATATTGTTTCCAATGAGCAGAATATCGTCTACGTATAATACTAAGAATACCACCAAATTTCCGTCACACTTTTTATACACACAACTTTCGAACTCGTTTTGATAAAAAACCCATAAGACTTAATAACTTGATCAAAATATTGGTTCCAAGTACGTGATGCTTGCTTAAGTCCATAGATGGACCGCTTGAGCTTGCATATGAGATGCTCTTGGCCTTTCGTAATAAAACATTCGGGTTGTCGCATATAGATATCTAAAACGTCAAGACTTCCGTTAAGGAAAGTTGTCTTAACATCCATTTGTCAGATCTTGTAATCTAGATGCGCAGTGATCGACAAGAGAATACGGATGGACTTAAGCATAGCTACAGACGAAAAAGTTTCCTCATAATCGATCACTTCTTTTTTAGTATACCCTTTAGCCACTAGCCTTGCCTTGAAGGTCTCAACCCTTCCGTCCGGTCCTCTTTTCCTCTTGTATACCCACTTGCATCCAATGGATTCTACCCCATTGGGTGGTTCGACCAACTCCCACACTTGATTATGATCCATCGAACCCATCTTGGCTTCCATTGCCATTTGCCAAGATTCTGCATCTTTGTATTGGATTGTCTCGTTGTATGTCCATGGGTCCGATTCATCGCCGGGAATCAAATCCGAAGATTCTCCTATTCCCATGAATCTCTCGGGTTGTCTAAAAACCTCCCACTATGATGGGGTTCCAGTTGTGAAGGTGTGACGATTGGTATATCACCTTGTATACTTGGTATAGGAGTTTGCCCTCTTAATTCGTCTAAGGTAATCTCACTTCTGGGCTTTCTTTTTGTTCATATAGTCTTCCTCCAAGAGTTTAAAGAGTGTGCAAAATACGGTCTTTTGATTCTTGGGACTATAGAACATACACCCCTTTGTTCCCATGAGATATCCTTTAAACAACCTTAATTCTAAACATGGATCCAATTTACCGCCTTCCTTGTCTAGCATGTATGCCGGACACCCCCAGATTCTCATGCGTCTCAAACTGGGCTTACGCCCGGTCCACAATTCTGTTGGGGTTTTAGGAATCGATTTGGATGGCACCAAGTTTAGAATGTAAGCCGCTGTTTCCAAGGCATTACCCCAAAACGATTTGGGTAAATATGAATAACTCATCATAGATCTGACCATTTCTAAAAGGGCCCAGTTCCTTCGTTCCACTACACCGTTGTGTTGAGGGGTTCCCGGTGCGGTCAACTGGGATACGATCCTTTCGTCTGATAGGTAGTTCAAGAATTCATCGCTGAGGTATTCGCCTCCACGATCAAATCGTAGAAACTTGATACTTCTTTCCCTATGCAACATAAGGTAGATGTATCCATATCCCGAGTAATCGTCAACAAAAGTGACAAAATACTTATACCCCCTTCTTGCTATGATCGTCATTGGACCACATATATCGGTATGAACGAGTTCCAACACTTCCGTGGCTCTATTCCCCTTGGCTCCAAATGCCCTCTTGGTCATTTTACCCTCTAAATAGGATTCACAAGTTGGAAATGGTTCAACTTGAAGAGACTCCAAGGATCCGTCTTTCATCAATCTTTATATCCGCATTAGGTTAATATGACCTAATCTAAGATGCCATAGAAGTGTTTTGTTCATATCAGAAAGAACGCTTTCTTTTATAACTTGAAATAGTTGACGTGTTATTAGATTCAATTTATGAGTGGTGTGCCCAATTAATGGTATAAAGATCATCCAACAATGTTCCGGAACAGGTAAACTCATAGTTTCAAGAAATAATAACATCCATATTAAAAGAAACTGAGTATCTATTCAAAACAGTTTAGAAACTGAAGGTTGAGTTCTTTCTAAACTAGGTACATGAAGAACGTCTCTCAATACCATAACTCTATCTTCAAAAGATAGGTGCACTTCTCCCACTGCTTCAGTTGCCACTCTCGTAGCATTGCCTGGTGTGATGGGAATCTCACTTCCGCTAAGTCACCGGGTTAGCTTGAATCCATACAAAATGAAATAAATGTGATCAGTGGCTCGTGTGTCCACTATCCACGAATGGACAGCATACGCCACTTCACAAGTTTCGACGACTAGGGCGTGTGAATTACCCAACTTTCCTAGCCTCTTAGGCTTGGAATAGGCAGACCTCCAATGTCCTCTCTTACCGCAGTTAAAACACTTCCCCTTCGATGCTAGCCTTGGCTTTGCCTTTCACAACAGTTGGATTTGCTTGGGTCCGACCTTTGGTTCTCTTCCCCTTCTTCACTCCCTTGGGACCAGAAGAGGTAGACAGACCATTAGCCACCATAACAGTGGACTTGTGCCCCATTATTACCTCCGCCGAAACTAAAGCTTGCAAGAGCTCGGGTAAACGACTTGTCCGTTCATTCATCTAACAGTTCAGATAAAACTGCTCAAAGTTTTTCGGTAGAGAATGGAGTATGAAATCGACCTGAGAAGGGACATCAAAATCCGCACCAAGTACTTCCAACTTGTTAAGGTATGCCATAATCTCAAGAACATGCTCTCTCACGGGCGTTCCTTCCACCATTTCCAACTTGACCGAGTCATGTTTGGTGAACTGATTAGTCATGGGTTTCTAATGTGAAAACATCTCTTCAAGGCTTTCCATGATTTCAACAGCGGATACAATGTCTTTATGAATGCGCCTCAAATCCTCAGACAGAGATGTCAAGATGATGCACTTCATGTGTTCATTGTCACGCTTCCAATCATAAATTGCATTTTCCCATTGCTTGACTTATCATTAGGCTTTCCGGGTATATTAACGTGAATAACACAATTGTGTTTTTGTGCAGTAAGGACAAAGTTTAAATTACATTTCCAATCGATATAATTCTCTCCAAAAAGTTTGTTAACTTAAAGTATACTAAACAGTGGATTAAAAGGTTGCGACATGATGAAATGAGAATAAAACATACATTCATACTAATATATAGAAAAATATGAAATTATCACATAATTTGATCACATCAATTATATTGAAACCTTAAAACAATATAATCATGCATCAACCAACTTCTCGAAACAATTTAAATGCCCCACGAGGGATGGTCTATACATTTAAACACACAAGCGGATCACAAAACTTAAAAGTTACAAATTCTTAATTCAAAATCAATAGTTAGCTCCCACTTTGACCACATAAAAACTAACAGGGACTCCGCGGGGAGTAAGTTAATATCAATTTCTTATGCCTAAGTAATAACAATAATTTAATACAGGATTATTATTTCGCTTTGAGCAAGTCACTCGTGGTGAGGGTCAATACCGCCACTAGTAATAATCCACAATCATCCTTTCAGAATTTATTCATGTGAAATTCATCTTTTTGGCCGATTCGAGGGGGAAATGTATTCCAAAAAGACTTCACAAATAAATAAATTATGGAGGTCAAATTAATCCAATTTTATTATCCGGAATAAAATTGCGATTAAAGAAACATACTTAGTAATTTTCGAAAGTAAGGTTTTTCTTGGACAATTAAAATCATGCAAACACATATTAACAAATAATAAGTGCACGAAAAAAAATATCCATCAACAGAAAATTAAAACACATTGGAGCACTCAAATCCAATAGTCACGATTTAATTTTCTTCACGTCTTGATGCGAGAAATCGTCCTCGTTGCTTTTGTCGTTCGTCTCGACAAGCTCCCACTCGAACAACAACAATTCGTCAAAAACTTCGTTTGGGGTTCGGGACGACATTTGAAATCACACAAAAAAATAAGAACAAAAAAAAATTCACAGCCTGAGATCCGGCACGCGTCGGCCCACCTACCGAGTGCCGAGCGCCGGGCAAAGCAGCGCCCCGCGCGCGTGCACCGACACGGCACCTGCCGAGCAGGCTGCGCACCGAGTGCGTCATGCGCTGCTCGGCACCCGTCGTGCACGGCGCCGTGTGCTCTCGTACGCCGTGCTTCGGGTTTTGCCATTCGTCCTCGTTTTTCCACCCCATGCACGATCCACGTCCATGCATGCGCCACACATGCATGCGTTATCCGGGTACGTCGTCTTCAATTCTTCGTTTCCATCTTTGTCTCGATCCGGTTATAATTTATATAAAAAAAATAAATAAACCTAGATCTAGACTAGTCTATTACATTGATCAAATCAAAATAAAACCAACTAATCTACTCGTGGATTTTCTCACGAGAAATATAAATTCGAACGAATCGAATTAAAAATAATTAATTCACACGCATGAATAAAATAAACATTAAAACCATGACAATTGGATACCTGCAAAAAAGATCTAGCAATTCTACTATCCAATTTCAATTTAATGTTTAAACGATTTAAATTCCAATTTAAAGATTAGAGCCCGAAAACCATGGCTCTGATACCAGTTGTTGGAAAAATAGGGGTGCCCGGAAACTATTCGGGATGAAATTTAAATACGAATTTAAATACAATTATTACTAGCATGAATTAATCCTAATTAATTCAAATAATAATTCCAACAACAATTTTATAATCATGCATGCAGAATTAATTCACATAAAACCTATGGCGGAATAACTAGGAATTTATGTGATTACGTACCTCTTGTAGATATGATCTTTGATAACAACGGGACTATCACGAACGTGTTACCAACCAAAAGACCTTCTCAAGTATGTCCCTTTCGTCTTGCTTGTTCACCGGTGGGAAGTGCTTTCAAGCAATTAGAATAACCAAGGAAAAAGAAAAATATTTTTGCTCTTGATTTTTCCAACACACGGAATCATGTACTTGGGGATGAAATAATCATCCCCTATTTATAAGAAGTACTGGTCGAATTTTTTGGCATGTTAGATCTAGGAGAAAATCTTTTCTTAGCCTCTAACAAATCTTGAATATATCCCATATATTCTTTTCTCCATAATAAAATATTCCACAAAAATCTCACCCTCCTTATTAAGGGGTTATTTTCGAAAATATTAGAGCAAGAATTCAAGACTTGGATCTTCTTGAATATATGAGATAATCTTGTATTTCAAGAATACTTATCTTCCATAATATCTTTCCAAGAAAATCAACAAAATCTTTTCTCTCTCCAAATATACCTTTTTCGAAAATTACATGAAAAACTCAGCAAATATATTTTCTTTTATTTTAATCACCTTATTATTATTGTGCTACTTAATGGGCTACTTGAGGGGCCTTTAGGATAATTAATATTGGACCTCCAATGGACTTCTGAATTTCAATATTGAGCCCCAATATAATTCAGCCCATTAGTATTAATTAGTACCACTAATAAATTAATATTGCACTATCAATTTAAATCCATATTATGATAATATGGGCTCCCGGTTATTATTTCCCGCATTTAAGATTATCTAGTCCATTAATTAATTAAGCTTCTGAATAGCTCTAAATTAATTAATATCTTTCACCTTGGAGTAAAAATAGCTCAACATTATTATCCGTACTGAAGAAACTAATTTTTCACTTGCAAGATTTGGTACGATAAAACTTTTGAGCCCACCAAGGGGACAAATTACATGAGCCGTACTTGCACACATTTCTCTATATTAAATCTTAGCAACCGTCGTATGGTTAATATTACTGCCCAAAACACAAGGTTCGAAGTCACAATGATTCTCACCCAACATGAATCAAAGCAGTAACCATTAAGCACACATGGTCCTATTTAAGTGACGGAGATTAAGAAATCAATAACCACTGAGGTCTAATTCTTCACATTTCATAACAGAAGAATTTATCCTTGTTGTAGGTCCTCTTCAACACATACTAAATATGTTAGTGCAATCTCTTAGTCAAGACAGACCAATCTGAGATATACACATCGATCTTTTGTGGAGGATTGTTCAATTCCATCTGGGTCGTGAATTTGTACGTTTAGTTACAAGGAAACCGTTAATGTGATCTTCCGTGATCGGGTATCACCACATTAACTGCAATGTAACACGTACTATTTATAATGAACTGGTTGTAATAAATATTCAACATTCAATCATATCTAAAACAAATGTGATAAAAGATTTATTCTCATAAATAAGTGTTCAATACATGAGTTATACAAAGTAAAATCATACTTTTCACGTATAACTCCAACACTCTCCCTTTCTAAAAAAGGGGACTCTCTCTCCAACCAATTTACGAACTTCTGGAATTAGGAAGTACCAGATCCTTCGTACAACAACTTACAACAACCTTTCCATTTGGTGAATAGGTTGAGTAAAAATTCCAACTAAAAACTCCTAAAGAGTATATAATCGTGAATGAACAAGGTAGAGTGATGGGAGAGTTCGTGTGTATTTGTGTGCTCTTGTCTGACTCATATATAGAACTCATCGAAGCACTCCTATTTATAGTTGTGAGAATTAACTAGCCGTTAGAATGCTAGCAATTCAAACAACCATAGATTGATTATATGATTGATTAGTTGACTTCAATCACCCAATCAATCAGATCCTCCATCAGTTGATTCTCCAGATTCCCTTCTTCTCCATCATTGAACTCCAAGATCTCATTGTCTCCAGATTACACACATGGGTGAACTAATCTGTCTCCCTCATCTGGTCAGGACTCGTCTGGTCTGGTCAGGTGATACTTCTGCTCTGGTCTGGACTCATCTGCTCTGGTCTGGGTCTTCTTGTCGAGGTCTTCTGGACATCTAATCTGGTCATAGCTCATCTGGCGAGCTCTGGTCAGAGCTCATCTGGTCGATTCCTCTGATCAGACTCCTCTGGTCAGACTTCTTTGATCAGACTCCTCTGATTAGACTCCTCTGGTCTGCACAAATTTCTTCTCCCTTAACCAAAGACTTATTCTAGACCTAGACTAATCTGTAGCTGACTAACACGTTCAGCTAGTCCTATTACAAGTTCTTTGTTTTAACATCTTCAAAACATCTAACCTATATCCCAACAATAGTTTTATCCAAAAATAAACTTTTGGTATTACAATTTATTATTGAAGACAAGATATTTTATATGGTTGCAAGATTTTTTTGACATCATACACTATTCCGGTGAAAATATCTAAAATATTTTGAATTCCCCCGTACAAATTTCGCATATATCAATATGTTGCAAAGAAGAATATCCTATAAAATAAAATATCCTTCAACACTGAAAAAAGAATTACTTACATCAATTTATTGTTTAAAAGAATGTTTTATATTATATGTAAATATTTTGTTTCAATTGATTAAATTTTAATTATATTTATAGTATACTATAGGGAAATAACAACTTAGTAATAACAATTCTATATTTTACAAATAAATCATTCTTTAAAAAAATTAAAGAAAAAATCTCCACTTGTCAATTTCTGAATCTTCTCGATAAACTGGGGCCTTGAGACCATTTCCGTTATGGTGGTGTTTCGGATTGAGATCGTCATACCGATGACTTATTCATATCTAGGCAAGAAAAAAAGCGAAGATATAATTTTTATTTTTGGTACTCGGTATCCGACTCATTGGCCGACTAATCCAGGGGATACATAACCCACCGTCCACTAAGCTCTGTATACTGGTCCATCTCAAGAATTGATCGCACCTAATGGGTTTTGAACCTGAGACCTATAGAGCATCACACTCTTAAATCTCAAACTCTCGTCACTAGATTAAAAAAATTGATCTCTAACACTATGCGGCGGCGTGCAGTGTTCTAATATGGTTCGAGGCTGCGGTGGTTCGATGCGGTTTGAGAGAGGAGACCGATGAGGAGGCGACAGTTTGTGAGTAACCTGAGAGAAGAGCGATGTCGATGTGAGAGAAGAAAATAGGAGAAAAAAATCAGAATTATACCTATAAAGAAAAATCAAGGAGTAGATGAAGAGAAGAGAAGATGATTAGGGTTGTAAATCAGAATGAAAACTAAAGTGAGATTTGACATTTATAAAAAATATAAAATGAAATGTATGGTTAAGATTAAAAGTATAAAATATATGGTGTAGATTAAGTTTTAATTTGATTTAAAATATTTCTAAAATAATTTTTAAGGAGAATGCAAGATTTTGAAATAAAATGATTTGAGAGGTGTCACACCACCTTAAGAGAAATGTGGTGCTGACACATCATTTTAAAGAAGTTGAAAATATAGTATAATAAGATGTATATGAAAAATACATTGAAATACATATCATAATAGCAAATTAAAAATAACACAAATTCTAGCATGCACTCCAATTTTGACTTCAAATTTAATTTTTTCAAAAGACACACAAACACGCCGAACTATGTTTTTTTTTCAGTTGGAATATTATTGATTACTTTTTAGGGTATCACTGATTACTTTTTGGGGCATTACTGCTTTCTACTTGAGGTATTTTTTTTTTTTAAATTCAAATGCACACTAGAACTACTCTAAACATAATTATGCGAAATAAGAGATACTTATTTTTCTTTGATATATAATCAAAATTAATTAATTAAATAATTTTTTAAAAAAGAAATTGAATTAGTGGGTGGTGAGTCTATTAATGAAGGCAAAGTATTCTATGAAAATAATTTATAATAAGCTTATCATGAAACAAATTTAAAGTACCGAATAATTGATTAGAAGTATAAAAAATCTCATCGTGGGCATTATTAATCTGGGTCAATGATATTATATTGTAATTGTTGTAATTTTTTCTTGAACCCAGATTAATGATACTCCTGATCAAATATTTGATACTTTAAAGGAATTTAATGATAAACTTATCATAAACCATTTTCATATAAAACATACTCATGAATGATTATTGGAATATATTATAAATAATATTTTCATATTATTCAATGTTAAATAATTAACCAAATTAATATTAATTGATTTATTGGAATCTTTGAATATGGATTATTTGATTAATTATATCCTTAATTGATTTATTAGCATTATGTGCATCTAATTAATATTCATATCCCTATAAATGATCACTCTTAAAAGGGATGAGAGATATACAAAAGTTCATAATCTCATATCTTTCTTGGAGCATTATGATTTATAGATGAGCTATTTAAGATTTAGATCGATAAATTTTTTCTGCTGCAATCTAAAAGGTACATTTTGATTTACTTTTTGTAATTTAATTTCTAACAATGATATAGATCAATAAATTTTGATTGCGGTCACGATCTTTTTAAAACTACACAGTTTAATTTGCATGATAATTTATAAACAAAATTAAAATTCAGATTTTTTTTTGACAGGAATTAAAATTCAGATTTTGATCTAATTAGTTCAACGAAACAAATCAGTCGACAATGTAGTTCTCATTATTTTGTTTTCAAGTCTTTTTATTTCCACATTTAGGAAGAAAAATTAGTGGCTTCTCAAGCACTCATTTCCTTCTTATGATATGAAAGCTCTTCTAATTTAGACTTTCTAATGAATCTTAAGTTGTACGCTAACAAGACAAAAAGCGAACATATATATCCCTTATAATTTTTTTTCTTTTAAAAAGCCACAGTCGGTCAAGGTGAAACAGTAGATTGCGAGCCAGATTAATTTCCATCATTGCTTTAAATATTTAGATTTCGCATTATATATGACTAGTCATAGCCCCGCGAATTTCGCGGACTTCAATACAACTTTTTTTTATCAACAATTGTTTTACACTTTTAAGATAAAAATATGCATGTCGTAATTTAATATTTTTGTCCTACATTATGCCATATATTGATTAATAAATAAAGAAACCTGGTAGTATTTTTTGGAGATGAGTGATTAAAAATTAAAGAGTAGTGTGAGATATCCACAAAAACATTAAACAACAGCCTGAGATATCCACAAAATAAGCACATGAGTTTTAAACATTCATAATCTAGATTCAAATAAGCATAACGCGTCCATTATAAGAAACACGCAAACTAATATATATTTTCATTTCCGTTCCTTCAAACGGCAAAATAAAAGACAGACATCGGGCCATTGCTCAACTCTTCAGCCAACTTTCTAAAAAAAAAATTATTCAATTAAAATAAAATAAATATTAGGTATAGGTAGACTTTATGACTAAAAATTAAATTCTAAATATGTTGATTCAAAATAATTCACGTAAATAAGATGAATTATATTAATTGTATAATGATGTGTGTATTGCAACTTAATGAGCTAGCATGAATTTTATTCCGAATCATTTCATTTTGTGGGTGTATAACATTTCCAAATGCAATTCCTCCAAATAGTTGAGGTTGGTTTATACAGGAAGTATAACAAAATTATTACATTTAGAATGAAAAATATAATAAAAAATAGTATTGCTTTAAAAGGAAATCAATATATTAAGAAATATATATATATTAATTTGAAAAAATAAATTAAAATCTCAAAGTACGTCAAATCTGAAGGAGTAGTCTTAGATACAGTTTTCGAAATTCTGCTATTTGTAAATTAGTTCATACCACCATTAATTCACCTCGTTCCCACTTTATTCAAGCTCATATCACTATATATTTATGTACCACAGTTAATTCAACTCGTACACTACTTTATTTAAACATGTACAATCAAATATTTAGTTTTTACCAATATTAATTCATCTTATACCACACTTTATTTAAGTCAGTACCACCATTATTTTACTCGTACAACACTTTATTAAAATTTATTTAAATTTGTACCACAATTAGTTCGTCTCGTACCACAATTAATTAAAATTGTACCATAATTTACCACCATTAGTTCTCCTTGCACCACACTTTATTATATCTGTACCACCACATTTTAAGTCCATACCACCTTAAAGATCGTATAACTTTAGTTTTTAGCCACACACCACAATTTTAAAGACAATATAATCATATTATTTAATCGCATACCACCATGTTAAACCTTGTATAATCATATTTTTAAACATATATCACCCTATATTCGAAATCCTAAAATAAATCCACTCATTATACACCCACACCTAAATATTTGCAAATGACACCTACAATAATGATGAATATAATAATTTCTTAAAAAATTAAGTGGATTTAATAAAAGTATAGATGTATATATATGTGTTGTTAAATATAGGAAAAATAGACATTTTTGTCCTTTAAATTTGGTTGACTTTATCTTTCATCTTGTAACTTTGAAATCTTGAATTCCGTCTTATAACTTACCAAAAAATTAAAAAAAAATTCTCCTATTATTTGCTATACTATAATAATACTATAAACCTCGTAAGTCGGTGAATAAGATATTCATTTTATGCAATGATTTAAAAAAAATTATATGGTATCGGATAAATAATTGTGTGTTTCATCCCATTTGCACATACTTATCTCTTCACTTACATACCTCACGAAAAAAATTGCCTCCACATCCACTACATCGGATTCAGTTTCTCTAGCTACTCTCCAATGATTAAAAATTAATAAAAATTGTATACATTTTTTTTAGCAAAAAATTATAGTAAATAAAATAAAAAGTATGTATAAGTAGACTTTATGAGTAAATATTTAGTTGTGAATTTGTTGATTCAAAATAATTCATGTAAATTTGGTGAATCATATTAATTGTATAATGACGTCTGAATTGCAACTTAATAGGCTAGTATAAATTTTATTCTGAATTATTTAATTATTTAGGTGTATAACATTTCAGCATTTTCAAATGCAATTCCTCCAAACAGTTGAGGTTGGTTTGTCCAGGAAGAATAAGAAAATTATTACATTTAAAAAAAGAAAAAAGAAAAATAGTACTACTACTTTAAAATGAGAGTGGATGTTATATGAATAAGGTTCATGATAAGCTTATCATAAAACTGTTTTAAAGTATCAGAAGTAGCAACAATCTCATCAGAATTATCATTAATCTGAGTTCGAGAAAAATTTATAACAATTACGATATAATACCACTGACCCAGATTAATGATACTCCTGAAGAGATTGTTAATACTCCAAATCAAATATTTGATACTTTAAAATTGTTTCATGATAAGCTTATCTTAAACTATTTTCATATAATACTTTATCTTAAAATGAAAGCAATATATTAGGAAAGAAAAAGCATTATATGAAAATAGTTTATGATAAGCTTATCATGAAACTATTTTAAAGTATCGAATATTTGACCACGAGTATTGATAATCTCCTCATGAGTATCATTTATTTTGGTCAGTGGTATTATATTGTAATTGTTATAAATTTTCTTGAACCCAGATTAATGATACTCCTGATGAGATTATCGATACTCCTGGTCAAATATTCGATACTTTAAAATAGTTTCATGGTAAGCTTATTATAAAATATTTTCATATAAACCTACTCATTAGGAAATATATAAATTAATTTATAAAAATAAATAAAAATCTCAAAGTACGTCAAATATGAAAGAGTAGTCTTAGATACAGTTTGCGAAATTATACTATTTTTAAATTAGTTATCATTTATCATCAAACATATTATTTTTGTTTTTTTAATTATTTTAGAAATAAAATAAAAATAATTATCAATTTTTTTATTACATATTGTTTAAAGTAAACTGCTTATCAAATCAGTAATACACTTGCTACTGTTGTGAATTGAGTGAGTATATTAGTTAGACAAATATTGCAATTTTATTGATATAATATGTGTTTCTTTTAGCATTAGAATCTATTGTCACAAACCAAGCTAATTTTAAAATATGCACAAATAAATGCAAGATTTTAAAAGCATTCACAAATAAAAGTTCAATTTTAAAAACATGCACACATTAAGGTAATTTAAAACCATTCACAATTAAATGAGCAATTTTTTAAAAACATGCACAAATCAAGCTTTAAAAAATATGCACTAATTTAAAAGCATGCACAAATCAAGCTTAATTAAAAACATCCACAAATCTTTCTTTGATTATTAGTCATACTCATACCCACTCGGTTTATTCTTTTTTATTTTGGTAGGTTAATTTTCCACTGTTGGTGGCTACTTTTCCGCACTACAATTAACTTTCGTCATTTAAAATGAATTTGTATATACAATTTAATGACACCTCCAATTAATATAACTTAAATTCTGAGAAATAAAAAAATTAAGTAACTGCTAATACATGCAAACTTGCAAAACATGCATGTTTATTATAGTAACGGACCGTGATTACTCATTCAATAATCTCTATAAATTAAGTCAGTTTAAATTTTATGAATTAATTTATTAGTTTAGAAAATAGGTATGAAGATAATTTAATGACTAACAATTCCATGCCTATAATGTATTTTTAGTCTAAGGTTCAGTTTAAGTTTATAAAATTAATCTAAATATATTTAAGAATAAAACCAATTACAAATTTAATATTCACTTAATTAAAAAAAATCATAATCATAATATATTTAAGAATAAAACCAATAACAAATAAATGTTCAATTTAAAAAACATGCACAAATTAAGATAATTTAAAACCATGCACAATTAAATGAGCAATTTTTTAAAAACATGCACAAATCAAGCTTTAAAAAATATGCTCTAAATTAAAAGCATGCACAAATCAAGCTTAATTAAAAACATCCACAAATCTTTCTTTGATTATTAGTCATACTCATATCCACTCGGTTTATTCTTTTTTATTTTGGTAGGTTAATTTTCCACTGTTGGTGACTACTTTTCCGCACTACGATTAACTTTCATCATTTAAAATGAATTTGTATATACAATTTAATGACATCTCCAATTAATATAACTTAAATTCCGAGAAATAAAAAATTAAGTAACTGCCAATTAACATAATACATGCAAACGTGCAAAACATGCATGTTTAATTATAGTAATGGACCATGATTACTCATTCAATAATCTCTATAAATTAATTCAGTTTAAATTTTATAAATTAATTTATTAGTTTAGAAAATAGGTATGAAGATAATTTAATGGCTAACAATTCCATGCCTATAATGTATTTTTAGTCTAAAGTTCGGTTTAAGTTTATAAAATTAATCTAAATATATTTAAGAATAAAACCAATAACAAATTTAATATTAACTTAATTAAAAAAAATCCTAATCCACCAAAAACAAAATTGTATGGCCCCACGATGAATTATTAACGTTATACTTGTTAATATTTAGCTATCCTAACTTTATGCCTAAGATTTAGCTTAAAATATTTTTTATTATTAGTTATATTCATTCGCCATATTTCAACAATTTTTTTGGCAGGTTCATTCTCCAAATCTGGTGCCTACCTTTCGGCAATACAATTTAACAGCAACTCCAATCAACATAATTTAAATTTTGTTCAATCGATCCATTAAATTAAGTAATCATTAATTTACAGAATTTGGGTAGAAAATAATGCGCAAAATTCACATTGATGCTTAAAAAAATTCAACCTAATCCATGCATATTTTGCGCCTTACACGTATGGTTAATTAAAAAAAAAAAGATCATAGTGTATTTTCCATGAAAATAAGATTTACATATTTTGACTGTTCCAAAATTTTTTTATGCTAATTAACCGAGAACTACACCGATACAATGTTTATTTTAGCGACAAACATTGTTCAAGACCATAACAAACTCGTCAAATCAAATACATGATTTCGGCGATAATTAGAAATATCACACGGTGGACTATTCAAAATAAATTAAGATTTTTATTAAAACAACATTGTCTCATTGATAATAAAATTAAAGGATTGAATTACAATTATCCGGCCGGCAAACTGCAAGATGAGAACAATCGTCCAAGTACATCAGAAATGTATGAATACAACATCATACCAAAAAAATATTAAAACAAAAAAACAAAATACAGTACAATCAACAAAAAAAGGGTCTCAAAACAACGGACAATATTCATCCGCACACCACAATCCACCGCAACGATCAACACGCGACAAAAAATTCGAAGACAACCACCTGCAAATATAGAGAAAAAAAGAAGACAAACATCAGAGAACAAAAAAATGCGACGATTAGAAACACCGAATGATAATAGCAAGTAGAAGGTTGATACAAATGACAATTTATAGAAGAAAGTGATCACACGGACGGACGAGATCATACTTATACACAATAACGGTCAGGATCAAAATTAGAAACCCCAATTAAGGAGAAGAGGGGTAACAATATAGGGAGAACAACCAAGCATGCCACATAGGCAGAGCATGATTGGTCTATATTAAAATATGGATGGATGCCAAAAAATTCTTTATAAATTATAATTACTTACATTTTTTTAAATGGAGATAAGTGGACGCATTAATTATGTTAGACATAGTAGGAGTATGATATATGAAGTAAAATTGAAGTCATTTAAGGTGACCTTCTACTCTCAGTTAGTCACACTGCGACTACTAACCGTTTGGCTGGTATTGCGTGCCAACTTGAACAACAAAAACCCGCACATTTAATAAATTAATATAATAAGTATATATTAAAAAATAATAAAACAAACAATAAATAATTAAAAAATGGAAACATAGTTTACACGTAACACGCCCCCACATTAGTCTATTCTCTCAACTACCTCTATATAGGGTTTATTCGCAAGTGATATCATCAGTGTGTTTTTTATTTTCTTTCCATAGTTGAAATGTATAGCATAGGCCACATTTAAAAATATTCTAACAGACCATTATATATATATATATATATATATATTTTTTTTTTTTTTTTTTGAAAGGACAGACCATTATATTTATGAGTTCATGTGTTAAAAATTTAAGTCGTTAGAAACATAATATAAAATCTTTACTAGTAATTTACAAATCAAACTAAGTCTCTAAGTTCATGAAAATAATATCAACTAAAACAATATTGAAATTATGTAACTAAATATTGAATATAGTGAATGTGTATCTTTTGGCGATTTTTTCACATTTTCTAATTTGGTAACCATATCTCTAATATAACTACGCTTAGACAAAGATTTGGGTTCAACTCTCGCTGAATGTTATAGAAATAATATAATGAATTAATTTTCTACAAGTTTAAATTTTTAAATAATGTGAAATTCTTTCAAAGGTGAAATATATATTGGAACATAAAAATGACATAGCGGGATGAAACTGGTTTAATCGATCCTACCTTGCAAGCCATTGTTATAATTTATTCATATTTGACTTCAATTTTTAATGTATCATACAGTTTAATACTCCCTCTATTCCCATTTTATTTTTCTATTCGACATTTCAAGGATTTTAACGTGGGAGATGACATGTATTTTTAAATGAATAAAATAGTTATTTTATAAAGGTGTATTAATTAATTTGAGTGAATGAAAGATGTTTTTGTTTATAATTATTAATAGAATGAAATGTAATATTACAAATGTTCGTATGGAGTGAATAATGGAATAAAAAAATAAAACCGTAATGGAGGGATTATATTACAACATAATGAACAATGCTTTAACAAATTCTTACCATAGTGTCCATTTAAGTAGAATAATTCATATATTTTAGTAAAAATAATTAATAAGTACCTCTTAGTGAAATGATTCATACTATTTGGTGAAAATAACTTGTATCTACTAAAATTTACACTATTTAATAAATATAATTAATATTTTTTAAGTGAAAATTACATACTTTTAGAGTGGTTTATATATAAAATAATTTGTCATTATGCTTTAAATATGTTGTATAGTAGAAGACATACATTAATTAGATCCCCTATCTCTACTCTAAATCCTTTCTCTCACCAAGAAAATAAAATACTAAAATAAGTGTCTAGCTGCCCTCCTCTCTCTTTCTCCCTCACTAAAATAAGAGTCCAGTTGGCAGTCTTCCCTCTCTCTAGTTGCTACATCGTTTTCTGGCACAGGAAAACACTCTCTCTGTCTCTTCTCACTTGTGTGAAATTTCTGCTAACTTTTTGTAAAAACTCCATTAATAAGCTCTAATTTTTCCTCCGTCAAAAGAGTGTTCGTCGCAATGGAACCTAATTCTCCTGCGGAGGATTGCTGTGTCAAAGTGGCGGTTCACATAAGGCCTCTGATTGGAGATGAGAGGCTTCAAGGCTGTAAGGATTGTGTATCTGTAGCACCTTCGAAACCTCAGGTAATCTAATTCCTCACAATGTTACTTCTTCCTTTTCCACTTTTTTCATTCATTAAAAGAAGTTGTTTCTGGTGCTCCTGTAGTTTCTGGATTCTTTCGGGTCAAAATTTTGCAGTTGAGCTGATGATTTATTGGGGATCTGTGATTTATTTGAAGCTATATAGTTTTTTATGCGATTTTCGCTGAAATTGATTTCTGAAATTTGGAGGCCATGCATGCTCTGTTTGACTTGATAATTACCAGCAATGACGAGTTGGGAATTTAAGTTGGGAAAAATACCTAATTAACAGTTTGATCACCTTAGGGCATTTTTTTATCAGCAATATGTGTAAATTCAGAGTTTTGATAGGACGATGGTCCTGATATTGCAAAGAACTTTATGTACTGGAAATTTATATTCTGTTTGAGTGATGTGATTTATTTCCAAGCATTTGATTTCTGCTTTTTTTATTTTTTTATTTTCCGTTCTGTAATATTGGAATTCAAGTGCAGCTTCTCCAATCTGCATGAATCAATTGGCATGAAGAATGTCGCCTTTGCTCTCTATTTGACCCATGGAGTCTATTTTTAGGGAAACCTTTATCTATGCATAATTGAGTATCCTTTAGGCTTTTATCTTTCATCTTTATTCTTCTTCTCTCTTTTTATCTCCCCCCTTTTTTTGGGTGGGGGACACAGATGAGGTGTCATGAGCTGGTTTTTCTTTATCTTCAGTACATTCATTTACTAGCACAATTAGTTAAAATACTTTTAGTGTATCTGATGCCTCCGTTTAGCTGCCGGAGTATGAATTACTCCACAAGAAAAAGAGTTGTCTTTTTTTTTTTTTTATAGTTTTGTGCGATTTACGTAATTATCTCAAATAAAATTCTCCAAGTCTTTTGGTTTCCTTTTGCTTTTTTCTTATGTACTTACTGTGGCTTGTTCATAGTGGTTACTTGTTAATGCAACAACATATGTTATATTTCTGTTCGGTTAGAGCAAACCATGTTTGTGTTTATTTTTCCTCATCAGCTGTCATTTATCTAATGAGTGTTGTTTATAATTATGCTGCAGGTGCACATTGGCACCCATTCGTTTACATTCGATCATGTTTATGGAAGCACAGCCTCCCCCTCAACCAAAATGTATGATGAGTGTGTATCTCCTCTAGTTGATGGTTTATTTCAAGGGTATAATGCTACCGTGCTTGCATATGGACAGGTATAACGTACAACCTACCAAGAAAAAAAAGAGTCAATAGTGCCCATATGGGAATCTACTCAATAATGATGTGCTGTTATTAGCCTGTTATCTGAAAGTTTGAACGTTGGTGCTCTCTGCAGACAGGGTCAGGAAAAACGTACACCATGGGTACTGGTCTTAAAGATGGATGCCAAACAGGACTTATTCCCAAAGTTATGAATGAATTGTTTAGCAAGATTGAAGCCCTCAAGCATGAAATCGAATTTCAACTACATGTTTCCTTCATTGAGGTTCGTGCAATCATCCTTTTTAGTTCAATTTATCCAGTGTACGGTGTACACACACCAATTTCCACAATATTAATTTACGTACATGTGCTCTGTTTGGCAGCATATCTGTAACAAGTCCTGACAACTAAGTTTTCTTTCGGTGCAATATTTTAACTACAGGCAATATAACCTATGATATACCCAAGATTAATAAGCGTCTGTGGGTGATATCGAGAGTCCATATCAAAATAAGGTTTTCGTTATTGCAACGGTTTGGGACGTTCAATTAGCCTTCAAACAGTGTGAATTTAAAATTGAGATTCACTACACAAGTCAAAGACAAATTTAATTAACACTGTTGACTAATATCAATTCTTATTCTTGGAATCCTACTTGGGTCATTAGATTCTCTTCTGGTCAAGATATTATATTTATTTAGACAATTCAATTCTTTTTACATCATGATCCCCTAAAAATGTCTTATGTCGCTAATATGCTTCGGGAGCATAAAGATCCCATTTAAATGTGACTCTAAATTTAGCATTACATGATGTTTCTGGTCTGACATCTATAAAAAAAATATATTTTCATGTGAAGATTCACAAGGAAGAAGTAAGAGACCTGCTCGAGTCCAATTCTGTTAATAAGACAGAGATAGCTAATGGACATACTACAAAAGTAGCCAGCCCCGGGAAACCTCCAATTCAAATCCGTGAAACATCAAATGGTGTAATTACACTTGCAGGATCTACTGAGTGCAGTGTCAAAACACTGAAGGAAATGACTGATTGTCTGGAGCAAGGATCGCTTGGCAGGGCAACTGGGAGTACAAACATGAACAATCAATCGAGGTAGAAATACTATTCATACAATGAGCCTTCTTAGCATATCAACTAGTTTCACACAAGGGATAGAAAATGCACTAGCACCCGGTTTCTCATTCTATAAGCTCATCTTAAATTTGGGGTGACGTCTTCTTGCAAGTCAGGGATTGGCGGAATATTGAATAGTTAACAAGAGTGCTTACTCAGATGTTTTTGACTATTAACAGAGTCAGTTTTCCAGACATAAAACTAAAATGGCAGAAACTTCTATGCATCAATTGCACGGTGCGACTAGGGCAATTTTCACTCAATTTTGACTAAAATATGACTCAAATATAAAAAGCACTGAATTATATTATGAGAAATATTAGTTCATATGAAGAAAAATATTACTCCCTCCGTCCCATAAATTCTTTCATACATGGGATGGACACATTTCTTAAGAAAAAAGAGAGTATGTGAGTGTGGAATTGAATAAAATAATGGTAACTTTATGCTTTATTGACTTTTGTGAGAGAGATTTATTTCCTTTTTTGGGGTGTGAAAGAAATGTTGGGACGTCCGTTTAAAGCAAGTGTGAAAGAAATGTTGGGACGGAGGGAGTAGTTCATACAAAAGAAAACTATTACTTTGTTGGTTAAACAATATTAGTACTTTTTCAATATACAACTTTGCTTTTCAGCATATGTGCTAATATTTTTCATCACATTAACTAATACTTTTCAACCGATTTTTCTGTGATTCGCGAAAAAAAAAAAAAGGCAATTTGGTTGAAATTTTTTGGTCAAAATTGGTGAGAATTGCACTAGTTTCATGGTGCAACTGGTGTTATGAAGTGTTACTCAACTAAAATTTGTTTTTTCATAAACTTTTTTCAATATCTGATGATGGTAACCTGTCATATTTTTGAACAGGTAGCCTTGAGCCATTTCATCATGCCTTTTTTATTTATTTGAGCACACTTAGTTGCTCAATTCTTGATCTGTTCAAGAAACTATATATATTTCAGTATCTCTTTCTAACTACTTGTTGAGTGTAATTATTCGTCTCTCTTCCTTGCAGTCGCTCTCATGCCATATTCACCATCACATTGGAGCAGATGCGTAAGCTTCATCCAGGTGTTTCTAGTGACACCGATCTAAATGACTGTATGACTGAAGAATATCTGTGTGCCAAGTTGCATTTAGTGGATCTTGCTGGTTCGGAGCGTGCCAAGAGAACAGGTTCCAATGGTCTACGTTTTAAGGAAGGTAATTATGACAGCATACTTTTATTTGAAATATGCTTCCTTTATACTACAATTATGTTCTTAACACATAGTGTTTATACAGGAGTACACATTAATAAAGGTCTTCTTTCACTTGGTAATGTTATAAGTGCACTTGGTGATGAGAAAAAGAGAAAAGAAGGTGTTCATGTACCATATCGGGATAGTAAACTTACTCGGCTACTGCAGGTTTGGCATACCTTCATTCTTAAATAATGTATTTTCCATTCTGAATTGTTTTTTTTACTTATATAGATTTAAAAAGTAAAAATCCTCGCGTGAAATCTCAAATTTACGTGATATAAAAAGAGTCTATATTTTGGGCAAAAATTGGAAAAATATCTTAATATTTGGACTACATTGATAAGGTTATATCTTATTAAGTGATGGGACCAAAATGTTTTTAAACTCTACTTATATATATCCCAACTCTTTTTCGACTGCTCGGAGTTGTATAGCTTTGTCTATGATACAACCTGTACAAGTATTTTCTTTCCTGATTCACTTAATTCTTGGCTATTGTTTCCTGCTCATTTCTCAATTTTTAAAATTCTTAAATATTTGATTGTTTGCAGGATTCTCTTGGTGGGAACAGTAGAACAGTAATGATAGGTAATCTTTGATTTCTTGAAGGTTCTGTCTCATGAATGATGTTACTTTTTATCATATGTAGTCCATCAACATTTCAGCAAGGTTAAGGCTTGCTTATACTTACTGTCTTCTAAAGCATTATTTAATACTGATTTTTGCAGCATGTATTAGTCCTGCTGACATAAATGTCGAAGAAACTCTGAACACTCTAAAGTATGCTAATCGTGCTCGTAATATCCAGAACAAACCTGTTGTAAGTTATTCAATTACTTTCTTGTTCTCTACCGTATCAGTGTGGAATTTTGAGCATATATAGATGAAGGTTATTTATGTCCAAATGATTCTTTGGTTATTGATGACCAGATTAACAGAGATCCAATATCTAGTGAAATGCTGAAGATGCGTCAACAGTTAGAATACCTACAAGCAGAACTTTGTGCCCGTGGTGGAGGAGTTTCATTTGATGAAATTCAGGTCAGATTACTTAATAGTGTTTATGTACTTGCATTGTTTTCAGTCTTCCAACTACTGAAAATTACCAAAGTTGTTATCTGCCTATTTTATTTTCATATTAGAGCTTTGTTTTTAAGATATTCTGTTCCGTCTTCTTGATTCAGTAATCAAGCAATAGGCCAAATTATTATCACATTTAGGTCTAATATGATGCGAGAAAATTGGAGTTGAGCTTGAATTAAATGAGACATGGCTCCATATTTCTATTGACACTTAAATTAATATTGCTCCATAGGAGTAGCATTTTAGATAAATGGATAATAATATTAATAAATATTATCTTTAATGAGTATGTTTGTCCCCTGATACATTGGAAATTTTCCCTTAATGACCTTAACACTCCTATCTTGATAGATTTATTTATGATTTCTCAGAAATTACAGAGTAAGAGCTTTAACTGGGGTAAAATGTGCAGGTACTTAAGGATAGGGTTGCTTGGCTTGAGGCTACTAATGAGGACTTATCTCGGGAAGTTAATCAGCTTCGCAATAAAAGTGATCCTGTGGAGCAATATGAAGCTAACACCAAAGTATGTTATGTCAATTCAAATTTGATCACCATATGTGCAAGTGTTGAACAGAAACTAAATATGTGACAACCCTGACTTCTATTTCTCAGGTGTACGAAGCCACCAAAAGTGATTGCCTCAAGAGAGGATTGCAAAGTATGGAGTCACCTGATTACCAAATGAGTGAAAGCAGTACGTTTCTCTGTTCGAAATAGCCTTTTTACATATTTTTGATAAAAAACAGAATTTAATTAGACAGAAAAAACACAAACATCATTTAGGAGTAATTGCATGATTGAGGGATTGATATATTAATGTTTGCAGTTGCAGGTGATTCTGGAGATGTTGATGAAGATACAGCAAAAGAATTGGAGCATACCCATTTCCAGAATAGTATGGATAAAGAATTGAATGAGTTGAATCGGCAGTTGGAGCAGAAAGAGGTTCTATAAATTCACAATTCTTATTGTTAACTTCTATAAAAGTTTTCATGCTCTTTTATCTTTCACTAGGAAGATTTTGTTTCATCAATTCGAAAATGAGTTTAGAGGAGGCATCAATACTATACTATCGTTAACATTTTAGATTGTGACTTTAGATTATTTTTAATGACAATGATTTAGAAGAATTGACTTCTGTTATTCTATAAAATATATTGCAGTCACAGATGAAACTTTTTGGAGGCTATGATACCACAGCTCTAAAACATCACTTCGGGAAGAAAATTATGGAACTAGAGGAAGAGAAGAGAATTGTGAAGGTCTCACAATCAGAAATAGAACATATCATTGTATATTTATATTCTACATTGTGTACTATAATTTCAACGTTTGATAAGTTTTCTCTGATTGTAATGGATGCAGTGTGAGAGGGATCGACTGTTAGCAGAAGTTGAAAACCTTTCTGCTAATTCCGATGGACAGTCACAAAAACTGCAAGACATGCATGCCCAGAAACTAAAATTGCTCGAAGCCCAGGTTTTTCAATTTTTCTTTCTTGCAGAATGTAATCTCTCATTAAAGTAACATTACTATTATTATTCTAAGATATATGACCCTTTTTCTGGCGTAACAGATACTGGAATTTAAGAAGAAACAAGAGAATCAGGTTCAACTTGTAAAACAGAAGCAGAAGAGCGATAATGCTGCTTTAAAGTTACAAGAGGAAATACAATGCATTAAGGCACAAAAGGTCACTTTTTTTTTCTTTGTTGGATATACATTCAGGGACAAAAAGATAATCTTAAATATTTATTAAATTATTTAGTAATTGATAACTGCATTATATATGAACAATGGATTTAATTATAATTCAATAATTAAAATTTCTGATGAATTGAACCCGTAAAAAATGAAAATTGTTAAAACTAACTGTAAGTCAACTTCGGTCAAACTTTTATTAATTTTATGTGTTGACAATATTAATTTGAGATCAAATTCATAACTAATATTTTTAATTGGCCCACCCCTGGACATAATTTCTGGCTCCATAATACATAAGACTTCATTTTTCTAATATCATTTTGGCCTGCACGCCTCTGATATCTTCTAGTGTTGTAGGTTCAATTGCATCATAGAATAAAGCTAGAAGCTGAACAATTTCGACAATGGAAGGCAACCCGAGAAAAGGAATTACTGCAGGTGATTGAGCTGCAATGGCCTTGCTATTTTACAGTAGAAACTATTCTACTAAAATTCCCTTTTGGTTGGGATTTTCACTGCTTGGACATATTTCCTACATATGCCCATTTATCTTGATATAATAAACTCCATTGAGAATATTACCTTCTCAATTTTTTTGTTTCCATTTAATTTACTTTTGCATATTATCTTTACATTCAGTTAAAAAAGGAGGGAAGAAGAAATGAGTATGAGAGACATAAATTGCAAGTTCTGAATCAGCGCCAGAAAATGGTAAGGACATTACTTATAGCTTGTGTGTCTGTAGGCCCATACTTTTAGTTTCAAATTCCAAAATTTAGTTAATGGTACTTTCCATTAAAAGGAAAAACTTAATTTGACCAGAATTTATTTGTTCTATTTGAGCAACACTTCTGTGAACCAGTTGTACGGTGTAACTGTACATAAATAATATTTTTCAATGAAAATAACTAGTACTCTTAAGTGAAAACAACTAATTCTAACAAATTAGTACCTTTTAGTCAGACAACTAATACCTTTTAAAATTACATATGAATAACACGGTTCATTTGGTGTATACAAGTTTTTGTCCTTGTATTTATGTTCCCCTGTTGAAATGCTAGCGTAAAATAGTGAAATTCTAGCTGGGATTAGTCACATGCTTTGCTGATGTATTATATATATGAGAATTGTTATTTTATTGGCATTTATCAACAATAAATGGCTGGCAGACATACCTATAAAATATCATTTTTGTGGAGTTGTGCAATTCTTTACTTCTAGAAAAATCCATTTGGATGCATATGAACGCTGCTATTTGTGCTACTAAGAATTTTGCTGCCTCATTTTTTTTTTCACAGGAAAGATATGAAATAGCTGTTTGTAGTTTTTTCTGATATTTTTAAATTCTGAGAATATACCCCTGACCTCAAATTTTATTTCAGGTTCTTCAAAGAAAGACAGAAGAAGCTGCAGTGGCTACCAAGAGGTTGAAAGAATTGCTAGAAGCACGTAAACCTTCAGCTCGAGAAAACTCTGGTACGTGTTTTTTCTTGGATATAGGTTATGTTTTCATATAAGTTCTTCCCAGGATTAGAGAATGTTGAATAAATCTGATTGGTGACTCTTTCCTGTCCTGAAAAATGTTTTTAAAAACAGCCCTTATTTTTCCTTGGTTTTCTTTATATTAATATTTCATCTTTTAACAGTGAATACCAATGGAAATGGAGTGAATGGGCAGGTATTTCCTTACTGATTCTCTTGCTTCTCATATCTTTATTTTTTGGTATAAAACAACAAAAAGACTCTAAACTATTAACTTTTTGCTTCGATAGGTCTCTAAACTATTTTTTATTTTAAAAAGCCCTTCAAGTATCAAAATTAATTTCTGACAGAATTTTTCATTCACCATACATGTAAGTTTAATTTAATTTCAATTATATACAAAAGTATTTTTTACAAGCCACTTTAGGTAACCCATCACCTGAAGTATTGTGGTTAAAATGGCTCTCATAAACACATCTGGATCTTAATAAAATATATGTATATATTATTTAACGAGACCATTGAGATAAATCGAAAAATTCAGTCAATTTTATCTCGAGGGAGCTCGTGATATAAAATTTCAATACTTGGCGGGTTTTTTAAGCAAAAAAAATAGTTGAAGGACCTACCGAAGGAAAAGTTGATAGTTTACGGGTTGATCCATTATGCCTTATTTTTCCCCCCTATGTGGTGTAAACATGATTTCAATTTCCAGAGCAATGAAAAGTCATTGCAACGTTGGCTTGACCATGAACTAGAAGTTTTGGTGAACGTTCACGAAGTTCGTTACGAGTATGAAAAGCAAAGTCAAGTGTATGTAGTTCTCAACTTTTCTGTTGTCATTTGAGTTTCAGGATACGCTTGCTTATGTGAGCATATACACATGCAACTTGTGGTATTATTTTGTAAAATCTTTGTTGACTCTTGTTCAGACGTGCTGCATTGGCTGAAGAGTTGGCTGTTTTAAGACAAGTTGATGAATTTTCTTCAAACGGAGTCAGCCCTCCTAGAGGAAAAAATGGTGTTTCCAGGTGAATATTGAACAACGGAATCTCCCTCTCTCGTTGGGACACACACACACACACACATCCATATATATATATATATATATATGTTGCCCCCTTATACTAATAGAGATTTAGAAATGTTGATGGTTAGCTTCTAGTTGCTTTAGCTTATGTGTCAATTTAAATTGTGTTTTCAAGTGAATACTGAACAGAATCTTCCTCTCTTTGGGTGAACATATACACATACATATATATATATATATATATATATATATATATATATATATATATGTATATCACCCCCTATATACTAATAGGTAGAATGCTGGTGTGTCGGCTTCTGGTTGATTTAGCTTATGTTTCGATTTTTGGTAAAAGAAAAAATGGTTTCTAGGTGAATTTTGAACAACAAAATCTCCCTCTCTTTTTGGTGAAGACACACAGACACATGTATATATATAATCTCTATATACTAATAGGAAATTTAGAATGCTAATGTGTCGGCTTTAAATCTCTGTATCATCATTATATTGAGTTTGAAGATTTTTAATGTTTTGAGATGTCATTTTAAAATACTAATTACTCCCTCCGCCCCAATCTCGATTGCCCCTTTCTATAAATAGTCAATTTTATTTACCTAAAGTAACTTTATTCCTTTTTATTTACCACAATGTCACTAAGAAGTTACTTTATCACTACAAATACTAATAAACAACTCGCGTTTAAAACCGTGTCAAAAGCAAAGGGACAATCGAGATTGGGACGGAAGGAGTAGTTTATTTTATGTTATATAAACCATTTATAAATATAATGTATTTTAAAAACAAAGCTTTAAAATATGCATATAAAAAAAAAATTATATAATTTAATATATGTATATATTATTTGAATGTAAATAATTATATTATTTTACACATGAACAAATTGATTTATGTATACACAATGCGTTGTATTATAGAATTAATTTTTCTAAACATCCCATTTCATACACGGGGAGTAATCTAGTGTTAATAGTAGTAATATTTTGCTGTACTTCTGTAATAATAAAGCACAGATGCATAATATTCAAGTTTGAATATCCATATAATTTTCTGAAATAATGTTTATTTTGCATCTTTTTTTTTTTTTTTTTTAAATCAGGGCACCTTCACTGTCACCAAGTGCAAGAAAGTCAAGAATTGCTTCTCTTGAAAGCATGCTCAGTATTTCATCGAATTCACTTGTTGCAATGGCTTCACAGCTTTCAGAAGCTGAAGAACGTGAGCGGGCAATCAGTAGCCGTGGGCGCTGGAACCAGTTGCGTTCTATGGGGGATGCCAAAAACCTGCTCCATTACATCTTCACTAATCTTGGTGATGCAAGGTACACACAATTAACTTCCTCTCCCCCATTTTTTCTGTCTTTAAATGCCTACAGCCTTCTATCAGACCTTTTAAACAACTTTAATCCTATCTAGTTTTCCACAATATACCAGATGTAATAATCACGAAACATGAGAATAGGAAACTCATCCTTTGGCAGGACTATTTTCAATCAGGCAAAAAGTTCTACGTACAACTAATATTTTCATCTTAACAGCTGATACTTTTCATAACATGAACAAATATGTTTCAACCAGTATTTTCTATAATTCACAACAAAAAAGAAACAGGTTGGTTGAATTTTTAAGTCAAAACTGGCTCAAAATTACAATTGTTACTCTTTCATTCACAATCCTAGGCACTTTATCCACTCATGGAAGAAGCCAACATTGTGGTTATATTATGTTGAAATGTAAAAATTTTGGGGACTCGGGTCTTGTTTGCTTGATCATAGATAACGGCAGGGAGTTATATTGGAGTAAATAGATAAGAAAAACCTTATTAAAGAATTTAGCAAAATGACTCTGAGCATATAGCCCAGTTATCCTTCCATGCCTTCTCAACCATAAGTCAAAAATCAATACAAACGGTGTACAGAGTTGAGACATCAACAGTAACCAGAATCTGCAATTTCCAGGACTATATATTTTGCATGTCGCTTAAATTCTTCTCCTTCCAGGGCTTCTCTGGAATCTCAACCAGAGGCATTCACGTTTCCCCATGCATTTTCTCTTAATATTTCACATTTTCAAATCCATATTTTCCCCCTAAAATTACTACTTTGATTCATCAAAATTATGGCATCAACAGGTGCGAATTGTGGGAAAAGGAAACAGAAATCAAAGAGATGAAAGAGCAGATTAAGGAACTTGTAGGCTTATTGCGACAAAGTGAACTTAGACGAAAGGAAGTGGAGAAGGAGCTAATAATATGTAGAGATCAAGCTGCTTCTATTGCATTGGCGACACCACCACCAGTATGATCACCTCATTTATGCTTCTTTATTACATCATTTCTCTTATTCGTACATCTCATTCTAGTTTCTACTTGCCTCTTATCTATTCTATTGATTCAGACAAATTCCCACAAACACATGGCCGATGAAATGAGTTCTTCCCTGTCTCCAATTCCGGTTCCAGCTCAAAAACAACTAAAATATACAGCCGGAATTGCTAACAGCTCAGTCAGAGAGTCAGCAGCTTTCATGGATCAAGCACGAAAGGTTGAGTCCTACTCCCCCCCCCCCCCCCCTGTCTCTCTCAGTGTTGCTAATAGAGTCATGTTTTCATCGTAAAATGAGTGTTGTTGAAGTCCAAGGTTGAAATATCGGTATCGATAGAAATATCGAGATCTTAAATTTAATGAAATATCAAAGCCAAGCTTGATCGATCCCTGGGAAATCTGGATCTTGAACTTGGAATTATCCTTCTACCAATATATTGACATTGGTGAATTTAAAACACAATGAAAATTTGAATTTTCACATAAAATTGCAGTACATTAAAAAACAAACTTTAATACATAAATTTAACAAAATAGATTGAATAAATTTTTTATTTGTGATTCGTAATACATAACATAAAATGTTTATCTCATATGCGATCAGTTGTCCTTATACATTAATATTAGCTTTAAATCGTGATATTTATCGATATTTTCCCAAATTTATCGACATTTTCTTGTTATTGCACTCAATTTGTAGAACAAATTAACAGATATGGATATTCATACCGTTATTTATCTATATTTTTAATATTTTTACAAATGTTATGGAAATATACTATGGATATTGGTGACCAAGAATATTGGATACATCCGTGAGATATTTGGGATATTTACTGTCTTGGTTGAAGTGCAGATGGTACCTATGGGTCAGTTATCGATGAAGAAATTAGCCCTTGTGGGACATGGAGGGAAACTATGGAGATGGAAGAGGAGTCATCATCAGTGGCTTTTACAGTTCAAATGGAAGTGGCAGAAACCATGGAGACTTTCTGAATTGATTAAACACAGCGATGAAACGATCATGAGGGCTAAGCCTCGTCCCCAGGCTATTCATGATGTTATGTATAGAAAAGGTCACTAGTTTATACATCTCGATGATAATGTATATTCTTCCATCACCTATCCTTAGTCCCAGCAAATGGCAGAGGTGGTGCAATGAAACAAGGTGCAGGTAAAAAATCATTGTTTTCTACCATTTTTGAAATATAATTCATGCATTGAATCGGAATAGAGCTCTGCTTGGCTACATTTTCAACGTCTTCCTCCATTACCAAAATGCAGGTTTGAGATATGAGTGAGAAGTGGGGGATGACATGAACAAGTGCAATGATTCCATTGACGAATGATTCTAGCCTACGTGATACTTCGAGGATTTGGTTTTGATGTGAGAGCTCTGATGGTACCAAAGTTTAAGTTTGCTTGTCCCTGACGCTTCCCTTGTTGTACATAATGATAACACCCATCGTCAACCTTAGCAGAGAGTTCCATGAAAGCAGAGTAGCGTTTGTCAATATGCCTTTCCCTTTTAATTAATTCATGTAATTCTTTATTTTATTTTTTCCTCCTTTTTGTGGCTAATTAGCTTTGTGCATATTGTGAGTAAGCACTTTATTAATTTTGTTAAAAGATGTACAATTAAGCATTAGTCAGTGTTAGAATGATTTCAATGTTGCTGATTTCTTTTCCCAGTATCTTTGTAGGATCAGTCTCTTGTGAGGCGATCTCATTAGGAGGCAAATTTTTTAATTTAGGCCAAATCATTAAATGGATTGCAAAAATAGGGAGGTTTGAAAATTTATTACGAAAATAGGGTTGATCGCGCCTGGGAGAGGCGATCAACTGAGTAGATCGCGCTCCCCAGGCGCGATGCATCAAAGACCTCAGATTCTCCTCTTGATCGCGCCTGAGAGAGGCGATCTAAAGGAGTAGATCGCGCTCCCCAGGCGCGATCAACTCAAATAGCAGCCACGTCCTAGCTCGCCTTCCGCAAGCGCGAGGCACGACCAGCTCTGGCCCGCGCACATGGTCTCCCTGCAAGATTCCTGCGTGCATGGCCATTTTGGCTTTTTCTGTTTGGCTTTCTTCCGTGGAATGCATATAACAGATGCTTCCTCCTCACCTTTCTGATACACGAAAATTTCTTCCTCCTCACCTTTCTGATACACGAAAATTTCTTCCTCCTCTTCTTCTGCTACACGAAAATTTCTTCTTCCTACCCTCACTACTATTTCAGTTTTGTTCTTCTTTCTCCCCTCATTGCACCGAAAATTTTAGTACTCCTTTCAAAATTCATCCATCATTTTAGTATTCCTTCTCCCCTCTTTATTCTGTCCGAATTTTAGCCAAATACAAGGAAAAAATAACCATTTTTTTCCAAAATACAAACCAATCTCCACAAAAATGTAAGTATTTTAATATTTTTAAATTTTTTGCAGTTTTTTTATTTTATTCTAAAATTTATTTTTCTCAATTTGCAGTCTCACATATACACAAAAATAAAAGTTAGTTGGTATTTTGCTATCTACCTGAGGAGTACAGACACTACTATCAAAAGGTAAATTCTTCAAAAAATAATTAATAATATTTTTCGAATTTATTTGCATGCATATATTATCTTTTTTTTTTTAAATAACGGTACACATGAAATATGCTACTAGATGAAAAATTCTCAGTATATATATGTAAATTGCAATTATTGTACACATAGTATTTGTTCTTGGTTCTAAAGGTTTTAAATCTTGATATTGAGTTTATGTTGTAATTGATAAATATTATTAAGTTCGTGAGTTTTTTTCCAAGGATGTGCTAATTTAGTGGGTCAAACTTACATTATAATTATAATACTTTATTTTAGAGGGTGTAAATAAATAAATAAAAAGTTGAGAAAAATTATATAAACATAACAAATATTTTGAAATAAGATTTGAGGCCAAAAGTAGCAAAAGTTTTGGATAGGAGGGAGTATTTCTTTTTATCATAATGGAGACTTGAATATATGTTGCATGATCGGCTTTTGACCGAAAATAAATAAGGAAAATTTTGAAATTTAATATTAAATCTAGTTTGTAATTTAGAAAATTGATTTAAAAAAAAACTATCACCACCATTGGTTATAAGAAGCTCAGTCTAAACATTCATATCAATCATGGTCATGGTAATATTTTCTTTAAACGATTAATTTTAGGTAGCATTTAACTCAAATCAACCTCAGATCTGGATTACACTTAAAAAATATATTTTAATGAATTTGGAGTCAAACATTACACTTAAAAAAATTGACTTGAAAAAAAAATTGTAATATTTAATTGAGAAGATATTATTTTAATGATATTCATGTTAACTATATAACTGTGAACTACAATTTTATTAACATAATAAAACAATTAGTATTATTTAATGAAACAATATTACTTCTCCAATTAATATTTTTAGTGAAAACTATAATATCATTTAATGAAACGATTAATACTCTTTAAATAAATTTCAAGATAAATATTACTCACAAAATATATTAAAATTTAATAAACTCACTGTTGCAATTATTGTACACATAGTATTTATTCTTGGTTCTAAAGAAACAAACAATGTTATTAAATATTTTAATGAATTTAGTTTGTCCATGCATGTAATTGTGTTTGCTGTGAATTTAGTTTAGGTGTCTTTTTTTGTAATTTAATTATTTTAATATATAACTTATTTTGAGGTGTTTAATATCATTTCACTTGGAGAAACATCAATCAAATTAAGGAATAACATATTTAGGAGGATGCATGTTCTTTGACATAATTATATGATTCACCCATTTTTTTCAAAATAAAAATACGTTTATTTTGTACATCATTTTATAAATTTTATTGAATTATAAATTTATTTGGAATATATCCTAAAATTATTAATAAAAATATACTGTTTGATAGGAACTAACTTATAAAAAGTTAAATTTTAATTTAAAAAAATATATATTAATTGTTTCATTAAAAAAATTAGTCGAAGAATATTAATTGTATCATTAAAAGATATTAGTTATTTTATTATAAGATATTAATTGTAAACCAATTTAACCGTGAAACTAGTTTACACAAAACAGACTTAAAAAATTGTTATATACGTCAATATATTATATAATTATTTGATGTATTTTAAGTATCAAATTTAATATAGATTTGTATATTAATTATAAGTGTGTTGTGTTTTTGAAGATATGCCAATCTCTCGCGATATTGGAATCCTTGTGCGCTCTTGTGGAGCTGTTATTGGAACAAGAAGAGTTGATCGTATGCTTGATTTCTATGGTCTATTACGTGTGTTGTCTGAGATCACGGGATTAGATTTGCGAGTGTATTCTTTGAATGTGTCTTGCATAATAAATAATGAGAATGCCTCCTCTAGTTGTCCTATTAGGAACAACAACGACCTTCTCTATTTCTTCCATCCACAAGCGGGGCTCAATTCAGTTGAGCTATTAGTGGAGGTTGAAATGAAGGTGCAGTACCCAGCATCCCATGGTCAGTGGGAGAACCAATACTATCCTTCTGAAGGGTCAGGTCGTGGGGGAGCCAATATGGATAGACCTTCAAACATTGCATACGAGGCCCTGCAAGTGAACCATAATGAGTGGGGTGCTTGGGAAGATGAACCCTACCAACGTTTAGGGTCTAGTCATGCCGGTGGTTCAGATCCTAATGTTGGACCTTCTGGTATCACTAAGATAATGGCCCCTGTCGGCACCTCCATAGCTGATATAGAAGGTGATCTATATCCAGACTTTACTTGTAATTCTGAACCAAGCGATAATGGTTCTGAGGACGAGGGGCCGTCTGATGAGGATGATACCACTAACAATCCTTGGATGCCAAGTATTGCTGTACCAAATTCTCAAATGCCAAGAGTGAGACCTCATCCAAATTTGGTTGGAGTGCCATTTTTTGATAGGTCATGTGATGATGTACCTGTTGATTCAGTAGGCGTTCCAAGTGGTGATCTGGGCTACGATGCGGATGATGGAGTTTTGAGGTTAGGAATGATCTTCAAAGACAAAGAGACTGCGATCAATGTCGTGAAGAATTACTCGGTCCAACATGCAAGACGTGAGTACAGAGTCGAAGAGAGCAACTCGAAGTCAATGAAGTTGGTGTGCAAGCAGAACTATGCAAGTGAAAATGACAATTGCTCGACATTGCAACACTGTGAGTGGCATTTGCGCGCCTCATACCGTAAAAGATCTGGTCATTGGGAAATCACCAGGTTGGGACCGCCACATACCTGTCTGATGGATATTGACTCACGCAGTCATTCAAATCTATGTAAAAACTTGCTTGCAGCTGACTTGGAGAGTCTCATACAAGTTGAACCAGCATACGACGTTAAATGTGTCGTGGAGCATGCAGATAAGAAATATAATTACACTATTTCATATCAAAAGGCATGGCAAGCATTGAAACGTGCTAGAGAGAATGTGTTTGGAACTTGGGAGAGTTCATGTCAATATTTGCCCAAGTATATGAGGGCCTTGGAGAAATACAATCCCGGGACCATTGTGGAGTGGAAGCACAAGGCAACGATTGAGTGGAATGTGCACACGTTGGGCTATGTCTTCTGGGCATTCAAGCCATGCATTGAAGCATTCATGCATTGTCGCAAAATACTTTGTGTAGATGGTACTCACCTTTACACTAAGTATAAACACAAATTGTTGATTGCTAACACCCTTGATGCCAATCAGAAGATCATTTCAGTAGCATATGCCATTGTTGACGATGAAAGTTATAAATCTTGGAAATGGTTTCTTAATATGTTAGCCACACATGTTGTCGGTGATATGGAGGGGGTATGCCTTATTTCCGATAGACATAAGGGTATACTGAAGGCAGTGGACGAAGTCCCAGCATTTTCACCACCAAGAGGAGTGCATCGTTATTGTTTAAGACATGTTGCTTCAAATTTCAATACTCAGTTCAAAAGTCAAAAGCTGAAGGACTTGTGTTATGTTGCGGGAAGAGCATTGTCTGTAAGACATTTTGAGATAAGGATGAACGAAATACGAGTTTTAAGCGAAGAAGGTCATGAGTATCTACGAAACATCGATCCTACCAAGTGGACATTTTGCCATGATGGAGGTCACCGTTTCGGTGTTATGACAACTAATATCTCAGAATGCATCAACGGTGTTCTTAAGGGTGCACGACGCCTCCCAATCACAGCCATCGTCAGTGCAACTTTCACACGATCCAAAAATGCATTTATGGAACGTGCTAAAGAAGCAGGGATTTTAGTGTTGAGAAATCGGATGTGGCCTAAATATGTTCATGACAGGTTTGATTCAGGGCAGCGAGAGGGGATGAAACATCGAGTAGACCTTTTTAATCAGGAGGTGGGATCAGCCAGAGTTTCTACTCGTATTAAGGGCTCAGTACAGTATCGCACATACAGAGTTGCATTATCGAGACGCGAGTGCGATTGCGGGCTATGGAAGTTGGATGGTATCCCATGCTCACATGCATTGGAGGTGTGTAGACAATTCAGGATTGATCCAAGTGTGTATGTGCCCGACTGTTACAGTACAAGTGTGTATACTTCGACTTACACGTCTAGGTTTTTTGAGCCATTGCCGGATCCTGAGGAGTGGGATGAACCCAATTTCCAACTGAGGCATAATCCAGATCGCAGGATAAGACGTCGTGGTCGAGATGTGACGTCCAGGATTCACAATGAGATGGATTGGGCCCAAACCCGCGCTAGACAACAGTACCAAGCCCAAGATAGAGCTGGACCTTCGCATTGATGTTCTGAACCCCTTTGGTGAATCAACTTGTTGTATCTAATGAGATGTACATTCGTTGTTTAAAAGTAACTTGCTTCCTAATTAGTGAGTCTATTTTGTCCTTCTTTGTTGGCTAATATGCATATAATGCTTTATGATGCTTTCTTCTTCTTCCTTCTCCCATTTTCTTTGTGTTACTTAAATTATAAATTAAAAATAAATATATAAAATTGCATACATAAAAAAATTATCAATTAAAAATAAATATATATACAAAATATCATACAATTAGTGACGACGTAAATGACCACCCGTGCCACATCGTGTCGGACGTCTATCACGATGACCACGACGAGGTTGTTGTTCATCTTGGCTTGGTCCAAGGTTCTCACTTGTGCCCGCAAATGGTATAGGCGTTGAAGTGTAATTTGGTTGTTCTTGTGAGAACTGAGGTTGATAATAGGTATTCAAATCAATACCCGTGTTTAACATCTCAGTAAATGAACCACCCCATGATGTAAGAAAATCTGTCACACATTTAATGAATTTAGATCAATAATATATTTTACAATATATACATTTACTTATATAAGTTGATATTAAATACCTTGATCATTATAAGGTGTGTGAAAACTCGGCTGAGGCACCTCCTGTTGAAACGTCGATGCAGAAGCAGACTGAGGTACCCCCTCATAGCTACCCCAACCAACTATCAAGTTAACAATAATATATTATAAATAAATAAACATTATCTCTTAAAAAATATTATTTATTTGTGTAATTTCAGGATTTAGTAACTTGCATACCATCTCCAGCAGGTTGTGTGTAAGCTCCATGTCCAAATGAGGGTAACCCATAATGTGTGTGAGGCGTAGACTGAGACGCCCCCTCATTTGATTGCCAGGCTGCTATCAAATTAACAGTGATATGCATATATAATAAATAAAATAATAAATATAATTTCTTAATATTGAATTACATACCATATGTAGTTGGTTGTGTGTTACCCAAAAATTCAGACGTGGAAGCATCTGTCACATGTTATAAAAATATTATAATAACTAAATAAATGTAAATCCACTCAAGTGTAATTTTGTAAATTGCATACCATTTCCAGCACCATACTGCGTGCGTGGAGCAGACTGAGGTATCCCATGTTGAATACCTTGTCGGGGAAAAGGGGACTCTGATGGCATTGCTGAGGAATGTCTTCTCCGACTCCTAGACGTTGAAGGACCCGCATCTTCACGTCCTACGTATCTCCTTCTTCTTTGTCTTGTAGATCTTTCCTCAACTTCTACGTTTTCATCCGAGGCCACATCTTGTAGATAAGCAGGGTTTTCTATGAAAGGCTCCACTTCAGTGATGTAATTCTCAGTGAGCTCCAAATGACTATCTACTGATGCTCTATCATCAGGATTGCACTGTCTTTTACTAATTTTGAGCTTCCGAAACCAGCCTACCTGTAACCCAAAAAAAATTAGTGTTATTCATGTTTCAATTTTCAAACATTATAAAATTAAATTTGTGATATATATATATTACCAAAAGATCTCGAGTAGATGTTTTTGCTGGTTGGAAACCTCGGGCCACTGCAGTATACTCCACAGGTGAAATCAATCGTCATGTAATTCCATAGTACCACTGCATATAGTCATTGGAGACCGGATTACCATTGTTGATAGGAGTGCAAGGCATGAATGGTCGTCTGTTCCTCCAATAAGTAATCCATTTTTGATGTTTAATGGTCCAATCGCAGCCGGATCTTCCCTGGCGGGTATGATTATGCAAGTCCTGGTCTCTACTTTCAACATCACTCGGAATGTTTTGGACCATTCCAAATTGTCTTAACACCCTATTTGGATAATGAAGCTCCACTATCCAAATATTGATCAGTGGACATTGTGACCTCCAATTTTGGGTCAAACAACGAGGTCCAAGACTCGAGATCTCCTCAGCTTGCTCATCATAGGGTTCCCAGATTAACTGTGTGTAGACAAAAAAAATTAATTTTCCTCAAACACACTTATATATTTGTGCGGATCATTATAATAATAACTTACTTGGCCATCAGACAAACGATCAAATATGTCGCGATATACACGAATCGAGTTGCCCGCACTTTCAGTGTGACTGTGATAATGTATCCACCTATAATTTAAGTAGGTATCACAATAAGTATGCATAGCCAAACGAATGTTATGCGATTTATAGATAAATGTGTTTAGAGAAAAATACCTAGCCCCATACGGTGGAAGCCCCAAATTGCGACCATCTACACTCAAGATGTGTCCTTCTTGGAGCATAGGATATACGTTCCTTGGTTGTATTGGTATTATCCTTGACCATGCCCATATCTGTTGTATTCATGAGTAAATTAGTTTCAACATACAACTAATCATTGATTTGTTTAAAAGTAATTAAAACTAATCAAGAATTACCTGTAACAAGCATAATGCTCCAGCGATAATCTTGCCATTAGCGTGGCAAGCCATACAGAGTTCCCGATACAAAGTCGCTAATACAGCACTTCCCCAGCTGTATTCCCCTGATGTATTCACGTTCTCCAGAAAGTTCAAATACACTAACGGGATAGCATTTCGAGTGTGGTCGGGGATCATTACTGTACCCAGAAGTAAAAGTGCACACCCCCGTGCATATTGATCAACTACCTCCTGTGGTGATTCGTCGTAAATAGCAATATCATTTCTCAACATATTTTTCAGAGAAGAAAACAGGATCGCACTCCTGCCCCTGATATCAACGTGTTGTACGTTGATGCCCAAAAGCACATTACACCTAGCTTGCCATTCACCGAAAGTACGTTTTTCATCTTTGCATATAATTGGCTCTCCTTCTATGGGTAATCCCCACAAAATGGCAACGTCTTGTAGTGTGATGGTGGCCTCTCCGACGGGAAAATGGAATGTGTGCGTCTCTCGACGCCATCTCTCCACTAATGCAGTGATGAGATGTCGATCAAGTCTGAACGACCCACAACAAAGTGGACCGTAAAAACCCATCGTCTTCAATCTCTCCACTACACGGGGGTGAAGTACAATCTTTCGAGGATCGGGGTCATCTTGCCTAAATGTCCAAAACACACCATCGCCTCCTTGGTATGTACTGAGCACAGTTTCACTTGATTCCCGATTAATACGGTCTAGTCTCGAGCGATGTTCATTTTGCATCGTGAGTACAGATCGGCTCGCCGGTCCATATAATAGTGTCTCTTTTGCAGCATCCATCCTGTAAAGAAATATATTTAACTTTTTAATGGTAATCAACTAATCAACATAATGGTAATCAACTAATCAACATAATCAACTAAAATATATCTAACTAATCAACTAAAATATATCTAACTTTTTAATGGTAATCAACTAATCAACATAATAAATATATTTAATTTTCATGTTTAAAATATCACAAATTAAAAATTTTCTAAATATATATGACCATCACATATTAACGCAATGTTTATTTCTTTTAATGAAGAAAAGTGCATCCGTCTTTAATCCTAAACCCAAGGGAATGCCATTTATGAATTGGAGATATACCTATGAAAAGAAAGAATGAATGAATAAATGAGGGGTTCTTGCAACAAAATTAATTTGTGTTACTTTTTATTTTGCCAATGCATTTTCCCTCGTGATTGTTTAAATATATGAACACTGAATTATATGATAAAAAAATTCTATGCACGATAATTTTTTTTATATAAAATAAAGATTATAAATAAAAGTTCAATAAAACAAATATACAAAAACTGATGTACGATAAAATTTATAGATTGACATAAGAATCATGCAAGAAATGCCAAATTTTATACAGTGGGGTTGAATTACATTGAAAAGTTTATACTAAAAACTGATTTTTAGTGTAAATATTTCAGTATAATTCAAACACACTTTTTAATGTAATTGGAACAAACTTTTCAGTATAAACAGGATCAACAGTTGAGTGAGTGCACTGTACACCAAATGTACAAGAGAGTTACTCATTTATTAAAGGTAAATTGAAATATGAGGATGCTTTTTGGAGAATTGATTAGGAGTATAGTAGAGAAATAAAATAAACAAAATTCTACCATACAATTTTTTTTATGATCTTTGGTATAAATTTTGATCACCGTAAAAGAAAAATAGAAATTACCCACTTCGTTCGGGTCGGATTTTCGCGGGAAACGCGAATTCCAACCAACTGCCAAGCTAAGCCGCACCAAGAAATTAGTGGACTTGTATTTATAAATTAATTAATAGCCACTAACTTAATGCAGCATTGACAACTCATTTTACCAATTATATTATATCATATATATATATATATATATATATATATATATATATATGCATACATGGCCCAATTAATTAATTTTAGTATCTATTTATATTATATACTCACACACTCTTTTAGACCAAAAGATACTCTGCTTTTAATTCCTCATAAATTGATGAATATAATTAGATGTACAAGTAAAACAAAAACAACTTTAGCCCAAGCCTAGAGGTTCGATCTATTAATTTAATTAACTTTTGAAAATTTGGTTATAAGAACGATTTCCATGAAAATAATGTAATATTATAGCAGTAATTTTGAATTGTTCCAAAAAGTAATAAATTAATTTTTTTTTTTTTTGAAACAGTTACAAAAATAAAGGAACTTTTTTTGGATCTTTTTCCTAAAATAGTGTAATCACTTTATTACTATTTCAAAAAAATAATATTTGTAACTATATTCGTTAAGTTTTCCAATTATTAATTTGACGAACGTAATTTTTGTAATTACGAAAAATAGTAGTCAACCTATGCATTTTCTATTTGGAAATAACATATTTAACCATTATCAATAATTTTCTACGTTTCAAATGAGAATTTTATTATTTCAAGCTCAAAAGAAGGTTAAACTATCAATTTATAACATAATTTAATTCCCTACTAATTTAGAGACTAAAAGAAATAACTAATGCAAGAAATAAAAGAAATGCCAAGATTCTACTAAATTATCAATTCATTTTTTGGTGCATCTATGCACATGCTCACATATTAAATATATTGTTCACCATAAATATGCATGCAAAAAAATTTGAAAAATATTATTAATTTTATTTTTTGAAGAATTTACATTTTGATAGTAGTGTCTGTACTCCACAGGTAGATAGCAAAATACCAACTAGCTTTTACTTTTGTCCAAATGTGAGACTGCAAGTTGAGAAAAATAAATTTTAGAATAAAATAAAAAACTGTAAAAAATTTAAAAATATCAAAATACTTACATTTTTGTGGGGATTGGTTTATATTTTGGAAGCAGTCCTTGTGTTTTTATTTTTGGCTAAATTTCGGAAAGAATAAAGGGGGGAGAAAGAATACTAAAATGATGGATGAATTTTGGTAAGAGTACTAAAATTTTTGGTGCACGGTGCTGTTATGAGGAGGAAGAAGTACTGATGAAATAGGAGTACTAAAATTATGAAATGAGGAGTACTAAAATTTTCTAACAGACTGAAATTAAAAGAGGAGAAAGGAGGAAGGAGGAAGAAGAGAAATGAGGAGGAAGAAGGAGTGGGTTTCGTAAAAAAAAAAAGAGGTGGAAGTATGCTGTTATATGGGCACCTGTTATATGCATTCCACGGAAGAAAGCCAAACAGAAAAAGCCAAAATGGTCATGCACGCGGGAATCTTGCAGGGAGGCCATGTGCGCGGGCCAGAGCTGGTCGTGCCTCGCGCTTGCGGAAGGCGAGCTAGGACGTGGCTGCTATTTGAGTTGATCGCGCCTGGGGAGCGCGATCTACTCCTTTAGATCGCCTCTCTCAGGCGCGATCAAGAGGAGAATCTGAGGCCTTTGATGCATCGCGCCTGGGGAGCGCGATCTACTCAGTTGATCGCCTCTCCCAGGCGCGATCAACCCTATTTTCGTAATAAATTTTCAAACCTCCCTATTTTTGCAATCCATTTAATGATTTGGCCTAAATTAAAAAATTTGCCTCATTAGGAAGAAAGTGAATTAGACCACTTATATAACAGATTTGCTTTCGTTTCTTAAATGATGTTATAACTTGTTCCAATATTTCCTAATACCTAAAATAATCTACTGCAAGTGCTTGATGTTTGTAGTAGAATAGTAAATACGAGTTGGATTGAACGATGTCTATCGTAGAATAGTACGTACACGTCGGTGGTCTTGATTTTTTTTTTCTTTTGAAGAATCACTTAGTCAAGTTGTGCCGTGAACTCAAGGTATTCCTAAATTACTCAAAATAAATGTTATTAGCAACCAAACCAAAAAAATGATCAAATGAAGTTGCATGCAAATAAAAAAAAAAAAAAAAAAAAAAACTCAATAAGAGAAAACAGGTGCTTAGGGCATTTGCAATATCTTTCAATATTTATTTCAAATTTAAATTTTCATTTGTCAGACCCAATTTTGGTATAAACTTTCAGATTCTATAAAAAATAATTCTTATATTACACATTTTTTACACGTTATAAAAATAATTTTTAATATACAATTAATCATCTATTATTTGTTTGATAATTTATTTTTTTGTATTTTAAAATTATATGCAAAGTTTATATATATATATATATATATATATATATATTTCAAAATTTAAATAAGTTTTTATTTGGTTTGAATTTTTTTTAACTTGACAAAAATGGTTTAATTGTTTGATTTAATTAAGATGGGGACCTATTTGATTTCAATTATAAAGAATAAGGGATTCAATGTACAAAAATATAGTTGAGGGACTTACTTAATCCTCACGGTTAAGTTGAGGGGCTTATTTGCCTCCTCTTTTTTCTTTTTCTAAAATATATATGTGATGAGAATCCGTCTCATATAAATTAAGCGTAGGTCTCCTGTAAACTCGAGTTCATGTGAACTTTTTTTTTTCGAGTATAACTATTACTTGTATATATTATCACTGTTATGCATAGACACTAACATTGTTTAAAATATACTTGATTTTCAAATAATGATAGTGTGTATGCATAACACTGATACTATTTATAAATAATAGTGATACTTGAAGAAAAAGAGTTCACGTAAACTCGAGTTCATATAAGTTGTCATAAGTTTTTATCTTTGCAATATGTAACATTTATAGAGTTAACATGTGATATATTTATGGTATCACAATTAGATTTTGAAACTCCAAAACCACTCCACTCGATTGAGTCACCTCTTGGACTTATGGCCTCAACTCGTCATGATTTAATAAAGTGACGATGAATAATAAAGTAGAGATTTGTTTCATATATGAGACTGTCTTAAATTTCAATGGCGCACTTGACTTAGTTTCTCATTTATCATGTGACGTAGACTGCAAGATCGTAGGATAAAGAAGACTGAATACGTAGAACACAAATATAAATTCATTGATCTTATAAAAAAAATAGTTGCTTCTCACAAGAATACGAATATTGTACGTAAAATGTGGTTATACATGATAATTCATTGATTCGATATGACTATCGAAAGAACACATAAAACACGATATATAAAATAGAAAAAAACCCAAATATTTTTATACATTAATTCAACTCTCTAAAACTATAATAACACTTATTTATAATACTCTAATAACTTATTAGAGAACAATAAACTTAAATAAATAATAAATGTAATCAAATCAATTCATAAACATAAATATCTAAATCTAATTAATGCATTAAAATATAATATAGAACATAAATATCTTCATCATTCTCCTCTTGTTGGAGAGAATATGCCCTCGAATCATGTTGGACCTCGTGGTAAAGGTACTAAGACGAGCGGGGACGTCTTTAAATTTGTATAGCTAAAAAAGAGTAACATATGAAAATTTTATCGCCATATCACTGTGCTATTTATTAGAAGTAGTACTAGCAACAAGCACAAAATATGAACATTATTCACCAAATATGTCGAGTAAAAGATAACTTATATGAATATCCTCAGCCACAAAAGTATCTCCATCCATGTAATCTTCATCATTTTCACATAGACTATACTCAAATACAAAATCATCTTCATCTTCCTCATTAAAAATTGGTAGCCCATTATAGGCATCACCACCAATATCCACTGAAGAATCGACATACCCACTAAAAACTGGTGGTTTATCATAACCACAATTTTTATCAAATTATTCATTGAATACTAGCGGTCCATCATAGAATATAGGACCAAGTGTCAGTGTATCGATCTATTCACAAATCTACATATTATCATCTATATATGTTGACTATTCATCACAAATAGCATCATAAACTGGTTGAAGACTCGAGAGAGAATAATAACTGGTCTCTGATATTACCAACTGAAGTAGACAACATGCGTATAATAAAGAAGAACATCAAATATGTAGAACACAAACACAAATTCGTTGAGTCTCGAATGAATAATGAATATTGTACGTAAAATGTGATTAATCATAATAATCTGTTAATTCGATATGAATACTGGAAAAATACAAATAAAACACGATAAAGGGAAAGATACAATATTTTTATATAGTTATTCTATAATAATAATAACACCTATTTATAATTCTAAAATTAGTTAGAGAATAAGAAACTTAAAAAATAAAATGTAATCAAATTAATTCAAATTTGAAACATAAATATATAAATCTAATTGTAGCATATGAATTTTAATGTTTTCATTAATACTTCAGTCTATATGTCTATCAGCATACCAAAACATCGAGCAGATTTCCCTATGAAGAACACATTTTGGTGGTAAGATTGCACATCGTATGCTGTTTGAAATTATGGATTTATTCATGGTTTGGGTATATACCAATTTGCAATATTTGTACTTTAAAGCCAGAGCTCAATCATATGAAAATTGCAATACATGATCGACAATACAACAATGGGGTGGGATTGAGTTAAAATACTCTTTGTCTCAGAAATTTCACCTTTTTGCGAAATTCATTTTAATCAAGTAAGTTTGTACATTGTTCACTTTATGTCTATTTTTTCTAAAAACAATGTCGGTTTTGCTCATTTTTTTGGTACATAACTTTCACATTTTTGCAAAATCATCTCATAGCATGTGCCAAAAAAAAAAAAAGACATATAATGAGCAATGTACAAAATTATGGGACTAAACTGATTGATTTTTTTTATCTATTTTGGAACAACTTTTAAAAAAGATAAAAAAAAAAAAAATAGGACTAAAACTGTTTTTAACTCGTGTGAGCTGTGAATAAAGAAGTTATAAGCTAACTTTACACCTTGTAAAAAAAAAAAAAAAACTTTACACAATATTTGTCAAAAGTGACATAAAAAAATAAAATTTGTCGGACCATTTTCAAGAAAATCATCTCATCTTGTTACTTAGTGTAACCTTCACATGTTTTATACTCTCTTTTATTCAAATTAAATGTTGTTATAACTCTTTACTTTATTTGCAATTTAATTGACGTTTTACTATTTTCAATGTAAATTAATTGCAGTTTTTCAAAATTATCTCTAAAATTATTAAAATATTTAGATAAGTAGGTTCTTTAAACAAAAAAGTGAAACACTTATTAAAGGTATACTAAAAGGCTAATTATTTTCTTAATATGTGTGCATTCATCCAAAATGACATATGCGGTGGGAGTATTTAAATGCATATTATCTATTATCCAACAAAATAAATTAACAACAATATAAGTTATAAAAAAATACTAGAATAATAATAATGGATAAAAACATATTGAACCCTGAAGTGGGGTTATTGACGGGTGATATTAAAACAAGATAAATTAACATGGGTTAGTTGCAAATAATATCACGACATTTTTGCTAATTGTAATTTAATCTAAACTTTTGAATCGTTGCAAATAAAACTTCAACTTTAAATTTGTTAGCAATTCTAACCAAATGACAGATTTCAATATGCTCGAAAATAATGATTAATTATGTGTTGTCATTCGAACCAATCTAAACATAGTAATACAATTAATTATTAATTGTTGAGCAAGTGAAAATTTATTTATTGGTCTGAATTGCAACCAAATGTTAAGTTGGAGTTTTGTTTGCAAAGATTCAAAAATTTAGATTAGATTGCAATTTGCGAAAAGGTTGAGATTTTATTTGCAATTAACCCAATTAACAACTATATTAGTTATAAAAAAAATACTAGAATAATAATAATGGATAAAAACATATTGAACCCTAAAGTGGGGTAATTGATGGGTCATATTAAAACAATTGTGAGTTGTGTTTTAGACTTTGATATTGTAATAGCATGAATTCACGAGAATTCTTCAAAAAAACCTCTGATTTTATTGATGTTTAATTGTTAACCATTTCAATATTAGTTTATTAAGTGAAAGAAAAAAAGAATTGATTTGAAATTAAGGGTTATTCATCTTTAAAAGTCTTATAAACTTGATTGCAAATCAATGCTAAGATGATATTGGAGAGGATGCAAACTAGTTTGTATCATTCAAAATGTTCTTTGAAGTGATTTGAGTGTAGATTTGAGTGTTTGTGTTTATGGAGTAGATTTTTTTTTTTTCTTTTCATTCAGTATAGTGAGTGTAACATTTAAAAAATAATAAAAATTAATGAGTTTTTGTTTACAACCTGTGAAGTTCTATAAAAAAATTTTTGGCAAATAACACATTCTCCTAATTATGATAACACACTCTATCAGTGAATGATAAAGCGATAAGAAGAAATTTTCGAAAGCTCTCATAATTCTCTACATATATCAAAATTTTCTGAATTGTTTTAGAATTAATTACATTTGATATTCTGAAGAGTTATATTTCTTTCTAGAGACAAATAAGAAATCATATCTTCAAATATATTATGGGATACAAATAAAATAATGAGAAGGACTCTTATGAACTCAAGTTTACTTGAAAACTCTTTTTCGAGTGTTGCAGTTTAGGTCTTGAATGTGTCCGCACATGATGACAATTGTTTCTCATTATCAACATATCACTTCTTTGATGAAAACATAATAGATGAATAAATGAATATGAGAATATTTCCGGAACTAATACCTTCTTCATTAATTCCAAAATCAAGGCGATTGACATTGTTTGATCAAGTTTTTTTCCCCTTCTGTCACAACTCACAATTGTTTTAGACTTTGATATTGTAATAGCACAAATTGCGATAATTCTTAAGAAAAACCATCGATTTTATTGATGTTTAATTGTTAACCCTTTCAGTATTAGTTTATTAAGTGAAAAAATGAATTGATTTGAAATTACGGGTTATTCATCTTTAAAAATCTTGATCACGGTGCTGGAATGATATTAGAGAGGATGCAAACTGGTTTGTATCATTCAAAATGTTGTTTGAAGTGATTTGAGTGTTTGTGTTTCGTGGTGTAGATTTTTCTTCTTTTCATTTAGTATATTGAGTGTAACATTTAAAAATAAATAAAAATTAATGAATGTTTGTTTACAACTTGTGAAGTTCTATAAAAAAAAATGTTTGGCAAATAACACATTCTCCTAATTATGATAACACACTCTCTTAGTAAATGATAAAGATTTTTTCGATCAAACGATAAGGAAATTTTTTCGAAAGCTCTCGATTATTCTCTACATATACCATTTTTTTTAATTGTTCTAAGAATATTTTACATTTAATATTCTAAAGAGTTTTATTTTGTTTTAGAGAAAAATAAGAAGTCATATCTTCAAATATATTATGGGATACAAATAAAATCATGAGTATCACTCTTATGAACTCGAGTTCACATGAAAACTCTTTTTTGAGTATCTCAATTTACATATGAAATGCCAGTATTATGTATAAAGTCACTATTTAAAAAATATTTAATTTTTAAACAATATCACTTTATATACACAACAATAATAATTGAAAACAAAAAGTTCGCGTAAATTTTTGCCTGAACTCATTACCTTAAATCATAATAATCAAAATTTTATATGAGATTTTTTTAAATAATCATTGATATAAATATGATTTTTAAGATTATTAAAATATATTTATAGGACAAAGTATAGAGTGAAATTGGTTTATACATGAATCATTGAAGAGTATTAGTTGTTTTCATTGAAGAGTATTAGTTGTATTTACTGAAGAGTATTACTGATTTACACTGAAGAGTCTTAGTTGTTCAGTGAAAATGAACTAAGACTCTTAAGTGTAAACCAATAATGCTCTCCAATAAAAACAACTAATACTCTTCAGTGAAAACAACTAATAACCTTCAGTGATTCATATATAAACCAATTTCACTCTATACATACTCTATTTATAGATGCTTGTTTATATATATCTATTACAAATTTTAAAAAATCAAGTAATTCGTATGTGAAAAATTAATGAAAGTGTTGTAAATCTAGAAGATTTATTATTCCAAATCTAGAAGATTTGATGTGGACATTACTAATGGACCAATAACCCAATGGACTTTATATCTTAGACTAGGGTTTTATTCTTATAAATAGACTATTGTATTCATGATTGTAATTACTCATACACAAGATCATTAGTGAAACTCCTGGCTTGGCTCGCCCCCAGACATAGTCATTCCCGACGAACTGGGTGAACAAATCTTGCGCCTTTAATTTACGCACTTATTTACAACACGTTATCAGCACGAGACTCTGCCCGAGATTAAACGATACGCCCTAGAATTAATTCTCTACAAATCATATGAATTAATCCCCGTACCGAATTATTTGATCCATATGTTGCATGATTTATATGCACTAGTATTGCTAATTCAATTTATTCTTATGTTTGCAATTAATTGAATCATGTTTGTATATTGAAGGATTGAGACCCGAAACGATGAGCAACGGCCGCCGCCCGAAGCCGCAAGACCGCCGCTCATCGCTGACGCGATAGGCCGCACGGTCGCCGCCCCAGCCCAGCGCCACCGCGCGCGCCATCGCGGCCCACCGTGCGCCGCCCGCCGACGTAGCCCCCATGCGCCGCTCGCTGCCTCCGCGCGTCTCCGTGCGCAGCATCGAGGCGACACATCTCTTCCTCGCGGCCCGTTTCGCGACTGGAGGAGATTACCAGAAAATTCGGTCCCGATCGCTCCTGGAGAATGCCATCGGGGATGGGAGTCGCGTCCTGGGGACGCGATCACCCACGCCAGTCACGTCCTACAGGCGCGACTGGCCCCGGTTTTTCTATTTTTTTTCTTCATTTTTCAGTTCTCTCCTTCCGCTATGTGTACCATGCACGACTTTCCTGTACTTTTTGTCACACGTAGCGCTGTTCCCCCCCAGAATTTTGTGAAAATCTACTCTAACTTCAGTTTCGTTTTTAGGTATCACAAAGTTTATTTTAAAATCCCGAAAATATTTCGTTAAATTTCATTAATATACATGAAATATTTAGCCTCATGAATATGCATGTTTATTAAGTCGTAAATTTTCCTTGAAATTATTTTCACGTGATTATTGTTCATAATATATTATTTGCATGTGTATATAATTTAATTATCATACGTGCATTAATTTTCTCGCACATAGTTTATTTCTTTATAGTCCGCATATTATGCCCGGGTAGGCAGCGCCCGGTATTTGTCGGACCGTAATTTATGTTTTGGGTAGACAGCGCCCAATTCTTGTCTCTATGTGCTCTAGAATAGTCAAATAGATCCTCGTTTCTCCGTTGTCAATAAAATTTGGTCACGCCCCTTACCATGTCACTTTAATAATTGTAATGAATCATGTCTGATATTACCAAAAGAGAATTCGCTGAGCTTGCTCTTGATGGTAGTAACTACCTGACATGGGCGCTAGATGTTGAGATACATCTAGCCTCAACCAACCTTAGCGGTGCAATTGTTGATGATTCAAAATCAACTGACGCCCAGAAGGTGAAAGCTCTGATTTTCCTCAGACATCATCTTAATCAGGACCTGAAAAATGAATATATCACTGAGAGAGACCCCGGAACGTTGTGGAAGTCCCTGAAAGACCGTTTCGAACAACAAAATGACATAATCCTCCCTCAGGCTCAATACGATTGGTTGAACCTCCGTTTTCAAGACTTTAAGTCCGTAACGGAGTACAACTCAGTCCTACATCGTATTGTATCTTAGTTAAAGTTATGCAAGCAAACTGTAACTGAGGAAGACTTAATCCAGAAGACTTTGTCGACTTTCCACGCTAGCAACCTTGTACTCCAGCAGCAGTATAGGGCTAAGAACTACACTGTACACTCTAAGCTTATTTATGCACTTCTAGTGGCAGAAAAGCACAATCAACTCCTTATGCAGAATCATAACTCGAGACCGGTTGGCTCAAAAGCTATGCCCGAAGCACATGCTACAGCTCAAGGTAGTACAAGTGGTCGCAAGCGTGGAAGGGGGAGAGGAAGTAAACGAACTCGTAGCAAAGCCCGAGGTCGTAGTAAGTCCGGTGGTCCAGGTACCTTGAACGACAATCAAGCTCGGGCTCGTGGAAAGGCTGCACCTAACACGAATCCCGCTACTCAAAAATCTGGCAATCAAGATATGGTTGAGCAGTCCTGCTACAGATGCAGATGCAAGGGCCATTGGTCCTGCACGTGTCGCACTCCCAAACACTTGGTTGAGGCTTACCAAAAGCAGCAGAAGGACGATAAGGGGAAGGCTCCTAGAGTTGAATCTCACCATGCCAGCCTGCCTGAAGCAGATCCTGACCAAGACAATGTAGATCCTTTGGGCATTGAGCTTAAGGACTTTGGAGACGATGAGTGATTTGTGTATTTGATTAATTCTAGTACTTTATTTTTTAATTAGACAATTTCATGTTTTGGATCCTCTCTTTCGGATACTTTATTTTATTTTATGGATGATATTATTATTTTAGCTTTGATGTGTTTACTTTAAATAGTTGTCCATTACATTTATTTGGATATCGCTGTTCTTATTTATGGCTTGTAAACATATCAACTATTAGGTTTGGACAATTTCCTCTTGCATGATGGACGCACATAGTGATTTATGTTTGGTAGATAGCGTCACCACACATACAATCCTAAAGGATAGGAAGTATTTTCATAACTTGATAAAACGTAAGGGGAGTGTAAGTACAATAGCCAATGATAGTACGTTGATAGTGGGTTCCGGAAGAGCTTCCATTGTCCTCCCCATGGGTACCGAACTCTTAATCGATAATGCTTTATTGTTTCCACAATCTAAGCCCTGCTCAGTTTTAGAGACATTAGGATAAACGGATATCACGTTGAAACTGAAACTGAAAACAATAACGAATACCTTTTGATGACTCTTACTCGAGGTAACCGTAAACAAGTTATAGAAAAACTTCCTTCCTTCTCCTCCGGATTGTACTATTCCTACATCCGGCCGTCTAGTTCCCATCTAGCGATGAGTATGAAATTCCATGACCCGAATTCCTTTAAATTATGGCATCAACGATTAGGTCATCCGGGACAAACAATGATACGTAGGATTCTATCTAATTCAACTGGTCATAATATTTCGAATAATAGAATCCCTCATGTTGATGAATATATTTGTGATGCATGTTCTATGGGTAAGTTAATAGTACGGCCGTCGCGCACTAAGGTTGGACTAGAGTCTCCGATTTTCCTTGAGCGAATTCAAGGAGACATTTGCGGATCGATTCACCCAGCATCAGGACCATTTCGTTATTTCATAGTCCTTATTGATGCCTCCACTAGGTGGACATATGCCTGTTTGCTGTCCACCCGCAATCAAGCTTTTGCGAAGCTCATTACGAAAACTATAGAGTTTAGAGCTCCATTCCCGGATTATCCAATCAAGTCGATTTGGATGGATAATGCTGCTGAGTTCAGCTCAAAGGTCTTTACAGATTACTGTATGGCCCTGAGAATTAAAGTGGAGCATTCGGTCCCCTACGTCCATACCCAAAATGGTCTTGCTGAGGCGCTAATAAAACGTATCAAACTTATCGCGAGACCATTGCTTATGAACTCCAAACTACCCACTTCATGCTGGGGACATGCAGTCCTACATGCATCGCACTTAATACAAATCCGTCCAACTGCATATAATGATCATTCTCCCCTACAGTTAGTGCGTGGGAAAGAACCTAGCATTTCCCATCTGCGTATTTTCTGATGTGCGGTATATTGTTCCGATAACAATACCAAAGCGGACCTCTATGGGCCCACAAAGGAAACTCGATATTTACGTCGGATTTGACTCTCCATCCATCGTGAAATACCTCGAGCCTTTGTCCGGGGATCAATTAACGGCCCGGTTCGCTGATTGCACGTTCGATGAAGATTACTTCCCGGCATTAGGGGGAGATCCGAATTCAAAATTGAATGAATGCCGGGAGCTTACATGGAATGTAAGTAATCTTCAGTATCTAGATCCACGCACTAGTCAATCTGAACTAGAAGTTCAGAAGATCATTAACTTGTAAAATCTAGCAAATAATCTGTCAGACGCGTTCACTGACCATAGAGGTGTAACTAAATCGCATATACCTGCAGTAAATGCTCCCCAAAGGGTTGAGGTCCCAAGCAAAACAAGTACTCATGCCCCCACGCGCCAGAAGCGCAAAGGACTCTCAAGAGATAGTGATACAACTAAACGAAAGACTAGCAAAACTGGTCAGTCGAATATAAAATCTCTAGAAGAGATCCGTCTAGATAACTCAAAGTCTCTAGGAGATGAGCGTCCTAGTGATGAAGCACGTGCACAAAATATTCCATGCACTAGGACCGTGGAACGACCAGACCCAGATACAATGGGAAATGAGGAAGGTCTGGTTGACGTAAACTTCGAAGTCTCTGTGAACTTCACAGATACGGGAGAAACATATAATAGAAATATTATTGTCGACGACGACACATTTGCAGCATCAATCGCTCTTTCCACTATAAATGATCAAGATCCAGAACCCAAAATAATCGCTGAGTGCCGGAAGCGCTCCGATTGGGTTAAATGGAAAGAGGCGATTGATGCAGAGCTCGCATCGCTTAACAAAAGATAAGTATTTGGCTCTATCGTTCATACACCCGCGTGCGCTATCCCCATAGGATATAAATGGGTATTTGTACGAAAACAAAATGAGAACAATACTGTGGAGAGGTATAAAGCGAGGCTTGTAGCTCAAGGGTTTTCGCAGAGACCCGGGATTGATTTCGATCAAACCTATTCTCCCGTCATGGACTCAATAACGTTCCGCTACTTGATATCTTTGGCAGTTAAAATGAATCTCCAAATGAGATTAATGGACGTAGTAACCGCATACTTATACGGATCACTTGATGCCGATATTTATATGAAAATCCCCGATGGATTTGACATTCCTCAGATGAGGGATGGTAAAAACCGCAGTATGTATAGCATAAAACTGCAAAAAATATTGTATGGCCTGAAGCAATCAGGCCTCATGTGGTACAACCGAATTAGTGGATTTCTTTAGAAGAAGGGATACACATTTGATAAAGCTTTCCCATGCGTAATCACGAAGAAATCGCAAGATGGTTTTTGCATCATATCCGTCTATGTTGATGACCTGAACATAATCGGAACATGCAAAGAGATTGAAGAAGTCAGTTCAATCTTGAAAGCCGAATTCGAAATGAAAGTCTTGGGTAAAACCAAGTACTGCCTCGGCCTGCAGATCGAGCATCTCCCAGAAGGAATCCTTATTCATCAGTCGACCTACGTAAAGAAGGTATTGGAGAGATTTCACATGGATAAATCTCATCCACTTAGCATCTCTATGGTTGTTCGATCCCTTGAAGTGGATAAGGACCCATTTAGACCAAGAGAAGATTCAGAAGTAATTCTGAGACCAGAAGTTCCTTATCTTAGTGCTGTCGGAGCATTGCTCTATCTCGCAAATTGCACTCGACCGGACATTGCATTTGCTATCAATTTGCTTGCGAGACATAGCGCTTCTCCTACAAGGAGACATTTGAATGGTGTTAAGCATGTTCTACGGTACCTCCAAGGGTCTCAAGATCTTGGACTGTTTTACCGTAAGAACCAAGACAAAATCTTAGTAGGTTATGCGGATTCTGGCTATTTGTCTGATCCCCACAACGCCATATCCCAGACTGGTTACGTTTTTCTCTGTGGTGGTACCGCGATCTCATAGAGATCGGTTAAACAAATCATGGTTACCACGTCTTCAAACCACTCAGAGATAATAGCTTTATTTGAAGCCGCACGGGAATGTGTTTGGTTAAGGTCCTTGGTAAAACACATTGGTGACTCATGTGGTATCGCTAAAGGCGATACACCTCCCACCGTTATATTTGAAGACAACGCTGCTTGCATCGCACAAATGAGTAATGGGTACGTCAAGGAAAACCTGACAAAACATATTTCACCTAAGTTTTTCTACCCATACGAACTCCAGAAGAGTGACGTGATTAGCATTCAAAAGGTGCAATCTAGTAACAATCTAGCATATTTGTTTACTAAATCCTTACCTACGTCTACTTTTGAAAAGTATGTTCGTGGTATTGGGATGCAAAGACTTAAAGTGTTGTTGTCTTCAGGGGGAGCGGTAACCCCGAAATAAATTTAGAAGATTTAGATCTAGAAGATCATTAACATTCCTCCCTAACTTATTATTTGACCGATACCTAGCACGTGGAGTTTTTTTACAAGACATTTATGTTATGTCGTAATGTCCAAGGGGGAGTGTTGTAAATCTAGAAGATTTATTATTCCAAATTTAGAAGATTTGATGTGGACATTACTAATGGACCAATAACCCAATGGGCTTTATATCTTAGACTAGGGTTTTATTCTTATAAATAGACTATTGTATTCATGATTGTAATTACTCATACACAATATCATTAGTGAAACTTTTGGCTTGGCTCGCCCTCAGACGTAGTCGTTCCCGACGAACTGGGTGAATAAATCTTGCGCCTTTAGTTTACGCACTTATTTACAACAGAAAGAACGATTCATGTTAGAATTAACTCTCGAATAAGTATATACATAGTGATGTGGAAAAGTAAATCTATGTTACTACTTACTTGAATAACATAGTTAATTTTTTTTTTAAGTAAATTAACAAATTTTTGGGTAGAAAAAAAAATTAGTTAACAAATGTAAAATATTAATTTTGTATGAAAAAAAGTAATAACCAATTCCTATTTAATATTCTCATTTTCCCGTCAAATAAGAAAATATTTTCATTTTTATAGATTTATACCCCCACCAACTCATTATTAAGATTATTCATTTAATTCACATTTACACTTTAATGTAAATTAATTACATTTTTTTAAAATTATCTTTAAAGTTATTAAAATACTTAGATAAATGTATTATTTTAATGAAAAAGTGGGTCATGAGCTTTTAAGTTAGAAGTTAATATGTGTTACACACGAATTCTATTTTCTTATCTATTATATACATAATACTCATTCTTTAATATAATATTAATACCTAAATCAACGGTTTGAAAGGTTCAACTTCATTTTTTTTTTTTTTAAAGTAACCAACAATAGGTAGAAGTAATATAATGCTCTATTTGGTTAAGAATGACATGGCCCCATCAGGATGGGAATGACATGGCCTCCACCCATCTGTTTTAGATGAACAATTTCATCCAAATACTCATTCACCTCTATTATATATTTATTTTTTATCATATTTTATATAATCATATCGTTTTTATGTTTGTCACTCGTCTTATCTCCTACTCACTTATTATTTCTTCTACTCTTTTTTACGCATTCATTTTCATTCATACTTTTTTTTTTATTCTCTCCCATTTTTCTCTCACTCAATCATTCTCACTAACCAACAATAATAAAATATTACAACATTAATTTTAATTTGACATAAAACTTCATTAAACTTTGTTTCTCCATCTTTAATCAAATACAAGTTTACTATTCATTAGATTACCTACCCTCATCCTCTTGTTTCCATCTTCATCTCATTCTCATCCACCATCATTCCCACGAAACACATTCTTGGGCAACTAAATTCGTACACTTTATATTAGCAAGATGGGAGAGTGTATAATTACTCAATGAGTAACAGAATTAAATTAATACATATATTTTCATCCCATTAGCACAAATTTGTGATATGGATCTCCAATTTAAATTGGTCGAATTTCATTCGACTCGTCTCATTTTAACTGGTTGGAATTATAGTCATGATGCTCAATCTCACAAAATCTACGACACCATCCCACCTAAAGTTTTTATGATTGGAGATAAGAATTATTATTCTTCGTCCTGATAAACATAGCAAGTAGTATTAAATATATTATATGATGAACAAATCCAATATTTGCATGTAACATGGGAGCCCCAACTTGACATCAATTTTGCAGCCAACTCTCATTTATACATACCTCATATCAAGTCTCAAGTAATGAATAGAGAAAACCTACCTCCTCAATCCAACCACACCATTGCCAAAAAAATCAAAGACTTGCATCCAACCAACCACCACAAGTAAAGTAATATAATAAATAAACATTGATATACCATTCCAAATCTCACCTATATGCCTCTTGTAATAATTAGATCATCACCCATCTACTTCTCCTCCATTATCTTTGGTTGTGGTTGGTAAGCAAGATAAATTCTTTTACTCACTTTGTACATTGCACATGCCAAGCTTCACACCTCAAGTGGTAGTCCGAGAACGAGCAGATGAGATCTTCTGTTACATTATTTAGATGAACAACACATATGCAGTGCAATTTATAGTCACATTTATCATCTCACGGTTCTCCTTTAGTTACATTGACTATGCGTCATTCATGTAGGCGATGTAATAGAAGATGTTGCATCATTGTGTAACAAGAAATCCCGTGTGGAAAAAACGAGCTACGAGGTGCCCGAATTTTGGTTGAACTCAGTATCTTCCATCAATATCACCTCTTTAATTTCTTGTATCATCTTCAAAACTTGCCACATTGTTGGTCTTTGCTCGGGCGAGGCCACACTACAGGCCAGAGCAACCTCGAGCAGCATTTCCAACCTATTATCTCCACTATCCTCGCCTCTAACGGACCTCATCCACCCGATCATGTCATCTGGCATGAGATTCGGGTGGTGGGTCGGATGCTTCCCAGAGAGAAGCTCGAGCAAAAGAACCCCAAATGAGTAGACATCCGATTTGGAGGTTGCATCCCGGTGGTTGAACTTGAGGGTTTCGGGGGCCTTGTAGGCATTGGAATCGGCGTCCTCGTCAGAGGAAGAGGACGGGGTGGCAAGCGCCTCGAGGCAATAGTCAGTCAGGCAGGCTTCGAAGTCGGAGCCAAGGAGGACGTTGGACGACTTTAGGTTTCCGTGAACGAGCCTCCAAGCTTGGTGGATGTAGCACAGGCCTTGAGCTGCATCCTCTGCTATTTTCAAGCATGATGTCCAGTGAAGTGGTTTCGCCTTTCCTGACTTTGAACCTATACAAATTAAATATGATCAACCAAAAAGTATTTTATTTCATAAGTTTTAATCGACATCCCACACAATACAAGTGAGGATGAAGATTTTATTTTACCAAGGATGTAACCTAATTTAATACTTTTAGTACAGTTCAATAAGTATTAACTATGTAAAATTATCGGAAAAGATATGTGATTGAGAGCTATAATTCTTATAAAATCCATCCCCCCAAGATTTCAAAATTTTCAGTTCGTCTACAAGTATTCGATAATAATTCAAATGGATAATATTGTATCCTCCAAAAGAAAAATTAAATATATAGTACTATTCCTACCCAGAGAAATCTGCTAGATTCTGTATCCTACTCCTAGCCGTATAAATACTCGTACAACCTACCCAATACTTAATTACTCAACTTTTGTCGTATTAGTACCATACTCTAGGTCACATCGTACTCTTCGCATATACTGCATCTCCCAAGAGCATCTAACTTTAGACAACTCAATAAAAGCTCTTCAACCCTCCCCACCTTTATTTCTCTCTCCTTTAAATTTAACCTCAATTTCATACCACAATCATTTATCACGCCTTAATCTAACATTCCATTTCAATCATGCAGCAATTATGAGAACAAAATATTAGTAATAAAACAATTTGATTACTAAGTAGAAATAGGGTTTATAACCTTTTATCGATTTACAATGTCTTTATCTGATTGTACTATACAAAATTCATTGTTTTTATCTCATTGTGACATATGCTATACAAAATTGGCGGACTGCAACCTAAATTATTTCTTTAAGTTGCAATCAGTAAATTTCGTATAAGTATAAATTGTAACCAGATAAAATACATTTTACATATTGCAAATTGATGAACGATCCATATTAACCCTTAATTAAATTACTAACCATGAATTAGAGAGGAGAGGCTGCCATTAGGCTGATAATCATATATCAAAATCCTCTCTTCCTTGGCCTGAAGATACGCCCTCAGCGGCACCAAATTCGGGTGCCTCAACCCACCCACTGATTCCATGTGGCGCTCGAACACCTCCTGCTTCGTGCTCCCCATTCTCCCACCGTCCAATCTCTTCACCGTAACGATCAGACGGCTATCCAGCACCGCCTTGTAGGTGGTCCCCATCGTGCCCCTCCCCAGGAGCTCCGCGGAAGCCCTCATCAACTGGTCCAGCGTGTACACCTGCGCCTCGCCAGCACAGAATGACAAACTCCCGCTCTTCCCCACCATCATCCCTTCTTGAACCCTCTTCACCTTCTCTGCCAGCTCATCATTCTCTTCTTCAATTCGCATCACAGCCTCAGCATTCCCCGTCACGCTAGGCTCCAGCCCCATTTTCGTCTTTTCACTTTTCCCCAACCGCCGCCGAACCGCCAAAACGAAGCACATCACCGAAATTACCAAAATGGACACCCCCAAAATAAACCCAATCACCATCGCCGCCCTCTTGTGCTTCTTCAATACACCTTTATTCGTCAATTCCACGCCGCCGGCTTGGCTCCGCGCCGACGCCGACACCGCCCGCGGCGGAGGCGGCGCGGCCGCTCCGAAGAATGGGCGCGTGGAGGTGCATTCCTTGTGGATTATTTCGCCGCAGAGTTTGGGGTTTGTGGCGAACGACGTCGTGTTGAAGCGGGTAAGGGTTTCGGTCACGGGGATTGCGCCGGAGAGGTCGTTGTGGGAGACGTTGAAGATTTGGAGGGAGGATTGGTTTAAAAGCGGGATTGAACCGTTGAACCGGTTGAAATCGAGGCGGAGGTAGTACAGCCGGTCTAGACCGTTGAGCGACGGCGGGATTGGACCCGAGAGCATGTTGTAGGAGAGATCGAGGGTTTTGAGGCGGTGGAGAGTGGAAAGGGAAGGGGGTACCGAGCCGGAGAAGTAGTTCCGGGAGAGGAAAAGGACTTTGAGGTTGGGAAAACCGGAGAAATCGGGGATTGGACCGGTGAGCGAGTTGTTCTGGAGACTGAGAACTCGGAGCTGGGCGAGTTGACTCAGTGAGTTGGGAGCGAGAACGCCTCCGAGTTTCATGTTCTCGATGACCACCTTAACCGCCCTGGAGTTGGAACACTGGATTCCTTCCCATTTGCAGAATGCGAAAGCCGTTTTGTGAGAGAAATGCAGTTTCTTTCCCAAATCGGCTTTGGACTTGAAATGGAGTAATGCAGATGCATCAGATGGAATGGTTGAGTTGTTAGAGAAAGCGAGAGTGAAGAAGTGGAAGAAGAAGAGTGAGATGAAAAGAGGCACATTGTGGAGGAAATGGGAATGTGGGTTCATCTTCCTGTTGAACTGGAATGAAAAAAATGGCAAGGTAAAATGAATGGAAGAAAGTTAATAATTGTAGGAGGAAGGGCCCATGCTTTATGAGTAGAAGCAGAATGCAGCTTTATGTCGAGGGGTGAGCCTGAGGGTTAATTTGAAAGAAAGAATGGGAATGCAATGGAAGCAGTAATAAGAAGTAAAATGGGAGAGGAGTTAATTTTAACGTAGAGTTGGAAAAACAAAGCATGGAAGGGATGAAGAAAAGCAGACGTGGGAATGGGGAACAGAGTCAGGAGTCACGTGAACAAAAAAGAAACGAGAAGAGAGGTGGGGAATATGAAACCCCTTTACTGTGTGTTGATTTGTACGTTTGTGTGTGTTTCCGGTACTAATTTACTATCCCAAACAATGTTGCATTTTTTCTTCTAAAAATATTAGTATTAGATTCGTAATGGTCTGATGGTCTCCTAAAAGGGTAGGATTTTTTAATTTACTAACCTGATTTGCCACGTGACGAATCCGACTGTCACGAATTCAACTAACAGATTATGTTTGTTTTGGGACTCACACGGATGGACTTTGGACTTTGCAATTCACGCTCTGTTTTAGTTTGGGATTTAAAACCGAGTTTTCAAATCTCAAACTCAATCCCTACCTATAAGCCTATTATTACTTTTCACATAATTAAATACAATAACAACATCACTTTTTTATCATTCACTCAATCTCTCTCCTACTTTTCTCTTACACAATATAATAAAATAATACAACATCTATCACTAAAAGACATTGATTTGACATAAAGTAAAATCTCACCCTACTAAAATCTCAAAACAAACATACACTTATATTATTCATCAAGATTTTCACATCCTAAGATTTCAAAGTCATGACTTCTCCCGCACACCTAAATCCCAAAACAAACATACCCACGTGAATCAAACTTGTTAAACATTAAATATATTATTTCAATTTAATTATAATGTATAATAATGTTATTTAACAATATGACACTCATTTTATATATAACCTCACTATTATGACATATGTATTGAAATAATGAAGTATGAACTAATATTTTGTTATTTATTGAATATCTTTAAATTTTGAGTGAGAAAATATGAATTACATCATTTGATTTACCATTTTTTTTAAAGAAATTATATGTGTAAATATATATATATATATATATATATATATATATATTAAAGTGTTATAAATAATAAAATATAACTAAACAGATGTATTTTTGAAGAATTGCACTCTAAGATTTTTAAAATTTTGTATTCTTGAATTCGGATCGTATCCACTCCACACTTGCGTCCAGCCGTCCACACACCCATGCAACATAGCTACACACTAGTTACACCATACAATTAGGAATAAAGGTAAAATGTGATATCAAATTTGTTTGAAATGTAACATTACTTTTAATTGAAACATGCAGGATAATATTTACTAAAACGTGATAATAGATTTAACTGACAACTTAAAATGAAGTGTGATATTAATTTCAACTAAAACATAACGAGTATACGAATTTAATCTGTGTATATGTTGCGTATAAGAAATTGCCTTGCCATCTTGGTGCACCATGCCATATATATGAATCAGGTATTTTTTTTTTTTAAGTATACACTCACATGCTGAATTATATGATGCAAATTGGAATGAACCACAATTTCCTATTTTGAATTGTTGGTTCCTGATCAAATGACACATGATGTTAGTCGATCATCTGATTTCAATTGTTAATTTAAAACAAAATAAAAAATATCATCTAATTTAAAAATCAGCGTATGAAGTTGAGTTGTCCACGATCCAACTGCATCATAATCACTACAGAAAAGACAGGGTTTAACGACGAAAAATTTGCGACGGCCAACTATCCGTCGCAAATTTCGTGTATTTGCGACAGATTTTGGTTAGCCGTCGGAAAAAACGACAGTTTGCGACGGTTTTGTAAAGCCGTCGCAAATACTAGTGTTTTGCGACTGGTATGTCCGTCACAAAATTTAGGGCCCACCACCTTCGTTGTATACTGGCTATATTTGCGACGGATAAGTCGTCGCAATGTCAAAGTTGGCATTTGCGATGGCTATTTCCGTCGCAAAAATTGGCCCGTTAAAAGTGGTCGTTCGGGAAACGGCTCAATTGACTGGTTTGCGACGGAAAAGATCGTCGCAATTTTTAACTTCGATCAAATCTGACCTGAACTCACGCGTCTTTTCGGGAAACGCTGCGTTGACTGGTTTGCGACGGAATTGCCGTCGCAAACCTGACCCGATTTTGCGTGACTTTTCGGGAAACGTCGCGTTTGACCAATTTGCGACGAAATGTCCGTCGCAAAATTTTAATTTTCAAATTTGCGATGGACAAGCCGTCGCAAATTCGCAAAAACGACGTCGTTTTGGCGTTTAACGGGCACAGTTTGCGACGGACAACTGTCCGTCGCAATTTTTTCCCCCTATATAAATAGGTCGCCGATGCAGACGGAGAAAGAGAGAAAAGAAGGAGAAGAAGAGGAAATGGAAGGAGAAATCGGGTGTCGTCGTTGTAGAGTCAATCCGTCCCCACCGAGTGCTCGTTTCGTCATCTTTCTACAAATAAACCGTAAGTTTTCTTCATTTTTACCGTTTAAAATGTAATTTTAAAGCATGTTTAGAATTTGTTAAGTTTTGAATTGATTTTAGTTGAATTGTTTGAATTATATTAGTTGTTTGATTTTAGTTTAATAATTTTTAATAATATTAGTTGATTGATTTTAATTTAGTTGATCGAATTTAGTTGAGTAGCTAGTTTGAATTATATTAGTTGTTTGATTTTAGTTTAATGATTTTAAATAATATTAGTTGATTGATTTTTGTTTAGTTGATTGAATTTAGTTGAGTAGTTTGAATTATATTAGTTGTTTGATTTTAGTTTAATGATTTTTAATAATATTAGTTGATTGATTTTTGTTTAGTTGATCGAATTTAGTTGAGTAGTTTGAATTATATTAGTTGCTTGATTTAAGTTTAATAATTTTACAAAACAATATTAGTTGATTGATTTTTGTTTAGTTGATCGAATTTAGTTGAGTAGCTAGTTTGAATTATATTAGTTGTTTGATTTTAGTTTAATGATTTTAAATAATATTAGTTGATTGATTTTTGTTTAATTGATCGAAATTAGTTGAGTAGTTTGAATTATATTAGTTGCTTGATTTTAGCTTAATAATTTTAAATAATATTAGTTAATTGATTTTAGTTTAGTTGAGTAGTTTGAATTATATTAGTCGTTTGATTTTAGTTTAGTGGAATTGAATAATATTATAAGTTGATCGAATTTAGTTGAGTAGTTTGAATTATATTAGTTGTTTGATTTTAGTTTAGTAATTTTAAATAATATTAGTTGATTTATTTTAGTTGAGTGGTTTGAATAATATTATAAGTTGATTGATTTTAGTTGAGTAGTTTGAATAATATTAGTTGTTTGATTTTAGATTAGTAATATTAGGGAATTTATTTTAGTTTAATTTAGGATAGTGGTTTGAATAATATTATATTTAGAATATTATGTTATGAGTATTTCATTGATTTTAATTTAATATTTCAAATAATATTATAAATATTTCGAATAATATTCGTGAATTTTGTTATAGATGAGCGGACAAGGCAGTGGCAGTCAGCAGCCTCCGAGGGATGAGGAGGCAAGTCGAGGAAGGTGAGGAGGGAGGAGACGACGGGCCTCACTGAGACCCATGGTTCCACCTATTTTCAGGCTGAGGTCTCTATCAGAGACCTCTTCACAGCTTGGTGATGGCTCCTCCTCCTCACAGCAGACTGCTGAGGGCTCATCCTCCTCCCGCCAGCATCCGGTTGTTCAAGCACGGATGCCTGTTCAGCCACATGGTTCAACGTAAGTTTTAATATTTTATACTCAATTTTTTTATTAATTAAAACCTAATTATTTTACTAACTTTGAAGTTTTAATTTTACAGTTGGATTCCGGGTCATGAGGCTAGTAATCAGGTTTCCAAGTCCATCCTTCGCGGTGGATTCGAGCCCACCGCTTACAGTTGGGGGCTAGTGTCCGATGCAAGGAAACAGACATACTTCGAGGAGTTTAAGGTATTAATTTAATTTATTAATTCACCGTTTATTAATATCAAATATATAAATAAATATTTACATTTAAATTGTAATTGCAGAAAGAATGTGTCAGGGCACCGGAGCACGATGGCCAGATGTGGAAGAATTTCGAAAAATATGCGACCGAGAGATACAGAGACGTCCTTTATAGAATAAGGGACAGGTGGTACAAGCATGGAAAGGCCACCGACATGGGGACTGACAGTGAAAAGCGGTCAATTTGGGATCAATTCCTCCAGTACTGGGATTCCCCTGAATTCAAAGAGAAGTCGGCGAAAAACAAGGCGAATCGGCGTAGTGACCCTGATGGAGAAGGGATGGCGAGACATTGGGCCGGTTCTCGGTCCATTTATGAGCACGGGTTGAGATTTGTAAGTTTCGTCTTTAATTCTGTAGTTTTTGAATTTTTATTATTTTTTCCTAATTTTTATGTGTGGTATTAATTTTTACTATCTTTTTTTCTAAATAGGCGGTGGAGCAAGGACGCGAGCCCTCTCATTTTGAGAGATTGCAGCTCGCCCACCCACTCGTCGAGGAGACTGGGAAGTCTACCTACGGTCGTACCACCGAGATCCACGTAAGTATTATTTCAATATTAATAGTATTATTTCAATTTTTAATATTAAAAGTATTATTTTATATTTTGTGTTCAATTTATTTAATTTTTTGTATAATTAATTTGCAGAGAAAGATGCTCGAGGACCTTGCCTCTCAGCCTCAGCCTGAGGAAACGGCAGAGGGGTCGGGGTCGATGTCCCCCACACAGCCTTCTGTTGACGTTCAAAATGAATTGTACTTCAAGAACATCAAGTCTAAAAAGGGGCGGTTCGCTGGATTGGGCAGCTTCGGAAAGAACTTTTTCCGAACTCGTGGCTCGGGCTCATCCTCCTCTCAGTCTTCCATCAACTCTCATCCCAGTGAGTTCGAGAGGCAGCTTGCCACGGTGGTGAAGCAGATGCAGAACATGCAGAGGCAGCAGCGAGAGGAGCACGACAAGTATACAACCGAGATGCAATAGTATACAGCCGAAATACAGCAGTATACAGCCGCCATGCAGGAGTGGTGGCGGTTGTTCGCCTCTGATGTGCCACGAGCGCACATGCCTGCGCCACTGATGCCGCCGACCCAGCCAATGCCGCCGATGCCCCGATGCAGCAGCCGATTGTTAACCTGGGCGAGGATGAGGAGGAAGAGGAAGTCGGATTTAATTCCGACGAGTAGAAAATTTTGAATTTTAATAAATGTGAAGTACAATTTTTTTTAGTTTGAATTGATGTTACTTTTATTTAATTTTTTGTGAAGTACAATTTATTTACTTTTAGTTCGAAATAAATAATTTTACCAAAATAATAAAAATTAAATGGTCATAACATTTATAAAAACAAGTGAGAAACGAAAATGAATTGATTTGGTGAATTATGAAAAAAAAAAGTGAGTCAATTTGGATACATATACAATTAATTGTGTACAAATGAACGAATTATAAAATTACGCGTTGTCGAAATAAATAATTTTACAAAATAAAAAAATAGTTGGGCACAACATTTATAAAAACAAGTGAGAAACGAAAATGAATTAATTTGGTGAATTATAGGGAAAAAAAGAGTCAATTTGGATACATATACAATTAATTGCGTAAAAATGAACGAATTATAAATTTAAGCGGGAGTCGAAATAAATAATTTTACCAAAAAAAAAATGGCCACAACATTTACAAAAACAAGTGAGAAACGAAAATGAATTAATTTGGTGAATTATAGAAAAAAAAATTGAGTCAATTTGGATACATATACAATTAATTGCGTACAAATGAACGAATTATAAAAAAATTACGCGTTGTCGAAATAAATAATTTTACAAAATAAAAAAATAGTTGGGCACAACATTTATAAAAACAAGTGAGAAACGAAAATGAATTAATTTGGTGAATTATGGAAAAAAAAAGAGTCAATTTGGATACATATACAATTAATTGCGTACAAATGAACGAATTATAAATTTAAGCGGGAGTCGGAATAAATAATTTTACCAAAATAATAAAAATTAAATGGCCAAAACATTTATAAAAACAAGTGAGAAACGAAAATTAATTAATTTGGTGAATTATGGAAAAAAATGAATCAATTTGGATACATATACAATTAATTGTGTACAAATGAACGAATCATAAAATTACGCATTGTGGAAATAAATAATTTTACAAAATAAAAAAAATAGTTGGACAAAATATTTTTATAAACAAGTTAGATACGAAAAGAAATTAATTTGGTGAATTATAAAAAAAATGACTTAATTTGAATACATATACAATTAATTAGGGGTGTTCACGGTACGGACCAAAATGGATATTTGAAAATATCCGTGTCCGTACCAAAGTTCGGTTATTTTAAAATTCGAGTATCCGTGTCCATAGCGAAATTTCGGTACGGTACGGTACGAATATTTTATTTTTCGGTACGGGTCGGAGCGGATTTTTGGTTACAAACGGACCGGATCGGTACGGTACGGTACGGAGCGGAGATACGAATTCTTTACCCTTTTTTTATCATTCTCTCCTTTTTTAATCATTAAAAAAAATATTTCGATGCATGCACACTCATAAATACTACTCAACTTCAACAACAATCAAGCATATATCATTACACGCTTGAATATAACACATTATACTATAGTTGATGGTTAAAATATGATCGTAAATCACCACCAATAGAATATTTAAAATACAGTATATTATATATATATATATATATATTTCTTTTTTAAAATATCTTGTGAATGGAACGTGCAATATTAAAATTATGGTGACCGTAATTCATGACACAAGGTACACCATATCCAAGATTTTGTAAGAAATGAATATACATGAACAATTAAATTAAAAAGAATAAGAAATTAAATTTAAAACATTTTGATATACACCTAAACATAAGTTACGTTTTATGAACTTAATAAGTCAAATAATATAGTGATTGTATTCTGAAAAGGAGGATAAATTATGAAATCGTTTAGTTGTACTTAAATTCAATAACATTATAATAATGTTTGATAAATAAAAAATAATTAAAATTTAATACATATTTAATTCGGTTATTCGGTACGGTTCGGTTCGGTACGGTCACATTCGGTTTTTCGGTACGGTTAATTTGGTAATATCCAGATCCGTACCAAAAAAATATTCGGTTCGGTTTCGGTACGGTTCTTTTTCGGTGCGGATTTCGATACGGGTTCGGTAATCTCCGAACTCCGTGAACAGCCCTACAATTAATTGCGTAAAAATGAACGAAAGAAGCTCATGGCCTAGCGGCGCGCGCCTCCTTCCCATGCACAAGAGGTCGCGTGTTCGATTCCCCTTGGGCGCAAATTTGGATTAATTGTTCAAGGCCTAATAAGGGTAATATAAAAGGTGGACCGCCTTTAATAAGCTATGTGTCGGTGGCCCAGTGGTCCGCGCCCGCCCCGGGTTCCCGGGCTCGAACCACACGAGCCATTTTTTTTTTTGTATAGGCTCGGTATTTGCGACGGCCAAATTCCGTCCTAAATTTTTAATTTGAGACGGAAAAATGTCCGTCGCAAATAATAATCAAAAAACATAAAAAAAACATTAATAAATATTTGCGACGGACAGGTTCCGTCGCAAATATTGTTGACTCGATCGGGTCTGACCCGAATAATTTGCGACAGAACATTGTCCGTCGCAAATTCTGAGCGATCCGGTCGGGTCTGACCCGTCTATGTTGCGACGGTTTTGTCCGTCATTAATTTGCAACGGAAGGCAAAAATCCGTCGCAAAAATTAGCTACGGTTGTTTTAACAACGGAAGCGTTTCTGTCGCAAAATCCGTTGCAAAACACTATTTGCGACGGATTTTCCATCGCATATTCCGTTGTTAAACAATATTTTTTTGTAGTGAATCTTCGTGAAATATGTTTTGAAAAAGTAATAAATATCTTTATACTAAGAACACCACTACTTAAATCAGCATAATTATAAGTTCGAGTCACATGAAGAATAAGGCTAGAATTTCAGAAAAAGTCAAAATTGCAACAACAAAGTTAAAAGATTACCTCACTAGAAAGTCTAGAATACGAAAAGTTATAAAAATCATGAGCATAAAAATTAACAATTAGTACAAATTATATGAAAACCAAGTTTGATTAAGCAAGAGACATTTACTTTTATTTAATATATAGAGAAAACCTCTATAAATTAATATTATTGGAACTGAGAAGAATTATTATTTTAGAGAGGTATTGATTTATCTATAAATTAATAATTTATTAATTTAAAGAGTGTTTTTCCAATACAATGAATTGAACTTAATTTTTAAAAAAATGAGTGCATTTAATTAGTATATTAATTATATTCATTAAACTAATATTATAAAATTAATATAGTAATCATACATAACATAATAAATATATATTCACCATGCATCATATTTATTAATGTACATATAAAATTGAAGGTCATTGCATTTGACTAATATATACTATAACACTTAGAACATTCAAAACGTTTTACAATTTTTTGGTGCAATTTAAGAAAACAACACCAGAACTATTGTATGGATAAGAAAAGTTAGAGATAAAATCCAAGTAAATTTGAAGTTTAATTAAAAGCAATCAACAATAGATTCATATATTAATAAGTTGTCCTAGTTATATTTGTAATTTGATGAAATTATTAATTTATGATATTGATGGTACCACTAGTTTATACAGGGTTTTTCTGGAAAAATATTGTCTTATTATTTTATCGAATTTTGTAAATTTTTGAACTGACCCAAGTTGGGATTAGAGAAAATTATTATTTTAAAGAGTTTATTAATTTATAGAGGTTTATATATATATATATATATATATAATTTGTTCTTGAAATTATATCCACGTACTTGTTTATTCTTTGGGTTTTTTTTATTAATAATTCTCATATATTTATCTTTTGGTCACTTGAGTGAGATCTTATGTTATGTGGAAAACTCAAATACTATCAATTTTTAAAAACTATGAAGAAAAAAATAATACAGATACAAAATATAAAATTGCACTATGTTCGTAGCATGCAAATCTTTTCCTACCACCGTATGCTGTCTTCGAGTACAGTCTAAAATAGATAAATAAAACCAAACAAGTCGTCGGTGAAAGTAAATGATTTTAGGTGGCTTGAGTTATGGAATGGCCCATATGGAGTTTGATGTGTGGTACTTTGGTAGGTTTCTTAATTTTTGGGTGTTAAAATGTTACCATAAAAATCTTTAAATTTCAGTTAGAATATAATTTTTTTTGGATGTGGTAGGGGTGGATGGAGCTTTGTGTTTACTTTGTGTTGGATGTGGTAGGGGTGGATGGAGTTTTATGTCAAATCAATACTTTTGAGTGATGATGATGTATTATTTTATTATTGTTAGTTGGTGAGGTAATGATTGAATGATTATGTAATATTATGGTATGAATAATTAAAAAAATTAAACTTGATAGTTATAATTAAAAAATTTATAATTTTTATAAATTATTTAACTTGATAAAAAATAATATAGAAGTTTTATATATATCATGTATTGTAAATATATATTTTATAAATAATTAGAAAAATTAATATTCATACGTATATTTGTGTGTACCTATAACATTATAATTTTATTTATTATGGTATGAATAATTAAAAAAAATTAATATTATTTATTTTGGTATGAATAATTAAAAAAATTATAATTTTCATAAATTATTTAACTTGATACTCTATCACGCCCCAATTTTCATAATAGTAAATTTGACGAAATACCAATAATAATTCTTCAAATAAAAAGGCGTGAACTGAATATTTACTTAAAAATAAGACATGTAATTTTTATTTCAAAAGATTAATACTTAACAAACAGCGGAAGACTTGATTATATATTAGTTTTTTAAAACTAATTTAATTTAAATGTTAAATGTACCAAAATATGATTAGCTCCTAAGAACTTAACTAGAAAAATATTGGATAAATAAATAACTTGTTTTTTTTTAATTATAATTGCTTGAGAATATGTTAATCAGGCTTCTAATTATTATTCTTCATTTAAAATTATTTTCCTATTACTGTTGTGAGCTTGAGATGTTGTATAGGTGACTATATTCATAGACCATGTTTATATATTAAGTACGCACATTTTTAGAAATATTTATTTTGGAGTCATATTATGATAAATCAGTACGGAAGTTTGGGACTTGTTCTAATAGTTTTAAGTTCAGGGTTAATTCCAATTATTTTCTGAGAAGATTTAATTATCTATATCGAAATTTTATATATATTATGTATTGTAAATATATATATTATTTAAAATAATGTAATAAAATTAACATTTATACGTATATTTGTGTGTACCTATAACAATTTAATATAATAATTTTAAATATATTCCTCATTTAAATTTAGCAGCAAGGTTAAACAAAATAAATTATCCAGTACATATAACCATTCTCAAGTGTCTTAAAATCATATCTAGAGTATTTGTTGATTTTGCCACATAGAATTTGCAATTGCATCTCTACGCTGCCCTTGTTCATCGATGGATTCTCTTGTTGCATTTCTTGCAATCAATACACAAAATTTATTTTTTATAAATAATTGTCCGAATTAATATTTTAAGTAAAAAAAATATTACTCTCTCCGTTTCAAAGGACGCTTCACACTTACTATTTTTTCGTGTTTAAGCGAGCAATTCTTTTTATTAATATTTAAAATCATAAAATAATTTTTAAGGAGGAGACAAAATATGGTGCATAGAATAAGTGGAAAAATAGATAAATTATATATATAATTAATGTGGAAGATAAAATATTATTTTATTATTGTTAGTTAGTAAAATAATAATTAGATATAAGAAAAGTAGGAGAGATGATGAGTTTGTGTAAGAAAAAGTTGTGATGTGATAGTTTTAGGGGTGTAGATGTATAATAGGGGTGGATGTGTATATGGATGGAGGATGGGATGTGCAAATCCAAAAAGTGACTGGGAGGGGGGGAAGTCCATCCCCCATCCGGATGTGTCCAGCGCAAAGTAAACACCCCCATAATGTTTGCCAAAAGTTATTGTGTGAATCTTCTTATATAAATTACTTTGCAATACATTTTAGGGTTTTTCTACGGTCAGGAACACTTTCCCCCTTTCTAACGTCAGTAAACCAATACAAACTTGACACGTCATCTTATTTCGCCTTTAGCGATTTGGTTTTGCACTTAGAAAAAAATAATTAATTTAAAAATATATATATAAAATTACTATTATATCCTTATAGTAAAAAAAATCAAAATACAAATTTACACACTTTTATACTAAAATTATGATAATTACAAGTGGAATGCGACTTTGTTATTTGAATAAAGTGAGACGTTTTCTTGGACTTTAACTTTTCTCGTGGGACCCGCAATTCCGGCATCTTCTTCTTCAATTTTCCGGCCGACTCAAGCTTTCCAATTTGATCGGCGGTTGCGGCTTCTCCTCTGGTTTTTTCGACAAGCGGTGGCTGAGCTTCAGTTTCCAGCAACAATGATCTTGCTATTTTGGACAGAGCTTCGAAATTCCGGTGATGTTTTCCAGTCGATGATTATGGCGACGAGTAACAACTTCCATCGATTCCTCACGGCAGCTTTCCGGCGACGAGCTTTGTCTCCAGCTCTGACGAATTTCTGCTTCTTTTTCCGCCGTCGAAAGCTTTCCGGCGATGACTTTCTTTCTCTCTCTTCTGTGAACAAATTTCCAGCAGCAATGGAGTTTTCCGGCGAACTCCATTAATTCCGGCACGAAGCTTCTCCGGCGACAATCAATTCGACGAACAGTGGTGTGAGAATTTTCGACGAACAATGTGTTTTTCAATTTCCGGCTTGAGAATTTTCTGGTTGAGCTCCCAACTTCCATTAATGGCGTGAAGCTAGGGATGCCTGGGTAAGTGTAACTATATTATGGTGTGTTGTTGCGTACTTGATTATACACGCATTTTTTACGAATTTGTTTACTATCAAGATTTAACAGATTAAAAAAGTTTACAGTGTTTGTTGTGCACGTGTTTCTGACGTGAGCTATGGTGGTGTGAGAATTTTCGGACGAATAGTACGTTTTTCAATTTCCTACGAACCACTTTCCGGCGACGTAATCTTCTTCCTCGACGCGAAGCTTTCCCATTCCGGCGGGTTCAAGCTTTTCGGCGACAGGGATGGCTTTTCCGGCGTTTTTCCACCATGAATGGCGAATTGAAGCTTTCCGACGAAGAGCTCCAATTTTCGGCGATCGAATTGCATTGGTGTCGGCTCTGTTTCTTCTCTCTATTTTCTTCTTTCTCTATCTCTTAATAAGCTTCAAGATTAATTGGTGGACTAAAAGAAAGCCACGTCCTTTTCTTCTTCTATCATCTTGGTCAAAGTCTCGTCAACTTGATTAAGCACACGGGCCTTTCTTTTCTTATATTAGATGGACATATCTCCAACTAATTTCAAATGGGCCAAAATAATTCGTAAATTAATTCTAGGGCCCATTTTAATTCTTCTCCATCTCAATTTCTTCAATCAACCTTAATAAATCAAATGCTTGTATTTTGCTTACAAAAATTTTCAATTTTATCTACAAAATAAACAAAACACCTTTCTTGACAAATAAGCTCACTTGATCAAATTAATGTAAATAATTGCAAGAAACTCTATAAAATTAAGCGAATTAAATACACGGATTTCAAGCAATTTCAAAAAAAAAAAAAAATTCATTCTACGTTACAAATATTGATTCCAAATAATTAGTAAGTCTATTTTTGAATATATATTTTCGTAATTGGTTTCCTAAATTGTTGTTTAGTGGATATCCTTATTAAAGAGTATTAGTTATTTTCATTAAAAAGTATTAGTTGTTTTCACTAAGGGTATGATTGGTATGTTTTAATAGAATAACAGTTGAATGAAATGAACTCATGAATGGAATGATGTAAGAATGATCATTCCTATGATTGATACGGACTAGGAATGAAATGTAATTATTGTGTGTAGCTATTTAAAATTAGTATTGTTATAGGTTGTTGAAATAATTATTTAATGACAATATTAATAATGATTGTTAGAATTTTTATATATATTTGTAATAAAAATATTTTTAATAAAAAATACTTATAACAAATGTTTTTAATAATACTTATAATTATAAAAAAAATAACATTATACTACTATTATTTAATAATTTTTAAATTAATATTTTTTTATAATTGTTGGAATTATTATTTAATATTTATTTTTGTAATTATTACATATGTCTTTTAATTGTATTATTAATATTTTAGTAAAATTATTAGTATTATTTATTTTTAAGGTTATTTAAGATAACTTTTATAATCAAATATTATTATTTTTATTTTTATTAATATATAAGTAGTAATTATTATATATACTGTAGAAATATAATATTATTGTTGACAATTATTATATTATTATTATTATTATGGTTGAAAGTGGTTATTATTATTTTTAATACTACTTATAATTTTACCAAGTAGAATTATTTTATTGATATTTTTATTTTTGAGTATTAATAATAATATTATTATTGTTGTGTTGGGAAAATAGGGGTGCCCGGAATCTATTCGGGATGAAATTTAAATACGAATTTAAATACAATTATTACTAGCATGAATTAATCCTAATTAATTCAAATAATAATTCCAACAACTAATTATCATCATGCATGTTAAATTAATTTCACATATTTAACTAGGCGGAATTAAACAAGTAAATATGTGATTAACGTACCTCTCGTAGTATTGGCCTTTGGATATACGGGACACTTGTAATCTCGCTCTATCAACCCAAAGCCTTCTCAAGTATTTCCCTTTTCACCTCACTTGATCGCCGGTGGGAGACGCTTTCAAGTAATTTAATAAACTAAGGAAAAAGAAAAATATCTATGCTTCTTGATTTTTCCAACACATGGAATTATGTACTTGGGGATGAAATAATCATCCCCTATTTATAGAGGGTAGGGGCCGAAAATTAGAGGAGATATGGGCTTGGAAAAAATCTTTTCTTAGTCTCTAAGAAATCTTGAATATATCTCATATATTATTTTCTCCATAATAAAATATTCCACAAAAATCTCACTCTTATTTTCAAGCTTATAGTTTTCGAAAACTTCAAGGATAAAATCTAAGATTTGGATCTTCTTGAATATATGAGATATTCTTGTATTCCTAGAATACATATCTTTCATAATATCTTTCCAAGAAAATCAAGAAAATCTTATTTCTTTTTTATTCCTAATTTTCGAAAATTATAATAAAAAATCAGCATTGATATATTCTTTATTTTTAATCACCTTATCATTATTGGGCTACTTAATTGGGCTACTTGAGGGGCCTTAAGGAGAATTAAGATTGGACCTCCTAATGGACTTCTGAATTTCAATATTGAGCCACAATATAATTCAGCCCATTAATATTAATTATTACCACTAATAAATTAATATTGCACTATCCATCTTAATCCATATTACGATAATATGGGCTCCCGGTTATTATTTCCCGCGTTTAAGATTATCAAGTCCATTAATTAATTAAGCTTCTGAATAGCTCTAAATTAATTAATATATTTCACCTTGGAGTAAAGACAGCTCAACATTATTATTCGTACCGAAGAAACTAATTCTTCACTTGCAAGATTTGGTACAATAAAACTTTTGAGCCCACCAAGGGGACTAATCACACGAGCCGTACTCGCACGCGTTTCTCCGTATTAAATCTTAGCAACCGTCGTATGATTAATATTACTGCCCAAGACACAAAGTTCGAAGCCACAATGATTCTCACCCAACATGAATCAAAGCAGTAACTATTAAACACACACGGTCCTATTTAAGTGACGGAGATTAAGAAATCAACAACCACTGAGGTCTAATTCTTCACCTTTCAGAACAGAAGAATTTATCCTCGCTGTAGGACCTCTTCAACACATACTAAATGTGCTAGTGCAATCTCTTAGTCAAGACAGACCAATCTGAGCCTTACACATCGACCTTTCACGGCGGATTGTTCAATTCCACCTGGGTCGTGAATTGTACGTTTAGTTACAAGTAAACTGTTAATGTTGTCTTCCGTGATCGGGTATCACCACATTAACTACAATGTAACATGTACTATATATTGAACGGTTTGCAATAGAAATTCAACATTCAATTATATCTAAAGCAAATGTGATAAAAGAATTATTCTCATAAATCTAGTGTTTGATACACGAGTTATACAAAGTAAAAGCATACTTTCACGTATAACTCCAACAATCTCCCACTTATACTTAAAGTCTGCTTTTAGTATACATCACGCATGTCTTAGTGTAGTAGCTCTACGTGACATCTCATGTCAACCTACACTAACCTAATAATTCCTCCCACTTATACTTAAAGCAGATTGGCAATAGTCTTGACTCCCATTCCATCCACATGTCTCTCGAATGTATTCAGAGGCAGACCCTTTGTGAATGGATTTACTAGGTTGTCCCTGACGCATATCTTTGCCATCTCTTTATCTCCTCTCTTAACGATTTCTCGTATAAGATGGTGTTTTCTTTCAATGTGTTTGCTGGCCTTGTGGGCTCTCGGTTCCCTTGAATTTGCAACTGCCCCGGTATTGTCACAAAAGACAGTTATCTTGTCGGGCAAATTCGGAACTACGTCCAAGTCCACTAAGAAGTACTTGAGCCAAACCGCTTCTTTCGCTACTTCACAAGCAACTACTTATTCGGCTTCCATGGTCGAATCTGCGATGCATTTCTGCAAATCGCTTCTCCATGTCATGGCTCCTTCTCCCATGCAAAACACACTACCCGAGGTAGGTATTTTAGAGTCTATGTCTGATTGGAAATTTGAGTCCGTGTATCCCATGGGAATTAGGTTGTCTGATTGTTAAATCAGCATTCCATACTAAGTTCTTTTCAGAAACTAAAGAACGCATTTAATTGCAATCTAATGTGCTTTCCCGGGGTTACTTTGATATCTTGCCATCATGCCCACGGCAAAGCAGATATCCGGTCTCGTACACAACATTGCATACATAAGACTTCCTACGTCCGAAACGTACGGAACGTCTTTCATGTCATCTATCTCCACTTGCGTCTTAGGGCATATTTCTTTAGATAGATGGATTCCGTGCCTAAAAGGTACAAAACCTTTCTTGGAATCTTGCATGCTGAAATGCTTCAAAACAGTGGCTTTGTATGAAACTTGCGATAAACCTAACATCCTCCTCTTGGATCTCGAGTGAACTTGATCCCAAGGATGTGACCGGCTTTCCCTAAGTCCTTCATATCAAACTGATTTGACAGACATACCCTTACGTCTGACAATACCTTTACATTGTTTCCAATGAGCAGAATATCGTCTACGTATAATACTAAGAATACCACCGCAGTTCCGTCACACCTTTTATACACACAACTTTCGAACTTGTTTTGATCTCAAACCCATAAGACTTAATAACTTGATCAAAACACTGGTTCCAAGTACGCGACGCTTGCTTAAGTCCATAAAATGGATCTCTTAAGCTTGCATACGAGGTGCTCTTGGCCTTTTTCAACGAAACCTTTGGGTTGTTGCATATAGATCCCATCAAGACTTCCGTTAAGGAAAGCTGTCTTGACATCCATTTGCCAGATCTCGTAATCTAAGTGCGCAGCGATCGACAAGAGAATCCGGATGGACTTAAGCATAGCTACAGGCCACAGGCCACAAGCCTTGCTTTGAAGGTCTCTACCCTTCCGTCCGGTCCTCTTTTCCTCTTGTACACCCACTTGCATCCAATGGGCTCTACCCCATTAGGTGGATCAACCAACTCCCACACTTGATTATAATCCATCGAACCCACCTTGGTTTCCATTGCGGTTTGCCACACTTCCGCGTCTTTGTCTTGGATTGCCTCGTCGTACGTTCATGGGTCTGATTCATCGCCGGGAATCAAATCCGAAGATTCTCCAATTCCCATGAATCTCTCGGGTTGCCTTGCGATCCTCCCACTACGACGGGGTTCCGGTTGTGAAGGTATGACGTGTGGTATATCATCTTGTATACTTGGTATAGGAGTTTGCCCTCTTAACTCGTCTAAGGTAATCTCACTTCTGGGCTTTCTTTTGTTCATATAGTCTTCCTCCAAGAATTTAAAGTGCGAACTAATCACGGTCTTTCAATCCTTGAGACTATAGAACATACACCCTTTCGTTCCCATGGGATATCCTATAAACAACCTTAATTCCGAACATGGATCGAATTTACCGGCTTCCTTGTCTAGCACGTATGCCGGACAACCCCAAATCTGCAAGTGTCTTAGACTGGGCTTGCGCCCCGGTCCACAATTCCATTGGGGTTTTAGGAACCGATTTGGATGGCACCAAGTTTAGAATATAAGTTATTGTTTCCAAGGCGTTACCCCAAAACGACTTGGGTAAATCCGAATAACTCATCATGGATCTGACTATTTCTAAAAGAGTCTGGCTCCTTCGTTCCGCCACACCGTTCTATTGAGGGGTTCCCGATGTGGTCAACAGGGATACAATCCCTTCTTCCGATAGGTAGTTCAAGAATTCATTGCTAAGGTATTTGCCTCCACGAACAAATCGTAGAGACTTGATACTTCTTTCCCTATGCATCATAAGGTAGATGTATCCATATCTCGAGTAATCATTGAAAAAGACAATTTACTCATACCCCTTCTTGCTATGATCGTCATTGAACCACACATATCGGTATGAACAAGTTCTAACACTTCCGTGGTTCTATTCCCCTTGGCTCCAAATGCCCTCTCGGTCATTTTACCCTCTAAACAGGATTCACAAGTTGGAAACGGTTCGACTTGGAATGATTCCAAGGATCCGTCTTTCACCAATCTCTCTATCCACTTTAGATTAATATGACCTAGTTTAAGATGCCATAGAAGTGTTTCGTTCATCTCCGAAGAACGCTTTCTTTTATTACTCGAAATAATCGATGTGTTATTAGATTCAATTTTGTAAGTGGTGTGCCCAAATGATGGTATAAAGATCATCCATTGAAGTTCCGGAACAGATAAACTCATCGTTTCAAGCAATAATAACATCCTTATTAAAAGAAACTGAGTATCTATTCAAATAGTTTAGAAACTGAAGGTTGAGTTCTTTCTAAACTAGGAACATGAGGAACGTCTCTCAAGACCATAACTCTATCTTCACAAGATAGGCGCACTTCTCCCACTGCTTCAGCTGCCACTCTCGTAGCATTGCCCGATGTGATGGGGATCTCACTTCCGTTAAGTCGTCGGGTTAGCTTAAACCCATGAAACAAATGTGATCAGTAGCTCTCGTATCCACTATCCACGAATAGACAGCATACGCCACTTCACAAGTTTCGACGACTAAGGTGTGTGAATTACCTAACTTTCCTAGCCTCTTAGGCTTGGAACAGGCAGACCTCCATTGTCCTCTCTCACCGCAACTAAAACACTTCCCCTTCGATGCTTGCCTTTGCATTTGCCTTTCGCAACAATTGGATTTGCTTGGATCCGGCCTTTGGTTCTCTTCCTCTTTTTCCCTCCCTTGGGACCAAAAGAGGTAGACGAACCATTAGCCACCATAGCACTAGACTGGTGCTCCATTATCACCTCCACCAAAACTAAAGCTTGCAAGAGCTCGGGCAAACGACTTGTCCGTTCATTCATCTGACAGTTCAGATGAAACTACTCAAAGCTTCTCGGTAGGGAATGGTATATGAAATCAATCAAAATCCGCACCAAGTACTTCCAACTTGTTAAGGTATGCCATTATCTCGAGAACGTGCTCCCTCACGGGCGTTCCTTCCACCATTTCCAACTTGACCGAGTCATGTTTGGTGAACTGATTAGTCATGGGATTCTGATGTGAAAACATCTCTTCAAGGTGTTCCATGATTTCAACAGCGGATACAATGTCTTCATGAACGCGCCTCAAATCCTCAGATAGAAATGTCAAGATGATGCACTTCATTCATTGTCACGCTTCCGATCATAAACTGTCTCTTCCCATTGCTTGACTTATCATTAGGCTTGCCGGGTATATTAACATAAATAACCCAATTGTGTTTTCGTGCAGTAAGGACAAATTTAAAAAAAAAAATTCCAATCGATATAATTCTCTCCAAAAAGTTTATTAACTTTAAGTATATTAAACAGTGGATTAAAAGGTTGTGACATGATGAAATGAGAATAAAACATACATTCATATCAATATCTAGAAAAATATAAAATTATCACATAATTCGATCACATCAATTATATTGAAACCTTAAAACAATATAATCATGCATCAGCCAACATCTCGAAACAATTTAAATGCGCCACGAGGGGTGGTCTATACATTTAAATACATTCAAGCGGATCACAAACTTGAAAGTTACAAATCCTTAATTCAAAATTAATAGTTGGCTCCCACTTTGACCACATAGAAATTGACAGGGACTCCGAGGGGAGTAAGTTAATATCAATTTCCTATGCCTAAGTAATAACCATAATTAAATACAGGATTATTATTTCGCTTTGAGCAAGCTACTCGTGGTGAGGGTCAATACCGCCACTAGTAATAATCCACAATCATCCATTCGGAATTTATTCATGTGAAATCCGTTCTTTTGGCCGATCCGAGGGGGAAATGTATTCCAAAAAAACTTCACAAATAAATAAATTATGGAGGCCAAAATAATCCAATTTTAATATCCGGAATAAAATTGCGATTATAAAAACATACTTAGTAATTTTCGAAAGTAAGGTTTTTCTTGGACAATTAAATTCATGCAAACACATATTAACAAATAATAAAAATTGCACGAAATAAAACATCCATCAAAACAAAATTAAACACATTGGAGCACTCAATTCCAATTGTCACGGTTTAATTTCTTCACGTCTTGATGCGAAAAATCGTCCTTGTTGCTTTCCGACGTTCGTCTCGACGTGCTCCCACTCGAACAACAACACTTCTTCAAAAACAGCATCGTTTGGGGTTCGGGACGACGTTTAAAAACACACGGAAAAAAAACACGAACCGAAAAAATTCCACGGCCTGAGATACAGCGCGCGTCGGCCCACGAAGTGGGCCCGCGCGCTTCCCGGCCCGAGAAGCGCTGGAAAAACGCCCGAGGCTCGCCGAAGTGCAGCCCCGAGGCGCTGCACGGAAGCGCGCCGAGGCGCACCCGAGGCGCCCCGAGGCGCTGCAGGCCCTCGCCGAGGCGCGCGCGCGCGGTGCGCGCGGCGTCTTGCGCCCGCTGCGCACGGCGTGCGCCGTGCACCCCCGTGCGCCGTTTTTTTCGCCGTTCGTCCTCGTTTTCTTCACCCCTAGCATGATTTTACCTCCATACACGCGCCACGCTTGTATGCGTCGTCCGGGTACGCCGTTTTTAATTCTTCGTTCTTCGTCACGATCCGGTTATAATTTATTATTTTTTTTTACAAAAAAAATAAATACTAGATCTAGACTAGTCTATTACAATGATCGAATCAAAATAAAAACAACTAATCTACTCGTGGATTTTCTCACGAGAAAAACGAATTCGAACGAATCAAATTAAAAAACAATTAATTTACACGCATGAAAATTAACAACATTAAAACCATGACAATTGGATACCTGCAAAAAAGATCTAACAATTCTACTATCCAATTTCAATTTAATGTTTAACAATTTAAATTCCAATTTAAAATTCAGAGCCCGAAACCGTGGCTCTGATACCAGTTGTTGGGAAAATAGGGGTGCCCGGAATCTATTCGGGATGAAATTTAAATACGAATTTAAATACAATTATTACTAGCATGAATTAATCCTAATTAATTCAAATAATAATTCCAACAACTAATTATCATCATGCATGTTAAATTAATTTCACATATTTAACTAGGCGGAATTAAACAAGTAAATATGTGATTAACGTACCTCTCGTAGTATTGGCCTTTGGATATACGGGACACTTGTAATCTCGCTCTATCAACCCAAAGCCTTCTCAAGTATTTCCCTTTTCACCTCACTTGATCGCCGGTGGGAGACGCTTTCAAGTAATTTAATAAACTAAGGAAAAAGAAAAATATTTATGCTTCTTGATTTTTCCAACACATGGAATTATGTACTTGGGGATGAAATAATCATCCCCTATTTATAGAGGGTAGGGGCCGAAAATTAGAGGAGATATGGGCTTGGAAAAAATCTTTTCTTAGTCTCTAAGAAATCTTGAATATATCTCATATATTCTTTTCTCCATAATAAAATATTCCACAAAAATCTCACTCTTATTTTCAAGCTTATAGTTTTCGAAAACTTCAAGGATAAAATCTAAGATTTGGATCTTCTTGAATATATGAGATATTCTTGTATTCCTAGAATACATATCTTTCATAATATCTTTCCAAGAAAATCAAGAAAATCTTATTTCTTTTTATTCCTAATTTTCAAAAATTATAATAAAAAATCAGCATTGATATATTCTTTATTTTTAATCACCTTATCATTATTGGGCTACTTAATTGGGCTACTTGAGGGGCCTTAAGGAGAATTAAGATTGGACCTCCTAATGGACTTCTGAATTTCAATATTGAGCCACAATATAATTCAGCCCATTAATATTAATTATTACCACTAATAAATTAATATTGCACTATCCATCTTAATCCATATTACGATAATATGGGCTCCCGGTTATTATTTCCCGCGTTTAAGATTATCAAGTCCATTAATTAATTAAGCTTCTGAATAGCTCTAAATTAATTAATATATTTCACCTTGGAGTAAAGACAGCTCAACATTATTATTCGTACCGAAGAAACTAATTCTTCACTTGCAAGATTTGGTACAATAAAACTTCTGAGCCCACCAAGGGGACTAATCACACGAGCCGTACTCGCACGCGTTTCTCCGTATTAAATCTTAGCAACCGTCGTATGATTAATATTACTGCCCAAGACACAAAGTTCGAAGTCACAATGATTCTCACCCAACATGAATCAAAGCAGTAACTATTAAACACACACGGTCCTATTTAAGTGACGGAGATTAAGAAATCAACAACCACTGAGGTCTAATTCTTCACCTTTCAGAACAGAAGAATTTATCCTCGCTGTAGGACCTCTTCAACACATACTAAATGTGCTAGTGCAATCTCTTAGTCAAGACAGACCAATCTGAGCCTTACACATCGACCTTTCACGGCGGATTGTTCAATTCCATCTGGGTCGTGAATTGTACGTTTAGTTACAAGTAAACTGTTAATGTTGTCTTCCGTGATCGGGTATCACCACATTAACTACAATGTAACATGTACTATATATTGAACGGTTTGCAATAGAAATTCAACATTCAATTATATCTAAAGCAAATGTGATAAAATAATTATTCTCATAAATCTAGTGTTTGATACACGAGTTATACAAAGTAAAAGCATACTTTCACGTATAACTCCAACATGTTGACATGTTGGAATTATAAGATAATATTATATAAATGAAAATAAGTGATGATATTTTTGGAAAATAATAATTTCTTAACACGTGGAATACATAAACTCATGTGTTATAGAAAGAACCAATATTCCACATTATTGGGAATCATCAATCCTTCTAGAATCACTATTTCATTTTTAAAAACATATCAAACATGATATTTAGAATAGATTAAGGAATGATCATTCCATTCCATATCTATTCCATCATACCAAGCATGCCCTAAAGAGTTTTAATTTGTTTTCACTATACAACTTATACCTTTAAATGAAAGCAGCTAATACTACTATTTAGTGAAAACAACAAATACATTTCAATAATTCATGTATGTACTATTTTCACGCTATACTTTGTCTTCAAAATAATTATGTGTATAAAAGTTTTATTTATATTATAATTAGATATGGAAAAATAATTACAAGTGTTAATATGTGGAAAAATAATTATTTCTATAAAATTAAATAAATAAAACCATAAAATAAAATAAATAAAAGCATTAAAAAAATAGAATTAAAAAAAAATTTATGAACAATCTTTGTCGTTCCATCTTCATCAGACAGTCTTCCAAGATTTCAAATTAGTATTCTTATAGGGAAAAATCGAGTTAAAAGAGGGATATATATTTGGATTTAATGGAACAAAGTACTGATGCAAATTTGAATAATGTAATGGAGGGAATTGCCTTCCACATCTCTTTTGATTTTTCAAAATTCCTCTATTTTTTTTTTCAAATTGCCTTCAACATTTAAATTTTCTAATTCACGTCTATATTCCATTAAACTAATTAATAAGAAAATGGAGTCATCTCTTTTGATTTTTTAAATTCTTCAACATTTTTTTAAAGAAAAAAAAATTGCCTCCAATCATTTTGATTTTTTAAACCCAAGTGAAAAGAGTAATATTATTTTTTAAAACAAGTGATACTATTCAAAAGTAGTGCACATGCAACTGTTTGTGATTTACTAATTAAACATAATATTTAAAATATAACATAGATTCTAATGATGATTCCAGTATAACATGGATAAATATAGTACATTGTTTTTTTTTTTTTCGAGTTATATTATAGTGTTTGTGACTTAAGGTATAGGATACATAAGGATTAAAATTTTGCAAAAAATGGTGTACTATGCAAGACTAAAGTGTTAATGAATACTAATTTGAAATCTTGAGAGACTAAAGTTTGATGAAGATGGAATGACGAAGATTGTTCAATTTTTTTTAATGGTTTTATTTATTTAATTTTATAGAAATAATTATTTTTCCATATATTAACACTTGTAATTATTTTTGCATATCTAATTATAATATAAATAAAACTTTTCTACACATAATAAATTTGAAGACAAAGTATAGCGTGAAAATGGTTCATACATGAATCATTGAAGGGTATTGGTTATTTTCACTAAAGCGTAGTATTAGCTATTTTTATTGAAGGGTATTAGTTGTTTTCACTGAAAAATATTAGTTGTATAGTGAAAAAAAATTAAGTCTCTTTAGTGAAACTGAAAACAAATAATACCCTTTAATTAAAACAACTAATACTCTTTAATAAAAATAACTAATACCCTTTAATAAGGATAGGCACTAACGTAGAATGAATTTTTAAAAAAAAATTGCTTGAAATTCGTGCATTTAATTCGCTTAAATTTATAAAGTTTATTGCATTTATTTACATTAATTTGACTAAGTGAGATTAATTGTCGAGAAATGTATTTTGTTTATTTCGTAGGTAAAATTGAAATTTTTTGTAAGTAAAATATGTACAAGCATTTGATTTATTGAGGTCTATTGAAGAAATTGAGATGGAGAGGAATTAAAATGGGCTCGAAAGTTAATTTCCTAATAATAATTTGGGCCAGATTAGTTGGAGATAAGTCCATATAATATAAGAAAAGAAAGGCTCATGTGCTTATTCAAATTGATGAGGCTTTGACCAAGATGATAGAAGAAGAAAAGGACGGGCTTTCCTTTAGTCCACCAATTAATCTTTGAAGCTTATTAAGAGAGAGAAACAAGAGCTATGCTAGTTAGAGAAAGAAGAAAACAGAGATAAGAAACAGAGCCGACAGCAGTGTAATTCGATTGTCGGAAATTGAAGCTCTTCGCCGGAAAGCTTCAATTCGCCATTCATGGTGGAAAAATGCCGGAAAGCCATCCTTATCGCCGAAAAGCTTGAACCCGCCGGAATGGGAAAGCTTCGCGTCGAGGAAGAAGATTACGTCGCCGGAAAGTGGTTCGTAGGAAATTGAAAAGCGTACTGTTCGTCGGAAAATTCTCTAAGACCGGAAAATTCTCACACCATCATAGCTCACGTCAGAAACACGTGCACAACAGTAGACAAACACTGTAAACTTTTTTAATCTGTTAAATCTTGATAGTAAACAAATCCGTAAAAAATGTGTGTATAATCAAGTACGCAACAACACACTATAATATAGCTACACTTACCCAGACATCCCTAGGTTCATGCCATTAATGGAATCTGGGAGCTCCGACCAGAAAATTCTCTAGCCGGAACTTGAAAAAATATTGTTCATCGGAAACAATGTGTAGATGTTGATTACGACTAGCAATATTTTGAGTATAATTTTAATTTTAATAATATGCAAAAAGATTAATATTATAAATTATTTAAAATAAAAAGGGTATTTTTGTAATTTTATATTTATTAATATAATTTATTAATAGAGCGATACAGTGCAATTGCAATATGCATATGGCAAACGCTCTAATGCAGAGTGCAATCCATTAAAAAAATATTATACGTTGGATCTTCGATCTAACGATAATTAAAGAGATTACTGACGTCAGAAAGGGCGAAAGCTTTACTGACCGTAGAAAAGCCCTACATTTTACTATAACAATTCAAACTTTTTGGTGTAAATAACTTATCTATATATATATAATAACGTTAACCGGCCTACATTTGGAAACCATTGAATTTTCCCGCCAAAATTATTACTAAATTGAGTATTAAATCTTTGGTATATATCGTTAAAATATATTTTATTATATTACATCTTTGAAATATATTTTATTATAAATATTGCCAAATAATATATTTTTGAAATATAATTTATAACAAATATTGAGAAATAATATAGAAATATGATGAATATATCTTTGAAATATATATTATGATAAATTCCTACATTTTGTAGTAAAAAAGATATTTCAATTATTTTAAAATAATATCTTTTAAATATTTTTGTAAATGATAAATGTATATAAACAGTTCCATATATAGTTTGTAAAAGTTTATTTTTTTGTAAAATTTATTAAAATAAATATTTATTAATCTAAAAATTGGTCAAATTAGTTTCATCATAAAATTGATTTACAACTAATATCTTCAATAAAATCATCTATATATATATATATATATATATATATATATATATATATATATAATAACGCTGACCGGCCTACATTTGGAAACCACTGAATTTTACCGCCAAAACTATTACTAAATTGAGTATTAAATCTTTGGTATATATCGTTAAAATATATTTTATTATATTACATCTTTGAAATATATTTTATTATAAATATTGCCAAAGAATATATTTTTGAAATATAATTTATAACAAATATTGAGAAATAATATAGAAATATGATGAATATATCTTTGAAATATATATTATGATAAATTCCTATATTTTGTAGTAAAAAAGATATTTCAATTATTTTAAAATAATATCTTTTAAATATTTTTGTAAATGATAAATGTACATAAACAATTTGATATATAGTTTGTAGAAGTTTATTTTTTGTAAAATTTATTAAAATAAATATTTATTAATCTAAAAAAAAAAGGAATAAGATCACTCTTTAATTTTTGGCAAAGTATAGAGTTAAAATGGTGCATACATGAACCATTTGAAGTGTATTAGTTGTTTTCACTTAAGAGTATTAGTTGTTTTTACTGAAGGGTATTAGTTCTGGTATGTATTAGTTATTTACACTGAAGAATATTAATTCTGGAGGATATTAGTTATTTTCACTGAAGGGAATGTTGAAGAGTACGAAGAATATTAGTTGTTTAACTAAAGGATATTAGTTGATTATACTAAAGGGTATTAATGGTTATACTAAAAAGTATTGTAAAATGATTTATGTATGAACCAATTTCACTCTATACATACTCTTAATTTTTTGTAGAAGAGAGATTTTCTAGATTAATTACTTCAAAGAAATATTAGAGTAGAAATATACCAATTAATATATCAATATATTATATTGAGCAAACCACCAAATACATATGAGCATTTACATGTAAAGGATATTAATGGTTATACTAAAAAGTATTACAAAGTGGTTTATGTATGAATCAATTTCACTTTATACATACTATTTATTTTTTGTTAGACGAGAGAGTTTATCTAGATTAATTACTTCGGAGAAAGATTGTAGTAGACATATAACAATTAAGAGTAGGTCTTTTGTGTTTCATGTCATAAGACAGTGGGATATATATATATATATAATAACGCTAACCGGCCTACATTTGGAAACCATTAAATTTTTCCGCCAAATATTATTGCTAAATTGAGTATTTTTTTAAAATCTTTGATATATATCTCTAAAATATATTTTATTGTAAATATTAAAGATAATTGTTTACAAAATATATTTGATATATTTTTTAATTATAGTCAATAATAAATATTGAGAAATAATATAAAAATATATTGAATATATCTTTGAAATATATATATTATGATAAATCCCTCTATTTTGTAGTATAAAAGATATTTAAATTATTTTAAAATAATATTTATTAAATATTTTTGTGAATGATAAATGTATAGAAATAATTCTAATATATAGTTTGTAGAAGTTTATTATGGGAATAATATCACTCTTTAAATTTTGGCAAAATATAGAATGCAAATGATTCATATACGAACCATTTGAAGTATATTAGTTGTTTTCACTGAAGGGTATTAGTTATTTTCACTAAAGAATATTAGTTCTGGAGGGTATTAATTATTTTCACTAAAGGGTATTAGTTGAAGGGTACAAAGAGTATTAGTTGTTTAACTAAGGTGTATTAGTTAATTACACTAAGTGGTTATACTAAAAATTATTGCAGAGTGGTTTGTGTATACACCAATTTCACTCTATACATACTCTTAATCGGCCTACATTTGGAAACCATTATAATTTTTCCGCCAAAATTATTGCTAAATTGAGTAATATTCGTTTCAAATCTTTTTAAATCTTTGATATATATCTTTAAAATATATTTTACTGTAAATATTAACAGATAATTGTTTACAAAATATATTTGATATATTTTTGAATTATAATCTATAATAAATATTAAAAAATAATATAAAAATATGTTGAATATATCTTTGAAATATATATATTATGATAAATCCCTCTATTTTGTAGTATAAAAGATATTTAAATTATTTTAAAATAATAGTTATTAAATTTTTTGTGAATGATAAATGTATAGAAATAATTCTATTATGTAGTTTGTAGAAGTTTATTAAGGGAATAATACCACTCTTTAATTTTTGGCAAAATATAGAATGAAAATGATTCATACATGAACCATTTGAAGTGTATTAGTTGTTTTCACTGAAGGGTATTAGTTATTTTCACTAAAGAATATTAGCTCTGGAGCGTATTAATTATTTTCACTGAAGGGTATTAGTTGAAGGGTACAAAGAGTATTAGTTGTTTAACTAAGGTGTATTAGTTAATTACACTAGGGTATTAGTGGTTATACTAAAAATTATTGCAGAGTAGTTTGTGTATAAACTAATTTCACTCTATACATACTCTTAATTTTTGTAGAAGAGACATTATCTAGATTAATTACTTCAAAGAAAGATTATAATAGACATACAATAATTAATACATAAATATATTCTATTGGGCAAACCGCCAAATACATATGAGCACTAAACAACTAAATGGTATAAGTGGTTATACTAAATAGTATTGCAAATTAGTTTATGTATGAACTAATTTTACTCTATACATACTCTTTTTTTTTTTTTTTTTTTTTGTATAAGAGCATAATTAATTATCTAGATTAATTACTTCGAAGAAAGATTATAGTAGACAGATAAAAATTAATATATCAATATATTCTATTAGGCAAACCAACAAATACATATGAACATATTTATCATATTGGAATAAGTTTGGGAGATACCTTTGTGTTAATTAATTAACATACAAAAAAATGTATTAGTTAATGCACTTTGTCGTCTACAAAGCAAGGAAAGCGTAAGATCTCCAACGCTAGATTCGGGATAATTTCATAGGATAATATTATGAACAATGCATTTCAATTAAAGATAGAACAAAACTTTACATGGACTGACCCAACACAGGAATTGATATAAATTGAGGGTTCCAAACCCCAAAACTAGATTAAATTTGGATGCTACAAAATAATGTTATTTATTTATTTATAAAAATATATGTCAAACTTAAAAAAACATATTATACTATTAATTAATTGAGACTCATAAATTAATTGAACAATTATAGTCGTGCATCGCACGGGTTAGGTTACTAGTATCATTTAATAAAACAATTCATACATTTTATAGACTAATATTTTTTAGTGAAAATAATTTGCATTTTCCATAACCATTACCCTGTATATTAGGGGTGGTAATTGCGAACACGACACGATAGCACAATACGAATCCGACACGAAAATTGCGGGTTAGTGTTGATCTTATTGGGTTAGTGTCCTTATCGGGTCGACACGATAAGAACACGAAAATTTCGTGGCGAGTTAGTGTCGGATTAGTGTCAACACGTTAAACACGATAAAATTAACGGATAACCCATTAACCTGTTAACAACCCGTTAAGCACGAATACGATAGTGACACGAAATAACACATAACATGATAGTGACACAAAATATATTTTAATTATATTTTTACAAAAATAATAATATATAACTTTATCTTTTCAAACACATTAAAAATTTAGTCTCAAATTCTTATCCCTAACTAAAAAACAGGCAGAGGAAGCTCAACTCCCAGGCCCATCAATTTATAAACTAAGTATACTATAATGACCAAATTAAGAATAAAAATTACTTTTGGTTTGTAATCGTTTTGGATAGAATATGCTTTCTATGAACATTTGTAGTTTTTTGTGTTGAAATTTTAAATTTAGCCATCTTTTTTATCAGGTTTATATCGTGTTCGTGTCGACACGGAATGAATCCTGTCATTATCGTGTCGTGTCGACACGGAATAAGTCGTGTCATTATCGTGTCGTATCGACACGGAATGAATTGTGTCGTTATCGTGTCGTGTCGACACTAACACGAAAAATATCGTGTCGTTATCGTGTCGTGTCGTGTCGACACGGATTTTATCGTGTTCGTGTCGTGTCGGCACGGATGCTTATCGTGTCGTGTTAGTGTCGGAGCTTATCGTGTCGTGTCACTATCGTGTCGACACGAAACACGATCCGTTAGCACGAATTGCCACCCCTACTGTATATCCTTCAAAATGATTCATGTATGAAGCAGTTTTACTTTATATTTTGCCAAATTCATCATATGAAGTTGAAAAAATATGTATAGGATCATGATCTCATAGACGAGTCTCATTTAATATATTATATGATTTAAAAGATGTGTGAACTCTCAACTTAATCATATTATAAATAGAAGCATGCCCCAAATATTAAGGTGAAATTCTATTTTATGTATAAAACTGCCTCACATATTTTTTCCTTTGAAATTTATTAATGCTCAATATAATTCATATCATTTAGGAAAAGGAAAAATATTGAATTATTTTATAAAGAGTATGTATAGAGTGAAATTGGTTTATATATGAATCACTGAAGAGTATTAGTTGTTTTTACTGAAGAGTATTACTGGTTTACACTGAAGAGTTTTAGTTCATTTCCACTGAACAACTAAGACTCTTTAGTATAAATAAGTAATACTCTTCAGTAAATACAACTAATACTCTTCAATAAAAACAACTAATACCCTTCGATGATTTATATATAAACCAATTTCACTCTATACTTTGTCTTTTATAAAATACCAATTGCCTTGAAAAAACAATGAACAAGTAGAGTGATATAATTTATTTATTTTTAATCAAAGTAGAGTAATATAATGAACACGTAAGAATATGTTAAACTTGGGATGGGCCTTAGAGGTCCAGACTGGGGATTTTAATGTCCGTGATTTGTAGTGTCTGATTATATACCCCTCCACAATAAATAAATACACCTTCAAAATTTAATTAAAAAAATAAGTGGGACATAAATATCCTCTACTATAATTTTTTTTTTTTCCCAGTCGCCGGTACCGCCATCCATTCGCACTTGATTTTGATTTTTTTACGAGTGGTTATAACAGATGAATGTAAATAAATGCAAGAATGAGACTTCTTCTTTCAGCTCAAACAAAAAATAAGAACATTTGTTCATAAAATCTGGAAGAGCTAGAAAACTCACATTGTTAAATCATATTGATCTTTGGCCAAATTTATTGAAAATTATCTCGTTTACTGAACATATAAATTTGAAAAACAATATTTTTTTCAACAACATATCAATAGTTCTAACAATAGCAAAAAAAAAAAAACCATGCCAAAGAGAAATAAGAGGGGGATTCGATTTTTTGGACCACAATTTGCATCACAAATTTTGGATCTGCAAAAGTTGAGAAAACTGATTGAAGATGGAGAAGAGAAATTGAAGGGGATCCAATTTTTTCTTAAAAAAACAAAACCTTGTGAGCTGCACATGGCTGCACAGTAGTGGGGCGGCGCTTGAGCGGTTGCACAAGAGTGGGGCGGCGTTATGGGGAACTGCTATGCTTAGCGGTGGAGGTAGGCTTGTTCAATCTGCAGAGAGTGCACATAAATTTGCAGAGAATTAATAAAAGAAACTGTAAAAGAAAAGGAGAGAGAAAGGGTGTAATAGATAGTTAAATGCAGGCCGATCCTTAAAATTTTATAACCTGAGTCGATTTTCAAACTAGGCCCCTCATAATTAATTTTTTCGTACATGAATTAAAAACAATATAAAATTTTAAATAATGTAAAACATAAAAAAAAAATACTAATTTATATTTTATCACCTGTTGCATGTGCATCCCAAATTTTAGACAACTTTTATATACCAAGTTCATTATCATCTTCTATTTTTTCACCGTGCAACAAAATCTCAGATACATTTACCCTACTATTTATTATTTATTATAACTAAAATATTTATTGATATACTTGTTTTTTTTTTCATTTTATACAAATATATATTATACAAGACGTAGTATTGAAAAATAATATTGTATAAAATATAAAAGTAAATATTCAAATCATTAATTATTATTGGTCACAGTAAATCTAAAAAAAATTAGATATGTCAAATTTAAATTGAACACTTAAAATATTATTTTATTGTTAATCAATAAAAAACAGTGTTTCTCCTGTCTCGTACTTAATTTCTACATACAGAAACTACTCGTCTCCTTGTTCACTCGATATTTTTATAAATGAAAATTAAAAAATATTATTTTTTGAGTGATTCTTGTGTGTACTCAAGTAAATTGAGCTTTGAAAAGTCAAAATCGATTTGAAATTGAGCTCAAAATCCAAGTGTATGCTATGCACTTGGGTGCATACAAGAATTTGTGTTTTTTTTTTTTTATAATATATATTTCTTAGACTAGTATACTTATTTATATATCATATTATTATTTTACAAATGCTAATTAACATATATTAATTAAAACCAATTTAATTTAAAGTGACAAGGCTAATGTAGTTGTTAACTTTGATAGGGTGAGTATCAAATTATGAAAGGAATAGAGGATTTTTGGCATAAATTGTATTATCAAATATCTCAGTGTGTATTTCAATATTAATGAAGAATTAATGACAGTCTATATGGAATGAAAGGTATATATAAATAGGATTGTTTTGATTGTTGTTGGCGAAAAGAAAAAAAAAAACTAAATTTTTTAGTGTCCGTGGGTTCGACCATTTAACCTCAATAAATTAAAAAAGGCAGTATACCACTGCGCCAAAAAAAATTGACGCAAACAATCTTATTTTGAATATATTTATATATGCACAATATATATACATGCAGAATGTGGGACCTTTAAAATAACGATATTTTTCGGGCCCGAGTCGATCGACTCTTCGGCCTCAATGTAGGAGCGGCCCTGGTTAAATGTATATGCAGGTGTATCTAAGGGGTATACAACATAAACCTAATTGGTATTGCATGTCCAGCTTTTTGTTTTCTACTGGGCTGATTATTTTTAAAGTTTGCTATATAATTCGTATAAAATTAGAGTTATTTTTCTTAAATTTATGAATTATAAAATTGAATGAATCTCCTCTAAATTCATTCCTAGTATGAAAGTTATATTATTATTCCCTCAATGTTTATATTCCTCTCATAAACAAGTATTTTACACTATGTTAGTATTATATTATACGTATAAATGTGTAATTGCAAAAAAAAATAAAAAAAAATCACGAAACTTTATAGCTTTTATCAATTACAACATGAACTTTTAAAGTTTGCAATTCGATGCACGAACTAATTTATTATTGTAATTTGATATATAGTGTAAATTTTCGACGATATGTACGCTTACGTGACAGTTTTAGCCGATACCAATGACGCGTCACACGCAATGTCAAAGGCCAAATCTGTGAAAAATAAAATATAATAATATTTCAAAAAGTTATTTTATAAAATATTGCTCAAACACGTTTAATAATAGATCATAAAAATTGATATTGTCTAGTTTAGGTAGAACAATTATCTTACATCATGCAAACTTGTATGATACTAGAAAACTTTTTTTTTTAAACTATCTTTCACTATTATTAAACCGTGTTTGAGCAATGTTATATAAAAAATATTTTGAAATAAAAAAAAAATCTTCTTAGATTAAACATTTGATGTAGCGTGTAACGTGTTTTTGGTGACGGCTTTGTTGATGATCCTTTCTAATCACTAGGATTAGTGACTATTTTTAGTTACTAATTAGATCACCAAATAATTACGTGTGATTGATCACTAACGTAATTAGTGAATACGAATATTGGAATTGAAAAGGAATAAACACGTGTAATGATTACGCATTAAATTCGTTTTGTTTGATAATCGAGGTGCTTTGGTTAACGTAGTCGAAGTTTAGATGTATATGTCAATTTGTGCTTGCTTTATTTATTGAAAATTCAAGGTATTTATACAAGTTTTACAAGTAGGAGGTGTACAAACCTTTGATCTTCCATGTGTGCATGCTTGACACATGGAGAGTTAACTAATTTGACCTTATCTAAACTAAATTCTATCTTCTAGACTGAATTTGTTCGTTTAATGAGCTGTCCGCCTCGTTGGGCTTTGTCCTTGAAGGGTTATTAGTTTGATTTTGTTGGGCATCTCTTATATTGACTTGATTTCTTGATGCCTTAGTTGGATCTGTTCGCCTATTGGCTGGAATTGCTCGCCTGAGCTCCATTTGGGCTCGCATGGCTTTAGCCTTTAAGTAACTCGCATGAGTAAAGTAGCTCGTCAGGTCAGAATAGCTCGCCTAGCTATTCCAGCTTGGCTTGGCATAATCCTGACTTTAGATGGGACGATTTCACTTAATTATGTTCCGCCAAGTTGTAATTCTGCTCGTCTATGTATACCTCCATCGTCGCCCCGATTTGATCGTGGAACATGTGGTTGAACAGCATTTGATCCGTTGCCCCAGCATTCATGAGCCCGAATGGCATCCGCTTCAAAAAATACATGTTCTTCTCTGTAAGGAAAGTGGTGTGCTTCTGGTCGTCGATGGTCATCGGAATCTGGTGGTAGCCGGCGAAGGCATCCATGAATGTGAGCATCTCATGCCCGGCGATACTGTCCACCAGGTGGTCGATGTGTGGCATTGGGAAGTGGTCTTTGGGGCAGGCCTTATTTAGGTCTTTGAAGTCGATACATAGCCGCCATGTGTTGTTGTTCTTTTTTACGAGGACTGTGTTGGATACCCATTGTGGCTTGTCGTCGGGGTCGACCATTCTAATCAGTTTGTTGTCGAGTAGCTTCTTGACCTCGGTGGCTATGACCGCATACTTGTCTGGTCTGCACTTCCTTCTCTTCTGTGATACCGACTTGCTGGCAGGGTCGATGTGTAGTTGGTGGGAACATATTTCTAGGTCGATCCCGACCATGTCTTCGTGTGACCAGACGAATACGTCTAAGTTTTCCTCGAGGAAGGTTATCATTGTAGCTCGTATTTCGTCGGACATCTTGGAGCTGAACTGGACACAGACTCTTGACTGATTTTTCATGGTTACGGATATTAGCTTTTCTATCGGGCTTGCTCCTCGCTCCCCAAAGCGACGGTCATCGATTTCTCCGGTTAAATTGCTGTCGATTTCCATTGTTTCGAAACCGATTCTGGGCTCCAACTCCATTTGAGTATCTTCGAAAGTTGGAGTGTCTTTTTCCATTGGGTGGGCATCGGGTGGGTTTTCTTCCTCGATTTCCATTTCTTCCTCCCCGATTGTATAGACATAATCTAATTTTACAGAATTTAAAGCAAGATCGATATATGTTAAACATTCGCGTGCCATTTTCTGATTACCCTTAAGAGTTCCTATCTTCCCCGAGGGGGTTGGGAACTTGATACAATAGTAATATGCTGAGGCGGCGGCTTCGAACTCGTGCTCAAATAGCCTGTCGAGAAAACCATTATAGGTTGACGGCTGGTCGATTATTACAAAGTCGAGCTATTTTGAAGCCTTAACCTCAGCATCTATGCTAGAAACTAACTCTACAGCTAGTCTAACTATTCCATAGGGCTTTACGGTAACGTCCCTGAAGCCTTTGATGATCTGGTCGCAGGTTCCACGTACTTCTCGTAGGAGTTATCCAACTGGTCGAATGCGGCTTTGAAGATGATTGCAATGCCTCGTTGTCGACGAGCATGCGGTGGACGATGATGCCCATGATATTGACCGAGACGACCAGGGTGTCGTGGTTGGGATATATGACCCGAGTACGGTCTTCCTCCTTGAAGGCAGGGAGGTCGGATTCTTTGGCCGTCATGTTGACCGGCATGGTTATCTGGCGGACGTTGTTCATGGCCCGCAACTCACTTTTCTGCCTGCGGTTAGAGAGAGTGGCGGACAGGGCAAATCCTCCCACCGGGGATAGTGTGTTGACAGCCCAGTGGGTAGGATTCTCGAGCATCGGCGGGCAGATAAGGGCTCCCTCCTGGTTCCGTTCCACGGGGAGGGCTGCCGGCTGAGCCTCTGGCCTGGCCGCCGGCCTCTTGACGAATTCCTCCAGCTTCCCCCCCTCGAACAACCGCCACAGCTGTTTCACCAGGTCACAACACTTGCTGGTGTTGTGCCTGATAGTTTTGTGGTAGTGGCAGTATTTGTTGGGGTTGAGCTGCACTCCCGGCTTGTGCACCCACGGGCGAACTTTGGGAACCAAGTTTTTGTCCCGGATCTGGACGTACACATACTCCGGGGTGGCGCATAGTTTCTCCGCCAACTTCACCTCAACGGGGTTGAAAGGCTTGAATGGCTAGGGTGCCCGATAGGAAAAGTTCCTTCAGCTTGGTGTGTTGCCCGTCTAGGCGCGGGGCTTCTCCTTTTCTGCCGGGGAGGAGCTTCTCCCAACCGCTGGGCCAGGATGTCCGCGTTGTAAATGATTTTTTTGGCTCGCTGCCGAAACTCTGCATATGACTTTGGATAGTAACGAGTTTAACCTCATCCCTGATGGGCTCGCCCTCCATGATGATGCGATCGACCCGGTCAATGTTTGCTCGGTTCAACTCGTTTTTTCCTTGGGCCAAGTTGGCCATGCAGGCTGGCGCCATCGAAGAGAAATGCTCTAGGAACAGCTCATTGAGCTGGTGGAACGAGACCACATTCTCCGCAGGAAGCGAGGAGTACCAACGGTGAGGTCTATCACCGAGGGTCAATGAAAATATTTTGCACTGGGTGGCATCCGTGGCCCCCATCGAGATCATGTACGTGGAGTACTTGCTTAAGTGGGTGATGGAGTCCGTCTCCCCGTCGTACTGGCCAACCGTGGCTACATTGATTTTGGGCTGGCGGAAGCTCGTACCAAGATGTCCGCCAGAGAAGAGTTTGGCATGTGGGCGAAGTGGTGGTGCCCACCCCGCTTATCGACTTTCTCCTCCTAGGCCTCAACCTTTTTCAAGATTTTTGCCAAGGCATTGTTGGCAGCAGGTGGAGATCGGGGTCGGGGATTGTCCCCTCGGGGCCGCATCGTTACGCCGCCTAGCGGACCTTTCCTCGCCCCTCTCCCTTGGCCTCGAACTGACATTCAATTCGCAGGGTCGGGCGGCTCCTTGAGCCTGGGACCCGAGCCTGGAGAAAATAGAGTCCGCTGGGCGTCGGCATGCCCTGTGCGAGTCGGCTTCCTCGTCCAGCCGTCTCTTCAAATTTTGAGGCCGGGTGGCATTGGTGGTGGCCCTCCTGGCCGTCTTCCTTTCTGGCCGCGGGTTGCTAATGGCCCTGGTGTGGGTCGGCTCCTTTCCTACCCGATGGGTGCGGATAGGAGCTGCGTTGATTTTAGCTTGACGATGCTCGATTAGCGCCGTCGTCGCCTGCAAATCTTCTGGGATCTGCATGGCGGCAATGAAGTCGTAAGGCCCTTGTGGTGTTTTCGGCGTGGCCGGAGCCGGGGTTGCGGCCTCGGCGACGTCTTAAACCTGCTGCTGGACCCGAGTAGCCTTGAATGTGGCCATCTCTGTGGTATTTTCTGGTATTTTTAGTGAGCAAGGGGGTTTTATTTAGGATAGCTAGATGAACAAAACCGAGAGCACTTTGCTATTAGCTACCCTCCTTCTAGCGCCAAATTGTTGATAGCGATTTCGTGAGGAATTCGCCTTCGGGTTCCTAGCGGGTAGGAGTTATAAAAGATAAATGACTGAAAGCAGTAAATGAAGTAGTAAATGAGCTCTCAAGTGGAGTCTTTGCAATAAATGAGTTGTGTGTTACAATGGGCATTTAAAGCCCCTATTTATAGTGTTCAAGGAGGGGTTACCCACTTGAGCTGGTCTGCTCATGGGCCCCTCTGAGTCCTAGCTGTACAGTCATGATTGGTTATGACCCCCCCTATCGACCAATGAGGGCACACCACGTGGCCCTGTTGACCTCTACTGATGAGACCCTTCCTACTGGTCCTACTCTGACCTTGTCACATCCGCACGTCCGATGGGGCTGGACGGGCCTAGGAGTTGACGTTGTCCGTAGATGGGCATACTGGTAGGCGAGTAGGACCCTCCAGCGGGTATCTCCCGGCGGCCATCTGCGGGCAGCGAGGAGAGAGTAACTCGAGGTCATCAGAAACCTCCTCGCTGCCCAACGGGAACCTTGGCAGCCCTATCCAAAATCCTACTCGCTGCTCGCCTGGAGCGATCCCCTACTGCCCCAGCTCTGTGCCCGACGAGCTGGCCGCGCTCGCCGATTCTCGCCTTTTACTTCCTTGCCTCGTCCCCGGCGGTCAATTCGCATGGCCGCTGGTCGAGTAACATTATCGGGTGTAACAGTACCTAAGCAGGTTTTGTTTATACAAAAGTTTAGAGATCTCTAACCTTAGTTTCGGGCTAAAACCTTGTAAATAAATTTTCAAAAATTTTAATTCTATCTAAATCCTACTTTGAGAGTTAGAAAATTTGAAGAGTTGCTAGAAAGGTGAATTAGATTTAGCTAAAAGTGTATGTTGGGAGAGGACAGAAACTCATTAAAATTCCAAATGAAATTTCTCTGTCGGAGCAATTGTATTTCAAAACATTAAAAATATTTATATTAAATTGCATAAACGAAAGTAAATATTAACCATTATTTTCTTATATATGCTATATAATCAGTCACGACAATTTGATGCAATGCTTGAGACACCACATTGAAGTGGAAAATTAATCTATATGTTCAATTTATAACTTTTATTCTGTGTATAAAATTTATTTAAAATATGTAAATATATTATTTTAAACATGATAGACAACATAGCAAAAGATAACGGTAGTTTATAATTCATTTTATTTTGGAAAAAACAAATACTCCATCCGTCCTCATCTCAATTGCCCCTTTATTTTTAGCACGAGTTTTAATGTGTTAGCTGTTTAAAAGAGAATAATGTTGCTTTTGGTGATTTTTGGTTAATAAAAATTGTCTAATTATAAAAAGGAGCAATCGAGATTAGGACGGACCTTTAAAGGAAGGGGGCCAATCAAAATAGGGATGGGGGAGAATTAAATAATTTTTAATAAAAAATAAAATACTAAAATCAATTACACAACAAAAGATAAACAATGATATATCATTGTCTACTTGTCTGTCAATAAGAATTTGCACTGATAGACAACGAATATATTAGACAACAGATTTAAGAATATTTGTTGTCTATCAACACTTTTTGTAGTAATGTTTTTAATGTGATCCTTGTGTAAATTTTGGAGAAATGTAGACACGTGATTTTATTTACATAAATTATCCTTGTGTAATCCAATGCGTAATCCTTGTAAATCCTTTTATATATATATATATATATATATATATATATATATATATATAATTTCTTTTATGCATCGATTTCTCTTTTAAAAAAAACTATCATAAATTTACATAAATTAAATGGGGACATCCTTAAATTCATGAGAGGAGATTGAATCACCTACCTAGAATTTTCCTCGAATTAGCTCCTTTCCACTCACAGCATAAGCTTTAAACTGAATAACTAAATTGAGATTAGTGCCTTTAGTTTCATCCCATTAATTTGCATAATGGATTAGGCAACTACCACTAAAAAAGAAGAAAGCTTGCAATAATTATCACTCGCAAAAGGGCCATAAACATTTCATGTTTCACACCCCCTTTCTCCAATCTCAGTGCTTTCTTCAAATTAAAAAACAATGTACTGTTTCTACATTTCTTTCATTCTTAATTTTAGTGTTTTAAACGAGATGTAATTAGCATCAAACTACAATACCTATTAAGGATGCCAATTGCCAAGTTCCACCAACCAAGCCACTACAAAGTTCATGCGGCGACATAATAATTAATTGTAACACTTTTGCCACACCAATTGCACCATAATTTTTACTCAATTTTGATCCACAAATACTCTTCATTCCGTTTTATTTCGTGATACTCTTTTTTTTTTTTATATACAAAGTACATGAACTTGATAGTGTGCAAAATGATTTTTTACCTAATTAAAACAAGGGATTATATATTTGTAAATTCCGTAACTTTGCACTATTTTGAATTTGGTCCACATGAATTACACGTTTTGATTTTGGTCCTTTTAAAACTTATAGGATCAAAATCAAAACGTGTAATCCAAATTCTTTTAGAAAAAAATCAAACTTACAGGACCAATATAAAAAAAATCAAGGTAAAAGGACTAAAATCAAAATAATCTCAAACTTACGGGACCAAAATCAAAACGTGTAATTCATGTGGACCAAATTTAAAATAGTGCAAAGTTACGGGACTTACAAATATATAATCCCTTAAAACAATGAAGTACTCCCTCCGTCCATGAGTAAACTTCCCACTTTCCTTTTCGGGCCGTCCACGAGTAAGTTTCCCATTCCATAAATGGAAATAACAACACTCTATTATATATAAACTTTAACCTTCAAACTCACACAATATTACAAAAATGTCACTCATTCACTTTACTTTTCAACACTATTCATTACTTTATCCCAAAAGTCAACATGTGGTCCACCATATATTAATAAACAAATACACTTTCTTAAACCATTCAACAAAAAGAAGTGGGAAACTTACTCGTGGACGGAGGGAGTACTAGATTCACACTCATAGAAATGATGATTGCCATCTTTCCCTTCTTTTAAATTCCTTCCAATTTACACTCTTGCATTCCCAACAAATGAAAACAACATAATCCAAAATGATGAAACCCAATTTTATCAAAACCCAAACCCTCCTCACCATCTTCCTACTCCTATCTCCACATCTCAACACTCTAGTCCAAAGCCAAATCTCACTCCAAGTCACTCTCCCCTCCCCAATCGAAGACCTCCTAATCTTCGCCGATCAAAGACTAGCCATAATCTACCCCATTATCCAAAACTTCAAAAACCTCATAACCTCCGACCCGCTCAACATAACCGCCACATGGGTCGGCCCCAACATATGCAATTACAAAGGCTTCTTCTGCGAGAGCCCGCCGGACAACCGCTCCGCCACCGCCGTCGCCTCCATCGACCTCAACGGCTTCCGCCTCTCCTCACCCACGCTCACCGGATTCCTCGACCTCCTCCCCGATCTCGCCCTCTTCCACGCCAATTCCAACTCCTTCTCCGGCGAAATCCCTCCCGGAATCACCAATCTCCCCTTCCTCTACGAAATCGACCTCAGCAACAACCAATTCTCCGGCCCCTTCCCCTCCGCCGTACTAAACATGCCCAGCCTCTCCTTCCTCGACATCCGGTACAACTCCTTCTCCGGCGCCGTCCCGCCGGAGCTCTTCGCCAGAGATCTCGACCTCCTCTTCCTCAACAACAACAATTTCATGACCCGATTACCCGATTACGACATCGAAAACCCGCACGTCCTCTATTTAACATTAGCCAACAACAAATTCTTCGGCCCGATACCCAGATCCATATCCAAATCCCTCGCGGGTCTATCCGAAATTCTCCTCCTCAACAATATGCTCAGCGGCTGTTTGCCCTACGAATTGGGGCTTTTGAAAGACGCCGTCGTTTTCGACGCCGGGAACAATAATTTGACCGGGCCGTTGCCCTACTCTTTGGGTTGTTTGGATAAGCTTGAGGTTATGAATTTCGCCGGTAATTTTTTGTACGGAAATGTGCCGGAGCCGCTGTGTGGGCTGGGGCGGTTATCGAATCTGTCGTTGTCGGATAACTATTTGACCCGAATAGGGGGGCTTTGTATGGGCTTGGTGAGAAATGGGGTGCTTGATATAAGGAAGAATTGCATTCCGGGTCAACCCGGTCAGAGATCCGTATCCGAGTGCGCTATGTTCATGGCCCGCCCCAAGTATTGTCCCTACATGAATACGTATTCGCAGATTCCGTGCCGGATTCCGTGGTTCAATTCTTCTGATGACGTGGCTCCTTCGCCTTCTTGATCTTGTTTTATTTTCAAACAAAACTTACTCAAAGTTATAAGATATATAATTTCAGAATGTTGTAATGGTGATGATGTTGTTATGTATGAGTCTCTGGGTTGGTGTTTGAAGATCATCATCATCACCAAAGAAATGTAGAAACAATATATTTTTACTAATTTGCAGAAAGAGAGCACTGAGATTGAAACATGGAATCTTTTGCTAATGATTACCAGCTCTTTCTGTAGTGGTTGACGCCTAATCCCATCATTCATGTTCATTGGATGAAATTAAAGCAGCCCACTATCCTCCACATTACCGGGGTAAATTCTTATGATACGAAAAAATACAAATTATCATATATTTTTATTAAATTGTGAATACGTCGTGCCCACTTTATACTCCACTTCAATGCATCATGAAATGAGACAATCTTATGCAAAAACTACTTAATTGCTTATTAGATAAAATTAAAATTTGTGTGAAATCGTTTTGCTGATTTCATTCCGTGATGCCAATTTTAACTAATTTCAATGAGTGCATTGGGAGTGAATCCAACTGTGAAGAAGGAGATCAGGAGTTCTTGTACAAAAAGAGTCTCTTCTACAATTTTTTATGAGGGGAAGGAGAATATTGAAAATGGTGGTTTCTATGGTTTTTCAGTTCAATGATTTTGTTGTTGAAGAATGAAAAAGGTAAAAGGTAAAATTTTGTATTGGAGTTTGTTTTGAATTCTCCATTGCTAGTTAAAGATTACAACCACCAATTTGAGTCCAACTCGATGGCTCATGCCAACTCCAACCTACTCGAAAAGAACTATGGACTAGACTATACAAATGTAGGCCCCAAAAAAGGCCCTAGGCTAAATACTCCTCCAACTAATGGAGATACACTTCCATCAATATTTTAATAATTTATTAAAATTATAAAATTACGTATATAATCTTAATATTTAAACAAAAAGAAAATCTAAGACTACATGCACCCTCATCTCATTCTTATGCAGAAGACATTCAACAGTATACATGTGAAGGGAAAAAATAAATAAATTTATCTTGGTTAATTTTTTGGAAATATTTTGCCGAAATATTGTGTTAATTTTGGGAACAGTTTGCCGAAATATTGTGTTAATTTTGGGAACAGTTTGCCGAATACTACTTATCATATATATTTTTTTATTAATAAGAGTATAAATGGTAGTATAAGGGTTGTGTATCTACTAATACCAATTAAAATGAGTAGGTGAATTTAGATGGAGGCATATCTCCATTAGTTGGAGGGGTATGTAGCCTGAGCCCCCAAAAAATTGCACGCCTATTTAACTCGATCCTTGTGGCCCGGGGACTAATTGACAGTCCAATTGAACTGACTTCTATAATTCTAAATACAATTATATTTTTATAAGTCATATTTTTTATAAATAAAAAATATATTAATACCACGTGAATGGATAAAATAAAAAGATAAAGTAATAATTAGAAAAATTAGGGGCCCTCGTCTAAAAGGAGCCATGTGCGATGGCACCACCTGCAATGCTCCAAGACCACCTCTAGTGTGTGAGTAGTCAAAGGAGTTAAAACTTGAAAGAGGTGCTAAAAAATTATAATGATATAAGAAATGAGTTAGTCACATAATTTTTTCATTTCCCCTAGAGTGTCCCAATTTTTTTAATTTTTCAATGTAATTAATCTCATAACCTTTTTAATTGGTCCAATGTTAGTTTGAAAATTACTATAACAATATATTCTCCACACTTATAGTCTTATTTAGTAATATATATATCCAATAAGTCAAAATATTGTGTGAATAACATTCACCGTGCAACTTATTTGAAGGGTATTAGTTTTCACTAAAATTATCAGTTTTGAAGAGTATTAATTGTTTTCACTAAAGATATTAATTTAAGGGATATTAATTGTCTCATTAAAGAGTATGAGTTGTTTCACTGTAAAATATTAATAAATTATTATTCACAATAATAGTTAACATGAATATCATTCATATAATACATTTTCATCTAATAACTATTGATTAATATACATTTCCATTGTTATAGTTTGTTATATCATATCAGTAATCCATATCTAGATACTCCCTTCGTTCCCTCTTAACTTTCGTAAGTGGAGTGACACAAATTTTAAGAAAACTGTTTTATTAACTTTTTGAACCAATGAATAAAGAGTATTTTGAATTAAAGTAGGTATTGTGAGAGTGTTTTATTTCCATATATGGAGTGTGAAAGTTATTGTGGGACGTCTCACAAAGGAAAGTGTGAAAGTTATTTGGGGATGGAGGGAGTATTATTTATTATTGTTTGTACTCTATTATAAATATATATCTAAATATTATTAATTATTTTTTGATATATAATTTGATATATCTTCATCTTTATAGTTTCATCTCCTACATGGTATAATACAAGGCAGATGTGCTTGGTTGAGGGCTTTGGGAGTAAGGAATGTGTATGGTTGTGGACTTATATCCTAAAAGATAGGAATTACCCATTCCTTAGTAATTTGGGTGGAATGACTATCATTCCACCCCAAAAATTGAATCAATTATTTTTTAATTTATTAACTTGAAATAAAAATAAAAATAAAATATTTTTTATTGTTCAGATATAAAAATTATCAAGTAATGTTGTTTTTTGAAAACAAGAAATTTTAAAAAAAAGTTAAATTGATTTCATTCCTAAATAATTTGGTAAACCAAACACACTTTATAGTAATGATAGTCATTTCTATTATTAACTAAACAATACAATTATATAAGCATATTTCATTCCATTCTTCATAACTATTATAATCATTCTTATTCTCATTTCTCATAGTAAATCAAGCATTCCCTAAGTCTATGTTGGAATGAATGGAATGTTGCCTATGGCATCATACTTCAAGAATTTCATTCAAAACTAGGGGGATAATTTCAACTTTACTATTTGACGTCAAACACTTCAACATTGTTTTGGGAAAATGTTTGGGTCGGGGATACCTCTCTTCGGGATCGTTTTCCTCAACTCTTCCATCTTTCCTTACAAAGAGAATATCTAGTGAGTGACATGGGAGTGTGGAGGGAGGGGGAGTGGATTTGGGATTGGAAGTGGATGAGAGATTTGCTTGAGAGGGAATTATCGATGCTTAATGAACTCATTAATTTTTTTGGACAGGGTTCTCTTAAAGAAGGACGTGGAAGATGATTGGATATGGCGTCCGGAAGGAGGGAAATACTCAACCAAAGGCACCTATAGTTGGCGCAGGAGTCAAGTGGAAGGGGTCGAGGAAGAGAAATGAGAGGAGTACAAACTGGTGTGGAACAAGTTGGCCCTTTTGAAAGTCAGAATCCATGCTTGGAGACAGTGTTCAAAAACTCCCTAGTCGCTAGTCGGTCGGACTACTAGGGTCTAGCGACTAAACGTAGACTAGTCGGGGACTAGTCGAAACCACCTAAATGTATAAAATAATTAATTCTTTAATAAATAAATACATAAAAAATAATAACACAATCACCCTACAATATTAAAATTATAAGTAATACATCGTCATCCTAAACAATAACATAAAACTCAAAATTCAATAAAGTAGCAAAGATGCATATTAATATAAATCAAAAGACAACATCCAAATTCCATGGAAAGGTTGGTGGAGCAGTATGGAGGGCTAGGGTCGTTCGGTGGTGGAGGTGCCCCGGCGTTCAACATCCGTGGTGGAGAGGTTTGATAGTTAGGTTAAAAAATAAAAAATGAATTACTTATTTAAAAAAAAGGATTAAGTGGATTAGACGATGACTAATCAGATTAGTCGCCGATGAATCCCGACTAATTCGATTAGTCGCCGACTAAGTACATGACCGTTTTTTCACCGTTTTTACTAAAGTCGGAACAACCTAGGGCCGACTAGGCCATTTTTTAGAACATTACTTGGAGGGTGCTGAAGGGAAGATTGCCAACATCGACAAATCTTTATAGATACAATGTTTTACAAACCGATGCAGATTTGAGATGTGCCTTCTGTAACGAAGAAGCAGAAACAGTAAGACATATTTTCTTGAATGTAGCTTCTCTTACAGAATCTGGATGAAATGTTGTGAATGGATCGGGATGACGACGATGTTATCATCGAATCCCTCGATCAGTTTATTGCATTTTAGTAGATTTTTCAAGAAGAAAAAAAACAAAGAACTTGCCGTTTGTATAAGGGAGTGTTTGATCTGGGTACTTTGGAAGACAAGAAACGTCGTAGTTTTTAGAGGGGTTCAGACGGACTTGGAAGAAATCTTCATGGAGTTGAAAAATAGAGTTTAGAGTTGGTTAAGTGCTTCTAATTCTAATTTTGTCTCGGTGGGTTTCAATGAATGGATGAGGAGAGCTCAAAGTAATTTGTAAACATTTGGATAGGAAGGAAGAATTGTAAGGTAGGTTATTGGGTATCACTTGTACCCACACTTTGGTTTTAATAAAAAAATATTTCACTGGTTAAAAAATAAAAAAAATAAAAATAAAAAAAAAAACTTCATCACTTTTGAAATTGCTGTATATGTCAAATTTTGGGCGACCGAAGCAAACCGGATTACGCATCCCTTAAGCTAAGGGAACCGGGCCCACATGCCTATGAAATATATCTATGTAGGCGAATTAAATTCCTGATCAACAGAAGTAGTAGCTCGCTTGGGATGATTACTATTTCCTTTTATCAGCAAAAAAACACTTTTATTGGCAAGGGAAATTACTCTACATTACGTGCAACAGCCAACAAAGGTAGAACATGAAACATAATGAAAATACAAAAATCAATTAAAGATCTTCCGGTCCAAACCATTTTCTAACTATCAATAAACTTTTAAGACATTTATTCCATTCCTGAAAACAACTGCAACTAATAATAAATAGGGGGAAATGCAGTAGGGGACATGTGTTAAGAGTTAATAGCATATTGGGACACGCCTTTTTCGAAAATACACTCCAATGCACAAATGACATTTTTGCCCCTGACTTTTGCATTGCCAGCCACAGCTGTGGATTGGACATTCGATGACTGGTTCTGCGAAATGATGTCGTAGCTTTTGCTATTTGAGTAGGTACGTTGCTTTAATTTGGGGCAAATTATTTGAATTTGGGGGCGTTTGCTTCTTGCATTTCTCAAAATTTGGAAAGAAAATTTCAAAACAAAAGCTAGGGTAAATAGGCAAAGCGTTTGTTCATCTTGAAGTTCACCGGAATATTTGGGTTGTATCTCGTGGTTCGAAGAGGTGAATGTTTCTGTTGACTTTGGGTTAAATTTGATTCCAGTTTAATTTAAGCAGATATGATGTTGGAAAAAAATCTTTGTGTTAGGTATTAAAAGGGGGGAAATTTTGATTCTAAGAATTGGGATACTTTTAGTGCTTTGGGTTTATTTTGCTCTCGGATTTTGCATGCCCTGCTATGAATTAAATGAGTTACTCGAAATCCACTGGAATATGTTGCCAACGTTTTTGGTTTTTTTTTTTTATTTTTTTTCGAAATAAGAGTGTATGTGTTTGCGTTTTTCCAACAATCTAATTTGTGCCTCTGTATAGGTGTTTAGAAGAATCAGAAATGCGCAGTAGAAGGAGACTTGTGCTTGATTCAGAGTCGGAGGATGAACGGGGTTCTATGGGTTCTTGCGGCGTGTCTAGGAAGTCTGGAAATCGAGGAGGTAGGGTGATGTAATTGTTTTATGATTTAGGAAGACTATATTCCTGCGGAGGAAATTCGTTGAATCTATTGAGGAAAAAAAGTTGAGGTACACTGTGCGTAATTTGTGTGTTGCCCCGGAAAATTTTTTTACGTGAATAAGTACTCCGATTTGAACAATAGTTGAGAAAAAAATTGTTTAACGGTAAAATTTGAGAATAAAATTTTTACGGGCAATAAGTTGAGAAAAAAATTGAACACAAGAGTAAGAAATCATGAGGTGAAATGAGATGTGCAGTTAGAGGTAGATGCCGTGATTGGTATTTGTGAAACATGTGTTTGTTGTAGTGCATGTACCACACTGAACATTAATGTACCATAAATCAATGGTACAAATGGGATTTGCAGTATGGGATGTAGTGCATGTACTATTCGTTCTTCGTGTATCGTAATGCTTTGAAAGTGTACCTTAGGTTATTGAGTCAGGATTGTACACGATACATTCATTTTCTGGATTGTAGTTCATGCACTGCGCCTTAGCTAATGTGCTGTTAATATTAGTCTTAATGTATTTGTGATTGACAATGTGAATTCCATCATATGAAATTAGCGTTATGGTCCTTGACCGTGTTTTAATCATCTGTAGGTGGTAATAAGGGACGTGGCTGCAATGTCAAAGAAAAAAAGGGAAAGAAAGGTTTGGATTTTTTTTCTAATTTGTTCGCACTAAGTCTGTATGTGTTTTGTGGTTTTCCACAAATCTAATTTGTGCTTCTGAATGGGTGGTTGGAAGGATCGAACATGCGGAGTCGTAGGAGGCTTGTGCTTGATTCCGAGTCGGAGGATGAACGGGGTTCAAAGGGTTCCGGCGGCGTCTATAGGAAGACTGGGAATCGAGGAGGTTGGTTTTTATAATTGTTTTATGATTCAGGAAGAATATACTGCTCTGGGGGGAGATCAATTGAATGCATTGAGGGGAAAAAGTTGAGAAAAAATTATTTTTCCCAATAAATATGCTTGAAATTGGAGGGACTTATGTAATATGTCAGGCGGTTAAACGATATGTACTGTTAGTTGTAGGTGCGGAGTTTGTCTTATGTTAAACATATGTTTGGTGTAGTGAATGGAACTCCACGGCCATAATTAATATAGCATAGAAGGGTATTGGTGGTGGTTTTTTGTAATAAAATAATGGTGCAAATGGGATATGTTGAATGGAAAGTAGTGCATGTACTGTGCATTGCTGGGAGTACCATTATGATTTGGGTGTGTACCGTATATTATTGTAGTATCAGTATACTATACATTCATTTCGGGAATGTGTAGTTAACACACTGTGCCTTAGCAAATGTGTTGTTAATATGTAGTCAGAATGTATTTTTGAGTAACATTTTGTAATGAACCCATGGGTGTTTTGCATCATATGAATGTAGCGTTGTAGTCCTTGACCGTGTATTAATCATCTGTAGGTGGTAATAAGGGACATGGCGGCAAAAGCAATGTTAAAAAAGGAAAGAAAGGTTTGAGTTTTTCACCCCCTTTTATTTGGTTGCTGAATTATTTTATTTTTTTGGTTGGTGCACCCCTGACTGCTGCCTGTTTTGATTTGTGGCCAGGAGTTGATACAATAGATTTACTTTTGGAAGGGTCCACCAGTGATTCCAGCGACAACGGTTAATATTAATACAAAATTTATATGTTGTCCTTATGTTAGTCTGTTTGCATATTTCTAACACTTGAAAAATGGGTATATGGATTAATCAGATGGTGGCTGGGGCAGGGGTAGGTATACGCTCTACAGGAGTAACTTGGTTACTAGTATGAGGGAGTTGCAGGCCGTGGAGTATACCGAGGAGCATCTGTTGGAAATACAAAAGACCCCGTTTAGGCTGTTGTTCGATGGACTTAGGGCAGCGGACCCTGATTGTTACAAGACTGCCTGGTGGAAGCACGAGGAGGATATAAAGAAGATATTGCAAACGTTTGATAAAAGATCAAGAACGTTCAAGATTGGTGGAAAAACTCTTAGAATTTGTAGAGAGGATGTGCAGCTAATTTTAGGAGTCACCGGTGGAACAGAGGAAATACCTATGAAGAATACTGAATTTGGTGATCCAGTATGGGTCAAAAGGGTGTTCGGAGATATGAGTAATAAGGGGCCAAGAGGGAAAGTTCTTAAAAAAAAAGGAATATACGATAAGTTAGTTGACGTAGTGGGGTCAAGGAGCGGGGGGTATTTGATATCCGATGTTGCCAGGCTAACACACTTGTACCTGCTGGCTTCTTTGCTTGCGCCTAGGCGAAACTCGTCTGTGCCCGGGTATTATACGTACTATTTGGAGAAAGTGTCAGCAATACGGATGTATGACTGGTGTACGTTGATAGCAGATTATTTAGTGGAGCAGATACGGACGACTAAGAGCATGAAAGTAGCAGGGTGTGCTATGTTACTTCCGGTATGTATTGAGTATCCAAAATTTTCTGACGGAATTAACCAAAAATGAAAGTCAAAATTTAACAATTCTGTAATTGTGTGTCTTCTATTGTAGTTTTGGCTATGTGAGCACACATATCTGATTAAATCAACTGTTGGGGTATCAGTACCGCGTTTGTTGAAGTGGGATTTGGGTTTGCTGAACAAGAAGTTGAAGAAGATAAGTTTGAGCCAAATTGAGAAGAACATTGTAAATCGGTTAACTTGATAATGCGTAGTGTTTGTTTATTTTATTTCTTTTTGTTTTTGTTAGATGGCATTTGTGTGTGTTAATTTTTCAATCGGTGCGATGTGCAGGTACGTAGAGTTACACTTAAGGCAAACTCTAGCGAGAAGGATGTTCTGCGAAAGATCAAAGATGATTGGAGTAATGATTTTGTCGATGAAGAGTCGGAACACAGCAGTGGGGCGGGTTGTAGTATGAAGGATAGTGGGAAAAGTATCAGTGAGAGGGATGGTAAGTCGGAAACAAGTGACGCTGGGGGAACGGGTATTAGTAATAAAAAGTCTGAGCACAATGATGGCGTAAACCTAAGTATGGCGATGGTTTTATTTGATGGCAGTGGGGTTTTTGGTAATGGCAGCAGCAAGTGCGCCAACTATGGTGAGGAGACTGATGTGGCTAAGTCCAGGGGTATAGAAGAGTGGCAGGAGTTTGATGCAGTGTACGAAGGGGGGCAGGGAAAGGGTGATAAAGGCAGTGGTAGGGATACTGTACTTGACTGTAAAGGTGATTATAGGGGGGACTTTAGTGGTGGTGATTGGGGTGCAGGTGTGGAGGATGTAGATTATAATTTTGATGAGCGGGAGGGGGGAAAGGGTGCGTTCATGGGTAGAACACCTGGCGACAAATTTGGGGAAGCGGGAGTGGAGAAGGAGTGTAATGAATGTAAAACAAATGCTGAAATGTTGGGTAAGTACAAGATGGAGCTGGATGCCAAAGAAGATGAGATCAAGCGAAAGGATGAAGAGATTAGCAGGTTGAGGAATGTGGTGTTAGAATTGCAGAAGAAGTACAAAGAAGTGACAGAGCCTTCTGCAACACAGATATTGGAGTCCCCGGAGACAATACAACATATTGAGGTGGTGACTGAGCTAACTATAGTGCGTAAAGAGAATGAGGAGTTGAAAAATTTGAACGAGGGTCTAGAGGAAACATTGAAGTCTATTGCATCAGTTGATGGGAATAGGATGGGGGAGCATTTTTGTACACCGGTTGTGGGCAAAAGAAGAACAAAGAGAGCTATAGGTCCGAGCACACTTACAAGGAACGTGAAGGCCAGGACAGCTGTTGATGACAGGAAACGCGTGGAGATCACACCACAACCCAACACCGCGGACATGGACAAGTTCTTAGAAGACGGGAAACCTGTCGTTGGGATGAGATGGGATGAGTCAAAGGCAGCTGTTCGCAAAACTAGAGATGACATAAGGAAAGGGATCGAGGATGGATGGAGGGATGCTGAGGAAAGGTAATTGGTAATTTGAAAAATGCTATTGTAGTACTGACTGTATAATAATGTTGGTATTCTTATGTATTGATGGGATACATATTTACGTTGACTAGGTTTGTTGTGTGGTGTGGGAGAGGTCCAATTGCAAAGGTGACATTGGGTGATGTGTTAGCAGTGCTACACAACGAGAGCATTTCCAATGCGGTACATCCTAAATTTTTTATCTATAGTTTGTGTCCACCGGAAAAACAATTTGAATGACGTCACATATGTCTGTTGAAAATATGATGCAGGTGATAGATGCATGGTCTGAACTGTTAGTAGATAAACTAGGGTCCAAGTATGAATATGCAAAGAAATTCTGTGTTTTCTCGACTATGTGCTGGGTACGTTTTAATTTAGGTCATGTACAGAATTTCTATTGTTCATCGTAGTAAGTATTTTACATGTGATTGGTCATTGTTGATGTATTGGGTTTGTTGTTGTTTTTTTTTTTTTGGTTGTAGCGTTTGATTTCCCGACACAGGAAGAATACGGTAAACAGAAATCTGATTGGCACGGTTGATAGAGTTTTGGATAAGGTTGGGGGGGAAACCGTGTTGTTGTTCCCGTTGCTAACGGATAGTGGGCGAGGGGTGGGTTACCACTGGACACTGCTGAGGATGGATTTAAAGACATGTCTTTGGAGTTTCTTTAACTCAATGTCACCTCGGAGCGGATCAACGAAAGACGTGCACCTGGAGAGGTCCATGAAAGTGGTATAGTTAAAGAACATTTGTTTTTTTTTTTTTATGGATTTGTTATGAATTTGAGACGTGGATTATTTTACTTGTGTCTGAACTATTTGTTGGATTGGTGTCTGTGATAGGTGGAGTATGTTGTAAGTTATTTGAAAAACCTTTGGAAGACCACGATCCCGGGGCATCTGCTGCACAAGGCAAAATTGGGTAAACCGCAACCGGTAGAGTGTTTGCAGCAACAAGATGATTCTGTAGACTGCGGTGTGATTGTGTGTAAGAACATCGAGAGCGAGATGCTGAATAGGGCAATGGTGAGGAAGACTTTGAGCAGTAATGCAGCGGCCGAGTACCGAAAGAAGATGGTTGAGTGGTTCGTAGAGCCGTTGAATGTAGAGCTCGATACTCCGTAAAGGAGATTGATGTGTGGGTGTAATAAGTTGAGTAGAGATGCTTTGTTGTGATGTTGGGTGATGGAAAATGTCTGTTTTAATTTGAATGAGTTTACTGGCTTATGTTATGCAAAATTTAGACAACTTGGCTGTGGTTATTTGCAAATGGTGTAACAAAGATAGTATGTATTGGACTGCAAAAAATAACGGTGAATGCTGTGATTTTGGGTTTAAACAACCATTGATAAATGAAGAATACTGCAAGACCCATACTTGTGCTGGATAGATGCCTCTATTCATTAAATGTTTATTTCTCTAAGGATCCTCCCTTAAGATGTAGATTGGTAATTAGCGGATACATCGGTTAAAAAACTAGTGAAGAATAATTTAGGAATTAAACAAAAAATTCAAACTTTTGTGAAGATTTATTTTTCCGGCAAACCAAAAATACAGTAGGAGTGTTTGATCATGTTATCCAAAATAGTAGTGTAACAATGACAGATGTAATTAGATTTTATAAAGTATGTTAATATGTGTAATGAGTGCGTTTAGAATTCCCCATCTATACTTTAGATAAAATAGTACGTAGTTGTCAGGGTAGTAATCTATAAAGTTGTGTACCAAAAGTATTGTGGTATTACATATAATATTATTTTATTGGTTATAATTTTTGAAAAATAATTGAAAAGACATAATAATATTAATTTATTGGTACGCGCGGGAACTTAACCATATCCAGCCTTCTCATATGGCACGTGGTACAATCCTAATGAATGGACTCAAGTAAACCGAATCGGTGAAAATCTTATGATGAAAAAGGTGATTTTGGACGCCTCGGTTAGATTAACAAGCCGCCCAAGACTGCCCAGAGGGGACACAACCCTTCAGAATAAACTGTTCAATATGATGTTTGATGGGAGGGTATGGGTATCTCTACTATCTATATATCTCTTGTACCAAAAGTATACACAGGGAAAAAAGATTAAAATACGAAAATGGCGAGAAGGATGATAGCGGCTTCGCCGGAGGTTGGGGGCACGGTTTTCCCCGATGAGATAATGATGGAGATCATGTCAAGGCTACAGGTGAAGCCGTTGATGCGTTTCAAAAAAGTCAATCGGTCATGGAAGAGGCTCATAGAATCACGCTACTTTATCATCAAGAAGCATCTCATGGAGATGAAGTTGCAGAACAATGTTGGATATGTGCTACAAATGCAATACGGCTTCTATCCCTTGGGTTACGATCGAACACCTCCTGGGTTTCCAATGAAGAGGTCCCTGATGGACGGCGACCCGGACATCGACTTTCTGTGCAGCTGTAACGGGCTAGTTGTCTACTGCAACCTTGGAGATGAGTTCTTCGTTTGGAACCCTGTCACCGATGGAAATGCGGTTATACCAACCACGCCCATCAATTTCGTCCCAGCGTCGCTTGGAGCATCCGTGTTCTTTGGGCTGGGATATGTGCCGGAATGTGATGAGTATAAGCTGCTGAAGGTCGCTGTGTTCAGTTCCCCCAGATTTGAGACCGAGGTTAAAATACTTTCGTTGAGGACGATGGAATGGAGGAGCGTTGGAGATTTCCCGTACGAGTATCCGGTTGCAAATCCGGGTGTATTTGCCGGAGGGTGTTTGAACTTTGTGGTGACGGAGCCAGACAAGCTACTAGGGATTGCTACATTCTCAGTGAGTCGGGAGGAGTACGGGTTCATCACTTTACCATCGGGGCTGGATAGTGTGCAATTCTACGGGGAACTCGGTGCACTTGATGATGATCGTATAGTTCTCTACTCAAGCATGTGCATGGCATTCAATGGGTTCGAGATGTGGATCCTGGAGGAGCACATGAGGCCAGAAACATGGATGCGGGTACGATTTAACCCCCACTGCCCGGTGATCTACAACGACCGTGTTATTAGCCCTCAGCCACTATGACTCTTGAAACCAGATAACGATAAATTGCTCACGAGGGTCGAACCGGTTGGGTTGATACTTATATATGACATGGTGACTGGGGCATACCTCGTAATTGATGGCCCAATGGTTGGGGAGGAGTACTTTACGGTTTTCCCGTATGTCCAGAGCGTCGAGTGTCCTAGGATGCTTGTTGGGTGATGGAAACGTATAAAAATGTTGGTCAACCGTGGGAAACTTGTTGCATCGGACGGAGTTTAACTAGGGTGATTGACAATTAAAGTGTTCCGCGGGTATTTATGTATTAGGTGTAATGTAAGTTTATTTTGTATGTTGTCTGCTCCTGTTAAGTGAATGCTCCTGAATCTATTTATGTTAGTCTAATTTGGGAGGGGTATTGAGTCGTGAAGTTAATTTAGGAGCATGACTTTTTTGTAGTCTATTAAATGACTATTAATGGTATATGTTTATTTTTGTTTAATAACTTGTGCTTTCCGTAACATTGTTTGGACAACATTTATGGATACATGCATGGTGGTTTGGTTTGAAACTGGGTGGGTGGTGCAATTCATTAGTGTACCTGGTACGGTAGACATATTGTGCATGAACTACTGTTGGGAAAGTAGTACCAAAAATATTACGCATCATATCCCGAAAAAGGACCAAGTAATTGTAGTTGGGAGTTTTTTTGTAAAAGTCGTCCTGCTGTGTTGATACTAGGACCACATTTATGGTGCCATGGCCTCATGTTTGGGTGGAATCTGGTGTTAATAAACTGATTGGGGCGTTTGTTAACTTTGGTATTTTACTCTCTGTGTACTATAGAGTATTTTCTGCACCAGTGAATGAATTGTCTGTACCACTGTTGGTCGTGTGTACCAGCAGCCTGAGACGCAATGGGTTTGGTGTTTATTCTACAACGACGGTAGGATAGGAACTGAAGTACTTTAAAAGTATACACCGAATATAACGTGTACTTATATATCACTAAAGTAATGGTAAAAAACACCTAATTACAAGAACAACTTAGTGGGCCCCACAACCATGTATACTGTTTTTTCCAGGGGAGTCTGCAATTTATAAATGGTCCCACAATTCAGAAAAAATGTACCGTTACAAGAAATGGGGAAAATGACCGTTACAATAATGGGGACAAAAAAAAAGAATGGAAAAAACAAGTATAAATAGGGAGTAGAAGGGATGTTCAAGAGCAAGACATGCTGATACAATGTCTAGCTCAAGCAAGGTTTCGGGGGCAATGTCGTATCCGCAGTACGAGAAGTCGTCTTGCTCTTTATGCCGTCGGCACACTTGGATTCGAATCAGCAACACGCCGAAAAATCCAGGGAGACTATACTACAACTGTGATGACCATGGGTTTTCGCACTGGTGTATGCCGAGCGGCTGGATCGAGAGAGGCGATGCTGTCGAGAGTCAACCGCAAGCTCCGAACACCGTGAAGGTGGTGTATGAAATCAAATTGCCAACACTGGTCATTGGAAACATGTTGATGGTGCTTGTGGTCCTCCTGCTTGTTCGCATTATAACATGAAGAAATGTCGTATGATCCGATGAAGAATGAATGAGTATTTTGCTGTTGTATTTTCTGTTTCACGGTAGCTGTTGTCATTTTAAAATTGGACATGCAGGCACCATGTATTACTATAGTCCCCATGAACTCTGGTATTCCTAAAAAAAATGCAACATGTTTTAGTTTACTGTAATTGGGTATAGCAAAAACTGAGTACATTTTGGATTACTTGAGTGTGTGTCCTGAAATTAATAGCATGTAATGCGTACAACGGGAAACAAATTAATTGGAAAAATGAATTCCAAATCCAAGCAGGGAAAAGTATACATACCTTAAAGGAATATAAATAATTAAACAAATACCCAGAAGTCGGCCATCCCCCAAAAAATCATGTGCGGTACAAATCATGTTGGAGGTGAGGGGGGGGGGGGGGTGAGTTGTGTGAAAAAGTGATGAGGCCTTCATCTAGTGCATGGTTTTTTTTTTCTTCTTGTTCCTTCCATGCTCGCCAAATGACTTCATTCGCGTCTTCTTGGGGCGTCCGGGCATACGTTTAAGTAAAGGTGGGAGTATCTTAGGGCAATCAACCATTGACTTGATAGCGTGTCTTTCTCCGTCGGGTATTGGATGAATGTCACTTGCATAGCATTCCCGGTATATGGAAGTAAGGAAACATTCCTCGACGTATGCCGCAACGGTTGGCCCGTGGTAGTTTATGACAGCCGTTGCGTGAGGGCATGGGAATCCCGATAATTGCCATTTGGAACAGGAGCATGTTCTATGTTCAATGTTAACGGCTGCAGTTGGAGATGATATGACTTCAAACTCAATCAGGTTGCGTTGTTGGACCTTCCAAGAACGAGAAATGCATGAATTGTTCTTGTATAATGTATCCTTCTTGGGACAGAGTAAGCTGTCCCATGCGTTACTTTGAGTACGACGCTCAAAAAACCATCTGCTAGTCTCTGAAAGAAAAAACATACAGCGACATTAGTCACGGCATGTGGTATTACGTTACACAGTGGACATAACACGAGTACACAACGACCGCACAAAGTAACCTGAACGTATGTGATCCAACATATTAGTGATGGGTAGCCCGCGTGATTGCTTAATCTACGAGTTGAGTGACTCCGCTGCGTTTGATGTCATCTCACCATACTTTGAGATTCCGGGTGAGAATGCAACTGCCCATTTGTCAAAGGGTAATTGTGACAAGAAGTCTACAGCAAGAGTCCCACCGGAAGCCTTAAACATTTCTAGTTTCTCCGCAAAGATACGATGGTCCGGGGCGTATGCACAAGCCCTGAACAGTTCGACCAGTTTAGCACCTTTTGAATTCTTGGAACCCCCCCCGCACCTACCTTTCAAATTTGTTAGTAGATGGAACAAGCAGAAAAAATGCAATGGTTTTTCAAATACTAAGGGGAAAGCAGCCATTAGCCCACAGTTCCGGTCGGAGATAAAGAAGATTTGCTTCGGGTGGACACACACACTACTAAGTTTCTTTAGGAACCAAACCCAATTATCGGTATTCTCGGCGGATACAACTGCAAATGCAACAGGGAATAGACCTGAAATTAAAGAGGGAATTAGATAATATGCATATGTAAACAAAAGGGGGAGGGAACGAATGGGGATTAACCATTGTTTCCATCTTTTGATGTTGCTGTTAGTAGTATCTCTTTCGCACGCCCGTACATAAATGTGCCGTCTATGAACAACATAGGGCGACAACTCTGAAATCCTACTATGGACGCATTGAACGCAATGAACAATCGTTCAAAATGGTGTGTTTCAACATTGTATTCCAAATCCGCTACACTACCTACAACAACCAAGGGAATGAATACATAAATGACACGTACTAAAATAAGTTATCATACCGATATATATGTAATAGGTAAACATGCCTGGGTTTGTATGCTTTATGGCATAGCAGTACCAACGAAGCTGGTCATAAGAATCAGAGTACGTGCCAAATAAATGGTCCCTAGCCTTCTCGGCCGTTCTCCACCCCTTGTAGTATGGTATGGTTATACCATAGTTAAGTTGGAGGATGTCAACTATTCTTTTCCCGGTTATGTTTGGGTTATCTCTAACCTCGTGAATAACAAGCTTCCCAATAATCTCCGGACTAAGACGAGCGTGGTGTCGTGCTACTCCCATGCCTAAACATTTGTGACTGAAGTGTCCATTGTATATCTCAAATTTATCAGTAATATCTTGTAACCTAGCTTTGACGTACCATTCGCAATGACAAGTTGAATGTTTACTACATTGTACATGGATGTACTCAGCCGAATTCCTCACAAAAATGAAGTTGTAACCCAATATGACTGAGTGCTTGATTAATTCAGTTCTAAAACCAACGGCACCACCGAGAAAAAGAGAGCCCACGCCATCCTTAAATATATTCCCCCATAGATCGGACAAAAGTGGTTGTTCAATAATAGCAGGACAAACATCATATACAGGCAGGGACCCCATTGCGCTAAACTCTTCGTATTGGCCATCATCACGAAAAACCTTAGCGCTCCTAAATGGTAACCTACTCTGATGATAAGTTTTTTGTCTCAAGGGTGTAATATCATTGCTAATGGGAGCAGAACAAACGAGAGCAAGATCACAATTGGAGTCACTTATACGAATAGATTCATCGGAAACGATAATTGGGGGGGCGACATTGCTTGATTTACTAGATATCTTAGTACTGATACTCCCAACGACAACAGATTCAACGGGCACTAATACTTCGACAACAACCAGTTTTAGACACAAATATTGGCAAACCAAAAACATATTGTTTATATCGTCATCGGAACTCAAAATGCAATTAGAGATACTGCCGACGGAGTACCTGAATGATGTAAATTCCGGCTTCAAATCCGGCCACATACAGAATACGAGGTTGGCAAAGTCGATAAACAAATGACCACAGGGGCATTTGACAATCTTGCACTCTCCCCGGTATTTGACGGAGCACAACAGCTCGATGAGCGACATAGCACCTGATTTTACGATAACGGCTAGCAATTATTCTGCCGGAGCCTGCTTTTTCCGATGAAATGAAATTTTGGGGAATACTGTAGGATGAGCATCTGCTTTCCCGATGACGGCTAGCAATTATTGCAACGAAACCTGCTTTTTTCCGATGAAGGGGGATTTTGGGGAATATGTTATTGAGCCATTCAAAATTTGAATTTTGGAAGGGTAGGTTACACTGGTACATACGATTCCAGTGATGAAACAAGAAATTGGGGGGAGAAAGGATTAGATGGTTAGTAGACTTTTTAGTGCAATTTGAGGTTAATAGTATAGCTGGGTAGAGTGGCAAATATAATATAAAATAAGAACCGTATGCTGTCAAATCATGGCAAAAAATACAGCTAATGTATTCCCCTGCGATGTATTGTACTTTTATGGTGAAGGCTTAAAACAAAAAACTGGAGTGTATTTTCGTATGTAATGGTGCAGCAGGGAGTAATTTTTCCTAATAAATACCCCACTATGAAATCTTTAGTTAAGCCTCCCCGATTTCCATATTGGTGTGAATATTTTCTGTTTCTTTTAGAAACGTAATATCCGTTGATTTTAAAAATACCCGAATAAACGTATACGCAATTAACGTGTTAATCTTTTGATTCATGCATGAATACTAGAATAACAACGATAAAATACGAACAAGGAAAAGAACTCAATATTTTTATATTCAATAGTCAATTACTCAATAATAACGAATTACATAGTTCCTATTTATAATACTAAATTGACTTAAAAGACTAGAAATATAATAACCAAATATAAATTTAATCTAATTAAATAAAATAACAAATAAAATATAATATTCTTGATTCTCCAAATCTTCATATGATAATTTCATATCTCTATTGCCATTCCATCTCCATAAGTTTTGAATCGACTTCGTACGAAATTGTTAATCGCGGAATCCAAATAGGTAAAGAGACACATTTCACTATATTCAATATACATGAACTATGGGTAACAAGTCCTAAGTTCAACCTTAAAAGTGAGAACTATTGAGTTTTTACTTAGTCTGTGTTAATTTACTATCGGTCATTAATTATTAAATGATTGTTGTCTGATAGTTGTTAAACCCCTCTAAATTGTCACATTAAATATGAGAACCAAGTTAAATATTTTGAGCTATCAACCATCATCTCACAATAATTAAAATGATATAATTACAATTTACATTTGCAAATGAACCGGAGTTCCTGCATCATTTTAGCTATCACAAGTTAAGGGAGTATGATCATAAGAAGTAATATAAATGAAATCATTCTCCACGATTTTATAAATTTGAACTTTTAGATATGATAAGATCTTTTTATGATACAAGAGTTAAAAGTTTAGAATCAAACTATGGTGAAAACAACTAATATCATATCAAATAATTCGCTCGATGGATCTCCTCCCCGAAGAATAAAGCAGAAAATACTACTCACGAGTGAGGGTAAAGCATATAAAACGGTCTCATGTAAAAAACAAAATACACTTGCACATTTTAATAATACTTAAATTTATATTTTTTTAAAGATATTAATATATATCAAGTCTCATATAAATGACGGCCTCATTCAATATTTTCTCCCTTTAATGAATAAAAAGAAGAGCTAATTTGTCTACTGGCCACCTTTTGATATAAACATATCTTTTAACAAAATGATATGTACGGTAAATAAATTGAATCTTAAACATGAATTTTCGTAATAATTTCTTGAGATTAATTATGACATTAAAAGTTTTTGAGTATGTACGGGATAAAATTAGTTTATATAATCGCAAATTACAATTTAATCTAAACTTTTAAATCTTTGCAAACAAAACTCCAACTTAACATTTAGTTGTAATTCGAACCAATAAATAAAAAAATTGTTGTCCGAAAATGATGTTCACTTACTCAATAATGAATAATTAATTGTATTAATATGTTTAGATTGATTTGGATGACAACACATAATTAATCATCATTTTCGGGAAGCTTGAAATCTGTCAATTGGTTAGATTGCTAACAAATTTAAAGTTTAAGTTTAATTTGTAATGATTCAAAAGTTTAGATTAAATTGCAATTAGCGAAAAAGTCGTGATTTTATTTGCAATTAACTCTACTTTTTAGTGTAACCAACTAATACACTTTAACATAATAAAATAATATCCTTTAGTTAAACAACTAATATTCTTTGTACCCTTAAAATTAAACTCCTTAGTGAAAACAATTAATACCCTCCAAAACTAATATTTTTCAGTAAAAACAACGAATATCTTCCAAAATTAATGTTGTTTAGTGAAAACAACTAATACCCTTTAGTAAAAAACAACTAATACCCTTCAAATGGTTTATGTATGAACCATTTTCACTCTCTATTTTGCCAACGTTTTTATACAGTCATTAACATGTCAATTAAGAGTATGTATAGAGTGAAATTGATTCATACGAAAAGCATTGGAGGGTATTAGTTGTTTTCACTAAAGAGTAGAGTTGTCAAACGGGTCGGCCCATGCCCACCGGGCCACGAGTTTTTCCAGGGCCGGGACGGTTGATTTCGGGCCACCTATTTTCAAACCCGTCATATATATATATATATATAATTATTGTACTTGATTTATATATTTACCTCATTAGTTTATAGTTAGTATACAAATTTTACTCATATAGTTATAAAAATTATTTCGTTTGTCAACAACAATTTAATACATTATTAGGTATCTTTCAATAATTTATGTATGAACCAATTTTACGTTATACTTTGTGGTCAATTAAATTGCTTTCCACTTCCAGAACTAAAACGGAGAAATTAAATACATTATGATCAACACTAGAATTTGAAATTTTAGTGCGTTTTGAGGAAAATACTAAAGTGAGAATTCGGTAACAAAAGTAGAGTTGGGCTTCAATCTTCTAATTTGCAAAACCTTTTTTTGGGCCAATATTTTTTGTATGAGTTTTCAATTAAACTCAATGCAACATGGTTCAGACTACTTACATTCCTTTTTTTTTTTTTTATATACTCCACCTAAAAAGATGTTCAGAAAAAAATATCGAAAAACTTGACAATTTTCGAAAAAAATCGGAAGTGTGTGTGTGTGTGTGTGTTTTGTTTTTTTGTCTTTTTGAATTTTTGGAAAAATTTCCGGAAAATCGTCAATTATTTCGAATTTTGTTCCGAACATATTTTTTGGTAGAGTGTATTAACAAAAGAAATGACTGTATTTAACTTGGGCCTCGTGATTTATGATGTGCTTGTATTAACTACTAGTCCTTGGCCCAAATGTTTTCATATTTGCCAAGATATGTCCCCTCATTTTTGCTTTTTTTTTAAACTATAATTAATATTATTATTTTTTGCTATGTTCATCTTCAAACCCTTTCGCTCAAAAGAGTTGTTTGTTGTGTTTGAGTTTCTTTAGAGCAGCGTTTTAACTTTCAACTTTAAAAAATCTATTTGGGATGTTTTTATAGTAAAAATTCTGCTCCTAACACCTTAAAGAAAAAGAGCTTTGAAAGTTCAAAGCAACATGTGTGTCGATTGGAAATTTACGATTAATATAAGTAATGATCGCTTAAGTATTTTAAATCAAACAACAATTCTCCTAATGAGAGTTGAAACTTCGAATTGCTGATTATTGTGGTGGCTATTACGTCTTCTCTACTCTATTTTACTGCGAAACAATTGATTCTGGGTTCATATCACAGGGTGAATTTTAAAAAATGATGCTTAAATTAATATAATTTTGAAGGCTTTTTTAGCCTTTAGGCCAACATCAAATAATTTTGAATTGCTCGTTAAGATAATTGATCTAGTTAAAAAGAACTAGTTTTTTTCTACTAGAAAGAAGATTGATAGACACTTGCCATCTTTAATTTGGAAGTTTGTCAAGAAGAAGAAACCAAAAAAAAAAAAAAAGGTAAAAAAAAGAATTAGTCGTGGCCCAATTTATTCTACAAGTGTATTTTGGAGCAATTGACCATCTCACTTGAGATACTATCTTTTAATTTAAATAAGTTACCTTTTTTTTTTAATACTCATTTATCGATTTAAGAACCGACTAATTTGGAGGACCATAATCCACCGTTTACTAATGGAAGGAGTCATTGAAAGTCATAGCAAAGATTTGTATGGACTGTATTTTTTAAAATTGAAATGAAATTTATGAGACAAGCATGTTAAAAATCTTGAAAACATATTAGGTTAAAAGTATAATTTTTAAAAAAGTTAGGCTACAATTAATTCATGCAAATTTTCAAAAATACGAGTGTAATTGAAACAATATTATGTAGGAGAAAAAACTACTTTCTAGAATATATTGATTTTTATTTTGTGATTTGACAATTAAATAAAATACTTTTCTAATTTTAATTATTTTTATTGGTATTTATAGATAAAAAAAAAATGTACTAAAATTATTTAATAGTATGTGATAGAATTTGTCATTTGGCATTAATGGTGATCACCACGTGGTTTTACGGAATTTTTCTATAAAATTTAAATTGCATTACTACATACAATTTGATTGATTATTCAATTTAAACCATAATTTATCAAGTAAAATTGATCATGCGATTGTGAATGATTTAGGTCGATTTTTGTGGTTTAGCATTTTCAATAAAATAATAATAAATAATAATAAAATGTAATAAGTAAATAATAGCAAAATATTTGTTTGCCAATTTCGTTAAAGCACAAAATCGAACGACTCGCAAGTATACGAGATCGTTGTATATTAGGCAATTGACCAAGTAGAATATCGAACACAAAGACAATGGATTTAGTTTCTAGAGACCTACTAAATTGAATGTGTGTACACAAAATTACTGAAAAATAAATGGTTCGGTTTGATATTATCTACTAAATGTTTTCAATTGCAAAATGAAAAACTAACCTAACTTCTTTCGAAGTGCAAGAGATTGAGGTATGCTTTGAACGAATCCAAATATGCAAGTATTAGAGAGTAGCAAGAGCACATACTTATCTTGAGTTCCATATCATGATTAACCTAGACTATACAATCTCATCTAACCATTAAAACTCTCGTCTAAATGATTCGATGCTCAATTCGAAGTGTTCTTCATGTTTTAGGTCTCTATCGATAACCTAAAGCATCTAACAATAGGCTTTGATAGATAATCTCTTTCAAATAAGAATTCACTAAGGATAGCTCAACTCTCGCATGTTGCTATCTTCAATGAATTCCTAATTTTACCAAAGACATGCTATCAAAGCTCAAATAGTCCGAATTCAGAGAAATTAATCATTCAACTTCACAAAATATAAGCATATACTCAAGCTAAGCCCTAATTCTCACATATTCTTCATCATTCAAAGCATAAAGAGTTAGTCTAGCATAGCTAGGACTAAGGAAACTAAAATCATGAACAAAGCCATGGAAAAACTAAGAATTTAACAACAAAGAGCAGAAATTAGAGAAATATCACCAAAGATGAAGGAAATTTGGAAAACATCTTCAAGCACCACTTGTTTACAACCATGGAATTTGCCAATTCACTACTCTTCAAGCTTAAATCCAGTTACAAGATACTTCTCAATGAAGAAATTGAAGAAAAGAAACTAATCTAGCACTATCTAGGGGAAATTGGATGAAAATGTGGAATGGAGCTCTCCCCACTACAAGAAAAAAAAGCTTTTACAACGGTTCAAAACCACTGTCTCTCTAAAAAATTGGCCGATGTAGAAGATCACGTTGTAGTAGGTGGGTATAAATAGACAACGGTCACTGAACCGTTGTATTTCGTCAATTACTACAATGGTTGAGAACAATTGTGTATCACTATTCTGGAATGTTGTTGTAGCATAATAATTTCATAATATTGGGATAGACAACAGTGTTCAACCGTTGTTGTTCTCTAATACATACAACGTCTTATAACCGTTGTCTTATTGAAAAAAAGAAGTTGTCGTATCATATATTTTTCTTAAATTTCAAGGATAGACAATGGTTATTAATCGTTGTCTGTTCATATTAACTACATCGTATTTAGACTATTGTCTTTTCATTAAAATACGCACAGATTATTTCATAAATTTATTGGATAGACAACAGTTATAAATAATTGTCTTTTTATATTTACTACATCAGTTTTAAACTTTTGTATTTCCTAAATATGAGCTATTTTGTATTTTTTATTCAATTACGTAAATATATAATAAAACCTGTAATAAATTTTCAAGACAGTTAAGCAAAAATAAACATAATATCATCATCATTCATTTCAAATACTACACAATCATTGTATAATAGAAGTTCATAAAAGTGTTCCACACCATCAACAAAATACCATAAATACGAGTTTACAAAAGTTTAAACTACTAATTAAATGAATGCATTAACATTCATTTACAAAAATTTCAACCAACTTGTGCATTTTTCTTCTGTTCCCCAGCAACATTCATGCACCCTTTTCGTACGTAGATCTCGTCACTACATTGAAAAAGGAATAATATTTTAGCAAACATACAAATCATATTAATCTTCATATTAAAATAAAAAATTCCACAAAACAATAAACAAAAAAAAATATGACAGCATATATAACTGTAAGAAAAAAAAATCTGACCTTGCTCCTTTAATTGTAAAGACATTGAGAGGAGAGACAATGAGGTTGTTGTGGCTGTTGGGAAAATAGGGGTGCCCGGAATCTATTCGGGATGAAATTTAAATACGAATTTAAATACAATTATTACTAGCATGAATTAATTCTAATTAATTCAAATAATAATTCCAACAACTAATTTAACATCATGCATGTTGAATTAATTCACATATAATCTAGGGCGGAATAAACAAGATAATATGTGATTTACGTACCTCTCGTAGAACTTGGCCTTTGAATAAAACGGGACAAACACGTACGCGCTTTATCAACCCAAAAGCCTTCTCAAGTATTCCCTTTCGCCTTATTCGATCACCGGTGGGAGATGTTTTCGAATAATTTAAATAACTAAGGAAAAAGAAAAATATCTATGCTCTTGATTTTTCCAACACATGGAATTATGTATATGGGGATGAAATAATCATCCCCTATTTATAGAGGGTAATGGCCGAAAATTATAGTGGAATGGGCCTTGGAAAAAATCTTTTCTTAGACTCTAAGAAATCTTGAATATATCTCATATATTCTTTTCTCCATAATAAAATATTCCACAAAAATCTCACCCTCCTAAATAAGCTTGTAATTTTCGAAATTTCTAGGATAAGAATCCAAGATTTGGATCTTCTTGAATATATGAGATAATCTTGTATTCCAAGAATACTTATCTTCCATAATATCTTTTCAAGAGAATCAACAAAATCTTTTCTTTTCCACACATGCTATTTTCGAAAATTCTAAGGAAAAATCAGCAATATATTTTCTTTTTATTTTAATCACCTTATCATTAATGGGCTACTTGAGGGGCCTTTAAGGAGAATTAAGATTGGACCTCCTAATGGACTTCTGAATTTCAATATTGAGCCCCAATATAATTCAGCCCATTAATATTAATTATTACCACTAATAAATTAATATCGCATTATCCATCTTAATCCATATTACGATAATATGGGCTCCCGGTTATTATTTCCCGCGTTTAAGATTATCAAGTCCATTAATTAATCAAGCTTCTGAATAGCTCTAAATTAATTAATATATTTCACATTGGAGTAAAGACAGCTCAACATTATTATCCGTACCGAAGAAACTGATTCTTCACTTGCAAGATTTGGTACGATAAAACTTCTGAGCCCACCAAGGGGACTAATCACACGAGCCGTACTCGCACGCGTTTCTCCGTATTAAATCTTAGCAACCGTCGTATGATTAATATCACTGCCCAAAGCACAAGGTTCGAAGTCACAATGATTCTCACCCAACATGAATCAAAGCAGTAAACATTAAGCACACACGGTCCTATTTAAGTGACGGAGATTAAGAAATCAACAACCACTGAGGTCTAATTCTTCACATTTCAGAACATAAGAATTTATCCTTGCTGTAGGTCCTCTTCAACACATACTAAATGTGCTAGTGCAATCTCTTAGTCAAGACAGACCAATCTGAGCCTTACACATCGACCTTTCACGGCGGATTGTTCAATTCCACCTAGGTCGTGAAAATGTACGTTTAGTTACAAGGAAACTGTTAATGTTGTCTTCCGTGATCGGGTATCACCACATTAACTACAATGTAACTAGTACTATTATGAACTGTTTGCAATAAATATTCAACATTCAATCATATCTAAAGCATATGCGATAAAAGAATTATTCTCATAAACGAGTGTTTGATACACGAGTTATACAAAGTAAAAGCATACTTTCACGTATAACTCCAACAATCTCCCACTTATACTTAAAGTCTGTTTTTAGTATACATCATGCATGTCTTAGTGTAGTAGCTCTACGTGACATCTCATGTCAACCTACACTAACCTAATAATTTCTCCCACTTATACTTAAAGCAGATTGGCAATAGTCTTGACTCCCATTCCATCCACATGTCTCTCGAATGTACTCTGAGGTAGACCCTTTGTGAATGGATTAGCTAGGTTGTCACCCGACGCTATCTTTGCCACCTCTATATCTCCTCTCTTAACGATTTCTCGTATAAGATGGTATTTTCTTTCTATGTGTTTGCTGGCCTTGTGGGCTCTCGGTTCCTTTGAATTTGCAACTGCTCCGGCATTGTCATAAAAGACAGTTATCTTGTCGGGCAAATTCGGAACAACCTCCAAGTCCACTAAGAAGTTCTTGAGCCAAACTGCCTCTTTCGCTGCTTCACAAGCAGCTACATACTCGGCTTCCATGGTCGAATCGGCGATGCATTTCTGCTTAACGCTTCTCCATGAAATGGCTCCTCCTCCCACACAAAACACATTACCCGAGGTTGACTTTCTTGAGTCTATATCTGATTGGAAATACGAGTCCGTGTATCCCACGGGAACTAGACTATCTGACTGGTAAATCAGCATCCGCTCACGAGTTCTTTTCAGATACCTCAAGATGCACTTTACGGCAGTTCAATGGTCTTTCCCGGGATTACTTTGATATCTTGCCACCATGCCCACGGCAAAGCAGATATCCAGTCTCGTACACAGCATTGCATACATAAGGCTTCCTACGGCCGAAGCGTACGGAACACCTTTCATGTCATCTATCTCCGCTTGCGTCTTAGGGCTCATTTCTTTCGATAGATGGATTCCGTGCCTAAAAGGTACAAAACCTTTTTTGGAATCTTGCATGCTGAAACGCTTCAAAACAGTGTCAATGTATGAAGCTTGCGATAAGCCCAACATCCTCTTCTTGCGATCGCGAGTGATCTTGATCCCAAGGATGTGACCGGCTTCCCCTAAGTCCTTCATATCAAATTGTTTTGACAGCCATACCTTTACGTCTGACAATACCTTTACATTGTTTCCAATGAGCAGAATATCATCTACGCATAATACTAAGAATACCACCGCAGTTCCGTCACGCTTCTTATACACACAACTTTCGAACTCGCTTTGATCAAACTCATAAGACTTAATCACTTGATCAAAACACTGGTTCCAAGTACGCGATGCTTGCTTAAGTCCATAAATGGATCTCTTAAGCTTGCATACAAGATTCTCTTGGCCTTTTTCAATGAAACCTCTGGGCTGTTGCATATAGATATCTATCCCGTCAAGACTTCCGTTAAGGAAAGCTGTCTTGACATCCATTTGCCAGATCTCGTAATCTAGGTGCGCAGCGATTGACAAGAGAATACGGATGGACTTAAGCATAGCTACAGGCGAAAAGGTCTCCTCATAATTGATCCCTTCTTTCTGAGTATACCCTTTGGCCACAAGCCTTGCTTTGAAGGTCTCTACCCTTCCGTCCGGTCCTCTTTTCCTCTTGTACACCCACTTGCATCCAATGGGTTCTACCCCACTGGGTGGTTCGACCAACTCCCACACTTGATTATGATCCATCGAACCCATCTCGGTTTCCATTGCCGTTTGCCACGACTCCGCGTCTTTGTCTTGGATTGCCTCGTCGTACGTCCATGGGTCTGATTCATCACCGGGAACCAAATCCGAAGATTCTCCTATCCCCATGAATCTCTCGGGTTGCCTAGCAATCCTCCCACTACGACGGGGTTCTGGTTGTGAAGATGTGACGTATGGTACATCATCTTGTATACTTGGTATCGAGGTTTGACCTCTCAATTCTTCTAAGGTAATTTCACTTTTAGGTTTCCGATTGTTCATATAGTCTTCCTCCAAGAATTTAAAGTGTGTACTGATCACGGTCTTTTGATCCTTGGGACTATAGAACATACACCCTTTCGTTCCCGCAGGGTATCCTATAAACAGCCTTAATTCTGAACGTGGATCCAACTTACCGGCTTCCTTGTCTAGCACGTATGCCGGATAACCCCAAATCCGCAAATGTCTTAGACTGGGCTTGCGCCCGGTCCACAATTCCATTGGGGTTTTAGGAACCGATTTGGATGGAACCAAGTTTAGAATGTAAGCTGTCGTTTCCAAGGCATTACCCCAAAACGACTTGGGTAAATCTGAATAACTCATCATGGATCTGACCATCTCTAAAAGAGTCCGGTTTCTTCGTTCCGCCACACCGTTCTGTTGAGAGGTTCCCGGTGCGGTTAACTGGGATACGATCCCTTCGTCCGATAAGTAGTTCAAGAATTCATCGATGAGGTATTCGTCTCCACGATCTGATCGTAGAAACTTGATACTCTTTTCCCTATGTTTCTCGGCTTCGGCCTTAAACTCCTTGAACTTATCAAAAGTTTCAGACTTATGCCTCATAAGGTAAATGTACCCATATCTCGAGTAATCGTTAATGAAGGTGACGAAATACTCATACCCCATTCTCGCTTTGATCGTCATTGGACCACACACATCGGTATGAACGAGTTCTAACATTTCCGTGGCTCTATTCCCCTTGGCTCCAAATGCACTCTTGGTCATCTTACCCTCTAAACAGGATTCACAAGTTGGAAACGGTTCGACTTGGAATGATTCCAAGGATCCGTCTTTCACCAATCTCTCTATCCGCTTTAGATTAATATGACCTAGTCTAAGATGCCATAGAAGTGTTTCGTTCATCTCCGAAGAACGCTTTCTTTTATTTCTTGAAATGATCGACGTGTTATTAGATTCATTATTTGAGTGGTGTGCACACTTAATCGTATAGAGATTGTTTACCAACGTTCCATGACAGATAGTATCATTCTTAAAAGAAACAGTAACAACTTTATTAAAAGTAACTGAATATCCATCAAAAAACAACTTAGAAACTGAAATTAAATTCTTCCTAAAGTTCGGAACGTATAAAACATCTCTTGAAATTAAAACTCAATCTTCAAAAGATAGGTGCACGACTCCCACTGCTTCGGCTGCCACTCTCGTAGCATCGCCCAAAGTGATGGTGATCTCATTCTTGCTAAGTCGCCGGGTTAGCTGGAACCCCTGAAGAGTGAAATAAATATGATCAGTTGCCCCGGTATCCACTACCCAAACGTGGGCAGCATACGCCGCAACATATATTTCAACGAATAAAGCATGAGACTTACCTTTCTTTACCGCCTTCTTAGACTTAGAACAGGTCGCCCTCCAATGTCCCTTTTCACCACAATTGAAGCACTTACCCTTAGCAGCTTTCTTTCCACCTCCTTCTCCCTTTGCCTTGGTTGGATTTGCTTGGGTCTGGCCTTTCGTCCTCTTTCTTTTCTTCCCTCCCTTGGGACCCGAAGAGGCAGACGGACCGTTTGCCACCATAGCAACAGTTTGATGATCCATTAATGTCTCCGCCGATACCAAAGCTTGCAAGAGCTCGGGCAAACTATTTGCCCGGTCATTCATTTGATAGTTCAACTAAAACTGCTCAAAACTCTTCGGCAGAGAATGGAGAACGAAATCGACCTTAGTAGGGAGATCAAATTCCGCACCAAGTACCTCCAACTTATTGAGATAACCCATCATCTCGATAACGTGATCCCTTACGGGCATACCTTCCACCATCTTCAACAAAAGCATCTTTCGCATGGTGATTTGCCTAGCTGTACGGTTCTGATATTTAAACATCGCTTCAAGATTGAGCATTATCTCAGAGGCGGTCTCCATGTGTTGGTGTTGGTGTTGCAACACATCTGACATTGAAGCCAGAATAGTACACCTAGTAATCTCATCGGAGTCAAACCAACTCTTATGCTCTTTCTTGACCGCCTTGGTCGCATCTTCGGCAGGCTCTTGGGGCTTAGGAGTAGTAAGTACCCATTTGTGGTGTTGAGCGGTTAGGGCAATATCGAGATTACGTTTCCAATTAACATAGTTCTCACCAACAAGTTTGTTATCTTTAAGTATACTAAACAGTGGATTAAAAGGTTGCGACATGATGAACTGAGAATAAAACATGTATTCATATCAATATCTAAAAAAATACGAAATTATCACATAATTCGATCATATCAATTATATTGAAACCTTAAAACAATATAATCATGCATCAGCCAACATCTCGAAATAATTTAAATGCGTCACGAGGGGTGGTCTATACATTTAAATATATTCAAGCGGATCACAAACTTAAAAGTTACAAATCCTTAATTCAAAATTAATAGTTGGCTCCCACTTTGACCACATAGAAATTGACAGGGACTCCGAGGGGAGTAAGTTAATATCAATTTCCTATGCCTAAGTAATAACCATAATTAAATACAGGATTATTATTTCGCTTTGAGCAAGCCACTCGTGGTGAGGGTCAATACCGCCACTAGTAATAATCCACAATCATCCTTTCGGAATTTATTCATGTGAAATCCGTTCTTTTGGCCGATCCGAGGGGAAAATGTATTCCAAAAGAACTTCACAAATGAATAAATTATGGAGGCCAAATTAATCCAATTTTAATATCCGGAATAAAATTGCGATTAAATAAACATACTTAGTAATTTTCGAAAGTAAGGTTTTTCTTAGACAATTAAATTCATGCAAACACATATTAACAATTAATAATAAGTGCACGAAATAAAACATCCATCAAAATAAAATTAAACACATTGGAGCACTCAAATCCAATTGTCACGGTTTAATTTCTTCACGTCTTGATGCGAAAAATTGTCCTTGTTGCTTTCCGTTGTTCGTCTCGACACGCTCCCACTCGAACAACAACACTTCATCAAAAACAGCATCGTTTGGGGTTCGGGACGATGTTTAAAATCACACGAAAAAACGGAACCAAAAAAAATCCACGGCCCGAGATACGGCGCGCGTCGGCCCACGGAGTGGGCCCGCGCACCTCTCGGCCAAGCAGCCGAAGCGCTGAAGCGCTGCATGTCGAGCGCCGAAGCGCGCGCGCTTGCGCGGCGTCAGCCACCCGTCGCGCGCGGGTCATGCACCTAGCGCACCCCGTGCATCGGGTTTCGACGTTTGTTCTCGTTTTCTTCACCCCATGCATGATTTTACGTCCATGCATGCGCCACGCATGCATGTGTCGTCCGAGTACGACGTCTTTAATTCTTCGTCACGATCCGGTTACAATTTATTTTACAAAAAAAATAAATACTAGATCTAGACTAGTCTATTACAATGATCGAATCAAAATAAAAACAATTAATCTACTCGTGGATTTTCTCACGAGAAAAACGAATTCAAACGAATCGAATTAAAAACAATTAATTCACACGCAAGAAAAATTAACAACATTAAAACCATTACAATTGGATACCTGCAAAAAAATATCTAGCAATTCTACTATCCAATTTCAATTTAATGTCTAACAATTTAAATTCCAATTTAAATATCAGAGCCCGAAACCGTGGCTCTGATACCAGTTGTTGGGAAAATAGGGGTGCCCGGAATCTATTCGGGATGAAATTTAAATACAAATTTAAATACAATTATTACTAACATGAATTAATCCTAATTAATTCAAATAATAATTCCAACAACTAATTTAACATCATGCATGTTGAATTAATTCACATATAATCTATGCCGGAATAAACAAGATAATATGTGATTTACGTACCTCTCGTAGAACTTGGCCTTTGAATAAAACGGGACAAACACGTACGCATTTTATCAACCCAAAAGTCTTCTCAAGTATTCCCTTTCGTCTTATTCGATCACTGGTGGGAGATGCTTTCGAATAATTTAAATAACTAAGGAAAAAGAAAAATATATATGCTCTTGATTTTTCCAACACATGGAATTATGTATATGGGGATGAAATAATCATCCCCTATTTATAGAGGGTAATGGCCGAAAATTATAGTGGAATGGGCCTTGGAAAAAATCTTTTCTTAGACTCTAAGAAATCTTGAATATATCCCATATATTTTTTTCTCCATAATAAAATATTCCACAAAAATCTCACCCTCCTAAATAAGCTTGTAATTTTCGAAATTTGTAGGATAAGAATCCAAGATTTGGATCTTCTTGAATATATGAGATAATCTTGTATTCCAAGAATACTTATCTTCTATAATATCTTTTCAAGAGAATCAACAAAATCTTTTCTTTTCCACACATGCTATTTTCGAAAATTCTAAGGAAAAATCAGCAATATATTTTCTTTTTATTTTAATCACCTTATCATTATTGGGCTACTTAATGGGCTACTTGAGGGGCCTTTAAGGAGAATTAAGATTTGACCTCCTAATGGACTTCTGAATTTCAATATTGAGCCCCAATATAATTCAACCCATTAATATTAATTATTACCACTAATAAATTAATATTGCACTATCCATCTTAATTCATATTACGATAATATGGGCTCCCGATTATTATTTCCCGCGTTTAAGATTATCAAGTCCATTAATTATCAAGCTTCTGAATAGCTCTAAATTAATTAATATATTTCACCTTGGAGTAAAGACAGCTCAACATTATTATCCATACCGAAGAAATCGATTCTTCACTTGCAAGATTTGGTACGATAAAACTTCTGAGCCCACCAAGGGGACTAATCACACGAGCCGTACTCGCACGCGTTTCTTCGTATTAAATCTTAGCAACCGTTGTATGATTAATATCACTGCCCAAAGCACAAGGTTCGAAGTCACAATGATTCTCACCCAACATGAATCAAAGCAGTAAACATTAAGCACACACGGTCCTATTTAAGTGACGGAGATTAAGAAATCAACAACCATTGAGGTCTAATTCTTCACATTTCAGAACATAAGAATTTATCCTTGCTGTAGGTCCTCTTCAACACATACTAAATGTGCTAGTGCAATCTCTTAGTCAAGACAGACCAATCTGAGCCTTACACATCGACCTTTCACGGCGGATTGTTCAATTCCACCTAGGTCGTGAAAATGTACGTTTAGTTACAAGGAAACTGTTAATGTTGTCTTCCGTGATCGGGTATCACCACATTAACTACAATGTAACTAGTACCATTATGAACTGTTTGCAATAAATATTCAACATTCAATCATATCTAAAGCATATGCGATAAAAGAATTATTCTCATAAACGAGTGTTTGATACACGAGTTATACAAAGTAAAAGAATACTTTCACGTATAATTCCAACAGTGACTCAATGATTACTTGTAGCCTGTAATTATATATACAACTAGGATATTGGTCATTAATTACCAAATGACATATGCAACTAATATATTAACAAAGATGAATACTACTAGATACATAATTTTACTTAATGTAGGCAAATAATTTTACGAACTTAATCAACAATGTTGTGCTAGAGATGACATGGACCAACATATTTACAAATTAAGTTCAATTGAGTTGAGCAGTCCCACAATTATATAATATTTGTTTACAACCAGAACACTGTTTCGTCAATTCGAATCATATTCACAAAATTAATACTTCTCGTGCACATAACCAATAATGCATAATCAAGAACTAAATATTGGTTGGAAACATACGATTTTTTCAAGTCAAGTATATGTTTTTGAAGCAAGCAAAAGTCCATCAGATAAAATGAGAAGTTTTACATTAGGCATCATGCATGAACACTTGCGAAACAATCTGGTGCTCACTGTTCAGTCCTCAAGATAAAGTTAAATATTTTTTCCTGATTTAAATGCCAGTGAATACATGATGAAAAGCTAAGGCAAAACCAAATGTACTGAATAGGTAACAGAGATGCTCTGCTATTAGAAAGATTTCGAGGAGGAGTTGTTTTAAAAGAAAGCTCGAAACTCAGACTCGAGCTCGACTCGATGACCTCTAAATAATTCTTTTAACTCCAGATTGAAGCATTTCACTCATTAAGATTTTAACAAACTAGGATGTTCTTAGATTGAGCTACGTACCAGAAACAAGTTGTTTATATTCATCAACAATACGATCAATTTCTTATCAGGTATAAGATCACCTTATAGTAGCATTGCACCACACAAACGGTAGATGACTTGAGCCTTTAAAAGTAATAAATAGAAGGAAAATTTTATATAAGGGCCCAATATTTAAGTTAATATAATTATAAAAAATTCAAACATTAATAATTAATCCATTAATCAAGCAAGAGATAACAAAAGGCATGCAATCTTGTTGGAACCAATGATATGCAAACTAAAGCAAAGTCAATATTTTCAACACAAATCAATAAAATAAGTCATTAAATATAAAACTAGAGCTAGAGAACCAGTAAGACAAATTAATACAAAGGCATAAACAAATTAAACTCGATTCTGTTCCGGAACTAATGATGAACAACAGTTTTTACATCTTCTTTTTCCAAGCATTTCTTGGGAAAACATAGCGGTATAGAAAAGTTTGCACAAGTACAACAGGGATTTACAAATAGTTATAGTCATTCCTATAGATTCTCAGATTATTATTACATATGCAATCCACAAAAGTAGAAACAAATTTGCTAGACGAGTAGGAGCAACCGCGTATCAGGAATAGCGAAATTTTTTATGGTCCGGAGAGATTGATTCTTGATGACATAAGGGAGGATATAAAAGATGGCTACGTCATTCATATTCTGAGAACCCGTAATGTGGGAGCAACTAGTGCATATAAGTAAATTGTCAAGAAGAATAGATTCACTGTAACATGTTCTTACTTTATTGAACCTATCACAACATCATTTATGTCATCATTTAAACTTGTAACAAATTTTGTTATGGCTTTACCATATAACCAGGTCAGAATACACCTCTCCAAGCTTTAAGATTTAATTTTCTTCTTACCCGAATTATTAGTCTTGAGACTTGGATTAGATCATAACCCAACTTAAACTACAATTCTCTTTTAATTCTCATCTTTTTCCCCTATTTCTTATTTCTTCTACAGCTTTAAAAAATGAATCCATATGACATCTAAAAGTCCAACAGTTTCATTGAACATATTTTTTTTTTATTCTTAAAAGAGAAGAAAGCAAGCCCAATTTTCATCATTCTTTCTGCCCAAACTCAATAATCAAAGAAGAAGATAAAGAGAAAGGCGAATTTGATTCTTATTAAAATTCTCATCCATCAAAATTACATTACAATTTACACCTCACGGGTTTTATAGACCTCAGCCTCAGGAGATGATCAATTTAGAGGAATTTCTGGATTATTTGCCTATGGAATTTCAGGAAACTGCATCTAATCATCAATTTCTCACCACCAAACACTAATGTTAACTTAAAATTCATGAAATTGATAAAAAGATAAGAAGATTCTAGAGTCTTTCAGTTTCAATAACCCTAATTCTCGATACAGTAGAATTAGGGTAGAAGATTAACCTAATTCTCGATACATATGAAATCTATTACGGGAAAAAACATTGAATAAACCGACCTTAATTCTTATTTGGGACGAACTGGGTTGAGTCGGTGGGGCAGGGCGGCCGCCGCCGCCAGTTGACGGCGAAGCAAAGGAGGAGCTGGAGTCGTCTGAAGGGATTTCGGCACAGAGCTGGAGGATAATGGTGACCATAGCTGGTTTCGGCACACCGGCGGAGGAAATCTTTGGAAGGGCTTTCTGGCGGAGGAAGTCTTTCAAAGGGTTTTTTGATGAATTTGGGGAGAAACGCACGCTCGATCTTGTGAATAGTGGGTGGAGGTAATTGAAAAAAAATTCTTAAAGTGTTTCATAGAAGTGCTACTTCAATTTTATTTGAAAAGTGCTAATTAGAAATACTTAAAAGTGCTAATATAAAGATTAAAAGTGCTAGATTTAAATAAGTAGTCAAATTATAAGTTACAACAATGGTCAACAACCGATGTCTTTCAAAGTTTTCTAAATCCCGAATAATACTTATCTATAACGGTTTTGGGGCATTGTCCTTCAATTGGTAAACAAGGAACTACAACGTAAAATAATGTAAGACTACAGCGGTTAACTATAACCGTTGTATATCACCGAAACCGTATTAGGAGAGACAACGGTTATTGCTTATACAACACACTCTGTACTTTCTACAACGATTTTTACCGAGAACCGTTGTCTTTCCAGTGTTGTATAACATCATTTTTCTTGTAGTGCCTCTAGTGTGAAATCTCTGAAAAATGAATGGTAACCTCCTCCAAAACCAGTTAGAAGCCCTTTTATAGTCGCAAGCCAAAGCCATAGTCGATTTTTATATTTTAACCCTCGAATCTTCTAGAAATCGCGTTCTTCGGGCTTGCCAGCATTTTGCTCACCCAAAATTGAGTTGCTCGCCCGAGTAAAGGTATGCTCGGCCGAGTGCTGACTCAACTTGGCCGAGTCCTTCTTCTCTTGGCCGAGTTCCTCATGTTTTTGCCTCACTCGGCCAAAATGACTTTGCTCGGCCGAGTAAAACTTCATTTTGGCCGAGTGTTTCTTCCAGAGAATTTACTCGGCCAAAACCCCCTTTGCTCGGCCGAGTATAAATCCAATTTGGCCGAGTGTTTCTTCTAGAGAATTTCGGCCAAAACCCCTTGTGTTCGGCCGAGTGGCATCTCCTCATGGCCGAGTGAACTCTGTTTTATCTCATTTTTTGCCTTTTAACTTCACTTTTCATTCTTTCTTCGATTCTTCATCTTTTTTAACCTGAAACACTTCATTTCTTGCACGAAGGGTAAGTTCAAGAGACAAAGCCAAATGTAGAGATACAAGACACTAATCGTATATAAATCAAGCTCAATTAGTGCATAAAAGGACTTAAAAACACACAGTTATGATGCAATTACAAGGCTAATCACCCCCCCCCCCCCCCCCCCAAACTTAAAATATTGCTTGTCCTCAAGCAATGAAAAGATAATCATAAAGGCGGTGATTGCATCAAGTTGTGTGATCAAGAGCATGCCAAAGATGAGTAATTCAATCATCCATTGAAGATCAGCTTACCCAAAATGAAATCATTCACCATAATCCTCTCAAGGGAAATGTTTATCACTCTTCACTCAAAGTGTATCAAGGTATCACTCCATGTCAATGTATAGAAATACATCCAATAGGCTTGCCAAGAGTCTAAGCAATCTTTCCTCAAATTTGAATTCGGTGCTAAATCGAAAAGGACTTTCATTTGGTTATAATGTTGGCTCTTTGGTAATGGTAGGGAATTTTTAGATGAAGTGACTTGTACTAGTGAAGCAAGAATTCAGGTTTCTCTTTTCTATCTTTCCCGAGGATGTGGTAAGCCTACACTTCTCAACCCAAAGTTCAACTCTTCACTTATTCACTCATCCTCCTTTTCTCATATCCTTTCTATTCACCTCACACCCTTCTTACTTTTCATACCACCAACATTTTTTCTCAAAGGAGAGCTTCTTTTTATTTATTTTTTATTTTAGCTCACTCCTTTGCTTTCACAACCTTCATTCAATTCTCTTTTTCTCATCCTTTTCAACTTTCTCCCAAAATCATCCATTCAAAATCATTCACCTCATTTTCCTTTCTTCCCAGTTCAACCACACCACCCTCATTCAAGCTTCACTAGTTTTATGGACCAATAGGCTCACAAAGAAGGGTAATTTGGCTAAATCATGGGTGTCAATAAACAGGTCACAAGGCTCAACTTGGATAACTATGGAAATAAGATGTTATTTGACATGGATAGATTTTGGTAAAGTGGTTTTTTAATTCAAAGATGGTCTAATCTCATTTTTAGCACCTTATGCAAGTAGATTCTAGAGCAAGACTAGAGGCAAGTTCTCGAACACAATGACTACACATGACCACACTTCCAATGAAGAACAAAAAACAATGAAGAATTTTGGCTCAAAGGCTCAAAAGCTCACAAGTTCGTGATTGATTATGGTTCATTTTCTCATTTTAAGCTCACATCTCTTCAACTTCAAATTTACAAGTTTTCAATACTACTCAAGTCATTAAACATTTATCAAAGGTCAAATCAAATCACCTCTAAAATGCTCAAAATGCACAACCTTAAATTCATCACATCCAATTGTTCATCCCAAATCAAGTCATCCAATACACCAACCATACTCATGTATGTTGTTGCACGTCTTTTTGTTGCCAAGTAATGAGAAAGTTTGGTACAAGAGTGGTGAAAAGAGCACGTTGCAACAACATATTTCTATTAAAACACAAATATGAGCTATATAAAGAAAATGACACCATTAAGAATTACAAAGCCACAACACAACCATCGAACACATAGGAAATAAAAATCATTCAAAACATCCAAAAGGTTAAACAATTCAAAAGGTAAACCCCAAAATAGTTAACACAAAACCCAAAATTATCTAATCATTACACAACAAATGAGACAAAAACTAGCAATAGGATAGGGATAGAAGGGGTACCCTCATTACCATCGTGAAGTTTTTTACACATCATTTATGGTCGAGGTGGAGGCAATTGGAAGTTGAAGTGGCCTTGGCTCAAATGCCACTCCACAACAGCTCGATCCTCCCTCCTTTGCTTCCTATACATCTCCTCGAAAGCATCTTGCCTCGTTCGCACGTGCTGAAGCTCATTCATCATCTCAATGTGCCTATTCCGGGACTCAACCTGAAAAGCATCGAAATCTCGAATCAACCTGTCCATATTCCGACGGTTGTAGACCAATGGTTGTGAAGGATGCCTTTGTCACTCCTCTGTGGTATCGTGCCTCTCCACTTCCAGATAGGTTGGAATTTGCTGATCTTGAGCTTCAATCTTCTCATCCGACTCTTCGATCGGTGCACTCGTCCCTTCGTTGGCTTTCTCTTTTCCCTTTTTGTCTTTTGACATCTTCTTCGGCTGCCTTTGCTCCCTTGAGATGCTTTCATGAAACACCCTTCTGTAGTCTTCGTGTAGTTGAGTGTTCATTAACCAATTCCCATTTTTCTTTCCCTTCCTAGAGATAAGTGACATTTCCGCAAAGGGAAAACCGAGCTCATTAGGTAAATGTCCACAATAGGAGCCCCCAACTTGCTCGATGACTTCACATTGAATGAGATAGTTTATGTCTATCCACTCAATATCATATCTCTCCAAGTTTTCTTCCGGCTCCCAACCAACACATTCAGCAATCCGGGTAATCAACCCACCAATACCCGTTTGAGTCAAAGTAGAGGTCCTCATCTTTGAAAAATGCTCCATCAGGTACTCACCAAAGTCAGCTTCATATCCCTTCTTCATACAATAAAGGATGTATAACTCCTCGACTCGAATGGAAGCGCTCTCTCTACGTGCATACAACACGTTCATAAGGATCTGATAGACAATTTTCAGAATAGGATTCCTTATATGAGAAGCCTTCGTCTTTCCCGCCATGAAATTCCATCTGGAACCCTTAGGAGTCGAGATGTCCTTCCAGAAGTCATCCTTGTTATACCCCATCTTCAACCGGTGCTCATAGCTCGACTTTGGATTTAGCATCCCAAGATACCGGATAAGCTCGGTGCATGTGACAGTGTAATCCTTATTCCCACTTCGGAACAACATAGTGGACGGGTAACTGGTGGCATCGGTAAGAACAGAAACGGTGTTGAGAAACTCAGTGCAAAGCTTTGGGTAGACCGGTCTCCTTACATCAAGAACACATATCCACCCAATTCGGTCAAAGAGTTCTCCGACCTCTTCCTCACACCAAAAGTGATCATTGCTCAAACATCATAATACTTTTGAGCGTGATAGGTCATCTTACTTGCTCGAAAAAAATTCTTGTAGTACTCCTTCACATCACCAAAATAATGCCCTTCCTTGGATGGTGTTCTTCCATCACAATGCTTCACATATATCTTTCCGTACCCCTTATTCACAGAACATGAGGCAGGGATAGTGGGTGTATCCCTTTTAGTTCCTCAATGACTCATTGTCCTGCATATAGGAAGCAAAGAATATAAGAACATCTTACTCAACCAGTGTGAAAGAGTAATAACATCAAGGCATACTCAATAAGTCATTTCAATCCAACTATTCCAATAACTCATTACCAAACATCTCACGGCATTCACTCACCCCTACACAAATTATACTTTATCAAAAGATTCACCCCCTAGCATGTCTACATTGCATTTCACCACAATTATGAAGAGAAAACCACTTAGGTCTAATTCTTCACATTTCAGAACAGAAGAATTTATCCAGGCTGTAGGTCCTCTTCAACACATACTAAATGTGCTAGTGCAATCTCTTGGTCCAGACAAGCCAATCTGAGATATACACATCGACCTTTCACGGCAAATTGTTCAATTCCACCTAGGTCGTGAATTTGTACGTTTAGTTACAAGGAAACCGTTAATGTGATCTTCCCTGATCGGGTATTACCACATTAACTACAATGTAACATGTACTATTTATAATGAACTGGTTGCAATAAATATTCAACATTCAATCATATCTAAAGAAAATGTGATAAAAGAATTATTCTCATAAACAAGTGTTTAATACATGAGTTATACAAAGTAAAAGCATACTTTCACGTATAACTCCAACAATCTCCCACTTATACTTAAAGTCTGCTTTTTAGTATACATCATGCATGTCTTAGTGTAGTAGCTCTACGTGACATCTCATGTCAATCTACACTAACCTAATAATTCCTCCCACTTATACTTAAAGCAGATTGGCAATAGTCTTGACTCCCATTCCATCCACATGTGTCTCGAATGTACTCTGAGGCAGACCCTTTGTGAATGGATCCGCTAGGTTGTCACCCGACGCTATCTTTGCCACCTCTATATCTCCTCTCTTAACAATTTCTCGTATAAGATGGTATTTTCTTTCTATGTGTTTGCTGGCCTTATGGGATCTCGGTTCCTTTGAATTTGCAACTGCTCCAGCATTGTCACAATAGACAGTTATCATATCGGGTAAATTCGGAACAACGTCCAAGTCCACTAAGAAGTTCTTGAACCATACTGCCTCTTTCGCTGCTTCACAAGCAGCTACATACTCGGCTTCCATGGTCGAATCGGCGATATATTTCTGCTTAACGCTTCTCCATGAAATGACTCCTCCTCCCATGCAAAACACACTACCCGAGGTTGACTTTCTTGAGTCTATGTCTGATTGGAAATTCGAGTCCGTGTATCCCATGGGGATAAGACTATCTGACTGGTAAATCAACATCTGCTCACGAGTTATTTTCAGATACCTCAAGATGCACTTTACAGCAGTCCAATGGTCTTTCCCGGGATTACTTTGATATCTTGCCACCATGCCCACGACAAAGCAGATATCCGGTCTCATACACAACATTGCATACATAAGGCTTCCTACGGCCGAAGCGTACGGAACACCTTTCATGTCATCTATCTCTGCTTGCGTCTTAGGGCTCATTTCTTTAGATAGATGGATTTTATGCCTAAAAGGTACAAAACCTTTTTGGAATCTTGCATGCTGAAACGCTTCAAAACAATGTCAGTGTATGAAGCTTGCGATAAGCCCAACATCCCCTTCTTGCGATCGCGAGTGATTTTGATCCCAAGGATGTGACCGACTTCCCCTAAGTCCTTCATATCAAATTGTTTTGACAGCCATACCTTTACGTCTGACAATACCTTTACATTGTTTCCAATGAGCAGAATATCGTCTACGTATAATACTAAGAATATCACCGCAGTTCTGCCACGCTTCTTATACACACAACTTTCAAACTCGTTTTAATCAAACCCATAAGACTTAATCACTTGATCAAAACACTGGTTCCAATTACGCGATGCTTGCTTAAGTCCATATATGGATCTCTTAAGCTTGCATACGAGGTGCTCTTAGCCTTTTTCAATAAAACCTTTGAGCTGTTGCATATAGATATCTATCCCGTCAAGACTTCTGTTAAGGAAAGTTGTCTTGACATCCATTTGCCAGATCTCGTAATCTAGGTGCGCAGTGATCGACAAGAGAATACAGATAAACTTAAGTATAGCTACAGGCAAAAAGGTTTCCTCATAATCGATCCCTTCTTTTTTAGTATACCCTTTGGCCACTAGCCTTGCTTTGAAGGTCTCAACCCTTCCGTCCGGTCCTCTTTTCCTCTTGTACACCCACTTACATCCAATGGGTTTTACCCCACTGGGTGGATCGACCAACTCCCACACTTGATTATGATCCATCGAACCCATCTCGGTTTCCATTGTTGTTTGCCATGACTCCGCGTCTTTATCTTGGATTATCTCGTCGTATGTCCATGGGTCTGATTCATCGCCGGAAATCAAATCCGAAGATTCTCCTATTCCCATGAATCTCCCGGGTTGCCTAGCAATCCTCCCACTACGACGGGGTTCCGGTTGTGAAGGTGTGACGTGTGGTATATCATCTTGTATACTTGGTATCGAGGTTCGCCCTCTCAATTCTTCTAAGGTAATTTCACTTTTAGGCTTCCGATTGTTCATATAGTCTTCCTCCAAGAATTTAAAGTGTGTACTAATCACGGTCTTTTAATCCTTGGGACTATAGAACATACACCATTTCGTTCCCGTAGGGTACCCTATAAACAGCCTTAATTCCGAACGTGGATCCAACTTACCGGCTTCTTTGTCTAGCACGTATGCCGGACAACCCCATATCCGCAAATGTCTTAGACTGGGCTTGCGCCCGTTCCACAATTCCATTGGGGTTTTAGGAACCGATTTGGATGGCACCAAGTTTAGAATGTAAGCCGCCGTTTTCAAGGCGTTACCCCAAAATGACTTGAGTAAATCCGAATAACTCATCATGGATCTGACCATCTTTAAAAGAGTCTGGTTTCTTTATTCCGCCACACTGTTCTGTTGAGAGGTTCCCGGTGCGGTTAACTGGGATACTATCCCTTCATCCGACAAGTAGTTCAAGAATTCATCACTTAGGTATTCGCTTCCACGATCTGATCGTAGAAACTTGATACTCTTTTCCCTATGTTTCTCGGCTTCGGCCTTAAACTTCTTGAACTTATCAAAAGTTTCAGACTTATGCCTCATAACGTAAATGTACCCATATCTCGAGTAATTGTTAATGAAAGTGACAAAATACTCATACCACATTCTCGCTTTGATCGTCATTGGACCACACACATCGGTATGAACGAGTTCTAACACTTCTGTGGCTCTATTCCCCTTGGCTCCAAATGCCCTCTTGGTCATTTTACCCTCTAAACAGGATTCACAAGTTGGAAACGGTTCGACTTGGAATGATTCCAAGGATCCGTCTTTCACCAATCTCTCTATCTGCTTTAGATTAATATGACCTAGTCTAAGATGCCATAGAAGTGTTTCGTTCATCTCCGAAGAACGCTTTCTTTTATTACTCGAAATGATCGACGTGTTATTAGATTCATTATTTGAGTGGTGTGCACACTTAATCATATAGAGATTGTTTACCAACGTTCCATGATAGATAGTATCATTCTTAAAAGAAACAGTAACAACTTTATTAAAAGTAACTGAATATCCATCAAAAAACAACTTAGAAACTGAAATTAAATTCTTCCTAAAGTTTGGAACGTATAAAACATCTCTTAAAATTAAAACTTTATCTTCAAAAGATAGGTGCACGACTCCCACTGCTTCGGCTGCCACTCTCGTAGCATCGCCCAAAGTGATGAGGATCTCATTCTTGCTAAGTCGTCGGGTTAGCTGGAACCCCTGAAGAGTGAAATAAATATGATCAATTGCCCCGGTATCGACTACCTAAATGTGGGCAGCATACGCCGCAACATAAGTTTCAACGACTAAAGCATGAGACTTACCTTTCTTTACAGCCTTTTAAGGCTTAGAACAGGTTGACCTACAATGTCCATTCTCACCACAATTGAAGCACTTACCCTTAGCAGCTTTCTTTCCACCTCCTTCGCCCTTCGCCTTAGGTTTCACAATGGTTGGATTTGCTTGGGTCTGGCCTTTCGTCCTCTTTCTCTTCTTCCCTCCCTTGGGACCCGAAGAGGCAGACGGACCGTTTGCCACCATAGCAACAGTTTGATGATCCATTATAGTCTCCGCCGATACTAAAGCTTGCAAGAGCTCGTTCAAACTATTTGCCCGATCATTCATTTGATAGTTCAACTAAAACTGCTCAAAGCTCTTCGGTAGAGAATGGAGAAAGAAATCGACCTTAGTAGGGAGATCAAATTCCGCACCAAGTACTTCCAACTTGTTGACATAACCCATCATCTCGATAACGTGATCCCTTACGGGCGTACCTTCCACCATTTTCAACGAAAGCATCTTTCGCATGGTGATTTACCTAGCTGTACGGTTCTGATGTTTAAACATCGCTTCACGATTGAGCATTATCTCAGAGGCGGTCTCCATGTGTTGGTGTTGCAACACATCTGACATTGAAGCCAGAATAGTACACCTAGCCATCTCATCGGAGTCAAACCAACTCATATGCTCTTTCTTGGCCGACTTGCTCGCATCTTCGGCAGTCTCTTGGGGCTTAGGAGTAGTAAGTACCCATTTGTGGTGTTGAGCGGTTAGGATAATATCAAGATTACATTTCCAATCAACATAATTCTCACCGACAAGTTTGTTATCTTTAAATATACTAAACAGTGGATTAAAAGGTTGCGATATGATGAACTGAGAATAAAATATACATTCATATTAATATCTAGAAAAATACGAAATTATCACAAAATTCGATCACATCAATTATATTGAAACCTTAAAACAATATAATCATGCATCAGCCAACATCTCGAAACAATTTAAATGCGTCACGAGAGGTGGTCTATACATTTAAACACATTCAAGCGGATCACAAACTTGAAAGTTACAAATCCTTAATTCAAAATGAATAGTTGGCTCCCACTTTGACCACATAAAAATTGACAGGGACTCCGAGGGGAGTAAGTTAATATCAATTTCTTATGCCTAAGTAATAACCATAATTAAATACAGGATTATTATTTCGCTTTGAGCAAGCCACTCGTGGTGAGGGTCAATACCGCCACTAGTAATAATCCACAATCATCCTTTCGGAATTTATTCATGTGAAATCCGTCCTTTTGGCCGATCCGAGGGGGAAATGTATTCTAAAAAGACTTCACAAATAAATAAATTATGGAGGCCAAATTAATCCAATTTTAATGTCCGAAATAAAATTGCGATTAAAGAAACATACTTAGTAATTTTCGAAAGTAAGGTTTTTCTTGGACAATTAAAATCATGCAAACACATATTAACAAATAATAATAAGTGCACGAAATAAAACATCCATCAAAACAAAAGTAAACACATTGGAGCACTCAAATCCAATTGTCACGGTTTAATTTCTTCATGTCTTGATGCGAAATATCGTCCTTGTTGCTTTCCATCGTTCATCTCGACACGCTCCCACTCGAACAGCAACACTTCATCAAAAATAACTTCGTTTGGGGTTCGGGACGACGTTTAAAATTACACAAAAAATCGAGAACGGAAATAAAAATTGCACGGCCCGAGATAAGGCGCGCGTCGGCCCACGGGATGGGCCGCGCGCCCCTCGGCACGACCGCCGAGCGCCGAGAGGCGGCGCCTCACGCGCGTGCTCGTGCGCTTCGGCTCATCTGTCGTGCACGGCGTCGTGCGCCTCGCGCACTCCGTGCACCGGGTTTCATCGTTCGTTCTCATTTTTCACCCCGTGCATGATTTTACGTCCATGCATGCGCCACGCATGCATGCATCGTCCGGGTACATCGTCTTTAATTCTTCATTCTTCGTCTCGATCCGGTTACAATTTATTTACAAAAAATAAAAACTAGATTTAGACTAGTCTAGTCTATTACAATGATCAAATCAAAATAAAAACAACTAATCTACTTGTGGATTTTCTCACGAGAAAAACGAATTCGAACGAATCGAATTAAAAACAATTAATTCACACGCATGAAAAAAAACATTAAAACCATGATAATTGGATACCTGCAAAAAAGATCTAGCAATTCTACTATCCAAATTCAATTTGATGTCTAACAATTTAAATTTCAATTTAAAGATCAAAGCCCGAAACCGTGGCTCTGATACTAGTTGTTGGGAAAATTAGGGTGCCCGGGAACTATTCGGAATGAAATTTAAATACGAATTTAAATTCAATTATTACTAGTATGAATTAATCCTAATTTATTCAAATAATAATTCCAACAACAATTTTATCATCATGCATGTTGAATTAATTCACATAAAATCTATGGCGGAATAAACTAAGAAGTTATGTGATTTACGTACCTCTCGTAGAATTGGCCTTTGAATAAAACGGGACAAACAAAAACGCGCTTTATCAATCCAAAGACCTTCTCAAGTATTTTCCTTTCGCCTTACTCGATCACCGGTGGAAAGTGCTTTCAAGTAATTTAAATAACTAAGAAAAAAGAAAAATATATATGCTCTTGATGTTTTCAACACATGGAATTATGTACTTGGGGATGAAATAATCATCCCCTATTTATAAGAAGCATTGGCCGAAAATTGTATATTTTATGGGCCTGGAGAAAATATTTTCTTAGTCTCTAAGAAATCTTGAATATATCTCATATATTCTTTTCTCCATAATAAAATATTCCACAAAAATCTCACCCTCCTTATTAAAGAGTAATTTTCGAAAATTTCAAGAAGAAAAACACAAGATTTGGATCTTCTTGAATATATAAGATAATCTTGTATTCCAAGAATACTTATCTTCCATAATATCTTTCCAAGAAAATCAACAAAATCTTTTCTCTTGCTAATCCCTAATTTTCGAAATTAATAGGCAAAAATCAGCAATATATTTTCTTTTTATTTTAATCACCTTATCATTATTGGGCTACTTAATGGGCTACTTGAGGGGCCTTAAGGAGAATTAAGATTGGACCTCCTAATGGACTTCTGAATTTTAATATTGAACCCCAATATAATTCAGCCCATTAATATTAATTATTACCACTAATAAATTAATATTGCACTATCCATCTTAATCCATATTACAATAATATGGGCTCCCGGTTATTATTTCCCGCGTTTAAGATTATCAAGTCCATTAATTAATTAAGCTTCTGAATAACTCTAAATTAATTAATATATTTCACTTTGGAGTAAAGACAGCTCAATATTATTATCCGTACCGAAGAAACTGATTCTTCACTTGCAAGATTTGGTACAATAAAACTTCTGAGCCCATCAAGGGGACTAATCACACGAGCCGTACTCGCACGCGTTTCTCCGTATTAAATCTTAGCAACTGTCGTATGATTAATATTACTGCCCAAAACACAAAGTTCGAAGTCACGATGATTCTCACCCAATATGAATCAAAGCGGTAACTATTAAGCACACATGGTCCTATTTAAGTGACGGAGGTTAAGAAATCAATAACCACTGAGGTCTAATTCTTCATATTTCAGAATAGAAAAATTTATCCTCGCTGTAGGTCCTCTTCAACACATACTAAATGTGCTAGTGCAATCTATTGGTCAAGACAAACCAATCTGAGATATACATATCGACCTTTCACGGCGGATTGTTCAATTCCACCTAGGTCGTAAATTTGTATGTTTAGTTACAAGGAAACCGTTAATGTGATCTTCCGTGACCGGGTATCACCACATTAACTACAATGTAACATGTACTATTTATAATGAACTGGTTGCAATAAATATTCAACATTCAATCATATCTAAAGCAAATGTGATAAAAGAATTATTCTCATAAACAAGTGTTTAATACATGAGCTATACAAAGTAAAAGCATACTTTCACGTATAACTCCAACAATTCGACCAAGAGAGGTTGAGCGCCCCCGCTCAAGCAAGTCCAATAGTCGAATGCTTGGACTTATAGAAGGTTTTGGCCATTCGAGCGGTATAGCTCGAGCGCCACCATTCGAGCATTGAAACCGTTCGAGCACCATAGCTCGAGCGCCCTCATTCGAGCATGAGAACCATTCGAGTAGCACAGCTCGAGCACCCCCGCTCGAGCGAATCATGGTCGAGCGCCCGAAGTCCTCTGGAAGAGTATCCATTCGAGCAAAAGGAGAGCTCGAGCGCACCCACTCGAGCAAGTGCTCGACCTTCACCCATTTGTGCGCGATTTTGGCCTTTTTACCCGTTTTTGGCTCATTGCCTATAAATACATCATTCCAAGCTTGTTTTAAGGGCACTTCATAGATAGAGATAGTTTTTTAGAGAGAAGATCACCGAGAGTTTGATCAAGCATATTTTACGTGTAATCAAGGTTTTGACATCACAAATTCATAGTTTAGATTTTTATTTTGATTTTCTTTCTTTCGTTCTTCAACACTTGTTACTTGAGATCTTTGATTTCTTCGTTATTTGATATTCTTCTTAGATTAAAATTCTTTCTTCAAAACCCTAGTTTATGTTCTTGAGTTTTTCAATTCAATTCGGCATGTTTATGTTAGTTGCTTGTTTAATTATTTTCGTTATCGTTAAAACTATGCAAGGCTAAAACCCTTGTATGCTTGGGGTAGGATGAACTCGTAGAAGTAGGATGTTGGTATATAATTAGGATAACTCGTGATGTTTAGTGCTAGTTCTCTTAATTAATTGAATTCTTAAAATAAACCCTATAATTATCTTGGAATTGAGTACGAAAATTAATAGAGAGAGGACGGTCTTATCACTCTTTAATAACGAATAGGCTTAACGATAGAGTTATAGAAGGGGTTTATAATCTACCGGTTTATCTAGGGTGGACGACCGCATCACCTTGGGTAAATAAGGGTCTCATTAATTAAGCATAATCCATATAACTTGTTTAGTGGGTTGTGAAGTAGGTTGATATGACGAAGTATTAGGGTTAATTCTTGAGCTTTTAGTCTTTCAATCTGGTGCTAGACTAGGAAAGTTGATTGCCTAGTTTTAGTACACTTAGAATTAATACTTGCATATCATGGTTATTTTAATTATCGTACTAGCTCCGTTAGTATACGTAGGGATTCCTATCCTGAGCATCACCATCCCATATTTGATTAAACCCTTAGTTATTTATTTGATTTTATTATTTGCATTGATAGAAGTAGACTTTAGAGTAGCTTAATTCCATTCTTAAAACTGAACACGCACTCATATTAACTATGACGCGTAGATCTTTAGGGCTCTATTCGCATACACACATTCCCTTGGGTTCGATACTACTTGGTCCCTATACTTGTCAATACTACATGGATCTCATACTCTTGTGGGATAACTACTAGTATAGCTAGTATTTTACGTTCAAGTCAGTGTTCTTCCAAAATTTCATAATATCACAAAATCATCCCAAAACTGCAACCCTATTGAGTAATCTATCATCAATTAGCAACAAACTATCCGGGAATCGAAGAATACAACAACACACATATGCATATGAAATATACCCATTTTTGCTAGAGAAAGGATTCATAAAAAGGGAAAGAGAAAAGGAATACCTTTATAAACTTGGATTGAATGATAGATGGGAAGATATTGATGCAAGAATTTGAAGAGCTCTATTGGTTTTTTAGGAGAAAATCGGCCGAGTATGTGTTGAAATGTGAGAGTGTGTGTTTTGGTGTTTAAATAGGTGAAAATTAGGGCAAAATCGCGAAAGTGCTCGGCCAAAATTAAGGTGCTCGGCCGAGTGCTTACTCTGCTCGGCCGAACGCTGACTCTACTCGGTCGAGCAACTTAAGAACTGGTCGAGTGTTAGTTCAAAAACCCCCACTCGGCCTAAATACCTTTTGCTCGGCCGAGCATAAATCCAAAATGGCCGAGTGTTTCTTCCAGAGATCTCACTCGGCCAAAACCCTCTTTGCTCGGCCAAGCATAAATGCAAATTGGTCGAGTGGATCTTCCAGAGAATCCCACTCGGTCAAATTCCATCTACTCGGCCGAGTGTTTCTTGATTTGGCCGAGCACTACCCCTGAAGCACCAAATTTTTAACTTTTGACCATTTATTCACATATCAATCTTCAATTTAACCCAAAACACCAACATTGGTTCATTTTTATCTCAATTCATAAAGCAACCGACTCTCCTATATCACAGTATACATACGTCGAAGCACGTTGATTTTTGGAACGACACACCCCCCAAACTTATTTGTTGCTAGGCAAAGAAAAAGTTTGGCACAAGAGATAAAAATCGAACGTGCAAGCAACGTGACCCCTAACGAAATACAAGAAAGAGCCAATCAACCCATAAACACACTAGAAATGTCAAAACACTCACAAGTGTCCAAAGTCAACCAACTATAAGGCCTCATCATCCACAATACAAATTATGCCCCGGTTTAACCAATACAAAACAAAAATAGCCTCCCCAAACTTAGGATGCACATGGCACCCTAAGTTCGAGCCCAAGGAACATGATACCTCCCATTCAACCGGTTTACGATGCGACCAACCTACGACCCCCGAACCATAGCTCCTGCACGAGAGTCCATAGAGAGCTTATATTCCTAAAATAAAAAATGAACAAACACTATTAATCATCCAAAGAAAATGAACAAAAAGCAAAACAAGAGATAAAAAAGAATGGTTTGCCTCCCATTAAGCGCTAGGTTTAACGTCCTATGCCGGACAGAACTACTAAAGTTCACATTACTCCTCAAAGTCCTTAAGTAAAACTTGGCTTAGGATCTCCTTTTGAAATGGTGAAAAGAAATGCTTCAAGCGATGCCCATTGGCATAAAATTTCTCCCCCTTAGCATTTTGGAGTTCAAACCACCCACTTGGAAAGCAACTCGTGATAACAAATGGACCACTCCACTTAGACTTTAACTTTCCAGGAAAAAGCTTAAGGCGAGAGTTAAATAGAAGAACACGGTCACCCTCCTGAAATTCCTTTTTCTTAATCCGAGCATCATGCCAAATCTTAGTTTTCTCCTTGAAAATTTTGGCATTCTCATAAGCATTATTCCTAAACTCCTCAAGCTCGTGTAGTTGTAGCAACCTCTTCTCCCCAATTAAATCACCATTGAAGTTCAACTTCTTGATGGCCCAAAATGCCTTATGTTCAAGCTCGACGAGTAAATGACAAGTCTTTCCAAAGAAGATTTGATATGGAGACATGTCCAAAGTCGTCTTGAAAGCTGTTCTATATGCCCATAAAGCATCATCCAACTTCAAGGCCCAATCCTTCCTTGTCGTACTCACAGTTTTCTCCAAGATTTGCTTCACTTGACGATTCGAAACCTCGGCCAAGTCATTCGTTTGGGGATGGTATGTTGTAGCAATCTTGTGACGGACATCATATTTCACTAGAAGGTTCTCCATCAATTTATTGACAAAATGGGTACCCCCATCGCTTATCAAGACCCGAGGCACCCCAAACCGTGTAAAAATGTTCCTTTTCAAGAATTGAATGACCACTTTGGTATCATTTACCTTGGTAGGAATCGCCTCAATCCACTTAGACACAAAATCAACCCCAACCAAGATATAAAAATAGCCATGTGAAGGCGGAAACGGCCCCATAAAATCAATGCCCCACACATCGAACAACTCTACTTCTAGGAACACATTTAAGGGCATCTCATCTCGTTTTGAGATTCCACCAAGACATTGGCAACGATCACATCTCTTAACAAATTTACAATAATTCTTGAAGATAGTAGGCCAATAAAATCCACTAAGAAGCACCTTCGAGGCTGTTTTGGAAGCGCCAAAATGCCCACCACATGGAAGTGAATGGCAATGTTGAAGGATGCTCTCCCACTCCTCTTGAGGAACACATCTTCGGAGGATTCAATCAACCCACCTTCTAAAGTGATATGGCTCGTCCCATATATATTTCCGAACATCTCTATAGAACTTCTTTCGTTCATAAGGAGTAAGATCGGGTGGAACCGCACCACTTGCCAAGAAGTTGGCATAATCGGCGTACCACGGTGCACTCTCTTCACCCCTAAAAATTTGAGTCTCTTCCAATCTAAAAAGCCTCTCATCAGGAAATGTTTCCCTCACATCTTCCTTGTCATCCACAACTCCTTCTCTTTCCAAACGGGACAAGTGATCCGCTGATTAGGCGTGAAATTGTCATGATTCGTCGCTCGAAATGCCCTTGTTTTGATGGATTCATATAAGTATTTAGAGTCATTTGAGTATTATTTTCATAAACTAACAAATTTGTTTCTTTGATGCTTATAGATGGATAGAGGGCAAAAAGAGGAGTTCGTAGGACTTCGAATCGACTCAAACGGATACCCGGATGAGAAGATATGGAAGAAATACAAGAAGTATTAGTTCGAGCGAGCAAAAATGTCATTGAAGTACTCAAGATGAAGGCGCTCGAGTAGACACTACTCAAGCACTCGAGTAGTGCACTCGAGCCAGCTTCGGTCGAGTAGCCAATACTCGGGCACTCGAGTAGTGCACTCGAGCAGAAGCCGGTCGAGTAGCCAGTACGCGGGCGCTCGAGTAGACTACTCGAGCAAGGACCGGTCGAGTAGAACTACTCGAGCTGAGGAGCTCGAGTACTTTTCACGTTCTGTACAATTCTAACACTCGAGCTTGCATTGCTCGAGTACTTTTACTCGAGCTCTACTCGAGCTCGATGGGAATTTTGGCCCATGAGATCCCGTTATGACCCGTTGCCTATATATACCTCTTCCAAATACGTTTTGAAGGATCCCCGAACGCACCACATCACTTTTACACAGAATTTTTAGAGAGAGAAGGAAGAGAAGAGATGAGCAAGTTTAATTTTACATTTTTGAGGTTTTTGCTTACGAATTCACATTACGATTTCACGTTTTAGTTTCGTTTCTTAATATCTTTTGTTCTTGAATACGTTGAGACCTCGTTTTGCTAATTAATTTCAGTTTATTCTTTTATATCTTAAAACCCTAGTTTATGTATGATCTTTTCTTTGATTTAATTACCATGTTCATGTTCGTCACTTGTCTAATTGTTATTGTTTACGTTAAATCTATATCTAGCTAAAACCCTTGCATGCTTAGGGTAGGATGAACTCGTAGAAGTAGGTTGTGGGTACGTAATTAGGGTAACTTGTGACGTTAGGTTTTAATTCTCTTGGTTAATGAATTCTTTAAATTAATCTAGACTTCGCTCTTGAATTTCGTTCGAAAGGTGTTAGAGAGAGGACGACCGTATCACTCTTTAACAACGAGTAGACTTAATGAGAGGGTTTAGGAAAGGTTAATTCATCTACCGGTTTAGCGAAGAAGGACGACCGCATCACCTTAGTTAAATTAGAGTCTCATTAATTAAGCACAATCTATTAACTTGTTAGTAGGTTCGTGAAGTCGAGTGTTAGGGTAAAGTATTAGGGTTTAGAATCTCGAGCTTTCACCTTGCATTCTTAGACTTAGGTTAATTCTTGTGTCACATTTATTTTGATTATGTACCTGCTCCGTTAGTATACATAGGGACTCCTATCTTAAGCATCACCATCTCATATTTGAAAACACATCTTTTGTTATTTCGTTTAATCTTCCTTTTGCATTCGTAGGATAATTTAGTTTAGTTTAATTAATCTTTCCAAAAAATCCAAAAACAATACACTCATATTAATTACGACGCGTAGATCTTCAGGGATCTATTCGCATATACATTGTCCCTTGGGTTCGATATACTTGGTCGTTATACTTGCTAATACTATAGTGAACCAATCCGCTTGCGGGTAAGCGACTAGTAGAAGTTAGTAACATCGCTTCAAGTTAATGGCGCCGTTGCCGGGGATGACATTGTATGCTTTTTGAATAGGACTTGTAGATAGCTTAGTAGTTAGTAGTGGGTGCTTTAATTTCTATTTTTATTTTTATTTTCATTTATTCGGCAGTTGCGTTTTGATCCTTCTGCTAGTGTGTCAGGTTTATGAAAACACGCTCACAAGGCAATACGAGCGAAGAGAGAATACCGTTGGACCCTGAGACAATAGCTAGAAGGAACCGAGCCTTCTTGAGAAGGATGAACGCGGCCGACTTAGGGAAAGAACCAATGGACACTAATAATGAGTTGGAAGATGCCGAGAATGAGTTTAACCAAGGGTTGAACCGGGTTGACGGGACTGAGGGCAACACCAGTAAGAACCAAGATCCGTTAGGGGATAGTCAGAGCCAAAACCCGGGTGCACAAAACGTCATCAATCCAGCTCAGAATTTTGTCCATAATCCTCTGAACAACCCTACTTACCCACAAAACCCAAATAACCCTTTCAACAACCCAGTATACCAACATTACCCATACCCACCATACCCTTTTCCACCAAACCCATATCATCCACCACCTATGTACCAACCACCTCCAGTTCATCAAGTACCAGCACCACCTGTTGCTCCTCAGCCTGTGCCCCAGAACGCAGATCACAATATGGCTATTTGGGGCAGGTTCGCGGCACAATCGCAGAGGTACTATGATGGAGTGGCGTTGCCTCCTGTGGAGGCGAACAACTTCTCGATTTCCCCGGGAATTCTAAAGTTTCTTACCGAGAATCAGTTCAAGGGGGTGATCGGGAAGGAGAATCCTCATACACATCTGAGGAGCTTTCTCATGATAGCCTCCACATTCAATTACAATGGCATGTCTGAAGATGCCAAGAGGCTTAGGCTGTTCCCATTCTCATTGACGAGAATAGCCAAGGAGTGGTACGATAATACGCTCCCGCGGGGAGGTATTACCACTTGGGCTGAGCTCGAGCGTCTGTTCCTCGAGCGATTCTACCCTCCATCCAGAACGATCAAAGCAAGGATTGAGATCTCTTCCTTCCGCCAGAAGCAAGGAGAGAATTTACGCCAAGCGTGGGGGAGATACTCAAATATGTTGATCGAGTGCCCGCAGCACGGGTACAACGAGGGAGACATTATGGCATTCTTCTATAGTGGTGCCAATAAGGCGGGGCAAGACCATTTAGACGTCTGTGCGGGCGGAGCATTCCTGAATCAAGGCATAGAGAGGTGTAGGGAGATCGTGGACAACATTGTCATGAATGCCGGTGCTTGGGGTGTGGATGCAGATTTTCAGAGAGTGCATCAGGTTGAAGAGGGAGAAGGAACGAGAAGGCTATTGATGGCCATGATGGAGAAGATCAACAACCTCGAGTTGGGGAAGAGTTTGGTTGGAGAGCATGCAGTAGAGAATGAGAGAGTAGACCAACCAAGTGGGCAGCAAGAGGTAGCCAATTACATGGGAGGCCCGTATTACAATCAGAATGGCTACCAAGGTGGGAATCAGTTTGGAAGACCTTCTTATGGTCAGCCATTTGTACCTCCAGGCCCTCAGCCACCTCAAAATCAATGGAGGAACACACAAGGAGTTCAAGGAGGCCAGCAGCCTCCTCAAAACACATGGAGGAAGAATGAGAATTTTTCTTATGCTAACCCAAAATCTGGTATTACTGTTCCTGCAGGTGTTGATCCGGGGTCAAAGCCTACTGGTGGAGAAGGCGGTGCATCAACCGAGGAGATGTTGAGAGCGATCCTTCAGAAGGTGGAGGAAGGGAGCAAGCGGTTGTCATCTTTGGAGTACGATGTGAAGGAGTTGAATAAAAAGGGTGATCAACGTGATCAAGACCTCCAGAAGATGAACGTTGAGTGGACTAAAACTCAACAAGAGAACAATCGAAGGTTCACTTCTATAGAGTTCCAGATGAGCCAGATTGCAAAGATGGTGAATAGAGAGCCGGGAAAATATCCTTCCATGCCGGAGGGGAACCCGAAAGAGTATTGCAAGGTGATCCAGCTTAGAAGTGGAACCAACTATGAAGGGCCTCAGATGCCTGCTGATTCTGAGACGCCTCAAGCTGAGATGGGAGAAAGAGAACACAAGAAAGATGGAGGTGTTACTGTTGAGAAGGGGATTGAAAGTGAAGGGATTGAGAAGCATAAAGATATGGATGAGTCCCAGAAGGGCAAGGAAAGTGAGGAGATTGAGAAAGTTCCTAAGTGGAAAAAGGCAAAGGAAGCAAGGGATAAAGTGAAAGAAACAGAAAGAGATGAATGGGGGGTACCCAAATCTGTGATACCCGTCCCATATCCATAGCGCTTCATGAAAAAGAAGCTTGATGAAAAATTTGCAAAATTTCTTGATGTTTTTAAACAACTTCACATTAACATTCCTTTTTATGATGCTTTGGAACAGATGCCGCATTATGCAAAGTTTCTGAAGGACTTGATTGCGAAAAGACGGCGAGTGGATGAGCCGAAGTTGGTGCAGCTGAACCACGAGGTGAGCGCATTAGTGCACAAGGCGCTTCCACCGAAGCTGAAGGATCCCGGGAGTTTCACGATCCTATGTGACATTGGGAACGGGATCAAGAAAGGAGCGCTATGTGATTTAGGGGCGAGCATCAATCTCATGCCCTTGTCGCTTTTCAAGAAGTTGGAAGGTGGAAAACTTCAACCCACAATGATGACGCTTCAACTTACCGATCGGTCTATTACTAGACCTCAAGGTGTGGTTGAAGACGTCCTAGTGAGAGTTGGAGATCACATTTTTCCAGTCGACTTTGTAGTGCTAGAGATGGAGGAAGATGAGCACGTGCCCCTGATATTGGGAAGACCGTTTTTAGCTACGGTGGGGATGGTGCTAGACGTGGCAAATGGGAAGATTACGTTGAAGGTTGATGATCAAGAAGTGAAGATCTCCCTATATGAAGCCATGAAGCACCCGAAGGAGGATGAGAGCATGTATTGCATGGATGCAATTGATCCTCGTGTTGAAGACACACCTCCTATCCCTAATCCTTCTGATATACATGATTTTGTTAGTCCTTCACTTGATTATTTAACCCATGAGCATTATGGTCTTGATTATGTTGATAGGGACAAAGTGAAGAAGTTGAAGGATGAAGAGGTGAAAAGTGTGGACGTGGTCCAGCAAGAGGGAAAAGGAGGAGTTAAGAAGAAGAAGTCAAAATTCAAGAAATTGTTTAGTAAGACTCCTCCAGATAAAGGTGAGAAGGAGTTGAGACCTATACCACTTGAGGTGGGGAAGAAAGCAAAAGGGCTCATGATGGTGGGGCATCAAGGAAAGGAGTTCAAACACCACTCTTATGAGAGTGAGGGAGGGAAATTTGAGTATGATGTCCCATAAGCTCCTTTGAGCTTGGTCCGGCATGAGGACCTTAAAAATAGCGCTGAATGGGAGGCAACCCATTATTTTTTATTTATTTGCTTTGAGTTTTTTTTAGTTATTAGGGAGTTATTTTGATGTCGTATGTTTAACCTCGTATTTGAGTGAGTTGCTTGTAGGCTTGTCTCTAAAGGAGTAAAGGTAGCATGGAGTATCAAAGAAGTGGAGATTGAAGGAACCAACTTGAGACAAGGGAGTGTGCAAAGCTATTGAGAGAAATTGAATTATTTGGTTGAGGTAACCCACAACCCCAAACTTAGACCTCTAGCAAGGTCGAAGTTTGGGGGGGGTGGAGTTTTTTTTTTTTTTTAAGTTGTTTCTAGTTACATTGCACATGAATGCACGCCCTTATCTTTGAGTTGAGTTTGATTGATTATTGAATTGTTGAGATACTCCTTGGGGTGATTTTGATTTGACTCGCTATTGCATATTTCATGCCTATCAATCCTCTTTACTTGTTAGTTGTCATTCTTGAGTATGAAGTGATGAGTAGAGTAGAATTGTGGATTAAAGTTAGGGATTCTCTTGTGTGAGTGTTTGAGCTAGAGTGGATTTGAGGAAGAACGTGTATGCTTGTGAACTTTTCTTTTGGAATACTTGTGTGATGAGAGTGAGAATGCACTAGACTAGCATGGATGTGAAAACCGTGAGATTTGAGCCTTATGAAATTTTGATGCATGAATTAATCTCTTCGTTTGTGAGTGGATCGTCACCTTAGAGGATGCTAGAACTTGTGTGTGCTCTTGCTTCTTGATTATGTCTAGTTGGATATGCCGAATGTGATCTTAGGCCATCTTTGATTTTTTGAGTCACTTAGCCAAAATTTTCCGTACCAATGACATTGAATCCCTTGTTAGCCCCTTTGAGCCTAAAGCCTATTTTATTTGCTAGGACATATGAACACTATTCCAATTCCTAAGCCTTTTTGTCCCAATTTGAGTGGAGAATAGGAAAGTGTGAATGTGAAGGGAGTGAATTGAGTTGAAAAAGGAAAAGGTTGTTTGTTGAGTGAATATGAGAAGAGGGAGTGATGAAGCTATGAGATGTGGGAAAAAGAGAAAAAAATTGAGAATGAGCAAAAGAAAAAAAAAAGAGCTCATGTGTTTGTGCGAAAAAGAAAAAAGAAGTGAAGTGATTGAAAAAAAAATGAAAGAGTGAGAAAGAAAAAAATTGAAGTGTTGAGAGAATTGGAATTGAAAGGGTGTTGATTGAACATGTTTGAAGTAGTCTGTTCCTTATCTCGAAGTACCGAAGTTTGATTTTCTATTCTCCATTCACTTTAGTCACTTTACCCTATATTGTTATCCCACCTGTCCAAAGAGCCTACATTACAACCTTGAGAAAAGTCCTTTTTGATTCGGCATTGATTTCTAGAGTATGGTCGAAGTTAAGAGCACTTACAAGCCTATGACTGCCAATTTGTGTGATTGATTGATTGAGTGAGTCCCTTGATCATTGTTATACACTTGAAAGGGAGTGAAACACATCGTTGAGTGCACATCCATGTTTGATTTTGGTGTTTCTTGCTGTTGTTGCATGAATATGATAAAGGAAGGTGAGTGAGTATACTTGTGATGCATCTTTGAAGCTCGAATTTATGTACATGCATGATTGGATACCTTGACTCATTCCTAACAATTTCACTTGACTTATTATTTCGTTGCTTGAGGACAAGCAACATGGTAAGTTTGGGGGGGTTGATTAGGCGTGAAATTGTCATGATTCGTCGCTCGAAATGCCCTTGTTTTGATGGATTCATATAAGTATTTAGAGTCATTTGAGTATTATTTTCACAAACTAACAAATTTGTTTCTTTGATGCTTATAGATGGATAGAGGGCAAAAAGAGGAGTTCGTAGGACTTCGAATCGACTCAAACAGATACCCGGATGAGAAGATATGGAAGAAATACAAGAAGTATTAGTTCGAGCGAGCAAAAGTGTCATTGAAGTACTCAAGATGAAGGCGCTCGAGTAGACACTACTCAAGCACTCGAGTAGTGCACTCGAGCCAGCTTCGGTCGAGTAGCCAATACTCGGGCACTCGAGTAGTGCACTCCAGCCAGCTTCGGTCGAGTAGCCAATACTCGGGCACTCGAGTAGTGCACTCGAGCAGAAGCCGGTCGAGTAGCCAGTACGCGGGCGCTCGAGTAGACTACTCGAGCAAGGACCGGTCGAGTAGAACTACTCGAGCTGAGGAGCTCGAGTACTTTTCACGTTCTGTACAATTCTAACACTCGAGCTTGCATTGCTCGAGTACTTTTACTCGAGCTCTACTCGAGCTCGACGGGAATTTTGGCCCATGAGATCCTGTTTCGACCCGTTGCCTATATATACCTCTTCCAAATACGTTTTGAAGGATCCCCGAACGCACCACATCACTTTTACACAGAATTTTTAGAGAGAGAAGGAAGAGAAGAGACGAGCAAGTTTAATTTTACGTTTTTGAGGTTTTTGCTTACGAATTCACATTACGATTTCACGTTTTAGTTTCGTTTCTTAATATCTTTTGTTCTTGAATACGTTGAGACCTCGTTTTGCTAATTAATTTCGGTTTATTCTTTTATATTTTAAAACCCTAGTTTATGTGCGATCTTTTCTTTGATTTAATTACCATGTTCATGTTCGTCACTTGTCTAATTGTTATTGTTTACGTTAAATCTATGTCTAGCTAAAACCCTTGCATGCTTAGGGTAGGATGAACTCGTAGAAGTAGGTTGTGGGTACGTAATTAGGGTAACTTGTGACGTTAGGTTTTAATTCTCTTGGTTAATAAATTCTTTAAATTAATCTAGACTTCGCTCTTGAATTTCGTTCGAAAGGTGTTAGAGAGAGGACGACCGTATCACTCTTTAACAACGAGTAGACTTAATGAGAGGGTTTAGGAAAGGTTAATTCATCTACCGGTTTAGCGAAAGAGGACGACCGCATCACCTTAGTTAAATTAGGGTCTCATTAATTAAGCACAATCTATTAACTTGTTAGTAGGTTCGTGAAGTCGAGTGTTAGGGTAAAGTATTAGGGTTTAGAATCTCAAGCTTTCACCTTGCATTCTTAGACTTAGGTTAATTCTTGTGTCACAGTTATTTTGATTATGTACCTGCTCCGTTAGTATACGTAGGGACTCCTATCTTAAGCATCACCATCTCATATTTGAAAACACACCTTTTGTTATTTCGTTTAATCTTCCTTTTGCATTCGTAGGATAATTTAGTTTAGTTTAATTAATCTTTCCAAAAAATCCAAAAACAATACACTCATATTAATTACGACGCGTAGATCTTCAGGGATCTATTCGCATGTACACTGTCCCTTGGGTTCGATATACTTGGTCGTTATACTTGCTAATACTACAGTGAACCCGTCCGCTTGCGGGTAAGCGACTAGTAGAAGTTAGTAACATCGCTTCAAGTCATCCGCAATATAGTTTTCATTTCCTTTCTTGTCAACAATATCCAAGTCAAATTCTTGCAAAAGCAATATCCATCTAATCAATCTCGGTTTAGAATCTTTCTTGCTCATCAAATATCGAATGGCCGCATGGTCGGTGTAGACCGTGGTTTTTGCTCCCAATAAATAAGGTCGAAACTTGTCCACGACGTACACCACCGCTAAAAGCTCTTTCTCGGTGGTAGTGTAATTCAATTGAGCAGCGTTAAAAGTCTTGCTAGCATAATATATAACGTGAAACCGCCCTTCACAAATTTGTCTCAAAGCAACTCCCATGGCGTAATCACTTGAATCACACATTAGCACATATGGCTCTCTCCAATCCGGAGTTATCAAGATCGGAGCACTCACCAAAGCTTCTTTTAATTTCCTAAAAGCATCCAAACACTTATTAGAGAACACATAAGGAGTATCTTTTTCCAACAATTGAGACAATGGTTTAGAAATTTTAGAGAAATCCTTGATGAAAAGACGGTAAAATCCTGCATGACCCAAAAATGATCGAATTTCTTTCTCATTTGTAGGAGAAGGGAGCCTCTCAATTGCCACAATCTTTGCTTTATCCACCTGCAATCCTTTTGAAGATACATGGTGACCAAGAACGATCCCCTCCTTAACCATAAAATGGCATTTCTCCCAATTAAGGACGAGGTTCGTTTCTTGGCACCTCTCAAGAACAAGTTCCAAATTGTTAAGGCAAACATCAAAAGAATCACCAAAGACAGAGAAATCATCCATAAACACCTCCATTATATTTTCTATCAAACCATGAAATATGGCCATCATGCACCTTTGGAACGTCGCTAGAGCATTACAAAGGCCAAACGGCATACGCCGAAAAGCGAACGTTCCATAGGTACATGTGAGAGTTATCTTCTCTTGCTCTTCGGGTGCAATCATGATTTGATTATAGCTCGAGTATCCATCCAAAAAGCAGTAATACTCAAAACCTCCAAGTCTATCTAACATTTGATCAATGAAAGGAAGAGGGAAATGGTCTTTTCGAGTGGCTTTGTTCAATTCCCTATAATCACGCAAACTCGCCAAGCCGTTGCTACCCTAGTGGTTATAACCTCATTAGTCTCAGTGGTAAATACAGTCATTCCCCCTTTTTTAGACACACGATGTAATGGAGACACCCATGGACTATCAGAAATCGGGAATATCATGTTGTCATTTAAGAGTTTTAAAATTTCCTTTCTAATGACCTCTTGGAGAATAGGGTTTACTCTCCTTTGGTATTGTACAACCGGCTTACAATTCTCCTTTAGCCTTATCTTATGCATGCAAATAACCGGGTTTATTCCCTTAAGGTCTTCTATACTCCATCCTAGGGCAGATTTGTGTTTTCTAAGGACAACAACTTGTCTAACTCACCCGAATTTAAAGAAGAAGTGACAATTATCGGTAAGTGTCCTTCGCTATCCAAGTAGGCATACTTGAGGTGCTCGGGAAGGTCCTTTAGCTTGTCCTTCTTTTCTTTATTCGGCTGACACCCCGGAACGGGTATTAATAGGGATGGAGTATCCAATCTTGCTTGCTTGACTTCCTCCACTTTCCTATCCTCCAAAGACCATACCTCATCCTTATCTCCATCATTCATAACCTATCATCACAAGAGACATGCATATCATTAGAATGACAAGTAGGCATTGAAGGTACATAATCTTTAGTTAAGAGAGTGTAAGAGGATTTTTCCCAAGCCTCTTCAAGGCATAAGTCGATGATATCAACCGAATGACATTCCTCTTTCTCCATGGGATGTTTCATCGAAGCATTGATGGAGAAATTAATCTCCTCTCCATTTAACTTCAAAGTAAGCTTCCCTTTGTTGACATTGATCACTGCTTGGGCGGTTGACAAAAACGGTCTACTAAGAATCAAGGGGATATCCTTGTCTTCCGCCATCTCCATGACATAGAAATTGGCCGGAAATGTAAAATTGTCCACCTTGACAATCACATCCTCAACGAATCTATTGGGTATTATAGTTGATCCATCCGCTAATTGAAGCGTGATCGTTGTTGGCTCTAATTTTCCTTGACTTAAACTCTTGAAGACCGAAAAAGGCATCAAATTTATGATTGCACCGAGATCACACAAGGCATTCTTTACTACTATGTTTCCCATATCACATGCTAGTGTGAAACTTCCCGGGTCTTTCATCTTTTGAGATAGGTTATGTTGAAGGAGTTCACTGCACTCTTTTGTCAATTTTACCATTTCCTGCTCATCCATCCTCCTTCTTCTTGCTAATATATCTTTCAAGAACTTAGCGTAACTAGGCATTTTCTCGATAGCTTCATAAAATGGAATGTTGATGTAAAGCTTTTTGAATTCGAGAAATTTTCCAAATCGTTCATCTAGCTTTTTCTTCATAAATCGTTGGGGAAATGGAACCGGTACCAAAGAATTCGGTACCCCTCATTCATCCACCTCAACCTTGATCTTGTTTTCTTTATCCAACTTGACTTTCTTCCATTTAGGAATAACTTCTTCTTTCATTGTTTCTTCCACTGTTTGCTTCCCTTTTTCCAATCGTTTCCTTTCACGTTCTTCATCCTCTTTCTTTTTCTCCTCACCTTGCTTCTCCTCAATATTTTCATATGGTTTTTCACCTTCACCCTCATTCTCTAGTGATGGCATAGAAGGTCCTTCGTATCTTGTTCCGCTCCTCAATTTTATGGCTTGGCAATGCTCCCTTGGGTTTATCTCGATATTGGACGGAAATTTTTCTTTGTTCAATTGAGGTCCCAAAGCATTTGCTATTTATCCAAGTTGAAATTCAAGGGCTTTAAATTGAGTATCATGTTGAGCCAACTTAGTATCCTTCTTCTTATTTGACTCTTTCAATCTTTGACTAACCTCCTCGATCCTCCAGTTATTCTCATCCATCCTTCGATTACTTTCCTCCATCTTTCGGTTATAATCCTTCATATTTTTTAAAATTAATTGAAAAGTCTCATCGGTATTCCCCTTCCCTTCATGATTGGAGGTTTTGACCCCGGGTCCATACCTGGTGGTAATTGAAGAGCTCCTTTAGGGTTCCCATATGAAAAGTTTTCATGTTTTCTCCACGATTGATTTGAAGGTCCACCTTGTTGATACGAGTTATTAGGAGGTGGAGCTCCTTGAAACCTTGCTTGGAATGGTGGGGCTTGGTACGATTTTTGACCTTGCACATTATTTTGATACCCTCCTTGAAATTGTGGTCTCCCCATATAGTTCATTTCTTCACTTGATGGTTGAACATTAAGACTAGCTTCCACTTGTCCTACTTGTACATGAGGAGAAGGTAGATTGAGGTTCCCTAATTTATCTATCAAAGCCATCATCACACTTTTTAACCCATCGTTTTGTTCTTCCAATGCTACAATTCGATCTCTTTTTCCACTTCCACTTGAATTACAAAATGAATCATTCGCAGCGATGTTGTCAATGATCCCATTTACTTGTTTCACAGTTTTCGACCACACGGATCCTCCGGCACTAGAATTGAGATGATTTATATCCCATTCATTAAACCTTATGGTAAAATATAAGATGGTTTGCACCTCCGGTAAACCGTGTTGTGGACACGCCAATAATAGCCCTTGATACCTCTCCCAAGCATCCGTGATTGATTCCCCTTGAAATTGCTTAAACTTCGTAATAGCTTCTTGAGCTTAGAGAACCTTGGAAGATGGGTAAAACTTCTTCAAAAATTGAGTACTCAATTCCTCCCAAGTACTAGCCATCGGGTTCATATTTTGTAGTCACTTCTTAGCCCTCCCTTTCAACGTGAATGAAGAGAGTCTTAACATCTTTGCATCATGTGAAACACCGGAATATTTGACTGTGTCGCATACTTATATAAAGTTGCCTAAATGAACGTGAGGGTCCTCTCTCTCGTCGGTCCCTTTGAACTGTGTTTCCCTTAACATTTGAAGTAGTGTCGGGCTAACTTCAGACTTTTCAGCTACAATATGTGGTCTAGCGATTCCATCATAAAACTCTTTTACCCTTGGCTCATAGAAGTCTTTCAAAAGCGGCTCACGATCTTGAGGATTTTGCTCAGGATGATGTATAGGTTGGTGATTTGGATTTTGTTGTGGTAAATTTTGAACTTGAGATGGAAAAAGGCATGGATAAGGGTATTGATATGGGTATTGTGGATATAAGTGAGGTTGAAATGTAGGGTATTGGTTAGGTTGTGGAAGGTTTTGTGGATGAGGGTACAGATATGGTAGATACGGAACTCCAATACCTTGGCCATTAGGATTTTGATTTGCATGATTCCCCCCTTGTGCATTCGGTGGCACATTAGGGTGAACACCCTCGTTCACTTCCTCTATATGCACATTATCTTCGTTTTCATTCTCCATTTCCAATCTTCGCTGAATGTTTCTTTCTTGATTTCTTCTTCTTTCAGCGGCTTCAATTTCAAGGTTCAAAGGAACAAGTTGTCCTCCTCTTCCCCTTGTGTTCATACACCTATACAAGTCCACAAGAAGTGATTAAGCACAAACAACAAAAGCAACAAAGAAAGTAAGCATTCACCGTTGATAACTAGACTAAACACACGCTGTCCCCAGCAACGGCGCCAAAAACTTGTTTGTCAATTTCGTTAAAGCACAAAATCGAACGACTCGCAAGTACACGAGATCATTGTATATTAGGCAATTGACCAAGTAGAATATCGAACACAAAGACAACGGATTTAGTTTCTAGAGACCTACTAAATTGAATGCTTGTACACAAAAAAAATAAATGGTTCGGTTTGATATTATCTACTAAATATTTTCAATTGCAAAATGAAAAACTAACATAACTTCTTTCGAAGTGCAAGAGATTGAGGTATGCTTTGAACGAATCCAAATATGCAAGTATTAGAGAGTAGCAAGAGCGCATACTTATCTTGAGTTCCATATCATGATTAACCTAGACTATACAATCTCATCTAACCATTAAAACTCTCGTCTAAATGATTCGATGCTCAATTCGAAGTGTTCTTCATGTTTTAGGTCTCTCTCGATAACCTAATGTATCTAACAATAGGCTTTGATAGATAATCCCTTTCAAATTAGAACTCACTAAGGATAGCTCAACTCTCGCATGTTGATATCTTCAATGAATTCCTAATTTTACCAAAGACATGTTATCAAAGCTCAAATAGTCCGAATTCAGTGAAGTTAATCATTCAACTTCACAAAATCTAAGCATATACTCAAGCTAAGCCCTAATTCTCACATATTCTTCATCATTCAAAGCATAAAGAGTTAGCCTAGCATAGTTAGGGCTAAAGAAACTAAAATCATGAACAAAGCCATGGAAAAACTAAGAATTTAACAACAAAGAGCAGAAATTAGAGTAATATCACCTAAGATGAAGGAAATTTGGAAAACATCTTTAAGCACCACTTGTTTACAACCATGGAATCTGTCAATTCACTACTCTTCAAGCTTAAATCCAGTTACAAGATACTTCTCAATGAAGAAATTGAAGAAAAGAAACTAATCTAGCACTATCTATGGGAAATTGGATGAAAATGTGGAATGGAGCTCTCCTCTCGTGTGAAACCTCTGAAAAATGAATGGTAAATTCCTCCAAAATCAGTTAGAAGCCCTTTTATAGTCGCAAGTCAAAGTCATAAGTCGGTTTTTACATTTTAACCCTCGAATCTTCTAGAAATCACACTCTTCGGGCTTGCCAGCATTTTGCTCGCCCAAAATTGAGTTGCTCGCCCGAGTAAAGGTATGCTCGGCCGAGTGCTGACTCAATTAGGCCGAGTGCTTCTTCTCTTGGCCGAGTTCCTCACGTTTTTGCCTCACTCGGCCAAAATGACTTTGCTTGGCCGAGTAAAACTTCATTTTGGCCGAGTGTTTCTTCCAGAGAATTTACTCGGCCAAAACCCCCTTTGCTCGGCCGAGTATAAATCCAATTTGGCCGAGTGTTTCTTCCAGAGAATTTACTCGGCCAAAACCCCTTGTGCTCGGCCGAGTGGCCTCTCCTCATGGCCGAGTGAACTCTGTTTTGTCTCATTTTTGGCCTTTTAACTTCACTTTTCATTCTTTCTTCGATTCTTCATCTTTTTAGACCTGAAACACTTCATTTCTTGCACGAAGGGTATGTTCAAGAGACAAAGCTCAATGTAGAGATACAAGACACTAATCGTATATAAATCAAGCTCAATTAGTGCATAAAAGGACTTAAAAACACACAATTATGATGCAATTACAAGGCTAATCAATATTACAATGAGAATGGTCACATATGATAATTGAAAATTATGTTCACTAATTACCACATTAACCCTAAATATAAGTAAATAATAATAGCAATATATCAACTCTAAATATTTCTCTAATTACCGCATCACACAATATGCTTACAGCGGTTCACATTGGACGTGTGATGCCGGATTTTGAACAAAGTCTATTTTTAGATATAACTTAAAAGTATGAATATCACTATATGAGTACCCGCGTATCACGCGAGGTTTTTGTAAAAATTAATTATATAAATATTATATATATTTAAATAATTGTGTTCATCATAAAATAGCATAATTATATTGTATAATAAATATATTCAAATAATATGTATTCATAAAATTATGGGATAATATTTTAATTCACGACTTTCAGACTTGATCTCAATTTAGTTATGATTTTCAATATTATTATAAAAATTCACGTAATATTTTGTTTTTATTTAGTATACACTTTTAAATTATGACATAATTTCCTCAACTACGCGCCAGATACCTCATGCGTTTTTTCTTTCTTTTAAAAGTGCAAGTCGAAATATCAGATTGAAACAATTAAAGATGTAGTGAATATTCATAAAATTATTGGAAATTATTAAAATTTTCGAAATAAAAAATCCTCAAATATAGTGAAACAATAAAAATAACACAATTAAACATTAAAATTTCACATATTTAGAATTTTAAAATTTTATTTAATCAAATTAGTAATAGTATGTAGAATTAAATATACTAAAGTTACTTAGTTACATTACTAACACAATAAAAATTTGTATATATAGGATATCCTAAATATAGTTAAGTAAAATGTAAATTGGTATAATCATAGTAAAATTTATAATATACTTTTCTAAACTCAAGTTATATATAATAGTATTCAAACTTTAATCATGTTCATAACATAGCTTAATTGGTAAATATCATGAATATTACTTATGAGGTTTAGGGTTCAAATCCTTGTATATACAATTTTTTTGTTAGATTCCTTATCTCATAATATGACACGTAGATGACACATATGATTCATAAAATTGGCATGTAGGCTTCCACGAAGTTAACCTCAGAACGACACATAGGCGAAATGAACCTCGTGACGACACATAAGCATTATAAACTCCCTATTAGTATAATAGGAGATTTTGATAAAGTAAAATGTGTGCTTAGATTTGTTAAAAAAAAAAAGAGTTAGAATTAATAATTTCGCCCTGTACACAGGGAGAGGGTATGCATATATCTCAATTTTTTACGGCAATAAATAAATTTTTAATCTTATCTCATCCTATATAGACTTTGAAAAAAAAAAATAGAGTTAAACTGATATTTGCCGGCTGCTGACTTTGTGAGATGTTATATATTGTAAAATAATTTTTAAAAAATACAATTGTTGACATTTTCAAAATATTTGAAATAATCGAAATAGGTGACATGCCATTAATTAAAAATCATATTAGCTGGCTATTGACTTTTGGATGTAATCCATTAATCCTCATTGATGTAGATTTAATAATATGTCTTCAGTAATACAAAGGAATTTAATCTTCTTCGAACGACTCTTAAAACTTATCAACAAATACAGTACGAGTAGAAATAAAGAATGAGCTTAATTATTATTCAACGAAATCTTGATTTAATTGTTCACATTGTACATTTATAATAAGGAGTATGTATGGGGTGAAACTGGTTTATATATGAATCATTGAAGGATATTAGTTGTTTTCATTGAAGAGTATTAGTTGCTTTAACTGAAGAGTCTTAGTTCATTTTCACTAAACAACTAAAATTCTTTAGTGTAAATCAATAATACTCTTCAGTAAATATAACTAATACTCTTCAATGAAAACAACTAATCATTTCAGTGATTCATGTATAAATCAGTTTCACTCTATACTTTGTCTTTAATAAGATATGTATACAGATATACTTCTTCTTTTTTATAGGATACTTAAGGAATTGATTATGTATTTATTGGTGGGTAAATACTTATATGTCAGTTTCACTCTATACTTTGTCTTTAATAAGATACTAGTATGTACCCCGCGAATTTCGCGGACTGAAAAAAATAAATGATATTACTAATTTAAATCATAATCATTATGTTTTCTTTAAATATACTATAAGTTCAACATAAAATTTAATATTGATCAACTTTGCTGACTTTATGAGGTATAACATTCGCCACGACTGCGAGAATGATATATAGCCCACCAGTGGCCACTATATTCATGTCCACCGCCAATGTGGTAGATTTCTCAAGATATGATTATATCTTTTAAATTGTATACCAATAAATTTAAGAGTATGTATAGAGTGAAATTGGTTCATATATAGAATCATAGAAGGGTATTAGTTCTTTCCACTAAATAGTATTAGTTGTTTTCATTGAAGAGTATTAGTTGTTTTCACTAAAGAGTTCTAGTTTGTTTTCACTAAACAACTAATACCCTTAAGTGAAAACAATTAATAACCTTAAGTGAAAACAACTAATACTCTTTATTAAAAATAGTTAATATCGTTCAATAATTCATTTATAAACAATTTTTCACTCTATACTTTGTCTAAATTTAATATTCTTTTTTCCAAACCTAATTCAATAATTATTTCTCACGTCAAAATAGAAAAATATTTCACATTAACAAAATGTTATTTTATGCTATATGGTAATGGTTTTAGTTCGTCGTCGCCTATTGCGTTTAATTTCTGGTGTCTATCTAATGCATCATATGGTGACCACGAATACGATTACACTATTGTGGTTAGAACTTATATCAGGAGCAATTTTCATTGGAAAATCCTCCCTGTTTTAAAAACATAAAAATAAGAGATTGTTTATTAGTCTTGTGGTGGGAGATGAAATTAATAATGCTCCCAAGAAAAAAAAATCAAAAGATGCACTGCTGCAGGTAATTGATTGGGGCGTGACTGCATGCATATGAGAGATGAATTGTTAGAGTGAAAGAATGAATATTGAATTAGATTTGAAAAAAAAAAAATAGAAGATTTGTGACATAAAATCAAATAGATATAATCATATATTGAGAAATCTTAAAATTATTTGATGAATTAATGATATATAAAAAATTAGATATTAATATGTGGTATAGCCAGGGTGCCACATAGATGGTGGGCGCAATGTATGTTCCTACCGGTGGGCTCTATATAATTTCCGGTCAAATAATATAGTAATATATTAAATTACAATTTTTTTATTTTTTATTTATAAACAACATATATTATGTACTTGAAAATGTTCTTCCACTAAAATTAAGACAAAAAAAATTCAATTTTCTTTTACTTTTAGTGTGTAAAAATTGACTTGGAAAGTTACACACCTACAATTGATAATGATTAATTTTTAATTTTATTTATTTCATATTGGAACACAAAAGGACTTGAAATTGTCTCCTGTAAATCCTAATTGACAATATTTGATCTGAATTAGTCAAGGTCATTTGAGAGATGTATATCTTACTTCCAGTATTATTTTCTGAAATTATTTCAGCTTCGAAAATATGATTTTCAAATTTCATAACAATCAATCTAATTTTATTGCACAACTTTGACCTTGGATTAATATTTTTTAGAAGCATTATAGGCACACAAAACTTCAATACCAAGCGGTGATTTGAAAGTTCGAAACATTAATAAAGTTAAAAAAAATTAATGTAGAACAACTCACCATTACCTCCTTATATATATAAAATATAGAATGAAAATAGTTCATAGATGAATCGCAGAAATTTATTAGTTGTTTTCACACTAAAAGGTATTAGTTGTTTTCACACTGAAAGGTATTAGTTGTTTTCTACGAAAAATATTATTTGTTTACAAAAAATAAACTAAGACTCTTCAATGAAAAAAAAAACAACTAATATTTTTCAAAAATTCATGTATAAATCAATATATACTTCGTTCTGCAAAATCTATCAAACTCAAATATTATCTTGTATCACCATTATCATATGGACAAATATCTAATATTAAAACATTTCACTTCTATGTGCACTGGAGCAAGTATTGTCTTATGACTACTATGTCAATTACGGGATCACATCATAATCAAATTATCTCCGGGATCTCAATATCGTTAAAATAATTTCTTTTTAATTTTCAAATTCTCATCAATCTCATCGAAACTCCAATATGTACAATAACAAATAAAATTATATTCAATTAAGAAATTCTCTTAATATATAAATTAATAAATATTATCTTGACAAAGTATAATTTCAATGTTTCACCAACCCCAAATTTATATTCACTTTTTTTTTTATCCTTTCCCAAAAAAAAAAAAAATATATTGTTAACCCCTACAAACAATGACTTTATTCATAAATTAACCCCAACACTCTTATTTTTGCCTCATTTTTCTTACGTGACCATTCCAATAGGAATAAAATTGGAGGACTAAGGGAGTATATAGAAGAAATGATGTACATACGGATAAAATTAGAGTATGTTTACTGTGAATCCGAGTTCACGTGAACTCTCTTTTCAAATATCACTGTTATGCATATCAACAATAATATATATATATATATATATATATATATATATATATATATATATATAATCTGAGATGGGTCGGTCCATACAGAGCAAAGTTTTGACTTAAAATGAGAACCCCCGCTAGTAAACGACGGATTATGGGTACTTCAAATTAGTTGATCCTTGAACCGAATACCGAGTACCAAAAAAATTTATACATAGTAGTGACACTTGAAAAGAAAAATTCCCAAAATCCGAGTTCATAAACTTTTGTCATAAATTATTCATAAGTTTAACGCTAAAAAAAAAAAACCATTAGAAGATGCATAAAATCTTGCATCAATATCTCTAATAATCTCATAAATATACACTTACAATCAACATTAACACAATTATCCCTTTTTTTTTTTTAATCGCAACAATCTAACTCTACTACAAACATAATTTTACCAATCGTGGAGAACTCATTCTTTCCATCATGCACATATAAAATTGAATTAGAAAACATACTATTCTTTTTTTTTTCCTAATACTAAACTTAGTTAACACATGAATTAGCAACCATGTGAACTGGCATCTCAACTTTGGTAATCACGTGATGCATATTTCTAGAATTACATTAAAAAATAATGAAATATGACCTTAAATTTATGCAAATTAAAAATAAATTAACTATTATTATCTTACAGTTAAGAAATTAATAATCAACCATAAACGTAAATAATCACAAAACTGAAAATAACTATCATACCACCTACTACATTTGACTGAATTTTTTATTTTTAAAATATGGAATTAAATCACCATCTATTGAATAAATTTTTCAAACTTTTTATGCAAAGGTTGTCAATCAATCATTAGGATAAATTAACATTGAAAATATCCATTGAACTTGGTAAAAAAAAAAAAAATTGTGATTATTAGAATAGTTGTGCTTGAGAAAAAAAAAAAAAAGGAGATATTATTGTCTAGCAATACACCTAATCCACCTATTATAATTATAGATTTTTTATTTTTGAAAAATAATAATAAGAATTAAATATATTAGATTATATCTATACGCATCACATCATATATTAAATTTATTATTTTAGTGTTAATAAACATTATAAATTGTATAATTTATGGACCATTTTATTAGTAAATATGTAATATTAGTTCAAATGAATATATGAATAATTTTATTCTGTACCAAAAATATGTTAAATCGACTACAACAAATATGTGCACCTAGTGTGGTCCAGTACACTGTAAACTAATATAATCATTAATATTTCTCCCTAATTTATGGATTGTATATTAGGTTTCATTAGATTATATATAATTAAATAATTAGCATAATAATACTATTAGCCAAATGATGCAATCTAAGATATTGTATACCAATTTGCAAAGAATATTCAACCTACAAATCTTAATCGAAACGATAGTCATATTTTAAGAAATCATAAGAGATTCATTTGATTAGTTAACTTATTTACATTATCATGCATTAATATATTTGTATACTCAAAACACATATAAAAAAAACACCAATTGGAATATCATAATATTCATGTTAAATTACATGTTCAACTTTAACCAATTAAAAAAAGGTAAAATTTGAATTCATTGCAAGATGGTCAGAAAAATATAAAAAAAAAACAAATTGTTGTATAATTAACATCAATTATTACCTAAAAGGGAAAAGTATCCCAAAATTACATCCAATGAAAGAACGATTAATTAAATGATAAATGTACATTCTAAAATATATAGATAAGTATGAGAATAAAAAAAAAGTATCTATTTCATATGCAGTCTTTAAATTTTACAATCTACTTTTTGATAAACCTCTCGCTCATACAAACAATCTACTTTTTGATACAACTCTCGCTCATCATCGGCTAATCTGCTGATTAATATGAGAAACAATATTGAGAAAATCAGAAGAGACAGAAAGAAACTTAAAAAAAAAAATTGAAAGAAAAAATATAAGAAAAACACCACTACCTTAATTAGTGGAAGAGTCGTAGAATTATTTGAATCTGCGTAGAAGACAACAAAAATAATACATTAAATTAATCAAAATAGAAGCTAAAAAATATTATGTGAATAAACTGAAAATGAAAAATAATTAATCAAAATAGAAATGAAAAACACACATAGTAACATATTAACTATACAAATGAAAAATTAACAAATTAATATATCAGAACAAAAACGACGATAAATCTTAAATTGAAGGTGAAAAAAAATTAGAACAAAATATAAAAATAGATCTAAACAAAACGAAAATGGAAAATCTATATTAATGGATCAAAACAAAAACAATAGATGTTAAAACTGATCTATCTACACAGCGCCAGTCGCACCCCCATCCATCATTTCATTTATAAATTTCAAATGGAAAATATTCATGATCGTTAATTAATTTTTTTAAGAACATTGGTCATACTACTACCAAGTGTATCATCAAAGCTTTTAATGAAATGAAAATCAACCAACGGTACCACATATCATAGTGGCATTGAAACCAAACTGCAAGAATGTACCGAGAAACTCAAAGATCATGCATTATACGCGCATGCAAACACGTAGCAAACTGAAAACAACAAATAGAGCTAAAAAATGAAGAAAATCGAACTCACAGCATTGATAATAATTGTCAAAATTGTAGTAAGTAGTACATCACCACACTACGAATAAAATAAGATTGAAACTATAAAATGCAAAGTGATGACTCATCCCAACAACAATGATCACATTACAACTACAGGATACAATGCCTATAATATTTACCCTCGAACCACCACGAAAATAATAAATTTTAAAGAAGAGACCCTCTCCTTAAAATTTCCATGGTTACAGTAATTGAAAGTTTCCAACACATGATTCCATTTTACCCAAACATAGCAACTAAATTAATACCCAACTTTTTCTAAATATAATTGTAACACAGAATTTACTTACATCATTTGAGGACCAACATCTTCTATGTACGGTTGGTTAGTGATTTGAATTATTGTATAAGCTCTCCTCATCTTTTCCTTTAAAGATCCCATAAAATAATTAATGACATTAAATAATGCAACTACAAAGAATTCCATAAATATTTCAAAATTTTGCAAAAACTTTCTACTGCAGCTAGTTATTTTCTTCAATATCATCTCTTAAACCTAAACCAATAACTAAACCTAACCCTACAAAACCTTAATTAAATGCACCAGTAAACAAATATACCTGTTTCAGATTCTGTATTTTGTTGAGAAGCTCCTGCCACGACTCAGTCACTTCCAGCAAACCCCATATTCACACATAAAATTACATATACCATTCAACCCTGAAATCAATTCAAAGCCAATTCATTTCAAACATTAATGCTACATTCATTTTTATTTCAACACTGCGTAATACATGGGCCAACGGACTAATTATAATATATAATTTGGTTTCCATCGAGAATTTATAAGACAATTTCATAAGAATGAAGATGTTAATTAGAAGCTAAGAATAAAAAAAGACATCCATCAGATATAACTATAGAAACAAATATTCAACAAAAAACTAAACTCTGCTCCAAAGATATCTAATTATTTTGTTGATTATCTTGTTCAAACAAACTTCAAAATCATAGACTGAAGGACAAAGTTAGAGGATTTCTCAAGCTAGCATTTGAGACATGCTCCGAGTAGGCTTCTCATCCCTAACCTCTTTGATTGTCTGCTGTAATAGAGCACAAGCAACAATATCCGCACCATCTGATTGCCCCGTAACATGGATTCTAAGCAAATACAATAAAGGGTGTTAATTCCCATAGATAAATAAGACTTTGATGGAAAAAGAAGAATCAATAACAAACCTGTTAGAATCACCTCCATATGCAGCAATATTATTGCACATAAATTTGCAATCACAGATAATTTAATGACCCAATTGAAGGAACAAAAATTATGTGGACTTGATTGCCATGTATGAGCTATACAATATTAATTTTCAAAGCGATCAAAATAAAATGGAAGAAAATAAAAATTAGAGAGAAACGAAATTTATATAACCCTAATCATGTCAGAAACAGAGAAAAAATTACAAACCAATTAAACTTAAACTTACAGATTTATGAGAGGGGCGAGATGGCCAGATTTTAAGAACGCCGCGACAGGAGGCCAAACCCGCGACTGCGACGGGATCTGCGAAAGGCCGCGAGGGCTAGATTTTCCGCGGCAGCATTGCCCGAGATTTAGAAGGGCTGCACCACAACGGCGACGGGAGCGACGACATCTGACTTTGCCCCGCCTTCAGTCTCTAGCTGACAAATTTTAGACGGCTAGCATTTCAATACAGGGAAGCGGTGGTGCAATAGAGGTGGCGATCGCTGTGAAATAAAGGCAGCGGCGATGGTCGATGAGAGGAGATGAGGCGGCGGCGATGGTCGATGAGAGGAGATGAGGCGGTGGCGATGGTCGATGAGAGGAGATAGGCAGCGGCAATGGTCGATGAGAGATGAGGCGGTGGCGATGGTCGATAAGAGGAGAGAAGGAGGAGGCGGCGATGGTCGATGAGAGGAGAGGAGGCGGTGCAATTTCTGCATCCCGCAGAAGAGATCGAAGAGGAGCGTGGAGAGAGATCGAAGAAGAGGGATAGACGGCTGAGAAGGTGAAACAATTTAATTGTGAGGAGTGAAAATGATTAAATAATTATATTAACCCTAGATATAAATCAATGGTTTAGATTTAATGATATAGAATGAATGGTTGAGATTAAAACTTAAATCAACTTTTAATGAGAGCGCAGTATTTCGAAATGGAGAGATTTGAGATATGACACCTCATCCTAAGAATAATGTAGTGTTGACACATCATCTTGAAGAGGTTTGGAAATATATTATAATAAGATGTATACAGATATACTTCTTCTTTTTTATAGGATCGCGAACGTGATAATGACACATAAATATATGATTCACTATTATTTTAATTAATTATTTAAATGTGCTTGTATATCATCATCACATTCGCGGTGGACATATAAATTTGAATCCACCGGTATATATACGATATTTTTTATAGGATACATAGATATACTTTAGTACTTATATATCAGTTCGAAATTATGAAGAATTTGAATATAATGTAAGAAATAAATCAAATAATGAAATATGCATATACAAGTAACTAAAGTTGTTCGATGTGAAATTACATGACGTACAAATTAATTGACATGAATATAAACACTATATATTAAATTCATTATGTATATCAAAAAATACATCTAATATTATATACCAACTTCATATTACATAAAAAAAAAACTAATATACAGGACAAGGTAAGGTTCTTCTTAGATCAGACACCCTATCGAGTTGTCTGATATCAGGTACGGTCTATAATTGTGCCATGTGTTATTGCAGTGTATCGCACTAACCTCCTACATGTTGAGTTAATATATTATTTTAAAATTAATTTTTTATTTACAATTATACCCTTTTAAATTTGAAAATTAATAATTATAAATTTTTAAACTATTAAATTTAATATAATAATAGAATAATACGACACAACTCAATAGTACTCGATGCAACTCGATAAAAAAATTAAATGATTAACTCAATAGGTTGCAGGTCATTAAATTTAAACCATTAGATTTTATTATACTTTAGATCTAATGGTTTATAAAGCATATCTGATATAAGACAACTCGATAGGGTGTCTGACATAAGAAAACTCCGACAAAGTATAGGGTGAAAAAGGTTCCTATATAAATCATTGAAGAGTATTAGTTTTTCCATTAAAGAGTACTAGTTATTTTCCCTGAAGAGTATTTATTGTTTTCACTAAAGAGTATGAGTTGTTTAGTGAAAACAAACTAATAATCTTCAGTATAAACAACGCATACCCTTCAGTGAAACAACTAATACCCTTTAATGAAAACAACTACTACCTCCGTCCCAATTTTGTTTACCCATTTGACTTTTGTTGACTTTTTTGTGAGACTTAATTTGTAGTATTTAAATGAATAAAATGATTTTTTTATGATTGCGTATTATTCAATTGAAGTGCATGAAATAAAATAAAGATGGTTTTCTACGTAATTATTATTGGAATGAGGTGTAATTTAGAAGTGTTTGAAGGGGGTACATAATAAAATGGGTAAACAAAATTGGGACGGAGGGAGTAATATTTCTTAATAAATCATGCATGAACCAATTTCACTCTATACATACTCAATATACAATATCATAAAAACGTATACTGGTGAGAGATACTTACATCTAACTAAAATGCCAAAATTTCGTATATTTCAGGGTGCATTGTGTAACTCAAGTGTGCATTTAAATAGTTAAGATAACTTAGGGAAAATATCACTTTTGGTACCCGACTTTCACCAAGTCTCAATATTAGTCACTGAAGTTTGAAACCCCTCTCACTTTGGGTCCTGTCGTTTATTGACCCGTCATTAACTAACGGGACCAACGATTTCAGCACGAAAATAAGGTAGGTTTAGGGATTTCACCCCCAAAATCGGCCCCCATTTTTCCCCTCTTCTCCCCTAACCTTAATTCACCTAATTTCTCTTTGATTTCTCTTCGATTAATGTTCCACGTGTGTGGGTAAAAGGAGTATGGTTCCATCACCCTATTGTTGTGAGTTTTTGTAAAGTTGACCAAAATCAATGCACAAAATTTGTTCTTGAGCTGAAGATGTTACTTCCAGCACCCAAGTTATCAGATTATATCCATCCTTGATCTTTTCAACTCCTTCGATTCCCTCAAAGTACTGGATCAATTCGTAAGAATGTCGACCTAGCGGTCCCACATATATTTCTTCTCCGCCTCGCTTCATCAAATATAGTTGCGACTCCAACGAATTTTCAACAATTTCATGAAATTATACAAAAGAAACAATTAAGCATCTATATAAGTTTTTTGCCTCATCAAAAGATTCAAAGATGTGAATGATATGCTGATGAATGGTGCACACCACCGTCCTTCCAGAATCCACCGTGTTTTTTTACTGTTCTCATCACGATTGTTGTTGCTCTCGCGTTGAGCCCTGAAGTTGGTTCATCCATATATATTATGGACGGATTTGCCACCAGCTCGACCGCTATTGTTCGCCTCTTTCGTTGCTCCGTTGATAGACCATTCACCCCAGGTAACCCCACTAGTCCTTCTCTTAATGCGCTCAGTTCTACAGCCTCCATAACATTCTCAATAAACGCCTGAAATACAGACATAACAATATTTAAAAAAAATCATATTCAACAAATATTTTTAAAATGCCAAAATTAAAATTAGAGACCTTCCTGGTTTCAGAGTCTACTTTTAGGGGGCAAACGTCTCCAAGCGGAGATAAGCAAGGACTCGTAAACTGTAACACAAGGAGAATGGATGTAGTGTAACAAGAATCGAAGAGAAATCAAAGAGAAATTAGGTGAATTAAGGTTGGGGAAGAAAAGGGGGGAAATGGGCGCTGATTTTGGGGGTGAGATCCCTAAACCTATCTTATTTTTGCGTTGAAATCGTTGGTCCCTGTTGATAGGCGAACAGCCGGGCAACGAGATTAACATAAAGATACTAATCTAATAAGATTAAGAGGTCATCAGAATTAATAATATGAAAGAGGGCGAGCAACAGGGATTGTATGCCTTAGGAGGCGAGCAGCAGGGACTGCTGACCAAATAGATGAAGACGAGCAACAGGGATTATATCCTAATGAAGGAGGCGAGCAGAAGGGACAAATACCCATCTAAAGGCGGCGATCAACCGGTCATAAAGACCATTACAAGGTAGCAAACAACAAGAACAAGAAGATCCAAAGTCTCAACAAGAGGCGAGCAGGCGAGCAACTGGGATTATAAGGGTTTCCAACACCCAACGAAGACGTACAGACGAGTAGCTGGGCGCCAAGGAGAGTAGCTGAGTGGTTTCAAAGACCAAGTACAACATTGGGAATGTCAAGAGTCACTAACTTTAGAAATAGTCAATGTGTCTTTACACTTGGCACCCATTCATTGGGCAATAGATTAGTTGTTGTACAAAAGTCATAACACTTGGCAAAATCCCAATGGCTAAGCCATCAAGATGGTGACACCTAGCCTCTTTGTATGCCTATAAATACCCCTTCATTTGCATGAAGGGGGAGGATTCTTTTTCCGATAATAATAAAAAGTTGCCCAACTCTTGCAAATTCATTTCTTGCACTATATATCATGATCTTGGTATTTGTTTGATGATCTTATGTAGTAAAAACAGCCACTAATCATCATAGATTAGAAAAGGTCATCAACAATTGGCGCTAGAAGGAGGGTCGAACCTCCGTTTCACAAAAAAGTCGAAGAAAGGTTGAAGAACTCCATCGGAATCTGCAAAATCCGGCCGGAATCCGGGAGGAAGCCATCGGAAATCAAGTGTACACATTATTTGAAGCAAAATCATCCATCTATACATTACTTTGAGAGTTTAAATGCATGTGTGTATGAACTAGGGTTTTCAAACCACCATATTCATACAAACAAAGCTAGTAACTCTTAAGAAAGGTGTTTGTTGGAAATAAAATCACCCCATTCATTTGCTTACCACTTGTACTTCGGTAACCAAAATGGTTCGATCACAAGAAGAACGACATTTGAGCACGTCTCCAAGTCGTAGGTCAAAAATGAGGGTTTCGTCTACCGAAGGACATGCACGTACGGTAAAAGCAACTTCGCAAAGAAACGTCCAAGTTACCATTGATACAATCCCGCCAGAAGTGGAAGCTCTTGCTCAAAATCCCGAAGAGCTAGCAAAAACAATTGTTGTTTTACAAGCATTGCAAAGGCGACAAACGGTCGGGCCATCAGGGACGCAGGCGGCGACCAACAGGGCAGCCGAGCAGCGAAGCGAAGGAAGAAAAGACGCACGAAATGACGAGGTTGACAGCGAAGAAATCCGTCGGAATAAAGGGAAAGCTCATCTAAGTGAAAGACTTGGAAGTCGAGGAGAGTCTACTCCGGGGACAGGTGAGGAGTCGAGCAGCGGGGACACAAGAAGTATAAGCCACTATCACACAAGAAGGGCAAGATATCACGGAACGCATAGGGAGGATCAGCAGAGAGGCGAGGAGCGAGCAACAGAGCAAACACACCCTGCTGCTCGCCGCTCAGTGCATGAAAGGCTAAGAAGATCAGCCTTCGGGCGATTAGGTCCCAATGGAGCCAGTAACATCGCTAGGCACGCCACTCAAGAGAAACGTCCCGTTAGCAAGGGACTGCGTCATGAAGAGGTCATTGAACCCAATCATGACGAACAGCCTTCTAGCGGAAAAACGTCTCCAGATGAGTGGCAAGCTTTGAAGAAAGCGGTGGAAGAGATGCAAAAACAGTTGGAGGAGAGGAAAGGCGACGGGTCGACGATGTTGCCATCATCACCCTTGTCCCCGGATATCCTTAATGCGCCGGTACAAAAGAAAGTACAATTCCCAGCCATTAATTTGTACGAAGGAAATTCAGACCCAAAAGTACACCTGTCTAAATATACCGATTACATGATATCGGTAAAGGCGTCTGATGCAACTCAATGTCGGAATTTTCCGTTGACTCTTGGTGACGGTCCTCACAGATGGTTTTCTGCACTAGCTCCAGGCTCCATCAGTTCGTTCATGCAACTCAGCAAGGAATTTCTCTCACACTTCTCCACGGTCGGGTCTTACCTTACACAGAGACACAGGTTGGCAGATCTGAGACAAGGAGATGAGGAGACTGATAGAGCCTTCCTTGAGAGATTCGATAAAGTCCTATTGGAAGGAGAACCAGTGAGTGAGGACACCAAGATAGTGGCAGTTATGGCAGGGCTTAGGAAAGGGACAGACCTGTGGAAGGAAATGCACCTCGCTTTCCCTAAAACTTATTCCGAATTTAGGCACAAGGCTGGAGTGTACATTTCGATGCAAGAAACTCTACAGAGAGAGCTAGGAGACAAGGCTGATACCAAGAAATCGGGAAAGAAGTCAGGAGGGGAATACAAGGCCCCTAGGAACATGAAAGCTTTTAGTGAAGGATCCGAATTGAAGGAGAAATTGAACCATGTCTTATCCACATCAATTGAGGCTGTGTACAACAACGTGAAAGATAAGGATATGCTGTCTGAACCCCGCAAGATACGACAAGAATGAGGAAAGATGAACCCCAACAAATTATGTGCATACCATCAGACTATAGGTCACTTCACGAGCGAATGCCGAGATCTCTTGAAACAGTTATGGAGATTTTACGAAGAAGGAAAGTTGTCAGAATTTGTGAAGCGACAGCCGGGAAAGAAACCAAGGGTGGCGATATCCTCCGGCTCGGAAGATGATGAGAGTGACGAACAGCCGAGCAGGAGGGATCAAAAAAGGAAGAAAACGATGACAGCCCCAGCCGAACCCGTCCGAGAAATCTTAATGCTCGAGCCATCCGGACCGGTAGGGGGCTGTTCTGATGGTAGGCCACTGATGTCCAAAAGAAAAAGGAAAGCAGAGTTGAGGGCGGTAGCTCAAGTTAGGGAAGTTGGAGTAAATCAGACTACTAAAAAGACAGGCGAGTTGGTGTTTTCTGAGAAGGACTTAGACGGCATACTTACCCCACACAATGACTCACTAATCATCTGTGCTAACATCATGGGGGCCCGAGTTCACCGTCTGCTTGTGGACACAGGCTCCTACACAAACATCTTATTCAAAAGCACACTTGATCAAATAGATGATTGTGAGGGATATATAAAGGGATGTGATCATAAGATAGTGGGATTCGGAGACACTGTAACCGTTCCTTTAGGCTTAGTAACGTTGTCAGTCGAACTTGTATCGACCGAGAATCCCGAAAGGAGACTGACTAGGATGGTTGAATTTTTAGTCGTAGATCAGCAGTCTGCCTACAACGGGTTTCTTGGTCGACCTTTTATAAATGAATTCAAAGCGGCTGTTTCAACGTACTACTATTGTCTTAAATTTCCAACTTCGAAAGGCCCGGGTACAGTTAAAGGTGATCAAAGAAAAGCCCGAGAATGCCTCTTGCAACTTCAACCCACTGACAACAGAATATCCATGATGGACGAACAGCCGAGCAGCAGGGACGAAGGTGAACCTTCCATCCTAGACGAAATCATGGAGTCCGTCGACACTGAAGTGATGGAGGTGGACGACCAGCCGGGCATGGCCGAGCAACAGGGAAGAGAGGCCGTACCCGAACTAAATCAGGTTGAAGACTTGGAACCAAGGCTGGGAGCAGAACCAATGATCAAGGATGAGATCAACTTTGATGGGCCCATTATCGATCCTCGATGGAAAGACCAAAAAAGGAGAGCAACCCCGGTAGAGGAGTTAGAAGCAATAAGAGTTGACCAAAATCGAGAAGACTTGGAATTATTCATTGGATCTGAGCTCCCTGAGCCATACAGATCCAGAATGGAAGAGTTTCTCAAGTCCAATCTCGATGTATTCGCATGGTCACATGTTGATATGGTAGGCATTAGCCCTGAGCATGCCTGTCATAAGCTAAATATTTGTCCAACTAAGAAACCGGTGAGGCAAAAAAGGAGAAAATTTGGGCCCGACAAATATGAAGCATTGGACATAGAAGTGAAGAAGTTACTCAACAATGATCTTATCAAAGAAGCCTTATGTCCTAGATGGGTAGCAAACCCGGTGTTAGTAAAGAAATCAAATGGTACATGGAGGCTATGTATCGACTTCACTGATTTGAATGCCGCTTGCCCTAAAGATAACTTCCCATTGCCTCACATTGACCAACTGGTGGACAACACGGCGGGACACGAGCTCCTTACCTTTATGGACGCATTTGCTGGGTATCATCAAATACCAATGCACCCAGATGACCAGGAGCACACAACGTTCTACACCAATAAAAACTTGTTATGTTGGAAAAGAATGTCGTTCGGGTTGATTAATGCAGGAGCCACATACCAAAGACTCGTTAACAAAATGTTCGATGAATACATCGGCAAGACAATGGAAGTGTACGTGGACGACATAGTCGTGAAAAGCCCGAGAAAAGAAGATCATTTGGAACACCTCGCACAAACATTTGAGATACTTCGAGCGTATAACATGAAGCTAAACCCAAAGAAAAGTAGCTTCGGGGTACACTCGGGAAAATTTCTTGGGCACCTGGTCAGTCAACGGGGTATTGAGGCGAATCCATCAAAAGTCAAAGCAATTATGGATATGCAGCCGCCAAGGTCTGTTAAAGAAGTTCAACGACTAACCGGATGTCTGGCGGCCCTGAACAGATTCATTTCCAGATCGGGAGACAAGTGCCGACCCTTCTTTGACGCCATCAAGAAAGGACAGTTCCAGTGGACGAATAATTGCCAACAAGCATTTGAGCAGTTGAAAGAGTATCTGAGTGATACGAAGATTCTATCGAAACCCGTCTCTGGAGAGAAACTGTACCTGTATCTAGCCGCATCGGAAGTGGCCATCAGCTCGGTCTTAGTTCGAGCAGAAGGGAAATTTCACTTGCCAATCTACTACGTGAGTCAGGCCTTGCATGAGGCGGAGATTAAGTATTCGCCCATGGAAAAGTTAGCTTATGCACTGGTGATGAGTGTGAGAAAGCTAAGGCCGTACTTCTTCGATCATCAGGTGGAGGTCTTAACAACCTTTCCACTAAGACAAATCTTACAAAGGCCTGACACCGCTGGACGCCTTCTCAAGTGGTCGCTCGAAATAAGCCAATTTGGAATATCTTATGCACCTCGAACAGCGATCAAGGGACAAGCGTTAGCCGACTTTATTGTCGAATTAACATTCCCTTCAGATCCGACGAGAGGTCATAATCATCCATGGCACATGTATGTAGACGGATCATCAAATAACACAGCAGCAGGAGCAGGAATAGTGTTGATCAGTCCAGACGAACAAGTATTCACCTCAGCCGTAAGATTTGAGTTCATGGCAACAAACAACGAGGCTGAGTACGAAGCATTGATAGCCGGATTACGACTAGTTTTAGCCGTGGGAGTAAAAAGAGTTCAAATTTATGGAGATTCCCAGCTGATAGTCAACCAAGTCCGAGGGGGATACGAAGCCAAGGATGAGAACATGGCCTTATATCAAAAGATTGTTGCTCACTTAGTTTCGCTCTTCGAGCAAATCTACATCGAACAGGTGCCGAGAGACAGCAACGCGCAAGCAGATGCACTTGCCCGATTGGCTACTAGCACGGGACCAGCAAAGCTTTCAGAAGTCACCATCACAAGAATTTCCAACCCGTCCACCAGTGACTACAAGATCAATCAAATCGAAGAAGAATTGACAGAGGATGACTGGAGAACACCGATATATAGATACCTCAAAGATAACACGACACCTGAAAATTCTCAAGAAGCAGCAAAGGTGGCTAAGCGAGCAGCAAGATTCACAATCATGGATAACCAACTTTACAAGAGAGGATTTTCACTGCCCCTACTAAAATGCCTAGCAAGGGGGCAAGGTCAGGAAGTTTTAAAAGAAATTCACGAAGGAGTATGCGGAAATCACGCAGGGGGGCGAGCACTAGCATACAAGACAGTGAGGCAAGGATACTACTGGCCAACTTTACTACAAGACGCAATCAAAGTTGCGAAAACTTGTCACCGATGCCAACTATTCGCCCCCAACATACATAAGCCCCCAACGGAACTGACTTCGGTAAATAGTCCATGGCCGTTCGCAAAGTGGGGAATAGACATTATAGGACCTTTCCCAACGGGAAAGGGGAATGTCAGATTTGCAGTGGTAGTCGTGGACTACTACACGAAATGGGCCGAAGCTGAAGCACTGGTAACGATAACACAAGAGAAAATGATCAATTTTATCTGGAAAAGTATAGTGTGCCGGTTCGGAGTTCCACAAGCAATAGTGACAGACAATGGAAAGCAATTCGAAGGGAAGAAGATAAGAGATTTCTGCAAAAAGTGGGGTATCAAGAAACATTTTTCAACACCATATCATCCTCAATCTAACGGTCAAGTCGAAGTAGTTAACAAGATAATCAAGCATATCCTCAAAATCCGTCTGGTAGATAAGAGAGGCAAGTGGTCGGAAGAACTGCCCGAGGTACTTTGGGCATATAGGGTATCACATAGAACAAGCACTGGAGAAACACCATTTGCTATGGCATTCGGTACAGAAGCAGTCATACCTATAGAGCTCAAAATACCGACTGAGAGGGTAGCCGAGTTCAATGAACAGGAAAATAACAAGGCACTAGCTGCAGAGATGGATTTGATTGACGAAAAAAGAATCTCAGCAGAAATAAAAAACGAGATATACAAAAGAAGGATTGCAAGGTACTACAACTCACAAGTAAAAGTCAGGGAATTTGAAGTCGGGGATCTGGTGCTCCGAAAAATCTTAGCAACACCTCCAGGCGTATTTGGACCGACTTGGGAGGGCCCATTCAAGATAACTCAAAAGTGGCACAACGGCACATATGATCTTGAAGACATGGAAGGCAACTCGGCCCAATACACCTGGAACGCGGCTTTGTTGAAGAAGTATTATCAATGATTAGGAAATTAATGTAAAGTTTTTTTATAGACTATCGTGTCGTTTATATTTTTGTAAGGTGTGAGATCGATGAAATCTTTGTATGTGGATGAATGATGGTTCATTGAATTATGTACATAAGAAAGCAAAAGGTGTTAAAACCCAACTGTTCGCCAAACAGAAAAGCTACTCGCCGAAGATACTATATGCATAAAAGCACAAGTACAGAGGAGGCGAGCAGCAGGGTCCATGAGACCAAAAGGCCCACCTAATCGCCCCCTCACAAGAAAGTTGCTCGCCAAAGATACTAAGTGCATAAAGCACAAATATGGTAGAGGCGAGCAACAGGGCACATGCCAACGCATAATTGCTCGTCCCGAAGTTGAATGCACTTAAGTACAAATACGGCAAGTGTCGAGCAACAAGGCATAGAAAGAAGCATGATAAAGGGTTAAGTTCTTAAAGAACAAAATAAACCCATACATGAACATGCATAAATTTGCAAGGAAAAGTATTTTACTTTCAACATAAGAAAGAAATACTTAAGCAAAAAATAATTAAAGGGCAAATAAGAGGCGAACAATAAAATAAAAGTGCAATTCTCATTCATTAGCACCAAAAATTACAAGAGATGAACATACAACCATCATCCTACCACATCAGCTAGACAAAAGAGAAACTAAGCCTAAGTCTCGGGAGCTGGCGGAGCAGGTGGCACCAAAGGATCTTGGGAAGAAGGAGGAGGTGGAACATCTTGCACAGTGACCCCGGGGACCTGCTGTTCGCCTACTGCTGCAGAAGAGCTTGTTTCACCAAGAGGATTAGGGAGAAGGGGACCCAAAGCTTCAAAGATATTCATGTCCCTGTCCGCCTCCACTCTCTCCCTGGGGGCAACAACACGAACATCGTCTTTGAAGATGTCTAAGTTAACCCCCATCTCTCCTAGGTCGGCTACCGGGATCTCAAAGCCGGGTGCTGGAGGGTTTTCTATGACATAATCCGTGAAGTCCTTGATAGTCGAGGTCATCACGTCCAAACCGTTATCCAAGGCATACTTCACGTTTCTTACACTATCAGCATACGCACAGATGTAACCAAGATTGGTATTGTCGGTTACATCCTGCACATAAGTGGTGTAAGAAATGGCACGCTTGTTCTTCTCCAGCTGGTTGACGTGGACCTTCAACGACTCCACTCTTTCCACCAGACCCACCCTCTCGGTCTCCAGGACTTGTAAACGATCAGTGGCAACACCTAAATCCAGTCTAAGCTTCTCTGAAGCATTAGACGCCACCATCTCCCGGTCCTCAGCAGCCTTTACCTCCCGCGTCCATGTGAGCTTGGCTCTCTCGAAGTCGGCCTTCATCTTAGCCAACTCCTCATCTTTCTTCTTCAGCTCCTCGTCCTTTTTCTTCAATTGAACAAGTTGAGCATCACGATCTGCTTCAACTTGCTCAATCCGTCGCCCTAAACCGTGATTTGTTCGCTCCAACTCGATGGCTTGATCCAAGACTCGTTGAGCTGAGATTGATTGATGGCTCGCGTTATAGCTCAATAAACGAGCGTTGTCGCTAAGGCTCTGGCTCTGAATGATTTCCTCGCCAGTCTTGGTCCACGAGCGAGGAACATATTCCATGGCTCTGCGGACGTGGGAGTCCTTAATCTCGTGGGGTGCCGGAGGGGACTTCACACAGCTAAACTGGTGAAGTACTTTTGAACGACCAGGATAGTCGTTTTTCCGGTACCTGTTTGAAGAAAAAAGTTGTCAGAAAACAAAGTCAAAGTAATAAACGATCAAGTTGAATAGGAAAGTACTCACTCCCTCATTTTCACGGGGTCGTAGCCCAGGTACGAATTGTCAGGGGATGAGCTCCTGCCCTGACCGGCGATTATCGCACCAACAACTTGTTGCTCGGTCACCTCCTCCACCAGCGAGGAGCGAGCAATAGATTTACCCACTTGGGAAGAGCCTTGCCCTTTTGTCCGCTTAGCACGGTCATCTCCCCTACGAGGAGCAGTTTCCTTGGCAAGTCGTTTCTTGCCCCTCGTGTCTTGGGGAGGCGGCGAAGAGCGAGCAGGAGGGCGGGGAGCAGGAACAGGGGCCTGAGGAACAGGGAGAGGATCCTGGGGAGCTTCTTCTTCATCCTCATCTGCTTCAGCTCTAAGCCTGATCAAGGAAGTGCAAGGATCAAACTTTTTCTTCTTTGAAGGATGATTAGCTGCCATTTGTTTAACCCGACGTGCGAGTAAATGATAGCTTTCGGGAATGGGGGGAACAGCGACCGTTACCCTTTGAGCTGAAAATAATACAAAAAGTATCAGTAAAATTGGCAGGTAAAACTTATCCTAAAACGACCAGCAAGGCCTAGGCGACCAGCAGGGCCTAGGCGATCAGCAGGGCCTAGGCGACCAGCAGGGTCTAAGCGACCAGCAAGGCCAAGACGACCAACAAGGACAGATAATAGAAAATACGGGAAAATGACAAGTAATGCTTACCCTCAGGGACCTCTGCTTGTGCTTCCAAATGGTGAGCACTAGTGATAAAGTGAGCGTGCTTGCGAAGGTGCGCTTGCGAGAGATGTTCAACACTCCGATCTTTAACGTCCCGAAGAGAAATCAACGCAAGGACGTATAGAAACTCTTCACTCAAATTCGGATGCCCCCACCTCAGGATACGCGGACCTGCAAAAACAAAGAAAAAGATTAAAATTAGTTCACCTAAAAGTTCGATGAACTGAGATTTAAAACCTACGCCGAAATGCGTAGGAGAGTCTATACGCCCCGGTCCTCCCGAAAAATCGGAGGACGTCCGCCAATCGCCGCCAATATAAAAGAACTGCATGTGCCAACCCTTGACCTTGTTGGGCACTCCTTCAATTAGCTTAACGCCACTACGGGCTTTGATGTAATACCAACCAAGCCCTTCTTCATGAGCAGCCGAAGAGATAGTCAGTGCGTAGTGTATCTCCGTCGTGCTGATCTTATTCCGGTACCCCTCCAACCCGAAAAGGGTAATAAAAGACAGTAGAGTACTCCAACCGTTAGGAGTAATCTGAGTGATTGCCAGGTTTATATCCTTCAGGAATTGCCCGATTACAGGATGTAGAGGAAGAGGGAACCCCAATTTAAGTATGTCGAGGTTGATGGCAGTGCAACCTGGAGGTGGGTCGTCAGCTCTCTCTCCTGGTTGGGGGGCATACAAATGGATGTCATACGGAATACGATAGCGAGATCGTATCCGAACTAAATCCTCCTCTATAATCTCGCTGGATACCCTACAAGCTGTGTATGGCGATGAACGGGTCTCCATAATAGGTCGAGCGGGAGTAGGGAAAGCCTTGTGGTACTTATTCGCATAGTCGATCCAATCTTGTCTTCGAACTACGGCTTTAGGAATAAGAGATTCAGGCATTGACCTTGAAACGGGAAAGTTTATCTCTCGGAGAAATTCCCATGTGACTCCCTCTTGCTCGCCCCCTGGTCCAGTTGCTCGCTGCTCGCTCCTTACCTGGTGCTCGCTGCTCGCTCCCCTCTCTTCTGGAAGACTCATCCCATCTATTTCAGCAGCGACCTCGGAAGAATCTTCACCTAAGTCCGAATTAGTCCCCTCTCGAGCCGAGGAGCGAGCAACAGGGCCTTGGACGTCCTGCTCGCCCGAGCTTTCCACGGCATAGAATGAATCAACGGAGCGAGCAACGGAGCTCGCCTCAGAGCCCGTCTCTTCATCAACGAGCAGGGTCCTAGGGTTTTGCCCAGCTGCTCGCCGGAGCGAACGGCGAGGAACAGGGGCTGACGGTTCATCTTCCATGGGTTTTTTTCCCAGATTTCGCCCAACAATCTCAACAGATGGCGTATGACTTGAGGAAGGTGACGTCATCTTCGAAAATTTTTGAAATTTTTTGAAAAATTCCCAAACAAATCAAACGATGAAGATTGATCAAGAAGTGAACGAGTACGGCGGCGGCGCGGCGGCGATACGACGACGACGCGGCAGCGATACGGCGGCGACGCGGCGGCGATACGGCGGCGGCGATGGCAAATAAGTAAAATGAGGAATGGAAATTGCGAAATTGAAAGGAAAATGCAAGTATTGACAAAAACAAACAAGAAAAATCAAAGGATTCACCTTCGATATGGACGAAATCGGTTGAGGAATCAAAGGAAATGACAGAGAAAAGCTTAAGGATCGTCAATGGTGAAAATTCGTAAAAAGAAAGAAAAATGAAAGAAAGAGTTATTTATAAGTGTGGATTCGGGGGCAAAAGTGAAAAGTTTCGAAAAATAAAGCCCCTAGATGCAATTTAGGGGGAACACGCGTGGGCGGCAGTGATTTCACCAACCGCCCACATCGCCTCGAATTTTGCGCCTCGGGAAGCGAAACGACGCAAATCCAAGGGTCGTTCCTCGCTGCTCGCCTCCAGGAGTTCCCCGCTGGTCGCTCCCCAAAAGTTCCCGCCTAAAAGAAATTTGAAAACCTATTGCTCGCTCCATACAAAAATCAATCCCACTTTCCCTGTTGCTCGCCTCCTATTTAATAACAGCCTATCCTATAGTTTGACAAAAAGAATATATATATCTTTTTATGCCAAACTAGGGGGCATTGTTGATAGGCGAACAGTCGGGCAACGAGATTAACATAAAGATACTAATCTAATAAGATTAAGAGGTCATCAGAATTAATAATATGAAAGAGGGCGAGCAACAGGGATTGTATGCCTTAGGAGGCGAGCAGCAGGGACTGCTGACCAAATAGATGAAGACGAGCAACAGGGATTATATCCTAATGAAGGAGGCGAGCAGAAGGGACAAATACCCATCTAAAGGCGGCGATCAACCGGTCATAAAGACCATTACAAGGTAGCAAACAACAAGAACAAGAAGATCCAAAGTCTCAACAAGAGGCGAGCAGGCGAGCAACTGGGATTATAAGGGTTTCCAACACCCAACGAAGACGTACAGACGAGTAGCTGGGCGCCAAGGAGAGTAGCTGAGTGGTTTCAAAGACCAAGTACAACATTGGGAATGTCAAGAGTCACTAACTTTAGAAATAGTCAATGTGTCTTTACACTTGGCACCCATTCATTGGGCAATAGATTAGTTGTTGTACAAAAGTCATAACACTTGGCAAAATCCCAATGGCTAAGCCATCAAGATGGTGACACCTAGCCTCTTTGTATGCCTATAAATACCCCTTCATTTGCATGAAGGGGGAGGATTCTTTTTCCGATAATAATAAAAAGTTGCCCAACTCTTGCAAATTCATTTCTTGCACTATATATCATGATCTTGGTATTTGTTTGATGATCTTATGTAGTAAAAACAGCCACTAATCATCATAGATTAGAAAAGGTCATCAACAGTCCCGTTAGTCAATGACGAGTCAACTAACTACATGACCCAAAGTGAGAGGGATTTCAAACTTCAGTGACTAATATTGAGACTTGGTGAAAGTCAGGTACCAAAAACGAAAAAAGGTAAACTTTGGGTACCAAACGTGATATTTTCCCGATAATTTATGTTGAACAATTAGGGTTGTTTACGCTGAACAGTTACATTTGTACCACCATAACTATTCAACATAAACTATACTCTAACTGTTAAGTAAAAAGTAAAAATAACACTAATTGTTCAAAAATTCATTTGATTTGCACGAGATATGCATTTGATGCACAAGAGACTTACACGAGATATGCATTTGATGCACAAGAGACTTACTCGACTAAAATGTGACTATTGACTTTATCTTTTTTTTTTTTTTTTTTTTTTTTTGTAGAAACTTCTATGTGAGATAGTTTTATATATATACATGTAAAATTATTTTTAACATTATTTGTAGGATATTATTATCATTGGATTAGGAGGCTTGTTAGGCTTTAGGGCTTTTAAGGCTACCATTTATTTATAGTATAAATAGATTTATATAATAGTATCATTGAACATAAGAAATGATAAAAAATAAAAATAAAAAAGCCTTCTAATTTGATAATGGCCCTAGATATAATCGTTTTTTACGGGTTGAATTAATAAATATGTGGTCTTCACATTCTTTATTTTTCAACAAGACAAATTTTCATTTTGATAATTGTTATAATTTATTTTAATGCATAATTGGATATTCATCTCATAAATTATATAATATTGTATATGGAGTTGGTCTCATTCAAATTGTGTCCTTTATTTTATTTTTCTTTTTAGGTGGATGGTATAGCATGTGATTAATTTGAAATAAGTTAGAGGAAAAGTTAGACTTAAGGTGCGGAGTGGAGGTCATGTAATTTGAGTTTTGAAATGTCGTCCTACTATTAGTTTATTATTATTATCTTATTATGTTAAAAAAAATGGGTTTGACTTTATATAATTATTAGGTGGCCTGCCAATCTTTAAATTATTGCAATTATTAAATTATAGCATTAAATAAGCATTTACCAACCATAAGATAGCACAAGGTAGAAGCCATCGGAATTTGACTTCAATTTATAAACATATTTGCATAAATTAGTGCTATACTATTATTTCTAATTCCTTTTGTTGCAGGGTTTATTTATCCCTCGACAACGATGAAGTCCAATATAATGGTAACCTCATTTCAAAGGAAAAAAATAAAGTCAAATAGAAAGGGTAAGAGCTAAATACAAAATAGTCATCGGACTTCTCACAGATGATTGTAAACTCCCCTAAACTAAATGGTTCTCAAAGTTTATGTTTGGATAAAATTGTTTTTGTGTCAAGCAGCATGTTCTATTTTTCAATATATGGGATCTTATCAATGTATATATATCAGTACATTTTTCATGACAATCTAAGTATTTTTTTTATTTATTTTTTTTGCATTATGGGTATTTTTTTAATAGTATTATTGTTTCATTAAATTAAAAATATTTGTTTTATAGTAATATTGTATAATAAAAATAATTAAAATAATATAGTAAAACTGATTTATAAAAGACTTACTCTATTTTATTTAATAACCAGCATAATTCGATCTTTTAGAAATTAAAGTACGTGTTCAAAATATTAAAACATAGGTATATATATATTTCTTTCATTTCTTTGTGTAAATTTCGAAGAGATAAATATAAGATGTGAGTTTTTTTTTTTTTTTTTTTTAAGGATATAACATGTGAGTTTCACTCTTTTATATTTCAGGATTCATTTCAATTGAAAATTGATGAGAATCGCCAAAAATCTTGGCCCTCGTGAAACAATTTTAACATCTAATAAACTTTTATATAGTAGTATTAAAAGAGTCAAGGTGACATATTATATAAAAAAATACAACACACAAGGAATATAATCTTTCAAAATCTTAAAAGAAAGAAAACAACAAAGACGAAATTATAATAAAGGATGCTTAGTCACATTGCACCTAGAGTTAAACAAACTTTTAAGTTATGATTTCTGACTTGGTAGGCTCATCACTAACCTGTGCCTTATGTGTGAGTGGTCAACACTAAATCTCCAACCATTCATCTAGTAAAATTGGGACTTCTATTTTTTAACTTATTAAAATTGGGACTTTATTTTTAACTTATTTAGAGTTGGGATTTCCATTTCAAGGGTCTAGTAAATTATTTCAAAATTCTATCTTTATTATTTCTCTTTCTTGTAAATAATTATAGGCTCATAGCTAAAGATCTTTCACACACAAAAAATATATTTATATTGTCAATGAAACCAAATTCAAGAGGGGAGCAATTAGGAGATATTTTCATTTGAAAAAGTTATTTGCAATCCATAAGGTAAGTTAAATATGATCGTTACTATTTGAATACTTTTCTTTGTTTTTGCTACTCAATTAAGTGATATGTAAAAGGAAAACGAGAAATACACTTCAATCGTGATGGAATGAAATGATAAAGTGTATGAATTAATTAGTTAACCCAGTGATGAAGAAAATAAAATTTTAAATAATAAACAAAAAAATTTGTACGAAATAATCTATTTATAAAATGCGATAGATTAATCTATTTTTATAATATTTAAAATTTTCAAATATTGCATAAATATATGAGAGCATCACATCTCATCGCATCAAACATTTTTCCGATTTTCTGAAATAGTTCCCCTTTCAAGTATCATCCTTCTCCTTAACAATCTTGACTTAAATAAAAACTTAATTGAAAACATTTTTTAATGTTGGTGTAGTACGTGTGTGCACTCGTAATCTCCAAAATTACAACTACCACCAAATTGAATATATATATTTGTATGTATGAAGATTACACGAACATACTAATAATTAATGTGTATCCCACAAATATATTAAGCCCGTCAATTTCCTATACGAATTTATGAAGAATAATTGACAGCCAACCAATATTTGAACAGCACGTTATACACGAATAATACTTCCGAAAATAATTCCAGAACACATAAAAATAGATGCATAGATATTATTTGACAGGTTTCTTGTTCAATTTTGGTGTAATTTTAACGGTATCAGTTGTTTTACAAATAAATCACGATTTTTTTATTGAACATAATAAGTTAACAGTTGAACAACTATCCTTTCAAAAAAATAAAACAATTAAACAACTATAACTATTTAGTACAATTAATCATAATTGTGCAATAAAATAACTGATACTCCCTCATATTTTTATTATATGTCGTTTTGACTTTTTGTATTATTTGCAAAATATATGACGTTTTACACTTTTCAATGTACATTAATTACATTTTTTTCTGAATTACCCTTGTTAATATTGAAATATTTAGATAAATGTGTTATTTTAATGAAGAAAATAAATATTTATTACGGGCATAATAGAAATTCAATTTTTTTTTAATATATATGCATTAAGCTAGAATTACATATATTTTGAAATTTGAATAGAAAGGGGTATTATTTTAAAAGTGCACTCAAACTTTTTATTTTGAGAAAACAACTCAATATTAAGTGGAATTTGAAGTATGACCAACTGTTTCACCCTAGCATTTAATAACATTAATCACACAAAAAAGTCCAACTTGATTAATTTAATAAAATAGGCCCCACCCACAAATATTCATCATCATTATCTTCCAAAATAATGGTCTAATTTGTCAACCGTCCCATACACGACACGTTCCCATTTAAATAATTCTTCAATTCTTTACTCACCCCATTGACTAACCACAGATGCAAAGTATTTTTTATTTATAGCCTTCTAGAAATTTGAAATTTTAATTGAAGCAAGTAAAAGTGGGAATCTAATAAAGAAAAATATTCAACAATGGGAATAATCATCATCATCAAAACATTTTAATATTTGGCGAAGAACAAAAAACAAAGAAGAAAACCCACAACTTGCATCATTCATTCATTCAATTCCCACCAAATCCACAATTTGTTCCCTCTCTTTTTCTCCCTTTTTTTACACAATGTTTTTTCAACGGGTGTGATAATAAAAAAAACTAAAGAAAAGAGCGTCACAAAATTAAACAAATTGGGTCCTTCATCGTTGACCATCTTTTTCGAAGCGAAATCCAGGCCGTCGGATGGTGATGGGGTTGGTTCCTTCCTTGTATTTGTTTGGACGGTCAGGATGACTCGAGGACTAGGGCAGGTGGTTCAGTATTGGAAAGGGGGTGATTGTGTTCTCCTTCGTAAGTTACAATGAGCATTGTGGGGTCATCTAATGCCCGCTCCACGTGCTTTCTCGACGGGCATCCTCTTACGCTGCTACACTTGTAATATCCCCTGAATTACAAGAACCAATAATCAGATTAATCACAAATGAAATCGCCAATTCTAATTTTATCTTTTTTGTAATTTAGATTTAGGGGTTGCTCCTTTTGGAATATGGCACCCCCTTTATCTTTACAAATTTTGATAAATCAAGCTCAAACGCAGAGTTAAACCTCACGGTTTCTATAATTTAAGTATATATGAATTGAAAATATCACAAATATTCTTTTTTTTTTTCAGTTTATTTCCTTGAAATTTTAAATAAATTAGTCTGGTGAGGTCAAATTGCCAAATTTTGTAAAAGTGTGATTTTAAATTGCAATTTACAGAAGATATTTTTTATGCAATTAAGTTACAAATTTCAAATCTCTAAATTAGAAGTGTGCAATTAAACCCTTCTAATTAAAAATAAAAAGAAGTAGGAAATTAAGGTTACCTAGGATGAGGGGAACCTTTGATTGGCTTTTGACCATACTTTCTCCAAGAGTAGTCATCAGGTGGAATATCAGCCATCTTCATACTTATCGCTGGAACTCTCACTACTCTCTTCAGCCTTGATTTTCTGTTACAATTAACAATACATAATTAATAAACGATAATAAAAATTGAATTATTGAAGTTGAATCTAATTTAATTATGATTTTATTTAATACCTTTTCTTTGGGCAGTGGCAGCGAGACGAGGCGCCGCCGCACTTGGCGCTAGAATCATCCATGGAGCTACACTTCCTCTTAAACGACGGCGCCGACAGCGGCGGCCGGCCGACGGACGAAACCTGGGACAGATTCGTGATCTGAAACCCCGACGACATCGACGGCTGCATACTATCCGAGTCCCCGGTCAAAGAGGACATAAAAGAGGTCGCCGGAGAGGCGAAGTTTATGGTGGTCGACGCCTCCTTCCTCTCGATCGAGCCGTGCTTCACCAGCTGTTGGTGGTGGTGGGGCAGGGGCAGGGGCAGGGGCAGCGGTGGCAGCCGCTGAACCGGCGTCGGGCAGTAAATTCTCGAAGTCTCCTCGGTCTTCGGGGCTCGGGATGACGAGCCCGGTTCGATTTTTGCCTGAGGCGGAGTCGAGGCGTTGGAATTAGAAACCGGTCCGCGGCGGAACCGGGCGTGGCCGGTTCGGGGAGTCCGGTCGAGGAGGGAAATGAATTTCTTGAATTTGTCGACGGCCACGTCCGCGACGACCCGGTAGTCGGACGCGGTATTCGGGTCGGGTTGTTCCGGGAAATTTTGTTGGTGGGAGTGGGAAAGTAATCTCATGAGCTTTTCGACGCTCTGTAGGCCGGCGGCCGCCGCTTCTTGGGCCGCGCTAACTTCCATTTTGGAGGAGAAATTGAATCCGGGCATCAATTCCACCGCCATCTCATAAATATTTAGAGAGAGGGAGAGAGAGAAAGAAGAGAGAAGGGTGGAGGGTAGAAAAGAAAAGAAGTTGAAATGAGGAGAAAGGGATAAAATAGAGGGGAAGGAAGAGAGAGAGTCAAACTTGATGATGCTCTTTCTCTCTCTTTATTGCAATGTATTGTCGATTCTGGCCTGCTTGCCGTCAAACACAAGGGCCAATCACGGCTCGCCACGTCGACAATCAGGAGAGAGAAAACTGAATACTGCATTGACCAGCTTTAAATTTATGGTTGTGGGGACGGGCTAACGGGTGAACCAGTGGAGGTAATTGATTATATTGGGCTACAAAAGTCAAAAGGTAGTAATGAGCCGTTGGATTGGGAGGGTAAATTTGGAAATAAAATAAATGCCAGTGAGGTAGAGTTGACCTTTTAACAGCTTTAATTACAAAAGTCTATTTGGGGGGCCCACTACGCTTTGGCTTTACCGGTAACCGGAAGCTTTTATTTTTTATTTTTTTTCCTTTTTTTATATTTTCAAAGTATTGATATTTGAAATTGAAGGGAGAAAGGTCCAAAGAAGGGGTCACAATGTCACATGGGATTCTTTTCTTCGAAGAGAATGAATTGTTGTTTTGTTCTCCCAATTTGAGGTTTCTTTTGACTTGCTTTTCTATCTAAAAGATAATGGGAGTGTTTGTGTGTGTGATCATGTTTGGCCTCTTTCATAATACATTATTGACCATTTACATTTTGATTAATTAAGTTGTCAACTTTCTCTATCTATTAATCAATTATACCTAATTTGTAGCTAAGGTTAATTCTCTTTTCTATGTTAATAGTGACTAGGATTAGGCAAGTTCGGTTGAATCGTTGGGAATAGTACCAAATATTTCAATAATCAGGTAATCCAACTCCGTTTCACCATTAATCAGGTTGTATATCTTTCACTTGTAAAATTATCTAGTGTAACAAGGTCAAAATAATCAATTAATTGGTAGATTAGTTTCGAGATTTGGAAGGATTTTGAAATCTCAAAATTTATTGACTTTTAAAATCATGTTGACCAGTAATAAATTCGATTATATCACAATATATTTAATTTGGAAATTATCCTATGCCTTAATTAGTTATTAATTTATGAGTAGTTCTAGTGTACATTTGAGTGCACCGATTTAGAAAGAAAAAAAAAACTTCTGGCAAAAATTAGTAATATCTCAAGAAGTAGTCAATAATAACTCAACTACAAAAAAAATATAGTTCAGTGTATTTGTTTGTATTATGAAAAAATCAAATTTGAAGTCAAAATTGAGCTTAATCCAAGTGAATATTATGCACTTGAGTGCATGTTATAATTTGTGTTAAATTATATATCAACCAGTAATTTAATGATGACAATTGACACATAAGTAAGAAGTTCATAATTATTTTAATTGATTGTTTATATGTGTTTATGTATATATCATCATCATCATATTAGTGGTGAACATATAAGTTTGTATTCACCGATAGACATACGATAATGACACAAAATTTTGTAACTAAATAAGGGTGTCAACAATATAGATATGGAACACATGTACTAAAATACGAATACAAACTCTTTTGTGGAACTTTTTCACTGTAGTCTGTATGAAATTTAATTCATTCAGTGATATTATTACTCTTATAATTTAATATCATATTATTTTATCCACGCAAATATGCCGAACAGTGAGGATAAATAGTACTCCCTCCGTCCCGGGTTTTATTTCACGTTTTTCTCTTTGGGACGTCCCAACTCTTTTTTCACATCCTTAAAAAGGAAATAAATTACACACACAAAAGTCAATAAAACACCTTTTTATTATTTAATTATTTAATTTTACACTCACACACTTCACTTTTCTTAAATATTGTGTCAACCCCACATATGAAATAAAACCCGGGACGGAGGGAGTATGATATTAGTTCACAAATGTAATAATATTACGATATTAATTTTATGTGTTGAACAAGTTTTGATATAGCTCAAAGGTGAAACAACACATTCTAAGATTGTTTTAATTAAAAAATCACAATCCAAGATATTTGGTATTTGTTGGACCCTCTTTAAATGTTGAAAATATTTCAAATTAAAATGATTTTCATATTGAAAATTGTGTTAATTCATTAAAAGAAAAAAAAAACGTTTGGAAGGCATGGGAGAGGGGGTTGCCATTATTTCACTCCATCAATGGAATAAATTCATTGACTTATGAATCGTCTTGTACTTGTCTTTACTATCAAGAATGAACAGAAAAGGAGGAGGAGGATGCGTGCATGCTAATGCTAATGCTTTCGTCTGTTACGGATGAGGTCATATCTGTTGACCCTAACTCCTCTTTTCTTCAAATGAACGCATGTTGAATTATATCTTTTCATTTCTAAATTAAATAAAAATAATCATTTTCCTCCTATTACATTTTTAGTTTTGACTCTTTTTATAGTAAAAATAAAATACTTTAAGGTATGTTTGCTTTGTTGGGTTAGGAGTGATTGATATTTTAATCTTATTTAATAATGTGTTTGATTAATGCGACACCGATTGGGAATAAATGTTATAGGGATAATTGACACGTGAAGATGGCTGGACTAGGATAAATATTTATCAGTCTTATCCATCAAACCAAATAAATCCTTATAATTTTCGTATTAATATTAATTTATATGTCCAGGAATATAAATTAAATTTATGGCAATCGTTTAAAATAAGTAATGAATATTTTTTTTATTAAAGTTTCACCTTTGATGCATCCCGTACGGTACACCCGCTGATGCTTAATCATCCTGTGAAACCAAGAAAATTAATAATACAATAAAATATGATCCAAAATATTGATAATAAATTGGTCTGGTTGTATTTGTTTTTAATTTTGTTGTAAGGGTTAGAGTACTTCTTATACTTCCTTTACATTAAAATTTTATTTTATTTTTAAAAAAAATTATAAAAATAAAATGGTTTACATATTATTGCGGCCAAATTAGAGGGACTATTGCGGCCAAATTATGATGCATAAGCACCATTTACAATCGTGGAGAATAAATATTTCAATATAAAATAAATGTGTGGATGTCCTTGTCAAAAGAGGTTTCATGTATGGGATTGAGAGGAATAAATTGAATTCTCAAATGAAGAATATCAATAAAATAAGTTTGACACCATATCTGTGGAAGTCAACCAATCAAAAGATAAAGCAGATGAGCACAATATTTCTATTAGGCACCTTATATATATTCACTCCCATTAAAGTTGAAAAAATTAGGACCCTCGCTTAGCAACTATTCAATGATAATGTGAATGCAAGTTTATTTTTCATCTATACCTCCATAATAAAAATGACATGTGACTCCTAGTGTTATGCCTCAATTTTAGAATAAAAATGGATAACAAATGGTTGTTGGTGGAGGAATAGGTGAGTGATTGAGGAGGATTGTAGAAAGGAAATATGGTAATCAAAATTGAGTATTGATTACTTTATTTAGGAGGGAATGTGGTGATTTTGTTCTAAAAAATCATCATAATTACACGAATTTTCAATCTCATTCTCATTCTCATTACCATTAAAGAGTTGTTACGTAAGCGTCTAAGCGCCCCCTAGTTTTTAGTTTTGTGCATCTACTTCCGATCGGTTTCAAGTTGAAACCAATAATATTCCATTGAGTTTCAACTAAATTTTGAGCCTTGATTTTTCAAATTGAACCAAGTTCATCTCTTAAATTGATTCGACAAATTTACAAATAACTCTAGCGTCTTTAATCAACCCAATGCATGCACTAAAATAAGCCGTGACAGTTTGAGCCTAGTTTGTGCCACCTCAAATAAGTAGAGTGTTGAAAATGAAGAATTTTGAGCTCGAAGTAATCTAAATTTGGCTTAGATTTTAGGTGCCCTCCCGACACGTATGGATGTGTTTTTTTGGGAAGAGAGGTATCGATTGAGCGTCTCCGATTAAAATAGGATTCAAGATTGGGGTTAGGGTTTGATTGTGTCATTTGTGTTGATTTAGTATTGGTCACTAGAATTAAATGAGAGAACATGACAATCTTCGTCGAGGTTGATGTTCATGAGTGGGTCATTAGCAGGCTAGGGTTAATTTTGTTGAACAAGTAAGAGTAAAGACAATCGACCATTAAATTGTCCTTGTTAGATATGGTGACAAATTATATTTGACTAGAATCGAAAAGTTGTGAAATTGGTCTATCAATTCAAAACCAACTCCAAAATTAAAACTTTGTGTAATTAATTGACCATGAGGGATGTTTGTAGTTGCTTTTTACTTCTGAGATGAGAAGAGAAGAAATTACAATTGTAAGAAAACTACTATAAGATAGGGTGCTTCTAATTTTACCCCAAAGTTGTTTTATTTAGTTTAAAGTAAAAACATGTTTTTGCTAGTAGGGGTGTTTCAACACTTAGAAATTAAAAATTAAAAGCACAATTAAATGTTAAAAAGTTGGGAAAGTTGTGGCAATCACAGTTATATCAACAAAGTATAGAGTGAAACTAATTCATATATTAACAACTTTAAAAGTATAAATTATTTTATTAAATTATATTAATTATTTTCACTAAATAGTATTAGTTCTGGAAATTACAAATTATTTCACTAAAAAATATTAATTATTTCACTAAAAGGTACTCCCTCCGTCCCGGTCTAAGCGTTCCATTTCTTTTTGTTGAATGGTTTAAGAAAGTGTATTTGTTTATTAATATATGGCTAATTTTTTAAAATATTGTAATTTATAAAACAACTTATGAAATTATGGTAGTTTTGAAAACTATTTTCAAATTAAGTGCAAACACCACTGGAAGTGGAGACTGCAAACTAGTCTCCACTGGAAGTGGAGACTAGTGGAAAAACTGACATCTTTTGCAGTCTCCACTGGAAGTGGAGACTGCCCGATTTTTTTTTTTGTTTTAACGGAATCTGTTACTTAAAATTAATTATGCAGGTGGTGCAAATTATTTATCATAATTATAAAATAATGATGTTTTCAATAATAAAATGATTGGTTTTAATAATGAGATTATTAAATAATAATTTAATAATTTGTAATATATTGCATTTGGTTATAATAATATTTTATGGATACATTTTGAAAATATAATTTTTCTTAAATAATTTTTTAATTTCAAGTTTAATCTATTTTCATACATGTAAAAATTTAAAATTGCATGCACAAAACAAAATACAAACTAAAAATATAGATTAGTTCATTATTTTATACAATCACTATTTATGACCTCCCGTGCCACACTGTGGCGGATGTCTACTTCTAATACTTCGACGAGATATATTAATTTGAGTGTGACATATCAAGATCAAATAATCATATATTCCCTCCGTCTCAGATGAACTTGCACAATTTCCTTTCTAATCCCTTTCAAAGGAATTTGCACATCATTTAAAAGAAAATATTGATTTGCGTGCAAACTCACAACAATATATAAATATTTATCCGTATGTCACTACTTTATTCAAAAAGTGACTTTTTAAGAAAAAGTATGTCCCCGGAGGTGTGCAAATTCCTTCGGGACGGAGATAGTATAACATAGCAAGATGAATCTTGATATGCCAAACTCAAAGTAATATGTCTCATCGAAGTATTAGAAGTAGACATCAGCCACAGTGTGACACAGGAGGTTATAAATAGTGATTGTATAAAATAATGAACTAATCTATTAATTTTAGTTGATAGTTTATTTTGTGCATGTAATTTTAAATTTTTAAATGTATGAAAATCGATTAAACTTGAAATTAAAAAAATATTTAAAAAAATTATATATTCAAAATGTATCCATAAAATATCTTTATAACCAAATGCAATATATTTACATATTATTAAATTTTTATCTCATTATTAAAACCGATCATTTTATTATTGAAAGCATCATTATTTTATAATTATGATAAATGATTTGCATCACCTGCATAATTAATTTTGAGTGATATATTTCGTTAAAAAAAAAAAAAAAATCGGTCAGTCTCCACTTCTAGTGGAGACTGCAAAAGATGACAGCTTTTTCACTAGTCTCCACTTCCATAGGTGTTTGCACTTAATTTGAAAATAGTTTTCAAAACCACCATAATTTCATAAACTGTTTTAAAAATTACAATAATTAAAAAAATTATCCATTAATATATAGTGGAAAAGTAATGAATAGTGTTGAAAAGTAATGAATAGTGTTTAATAAAGTAATGAATAGTGTTGAAAAGTGGATTGAATGAGTGACATTTTTGGTAATATTGTATGAATTTGAAGGTTAAAGTTTATATGTAGTAGAGTGTTGCTTTTTCCATTTATGGAATGGGACGCTTAGTGTGGGACAACCAAAAAAGGAAAATGGAACACTTAGAGTGGAACGGAGGGAGTATGTATTATAATATTAAAAATTACTGCAAAATAATTTATATAAAAACAAATTTCATACAATACATACTCCTGCTATAGCAATATAAGACTATCCACATTTATACATGCTCGCAATACCACAAAGAGAACGGATAAAACAAATTGAAATTCATAGACCGATTGCAATAATGGTTGGTAAGCCAACCCAAAACCATTCAGAATTGATTCAGTGTAACCCAATTAAAAAATTGACAAGGTGGTCGTTCTATGTACAAATCATTATTCACAGCAAAAGGATTTAAAAGGCAGATTTCTAATAAATTGGAGGCAACAACTGTATACTATATCTGCATTTTCTTCTCTATCTGTTGTTTGTTTGTTTTTTTTTCCCCTCCAGACTTTGAAGATATGCATCGTCTTGGGACTTCAAGAGCCATTGGGCTTGGGCCCTTTTAAAGAGATCTCCTGAAGGATCCGGCTAAATACCAATACAAATCTTGGAGATGCACCTCCATCAATTTTTTATTATTTAATTAAAATTGTTAAATTATACACAAATCCTTAATAATTAAACAAACAAAATAACAATGTACGTGAAAAATATGACACTACAACAATTAGTTCATGTTTTTCAACAAGAATTCGGAGGAAATAAGAGGGTCTCAAAACACGTTCATATGCTTTTATTTGTTTCTTATTTCATAGGTTTACAAACCCTAGTTTGAATGTTAAATGTTGTTTATATTGTGAGTTTTTGTGTACATAATGTTGGTATTTTGGGCATATATGATTGTCATTCGATTTTTTTTTTTTCCCGTCTGCGAAATTTCGGCTGAAAGTTTTACAATATTTCGGAACATAAAGTCCAAAAACAAATCAATGTTTCAGAACAAGTTTGCCGAAATAATTTTTTCCTCAGAAATTTGGACATATTTCAGAAGATAATGTCCGAAATGTTGGTACAATCTCGAAAAACCAAGTTTGTAACTTCTATCTTCTACAATGCTAGCAGTTTGTTTTTTCTGTATTGCACATTCTGCTCAAACTCGACCAAACTATCATCAAATCAAATAAAACCCTCAAAATGAAGAGAAAAAAAAACATTTTCTTATCCCTCCATGTTGCCACCGGTCATCGTTGTCTGAAGCTCTGAGCACTATCGCTTCGTCGTCCTGGTCGCAAAGGTTTATTAGCAGTTGAATATTAGGGAGATGAGGGGTCTATAGGTTTGTTTCAAAATCTTTATCTAAAATGAGAAGAGGAAAACCCTAATACAATAAGGGACCGTTTGGTTCACGGGATAGGATTGGATTAGATAGGATCGGATTAGATGGGATTAGACTAAAGAGATTTGATTAGATGAGATTATTTTTGTGTGAATATATGATTGGATTGTAGGATTAAATTATGTCTAAAATTTAATATAATTCAGGTCATGGACCTGTGCAATCCCTCAAACCAAACATGAGATTATCTGGGATTATAAAGACAATTTCAGACAATCACTCAAATCAAACGCCCCTAAGGGTAATATTGTAATGGACGAATCATGTACCTACTAATATCAATTAAAAATGGTAGGTGAATAGAAATGCAGGTGCATATTGGAGGGTATTTAGCCGGGCCCCATCCTGAATACAATTGTTATATGGCGCAGGTTATTTGCACTAGCCCCTTTGTTAAAAACACTACCGGATGAATACACTATTTTTTTCGAACTTTTTTTTCAAAATTTTTTCATTTTTTCGAATTTTTTTCATTTTTTCGAACTTTTTTTCCGAAAATAACTAAATTCACAATATTTCGGAAAAAAAATTCGAATTTTATGTTTATTTTCGGAATTTTTTGCCGAAAATGTTTCAATTTTTTGGAAAAATTGATAGTGTATTCATCCGGGTAGGGTATTTAACAAAGAGGCTAGTGCTAATAACCATGGTCTTGTTATATTAGGCTCATGCATTTAATGTGGCCCAAGTTAGTATATAGAAACGGAAAGTTATTAGGCCCATGCATTTTATGGTTGATAGATGGGGCTTCTGCTTGGGCCATGGCTTTAAAACTGTCATTTAACGAAAGGGGAATAACTAAAATCATGATCTTAATAAAGAAATAACACAAAATAAAGACTAAATATTCCTATTAAATTAAAGAAAAAAATTGGATAAGAAAATCTTTGGTATTTAACACTTTATTAAGTTAATTAATTAACTGACCATCTAATGACTCATACGGTCATACCATCTGATATCTAATGTTTGAAATTTGTAATTGGACGGAAATGATCACATGTCCATCGGTGGACATAATATTACTCGTGAATGTGTAAATGATACATAAGTAGGTGGCCCACTATTATTTTAATTAATTATTTATATCTGCTTATATGTCATTAACACATTCGCGATTGATATATAATATTATGTCCATCGGTGGACATGTGATTAATTTCGTGTAATTGAAACTTGAAATAAGATGCTATTAACTGGTGTGTTGGACCTTAAAAATTGGCCGTCCCACGTATATGTTATCTGCTCAAACTAGAACTCCTTTACTTTCATTTTAATTTCTTACGTACATTCTCTATATTTTTTCATTTTCCTTAATTAGATTTGGGTTTTTAGTGGATAGTTCATAGTTTAGAGTTTATGTATATCATTTTCACCGTCCAATTTAAACTTCTGTTAATTATTTCATTATAAGGTGTTGATTTAATAGTAATATCTTTGAGGAAACATTTAAGGTGGCATTTCGTTTGGATATTAATTCAAGGGGAATGAAAATAAATGATAATTTTAATGGTTGGTGGGAAAAAAATGATCCACAACACTATTTTTTTATGCTAAATAAGATAATCATTGTCCCTTTTTATTATCTTTCTCTCTTCTTATAATAATCCTCTTTAATAATTTTTTTTTATAAAAACATAGTGCAACACTACCATAGAGACAGTCATTCATAAAAAATACACAAGGTTGGAAAGGGAAAAAAAATTATTTTTATCCCATTAAAAAATTTAAAATTTTAAGCAAGTATCTACTAATATTATTAAAAATATACGCAAACAAATTTTAAGATAGAACTAGTTTATAATTTGATGCCCCGCCTAGAATTCTTTTGCATCAGGGTACTAGTTTGTTATTGTGTATATTTTTTTTTTCCTTTATCATCACACAAAACTGTAGCACGAGCGTATTGAGCAAATATTTGATTTCAATATATAGTCACGTCTTATTGTTAATGCTCCGACCCATTCTGGAAATCAATTGACTTTCACGCCAACTAAAAAGATCTTTAATTAACATTGATCTTTGCACATATAAAAAAAATAGATCTAAATATTATTTTTATTATTTTTTAAATGGTTTTTTTAATGATTTTAATGATATGGTTGAATTTAAATATTTTTATTTTAGATTATATAAGTTTTGTCTAACTTTTATACTATAAGTTTTGTTTAAATTAAATAACATATAATAAAATTTTAAGTTAGTAATGGAGAATTTAGTACATAACTAGAAAAACTATGTAATTAAATAACTGTGAAATATTCATTCAGGTATAGTGAACATGTGATCATTATACTTCAATATAATTTTCATGATATATTAATAAAAACTATTTAGTACTTTTAGTAAAAGAAATTACGATAAATCAATTTGTATTTGGACAGAATATATTTAATTTAAATTTTATTGTAAATTTTTTTCACACTATATAATTTTACAATAAAATTTATAATATTCCATTCCTAGTGTAATGAAAGAAATCTAATCTCTCATCATATAAATTTTGGGCACTTGCTTAGTTGCTTTTTAACCAGCAAATTCAAATTTTTTGCGTTATAATTTATAAATATTAAATTCAGAATCTCTATTTTGGATAAGATATCCACTTCAATCTGAACGCACACTGTCCCTGGAATCTTTCTTGGCGTTTTTCTTACTTCAAGTTGAAAAGGTTTAATTTTTTTAAAAAAATTGCAAATTAATTAAAACAATTGACGTTTACATAGAGTAAGTCTTTCGTGCATTTGGTGTATGATGCACTCACTCAACAGTTAATAATGTATACACTGAAAAGTTAGTTTCAATCACACTGAAAAGTTAGTATCAATTACACTGAAAATCAGTTTTCAATGTAAACTTTTTAGTGTAATTGAGACTAACTTTTTAGTGTATACAGTATCAACTGTTGAGTGAGTGCACCGTGCACTTGGTGCATATGAGACTTTGCCGTTTACATATTAAAAAATTGATATCTGAATCGAAGAATTCATCTCACAAGTCATTTCAATGATTTCATACAAAATTAATCTTCTTATGCAAAATTCTATCTTCAAGATATTAAAAAAAAAAAAAAAACACGTAGGGGCATTACTGTCATTTAGATGTGGGGTTATCTTAGCACTTAAGCATGCACATCTTCAATATTTCTGTTTTGACTTCTACCGCATATGAAAAGACTAAATCATATTGAATTAACTCTACCATTATACTTGAAGGACATGGAGTAAAATTTTCTGTTTCTTTATCATTCCATATTAAATTTCTCATCCTATAAATTCCATATTAAGTTTCTCATTTCATAAATAGTGAAAAGGAATACTCAACAAGACATAATTTTTAACCCAAAATTCACACAATATTATAAAAAAAAATGTCACTTACTTCATCCACTTTACATTACTATACATTATTATATCTAAAAAATTAACATGTAATCCACCATATATTAATAAACAAATATATTTTTTAAACAAAACAACAAAAATTATGAAAAACTTACTTCGAAACAAAAGGAGTATATCCTAATTTGTTGGGGTAATTTTTTTTTTAAGGACTGTAACTTTGGGGGGTGGCAAAACAAGGACCGTAACTTTTTGGACTGGCAAAACAAGGACCGTAACTTTTCGGGCTGGCAAAACAAGGACAATAACTTTAAAAGGTGGCAATTTAAGGACCACAACTTTTAAAAATAGTAATTTGAGGACAAATTAGCCCGGATTATTCTCTTTCGGGCTCTAATCGCTAGCGTGGATATTCTTTTGAATAATTTTTTTTTTTAATTCTACCTCTATATTTTTTTTTCCAACTCATTTCATTATACTTTAAAAAATGAAGTGAATTTTTTTTAAATATTATTTCATTTACTATACGTTTAACACATCACACACATTGCAATAAAATAATTTTTATTGTTAAATATTTAATCTAGGTAAATTAATACTTACTATACGTTTAATGAGTGAGTTAGAAATTATTTCAAAAAATAAAACACTTTCATTATACTCAAAAAATAAAATACTTTCATTATTTCAAAAAATATTCATTTCATTTTTTTTTCGTAGAGTATTTTGAGTATAATGAATGAGCTGGAAATTCATTCAAAAAATAAATGAAAAAAATGAAGTGGAATTTTTTATAAATAGTTTCATTCAAAATAATATCCATGTTGGCGATTTGAGCCCGAAATCCGATCTAATTAGCCCGAAAGAGAGTAATCCGGGTTAATTTATCCTCAAATTGCTTTTTTAAAAAATTGTGGTCCTTAAATTGCCACTTTTTAAAGTTACGGTCCTTGTTTTGCCAGCCCGAAAAGTTACGGTCCTTGTTTTGCCACTCCCCAAAGTTACGGTCCTTAAAAAACAATTTACCCTAATTTGTTGTTACCCAAAATATGTACCTAAATACGGTTTTATGTGACTTTTGGTTGGTTAACAAACCTTAATTATGAGATGATTGGACATTGATTGCTTGAGGCTTGAAGATAATAAATGATGAACACAAAGCAATAAATGCACAAAGATTTGTCAAGTCCTTATGTAGGCTTGGGCTTAAAAGTAGGTGCTGAGAAACATGTATTTATAGCCCAATACCCTTGGGCTGCCCTAACTCTACTCGGGCAACCCAGGATTAATAAATGCATGGGATGGCACTAGTTTCGAGTAATGAGTCGAGGCCCCTTGTGTAGGTGAGCTCGGTTCAATATGAGTCGGACACATGGAAAGTAAGATGTACTTCTTCCTGAGATCGTGGGATACACTGCCATAAGTATGGTCTATCTCTCTAGGTTAGGTGTCAATTTTGTTGATAAGCGAACATAAATCAATGATGGGCGAACAAGGATTAAGGCCATAAAAAATATTACGAGAAATCAACCCCAAATCAAAGATGATCAATAAAGAAAATCAAGCCGGGGTGCATAAACTAATCCAAGGTGTGTATAAAGTGACGAACAACTATAACGACGAACAGCTTATCGGCGAACAGGTTTGAAGGCCCAAGACCAGAGATGAACATTCTGCTAAGTCACTAATGACGAGCAACATTGGTAAAAGGTGGTGAATCTACCAGCCTAAGAAGTGCATGTCGACGAACAAAGGATCAAGATCCCAAAGTCAATCTGTGTAAAACACAAAGGCGAACAACTTCTGAGCCATGCACCCAAAAGGCGAACAACATTTATGAAAAAACTATGCTGGATACACTAAGCCGACCTGGACGAACAACAACGAAGTCTGAGATAAGACCAAAGAAGACTTTGTAACTAAGATTCAGCTTAGATAAGGTCAAACTAAGGTCAAAGGACACATGTCAAGCATGCAGGCTAGGGAGACCAAGAGTCATAGACACCTCATGCTTGCTAGTCTCTATAAATAGTTTTTCTCTAGCTTAAGAAATACAAGTTCAAATTCACAAATACTCTAAAAACACACACTTAAACACCTAAACGTGCACACATACGAAATTATTACGATTTCGACTTTCACAATTACTAGTTCATAACCCGAACCCTCGATTTACCATTTACGGTGGTAACCAATCACACGTAATTGATTGATGATCTTTAAACCGAACTTAAACAGTCACTTATCCACCCGATCAAAATTGATCACCAACAATTTTGGCGCTAGAAGGAGGGTTCGAACCTTCGAATTAGTGTGATTACTCAAGAACTTCAAGCTGAAAACTTGAAGATTCAAAGAAAACCTCAAGAAATATTTGAAGATTCAAACAATAGTGTTCTTGGTGTTCTTCATCGTAAGAATTAAGACAAATTAATTCGGAATGCCTCAATCCAAGGAAACCCAAGCATCACGCTTGTCAAGGAGAGCATCTCCTACTCGAGCTTCGTCGGCCGACCACCAGGATCGTGATCCTAGACATGTGAATAGATCACAACACACAGCCATAACCCATAACCTCCCACCTTAAATGGAGGCCCTGGCGAACAACTCTAACGAATTAGCCAAAACCATTGCTGCTCTCTAGGCTCTACAAAGACAGCAAGATCAAAATAGGCCTTCACAAGTGAGACCTAAAGATAGAGCCGTAGAAGTTGTTAGGGCTAGATCAACCAGGGGCGGACAACACGAAGTGAACAGTGGCCAAGTCAGGAGGGATAAAGACAAAGCTAAGATGGTCGAACCAAGAGAGGGCCAGGCTGAATCTGCTCGCGGGCGAACAACTATGTCGAGCCACGGAACAACCCGTTCCAGTGCCCAGGACAGACTTGGCCAACCCCAGCAACAGGAGAAAGTTGCTCGCCAGGAAACTGAGCACGGGCGAGCAACATTTGAGCAACCACGCCCGTCAATTCATGAGAGACTCTCTCAATCTGCCTTCAGGCGTCTAGGGCCAAATGCGGCGAGCAACCCTAGAAAACAGCTCCAAGAGTTGCCCACTCCAAGTGAGGGACTGCGACGAGCAGAAAGGTTAGTACATTTGCTCGCCGAACAACCTCCAAGTCAGGGGGCATCTTTGGATGAGCTATCAAGTTTAAGAAGGGCAGTGGAGAACATGCAGGGACAGTTGGACCAACAAAGAGGTGTGGGGACGACCAGTTTGCCATCCTCACCTTTATCACCTGTCATTCTGAAAGCCCCGATTCAGAAGAAGGTCCAGTTCCCGGCAAGCATACAGTATGACGGTGTTGCTGATCCCAGAGTTCATCTTACAAAGTATTCGGATTATATGGTCTCGGTGGGAGCCAGCGACGCCACTCAATGCCGAAATTTCCCCTTAACTTTGGGGGATAGGGTGCACAAGTGGTTTTCGACAATGCCACCAGCATCTATCCACTCTTTCACCCAACTGAGTCGAGAGTTCTTATCCCATTTCTCAACGGCGGGATCATACTTGTCCCAAAAACATCGATTGTCGGACCTAAAACAAAACGACGACGAGTCAGATCGGGCATTCATGGAAAGGTTCGACAAAGTGTTGTTAGAGGGAGAACCCGCAGTGAGGATACGAAAATCGTTGCCGTTATGGCCGGGTTGAAAAAAGGATCAAAGCTATGGAAAGAGGTATGTTTGAAGTGCCCAAGAAGTTATGCCGAATTCAGGAATCAAGCCGGCATATTTGTTTCCATGCATGAGGCTTTGCAATCAAACTTGGGGGAGAACAAAACTGATCCCAAGGAGAACAACAAGAAACCTGGTGCAACAAGCTATCGAATCCCTAAAAACATGAAGGCGTTCACTGAAGGGACAGAACTCAAAGAAAAGTTGAACCAAGTGCTAACAGTGTCAGTCGATACTGTTTATGAAAATGTGAAGGATAAGGAGTTGCTCTCCCCTCCCCGAAAAATTCGCCAAGACACTGGCAAACTCAACCCTAACAAGTATTGTGCCTACCATCAAAGCGTGGGGCACTTTACGAGTGAATGTAGAGATTTGCTCAAGCAGCTCTGGCGTTTCTACGAGGACGGAAAGCTCTCTGACTTTGTCAAAAGACAACCCGGGAAGAGAGTCCGGGAGAACAATTCTGAGGATGAAGATGATCAACCTCAGAAGAATAATAAACCAGCGCGACCAGTTCCTGCCATTCCTACTCGTCCATTGGAAGATTTGTATATGATGGAACCTGCAGGTCCCGCAGGAGGATGTTCTGATGGACGACCTCCGATCTCCAACCGGAAAAGAAAAGCTGAGTTACGGGCAATCGATCAAGTCCAAGAAATGGGGGTCAAACCATCTATCATGCAGACAACAGAATTGACCTTCGCCGAAAATGACTTGGAAGGAATCTTAACTCCACACAACGATTCGCTCGTAATATGCGCAAAAATTATGGGAACACGAGTCCACAGATTGTTGGTGGACACCGGAGCCTACACCAATATCCTATTCAAAAAGACGCTCGATCATCTTGGAGATTATTCGGGCTATATTCGGGATACGACTCACGGAATAATAGGTTTCGGAAATGTTGTAACGGATCCATTGGGAATAGTTACTTTAGCAGTACAACTTGTAACGGCCAACGAACCCGAGAAAAATATTACAAGAATGGTTGATTTCTTGGTTGTAGACCAGGATTCAACTTACAACGGGTTTCTTGGTCGACCCTTTTTAAATGAATTCAAAGCTGCATGTTCCACTTACCATTATTGTTTGAAATTCCCAACAGCAAGTGGAGCAGGTACTATCAAAGGAGATCAAAGAAAGGCCAGGGAATGTCTCTTACAGTTGCAGGCCAAACATGTATCAGTATCCATGATGGAAGCCACAACTAGCTATCCTACTGATGAACCATCAATACTGGAGAACATGATGGACATAGAGGAAGACCACATGGATACTGACGAACAACATCATGACGAGCAGGTGTTGGACGAACAACTTCTCACCACCCATGAGGAACATCATCCTGACGAACAACAAAGGGGTGGTGACGAACAACATTCATATAATGGCTTGGAGGGCCAGGTGTTGACTAACAACAACAAATCAGGGCCAACAGATGATCCAGATCCCCGCCTGGGGGCAGAGCCGATGAACATCGAAAATGATTTCAACTCTGAGGGACCAATACTTGATCCTCGGTGGAAAGGACAAAAACGACGAGCATCTCCAGTTGAAGAGTTGGAGGCGTTCAAAGTTAATCCTGAAAACCCGGATCTTGAATTATACATAGGATCTGAGCTCCCTGAGCCTTACAGATCCCGAATGAAAGAGTTCCTCAGCAAAAATCTAGATGTTTTTGCTTGGTCTCATGCAGACATGGTGGGGATAGATCCAAAACATGCTTGTCACAAGCTCAATATCAATCAAGCAAAAAGACCAATCCATCAAAAACGAAGAAAGTATTGCCCAGACAAGTATCAGGCTTTAAATGAAGAAGTAAAGAAGTTGTTAGACAACGACTTAATCCGACAAGCACTCTGTCCACAATGGGTAGCAAACCCAGTCCTTGTGAGAAAACCAAACGGGACCTGGAGGCTATGAATAGACTTTACAGATCTGAATGCAGCATGCCCGAAGGACAACTTTCCACTTCCTCACATTGATCAATTGGTAGACAGCACTGCAGGTCATGAAATGCTAACATTCATGGATGTCTTTGCCGGGTACCATCAAATTCCAATGCATCCAGACGATCAAGAGAACACAGCATTTTATACAAACAAAAACTTGTTGTGTTGGAAAAGAATGCCCTTCGGCCTCATCAACGCCGGAGCAACATACCAGAGGTTGGTGAACAAGATGTTCGACAAACAAATCGGTGATACGGTAGAAGTCTATATGGACGATATCGTAGTCAAAAGCCCCCGAAGGGAAAACCATCTTCAACATTTGACCCAGGTGTTCGAAATCCTTCGACACTACAACATGAAGCTGGTCCAAAGAAGAGCAGTTTCGGAGTTCATTCAGGAAAATTCCTGGGCCATCTTGTTAGTCAACGAGGGATTGAAGCCAATCCAACAAAAGTTAAAGCAATCGTGGATATGCAACCTCCACGTTCAATAAAAGAAGTGCAAAGGCTTACGGGATGCCTAGCAGCATTGAATCGGTTCATATCCAGATCGGGGGACAAATGACGTCCATTCTTTGAAGCTATCAAGAAAGGACAGTTCACATGGACTAGCAACTGTCAAAAGGCGTTCGACCAACTCAAAGATTACCTGGGAGATGTAAAAATCCTATCAAAACCTATCCCAGGAGAGAAGCTATATTTATACTTAGCAGCGTCAGAAGTGGCAATCAGCTCTGTTCTGGTGAGAGAAGACGGTAAATTTCATCAACCTATCTATTACGTCAGTCAAGCTTTACACGATGCGGAGATCAAATACTCCCCAACTGAAAAACTGGCGTACGCACTTGTCATGAGTGTGAGGAAATTACGACCATACTTCTTTGCTCATCAAGTCGAAGTGCTAACAACTTTCCCACTCCGACAAATTCTCCATCGCCCCGACACAGCTGGTCGCCTATTAAAGTGGTCACTGGAGATTAGCCAATTTGGGGTGACCTATGCTCCTCGAACAGCGATCAAAGGGCAAGCGTTAGCCGACTTTATTGTCGAACTAACCTTCCCACCAGATCCGACGAGAGGACTTGATCACCCCTGGCATCTCTACGTGGACGGGTCTTCAACCAATATAGCCTCGGGGGCAGGAGTAGTTTTAATCAGTCCAGACAGACAAGTATTCTCCTCGGCGATCAAATTTGGTTTCATGGCAACCAACAACGAAGCTGAGTATGAAGCTCTTATTGCTGGTCTCCACCTATCTCTTGCAGTAGGTGTTAGACGGTTACAAATATTTGGCGACTCACAATTGATTGTGAACCAAGTCCGAGGTGAATACGAAGCAAAAGACGATCACATGATCGAGTATCAGCGAATTGTTGCTTACCTGATATCCTTGTTAGAACAAGTCTTCATTGAACAAATTCCAAGGACAAGTAACACGCAAGCAGATGCGTTGGCCCGACTAGCAACAAGTGAGGGGCCAGCAGAGTTGGCAGACATTATAATTACAAAGATGAATGATCCATCAACAAGAAGTTATAATGTCAATCAACTTGATGAGTAAGCAAGTGAAGAAGAAGACTGGAGAACAAATATAGTCAAATATTTGAAAAGTGGAAAAAAACCAAACAACTCTTTTGAAGCTGCCAAGCTAATTAAGCAAGCCGTCAGATATACTCTGGTAGGCGAGCAGCTTTACAAAAGGGGAATATCAATCCCACTTCTCAAATGTTTGACTAGGGGGCAAGGACGAGCAATACTCGAAGAAATACATGCCGGAGTATGCGGAAATCATACTGGGGGGCAAGCCTTGGCATACAAGACTATCAGACAAGGCTATTATTGGCCAACTTTACGCCAGGATGCAATCAAGAAAGCAAAGACTTGCCATCAATGTCAAATTTTTGCCCCGAACATTCATACCCCGGCCCAACAGCTCGTATCAGTTTATAGCCCGTGGCCATTTGCAAGATGGGGGATGGACATTATTGGTCCCTTCCCAGCGGGAGTTGGAGGAGTTCGATTTGCCGTTGTGGCAGTCGACTATTATACAAAATGGGCAGAAGCAGAGGCCATGCTGAAAATCACGCAACCGAAAATGATCAACTTCATTTGGAAGAACATTGTCTGTCGTTTTGGAGTTCCGCAAACCATCGTGACAGACAATGGTCCGCAGTTTGATGGAAAGGAGTTGAGAGATTTCTGTACAAAGTGGGGGATCAAGAAACATTATTCTACGCCCTATCATCCCCAGTCGAACGGATAAGTTGAGGCTGTAAACAAGATTATCAAGCATACGTTAAAAGTACGGCTAGCAGAAAGCAAAAGCAGTTGGTCTACAGAGCTTCCGGAAGTCTTATGGGCATACAGAGTTTCTCCCAGGTCAAGCACCGGAGAAACACCTTTTGCAATGGCTTTCGGAACAGAGGCTATAATACCAATCGAGTTAAAAACCAACACATACCGGATGACCAACTTTGATGAGCAGGCGAACAACTCTGCTCTAACTACTGAAATGGATTTGCTCGAAGAAAAAAGACTGAATGCCGAGCTAAAAAATGCTACCTATAAGCAGCGAGCAGAACGCTATTATAATTCCCATGTTAAAGTCAGGGAATTCAGAGTTGGAGATATGGTTCTAAGAAAGTTGCTCGCCCAACCTCCAGGTGTATTGGGACCAACTTGGGAGGGCCCGTATCGTATAACGGAAAAATTCGTTAATGGTGTATACGATATCGAAGATATGGAAGGCAAGCCGGCCCAATACTCCTGGAATGCTATACATCTGAAAAAGTACTATCAATGAGACGAACAAGTTCTTAATTGGGTGAACAAATGTCTTGGGGGGCCAGTGAATCAAGTAAGGCAAACCAAAAACTTGCCTAATTTTTTGAAAATTTCGCTAAGTATAGAATTTAAAGTTGTTCGGCACATTGTATAGTTTAGTGATGTTTCATCATTTACTTATAGACATAGTTGCTCGGTAAAAATATTATAAGCGAGCATGTTTTACTTAATGTTCAAAGTTGTTCGTCAGATTATGTTTGTTAGTGACGAACAGTCTTACAACACTTGTAAATTTCATTATGTAAATATAGTAGTTGTTCGTCAAGAGGAAAAGTCCAAAAGCTCGAGGTACAAGTCCATTTTGAGGACCAAAGCCACTTAAAGGTTGTTCGTTTTTTAAAATGAATAGAACCTAAGGCTGAACCCTGATTCCACTAAAGGCAAAGTTCAATTCGAACAAAAGCCCAACACTATATGTTATAATTGCAAAGGCATTGATAAAAATGTAAAGGCAATTAACATATAAAGAAAATGAGCGAACAAAGAAAGACATTCCATTAATTAAAAGGCATTAAGCCTAAAAAATAGTATAGCTTTGGAAAGCTATTACAAAAGTATTACAAAAAGAACGAACAACTACAATGAAGGAAAGAAAAAAGATGTCCTAAGAACTATTGCTGCTCGGCTGGAGGAGGATCTTGAGTTTGTTCGGCAGGAGGATCGACGATCATGTCTCGGGCCAGGTCTTCAGCTGCCTTATCCTTCGCTTCTTTAGCATTTTGCTCGTCAGCCACAGCCACCTCTTCCTCTTGTTCGCCTTCATCAACTGGAGGAGGAGGATGAGTGATAACAATACTGGGGTCAAGTTTATCAAGTTTAACCCCTAGTACAGCCAAATCCGCCAGCTGAATTTCAATATTGCTCGGCGGTGGATAGTTCTCCATGAATTCATTCAAGTCCTTGCTCATTTCTTCCACCATATCCTTGTAATCGTAAGCATCGGCCGTGCGGATGCTGTCCGCATAGGCGCAAATGTACCCAAGGTTTGAAATGGGGGCAGTTCGAGCTTGGACTTCGGCTTCGAGTTGCTCGCTCGTGAAGAGGTTGGCTTCCGCCTCCCGAAGACGAGCATTTTCAGCTTTGAGCTCAGCAATCTCTTGTTCGGTCGCGGACAATTTTTTCTCCCCCTCGCCGAGCATGACCTCTTTGCCTCTCAGTTCACCAGATAGATCCTGAATTTCTTCAAGGTGCTTCTTCTCAGTATCAATGTAAACATTGATCTGGTTATTGAGACGGGCAAGTTTGGCCTCATATTGGCTGATGAGGCCGTCCTTCTCCTCTGTGAGTTGCCGAGCAGTGCTGGCATAGCGACGAGCAGATTCTTCTTGCTCGGCAATTTGGGCCATTGCCCTTTGGGCCGTGACGAGGCCATTAGCGTGGAGCATCATAGAGAGATGGAGGTTGTCCGCCAGTCCCTGTTGGAAGATGGCTTTGTCCAAGGGACGTGTCCAGGCTCGGGCGATCAACTCCATCGCCCTATGAACGTGCTCGCCAGGAATCTCCCTTATGTTGACAGGAGTCTTCGAGCAAGTATATTGATGTACAACACTTGCTCGACCGGGATGATCGTCAGCACGATATCTGCGAACAAGAAAGTAAAGGATACTTAGAAAAAAAAAGAGTGAATCTTGCTCGGCAAAGGCAAGGGTAGACTTACTCCTTAAATTTTCGATTATCCCAACCCAGATGGGTAAGGTCTTCAGGGCCACGGACAGGGGTGGAGTCCCTACCCGCTTTACCGGGTTTCTCTGTGGGCTCGATGGAGGAGTGTCGAACAGCATCCCCCTCAGGGCGAGCGTGACTGTGGCCCACCTTCTCCTTCCCCTTGCCACCACCGGGGATCTCTTGGGCCAACGGAGTCCCATCGGCTTTTTTCAAATATTTCCCCCCGCGAGGAGGAGAAATCGGAGAAGATGGCTGAGCAGGACCAGGGGGAGCAGCTGGTCGCGGAACTTTGGCTCCTTCAGCCTTGTTTGTCATCCCCAGAACCTTGGTAGATGGGTCACCTCTCCTCTTTCGTCCCTTCGGAGGCGCCATTTCGAAAACTCTTTGTTCGAGGAGAGCAAAGCAGGGGGGAACTGCAACAGTGACTTGCCGGCTAAAAAAAAAGAGTTAGACGAGCAAGTTGTGGAAGTCAAATGACGAGCAAAGTTGGTATTAGGAGTTAGAAATTTTTCATACCTGGGGGCACCTCAGCTTGTGCTTCCAAGTGATGAGGATATGGAAACAAGCGAGCAGCTCTCAAGCACTTTCCCTCACGCAAGTACTCAGTGGTCCTTTCCGCTTTATTGCGAAGGCCGACCAAGCAAGAGGTGAAGAGGAACTTCAAGCCAATCTCTTCTTCCTCCGAGTTCCACTTGGGTAAACGAGGACCTGCGAACAAACAAGAAAAGTTAAATTAGAACAGTACAGTTCGAGGACGAGCAAGAAAATAATCTTACGTTTAAATTTCCCATAGGAGGCTGGGGAATTTATTCGTCCATCACCACCGTGTGGACCAGAAGATGCTCGCCAATCACCCCCGATGAAGAAAAAATGCTATTTCCAATCGCGGATTTTGTTCGGCACCCCTTCTACCATCTTCAATCCTGTCCTGGCCTTGAGGTAGTAGTAACCTTCCTCTCCAGGGGGACATCTTGTGATCGTCATAAAGTAGTTGATCTCTTCTGCAGTTATACGATCAACATACCCCTCCAGTGCGAACAAACACATTGTCCCCAACAGGTTCATCCACCCAATCGGAGTAATTTGAGTGATTGCAAGGTTGGTCGCCTCTAGGAAGCAACCAACAATGGGTGGAAGAGGCAGTCTCAATCCAGCGATCAGAGTATGAATGTTGATCGCCGTGCATCTTGGAGGTGGGCGATCAACTCTCTCTTTTCTCTTGGGGGCCCACATATGAATATCATAGGGAATCTTGTAGGTCTCCCGGATCGAGTCCAACTCATATTCGCGAACAACACTTTTAATCCTGCTCGCCTGGAATTCGGACTTCACCAAATCCAACACTTCTCTCTGTGGGCGAGCAAAGTTGTTCGCGTGTTCCTCAGCATATGCTCGCCATTCAAAAGGCCGAGCAATTCCAGTTGGGATCTTATTTTCCATCATCTTCGGAGATGGGAACCCTATCCCTTCCAAAAATTCACGAGTCAACTCGTCGAATTGGGGATCTTCCGATTCAGCGCTGGACGAAGAGCCTTCGTCGGAATCTCTGTTCGCAGCGACCACCACCTCCCTCCCTGACGGGCGGGCGCCCGTATCCTCTACCGATCGAACAACGGAGTCCACTTGGGGATATGAGGCCGAAGAGACTTCAAAGGGGGGTCGATTCTCGTGAGCCACAATAGGGAAGAGGGGTTCAAGAGTTTCCTCGGATTTGTTGCTCGAATGCGAAGATATAGGAAGAGAAAAGGAAAAAATCCAGATGGCGGCAGATGAAGTTGCAGACGACGGCGATCCTTCGGGGAAGACGGCGGCGCAAAGCCCCACACGGTGGCGATGGAGGTTTTTGAAGAAAAAACCAAAGAAATTAGATGAAAAAAGAAAAGTAACTACCTTGCCTTGAAATTAGGAGCCGATTGCAAGAGAAACAGACGCCGGAAAGCTGGGAATCGCCGATAATGGAGGAAATCGCCGGAGGTACTGTAGCAAGAGATGAAGAAGTGGGAAATTTTAATTTCCCTCTTCAATTTATATCCCAAGAAAAAATGGGGTTCAAAGTGTAATTTACCCCAAAATATGGACCCAATTGAAGGAAAATGGGGCACTTTCGAGCAAGGTTGAAAATCAAGGGACCTATATGCAATTATAGGGGCGCGTGACCTCGGGAATGCTTGCGCGTGGGCGGCGCGCAATCATACCGCCCACGTCATCCTCATACATCCCCCAGATCGTGGGAAGGTGAAGAGGCAAATCCGAAGTTGCTCGCCCAGGTCAAAGATGTTCGTCCATATCCTCAGCAGTATAATATCCTAACTATAGTTGCTCGCCACAAAGTTGCTCGTCTGAGGTAACGTATAGCCAGGATATGGGGCAATTGTTGATAGGCGAACATAAATCAATGATGGGCGAACAAGGATTAAGGCCATAAAAAGGATTACGAGAAATCAACCCCAAATCAAAGATGATCAATAAAGAAAATCAAGCCGGGGTGCATAAACTAATCCAAGGTGTGTATAAAGTAACGAACAACTATAACGACGAACAGCTTATCGGCGAACAGGTTTGAAGGCCCAAGACCAGAGATGAACATTCTGCTAAGTCACTAATGACGAGCAACATTGGTAAAAGATGGTGAATCTACCAGCCTAAGAAGTGCATGTCGACGAACAAAGGATCAAGATCCCAAAGTCAATCTGTGTAAAACACAAAGGCGAACAACTTCTGAGCCATGCACCCAAAAGGTGAACAACATTTATGAAAAAACTATGCTGGATACACTAAGCCGACCTGGACGAACAACAACGAAGTCCGAGATAAGACCAAAGAAGACTTTGTAACTAAGATTCAGTTTAGATAAGGTCAAACTAAGGTCAAAGGACACATGTCAAGCATGCAGGCTAGGGAGACCAAGAGTCATAGACACCTAATGCTTGCTAGTCTCTATAAATAGTTGTTCTCCAGCTTAAGAAATACAAGTTCAAATTCACAAATACTCTAAAAACACACACTTAAACATCTAAACGTGCACACATATGAAATTATTACGATTTCGACTTTCACAATTACTAGTTCATAACCCGAACCCTCGATTTACCATTTACGGTGGTAACCAATCACATGTAATTGATTGATGATCTTTAAACCGAACTTAAACAGTCACTTATCCACCCGATCAAAATTGATCACCAACAAATTTACTGTTCATCGTTCTTGACATGGAATGATTGTCTGATGACGTCCAGATTTGGACTTATCTTGGATAAGACCAAGTACGTGAGCTCGGTTCAATATGAGTCGGACACGTGGAAAGTAAGATGTACTTCTTCCTGAGATCGTGGGATACACTGCCATAAGTATGGTCTATCTCTCTAGGTTAGGTGTCAATTTACTGTTCATCGTTCTTGATATGGAATGATTGTCTGATGGCGTCCAGATTTGGACTTATCTTGGATAAGACCAAGTACGTGGCATCCTCGTCCTATAGGTAGATGATGCGTTATCTTCCCTTGTCTTGATCAATCGACCTGATTCCGTTGGATGAGGTGTTGGGACTGACGAGGAGAGGATCTCGTCAAGCCTGCTGCCCAGTTGGTTGATGCTAAAGGCAAGGTGGAAACCCTTGGCTGGTCGGTCGTCCTCTTTATATGACAAGTCTGGTTTGGTCATCTCTCTGACCTGTATTACGCCGAGGCAGCTACCTCGTCTCCTTTGTCTTGTTGCCATGACGAGATCCGATGATGTTTCGTGATGGACGAGGCCTAAACGATCTCGTCCAGTCTTTTTGCAGCACGGATCCTCGTCGTGCTTATTCTCTGCCCGGCCTCATCGGCTACGGATTATTCGTTACACAACAATTAAATCTATCGTACTTAACCCTAAATCAAAAGCTTATGCTAGAAGATTTCAATGCATTTTTTTTTAAGTTGATGATCATATATTAGGTATAGTCCAATAATATACTTCCTCCATTTCTTATTAATCTTCGCATGTAGTTGGACACATTTAAAAAAAATATTGAAAAATAGTTTTTTACGGGTTTTATTTGAATATAAGATAATATTTTGAGAAAATAACATTTTAATGGTGTGAATATTATTGTGGAATAGATTAAAAGGGAAAATGTGAAGTTTATTGTGGGCCGGTGGGATGGAGGAGGTAAAAAAAAAATGGTTCTACATAATACTCCCGTCATCCTTGATTTAATTGCTACTTTCTTGTTTGTCCTTCAAATAAGTTGAGTTTAATTAATAAATGTAAATTAGTATGTGAAAATATTAACATGAGATATAAATATAATAGTGTAGGAAGAATATAATTGTAAAAAATAATACTTGTTTAAGAGAAGGTATTATATAAATGATATTCACGATGAAACTTGTTTGAAGAGTATTAATTTTTTTCACTAAAGCTATCAGTTGTGAAAGGTATTAATTATTTTCACTAGAGATATTAGTTAAAGGGGTATTAGTTGTTTTCACTTAAGGTATCATTTGTTTCACTATAAAATATTAATAAAGTATTGTTCATGATAATAACTACCGTGAATATCGTTCATATAATAATTTGTCAACATTTTTATTGTTATTTATATGTAAATATCGATTGAGTAAAGGAAGAAATTTTTTGGCGAGTAGTAATTAAAGTAAGAGATAGAGGTTTACTAAATACTACTATTAATTAAGAATACCAATAATCTAATGCCTCCAGTAAAGATCATATAATAAAAATACACACACCTAGTTAATATCCATAACTAAGAAATTGTGATTCTAAAATTTTAAGTATTTAAACAAAATTGTAGCGACCAATCAATTTTAGTATATAATCCAAGTTTTAAAATGTGTCTTGATTGTGTCAATTGCTAAACAAGACGCTAATTGGGTCGAGATATTCAGCTGTGATTAAAAAGTAGTATAACAATAATATTTTTTATTTAAGTTCAACGACCTCCCTTTCCCTATTATTACAAGATATGAAGTTCTTAAAAGATCATTTAATAATAACAAACTACAATGTGAATAATTTACAAGATATAAAGCTTCAAAAAAAGGTCACCTAATTCTTCATACTAAACTAGGTATTGAAAATAAATCAATAGCAATTATGTACTTTATTTTTTCTCTTTTACCTTTTTCATTTTAGCCTCTATATCTTCTACACAACCCCCTCTATTTTGGAATAATATTTTCATTATTATAATATTTTAATTTCTTTTTAAAATTACAAGATCTCAAGAATAGAAAATCGATCCACGATGGGATAACAATTGTTAGTTTAATATTAATAGTAATAATTACAATAAAAAATTATTATATATCAAACCCGTCTATACTAGCTACAAATCTGCAATACACCTACACCGTATAGGTAATATTATATATATTCAATTTCGTAAGGAATCTCGGAGCAGATTAAAAAAGTGACTTAACACTTTAAAAATAAAATAAAGTGACTAATATTTCAACGTATGTTGCTTAGATCCACCATCTTGGCCTCGTTAGGCGGAAATATTGGCATTATTATTAAGTAAGAAGCTACTGTAAGGAAGCCCATCTCATATCATTTAACAAAAATATCTAATTAAATGTCAGAAATTTATATGTATATATATAGACCATTTAAGAAATATAAACGTGTAGTTGATGTGACATTTAATTGAAAAATGGGCATAGATAGTCAGCATCTTCTTTAGATGTTGGAATCAAAGTCCATTCTTCGGTTAGATGTTGATGTGAGAGTTTTATTGCAATACTTTTTTTACTAGACACACACAAATCCTTTATTACAACATCAATTTTAAAATATACCCATTTTTTAAGTTTATTTACTCAATTGTGAGTTGTGACAACACTTCTTGTTTTTTTCCCCTTTATTACAACATCAACTTTAAAATTTAAATTTAAATACCAAATTAAACAAATAATTTATTAATTGAAACTCTCTTCAATATAGTATACACACGAATAATTGAACTCATACGATACATGATTATAATTATACAATTTTTATATTAAAATGCATTTATTTACGTTAGAGTGCCTTTATTAATATTTCTATTAACGTATTTAATTTTATTTTGGAGAGATAATTTTTTTTAATTGAAGGTACATTTATTAAAAAAAAAAGTAATAAATATTATAATTTATTTATAAGAGACTATGTCAATATGCATTTCACCACATAATATATTTTAAGTCTTAGGCAATAATAACATTTGAAATAGCTACAAATTCATATTAAACATGAAATAAAAATAAATAAAAATAAAGGACAGTAGATTATGATACACTTCTATAATAAAACCGTCTCTGAGGTGGATAATGAGTACCTAGTTGCCCCCTTCACGGAGGAGGAAATTAAGGAAGCATTGTGGAGCTGTGATGGAACGAAAAGCCCAGGTCCAGATGGATTTAATTTCAATATTCTGAAGAAATTGTGGGGTTCCTTGAAAGGTGATCTAATGAGAATGATGGACGAATTTCATAAGTTTGGAAAGCTAGTGAAAGGTATAAACCCATCTTTCATCGTGCTTATTCCGAAAAAGGAGGCAGCAGAAGGTCTAAATGATTATAGACCCATTTCACTCATCGGAGGCATCTATAAAATAATCTCAAAAATATTGGCCAAGAGATTAAGTTGTGTACTCGATTCTATCATCTCGGAGAACCAAACGGCATTTGTTGGAGGGAGACAAATACTTGACAGTGTCCTAATTTTGAACGAGGCAATAGATGAGGCAAGGAAAAAAAAGCTGGAACGCATTTTCTTCAAAATCGATTTTGCAAAAGCTTACGATTCGGTGGAATGGGATTTTATTGACTTGATGATGGATCGATTTAATTTTCATCAAAAGTGGAGGAAGTGGGTGATGGAGTGTGTGACAACAGCTTCTGCATCGGTGTTGGTAAACGGGAGCCCTTCAGGAGAATTCAAGCTACAGAGGGGATTGAGGCAAGGGGATCCTCTCTCCCCTTTCCTCTTCTTGATCGCAGCCGAAGGCCTAAGTCTGATGACGATAAAAGCTACTGAAAAGGGGCTGTTCGTACCAGCGGAAATTGGCCGGAAAAAAGTTCAAATTTCTCATTTACAGTTCGCCGATGACACGATTCTTATGGGGGCAGCTTTGTTGGAAAATGTTCGTACCATGAAGAGAGTGCTGAGAAATATGGAAATGCTTTCAGGATTGAAGGTTAACTTCGAGAAGTGTTGTCTAGTTGGAGTAAATGTTCCGGAGAGGAAACTGAGCGATATGGCGAGAATTCTTAAGTGCAAGATAGGAAAGATGCCATTCACCTATCTTGGCATGAAGGTAGGTATGAGTCACTATAAAATTTCAGAATGGGAGGGAGTTGTAAAGAAAATCAAAAGCAGGCTGCTAAGTTGGAAGGAGAATCAGTTTTCGTTAGGGGGCAAAATCACTCTATTGAACTCGGTCCTGTCATCTATGCCAATCTACTACTTGTCTTTCTTTAAACCTCCAAAAAAAATCATGAGTGTTATTGAGAGTTTACAAAGGAATTTTCTATGGGGGGGAGGGGGGAGTTCAAAAAATGTGAAGTGGGTCAAATGGAGTGAGGTGTGTAAACCAAAAAATTCAGGGGGTTTGGGGATTAGAAAGTTAGAAATATTCAATATAGCTCTGTTGGGGAAATGGATGTGGCATTTTTTGAATGAAAAGGGGAGGTTATGGGTAAAGGTTATTGAGTCCAAATATGGGGATTCATGGGGTCGTGGGGAAGATAGGGTAGAGCGAGGGGTATCTAGTAGAATGTCGGGGTGGTGGAGAGATTTAGTTAATATTACTTCGGGACAAAATGGGGAGTAGTTTTTTGGGGGTCTTGAGAGAATTGTTGGGGACGGAAAGAGTGTATTTTTTTGGAAAGATAAATGGTGGGGGGAGGTAGCACTCAAAGATAGGTATCCAAGGTTGTTTAGATTGAGTCTAGATAAGGAAGGGAAGGTAGGGCTCATGGGGGCTTGGGTGGGGGACGAGTGGATATGGAACTTGAAATGGAGGCGATCTCTCCTTGATAGAGAAATTACTGCACTAAATAATCTGTTGTCTGATCTAAACAGGTGCTCGTTGAAAGAAGGAATTGGGGACTCGTGGAAATGGAGGAATGCACCGGACGGAGTTTACACCACGAAGGCGGCCTACAACATGCTAGCCCAACAAAATGATCCGGTACAGCTGAGCAGGGAAGAAAAGAGAGCATACAAGTTGACATGGAGTAGTATCGCCCCAAAGAAAGTAGCGGGACACGGCTGGAGGGTGTTAAAGAACAGGCTTCCTACGAAATCAGCACTAAGGAGAAGGGGAATCATTGACTCAAACGCGGACTTGAGGTGCGTGTTGTGCAAAGATAAAGAGGAAAGGGGTAAGCACATATTTTTTGAATGTGAGTTGTCTTATAAGGTTTGGATGGAGGTATACAAGTGGTTAGGGGTTTCGACCGTGATCCAATTGGAACCAATATCGAACCTTCTTGCTATTTGTGAAGTGGTGAAGGGGAAGAAAGGCAAAAGAGGAGTGGCCGGAATTTGGCTAGGAGCTGCTTGGTTATTGTGGAAAAAGAGAAATGAGATTGTGTTTAACAATGTAGCACTTCAATTAGGTAAATTAGTTGATGAGCTTAAAGCTAGAACTTGGAGTTGGCTTTGTGTTAAGGAACCTTTGGTCTCTTCTTTTTCTTTTGAGGAATGGCTCTATAATCCTAGAAGGATTCTAGGACAAATATTGTAATTCTTGTATTGGGGTATACCTTATATCCCTCTCTGTTTTTTTTTTTTAAATTCCTTTACTGATCAAAAAAAAAATGATACACTTCTATAAAAATCACATATTTGTAGTTATCAACAAACATTCATCATCACACCATCCCATTTTCTTTGGATCAATTTTTTTATTAGAAAAAAAATTACATTTTGATAACTTACCTCTTCTAATCCAACAAAATATTAAAAAAATACATAATTAAAATTTACAGAATAAACTTCAAATAAATATACCTTTAAATACAACACAATGATTTATAGATATAATACGGATTATGGATAATAATATAATTGCCTAATATTGATAGTGGATTAAAATATATTGTATTTATTGATTAACTAAGGGTTAATTGCAAATAAAAAATCACAATCTTATCGCAAATTGAAATCTAAACTAAATGTTTGAACTTTTGCAAATAAAACTCCAACTTAACATTTGAGTGAAATTATAACCTAAATGAAGATTTCAATCAGCCCGAAAATGAAGATTATTTATGTGTTGTCATCCGAACCAATCTAAACATATTAATACAATTAATTATTCATTGTCAAGTAAGTGAAATATCATTTTCGCATAATAAAAAATTTGTTTGTTGGTTTGAATCGCAAACAATGTTAAGTTGAGGTTTTGTTTACAAAAATTCAAAAATTTAGATTAGATTGCAATTTGCAAAAAGATTGTGATATTATTTACAATTAACCCATTAATTAATATTAAAACTGGGATAACAAATACTTTTTTTTCTCCTTCTTCATTTCCTCTATACAGCTCCCGTTCCTTTTCCTAATGTTTTTACTCCAAAATATAAACAACTAGATGAGTACCTGCATTTTATGTGAGTTGTTCATAAAATTAATTTAAAATTTTATATTTTATTAACACATCACATTATTCAATATTATAACATTATATAATACAATCTATTTAAAAAAAATATAATTCAGTCGAAATAAAATTAAAAAAAAAACACCATAGATAATCTTAAATTTTTTCTTGAAAATCTTCACCCGTCAATTTACAAGATAGAAGAAGAGAGAAAGAAAGTAAAGTTTATATGAAAAAATATATCTTTAAAAATAAAGTAATCGTCAAATATTAGCAATTAGACATTTATGTGTGGACAAATAATCGAGGAACAACACTAAAATATTGTGAAAAGATAAAGACAAAGAAGGAATAAGAAAAAATATAGAGTTTAGAATAATAAAATTGCAAATAAGTAAGAGTCTTTCAGAAAAAAGATATAGATATAGATATATATATTTAACTCAAGTTGTATATAATAAATATTTAAATTTCATAACGATTCATAGTTAGCTTAATTGGTAAATATAATACAAAATACTCATGTGGTCCTTGGTTCAAACCCAACTAAAACCAATTTTTTTTATTAGACTTCTTCTTATAGGACCAAAGTAGCTGGTATATGCATGTATATAAAGAAGTATTTGGATTTAAAACATATTAATATATATCCAATCCAATCTATTAGATATATATATATATGCACTATTGTAACGTCTCGAATCCAAAATATATATATATATATGCACTATATATATATATCAGATTCGAGGTGCTACTTGTGACTAAAAGTCCGAACTGTAAATTCTTTGTGACGAAAGATAATATAAGTTGGGAGATAAGTTTTATGCAGCGGAAAAAATGGAAAGAAATATTTTAATAAGTATCTTATATATATACATATATAAAGTCTAGTATCTTATGGAAGTACATATCAGGTTTTAGTTTATGAAATACATAATAATCATATTGTCTGAAGTGTAGTAGCGATAACATTTTATTTAAGGTGGGAACTCTATATCGTCCCTATTATTGTCCTTGCTCCCCGTAATCATAATTTGCAAAGGGTTGTAAAAGGGGGCGTGAGAATTGAATTCTCACGTATGGATGATTCATGTTTATATGCTAAATCGCTTAAAGAAAATAAAAATATTTTATTAAATGAGCATGTATTTAATATACTTTAGTTTTATTAATAGTATGACGTTGCAAATCATCCATACATGAAAATTCAATTCTCACGCCCCCTTTTACAATCCTTTGCAGATTATGATTACGAGGAGCAAGGACAGTAATAGGGACAATATAGAGTTCTCCGCTTAAATAAAATGTTATCTCTACTACACTTCAGACAATATGATTATTTTGCATTTCGTAAACTAAAACCCGATATTTCATAAGATACTAGACTTTATATATATATATATATATATATATATATATATATATATACTAGTGTGTACCCACGCGAATTTCGCGTAATGAAAAAAAATATTATTTTTATTTTTTGTAAACATTTAATATAAAAGTATTTTTGTCTAAAAAAAATTCGGGGTATATACAATAAATTATGGAGTTTGTTTAGCTGTGGCCCGTGCCCTTCACTAAACCCTATAGGTATATCCTACAAACTAAATAATTAAAAAAAATATCAAATTCACATAAATTAATAATAATTATGGAATAACATTACTTAGACTAATAATTTAATAATAATCAATTTCCATTTCAATATTGAATAATTTATAAATTAATCAACATTATTAGTTATTGGGAGTATACGGTAAGAAATTAATTTATATAAGAAACAATACAAAATTTGAAATAAACTTTAACGTTACAATACCTGTTCATCGATCAAAATGAGTTCCAAGTAGAACTTGTCTCTATTAAAATAATTAAAAAATATTGTCCAACTTTTTCAATCCTAACTTTAACGGTCAATTTTTGGCTCTCACTCTTGATATTAGAAATCAGAGAAAATTGAGGTGTCATACTCTTGAAATCTAAAATGAGATTTAAATTACAACAATTAAACCATCATAATTATTCAGATAAAAATATATGGTATAGTTAAATATATTATTTTTGCACATGAAGAATATTTAAACTGAAAGATGTAGAGCATAAATCAACAATCATTATTACATTCATATTGACATTGATATTTAAATCTAATCAAATTGTGAGCACTTAAAATGATGAATTTAATTATAAAATAAATATACTAATAACAATAGATATATAACTAGCCAACAATTGATGGGAGAAATCTCAGCAAAAGAGTGGAACAAATAAAACTTTGATGTGAAAAAATAAAATACAATATGCTCTTATTTATAATAAAAAAAATGCAGTATTATATCTTGTCCATAGTAAGAATATATCAAGTAAGAATATTTTTTGGAATATATAACTATATACCTTTTATTTTTAGGAAAAAATAATCGAACATTATATTATACTATATATACTAACTCAAACTTAGAAATGATAAATTTAGAGTCATTCAATAAGTAGATCATATTTAATTACATTAAGATTTGGAAAAAAATATGATTTATAATAAATTTAAAAAATAACTAAATAAGAAAATGGAAAAAATATCTATTTGCATTAATTATGCAGATATAAATTAATGGTTTAGATTTAATGATATAGAACGAAGGGTCGAGATTAAAAGTTTAACCAACTGTTAATGAGAGCGTAGTATTTTAAAATGGAGAGATTTGAGACATGTCGCATCAGCCTAAGAATAAGGTGGTGTTGACACATCATCTTGGAGAGGTTTGAAAATATATTATTATAAGATATATGTGTGTGTGTGCGTGTGTGTGTGTGAAATACGTATTAGAATATTTCTCCCCACTTTTTCCGCTGCATAAAACTCATCTCCAGACTTTATTAGCCTTCGTCACAAAATTTTTATAGTTTGGACTTTTAGTCACAAATGGCACCTCGAATCAGATATATTTAATGTATTTAGAATTCAGAGCGTTGCAAATATAATATATATTATAATTTACATTGAATATAGTATGTATAATATGAAGATCCAACAAAGTTATTATTAATTTTGACAAAGTATAGAGTGAAAATGGTTCATTCATGAATCATGAAATAATATTAGTTATTTTTACTAAAGAGTATTAGTTATTTTCACTGAAGGATAATAGTTGTTTTCACTAAAGAATATTAGTTGTTTACTGAAAATAAACTAAGGGTACGTTTGTTTTGGGATTTAGGTGTGCAGGTGAAGTCATGACTTTGAAATCTTAGGATGTGAAAATCTTGATGAATAATATAAGTATGTGTTTGTTTTGAGATTTTAGTAGGGGGGGATTTTGCTTTATGTTAAATCAATATTTAATAGTGATAGATGTTCTATTATTTTATTGTATTGTGTAAGAGAAAAGTAGGAGAGTGATTGAGTGAAAGATAAAAAAGTAATGATGTGATTGTATTTAATTATGTGAAAAGTAGTAATAGATTTATAGGTATGGATTGAGTTTGGGATTTAAAACTTGATTTAAATCCCAAACTCGTATGGTGCGTGAATCGTAAAGTCCAAAGTCAATTCGGGTGAATCTCAAAACAAACATACCCTAAGACTCTTCAGTGATAACAATTAATACTTTGCAGCGAAAATAATTAATACTCTTTAGTGAATATAACTAATACCCGTCAATTTACCTTTAACATATCGTTCATTAAAAAAATGGTTAATTGAAAAAAATCATTTACCTTTAACATATCGTTCATTAAAAAAAAATGGTTAATTGAAAAAAAAAATCACAAACTTTACGGTCTTTATCGATTACAACATGAACTTTTAAAGTTTACCATTTGATACACAAATTAAATTTACTGTTCCAATTCGATACATTGTGTAAATTTTTGGCGATACTTACGTTTACATGGTATCAAAGCCGCCACCAAAGACACGTCAGTCGTCTCCTTATTAAATGGCGTCACAAGAATTTGTTATTTAAATGTGTTACTCTTGTGTGAATCAATTACTATGAAATTGATTTACAACTAATATTTATAGTAAAACAACTAATACATTTTAATAAAACAACTAATAACTTTAATCTATTACTCTTTAATAAAATAACTAATGCCATTTGTGGCATGTTACATGTCTTTGGTGTCGGCTCTGACTGTCACGCAAGCATGAGTATCACCAGTAATTTACACCATTTATTGAATTTCAATAGTAAATTAGTTTGTGTATAAAACTGCAAACTTTAAAAGTTCATGTTGTAATTGATAAAAACTATGAAGTTCGTGATTTTTTTTTTTTTGCAATTAACCCTAAAAGAACAATTTAATTTCCTGACTATACGATTTAAAATAGGTCTTATGTGAGACCGTCTCACGGTGAGATGGAGTATAAATTTAACATGTAACTTGTACTAGTTTGTAAACTGCATATTTTACCGTGAAACCATCTCACGTAAGTGTTTGTCTGTGCTTTAAAATTCATGACTTGATTCGTGGGAGTGTTTTATTTCTATTCTTTGGTGTGAAATTTATTGTGGGACATCCCAAAAAGAAAATTGCGAAATTTATTATGGAATGGAGGGAGTAATATTTGTTGATAGGCGAACAGCCGGACAACAAGATTAGAAATAAAAATATTAAAATAATAAGATTAAGAAATCATTAAAAATAAGAAATAATGAAAAGGACGAGCAGCAGGGAATAGGGACATAGGAGGCGAACAATAGGAAGTATAAGAAGGGTAAAAAGAGGCGAGCAGCTGGTCACAGATGCTAGGAGGCGAGCAGCTGGTCATGAGAGACACAAGGAAGTGGCGAGCAACCAGACCAAAAAGACACAAAGACCCAATCAGAGGCGAACAGACGAGCAATAGGGCACCTCGGAGGATCATCAGAAATCTCAATAATTAGGCATTACATTAGGGACAAACAAGTGTTTTAACACTTGTCATTGTGTAAAGATGTAATAGCTTAGGAATAAACAAGTGTCTTAACACTTGTCACCATGTAAATAAGGATGATTAAGGAGGTGACACCTCCTACTTGCTTGTACCTCTATAAATACCCCTTCATGGGATAATAAGAAGAGGTTCACTTTATTCAAAATATGCAAAACTCTTGCAAAATTCTCTCTCAACCCATACTTACAAAAAATCCATCTTTAATCTTTGATTACTTCTTTGTTTGATGATCTTCTATGAGTAAAATAACCATTAATTGTTAATTTGAACCAAGGTCATCAACAATTGGCGCTAGAAGGAGGGTTTGAACCTCCGTCGGTTGAAGATTTGAAGGATTTCCGGGGAAAACTCACCGGAAACTGCATAATTCCGGCAATAAGTCGCCGGAAACTGGAATTTGGAAATACATTGGTGTTTCAAGTGGTGTTGCACAAGACCTACAAGCTTGAATGCATGCATGTGTGGATAGAGGTTTGTAAATAACCAAATCCCTACATGCAAGGCTAGTTGTTTCTAGGTCAAAACATCCACAAGCATAAGATCTTCATCAAAGGAACATCAAAATTCGGAAAATGGTACGATCACAAGATCATCAAGAATCAAGCAACCACCCGGCGAGCAAATCCCGAACTAGGGTATCTTCAACGGGTGACCATGCAAGAACGGTGCGAGCCACGTCTCGGCGAAATGTACAAGTCACTATCGATGCTCTTCCCCCGGAAGTAGAAGCACTAGCTCAAAACCCGGAGGAATTAGCAAAAACAATCGCCATTTTGCAATCATTGTAACGGCGACAGGAAGCTGCCGGACCATAGAGAGCCCGGGAGGTGAGCAACCGGGCAGCAGGACACAAATCCTCTAAGACCCCGGAGGCGAGCAACTGGGTAACAGAGCAAAGAGCCAAGCAAAGAGAAACCGTAAAGGTAGAATAGGTAGATAGTGGCCAGGTAAGGAGAACCAAGGGCAAAACACCAATAAGTGAGCGACTTGGGAGTCGAGGTGAGTCCACTCTAGGAGGGGACAGGGAGTCGAGCAGCAGGGACATGAGGAACCAAAGTGAGCTCAGGAGAGGAGAATCACGGAGCGAGGAGCGAGTATACCCTGCTGCTCGCCCCTCAATACATGACAGGTTGAGGAGGTCAGCTTTTGGCCGTTTGGGGCCCAATGGGGCGAGCAACGTGGCCCGGAGGGTCTCACAGGAGAAACGTTGACTTGAAGCGAACTACACTAACTTCTACTAATCGCTCACCCGCAAGCGGACGGGTTCACTGTAGTATAAGTACGTATAATGACCAAGTAGTATCGAACCCAAGGGATGGAGTGTATGCGAATAGATCCCTGAAGATCTATGCGTCGTAGTTAATATGAGTGTGTTGTTTTTGGATTCTTGGAAAGATTAATTAAAAGACTAAAATAAACTAAGTAAACTTAAATACCGAAGAAATCAAATTAACTAAGGGTTGTGTTCTAATGAGAGATGGTGATGATGCTTAGGATAGGAATCCCTACGTATACTAACGGAGCAGGTACATAATCAGAATAACTGTGACACACAAGAAATAACCTAAGTCTAAGAATGCAAGGTGAAAGCTCAAGATTCTAAACCCTAATACTTTACCCTAACACTCGACTTCACTAATCTACTAACAATTTAATAGATTGTGCTTAATTAATGAGACCCTAATTTAACTAAGGTGATGCGGTCGTCCTCCTTCGCTAAACTGGTAGATGAATTAACCCTTTCTAAACCTTCTCGTTAAGACTACTAATTGTTATTGAGTGATGCGGCCGTCCTCTCTCTAACACTTTCATACGAAATTCAAAGGTAAAGTTCAGATTAATTATAAGAATTCATTAATCAAGAGAATTAAAACTAACGTCACGAATTACCCTAATTACGTACCCACATCCTACTTCTACGAGTTCATCCTACCCCAAGCATGCAAGGGTTTTAGCCGGGCATGGCTTTAACAAACATAAAAGCAATAGAAGAAACAACAAACATAAACATAATGAATTGAACGAAGAAAATAAGAAACATGAACTAGGGTTTTAAAAGAAAATAATTCTAAAAACTGAAATTTAATTAACTAAAACAAAGTTCAAAGCGTTTAAAGAAATCAAGCTAATGAAAAGAAACTAAGAAACGAAAAGAAACTAAGAGTTTGTACGAAAAACCTCAACAAAACGTAAGTAAAGCTTGCTCGTTCTTCTCCTCTTCCTCTCTCTAAAACTAAGTCTAAAAGTGATTTCTAAAGTTCGGGGTCCTCCAAAACGTGTTTGGAAGAGGTATATATAGGTACCGGGTCGAAACGGGATCTCATGGGCCGAAAAACGAACTTTGGAAAATAAACCTCGGAAGCTCTCGAGCCGTCCCGGTCGAGCGGGGCGCTCGAGCCGTGTTGGTCGAATGATTCAGGAGGTCGAGTGGGGCGCTCGAGCTGTGTTGCTCGAATGGTTCAAGAGGTCGAGCGGGGCGCTCGAGCTGTGCCCCTCGAGCGGCAAAAACGTTCTATAAGTCCAGAGCGCTCGACCTACATTGCTCGAGCGATGGTGCTCGAATGGGCCTTCCTTCCTTGCATCTAACACTTTTCTTCTTACGTACTAATACCAATCGTATTTCTTCGATATCTTCTCATCCGGGCATCCGTTTGAGTCGATTCAAAGTTCTACGAACTCCGTTTTTCATCCTCGATTCACCTATGAGTATCAAAGAGATAAATTCATCAATGTATAGAATTAGTACTCATTTGGCTCTAAAAACTCAATAAAATCAACCAAAACTAGGGCGTTCCTAGCTACGGATCATGACAATTTCACGCCTAATCAAACGTCCCGTTAGCAAGGGACTGCGTCGTGAAGAAGGCCTTGATCCAAACCGCGATGAACAGTCTTCTAATAGGGGAGCGTCTCCAAGCGAGTGGATTGATCTCAAGAAAACGATTGAAGAAATGAAGAAGCAGTTGGATGCTCAGAACGGCGGAGGGACCACAATACTCCCATCATCGCCATTATCCCCGGTAATATTAAACGCGCCAGTTCAAAAGAAAGTACAATTCCCAGCTGTCAGTTTATACGAAGGGACGTCAGACCCGAAGGTGCATTTGTCCAAATACACCGACTATGTGATATCTGTAAAAGCGTCTGATGCAATGCAGTGCCGTAACTTTCCATTAACTTTGGGTGACGGCCCTCACAGATGGTTCTCTGCACTTGCTCCTGGCTCTATAAGCTCATTTATGCAACTCAGCAAGGAATTTCTCTCGCACTTCTCCACAGTCGGATCTTACCTTACGCAGAGATATAGGCTAGCAGATCTGAAGCAAGGAGACGAGGAGTCTGATAGAGCCTTCCTTGAAAGATTTGACAAAGTTCTGCTGGAAGGAGAAATGGTGAGTGAAGATACAAAAATTGTGGCAGTCATGGCAGGACTCAAGAAAGGGACAGACCTGTGGAAAGAGATGCACCTCACATTTCCTAAAACATATTCCGAATTCAGGCACAAAGCGGGTGTATATATTTCAATGCAAGAGACTCTACAAAAAGAGTTGGGAGATAAGACCGACACTAAAAAATCGGGAAAGAAGTCCGGTGGGGACTACAAAGCTCCCAAGAACTTGAAAGCTTTCAATGAAGGTTCCGAGTTGAAAGAGAAGTTGAACCATGTCCTATCTACGTCAATAGAAGCAGTGTATAACAACGTTAAGGATAAGGACATGCTGTCAGAACCAAGGAAAATACGACAAGAGCGGGGGAAGATGAACCCCAACAAATACTGCGCATATCATCAAACCATAGGTCACTTCACGAGTGAATGTCGAGACCTCCTAAAGCAGCTGTGGAGGTTTTATGAAGAAGGAAGGTTGTCAGAATTCATGAAGAGGCAGCCAGGCAAAAGGCCAAGAGTCTCAATTCCATCCAGCTCGGAAGAGGATGAAGGCGACGAGCAGCCGAGCAGGATGGACAAAAAAGGCAAAAAGCCATTTACGGCACCGGCGGAACCCGCCCGAGAGATCTTAATGCTCGAGCCATCCGGACCAGTAAGGGGTTGTTCTGATGGAAGACCACCGGTATCTAAAAGAAATAGAAAGGCGGACTTGAGGGCGGTAGCTCAGGTCAGAGAAGTCGGGGTAAACCAAGCAACCAAGAAGACGGGGGATCTGATATTTTCCGAAAAAGACCTAGACGGGATACTCACTCCACACAACGACTCACTAATCATCTGTGCTAATATTATGGGAGCCCGAGTTCACCGTTTGCTTGTAGACACCGGCTCCTACACAAACATCTTGTTCAAAAGCACATTAGATCAGATAGGTGATTGTGAAGAGTATATAAAGGAATGTGATCATAAGATAGTAGGGTTCGGAGATGATGTAACCGTTCCCTTAGGTTTAGTAACGTTGTCAGTCGAACTTGTATCGACCGAGAATCCCGAAAGGAGACTGACTAGAATGATAGAGTTTTTAGTTGTAAATCAACAGTCTGCCTACAACGGGTTTCTCGGCCGACCTTTTATAAATGAATTCAAAGCGGCTGTTTCAACGTACTACTACTGTCTTAAATTTCAAACTTCGAAGGGTCCAGGTACAGTTAAAGGTGATCAGAAGAAAGCTCGAGAGTGCCTCCTGCAACTCCAACCGAAAGATAACAGTGTGTCTGTCATGGAAGAGCAACTGAGCAACAGGGCTGAGGATGAACCTTCCGTGTTGGATGAAATCATGGAGTCCATCGACACGAAAATGATGGAAGTGGACGACCAACAGGGTGAGGACGAGCAGGAGGGCCATGGCGAGCAACAGGGAAAAGAAGTTGTACCTGAGCCAAAAGGAGTAAACGATATCGAGCCAAGGTTAGAGGCAGAGCCCATGATCGAAGATGAGCTTAGCTTGGAAGGTTCGATAATTGATCCTCGATGGAAGAGCCAAAAGAGGAAAGCAACCCCGGTTGAGGAGTTGGAAATAATAAAAGTCGACCCGAATAGAGAAGACTTAGAATTGTTCATTGGGTTTGAGCTCCCAGAGCCATACAGATCCAGAATGAGCGAATTCCTTAAGTCCAATCTCGACGTATTCGCATGGTCGCATGCAGATATGGTAGGCATTAGCCCCGAGCATGCTTGCCATAAGCTAAATATTGATCCGACTAAAAAACCGGTAAAGCAGAAGAGAAGAAAGTTCGGACCTGACAAATATGAGGCGCTTGATGTCGAAGTAAAGAAGTTACTTGATAATGATCTGATCAAAGAAGCTTTGTGTCCTCGATGGGTGGCAAATCCGGTGTTGGTAAAAAAGCCAAATGGCACATGGAGGTTGTGTATTGATTTCACGGACCTGAATGCTGCATGTCCCAAAGACAACTTCCCATTACCACATATTGATCAACTGGTGGATAACACAGCAGGACACAAACTTCTTACCTTCATGGATGCATTCGCTGGATATCACCAAATACAGATGCACCCAGACGACCAGGAAAGCACGACGTTCTACACCAATAAGAACCTGCTGTGTTGGAAGAGGATGCCATTCGGATTAATCAACGCAGGGGCCACGTACCAAAGACTTGTCAATAAAATCTTCAACGATCATATCGGCAAGACAATGGAGGTGTACGTGGACGACATAGTCGTGAAGAGTCTAAGAAAAGAAGATCACTTGGAACATCTAACACAGGCATTTGAAATTCTTCGGGCATACAACATGAAGCTAAACCCGAAGAAAAGCAGCTTTGGAGTACATTCAGGAAAGTTCCTTGGGCACCTGGTCAGTCAACGGGGCATTGAGGCAAATCCGTCAAAGGTCAAAGCAATCATGGACATGCAACCACCAAGGTCGGTCAGGGAAGTCCAGCGGCTAACCGGATGTTTGGCAGCTCTGAACAGATTCATTTCCAGATCAGGAGACAAATGTCGACCTTTCTTTGACACCATTAAGAAAGGGCAGTTTCAGTGGACAAGTAATTGCCAACAAGCGTTTGAGCAGCTGAAGGAATATCTGAGTGACACCAAGATCCTGTCGAAACCTGTATCCGGAGAAAAATTGTACCTATACCTCGCCGCGTCAGAGGTGGCAATCAGCTCAGTCCTAGTTTGAGCAGAAGGAAAATTTCACTTGCCAATCTACTATGTAAGTCAGGCTTTGCATGAAGCGGATATTAAATATTCACCTATGGAAAAGTTGGCCTACGCATTGGTGATGAGTGTAAGAAAGCTACGGCCATATTTCTTTTATCACCAAGTAGAAGTTCTAACAACTTTCCCACTAAGGCAAATTTTGCAAAGGCCTGACACTGCTGGTCGCCTCCTCAAGTGGTCCCTCGAAATAAGCCAATTCGGAATATCTTATGCACCTCGAACAACGATCAAGGGACAAGCGTTAGCCGACTTCATAGTCGAATTAACCTTCCCTCAAGATCCGACAAGAGGTCATAACCATCCGTGGCATATGTACGTAGATGGATCATCAAATAACACAGCAGCAGGAGCTGGGATAGTGTTAATCAGCCCCGACAAATAAGTGTTCACCTCAGCAGTCAGGTTCGAGTTTATGGCAACAAACAACGAAGCTGAGTACGAGGCATTGATAGCTGGTCTACGTCTGGCATTGGCCGTGGGGGTCCGAAGAGTCCAAATCTACGGAGATTCCCAGTTGATAGTCAATCAAGTTCGTGGCGAGTATGAAGCCAGGGATAAAAACATGGCATTGTACCAAAAGATTGGTGTACACTTGGCTTCACTATTCGAACAAATCTACATCGAACAAGTGCCAAGGGATAACAATGCGCAAGCAGATGCACTTGCTCGATTGGCTACCAGTACGGGACCAGCAGAGCTTACGGAGGTCACAATAACAAAGATTTCTAATCCATCTACCAGTGACTACAAGATCAACCAAGTTGAAGAAGAGTTAACAGAAGAGGATTGGAGGACGCCGATATACAAATATCTCAAGGATAACGAGACACCTGAAGATCCACAAGAAGCGGCCAAGTTGGTCAAAAGAGCAGCAAGGTTCACGATCATGGAAGGTCAACTTTACAAGAGAGGATTTTCACTTCCCCTACTAAAATGTCTGGCAAGGGGGCAAGGCCAAGAAGTACTGAAAGAAATCTACGAAGGAGTTTGTGGAAATCACGCAGGAGGACGAGCACTGGCATACAAAACAGTAAGGCAATGTTAATACTGGCCAACTCTGTTACAAGACGCAATCAGAATTGCAAAAACATGCCACAGGTGCCAGCTGTTCGCTCCCAACATCCATAAGCCACCAACAGAGCTGATCTCAGTAAATAGTCCATGGCCATTTGCAAAGTGGGGGATAGACATCATAGGACCTTTCCCAACGGGAAAGGGGAATGTAAGATTTGCAGTAGTGGCCGTGGACTATTACACAAAACGGGCTGAAGCTGAAGCACTAGTAACAATAACACAAGAAAAAATGATCAATTTTATCTGGAAGAGTATAGTGTGCCGATTCGGGGTTCCACAAGCAATATTGACAGATAATGGAAGAAAATTTCAAAGGAAAAAAGATAAGGGACTTCTGCAAAAAATGGGGAATCAAGAAGCATTTTTCGACACCCTATCACCCTCAGTCTAATGTCCAAGTCGAAGCAGTTAACAAAATAATCAAGCATATTTTAAAAATCCGGCTGGTGGACAAAAAAGGCAAATGGTCAGAAGAACTACCCGAAGTACTTTGGGCATATAGGATATCACATAGAACAAGCACAGGAGAAACACCGTTTGCTATGGCGTTCGGTACAGAAGCAGTTATACCTATAGAGCTCAAAGTACCAACTGAAAGGATAGCCGAGTTCAATGAACAGGAAAACAACAAGGCACTAGCTGCAGAAATGGATCTGATCGACGAAAAAAAAATCTCGGCAGAAATAAAAAACGAGATATACAAAAGAAGGATCGCAAAGTACTATAACTCGCAAGTAAAAATCAGAGAATTCGAAGTTGGGGATCTGGTACTTCGAAAAATTCTAGCAACACCCCCAGGCGTATTTGGACCGACTTGGAAGGGCCCATTCAGGATAACCCACAAGTGGTACAATGGCACATACGATCTTGAAGATATGAAAGGCAACTCGGCCCAATACACCTAGAACGCAGCCTTATTGAAGAAGTATTACCAGTAGTTAAAGAAACCAATGTAAAGTTTTTGATGTAGACTATCATTTATGTTATTGTAAGATGTAAGATTGATAAAAAAAATTGAACTTTTTTGGCAAAATTTGTAAGAAGATAGATGATTATTCAGTGTATTATGTACATAAGGAAGCGAAAAGTGTTAAAACCCAACTGTTCGCCAAGAAGAAAAGTTGCTCGCCGGAGACAAACAAGTATAATAAATACAAGTCCAAAAGGAGGCGAGCAGCAGGGTCCATGAGACTCAGAAGCCCACCTAATCGCCCTATCACACGGAGTTGCTCGCCCAAGATACTAAATGCATAAAGCACAAGTATAGTGGGGGCGAGCAGCAGGGCATAAGTGAACACATAGTTGCTCGTCCCAAAGCTAAATGCACTTGAGCACAAATATAGCAAGTGATGAGCAACATGGCATAAAAAGAAGTATGACAAAAGCCAAGTTCTTCAAAAGAACCAAATAGGCTCATACATACTTAATATACATACATTTGCAAAGGAAAAGTATTTAAACCTTCAATCAAGGAAAGAAATACTTAAGCAAAATTGAATAAAAGGCAAACAGTAAAGCAAAAGTGCAATCTTCATTCATAAAAGCCAGAGTTACATGGAAAAGAGATAAGCATACGTAAATCGTCCTACTACATCGAACTAAAAAAGCAAAGAAAGATAAAAAGTCTTCTAAGTCTCGGACGCCGGAGGAGCTGGTGGTGCCGGGAAGTCTGTAGAAGGAGGAGGAGGAGGAGGTGCATCCTGGTTGGTCGCCCCCAGGACCTGCTGCTCGCCTACTGGAGCAGAGGTGCTTGTCTCACCAAGTAGGTTGGGAAGGATGGGGCTCAAAGCATAAAAAACGGTGGCATTCTTGCTCACCTCAACCTTTTCCCTCGGTGCTATGACTACGACATCATCCTTAAAGACGCCTAAATCTAACCCCATCTCCCCTAAGTCAGCGACAGGAATTTCAAAACCGGCAGCGGGTGGGTTCTCAGTAACATAATCTGTGAAGTCCTTGATAGTGCTAGTCATTACATCAAGGCCATGGTCCAAAGAATACTTCACGGATCGAACACAGTCTGCGTACGCACAGATGTAGCCGAAATTTGTATTGTCAGTCACATTTTGCACGTACGTGCTGTAAGAGATGGCCCATTTTTTCTCCTTCTCCAGCTGGTCGATGTGGACCTTCAGAGACTCAACCCTCTCTACCAGACCCACCCGTTCCATCTCCAAGACCTGCAGACGATCAGTAGCAACACCCAAGTCCAATTTAAGCTTCTCTGAAGCATTGGACGCTACCATCTCCCGGTCTTCAGCAGCTTTCACCTCCAGCTCCCAAGTGTGCTTGGCCCTCTCAAAGTCAGCCTTCAGCTTTGCCAACTCTTCGTCTTTCCTCCTAAGCTGAGAATCCCGGTCCGCTTCGAGCTGTTCTATCTTCCGGCCCAAGCTCCGGTTTGTCCTCTCAAGCTCAATGGCTTGGTCAACGACTCGTTGGGCAGTAATAGCCTTGGTGACTGGCGTTGTAACCCAGAAGGCCAGCGTTGTCACTTAGAGTCTGATTCTGAAGGATCTCTTCGCCAGTTTTAGTCCAAGAGCGGGGGACAAGCTCCGTAGCCCGCCGGACGTGAGAATCCTTGAGGTCGGGATAGGCTGGGGCTGACTTCACACAACTAAGTTGGTGAAGTACTCTAGAGCGACCAGGATAGTCATCTCTCCGGTACCTACAAAAGATGAAGAAATATTAGGAAAAGACAGCATATCAAAGGAGGCGAGCAGCCGAGCAGTAAGGAAGTATTTACTCCCTTAGCTTCATTGGGTCATAGCCCAAGTAGGAGCCATCAGGTGATGAGCCCCTTCGGCCGGTGAGCATGGCGTCAGTGACTTGCTGCTCGGTCACCTCCTCAACGGGCGAGGAGCGAGCAGTTGGATGACCCACTTGGGAAGAACCTTATCCTTTGGTCCTCTTGGAACGGTCATCCTCTTTCCTGGGGGCAGTTTCTTTGGTTAATCTTTTTTTCCCCCAGGTGTCTCTGGGAGGCGAGGAACGAGGAGGAGGGCGAGGAACAGGGGCTGGTACTTGAGGAGCCTCCTCCTCATCTTGTGGTCCTGCCCTCAACTTATCAAAGAGGTGCAAGGGTCGAGCTTCTTCTTCTTCGAAGGTTGGTTTGCCGCCATCTGTTTTACTCTGCGAGCGAGGAGGTGATAACTTCTTGGTATTTGAGGGACCGCAACCGTTACTCTTTGAGCTAGAAACATAAACATAAAAGGAAAGGTTAGGCGACTAGCAGGAGGAGGCGACCAGCAAGGTAAAAGAAAAATTAATCAAAATACTTGAAAAAAGTTACCTTCTGGGACTTCCGCCTGCGCTTCCAAGTGATGAGCACTAGTAGTAAGCTGAGCTAACTTACGACAGTGCGCTTGAGAAAGATGGCCAATGCTCCGATCTTTAACGTCCCGCAATGAAATTAAAGCAAGGACGTATAAGAACTCTTCGCTCAACTCGGGATGTCCCCACTTAAGGATACGCGGACCTGCAAAACAAGGAGAGAGATTAAAATTAGTTCACCCTAGAAGTAACAAACTAAGAAACGAAACCTACGTCGAATATCGCCAAAATGTGTAGGGGAGTGTATACGCCCCGGTCCTCCCAAAAAATCGAAAGATGCCCGCCAATTGCCGCCAATAAAAAAGAACTGCTTGTGCCAGCTCTTGACTTTGTTAGGCACCCCTTCAATCAGTTTAACACCGCTACGGGCCTTGATGTAATACCACCCGAGCCCTTCTTCATTGGCAGCCGAGGAGATAGTAAGGGCGTAATGTATTTCCACGGTACTGATCTTATTTATGTAGCCTTCTAATCCAAAAAGGGTGATGAAGGCTAGCAAGTTACTCCACCCATTCGGGGTAATCTGGGTAATCGCCAAATTCGTATCCTCCAGGAATCGTCCAATCACCGGATGTAAGGGAAGAGGGAACCCCGTGTTGAGGACGTCCAAGTTAATGGCAGTACATCCAGGGGGCGGGTTATCGGCAGTCTCCCCTTTCTGTGGAGCATACAAGTGGATGTCATATGGGATGTGATAGAAAGACCGGATTCGAGCCAAGTCGTCTTCCGTGACTACACTTGCCACCTTGCTTGCAGTATACGCAGATTCCCGAGCTTCCATGGTAGGCCTTGGTGGAGTAGGAAAAGTGTTATGATACTGGTTAGCATAATCAATCCAATCTTGCCTACGAACTACGGCCTGAGGAATCAGAGATTCGGGAGTCGGCCTCGTGATAGGGAAGTTTATCTCCCGAAGAAATTCCCATGTAACTCCCAACGGCTCGCCCCCTGAGGGGGCCACCTGCTCGCTCCTTACTTGTTGCCCGCTGCTCGCTCCTATGTCTCCGGGGAGACTCATCTCTTCTATTTCAGCAGCAACATCAGCAGATTCTTCGCCTAAGTCCGAGGAGGTACCTTCAGGAGGTGAGGAGCGAGCAACAGGACCTTGGACGTCCTGCTCGCCCGAGCTATCCACGACGTAGAATTCGTCAACGGAGCGAACAACGGAGCTCGCCTCGGAGCCTGTATCCTCGTCAACAAGCAAGGTTCTAGGGTTTTGCCTAACTGCTCGCCGGAGTGAGCGGCGAGGAGCAGGGACTGACGTTTCATCTTCCATGGGCCTTTTCCCCGGGTTTCGTCCAACGAACTCGACGGATAAAGTGTTACTTGAAGAAGGAGATGCCATTCCAAAAATTTTTTGGGCAAATCGAACGGAAAGAAAAACACAAATAAAAGGAAAGTGAATGGTGGCGGTGCGGCGGCGATACGGCGGTGGAAGTGGTAGAGGTATACGTAAATTGCAGAAAAATTGAAAAAAATAAAGAAATTGGAAGTGCAATGCAAGAAATCGAAGAAAGAAAACAAAGAAACTAAATATTCACCTTTCTTATCAAAGAAATCAACGAGAGAAGAAAGAAAATCAAAATGGAAAGCTCAAGAATTTTCGGCTATGGGGTTCTTGGTGAGAATTCGTGAAAAAGAAATAAAGAGGAATAAGAGAGCTATTTATAGATATGGTTTCGGGGCGAAATTAAGAAGAGTGAAGAGTCGAGGCCCCTATATGCAATTTTAGGGGCGCACGCGTGGGCAGCCACGTCACGTCGCTTCATTTTCCGCGCCTCGGGAAGCGAAACGATGCTAGGTCGAGCGTCATTCCCTGTTGCTCGCCTCCAGAAGCTCCCGCCTAAAAATTAAAAAACATGTTGCTCGCTCCCTACCGAAATCTACAATGTCCCTGTTGCTCGCCTCCTGTTAAAAAATATAGCCTATCTTATAGTTTGACAAAAAAGGATAAAATATATCCTTATATGCCAAACTAGGGGGCATTGTTGATAGGCGAACAGCCGAACAACAAGATTAGAAATAAAAATATTAAAATAATAAGATTAAGAAATTATTAAAAATAAGAAATAATGAAAAGGACGAGCAGCAGGGAATAGGGACATAGGAGGCGAACAACAGGGCGTATAAGAAGGGTAAAAAGAGGCGAGCAGCTGGTCACAGATGCTAGGAGGCGAGCAGCTGGTCATGAGAGACACAAGGAAGTGGCGAGCAACCAGACCAAAAAGACACAAAGACCCAATCAGAGGCGAACAGGCGAGCAAGAGGGCACCTCGGAGGATCATCAGAAATCTCAATAATTAGACATTACATTAGGGACAAACAAGTGTTTTAACACTTGTCATTGTGTAAAGATGTAATAGCTTAGGAATAAACAAGTGTCTTAACACTTGTCACCATGTAAATAAGGATGATTAAGGAGGTGACACCTCCTACTTGCTTGTACCTCTATAAATACCCCTTCATGGGATAATAAGAAGAGGTTCATTTTATTCAAAATAGGCAAAACTCTTGCAAAATTCTCTCTCAACCCATACTTACAAAAAATCCAGCTTTAATCTTTGATTACTTCTTTGTTTGATGATCTTCTAAGAGTAAAACAACCATTAATTGTTAATTTGAACCAAGGGCATCAACAATATTTATCATAAAAATATATCTAGAGAGATTATATATAGTGTGAAACTTCTTCATTCATAAATTATTTTACAATACTTTTTAGTAGAACAATTCATATCTTTTGATGAAAACAACCAGTACCCTCTAGTGAAATATTTCATACCTTTCAACTTATACTCTTTAGTGAAAATAATTTGCACACTTCAGAACTAATACTCTTTAGTGAAACAACACATATCCTTCAAAGTGGTTAATGCATAAATAAGTTTCATTCAAGAGTATGTATAGAGTGAAATTGGTTCATACATGAATTATTGAAGGTTTTAGCTGTTTTCAGTAAAGAGTATTAATTGCTTTCACTGAAGAGTATTAGTTGTCTTCACTAAGGAGTCTTAATTTATTTTCAATAAACAACTAATACTTTTCAGTGAATACAACTAATACCCTTCAATTAAAATAACTAATACTTTTTTTTAATGAAAACGACTAATACCCTTTAGTGATTCATGTATAAACCATTCTCATTCTATACTTTGTCTTCATTCAATACTTTGTCATCTAATATATATATATATATATATGATTAATTATTAGATTTTTTTGAAGAAAGACTATCAATTTACATTGAATATTTTATTTTTACATTAATTTTTACGCGCACTCTCATATACACCAGATGCACGGTGCATCCACTCAACAGTTGAATTTGTTTACACTGAAAAATATAGACTGATTAACTGAAAAGTGTGGTTAGATTTGAGTGAGTGTACCATGCACCAAGTGCACAAGAGAGTTGAGGTTGTTTATACTGAAAAATATGATTTGATTAAACTGGAAAGTGTGGTAAGATCAGTGATGCAGAAATTCCTCTAGGCCCCCGCCTAGGCTGTCATCAGCCGACCGATTAATAGTGTAATTCGCCTAGACAAACAAGATATTCATTATTTTATTTTTTTCCGCCTTGAAACAACGTCGTTCGAAGAATTTCAATTAATTTGATAAATCTGTGCGATTGTCTAGTTTAACTATTTGCATATGAAAGTTTATATTATGTTGTAAACTTGTTACTAAATTTTTTTTGTCATATTAAAATATTATCAAATGATTTATGACTATATTACTGAGATATAGTGTAAAAAATTGAAAAACACGAAAAAAAAACACCCATCGACTAGTCCCCGCCTAGGCGCTAGACATTCCAAATCCGCCAACTAGCGATTTCCGACTTCTACACCCTTGGGTAAGATTACACTGAAAAATTTACACTAAAAATTGATTTTCAGTGTAATTTAACGGGTTAATTGCATATAAATACACCACATTTTTTCCAACTTTCAATTTAATCCCGAACTTCACAATTAAATTATAAAAACTCAACTTTTTAACGAATTTAAATCTGATACATGTTTTTGTGTCTCCGCCCGTTTCCGACCGATATCTGGTGACGTGTCTTGCCTTTTTGTGTCTCTGCCCGCCTCTGACCAATAGCTGGTGACGTGTCTCGGCGAGACACGTCACCAGATACCGGTCGAAAATGAGCAGAGACACAAAAACATGTATCAAATTTAAATTCGTTAAAAGGTTGGGTTTTTATAATTTAATCGTAAAGTTCAGGATTAAAATAAAAGTTGGAAAAAAGGTGGTGTATTTATATGCAATTAACCCTAATTTAATCATACATTTTAGTATAAACAACCTCAACGTTTGAATGAGTATATTATGTATCTGGTGTATATGAGAGTGTGTAAATATATATTAGACGAGTTTTAAGACGGATATTTAAAAAAGTATTTCATATATTTACACATTAATTTAATTTTAACTTTTTTAACTAATGAATGAATATTGATTTATTATAAAATGTCTCATCTTATTTTCTCTAGATTACGTGACCCACTAGGAATATTCATTTGGTGTGTGTTCCCCGAAAGTGTATGCGCTTATATTAAAGGACCATATAATAATTAATAATGAACAAATTAAGTCAATTATATCCAGCGTCGTGAATGATACCTTCATATTATAAAAAGGACAAATGTTACATTGTTAATTGACTATATATTACTCTCTGCGTTGCAATTTTAATTAAAAAAAAGTTATTCATAAATGTTAAAAGATGTGGAGTTGAGAGTTTATTAGTCTATTTTTTTAATTGAAAGGAATATAGTTCATTGATAAAAAGTATATTAAAAAATTAGTACAATAAAATATAAATAAGTGATTATTTTTATGGATTAAAACTATTTTTTCTCATAGTTTGGATAATCTAAATCGTAATTTTTTTTTGTGAATGGTATCCGTGTTAACTCTCTTCTTTAAAATAATATTATATACATAAAATAATACTTTTTAACATACAAAATATATTTTACATTTGATTTTATGTATTGTTTTTCTAAAAAAAATATTAAATCATGAATATTTTGTATATTAAACAGTATTGTATACTTCATGTTCTAAATAACAATATATTCTCTCTTGTGCACTTGGTGTATGATGCACTCACTCAACAGTTGATCATGTTTACACAGAAAAATTTATTTCAAATACACTGAAAAGTGTGGTTGGATTATACTGAAAAGTTTACACTAAAAACTGATTTTCAGTGTAAACTTTTCAGTGTAATCCAACCACACTTTTCAGTGTAATTGGAACATACTTTTTAGTATAAACATGAACAACTATTGAGTGAGTGCACCGTACACTTGATGCATATTAGAGTTTTCCAATATATTATTACACCATAATACTAATTTTAATACTTAATATTACCTTCATTTATTGAATTATAATACTAATTAGATTCAAAGATGATATAAAATACACGAAACTAATTAAATCAGTTACTAATTTTTATTAAAAAAATATAATTAATTGATAATTGTTATGAATTACAAAATGTGCCATTGGAACAAGTACTGTCATAAAGGTGATTATAGTAACTTTGAAAAATACAAATATTATTTATTAAGAAGAATGAATATACTGCATTATTAAAAAAAATTGCATAGATATTTTTTTTTTAACATGACAATAAAATTTTCAACAAAAAATTTTGTAGTATGAATGACTTACAAAGCTTTTTAATTGTTGACAAATATTTTCATATAGATGAATTTGTTGTGGCTATTAAGATGATATCTATCAAACAACATAAAACGAATAAACGAACAAGAATGAATGTGAATTTTTCATATATAGTATGTGTGTGATGAATGTAGAATGAGGGGACCCTTACAATGAGGTGTGATCCTCTCTTTACAGAGGTCCACCCTTAAAGGCCAAAAAATGTCACAAACTCATCTTGACCCTTTATTTTTTTAGTTTTATTACAACCATTGATCTAATGATTAATACTATATCTATTTTACACTAAATGCTCTTATATTGTCCCGTAAAGTTTATGGTACTTCGATATTCTCTTTGATATCGGCTCTCGATTTTGTTGGATCTGCATCCTCGGAATTTTGATCTTGTATCGAGAAAAGTTGATTTGGGTTTAGGTGGACTCTACTCACGTGTCGGGTTATGAGCATATTAAGGTATAATTCCTGCTACAACACTAATTATGTAGGCATCTTTATTCCTTACGTTGAAACAATTTGCCTACACAATTTCAATAGACAAATTATTTGTAAGTAAATTTTTTTATAGGTAAATTGCTTGTAGATAATTAATTACCTATAAATTTAATTTTCTAAGCAAATTGTTTGTAGATTGAGGAATAAAAATGTCTACATGGTTAGAAAACTCTGTAGGTAAGTCATAGACAATCCCCACTATGAAATTTTTTTATTGAAAATTTTATAGTTATATTAAAAAAATTCCAAGCAATTATTTATTTTCTTATAGTGCTGAGATCTTGTCCCTTTAATGCTCGACACAAAATATTGTTGGGTTGAAATGAGTTATTTCATTCGAAGTTTCTGGCCAATGGTTTTATTGATCATCACAAGGCTCGTCTTGTTGCTCAAAGTTTACTCAATTACTAGAATTTGTTTACTTTCACACCTTCAGTCTTGTAGTTAAGACTCCAACAATTTTTTATGTACTCTCTTTGGTTGTACGTAACATTGGCCTCTGCATCAACTTGATGTGAATAATGCATTTCTTAATTTTATTCTTTCAAAACCTGTTTTGATGGAGCAACCTCTGGCCTATGTTGATTAGCTACCTGAATCATGTATGCCGCCTCCAAAAAGCTTTGTATATCTTGAAACAGGTTCCTCATGCACGATTTCAGAGACTGGGTGATTGTCTATTAACATTGTTTTCTATTTAGTCAGTTAGATTCTTCATTGTTTATTTATATTCAAGGATTTTCTACGATTTATAATCTTGTATATGTTGATGATTTTGTCCTTAAACAATTCTTAAGAACTCATTGTTGACAGCGATTCCTTGAGGATCTCGCCGTCGGGTTCCTAACGAGTAGGATTTATAAAGTATAATGACTGGGAGCAATAAATGTGAGAGTAAATGAGCTTTCAAGAGTAGGTTTATAATAAATGTGTTGTGTTACATTTGGGCATTAAAAGCCCTATTTATAGTGTACAAGGTGGGTTTCCCCATATTTGGTTGGTGGGCCTGTGGGCCCCCCTACTCATAGCTGGAAGGCAATGAGTGGCTACAGCCTCCCCTATGAGCCAATGAGAAGACGCCACATGGCACTGTCTCTCCTGAGATGATGGGACTTAGCCCCAACTGCCCCCTTTGACCCTGTCATATCCTCTGGACTGATGGCACTAGACGTCCTCTCATAGCTGGCGCAGCCTGGGGTCGGGCAGACGGGTACACGGGTACCCGGGTGACGATTCAGGACGCGAGCACCTTGGTGGTCCTTTCACGGGTAGGCGGGTAGAGTGACTGCCTCGGAGCTCGTCACTGGCCGCCTGACCCCCGGACCTGTGGGTTTAAGTACCCTGCCCGACAGCTCCCGGAGGTTCGCATCGGGTAACTTCTACCTCCCCGCCCGCCTGCTTATCCAGGCGGCGGATTACTCTCGTCCGAGCCCGCTACAGTAAGCGGGTTCATGCTCGATACCCGATGGGTCGGGTAGTTAATATTGGGCGTAACAATTGCCCCACCAGCCCGACATCGGGGGACCATAGTTGTCGGGTGGCGGGTTGGTCGAATTGCAGACTTGATTTTGAATTTGAATTTGAATTTTGGGGTGACGTTTCAGCTTCCGAGGTGATGCCTTGTATTCCGCGCCTGATGACGTCACGGGATGGCGTGACTGATGCGCAGAATCCCAGGGGTCACGTCCGCCGAACCTGCCTCCCAACCGTTGCGCGCGTGGCCCTCACGCGCCCCCCTGAATTTTGCTTAATTCAGTTTTTGACCCCGTTTTTTGCAATTTAGTCCCTCCTATTTCCTCTATAAATAGGGGTTCTCCTCCCATTTTCTCATTTTCGTTCTTTGTAATCTCTTTCCCCCCTTACGAAGCTTCAAGTTTTCTGGCGAGTTTTCCCAGATTCCGGCGATCCGTTTCGAGTCCCAAGGTAATCTCCTATTTTCCTCTTCATACTTTTTTCTTCCTACTCTCCCCTCGTCATGAGCGATTCGGTTGAGAGCGTTGGGGCCGCCGACGTCTTCCATTTCCGCCGCCACCGATGCTGAGAGGCCTCTCCACCCGGCCGGGGAGGGCACATCCCGTGCCGCCGCCGCTAGAGAGGGTGAGGGCAACTCCACGGATGTGGATGCCTTCGCCGACGACTTGGAGGGGATGAGCCCCCAACGAGAGGGGGAGGCGCTAAGCGTTTCCCCGGTCTCATCCTACCCGCCTCGGGCTGAGGATTTCTTATTCGAGCAGGAGGATGTGCCCGACCATATCGACTATGCGGACAGTCGGTTGATCGGGTTCGAATACTCGAAGTACATGAGCCGGTTCGTGCGGAGGCGCTCTACCCGCACATATCTCGAGGCCCAGGAAACCGATTTTGGGGCCTCCCGTCACCCCAGCTGCCTGCCCCCGGATGCCGACCTAAAGGAGCTCTACTGGACCTTCCAGGCACCCTCCGATGTCTTCTTCTATGCCCCCCGGGAGAATGAACGGGCTGACCAACCCACGGAAGGCCTAATTGCCATCAACTCTGATACACTACATGCCGGGCTCAGCTTCCCGCTTCACCCAGCCATCTCTAAGTTGCTCGCCGCATGGAACTTATCGATCACCCAGATCACTCCAAATGGGTGGAGCTATATCCTGGGAGCAATGGTTGCCCTCGGTCGCCGCGGGCTGCACCGCATGCCGACTCCTTCCGAGATCAACTATTTGTACTATACCGTAGCCTCGGTTGGTCGGATGAACCACGGGTATTACTCCGTGAAGCCCCGGGGTGGCGACGCCATTGTCTTCGGCATCTCGTCGAAGGTGACACATTGGTAAGAAAAGTGGTGGTGGGTCGGCGGCGCTTGGGAGAGCGTCGGCGTCGACGGGCAAATCATCCTGGTTCCCCGGGAGTATCGGGATCGCAACCACCGAGGTAAATACTAAATTTCTTACTCATCTCTTAGTACTGATCTAATTTTTCTTTCACTGTGCAGGCTTCACGGTCCCAAACCAGGCCGACTTGACCGATGATTTCAGGCAGGCACTTGCCTTGGTGAGGTCTGAGAGCTTGGATAACCGCGACGTCGACCTTCTCAATAGCAACGACAATCGAAGGCTGTCCGGGCCCCAAACCTTCCCGCGCCATTTGAACTTTGGTGGTAAGACTCTACCCGCCCGATTTTTTTTATGCTTGTTCTTGCTTCTCGATTTCTAACACGTCGCTCCTCTTGCAATGCAGCGCTTCCCGGTGGAATCCTCCACACCGTCTACTTCCCCGGTAGCCTCCCCGGGGGCAGTACCCGAAGCCGGTCAAGCAGCCATACCCGTCGTGAACGTCGAATCCTCCGAGGAGACCGTTGACATGGCTCCTAAGAAGAGTGCTATGGCAAAGCTGGCGAAGCGGGGAGTTGTTCGAGCCGCTGGGGTGGTGATCCGTAGTCAACCGACGACCCCGGTGCCCCCGGTTACCTCCTCCCTGACGGACGGCCAACGACAATTGAAACAGGCCCGGGTGGAGGGTCAAACCTCGGTTGACCCGGCTATGGTGACCGTGGACGTGGATCCGGCAAGCGGCAGGCTGATAGCCGGTACCGTCGAGGCGACCATTGGAGGCCCGGCCTCTGCCTCTCGCGATCGAAGCGATTTCTCTTTTCTCGGCTGGGGCAACCACCTCACGTAAGTGTTCTTCTTGCGTCGTTTCCCGTTTTTCTTGTGATTTTCATTTTTCTTAACTTGTTACCCCGACGTTCTGTAGGCCTGACCCCCTGCCCCCTCCTGAGGTCCTCCAGTTCCTGCGCTTGCAGGATCCTCCCTACGCGGAGGCCATCCCGGAATCCTGGCCGGAGGAGATTCGCCGGGCGGCGGTGAACCTGCCTCGATCCTGGACGATTAACTGCAAGAAGGCCTCCCGGATTGTCTCCGTGCCCGACCGCCTTCGACCTGCCGCCATCAGAGCCTCCCGCGATGCCATCGCTCTGGAGGGCATCATGCTCGACTACGAGCGGGATGCGCGGACTCTGGCCGCTTACAAGGCCAACTTCCAGGCCAAGCGTGACGAGGCCGCTCGGCTGGACGAAGAGAACCAGAAGCTTCGGGAGGAGCTAGAGGTCGCCCGCAAGAGCCGGGCGGAGCTGGAAGAGGAGAAGCAGAGGGCGCTCGCCGAAGCTGAGGCGAGGATGGCTGAAGAAGTCCGCTAAGCCAAGGAGGCCCTTGCCGCGGAGACCGAAGCACGCCTGGAAGCCGAGCGTGCCCGTCTGGCCGCTGAGAACGAGTCGGCCGGATCTATGGTGTATATCAATGCCTGCGCCACTCCCTGCTTCGTCGGAATCCCGAGGCCGACTACTCCGGGCCTTTGGAGGACCTGAGGAGTTATGTCGAGTCCAATCCTCCTTCCCCGGACTATGACATCACCCTGAAGGACTTGGTCGATCGCGGGTTGGACCTGTCGTTCCTCGGCGACCCGGCGACCTTCATCTATCCTCTGGCCGACGAGGAGGTGACCGAGGATCCGGGAGTGGTAGACGAGGTGACCCCGTGAACTCTCTTCTTTTTCTTTCTCTTTTGTTTTGTCAAGTTTGTTGGCCGCGGGCCTTTTGTACTCTTCCTTTTCTCGAACTTTTTTAATGAAATCATCTTTCTTCTTTATTTCGTTTTCGTCCTTGTCTTCTTGAACTTGGTTTGATAATCTAATTAATAAGGGAATTGAATCATGATGAAAAAAGTGAAGTGCTTTAGCCGATAGTCGGGCAGTGACTTCACGAAGATGGGATTGAACTAACAATCGCTTAAATAACTTAACTAAATGATTAATGAGTGAAGTGCTTTAGCCGATAGTCGAGCAGCGACTTCACGAAGATGGGATTGAACTAACAATCGCTTAAATAACTTAACCAAATGATTTATGAGTGAAGTGCTTTAGCCGATAGTCGGGCAGCGACTTCACGAAGATGGGATTGAACTAACAATCGCTTAAATAATTTAACCAAATGATTAATGAGTGAAGTGCTTTAGCCGATAGTCGGGCAGCGACTTCACGAAGATGGGATTGAACTAACAATCGCTTAAATAATTTAACCAAATGATTAATGAGTGAAGTGCTTTAGCCGATAGTCGGGCAACGACTTCACGAAGATGGGATTGAATTAACAATCGCTTTTATTGATTACAACTTTGCGCTCGAAGAGCGATTACATTGAGGTTGCTCGTTAGGACGATGCAGGCTAAACTATTTCACCGTTACTGGTAGTATTTTTTTAGTAGGGAGGCGTTCTAAGGGTATTGGGTCGGGTTGCCCCCAAGGCTTTCTAGCTCGTAGGCACCGTTGGCTAGGCGCCTGGAGATCTTTAGGGGTCCCTCCCAATTCGGACCAAATGCCCCTTTGGGTTGCCCGACCGTCCGTCGAAGCACTAGGTCCCCGGCTTCGAACTCTCTGATTTTGATTTTCGAGTTGAAGTATTTTTCAGCCCGGCGTTTGTAAGCTATGTTTCTTTGTTCGGCGGACAACCTTCTCTCCTCCAGCAAGTCCAACTCGTTTAGCATGGCTTGGTCGTTCTCGGTCCCCACGGGTTGCGAGGTGCGGAGGCTTGGGATGATGACTTCGGCCGGGATGACTGCCTCCGTTCCGAAGGCCAGAGCGAAAGGCGTCTCCCCGGTTGCGGTACGACAGGTTGTTCTGTAAGACCATAATACTTCGGGTAGCTTGCTCGCCCATGTTCCCTTGCTCTCCTCCAACCTTGCCTTCAGCGTGTGCTTGATTATTTTGTTTACTGCCTCGACCTGCCCGTTTGATTGGGGGTGGTAAGGTGACGAGAACAACCTCTTGATTTTGTGCTTCAGGCAGAACCTCTCCATCTCCAACCCGTCGAACTGTTTCCCGTTGTCTGAAATGATTATCTGTGGGAGGCCGGATCGACAGACTATGTTGCGCCAGATGAACCTAATGACATGCTCCTGATCGATCGTTTTTAGTGACTCTGCCTCCGCCCATTTGGTGAAGTAATCCACGGCGATAATTGTGTATTTGACGTTGCCCGGGGCCGTAGGCAATGAACCAATGAGATCGATCCCCCACTTTGCGAACGGCCATGGGCTCAAGATTGAGGTGAGCTCGGTTGGAGCTTGGTGGATTGCTGGCGAATAGATTTGACACTTGTGGCATGCCCGCGCATAGTTGATCGCATCCTTCTTTAGAGTGGGCCAGAAATATCCCTGCCGGATAACTTTTTGGGCGAGCACCTGTCCGCCGGCGTGGTTCCCGCAGCGCCCCTCGTGGACTTCTACCAAGATCTTTCTTCCCTGCCCCGACGTTATGCATTTTAAGAGGGGTAGGGTGAAGCCTCGCTTGTACAACTAGTCCCCGATGATCGTGTACCGTGCCGCCCGAAGCTGTAACTGTCTTGCCGCTACTCGATCGTCTGGGAGTTGGCCGTCGCGGAGGTACTTCAGAATGGGAGTCATCCAGCTGTCCTCCTCCTGCCCCAGATTGGTTACCCGCTGGTTTGAGCTAGACGGGGCAGTCAGGTAGGTGATTGTGATTTGTGACATGTCGGCTGCCCCCTCGGATGTTGCAAGGCGGGCGAGGACATCTGCTTGAGTATTGTCGAGTCGGGGTACCACCTCTATGTGGACTTGGTCGAATTTTTCGAGGAGGTTCTTGGCTAATCCTTGGTAGGCCAACATCCTGTCGTTGCGTGCCTCGTATTCTCCTGAGATTTGGCATGTAACGAGCTGTGAGTCGCTGTAGACTTGGAGCCTCTTCACTCCCATGCCATGGCCATTTCCAAGCCGTTGATTAATGCTTCGTACTCGGCCTCATTGTTAGTCGCGTGGAAACCGAATTTGATGGCCGTCATGAACGACTGGCTGGACGGGCTGAGAAGGACAATTCCCGCGCCTGCCCGCAAAGTTGTGGAGGATCCATCGATGTACATTTTCCACGATGGCTGCTCGATCTTGGACATCGCCTCCGGGTAGGTGAGCTCGACTATGAAGTCGGCCATGGCCTGGCCTTTGATGGACGTTCGAGGAGCGTATGTGACTCCGAATTGCCTGACCTCCACTGCCCACTTGAGGCACCTGCCCGTCGTGTCTGGTCGGTGTAGCACTTGGCGAAGTGGCATTGTGGTCAGTACTTCTACTTGGTGATCGAAAAAGTATGGGCGTAACTTACGCACACTCATTACTAGCGCGTAAGCTAACTTTTCCAAGGGTGGGTACCATAGCTCGGCGTCGTGGAGTGTCTGGCTGACATAGTAGATCGGCAGATGTGTCTGCCCCTCAGCCCGCACTAGCACGGCGCTGAGAGCTGAGTCTGAGGCCGCCAAGTATAGGAAAAGCTTCTCGTCGGGGACGGGTTTGGCCAACACCTGGGCGTTTGACAAATATGCCTTCAAGTTATTGAAGGCGAGCTGGCTTTAGGGCGTCCAGTTTAGTTTCCCCTTCCCCATGCTGTCGAACAATGGTTTGCACCGGTCCCCCATGCGGGAGATGAAACGGCTGAGAGCGGCCAGGCTGCCCGTCACCCTCTGCACCTCCTTTACCGTGCGGAGAGCACTCATGTCGAGGATTGCCTGCACTTTGGTTGGGTTTGCCTCGATTCCTCTCTGGCTAACTATGTGCCCAAGAACTTACCCGACTCGACGCCGAAACTGCACTTTTTCGGGTTGAGCCTCATCCGATATTTCCTCAAGATTTCGAATATTTCGGCTAAGTGAGTGAGGTGGTCTTCTTTCTTCTTGCTTTTAACGACGATGTCGTCGATATATACTTCCATGGTCGTCCCGATTTGGTCGTGAAATATGTGGTTGACCAGCCTTTGGTAGGTTGCCCCTGCGTTCATGAGCCCGAATGGCATCCGCTTCCAGAAGTACATGTTCTTCTCGGTGAGGAAAGTGATGTGTTTCTGGTCGTCTGCGGCCATCGAGATTTGGTGGTAGCCGGCAAATGCGTCCATGAAAGTGAGCATCTCGTGCCCGGCCGTGCTGTCCACCAGATGGTCGATGTGCGGCATCGGGAAGTGATCCTTGGGGCATGCTTTGTTCAGGTTCGTGAAGTCGATGCACAGCCGTCAGGTGTTGTTCTTCTTCTTGACGAGGACGGCGTTGGATACCCATTGGGGCTTGTCATCGGGGTCGATCATCCCGATAAGCTTGTTGTCGAGCAGTTTTTTGACCTCCGTGGCAATAACCGCGTACTTATCTGAGCCGAACTTTCTTCTCTTCTGTGAGATTGGCTTGCGGGATGGATCAATGTGCAATTGGTGTGAACATACGGCTGGATCGATCCCGACCATGTCTTCGTGGGACCATGCGAACACGTCTAAATTTTCTTCTAAAAATGCGGTCATCGTTGCCCGCATCTCGTCGGACATCGATGAACCAAGTTGAACACTTACTTCCGGTCAATTCTTCATTGTGACCGAAATCAATTTTTCGATCGGACTAGCTCCCTGCTCGCCGTAGCATGGATCGTCGATCTGCCTTGTTAGGGTGTTGTCGATCTCTATGGGTTCGTACCCGAGCCTGGGCTCGAGGTCGACTTGAGTGTTTACAGGATTTTGTTGATCTTCTTCCATTGGGCGGGCAGTGGGTGGGATTTCTTCGTCTATTTCCATGTCTCTCTCCCCGATTGTGCAGATATAATCTAAATTTGCAGAATTTGAAATAAAATCGATATATGTTAAACATCCGCGTGCCATTTTTTGATTACCCTTAAGAGTCCCAACCTTCCCGGAGGGGGTTGAGAACTTGATACAATAATAGAATGCTGAGGCGGCGACTTCGAACTCGTGCTCGAATGGCCTGCTGAGAAACCCGTTATAGGTTGACGGCTGGTCAACAATAATAAAGTCGAGCTGTTTCGAAGCCTTAACCTCAGCGTCTATACTAGAAACTAATTCTACGGCTAGCCTAACTATCCCGTAGGGTTTCACTGTGGCATCGCCGAAGCCCTTGATGACCTGGTCACACGGCTCCACGTATTTCTCAAAGGAGCTGTCCAGCTGGTCGAATGCGGTCTTGAAGAGGATGTTGCAGTAAGCCCCATTGTCGACGAGCATGCGATGGACGGTGACGCCCATGATGTTGACAGACACGACCAGGGCGTCGTGGTTCGGGTAGATGACCCCAGTGCGATCCTCCTCCTTGAAGGCGAGAAGGTCTGCCTCTCTTGCCGTCATGTTGACCGGCATGGTGATTTGGTGGACGTTGTCCATGGCTCGCAGCTCACTCTTCTGTCGGCGGTTGGAGAGCGAGGTGGTAGGTGCGAACCCTCCTACGGGGGAGAGCATGTTGACCGTTCGGCGGGCTTGATGTTCAGGCATCGGTGGGCATATGAGGGCCACCTCCCGGTTCGGCTCCACGGGGTGGGCAGCGGCTTGCACTTCCGGCCTGGCCGCCGGTCTCTTCACAAACTCCTCTAGCTTCCCCTCCTCGAAGAGTCGCCAGAGTTGTTTCAGGAGATCGCGGTACTCACTTGTGTTTGTTGGGGTTGAGCTGCACCCCCGGTTTGTGGACCCACGACCGTGCTTTGGGTACCATATTCTTGTCCCGAATTTGCACGTAGACGTACTCCGGGGTGGCCGATAATTTTTCGGCCAGCTTCACCTCGACGGAATCGAAGGGTTTGAACGGCTGGGGGGCGCAGTAGGAAAAGTTCCTCCGGCTCGATGTGGTGCCTGCTTGGGTGCGGGGTTTCTCCTTCTCGGTAGGGATGCTCTCGTCCAGCCGCTGCGCCAGGATGTCCGCGTTATAGATGATCTTTCCGGCTCGCTGCCGGAACTCCGCATAGGACTTGGGATAGTCCTTGTTCATAGATTCCACAACTTCGTCTTTAGGCGGAGTCCGCCTATGATGCCGACAAGCTTGACCTCGTCCCCGACGGGCTCGCCTTCCATGATGATGCGGTCTACCCGGTCGATATACGCCCGGTCCGTCTCGTCTCTTTCCTGGGCCAAGTTGGCCATACGATTGGCGCCGGCCAGATGTGGCGCCATCGAGGAGAAGTGTTCTAGGAACAGTTCACCCAGCTGGTGGAACGAAACCACCTTCCCCGCGGGCAGCGAGGAGTACCACCGGTGAGCTCTGTCCCCGAAGGTTAATGGGAACATCCGGCACTGGGTGGCATCTGTCGCCCCCATGGAGATCATGTAGGTCGAGTATTTGCTTAGGTGGGTGACGGGATCCGTCTCCCCGTCGTATTGGCCCACCGCGGCCACGTTGATTTTTGGTTCGGCGGGGGCCCGTACCAGTATATCAGCGAGAGGGGGGTTAGGCATGTAGGCGATGTGGTGTTGTCCGTCCTACCTTTCGAGCTTGGCCTCGAGGTCTGTGACCTTCTTCAAGATGGCGGCCATAGCGCTGTCGGCCGCGGGGGGAGAACGGGGACGCCGATTGTCCCCCAGACGGTCACGGACCGACGACCTCGGGGCCGCGTCGTGTGACACCTGGGAGAGCATGCCCGTTCTCGCTCCCGGGGCCTGGAACTGGCGTTGGACTCGCAGGGTCGGGCAGCTCCCCGTGCCTGGGAACCCAGTCTGGGGAAGACGGATCCCGCAGGTCGGCGAGATACCCGCTGTGAGTCGGCCTCCTCGTCGAGGCGTCTTTTTAGATTCTGAGGCCGGGGGTTACTGGCGGCCCTCCTGGCCGTCTCTTGCTCCTGCCGTGGTTGGCTGGTGGCCCTGGACCGGGCTGGCTCCTTCCCAGGTCGATGAGTGCGGATTGGAGCGGCGTCGATTTCGACCTGGCGGCGTTCAATCATTACCTTTGTGGCCTGGAGGTCTTCCGGAGTTCTTATTGCTGACAAGAACTCGAAAGGGCCTTGGAGAGTTTCCGCCGTGGCTGGAGCCGGGGTGGCGGCCTCGCCGATATCCTCGGCCTGCTGCTGGGTTCGTATAGCTCTCGAAGTGTTCATTTTTTGGAATGGAAACAGGTAAGCCTTTCGGGAAAGGGTTTGTTCGAGGTGACTAGATGAACGAAACCGAGTTTACTTCGATATTAGTCACCCTCCTTCTAGCGCCAAAATGTTGACAGCGATTCCTTGAGGATCTCGCCGTCGGGTTCCTAACGGGTAGGATTTATAAAGTATAATGACTGGGAGCAATAAATGTGAGAGTAAATGAGCTCTCAAGAGTAGGTTTATAATAAATGTGTTGCGTTACATTTGGGCATTAAAAGCCCTATTTATAGTGTACAAGGTGGGTTTCCCCATATTTGGTTGGTGGGCCTGTGGGCCCCCCATACTCCTAGCTGGAAGGCAATGAGTGGCTACAGCCTCCCCTATGAGCCAATGAGAAGACGCCACATGGCACTGTCTCTCCTGAGATGATGGGACTTAGCCCCAACTGCCCCCTTTGACCCTGTCATATCCTCTGGACTGATGACACTAGACGTCCTCTCATAGCTGGCGCAGCCTGGGGTCGGGCAGACGGGTACACAGGTACCCGGGTGACGATTCAGGACGCGAGCACCTTGGTGGTCCTTTCCGGGTAGGCGGGTAGAGTGACTGCCTCGGAGCTCGTCGCTGGCCGCCTGACCCCCGGGCCTGTGGGTTTAAGTACCCTGCCCGACAGCTCCCGGAGGTCCGCATCGGGTAGCTTCTACCTCCCCGCCCGCCTGCTTATCCAGGCGGCGGATTACTCTCGTCCGAGCCCGCTACAGTAAGTGGGTTCATGCTCGATACCCGATGGGTCGGGTAGTTAATATCGGGCTTAACACTCATCACTTGAGCTTTCATCTCTCGTCTGCAACGAGCGTTTACTATTAAAGAGAGCAAACTTGGATACTTTCTAGGTCTAGAGGTCGCTTATACATTACAATGTCTTTTTCTGAATCAGACTAAGTACGCTGAAGACATTTTTAAGCAAATTGAACTTGAAGATGTTAAGTTTGACTCCATTTCATTTGGCGTTGGTTTTCAACTTGGTGTTATTGGTACTCTATTTGATGGTTTTACCTTATACATATCTTCTGTTGGCGTTCTGCAGTATCTTACTGTGATTCAACCTGATATATACCTTATTGTAAGTATGGTGAGTTAATTTCTACAACAACTAATAATCCAGCACTTACAGACTGTCAAGCATATTCTTCGATATGCTAAGGATACTCTGGATTGTGGGTATTTTTCTCCTCTAGCTCAACTTCTTCTTTGATGGGCTACACTGATGCTAATTGGTTAGGTGTCCAAGGATTTGGTATTCCACTTATGGGTACTCCATCTATTTTGGTTGTAATCTAGTGTCTTGGAGTGCTCTGTGCTCAAATACAACCTACTGTCTCTTGTTCCACTAAGTCTGAGTATAGAGTTTTTTTAAACCTGCCTCAGAAATGATCTCACAGACTCATTTTCTCAAAGAGTTCCAGGTTTATTTTGGAACACTCATATTTTGTTATGTGACAACATTAGGGTGAAACAACTAATATCCTTCAATGAATACCCTATAATGAACCAACTAATATTGTTTAGTGAAACCAACTAATATCCTTGAGTGAATACCCTTTAATGAACCAACTAATATTTTATAGTGAAACCAACTAATATCCTTCAAACTTGTTCACAGTGAAACTTTGTCTTGCTTTATTATAGGGATTGACTTACATTATATCCTTGTATTTGTAATTTTGTAAAATATTCCATAAAATAAATAATTAACTTAGTTTTAATTAGATGCGCTCGGTGTAAAAATTCTTCGAAGAAAAGGGGAATGAGAATGCGAATGAGAATATACATATGATAATTATAGTGGTTAATGAAAATAAAAGTTGATTCATAATATTATTTTTCTTTCAAATAAAGTAATTCACTACAAGAAAATAAAGAATTGCCTACAAAATTAGAATGACGTATGAAATTTTCCAACAAAAAACTTTATAGTAGGGATTGCCTACAAAATTTTCTAATCACATAAGCATCTTCATTTTTCTCAACCTAAAAATAATTTGCCTACGAAATAAAAACCCTAGGTAATTAATTACCTACAAGACATTTGCCTACAAAAATTTGTATACAACAGAAATTCCATAGATAAATTATTTATAGGTGGAGAAAAAAGATGTTTATATAATTATAAAATTTTGTAGGCAATTCGTAGGTAGTTCCCATTTGATTACCTTTATCTCATGGGTTGAATAGTCAGCTTTTTTCTTTGAAGATGAAATTTAATGAGTGGACAATTTAATATAGGTAGATTTACTTTCAAGTGGAATCTAATCTAGAATTTTTATTTGGATGTAGATTATTTAGTTATGAAACTATGAAATAATTTCATTTTATTTAAAATTTTATATTTATTAAGAAATTGTGAATTAATTTATATTTTGAGTAGATCTTGTATGAGACCGTCTTATGGCACGAAACAATGAGAATGAGTGTAACTAAGACATTGACTCATTAACACTTTGATATGGGTGGTGTTAATTTGTGTGGTCTCATGCTATGAGACAGTTTTATACAAGTTTTTATCTTAATTTTTTTAAGAAAGATATCGATGACACAATGTCGTGGACGTTATAACAATTTACATGACAGTGAAGTAGGTATTGTCCAGATTCTTCGTAATAAAATATTCGTAGGTTGGCGTCGAGCCGTAGACAAGGGAATCCCATTATAATCGCCAACTGATATGCATCACGTGCCCAACTTACCATTCATTTATTTTCTTATCTCGCCAGCCTAGATAACAAAAACACCTTATAAAACTTGGATTTTTCTATCAAATTCAATATATTACCATTTAAATCTAGTCCATTGGTTAAGCTTTTTTTTTTTTTTTTTTTGTTTAAAGTTAGGGCCGTTTAGTAACTGCGGTAAAATTTATTTTAAATATTTTATAATTTTAAATATTTTATAATTTTAAATATTTTATAAGTTATTTTTAAAATTTATAAAATATGGTAATTTTTAATTAGCTTATAAGATGCTAAATACATTTTATCAATTTTTATTTTTGTGCAATTCTATATTACGACTTTTTAATAAATTTGTTGAACTGATGCGCTGTGAAATTTTTGGTATTTTTTTAAGGTGTGGTAATTCACCCTGTTAAACAGAAAATAATATGGTTAAATCTTCCTCATTTTATATGATTAAAACAAATTTTCAGGCTCCTATGTCATATATTTCCTGATCCTTTTCTTGAGTTTTCTAGTGAGCCACCTGTACCGTCCCCTTAAGTGTGTGATTCTCCGACCAATCATTTTGATTTGATCTGCCCTTTCTATGAATTTTTTGATTTTCATCTCCTCTTGCTTACAATCTTTTGATAATTTTCTCTCTTAATTCTCCCTTGATAAGACATACCCAAACCCAATACTTGAAGAAAACCCTAGTTGATTTAGTGCCGCTGCTGCACCTGTCAGCTGCATTCACTGCTATAGCTTGGCCGCCGCCGTTCGTGTCCATTACAACTACCACACCACGCCAGAAGAGCCCAAAAGAGTGTAGATCTACAGTTGCCGATACCGCCCCTCACGGTCACCACCACACGACTGTCCTTGCTGCCGTTGTCTCTCATTTTCTTTTATTTAAGACTTTTCTCTTGTTGTATGTTTAGATCAACGGGTCGATATTCGTCGGTGCCGTAACCCGTAATTACAGTGTCTATTTATAGGTTGACTCATTGGATTGTTTCATTTTGTTTCCTTTTTATTTTTGTTTTTTGTTATTTAGTTTTTGTTCTTCTATTTTTCTTGTTTTCTTCTGGGCTTGGGGCCATTGTGTTTTTCATTCGTGGTAGTGTGTCAGATGATTTTTTGGTCTCTTCAATCTATGTAACTGCTATGATAACTAGGAAGAGGGGATGCATTGAGGATGAAGATGGTCAAAAACACCTTATTCTGAAGATAACAAATAGAAATTTTAATTTTATTACGCGTGCATTTATCTCTTATTTTAACTCTCTAAATGTTTGAAAACTTAGCCTAAAGTGGTGTTGTATTTTCATAATTTTGTATTAGGCTTTATTTTTCTTTAAAAAATAATAAGTTTCAGGCACTTGACTAAATTTTTGTTGGTCGAGACACGTACAGTGCCCGACGTGAGATATCTAATGGGGCAAAATTGAATAACTCCAGTAACCAAATCAGCCAAAAGTGAAAAAAAATCATTATATATCGAATAGCAAATGTAAGTATAAATTATGATAGAAAAAATAAAAATCAAAAGCTTATGATTTCCTTTTAAAATTAATCATTCACAGTATGGATAAGATAAATCTTGCAAGGGGCACGAGGAATCTGCCTACCTGTGGATCCCCAAATTGGACTGACAATCCTCAATTTTTTTCACCATTGTGTTTGGAATAAACAAAATTTAGAATGTTTGGCTGAGCTATTGGAGGTGAATGAGTATAAATTAAAACTATATTCCCTCTACTTTATAGTAAATTTTACTATTTTTTTCAATTCATCCTACAATAATTTTTATATTGTTCAAATAGAAATAATATTACTTTGCTGTTTCACTTTTTTTTTTTAAATATTAGTTATAATTTAATTATATTTGTAATAAGCATAATGTGTTATGAATTAAAAAATACAAACGATTTCCATAGTAATTAAAATACCTTGCTATGAATAAAAAATATTATACGTAAAATAAAAAATATAATTGGTCTTTTGTGAAAAGAACATTTTAACTGAATTATTAGGGTCCATCATTTTGCAATGTTACTTTTAGTGTAACTAGTCGTCTCGTACGTGCGTTGCACATTGTTGATGAGTTTACAAGAATAGTTGACATGCTTATTTTTAGTTGTATATCAATTTGTATAGGTCTAAATCTAAGTTGAAATGACACAAATGGAAGTATGAAAAGTATAAAAGAATCAAATTAGACATTGATAAATAAACATAATTAAGAACAATTTTTGCAAGACTTGCATTCCTGTAACATCCTTAAAAAAGTGATTAGTATTTGATTGAAATGACAGAAACAACCATCACACCAAGGAGCATTTCAAGTTTTCCCCTCCAATAATATAATCCTCAAGGCTTCACATCGAAGATTTCATGATCCATGTGTTACAGTCTCGATTTTTATCCCTCTCAATGATAGTGAGTCAATATCTCTTTCCATTTGCCATTTGATGCAAATTCTCTTGAAGTAAATTTATGTCGATGAGACAAGGAAATTTCTCTCGCAACCATATAAATTATGCTAAATAAGTAGCAACAATTACAAAAATTGTGTATAAAAATATAATAACGATTTTTTACTCATACAAAAATCATAACTTAAAATTGAAATTTAGTAATGGCAAAAGGCACTTAGTCTTCCTATTTACTCTTGTACATATACGAATCTAGACTTGCAATGTAAGAGAATAAAAAATTTAAAGGATTGAAGTGACGAACTTAATGCATCAAATGTAACATATATACATACTTATAATTATGTTTTAAACACCAAATATCTTGAAGCATTTCTTACAACACCATTAATTCAAGGGTTCGTTATTTTAGGCATAGTCGAATAAGGTGGTTGAAATCGTGTGAGTAGGCATCATCATCACTTTATAATTAAAAGGAGATGAGAAGATTAATATGATGGTGCGGCGCCATAACCAATAATTGCATAAATTATAAACGTCGAGTGACAAATAGCTAGATGGACAAGACCAAGGTTATCATCAATAAATCACATTCTCCAACTTACATGTATTAATTGTTGTCGCTAATCTTCTCCCGTCCTTTGTCCACTCCTAAATGTAATCAATTTTTCACTTATGTTCCACCACCCAGCATAACTGCAGCTAAAAATAATTAGACACCCACGTGGTGATAATATTACTTTGGCACTTTAAGGTATATGCATAGAGTATTACGAGAAACTATTGTAATGTAAATAAACAATGTGCAACATTCCTTCTTAAGAAACGCTATAGAGTTTATCATTAAATAGATATATATTTAAGTAAAAATGATTAGTTATATCAAACTGAGGATCATATATGTAATGATTTTCATTTGCATTAATACATGGTCTTATGACCTCAACCTTATTCCCAAAGGAGTTCGTTCAGAATTATCCTCATAATGTAAGCACTGACCAAAATGTTTTAGGCAAACCTTTTCTGCTAAATCTTATAAGATTCATGTCAGTTTCTAATCGATGTTTCAAGAAATATCCAAGGGTCTAACACTGCAAGATAATATATATATATATATATTGAAAGTAATACCCAAGGTTTTTAGGAAGACTGGTACAAAAACACACTTTATTCCATGAAAGCCCATTCAAGGCATGTTTGTAAATAGGCCACAAAAAAAAAAAAAAAAAACAGTGTCATAAGTGCCGAAGAAAGCAGTTCAACCTTATCAATGAAAGACACAAAATAACATTTATGTCTGCTTAACTGATGTTACTTGGTATCCATATCCATCAAAATACTTGAACGAAAAAATATTAAGGTTGTGTTTGGATGGAGGGATTTGAGTTATGAATTATAAATTTACTTCACTTGTTTGGGTAAGATATTCAAATGGATGAATTTCAAATACTTAGCTTTAATCCTAGTTCAAATTGGATAAATTTTAAATATTTAGCAAAACTATGTCATTTGAAATCTATTGATTTTTAAATTCATTTATTTTCAAATCCCTTGGATTTCAAATGGCTTTAGCTAAATACAACCTAAAAAAGAAATCATTATGATCAAAACTATGTCCAATAACAATGGGAAAGAAATGTATACTGTAGGACATTGTCAATTTTTTCTTTTCCACCAAATTCCTAATGAATAATGAAAATACCTTTTTTTTCTTTTTAAATATCATGTGTTTTGTATTATATATAGTGTTAAGAGTTGGGTGTCTTGTGAATGCTAAGTCATATTTTAGAATATGAGATAAAGTAGTAGGTAAAAACAGAGCTAACATAACTTGACATTTTGAATTCCCAAATCCATCCGTGGTTAATCAAAACAGAAAAATCAAAGCTTTCTAAATATGGGGAAGAGGTAATTCCATCATACATAAATATAAGCTTTCACCAAAAAAAATAAAATGTTAGTCTTTGACCAAGAAATACACAAGAGATTCATAAAATCCATAAAAGAGAAAAGCAAGACAAAGTATAAAGTGAAAATGGTTCATACATGAATTATTGAAGGGTATTAGTTGCTTTAATTGAAGAGTGTTAGTTGTTTTTACTAAAGAGTATTATTTATTTATTGGAAACAAATTAAAAAATCCTCTGAGACCCGCTGAAATTAATTGCAAGAAGGTTCTCATAAGTTATGGGAGAATGAAGGTGGGAGATGAAAGGTAAGAAGTCAAATGGTAACTTGTAACTTTGGCGTATGAAGTTCAGGGATGTAAATGTGGAAAAATAGAAAACATGAGGATAAAATCGTCCGAAAATGTTTCTCAAATACATGTCACTTTTTAATATAGTATAAATATAGATATTATGATGAACAGTCAAGCTTAATTCCCACAAATTTTAATCAATTTTTACTTTCTATGCTTAATCAATATTTAAATATATAACAAAAATTAGTATTCTATTAAAAATAAATTAAATTTATGAATGTGTTATAATTATATATAATGATAGCATACATAACAATTACAATATTTTATTTTAGTAAAACAAACGGTAGGAAATACAGTGTTGCTCACTAATATTGGATAGATAGAGTAGTTATTAAAAGAACAACCTTTTATTTTTGTGGAGGCTTAGTAACACATACTTACCCTTATGATAACACCTACTTGTCGTTATAGTAAAACATTTGGGAGGGATTTTTTTCTATTTTGTCTCGGTGAATTTTTTTTTTTTTGGAAAATTCGTTCTATCCATTTATGATTTGTGACTTTTTTTGTCTTTCCTTAAATATGCTATAATGGTACATAATATATTTTACATGAGGAGACTTGCTCTTTTATTCATAGAATTTGATCTTGTATTTAAATTTTAATATTTGTTAAAATTATATATTCAATGACTACAAATTAGATAATTTATAAAGAAGAGAGGGATAAGAGAGAAAGTACATTCAATAACTATGATACAAAATAATTTTAATTACCAACTATAGCATTCGACTTGTATTTTGTACCGTTTTAATTACCAAAAAGCATACTAATAGTCACTTACCTTTTGCAGTTTGAACCATTAATATTTTGGGTAACAAATGATTGAATAAAATGTCAAAATACTAATTTGATATATGATTTTTCACAACAATATACACATATACATGATATAAAAACAGCCCCTCATCTGATAATAGATATGTCAAAATAGCACATTGTAACAAAGTGAAAATGTTGAAAATAAAAAATTATAAAAATCTTTACACAACAAAGAAAAAAAGGTAAAATGTATGGATCTCCCACACCACTATTCAAAAGTCTAAAATACTACTCTATTATAGAAGCAACACTACATCTTGCAACGTTTTTTTTTTTTATATATATTAGAGAATATTACAAAATATTATGAGGTCTATTTATAAATAAAATAATTGTTTATAAAAAAATATAATCAATATGGCCATAATATCTTCAAATATATCACAAAAAAAAAAAAAAAAATACACACACACAAATTATAGCATACACTCAAGTGCACATCATGCACTTGGATTTTAAACTCAATTTTAACTTCAATTTTGATTTTATTAAAATACACATAAACACACCGAACTGTATTTTTTTGCCATTTGGGTATTACTGATGTCTTTTTGGGGTATTACTGATTTTTATTTGAGATATTTCTTTTTCAAAATTCAAGTGCATATTATACACTCAAGTGCACACTAGAACTACTAAAAAAATATTGCTAACTAATATTGAACGGAGAGAGTATAAGGACAACTATGTGTTTCTTATTTTGTTATTTATTTATTTAAACTACATAATTTTTTTTTTTTTTGTGTGTGTATTGGTTTAGTTCATGTAATAACAAACATTTCTCCATACGTAACATATTGTGTTCATATATTAACACATTTTTTAATATTTTACATATGTTAAGTATATAAAGACAAATATTTTCTATAAAAGCAAATATCTATTACCTATATTTATAGTGACACATACCCATCCTTACAATAACTCATGTTTGTCCGTATAATAACATATGAAACGTTGGGAGCCAAATTTTATATTTTTGCCATTGCACGATTCTTCTGATTCAATCCGATAAAGATTCATAATTTTTTTTTTTGTCACGGATATTTGATACGGGAAATATTTTATTTATTTGTTTATCATTATTAAAATACTAAAAACTAAATAATTTAGGATGGGAAAAAACAGATTTTTCTTTAAAATATTAAAGTCTGACCAAAACACGGCCAAATTAATTCACAATTAATTATTTTCCTTCATAAACACACAACTCTGCAAAAGATTCAAAAACATAATTCCCATCGTGTCCCTCCCTTCCGCCTTTATAAACCTACTCCTCTACCCCCTTTTCCATTCATTCATTCTAAGCCCGATCAAAAACCTAACAATGGCGTCGTCTTCCACAATGTCCCTCCTTCTCTTATCTCTTTCTCTCTCCGTCTTTCTCGCCCAAACATGGGCGTCCGATATGTCCATCATCTCCTACGACGCGAAGCACGACCTCGCCGGGCCGGGCCTCCGGTCCGACGACGAGGTCTCGTCGCTTTACGAGGCGTGGATGGTGAAGCACGGAAAGTCCTACAATGCTTTGGGGGAGAGAGAAAAGAGGCTCGAGATTTTCAAGGATAACCTGAGGTACATAGATGAGCAGAACGCGTTGGCGAACCGGACGTACAAGCTCGGCCTGAACCGGTTCGCCGATTTGACCAACGAAGAGTACCGGAACACTTTTCTCGGGGCCCGGCCCGATGGTAAACGGCGGTTGACCGGTAAGAAGAAGAGCGACAAGTACGAGCCCAAACTCGGCGATAGCTTGCCGGATTCCATTGATTGGAGAGAGAAAGGCGCGGTCGCTCCAGTCAAAGATCAAGGCAGCTGTGGTAACTATTTTCATCCCCTTTTCAATTTTATTCAAACGCGTGTGAATCCTATTTTTGTGGAGTATTAATTGGTATTGTTACTCAATCACAACTGTGTATAACTATATGTGATCTTATAATTAGGATCTATTAGCTATTTACAAATAGATCAGTGTGAGCGATCGATGGTCAACTCACTCACAATTTGTCATTTCAAAGTTTGTTTTGAGTTTCGATTTTGTGTTGGGTAGTTGATTTTACATGAATTTGCTGTATAATTGGTTGATCTTTAGGATTCTCAGGATTTACACTGCCTCTGATTGGCTGCAATTAAGTATATTTATTTATTAATTTGGTTGTTGATAAGTTTTTCTAAAGTATAGCAGAAAAAGGGGGAGGTATTTGGTCTTTTAATGGACGGAAATGCTTGAAGATGGGTGTGGGGATATTTTCGAAAAATAATTATAGATGGTTTTCCTTAATCAGTGGGTTGGGCAGGATATTTTAGGTATTAATTTGATTGATATTGGATAAATATATCATTTTTAATCATTTATTGTGGATTGAACATGATTGGCCTACACTCTGTCAAGCGTTTGCTAATGGCTGGTTTAAAAAAAGAATATATTTCTATTAGATGGACCTCTTCCACACGGCAGTTCAATCTACAGTTACAGAAAATAGGAAAATGGTTTTTATATATATATATAATAGCTTTTGTCTTCTTTCCTCCTTTGTCTTTAAGAAAAGAAATAAGTCATATTCGAGATAAATAAAAATAAATAAATGTTGGGATACGGGGAAAGTCCCATAAAAGTTCAGTTACAGTTGCATTTTCCTACCTTGCAAATCACCATAAAATAAATATATTATAAATTGTGGGGCAACCAATTTCTAATCAGATTCGAATGTACTGTGTTGAGTTGGGATGTGAGTCAATTTGAGACTCATGAAAATTTGCATAGAATTTTATGATGCCTATATTATAATGGTTGTTTTCATCTGATTGTAAAATTAGTCATGATACTTAGTTGTTACTTAAAAAGAGTATACACTCAAAACTCGCTACCACCTTGTAACATGCTTAAAGTCGTTATTTATGAAGTACTATAATGAAAGGAAGGCGGCTAGTTTGTCTGCACTCTATTTACTAAAGGACAGACAAGTTGACCCTTTGTTAAATACTCGTCACTAGGAATATCTATAAATTAATGTCATGTATTAGGTACAAACAAGATAAATTTCCTCGTAATTAATTGGTTGAGTTGTGGAAGTAACTAGGTACTTTTGTTATGATCAAAATACATCATCAAGATTCTTGAAAATGGTACATTCAATTGATGTGTTGTAACTTTTGTAGGGAGTTGCTGGGCATTCTCTACAATTGTTTCTGTGGAGGGTATAAATCAGATAGCCACTGGAGAGTTGATCTCACTTTCCGAGCAAGAGCTCGTGGATTGCGATACATCGTATAATCAAGGGTGCAATGGGGGTCTTATGGACTATGCATTTGAGTTCATTATCAAGAATGGGGGTATTGATACTGAGGAAGATTATCCTTACACAGGAAGAGACGGCAGATGCGACCAGAACAGGGTAAGTTCTGATTGTTTCCTCATTTGTTTTCCTGTAATGCTGGAACACTAGCTTTATCAAGAATTCAAATTTGCATTAAACGTTATCCCTATTAATTGATATGCAGAAAAATGCCAAAGTTGTGTCCATTGATGGCTACGAAGACGTGCCTGAAAACAACGAAAAGGCTCTGCAAAAGGCCGTTGCCCACCAACCAATAGCCGTTGCCATTGAAGGTGGTGGAAGAGACTTCCAGCTCTATGAGTCGGTAAGTTGTATATGCTATGGCCTTCGTTTGCTTTTTTAAGTATTAGGGGGTTATCGATGGCCACTACCTCTTTAACATTTTGTTTAGTATCTCATATTTATTTAACTAAGAGACCGGCATTATGCAAGGCCCGGGACTATTTTGGGTTTTTTGTGGATTCAATCATGGAAAGGGCAGTTATAATCCCAATCCTGATTCATACGCATTATTTTTAAACTGGCCTATCTGCTCTTACATTATTGGACTGCCAAGGTAAATTTGAAAGTACATCTTATCAAACCAAATTCTAATACATAGTCACTTTTACAAATTTATTTCACTTCCTAGACACCAAACGATATATGTACAAAAGTATAATGCACATCCTGCAATACTATATCACTGCTTATCCCGCACATGCAACTGAACAATCCCATGATATCTTATTCCTTTACTCTTGAATCTTTTCAGGGTGTGTTCACAGGAAAGTGTGGTTTAGACTTGGACCATGGAGTAGCTGTTGTAGGATATGGCACTGATAAGGGAAAAGATTATTGGATTGTTAGGAACTCATGGGGTCCAAGCTGGGGAGAGAAGGGGTACATTAGGATGGAACGTAATGTGGCTTCTAAATCTGGTCTATGTGGTATTGCTGTGGAGCCATCTTACGCAACCAAAACGGGTGCAAATCCACCTAACCCAGGTCCGTCTCCCCCATCCCCCGTCACACCTCCTTCTATGTGTGACGACTACTATGAATGCCCTGAGAAAACCACCTGCTGCTGTGTGTATGAATACGGGAAGTACTGCTTTGCGTGGGGGTGCTGCCCCCTCGAGGGTGCCACTTGCTGCGAAGACCATTACAGTTGCTGCCCCCATGAATACCCCGTGTGCAATGTTCGTGCTGGCACCTGCTCGCTTGTAAGTACTTGTGTTCCTGTTTCTGTTTCCTGAAGTTTCTTTTGTCCCCTTAAATTGCGTAAAGATCACGACTTTTGATTTAATTGCAACAAAAATTACGACTTTAACATCTCAATTGCAATTGAGACACCATACAAGTCAAAAGGTTGTGATTTTTGCGACAATTAATCCTTTTTCTCCTTGATTGGGTACTAAGCATTTTGTTTGGTAATGCAGAGCAATGACAACCCACTGGGAGTGAAGGCGATGAAACGAATTCTTGCACAGCCGATTGGGACCTTCAGTAAAGAAAAGAAGCTGAGCAGTTCTTGAGCAATTGTCTGAAATATAAAGCGGCAGGGGTGGATGAAGGGAGATTTAGGATTGAAGAAACCATGTTGGTGCCTGATGATTTATTATAGGTACCTTTTGTGGAACACTCTTCTGTCGCTTGGGCCGAAGTCGTTGATTTGTACATGCTTTCAGGATTCGAATCAGAAGAACAAAAAACATATATTTGTTCCGTGATTTCTCTAATTATTGTACAGTTGCATTCTAATTTATGATTAAGAAGAAGCTGCTTTGATGATCAGCAGCACACGGTTCTCCAGAATTGTGTTTGTACTTTCTTGTTATTCATACAATCGACCAAACTTTTTTAATTTGGAATTATTTTATTTCCATTTCTTATTTAGCATCGCATCGCATCTTTAATACGTTTATTCTCCATTTGAGTTGTGTTTCCTTGCATTCCAGTTTTTTGTTGTTTCGGTAAACTCATGTTTGAGTCTGGTTTTTAGCCTAGGTTGCTTATCAACAATTTGTCATTAGATTATTTTATGACTTATTTGTTGTTATTTTCACTTTTATGTTGTGGTAGTGTCCACTACTCAAGAACTCGATGCTCGACTTTGGTAGTGTCAGGAACAAATCAGGAGTCGGTTTTCAAAATTATTTCATACCTCAATTTCTTCAATAGTCAAAGGGATTTTATTCATTTCCACCGTAATTAAGTTCACGCAACCCATTTTCCATTTCCCATTTCCCAAATCTCTTACGTTCACCTTCACATTTTTTTCTTGCACTTTTAACTAGATCCATTTTGATTCTTGAGTCAGCTAATGTTATTTTCAATGAAAGCATGTACACTTAATTATCACATATAATGTCGACTAAGACAACAACTAATACCCGGTCCCAAAAAAAAAAAGAAAACAACTAATACCCATTTAAATTAAATCACATTTTCTTTTACCTATGAAATTATTAAATTTCTTTTTACACATTTCACACGCAAAACCCTAAATATATCCTCTTATTAGAAGGGTGGTTATTCGCGACAGTATTTCATGATCGATACAGTGTAATAATTAATATCATCACGGTCACAATTTGTTTTAAGGCGTGCCTGAGGAATTAAAAAAATGACAAAGTATGAGACGGTTTCATACAAATTTTTTCCTAAAAATAATTAATGCTATTTAAAATTAAAAGTAATATAATTTAATAAAAATAATTAATACTATTTAAAAATTCACTTAACTTTATCGGTGAAATTAGTGTAGGTGAAACTTAGTCCGTAAAAGTTTATGAGAAATATGTATAAGAAAATAGGAAAATAATTGTTCCTTTGAAGGGTGAGTAGAAAAATATCAGTTTTGTATCCACGACTCCACGTAAATAAGAATAAATAATATGGTGGAGTAGGATATAATTGTCCAATTATGGGCAATTGGGCAGGCACTTCCGTAGATGGTTTTTATTTTTTTATAAAGCAATAATTAATCAAAGTCATCAATTGAAAAAGTGAAAGGGCCAAATCCAGAGCCACCACCTCTACTTGATAGCAAGTTGGCAAATATATTGATTTTATTTTTAGCTATAAAACAATCATAATATGTCCCCTACCTTCCAAATGGCAAATACCACATTCATGAATTTAAGATGGAGGCATTTCAAAATCACTTGAATTAGAGTTGATACATATAATTAATCTAAAATCCTTAAAAAAAATTCAAACAAAAGTGATGGATTTAAATCCATATCAATCCAAGTAACCACCAATTGGTTAGTTGATATTTATATTTCAAATTCATCTTCACATTATTAAATTAAAAAACTAGTAATTTACTCATCAATCTAGTATGGATTATACTTGAATTTTTCCATGGTTGAGAAATAGAAAAAGATCATTACAATCAACAACTTATGTTTCCATAAAATATGTTAATATAAACAATTCCATGACATGCAAGCAAATAATAAACCTAGTAATTATAATGATAGAGAGGTTCAAATCCTAAACCTACGACTCCATCATCCAATCCAATGTGAGCCCTTGATTTCCCATCTCGACCTTAACGTCAAGGCCGGAAGAAAATTCATCAAAATTCGAAACACATTCATCGCCCTTCAACTTCAAGTTGCCAAAATGTGGGACCCCGGGCAGGAGGGGTGGAATAGACCACATGGGCCCATTAATCTGTGGGGTACAAAGGGACTTAGAAGGCAAATCATCCAAGATTTGCCTCTTATGTTCGACCACATTCCCCGTCTGGATTGGAAGAAACGGCCTCTGAATCGCGTATATTCCCGGTATGCTTTGAATGTAGCTGAACTTCCTCTGTATGTTTAGCACCATATTGAGGTCCTCATCAACCTACACGAATCAAGGGTCAACATCAAATCTTTCCAAAATCGTATCAACACAAACATTGATTATTAACAACCTTATCGAACGACCCAAGCTGGATGGCGCCTTCTCTAACGGATATTAGCGCGATCGTCTACCATAAATATTACAAACTTCATTCATCAGAAACAGAGCAAAAAAACACAGGATTTCAATCTGCATTTTTCTTTACCTCAATGCCTGACCTAAACTGAGCCTCCCATGCTCTTGGTTGCTGTAAAAAGTTCAACAAATTAAGCAGTAAAAACTACAAACGTAAAAACATTACATCTTTTTTTTTTTCTTTTCCTCACAGGATCAATGGACACATTCCATGATGAAATGAAGGTGGGGTCAGTTTCTTGTGGGCTATCTCTAAACACCCATTTATGGCTGTTATCTGATGCAACTTTACCCACCAATCTTGTAAAAAAAAAACAATACAGTAAGAATCCATCATAATTACTATTGTATTAGAGAGTCAATGTATTAATGATATTTACCCTTCTCCATAATTGTAGACTTCATGAGTCAACTTGAAGAAAATATCAGCACCAAATTCATTTCCAGCTCTTTCACAACTACAGAAATCACAGAAGCCGTCTTCCCACACAAGAATCCTGAAACACATATAAGAGTAAGTAAGTTTCTTGTAAACCAGTTTCACCTTTCCCTTAAAGCGGCATTAGCTGTTTTCATTATACAGTATTACTACCAGACTCACATTTTTTAATAAAACAACTAATACTATTAAAAAAATACAAAATGCAAACAAGTTTCACGGTGAAAATGGTTACCAAATATTATTAATTGATGAAATTTACCAGTTTCTCTTGTTGCCCTTTGCTCTATCAAGAAGTGTTCCTCCATGATCCCACCTGGGAAAGATCAAAACATGACAAAAGAATCAAGAAAAGTGTGAGAATGAAAATGGTTTTTTATTTTGGAAGAAAAAAAAAGGTTACTTTGGAGGTGGGTAATTTCTTGGAAGAATCTTCCAGAAGACAGCATACACCCACTTTGAAGGAGTGGAAGAATCAGAGCATGCACAGAAGCTTCTGAGAGTGTGCTGTAATAAAGAGTTGAGCATAGGAAGGGTAGCTTCCATTATTGAATTGAATGAATGTAAGGAAAGAAGAATTTTTTGTTCTTCCCCCACTTAAAGGGAGAAGAGAGGAAGTGTGTGGCCTTGTACTATATATTTTTTTTGGACGAAATAATGCTAAATTCCATCATCACATGCTCTTGTTTTTTCTTGTGGTTTGTATCGCGTTTTGTTTAGTGAAATTCATTATGGCATTAAAAAAAATGGGGAGCTTCCTTACTGGTTTATTATTTATGCTTATCAAAGAAATAATCCATAAATGAATAGCATTTTAACAACTGTTTTTTTTCCAAACTTAAAATGGACTTTAAAAATTTAATTGCTTTTGTAGTGGCGCAGATTAAATCACGATTTTCTTCGAATTGTGATTTAATATGAATTTTGGTAAATAAAATTTCAATTTAGAATTTCTATGCAATTCGAACCAATGACAGATTTGCTACTTGCTATTAGTTTGAATTGTAAAAATAAATAATTAAGGTTATTTTTAATCAAAATTTAAAAGTCTAGATGTGATGCTCGAACTTCTTACAACCAATGCATTATATGCATTTTATATTTTTACGTGTCATTTATGATTGCTTGCATTTTAATTATTTGTTTGCTACTTGCTATCTTGAATTAATTTATATTGCTATTAAGTAATTATTATTTTTTTATATATTTAATTTAATGGTGATAAAATTAGTTATAAATGATTGAGATCTAGTGATATTTGAGTGAATAATGCAAATAATTTGTTTATGGATAATATTAATTAAATACATGCAAATAAATAAATAATACAATTTTTTTAAGATGTAAATGACACTAATTAAATGAGTTGTTAATAAAGTACATACTTGATTTTTTAATAAGTAGCTACGTTGATAAGCTTATCATGAAACTATTTTAAAATATCATATATCTGATTAGGAGGGGTGTATTGGTTATAGAGTCTGTAAGAATTTTTTTGGACTTTTAAAGTCTGGGGGTATTCAATCTAGATTTTCAAAAGTCTTTAAAAATCATGAGGTATTCAATACGGATTTTAAAAAGTCCTAAAAAATCTTTAGGTATTTAACAGTTTATGACTTTTAATACTCCACAGATTTTTTTAAATTTTCCTTCCAAAATATGAATAGATTTCACTCTTCAAAATCTCTTCTAATAACCAGAGATTTCTACAGATTTTGAAAAGTCTTAAAAAAATCTTTAGGTATTCAACAGTCTATTGACTTTCTTTGATTCTTTTCCATTGGGATGTCAACGGGGTGGGGACGGGGGGTCATTCCCCATCTCCGTCCCTACAAAATAAATGGGGAAATTTCTCCCCCATCCCCACCTCATCGGGGGTCCCCGTCTCGCGACGATTCCCCGTTCCCTGCCTAATTATTTTTTTATCTCATTTTTAAAATATAAAAATATATTTAAATTAAAAAAAATAATCATACACAACAATTACTTTAAGTTGTTGTTAAAAAAAATAATTTAAACAATTTGAAGAACCTCTAATTCTAATATGTTTAATTAACATATATACTAAAGTGAAAATAGTATAATTTGGAACTAATAACATAATATTAAATAAAAAAAATATAATTTTTAATAAATAGTTAATTGAGTAGGAATCTATGAAATATTTATTTGTAATTTACTTTAACATTAAAATTATATATGAATATATTAATATTAATTATATAAAAAGTAATACGACTCCCCGCGGGGAACGAGACGGGGATCCCCTGGGCTGAGAATACTATCCCGGTCCCGCCTACGGGGCAAAAAAATTTCCCGTCCCTGTTTGCTTTGGGGATACCCGCCCCGTTGTCAAGTCTACTCTTAAAAAAATATAAATATATTTTACTCTCCAAAATCTCTTCTAACAACATGAGACTTCTAATGAGGGCGAGGTATAACGGTGATGGAAATGAAGATGAAATAATAATGTATTTTTTTTCTAAATAATTTGAATAACTTTTTTTTATATATAAGTGTGTCCCTTATATATTTGCATCAATGGTTCCAGCGCCGGAGTCTATGTAAATCCATGTAAATCAATAAAAAAAATGTATTCCACAATCTTGTAAAGTCTATGAAAATCCAAATAAATCAATAAAAAAAGTCAGTCAAACTTTGCATGCAGTCTATAGATTTTCTAAATCCACAGACTTTTTAAAGTCCAAAAAAATCCAACAGAATCTCAATTGAATACACCCCTCTAGGAGTATCATTAATTTAGGTTCAAAAATATTTACTACAGTTTTAATATAACACCACTGACCCAAATTAATGATATCCAATAAAATTATTGATACTCCTAATTAAATATTTGATATTTTAAAATTGTTTAATGGTAAGTTTATCATAAACTATTTTTATATAATACTTTGTTATTATATAAATATGAGAAATTTCGTTATATATTTGTGCAACTTGTGGTATGTGTTTTCAGTAACTCTTAAGTAATTAATAAATATATTATAATATATTAGTAGTAGATAAATGATACACTAAAATAAAATAAAAGAGGGAAAGAAACTTACCAGTGAAGTTTTAAGTGGGGCGGTGGTCATATATACCTATATATGTATCAACCCTTCTCTTAAGAATGGACATACACCCATGTTGCATAGGACTAGGAGAGGGTGCGGAACAAGCCGAAAGGAAAAGATAAAAGAAAAGAGGAAGAAGTGAAGCGTAAAGGAACCATACTAGTTCATCGAATTAATATATGCACTATATGTATTAAATTATTAATATATTTATCACATAAGGACAAATTTTTATATGCATCAAGTGCACGGGTGCACTCACTCAACAGTTGACTCTATTTATAATAAAAAATTTGTTCCAATTACACTGAAAAGTGTGGTTGGATTACACTGAAAATCAGTTTTCAGTGTAATCCAACCACACTTTTCATTGTAAATGGAACAAACTTTTCAGTGCTGTTGAGTGAGTGCACCATACACCAAGTACACAAGAGAATTACTCTAACATAAGATATGTGAGTAGTTCTAGCTTGAGTGCATAGTATGTACTTGAATCTTTTTAAAAATATTTTAAGCAGGAATCAACAATTAGTAATACCCCAAAAAGTAATTAGTAATACCTTAAAAAGATATCAGTAATACTCAAATTGTTAAAAAACATACAGTTCGATTTGTTTTGAAAAAAAAATCAAAATTGAAGTAAAAATTGCTCTTAAAATCCGATTGCATGCTAGAATTTGTGAAAAAAAAATATATATTCATCATGCATCATATCTATCAATATATGTTAAAGTTGAAATTATTGAATTGAATTAATATACACTATATATCATATCCATAAGTCAACGAATATATATATATATATATATATATATATATAAATATATAAACAAAATACATTTTTATTTAAAATCATATAAGACAATGACTTCTCATTTAAAAGGTGTTCCAAAATCAACAATGAATGACAGACCAAATTTGTAAAACGTTGTGTGAATACAGCAGAAACCATTTCACACGTACAAAAAGAGATTTGGTATCGTAACTTGATAAAGAATATCATTTAAAAAGTAGTCAAGCTACAGTTACTAATACACTCGACAATAGATTCTTATTTATTAAATTGTATTAGTTATTTTTGTAATTTAAATAAATTATTAATTTATGATATTGGTAAGACCATTAATTTATATAGGGGTTTTTTGAAATATTATTATCTTATCGAAATTGGTAAATTTTAAAACTAGTTCAAATTAAAATCAGAAAAAAATATTATTTTAAAGAATTTATTAATTTATATAGTACTCCCTCCGTCCCAGTTTTGTTTGCCCGTTTGACTGTGCACAGAGTTTAATGCGAGAGTTGAATTTTAATATTTAAATGAATAAAGTAGTATTGAGAATGATGAATAGTGAATAAAGTAGTATTTAAATGAATAAAGTAGTATTGAGAATGATGAATGATGAATAAAGTAGTATTTAAATGAATAAAGATGAAACACTTTATTTCTATTTTTAAAAAACAAAATTGAGACGGACCTTTTTGGCATATAGGCAAACAAAATTGGAACGGACGGAGGGAGTATTACTATGAGGACTTTACTGTATTTTAAGTTCTCAAACCTCTAAAAATTTACTCGATTCATGACAACATTAAATAAAAATCTTCAACCAACAAATTAATAAGGATGCTTCTAACCACCACACACTACTTGCTGGTGGTTAGAAAACAATTTCTCCTAGAAGCTTACAATCAATCTACCAAAATCAGAAGAATATAGACATACACATATAATCTTTTAACTATTATACAATTGTTGTTTAAATGTAAAGAGTACAAAATAGTACTATCAACATTATCTATCTGGTGAAGCCACAAAAAAATAAATATTCATCAGCACTCAGCAGTCCTTATGAGCAGTACACTGACAACATTATCCCAGATCAAACAAGACAATTTTTTGCTTCTCAAATTAGAGCTTTAGATTTTTTTTCATCATATATATATACACACACAAACATATTTCGTTTATAATTCATTTGGAAAGAAAGCAGAAGATCTTCTATCTTTTGATGCCCATCATTATTGTTCATCACCTAAAGAAGTTGAGCCAAAGCATTGGCAAATCTTGACAGCTTTAATGCAGAAAAGTGGCAATATATTGTGGACCAGATTCTTGTAAATTCTCAATGAATGCAAAATATTAAGTGGAGTTAGGTTCAGTCAACATCCTTAGATTCAGATTTTTCTAAAAAAAATTTACCCCAAGTTTAAACTTAAATGTAAAACTGTCATTTATAAAAAGGAAAAAGAGAATATTTTATTTAAACAGTAGTTGAAAATTGACAGAGAGCGATTTTCACAAAAGAAAAACTAATTATAATAAAATAGACGGCATGGAGTTGCTGCGGTCCTCTCATAAGGATCGGCGTTATCGTCAACTTTTGTCCTTAAAAAACCCAAGGCAGAGCAGAAGTCATCGTAGAGTTAATTTTTTCGATTGTCTCAATATTTAATTGTTTAATTTTGATCCAAAATTGTCAAAAATTTGAAACACGGTCATTTTATACCACACGAACGTCACATAAGGATCTAATTTGAGATCAAAATTGAATAGCAAACAAGTTATACGGCCAAAATTTTGAACATTCATGTGCCATAAAACAACACTATTTTCAATTTTCCAGCAAATTTGGGTCAATTGGACAAAATTTTAAATATTAAAACTAAATGGAAAAGGGTAATTTTTTTTGGGATCAAATTATGGGGAAAAAAACCTTTACAAGTCTAACAATATATAATCTCGAGGGATAATTAACATCTTCATCAAGCAGATAGCAGAGCTATAAACCCATAATTGCATCTTAAAAAATTAAAGAAATTCACAATCCTGAGTGAAAAGACATCAAAGGATCACAATTCACAACCACTGCAGCCAAGAAAAAGCACAAAATACGCACCTTCCTTTTTCCTCTAAACAATTTACAAACTAACTCAAATGACCACTAAAGATTTATTAATTGATCATCAAAACAAAAACACACACCATAAACAACCTATACAATTTGGATACTTCATATTTGAAAGATGAAAAAATACAATTTTTTGCACAGGGAAAAAGCCAGGATTACTCACACGAGACCAATAATAAATGGTGGTCCCCACCTCATCCTTGAGTGAGTGGCAGAGTACCCATCTAAGAATTGGTAAGGAGACCCCATTCACCTTTTGGGGTATAATCATATACGTTCAATTATGCAGAGCCTCATCATCACTGTCATCTCCCAGCTTCTTAGTCTTAAGAATCTGGATTTACGTATATGACCTGTTATGCATTGATCAGCTAAAGGTGAAACTCCATCCACATTGAGACGGCCTTTATTCAATCATTTTGCATGCACAAAACACCAGTTAATGGAAGGAAAAATCACCTCTTCCTGCCTTTAAATCAAGACTTGACATATACTGGGACGCAGAAAACCAAACTTGAAATACGATATTTCTATTCAGAAATTGAATATTATTGTTCAATGAAAACAACTACTATTGTTAAGTGAAAACAACTAATACTGACTAACTGGTGATTAGAAGTATTCGCCCCTGAAACTGCAGTACTATGTTTATAGTATGAGATGAAACAAATGTCCCGAATTATGGCAGGTGCTTCCCTAGTGCTCACAATCCTCATTTTTGAAGGGTACAACATTCACACAGAATCAAGGTCATAAGCAGACTAGGTTGAATATCAATTAGCAAAACTAAGGGTTTTCTGATTATCAAGTTCATATACTATAATGATACCATAAATAGTCAATATGGTAGCTACAGTAAAAAAATGCAACCCAAATGGAGGCTAGTACAGAGACTTGACAACTACGGATCGTAGGGCAGAAAAGTGTGCCACACTTTTCTAATGTGACATCAATGCCATGGCCCTTTCATCCCTCCAATAATAACTTGCCCTACTACCTCAACCATCCCTTATCTTTAAAGATACACGGAATTGCAATGAGAGACTCCTATTAATGCTGTCACACTAACACTCACTTCTCATCCATTTCATGCTCATGTGTGTGTATCATTGGTCCCTTATACGTACATAAGACCATATCCTACCAGTAAGAAACATGAATTCACAAATTTCAACCACATAATACATGTTCACCAAGTTTAAGTCATTGAGTACAGCTCACATATACATTAGCACTGTTTTCAGGCAATCAGAAGACTAGATGTAGCAATTTAAGCCCGGCCCGCCGAGACCTAAAAAAGGGATCGGTTTGGGCTCCCTATTTTTTTGGTTTGAATAAACCAGGCCCCCAGCTCAAATGGCATGTGGGCCAAATTGACCTGGTTTATTTGGGGGCAGCCGGGCAGTTCATAAGTTTATAATTGAAAGTGGTGGAATAGGACAGAGAAGAACTGGCTTTTTGGCTCAAAGTCAATCTGGCCCAGCCGGGCTGATGACCCGATTGGCCAGCTCCACATAAGATGCTTTCATAGGGATCTAGATGAAGATTTTAAAGGAGAGTGCTGTAACAGGGAAGCCCCCCTAAATCTTGAAACATTTTTGTCACAAAGAGGCATCAACTGCAAACTAAGACACACACAGCTACATCAGGAGAGATTTTATTTTAAAACTGAAAAGGCACTTGTTTGAAACCCTGCAGGCAGCACAGCCAATATGATGGTAACAGGAACAAATTAGGCAATTTCTTCTTTTTTCTTATGTCCCCTTGAGATAAGAGACAGGACCACAGTTCGAAATAAGATACATTAAAAAAATCAAATATCATAAAAATACAAGGGTCAAGAGTAGCACAAAGAAATGTAACCTGTAAGCAACTTTTACATCATAGCAATCGGATGACAAAAAATTGTGGTGATAATAAACTGTATTACCTAGCAGGAGGATAAGATCAGGGCATCTTAAACAGAGGAAATAAATATCTTACTAGTGAAATGCAAATTTAATTGCTGATGCCTACACATGAAATGCTAAGAGGGTACGCTACTCAAAAAATCACATTTTAACCTAAACATGTGGTATCTTCAGTTTTAAGGCCCCAAACTACCTTAAGAATTATGGCCTTCCAGTATTCTCGTCCGTGGGAGCTGCCTTCTTCCCATATCGCTGAAGAAAAAGATCGAAAAATTTAACGATACAGGTAATTAAAAAGTTAAAAGTAGATTACAGCAATCGTGGATGGAGTCGGGACAAACCTGCTTCCCAAACGTGAAAGGAACATATTTATATTTTACCATATGCATTATTTGCCTCTTCATAGTAGAAATGAACAAAACTATCCAATAGAATAGCAGAATTGGCCAAAATACAGGCACATCAAACGCACTGAAGAATGTCAGCACGAAAGCAATGAGAAAGGCCTTTGTAAGTGTATGCCTACAATGAGAGTGGGAAAATGATTAATTCACCGTAGATTTAAGGGACAGAGTATTATTTTCATAACAGAAATCAGCCAGATGAGTATAAATTGTTTAACAAGTTAACTATTACTTCTTTCCGTTCATACGATCACAACACCACAACTTCCAGTGTCCAATCAAAACACAAAAGTTAGTACCAAACCATGGAAATCAAAACTTACGGCTATTTAAGTTTAGGGTTATCACAACACAACATGAATCAAATTAAATTCACTTCCTCAAATCGACAAAACGGAATATACCACTTGCCACCAGACATTAGAAAATAAATTATGTTTGTATAACTTCTTTCAAATACATCCTTCAGGAGACATCACTTCTTTACAATACAAATCATTACTAAGAGGAGAGGACATCAAGCTGACTTCAGGGTATGCCTTAAGAGTATTTCTGGTCAAGGTATATATAAAATAAACATGTGCACTACTCAATCTTCTAAACGCTAATTACAAGTCTGACACAAGAAAAAGAAGAAGGCTTGAGCATTATCAAAAGAGACAGGATGGCTATAAAACTGTTCATATTGTGCTTAGTGTAGTTAATGATGACATTGAATCATCATGTACATTAACTAAAACTGAATGAGGTGACATATTGTATCTGATGCTTAGTTTTCAAGTAATGATGTGTACTACTTAAGAAGAGCTTTCTCAACATAACAGAGGAGGGACAGAACTGCTTTTAAGTACCAAGGCCAGGTAATATATTGATTGTGAATTTTATAAAGCAGTACAAGAGGAACTTAAAAAAAAAAAAGTCCATTTCACGAGGCTCCGGAAAGTTGCTGTTTATTTGCTGATTGTTGCACAATCAGAATTTGAGTTATCCATACCTTATGGTTTTTAACAAGAAATATTGGCAATTAAGACATCAAATGATCAAGATCCAGGATTAGAGTATATTGTACTTTCAATTCTCAGACGGCAAAAACCAAGGGTTTTGTCCCAAACCTAAACTGCATGAAGTCTTCCCATGAGGTTCATATGAATTTCCACATTCTACCAGATACTTATTTCAGAATTTGTACACCTATCCAGAAATTACATTCACCCATTTGTCCTTTTTAAATGTTATTAGTTTCAGACACAAATATACATTAAACTATTAACGTAAACCCATGAATCACCAAGTATTTCAGAAGAAAGTAAAACCCCAAAGCAGAAGGCCAGACAGTGTTAACTCAACTGCAGGATGATCAAGACACATGAAAATGCATAGAAGTAATGAAGAGTCCTTTCCCAAGGTACAAATATCCACCAGAATGTAAGTACATATAATTCAACCAATACTGGATCTATATGTGCACATTGTCTACAATAATACAGGTTATATACTATCTCTAGTGAGATGTGCCTAATCAAGTTTTGCTTAATTTGGAGCTGGCTTTACCCATTCTAACAATTCATTCAGAAAAGATGGCTAAGCTAAGTGAAATCCAACCAAATATGGAATGTGTTTCACGTATGGAGAAAAAATCTTACACAGCTGCTTATTTGATAAAGCAGGTCACCACAAACTTCCCAGGCACTCAATCAAATGCCTTAGCTGGCTAGTATTGGATGCCTACAGTTCTACTTCTAAAATAATTTATTCCCTTACAAAATGTACTTACTTAATAGTTAATACTACTAGATTACCTAGTATCTCGACCATATTTTTCATGTTTAACGAACTTATTGGTTACCTATAATTATAGCTCCTACATAAAACTTGATGCTGAGTGAAATCAACCATAAAGTGGAGATCTTCCTCTCTCCTTCCCGCTCCTTTCAATCCTGTGCCTCCTACTCAATTTCATGTTTCAGTAATTCAACACATAAATAGATAGCCTAAAAAAAATGTCTTCTGTCCCAATAATCCCCACTTAGTAGGATCCAAGTCATCATTCACCACACAACAATTAACCCTAAATCTCAAGTTGCAAAGCTGATCGATTATGACGCAACCCAATTAAAATTAGCTAAATGCAGCATCTGAAGAAAATCACTCATGTCTAGTTTATTCAAAAACCTAAAACCGATCCAGGATAGACTCGTATACACCCCATGGATGAAAATATAAGAGTAAACTAAGTTTTCAATAATTGTAGTAGGTGCGCGTGGTACACAAAAACACCATTAAACAAGATATTGCCCAAAAACATCACTAAGCGAAAGTTGATGGAGAAAACAGAAGATCTCATCTCACCAGAACTTAAACTCCGGGAGGCGGCGGACGAAGGGGCGGAACTCTTCGGAGCCGCGCGTGGGGAGGGCGGGGCCGTCGGTAAGCGAATGGATCTCGGGGTCCACTTGCGGCGACAAAAACGCAATCAGCAGCTGAAGGATGTAGATACCCAATCCGTAGGTGATGATGTAGAATCCCTGCACAAAGTAGACGCGCAGCGCGTATATGAACGCGATCGCCGCTAGGACGAGCCACCGGTAGAGCACCATTGGCGTCGATTTGTCGAGCAAATACTGGTAGCGCCGCCACAGCACATGGCTGAATTGCATGACGGCGGAGGAGGTGGTACTGTCGTCGGCAACGCCGGCTCCGCCACCGGTATTCATCATTTATTTATTGGATTATATACTAATTTCCGTTCAGAAAGAGAAATAATCAATGGCGCCTCTTCTTTCTCATGCCATTTTTCTATTTCTCTTTTAATTTTTTACTGATAAAATTAGAATAAATAACAAACCTCATAAATTATGGGAAATTTGATGGGCCTATTTATTGGGCCAAGGCCCAATAATTCATTTAGACATTTCGATGCCAGGGATATTTCCCTCTTAATTCAATACTCAGTAGTTCACCCAACCTTTTGTTCGAATTTTTTTCCCGAACAATTATTGTTTGTTCAGAAATATAAAATCTGACATTGTTCATTTTTTTTATGTAATTTGCAAGTGATGAAGTGAACCAAAGTGTGAACTACTGAAAGAGGCTTCGATGAAATATTTGTTAAAAGTAGTTTCCAACTAATAAGTGGCCATGATAAACAATTACCAAAATAGTTTTTCTTGGATAAAAACTTAACGGAAATTTAACGGTAGATTTGGTATAGTGTTTAGCTTATAAAGTAATACCCCGCTGTCCCTCAACTTTATTTCCAATTGAAATAAACATGACTTTTAAGGAATCATATGATCATTTACAATCACAGTTAACAAATAAAATAAAAATACAACTCTTACGTCAAAAAGTTAAATTTGACCATACTTATAAACCAAAAACAAAATACAGATTTTAAAGTCCCCTAAATTTTTAACACCGCTAGATTTCAAAAGCCGAATTTTCAAAGTCACTTAATAAAACTAAAAAAAAAAAAAGAAAAAAAAACTTTTGGGGGAGGTTTTCAAAAAACAAAGCACGGAGAGCTTTTCCTTTATAAGGTTTATGATATGATATGAGAGGTAATCCATCTCAGTAACTAAAATAAAAATAGGCATATATGCTACCTACAAATTTGAGTATGTGTGTGTTGAGCAGTTAGTGTCTAACAACTACTTCGTTATCACTCCAAATTGAACCCCAAAATTTAGGGGTGATAACAAAGTAATTGTTAGACACTAACTGCTCAACACACACATACCCAAATTTGTAGGTCGCATATATGCCTATTTTTATTTTGGTTACTGAGATGGATTGCCTCTCATATCATATCATAAACCTTATAAAGCAAAAGCTCTCTGTGCCTATGTGGCATTTCTAGGAAAGCCCCCTCTCAAGAATTCTCCCTCTCATTCATGCATTTATTGCAATTCGATCTCGACCATTGTTTCATTTTATTTTAATCATGTTCGTCCATTTTTGCTATTTTTTATCTATAAATTTGCACTCCACCTCTCATCCTTTCATTCATTCGTCGTCTTATTCTTCGGTTCGTCCCGTTTCTTCCGTCCAAGTTTGAGTTTATGTTTACCGTTGGTCGTCGAGTCTTCACTCATTTTTGTTGTTTGGTCGACTTTGTGGATAATGTCTGCCTCTGCGGTTGAGCCTTTGATAGCATTCGTCGTGATGAAACGATTAACATTAATGTAGCTATTATAGATCGTTAACGTATATAGGTTGTTCCGACTTTCATTTTTTTTTGGTACAATTTTCCATTGATCAACTAATCCATTCGTTGATGAATGTTGTAATATCTTGATTAAACTCGGATTTCGTGTTTGATTCATTATTATAAAAATAATCCTTTTTGGTTGTGTATTATCTGCCTCCTTTTTTTTTTTTTTTTCATCCTCTTGAATAAGCTATTGAGTGTTTTCTATTTTTGTCCTTTGATGATTGTAAATACATTATTGTAAATAGATGATTCACATTTGATGATTGTAAATAGATGATCATATTTGATGATTGTAAATAGATGATTCACAACGTGGTCGTATGTAGATATTCGCATTTGATGATTGTAAATATCTATTGTACTGCATTATGTAAGTAGAAATCTATGGAATGATCTACGTTTGATTTCATGCTTGACATATATTGTCGTGAAATGCTGATTTGTTGTGTAACCAATTCATATTGCTTACATATTATTCATATTTTAAATAAAAGTTTCATTTTTAATCAATTTTTAGTTAACTTCTGGGTTTGACTTCATTTTAATTTGCAGTGTTAGACAAATTAAAATCTCATTATGTAATTAAACCTCCATGGAGTGATTTACTCTTGCTTTCATCAACTTTGTTGGGGCGCTTTATCTTAGTAGTTTGTAAGTATTTTCATGAGGTGGAATGATTTGTTTAATTATTGCCATGTAATTAATTCAAATTGGCACTTAATTAAAACTTGCAATTTTAATAGAGTGTATGCAAATTTCTAGGCACAAATTTAGGTAGTTTAGGGTTTAGTGCGGAACTTCGGGTCTTGACTTTACATAATTTAGGGTTTATGCAAAAATACAATTTTTAGTCAAAAGTTAACATTATTTACGTGCTATTTTTTCCGTTATTTCCAAATTAATGGTTCGTAAAAATACATTTCTTCACGTGCTAATTTTTCCATTGTTGCCAATTTGCCTAATTTAGAGGGTCGTATGATAAATAATTCAGACGTGCTAATTATTTAAAGTTTTTATTCAATTGATAAATATTAATTAGCGTAAAATGAGGTAATCAGTTTTATGTAAACATTATATGGTTGTTTCCATGTGCTGATTGTTTTAATGGAGAAATATCTTCACCAATCACTGCAAAATTGAAGGGACGTCTAATAGGCCAATTTTTTTTTTTTTTTTGCTGTGTAATCCTTTGATTAAGTGTATTCAACATTGACTTAAAATAATTAAATATATTTATTATATTATATCTTTCTTATGTATTATGTTATGGAATATTTGTATAATAAAGTACCATAATTACTTGATAGGTGGTGTAGTTATTATTTAAAGTCCTTGACCCGTTTGTAAGTATTTATCACCGGAAAATTAGGTAGTGATTATTTGTAAATATGGTTTAATTTTTTTTCTCATTTGCTGATTCTTTTAATAAAAACTTAACCATGGTCGATTCAGCAAGATTAAAGAAATGTTTAATGGGTAAATTGAAGATATAAACCCCACAAAATTTTAAAAAAAATCTATTGAGTAACCAATTAACTAGCCATTAAATCTAAAAAAAAACTCCCACATCAACATAAACTTCCACAAATTCATAAAAAGGAAAAACTGGACATTCTTCAATAGATATAGGGAAAAGAAAACAGCCCCATAGATCCGGATGCATTACACTGCTACCGTATACCACGCTCCACATAAATTAATAACAAAAATAACCTTGATTTTTGCCGTATTAATGTAGAAAACAGTCTACTTTAATACAATAATTAATTTGTGTATTATTTAAATTTTGTGTGAACGTATCCTTGGTCCACTTTGGCAAAATTAAATAGGCGTATAATGGATGAAATTTTGGTTTTGGCCGACTAATCCTTTTGCTTTAATGTACGTTGTACCTTTGTTATATATTATTTTACCGAAGTATCACAATTACTTGCTATGTTTTATAATTAAATTGTATATATGAACTACTTTATAATTATTTTTTGATATATTTTTACTTTAACCAATTAATATTCTTTAAATAAACAATTAATACTCTTTGTTACAATTAACTAAATTGGTTATAAGGAAAACATTGTTATTTTAGGACACTACCTTACGAGTGTTTGTAAAATTATCTGTACGGGCTTGCAAAATTGAAACAATTTCTTTACGAACTTGCAAATTAGGATCTTTACAAACTTTCAAAACTAAGACACTATATTTTATTTTTGGCCAATTTATTCCAAATTTTATAAAATATGGCCAACTGGGCATATCATAATCTGACTTTATTTGAGACACATTTTATAAAATTTGGCTAAAATATCATTTAACCGGAAGATGTGATCATAGATAACATCTTCTACAATTACGTAGATAATTAATTTGAAGATAATTTTCACATATTAAAAAGTTTATTTAAAAAATATGAATGGTACTATAATGTCTAATAGATGAATTAATTATGGTTTTGATTCTACAAGGAAACAACAGTTAGAAATCGAGTCAACTATCTCAGCTCTTCTCTGAAGTGGTTATCATAAGAATATATTTTTTGATAAAGTTCCATACTTTTCTCCATCAAAATTGACCTTAATTTTTTTATTTCTCAATCTTACTTTTCTTAAATATATTGGTTATAAGGGAAACAAAATATTATTTTAGGACACTACCCTATGAGTGTTTATAAAATTAGGACAATATTCTTATGGGCTTGCAAAATTAAGATAATATCTTTACGAACTTGTAAAATTAGGACAATATCTTTACAAAGTTGCAAAACTAGGATACTCTCTTTTAATTTTAGCCAACTTAGGCCAAATTCTGTAAAATATGGCCAACTAGGCATATCTTAATCGGGCTTTATAATTTGATCCACATTTTATAAAATTTGGCTTAAATTTTCCCAACATAAAAGATAGTGGCCTTATTTTGCAAGATTGTAAATATAGTGTTAATTTTATAAGCCCATAAAGATAGCTCCCTAAATTTGTAATTGTGAAAAGATAGGGTCCTAATTTTACAAACACCCATAAGATAATGTCCTAGAAAAATAATTTTTTCTTGCATATATATGTTGATTTACTTATAAATTATAAGGTATGACTTATTTGTATACATATCAATTCGTAGTTCAGACAATATTGATGATAGATTAGAAATATAATCAACCTCATTGTGGTATTACATATTTTAATCATAAAATATTACTATTGGGAGTATGTTATGAATTAATATTTTTTCATATATGAACCATTTTATAATTATATTTAGATACACTTTACTTTAACCAATTAATGTTCTTTGTTCCAAAAATTAGTTATAAGGAAAAAATTGTTATTTTAGGACACTACTTTAGGAGTGTTGTAAAATTATATTTATTGGCTTGCAAAATTGAGGCAATATCTTTACGAACTTGCAAACTTAGGATCTTCACAAACTTTCAAAACTAGGACACTATCTTTTAATTTTGGCCAATTTAGTCCAATTTTATAAAATACGACCAACTGGCATATCATAATCGAGCTTTATTTGATCCGCATTTCATAAAATTTGCCATAAATTCATTTAACCGGAAGATATAGTCATAAATACCTCTACAATTATGTATATAATTAACTTGAAGGTAGTTTTTACATATTAAAAAGTTTATTTTAAAAAAACGAAGGTACTATAATGTCTAATAGATTAATTATTTATGATTTTAATTCTACAAGGAAACAACATCTAGAGATTGAGTCAACTCTCTCAACTCTTCTCTAAGTGATTATCATAAGAATATATTTTTTGAAAAAGTCAATAACTATTTTATTAACTTAAAAGAAAACTTAACCTTAAGTCCTAAAGCCACAATATCACAAGTCGGTATTGTTGCCGGAACCCCGAAAAAGTCCTTACTAAACCAAAAAATCAAGGGAAACCGAATTCCTCTACTATGAAGTAATTCGAAAAATTTTGTGGTTCATATCCGTATACAAGAATGGTTCAATAAAATCAGGATAAATGCCTATATAAAACTCTCTACGGTGCCTCTTAGCAAGAAAATCTGCTGGCTTATTCCCTTCTCGATGAATGTGAGCAATACGTAAATCCATTTCCTCTCTTAGTCGCATGTAACTATCCCATAACGAGCGTATCCGCCATGGTACCTTTGCTCGAATATCTTGCAATGTTGCCACTGCCATAGCTGAATCTGACTCATTCCAAATCTGTCGCCATCCCAGTTTGTTGGCCACAAAAATAGCATGGAGACCAGCAAACAATCCCGCCTCATAAACAGTCCCGGTTCCCGCTGTTTCGGAAAAGGCCACTGTGAAGAAGCCTCAGTAATTTCTAAACAGCCCTCCAACGAAAATCTGTCCAGTTGCCACGTCCAAGTTGTCGTAAATATTCAAATAATACCACCCTGGCTCAGGTGGCAACCATCAGAAAGAGCAGGCTCGAGCCGGAGGCTTCACCCACAAAGGAACGCGCAAGCGGCGCAAGACAGATAAGTCTAGCTCGAGCCTTCACCCGCAAAAGAACGTGCAAGCGGCGCAAGACAGATAAGTCCTCCACCGAATTCGAAGAGTGCCCAAATGGAAAAATTCTCTCCTTTGATTAAGGCAAGTAGCCACACCATCGAACCTGAGACTGAAGGCAGCAGACCCTGGTGCCAAGCTTGTCCAAATAATCCAAACAAGCGACACAATTGCTAACCCCAAAGGTTTTTTATTTGCTTGCTAAGTTGCAAGTTGATAACCTGAACAATAACGTCCAAAAACCCATTATCGAAACAGATATTAACATAAAAATTCCTCAAAATCTCAGCAAAAAGAGACTTTGCAAAGACACATGGAGTAAAAATATGGTTCATATCATCAGCACCATTATGGCAAATAACACATTCATCAAAAGTAAAGGGTAAGTTCCCTAGAATGACCCTCCAAATTGTCGTGCTACGGCATTGTGGAATGGAAGTATCCAAATCCACGTTGCCCACTTCACCTTGAGGAAAGTTTCAAACTTTTCTCCATTAAAATTGACCTTATTTTTTGGATTCGCAATCTTGTTTTTCTTAAATATATAGGTTATAAGGGAAAATTATTATTTCAGGACACTACCTAATGAGTGTTTATAAAATTAGGATAATATCTTTATGGGTCTGCCTTAATTGGTCAATTTAGACAAAATTTTATAAAATACGACTATCTGGGCATATCATAATTCATCGTTATTTGACCCACATTTTATAAAATTAAGCATAAATTTGTCCAAAAAAAAAAAAGATAATGTCCTTATTTTGCTAGATTGTAAAGATATTGTTCTAATTATATATGTCCATAAAGATAGTTCTTAAATTTGTAAGCCAAAAGTAAAGTGTTCTAATTCTGCAAACACCCATAAGACAATGTCCTAAAAAATAATTTTTTTTTTTTTTTTTTTTTTGCGTATATGAGTTAATTTAATGAAAAATTATAAGGTATTACTTATTGTATACATATCAATTCGTAGTTTAGACAATATTGATGATAGATTATAAATAGAATTAACCTTATTGTGGTATTACATATTTTAATCATAAAATATTACTATTGAGAGTATGTTTTAGAATTAAATTGTTTCATATATGAACCACTTTATAATTATTTTTAGATACACTATACTTTAACAAATTAATGTTCTTTAACTAAAAAATTAGCACTCTTCTTTACCATTAACTAATTTGGTTATTAGGTAAATTTTATTATTTTAGGACACTACCTTATGAGTGTTAGTAAATTTATGATACTAACTTATCGGTCTTGCAAAATAGAGAAAATATTTTTACAAACTTGCAACATTAAAATATTATCTTTATAAACAAGCAAACCTAGGACATTGTCTTTTAATTTTGGTCAATTAAGGCAAAATTTTATGAAATACAGGCAGTTGGGCATATCATAATCTGGCTTCATTTGACCCATATTTTATAAAACTTGGCCTACGTTTAACCAACATAAAAGATGTTATCCTTATTTTGCAAAATTGTTAAGATTGTGTTCTAATTTTATAAGCTCATAAAGATATTTTCCTGAATTTGTAAGCCCGAAAAGATAGTGTCATAATTTTGCAAAAACCCATAATATAATGTTCTAAAAATATTTTTTTTCTTGCCTATATGAGTTAATTTCGTGATAAATTATAAGATATGACTTATTGTATACATGTTAATTCGTAGTTCAGACAATATTGGTGTTAGATACACTTGACTTTAACCAATTAATGTTATTTAAATAAATAATTAACACTCTTCGCTACCGTTATCTAAATTGGTTATATAAAATTGTTATTTTAGAGCAATACCTTATGAGTGTTTGTAGAATTATGATATTGTCTTTACGGATTTGCAAAATTAAGTCAATATCTTTACGAACATGTAAATTTGGGATAATATCTTTACAAACTTACAAAATTGAGACAACATCTTTTAATTTAGGCCAAATTTTATAAAATGCGGCTATCTGTGCATATCATAATCAGACATTATTTGATCCACATTTTATAAAATTTTGCCTAATTTTTATTTAAGCGAAAGATGTGGTCATAAATCACAACTTCTACAATTACGTAGATAATTACCTTGAAGATATTTTAACATATTAAAAAGTTTATTTTTAAAAAAAATTAATGGTATAATAATGGATTAATTAATTACGGTTTTGATTATATAAAGAAACAACAACTAGAGATCAAGTCAACTCTCTCAACTCTTCTCTGAAGCGGTTATTATAAGAATATATTTTTTGAAAAAGTTCCATACTTTTCTTCATTTAATTGACCTTATTTTTTGGTTTCTCAATCTTGCTTTTCTTAAATATATTGGTTATTAAGGAAAATTTTGTTATTTTAGAACACTACCTTACTAATATTTGTAAAATTAGGACATCGTCTTTATGGACTTGCAAAATGGAGAAAACATATTTAAGAACTTGCAAAATTAGGACAATGTCTTTATAAACTTGCAAAACTAGGATAATATCTTTTAATTTTGGCCAACTTTGGATACATTTTATAAAATATGGCCATCTGGGCATATCATAATCAGACTTTATTTGACCCATATTTTATAAAATTTGGCCTAAATTTGCCCAACATAAAAGATAGTGACCTTATTTTGTAGGATTGTTAAGATTGTGTTCTAATTTTATAAGCTCATAAGGATATTTTCCTAAATTTGTAAGTCTGAAAGATAGTGTCCTAATTTTACAAATATTCATAAGATAATATCCTAAAAAATAATTTTTCTTGCATATATGAGGTAATTTAGTGATAAATTATAAGGTATGACTTATTGTATACATATTAATTTATAGTTCAGATAATATTGGTGATAGATTAGAAACATAATTAACTTCAATGTGGTATATTACATATTTTAATCATAAAATATACTATTGAGGGTATATTTTAGAATTAAATTGTTTCATATATGAAACGCTTTATAATTATTTTTAAATACACTTTACTTTAACCAATTAATGTTATTTAAATAAACAATTAATACTCTTTGTTACAATTATCTTCACTGAAAATTACTAATATCCTTCAATGATAACAACAAATACCCTTAAAAAATATTCATTCATGAACTATTTTCACTTTATACATTGACTACAGTTGACATGTGTTTTTATTTTTTAAATAATTTTTTTATACGTATATTACTTTATTATTGAATTGTACGTAACATATTAGTTGTACATGTTTGTAGTTATTTTCAAAGATATTAGTTGTTAAAAGGTAATTGGACTTAAAAGTAATATGCATTACTATTAAATGTATTGTTAACAATATTGATAAGTAATGTATAATGTGAATAATACTCAATGCCGAATAAAAATAATGTATCATTTTTTTATTAATACAGTTTAGTTAACTACTAATATTTGTTGGTTGAAATAAATAATATCCATGGAATTTAGTGAATATAGTTAATACACCTCAAACAAAAAATAGATGATAATTTATTAACATAAAATTTTAGCAATATAATTTTATTCCAACTTTGTTAATAAATTATGTATACATTACATGTAGTATGTGGGAAGGTGTATTTCTATGTATAGTATCTATAAAATCTATAAATATTACATACAATAAATAATATAACAAAAAAAAACTATTGCCCAGTTATCGATAAATGAATCCCATCACTTTTTTTTTTTAATGTTGTTTGACCTATATTACCAAATGATGTACCATGTAAAATTGTTAAACACAAAAAAAAAGGTATATAGTATAATTATGTCTCTATCATCTTGTATTTTTTGTCATGTCAATCTATTCATCATTTCATAGTCATATGTATTTGTATCCATATTTTCTCATTCTCTTCTAATTTTTTTCCATTGCTCAAGACTTCACCAGTCCTTCAATTGATCTATGTACAAGTTATTAGATATTGAGATTCAATTTAAAAATTTGATCCATGATGAGGTTGATCCTATTTTGGCTATTACAAAAAGCATTTATCAATCTGTAGAAAATAATCCATGTATGCATGAATATTTAGAGAATAGAGCAATACGTGTGCCCACGCATAGAGATGCTGATTGTATCAATGAGAATATTTTTTCCATTATTCCTGGAGAAAAAAAAAGTTTATTTGACCTATTAGTGTTTGTAAATCAGAGTTTCGCCCTGGAGGTAATAGACTGTTGGTTTAGATTGAATTTTTAAACTTTGTCAATTGTTCTGGTATGCCTATCCATCATTTGGTACTGAAAGAAGGTGTTCATATTGTTCTCTAAAGAAATATTGATAAAAAAAATTGAGTTGTTTAATGGGACGAGAATGGTTGTTACTTGACTGGATAATCATATAATTGAAGTGAAAATAATTTATGGAAAAAATATTGGAAAGAGAGTTTTCATCCCAAAAATGACTTTGCGTAACCCAGATATAACCATGCCTGTAAACTTTACGAGGAGGTAGTTTCATATGTTATTTGTGTGCAATGACTATTAATAAAGGTTAATGTCAATCTCTTTCAATTGCTAGTTTATACCTCACAAAGCCATCTTTCGCTCTCGGTCAACTGTATGTTGCAGTATGAAGGGTAAGGAGTAGAGATGAATTGAAAAATTTATCTTGACTCTGAAGGGAAACCATCGAAGTATACCCGCGCGAAAATAATTCGTGCCCACGTATTGTCTTGGAACTGAAAACACGATGAAATTTATCGTGCCGATTTCGGTCAGTGTTATTTTTTTTTAATTTTGATCGGACAATTTTTCATAATTTGAAATGTAACTGTGCTTTTTTGTAAAGAGGTTTTAAAATGGGCTCGACTTGGGGGTAAGATTTTAATCACATGAAAGATATTGGACCAGTATGACACTGCCTTGATAGAGTTTTTTTTTTTTTTTAAATGTTATCTTGTGTTCGATGAGTTAATGGACCAATATCAAATTATCGCATCTTTAATAAATCGTGAAAGGATGTTTGGTACATTGTGTGATGAGATTTCGTATTCTTCTGTGCATTGAGTGATTGAGGGTATTTTTGATGATATAAATTTTCTTGCAACAAAATAATCCAGGATTTGGAATCCTATTTGCAGTTTTTGGTCCATTAACAAATTGTATTCATTTTGTAAATCGTGATCAAATCTTTCCTGATTTGCTGTAACAAAATTTTGGATCTCCTGTGTATCGTATGCATTTATATGCGACGTGTATTTGTGTTTATATTGTGATATTTATGTAAATTAATTATGGTTTAAATTGTCAATCATTGAGAAAATAATGTGTATTTGATTTTGTTTAATTTTGAGCTATGACTGTGCAATTTTTTTTTTTTTTTTTTTTTATATATGCATTGACAAGTTTTTCTCTATTTGGAACCTTGTGGGAATAGTTTGTCCATTATCGGCGGTTGGTAGTGCTGCCGGGGAATGCTTTGTGTTTCGTGTTAAAGTTATCTCGTGTTGGTCAGTCAATGATGAGTTATTTGCTAATATGACTCTCATGTTGGTTGATTGGGACGGTGTGGGGATACATGCGTGTAAACCATTTTTTCTGGTCTCGATGTTTATAAATTATATTACGGGGCTTAATGAGTATTTTATTACAACTGTTCTTATTTGTGAAAATTCAAGTTATCCAAGGTGTACTCCTCATTCTCATTATTTAAAATTCTGCTCGACACTCTAATGCAATTGTGTTTTACTTTGTCTATTCATCAAAGTGTATTTAATTACACTGTACTCAAAACAATTGAGGATGATATTTACGCTGACGATGGTATATTACTAGGTGCGATGTTTTTGAATTAATACATTTGATATTTTTTTAATATTTTTATTTTGTTGTTTTAGTATCTTGATTTAACTTAAGTGTACTAGATATTGAGGCACACTTGCTGGATTATAGATATGTTCCTGCGACCTCTTTCCGCGATAAACCGTGCACACGAATACTTTATATTCGCCTCTGTGACGACATGTTTATTTTTCTTAAATACTCTATCAAATTAGTTATATCCGTTCGTAAATTTTTTCTCTCCTCACTGTTGTGTAGGCTAAGTGCTCGAGTATTTATTTCGTATATGATAAAAAATCAACTAATTTTTGCATCTTTTTTTTGTAGTGATGCTATTATTACATTTGTTTTGGTTGATGGTTGTTGCGACCGATTCCTACAATCTATTTTTAATGTTTGTCTGGCTTCAGTGATGATTGTTATTCAAAATTCAGTTGTTGTGGGTGTTGATGGAGGTACAAAAAAATATTGTTGGTGGATGTGTAGTATGCTATTTTTTTTTTCTTTTTTTTTATAGTTTTTTAAATAATTTTATGTTTTTTTTATTCCAGGCAGGGTTCTTGGAATTTTAGAACCCGCAACGGACGTATATGTTAGGCCTGATTGATTATCTGATTCAGCTGGGTTGTCTAAACTTCTGATGATATAAATGTTAAAAAAAATTTTATCTTTTGATTGTAAAATGTATATATTTATTTACATTTCTAGAGGGAAAAAAAAGTATTTGTGTTGATGAGCGTCCTCCTGTTTAATATATTATAATTTATTCAGCCATGGTATTTGATTTTTCACCGAATAATATTAATTATTTTTACCAAATTATAATAATTGTTCTCTTTGGAGAGTATTGATTATATTTAGTCAGAAAAGACAATATTCTTTATCGAAATGAGTATCAGTCTTCACTCTACACGTACTATTTTTTTATGTAGTCTTTGGTGCGTCGACCTTTTAAAAAAATATTAGATACCAACTGTGCAACTGTAACTACACACTGTAATGTAATCTTGACGCAACCTTTGCCCCCGCCAAATTTGATTCTTTTATTTTGGTCCATTATGTTTTGGTTATTTCTGATTGCCATTCTATTGTTGCTCTAAATGTGTGTGTGTGTGTATATATATATATACACTTTAGTAATTTGTGTATTTTGACTTCCATGTCATTCTCCAAAATTCTTTTAATCAATTTTAAACGTCATATTTTCTCTATTGCATTATTATCTAACGTGTCACAGACTCGAGTATAGCAAGTTTCGTGGTGGTTCGATTGAGTTTCAGAAAATGTCTATTTCAATGGGATTCGTTTTGCGGACGGCGTATTAAGTAAGAAATATGTGCGATGCGTCAGTATATTTTTAGGAAAATTGAAAATTTGGTCCCTTGATAATTTTTTGATAATAATTTTGGTCCCGTTTTCTTTTTGGGTCACATGTTTTTTATAATTGGTCCTTTCGGTTAATTTTTTAGGCCAGAAATGTAATTTTTTGGGACTAAAACTACAAATTATACATTATTTCTGGACCAAAAGCGTACTTTGTTTGGACCAAAATTGTCTAATAAAATTACGTGGCCCAAAATATCTTAAAAGGATCATGTTTGCAGACCACCTATTCTCATGATTTCAGAAATGCAATTTCCTCTATATTTTTAAGGTTTAATTGTCTGCTTCCTATTGTTCTTTTGAGAAACATTGATAAAAAATCTGGGTTGAGCAATGGGACGAGAATGATTGTTACTAGACTGGAAAACCATGTGATTGAAATTAAAATTATTTATGGGAGAAATATTGGAAAAAAAGTTTCGTCCCAAGAATGAATTTAAGCAACTCAGACGTAACTATGCCCGTGAAATTTACGAGGAGGTAGTTTCCTATATTATTGTGTTTTGCAATGACTATTAATAAAAGCCAAAGTCAATCTCTGTCGACCGTCGGACTATATTTGCCAAAGCCAGTTTTCACTCACGGACAACTATATGTTGGGGTATTGAGGGTTAAGAGCAAGGATGGTTTGATCATGTGTCTTTACTCCGAGGGGAATCCTTCAGAGTATACAACTAATGTCGTTTATAAGGAGGTTTTTAGAAATTTATGATGAATTTGACGGGTTTGACTGTTTGTTTTGAATGAATAAATATACTTTTATGGAGAAATTGTGCATTTGACGTGACTGATTATTTAAAAATAAAACAACTACATTCCCATAAACATATTTCTATCATGTTATTGAAAAAAAAAAAAAACTAACAATATTTCTCCAAGCCCGCGAATTTCGCGGGTTTACAACTAGTAAGCTTATAAATCAGATGAAGTAAAGAAAAAATTGGTTTAGACTTTTATGAATATATCACTACTTTTGTTTTTCGATAAAATTTCTCGTATATTTATTAAAATCCACTTGTCCCACTTTTACTTTTCTTTATTTTCATGTTTCACCTTATTCTCTCTATTTAATCACATTATTTGTGCTACACTTATACTATACTCCCTTTTATATTAATACTTCTTAATCTCTGTGTAATTTTGTCATAGGAAAGCTGAAGGACGAAGGGAGTAGTATATAGCCTATGATTTACCAGCCATAGATGTATGTGTTAGGGAAATAAAATAAATAAATCAATATTATACACATCTCTATAAGTTTAGCATAAGAACCTTTTGGTTCACGCCTATATCATGAGTTCAATTCTAATAGGAAACAAGTAATATTGTTTAAAATTGATTAATAAAAACAGTTGCTCAATTAATTTAAATGGCTTGTAACATGCTTCTCAAAAGTCCAAATCCAAGTAAAAAAAAAAAAAAATCGCAAGACTCGTCTACGATCTCATGCTCATAATTCAAATCTATTTTTCAATTTTCTTGCTTTGCCTAGCTTTGTGTTTAGAGTTAATGATTGAATTGCATGTTAGAATTTATATCTTTCTCCCCAATATTGGAATATTCGCAGAAAATATCTCCTCAATCAATTGCTATATATGTGAAATTGTGAAAGATGTATATTGAATTTGATATGAAGCTGTTTCATACGACCTGCTCGTGCCGGGAAGAACATGTGCATCCAAATTTGCATGAGCATAAAATGAGTTTTTTCTCAACGAAGATCTTTTAATTTGTAGGGGAATTGAATATGATAATTTCTTGTAAAAATTCAATCAAGTGTTTGTTATCAAAAACAAAATGAAGGGATTTAGAGTCAAAACGTATCCATCAATGACAAAACAACTAACCACATTAACTAAATAAACATGTCTCAAGAGCTGGAAGAAAATTGGGGTGCAATATACAATAATAATTAACTAATATTGTCGGCCACGGTTAAATGGACCCATTTAGGTTCAGTAGTTCACTCCCCATTTTTGTTTGATTTTTTTTTTCAAACAAATACTACCTACGTCCCAAGAAGTTTTCCACACTTAGAATGAACACATTTTTTAGAAAAATGGGAGTATGTGAGTGTGTAGTTAAATAAAATAATTGTAATTTTATACTTTATTGACTTTTGTAAGAGAGTGTTATTTTCTCTTTTGGGGTGAGAAGAAAATGTTGGGACGCTCATTTAAACTAAGTGTGAAGAAAATGTTGGGATGGGGGAGTATCATTTTTTTGGAAAAATAAAATTAAACATTACTAATTGTTTAGTTATTTGGATAATTCGTGGGCATTTGATGAACTAAACCAGGGATGAACTACTTAAAAAAAAAAAAGGTTTCGAAAGAGGCAAATATTAACACCATAATTTTGCTAGTTTTTGTCATGGGTATTGGGTACATTCTTGTTTAATAAAAAGCCCAATGGCCGACACAAACTACACATAAAAAAGGGCCAAGGTTAAATACAGTCCCATGTTTGGTGAATACAACCCCACCGAAAAAAATGTTCGGAAATTTTTTCCGAAAAATGTAACAATTTTCTGAATTTTTTTCCGAAAAATCACAAGTTCAGTAATTTTTTTTTCTGAATTTTCGGAATTTTTTTTCGAAAATTGTCAAAATTTTCGGATATTTTTTCCAAACATTTTATGTGGGGTTGTATTAACAAAAGGTAGGACTGTATATAACCTTGGCCCATAAAAGGACTGGTCTGGGATCCATATCGCTAGCACTAAAAAAGGGGCCGAATTTTCCACGTCCAAAATTTAATTGTTCAGTTCATTTCCCACAAAAATATTTAAAATAGAATAATATTTTAATTTTTTTTAATAAATGACAAATGTTTTAAATAAACTCACGAACAAGAATTGAGAGGGTTAAATACTGAATTTTGGGTTGAAAATATCCGTACCCTTAAAAAAGTTAGGTTTAATTGATCTAAAATTTTGAGGCTGTAGTTATAAACCCAATGTTGATGCATCGATTCCTCCTAAGAGGCTTCGAGCCAGGGATGGAGCCATCGGGCCAGAGCAGCCAGGAGTTGGAGTGTGCAAAATTCAGTCCGAACCGAAAAAATCGATCAAACTAAACCTAAATATAAATTTTGGTTCAATTTTCGGTTTATGGTTCGGTTTACGGTTTCGAAATTTGAATTTTATTTTATTTCGATTTGGTTTACGGTTTTTAAGAATTAAAAACCATATAGACCAACCAAACCAAAATATTTTTAATAATAACAATATTATATATATATTAATATTCATTAAATTAATATGTACTCACTTATAGTCTAATATAATATAATATACTCATAATATTAATATTAGATAATTTAGATTCACGCATAAAAAGCTTGAGTTGATTTGTGTTTTGCATAAAATACTTGAGGAGTGGTGTTTTGTGTTGATTGTGTTTTTCAAATTGTTGCTTAACTTTTGAAAACTATTGTGTTGATATTTTTATTTGATTATGTAGTAGGGTTATTGATGCATTTTTGCTTAAATTAGTATTTAAATGTTAACATATTTCAAGTAATTGAATGAAACAAGTGTGTTGATGCTAAAAAAAAAAAAACTAAGCTAAATTTTAAAAAAGAGAAGTGAAAAAATTACGGTTTGTGACCGAACAATTTTTTAAAATATGGTTCGGTTTTTAATTTGTAAAATAATTTTGGGTTGATGTTCGGTTTAGCTAATACGGTTCGATTTGGTGATCGAACCGATCGTTGCACACCCCTAGCCAGGAGGCCAAATCTCCTGAGGTTAATTTTAATTTTAATAAATTAACATATTGTAATATTGTATCGTACATTTATATGTGAATATACATCTATTATATATATTGTATTCCGTCCCTTCTCAATATTCATTTTTTTTTTTTGATATCCTTTACACTCTAAATATAAAAATAGAACATTTTCATATTAAAATAATCTTCATTTATTGGTTTAAAAAATTAATAAAAGAGTTTTTTTAAGTGTGTTCACTCACCTTTGAAAATTAAGAGAGGATGGAAGGAGTATAAATTATGAAAAAAATCTATAAATATTTTTAAATAAATTTGAAGCCACACGCAACTAAACTAATTTCATTGTGCAACCTATTTGCTTTTTATGTGTATTTAAAAAAATAGTTGTTACATTAAAAACATATAATTCGTCAGTATTAGTTGTTTGATTAAAAAATATTAATTATAATCTCAAATAAGTTGTACAGTTAAACTGTTTTATCATATCATATCAATTTTAAATAAAAACTTAAGAATTCGAATTTTGTATTTGGATGGACGTTGGGGTTCGGATTTAACTCACGACTATTTTTTTTTTTTTTACAGAAATTAACAAAGTAATTTTATTTAGTATTTTAATATCGATATTAATACCTTAGCAAATTAAACTCAACACTTTATAATCTCCTTTGAAGCGGAACAATTGAAAACTAAACTCTCTTGTGCACTTGGTGTATAGTGCACTCATTCAACAGTTGACCATGTTTATATTGAAAAGTTTGTTTCAATTACGTACACTGAAAAGTGTGATTGAATTACACTGAAAAGTTTACACAAAAAAAACTAATTAACTGAAAAATGTGTTTTCAGTCTAATCTAATCACACTTTTCAGTGTACGTAATTGAAATAAATTTTTCAGTATAAACACGATCAATTGTTGTGCATATGAGTTGCCTTCCTATTAATGGATTAAGATGTTTGGACTCTGCATGCTAGAATATTTTTTTCTAAAAAACAGATAACTGTAATATTAATTATTATATACGTATAGTAATATTACTTGACCCCCACTATACAAAATTTCTTGCACGTTGTCAGTACTTCGACATCGAGCCATACCAGCCTTTTCGAAATTTTAGAGTAAGCTTTGTGTGAAAATGTTTCATAATAAATTTATTATGAAAATATTTTTGAAAGTATCGAATATTTGATAAAAAAAATATTGACAATTTCATCAGAAATATCATTAATTTGAGTTAAATTTTTTTTAACAACAATTACTCCCTCCGTCCCCAAAATTTAGTCGTGTTACTTTTTGCACGGTTATTAAAAAAATTGATATAATATGTAAAAAAAAATTGTGTCACATCAAGTACAAAATAAATTATTTTAAAAATGTTATGTGCGTTTGTTGAAAAGTGTAGATAAAATTTATTATTTTCAGTTTAGGCAATAACCATTTTTTTGGGACGGTCTAATAAGACAACCAACACCATTTTTCAGAGACGGAGGGAGTATAATATATAACATCGACCAAAATTAATAATATTTCTGATGAGATTATAGATACTTTTGATCAAATATTTGATATTTTAATCTAGTAATACTTGGCTGGAATTTTAATGTTAGCAATATGGAAGTTTGGCTATGACTTTATCTTGGTAGTAATAAGGTATCAACCTTGGACAGCTAATAGTATTAATTTTGATGTGCAACGTTGTAGGAAGAATTAATTAATGATGTTATAATTAATAGGGTTTAAGACCCCACAATCCTTGAGTTTTTTCAATGCGGGTAGATGCAAGTAGGCTGGAAATCCGTGTTTAATTAGTTACGAGTATTTCTTCAGACAAGAAAATGATTGGAGTAGTGTACCCTATATAATTTCTTAGGTAAAATGTTGGATATTTTGGTTGCTCTATTCTTAACTAGCGCGTACTAATTTTAATGCCATTGTCGCACATTATTGTGCACCATCGTTTTGCTCATCCAATTAATATTAAAGACACAAATTGTATATTGTTCGTGAAAATTGGCGAACTGAAATAATTCCAGTGGCTAAAGCATCATTATCTTATATTAAGATTGAATTTTTATTTAACCTCTAAAAAATTTGTGGGTGGAAGTTTATGTTTGATATTGTATATTTTTCTTTAATAAGGAATTTTTTTATATTCATTGATATAAATTTAATTACGAAATGTTTTTTTAAGGCACCTTAATTACTGACAAAACATCTAGCAAAACTCTATCAACACACTTGGTACTTACATGTTTGATATTGTATTAGATCAATGATTGTTTTTTTATTAGTTTGGGATATTGTTCGTAACGGAGGACATAGTATATTGAGAATCAGTTTTACTGTAATATATATATATATATTTTTTTTTTTTTTTGCATTTTGTATGTACTTTTTAGAAGGGTTTGTGTGTTGTATGTGACCTACAGAGTAAAGTATATTGTGGGCCAACTTAATTGTTCCGAAATTTATTTACATTTTGTATTTTTTTTAACTATATAAGTTATTTCATTTGTACAGTAAAATTAGTTTATAGGAGATCTACCCCAAAAAGTTCAGCACCGTCTATTGCCTTTCCCCATAGGTCAAATGTGAAGAATTTGGATCGTCTTTCAATCTCCATTATTTATATTTTTCTTGAAATAATTGGATCATCTTTCAATTTCCATCTTTTATCTTTGCTTTTTCCCCCTTGGGTGAAAGGGAATGGAATCAACAATTTCTTGATAGAAAAGTAATGATCATGTGATGGTAAGTTCTTGGAGTGCTAGGTTGTTCCTTAATTATGAACCTCTGAATCTTGTAATGTGTCTTTCTAATTTACTTGCCTCCTAATGCATCAGTTTTTTTTTTTTTTTTTAATGATAAAGTTCTGAAAATTAATCTTAATTTAAGTGATCTTAATAATTTATTGATGAACTGATTCCTACATTGGAGGGAAGAATTTAGGCAAAGAGCCAGCTATAACAATCAATAGCAATGTGAAGATTGTTTCTTATGAATTGTGCAAAAGGAGACATGAGATTAGAGATGAGTAATTGAAACATAAAGGAGAAATTTTGCAATTGACTTATGAATTTGTGTAGTTTGTGTTATAAATCGAGCAGATTTATTATACCAAATTTAAAAGATTTGATGTTGACATTACTAATGGACTTATAACCTAAACGGACTTTAGGTTTAGACTAGGTATTTTCTATTATAAATAAATCATTGTACTCAGAATTGTATACACGCATACACACACATATTAGTGAAACTCCTGGCTTGGTACGCCCCCAGACGTAGTCGTTATCGACGAACTGGGTGAACAAATTCGCGTCTCTATTTTACGCTCTCGATTTACAACACGTTATCAGCACGAGACTCTGCCTGCAGCTAATAAGTACAAATCTAAATTAATTTTCTTTATTCCATGATTATTAATTGTCGTATCGAATTCGCGTATTATATTTTTATGTACACTTGAATTATTGCATCAATTATTATTGTGTTTGCAATTAATTGGATCAAATCGAATTGAAAAAAAAAAGTTTAAATGACCGCACGGCCGCCGCTTGCTCGCCCGCAGCGTCTGCCATCCGCCGCACACGACTGCGCCCGTGCGCCCATGAGTCTGTCGCCCACCACCGCGTCGCCACGCTCATCGCTCACCGCCGCGAGCTTCCGCCTTCGCGCGTTGAAGCAGCGCCGCCTCGTGTTGAGACACCGCCGCGCGTTCTCATTCCCGAGCATCGAGCGACGGCCGAGCGCCGCGCTCCGCTGGGCAACCACGGCCGAAGGCCGCACCGATACCGTCATTGCTTCTTCTCCGGGAAAAGAAGTTCACGACCCGTGGGCCTTCTACCTGTTGGGCAAATAGGGGTGCCCGGAATCTATTCGGGATGAAATTTAAATACAAATTTAAATACAATTATTACTAGCATGAATTAATCCTAATTAATTCAAATAATAATTCCAACAACCAATTTAACATCATGCATGTTGAATTAATTCACATATAATCTATGGCGGAATAAACAAGATAATATGTGATTAATGTACCTCTCGTAGAACTTGGTCTTTGAATAAAACGGGACGAACACGTACGCACTTTATCAATCCAAAAGTCTTCTCAAGTATTCCCTTTCGCCTTATTCGATCACCGGTGGGAGATGTTTTCGAATAATTTAAATAACTAAGGAAAAAGAAAAATATTTATGCTCTTGATTTTTTCCAACACATGGAATTATGTACTTGGGGATGAAATAATCATCCCCTATTTATAGATAGGTGACTTGAAGCGATTTTACTAACTTCTACTAGTCGCTTACCCGCAAGCGGACGGGTTCACTGTAGTAAGAGTAAGTATAATGGCCAAGTATTATCGAACCCACGGGATAGTGTATATGCGAATAGATCCCTGAAGATCTACGCGTCGTAGTTAATATGAGTGTATGTTTTTGGATTTTTTAGAAAGATTAATTAAAACTAAAATAAACTAATTAAACTAAAATACTCAAGCAGACGAATTAACTAAGGGTTGAATTCAAATAAGAGATGGTGATGCTTAGGATAGGAATCCCTACGTATACTAACGGAGCAGGTACATAATCAAAATAACTGTGACACACAAGAATTAACCTAAGTCTAAGAATGCAAGGTGAAAGCTCAAGATTCTAAACCCTAATAATTTACCCTAACACTCGACTTCACGAATCTACTAACAAGTTACTAGATTGTGCTTAATTAATGAGACCCTAATTTAACTAAGGTGATGCGATCGTCCTCCTTCGCTAAACCGGTAGATGAATTAACCTTTCCTAAACCTTCTCGTTAAGACTACTAATTGTTATTGAGTGATGCGGTCGTCCTCTCTCTAACACTTTCGTACGAAATTCAAAGGTAGAGTTAAGATTAATTATATGAATTCATTAATTAAGAGAATTAAAACTAACGTAACAAATTACCCTAATTACGTACCCACATCCTACTTCTACGAGTTCATCCTCCCCTAAGCATGCAAGGGTTTTAGCCGGACATGGTTTTAACAAAAATAAAAGCAATAGAAGAAACAACACACATAAACATAATGAATTGAAGAACGAAAATATGAAACATGAACTAGGGTTTTAAAAGAAAATAATTCTAAGAACTGAAATTTAATTAACTAAAACGATGTTCAAAGCGTTTAAAGTAATCAAGCTAATGAAAAGAAACTAAGAAACGAAAAGAAACTAAGAATTCGTATGAAAAACCTCAACAACGTAAAAGTAAAGCTTACTCGTTCTTCTCCTCTTCCTCTCTCTAAAAAACTAAGTCTAAAGTGATTTCTAAAAGTCCGGGTTTCCTTCAAAACGTGTTTGGAAGAGGTATATATAGGCACGGGTCGAAACGGGAGTTAATAGGCCGAAAATACGCATCCGGAGGCAAAAATCCAAGGTTGCTCGAGCAAAACGCTCGAGCGGTCCCGCTCGAGCAGTGTAGCTCGAATGACACAATCGCTCGAGCGCTGAAATCACACTGTATGTTTTGGGCGCTCGTGCAATTCGCTCGAGCGGTGGCGCTCGAGCTGCTCGAGCGCAAGAAAAGTTCTGTACGTTTAGGCGCTCGAGCAATGCGCTCGAGCGGTGGCGCTCGACCTAGTCACTCGAGTGACTTCCAACTCATCCAACTAATACTTTTCCTTGTCCGCACTAATACCAATCGTATTTCTTCAATATCTTCTCATCCGGGCATCCGTTTGAGTCGATTCAAAGTCCTACGTACTCCGTTTTTCGTCCTCTATTCACCTATGAGCATCAAAGAGATAAATTCATCAATGTGTAGAAATAATGCACAATTGACTCTAAATACTCGATAAACTCGACCAAGATTGGGTATTTCAAGCTACGAATCATGACAATTTCACGCCTAATCAATAGGGGTGGCCGAAAATTAGAGGGAATATGGGCCTTGGAGAAAATCTTTTCTTAGACTCTAAGAAATCTTGAATATATCTCATATATTCTTTTCTCCAAAATAAAATATTCCACAAAAATCTCACACTCCTAATTATGGGGTAATTTTCGAAAAAATAAGAAGAAGAGAATCCAAGATTTGAATCTTCTTGAATATATGAGATAATCTTGTATTCCAAGAATACTTATCTTCCATAATATCTTTTCAAGAAAATCAACAAAATCTTTTCTCTCCTAACAAAATACAATTTTCGAAAATAAGGGAAAAATCAGCAATATTATTTTCTTTTTATTTTAATCACCTTATCATTATTGGGCTACTTAATGGGCTACTTGAGGGGCCTTTAAGGAGAATTAAGATTGGACCTCCTAATGGACTTCTGAATTTCAATATTGAGCCCCAATATAATTCAATCCATTAATATTAATTATTACCACTAATAAATTAATATTGCACTATCCATCTTAATCCATATTACGATAATATGGGCTCCCGGTTATTATTTCCCGCATTTAAGATTATAAAGTCCATTAATTAATTAAGCTTCTGAATAGCTCTAAATTAATTAATATATTTCACCTTGGAGTAAAGACAGCTCAACATTATTATCCGTACCGAATAAACTGATTCTTCACTTGCAAGATTTAGTACGATAAAACTTCTGAGCCCACCAAGGGGACTAATCATACGAGCCGTACTCGTACGCGTTTCTCCGTATTAAATATTAGCAACCGTCGTATGATTAATATTACTGCCCAAAGCACAAGATTCGAAGTCACAATGATTCTCACCCAACATGAATCAAAGCAGTAACCATTAAGCACACACGGTCCTATTTAAGTGACGGAGATTAAGAAATCAACAACCACTGAGGTCTAATTCTTCACATTTCAGAACAGAAGAATTTATCCTCGCTGTAGGTCCTCTTCAACATATACTAAATGTGCTAGTGCAATCTCTTAGTCAAGACAGACCAATCTGAGCCTTACACATCGACCTTTCACGGCGGATTGTTCAATTCCACCTAGGTCGTGAAAATGTACGTTTAGTTACAAGGAAACTGTTAATGTTGTCTTCCGTGATCGGGTATCACCACATTAACTACAATGTAACTAGTACCATATATTGAACGGTTTGCAATAGAAATTCAACATTCAATCATAACTAAAGCCAATGCGATAAAAGAATTATTCTCATAAACAAGTGTTTGATACACGAGTTATACAAAGTAAAAGCATACTTTCACGTATAACTCCAACAATCTCCCACTTATACTTAAAGTCTGTTTTTTAGTATACATCACGCATGTCTTAGTGTAGTAGCTCTACGTGACATCTCATGTCAACCTACACTAACCTAATAATTCCTCCCACTTATACTTAAAGCAGATTGACAATAGTCTTGACTCACATTCCATCCACATGTTTCTCGAATGTACTCTGAGGCAGACCCTTTGTGAATGGATCCACTAGGTTGTCACCCTACGCTATCTTTGCCACCTCTATATCTCCTCTCTTAACGATTTCTCGTATAAGATGGTATTTTCTTTCTATGTGTTTGCTGGCCTTGTGGGCTCTCGGTTCCTTTGAATTTGCAACTGCTCTGGCATTGTCACAAAAGACAGTTATCTTGTCGGGCAAATTCGGAACAACGTCCAAGTCCACTAAGAAGTTCTTGAGCCATACTGCCTCTTTCGTTGCTTCACAAGCAGCTACATACCCGGCTTCCATGGTCGAATCGGCGATGCATTTCTGCTTAACGCTTCTCCATGGAATGACTCCTCCTCCCATGCAAAACACACTACCCGAGGTTGACTTTCTTGAGTCTATGTCTGATTGGAAATCCGAGTCTGTGTATCCCACGGGAACTAGACTATCTGACTGGTAAATCAGCATCCGCTCACGAGTTCTTTTCAGATACCTCAAGATGCACTTTACGGCAGTCCAATGGTCTTTCCCGGGATTACTTTGATATCTTGCCACCATGCCCACGGCAAAGCAGATATCCGGTCTCGTACACAGCATTGCATACATAAGGCTTCCTATGGCCGAAGCGTACGGAACACCTTTCATGTCATCTATCTCCGCTTGCGTCTTAGGGCTCATTTCTTTCTATAGATGGATTCCGTGCCTGAAAGGTACAAAACCTTTCTTGGAATCTTGCATGCTGAAACGCTTCAAAACAGTGTCAATGTATGAAGCTTGCGATAAGCCCAACATCCTCTTCTTGCGATCACGAGTGATCTTGATCCCAAGGATGCGACGGGCTTCCCCTAAGTCCTTCATATCAAATTGTTTTGACAGCCATACCTTTACGTCTGACAATACCTTTACATTGTTTCCAATGAGCAGAATATCGTCTACGTATAATACTAAGAATACCACCGCAGTTCCGTCACGCTTCTTATACACACAACTTTCGAACTCGTTTTGATCAAACCCATAAGACTTAATCACTTGATCAAAACACTGGTTCCAAGTACGCGATGCTTGCTTAAGTCCATAAATGGATCTCTTAAGCTTGCATACAAGATTCTCTTGGCCTTTTTCAATGAAACCTTTGGGCTGTTGCATATAGATATCTATCCCGTCAAGACTTCCGTTAAGGAAAGCTGTCTTGACATCCATTTGCCAGATCTCATAATCTAGGTGCGCAGCGATCGAAAAGAGAATACAGATGGACTTAAGCATAGCTACAGGCGAAAAGGTCTCCTCATAATCGATCCATTCTTTCTGAGTATACCCTTTGGCCACAAGCCTCGCTTTGAAGGTCTCTACCCTTCCGTCCGGTCCTCTTTTCCTCTTGTACACCCACTTGCATCCAATGGGTACTACCCCACTGGGTGGTTCGACCAACTCCCACACTTGATTATGATCCATCGAACCTATCTCGGCTTCCATTGCCGTTTGCCACGACTCCGCGTCTTTGTCTTGGATTGCCTCGTCGTATGTCCATGGGTCCGATTCATCACCGGGAACCAAATCCGAAGATTCTCCTATCCCCATGAATCTCTCGGGTTGCCTAGCAATCCTTCCACTACGACGGGGTTCCGGTTGTGAAGATGTGACGTGTGGTACATCATCTTGTATACTTGGTATCGAGGTTTGACCTCTCAATTCTTCTAAGGTAATTTCACTTTTAGGCTTCCGATTGTTCATATAGTCTTCCTCCAAGAATTTAAAGTGTGTACTAATCACGGTCTTTTGATCCTTGGGACTATTGAACATACACACTTTCGTTCCCGCAGAGTATCCTATAAACAGCCTTAATTCCGAACGTGGATCCAACTTACCGGCTTCCTTGTCTAGCATGTATGCCGGACAACCCCAAATCCGCAAATGCCTTAGACTGGGCTTGCGCCCGGTCCACAATTCCATTGGGGTTTTAGGAACCGATTTGGATGGCACCAAGTTTAGAATGTAAGCCGCCGTTTCCAAGGCATTACCCCAAAACGACTTGGGTAAATCCGAATAATTCATCATAGATCTGACCATCTCTAAAAGAGTCCGATTTTTTTGTTCCGCCACACCGTTCTGTTGAGGGGTTCCCGGTGCGGTTAACTGGGATACGATCCCTTCGCCCGATAGGTAGTTCAAGAATTCATTGCCGAGGTATTCGCCTCCACGATCTGATCGTAGAAACTTGATACTCTTTTCCCTATGTTTCTCGGCTTCGGCCTTAAACTCCTTGAACTTATCAAAAGTTTCAGACTTATGCCTCATAAGGTAAATGTACCCATATCTCGAGTAATCCTCAATGAAGGTGACGAAATACTCATACCCCATTCTCACTTTGATCGTCATTGGACCACACACATCGGTATGAACGAGTTCTAACACTTCTGTGGCTCTATTCCCCTTGGCTCCAAATGCCCTCTTGGTCAACTTACCCTCTAAACAGGATTCACAAGTTGGAAACGGTTTGACTTGGAATGACTCCAAGGATCCGTCTTTCACCAATCTCTCTTCCGCTTTAGATTAATATGACCTAGTCTAAGATGCCATAGAAGTGTTTCGTTCATCTCCGAAGAACGCTTTCTTTTATTACTCGAAATGATCGACGTGTTATTAGATTCATTATTTGAGTGGTGTGCACACTTAATCGTATAGAGATTGTTTACCAACGTTCCATGACAGATAACATCATTCTTAAAAGAAACAGTAACAACTTTATTAAAAGTAACTGAATATCCATCAAAAAACAACTTAGAAACTGAAATTAAATTCTTCCTAAAGTTCGGAACGTATAAAACATCTCTTAAAATTAAAACTCTATCTTCAAAAGATAGGTGCACGACTCCCACTGCTTCGGCTGCCACCCTCGTAGCATCGCCCAAAGTGATGGTGATCTCATTCTTGCTAAGTCGCCGGGTTAGCTGGAACCCCTGAAGAGTGAAACAAATATGATCAGTTGCCCCGGTATCCACTACCCAAACGTGGGCAACATACGCCGCAACATATGTTTCAACGACTAAAGCATGAGACTTACCTTTCTTTCCTACCTTCTTAGGCTTAGAAGAGGTCGCCCTCCAATGTCCCTTTTCACCACAATTGAAGCACTTACCCTTAGCAGCTTTCTTTCCACCTCCTTCTCCTTTTGCCTTGGGTTTTGCAACGGTTGGATTTGCTTGGGTCTGGCCTTTCGTCCTCTTCCTCTTCTTCCCTCCCTTGGGACCCGAAGAGGCAGACGGACGGTTTGCCACCATAGCAACAATTTGATGATCCCTTAGCGTCTCCGCCGATACCAAAGCTTGCAAGAGCTCGGGCAAACTATTTGCCCGGTCATTCATTTGATAGTTCAACTGAAACTGCTTAAAGCTCTTCGGCAGAGAATGGAGAACGAAATCGACCTTAGTAGGGAGATCAAATTCCGCACCAAGTACTTCCAACTTATTGAGATAACCCATCATCTCGATAACGTGATCCCTTACGGGCGTACCTTCCACCATCTTCAATGAAAGCATCTTTCGCATGGTGATTTGCCTAGCTGTACGGTTCTGATGTTTAAACATCGCTTCAAGATTGAGCATTATCTCAGAGGCAGTCTCCATGTGTTGGTGTTGGTGTTGCAACACATCTGACATTGAAGCCAGAATAGTACACCTAGCCATCTCATCGGAGTCAAACCAACTCTTATGCTCTTTCTTGACCGCCTTGCTCGCATCTTCGGCAGGCTCTTGGGGCTTAGGAGTAGTAAGTACCCATTTGTGATGTTGAGCGGTTAGGACAATATCAAGGTTACGTTTCCAATCAACATAGTTCTCACCAACAAGTTTGTTATCTTTAAGTATACTAAACAGTGGATTAAAAGGTTGCGACATGATGAACTGAGAATAAAACATACATTCATATTAATATCTAGAAAAATACGAAATTATCACATAATTCGATCACATCAATTATATTGAAACCTTAAAACAATATAATCATGCATCAGCCAACATCTCGAAACAATTTAAATGCGTCACGAGGGGTGGTCTATACATTTAAATACATTCAAGCGGATTACAAACTTAAAAGTTACAAATCCTTAATTCAAAATTAATAGTTAGCTCCCACTTTGACCACATAGAAACTGACAGGGACTCCGATGAGAGTAAGTTAATATCAATTTCCTATGCCTAAGTAATAACCATAATTAAATACAAGATTATTATTTCACTTTGAGCAAGCCACTCGGGGTGAGGGTCAATACCGCCACTAGTAATAATCCACAATCATCCTTTCGGAATTTATTCATGTGAAATCCGTTCTTTTGGCCAATCCGAGGGGGAAATGTATTCCAAAAGAACTTCACAAATAAATAAATTATGGAGGCCAAATTAATCCAATTTTAATATCCGGAATAAAATTGCGATTAAATTAAACATACTTAGTAATTTTTGAAAGTAAGGTTTTTCTTGGACAATTAAATTCATGCAAACACATATTAACAAATAATAATAGGTGCACGAAATAAAATATCCATCAAAACAAAATCAAACACATTGGAGCACTCAAATTCAATTGTCACGGTTTAATTTCTTCACGTCTTGATGCGAAAAATCGTCCTTGTTGCTTTCCGACGTTTGTCTCGACATGCTCCCGCTCGAACATCAATACTTCATCAAGAACAGCATCGTTTGGGGTTTGGGACGATGTTTAAAATCACACGGAAAAAAAACACGAACCGAAAAATTCCACGGCCCGAGATACAGGCGCGCGTCGGCCCATGGAGGTGGGCGGCGCGCCTCTCGTCCGTAGCGGCCGAGGCTGCCGAGAAGCCCAGCGCCGAGCACAAGGCTCGCGCACGCTCCCGTGCGGCATCGCCCACCCGTCGTGCGCGGGTCGTGCGCCTCGCGCACCCCGTGCACCGGGTTTCGCCGTTCGTTCTCGTTTTTCCACCCCATGCACGATTTTACGTCCATGCATGCGTCGCGCATGCATGCGTCGTCCGGGTACGCCGTCTTTAATTCTTCGTTCTTCGTCACGATCCAGTTACAATTTATTTAAAAAAATAAATAAATACTAGATCTAGACTAGTCTATTACAATGATCGAATCAAAATAAAAACAACTAATCTACTCGTGGATTTTCTCACGTGAAAAACAAATTCGAACAAATCGGATTAAAAATAATTAATTCACACGCATGAAAAATAACAACATTAAAACCATGACAATTGGATACCTGCAAAAAAGATCTAGCAATTCTACTATCCAATTTCAATTTAATGTTTTACAATTTAAATTCCAATTTAAAGATCAGAGCCCAAAACCGTGGCTCTGATACCAGTTGTTGGGCAAATTGGGGTGCCCGGAATCTATTCGGGATGAAATTTAAATACGAATTTAAATACAATTATTACTAGCATGAATTAATCCTAATTAATTCAAATAATAATTCCAACAACCAATTTAACATCATGCATGTTGAATTAATTCACATATAATCTATGGCGGAATAAACAAGATAATATGTGATTAATGTACCTCTCGTAGAACTTGGTCTTTGAATAAAACGGGACGAACACGTACGCACTTTATCAATCCAAAAGTCTTCTCAAGTATTCCCTTTCGCCTTATTCGATCACCGGTGGGAGATGTTTTCGAATAATTTAAATAACTAAGGAAAAAGAAAAATATTTATGCTCTTGATTTTTTCCAACACATGGAATTATGTACTTGGGGATGAAATAATCATCCCCTATTTATAGATAGGGGTGGCCGAAAATTAGAGGGAATATGGGCCTTGGAGAAAATCTTTTCTTAGACTCTAAGAAATCTTGAATATATCTCATATATTCTTTTCTCCAAAATAAAATATTCCACAAAAATCTCACACTCCTAATTATGGGGTAATTTTCGAAAAAATAAGAAGAAGAGAATCCAAGATTTGGATCTTCTTGAATATATGAGATAATCTTGTATTCCAAGAATACTTATCTTCCATAATATCTTTTCAAGAAAATCAACAAAATCTTTTCTCTCCTAACAAAATACAATTTTCGAAAATAAGGAAAAAATCAGCAATATTATTTTCTTTTTATTTTAATCACCTTATCATTATTGGGCTACTTAATGGGCTACTTGAGGGGCCTTTAAGGAGAATTAAGATTGGACCTCCTAATGGACTTCTGAATTTCAATATTGAGCCCCAATATTGAGCCCCAATATAATTCAATCCATTAATATTAATTATTACCACTAATAAATTAATATTGCACTATCCATCTTAATCCATATTACGATAATATGGGCTCCCGGTTATTATTTCCCGCGTTTAAGATTATCAAGTCCATTAATTAATTAAGCTTCTGAATAGCTCTAAATTAATTAATATATTTCACCTTGGAGTAAAGACAGCTCAACATTATTATCCGTACCGAAGAAACTGATTCTTCACTTGCAAGATTTAGTACGATAAAACTTCTGAGCCCACCAAGGGGACTAATCATACGAGCCGTACTCGCACGCGTTTCTCCGTATTAAATATTAGCAACCGTCGTATGATTAATATTACTGCCCAAAGCACAAGATTCGAAGTCACAATGATTCTCACCCAACATGAATCAAAGCAGTAACCATTAAGCACACACGGTCCTATTTAAGTGACGGAGATTAAGAAATCAACAACCACTGAGGTCTAATTCTTCACATTTCAGAACCGAAGAATTTATCCTCGCTGTAGGTCCTCTTCAACACATACTAAATGTGCTAGTGCAATCTCTTAGTCAAGACAGACCAATATGAGCCTTACACATCGACCTTTCATTGCAGATTGTTCAATTTCACCTAGGTCGTGAAAATGTACGTTTAGTTACAAGGAAATTGTTAATGTTGTCTTCCGTGATCGGGTATCACCACATTAACTACAATGTAACTAGTACCATATATTGAACGGTTTACAATAGAAATTCAACATTCAATCATAACTAAAGCCAATGCGATAAAAGAATTATTCTCATAAACAAGTGTTTGATACACGAGTTATACAAAGTAAAAGCATACTTTCACGTATAACTCCAACAATCTCCCACTTATACTTAAAGTCTGCTTTTTAGTATACATCACGCATGTCTTAGTGTAGTAGCTCTACGTGACATCTCATGTCAACCTACACTAACCTAATAATTCCTCCCACTTATACTTAAAGCAGATTGGCAATAGTCTTGACTCACATTCCATCCACATGTTTCTCGAATGTACTCTGAGGCAGACCCTTTGTGAATGGATCCGCTAGGTTGTCACCCGACGCTATCTTTGCCACCTCTATATCTCTTCTCTTAACGATTTCTCGTATAAGATGGTATTTTCTTTCTATGTGTTTGCTGGCCTTGTGGGCTCTCGGTTCCTTTGAATTTGCAACTGCTCTGGCATTGTCACAAAAGACAGTTATCTTGTCGAGCAAATTCGGAACAACGTCCAAGTCCACTAAGAAGTTCTTGAGCCATACTGCCTCTTTCGTTGCTTCACAAGCAGCTATATACTCGGCTTCCATGGTCGAATCGGCGATGCATTTCTGCTTAACGCTTCTCCATGGAATGGCTCCTCCTCCCATGAAAAACACACTACCCGAGGTTGACTTTCTTGAGTCTATGTCTGATTGGAAATCCGAGTCCGTGTATCCCACGGGAACTAGACTATCTGACTGGTAAATCAGCATCCGCTCACGAGTTCTTTTCAGATACCTCAAGATGCACTTTACGGCAATCCAATGGTCTTTCCCGGGATTACTTTGATATCTTGCCACCATGCCCACGGCAAAGAAGATATCCGGTCTCGTACACAGCATTGCATACATAAGGCTTCCTACGGCCGAAGCGTACGGAACACCTTTCATGTCATCTATCTCCGGTTGCGTCTTAGGGCTCATTTCTTTCGATAGATGGATTCCGTGCCTGAAAGGTACAAAACCTTTCTTGGAATCTTGCATGCTGAAACGCTTCAAAACAGTGTCAATGTATGAAGCTTGCGATAAGCCCAACATCATCTTCTTGCGATCACGAGTGATCTTGATCCCAAGGATGCGACGGGCTTCCCCTAAGTCCTTCATATCAAATTGTTTTGACAGCCATACCTTTACGTCTGACAATACCTTTACATTATTTCCAATGAGCAGAATATCGTCTACGTATAATACTAAGATTACCACCGCAGTTCCGTCACGCTTCTTATACACACAACTTTCGAACTCGTTTTGATCAAACCCATAATACTTAATCACTTGATCAAAACACTGGTTCCAAGTACACGATGCTTGCTTAAGTCCATAAATTGTTAGGATAAAAAATTTGTTAGTTTTGATGAGTTAAAACAAACCAGAAGATGTAATAGGACCATCTGGACCTGTTAGCCAGATGATGATCTAGATTAGGACTTAGTCTAGGGGGAACTGCCAGACCAGAAGACCTCACCAGAAGAGTCACCAGAAGACCCCACCAGAGGACTTCACCAGAGGACTCCACCAGAGGACTTCAGCAGAAGAGATCAAGACCAGAGGCAGAGGACCTTCCCCAGACCAGACGAGTCCGGACCAGACGAGTCTGGTGGAACAAAAGATGCTCAGTTTGATCCCCTTATTCTACTGAGTATTCTGGTTGTTCACCAGATAAGGACCAGAAGACACCGAGGTTGCCTTGTGTCTGGTCCTGCCTTCTCTGGAGTGAATCAGAGTTAGGCAATTGGAAGCATTGACCGTTGGTGATTCAAATCAAGTCAAACAAGATTGGATTGAGAAGATATGAAGACAATCAATCAAGATCACACCAACCCAATCAATCAATTAGGGAATTGATTGATTGAAGCTTCCATATATAGAGGATCTGATTGGATTAGCCTCCCAACGGCTATGTCCCTAATCCCCTCTATATATACTTGAGTGCAGATCAAGAAAAAGCTCTAGAATCATTCACGCGCATATAGCCATACTAAGCTTTTGATCACTACGCATATTGCACTCACACTTTGTACTTAATTACTTATCTACTCGTAAGGAGTTTATACACTCAACCTGTTCATCTTGTTAAGATAAGGTTGGAGTGAGTATCTTTAGATCGAAGTTAGATCTAAAGAGTTTGTAAGAAGGTGCTGGTACTTCAGAAATTCCAGTGAGTAAGTTTGTGAGTTGGTTGTTAGTGAGACCCCTTGGTGATAAGGGAGAGTGGACGTAGGATATTTATCCGAACCACTATATATCTTGTGTCTTTTATCGCTTTATTTTAAATATTGTTTATTGATCTCTTATAAAAGATTTTAGAAAGACATTTTTACATAAGCTTCCGCAATTAATCAATCGAGTGGGACCAACAAGTGGTATCAGAGCAGTGTGTCCACGACCACTGCTTTGAAAAGCTTTTGGTGGTCACCGGGCAGATCCATTGCTCTTTAGTGTTTTTATTCAAGTTCTTGTTATTTCCCTAAAATTTCTTATCAATATGTCTTCGAAATCTTCTTATAAGAGTCGCAAACTGCCAGAATTCTCGTTCGAGGATTATAGCCACTGGAGCTTCATGATGAGTAATCATCTTGGAGCTATTCATCACCGCATGTTAGATGTGGTTGAAAGTGGCCCCATTAAATTTTATTGGACTCCTATTGATAGTGGCAGGTCTGAGTCCAGAGAAGAAACTAGCGACGCTGCAGAGGATAGAGTTCCCAGACAACGAATCCTAAAAAAGAAAGACGAACTTGACAACGATGAGAGAAAGCTACATAACCTGGACCAGGTGGCGAGGACTGAGATTATCAACACTCTTACTAAAGAAGTTATTGAAAAGGTCAGGACGTGCACCACTGCAAAAGAGATGTGGGACAAGTTAGCTCTGCTCTGTGAAGGAACAGAGAAGATTAAAGATAACAAGCTCCAAGCTGTTCAACACTCTTTTGACACATTTAAGATGAAACCAGACGAGACAATTGACCAGCTGGACATGCGTCTCACGAATCTCTTGAACAAGGCGAGTGCCTTAGGTAAGACCTATTCTGAAAAAGAGATTAATAGTAAAATATTACGTTCACTAACAAGCAGGTGGAGAATTAAAGTCACTGTGATCAAGGACAACAAGGATCTCAACACTCTGGATCACCATCTTCTGTTGTCTGATCTCAAGGCTTACGAATATGATCTTCAAGAGGAGGATCAAACAGAAGAGGTTTCCTCTTCTGGCCAGAAAGGAGTTGCATTCTCTTCAACTCTCAAATCTGATGCCATGCCAAAGGAGTAGGTAGCACTTCTAACTCATAAATTAGACAAAATGAGTTCAAAATATGGCAGGTACAAAAGGCATTGGAAGGAGTCTACCAGAAACAGGAAGAGTTCTTTCAAGCCTGCAGAGAAGGAGAAGACATCTGGAGACTCAAGGGAGACCAGATTCAGAACTCCAGAGAGGAGGAGAGATGACAACCCTGGCAGTTCTGGGAGATCAGATCATCAGAGGAGGGATGGTAGCTCTGGCAGACCTGACTACCAGAGGAGAGAAAGTAGCCCTGCCAGATCAGACTACAACCAGAGGAGGAGAGAGCCAAGTCCTAGTCCCAGAGGAGACAATGCCTGCTACACATGCAACAAGACTGGTCACTACAGTTATGATTGTCCTCAGCTTACTCCTAGGGAAAGAGAAGAGAAAAGAATCAAGAGAGATAGGAGATATGCAGATAAGAGAGCACTGCTGGCAGAAGCAGAGGAGGAGGATACTAGTTCCAGTTCTTCTTCTTCTGACTTTGGATCAGATGATGATGTGTGTCTCATGGCAGACATCACTGAGGTAAATGAAACTACTCTTGTTTTATCTAATTCCAAATGTACTGAATCCTCTAATTCATCTGGTAACTCCAGAGAGTCTGATATGCAACAAATGCTATCAGATCTCCAAAATTGTGTCCAACTCTGTCAAAAACTTGAGAAAGAGAATGGTAGGCTCAGAGCTGAAGTTCAATCTCTCTCTCATGAGCACAAATCCACCAGAGAACTCATGAAAGATCATTCCAAAGAAGTCTCTGAACTTCAGGATAAGATCACAGAAAGAGATACTCTGGTAGATCAACTCATGAAAGAAAGAAATTCTCAAGAGGATGAGATCACTGAACTCAGAGCCAAATACCAAACTCTTATCAAGGGAAAACAAGTTGTCCACAACATTGAGGAGATACCTATGCCCAGAGAAGCTCCTAAGATACCATCTGTTGTATCTATCATATCAGAGTCTTCTCAGCGCATTTGTGATAAGAGTGGTTTAGGATATTCTGGAATTACCACTAAGACTCACAAGTACTTTTATAACAAAGACAAGTCTGTAAGAGCTGGTAAAGTGGTAGAAATCTGGAATGATAAAGACTTAACTGGTAATGGTTACAAGGTGGTTCACAATCCTGATTGGAAAAGGAATCACTCTGTTAATCACTTAACTAATGGTCCAGAAGAGTTGACTACTCTGGAAGAGAAGATGCTAGAGAATAAGTGTCAAAAAGGGGAACCATTAAAGATTAATGGTTCTGTGAACAATGAGTCCCAAGGAGTAGGAATTACTCAAATTGGAGGACCCCAGAGAAATCCTCAAAGGGAACCTAAACAGATTAGGGGACCTCAAAGGAAACACTCAAAAAGGGGGAATACCAATCAGAGTAATAACTACCAGAGAAGGAACAATGTTCAACAGAACCAGGTACCCCAGAGACAATTTTCTCAGAAAAATCAATTCCAAAATAGGTATACTCAAAGGAACTATAATCACCAGAACAGGTCTAATTATCAGAACAAGAGGAGGTCTTCCAGACCCATCTATAGAAAACCAACTGATCTGGGAAGTTATGATACTAGAGATGGTTCTTCTAGGATGTACCCTTACAACCAGACCTTTAAGACCATGTCTTTGAGGCAGGCCATTCCAAAGGCCAGATTTGAGAAAAGGTACACCAGACCTGTTTATAGGAAAGGTGTCCTTATCAGACCAGTAGCTCAATATGTCATAGTAAGAGGACATGTACTGGTAGATAGATTTGGAAGGAAGATAAGATCTCCTCATCCATCAAGAGATGATCTTTATCTATGGATTCCTACAAAACCTGCAACTAACCAATCAGGACCCAGCACTAGTAGGGGACCTAATTGATCTCTCTGCAGGTAGATAAGAGTCCATTGGAGAAAGGATTTTCAAGCAACCATGTCTGGTACATTGATAGTGGATGTTCCAAGCACATGACATTCCAGAAGGATAATCTCCAAGATTTCAAGCCATTAAATGGACCAAGAGTGATGTTTGGTGACAACAACTATGGAGTCACCAGAGGAGTTGGAAAGTTGACCTTCAATGGTGTATCTGTAGATGAAGTCTACTACGTAGAAGGACTCAAGCATAATCTGCTTTCAGTATCCCAATTCTGTGACAAGGGATACTCAGTGAAGTTTTCTAGTGATTCATGCACTGTTTTCTCTTCTGATTATAATGATATCTTGCTAATAGGCTTGAGGAAGGGTAACATTTATCTTGCAGATTTTAGCAGTTGCCCAAGGAATGCTTGCCTGGTTGCTAAAGGATCTGCAGAGAACAGCTGGATTTGGCACAAGAGATTGTGTCATCTTAACTTCAAAACATTGAACAAGATTGCCAGAAAGGGTCTCATTCGAGGTCTTCCAAATGAAGTGTTTAAGAAGGATCAGGTTTGTGGTTCATGCCAGAAGGGTAAACAACCCAAGACTTCCTTTAAGGATGTCCAGAGCACAACCACAACCAGAGTACTTCAACTACTTCACATGGACCTGTTTGGACCTGTTTCTCCTCTTAGTTTCAGTGGAAGGAAGTACACCTTAGTAATAGTAGATGACTTTTCAAGATACACTTGGGTAGTGTTCTTGTTTAAGAAAAATGAAACTATAACTAAGCTGCCAGAGTTCTTCAAGCAGATTCAGAATGAGCAGAACCAGAGCATAGTCAGGATCAGAAGTGACAAAGGAACAGAGTTTTTGAATTCACATATTGCAGATTATTGCAAGGATCATGGGATTTTTCATGAGACATCTGCTGCCAGAACACCTCAACAAAATGGAGTTGCAGAAAGGAGGAATAGGACTCTCAAAGAAGCTGCAAGAACACTTCTGGCAGAGTACAGCACTCCACAGAGATTTTGGGCAGAGGCCATCAATACAGCTTGTTACACTCAGAATAGGTTCCTGATTGCCCAGAGACACAATAAGACCCCATATGAGGTATGGAAAGGTAAAACCCCATCTGTTTCATATTTTCATGTTTTTGGATGTAAGTGTTTCATCCATGACAATGGGAAATCTAAATTAAGAACCTTTGATGCTAAAGTGGCTGATGGAATATTTTTGGGATATTCCAGCACCAGTAAAGCTTTTAGAGTTTTTAATAAGAATTCACTTTGTGTGGAGGAAACACCTCATGTTGTTTTTGATGAATCTTCTTTTGAGTACAAGGTGGATCCTAAGTCTTCAGATGAGACCCAGACTCAGACTACACCCAGAGTTATCAAGGTCAATCCACCTATTCTTGATTCAGATTCAGATTCAGATGAGGACCCATCTCCTGGTTCTCTGAAGCAGCAGCCTTCACAAGGAGCAGAACCAGAAGAGGTTGGAACTCCTGTAGGGGGAAGCTCTTCTGCAGGTGGTGATAATCACCAAGGTACTGCAGAAGATGATCACCCAGGCAAGACCACGGGAAGGAGGACCCTGGTTGATCACCCCAATGACCTGATCTTAGGAGATCCAACTAAGGGTGTCCAGACTAGGAGAACTATTAACTTAGCTGCCTTATTCAGTTGCTATGTGTCCTTGATTGAGCCCAAGAACATCAAGGAGGCACTGAAAGATTCAAATTGGATTGTGGCTATGCAGGAGGAATTGAATCAATTCACCAGACAGGATGTTTGGGAGCTGGTAGACAGACCAAGACATCAAAAGGTGATAGGCACTAAGTGGGTTTTCAAAAATAAGAAAGATGAGAATGATGTCATTACTAGGAACAAGGCAAGGCTAGTGGCCCAGGGCTATTCTCAGTCTGAAGGAATAGACTATGATGAGACTTTTGCTCCTGTTGCCAGACTAGAAGCCATCAGATTGTTCTTAGCATATGCTGCTCACATGAAGTTCAGAGTATACCAGATGGATGTGAAATCTGCCTTTCTTAATGGGATTCTCATTGAGGAAGTGTATGTTGAACAACCTCCTGGTTTTGAACAAGGTGACAAGGTGTTTAAGCTTAAGAAAGCTCTTTATGGGCTGAAGCAGGCACCCAGAGCATGGTATGACACTCTATCTCAATTTCTTCTGGACAATGGTTTTACTAAAGGTAAGATTGATAGGACCTTGTTTAGGAAAGAAGAAGGAAAGGACATCCTTCTGGTCCAAATATATGTTGATGACATCATATTTGGATCCCCTAAGAAGAAGCTGTGTGAGAAGTTTGGTGAGCTCATGCAGGGACAGTTTGAGATGTCCATGATGGGAGAATTGAATTACTTTTTGGGTTTGCAGGTTAAGCAATCAGAGAAGGGAATTTTTATTAATCAAGCTAAGTACACCAGAAACATGTTAGAGAAATTTGGAATAGGATCTAGCAGAGCAGCCAAGATCCCTATGATGACAAATTTCAACATGGATCCAGATGAGTCTGGAGAGAGTGTGGACCAGACTCAGTACAGAGCACTTATTGGTTCTTTTTTGTATCTGACTGCAAGCAGACCAGATATTACCTTTGCTGTAGGAGTTTGTGCCAGATTTCAAGCTAACCCCAAGAGGAGTCACTTGGAAGCAGCTAAGAAAATATTGAAATATCTCAAGGGAACTGTGAATTTAGGATTATGGTATCCTGCAGATGACAATTTAGAATTAAGACTATGGTGGGTGCAGAATAGATAGGAAATCTACAAGTGGTACATGCCAATTTTTAGGGAATAAATTGGTATCCTGGTTTTCCAAGAAGCAGACTTCAGTTGCTACATCAACAACAGAAGCAGAGTACATGGCTGCAGGGAGTTGTTGTTCTCAACTACTTTGGATTAGTCAACAGCTTAGGGACTACCAGATTAGAGCTAAGGATATTCCTATTTTCTGTGATAGTAATAGTGCCATTGCAATCACCCAGAATCCAGTTCTTCATACCAGATGCAAACATGTTGATATAAGGCATCATTTTATCAGAGATCATGTTGAGAAGGGAGATATAAGGATGGAAAAGATTGCAACAGAGAGGCAGAGAGCAGATATTTTAACCAAGCCTTTGGCTGAGACCAGATTCAGAGAGTTAGCCTTTGAGTTAGGATTGTTGGATCCAGAGACAGATTTGATTTAGGGGGAACTTCAGAGAAGTATCCTTACTTTATTAATTCTCTTCATAAATTTTCTTTATGCTAACATACCTGCAGATTAGATATATCAGAGAGGGTATACTTCCAGATGAGGTATACACCAGGTGACACTAATCCCAGATGAGGTGCTGAGTCAGAGATATGTCCAAAGTCTTTATTGACCAGGACCAGATAAGTTCCATCAGAGGAGAAGTTTCACCAGACTAGTTGTGGTATCATCTGGTTACAATATCAGGTGACAGGTATGTCTTTTCTACTCTGGCCTCTGATCATTGGGATACACTTTTCAAATTAATAAGTACACTCAAAACCTTTCACCTTCGGAGTGTATTTAAGACTAGGGTATAGGGCCTAGGCAATCATTTCACTTTTTCTCTTGACTGCCACAAAACCCCTTTATACCCAGTCCCAATGACTATGCCAACGCACCAGATTAAATCTGTATTTCGCCTTTCATCATGGCCATCGGATTTAATCACCGTGCAAAATGTCAATCAATTCTAAAATTGATTTTGTTTCCTAAATTGAATTTGAAACAACACGCGTTCACACTTCATTTAATTTTCAAGCCACGCGTACTACTCTATTTAAATCAATTTTGTTTTCAATCTGTCCTTTCACGTTTCCATACTATTCGAACCCTAATCCCTCTCTACGAAGCATTTTCTCTCTCTCTCTCTCTCTCTCTCACAGTTATGGCACCCAAGTGCAATTTTGATCCAGACTATGTCTGCAAGAAGCTCAAGTCAGAAATGGTGGTGGACTTCTATTCCACTAAGAATCCGGCCGCTTTGGAGATTTTGGAACTTCTCCGACGTTCTGGGCTGGAGGAGTTGATCTCAAAGGTTCCCAAGGATCTGCGTACCTTGGATGGTTATGCTGCACAGTTTCTTATCCGGATGAAGATCCATGAAGACTATATTTCTTCCAAATTGATTCAGAGGATCTTGTTTTCTCTAAGGCAGACTTCTGTGGTCTTTTTGGTAACCTTTCTGCGGAAGGTGTGGACCCACTGAAGTACAGAGAAGGAGAGGCGTTGGAATCCTTCAAGATGTTTGCCAGAAATTCATGCCAGAATATTACCAAGGGTTTCTTGGACAAGCATCTTAGGCAGAAGTATAAGGTGCTTTTTGACATTGTGGTGAAGATTCTCATGTGTGAGAGCCATAGCACAGATGCCATCTTCGTTGGCAGGCTCTGTGTTATGAGGGCCATTCTGGATGGTGTTCAATGTAACTGGGCTGAGTTCTTCTGGGGGGTGCTGAGGAAGAACAAGGTGAAAATACAGAAGGAAGAATGCCCCCAGTTGCCAGGAGAGCAACAATTTGTGTTCAATGCTAATGTTTCATTGGGCACAAAACTCACTCTAATTCTGGATTCGATTCTTCCAGAGAAGAAATGGAGACAATCCTGGTGTAAGGGCTTTCATAAGTCCAAGATTATGTTCTCCAAGGATGGTCCTCTCCATGGCCATCCTGATTCTGATGGTGAGCAAGCCATCCCTGCTCCTCCCCTTCAAGCCATTCCCTCACCTGCTAAGGGGCAGAAGCAGCAGCAGCAGCAGCAGAAGACTCAGAAGAAAGCTGCTGCAGCAACTGGTTCTTCAGCCGTTGCCTTTTCTGGTTCCTCAGAGGAGGACCAGATCCCTCTTCTTGATGTACTGAAGAAGAAGAGTGAGGTTGCCAAGAAGGCAGGAGCTTCAAAAAGGAAGAGGCCAGAGGAGGCCAAGAAGAAATCTGCCAAGATGCCAAGGACTGGCAGAGGAGCTCCCAAGAAAACCCTTCTGGTGGATGAGCCATCAGAAGAGGAAGAGGAAGAAGATGAAGTGCCTCTTGTGAGGAAATCCAAGGCCAAGAGAGCCCTTCTGCAAGATTCAGACTCTGGATCTGATCTTGGAGAGGCCTTGGAGAAGGCCATTGAGGATGCCACCCAGATGATGGAGGATGCTCCAGAGCCTGTTATGCCTGCTGGTGTTGACCCAGCAGAGGTAAACCCTTCCTTTCCCTCTTCCTCCCCCATAAATCTTGTTTCCCCTTCTACCTCTCCCCCAGATAACATTCCCCAAACCCCATCTGCCTCTGGTAACCCCATTCTTCCACCAGAGCAGACTATTCCAGATATACCCGTCTATACTCCCTCTACCATTCCTACACAAACACCTTCTCCCCCAAATTTCCAAACACATATCCCCACTAACCCCTCTCCCCCACCTTCTGTATCAGAGGTACCCTCAACCTCCTCTGGTGCAGAAGTCCCCCCTTCAAACACTTCCACCTTCCAAATCCCCCATACACATTCTGTACCAGATATCCCTTCCTCTTCTGGTGCAGAGCAACCAATCCCTACCACCTCTACTTCACAAAATCCAAACCCTCCCCAAACCCATACAGACCAGGACCCAACCATTTCTATGGCTCTGGGATTCGCTGGCCCTCCCCGCTCTCCAACCTGTTTATCCAGCGATGATAGTGAAGATGAGGAAGCTTCACTTGAGCCTGTTGACTTAGCCCCTTCCTCCTCTGCCTCTGGGCCCAAACCCTTCACTTTCTCTTCTGCAGAAATGGGTCCCATTAGGCAGAGTATGAGTGTAAGTGCTCAGCTCTGGCTAAGAGAGCATTTTCCAGTTCTTCTGGAGCACTTACCACTTCTGGCAGAGCTTACTGATGCCAAGGTCTGGAGCAAGGCCAGACTTGAAGATGTGGAGGACCTGGTGCTATTGCTTGAGGAAATGGGTGCCTCCAACTTCACTGCTTGGGAGATTGAGCTGAAGCAAAAGATGAACATTCAGAACCCAGCAGAGCTGGAGACTCCTGGTGCAGCCAAAGTCTTGATTCGCACCCTGCTCATCCAAAGAGGAGTCATGCTCACTCCAGAGGGCCCCACTTACAAGTTTGGTCCTCACTTTGTCTTCCCTCCAGAGCTTTATTCAGACGAGGAGGACTTTGAGATGTCTCCTGCTGTGCTCCAGAAGATGAAGGCTTTCTTCAACGAGCAGATCATGCAGATAGGGCGCTTTTCCAAAGCAATCCAACATATGGCCCCTGCTATGATTGAGCATCAGATTAAGCATGAGAGGAGAATCTTCATGAAGCAGCTCAAGTCTTCTCTGGCAGAGGTTAAAGCTTCGTTCAAGGCTAATGGCTTGTTTGTCAAGTTAGATGTTATGCACAGCCAGAAGCAGCTCCAGGAGCATGTGATGGAGCAGATGAGGCCAGTTTCTGTACTCAAAGTGGAAATGGCCAGCCAGATGATTCAGACTGCTAGACTGAAGGACTCCCTCCAGGAGATGTTGGAGAAACAAGAGAGACTTGTTGCAGAGTCTAAGGCTTACCTGGAGGAGGCCAAGCAGCTTCGTGATCTTCACTCTTCCTCCAACACTGCCTTGCCTGATCTCATAAGGCAGGTAGTGGAGCCCCTCCTTGATGAAGTTAAAAAGGGGGAAGAGAAGGCCAGAACTGATCTGGCGAAGACCACAAATGAGACGCTTTTTAGCCATGGAGCTCGTCTGGACCTGCTGGAGAACACTTTGGCCCAGGCTGAGTTGCAGAAGAAGAAGAAAGAAGAGTTGAAGTCTCTTACTATGGCTAAACAGCTTGCTGCAGAAGAAGAGTCATCTGAAGCTGAGCAGGATCCTTCTATCATTCCTGGTCCTGCTAAGAGAAAGATTAGAAAAGTAAAGAAGAGTTTCCTTGAATCTGTTGTCGAAGAAGCAGAGAAGAGATACAAGGAAGAGACTCCAGAGGAGAGGCAAGCCAGAATCAGGAAGAACATAGATGAAGAGCAGAGGCTCAGATATGTTAGGAGACAGAACAAGAAGGCCAGAGAAGCTGGTATTCCTTCTGGTGCAGGTGGCTCAGGTCAGAAGAGGAAAGCTCCTGTGGAGGTTATGAACATCTTGCCACTAAGGACAGAAGGGTCTTTTGACTCTACTGTGCCATATCCTCTGATTGAGAGATGGAGAGAAGCCAAGACCCTCTGGTTTATTCAGCATTATATCCAGAGGCCAGCACCAGAAGATGATGAGCTGATCAACAGAACCTTCCATTCTTGGATGCAAGCCTATGATGCAGACTTGTACAAGCAGCTGATGGATTCAACCATTGAGTTCAACCTGGAGGTGACTGCTCCTGAATTTACTTATCTTAACACTCCCATGATTGGGAACCAGGTGGATTGGGCAGAACTGAAGAAGCTTTTCAAGACCAAGGTGTTGGTGAATTTCACCCCAACATCTTCTGCAGAGTTGAAGGCCGTCCAGGATAGGTTCCTTGACTGGTTTCTTGTCCCTAAAGAGAACAGAAGATATGCCTAGAATAGGACAATGAACTTCAATGTAATCTGTAATTATTTTGTCCTCTGATTATTAATGAAAAATACATATCTTCTCTGTTCTAAAGACAACTCCTTGTTGTCTTATTATTTGCCTGATGAGATCTATTCTAAGGTCTCATCCCTTTATTGTTTTCTTGCTTAAGTTTTACTTTTGATCAGTTCTGGTAGTGTTTTAACTCCATCAAAAAGGGGGAAATTGTTAGGATAAAAAATTTGTTAGTTTTGATGAGTTAAAACAAACCAGAAGATGTAATAGGACCATCTGGACCTGTTAGCCAGATGATGATCTAGATTAGGACTTAGTCTAGGGGGAACTGCCAGACCAGAAGACCTCACCAGAAGAGTCACCAGAAGACCCCACCAGAGGACTTCACCAGAGGACTCCACCAGAGGACTTCAGCAGAAGAGATCAAGACCAGAGGCAGAGGACCTTCCCCAGACCAGACGAGTCCGGACCAGACGAGTCTGGTGGAACAAAAGATGCTCAGTTTGATCCCCTTATTCTACTGAGTATTCTGGTTGTTCACCAGATAAGGACCAGAAGACACCGAGGTTGCCTTGTGTCTGGTCCTGCCTTCTCTGGAGTGAATCAGAGTTAGGCAATTGGAAGCATTGACCGTTGGTGATTCAAATCAAGTCAAACAAGATTGGATTGAGAAGATATGAAGACAATCAATCAAGATCACACCAACCCAATCAATCAATTAGGGAATTGATTGATTGAAGCTTCCATATATAGAGGATCTGATTGGATTAGCCTCCCAACGGCTATGTCCCTAATCCCCTCTATATATACTTGAGTGCAGATCAAGAAAAAGCTCTAGAATCATTCACGCGCATATAACCATACTAAGCTTTTGATCACTACGCATATTGCACTCACACTTTGTACTTAATTACTTATCTACTCGTAAGGAGTTTATACACTCAACCTGTTCATCTTGTTAAGATAAGGTTGGAGTGAGTATCTTTAGATCGAAGTTAGATCTAAAGAGTTTGTAAGAAGGTGCTGGTACTTCAGAAATTCCAGTGAGTAAGTTTGTGAGTTGGTTGTTAGTGAGACCCCTTGGTGATAAGGGAGAGTGGACGTAGGATATTTATCCGAACCACTATATATCTTGTATCTTTTATCGCTTTATTTTAAATATTGTTTATTGATCTCTTATAAAAGATTTTAGAAAGACATTTTTACATAAGCTTCCGCAATTAATCTATCGAGTGGGACCAACATAAATGGATCTCTTAAGCTTGCATACAAGATTCTCTTGGCCTTTTTCAATGAAACCTTTGGGCTGTTGCATATAGATATCTATCCCGTCAAGACTTCTGTTAAGGAAAGCTGTCTTGACATCCATTTGCCAGATCTCATAATCTAGGTGCGCAGCGATCAACAAGAGAATACGGATGGACTTAAGCATAGCTACAGGCGAAAAGGTCTCCTCATAATCGATCAATTCTTTCTGAGTATACCCTTTGGCCACAAGCCTCGCTTTGAAGGTCTCTACCCTTCCGTCCGTCCTCTTTTCCTCTTGTACACCCACTTGCATCCAATGGGTACTACCCCACTGGGTGGTTCGACCAACTCCCACACTTGATTATGATCCATCGAACCCATCTCGGCTTCCATTGCCGTTTGCCACGACTCCGCGTCTTTGTCTTGGATTGCCTCGTCGTATGTCCATGGGTCCGATTCATCACCGGGAACCAAATCCGAAGATTCTCCTATCCCCATGAATCTATCGGGTTGCCTAGCAATCCTTCCACTACGACGGGGTTCCGGTTGTGAAGATGTGACGTGTGGTACATCATCTTGTATACTTGGTATCGAGGTTTGACCTCTCAATTCTTCTAAGGTAATTTCACTTTTAGGCTTCCGATTGTTCATATAGTCTTTCTCCAAGAATTTAAAGTGTGTACTAATCACGGTCTTTTGATCCTTGGGACTATTGAACATACACACTTTCGTTCCCGCAGAGTATCCTATAAACAACCTTAATTACCGGCTTCTTTGTCTAGCACGTATGCCGGACAACCCCAAATCCGCAAATGCCTTAGACTGGGCTTGCGCCCGGTCCACAATTCCATTGGGGTTTTAGGAACCGATTTGGATGGCACCAAGTTTAGAATGTAAGCCGCCGTTTCCAAGGCATTACCCCAAAACGACTTGGGTAAATCCGAATAACTCATCATAGATCTGACCATCTCTAAAAGAGTCCGGTTTCTATGTTCCGCCACACCATTCTGTTGAGGGGTTCCCGGTGCGGTTAACTGGGATACGATCCCTTCGCCCGATAGGTAGTTCAAGAATTCATCGCTGAGGTATTCGCCTCCACGATCTGATCGTAGAAACTTGATACTCTTTTCCCTATGTTTCTCGGCTTCGGCCTTAAACTCCTTGAACTTATCAAAAGTTTCAGACTTATGCCTCATAAGGTAAATGTACCCATATCTCGAGTAATCCTCAATGAAGGTGACAAAATACTCATACCCCATTCTCACTTTGATCGTCATTGGACCACACACATCGGTATGAACGAGTTCTAACACTTCTGTGGCTCTATTCCCCTTGGCTCCAAATACCCTCTTGGTCATCTTACCCTCTAAACAAGATTCACAAGTTGGAAACGGTTTGACTTGGAATGATTCCAAGGATCCGTCTTTCACCAATCTCTCTATCCGCTTTAGATTAATATGACCTAGTCTAAGATGCCATAGAAGTGTTTCGTTCATCTCCGAAGAACGCTTTCTTTTATTACTCGAAATGATCGACGTGTTATTAGATTCATTATTTGAGTGGTGTGCACACTTAATCATATAGAGATTGTTTACCAACGTTCCATGACAGATAACATCATTCTTAAAAGAAACAGTAACAACTTTATTAAAAGTAAGTGAATATCCATCAAAAAACAACTTAGAAACTGAAATTAAATTCTTCCTAAAGTTCGGAACGTATAAAACATCTCTTAAAATTAAAACTCTATCTTCAAAAGATAGGTGCACGACTCCCACTGCTTCGGCTGCCACCCTCGTAGCATCGCCCAAAGTGATGGTGATCTAATTCTTGCTAAGTCGCTGGGTTAGCTGGAACCCCTAAAGAGTGAAACAAATATGATCAGTTGCCCCGGTATCCACTACCCAAACGTGGGCAGCATACGCCGCAACATATGTTTCAACGACTAAAGCATGAGACTTACCTTTCTTTCCCACCTTCTTAGGCTTAGAACAGGTCGCCCTCCAATGTCCCTTTTCACCACAATTGAAGCACTTACCCTTAGTGTTGATGGGCGAACAATTTTGCATTTAATCAACAAAAGATTATCATTAAACTTGATAACAGGATGACAAATGAAAGAAGCTAACAGCCTTGTGGGGCAAGCAGTTTTGAAGGGCGAGCATCTTAGCAAAGAGCTGACAGCCTTGTGAGGCGAGCAGCTTTGCAAAATAGCTCTGATATGGTAAGCAAGATATTGTGGCGAATAGCCTTGCAAAGAACAGCTGTGCAAGTGGCTCAAACCAAGATCAACTCAGGCGAACAGCTTCGTAATGAGGCGAGCAACATTGTAAAACAATCCCAAGCGAGGAGCGAACATCTCAGAACGCAAAGGACCATGACATCTAACAAAGACGTACAAACGAGCAACCGGTCACCATCGAAAGCATCTCAGTATTGCCAAAGACCAAGTACAACATGGGGAACTCCAAAAGTCACTAGCTTAGATATGGTCCAAGTGTCTCAACACTTGGCACCCATCCAATGGGCAATAGTGTAGATGTTGTACAAGTGTCCTAACACTTGGCAAAGATCCAATGGTTAAGCCACCAAGATGGTGACACATGTCCTCTTTGTATGTCTATAAATACTCCCTTCATATGCATGAAAATGGGAGAACAATTCAATAAACTAGCAAAACTCTTGCCAAATTATTTCTTAAGCATTACTTAGCTTGATTCCATGATCTTGATTCTTGTTTGATGATCTTCATTAGATGAAAAATAGCCATTAATCTTCTTAGTTAGAAAAGGTCATCAACAATTGGCGCTAGAAGAAGGGTTCGAACCTTCGACTTATAAAAATTTGAAGAAAGTTTGAAGACTTCCGCCGGAATCTGCATAATCTCGCCGGAATCCGGGAAGAGGCTGCCGGAAAACAAGAGTGCACATTCTTAAGACAAAGATGTACAACACTTTGAGGGTTTTAATGCATGTGTGCATGAACTAGGGTTTTCAAACCTTCATAATCACACACAAGGCTAGTAACCCTTGGAAAAAGGTGTTTGCAAGAACAAGATTACTTCATCCATTTGCTTATTTACCCATATTTTGATAGTCGAAATGGTTAGATCGCAAGAAGAACGACATTCGAGTATATCTCCAAGTCGTAGACCAAGAACTAGAATTTCGTCTACCGAAGGACATGCACGAACGGTGAGAGCAACTTCGCAGAGGAATATACAAGTCACTATTGACACGATTCCACCGGAAGTTGAAGCTCTTGCTCAAAACCCGGAGGAACTAGCAAAAATGATTGCTGTCCTTCAATCGTTACAGAATCGACAAGCAGCAGGACTGTCAAGAGCACCTATGACGACCAATCGAGCAGACGAGCAGGGTCGAGCAGGCGAGCAAAGAAGTAAAATGAGAGAAGATGTACGTCGGGACGAGGCTGACAGCGAGGAAGTCCGTAGAAATAAAGGAAAAGCCCCATTGAGCGGGCGTCTGGGAAGCAAAGGAGAGTCATCACCAAGTCGAGCAGAGGAGTCAAGCAAAAGTACTTCCCGAACAAGTGCTTTGGAGAGACTGGGTACAAGGAACGTAAATAGGAGGGAACCATCCCGAAGGAACGAGGAGCGATCACGCCATCCTGCTCGCCCATCGGTGCATAACCGAATCAGGAGGTCAGCTTTTGGCCGACTAGGGCCAAATGGAGCTAGCAATGCTGCTAGGAAGACGACTCAGGAGAAACGTCCCGTTGGCAAGGGACTGCATCGTGAAGAGGTCACTGACCCCAATCGCGATGAACAGCCTTCCATCGGGAGGACTCCCCCAAATGAATTGCAGGAAATGAGAAAGGCGATCGAGGAATTACAGAGACAGTTGGAATCCCAGAGAGGTGTCGGATCGACTGTTCTCCCTTCGTCACCGTTATCTCCGTCTGTCCTCAATGCACCAATCCAGAAGAAGATTCAGTTTCCAGCCATCAATTTGTATGAGGGAACGTCGGACCCTCGAATTCATGTAACGAAATATTCGGATTTCATGATCTCAATGGGGGCAACCGATGCCACACAATGCCGAAATTTTCCACTCACCCTTGGAGATGGCCCGCACAGATGGTTTTCAGCACTGGCTCCTGGCTCCATCAACTCTTTTGCCCAACTAAGCAAAGAGTTTTTGTCTCACTTTTCAACTGCCGGGTCCTACTTGACCCACATACACCGTTTGGCAGATATCAGGCAAGGAGATGAGGAGTCGGATAAGCAGTTCCTGGAAAGATTTGATAAAGTTCTGTTGGAGGGCGAAATGGTGAGTGAAGATACGAAGATAGTTGCAGTGATGGCTGGGTTGAAGAAAGGAACTGATCTGTGGAAGGAGATGCACTTGACTTGTCCGAAAACATACGCAGAATTCAGACACAAAGTAGGGATCCATGTGTCAATGCAAGAGGCGTTACACAGAGAAATGGGAGAAAAAGCTGACCCAAAAAAGTTTGGCAAGAAATCTGGTGGAAACGATTACAAAGCTCTGAAGAACATGAAGTCATTCAATGAGGGAGCTGAGTTGAAGGAAAAGTTGAGTCAAGTCCTTACTATGTCCGTGGACGCTGTGTATGACAACGTTAAAGACAGGGAGATATTGTCAGAGCCGCGGAAGATAAGGCAAGAGAGAGAAAAGCTGAACCCGAACAAATACTGTGCTTATCATCAGAACATCGGCCTCTTCACGAGCGAATGCCGAGATCTATTGAAGCAGTTGTGGAGGTTCTATGAGGAAGGAAAGCTGTCTGAATTCGTGAAAAGGGAACCAGGCAAAAGACCAAGGGCACCAGTACAATCCAGTTCGGATGACGGAGACAGTGATGACCAACCAAGTAAAGTTGGTAAGAGGGGAAGGAAGGTCCCAGCAGCCCCAACAAGGCATATCCCGGAAATCCTAATGCTGGAACCCACTGGACCAGTAGGTGGTTGTTCTGATGGGAGACCACCCATGTCAAAAAGAAAGAGGAAAGCAGAACTGAGAGCAGTGGATCAAGTGATGGAAGTAGGCGCGAATCCATCGACCAAACGAACGGGGGACCTGACTTTCTCAGAAAAAGACTTAGACGGGATACTCATCCCCCATAACGACTCGTTGGTCATTTGTGCCAATATTATGGGGACAAAAGTGCACCGTCTACTTGTCGATACTGGTTCCTACACGAACATCCTTTTCAAGAGCACGGTGGACCAGCTAGGAGATTGCGCTGAGTACATCAAAGACTGTGATCACAAGATTGTAGGATTCGGAAATGTTGTAACCACCCCGCTAGGAATAGTTACGTTGGCAGTTGAGCTTGTATCGATCGAGGACCCGGAAAGGAAAATGAATAGAATGGTAGACTTCCTGGTTGTAGACCAACAGTCCACTTATAACGGGTTCCTCGACCGTCCTTTCTTGCATGAATTTAAAGCAGCTGTTTCAACGTACTATTATTGTTTAAAATTCCCAACAAAGAAGGGTGCAGGTACAGTCAAAGGAGACCAGAAGAAGGCTCGTGCGTGTCTTTTGCAGATACAGTTGCAGGATCACCAAGTCAACATGGCGGACAGGTGCTCAGACAAGGACGGAGACGATAGCGAGACCGTGACTTCTGTCGATACTGAAATAATGGAAGTCGACGAGCAGCCATGCACAGACGAACAGCTGCGCAACAACGAGCAGCCATACACAGACGAACAGCCGCGCAATAACGAGCAGCCATGCACAGACGAACAACCGCTCAACAACGAGCAGATGTGCGCAGACGAACAACCGCGCAAAAACGAGCAGATGTGCACAAGCGCACAGTTAGACGAGGATGAACAAGGATGCAAAGATGGACAGTCAATGGCAATGAACGTTGATGCGGAGGACATCGAGCCACGACTGGGGGCAGAACCGATGGAGACCGAGGATGAGCTAAAGGCAGAAGGGCCCATTATTGACCCCAGATGGAAAGGCCAGAAACGAAGGGCTACCCCGGTCGAAGAGTTGGAAACTGTAAAAGTCAACCCGAACCAGGAGGGCTTAGAACTCTTCATAGGATCCGAGCTACTAGAGCCATACAGGACCAACATGATTGAGTTTCTTAAAGCAAACCTCGATATGTTCGCATGGTCGCATGCAGATATGGTGGGCATCAGTCCCGAACATGCTTGCCATAGACTCAACATCGATCCAAGGAGAAAGCCAGTCCATCAGAAGAGGAGGAAATTCGGGCCCGACAAATACGAGGCGCTTGACGTGGAGGTTAAAAAGCTGCTGGATAACGACCTAATCAAACAAGCGTTATGCCCGCAATGGGTGGTGAATCCAGTGTTGGTTAGAAAAGCGACTGGAGCATGGAGACTTTGCATCGACTTCACGGATCTTAACGCCGCCTGCCCAAAAGACAACTTCCCGTTGCCTCACATTGACCAGCTAGTTGATAGCACCGCCGGACATGAGCTGCTCACATTCATGGATGCATTCGCAGGATATCATCAAATCGCGATGCATCCCGATGATCAAGAACACACAGCGTTCTACACTAACAAAAACTTGCTATGCTGGAAGAGAATGCCATTTGGGCTAATCAACGCTGGAGCTACATATCAGAGACTGGTAAACAAGATGTTTGATGATCACATCGGGAAGACGATGGAAGTATATGTGGATGACATTGTTGTCAAGAGCTCAAAAAAGGAAGATCACTTAGAGCACCTGGCTCAGACATTTGAGATACTTCGGACCTACAATATGAAGCTAAATCCCAAGAAAAGCAGTTTCGGCGTCCATTCTGGGAAATTCTTGGGACATCTGGTTAGTCAGCGAGGAATTGAAGCAAATCCGGTGAAAGTGAAAGCAATCATGGAGATGCAACCGCCCAGATCAGTTAAGGAAGTCCAACGGCTAACCGGATGCCTGGCAGCTTTGAACAGGTTCGTTTCAAGGTCCGGAGATAAGTGCAGACCATTTTTCGAGGCCATCAAGAAAGGAAAGTTTCAATGGACAGAAGCCTGTCAGCGAGCGTTCGAGCAACTGAAAGAATATCTCAGCGATACAAAAATTCTTGCTAAGCCGATTCCAGGGGAGAAGTTGTACTTGTACCTGGCGGCTTCAGAAGTGGCAATCAGTTCAGTGCTCGTTTGAGCAGAAGGAAAGTTCCACTTACCCATTTACTATGTAAGTCATGCCTTGCACGAAGCAGAACTCAGATATTCACCAACAGAAAAGCTAGCATATGCACTGGTGATGAGTGTCAGAAAACTTCGTCCATATTTTTTCGACTACCAGGTGGAAGTGTTGACAACGTTCCCGCTCAAGCAAATATTGCACAGACCCGATGCAGCTGGCCGCCTCCTAAAATGGTCATTGGAAATCAGTCAATTCGGGATTTCATATGCTCCTCGAACAGCGATCAAGTGGCAAGCCTTAGCAGACTTTATAGTCGAACTGACTTACCCCCAAGATCCAACGAGAGGACATAACCATCCCTGGCACATGTATGTTGATGGTTCGTCAACTAATACAGCATCGGGAGCAGGTATAGTCTTGATAAGCCCGGATAGGCAAGTTTTTACTTCAGCTGTTCGATTTGAGTTCATGGCGACGAACAACGAAGCAGAGTACGAAGCTGTGATCGCTGGATTATGCCTAGCATTAGCAGTCGGAGTAAGAAAGCTGCAAATTTTCGGGGATTCACAATTGATTGTCAACCAAGTTCGAGGGGAGTACGAGGCAAAGGACGAGAATATGGCCTTGTATCAAAAGATTGTTGCTCACCTGGCCTCCTTGTTCGAGCAAATATACATCGAACAGATACCAAGAGACAACAATGCTCAAGCAGATGCATTAGCCAGGTTAGCAACAAGCACGGGACCAGCAGAGTTGACAGGAGTTACGCTGACAAAAATGTCCAAACCATCAACCGAAGACTACAAGATGTATCAAGTCAGCGAAGATTTCGAAGAGGACGACTGGAGGATACCAATCATTGAGTATTTACAAAACGACAAAAAGCCAGACAATCCGTCTGAAGCTAACAAGTTGGTCAAGAGAGCAGCAAGATACACCGTGATGGACGAACAGTTGTATAAGAGAGGAATTTCGCTCCCACTTCTGAAATGCTTGGCTAGGGGGCAAGGACAAGCAGTACTGAAAGAGATCCATGAGGGTGTATGTGGAAATCATGCCGGAGGACGGGCCTTGGCATATAAAACAATAAGGCAAGGATATTACTGGCCAACCCTCCTCCAGGATGCGATCAAGATTGCCCGAACTTGTCATAGATGTCAATTGTTTGCCCCGAACATTCACAAACCCCCACACGAACTGATTTCAGTCAATAGTCCATGGCCGTTTGCGAAGTGGGGAATTGACCTCATTGGGCCTTTTCCCCCAGGGCAAGGAAATGTTCGATTCACAGTGGTGGCTGTTGACTACTACACGAAGTGGGCAGAAGCAGAAGCACTCGGGCGGATCACACAGGAGAAAATGATCAAATTTATATGGAAAAACATTGTTTGTCGTTTCGAGGTCCCTCAGGCGATAGTGACGGACAACGGAAGACAGTTTGAAGGAAAAGAGATCAGAGATTTTTGCGAAAAATGGGGAATAAAGAAACATTTCTCGACACCATACCACCCCCAATCGAACGGTCAAGTAGAAGCAGTGAATAAAATAATCAAGCATATACTGAAGATTCGTTTAGTCGACAAGCAAGGAAAGTGGTCAGAAGAGCTACCAGAGGTGTTGTGGGCATACCGAGTATCCCACAGAACAAGCACAGGCGAAACACCCTTCACAATGGCATTCGGGACGGAAGCAGTAATACCGATTGAGCTAAAAGTCCTGACAAGTCGAACAACTACGTTTGATGAAGAGAAAAACAATGTTGCGTTGGCAGCAGAGCTGGACTTGTTCGAGGAAAAAAGAATAACAGCAGAATTGAAAAATGCAATTTACAAGAGAAGAGCAGCGAAGTACTACAATTCTCAAGTAAAAGCAAGAGAATTCGAAATTGGGGACTTAGTACTTCGAAAAGTTTTAATACCACCAGGAGTATTCGGCCCGACTTGGGAGGGCCCATACAAGGTGACGAATAAATGTCACAACGGCACATACGACCTTGAAGACATGGAAGACAAGTCGTCCCAATACTCCTGGAATACAACTTTACTCAAGAAGTACTACCAATGAAGTCATGTAAGTCTTAGAAAGTTTGTAAATAGATCCTTTGTAATTTTTGAAATTTTTGCGCAAGTTTATAAACGAGCAGATTTGCATTTATCTTACTAGGCGAGTAGAATTGCATTTATCTTTTGTCTCGCTTTCTTTTAAATTTTGAGCCTTAAGTCCAAAATACTTGGTTTCTCGCCCAAAAAAAAAAAAAAAAAAAAAATTTTGCTAAGTGCAAGTCTGTTATAAGACGAACAATAGAGCACATTAAATGCAAAATAAGGCCAAGTCCCTAATGGACCAATAGCCCACATTAATGCAAGGCCGAGTCCACAAGCGACCAAAAAGGCCCAAGCAATTAAAGGTCGAGTTCTATAAGAACCAAGTGACCAACTTAAAATATTAACTAAGTGTTTACCTTAAAAAAAAAGGAACACTTAGAAACTGAGTCATAAGTCGAAAAGCAAGAAGCGAGCAATTAAGTAAGACAAACAAAGAGGCACAAATTTGCAAATTAGCAAGGATGTTCATTTCATTGAGTCAAAAATATGTATTACAATAGGGATGAGCTAATAAGCACAAAAAGAAGAAAGCATCCTATTGTAAAAGAAACTAAGTCTTCAAGCAGGAGGAGGAGCGTCTGCAGCGCTGGTCGCCTGGGCACTAGTCTGCTCGCCTGGGGTACTTGTACCAGCCCCATCCAGAGGAGTTAAGGGAAGTGAAGGCAACCCCTCAAAGACTTCATCAGTGGCCGCTGCGCTGGTCGCCACTGGGGTAGGATCAGGCTGGCCGCCATAAGTAGGGGCAGCGATGTCAACCTCCTCGCCAAATACATCTAGAGGGAAGCCAAGGTCGGCTAAATCGGAGACGAACAAAGTTGAACCAGGAGCAGGAGGGTAGTTCTTCACGTACTCGATGAAATCCGCCTTCACCGCGCCACAAATATCTTGATTATGATCGTGGGCGAAGTGGACGGACCTCAAACATTCGGCAAAGGCACAAATGTACCCAAAGTTTGTCTTATCCAACACCTCCTGCTCGTGGACTTCATAGTCAATCATGTTCTTGCGCTCCTCCTCCAATCTTTTGATGTGCTCCTCGGCAACTAGCAGGCGAGCAGCTAAGTCTGCTCGCTCCTTTTCAGCCCTTTCGGCTCTCAGATCTGAAGTTTGAACCTCCAACATCATCTTTTGAGCCTTGTCCAAGGCACTCTGCTCGCCGGCCAAGGAGGCCTCCATCTTACTCTCCATCAAGGCCAGCTCCTTAGCATGCTCGGCCCTGCACTCTTTGATGGCGGAGACTTTTTCTTCGTCCATCTTCTCCACGCGACGACCCAGATCGCGGTTTGTTCGCTCGAGCTCCATGATTTGATCGAGCAGCATTTGAGACTGGACCAACTGATGGCTAGCATTGTACGCCATCAGGCGAGCATTATCGCTAGCTGATTGGTTAGAAACAAGAGTGTTCGCCGATTTTGCCCAGGCCCTTGGGACCATTTCAGCTGCCCGACGAACAGGAAGATCAGGGATGTCGCGAAGCGAAGAGGGGGCATTTTTAACAACGGAAAGATGGTGGAGTGTTGCCCCTCGGCCAGGGTAAAGTGTTGGGTTATACCTAACGAACAAAAATAAAATGTTAGTAAGCGAGCAACATGGTGTTAGGCAGTAAACAACAAACAAGTCGGGGACGAGGGACTCACTCTTTGATTTTAATGGGATCCCAGCCCAAGTAGGAAGTATCTTTGGGATTGTCCCCTTTCTTAGTCGTCACCAAATTGGCGACCACTTGCTGTTCGTCCACTACTTCCAGCGAGGTGGATTTCGAAACAGGGGATCTTGGAGCAATGTTGCTCGCTTCTCCAACAGTCTTTAACCGCTTTGAGGCGCGATCATCTCCATGAGTGCCGCGAACATCATCGCCCCGCGGTGCTTTTTTCTTCTCCCTCTCTCTTTCCCTCTCCTTCTCCTTCCTTACATCCCGCGGAGAGGAGGTAGTTTTGGCCGCAGGCTTGCGGCGACCAGCTCCGGTGGCTGGGCGACCAGTGGGGTTCTCCCCTGCCCGGAGGCGCATGATGGCAAGGGGAGGGTCCATCTTCCTTCTTGAAGCATCGGCCATTTGCTTGACTCGTCCGGCGAGCAGATAATATGATTCAGGCACAGCCGGGATAGCAACGGTGACTCGTTGATCTAACAAGAAAAAGGCAAGGGTTAGGCGAGCAAGAATGATTGGCGAACAAGGATAAAGAAAGTTACCTTCCGGGATGGCGGCTTGAGCTTCAAGGTGGTGGGGACTCGTAATCAAACCAGCAAGTTTGCGACAATGAGCCTTCGAGAGATGGTGTATGTCGCGACTAGCAGCGTCACGAAGAGAAATGATGGCTAACGTGAAGAGGTATTCGTCGCTGATATCGGGATGCCCCCACTTCAAATTTCTCGGACCTGCAAAACAACGAAAAGGATTAAAATTAGTCCTACTTATGAATTAGCAAGGTAAAATTAGCCCTACGTTTGATTTTTCCAAAGCCTTCAGGCGACATGATGCGCGCCTGCCCGCCAGCGAATCCCTCAGTTGCTCGCCAATCTCCACCAATAAAGAAGAATTGGCATTACCAACCCTTAATCTTATTGGGAACACCTTCAACGAGTTTCAATCCAGTCTTCGCCTTAGCGTAATACCAGCCAGCACCGTCCTCGGAAATGGTCAAGGCGTAAAGGATCTCCGCGGTTGTTATCTTATTCTTATAGCCCTCAAGACCAAAAAGAGTCATGAAGGCTAGAAGACTACTCCAACCATTTGGAGTAACTTGGGTGATCGCCAGGTTCATGTCGGATAAGAAACGGCCAATGAGCGGATGAACGGGGAGCGGGAAACCCGTGTTCAACACATCCAAGTTGATCGTCGTGCAACCAGGAGGGGGGCGATCAGCAGTCTCTCCTTCCTTCGGCACATACATGAAAATGTCATAAGGAATCTTGTATGTTGCACGAATGCTCGCCAGATCATCCTCAATAACAACACTGGCAACCTTGCTCGCTGCATAGTCCCCATCCTGAGCCTTCATAATTACCCTCGATGTGGGGGCAAAAGTCTTCGAGTAGCGAGCAGAGTAGTCCGCCCACTCATTATCGCGAACAACACCTTCCGGGATCCGAGATTCTGGTGTAGTTTGAGAAATGGGAAAATTGATCTCCCTTAAAAACTCCCAAGTAAGAGTGGGACCTCTCTGCTCGCCAACTTGCTGCTCGCCAGCAGTGTCGGCTTGATCGCCATCGAGATCGATCGAACCCTCTATCTCTGCGGCTACTTCTGCAGAATCTTCGCCAAGGTCGGAAGACGTTTCAGATTCGCGAGCAAGATGGTGAATCTCTCCTTGATCGCCAGAGCGATCAACGGCGTACATCTCTATCGAGCGAACAACGGAGCTCGCATCTGAGTCCGTGCCTTCATCCACCAATAACGTGCGCGGATTGTTCGCCAACGCTTGGCGAACAGATCTGCGCGGAGAGGCTATATCTACGGGTCTTTTTTCCGGATTTCGTCCGGGTCCAGATTGAGGGGAACTTGAGGGGGAAAAATCCATTCAAAAAAAAAGTGATGGAGGAATTTGGCTAAGGTGTAGGATTATATACGGATAATGCCGCTGACGGAGGAGTTACGATGGCGATGGAATCAGCAGAACGACGGTGCTACAGCGGTTTACGACCGGAGTTATAGTCACAATCGCAAGAAATGCGAAAAAAGTACAAAAATTACGAAATTAAGAGAAGAAAAAGGAAATGCAAGATGAATTACCTTCGAAAACTAAGATCTAAATGACACAAGAGAAGATTCAGGCACAAGAATTGCAAGGGAAAAGCTTCGAAATGTCTGTCAATGGCGGAAGGCGAATGAATCGAAAGAAGAAGAAAGAAATGAAAGCTGCCGCCTATTTATAGAGATAAAGGTGGGTCAAAAACGCAATTTCCTAAAAATACTATAGGCCCCTATGGGCAAATTGGGGGTCGCGCGTGACTGACGCAACGCCTCGCGTTCCGCGCCTTGGGAATCCAACCGTCGCGACACGAAAGGGCGTTCACTGCTGGTCGCGCACTTAAGTTCCCATTGCTCGTTTGCTCGCCCACGCGGATGCTCGCCCATATAACCAACTATACTCTCTTTCTGCTCGCCCATTGTTCGAAGATGAAATTGTAGTTTGGTCTCAGTTGATCAATCCATATTCAACATGAGGCCAAGCTAGGGGGCAATTGTTGATGGGCGAACAATTTTGCATTTAATCAACGAAAGATTATCATTAAACTTGATAACAGGATGACAAATGAAAGAAGCTAACAGCCTTGTGGGGCAAGCAGTTTTGAAGGGCGAGCATCTTAGCAAAGAGCTGACAGCCTTGTGAGGCGAGCAGCTTTGCAAAACAGCTCTGACATGGTAAGCAAGATATTGTGGCGAACAGCCTTGCAAAGAACAGCTGTGCAAGTGGCTCAAACCAAGATCAACTCAGGCGAACAGCTTCGTAATGAGGCGAGCAACATTGTAAAACAATCCCAAGCGAGGAGCGAACAGCTCAGAACGCAAAGGACCATGACATCTAACAAAGACGTACAAACGAGCAACCGGTCACCATCGAAAGCATCTCAGTATTGCCAAAGACCAAGTACAACATGGGGAACTCCAAAAGTCACTAGCTTAGATATGGTCCAAGTGTCTCAACACTTGGCACCCATCCAATGAGCAATAGTGTAGATGTTGTACAAGTGTCCTAACACTTGGCAAAGATCCAATGGTTAAGCCACCAAGATGGTGACACATGTCCTCTTTGTATGTCTATAAATACTCCCTTCATATGCATGAAAAGGGGAGAACAATTCAATAAACTAGCAAAACTCTTGCCAAATTATTTCTTAAGCATTACTTAGCTTGATTCCATGATCTTGATTCTTGTTTGATGATCTTCATTAGATGAAAAACAACCATTAATCTTCTTAGTTAGAAAAGGTCATCAACACTTAGCAGCTTTCTTTCCACCTCCTTCTCCCTTTGCCTTGGGTTTCGCAACGGTTGGATTTGCTTGGGTCTGGCCTTTCGTCCTCTTCCTCTTCTTCCCTCCCTTGGGACCCGAAGAGGCAGACGGACGGTTTGCCACCATAGCAACAGTTTGATGATCCCTTAGCGTCTCCGCCGATACCAAAGCTTGCAAGAGCTCAGGCAAACTATTTGCCCGGTCATTCATTTGATAGTTCAACTGAAACTGCTTAAAGCTCTTCGGCAGAGAATGGAGAACGAAATCGACCTTAGTAGGGAGATCAAATTCCGCACCAAGTACTTCCAACTTATTGAGATAACCCATCATCTCGATAACGTGATCCCTTACGGGCGTACCTTCCACCATCTTCAACGAAATCATCTTTCGCATGGTGATTTGCCTAGCTGTACGGTTCTGATGTTTAAACATCGCTTCAAGATTGAGCATTATCTCAGAGGCAGTCTCCATATGTTGGTGTTGGTGTTGCAACACATCTGACATTGAAGCCAGAATAGTACACCTAGCCATCTCATCGGAGTCAAACCAACTCTTATGCTCTTTCTTGACCGCCTTGCTCGCATCTTCGGCAGGCTCTTGGGGCTTAGGAGTAGTAAGTACCCATTTGTGATGTTGAGCGGTTAGGACAATATCAAGGTTACGTTTCCAATCAACATAGTTCTCACCAACAAGTTTGTTATCTTTAAGTATACTAAACAGTGGATTAAAAGGTTTCGACATGATGAACTGAGAATAAAACATACATTCATATTAATATCTAGAAAAATACGAAATTATCACATAATTCGATCACATCAATTATATTGAAACCTTAAAACAATATAATCATGCATCAACCAACATCTCAAAATAATTTAAATGCGTCACGAGGGGTGGTCTATACATTTAAATACATTCAAGCGGATTACAAACTTAAAAGTTACAAATCCTTAATTCAAAATTAATAGTTGGCTCCCACTTTGACCACATAGAAACTGACAGGGACTCCGATGGGAGTAAGTTAATATCAATTTCCTATGCCTAAGTAATAACTATAATTAAATATAAGATTATTATTTCGCTTTGAGCAAGCCACTCGGGGTGAGGGTCAATACCGCCACTAGTAATAATCCACAATCATCCTTTCGGAATTTATTCATGTGAAATCCGTTCTTTTGGCCAATCCGAGGGGGAAATGTATTCCAAAAGAACTTCACAAATAAATAAATTATGGAGGCCAAATTAATCCAATTTTAATATCCGGAATAAAATTGCGATTAAATTAAACATACTTAGTAATTTTTGAAAGTAAGGTTTTTCTTGGACAATTAAATTCATGCAAACACATATTAACAAATAATAATAGGTCCACGAAATAAAACATCCATCAAAACAAAATTAAACACATTGGAGCACTCAAATTCAATTGTCACGGTTTAATTTCTTCACGTCTTGATGCGAAAAATCGTCCTTGTTGCTTTCCGACGTTTGTCTCGACATGCTCCCTCTCGAACAGCAATACTTCATCAAAAACAGCATCGTTTGGGGTTCGGGACGATGTTTAAAATCACACGGAAAAAAAATACGAACCGAAAAATTCCACGGCCCAAGATACGGCGTGCGTCGGCCCACTGAGGTGGGCCGCGCGCCTCTCGTCCGTAGCGGCCGAGGCTGCCGAGAAGCCCAGCGCCGAGCGCAAGGCTCGCGCACGCTCCCGTGCGGCATCGCCCACCCATCGTGCGCGGGTCGTGCGCCTCGCGCACCCCGTGCACCGGGTTTCGCCGTTCGTTCTCGTTTTTCCACCCCATGCACGATTTTACGTCCATGCATGCGTCGCGCATGCATGCGTCGTCCGGGTACGCCGTCTTTAATTCTTCGTTCTTCGTCACGATCCAGTTACAATTTATTTTTCAAAGATAAATAAATACTAGATCTAGACTAGTCTATTACAATGATCGAATCAAAATAAAAACAACTAATCTACTCGTGGATTTTCTCACGTGAAAAACAAATTCGAACGAATCGGATTAAAAATAATTAATTCACACGCATGAAAAATAACAACATTAAAACCATGACAATTGGATACCTGCAAAAAAGATCTAGCAATTCTACTCTCCAATTTCAATTTAATGTTTTACAATTTAAATTCCAATTTAAAGATCAGAGCCCAAAACCGTGGCTCTGATACCAGTTGTTGGGCAAATTGGGGTGCCCGGAATCTATTCGGGATGAAATTTAAATACGAATTTAAATACAATTATTACTAGCATGAATTAATCCTAATTAATTCAAATAATAATTCCAACAACCAATTTAACATCATGCATGTTGAATTAATTCACATATAATCTATGGCGGAATAAACAAGATAATATGTGATTAATGTACCTCTCGTAGAACTTGGTCTTTGAATAAAACGGGATGAACACGTACGCACTTTATCAATCCAAAAGTCTTCTCAAGTATTCCCTTTCGCCTTATTCGATCACCGGTGGGAGATGCTTTCGAATAATTTAAATAACTAAGGAAAAAGAAAAATATCTATGCTCTTGATTTTTTCCAACACATGGAATTATGTACTTGAGGATGAAATAATCATCCCCTATTTATAGATAGGGGTGGCCGAAAATTAGAGGGAATATGGGCCTTGGAGAAAATCTTTTCTTAGACTCTAAGAAATCTTGAATATATCTCATATATTCTTTTCTCCAAAATAAAATATTCCACAAAAATCTCACACTCCTAATTATGGGGTAATTTTCGAAAAAATAAGAAGAAGAGAATCCAAGATTTGGATCTTCTTGAATATATGAGATAATCTTGTATTCCAAGAATACTTATCTTCCATAATATCTTTTCAAGAAAATCAACAAAATCTTTTCTCTCCTAACAAAATACAATTTTCGAAAATAAGGAAAAAATCAGTAATATTATTTTCTTTTTATTTTAATCACCTTATCATTATTGGGCTACTTAATGGGCTACTTGAGGGGCCTTTAAGGAGAATTAAGATTGGACCTCCTAATGGACTTCTGAATTTCAATATTGAGCCCCAATATAATTCAATCCATTAATATTAATTATTACCACTAATAAATTAATATTGCACTATCCATCTTAATCCATATTACGATAATATGGGCTCCCGGTTATTATTTCCCGCGTTTAAGATTATCAAGTCCATTAATTAATTAAGCTTCTGAATAGCTCTAAATTAATTAATATATTTCACCTTGGAGTAAAGACAGCTCAACATTATTATCTGTACCGAAGAAACTGATTCTTCACTTGCAAGATTTGGTACGATAAAACTTCTGAGCCCACCAAGGGGACTAATCACACGAGCCGTACTCGAACGCGTTTCTCTGTATTAAATATTAGCAACCGTCGTATGATTAATATTACTGCCCAAAGCACAAGGTTCGAAGTCACAATGATTCTCACCCAACATGAATCAAAGCAGTAACCATTAAGCACACACGATCCTATTTAAGTGACGGAGATTAAGAAATCAACAACCACTGAGGTCTAATTCTTCACATTTCAGAACAGAAGAATTTATCCTCGCTGTAAGTCCTCTTCAACACATACTAAATGTGCTAGTGCAATCTCTTAGTCAAGACAGACCAATCTGAGCCTTACACATCGACCTTTCACGGCGGATTGTTCAATTCCACCTAGGTCGTGAAAATGTACATTTAGTTACAAGGAAACTGTTAATGTTGTCTTCCGTGATCGGGTATCACCACATTAACTACAATGTAACTAGTACCATATATTGAACGGTTTGCAATAGAAATTCAACATTCAATCATAACTAAAGCCAATGCGATAAAAGAATTATTCTCATAAACAAGTGTTTGATACACGAGTTATACAAAGTAAAAGCATACTTTCACGTATAACTCCAACACTACCTCCACGCGGCATTGCTCCGTCAGGCTTTCGCCCATTGCGGAAAATTCCCCATTGCTGCCTCCCGTAGGAGTCTGGGCCGTGTCTCAGTCGTCGCCATGGTTCCACCCGAAGCGCCAGCGGCCCTCCCTCCTCCGCTTCCCAATCCCGCGCAACCCTCATTCCTTTGGGCCTCAAGTGGCCCAACTATTTTGGGCCAAACACAAAAAAAAAAAAATTGTGTGTATTTTGGGCCTAAAGTCCATAATCTGGGATTAATTTTTGTAGGCTCACTCTATTTAATATTTTTGGGCCTAAAGCTCCAATTTCATGGGACAAAATTATTTTAATTAATTGGGCAATTAAATTTTATTATTCACTTGGGCCTCATATACTTTTTAATAATATTTTTGGTGCCCTCAAATTAACTTATCAAGTCTTTCGAAAAATACTTGAAAAAAAAAAAATTAAAAGGTAATAATTCTTGCTTATTAATTAAGCCCGGATAATTTTGGAATTAATTTTAATAGTAATTCTCAATAAATTTATTATTTTATATGCTTAATTGATATATGTGCATGCTTTTATAATTTAATTATCTTGCATGCATTTTTACTTTTGCACATAGTCTTCTTATTATAGTCCGCAGAGATGTTAAACGGGCTAGCCCTAACCCTATAGGGCCGGCCCTAACGGGGTTCGGGCTAAACGGGTTAGGGCCTTATCCGGTTCACTCTTAACGGGCCTCTAATAAGTAAGACCTAACTCTAACCCTAGCGGGTCTCGGGCTAAACGGGCCACAAATGGGTTATGTCGAAAAAAATAAAATTCAACACAAATTTTAAAATAGTGGCAATAAAATGTTAATGAATTTAAACATTGTTCATAAATTCATTAAAATTACATAAAAAAAAATGAAATTCAAATATCAATACTTAAAAAGTACAAAATACCAACACGTAATAGTTCAAACATCAATATGTAATTCATAAACTGATAATTGGAAAAATGTGAGTATATTAACACTTCAATAGTAATAATTAATACACTTATTATATAATATAAATAATTTATATATATATATATATATAACCCGGGCTGGCGGGCTAGCCCTATTAGCCCGCGGGGTAATAGGGCCGGGCCAAAAAAGCCCGGATTTAAACGGGCCTCTTAAACCATGACCCTAACCCTGCATTTTTAGGGTTAAACGGGCCGGCACGGATTAACATCTCCAAGTCTGCATATATTACCCGGGTAGGCGGCGTCCGGTACTTGTCGGACCGTAATTTATATTTTGGGTAGACAGCGTCCAATTCTTGCTTCTATGTGCTCTAGAATAATCAAATAAATCTTTATTTCTCCGTTGTCAATAAATTTTGGTCACATTTTCTACTATGTCACTTTAAAAATTGTAGTGAATAATGTCTGATATTATCATGAGAGAATTCGCTGAGCTTGCTCTTGATGGTAGTAACTACCTGACATGGTCGCAAGATGTTGAGATCCATCAGCCTCAACTGAGCTGGCCGAAGCCATTGTCGAAGGTTCAAAATCCACTAATGCCCAGAAGGCGAAAGCGTTGATTTTTCTCAAGAATCACCTGAATGATGATCTGAAAAATGAATACCTCACTCAAAAAGACCCCAGAACGTTGTGGAAGTCCCTAAAGGACAGTTTCCAATAACAAAATGATATACTCCTCCCTTCGGCACAGTACGATTGGTTGAACCTCCGTCTCCAAGATCTTAAGTCTATAACGGAGTACAACTCTGCTTTGCAACGTATTGTAATCCATTTGATGTAGAACACGTTATCAGAACTATGTCAACATTCCACGCTAGCAACCTTATACTCCAGCAGCAGTATAGGGCCAAATATATGATCGATCGTAAACGTGGAAGGGGGAGAGAGAGTAAGAAAATTTGGGCCCAAGGCTGAGGTCGTAGTACATCCGGTGGTCACAGAACCTCGAATCGTGGAAAGGGTGTACCTAACACGAACTTCGCTCTACGAAAACCTGGCTCTCAAGACAAGATTGAGCAGTCCTGCTACAGATGAGGATGCAAAGGCCATTGGTCTCACACGTGTCGAACTCCCAAATATTTGGTTGAGGCTTTATCTAAAGCAGCAGAAGGACGACAAGGGGAAGACCCCTATAGTCGAACCTCACGATGACAACCTGCCTGAAGCAGAATTTGACCAAGACAATGATGATCTCTTGAGCTCATAGCTCAAAAACTTTGGAGGCAATGAGTGATTTGAGTATTTAATTACTTTAATACTTTGTTTTTTTTTTTTTGTTAAAATAATTTATATTTTTGATCCTGTCTTTTGGATATTTTATTTTATGGATGATATGATATTTATGATTTAGCTTTGATGTGTTTACCTTAATGCTATCCGTCAAATTTATTTGGATATTGCTATTCTTATACATGGCATGTAAACATATCCGTCAAATTTATTTGGACTTTTTTCCTCTGGCATGATGGATACAAATTGTGATTTATGTTTGGTAGATAGCGCCACCACACACACAATCTTAAGAGATAGGAAGTATTTTCATAACTTGGTAGAACATAAGGGGAGTGTAACTACAATAGCCAACAATAATATTTTGATAGTGGGCTCCAAAAGAGCTTCCATTATCCTCCCCATTGGTACCGAACTCATAATTGATAATGCTTTAGCGTACCCTGCTCAATTTTAAAGATATAAGATCTAATGGCTATCACAATGAAACTGAAACTGAGAATAATAACGAATACCGTTTGATGACTATTACTCGAGGTAGCCGTAAACAAGTTATAGAAAAACTTCCCTCCTTCTCTTCTGGATTGTACTATTCCTACATCCGGCCGTCTAATCTCCATCTAGCTATGAGTATGAAATTTCATGACCCGAACTTCTTTAAATTATGGCATCAGCTGTTAGGTCATCCAGGACAAACTATGATACGTAGGATTCTATCTAATTCCATTGGTCATAATATTTCGAATAATAAAATCCCTCCTGTTGATGAATTTATATGTGATGTATGTTCTAAGGGTAAATTAATAGTGCACCCGTCGCGCACCAAGGTGGGACTAGAGTCTCCGGTTTTCCTTGAACGGATTCAGGGAGACATTTGTGGACCGATTTACCCAGCATCAGGACCATTTGGGTATTTCATGGTCCTAATTGATGCTTCCACTAGGTGGACTTATGCCTGTTTGCTGTCTACCCGCAATCAATCTTTTGCAAAGCTCATTGCGAAAACTATCGAGCTTCGAGCTCAGTTCCCAGATTATCTAATAATATCTATTCGAATGGATAATGCTGCTGAGTTTACCTCAAAAGCCTTTACAGATTACTGTATGACTCTGGGAATTAAAGTGGAGCATTCGGTCCCCTACGTCTACACCCAAAATGATATTGTTGAAGCGCTAATAAAACGTATCAAACTTATCGCTAGACCATTACTCATGAACTCTAAATTACCCACTTTATGTTGGGGGCATGCAGTCCCACATGCATCACACCTGATACAAACCCGTCCAACTGCATATAATGATCATTCCACCCTTCAGCTCGTGCGTGGGATAGAACCAAGCATTTTCCATCTGCGTATTTTTGGATGTGCGGTGTATGTCTCGATAACATTACCGTAGCGTACCTCTATGGGCCCACAAAGGAAGCTAGGTATTTACGTTAGATTTGACTCTCCATCAATCGTGAAATACCTAGAACCTTTGTCTGGGGATCAATTAACGGTCCGGTTCGCTGACTGCACGTTCGATGAAGATCACTTCCCGGCATTAGGGGGAGATCCGAATTCAAAATTGAATGAATGTCGGGAGCTTACGTGGAACGTAAGTTGTTGATGATCTTGGTCCAAATTTATAATTTAGTGGCTATTTTACTCTAATACGATCATCAAACAAGGACTTGAATAAAGATTAAAGCTATATTTCTTTGAAGGAAAAATTGAGAAAAAGATTTGTAAGAGTTTTGCCTATTTTTGAATTAAGTGACCCCCTTTTATTATCTCATGAAGAGGTATTTATAGGGGTACAAGCAAGTAGGAGGTGTCACCTCCTTAATCATCCTCATTTACATTGTGACAAGTGTTAAGACACTTGTTAGCTCCTAAGCTATTACATTTTTACACAATGACAAGTGTTAAAACACTTGTTTGTTCCTAATGTAATGCCTAATTATTGGGACTTCTGATGATCTTCCGAGGTGTCCTCTTGGTCGCCTGCTCGCCTCCTTTTACTTCTTCTTTATCCTTCTTGATCCAGCTGGTCGTCTCCCTTTTATGTCCAAATAACCAGCTGCTCGCCTCCTCCGACCTGGTCACCTGACCCAGCTGCTCGCCCCCTATGACTTTATTCCTGCTGCTCGTCCTTTTTGATTTTTATCCTTAATGACTTCCTAATCTTATTATTTTTATTATTTTTTATTTTAATCTCATGTCCCTGCTGTTCGCCTATCAACATAAGTAATCTTCAGTATCTAGATCCACGCACTAGTCAATCTGAACTGGAAGTTCAGAAGATCATTAACTTGCAAAATTTAGCAAACAATCTGTCAGACGCGTTCACTGACCATAGAGGTGTAATTAAATCGCATATACCTGTAGTAAATGCTCCCCAAAGGGTTGAAGTCCCAAACAAATCAAGTATACATTTCCCCACACGCCAGAAGCGTAAAGGACCTACAACCAATACAAACACACCTAAAAGAAAGGCCATCAAAACTGGTCAGCAGAACGTGAAATCTCTGGAAGAGATTCGTCTAGAAGACGAGCATCCTAGCAATGAAGTACGTGCACAAAATATTCAAAGCACTAGGACCGCGAAACGACCAGACCAAGATACACTGGGAAATGAAGAAGGTTTGGTTGACATAAATGTTGAAGTCTCTATGAATTTCATAGATACGGGAGAAACTTATAATAGATATTGTTCTTTCCGATATAAATAACGATCTAGATCCAGAATCCAAAACTATCGCTGAGTGTTGGAAGCGCTCCGATTGGGTAAAATGGAAAGAGGCATTTGGAGCAGAGCTCACATCACTAAATAAAAGAAAAGTATTTGGTTCTACCGTTCGTACACCCGCGCGCGCTATCCCTGTAGGATATGAATGAGTTTTTGTACAAAATTGAAATGAGAACAATATTGTGGAGAGATATAAAGCGAGGCTAGTAACTCAAGGGTTTTCGCAGAGACACGGTATTGATTTCAATCAAACCTATTCTCCCGTAATGGATGCAATAACGTTCCGCTACTTGATATCTTTGACAGTTAAATTAAATCTCCAGATGAGATTGATGGACGTTGTAACCGCATATTTATAAGGATCACTGGATGCCGACATCTATATGAAAATCCCCGATGGATTTGAGGTTCCCCGGATGAGGAATGGAGAAAATCGCAGTATGTATAGCATAATACTGCAGAAGTTGTTGTACGGTCTAAAACAATAAGGTCTCATGTGGTATAACCGACTTAGTGAATTCCTCCAGAAGAAGGGATACACGATTGATATAGCTTTTCCATGCGTATTCACGAAGAAAACGCAAGGTGGTTTTTACATCACATTCCTATATGTTGATGATCTAAACATAATCGAAACATGCAAAGAGATTGAAGAAGCCAGTTCAATCTTGAAAGCTGAATCTGAAATGAAAATCTTGGGTAAAACCAAGTATTATCTTGGCCTGCAGATCGAGCATCTCCTAGAAGGAATTCTTATACATCAGTCAACCTACGTGAAAAATGTATTGGAGAGATTTCATATGGATAAATCTCATCCACTAAGCATACCTATGGTTGTCCGATCCCTCGAAGTGGATAAGGGCCCATTTAGACCAAGAGAAGATACAAAAAAAATTATGGGGCCAGAAGTTCCTTATCTTAGCGATGTTGGAGCATTACTCCATCTCGTAAATTGCACTAGACCGGACATTGCATTTGCAGTTAATTTGCTTGCGAGATATAGCGCTTCTCCTACTAGGAGACATTGGAATGGTGTTAAGCATGTTCTACGGTATCTCCAAGGGTCTCAAGACCTTGAATCGTTTTATCGTAAGAACCAAGATAAAACCTTGGTAGGTTATGCGAATGCTGGCGATTTGTCTGATCCCCACAATGCCATATCCCAGGCTGGTTACATTTTTCTCTGTGGTGGTACCGCGATCTCATAAAGATCAGTTAAGCAAACCATGGTTACCACGTCTTCAAACCACTCAAATATAATAGCTTTGTTTGAAGCCGCACGAGAATGTGTTTGGTTGAAATCCTTGGTAATAACATTAGTAACTCGTGTGGTATCGCTAAAGGCGATACATCCCCCACTGTTATATTCAAAGACAACGCAGCTTGCATCGCACAAATGAGTAATGGGTACGTCAAAGGAAACTTGACGAAATATATTTCACCTAAGTTTTTCTACTCATACGAACTCCAAAAGTGTAGCGTGATTACCATTCAAAAGGTGCAATCTAGTAACAATCTAGCATATATGTTCACTAAGTCCTTACCTATATCTACTTTTGAGAAGTATGTTCATGGTATCGAGATGCGAAAGCTCAAAGTGTTGTTGTCTGCAGGGGGAGCGGTAACCCCGAAATAAATCCAAAAGATTTAATCTGGAAGATCAATAAAATTACATTCCTCCCTAACTAAATATTTGGTCGCTACCTAGCACGTGGAGTTTTTATGACATGATATATATATTATGTCGTAATGTCCAAGGGGGAGTGTTATAAATCTAGCAGATTTATTGTACCAAATCTAGAAGATTTGTTGCGGACATTACCAATGGACTTATAATCTAAACGGACTTTAGGTTTAGACTAGGTCTTTTATATTATAAATAGATAATTGTGCTCAGAATTGTATGCAGCATACACACACATATTAGTGAAACTCCTGGCTTGGTACGCCCCCAGACGTAGTCATTATCGACGAACTGGGTGAACAAATTCGCGTCTCTATTTTACACTCTTGATTTACAACACTTTGAAGTATTTGGAAATACGGGAATGATATAGTGCCCACCGCTTATGTGACAATGTCACATATTTTTTTCCCCTAAATATCTCTTCTTTCCTACGTATCCCTATATTCTGTGTCTATTTAATTATATCCCTATCTTTATGGAAGATATATTTCTATATAAAATAGAAAAATCTTTTAATAAAGATTTTTTTTGAATTTTTTAAGATTCTTTTAGCTTAGAATACGTATGTATGCTTATGATGACAATATATATATATATATATATATATATATATATAATCATGCACGCTAACGTATGCACGCAAAAAGTTTCACCATATTAATTTCAATTATGTGCTAAACCAACTACAATCATGAACTAAGCTTTCAAAAAAATATATATATCTCCGAGAAAGTCGCTCAACTCTGGTAAATTTTTTGCACCTCTATTTTTTTTCAATTGATTTTTATGTATATAAAATATTGCACATATAAACAAAATATTTTAATTTATGATCTTTGGTAAAAATATAAGTGATACTGTCTCATGGCATGAGATAACACAAATTAATATTCACCATTGTCAAAGTGTTAAAACGTTATACCCAATTTATATTACATCCCACCTAACACCTAATCATAGTCTTTATATGATTAAGGTTCAGATGGTATTTAGTTATTTGAATTGTGTGAGATTTTATGCTGGCAAATATTTAAAAAGTTGAATTTGGTTATGGTTATTGATCATATGACTATCATTTATTATTTTTTTACTTTTCCAGTGCCCATTAGACAGTGAGTTTGCTTCCTCAAGATTTGCTTCACATTTACGAACTAATTTTATTAAAGGTTCGATTATAAAGAGAGACCGGTAGATTGTTGGGATATGTTTTAGTTTTGATGATTTTCCAAAACAACATGTAATAGGTTTGAAAGCAGTCAGGATAGTATCCTTTAGATCAGGTCAGGCTAGGTTAGCTCTCGGTAGAATAGGTTGCTCAGTTGAGGGGGAACTCAGCGAGGGGGAACTTCTCAACACAGCCTGAAAATATCAAGATGACAACCAGAAGAGCTGACTGAAGACCTGCCATCAACCTGAACCAATGGAGAAGCCTGAAGGATGTCCCACTGAGTGCAAGTCAGGCTGATCTAAGCCAAGTCTGGTGGACCACTCAGTGAAGAGCCTGATCAGGAGGATCAGTGCTGCACCAAGTAGGCCTGAAGGAGTCAGGCTACTGTGGTCAGGGAAGTTTGTCATCCAGTCTTATGACAAACTTCTTGGAGTGATCTTCAAACAGTCTCTGAAGAACAACTGCACTGAGGACGAGTCAGTCCACTGAAGATCAGAGTCAGTGAAGGAGGAAGCTACCTTAAGTCAGTGGGTCTTAGTCAAACCCACTGAGTCAAAGATCCGTGAATCCAGGCCACGTGGACCAATCAGCACGAGGCAGCAACTCTGACACTGACAAAGGCCGCATTCCAAGAAAAGTGGTTGAAACCATTTAATGCTGGATTCAAATGTATTTCCTCTCCAACGGATACATTTGAATCCCCATTATAAATACAAGCTCATAGCTTGTTGTTAGAGTGTGTTGTGTTATGTTATTGTAAAGATTGTAAGAAAACAAACACCTACGAGCTGTGAGGGTGTGGGTAATAGCATACGTGCATGGGAGTTATAAGGAGGGTTTACTCACATCTTAAACACTGACCATTAGGGTCTTCGAATATACACATATGAGTGTTCAGCTTGTAACTCTAGGCTTAGAGAGGTTTTCCCTATCTTAGTTATTGGCTAACACATTGTAAAGGGAAAACCTCACCTAGTTGGAGAAAACCTAACTGAAACCAAAACCCTCTAGTCAGGTTTGTTGGTAGTAAGTGAGGAGAAGGGCAGCCCAGGGAGTGGCGTGAGTCCAGTTGTAAGTGCACCTTGGCACGTTAAAAACAAGAATCCAAAGGAGTGGATTTCCTGTTAAATCAGGCCGTGGATGTAAGAGCTTGAGTCTCTGAACCACGTTAAACCAAGTGTTATTACTTGAAATGTCTTTTCTTCTAAAGTATTGCGAAAATCTGCTCACTGAGAGCATTGTTTAAAAGGGACTTTAGTTAAGCATTTCAGTCTGGGAGATTTATCTTACTGACTGAATCAGGCTAGCACTCGAGAGTTCAGTCTCTCGAGTCACTGCCTTGTTGAGAGCCTGAGCTTTCAAGTTTCATCACTGACTTGACAACTCTGACTCTCAGCAACGCAGTGACTTGAGTATTCCGTCACTGAACTCGGTCAGGGTGCAAGCTGTGATTTGATAACGCACTCGAGAGTTCAGCATCTCAAGCCACTGTCCTTGCTCAGAGCATGAGTCTCCAAGCCATCTCACTGACTTGGTAACTCAGCCTCTGAGCAGAGCAGTGACTTGAGTATTTCTCACTCTTGCTGAACTCCCTGAGGAAAAAGGTTTAAAAAAAAAAAATTTGCTCCTGAATTCCCATTTTGCCCTTCGAAAACGGGACCATCAATTGGTATCAGAGCGGGTTGTTCACATGACCACTGATCCAGTTTTGTTAAGAAAAATGGTCTACCGAACAGATCTTAAACGTTTTAAAATATGGGAATTCCTGCATATTTCAAAATATTACTTGTATTCTGACATTATTCTTGTAATAGAAAATAATTTGGTTAGAAGTTTTGGAATCATCAAAAAGGGGGAAATTGTTGGGATATGTTTTAGTTTTGATGATTTTCCAAAACAACATGTAATAGGTTTGAAAGCAGTCAGGATAGTATCCTTTAGATCAGGTCAGGCTAGGTTAGCTCTCGGTAGAATAGGTTGCTCAGTTGAGGGGGAACTCAGCGAGGGGGAACTTCTCAACACAGCCTGAAAATATCAAGATGACAACCAGAAGAGCTGACTGAAGACCTGCCATCAACCTGAACCAATGGAGAAGCCTGAAGGATGTCCCACTGAGTGCAAGTCAGGCTGATCTAAGCCAAGTCTGGTGGACCACTCAGTGAAGAGCCTGATCAGGAGGATCAGTGCTGCACCAAGTAGGCCTGAAGGAGTCAGGCTACTGTGGTCAGGGAAGTTTGTCATCCAGTCTTATGACAAACTTCTTGGAGTGATCTTCAAACAGTCTCTGAAGAACAACTGCACTGAGGACGAGTCAGTCCACTGAAGATCAGAGTCAGTGAAGGAGGAAGCTACCTTAAGTCAGTGGGTCTTAGTCAAACCCACTGAGTCAAAGATCCGTGAATCCAGGCCACGTGGACCAATCAGCACGAGGCAGCAACTCTGACACTGACAAAGGCCGCATTCCAAGAAAAGTGGTTGAAACCATTTAATGTTGGATTCAAATGTATTTCCTCTCCAACGGATACATTTGAATCCCCATTATAAATACAAGCTCATAGCTTGTTGTTAGAGTGTGTTGTGTTATGTTATTGTAAAGATTGTAAGAAAACAAACACCTACGAGCTGTGAGGGTGTGGGTAATAGCATACGTGCATGGGAGTTATAAGGAGGGTTTACTCACATCTTAAACACTGACCATTAGGGTCTTCGAATATACACATATGAGTGTTCAGCTTGTAACTCTAGGCTTAGAGAGGTTTTCCCTATCTTAGCTATTGGCTAACACATTGTAAAGGGAAAACCTCACCTAGTTGGAGAAAACCTAACTGAAACCAAAACCCTCTAGTCAGGTTTGTTGGTAGTAAGTGAGGAGAAGGGCAGCCCAGGGAGTGGCGTGAGTCCAGTTGTAAGTGCACCTTGGCACGTTAAAAACAAGAATCCAAAGGAGTGGATTTCCTGTTAAATCAGGCCGTGGATGTAAGAGCTTGAGTCTCTGAACCACGTTAAACCAAGTGTTATTACTTGAAATGTCTTTTCTTCTAAAGTATTGCGAAAATCTGCTCACTGAGAGCATTGTTTAAAAGGGACTTTAGTTAAGCATTTCAGTCTGGGAGATTTATCTTACTGACTGAATCAGGCTAGCACTCGAGAGTTCAGTCTCTCGAGTCACTGCCTTGTTGAGAGCCTGAGCTTTCAAGTTTCATCACTGACTTGACAGCTCTGACTCTCAGCAACGCAGTGACTTGAGTATTCCGTCACTGAACTCGGTCAGGGTGCAAGCTGTGATTTGATAACGCACTCGAGAGTTCAGCATCTCAAGCCACTGTCCTTGCTCAGAGCATGAGTCTCCAAGCCATCTCACTGACTTGGTAACTCAGCCTCTGAGCAGAGCAGTGACTTGAGTATTTCTCACTCTTGCTGAACTCCCTGAGGAAAAAGGTTTAAAAAAAAAAAATTTGCTCCTGAATTCCCATTTTGCCCTTCGAAAACGGGACCATCAATTGGTATCAGAGCGGGTTGTTCACATGACCACTGATCCAGTTTTGTTAAGAAAAATGGTCTACCGAACAGATCTTAAACGTTTTAAAATATGGGAATTCCTGCATATTTCAAAATATTACTTGTATTCTGACATTATTCTTGTAATAGAAAATAATTTGGTTAGAAGTTTTGGAATCATCAAAAAGGGGGAAATTGTTGGGATATGTTTTAGTTTTGATGATTTTCCAAAACAACATGTAATAGGTTTGAAAGCAGTCAGGATAGTATCCTTTAGATCAGGTCAGGCTAGGTTAGCTCTCGGTAGAATAGGTTGCTCAGTTGAGGGGGAACTCAGCGAGGGGGAACTTCTCAACACAGCCTGAAAATATCAAGATGACAACCAGAAGAGCTGACTGAAGACCTGCCATCAACCTGAACCAATGGAGAAGCCTGAAGGATGTCCCACTGAGTGCAAGTCAGGCTGATCTAAGCCAAGTCTGGTGGACCACTCAGTGAAGAGCCTGATCAGGAGGATCAGTGCTGCACCAAGTAGGCCTGAAGGAGTCAGGCTACTGTGGTCAGGGAAGTTTGTCATCCAGTCTTATGACAAACTTCTTGGAGTGATCTTCAAACAGTCTCTGAAGAACAACTGCACTGAGGACGAGTCAGTCCACTGAAGATCAGAGTCAGTGAAGGAGGAAGCTACCTTAAGTCAGTGGGTCTTAGTCAAACCCACTGAGTCAAAGATCCGTGAATCCAGGCCACGTGGACCAATCAGCACGAGGCAGCAACTCTGACACTGACAAAGGCCGCATTCCAAGAAAAGTGGTTGAAACCATTTAATGCTGGATTCAAATGTATTTCCTCTCCAACGGATACATTTGAATCCCCATTATAAATACAAGCTCATAGCTTGTTGTTAGAGTGTGTTGTGTTATGTTATTGTAAAGATTGTAAGAAAACAAACACCTACGAGCTGTGAGGGTGTGGGTAATAGCATACGTGCATGGGAGTTATAAGGAGGGTTTACTCACATCTTAAACACTGACCATTAGGGTCTTCGAATATACACATATGAGTGTTCAGCTTGTAACTCTAGGCTTAGAGAGGTTTTCCCTATCTTAGCTATTGGCTAACACATTGTAAAGGGAAAACCTCACCTAGTTGGAGAAAACCTAACTGAAACCAAAACCCTCTAGTCAGGTTTGTTGGTAGTAAGTGAGGAGAAGGGCAGCCCAGGGAGTGGCGTGAGTCCAGTTGTAAGTGCACCTTGGCACGTTAAAAACAAGAATCCAAAGGAGTGGATTTCCTGTTAAATCAGGCCGTGGATGTAAGAGCTTGAGTCTCTGAACCACGTTAAACCAAGTGTTATTACTTGAAATGTCTTTTCTTCTAAAGTATTGCGAAAATCTGCTCACTGAGAGCATTGTTTAAAAGGGACTTTAGTTAAGCATTTAAGTCTGGGAGATTTATCTTACTGACTGAATCAGGCTAGCACTCGAGAGTTCAGTCTCTCGAGTCACTGCCTTGTTGAGAGCCTGAGCTTTCAAGTTTCATCACTGACTTGACAGCTCTGACTCTCAGCAACGCAGTGACTTGAGTATTCCGTCACTGAACTCGGTCAGGGTGCAAGCTGTGATTTGATAACGCACTCGAGAGTTCAGCATCTCAAGCCACTGTCCTTGCTCAGAGCATGAGTCTCCAAGCCATCTCACTGACTTGGTAACTCAGCCTCTGAGCAGAGCAGTGACTTGAGTATTTCTCGCTCTTGCTGAACTCCCTGAGGAAAAAGGTTTAAAAAAAAAATTTGCTCCTGAATTCCCATTTTGCCCTTCGAAAACGGGACAATCATAGATTATTATAAAAAAATCATTTTAAGGAATACAAATTTGAGATACTGTATTGTTGGGATATGTTTTAGTTTTGATGATTTTCCAAAACATGTAATAGGTTTGAAAGCAGTCAGGATATTATCTTTTAGTTCAGGTCAGGCTAGATTAGCTTTCAGTAGAACAGACTGTTCAGTTGATGGGGAACTCAGTGAGGGGGAACTCAGCAACACAACCTGAAGATATCAAGATGACACCCAGAAGAACTGACTGAAGTCATGCCTGCAACCTGAACCAGAAGAGAAGCCTGAAGAATGTCCCACTGAGTGTAAACCGGACTGATCTAAGCTAGGTCAGGTGGACCACTCAGTGAAGAGCATGATCAGGAGGATCAGTGCTGCACCAAGTAGGCCCTGAAGGAGTCAGGCTACTGTGGTCAGGGAAGTTTGTCATTCAGCCTTATGACAAACTTTTTGGAAATGATATTCAAACAGTCTATGAAGGACAACTACACTGAAGACGGTCAGTCCACTGAAGATCATCAGTCAGTAAAGGAGGAAGCTACCTAAAGTCAGTGCGTCTTGGTCAACCCACTGAGTTAAAGATCCGTGAATCCAGGCCACGTGGACCAATCAGCACGAGGCAGCAACTCTGACACTGACAAAGGCCGCATTCCGAGAAAAGTAGTTGAAACCATTTAATGTTGGATTCAAATGTATCTTCCCTCCAACGGATACATTTGAATCCCCATTATAAAAACAAGCTCATAGCTTCATTGTAAGAGTGTGTGAAAGAAGAAAATAAACACCTACAAGCTGTGAGGGTGTGTTAGTTGTTAGGGAGTCATAAGGAAGTGTTACACACCCACGACACTGACCTTTAGGGTTATCACTTATATTCATTGAGTGTCAAGCTTGTAACTCTTAGCTTAGAGAGGTTTTCCTAATCTTAGCTTTAAGGCTAACACATTGTAAAGGAAAACCTCACCTAGTTGGAGAAAACCAAACCAAACTAAACCCTTTCAGAAGATTGTTAGGCTTGTAGTAAGGTGAGGAGAGGCAGCCCAGGGAGTGGCGTGAGTCCAGTTGTAAGTGCACCTTGGAACGTTAAAAACAAGAATCCCAAGTAGTGGATTTCCTGTTAAATCAGGTCGTGGATGTAAGAGCTTGAGTCTCTGAACCACGTTAAACTGAGCGTTGTTTATTTGTCTAAGCACTTGCTAATTACTTGTAGTGTATGCTCTCTGAGTGTACTTGGAAAGTTTGAAAAGAAGATTAGCTAAGTATTTTAGTCAGGGAGAACCAATCTCACTGACAAGCTTAGGCTAGCACTCGAGAGTTCAGTCTCTCGAGTCACTGCCTTGTTAAGAGCCTGAGCTCACAAGTCAGTTTGGACTGACTTGAGTGCTCTAACTCTTAGCAACGCAGTGACTTGAGTATTCCGTCACTGAACTCAGTCAGGGTGCAAGCTGTGTTTTATATCGCACTCGAGAGTTCAGCATCTCAAGCCACTGGCCTTGCTCAGAGCATGAGACTCCAAGCTTTCTCACTGACTTGGTAACTCAGCCTCTGAGCAGAGCAGTGACTTGAGTATTTCTCACTCTTGCTGAACTCCCTGAGGAAAGAGTTTTAAAAAAAAAATTTGCTCCTAAATTCCCATTTTGCCCTTCGAAAATGGGACCATCAATTGGTATCAGAGCGGGTTGTTCACATGACCACTGATCCAGTTTTGTTAAGAAAAATGGTCAACCGAACAGATCTTAAATGTTTTAAACTATGGGAATTCCTGCATATTTCAAACTATTACTTGTGTTCTAACATTATTCTTGTAATAGAAAATCATTTGGTTAGAGGTTTTGGAATCATCAAAAAGTGGGAAATTGTTGGGATATGTTTTAGTTTTGATGATTTTCCAAAACATGTAATAGGTTTGAAAGCAGTCAGGATAGTATATTTTAGTTCAGGTCAAGCTAGATTAGCTTTCAGTAGAACAGGCTGTTCAGTTGAGGGGGAACTCAGCAACACAGCCTGAAGATATCAAGATGACACCCAGAAGAACTGACTGAAGTCATGCCTGCAACCTGAACCAGAAGAGAAGCCTGAAGGATGTCCCACTGAGTGTAAACCGGGCTGATCTAAGCTAGGTCAGGTGGACCACTCAGTGAAGAGCATGATCAGGAGGATCAGTGCTGCACCAAGTAGGCCCTGAAGGAGTCAGGCTACTGTGGTCAGGGAAGTTTGTCATTCAGCCTTATGACAAACTTCTTGGAAATGATCTTCAAACAGTCTCTGAAGGACAACTACACTGAAGACGGTCAATCCACTGAAGATCATCAGTCAGTAAAGGAGGAAGCTACCTAAAGTCAGTGGGTCTTGGTCAACCCACTGAGTCAAAGATCCGTGAATCCAGGCCACGTGGACCAATCAGCACGAGGCAGCAACTCTGACACTGACAAAGGCCGCATTCCGAGAAAAGTGGTTGAAACCATTTAATGTTGGATTCAAATGTATCTTCCCTCCAACAGATACATTTGAATCTCCATTATAAATACAAGCTCATAGCTTCATTGTAAGAGTGTGTGAAAGAAGAAAATAAACACCTACAAGTTGTGAGGGTGTGTTAGTTGTTAGGGAGTCATAAGGAAGTGTTACACACCCACGACACTGACCTTTAGGGTTATCACTTATATTCATTGAGTGTCAAGCTTGTAACTCTTAGCTTAGAGAGGTTTTCCTAATCTTAGCTTTAAGGCTAACACATTGTAAAGGAAAACCTCACCTAGTTGGAGAAAACCAAACCAAACTAAACCCTTTCAGAAGATTGTTAGGCTTGTAGTGAGGTGAGGAGAGGCAGCCCAGGGAGTGGCGTGAGTCCAGTTGTAAGTGCACCTTGGCACGTTAAAAACAAGAATCCCAAGTAGTGGATTTCCTGTTAAATCAGGCCGTGGATGTAAGAGCTTGAGTCTCTGAACCACGTTAAACTGAGCGTTGTTTATTTGTCTAAGCACTTGCTAATTACTTGTAGTGTATGCTCTCTGAGTGTACTTGGAAAGTTTGAAAAGAAGATTAGCTAAGTATTTTAGTCAGGGAGAACCAATCTCACTGACAAGCTTAGGCTAGCACTCGAGAGTTCAGTCTCTCGAGTCACTGCCTTGTTAAGAGCCTGAGCTCACAAGTCAGTTTGGACTGACTTGAGTGCTCTGACTCTTAGCAACGCAGTGACTTGAGTATTCCGTCACTGAACTCAGTCAGGGTGCAAGCTGTGTTTTATATCGCACTCGAGAGTTCAGCATCTCAAGCCATTGTCCTTGCTCAGAGCATGAGACTCCAAGCCTTCTCACTGACTTGGTAACTCAGCCTCTGAGCAGAGCAGTGACTTGAGTATTTCTCACTCTTGCTGAACTCCCTGAGGAAAGAGTTTTAAAAAAAAAAAATTGCTCCTAAATTCTCATTTTGCCCTTCGAAAACGGGACCATCATGTATAGACGAACAAAGATAACCTTGTTGTTTGTATTCCAAGATTTAACATAAAGAATTAAAATTTAAACTCCATGTCAAGAGATTTATTTTTTGACAGGGATGCCAATATTTTTTTTAGTCAAAAGAATTTTAAAAAAAAAACGAAACAAATTTTAAGCATTGTGAAAGTTCAACATACATTCTTATACTATTATTATTTTTATTTATCCGTACATATATATTCTTAAGTCAAAATAATCTGAAAATTTTGAAAAAAAATATTTCAAAAAAGATTTTCTATTTTATATGGAAAAATCCTCCATGAAAATAAGGGCATAATTAAATAAGCATAAAATTGATTAGGCGTGAAATTGTTATGTTTTGGTGCCCGATTTACCCATGTTTTGAGTGTTTTCGATGAGTGCTTGGAGTCAAATGAGTATCATTTTTATAAAATTATTAATTTGTCTCTTTAGTTTTCATAGATGGATAGAGGGCGAAAAGAGGAGTTCGTAGGACTTTGAATCGGCCAAAACGGACTCCCGGTTGAGGAGATATGAAGATTTTACGAACGAGTGCACAGCACCCAGCGCTCGAGCGTTTTGCTCGAGCGACCAAAAACGTACAGAACAGTTTCAGCGCTCGAGCGAATCACTCGAGCGGAACTACTCGAGCGTTTTGCTCGAGCAACCACGTATTTTCGCCTCCGGACGCGTTTTTTCGGCCCATTAACTCCCGTTTCGACCCGGTGCCTATATATACCTCTTCCAAACACGTTTTGAAGGATCCCCAACTTTAGAAATCACTTTTAGACTTAGTTTTTAGAGAGAGGAAGAGGAGAAGAACGAACAAGCTTTACTTTTACGTTGTTGAGGTTTTTCATACGAATTCTTAGTTTTCTTTTCGTTTCTTAGTTTCTTTTCATGAGCTTGATTACTTTAAACGCTTTGAACTTCGTTTTAGTTAATTAAATTTCAGTTCTTAGAATTATTTTCTTTTAAAACCCTAGTTCATGTTTCTTATTTTCTTCGTTCAATTCATTATGTTTTTATTCGTTGTTTCTTCTATTGCTTTTATTTTTGTTATAACCATGTCCGGCTAAAACCCTTGCATGCTTGGGTTAGGATGAACTCGTAGAAGTAGGATGTGGGTACGTAATTAAGGTAATTGGTGACGTTAGTTTTAATTCTCTCAATTAATGAATTCATATAATTAATCTTAACTCTACCTTTGAATTTCGTACGAAAGTGTTAGAGAGAGGACGACCGCATCACTCAATAACAATTAGTAGTCTTAACGAGAGGGTTTAGGAAAGGTTAATTCATCTACCAGTTTAGCGAAGGAGGACGACCGCATCACCTTAGTTAAATTAGGGTCTCATTAATTAAGCACAATTCATTAACTTGTTAGTGGATTAGTGAAGTCGATTGCTAGGATAAAGTATTAGGGTAAGAAATCTTGAGCTTTCATTCTACGATCTTTTACTTAGGTTAATTCTTGTTTGTCACGATTACTTTGATTATGTACCTACTCCGTTAGTATACGTAGGGATTCCTATCCTGAGCATCACCATCTCATACTTGCATATACACCTTAGATACTTAGTTTAATTTTCCTTTTGCATTCGTAGGATAATTTAGTTAGCTTAATTAATTCTTTCAAAAAAACCCAAAAACATTACACTCATATTAACTACGACGCGTAGATCTTCAGGGATCTATTCGCATATACACCATCCCTTGGGTTCGATAATACTTGGTCCCTATACTTGCCCATACTACAGTGAACCCGTTCTCTTGCGGGGTAGCTACTAGTAGAAGCAAGTGTAGTCGATTCAAGTCAATGGCGCCGTTGCCGGGGATGGCGTTATATGCCTTTTGAATAGGACTTGTAGATAGCTTAGTAGTTAGTAGTGGGTTATTTATTTTCTGTTTTTATTTTTTTTATTTGTATTCAATCGGCAGTTGCGTTTTGACCCTTCTGCTAGTGTGTCAGGTTTATGAAAACACGCTCACAAGGCAATACGAGCGAAGAGAGAAAACCGTTGGACCCTGAGACAATAGCCAGTAGGAACCGGGCCTTCTTGAGAAGGATGAACGCTGCCGACTTAGGGAAGGAACCAATGGATATCAATAATGAGTTGGACGATGCTGCCAACGATTTCAATCAGGCAGTAGACCGAGTTGAAGGCACTGGAGTTAGTGGTAGCCAGAATCAAATTCCATTAGGGGATAGCCAGAGCCTAAACCCGGATACACAAAACGTAGAGAATCCAGCTCAGAACATTGTCCATAATCCTCCTAACAACCCTGCTTACCCACAAAACCAAAATAACCCTTTTAACAACCCAGTATACCAACATTACCCATACCCACCTTATCCTTACCCACCATATCCATATCATCCACCCCCAGTCTACAACCAACCACCTGTTTACCCACCACCACCCCAACAAGTACCAGTACCTGCTGCTAATCCTCAACACGTTCCTCAGAACGTAGATCATAATATGGCGATTAGAGGGAGGTTTGCAGCGCAGCCACAGCGGTACTATGATGGAGTGGCTTTGCCTCCTGTTGAGGCGAACAACTTCTCGATATCACCGGGGATTTTAAAGCTGCTGACCGAGAATCAGTTCAAAGGGGTGATCGGGAAGGAGAATCCTCACACACATCTGAGGAGTTTTCTCATGATAGCCTCAACATTCAATTATAATGGCATGTCTGAAGATGCCAAGAGGCTTAGGCTGTTCCCATTCTCACTGACGGGAGTAGCTAAGGAGTGGTACGATAATACGCTTCCGCGGGGAGGTATTACCACTTGGGCCGAGCTCGAGCGTCTGTTCCTCGAGCGATTCTACCCTCCATCTAGGACGATCAAGGCTAGAATTGAGATCTCATCCTTTCGCCAGAAGCAAGGAGAGGATTTAAGCCAAGCGTGGGAGAGATACTCAAACATGCTGATTGAGTGCCCGCAGCACGGGTACAATGAGGGAGACATTATGGCATTCTTCTATAGTGGTGCCAACAAGGCAGGGCAAGACCATTTAGACGCTTGTGCGGGCGGAGCATTCCTGAACCAAGGCATAGAGAGATGTAGGGAGATCGTGGACAACATTGTCACGAATGCCGGTGCTTGGAGTGGAGATGCAGATTTTCAGAGAGTGCATCAGGTTGAAGAGGGAGAAGGAATGAGAAGGCTATTGATGGCCATGATGGAAAAAATCAACAACCTCGAGTTGGGGAAGAGTTTGGGTGGAGAGCATGCAGTAGAGAATGAGAGAGTAGACCAACCAAGTGGACAGCAAGAGGTAGCCAATTACATGGGAGGTCCGTATTACAATCAGAATGGCTACCAAGGTGGAAACCAGTATGGAAGACCTCCTTATGGTCAACCATTTTCACCTCCAGGCCCGCAGCTGCTTCAAAATCAATGGAGGAACACACAAGGAGTTCAAGGAGGCCAGCAGCCTCCTCAAAACACATGGAGGAAGAATGATAACTTTTCTTATGCTAACCCAAAAGTTGGTATTACTGTTCCTGCAGGTGTTGATCCGGGGTCTAAACCTCCTGGTGGAGAAGGCGGTGCATCACCCGAGGGAGGATGAGAGCTTGTATTGCATGGATGCAACTAATCCTCGTGTTGAAGACACGCCTCCTATCCCTAATCCTTCTGATATTCATGATTTTGTTAGTCCTTCACTTGATTATTTAACCCATGAGCATTATGTTCTTGATTATGTTGATAGGGATAAAGTGAAGAAGTTGAAGGATGAAGAGGTGAAGAAAGTGGACGTGGTCCAGTTAGAAGGGAAAGGAAGAGTTAAGAAGAAAAAGTCCAAACTCAAGAAATTGTTTGGTAAGACTCCTCCAGATAAAGGTGAGAAGGAGTTGAGACCCATAACACTTGGGAATGAGAAGAAAGCAAAGGAACTCATGATGGAGGGACAACAAGGAAAGGAGTTCAAACACCACTCTTATGAGAGTAAGGGAGGTAAATTTGAGTATGATGTCCCATAAGCTCCTTTGAGCTTGGTCCGGCATGAGGACCTTAAAAATAGCGCTGAATGGGAGGCAACCCATTTTTATTTGCTTTTGAGTGTTTTTTAGTTATTTTCCTTTTATGTTACTAGGATGTTGTTGAGTCGTATGTTTAACCTCATACTTGAGAGTTTTATTTTGTAGGCTTGTCTCTAAAGGAGTAAAGGTATCATGGAGTTATTTAGATTGAAGGAACCAACTTGAGACAAGGGAGTGTGCAAAGCTATTGAGAGAAACTGAATTGTTCGGTTGAGGTAACCCACAACCCCAAACTTAGACCTCTAGCAAGGTCGAAGTTTGGGGGGGGTGGAGTTTTTTTTTTTTATATGTTTTCTTGTTACATTGCACCGGAGCACCCCTTATCTTTGAGTTGAGTTAGTTATTTGGTGCCTTGAGATGCTCCTTGGGCTATTATTAATTTGTTTTGTTACTCAATATTTTATGCCTATCAATCACCTTATGCTTGTTGATTGCTATCTTTGAGTATGATTTGATGAGTAGGTTGAGTTGTAAGGGGTGAGTTAGAAATTCTTTTGTGTGAGTGTTTGAGTTTGAGCTGATTAGGGAGAGAACCCGTATGCTTATGAGTTTTCTTTTGAGTACTTGTGTGATGAGAGTGAGAATTCACTAGGACTAGCATGGATGTGAAAGCCGTGAGAGTTGTGCCTTACGAGATTTAAATGCACGATTTAATCTCTTCGTTTGTGAGTGAATCGTCACCTTAGAGGATGCTAGAACTTGTGTGTGCTCTTGCTCCTTGATTGTGTCTAGTTTGAAATGCCGAATGTGATCTTAGGCCATCTTTGATTTGAATGAGTCACTTAGCCAAAAAAATTTCCTTACCATTGATATTTGTCCCTTGTTAGCCCCTTTGAGCCGAAAGCCTATTTTATTTGCTAACACATATGAACACTATTCCAATTCCTAAGCCTTTTTGTCCAAATTTGAGTGGAGAATAGGAAAGTGTGAATGTGAAGGGATTGATTTGAGTTGAAAAATGAGAGTTATTGATGGTTGAGTGGTGATAAAATAAGGGTGTGAATGAAATTTGAGATGTGGGAAAAAGAGAAAGAAAATTGAGAATGAGCAAAAAGAAAAAAAATGAGCTCATGTGTTTGTGCGAAAAAGAAAAAAAGTGAAGTGATTGAAAAAAGTGAAAAGAGTGAGAAAGAAAAAATGAAGTGTTGAGAGTATGGAGTTGAAAGGGTGTTGATTGAAAATGTTTGAAGTAGTCTGTTCCTAATCTCGAAGTGCCAAAGTTTGATTTTCTATTCTCCATTCACTTTAGTCACTTTACCTTATATTGTTATCCCACCTGTCCAAAGAGCCTACATTACAACCTTGAGAAAAGTCCTTTTTGATTCGGCATTGATTTCTAGAGTATGGTCGGAGTTGAGAGTGCTTACAAGCCTATGACTGCCAATATGTGTGATTGATTGATTGAGTGAGTCCCTTAAACACTGTTATACACTTGTAAGGGAGTGAAACACATCGTTGAGTGCATATCCATGTTTGATCTTGGTGTTTCTTGTTGTTGTTGCATGAGTATGATGAAGGAATGTGAGTTAGTATACGTGTGATCGATCTTTGAAGCTCGAGTTCAATTACTTGCATGATTTGATTCTTGATTCATTCCTAACAATTTCACTTGACTTATTATTTCGTTGCTTGAGGACAAGCAACATGGTAAGTTTGGGGGGGTTGATTAGGCGTGAAATTGTTATGTTTTGGTGCCCGATTTACCCATGTTTTGAGTGTTTTCGATGAGTGCTTGGAGTCAAATGAGTATCATTTTTATAAAATTATTAATTTGTCTCTTTGGTTTTCATAGATGGATAGAGGGCGAAAAGATGAGTTCGTAGGACTTTGAATCGGCCAAAATGGACTCCCGGTTGAGGAGATATGAAGATTTTACGAACGAGTGCACAGCAGCCAGCGCTCGAGCGTTTTGCTCGAGTGCCAGCGCTCGAGCGACCAAAAACGTACAGAACAGTTTCAGCGCTCGAGCGAATCACTCGAGCGGAACTGCTCGAGCGTTTTGCTCGAGCAACCATGTATTTTCGCCTCCGGACGCGTTTTTTCGGCCCATTAACTCCCGTTTCGACCCGGTGCCTATATATACCTCTTCCAAACACGTTTTGAAGGATCCCCAACTTTAGAAATCACTTTTAGACTTAGTTTTTAGAGAGAGAAAGAGGAGAAGAACGAGCAAGCTTTACTTTTACGTTGTTGAGGTTTTTCATACGAATTCTTAGTTTTCTTTTCGTTTCTTAGTTTCTTTTCATTAGCTTGATTACTTTAAACGCTTTGAACTTCGTTTTAGTTAATTAAATTTCAGTTCTTAGAATTATTTTCTTTTAAAACCCTAGTTCATGTTTCTTATTTTCTTCGTTCAATTCATTATGTTTTTATTCGTTGTTTCTTCTATTGCTTTTATTTTTGTTATAACCATGTCCGGCTAAAACCCTTGCATGCTTGGGTTAGGATGAACTCGTAGAAGTAGGATGTGGGTACGTAATTAAGGTAATTGGTGACGTTAGTTTTAATTCTCTTAATTAATGAATTCATATAATTAATCTTAACTCTACCTTTGAATTTCGTACGAAAGTGTTAGAGAGAGGACGACCGCATCACTCAATAACAATTAGTAGTCTTAACGAGAGGGTTTAGGAAAGGTTAATTCATCTACCGGTTTAGCGAAGGAGGACGACCGCATCACCTTAGTTAAATTAGGGTCTCATTAATTAAGCACAATTCATTAACTTGTTAGTGGATTAGTGAAGTCGATTGCTAGGATAAAGTATTAGGGTAGGAAATCTTGAGCTTTCATTCTACGATCTTTTACTTAGGTTAATTCTTGTTTGTCACGATTACTTTGATTATGTACCTACTCCGTTAGTATACGTAGGGATTCCTATCCTGAGCATCACCATCTCATACTTGCCTATACACCTTAGATACTTAGTTTAATTTTCCTTTTGCATTCGTAGGATAATTTAGTTAGCTTAATTAATTCTTTCAAAAAAACCCAAAAACATTACACTCATATTAACTACGACGCGTAGATCTTCAGGGATCTATTCGCATATACACCATCCCTTGGGTTCGATAATACTTGGTCCCTATACTTGCCCATACTACAGTGAACCCGTTCTCTTGCGGGGTAGCTACTAGTAGAAGCTAGTGTAGTCGATTCAAGTAAAAAATATAGGGATATATAGAAAAGAAGAGATATTTAGGAAAAAAAATATGTGGCATTGCCACGTAAGCGGTGGACACTATATTATTTCCGTTTGGAAATATAGGAATGGTATGATTTTTAAGGGGTTCATTTTGAAGATGAAAAGATTGTTGAAGAAATTTTGGAGATTTTTTAGTTGATATTTGTTGTAAATTTAGAAGATTTATTATTCCAAATCTAGAAGATTTGATGTGGACATTACTAATGGACCAATAACCCAATGGACTTTATATCTTAGACTAGGGTTTTATTCTTATAAATAGACTATTGTATTCATGATTGTAATCACTCATACACAAGATCATTAGTGAAAACTCCTTGCTTGGCTCGCCTCCAGACGTAGTCATTCCCGACGAACCGGGTGAACACATTTTGTCTTTTATTTTACGCACTTATTTACAACACGTTATCAGCACGAGTCTCTGCCCGAGATTATACGGTACGCCCTAAATTAAATTTCATATGAATTACATACTTTGATGTGTACCCTAGCTATGAATTTATTTGAATAATATTTATATACAAATTAAATTTTGTGTCTTGAATTGACGAGCAACGGCCAACGCCTCGTAGGCGTTCGACCGCCGCCCGTTCGCCACCCGTAGGCCAGCAGCCGTCGTGCCCTAGGCGCCGCAGCGCACACGCAGCCGCCAGACGCACGCTGCCGTCCAACGTGTGATGCCTCCCGTCGCGTGCAGCTGCCGTCGCGCGCTGCTGCTCGACGAGCACCGCTGCCTCGCCCGCGCGAGCCTACCACGCCCGTCGCGCCTGCCGCCCACACGTGCCCGTCGTGCCTGCCGCCCGCACGCGCCCGTCGCGCCGCCTCCGGCCCGCCGTGCGCGTCCCACGCGGTGTTTTTCCCCCGAATTTTTGTGATTTCTTAATCCAATTGCGATTCCGTTCTTCATATCACAAAATCCGTATTAATTTATTTTAAAATCCTGAAAATATTTCATTAAATTTCATTAATATACATGAAATATTTAGCCTTATGAATATGCATGTCTATTAAGTCATAAATTTTCCTAAAAATTATTTTCATGTGATTATTGTTCCTAAAATATTTATGCATGTATATGTGATTTAACTATCCTACGTGCATTATATTTACGCACATAGTTTATTTCTTTATAGTCCGCATATTATGCCCGGGTAGGCGGCGCCCGATATTTGTCGGACTGTAAATTTATGTTTTGTGTAGACGGCGCCCAATACTTGTATAAATGTGCTTTAGAATAATTATATGAATCCTTGTCTCCCCGTTGTCAGCAAATTTGGTCACTCATCTTACCCATGTCACTTTAATAATTGTAGTGGATAATGTCTGATATTACCAAAAGAGAATTCACTGAGCTTGTTCTTGATGGTAGTAACTACCTGACATGGGCGCTTGATGTTGAAATACATCTAGCATCAACCAACCTTAGCGGTGCGATTGTCGATGATTCAAAATCAACTGATGCCCAGAAGGCGAAAGCTCTGATTTTCCTCAGACATCATCTTAATCAGGACCTAGAAAATGAGTATCTCACTGAAAGAGTCCTCGGAACATTGTGGAGGTCCCTGAATGACCGTTTCCAACACAAAATGATATACTCCTCCCTCAAGCTCAATACGATTGGTTGAACCTCCATTTTCAAGACTTTAAGTCTGTAACGGAGTACAACTCAGCCCTACATCGTATTGTGTTTCAGTTAAAGTTATGCAAGCAAACTGTAACTGAGGACGACTTAATCCAGAAGACTTTGTCGACTTTCCACGCAAGCAACCTTGTACTCCAGCAGCAGTATAGGGCTAAGAACTACACTGTACACTCTGAGCTAATTTCTGCACTCCTAGTAGCAGAAAAGCAAAACCAACTCCTTATGCAGAATCATAATACAAAGCCGGTTGGCTCAAAAGCTGTGCTCGAAGCGTGGAAGGGGGAGAGGAAGTTGTTGTGACCGTTTCGGACCACAAGTCGGAGCTGGCCGAAAAAGGCAAAGAGATGCCCAGGAGACGGGACCGACCTGACCAGTTTGTGTCCGACCTCAGTGGGCTCCGACTGCAAGTCCCCGGCCTCAGAAACGAGGCCGGAAGCCTGCTTGAGGTGCCCGTCAATGTTTAATGCAGCCACAGTGAAGTCGGGCCGTGACCAGACCGGCCCGGCCACGACTAGTGAAGACCAACGAAGGTCGCCCGGACGCGACCAACCGGCTGGAAGAGTCTCCGACCTCACTTTCCACCAGGAGGCAGGCCTCCGATCCAATAATATCCCCGGCCGGTAAGGGAGATCTGGAGCACGTGATAGAATCAAGCGAGATCCTCCCCCAAGAGGGAAAAAGGCCGCCTCCGTACTCAGAGACACAGAGAATATTCCATCCAAATGAGGAAATGTGCCAGAGAATCGTCCTTTTTGGACACGCGTCAACACCTTAGTGGCCGGCCGCCTGCAGGCTCTGGCATACCAGTGCCCGCGCGTCCTCAGAGGCATGAAGCATTTAATGTTTCTGTCCCCTGAGAGGTCGAAAATGACCAATATACCCCTGTGGTGAGAAAACTATAAATACCCCCACATTTGTAACTCAAAGAGAGTTCGATTTCCTTTAGTATAATCAATACACATACTCATTCAAGTCCAGGGATTAACAACCCCTGGCAATTCTTGGTGTTCTTAGTGTTCTTATGCATTTATTGCCTTTCTTCATTCAAATATTCATTTTAGCATTTAAGAACCCAATCATTTGATGTTTTTACCAGAATCCACTTAAATAGCCATTTAATCCCATCAACATTATTTTGGTAAACAACATTTGGCGCTAGAAGGAGGGTATCTAACCCATCAAACTTATCTTTTCTCCACCTCTCTTTGAAAAACACTCACTGTTCTTCAAAGCTTAATATCCTCAAATCTTCAAATCTTCAAGCCACAAACTCTCTCTTTCTGAAAGCAATGGATCACCAGAAGTCATCCCATGCCCACGGAAAGGCCAAACGCGTGGCCTCCCCGATCCGCTTTCCGGAAGAGCCCACTCAGTCCCAGGGCCGGGGCTTCCTTACTCCTGACCAGGCCGGGTCAGGACGACGCCGCCAGGCGGAAGAGGCAAGGGGGTGCCGAAGCACCACCTCTGCCTCAAAGAAGAAGGCCCACGCTCGTGCGCTCAAGGGAAAAGCGAAGGCCGTGGAACACCAGGACGAGAGCCAAGGCCGAGCGAACCCGGGTTTCGCTCGGTCGCGAGGCTCCGCACACCCGGTCTTCAACCGTTTGGGCATGACGGACCCATCGTGGTATCCAAGCCGCCTCCCCAGTTATGACACTGGGTATGGTGACACGGAGTCCATCTCCAACTCGCAAAGCACGGCCCAAATGCCCCACAAGATAGCGGCCGAGGTCAGCCTGACCCCGACAAACTCCGCCTGGCGCAAGCTAAGCTTCGCCCAAAGTGGCCTTTTGGGGCGCGGAGTCCCCCGTACGACCGTCTTTGACCGAATCGGCCCTCAAGCCGACGTGGGCGACCAGCTGGCCGAAACCCCCAATCCAGAACTCGTCAAGATGCAAAAACAGCTTGACGAGATGAAGGCGCTCCTGGAAGCGCAAGGCCAACCTAAGGTCCGGCCGGTCGCCAATGAGCCCCTGGCGGTGGATATTGAGCTTGCCCCGGTCCAGCTCAAAATCGTCCCTCCGCCGACCCCACTCTATGAGGGAAAAACGGATCCGGAAACCCATCTGAGCAAATTCCGGATCTACATGACCGGGCGTGGCGCAACCGACGCCACAAAGTGCAGGCTCTTCCCCCTCACTTTAGGCGATCTCGCCCACAGATGGTACGTGTCTCTCCCATCTCACCACCCTGAGCGCACAATTCGCATCATACTTCGCGGCCAAAGTGGCCCGGCCGGAAAGCTGGCATCGCTTGATGCGGATCCGCCAAGAGAAGGAGGAGTCCGACGAGGACTACGTGGCCAGGGTGGACGAGGTCATGCTGACCGGCGAGGCGGTAAGCGACCAACTGACCTTACACACAACTTTGGGGGGCTTCCACGGCCGGTCTCCTATGTTCAAACACCTCACCAAAGACTTCCCGAAGACCTACGCCGAATTCCGCGCCCGGGCCGACGACTACCTGGCCCGGAGGAAGCTACTGGCGCTCAGGCTGGGGGAGTCCGAGCCAATAGCGAAGGAGACAGAGGCCGCTACTCAGGCCTCACCCAAAAGCGGCCCTAAAGCCAGAAAAGTGGCCAAACCGCCCGGTAACTTCAAGTCCTTCGAGGACGTTGAAGTTCACCTAACTCAGGCCATGAGGCAGTCCCCCGCGCATATCTTCAATGCGATCCAACACCGGGACGTGCTTCCCCGGCCAAGGCCCTATTCTGGAGACCGGTCCCGGCTGGACCCTAAAAAGTTCTGCACCTATCACGACTCTATTGGCCACAATACGAGCCAGTGTCGTGATCTCCTAAAGTAGCTTTGGAAGCTGTTTGACGAAGGGCGTCTGAACGGCCTCCTTCAGAGGCCAGCCGGCCGTCAGGACCACCAGCGGCAGCAGCAGCAACCGCAGCGCCACCCTCAAAGAAATGAGGAAGGCGGCCGGCCTCTCAGGCCGGTCGCAGCTTTGGAGGAAGATGATGACGAGGATGACCTCCTCCCGCCCATGAATCCCGGCGGTCGGGTCAACATGATCCAGGCCGGCGGGGGGAACCTAGGCGGCCTCACCCCCATCTCAACGCAGTCCAACTGGAAACGGAAGGCAGAGGTCCGGGCGGTGACCAACGTCAACCTGGTCACGCCCCCAGAGCCAAAGATTCACAAGAGCTTGGAGATAACTTTCTCCAACCAGGACCGGACCGGGGTACTGTTCCCGAAGGGCGACGCGTTGGTAATTGCCGCCCGGATTCTGGGCAAAGAGGTTCAGCGAATACTGGTCGACAATGGGTGTTTTTGCAATATCATCTTCAAAACAGCCCTAGACCAGCTCGGGGACCTCGTCAGCTTCATCAGGCCAATCGACCTTCAGCTGAAGGGATTTGGGGATGCAACTGTCGCTGCGTACGGGAGGATAAAGCTCTCCGTGGAACTCATCTGTTGCTACAACGAGGAGGTCAGGATAACTAGGCTGTTAGATTTTATAATTGTAGATCAGCCAAGTTCATATAATGGTTTTCTGGGTAGGCCCTTTTTAGAAGTTTTTGAAGCAGTTGCTTCCTCCTACTATTATTGTATCAAATTTCCCACCCCCGAGGGGATGGTCGGCACCATTAAAGGTGACCAAGCAATGGCTAGAAGATGTTTGAATTATTCCAACTCTCATTTATTTTCAATTTGCAACGACCAAACACCGGACGGGCTACACCCCGACTCTAAAACGGCCACTCCGGCCGCAGAACCCACCACGGAGGTTGGATCCACATCGGCCGACCCCCAGCCTATGCAGATCGACGATCCCGAGTCAAGGATTGGTTTCGAACCATCCGAGCTCGATCTCGACCCCAGATTCGATTCTTCCGACCGTCGGAGCTATGAACAAGCTACAACTTTAGAGGAATTGGAACACATTCCAGTCGACCCTTCAAGGTCGGAACTGGAAGTTCTGATCGGCTCTCGCATACCGACCAAAATACGGGGGAAAGTGATCGAATTCCTCAAGGCCAACGTTGGAGTCTTTGCCTGGTCTCACCAAGACATGGTCGGGATAGACTGTTGGTCCCACTAGATAGATTAATTGCGGAAGCCTTTATAACCAAAATGTCTTTAGAGAAAATCTTTTCTAAGAGCACAAATAATAAACAACAGGTATTAAAGAAAGCAATAAATAACACTGTATTTATAGTGATTCGGATCTGAATATCCTACGTCCACTCTCCCTTGATCAAAGGGGTCTCACTATCCAACCAACAAACTCACTACTTACTGGAATTTCCGAAGTACCAGCACATTCTTACAATCTCTTTAGATCTAACTTCGATCTAAAGACAAACTTACTCCAACCTTGTCTAACAAGATGAACAGGTTGAGTATATAAACTCCTTACGAGTTGGATGAGTAATTAAGAACAAAGTGAGTGCAAATGCGTAGTGATCAAGAAGCTTAGTATGCTATGTGCGCGTGTAGAGTCTCTAAAACTTTTTCTTGAACTGCACTCTTGTATATATAGAGGGGATTAGGGCTAGCCGTTGGAGGGCTAATCCAATCAGATCCTCTATATAAGGAAGCCTCAATCAATCAATTCCCTAATTGATTGATTGGGTTGGTGGGATCCTTGGATTGATTATCTTCAAATACTTTCCAATCCTGATCTTGTTGACTTGATTTGAATCACCAACGGTCAATAGCTTCCTCTGCCTAACTCTGATTCTCTCCAGAGAAGGCAGGACCAGACACCAGGCAACCTCGGTGTCTTCTGGTCCTCATCTGGTCAAGAACCAGAATACTCAGTAGAGTCAGGGGATCAAACTGAGCATCTTTTGTTCTACCAGACTCGTCTGGTCCGGACTCGTCTGGTCTGGGGAAGGTCCTCTGCCTCTGGTCAGTCTCATCTGGTGAAGTCTTCTGGTGGAGTCCTCTGGTGAAGTCCTCTGGAGGGGTCTTCTGGTGACTCTTCTGGTGAAGTCTTCTGGTCTGGCAGTTCCCCCTAGACTAAGTCCTAATCTAGATCATCATCTGGCTAACAGGTCCAGATGGTCCTATTACATCTTCTGGTTTGTTTTAACTCATCAAAACTAACAATTTTTATCCTAACAATTTCCCCCTTTTTGATGGAGTTAAAACACTACCAGAACTGATCAAGAATACTAAACTTAAGCAAGAAAACATATAAAGGATAAGACCTTAGAATAGATCTTATCAGGCAAACAATTAAGACAACAAGAGGTTGTCTTTTGAACAGGGAAGATATGAGATTTTCATTGATAATAAGGACAAAGAAGAATACAGATTACAATGCAATTCTGGTCCTATTCTAAGCATATCTTCTGTTGTCTTTGGGCACCAGAAACCAGTCAAGAAACCTGTCTTGAATGGCCTTCAACTCTGCAGAAGATGATGGGGTGAAGTTTGCCAACACCTTGGTCTTGTACAGTTTCTTCAGCTCAGCCCAATCAACCTGGTCTCCTGCCATTGGAGTGTTGAGAAAATGGAACTCAGGAGCAGTGACTTCCAGGTTGAATTCAATAGTTGAATCCATCAACTGCTTGTACAGATCTGCATCATATGCCTGCATCCAAGAATGGAAGGTCCTGTTGATGAGAGCATCATCCTCTGGTGGAGGTCTCTGGATGTAATGTTGAATGAACCAGAGAGTCTTGGCTTCTCTCCATTTTTCTATCAAAGGCACAGGAACAGTTGAGTCAAAAGACCCTTCTGTCCTAAAAGGGAGGATGTTCATGACTTCAACATGCCCTTTTCTCTTCTGGCTGGATCCACTAGCACCAGGAGTGATGCCAGCTTCTCTGCTCTTCTTATTTTGCCTTCTAACATATCGGAGCCTCTGCTCTTCATCTATGTTTTTCCTTATCCTTGCTTGCCTCTCTTCAGGCGACTCTTCCTTGAATCTCTTCTCTGCTTCTTCAACCACAGATTCAAGGAAGCTCTTCTTTACTTTCCTTATCTTCCTCTTAGCAGGTCCAGAGATGGAAATTGGATCCTTCTCTGCTTCAGACTCCTCTTCTGCAGCAAGCTTCTTAGCCATGGAAAGGGATTTGAGCTCTTCCTTCTTCTTCTTCTGCAACTCAGCCTGGGCCAATGTATTCTCCAGCAGGTCCAGACGAGCTCCATGGCTGAAGAGAGTTTCATTTGTGGTCTTCGCCAGATCAGTTCTGGCCTTCTCTTCCCCCTTTTTAACTTCATCAAGGAGGGGCTCCACTACCTGCCTTATGAGATCAGGCAAGGCAGTGTTGGAGGAAGAGTGAAGATCACGCAACTGCTTGGCCTCCTCCAGGTAAGCTTTAGACTCTGCAACAAGTCTCTCTTGCTTCTCCAACATCTCCTGGAGGGAGTCTTTTAGCTTTGCAGTTTGAATCATCTGGCTGGCCATCTCCACTTTGAGCACAGAGACAGGTCTCAACTGCTCCAGCACGTGCTCTTGTAGCTGCTTCTGGCTGTGCATGACATCTAGCTTGACAAATAAGCCATTAGCCTTAAAAGAAGCTTTTACCTCTGCCAGGGAAGACTTTAACTGCTTCAGAAAGATTCTCCTCTCATGCTTGATCTGGTGCTCTATCATAGCAGGGGCCATATGTTGAATAGCTTTTGAAAAGCGCCCAATCTGCATGATTTGCTCATTGAAGAAAACTTTCATCTTCTGGAGCACAGCAGGAGACATCTCAAAGTCTTCCTCATCTGAATATAGCTCTGGAGGAAAGACAAAATGAGGACCAAACTTGTAAGTGGGGCCCTCTGGAGTGAGCATTACTCCTCTCTGGATGAGCAGGGTGCGAATCAAGACTTTAGCAGCACCAGGAGTCTCCAGCTCTGCTGGGTTTTGAATATTCAGCCTCTGCTTTAGCTCAATCTCCCAAGCAGTGAAGTTGGAGGGACCCATTTCCTCAAGCAACAACATTAGGTCCTCCACATCTTCAAGTCTGGCCTTGCTCCAGACTTTGGCATCAGTAAGGTCTGCCAGAAGTGGTAAGTGCTCCAGAAGAACTGGGAAATGCTCTCTTAGCCAGAGCTGAGCACTCACACTCATACTCTGCCTAATGGGACCCATTTCTGCAGATGAGAAAGTGAAGGGTTTGGGCCCAGAGGCAGAGGAGGAAGGTGCTAAGTCCGCAGGCTCAAGTGAAGCTTCCTCATCTTCACTATCATCGCTGGTTAAACAGGTAGGAGAAGGGGGAGGGCCAACGAATCCCAGAGCCATAGAAATGGTTGGATCCTGGTCTGTATGGGTTTGGGGAGGGTTAGGATTTTGTGAAGTAGAGGGTGAAGGAATGGGTTGCTCTGCACCAGAAGATGATGGAACATCTGGTACAGAAGGTGTAGGAGGGATTTGGGAGGTGGAAGTGTTTTGAGGGGGGATTTCTGCACCAGAAGAGGTTGAGGGTACCTCTGGTACAGAAGGTGGGGGAGAGGGGTTTGTGTTTAGAGGTATATGGGAAGATGGGGGAGAAGGTGTTTGGGTATGAATGGTAGAGGGAGTATATACTGGGGTATCTGGTATAATCTGCTCTGGTGGAACAATAGGGGTACCAGAGGCAGATGGGTTTTGGGGAATATTATCTGGGGGAGAGGTAGAGGGGGAGACAAGATTAATGGGGAAAAAAGATGGAAGGGAAGGGTTTACCTCTGCTGGGTCAACACCAGCAGGTACAGCAGACTCTGGAGCATCCTCCATCATCTGGGAGGCATCCTCAATTGCCTTTTCCAAGGCCTCTCCAAGATCAGATCCAGAGTCAGGATCCTGAAGAAGGGCTCTCTTGGCCTTGGATTTCCTCACAAGAGGCTCAATCTCTTCCTCTTCTTCCTCCTCTGACGGCTCATCCACCAGGAGGGATTTCTTGGGAGCTCTTCTGCCAGTCCTTGGCATCTTGGCAGATTTCTTCTTGGCCTCCTCTGGCCTCTTCCTCTTTGAAGCTCCTGCCTTCTTGGCAACCTCACTCTTCTTCTTCAGTACATCAAGAAGAGGGATCTGGTCCTCCTCAGAGGAACCAGAGAAAGCAATGGTTGAGGAACCAGTTACTTCAGCAGCTTTCCTCTGGGTCTTCTGCTTCTGCTGCTGCTGCTTCTGCCCCTTAGCAGGTGAGGGAATGGCTTGGAGGGGAGGTGCAGGGATGGCTTGCTCACCATCAGAATCAGGATGGCCATGAAGGGAACCATCCTTGGAGAACATAATCTTGGACTTATGAACACCAGGATTATCTCCATTTCTTCTCTGGAAGAATCGAATCCAGAATTAGGGTGAGTTTTGTGCCCAATGATACATTAGCATTGAACACAAATTGTTGCTCTCCTGGCAACTGGGGGCATTCTTCCTTCTGGATTTTCACCTTGTTCTTTCTCAGCACCCCCCAGAAGAACTCAGCCCAGTTACATTGAACACCGTCCAGAATGGCCCTCATAACACAGAGCCTGCCAATGAAAATGGCATCCGTGTTATGGCTCTCACACATGAGAATCTTTACCACAATGTCAAATAACACCTTATACTTCTGCCTAAGATGCTTGTCCAAGAAGCCCTTAGTAATATTCTGGCATGAATTTCTGGCAAACATCTTGAAGGATTCCAACGCCTCTCCTTCTCTGTACTTCAGTGGGTCCACACCTTCCGCAGAAAGGTTACCAAAAAGACCACAGAAGTCTGCCTTTGAGAAAACAACATCCTCTGAATCAATCTTGGATGAAATATGGTCTTCATGGATCTTCATCCGGATAAGAAACTGAGCAGCATATCCATCCAAGGTACGCAGATCCTTGGGAACCTTTGAGATCAACTCCTCCAGCCCAGAACGTCGGAGAAGTTCCAGAATCTCCAAAGCGGCCGGATTCTTAGTGGAATAGAAGTCCACCACCATTTCTGTCTTGAGTTTCTTGCAGACATAGTCTGGATCGAAATTGCACTTGGGTGCCATTACTGTGAAAGAGAGAAAGAGAAAGAGAGAGAGAAAATGCTTTGCAGAGAGAGGTTAGAGTTTGAAAGTATGGAAACGTGAAAGGACAGATTGACAGTAAATTTGATTTAAATAGGGTAATACGCGTGGCTTGATTATTAAATGAAATGTGAACGCGTGTAATTTTAGAAATTAATTGAGGAAACAAAATCAATTTTAGCATTGATTGACATTTTGCACAGTGATTAAATCCGACGGCCACAAAGTAAGGCAAGATACAGATTTAATCTGGTGCGTTGGCATAGTCATTGGGACGGGGCATAAAGGGGTTTTGTGGCAGTCAAGAGAAAAAGCGAAATGATTGCCTAGGCCCTATACCCTAGTCTTAAATACACTCCGAAGTTGAAACGTTTTGAGTGTACTTACTAATTTGAAAGGTGTATCCCAATGATCAGAGGCCAGAGAAGTAAACCATACCTGTCACCTGATATTATAACCAGATGATACCACAGCTAATCTGATGTTACATCTCCTCTGATGAAACTCATCTGGTCCTGGTTAGAGAAGATTTTTGACATTTGACTCAGCACCTTATCTGGGACAAGTGTCACCTGGTGCATACCTCATCTGGTACATTCTCTGAAATGTCTAATCTGCAGGTATGTTGGTTTAAGAGAAAAAATGAATATGCAATAAAGTAGAAATAAAGGATACTTCTCTGATGTTCCCCCTAAAGCAAATCTGTCTCTGGATCCAACAATCCTAATTCAAAGGCTAACTCTCTGAATCTGGTCTCAGCCAAAGGCTTGGTTAAGATATCTGCTCTCTGCTTCTCTGTTGCAATCTTTTCCATCCTTATATCTCCCTTCTCAACATGATCTCTGATAAAATGATGCCTTATATCAACATGTTTACACCTGGTATGAAGAACTGGATTCTGGGTAATTGCAATGGCACTATTACTATCACAGAATATAGGAATATCCTTGGCTCTAATCTGGTAATCCCTAAGCTGTTGACTAATCCAAAGTAGTTGAGAACAACAGCTCCCTGCAGCCATGTACTCTGCTTCTGTTGTTGATGTAGCAACTGAAGTCTGCTTCTTAGAAAACCAGGATACCAATTTATTCCCTAGAAATTGGCATGTTCCACTTGTAGATTTCCTATCTATTCTGCATCCACCATAGTCTGAATCTGAATAACCACTCAATTCTAAATTGTCATCTGCAGGATACCATAAGCCTAAGTTCACTGTTCCCTTAAGATATTTCAAAATCTTCCTTGCTGCTTCCAAGTGACTTTTCTTGGGATTAGCTTGAAATCTGGCACAAACTCCAACAGCAAAGGTAATATCTGGTCTGCTTGCAGTCAGGTACAGAAGAGAACCAATAAGTGCTCTGTACTGAGTCTGGTCCACACTCTCTCCAGACTCATCTGGATCCATGTTGAAATTTGTCATCATAGGGATCTTGGCTGCTTTGCTAGATCCTACTCCAAATTTCTCTAACATGTTTCTGGTGTACTTTGCCTGATTAATAAAAATTCCCTTCTCTGATTGCTTAACCTGCAAACCTAAAAAGTAATTCATTTCACCCATCATGAACATCTCAAACTGACTCTGCATGAGTTCACCAAACTTCTCACACATCTTCTTGTTAGGGGATCCAAATATAATGTCATCAACATATATTTGGACCAGAAGGATGTCCTTTCCTTCTTCTTTCCTAAACAAGGTCCTATCAATCTTACCCTTAGTAAAACCATTGTCCAGAAGAAATTGAGATAGAGTGTCATACCATGCTCTGGGTGCCTGCTTCAGCCCATAAAGAGCTTTCTTAAGCTTAAACACCTTGTCACCTTGTTCAAAACCAGGAGGTTGTTCCACATACACTTCCTCAATGAGAATCCCATTAAGAAAGGCAGATTTCACATCCATCTGGTATACTTTGAACTTCATGTGAGCAGCATATGCTAAGAACAATCTGATGGCTTCTAGTCTGGCAACAGGAGCAAATGTCTCATCATAGTCTATTCCTTCAGACTGAGAATAGCCCTGGGCCACTAGCCTTGCCTTGTTCCTAGTAATGACATCATTCTCATCTTTCTTATTCTTGAAAACCCACTTAGTGCCTATCACCTTTTGATGTCTTGGTCTGTCTACCAGCTCCCAAACATCCTGTCTGGTGAATTGATTCAACTCCTCCTGCATAGCAACAATCCAATTTGAATCTTTCAGTGCCTCCTTGATGTTCTTAGGCTCAATCAAGGACACATAGCAACTGAATAAGGCAGCTAAGCTAAGAGTTCTTCTAGTCTGGACACCCTTAGTTGGATCTCCAAGAATTAGGTCATTGGGGTGATCAACCAGGGTCCTCCTTCCCGTGGTCTTGCCTGGTTGATCATCATCTGCAGTACCTTGGTGATTATCACCACCTGTAGAAGAGCTTCCCCCTACAGGAGTACCAACCTCTTCTGGTTCTGCTCCTTGTGAAGGCTGCTGCTTCAGAGAACCAGGAGATGGGTCATCATCTGAATCTGAATCTGAATCAGAATCAAGAACAGGTGGATTGACTTTGATAACTCTGGGTGTAGTCTGATTCTGGGTCTCATCAGAAGACTTAGATTCCACCTTGAACTCAAAAGTAGATTCATCAAAAACAACATGAGGTGTTTCCTCCACACAAAGTGAATTCTTATTAAAAACTCTAAAAGCTTTACTGGTGCTGGAATATCCTAAAAATATTCCATCAGCCACTTTAGCATCAAAGGTTCTTAATTTAGATTTCCCATTGTCATGGATGAAACACTTACATCCAAAAACATGAAAATATGAAACAGATGGGGTTTTACCTTTCCATACCTCATATGGAGTCTTATTATGTCTCTGGGCAATCAGGCATCTGTTCTGAGTGTAGCAAGCTGTATTGATGGCCTCTGCCCAAAATCTCTGTGGAGTGCTGTATTCTGCCAGAAGTGTTCTTGCAGCTTCTTTGAGGGTCCTATTCCTCCTTTCTGCAACTCCATTTTGTTGGGGTGTTCTGGCAGCAGATGTCTCATGAAAAATCCCATGATCCTTGCAGTAATCTGCAATGTGTGAATTCAAAAACTCTGTTCCTTTGTCACTTCTGATTCTGACTATGCTCTGGTTCTGCTCATTCTGAATCTGCTTGAAGAACTCTGGCAGCTTAGTCATAGTTTCATTTTTCTTAAACAAGAACACTACCCAAGTGTATCTTGAAAAGTCATCTACTATCACTAAGGTGTACTTCCTTCCACTGAAACTAAGAGGAGAAACAGGTCCAAACAGGTCCATGTGAAGTAGTTGAAGCACTCTGGTTGTGGTTGTGCTCTGGACATCCTTAAAGGAAGTCTTGGGTTGTTTACCCTTCTGGCATGAACCACAAACCTGATCCTTCTTAAACACTTCATTAGGAAGACCTCGAATGAGACCTTTTCTGGCAATCTTATTCAGTGTTTTGAAGTTAAGATGACACAATCTCTTGTGCCAAATCCAGCTATTCTCTGCAGATCCTTTTGCAACTAGGCAAGCATTTCTTGGGCAACTGTTAAAATCTGCAAGATAAATGTTACCCTTCCTCAAGCCTATTAGCAAAATATCATTATAATCAGAAGAGAAAACAGTGCATGAATCACTAGAAAACTTCACTGAGTATCCCTTGTCACAGAATTGGGATACTGAAAGCAGATTATGCTTGAGTCCTTCTACGTAGTAGACTTCATCTACAGATACTCCATTGAAGGTCAACTTTCCAACTCCTCTGGTGACGCCATAGTTGTTGTCACCAAACATCACTCTTGGTCCATTCAGTGGCTTGAAATCTTGGAGATTATCTTTCTGGAAGGTCATGTGCTTGGAACATCCACTATCAATGTACCAGACATAGTTGCTTGAAAATCCTTTCTCCAATGGACTCTTATCTACCTGCAGAGAAATCAATTAGGTCCCCTACTAGTGCTGGGTCCTGATTGGTTAGTTGCAGGTTTTGTAGGAATCCATAGATAAAGATCATCCCTTGATGGATGAGGAGATCTTATCTTTCTTCCAAATCTATCTACCAGCACATGTCCTCTTACAATGACATATTGAGCTACTGGTCTGATAAGGACACCTTTCCTATAAACAGGTCTGGTGTACCTTTTCTCAAATCTGGCCTTTGGAATGGCCTGCCTCAAAGACATGGTCTTAAAGGTCTGGTTGTAAGGGTACATCCTAGAATAACCATCTCTGGTGTCATAACTACCCAGATCAGTTGGTTTTCTATAGATGGGTCTGGAAGACCTCCTCTGGTTCTGATAATTAGACTTGCTCTGGTGATTATAGTTCCTTTGAGTATACCTATTCTGGAATTGATTCCTCTGAGAAAATTGTCTCTGGGGTACCTAGTTCTGTTGAACATTATTCCTTCTCTGGTAGTTGTTACTCTGATTGGTATTCCCCTTCCTTGAGTGTTTCCATTGAGGTCCCCTAATCTGTTTAGGTTCCCTTTGAGGATTTCTCTGGGGTCCTCCAATTTGAGTAATTTCTACTCCTTGGGACTCATTGTTCACAGAACCATTAATCTTTAATGATTTCCCTTTTTGACACTTATTTTCTAGCATCTTCTCTTCCAGAACAGTCAACTCTTCTGGACCATATGTAATGTGATTAACAGAGTGATTCCTTTTCCAGTCAGGATTGTGAACCACCTTGTAACCATTACCAGTTAAGTCTTTATCATCCCAGATTTCTACCAATTTACCAGCTCTTACAGACTTGTCTTTATTATAAAGGTATTTATGAGTTTTAGAGGAAATTCCAGAATATCCTAAACCACTCTTATCACAGATGCGCTGAGAAGACTCTGATATGATAGATACAACAGATGGTATCTTAGGAGCTTCTCTGGGCATAGGTATCTCCTCTATGTTGTGAGCAACTTGTTTTCCCTTGATAAGAGTCTGGTATTTGGCTCTGAGTTCATTGATCTCATCTTCTTGAGAGGTCCTTTCTTTCATGAGTTGATCTACCAGAGTATCTCTTTCTGTGATCTTATCCTGAAGTTCAGAGACTTCTTTGGAATGATCTTTCATGAGTTCTCTGGTGGATTTGTGCTCATGAGAGAGTGATTGAACTTCAGCTCTGAGCCTACCTTTCTCTTTCTCAAGTTTTTGACAAAGTTGGACACAATTTTGGAGATCTGATAGCATTTGTTGCATATCAGACTCTCTGGAGTTACCAGATGAATTAGAGGATTCAGTACATTTGGAATTTGATAAAACTAGAGTAGTTTCATTTACCTCAGTGATGTCTGACATGAGACACACATCATCATCTGATCCAAAGTCAGAAGAAGAAGAACTGGAGCTAGTATCCTCCTCCTCTACTTCTGCCAGCAATGCTCTCTTATCTGCATATCTCCTATCTCTCTTGATTCTTTTCTCTTCTCTTTCCCTAGGAGTAAGCTGAGGACAATCATAATTGTAGTGACCAGTCTTGTTGCATGTGTAGCAGGCATTATCTCCTCTGGGACTAGGACTTGGCTCTCTCCTCCTCTGGTTGTAGTCTGATCTGGCTGGACTACTTTCTCTCCTCTGGTAGTCAGGTCTGCCAGAGCTACCATCCTTCCTCTGATAATCTGATCTCTCAGAGCTGCCAGGGTTGTCATCTCTCCTCCTCTCTGGAGTTCTGAATCTGGTCTCCCTTGAGTCTCCAGATGTCTTCTCCTTCTCTGCAGGCTTGAAAGGACTATTCCTGTCTCTGGTAGACTCCTTCCAATGCCTTTTGTACCTGCCATACTTTGAACTCATTTTATCTAATTTATGAGTTAGGAGTGCTACCTGCTCCTTGAGGCTCAAGTCATCTGCAGTAGACTCCTTTGGCTTTACATCAGGCTTGAGAGTTGAAGAGAATGCAACTCCTTTCTGGCCAGAAGAGGAAACCTCTTCTGTTTGATCCTCCTCTTGAAGATCATATTCGTAAGCTTTGAGATCAGACAACAGAAGATGATGATCCAGAGTATTGAGATCCTTGTTGTCCTTGATCACAGTAACTTTGATTCTCCACCTGCTAGTTAGTGAACGTAAAATTTTACTATTAATTTCCTTTTCAGAGTAGGTCTTACCTAAGGCACTAGCCTTGTTTAGGAGGTTTGTGAGGCGCATGTCCAGCTGGTCTATGGTCTCGTCTGTTTTCATTTTGAACGTATCAAACGAGTGTTGAACAGCCTGGAGCTTGTTATCTTTAATCTTCTCTGTTCCCTCGCAGAGAAGTGCAAGTTTATCCCACATCTCCTTCGCAGTGACACAGGTTCTGACCTTCTCTATTACCTCCTTGGTGAGAGTGTTGATAATCTCGGTTCTTGCCACCTGGTCCAGGTTATGTAGCTTTCTCTCATCGTTGTCAAGTTCTTCTTTCTTTTTGAGGATTCTTTGTCTGGGAACTCTATCCTCTGCAGCGTCGCTAGTTTCTTCTCTGGACTCTGACCTGCCACTATCAATAGGAGTCCAGTAAAATTTAATGGGGCCACTCTCTACCACATCTAACATGCGGTGGTGGATAGCTCCCAGATGATTACTCATCATGAAGCTCCAGTGGCTATAGTCCTCAAATGAGAACTCTGGCAATTTGCGACTCTTATAAGAAGATTTTGCAGACATTTTAAATAAAATTTGGGAAATAATAAGAACTTTAACAAAAGCTGTTAGGATATAAATTTGTTAGTTTTGATGAGTTAAAACAAACCAGAAGTTGTAATAGGACCATCTGGACCTGTTAGCCAGATGAGGTTTAGTTAGGACTTAGTCTAGGGGGAACTGCCAGACCAGAAGACCTCACCAGAAGAGTCACCAGAAGACCCCACCAGAGGACTTCACCAGAGGACTCCACCAGAGGACTTCACCAGAGGAGATCAGACCAGAGGCAGAGGACCTTCCCCAGACCAGACGAGTCCGGACCAGACGAGTCTGGTGGAACAAAAGATGCTCAGTCTGATCCCCTTATTCTACTGAGCATTCTGGTTGTTCACCAGATTAGGACCAGAAGACACCGAGGTTGCCTGGTGTCTTGTCCTGCCTTCTCTGGAGAGAATCAGAGTTAGGCAATTGGAAGCATTGTTCCGTTGGTGATTAATCAAGTCAACAAGATCAGGATTGGAAAGTATTTGAAGATAATCAATCAAGATCTCACCAACCCAATCAATCAATTAGGGAATTGATTGATTGAAGCTTCCATATATAGAGGATCTGATTGGATCAGCCTCCCAACGGCTATGTCCCTAATCCCCTCTATATATACTTGAGTGCAGATCTGGAAAAAGCTCTAGAATCATTCACGCGCATATCGCCATACTAAGCTTTTGATCACTACGCATATTGCACTCACTTTTGTTCTTATTTACTCATCTACTCGTAAGGAGTTTATATACTCAACCTGTTCATCTTGTTAGACAAGGTTGGAGTAAGTTTATCTTTAGATCGACGTTAGATCTAAAGAGTTTGTAAGAAGGTGCTGGTACTTCGGAAATTCCAGTGAGTAAGTTTGTGAGTTGGTTGATAGTGAGACCCCTTGGTGATAAGGGAGAGTGGACGTAGGATATTTATCCGAACCACTATATATCTTGTGTTATTTATCGCTTTATTTTTAATCTTTGTTTATTGTTTATTACTCTCTTGTAAAAGATTTTTGGAAAGACATTTAAACATAAGCTTCCGCAATTAATCTATCAAGTGGGACCAACAAAAGCACTTTAAGAGCAATGGATCTGCCCGGTGACCACCAAAAGCTTTACAAAGCAGTGGTCGTTGGACACACTGCTCTGATACCACTTGTTGGTCCCACTAGATAGATTAATTGCGGAAGCCTTTATAACCAAAATGTCTTTAGAGAAAATCTTTTCTAAGAGCACAAATAATAAACAACAGGTATTAAAGAAAGCAATAAATAACACCGTATTTATAGTGGTTCGGATCTGAATATCCTACGTCCACTCTCCCTTGATCAAAGGGGTCTCACTATCCAACCAACAAACTCACTACTTACTGGAATTTCCGAAGTACCAGCACCTTCTTACAATCTCTTTAGATCTAACTTCGATCTAAAGACAAACTTACTCCAACCTTGTCTAACAAGATGAACAGGTTGAGTATATAAACTCCTTACGAGTTGGATGAGTAATTAAGAACAAAGTGAGTGCAAATGCGTAGTGATCAAGAAGCTTAGTATGCTATGTGCGCGTGTAGAGTCTCTAAAACTTTTTCTTGAACTGCACTCTTGTATATATAGAGGGGATTAGGGCTAGCCGTTGGAGGGCTAATCCAATCAGATCCTCTATATAAGGAAGCCTCAATCAATCAATTCCCTAATTGATTGATTGGGTTGGTGGGATCCTTGGATTGATTATCTTCAAATACTTTCCAATCCTGATCTTGTTGACTTGATTTGAATCACCAACGGTCAATAGCTTCCTCTGCCTAACTCTGATTCTCTCCAGAGAAGGCAGGACCAGACACCAGGCAACCTCGGTGTCTTCTGGTCCTCATCTGGTCAAGAACCAGAATACTCAGTAGAGTCAGGGGATCAAACTGAGCATCTTTTGTTCTACCAGACTCGTCTGGTCTGGACTCGTCTGGTCTGGGGAAGGTCCTCTGCCTCTGGTCAGTCTCATCTGGTGAAGTCTTCTGGTGGAGTCCTCTGGTGAAGTCCTCTGGAGGGGTCTTCTGGTGACTCTTCTAGTGAAGTCTTCTGGTCTGGCAGTTCCCCCTAGACTAAGTCCTAATCTAGATCATCATCTGGCTAACAGGTCCAGATGGTCCTATTACATCTTCTGGTTTGTTTTAACTCATCAAAACTAACAATTTTTATCCTAACATAGACCCAAAGCACGCATGCCATCGTCTAAAGATCGACCCCAACAAGAGGCCGGTCCATCAGAAAAGAAGGAAGTTCGGCCCGGAAAAGTATGAAGCTTTGGCTGAAGAGGTCAAGAAGTTGCTAGACAATAAGCTGGTCGAGCAAGCCCGGGACGAGCCCCAATGGGTCGCGAATGCCGTCCTGGTCAAAAAGACAAACAATGCCTGGAGGCTATGTATAGACTTCACCGACCTCAATGCAGCATGCCCAAAGGATCATTTTCCGATGCCACACATCGACCACCTGGTGGATAGCACGGCCGGTCACGAGATGATGTCCTTCATGGATGCTTTTGCCGGCTACCATCAAATCCCCATGGCCGTCGAAGACATCAAACACACCTCATTCCACACGGAGAACAACATATTCTCTTGGCTCCGGATGCCTTTCGGTATGATCAACGCCGGCGCAACCTACCAACGCCTGGTCAATAAGATGTTTGCAGATCAAATCGGAAAGACCATGGAGGTCTACATCGACGACATTGTGGTAAAAAGCTTGAAAAAGGAAGACCATCTCAGGGATCTCGAAGAGACCTTTAAGATCCTCAAGGCCTATAATATGAAGCTAAACCCAAAGAAATGCAACTTTGGGGTGGAGGCCGGCAAATTTTTGGGGCACATCGTCAGCCGGCGCGGGATCGAGGCCAACCCAGCCAAGATCAAGGCCGTCCTGGACATGCAAGAGCCCAGGACAATCAAACAAGTGCAACGCTTGACCGGATGTCTTGCTTCTCTCAACAGATTCATTGCCCTGCTCGGAGATAAAAGTAAGCCTTTCTTCTCGACTATTAAAAACGGCAAATTTTCTTGGAATAGGGAAAGTCAAGTAGCCTTTGCAAAACTAAAGGAGTACTTGGCAAACCCACAAATCTTAGTCAAGCCAGTCCCAGGAGAGAAGCTTTACCTGTATCTCGCAGCCTCCGAGGTCGCCCTCAGCGCGGTACTCGTCCGGGCGGACGGTCAGAATCACCTTCCGATCTACTTCGTAAGCTAAGCCCTACACGACGCCGAGCTCAGATACACCCCGCTCGAAAAGTTAGCTTACGCTCTGGTCATGAGTGTAAGGACGCTAAGGCCTTATTTCTTCGACCACCAAGTAGAGGTCCTCACCACTCTACCCTTGAGGCAAGTCCTACACCGGCCGAACACCAGCGGCAGGTTGTTGAAGTGGTCATTAGAGATAGCTCAATACGGGGTCTCATACGCCCCAAGGACGACCATCAAGGGTCAGGCCCTGGCCGATTTCATAGTAGAATTAACCTTCCCACCCAAGTTCACAAAAATCAACCACCCCCCGTGGAAACTCTATGTGGACGGATCGTCAACCAATACTTGTGTCGGGGCCGGTATCGTCCTGATCGGCCCGGAGGGCCAAAATTTCACCCATGCAGTCCGCTTCAGCTTCCTGGCCACCAACAACGAGGCCGAGTATGAGGCTCTGGTCGGGGGCCTTGAGCTCGCGATCGCCATCGGAGTTTGCCGTCTGCACATTTTTATGGACTCCCTGCTCGTGGTCAACCAAATCAAAGGGGAATACGAGGCCTGGGGGGAGCAAATGGTGAAATACCTCGACCTGGTTACAACCTTGTGCGATAAATTTCATCAAGTTTTTATTGAGCAAATCCCAAGGGAGCACAACACCCAGGCCGACGCTCTCTCCAAACTTGCAACCGCGGAGAGAGCTGCCGACCTCGCCAATATTCAACTTTCCACGCTCGGAACGCCCACGGTTATCCGAGCACAGGTGGCGACCATTCTGAGCACGGATGAAAACTGGATGACGCCGATCGTAAAGTATCTCAAGACCGGCGAGCTCCCTGTAGATAGAACTCGGGCTCGACAACTACAACTCCGGTCATCAAGGTACACCCTCATCGACGATCTTTTGTATAAGAGAAGCTTTACCCTCCCACTCCTAAAATGCATAACCCCGGAGCAAGGCCGGACCATTCTGGCCGAGATCCATGAGGGGGTATGCGGAAACCACGCCGGAGGCCGGGCCCTAGCCCACAAAGTGATCAGACAAGGATACTTCTGGCCGACCTTGAACAAGGACGCCGTCAGCTTCGCGAGGTCGTGCCACAAATGTCAAGTCTTGGGACCCAACATCAAACTGTCCCCAGAGCAGCTTTCCTCCATGTATAGCCCTTGGCCTTTTGCCCAGTGGGGCATCGACCTGATTGGACCGATGCCCACTGCGCCCGGGGGCCACAAATTCGCCGTCGTGGCCGTCGACTATTTCACAAAGTGGGCGGAGGCCGAGCCACTCAACAAGATCAGCCAGACTCAAATCATCAAGTTCATTTGGAAAAACATCATCTGCCGTTTTGGCCTACCTCAAGTGATCATCTCCGACAACGGGAAACAGTTTGACGGTCTCCAGATGATTTAGTTTTGTGAGAGGTGGAACATCAAGAAAGTGTTCTCCACCCCTACCACCCGCAGACGAACGGCCAAGTAGAGGCCGTAAACAAAATCCTCAAGCATACTATCAAAGCTAAGCTTGAGGACAAGAAGGGGAAGTGGGCAGCCGAGCTACCCGACGTGCTTTGGTCATATCGTACGACCACAAGGAACTCCATGGGCGAAACACCTTTCGCCTTAGCTTTTGGGACCGAGGCCGTCATCCCATCAGAAGTCTCCCTCCCAAGTCACCGGACGGCCCAGACGATCACCGAAGACAATAATACTGCCCGGATGATCGACTTAGACATGTTGGAGGAGAGGAGACTCAATTCCGACCTTCGAAATGCGGTCTACAAGAAGAAATCCGAAAAAAAATTCAACGCTAAGGTGAAGGCCAGACAATTCCAGGTCTAGGACCTCGTCCTTAAAAAGGTTCAAGGCCCTAAAGGGGTATTCGGCCCGAACTGGGAGGGCCCGTTCAGGATATCCAAATGGCTCTCCAAGGGTGCTTACGAGCTGGAACTCATGGACGGCACTCCGGACCAATACCCCTGGAACACAATTCACTTGAAGAAATACTACCAATGATTGTGTACTATGTATTCAAAGTTCTTATCAATACAAAGCTCTTCGCACAACTCAATCTTACCCCCAAAATCCGAGCTCAGTTCAAAAGTATATACCGACCGTACCAAGGTCGGCACATCACACTTGAGCTCGGAAAAGGCCATCCAAGCCACCTCAAGAGCCGAGCTCAGTTCAAAAGCATATGCCGACCGTATCGAGGACGGCATATCACACTTGAGCTTGGCAAGGCAACCAAGGCCATTCCAAGCACTGAGCCCAGTTCAAAAATATATGCAGACCATTTTAAGGTCCGCATATCACACTCGGGCCCGGGCCAAAAGCTTATTTATACTTGTTAAAATTTATAACAATGTGACAAGTGTAAATAAACGAGAGAGCAAAGATGGAAAGAAAACAGATTTTCATTTCAGGAGTCTGGTCTGAAAGCCGGGAAGAAGTACAACGAGTCGAAACAAGATAAATCCGGTCGGAAGCCGGTTACATTCAAAAGCAGTAAAGAAAAGCTAAGACAGAGAAAAATTAAGGATCGCCCGCTCCGGCCGCCGAACTCGCCTGCCCCCCAGTGCCGGCCACAAATGCGGCAACTTCTTCAACACAAGCCTCCGCGACACTTCCGCCCGCCGCCTGGGAACCCTCCGGAGGGACCTCTTCTCCCCCCTCCTCTTCTTCTTCTTCTTCGTCAGCGGCCGGGGGTCCCTGACCTGGTTGGATCAACCTATGCCGGTGTGGGAACCATAAAAGGTCTACCCCCAGGACGGTCTCCAGATCGAGGAAGGGAAACCAATAGCCCTTGTTGACCGGGTTCTTGGCAGCATACTCCCGGAAGTAATCTTCCAGGGACTTGGTCTCAAGACCGGCCTGGCGCGCAACCCGGATCATGCTGGCGGCGGCCATGTTGAAGCAGAACTCGGAGAAGAGCTCCGGGTTGGCGGTCGGATCCTTCGGATCGTATGCCGGCCGGTTAAGGGAGGCAGCCAATTCTTCAGCTTTCTTTTGGAGCTCCCACTCCAACTCGGCCTACCGGGCAAGGGCCTGATCGGCATCCCCCCGGGCTCGGTGCGCCTCCAGCCGCAGATCGGCACTGACGTCCTCCATCTCGGCCACCCGGTTCCGGGTATCTGCCAGCGCCTTGTACGCCATCTCTGCCCGACCAAGAGCGTCATCCTTCTCCTTCAAGACGGCCTCCATCTGGCCGACCGCATAATCCCTCTCCTTTTTTAGCGCGGCGTTCTCGCTCTCGAGCCCGGCCTTCTCCTCCCGAGCCCTGGTCAAGTCGGCCTCCAGCCTCCGCACGGTGCTGAGGGCACTGTTGAGCTCGCTCTCCACAAGATTGGCCATGATGGTCGCCTGGCTGACGAGTGCAACACAGGCCCGACCGGCATATCATGGGCGACGCTCGGCGACGTTGGCTAACTCCCGCGTCCAAGCTTGGGGCAAAGAGTTCACCGAACGGCTCATATACTCCGACATATCCACGATAGTACTCGGAGCCCGGGAGGAAAGGAAATCCAACACCAGCGGAGGGAGGCCGGAGTTATTGCGCATCAGTCTGGATAAAAAAGAGATGACGATCAGGTACGATTAGAATTCGACTAAGAAATTTCGAAATTAGAAGACTTACGCATGGAAATGGGCGGGATCACGACCAAAATAGGTCCTGTCATCTTCCCGGTCGGGAACTGGCGCCGCACGGGCCGCATTTTCCACCCCGACCGGCCCAGGCGGTGTGTCATTAGAAAGGACGATAGGGGCCGGACTCAACCCACGCTGGCCGGTCTCCTCGCTCTTCGTTTCCTCCCGACCCCTCTTCCGGCCGGTGAGTTGGGGGGAGGCAGGTGCCTTAGTAACAGCGGTCCCGACGGCCGGAACCGACTGGAGGGGGAGGGGATCTTCAATCACGATCCCGGTCCGAGCGCCGGCTCCCTTCTTCTTCTTCCCCCCTTTAGCCGTCTTTTTCACCGCGCAGGCCCCAATCAAGGAAAACATCTCCGGGCAGCTTCAAGGAGTTCTGGCGGGCACTGCCTCACGATCGGGAAATCGGGCACTGCGATATCGAGACATGAAGTGTTAAAAAAAAAAACACAAACACAAACTAAAGGTCGGGACCCGGTGCCGCCCAGGTGTTTACCCGTCAATCTTAGATGATGCGGAAACTGGAAGAAACGGCCGAAAATTCGGGCTTGTCGAGTCCGAAGGACGGCTTGATTCCTTTCCGCGGCCGGCAACGACAGAATCCGCTCTCGGACAACCGCGAAGTCAAAATTCAGCTCCTGATCAGAAGGACAAGGGTAACCTGCAAAGAGAAGTAAGAAATTAGATCAATACTTTTAATCCAAATTTAAACTAAAAATTCCTTACTGGGATTCTTTAGACGGATGTCGGTCGGAACATCGATCTCGGTCCCATCCGGATACCCGGTCTTCCACGCCCCACCGACGAAAAACCACTTCCTCCGATCGTTCCGACCTTTACTCGGTAGGCCGGTCACCAACTTCTATCCTTTGGTTTGAATGTAGACCTCGCCGGTCCCACTCTTCTCACTCTGGATTCGGTAGAGATAGGTCATTTCTCCAGGGGTCGGCATCCGGTAGAGTCGATTTTTGCCAAACAAGACCATGACGCTCACGATGATCATCCATGTATTCGGGAGCAGCTGGATGGGCGCATGGTTCCAATAGTTCAACAAGTACGAGACGGCCGGATGGAGTGGAAAACGAAGACCAACCTCCATCATGTCTTGGGTCACGGCCACCATCCCGCGGGGAGGCTGATCCGCCCGTTCGTTCGGTTCAGGAGCGTAGAAATGAACATCGAAGGGATTTCCCATTCGGCCCGGACCTCATCAAGATAGCGCTGAGTCATCTTGCTCTGTACTTGGCCAATGGTCCACCTACGGGACTCCTCCAAATTGGTTATCCGAATGGTGGCCGGATCGCGGACGGTCGGCCCCCGCGGGAAATGATCCAAATACTCCTCATAGTCGAAGGAGAGAGACTCGACCTCATCCTTCCTCTCCACATACTCCGACCACAAACGAAAGGCCTGTCTGACCTGGTCTCGCCGATCTTGGCTGACGCTCCGACCAACAGCGGCCGGTCTCTCAACCTCTTCGGAATCAGACCCCGAGGCCTCTCCCGCACTCCCAAGCCTTTCTTTAATCATCTCGGCCGCGAGATTTTTGAGGAGCAAGTTAGTGGCCCGATCGTCGCCTTCGCCGCGGCCGCCTTCCTCTTCGTCTTCCTCCAAGAGGCCATCCAGTGGATCCCTATCCCCCACAGGTCGGGCAGCCTCCTCATTCTGGGATCTTTCCGTAGACAAAGGAACCCCCTCCCGGGCACCTTCACCCAACAATGACCGTCCCGAGCGTGGGAACAGAGCATCCAAACCATCGTCATCATGAGCTCAGATCGAGCCCGCTAGACGAGAAGGAGAGGCTCCACTCCCTCCACGAGAACTTCCTCCCTCTTCAAATAAACGACGATTGGCTCTGCCACCACCGCCACCACTCGAGGAGGCGCCGCCCCTTTGCCCAGGCGGAGGACCCGTCCATCGTCGTACCATAGTATAAAGGAAAGAGTTTTGAGCTATGAAAATTTGAAAATTACCTTCAAAAACACCAATCGCCGCCGTGCAAAGTTCGTCGCCGCCGTAAGGAACTCGCCGGAAATCGCCTAAGGGATAGCTGCAAATCGCGAAAGTGTAAAAACCCTTGAGAGTGGAATGACTCCTCTATTTATAGGAAATGGGTAGGGACCTATTTCGAAATAAAATCCTAGGCTTAGAGGCCTAGGTGCAAGAAGTTGAAGAGACGGTTTCGGCATCAGACGCCTCGTACATTGCACACATTAAATGCGCGAGATTTGAGGAGATCAAATCATGTCACGCACGTCAGGCTTTAATGCACGTAATCCGAGGCATCGTCTGACATCGTGCGCACCTTTTTAGGCAAAACAGTGCAACGCACGTCCTTCCAGTCGTCACATAGCCGTTGGCCGATCTCCGACCACTCCGGGCAGATCAAGGCCGGCACCAACAAAAGACGGAAAACGACCACCTCACCCCTCATCAACGTTGAGAGACGAGCTGGGGGGCAATTGTTGTGATCGTTTCGGACCACAAGTTGGAGCCGGCCGGAAGCAGGCCGGAAAAGGCAAAGAGATGCCCAGGAGACGGGACCGACCTGACCAGTTTGTGTCCGACCTCAGCGGGCTCCGACCGCAAGTCCCCGGCCTCGGAAACGAGGCCGGAAGCCTGCTTGGGGCGCCCGTCAATGTTTAACACAGCCACAGTGAAGTCGGGCCGTGACCGGCCCGGCCACGACCAGTGAAGACCAACGAAAGTCGCCCGGACGCGACCAACCGGCTGGAAGAGTCTCCGACCTCACTTTCCACCAGGAGGCCGGCCTCCGATCCAATAATGTCCCCGGCCGGCAAGGGAGATCTGGAGCACGTGATAGAATCAAGCGAGATCCTTCCCCAAGAGGGAAAAAGGCCGCCTCCGTACTCAGAGACACAGAGAATATTCCATCCAAATGAGGAAATGTGCCAGAGAATCGTCCTTTTTGGACACGCGTCAACACCTTAGTGGCCGGCCGCCTGCAGGCTCTGGCATACCAGTGCCCGCGCGTCCTCAGAGGCAGGAAGCATTTAATATTTCTGTCCCCTGAGAGGTCGGAAATGACCAATATATCCCTGTGGTGAGAAAACTATAAATACCCCCACATTTGTAACCCAAAGAGAGTTCGATTTCCTTCAGTATAATCAATACACATACTCATTCAAGTCCAGGGATTAATAACCCCTGGCAATTCGTGGTGTTCTTAGTGTTCTTATGCATTTATTGCCTTTCTTCATTCAAATATTCATTTTAGCATTTAAGAACCCAATCATTTGATGTTTTTACCAGAATCTACTTAAATAGCCATTTAATCCCAGCAACATTATTTTGGTAAACAACATAAGTAAACGAACCCGTAGCAAAGGTCGAGGTCGTAGTATGTCCGGTGGTCCAGGTACCTCGAATGACAATCAAGCTCAGGATCGTGGAAAGGCTACACCTAACACGAATCCCGCTACCCAAAAATATGAAAATCAAGATAAGGTTGAACAGTCCTGCTACAAATGCGGATGCAAGGGCCATTGGTCTCGCACGCGTCGCACTCCCAAACACTTGGTTGAGGCTTACAAAAAGCAGCAGAAGGACGATAAGGGGAAGGCTCCTAGAGTTGAATCTCACCATGTCAGCCTGCCCGAAGCAGACCCTGACCAAGACAACGTAGATCCTATGGGCATTGAGCTTAAGGACTTTGGAGATGACGAGTGATTTACGTATTTAATTAATTCTAGTACTTTGTTTTTTAATAAAACAATTTTATGTTTTTTGATCCTTTCTTTCGGATATTTTATTTATGAATGAATTTATTATTTTAGCTTTGATATGTTTACCTTAAATAGCTGTCCATTATATTTATTTGGATATTGTTGTTCTCATTTATGGCTTGTAAACAAATCAGCTTTAGGTTTGGACAATTTCCTCTTGTATAGTGGACGCCCATAGTGATTTATGTTTGGTAGATAGCGCCACCACACATACGATCCTAAAAGATAGGAAGTATTTTCATAACTTGATAGAACATAAGGGGAGTATAACTACAATAGCCAATGATAGTACGTTGATAGTGGGCTCCGGAAGAGCTTCCATTGTCCTCCCCATGGGTACCGAACTTATAATCGATAATGCTTTATTGTTTCCACAATCTAAGCGTACCCTACTTAGTTTTATAGACATTAGGATAAATGGGTATCACATTGAAACTGAAACTGAGAACAATAACGAATACCTTTTGATGACTATTACTCGAGGTAACCGTAAACAAGTTATAGAAAAACTTCCTTCCTTCTCTTCCGGATTGTACTATTCCTACATCCGGCCGTCTAATTCCCATCTAGCGATGAGTATGAAATTCCATGACCCGAATTTCTTTAAATTATGGCATCAGCGGTTAGGTCATCCGGGATAAACAATGATACGTAGGATTCTATCTAATTCAACTGGTCATAATATTTCGAATAATAGAATCCCTCATGTTGATGAATATATTTGTGATGCATGTTCTAAGGGTAAGTTAATAGTACGCCCATTGTGCACTAAGGTTGGACTAGAGTCTCCGGTTTTCCTTGAGCGAATTCAAGGAGATATTTGCGGACCGATTCACCCAGCATCAGGACCATTTCGTTATTTCATGGTCCTTATTGATGCCTCCACTAGGTGGACATATACCTGTTTGTTGTCTACCCGCAATCAAGCTTTTGCGAAGCTCATTGCAAAAACTATCGAGCTTAGAGCTCAATTCCCGGATTATCCAATCAAGTCGATTCGGATGGATAATGCTGTTGAGTTCTGCTCAAAGGCCTTTACAGATTATTGTATGGCCTTGGGAATTAAAGTGGAGCATTCGGTCCCCTACGTCTATACCCAAAATGGTCTTGCTGAGGCGCTAATAAAACGTATCAAACTTATCGTGAGACCATTGCTTATGAACTCCAAACTACCCACTTCATGCTGGGGGCATGCTGTCCTACATGCATCGCACTTAATACAAATCCGTCCAACTGCATATAATGATCATTCCCCCTACAGTTAGTGCATGGGAAAGAACCTAGCATTTTCCATCTGCGTATTTTTGGATGTGCGGTATATGTTCCGATAACATTACCAAAGCGAACCTCCATGGGCCCACAAAGGAAACTCGGTATTTACGTTGGATTTGACTCTCCATCCATCATGAAATACCTCGAGCCTTTGTCCGAGGATCAATTAACGGCCCGGTTCGCTGATTGCACGTTCGATGAAGGTTACTTCCCGGCATTAGGGGGAGATCCGAATTCAAAATTGAATGAATGTCGGGAGCTTACGTGGAACGTAAGTAATCTTCAGTATCTAGATCTGCGCACTAATCAATCTGAACTAGAAGTTCAGAAGATCATTAACTTGCAAAATTTAGCAAATAATCTGCCAGACGCGTTCACTTACCATAGAGGTGTAACTAAATCGCATATATCTGCTGTAAATGCTCCCCAAAGGGTTGAGATCCCAAGCAAAATGAGTACTCATGCCCCCACACACCAAAAGCATAAGGGACCCTCAAGAGATAGTAATACACCTAAACGAAAGGCTAGCAAATCTGGTCAGTCGAATGTAAAATCTCTAGAAGAGATCCGTCTAGATAACTCAAAGTCTTTAGGAGACGAGCGTCCTAGTGATGAAGCACGTGCACAAAATATTACATGCACTAGGACCGTGGAACGACCAGACCCAGATACAATGGGAAATGAGGAAGGTCTGGTTGACGTAAACGTCGAAGTCTCTGTGAACTTCACAGATACGGGAGAAACATACAATAGAAATATTACTGTCGTCGACTACACATTTGCAGCGTCAATCGCTCTTTCCATTATAAATGATCTAGATCCAGAATCCAAAATAATCGCTGAGTACCGGAAGCGCTCCGATTGGGTTAAATGGAAAGAGACAATTGATGCAGAGCTCGCATCGCTTAACAAAAGACAAGTATTTGGCTCTATCGTTCGTACACCCGCGCGCGCTATCCTCGTAGGATCTAAATGGTTATTTGTACGAAAACAAAATGAGAACAATACTGTGGAGAGATATAAAGCGAAGGTTGTAGCTCAAGGGTTTTCGCAGAGACCCGGGATTGATTTCAATCAAACCTATTCTCCCGTCATGGACTCAATAACATTCCGCTACTTGATATCTTTGGCAGTTAAAATGAATCTCCAAATGAGATTAATGGACGTAGTAACTGCATACTTATACGGATCACTAGATGCCGATATTTATATGAAAATCCCCGATGGATTTGACATTCCTCAGATGAGGGATGGTGAAAACCGCAGTATGTATAGCATAAAACTGCAAAAGTCGTTGTATGGCCTGAAGCAATCGGACCTCATGTGGTACAACCGACTTAGTGAATTCCTTCAGAAGAAGGGATACACATTCGATAAAACTTTCCCATGCGTATTCACGAAGAAATCGCAAGATGGTTTTTGCATCATATCTGTCTATGTTGATGACCTGAACATAATCGGAACATGCAAAGAGATTGAAGAAGTCAGTTCAATCTTGAAAGCCGAATTCGAAATGAAAGTCTTGGGTAAAACCAAGTACTGCCTCGGCCTGCAGATCGAGCATCTCCCAGAAGGAATCCTTATTCATCAGTCGACCTACGTAAAGAAGGTATTGGAGAGATTTCACATGGATAAATCTCATCCACTTAGCACCCCTATGGTTGTTCGATCCCTCGAAGTGGATAAGAACTCATTTAGAACAAGAGAAGATTCAGAAGAAATTCTGGGGCTAGAAGTTCTTTATCTTAGCACTGTTGGAGCATTGCTCTATCTCGCAAATTGCACTCGGCCGGACATTGCATTTGCTGTCAATCTGCTTGCGAGACATAGCACTTCTCATACAAGGAGACATTGGAATGATGTTAAGCATGTTCTACGGTACCTCCAAAGGTCTCAAGACCTTGGACTGTTTTATCGTAAGAACCAAGACAAAACCTTAGTAGGTTATACGGATGCTGGCTATTTGTCTGATCCCCACAACGCCATATCCCAAACTGGTTACGTATTTCTTTGTGGTGGTACCACGATCTCATGGAGATCGGTTAAACAAACTATGGTTACCACGTCTTCAAACCACACAGAGATAATAGTTTTATTTGAAGCCGCACGAGAATGTGTTTGGTTAAGGTCCTTGGTAAAACACATTGGTGACTCGTGTGGTATCGCCAAAGGCGATACACCTCCCACCGTTATATTTGAAGACAACGCTGCTTGCATCGCACAAATGAGTAATGAGTACGTCAAGGGAAACCTGACGAAACATATTTCACCTAAGTTTTTCTACCCATACGAACTCCAGAAGAGTGGCGTGATTACCATTCAAAAGGTGCAATCTAATAACAATCTAGCAGATTTGTTTACTAAATCCTTACCTACGTCTACTTTTGAAAAGTACGTTCGTGGTATTGGGATGCAAAGACTTAAAGTTTTGTTGTCTTCAGGGGGGGCGGTAACCCCGAAATTAATCTAGAAGATTTAGATCTAGAAGATCAATAACATTTCTCCCTAACTTATTATTTGGCCGATACCTAGCACGTGGAGTTTTTATGACAAGACATTTATGTTATGTCGTAATGTCCAAGGGGGAGTGTTGTAAATCTAGAAGATTTATTATTCCAAATCTAGAAGATTTGATGTGGACATTACTAATGGACCAACCCAATGAGTTTTATATCTTAGACTACAGTTTTATTCTTATAAATAGACTATTGTATTCATGATTATAATCACTCATACACAAGATCATTAGTGAAAACTCCTGGCTTGACTCGCCTCTCCAAACGTAGTTGTTCCCGATGAATTGGGTGAACAAATTATGTCTTTTATTTTACGCACTTATTTACAACAATATTCAGTCAAATTTAGATATTTTTGTGATTTCTCTTTCAAAAACTGACTTTATAAATTGTAGGAGAATTTTTTTATTGTTGAAACTTTCTGTACATGTTTGTAATGATATTACTCATCCCCATTATTTGATTCAATATAACCTTTTTTTCCCTGATAAAAAAATTAAATTAAGCGAGCTTCCAATTGAAACTGTTAATTAGGTGTGTAATTAGGATTATTTGAGAAATAATCAAAATTGATAGCAGCACATATTTATGAATTGGCATGTAAGACTTTTGATCGAGTTTTATAATTGTCATGAGATGGAACATATATACAGCATAAAAGTGGGGTGTCGCATCAAGAATCCGACCACAGAATTGGCAAAGATTTTCAACTTGGAACCACCACTCCCACTCTATCAAGATTATTTACAACTGGGCCTTATTGTGCCTCTATTTTCCAACCAGTGACCAAAAAAAAAAAATTGTACAATGTACTAATTTCAAAGTTTTTATGTCATAAAAGAATTTTATATCATTTACTAATTAAAATTTGTAAAATGATGATGAATTAATTAATTTATACTCCTTCCACCTCCTAATAAATTTCACGTCTTTTTTTTGGAACGTTCACACCCCTAAAATAGAAATAGCTCACTTTCAGTATTTTTATTTTATTTCAAAATAATCTTCATTCATTAATAAAATATATTTTTTCGTAAAAGGATGACACCCCACATATAAATCTACTCACATCCCACTATAAATTTCTTAATTTTCTATTTTGGATATTCCAAAGTAAGTTTCATATTTCATAAAAAGCAAAAACAACGCTCCATATATTAATTAAAAAATATATTTTTAAACAACTAGTCTTTACTTTTTCAAAACTCTCCTTTAGTTTATACAAAAGTCAACACATGATTTACCATATATTAATAAACATTATACATTTTTAAATATATCAAGAAAAGGAAACTTGTACCAAAACAAAGAAAGCAGTGTTCTAAAAAACAGCTTAATCGGCTGACTAGTCGCTAGTCGGCCTCAGACCGTTCCGTTTTTAGTTAAAATGGTAAAAAATAAATGATCCTGTAATTAGTCGGCGACTAATCGGATTAGACAGTATTAGTCGGCGACTAATCCGTTTAATCTATTTTTTAATCTAAATAAGTAATAAATTAAATATGTAATTCATTTTTTTATTTTTTAACCTAATTATCAAACTTCTCCACCAAGGATGTCGAACATCGGGCCTCCACCACCGAAAGTCGTATCCCATCCCTTCTCCACCGAACGTTGTGCCACGATCCTCCACCGCCGAATGACCCCAACCCTCCACACTGCTCCCCCAACCTTTCCATGTAATTTGAATGACGTCTTTTGATTTATATTAATGTGCATCCTTACTATTTCATTGAGTTTTATGGTCTTACTTAGAGTGATGATACATCACTTATAATTTTAATATTGAAGGGTGGTGATGTTTATTTATTTATTTATTTAATGTATCTATTTATTAAAATAATAAGTATTCTATTCATTTAAGTGATTTTGACTATTCTCCGTCTAGTAACTCTAGTCGCTAGCCCCCTATAGTTCGACCGACTAGCGACTATCGACTTTTAAAACATTGGTGAAAGTATTAGGGATAGAGATAGTACTAATTTTACTATTACTCTTCTATACTTGTGAGCTGAAAATCAATTCTGGAGGCTCATCATTAGAGCCAGCAATTTGGGCCCGGCCCGCCCGACATATGGGCCGGGCTGGGCCCAAAAAACAGAGGCCTGAAAAAACCGGCTCGGCTGGCCCGGTGGGCCATATGGGCTGGCCCGACGGGCCATGGGCCGGCCCGTTTGGCCCGGGTGATTTTATTTTTATTTTTTTATCTGTTTTATTTTTAAAAGATTATAATTAGTGTTGTTTCTTTAAATGATATTTAGTGTTGTAATTACAAATATATGGACATACTTGACTTGATACTGTCATAATAAGGAATTTAGTGTTGTATATTTAGTGATATTTAAATGATATTTAGTGTTGTATATTCAGTTTTTTTTTAAACATACTTGACTTGATAATTGATGTCATAATAAGGAATTTTGTAAATAAAGTCCCTCAATTTTCAGTACCGTGGAATAAAAAAACTCTACCAAACATTATATTGAGATTAGGAAAAAAAATAAAAAAAATATTGAAACGGGCCGGGCTGGGATTTAACATGCGGCATACCCGTACTCATCATATTGAATAGACAACTTAATAAAATTAGAAATTCTTTCAACTAAATTTGTATTATTATTAACTAGTTGGTTTCTATATTTCTTTTTTTACTTTGTTAGTGGATATTATATGTGTGTAATTGTGTATAAATATTTTTGATCGGAAAATTGTGTATAAATATTATGTGCAACGAGAGTTTGATATTCATGAAATCATAATGATGCCCTAATTCTCTCAAAAATACCATGTTACTATATATATCGAACTTAAACACGTCCTGTGTAGGTGTGCTTCGCCTCCAAATTTGTAAATCCGGTTGTTGCACCTACCAAATTCGTAAATAATTAACGGACTAACAGCTAGATGATTAGACATGGCTATGTTATTAAACAATACATATATTATTTCAATTTTATTTTATTTTGTAATTCTCTATTATGACTTATATATTGGGATGATGGTATTTAAATTGTTAGTTTATTACTTAATATGATTACATTATTGAAAGTGCGTAAGTTTTTGATATAGAGAGCGAAAATTCCAAATATGATGCGATTTGGATTTCTATAAGATAGAAATTTATAGTATGTTAATTATAGCAGCAATGAGTAGTTAATTTAGTTCATGCATTACATTGATGAAGATGCAAATAGGTGCGTGTGAAAAAGGGAATTAGGTGTGGTCAACTCCACAGTGAATGAATCATGATTGCAAATTCATTATGGTGACAACTGCCATAATAGGTTGTTAAGAAGATTAAGATTTGCATCATTTATTTATTTTTACCTGGCCTTAAGATTAATGAATTAGTTATCATAATAATAATAAATAGGAATAATAGTAATAGTAAGAAGCAGTAATTGTACAACCCTTCCCATAATTATATATGTATACTGTGGACAAACATTATCATTGCGAACACCATCCTGCTGGGATCCGCCGCACACAGCTAGAGCCAGATGACATTTTTTTTTTTAAATAAAAACCATTTTTTTTTTTTTGTATTTGTGATTATCCGAGAAAAAAAAAATTAATTACAGCCAAGGTATTGTACCATCATGCAATTCAAGCATATATTTTTAAACAATTAAGTATATTTTTACAGAACAATTTTGTCACTGAACATTTATAGTTATGCAATTGTTAACTTGGTATCCAGGTGTTCTTTGACTAATTTGATGGTCCAATCTCACTATCCACTGTGGGGGCATGATTGAAACCCGATCAAAATTTTATATGGAATGTTTCAACATAGGAATTAATAGCACTTGAGAGTTTCGAACTTGAGGCTATACTCTTAGTCTCAAGCATTCATCATTGGATCAACTTTTGGGGGTTATATATCTGTCCAATAATGACTCCTCAGTAAAAATATGTATTTGTTCAGTGAAAGCAGACTACTCCTGATTCACAAGAGATTTATCCTTAAATTGTGTTTGGATGGAGGAATTTGAACTATGAATTTTAAATCCATCACCTAAATCCACATTACTTGTTTGGATAAGATATTTAAATTGATGGATTTTAAATTCTTAACTTTGATCCTAGCTCAAATTGAAAAAGATAAAACTATAAATACTTAGCAAAACAATGTCATTTGAAATTCATGAATTTTTAAAAATCAGTTCATTTCAAGTTTTTTTGCATTTCAAATGGCTCCATATGTAACCTTAATTTAAATTTCATGACCGGAGAGTACGTATCCTCAACAGGAATATATGTGGAGGGCGAGAATGAAGAGTTTAATTTGGGTTTTGAAAAAAAAAAAGGCATTAGAAATGCAGTTATTAATGGAGAAGCTGATTTTGTTCCAATTCCTGATGACTTTAAACACTTGATACATCAATTGAGTTTCAATGGAATATTTTGGCAACTTTGACAGTTTAACTCTTGTGCACATGTTAAACTTGCCAACACGATGTGTCTTCTTTGCTCATTACTGTCATTAGTCATTACACATTATGTGCTTTATTTAGACGTATGGAGATGAATGAAAAAAAAAAAAAAGGTTTGTTTGGTTATGAGGTATGCATACAACAATAATTTATTTTTATTTTTGAATGAGTATGAAAATAATGATTTGATAATGTTAGATTTTAGAAAAACGAACATCATGGTTGACGCAACGGCAAATAAAATGCACCATGCTCTACAATTAAATATTATGATCAAATCAAATAACTAAGCTCACCAACTTTAACTCGTAGACATAAATTACTTGTTGTGTAACTCATAAACCCATATATGTCAAGCGATTAGTTACTAATGGTCTTAGTTGAATCCTGAACAATAAACCAAACAATCTCAACATGGTCTTAGAAGCTAGGGGTGTACTTCTCTAAATCTCAAGTTCAATACCCACAAGGTGTGATTAATTCTTGAGATTGACCAATCCATACAAAGCTCTGCTAGGATTTTAAACGGGTCCCCAACTAGTGGATGGTGGGTTATGGGTCTCCCGAATTAGTCAACTTTTGGTGCCAAATGCCAAGTATAAAAAAAAGCATGATTCAAATGCACAAACTAATTTTTTTTTTTTTCTTAGACCGTCTCACACAAAAATCTCTTTAAAATTAATTATAAATTCAATCAAAGTTGACTATCATCATAAATCTCTTAATTGGTAATTTTTTTTAATGTATTTATGTATATATTTATGATCATGGAGAGACACTAATGTATTTATTTAATGGACTATTTTTTTTTTAATTTGATCTTATTATAAGTTTGTCTAATTTTGATTTCAAGACACCCCATAAATATTTGAATTTATATTGTTAACTTTCAAATTAAAATTGTAAATTATTTTTTTGTCTTTTTGACCAACTACAACTGATAAACAACCAATTTTAAACTGACGTGGCATAATATAGTTATTTTTCTAAGAATTTTGAATTTCATTCCTAACTTGGTTGTAGTCAATCAATTAATAAATGAAAAAAAAAATTAATAGGACGACATTCATTTTAGAAAAATAAAGTGTCTGAAAGCATTACTCGACTAAAATATTAATTAGGTGGAGAAAAATATTCTCCTCTCTTTTAACTATATATATTAGGCAAATAATAGAGTGAAAATGAATAATTTAAAGAGTATTAATCGTTTTTCATTAAAAGGTATTCAGTGAAGGATTAATGTTTTGGAGGGTATTAATTGTTTATATTGAAAGATATTAATTGAAAAGTACAAAGAGTATTAGTTGATTATTCTAAATGATATTAGTTGATTATATTAAAAAGTATTGCAAAGTGGTTTACTCTATACATACTCATATGTGTGTGCGTGCGAGAGAGATAGGGAAAGAGAGAGTGTATGTGTGTGTGTGTGTTTTGGTCTTATATGAACCCGTTTCTCCACAAACTATATACAACTAATAATTTATAACAAAACAACTATTATTTTTTAATGAAACAATCAATATCCTTCAACTAATTAATCTATTCAAAGTCGAATTATCAATAGTTTTTTTGGTACTCGGTATTCGACTCATTGAACGACTAATTCGAGGGATTCATAACCTATCGTTCACTAGCGGGAGTCTCATTTCAAACCAGATTTTAGCTTTGTATGAACTGGTCCATCTCAAAAATCGATTGACCCATCTTAGGAATTAATCGCACCTAGTGGATTTTGAACGTGAGACGTATAGAGCGTTACCCTTCTAAATCGCAAGCTCTCACCACTAAGCCCAACTCCCGGAGGTTAGTTGAATTATCAATAGTAAAAATAGATTATACTCTATAGTGAAAGAGTATGTATAGTGTAAAACATATGCATATATAAACCATTTTGCACTTTTTTTTTAGTAGAGCAACTCATATATTAATGAAAACAATTAATATTTTTTAGTTAAACAATTTATACCTTTGTATCTTTCGGTACATATTTTTTAATGAAAATAATTTGTATCCTCTAAAACTATTGTCATTTTTATTTTTATTTTTTATGATAACTCATCTCGGTTACACAAACTTTATAGGTATGTATACATATATTTATATATAGATCGATGCAGCAGAAGCAGTGACTACTCTTTCTGAGATGGGGTCATTGACTGTATAGACGAGGAAAAAGTAGTTCTCAGTAATCTATGTTTGACCATACCACATCGTACAAAGTAGTAACACCATAATTACATTCTACACTCTACATTCTACATGGCGTCATAATTTTTCATCACATTTCTAAAGAGAGAATACATTTTCATATTTAATTTGCTCAAAAAAATAATCTTCCTAAATATTTTTATCACTATTTTTTTCATATGACAATTGATACTTTACTCCTTTTCAGCATATGACAAGTATCAACATGGATTAATATTATTTTCTTTATGGAAAAAAATATTTTTATGCATAAATATTTACTCTGATATGAGTTATGAATGATGTTCACAGTTCATAATATATCACATATGTGTCGGTGTGTATGTATTAATTTGATTATTATTTCATACATTAGTTAATTTTTTCCATGATATATAGTTTCAAAGGAAACTGGATATCAATTTTAGACCTACCACTCATAGCGTCAATTTGTCACTTAAGTTGATTATCATCAACCTATGAAAATTAAGGGGCGCTTGGTTAACAACTCTTCAATGGTAATGAGAATGAGATTGAAAATTAGTGTAATTAGCATGGTTCATGAGAACAAAATCACTACCTCTCCTCCTAAATAAGGTAATCACTACTCCATTTTGATTACCCTATTCTCTTCCTACAATCCTCCTCCTCAATCACTCCCACATTCCTCCACCAACAACCATTTGTTATCCACTTCTATTCCAAAATTGGGGCATGCCACTAGCAATAGAGTTACCATTGAAACACTTCTTCACCTAACATATCATTTTTATTATGAGGGCATAGATAGAAATATATTTTCATTCCCATTGCCATTGAAGAATTGTTAACCAAGCGCCCCCTAATTATATTTTACCAAGATTAGTTTGTGCTGATTTATCGCAGTTAAGAAATTACAGGGGTTGAGTTTTAATCCATGATTATCATCATCTTGGAGAAAATGATTGATGTTATTATTATTTATTTAATTGATATTAAAGTGTATTTGAGACTTTAATAGTTGACCAATCAAATATGAGTGTTGAAATTAATTTTTTTCGGAAGTTAATTGTTCCAAGTACGTTCTACTCGCGGAGTGGATAAGAATAACATATTCATACTCGCAAAATCGATTTTCGGTGAGTGAGAAATTGAATTTGAAGTTAAGTGGTTCAACAACTAATTATGAAATTAATGAAGAAATTAAATGAGTCAGTTAATTCTTCGTCCTACATTGGAAGTTTAGAATACTAATATACATGATATTAGTATGAGTACAATTGAGTATAATAAGTTTTAATTAATTGCTTCACAATTAAAGTTGTCACACGTGCGCGCCCTTGATATTGGTCTTGGTTCTTGACAATTGGACTTTGGGTCTAGCGGGTATCTAATTTTTTGGAGCACCAAAATTCAGGATATCCGGTCCACAAATTTCGGTTCGATTCGGTTCAGTGACCCGTCCGGTTAAAGGGTCAAACCAGTCAGGATGCTTCATTGAGCACGTTTGACACATGTGCTAATTTTGTGGGGCAGTTAGCTTCAAGTCCTGTGGAGCTGCACACTTGAAGGCGAAGTGTCATTTTACCTTTGAGGACGTATTTTCAGAACCGAAGAACACTACCGGAGAATTTCGACTTGCGGGAAGAGACCTTCATCGACTCGACACATTTTTTTTATTTCAGTATTATTTTCTCTTATATTCCGTATCATTAGAGTTGTAATTTCCTTTTTCCCTCTGTAATTATTATTTTTACTTAACAACACATCAACCACCATGGTAGGAAATAGGAATAAAAGAGAAAAAGAAATAAAGAGGGAAAAAATATAGAGAGACAAAAACAAAAGCAGAGGTCTCCAACATTTATGAAATTGAGATGGGGTGTATGTTATGAGTTGACTCATGATGAGTAACTTGAAAAACTGGATTTATAAAAGCTTCATGGAATTTAATTAGACTTTTGAGGTGGAGCTTGTTTACATTTATATACTCAATGCGTAAAAATGAACATTTACTTTTTCTTCGCACTCCCGAATATGCTAGAGAAATAATTGTGTCAATACTATTACATTATAAGTGTTATGTTGTATTTTGAAAAAAAGAAATGGGGTAAAAAAAATATTATCAGTTGTGGCATAGGGTGAATCGAATAATTGAGAATAAATAATTATAGAAGCAAAAATAGTTAAACAAAATGGGAGAATGAATTGAATGGTTACTTTATATGGGTGAAAAAAATTATTATTTATTAATTTTTGTTTTTTCACAAATTAGCATAATTTCAATGTACTATTCCAGATTGTGTTTGACTCGTTAATTGGACTCATGAAACTAAGCAAAAAATTAAATTTGCTTTCAATCCAAAAGTTTTTTTTTTTTTTTTAAAGTGCTGAAAAAACTTTCAATTGTCAAATTGATTCTCTTAGAAAATCATCAAATGCAAAAAAAAAAAAATATATATATATATATACCTCAAAAAAAAAAAAAAAAGTCTCATATATATTAGGTGCACCGTACAATTCAAATAAAAATGTAATATCAATTAATTTTCAATGAACAATTGTAACTCTCCAATTGACATTGTCTGGTGAAGACATCTGCAAACTCTTCGGCGATTTCAATGATATCACTTAAATATGTATTTAAATTGTACGATGCACTTTTCACGAGACTTATTCAATAAAAGTAAATGAGTAGGTCTTGTATGAAATCTTCTTATGTCGCGAGACGGTGAGATGAGATATAAATTGGAATTACACATTAACACTCTAACAAGAATGAATATTAATTTGTATTGTCTTATATCATAAAACGATCTCACATACATTTTTGCCAAAATGAATATATTGCAAATTAAAAAATTTGTTATTCGTAGTATAAATTCATGAACTAAAGAATCTCGGCAAACTCTTAGGTTGTGTTTGGATTGAGGGATTTGTGCTATAGATTTTAAATCTACAACCTAAATTCACTTTTTTTGTTTGGGTAAAATATTCAAATTGATAGATTTCACATACTTAGCTTTAATCCTAGTTCAAATTAGATGTTCAAATACATAGTAAAATCATGTCATTTGAAATTCATAGATTCTTAAATCAATTCATTTACAAATCTCTTATATTTCAAATGACTTCATCCAGACATAACCTTATTTACAAATGTGTACGATACCCACTCATACATAATTTAGCATTATGAGTCCTCCACAATTCTTGTATGCAACCAAGTGTATAATATTCATTTGAATTTAAAGTTTAATTTCAAATTAATTTTAACTTTTTAAAGTTTATTAAGTAAATTGGGCTTTGAAAAATCAAATTTGATTTGAAATTGACCTTCAAATCCAAGTGAATGTTATGCATTTGAATGCATACAAGAATTACTCATGGCCTAATGAGTCATGTTAAAAATACCGTCCCATAATCTATTAATTCTCACTTGTCATTTTAATCAGTCGACCCTTTTCAGAAAATATTATTTAGGGTTGTTGATAGGCGAACATCATATAAATATGGAGCGAACAATTATTGAAGTCTAAAACAAAGAAAATCACTATTTGGGCGCATTAACCAACTTGGGAGGTGTATGAAGTGACGAACAACTCTCCCGACGAACAACTAATGGGCGAACAGGTATTAAGGCCCGGGACCAAGAATGAGCCAACTGTGAAGTCATCCATGACGAACAACTTGGTCAAAATATAATACAATAAATAGCCAAGGAGGTGTGTACAAGTGAACAAAGGACAAAGATCCCAAAGTCAAGCTGAACAAAGCCATAAGGCGAGCAACTTCCAAAGTACAACCTCAAGAGGCGAACAACTTTCAGTTGGAGAATCAATAAGATCAATTAAGCCGACCTAGGCGAACAAAGATAAGACCAAAGAAAACTTTGTAACTAAGGTTCAGCTTAGATAAGATCAAAGGGACACATGTCAAGCATGCAGACTAGGGAGACCAAGAGTCTTAGACACCTCATGCTTGCTAGTCTCTATAAATAGTTGCTCTCCAGCTTATCCATGTAATTTTCGAATTTCAGACTAAAAATACACACAAATACACCCAAACTTACACATATACGAAATAATTTAAATTCCGATCTTCGTTTTACCCGAATTCGTTAACCCAAGACTCGTTTTACCATTTACGGTGGTAATCAATCACACGTTATTGATTGGTGACGTATAAACGGATTAAAACAGCCACTAATCCTCCCGATTAGATTCGTTCACCAACAATTTGGCGCTAGAAGGAGGGTTCGAACCTTCGGTTTAGTGTGATTACTCAAGAACTTCAAGTTGAAAACTTGAAGATTCAAAGGAAATCTCAAGAAATATTTGAAGATACAAACAAAAGTGTTCTTGGTGTTCTTGGTGTTCTTCAATTTATAAATTAAGAAGTAATTTAAATTGAGATGCCTCAATCTAAAGAGACCCAAGGATCACGTTTGTCAAAAAAAGCATCTCAGACCCGAGCCACGTCGGCCGACCACTAGGACCGTGACCCGAGACATGCGAACAGGTCACAACATACAGCCATAACACATAACCTCCCCCCTGAGATGGAGGCTTTGGCGAACAACCCCAACGAGTTGGCTAAAACCATAGCTGCTCTCCAGGCCCTCCAGAGGCAACAAGAGCAGGTTAGGCCAACACAAGCAAGGCCAAGGGACAAGTCCCTAGAGGTTGTTAGGCCCAAGACTACCAGGGGCGAGCAACGAGAAGTTGATAGTGCTCAAGTCAGACGAAATAAGGGGAAGGCCAAGGTGGTCGACCAAAGAGAAGTACAGGCTGAGTCTGGTCGCGGACGAACAACTATGTCTAGCCATGGAACAACACGTTCCAGTGCCCAGGACAGACTTAGCCAACCCCATCAACGAGAAGCTGCTCGCCGGGGAGCAGAAGATGGGCGAGCAACTTTTGATCAGCCTCGTCCATCAGTCCATGAAAGACTCTCCCAGTCAGCCTTTAGGCGCCTTGGGCCAAATGCGGCGAACAACATTAGGAGGCAAGCCCAAGAAGTGCCCACTCCAAGCGAGGGACTGCGACGAGCAGAAAGGTTAATGCCTTTGCTCGCCGAACAGCCTCCAAGTCAGGGGGCACCTCTTGATGAATTATCAAGCCTAAGGAGGGCTGTAGAGAACATGCAGGGGCAACTAGACCAACAGAGGGGGATGGGAACGACTAGCATGCCATCCTCACCTTTGGCAGCTCACATTTTGAAGGCCCCGATACAGAAAAAGATTCAATTTCCGGCTAGCATTCAATATGAAGGCATCGCCGACCCCCGGGTCCACTTAACAAAGTATACGGACTACATGGTCTCCGTGGGGGCCAGCGATGCCACCCAATGCCGGAATTTTCCCTTAACATTGGGCGATCGGGTTCACAAGTGGTTTTCATCAATGCCGCCGGCATCAATCCACTCGTTCGTCCAACTAAGTCGAGAATTTCTTTCTCACTTTTCAACGGCGGGGTCGTATCTTTCCCAAAAACACCGGCTATCAGATTTGAGACAAAATGATGATGAAACTGACCGGGCGTTTATGGAAAGATTCGATAAAGTTTTGCTAGAGGGAGAACCGGTGAGCGAAGATACAAAGATCGTCGTTGTGATGGCCGGATTGAAAAAAGGGTCGAAGTTATGGAATGAGGTACGTCTGAAGTGCCCAAAGACTTATGCCGAGTTCAGAAACCAAGCTGGTATTTTCGTTTCCATGCACGAGGCCCTACAAACAAATTTAGGGGAGAACAAAGCTGATCCTAAGGAGAATAACAAAAAGCCCGTCGGGACAAGCTACAGGGTCCCGAAAAACATGAAAGCATTCACTGAAGGATCGGATTTGAAAGAAAAATTGAACCAAGTATTGACAGTATCAGTTGATACTGTGTATGAGAGCGTAAAGGAGAAAGAGTTGCTCTCCCCACCACGTAAAATCCGCCAGGATACTGGCAAACTCAACCCGAACAAGTATTGTGCCTACCATCAAAGTGTGGGGCATTTTACAAGTGAGTGTAGAGATTTGCTCAAACAACTCTGGCGATTTTATAAGGAGGGGAAGCTCTCTGATTTCGTTAAAAGGCAACCTGGGAAAAGAGCTCGGGAGAACAACTCAGAAGATGAAGAGGATGGTCAACCTCAGAGAAACAACAAACCCGGACGACCAGTTCCCAGTATGCCGGCTCAACCTTTAGAAGACCTGTTCATGATGGAACCCGCAGGTCCCGCAGGAGGGTGTTTTGATGGACAACCACCTGACTCTAACCGGAAGAGGAAAGCGGAGCTACGAGCGATTGGCCAAGTACAAGAGATGGGAGTTAAGCCGTCTATCATGCAAACGGCGGAATTAACTTTCACCGAAAAAGACCTTGAAGGCGTCTTAACTCCACACAATGATTCGCTCGTAATCTGTGCCAAGATTATGGGGACCAGAGTCCACAGACTGTTGGTGGACACCGGAGCCTACACGAACATCTTATTCAAGAAGACCCTCGATAATCTGGGAGATTATTCGAGTTATGTTCGGAATACAACACATAGAATTATAGGCTTCGGAAATGCTGTGACAACGCCGTTGGGAATTGTAACATTAGCTGTACAACTTGTAACGGCCAATGAACCCGAAAGAAATATAACAAGAATGGTAGATTTCTTGGTTGTAGACCAGGAGTCGACCTATAACGGGTTTCTTGGCCGACCTTTTCTTAATGAATTTAAAGCTGCGTGTTCCACTTACCACTATTGTTTGAAATTTCCAACAGCCAGTGGAACAGGCACAATTAAGGGAGACCAACGGAGAGCACGAGAATGCGTTCAACAGCTACGAGCAAAATTTGTACAAATATCCATGATGGAAGCAACAAGTTATCCCATCGACGAACCATCAATACTAAACAATATGATGGACATAGACGACCACATGGATGCGGACGAACAGCACTTGAACGAGCAAGTGTTGGACGAACAACTCGTTACCACCCGCGAGGAACCTCCATCTGACGAACAACAAAGGGGTGATGACGAACAACCTTCAGTGGAGGACTTGGAGGGCCAAGTACAAACGAACAACAATGGGACGGAGCCAACTGATGATCTTGAACCCCGCCTGGGGGCAGAGCCGATGGACATCGAAAATGATTCCAACCCTGAGGAACCCATACTTGATCCCCGTTGGAAGGGACAAAAACGACGAACAACTCCAGTCGAAGAGCTGGAGGCGTTCAAAGTTAATCCCAACAACGAGGATCTTGAATTATTCATAGGATCTGAGCTCCCAGAGCCTTACAGATCCCGAATGAAAGAGTTCCTCACCAAGAATCTAGATGTCTTTGCTTGGTCTCACGCAGATATGGTGGGGATAGATCCAAAACATGCTTGCCACAAGCTAAACGTAAATCAGGCAAGAAGGCCCGTCCATCAAAAACGAAGGAAGTACGGCCCGGACAAATACCAAGCCTTGAATGAAGAAGTTAAAAAGTTGCTAGACAATGATCTTATTCGACAAGCACTCTGTCCACAATGGGTAGCAAACCCCGTACTCGTGAGGAAACCAAACGGGACCTGGAGGCTATGCATAGACTTTACAGATCTGAATGCAGCATGCCCGAAGGACAACTTTCCTCTCCCGCACATCGATCAATTGGTGGACAGCACTGCGGGTCACGAAATGCTAACATTCATGAATGCTTTTGCAGGATATCATCAAATCCCAATGCATCCTGACGATCAAGAAAGCACAGCTTTTTATACTAACAAAAACTTGCTGTGCTGGAAGAGAATGCCGTTCGGCCTCATAAATGCTGGAGCAACATATCAAAGACTGGTGAACAAGATGTTTGATCAACAAATTGGAGATACGGTTGAAGTCTATGTAGACGATATCGTAGTCAAAAGTCCCAAGAAGGAAGACCATCTTCGACATCTGACTCAAGTGTTCGAGATTCTTCGACACTATAACATGAAGTTGAATCCAAAGAAAAGCAGCTTTGGAGTCTACTCAGGGAAATTCTTGGGTCATCTTGTTAGCCAGCGGGGAATTGAGGCCAACCCTTCAAAAGTTAAAGCCATCCTGGATATGCAACCACCACGTTCGGTAAAAGAAGTGCAAAGACTCACCGGGTGCCTAGCAGCATTAAACCGGTTCATATCCAGGTCAGGAGACAAGTGTCGTCCATTCTTTGAGGCCATCAAAAAAGGGAAGTTTGCATGGACTAACAACTGGCAAGCGGCTTTCGATCAACTTAAAGACTACCTGGGAGATGTCAAAATCCTATCAAAACCAATCCCAGGAGAAAAGCTCTTTCTATACTTAGCCGCATCAGAAGTTGCCATCAGTTCTGTTTTGGTGCGGGAGGACGGCAAGTTCCATCAACCAATCTATTACGTCAGCCAAGCTTTACACGAAGCAGAGATCAAATATGCCCCAACCGAAAAGCTGGCGTATGCTTTGGTTATGAGCGTGAGAAAGTTACGACCATACTTCTTTGACCATCAAGTCGAAGTTCTAACAACTTTCCCGCTCAGGCAAATTCTCCATCGCCCCGACACTGCAGGTCGTCTTTTAAGATGGTCACTGGAGATTAGCCAATTCGGGGTGACCTATGCTCCTCGAACGGCGATCAAAGGGCAAGCATTAGCCGACTTTATAGTCGAACTAACTTTCCCACCAGATCCGACGAGAGGACTTGATCACCCTTGGCATCTCTATGTGGACGGATCATCAACCAACATAGCCTCGGGGGCAGGAGTAGTATTAATAAGTCCAAACAGACAAGTATTCACCTCGGCAATCAGATTTGGTTTCATGGCAACCAACAACGAAGCTGAGTATGAAGCTCTTATCGCTGGTCTCCACCTATCCCTCGCAGTTGGTGTCAGACGCTTGCAAATATTTGGCGATTCACAATTGATCGTGAACCAAGTCCGAGGTGAATACGAAGCAAAAGATGATCACATGATCGAGTATCAACGGATTGTTGCTCACCTGATGTCCATGTTGCAGCAAGTCTTCATACAGCAAATTCCAAGGACGAGCAACACTCAAGCAGACGCACTTGCCCGACTAGCAACAAGTGAAGGCCCCATAGAGTTGGCAGATATTATAGTTACAAAGATGAAAGATCCATCAACAGTAAGTTATAATGTCAATCAACTCGACGATCAAACCAGTGAAGAAGAAGACTGGAGAACAAGTATAGTCAAATACTTGAAAAATGGGAAAAAACCAAACAACCCTTTTGAAGCTGCCAAGCTAATAAAGTGAGCCGCCAGATATACTCTGGTGGGCGAGCAACTCTACAAAAGGGGAATATCAATCCCACTTCTCAAGTGTTTGCCTAGGGGGCAAGGGCAAGCAGTACTTGAAGAGATACATGCTGGAGTATGTGGAAATCATACTGGGGGGCAAGCTTTGGCATACAAGACAATCAGACAAGGCTATTATTGGCCGACTTTACGTCAGGATGCAATAAAAAAAGCCAAAACTTGCCATCAATGTCAGATTTTTGCCCCAGGCATCCATACCCCGGCTCAGGAACTTGTGTCAGTATACAGCCCATGGCCTTTTGCAAGATGGGGGATGGACATCATTGGTCCTTTCCCGGCTGGAGTTGGAAATGTTCGATTCGCCGTCGTGGCAGTCGATTATTACACAAAATGGGCGGAAGCAGAGGCCATGGTGAATATAACACAGCAGAAGATGATCAACTTTATTTGGAAGAACATTGTTTGTCGTTTCGGAGTTCCACAGGCAATTGTGACAGACAATGGTCCACAGTTTGATGGACAAGAGTTGAGAGAATTCTGTACGAAGTGGGGGATCAAGAAACATTACTCCACACCTTATCATCCCCAGTCGAATGGACAAGTTGAAGCCGTAAATAAAATCATAAAGCATACATTAAAAGTACGACTGGCGGAGAGTAAAAGCAGTTGGTCTACAGAACTTCCGGAAGTCTTATGGGCATACAGAGTTTCTCCCAGGTCAAGCACCGGAGAAACACCCTTTGCAATGGCTTTCGGGACAGAGGCTGTAATACCAATTGAGTTAAAGGCCACTACATTTAGGACGACCAACTTTGATGAACAGGCGAACAACTCTGCTCTAAATGCTGAATTGGATTTGCTCGAAGAAAAAAGGTTGAATGCCGAGCTAAAAAATGCCACATACAAGCAGCGAGCAGAACGTTACTATAATTCCCATGTAAAAGTTAGGGAATTCAGAGTTGGAGATTTGGTTCTAAGAAAGTTGCTCGCCCAACCTCCAGGTGTATTGGGACCAACTTGGGAGGGCCCATATCGAATTACAGAAAAATACGTCAATGGCGTATACGATATTGAGGACCTGGAAGGCAAGCCGGCCCAATACTCCTGGAATGCTGTACATCTAAAGAAGTACTATCAATAAAGTTGAGCGAACAAATGTCTTGGGGGGCAAGGGATGCGTATGAGCTGAAGGAAGGCTAAGGAAGGCTAAAAACTTGCCAAATTTTTAGAATTTTCCTAGGAATGGATTCAAAAGTTGCTCGGCACATTGTATAGTCTGGTGTTAGTTCTTTTGATTTTATAGATAGAGTTGCTCGGCAAAAACATTATAAGCGAGCAAGTTTTAGTTTGTGTTTAAAGCTGTTCGTCAGATTGTATATAATAGTGATGGACAGTCTTACAACACTTGTAATTATTTTGCGATGTAAATATAATAGTTGTTCGTCAAAAGAGGAAAAGTCCAAAAGCTCGAGGTACAAGTCCATTCAAAGGTTGTTCGTTTTACAAATGAACAGAACCTAAGGACCAAAGCCACTTAAAGGTTGTTCGTTTTTTAAAATGAACAGAACCTAAGGCTAAACCCTGATTCCACTAAAGGCAAAGTTCAATTCGAACAAAAGCCCAACACTATATGTTATAATTGTAAAAGCATTGACAGAAATGTAAAGGCAATTGACATATATAAGAAAATGAGCGAACATGAGAAAGACATTTTCCATTAAAGAAAGGCATTAAGCCTCAAAAATAGTACAAGCTGGAAGCAGCCATTACAAGTACTACAAAAAAGGAGCGAGCAACTACTACAAAAGAAGAAAAGAAAAAGGTTAAGTCCTAAAACTACTGTTGTTCGGTGGGGGGAGGATCTTGAGGTTGCTCGGCAGAGGGGTCGACAATCATGTCCCGAGCAAGGTCTTCAGCCGTCTTATCCTCCGCTTCTTTAGCAATTTGCTCGTCCGTGGCAGCCGGTTCATCTCCTTGCTCGCCATCATCAACAATTGGTGGAGGATGAGTGATGGTGATGCTGGGGTCGAGTTTATCCAGTTTAACCCCTAGCACAGCCAAATCCGCCAATTGGATTTTAACGTTGTTCGGCGGAGGATAGTTCTCGAGGAACTCATTCAAATCCTTAGCCATCTCCTCCACCATCTCCTTGTAATCATAGGCATCAGCCGTACGGATGTTGTCCGCGTAGGCACAAATATATCCAAGGTTGGAGATGGGGCCGGTACGAGTTTGAACCTCCTCTTCAAGTTGCTCACGGGTGAAGAGGTTGGCTTCTGCTTCCCGGAGACGAGCATTCTCCGCCTCAAGCTCAGCAATTCTTTGTTCGGCCGAAGTCAACCTCTTCTCTCCCTCACCGAGCAAAATCTCCTTGTCCCTAAGCAGGGCCTCTTTATCCTTCATCTCTTTGGACATGGCCTGAATCTCTTCAAGGCGCTTGTGCTCAGCATCAATGTAAACATTGATCTGGTTGTTAAGGCGAGCAATCTTGGCCTCGTATTGGCTCACCAGGCCATCCTTTTCTTCAGTAAGCTGCCGAGCAGTATTCGCATATTGGCGAGCAGACTTTTCTTGCTCGGCAACTTGGGTGATTGCCCTCTGAGCAGTAACAAGGCCGTTGGCGACGAGCATCATCGAGAGATGGAGATTGTCCATTTGCCCCTGCTGAAGGATGGCCTTGTCCAGAGGACGCGTCCAGGCCCGGGCGACCAACTCCGTCGCCTTGCGAACATGTTCGCCAGGAATCTCCCTTATGTTTACGGGAGTCTTCGAGCAAGCGTACTGATGTACAACACTTGCTCGGCCGGGATAATCATCGGCACGGTATCTGCAAACAAAAAAGCAATTGATACTTAGAAAAAAAAAAAATGGATGAAAGTTGTTCGGCAAGAGAGGATAGATACTTACTCGGCAAACTTCCGATCATCCCACCCTAGGAATGTAAGATCTTCTGGGCCACGGAGTGAGCCTACATCTTTGCTCGCTTTTCCCGACTTTTCCGTGGGCTCCCCAGAAGAACGCCTTATAACATCCTCTTCGTGGCGAGCATAACTTTCGCCCACCTTTTCTTTCCCCTTGCCGGGGACATCTCCGGCCAGTGGGGTCCCATCTGCCTTCTTAAGGCGCTTACCACCACGAGGTGGGGAGACGGGAGGAGACCGAATTTGAACTGGGGGGGCAGCCGGTCTTGGAACTTTGGCCCCCTCAGGCTTGTTCGACATGGCGAGCACAGCTTGGGGAGGGTCACCTCTTCTTTTCTTCCCTCTTGGTGGCCCCATTTCAAGGACCCTTTGCTCGAGAAGAGCGTAGCTTGGAGGGACGGCAACTGTTACTTGCTCGGCTAAAAAAAAAAAAAAAATATATATATATATATATATAATATTAGGCGAGCAAGTTAAACAAAACATTGACGAACAAAACATTTGAACCGGAAGTTAGAAATCTTCATACCTGGGGGCACCTCAGCTTGAGCCTCCAGGTGGTGAGGATAGGTCAAGAGGCGAGCAGCTTTTTGACACCTTGATCGGCAAAGATAGTCAATAGTTCTATCTGCTCGATTACGGAGGCCGACCAGGCACGATGTAAACAGAAACTCGGAGCTCAACTCTTCTTCCGAATTCCACTTGGGTAGACGAGGGCCTGCGAACAAACAAAAAAAGTTAAATTAGAACAACTCTCCAAAGGCGAGCAAGAATTGAACTTACGTTTCAGTTTTCCATAGGCTGCTGGAGAATTTATTCGTCCAGGGCCGCCGTGTGGACCAGAAGATGCTCGCCAATCACCCCCAATCCAGAAGAAGTGCTGTTTCCAATCACGAATCTTGTTCGGCACCTCTTCCACCATTTTCAACCCAGTTCTGGCCTTGAGGTAGTGATAGCCATCTTCTCCTCGGGGGCAACTTGTGATTGTCATCAGGTAGTTGATCTCTTCCGCAGTGATCCGATCAACGTATCCCTCCAAAGCGAACAGGCACATAGAGCCTAAAAGGTTCATCCACCCAATTGGGGTAATTTGAGTGATAGCCAAGTTGGTCGCCTCCAAGAATCGACCAACAACAGGTGGAAGAGGTAACTTCAGCCCAGCAATCAAGGTGTGGATGTTGATCGCCGTGCACCCTGGAGGTGGGCGATCAGCTCTTTCCTTCCTCTGAGGTGCCCACATATGAATATCATATGGGATCTTATAGTCCTTCCGGATAGTATCCAGTTCATCTTCGCGAACAACACTCTTGATCTTGCTCGCCTGGTAATCAGTCTTCACCTTGTCCATTATTTGTCTTTGTGGACGAGGAAAGCTGTTCGCATACCTTTCAGCATATGCTCGCCATTCGAATAGGCGAGCAACCCCAGCCGGGATCTCACTTTCCCGCATCCTTGGGGATGGAAAATTGATACCCTCCAAAAACTCACGAGTAAGTTCGTTGGATTCTGGAACTTCAGTTTCGGCGGAAGAAGAGTTTTCGTCCAGATTGTTGTTCGCCACAACTATTAGCCCTCTTCCAGATGGGCCCGCACTGGTGTCCTCCACAGAACGAACAACAGAATCCACGTGAGCGTTCGACGCTGAAGAAACCTCAACTGGCTCTAGATCGCGAGCAACAATGGGAAAAAGGGGATCTAGGGTCTCCTCAGTTTTATTACTCGAATGCGAAGACATAGGAGGGAGAGGGAAAATCTGGGTAGTGACGGATATGACGGATGTTGTTGCAGACGGCGGCGCTTTCCCGGAGAAGACGGTGGCGCTCGGATCCACACGGCGGCGATTGAATTTTCGAAAGAAAAAGTAGAGAAAAAGATAGAAAGAAGAAGGTAACTACCTGGGAATGAAGATTTGAAGCCAAATACTGAAGGACGGACGCCGAAAAAATGGAAATCGCCGGAGCACTGTAGCAAGAGGGAGAAAAGTGGGAAAATTTTCAGTTTTCCCACTATTTATACCCCAAACAAAAACGGGGTCCAGGGCATAATTTTCCGAAAGTTCTGGGGCTCAACTGGAAGAAGGCGGGGTAAATTCCGAGCTAAGCTAGAAGATGAAGGACCTATAAACAATTATAGGGGCGCGTGGCCTTGGGGGCTGCTCGCGCGTGTGCGGCGCACAATCATTGCGCTGGCGTCATCTTCGTGATCTCCCCAGATCATGGGAAGACGAAACGGTTATTCCAACATTGCTCGTCACAGAGATGCTGTTCGTCCAAATCTTGGCCAAGACGATATCCTAACTACAGTTGCTCGCCACAAAATTATTCGTCTGATGCAACATCTAGTCAGGATAGGGGGCAATTGTTGATAGGCGAACATCATCTAAATATGGAGCGAACAATTATTGAAGTCTAAAACAAAGAAAATCACTATTTGGGCGCATTAACCAACTTGGGAGGTGTATGAAGTGACGAACAACTCTCCCGACGAACAACTAATGGGCGAACAGGTATTAAGGCCCGGGACCAAGAATGAGCCAACTGTGAAGTCATCCATGACGAACAACTTGGTCAAAATATAATACAATAAATAGCCAAGGAGGTGTGTACAAGTGAACAAAGGACAAAGATCCCAAAGCCAAGCTGAACAAAGCCATAAGGCGAGCAACTTCCAAAGTACAACCTCAAGAGGCGAACAACTTTCAGTTGGAGAATCAATAAGATCAATTAAGCCGACCTAGGCGAACAACAATGAGTCCGAGATAAGACCAAAGAAAACTTTGTAACTAAGGTTCAGCTTAGATAAGATCAAAGGGACACATGTCAAGCATGCAGACTAGGGAGACCAAGAGTCTTAGACACCTCATGCTTGCTAGTCTCTATAAATAGTTGCTCTCCAGCTTATCCATGTAATTTTCGAATTTCAGACTAAAAATACACACAAATACACCCAAACTTACACATATACGAAATAATTTAAATTTCGATCTTCGTTTTACCCGAATTCGTTAACCCAAGACTCGTTTTACCATTTACGGTGGTAATCAATCACACGTTATTGATTGGTGACGTATAAACGGATTAAAACAGCCACTAATCCTCCCGATTAGATTCGTTCACCAACAAGGGTTAATTAAAAAAATCATAAATTTTATGATTTTTATTCATTACAGTACATTTTTTTAAAAATTTAATTTACAGCTTCTTTTAGTTACACACATAATATACCCATTTTATTAACAAAATATGCCTACTAAAACTGAAGGAAAAAAGTATTGAGATTTGAATTATTTAAAATTAAAAGAAAAACGTTTAAAAGATTCTGCAAACGCTTTTTACGAGATAGTGAGGAATGTTGAGATATAAAGGGAGTAAGTTGAGTTGCCTCCACTCATTTAGTCGATAACATGCATAATAATAATATTAATCCCTCTGTCTCTCTCAAGTCCGAAGCAGCAATCAATAGTCCTTTTTTGTCTCTCTCAAAATGTGAAGGCTGAGGCCCTGCCTCGAAGATTGAGCACAAGAAGAAGAAGATAATAAAAAGCGAAAGAAGAAAGCAACTCATGATCCCACCTACAACTTCACCTCACACTTTCCTACCCCTACACACACTAATTAATATCTATATGCAATGCAGCTACTCCCCTTTCATTTTCTACCACCTATTTTCCATTTTATTTACAATTTTTTAAAAACAAATTTTGGTTTGGGGTTGCTTATGGGAATGAGAATGGAATAAAAAATGGGTGAATTCCATCGCCCAAATACATAAATTAATTTTGTTTTCCTAAATATAATGTATTTAAATTAATTATTTTCTTATTTAGACAAAACATCAACAATGTAATTTTATATTATAAAAATAAAAAAGAAAAGAAAAATAAAGTCAAATTTGATTCCATTCCTTTAATTCCTGTGGATAAACCAAACAAAATCAAGTTATTCTTTATCTTCAAGAAAACAATACAATTATTTTTAACATACTCATTTCATTTCTCCCTTTTATCATTACTATTCTATTTCACATTCCTTATAACAAACTAAGCACACCCTACTCCATATATATACTGGAGTTAGTAACTCCCCTCTGTAATTTATTTATAATATGAAACTGATATAATTATATTTATTTAATGATAATATTACTTTTATAAATAAATATACATATCATTTTACACTGTAATCACTAAAAGAATGTTATGGTATCACTAAATTGACAAAGTTTTATATTAAAATTGTTCATGATAAGTTTATCAAGAAATTGTTTTAAAGTATCGAATATTTAATCAAGAGTATTAAAAATCTTATCAAGAGTATAACAAATTGAATGTAATGATATTCATTTCATACTATCAAATTTTTTTGTTAGGGATGCCAATGAGACATATTTAAACAAAAATACCATACTGAGCTCGTTCTGCACAAGACAGGTTTTGACACGATTAAGCTGGCATGGGAACGTGCCTCACTAACCTAACTCCAAACCCACCACACTTAAATATAATAATATTTTTTCTCATATATATGTTTGTGTTTAGTTGAACTTATATTAATATTAATGAACCAAACTTATCATATGTCTACTAATAGACACCAACTTATATGTTTATCACCTATGTTATTTATAATGCCACATAAAAAATTAATTAAATAATGGTGTGTTATCCTGTTTAGATGAAATAAAAAAATATAGATAGTGAGCATATAAATTATTGTCCACTGGTGGACATGTAATCGTTTCTAATTATCATACATATATTTATGGCATCCTCAAATCATCTCTCACCTCCACATCATTTTATTTTAAACTCGCAAATTTTGGAACACACATTCACATTTATTCATCCATCCATACAAGTGTTTATGGTCCCGCTATATACTTATTTAATTTTAGAGTAATTCTCTTGTGCACTTGGTGCACGATGCACTCATCAGTTGAGACTATTTACATTAAAAAATATGATTTGATTACATTGAAAAGAGTGATTAAATTACACTAAAAATTAATTTTTAGTGTAATCTAACTATACATTCAGAGGGGTGTATTGGTTATAGAGTCTGTAAGATTTTTTTAGACTTTTAAAGTTTGGGGGTATTCAATCTAGATTTTCAAAAGTCTTTAAAAATCCTGAGATATTCAATACGGATTTTAAAAAGTCTTAAAAAATCTTTAGGTATTCAACAGTCTATGGATTTTAATACTCCACGGATTTTCTTAGTTTTTCCTTCCAAAATATGAATAGATATACTCTCCAAAATCTCTTCTAATAACCAGAGATTTCTACGGATTTTAAAAAGTCTTAAAAAATCTTTAGGTATTCAACAGTCTATGAACCTTCTTTGATTCTTTTCCATTGGGATGTCAACGGGGCGTGGACGGGGGACCATTCCCCATCTCCATCCCTGCAAAATAAATGGGGAATTATTTTCCCTCATCCCCGCCTCGCTGGGGATCCCCGCCTAATTATTCTTTTATCTCATTTTTAAAATAAAAAAAATATTTAAATTAAAAAATTTAATCATACACAACAATTACTTTAAGTTGATGTTAAAAAAGACAAATTTAAACAATTTAAAGAACCTCTAATTCTAATATTTTTTAATTAACATATATACTAAAGTGAAAATAATATAATTTGGAACTAATAACATAATATTAAATAAATAAAAATGTAATTTTTAATAAATAGTTAATTGAGTAGGAAACTATGAAATATTTATTTATAATTTACTTTAACATTAAAATTACATATAAATATATTAATTATATAAAAAATAATGCGGCTCCCCGCGGGGAACGAGACGGGGATCCCCCGGGCTGAGAATACTATCCCGGTCCCCGCTTACGGGGTAAAAAAATTTCCCGTCCCTGTTTGCTTTAAGGACTACCCGCCCCGTTGTTAAGTCTGCTCTTATTAAAATATAAATAAATTTTACTCTCCAAAATCTCTTAGAACAACCCGAGACTTCTAATGAGGACGAGGTATAACGGTGATGGAAATGAAGATGAAATAATAATGTATTTTTTTAACTAATGTATTTTTTTTTCTAAATAATTTGGATAACTTTTTTTTTATATATAAGTGTGTTCCATATATATTTGCATCAATGGTTCCAGTGTCGGGGTCTACGGAAATCCATTTAAATTAATAAAGAAAATGTATTCCACAATCATGTAAAGTCTATGAAATTTCAAGTAAATCAATAAAAAAATCAGTCAAACTCTGCATGGAGTCTATAGATTTTCTAAATCCACGGACTTTTTAAAGTACAAAAAAATCCAATAGAATTTCAATTGAATACACCCCTCTCAGTGTAAACAACTTCAACTGTTGAGTGAGTACACCATGTACCCAGTACATATGAAAGTGCGCGTTTATTTTATACATTTTAAAAGAGACTATAAATTATTTTAGAATAATATATATGTGTGTGTGTATGTTTGTTTGAAAGTAACACTCTCTCTCAAGTCTCTCTATTACCCCTAGCTAGTTTTTGTCTATATTAATTAGGAGAATCCCTTGCAATGAGTTTCTTTCTGCATCTCTTATCACTTGAGTGAGTGGGATTTTAATGAAATTACACAGTTAATTACCTCAAGAGATACTATGACATTTCTCGGAAAAAGTAGATTAAAGGAGTGTTTGTAAACACAATAGAAAAGTTTATAAGTATTTATTTTTAAGTTGTCCTCTTATCATTTTAGTTTTGAGAAGTACTTTTAACTTGTGAGTAGAATTTGCAAATAAACCCTAAATCTGTCACATTATTTTGAAAATTTCGATTTATTGAATTATTCTCAGAAATAAAAATAACGAATTTTGACTAAAATTGCAGCATGACGACATTTGGGTATATTGAAAAAAGAACGCACTGTAACTTCGATAATTTTAAAAAAACGCCTACAGTTTTATCAAGAAATTTAAAATTACAAGACATTATATTAATTCAAACGTTGTAGGACATGATTTTTATAATACCGTCAAAGTACCAATTTATCAATTCCCCCCTAATTTTAATATATATACACCAAAAGGTTTTATCTAAAATTTTAGAGAGAGAAATATGTTTGGTACTTTATTTAAAATCTTAATTGGTATACTCTAATTTGTAACCTTTAAAAAGAAAATAGGTTATAGAAGGAAATGGAAGGGGCTGAAATGGGGCAAACTGCTTTCCTTGTACGCTTTTGTTAAAGAAAGAAGATCCGTGAAAGAGGCGTCGGAAATAGTATAAAGCAATTAATCTCCACATATTAAAGCATGCCTCACTTTTTTTTTGTAAGTTATTATATGAGACATCTTAATGTCAAATGAACAATAAATAAATAAATTCATATTAATTGTGTCTTACTTATTATCTATTAACTTAATTTATAATGTTTGATTGTAGTATTGAATTTAGATCCTTCACCCATAATTAAAACAATCAGTACGTATGAGTGTTAATGTGTGTATATTTTTATGAAATGATAATTCTTGGAAAGGCAATTTTTCTTCGCGTTTAAGAACTTATCCAATGGGGTTTTACTATCAAATAAAGTAAGATGCCTGCATTTATTATCATTTATATTTATTTATATCCAAGATTAAATAAACGTCATTATCTCCCACTTACTTTAAGACCTCAATTTGACAACCATAATAACTTTCTTTATTTGTTTTATTAATGAAAAAAACAACAGTCACATATTACATATATATAATTTATCATTTTGTGTTCATCTTCCATAAAAACACCTACTGCTACTGGGGATTAATTTAGTAGAAAGTGATGGTGTGACATTTTTAGAATATGGCAGAAAAGGAGTAGTTAAAGTGGAAAGAGGCAATCGTTGCGAGATCAAACTTTGATTTATGGGAGTCTTTACAACGCTTGTCTATGCTCTCACTCCCTTTCTTTCCAAGAGAAATTGTGATATATGTCACTTCATAATATTTTATAATTGATGTGGCGATTTTTTAATTTTTAAAATTAAGTTAAATATTTAAATGTATAATGTGATTGGCTCGTAATGAGATATCATTACCCTATTTTTTTACAGGAAAATTACATAATTCATTAAAAGAATAGTTGAAATCAGTCGACAGTGTATAACAAAATGAAAGAGGGAGTTTTAACAAATAGAATTGGATTTAGCATATAGTAATAAACAAGCTCAAGGGGACGACCAACCCAGCATACAAAGATATTCGAAAACATGGAAAATAAAATTTTATGTATTTCAAAGTAGGAAGGAGACAATTGGTATCGTAAAAAATGCACCACAAATCTGCATAAGCATCGGAAAAAGAAGAGCAAAATCCAAGAGTTGTACGTTTTCGAGTGATCACTTGCATGGCATGCTGCTTAAATCTAAGAGTATGATTAAAACCCTAAGGCGCACGAGACCTCTTTTCGATGAGGGCCCCCGAATTATATAATTATCAATATATAATTAAATAGAGAAGATTAAAAACAAAAACAACGTTTAATTCAGTAGACGAGTTGGTCACCCCCAGCCCAAATTTTAGATGTCTTCTCATAGAAAATTTCCACTTGGGATTGAAACTCAATCAGTGAGCAGTATTAGATAATAGATTTTTTAATGCGAATTGAGAGCTAGTACTAAGAGACACTTAATTATGAAAAATTGATTGGTAACTTTGCAGATAAATTAAACTGCAAGAATATTTTTTTTATAGGTAATTGTGTAGGTAGTTTGTTCATCTTTTTGTGTAAGTAGTGAAGGATATAGATATACATTTGCTAAACTAAATTGTGTCAGAATTGAGATTTTTGTTCAAGGTGATATGAGTTTTTTGTGATTGGTATGGTGAATAATCCTAAGATTTCTGAGTACCTTGCACTCCTATTGCAACAATTTTCAACACGCGCCCTAGGAATTAAAAGTAGAAGCATTCCCATTATTTTAGATATCTAACGTTTCCCCGTACGTTGTAAATTTAATTTGGTTGGCTAGCTTGGCGTTGTTCAAACCTTATTGCCCACAACCTTGCTTTTATGCTAGTGGGAGTTCGTGAGAATCACTTTTGAATTTTCTTTTTTCAATTAGTGCTAGCTTAATCCAACATTTTTTTAAAAAATAATTTGCTTTTGATTAATACAAATTAATCTTTAATATCGAGTTGATATTAGGGACAAAGTTTAACAAATATTAATGCTTTTAGGTTTGCAATGTGATTTATGAGCTTTCAATAATAATTTAGGTTCTATTTTGCATTTGATTTTTTTACTAATTTTGGGGTGTAATGAATGCTAAATTAACTCCATGTGCCTATCTTCTAATAAATGACAAAATATTATGTGAATGATGCTCACGGTAACTATTACCATGAGCAATAATTTATTAATATCTTATTATAAAACAACTAATACATTTAGTAAAATTAATTAATATCACTTCAATTAATATCTTTCGTGAAAATAAATAATACTTTTCAGAACTAATACCTTTAGTACAATTCACTATTCAGTAATAATATTATTCACATTATACCCTTCATAGTAAATAGACGTAGCTAGTAAATATTTGAAGCTATGATAGTAATGAATCATAAGCTCGATCAGTAGGGTAATCTTATAGCTAGGTCCTATCTTCATTTGCTTCAACAATTTAAATTTTCAACTACTAATAACATTGCCTTATCATTCCTCTTTATGAAACTACATCATATATCTCCCTAGATCATAAATATACACTACCATCTAATTTCCTTAACAGATGCACGTGTAAGGTTGTATGCTTTTTCGCGCAAATTATTAACATAATTTTGGTAATTAATTCGGCATAGCCATTAATAATGAATTAATAATTGTGAACAATGAAATTATAATGGTAACTGTGAATAATTAATGAAAATTTTATGATATTTTTTTAAAATTTAAAAGAAAATCCCAAAAGTGGCAACACTACTACAGATTCGAACTTACATAGCTGCTCTTGCATAGCTGTTATAAAAACCGCTCTCCAAGAACCCACTTGGAGAGCGGTTATGTAAAGAAATATATTAAAAAAAAAAAATAAAAAATTCTAAGACAGCGGTTCAAAACCGCTTTCTAAGGTTTAAACTTAGAAAGCGGTTTAAAACCGCTATGTAAGGGCCCATTTGTAAGATAGCGGTTCATAACCGCTATCCAAGTTCAACCTTGTATAGCGGTTCAGAACCGCTATCCTAGTGACACTTGGATAGCGGTTAAGAACCGCTGTCTAAGCTTTGGACTTGCATAGCGGTTACGAACCGCTATCTAAGAGTTTTTACCCAATTTTTTTATATCAAATCCCTAACACACCAAAAACTCACGCACACATACGCTATCAGTTCCTCTCCTCCTCCTCTCTCCTCCTCCTCTCCTCCCCCACCCGCGACGCCACCACTCCGCCGTCGTCAGCCTCGCGCCGCCCTCGTAGCCAGCCCTCCCCTGCGGCGCACCTGTCCCAGGCTGCGCCTCGCGACGCCGTCCCAGTCCGCGCCTCGCGACGCCGTCCCAGGCCGCGCCTCCACTCGTCGCCCCAGCCGCCGCCTCCGGACGCCGCCCTAGCCCTCCGCCTCTCTGCCGCCCTAGCCCGACGCCAGGTAATTACTCCAATTTCTCTATATATATATGCCTAATTTATTTATACTAGTTAATTAGCATCAAATGTGTAGATATATTTTTCTTGTTTTGTTCCAAAAAGGAAATCTGTAGCTCTTGTATATATTTTGTGTTTGATCTGAGTTTAATTTGTTCAAAGACCAGAACTTGTATAAAATATAAATTTTTTGTAGCTATGGTTGTTCTGGTTTATGTTTATGTATTCTTTAATTTGTTGATGCTCGTTTATGGGTTTCAAAGATCACAACTTGTAATTTTGCTTAGTTATGTGATTTTGATGAATGTGAATTAATATGTATAAAGTAAAAAATATGAGAGGTAAGCATAATTAGTGTAGGGAATATAATTGTAAAATTAATTTTTTTTATATTGTCATTTATGGAGATATTGATTGAACAAGGAGATGGATAGTTTCAGTAAGTCTCAATTAAGTTTGGGACAGAGGGAACAATATTTTAGGAAATGCCTTGACATGTCTTACAACTCTGCCAAAATGCCATGAATGCAAATTATATGTCATTTTTTATAATGAAATTTGTTCATTGAATTTATATATACTTCTCAAAAATATGCCTGCCTTGGGATCCATATATTATAACATCATTTTATTATTATTATTATTATTATTATTATTATTATTATTATTATTATTATTATTATTATCTTGACTTCTCAGACGACTACATTGAAGATATAATCTTGACTTCTCAGACGACTATACCTGATGAAGTAAGTTGATTTATCGATTTATTTAAATTATTATTGATTGATATATATAACATATTCGTATTAATTAATTAATTTTAAATGTAATTTGCAGTTTGTGCATAATCCTCGGATCCCGACTTACAACAAAGCTATAATTGACAAATGGAAAATAGATTGGATGGGGTATTTATACAATAGGTTATTAATATAATTTTCTTTTTGTAAGACATTACTATATAACTTTTGGCATGTAACTTATATATTAATTTGTGATGATATGATATTATTATGAATTTTTTGGTAATTAATTATATTTATTTGATGCTATGGATTAATATTTGATGGTATGGATAAATATATTTATTTGTATATAAACAGGTTTATTAAAATAAAATAGAAAATATAAAAAAAAATTATAAATCAAAGAAAGCGGTTAAGAACCGCTTTCCTAGTGAATTAAATAAAAAAAAAACGTAAATGCACTTGGATAGCGGTTAAGAACCGCTTTCTAAGTAAGGATCTTAGATAGCGGTTCGAAACCGCTTTCTAAGAAACTGACTTGGATAGCGGTTAGAAACCGCTTTCCTAGTACATAGCGGTTTTTAACCGCTATCTAAGTGTTTATCTTGGATAGCGGTTTCCTAACCGCTTTCTTAGCTTAGATAGCTGATTCTTAGAAAGCGTTTTTAACCGCTTTCTAAGTTAAAAAATAACCGCTTTCTAAGTCCTTTTTTGTACTAGTGCAAATACACTAATTACGTATATAAATTAATATGAAAACACTAAAATATAGTAATATTTAATAATATTTTAAGAAAAAAGTTGGGTAATTGTAAAATGGAATTTCTTAACTATTATATAAATAAAAATTACCAAATACAGTTCAATTATTTAAGCAATTTTAAGAACAAATAGATATTAAAATATATTTAAGACTTAAGAAATAACCCAAAATATTTTAAAATTCATTAAAAAACATAATTTTTTTTAATATACTATAAAAGAAACCTAAATATGGTAAAATAATATTTAAATAAATAAAATCTAGAAATTGTAAAATAATAGTGCCACGTTTTCTTCCTTGTGATAAGATAACATTCTTGAAAATTTCAGCTCCATGTCATTGTTAAGATCTTATCACAAATTCTGTCATTGTTTTATTGTACATGGCTCTAAAAATAATTAAAAACATTGTACCTCAATGTTATTGTCATCATTTTAAGATTTTTTTTATTTTGAAAAGTCGTTTTAAGAAATGCTTTATATACATAATTTTTCAAATAGAATACGTAAAATGTAGTGTTATTTTAAACAAAAATTTAAAAAGGGGTATAATGTACGTTAAATAAATTGTATCATTTAAAAAAAATATAATGTAATTTTAAGATTTTTTATATTTTTTAATGATACTCCTTCCGTCCCAGGATGTTGTTCACACTTGAGTTTGACACATTTTTTTAAGAAAAATGAGAGTATGTGAGTGTGGAGTTGAATAAAATAATGATAACTTTATGTTTTATTGACTTTTGTGAGGAAGAGTTATTTTTTTTTTTTAGTGTGAACAAAATTTTGGAACGTCCATTTAAGGCAAGTGTGAACAAAATTTTTGGAATGGAAGGAGTACATTTTATATAAATCGTAATTTCAACATTCAAGTATATAGTTACTGCTCATCAACAAACTTCCTGATACTATAATTTAATGTACTTATATAATATTTCGTCCTTAAGTACTAGTCAAATATCATTTTCATTGTTTAGAAACTATTCAAATAAATATCAGACTTTAGTTGATAATCAAAATATTTGTATATTTTATTTAAAAAATTCATGTAATTCAATTTCGAACTTTAGTACCAAACTTACACATTTCTGTCATAAAATAAAGTTTGCACATTTTAATTTTCAACCCAAAAATCAATGGACTGAAAATGCTTGTTTTTATGAAAAGGAAAAAAATAAAAAACCCACCAATTTTTCGCAAATCAAATTCTCAAACGCCTTAAGGTGGGTCCTCCTTTAGATGGATGGACCCTGTGTATACAAATTTGTACGTACAAAAACTCACGTGTTTAGTTATTGTGTTTCAATTTCATGACCAGGGCCTAAAAGCCCAATAATCCCTCTCTCTCTCTCTCTCTCTCTCTCTCTCACACAGCGACACACACTTTTGTTACACATATATACAACGCCACTCCTCCACCTCCAAACACCCCATTCCAAAATCTCACTCACAAACACACTTCACTACGCTTAACCCCTTTCTCTCTCCTCTCCTCTCCTCTCCTCTCCTCTCCATGGCTGAAATCCCACATCTAGCCCTCTCTCTCTCCTCATCTATATCATCGTCAAACTAGAATGGAACTCATCTTCTTGCAAGAAGATGGATTCCCATCATCTGAACCCTAAATCCCTCTTCGATGCTCTCTATTGCGAAGAAGAGCATTGGGAAAACGAACTACTAAACACCCCTTCACAAATTAACTCACCCTTAGTCGAATTTTCCGACCAAGATTTGTTGGGCGATGACGAATTGAACTCGCTACTGCACAAAGAGCAGGAAATCGAACCGCACAATGGCTTTGAGCAGGCCCCGTCTCTGGCCAAGGCCAGAGGCGAGGCGGTCGATTGGATGCTTAAAGTCATTGGGTACTATTCCTTCTCTGCTCTCACTGCGGTTCTTGCAGTTAACTATCTTGATAGATTTCTTCACACTTTCAATTGTGATGAAGAGAAGCCATGGATGTCCCAATTAGCTGCCGTGGCTTGCCTTTCTTTGGCTGCCAAAGTTGAGGAGACCCACGTCCCCCTTCTTTTAGATCTACAAGTATGTTAAAATCGAATCTTTATAACAAAATTTCGTCATTTTTCTGCCAAAATTGGATTTAATTGAGATGGGGTTTTGATTAATTTCAGGTGGAGTCGTCTAAATTTGTGTTTGAATCGAAAACGATTCAGAGGATGGAGATTTTGGTACTGTCGACGTTGAAATGGAAGATGAATCCAATCACCCCTTTTTCTTTTCTTGATCACATTGTTAAGAAGCTGGGATTGAAGGGATATAACTGTAAAGAATTTATCAGGAGATGGGAGTCTTTGCTTCTCTCTCTTGTTTATGGTAAAAATTAAAATTACGAATTTAATCAGGATTCTGTTTTGGGAGCATCTGGAAGATTGTGATGAAGTTTCTGATTCCTTTGTTGTTGCAGATTGTAGATTTATGTGCTATTTGCCGTCTGCATTGGCTACTGCTACAATGCTGTATGTTACCAGCAGTCTTGAGCCCTTTACTGGTGTGGAATATCAAGATCAACTAATACCCATTCTTGGAATAAAAAAGGTATATATCCATCTAGATTTGGTGTTGGGTGAACTAATACCTTATAATAAAACAATTAATATTCTTTAATGTAACAATTAATATTATAACTAATATATTACTTAAAACAAATAATATTATTTAGTGAAGCAATTACTATCTTTAAACTAATATTTTTTAATTAAACAACTAATATTTTTTTTAAAAATAGTATTCTCTCCGTCTTGTGATTATTTCACACTTTCCATTTCGATTCGTCTAAGCCCTAATCTTCACACTCTTAAAAAGAAACAACTCTTAATATAAATTTTCATATTTTAATATAATCACTTTATACACTAAAAAAATATAATTACTTTCATTTGTTGAATAGTAAAAATATGGTTTTTTTTTTCTCTTGATCACAAATTTTTGTATGCCTAAGCGCCGTATTTGGATTTTGAGTCCAATTTCAAATTAATGTTGACTTTTTTCAAAACACAACATTAATTTAAAATTGGATTTAAAATCCAATTGCATGTTATGCATTCAAGTAAACACAGGAACCACTTTTTATTAATAATTGTGTCCGGTATAAATACGAGGATAGAGTTGAGATGAATGGAGTATATATACACTGTATGTATACCCTCTCTCTCCCTCTATATATGTTTTTCTTGATTTTGACTCCTAATGAGAATTAATGTGAAATGAAACAGGAAAAAGTGGAAGAATGCTGTAGGCTAATAGAGAAGGTGGCCACTGATGTTGACTTTTACTCATCTCATTGCAAAAGAAAATATGGATTATCAAACCCTGGCCCTGGGAGTCCCAAAGGGGTGGGAGATGTGTGTTTTAGCTCAGATGATGACTCCAATGATCCATGCCTACTTACTTCATCATCAGTCTCTTCATCACCACAGCCTCTGTGCAAGAAAATCAAGACCAAATAATGCAATTTCTTTAATTTAATTTAATTTCCTGCTTGAATTATCATAGATGAGCTATATTATATATAGGTGAATTTTGGATATAATTTAATGTTGAGTAATAAGATTTTGTATGAAATCTGGATATGGGAAGCATCCATCCTTTCATGTTTGTATTTGAGTCCAAAAATCAAAATCCCACCTTCATAGGAAGATAATGATTTATGGACCATTGCAATGATCACATGTATTTGTGTATATTTTTGTCTCTCAACAATGGTGGGGTATGCAAATCTGGCTCGACTAAAGTAAGCATACAATTTTCATCCCTTCATTTTCAACTCAAGCACTGATTTTAATTTCAGTATTTCTTTTTATATTAGTCTTTTTCAATAATATTTAATATCAATAAGATAATAGAAATTTGAGTAACACATGTAAGTACAGTGTATTGCGTGGAGAACTAATAATGTTCAATGAAAATGTTTAATTGTTCAATGAAAATTAATAATTCTAATTAATTGATATCATTTAATAAAAATAACTATACTCGCCAATAAGAATAATTGATTTCATTGCAAAATACATTTTAGTTGAACGTCACAATTGATGTATATTTGAATTTGCCATGAGAGTTATATATATATAGAGAGAGATTCTAAATGTGAGGTGGAATTGTTGTAGATTAGGACTGATATTTGGGAGTATTATTATTTTATTTATGAGGCGAAAATTAGTAGTTTGACAAGGATTTTGTGAAAACATAAGATTTGAGTGTTTTAGAGGTAGAGAAAGGGACGTATGGGAAAATGTTGAATTTGTTTGCATGTGAAGGAAGAATGTGTCGGCCACTGAGCTGAGTATAATGAAATCCAATATTTTATCACCACTTTCTAAATATTTCTCTAATTATTTACAATATTACTAAATTTATTTATAAATAATCATTTTATTTATAAATGAATTCCACAGTATTCCATAATACTCTCCATTGTATCTACTTTATCAATAAATTAGTACTTTTTAAAATCTGTGGCAAACATTTTATGTCTATTTATATTGTATTGAATGGAAGAAGTAATATTTTTTAAAAACTCGTGACAAATTTTTTTATCTCCACTTATATTGGATAGATGATGTACTTCATCTCTCCCACTAAAATATCCCTACTTTCGATTTTGATTTGGTTTAAATTATAGTAATTTCTATATTAAAAGTTTGTAAATTATTTTTTAAAAAAAACTCTTATTTAACACATAATTTATTATAAACAGGTTTCATAATATGAAATTTATATCATTACATTCATTTACTGATACCATTACATGCATTCACTGATATTATTAAACTTTCAAACTGAAATCACAATATAAAATATTATAGTATCAGTAAACACATTTAATAGTATCAATAAATGCATGTAATGATATTAATTTCATACTATAAATAAATTTCACAAAACACCTATTCCTAGTTTAAAGCATGAGAGAATGCTATTTTTTATTATGTTATTATTTTTATTTTTGAATTCAATAAATAAGGACATGTCAGAAAATTTATAAGATATATCCAAACTTTTATGCATTATTAATGATGTTTATTTGTTAGGTCAAATTCAAAGTGTGATCATAGACAGAAATAGTATATTATACACATAAATAACTTCATATAAGTGCTCATACACAAGTTTAATGGTAGATTATAAAGTTTAACACAAAATACATATACCTTACAATAGAGTATAAAAATTTGTGTTGATATTGTGCACCGATTTTTTTTTTTTAACCATTCATGAGACAATGTATTTGTTGATGACCTTAATCCAAATTGATAATTAGTGGTTGTTTTGCTCTTATAAGATCATTAAACAAGAATATAATCAAAGATTAAAGCTGGATTTTTATAAGTAGGAATTGAGAGAGAAATTTGCAAGAGTTTTGTCTATTTTTGAATTAAGTAACCCCTTTTCTTATTACCCCATGAAGGGTATTTATAGATGTACAAGCAAGTAGGAGGTGTCACCTCCCTAATCATCTTCATTTACATTGTGACAAGTGTTAAGACACTTGTCATCTCCTAAGCTATTACATCTTTACACAATAACAAGTGTTAAGACACTTGTTTGTTCCTAATGTAATGCCTAATTATTGGGATTTCTGATGATCTTCCGAGGTGCCCTCTTGCTCGCCTGCTCGCCTCTGGTTGGGTCTTTGTGTCTTCTTGGTCTGGCTGTTCGCCACCTCCTTGTGGCTTTCGTGACCAGTTGCTCGCCTCCTAGCCTCTATGACCAGCTGCTCGCCTACTTGATCTTGGTCTTCAAACCCAGTTGCTCGCCTCCTAAGGTGTGAAGTCCCCGCTGGTCGTCCTCTTCATTTATTATTTTCATTCTTGATCTCTTAATCTCATTATTTTAACATTTTTATTTCTAATCTTGTTGCTCGGCTGTTCGCCTATCAACAATGCCCTCTAGTTTGGCATATAAGGATAAATTTTATCTTTTTTTGTCAAACTATAGGATAGGCTAAATTATTCAACAGGAGGCGAGCAACAGTGAAATTGTCCTTAATTTCTTGTAGGGAGCGAGCAACAGGTTTTTGAATCTTTGGGCGGGAACTTCTGGAGCGAGCAACAGGGAACGACGTTTGGTCTAGCGTCATTTCGTTTCTCGAGGCGCAGAATTCGAAGCGACATGACGTGGCCTGCCCACGCATGCGCTCCTAAAATTGCATATAGGGGCCTCAATTTTTCATTTTCCTCACTTTCGCCCTCGAATCCATATCTATAAATAGTTCTCTTCTTCTTCTTTCTTTTCTTTTTCACGAATTCTCACAGAGAAACTTCCATAGCTGATCTTTCGAAGCTTTTCTTCCCGATTTCTTCCTTTTTTCGTTGATTTCTTCAAATCAGAAGGTTAATTCTTTAGTTTCTTTGTTTTGATATTGCATTGTGCTTTCAATTTCACACTTTTTCCTTTCGATTTTTACTTTTTCGCCATTATCGCCTTTGCCGCCGCCGCATCGCTGCCGTCTTCTTCTTTTTGAGATACGCCACCCTTGGCGCCATCACTAAAGTGTTTTCTTTTTTATTGATTCTAAAATTTTTCTGAAATGGCATCCCCTTCATCAAGTAATACCCTCTCCGTCGAATTTGTTGGACGAAACCCAGAAAAAAGACCCTTGGAAGTTGAACCGTCGAACCCTGCTCCTCGCCGCTCGCTTCGGCGAGCAGTTAGGCAAAACCCTAGGACCCTGCTCGTTGATGAGGATACAGGCTCCGAAGCGAGTTCTGTTGTTCGCTCCGTTGACGAATTTTATGCTGTGGACAGCTCGGGCGAGCAGGACGTCCAAGGTCCTGTTGCTCGCTCCTCGCCTCCTAAAGGTACCTCCTCGGACTTGGGCGAGGACTCTGCTGACGTTGCTGCTGAGATAGAGGAGATGAGTCTCCCTAGAGATGTGGGAGCGAGCAGTGGGCACCAGACTAGGAGCGAGCAGGTGGCCCACTCAGGGAGCGAGCAGTTGGGAGTTACGTGGGAATTTCTTCGGGAGATAAACTTCCCTGTTACGAGGCCAACTCCTGAATCTCTCATTCCTAAAGCTGTGATCCGGAGGCAAGAGTGGATCGATTATGCAAACAAGTATCACAACACCTTTCCTACTCCGCCAAGGCCAATTATGGAGGCCCGGGAATCTCTGTATATGGCAGGAAGGGTAGCAAGTGTAGTTACGGAAGAAGATCTGGTCCGGATACGGTCCCGCTACCGTATTCCGTATGATATTCATTTGTACGCCCCCAACCAGGAGAGAGAGCTGATAACCCACATCCGGGCTGCACTGCCATCAACTTAGACATCCTCAACGCGGGATTCCCTCTTCATTTGCATCCGGTGATTGGGCGGTTCTTGGAAGATATGAATCTGGCGATCACCCAAATCACCCCAAATGGATGGAGTACCCTATTAGCCTTCATCACACTTTTTGGACTGGAAGGCTACAAAAATAAGATTAGTACAGTAGAGATTCATTATGCAATGATGATCTCCTCGGCTGTCCATGAAGAGGGTCTCGGGTGGTATTATCTTAAAGCCCGCAGCGGCGTGAAGCTAATTGAGGGAGTGCCCTACAAAGTTAAAAGTTGGCACAAACAATTTTTCTTCATCGGCGGCGATTGGCGGGCGTCTTCCAATTTCTCAGGGGAACTAGGGCGTATAAATTCCCCTACGCATTTTGGCGAAATTCGGCGTAGGTTTTGTTCTTTAGTTCATCATGTTGGGAAAATAGGGGTGCCCGGAATCTATTCGGGATGAAATTTAAATACGAATTTAAATACAATTATTACTAGCATGAATTAATCCTAATTAATTCAAATAATAATTCCAACAACTAATTTTCATCATGCATGTTGAATTAATTTCACATATTAACTATGGCGGAATAAACAAGTAAATATGTGATTAACGTACCTCTTGTAGACTTGGCCTTTAAATAAACGGGACAATCACGATCTCGCTTTATCAACCCAAAAACCTTCTCAAGTATTTCCCTTTCGCCTTACTTGATCACCGGTGGGAGATGCTTTCAAGTAATTTAATAAACTAAGGAAAAAGAAAAATATCTATGCTCTTGATTTTTCCAACACACGGAATTATGTACTTGGGGATGAAATAATCATCCCCTATTTATAACTATGAGTGGCCGAAAATTTGATGAATATTTGGGCTTGGAAAAAATCTTTTCTTAGACTCTAAGAAATCTTGAATATATCCCATATATTCTTTTCTCCAAAATAAAATATTCCACAAAAATCTCACTCACCTTGTTATAGGGTGATTTTCGAAAATTACAATAAGAAATCCAAAGATTTGGATCTTCTTGAATATATGAGATATTCTTGTATTCCTAGAATACATATCTTCCATAATATCTTTCCAAGAAAATCAACAAAATCTTATTTCTTTTTGTTTTTCTTATTTTCGAAATTTTCTTGAAAAAATCAGCATTTATATAATCTTTTTATTTTAATCACCTTATCATTATTGGGCTACTTAATGGGCTACTTGAGGGGCCTTAAGGAGAATTAAGATTGGACCTCCTAATGGACTTCTGAATTTCAATATTGAGCCCCAATATAATTCAGCCCATTAATATTAATTATTACCACTAATAAATTAATATTGCACTATCCATCTTAATCCATATTACGATAATATGGGCTCCCGGTTATTATTTCCCGCGTTTAAGATTATCAAGTCCATTAATTAATTAAGCTTCTGAATAACTCTAAATTAATTAACATCTTTCACCTTGGAGTAAAGACAGCTCAACATTATTATTCGTACCGAAGAAACTAATTCTTCACTTGCAAGATTTGGTACAATAAAACTTCTGAGCCCACCAAGGGGACTAATCACACGAGCCGTACTCGCACGCGTTTCTCCGTATTGAATCTTAGCAATCGTCGTATGATTAATATTACTGCCCAAGACACAAAGTTCGAAGTCACAATGATTCTCACCCAACATGAATCAAAGCAGTAACCATTAAGCACACACGGTCCTATTTAAGGGACGGAGATTAAGAAATCAACAACCACTGAGGTCTAATTCTTCACATTTCAGAACAGAAGAATTTATCCTCGCTGTAGGTCCTCTTCAACACATACTAAATGTGCTAGTGCAATCTCTTAGTCAAGACAGACCAATCTGAGCCTTACACATCGACCTTTCACGGCGGATTGTTCAATTCCACCTAGGTCGTGAAAATGTACATTTAGTTACAAGTATACTGTTAATGTTGTCTTCCGTGATCGGGTATCACCACATTAACTACAATGTAACATGTACTATATATTGAACGGTTTGCAATAGAAATTCAACATTCAATCATATCTAAAGCAAATGTGATAAAAGAATTATTCTCATAAATCGAGTGTTTGATACACGAGTTATACAAAGTAATAGCATACTTTCACGTATAACTCCAACAATCTCCCACTTATACTTAAAGTCTGCTTTTAGTATACATCACGCATGTCTTAGTGTAGTAGCTCTACGTGACATCTCATGTCAACCTACACTAACCTAATAATTCCTCCCACTTATACTTAAAGCAGATTGGCAATAATCTTGACTCCCATTCCATCCACATGTCTCTCGAATGTATTCAGAGGCAGACCCTTTGTGAATGGATTTACTAGGTTGTCCCCGACGCATATCTTTGCCACCTCTTTATCTCCTCTCTTAACGATTTCTCGTATAAGATGGTGTTTTCTTTCAATGTGTTTGCTGGCCTTGTGGGCTCTCGGTTCCCTTGAATTTGCAACTGCCCCGACATTGTCACAAAAGACAGTTATCTTGTCGGGCAAATTCGGAACTACGTCCAAGTCCACTAAGAAGTACTTGAGCCAAACCGCTTCTTTCGCTACTTCACAAGCAACTACTTATTCGGCTTCCATGGTCGAATCTGCGATGCATTTCTGCAAATCGCTTCTCCATGTCATGGCTCCTTCTCCCATGCAAAACACACTACCCGAGGTAGGCATTTTGGAGTCTATGTCTGATTGGAAATTTGAGTCCGTGTATCCCATGGGAATTAGATTGTCTGATTGTTAAATCAGCATTCCATACTAAGTTCTTTTCAGAAACTAAAGAACGCATTTAATTGCAATCTAATGTGCTTTCCCGGGGTTACTTTGATATCTTGCCATCATGCCCACGGCAAGGCAGATATCCGGTCTCGTACACAATATTGCATACATAAGACTTCCTACGTCCGAAACGTACGGAACGTCTTTCATGTCATCTATCTCCACTTGCGTCTTAGGGCATATTTCTTTAGATAGATGGATTCCGTGCCTAAAAGGTACAAAACCTTTCTTGGAATCTTGCATGCTGAAATGCTTCAAAACAGTGGCTTTGTATGAAACTTGCGATAAACCCAACATCCTCCTCTTGGATCTCGAGTGAACTTGATCCCAAGGATGTGACCGGCTTTCCCTAAGTCCTTCATATCAAACTGATTTGACAGCCATACCCTTACGTCTGACAATACCTTTACATTGTTTCCAATGAGCAGAATATCGTCTACGTATAATACTAATAATACCACCGCAGTTCCGTCACACCTTTTATACACACAACTTTCAAACTTGTTTTGATCACAAACCCATAAGACTTAATAACTTGATCAAAACACTGGTTCCAAGTACGCGACGCTTGCTTAAGTCCATAAAATGGATCTCTTAAGCTTGCATACGAGGTGCTCTTGACCTTTTTCAACGAAACCTTTGGGTTGTTGCATATAGATCCCATCAAGACTTCCGTTAAGGAAAGCTGTCTTGACATCCATTTGCCAGATCTCGTAATCTAAGTGTGCAGCGATCGACAAGAGAATACGGATGGACTTAAGCATAGCTACAGGCCACAGGCCACAAGCCTTGCTTTGAAGGTCTCTACCCTTCCGTCCGGTCCTCTTTTTCTCTTGTACACCCACTTGCATCCAATGGGCTCTACCCCATTAGGTGGATCAACCAACTCCCACACTTGATTATAATCCATCGAACCCACCTCGGTTTCCATTGCGGTTTGCCACACTTCCGCGTCTTTGTCTTGGATTGCCTCGTCGTACGTTCATGGGTTTGATTCATCGCCGGGAATCAAATCTGAAGATTCTCCAATTCCCATGAATCCCTCGGGTTGCCTTGCAATCCTCCCACTACGACGGGGTTCCGGTTGTGAAGGTATGACGTGTGGTATATCATCTTGTATACTTGGTATAGGAGTTTGCCCTCTTAACTCGTCTAAGGTAATCTCACTTCTGGGCTTTCTTTTGTTCATATAGTCTTCCTCCAAGAATTTAAAGTGCGAACTAATCACGATCTTTTAATCCTTGAGACTATAGAACATACACCCTTTCGTTCCCATGGGATATCCTATAAACAACCTTAATTCCGAACATGGATCCAATTTACCGGCTTCCTTGTCTAGCACGTATGCCGGACAACCCCAAATCTGCAAGTGTCTTAGACTGGGCTTGCGCCCCGGTCCACAATTCCATTGGGGTTTTAGGAACCGATTTGGATGGCACCAAGTTTAGAATATAAGTCATTGTTTCCAAGGCGTTACCCCAAAACGACTTGGGTAAATCCGAATAACTCATCATGGATCTGACTATTTCTAAAAGAGTCTGGCTCCTTCGTTCCGCCACACCGTTCTATTGAGGGGTTCCCGATGTGGTCAATAGGGATACAATTCCTTCTTCCGATAGGTAGTTCAAGAATTCATTGCTAAGGTATTCGCCTCCACGAACAAATTGTAGAGACTTGATACTTCTTTCCCTATGCATCATAAGGTAGATGTATCCGTATCTTGAGTAATCATCAAATTACTCATACCTCTTCTTGCTATGATCGTCATTGAACCACACATATCGGTATGAATGAGTTCTAACACTTCCGTAGTTCTATTCCCCTTGGCTCCAAATGCCCTCTTGGTCTGTTAGGATAAAAATTGTTAGTTTTGATGAGTTAAAACAAACCAGAAGATGTAATAGGACCATCTGGACCTGTTAGCCAGATGATGATCTAGATTAGGACTTAGTCTAGGGGGAACTGCCAGACCAGAAGACTTCACCAGAAGAGTCACCAGAAGACTCCATCAGAAGACTTCACCAGATGAGATCAGACCAGAGGCAGAGGACCTTCCCCAGACCAGACGAGTCCGGACCAGACAAGTCTGGTAGAACATAAGATGCTCAGTTTGATCCCCTGACTCTACTGAGTATTCTGGTTCTTGACCAGATGAGGACCAGAAGACACCGAGGTTGCCTGGTGTCTGGTCTTGCCTTCTCTATTGAGAATCAGAGTTAGGCAGAGGAAGCTATTGACCGTTGGTGATTCAAATCAAGTCAACAAGATCAGGATTGGAAAGTATTTGAAGATAATCAATCCAAGGATCCCACCAACCCAATCAATCAATTAGGGAATTGATTGATTGAGGCTTCCTTATATAGAGGATCTGATTGGATTAGCCCTCCAACGGCTAGCCCTAATCTCCTCTATATATACAAGAGTGCAGTTCAAGAAAAAGCTCTAGAGACTCTACACGCGCACATAGCATACTAAGCTTTTTGATCACTACGCATTTGCACTCACTTTGTTCTTAATTACTCATCCAACTCGTAAGGAGTTTATATACTCAACCTGTTCATCTTGTTAGACAAGGTTGGAGTAAGTTTGTCTTTAGATCGAAGTTAGATCTAAAGAGATTGTAAGAAGGTGCTGGTACTTCGGAAATTCCAGTAAGTAGTGAGTTTGTTGGTTGGATAGTGAGACCCCTTTGATCAAGGGAGAGTGGACGTAGGATATTCAGATTCGAACCACTATAAATACGGTGTTATTTATTGCTTTCTTTAATACCTGTTGTTTATTATTTGTGCTCTTAGAAAATATTTTCTCTAAAGATATTTTGGTTTTAAAGGCTTCCGCAATTAATCTATCTAGTGGAACCAACAAGTGGTATCAGAGCAGTGTGTCCAACGACCACTGCTTTGTAAAGCTTTTGGTGGTCACCGGGCAGATCCATTGCTCTTAAAGTACTTTTGTTAAAGTTCTTATTATTTCCCAAATTTTATTTAAAATGTCTGCAAAATCTTCTTATAAGAGTCGCAAATTGCCAGAATTCTCTTTTGAGGATTACAGCCACTGGAGTTTCATGATGAGCAATCATCTTGGAGCTATTCACCACCGCATGCTAGATGTGGTTGAAAGTGGCCCCATACAATTTTACTGGACTCCTATTGATAGTGGCAGGTCAGAGTCCAGAGAAGAAACTAGCGATCCTGCAGAGGATAGAGTTCCCAGACAACGAATCCTCAAAAAGAAAGAAGAACTTGACAACGATGAGAGAAAGCTATATAACCTGGACCAGGTGGCAAGAACCGAGATAATCAACACTCTCACCAAGGAGGTAATAGAGAAGGTCAGAACCTGTGTCACTGCGAAGGAGATGTGGGACAAACTTGCAATTCTCTGCGAGGGAACGGAGAAGATTAAAGATAACAAGCTCCAGGTTGTTCAACACTCGTTTGATACGTTCAAAATGAAACCAGACGAGACCATAGACCAGCTGGACATGCGCCTCACAAACCTCCTAAACAAGGCTAGTGCCTTAGGTAAGACCTACTCTGAAAAGGAAATTAATAGTAAAATTTTGCGTTCACTAACTAGCAGGTGGAGAATCAAAGTTACTGTGATCAAGGACAACAAGGTTCTCAATAATATGGATCATCATCTTCTGTTGTCTGATCTCAAAGCTTACGAATATGATCTTCAAGAGGAGGATCAAACAGAAGAGGTTTCCTCTTCTGGCCAGAAAGGAGTTGCATTCTCTTCAACTCTCAAGCCTGATGTCAAGCCAAAGGAGTCTACTGCAGATGACTTGAGCCTCAAGGAGCAGGTAGCACTTCTAACTCGTAAATTAGATAAAATGAGTTCAAAGTATGGCAGGTACAAAAGGCATTGGAAGGAGTCTACCAGAGACAGGAAGAGTTCTTTCAAGCCTGCAGAGAAGGAGAAGACATCTGGAGACTCAAGGGAGACCAGATTCAGAACTCCAGAGAGGAGGAGAGATGACAACCCTGGCAGCTCTGGGAAATCAGATTATCAGATGAGGGATGGTAGCTCTGGCAGACCTGACTACCAGAGGAGAGAGAGTAGTCCAGCCAGATCAGACTACAACCAGAGGAGGAGAGAGCCAAGTCCTAGTCCCAGAGGAGACAATGCCTGCTACACATGCAACAAGACTGGTCACTACAGTTATGATTGTCCTCAGCTTACTCCTAGGGAAAGAGAAGAGAAAAGAATCAAGAGAGATAGGAGATATGCAGATAATAGGGCATTGCTGGCAGAAGTAGAGGAGGAGGATACTAGTTCCAGTTCTTCTTCTTCTGACTTTGGATCAGATGATGATGTGTGTCTCATGGCAGACATCACTGAGGTAAATGAAACTACTCTAGTTTTATCAAATTCCAAATGTACTGAATCCTCTAATTCATCTGGTAACTCCAGAGAGTCTGATATGCAACAAATGCTATCAGATCTCCAAAATTGTGTCCAACTTTGTCAAAAACTTGAGAAAGAGAATGGTAGGCTCAGAGCTGAAGTTCAATCACTCTCTCATGAGCACAAATCCACCAGAGAACTCATGAAAGATCATTCCAAAGAAGTCTCTGAACTTCAGGATAAGATCACAGAAAGAGATACTCTGGTAGATCAACTCATGAAAGAAAGGACCTCTCAAGAAGATGAGATCAATGAACTCAGAGCCAAATACCAGACTCTTATCAAGGGAAAACAAGTTGCTCACAACATAGAGGAGATACCTATGCCCAGAGAAGCTCCTAAGATACCATCTGTTGTATCTATCATATCAGAGTCTTCTCAGCGCATTTGTGATAAGAGTGGTTTAGGGTATTCTGGAATTACCACTAAAACTCATAAATACCTTTATAATAAAGACAAGTCTGTAAGAGCTGGTAAATTGGTAGAAATCTGGAATGATAAAGACTTAACTGGTAATGGTTACAAGGTGGTTCACAATCCTGATTGGAAAAGGAATCACTCTGTTAATCACATAACAAATGGTCCAGAAGAGTTGACTATTCTGGAAGAGAAAATGCTAGAGAATAAGTGTCAACAAGGGGAACCATTAAAGATTGATGGTTCTGTGAACAATGAGTCCCAAGGAGTAGAAATTACTCAAATTGGAGGACCCCAGAGAAATCCTCAAAGGGAACCTAAACAGATTAGGGGACCTCAAAGGAAACACTCAAGAAAGGGGAATACCAATCAGAGTAACAACTACCAGAGAAGGAACAATGTTCAACAGAACCAGGTACCCCAGAGACAATTTTCTCAGAGGAATCAATTCCAGAATAGGTATACTAGAAGGAACTATAATCACCAGAGCAAGTCTAATTATCAGAACCAGAGGAGGTCTTCCAGACCCATCTATAGAAAACCAACTGATCTGGGTAGTTATGACACCAGAGATGGTTCTTCTAGGATGTACCCTTACAACCAGACCTTTAAGACCATGTCTTTGAGGCAGGCCATTCCAAAGGCCAGATTTGAGAAAAGGTACACCAGACCTGTTTATAGGAAAGGTGTCCTTATCAGACCAGTAGCTAAATATGTCATTGTCAGAGGACATGTGCTGGTAGATAGATTTGGAAGGAAGATAAGATCTCCTCATCCATCAAGGGATGATCTTTATCTATGGATTCCTACAAAACCTGCAACTAACCAATCAGGACCCAGCACTAGTAGGTGGCCTAATTGATTTCTCTGCAGGTAGATAAGAGCCCATTGGAGAAAGGACTTTCAAGCAACCATGTCTGGTACATTGATAGTGGATGTTCCAAGCACATGACCTTCCAGAAAGATAATCTCCAAGATTTCAAGTCATTGAATGGACCAAGAGTGATGTTTGGTGACAACAACTATGGTGTCACCAGAGGAGTTGGAAAGTTGACCTTCAATGGAGTATCTGTAGATGAAGTCTACTACGTAGAAGGACTCAAGCATAATCTGCTTTCAGTATCCCAATTCTATGACAAGGGATACTCAGTGAAGTTTTCTAGTGATTCATGCACTGTTTTCTCTTCTGATTATAATGATATTTTGCTAATAGGCTTGAGGAAGGGTAACATTTATCTTGCAGAGTTTAACAGTTGCCCAAGAAATGCTTGCCTAGTTGCAAAAGGATCTGCAGAGAATAGCTGGATTTGGCACAAGAGATTGTGTCATCTTAACTTCAAAACACTGAATAAGATTGCCAGAAAAGGTCTCATTCGAGGTCTTCCTAATGAAGTGTTTAAGAAGGATCAGGTTTGTGGTTCATGCCAGAAGGGTAAACAACCCAAGACTTCCTTTAAGGATGTCCAGAGCACAACCACAACCAGAGTACTTCAACTACTTCACATGGACCTGTTTGGACCTGTTTCTCCTCTTAGTTTCAGTGGAAGGAAGTACACCTTAGTAATAGTAGATGACTTTTCAAGATACACTTGGGTAGTGTTCTTGTTTAAGAAAAATGAAACTATGACTAAGTTGCCAGAGTTCTTCAAGCAGATTCAGAATGAGCAGAACCAGAGCATAGTCAGAATCAGAAGTGACAAAGGAACAGAGTTTTTGAATTCACACATTGCAGATTACTGCAAGGATCATGGGATTTTTCATGAGACATCTGCTGCCAGAACACCCCAACAAAATGGAGTAGCAGAAAGGAGGAATAGGACCCTCAAAGAAGCTGCAAGAACACTTCTGGCAGAATACAGCACTCCACAGAGATTTTGGGCAGAGGCCATCAATACAGCTTGCTACACTCAGAACAGATGCCTGATTGCCCAGAGACATAATAAGACTCCATATGAGGTATGGAAAGGTAAAACCCCATCTGTTTCATATTTTCATGTTTTTGGATGTAAGTGTTTCATCCATGACAATGGGAAATCTAAATTAAGAACCTTTGATGCTAAAGTGGCTGATGGAATATTTTTAGGATATTCCAGCACCAGTAAAGCTTTTAGAGTTTTTAATAAGAATTCACTTTCTGTGGAGGAAACACCTCATGTTGTTTTTAATGAATCTACTTTTGAGTTCAAGGTGGATTCTAAGTTTTCTGATGAGACCCTGAATCAGACTACACCCAGAGTTATCAAAGTCAATCCACCTGTTCTTGATTCAGATTCAGATTCAGATGATGACCCATCTCCTGGTTCTCTGAAGCAGCAGCCTTCACAAGGAGCAGAACCAGAAGAGGTTGGAACTCCTATAGGGGGAAGCTCCTCTGCAGGTGGTGATAATCACCAAGGTACTGCAGAAGATGATCAACCAGGCAAGACCACGGGAAGGAGGACCCTGGTTGATCACCCCAATGACCTAATCCTTGGAGATCCAACTAAGGGTGTCCAGACTAGGAGAACTCTTAACTTAGCTGCCTTATTCAGTTGCTATGTGTCCTTGATTGAGGCCAAGAACATCAAGGAGGCACTGAAAGATTCAAATTGGATTATTGCAATGCAAGAGGAGTTGAATCAATTCACCAGACAGGATGTTTGGGAGCTGGTAGACAGACCAAGACATCAAAAGGTGATAGGCACTAAGTGGGTTTTCAAGAATAAGAAAGATGAGAATGATGTCATTACTAGGAACAAGGCAAGGCTAGTGGCTCAGGGCTATTCTCAGTCTGAAGGAATAGACTATGATGAGACATTTGCTCCTGTTGCCAGACTAGAAGCCATCAGATTGTTCTTAGCATATGCTGCTCACATGAAGTTCAAAGTATACCAGATGGATGTGAAATCTGCCTTTCTTAATGGGATTCTCATTGAGGAAGTGTATGTGGAACAACCTCCTAGTTTTGAACAAGGTGACAAGGTGTTCAAGCTTAAGAAAGCTCTTTATGGGCTGAAGCAGGCACCCAGAGCATGGTATGACACTCTGTCTCAATTTCTTCTGGACTATGGTTTTACTAAGGGTAAGATTGATAGAACCTTGTTTAGGAAAAAAGAAGGAAAGGACATCCTTCTGGTCCAAATATATGTTGATGACATCATATTTGGATCCCCTAACAAGAAGCTGTGTGAGAAGTTTGGTGAGCTCATGCAGGGACAGTTTGAGATGTCCATGATGGGAGAGATGAATTACTTTTTAGGTTTGCAGGTTAAGCAATCAGAGAAGGGAATTTTTATTAATCAAGCAAAGTACACCAGAAACATGTTAGAGAAATTTGGAGTAGGATCTAGCAAAGCAGCCAAGATCCCTATGATGACAAATTTCAACATGGATCCAGATGAGTCTGGAGAGAGTGTGGACCAGACTCAGTACAGAGCACTTATCGGTTCTCTTCTGTACCTGACTGCAAGCAGACCAGATATTACCTTTGCTGTTGGAGTTTGTGCCAGATTTCAAGCTAATCCCAAGAAAAGTCACTTGGAAGCAGCAAGGAAGATTTTGAAATATCTTAAGGGAACAGTGAATTTAGGATTGTGGTATCCTGCAGATGACAATTTGGAATTGAGTGGCTATTCAGATTCAGATTATGGTGGATGCAGAATAGATAGGAAATCTACAAGTGGAACATGCCAATTTCTAGGGAATAAATTGGTATCCTGGTTTTCTAAGAAGCAGACTTCAGTTGCTACATCAACAACAGAAGCAGAGTACATGGCTGTAGGGAGCTGTTGTTCTCAACTACTTTGGATTAGTCAACAACTTAGGGATTACCAGATTAGAGCCAAGGATATTCCTATATTCTGTGATAGTAATAGTGCCATTGCAATTACCCAGAATCCAGTTCTTCATACCAGGTGTAAACATGTTGATATAAGGCATCATTTTATCAGAGATCATGTTGAGAAGGGAGATATAAGGATGGAAAAGATTGCAACAGAGAAGCAGAGAGCAGATATCTTAACCAAGCCTTTGGCAGAGACCAGATTCAGAGAGTTAGCTTTTGAGTTAGGATTGTTGGATCCAGAGACAGATTTGTTTTAGGGGGAACATCAGAGAAGTATCCTTTATTTCTACTTTATTGCATATTCTTTATTTCGTTTAAAACTAACATACCTGCATATTAAACATATCAGAGAAGGTACCAGATAAGGTATGCACCAGGTGACACTTGTCCCAGATGAGGTGCTGAGTCAAATGTCCAAAGTCTTCTCTGACCTGGACCAGATGAGTTCCATCAGAGGAGATGTAGCTGTGGTTTCATCTGGTTACAATATCAGGTGACAGGTATGCTTTTACTTCTCTGGCCTCTGATCATTGGGATACACTTTTCAAATTAGTAAATACACTCAAAACCTTTCAACTTTGGAGTGTATTTAAGACTAGGGTATAGGGCCTAGGCAATCATTTCGCTTTTTCTCTTGACTGCCACAAAACCCCTTTATGCCCCGTCCCAATGACTATGCCAACGCACCAGATTAAATCTGTATCTTGTCTTTCTTTGTGGCCATCGGATTTAATCACTGTGCAAAATGTCAATCAATTCAAATATTGATTTTGTTCCCTAATTTAATTTTAGTATTACACGTGTTCACACTTCATTTATTACTCGAACCACGCGTATTACCCTATTTAAATCTAATTTTCTTACAATCTGTCCTTTCACGTTTTCATACTTTCACACCCTAACCTCTCTCTGCAAAGTTTTTTTTCTCTCTCTCTCTCTCACAGATATGGCTCCCCCGTGCAATTTTGACCATGAATTAATGATGAAGAAACTCAAAACGGAGATGGTGGTTGACTTCTACACCACCAAGAACTCGTCTGCACTTGCTATTTTGGAACTTTTGAGGAGATCCGGAGTTGAGAAGTTGATCTCCACCATTCCCAGAGATTTTCGTACCCTTGACGGTTATGCGGCCCAGTTTTTGGTTCGCATGAAGATCAATGAAGACCATATTTCTACAAAGATTGACAGAGAAGATTTGGTGTTTTCCAAGCATGATTTATGTGCCCTGTTTGGAAACATTTCCGCGGAAGGAGTGGATCCTTTAACCTACAAGGAAGATGATATTGTGGGTTCCTTCAAACTGTTTGCTCGTTCCTCTTGCCAGAATATCACGAAGGGATTTCTGGATAAGCATCTGAGGCAAAAGTTCAAGGTACTTTTTGACATAGTTGTTAAGGTGTTGATGTGTGAAAATCACAGCACAGATGCGATCTTTAATGGAAGAATGTGTGTGATGAGAGCTTTGTATGACGGCGTCCAATGCAATTGGGCAGAATTCTTTTGGGGCGTCTTGAGGAAGAATAAGACGAAAGTTAACAAGGAAGCTTGTCCTTCCATTCCAGGGGAGATGCAGTTTTATTTCACTGCTAATGTTTCGTTGGGTACGAAACTTACCTTGATTTTGGACTCCTTGCTTCCAGAGAAGAGATGGAAGGAGTCTTGGTGCAAAGGATTTCACAAGTCTAAGGTGCTATTCTCTAAGGATGGTCCCCTTCATGGCCATCCTGACTCTGATGGAGAAGAAGCCATCCCTACCCCTCCTCTTCAGGCAGTACCCTCACCTGCAAAGGGGCAGAAGCAGCAGCCAAGGCAGAAGGCCCAGAAGAAAGCTGCTGGTGCAACTGGTTCCTCAACCATTGCCTTTTCTGGTTCCTCTGAGGAGGACCAGATTCCCCTTCTTAACATTCTTAAGAAGAAGGGTGGTGATGATGATGAAGCTGTTAAGGCTGGGGCAGCCAAGCGGAAGAGGCCGGTGGAGGCCAAGAAGAAATCTGCCAAGAAGCCAAGGACTGGCAGAAGAGCTCCCAAGAAAACCCTTCTGGTGGATGAGCCATCAGAGGAAGAAGAGGAAGAGGAGGTTGAACCTCTTAAGAGGAAGCCCAGGGCCAAGAGGACAATTCTACAGGATCCTAACTCTGGATCTGATCTTGGTGAGGCCCTAGAGAGAGCTATTGATGAAGCTTCCCAGTTTATGGAGGATACTCCAGAGCTCGTTGTGCCTGCTGGTGTTGACCCAGCAGAGGTAAACCCTTTCTTACCCTCCTCTACTTCCATTGATCTTGTCTCCCCCTCTACCTCCCAACCAGATACTCAAACACATCCCATCTCATCTGCTCCTGGTGTTCCTTCATTCTCACCAGAGCAGACTCTCCCAGACACACCTACATTCTCTACCTCAACCATTCCTCAAACACCTTCTCCCCCATCTTCCCATATACCTCTAAACACAAACCCCTCTCCCCCACCTTCTGTACCAGAGGTACCCTCAACCTCTTCTGGTGCAGAAATCCCCCCTCCAAACACTTCCACCTCCCAGATACCTCCTACACCTTCTGTACCAGATGTTCCATCATCTTCTGGTGCAGAGCAACCCATTCATACACCCTCTACTTCACAAAATCCTAACCCTCCGCAAACCCATACAGACCAGGACCCAACCATTTCTATGGCTCTGGGATTCGTTGGCCCTCCCCCTTCTCCTACCTGTTTAACCAGCGATGATAGTGAAGATGAGGAAGCTTCACTTGAGCCTGCAGACTTAGCACCTTTCTCCTCTGCCTCTGGGCCCAAACCATTCACTTTCTCATCTGCAGAAATGGGTCCCATTAGGCAGAGTATGAGTGTAAGTGCTCAGCTCTGGCTAAGAGAGCATTTCCCAGTTCTTCTGGAGCACTTACCACTTCTGGCAGACCTTACTGATGCCAAGGCCTGGAGCAAGGCCAGACTTGAAGATGTGGAGGACCTATTGATGTTGCTTGAGGAAATGGGTCCCTCCAACTTCACTGCTTGGGAGATTGAGCTAAAGCAGAGAATGAATATTCAGAACCCAGCAGAGCTGGAGACTCCTGGTGCTGCTAAAGTATTGATTCGCACCCTGCTCATCCAGAGAGGAGTAATGCTCACTCCAGAGGGCCCCACTTACAAGTTTGGTCCTCATTTTGTCTTTCCTCCAGAGTTATATTCAGATGAGGAAGACTTTGAGATGTCTCCTGCCGTGCTCCAGAAGATGAAAACTTTCTTCAATTAGCAAATCATGCAGATTGGGCGCTTTTCAAAAGCTATTCAACATATGGCCCCTGCTATGATAGAGCACCAGATCAAGCATGAGAAGAGAATCTTTCTGAAGCAGTTAAAGTCTTCTCTGGCAGAGGTAAAGTCTTCTTTTAAGGCTAATGGCTTATTTGTCAAGCTGGATGTCATGCACAGCCAGAAGCAGCTACAGGAGCACGTGCTGGAGCAGTTGAGACCTGTCTCTGTGCTCAAAGTGGAGATGGCCAGCCAGATGATTCAAACTGCAAAGCTGAAAGACTCCCTCCAGGAGATGTTGGAGAAGCAAGAGAGACTTGTTGCAGAGTCTAAAGCTTACCTGGAGGAGGCCAAGCAGCTGCGTGATCTTCACTCTTCCTCCAACACTGCCTTGCCTGATCTTATAAGGCAGGTAGTGGAGCCCCTCCTTGATGAAGTTAAAAAGGGGGAAGAGAAGGCCAGAACTGATCTGGCGAAGACCACAAATGAAACTCTCTTCAGCTATGGAGCTCGTCTGGACCTGCTGGAGAATACATTGGCCCAGGCTGAGTTGCAGAAGAAGAAGAAGGAAGAGCTCAAATCTCTTTCCATTGCTAAGCAACTTGCTGCAGAAGAGGAGTCCGAAGCAGAGCAGGATCCAATTTCCATCTCTGGACCTGCTAAGAGGAAGATAAGGAAAGTAAAGAAGAGCTTCCTTGAATCTGTGGTTGAAGAAGCAGAGAAAAGATTCAAGGAAGAGTCGCCTGAAGAGAGGCAAGCAAGGATTAGGAAGAACATAGATGAAGAGCAGAGGCTCCGATATGTTAGAAGGCAAAATAAGAAGAGCAGAGAAGCTGGCATCACTCCTGGTGCTAGTGGATCCAGCCAGAAGAGAAAAGGGCCTGTTGAAGTCATGAACATCCTCCCTCTCAGGACAGAAGGGTCCTTTGACTCAACTGTTCCTGTGCCTTTGATAGAAAAATGGAGAGAAGCCAAGACTCTCTGGTTCATTCAACATTACATCCAGAGACCTCCACCAGAGGATGATGCTCTCATCAACAGGACCTTCCATTCTTGGATGCAGGCATATGATGCAGATCTGTACAAGCAGTTGATGGATTCAACTATTGAATTCAACCTGGAAGTCACTGCTCTTGAGTTCCATTTTCTCAACACTCAAATGGCAGGAGACCAGGTTGATTGGGCTGAGCTGAAGAAACTGTACAAGACCAAGGTGTTGGCAAACTTCACCCCATCATCTTCTGTAGAGTTGAAGGCCATTCAAGACAGGTTTCTTGACTGGTTTCTGGTGCCCAAAGACAACAGAAGATATGCATAGAATAGGATCTGATCTTCAATGTAATCTGTAATTATCCTTGTCCTTATTATTAATGAAAATCTCATATCTTCTCTGATCAAAAGACAACCTCTTGTTGTCTTAATTGTTTGCCTGATAAGATCTATTCTAAGGTCTTATCCTTTATATGTTTTCCTGCTTAAAGTATTCTTTGTGATCAGTTCTGGTAGTGTTTTAACTCCATCAAAAAGGGGGAAATTGTTAGGATAAAAATTGTTAGTTTTGATGAGTTAAAACAAACCAGAAGATGTAATAGGACCATCTGGACCTGTTAGCCAGATGATGATCTAGATTAGGACTTAGTCTAGGGGGAACTGCCAAACCAGAAGACTTCACCAGAAGAGTCACCAGAAGACTCCATCAGAAGACTTCACCAGATGAGATCAGACCAGAGGCAGAGGACCTTCCCCAGACCAGACGAGTCCGGACCAGACAAGTCTGGTAGAACATAAGATGCTCAGTTTGATACCCTGACTCTACTGAGTATTCTGGTTCTTGACCAGATGAGGACCAGAAGACACCGAGGTTGCCTGGTGTCTGGTCTTGCCTTCTCTATTGAGAATCAGAGTTAGGCAGAGGAAGCTATTGACCGTTGGTGATTCAAATCAAGTCAACAAGATCAGGATTGGAAAGTATTTGAAGATAATCAATCCAAGGATCCCACCAACCCAATCAATCAATTAGGGAATTGATTGATTGAGGCTTCCTTATATAGAGGATCTGATTGGATTAGCCCTCCAACGGCTAGCCCTAATCTCCTCTATATATACAAGAGTGCAGTTCAAGAAAAAGCTCTAGAGACTCTACACGCGCACATAGCATACTAAGCTTTTTGATCACTACGCATTTACACTCACTTTGTTCTTAATTACTCATCCAACTCGTAAGGAGTTTATTTACTCAACCTGTTCATCTTGTTAGACAAGGTTGGAGTAAGTTTGTCTTTAGATCGAAGTTAGATCTAAAGAGATTGTAAGAAGGTGCTGGTACTTCGGAAATTCCAGTAAGTAGTGAGTTTGTTGGTTGGATAGTGAGACCCCTTTGATCAAGGGAGAGTGGACGTAGGATATTCAGATCCGAACCACTATAAATACGGTGTTATTTATTGCTTTCTTTAATACCTGTTGTTTATTATTTGTGCTCTTAGAAAAGATTTTCTCTAAAGACATTTTGGTTTTAAAGGCTTCCGCAATTAATCTATCTAGTGGGACCAACATGGTCATTTTACCCTCTAAACAGGATTCACAAGTTGGAAACGGTTCGACTTGGAATGATTCCAAGGATCCGTCTTTCACCAATCTCTCTATCCACTTTAGATTAATATGACCTAGTCGAAGATGCCATAGAAGTGTTTCGTTCATCTCCGAAGAACGCTTTCTTTTATTACTCGAAATAATCGATGTGTTATTAGATTCAATTTTGTGAGTGGTGTGCCCAAATAATGGTATAAAGATCATCCATTAAAGTTCCGGAACGGATAAAATCATCGTTTCAAGCAATAATAACATCCTTATTAAAAGAAACTGAGTATCTATTCAAATAGTTTAGAAACTGAAGGTTGAGTTCTTTCTAAACTAGGAACATGAAGAACATCTCTCAAGACCATAACTCTATCTTCAAAAGATAGGCGCACTTTTCCCACTGCTTCAGCTGCCACTCTCGTAGCATTGCCCGATGTGATCAGTAGCTCTCGTATCCACTATCCACGAATAGACAGCATACGCCACTTCACAAGTTTCGACGACTAAGGTGTGTGAATTACCTAACTTTCCTAGCCTCTTAGGCTTGGAACAGGCAGACCTCCATTGTCCTCTCTCACCGCAACTAAAACACTTCCCCTTCGATGCTTGCCTTTGCATTTGCCTTTCGCAACAATTGGATTTGCTTGGATCCGGCCTTTGGTTCTCTTCCTCTTTTTCCCTCCCTTGGGACCAAAAGAGGTAGACGAACCATTAGCCACCATAGCACTAGACTGGTGCTCCATTATCACCTCCACCGAAACTAAAGCTTGCAAGAGCTCGGGCAAACGACTTGTCCGTTCATTCATCTGACAGTTCAGATGAAACTACTCAAAGCTTCTCGGTAGGGAATGGTATATGAAATCAATCAAAATCCGCACCAAGTACTTCCAACTTGTTAAGGTATGCCATTATCTCGAGAATGTGCTCCCTCACGGGCGTTCCTTCCACCATTTCCAACTTGACCGAGTCATGTTTGGTAAACTGATTAGTCATGGGATTCTGATGTGAAAACATCTCTTCAAGGTGTTCCATGATTTCAACAGCGGATACAATGTCTTCATGAACGCGCCTCAAATCCTCAGACAGAAATGTCAAGATGATGCACTTCATTCATTGTCACGCTTCCGATCATAAACTGCCTCTTCCCATTGCTTGACTTATCATTAGGCTTGCCGGGTATATTAACATAAATAACCCAATTGTGTTTTCGTGCAGTAAGGACAAATTTAAAAAAAAAACATTTCCAATCGATATAATTCTCTCCAAAAAGTTTATTAACTTTAAGTATATTAAACAGTGGATTAAAAGGTTGCGACATGATGAAATGAGAATAAAACATACATTCATATCAATATCTAGAAAAATATGAAATTATCACATAATTCGATCACATCAATTATATTGAAACCTTAAAACAATATAATCATGCATCAGCCAACATCTCGAAACAATTTAAATGCGCCACGAGGGGTGGTCTATACATTTAAATACATTCAAGCGGATCACAAACTTAAAAGTTACAAATCCTTAATTCCAAAATTAATAGTTGGCTCCCACTATGACCACATAGAAACTGACAGGGACTCCGAGGGGAGTAAGTTAATATCAATTTCCTATACCTAAGTAATAACCATAATTAAATACAGGATTATTATTTCGCTTTGAGCAAGCCACTCGTGGTGAGGGTCAATACCGCCACTAGTAATAATCCACAATCATCCTTTCGGAATTTATTCATGTGAAATCCGTTCTTTTGGCCGATCCGAGGGGAAAATGTATTCCAAAAGAACTTCACAAATAAATAAATTATGGAGGCCAAATTAATCCAATTTTAATATCCAGAAAAAAATTGCGATTAAATTAAACATACTAAGTAATTTTCGAAAGTAAGGTTTTTCTTGGACAATTAAATTCATGCAAACACATATTAACAAAAAATAATAATTGCACGAAATAAAACATCCATCAAAACAAAATTAAACACATTGGAGCACTCAAATCCAATTGTCACGGTTTAATTTCTTCACGTCTTGATGCGAAAAATCGTCCTTGTTGCTTTCCGACGTTCGTCTCAACGTGCTCCCACTCGAACAACAACACTTCTTCAAAAACAGCATCGTTTGGGGTTCGGGACGACGTTTAAAATCACACGGAAAAAAAACACGAACTGAAAAAATTCCACGGCCTGAGATACAGCGCGCGTCGGCCCACGAAGTGGGCCTGCGCGCTTCCCGGCCCGAGAAGCGCCGAAAAACTGCCCGAGGCGCTGCACGGAGGCGCGCCGAGGCGCACCCGAGGCGCTGCCCGGAGCGCCCCGAGGTGCTGCAGCCCGCGCAGGCCTGCGCGCGGCGCCGAACCCCCGATGCGCACGGCGTGCGCCGTGCACCCCCGTGCGCCGTTTTTTTGCCGTTCGTCCTCATTTTCTTCACCCCTTGCATGATTTTACGTCCATACACGCGCTACACTTGTATGCGTCGTCCGGGTACGCCGTTTTTAATTCTTCGTTCTTCGTCACGATCCGGTTACAATTTATTTTTACAAAAAAAATAAATACTAGATCTAGACTAGTCTATTACAATGATCGAATCAAAATAAAAATAACTAATCTACTCGTGGATTTTCTCACGAGAAAAACGAATTCGAAGGAATCGAATTAAAAAACAATTAATTTACACGCATGAAATTAACAACATTAAAACCATGACAATTGGATACCTGCAAAAAAGATCTAACAATTCTACTATCCAATTTCAATTTAATGTTTAACAATTTAAATTCCAATTTAAAATTCAGAGCCCGAAACCGTGGCTTTGATACCAGTTGTTGGGAAAATAGGGGTGCCCGGAATCTATTCGGGATGAAATTTAAATACGAATTTAAATACAATTATTACTAGCATGAATTAATCCTAATTAATTCAAATAATAATTCCAACAACTAATTTTCATCATGCATGTTGAATTAATTTCACATATTAACTATGGCGGAATAAACAAGTAAATATGTGATTAACGTACCTCTTGTAGACTTGGCCTTTGAATAAACGGGACAATCACGATCTCGCTTTATCAACCCAAAAACCTTCTCAAGTATTTCCCTTTCGCCTTACTTGATCACCGGTGGGAGATGCTTTCAAGTAATTTAATAAACTAAGGAAAAAGAAAAATATCTATGCTCTTGATTTTTCCAACACACGGAATTATGTACTTGGGGATGAAATAATCATCCCCTATTTATAACTATGAGTGGCCGAAAATTTGATGAATATTTGGGCTTGGAAAAAATCTTTTCTTAGACTCTAAGAAATCTTGAATATATCCCATATATTCTTTTCTCCAAAATAAAATATTCCACAAAAATCTCACTCACCTTGTTATAGGGTGATTTTCGAAAATTACAATAAGAAATCCAAAGATTTGGATCTTCTTGAATATATGAGATATTCTTGTATTCCTAGAATACATATCTTCCATAATATCTTTCCAAGAAAATCAACAAAATCTTATTTCTTTTTGTTTTTCTTATTTTCGAAATTTTCTTGAAAAAATCAGCATTTATATAATCTTTTTATTTTAATCACCTTATCATTATTGGGCTACTTAATGGGCTACTTGAGGGGCCTTAAGGAGAATTAAGATTGGACCTCCTAATGGACTTCTGAATTTCAATATTGAGCCCCAATATAATTCAGCCCATTAATATTAATTATTACCACTAATAAATTAATATTGCACTATCCATCTTAATCCATATTACGATAATATGGGCTCCCGGTTATTATTTCCCGCGTTTAAGATTATCAAGTCCATTAATTAATTAAGCTTCTGAATAACTCTAAATTAATTAACATCTTTCACCTTGGAGTAAAGACAGCTCAACATTATTATTCGTACCGAAGAAACTAATTCTTCACTTGCAAGATTTGGTACAATAAAACTTCTGAGCCCACCAAGGGGACTAATCACACGAGCCGTACTCGCACGCGTTTCTCCGTATTGAATCTTAGCAATCGTCGTATGATTAATATTACTGCCCAAGACACAAAGTTCGAAGTCACAATGATTCTCACCCAACATGAATCAAAGCAGTAACCATTAAGCACACACGGTCCTATTTAAGGGACGGAGATTAAGAAATCAACAACCACTGAGGTCTAATTCTTCACATTTCAGAACAGAAGAATTTATCCTCGCTGTAGGTCCTCTTCAACACATACTAAATGTGCTAGTGCAATCTCTTAGTCAAGACAGACCAATCTGAGCCTTACACATCGACCTTTCACGGCGGATTGTTCAATTCCACCTAGGTCGTGAAAATGTACGTTTAGTTACAAGTATACTGTTAATGTTGTCTTCCGTGATCGGGTATCACCACATTAACTACAATGTAACATGTACTATATATTGAACGGTTTGCAATAGAAATTCAACATTCAATCATATCTAAAGCAAATGTGATAAAAGAATTATTCTCATAAATCGAGTGTTTGATACACGAGTTATACAAAGTAAAAGCATACTTTCACGTATACTTTCACGTATCGCCTGCTGCTGGCTTTGAGATCCCTGTTCCTGACTTGGGAGAAATGGGGCTAGACTTGGGCATCTTTAAAGATGATGTCCAAGTCATACCTCCGAAGGAGAGGGTTGAGGTGAGCAGGGATGCCACCGTTTTTTATGCTTTAAGCCCCATCCTTCCGAACCTTATTGGTGAAACAAGCACTTCTGCTATAGTAGGCGAGCAGCAGGTCCCAACGGCCACTGACCAAGATGCACATCTCCCTCCTACTGAAGATTTCCCAGCACCACCAGCTCCTCCGGCCTCCGAGATTTAGAAGACCCTTTATTTTTCTGTTTTAGTTGATGTAGCAGGACGATGCTTTTCTTTCTTTGTATCTTTGTATTCTGAATGAATGGAATCGTACTTTTTTATTCGTTCGCCTTTTATTCGCCTTTTGTTTTATTTTTGCTTAAGTCATTTCTTTCATTAATGAAAGTTCCAACACTTTTCTTGCAAACTTTTGTTTATTAGTTATACATGGATCATTCTGGCCCTTCAGGACTTGACCTCTTTTATCTTTAATGTCCTGTTGCTCGCCTCTACCATATTTGTGCTCATGCATCTAGTTTCTTAGGCGAGCAATCTTTACTTTATGGGGCGATCAGTTGGGCTTTTGGTTTTCAAGAACCCTGCTGCTCGCCTCCTTTTGGACTTGTGCTTATAGTACTTGCTTGTCCTCCGGCGAGCAACTTTTCTGCTGGGCGAACTACTGGGCTTTAATGCCTTTTTGTTTCCTTAGTTATACAATACAACGAATAATCGTCTCTGCTTTTACAAGATTTTGCCAAAAAAGTTTGAAAATTTTATCAACCTTACTACAATACAACAACACAAATGATATGATATAATACAAATGATATTTTATATAGAAAACTTTACACTAGCCTTCTAGCTACTGATAATATTTCTTCAATAAGGCTGCGTTCCAGGTGTATTGGGCCGAGTTGCCTTTCATATCTTCAAGATCGTACGTGCCGTTGTACCACTTGTGGGTTATCCTGAATGGGCCCTCCCAAGTCGGTCCAAATACACCTGGAGGTGTTGCTAGAATTTTTCGAAGTACTAGATCCCCGACTTCAAATTCCCTGATCTTTACTTGCGAGTTGTAGTACTTTGCGATCCTTCTTTTGTATATCTCGTTTTTTATTTCCGCCGAGATTCTTTTTTCATCGATCAGATCCATTTCTGCAGCTAGTGCCTTGTTGTTTTCTTGTTCATTGAACTCGGCTATCCTTTCAGTTGGTACTTTGAGCTCTATAGGTATGACTGCTTCTGTACCGAATGCCATAGCAAACGGTGTTTCTCCCGTGCTCGTCCTATGTGATATCCTATATGCCCAAAGCACTTCGGGTAGTTCTTCTGACCATTTGCCTTTTTTGTCCACCAGTCGAATTTTTAAGATATGCTTGATTATCTTGTTAACTGCTTCGACTTGGCCATTAGACTGAGGGTGATAGGGTGTCGAAAAATGCTTCTTGATTCCCCATTTTTTGCAAAAATCTCTTATCTTTTTTCCTTCGAACTGTCTTCCATTATCTGTCAATATTGCTTGTGGAACCCCGAATCGGCATACTATACTCTTCTAGATAAAATTGATCATTTTTTCTTGTGTTATTGTTACTAGTGCTTCAGCTTCAGCCCATTTTGTGTAATAGTCCACGGCCACTACTGCAAATCTTACATTCCTCTTTCCCGTTGGGAAAGGTCCTATGATGTCTATCCCCCACTTTGCGAATGACCATGGACTATTTACTGAGATCAGCTCTGTTGGTGGCTTATGGATGTTGGGAGCGAACAACTGGCACCTGTGGCATATTTTTGCAATTCTGATCGCGTCTTGTAACAGAGTTGGCCAGTAGTAACCTTGTCTTACTGTTTTGTATGCCAGTGCTCGTCCTCCTGCGTGATTTCCACAAACTCCTGCGTGGATTTCTTTCAGTACTTCTTGGCCTTGCCCCCTTGCCAAACACTTTAGTAGGGGAAGTGAAAATCCTCTCTTGTAAAGTTGACCCTCCATGATTGTAAATATTGCTGCTCATTTGACTAACTTGGCCGCTTCTTGTGGGTCTTCGGGTGTCTCATTATCCTTTAGATATTTGAATATAGGCATTCTCCAATCTTCTTCTGCTATCTCTTCTTCAACTTGGTTGATCTTGTAGTCACTGGTGGATGGATTAGAGATCCTTGTTATTGTGACTTCTGTAAGCTCTGCTGGTCCCGTGCTAGTAGCCAATCGAGCAAGTGCATCTGCTTGTGCATTGTTGTCCCTTGGCACTTGTTCGATGTAAATTTGTTCGAATAGTGAAGCCAAGTGAGCAACAATCTTTTGGTATAAGGCCATGTTTTCATCTTTGGCTTCATACTCCCCACGGACTTGGTTGACTATCAACTGGGAATCTCCATAGATTTGGACTTTTCAGACCCCACAGCCAATGCCAGACGCAATCCAGCTATCAATGCCTCGTACTCAGCTTCATTGTTTGTTGCCATGAACTCGAACCTGACCGCTGAGGTGAACACTTGTCTGTCCGGACTGATCAGCACTATCCCAGCTCCTGTTGCTGTGTTGTTTGATGATCCGTCTACGTACATATGCCATGGATGATTATGACCTCTCGTTGGATCTTGAGGGAAAGGTAATTCGACTATGAAGTCGGCTAACGCTTGTCCCTTGATCGCTGTTCGAGGTGCATAGGATATTCCGAATTGACTTATTTCGAGGGACCACTTGAGGAGGCGACCAACAGTGTCAGGTCTTTGCAAGATTTGTCTTAGTGGAAAAGTTGTTAAGACCTCCACTTGGTGATCAAAGAAGTATGGTCGTAGCTTTCTTACGCTCATCACCAGTGCGTAGGCTAACTTTTCCATAGGTGAATATTTAATCTCCACTTCATGTAAAGCCTGACTCACATAGTAGATCGGCAAGTGAAATTTTCCTTCTGCCCGAACTAAGACTGAGCTGATTGCCACCTCTGACGCGGCTAGATATAGGTATAGTTTTTCTCCAGAGACAGGTTTCGATAGGATCTTAATGTCACTCAGATACTCCTTCAGCTGCTCAAACGCTTGTTGGCAATTACTTGTCCACTGGAATTGTCCTTTCTTGATGGCATCAAAGAAAGGTCGACATTTGTCTCCTGACCTGGAAATGAATCTGTTCAAAGCTGCCAAACATCCGGTTAGTCGTTGAACTTCCCGGACCGACCTTGGTGGCTGCATGTCTATTATTGCCTTGACTTTTGACGGATTCGCTTCGATGCCCCGTTGACTAACCAGGTACCCAAGGAACTTTCCTGAGTGTACTCTGAAGCTGCTTTTTTTCGGGTTTAGCTTCATGTTGTATGCTCGAAGAATCTCAAATGCCTGTGTCAGATGTTCTAAGTGATCCTCCTTTCTTAGGCTTTTCACTACTATGTCATCCACGTACACCTCCATTGTCCTACCGATGTGATCATTGAACATTTTATTGACGAGTCTTTGGTACTTGGCTCATGCGTTGATTAACCCGAACGACATCCTTTTCCAACACAGCAGGTTCTTGTTGGTGTAGAACGCTGTGCTTTCCTGGTCGTCTGGGTGCATCGGTATCTGGTGGTATCCAGCAAATGCGTCCATGAAGGTAAGAAGTTTGTGTCCTGCCGTGTTATCCACCAGTTAATCAATATGTGGTAGCGGAAAGTTATCCTTGGGACATGCAGCATTCAAGTCCGTGAAATCAATGCACAACCTCCACGTGCCATTTGGTTTTTTTACCAATACTGGATTTGCCACCCAACGAGGACACAAAGCTTCTTTGATCAGATCGTTATCAAGTAGTTTCTTCACTTCGACATCTAGTGCCTCATATTTGTCAGGTCCGTATTTCCTTCTCTTCTGCTTCACCGGTTTCCTAGTTGGATCAATATTTAGCTTATGACAAGCATGCTCAGGGCTAATGCCTACCATATCTGCATGTGACCATGCGAATACGTCGAGATTGGACTTAAGGAATTTGCTCATTCTGGATCTGTATGGCTCTGGGAGCTCAGATCCGATGAACAATTCTAAGTCTTCTCTATTCGGGTCGACTTTTATTGTTTCCAACTCCTCAACCGGGGTTGCTTTCCTCTTTTGGCTCTTCCATCGAGGATCAATTATCGGACCTTCCGAGCTGAGTTCATCTTCGATCATGGGCTCTGTCTCCAACCTCGGCTCGATATCGTTTACTCCTTTTGGCTCAGGTACAACTTCTTTTCCCTGTTGCTGGCCCAGGCCCTCCTGCTCGTCTTCGCCCTGCTGGTCGTCCACCTCCATCATTTCCGTGTCGATGGACTCCATGATTTCGTCCAGCACGGAAGGTTCATCATCAGCCCTGCTGCTCGTCTGCTCGTCCATGACAGACACATTGTTATCTTTAGGTTGGAGTTGCAGGAGGCACTCTCGAGCTTTCTTCTGATCACCTTTAACCGTACCTGGACCCTTCGAAGTTGGGAATTTAAGACAGTAGTAGTACGTTGAAACAGCCGCTTTGAATTCATTTATAAAAGGTCGACCGAGAAAACCGTTGTAGGCAGACTGTTGATTTACAACTAAGAACTCTATCATTCTAGTCAGTCTCCTTTCGGGATTCTCGGTCGATACAAGTTCGACCAGCAACATTACTAAACCTAAGGGAACGGTTACAGCATCTCCGAACCCTACTATCTTATGTTCACACTCTTTCACATATTCTTCACAGTCACCTAACTGGTCTAATGTGCTTTTGAATATGATGTTCGTGTAGAATCCCGTGTCCACTAGCAAACGGTGAACTCGGGCTCCCATGATATTAGCACAGATGATTAGCGAGTCATTGTGTGGGGTGAGTATCCCGTCTAGGTCCTTCTCGGAGAACACCAGATCCCCCGTCTTCTTGGTTGCTTGGTTCATCCCGACTTCTCTGACTTGAGCTACTGCTCTCAAGTCTGCCTTTCTCTTTCTCTTGGAAACTGGTGGCCTTCCGTCAGAACAACCCCCTACCGGTCCGGATTTCTCAAGCATTAGGATTTCTCGGATGGGCTCGGCTGGCGCTATCATTGTCTTTTTCCTCTTTTAGTCCCTCCTGCTCGGTTGTTCGTCGCTTTCATCGCCTTCCGAGCCGGAGGATATTGCCACTCTCAGTTTCTTTCCTGGTTGCCGTTTCACGAATTTTGATAATTTCCCTTCTTCGTAGAACCTCCATAACTGCTTTAAGAGGTCCCGGCATTCACTTGTGAAGTGACCTATGGTTTGATGATATGCGCAATATTTGTTGGGATTCATCTTTCCTCGCTCTTGTGGTATCTTTCGAGGCTCTGACAGCATGTCTTTATCCTTTACGTTGTTGTATACAGCCTCTATTGATGTGGACAAGACATGGTTCAACTTCTCTTTTAGCTCGGAACCTTCATTGAAAGCTTCCATGTTCTTAGGGGCTTTGTACTCCCCTCCTGACTTCTTTCCCGATTTTTTGGTATCAGCCTTGTCTCCTAGCTCTCTCTGCAGGGTCTCTTGCATTGAAATGTATACTCCAGCCTTGTGCCTGAATTCGGAATAAGTTTTAGGGAAAGCTAGGTGCATTTCCTTCCACAGATCTGTTCCCTTCCTAAGTCCTGCCATTACTGCCACTATCTTAGTGTCTTCACTCACTGGTTCTCCTTCCAGTAGGACTTTATCGAATCTTTCAAGGAAAGCCCTATTAGACTCCTCGTCTCCTTGTTTCAAATCTGCAAGTCTATGTCTCTGCGTGAGGTAGGATCCGGCTGTGGAGAAATGTGAGAGGAATTCCTTGCTGAGTTGCATGAATGAACTAATGGAGCCCGGAGCAAGTGCGGAAAACCATCTGTGAGGGCCATCGCCAAGGGTTAACGGGAAATTCCGACATTGAGTTGCATCAGATACTTTTACCGATATCATGTAATCGGTATACTTGGATAAATGTACTTTTGGGTCCGACGTCCCTTCGTATAAGTTAACAGCTGGGAATTGCACCTTTTTCTGAACCGGTGCGTTCAATATTGTCGGGGACAATGGTGATGATGGAAGTACTGTGGTCCCTCCACCATTCTGAGCATCTAACTGCTTCTTCACCTCTTCCACCGCTTTTTTCAAAGCTTGCCACTCATCCGGAGACGTTCTCTCATTAGAAGGCTGTTCGTCATGATTGGGTTCGATAACCTCTTCATGACGCAGTCCCTTGCTAACAGGACGTTTCTCCTGTGTGACATGCTTAGCGATGTTGCTAGCTCCGTTGGGGCCTAAACGTCCAAAAGCTGATCTTCTCAATCTCTCATGAACTGAGGGGCGAGCAGCAGGGTGTACTTGCTCATGGGCTCGCTCCTCGCCTCTCCGATGAACCTCTTCCCTACGTGCCACATGGTGACTTGCTCTCCTTGTATGGGAATGGCTTACACTCTTTGTTTCCCTGCTGCTCGACTCCTCGCCTGTCCCCGGAGTGGACTCTCCTCGACTTCCTAGTCGCTCACTTACTGGGATTTTGCCTTTAGCCCTTCTTGCTTGTCTACTATCAACTTCATCCATTCTCACATCCTCATGTTGCTTGGTTCTTCGCTCCGTTGCTCGGTTGCTCGCCTCCGGGGTCTTTGACAGTTTTTGCCCTGTTGCCCGGTTGCTCGCCTCCCGGGCCCTTGATGGTCCGACGGCTTCTTGCCGTCTTTGCAAAGATTGTAAAACGGCGATTATTTTCGCCAACTCTTCTGGATTTTGGGCCAAAGCTTCCACCTCCGGGGGAATATTATCAATTGTAACTTGTACATTTCTCCGAGACGTCGCTCGCACCGTTCTTGCATGCTCACCCGTTGACGATACCCTTGTTCGTAACTTATTCGATGGATGTGTGCTTGATTCTTGCGGTTCTTGTGATCTTACCATTTTCGAATATCACAATGTTCTTTGATGAAAAATCTTTGTGTTTATGAGTGTTGATTTTAAAAGCAACTAGCCTTGCATGTACGAATTTGGTTTGTTATAACCTTTGTTCATACATGCATGCATTCAAGCCTTTGAATCTTCAAATAAGACACTTTACAAACGCCGGCCAACACCCACAAACCCAGTTTCCGGCGACCTGCTGCCGGATTTTTGCAGTTTCCGGCGACTTCTCACAAGAATTCTTCAAATCTTCAACCAATCGGAGGTTCGGACCCTCCTTCTAGCGCCAATTGTTGATGACCTTAATCCAAATTGATAATTAGTGGTTGTTTTGCTCTTATAAGATCATCAAACAAGAATATAATCAAAGATTAAAGCTGAATTTTTATAAGTAGGAATTGAGAGAGAAATTTGCAAGAGTTTTGCCTATTTTTGAATTAAGTAACCCCTTTTCTTATTACCCCATGAAGGGTATTTATAGAGGTACAAGCAAGTAGGAGGTGTCGCCTTCCTAATCATCTTCATTTACATTGTGACAAGTGTTAAGACACTTGTCATCTCCTAAGCTATTACATCTTTACACAATAACAAGTGTTAAGACACTTGTTTGTTCCTAATGTAATGCCTAATTATTGGGATTTCTGATGATCTTCCGAGGTGCCCTCTTTCTCGCCTGCTCGCCTCTGGTTGGGTCTTTGTGTCTTCTTGGTCTGGCTGTTCACCACCTCCTTGTGGCTTTCGTGACCAGCTGCTCGCCTCCTAGCCTCTATGACCAGCTGCTCGCCTACTTGATCTTGGTCTTCAAACCCAGCTGCTCGCCTCCTAAGGTGTGAAGTCCCTGCTGGCCGTCCTCTTCATTTATTATTTTCATTCTTGATCTCTTAATCTCATTATTTTAACATTTTTATTTCTAATCTTGTTGCTCGGCTGTTCGCCTATCAACAGTATTGATCATGAACAGATTTTCTAAATTAAAATCTACTATTATGTGACATTCTACATTTCTTTCAATCCATTTTAATTAGTTCATGTGATATATAATAAAATGATATTTATTACTAATATTTTACTAATAATTACTAAAATGTACTGATAATTAATATGTAAGCACAAATATTTGCATAAAATGTACTCCCTCCGTCCACAAAAATTTTACCCGGTTACTGTAGCGCACAATTTTTAATGAAAATTGGTATTTTATTGAAAAGGTGAATAGAGTAGATAAAGTAAGAGTATTGTGGTGGGTATTGTGGGACCCATTTTTTGTTTGTGAGTGTAGTTTATTTCCAAAAGAGGAATGGGTAAAAATTTGGTGGACGGACCAAAAAGGAAAGCGGGTAAAAAATTGATGGACGGAGGGAGTAATACTTTACTAATTTTTGTAATACCATAAAAAATTAAAAAATATCACGTATTGGTCTAATGCATTAAAATAGTCTCGTACATAATTTACTTTTATGTAGATGAAATGCTAGTACAATTTAAAATTGAGAAAATCCAAGACCTAAAAACAGCTATCAACTTTTACGATTCCAGCTACCTCATTCCAACAACAATTATATTATATAATTAAAGATCACTTCCTCAATTTTGACTAGTCTTTGATATATCAAATTTGGTATATTGGCATCATCAACACTAAGATGCATGTATTAATTATAATATTGATTTATGTGACAGTACAATTGAAGATTTGGAATTTTGTGATTCGTACTTAGTTAAATTAATTTGGGAGCACACAGAAACACATGTATAGAATTACTGATACGTACAAAATAAGATTTTAATTTTATCTACATGTTATTCGAATATCTTATATTGTATAGTAACATTTATGTGGGAAATTAATATCTAATAATTACTCCCTCCGGCCTCCACCCATAAGAGTTGGGTTACGTTACTGTATTCGTCTACACTAAATAAACTATTTATTTTTTAAAATGATAATATTTTTTGTCATTCAACTTGCAGTTTCCTTTTATTTTACAAACACCATATCTACTTTTTGTAAGGAAGATTAAATAATTTGATTTTAAACCACTCTAAAAATTCAAACTTTTAAATGAGACACAAGTATTTTATGGTATTAAAGTCATATATAAAACTTAATGTGTAATCTTCAAGCTGTAATTCTTTCTCCGGGTATATCTTATGCCTGGTGGAGTTTTTGGTAATAAAGTTTTCTTTTGACTGATAAAAAAAAAAAAAAAAAAAAGTCATATATAAAACTCAAGCCCATGGTTCGATTCCTACTGAAAGCAATTCAATCACATTAAATTGTCAACTCATTGAAGCTCCTCCCCAAAGAGAAAAAGTTGAGAATCCTGTTCATTAGTGAGGTATTGTTAGAAAAATTAAATAAATTTATTGATTTCACACCTCTCTAAAAAGTCCAGATTTTTAGTTGAGAATTGTTTTCACTTTCTTAAAACCCCATGCGAAAAAGCAATGAGACCAATTCCTATGGACGTAAGAAGTACTCTCTCCATCTCAATTTTATTTTCCTATTTGACTTTTATTGACTTTTAATGTGAGATTTGATTTGTAAGTATTTAAATGGATAAGGTAATTTTTTGATGATGACAAATTATTCGATTTAAGTGAATGAGACAAAATGAAGATGTTTTTCTATGTAATTATTAGTGGAATAAGATGTAATTTAAATTTTTTTGAAGGGAGATGAATAATAAAATGAGAAAATAAAATTTAGAAAAAAAAAGTACTATATAAGAAGGAAACATGGTGATTTTTTTTTTTTTTTTAATAATTCGATATATAAGAGCATCTTTTGCTTTGTAACAAGGTGAAATTTCTGAGAAAACAAGGACAAATTATTTGCAAGAGACAGGAATCACTAAAATTAGACACACAGAGATATCAATCGTATACTTAGACACAATTAAATTTTAATATATTTTATTTTTTATGTATAACGATCGAAAAGTATCATGCATCATTATTAAAAAGCACACACTGCTATTTATGTACTTACTAATCCATACTTAATTTAATAGTGATACATTTATGTATCATTATACACATAATATATAATAATATAATATACATTACAAGTTAAATTGTAATTTTTAAACACCTGAAGAAATAATTTCATGTGATCAACAGAAGAAGATGCTAAATCCAAAAGCTAATCCTTCAATGTAGCATCATTATATATATACATGTCTAAAGAATTATAAAAATTTCACCCAGAATCGAACTTTGCTTAGCAGAAAAGACACAATTCACAACAAGAATTGGTGTACTTTTTTAACCTTAAATTGGCTTTACATTAATAACTACAAAATTCTCAGACAAATTATTGAATCTGTTAAAATATTGAGATACCGTGAATATCGGAGCAAGATTTGCATAATTATTATATATTTTTTGTATGTATATCTTATAATAATAAAATAAATGAATAAAAAAGTCAGATCAATTCTGTCCATGTTGACTGTAGCACAGGCTCGTACGACTTGAAAACTGAGCAAGTCAATACATTTTTGTTAAAGCAATGGGGTCGACACCTTTTTCTTTGCCTTGTTTCATTGTTTTTCTCAGTTTTGTGTATCTTTATTGTGATGCAGTTGAGTTTGTCTGGGATGGAATGATTGAAAGATGATTTTTTAATTCATAATTGCAAATATACTACATATGGGTTCAATTTTATAAAAAAAAAATTCACTCACTGTACAGCTCAAGAACCGATTAATTAATTCGGGTGATTCATAACCATTTTTATAATGAATTTGGATTATTTTCTGGATTAATATCTTCTGCAAATTAATCGTGTAGATCGAGCGTAGAATTGTCATACTGTAGTATTATGAATTTAACAATATTAAAATATGCGCATTTTATTTTTTATTTTTTTCAGGTATTGTTTGGTTTGAGAATTTTTCAATAGTAATGAGAATGAAGATAAATATAGAGTGATTATAGTGGTTAAGAACAAAAAATGATGCACAACATCATTTTTCCTTCTAAATAAGATAATTATTACCCTATTTAATTATTCCAATTTTCTTATAATTATCATCCTCAATCATCCCCATGTCACAATCACAACCAACAATCTTTTTTCCTCGTGCTTTTCAAAATTAGAGCACAACACTAATGATATGAACATCATTGGGACAATCATTCATCCAACATAGTTAAGTGCGGAGAGAAAATATAAATTTTAATTCTTATTCCCATTGAAAATTCAAAACAATCTCCCCTTAAAATCAGTAAAAGCAAATTTTTATTAACAAAGAAAAGAGTATAAGACAAACCCAAATACAAAAGTATTTATAGCATCCTATCACTAATCTAGGGTTCTCGAGCCAATCATTAAAAGTAAAATTTACACACTCCTGAGTATTAACACAAAGCTAACTCCATACTCTCGTCTTTAGTTCATAAAAAATCTTGTCAATTAAAAAACACAATTTCTAAATATTATCTTATTTTTTCCTTTCCACAATATCCATACAACTTCTAGCCAAAAGCTAACACCCTCTATCTACCTCTTTAATTTTAGTCCCTTTTTTAGGCACCGGTTGTATTGTGTAATTGGACACCGAAATAAAACGTGCCGACTAGGTTTTACTAAAAACGTAAAATGAAATGTACATCAACTAGATTTGATTGAAATGTAAAATAAAATGTGGAGACAAATATAACTGATAAGTCACAGAGTGCATAAGTACATCAAATGCATATAAAATTTGGTAATTGTTTAAAAAAAAATGAATCTGGTGAATACATTGTAACTCCCTCCGCCCTACAACACATTTCATATTTTCCTTATTGGAACGCAACACTATTGCACATAATAAAAAATCTGCATTAATTCAACATAAACTGATCTTATACATAGTTTAATTTATGGTGGCGTAGATAATTAGCTAGGATATACTCCATATATTATCATGGATGTTTACAGATTAGCCATAAAACCATTTTGCTGCTGTGTATCAATATAGTCTATCCTCGCTTTTCTTATTTGTTTGTCTACTAGAAGTGTGTTCATTTATTTTTATCAATAATCATTTTATATTTACACTCACAAATAATATTTTATTTATAAATAAATTCCACAATACCTTAATTTATTTTATCTATTAATTCTTAAAATATGTGCTCCAATAAATGAACACTAATTTTGTACACAGAGGAGTATAGTATTTGCAATTAAAAGCAATACTTTGACAAATGGTGGAATCTATAGTATATATCGGTTGAGCTGCAACTACTTTTTTCTTTCTTTCTTTGTTTATTAATTTTTTAATTTTTTGATACTTACTTTGTTTCTTTGTTAAAAAAGAAAAGGAGGGATATAGCTTAGAGCAAACTTTATTTGATTTATTTAAAAATTCACAATGATTGAAAGATCCCAGTGGTTTTCTTCTTATAAATACTAGTAGTATAATATGTAGTTTTCATTTTTTTTATATAAAAAGTGTTAAAACTTAGTACTATATTTTTTTATCAATAAATAAATTTATTCACAAGGGTTCAAGGAAAATCCAAAGAGTACAAATATACAAGAATACAACAACTAGCAGCCTAACACTAATCTCGAATTTACAAGCCAATCACAAAACAAAAAATTTGAACACCCTACCTTATTTACAAAAAACCAACTCCAAAGTTTAGACTTAATATCATCAACAAAAAAACTTAGTACTATATAAACTTATCTCATTAAGCAAATACTACTACTGAGAAATAAAAACTATTGTTCGAAAATGCGCACTAGACAAATAATTTACAAACTACAAGATAATATTAAGAGCCCGTTTGACTAAATTTATTTGAAACATCTTATAAGTTTTAATATCTTATAAGTTGTTTTAAAAGCTTATAAGATGTATAAGTTTTAAGTAGCTTATAAATTGCTAAAGTGTTTGAATAATACAACTTATAAGATCTTTAAGAATTTATAATAATTATTTTTAAATTTTTAATTTTAATATAATTATTTTTATTTTTTTATGTTGAGATAGAAGTGGGTGGGAGCAGGGGAGGGGAGGGGAGGGTAGGGGTGGTTGGGTGGTTGGGTGGAGAGGTTTGAGAAATCTCAACTTATTTTTTACAGTTTATAAGTTGTTTGGAGTTTATTTAATAATTGTATAAGCTGTTAAACTTCTTATTTTGTTAAATACAAAATAAAACTCATAACCTTCACTCTTTTACTTACATTTCCATTCTCCACCAATTTAGAGATATTAGAATAAAACTCATAACCTTCACTCTTTTACTTACATTTCCATTCTCCACCAATTTAGGTATCTCTAAGGCCATCATATACATTATATAATTTGAAAATTCTCTCAAGACAATATTTTGATGGTGTTTGCAAATTGAAGTGAGAGATTATGATAAGTTGGAAAAAGTGATTTTGTATTGCTTTTGATTGATAAATAACATAAGTTCAATTATGTAAAGTAGTCCTATACCAACTAAAACTGATAAAAGTTAGTTTTCAGTTGAAATGTAAAATTTTGCCAAATATTTCCACTTCATGAAATTTGACCAAAGACACTTAATTTTTAAATTAATACTACCAACCTTTTCATTTTACTGCATAAACCAATTTAAATACACTACAGTGACTTAGGTAGAGGAGACGAATGTGAATATTGTGTACTTGATGGGGTTAAAGTACATTTAATCCATATAATCAGGCAAATTTATGTATATATGGTGAATAGTAAGTGGGATTGATAAAATAGAGTGGTTTTGAGTTTTTTTATGAAATTAGAGGGAATCGCCTTTGGGAGGGGCGAGTTTCCCTTTTTTTTTTTTTTTTTTTATCTCGCTACTGGGAGGTGCGAGTTTCCCATTTTTTTTTTTTTTTTATCTCTCGCTACTGGGAGGGGCGAGTTTCCCTTTTTTTTTTTTATCTCGCCGTTGGGAGAGGCGTGTTTATGTAAGAATTTTTTTTCGTTTCTTAGTTATGATTGTTCAATGATTAAATGGGTTAAAATAGTGTGGATTTGAGTTGATTTTAGTAATTATTGTTCAATGATTATGTGATGATTATTCAATGATATATTATAACTAAACCCAAATTGCTATTGAGATGGTGTAAAACCCTAATTGTTAGTGGAGATAAATATAATTGTGTATTGAAATTGGTTTATATTTATACTATCTTAAAAAAAAAATTATTTTATTGGTTCAAAAGAAACTATAAACTATTTCATAAAAATTGAAAATTATTTTAAACACTAAATAATATTTTTAAGTAATAAATGTAAAATGTAAAAAAAATGACATTTATAATAATAGTACCAATACAATTAGTGATGGTCCAATCGACCACCCGTTCCACATTGCGGCGGACGTCTTTCACGATAATTACGACGAGGTTGTTGTTCATGTTGGCTTGGTCCGGGCTCCTCTCCGTATGTGTCCGCATATGGTATAGGCGTTGAACTGTAAACTGGGCGTTGTGCGAATTGAGGTCGATGTTGATAATAGGTACTCATATTAATACCCGTATTTAATATGTCAGTAAATGAACCAGGCCATGATGTAAGAAGATCTGTCATAGATTTAGATAATTTAGATCAATAATATATATTAAAATATATATTATTTATAAGTTGATATTATATACCTGGTTCATTTTATTTTTCTTATTGACTAGCTTCGTTTTTTTTAAACTGAAAGTAGGAAGTTCATTTGAAGAAGAAGAAGAAGAAGAAGAGAGGAAGGAAGGAAGGAGTACGAAGAAGAAGGATAATGAGGAGAGGAGTGAGGTAGGAAGGAGAAGGATAATGAAGGAGTAAGAACTATATATCAGTGGGAGGAAGGAGTATTCCCACGCCATGCTAAACGCCAAACAGAAAACGCCAAGCAGAAAACGCAAAATGACTGGCAGGCGCGCCTCTGGTAGAGGCGAGTTTAGTCCACGACAAACGCCACGTCGGAACTCGCCTCTGGTAGGCGCGAGAACAGAAAATGCCAAGCGTCTGGCACGGCACGTGGGACTGGCAGGCGCGCCTCTGGTAGGGGCGTGTTTAGCCCACGACAAATGACACGTCGGAACTCGCCTCTGGCAGAGGCGAGTTTACCCGACAAAATCCGGTATACCAAAGTCGCTTCTGGTAGGCGCGATTTAAGCTTATATCGCCTCTCGTAGGCGCGATTCCCTTTATTTTCGTAAACACCAGCCCTTCCACCCTATTTTCATCACTCCCTTTCAAATATACCCCAAATAAAAAAATTTGCCATATAATCATGATGTCTTGTTTGCATATATATAATATAGTATTATTAAGTACACTTAACATTTTCGCACTCTCGACAAAAATAAACATGAGAAGTAAATTTTCCAAAAATAAAGAGACGTGTAAAGGGATGTAAAGGTGAAATAATATTCGTAGGATTAAAGGAATCAAAGTTGTTAATTAAGAGACGATTAAAAGAGACATGGATACAATTAGATTCGATTAAATGAGCAGTGTTAATTTATTTATTTTAAAGCTAAAACATAAAAGTGCAAGAGAACGTAGAAATTCAGGGACACATTTTCATGCGCTGCTTTTAGAAGTTAGGAGCATAGATAAAGGCTAATTGGTTGACACATATAATTAACCTTATATAAACACCATTACTGTATTTAAAATTTATTGATACATCATTAATTTATATATGTAACGTATATAAATAGAAAAGGATAAGGTTAAGAGGGTCTTTGGCCGAGCTTATAAACTCTTTAAAACAATTTATATGTTGTTCAAGAGCTTATAAGCATTATATATCAATATGTTTGACAAAATAAAATATTTAACAGCTAGTAAAATCATAAAATAAGTTCATAACAGCTAATAAGGTGTAAAAAAATAAGTTGAGATTTCTCAACTTATTTTCCCAACCACCCGTTCCACCCTGAAACCACCCCACCCCACACCTTCCCCGCCCCCACCCATCTTCACCTCAACATAAAAAATAAAAATAAATTATTTTATATTAAAATTAAAATTTAAAAAATATTTATTATAAGTTTTTAAAAATTATATAAATTGTATTAGTCAAACACTTTAACAACTAATAAGATATTTAAAAATTACATTTTATAAGTTCTTAAAATAACTTATAAGATATTAGAGCTTATAAGATGTTTCAAATAAGTTTAACTGGAGGGGGACTAAATTTATTGTTCACGAACTGTTATATATATATGGAGAAGTAAGAAGTTGATTCCAGGTAACATTTAATTTTTTTTACCTTCTTTTCAAACTCTAGTGTGCCACTACACCACTTTGGTCATTTTAAAGTTTACCCTTTTTTCCTTTCTTCAATTAAATGTTTAAAGACTAACAAGATGCAAGAAGATAAAAGGAGAAACGAATGCTGATGATTAGGAAAGATAACAAGTTTGATGATTAGGAGAAAAGATAACATGTTTGCATCATACTATTTAACATACATAATAAATCACTCATAAATGAAACGTCTCGCATGATGTATTTCGTGCTATATAAAATACTACTCCATAAAATTATAGCACAGAAAAATTATAAATAAAACATAAGTATTACTCCCTCCGTCTCAGCATTATTCGCATTTTTACTGTTTTCTCGTGTTTTAGCGAGCGAATTTTTTATTAGTATTTAAAATGATAAAGTCATTTTTAAGTCATTTTATAATAGATGAGAGATAGATCTACCAAACCCTACCTTAAAAGTTATTTTATCATTTCAAATACTAATAAACAACCCACTCGCTAAAACACGAAAATAAAGTTAGCGTGCAAACAATGCTGGGACAGGGGGAGTATTTTTTACTTTCAATATACAACTCCGTGGAAAGTTATTCATAAAAACATAAATGTTGGTTTTGAAAAAAAAAATCATAAATGCTAAATTTTAAAAAATAAAGTTCATACCCATTCAAAATGATGTATGGAAATGATAATAGATACAGGCCAATAACAATGAAAGGTACTACTCCTTGTCAAGGTTCATGTCTCCGTGAAATGTTCCCTTTTATTATTAATAAAATATAAACACTAAAAAAACAATACATATAGACAAAGAAAAATGGAAATGTTTATATCCATCTATCATGTTCATAGAATATATATATATATATGTTTGGCTACACTTATTTGAGATATCTATATTTTAAGAGGTGTTTGACTAAACTTATTTGAGATATCTTATAAATTCTAAGGTCTTATAGGTTATTTTAAAAGTTTATAAAATGCATGTACATTTTAAGTAGCTTATTAATTGCTAAAGTGTTTGATTATTACAATTTATAAGATCTTTGAGAATTTATAATAATTTTTTATTTATTTTAATTTAAATCTAAGCAAGTATTTTTTTTACTTTGAGCAAGTATTTTATATTTTTTCCGACTTTAATAGTTTTTTTTGTTACGTTAGGTTTTGGTTAGACCTTTAAATACGTTTTCTTATTGTACTGAACGACATACACTGATATTTTACTTAAGAAATTTATTTTCTCCCCAAATTTTTTTGTAACACATCTATTATTTTTCCATTACAAAACTTCAATTTCCATAAAAAAAAAAAAAAATGAAACGACAACCAAACACAGAAGGCATTCAATTTCTGAAGAATTAAAGCATGGAGAAACGAGTTATATATTGTAAAATTATAATTCCCCAAGATTGATGCAATGCACATGTTGGTTGAATAGTACTTAGCTTCTACACCACTTCTACATTGAAAACTGCAATTTCTATGTTTTTTAATTTCCACTAAACAAACATATATTTTTTTATAATAATTAAATAAAATGCATATCATTTATTAATTGCACTATACTGACCAGATCAAATTTTGAGTCCCCAGAGTTCATATGTAACAAGTCAGAGTTTGTGGACCTCATTTTGAAACTTACTCCTTCCATTCCTACCTAATGTTCATCACTCACTTCTACACAAATATATATATATATATTATTATATGTATGTCTTTCTGTCTCTATACTTATTTATATTTCATCACTGTGTAAAATTATATAACATATCGAAAACAGGATGCTACTATTTAATCTAAATTTGATCACTGTTTAAAGAATAAGTGTCTAGTAAACAATTTCCATACTACAACTTCAAACTGTATTAATTGTTTTTATTATACAGTGTTACCATCAAATTATTTTCTTTTATTAATAAAAAAACTAATACTATTAAAATATTCACATATAAAATGAAAATAAATTTCACAATAAAACGGATTCTTAGTATACTTTCCTCTGTTTAATTTTGCAAGATTAACTTCTATTTTTTTTTTAATCGGGGTTTTATTGGATTGATTGTGACAAAATGTTGTATTTTAAATCATACTAGCATTAATTTTAGAAATAGAGCAGACAATAAAGTCCAAAGTGTGTACCTACTGAAAGTTGGTTTGAAAGTTGAGGAGGAGGCCATTTAAGATGAAGTGTTGGTTATATTTTATTTTTACGACTTATGATGAAGTGTAGAACTATTCAATTAGATTTCTTATTAAAGCGATGATGATAATGATATTACTATTACTATAAAAAGGATTCATCCCTCTTGATCTGTAACCAGACAAGATTTTATTTTGTTATTAAATTTATATTTTAATGGTGCTTGGTTGAAGAGTTTAGTACTAAATGAGAAATGAAAATCAAAGTGTATTTGCAATTATTCTATTATGATTTTGAATCCCCTAAATAAAAATGAATTTATCCATGCTTCATATTTCAATTTGATAAGGGCCCTATTACCTATAGTTTAAGATTATAAATTCGAATCATCATTTGTCCAATATATATATATATATTAAGTTCATTCATACTGTTAAGTTAAGTTCAAAGAAAATAATCTAGACTATACTTTATTTCTCAGCAATCGACAATGTCCACCACGTCTTTGTATTGCTCGGGAAGGTGGTTAATCTGACTACTGTTTTCGTGGACGATTAAATCGGCAATGCTAGTCTGAATCCATCCCTCATCATGGATATAAAAGATGCTCCACAGATGTGAATTTTTTTTTTTTTTCATAATTTGACCGCCTTAAAATGGTTTCAGACTCGATGGTGTATGTACAAGTAGTCACAGGGCGACTAATTGCATGTCGAATCCAAGGCCAATATTAATATTTTGGCTTGAATAAAACTTTAAAATAGTGTTCATTCCTTATTTTTTAATGTAACATATAATAATATTAAATGAATTTCCAATATATATATAATGTACAATTTCTTCCAATTAAAATAACGAGACAACCATGTTCCGAGTAGTTGCATAAATAATTATAAATACAACTCGCCTAAAATTTTGACAACAAAAATACTTATCAAACTGCTCAATAATTCATTTCTCAATTAATAGTAAAGCTAATATATTCAACTTTTTCTGTAATGTTCGAATGTTCGGAGTTCTAGGCTAATTGTGTTACTTTTGCACTGCACGGTGAATGACATATAGTGAATAAGGATGGACCAATGATGGACTACAAACAATCGTTTCTTATATTTCATTTAAATATATAAACGAGCCCCTAATTTAAAAAAAAAAAAAAAATCTAGATCTAAAATGACGAATTAGTTGGTCTCATAGAAAGATCAATCTCAATGAGATATTACTGATATTTTTATTAAGGTGTGTAGTTTGTTTCTAATTAGAGTGCTTCTTGAAGCTTTCGCATATGTCGTGGAAAGTGAATAATGTAATAGTTGATTGTTTTTTTCTTTTACTCTTGCTACTCGTTTGATTCAGTTGAAAATGATTTTTTTTTTTTTTTTTTAATTTATAAGAGAGTTGTCCTAATTTGATACCCTGTCTTCTTTAATTTTATTTTTTTTATCAATAAAATCACTTTCCCTTCTCAAAATCTAGACAATAGTTGAACTCTTGATATGCATATATTTCAATAAATTTAGTATTATTTTCACTAAGCTTACTTGACTGATTTATGCTAATTCTTGGTTTAATTTTAGCTTACCACACTCATTCTAAAACCCATATTAAAAAAGAGGGAGAATAAATCTGAGTACTCTATAATATTGACAAAAAAAACTCTCTAATAAGGTTAAGAAATGGGGGGAGAGAGAGCGCCAAAAATTGCAGAGGGGTTGCAGGAGAAATAAATAAAGGGGCCATATGATGAAGAGAGGGAAATGATTTGATTGGAACCAGACTTTGGGAAAGATAAGGCCATTTTCCATACCATCTGTTTTGCCAGGGGATACACATTCCTACCGTGATTGGTTTTATTATCACTGAAACCACCCTTACCCCACCTTACCCCACCCCCTAAATTAATTTCTACATGATATATGCAAATGTGTGGTCACTGGGGAAAATTATTTTTTAAGGACACTATCTTATTTGTGATTTCTATCTTTATGTCGTTGCAAAATCAAGACACTATATTTACAATTTTACAAAACAAGGACACTATCTTTTATATTAGGTAAATTTATAAAAAGTTGGCCAAAGAAAACTCGATTATGATGTGTCCAGTTGGCCCGGATTTTATAAATCTTTTGGCCTGAATTTATCAAATTAAAAGATAGTGTCCTAGTTTTGTAAGTTTGTAAAAATAATATTCTAATTTTATAAGTTCATAAAGATAGTGTCATAATTTTGCAAGCCCGTAAAAATCGTGTCCTAACTTTGCGAACACCTATAAGATAGTGTCCTAAAAAAATAATTTTCCCATGGTTAGTACGATGCACTGAAAACATTGTTCAATACTATATATCGTTCCAAAAATTTTGATACATAAAAAGTTCAAGCTGATATCTACCGAATTTTGATATACCATTTTTTTTAAAGATGTCGATATATACCGATTCATATTGGGATTTTAGTATATTTTTTGATATCGAAATTTCTTGGGGGGCAACATATTAGATGAAAGCAGTTCATGATAAGCTTATCATGAAACTAGGTTAAAGTATCGAATATTTGGTCAGGAATATCATTAATCTGGATCAGTGGTATTATATTGTAATTATTGTAAATTTTTTTTAACCCAAATTAATGATACTCCAGGTCAAATATTCGATACTTTAAAACAATTTCATGATAAACTTAACATGAACCATTTTCATATAAAACTTACTCTTCTTTAGGATATCAGGATGCATTTTAAAATGATAAAATATCATTTTAAATTTTGATTCGATATTTTAGAATATACCAAAATATCTAAAATACTGAATGTGCTTACCATTGTCGTACCAAATATACTCAATATGGTACCTAAATTTTTTGTAAGTAAAATTTTATACTGATACTTACCGAAATTTTGGTATACAAAAAATTTAAACGGTAAAGATATACAACAGCCCATACCAAAATTTGGGTATATCATTTTATATATTGGTATGAATTTTGAAGTAGTAAACATTAGTATTTACTAAAAAATACCATAATACCTAAAATTTTGAATGTGCTTATCGTTACCCTACCAAAAATATTCGATACATTATTGAAAACTTTAATTCACCCAAAAAAAAACTAATCTTTTTAAGTATTTTTCAATTCGATAAGTATGATATACCCAAATTTTTAATATTATTTTTGTTGCATTTGGGGTATCCAATGGTTGGTTATTCTGGGATAGTTATGTAGAGCACATAATCTTTGTGTTGTCGAGATATGTCTCCATCTTCAAGATAATGCCAAACACGAAATTATAATCACAATAATGTGTGTCCATTGTTTTCGTGAATAAAAAATCGGAGTGGGCTGGGCCGTACTGTGGTCCAATCTGAATGTGGTCCAATATATGTGGCTAGACTTTCATTTTCTTTATCTTAGGATTCTGAGTTAACTCAAATTATGAATTTTTGTCTTCCCAAATTTTAATTTTTGTGCATTATCACAAATTAGTCACCATCTAAGCAAGGACATTATTGTTTCTTTTAATAATAGAAATAACCAAATGTAGAAGAAGAAGAAGAAAACAAAAAAGAACATCTTGCACATTTTTATGCATGTGATAATATATATAGTTTGTTAAGAAGTAAAAAGTAATACATGAGTAGTTACTAATTGGAGTAATTTGGCATTAGCTATGTTTTATTGAAAAATGCACAATAATAAATGACAATGAGAATTATCATAGTGATTATAAGATAACATTTATTTAACTATTCAATTTGTACTTGATAATTCATCCTTGTACGCATATATTGGTTCGAGGGATTGCCTGGGATTGTCTGTATAATCCCAGGTAATTTTGTATTTGTTTTGAGGAATTGCGCAGGACCATGACCATGGATAAATTAGAACGACTATTTCGTGTACAATTCGATTCAGAAAATTTGGTTCTAGTTCAATTTTTTTTGTTCTAGTCTATCTGTTTTTCGATAGTCGTTCTAATCCAATCCTAGCTAGTTCAATCATATCCCGTAAACCAAACGACCCCTAATTGTTATGTTTGAGATGTGGTAAGAAAAATTGCAGTTAAATATACACTATTAATAATATTTATTGTAGTATCATTGTCTTGTTTTTTGGGTTGTTATTTTTTATCATAAGTTAGAGGGTATTGTGAGGTATTGTAAACAATCACTTTATTCATAAATGAATCTCACAATACCTCATAATACCCTCCAACTTATGATAAAAAAAATAACAGTCCAAAAAATAGGACTACTAATATTGAACCGAGCTGAAAGGGGTTGTTGCGTAAATATTAGGGGCAATTGGATTTTTTTTTTTTTTTTTTACTGACATCCCAATGGGCCTGTGGCCTGTATAACTATTTCATTGTTTTCTCCTTCTCTTTTAGCCCATCATCAGCCCAATCCTCACCTTATATGGGTAGTCCCTCTACATTTATACAAATTACTACAAGAACTCTATATTTTGAATAAGGGATTAAAGATTTATACGTCCAGTTTAGAAATGAACATTGGATTATGAGTTTAGAAATGAATATTTAATTTATTTTTGGATTTGATCTTGAAAATGAGGGATATGAATTTCATATTTTGTTTGTTCTAAAAAATTAATTCCAGATTATGTTAAATTAATTTAAAAAAGTATTCGGGGATTATTTATTTTTAAAATATTATTATTGTTATTTCCAAAATTTCTTTTAATATTCTAAAAGAATTATTAAATTTTACAATTTTAGGAAATTTGATTTTTTTTTTACTAATTTAATTAATTTTTTAAATAAATAATGCTACATAAACATTAAAACTCAATTGAAGACTGCCTCTTGTATTAGGAAAGTCAAACAAATCACCGATCGGTTCGGTAACTTCCTATAGCCAGTAAAAGGACTGGAAAAAAAAAATTAAACTGACAGTACTAATATCAAAACATGTAATTTATGTGGACCAAATTCAAAATGAAGTCAAGTTACTGGGCTTACAAATCTTTAATCCCTTTAGATAATGACCGAATACTCTTTAAAAATACCAAAAATTGTGTTTGACTAATAAATAATGTAAAATCACGAAATAAACAGTTGTTGCAAATATGAGAAAATCGCTAAAAGATTTTGCACTTGTTGATCAAACAACATGTACAAAGTTTTGATGTATTAATGGTATTTGATAATTATTCATAACAATAAAAGAACTATAGTTTGAACAAGCCTTAATGAAAATTTTCGTAGCTACAAAGTTATTAAAAAGGGCCAAAAAAATAAAAGCAGCACATAGGTTCAGAGAAACACAAAAAGTCAAAGATAAAGTATCGGCCCATTTTTAATTAAATCCAATTACTTAGCATTATTTGGGTCTCGACTACTATAAGATATTCGATTAAAGAATAGTTTAGCGATGAATTTGTAAACCTATTAAACCCAAATCTCGTTTTCGTGCGATTGGAACCCTCGGTGATCGAGGGCTAAGATTTAAGCCTCCCTGCATTTGAATTAAATATGATGAAATTTCAACGTTGTGTGATTTTTATTATGACCAACAAATATTATATAAATATGTTTTTATAGAGATTGAGGAAAATGCAAATAGTTAAATAAATAATGCTCAGTAATTGTCTAGTTTTTTTAGAGAGTGCGGAAAAGTTGTGTTATTTTTATGTTGGTGAGAGGTGACCATTCCTTTTGACACAAACGAACGTCTCTGTAGTTGAGAGTTTGCTATTTTTAGGTGTTATAGTTGACAATTTGCTATTTTAAATTGTTTATATGCATGTCCATAGCTTCAATCGTTTGTTTTACATCATTTTGTCATATTCACTCTTCATTATTTAATATGATGATGGTCTGAATGCTGGTGGTCGAGTGTTGCAACTGTACCACTTTGGTTTTTGTGGGAAGGAAAAAAATAAACATATATATAAGAAAATTGAGAATATTTACAAAATTATTTAAATAATTTTCAGATTTTATTTTATTTTAAAATTTTATTCATATTGTACACATTAGTTATTACTTTAAATTTGATTTACTGATTTTAGAAAATTTAAGGCCAGATTTTGGCTTTTTTTATTTTATTTTAATCCACTTGGTAGTGATACATAATTTAAGAGAGATAAAGTGGTAACATAATTAGTATGAAAAAAATGAGATAAGTGTCTTAATTAGTAGGATATAATAAAAAATATATATTATTTTAATATGTTACTTGGTAGAGTATACTACATAGAATAAGGTAATATAAGAAGTGAAAAAACCATAATAAAATTATAAGGGGGTGAGAAAAGATAACTTTATCTTGATTTTGGTGCATAATAACCGGGTCAAACATATTACACTCAGATCAATATTATTTTTATGTTGTCTACAAAGCAACCTACTAAAATAATAAAGAGCAAATTGCCCTATATAATATGCTCTTTTATAGGCTGCCAAGCACAGCTAACTAATAAATAAATTTTAAATTCTAATTGATGATTTTAAGATTTTTAAAATTATTTTCGGTCTTAAAAGAAATAGATTTTAAAAGAATTATTGAATTAAAACTCATATATGTATTCACACATTTCATAATTTAATAATTCTGATGTTGTGTTCTTAATTATTTAGTAATGTGTCATTTTTTTGTGTCAAATCTGCGTATGCCACTTGCATCACTAAAAAAAAAAAAAGGAAATAGCTACAAAATTAAGATGGGTGTATTCAATTGGGATTCTATTGGATTTTTTTGGACTTTAAAAAGTCTGTGGATTTAGAAAATCTATAGACTCCATGCAGAGTTTGACTGATTTTTTTTATTGATTTACTTGGATTTTCATAGACTTTATAGGATTGTGGAATACATTTTTTTTATTGATTTACATGGATTTCCATACTCCGGCGCTGGAACCATTGATGCAAATATATATGAGACACACTTGTATATAAAAAAATGCTATCCAAATTATTTTAAAAAAATGCATTAGTTAAAAAAAAAAATACATTATTATTTCATCTTCATCTCCATCATCGTTATACCTCGCCCTCATTAGAAGTCTCATGTTGTTAGAAGAGATTTTGGAGAATAAAATTTATTTATATTCTTTGAAGAGTAAACTTGACAACGGGGCGGGTAATCCTCAAAACAAACAGGGACAGAGATTTTTTTTGCTCCGTAGGCGGAGACTGGGATAGTATTCTCGACCTGGGGGAACCCCGTCTCGTTCCTCGCGGGGAGCCGCATTATTTTTTATATAATTAATATATTTATATATAATTTTAATGTTAAAGTAAATTACAAATAAATATTGCATGGTTTCCTACTCAATTAACTATTTATTAAAAATTATATTTTTATATTTAATATTATATTATTAGTTCCAAATTATATTATTTTCACTTTAGTATATATGTTAATTAAAAATATTAGAATTAGAGGTTCTTCAAATTGTTTAAATTAGTTTTTTTTAGCACCAACTTAAAGTAATTGTTGTGTATGATTAAATTTTTTAATTTAAATATTTTTTTATATTTAAAAAATGAGATAAAAAAATAATTAGGCGGGGAATGGGGAATCCCTGCGAGACGGGGATCCCCGACGAGGCGGGGATGGGAGGAAAATTTTCTCCATTTATTTTGCAGGAACGGAGATGGGGAATGACTCCCCGTCCCCGCCACGTTGACATCCCAATGGAAGAGAATAAAAAAAAGTCCATAGACTGTTGAATACCTAAAGATTTTATAAGAGTTTTTAAAATCCGTAGAAATCTCTGGTTATTAGAAGAGATTTTGAAAAGTGAAATCTATTCATATTTTGGAAGGAAAATCTAAGAAAATCCGTGGGGTATTAAAATCCATAGAATGTTGAATACCTAAAGATTTTTTAAGACTTTTTAAAATCCGTATTGAATACCTCAGGATTTTTAAAGACTTTTGAAAATCTAGATTGAATACACCCCTATAACCAATACACCCCTAAGACTTTAAAAGTCTAAAAAAATCCTACAGACTCTATAACCAATACACCCCTCTAAATGACGAAAATATTAGCATTGTCTAAAAAAAAATATAAAATTGTCTGGTTCGAACGTTTGGAGGGGTGTGGAATGGAATTAAAGTCATAGTGTGTGTTTGGAATTACACTCCTATGACTTTGATTCCTTAAAAGTGAGGAATCCACCATACCTCTCAAATATGTGAGGTATGGGTATGATTCCATACCCATTTCATTTTATACGCATTCCATTTCTTACCATTTTACCAAGCACCCCCTAAGTTTGATATGAAAATAAATCACGATAAACTTATCATTAAACTGTTTTAAAGTTTTGAATATTTAATTAGAAGTATTTAAAAGTTCATAAAGAGTATCATTAATATGGGTTCAAGAAAATTTACAACAATTATAATATAATATCACTAACCATATTATTGATACTTCTAATGAGATTACTGATACTTCTGTTTAAATCTTTGATACTTTAAAATTGTTTCATGATAAACTTATTATGAATTATTTTCATATAATACTTTATCCCCCTTATTTCGTTTGCTGGCAATGAAAATTTAGGCAATAAGTTTTATATGAAATTGATTCATGATATGAACCATAATTTAATTTAATGAATATCAATTTTTTTTGGTTAAATCTTAATACTTTTTTATCAGATATTTGATACTTTATTTTTTTAACATGGTATTTTAAAATTAAATATTATATACTATTTTTTTATGATAACTTAAATAGTAAAAAAAAAAAAAAATTGTTGTTGATACTTTGAACAATAACATGATGCACTGATCTCAATTTTTGATACTTTTGATATGATTTTTAATATTTTTTTTATCAAATATATATCCTTCCCCGTCTTGGAAAACTCTTCAGGTCTTCACACTTCGAAATGCATGATTTTAATAAAAAAAATGAGCATAATGTGTGTGTGAGGTTGAATAAAATTATGATACTTTAAATTTTTATTGACTTTTATTTGAGGGAGTTATTTCTATTTTAAGAATGTGAAGAGTGTTGTGGTACAAACGAAAAAGGAAATTGTAAAAGTTTCTTTGAAATAGAAAGAGTAGTTGAAACTTTTCAACACTAGTTCATGGCAAGACTAGGAACATTTTCATATAAAATTTGGCCCGTACATCAAAATTTAAGATGAGCGAAGATGTGGATTCAAATCTACCACAAAAATAAATGTACTCGTAATATCTAATTAGTATTTGATACAAATATCCAGATAAAAATATATTTCATCTCAATGTGTCAGCTTCATGATAATATTATTTGTCTCTCTCTATGCATGTCGAGATCCAAGAACCGACGATGGATTGAAAACAGAAATATAAATCTTTTGCAATATATATATATATAATTTAAATATATGAAAACAATATATTATCATGGAGTATAATTTATTCGTAACAGAAGTTTTCAATTTAATGATAGATAAAATAATGAAAAAGATTTAATACTTAATGACTTAAAGTCATTAATTACACTTTAATAATAAAATTATATAAAGCTTACAGGAAAGTTAGATGATTAATTTACGTAAAATAAACTAGTACATTTATATTTCTTATAATACATGACAAGTACGTACGTAGATTTGTGGTCGGCGTCCTTATTTATAAATTGGAATTGTGAGATTAAGGTTAGCAAACCCGAGCATACAAATTAATTTATGAGTGAGTTTGTATTGCATGGGCATGGGATTAGTTTGTGTTTTGCGTTAATTTATAAAAAAGAAAGAAAGAAAGAAAGAAAGAATTGAATTAAGATTTGTGCTAAATGACCATCCCAATCTGTATCGTGCTAAATACACGAGTAATTATTTTTGTGACTTATGGTGATAGCTAGAAATACTTGTTACTTTTATCATGTAGCTTTACATGAGGCATGCATAACAAAAATTTCATTCATGGATTGCAAGCGGATGGTGGAAGGTAGTATACGGAACCTAACCTAATTATTTCTCAATACACACAACCATCTCAGGAACTGACGAACAAGTTAGGAAAGCTGTTTTTGATTTAAGTCCTTCAAAGGCGATGAATTAATTCTAGTCATTTTGTATTGGGAACTACTGTACAAATAAATTGATTTTACACCTTTCCACAAGTTCAAACTTTTAGATATATAAGACGGAATTCTTTCATGTTATCAAAGCAAATTAGCTCAAGCCTGCCCACACGTCCTGGGATTAAACCCTGCTGACAACAATTTCACCCTCGTTAAATTAAATACTTGCTCGGTCTCCTCAGTCAAATTCCACCCTAATTAATTATATACTTGTTGGGTCTCCCCAGCCATCCACATGATAAAATTAACAAGCTCAAAGGATAATCAAGTCCACTAGCAAGGAAGAATATTGGGAACTACTATACAAATGAATTGATTTCACATCCTTATGAGTTTGAACTTTTAAATGAAACGAAATTCTTTCATTTTCTCTAAAAAAAAAAAAATCCTGGGAGATTATAAAGTCTGATTTAGTTTGGAATCTTTTGAAGGTTCTTAATGAAGAAGTTGGCATGGGGTCTTGAAATACAACGACTATTACATTGACTCTCGTCTACAAGCCCTTGCTAATGCTGAATATATTGGAAATTGGTTTAATGAAGGTTTAATACCCTGATTTTGACTAATTTTTTTAGGAGTAAAAACATTAATTTTTGGAAAAATAAAATTAACGATGTTGTTCTACTCGCGGAGTAGATGAGCGTGGTATATTTAATATCTCAAAACCAATTTCCGGTGAGTGAGAAATTAATTTGGGAAGTTGTAGTATTAATCATTTGTATTGAATAATTCCATGGGAAATGAAAAATGAAGTTCCATCCCACATTGAAAAATTACAAGAAGATTGTCTTGTATATAAGTAGGAAAATATTCATGTTCTTTAAATTGGGACATGGGGACCCTAACCATGGACCACACAAGCGCGCGCTCCGCCCCGCCCGAGCCCGGGTTCTTTGTTCTTGGCAATTGGGCTTTGGGTGGGCTTTGGTGTCTTACCTATATTTTTAGAGTACCAAAAATATAAAATAGCCCAATAACCTTTTGGCCCACGAACATGTTTAATACACTACGAAAATGATTAATACACTCTAGAGTATCTGGAATATTCCATTCTTGCTTCCCAAAAATGAGAAACTGCGTTTCTCTCCACTACAGAATGTGGGTGATCCATGATCACCACGTACTCCACTCCAGCAACCTTCAGATGGGTCGGACTTCCGCCTATATATATACCACATTTCGTCCACCTTTCAGAACACACTTTACGAACCTAATTTTCCGAAAGCCTTTCGCTGCAGAATTCCTGTTAGCTTATAATTCCGATTTAGTTCGCTGAAAATTCATACTCGGTGGTGCTACCGGTGTGAATTGATAAATTGTTTTACCTTTGGAGACTCGTACACATTATACCATAAGCACTATACGTGTGTATTCAGTCTTGCGGGAATAGGTTATTCCTAGACTCGGTTTATATCACGAATTCGTTTCGTGATTTTTTGCTTTTATCCTCCAGTGTTTCGAAATATACACTCTCGTTTCTACAATCGTAAGACTGAATAACTTTTCTTATTTCGATACACTGATATGTCGAACCATAACTCTGACAACGAGATGGACGTGTCTTCGCCGACTAAGGGTGATCCATCTGACACTAATCCAGTACCTTCGGGTACAAATCCAAACAAGGTTGGTAATCCTGATCCTGCCAAGGAAATCACCTCAGGTAATCCAACTACAATTCCTCCTTTTGAGTTTGGGAATTTTGGCAACTTTTTTGCTGAATGGATGAAGAACCAAGCCAATGACAATCCCTTCGTGGGAAATGCTAATCCCTTTGTGGGAAACTCTAGCACTAATCCCTTTGTGGGAAGTTCAAGTGCTAATCCCTTCGTGGGAAATGTTGGCGCAATCCTTTCGTAGGAAATGCCGGTGTCAATTCACTTTTGACAACCAACCAGGCCTCCCTTCAAGGGACTGTTAGGACGGTGGTAGTAAAAGGGGAGAAACCCGAAAAGTTTTCGGGAAATGACTTTAAACGGTGGCAAAAGAAGATACACTTCTATTTGACCACCATCTCTTTGGTGAAATACATCAAGGAGGATAGTCCGAATGCTCCTACTGAAGATGCTGATCGTGAGACCAGGATTGCTTATGACACTTGGATCCACGATGACTATCTCTGCAGGAATTACATCCTGAATGGGCTGTCTGATGCCCTCTGTGATGTGTATGATGAGTACCCGACTTCCAAAGCTCTATGGGAGTCCTTGGAGAAGAAGTACAAGACCGAAGATGCCAGAACTAGCAAGTTCGTCGTCTCCACCCTCTACGACTTCAAAATGGAGGATAACAAATCTGTTGTCGAGCAAGTGCAGAAGCTGCAAGTGATCTTCCACAATATTGCAGTGCAAGGGATGGAGCTGCCTGAAGCCTTTCAGGTAGCTACTGTGATTGACAGACTCCCTCCATCTTGGAAGGAGTTCAAGTCCTACCTCAAGCACAAGCGAAAGCAAGTGACGATGGAGGACCTTGTTACCCAACTCCGGATCGAGGAGGATAACAAGAAGAGGGACAAGAGGGACTCGATTGCTTCCATCGAGGCCAAAGCTAACCTGATGGAGAAAAGTGAACCATCAAAGAAAAGAAAGCGTCAAGACGACAAGGGCAAAGGCAAGGCTATTGCTGCTGCTCCTGCCCCAAAGAAGTTCAGCGGGAAGTGCTACAACTGTGGCAAACCCAACCATCGGGCAGCTGATTGTCGTCAGCCCAAGAAAGAAGACAAAGGGAAGAAGAACTCTGTGAACGTTGCTGAACGTGAGCTTACGGAGATGGACATGTCCGCTATGGTTACCGAGGCCAACATGGTGGACAACAAGAAAGGTTGGTTCGTGGACACTGGTGCCACTTGCCACGTTTGCTCGGAGAAGTCTGTCTTCTCCACTTATTCTCCTGCTGAGGGGAAAAAGCTCTACATGGGGAACCAAGCCTCGTCTGAAGTGGCTGGTGTAGGAATGGTGGTAATCAATCTGACTTCGGGAAAGGAGCTGAAACTGAAGGACGTGCTGCATGTCCCGGACACCCGAAAGAATCTGATTTCGGGGTCTCTTTTAGTTAGTAGTCAGTTTAAACTAGTGTTTGAGTCAAACGGCGTTGCACTTAGCAAGTTTGGCATCTTTCTAGGAAAAGATTACCTCGAGAAGGACCTTTTCAAGATGTCTGTCATGACTGTAAGCCGTGATGGCAAAAACACTATTATCAATGAGAATGCTTCTACTTCTGCTTATATTGTTGAGTGTTCCTCTTTATGGCATTTTAGATTAGGACATGTTAATCTAAAATCTATAAAACGTTTAGTAAATTTAGATTTACTTAAAATTGAGAATGTTGATACATCCAAAAGATGTGAAATTTGTGTAGAAGCAAAGATGACTAAATTACCATTTAAGTCAGTTGAAAGGAACACTACTCCTCTAGAATTAATTCACACTGATGTATGTGATTTAAAGTTTGTGCAAACTAGAGGTGGAAAAAAGTATTTTATTACTTTTATTGATGATAGCACAAGATTCTGCTACGTTTACTTGCTACGAAGTAAAGATGAAGCTATTGAAGCTTTTAAAAATTATAAAAGTGAAGTAGAGAATAAAATGAACACTACAATTAAAGCAATTCCTAGTGATAGAGATGGAGAATATGTAGCTCCGTTTGAACAATTATGTGCCGAATCCGGTATCATACATCAAACGACAGCTCCTTACTCACCTCAATCGAATGGTATTGCAGGGAGGAAAAACCGAACCTTGAAAGAGATGATGAACACAATGTTAATCAGCTCGGGTTTACCTCAGAACATGTGGGGGGAAGCTATTCTGTCAGCTAACCACATCCTTAACAAAATTCCACTAAAGACTCAAGATAAGACACCTTATGAGTTGTGGAAAAATCGCAAACCATCTTACAAATACCTCAAAGTGTGGGGGTGTTTGGCTAAAATTGAAGTGTCACTTCCTAAACAAGTGAAAATGACCTAAGACGGTTGATGGGATCTTTATAGGATACGCCTTCAATAGTAGTGTCTATCGATTTTTTATTCATAAATCAGAGATATCTGATATGACAGTAGGTACTACAATTGAATCAAGGAATGTTGTTTTCTTTGAAAATGTGTTCCCGTGTAGGGACAAAGAAGAAGTGAGTTCAAATAAACAAACTCATGAGGAATCAAGTGAAGCTGCAGGTCCTTCCACTCAGCAGAGTGAAGAACCCAGACGCAGTAAATGAGCTAGAATTGATAAGACCTATGGTCCAGACTTCATCACATATGTGTTAGAAGAAGTACCTAGGACTATCAAAGAAGCTCTTTCCAGACCAGATGCACCTCTCTGGAAAGAAGTAATAAACAGTGAATATGATTCAATTTTGCAAAATCATACATGGGAGTTGGTTGACCTCCCTAAAGGTTGCAAGACCTTAGGATGTAAGTGGATCCTTAAAAGAAAGTACAAAGCAAATGGATCAATTGACAAGTATAAAGCCCGTTTGGTTGCAAAGGGTTTTAAACAAAGAGAAGGACATGATTTCTTTGACACCTACTCTCCGGTTACAAGGATTACATCCATTCATGTACTTATCGCGATTGTTGCTTTGCATAATCTCGAAATACACCAAATGGATGTAAAGACTGCTTTTCTTAATAGAGAGATAGATGCTGAGATATACATGGATCAACCAGAGGGTTATGTTGTACCCGGGAGCGAGAAAAAGGTATGTAAACTCGTTCGATCATTGTATGGACTTAAACAAACTCCTATACAATGACATTTGAAATTTGACAATATTATGTTGTCAAATGGATTTCGAATTAACGAATGTGACAAGTGCGCGTATGTGAAAGATACACCAAATGGATTTGTTATCGTATGCTTATATGTTGATGACATGTTAATCATAGGTAACAATTCAAATGTAATCGTTAATACGAAAAACATGTTAAAGGAAAATTTTGACATGAAAGATATGGGGTTAGCAGACGTGATTCTAGGAATCAAAATTGAAAGAACTTCAAATGGAATTTCTTTAACACAATCTCATTATGTTGAGAAAGTCTTGAAGAAATTTAATGCATTTGATGATCCACCTGCTAAAACTCCACTAGAACAGAATGTTCATCTGAAGAAAAACAGAGGTGAACCTGTGAATCAGTTGGAATATGCAAGGATCATTGGAAGTGTGATGTACATTACAAATTGCACACGTCTTGATCTTGCGTGTTCTGTGAACAAACTAAGCAGGTACACGAGCAATCCAAGTCATGAACATTGGAAGGCTCTGAAAAGGATCTTGAAGGGTACAGTGATGCTAATTGGATATCCGATAGTAAAGACTCGTTCTCAACTAGTGGATATGTATTCACTATTGGAGGAGCAGCAGTATCGTGGAAATCCACAAAGCAGACGTGTATTGCCCGTTCCACAATGGAATCTGAATTCATCGTTTTGGATCAAGCTGGTGAAGAAGCTGAATGGCTTCATAACTTCTTAGAAGACATTCCTTGTTGGAACAAACCGGTACCATCTGTAATGGTACATTGTGACTTTCAAGCTGCTATTGGTAGAGCTTTGAGCAGTATGTACAACGGAAAGTCGAGACATATTCGTCGTCGACATAATTCCGTTAGACATTTGATCTCAACTGGTATTATAACAATTGATTATGTAAGATCAATTGATAACATAGCGGATCCGTTCACGAAGAGCTTGAACCGAGATCAAATGAATAAGCTGATAGAGGGAATGGGTCTGAAATCCACAAATAAAACTGAAACGGTGGTAACCCAACCATGATGACTGGAGATCCCAAGAACTTGGTTCAAAAGGGAAAACTAAGCTGTGAATGTTAGTTGTACAACACTTGAAAATCATGACCGTTCCTGACAGCACTGTGTCAAGTGTTAGTGAACTCGTGAGTTGTGGTAAAGGATAAGTCATTGACTTTTAATGATTCCTATAAGTCCATGTGGGACTGAGTATGACGGGATACTCGAAAGGAGATCACCTATATAAATGAGAAGTGAGGGCTGCTTCGACCAAACATTTATGAATACAAAGGGCGTCCAGGGCCAAAATGGACAAAAACGTGAGAACAAATCGGAATCGAGACTGACTTGTGTCTGCACTGTCTTTAAGGTATACACTAGGGGGGTTAGTTCAAGGCATCGTGTCCACTAAGCCGCCGGTATACCCGATGGTGCCGGGCTACGGAAAGTTCAAAACCATTGGTTACTTATCCGGAAGCAATGAGGTCTCAAATGGGCTAAACGAAGAAGCTTGACTCTGTATAGGTGCAATTCTCACTCATGTGGGAGATTGTTGGAAATTGGTTTAATGAAGGTTTAATACCCTAATTTTGACTAATTTTTTTAGGAGTAAAAACGTTAGTTTTTGGGAAAATAAAATTAACGATGTTGTTCTACTCGTGGAGTAGATGAGCGTGATATATTTAATATCTCAAAACCGATTTCCGGTGAGTGAGAAATTAATTTGGGAAGTTGTAGTATTAATCATTTGTATTTAATAATTCCATGGGAAATGGAAAATGAAGTTTCATCCCACATTAGAAAATTACAAGAAGATTGTCTTGTATATAAGTAGGAAAATATTCATGTTCTTTAAATTGGGACATGGGGACCCTAACCATGGACCACACACGCGTGCGCGCCCCGCCCCGCCAGGGCCCGGGTTCCTGGTCCTTGGCAATTGGGCTTTGGGTGGGTTTTGGTGTCTTACCTATATTTTTAGAGTACCAAAAATATAAAATAGCCCAATAACCTTTTGGATCCATTCGGATCGGGTGACCCGTATGGAATTGGGTCGGCCCACATAGGGTGGCCAATTTAGTATTGGTCCGGCCCACGAACATGTTTAATACACCTACGAAAATGATTAATACACTCCAGAGTATCTGGATTATTCCGTTCTTGCTTCCCAAGAATGAGAAACTGCGTTTCTCTCCACTACAGAACGTGGGTGATCCATGATCACCACGTACTCCACTCCAGCAACCTTCAGATGGGTCGGACTTCCGCCTATATATACTCCATTTCGTCCACCTTTCAGAACACACTTTACGACCCAATTTTCCGAAAGCCTTTCGCTGCAGAATTCCCGTTAGCTCATAATTCCGATTTAGTTCGCTGAAAATTCATACTCGGTGGTGCTACCGGTGTGAATTGATAAACCGTTTTACCTTTGGAGACTCGTACGCATTATACCGTAAGCACTATACGGGCGTATTCAGTCTTGCAGGAATATGTTATTCCAAGACTCGGTTTATATCACGAATTCGTTTCGTGATTTTTTGCTTTTATCCTCCAGTGTTTCGAAATATACACTCTCGTTTCTACAGAATACTATCAGAGTATTCACCTTCAATAGCTACAGTTTAAACTAATGAAGGTTAGATGATATTCCAAGAAGTGCAGATAGAATTTTGTATATCATATGTGTATTTTGTAGAGTCCCACTACTCAAACCCCATAATCCTCTAAACAAACCACATAATTTTAAAGACAAAAATAGACATAAATAAAATGACTAAGTTATCCTTATATATATATGGAATGAATTATACTCTAAATTTATATTGATTTTGACTTTACTCCTTCAAGCCATTTAATTTCAAAATTATTTTTTAACTTTTAATTAATCTTTTTTTTTTCTTAAATTTTTTTAAACCCTAAAAAAAATCTAAAAAAAAAAAATTAAATAAAATTAAAAAATCTTTAAAACTTTGGAAAACAAAAGAAAACAAATCAACTAAATCTTAAAAATAATTTAATTAAAACAAATCTATTTTTTTAATAAACAAAAAAATAATTAAAAAGATCAACTAAATCTAAAAAAATAACTAAATTAAGAAAATTATTTTAAAAAATCTTAAAAATTCAGTCGAAGCTAAATAAAAATAAAATTTTAATTAATTATTTAGTTTAATTATTTACGATAATTTAATTAACATTTATAAAATATTTTTTATTTTTTTATTCTTTTTTAAATTTAATTTGTTTAGATTTAGATATTTTTCTTATATTTATGTAGTTATTTTATTTTTCAAATTTTAATTTTAATTGATTTTTTATTTAATTGATTTTTTAGATTTTTTTATTATTTGTTTTTGTCAAATTTTATTTAGGTTTAAATGATTTTTAAAAAAAATTAACTAAATTTTTTAAATTTTTTTTTTATTTTCTGAATTATTTTAAAATAATTATCAAATTTACTTTGATTTTTTTTATTTAAATGCATTATACAATTTAATTGATTATTAAAATTGTCTTTGTATTTATTTTATTTTTTAATATTTTTTAAGATATTTATTTTGATAAATACTTATTTAGAAGATTTAGTTAATTATTATATTTTTTTCAATATATATTTAATTTTTAATATTTTTTTTTTTTTATTAAAACCAAAGAATATCAAAAAATTATAAAGTAAAAAATGAGTGATTTTATTGAGAATATGGAATTGTGAGAATTTTTAGTAAGTGATGTGGATTTAATGGAATTGTGGAAATGTTAATGGAGGAAGGATATTATAGGAATGAAGTGGTGTATATTTAGTAATATATGTTGATTTTTTAAATTTTATTGGGGTATGTTTAGTATGTGGGGTAGATTTAGAGGATTTTAAGGTTTGAATAGTGGTACTCTATTTTGTATTGGGTGAATGACATAGAGGCACAATTGGGAGGATGTAATTGCATTAAAGCCCACTACTTTCCCTTCATTTCAAGACACCCCAATTTGTGGGGTCCATACCCCAAAACTCATCCCCCCAACTTTCAGCTGATTTGACATGTAAATCTTGTCAAATTGTACATTTTTTTTTAATATTTCTTTAAATCAAACTAAGTTCATATATCAAAATAAATTAACCCTCCCATTTTTGTCACAGTTTTTAATTTCATTTTCTTTTTAATTATTCTTATTTTTTTTTCATGTTGGCAGGGAAATTTTCATCCAGTAATTGAAATGCATCCACTTATTTTGTTTTTGTTTTTTCTTTTTCTTTTTTTAATTTACACATAAAAAAGCACAACATTATCAATAAATATTTTGGATATAAAAATTGCTAAAATTACATTTACAAATTCTAAAATTACATTGAAACAAAACAAAATAAGATACTTCCAGTATCCAAGTAATATTTGCAGAATTGCAAAAAAAAAAAAAAAGTTGCAGAATGCAACAAAATAATTGCAGAAATGCAAAACAAATAAAATTGCAGAATGCAACAAATTAGTTGCATATTGATTTGCATATTGCAGAATGGACCAAAGTAGTTGCATATTGAATTGCATATTGCAGAAAGAGGCAAAAATAATTCCCCCCAATATGTCATCTTCTCTTCTCTTCTCTTCTCTTTGCTCCACCATTTGACAATGTCTCCGACATGCAAACAAATAACAGTTGAACATTATTATCAACAAAATCGGCCAAAACAATCCAAAAAACTAATAGGCCAAAACAATCCAGAAACTAATAGGCCTAAAAATCAACAAATCGACAAATAAAATTACAGTACCAATTGCATCTAGTCCTTGCATCTTATCTAATCATCAATACTGAGAAATGATTTTCTTCCAATTAGTCTCCAGTTTCTTCCAATTCATCTCTTTGGTAGTTAAATTTATTTCTGCCAATGCAGTATATATAATTGCCCAAATCAAAACTCTACAAAAAATATTTATCTCTACAAGAAATCCCCAAAATAATTTACACACAATAACATCAAAATAATTTTTATTTGATCTAACATCAAAAAATTCCCAAATAATTTTCTATTTGATCAAACAAAATCACACAAGCTTCTGCAAAATTAAATCATCCGAGAAAATGAAGAAGAAGAAAAATGAACGAACCCAGAACGGCGTAGGGAAGCGCCGTGTGGGGCAGATCGGAGCGGAGGAGCGGCGTGGGGGACGGATCGGAGCAGCGGCGTCGTGGTGGTTCAGATCGGGCGCGGCGTGGCTTGAAAAGGAGGTCACCATCGAAACCTGGGAGATGTTGCGTACTTCGTAGACACCAGATCCGACGTCGTAAGTCCACCGCTGCCCTCGTCTCTCCAGATCGAAGTGTGGACCTTTGTCTCTGATGGTGGGCGCATAAATCCGAACTCGATCGCGGTTAGAGGCGGTGGTGGGTTAGGTGGTGATGACGGTGGTGGTCTGATGGACGGTGGTGGTGAGGCGGTGGGGTCTGGTGGGCCAAGGGGGCGGTGAGGCTGGGGGGCCAATGGGGCGGTGGGGGCTGGGGAGGCGGGGAAGGGAGATACAAGAAGAAAGAAGAGAGATAGAGAGAGAGTATGGGGAGAGAGGGGGGAATGGGAGCCGAGGGAGTTTTATTGGGAGGAGAGAGAGAGAGAAGGGGTAGGATAATGAATTGAGGTGGGTTGGTGGGGCCGAGAGTTTTAGTTGCTGGGAGGGGTGAGAGAAGAAAAAGGGAGAGAGAGAAAATAGTGGGCCCTATTTGAAAAGTTGAAAAATGTGGTGGTTTGAAATAAATTGGGGTTTTATGCAATGTAAGAAGATTGAAGTGGTTTAAAGCAATTAGGACTAAAAAAATAGGGCTATAAGCAATTAATCCTTTTGTATTCTATGTCTTATGTATCTGACCAGAAGACTATTGTTACAGGGATATGAACATTAAATCGATGCATCGGTTACGCATACTAATTAATCAATCTCAAATATAATTAGTCAATTATTTCATATTCGAGAGATTTCAATAAATTAATTAACATTGATTTAGCCAAACATCCCATATGAAAAGATTATTTATGACCTTTTCCAACGAGTGTGAATATATATCATGCATTTCCTTAGTATGAAGTCATATATGAAGTATGTAATCAGTAGAGTTTGTGCTTCAATCGTCAGCGGAGTTGGAGTTAACCAAATTCAGTATACTTAGATGAAGTCAGCTGAAGGCCAGTTAATTCAGTGAACTTGAAGTCTCCTTAGCAGTTGAGGTGAAGTCAACTGAAATTCTGTTATTCGCGAGATTCATATCTAAGCTGAAGTGAAGACGGTTATATTCAAAGACGGGTTTGTTGAGACGGTTACTTGCTGGGTTACTACTATATATATGATGTCTCGCACAATTATAAAAAAAAAAAAAAAAAAGATCAATTTTTGCTTAGAAAAGAATAGGGTTTGGAAATCGATATCTCTGTAACCAGTTTAGGCTTTCTTCATTGCTGAGAAGAATTCTTTGAGCGTTTGTGAGATTGAGTGATTGTAACATTCCCTGAGTTTACATAGTGAAAGATCGAATCTCTCCGAACCCGTGGACGTGGGAATTATCTCCGAACCACGTAAAATCCTGTTGTTCTTTATTGTTTCATTGCTTTCAATATTCTTGCATGTTGTGCCATAATCGATTCCTTGTTTACAAGTTTTTTCTTATGAATCTAAAACTGTGATTCTAACCCTTAGATATTCGAAGAATAAGACGGGTTATACAGTGTTAAAACTTGACATGAGTAAAGTATAGACCGTAACGAATGGGTTTTGATAGAGGCTGGATTAATTTGATTCTTCGATCGATGTGTATGTTCGGTTTTTTATTCCTTCAAGATCAAAGGCAAAGTTGTTAGGATTTTGGCTCCATTTAGAGGGCTTCAAGGGGATCCTTTGTCCCCTTATTTATTTGTGTTATGTGCACAATGTTTTTACTCTACTGTCAATAGTCGTGTAAGGGATAATATGATTAGAGAGGTTAGCGTTGCAAGAGACAGTCCAATTATTTCTCATCTATTTTTTTGCGAATGATGGCTTATTTTTTTTTCGAGCTAAAGGAAAGATTGTCTACACTTGAAGGCTTGTTTATCATATCAACTATGATAAATCTTCTCCAACGTTTAGTGCTTTCACGTAATATGTCAAAGACATGAGGTATATTTAGGTCTTACCACATTTTCTCTCAATAGTAAACAAATTCAATTTGGTTTTTTTGGTATTCGATATTTGGTACATTGGCCGACTAATTTCTAAGGAGGTGCTTGGTTCGCAATTCCTCAATGGTAATGAGAATGTAAATTATTTTCTATTTATGCCCCATAATAAAAATGATATGTTGAGAGAAGACTTGTTACAATTGTAACTTTGTTGCTAGTGTCATGCCCCAATTTTGGAATAGAAGTGGACAACAAATGGTTGTTGGTGGAGGAATGTGGGAGTGATTGAGGAGGAGGATTGTAGGAAGAGAACAGGGTAATCAAAATGGAGTAGTGATTACCTTATTTAGTAGAGGAGGTGGTAATTTTGTTATCACTAACCATCATAATTACACTAATTTTCAATCTCATTCTCATTACCATTGAAGAATTGCTAACCAAGTAATTAAGGTTGTTCTTCAAGCAATTCCTTCTTATGCTATGACTTGCTTTTGAATTCCCTCTACTATGAGTGATGACATTGAGCAGATATGTAATGAATTCTGGTGGGGAATAAAGACAAATGTCAAGAAGATTTATTGGACTTTTTATCTATGTAATTTTGACATTTCATATGACCATGAGTATGTATAGACTGAGATTTGTTCACGTATGAATAACTGAAGTGTATTAGTTGTTTTTACATAAAATATTAATAAGTTTATTTTTAGTAAACAATTAATATTTTTTAATGAAAATAAATAATATTTTTAGTAAAAACCCTTAAATAGTTTATAGATGAACCATTTTCACCCTATACTTTGTCCATGATGACCATGAATCCATAATTATAAACTTTCACGGTAGATAATTTCCTTTGAATTATTTATTTATTTTGGAAGGCAACACTTGTGGTTGAGATTCGAATCTTAAAACGCATAGAAAGTCGCCTTCAGGGGCCAAGAATCTATATCAGATTCCATTGCAAAACTTAATTTGATTTGATTTAATTTACGCATTTTATGGACCAAAAATTCAACCCAAGCCGTAATGAGATTGGTGGTTGCTGAAATAGAATTCATCAATGTCCATTCATGCGTGCCGCATCCTTCTCCATTTACAAAAGGCTGCTCTCGCCTTTTCCCCCCAAGTTATGCATCATGCTTTTGAAAAACATTGTTGCACCATCCGCCCCAACTTAGATGTAATATTTACTATACAAATCCTATTATGCATTCAAATGCATAATATGCACTTGGATTTTAAGTTAATTTTAATTTTTTTTCAAAACACATATAAATACACCGAACTGTGTATTTATTTACAATTAGGGTATTACAGATTATTTCTTGGAGTATTACTGATTGTTTCATGGAGTATTACTGACACTAGAAAAAAATAAAGAATTGTTTACAAAAAATTTCCAACAAAAAAATTTCGTAATAAGAATTGCCTCCGATTTACCTACGAAATTTTCTAATTATGAAAGCTTCTACATTTCTCAACCTAGAAACAACTTGTCTACATAATAATTTACCTACGAAATAAAATCCCTAGGTATAATTACCTACAAGTAATTCGTCTACAAAACTTTACCTACACCACAATTTGTCTACAAAATTTATGTAGGCAAATTTTTTTGTAGGTGAGGAAGGAAGATACCTATACAATTAGAATTTTTTGTAGGCAATTCGTAGGTAATTCCCACTACGAATATTTTTGTTAAAAATTTTGTAGTCATATTAACAATTTCAGTAGTCAATTTTATGTTTTCTTGTAGTGTGATTAACTTCTGGGATAGTACTGATTTCTATTTAAAGTATTTTTTTAAACAAAATAAACAATAAAATTAAGAACAAATCAGGTAATTCTACTCGTCGGTCGAGCCAACCACGATAGAATCTCACTAGTCAATTTGTGTGATTTAATTGCCACATCATCCTTCAATAATCATGTTGACCCGTCTTTAATTATTTTCTCATCTAATTACCCCGTTCAACTTAAGAATTAAAGGGTTATTTTATTTTATTTTATATATTAGGTCTCGGTTCATATCGTTAGTTGACCTTTCGCAATTGATTTAAGTTAAAAGAATGAAGATGTTCCAAAATAAATTTACCATTCTGGTTCTTATACTTCTTTACTCTTGATCTAATAAAATAGTATGTTTTTTGGAAATTCAAATTCATATAAGCTCTCTTTTTCAATTAACGTTGTTTTATGTATGTATTATCACTGTTATACATATCAATTATCACTGTTTAAAAAATTAAATAGTACATATACATATCAGTTATAATTAATATGTACACATATATTGATACTTGAAAAAATCGAGTTCACGCAAATTTTTATCCTAATGAAATCACACTAAACATAATTTCACTGTTTATTATACATTTATTATTATTTTTTATTTATGGAGATTTGGTAATAAAATTATAGTTGTTTCCATATTAGGAGCATATGAACCGAAAAATGTATCTTATTTAAGTAATTACATGCAAAATTTAGCCAATCCTACACATGATCCACGTTACAGATGATAAATAGATAAAATTATATTTAGCCATCATATCATATTTCAATTACAATAAGCAATTAGCTGGTGTTTCGGTTATAATAATATAAAATCTTGACAAATTTCAAGTTGATCTCACCTTAGAAAGCGCTCTCCAGCGTCCTAATCATCAAAGCCTGTGTGAGCAAAATCAACCAATCATCGTCCTTATCGCATCCTACTCATCCTTATTAAATTACACCAACTTGCATCATTCTACTATCCATATTATTACTCCAATTTTTTTTTTTTTTATCTTTATAAATTTTGTTCCAATATTTAAAAAAATATTCTCACCTTTTCTTTTTCGTTGAGTTTATGTATAAAATTAGTACACAGAAACTTTCTTGACATATAAATCTCACGATAAAAGAGAAAAAGAGGAGAAACCCAGGGAAAATACATTGTTAAATAATTATGAGTTTTATTTTTTGGGATATATTAGGGTTAAATAACAAAAAATGAACAATAGTTTAATTTTATTTAGGCAATGAACATTACTTTTAGAAAACAAATATTCAGCAGCTAAACTTTGGGCGCCGTCACTTTCATTTTCCAGATTCCTTAAGTTGGTTTAATTGAAATTGATAGCTGGATGTTGACGTCAGCATTTCCTGTTAATCAGATCTTCCAAGTTTTTAGCACCCCGCGCACGTGCGTTACGTACAGTTGTATTAACAAAATGGAAAACCTCAGATTCCTTTCATTTTCATCTTTAAAACCATTTTCATTTAAAATAATACGTAACTGAATTCTAATAAATTAATTCTGCCGCTAATTGAACAGATCCAAAGAACAAAATCAATTGTTGCTCGTTTTACCATTTCACTTATCCTCGAACTGCATAACATCAGGGCACATGTAATAAGGAAATATCATGGAATTGGTTGGTTTGGCATAATACCCTTAAATAACAAAAGAGAAGAATCTAGCCCTCTCTTTGACAAATACGTATCACCATATAGGGTGTCTCATTTACTAATTAATTATAAAATAAAGTTAATTAATAAATAAAAATCTTGCCAATCGAAAGATATATGGCGAGTAATTTTGTCTATCAAAACGAATTATGTGAATGGTAACATAAGTGAGTATATTGACAGCAACCATATAGAGGTAAGTAACTCACGCAAATCAATTAAAGTAAAAAAAATTACGAATATAGGAATTTGGAAGGAAAATTGAAGAATCGAAGTATCAACTTTGAAGAATCGAAAGTCAATTAGGAACATCACCAGTAGTTACTATTCAACTCTAAATTCTAATAACTAAGAGTAACCACAACAGTTGCTTTGGAACATGTTATTACTTTTGATTTTTTTTTACTACAATTGTGATATGTAAAGTTGCATTCTATCTCCTCAAATAAGTTAGTGTAAGTAACCAGTTACTCTTTCCAAAATAACAATTTTTATTTATTTATTTTAATTCTTGTTGTTTTTATTTCCTTTTTGATATTAAATAATTAATAGAATAATGAAAGTGGTCCCCCAACAAATATGTTATATATAACTCTTAGAACATTGTGAGTATTAGTGGATGTTGATGTAATAGTGAGGTGAAAAGGAGAGAGATGAGTTATAACATTTAGACCACTATGGATACTTTAATTATATTTAAAAATCAAATTATAGATTTTGAAATTATTTCCCGATGTTCTTTATGATTTTAGAATTTGATTTTTAAGAATTAATACATCCAATCCACAGAATACATATAAACTCTATAAATAACATTCTTTTTCTACACCAAACTCTCTCCATAACTCATGTGATTTTTCATTCTCACTCTTATTTAACTAATTACTTTATCATACATTTAAGGGTTAATTGCAAATAAATTCACGAACTTTGTATCCTTTATCAATTACAACACGAACATTTAAAGTTTGCAATTCAATGCACAAACTAATTTACTGTTGCAATTCGGCGCATGGTGTAAATTTTCGGCAAAATTTATGCTTACATGGCAGTCGGAGCCACCACCAGAAACACGTCATGTGCCAAACTGAAAAGAAAAATATATATTTTCCATGTTTATATATTGATTTACACACATTAAACTAATAATTTTCAAAGTAGGTCTTATACGGTGAGCCGGTTATAAAGTTGGGCACAACTCATTAACACCTTATAAAAGATGGATGTTAATATATAAACCGTCTCACCGTGAGGCTGTCTCATTATTTACCTAATTTCATGATTCAACTCCCAATAATATGATATTAAACTAAAGCATAAACAACATAATTAGATAAAAAAAAAACATACCTTGTCGTGTACAACTTTTCTTTATAAGTGAGACCAAACTTCATATAATATGGACCACCATGAAAATGATTCTTCAAAACCTTGCCGTCTAGGGTTTATCAGTGACTTTTGATGAGGGTGCGATCAATATGGAGCGAATCAGGGTTAGGGGAATCTGTAATTGTGATTTGGTAAAAGAAAAAAAACGCTGGCAAGAGATTCTATAATTTTTAAAACGTTTGGAAAATATATATTATTCTTTTCAGATTTGACACATGACGTGGCAGCTGACGTGTTTCTGGTGGTAGCTCTGACTGCCACGTAAGCATAAATTTTGCCGGAAGTTTACACCATGCGTTGAATTGCAACAATAAATTAGTTCGTGCATTGAGTTGCAAACTTTAAAAGTTCGTGTTGTAATTGATAAAGAATACAAAGTTCGTGAATTTATTTGTAATTAACCCTACATTTAATCTCACACAAATTATTTTGCCATCATTCAAATCATTACAATTACTATATCAATAAAAATACAATATTACTATCACACACTATTTAAAATAAAAACAAAGCATGCACCGGCAGCACCATTACCGTTCAAAGATTTTTGATTAAAAAAAACATAATAATAATAAATCAATTAAAAAAAGGCAACTTGGGTAGATTTCAATGTTTGAGTCACAAGTCCCCAAATTTGGGTACCCCACCACACTCCACCACATAGGCAGAAGTCAGGAACTGAAAAGCAAGACAAAATCAAATAAAAAATTGGAATTGGGGTCCACGGGCCGCCTATAAATTCGGGGTTGGGGCAGAGTTGTTTCCGCCACCCTCACATTGATATCTTCCCCTGTACATAGTACATACCCCCATCCCATTTCAGCATTCATAGATAAATCAATCCCAAAGCAGAGAGAAGAGGCGGATGGGCGGTTGGGCTATAGTCGTGCACGGCGGCGCTGGCGTGGATCCGAACCTCCCCACCGAGCGCCAGGAACAGGCCAAACAACTCCTCACTCGTTGCCTCAATCTCGGAATCTCCGCCCTCCGCTCCTCCCTCCCCGCCATTGATGTCGTCGAGCTCGTCGTAATTACCATTCTCTCCCCTTGTTTATTTTCCACATCAATTTCAATTTCTAGATCCGATTTGAGTTTTTCCCCAAATCAATTTCGATTAAGGATTTCACATCCGTATTTACATGCGATTGATATAGGTAAGGGAATTGGAAAGCGATCCGTTTTTCAATTCGGGGCGCGGATCTGCGCTGACGGAGAATGGGACGGTGGAGATGGAGGCCAGCATCATGGATGGGCCCGGGAGGCGATGCGGTGCCGTTTCGGGCATAACTTCAGTGAAGAATCCCATTTCTCTTGCCCGTCTTGTTATGGACAAGTCTCCCCATTCGTATCTGGCTTTTCAGGGCGCTCAAGATTTTGCCAAACAACAGGTCTCTTCTTTTGATATTTTATGCATAAAAATCATTTTTGTGTCAGGATTTCTGTGTGAAAACAGAGTTCATATTGCTCTTTGCTTCCTTGCCACCTTTGTCACTTTTCTCTAATAAATGCGTGTTCATAATGATTTTGGAGTCACACCTAATAACAATAACATTCATTGTAAGTCCACTTCGAATGCATTTTTGAACCGTATGAATTATTTTTGGTGTTTTTTTAGTGAAAACAATTGTAACTTTCAATTAAAATAATCTATTAAAAATACATTTGAGTTAGCACCGTATAGTTGCTTGTACGATTAAATACAAGTGAGTGCATTTTTTTTGTATTTATTTTCTAATGGGATTTAACTTGTTGATTAGGGTGTTGAGATGGTTGAAAATGACTACTTCATCACAGAGGACAACCTTGGCATGCTCAAGCTCGCCAAAGAAGCCAACTCAATCATTGTAAGTTTTCTTTCAAACTTGATTAAATATAAAACGAAAATAGGTAATGAATTTGTTCAATTTTTGAAAGCAACAATTGACCATATGAACACGTTTTCTGATGCACATATACAATACATGTGTGCAGTTTGATTATAGAATCCCACTACTTGGACCGGACTCATGCGGCGCCGTGGTTCTGATGATGAACGGACTTCCGATCAGCATCTACGCCCCCGAGACGGTCGGATGTGCGGTGGTGGACAGCCAGGGCAGGTGCGCAGCCGGGACCTCCACCGGAGGACTAATGAACAAAAGGATGGGTCGGATTGGGGACTCTCCATTGATCGGCGCAGGAACTTACGCTGGTGATCTTTGTGGTGTGTCGTGTACGGGAGAAGGCGAAGCTATCATACGCGGGACCCTGGCCCGTGACGTGGCGGCCGTGATGGAGTACAAGGGGCTGCCCCTGCAGGAGGCGGTCGACTTCGTGATCAAGAATCGGCTAGATGATGGCAAGGCTGGGCTGATCGCGGTGTCGAACAAAGGGGAAGTGGCGTATGGGTTTAATTGTAATGGAATGTTTAGGGGGTGTGCTACTGAAGATGGGTTTATGGAGGTTGGTATTTGGGAGTAGAATATATACTTCTCTCTGCTTTGGTTTTGGTGTCATGGGAATGGGAATGGTTTATTTATGCTAGTAATAAGTTGGTAGGTTAAGAGGATTTGTCTTTTTTTTTTATCTAGTGTTTAGAAGTGTTACGTTGCCTAATGGAACTCTGGGTTGTCCTTGTATATATTGCTACTGTTCTCGTATATTATTTGGGTTCGTGACATAATTCGTCTATGAATATATATATAAAAAAAGAAGTGTAGGAGTCACTTTTGTATTTTTAAAATGATAGTTTCCTCTAAACCAAATACTGTGACATAAATCCGAAATCCAATATAAGAGAAGATGACAAGGGTGCGCTTGGGAAGAGAGAATAAATATAGAATCGAAGATATGTTTGATACAGAGGACTGATTTCTTTATAGTGTAAATGCAAAGTTTTATGCAAATTAGTTATTTGCATTTTTTTAAATAATATTAAATATTTCATTAACATAATTTTTCAAAATTAATTGTTTTATTTAAAATAATAATAGCTTATGATTTTGTCCAAATGCTACTTCAGCTCAATGAGTAGAAAAACTCGTCTCACAATAAATTTTTTTTTTTATTCGTTTCACAATAATTTTTACATTCATAAAATAAAAATAACACTTTCCTATAATATTATTTTATATTCAAATAAAAAATTTAAAAGATCACTTTTTTAGCAATTTATTTTTTAATTTATCCAATTACACATGCAGTTTAACAGCAGGAATGGGGTATAAATGTTCAGTAAACATGATATAAATATTATAAATGAGCCTGTGGAATAGTTACGAATAACACATTTAATCAAATGGTCCACCCCATTGAAGTCCATTAAAGCCCACTAGACAAAACAAACAATTGTTGGAACAAACATGTACAAAAAGAGAGAATAAATTTTTATTTCTACTCTAATTTATTAATTAACATGAAATTCAATTTTTTTATATTTATAAAACCATCAATTCGGTTCGGTTAGTTATCCCAATAGTCAAATTACAATTATTTTAACAACATTTCCAAACAAACAAATACACATTTCCATTAAGGGGGAAGGATAGAAATCATAATATAATTCATTAAGAGTTACTGATTTTTGCAATTTTAACCTCAATTTTAACTTCAATTTTTCTTTTGCAATTGGGGATATTACTGATTTTTGCTTGTGGTATTTTTTTTTCAAAATCCAAGTGTATATCATGCACTCAAGTGCACACTAAAACCACTCTTTCACGAATTGCAATATTATCTCAACTTTTGAATTTTGATAATTAAAACCACACTATAACAATCTTTTGCAATTCAAACTCATGAGCAGAAAACCTCATTACCAGAAATCAATATTCTTTTTAAATGTTTAAACTCGAGACATCATTATGATATTAATAAATGGAACAATGTTGTTTAATTCTTGTAGGTAGGATATCACATCATTTCGAATCAACAGATTTCTGCCCGTGGGCTCAAGTTGCAAAAAATTGTTAAAGCTGTTGTAAATCTAGAAGATTTATTATTCCAAATCTAGAAGATTTGATGTGAACATTACTAATGGACCAATAACCCAATGAGTTTTATATCTTAGACTAGGGTTTTATTCTTATAAATAGACTATTGTATTCATGATTGTAATCACTCATACACAAGATCATTAGTGAAAACTCCTGGCTTGGCTCGCCCCCAGACGTAGTCGTTGACGAACTAGGTGAACAAATTCTGTCTTTTATTTTACGCAATTATTTACAACAAAAGCAAACCTTTTTTAAAAAAAAAAATCTAATAATTGAGATTAGATTGCAATCCTAGATGATGATTTTATTAATTAACTCATTCATTTAAATAAAGGATAGAAGATTTGAGTGACATTTGAATTCATATTATAGTACCTATCACCATTTTTAAGTTAAAAATATAGAATTAGATTTTTTCCCCTTATATCGGTAAAATGAGTAAATCTTTTGTGCAGTAAATGTATTGTGCACTTCAAGTGTATTTTAGAAAAGTTACCCCTGCTACTGTTGAAAAGTTATCCTATTATTACTGAAAAATTACCCTCTTTTAAATGTACTTTTCAATAATACCAAGTACAACTTTTAAGTAAAGAGGGGAATAACTTTTAAAAAATATACTCATTTGAATTGCAGGGTGCATGTGGTGTATATAAGGCTATTTCCTGTAAAATTCTGTCATTTTGATTTTTCTCTTTTCCGTTTCTCATGTTGTAAAAAATGAAACCAAAATGAAATTTTATTTTATTTTGTAAAATCAATTCAGTTTGTGTGTGTTTTGTATTATCCTAATAACGCGCACCCTTGGTATTGGCTTTGAAATTTATCTAGAATACTACTCGTATTTTGCTCAATCTGGCCAAATCCACTCGATTTGTGGAAGTCTTCCATGTTTTTCTCTTTCTATTTGATCCTGCTTCTAAACGTGGTGTGTTCGTATCTCCATAATTAAGATATTTTACCTACAAATACACACAAAACATATTCTTCCTACAAATTAAGTGTAATTGATTAGAATTACCTGTATAAAATGCAAGTAATTTCATAGAATTGACATACAACCAACATCATTTACGAGCGAATATACAAAAAAAAGAGAAGGAATAATATATATATATATATATATATATATATATATATATATATATATATATATATATATATATATAGTGTTGTATGCACCAAGTACACTAATTGCATTTTAAGCGGTAATTTTTTTAAAAATATTTTTACTATTACTGAAAAGTTATCTCTTCTATTATTGAAGAATGTATTTAATAAGGGGTAATTTTTCAATAAAAACAGATATTCAATAACTTTTTGATAATAATAATAACAATTTATAAAAAATACACTTAAGTTGCACAGTGCACCTAGCTAGTGCATAAGAGACTTAGTCACCAAAAAATAGTTGGGCACTTTTCTTAATAATAATAATAATAATAATAATAATAATAATAATAATATCAAAATGCATTGTTCCAAAATTAATGTTTGATGTAAGGCAAAGTATAGAGTGAAAATAGTTTATACATAAATTATTTGAAGGGTATTAGTTATTTGTATTAAAGTGTATTAGTTGTTTTCATTGAACGTTATTAGTTGAATGATACGAAGATTATTTATTTTTTAACTGAAGAACATTAGTTGGTTACACTAAAAAAAATTAATTGTTATACTTAAAAGTTTTATAGAGTGGTTAATATATGAATTAATTTCACTGTATATATACTCTCAATAGCTATGTTATTTTGTCAAAACAAGTAAATAAAGTCCACATTGAACGGTGATTGGGGATTTGGGGTTTAATAATACATGAAACCGAAATTAAGGGGAAACTTATTTAGAATTCTTCGATGAGAATGAATTTTCTTTTCTCCATGCTCTTGGATATATTTGATGAATTGTTATTCATGTGGTGATTACACCATTAATGTTGTGCTCTAGTTTTGGAATCAATGGACAAAATAAGAGGTTATTGGTTGTGGCATGGATAAATGATTGATGAAGTTGATTATAATAAAATAGAAAGGTAATCAAATGAGATAATTATTACCTTATTTAGGAGAGAAAATAATGTTGTGGATCATGTTTTGTTTTTATTAATCACTACCATTACCCTTTATTTATCCTCATTCTCATTATCATTGAAGAATTTTTCAACCAAGCGCCACTTATAAGAATCCGTTTGACTAAATTTATTTGAAATATATTTATAAGCTTATACAACATATAAGTTGTAAAGTGCTTTTTTTTTTTTTTTAATCTTATATGTTGTTAAATATCTTATTTAATCAAACACTTTGAAAACATATATAAGCTCCTAGACAACTAAAAATCGAGCTCTCAATAGAAAAATCGACTATTTGAACCGCCAGTTAAAAACCATTTGAGCAAGTCTAGACTTAATTATACACATTCAAAGCAAGTCTAGAGTTAATTATACACATTCACAATGAGTTGGAGAAGAATGAAACATCGTATTCATTTCCTCATCACGTGATCATTAATTAGATTACAGTTTTACTAATGTTTTTGCCCAAAACTCAAGAAGAATCTTTTCATAAATAAACCAAAAGTTTCAGAAATAAATAAGATTTATTTTTTCAGAAAACAAGTTGGTTGCTCGTAGTTGCCCAAACAAGAAATCATCTAAAAAATATGGTGTCGATTAGTTAATTGTAAACTTGATTAGGTATGCATTGAATCAGGGTTGCTTTACAAGTTTTCAAAGCACTAGGTCTCGTTGCTCTAAATTTATAGGCCCTTTATTTAGGCAATTATAAGCATCGTTACTTTTGAGAAAAAAAATGAAAGAAAGAAAGGATGGAAGTAAAAAGTACATTGTTAGGTACTAATTTCCGTAGATCCGTATGAAGTGAATCGAGTGAGAATATTATTGGTTAATCGGGTAAATGCATTTAGCTAAACTAGACTTAAATTAGTGGGGAATTTCGCAGAGGTTAAAGTGAAAAAAGTTATTATTGATTAACTTTTCTGAGTAATTTATTAATATGAGTAGCTTTCTTTTATATTACTGTGCAAACTCAAATATATTTTTAAATCAATTGATATAATTTAAAATACATTTAAATTGTACAATACTGCAATACATACAAGACCAAGACATTTTCAAATGTACTATACAAACTTACAAGAAATTGTACTGTAAAAACTTACAAAACTATATGTGAAAGAGGTTTATGCAAATTTAATGTACTATCATCAATCTGTGGCTATATTAACGAAAGGTGTTTTTTTTCTCTAAATGTATTTTTAAAAAATCACCTCTTATCATTGAAAAATCACCACTATTTTTATTAAGGGTCGACACCCCTGTTATAAATTTATAAGGAGTGATTTTCCAGTAAAAATTATAGTGACTTTTTAGTAATTTTTAAAAATAAATTTGAGATGCACGCTATATCTGAAGTACAAGTAACTTGCGTTTTAAAACATGATATTTGTAAATCAAGTATGATGTCTCATTAATGAGATAATTTCATGGAAGATTTCTTGGACATCAGTAACTTTATTTATCAATAATATGATGGAATGTAAATGTAATTATTAACTAATAATTTGGGATGTAAGGATAGTAGGGTTTTAACTTGTATAGAATAACTCTTCCATGTGCTAATTCGCTGCATTAAAAAATATCAAATGATTAAAATTTGGAAGAGTTGCAAAATATCATCACATAAAGAATAATGAGAAAAACTTGTGTGAAATCGTTTTATGGTAGGAGACAACATAAATTAATATTCAACCTTATCAAAATGTTAATAAGTCATACTTGTTGATATGGGAACAACCTAGCAATGTGGGCGAGCAACTATTAACCCCCAATACATGATTAATGGTCGATCAGGTCAAATGGTCGACGTGGCGAACTGCTGAATACGGCGAGCAACTCTTAGTAGCCAAACAACTCCTAAGAGTCATCGCATAAAGTACAAGCAGGGACGGATCCATAGTAGGGCCAAGGGCGGCATTGGGCCCCACTGGACTTTTGAAAAATATTATTCGAATATATATATATATATATATATATATATATATATATATATATATATATTTTTAGATCATTTAAATAACTTGAATTGAACATGGCTTGGTGGTTGCTAGTTTTGCTGCTGTTGATAGGCGAACAATTATTAATAAATGACGAACAAGGATTAAAGCTACATCAAGGATTATGAAGAACCAACCTCAAATCAAGGGTGATCAACAAAGAAAATCAAGTCGGGGTGCATAAACCAATCTGGGGAGCACATAAATTGACGAACAACTATTCGGCGAACAAGATATTGGCGAACAGGTTTGAAGGCCCAAGACCAGAGATGAACATTCTGCTAAGTCACTGATGACGAGCAACATTGATAAAGGGTGGTGAATCTACCAGCCTAAGAGGTGTATGCCGACGAACAAAGGACCAAGATCCCAAAGCCAATCTGTGCAAGACACAAAGACGAACAACTCCTGAGCCATACACCCAAACGGCGAACAACTTCTATGAAAGAACTATCCTGGATCGATTTAAACCGACATGGACGAACAACAATGAAGTCCGAGATAAGACCAAAGAAGACTTTGTAACTAAGATTCAGCTTAGATAAGGTCAAACTAGAGTCAAAGGACACATGTCAAGCATGCAGGCTAGGGAGACCAAGAGTCAGGGGCACCTCATGCTTGCTAGTCTCTATAAATAGTTGTTCTCCAGCTTATGAAATAAAAAGGAAGTTAAGAAAGTTCAAATGCATAAACAATTCCAAAACACACACAAATACACCTAAAACGCCCACACATACGAAATCAGTTCAATTTCGACTACCGAATTTACTAATTCGATAAAATCACACCTCGATTTACCAATTACGGTGGTAATCAATCACACGTATTGATTGGTGACGTAACACAGATTTAAACAGCCATTAATCCATCCGATTAAATACGTTCATCAACAACTGCCTCCCATTGAAGTCCTGGGTTCGAACCTAAGTGCTCAAAATATTGAGTTGTTGTTTTCTCTTCTTTTTTTTATATATTTTATTCTAAATTTTCAATTTTTTTTTATTTTGTTTTTTGCAATAACACACTTTTACCTCTACTTTAAAAATAAGGTGTGGTTCGTGATAAAAAATGAGAATTGAAATTGTAATAATAGTAGTGAAGAATGATATGATAGACTTGTATTATTTTTGTTGTTTGTTAGATAATAAGGAATGAGTATCATTACCATTGATAATGTTTGGTTTACCCAATTATTTTAGGAATTTGATGATTTTTTTTTTTTGAAGAAGTATTATATATAAAAGAAAGACTAATTTAAATTTTTAATTACACAAAAATGGACCTTCTCACCAAACATCAATTTTGATTCTTATTCTCATTCCTAAACCTCCCAACCAAACATACGTGTAAAAACAAAAGCACGATACACTATAGAACATTTTGGTGTACTATTCATATGCCCAAAATGAACTGATATGTAACATATATATTTTTTAGATATGTTTGTAGACTTAAAAAGCATGGACTGGAGATTAATTTTTTCTTAGTATTATTCCTATATATTGGACCCCACTGAGCTAAAATCCTGTGTCCGTCACTGAGTACAAGTGTCAAGAAGGCTGAACGAGCAGAGTGAATCACGATCCCAAGAAAATCAAGCAGCCTAAGGAAAAGAGTAGAGATGAGAATCCTCGCCCGAAAGGCTCCACGACGAGCTACCTACGAGCAACCTATCACCTCAAACCAAAAGAAAACTTTGTAACTAAACAAATATTTTAATATGGTCAAAGGGTCAAAGATGTCAAACATGCATCTTAGAAGGTGAAAGCCTGAAAGGGTATATCACCACCTACTTGTAAGATCTTTGTATAAATACTTGAATTTTCAATAATAAAAATAAGTAAATTATTCTAAATGTACAAAAAAATACACCACAAGCCTTTTATACTAGTATTCATACGAAAATACATACAAAGACAGCAAGATTAATACTCGTATTTACCCTGATCTTATTAATTTACCGTTTTACGGCGGTAATGAATCACACGTAATTGTTTGGTGATTCCAAAATAAATTAAATAGTCACTAATCCTCACGATTAAATTGAATCATCAACAATGCTCAACTTATACTTTAGTCCAGTGTTTTATGACATGAGACGGTCGCATACAATACCTACTAAAAATAATTTATTTATGGGAATGCTTAAAAGATGATGCGTCCGTACATAGAAATACAGAAGTATATTTTAAAATATCAACAAATTAAGATAAATGTATTTTTTTTAAAGTTACTAGTCAACAATATATTTTAAAAATATTTAACGAATCAAATTACAAATCTAGTAAATACTAAATACCAAGGTAGAGGCAAAATTGTATCTACACATTAATTTTATAAATAGACCAGAGAAATAAATTATATTCCGTATTAAGCAGATTGTGTCATGTGTGTGATATATTCGATAAAAAAGTGAGGTGTGGATTATATTATGAAAATTAAATAAATGAATTGATTTCATAAATTTCAATAAGTTCGATATTCAAGGCATACGCATACCAACATGTTTTATTAATAAGTAGGGAAAATTACAACCCAGTTAAGTTTTTCGGCCCTAAATACAACTAGATTGGTACACTTTTAAAAAATACAACCCAGTTAACTTTTTAGTGTTAAAATTCCTCTATTGCCCCTAGACTAATCCATGGTGAAAATTACCCTTTCTCTCTCCCTAACCTGACTTTCGGTCAGTCACATCATCACATCTCCTCTTCTTTATTCTTCATCTTCCTTGCAAGTACATTCAATCCTAGAAGATGACAGCTAATGTAAGGCTTTGAAGAATCCTCTTCAGCTTCAGTTTTTTTATCATTTCAAATTTCAAATTTAAATTATATACCTATTTTTCCTACTTCTAATCCTCCCAGCCATTTTAATCTATTTTCTCTCTCCAATTTCAAATTAAAGCAACCAAGCATTCTTCTCTCTCCATTCTCATAGAACTTCAAAGAAGCCTAACACGGTTGAGGTCTCCATCAAATTTCAAAAAGTAAAGAACTCGACTTAGAAAATTGGTGTGTTGAGTTAATCGAAAAAATGGGGAGCAACGGAGATTGGGAGCGGCGGTGGCGGTGGCGGTGGCGGAGCGGCGGAGATGGGGAACGGAAGTGGCGGGGTAGCAGCGGAACTATGGGTTGGTTTATCTTGTGTAAAGTGCCCTATTTTTTTTAATTCTTGTAATGTGGGTCTATAGGTATTTACAATATGGTTTGTTCATTCTTTTATATAATAATTCGATGTTTGCCTCAAAAATTTGTATGGGAATACATACTTTTTTAAGAAATTCTTTGTTGTTTTTTTTTCTTTCCTATTTTGTTCTTTTACAAGGGAGTTGTTAGACCAATAGACAGAAAGTGGGTTTATTAGAGGGGCTTCAGTAGGAGCAATCTCTGGTGCTTTTTTCTCGATTGAGGTTTTCGAATCTTTAATTTTTTTTTTTTTTTTTTGAGGAAATGTGGAAAAGATCAAGAATGGTGAGAATTGTTTTTTTGTTGATGAATGTTTTTTGTTTCAGTTTCGTTAATGATGTAGAATGGATGATCAAGGGCCCACCTGATGAATGCTTTTTGTTGATGGATAAGAACATAAATTGCAACACAGATTTGTTTTAAGACCTTATTATTTTTTAATGGTATAAATAAACATTTGTATTATGGTTTTATGATTTGTACTATGGTATTATGATTTGTACTGTAGTATTATAATATTATTATTTATACTATGCAATGACAAGAATAATTACTAAATTTTGTTCTATTTCTTTTGCACTAAGGCTCACACTCTTATACTACATCTAATAAATTTATACCTTATCGAAAAAATTTGCATCATGGTATTATCGTGTTTGCATGAATGGTTACCAAATAAAAAAATGCAGTATAAGGGTCAATTTTACTATGCAAGTATATACTAATTAATCAATAATATCTTCTTACCTGTAATGATGAGTAAAAGAATGAAATAACTACAGGATGATGGATGATATGTGTTTTGCTTTAATTATGAGTCTGCTTTATTACAGAGAGAATAAATCATGGTTGTGGTTGAGAGGGATGGTTCTGCCAAGGGAATTGCCTTTGGCCAGTTCACATCTTTTATGGATCTCATACATTATTCTCTTATAAAGGTACACCCGAGTATGAGAAATTGGTGCGTATTGTAACCAAAAAATATATGTACTGCTTAATGGTTTGTGGTTATTTTTTAGTCTGGAGTGCACTGTGTTCAGTTAGATGGGTCTATGACAATGGGAGCAAGAGACATTGCTATTAAAAAAATTATTGGGGATCCTACTTGCAGAATATTTCCGATGAGCTTGAAAGCCGAGGGTGTTGCCCTCAATCTCACTGTAGAATCGCATGTTAGATGATGCTGTTTCTCAGCATTTTTCACTATTTGGATTTATATAAACATTGCTATAAATTTGGTGGAATTCTTTGCTGGTTTTTGTAGATGCTAATGCATGTTATGCTGCTGCAGATTATTGATTTTATCATTTGATTTTTCCAGGTTTTCTTGATGGATCCTTGGTGAAATTCTTTTGTGGAGCGGCAGACACAAGATAGAATTCGTAGAATAGGCCAATTTAAGATTCACACACCAGAATTAGACCATTAAAAAGAAGAACGGATCAAATAAATTTTTTCTTTGAAATTGCTTCAACCATTCCATTAAATGCTAACATCTTCAACCTCATGATGTATAAGATTTCCTTCTCTAGTTACAATATTCCATTCAAAGTGATGATATATTCCGGATGTACTTTCGAGAACGTTTTGTTGCCAATCAGCCTGATAATAAAGAAGAAATAAGATAGCAATAAGGAAGAAATAAATTGAGGAAGCTATCAGTTAAGCTTTTTCTAAGATAAAAGTAGAAACCAAATTAAATTAACAATAGCTCACCCTCGGTATTTTAACTATTTTTTAAGTGTTAATTACTAATGCATATTGGCTACACTTGGTCCAACATCAAATGTATTTAGTTAGTTGAAGCAAATATACTGTAATTTAAATCAGAGTAGAAAGGGGAAATTATCTCCCACATATACAATTTAGCAACGCAATGACATTCTGCTATTATTCAAACAAAGTGAACTTCTCACAAGCATTTTCACAAAAAATTAGCAAGCGCCTCTCTATTCATATCTATGAGAAAGAGCTCCTAGCATTAAAGAAAAATGGACCCTTAAACAACATCTAAATTTAGCATCTTAAACGCTCAACAACATTACATTGTTTAATTTTCCCAGCCATTTACACATCAAGAGGATCAAATTAATGGAGCATAACAAGAATCAAGAAAAAGAGCCAATAAATAAAAGACAAGTTATAGACTGAAGAATCGAATTCTAGGCAGGGAATTGAAGGAAAAACACACAAGGATATTGACGAAAGTTAAACCAAATGAAACACACTAAGGGGCTTTTGATTTGAAACATAATTGAAATAAAAACCCCTAATTAAACATTTTCCACACCATCTATCTCAGAAAATAGAGTTCACCATATGCACAAACTGCTTATAACATAATTTCACGTAAATAAAATGCACTCTCATTGTGAAAACAACAATTAATTATGATCCTAAGATATCAAATCAACCCTGTCAAAAAAAAAAAAAAGATATCAAATCAACCAATAGTGCAAATACTTTTTGCACCATTTAATATAAACTTTTACCATGCTTGTTTATACCTCTGTATTTTCTGATCTGATTATACCACCAACATGTATCTATGTTTGTTGTTTATCCTTTCCAGTTAAATTCGATGGAGGCAATGCATTTAAAAAATTTACTAATGCAATCAATTACTGAAACTAGTTGTTATAGTACAACTCAGTATACGTATAGTACAATATATCATAGTTAATTACAAGCACTGATTGCACCACACCTCATTTCCTTCAAAAACTCCACTTTTATTGGTTAAAATAAGAATATGTTTGGGCTAAAAAAAGGCAAAAAAAATGGGGGATAAGAACATGTATTACCAGTTGTAAGGCGTCGCATATAAATGAATGATGTTGTCTAAATGGTGGGTCGGTTTCACCGGTGCCATAGAGAGAGAGGGGGGGAGTTGCGTCGGCCTGATATCAAACCAGAGTTGCACTGCACTTGTACTAGTTGTACAAATTTCCAAGTTTGGGTGTATCATTATCGTAAAAGAATATATACTACTGATTTTTATTTTGTACTGTAAATGGAAAAATCATGCTATAGCCTTTGTAAATTTGTCCATACTCTGACTATATTAACAAGGTTCAAATGTGATGAGCTAATTCTCTCTATAATTTAACCATGTATGAAATAAATTGTAGTAATAATATTCATGAATGGGTCAGAATAAATTTGTACTATTGACTGATTTTTTTATATTCACAATATATTCATAATATCCCTTATATTCATAACTGATTTGTTTAAATTATCCCTTATATTCATAATATATTCAATTTACTATTTTTATAATTTTGTACTATAAACTGATTATTCTTACCACAGTATTAGTCAAGTTGTACTATAATCATGAAATTCATACTGTAAACATACCTTTGTGCTCGTGAGATGTCAACCCAGTCTCTCTTTTTCCTATTATTTCTTGGTGTTCTTTCCTCCTCAAATAATTCTTGATTTGTTCTTTTCCCCTACCCATTTTAATGACTGAAAGATGCATTAAAAAAATCGGTTAACAAAACAATATAAAATAACAAGCACCTATTCCTCTGCAAAAATTAGGCTTTTCTTTATCAAAAAACAGTCGAATGAAACATTTATTTACATTATCTTTGCTGAATCCAACTAATATAGCTAGCCAATATTTAAAAAATAAAAAACAGCTAATAATCTTAATTAACTAGAAAAGTATATCCGATTTGTTAAAAAAATATTTTAAAACCCAGTCAAAATCTTCAAAATAGATCAATTTTGGCCACAATAAGTCGAATGGAACAATTATTTTCATATTATTTACTCAATTAGCCTAATATAAACATTATTTCTCGAAAATTCCATCCAAAATATGTCGATTGTAACAAATATTATTCGAAATTTCATAAAAAAAAAAAAAAAAAAAAAAAAAAAAAAAAAAAACTAATGAAAGCTTTTGTTAAATAAAAACACTAATTTTTCTAATTAAAAAATATACCGCCATAATCTCTCGTAAATTAACAAAAAGGAACAATCTTTTAGTGAAGGTAGGAATTACTAACCTCTGATCCGTTCTTTAGAAGGATGTTGTTGATTTCTTCGTCGTACGAACCTTCAACTGATGAAAATGGTTTCTCTCCTTTTTTTTAGAGAGAGAAAATATTGTACTGAATTTTCAAAATTTTTGAATGAACGGATGTAGGTGTAATGGCTGGCTTAAAGTCCTTTTATTGGAATTTGGGATTAGGAATTTTTGTCAGACGTCAATCAACTAAATTGAAGAGAATGAAGGTAAGGTTAGAATTGGAAATTTACTACTAAAAAGTTAACCCAGATGTATTTTTAAAAAGTATACCAACCCAGTTGTAATTTAGTGTTATAAAACTAACTCTAGTGTAAGTCCCCCTAAGTAGTAATAACTAACTATTTCAAACAAAATTATAGTTTATTTATAACAAAATTAAAATGAGTGTTTTTCTTTAATAAGTTGCGTATTGATCAAGAGACACACGTGTGGAGTAGGAGAGGCGCACGTGTAGAGAGAGGTACGGGAATAGGACAGAAGAAGTGGGTGGGGGTGGCACGTGAGACAGAATTCCAATATTACATTTACAGCTGTAGCCGACTACTAACGGCTCCCCTCCCCTATTTCTCTTCATTAAACAACATACCAACTGGCCCCACCCCTCCACGCTTCTACCTCTCTTTTTTATTCCCTTTCTTTACCATCTTTTTGTCTCTACCGGGGAAATTGTTTCATACCACACCCTTATAGAGGTGCAAATGAATCAAAGTAATGTTAAGCTTTAATGCGACTTGATTAATTGATCCTTTGGCAGGGTATCGAGCCATAAAAAAAATATTAAAAATGAGAATGCCCCGGAAAAAATCAGACACAAGATGAACCACACGTTTCAGATATAATTTATGCATTGCAAACTAATGACTGAGAGTTGGCCTTTGTTGTACGGCTTGTGCCACACATCTTAATCCTAAATTGGATTTTTTTTTTTTTTTTTATGTTACACTTTTGGTCAATGTCCAGCCCAAGAATGTTTAGTGGTGTTATATCATATATGTCAAATATATGTTACTCTTGAATACATTTATTGCACTTGGATTTATTTTGAATCCAATTTTAAATAAATATTGACTTTTCAAAATTCAATATTTTGAAAAATTAAAATTAATTTTAAATTGAACTTAAAATTCAAATAAATGCACGTAAAAATCACTGATTTTAAAAAATAATAATTTATATGAATAATTGTCATTTATGATATGGGCCTATTAATATGGTCCATGGACTTATACTAATATGACCAATTACACATCTCAATCATGTCTTAGTCTTATAGGAAATATGAATAAAATACAAAGATGAAAATTTATTTCTTAGACTGTCTTATATTTAAAAGATTACATCAATTCTTTTTATATTTTTTGAAGTTATGTATCAAATCCCTTTTTGAAATTATGCATACAACCCCACACCCATCCAATTTAACCGTGAAGAGTACACATCCACGTTAATACCATAATAGACACCATTATCTATATTTTGCTTTTAATGAGACCCCACCGACCGAATTTGCAAATAATATTTGAAGAAATTAAAGTTACAACGTGGTGTTGGATTTTCTGCATGGAAGGACAAAAAACTTGCTATCTCTAGAATGTCAAATTGGTTAGCAAAGCCTTTGGAATGTATTGAAGTTGATAAATGTGTTAGTGGTAAATGCTTTGTAAAGGTTTAGCACCCTTAATTTTACACATTTATTTAAATTTGAAGCATGTATAGGGTGAAATTGGTTCATATATGAATCATTAAAGGGTGTTAATTATTTTTACTGAACAATATTAGTTGGTTTCACTGAAAAGTTTTATTTTGTTTTCAGTAAATTATTATACACTTCAGTAAAAATAACTAATACCCTTCAATAAAAACAACTAATACTATTTAGTAAAAACAACTAATACCCTTCAATGATTTAAGTATAAACCATTTTCACTCTATACTTTGTCTTAAATTTATTGTCTTTTACGATGCAAAACAAACATTTTTTTTTAAACAAAAATTTATGTGAGACAATTTTTTACATTAAACGTGATACACTAGTAAAAAAAATTAATATTTATAAAATTTGGGTATTATACAAATATGTAAAAAAAATCCCGATTCATATATAAGATGGTTTCATCCCATATTCGCACTTTTTCTTTTTAAATTATTAGCTGAGCTTATAAGCTCTTTAAAACAACTAATAAGTAATTTAAGAGTTTATAAGTATACTCAAAATGTTTGGTAAATGTTGACAGCGATTTCGTGAGGATCTCGCCGTCGGGTTTCTAGCGGGTAGAATTTTAGTATTTATGATAGCTAAAAACAATAAATGCAAGGGTAAATGAGCTCTCAAGAGTAAATTTGTAATAAATGTGTTGTCTGTTACATTTGGGCATTAAAGTCCCTATTTATAGTGTTCAAGGTGCGCTCACCCACTTGAGCTGATATGCCTGTGGGCCCCACCTAATCCTAGCTAGATAGCCATGAGTGGCTATAACCCCCCCTACAGGCCAATGAGGGGGCGTCACCTGGCACTGTTGACCTCTGCTGATGGAACTTGTCCCAACTACCCTCTCTGACCCTGTCACATCCTCTGAACTGACGGCACTGGACGCTCCCTCACAGCTGGCGATGCTTGGGATCGGGCAGACGGGTACACGGGTAACCGGGTACCGTATAGGTGGCGAGTACCCTGGAGATCCTTTCACGGGTAGCGGGTAGAAACTGCCCCAGAGCTCGTCTCTGGCCGGCCGACCCCCTGTCTCATCGAGTTAAGTACCCTTCCCGACGACTCCTGGAGTTCCGCGTCGGGTAGATTCTTCTACCCTACTTGTCTACTCGTCCCGGCTCGGCGACGAGTTTCTCTCGCCCGTGCCCCGCTATGGTTTAATGGGTCTAAGCCCGATACCCGAGTGGTCGGGTAGTAAAATCGGGCGTAACAGTAAAATAATATGTTTAACACTTTTATAAGATTTTAAAATATACTATCAGTTTATAACCTGTAAAAAAAATTATGATATCTCATTTTTTCCTAACTTATTGTCATTTCCTTTTTGAAAGTAAACAACACTCACAAATAAGAGTAACTCTCTTGTGCATTTGGTATATGGTGTACTCACTCAACAGTTGACTTTGTTTACACTGAAAATTTTATTCCAATTACACTGAAAAGTGTGGTTGGATTACACTGATAATCAATTTTTAGTGTAAACTTTTAAGTGTAATCCAACCACACTTTTCAGTGTGATTGAAACAAACTTTTCAGTATAAACATGAACAATTGTTGAGTGAATGCACCATGCACTTGGTGTGGTGCATATAATGTGCCCACAAATAAATAAATGAGTCATACAATACCAGTATAATATTCTTATTTCATCTACTTTTTCAATAAAATATTACTCCTACTAATTCCGTCCAATTTTACTAGACATATTTACTTTTGCACGAGTTTTAAGAAAATGGGTACATGTGTGTAAAATAAAGTGAATTGTAAACTGAGAGTATCAAATGTTTCCTTTTTAGGAAACAAGATTAATTTTATTGGACAAGTCACAATGAAAAGTTGGATTAGTAAAATTGGATGGAGTGAGTAGTTTTTTTTTTGTTTTTTTTATAGAAATATTCGTACCCAAAAGTTACAAACATAAGTTTTATGGACAGAGGAAATATATGCTATAAGCTCTTAAAATAATTTATAAGGTGTTTAAAATAAATTTCGTTAAACGGATCCCTAGTTTTGTATGCAGCAAATGCACTACAAAACTCAAATACATTTTTAGAGATTGAAAAGCCAATCATGTTTTCACCGAAAAGTTAAGGTCAATAGTACGATTTAACAACATTTAAAAATATATTTGAATTGTACGGTGCATCTGGCAACAAGAGATTTATACTCACAATTATACAAAAGAAATTATTCAGAAATCGGGGATTGACAAACACTTGCATGAAACTGTCCCGTGATTAGACGATTCACCAATTGACACAAATTAACACACATCATTTTTAAAATGCATGTTAATCCGCCATTTCCAATTTATATCCCATCCTACGATCTCTCGGAAACCTTTCTCTGGGGGATTATATACCGTGAGTTTGCAAAATTTCAAAAATGGTAAAGGAGTTCAATACACTTTCCGAAATACAGAATAATTCTATGCAGGAGTAGTAGGAGCAGGAGAAGCAAAAGAGAGGGGCACCTTTTGCATTTTTACCATGAAGACATGGATGCCTTACTAATTTCACCAAAGCCACGGAAGCATCATTGCAACAAGTGAGTTTGAAAAAAAGTGACCGGCACGTGGAGACGGATCCAACGGCCGTTAGCATGTGTCAGGCCAGACAGCCTGGCTTGTGCCACACTACTCCCTTCCTGCCCCCTTCCTTCCCTCCTTCCCCTTTTGTCGTTTTCTCCCTTCTTTTTAAATATCACATAAAATCCTCAAATGCTATCCAGCCTGGCTCAGTCAAACCCCCCTCCCCTCCAACCTCAAATTATATTAACTTCCAAAACGGTCGGTGCTTTCATTTTTCCCTAATCCTAATCCCAATCCCAATCCCAAACACTTGCTACTCTTTTAATAATTTTAAATATATAAATAATTATTTTTGAGTAAATTATAGAAATCGGTCTCACAATTGGTGGCTATTCGTGATTTTGGGCGTGTAGGAATTAATTTTCTCAATGTCCCATAATTCGCTGTGGACTAATAATTTGGTGTCACTTGTGTGACGTAATAAACTCAAATATTTGGTTTTAATTAATTTTTTTATCATTTCAAAACAAAAATTGCCATTATAAAAATAAAATCGCACGATTTAATAGTCATAGAAATTAATTAAGAACATTGTTTCGTACAGAACTAAAATCACCTTCGCCCAACAAATATGAGAAAATTTGCTACTTTTCTTAAAATAAAAATAAAGTGCAGCTCTTTTGTGTACATGCAACTTAATTTATATTTAAGAAAAATAAAGTGCAGCTCTTTTGTGTACATGCAACTTAGGTAATATAAATTGTTTCACAAGTGCTCCCTCCTTTTATCAAAAGTGTGATTAAATTATTTTTATAATAATTTTCTTTCTTTTACTATTTAAGTATCACTTAATTATTTTATGTGTAGTTTGATTTTACATTTATAAATAATCATTGAACTTATAAATAAATTACACAATATTCTAAAATACTCATACTTTATATATTATGTTTACGTTTTTTTAAAACATGTTAAAAGTCACAAAAACATGCTTTTAATTGAAATAGGGAGAATTTCGCTGCAATTACTTTTACTGTATTTTTCAAAGAAAAACAACTATTTTGCACATACAAAACTTGAACTACACTGAAATGTGAATAGCCTGACGCGTGTCTTATGCCAGCTGTGCAGTTGTAACTGCCCTTCCATCCGGTCACCATCACTTCTTCAACCGGTCATCCCTATCCTCTCTTCTCCACATATAAATTCCACTTTCTCCACAACCCCTTCTCTCTCTAAACACGCACTCAAACAAGGTAGATTTCATTCCATCGGATCAATTTCCTTTCAATGGCGGGTACGGGTCAGAGGAACGGAATGGATCGGATCAAGGGTCCATGGAGCCCCGAGGAGGACGAGCTGTTAAATAGGCTGGTTGAAAAACACGGCCCGAGAAACTGGACTCTGATAAGCAAATCAATTCCGGGCCGGTCCGGGAAATCCTGCCGCCTACGTTGGTGCAACCAGCTTTCCCCCCAGGTGGAGCATCGGGCTTTCACGCCCGAAGAAGACGAGACAATTATCAAGGCGCACGCCAAATTCGGGAACAAGTGGGCCACCATAGCCCGATGGCTGTCGGGCCGGACCGACAACGCCATTAAGAATCATTGGAACTCCACGCTCAAGCGCAAATGCTTCTCCATGTCGGAGGAGTTCAGGAACTTCGATCCCGATTCTCTGCCGCCGCTCAAAAGATCCGCCAGCGTCGGGCCCGTCTCCGCTTCGGGCTTCTGTTTCAACCCGGCAAGTCCTTCCGGGTCGGATGGGAGCGACTCGAGTCATTCGGGTCACCTTGTTTACCGGCCCGTTGCCAGAACCGGCGGGATCTCGGCTCCAGACGGACAACCCGACCCGGTTACCCTGCTCAGTCTCTCCTTACCCGGATCCGATCCGATCCCACAGCCTTCGGCTGGAACGCACTCGGATCTAGCACCGCCGGCATCGGAACCCGACCCGAAACTGGATACAGATACTACTCTGTTTATCCAATCGCACCAGTCGATTGCGGCGGCGGAAGGGGTGGGGGAGAAGCAGTTCTTCACGGCGGAGTTTTTGGCGGTGATGCAGGAGATGATAAGAAAAGAAGTTAGAAATTACATGACCGGAATCGATCAGCAGAAGGGATTGTGCATGGAGAGCGATGTGATTAGGAATGCGGTTGTGAAGCGAATGGGGATTAGCAGAGTTGAATGATTTTGGGGTTTTCTTCGATTTCCTTTTAATTGTAGAATTCATCTTTGATTCTACAGAAGAATAATATGTACAGAAGCTGAATGACAATGGCGAAAGAGCGGCGCTCGCTTTCATGTTGATGATGAAGATGAGCTGTCTTGTAGTTAGGTAATTAGTTAGCTAATTAACTATATATAAATGGACTAAAACGTTAATTTTTCGTAACTACTATATTTTAATATTATTAATAATTAGGTATTAGTGTGAATGACAAACTAAACCGATTTAAACCAAGTTTAGAGGTTGATATAAGAAGCCTGTCATGTCAAACCTTAACCTAAACATTTTCCTAATTATTAAAAAATGAACAAAATTTAAAAGATGAAGTTGAACCTACCATAGAGCTTCCGTAATGTTTAATTCATCTATACCACTTTTCTTATTCTATTTAAACTGTCATGTGTATCAAGACTATAGAATACAAAGTGAATATGGAATAGGTAAAATATGAGTATATTTTTGTTTTTGTCAAAATTGTTTTACATCATAAAGTTTGGCTTGAGACGTCGGCGATGAATATAAGAGTATGCTAAATGATGTGTATAGTGCGAAGGACAATTTGATGACAACGAATAAATGAAACCTAATGAGATATGATGTTAATGCAAACAATGGGACGTAATGATAACTTGATCAATGATTACCAAACACAAACTACACGACGACGATGAATTCAAGTAAATGAGCTACGAATGTAACTGTTGTAAATAAGTGCGTAAATAAAGAGACACGATTTGTTGACCCAGTTCGTCGGAAAACGACTACGTCTGGGGGCGATCCAAGCTAGGAGTTCAACTATTATTCTTGTGTATGAGTATATACAATTATGAGTACAAGGAGATATATATAATGGTAAAACTCTAGTCTAATGGATAAAGCTCAATATATTTCTTGGTCCTTAAGTAATGTCCACACCAAATCTCCTAGATTTGAAATATTAAATCTTCTGGATTTATAACACTCCCCCTTGGACATTACGACATAACATAAATGTCTTGTCATAAAAACTCCACGTGCTAGGGATCGGCCAAATAATAAGTAGGGAGGAATGTCATCGATCTTCTAGATCTAAATCTTCCAGATTTATTTCGAAGTTACCGCTCCCCCTGAAGACAACAACACTTTAAGTTTTTGCATCCCAATACTACGAACGTACTTTTCAAAAGTAGACGTAGGTAAGGACTTAGTAAACAGATATGCTAGATTGTTACTAGATTGCATCTTTTGAATGATAATCACGCCACTCTTCTGGAGTTCGTATGGGTAGAAAAACTTAGGTGAAATATGTTTCGTCAGGTTTCCCTTGACGTACTCATTACTCATTAGTGCGATGCAAGCAGCGTTGTCTTCAAATATAACGGTGGGAGGTGTATCGCCTTTAGCGATACCACATGAGTCACCAATGTGTTTTACCAAGGACCTTAACCAAACACATTCTCGTGCGGCTTCAAATAAAGTTATGATCTCTGAGTGGTTTGAAGACGTGGTAACCATGGATTGTTTAACCGATCTCCATGAGATCGCGGTTCCACCACAGAGAAAAACATAACCAGTCTGGGATACGGCGTTGTGGGGATCAGACAAATAGCCAGCATCCGCATAACCTACTAAGGTTTTGTCTTGGTTCTTACGATAAAACAGTCCAAGATCTAGGGATCGTTAGAGGTATCGTAGAACGTGCTTAACACCATTTCAATGTCTCCTCGTATGAGAAGCGCTATGTCTCGCAAGCAAGTTGACAGCAAATGCAATGTCCGGCCGGATGCAATTTGCCATATAGAGCAAAGCTCCAACAGTGCTAAGATAAGGAACTTCTGGTCCCAAAATTTCTTCTGAGTCTTCTCTTGGCCTAAATGAGTCCTTATCCACTTCGAGGGACCGGACAACCATCGGGGTGCTAAGTGGATGAGATTTATGAATTCAGCTCTCAAGATTGAACTGGCTTCTTCAATCTCTTTGCATGTTCCGATTATGTTCAGGTCATCAACATATACAGATATGATGCAAAAACCATCTTGCGATTTCTTCGAAAATATACGCATGGGAAAGCTTTATCGAATGTGTATCCCTTCTTCTGAAGGAATTCACTAAGTCGGTTGTACCACATAAGGTCTGATTGCTTCAGGCCATACAACGACTTTCGCAGTTGTATGCTATACATACTGCGGTTTTCACCATCCTTTATCTGAGGAATGTTAAATTCATTTGGGATTTTCATATAGATGTCGGCATCGAGTGATCCATATAAGTACGCGGTTACTACGTCCATTAATCTCATTTGGAGATTCAACTTAACTGCCAAAGACATCAAGTAGCGGAAGGTTATTGAGTCCATGACGGGAGAATAGGTTTGATCGAAATCAATCCCGGGTCTCTGCGAAAACCCTTGTGCTACCAGCCTCGCTTTATACCTCTCCACAGTATTTTTCTCATTTCGTTTTCGTACAATTACCCATTTATATCCTACAGGAATAGCGCGCGCGGGTGTAAGAACGATAGAGCCAAATACTTGTCTTTTGTTAAGCGAGACGAGCTCCGCATCAATTGCATCTTTCCATTTAACCCAATTGTGGCGCTTCCGGCACTCTGCGATTGTTTTGGGTTCAGGATCTAGATCTTTTATAATGGAAAGAGCTATTGACGCTGCAAATGTGTCGTCGAGTAATATTTCTATTGTATGTTTCTCCCGTATCTGTGAAGTTCACAGAGACTTCGACATTTACATCAACCAGACCTTCCTCATTTCCCATTGTATCTGGGTCTGGTCGTTCCACGGTCCTAGTGCATGGAATATTTTGTGCACGTGCTTCATCACTAGGACTCTTATCTCCTAGAGACTTGGAGTTATCTAGACGGATCTCTTCTAGAGATTTTTCATTCGATCGACCAGATTTGCTAGCCTTTCGTTTAGATGTGTTACTATCACTTGAGGGTCCCTTACGCTTTTGGTGTTGGGAAAATATAGGGGTGCCCGGAATCTATTCGGGATGAACTTTAAATACGAATTTAAATACAATTATTACTATCATGAATTAATCCTAATTAATTCAAATAATAATTCCAACAACTAATTATCATCATGCATGCTAAATTAATTTCACATATTTAACTAGGCGGAATTAAACAAGTAAATATGCGATTAACGTACCTCTCGTAGTAATGGCCTTTGGATATACAGGACACTTGTAATCACGTTCTATCAACCCAAAGCCTTCTCAAGTATTTCCCTTTTCACCTCACTTGATCGCCGGTGGGAGACGCTTTCAAGTAATTTAATAACTAAGGAAAAAGAAAAATATCTATGCTTCTTGATTTTTCCAACACATGGAATTATGTACTTGGGGATGAAATAATCATCCCCTATTTATAGAGGGAAGTGGCCGAAAATATGAGGCTTAATGGGCTTGAAGAAAATCTTTTCTTAGTCTCTAAGAAATCTTGAATATATCTCATATATTCTTTTCTTCATAATAAAATATTCCACAAAATCTCATTCTTATTTTCAAGGCTAAGATTTTCGAAAATTTGTAGAGAGAAATCCAAGATTTGGATCTTCTTGAATATATGAGATAATCTTGTATTCCAAGAATACTTATCTTCCATAATATCTTTCCAAGAAAATCAACAAAATCTTTTCTCAATCTACACCTCTAATTTTCGAATTTAACATGAAAAAATCAGCATAATATTATCTTTTTATTTTAATCACCTTATCATTATTGGGCTACTTAATGGGCTACTTGAGGGGCCTTAAGGAGAATTAAGATTGGACCTCCTAATGGACTTCTGAATTTCAATATTGAGCCCCAATATAATTCAGCCCATTAATATTAATTATTACCACTAATAAATTAATATTGCACTATCCATCTTAATCCATATTACGATAATATGGGCTCCCGATTATTATTTCCCGCGTTTAAGATTATCAAGTCCATTAATTAATTAAGCTTCTGAATAGCTCTAAATTAATTAACATCTTTCACCTTGGAGTAAAGACAGCTCAACATTATTATTCGTACCGAAGAAACTAATTCTTCACTTGCAAGATTTGGTACAATAAAACTTCTGAGCCCACCAAGGGGACTAATCACACGAGCCGTACTCGCACGCGTTTCTCCGTATTAAATCTTAGCAACCGTCGTATGATTAATATTACTGCCCAAGACACAAAGTTCGAAGTCACAATGATTCTCACCCAACATGAATCAAAGCAGTAACTACTAAGCACACACGGTCCCATTTAAGTGACGAAGATTAAGAAATCAACAACCACTGAGGTCTAATTCTTCACCTTTCAGAACAGAAGAATTTCTCCTCGCTGTAGGACCTCTTCAACACATACTAAATGTGCTAGTGCAATCTCTTGGTCAAGACAGACCAATCTGAGCCTTACACATCGACCTTTCACGGCGGATTGTTCAATTCCACCTGGGTCGTGAAAATGTACGTTTAGTTACAAGTAAACTGTTAATGTCGTCTTCCGTGATCGAGTATCACCACATTAACTACAATGTAACACGTACTATATTTTGAACGGTTTGCAATAGAAATTCAACATTCAATCATAACTAAAGCAAATGCGATAAAAGAATTATTCTCATAAAACGAGTGTTTGATACACGAGTTATACAAAGTAAAAGCATACTTTCACGTATAACTCCAACAATCTCCCACTTATACTTAAAGTCTGCTTTTAGTATACATCACGCATGTCTTAGTGTAGTAGCTCTACGTGACATCATATGTAAACCTACACTAACCTAATAATTCCTCCCACTTATACTTAAAGCAGATTGGCAATAGTCTTGACTCCCATTCCATCCACATGTCTCTCGAATGTATTCAGAGGCAGACCCTTTGTGAATAGATATACTAGGTTGTCCTCCGACATTTATCTTTGCCACCTCTTTATCTCCTCTCTTAACGATTTCTCGTATAAGATGATGTTTTTCTTTCAATGTGTTTGCTGGCCTTGTGGGCTCTCGGTTCCCTTGAATTTGCAACTGCTCCGGCACAATGATTGTGATGGGCAAATTCGGAACAACGTCCAAGTCCACTAAGAAGTACTTGAGCCAAACCGCTTCTTTCGCTACTTCACAAGCAACTACTTATTCGGCTTCCATGGTCGAATCTGCGATGCATTTCTGCAGATCGCTTCTCCATGTCATGGCTCCTTCTCCCATGCAAAACACACTACCCGAGGTTGACTTTCTTGAGTCTATGTCTGATTGGAAATCCGAGTCCGTGTATCCTACGGGAACTAGACTATCCGACTGGTAAATCAGCATCTGCTCCCGAGTTCTTTTCAGATACCTCAAGATGCACTTTACGGCAGTCCAATGGTCTTTCCCGGGATTACTTTGATATCTTGCTTCCATGCCTACGGCAAAACAAATATCCGGTCTCGTACACAGCATTGCATACATAAGGCTTCCTACGGCCGAAGCGTACGGAACACCTTTCATGTCATCTATCGCCGCTTGCGTCTTAGGGCTTATTTCTTTCGATAGATGGATTCCGTGCCTAAAAGGTACAAAACCTTTCTTGGAATCTTGCATGCTGAAACGCTTCAAAACAGTGTCAATGTATGAAGCTTGCGATAAGCCCAACATCCTCTTCTTGCGATCGCGAGTGATTTTGATCTCAAGGATGTGACCGGCTTTCCCTAAGTCCTTCATATCAATTTGTTTTGACAGCCATACCTTTACGTCTGACAATACCTTTACATTGTTTCCAATGAGCAGAGTATCGTCTACGTATAATACTAAGAATACCACCGCAGTTTCGTCACGCTTCTTATACACACAACTTTCGAACTCGTTTTGATCAAACCCATAAGACTTAATTACTTGATCAAAATACTGGTTCCAAGTACGCGATGCTTGCTCAAGTCCGTAAATGGATCTCTTGAGCTTACATACGAGATTCTCTTGGCCTTTTCCAATGAAACCTTTGGGCAGTTGCATATAGATCCCATCAAGACTTTCGTTTAAGGAAAACTGTCTTGACATCCATTTGCAAGATCTCGTAATCTAAGTGCACAGCGATCGACAAGAGAATACGGATGGACTTAAGCATAGCTACAGGCCACGGGCCACAAGCATTGCTTTGAAGGTTTCAACCCTTCCGTCCGGTCCTCTTTTCCTCTTGTAAACCCACTTGCATCCAATGGGTTCTACCCCACTGGGTGGCTCGACCAACTCCCACACTTGATTATGATCCATCGAACCCATCTCGACTTCCATTGCCGTTTGCCATGACTCCGCGTCTTTGTCTTGGATTGCCTCGTCGTATGTCCATGGGTCTGATTCAACACCGGGAACCAAATCCGAAGATTCTCCTATCCCCATGAATCTCTCGGGTTGCCTAAGAACCCTCCCACTACGACGGGGTTCCGGTTGTGAAGATGTGACATGTGGTACATCATCTTGTATACTTGGTATCGAGGTTTGACCTCTCAATTCTTCTAAGGTAATTTCACTTTTAGGTTTCCGATTGTTCATATAGTCTTCCTCCAAGAATTTAAAGTGTGTACTAATCACGGTCTTTTGATCCTTGGGACTATTGAACATGCACCCTTTCGTTCCGGCCGGGTATCCTATAAACAGCCTTAATTCCGAACGTGGATCCAACTTATCGGCTTCCTTGTCTAGCACGTGTGCCGGACAACCCCAAATCCGCAAATGTCTTAGACTGGACTTGCGCCCGGTCCACAATTCCATTGGGGTTTTAGGAACCGATTTGGATGGCACCAAGTTTAGAATATAAGCCGCCGTTTCCAAGGCTTTACCCCAAAATGACTTGGGTAAATCCGAATAACTCATCATGGATCTGATCACTTCTAAAAGATTCCGGTTCCTTCGTTCCGCCACACCGTTCTATTGAGGGGTTCCCGGTGCGGTCAACTGGGATACGATCCCTTTGTTCGATAGGCAGTTCAAGAATTCATCGCTGAGGTATTCGCCTCCACGATTTGATCGTAGAAACTTGATACTCTTTTCCCTATGTTTCTCGGCTTCGGCCTTAAACTCTTTAAACTTTTCAAAAGTTTCAGACTTATGCTGCATAAGGTAAATGTACCCATATCTTGAGTAATCGTCAATGAAGGTAACGAAATACTCATACCCCATTCTTGCTTTGATCGTCATTGGACCACACACATCGGTATGAACGAGTTCTAACACTTCCATGGCTCTATTCCCCTTGGCTCCAAATGCCCTCTTGGTCATTTTACCATCTAAACAGGATTCACGAGTTGGAAACAGCTCAACTTGGAGCGATTCCAAGGATCCGTCTTTCACCAATCTCTCTATCCACTTTAGATTAAAATGACCTAGTCTAAGATGCCATAAAAGTGTTTCGTCCATCTCCGAAGAACGCTTTCTTTTATTTCTCGAAATGATCGACGTGTTATTAGATTCATTATTTGAGTGGTGTGCACACTTAATCGTATAGAGATTGTTTACCAACGTTCCATGACAGATAACATCATTCTTAAAAGAAAACAGTAACAACTTTATTAAAAGTAACTGAATATCCATCAAAAAACAACTTAGAAACCGAAAATAAATTCTTCCTAAAGTTTGGAACGTATAAAACATCTCTTAAAATTAAAACTCTATCTTCAAAAGATAGGTGCACGACTCCCACTGCTTCGGCTGCCACTCTCGTAGCATCCCCCAAAGCGATTGTGATCTCATTCTTGCTAAGTCGCCGGGTTAGCTTGAACCCCTGAAGAGTGAAACAAATATGATCAATTGCCCCGGTATCCACTACCCAACCATGGGCAGCATACGCCGCAACAAATGTTTCAACGACTAAAGCATGAGACTTACCTTTCTTTCCACCCTTCTTAGGCTTAGAACAGGTCGCCCTCCAATGTCCCTTCTCACCACAATTAAAGCACTTACCCTTAGCAGCTTTCTTTCCACCTACTTCTCCCTTTGCCTTGGGTTTCGCAACTGTTGGATTTGCTTGGGTCTGGCCCTTCGTCCTCTTCCTCTTCTTCCCTCCCTTGGGACCTGAAGAGGAAGACGGACCGTTTGCCACCATAGCAACGGTTTGGTGATCCATTAGAGTCTCCGCCGATACCAAAGCTTGCAAGAGCTCGGGCAAGCTATTTGCCCGGTCATTCATTTGATAGTTCAATTGAAACTGCTCAAAGCTCTTCGGCAGAGAATGGAGAACGAAATCGACCTTAGTAGGGAGGTCAAATTCCGCACCAAGTACTTCCAACTTGTTGAGATAACCCATCATCTCGATTACGTGATCCCTTACGGGCGTACCTTCCACCATTTTCAACGAAAGCATCTTTCGCATGGTGATTTGCCTAGCCGTACGGTTCTGATGTTGAAACATCGCTTCAAGATTTTGCATTATCTCAGAGGCGGTCTCCATGTGTTGGTGTTGGTGTTGCAACACATCTGACATTGAAGCCAGAATAGTACACCTAGCCATCTCATCGGAGTCTAACCATCTCTTATGCTCTTTCTTGTCCGTTTTGGTGGCATCTTCGGCAAGCTCTTGGGGCTTAGGAGTGGTAAGTACCCACTTGTGGTGTTGTGCGGTTAGGACAATGTCAAGGTTACGTTTCCAATCAACATAGTTCTCACCAACAAGTTTTTTATCTTTAAGTATACTAAACAGTGGATTAAAAGGTTGCGACATGATGAACTGAGAATAAAACATACATTCATATTAATATCTAGAAAAATATGAAATTATCACATAAATTTGATCACATCAATTATATAGAAACCTTAAAACAATATAATCATGCATCAGCCAACATCTCGAAACAATTTAAATGCACCACGAGGGGTGGTCTATACATTTAAACACATTCAAGCGGATTACAAACTTAAAAGTTACAAATCCTTAATTCAAAATTAATAGTTGGCTCCCACTTTGACCACATAGAAACTGACAGGGACTCCGAGGGGAGTAAGTTAATATCAATTTTCTATGCCTAAGTAATAACCATAATTAAATACAGGATTATTATTTCGCTTTGAGCAAGCCACTCGTGGTGAGGGTCAATACCGCCACTAGTAATAATCCACAGTCATCCTTTCGGAATTTATTCATGTGAAATCCGTTCTTTTGGCCGATCCGAGGGGGAAATGTATTCCAAAAGAACTTCACAAATAAATAAATTATGGAGGCCAAAATAATCCAATTTTAATATCCGGAATAAAATTGCGATTATAAAAACATACTTAGTAATTTTCGAAAGTAAGGTTTTTCTTGGACAATTAAATTCATGCAAACACATATTAACAAATAATAATAAGTGCACGAAATAAAACATCCATCAAAACAAAATTAAACACATTGGAGCACTCGAATCCAATTGTCACGGTTTAATTTCTTCACGTCTTGATGCGAAAAAAATCGTCCTTGTTGCTTTCCGACGTTCGTCTCGACGTGCTCCCACTCGAACAGCAACACTTTTTCAAAAAAACAGCATCGTTTGGGGTTCGGGACGACGTTTAAAATCACACGAAAAAAAAAAACGAACCGAAAAAATTCCACGGCCTGAGATACAGCGCGCGTCGGCCCACGAAGTGGGCCCGCGCGCTTCCCGGCCCGAGAAGCGCTGGAAAAGCGCCCGAGGCGCGCCGAAGCGCAGCCCCGAGGCGCACCCGAGGCGCTGCACGGAGGCGCGCCGAGGCGCGCCCGAGGCGCCCCGAGGCGCTGCAGTGCACTGCCGAGGCGCGCGCGCGCCGTGCGCGCGGCGCCGTGCGTCCGTTGCGCACGGTGTGCGCCGTGCACCCCCGTGCGCCGTTTTTTCGCCGTTCGTCCTCGTTTTCTTCACCCCTTGCATGATTTTACCTCCATACACGTGCCACGCATGTATGCGTCGTCCGGGTACGCCGTTTTTAATTCTTCGTTCTTCGTCACGATCCGGTTACAATTTATTTTTACAAAAAAAATAAATACTAGATCTAGACTAGTCTATTACAATGATCGAATCAAAATAAAAACAACTAATCTACTCGTGGATTTTCTCACGAGAAAAACGAATTCGAACGAATCGAATTAAAAACCAAATTAATTCACACGCATGAAATTAACAACATTAAAAACCATGACAATTGGATACCTGCAAAAAAGATCTAACAATTCTACTATCCAATTTCAATTTTAATGTTCAACAATTTAAATTCCAATTTAAAATTCAGAGTCCGAAAGTTCCCGGCATTCATTCAATTTTGAATTCGGATCTCCCCCTAATGCCGGGAAGTAATCTTCATCGAACGTGCAATCAGCGAACCGGGCCGTCAATTGATCCCCGGACAAAGGCTCGAGATATTTCACGATGGATGGAGAATCGTATCCGACGTTGTTGATAGGCGAACATAAGTTAATAAATGACGAACAAGGATTAAAGCTACATCAAGGATTATGAAGAGCCAACCTCAAATCAAGGGTGATCAACAATAAAAATCAAGTTGGGGTGCATCTACCAATCTGAGAGGTGTATAAAGTGACGAATAACTCCCCCGACGAACAACTAATGGGCGAACAGGTATTAAGACGAACAACTTGGTGATCAACTGTGAAGTCATCAATGACGAACTGTGAAGTCATCAATGACGAACAACTTGGTGATCAACAATGATACAACAAACAACCAAGGAAGTGTGTACAAGTGAACAAAGGACAAAGATCCCAAAGCCAAGCTGAACAAAGCCATAAGGCGAACAACTTCCAAAGTACAACCTCAAGAGGCGAACAACTTTCAGTTGGAGAATCAACAAGATCAATCAAGCCGACCTAGACGAACAACAATGAGTCCGAGATAAGACCAAAGAAGACTTTGTAGCTAAGATTCAGCTTAGATAAGATCAAAGGGACACATGTCAAGCATGCAGGCTAGGGAGACCAAGAGTCTTAGACACCTCATGCTTGCTAGCCTCTATAAATAGTTGTTCTCCTGCTTATTGATATAATTTCGAATTTCAGACAAAAATACACACATAAACACACCCTAACCTACACATACACGAAATAAGTCCAATTTTAAATTCGATAAATTTATACCCCGATTTACCATTTACGGTGGTAATCAATCACACGATATTGATTGGTGACGTAAAAACGGATTAAAACAGCCACTAATCCTTGCGATTAGATTCGTTCACCAACAACTTGGCGCTAGAAGAAGGGTCTCGAACCTCCGGTTAGTATAATTACTCAAGAACTTCAAGTTGAAAACTTGAAGATTCAAAGAAAACCTCAAGAATTACTTGAAGATTCAAGCAAAGGTGTTCTTGGTGTTCTTCAATATTAAAATTAAAGAACAGTCTAATTCAAATGCCTCAATCAAAGGAAACCCAAGCATCACGTTTGTCAAGGAGAGCATCTCCCACCCGAGCCTCGTCGGCCGACCACCAGGATCGAAATCCTAGACATGTGAATAGATCACAGCACACGGCCATAACCCATAATTTCCCGCCTGAAATGGAGGCCCTGGCGAACAACCCTAATGAACTGGCCAAAACCATTGCTGCTCTCCAGGCTCTTCAGAGACAGCAAGAACAGAATAAGCCTTCACAGGCAAGGCCTAAAGATAGACCCTTGGAGGTTGTTAGGGCCAGATCAACAAGGGGCGAGCAACACGAGGTAAACAGCGCCCAGATCAGACGGGACAAGGGCAAGACTAAGATGGACGAGCCAAGGGAGGGCCAAGCAGAGTCTGTTCGCGGGCGAACAACAATGTCGAGCCACGGAACAACACGCTCCAGTGCCCAGGACAGACTTGGCCAACCCCAACAACAAGAGAAAGTTGCTCGCCAGGAAGAGGGACATGGGCGAGCAACATTTGAACAGCCACGCCCTTCGGTCCATGAAAGACTTTCTCAATCTGCCTTTAGGCGTTTGGGACCTAATGCGGCGAGCAACCCTAAAAAGAAGCTCCAGGATTTGCCTTCTCCAAGTGAGGGACTGCGACGAACAGAAATGTTTGTACCTTTGTTCGCCGAACAGCCTCCAAGTCAGGGGGCATCTCTGGATGAGCTATCAAGCTTGAGGAGGGCGATAGAAAATATGCAAGGACAATTGGACCAGCAAAGAGGTGTAGGGACGACCAGCTTGCCATCTTCACCATTATCAACCTACATTCTGAAAGCCCCGATTCAAAAGAAAGTCCAATTCCCTGCAAGCATTCAATATGACGGCCTTGCTGATCCCAGAGTTCATCTAACAAAATACTCGGACTATATGGTCTCGGTGGGAGCTAGCGATGCCACTCAATGCCGAAACTTCCCGTTAACCTTAGGGGATCGGGTGCACAAATGGTTCTCAGCATTGCCACCAGCATCCATCCATTCATTCACTCAGCTGAGCCAGGAGTTCCTATCTCATTTCTCAACGGCGGGATCATATTTGTCCCAGAAACACCGGTTGTCAGACCTAAAACAAAATGATGACGAGTCAGATCGAGCATTCATGGAAAGGTTTGACAAAGTGCTATTGGAGGATGAGCCCGTCAGCGAGGACACAAAAATCGTTGCTATTATGGCAGGACTGAAGAAAGGGTCAAAACTATGGAAAGAGGTACATCTGAAGTGCCCCAGAAGCTACGCCGAGTTCAGAAATCAGGCCGGCATATTCGTTTCTATGCATGAAGCCCTGCAGTCAAACTTGGGGGAGAACAAAGCCGACCCCAAGGAGAACAACAAAAAACCTGGTGCAACAAACTATCGAGTCCCTAAAAACATGAAGGCATTCACTGAAGGGACGGAACTCAAAGAAAAGTTGAATCAGGTGCTAACAGTGTCAGTCGATACTGTTTATGAGAATGTGAAGGATAAGGAGTTGCTCTCCCCTCCCCGGAAAATTCGCCAAGACACTGGCAAACTCAATCCTAACAAGTATTGTGTCTACCATCAAAGCGTGGGGCACTTTACAAGTGAATGTAGAGATTTGCTCAGACAACTTTGGCGTTTCTACGAGGACTGAAAGCTCTCCGATTTTGTCAAAAGACAACCCGGGAAGAGAATCCGGGAGAACAACTCTGAGGACGAAGATGATCAACCTCAGAACAATAAACTGGCGCGACCAGTTCCTGCCGTCCCTACTCATCCGTTGGAAGATTTATACATGATGGAACCTGCAGGTCCCGCAGGAGGATGTTCTGATGGACGACCGCGAATCTCCAACCGGAAAAGAAAGGCTGAATTACGAGCGATCGACCAAGTCCAGGAAATGGGAGTCAAACCATCTATCATGCAGACAGCAGAACTGACCTTCACCGAAAAGGACTTAGAAGGAATTTTGACTCCGCATAACGATTCGCTCGTAATCTGTGCAAAGATTATGGGAACACGAGTCCACAGATTGTTGGTGGACACCGGAGCCTATACCAACATCTTGTTCAAAAGCACACTCGATAAACTGGGAGATTTTTCAGCCCATATCCGGGACTCAAACCATCGAATCCTAGGCTTCGGAAACGCAGTAACCGTCCCGTTGGGAGAAATTTCTTTGCTTGTACAACTTGTAACGATCGAGGAACCCGAAAAGAATATTACTAGAATGGTTGATTTCTTGGTCGTAGATCAGGAATCAACTTACAACGGGTTCCTTGGTCGACCTTTTTTGAATGAATTTAAAGCTTCCTGTTCAACTTACCATTATTGCTTAAAGTTTCCAACAGCAAGTGGAGCAGACACAGTTAAAGGAGATCAAAGAAAGGCTCGGGAATGCCTATTACAACTACAAGCAAAACATGCACTAGTATCCATGATGGAAGCCACCACCAGCTATCCAGTTGATGGACCATCAATATTGGAGAACATAATGGACATAGAAGATGACCACATGGATACGGACGAACAACATCATGACGAGCAGGTGTTGGACGAACAACTCCTCACCACCCATGAGGAACACCACACCATCCTGACGAACAACTAAGGGGTGGTGACGAGCAACATTCTTCCGAAGGCATGGAGGGCCAGGTGTTGACTACCAACAATGAATCAGGGCCAACAGAAGATCTAGATCCCCGCCTGGGGGCAGAACCAATGAACATCGAAAATGATTTCAACTCTGAGGGACCAATACTTGATCCTCGGTGGAAAGGACAAAAACGACGAGCAACTCCTGTCGAAGAGCTGGAGGCGTTCAAAGTTAATCCTGAAAACCCGGATCTCGAATTATACATAGGATCTGAGCTCCCTGAGCCTTACAGATCCCGAATGAAAGAGTTCCTCAGCAAAAATCTAGATGTTTTTGCTTGGTCTCATGCAGACATGGTGGGGATAGACCCGAAACATGCTTGCCACAAGCTAAACATTAGCCATGCAAAGAGGCCCGTCCATCAGAAATGACGGAAATATGGCCCAGACAAGTATCAAGCTCTGAATGAAGAGGTTAAAAAGCTGTTAGACAACGATCTGATCCATCAAGCACTTTGTCCACAATGGGTAGCAAACCCCGTGCTGGTGAGGAAGCCAAACGGAACCTGGAGGCTATGCATAGACTTTACAGATCTGAATGCAGCATGCCCGAAGGACAACTTTCCTCTCCCGCACATCGATCAATTGGTGGACAGCACTGCGGGTTACAAAATGCTAACATTCATGGATGCTTTTGCAGGGTATCATCAAATCCCAATGCATCCTGACGATCAAGAAAGCACAGCTTTTTACACTAATAAAAACTTGCTGTACTGGAAGAGAATGCCCTTCGGCCTCATCAACGCCGGGGCAACTTATCAAAGGCTGGTGAACAAAATGTTCGACCAGCAAATTGGAGATACAGTAGAGGTCTACGTTGATGACATCGTAGTCAAAAGTCCCCGTAAGGGAGACCATCTCCAACACTTGACCCAAGTGTTCGAAATTCTTCGACACTACAACATGAAGCTGAATCCAAAGAAGAGCAGCTTTGGAGTTCATTCAGGCAAGTTCTTGGGTCATCTTGTTAGTCAACGGGGAATTGAGGCTAATCCAACAAAAGTCAAAGCCATAGTGGATATGCAACCACCACGTTCAATAAAAGAAGTGCAAAGACTCACAGGATGTCTAGCAGCACTGAACCGGTTCATATCCAGATCGGGGGACAAATGCCATCCATTCTTCGAAGCCATAAAAAAAGGACAGTTCACGTGGACTAACAACTGTCAAAAGGCGTTCGACCAACTCAAGGACTACCTAGAAGATGTGAAAATCCTATCAAAACCCGTCCCAGGAGAAAAACTATATTTATACTTGGCAGCGTCGGAAGTGGCCATCAGTTCCGTTCTGGTACGGGAGGACGGTAAATTCCATCAACCTATCTACTACGTCAGCCAAGCTTTGCATGAGGCAGAGATCAAATACTCCCCAACTGAAAAGCTGGCGTATGCACTAGTTATGAGTGTGAGGAAGTTACGACCATACTTTTTTGATCATCAAGTTGAAGTGCTAACAACTTTCCCACTCAGACAAATTCTCCATTGCCCCGACACAGCTGGTCGTCTATTAAAATGGTCACTAGAGATTAGCCAATTCGGGGTTACTTATGCTCCTCGAACAGCGATCAAAGGGCAAGCGTTGGCCGACTTTATAGTCGAACTAACCTTCCCACCAGATCCGACGAGAGGACTTGATCACCCCTGGCATCTTTATGTTGACGGATCTTCGACTAACATAGCCTCGGGGGCAGGAGTAGTTCTCATCAGTCCAAGCAGACAAGTATTCACTTCGGCAATCAGATTTGGCTTTATGGCAACCAACAACGAAGCCGAGTATGAAGCTCTCATTGCTGGTCTCCATCTATCCCTTGCAGTAGGTGTCAGACGATTGCAAATATTCGGCGATTCACAATTGATTGTGAACCAAGTTCGAGGTGAATACGAGGCAAAGGATGGCCATATGATCGAATATCAACGGATTGTTGCTCACCTGATGTCCTTGTTAGATCAAGTATTCATTGAACAAATCCCAAGGACGAGCAACACTCAAGCAGATGCACTGGCCCGACTAGCAACAAGCGAAGGACCTGCAGAGTTGGCAGACATTATAATTACGAAAATGAATAACCCATAAAAAACAAGTTATAATGTCAACCAACTAAGTGATCAAGCCAGTGAAGAAGAAGACTGGAGAACAAGTATAGTCAAATACTTGAAAAGTGGGGAAAAACCAAACAACTCTTTTGAAGCTGCCAAGCTAATAAAGCAAGCCGCCAGATATACTCTGGTAGGCGAGCAACTTTACAAAAGAGGAATATCACTCCCACTTCTCAAATGTTTGCCTAGGGGGCAAGGACGAGCAATACTCGAAGAAATACATGCCGGAGTATGTGGAAATCACACTGGGGGGCAAGCCTTGGCATACAAAACTATCAGACAAGGCTATTACTGGCCAACTTTACGCCAAGATGCAATCAAAAAAGCAAAGACTTGCCACCAATGTCAAATTTTTGCACCAAACATTCATACCCCGGCTCAACAGCTCATATCGGTTTATAGCCCATGGCCTTTTGCTAGATGGGGAATGGACATTATTGGTCCCTTCCCAGCAGGAGTTGGAGGAGTTCGATTTGCCGTTGTGGCAGTCGATTATTACACAAAATGGGCAGAAGCAGAGGCCATGTTGAAGATCACGCAACAGAAAATGATCAACTTCATTTGGAAGAACATTGTCTGTCATTTTGGAATTCCACAAACCATCGTGACAGACAATGGTCCGCAGTTTGATGGAAAAGAGTTGAGAGATTTCTGTACAAAATGGGGGATCAAGAAACATTACTCTACGCCCTATCATCCCCAGTAAAATGGACAAGTCGAAGCCGTAAACAAAATCATCAAGCATACGTTAAAAGTACGGCTAGCGGAGAGCAAAAACAGTTGGTCAACAGAGCTTCCGGAAGTCTTATGGGCATACAGAGTTTCTTCCAGGTCAAGCACCGGAGAAACACCCTTTGCAATGGCTTTCGGAACAGAAGCTGTGATACCCATCGAGTTAAAGACCAATACATTCCGGACGACCAACTTTGATGAGCAGGCGAACAACTCTGCTTTAGCTGCGGAAATGGATTTGCTCGAAGAAAAAAGATTGAATGCCGAGCTAAAAAATGCTACATATAAGCAGCGGACAGAACGCTATTATAATTCCCATGTTAAACTTAGGGAATTCAGAGTTGGAGATTTGGTTCTAAGAAAGTTGCTCGCACAACCTCCAGGTGTATTGGGACCAACTTGGGAGGGCCCGTATCGTATAACGGAAAAATTTGTTAATGGCGTATACGATATCGAAGATATGGAAGGCAAGCCGGCCCAATACTCCTGGAACGCCATACATCTAAAGAAGTATTATCAATAAGGCGAACAAGTTCTTAGTTGGACGAACAACTGTCTTGGGGGGCAGAGAAACCAAGTAAGGCATGCCAAAAACTTGCCTAATTTTTTGAAAATTTTGCTAAGTATAGAATTTAATGTTGTTCGGCACATTGTATAGTTTAGTGCTATTTCATCTTTTTTAAATTTTAGATAAGGTTGCTCGGCAAAAATCTTATAAGCGAGCATGTTTTGATTAGTGTTCAAAGTTGTTCATCGACTTGTATATGTTAGTGACGAGCAGTCTTACAACATTTGTAAATTTTATATTATGTAAATATGATAGTTGTTCGTCAAGAAGGAAAAGTCCAAAAGCTCGAGGTACAAGTCCATTTAAAGGTTGTTCATTTTTAAATGAACAGAACCTAAGGACCAAAGCCACTTAAAGGTTGTTCATTTTTTTAAAATGAACAGAACCTAAGGCTGAACCCTGATTCCACTAAAGGCAAAGTTCAATTCGAACAAAAGCCCAACACTATATGTTATAATTGCAAAGGCATTGACAAAAATGTAAAGGCAATTAACATATAAAGAAAATGAGCGAACATGAGAAAGACATTCCATTAATCAAAAGGCATTAAGCCTAAAAAAATAGTACAATGATTCAAGAAGTCAAGTACTACAAAAAGGAACGAACAACTATTACAGAGAAGAAGAAAAGGAAAAAGCTAAGTCCTAAGAACTATTGTTGCTCGGCAGGGGGAGGATCTTGAGCCTGCTCGGCGGGAGGTTCGACAATCATATCTCGAGCCAAGTCTTCGGCAGCCTTATCCTCAGCCTCTTTAGCACTCTGCTCGACAGCGGCGGCCACCTCTTCCTCTTGTTCGCCTTCATCAACTGGAGGAGGAGGATGAGTGATGGAAATACTGGGGTCAAGTTTGTCAAGTTTAACCCCTAGCACAGCCAAATCCGCTAACTGAATTTCAATATTGTTCGGCGGTGGATAGTTCTCCATGAATTCATTCAAGTCCTTGCTCATTTCCTCCACCAGATCCTTGAAGTCATAAGCATCGGCCGTGCGGATGCTGTCCGCATAGGCGCAGATATATCCAAGGTTGGAAATGGGAGCAGTTCGAGCCTGAACTTCCTCTTCAAGTTGCTCGCGCGTAAAGAGGTTGGCTTCCGTCTCCCGAAGACGAGCAATTTCTGCTTTCAGTTCGGCGTTTTCTTGTTCAGCTGTGGATAGCTTTTTCTCCCCCTCGCCGAGCAAGGCCTCCTTGCCCTTCAGCTCTTTGGACAGGCCTTGAATTTCTTCAAGGCGCTTGTGCTCAGCATCAATGTAAACATTGATCTGGTTGTTGAGGCGAGCAATCTTAGCCTCGTATTGGCCGACCAGGCCATCCTTCTCTTCAGTAAGCTGCCGAGCAGTGCTGGCATAATGGCGAGCAGACTCTTCTTGCTCGGCGACTTGGGCAATGGCCTTTTGGGCTGTGACGAGGCCGTTGGCAACGAGCATCATTGAAAGGTGGAGATTGTCCACTAGCCCCTGTTGAAGGATGGCTTTGTCCAAGGGACGCGTCCAGGCTCGGGCGACCAACTCCGTTGCCTTGCGAACATGCTCGCTAGGGATCTCCCTTATGTTAACGTGAGTCTTCGAGCAAGCGTACTGATGTACAACACTTGCTCGACCAGGATAATCGTCAGCACGATATCTGCGAACAAGAAAGGAAAGGATACTTAAAAAAATAAAAATAAAAGATAATGATGGAACTTGCTCGGCAGAAGCTAATGTGGACTTACTCCTTGAATTTTCGCTCATCCCAACCCAGATGGGTGAGATCCTCAGGCCCGCGGCCAGAGGTAGAATCCTTGCTCGCTTTACCTGTTCTTTCTACAGGCTCAATTGAGCGACGAACAGCATCCCCCTCTTGGCGAGCATGACTGTGGCCCACCTTCTCCTTCCCTTTGCCACCACCGGCGACATCTTGGGCCAGCGGAGTCCCGTCCGCCTTCTTTAAGCGTTTCCCCCCTTGAGGAGGAGAAATCGGGGGAACTGGCCGAGCATGGCCGGAGGGTGCCGCAGACCGAGGAACTTTGGCTCCTTCAGCCTTGTTCGTCATTCCCAGTACTTTGGAAGGCGGATCACCCTTCCTTTTTCGGCCTTTCGGAGGCGCCATCTCAAAAACTCTATGTTCGAGGAGAGCAAAACAAGGTGGAACAGCAACAGTGACTTGCTCGGCTAAAAAAAAAAAAAAAGAGTTAGACGAGCAAGTTATAGAAGTCAAATGACGAACAAAATTGGTTTTTGGAGTTAGAAATTTTTGATATACCAGGGGGCACTTCAATCTGTGCTTCCAGGTGATGGGGATAAGTAAACAAACGAGCAACTCTTTGACGCTTCTCGTCGCTTAGATATTGGATGGTCCTGTCCGCTCTGTTGCGCAAGCCGACCAAACAGGAGGTGAATAGGAACTCGTCCCCGATCTCTTCTCCTTCCGAGTTCCACTTGAGCAATCGAGGACCTGCGAACAAACAATAAAAGTTAAATTAGAACAACACATTTCGAAGGCGAGCAAAGATAAACTTACGCTTAATTATTCCGTAAGCTGCGGGAGAGTTTATTCGCCCAATGCCACCGTGTGGACCAGAAGATGCTCGCCAATCACCCCCTATGAAGAAAAAGTGTTGTTTCCAATCTCTGATCTTGTTCGGCACCCCTTCTACCATCTTAAGTCCGGTCCTGGCCTTGAGGTAGTAGTAGCCTTCTTCACCAATGGGACATCTGGTGATCGTCATGAGATAGTTGATTTCCTCCGCAGTAAGGCGATCAACATATCCCTCTAGGGCAAATAAACCCATGGCGCCGAGCAGATTCATTCACCCTATTGGTGTGATCTGTGTAATAGCAAGATTGGTCGCCTCGAGGAAGCGCCCAACAACTGGGGGTAAAGGCAACTTTAGACCAGCGATCAGGGTGTCAATGTTGATCGCGGTGCATCCGGGAGGTGGGCGATCAGCTCTCTCTCTCTTCCGGGAAGCCCACATGTGAATATCATAGGGAATCTTGTAGGTCTCCCGGATTGAGTCCAACTCATCCTCGCGAAAAACACTCTTGATCTTACTCGCCTGAAAGTCAGTTTTTATTAAGTCCATTATTTGTCTATGTGGGCTAGCAAAACTGTTCGCATACTCCTCAACATATGCTCGCCATTCGAAGGGTCGAGCAACTCCTACTGGGATTTCATTCTCCAACATTTTGGGGGATGGGAATTCAATGCTCTTTAAGAACTCGGGAGTGAGTTCGTCAAAAAATGGATCTTTCTCGGATTCAGAGCCGGACGAGGAGCTTTCCTCCGAATTCCTGCTCGCGATAGCAACCAACTCCCTCCCAGATCTCACTGACGGGCGAGCACCAGTATCTTCCACCGATCGAACAACCGAGTCCACGTGGGGGTTCGATGCCGAGGAAATCTCAAAAGGAGGTTGATCTTGATGTGCCACAACGGGAAATAGGGGATCAAGGGTTTCCTCAGATTTATTGCTCGAATGTGAAGACATGGAATAAAGATAGAAGAACGCAGACGGCGGCGACACCACTTGCAGACGGCGGCGATTCCCAAAGAAGACGATGACGCAAATTTCCACACGGCGGCGATGGGAATTCTCGAGGACAAAAAGAAAAAAAAGAGGAGAGACAAGAGGGTAACTACCTTGCTTCGGAGATTTGAGGCCAAACACTGGAAGAACAGACGCCGGAGAAGCTTGGAATCACCGGAGAAGGAAGAATCACCGGAGCACTGTAGCAAGAGAGGAAGAAGTGGGGAATATTTGTTTCCCCCTTCTATTTATACCCCAAGCAAAAAATGGGGCACAAAGCGTAATTTCCAACAAAATACGGGCCAAATTGAAAGAAAACGGGGTAATTTCCGAGCAAGTATAAAAATCGAAGGGCCTACATGCAAATATAGGGGCGCGTGGCCTCGGGATTGCTCGCGCGTGGGCGGCGCACAGCCATGCCGCCCACGTCATCTTCGTACAACCCCCAGACCTTGGGGAGACGAAACGACAGACCATATGTTGCTCGCCCAAGCCAATGATGTTCGCCCCAACCCTCATCATTTTGATATCCTAACTATAGTTGCTCGCCACAAAGTTGCTCGTCTAGGGCAACATATAGCCAGGATAGGGGGCAATTGTTGATAGGCGAACATAAGTTAATAAATGGCGAACAAGGATTAAAGCTACATCAAGGATTATTAAGAGCCAACCTCAAATCAAGGGTGATCAACAATAAAAATCAAGTTGGGGTGCATCTACCAATCTGAGAGGTGTATAAAGTGACGAACAACTCCCCCGACGAACAACTAATGGGCGAACAGGTATTAAGACCCGAGACCAAGAATGAGCCAACTGTGAAGTCATCAATGACGAACAACTTGGTGATCAACAATGATACAACAAACAACCAAGGAAGTGTGTACAAGTGAACAAAGGACAAAGATCCCAAAGCCAAGCTGAACAAAGCCATAAGACGAACAACTTCCAAAGTACAACCTCAAGAGGCGAACAACTTTCAGTTGGAGAATCAACAAGATCAATCAAGCCGACCTAGGTGAACAACAATGAGTCCGAGATAAGACCAAAGAAGACTTTGTAGCTAAGATTCAACTTAGATAAGATCAAAGGGACACATGTCAAGCATGCAGGCTAGGGAGACCAAGAGTCTTAGACACCTCATGCTTGCTAGCCTCTATAAATAGTTGTTCTCCAGCTTATTGATATAATTTCGAATTTCAGACAAAAATACACACATAAACACACCCTAACCTACACATACACGAAATAAGTCCAATTTTAAATTCGATAAATTTATACCCCGATTTACCATTTACGGTGGTAATCAATCACACGATATTGATTGGTGACGTAAAAACGGATTAAAACAGCCACTAATCCTTGCGATTAGATTCGTTCACCAACAGACGTAAATACCGAGTTTCCTTTATGGGCCCATAGAGGTTCGCTTGGGTATCGTAATTGGTACGTATACCGCACATCCGAAAATACGCAGATGGGAAATACTAGGTTCTTTCCCACGCACTAACTGTAGGGGGGAATGATCATTATATGCAGTTGGACGGATTTGAATTAAGTGCGATGCATGTAGGACTGCATGCCCCCAGCATGAGGTGGGTAGTTTAGAGTTCATAAGCAATGGTCTCGCGATAAATTTGATACGTTTTATTAGCGCCTCAGCAAGACCATTTTGGATATGGACATAGGGGACCGAATGCTCCACTTTAATTCCCAGGGCCATACAGTAATCTGTAAAGGCCTTCGAGCTAAACTCAACTGCATTATCCATGCGAATCGATTTAATTGGATAATCCGGGAATTGAGCTCTAAGCTCGATAGTCTTCGCAATGAGCTTCGCAAAAGCTTGATTACGGGTGGACAGCAAACATGCAAATGTCCACCTAGTGGAGGCATCAATAAGGACCATGAAATAACGAAATGGTCCTGATGCTGGGTGAATCGGTCCACAAATGTCTCCTTGAATTCGCTCAAGGAAAACCGGAGACTCTAGTCCAACCTTGGTGCGCGACGGGCGCACTATCAACTTACCCTTAGAACATGCATCACAGAAATATTCATCAATGGGAGGGATTCTATTATTCGAAATATTATGACCAGTTGAATTAGATAGAATCCTACGTATCATTATTTGTCCCGGATGATCTAACCGATGATGCCACAATTTAAAGGAATTAGGGTCATGGAATTTCATACTCATCGCTAGATGGGAACTAGACGGCCGGATGTAGGTATAGTACAAACCGGAGGAGAAGGAAGGAAGTTTTCTATAACTTGCTTACGGCTACCTCGAGTACTAGTCATCAAAAGGTATTCGTTATCGTTCTCAGTTTTAGTTTCAATATGATACCCGTTTATCCTAATGTCTCTAAAATTGAGTAGGGTACGCTTAGATTGCGGAAATAATAAAGCATTATCAATTATTAATTCGGTACCCATGGGGAGGACAATTGAAGCTCTTCCGGAGCCCACTATCAACGTACTATCATTAGCTATTGTAGTTATACTCCCCTTACGATCTATCAAGTTATGAAAGTACTTCCTATCCTTTAGGATCGTATGTGTGGTGGCGCTATCTACCAAACATAAATCACTATGGGCGTCCATCATGCAAGAGGAAATAGTCCAAACCTAATAGCTGATTTGTTTACAAGCCATAAATGAGAACAGCAATATCCAAAATAAATACATGGACAGCTATTAAGGTAAACATATCAAAGCTAATAAATTCATTCATAAATAAAATATCCGAAAGAAAGGATCCAAAACATAATGAGAAATTGTTTTATTCAGAAAACAAAATACTAGGAATAACTAAATACGTAAATCTACTCGTCATCTCCAAAATCCCTAAGCTCAATGTCCTTATGATCTGCGTTGTCTAGGTCAGAGTCTGCTTCGGGCAGACTGGCATGGTGAGATTCAACTCTAGGAGCCTTCCCCTTATCGTCCTTCTGCTGCTTTTGATAAGCCTTGACCAAATATTTGGGAGTGCGACACGTGCGAGACCAATGACACTTGCATGAGCATCTGTAGCAGGACTGTTCACCCTTATCTTGATTATCAGATTTTCGGGTAGCGGAGTTCGTGTTAGGTGCAGCCTTCCCACGAACCTGAGCTTGATTGTCATTCAAGGCACCTGAACCACCGGATTTATTACGACCTCGGCCTTGGCTATGAGTTCGTCTACTACCTCTCCCCCTTCCACGCTTGCGACCTCTTGTACTACTTTGAGCTACAGCATGTGCTTCGGGCACCGCTGTCGAGCCAACCGGCCTCGCATTATAATTCTGCATAAAGAGCTGGTTGTGCTTTTCCGCTACTAGAAGTGCAGAAATTAGCTCAGAGTGTACAGTGTAGTTCTTAGCCCTATACTGCTGCTGGAGTACAAGGTTGCTTGCGTGGAAAGTCGACAAAGTCTTCTGGATTAAGTCGTCCTCAGTTACAGTTTTCTGACATAACTTTAACTGAGACACAATACGATGTAGGGCTGAGTTATACTCCGTTACAGACTTAAAGTCTTGGAAATGGAGGTTCAACCAATCGTATTGGGCTTGAGGGAGGAGTATATCATATTGTTGTTGGAAACGGTCCTTCAGGGACTTCCACAACGTTCCAGGATATCTTTCAGTGAGATACTCATTTTTCAAGTCCTGATTGAGATGATGCCTAAGAAAAATCAAAGCTTTCGCCTTCTGGGCGTCAGTTGATTTTGGATCATCGACAATCGTGCCACTAAGATTGTTCGAGGCTAGATGTATTTCGACATCTAGCGCCCATGTCAGGTAGTTACTACCATCAAGAGTAAGCTCAACAAATTCTCTTTTGGTAATATCAGACATTATTCACTACAATTAAAGTGACATGGGTAAGAGGATTGACCAAAATCATAGACAACGGGGAGACAAGGATTTATTTAGTTATTATAAGGCACATAGATGCACGTCCTGGGCGCCGTCTACCCAAGGCATAAATTTACGGTCCGACAAATACCGGGCGCCGCCTACCCGGGCATAAAAAACGGACTATAAATAAACTATGTGCGCAGGATTAAAGCATGTAGGATAATATCACATAAACATGCAATAATAAATAATGGCGATAATCACATGGAAATAATTAACAGAAAATATACGGTTTAATAGACATAGGAAATAATCATGAGAATAATTATTTCATGTATATTAACGCAATTTAACGAAATATTTTCAGGATTATATAATATAAATTTTGTGATACGAAACCGAAACAGGATCGGGATTATCACAAAATCCACAAGGAGTATTCGCTACATGTGACTAAAAGTGCACGTAAGACGCGCAAGATGCACACAGCGATAGGAGAGAATCGAAAAACAAAGAAAAATAAAAATAAAAAAAATCGGAGCCAGTCGCGCCTGGGGGACGCGACTAGCCTGGGTGATCGCGTTCCCAGGATGCGACTCCCAGCCTCCAATCGCGTTATACAGGCGCGATCGAGGCTGATTCCCTGGTTCTCCTTCTTCGTCGTGAAATCGGCCGCGGAAGAAGGATCGTCACCTCGACGCGGCGCACGGAGGCGCGCGGAGGCGGCGGGGAAGTCCACGCCGGCGGACGACCCACGGGGGAAGCCGCCATGCAGTGCGGTGGCGCAGGGCCACGTCGCGCGCAGCGGCATGTGGGGCTGCTAGGCGGCGCAGCAACGGCGGCGAGGAGGCAGCGCGGCGGCGGCGGTGCGGCTTCGGGCGATGGCCGACGTTCATTTTTCGATCTCGATCCAAGAATTAAAACAATAAATTCAACACAATAACGCATATTATTCAATTAATATCGAATATAAGAATCAAACAAGATAATAATATACGAGCATATAAATCATGCAAAACATGGATTGGATAATTCAAATACGGGAATTAATTCATGTGATTTAAAGGGGATTAATTCTAGGGGGTACCGTTTTATCTCGGGCAATGTCTCGTGCTAATAACGTGTTGTAAATAAGTGTGTAAATAAAGAGACACAATTTGTTGACCCAGTTCATCGGAAAACGACTACGTCTGGGGGCGATCCAAGCCAGGAGTTCCACTATTATTCTTGTGTATGAGTATATACAATTATGAGTACAAGGAGATATATATAATGGTAAAACCCTAGTCTAATGGATAAAGCCCAATATGTTTCTTGGTCCTTAAGTAATGTCCACACCAAATCTCCTAGATTTGGAATATTAAATCTCCTGGATTTATAACAGTAACAATCAGCGTATGTATAGAGCGAAATTGATTCATACATTAATCATTAAAAATATTATTTTTTATACTAAAGAGTAATAATTGTTTTTACTGAAAAATATTAGTTGTTTTAACTGAAGAGTTTTAAGTTGTTTTCACTAAACAACTAGTACTCTTCAATGAAAACAATCAATACCCTTCGATGAGAACAATTAATACTCTTTAGTAAAAATAACTAATACCCTTCAATGGTTCATGTATGAACTATTTTCACTCTATACTTTGTCGTAACAATGAGTAAAATGAATGCAAGCTGAAAGCAAAGATAAATAAACTCCGATATGATAACGCAGAAAACTCTTAAAAATTAAGATAAAAAAATGCAAGTTATTTCATGGCCAATGTAAATCCACTAAATCGATATAATATGTATACAAGTTGTAGGTCTCGAACGAATTAAAGTAAGGATTAAAATTCTAGATGTGAGGGGTGAATAGACTTGTAAACAATTTTTTGCGACTTAGCAAGAGAAGCGTACTTGAAGGAAGCAACTTCAGATAAGAATAAGTGGTGCGAGGTATTTAACCCAAACGGATAACTATCATACTATTTGCTAAAGTCGGCTGATCAGTTAGACAACTATTAGATTAGGTTGGGTGCAAAAGTGTGTGAGCCTAACTCACGTGTATAAAAATCTTTGATGAAAGCCTAAGTATAAAACACCTCTAATCACTTGGTGGGGAACATATTCAAATGAGTACACAGATGATATGATCAGATGAGATATGATAGTTAAGATATATAGTTGTAAAAGAACAAGAATTTTTCAACTTCTACATCCACTTTTCTCGGACAAGGATTTCTCAACTTCTACGTCCACTTTTCCCAGACACGAATTTCTCAACTTCCACATCCACATTTTCCTGACAAAACATTCATACCATATGAATCTTGATTAGAGGCCAAGTGACACTTTGTACAAACTTTAAGTTGATTTACTTTCTTTGCTATCAAACTAATCTAACTTTCGAAGTTAGAGTTTGATGTAAGGTTTCCAACTGGTGAGATTCCTCCTTACTATAATTAACTAAGGCTAGAATTGGAGAAATCTTTCTAAGCTTGAATATATATGTGTAAGCTTCAAGAAATAGATCTAGAACAATAAAATGGAACTTAAAGAGATTTGAAGGCTTCTTGCTTGCAGCTCAGAGTTTGTGAAAATTTTGCTCGAGAGTTTGAATGCCACTACAAAAACAAAAGATTTTTTAGTGACAAATATAAAAATTATCACTAAAGCCAATGTTTTCGTGATGAAATTTAAATTCGTCACTTAATGTATATGTTGCGGTGACGATCGCATATATTGTCACGCAAAAGAGAGATCTATTGTGATGATTTGTCGAGTTATCACAAATGGCATTGTGTGCCAACGAAATTCAATGTATTGTGACAAATATTTTGTGATGAACGTCAAGTCGTCACAAGAAGTCTATATTTATAGTGACGACTTTCATTTTCGTCATGTAAAATACATGTCTGAGTGACAACACACACTTCGTCACGTAAAAAAGAGATCTATTACGACAATCGGTATGCCGTCACAAAAAATCAATATTTATGCTGACAACTTCAACCTTTGTCACGTAAAAATGAGATCTATTGTGACGATCTGAAAGCCGTCACAAGAAGCCTCTTTTTGTGGTGATGACTTTCAACTTTGTCACGCAAAAAAGATATTTGTAGTGATAAATTACACTTTGTCACAAGAAGTATTGATTTTTAGTGGCAAATACCACCTTCGTCACGTAAAAGACATGTTGGAATGACAATCTCAAACTTCGTCACATAAAAGAAAAATCTATTGTGACGATATGAAAGTCGTCACAAGAAGCCTCTGTTTGCGGTGACGATTTCCATCTTCGTCACGTAAAAATAATATCTATTGTGACAAATTACAAATCATCATAAGAAGACTCTATTTGTAGTGACAACTACAATCTTTGTCATGAAAAAGACATGTTGGAGTGACAATCTCATACTTCGTAATCTATTGTGACAATCTAAAAATAATCACAAAAAACCTATGTTTGTAGTGACGACTCTCATCTTCATCATAAAAAAAAAGATTTATTGTGACGAATTGTAATTCATCACAAGAAGTCTATGTTTTTGTGATGAATTTCCACTTTTTTGTCAAAAGATAGAAGAGTATGTCTCCAATAAATTCGAGTTCACGTAAATTCTCATTTTCAAATATCATTGTTATGTAGACACACTATCAATGTTATGCATATTCATTGTCACTGTTTAAAGAATACTTGATTTTAAAAAAGAGATGGTATGTATACATAACAATTTCAGTAGATATGCATTACAGTGATAGTATATATAAATAACAGTAATATTTGAAGAAATCGAGTTTTCATGAAATCGATTTTACACAAAATAAATTTAAGATTTGAAAAACTCCTCCTAAACATGAAATGCCTAATTCCAAATCGAACGGTTAATAGTAATTATAGAACAATTTCTTCTAACATCTTTTTAATTAACAATAAAGCACAAAAGACTTAATCGGTCGATACTAAAATATATGTGGTATTATGGTAGTGGCTCATTGATGATGATTGACCGGTACAGTGATGACAAGAGGTTGTGTTGGGCCAAAGACAAGAAGTTGATGCTATAAAAAAAATCAATAATGACGAAATTGTAATAACTAGATAAAAATTGTCATTAAAGTTTAACATTTATGAGACGATAAATAAAAATATTAATAAAAAGTATCATATTTCAGGGGAATTATTATTTCTGTCATTATTATCAAAATTCCACTTAAGTGCAAAATTGGGAAAAAATACACCTAGGTTAGTTTTATTGTGAAAATTATTTGAATTTTATGTGTAATTTTAATAGTATTTATTATTTCACTAAAAAGAATTAATATGATAATGATACTATATAATGAAAATAACTAATATTATTTTGAATTCACAATAAAATTTATTTACAAGAGGTGTCCCTCATTAAAGATAAGTGAAAATTTGGCTCCATATTTCCCTCCATTTATTTTGACATATCCCTCCTTTAATTTTTTTTTAAAGCCCCCATTCAATTTAAATAAATAAAAGATCAAAAGAATGTTGGGTTTTAGAGGCACGGACACCATGTTCGCCGCAGCGGAATATAACGATTCACCAACAACGAATCTCAAACATGGTTGTATAACATAACAATTAAAGGATAAATAATAACATATAAATCCTTACAGCGATTTGTACGCGGAATCCTCAACTATGGTATCCACGTAACGGCTTTCTACCAACCCGCACTGATATGCCAGCGTTGAATCTCGAGACGGATTTTCTAGGAAAATTCAGACTGAGATTTTATGGAGAAATTATATTTCTTATGTCATTTTCGGAATTCCCATAAGACACATATTTATAGGGATTAATTTGGCTTAATTCCTAAGCAAGATATCGGGCCTAGCCCGTAATATAATCTCTACAGATTATATCTCCCTAGATATGTTCCTACGAATAATATCTTTACTATATCTATTATTCTTGTATAATAATATTCCAAATATTATTATTGGGATTTTATATTTAATTAAATCTAATTTAATTAAATAATAATTAATTCTAAATATAATTATTATTATATTCTCCATAAATTAAATATTATATTCAATACAATATTTAATCAACCAACTATAATTGGTAAATTGTCATTACTTGTTGTGTGACCCATAGGCACTCGTATATCGAGCGATTAGTTAAACTAACGGTCTTAATTGAACCCTAGACAATAAATCAGACATTTTCAATATACGAGGTACGTTGCGAGGAAATCTGCAACTACCTGTAATATTGTGGGCTATTGTGATATCTTCCTTTCATTCACGAATACTCGATTAAGCCTTGAACATGATGAAGTGTCTATTCAAATAACTTAATCATATTATCTCCAATCACTAATTGATCAAGTATATCACACTTAGCCACAAAGTCTAAGTTGATGTGCATCGGCCGACGACTTAGATCCAATTATGATGAGAAGACGAGTATTCTCTCTAAATCCACATTGAGGAATGAATCATATTCTTGGCTCAACTACCACGCACATGTATTTCGTGATGAACCCAATCCATGCCATATCTACCCGTGGAAGGGTGCAAGCGTCGGTCATGGTCAAAGTTCACTACTCCACACATGTCGTGCGTATTGACCTCAAGTCAGAGGAGTATCACATCGCTCCCACTAACCGAGACACCCGTAGACACATTATGTGGAATTACATCAAACAGTTTCTCGGATGAGTATACCAATACCCTCTAAGGTATATGTGCATCCATTATGAGATACCCGGTATCTAGTAGTAAGTGAGATCTTACTACACTCTCTAAGAGTATGATGCAGATCGCACACCAATCTCAATTGCATCATCAATATCCCATTCTTGATGATCCTTGATCGGGGCTATTTGAGAATCATACTTAAGTCATCTGAGTTCTCACTCACTCAATGACAGTAGTGATTCATGGGAACACAAATAAGAATATATGCAAACAATCAAACATCATATTCAGATAAGTATAACGCCATACATTTAATATTAAACCAATAATAATATTAAACCAAATCTGAATATTATCTTAGTATTATATCCTTTCGATGGATTGTCTCTAGGACACTAACACTAACAAAGAACAAAGGAAAAAAAAAGTAAATTCATCCTAAAATAACTCCAAATCTCTCGGCCCATTTTTACCCCCGTGAAAACCCTTCACCCTCACCCTAAAAAGAACTCTTAATCCATATTCCCAGCTCTATCAATGCAGCCAAAATCAAATTGAACAACAATAGAGGAGAAATCAATGAAGGGAGAATCACAGAGAGAGGCGGTTGTTCACCTCACGCCTCCACTCTCAGCCCTTCACCAGAATCACGGTCACCGCAACCTTAAACACCGCGTCTCCGCCGTCAATCGTAGTTATTCAGTTGATGCTCATGTGGATCATCTGCCACCATGAACAGCTCAAAGGCGCATGCCATCAGCTTAATTATCAAACCAAAACTGGTTTTCTCAAGGTATAGTTGTAATTATCTCATATCCTAAATTTTATTTCGTACCTCTAAATTTTTGTTGAATTATTTTATCAGAAACTCGGTATTGCTCTCTTCAAGTCAGGATATGTATTCGCGCCTCTGGCTTTGCAAATGATGAATTTGGCAGGACAAAAGACGTTTGAAACGGTTGCAGAGAGGGGATTAACACCTATTGGGATATGTTTAGTTTTGATGATTTTCCAAAACAACATGTAATAGGTTTGAAAGCAGTCATGATAGTATCTTTTAGTTTCAGGTCAGGCTAGGTTGTTTCTCAGTAGAACAGGTTATCAGTGGAGGAAGAACTCAGCTGAGGGGGAACTCAGGTGAGGGGGAACTCTACTGAGGGGGAACTCAGTGAGGGGGAACTCACTGATAGAGCCTGAGGAAGTCAAGATGACATCAAGGAGAACGACAGAAGCCATGTCAGAAGACCTGAACCTGAAGAGAAGCCTGAAGGAAGTCCCACTGAGTATAAACCTGACCTTTCTAAGCTGGTCAGTGGACTACTCAGTGAAGAGCATGATCAGGAGGATCAGTGCTGTGCCTAGTAGGACCTGAAGGAGTCAGGCTACTGAGGCTGGGAAGCTTGACAAATAGCCTTATGTCAACTCCCCTGAGTGGACTTCAAGTCTACTGAAGGAAGGTATCCTGAGAGGATTACAAGTCAGCTGAAGACAAGTCGCCTGAAGTCAGGACTACCCTGATCAAGTACCCTGAACAAAAGAGTCGTTGGACTCAGTCCACGTGGACCAATCAAGTCAAGGCAGCGAATCTGACAAAAGCTGACAAGGCCGTACTTTACTGAAGAGGAGAATTTCACTCCAGAGATAGTTTGGATTTGAATGTTACTCTCTCCAACGGTAACATTCAAATCCACACTATAAATACAAACTCAAGCTTCATTTGTAAGTGTGCGAATGCGAGAGCTGGAGGTGCAAGAGTGGTGCGAGTTCAAGGGAGTCATAAGGAGACACCATCTCCATCAAGAATACTGACTTGAGGTCTTCATAGTCATATTAGAGTGTTCCAGTTTGTATACCCGAGCCCATCATATACATTCTAAGCTTAGAGAGGTTTTCCCAACCTTAGATTTAAGGCTAACACATTGTAAGGGAAAACCTCACCTAGTTGGAGAGAACCAAACCAAACTAAACCCTTTCCAGAGATAGTGTCAGGTGTTGAAGTGAGGTGAGGAGAGGCAGTCCCTGAGTGAAGAGGGATGTGAGGCCAGTTCGAGAGGCAGCCCAGGGAGTGGCGTGAGTCCAGTGTACCCGTGCACCTTGGCACGTTAAAAACAAGAATCCCAGTAGTGGATTTCCTGTTAAATCAGGTAGTGGACGTAAGAGTATTGAGACTCTGAACCACTTTACATTGTTGTGCTCTTTATTGCTTTACTGATTTGCTTAAGCACTGCACTGACCACTCATTCACAAAGCATTTCAGTGCACTATAGTGTTAAAATAAAATTTTTCTCCTAAATTCCCATTTTGCCCTTCGGAAATGGGACCAACAATTGGTATCAGAGCGGGTTGTTCACATGACCACTGATCCAGTTTTGTTAAGAAAATTGGTCAACCGAACAGATCTTAAAGTCGGGATATGTATTCGCGCCTCTGGCTTTGCAAATGATGAATTTGGCAGGACAAAAGACGTTTGAAACGGTTGCAGAGAGGGGATTAACACCATAATTCACTTGAGTTATTAGTTCCCAATCGCAGGCATTGATTCTTTTTATTCTGTTCGAGATTTTGAAGAGTACATAGTTTCTGGTTGTTATGAATTAGAGAGAGATGATTTTGACATACTTTTTAATTTTTCTTCTCTGTAGAGTAGTTTGTGTAAACTTCAATACTGCAAAAAAAAAAAAACTTTTCAGTTTAAGGTTTGCTATAATTTTTGGTTATCTTAGTTTATTTCGAGTTAGTAACTTAAACTAGCTTCTGGAGAGAGTCCAATTTTGTTAAGTTCTAGGGCTTTTAAATTAAATTTATAAGTTGGGGATTTACAAGTTCCAACCCGTTTATCATGTCATAATTCAAGTCAATCTTAGGGCAGCGTACATACGATACTTTGGCTACACATAGAGGTCCCTGTATCATTCTAAGCTCAAATGGTATGCTAGTTTCTTTAGCTTGATTATTAGGCTGCTTAATCTATTTAATTGAGGATAATCTTTGTAGTTCACACTTATTATTGTCTTTTGTGGCATTTGATCACTATTTAAGCTAGTTTCTATTTTCTATTCGCAAAAATGTTTACTCTAAGGAAGAGAGAAAAGTTCGAGTGTAGACTAACATAGTGAGTTGTATGAATTATGTTTTCTTATTTTTACTTTCGTGTAGGTTCTTTCTTCTTTTTCTATTTATAAATTAACAATATAGATGTTTCTTGGCTTTAATATTTCAACTAGAAATATTTATACAAAAATTTGATATTGATAAACTTGAGATGATTACAAAAATTCTGAGGAGAACTATGTGTTGTATTTAGAGTCCTGGCTTTGGTATTTCTTGGCTTTATGAATTTTTTTATGATATAATTATTCAAGTTTCATGTTTTATGCTTATGATCTTGATCACTGGAAGAAAATTACATTAAAAAAATAATAAAAAGAAATTAGAGCAGGAGAGTGTTGAGGATCTTAGGCTTTGGAATTATCTCAAGTAGATAATGTAAGATCCAAGGCGTAAAGGTATAACTATGTCGTGTATTTATAGTTTATGTGCTTTGGAGTTTATGTATTTGTCTTAAAATTATCATTCCTAGAACTATGCAGAGACATGAAAGCAAATTCCCCTTTCACAATCTGTGGATTTACTCTATCTAAGCCTTGGATGTGAATATTTCATTGGGTGTGGAAATATTTTAGAGCTTAACATTATTGAGTTTGTTATTTTTCGTACGTCTGGTTTTTAATATGCAGTTTCAGAACAAATTTCAAGTTCTACTTATTCAAGCACATTTTATTTTTTCTTCCCAATCAGTTCGTACTAAGATACATTAAAGAGTGCTAGTGAATTTCAGTATTATTTTTTGGTTCATATCATAACACTATATTCATAAACCTTTCAGTGCCTACGTGGCACCTCTCATTCTCCACAATTCCTACATCTCTTTCCTCTCATCATTCCACTTTAATATTTTTCATCTCAACCGTTCATTACTTTAAAATGATCTCTTCCATCCATTTCTATTCACTTCTCCTATAAATTCATACTATGTCTTAGTTTTTCAATCATCCAATTCCTCCCATTTCATCCATCCCATATTTTGCTTTAAATTTTTTTCTCCCGTTGTTGTTTTGTTGCAGATATGTAGACGATCATTCGTATTCATCTCTCTCTTTTTGTTTTTGTGGAACGTATGAATCTTCATCCAAGTTTTTCGGTATGAATTTAGCATGTTGGTCTATTTTTTATTTTTTTTATTTTTTATTTTGATATATATAGATTTGTGGTGGTGTTGTTGTTCGTCTTTCGTTTCATATTTTGCAGATTGTGAGTGCATTTGTATCGGATCGTTCTTCCGACCGAGAGTTTCTTCAACTTCTTTTGTATCGAGATATTTTTTTTTTTGGAGATGTCCATGTAAATCATGTAAATTAATGAAATATATTATACTTTTTAATTTTTAGCCTCTCAAAATTAATAATATTAATGTCTCGAAATTATTATTTTTATCTATTAATAATATTAATGTCTCAATATTGTGTTGACTAAATTATATCGATCAAATATAAATGTAATTGAATCGCATTATTTCGCTCAATTGAGTCTCCTAAAATCCGCATACCATGTACATGCGGCACAAAACATTTATTAGCCCACACATAGTTCCTAATATATATATAGATTGACATAAATCCGATGCAACAAGCCTATGATTAGTTGTAATTTCCTTAATTGGTGTATTAGTAATTAGGTCCATACCTAATGAATATTGTTAATAATTAATATATTAGTAATTAGTCCACACCTTTCTAATAGTGGCAATTTCCATAATTGATAGTAGGATAGTAAACATAATTCTTTTGTCTAGCTATTACCTTATAATTTAGTCAATAATTAAATGTGCCGATGTCTAGCTATTACCATATAATTTAGTCAATAAATAAGTCTGCCGCTTTGAATTGCTTCAATCATAATTACGGTGAAAATATATTAAAAAAAACCTGCAATTTCAAATTAATCTGTCAATTAAAATTATTAGAGATTATTAAGTAGACATTTAATTTGTGTAAATGGTTGACTTACTCCAAATATAGATTGAAGAAATAAGAGTTAAAATATGGAGTGAATTAAAATTATTAGTGATTATTATATATATTAATTAGAGATTAAAATTATTATAGATACAGTATATGTCACAAACAACTTGAATTTATTTTAAATCATACAAACAAAAACACGTGCAATATGTTCACTCGAGAAAGTAAAGTAGAAAATTTAATTCATAATTTTAATTATTGTAACCAATTTGTTCAACTCTAGCCTGTGATTTCCCTGATTAATATATTAGTAATTAGTCCACATCCTACAAATAGTAGTAATTTCCATAATTGATAGTATACGAAATTGGTCAAGCCATCACGATCAAACAAAATACATGAAGCTGCAAAAAAGTTATAATAATAGTGCAAGAATAGTCAAATAAAGAACCTAAATTCTCAAGAAAAATTATTAGTGTGATAAATGATAATATCTCAACTATCTGTGCCGTCAAAGACTATTTCATACTTTTGCAAATTAAAGCATATAAATAAAAATGGGGAGAATTACCTACTCTTAAAATAAGTTCTCATTAAGTTCTAGAAATAAGTAATTTTAGATATTGTTAGTTCCAAAAAATATGACTTTCTATTTTTTTTTCAATAATTTTATTTTCTTCATCATTCAATTATCACTTAATTATGTCACGTGTCGTCGACTTTAAACTCACAAACAACCACTTAAGTCATAAACACACAATATACCAAAATATTCTTTATTTATCTACTTTATCTATATTTTCTTAAAATTAACGAACATATTGTTTGGGGACGGGGGGAGTATTTGAATTTGCAAATACACTAAAAATATTGTGATAAATAAGCTACTTCTGATGTAATAACTTCACAATTTCATTTTCATATTTTGGTTTTGAAATATAATATCCTAAAAAAAACAGTTGAAATTATGAAAAAAGAAATCAAAAAAATTATGAATTGGTCAAGTTTGATATATTTCAATATCGTGAAATCATGAATATGCCAAAGATAATAAAAATTCTGCATAGTTATTCAATTATTAGAGAATGTTGACAAATTTAAATAATCAATTACTGGAAATATTAATATTAGTAAATTATATCATTCTTTCTCACAATTTTTTAAATAGTATCCAAAAATTTAGAAAAATCTCCTATTTTTTAGACTGCAACAAATATAAGTCATAGATATCTCCAATTAATAGATTGCGGTTATTTTTTAGATTGCCCTGGAAAGATGAAAACTAAAAAAGTGGAGACATCATAGGAACAATAAATTCGAGTCCTTATTTCATGCAGGAAAAAAAATTCAAAAGATTAAAATTTAAGGAAATGGTCAATCCTAATAAAAATTAAGGATCAATCGAATAATTCAAGCAATTTTTGATAGGAAATGTTGACCAATTAAAATTAGTAATTGAGTAGCTAAAATAGTGGCAAGATCATATATAAAATAAGGTCGGTTATTCAATTAAGGGCAAATTAAATCATACATGCCTCTTTCAAATACAAATATACACTAACATAAATGCATTAATCACGGAAACCTATAGACAAATTACAAATAATTACTCAAAGAGTCAATTAAAATATTATTTAAGCATAAAGAGCAATTGCTCAATTTCGCTAAATATAATTATTACCTGATTAGCTAAAATAGATCATATATAAATTAAGTTCGGTTGAATAATTATGGACAAACACACTCATACACGGATATTTTAAATGAAAATATACACCATCTAAAATCCAATACTCACGGCAAACTCTAGACCAATTACAAATAATTAATCATAGAGTCCATTAAAAATATTTCTAAATCACAAATAGCAATTGCAAAATTATCTATTAATTGGTAAAATAACAAAGGTAATATTGACCAAGATGGATATCCTCATAAACCAATAAAAATTAAACCATCCCTTCCTAATTAAAACACGGATAATATTACGATATTTTCCTATTTTAGTCCTTTTGAATTGCCAATTTAAATTTTTGAGGCCGTCAATGTGGGAAAAATTATAGAAACTAAGGGAATACAATAAGTGAAGAATTGCCTCAGACATTTTTTACTAAGCATTTCATAATCTGGTTTATGATGATTACAGGTATAGTACTTTAGTTGATTTTGTGTACAATATTATTATGCAATTTATGTATTATGACTTATTTGAATTGTGCTTATATAGTGATAATCATTTTTTTTCTTAAATCCTGTAAACTTACATTATATAATAATTATTCTTTTGCAGGGTACCACTAAAAGACTATTTCCTAACTAGACATTTGCTCTGTAAATGCAAATGGGTGATAATAATTACTCAGTTGTTGGGAATCAAAATACCACATTGGGTACTTTTAATATATATTTAATATTGTGTATAATAATCGTTGTAAAAAGAAAACTAAACCAGGATAATAATTTTTTTGTTATATTCTAACAATTTTGTATGCCACAGGTTGTTTTACCGTTCAGTCTGCAAGAAAGATACACAATAGTGAGTTTCTAAAAATAATTGATACTTTTTTTTCGTTGTTCAATTTGTAAATCATAGTTGTTCGATTTAGGTGTCGGTTGTATACTTTTTAGTTTTGTAAGTAGTTTTTTTTTAAACTGTGTGTATATTTTCAGAAAATTGTGCAAAGCATGCGCGAATGGTTAGAAGATCAATCATTTAAAGAAAACGTGGTAGACCTGTTGAAATGGGTAAACTAAATCACTTTTTTGTTCAAATCAACAATTATATATTCCAAATTAATTAATTTTTGGTTTGGTATTATGTGCATCAAATTTATATGTAAAATTACTGTTCAACTTACTTGCATTTGTTTTAGATTTAAATTTGGAGAGATTGAAACATAAAAGTGCAAGGTTGCTCAGGATGATTATTATTTCAGACAAACGGTCCAATATCTTATCGGGTATATGAACTAATGAATGTTTATGATTATTATTTTATGTGATATTTTGAAGTAATTGTGCAACGTGTATTATAATTGTGTAAGTCCCTTATATTTGACAAACTATAATTCTTTTGGAAATTTTTTATAAGTAGAGTGGTTAATGTAATTTTTTTATAAATATGCTTTAAAGATTTATGTATGAGGCTATCACTAATATTAATATTTACATATTTATTTTATTTACAATTGTTTCTCCCGTTGAAAATAGCACAGTTTATGATGTTGTTGTAGTAGCAGATTCAACAACACATCGTATCAGATGTACTTCAGAAGGTTGTATTAATGCGTAAATTATAAAATAAACATCTTTTATAAGTAGAGTACTTAGTGTAATTTTTTAAAATTATGTTGTGAATTTATATATGACACTATCGCTAATATTAAGATTTACATATTTGTTTTATTTACAGTTGTTGCTCCCGTTGAAAATAGCACAATTTCTGATGTTGTTGTTGCAGCAGATTCAACAACACAACGTACCAGATGTACTGCAAAAGGTTATATTAATGCATAAATTATAAAAGAAAAATTCTACAATTATTGATAAGATTAATTCGTGCCTTATTAATATTATTATTATTATTTTGCAGAAAAAGAAAAGGCACATATGACTCAGCCTGAAAATAACTTCCACGTATTTGGCAGTCCTGTGCATAGTGGCGTGTTATCTTCAATATCTCATACATTAAAATTTGGTGATGACTATCTTATGCAATCACAAAAGTGTAGTGGTTATGGTATATCAAGTTCAAATCAAGGTATGATATGTATTTTTTATTTACCATTATTTATTTATACTTTAAATAATTGTATACATTAGCATTAATATGTATTTTTTATTGCACAATATTAAACAAAAATTTAAAATATTTAGGTAGTAGTCGAGTAATTAGTGCCGTGAGTGTTGCAATACCAAAGGACAAAGCTAATGATGAAGGTAAAATTTAATCTATATATATTTTTGTGTGATGTTTGTGTGGGAGAGTATATATATATATATGTGTGTGTGTGTATGTTTTCTTCCTTTGAATAATTTTTTAAAATATTGCATTTTTTTGCAGGATATCTTGATTTCGGTGATGCTACATATGTATGTATACATTGCAATGCTTCTATGTGGTACGATGAGAGAACTTCTAAAAAGAAGCATGAGAAGCCTCCTAAATTTCCATCGTGTTGCAGTAATGGAAAAGTAAAGTTGTCTATGTTGAAGTCACCGCCCGAGACATTAATAAAGTTGTTGACTTTAAATGATGAAAAGAGCAAACAGTTCATAAATAATATAAGGGCCTATAACATGATGTTTAGTTTTACATCGATGGGTGGTAAGGTTGATAGTTCAATTAATAGAACCAAAGGACCTTATGTATACAAGATGCATGGTGCTAATTACCACCGAATAGGTAGTTTGTTACCTCTGCCTGGCAATGAGCCAAAGTTCTCGCAATTATACATCTACGACACTGAGAATGAAATAAACAACAGAATAAGAGCTCTCAGGTATAATTTTTTTTCTTTTCTTATATTCAAAATTATAATTTTAAAACTAAAAATAGTAATTTTGTGTAAAACTATTTTTCGCATAATTTGTGATTTATAGAGTTTGGTAAATATTAAAAAAATGTGATTCCAAATGGTAATTTTTTTTGTTGGTTTTTCATTAGTCTGCATGAGAAAGAGAAGACAAGAAGACTGGATAATGTTATTGTTGGTGAGTTGAGAAGAATGGTGGATCGCTTCAACCCGTTTGCTGTACAGTTCCGAAATGCTAGAGAAAGCATTATGTCTGGGCGTGAACCATCATTGAGATTGAATTTGGTTCATGGTAGAAACACTGATGGAAGAACACATAATCTTCCAACTGCATCTGAGGTTGCAGCTTTGATTCCCGGTGACTTAAACGTAACAACTGAAAGGAGGGATGTTGTTCTTCAAACGTGCAATGGTAAATTGCTTAGAATAAGTGAATTACATCCTTCTTACGTTCCACTGCAGTATCCACTATTGTTCCCTTATGGTGAGGATGGATATCGAGTTGATGTCGTGCATGGTGATGCTGATTTTACTGCAAGAAAGAGAGTTAGACTTACGATGCGTGAGTTCTTTGTATTCAGAATTCATGAGCGCCAGAACGAGTCTAATACTTTGTTCTTATCTAGAAGATTATTTCAACAGTTCTTAGTTGATTCTTATACAATGATAGAGTCCGAGAGATTATCCTACATAAAGTTTAATCGGGTGAAGCTAAGATCCGGGAAAGTGTCTGACATGATGACTGCAGTTGAGAACGGTAATATTGAACCATCTACTACGGGTAAGAGAATATTACCGTCTTCATTCACGGGTGGGCCGAAAAATATGATTCAGAATTTTCAGGATGCCATGGCAATTTGCAAATATTATTCGTATCCTGATTTGTTCATCACTATTACCTGCAACCCAAAGTGGCCGGAGATAACAAGGTTTTTATCTACCAGAGGCCTTGAAACAGTGGACAGGCCCGACATTCTTTGTAGAATGTTTAAAATGAAGCTTGATAGGATTATCAATGATTTCAAAGAATTTCAAATATTTGGGAAAATTGATGCATGTAAGTTTTTAGTTATATTTTATACATAAATATCTATATGTATATATATATATTTATATATATAAATAGATATATGTAGAGTATTTTTTAAATTATATAGTAGCTATTACCTTTACATATTAGAAATTTAAGAAAAAAAATAACACATAATTATCTATTTTGCAGTGGTTTATACGGTGGAGTTTCAGAAAAGAGGATTGCCGCATGCACATATTCTTCTATTCTTGAACTGTGAGAATAAGATTCCAAATCCAGAAGATGTTGATCGCATCATATCTGCTGAGATACCTGATGAGAATGATGATCCCATGTTGCACAATTTGGTTAGGGATTATATGATGCATGGCCCATGTGGACTCGCTAATCGAAATTCACCTTGCATGAATGGAAAATATTGTTCAAAACATTTTCCAAAGAAGTACACTATTAGTACTTCTGTTGACCACGATGGATATCCACTCTATAGAAGGAGGAATGATGGTCGAACTGTGTCTAAAAATGGAGTTGAATTGGACAATGGTTTTGTCGTGCCTTACAATCCAGTTTTGTTGAGGAGATATCAAGGGCATATAAATGTCGAGTGGTGCAATCAACACAAGTCCATCAAGTATTTGTTCAAATATATTAATAAGGGTCCCGACAGAGTAACTGTGACCGTAGATGAAGATGGGAAGACCGATGTTGATTCAAAGTCAAAAGATGAAGTGGAAAATTACATAAACTGTAGGTAGATTTCCCCATGCGAGGCTGTGTGGAGAACTCTCCAGTTTGATATACATCACAGGTTTCCACCAGTTATGAGATTGAATTTTCATCTTCCTAATGAACAAAGTGTTGTTTTTGATGATGATGTGTGTATTGATGATGTGCTTCAAAGACCTAATGCATATAGATCGAAGTTTTTAGCATGGATGGAACGTAACAGAGTTGATAAGAAGGCCAATCCTTCCAAGTATGTCTGGGATGCAAAGAGGTGTACTTGGGAGAGGAGAAGAGATAGCAGATTTTCCTTGGGAAGATTATATAATGTTCCTCCGACTGCTGGAGAAGAGTTTTACTTGGGGATTTACTACCTCATAGTAGGGGTTCAGAATCGTACGAGGAGATACGGACTATTGGGAAAGTTGTATATCCAACATTTAAGGATGCTTGCTATTCGCTCGGATTGTTGGATGATGATAGAGAGTATGTGGATGGAATAGTAGAAGCGAGTTTTTGGGCATCAGCCTACTACGTTCGTAATTTATTCTCAATTCTTCTTCTATCATCGTCCATGAATTCTTCGGAAAAGGTGTTCGAGAAAACATTGGATTGTTTATCGGACGATATTCAGTCAAGACAAAGAAGATTGCTTAATTTGCCAGGTACTTATATATAATTTAATCTTTTCATTTTTAATACTAAAAATTTGTGCTTAAGTATTTTTTTTTTAAATTTTCAACAGATTTGATTTTGAGCAATGAGGAGCTGAAGAATTATACGTTGATTGAAATTGAAAAATTGCTGCAGTTGAATGGTAGCACACTGTCTAGATTCTCTTCAATGCCTCTTCCAGATCAACAAATAGTGTTGCATGGAGGCAACAAGCTGATACGTGAGGAGTTGAGCTATGATCGTACACTTTTGGGAGATGAATATGCAAGCTTGAGATTAATGCTCACGCCTGAACAAAAGGTTGTGTTTGAAGAAATACTTGAGGTTGTTCTGTCGAGCAAAGGAGGGATTTTCTTCTTATATAGATATGGTGGAACTGGAAAACGTTTATTTGGAAGACTCTTTCAGCGGCTATAAGATCAGAGAGTCATATAGTTCTAAATATTGCATCCAGTGGAATTGCAGCACTTCTTCTCCCAGGTGGTCGTACCGCTTATTCAAGATTCAAGATACCCATTAATATTGATGAGTCGTCCACCTGTAACATAACTCCCGGATCTGAACTGTCGGAACTTGTGATAAGAGCAAAGCTGATTATATGGGATGGGGCTCCGATGATTAATAGATTCAGTTTCGAAGCATTGGATCGTACCTTGAGAGATATTGTTAGAAATTCTGATGGTTCGGTGAGTGATTCACCTTTCGGAGGAAAGACTGTGGTTCTTGGTGGAGATTTCAGACAAATTCTTCCTGTTATACCAAATGGGAGTAGGGAGGATGTTATTCACTCAACAATTAACTCATCCTATTTGTGGGAGCACTGTAAGGTAATGTCAATGTATGAACTATTTTGTGAGATTATGATTTTTGGAAATTTATTGTTACTAAATTATTTATATAACAATTATTTTTTAACATTGATAGGTACTGAAGCTGACAAGGAATATGAGGTTGGAAAGTGGAAATTCAAGTTCAGATTCATGCAATAATGAAGTTGTTGAATTTTCTGATTGGATTGTAAAGGTTGGTGATGGGAAACTTGGAGATAGCAGGAGTGGTTTTGCTGAAATTGAGATTCCGTCTGAAAACTTGATTTTTGATGACGTGGATCCTGTTATGACTATTGTTAGGAGTATTTATCCTTTTGTGGAACTCAGTCTACGCACTGATAAGTACTTTGAAGATAGGGTCATACTTGCACCTACGCATAGAGATGTTGATTCTATCAATGAGAAGATTCTTTCCATTATTCCAGGAGATCAGAGAGTTTATTTGAGCTACGATAGTATTTGCAAATTAGAGTTTCGAGAAGGAGGCCAAGGAGAGTTAGTTTCGGTTGAATTTTTAAACTCACTCAAGTGTTTTGGAATGCCCAGCCATCGTTTGGTTCTGAAGAAAGGTGTACCGATTGTTCTTCTCAGGAATATAGATATGAAATCGGGGTTGTGTAATGGTACAAGGATCATTGTAAGTAGGCTGGGAGATCATATAATTGAGGCCGAGATCATATCTGGAAGAAATATTGGGAATAGGGTTTTTATTCCACGGATGACGATGAGCAATTCAGATATAACCATGCCAGTTAATTTTACGAGAAGACAGTTTCCCATCTCAATCTGCTTTGCAATGACTATTAATAAAAGTCAAGGACAATCTCTTTCTACTGTTGGTTTATACCTTCCGAAGCCTGTATTCACTCACGGTCAGTTGTACGTTGCATTGTCGAGAGTTAAGAGCAGAAGTGGACTAAAATTTTGTGTCTTGATTCTGAGGGAAAACCATGCAACTATACGACAAATGTTGTTTACAGAGAGATTTTTAGAAATTTGTAATAATTGATATGGTGTTGGTGTTGGTGTTTTGTACTCGAACAATAAATTTCATTTTTCATTTAAAATAATTAGATTTATTAAAATAAAATATAAATATATTATAATTTATAATTACTTTTGTTTCCCTTGAAGCCCGCGAAACTCGCGGGTATCATACTAGTATTATATAATGGTCTTACATATACACATGATTTTTGCGCTGGGATGATATATGCCTCGTAGTTTGACTAATTAAGAATTCCTTATAATTTGCAACATCTTAAAATAAAGAGTGTCAATTCTTCAACTTTAAAAGGAGTATTCAATGGATATTTTGCGTAAGTTAGTATTTGTGTTGTTGCTTTGTTTATTCAAGATAAGGAGTTAGTTCTAATTATATTTTATCACTAGATGAGTGCCCGCGTATTTCGCGGGACTTTTGTAAAAATATGTTATACATATTAAAATACATTTGTTCGCCATAATATAATTATATTATATAATAAATATATTCAAATAATATGTATTTATAAAATTATGGGAAAACTTTGTAATTACGATTTTTAATATTCTTATAAAAAATCATGTAACTTTTTAATTTAATTTAGTATACATTTTAAAATTATGACATAATTTTCTCAATTATTGCCTCCCAAAAATGATTTCCTCACTGTAGGGAGATTTTCAATTCAAACACTAATACACTCTCATGCATCTATTATTTTCTTCTTCTAAAAGTGCAAGTCGAATATCAAATTAAACAACTAAAAGGTGTAGTGAAATTTCAGAAAAATTATTGAAAGTTGTAATTAAATTGAGATCGCGATTTATATTTAACCATAAAGTTATTAATATTTTTTTATTCTATATTTAAAGTTTTCTTTTTAAATTTTGTTGAATCTATAAGTTATTTAAATAATATATTATACAATATAAATATGCAGTTCATTGCATGTATAAAATATGTAATTAATATATATATATATATATATATCATTTAAATTATATAATAAATAAATTCAAGAATTTTCAAAATTAAAAATTAAAAAAAAATATTATAAATCATCAGTAGGGTTTAATACAACTTTCAATTTAAAAAAAAATATATGTTAAATAAAATTGATATTCAAAATATAAAGATTTATAGATGTGTGCAAGGTTTAAATTCATGTGATTGCATTTCAACACAAACATAGTGTCACATATTAAACAAAATTAAGTTAAAAAGAATATGATATATCAAGTTTGATTTCAGATTAAAAAGGATCAATAAATATAATTTTGGTTTATTGTGTTTTCTAGATAATAAGAGTTTATCAATTAAATTTTATATTTAAGATAATTAGATTTTTCTTAATAATTAATATTTAATCAAAATCAAAATTATTTAATATACTTAATTATATTTTTTTTTCACAGATTAAAATTTTCTAAAAATGAAATCCCCAAATATTGTGAAACAATAAAAATAACTCATTTAAACATTAAAATTCACATAATTAGAATTTTTTAAATTTATTTAATTAATTCGGTAATAGTAAGTAGAATTAAATATACTTAAGTTACCTAGCTGAATTAATTATTAATACATAAGATTTTTTAATATAGGATATCCTAAAATGTTAAATTAGTGTAATTATAATAAAATTTATAATATACTTTTATAAACTCAAGTTATATACAATAATATTCAAAGTTTAAATATGTTCATTACATGGTTTAATTGGTAAATTTCGTGAATATTGCTTATGAGATTCTGGGTTCAAATCCTTTGTGAGTACAATATTTTTTGTTGACTCCTTATTGTATAATAAGACTACATGGATGACACATATGATCTATAAAATTAGCATGTATGGCTTCCACACATATAAGCATGAAAAACTTCCTATTATTATAATAAATGACATGTAAATTATTTTTCTCTAAAAAATTCTCAAAATGACACATAAGCAAACTGAATGAGAGAATGACACATGAACAAATAGAACTCCCTATTAGTAATATAAGGGATTTTTCTATGTTGGATGATGAACTTTCTCTTTGTGTGATGTTTTTTCTTAAAAATAAATTGTCAATAATTTGCATTTTATAACTTAATCGTTTACAGTATTTTTATTTTGCAGAATGGATCTTTGCTTTAATATAAGATTCATATGGAATAAAGATGACTTCACAATTTGGTTTGGAGTTTTGGAGCTTTGGATATGTCACGAAGTAATCAAATATTTTTTATAGTGCAAATACTTTTGTAACTTCAAGATATTTTGACTTGAAATCTAATACTTTAGTAGTTTGTGAATTTTTTATGGTGATGAATATTTTACACTTATTGATGTTAAATTTTTAAACCAATTATGTGTTTGAGTTAATTTACATTGGGATTTATGTTAAACTTAAGTGTACATCTTCAAATGTAATTAAATTGGTGAATTGTATATATATTCTAGTATTGATGAGTTTGTAGTGACAATTATTTTATATTGCAGTTTTTGGTTGACTATCACAAGTAAATGTGACAAACATGAGCTCATATGGTGAATGTATGTTCTTTTGTGATAATAATTTCGTCATAAATTCTTACATGACAAATATAATTGTCACAACATATAACCCATCTTGAGAATTTTTATGCCAAAAATCAATTTATGTGACGATAGTACTCTAGTATTATGACAATATCTTCGTCATAAAAATTATTTCTTTAGTGACAAATATATTTTATCACATGAAGTATTAAAGATGTACGGATATTGTGATGAAAAGCAATTTGGGTGACAAAAATATAGGATTATAATAACCATAATTTCGTCACGATAACTTTATCTCTGGTGACGAATAAATCTTGTTGTGTGAAACAACAAAAATGTAAGGATGCTGTGACGAAAAATAATTTGGGTGATGAAAATATTGGCTTGTAGTGATATTAAATTCATCACGATAACATTATCTTTAATGACAAATAGATTTTGTCACTAGCTGTTGTGACGACATCCTTTTGTTGTTGTTGATAGGCGAGCTACATTACAACTTAGGCGAATAGGTTTAAACAAATTAACCACATCAAAAACAAGATTAAGAAAGCTAAGATAAGTCAGGCCAAGCTGGAATTGCCAGGCGAGCTACTCCAGCTCGGCGAGCTACATCACCCAGCCGAGCTACTTAAGATCAAAGGTCATCCGAACCCAAATAAGACCATGGCGAGCTACATTAGCCAAAGTGCCACAACAAAAGATAAGTCGACCAACAAAATCAAGCTAGTGACTCCTCAAGGACAAGACTCAAGAAGCGAACTGCTCATTAAAATGAGTTAATCCGGCTTAGAGGATAGAAATTAGCTTAGATAAGATCAAATAAGTCAACTCTCCATGTGTCAAGCATGCACACATGGAAGAGCAAAGGTCAAGCCACCTCCTACTTGGAGGACTTGTATAAATACCTTGAATTTTAATGAATAAAACTAAGCACAAATTCACAAATACAATAAAACTTCGTCTACGTATACCAAAGAACCTCGATCTATACATATACGGGTCAAATACGTAATCAATACACGTATTAATCTTTTCTTAACCCGAATAACAGAATTCACTATTTACGGTAGTGATTAATCACACGTTATTATTTGATGATCTAATTAGCAATAAAAAACAGCCACTAATCCTCGTGATTAGAAACGATCCTCAACAGTTGGCACCACAGATCTCTCATGATGGGCTTTTGGTGACAGCGCTTGTGACAAAAAAATATTGTCACTATAAATTTTTAGTGACGAAAATTTATGTTCTAGTGACAAAAATATTTGCCACGAAAAACTAATTTTTTTTTTTTGGTAATGGCTTGTAAATTTGATAGAATTTATGTAACTTTATTATGATATTATGATCTATATTTATAGGCAGATTTCAAATATATTCGTTGGAGAGATATTTTGAAATCTTCCTATCCTTAGGTGCAATTATACCTTGGAATTGATGTGCAAGACCTTTCATACCATTTCTGGAAAAGTCCCATCCACTATTATACTTTATATTCAATGAAACTGTAGCGTCATTCTTATTGTCAACTTGTGTACGTGCATTTTTTTCTTCTAATTAGACTACAACCGAATGTATCCAACATATAATTTTGAAGTCTTCTGAAAAGACTAATATTTGCAATACTTTCTCTTAAGGGACTATTTGGTAGCCACCAGAAGGTATCGGCCCATTAAGCCATAACAAGGTATCGGGCCAAATAGATTGTACAAAATACACAAATCACATTGTTTGGTATGCACACAGTAGAAATGTGATATTGAATGTTGCATAAGTAAAAATTAAGGGTCAATTATAGTTTTAACCCAATGATATATCATAATTCCCACATTACCCCCATCGATTTATTGTCAAATGCAAAAATTAAATTCACCCAAATTAATACCTTTTAAAATCCTAGAAATCGTCTTTCTTCCTCTTTTTATCCTACATAACATTAGTCCTACATTCATCTTCAATCAACCAGTTATGGCGGCGGATATCTCATCAGGGTCGCAAAATATATATACACTATAGTAAAAATAACTTCATGTGATCTCTCTGGTTAGGTAAGTTGAGATTTGTTTCTAAATCGTCAATTGTAGAATCTACAAGTCAATTAGTATTAGTCATTGTAGGACAGTTTTTGCACCCTCTTCTATATGGTTTATTTTTTAGTAAGATTTGTGGTGCTCTGTTTATTTTTTTGGTTTAGTTGCCCGATTTTGTTTCTTGTTGTCTGATTGTTGATGTTGTAACTTGTAACTGATAAAAAAATAAAAATAAAAATAAAAATATTGATTCTGATTATGTTGAACTCATTTAATTTCTCGTGTACTGTTATTACACATATTTGTGGTGTATCATTCCAACCCTATGTCATATTTGGTAAAAGTAATAAATTTTTTTGTTTAAACTTTTGATACCTAGATTTCTACTTTCACTAACTCATTTTTTCTTATCATATCACTTTGTATAGTAAAATGTCGGGACCATACACAAACACATCATTCCCAGATTGTTATTATGGGCAAGAAAAGATGATTCTCCGTTGTGCGGATCATCATGCCACGTATCCTAAGAGGTATTATTACAAATGTTCTCTTAATTCAAGACATCCTTGGTTCTTCATTTGGTGTGATTAGTACCCTCATATATACCGAAGTGGACAACATACACACATAACATGAATGATTTGAGTAATATCAAGCGTCATCAGCTCATTTGGAATTCAATGTTAACGTAGAGAATTGAAAATGACGATGCACTCAAAGCACCATTTATGTATCTTTGAATGGTAAGAACATTCGTGTGTCATCTAAGTTAGGTGATGAGCTATGTGTTGGTCCCCCAGTAAACCAACTATGTTTTGGTTGTCAATGCTTGATGTTATCATTTTTCTTGAAAAATGTTTGACTTTATTAGGCCTTATTTTTAGCAAAAGTACAAATTTGAGTTCTTTCGAAACAAACTAGTTAATCGATGTTCGTATTATTTTTCGGTGGCTGAATTCTACGAGTACTATTGTAAAATTACACATCAGTTTGAGTAATTATTTATGCTTATGTATGTTACCGATATGTCTGTATTACATATATTATGTTGATAAATTGTGGTTTATTTGAACTCATTTTCCATTTTGATCCAGTTGTATAACAACATTTTCATTAGATTTCCACGAAATAATTGTTACTTCTTGAGATGCAATTGTGCCTCTTACAATTTCATTTCCTTATTTTTTTTAGTGAATTAAATATGTTTTGTAGCTTTATGTGCAATTATGTGTCTGAGGATTTTCATTTTCATCACATCCTGAGTGAATCGAATAAGTTTCTAATAATTTTTGTTCAAGGATATTATTGTGCATGTATTTTTTTTTCAACTATGGTTTCTTTGAATCGAATTACAACATATTATTGATGCTAATAGTTGTAAACATAAAGTCCAATAAACATGTTCCAAAAGTAGTACAATTTAATTCACAACTGCCCACATAAATGTATTCCGTAGCCAAAAACATTATCTTAATATTTAGGTTTTGTGAATCCAAAATTTTTATTTGTTTAACTATGTATACAATATATATTATCAGTATAGAAACATGTGATACACTATGTATTTTCAATCAAAATAAATGGAGTTAGTTGGAATATCACATCTGAAGCGTTGAGAAAATATTTATCTATTTGCCTATAAAAAAAAGATGGCCAACTGCGCATAATTAACACTACCAAAAGAACACAAGCTCATTGCAATATACTTGTATGGTTGTCTATCATTTAATATCCCACATGAAAGTTATTTTTACAGCTGGAAATGCAACGAGTAGTCTACGAATGCATTCATCAATCTTTTGATGGTGGAAAAGAAGGCGGGTTGTTGGAAGGTTAATGGCAAAAAATATTGTCACTATAAATTTTTTGTGACGAAAATTTATGCTCTAGTGACAAAAAAATTTGCCACGAAAAACTAAATTTTTTTTTTGGTAATGGCTTGTAAATTTGATAGAATTTATGTAACTTTATTATGATATTATGATCTATATTTATAGGCATATTTCAAATATATTCGTTGGAGAGATATTTTGAAATCTTCCTATCCTTAGGTGCAATTAGACCTTGGAATTGATGTGCAAGACCTTTCATACTATTTCTGGAAAAGTCCCACCCACTCTTATACTTTATATTCAATGAGACTGTAGCGTCATTCTTATTGTCAACTTGTGTACGTGCATTTTTTTCTTCTAATTAGACTACAACCGAATGTATCCAACATATGATTTTGAAGTCTTCTGAAAAGACTAATATTTGCAATACTTTCTCTAAAGGGGCTATTTGGTAGCCACCAAAAGTTATCGGCCCATTAAATCATAACAAGGTATCGGGCCAAATAGATTGTACAAAATACACAAATCACATTGTTTGGTATGTACACAGTAGAAATGTGATATTGAATGTTGCATAAGTAAAAATTAAGGGTCAATTATAGTTTTAACCCGGTGATATATCATAATTCCCACATTACCCCCATCGATTTATTGTCAAATGCAAAAATTAAATTCACCCAAATTAATACCTTTTAAAACCCTAGAAATCGTTTTTCTTCCTCTTTTTATCCTACATAACATTAGTCCTACATTCATCTTCAATCAACCAGTTATGGCGGCGGATATCTCATTAAGGTCGCGAAATATATATACACTACAGTAAAAATAACTTCATGTGATATCTCTGGTTAGGTAAGTTGAGATTTGTTTCTAAATCGTCAATTGTAGAATCTGCAAGCCAATTAGTATTAGTCGTTGTAGGACGGTTTTTGCACCCTCTTCTATATGGTTTAATTTTGAGTGAGATTTGTGGTGCTCTGTTTATTTTTTTGGTTTAGTTGCCCGATTTTGTTTCTTGTTGTTTGATTGTTGATGTTGTAACTTGTAACTGATAAAAAAATAAAAATAAAAATATTGATTCTGATTATGTTGAACTCATTTAATTTCTCGTGTACTGTTATTACACATATTTGTGGTGTATCATTCCAACTCTATGTCATATTTGGTATAAGTAATAAATTTTTTGTTTAAAATTTTGATACCTGGATTTCTGCTTTCACTAACTCATTTTTTCTTATCATATCTGTTGATTGGCGAACAACCGGCCAACAATATTGGGAACAAAATTATTGGTCTAATAAGATTAAGAAATCATCAAAAGCAATAATATGGAAGAGGACGAGCAACAGGGACTGTATGACATAGGAGGCGAGTAACAGGGACTAAGGTCCTAATGAAGGAGGCGAGCAACAGGGACAAATACCCATATGAAGGCGGCGAGCAACCGGTCATAAAGGCCATTACGAGGTAGCGAACAACAAGAACAAGAAGACTCAAAGTCTCAACAAGAGGCGAGCAGGCGAGCAACTTTGGTTATAAAAGTTTCCAACACCCAACGAAGACATACAGACGAGTAGCTAGTCACCAAGGAAAGCAGCTGAGTGGTTCCAAAGACCAAGTACGACATTGGGAACTCCAAGAGTCACCAACTTTAAAAATAGTCAATGTGTCTTAACACTTGGCACCCATCCATAGGACAATAGTTTAGATGTTGTACAAATGTCATAACACTTGGCAAAATCCCAATGGCTAAGCCATCAAGATGGTGACACCTAGCCTCTTTGTATGCCTATAAATACCCCTTCATTTGCATGGAAGGGGGGGGAATTTTTCCAAAAATAAAAAAGTAGCATAACTCTTGCAAATTTCATCCTTATATATTACTTGATCAAATTTCATGATTTCTTAGTTTTGTTTGGTGATCTTAACTTGAGAAAACAGCCACTAATCATCTTGATTAGAAAAGGTCATCAACAATATCACTTTGTATAGTAAAATGTCGGGACCATACACAAACACATCATCCCCAGATTGTTATTATGGGCAAGAAAAGATGATTCTCCGTTGTGCTGATCATCATGCCACATATCCTAACAGGTATTATTACAAATGTTCTCTTAATTCAAGACATCCTTGGTTCTTCATTTGGTGTGATTAGTACCCTCATATATACCGAAGTGGACAGCATACACACATAACATGAATGATTTGAGCTCCTAATATCAAGCGTCACCAGCTCATTTAGAATTCAATGTTAACGTAGAGAATTGAAAAGGATGATGCACTCAAAGCACCATTTATGTACCTTTGAATGGTAAGAACATTCGTGTGTCATCTAAGTTAGGTGATGAGCTATGTGTTGGTCCCCCAGTAAACCAACTATGTTTTGGTTGTCAATGCTTGATGTTATCATTTTTCTTGGAAATTGTTTGTCTTTATTAGGCCTTATTTTTAGCAAAAGTACAAATTTGAGTTCTTTCGAAACCAACTAGTTAATCGATGTTCGTATTTTTTTCGGTGGCTGAATTCTACGAGTACTATTGCAAAATTACACATCAGTTTGAGTAATTGTTTGTGCTTATGTATGTTACCGATATGTCTGTATTACATATATTATGTTGATAAATTGTGGTTTATTTGAACTCATTTTCCATTTTGATCCAGTTGTATAACATTTTCATTAGATTTCCACGAAATAATTGTTACTTCTTGAGATGCAATTGTGCCTCTTGCAATTTCATTTCCTTATTTTTTTTTAGTGAATTAAATATGTTTTGTAGCTTTAGGTGCAATTAATTGTCTGAACAATTTCATTTTCATCACATCCTGAGTGAATCAAATAAGTTTCTAATAATTCTTGTTCAAGGATATTATTGTGCATGTATTTTTTTTTTCAACTATGGTTTCTTTGAATCGAATTACAACATATTATTGATGCTAATAGTTGTAAACATAAAGTCCAATAAACATGTTCCAAAAGTAGTACAATTTAATTCACAACTGCCCACATAAATGCATTTCGTAGCCAAACACATTATCTTAATATTTAGGTTTTGTGAATCCAAATTTTTTATGTGTTTAACTATGTATACAATATATATTATCAGTATAGAAACAAGTGATACACTATGTATTTTCAATCAAAATAAATGGAGTTAGTTGGAATATCACATCTGAAGCGTTGAGAAAATATTTATCTATTTGCCTATAAAAAAAGATGGTCAACTGCACATAATTAACACCACCAAAAGAACACAAGCTCATTGCAATATACTTGTATGGTTGCCTATCATTTAATATCCCACATGAAAGTTATTTTTACAGCTGGAAATGCAACGAGTAGTCTACGAATGCATTCATCAATCTTTTGATGGTGGAAAAGAAGGCGGGTTGTTGGAAGGTTAATGGCAATAAAGGTCCCCTCCTCACGACACTCGATTTATTGAACACTACTCTAGCTAGTAACTTCCTTTGGGATGACGTTACTGCGCAATGCAACATGCTAAAGAAATGATACATTACGTTCAAAACTGTTCATGATGTTGATGGAGTGTGGTGGGATAGAAGCATTAACCTTGTCTATGCCTTGGCACCACAATGGATCAAACTTGTCAGGGTATTAGACTGTAACACAAATGATATACTAAAATTTTAAGTTCCCTCCTAATTATATTGCCCCGACTCTTTATTTCAACTTGGTGATAACTATATTGATTTCCATTTGTTCTATTACAGAGCAACGAATTTGCTATGGCATTCTGCTACAAGGGTGACGTTATGCACAACCATTTGAGTTTGTTGTTTGGTTTTGATCATGACATCTCCAATGAGATCATCCAATTAAGCTCTGACGACATTGTCCTTGTTCTCCCAAATCTCCGAGGATAGGTGGCCGTAAACCACCTTGTATGAGGTTGCACCTAGAAAATGAAGTGATGATGCTTACTGCTCTCATTAGAGCTAAGTCGAAAACTGCAACATATGGTGTATCGTTGTCATACCCAAAAAAGGAAACAAGCTCATGTGTATCTTCCAGTTCATTCAAGTTGTTGAACTCAACCAAATTGTAGAAGTGATGTTGGAGCCAATATCTTCAGGTCATATTATGTTTAACTATTTTGGTAATATTATAGTAACTTGGTAGTCTTTCTTTTGTGGGCATTATCTAAGATTGTGGCCGCTATGACATCCCATTTCTTTTTGTCTTGCCTTGACTAGACTAGGTTGACTAAGTATTTTAGGTCTCGTAGTGTATATGATATGGCATAAATATCTTAAGTTAGGTCTAAAATCACACGTAGTAGACGTATCTCTCCGTACACGCGTGCTTTATAATCAAACATTGATGATATGGTGCACGGTTTTTTTCTAACAACAAAATAAAAGATAAAAATTAATACCATATTCATATGTACCAGAAACAGGGTAGTAAATAAGAATCAACCATTTAATCATATTTCAATGTCAATTTACAAACAACTAATCACAAAGTCACTAATATTTACCTCACATCATCAACCAAAAACGTATGGCAACAAAGAATCATCGGATCACAATTTGCACCATAACACAAAATAGATATTTCTATTGATAATTAGTCCAAGAAGTACCATGCCCATTTCCAATTACAAATACCAAAATAAACTGAAGACCATTAGTACCATACTACTTAGTTGTTTTACAAAAATAAAAATAAATCTATAAGTAGTAAATACACAATAGTAGTAAATCTATAAAAACATGTTTTATTTCAAAATAGTATATTAATATACCATAGCAAAATCCACAATTCAACTGCGTATTCAGTTACCATCCACCATTAGAATATCAATGACATACACCACCTAGCTTCATTCAGTAATCCACTCCAAATCTCGAGGTGCTCGATTTTTCCACCAATGATCTTGGAAATATTCAAAGGATCGCGAATAGTAAGACCAGGCATATTTCCAAGTTTCTGAAATAATCGTTTCCATGCAGCGCCCAAATCACGATTTTAGTCTATATATTTTGTGTAACAATTGGTGTATTGAAAAGTATCACTGCAATTGCCGCATTAGTATTACTTTGATAACTGAGGTGTGCACTTACTAAAACTGGGAGTGTATATAAGCGCGACGGTTATAACAGAATTTTTGTTATGCGAACAGAATTGGGTGTTTCTTCTTGAAGCAATGGCATGCGATTTCAGTTATGGAGTTAGTTACGGAATGGTGTGGGCACTTGTATCAATCGGTTCCAATTGTGATGATTCATCTGAGAATTTAGAGATAGTTCCAAAATTAGGGTTCTTGAGTTCAAGAGTTCAATTCGTGAGATTACTCTGTAATTCGTCTTCAATTTCATAATAAGAAGTTCCCCCTCTCTCCCGTGGATGTAGATCATTTGATCGAACCACGTAAATCGCGCGTATACTTTGATTTCTTGTTTTAGTCCTTTAGTTTTCTGGTTTTGTTCTTGCGACTGAGTTCTTTGCTTGCGGCTTCTGCGTGTTTTTCTTCGCAATTCATTTAACAAATTGGCGCCGTCTGTGGGAAACGCCACGACTTGAAGATGACCTCGTTGAAGTTAGAAGTAGACAAGTTCACGGGCAAGAATGATTATGGGCTTTGGAAAATCAAGGTGCGAGCTCTTTTGACACAGCACGGATTGGCGAATGCTTTCTTAACGGATGAGCAATGGGCCAGTGCTCCGAATTTGAACCGCAAGGCTGAGATTCTGGAAAGGGCATTGAGTGCGATTATTTTGTGCCTGGGAGACAAACCATTGAGGGAAGTTTGCAAGGCTAAGTCAACCATTGAAATCATGGAGAAGCTGGATAGCCTGTACCAAACAAGATCAGTTTCGAATAAGTTGTATGCAAGGCAGAAGCTACATGGTTTCAAGATGAAGGAAGATAAGAACATGAATGAACAGTTTGATGAATTCATCAAGTGCATAGATGATCTGGAAGATCTGGGAGTCAAAGTTGAGGATGATGATAAAGCACTTATGTTATTGAATTCATTGCCTAAATCATTGGAAAACTTCAAAGATGCATTGTTATTTGGGAGACAGGATCAGCTGGACTTTGATCAAGTTCAAACTGCCATCAAAACAAAGTTTCTACAATTATCAGGGGACAAAAATGGCACTGATAAGAAATCCAATCCTGATGGTGAAAGCTTGAATGTGAAATTCAAGAACAAGAAGAAAAACAGTAAGTTCAAGAAAGGACAAAGCCAAAAGGAAGAGTCAAAATCTGGAACAAACTTTGTGGAGAAAAGAAAGTGTTTCTACTGTCACAAGGTAGGGCATTTGAAGAAAAATTGTCCAAGCAAAGGAAAGGACAAACAAGATCACAAGGCAGATGTTACAGTTGCTGAAGAGGGATATGATAGTGCTGAAGTCCTTACAGTTTCTGAAGCCAGGATGCACAATGAATGGGTGCTTGATTCTGGATGCTCTTTTCACATGTGTCCTCACAAACACTGGTTCCAAGATTTGAAAGACATTGATGGAGGTAGTGTACTTCTAGGCAATGATCAGTCATGTAAAGTGGAGGGGATAGGCTCTGTGAAAATCAAGATGGAAACTGGATCAACTGTCATATTAACTCAAGTTAGGTATGTACCTGACCTCAAGAGAAATCTGATTTCACTTGGATCCTTGAATGTTGCTGGTTGTGAATTTTGCACCAAAGATGGAGATATCATCATAACAAAGGAGTCAAAGACCTTGATGACAGGAAGGAAGAAAAATGGACTGTATTTGCTCATGGGGAATTCTGTGAAGGGGTCTGTGAATGTTGTGATGAGCAGTGGGGAAACCATGATGTGGCATAAGAGGCTTGGTCACATAGGTGAGAAAGGTCTGATTGAGCTTTCAAAGAAGAATGTCTTTGGAAGCAACCATGTCACAAAAATGGATTTCTGTGAGCACTGTGTTCTAGGAAAGGCCAAGAAGCAATCCTATCCTAAAGGGGTTCACAAAACTGAAGGGATCCTTGACTACATACACTCAGATGTGTGGGGTCCTGCAAGAACAGAAACTCATGGAGGGGGCAGATACTACATAACTTTCATTGATGATTTCAGCAGGAAGGTGTGGGTCTATGTGATGAAACACAAGAGTGAGGCCCTTCAAAGGTTTAAGGAATGGATCACTAAACAAGAGAATCAAACTGGGAAGAAGGTCAAGCATTTGAGAACTGACAATGGCCTGGAGTATCTTTCACAAGAGTTCAGTGATTTCTGCAAGGCAAAGGGAATTACAAGACATAAGACAGTTCCATCCAACCCCCAGCAGAATGGACTTGCAGAGAGAATGAATAGAACCATCCTTGAGAGGGTAAGGTGCATGTTAGCTGATGCAGCAATGCCAAAGTCATTTTGGGGGGAAGCTGTAAGCACTGCATGTTTCCTCATCAACAAGACTCCATCATCAGCCATTGAGTTCAAAACACCAGATGAAATCTGGTTTGGTAAGCTTTCAAATTACTTTGATCTTAAGGTATTTGGTTGTCAAGCTTTTGTACATGTTAAGCAGGACAAACTTGAACCAAGGGCTCTTAAATGTGTGTTCATTGGATATCCTAGAGGGGTGAAAGGTTATAAGCTCTGGTGCTTGGAACCTGGACACAAGAAGTGTATAATAAGCAGGGATGTTGTCTTCAATGAGGCTGTAATGGGATATAAACATACAGCAGGAATTCAAGAAACAGATGGAGACATTTCTCTGGACAAAGCTGCTGTTGAGATTGAGAAGGAAGATCAAGCTCAAGAACAAGCCAATGAACAAGATCATGGTGAGCAAGTAGTCTCAGACTCAGAGGATGAACAAGATGACCCCAACCAAAGGGATACTGAAGTTCAAGATCTCAGCAACTATAGACTCACAAGGGATAGAGTTAGGAGGAGTATTAATCCTCCCATCAGATTTGCAGAAGCTGATATGGTGTCTTATGCACTTTTCACAGCAGAAAGTGTGGACTATTATGAGCCTAAGAGTTTCAAAGAAGCAGTGGCCAGTGAGGATAGAGATCACTGGATGCAAGCTATGGTGGAAGAGCTACAATCTCTTGAGAAGAACAACACCTGGAAACTGGTAACAAGGCCAAATGGTAAGAAGATTATCAGCTGCAAATGGATTTTCAAAAGGAAAGTAGAGGTTATAAAGAATGAGCAGATAAGGTACAAAGCAAGACTTGTTGCTAGAGGTTTTACACAGGAAGAGGGAGTTGATTTCAATGAAGTTTTCTCACCTGTTGTAAAGCATTGCTCCATAAGAATTTTACTTGCAAGAGTGGCTCAAGAGGATCTGGAATTGCAACAGCTAGATGTGAAGACTGCATTCTTAAATGGTGACTTGATTGAGGATATCTACATGAATCAACCTGAAGGATTTGTGCTACCTGGTAATGAGCAAAAGGTATGTTACCTGAACAAGTCACTCTATGGCCTTAAGCAGAGTTCCAGACAATGGAACATAAAATTTGATAGCTACATGACAGAGATAGGGCTTGAAAGGTCAAGATATGACAATTGTGTGTATTTTGAAAGACAAGGAAGGCAGGTGGTCACTTATCTGTTGATATATGTGGATGATATGCTCATTGCAAGCAAAAGCATGAAAAAGATAGAGGTCTTGAAACATAAGCTGGGAACAAGATTTGAAATGAAGGACCTAGGCAATGCAAGAAGAATTCTGGGAATGGACATTTACAGGAATAGAGCAGATGGAATCATGTTCTTATCTCAGAAGAGCTATATACACAAGGTGTTAAAGAGGTACAATATGCATGAAGCAAGGACAGTATCTATACCTCTTGGGCAACATCTGAAGCTATCAACTGCTCAATCACCTAGAACTGAGGAAGAACTGATGGAGATGAAGAAGATCCCATATGCAAGTGGAGTAGGAAGTATCATGTATACCATGATATGTAGCAGACCAGATCTAACTCATAGTATATCAGTTGTAAGCAGATACATGGCAAACCCTGGGAAAGAGCACTGGGAGGCATTGAAGTGGATGTTTAGATACATGAAAGGAGCTGTCAATGCTGGTCTTATGTTCAGGAGGAGTGAAATCAAAACTGATCCTTTGGAAGGCTTTGTAGACTCAGACTTTGCTGGGAATGTTGATACAAGAAGGTCAATATCAGGTTATGTTTTCACTCTATATGGGACAGCCATTGTATGGAGAGCTGTGCAACAACAAGTGGTAGCACTATCAACCACAGAAGCTGAATACATTGCTCTTACAGAAGCTGTGAAGGAAGCAATGTGGTTGAGGGGAATACTTAAGGACTTTGGAATTGATCAGAAAGTTGTTGATGTTATGTGTGACAGTCAAAGTGCTATACATTTAGCTAAGCACCAAGTATTCCATGAAAGGTCCAAACATATAGATGTGAAGCTCCATTTCATCCGAGACATTGTGGACAAAGGATTGGTCAAAGTAAAGAAGGTTGCAACTGAAGAAAATGCTGCAGACATGTTCACCAAGGTTTTGTCAAGTGTTAAGTTCAAACATTGCATGAAGTTGATGAACTTGGTGGCATGGGATGTGCACTAACTTTCTGGTACGCATTGGAGAGAGGAGAATGGGCAATATGCATTGAGGAGGAGGATTGTAACAATTGGTGTATTGAAAAGTATCACTGCAATTGCCGCATTAGTATTACTTTGATAACTGAGGTGTGCACTTATTAAAACTGGGAGTGTATATAAGCGCGACGGTTATAACAGAATTTCTGTTATGCGAACAGAATTGGGCGTTTCTTCCTGAAGCAATGGCATGCGATTTCAGTTATGGAGTTAGTTACGGAATGGTGTGGGCACTTGTATCAATCGGTTCCAATTGTGATGATTCATCTGAGAATTTAGAGATAGTTCCAAAATTAGGGTTCTTGAGTTCAAGAGTTCAATTCGTGAGATTACTCTGTAATTCGTCTTCAATTTCATAATAAGAAGTTCCCCCTCTCTCCCGTGGATGTAGATCATTTGATCGAACCACGTAAATCGCGCGTATACTTTGATTTCTTGTTTTAGTCCTTTAGTTTTCTGGTTTTGTTCTTGCGACTGAGTTCTTTGCTTGCGGCTTCTGCGTGTTTTTCTTCGCAATTCATTTAACATTTTGGAATTTTATCCAATTGTTAGCCAGTTGTTAGCCAAAACTCGCCCAACAATGCCACCATCACCAAATGACAGGGAAAATAACCTCTTTGATGAGTTACTATCAGTAATCTCAAATGCCAATTTAGCACAAGATGAAAAGGACATATGGATTTGGAAGGAATCCTCGAAAGGAGTTTACAATGTTAATGAAGCTTATCGAATCCGGCAAAAAGTCGAAGTGGAAGATGAGATGCTGAAGGAGAAAAGAAAAATATTCAAATGCCTCTGGAATAATTTTGCTCCAAAGAGATTTTCCTTCACGGCGTGGAAGCTGCTAAGAGGTCGTCTAGCTACAAAGGATAACTTGAACATCAAAGGCTGCAAATTTAAGCAACGAGAATCTGAAATGTCCGATGTGCCGAAACATGGAAGAATCGGTCCAACACCTGCTCTCTTCATGCAAGGTTAGCTCCTACTTTTGGGATGAAATTCATAAATGGCTTAAAATAGAGACAACTGTGCATATCGAGCCGTCAAAATATTTTCTTCAACTCTCTGATTTGTTAGGAGGGGATCTATGGAGGAAAATTTAGGGATGGCAACGGGGCGGGTTTGAGACAGGTTTGGTCTGTCCCAGGACCCGCCCCGCTCCGTGAACCCGGCAAGTTTACCCGCCCCGCCAATGTCATTTTTTTTAATTCATTTATTCCACTATTTTCAGATTGTATACTGCCTTTAAGAATTTATGTACTATTTTTGCAGCCCTTCAAGAAATAAATGTTGCCCTCTTTTCTTTTTCTTTATTGCTCCTTCAAAATTTAAATTTTTAGGCTTGTAATTGTTCAAAGCTGGGGCAGTGGCCTATGATCTGAGCATTCAAGAAAATAATAAAGGAGAGAGGGGGAAAACAAGATCAGGTAGAGAGAGATAGATATGAAAGTAAAAAGGATAGCTTAAAAGGAAAGAGGCGGAATTCATATTCATGCCTTGCATAAAAAAAAGAGCATTTGATCATTTAACCTGTTACCACTGCCACTTCCCGCAGGCAAGTGATGGGGAGCGCCTCCGTGAGGAGGTGCTGGAAGCTGGAACAGAACATCATCTATACCTCTCTCTCTCTCTCTCAGTGTAATTTTAATAATATTTAATATATATATATATATATATATATATATATATATATATATATATTATTTGGGGCGGGTCCAACTAATACCAGGACCCGTCTCAGACCCGGCGGGATTTCGGTCAAACAGGTTCAAACCTGCCCCGAAACCCGTTTGATAGGGTTTTGACCAGGCCCGTATGGTGCGGGTTTAGACTCGGCCTATTGTCATCCCTAGGAAAATTGCAATAACTATTTGGATTGGAGTAGTAGTGACAATCTGGAATTTGAGGAATGATATTTTGTTCAATCAAGCCGACCCCAGCCTGGGAAAGGAAGTGGAGGCATTGAAAATTCAATTATGCAACTGGTTGAAGGCCTGCGGGAATGAGGAAATGACAACTTGGATTGAGGATATGAAAGGTTGCTTTACAGAGTAAGCCTTCATAGTTATTATACCTGCTGAGGATGAACTCTATTGTTTGTAATTATATTGATTTCACTTTGTAAAGGAGTGGAGGCACAAATATGATTTTACTTTTATCTGATAAAAAAAAATCATTATTTGATTACGCTTCTTTCCTGTGGTCAAACTTAGTTGTGTATGTCATACTATATTCCTCTCGTTCATCAGTAGGGTGTAGATCAACGAAATTCTCATCATTGAATTCTTGGTATGCATTCAGCATTCTCAACAAGGACGGTTTTTGTGTTGCATCTGTCACATCCTCGGCCTTTTTGTGATCCTTACAAAATATTTCCACACTCCGAATATAGGGGTCCGTCCTTGTTTTGCATTCCACACATTCACGATTCTTTCTACATATGAAAATAATAGGTTCCTGAATTGATCACAATTTACTTGTCATAGCATAACAACATAGATTATTTATTACAAACCAAAAAAATTAACCATTTGTAAGTTCTTAAAAAATCATTAAATGCAAGAATACATATTTCTTATTAATTTATAAATTTTAATAAGAAGGATTTTCAATATAATAGGAATGATTTATCCTAATTTTGGTATATATATGTTCCAAGTATTACTTTAGGGATAATTAATATGATTTTTACTAATTGAAAACTTGTCACAATTCTAAAAAATGAAATAGTGGATGAAATGTGGATGTGGAACAGGAAATTCGAGCTGGCCTATATTTTGTTTATGTTACTCCACTGATCATTTTTTACATTTTGAATTGTGTGAATTTAATTTTTTGTAATATTTCTATATTGTTCACACCCTTTGTAAAATTAAGTTAATTAAAAAAACGTTACGAACTTTATGGTCTTTATCAATTACAATATATCATTTTTTTTCTTTACAAATTAATACACCATCTTTTTTATGTTTTCAAATTCAATAACAATTAAATGATGTGACCTTCTAGTATGCCACATGGAGTCCAAGTAAATGCCCGACAAATAAAATTGTATTTTTTAAAATGTAAATTACGTCTTCAAAATATTTTATTTAGCTTTGGAAAAAAATTAAAACGAATTTTTAAAGATGTTATTTTTATTTTTTATAATGATTTTTATGTGTTGACGTTTACGTGGGCATTTCTGCGATATTTCCATCAGCGATGTCATTTAATTGTTACCGAAAAATGATAAGATGTTTCAAATTGTAAGACTTAAAAAGGTAGTGTGTTGAATTGCAAGAAAAAGGATACTACATGTTGTAATTGATAAAAATCACAAAGATAGTGGGGTTTTTTTTTTTTTTTGCAATGAACTCTTTAGAATTAATGCATCTATCACTGTTTAACTATGTAGTTTGACATGGTTTGTTTATTTAATAGAATTTGATCATCCAATTGGTACCTTAACATAACAACTTATTAGATTTAAATATTGATTGTAAGTAAGTTTCATATGTGCCAATTTACACCGTATAAATTACTTTAACGTAGAGAATTTTAAAATTACGGAGCAATTTGAATCTTTTGAATTTAAATAGTTTGAGCTTAGTTAGGTATGGGGTTGATTTGCACGGCAAAAGTATATGTGTTATGTGCAAAATTATTCTGCACGGCTCTTCTTAAAGTAGGCAAAACTAAAATTTGTTGGGTAGTCCGTTTTTTTATCGAAGGCAGATTGCTTGAGTTGAGTTTGGTGTGAGGCTCATTTGCATGTATGAATCTAGAATCCACATAAATTTGCACATAAGTGTATGTGTCGTGTAATTTTACCCCACATAAATCGTCTTAAAGTAGGCAAATAAAAAACTTGTGGGAACTCGTTTCTAATTGGATCCAAATAGCTTGACTTGAGTTTGATGTGGGATTGATCTACTCAGATCTAGAATCCGTGAAGATTTGCACAAAGTATTTTTATTATTGAGTATCTCTCCCTTAAACTATTTTGTACCGTTCAATATTTACTGGTTTCAAAAATTTCATGGGTCAAAAAACTTGCAGGTAGATCTGGTCATAGAGACTATAGTATTCATTGAGCTTAATAATATTATGTATTTGCATGTACAGTATAACATTAAATAGCAATACAACATTAAAAAAAAAATGTAATATTGAATTGGTTACTGGTTAATGTAAAACTATATAGATGAACACATAATATTATTATGTAGACAAGTTAGATGTCTATGTGATCTCATATAAATATTTGTGCATGAAAGATTTTATTAACGTAGTATGTTCGTGCGATTGCCAAAAAACTATTAGCTCTTAAACACAAATGTATAAATTTTAATGCGAATTGTATCATTTTCTTATAACAGGATAAAAAAAAATATGAAGAAAATATAAGTGATACCTTTACTATAAAAATGCTATTTCTCTTGTTGAGAATGTGATTGATACTTTTGTTATTGCACGAAACACATTTTATAAGACGGTCTCAACACCTTTCAAATACTTGCAGTGGGAACCATTTTTGTAAGAGCAAAACCTGCACGTACCAATTCCACGCTATGCAGCTGAATTAAATTCAATAATACCTTACAACTTATCAAGTAATGCTACTAATTTATAAAACAATGCCATAACATTTTACACGCACAAAACATGCCTTACTTTATAACATAGTAATATTATTGAATGAATATAATTGTATTACTGAATGAATATAATCGCACATTATGCAACTTGTTCACACAAGTATTAGTCATTTTGCAATTGGGAAAATCTTTCATTTTCAACTCACGTTTTTTCCATTTCTCTAATTTTAAGAAGTTCGATTATTTGGTTTAAAAAAAATATTAAAGTCCATACCGACATTTCTCTAATTAAACTGCCATTTAAATAATAACTACTACTATAGCTTTACTTCACCACTTGCAATCGATTGTAAGTCTATAATATCGTATTCACCATCAGAGATTCAAAATACGCACACTCCTACTCCTACATGAAAATAAAGCACAGAATTATAATTAATTTTTAATAAAAGCGGAGCACAGAATTATAATTAATTTTTAATAAAAGCGGTTGGATCACTACTAAGCCGATCCAACGATAGCAAAAACCCTACTCGAATCGAGCAATTTTAAACATATCTTTCAATTTACCTCCTCCACTCATCCACGATGGGGGGCGTCGGGACTGTAGTTCAACCTTTTCAAAACGGAACTGTACAAGGAGGTAGCATATAATGGGAAGTGAGCCCTCAACATGACATCCTACTAATACTACAACTATAAATAGGTGATCATACAACACATTTGTTAATTCTCTTCTTCCTTAACAGAAGTTAGTGACTCCTCCTCTGTTTTATGATAACTCGAGTCGAAAAATTCGCGCTGGTTGCTTTGGAGAAACCTGCATTTCAACCATATGAAGATCCACTTTCTATTAGATATAACCACAATGTGCAAAGTGAAGATGATTTATAGAAAATGCACCGCCTGTAGTCTCCCACTAGGGGTGTGCATAATTTGAGTAAATTGCAAAATTAATCCTATAGCCATTTTAGTCACGCATGAATCAATTATTTCAATTAAGTCGCATAATTTTTAAAAATAGTTGTTTTGGCCTTGTGTTGACAATTTCTTGTTTTAAGATTTATAACTAAATTAACATGCTGTAGTCTCATTATGCCACGTAAACGATGACAAGTCAATAGTCCTATTGCTACATGAAGTTTCAGCTAACTCAAGTGAGCAACACGTGCAAAAATCCTGCATTCTTATCAATGTATGACTAAGGTTGCATGACTTAATTGAGAAAATTGATCCGTGTTGGACTAAAAAATATGGTACCAATTTTGCAATTTATTCACATGATTCGGATAAATCAATTTGGTTCTGTTGTTTTTACATAGGGAGACAAAGAAGTTATTTCCAAGCATAGAGAATAAGACCACAACACCTGAGGAAGTCCAGCCATTTGTGTTGCAGCTCTGTGAGTGTCTCCTTTTCAATATGCAAACAGGCGAGCATCTCAGGCAGTTTAACTGAAACATTAATTGTGCACCATATACATTACATTTCAGATTGAAATAATAGGAGGCAAGTAAATGGTAATATAGACTTCAGCATACCGAAGAGTCTTAATAAATGTTCAGCTCCATATACATCCGAAGGAGAGACATCTTCAGTAATCACTTCTTTGTACTGTTGGCGCTCCTGTTTGTAGAGGAGCATCGCTGGTAGCGCTTTATCAAAGTAACAGCGCAGCCCATTCACAATCTCCTTAAGTGTCTCACCTATCCTTCACCCACCAAAATCGTAAAACAATTATTAACAACTGAGTGGTATGACAAGCAACTTTGACGAATATTAGAATGGTAACAGTGCTTTTTTTTTTTTTTTTTTTAAAAGTTTGTTGGTTAGTTTAACCGTTTAAATTGAACTATATTAGTTGTTTTCATTTAAACAGTATTAGTTGTGCAATTTTATTCATCAGAAAGCAAATATTTCTATGCACCGTGCAACTAAAGCAAATTTTTAAATGGTATTAGTTGTTTTATTAGAAGGTACTCCCTCTGTCTCATACTTAATTGAACATTTGCCCAAAAGTTCGTCCCTTACTTAATTGACCATTTCCTAATATGGAAATAAAGCAACTCAATCATTTTTAACCATCACCTTCAAAGATCAAAAAATTACAGCGCACTCTCATATGCACCTGGAGTACAGTGCACTAACTCAATAGTTGAGATTATTTACACTGAAAAGTGTAGGTTGATTACACTGAAAAATTTACACTAAAATTCGATTTTCAGTGTAAATTTTTCAGTATAATTTAACCACATTTTTCAGTGTAATCAAATCATATTTTTCAGTGTAAACGGTCTCAACTGTTGAGTGAGTACACCATACACCAAGTGCACAAAAGAGTTACTAAAAAATTACACCTTATGTTATTTATGTTCCCTCATAAACAATAATTTTTTTTTTTCCAAAATAAAGTAGAAAAAATCATTCAATCCCTCCTAAAAACAATTTCATCAATTCACATATTAAAATCTGTGACAAACAGTTAATGTTCAACAAGTATGGGACGGAAGGAATATTAATTGGTCAGTATTAGTTATTTTCACATAACAATATTAGTTGTTTCCACTGAACAGTACCAGTTGTGCAATTAGGGCATGTTTGCTTTGTTGGATTAGGAAGAACTGATACTTTAATACTTTAATTCAATTTATTATGCGTTTGGTTCATGTGACATCGGCCCGAGATAATTGGTCACAAGGATAATTGTCACATGGAGAGAATTGGATTAATTGTCCATGAACAAGGGATAATTATTAATCTATCCTATCCATCAAAGCAAGTGAGCCCTAAGAAGACAAATACGTATATGCACCAGTTGCACCGTGCAACTCAAGTGCATTTTTAAATGATATTAGTTGTTCTACTAAGAGGTATTACTTGGTTAGTATTAACTATTTACACTTTAATATAGTTGTTTTTAATACAAAGTACTAGTTGTGTACTAGTTGCACGGTGCAACTGATGCACCCAAGAGCTACTCTCATCAGCAGTGATAACCACCTTATTCAGATTCACATCATCAATATGCAATCCAAAGTGTCCATTAACTCCCTATAGGCTTCTCTTTTAACTACATATCTTAAAATTTTTAGGGCAAAGATAGACCTATATCAAGTTATAATCGGTATTATACATAAAACAAGGACAAAATGGAATAACTCAAATGGTTAGAGTTCCACTACGTATGCCCTGAGGTCATGGGTTGAGTCATTATTTGACTATAAATAAAGTAAAGATGAGCATAGTTTTTACACTTGGTAGATTTTAAGGGGACTGAATACGCTATATAAATTGTACTACAAGTCATGGACAAATTAAAGGTAGAAACACAACTAATATTGTTCAATGAAAATAACTAATATTGATTATTTTCAATGAAGACAATTAATATTGACCAACTAAATAACATTTCAGAATGCACTTAATTTGCACAGTGCACCTAGTGCATACAAAACTTTATCTCTAATAAATCATTACCCCAAGAATCAATATTCAATCCGTTATAATACATCACTCATCCACATTACCTTTTTTCTTAACTTCTGCATCTTTATATATATTCACAGTTTTTTATACTCCCTCTGTCCACTAAAAGTATGTTCATTGGCTTTTGACAGGTTTTAAGAAAACGTAGATAAAGTATGTAAAGTAAGGGTATATAGTGTATTGTGTGATCCATTTATGAATTAAGTGGTTCTTTGTGAATGTAAAATTAACGGCATGTGAAATAATTAAGTGATGATTGAATGGTAAAGGAAAGAAGATTGTTGTAAAAAACAGTTTGAGCTTACTTTCAGTGGATAAAGGGAGTAGTTTTCTTTCTGGGTTCAATCATCATATGTTATGAGTAAACTAGCATTTTCTATAATACATTCAACCTGCATTATGAGCATTCACAAAGAATATATATAATTGTCACCAGGGTCATGAAATGATTAGAGTGAACCAATAATCAGAAACCAAGGCCCATCTCATTTCAAGTTACTGTTTTATGAAGAAGTTCAATCCAAATGGCATAAATTTGACTTGCATTGCATATATAAGAAGCAAAAACAACTTAATTAGGTCAAAGAAGCAAAAATCTCAACAGACATGAAATATAAGAACTAATTAAAAAAATATGGACTTACATGCCATCCTTCTTCACCCGGTAATCAAAATACTTGTTCAATATCTCATATACATTAGGAGAACGCGGCAGTTTGACTAGCTGCACAAAAGATTTTTCCAATGATTTAAACAGTTCATGCATGCAAAACGTATGTGTATAAGTTTTGTAACAGAGAAAAGTCAACAAATAGATATAGTCGTCTATTAACGGAGGTGATTAAGAAACAAGATACATTGCACTAGCGTTGTGTTTTCAAATATTAGAGGAAGATCATCTAATTGCAGTTCAGGTAAATATAACAAGGTACTAAGAGTGCACTAAATTGGGTTTCGTAAAACATAGATGAACCACCTTACCGCAACTTAGTAAGATACAAAAGGCTATAGTGTAAAAGGTTTCCAAAATTTTACACCAATATGTTGACTATGTCTGTTTGGGATTTAATGGATTTTGAAATCTAGATTACAAAATCCTGATAAATAGTAATGGTATGTTAATGTGTTGTTTTGAGATATAAGACGAAAGGGTTTAACTCTATGTAAAATTGATGTGTAAGAATGTGCGATGTTGTACTATTATATTATTGTAATTGTAATGATTGGCTGGTTGTGCATTGATTAGTATGGTTTATTGGAAGATGTAAAACTGAGAGAAAATAGAGGAAAGTGATAAATAAGAATAGTGGAAATAAATAACTCATATTTGCATTAATTGATCATTGAGGAGAGTGTGAAGGAGAAAATGGTATTTGTAGGGTTTATAGGTATTTGTAGGGTAAGATGTACTGGATTTTTAAATATCGGATTCTAAAATCTTAAATCCCAAAGTAGATCCAGTTTTAGATTTTGAAATCCCAAATCAATACCCTCAACAATTCTTATCCAAGCAGTGAGAAAACTCAGTAGCAGCCATCTCTTACTCAATGATGCACACAGCTATGCCAAGCATCTAAACAGGCAAGATTAAAGATGTTATAATTTGGTCTAATATCTGTTGTGTGTTGGTGATTAGTCCCATATGAACCAATTTTCTCATTTAAGTCTCAGAGTTTTTAAAATGATGCAATTTTAGTCCTGTATGGTCAGTATTTTGTTTAAGGGTGATAATAAATTTGTGACTTTTTTTAATGAAATTAATATGTTGGGTCACATTAAGCCACATAAGCTACATCAAGTCATTAGTCTGGTTGCTACACGAAAAAGCTCAAGTGACGACACGTGCAAAAATCTGTGACCTTGTCAATATAGGACTGAAATTACATCATTTTAAAAGTTATGGGTCTTAATTGAGAAAATAAATTTGTATGGGACTACAATCTCAAACACCCAATAGATACAGGACAACTTATGCAATTTACTCGGTATGATACTGAGACATTTAAAGAAAATAAATTATCCTCTTGTATCATCTGCCTACAACTTAGGAAATTGTATGAGCTCATAGGTTACTACATTTGAGCCACTTAACTGCATACTGGAAAGTAAACGTGAGATTATAGAAAGAACTAATGAATTCCCACACCTTATCTTGAAGTATTTACTCAACAAGTGGGCAAAGTAAACTATTTGAACATACCAAGAGCGAAAAAGGTTCGATTACCCACAACAGAGAAGGAAAGCGGATGGATTGTTAAACTTGCAGCATGGTTTACCTGGTCTAGATGAGTTATACACTCATGGTCGCCAATGAGTTGTTTCTTCAAGGTAGATGGAATTTGGATGTTTACAAACTTTTCCAATTGAACAATGTCCTCCTCCTACAAAACAAACTTATATCATCACTGACATCTTCAACCCAGTAAAAACAGATCTGACAAAATTTAGTTTCAGATAGCATAAAAACAACCAACATAAGTTATTCACTTGCCTTATCAAGCCACAATATAACCAGCTGTGAAGTAATTTAATACCATCCACAGCAATGACTACTTGCTGCTATCTTGCCGGTTTTTCAGTAATCGGTCCACTAACTTAGATTCTAGTTACCTTTTCTGGTCTCCTAATGTAATGCACACTATTAAGGATCATTCTTAATATAAAAATTATGAAATTTGTGGTCATATCCACAATTATATGAATTTATCTCATATATTTTAAACAGGGATCATGGTCAACCCCAGTGGAGTTTGCTTTAAAGAATAACTACAAGTTTGTACCTTTTTAATTATTTCATGTTTCCGCTTCCTGCCTCTCACCCCTGCGAAGCATTGCAATCCAGACTTCAATTCCAATAGCAGTGAGTAAAAGATTCAAATTTGACTATTAAATTCAAAACACGGATGGGCAACGGAGAAAGGCTATCTTTCAAAAGAAATATGCTTGGCCACCGAAACAAATGGACTGCTCCAGGATGCGAAAGGGAAGATATAACAGTTTTTGACTTTGAGTAGAGATAGAAAGCCAAAAAGAGAATTTTAGGTCCCATACCAAAGCCTTAGTCTCTTCAACAAAAGACTTTGATAAATTAAAGTAGGATATGAAACTTTTCTACTCTCTGTGCCAGAATCATGGGTTTGTTTTAGACTTTAGATGAAGATAAAAAAAAATAAAAAGAAAGAGTTTTGTGTACTCCAGAACAATTGCACTATAAAGTACTGGTTGAAAGGTAGTATCTTCACAATTTATTTATTTGAGACGGTAGTCTTGGAAAAAGAAAAGCACCCCATTTTAAAAATGAACAATATTTTGGCCAGAAAAGCTGTGACCAAAATTGTGCACATCTTGGTGAATTCATGATGTTTGTCTGTATGTATTTGTGTTTGTATAGTAGAATGAGAGATGAAATGAAAAGGAGATATATATTGTCCCGATGTGTTTTATAATATTTTGATGCCTTTATTAATTAGGTAATAATGACACTTCAACATAGGACCTCGCTTTCCTGGTTCTCATAATATGCTTAGTAACCTCATCTAAAAACTTAACTTGCTATTCAGGATTCAGCACCTCTAAAGATTCTAAATCACACGTAATGTTAAATTTTGTATGGCAAAAACATGTCAGAAATCAAACGTAATGTACATTTGTTAAGAAAACACATAAATCACCAGAAAGCAGTTAACCAGAAAGAGAGTTGATAAATCTAACCCATGGAACTGTTAGTTTTATCTTGTGATAGACGTCCAGGCTTTATATTCTTATCCATGGTAAATATCTCCAAAATCTCCTTCTTCTTTTGAACATTTTCTTCCGTGTGTTTCAACAGGAAATCAACACTCAACCATTCATCCCATCTGTTGAGTGCCAAAATAAGTTGTGCATTTCCCAAAAGCTCTCATCAACAGATTAAGAAACTGGAGTAGAAAATGCTTGAAACACTGGAAAATAATGAATTTTGAATTCATTTACTCCAAAAACCAAAATGTCAAGCTTTCAGGGAAAGCAGACTATCTGAAATTATCAGTACAGTGATATCTTTGGAAGCACGCATCTCGTACCATGAAAAAGTATGAATGGCTATGTATTATGGATACCTTTGTACTAATCAAATTTGCAAGAACAATTTAAAAAAAGGATTGCTTACTCAAAACTAAACATCTAAAACCCATAACTTCAAAAAAAAAAAATTGGCTGGCCCTCACAGGAATTCTAAGTAGGAATCTAGAAAATTCATGTTGTCGGAATATGTATATAGACGAGGACGTGCACTCACCTTTTTTTCCATCCCTGAAAAAGAAAAAGACAGAAAATTTACAATTAAAGCGTGCACTTTATTATTCGTGATTCATCTTGAACATGTGTAATTATTTCAATATATACCGATCATTGATCAACTACATTAATATAGATTATTATTCAACGTCAGAATGTAATAAAAAAAAAAAAGAAGCTAAATTAACGCTCGATACAAAAATGACATACTTACTTGATAATGAACATAATACCTCCATCCCTCATCACAGGGTTCAATCTTTTGTACCTTGTCACCAAAAGCAAAAGCAGCAAACAGAAGGAATTACAATATCAGTACATAGATACCCTATACTTGAAGAATAAATCAATGAAAAACTTCAAGAATTAATTTAAACGCTAATATAATAGGTAAATCATTCACAAAAATTATATTGCAGCAATCCATCTATGTTGTGGGAACCAATAAAAGCTCAAAAGAGGTATGCTTAAGCAAAAAAGAGAGCAGTTCTCTCAAATTCGAAAGTGGAACGTAGGGTGAAGTGACACGATCAACAAATCTTCAACAGAAATGGCCAATAAATATTTGATGAGAACAACAGAATTAGACCAAATCTTTTTCTCTCTCTTTCAAAACCTCAGTTATAATATTAATTCAACAAATAATCTACCAATAAGGTAGCTAATTGGCTAAAGGTTCCCTCTGAACATCCAATTAATCTAAAGACAAACAACCGAAACCCTAATTAAAAAGCTAGACTTCATCCACCAAGATAAGAATAAAAAATCCCCAATTTTTTTTTTTTTTTTTATTCGCCAAAATTAACAAAACGTAATTCATTTATCCTGAGAGTAATAATTTACTGTCATGGAAGCACATCCTCTGTTTAACACCTAAAATTGACAATTTCCTATAATTTAATTTAGGTTTTCCGGTATATAATAGAATGATGAACAAGCTCACCTTAGCGTCGTACAAGCAGGGGCCATGAAAAGCAAGGACCAGTTCGCCTAATTGGAAGGGGCTCGAATCAACAGCATCGTCCTTCATCGGACTATTTGTGACTGTGCTGGCGGCGGCGGCGGCGGCGCAGCCGCCGGAGATTGGCGCGTCGCTTTCTGTAGCTCGGGAGCAGCTCATTTCTGATTTTCTTTTTTTGGCCAATTTATGACAGTGCGCAAATGGATGATTTCTTCTTTAAATTGAGGAATCAAATAGAGAGTGACGATTGGTTATTTATCTTTTGGTTTTTTTCTTATAAGGAAATTTATATTGTCACGACACTATTTGCTAGAGACACTCTTCGTCCGATCGCTTCTAATATGAACCAAAATAAACATACGTCGATTAAATAAATAACCATATATATTTGGGATACGAATTTGTGTAAGATCATAACATTTAATTAAATGTGTTTCAATTTTTCAATCACAAAAACGTTTCGAAATTTTACAAAAAAAATTAGTAGATCACTTTATAAAAAGTGATACTTTGATTTATTTATTTTTTGAAAAATAATTTTTTCCTTCTTTCATGATTCTATTACATGAATGATAATCTGGGAGACGGACCCCTATAAAACTTGTAGAATTTGAGGTATCAACGAATACTTTAAATTTAATATTTTAAGGGTGTTCTGTGAATGGTTACTCATAATTAAACTCCTAAAAATGGGTGTGGATATGTGAGGAGTATGTAAACAGTAAATAGTCTAACCATTTTTTTTTTAAATTTAAATGAGTTATATTGTATTTACTATATAAATTATAAAATGGTTATAAATAAATGAATATCAACGGGATTTGTCCTCATTGTAATGCATGGTTCGAACTCGTCGTCAAGTGGTTGTTTGTCGAGGATTGTTGGAAAGATGCGGTCTTTTAGGACAAATTAGAGCAGGTTGGTCGATGAATAACATCATCATATATATCTTTTATCTGATTTTGAAGAAAATGCAGCTTCTGTTTTTTCGATAGTTGTATGGAATAATTGGAAACAGCGGAACACACACGTGTTCATATTGGAGCATATCAAATAGTGATGATGGAATGGAGAGTTGTTCGTTTCAGGACTAATCATTTAGTACTAGCGAGGTCTCATGTAATAGTGGATTTGAGCGGTGACTTCCACTTCCAACTTCCTTCGTTAAGATTAGTGTTGTCGATCTCTTCTTTACCAACCTTGTGATTATTGATTTCGGTTTGGTCATGGTGGCTTCGTGACTTCAAGAACCAAGGCGGTAGCGGATAGTTTTCGTGTGGATGAAGATGAGGTGATAGAATGGAGAGTTGTTCGTTTCATGATCAATCATTTAGTACTAGCGACATCTCATGCAATGGTGGATTTTGGCGGTAGCTTCCACCTCCTACTTTCTTTGTTAAGATTCGCTTGATTTCGGCATGGTTATTAGCGACGGTTCGTGACTCGAGAACCAATACGGTAGCCATGTAGTTTTTGTGTGGATGAAGATGAGGGGATAGGCTTAATGGATTAAGGTGTTGGAGATGGAGCGAATTGTTATCGATACAAATTTTAAATTTATTTTCGATACTTGCAGTCACCGCAATGCAATTTTTTTTGGCTTTTGGAGACTGCATTGCAAGTTGCAAGCATTTTCTTGCACTTAATTCAGGCTTTTTTAGTTCATGTTGTTCATTGTAATGCAGATAATACCAATGAAATGACGCATTGTTTTTAAAGTACTTCTCGCTCTTACATGAGCCCTTATTTTTGGGTCGAGCATCCATTTTTTTGTGGTTAACTTTCTTGGTAATGTTTATTCTTGAGTTGAGTACTTAAATTCTTTCTTGCTTTGGAAATTTTTTGCAAATGCAAATATAAAGTTATAGTGGTGTTCGATTGAGCTAGCAAATCCAAATTCCAAATAAGCTTACCTCAATTCCATTCAATTTAAAAGAAATTGCACATTCAAATTCTCCATCCAAATACACAACTTTATCAATCACCTGTATCTGTATTTTTATATATTTCATTATCAACCGCATCAATTTTATCTCTTTATAAAGACTCCTATAACTTAATTATATTTCATTATATATATATATATATACATATATGTGTGTGCGCGCGTGTATAATAAATATATATATTAAACATAATCACACAATTGAATATTTAATATTTATATTAATATCAAATTTAACATATTTGAATTATTATATTAAATACTAATAATATATGTGTAACTATATATTAATTGATATACTAAATCATAATATACTTATAAATATATTAATTGATATAATATTTAAATTTATAATATTTAATTATGTGCATACTATTATTTCTAAATGATTTTTAAAAAATATATAATTAATATACTATATTTTAGTATTGTATATGGAGCATTTTACAGATTGATATACTTAGGGGAGTATGTATATGGCGGTTTGTGTAGATGTGTGATTGAGATATGAGTAACTCTCTTGTGCACTTGGTGTATGGTGCATTTACTTAACAGTTGATTCAGTTTACATTGAAAAGTTTGTTTCAATTATAATGAAAAGTGTAGTTCGATTACAGTGAAAAGTTTACACTGAAAATCAATTTTTAGTGTAAACTTTTAAGTGTAATCCAACCATAGTTTTCAATGTAATTGAAACAAAATTTTCAGTATAAACATGATCAACTTTAAGTGAGTGCACTGTACATTTGGTGCAAACGAGAATTTGTCTTGAGATATAACATAGGGTATAATGCATTTAATGAGCTTGCAAAACTAGTAAAACTAGCAAAACATAGGGTATAATGCATTTAATCACCCTTAAATTATTTCAAAAGGTTCTATATGGACGGACGGATTTGAGTTTTTGGTTTTCTAAATTCACTATCAAATTTATTCCATTTTGGATGAAAATCAAAATCAATAGATTTATAAAATTTTCTTTTCAAATCAATGAATTTTAAATCCGTGGATTTAAAAACTCCAACTTTTACATATAATTGGAAGAATTTTCAAATTCATCATCAATTAGTGGTATTTGTGAAATGCGCGCTCTCTCTCTCCCTCGCCCCCGCCCCACCCCCCTCCTGTGAATTGTGATCACATTACACTCCCCCCCCTCCCCTCCCCTCCTCCTCCTCTATGTATGATGATCATATAAATTCTGAAATTTAACCATTTATTAAACATTATTAAAAATAAAAAAAAATTATATTTGCCAAACAATGGATTCCAAATTTATAATTTGACAAAATTATTTCATAAATCCAAACAAGTGATTTGAAATCTGTGAATTCTTATATCCATCAATTTCAAATTACTCCATTCAAATGCAACCTGTATTTATTTCAAAATATCATGAAACTATTTCTCTTCTTTTAAAGAGTTATTTAAGTATTTTTATTTTGTTTCAAGATATTTTTTTTATAGTTCGTCAATGAATGCATTCACGTGTGTATTGGAGTGATGTATATTTTTATAAACTAAAATAGGTAATAATTTTTTTAAAACATTATGCCTCTATATATCATTTGAATCGTGAAATGCATCCACATAGTTTACTGGTTTTCTGTAGTCATTAAGTATAGTAGCAAGAATAAATTGTAAAATACAATGTGATCAAATAATATTTTCTACAAACTATTGGGTTCTAGAAACACCAACTTTCATATAGATATTTCTACAAATAGTTGGTGTAGCATGCAAAGTGTAAAAATTACAAAAAAAAAAAGAACAAAAGAACAAAATAAAAATAGACAATACCTACTTATCCAAATTGTCATAGAAATTAAATAATGATGAATTACACACGTCTCTAGAAGTTCAGATTTTTAGATGGAATGAATTCTTTTATGATATGAGAGCTAAAAGGCTCACACTCAAATCCTAAGATCATGTGTTCAATTTTTGTTGAAAACAATTAATTACACATCTATCTACAAATTCAGACTTTTAGATAAAATGAAATTCTTTCGGTATGGAAGTGCATACCCTCATATTATATATAGAGAGAGAGAAAGAGAGTTTATATTATTATTTTTAGGCTATAAACATCGAAGGGTATTAATTGTTTCTTTAAAAGATATTAGTTGATTATATTATAAGGAGTAGATCGTGTGAGACCATCTTACGTTCTGTCCTTTTATCGTATACCTTCAAAAATCATTAGATCTTTAGTTATGATTCAACGTAATTTCTTGGGGGGTGAGTGATAATTCCCATAAAATCAATTGGGTAAGATGGGATGAGGTTTGCAAAGATAAATCCTTGGGTGGGCTTGGGATTAAAAATATTGGGGTGTTTAACAGGGGTTTGCTTGGGAAATGGGTGTGGAGCTTCTCGATGAACCGGGTAGGCTGTAGGCAAGGGATATTCACTCAAAGTATAGCGGGTTGGGGCCGAAGTTTAATTCGAGGGGGGTTAGAGAGAGCGGAGGGAGTAAGGAAATGGGATCGAGTTAGTGGAGAGAGTTGGTTGATATTTACGATGAGGGAGGAAATTGGGGATTGAAAAGTGAGATGGTGAGAGTTGTGGGAGAGGGGAGGGAGGTTTCATTCTGGAGAGAGGAGTGGTTTGAGAATGAAGCTCTTTGTTCTAAATTTAATAGGCTGTTTAGGGTGAGCGCACAAAAAGATGAGACAGTGAGCAATATGGGGAGGTGGGTGGAGGAAGTGTGGGTATGGGAGTTTAGGTGGTGTCGGGAGTTACTACCAAGAGAGGTGACTTTATTTGATCAATTCTTGCTTCTCTTAACAGGTTTCACCCAGTTCGTGATGCCCTTGATGGTTGGAGGTGGGCCCATTCGTCAAACGGAATTTATGTCATAAGTGATGCATACGATATTTTGATGCAGAAATTGTCCAACTTGGAGGTGCAAGCTCAAGTTCGCAAGGCTTTTGAGAGACTGTGGAAGTGTTTTGCTCCCCGCCGGGTTAAGGCCATCGTTTGGAAAGTGCTCAAAGAACGGCTCGCCACAATGGACAAACTTATTAGACGAGGTGTCACTTTTGCTGCTCTTAACCCGATGTGCATGTTGTGTAATTTGGAAGAGGAAAATATTTGCCATCTATTTTTTCAGTGTAACTTTGCACAGGAACTTTGGTCGAAATATCATCAATGGCTTCGCATTGTTACCCATATCGCCCCGATTTTTCACTTTATTCAGAATGGTGCAATCTTCAGTTTTGGCAAGTGCTCGAGACTTGTTGATACGTATTGGTGTTGTATGATATGGAGCATTTGAAAAGAAAGGAATGATATTGTGTTTAATAGTGCTACTGCTGATTTGTCAAAACTTTGGGAGGAAATCAGAGCTAGAATCTGGTCGTGGTTGTCCGTTAGAATCAACGAGGTGCGGGATTTCCCGATACATACTTGGTTGATCAATCCAAGAGAGGTGTGCGCAAAATTTTAGTAAGTAGACTTAGCTGATAGGAGTCATTTGAATTGGTGTGCTGTCATTTTTTTTGTTATTGCTGTGAATATTGTAACTTCTGCCAGAACATGTCTTATATTCTTGGCAAACTTGGAGTAATGAATTTACTGATTAAAAAAAAGCATTAATACATTGAAGAAATAAGTGTTAATTTGTGCTAGTTTGTGAACCGTCTCACCGTGACACTGTCTCACACAATGGTTTGCCTATTATAAGATATTAATTTTGAATGACATTAGTTTTTCATTAAAAGTTATTAGTTGTAGGGTATTATTTGCTTCATTAGAGAGTATTAGGTATTTAACTATAAGATATTCGTTGTAAATCAGTTTTACGGTAAAATTGGTTCACATAAAATCAACTTTTTTATTTACATTATGTTTTACTTCTTTCGTCCCGGTGTTATTTACATAGTTTAAATGACACATTTTTCTTCAAAAATGTGTATATTATTGTGAGTGTGCAAGTAATTTTGGGACGGACACATAAAGAAAGTATACAAATAATAATAAGACGTAGATAATACATTTTAAATTGTACCATGATTTAAAAAAAAATTGTGCATACCACGTTTAAAAATTATGAATCCACCACTAAATATATGTGTATTAAGAGTGATTATTTTGTGCACTTGAGTGCATAGCATACACTTGGATTTTAAGTTTAATTTCAAATTAATTTTGACTTTTCAAAACTTATTTAATGAGCTTTGAAAAGTCAAAATTGATTTGAAATTGAACTTAAAATCTAAATGCATATATTTTACACTTGAGTACATACAAGAATTTGTATCGTATTAATTCGTGTATATATACATTACACATGCAAAGTCATTTGGTAATGTTAATTGCACATAGAAAAAGGGCTTATAAAGGACACGGTCACCCGGGACGGGAAAACAAAAACAAAAATTAGAAAAATATATATTGTGAAATTTGCAATACTTTATAGTAGAACCATTGATACTATTCAATAAAAAAATAATACTTTTTAGTAAAAAACTTATACTCTTTGTACATTTCAACTCAGACTTTTTAGTGAAAACACAAATTAATATCCTTTTATAAAAACAATTAATACCCTTTATCGAAAAAAACACATACTCTTCAAATGAGATGATATATGAACGAGTCCTATACTTTACCGTATTTTACAAGTGAAAGAAACAAGCTTTAAAATCAAAGACCTTCATAGTGTCCAGATTTAGCAGCAGGTGACCAAAGATGACAACTTCCTCATGAAACAGATTTAGGAATGGTACGAGATTAACCTTGGGAATCAGATCTGCGTACAACATCCGATCCGATCCGATCGATCGAACAAATAGTTCTGCAAACAAAACAAGTGGAGTCGTACCCGAAAACGAAATAATCAAGATTCCCTCTTCTACTCTAATTGCGCAGTTGTCGATGATTCAAATTAGGGAAAATTACTTTTTAGGACACTATTTATTTTGGGCTTGTAAAATTAAGACACTATCTTTATGTACTTACAAAATTAAGACATTAAATTTACAAACTTGCGAAACTAGAAAACTATCTTTAAATTTTGGCAAATTTAGGCACAAATTTATAAAAATTGTGTCAACTGAACGTATCCTAATCGGGCTTTATTCAACCCGCATTTTATAAATGACCCCGGCTAAATAAACCCCCGAATTTACTGTACAAACCCCAAAAAAATTTTGGACAAAAATAGATTTAAGTAAAATATCGATATTACCCATTGCACTGCATACATTTGTAGATCTTTTAAAAAAAGTCACGCACTCTCCAAAAAATCAATGGAAACTCATAGTTAGATCCAAAGAGAAGTTGCAATGCAAAAGTTAATTAAGCATAGGGATCGACCTGTGAGAGAGACAGAGCCACCCCTACAAACGACCATTACTTTGCCTCATTAATTTTGGAGTTGGGATTTTCAGATCTGAATGAACAACTTCTGTAACACCATACAAATGAATAAAAAGACATACGAGTTTCTTCCTTAAAATATTGTGTCTGTATACAATGTTTTTCAAATTAAAATAACGTGGTTTACAATGTTTGGTTGTAACTCATGCTAATTTAATGTCTTTCTTATGAAGGTTTGTATCGGATTCTGGGTGAAGAAGATGGTTGGAGTTGTGGGAATTTCGGCGGTACCCTTGATTTGCTGTTCGGAGTTGTATACCAACAATAAGGACTTTTTGAACATAAGCTTAAATTTTTTTGAGTAAATATACGAGAATTAGATAAAAATGAAAGACATAATTGTAATTCTTTTTTTTTTAATTTAGTCCCTAATAAAGTCAATTATTTTTTAAGGAATAAGGGTATTGTGGTCTAAAATTGGGGTGCATATAGTAATTTAAATAAAAAAATTATATATTAAATGGGGTATAGATAGTAATTGGGGTTTCTATAGTAAAATCGGGGGTTTATTTAGCGACAGCCTTTATAAATTTAGCCTAAATTTGTCCAACATAAAAGGTAGTGTCCTTATTTTGCAAATTATAAAGATAGTTTCTAAATTTTGCAAGTCCAGAAAAATAGTGTCTTAATTTAGGAAGTCTGAAAAGATAGTATTTTAATTTTACAAACATCCATAAGATAGTGTTCTAAAAAATAATTTTTCCAATCAAATTATCTCGCATACACTATACACGCTCCACTTTGTTCACCACCTCTATAAGATAGTGTCCTAATATTACTAACATTCACATTCATATGATAGTGTCCTAAAATAAGTTTTATATATATGTTGAGTTCTCGCTTCGTTTTTTTTTTTTCTCTTTTTTTTTTCCTGAATTTTTGTTTCTCCAACTCTTCCTAGAATTTTTGTTGTATAACACATAATTTATTTCGGTTGATAGTCGATTTTATTAATATTTTGATCAGTTTTGGTTATATATTATACAAATTTCAGTTATTTTGGTTTTACTATTTCAGTTCGGTACGATAACCAGACCGACCGATGTTTACCCACATGCAGGATGTCCTAAATTTAGGTGTCATCTAAGAATGCCAATAGAAATGGGGTGAGGAATTTTTGTCACGGCAAAGTAAATGAGGATTTTTTTTCTCCCTCTTCGTCTCCTTGGGATCCCTATCCCCGGATATCTTTAATTTTTCTTTTTCTACTTTTTCTTATAATTTTTTAGTTACATTATGAAAATTAATTAAAGATATAAAAATTGCATTAATTAATAAAATAAACTTAAGAATTAGAGTTAAAATACTTATAAATATACATTTTATATTATTTCATTTTTTGCTCCAACAAAATTTAATTTTGAAATTATAGATAAACTATATTCATTATCTACTCCAAAAATAAATAGATCTTGTATTGTTTAAATTCTCAAAAATTAAACTTTAAGGGCTAAAATAATTGGTCAAAAGTTGTGTCAAACACTCTTATAAGAGTAGGACTCATGTGAGACTTGTTCATAATGTGAAACTGATACTATTAGAAGCATTTACTCTTACCATTAGATACATTCTTTGATACCATAGCATTTTACATTGTGATTTCAGTTTACGAATGTAAGAGTATTAGTGAATGTATGTAATGATATCAGTGAATATATATATATTTAATGGTATTAATTTCATACTATAAAACTTGTTCATAAGATAATTTGTGCTCTAATAAACAATCAATTAAATATAATTTAAAATGTGTTCAACCATTTTCTACACCAAGTAATTGTCCAAGGGCTCACTTTTATTTTGTTGAAGATTGAATTTGAACATATGAGCTTTGTCTTATTATTATCATCGTTTTTTTTTTTTTTTTTTTTGCTTGCAATCTTATCTTATTTATTTTAATTCCAAATAGTAATTTTTTTTTTGCCGGGACTACTTGTCCATGATCTCTCTCAATTTTTTCCCAGAACTTCCCTGGTAACACAGAAAATACATACTTTTCAGTATTACGTTGGCAACTACGCATGCGGAAGGCGCAGGTGAGCCAATAAAAAAGAGAACAGAAATAAAATACAAATAAAAAATCATTTAAAAAAAATTTGTATCAATTTTGACCCCACCTCTCTCAATACTTTTTATGTTGCGAGCCGAGTCAGAGAGGTTAAGTTAGACTTTGTGTTGACGTTCAAACTTGGACTCTGACCCGACCCGGTTGATCTCGAATTCATTAATTTTTGTGACCAAATTCTAGTCGTGGCGTCTACCTAATGGATTAATAAATTAACAATACCCTTTGTCAAAAAATCTGAAAATTGAATAGTCAAATTTCTATTTCTGTCACATGCATGCAATTTCTAAGTTTGTGCTCTATAAATACGGAATTCATGTGCCCCTTATTTCTCATCTCTACTCTCACACAAACTTATAAACCTTACCGTTGATCATCAACCGAAAATTAACCCAAGAAATATTAGCAAGAATATATAAATTTCGTTACGAGCTACATAATCATGGCCAAAAGTTTGAAACACGTGACATTATTTCTTCTTCTTTTGTCGTCTCTCGTCTTCTTCGTCCCCAGTAATGAGGCTCGTCCCATTATCGAGAGGGAGATCGAGAAAGTGTTGAATGAGTTATACGTCGAAGCAATCAAAACGGGAGGACCAAGTCATGGTGGAGAAGGACATAGTTTAACCTTAGGTGGAATCAAGAAGTCTGGCCCAAGCCCTGGATCTGGAAATTAACCAATTTTTTCCAAAATATATTTTAGAGAATAATGCATGAGTTCATGCTTCTAGGATATTTAATTTATTTTTCTTTTGATTGGATTTGAGGCTAGGATATACTATATTTTTATTCTTTGATTAATTCTTGAATTATTTATTAGGTGTAAGTCCAGATATGTTGTAGTAATTCATTTGTAATGAGATCAAAGACTCTTTTAAGTAGTCTTTATTTTTTTTATGATCAGTACATTATTAAGTATATGGGGATATTGACGTCTTTATTTTGCAGACATATAGTAATTAACTTCTCAGTTCTCTCTTCTGCACTCTTCATTTGATGATTTAAAAGTATGTTTTAATGAGAGCTATACATTTGCTGGACACGTATATATAATCCTAAAAACCTAATAGAAAATTATTGTATTACTACATGGTGCATAACATGATGTATATCAAAGATAGTTAATACAAAAAAAAAAAAAAAAAAAAACTGTCGAAAAACTTAGGGAAAATGACTTTTTTTGTTCTATAACTTTACCTCTTTTTTATTTTCGTCCTGTTGATTTTTAAATTTTAATTTTAATCATGTAACTTTACTTCCTTTTGATTTTCGTCCTGCTGACTTTCAAATTTTAATTCTCGTCCTGTAACTTATATATTTTTTTTATTTTGATCCTACAACCTACTAACCCTTATAGGACTAAAATCATAAAGCGGGACTAAAATCATAAAGCGGTAAAGTTACATGACTAAAATCAAACTTTGAAAGTCAGCAGGACGAAAATCAAAAGGAGGTAAAGTTACAGGACTAAAATCAAAATTTGAAAGTCAGCGGAACGAAAATAAAAAAGAGGTAAAATTACAGGACGAAAAAAATCATTTTTCCTATAACTTACATATGTCGTATTTTTAGTTATATATTTTTTTTTCACTTTTCGTCTTTTTTATTGGAAACTACTATACAAATGAATTAATTTCACACCCTTCTACAATTTTGTTTTAGATGAAACATAATTCTTTCATGGTATCAGAGCAATTTGACTCAAGCCTGTCCACATATCCTGACACACATTTCTACAAGTTCGAACTTTTAGATGAGACAGAATTCTTCCATTTTTGTTGTCAATTTTATTCCTTATGGACTAAGATTCAGAAAAAGTAAAACCGTAAAAGATTAAAATTGGAATTTAAAAAAAAAAAAGCCATACAAGATCAAAACTAAAAATTGGACACGACCTAATTAAGTTATAGGACGTTTTTTTTATATCAACTGTATTGAAATTATAAAATACAAAGTTGAATACTAACCGTAATAAATGGTTAGAGTGATAGGGCCATACCCATAGGGGATATAATAGAATTTTGTATGTGTGTATAACTGTATATACGTATATTCTTTGTTCCCATATTGTCACTCCTTACGTGGTATTGGTCTTTTCCGTTTGATTGGAGGCAGCAGCAAAAGCAATGGACAACCGAAAGTGCCTAATTCAGAAATAATCAAATAATTGCATGAGACAATGAGAATGAGTGTAACCAGGGCATTGATTCATTAACACTTTGTAGGGGTAAGTATTAATTTGTATGGTCTCATGCCATGAGACGGTCTCATACAAATTTTTGCCATTTATAATATATGAATGCAGATAATATATATTATGTTCATTAATTTCCACTAAGAAATCACTTGTACTCGCTCCTTCTACTCACCTCAGTTTCTCCTGAGAAGTCAAATAAAATAAATAGAAAATCATACATATATATCATCCATATATCTGTGGTCAATGAACTCCTTTTTTTTTTTTTTTTTTTTCTTTAAGCCATATAATAGTACCAACATAATTGACCTGTAGGTACGCGTCGGAAAACATGGATATGGATTCTTTCTATTTCCTTTGTATAGATTTCTTGTATATCTTCATTTCGCAAGACTGTTTTACTGACATTCGCCGCCTTCATTCACTTTTTTTTTTTTTTTTTTCATTTTATAAAACTTAAATTTTTATAAACGCAGATTTGTTTTTCTTTTCAGATTTGTGAAGCACAAGCGAAACACAATTTCTTTTATCTTTAATCGTACGTAGTGAATAAATTTAGCAAGTTATTGTTAATTGCCGAAAATCAAAGTTGTTGGTTAAGTAAGATATATATGGATAAATTAAGCTACTAGCTAAGGCATATACAAGTATACAGTGAACCCGCCAAAAGAAAATAATAATAATATTAATAAATATACAATATATTTACATATAATGAACCAATTTTACCGTAAAAATAACTTATGAAATTATTTTATTAAAAGTAATCCATTAAAACAATTAATATCATTTAAAAATATATTTATTGTATCATTTCGTTGGTGTATACAAAAAATTATCTCAGGTCTAAAGCAAAATATTTGTAGTACTAAAGCAAAATATTTGATACCCCTAGCTACAATGAATATTGTGAAAATAACTCTAAAATTATCACAATTAAGGTGCATTTACTTTCTCTCGTAAGATTGGATAATGGTTACATATTCAATATTATTATTTACATTGAATGATGTTTTTTTTTTTAAATTCCTTGATCCGGGGATAATCCGGATTTTTACATAACTGCCTAAATATTAAATCACATCAAAATAGGTGTGATAATTAATTCACACTTGGGATATGATGTACATTTACGAAAATATGCTTTACATCACATATTTTTTCAAATCTTTAAACTCTAGTATTGAGCATATTAGTTTCTGATCAGATCAGAAAGCTTAAAATCCAAATCGCAGGGACAAGGAGAGTATAGGTGATATCAAGGGTTTATACACCAAACAAAAAATATTCAGATATGCTATTTTTTTAATTAACTACATATCAATTAAAATTGATATCAATTGTCAGTGCTCATTCGAAAAGGGGAGGAGGCAGAGTGGGGAGGGGGAGAAAATTCATTATGCGAAAGCGAGTGGTGGTGAAATGTTTTGGAAGGATGGATATTTCTGGGAAGTTTTCACGCACTATACACACTGAAGGAGTTTTAAGGAATGAGAGATTTGAAGGATGGATTTTGAGTGAGACATCTTCCATTAAACATATATGCAGATTCATATTAGGGCTTAGATTGGTAAAAACTCGTTTTATTGTCATATTAGTCATATCAAAATTGATAAAAACTCATTTTATTTCTATTTCAAACTCATCGCTGCCTTATCATTCAATTTGTGCAATTGAATTATTTATCAATTTATAAAGTGTATTTTTATAATATAACATATTTATGGATTTCTATTAATATTTAAAATATAAAAATATTTAAATACAACTGTATCAAATACATAAAATTAAACTATAAATAAGATAAGAAAAACTAATTATGACCTCTTATTTCATCACACATAATCATATCTCACAAAATCCTTATTTCTAAAATAAACACACCAAAAGAGAAACCAACTATCATATAATTAAAACAAAGGCCCAGTTGCCTATACCCACCAAACTATTTAAACCACAAAATTATATTTTTTTTACACTGATATATATAGACTATCAAATTTTGATACATTATACACTAAACTTAAGGTCTAATTGCACTAAACCCATCAAACTATCAAAGATTTTGCACCTAAGTCATCAGATTATATTTTTTCGCACTAATATATACAAACTATTAAATTTTGCCACATAAACTACTTAATTTTTTAGCAAATTTTTTTTCCAAAAAATAAATATTTTATCGCGCACGTGCATTAGAAAATGACATTTTTGTCAAAACTTTTTTATAATTTTGTTATGACTGGAACAAGAAATACACAAAAATCTTCATCACTTCCATCGTCTATCTCTTCGCATCTTCGATATCCGTAAAATTTTGTTTATCACATCTATATTGATTGTAAAACTTATTTATACAGTGTGTATAGAATATTTTTTATATGCTAAGCTAATCAACTAGAGTAACTAACCGCCTAACTAATCTTATAGTACTTTTAGGTGTTTTTGTAGGATGTCACCTTTGATGATAATGCATGGCTCTACTAAAATTTGATAAGCTTTTTTACTTGGGTTTTCTGCTTCTGCTTAACTTGGTAAGTTCAAACAAAAATTTAAATTAACTGATTGATAACAAAAAGCAACATAATTAATTCTTTGAAATTCTTTTCTAGGAGATACGGCGATTCTGTTGAATTATTGTGTTGCAAAAGATGGATAATTAATCCATTAATTAGAGTTATGCAACACATACAAAAAAAAAAAAAAAAATCATTACATGATGCACACTAGCTAAGTCAATGGGTTAGCCTATTAAGCTCGGTCTAGTCGGTCCAAGTCAATGGGCTCGAGTTAATGTTTAGTAATATATACAAATTACTATGCATTACACTTTCAGTCACGAACGCCACTCAAAAGTATATTTCGAATAGTCTACAAGTCAATTTTTTTTTTTTCAATTGTTAGTCAATTTAATTTAAGCCTATTTAATAAAGGCATATTGAATAATAAACATGTATGTATCAATTATCAAGGAAAACTAACGATGACGAAGCTGTTCGACATCCCCAAGATAACTTTCGTATCCCCTGGAAATTTTTCAAAGAATTAACTATGTTGTTTTTTGTTAGAAAAATGGTGTGTTTATTTCGAAACGCTGAAAAAAGGAAAGAAAAGGAAAACACGAAACAAATTCTTGAAAAACCGAGTCTAGGAATAACCTATTCCCGCAAGATCGAATATGCCCGTACAATGCTTATGGTATAATGCGTACGGATCCCCAAAGGTAAAACGGTTTATCTAGTCACACTGGTAGCACTACCGAGTATGAATTTCCGGCGAACTAAATCGGAATTATGAGCTAAACGGGAATTTCTGCAGAGAACGGATTTCGGGAAATTCTGGGTTCGTAAGTGATTCTGGAAAAACTGGACGAAAAGGGGTATATATAGGCGGAAATCCGACCCATTTGAGGGCTGCTGGAGTGGAGTACGTGGTGATCATGGATCACCCACGTTCTGTCGTGGAGAGAAACGCAGTTTCTCAGTCTTGGGAAGCAAGACAGAATATTCCAGATCCTCTGGAGTGTATTAATCAAAATCGTAGGTGTATTAAACATGTTCGTGGGCCGACCCAATTCTAAATGGGCCAACCGAAATGGGCCGACCCAATTCCATACGGGTCACCCGATCCGATTGGATCCAAAAAAAAAAAAAAGGTATTGGGCCATTTTATATTTTTGGTACTCTAAAAATATAGGTATGGCACCAAAGCCCACCCAAAGCCCAATTGCCAAGAACCACGAACCCGGACCCGGGCGCGGGCTCGGGCGGGGCGGGGCGCGCGCGCGTGTGTGGTCCATGGTTAGGGTCCCCATGTTTCCAATGTGGAATGAAACTTCATTTTCCATTTCCCATGGAATTATCCAACACACATGAATAATACTACAACTTCCCAAATTAATTTCTCACTCATCGGAAATCGGTTTTGAGATATTAAATATACCACGCTCATCTACTCCGTGAGTAGAACAACATCGTTAATTTTATTTTCCCAAAAACTAACGTTTTTACTCCTCAAAAAATTGATCAAAGTAAGGATATGAAACCTTTACAAAACCAATTTCCAACAATCCCCCACATGAGTGAGAATTGCACCTATACAGAGTCAAGCTTCTTCGTTCAGCTCATGTGAGACCTCATTGCTTCCGGATAAGTAACCAATGGTTTTGAACTTTCCGTAGTCCAGCACCATCGGGTATACCGGCGGCTTAGTGGACACGATGCCTTGAACTAATCCTCCTTAGTGTATACCTTACAGATAGTGCAGACACAAGTCAGTCTCGATTCCGATTTGTTCTCACGTTTTTGTCCATTTTGGCACTGGACGCCCTTTGTATTCATAAATGTTTGGTCGAAGCGGCCCTCACTTCTCATTTATATAGGTGATCTCCTTTCGAGTATCCCGTCATACTCAGTCCCACATGGACTTATAGGAATCATTAAAAGTCAAAGACTTATCCTTTACCACAACTCACGGGATTTCTAACACTTGACACAGTGCTGTCAGGAATGGTCATGATTTTCAAGTGTTGTACAACTAACATTCACAGCTTAGTTTTCCCTTTTGAACCAAGTTCTTGGGATCTCCAGTCATCATGGTTGGGTTACCACTGTTTCAGTTTTATTTGTGGATTTCAGACCCATTCCCTCTATCAGCTTATTCATTTGATCTCGGTTCAAGCTCTTCGTGAGCGGATCCGCTATGTTATCAATTGATCTTACATAATCAATTGTTATAATACCAGTTGAGATCAAATGTCTAAAGAAGTTATGTCGACGACGAATATGTCTCGATTTTCCGTTGTACATACTGTTCAAAGCTCTACCAATAGCAGCTTGACAGTCACAATGTACCATTACAGATGGTACTGGTTTGTTCCAACAAGGAATGTCTTCTAAGAAATTATGAAGTCATTCAGCTTCTTCACCAGCTTGATCCAAAGCGATGAATTCAGATTCTATTGTGGAACGGGCAATACACGTTTGCTTTGTAGATTTCCACGATACAGCAGCTCCTCCAATAGTGAATACGTATCCACTAGTTGAGAACGAGTCTTTACTATCGGATATCCGATTAGCATCATTGTATCCTTCAAGTACAGCTGGATGTTGCGTGTAGTGTAGCCCAAAGTCAAGAGTATACTTCAAGTATCTCAAGACTCTTTTCAGAGCCTTCCAATGTTCGTGACTTAGATTGCTCGTGTACCTGCTTAGTTTGTTCACAGAACATGCAAGATCAGGACGTGTGCAATTTGTAATGTACATCACGCTTCCAATGATCCTTGCATACTCTAACTGATTCACAGGCTCACCTCGGTTCTTCTTCAGATGAACATTCGGGTCTAATGGTGTTTTAGCAGGTGGATCATCAAATGCTTTGAATTTCTTCAAGACTTTCTCAACATAATGAGATTGTGTTAAAGAAATTCCATTTGAAGTTCTTTATATCTTGATTCCCAGAATCACGTCTGCTAAACCCATATCTTTCATGTCAAAATTTCTTTTTAACATGTTTTTCGTATTAACGATCACATTTGAATTGTTACCTATGATTAACATGTCATCAACATATAAGCATACGATAACAAATCCATTTGGTGTTGTTGATGACCTTTTCTAACTAGGAAGATTAGTGGCTGTTTTTCATCTAATGAAGATCACCAAACAAGAATCAAGATCATAGAATTTGGCTAAGTAAAGCTCAAAGAATAATTTTGCAAGAGTTTGGCTATTTTTTGAATTGTTCTCCCCATTTTCATGTACAAGAATGGAGTATTTATAGACATACAAAGTGGCCATGTGTCACCATCTTGATGGCTTAGCCATTGGATCTTTGCCAAGTGTTAGGACACTTGTACAACATCTACACTATTACTCATTGGATGGGTGCCAAGTGTTAGGACACTTGGTCCATATCTAAGCTAGTGACTCTTGGGATTCCCCATGTTGTACTTGATCTTTGGCACTTCTGAGATGCTCTGGACGGTGACCGGCTGCTCGCTTGTACGTCTCCGTTAGATGTCATGGTCCTTTGCGTTCTGAGCTGTTCGCTCCTCGCTTGGGATCATTTTACGATTCTGCTCGCTCGATTACGTCCTTGTTCGCCCATATTGGCTGGCTTGAACCGCTGGCACAACTGTTCTTTGCAAGGCTGCTCGCCACAATTCTGATTGCCGCATTAGTGCTTTTCTACAAAGCTGTTCGCCTTACGAATCTGCTAGCTCCGCTACGAAGCTGTTCGCTCCACGAGGTTGCTAGCTCATTTGATTTGCTATCCTGTTATCAAGTTTAATGATAATCTTTCGTTGATTAAATGCGAAGTTGTTCGCCCATCAACAATTGCCCCCTAGCTTGGTCTCATGTTGAATGTGGAGTGATCAACTGAGACCAAGCTATAATTTCATCTTCGAATAATGGGCGAGCAGGAAGAGAGTATAGTAAGCTACATGGGCGAGCATCCACGTAGGCGAACAGCAGCGAACGCCCTTTCGTGTCGCGACGGTTGGATTCCCGAGGCACGGAATGCGAGGTGTCGCGTCAGTCACGCGCGACCCCCAATTTGCTCATAGGGGCCTACAGAATTTTGCGAAAATTACATTTTCGACCCAGCCTCATCCTTATAAATAGGTGACTTCCCCTTCATTTCTCTCTTCCTTCTTCCGTCTCTCACGTTTCCGCCATTAACAAACATTTCAAAGCTTTTCCGTCTTCGTGATTCTTGTGCTTGAATCTTCTCTTGTGTCAAATAGATCTTAGTTTTAGAAGGTAATTCATCTTGCATTTCTTTTTTCTACTCTTAATTTCGTGATTTCTGCACTTTTTCCGTATTTCTCGCGACTGTGGGTGTGATTCCGGCCGTGAACCGCCGTCGCGCCGCCGTGCTGTTGATTCTGTTACCATCGTAACTCCTCCATCGCCGGCGTTATCCTTGTATACTACCTCACACTTAGCCAAATCTCTATATCACTTTTTTTTAATGGATTTTTCCCCCTCAAGTTCCTCCCAATCCGGACCCGGGCGAAATCCGGAAAAACGACCCGTAAATCCGGATTCTCCGCGCAGATCTGTTCGCCAAGCATTGGCGAACAACCCACGCACGTTGTTGGTGGACGAAGATATGGACTCCGATGCGAGCTCCATTGTTCGCTCGGTAGAGATGTGCGCCGCTGACCGCTCTGGCGATCAAGAAGAGACTCACCACCCTGCTCGCGAACCTGAGACGTCCTCCGACCTTGGCGAAGACTCTACCGAAGTGGCCGCGGAGATAGAGGGTTCAATCGACCTCGAGGGCGACCAGGCTGATGCTGCTGGCGAGCAGCAAGTTGGCGAGCAAGAAGGTCCTATGCTTTCATGGGAGTTTTTAAGGGAAATCAATTTCCCCATCTCTCAAACTACGCCAGAATCCCGGATCCCAGAAGGAGTTGTTCGCGACAACGAGTGGGCAGACTATTCTGCTCGCTACTCGAAGACTTTTGCCCCCACATCGAGGGTAATCATGAAAGCTCAGGACGGGGATTATGCAGCGAGCAAAGTTACCAGTGTTGTCATTGAGGAGGATCTGGCGAGCATTCGTGCAACATACAAGATTCCTTACGATATTTTCATGTATGTGCCGAAGAAAGGAGAGACTGCTGATCGCCCCCCTCCTGGCTGCACGGCGATCAACTTGGATGTGTTGAACACGGGTTTCCCGCTCCCCGTTCATCCTCTCATTGGCCGCTTCCTATCCGACATGAACCTGGCGATCACCCAAATTACTCCAAATGGTTGGAGTAGTCTTCTAGCCTTCATGACTCTCTTTGGTCTTGAGGGCTACAAGAATAAGATAACAACCGCGGAGATCCTTTACGCCTTGACCATTTCCGAGGATGGTGCTGGATGGTATTACGCCAAAGCGAAAACCGGATTGAAACTCATTGAGGGAGTTCCCAATAAGATTAAGGGTTGGCATTGCCAATTCTTCTTCATTGGTGGAGATTGGCGAGCAGCTGAGGGATTTGCTGGCGGGCAGGCGCGCATCATGTCGCCTGAAGGCTTTGGAAAAATCAAACGTAGGGCTAATTTTGTCTTGCTAGTTCATAAGTAGGACTAATTTTAATCCTTTTCGTTGTTTTGCAGGTCCAAGGAACTTGAAGTGGGGGCACCCCGACATCAGTGACGAGTTCCTCTTTACCTTAGCCATCATCTCTCTTCGCGACGTTGCTAGTCGCGACATACACCATCTCTCGAAGGCTCATTGTCGCAAACTTGCTGGCTTGGTCACGAGTCCTCACCATCTTGAAGCCCAAGCCGTCGTTCCAGAAGGTAACTTTTTATTTTTGCTCGCCAATCATTTTTGCTCGTTCATCATTCTTGCTCGCCTAACACTTGTATTTTTCTTGTCAGATCAACAAGTCACTGTTGCTACCCCAGCTGTGCCCGAGTCATATTATCTACTCGCCAATCGAGTTAAACAGATGGCTGATGCTTCAAGGAGAAAGATGGATCCTCCCCTCGCTATCATGCGTCTCCGGGCCGGAGAGAACCCTTCTGGTCGCCCAGCCGCCGGAGCTGGTCGCCGCAAACCTGCGGCCAAATCTACTCCCTCTCCGCGGGATGTAAGGAAGGATAAGGAGAGGGAAAAAGAGAGGGAGAGGAAGAAGGCGCCGCGAGGCGATGATGCTCGCGGCGATGATCGTGCCTCTAAGCGATCAAAGACTACGGCGGAGGCGAGCAGTGCTGCTCCCCGATCTCCTGCTTCTAAATCCACCTCTTTGGAAGTGGTGGACGAGCAACAGGTAGTCGCTAGCGTGGCGGCGACCAAAACGGTGGTGTACCCCAAGGATCTCTCCTACTTAGGTTGGGATCCTACTAGAATTAAAGAGTAAGTTGTTCGCTTTTTCAGGTTTTGTTGTTCGTCTGAGCTTAGTCGTCATTTTTGTTCTTACTCTTAATTCTTCATTTGGTTAGGTACAAACCGGAGCGTTATCCCGGTCGAGGAACTGCTCTTCACCACTTTGCTGTTGTGAAGGATGCCCCCCCCCCAACTTTCGCGACATTCCCGATGCTCCTGTTCGTCGAGCAGCCGAGATGGTCCCGAGAGCTTGGACCAAATCGGCGAACACCCTTGTCACGGGTCAGACTGTGAGCGACAATGTTCGCCTGATGGCGTATAATGCTAGCCATCAAGTGGTCCAGGCTCAAGTGTTGCTCGATCAAGTTCTGGATCTCGAGCGAACAAACCGCGATTTGGGCCGTCGCGTGGAGAGGATGGACGAGGAAAAAGCCTCTGCCATGAAAGAATGCAAGGCCGAGCATGCTAAGATGCTGGCTTTGATGGAGAGGAAGATGGAGGCCTCGTTAACTGGCGAGAAGAACGCCTTGGAGAAGGCTGAGAAAATGCTGCTGGAGGTGAAGTCCTCAGACTTGAGAGCTGAGAGAGCTGAGAAGGAGCGAGCAGACTTATCTGCTCGTCTGCTCGCTGCTGAGGAGCATGTCAAGAGGCTGGAGGAAGAGCGCCAGAATCTGATCGAATACGAAGTCCATGAGCAGGAAGTGATGGACAAGACCAACTTTGGGTACATCTGTGCCTTTGCGGAATGTTTACGGTCTGTCCACTTCGCCCACGATCACAATCAAGATATTCGTGATGCGGTGAAGGCGGACTTTGTTGAATACGTGAAAAATTATCCTCCTCCTCCTGGCTCAACTTTGTTCGTCTCCGATTTGGCCGACCTCGGCCTTCCTCTGGAAGTCTTTGGCGAGGAAGTCGATATTGCCGCTCCCACTTATGGCGGTCAGTCTGACCCTCCTCCAGCGACGACCAACGCGGTAGCCGCTGATGAGGTTTTCGAAGGGTTGCCTTCGCTTCCCCTGACCCCTATAGACGGGGCTGGTACAAGTGCCCAGGGCGAGCAACCGAGCGCGCCGGCGACCAGAACTGAAGATGCTCCTCCTCCTCTTCCTTGAAGACTTTAGTCTTTTCTTACAATAGGATATGCAACATTTCTGTATTTCTCATTCCTATTGTAAAACTTTTTGATCTAATGATATAAAGATTTTTTTGTTCGTCTACAAGCTTATGCTTCTTCATTTGTCTTTACTTAACTGCTCGTCTCTTTGTTTGTCTTACTTAGTTGCTCGCCTATTGTTTTTTGCTCATGACAGTTAAGTGTTCCTTTTTCTTAAGGTAAACACTTAAATTTTAAAATGGTCATTTGGTTCTTATAGAACTTGACCTTTAGTTGTTTGGGCCATTTTGGTCGCTCGTGGACTTGGCCTTGCATTAATGTGGGCTATTGGTCCGTTATGGACTTAGCCTTATTTTTGCTTTGAATAAGCTTTTCTGTTCGTCTTATAACAGACTTGTATTTTGCTAATTTTTGGGCGAGCAACTAAGTAATTTGGACTCAAGGCTTAAAAACTAAAATTCAACAAGACAAAAGATAAAAACAATTCTGCTCGACCAGTAAGATAAATGCAAATCTGCTCGCTTATAAACTTGCGCAAAAATTTCAAAAATTACAAAAGATCTATTTACAAACTTTCTAAGACTTACAGGACTTCATTGGTAGTACTTCTTGAGTAAAGTTGTATTCCAGGAGTATTGGGACGACTTGCCTTCCATGTCCTCAAGGTCGTATGTGCCGTTGTGCCACTTATTCGTCACCTTGTATGGGCCCTCCCAAGTCGGACCAAATACTCCTGGTGGTATTAAAACTTTTCGGAGTACCAAGTCCCCAATTTCGAATTCTCTTGCTTTTACTTGAGAATTGTAGTACTTTGCTGCTCTTCTTTTGTAAATTGCATTTTTCAATTCTGCTGTTATTCTTTTTTCTTCAAGCAAATCCAACTCTGCTGCCATTGCAGAGTTGTTTGTTTCTTCGTCAAACGCAGCTGTTCGTTTTGTCGGGACTTTTAACTCAATCGGAATTACTGCTTCTGTCCCGAATGCCATTGTGAACGGTGTTTCACCTGTACTTGTTCTGTGGGATACTCGGTATGCCCACAACACCTCTGGTAGCTCTTCTGACCATTTTCCTTGCTTGTCAACCAAACGAATCTTCAGTATATGCTTGATTATTTTATTCACTGCTTCCACTTGACCGTTTGATTGGGGGTGGTATGGTGTCGAGAAATGTTTCTTTATTCCCCATTTTTCGCAAAAATCTCTGATCTCTTTTCCCTCAAACTGCCTTCCGTTGTCCGTCACTATCGCCTGAGGGACCCCGAAACGACAAACAATGTTTTTCCATATAAAGTTGATCATTTTCTCCTGTGTGATCCGCCCGAGTGCTTCTGCTTCCGCCCATTTCGTGTAGTAGTCAACAGCCACCACCGCGTATCGAACATTTCCTTGTCCTGGGGGAAAAGGCCCGATAAGGTCAATTCCCCATTTCGCGAACGGCCATGGACTATTGACTGAAATCAATTCATGTGGGGGTTTGTGAATGTTTGGGGCGAACAATTGACATCTATGACAAGTTCGGGCAATCTTGATCGCATCCTGGAGGAGAGTTGGCCAGTAATATCCTTGCCTTATTGTTTTATGTGCCAAAGCCCGTCCTCCGGCATGATTTCCGCATACACCTTCATGGATCTCTTTCAGTACTGCTTGTCCTTGCCCCCTAGCCAAACATTTCAGAAGTGGGAGCGAGATTCCTCTCTTGTACAACTGTCCGTCCATCATGGTGTATCTTACCGCTCTTTTAACCAACTTGTTAGCTTCGAATGGGTTGTCCGGTTTTTTATCGTTTTGCAAATATTCAACGATCGGCATCCTCCAGTCGTCTTCTTCGAAATCTTCGTCGATCTGATAGATCTTGTAATCTTCGGTTGATGGTTTGGACATTCTTGTTAGCGTCACTTCCGACAATTCTGCTGGTCCGGTGCTGGTTGCTAGCCTGGCTAATGCATCTGCTTGAGCATTATTGTCTCTTGGTATTTGTTCGATGTATATTTGTTCGAACAAAGAGGCCAAGTGAGCAACAATCTTTTGATACAAAGCCATGTCTTCATCTCTTGCTTCATATTCTCCTCGGACCTGGTTGACGATCAATTGCGAATCTCCAAAGATTTGCAACCTTCGTACTCCAACTGCTAATGCTAGGCGTAACCCAACGATCACAGCCTCGTACTCTGCTTCGTTGTTCGTTGTCATGAACTCGAATCGAACAGCTGAAGTAAAAACTTGCCTGTCCGGGCTTATCAAGACTATACCTGCCCCCGATGCTGCATTTGTTGATGATCCGTCAACATACATGTGCCAGGGATGGCTATGCCCTCTCGTTGGATCTTGGGGGAAAGTCAGTTCGACTATAAAGTCTGCTAAAGCTTGCCCCTTGATCGCTGTTCGAGGAACATACGAAATCCCGAACTGACTGATTTCCAAGGACCACTTTAGGAGACGACCAGCCGCATCGGGTCTGTGCAGTATTTGCTTGAGTGGGAACGTTGTCAACACTTCCACCTGGTGGTCGAAAAAATATGGACGAAGTTTCCTGACACTCATTACCAGCGCATATGCTAGCTTTTCTGTTGGTGAATATCTGAGCTCTGCTTCGTGCAAGGCATGACTTACATAGTAGATGGGCAGGTGGAACTTTCCTTCTGCACGAACGAGCACTGAACTGATTGCTACCTCTGAGGCCGCCAAATACAAGTATAACTTTTCCCCTGGGATTGGCTTGGCAAGAATTTTTGTATCGCTGAGGTAATCTTTCAGCTGCTCGAACGCTTGTTGACAGGCGTCTGTCCATTGAAACTTTCCTTTCTTGATGGCCTCGAAGAATGGCCTGCACTTATCTCCGGATCTCGAGACGAACCTGTTCAAGGCTGCTAGACATCCAGTTAGTCGTTGGACTTCTTTTACCGATCTAGGTGGTTGCATTTCCATGATTGCTTTCACTTTCACTGGATTTGCTTCAATTCCTCGTTGACTAACCAGATGTCCCAAGAATTTCCCAGAATGGACTCCGAAACTGCTTTTCTTGGGGTTCAACTTCATATTGTAGGTCCGAAGTATCTCAAATGTTTGAGCCAGGTGCTGCAAGTGATCTTCCTTTTTTGAGCTCTTGACAACAATGTCGTCCACATATACTTCCATCGTCTTCCCGATGTGATCATCAAACATCTTGTTGACCAGCCTCTGATATGTAGCTCCAGCATTGATTAGCCCAAATGGCATTCTCTTCCAGCATAGCAAGTTCTTGTTGGTATAGAACGCAGTGTGTTCTTGATCATCGGGATGCATCGCGATTTGATGATATCCTGCGAATGCATCCATGAACGTTAGCAGCTCATGTCCGGCGGTGCTATCAACTAGCTGGTCAATGTGAGGCAATGGGAAGTTGTCTTTCGGGCAGGCGGCGTTAAGATCTGTGAAATCGATGCAGAGTCTCCATGCTCCAGTTGCTTTCCTGACCAAAACTGGATTTGCCACCCATTGCGGGCATAACGCTTGTTTGATTAAGTCGTTATCCAGCAGCTTTTTGACTTCCACGTCAAGCGCCTCGTATTTGTCGGGTCCAAATTTTCTCCTTTTCTGATGGACTGGCCTCTTCCCCGGGTCGATGTTGAGTCTGTGACAGGCATGTTCGGGGCTGATGCCCACCATGTCTGCATGCGACCATGCGAACACATCGAGGTTTGCTTTAAGAAACTCAATCATGTTGGTCCTGTACGGCTCTGGTAGCTCGGACCCTATGAAGAGTTCTAAGCCCTCTTGGTTCGGGTCGACTTTTACAGTTTCCAACTCTTCGACTGGGGTAGCCCTCCGTTTCTGGCCTTTCCATCTGGGGTCAATAATGGGCCCTTCTGTCTTTGGCTCATCTTCGGTCTCCATCGGTTCTGCCCCCAGTCGTGGCTCGATGTCCTCTGCATCGACGTTCATTGCCCTTGCTTGTTCTTCCTCGTTGCTAGTAGTAGCAGCTTCTGTAGCTCCTGTTTGGGCGAGCTGCTCGTCTTCGCGTTCCTGCTCGTCCTCGTCCAACTGTGCGCCTTCGCACATCTGTTCGCTCATGCGCATCTGTTCGTCTATGCATAGTTGTTCGTCGCTGCGTGACTGCTCGTCGACTTCCATTATTTCAGTATCAACGGAAGTCATGGCCTCGCTATCATCTCCGTCCTTGTCTGAGCACTTGTCTGCCATGTTGACTTGGTGATCCTGCAACTGTATTTGCAACAGACACGCGCGAGCTTTCTTCTGGTCTCCTTTGACTGTACCTGCACCCTTCTTTGTTGGAAATTTTAGACAATAATAGTACGTTGAAACAGCTGCTTTAAATTCATGCAAGAAAGGACGGCCGAGGAACCCGTTATAAGTGGACTGTTGGTCTACAACCAAGAAGTCTACCATTCTATTCATTTTCCTCTCTGGGTCCTCGACTGATACAAGCTCAACTGCCAACGTAACTATTCCTAGCGGGGTGGTTACAGCATTTCCAAAACCCACAATCTTGTGATTACAATCTTTGATGTACTCAGCACAATCTCCTAGCTGGTCCACCGTGCTCTTGAACAGGATATTCGTGTAGGAACCAGTGTCGACAAGTAGACGATGCACCTTTGTCCCCATGATATTGGCGCAAATGACCAATGAGTCGTTGTGGGGAGTAAGTATCCCGTCTAAGTCTTTCTCTGAGAAAGTCAGGTCCCCTGTTCGTTTGGTCGATGGATTTACACCCACTTCCATTACTTGATTTACTGCTCTCAACTCTGCCTTCCTCTTTCTTTTCGACATAGGTGGTCTCCCATCAGAACAACCACCTACTGGCCCAGTGGGTTCCAGCATTAGGATTTCCGGGATATGCCTTGCTGGGGCTGCTGGGACCTTCCTTCCCCTCTTACCAACTTTGCTTGGTTGGTCATCACTATCTTCGTCATCCGAACTGGATTGTACTGGCGCCCTTGGTCTTTTACCTGGTTCCCTCTTCACGAATTCGGACAGCTTCCCTTCCTCATAGAACCTCCACAACTGCTTCAATAGATCTCGGCACTCGCTCGTGAAGTGGCCGATGTTCTGATGATAAGCACAGTATTTGTTCGGGTTCAGCTTTCCTCTCTCTTGCCTTATCTTCCGCGGCTCTGACAACATTTCCCTGTCCTTAACGTTGTTGTACACAGCATCCACGGACATAGTAAGGACTTGACTCAATTTTTCTTTCAACTCAGCTCCATCATTGAATGACTTCATGTTCTTCGGAGCTTTGTAATCACTTCCTCCTGACTTCTTGTTAGACTTTTTCGGATCAGTCTTGTCTCCCATCTCTCGGTGTAAGGCCTCCTGCATTGAAACGTGAATTCCCGCTTTGTGTCTGAACTCTGTGTATGTTTTCGGGCAAGTCAGATGCATTTCCTTCCACAGATCAGTTCCTTTCTTTAAACCAGCCATCACTGCCACAATTTTCGTGTCTTCACTCACCATCTCGCCCTCCAGTAATACTTTATCAAATCTTTCCAGAAATTGCTTGTCAGACTCCTCGTCTCCCTGCCTAATATCTGCTAGACGGTGTCTGTGGGTCAAGTAAGACCCGGCAGTTGAGAAGTGGGACAGAAACTCTTTGCTTAGTTGGGCAAATGAATTGATAGAGCCAGGCGCCAATGATGAAAACCATCTGTGCGGGCCATCTCCTAGGGTGAGTGGAAAATTTCGGCATTGTGTGGCGTCGGTTGCCCCCATCGAAATCATAAAATCCGAATATTTTGTCGCATGAATGCGGGGGTCCGACGTTCCCTCATATAAATTGATGGCTGGGAACTGTATCTTCTTCTGGATCGGTGCACTGAGGATAGACGGAGATAATGGTGAAGATGGGAGAACGGTTGATCCGACACCTCTCTGGGATTCCAACTGTTTCTGCAATTCTTCGATTGCCTTTCTCATTTCCTGCAATTCATCTGGGGGAGTTCTCCCGATGGAAGGCTGTTCATCGTGATTGGGTTCAGTGACCTCTTCACGATGCAGTCCCTTGCCAACGGGACGTTTCTCCTGAGTTGTCTTCCTAGCAGCGTTGCTAGCTCCATTTGGCCCTAGTCGGCCAAAAGCTGACCTCCGGATTCGGTCCTGCACTGATGGGCGAGCAGGATGGTGTGATCGCTCCTCATGCCTTCGTGATGGTTCCCTCCTATTTATATTCCTTGCTCCTAATCTCTCCAATGCACTGGTTCGAGACGTACTTTTGCTTGACTCATCTGCTCGACTTGGTGATGATTCTCCTCTGCTTCCTAGACGTTCGCTCAGTGGAGCTTTTCCTTTATTTCTGCGAACTTCCTCGCTGTCGGCCTCGTCCCGACGTGCATCTTCTCTCATTTTACTCCTTTGTTCGCCAGTACGCTCCTGCTCGCCTGTTCGTCTAGTCGTCACAGGTGCTCTTGACGGTCCTGCTATATGTCGATTTTGCAAGGATTGAAGAACAGCAATGGTTTTTGCTAACTCTTCGGGATTTTGAGCAAGAGCTTCAACTTCTGGTGGAATCGTGTCAATAGTGACTTGTATATTCCTCTGCGAAGTTGCTCTCACTGTCCGTGCATGTCCTTCGGTGGAAGAAACCCTAGTTCTTGGTCTACGACTTGGAGATATGCTCGAATGTCGTTCTTCTTGCGATCTAACCATCTTGGCTATCGAAATGTGGGTAAATAAGCAAATGGATGAAGTAATCTTGTACTTACAGGCACCTTTTCCAAGGATTACTAGCCTTGTGTGTGATTGTAAAGGTTTGAAAACCCTAGTTCATGCACACATGCATTGAAATCCTTAAAGTGTTGTAAATCTTTGTCCTAAGACTATGCACTTTTGTTTTCCGGCAGCCTCACTCCGGATTCCGGCGAAATTATGCAGATTCCGGCGGTAGTCTTCAACCTTTCTTCGATTTTTCCTACAATCGAAGGTTCGAACCCTTCTTCTAGCGCCAATTGTTGATGACCTTTTCTAACTAGGAAGATTAGTGGCTGTTTTTCATCTAATGAAGATCACCAAACAAGAATCAAGATCATAGAATTTGGCTAAGTAAAGCTCAAAGAATAATTTTGCAAGAGTTTGGCTATTTTTTGAATTGTTCTCCCCATTTTCATGTACAAGAATGGAGTATTTATAGACATACAAAGTGGCCATGTGTCACCATCTTGATGGCTTAGCCATTGGATCTTTGCCAAGTGTTAGGACACTTGTACAACATCTACACTATTACTCATTGGATGGGTGCCAAGTGTTAGGACACTTGGTCCATATCTAAGCTAGTGACTCTTGGGATTCCCCATGTTGTACTTGATCTTTGGCACTTCTGAGATGCTCTCGACGGTGACCGGCTGCTCGCTTGTACGTCTCCGTTAGATGTCATGGTCCTTTGCGTTCTGAGCTGTTCGCTCCTCGCTTGGGATCATTTTACGATTCTGCTCGCTCGATTACGTCCTTGTTCGCCCATATTGGCTGGCTTGAACCGCTGGCACAGCTGTTCTTTGCAAGGCTGCTCGCCACAATTCTGATTGCCGCATTAGTGCTTTTCTACAAAGCTGTTCGCCTTACGAATCTGCTAGCTCCGCTACGAAGCTGTTCGCTCCACGAGGTTGCTAGCTCATTTGATTTGCTATCCTGTTATCAAGTTTAATGATAATCTTTCGTTGATTAAATGCGAAGTTGTTCGCCCATCAACAGGTGTATCTTTCACATACACACATTTGTCACATTCGTTAATTCAAAATCCATTTGTTAACATAATATTGTCAAATTTCAAATGCCATTGTACAGGAGCTTGCTTAAGTCCATACAACGACCGAACGAGTTTACAAACTTTTTTCTCGCTCCCGGGTACAACATAACCCTCTGGTTGATCCATGCATATCTCAGCATCCATCTCTCCATTAAGAAAAGCGGTCTTTACATCCATTTGGTGTATTTCGAGATTGTGCAAAGCAGCAATCGCGATAAGTACACGAATGGATGTAATCCTTGTAACTGGAGAGTAGGTGTCAAAGAAATCATGTCCTTCTCTTTGTTTAAAACCCTTTGCAACCAAACGGGCTTTATACTTGTCAATAGATCCATCTGATTTGTACTTTCTTTTAAGGATCCACTTACATCCTAAGGTCTTGCAACATTTAGGGAGGTCAACCAACTCCCATGTATGATTTTGCAGAATTGAATCATATTCACTGTTTATTGCTTCTTTCCAGAGAGATGCATCTGGTCTGGAAAGAGCTTCTTTGATAGTCCTAGGTTCTTCTTCTAACACATACGTGATGAAGTCTGGACCATAGGTCTTATCAATTCTAGCTCGTTTACTGCGTCTTGGTTCTTCACTCTGCTGAGTGGAAGGACCTGCAGCTCCACTTGATTCTTCATGAGTTCGTTTATTTGAACTCACTTCTTCTTATTCCCTAGATGGGAACACATTTTCAAAGAATACAGCATTCCTTGATTCTATTGTAGTACCTACTGTCATATCGGGTATTTCTGATTTATGAATCAAGAACCGATAGGCACTACTATTGAAGGCGTATCCTATAAAGATTCCATCGACCGTCTTAGGTCCGATTTTCACTTGTTTAGAAAGTGGCACTTCAACTTTAGCCAAACACCCCCACACTTTGAGGTATTTGTATGAAGGTTTGCGATTTTTCCACAACTCATAAGGTGTCTTATGTTGAGTCTTAAGTGGAATTTTATTTAAAATGTGGTTAGCTGACAGAATAGCTTCCCCCCACATGTTCTGAGGTAAACCCGGGCTGATTAACATTGCGTTCATCATCTCTTTCAAAGTTCGGTTTTTCCTCTCCGCAATACCATTCGATTGAGGTGAGTAGGGAGATGTCGTTTGATGTATGATGCCGAATTCGGCACATAATTGTTCAAACGGAGCCACGTACTCTCCACCTCTATCACTACGAATTGCTTTAATTGTAGTGTTCATTTGATTCTCTACTTCACTTTTATAATTTTTAAAAGCTTCGATAGCTTCATCTTTACTTCGAAGTAAGTAAACGTAGCAGAATCTTGTGCTATCATCAATAAAAGTAATAAAATACTTTTTTCCACCTCTAGTTTGCACAAATTTTAAATCACATACATCAGTGTGAATTAATTCTAGAGGAGTAGTGTTCCTTTCAACTGACTTAAATGGTAATTTAGTCATCTTTGCTTCTACACAAATTTCACATCTTTTGGATGTATCAACATTCTCAATTTTAAGTAAATCTAAATTTACTAATCGTTTTATAGATTTTAGATTAACATGTCCTAATCTAAAATGCCATAAAGAGGAACACTCAACGATATAAGCAGAAGTAGAAGCATTCTCATTAATAATAGTGTTTTTGCCATCACGGCTTACAGTCATCACAGACATCTTGAAAAGGCCCTTCTCGAGGTAACCCTTTCCTAGGAAGATGTCAAACTTGCTAAGTACAACGCCATTTGACTCAAACGCTAACTTAAACTGACTACTAACTAAAAGTGACCCCGAAATCAAATTCTTCCGGATGTCCGGGACATGCAGCACGTCCTTCAGTTTCAGCTCCTTTCCCGAAGTCAGTTTGATTACCACCATCCCTACACCAGCCACTTCAGACGAGGCTTGGTTGCCCATGTAGAGCTTTCTCCCTTCAGCAGGAGAATAAGTGGAGAAGACAGACTTCTCCGAGCAAACGTGGCAAGTGGCACCAGTGTCCACGAACCAACTCTTCTTGTTGTCCACCAAGTTGACCTCGGTCACCACAGCGGACATGTCCATCTCCGTAAGCTCACGTTCAGCAACGTTCACGGAGTTCTTCTTCCCTTTGTCTTCTTTCTTGAGCCGACGACAATCAGCTGCCTGATGGTTGGGTTTGCCACAGTTGTAGCACTTCCCGCTGAACTTCTTCGGGGCAGGAGCAGCATCAACAGCCTTGCTTTTGCCCTTGTCGTCTTGACGCTTCCTTTTCTTTGATGGTTCGCCTTTCTCCATCAGGTTAGCTTTGGCCTCGATGGAAGCAGTCGAGCCCCTCTTTTCTCTTTTCTTGTTATCCTCCTCGATCCGGAGTCGGGTAACAAGGTCCTCCATCGTCACTTGCTTTCGCTTGTGCTTGAGGTAGGACTTGAACTCCTTCCAAGAAGGAGGAAGTCTGTCAATCACAGTAGCCACCTGAAAGGCTTCAGGAAGCTCCATCCCTTGCACTGCAATGTTGTGGAAGATCACTTGCAGCTTCTGCACTTGCTCGACAACAGATTTGTTGTCCTCCATCTTGAAGTTATACAAAGTGGAGACGACGAACTTGCTAGTTCCTGCGTCTTCAGTCTTGTACTTCTTCTCCAAGGACTCCCATAGAGCTTTGGAAGTCGGGTACTCATCGTACACATCACAGAGGGCATCAGACAACTCATTTAGAATGTAGTTCCTGCAGTGATAGTCATCGTGGATCCAAGTATCATAAGCAATCCTGGTCTCACGATCAGCATCTTCAGCAGGAGCATTCGGACAATCCTCCTTGATGTATTTCACCAAAGAGATGGTGGTCAAATAGAAGTGCATCTTCTTTTGCCACCATTTAAAGTCATTTCCCGAAAACTTTTCGGGTTTCTCCCATTTTACTACCACCGGCCTAACAGTCCCTTGAAGGGAGGTCTGGTTGGTTGTCAAAAGTGGATTGACTCCGGCATTTCCTACAAAAGGATTGCCGCCAACATTTCCCACGAAGGGATTAGCACTTGAACTTCCCACAAAGGGATTAGTGCTAGTGGTTCCCACAAAGGGATTAGCATTTCCCACGAAGGGATTGCCATTAGTTTGGTTTTTCATCCATTCGGCAAAAAAGTTGCCAAAATTCCCAAACTCGAAAGGGGGTATAGTAGTTGGATTACCTGGGGTGATTTCCTTGGAAGGATCAGGATTACCAACCTTATAAGGATCGTCTTTGGTCGGTGAAGACAAGTCCATCTCGTTATCAGAGTTATGGTTCGACATATCAGTATCTCGAAATAAGAAAACTATTCGATCTTGCGATTGTTAGAAAAAAGGTGTGTTTATTTCGAAACGCTAAAAAAAGGAAAGAAAAGGAAAACACAAAACAAATTCGTGAAAAACCGAGTCTAGGAATAACCTATTCCCGCAAGATCGAATACGCCCGTACAGTGCTTACGGTATAATGCGTACGGATCCCCAAAGGTAAAACGGTTTATCTAGTCACACTGGTAGCACTACCGAGTATGAATTTCCGGCGAACTAAATCGGAATTATGAGCTAAACGGGAATTTCTGCAGAGAACGGATTTCGGGAAATTCTGGGTTCTTAAGTGATTCTGGAAAAACTGGACGAAAAGGGGTGTATATAGGCGGAAATCCGACCCATTTGAGGGCTGCTGGAGTGGAGTACGTGGTGATCATGGATCACCCACGTTCTGTCGTGGAGAGAAACACAGTTTCTCAGTCTTGGGAAGCAAGACGGAATATTCCAGATCCTCTGGAGTGTATTAATCAAAATCGTAGGTGTATTAAACATGTTCGTGAGCCGACCCAATTCTAAATGGGCCAACCAAAATGGGCCGACCAAATTTCATAGGGGGCACCCGATCCGATTGGATCAAAAAAAAAAAGGTATTGGGTCATTTTATATTTTTGGTACCCTAAAAATATAGGTATGGCACCAAAGCCCACCCAAAGCCCAATTGCCAATTGCCAAGAACCACGAACCCGGACCCGGTCCCGGGCGGGGGGCGCGCGCGCGTGTATGATCCATGGTTAGGGTCCACATGTCCCAATTTAGAGAACATGAATAATTTCCTACTTATATACAAGACAATCTTCTTGTAATTTTCCAATGTGGGATGAAACTTCATTTTTCATTTCCCATGGAATTATCCAACACACATGAATAATACTACAACTTCCCAAATTAATTTCTCACTCATCGGAAATCGGTTTTGAGATATTAAATATACCACGCTCATCTACTCCGTGAGTAGAACAACATCGTTAATTTTATTTTCCCAAAAAACTAACGTTTTTACTCCTCAAAAAATTGATCAAAGTAAGGATATGAAACATTTAAAAAACCAATTTCCAACAGGCATATTGAATAATAAACATGTATGTATCAATTATCAAGGAAAACTAACGATGACGAAGCTGTTCGACATCCCCAAGATAACTTTCGTATCCCCTGGAAAATTTTCAAAGAATTAACTATGTTGTTTTTTGTTATTAATTAACTAACATCAAATTTTTGTTTGGACTTACCAAGTTAATGCAACAACAGATAGCTTGAGTAAGAAGCTTATCAAATTTAGTAGATTCATTATTGTCAAAAAGGGTATAAGGGGTATTTCATTGACAAATTAGAGGTGGGACAAGTGCCACCCATTGCCTCTCTACGTATGTCCACCAGTGGTGAAGACATTTAAGCATTCATAATTTTCAAAACTCTGACCTACTGTCCTATTTTGTAAAGACACACTAAAAAAAACATTGTTTTGCGATGGAATTTGCGATGAAAAATCCATAGCAAACAGTGTTTTGTGACGGATTTTGCGACGGACACGTATCCGTTCCTAAAACAGCCGTAGCTAATTTTTGCGACGGATTTTGGCCGTCCGTCGCAAATTAACGACGGATCAATCCGTCGCAAAATTGGCGGGTCATACCCGATCGGGTCGCACAAAATTTGCGACGGCCATTGGTCCGTCGCAAATGTTTATATATTTTTTTATTATTTTTTTCTGTTATAATTTGCGACGGACTGTTTTCCGTCGCAAAATTCAAATTTTGCTACGGAATATGGCCGGCGCGGACCACTGGGCCACCCGGCCCATTGCTTATTATATGCGGCTCACCTTCTATATTAGTCTTATTAGGCCTTGAACAATTAATCCAAATTTGCGCCCAAGGGGAATCGAACACGGGACCTCTTGTGCAAGAGGAGGGGGCGCGCGCCACTAGGACACTTGCTACTTTCGTTCATTTTTATGCAATTAATTGTATATGTATTCAAATTAAGTCATTTTTTTTATAATTCACCAAATTAATTTCTTTTCGTATCTAATTTGTTTATAAAAATATTTTGCCCAACTATTTTTTTTCATAAAATTATTTATTTCGACAATGCATAATTTTATAATTCGTTCATTTGTACACAATTAATTGTATATGTATCCAAATTGACTCATTTTTTTTTTCAAAATTCACCAAATTAATTCATTTTCGTTTCTCACTTGTTTTTATAAATTTTGTGGTCATTTAATCTTTTTTTTGGTAAAATTATTTATTTCGACTCCGTTTAAATTTATAATTCGTTCATTTGTACACAATTAATTGTATATGTATCCAAATTGACTCATTTTTTTTCAAAATTCACCAAATTAATTCATTTTCGTTTCTCACTTGTTTTTATAAATGTTGTGGTCATTTAATTTTTTTTTGGTAAAATTATTTATTTCGACTCCCGTTTAAATTTATAATTCGTTCATTTGTACACAATTAATTGTATATGTATCCAAATTGACTCATTTTTTTTTTCAAAATTCACCAAATTAATTCATTTTTATTTCTCACTTGTTTTTATAAATGTTGTGGCCATTTAAATGAAACTCACGAGGTATATAAATGAAACACACGAGGTATATAAATGAAACTCACGAGGTAATAATAGAACAACATGATCTAAGATCATGTATATGTTTGCTTCAAGTAATTAATTAATTAACACTGAATTAGTAATATCTTTGTTGAAATACTATTTTGTAGCATCATTCCCGGTCACAAGGTTTCCGCCATTATTACAGAGATAATGAGGGATAATCTAGAGGAGAACGCAATGAAGTTCAAACTCGTCTCGTCGCAACGGAAGCAGTACTACTTGGATGAGTTTCGATTAGGTTAAAAATATTTGCATATATATACCCGAAACTCATCCAAGTAGTACTGCTTCCGCTGCGACGAGATGAGTTTGAACTTCATTGCGGTCTCCTCTAGATTATCCCTCATTATCTCTGTAATAATGGCGGAAACCTTGTGACCGGGAATGATGCTACAAAATAGTATTTCAAAATTGTCACTGTCATTGCCCTCCTCGACTCGCCTCCTCATCCCTCAGAGGCTGCTGACTGTCATTGCCACTGCCTTGTCCGCTCATCTATAACAAAATTCACGAATATTATTCGAAATACTTATATATTTTTCACTAATATTACTAAACTAAAATCAAACAACTAATATTATTCAAATTACTCAACTAAAACAACTAATACATAATTCAAACTACCTACTCAACTAAATTCGATCAACTAAATTAAAATCAATCAACTAATATTATTTTGTAAAATTATTAAACTTAAATCAAGCAACTAATATTATTTAAAATCATTAAACTAAAATCAAACAACTAATATAATTCAAATTACCTACTCAACTAAATTCAATCAACTAAATTAAAATCAATCAACTAATATTATTTTATAAAATTATTAAACTAAAATTAAAAATATAATATAAACTTAACAATTCAACTAAAATCAATTCTAAACTTAACAAATTATAACATGCTTTGAAATTAAATTTTAAACGATAAAAATGAAGAAAACTTACGATTTAATGAAGAACGAGCACTCGGTGGGGATGGATTGACTCTACAGCGACTGCACCCGACTTCTCCTTCCTTTTCCTCTCTTTTTTCTCCTCCTCCTCTTCTTCTTCTTCTTCTCTCTATTTTTCCGCCAGCGTCGCTGCTCTTATAAGGAGGGGGGGGGGGGGGGGGGGGGAGGGGGGAATTTGCGACGGACAGGTTTTCGTCGCAAATTGCGACCGTTAAACTCCAAACGGCGTCGTTTTTGCAGCCGTCGCAAACTTGAAAATTAAATTTTTGCGACCGTCTTTCCGTCGCAAATAAGTCAAACGCGACGTTTCCCAAAAAATCACGCAAAACTGGATCAGATTTGCGACGGATAGTCCGTCACAAATTCGAAGTTAATATTTGCGACGGACTCCACCGTTGCAAAATCAGTCAAATGATCTGTTTCCCTAACGGTCACTTTTAAACGGGTCGTTTTGCGACGGAGAAGGCCGTCGCAAATTTCAATTTTGACTTTGTGACGACCTATTCGTCGCAAAATTTGTCGGTGTGCAACGAAGGTGGTGGACCCTAGAATTTGCGACGGTCTTGCCCGTCGCACATTTTGCGACGGCAGTTCAATGCCGTCGCAAATGTTCTTTTTTTCCGACGACCGTCTAAAATCCATCGCAAATAGACGAAATTTGCGACGGATTGGTGTCCGTCGCAAATATTCCATCGTTAATCACTGTCTTTTTTGTAGTGACATAGTGTTCATCAAAAGCCGGCTTTAAATGATATAAAAAACAAAAAAAAGGCTCATTATGAGTACATCGGTCTTGCTTGGTATATTTATGGTCTTTGTAACTTGAATATGTTGTAATCGAGACCTCTTTTACCAATTGATTTTGGTTGGTGTTCAACAAGATGTATTTGAAGGATTCATGTGTGGTTGAACTGTTTTGTTGAGTTTAAACCATATTATATATCGCCGACATTTTTTTACTATAAGGAGGACTTTTTTTCTTAGCTAGAAACTCGAGATACTAAGTATGGTTTGAGGCACTGCTCTAGCCCGATTCCATATTGATTTTTCTTTTCCTTTAATTAGTAGATGGATGTCAATACGTAAAAGATCAACTAGTAATAGTTAATAAATTATTGATTTTATTTCAGTCGTTTTCACTGTTATGAACAAATAAAATAAAAAAATCAAAACAATTTAAACTTTGTTCCACATAACTTAAAAGATATTATATATCTCTCTTTCAAAGACTTTAATTATACTATTAATTTTGATTACCTACTTTATAAAATAAGATTTTTTTTATTTTATTTTTTTTGACAAACAATAGGAAATATTTGCACTACTAAGTATATCAATTATTCCGTTGATATTTTGAAGAATTATAGATTGGTATGTAATTTTTTTTTTTTTTTTTTGGTTGATTTTGAAGAGTCCCATTTTGATAAGTAAGAGCCTTATATACTACACTTATATAGAAGAAAATGTGAAAAATAACTTAGTTGATCAGCTTGTAAGCAGAATGAACAAACCAAGGACACTGTGGAAAAGATGTAACTTTGCAGACGTGGTTAAGGAGCAAGTCTGTTTGTTCACTTGTATGCATGAATGTTAAGTGTTATCTGATGATCATATTTGATGAGTTCCGTGTTATTTCTTTGATTCTGCCGTTCCCAATGTAGTGAAGAACTCTATGTAGTTGGTCAACGAATAACCGTTGCCTCGTTCTGGAGCTACACAGCTTCCTATTTGACGGGGAAGGAAGAAAGGAAGGAAAAGTATAGGGTAGGGAAGGAAAGAGGAAGGGTTGTGCGTGGAGGGGAGAGGCTGCGCAGAAATGAGGAAAGAGGGATAGAAAAATTATAATTGTTTAGGAAAGGGGTAGAAATGATTTTTTTCTTAGGGGTAGTACTAGTATATTCATTCAATAGGTAGTATTTTTTATCTGGGTAATACCTTAACTAAGGAGGCTAGTGCAAATAACGTGGACCTTAAAATTAGATCGTTGATAGAGGGAGTGGCCGAGTTCTGCTAAAATAAGTTTTCAACTCGAAATAGGCCCAGGCTAAATATCCCTCCAACTAATGGAGATACACCTCCGTCTAAATTCACCTATTCATTTTAATTGGTACTAATAGATACACAACATTTATAATATCATGGATTAATAACAATGGGGGGCACACTTTGCCCCCATAACACAAATAAGGGCACCACTTTTTAAAAAATACAAGGAAGGGCAAAATACTACCCCAAACCACCCTCACTTTTCTGACCACATCCCCTGCCCCAATAAAGCTGTGATTTGACTGATGACATCAGTCACATTTTTAACGTGCAATTTTAATAAAATTATGCACACACATAAATTATTAGTATTTTTTAAGGTGTGCATTTTTAATAACATTTTGCACCACACTGCGATGTGATTGATTATTCATCAATTTTTTTAAAAGTGTGCATTTTTTATAACATTTTGCACATAATTATAATTGTTTATCAAGTTATTTGGGTGTGTAATTTAAATCATTTTTCAAGCACAAACATATTAACTGATGTTTTTCAAAGGATATACGAGTGTGCAAATTAAGTGTATTTTTGCTCATACATAACTAGTGCTACATTTCATTTGTTTATTACAAAAAAAACACTAATTTAATTACAAAAATTGGGAACTACATATCTAAAATTAGATATATAAATTCAAATTAAATTTTAATTACATATTCAAAGCTCACTCGGCATATTTTCCCAAATGCAAAAAATTAAAAAAAATGCACACTTCGAAATATACAGAGGGTGTCGTTTTCATTTCTTCCTCACTTCAATCTGCAAATAATGAGAACAGCCAACTGTGAGGACCATCACCATTACAAAAATCTAATCTAATCATCAAATATTCATTCATCGACACACTAAAATCCATGAATAAATAGAAATTAGGCATACTAAAATCCATAAATAAATAGAAATTAGGAACCAACACTGAAATGATATTTAAAGGCTTATCGCCATTCTTATGCATGCATTTATTTTTCCGATTACACAAGGATTGAACGAATTGATGTCTTGTGCCTAAATAATCTAATTCAAATGGAGATTTAAAAATACAGATCCATTAATTCTTACCTTGTCGGCGGCGAATCTGAGGTAGAGGGATGATGGCGACTCATAGACGGAATTGGGCGAGACCGGAAGGACTCACGGCAGCGGATCTGGTGCACACCAGAATTCTACCGCCTCGGCCTTGAGGGTCGGCGAAAATTTGGAAGAGAGACTCCAAACGGCGCCGATTTAGGAGGAGTTTTCAGATCGCACAAATATGAAATAAATCTGAAAGGGCGACTCAATCGGTATTTGATGGAGGGATGATGACAATGGGACTCCATGCGGCGGTGTTGGATGGAAGCAGTGGTGCTCGGTGCTCGGTGCTCGATGGAAGAGGGACAATTTAGGAGAGAGAGAGGGAGGGGTTACGGTGGAAGGGGCAGAGAGAGAGAGAGAGAGAGGGGGGGGGGAGTGGGTGGCTGAAATGAAAAATGGGAATAAAAATGAGAGTGGTCGTATAATTGGGGAGAGAAAGAGGTGAGGGGGGTGGGGGTTTGGGGGTGGCTGAAAAATTGGGAAATGGGAGAGAAAAGGGGAAATTGGCAGTAGGTGGGGTGGGTATGTGGGCTATTTGCCCTTCATTGTATTTTTTCTAATGGGTCTGCCCCAATTTGTATTAAAGCCATGATATTTGCCCTTCCATGTAAATGTCCCTAATATCATTTATACCCTTATTAATAAAAGAAAAAAATTCAGATAAGTAGTATTCGATAAACTGTTCCCAAAATTAACACAATACTTCGGCAAAATATTTCCAAAATATTAACCAGATTTTGAAAATTAATTAACCATTCAAAATTTCGGCAATTGGTGTTCGAAAATATGTAAAACTTTCGACTAACCAGGTCCGAAAACTGGTTTGGCGGAATTTTGAAAAGAAAAAATGCGCAAATGACAATCATTCAACTTTCAGTGTCGTTCAGTGTCTAAAATATCAATATCTCGTACATAAATACACATAATATAAACAACTAACAACTTTCAACATTTTAAACTAGGGTTTATACATTAAAGAGAAAACCTATGAAATATATAAGGGACAAAAAAAAAAAAACACATACATAGGAAGGTTGGAATGCTCTCATTTTCACCAGAATCTAGTTTAAAAACATGAATTAATCGTTGTTGTGTCGTCTGATCGTATTACGATGGAACATGATCAATTCACTACAAAAAAATACCTTATTGACGAGGGAAATTAAAGAGGGAAATGAAGCCCTCAAAAGTAAAGAGGGAATTCACGAGGGTATCTTTTGGACGAGGGTTTTAAAGTGGGTATTATTTCCCTCTTCCCTGAAAAGGGAACTAACGAGCAAACGTGGGTCCCAGAGTCGGCCGACGAGGGGTTTGACGAGGGAGTAACAGTCTGCAATATCACGAGGAAGAGTAACCCTCGTCCAGACTGACAATGACAGGCTCACGAGGGAATCATCCCTCGGCCAGGCTGACACGACAGGTCACGAGGGAATCATCCCTCGACAAACATAGGATGCCATTTCACGAGGGTTTCCATTCCCTCGGCCATTTGAATTTTTACAGTACCCCATGCAGCATTCTCAGGTTGACCAAATCTATTGGTTGGTGAGGATTTTTCCCTCATTATTTCCCTCGCCCAAACTAAAATTAAATACACATATCTACCACCATTTAAGCAAAACACGAAGAGGGAGCGACCATTTTCAGCAAAACTCGAAGAGGAGAAAGCTTGTGCGATTTTCGGCCACCGGTTGCTGTCTCACCACCGCCAACGTGAAAAATTGTCGAACTTTGCTTACAAGTTCAAGGGAACGTTTTTACGGTAAAAAAATTGTTTTAATGGGGTGTTAATTAATTTGCATTTTACTTTCATTATGTTAATTGTGATATGTATGCATGCACATGATGTGTACAGAGGAAGAAGAAGAAGAGCTTAGTTAATTTTTTTATTATTTAGTATTCTTTGTTTATTGTGTAGTATTATTGCTAATTTAATTATAAGTTTGTGTGTAAAAAATTAGTTAATAAATTGGTATGTAGTTTAACTAGTATGCTTCATTTAATTTGCTAACTTAATAATTAATATACATATAATTTAACTAATATTATTATTATTATATTATAATACATTTAATTAATAATTAGTATATATATATATATATTATATATATATATATATATATATATATATATATATATATATATATATAGTTTGCATATATAGTGTACATATACGTATTAACTAATTATATATTTTTCAATTAATTGTGTTAAATTAAAATTATTTTGCATGATATAGGGCATAGTTATTGATGAAATGAATTATACATTGTTGGATGAAAGGAGTGGATGTTGTTATTGTTTGTTGTAGAATATGTGTGTTCCGACTTGATTAATCATAATTAAGTAGGAAATGGATGCACGTAGGAATTTTGATTAACTCGTGTATACGAAAAAACTAAACGAAACTCTGTCGAAATTTTAAAAAAGTATTAATTAATTATAATGTAATATATAATACATTAATAGGAGAATAAAAATTATTAATTATAGGGTTTTGAGTATTAATTCATTAATATGAAACAGATTGATATGGACTACTCAAGCCGTTTACGTTGGATGTATGGTCCAAGATTGATTAATGGCATGTTAGCTCCTGAATTTATTAGTGGACTCGATTCATTCGTAGACTTCGCCACTAGTAACCCAAATTGGATGAATCGAGGAAAGATTAGGTGTCCCTGTAACAAATTTAGATGCAGGAACAAAACGTTTCAGTACCCCGATGATGTGAAAGCTCATTTGTATAGAAATGGTTTTATGCCAAACTATTACAATTGGGTTTTTCACGGTGAGGAAAATTAGGGTCAAATTCAAAATCAATACAATGATCAGGCGTCGTCTTCTTACAGACCGGTTGATGAGACCGCATGATCTAGCTCGTACCACGATATGATCACAGACTTAACTTCCGGGACCCACTTTGGAAATGTGGATAACGAGTCGACTGTTGAGGAACCCCCTAATCAGTATGCTGCACAATTTTATGATATGCTTCGTGCAGCGGATCTGGATTTGTATCCTGGGTGCGAATCACACTCGCAACTGTCATTCAATGCCCGTATGCTGAACATTAAAACTGAAAACAGACTATCTGAAAGGGATTATAATCAAATCGTTGACTTGGTTCGTGAGATCTGTCCTCCGGATAATTTGGTGCCCAGAAAGTTTTCCGATATCAAACAGTTGATGGGTGAGATGGGGCTTCCTGTGGAGAGGATCGACTGTTGTGCAGGGAATTGTATGTTATATTGGGGTGCGGACAACGATCTTGAATATTGTAAGTTTTGCGGTCGGCCACGGTTCAAACCCGCTAGACGCGATGCGAATGGTCGACTGAAAAAGAAGAGCCATTTCAAGGAGATGTTCTACTTTCCCATCATCCCTAGACTGCAAAGATTGTATCAGTCCAATGCAACTGCGAAGGATATGACATGGCATGCAAGTTGCTCTAATAATGATCAGTCCGGTGTTATGCGTCACCCTACAGACTCGCAGGCTTGGAAACACTTGGACCAGTCGTATCCTGAATTTGCATCAGAAATTCGGAACGTGAGGTTGGGCTTGAGCACCGACGGTTTTCAGCCGTTTGGGCAGTAGGGGAAATAATACTCCTCATGGTCAGTGATACTGACGCCGTACAATCTACCGCCATGGATGTGCATGAAGGATCAATTCATGTTTCTTACGGTTCTGGTGCCTGGTCCAAAAAATCCAAAGGATAAATTGGATGTATTTTTACAACCATTGATCCGTGATTTGATAATTTTATGGGAATATGGAGTGGTAACGTACGATATTACTACAAAGCAGAATTTTTTGATGCGGGCTGCACTAATCTGGACCATAAGTGACTTTCCAGCCTACTCGATGTTGTCTGGATGGAGCACATCTGGAAGGCTTGCTTGTCCATATTGTGCAGAATACACGGATGCTTTCACTTTAAGGCTCAGTCGAAAGCAGTCGTGGTTTGACAACCATCGTAAGTTCTTACCCAGATATCATCTGTATCGAAGGAACAAGACTGCATTCAGAAAGAACAAAACAGTTGATGATGATCCACCGCCCATCCGTACAGGTGTTTCGATCATTGAGGAAATTAATTGGATTGGATTTATGAAAGTTACGGAAGAGGGTGCTGATGCTCACAACAAAGTTCTAGATGGGGGTTGGAAGAAGAAGAGCATTTTCTGGGATTTGCCGTACTGAAGTACGCTGTTGATCCGACACAATTTGGATGTGATGCACATCGAAAAAAATGTGTTTGATAATCTCTTTTACACGGTGATGAATGTGGAAGGGAAAATGAAGGACACAAATAAATCTAGGGATGAGCTCAATGAATACTGTCGTCGACCCTCGTTGCAGAGATGTCCAGATACAGGAAAGTACCCCAAAGCTGCTTATTCACTTGATAAGAGACAGAGAGATATTGTTTGCAAGTGGGTAGATGAATTGAAATTCCCTGATGATTATGTGTCCAACCTGTCTCGTTGCGTAGACTGGAGCAAATTAAAGATGTTTGGGATGAAGAGTCATGATTGTCACGTGTTTATGTAGAGACTGCTTCCAATTGCTTTCCGTGAATTACTGCCGGCCAACATTTGGAAAGCTATCACTGAAATTAGTTTGTTTTTCAAGGAGTTAACATCTAGGACCATTACAGTGGAAAACATGACTAGGTTGGACCATGATATCCCAGACATCTTGTGCAAGTTGGAACGAATATTTCCACCCAACTTCTTTAATTCAATGGAGCATCTACCTGTCCATCTTGCATATGAGGCAAAGATCGTTGGTCCAGTACAATACAGATGGATGTACCCATTTGAGAGGTAATCTATTAATTTACCTATTTATTTTTAATATAATCTCGTTCGGGAATTACAGTAGCTCATCCGTGGACCTTGAATTAGGTATCTTCACAATTTAAAGTTAAGTGTGGGTAACAAGGCGCATGTGGAAGCTTCAATTGCAAATGCTTATTTAACAAAAGAAGCATCAATGTTTTGTTCCCATTATTTTGAGGACCATGTGCTGACGAGGCGACACAATGTACCTCGCAATTTCAGCGGTCGTGAAGTACCTGAAGCAGTTGAAGGTAATCTTTCGATATTTGTGCCTTCTGGTACACATCTTGGAAAGAAGGGTAAAAGATGGATTGTAGACTTAGAGAAGCAAGTTGCCCACACGTACGTGTTACTAAATTGCAATGAGGTGCAACCGTATATTGCGTAAGTTAACCTACCTTTTAGTGGAAACTTAAGTTGTTTTTTTATCTTCTAATTTGTGCCTCAATCATATGTAGTGTGTTTTTCGAGCAACTACTGCTTGTTCAACCGAATCTATCAGGTGTTGAAAAAGACGATGTGCTTCAAATGGAATTTGCATCGTGGTTTGAACAACTTGTAAGTGATATATATGTATAAGTAACTTGTTATTATTAATTTTTATATATAATGGATTATATCGTAAAATTTCGTATTCAGGATCAGTTTATACGTGCTCTCGCGGGCGGTCCTAGCAGTACTGTCACCATGTACCCTGGGTATTACATGAATGGTTTCAAATTTCACACACGAGATTATGGTGCCTCTAAAGCAACCATGAACAGTGGAGTTTGCATTAAAGGAACAAACTATGATTCCAATGAAAATGATTTCTATGGGATACTCGAGGGAGTAGTGGTTTTGGGATACCCTGGACTTACTGAAAAAAAAAAAGTTATTCTGTTCAAATGTCAGTGGTTTGATCCTACTGTACCGAGGGGAACAAGAATACATCCTCAATATAAACTCGTGGACATTAATCCAAGAGAACGGTACGGTCGTTATGATCCATTCGTGCTTGCAAGTCAAGCTACTCAGGTTTACTATTGCAAGTATCCCGGTGCATATGTCCAACCGGGTCGAGAGTGGTGGGCAGTTTGCACCACCAAGGCGCGATCCTTAGTGGAAGTCTATAGAAAGAGTGAACCAGAGCTTTCCCCATTTCAAGAGGACGATATAATATCTCAGATGAATGTGCAAATAGATGATGATCCTGTCGTTTTGGTTGATTTTGACGCTGCACTAATTGAGGTAGAGAATGAAGAAGAGGAAGAAGGTGAAGAAGATGTTGAAAATGATGAAGAAGATGATGAAAATGATGAAGAAGATGAAGAAGATGATGATGATGATGAAGAAGAAGATGGAGAAGATTGATGAATTGATGTGTTTGTTTGATGTATTAATGTATTGATATGTTTGCTTGTTTTAATTGTTATGTACATACATATTTTAATTTTACATTGTTACTTAATGTATTAATTGCTATGTATATAGATGGCTGGAGGTAGAAGTATCTGTAACTTGTTCGATGGCCGGCGATCGTCCTCTCGTACACCAGAGTCGGACCAAGAGAGAGAACCGGTACAACTCTTTTTAGTTGTCCCAACCAAAATATCTTGTACACATGTTATAACTGTTCGTAATTGTTAAATACAGATGGAAATATCGGAAATAAATACAGGTCGACGCAGCTTTTGGGGATCCTCCTCCCAAACCAGAAGAGTATCGGTTCCTGATTTGCAGAATCGGGATGAAGAACCAGATATGGTTGAGGATGACCCTGTCGTTCCGGAAACTGCGGAAGAGCTCACCAATCATGCACCTCGTCCGAACCGGCTATGCATCTATACGTATCACAATGTGTATATTAAATATAACTTTGTCTTTTTTTATTTAATTTTATTAAAATATATATCAATGTGTGAAACAACGTTTCTACAGATTGATGCCCTCGAATGCTGTTTCAAGGTTGATTTGGAACATCATGTCCCGTCGAATGGAGATGGGCGGGTTCACTTATAAGTAGGCTTGGCAACGGGGCGGGGCGGGGCCGGGGATGCCATTCCCCATCCCCGTCCCCGCGAAGTCGGGGATTCCCCGTCCCCGTCCCCGCGAAATAAACGGGGATTTTTTCTCCCCCATCCCCGCCCCGCGGGGATCCCCGTCCCCGCGGGGATTCCCCGTTCCCCGTTTTAGATATTTTTTTATCTCATTTTTTAAAATAAAAAAATATATAATATAGTATAAAAATTAAAAAAATTAATCATAAACAACAATTAGTTTAAATTGATGTTAAGAAAAATTAATTTAAGCAATTTGAAGAGTCTCTAATTCTAATATTTTTAGTTAATATATGTTTTAAAGTGAAATTATATATAACATGAAACTAATAACATAATATTAAAATAAATATAGATGTAATTTTAAAATAAATAGTTAATTGAGTAGGACAATTATGATATAGTTATTTATAATTTACTTTTAAATTTATATATTATAAACATATAAATATATTAATTATATAAAAATAATTCGGATCCCCGCGGGGAACGGGGCGGGGATCCCCGCGGGGCGGGGAATACTATCCCCATCCCCGCCCCGTCCCCGCTTACGGGGGAAAAAAAATCCCCGTCCCCGCCCCCATCCCCGTTTGTTTCGGGGATTCCCCGCCCCGTTCGGGGCGGATCCCCGCGGGGATCGGGGATTCCCCGCCCCATTGCCAAGCCTACTTATAAGCTGGTGTCAGAAGGAAGGAGGAAAGAGTGGTGGGAGACATTTCAGGTAATTGTTAATTTTATTAAGTATGTAGTATTATATGTATGTCTACATTTTTACTTAATTAAAATAAACGTGATTGTATATATTTTCTTCAGAGGGAGACCTACTGGGATCCGACGACGGAAAATACTATGGTAATTAAAAAGCTGTTCATCCAGAGGTCTAGAGAATGATTCACGGATCTCTTCAGTCTTTGGAAGAGGATCCATCGACATGAAGGAAAAAACCCACCGTGGGAGCCGACATTCTGGACTGCACTACTCGAGTACTGGCAATTGTCCGAAGTCATTGCCAAAAGCAACCAGTGTAGGACAAACCGCTTATCTTCGGTCGGAGGAAGAGGCCCCTCAAAACACAAAAGAGGTGCAAAAGGAGCTGCACAATGGACTGAGGAATACGTAAGTAATTAATCCTGCACTACAACATAGGGAGATTTTAATTACTTGATTGTACATAACCCGAATTTTTTGGAATACAGGAGAAGAAATATAACCGGCTCCCAACTGAATGGGAAATTGTGCAACATTTCCACAGCTGTGGGGAAGGGAAGTACACGTATGGGGGAATTGCTGAAATAATTGTAAGTGTTTTACATTAACATTAACAATATAAATAACACGTTTATATACTTTTTTATTTACACAATTTTTGTATGTCTAGGGCTCCGTGGAGGAACGAGTCTAGCAATTACCGCCTCCAGCGGATGAAGATGAGCGCTTGAACCGATTGAGTCAAGCGTATGCTGAGACAGTGAGGCCAGAACACGGAAAAGTTAGGGGTCTCGGTCAAATGAAGACGATGCGCAAACAATCTGGCCCAGGCGGGACATCATCTGGCACACACGTTGGCGGCTATGACCAAAGAGATGTTGATCGCTTGTTGGCTGAAGAGCGCGCGAGATATGAAAGAATGCTGGCGGAGCAACAAAGACAGTATAACGAAAACTTGTGTCAGGAAGTGCACAACCAGATGATGACGTGGATGCAAGGACATCAGGGAAACCTACCTAGTGGGTTTTCCCAACCAGCTACTTCATATCCTCCTTACCCAGCTTATCCTTCCTATCCTCCCGCCCCTGGTTACGCCCCTTATCCTCCCACCGGTCCTTCTAGTGGTGTTCCTCCCGTTCCTCCTAGTGGTTTTTTCGCCGCCCCTTATCCTCAGGTCTCTCCTGCTCGTCCTCCAGCTTCTGGTCCTTCCCCGTCTCATCATAATTCCATATCTCCAACTGGATTTGTAGACCTACTTGAAAGAGGTGCATATTCTGGTTACCCTCTGAGGGGTAATTATTCTGAAAATGAAAGAGGTGGTGATGATGATGATGAGAGATAGATGTCATGAATATTTGATCGTGTTTTGGAACTATATATGTTGATTTAAGATTTTACTGTTTATTTAGATTTAATTGTCTGAATATTTGAGCATGTGTGGATATTTAAATTTATATGTCTGGATATAATTGGAACTATATATGTTGGTTTGTTATTATTATTATTATTGATTTTAGTGAAAAACAATTTCAAAAATATTTATTTTAAAATTTTATTGATTTAAAAAAAAAAGCAAACTTTATATGTGTATATGTGTACATATAATAGTAAATAGTGAAAATAAATATATGTGTATTAGTGTATTAGTGTACACATAATAGTAAATAGTGAAAATGAATTTAAAAAGTACTTTATTTTATTTTATTGATTTTTAAATAAAATAACGATCAATATATGTGTATATGTGTACACACATTAGTAAATAGTAAAAATAAATTAAAAAAATATTTATTTTTAAAAACAAAAACAATCAATATATGTGTAATAGTGAAAAATAATTAAAAGATACTTATTTTAAAGTTATATTGATTTATAATAATATATACAAGTGATAGTTTAATTTTATATGTAATAATAATTTTCGTATAAAGTATAACAAACAATTAATATTAAGTAGTATTATGTTTAAAATATACAACAGAAAATATATTAAACATATATATTACACCCTAAAACATAACAAGTAAATAGTCTTGCCCAAGTGGCACGGCGAAACACACAAGACCTCTGCATACATGGAGGTCGCGTGTTCGAAACTTGAGGGGGGTGAATTTCGCTCAATTTGAGCTTGAAGTGAGGTGGGTGGGTGTTAGCCTAGCGAAACCCACGAGTTACATTTTTTTTTTCCGGGAATTATTGGGCGAGGGATTACACGAGGGAATTTTCCTCGCCACGTCAGTCGAGGGAAAATTCCCTCGCCCAATGACCGCCAGTCACATCAGATATGAAGAGGGAACTTTTCCCTCGTGCACAGTTCCCGAGGGAAATGAAGAGGGATTTTTCCCTCGTGCTCATTTCCCGAGGGAATAATCCCTCGCCCTTTACGAGGGCTTAGCCGAGGGATTTTTGTCGAGGGAAATATTCCCTCGCCCGGTCCCACACGAAATCCCTCTTTAAAACCCTCTCCATTTTTCGAGGGATTTTTTTTCCCTCGTGTACAGAATGGCGAGGAGCATTTTGAAGAGGGAATAAATTCCTCTTCAATACCCTCTCTATCTTCGATTCCCTCTTTAAAACACTCTTCAAAATCCTCTTTAAATCAATTTATTTTGTGGTGATTTCATTTTTTCCTTCACAAGTATATGGTTGAACGTCTTTTGCGTAAGGATGAGATGGGGATGCATGTAGTCTTAAATTTTCATTTTGTTTAATTATTAAGGTTATATATGTAATTTAACAATTTTAATAAAACATTATAATATTGATGGAGATGTATCTCTTGGAGGGGTATATAGCCTGACTTTCGGAATATCGTAGGCCCAGTCATATGTAAGCGAAGCCCAAATAGAATAATTATATTAGGGTTTGGACTCCCATTCTGAACGGGACTCAGTGGTCGAAGACTCGAAGTGGATATCCCAATTAATTTTCGATGATTAGTTTAGAAATTTAAATAAAGACTACAATATTAGTAGCGGAATTATTAATCATCAATTAATTGAGGCAGCAATACCAGTGTTATTAAAGTTGTATGCATCAAAGCTACATATAAATAAGAGTAGGTAGTAAGTAAATGATATTTACGGTAAAATTTATTCGAAGGATATTAGTAATTATACTAAAAATATTAGCGAATTTCACTAAACATATTAATTTCAAAGGGTATTAGTTGTTTTCAATTAAAAATTTTAGTTGAAGTAGTATTAGTTCAATTCACTAAAGATATTAATTTCTTAAACATAAAATATTAGTTAATTGTTGTTTACGGTAATACTTATCGTGAGTATCATCCACATAATACTTTATCTATAAATAAAGAAGTTTTAATTTATTTTAAAATGCATTTAATGTAAATTATACTCAATATAATTCGAAACTTCATTTTAATTATGATACACTTAATAATTTATTTATTTGAGCTTCAAAGAAGTGTCACAGTGTCAGCATTGTTGTAAAGTTAAAAGATATGATGTTGACATTAGTTATGGGTCAAGTAGCCTGATAGATTTTGTTGGAAATTGGTTTTGTAAAGGTGTCATACCCTTACTTTGATCAATTTTTTGAGGAGTAAAAACGTTAGTTTTTGGGAAAATAAAATTAACGATGTTGTTCTACTCGCGGAGTAGATGAGCGTGGTATATTTAATATCTCAAAACCGATTTCCGATGAGTGAGAAATTAATTTGGGAAGTTGTAGTATTAATCATGTGTGTTGAATAATTCCATGGGAATGGAAAATAAAGTTTCATCCCACATTGGAAAATTACAAGAAGTTTGTCTTGTATATAAGTAGGAAATTATTCATGTTCTCTAAATTGGGACATGGGGACCCTAACCATGGACCACACACGCGCGCGCGCCCCGCCCCGCCCGGGTTCGTGGTTCGTGGTTCGTGGCAATTGGGCTTTGGGTGGGCTTTGGTGCCATACCTATATTTTTAGAGTACCAAAAATATGAAAAAACTCATTATCTTTTTGGATCCAATCGGATTGGGTGACCCGTATGAAATTGGGTCGGCCCATTTCGGTTGGCCCATTTAGAATTGGGTCGGCCCACGAACATGTTTAATACACCTACGATTTTGATTAATACACTCCAGAGAATCTGGAATATTCCGTCTTGCTTCCCATGACTGAGAAACTGCGTTTCTCTCCACGACAGAACGTGGGTGATCCATGATCACCACGTACTCCACTCCAGCAGCCCTCAAATGGGTCGGATTTCCGCCTATATATACCCCCTTCGTCCAGTTTTTCCAGAATCACTTACGAACCCAGAATTTCCCGAAATCCTGTCTCTCCAGAAAATCCCGTTTAGCTCATAAATTCCGATTTAGTTCACCGGAAATTCATACTCGGTAGTGCTACCGGTGTGAATAGACAAACCGTTTTACCTTTGGGGATCCGTACGCATTATCTGTAAGCACTGTACGGGCGTATTCGATCTTGCGGGAATAGGTTTCACCTAGACTCGGTTTTTCACGAATTTGTTTCGTGTTCTCATTCTTCATCCTATTTTCAGTTTTTCGAAATATTCACACCCCGTTTCTAACAATCGCAAGATCGAATATTACTATCATTTCGAAACTCTGAAATGTCGAACCATAACTCTGATAACGAGATGGACTTGTCTTCACCGACTAAGAATGATGTCTCCAATCTAGTACCTGTGAATCCGACTAACGATGGTAATCCGACTACCATTCCCCCTTTCCAGTTTGGAAACTTTGGAGACATCCTTGCTGAATGGATGAAAGCTAATGGCAATCCCTTCGTGGGAAATGTCAATCCCTTTGTGGGAACCTCTAGCACTAATCCCTTTGTGGGAACCTCTAGTGCTAATCCCTTCGTGGGAAATGCTGGCGGCAATCCTTTTGTAGGAAATGCCGGTGTCAATCCTCTTTTGACAACCAACCAGGCTGTTGGTGAACGAATCTAATCGTGAGGATTAGTGGCTGTTTTAATCCGTTTTTACGTCACCAATCAATAACGTGTGATTGATTACCACCGTAAATGGTAAATCGGGGTTTAGGTTATCGAATTCGGATATATGAAAACCGAAATCGAAATAATTTCGTATGCGTGCGCGTTAAGGTGTACTTGTGTGTGTTTGGGAGTGTTTATGAATTTTTTCCTGTATTTCATAAGCTGGAGAGCAACTATTTATAGAGACGAGCAAGCAGGAGGTGTCTCTGACTCTTGGTCTCCCTAGCCTGCATGCTTGACATGTGTCCTTTGACTCTAGTTTGACCTTATCTAAGCTAAATCTTAGTTACAAAGTCTTCTTTGGTCTTATCTCGGACTCATTGTTGTTCGCCTAGGTCGGCTTGATGGATCTTGTTGATTCTCCAACCGAAAGTTGTTCGCCTCTTGAGGTTGTACTTGGGAAGTTGTTCGCCTTATGCCTTTGTTTAGCTTGACTTTGGGATCTTTGTCCTTTGTTCACTTGTACACACCTCCTTGGCTATTTGTTGTATCATATTCTGACCAAGTTGTTCGTCATGGATGACTCCACAGTTGGCTCATTCTTGGTCCCGGGCCTTAATACCTGTTCGCCCATTAGTTGTTCGTCGGGAGAGTTGTTCGTCACTTCATACACCTCCCAGGTTGGTTAATGCGCCCAAATAGTGATTTTCTTTGTTTTAGACTTCAATAATTGTTCGCTCCATATTTAGATAATGTTCGCCTATCAACAATTGCCCCCTATCCTGACTAGATGTTGCATCAGACGAGTAATTTTGCGGCGAGCAACTGTAGTTAGGATATCGTCTTGGCCAAGATTTGGACGAACAGCATCTCTGTGACGAGCAATGTTGGAATAACCGTTTCGTCTTCCCATGATCTGGGGAGATCACGAAGATGACGCCAGCGCAATGATTGCGCGCCGCTCACGCGCGAGCAGCCCCAAGGCGACGCGCCCCTATAATTGTTTATAGGTCCTTCATCTTCTAGTTTAGCTCGGAATTTACCCCGCCTTCTTCCAGTTGAGCCCCAGAACTTTCGGAAAATTACGCCTGGGACCCCGTTTTTGCTTGGGGTATAAATAGTGGGAAAACTGAAATTTTTTCCACTTTTCCCCCTCTTGCAACAGTGCTCCGGCGAATCCTTCCTTCCTCCGGCGATTCCAAGCTTCTCCGGCATCTATTCTTCCAGTGTTTGGCCTCCAATCTTTGAAACAAGGTAGTTATCCTCTTATTTCTTTTCTTTTCTTTACTTTTTCTCTCGAAAACGCCATCGCCGCCGTGTGGGTTAGAGCGCCATCGTCTTCTCCGGGACAACGCCGCCGTCTGCAACTCTTTCTACCGCCGCCTGGAATTTTCTTCCTGTTCTATGTCTTCGCACTCGAGCAATAAGACTGAGGAGACCTTAGACCCACTCTTTCCAGTCGCGATCCCCGTCGATCAACCTCCCTTCGAGATTTCCTCGGCGTCGGATCTTCACGTGGATTCTGTGGTTCGCTCTGTGGAGGACACCGGTGTGGGCCCATCTGGGAGAGAACTAACGGTTGCGGCGAACAAAAATCGGGACGAAAATTCTTCGTCTTCTGCCGAATCTGAAGATCCAGATCTCAACGAGCTCACTCGTGAATTTTTGGAGGGTATCAATTTTCCATCCCCAAGGATGCGGGAAAGTGAGATCCCGGCTGGGGTTGCTCGCCTATTCGAATGGCGAGCATATGCTGAAAGGTATGCGAACAGCTTTCCTCGTCCACAAAGACAAATAATGGACAAGGTGAAGACTGATTACCAGGCGAGCAAGATCAAGAGTGTTGTTCGCGAAGATGAACTGGACTCCATCCGGAAAGACTATAAGATCCCATATGATATCTACATGTGGGCTCCTCGGAGAAAGGAAAGAGCTGATCGCCCACCTCCCGGTTGCACGGCGATCAACATCCACACCTTGATTGCTGGGTTGAAGTTACCTCTTCCACCTGTTGTTGGTCGATTCCTGGAGGCGACCAACTTGGCCATCACCCAAATTACTCCAATTGGGTGGATGAACCTTTTGGGCTCCATGTGCCTGTTCGCTTTGGAGGGGTACGTTGATCGGATCACTGCGGAAGAGATCAACTACCTGATGACAATCACAAGTTGCCCCCGAGGAGAAGATGGCTATCACTACCTCAAGGCCAGGACTGGGTTGAAAATGGTGGAAGAGGTGCCGAACAAGATTCGTGATTGGAAACAGCACTTCTTCTGGATTGGGGGTGACTGGCGAGCATCTTCTGGTCCACACGGCGGCCCTGGACGAATAAATTCTCCAGCAGCCTATGGAAAACTGAAACGTAAGTTCAATTCTTGCTCGCCTTTGGACAGTTGTTCTAATTTAACTTTTTTTGTTTGTTCGCAGGCCCTCGTCTACCCAAGTGGGATTCGAAAGAAGAGGAGTTGAACTCCGAGTTCCTGTTTACTTCGTGCTTGGTCGGCCTCCGCAATAAAGCAGATAGAACTATAGACTATCTCTGCCGATCAAGGTGTCAAAAAGCTGCTCGCCTTTTGACTTACCCACATCATTTGGAGGCTCAAGCTGAGGTGCCCCCTGGTATGGAAATTCCTAACTCCCTGCTCAAGTTTTGTTCGTCGTTAACATGTTTAACTTGCTCGTCTAATTTTAACTTCCTAACTCGCCTTTTTTTTTTTTTTTTTTTTTAGCCGAGCAAGTAACAGTCGCCGTTCCCCCAAGCTACGCTCTTCTTGAACAGAGGGTCCTTGAAATGGGGCCACCAAGAGGGAAGAAAAGGAGAGGGGACCCTCCACAAGCCGTGCTCGCCATGTCGAACAGGCCTGAGGGGGCTAAAGTTCCAAGACCGGCTGCCCCCCCAGTTCAGATTCGGTCTCCTCCCGTCTCCCCACCTCGTGGTGGCAAGCGCCTTAAGAAGGCTGATGGGACCCCACTGGCCGGAGACGTCCCCGGCAAGGGGAAAGAAAAGGTGGGCGAAAACCATGCTCGCCACGAAGAGGATGCTATAAGGCGTTCTGGGGAGCCCACGGAAAGGTCGGGGAAGGCGAGCAAAGATGTAGGCTCGCTCCGTGGCCCAGAAGATCTTACGTTCCTTGGATGGGACGATCGGAAGTTTGCCGAGTAAGTATCTATCCTCTCTTGCCGAACAACTTTCATCCATTTTTTTTTATTTTTCTAAGTATCAATTGTTTTTTTGTTTGCAGATACCGTGCCGATGATTATCCCGGCCGAGCAAGTGTTGTACATCAGTACGCTTGCTCGAAGACTCCCGTAAACATAAGGGAGATTCCCGGCGAACATGTTCGCAAGGCGACGGAGTTGGTCGCCCGGGCCTGGACGCGTCCCCTGGACAAGGCCATCCTTCAGCAGGGGCAGATGGACAATCTCCATCTCTCGATGATGCTCGTCGCCAACGGCCTCGTCACTGCCCAAAGGGCAATCGCCCAAGTTGCCGAGCAGGAAGAGTCTGCTCGCCACTATGCTAGTACAGCTCGGCAACTCTCTGAAGAAAAAGATGGCCTGGTGAGCCAATATGAGGCCAAGATTGCTCGCCTTAACAACCAGATCAATGTTTACATTGATGCTGAGCACAAGCGCCTTGAAGAGATTCAGGCCATGTCCAAAGAGCTGAAGGATAAGGAGAATTTGCTCGGTGAGGGGGAGAAGAGATTGACTTCGGCCGAACAAAGAATTGCTGAGCTTGAGGCGGAGAATGCTCGTCTCCGGCAAGCAGAAGCCAACCTCTTTACCCGTGAGCAACTTGAAGAGGAGGTTCAAACTCGCACCGGCCCCATCTCCAACCTTGGATATATTTGTGCCTACGCGGACAGCATCCGTACGGCCGATGCCTATGACTACAAGGAGATGGTGGAGGAGATGGCTAAGGATTTGAATGAGTTCCTCGAGAACTATCCTCCGCCGAACAACGTCAAAATCCAATTGGCGGATTTGGCTGTGCTGGGGGTTAAACTGGATAAACTCGACCCCAGCATCACCATCACTCATCCTCCACCAATTGTTGATGATGGCGAGCAAGAAGATGAACCGGCTGCCGCGGACGAGCAAAGTGCCAAAGAAGCGGAGGATAAGGCGGCTGAAGACCTTGCTCGGGACATGATTGTCGACCCCTCTGCCGAGCAACCTCAAGATCCTCCTCCCGCCGAACAGCAGTAGTTTTTAGGACTTAGCTTTTTTCTTTTCTTCTTTTGTAATAGTTGCTCGCTCCTTTTTTGTAGTACTTGTAATGGCTGCTTCCAGCTTGTACTATTTTTGGGGCTTAATGCCTTTCTTTAATCGAAAATGTCTTTCTCATGTTCGCTCATTTTCTTATATATGTCAATTGCCTTTACATTTCTGTCAATGCTTTTACAATTATGACATATAGTGTTGGGCTTTTGTTCGAATTGAACATTGCCTTTAGTGGAATCAGGGTTTAGCCTTAGGTTCTGTTCATTTTAAAAAACAAACAACCTTTAAGTGGCTTTGGTCCTTAGGTTCTGTTCATTTGTAAAACGAACAACCTTTGAATGGACTTGTACCTCGAGCTTTTGGATTTTTCCTCTTTTGGCGAACAACTATTATATTTACATTGCAAAATAATTACAAGTGTTATAAGACTGTCCATCACTATCATATACAATCTGACGAACAACTTTAAACACAAACTAAAACTTGCTCGCTTATAATATTTTGTCGAGCAACTCTATCTATAAAATCAAAAGCACTAGCACCAGACTATACAACGTGCCGAGCAACTTTTGAATCTATACTTAAGAAAATTTTAAAAAATTAGGCAAGTTTTTAGCTGCCTTCTTAGCCTTCCTTCAACTCATACGCATCCCTTGCCCCCCAAGACATTTGTTCGCCCAACTTTATTGATAGTACTTCTTTAGATGCACAGCATTCCAGGAGTATTGGGCCAGCTTGCCTTCCATGTCTTCAATATCGTACACGCCATTGACGTATTTTTCTGTTATACGATACGGGCCCTCCCAAGTTGGTCCCAATACGCCTGGAGGTTGGGCGAGCAACTTTCTTAGAACCAAATCTCCAACTCTGAATTCCCTAACTTTTACATGGGAATTATAGTAACGTTCTGCTCGCTGCTTGTATATGGCATTCTTTAGCTCGGCATTCAATCTTTTTTCTTCGAGCAAATCCAATTCAGCATTTAGAGCAGAGTTGTTCGCCTGTTCATCAAAGTTGGTCGTCCTGAATGTAGTGGCCTCTAACTCAATTGGTATTACAGCCTCTGTTCCGAAAGCCATTGCAAAGGGTGTTTCTCCGGTGCTCGACCTGGGAGAAACTCTGTATGCCCATAAGACTTCCGGAAGTTCTGTAGACCAACTGCTTTTACTCTCCGCCAGTCGCACTTTTAATGTATGCTTTATGATTTTATTTACGGCTTCAACTTGTCCATTCGACTGGGGGTGATAAGGTGTGGAGTAATGTTTCTTGATCCCCCACTTCGTACAGAATTCTCTCAACTCTTGTCCGTCAAACTGTGGACCATTGTCTGTCACAATTGCCTGTGGAACTCCGAAACGACAGACAATGTTCTTCCAAATAAAGTTGATCATCTTCTGCTGTGTTATATTCACCATAGCCTCTGCTTCCGCCCACTTTGTGTAATAATCGACTGCCACGACGGCGAATCGAACATTTCCAACTCCAGCCGGGAAAGGACCAATGATGTCCATCCCCCATCTTGCAAAAGGCCATGGGCTGTATACTGACACAAGTTCCTGAGCCGGGGTATGGATGCCTGGGGCAAAAATCTGACATTGATGGCAAGTTTTGGCTTTTTTGATTGCGTCTTGACGTAAGGTCGGCCAATAATAGCCTTGTCTGATTGTCTTGTATGCCAAAGCTTGCCCCCCAGTATGATTTCCACATACTCCAGCATGTATCTCTTCAAGTACCGCTTGCCCTTGCCCCCTAGGCAAACACTTGAGAAGTGGGATTGATATTCCCCTTTTGTAAAGTTGCTCACCCACCAGAGTATATCTGGCGGCTCGCTTTATTAGCTTGGCAGCTTCAAAAGGGTTGTTTGGTTTTTCCCCATTTCTCAAGTATTTGACTATACTTGTTCTCCAGTCTTCTTCTTCGCTGGTTTGATCGTCGAGTTGATTGACATTATAACTTACTGTTGATGGATCTTTCATCTTTGTAACTATAATATCTGCCAACTCTATGGGGCCTTCACTCGTTGCTAGTCGGGCAAGCGCGTCTGCTTGAGTGTTGCTCGTCCTTGGAATTTGCTGTATGAAAACTTGCTGCAACATGGACATCAGGTGAGCAACAATCCGTTGATACTCGATCATGTGATCATCTTTTGCTTCGTATTCACCTCGGACTCGGTTCACGATCAATTGTGAATCGCCAAATATTTGCAAGCGTCTGACACCAACTGCGAGGGATAGGTGGAGACCAGCGATAAGAGCTTCATACTCAGCTTCGTTGTTGGTTGCCATGAAGCCAAATCTGATTGCCGAGGTGAATACTTGTCTGTTTGGACTTATTAATACTACTCCTGCCCCCGAGGCTATGTTGGTTGATGATCCGTCCACATAGAGATGCCAAGGATGATCAAGTCCTCTCGTCGGATCTGGTGGGAAAGTTAGTTCGACTATAAAGTCGGCTAATGCTTGCCCTTTGATCGCCGTTCGAGGAGCATAGGTCACCCCGAATTGGCTAATTTCCAGTGACCATCTTAAAAGACGACCTGCAGTGTCGGGGCGATGGAGAATTTGCCTGAGCGGGAAAGTTGTTAGAACTTCGACTTGATGGTCAAAGAAGTATGGTCGTAACTTTCTCACGCTCATAACCAAAGCATACGCCAGCTTTTCGGTTGGGGCATATTTGATCTCTGCTTCATGCAAAGCCTGGCTGACGTAATATATAGGTTGGTGGAATTTGCCGTCTTCGCGCACCAAGACAGAGCTGATGGCAACTTCTGATGCGGCTAAGTATAAAAAGAGCTTTTCTCCTGGGACTGGTTTTGATAAGATTTTGACATCTCCCAGGTAGTCTTTAAGTTGATCGAAGGCCGCCTGGCAGTTGTTAGTCCATGCAAACTTTCCTTTTTTGACGGTCTCGAAGAATGGACGGCACTTGTCCCCCGACCTGGATATGAACCGGTTCAACGCTGCTAGGCACCCGGTGAGTCTTTGCACTTCTTTCACTGAACGTGGTGGCTGCATATCCAGGATGGCTTTAACTTTTGAAGGGTTGGCCTCAATTCCCCGCTGGCTAACAAGATGACCCAAGAATTTCCCTGAATGGACTCCGAAGCTACTTTTCTTTGGATTCAACTTCATGTTATAGTGTCGAAGAATTTCGAACACTTGAGTCAGATGTTGAAGATGGTCTTCCTTCTTGGGACTTTTGACCACGATATCGTCTACATAGACTTCAACCGTGTCTCCAATTTGTTGATCAAACATCTTGTTCACCAGTCTTTGATATGTTGCTCCAGCATTTATGAGGCCAAATGGCATTCTCTTCCAGCACAGCAAGTTTTTGTTAGTATAAAAAGCTGTGCTTTCTTGATCGTCAGGATGCATTGGGATTTGATGATACCCTGCAAAAGCATCCATGAATGTTAGCATCTCGTGACCCGCAGTGCTGTCCACCAATTGATCGATGTGCGGGAGAGGAAAGTTGTCCTTCGGGCATGCTGCATTCAAATCTGTAAAGTCTATGCATAGCCTCCAGGTTCCGTTCGATTTTCTCACCAGCACAGGGTTTGCTACCCATTGTGGACAAAGTGCTTGACGGATCAGATCGTTGTCTAGCAGCTTTTTAACTTCTTCATTCAACGATTGATATTTGTCTGGGCCGTACTTCCTTCGCTTTTGATGGACGGGCTTTTTTGCTTGATTTATGTTCAGCTTATGACAAGCATGTTCCGGGTCTATCCCCACCATATCTGCATGAGACCAAGCGAAGACATCTAGATTCTTGGTGAGGAACTCTTTCATTCGGGATCTGTAAGGCTCTGGGAGCTCAGATCCTATGAATAATTCAAGATCCTCGTTGTTGGGATTAACTTTGAACGCCTCCAGCTCTTCGACTGGAGTTGCTCGTCGTTTTTGTCCCTTCCAACGGGGATCAAGTATGGGTTCCTCATGGTTGGAATCATTTTCGATGTCCATTGGCTCTGCCCCCAGGCGGGGTTCAAGATCATTAGTTGGCTCCGTCCCATTGTTGTTAGTTTGTACTTGGCCCTCCAAGTCTTCTACTGAAAGTTGTTCGTCATCACCCCCTCGTTGTTCGTCAGATGGATACTCCTCCCGGGTGGTAACGAGTTGTTCATCCAACACTTGCTCGTTCAAGTGCTGTTCGTCCGCATCCATGTGGTCGTCTATGTCCATCATATTGTTCAGTATTGATGGTTCGTTGATGGGATAACTTGCTGCTTCCATCATGGATATTTGTACAAATTTTGCTCGTAGCTGTTGAACGCATTCTCGTGCTCTCCGTTGGTCTCCCTTAATTGTGCCTGTTCCACTAGCTGTTGGAAATTTCAAACAATAGTGGTAAGTGGAACACGCAGCTTTAAATTCATTAAGAAAAGGTCGGCCAAGAAACCCGTTATAGGTCGACTCCTGGTCTACAACCAAGAAATCTACCATTCTTGTTATATTTCTTTCGGGTTCATTGGCCGTTACAAGTTGTACAGCTAATGTTACAATTCCCAACGGCGTTGTCACAGCATTTCCGAAGCCTACAATTCTATGTGTTGTATTCCGAACATAACCCGAATAATCTCCCAGATTATCGAGGGTCTTCTTGAATAAGATGTTCGTGTAGGCTCCGGTGTCCACCAACAGTCTGTGGACTCTGGTCCCCATAATCTTGGCACAGATTACGAGCGAATCATTGTGCGGAGTTAAGACACCTTCAAGGTCTTTTTCGGTGAAAGTTAATTCTGCCGTTTGCATGATAGACGGCTTAACTCCCATCTCTTGTACTTGGCCAATCGCTCGTAGCTCCGCTTTCCTCTTCCGGTTAGAGTCAGGTGGTTGTCCATCAAAACACCCTCCCGCGGGACCTGCGGGTTCCATCATGAACAGGTCTTCTAAAGGTTGAGCTGGCATACTGGGAACTGGTCACCCGGGTTTGTTGTTTCTCTGAGGTTGACCATCCTCTTCATCTTCTGAGTTGTTTTCCCGAGCTCTTTTCCCAGGTTGTCTCTTAACGAAATCGGAGAGCTTTCCCTCCTCATAAAATCGCCAGAGTTGCTTAAGCAAATCTCTACACTCACTCGTAAAATGCCCCACACTTTGATGGTAGGCACAATACTTGTTCGGGTTGAGTTTGCCAGTATCCTGACGGATTTTACGTGGTGGGGAAAGCAACTCTTTCTCCTTTACGCTCTCATACACAGTATCAACTGATGCTGTCAATACTTGGTTCAATTTTTCTTTCAAATCCGATCCTTCGGTGAATGCTTTCATATTTTTTGGGACCCTGTAGCTTGTCCCGACGGGCTTTTTGTTATTCTCCTTAGGATCAGCTTTGTTCTCCCCTAAATTTGTTTGTAGGGCCTCGTGCATGGAAACGAAAATGCCAGCTTGGTTTCTGAACTCGGCATAAGTCTTTGGGCACTTCAGACATACCTCCTTCCATAACTTCGACCCTTTTTTCAATCCGGCCATCACAGCGACGATCTTTGTATCTTCGCTCACCGGTTCTCCTTCTAGCAAAACTTTATCGAATCTTTCCATAAACGCCCGGTCAGTTTCATCATCATTTTGTCTTAAATCTGATAGCCGGTGTTTTTGGGAAAGATACGACCCCGCCGTTGAAAAGTGAGAGAGAAATTCTCGACTTAGCTGAATGAACGAGTGGATTGATGCCGGCGGCATTGATGAAAACCACTTGTGAACCCGATCGCCTAATGTTAATGGAAAATTCCGGCATTGGGTGGCGTCGCTGGCCCCTACGGAGACCATGTAGTCCGTATATTTTGTTAAGTGGACCCGGGGGTCAGTGATGCCCTCATATTGAATGCTTGCTGGAAATTGAACCTTTTTCTGGATCGGGGCTTTCAAAATGTGAGCTGCCAAAGGTGAGGATGGCATGCTGATCGCTCTCATCCCCCTCTGTTGATCTAGTTGCCCTTGCATGTTCTCCACAGCCCTCCTTAGGCTTGATAATTCATCAAGAGGTGCCCCCTGACTTGGAGGCTGTTCGGCGAGCAAAGGCATTAACTTTTCTGCTCGTCGCAGTCCCTCGCTTGGAGTGGGCACTTCCTGGGCTTGCCTCCTAACATTGTTCGCCGCATTTGGCCCTAGGCACCTGAAGGCTGACAGGGTGATCCTTTCATGGACTGATGGGCGAGGCTGTTCAAAAGTTGCTCGCCCGTCTTCTGCTCCCCGGCGAGCAGCTTCCCGTTGGGGTTGGCTAAGCCTGTCTTGGGCACTGGAACGTGTTGTCCCATGGCTAGACATAGTTGTTCGTCCGCGACCAGACTCAGCCTGTACTTCTTGTTGGTCGTCCACCTTGGCCTTTCCCTTGTTCCGTCTGACTTGGGCACTATCAACCTCTCGCTGTTCGCCCCTAGTAGTCCTGGGTCTAACTTCTGGGGACTTGTCCCTTGGCCTTGCTTGTGTTGGCCTAACTTGCTCTTGTTGCCTCTGGAGGGCCTGGAGAGCAGCAATGGTTTTGGCTAACTCGTTGGGGTTGTTCGCCAAAGCCTCCATCTCAGGGGGGAGGTTATGTGTTATGGCTGTATGTTGTGACCTGTTCGCATGTCTCGGGTCACGGTCCTGGTGGTCGGCCGACGTGGCTCGGGTCTGAGATGCTCTTTTCGACAAACGTGATCCTTGGGTCTCTTTAGATTGAGGCATTTCAATTTAAATTGTTTCTTAATCTTAAAATTGAAGAACACCAAGAACACCAAGAACACTTTTGTTTATATCTTCAAATATTTCTTGAGACTTCCTTTGAATCTTCAAGTTTTCAACTTGAAGTTCTTGAGTAATCACACTAAACCGAAGGTTCGAACCCTCCTTCTAGCGCCAAATTGTTGGTGAACGAATCTAATCGTGAGGATTAGTGGCTGTTTTAATCCGTTTTTACGTCACCAATCAATAACGTGTGATTGATTACCACCGTAAATGGTAAATCGGGGTTTAGGTTATCGAATTCGGATATATGAAAACCGAAATCGAAATAATTTCGTATGCGTGCGCGTTAAGGTGTACTTGTGTGTGTTTGGGAGTGTTTATGAATTTTTTCCTGTATTTCATAAGCTGGAGAGCAACTATTTATAGAGACGAGCAAGCAGGAGGTGTCTCTGACTCTTGGTCTCCCTAGCCTGCATGCTTGACATGTGTCCTTTGACTCTAGTTTGACCTTATCTAAGCTAAATCTTAGTTACAAAGTCTTCTTTGGTCTTATCTCGGACTCATTGTTGTTCGCCTAGGTCGGCTTGATGGATCTTGTTGATTCTCCAACCGAAAGTTGTTCGCCTCTTGAGGTTGTACTTGGGAAGTTGTTCGCCTTATGCCTTTGTTTAGCTTGACTTTGGGATCTTTGTCCTTTGTTCACTTGTACACACCTCCTTGGCTATTTGTTGTATCATATTCTGACCAAGTTGTTCGTCATGGATGACTCCACAGTTGGCTCATTCTTGGTCCCGGGCCTTAATACCTGTTCGCCCATTAGTTGTTCGTCGGGAGAGTTGTTCGTCACTTCATACACCTCCCAGGTTGGTTAATGCGCCCAAATAGTGATTTTCTTTGTTTTAGACTTCAATAATTGTTCGCTCCATATTTAGATAATGTTCGCCTATCAACACAGGCCTCCCTTCAAGGGACTGTTAGGCCGGTAGTAGTAAAAGGAGAGAAACCCGAAAAGTTTTCGGGAAGTGACTTTAAAAGGTGGCAAAAGAAGATGCACTTCTATTTGACCACCATCTCTTTGGTGAAATTCATCAAAGAGGATAGTCCGAGTGCTCCTGCTGATGATGCTACTCGTGAGACAAGGATCGCTTATGATACTTGGATCCACGATGACTATCTTTGCAGGAACTACATTCTGAATGGGCTGTCTGATGCCCTCTGTGACGTGTACGATGAGTACCCGACTTCCAAAGCTCTATGGGAGTCCTTGGAGAAGAAGTATAAGACTGAAGACGCGGGAACTAGCAAGTTCGTCATCTCCACCTTGTACGACTTCAAGATGGAAGACAACAAATCTGTTGTCGAGCAAGTGTAGAAGCTGCAAGTTATCTTCCATAACATTGCAGTGCAAGGGATGGAGCTGCCTGAAGCCTTTCAGGTAGCAACTGTGATTGACAGACTCCCTCCATCTTGGAAGGAGTTCAAGTCCTACCTCAAGCACAAGCGAAAGCAAGTGAAGATGGAGGACCTTGTTACCCGACTCCGGATCGAGGAGGATAACAAGAAGAGGGACAAGAGAGAGAGGGGCTCGATTGCTTCCATCGAGGCCAAAGCTAACCTGATGGAGAAAGGCGAACCATCAAAGAAAAGGAAGCGACAAGACGACAATGGCAAAGGCAAGGCTGTTGCTGCTGCTCCTGCCCCGAAGAAGTTCAGTGGGAAGTGCTACAACTGTGGCAAACCCAACCATCGGGCAGCTGATTGTCGTCAGCCCAAGAAAGAGGACAAAGGGAAGAAGAACTCCGTGAACGTTGCTGAACGTGAGCTTACGGAGATGGACATGTCCGCTGTGGTGACCGAGGTCAACATAGTGGACAACAAGAAGAGTTGGTTCGTGGACACTGGTGCCACTTGCCACGTTTGCTCGGAGAAGTCTGCCTTCTCCACTTATTCTCCTGCTGAAGGGAGAAAGCTCTACATGGGCAACCAAGCCTCGTCTGAATGTGGTTGGTGTCGGAATGGTGGTGATCAAACTGACTTCGGGAAAGGAGCTGAAACTGAAGGACGTGCTGCATGTCCCGGACATCCGGAAGAATCTGATTTCGGGGTCTCTTTTAGTTAGAAGTCAGTTTAAGTTAGTGTTTGAGTCAAATGGCGTTGTACTTAGCAAGTTTGGCATCTTCCTAGGAAAGGGTTACCTCGAGAAGGGCCTTTTCAAGATGTCTGTGATGACTGTAAGCCGTGATGGCAAAAACACTATTATTAATGAGAATGCTTCTACTTCTGCTTATATCGTTGAGTGTTCCTCTTTATGGCATTTTAGATTAGGACATGTTAATCTAAAATCTATAAAACGATTAGTAAATTTAGATTTACTTAAAATTGAGAATGTTGATACATCCAAAAGATGTGAAATTTGTGTAGAAGCAAAGATGACTAAATTACCATTTAAGTCAGTTGAAAGGAACACTACTCCTCTAGAATTAATTCACACTGATGTATGTGATTTAAAAAAAAAATTCAAACTAGAGGCGGAAAAAAGTATTTTATTACTTTTATTGATGATAGCACAAGATTCTGCTACGTTTACTTACTTCGAAGTAAAGATGAAGCGATTGAAGCTTTTAAAAACTATAAAAGTGAAGTAGAGAATCAAATGAACACTACAATTAAAGCAATTCGTAGTGATAGAGGTGGAGAGTATGTGGCTCCGTTTGAACAATTATGTGCCGAATTCGGCATCATACATCAAACGACAGCTCCCTACTCACCACAATCAAATGGTATTGCGGAGAGGAAAAACCGAACTTTGAAAGAGATGGTGAACGCAATGTTAATCAGCTCAGGTTTACCTCAGAACATGTGGGGGGAAGCTATTCTATCAGCTAACCACATTTTAAATAAAATTCCACTTAAGACTCAAGATAAGACACCTTATGAGTTGTGGAAAAATCGCAAACCATCATACAAATACCTCAAAGTGTGGGGGTGTTTGGCTAAAGTTGAAGTGCCACTTCCTAAACAAGTGAAAATCGGACCTAAGACAGTCGATGGGATCTTTATAGGATACGCCTTCAACAGTAGTGCCTATCGGTTCTTGATTCATAAATCAGAGATACCCGATATGACAATAGGTACTACCATAGAATCAAGGAATGATGTGTTCTTTGAAAATGTGTTCCCGTGTAGGGACAAAGAAGAAGTGAGTTCAAATAAACGAACTCATGAAGAATCAAGTGAAGCTGCAGGTCCTTTCACTCAGCAGAGTGAAGCACTAAGACGCAGTAAACGAGCTAGAATTGATAAGACCTATGGTCCAGACTTCATCACGTATGTGTTAGAAGATGAACCTAGGACTATCAAAGAAGCTCTTTCCAGACCAGATGCATCTCTCTGGAAAGAAGCAATAAACAGTGAATATGATTCAATTCTGCAAAATCATACATGGGAGTTGGTTGACCTTCCTAAAGGTTGCAAGACCTTAGGATGTAAGTGGATCCTTAAAAGAAAGTACAAAACAGATGGATCTATTGAAAAGTATAAAGCCCGTTTGGTTGCAAAGGGTTTTAAACAAAGAGAAGGACATGATTTCTTTGACACCTACTCTCCGGTAACAAGGATTACATCCATTCGTGTACTTGTCGCGATTGCTGCTTTGCATAATCTCGAAATACATCAAATGGATGTAAAGACTGCTTTTCTTAATGGAGAGATGGATGCTGAAATATACATGGATCAACCAGAGGGTTATGTTGTACCCGGGAGCGAGAAAAAAGTTTGTAAACTCGTTCGATCGTTGTATGGACTTAAACAAGCTCCTGTACAATGGCACTTGAAATTTGACAATATTATGTTATCAAATGGATTTCGAATTAACGAATGTGACAAGTGTGTGTATGTGAAAGATACACCAAATGGATTTGTTATCGTATGCTTATATGTTGATGACATGTTAATCATAGGTAACAATTCAAATGTGATCGTTAATACGAAAAACATGTTAAAGAGAAATTTTGACATGAAAGATATGGGTTTAGCAGACGTGATTCTAGGAATCAAGATCGAAAGAACCTCAAATGGAATTTCTTTAACACAATCTCATTATGTTGAGAAAGTCTTGAAGAAATTCAATGCATTTGATGATCCACCTGCTAAAACTCCACTTGAACAAAATGTTCATCTGAAGAAAAATAGAGGTGAACCTGTGAATCAGTTGGAATATGCAAGGATCATTGGAAGCGTGATGTACATTACAAATTTCACACGTCCAGATCTTGCGTGTTCTGTGAACAAACTAAGCAGGTACACGAGCAATCCAAGTCATGAACATTGGAAAGCTCTGAAAAGGGTCTTGAGATACTTGAAGTATACTCTTGATTTTGGGCTACACTACACGCGACATCCAGCTGTACTTGAAGGGTACAGTGATGCTAATTGGATATCCGATAGTAAAGACTCTTTCTCGACTAGTGGATATGTATTCACTATTGGAGGAGTTGCGGTATCGTGGAAATCTACAAAACAGACGTGTATTGCCCGTTCCACAATGGAATCTGAATTCATCGCTTTGGATCAAGCTGGTGAAGAAGCTGAATGACTTCACAATTTCTTAGAAGATATTCCTTGTTGGAACAAACCAGTATCATCTGTAATGATACATTGTGACTGTCAAGCTGCTATTGGTAGAGCTTTGAACAGTATGTACAACGGAAAGTCGAGACATATTCGTCGTCGACATAACTCCGTTAGACATTTGATCTCAACTGGTATAATAACAATTGATTATGTAAGATCAGTTGACAACATAGCGGATCCGCTCACGAAGAGCTTGAACCGAGATCAAATGAATAAGCTGATAGAGGGAATGGGTCTGAAATCCATAAATAAAACTGAAACAGTGGTAACCCAACCATGATGACTGGAGATCCCAAGAACTTGGTTCAAAAGGGAAAACTAAGCTTTGAATGTTAGTTGTACAACACTTGAAAATCATGACCATTCCTGACAGCACTGTGTCAAGTGTTAGTGAACCCGTGAGTTGTGGTAAAGGATAAGTCTTTGACTTTTAATGATTCCTATGAGTCCATGTGGGACTAAGTATGACGGGATACTCGAAAGGAGATCACCTATATAAATGAGAAGTGAGGGCCGCTTCGACCAAACATTTATGAATACAAAGGGCGTCCAGGGCCAAAATGGACAAAAACGTGAGAACAAATCGGAATCGAGACTGACTTGTGTCTGCACTATCTGTAAGGTATACACTAAGGAGGATTAGTTCAAGGCATCGTGTCCACTAAGCCGCCGGTATACCCGATGGTGCCGGGCTACGGAAAGTTCAAAACCATTGGTTACTTATCCGGAAGCAATGAGGTCTCACATGAGCTGTACGAAGAAGCTTGACTCTGTATAGGTGCAATTCTCACTCATGTGGGGGATTGTTGGAAATTGGTTTTGTAAAGGTGTCATACCCTTACTTTGATCAATTTTTTGAGGAGTAAAAACGTTAGTTTTTGGGAAAATAAAATTAACGATGTTGTTCTACTCGCGGAGTAGATGAGCGTGGTATATTTAATATCTCAAAACCGATTTCCGGTGAGTGAGAAATTAATTTGGGAAGTTGTAGTATTAATCATGTGTGTTGAATAATTTCATGGGAATGGAAAATAAAGTTTCATCCCACATTGGAAAATTACAAGAAGTTTGTCTTGTATATAAGTAGGAAATTATTCATGTTCTCTAAATTGGGACATGGGGACCCTAACCATGGACCACACACGCGCGCGCGCCCCGCCCCGCCCGGGTTCGTGGTTCTTGGTTCTTGGTTCTTGGTTCTTGGCAATTGGGCTTTGGGTGGGCTTTGGTGCCATACCTATATTTTTAGAGTACCAAAAATATGAAAAAGCCCATTATCTTTTTGGATCCAATCGGATTGGGTGACCCGTATGAAATTGGGTCGGCCCATTTCGGTTGGCCCATTTAGAATTGGGTCGGCCCACGAACATGTTTAATACACCTACGATTTTGATTAATACACTCCAGAGAATCTGGAATATTCCGTCTTGCTTCCCATGACTGAGAAACTGCGTTTCTCTCCACGACAGAACGTGGGTGATCCATGATCACCACGTACTCCACTCCAGCAGCCCTCAAATGGGTCGGATTTCCGCCTATATATACCCCCTTCGTCCAGTTTTTCCAGAATCACTTACGAACCTAGAATTTTCCGAAATCCTGTCTCTCCAGAAAATCCCGTTTAGCTCATAAATTCCGATTTAGTTCGCCGGAAATTCATACTCGGTAGTGCTACCGGTGTGAATAGACAAACCGTTTTACCTTTGGGGATCCGTACGCATTATCCGTAAGCACTGTACGGGCGTATTCGATCTTGCGGGAATAGGTTTCACCTAGACTCGGTTTTTCACGAATTCGTTTCGTGTTCTTATTCTTCATCCTATTTTCAGTTTTTCGAAATATTCACACCCCGTTTCTAACAGATTTTAGAGTTTTGATATTATATCTCCGTAATTAGTATTGTAACACATGCATGTACATACCCATAAAATATAGTGAAAAACTTCTGACTTGGTACGTCATTCATGACGAACTGGGTAAACAAATCGGCGTTCTTGTCTGGATAAACAAATCGGCGTTCTTATTTGCGTTCTTTATTTTACAATACGCTATTAGTACAAGTCTCTACCGATTGGGCAATTAGATTTCAAGATTTCCCCATAATTTATCCAATACCAAATACCTTTTCACTCAAATCAAACAACCTTCCTTCTTCTATCTTTGCCATTGATATCCGACATCAAACTTTTAGTTTGCGAGTGTTAATTTGGTAATATGGATGAAAGCTTAATGGTACATAGGCAGATATATCCAACTCGATTCACAATTTCACGATGCCGCCCGAACTGCGCTGGGGAAATAGGCGGTTACTCCGCTGCACGATGGCCAACTCCGACGCCCGAATCTCACCTCTCTGCCGTGTTGCCGCCAATAAATCCGATTGACACCGCCGCCGAACTCAGCGCCGTATCCGCAAGCGGGGGGCATCAAGACACCGCAGATGGGTGTGAGACCCGCTGGTGGAAGATCTGGCCGAGTGTGCTGATGAAAACCCGCGAGTTGTGGGAGATCGTGGCCGGTCCAAAGTGGAAATTGACGCTTCCGATTGTGTTCACCGGGGGAACCGCCACCGCGGCGAACACTTTGCCGCCGGCAGCGTCCTCCTCTGGGATAGAGCCAAATACTGTTTGATGTTTTCATTCGAGGCGAGGAAATTATATCAGGTGCTCAGCGTATTCACGTGCCTGAGTTGCTGAGAAAGCGTGCTAAAGTTTATGGAATTGATTTGAGGGTCTCCCAATTTCATCATACGACTTCAAGGAAGAAGGAGGAGGGAACTGGGCCCTTTCCTTTTATTGGGCCAATTTTTTTTGAAAATGGCCCAGGTTAAATACAGTCCCATGTTTTACGAATAAAACTCCATCCAAAAAATTGTTCGGAAATTTTTTCCGAAAAATGTAACAATTTTTGGAATTTTTTTCCAAAAATTCACATGTTCAGTGTTTTTTCTTTTGTATTTTTGGAAATTTTTCCGAATTTTTCCGAAAATTGTCAAAATTTTCGGATTTTTTTTTCGAACATTTTTTAGGGGTTGTATTAACAAAAGGTAGGACTGTATATAACTTTGGTCTTAGAAAATTAAATACATTTGGGCCTTTCTTAATTGGGTCCAGCATTTAATTCCTTGAATTATATAAAGCCTTATTTAAATAAAATCCAACATAATTTATGGTACTAATTTCATCATTTTTTTCTCTCATTGGGCTTATGTTCAGGCACACACCGGTTTTAAGGGATCGGTTATTCAAAACAGTGTTGGCGGGAGCTTTTGCCCATAGTTTTTACTTGTTGGTACATACTCACAGTTTGTATGTTCGCTTCTACACCTCCTATTGAGTCTGCACTCAACGCGAGCCAAGTCTATCAGTAGACTGATTAGGCGTGAAATTGTTAGATTTTAGAGCTCGAAATGCCCGTGTTTTGATTGATTTATATGAGTATTTAGAGTCAATTGAGTAATATTTTCATGAACTAATGACTGTGCCTCTTTGATGCTCATAGATGGATAGAGGGCAAAAAATGGAGTTCGTAGGACTTTGAAATGACTCAAACGGATGCCCGGATGAGAAGATATGGAAGAAATACGAAAAGTATTAGTTCAAGGGAGCAAAAGTATTACTGGAGTGCTCAAGCATGAAGAACTCGAGCACTTAATGCTCGAGTGAGGCTTGGTCGTGCACTCTGCTCGAGCTAGCTCAGGTCGTGCACCATGTGCTCGAGCAACCTTGGTCATGCACTTTCCACGCTCTGGAAGATTAGTGCGCTCGAGTTGCACTTTCTCGTGCACTTAGTGCTCGAGCTCTACTCGAGCTGACGCGATTTTGGGCCCATTAATTCCCGATTCGATCCGTTGCTTATTTATACCCCTTCCGAACACATTTTTTTGGGACGACTTCACACATAGAAATAGATTTTAGAGAGAGAAGAGCACCAAGAGTTCGAGGAAGCATAGTTTACTTTTGATCGAGGTTTTTACGTTACGAATTCGTAGTTTAGTTCTGTTGATTAGTTTGATCTTTCGTTCTTTGAAACTTAATCCTTGAGACTTATTATTTTCCTTTTAATCTAATTTTAATCTTAGACTTCAATTATTTCTTAAACCCTTTTTTATGTTCTTGAGTTATTCAATTAGATTAATTATGTTTTCGTTCGTTGCTTGCTTATTTACTTTCGTTATCGTTAAAACCATGTTAGGCTAAAACCCTTGTATGCTTGGGGTAGGATGAACTCGTAGAAGTAGGACGTTGGTACATAATTAGGGTAACATGTGACGTTTAGTTTTAATTCTCTTAATTAATGAATGCTTAAAATAAATTTTGGATTTACCTTTGAATTTCGTACGAAAATTGTTAAAGAGAGGACGACCTTATCACTCTTTAATAACTAGTGGGCTTAACGAGAGGGTTTAGACGGGGTTAATTCATCTACCGGTTTATCTAGGGAGGACGACCGCATCACCTTAGTTAAATTATGATCTCTTTAATTAAGCACAATCTGTTAACTTGTTTATCGGATTAGTGAAGTCGATTGATAGGATAAAGTATTAGGGTTTAATTCTTGAGTTTTTCATCTTACAATCTTATACTTAGGCTATTTCTCGGTTATTTTGATTATGTACCGGCTCCGTTAGTATACGTAGAGATTCCTATCCTGAGCATCACCCTTTTATATTTGAGACAAAACCCTTAGATAATTAATTCATTTCTTTCTTTTGCATTAGTAGAGTAAAATAGTTTAGATTTAATAATTCTTATAACCCAAAAATATACACTCATATTAGTTACGACGCGTAGATCTTCAGGGATATATTCGCATATATTTCTTCCCTTGGGTACGATATACATGGTCTCTATACTTGCTGATACTACAGTGAACTCGTATGCTTGCGGAGTAACTTCTAGTAAAAGCTAGTAAAGTTCGGTTCAAGTCAATGGCGTCGTTGCCGGGGATGGCGATGTATGTCCATTGAGTAGGACTTGGAGATAGCTTAGTAGTTAGTAGTGAGTGCTTTATTTTTCTGTTTAAGTCTTACGTGTTCGGCAGTTGCATTTTGGTTCTTCTATTAGTGTTTCAGGTTTATGAAAACACGCTCGCAAGGAGATACGAGCGAGGAGAGAATACAGCTTGATCCTGAGATAATAGCAAGAAGAAACCGAGCCTTTTAAGAATGATGAATACTGCCGGTGGAGAGAACGATAACATGAACATCAGTAATGAGTTGGATGATGCTGCAGCTAAGTATAATCAGGAAGTGGAACGGGTTGAGGGCGCTGGAGGGAGTAACAGTCATAATCAAGTTCCGTCAGGGGAAAGCCAGAGCCAAAACTCGGCTCCACAGAATCAAAACAATCCAGCTCAAAACCTAGTTCAACATCCTCAAAACAACCCTGTCTACCCACAAAACAACCCACCATATCCTTACCCATTCCCACCATACCCTTATCACCCATACTACCCTCCACCTCCTGCTTATAACCAACCTCCAGTTCCACAAGTACCTCTTCCACCCATCTATCCTCAGCACGTGCCTCAAAACGCTGATCACGATGTAGCAATCCGAGGAAGATTTGCGGCACAGCCACAACAGTATTACGATGGAGTGGCATTGCCTCCGGTAGAAGCAAACAACTTCTCTATCTCCCCAGGAATCTTGAAGCTACTTACTGAGAATCAATTCAAGGGGGAGGTCGGGAAGGAGAATCCTCATACTCATTTGAGAAGTTTCTGATGATTGCCTCAACTTTCAATTATAACGGCATTTCTGAAGATGCCAAGAGGCTCAGGTTATTCCCGTTCTCTTTAACTGGAACAGCAAAGGAGTTGTATGATAACACGCTCCCACGGGGAGGTGTAACTATATGGGCCGAGCTTGAGCGTCTGTTCCTCGAGCGATTCTACCCTCCATCTAGAACGATGAGAGCAAGGATAGAGATCTAGTCTTTCCAGCAGAAGTCAGGAGAGGACTTACGTCAGGCTTGGGAGAGATACTCTAACATGCTCATTGAGTGCCCGCAGCACGGGTACAACGAAGGGGACATCATGGATTTTTTGTACTGTGGAGCCAGCAAGGCAGGTCAAGCCCACCTTGACGCATGTGCTACTGGAGCATTCTTGAATTACGGTACAGCTAGGTGTAGAGAGATTGTTGATAACATTGTCAAGAATGCCGGGCAATGGAACGAGGACCCAGAATTTCAGAGAGCATATCAGTTGGAGGAGAATGAGGGAACGAGGAAGTTGTTGATGGTGATGATGGAAAAGATAAGCAACATAGAGATTGGGCAAAATTTAGTTGGAGGGAATACGGTAGTGAGTGAGAAAGTGGACCAGCCCACAGGTCATCAAGAGGTAACCAACTATATGGGAGACCCTTATTACAATCAGAATGGCTACCAAGGTGGAAATTATCAAGGGCGACCAACTTATGAGCAACCGTTTATACCACTAGGTCTACAGCCTCTTCAGAATCAGTGGAGAAAAAACCAAGGCTATCAAGGAGGCCAGCAGCCTCCTCAGAACCAATGGAGGAAGAACGATAATTTCTCATATGCCAATCCGAAAGCTAGAATCACAGTTCCTCCAGGTGTTGATCCAGGTTTAAAGCCCCCAGGTGGTGAAGGCGGTTCCTCGACCGAAGAGATATTGCGAGCGATCCTCCAGAAGGTGGAAGAAGGAAGCAAGAGATTGTCTTCATTGGAGTATGATGTGAAGGAGTTATACAAGAAAGACGATCAGCGTGATCAAGAACTCCATAAGAGATATGTGGAGCTGAATAGAATTCAGCAAGAGAACAATAGGTGGTTCACTTTGATGGAGTATCAGATTAGTCAGATCGCAAAATCATTGGGTAGAGAGCCGGGTAAATATCCTTCTATGCCGGAGGTAGAGCTGGCAAAACGGGCGGGCCGGGGCGGGGCGGGCCGGCCCATTTACATGTCGGCCCTATAAAATCCCAGCCCAGCCCGACCCAATCCTAGCCCGTGGGCTAAGGGGCCGGGCCGGCCCGGCCCTTTTCAATTTTTTTTTCCTAATCTCAAAATAATATTTGGTAGGGTTTTTTTTATTCCACGGTATTGAAAATTGAGGGGCTTCATATATAAAATTCCTTATTATGACATTAATTATCAAGTCAAGTATGTTTAAAAAATAAATATACAACACTAAATATCATTTAAAAACTAAATATACAATACTAAATTCCTTATTATGGCAGTATAAGTCAAGTATGTCCATATATTTGTAATTACAACACTAAATATCATTTAAAGAAACAACACTAATTATAATCTTTTAAAAAAAATAGATAAAATAAATAAATAAATAAGGATTAAGTGCAGGATAATACAATTCCAAACCACTTTTTACAAATTGGTACAGCATAATTGAACAGACGCACAAAAAAAAGTTGAACATAAGTATATATTTTTCGAACACTGTACTATCTTGTAAATAGTGGTGTTCAATTGTATTATTTTGTGAATGCCCCAATAAATAAAATCAACCGGGCCAAACGGGCCGGCCCGTGGCCCGTCGGGCCAAGCCCATTTGGCCCACCGGGCCAGCCGGGCCGGACAAAAAATGGTCCGGTTTTTTCGGGCCTCTATTTTTTGGGCCCAGCCCATGGGCCGGGCACAAATTGCCAGCTCTAGCCGGAGGGGAACCCGAAAGAGCAATGCAAGACGATACAGCTAAGAAGTGGAACCAAATATGATGGTCCTCAGATGCCTGCTGACTCAGAGACACCCCAAGGAGAGGATGGGATAGAAGGAAAAGAGCCTGAGGAAGATAGAGATGAGATTGAGGAGATAGAAGTTGAGAAAGGGATTGAGGGTGAAGACACTCAAAAGAGGAGTTTAAATTACAGATTGTCCCATAACTTTTTAACAAAATAGATTTGGTCCCAAAATTAATTTTTTATCAGATTTGGTCCCAAATTCTCTAAGAAAGTCCAATTTTGGTCTCAAATTGGCCGGAAAAGTCAATACGACGTCGTTTTTAAGTCTGAAATTGTGGATTTATGGCAAGAGTGTTGTTGTGGTGTCCATATGTGCTAATTATATATGATTTTGTCCTTTCCTATTAGAATTTTTAAATATATATTATGTGTAATAAAATTGAAAAAGATAAGAAAAAATCAAATACAAGTATTAGACATAAACGCCACATTAGGCCCCTTGCCGGAAATCTCCAAATTCGGACTTTAAAGTGAGATTTGGGACCAAAATTGGACCCTTTCAGAGAAATTGGGACTAAATCTGAAAAAAAATTAATTTTGGGACCAAAGCTATTTTGTCAGAAAGTTATGGGACGATTTGTAATTTAAACTCCTCAAAAGAGCAAAGAGCCTGAAGAGGAAGGCATTGAGGAGATTGAGAGAGTTTCAAAGTGGAAGAAGGCAAAGGAAGCAAGGAAGAATGTAAAGGAGACCGAGCGAGATGAATGGGGGTACCCAAATCTGTGATACCCGTCCCATATCCGCAGCGTTTTATGAAGAAGAAACTAGATGAGAAGTTTGCTAAATTCCTTGATGTATTTAAAAAGCTACATATTAACATTCCTTTTTATGATGCTTTGGAACAGATGCCTAATTATGCCAAGTTCCCGAAGGTCTTGATAGCTAAGAGACGTAGAGTTGATGAGCCCAAGTTGGTGCGCCTGAAACATGAGGTGAGTGCATTAGTGCACAAAGCGCTTCCCCCGAAGTTGAAGGATCCCGGGAGTTTCACTATCCTATGTGATATCGGGAATGGAGTCAAGAAGGGAGCGTTGTGCGACCTTGGAGCGAGCATCAATTTTATGCCCTTGTCACTATTTAAGAAGTTGGAGGGTGGAGAACTTCAGCCGACAATGATGACGCTTCAACTCGCCGATCGGTCTATTACTCGACCTCAAGGTGTAGTTGAAGACGTCCTTGTGAAAGTTGGAGATCATATTTTTCCAGCCGATTTTGTAGTGCTAGACATGGAGGAAGATGAGCATGTACCTCTGATTTTGGGAAGACATTTCTTAGCTACGGTCGGGATGGTGTTAGATGTGGCGAATGGGAAGATCACATTGAAAGTTGATGATCAAGAGGTGAAAATTTCCCTATATGAGGCCATGAAACACCCGAAGGAGGATGAGAGTTGTTATTCCATTGATGCAATTGATCTTTGTGTTGAAGACACACCTCCTATCTCTAACCTTTCTTATAGTCATGATTTTGATAGTCCTTCACTTAATGATTTAACCCATGAGCATTATGATCTTGATTATTTTGATAGGGATAAAGGAAAAGTGGAGTTGAGGGATGGAGATCTGAAAAGTGTGGGTGTGACCCTGTTGGAGAGGAAAGGAGTTGAGGTTAAGAAGAAAAAGTCCAAGAAGTGGGTACATCCGTGGAGAGCGAGAAAGAAGAAGGTGAAACCTCCGTCAGAGGTGAAGAAGGAGGATGGGAAGCGAGCGAAAAACTTAGACATCTTCTCTTATGAGAGTAAGGGAGGTAATTTTGAGTATCATGTCCCATAAGCTTCTTTGAGCTCGGTCCGGCACGAGGACCTTGAAAATAGCGCTGAGTGGGAGGCAGCCCACTTTTATTTGCTTTTGAGTGTTTTATGTTATTAGGGTGTTGTTTTTAGTCGTATGTTTTAACCTCGTATTTGAGTGAGTTGCTTTTAGGATTGTCTCGAGGGAGTAAATGTATCATGGAGTTATTTAGATTTAAGGGACCAACTCAAGACAAGGGAGTGTACCAAGTTGTTAAGAGAAACTGAATTATTTGGATGAGGATACCCACAACCCCAAACTTAGACCGCTTCACAAGGTCGAAGTTTGGGGGTGGAGTTTTTATATATTTTATGGTTACATTGCACAGGCGCACACCCTCTCTTTGAGTTGAGTTGGGTGATATATTGAGCCTTGAGATGCTCCTTGAGCTGATATTGCTTTGATGTGCTACTACATATTTCATGCCTATCAATTCTCTTATGCTTGTTGATTGCTATCTTTGAGTGTGAGTATGAGTTGGTAAATTGTGAAGTTGAGTTAGGGATTTTGTTGTGTGAGTGTAAGAGTTAGAGTTGATTTGAGAGGGAACTCGTATATTTACCAATTTTCCTTTTGAGTACTTGTGTGGTGAGAGTGAGAATTCACTAGGACTAGCATGGATGTGAAAACTGTGAGATTTGAGCTTTTTTTAGATTAAGATGCATAAAATTGATCTCTTCGTTTGTGAGTAGATCATCACCGTAGAGGATGCTAGAACTTGTGTGTGCTCTTGCTTCTTGATTGTGTCTAGTTTGATATGTCGAATGTGATCTTAGGTCATCTTTGATTTGATTGAGTCACTTAGCCAAATGTTCCCTACCAATGACATTTATTCCTTGTTAGCCCGTTTGAGCCTTAGCCTATTTTAATTGCTAGCACATTTTAACACTTATCCAAGTTCCTAAATTCTTTTTGTCCCAATTTGAGTGGAGAATAGAAAAAGTGTGAATGAGGAGGGATTGAGTTGAGTTGAGAAAAGGAATTATGATGGTTGAGTTGTGATAAAAGAAGGGTGTGATGAAGTTTTGAGTTGTGGGGAAGACAGAAAAAAATTGAGAATGAGCAAAAGAAAAAATGAGCTCATATGTATATGTGAAAAAGAAAAAGTGTGGTGATTGAAAAAGTGAAATGAGTTAGAGAAAAGAAAAAAATTGAAGTGTTGAAAGTAGAGGAATTGAAAAGTGTATTGAATGAAGATGTTTGAAGTATTTTGTTCCTCGTCTTGAAGTATTGAAATTTGATTTTTCATTCTCCATTCACTTGAGTCACTTACCCCATATAATCACCCCACCTGTCCAAAGAGCCTACGTTACAACCTTGATAAAGTCCTTTTTGATTCGGCATTGATTTCTAGAGTATGGTCGAAGTTGAGAGTGCGTACAAGCCTATGGCTGCTGATATGTGTGATTGACTGATTGAGTGAGTCCCTTAATACTGTTATACACTTTTGAGGGAGTGAAACACATCTTTGAGTGCACATCCATGTTTAATTTTGGTGGTTCGTACTATTATTGCATAGGTATGATGAAGGGGGTGAGTTTTGTATACGTGTGAACGATCTTTAAAACTTGAGCTCGATTACTTGCATGATTTGATTCTTGATTCATTCCTAACAAATTCACTTGACTTATTATTTTGTTTCTTGAGGACAAGCAACATGGTAAGTTTGGGGGGTTGATTAGGCGTGAAATTGGTAGATTTTAGAGCTCGAAATGCCCGTGTTTTGATTGATTTAGATGAGTATTTAGAGTCAATTGAGTACTATTTTTATGAACTAATGAATTTGCCTCTTTGATGCTCATAGATGGATAGAGGGTGAAAAATGGAGTTCCTAGGACTTTGAATCGACTCAAACAGATTCCCGGATGAGAAGATATGAAAGAAATACGAAAAGTATTAGTTCGAGGGAGCAAAAGTATTACTGGAGTGCTCAAGCATGAAGAACTCGAGCACTTAATACTCGAGTGCTCGAGTACAACACTCGAGTGAGGCTTGGTCGTGAACTCAGTGCACGAGTGCTCGTGCACTATGCTCGAGCTAGCTCAGGTCGTGCACCATGTGCTCGAGCAACCTTGGTCGTGCACTTTTCACGCTCTGGAAGATTGGTGCGCTCAAGTTACACTTGCTTGTGCACTTAGTGCTCGAGCTCTACTCGAGCTGACGCGATTTTGGGCCTATTAATTCCCGATTCGACCCGTTACCTATTTATACCCCTTTCGAACACGTTTTGGGGATGACTTCACACATAGAGATAGATTTTAGAGAGAGAAGAGCAACAAGAGTTCGAGGAAGCATAGTTTACTTTTGATCGAGGTTTTTACGTTACGAATTCGTAGTTTAGTTCTGTTGATTATTTTGATCTTTCGTTCTTTGAAACTTAATCCTTGAGGCTTATTATTTTCCTTTTAATCTGATTTTATTCTTAGACTTCAATTATTTCTTAAACCTTTGTTTATGTTCTTGAGTTATTCAATTAGATTAATTATGTTTTTGTTCGGTACTTGCTTATTTACTTTTGTTATCGTTAAAACAATGTTAGGCCAAAATCCTTGTATGCTTGGGGTAGGATGAACTCGTAGAAGTAGGACGTTGGTACATAATTAGGGTAACATGTGACGTTTAGTTTTAATTCTCTTAATTAATGAATGCTTAAAATAAATTCCGGATTTACCTTTGAATTTCGTACGAAAATTGTTAGAGAGAGGACAGTCTTATCACTCTTTAATAACTAGTAGGCTTAACGAGAGGGTTTAAACGGGGTTAATTCATCTACCGGTTTATCTAGGGAGGAAGACCACATCACCTTAGGTAAATTAGAGTCTCTTTAATTAAGCACAATCTATTAACTTGTTTAGTGAATTAGTAAAGTCGATTGATAGGATAAAGTATTAGGGTTTAATTCTTGAGCTTTTCGTCTTACAATCTTATACTTAGGTTATTTCTTGCACATCACGATTATTTTAATTATGTACCGGCTCTTTTAGTTACGTAGAGTTTCCTATCCTGAGCATTACCCTTTTATATTTGAGACAAAACCCTAAGATAATTAATTCATTTCTTTCTTTTGCATTAGTAGAGTAAAATAGTTTAGATTTAATAATTCTTATAACCCAAAAACATACGCTCATATTAATTACGACGCGTAGATCTTCAGGGATCTATTCGCATACATTCCTTCCCTTGGGTACGATATACTTGGTCCCTATACTTGCTGATACTACAGTGAACTCGTACGCTTGCGGAGTAACTTCTAGTAAAAGCTAGTAAAGTTCGGTTCAAGTCATAGACATTTAGGAACCCTTATCGTAGGGTCCCGCTCTGGTAAAAGACTTAATTCTTTCTTTTATATTTTCAACAATTAGCACTATTTGCCGCAACATATGCTTGTGAATTATTTGCTGTAGAAATTAGGATTTATGTGAAAAATCCTTGTGTGTCTATTATCTTCGCTGCTAATTTAATTCACTCAAACACTGCCCAGAATCTTCGTATACAAGTTTGTCTGAAGCAAGCATGAGCATTGATTAAAATTTGAACTTGAATAGTTGTTCCTACTTGTATACCTATTTATGTGAATTAAATTTACATTATTAGTTATAGTCCGCATATATTGTCTAGGTAGGCGGCACCCAGTATTTGTCGGCCCGTAAATCATGTTTGGATAGACGGCACCCAATATTTAATCCTTTGTGATTGAGCATGTAAATTAAATCATATTTCTCCTTTGTTAATAAAAATTTAAATCGTATGTCTTACCATGTCCATTTAAAACGTAGTGATAATGCTTGGTACTAAGAGAGAATTTTCTAAGCTTGATCTCGATGGTAATAACTACGTGACATGGGTCATAGATGTTGAAATTTATATAGCCTCATCCTAATTAAGCGGGATAATTGTCCATGGTCCAAAATTCACTGATGTCCAGAAGGCAAAAACGTTGATTTATCTCAGGTACCACCTAAATCAGGACTTGAAATATGAGTATCTTACTGAAATTGACCCTAGCATTTTATGGACATCCCGGAAGGATTGTTTCTATCAACAAAATGATATAATCCCTCGGGCACAATACGATTGGCTGAATCTCCATTTTCAAGATTTAAATCTATAACGGAGTGCAATTCTTCCTTGCATCGTATTGTATCTCAGTTAAAATTATGTCAGCAGCAAATTACTGAGGCCGAGTTGATACATAAAATCTTATCAACATTTAATGTGAGTAACCTTGTACTCCAGCAGCAGTACACCTCTCACTCAGAGCTAATGTCTGCACTTTTAGTGGCAGAAAAACACAACCAACTCCTGATGAGAAGTCGCAGTGCTAGACCGGTTGACTCACAAGCAGTGCCCGAAGCACATGTTGTAGCTCAAGGGAGTCTGAGTGGGCGTAAGCGTGGAAGGGATGAAATCTGCAAACTCAAGCACTTGATTGAGGTTTATCGAAAGACACAAAAGGACAACAAGGGCAAGGCCCCTCAGGGTGAATCTCACCATGCCAGTCTGCCTGAAGTAGATTTTGACATACACAACGATGATATTTTGAGCTTAGAGCTCGAAGATTTTGGAGACATAGAGTGATTTACATCATTGGACATTATTAGTATCCTGACTTGAGCTTTGAGATTCGTCTTGCTTCATTTGGGACAAATTTAATGAAATTTTGACCCCATCTTTGCCTAGAAGACAGATATACTGATTAAATTCTCTGATACCATCTCAATAAGATATCAGTTGTTTATGGAGAATCCCTAAAGGATTATATTCAACGTCGTTTATAAAAATCCCTAAAGGGTTATATTTATCGTCGTTTATAAAAATTTCTGAAGGATTATATTCATCGTCGTTTATAAAAATCCCTGAAGGATTATATTCATCGTCGTTTATAAAAATCCCTGAAGGATTATATTCGTCGTTTATAAAAATCCCTGAAGGATTACATTCATCGTCATTTATAAAAATCCCTAAAGGATTATATTCATCGATAAAATTTGAATAAAATCGATAGCAGAAAATATCGATAGATGAACATTATGGCCAATGCCAAATAATTATTAAGGTGGTCGAGATCGAGTATTCCCCTAGCGAATCTCAGCATACCAGTTTTCCTGAAGCAAACATGAATATTGTCAGTGATATGACATTAATGACTATATGTTTTGTCATAATTAATATTTGCAAAAAATTACAACTCAATTATCGGATGTCTTTAACAACTCCAGCAGAATTACTGAATCATGATTAGGCGTGAAATTGTCATGATTCGTAGCTTGTTTTGCCATGTTTTGAGTGGATATGATGAGTATTTAGAGTCAATTGAGTATAGTTTTCATAAACTGATGAATTTGCCTCTTTGATGCTCATAGATAGATAGAGGGCGAAAAATGGAGTTCGTAGGACTTTGAATCGACTTAAACGGATGCCCGGATGAGAAAATATTGAAGAAATACGAATGACATTAGTTCGTTAGAAGAAAAGTATCGTTTAGAGGAAGAGGAGAACCACTCGAGCAGACCAGCTCGAGCGCCACCGCTCGAGCAAGTGCAGGGTTCGAACGCTAAAACTTACAGAGAGTTTTGGGTGCTCTAGCAGGTCGAGCGCCCCCGTTCGAGTGCATTTTCCGCTCGAGCTCAATGAGGTCGAGTGCCCTCATTCGAGCCCCTCTTTCATTCGAGCTGGGAAGCTCGAGCGAGACCCAATCGAGCGCCCCTCGTCCAACAAAGCTGCGGCCCATGAGTTACCGAATCGACCCATTACCTATAAATATCTCTTCCGAATACGTTTTTAAGGACCACTTCACGCATAGGGATAGATTTTAGAGAAAAAAGAGCACCAAGAGTTCGAGGAAGCATATTTTATTTTTGATCGAGATTTTTACATTACGACTTGATAGTTTAGAGTTGGATTTTGTTAATTTGATTATTCGTTCTTTGATACTTGACACTTGAGACTACTATTTTCTTTTTAATTCGATTATACTCTTAGATTTTAATTATTCCTTAAACCCTAGTTTATGTTATTTAGTTTTTCAATTCAATTCGTCATGCTTATGTTCGTTGCTTGCTTATTTACTTTTGTTATCGTTAAAACCATGCTAGGCTAAAACCCTTGTATGCTTGGGGTAGGATGAACTCGTAGAAGTAGGACGTTGGTACATAATTAGGGTAACATGTGATGTTTAGTTTTAATTCTCTTAATTAATGAACGCTTAAAATAAATTTCGGATTTACCTTTGAATTTCGTACGAAAATTGTTAGAGAGTCAATCTTTAATAACTAGTAGGCTTAACGAGAGGGTTTAGACGGGGTTAATTCATCTACCAGTTTATCTAGGAATGACGACCTCATCACCTTAGTTAAATTAGAGTCTCTTTAATTAAGCACAATCTATTAACTTGTTTAGTGGATTAGTGAAGTCGATTGATAGAATAAAGTATTAGGGTTTAATTCATGAGCTTTTCATCTTGCAATCTTATACTTAGGTTATTTCTTGCACATCACGGTTATTTTGATTATGTACCGGCTCCGTTAGTATACGTAGGGATTCCTATCCTGAGCATCACCCTTTTATATTTGAGACAAAACCCTTAGATAATTAATTCATTTCTTTCTTTTGCACTAGTAGAGTAAAATAGTTTAGATTTAATCATTCTTATAACCCAAAAACATACACTCATATTAATTACGATGTGTAGATCTTCAGGGATCTATTCGCATACATTTCTTCCCTTGGGTATGCTATACTTGGTCCCTATACTTGCTGATACTACAGTGAACTCGTACGCTTGCGGAGTAACTTCTAGTAAAAGCTAGTAAAGTTCGGTTCAATTCAAATCACATATTTATATAGAATATTCCCGGTCAAAATTGATGTCCCTGAAGGACAAAGTATTACATTCTAATGAATCTAAAGCACGCCTGAAGCGTGGAAGACCTGAGTAACAAAATTCAACCTCCTGAAGAGTTGTAGATGTGGTCTTAAAATCCAATTTAGATTCATACAAATTATAGCATGAACGGTTAGTCCATCTGAAATAATAATGTGACATATCAGATTTTTTCTAAATTCATTGACTATAACACGTCAAACCCTTTCGTAAATAAATTTATATGGCATGTACAAAGGGTGAACTTAGAGTACAGCTGAATCGTACTAAAGTTGGAATTAAATCTCTAATTTTTTTAATGGTTTTATTGAGATATTTGTGGACTAATTATCTTAGTATGGGGGCCATTTTGATAGTTAATGGCCATAATTAATGCTTTCACACGGTGGACCTATATATGCTCGTTATCCATCTGCAATCACACTTTTGCCAAGCCTATTGCAAAACTATTGAGCTTAGTTCTCATTTCCCAAATTATCAAATCAAATACATTCGAATGGATAATGCCAGTGAGCTCACATTGACAATATTCAATTTTTATTATATTGCATTGAGAAATTACAGTGAAGCATTAAGTCCCTTACGTCCACACCATAATGGTCTAGCTGAGTCACTAATTTGATGCATCAAACTAATCGCTAGACCATTATTGCAAAATTCCAACTTCGCTACATGTTAGGGGCATGAAATTTACATGTAGCCACTCGAATTCAAATCCGACCCACTGCATATCATTAGTACTCCCCTCTACAACTAGTGCACAGAAAATGACACATCATTTCCCATCTGCGAACGTTCTATTGTACATTACGCGTACCACCACAACACGTTTACAACCATGTTGGCTGACTGCATAATTAATGATGAGTCTATTCTCGGCATTAGGAGGGAGATTAGAATTCAAAATCAATCGAATGCCGAGAAGTTTCCTTGAAGGAAACAGATCGAGATATTTTCCTTGAAGGAAAAAAGACAAAGAAATTTCCCTGAAGGAAAAAAGTCCTCGATATTTTGACTCATGCACTAGTTAGACTGAACTTGAAGTTCTAAAGATAAGTAACTTGCAATGTATAACAAGTAATCTGTCAGATGAGTTTACTAACCACAAAGGTGTAGATGTCCAAATGAGAACGAGTATATATGCCCCCACACGCCAGAAGCATGAAGGACCTATAAAAGAAACATACACACCTAGAATGAAAGCTAGCAAAACTGGTCAGTCAAACTTGAAATCTCCAGAAGAGATATGTCTAGAAGACTTAAAATCTCCAGAAGAGATTCGTCCTGAAGACAAAGAATCCTAGTAATAAAGCACGTGCACAAAATGATCTAATACTAGAATTGTGGAACGACCAGATCAAATACATAAGGGAAATGATGTGAATCTGGTTAACATGAGATTATTAAATACCGGAGAAACAATATAAATTTATTGTCGACAACGTATCTGTGTCCACAATTGTTCTTTCTAAAATTTGGATCCAATACCTAAATTGAGTGCCCGAAGTACTTTGATTTGGGTGCAATAAGGAAGAAGCAAAAGTGTGGCAGAGCTAAAATCGCTAATAATAAAGTTTGGTTATATCGTACGTACACTCGAAAAGTTATTCCTATAGGATAATGAGTGTTTAAACGAAAACCAAAATAAAAATACGGTGGTGAGCGAGATTAATAGCTTTAGGGTTTTCGCAGAAACCCATGGTTTTCATAGAGACCAATGATTGTGTGTGATCAAACATATTCTCCTGGTATGAACAAACAAAGTTCTACTAATTACTGGCAGTTAATATAAAATGCAGTTAATGAACCTTGTAAACCGCATATTTTATATGGTTATTACATGCCAATGTTTATATCCCTAATGGATTTAAGATTTCCCAGAAGAGGAATGATGAAAACCACAGTATGTAGAGTACAAAACTGCGAAGGTCATTACATGATCTAAAACAGTCAGATCAAATATGGTATGATCGACTTAGTGAAATCCTCCCAAAGAAGGACTATACAAACAATTAAGTTTTCCCTTGCGTATTTATAAAGAAATCGCAAAGTAGTTCTTGCATCATCTACGTCTATATTGATGGCCTAAACATAATCGAAACATGCAAAGAGATTGAAGAAGCCAGTTCAATGAAAGCTGAATTCGAAATGAAAATCTTGGACAAAACCAAGTATAATCTCGACCTGTTGATTCGAGAATTTTCCTGAAGGAAAAATGAATTCAAGTATTTCCCTGAAGGAAAATTAAATTTAAGTATTTCCTAGAAGGAAAATTAATTCAAGCATTTCCCTGAAGGAAAAATGAATATGAAATCTCCCTGAAGGACGAATGAATTTTATACACCAGTCAACCTACTTGAAAAAGGTATTAGAAAGATCCTACATGATAAACCTCATCCACTTAGTACACCTATGGTAGTTCGATCCCTTGAAGCGGATAAGGACCCATTTAAGCCCAAAGAAGATACAATGGATATTTTAGGACCATAAATTCCTTATCTAAGCGCTATTTGGTGCATACTTTATCTCGCAAACTGCACTACTCCGGACAACGCATTTGCGGTAAATTTGCTTGCGAGATATAGCGTTTTTCCCAGAAGGAGACATTGGAATGATGTTAAACACATTCTATGATTTCTCAGACTTGTTATATTTTTCTTTGTGATGATATTGTGATCTCATGGAGATCCATTAAACATACATTCCCCACTGTAATCGATAAAGACAATGCAATTTGTGTTGCACAAATGAACAACACATATTTCCCCGAAATTCTTCCTCCCATACGAACTCCAGAAGAGTGACGAAATTACCATACAACAAGTGCGATCTAGTGACAATCCAGCAGATCTGTTCACTAAGTCCCTACCTGCCTCTATTTTTGAAAAAGTATGTTCATGGTATTTTGATGTGAAGACTTAGAAAATTGTTGTCTTCAGGGGGAGTAACAACATCGAAACAATCCTGAAGATTGGATCCGAAAGATCAATAGTTGTACTCTTTCCCCAGTCGAATATTTTATTCTGACAACCTAGTCAATGGAGTTTTTGACGTGACATGGACGTTACGTCGTAATGTCTAAGGGGGAGTGTTGTAAATCTATAAGATTTGATATGGACATTACTTATGGGCCAAGTAGCCTGATAGGCTTTAGAGTTTTGATATTATATATATATATATATATATATATATACCCGTATTTAGTATTGTAACACATACATGTACATACACATAAAATATAGTGGAAAACTCCTGGCTTGGTACTGACCCAGATGTAGTCATTCATGACGAACTGGGTAAATAAATCGGTGTTCTTGTTTGCGTTCTTTATTTTACAACAAACATATCTTATTTTCACAATAAGCACCAATTTGAAATGTTTATTTTAATTTTTAGGTATGTCTTTCAATGGCAAATTTAATATGAAAAAACCAAATTCTAGGTGCATCCAAGTGCATAGTATGCGATTTTAAGTTCAAGTTTGATTTTAATTTTAATTTTTTTTCAAAATACTCATAAAGTCATAAATACACCAAACTATTGTTTTTTTGCTGTTGGGGTATTACTGATGCATTCTTGGGATATTACTGACGTCTTCTTGTGGTATTACTGATTACTTTTTTAGGGTATTGTTGAATTCTGCTTGAGGTGTTTTTTTTTTCAAAATTCAAGTGCATACCATGCACTCAAGTGTACACTAGAACTACTCTATGAAAAATAATCACAAAAGTCGGATTTTATAAATTTTCTTTACGGGTAACAATAGTCGGTATTTGAATTGTACATGAAAGTACATATAATTAAGGGGCAATCACATACACCCACACTTTTAGACCTCTAATTACAAAAATCCCTACAAATTTCCCCACATAACAAACTTCTACAAAAGTGGACCCCTTCAGTTTATATTACCACTTTGTGCCAGATTACTTTTGACATCTTTTAATTTTGAATTTTATTTTCTTCATCCAATTTTGAATTTAATTTCCCTCAACCCATTTTTTAATTTTAGGCGAGAACCTCTTTTTTAAGCCCAACTATTTTTTTCTTTTGTTTTATGGTCTATGATGCTATTTATTTTCGAACAACATCCGGACAATTCTTTTAGATAAGAAAATACTTTCTTTTTGCATAAAATATCATTGATATTTTGTAACAAAAGCACGCTAGTATTTTGCATAAAAATACCCTTTCATTACTTAATGAAATTTACACAAATATTCAGAGAAAATACATAGATATGCAAAAATAAAAATTTGCAGAAAAGGTAGAATCTGTTGCATAACATTTTTTTTTTTGCAGAAAAGTCAGAATTTGTTGCATAACAAAAACAGATCATCTTGAACGTCTCCACCATCTTGAAGTATCAATTGAAATGAAATATTTTGTATCTTCACAAATATTTTTCTGCATATATGAATTGAAAATACAAAGTAGATTGATTTTTCACAATCCAAAATAATTCACAAGCAGAGTAGGAATAGGCTTTGCAAAAATAAGGAGCAGAGCAATGAAAAAAGAAAAAAAATTCAGTTAACGATTTGCCTAACTTTCGGGTCCAAATGCATACACAATAGATTAGGGAAAAATGGGTCCGGTGGTGGGAGAGAGAGGGTGAGACGGCACCTTCCGCTTTCCCGATATCTGAATCTCCATGGTAGCAACCAGCGATATTTTAGATCGCAGATCCATAAGCTCCTTTCGTGAACACGGGCGGTGGGAGGAGACGTGACCGTCTCTTCTTCTCCATAGCAGCCGGCCGATCTGAAGCCCCATGGTAGCGGCGGCGTGCTTGGGCCTTAAAACTCGCAGCGGTGGCGGCGATTCCAGCGATTTCGCCGCCATCACCGTCGCAAAATCCTAGATCTAGGGTTCTTTATGTCTCGATTTGGAATAGATTCATACACAGTGAAGCTTCGCTGTTGGGGGCGGCTTCGTTCCTGCCATCTTTGGGCTTCGTGGTGGCGCTGCAACTCGCCACCGTCGGATCTAATTTTTTGGCCAGAACATTAAGAGAGAGAGAGAGAGAGAGATGGGCTATGGAAAAATAAGAGAGAGAGAAAGAGAATGACTGAATTTAATAAATGAGAGAGGGGAATTATTTTTAATTAGAAGTGAGAGACGGAGAGAGGAAAGATCATTGATTGTGGTGGGCCCAGCCTGACATACAAAATGTAGGGATTTGTTATAAAATGTGTGCTTTTTTTATGGGGGGAAATTAGTAGGGGAATTTGCATTTAGAACTTGGAAAGTAGGGGTATATGTAATTATCTCTATAATTAAAGCTACAATGTCAAATTTTTCATATTTAAAAAATTGAGAACACAAAGCAAAATCCTTTAACAGCAAGTCTAGCATGCATCTAGTATATAATTCTTAGATTCATACATTCACCATATTTTACATGTCCCAATCATTTTAAATAATAAGTTTCGTTTCACATTTTCAATTTTTTAAATATAGTCTGCACATTTCAGATATATAATTTTATATATTTCAATTTTTTTATCAACAATAAAACGATTATATTAAAAAGATAGAGTGGAAAGTATGAGAGATACCCCGCCACTCTTCAAGAGTACAAGATTTTATCTTACAAATAACAGTAATAGTCTATGTAAAAGATATGAAGCACACAACTACTACGATGATACACCCAACATTATACCGACCAAACATAAAACTTTTAGGGTTTGTTTGTTTTGGGATTCACCCGGTCAGGACTAGAACTTTCCGGCCCCCGTCTCATTCTAGTTAGAGATGTTATATCCACTTTTTACATCTCATTATTCATCTACACCTATAAATACCTATTATTACTCATCCCAATACAATTCACTTTATATCACTTTTCTCTCACTCAAGCATTACCCACATATCACTTTTCTCTCATTTACACTCTCTTTCCTACTTTTCTCTTACACATCCTACTTTACTCTTACTCATGATTTGACATAAAGTAAAATCTCACCCTACTAAAATCTCAAAACAAACATATACTTTTATTATCATTCAAGACTTTACATCTTGTGAATGTAAAGTCATGGCTTCACACGCCCACCTAAATCACGAAACAAACAAGCCCTTAACACTCTAAATTTCTCTATTTTTTTCCAACCACGTCTTAAACTCGAATCTTCGCTGTGAGGATCATTGATTGTCACCCAATTCCACACTTTTGTCTTCATCTCGTCAATCACCTACTCTATATATTCTCTCATCGGCTCCCTAAAATAATTTAGCATTTCTCCACCTCCATAATGTTCAAATAATACATTTTCAAACACCAATTGTACACAATTTCTTACTTCCCCTTCTAAGAAATCTACTAAATAGAAGAAGATTTGAATTATATTTATTTACATTTTCATTTTAATAGTCTACATGTCCCACTTTTATGTCCGAGTTTGACACCTTAAATTAAATTAATATCCTCAAAATTTCACAAAAGAATAAGCAAATACCTTTTGACACGCGTTCCTCTTATATATTTTCTCCTTTTGGAAGAGAACTTGCACATGCTTTCATGCATTTCATTCTTGATTACCATAACTTTATATCTGTTTTCTTCCCCTTTTTCCCCTACCCTCTCATATATGTATAAATTACTACATAATATAGGTGGTAGTTCGGTTTTTTTATTACATATAGTTTTTTTCTCTTATGTTGTATGCTTTAGTTCACATTATGCCCATATTTTTCTTTGTATATTTTAATTTTTCTTTTTTTAAACTTTTTATTTGGATAGTAGAATGGTGGTGGATGTGATGAAAATTGAAAAAAGAAAATTACATATAATCTTTTTCTCTTTTGTTATATTGCTTTAGTTCATATTATGCCTATATTTTACTTCGTATATTTTTATTATTCTATTTTTTTTTTCTTGATTAAGTAGAATGATGGTGGATGAGATGAGGTGTAGATGGAGATGGGAAAAAGGAGAATGAGGATAATTCAATGAAAAATAAAGCTGTATTTGATTAGGGATGAAGAAATATAGATCGGTGAATTTTATGTTGCAATATTTTATTATTGTTAATTAGTGAAATAATGATTTTGTGATAGAAAAATATGAAAGATGATAAGAAAAAGTATGAGAAAAAAAGAATGTGTAAGAAAAAGTATAAAAGATAATAAGTGAGTGAGAAAAATAAGAAAAAAGATGAGTGAGATAGAAAGCGATGTTATTAAATAAAGTAGAATAAAAATAGATGTATAGATATATAACAGGAATTAATATATATTTGAATGGCAAGTTTTCATTTTTACTTCATCATCTTTGTTTCTATCAACTTTTACCCATTCGTGAACTTCATCCGAAGAAAAATAAAGAATAATAGAAAAATAGAAAGAAACTCTAAAGGCAAAATAGAAAAGGTAAAGACGTGTGTAAATTTAAATTTATGTAAACTCGATTCCTTTAAATAATACTATTACTCCCTCCGTACCGAAATACATTGCGGTGCTTTGTTGGACACACGGATTAAAAAAATGGTATAATAAGTATTGTGAGAGTAGAGTTAAATAAATATTTACTATTTTTAGACATACAAACTTTTCATTGAACAAACTAAAATGGAAACTATGCAATGTGTTCCGGGACGGAGGAATTATATATTATCATTGTTATATATGAATTTCAAATATTTTCTAAATAGTACAGTAAATATAAATAGTAGTGATAATGTGTATTACATAAACTTGAGTTTACAAGGAACCTACTCAATAAGAAAGCGTAGCTAATTAATTTAAAATGAAAAATATAGTAGCAAAAGTGGAATTTTAAAAAAATGGTAAGAACATAAAAGTATAAAATATTCATTTTCCTAAGTAATTGGCAATCAGAATAACATTTTCTCGAGGAAGTTCAAACTGCTGAGGAAATGGAGGAAATAGGAAAATAATTGTAGTATATATTTTTTATATTTTCCGAAAATGAATTTTGTATGAATACATTAATAATTTAGATTATCTATTCTCAAATTGGCGATCCAGAAATTTAGTCTATAAATGATTTTTATTTTAAATTTGATGACGATGAACGGTATGACTTATGAGATCAATCTCATCCACGCGTTTTGTCAAAGTTATTTTTCTTCAAATTCATTATATCACAATAATTATTATAAAAGAAATATAAATATAGCAACTAATCACTTAAAAAAATAAAGAAAAAGAATATATACCAACTTCAATTTCAATAAGAAAAGCGAGACTAAAAGTTACAAAACTAGAAAGCTGTATTGCCATTTGCCAACCCTATCGCAGCTGTCGCAAACCTTCTACTACCAAAACTTTCTATCTCACTAATTATTGTCCTTTTATATGTCGGTGATAATTTATGAACTTTTCGTTTTTTTTTTTTGGTATACATAATTTATAGTAATTATTACCAATAACGCTGTTGACTCGCAAATTTTAGTCAAGCAATTTTTTTATTAATATAATTACGCATACTAATTAATACTTTTATTTATGCAAATTAAGATTATCCTCTGAATGACCATTAAATTGAGTTTAAAGTTGTACCAATTGGATAATGTAACAAGGATAATTTTTTGTACTGGAATAATAAAGTCATAATTCCAAATTTATTTGATTTTATTTCTCAGTTGAAGCTTGAACTCGTTTCCAGGCTGGACATATTTATTTCGCATGGGCAATTTATTTAAGTTCTGGGTGCCACTCTTGTCTTGTTGTGTAAGTATTATTTATTTATTACATCTACTACAAATACAAGCCTATTTATTCGTTTATAGATTCTAATGTTACGTTTTGATGTTAAATTATTGCGTGTTGGATGTTTAATACGTATAATTAATAAAAAAGATGGCAATGCAATAATTAAGTAAAAAAATAAAATATCTTTCACCCTTACCCCTCCCTCCCACCTTTTTACACTACGATCGAACACATTTAACATCAAAATATAAGATTTTGTAGATGTTCGAAACGGTGTTCCCTAAGAGGAGAAAAATATATTATAATTTTCGATTTAAATGTACTCAATTCCTTCTACTGTATACTTTTCATAAATTTCGAGCACATAAATTAAGACAAATGTTAAATTATAATTTTATTACAACTAATTTGATAGAAAGAGAGAAAATGTAAGAAGTTTATAAATAAGTAATGAAAAGTATACATTGAATCTGAAAAAGTAATTTTTTAATTAAATGTTCTATTTTAAACTATACTCCACCTTTTGCACCCTCTCAGAAAGATTCATATTTGGTATCAAATATTAATATCATAAAATATATTATTAGAGGATGAGATCAGTTGTAACATCTTATATATATTGAACGGTGAAATTAAATTAAACATATTACGTTTGATTATGACATAAAATATTTAAATTGTCTTCTATATTTAGACTCGAGACAATATGAAACGGAATAGTTGTTGCCAGCCATTTTCAAACACCGAAATACCATTCTTTAATTAAAAAAGAAAGAAAGATTTTTCCATCATAATATAATAATAATAATAAAATCTAAATCGCTTCCATCATTCCCACCCCACCCCAGCGTCAGTTTAGAGTCTTTGTCCACAGTGACAGAAAGCTCTGAAATTCCACACTCCAAATCTCTGCCCCTAAAATTTAGCAACCAAAACCACACTAAAAAAACCTCTCTCGCGCATTTTCACAAACACTATGCACGCAAAGACGGACTCCGAGGTCACCAGCCTAGCGCCATCGTCGCCGGATCACAACCGCCGCCCGGTGTACTACGTTCAGAGCCCGTCACGTGACTCGCACGATGGGGAGAAGACGGCGACGTCGTTTCACTCGACGCCGGTGATGGGAAGCCCCATGGGGTCTCCGCCGCGCTCGCAGTCCTCCGTGGGCCACCATTCCCGGGAGTCCTCCACCAGTCGCTTTTCGGGCTCCCTGAAGCCCGGATCGAGGAAGGTTTCCCCAAACGACGCCGGATCTGGGGGAAGGAAGGGTGGGCAGAAGAATTGGAAAGAGTGCGATGTGATTGAAGAGGAAGGGTTGCTAGAAGATGAGGAGTCGCAGAAAGGGTTGCCCCGTAGATGCTATATTCTGGCTTTTATTGTGGGATTTTTTGTGCTTTTTTCGTTGTTTGCTTTGATTTTGTACGGTGCCAGTAAACCAATGAAGCCTAGGATCATCATGAAGGTATGTGTTTTCCCTCTTTTGAATTCTCATTTCTAGCCTAATTTTGATTGAATTCTTGTGGATAATTTGTAGAGGGTTTTAATTATTCAGATTGAACTAGCCTAATTGACCTCAAAAGCCAGTGTAATGCTAGTTTGTGATTATGATCTTCTGTTAAATTTCTAGCAAATTTCCTGATAATTAAGCTTGTGGAATGAGGTTTTTGCTTAGTTCAATGAGGTTAGAATTTAGAAGCTTCATCATTGTGCTATCTGGTTAAATTATATCAAATGCTTGTTCCAAAGTGTGGCAGCGTAATTATTAATTTTGGATTCTGTTTTTATGAGTCATTTAGGTGAATTTGATAAGCCTTGATCATCATAATTAATCTTCAAATCTTGATCTGAGTGTGTGATTTGGTTGGTGGCAGAGCATTAGATTTGAGAGGTTTATGGTTCAAGCTGGTTCGGATTCAACCGGAGTTTCCACCGACATGATCTCCATGAACTCCACCTTGAAGCTCACTTTTCGTAACACAGCCACATTTTTCGGAGTTCACGTTGCATCAACTCCAATCGATCTGTCTTACTCACAGCTCCCCATTGGCTCTGGAAATGTAAGTCGGAAAATCTTAAATAGAAAGCTTCAGATCAAACAGAGGGAAATAGTTTTTTTGTCCCGTATTTCACCAATTGAAAACAGTCCTGTTGCTTTCAATTTTTTCGATATTGTAGTCTGGTAATCGGCTGTAAGCGGTGAAGCATCTGGTTGACCAATCTAATTCTGCCACGTGGACAATCGAATGTTTCACCCTCTACAACTGATCTGTTTACTGGACTAAAATGTCAGAGCAATTGAATGTTATTAGACAATTTTCAATTTATGAAAGTCATGTCTGAAATTGAACTAAGGGTAACTTATAGGACTAAGAAAACCATTTCCCCATATCAAACATCATGAATTCAATAAATTCTTGCTTAAACTACTTGTTTAATATGAAGTTCTGTTTTGGATGCAAGGAGATTAGTTTGTGGGATTCTTTATTTACTATTCTGCTTTGTGAAAATGGGAATTACAGATGAAGAAATTCTATCAATCAAGAAAGAGCCAGAGAAACGTGGTGGTATCAGTGATCGGAGACAAGATTCCTCTGTACGGAAGTGGAGCTAGTTTGAGCACCCCGACAGGGATAACCACCCTGCCCGTGCCATTAAAACTGGTGTTTACAGTTCGATCGAGAGCTTATGTTCTGGGAAAACTGGTGAAGCCTAAATTCTACAGGAAGATCGAGTGTTCGATTGTCTACAATTCTAAGAAACTCAATGTTCCCATCTCCCTCAAGAATTCATGCACTTATGACTCATGAAGAGGTATCACATTTTTTTTGACATCTTTTTGTTGCAAGGATGGACACAGGGTGAAAGAGAGATGCAGGTTGTATTATGTGCTGTTATTTATGTGGGCTTCAGATGAATGAGGACAATTATTTTTTCATATGTTTGTTTATATATATAAATACTTGGCCTTGTCTAGTATGGCTTATTGGTTTATTTATTTTTGTGAATTTTTGTTTATTTAGTAAAACGAATGTATGAAACTGAGTCAACTGACGGTGCAAACAATTATATGGTATCTTTGCAACGTGTGTGTCCGATTTTAAAATTAGTGCTTGTAATTTGTCAAGCCTTAAAAACAGTTTTTTGGTTGTTGAATTCCAGCCTGAGCCAAATTGTCATCCCTTTATTTTCCTGCTGTATTTTTCAATTTAACTTTTGTATCAAAATTGAGTACCACCCTTAAGCCAAACGAATCTCAGTTTTCAACAACGACTAAATTCTATAAAATATAAGAATAATACTGGCTGGCACATACTGATTGCGCCATATAATTACTTTCAATTTGTAATACCAACATTTATTAAGTAATGCCACTACACCTAGTATTACAATACGGCAGTGAAAATAGATTTTTGTATTTTTTATGAGTATAGTAATATTATTTGATAGGTGATGTGGTATTATAAATTGTCAGAAACGAAAATCTGAATTAGCTAATAGTAAATAAGTGAAGATGAACAATTGTCAAGGTGACGAGGTCTAAAATAATTTACTGATCAATCCCTCAATATAACAAAAGAAGGGTTTTTTTTCGACTAAAGATGGATCTTAAGCTAAAGGAAATACACTCTTATAAAGAGAATGGGAGATAAATTAGATAATAGAGGTGCAATTGCAAAAGTAGATCCTAATCCATTCTTTAATCTCCTGCAGTTTCTATTTCCCTATAGGCTATAGCATTAAGGGCGGACTCGAATATATATATCCCTTTAAATTTATTAGATACGCCTATTTTATTAATATACATACCATATGCTTGACACATTATTGTCGAAAAAGTTGATTAAATTTCGACAAATATTTGTCAAACTAAATTCGAAAACTTTTTTGAGATTTTATGCAACAAATATTCGACACATTTTTGGCAAATGTTGACTAAATTTCAACAGATAGAATGTATGTATCAAATAATTTGGAGGGTTTTATAGTCGGGTACACTAAGGACCATTGGGCATATGGGGTGAAATAAATGAAATACTATTCAACAACAAAGAGTTGAATATTCTCAAGTTCATCATTGAGATTAAAACAAAGGTGTGGTCTTGAATTTATGTTAAAGATAGTTTTGTAAACATAATTTTTTTAAGTGGAACTATGATCCTAGGCTATGTTGTTCTAAATTTTTGAGCATGATGAGGAGTCCTTTAACTTATTTGAATTGAAACACTCCACTCGAGCTCGACTCGTTAACATTATCGAGTAATAATATGAGCTCGACTCGACTCGACTCGTTAACGAGTCTAACGAGCCTATCGAACCTAGTGGAATAATAAAAAATAATCTTAGTTACCGAGCCTAGCGAGCCGAGCTCGGCTTGACTCGTTAAACAATCGAGTATTTTTCGAGTTCGAGCTCATTTAATTTCACGAGTCGAGCCGAGCTCACGAGCAGCTCGTTTCGTTTAACAGCTCTAACACCCTGTACACCAATTTTTATAATAATAATAAAATTTTTTGCCAATGAAAAAAAGGACCATTGGGCATGGGCCACATTTCCTAGTTTGGGGCCAACTAAATGTAGCCCAAGGATTGGCTAGGTGGGGGACTATTTTTCTTAGGTCGTCACTATTTTTTATTTATTTATTAAGTATTAACACAATCAATTTATTTACTACGTTTATATGTATAATACTACTTTTTAGAGAATAAAAGTTTTTTGGTTCCATAACTTATTGAGTGTCCGATTTTGGTTTCAAAAATTTTGACTCTTCAATTTTGGTCCCATAACTTCTATGGTTTGCCCAATTTTAGTCCCATTCTTGCTGGGAAATTTCTTTTTGGTACCATAACTTATAGAATGTCCGATTTTAGTCCCAAAAAATTTGACTCTTCAATTTTAGTCCCGTAACTCCTATGGTTTGTCCATTTTTCAACCATATATTAGTGATATGGAAAAAATGATTAAAAAATACAAAACGAAAAAAATATTGTTTTGCGGACACATACTCGAGAATACCGTAAAGGCCCAAATTTGGGCGGAATGTGAGTTGAGCATGACAAAAAAGAGCACCATTTTTGTATTTTTGAAGAAAATGAGACCAAAATTGGACAATTCTTAGGAGTTACGGGACCAATATTGAAGAGTCAAATTTTTTGGGACCAAAATCGGACACTTGATAAATTATGGGACCAAATAACTTTTTTTCTCCTACTTTTTAGCTATTAGTGCCTTCAAACAGTGCATAAAATAATTATGTGGATGTTATAGCCGTTTTTTTATAAATGGACAAACGGATTCATAAAGTATGATTGGGTTGGAGTTAAGATTCTCAATTTCACTATGATGTTTTATCCTGAATAATTGAACTTGAAAAAAAAAAAGTGAGAACTAAAAGAGATTCTCATCAAATGTAAAGTTTTAGAGGGCGGAGAATGCATTTACAGCTTGTATTTCTTATGAAAATTAAGAACAGACATGTTATTTTTCACAAGATTTATGTTTATTTTTTTATTTTTTTTGGAAGACATTTGTAATTACTTTATTTTCTTGTTACTTTGAATTTATTTTCGTTAAAAACGCCAAACACATCGAATTAATAAAACCGCTCCTTTATTCTTACCCAATCTAACCATAATTGAAATTAAATTTCTTGTACTATCTCACCTAACAGATTGATTTGAAATTTGAAGGAATAGCAACAACAACAAAAAAAAAAAATACATGCCACAACCTTAATATATATCGGGAGAAAGAATTGGGGAGAATAAATTATACATCTATTTTTTGAAAGAATTTATCTCATCTAAATTAGTACTCTCATACAAGAACAGTTTGAATTTATAAAAGATCCGGCTAATAACACCCGAAGTTTTACTCTTCACACCCGAACTTATTTTTTAATTTTACTCAAAACGTTTGTAATATATTATTTATTTTACCCCCCAACTTAAATTTCAATATTTTCATACTCAAATCTTAAACTCAATATTATATGTATTTTTCAAAGTATATTCTTCTTTCATAATATCTCTCATGAGTATTAATTTAAGTTGTTGGGTGAATAATGAAGAATAAAGAGTTTGGGTGTGGGTGTGGGGAAGGAAAGAAGTCACGATGAAAAAGAAAAAAATTGGGATTGAGTGTATTGAGCAAAAACTAAATTTTATGTTTTAATAGATTTTAAATGGTAAAGAATATAATAGTCTAATTATATTAGACTATTTTGATTAAAAAAAATCGCGTTTAAAGAGCGACGTTGGGGTGTTATTAGTCACGGTCTTCTTAAAAAAATACTCCCTCCGTCCCCTCTTAACTTTCATAGGTGGGGTGACACAAATTTTAAGAAAAAATGCTTTATTGACTTTTTCAACCAATGAATGAAGAGTATTTTGAATTAAAGTAGGTAATGTGAGAGTGGTTTATTTCTATATTTGGGGTGTGAAAGTTATTATGGAACGTCCCAAAAAAAAAAGTATGAAAGTTAATAGGGAACGGAGGGAGTATATAATTAATTTATTTATGTTATTATGACACAAATAACAATTGAAAACTTGAAGGGAATTGTTTTATTTGATTAAAGAGTATTTCTCCTACAAAACTTATTTATAGTCTAAATTAATATTATTATATACAATCATTGATACAATTACATGCATTCTGATAATATAACATTTTACACTATGAAATGTATAATATCAGTAAATATATATAATAGCATTAATGAATATATGCAATGGTATTAATTTTATACTTATAAAATTTGTTTATAAAGACTTTTATGTTGATTAAGAAAGAGTTGGTGATTTACGTACATTATGCTTGCTTTTGACAAGCTCATCTGATTTGTTAATAAAGAGATTGGAAAGAGTTGTATACAAAAAAATAAAAATAAAAAAAATCACTATGTATTAAAATAATTCTAAGTTACATATTTGTTACACATTTAAATAATAAAATATAAAAGAATAGAACGAATTATTCCCGGACAGAATTTAAGATCCCAAATTTCAATTTCCGCTGGAGCCCAAAAATAAAAGAGCATTCAATTCTTCGCAACCATTGATATTTTTGCTAAGAACATTAATATTTCAATAAAATACATGCTTATAAAATTCGAGTCAGATCTAGAAAATCTCAGCAGAATCAAAGAAAGCAGTAACTCAATATTCATGAACTACAAGGAGATCTGTTGGTGAAAAGTAAGAACCAAAAAAGAAAGAATAAAGTAGTAGGGATAGGAAAGGAAAGGAAAGGAGTACAAACTTTTATCTCCTACAGCGCGTAATAGCAGAGCAGCCTCTGGTGTAAGGGTGGACGGGCCCACGCGCTCTGTAACAGTTATGAGTATAGTAGGATCTGCCGGATCGGGCCGGGCAGGGGATCCGATTCGCGGAGAGCGCCCCGTACGAAATGTAGTAGCGTTTCCTCGGTGCCGGCGCGTGCCAGTACAGCGATCTCCGGTGCAATTCGTCGTCTTCTTCTTCGACGAATTCAGGGTCGAGATCGGAGTAGGATTCGAATTGCCATTCCATGGTTTCGTTCATGAGGTGGAGGCTGCTGCCGTCGCCGTCGATTTGGGCATTGGCAGTGGGGTTTGAGGAAAGGAAGAGAATGAGGAGAGAGAAAATGGGAATGAGGGGAAGTTTAGGGGCCATTGAATGTGGAGGAGGGAAATGTGGGGAGAGTGAATAGGTTTGGGGGGAATTGAAGGAAGAAGTCACATGGAGGAGGAAGATAATGCGCCCACTGATATCAGCTGTCGTTGCCCGCCCTCGATTCACGCTATTTTGTGTCTCCTCCTTTTCTTTTATTTACGCTTTATGTAAATTGGTACTCCCTCCGATTCAAAATGTTTGATGTTTTAGTGTGTTTTTTTTGTTTCAAAATATTTGATGTTTTAGGGTATTTTGCACCTTATTTTCCTATTATACCCCTATTTAAATCCCCCTAAAATATCACTCATAATTTGTCCTTACCTTTTAATAATGTTACACCATAAATAAACTACTTGACCTTCCACAAATCTCTTTTTCAATCAATATATCATAAGGGTATAATAGTCACTATATATCACTTCTTAATTCTCACAACAAATCCTAAAACATCAAACATTATGAATCGGAGGGAGTAGAAGTTAGTTTTCTTTCGGGATTATATATTTGTAAGTCCCGTAACTTTGCACTATTTTGAATTTGGTCCACATGAATTACAAATTTTGATTTTGGTCCTATAAGTTTGATTTTTTTTTTTTGGTCCTTTTAAAACTTATAGGATCAAAATCAAAACGTGTAATCCAAATTCTTTTAGAAAAAATTCAAACTTACAGGACCAATATCAAAAAAATCAAGGTAAAAGGACTAAAATCAAAATAATCTCAAACTTACGGGACCAAAAACAAAACGTGTAATTCATGTGGACCAAATTCAAAATAGTGCAAAGTTACGGGACTTACAAATATATAATCCCTTTTCTTTCCATAAAAACTAACCAATTGCATTAAAAAAAAAAAAGGGTAATTGCCTTTCAATTACATCATTTTATCATAACTTACTTAGCACTTGGGTCCCAAAAATAAGTTACTCTCCACACAATTTGTCTTGTATATTGTCCATAATACCCTTACTTTTTATATTATTAATAAACCTCATTCTCTCACCTCACTATACAATTACACACCTCCTCTCTCCCACTATTTAATATTTCACCCATTATATATTAACATCCCCTCCCCATTTGATTCCCGCGCAACAGAGAGAAAAAAGTCTGGAAGCCAGAGAGAGAGAATTGGTAGAGCTGTCGCCGCCCTCCTTCGCGTGATGGCTATGGTGGTGGATTCACCACTTTCCCCATTTCCCCACAATCTATACGGAGGATTCGACCAAGGCGCATCTTCCCCCATTTAGTACCCATGCGGTCAACAATGGCAAGGGAGGCTTCGATCTATAAGGGAGCGACCTTGTCGCAGATCTGTCAGGGATGGATCGAGAAAAATCTGTGAGCAAGGCCGAGTAAGTTTTGGAATTTTATTCTGTAAATGAGGTTTGATTAATGGGGAATTTTATTCTGTAAATGGGGTTTGATTTTACTGAATTGATGTTTCAACGATTTTTTTGGTGGACATTGTTAAAGTCATTAAAGTAGAGGTCGATTGGTATGTGAATTATTTTTTGATTATAAGGCAAAACCCATTCAACCCAAATGCACACTTGTTTTTTTTTTCTTTTTAATAACATATTGTTATAATTTTGCAAGAATTGAATTTTTTTTGGTGTAGTGAATTATAGGTTATTGGATTTTTCTTAGTGATTCTGTGTTGATGAATCTGCTTTATGATGATCATAACTCTGCCTCTCTCTCTCTTTTCCCCATTTTCTTTGTCTTAAAGAATAACATTTGAACTTTATTAATGTAAATTTTGAACTTATAAACAAATTGTAATTGAACTTAACAATAAAATTTTGAACTTTATGAATATTATGTTGAACTTTTTAAGGAAAAAATTGCACTTACATTTAACATAATAAAACAGAATGTTGAACTTTTTCTAATGTTAGTTTGACCAGTGTTCAACCTAATGTTACATTTTTGTTCTTGATAAATAATAATGTTGTTACATTTTTGTCGATTGAGCATCCAAGTGTTTTCGCCTCAGGCTGCATGTCAAGTTGCTACTGCATTTTGCAAGGAAAAAGGAAAGAATGTATCAAAGTTGGCATTGCAGTACAGCTTGTCAAATGAAGACATTTCTTCTATCTTGGCTGGGATGAACTTAAACATGTAGATATTTATTTCCATTTTCAAAGGTCTGGAAATTTTCCCTTTGTGTAATTGAAGAGAAGAGGAAACTATAGGTTCTGTTTATTTTTCTGTTGTTAGTGCTCTTGTGTTGTAGACTCTGGTTTTTAGATGGTGAACTTAAATTTGTACTTTATTAATGTATAGTTTGAACTTATTAACAAATTGTTGAATCCCTCTTAACAATAAACTTTTGAACTTTATGAATATAATGTTAAACTTAGTAAGGAAAAAGTTGCACTTACGTTTAACGTAATAAAACACAATGTTGAATTTTTTTTAATGTTATTTTGACCAGTGTTCAAACTAATGTGCATTTATTATAATTATATGAGTTAATTTATTTTGCAATTTATTAGTTAATTTATTTTTCAATTTGAGATATGAAGGTAATCTTGAAGTTAAAGAGTATGTATAATTTATATGAAAGTAAGGGGAATATGAATTTGAATTCAAAGTTTGAATTAAAAAAAAGGGAGGGAATATAAATTTAAAAAAAAAAGTGTCAAAAAGTACAAAAAAGAAAAAGATGAGGGTTACTTTTGTTTTAGGGGGATTAATGTAATTGATAGTGTCATTCATGTAATAATGTAGCAACTTTTGAAGTTGAAAGTAATTATTTGAAGAGGCACAAGTGCTAAGCAATTTCACTCTAGCTTTTGCACTCCAAAGCAATTTACCCAAATAAAATTAACTCACTATTCAATTTTGGGACAACTTTACCCTCAAAAGTGAAAGTTGAAAGAAACTTACACCCTGTTGATGGGCGAACAGAATCGTCGCATGGGCGATTAGGACTAGCTACAAATACCCACGATTAAGGCGAAGTTAAGCCAAGATTAACCAAGACATCTGGCGAGCAGAACCTGCACGCCACATAAAGATAAATAGGCGAACAAGGGCCAATCAAAATGTTCTGAATTCGGATCAAGGTCGAACAAGTCCGCCTACTGCATGGCCGACCAGATTCCACCTCAGTCCCAAAGCCTCCTTTCGACAAAGATCAGAGACCAGCAGAATCAGACTAAAGACTCCTCCAGGACAAGTCCAACTTGGCGAGCAACTCTTGACTGCGAGCAAGTCCAACAAGATAAGGATAGAATTTAGTCTAGATAAGGTCAACTTAGTCAAAGGCCAGGTGTCGTGCATGCAGGCCTGGTAGGCCAAAAGTCACGACACCTCCTGCTAGGCAATTGTCTATAAATACTTAGATTTTTTCAGCTAATAAAACAAGCACAAATTATTATACACGTCCAAACTTCGATTACGAATCCAAAGCAGCTCGATTAACTTACAATCGAACTTAAAGACGTAAGCTTTTATACGATTCTAATCCGTCTAAACCGAAAATCCGTATTCACTAATTACGTTAGTGATCAATCACACGTAATTGTTTGATGATCAATTAACCATCTAAAACAGCCATTAATCTTCAAGATTAGAACTGATCGTCAACAAATTGGCGCTAGAAGGAGGGTCGAACCTCTGCATCGTTGAATACGGGAAGATTACCCCAAGATTAAAGAACAAGATTTGAACTTTTGAAGAAAAATTCAAGAACATCAAGAACAATACTTGATATCTTCTGTGAACATGCCTCAATCACGAGAGACACAACGATCACAACATATAACCCGGGATTCACACTCTCGAATGTCCCAAGCTGGTGGGCGAGCAGGGGTGAGCAGAAACAACCAAGAAAATCAAACTAATGTTGCTCGCCAGTTAATATCACCGGAGTTGGACGCTATTGCCCGCAACCCCGACGAATTGGCGCGCACAATTGCCATGCTCCAGGCTTTACAAAGACAAGAAGCCCAACCTGGCCCTTCATATGTGCGAGCAAGGTGTAGCCCCACAAAAACTCGCGAACATGAAACGGCTAGGGAGATCATTTGAATGAGGCTGATAGCGCCCAAGCTCGTAAGGTCAAAGGCAAAGAAAAATTAAACGTCGAGGCCGCCAGTCAGGGAGGTTCGACTCAGAATCCAGCCATGGCAGGGAGTCAGGGCACACGCCAAAGTGCTCTTGAAAGATTGGGTCGTCGTGGCCGGGGAATCATGGAAGTCCATCCCACTGCTGGAGCAGCTCGCCCAGCTGTAGTACCTGCTCGCCAATCAGTCTATGGCAGGCTGACTAGGTCAGCTTTTGGTCGCCTTGGCCCAAATGCAGAGCCCAATCCTAGGAGGCCAATCCAGGGGGTTCCTGCTCCCAATGAGGGACTGGAGCGAACAGACGGTTGTGCGCCTCTGCTCGCCGGACAGCCTCAGAGTCAGGGGGGATCCTTGGAGGAGCTCGCCTCCATGAGAAAGGCCATAGAGAGCATGCAGGGCCAGCTAGATCAATAGAGAGGATACGGGAACACGACTCTTCCAGTCTCACCTTTATCTGTGGTGATTCTGAAGGCTCCAATTCAGCAAAAGATCCAGTTTCCAGCAAGTATCCAATATGAGGGCACGGCGGATCCCCGGGTGCATCTGATGAAGTATACCAATTATATGGTATCAATGGGGGCAAGTGACGCAATGCAATGTCGCAACTTTCCTTTAACTCTCGGGGATCGTGTCCATAAGTGGTTTTCAGCTTTGCCACCAGCTTCAATTCATTCGTTTGCCCAGCTGGGCAAAGAATTCTTGTCCCATTTCTCTACGGCCGGGTCTTATCTATCCCAGAGACATCGGTTATCCGACTTGAAACAAACTGACGACGAGTCGGACCGATCGTACCTGGAAAGATTCGACAAGGTCCTGTTAGAAGGGGAGTCTGTCAGTGAAGACACCAAGATTGTAGTCGTCCTAGCTGGGCTAAAAAGGGCACTGAACTCTAGAAAGATGTACATCTTAGATGCCCGAAGACATATGCTGAATTTCGGGATCGGGCAGACGTTTTTGTCTCCATGCATGAAGCCCTGCAAAAGGACATGAGAGACAAAGGAGAACAGAAAGAAGGTGCGAAGAAGCCTGGAACTAGTTATCGAGCTCCCAAAAACATGAAGGCGTTTACTGAAGGAACGGAGCTGAAGGACAAATTGAACCACATTCTTACCGTTTCAATCGATACGGTTTATAATAATGTTCGAGACAAAGAATTTCTCACACCTCCCCGTAAAATACGTCAAGATGCAAGCAAGTTGAACCAGAATAAATATTGTGCCTACCACCAGAGCGTGGGACACTTTACAAGCGAATGTCGTGATTTACTGAAGCAGTTGTGGCGTTTTTACGAAGAAGGAAAGCTATCCGAGTTTGTTAAAAAATAGCCCGGCAAAAGAAACAGAGACGAAGATTCTGATGAGGAAGACCAGGAACAGGCACCTCATCGGAATCGAGCTGGGTGACCAACTCAGGCGCCAGCCGGAGGACCAGTTCCAGATATCCAGATGATGGAACCTGCAGGGCCTCTAGGTGGTTATTCTGATGGACGACCACCAATTTCTAATCGAAAAAGAAAGGCGGAATTACGAGCAATCGGTTATGTGTAAGAAATGGGGATTATTCCACCTACCATGCAAGCGTCGGAATTAACTTTTACCGACAGAGATTTGGAAGGAGGTTGACCCCTCACAACGATTCGCTTGTGATATGTGCCAAGATTATGGAAATCAGGGTGCATAGATTGCTGGTGGATACAGAAGCCTACACTAATGTCCTTTTCAAAAAGACGCTTGATCAAATGGGAGATTATGTAGGCTACATCAGAGACACAAATCACCGTATTCTGGGATTCGAAAATGCTGTGACAATCCCATTGGGAATAGTAACTTTCGCTATGCAACTTGTGACGGTCAAAGAGCCCGAGAAAAATATCGCAAGAATGGTGGATTTCTTGGTCGTTGATCAAGAGTCAACGTACAACGGATTCTTGGGTCGACCTTTCTTAAATGAATTCAGGGCCGCCTGTTCTACTTATCATTATTGCATAAAATTCCCAACGGCAAGTGGAGTTGGCACGGTAAAGGGAGACCAGAGAAAAGCTCGAGAATGCCTTCTGCAAATTCAGTCAAGACAGGGACAAGTATCTATGATGGAAGCGTCAACCAGTCAACTTGAAAATGAACCCTCAATCTTGGAGGACATTCTTGGAGCTCAGAATGATAAGATGGACGAAGACGATCAGTCCTCGCCCATGGGCGAGCAAATGCTGCAAGGTGGCGAACAAACCTTGCCAGAGGCAATATTGCCACCTATGGTTAACAGAACATGTCCGAATGACATCCATAAGGGCCCAGCTGTGGCGACCAAACCCTGCTCGGAGCTAGTTGAAGATTTTGACCCCCGGTTGGGTGCCGAACCCATGAACGTCGAAGATGAACTAAGTCCATAAGGACCAATAGTTGACCCTCGATGGAAGGAATAGAAACGACGGGCAACTCCAGTTGAAGAATTGGAGGCCATCAAGATTGATCCTGAACGTGATGATCTTGAACTTTACATCGGGTCTGAACTCTCTGAGCCTTACAGAACTCGCATGACGGACTTTCTGAAGGCTAACTTAGACGTCTTCGCATGGTCCCATGCGGACATGGTGGGAATCGATCCGAAGGATGCTTGTCACAGATTGAATATCAACCCAGTCCAAAAACCTGTCCACCAGAAACGACGAAAATATGGACCAGACAAGTATCAAGCTTTAAACGAGGAAGTCAACAAGTTACTGGACAACGACTTAATTAAACAAGCGTTATGTCCACAATGGGTTGCAAATCCTGTCTTGGTACGAAAGCCGAACGGAACCTGGAGGCTATGCATAGATTTTACAGATCTTAATGCAGCATGCCCGAAGGACAACTTTCCGCTCCCGCATATCGATCAACTGGTGGACAGTACTGCCGGTCACGAAATGTTCACATTCATGGATGCCTTCGCAGGATACCACCAGATTCCGATGCACCCAGATGACCAAGAAAATACGACCTTTTATACTAACAAAAATTTGTTATGCTGGAAGAGGATGTCGTTTGGTCTAATCAATGCTGGAGCAACCTACCAGAGGCTGGTCAACAAGATGTTTGACGAATATATTGGGAAAACAGTGGAAGTGTACGTCGACGACATAGTCGTCAAGAGTACGCAGAAAGAAGATCACCTCCATCATCTTTCCCAGGTGTTCGACATACTTCGAAGATACAATATGAAGTTAAATCCAAAGAAAAGTAGTTTTGGAGTGCATTCCGGGAAGTTCTTGGGCCATCTGGTCAGCAAACGCAGAATCGAAGCTAATCCAGCAAAAGTGAAAGCGATCGTCGATATGGAGCCACCACGTTCTGTTAAAGAAGTGCAAAGGTTGACCGGTTGCCTAGCCGCTTTAAACAGGTTCATATCACGATCGGGAGACAAGTGCCGTCCATTTTTTGAGGCCATCAAAAAGGGCAACTTTGCCTGGACGGAAAGCTGCCAGAAAGCCTTTGATCAATTAAAAGAATATTTGAGAGATGTAAAAATTCTGTCAAAACCAGTTCCCGGTGAAAAGTTATATCTATACCTGGCAGCGTCTGACACGGCCATAAGTTCGGTGTTAGTTCGGGCGGATGGCAAGTTTCACCTGCCAATCTACTATGTCAGCCAGGCCCTGCATGATGCTGAGGTGAAGTACTCACCAACCGGAAAGTTGGCATATGCTCTTGTCATGAGTGTTAGGAAGTTAAGACCATACTTTTTCGATCATCAAGTCGAAGTATTGACAACTTTCCCACTCAAACAAATACTACACCGACCCGACACCGCTGGCCGTCTTTTGAAGTGGTCCATAGAAATAAGCCAGTTTGGCGTAACATATGCACCTCAAACCGCGATTAAGGGACAAGCGTTGGCCGACTTTATAGTTGAACTAACCTTCCCTCAAAATCCAACGAGAGGGCTGGATCACCCATGACATCTTTATGTGGATGGTTCGTCAATGAATCTGGCATCGGGGGCAGGAATAGTGCTCATCAGCCCCGACCGGCAAGTATTCACTTCAGCAGTCAGATTTGAATTCATGGCTACCAACAATGAAGCTGAGTAAGAAGCCCTCATTGCAGGTCTTCACTTGTCACTAGCTGTTGGAGTAAGATAACTCCAGATTTTCGGAAACTCCCAACTCATTGTAAGCCAAGTACGAGGTGAATATGAGGCCAGAGACGAGCAAATGATCGAGTATCAACGAATAGTTGCTCACTTGGTATCTCTGTTAGACCAAGTATTTATCCAACAGATACCACGAACGAGCAACACACAAGCTGACGCCCTAGCAAGGTTAGCAACAAGCGATGGGCCATCAGATCTGACAGACGTTGTCATTACCAGAAAACTCCAACCATCAACAATGGACTACGAAGTAAACCAAGTAGTCGAACATAACAACGACGATGATTGGAGAACTCCTATAGCCAAATACTTGAAAGACGGGGAGTTGCCAAGCAACTCATTTGAGGCTGAAAGAATCAAGAAACAAGCAACCAGATATACTCTGGTAGATGAACAGCTTTACAAAAGAGGCTTTTCACTCCCGCTACTCAAGTGTTTGTCTAGGGGGCAAGGAATGACAGTCCTGGAGGATATACATTCTGGAGTTTGTGGAAATCACATTGGGGGGCAAGCTTTGGCCTACAAAACTGTAAGGCAAGGTTATTATTGGCCAACCTTACGAAAAGATGCAATCCAGTTAGCCAAGGTTGCCACCAGTGTCAGGTTTTTGCTCCAAGTATTCATGCCCCGGCCCAGGAGCTTGTATCGGTTTATAGTCCATGGCCATTTGCAAGATGGGGAATTGACATTATTGGTCCTTTCCCGGCAGGAGTGGGAAATGTTTGATTTGCCGTCATAGCAGTCGATTATTATACAAAGTGGGCATAAGCGAAGGCCATGGTAAAGATTACACAGCAGAACATGATCAACTTCATATGGCAGAACATTGTCTGTCTCTTTGGAATTCCACGAACAATTGTGACAGATAATGGCCCGCAGTTTGACGGAAAGGAGTTGAGAGACTTCTGTACAAAGTGGGGGATCAGGAAACACTATTCAACTCCCTATCATCCCCAGTCAAACGGGCAAGTTGAAGCTGTAAATAAGATCATCAAGCATACATTGAAAATACACCTGGCAGAAAGCAAAAGTAGTTGGTCAGAAAAACTCCCGGAAGTCCTGTGGGCATATAGGGTTTCTCCCAGGTCAAGCACCGGAGAAACACCTTTTGCAATGGCCTTCGGAACAGAGGCGGTGATACCAATTGAATTAAAGACCAACACAGTCAGGACGACTAGTTTTGAGGAACAAGCAAATCATTCTGCTTTGGCCACAGAAACAGATTTACTCGAAGAAAGGAGACTACATGCTGAGCTAAAGAATGTCACGTACAAGCAAAGAGCAGAGCGTTATTATAATTCCCAAGTCAAGATAAGAAAGTTCGAAGTTGGTGACCTTGTTCTAAGGAAAAAACTTGCCCCACCTCCAGGCATATTTGGCCCGACTTGGGAGGGCCCATATAGGGTAACAGACAGGTTACCCAATGGAGCGTACGACATATAAGACTTAGATGGCAACTCGGCCCAATATTCCTGGAATGCAGCTAACCTAAGAAAATACTTTCAGTAGGCGACCAGTTTTGCCTTATGAAAGAGTGAAGTTGAGTTGGGCGAGCTACTAAGTCCATTGGGCGAACTGGAATGGCGGAGATACGAGATGGATCCAAAAACTTGCCTAATTTTTTGAAATTTTCACCAAGTATAAATGGTCGAACAAAGTTGAATTGGGTCAAGTCTGGTCGCGTGCTAGAATGCCGGTATCTTATATGGTTTTATTTCCTCTTGAGAGTTTAAAGATGCCTTGACAAATTGTATAGTAGTCGAGCAACTTTGACTCCTGATGTAAATTATGTTTTTTAATGGTTGAAAGTTTGATATTGTTTTTGTCGAGCAAATCCAACCTAGCTAGTGCAGGATTACATTCTTGGTCGCGTTTGATACTTGTAATTTTTAATATTTGTTCAATATTAAGTTGTTCGTTCAAAACAGAAATGTGAGCTCAAGGCGCAAGTTGATTATACAACCAAGCCCATTAAAGGCTGTTCGTTTTTAAATGGACATAGCCTAAGGCCAAAAGCCCATCAAATCCTAAGGCAAAAAAGTTCTTAAGGAACAAGGCCCAACTACATTAAGATTGTTGAAGCATAGATAAGGATGCAAAGAACAATTAATGTAAGACAAAAAGATGAGCAATTGAGCAAAATAGTTCCATTAAAGATAAGGCATGATCGCCCAAGAAAATTACAACGAAGACGAACAAAAAAAAAAAAAAAGAGTACAAGTCCCTAGCTAATCCTGTCCGCTAAGATCCTTGCCCGGCAGGTGGAGAGATATTATCATCTTTGGGATCTTCTAGAGGAGAGCCTTCGAGGGCAGGGTCAACTGGGACCACTTGGGTTAGCTCGGCAATTAGCCCCTCAGCGTCAGCACGCTCTTTTAGAGCTCTCTCACTTTGATCGGCAGGCAGGATTTGCTCACCCTCGACAGCATCGCCCTCTTCTTCTTCCTCGTCCTCGGGAGGACTTGTGATAATTATTTCAGGGCCGATGAAGTCGAGCTTGACTCCATAGTCAGGCAGGTCGCCAATTTGGAGAGTTGTGCCCGGGGCTGGAGGGTTCGATTTGACGAAGTTGCACAGCTCCTTGCCGATCTCCTCAACGACTGCGGCAGCTTTGAATTCATGAGCAATTCGAATGCTCTCAGCATAGCCTGTCACGTAACCCAGAATTGAGCTCACCTCCATCTTAGGAATAAGTTCCTCTTGGGTAATGGAGTTGGCTAGCTGAGATTCAAGGTCCGCAATTTTGGCCGTCGCCTCGGTCGCGAATTTCTCGGCGACCTCCTTCTGTTGCTGAGCGCGAGCAAGATCTGCTCGCATCTGCTCGACTTCGGCCATTTTGACCTTCAGTTCTTCGAAGACTTTGACGTGCAGGTCCAGGGCACGCTGCTCGCTAACTTGATGAGCTTTGGCTTTATTCTCGAGGTCGGCGACAATCCTCTTCGCCTCCGCCTCAACATCATCCCGTTCCTTGGCGATACGGCTAATGGTGGCCGCATGCTGACGAGAATCCTTCTCGAGGTCCTCAACCTAGTCGACCAAACGCTGCACGGCCGCCAAGGTGTTGCCCGCCTCAACAAGACACAGACGGCCATTATCGCGAGGCGCCTGTGTCTTGACGGTCTCGTTTAGCTCCTTAGTCCAGCTACTAGCAACGACCTCGGAAGCGCGGCGGACAAAAGAGTCCGGGATCTCGCGAAGGTTGGTCGGCACCTTCGAGCAGGCAAAGCGGTGCACCAAGTTAGACCACTCAGGGTATTGCTCGGGCGAGTAGCTGGAGAGAAAAACTTCAGTTAATAAAAAAGAAAAGGAAAAAGAAAATGCTAAGTATCCTGGGCGAGGAGAATTGTACCTATCAAGACGACCCTTGTCCCATCCGAGGTAAGTGGGGTCAGTTGAAGGGCCGGATCCTTCGCGAGCAGTAGCGACCAGAGCTTGCTCGCCGGGACGCTCCACGGAAGGAGTTTGCTCGCTGTCGCCTTCGGATGGTCGGACAGCCACGGTCACTTTGTCTTGAGCAGTCTTTGCTCGCTTGGCCGCTTTTTCAGTATCGGAGACGGGAGTGCCATCTCCACGAAGAAGCCTCTTCGTCCTCGGGACCAGTGTCTTGGGTGGACTCGCCACTGGGGCAGGTGGCTGTGCCGAGCTCGACCCTCCGGCTTGCCTTGGGTCGCCTTTTCCACCCTTGGCCACAAGGGCGATAATCTTCGAGAGGGGATCCGACTTCTTGCGTCCTTTTTTAGTCGGCAACTCCCAGACACGGTTATCGAGCTCAAAGAAGGAAGGGTGAAGAGCAACTGTGGCGAGCTGATCTGTAAAGGACATAAAAAACAAGTTAGCACTAAGTATAATGCCGATCAGATCTGTTCGCCCAACGAGAAAAGATACTTACCCTCTGGGATACGAGCTAGAGCCTCAAGATGGTGAGGATAAGTAGTGAGATGGGCAACTCGCAGTGTATCCTCGGAGAAAAGATGACCAATACTTTGATCTTCTCGGTGACGAAGGGCGATCAAACACGCAACGAACAGGAATTGATCGCTGATGCTGTTCTTTACAGTTCGCCACCCCAAGTTTTTGGGACCTGAAACAAAGGAAAAAGAGAATTAAAATTAGTCTAACCACTTCAAAGTTATAGAAGAGGTAAGACTCACGCTTTAATTCCCTAAACTCCGTCGGGGTCTCAATTCGTTCAGGACCCCCTGAAGAGCGAGCAGAAGCACGCCAGTCGCCTACGACCCAGAACCAGTCATGCTTCCAGTCTCGCACCTTCCCAGGGATGTCCTCAACCAGTTTCTGGCCTGGTCGCGCCTTCAGATAGTACCAGCCCGCCTCTTCCCCAGTGCAGCCGGTCATCGTCATCAGGTAGCCAACCTCTTCGGCGGACAGCCTATTGGGGTATCCCTCTAGGGCGAACATTACCATCAGAGCCATCAAATTTATCCACCCAATGGGAGTAAGTTGGGTGATAGCCAAGTTCACGTCTTGAAGGAATTGGCCGACCAAAGGATGTAACGGAAGAGAAACTCCAGCATTCAAGGTAGCAAGGTTGATCGCCGTCAATCCGCGTGGTGGGCGATCAGCTCTGTCGTCCACCAAAGGAGCATACATCGGGATGTCAAAGGGAATCTTGTAATCCCTCCGAATCCCGGCCAAGTCCTCCTCGGTAATGGCGGACACGATACAACTCGCTGCAAACTCGGTCACTTTAAGCTTCCGTACCCCGCGAGCAGGAATGACGAATCGGTTCGAGTGCTCCTTTTTGTACTCGTTCCAGTCAACACGGCGAGCAACCGCGACTGGAACCCGATGCTCGATCAGTCTGGGCGCAGGAAAGTTGATGTCTCTTAGATAGGCCCAGGTTAGTTCGTCGAGGTTCACCGGCTGGAGTACCTCGACCTCTTCATCCTCGTGGAGGTCCGAGCTCGTTTCCTCCAAGAGCTGGCGAGCAGGATTTGCTCGCTCCTCTCTTTCCCCAGAGGGACGAGCTCCAGAATTAACAGAGCGTGCAACCGAAGCCGCATCGGGATCGGATTCCAGGTTGACTATGGGAGGATTCTCTTCGACGGGCCGTTTTTTGGGTTCCGGGGAGGAAAAGAACCGGTCTCAGAGTGCGACGCCATCCAGTAAGTTAAGAGAAAAGAGTTTTGAATGTTAACAGATTCCGGCAAGGGAAAACACGGCGGTTCAGAACTTTCCACGGCGGAGTAGGGATTTTGGTGAGTCTAGAACGCACACAACGCAAGAAAAGAAGAAAGAGAAGAAGAAACTACCTTGAAGTCGTTTGAAGGTCGCCGAAAACTAGAAATGATCGCCGGGAGTTTGAAAAGGGAAAGAAGGAGAGATTCGCGCTTAATAAACAGTAAAAATGTCAAAAAATCGCGAAATTTTTCTTTATATACTCTTTGAAAAAACGGGGTACCGGGCGAGCAAGTTAAGAAATCGAAGGACTAAAGTGCAATTTCTGGGCGCGTGCAGCACCTGCCCGACAAAGCGGGAAGACGCGTTGCCTCGGGATCGTGTGCGCGTGGGCGGCAGCAATCATTCCGCCCACGTCACACCTCGAGCCGTACCCAGACCTTGGAATCCCAACCGTCTCCGGCCCAAGTCTGCTCGACCAATATTGTCCGCCCGTGAAAAGTTGCTCACCCCCGCGACATTCTTGCTCGCACCAGTGACACTTAAAAGTTGCCAACCCAAAAAATGCTCATTCATCATCTTCACAATTTATTGATCGGCAAGGGGGCAATTGTTGATGGGCGAACAGAATCGTCGCATGGGCGATTAGGACTAGCTACAAATACCCACGATTAAGGCGAAGTTAAGCCAAGATTAACCAAGACATCTGGCGAGCAGAACCTGCACGCCACATAAAGATAAATAGGCGAAGAAGGGCCAATCAAAATGTTCTGAATTCGGATCAAGGTCGAACAAGTCCACCTACTGCATGGCCGACCAGATTCCACCTCAGTCCCAAAGCCTCCTTTCGACAAAGATCAGAGACCAGCAGAATCAGACTAAAGACTCCTCCAGGACAAGTCCAATTTGGCGAGCAACTCTTGACTGCGAGCAAGTCCAACAAGATAAGGATAGAATTTAGTCTAGATAAGGTCAACTTAGTCAAAGGCCAGGTGTCGTGCATGCAGGCCTGGTAGGCCAAAAGTCACGACACCTCCTGCTAGGCAATTGTCTATAAATACTTAGATTGTTTCAGCTAATAAAACAAGCACAAATTATTATACACGTCCAAACTACGATTACGAATCCAAAGCAGCTCGATTAACTTACAATCGAACTTAAACACGTAAACTTTTATACGATTCTAATCCGTCTAAACCCGAAAATCTGTATTCACTAATTACGTTAGTGATCAATCACACGTAATTGTTTGATGATCAATTAACCATCTAAAACAGCCATTAATCTTCAAGATTAGAACTGATCATCAACACACCCGACGGTCGCGTTACATCTTATTGTATCTGACGATACAAATGTAATTGGACCGTCCTGTTATTACAGAAGGCCCATTCTTGAGTTAAAATGAGAGTGAAAAAAGTTGGAATAAATCGGCATGTAAATAAGAATTGAACGAATTTAGTGCGGAGTGGAAATAATTTTTGTATAAAGGTGATAGAGTCATTTTCTGAGGAATAGATTGACTACTATAAAAAAATTGTGTTAAATAAAATGAGTAGAAAATAATTTTTTTTATCAAAATGGGTAAAAAGCAATTTGAGTTTTAAAAATAAGTAAAAGAACATTTTTTTTTCCCTTGAGAAAATAAAAACTATTTGCAATGCATGTCAAATCAACTCAAGTTATTTGAATCTCATAAAAAATTGGTTGTCTAGATATTAAATTTGTTTATTTTTAGATAATTTATATGTGTAAAATAAATTTTATTTTAAAGTAATTTGCGTGGTGTAATTTTCCACATGAGACTTATTCTTGTTTAAATAATTGAGTAAAATCCTCCTTTTTTTTCTTTCTAACACGATAGTGCATTATCGGTGTATTTTTTTAATATTTAGTTGTTCCAGTGAAACATATTACTAATATGTTTGGATTTTTTGTTTGGATTAATTGTAAATAAAATCACAACATTTTCGCAAATTGCAATCTAATCTAAACTTTTGAATCTTTGCAAATAAAACTTCAACTTAACATTTGGTTGCAATTCAAACCAACAAAAACATTTCTTACTGTCCGAAAATGATGTTTCACTTACCTGACAATGAATAATTAATTGTATTCAAATATTTAAATTGGTTCGAGTGACAACACATAATTAATCATCATTTTCGAGTTGATTGAAATTGTCTTTGGGTTAGAATTGCAACTAAATATTAAGTTGGAGTTTTGTTTGCAAAGATTCAAAAGTTTAGATTAGATTGTAATTTACAAAAAAGTTGTGATTTTATTTGCAATTAACCCATTTTATTTTCTACAATTTTTTTTACACATTTACTTTAAAGGTTAATATTTTACATGGACCAATTCTAAAAGTTTTGTTGATAACTTGTGATTTAATTTCATCTCACCTAAAAACTTGAATTTGTAGAATTATTTCATTTATGAGTTAGTAATGTGTGAAACAACTTCACCGTGAAATTGATTCACAACTAATACTTTATGGTATTTAGTACCTTTAAAAGATACTCCTTCGTCCCGGAGGAATTTGCACACCTCAGGGGGCACACTTTTTAAGAAATTTTACTTTATTGATTTTTCACAGTAGTTTAAAAAACTTTTTGGTCCATGTAGTTAGCAATTAATAGAATGGTTAAAAAGTTAACTATTCTCTCCAAGAATTGACTGGAGGGATATTTAAAATTTAAAAAGACTATTAAAATAAAATATAAAAAATCACATCACACAAAACAATAATAAAATTATCATATGTTCATAAGTAAACAAGCATTTTATACTATCAAATCAGGGCTTTTATATCCAAATTTTTTAAATCCCCCCCCCCCCCCCCATCTAAAATTAGAACCTCCCTCCTAAATCTAAAACACAATAAATAAAACCCCATCAGCCATAAATGCCCAAAACAGATTGAGCCATTATAAAAGAATAAAAAAAATTTAAGATTTGTCATAAATGACTAGAATAGAGCTTGATCTAAGCTTTGATGAGAAAAAACAGGCTGACACAGTTCCTGTTGGCCAACAGCACCGAGGGTGTGGTTCATTATGGCAAAATTAAAGAGTCAGCTGCATTATTTGGGGTTTGCAGGAGGACAGTCTAGTACATTTGGAATTCTGCAAAACAACAAGTAACGGTCTTTCAATAAACTTCAAGACAAATAAGAAAGAGTGTCTAGGAAAGAATAAGTTACAACTAGATAAAGAAAAAATGATGAGCATGCCTCCCAACAAAATAACCACAATTAGAAGACTTGCAAGAGAGCTAGACATGAGCAAGAGTCATGTTGGTAGACTTATTAAATAGAGGGAGATTATCCCACATTCAAATGCTATGCACCCAACTCTCAAAGAGGTCAACAAAATACAAAGGTTAAAGTATAGCTTGAATGCCTTGGTAATGGATAGGGCTACCAACATCATCAAATTCGCAAGCATGCATAATATAGTGCATATAGATGAGAAATGGTTTTACATGACACAAGCGACTACACACATGTATAAATCGCCAGAGGAAGCAGCATCATACAGGTCATGCAAAAACAAAATATATATCCCAAAGGTGATGTTCATGAGTACAATGGTTAGGCCACAATATGCAAGTGATGGGCAGCTCATATTTGATGGGAAAATTGGAAATTTCCCTTTCACTAAACAAGTATCAGCACAAAGAAACTCAAGGAATAGAAGCAGAGGTACGTTGGAGACTAAACCCTTAGACTCTATCACAAAAATAATCATCAAGGATTGTCTTTTGAATCAGGTATAATAAATTGCCAGATTCTATTGTCATCATACAGTTTTTACAAATTAAGTCTCCAAATCATGTAGTTTTACTCCTATTGGTGACATTAATTTGTTGTTATTGATCATACTTTCAGATTATTTCTGCTATTAAGGTAAAATGGCCTTCTAATGCATGCAAATACATATTCATTCAACAAGATAATGTCAGGCCACACATAAGCAACAATGATTTAGAGTTTAGGGCAGTTGCAAGCTCAGATGGATTTAACATCCAGCTTGTATGCCAACCTTCTAACTCTCCTGAAATAAAAATTAATGATTTGAGTTGGTTTAGAGCTATTCAATCACTTCAGGTGGACACTGCATCTTACATTGTGGATGAATTGGTGACTAGTGTGTTGACATCATATGAAGAATTGAAAGTCATGTCACTAAACAAAGTTTTCTTAACTCTACAATCTTGTCTAGTTGAATTCATGAAGACCAAGGGCAACAATGATTTCAAAGTGCCCCACATGAACAAAGAAAAACTGCTCAGAGAAGAAAGATTGCCACTAACTCTAGAAGTTGATGAAGAATTGGTTAGGGAATGCATTCAATATCTGATTGAAATTAAGGAGCATCTTATGATTTCAGTGGTTTGATGGGTGATCTTGGTTTTGATTGAAGTGTGTAAGTTCCTTTAAGGACTTAGGATTAGTTTTGAAGCTAGTTTACAGCTTGATAGATGGAAGATTGTAGTTTTTGTTTAGTTTTTGAATCAATCTTGGAAAAGATGAATCAAATTGTAAACAATCACATATGTAAACACCTTTTTATGCAATGCAATGCAAGTTCATTTCATTTGAATCAATGAGCATTAACAAATTGATAATGGACAATTAAGACCTAGTGGTGACAAATTGAAGTCTCATAACTAGATTGACCCTCAGAAAAGATTCATCACAGGGCATAATTAAGGGACATACATCCATGAATAGATTAGTGGTGGACAATTACAACCTAGTGGTGACAAATAGAAGTCTCCTGTTGTTACCGATTTTACCGGATCTATATGACGGATTTATGTGGCTATAGGGGTAGTCCCGATTAACCGATAACGAACATATAAAAATAATATGAACACGAAGAACACAAGAATGGGGGAAGAACCGATGGGTTCTTCCCTTGAAGATGGCTTTGGGAGTCCCCAAGAAGGGTCTCCCTTGCCTAGTATTTTATTTATGTGGGGAGAATTTTTTGTGGGGAGGAGAAAACTAATGAGCTTTCTTTTACAATGGGTTGGGGCCCCTATTTATAGAGCCCCAAGCTTCTAACTAAGGAAGTCATCCTGACCCTTTATTTTAGGGTATTTATTACAGTCGTAGATCTAATAAACAATTATGAAAAGCAATAAATCTATTATTACAATATCTTGTCAGTACTTCGATATCTTTACTAATGTTGACCTTTGATTCTGTCGGACTATTTGATGCCGAAATTCTATTGTCGGGGCCTAAACCCCGGTTCCGGTATACCCCGGTTCTTAGATAGTATTTAGGCCAAATATGGGATTATTTGTGCCACAACAATTGCCCCCAAGATCGGGCTTTGACTTTGGTCAGAGTTCGATCTTGATTCGTGCTCCGAACAAATTTTGCTCCTTACTGCAGTTGAGGTTTCCAACTTATGCCCCCGAGTCTGTTGATAAGATAGCTCGGGTGTCCCACGGGGACTTTGGTGGTAGAGACCTTGATGAAAAGATCTTCAGTGTTATCTGTGGCTTGGTGTATTTTGAATCGGACTGAGTCAGGCAGGAATCGATCTTCTGTCGTGCCCCCGAGTCGTCAGTCTTTAGGTGCTCGTAATTCGGGGGATATAGCTTCCTTGTTGTGCAATTATGTGCTCGTACTTCGAGGCTAGGCTCTTCGTACGAGGCTTTTTCTATGCTCGTACTCGAGGCTAGGCTCTTCGTACGAGGCTTTTTCTGTGCTCGTACTCGAGGCTAAGCTCTTCGTACGAGGCTTTTTCTGTGCTCGTACTCGAGGCTAGGCTCTTCGTACAAGGCTTTTTCTGTGCTCGTACTCGAGGCTAGGCTCTTCGTACGAGGCTTTCTCTGTGCTCGTACTCGAGGTTAGGCTCTTCGTACAAGGCTTTTTCTGTGCTCGTACTCGAGGTTAGGCTCTTCGTACGAGGCTTTCTCTGTGCTCGTACTCGAGGCTAGGCTCTTCGTACGAGGCTTTTTCTGTGCTCGTACTCGAGGCTAGGCTCTTCGTACGAGGCTTTCTCTATGCTCGTACTCGAGGCTAGGCTCTTCGTACGAGGCTTTCTCTGTGCCCGTACTCGAGGCTAGGCTCTTCGTACGAGGCTTTTTCTGTACTCGTACTCGAGGCTAGGCTCTTTGTACGAGGCTTTCTATGTGCTCGTACTCGAGGCTAGGCTCTTCGTACGAGGCTTTCTCTGTGCTCGTACTCGAGGCTAGGCTCTTCATACGAGGCTTTCTTTGTGCTCGTACTCGAGGCTAGGCTCTTCGTACGAGGCTTTCTCTGTGCTCGTACTCGAGGCTAGGCTCTTCGTACGAGGCTTTCTCTGTGCTCGTACTCGAGGCTAGGCTCTTCGTACGAGGCTTTTTCTGTGCTCGTACTCGAGGCTAGGCTCTTCGTACGAGGCTTTTTCTGTGCTCGTACTCGAGGCTAAGCTCTTCGTACGAGGCTTTTTCTGTGCTCGTACTCGAGGCTAGGCTCTTCGTACGAGGCTTTTTCTGTGCTCGTACTCGAGACTAGGCTCTTCGTACGAGGCTTTTTCTGTGCTCGTACTCGAGGCTTGGCTCTTCGTACGAGGCTTTTTCTGTACTCGTACTCGAGGCTAGGCTCTTCGTACGAGACTTTCTCTGTGCTCGTACTCGAGGCTAGGCTCTTCGTACGAAGCTTTTTCTGTGCTTGTACTCGAGGATAGGCTCTTCGTACGAGGCTTTTTCTGTGCTCGTACTCGAGGCTAGTCTCTTCGTACGAGGCTTTCTCTGTGCTCGTACTCGAGGCTATGCTCCTCGTACGAGGCTTTTTCTGTGCTCGTACTCGAGGCTAGGCTCTTCGTACGAGGCTTTTTCTGTGCTCGTACTCGAGGCTAGGCTCTTCGTACGAGGCTTTTTTTGTGCTCGTACTCGAGGCTTGGCTCTTCGTACAAGGATTTTTCTGTGCTCGTACTCGAGGCTAGGCTCTTCGTACGAGGCTTTTTGTGTGCTCGTACTCGAGGCTAGGCTCTTCGTACGAGGCTTTTTCTGTGCTCGTACTCGAGGCTAGGCTCTTCGTACGAGGCTTTTTCTGTGCTCGTACTCGAGGCTTGGCTCTTCGTACGAGGCTTTTTCTGTGCTCGTACTCGAGGCTAGGCTCTTCGTACGAGGCTTTTTCTGTGCTCGTACTCGAGGCTAGGCTCTTCGTACGAGGCTTTTTCTGTGCTCGTACTCGAGGCTTGGCTCTTCGTACGAAGCTTTTTCTGTGCTCGTAATCGAGGCTAGGCTCTTCGTACGAAGCTTTTTCTTTGCTCGTACTCGAGGCTAGGCTCTTCGTACGAGGCTTTTTCTGTACTCGTACTCGAGGCTTGGCTCTTCGTACGAGGCTTTTTCTATGCTCGTACTCGAGGCTATGCTCTTCGTACGAGGCTTTTTCTGTGCTCGTACTCGAGGCTATGCTCTTCGTACGAGGCTTTTTCTGTGCTCGTACTCGAGGCTATGCTCTTCGTACGAGGCTTTTTCTGTGCTCGTACTCGAGGCTAGGCTCTTCGTACGAGGCTTTTTCTGTGCTCGTACTCGAGGCTAGGCTCTTCGTACGAAGCTTTTTCTGTGCTCGTACTTGAGGCTAGGCTCTTCGTACGAGGCTTTCTCTGTGCTCGTACTCGAGGCTATGCTCCTCGTACGAGGCTTTTTCTGTGCTCGTACTCGAGGCTAGGCTCTTGGTACGAGGCTTTTTCTGTGCTCGTACTCGAGGCTAGGCTCTTGGTACGAGGCTTTTTCTGTGCTCGTACTCGAGGCTTGGCTCTTTGTACGAGGCTTTTTCTGTGCTCGTACTCGAGGCTAGGCTCTTCGTACGAGGCTTTTTGTGTGCTCGTACTCGAGGCTAGGCTCTTCGTACGAGGCTTTTTCTGTGCTCGTACTCGAGGTTAGGCTCTTCGTACGAGGCTTTTTCTGTGCTCGTACTCGAGGCTTGGCTCTTCGTACGAGGCTTTTTCTGTGTTCGTACTCAAGGCTAGGCTCTTCGTACGAGGCTTTTTCTGTGCTCGTACTCGAGGCTAGGCTCTTCGTACGAGGCTTTTTCTGTGCTCGTACTCGAGGCTTGGCTCTTCGTACGAAGCTTTTTTTGTGCTCGTAATCGAGGCTTGGTTCTTCGTACGAAGCTTTTTCTTTGCTCGTACTCGAGACTAGGCTCTTCGTACGAGGCTTTTTCTGTACTCGTACTCGAGGCTTGGCTCTTCGTACGAGGCTTTTTCTATGCTCGTACTCGAGGCTAGGCTCTTCGTACGAGGCTTTTTCTGTGCTCGTACTCGAGGCTAAGCTCTTCGTACGAGGCTTTTTCTGTGCTCGTACTCGAGGCTAGGCTCTTCGTACGAGGCTTTTTCTGTGCTCGTACTCGAGACTAGGCTCTTCGTACGAGGCTTTTTCTGTGCTCTTACTCGAGGCTTGGCTCTTCGTACGAGGCTTTTTCTGTGCTCGTACTCGAGGCTAGGCTCTTCGTACGAGACTTTCTCTGTGCTCGTACTCGAGGCTAGGCTCTTCGTACGAAGCTTTTTCTGTGCTCGTACTCGAGGATAGGCTCTTCGTACGAGGCTTTTTATGTGCTCATACTCGAGGCTAGTCTCTTCGTACGAGGCTTTCTCTGTGCTCGTACTCGAGGCTATGCTCCTCGTACGAGGCTTTTTCTGTGCTCGTACTCGAGGCTAGGCTCTTCGTACGAGGCTTTTTCTGTGCTCGTACTCGAGGCTAGGCTCTTCGTACGAGGCTTTTTCTGTGCTCGTACTCGAGGCTTGGCTCTTCGTACAAGGCTTTTTCTGTGCTCGTACTCGAGGCTAGGCTCTTCGTACGAGGCTTTTTGTGTGCTCGTACTCGAGGCTAGGCTCTTCGTACGAGGCTTTTTCTGTGCTCGTACTCGAGGCTAGGCTCTTCGTACGAGACTTTTTCTGTGCTCGTACTCGAGGCTTGGCTCTTCGTACGAGGTTTTTTCTGTGCTCGTACTCGAGGCTAGGCTCTTCGTACGAGGCTTTTTCGGTGCTCGTACTCGAGGCTAGGCTCTTCGTACGAGGCTTTTTCTGTGCTCGTACTCGAGGCTTGGCTCTTCGTACGAAGCTTTTTCTGTGCTCATAATCGAGGCTAGGCTCTTCGTACGAAGCTTTTTCTTTGCTCGTACTCGAGGCTAGGCTCTTCGTACGAGGCTTTTTCTGTACTCATACTCGAGGCTTGGCTCTTCGTACGAGGCTTTTTCTATGCTCGTACTCGAGGCTATGCTCTTCGTACGAGGCTTTTTCTGTGCTCGTACTCGAGGCTATGCTCTTCGTACGAGGCTTTTTCTGTGCTCGTACTCGAGGCTATGTTCTTCGTACGAGGCTTTTTCTGTGCTCGTACTCGAGGCTAGGCTCTTCGTACGAGGCTTTTTCTGTGCTCGTACTCGAGGCTAGGCTCTTCGTACGAGGCTTTTTATGTGCTCGTACTCGAGGCTAGGCTCTTCGTACGAGGCTTTCTCTGTGCTCGTACTCGAGGATATGCTCCTCGTACGAGGCTTTTTCTGTGCTCGTACTCGAGGCTAGGCTCTTCGTACGAGGCTTTTTCTGTGCTCGTACTCGAGGCTAGGCTCTTCGTACAAGGCTTTTTCTGTGCTCGTACTCGAGGCTTGGCTCTTCGTACGAGGCTTTTTATGTGCTCGTACTCGAGGCTAGGCTCTTCGTACGAGGCTTTTTGTGTGCTCGTACTCGAGGCTAGGCTCTTCGTACGAGGCTTTTTCTGTGCTCGTACTCGAGGCTAGGCTCTTCATACGAGGCTTTTTCTGTGCTCGTACTCGAGGCTTGGCTCTTCGTACTAGGCTTTTTCTGTGTTCGTACTCGAGGCTAGGCTCTTCGTACGAGGCTTTTTCTGTGCTCGTACTCGAGGCTAGGCTCTTCGTACGAGGCTTTTTCTGTGCTCGTACTCGAGGCTTGGTTCTTCGTACGAAGCTTTTTCTGTGCTCGTAATCGAGGCTAGGCTCTTCGTACGAAGCTTTTTCTTTGCTCGTACTCGAGACTAGGCTCTTCGTACGAGGCTTTTTCTGTACTCGTACTCGAGGCTTGGCTCTTCGTACGAGGCTTTTTCTGTGCTCGTACTCGAGGCTATGCTCTTCGTACGAGGCTTTTTCTGTGCTCGTACTTGAGGCTATGCTCTTCGTACGAGGCTTTTTCTGTGCTCGTACTCGAGGCTATGCTCTTCGTACGAGGCTTTTTCTGTGCTCGTACTCGAGGCTAGGCTCTTCGTATGAGGCTTTTTCTGTGCTCGTACTCGAGGCTATGCTCTTCGTACGAGGCTCTTTCTGTGCTCGTACTCGAGGCTAGGCTCTTCGTACAAGGCTTTTTCTGTGCTCGTACTCGAGGCTATGCTCTTCGTACGAGGCTTTTTCTGTGCTCGTACTCGAGGCTAGGCTCTTTGTACGAGGCTTTTTCTGTGCTCGTACTCAAGGCTTGGCTCTTCGTACGAGGCTTTTTCTGTGCTCGTACTCGAGGCTAGGCTCTTCGTACGAAGCTTTTTCTTTGCTCATACTCGAGGCTAGGCTCTTCATACGAGGCTTTTTCTGTGCTCGTACTCGAGGCTTGGCTCTTCGTACAAGGCTTTTTCTGTGCTCGTACTCGAGGCTATGCTCTTCGTACGAGGCTTTTTCTGTGCTCGTACTCGAGGCTATGCTCTTCGTACGAGGCTTTTTCTGTGCTCGTACTCGAGGCTATGCTCTTCGTACGAGGCTTTTTCTGTGCTCGTACTCGAGGCTAGGCTCTTCGTACGAGGCTTTTTGTGTGCTCGTACTCGAGGCTATGCTCTTCGTACGAGGCTTTTTCTGTTTGCACAGCTGGTGGCACTATGGCCTATGTGATAGGTCGACCGCTTTGGGGCCGGGCTAATTTTTGTACTAAGTGTGGAGGGCCGACCGCTTGGGGGCGGGCCCCCGCTTTTGAACTTAGATTTTTTGGGTGGACCGACCGCTTTGGGGTCGGCTCATTTGGTACTAAGTGTGGAGGGCCGACCGCTTGAGGGCGGGCCCCCGCTTTTGAACTTAGATTTTTTGGGTGGACTGACCGCTTTGGGGCCGGCCCATTTGGTACTAAGTGTGGAGGGCCGACCGCTTGAGGGCGGGCCCCGCTTTTGAACTTAAATTTTGATTTTGTTCCTGACCGATTGTAATCGGGTGGTCAACGCCGGTGAAGACGGACAAATCATCGCTAATTAAAGCGGAAAAATCTACGCCGATGAAGGCGGATAAAGAAACGTCAACGCCTAAGAAGGCGGACGAGACGTCGACGCCACGGAGGCGGACGGATCAACGCCGATGAGGGCGGATAAAAAACGTCAACGCCTAAAAAGGCGGACGAGACGTCGATGCCACGGAGGCGGATGGATCAACGCCGAGGAAGACGGATAAAACATGTCAACGCCTAAGAAGGCGGATGAGATGTCGACGCCACGGAGGCGGACGGATCAACCCCGAGAAAGGCGGATAAAACATGTCAACGCATAAGAAGGCGGACGAGATGTCGACGCCACGGAGGCGGACGGATCAACGCCGATGAGGGCGGATAAAACACGTCAATGCTTAAGAAGGCGGACGAGACGTCGACGCCACAGAGGCGGACGGATCAACGCCGATAAGGGCGGATAAAAAACGTCAACGCCTACGAAGACGGATGAGACGTCGACACCACGGAGGCGGACGGATCAACGCCGATGAGGGCGGATAAAACACGTCAACGCCTAAGAAGGCGGACGAGACGTCGACGCCACAGAGGCGGACTGATCAACGCCGATGAGGGCGGATAAAATACGTCAATACCTAAGAAGGCGGACGAGACGTCGACGCCACAGAGGCGGACGGATCAACGCCGATGAGGGCGGAAAACATTACTGAATTTTTTAAATTCAATAATTTTGTTTTGGATTACCCAAAATAATATCCAGATATGGGTACTTAAAATTATCTCCAAATACGGGTACTCATGCCCCAGGCTTTTAATGTATTGTAAATATATTCGAGTTGCAATACATTAAAAGGAAGTAATTGGAGAAAACCTGAATCGAGATGGGCAAAAGGACTGCCCGTAGATTCCTCTGGATCGTTGTAGTAGCTCTTGGACGTCTGAGTGAAATTTTTGTTTTGGTGGAGCAACTATTGCTGACTATTAACTACTGGTCCGATAACATTTTTGGTAAACAAAAGTTCAGGCCCAACCCGGAATCTTCTGAAAAATGGCCTAGTTGGGACTTTTAATTGAAAGGGCCATGAAATCCTTCGACATAAGAATTCTGGCGCAAATCTTTTACAAAGAGATGGCCCAATAGCTTCTTGAAAGAAATAATAAGGCCCAATCATCTTAAATAATTTTGGCCCAGCACTACTATCTTCAAATAATGTCCAAGTGCTTCTTGCTTCTTGGATAATTAAACGGCCCAACAGTTTATTCGAATAAGCCCACCTTCAAAAAAGAATCTTGGTCCAATATCCTATCTTGAAATAAATATTTCATGAGCCCAAATAGTGAGTTTCCAGATTCTTCTCGGTCAGTGCCAAAAGGTTGTAGATTTCACGCATTCCCCAAAACAAGACATCTCCATCGCAACAATATATATATATATATATATTTTTTTTGAGATCGGCGATTGTGGGTAGATCGGTCCCGCCGATATTATGTTTCTTGTGACGGCGAGAATTGCACCTGGAAAAGGCGGTGGTCGGTGGCTGTTGAGGCCGAGATCGGCAACTGGCTGGTCAGTCGCGTACGGCCACGGTGGTCGCGGTGACTGGGACCGAGGTCGGCTGTGAGGTGGAGAAATGGTGGGCCGAGGTCGGCTCTGTGGTTGGGAGCGTCTGGCGACAGTTGAGGCAGAGTAGAAACGGATCGGACGCGGGTTCGTGGTCGGCGATAATTAGGCTCGGCGGCGGTGTGAATTCCACGAAGGTCGAGCTGCGATGGAGATCGAGCCACCACGATCGAGGTGGCGCAACAGGCGATTCGTGCGTATCACAATCGGCAGTGGGGGCTCGGCGTTGAGTGAGGAGTCCTTCGCGATCGGCAGTTGATTCGAGATGAGTTCAGCATCGGTTGAGGTTGGGCGGTCGGTTTCAGTCCGTTGTTGGGCGATTTGAAACTCTGAGCATTGCTCGTAGCCCAATAGAGTGCGTGTGCGATAGCCAATCTTGGTGGGAGCTCGGTGGATGAATTGAGGTCGGCGCACTTTCGTAGATGGAGAGGTCAGAAATTGCGATGCTGTGCTCGGTGATTGTGGTGCCGCAACAGCCGTAGTGGTGCGAGGCCAAGGTCGGCTGTTGCAACCTTACACGGCGATGAACGGGTTTGCCGAGATCGCGCTAGGTGGTCGGATCCAGCGAAGTGGAATTCGGCTCTGGCCGGGAGGATAATTGCCGATCTCAACGACCGGGCTGTTGTGCTCGGTGACAGTGGGTCGAGGTCGGCCATTGTGGTGCCGTGCTCGGAGATTTGTGGCCGAGGTCGGCCATAGTAGTGTGAGGCCGGAGGTCGGCCGCTGCGGTGCGAGGCCGGAGGTCGGTAGCCCCCTTTTTTAAATAAAAATTGGTGCGAGGCCGGGGTCGGCCGCTGCGGAACGAGGCCGGAGGTCGGCCGCTGCGGAACGAGGCCGGAGGTCGGCTGTTGCGGTGCGAGGCCGGGGTCGGCCGCTGCGGAACGAGGCCGGAGGTCGGTAGCCCCCTCCTTTTTTTTCTTTTTGAAACACCTTCTTTCCGGTGGTTCTTTGTAGGGTTGGCCAATCCGGCGTGGACGGCGGTGCTATGATCGAGGTGGACTGGAGGATTTGTGAATGAGGACAAATACCCTCTTCCTCAATGAGAGAGTCGTAGGTGTGTGTTTCGAATTCGAAGGCAGTGATGGATTTCCCCTCACTGTGAAGAGGGAGAGGATGACCAACCTGCCTTGCAAACTCCAGATTTCCAGCGTGGCCTGGAGTAGAGTATAGGGATTTCGGTGTCTGTTTTAGGACTTTATTCTGTAGGTATGAGGTTTGGGTTTCTCCTTCTTGTGTGAGTATGTACGGGTAGAGAGAGAGAGAAATTGTAGCTTTGAAGTTGAGGTATTTCATTGAGAAATTTCTCGTATAAGATTGTATATTGGCCGGAAGCCATGGAGTCTGTTTGTAATTTTGTTGGTTATTTTGGATGTGAATGTACCGTGTTTATTCTGTGAAGGATTGAACACTTGTTCTTTGGGTTTTTTGTACGTATGAATGCTAATTTGGTTTTTCTGGGTACTGAAGCGTAGGTGATTTGGGGCAGAAATGTGAAACCCAACAAAGAGTCTCCCATCAAGGGAAGGAAGATGATGTAAATTCGGTACAGGCCCTTTACAACAATTCTTGGGTTCATATGACGCTTGAGAAAACTAATACAAGCTATAAATTACATAGATCCGAGAAAATGGATCTTAAAAATGAGGATCTGAACTGGTTTTGTTTGGGAGCGAAAAAATTTATTGCCAGAAAATCAATTTTAAAGATTTATGGGTTGATAATAAAATGCAGAAAACACCATTATTGTTCATGGAAGAAACTTTCAAAGAACAGAAAACTTAGCTTTAAATATTTGTTGAATCCTTTGACGATTCTTCTGGGATTGCTCTTAGTGTCCATACATGGATGAATGAGATTGTTGAGGACCCTCCTTCTAGCGCCATTTGCTGTTACCGATTTTACCGGATCTATATGACGGATTTATGTGGCTATAGGGGTAGTCCCGATTAACCGATAACGAACATATAAAAATAATATGAACACGAAGAACACAAGAATGGGGGAAGAACCGATGGGTTCTTCCCTTGAAGATGGCTTTGGGAGTCCCCAAGAAGGGTCTCCCTTGCCTAGTATTTTATTTATGTGGGGAGAATTTTTTGTGGGGAGGAGAAAACTAATGAAATTTCTTTTACAATGGGTTGGGGCCCCTATTTATAGAGCCCCAAGCTTCTAACTAAGGAAGTCATCCTGACCCTTTATTTTAGGGTATTTATTACAGTCGTAGATCTAATAAACAATTATGAAAAGCAATAAATCTATTATTACAATATCTTGTTAGTACTTCGATATCTTTACTAATGTTGACCTTTGATTCTGTCGGACTATTTGATGCCGAAATTCTGTTGTCGGAGCCTAAACCCCGGTTCCGGTATACCCCGGTTCTGAGATAGTATTTAGGCCAAATATGAGATTATTTGTGCCACAACATCTCCTAACTAGGTTGACCCTTCGAAAAGATTCATCACAGGGCATAATTAAGGTACATACATGCATGGAAAGAATGGTGTGGACAATTACCCTAGTGGTGACAAATAGAAGTCTCCTAACTAGGTTGACCCTCAGAAAAGATTCATCACAGGGCATAATTAAGGTACATACATGCATGGACAGATTGGTGTGGACAGTTACATCCTAATAATGGTGACAAGAAGATGTCTCCTAATTAGGTTGGAGGACAGGTACAACCTATTTCATGAAACCAACAGGACATAAGTCAACTGGATGCCTCCTAATTCATCACAAAAACAACAGTTCATAAACCAACAAAACATAAATCAATTGGATGCCTCAGAATTCATAAAAAAAAAAAAAAAAAACAGTTCACAAACCAACATGACATAAATCAACTAGATGCCTCCTAATTCATCACAAAAATAACAGTTCACAAACCAACATGACATAAATCAACTGGATGCCTCCTAATTCATAAAAAAAATAACAGTTCACAAACCAACAAGACATAAATCAACTGGATACCTCTTAATACATCACAAAAATAACAGTTCACAAACCAACAAGACATAAATCAACTAGATGCCTCCTAATTCATAAAAAAATAACAGTTCACAAACCAACATGACATAAATCAACTGGATGCCTCTTAATTCATAACAAAAACAACAGTTCACAAACCAACATGACATAAATCAACTGCATGCATATAATCAATAGTTTACATATCAATAAGACACATATCAACAACAAGCATCGGGATTCATCATAAAATTGAAATTTATCATACTAACAGGTCATAACAAAGCAAAATGCAAAAAAAAAAAAAAAAAACTTCCAAAATTCAAGGAGTACCTAAATTTCGGACACCAAAGACAGACCCAGTCATTGATGAATGACTTCATGTCATGCTTAACCTCAGGCTAATGAATTGGCCATAATATGGTGGCGAAACAGGAGGGGGCCTGTTCAAAGCCCTATTAACATCAAAGAGATGCAAATATTCTGACTCGCCAAAATATGTTTCCAGTACAAGGGTCTCATTAAGCTCCACGTCATCTTTAGAGTTGGCCTCCACCATATTACAACAACAAACATCCTCAGAATCGGCCACCAACATATCACAATAAGAATCGTTCTCATAGTCTACCACCATCAATTTACAGTAGCAAGCATCATCTAGATCGGCCAATATATTATGGTTTGGAGATCGAGGGCAGTGCTCGCTCAACCCAGATCAATGGCAACGCTCGCTCAACCCAGAATGACAGCGACACTCATCTCTCGGAGACATGAGTGGAGAAATCAACAATCATGAGTAAAAGGGTAGTGATGAAAAACCCGATAGATTACCAGAAATTGAGATGAATGATGAAGAGCAGTTCGTAGGGCCACCTTTGAATAGAGCAATGAAACAACGACACTTCTTCAACTAGATCGATGATAACGCTCCTTTAACCAGATTGAGGTGGTGCCGCTCCAAAGATTGAAGATCGACAGAGCCACTCCTTCAACTAGATTGCTGCTCGTGGAGATCGACGACGGAGCTCATGGAGATCAACGACAGCGCTTCTTTAACCAGATTGAGGCGGTGCCGCTCCAAAGAACTCAGATCGACGGCGCCACTCCTTCAACTAGATCGACGATGATAACTTTGAGATTGAAGAGTGTGGAGATCGAAAATTTATTCGAGATATGGGGAGATATTTTAGTGGTGACTAGGGTTTTCCAGATGAGAAAGAGAGATGCTTGTAGAGAGTGAGGAAATAATGTGGTAGATCTTGTGTTTTTAGTGGGGTAGTTTTATTGGGTTGGGTTTAATTAGTTGGTTTGGATTTATTATTTGAGCTGGTTTAATTTTAATTGGATAGTTAATCTAAAAATCAATAAGTGAGCGACATTTTTGCAATTGTAGTAGTTTAAAACTTGTCATTTTGGTGGTGTGCAAGTTCCTCCGGGACGTCCCGATTAGGAAACTGGGCAAGTTTCTCCGGGACGGAGGAAGTATATATATCTTATTGTATAAACAATTTATATATATCCACCTTTCAAACAATTTCACACAATACGGTGCCTCCATTTATATTAATACCCTCCAAACGTGCATGTCCAACCCACCGCTAAAATTGACCTCCATTGGTTACCACTTACCATAATAACCAAGAGGTGAAAGGAGCATACCATTCCATAGATGGTGTTGAAGGAAAGATTGTGATTGAACTAATAAAGTAATGAACAATATTCTTGTCATCAATTTTGAAAAAAAAAAAATCATCTCCAACCATTATTTACTAGCTTTCTTTGAGAAGAAACCTATTGGGATCATTGGCACACCTATTAATTGACATGAGGTACAATGGTGTTCAAAGTTGTTTAGGAAATTTGAAAATTATCAAACACTGTTAAATGGGGAAAATTGCACGTTTAGTTTCAAGAGAATGACTGCAAAACAATTTTGGTACTTATGTGTAAAAATAATCTTTTTTTTTTTTTTTTTTTGCAGTTTCGGTCCCATCTGTTAATTATCGGGACTAATACTGCAAATTTGTTCTATTCTCTTGGAACCAAAACTACAATTTATATATTTTTTTTTGACTAAAATTGCAATATACCATATTTTTTGGGACCAAAAGTGTTAAAAAAAAAACTACCAGACTAAAAGTGCTAAAAATATGATCATTTTGAAATAGACACATTCTTTTGGAACCAAAAGTGCAATTAATCCCTATTTAATGATAGTATGAGAATTACTAGTGGACCTATATAAGTGACACGGGGATGGGATTATTGGGGGACCTAATAATAATTTTTTTTATTTGTGTCTCTTGCATGATTAGTCAAATATAGATAAATCAATGATCAAGTATTATTGTAACACAATATTGCTGAGTTATATACACCAACAAGAAAATGCAATACAACTTGAATTTATCTGGAATCTTTTATAAGATTTACAATTTACTCTCCTAGTTCTTCATGTCGATTTTGACAATTTGTGTGTGAGATCTTCGACTTAATATTGTCCGAACTTGAATTTAAATATTTATAACGTTTATGCAAGGCTAGACACTTTATTTTTAATTAGACGCTCGTTCGGAAATTTTGCAATTAAAGAACACCATCCGCCAAAAAAAAAATAAAAAATTCTTGGAAAAAATATCGACTGAAGGGTTCATCACCATGATGTTGGGGATCGAATTCTGATAAAATGTTTTGAAATCTTTCCAATTCTGATAAAAAAAAAAACGCTTCAAGAGATTTTTGCAAGTCCCCCTTGAATGATTTCTTCATGTCGTGTTTTAAAAGAATAAAAGGAAATCCTATTTATAGGTAGGAAAAGTCAATAATTTGCTTATTCCGTTCACCAAATGGCGCTGATGATCTTATTCGTGTATATTTTTATAGGATTGTAAGGGATATATTCAAAATTTAATATTTAAGCTGATGACTTTTTATTAAGACTATTTAGAATTTATTTATGTTGTTTAATAATATACTCACTTTTAAAGCACAACCCAATAGGAAAACTCTTGAATAAATGCAACTTTTAAATGCAACCCAATGGTGACTTTGTAGGTTGCAGATCACTGTTTATGGCGGGTTTACTTGAGGTGGATGAAGGGGAAGCTGTTGGATTATTGGAGGCTTTATCGTGGATTAAGCATCTTGGTCTTTCCTCAGTCATTATCGAAATGGATGCTAAGGTAGTGGTGGATGCGTTAAAGACAAATGGTAATGATCTCTCTGTATTTGGAGATTTAATTACACGTTCTAAAAGTATTCTTGTTCAATTTCCTTTATTCAAGGTATCTCATATTTGTAGAGAAGCTAATGAAATGGCTCACCGTATTGCTAGGACTTCGATACTTTTTCCGAGTCCTCATACTTGGATAGAGCCTCCGTCTGTTGTGGATGTCCTATTTTCCGAGTTCTGTACCTGTTTGAGTTAATCATATTTTTTATTGCTTTCGAAAAAAAACTTATGATGAACCTTTCAAAAAAAAAAAACTTATGATGAACTTCAATTAATTGTGATGGAGGTAGTTGTCATTTTAATTGCACCCTATCCTCTTAGGTAAGGGTATTTATATTTATTTCATAATCAGCAAACAATTAAATATGCATTATACTTGTGGTTGCTAAAAGACCTCTCACAAAATTTTATGGCATTTATGTATGGCAGATCATACACTCATGCGTCTTACGTGTTTTCTCAATTTATGGATTCATCCCTTATTAGTATATTGTTATGCCTTAATTGTAGTTTTTCTACCATTGAAATTTTTTTCCTTTCTTTTTTTCAAAAAGTTTTGCAATCATTGTTTGAGAATGTACACTTCATAAATTAATATTTTTCTCATACTATAGGTCAATCGAACTTGAGAAACACGAGAAAGGACTAGCTATAGAAATTTATTACTGATCTAGAAACACTAGAAATTAAACGCGTCGGTATACATTACTATATATATGTTGAAATATAAGTATGATCAATATGCTGCATGCAGTAGTAAATTTATTTTGTTGCATCAGAATTTTATTGATTTTTTTTAGAAGATAATTTTATAGATTTTTTGTATATATTTGAAAAGTTGACATAATCATTTACCAAGTGTGAGCACATAAATATTTTTTATAAGGCAAAATAGTTCATATATAAACTATTTAAAGAGTATTAGTTGTTTTCATTAAAAAATATTAGTTGTTTTAACTGGAGAATATTTGTTTTGGGGGTATTAATTACTTTTACTGAAGAATATTAGTAGTTTAACTAAAGAGTTAGTTTATTATATTAAAGAGTGTTAGTTGATTATACTAAAAATTATTACAAAATAATTTATATATGAACTAGTTTCATAGTATGCCAGATATGTTTAGTGCATATATTTTTATATATGAACTAGTTTCATAATTTAAATAAAAATCGCGGGATCTGAAATTCATTTCGCCATGCAGATATGTTTAGTGCACGATTAATCAAATATTTGAACTAAATGAACCACGAACAAAATAGAGCCAAAACGCGAGGATGGAGTAATAATATCTTTAATTTCTTTCTGGAAAACACGAGGGTATATATATAAGGTATGTTTGATTTGGGATTACAAAATTAGACTTGAAATTTTAAAATTAAATTTGATTATCCTTTGAATTTTTGAGAATTTGATTTTTCAAAATCCATGCATATGACTCTATATTTTTATTTTTTAGAAGTTCAGATAAAAAAAAATGTTTTAAAGTGATTATGTAGAACTCAAACCCCTTGTCAGTTACCAGCGAAACAATTATACAAAATAAACGAGAAACATCCAATGATTGGACATTCTCCACGCTTTCAATAAATACCTAAGTCCAATACACATGGGAAGCATTTTTCTCCGTCTCATTTTCCCCAGTGACCATTAACTAATTGACGGGAAAATGATTTTTTTGTCCCGTAATTTTACCTTATTTTGATTTTCGTCCTGCTGACTTTCAAATTTTGATTTTAGTTCTGTAACTTTACCTTATTTTGATTTTCGTCCTACTAACTTTCAAATTTTAATTTTAGTCCTGTAACTTTATCGCTTTTTTATTTTAGTCCTATAAGGGTTAGTAGGTTGTAGGACAAAAAAAAAATATAAGTTGCAGGACGAAAATAAAAAATTGAAAGTCAACAGGACAAAAATCAAAAGGAGGTGAAGTTACAGGACTAAAATCAAAATTTGAAAGTCAGCAGGACGAAAATAAAAAAGTGGTAAAGTTATAGGATAAAAAAAAAGTAATTTTCCCTTAATTGTCACACCCTCATATGCATTAGATGCATGATGTACTTACTCAATAATTGAGATTGTTTATGCTGGGAAATCGGGGTGTTCGAATCTATTCCGGATGATATTTAAATATGAATTTAATATTCAATTAATACTAGCATGAATTATTCCTAATTAATTCAAATAATAATTATCCAACAACAAATAATTCATGCATATGAATAAACTCACGTCAAATTCTATAGCGGAAAATCTAGGAGTTTACGCGACTACGTACCTCTTGAAGCGACTACCGTTGAGAAGAACGGGACAAGCGAATTAATCCTATCAACCGAAAGACTTTCTCAAGTATTCCCCTTCGCCTTGTTCGTCCACCGGTGGGAAGCGCTTAACGAACAATTAATAATATAAAGGAAGAAGAAAAATATTTATTGCTCTTGATTTTTCCACTTATGAAATTTGTGTATTGGGATGAAAAAAATCATCCCCCTATTTATAGATGAAGTGGCCGAAATTTACAGGCCTTGTGGAAAAGGAATTTTTTTTTCTTGGCCTCCAATTTTTTTTTAATATATCTCATATATTTTTCTCTCCATAATAAAATATTCCACAAAACTCTCACATTCTCATCTATAAAGCTAATTATCGAAAATTATGAGTAAGAATAACAAGATTTGGATCTTCTTGAATTTATGAGATAATCTTGTATTCCAAGAATACATATCTTCCGTAATATATTTTCAAGAAAATCAAGAAAATATTTTTCTATCCAAATATACTATTTTTAAAAAATACATGAAAAAATCAGCAATTATATATATATTTTATTTTAATCACCTTATTATTATTGGTCTAATTATTGGGCTACTTGAGGGGCCTTTAGGAGAATCAAGATTGAACCTCCAATGAGATTCTGAATTTCAATATTGAGCCACAATATAATTCTGCCCATTAATATTAATTAATATCATTATCAAATTAATATTGCATTATCCATCTTAATCCATATTACGATAATATGGGCTCCCAGTTATTATTTTTCGTGTTTAAGATTATCTAGTCCATTAATTAATTGAGCTTCTGAATAACTCTAAATTAATTAATATCTTGTGCCTTGGAGCAAAGACAATTCAACATTATTATCCATACCGGAAAACTAACACTTACAAGATTTGGTACGATAAAACTTATGAGCCCACCAAGGGGACAAATCACACAAGCCGTACTCGCATACGTTTCTTCCATATTAAATCTTAGTAACTATTGTATGATTAATATTATTGCCCAAGCACAAGGTATCGAAGTCACGATGATTCTCACCCAGCATGTATCAAAGCAATAAGTATTAACCACACACGGTCTATTTAAGTGACGGAGATTAAGAAATCAATAACCATTGAGGTCTAATTCTTCTCTGTTCATAAGAGAATAATTTATCCTCGTTGTAGGTCCTCTTCAGCACATACAAAATGTACTAGTGCAATCTCTTAGTCAAGACAGATCAATCTGAGAACTACACCTTGACCTTTCACGGTGGATTGTTCAGTTCCACCTAGGTCGTGAATTTGTACATTTGGTTACAAGGAACTGTTAATGTGATCTTCCGTGATCTGATATCACCACATTAACTATAATGTAATACGTACTATATATTGAACGGTTTGCAATAAACATTTAACATTCATTCATATTTAAAGCAATAGTGATAAAACATTTATTCTCATAAATAAGTGTTTACAAAGTAAAAACATACTTTCACATATAACCCCAACAGTTTACACTGAAGAGTGCAAGCTGATTATACTGAATGTATGGTTAGATTACACTGAAAAGTTTATACTGAAACTTGTTTTTTAGTATAAATTTTTCAGTGTAATCTTACCACACTTTTCAGTGTAAACAATTTCAACTCAACACACAAAATTCACAAAAAAAGTTACTCTAATTAATTAATGCGAGTAAGATTTTTTTTCCATTCATCTCTTATTATCACCTTTTCCCCATTTCTTATCAGATTTTTTTTCCATTCATCTCTTATTATCACCTTTTCCCCATTTCTTATCATTTTAATCCAATAAATTAAAGGTCATCAATAATTACATAATCATTTAATCATTATAATTACCATCAATAATAATGTAATATTTATACCTTAATATAAAATTTCTTTCAACTTTTGTGTGTCCAAAGTATACGCATGTTTTCTTATCATCAATAATAATGTAATATTTATACCTTAATATAAAATTTCTTTCTACTTTTGTGTGTCCAAAGTATACGCATGTTTTCTTATTGAAGGCATTGGATATTCTTTAATGGACTAAATTAAATGCTCTTATATTGCACTAGTATGTTACATGTGCGATGCACGATCCGCATATATATAATGTGTATTTAATTTTTAAAGTTTAAATAAATGATATATATTTGAGGGAGTCTTGACGTGTGAGACAATCAAACTCTCATATATGATGAGATGAGACTTCACTTTGTGTTTACGTTATATTCACCTTTAAAACTTGACAAATGAGTTTCGTCTTATGAATGTAATTATCTCATATAAGTTTTTGTCTATATATTTTTGTACCACTATTTTTTTAATATGAATTTATCATCATTATAATTATTCAATTTTTGTATTATAAAATAATTGTAATGATGATAAATTCATATTAAAAAGAAAGAAAATCATAAAATTAGAACAACAAATTTCATAACATAAATATAATATTTTGTATTATCATTCTCGAACATTATCATCGTCACACACTTTTTCTTACATATATTTTATAAGTCATACAATAAAATTTAAAATCTCAAATGTATTTTATAAAATATATGGTACTTCCTCCGTCCCAAAAGATATTGCATACTTTCTATTTTGGTTTGTCCCATAAAAAGTTTGCACGCCAAAAAATGAAAAGTATTTATTAAACTCATATTATATGCATAAAAATGTACTTATTGCACTTTTTTCTTAATCTGTGTGCCAAAAAAAGTATCACAATGGACAGAGGGAGTACTAAAATATTTTTAGGGTACTTTGAAATGTCTTTATAATATTCTTTAAAAATATATTGATATATATCTTTAATAAGTTCTCCGTAAACATATATGTTGAGTTTAGTGTTTCAATATTTGTATTATTTTTTTTGGATTTTTTTCGTGTCTTAAAATTAAATTTTTATTATGATAATTTTGAGTCATTCTATTACATGAAACAAATTGCATTTACTATATGACCTATGAGTTTTATTGGACTCCAACTCAACTATAATTTAAAGGAGAGTATAATCCAAATATTTAAGTGGAGCATTATCTCATGTATATGAGACAAACTGTTTCACCCAAGAGTCCCTCATTAAAAAAAATTAATTTATATTCATATTAAAATAGATGTTTTAAGGCTTTTATAATGATACAATGAGGTGTGCTAAAAAAAAAAAATATCGACGGTTTTATGGGTGTGAACTGTGAAACTTACCCGGTAAGAATTTGTTGATTATGAGTGTGATTAAATAATAGAACTTCTTTCGATTATCCCTAGTGGGCTTTGATACTATATTGTTGTGGGATTGTCCCACCCTCTATTTTGCAGAATATTGGATATTGTAATATTTTCTGTTGGATGAATTGATGGAACCTTGTGTGAGAGAGCTAAACAAATCATACCTTGATTATTTTTAATTTGTATAATTAATTATGCGTCAATTGCTTTAGTTTTATTGGTCGAATGATCCATATCAGCATGCCACATAGTATCCAGTCAGCTATCCATTGGAAATCCCAAATTTAAAAGGCATGTGTGAAGCGCATGACCGAAAATGATGCCATTCCTCGCTTCTGGCGAATTTTGGGACATAAATTGTGCAATTCATAAAAAATGTGACTAAATTCGCATATTAAACCTTTTTGGGACGATTTCAGAAAATGTAAAAGGTTATGAGACCAAATTAGATTATCCTTTATCATTTTAATGTAAGGGAAAAATAAAAAAAAAAGTATGAAAATTTTAATTTCAATAACATTTAATAGGTCTTCTTAGGATGGTGTATTGGTTTAGGAATTCAAAGGATTTTTCATGTCACTTAAAAACAATCAACTGGTATTCAATCTAGATTTTCAAGGATTTTTGAAAGAGTTCATTAAAATCTATTGATATTCATTCGAGACTTTTTACTATTTAAAAAAAATTCATTGGTATTAAAAAATATAAGGATTTTAAAGGATTGTTTTGTTAGATGGATTTTGAAGGACTTTTTAATTTTTTTTACAAATACCAACAATCTCATCAAAACCCATAAGATTTTAAAGAACTTTTAAAGTGAAATAATAGGTGTGCCGAAATAAACCGAAAATTTGAGATATACCTAAGAATTAAAAACTCAATTTTCCTACACTTTATTCTATGTCCACAAAAGTTTTTTAATCTCATTTGCTTGATTTGTTGCTTTTTGTATACACCCATGACCATTAAATTTGTTCTAGGGATATCAATACTAACCCGACTTGACCTGACCTGCCCTCACCCGAGCCATTTGGGTCGCCCCACCCCTTGCCCCGTAGTGGAATAGGGAGGGTCTGTGTATCACTCAAAACCAGTGCACCAGACCCGTGCCCCGTTTTATATATTAAATTTAAATATATATATATATGTATATATATATATATTACACAAATACCTATAAATATGCGTAAGTATTATATAATATATATAAAAATAATATATTTTTCATATCTATTAATATATAAAATATATAAATACTTAAATAGCAACAATTCAATTTTATAGACATTTTTTATATTATATATTTGAAATTTATTATGTATTATTTTTAAAATAATAAATATTATATTTAAAAAAGTCGTCCCACTCGCCCCATGTACCGCCCCGTGATCCATGCGGGTCGGGTCGCCCCGCCCCGTTTAAAGAATGGGATGAGTTTGGGTATCTAAGTACCTGCCCAACCCATTGACATCTCTAATTTGTTCACTTATCTTCTGCATTATTGTTCTTCTGTTTCTATTCATTTTCAACAAATTGAAATGCAAATTCAATCTAAATCTACCAAAATCATACCCAATAATCGGTTCATTTCCCTCAATAATGAAAAAGTTATAGATTTGTGCAATTGATAATTTGTGAATTAGTGGTTTATGTAGTTGGAATAAAATTTTACACACAATTTATCCCTCATAATTTTTATTGAGAACTAAAAGTATAATATAGCATCAATTACATATTAACATATATATATATATATACGTGTATGTATCATTAAATATATATGTATTGTGGATTATAACATTTCAAATCTATGAAATTTTTTATCCTAAAAAAAATTCGAATGTATGAATATTTTTTTTTGAACTCTTTGTATGTCACAAATCTATGAAATTTTGCAAAGTCCTACAAAATTCATTAAAATTCTGATTTATAAAGTTTTATAGAATCCTGCAAAATCTTAAAAGTCATAAAAATCCTACGAAATCTTTCAAATCCGCATGACTTTTTTCATCTAAAAAAGTCCTTTAAAAATCTAATCCAATACACCCCCTTAATCTATGTGAAAATTTGTTTAAATATATCTTGGTGCTATGAAAGGAATAACTTTTACACATCAATTTTACATAAAGTTAAATTATATTCTACTTAAATCTTAAAACAAAAGCACAACATATTATTTATCATGAGTATGAAATTTATATTTTAAAATTCACTAAATCTCACATAAAAATATCCTCGGTGTTTTTTGTTACTTCATAGATCTTACCAAAACTGAAAAGTCATTCAAAATATTGGACGAAAATTTGGCATGACAAGCTCTACTTATTTACCTTTTTTTAGTCGAGCAAAAGAAGTTAATTAACAAAGAAGATTATAGGTATAAATTACCCTACTTATTTACAATATACTCCCTCTATCCCAAATTTATTTGCTACTTATCGAAACTACCCCTACCCTTACTCAATCAATATATCTATAAATAACCATAAAACAATATTATTTTTTGCAATAATATATTTCCTATACTAGTATACTTACCTCTTATGTTATTACTTTGCACATTTTGTTTTTCAATCAAAAGAAAAATTTATTTCCAAAACCTCCATTAGACATAAGATATACCGGGGAAAAAATACATTTTTGAGTTTACACTTTGAGAATCTCTTTAGGATTGCACATACTAATTTATATTTATTAATCAAACTTAATTTAGTGTAGGATGATAAACAATAAAGTAATAAACAACTCTGAGACGGATAGAGTATATGTTTCTTGCACGTTTGTTTATAGGTTCTAGTCCTTACTTCTATTATAACGAAGGAATCTAGAATTCTACTTTTAAGAAAGACAAAAAAATTTCATATTATAATAGTGTTTAATTTTAATCCGAGAGGAGAAATCTTTATAAAATAAATATCTAAACAAAAATAATTTGTTTATAAAATAAAAGAAAAACTAACACAACGTTTGATTCGTGATAAGGAATGAGAATTAGAATGTCAATGATAATAGTGAGGAATAATAATGAATAATGATTAGACTTGTAATATTTGTGTTGTTTGTTAGATAGTGGGGAATTACTATCATTACCATTGATAATGTTTGATTTATCCAATTTTTTTAGGAATTGGATGAATTTTTTTTAAAGAAAAATTATATATAAAAGAAAGACTAGTCTTAATGTTTAATTACACAAGAAAATCAAGTTTTGTAAATTTATTTAAAAGACTAAATTCTAATATTTTATAATTTTTTTGGAGGAATGAAAGTCATTCTTCTCAAATTTGGGAGGAATAAGACATTCCCTACTTTCAAAGAATGAAACTATTTCAATAGGAATGCAACCTTGACACCATATATCAATTTTGATTCCTATTCTCATCCTTCAGTTTTAAATCTTCCAACCAAGTATACCCTAAATATACAGAGGAGACGATCACCCCCTCCCCCCACCCCAACATTTGGACGCAACATTTGCGTCCAATCAAAGTTAAGAATCCCCACCTCCAAAAAATATAAAATCAAGAATCCCCAATTTCACTTTGTATACTTTTAATGATATTACTTAGTACACTTTACACGTGCTAAAAAATAAAATGAAACGTCAATATAAAAAATAAGTGTCTGTCTATGAGTCGACTAAACTTTTCAATTCAAACCCAATTTTTTTTTTTTTAAAATAGGACCCATATTTTTCTAAAACCATATTTATATATACATGTATAAATAAATTAAATGTGAACATTGTTTGTTTTTAATTCTATTGATCCATTTTTATTTAGTGTAACTCACTAATCCATGTTCAACCTGGTCAATTTTTATTTAGTGTAATTCACTCATCCATATTCAAACTCTATTAGTTCGTATATAGAAGCAGACAACCTTGTTAGAGAGAAAATTGAAAAGAGAATAATAATGTAGTATTTTTTTTTTCAAGTCTCTAATTTGAAAGACACCTCACCACTTCACCATCAATAAACATGTAAATTTTAGTTAATTGTTATTATATTATATATGTGGATAGTCTATTTTTACTATTCTAAAGAGTCTACGTGACTTTAGAACCAAATAACAAATCTCTATCTTTAACTGCATTATGTAAGACAAACAAATAAAATTATTGAATTTTGTTGATGTTGGCTCAATTTTGTACGAAATATTACGATATATTCGGCAACATCAGAATTTGTCCTTTCTCCTAACACTAACTCCATATATTTTAATATTATTCTCAATACCTAAACATGCATATTGATGACTTGAAAATTACTAGGCCAGACGGTTGCAGATTTAGAGTGAGAAGATTTAAATATGAACACAGACGGTTACAAATATCATGGAGCTCAGTGGAAGATGGTTTTATATCATGGGAAACCATGATTATTCCTTGGGTACATGTTGATTTCATTGAATATAAATACATCAAGCATGAAACACATTTCGGTGAAGCAAACGAGGCTATTCCATCACCTACTTAGCGTAGTAGCTTTAGTCCAACTGTTTTCATTCTTACGTTGGTTGAATGATCTAAACATTCTTCCCAACATATGTATTCTCTATACTGTTGTGTTAGGTGTTAGAGTAGGTTATATTCTGGTTGCATGCACTGTATACTTCACCTTGTGTTTAGATCTTAAGTTCAGATCTTGTTTTATTATTTGTATTGCTACTTGTTATAATTAAGTTTTGACATGAGACACTCATAAATTATTTATAGTCAATGAAAAGTTTTGAATTTCGTTTACAATCTGTTTTTCAAGTCTTTCACTGTGTATGTTGTTTTTTGTGTTTCAATATTTTTTACAACATTATGAAAAAACACTCGCGCACTCCGTTCAAATTTAATCACAATCATTAAAATTAGAATCCATATGAAAAATATATAATTTTTTAGATAACAATTTAAATTTATTACTCTCTCTCTATATACTATATATATCTCCATATACATCTAAAAAATATATTAGTAATTTTTAAAGAAAATCAAGAAATGAACATGTAGCGAAAAATATACATGCCCAAATTATTCACTATTAGATGCATAGAGATGTGAAAAAATAAAGTAAAACTAAATGAATTAAATTTTTTAAGGCACTTAAAAATATTTTGACTTTGAAAAAATATTTAAAAACTTAGATAATATTACTTTAAAAACAACTTGAATGATAAAACAATAATCATCCTATTTTAATACACTTATTTCCCATTAAAATAATAATTAATCTTCTAAATTTAGTTGATTGGCTGTTCATAAGAAGAAGACTAATATAAAAAATATGGATTTAGTTGGGTTTGAATCAAAGACCTCATAATTTTTTTTAAAATTATATTTACCAATTAAACTAATTATGAATCATTATGAAATTTAAATTTTTATTGTATATAACTTGAGAGTTAAAAATATATGTATCTTTCTTCCCAACCTTTATATTTTTTCTTTATTCCTTCTTTGTTTTTTTTTCCACAATATTTTAATGTTGTTCCTCGATTATTTGTCCACACATAAATGTCTAAATGCTAATATTCGGCGACTAGTTTATTTTCAAAGATTTTTTTTTTTTATATAAACTCTACTTTCTTTCTTTCTTTCTTCTTCTATCTTGACAATATTATGTTATTTTTTATGTATTGCAAATTGACTGGTGAAGATTTTTAAGGAGAATTTTAAGGTTATCTCTGGTGTGTGTTCTTTTTTTAAATTTCATTTCGACTGATAATTATATTTTTTGAATAAATTGTATTATATAAAATTATAATATTGAATAATTTGATGATGTATTAATAAAGTATAAATATTTAAATTAATTTTGCAAACAACCCGTATAAAATGCGGGTACTCATCTAATTTGATATATGAAAGAGTTGAAGCTTCATAAACTAATAAGTCATATAACATGGTAAATGATATTCGACTTATACAAATTTTTGGTTCACACTAGATATAAAATTATATTTTCTACAAAGTGTACATTAACTTCTTATAATATTAGACACAATTATTTTAATTAAATTAATATTAATTCTATACATTAATGTCATTGACTTCATATAATTAATTAAATTTAATTAATATAAATAGAGTGACTAATAAAAAAAATGATTTATTAGATAATATTATTTTAGAATACAACTAAATATGAAAAAGAATTAAATTGTCCAAAAAAATATTTTCCACCTCTTTTTACGGAATTGATCACATGCTCGTCTGTGGACATAATATTATATACCTACCGCGAATGTGATAATAACACACATAAACAAGGGTCCACTATTATTTTAATTATTTATTTATATTTGTTTATGTGTCATTAACACATTCATGGTGGATATATAATATTATTCCCACAGGTGGGCATATGATCATTTCCGCCTCTCGTTAATTTTTAATATATTATAGACGAGGTGAAACCCGCGTACTATGCAAAATATTGCTAAAAATCAAATTTAGGATATAATGCATCAAATATATAAATTAACTTGTCAATGTATAAACTAATATTATATAATTATATAATAAATATATTAAAATAATATATATGTATAAAATAATAATATATATTTTAAAGCTAAATTTTTTAAATACACTAAATATATAAATCATTTAAAATAATTTATCATATTAAAAAGTTTCTAATCTATTGCACATCTACAAATAAAATTATTTATACATATTATTTAAAACTATATAGTTATTTAATATTAACATTTATTGATAAAAAGAGACTGAAATTATAAGATTTATTAATGGCCGTTAATACGACTCTCTTTTAAAAAACACACTAAATATAAAATGAATAGATATTAAAAATATATAAAAATTTATAGATTTGTTTAGTTGATAATAATATTCTCAAATTTACGTGCTTGCATTTTTTTTTTTTAAATTTAACTTAATATCTATGCATTAATATTGTAATTGATACTATTACCTTCGTTCACTGATACAAATGAAAGCTTATGTATCATAGGAAATTTGTTCATAATATAAAGTTGATACCATTACATCATTACATGTACTTCTTAATATTAATATACTAGCCCAGATCCCTGCGTATTACGCGGGTTGATATTATATATATATATATATATATATATATATATAAAGTGTTAAAATGAAATATTTTAAATATTAATTCAATCAAAGTATAATATTTTTTTAATTTAATTAAAATATCAATTTGTAATTAAAAACATAATAAATTATTCTAACTAACTCATGCAAATTAAAAAATGTGATTTATATAGTAAACATAAGTGAATAGGGGGTATGAATTTAAATATAGGATATATAATATTACCAAAAATATTATAAAGTTATAGAATTGTAGAATTTTGAAATAAAGGATTGAAAGAGGTGGAGAGATTCACAATATATATATATATATATATATATATATATATATATGCGTGCATTATAGATAAATGTGGAGTTTTTCGGAGATATAAAAAAATAGGAGTGAGTGAGAGTGGATTAATTTAAAGGTGGTAGTTTTTAATTTAATTTAAGTAATTTAGAATTTTTAAAATAGAAGTTAATAGAATTAATAAAATAGGAAATTAATATTAATAAAATAGGAAGTTAATATAGGAAGTTAACGGAATAGGAAGTTAAGAAGAGAAGTCATGTGATTGCAGGATTTTGAAATAATTAATGATGGGACATGCCACGTAGGAGAGAGGAGATTCACAAATAGAGGAGGTAACTAGCCCAGATCCCCGCGTATTACGCGGGTTGATATTATATATATATATATATATATATATTATATATATATATATATATAAAGTGTTAAAATGAAATATTTTAAATATTAATTCAATCAAAGTATAATATTTTTTTAATTTAATTAAAATATCAATTTGTAATTAAAAACATAATAAATTATTCTAACTAACTCATGCAAATTAAAAAATGTGATTTATATAGTAAACATAAGTGAATAGGGGGTATGAATTTAAATATAGGATATATAATATTACCAAAAATATTATAAAGTTATAGAATTGTAGAATTTTGAAATAAAGGATTGAAAGAGGTGGAGAGATTCACAATATATATATATATATATATATGCGTGCATTATAGATAAATGTGGAGTTTTTCGGAGATATAAAAAAATAGGAGTGAGTGAGAGTGGATTAAGAAGAGAAGTCATGTGATTGCAGGATTTTGAAATAATTAATGATGGGACATGCCACGTAGGAGAGAGGAGATTCACAAATAGAGGAGGTAACTAGCCCAGATCCCCGCGTATTACGCGGGTTGATATTATATATATATATATATATATATATATATATATATATATATATATATATATAAAGTGTTAAAATGAAATATTTTAAATATTAATTCAATCAAAGTATAATATTTTTTTAATTTAATTAAAATATCAATTTGTAATTAAAAACATAATAAATTATTCTAACTAACTCATGCAAATTAAAAAATGTGATTTATATAGTAAACATAAGTGAATAGGGGGTATGAATTTAAATATAGGATATATAATATTACCAAAAATATTATAAAGTTATAGAATTGTAGAATTTTGAAATAAAGGATTGAAAGAGGTGGAGAGATTCACAATATATATATATATATATATATATATATATGCGTGCATTATAGATAAATGTGGAGTTTTTCGGAGATATAAAAAAATAGGAGTGAGTGAGAGTGGATTAATTTAAAGGTGGTAGTTTTTAATTTAATTTAAGTAATTTAGAATTTTTAAAATAGAAGTTAATAGAATTAATAAAATAGGAAGTTAATATTAATAAAATAGGAAGTTAATATAGGAAGTTAACGGAATAGGAAGTTAAGAAGAGAAGCCATGTGATTGCAGGATTTTGAAATAATTAATGATGGGACATGCCACGTAGGAGAGAGGAGATTCACAAATAGAGGAGGTAATGATGATATATTTACTGACACTATAACATTTTATCCCGTAGTCAATTTATAAATCAAATGCATGTTAATGAACAATATTATATAAATTTCATCTTATGAAAATATATTCGTTGGAAATTTTGTGCCAATGGAATTCAAAATTAATGGTAAATTAACCGGAAAGTAAATCAGTAATCTAATCTCCATGTTAAGACAGAGGAAAGTAAATCCAGAACTTTCCCAATATTTGACCAGCGGCCATATATAAAGCATTCTCTCTCTTCACAAAAAAAAATTTCCCCAAAACGACATCTTCTTCTTTCTCCATCGGCCATGGCTTCTCTTCCGCATAATCACTTTCAACAATTTCTTCAGCAGCAACCCTCACAGCCACAACGATCAAAGCCCTACAGGTAACTCAGCCAAAGAAAAAGAACTCAACGATTCGAACAAAAATCAAAAGAATTGATGAAGATCAACTTTTTTTTCTTAAAAATTTGATTTTTGTTAATCATAATATTTCCTCTGTTAATTGATTCAGCATCAAGCTTTATGTTTGCTTTCAATTTCTGGTTTTTAGGGATATGTATAACAGCAACATTGAGGGTCAGATTTCGCAGCAAGTGCCCTACTTCAACAACCCTAATTCTATCGATAATCACCCTCCTTACATTCCTCCTTGTAATTCTCTCTAATACTTCAACTGAATTCTTCATTTCTGTTTTTATGGGGATTATTGAGCTTCTTTCCTGAATCGTTTTCTGTATTTCTTAGTTCATGTGGCAGGGTTGGCTCCGGGCCCGACTCATGAGGAAAACGGGCTGGAATTGCAGTGGAATTTTGGGCTTGAGTCGAAGAAAAAGATGCCGATAGAGCAAATCTTCCTGGAGAACAATCTAAATAATAACAACAGCAATAATAACTCTCAGATATCCTCTGTGGATTTTTTGCAGGCCCGATCGGTGTCTACCGGGCTGGGCCTTTCATTGGAGAATCCTCGACTGACTTCCTCGGGTGACTCAGCCTTGCTTGGGCTGGTCGGAGATGCTCTTGATCGCGAGTTACAAAGACAAGATGCGGAGGTCGATAGATATATCAAGCTTCAGGTTAGAAATCGAGATTTTTGACTTTTAAATTTTCACTTCGATTTTATTGTGATTGATTCTTGTGGAGTTGTGGTATTTGTTGTTTTACTTGTATGATTGATTGGATGTTGGTATGTGATGCTTTATTCTTCATATTTTGCAATTGGACTACCTTTTGAGAGATATGTGAACAGCATATTTCAATTAGTTTCCGCATTATAGCACAGCGTTGATGCTTAATACTACAAATAATGAACCTTTTAGTATAAAGTTTAGCCTAAAATTGTGGAATGAACCTTTTATTGAGGGCAATTCTCACTATTACTGGAAACTTCAACTCTTATGCATAATCAGGTGCAGTTTAGCCTTGAATTTTTCGTTATTGTATTTTATGGCTATTAGATACTTGCAGATTCTTCTGAGATGACAATCTTTTGGAAACTTTAGATTTTTGAGATTTGGAATTGACATCGTTTCGAACTTTCATATTCTGATGTTTCGTGCAAACTTTGTAAAAAAACTTGGAGATTGCTATTACCTTTTCTTTTGAAGCGGATGGTGTTACAAGTTCATTTATTAGCCTTTTGACCAAGTCAAAAGCGCTCCTGGTCTTAAAGCACTGAAGCAAAGAGCAGGAAGCCTTATTGTTTCTATCATGGTTCAGCGAGGCAAGTGAACTGCAGAAAAAGTGTGCTAAAAAAGCGCAAAAAGGAGCACCCAAAAATTACATGTGGCGCTTGCTTTTATGCCCTTACGTTACATTACCTATTTTGGTTCTTTTTCTTGTAAAGCCCACACCCGTATGTAATTTAATTAACAAAAAATTAGGACAAGAACACATTAAAATGGGCTCCAAGAATGCTACCAAAAAATATTAGGTAACAATAGAAGATGAAGAATTAAGCATTCCTAGACCTCAGCAACGTGGACAATAAGAATATAGAAAAAAGGCTTATTAAAACTTCATTTTCTTATGTTTATACTGATGCTTTCCATTATATATGAGTTACTATGTTGTTATTAGTGCTTAGGATATGAGTTTATGCATCTTTGTCTTGAATGTTTTTATTATATAAATTAATTTATGCTGTTGAACTGTTATTGGTGCTTAGGATGTGATCTTACAACCTCTTATCATGTTTTAACTGTATGAGAATAATAATGTTTTAAGTAGTGCCTTTTTTTTTGCGTGCATGTGTGTGTGTGTGTTTTGCGCTTAAAGCACTAAGAAACCTTTGCGCTTTGATTGTGCTTCTTCGCCTTTTTGAGAGTGTGTTTCTCCTATGATGCAACTTATGATGTATAGGATTAACTTTTGACAACAACCATCATATTATGCTGGATGTGTATTTGCATTTTCAGCATATCTATTGTGCTTGGCTGAGTGCTTATATTGTTTTGGTAAGATTGTTGTGGCAATGCTAGAAATTTTGAGTTTAATGAATCCCATGATATAAGTTCAGAGAATAGCTTGTCAAGCTTAGTTACCTGTCTATTATGACATGCCTGTCACTTTACAGAACATTGTGGGAATGTCACAACCCTTTCAAAATACTTGCCTGCCTCTTTGTAAGCAGCAACATGTAGCTTTGCTTATATCATTTTCTCTTGTATGGCCTTGTACTAAATATTAGAATGAAGATATCATTGCCATCAATTAAAAAGCCCCTTTCAAACCAAATACGATGTGACATTCTTGAAAGGAAAAGTTTCCCTATCACCGCATGTAGCCCTAAATCTCTGGATTGTAGTAAAATAAGCTGCAACACAAAAGTTCGGGTGTAGGATCATAGAAGTTTATTCCTAAAATCTTAGCCATCCAATTCTTGGGCTTTTGCCGGCCCCACATGCATTTCTTGTGTTACCATTTTAGTGTTCACTGGTTGAATCACATGAATTAAAACTTACAATTCCCGTTTTGTTGAAGCTAAGATACTTACTGGTAACTGACTCTTGTTACAATTATTGTGAACCAGATGTTCTATACTTAGTTTTGATGTCAACAAAGCTTTAGATGCTATGGTTACTGGTAACTGACTCCTGTTATGCTTATTCTGAACTAGATTTTTCTGATGTCTTATTGCAGACCTGAATAATCTGTGGCAATTAAGTTGATTTCCGTGTCACTAAAAAACATCTTTTTTATCCTTTGATAGGGCGATCGTCTACGACAAGCTATCCTGGAGAAATTTCAAGCAACCCAACTCCAGACAATGTCATATGTCGAAGAGAAGGTTGTACAGAAACTTCGTGAGAAAGAGGCAGAGCTGGAGGACATCAACAAGAAGAATGCCGAGCTTGAGTTAAGAATGGAACAGCTCGTTTTGGAGGCAAATGTTTGGCAACAGCGGGCAAAATACAGTGAGAATATGATCAGCACACTCAAGCTGAATCTACAACAGGTTTATGCACAGAGCAGGGATAGTAAAGAAGGGTGTGGAGATAGTGAGGTTGATGATACTGCCTCGTGCTGTGATGGTCATCCTGTTAATGATACGAAGGAGATGATGACGTGTAAGGTGTGCAGAGTGAACGAGGTAAGCATGCTTTTATTCCCGTGTAAACATCTGTGTTTGTGTAAAATTTGCGAAAGTAAGTCGAGTCTTTGCCCCTTGTGTCAGTCCCCTAAGTATATGGGCATGGAGGTTTATATGTAATGGGATTACCTAATTTGAACACAACATTCTTGTTGTATACTTGTATGGAATTAACTGTCTTATTCTAATAGACTTGGTCTGACACATTTGATCATATCACTTGCCTATTATAGTTTGTACATAACATGACCAAAAGGAAACTGAATTTGCTTCATTAGCTTGTTGATCACAAGCTTAACCTTTTGTATTCAACCATATTGTCTTATTTGGGGTCCCTCTCTTTCTCTCTATCAATACATAGCTGCAAACGGAGATGATGGGATAGTGTACATGGCTTATTGGCTGACGCTTTGACATGTGTATCGTGCGATTTTTCATCACAAATTCACACAGCAGAATGTGTTAGTTTCTGATATCACTGTAGTTAATCTTTTAACTTTTTTTTTTTTTTTTTTTTGTCTTTAGGAATATTGACATCATAGATTTTACTTATTTTGTTCTAGGACTTTTCAGCTCAGATTTTAAATGTGAGACTTGGTTGGATAATTTTTGAGTATTCCTGAACTTAATAAAAATATTTGGCTTACTACTCGAATGTAAGGTTCTACTGTATGTACATGTTTTCAGGGCTAATTTGGCAGGGGAAACGAGATTAGACTGATTATAAAATAGAGAGATTATTTTGTATGGGTGGATGTGAGAAGTGTATCATATATGATTATTTATCAGTACCTAATGAAGATCATATAGGCTGTGTTTGAATTATGAGGGGTAAATGAGTCTAGACAAGTGGTGTCAAGTTTGAACTCAACTCATTTGATTAAAAAACTCGAAGTTTGAAATTGAATAAGCTTAATTCTTTTGAACTCAAAGCTCGATTCAATGACATCTCGAATATTAATAAAATTTTATTTTACTAAGAAAAAACACATTATGTTGATATTTTTATTATATTTATTTTTTAGTATATTTGAAAATATTTGTGCATTATAGGTAAATGGAAATGTTCATATGTTTATTGGTGGACACAAATTTATATGAACTCATAAATAGAAAGTTCTTTGAACTCATAAATAGGAAGTTCTTTCTCTTTGATAAGAAACTGATGTGTGATCAAACAACATTGTGAAGTAAGCATCACTGCATTTGTCCATTGGAATTAGTTTGATAAACTGTAGAGTTGGATGAAAGAAACTGTAGAGTTTGGTGATGTTGAAGAAATTGCAAGATTTGTTAATAAGATGTAGAGTTTGATAGATGCAGAATGCAAAGTCTACAGATGTAGAGTTTGATGACTGCAGATATTAGATGCAGAGTTTGATATTGTAAAGTATCAAACGTGTGTAGATATCAACTTGAGGAGTGTATCTAATATTGACAGTTATTTCAAAACAGAATAATCGTTAATATGTTACGGGAGTTGACAAATTCGAAGTTGGGAATTCACAACCAATTCAAGGACAACTCGGATATATATTGGGCATATGTGTGCAAGGCTTAAGAGAAGTGAACATACAGTTTTTATCCATCAATTCGACGAGAGCAGTTAAATTTAGGAAATTAGGGTTCTTGAGTGAAATTCATCACTTGGTGAAGAGAGCTTCTAAATTGAGTGTTATTCTGTAATCGTTGGAGTTGCAAGTTGCATTAATAAAGTGTTTTGATCCTCCCCGTGGACGTAGATCTTTTGAGATCGAACTACGTAAAATTTTCTGTGCAATTTAGTTTCAATCTTTAATTGCGTTGTACTTGTGTGTATTCGTTTATTTGTGATTTCCCAACAAATTGGCGCCGTCTGTGGGAATACGTGAAGCATGACGACGCTGAAGTTAGAGGTGGATAAGTTCACAGGGAAGAATGATTTTGGATTGTGGAAGATCAAGGTGAAGACTCTATTAGTGCAACATGGTTTGGGGAATGCTTTCCTTACAGATGAACAATGAGCGAATGCGCCTAACCTGAATCGAAAGGCTGAAGTGTTGGAGAGGGCTCATAGCGCCATAATCCTGTGTCTTGGTGATAAACCTCTGAGAGAGGTTTGCAAGGCAAAATCAGCCATTGTGGTAATGAACAAACTAGAGAGCTTGTATCAAACTAAATCTATTTCGAATAAGTTGTTCATGAGGCAGAAACTTCTTGCCTTCAAGATGAAGGATGACAAGAATTTGAGTGAGCAGTTGTGTGAATTCAACAAGTGCATTGATGATCTTGAAGATCTAAGTGTGATTATGGAGGAAGATGACAAGACACTAATGTTACTTAACTCATTACCAAAGTTACTGGATCATTTCAAGGATGCATTGTTGTTTGGTAGACAAGATCAATTATCATTTGATCAAATTCAAGCTGCAATTAAAACCAAGTTTCTGCAGTTGAATGAGGACATGGGTGCAAATGACAAGAAGTCCCAGAATGAAGCAGAACGTTTGAATGTCAAGTTCAAGAACAAGAAAAAGGTTAACAAGTTCAAGAAATTCCAGAATCAAAAGGATGATTCAAAGGCATCCACAAGTTTTGTTGAAAAGAGAAAGTGTTTCTTATGCCATAAAGTTGAGCATCTAAAGAAAAATTGTCCAACAAATAAGAAGGAGAAGGATGAGCAAAAGGCTGATGTGACAGTGGCTGAGGATGGTTATGAAAGTGCTGAAGTCTTGACAATCTCAAAGTCAAAAATGAAAAATGAATGAGTATTGGATTCTGGATGTTCCTTTCACATGTGTCCACATCAAAGTTGGTTTCAAGATCTGAAGGAGATAGATGGGGAACATGTATTGCTTGGGAATGATCAATCATGCAAGGTGGAAGGAATATGATCCATCAGGATCAGAATGACAAATGACAATGATATTCAAATCACAAAAGTCAGGTATGTACCAAATCTCAAGAGAAATTTAATATCTCTAAGATCTTTGAATGCTGTTGGATGTGAGTTCAACAATCAAAATGGTTCTATGTTGGTTACCAAGAATGGAAAGATGGTAATGACAGGAAAGAAAATGAATGGGCTGTATACACTGATGTGGAATTCTATATCTGGATCCATTGATTATTCCATGGATCCCAAGGAGGCACTACTATGGCACATGAGATTAGGCCATATAGGTGAAAAAGGGATGAACAAACTATCCAAGAGAAAGGTGTTTGAGACTGCTACTGAGATAAAACTGCACTTCTGTGATCACTGTGTACTTGGGAAATCCAAGAAGCACCTACATCCTAAAGGGATACATAAGACTCAGGATGTTTTAGATTACATCCATTCTGATGTATGGGGGTCAGCTAGGGTTGAAACCCATAGAGGTGGCAGATATTTTATGACCTTGATTGATGATTTCAGTAGGAAAGTCTGGGTATACATCATGAAACATAAGAATGAAGTCTTTCAGAAGTTCAAAGAATGGGTTGTCAAACAAGAAAATCAAAGGGAAAAGAAGATAACACATCTTAGAACTGATAATGGACTTGAGTATCTTTCATAGAAGTTCAATGATTACTGCAGATAGAGAGGAATCACAAGACACAAAACAGCACCATCAAATCCACAACAAAATGGTCTTGCAGAAAGAATGAACAGGACCATACTTGAAAGAGTGAGATGCATGCTATTAGATGCAAAGTTGCCAAAGGCATTTTGGGGAGAGGTAGTAAGCACAACTTGTTTCTTAATAAACAAGACACCATCATCAGCTGTAGACTTCAAAACTCCAGATGAACTCTGGTATGGAAAGTTGTCCAACTACTCAGATCTCAAGGTGTTTGGATGCCAAGTTTTTGTGCACATCAAACAAGATAAGCTGGAGCCTAGAGCCTTGAGGTGCATCTTCATTGACTATCCTAAGGGAGTTAAAGGTTACAAACTTTGGTGCTTAGAAAAAGGACATAAGAGATGTCTTGTTAACAGAGATGTAATTTTCAATGAAGATGTGATGGGTTATGAGCACACTGGGGATGCTCGGGATCTGGATGGAGACATAACCACTGTCACTACATTAGTTGAGTTAGATGAGGTTGGCACAGATCAAGCACAACCTCATGAAGAAGAAGAGGAAAATGAGCAAGTCTCAGATTCTGAAGAAGATCAAGAGGAAGATGTTATTGAAGATCATGATCTTAGGAACTAAGTCTCACAAGAGACAGAGTCAGGAGGCAGATTTATCCACCAAACATGTTTGGTCATGTTGATATGGTCTCTTATGCACTTGTAGCTGCTGAAGAATTAAAATATCATGAACCTAAGAGCTTTAGAAAAGCTATTGCAAGTAAGGAGTGTTGGAGTTATACGTGAAAATATGCTTTTACTTTGTATAACTCGTGTATCAAATACTTGTTTATGAAAATAATTCTTTTATCGCATATGCTTTAGATATGATTAAATGTTGAATATTTATTGCAAACAGTTCATAATAGTACTAGTTACATTGAAGTTAATGTGGTGATACCCGATCATGGAAGATAACATTAACAGATTCCTTGTAACTAAACGTACATTTTCACTACCTAGGTGGAATTGAACAATCCGCTGTGAAAGGTCGATGTGTAAGTCTCAGATTGGCCTGTCTTGACTAAGAGATTGCACTAGCACATTTAGTATGTGTTGAAGAGGACCTACAGCGAGGATAAATTCTTATGTTCTGAAGTGTGAAGAATTAGACCTCATTGGTTGTTGATTTCTTAATCTCTGTCACTTAAGTAGGATTGTGTGTGCTTAATGGTTACTGCTTTGATTCATGTTGGGTGAGAATCATCGTGACTTTGAACCTTGTATTTTGGGCAGTAATATTAATTATACGACGGTTGCTAAGATTTAATACGGAGAAATGAGTGCGAGTACGACTCGTGTGATTAGTCCCCTTGGTGGGCTCAGAAGTTTTATCGTACCAAATCTTGCAAGTGAAGAATTAGTTTCTTCGGTATGGATAATAATGTTGAGCTGTCTTTTTTTTTTTTTTTTGAACGTAATGTTGAGCTGTCTTTACTCCAAGGTGAAATATATTAATTAATTTAGAGCTATTCAGAAGCATAATTAATTAATGGGCTTGCTAATCTTAAACTCAGGAAATAATAACCGGGAGCCCATATTATCGTAATATGGATTAAGATGGATAGTGCAATATTAATTTATTAGTGGTAATAATTAATATTAATGTATTGAATTATATTGGGGCTCAATATTGAAATTCAGAAGTCCATTAGGAGGTCCAATCTTAATTCTCCTTAAAGGCCCCTCAAGTAGCTCATTAAGTAGTCCAATAATAATAAGGTGATTAAAATAAAAGAAAATATATTTGCTGATTTTTCTTGAGATTTTCGAAAATAAGAGATATGGAGAGAGAAAAGATTTTGTTGATTTTCTTGGAAAAATATTATGGAAGATAAGTATTCTTGGAATACAAGATTATCTCATAAATTCAAGAAGATCCAAATCTTGCATTCTCAATCTATAAATTTAAAAAATTGCATATATTAGGAGGGTGAGATTTTTGTGGAATATTTTTTTATGGAGAAAAGAATATATGGGATATATTCAAGATTTCTTGAAGGCCAAGAAAAAGATTTTCTCTCCCCTAAAATACACCTAAATTTCGTTCACCCCTCTCCTATATATAGGGGATGATTATTTCATGTCCAATTTACTTTTCACAGCGTTGAAAAAAAAATCAGCAACACTATTTTTTCTTTCTTCCTTGTTATTCTAATTACTTGAAAGCATCTCCCACCGGTGATCAAGTAAGGCAAAAGGGAAATACTTGAGAAGGTTTTTGGGTTGATAAAGCGTGATCGTGATTGTCCCGTTTATTCAAAGGCCAATTCTACAAGAGGTACGTAAGTCACATAAATTCTTGGTTATTCCGCCTAGATTTTATGTGAATTAATTCAACATGCATGATGTTAAATTTGTTGTTGGAATTATTATTTGAATTAATTAGGATTAATTCATGCTAGTAATAATTGAATTTAAATTCGTATTTAAATTTCATCCCGAATAGATTCCGGGCACCCCTATTTTCCCAACAACTGGTATCAGAGCCACGGTTTCGGGCTCTGATCTTTAATTTGGAATTTAAATTATTAGACATTAAATTGAAATTGGATAGTAGAATTGCTAGATCTTTTTTGCAGGTATCCAATTGTCATGGTTTTAATGTTGTTAATTTTTTCATGCTTGTGAATTAATTGTTTTTAATTCGATTCGTTCGAATTCGTTTTTCTCGTGAGAAAATCCACGAGTAGATTAGTTGTTTTATTTTGATTTGATCATTGTAATAGACTAGTCTAGATCTAGTATTTATTTTTGTAAAATAAATTGTAACTGGATCGAGACGAAGAACGAAAAATTAAATACGGCGTACCCGGACGACGCATGCATGTGTGGCGCATGCATGGACGTAAAATCATGCATGGGGTGAAAAACAAGAACGAATGGCGAAATCCGGTGCACGGGGTGCGCGAGGCGCACGACCCGCGCATGACGGGTGGCGCGCGCAAGCATGGGGCTGCTGCCCGGCGCCCGGCGCTCGGCCGCCGTGGGCTGACGCGCGCTGTATCTTGGGCCGTGGAATTTTATTAATTAATTTCAGTTCTGTGTTTTTTTATGTGTGATTTTAAACGTCGTCCCAAACCCCAAACGATGCTGTTTTTTGATGAAGTGTTGCTATTCGAGTGGGAGCGTGTCGAGACAAACGACGGAAAGCAGCAAGGACGATATTTCGTATCAAGACGTGAAGAAATTAAACCGTGACAATTGGATTTGAGTGCTCCAATGTGTTTAATTTTTTTTGATGGATGTTTTATTTCGTGCACTTATTATTATTTGTTAATATGTGTCTGCATGAATTTTATTGTCCAAGAAAAATCTTACTTTCGAAAATTACTAAGTATGTTTATTTAATCGCAATTTTATTCCGGATATTAAAATTGGATTAATTTGGCCTCCATAATTTATTTATTTGTGAAGTGCTTTTGGAATACATTTCCCCCTCGGATCGGCCAAAAGAACGGATTTCACATGAATAAATTCCGAAAGGATGATTGTGGATTATTCTTAGTGGCGGTATTGACCCTCACCACGAATGGCTTGCTCAAAGCGAAATAATAATCCTGTATTTAATTATGGTTATTACTTAGGCATAAGAAATTGATATTAACTTACTCCCCTCGGAGTCCCTGTCAATTTTTATGTGGTCAAAGTGGGAGCCAACTATTAATTTTGAATTAAGGATTTGTAACTTTTAAGTTTGTGATCCGCTTGAATGTGTTTAAATGTATAGACCACCCCCCGTGGCGCATTTAAATTATTTCGAGATGTTGGCTGATGCATGATTATATTGTTTTAAGGTTTCAATATAATTGATGTGATCGAATTATGTGATAATTTCGTATTTTTTCTGGATATTGATATGAATGTATGTTTTATTCTCATTTCATCATGTCGCAACCTTTTAATCCACTATTTAAAATATTCTTAAAGTTAATAAACTTTTTGGAGAGAATTATATCGATTGGAAATGTAATTTTAATTTTGTCCTTACTGCATGAAAACACAATTGGGTTATTCACGTTAATAAACCTGGCAAGCCTAATGATAAGTCAAGCAATGGGAAAAGGCAGTTGATGATTGACAGCGTGACAATGAACACATGAAGTGCATCATCTTGACATCTCTGTCTGAGGATTTGAGGCGCGTTCATGAAGACATTGTATCTGCTGTTGAAATCATGGAAAACCTTGAAGAGATGTTTTCACATCAGAATCCCATGACTAATCAGTTCACCAAACATGACTCGGTCAAGTTGGAAATGGTGAAAGGAACGCCCGTGAGGGAGCACGTTCTCGAGATAATGGCATACCTTAACAAGTTGAAGTACTTGGTGTGGATTTTGATGTCCCTTCTCAGGTTGATTTCATATACCATTCTCTACCGAGAAGCTTTGAGTAGTTTCATCTGAACTGTCAGATGAATGAACGGACAAGTCGTTTGCCCGAGCTCTTGCAAGCTTTAGTTTCGGTGGAGGTGATAATGGAGCACCAGTCTAGTGCTATGGTGGCTAATGGTCCGTCTACCTCTTTTGGTCCCAAGGGAGGGAAAAAGAGGAAGAGAACCAAAGGCCGAATCCAAGCAAATCCAATTGTTGCGAAAGGCAAATGCAAAGGCTAGCATCGAAGGGGAAGTGTTTTAGTTGCGGTGAGAGAGGACAATGGAGGTCTGCATGTTCCAAGCCTAAGAGGCTAGGAAAGTTAGGTAATTCACACACCCTAGTCGTCGAAACTTGTGAAGTGGCGTATGCTGTCTATTCGTGGATAGTGGATACGAGAGCTACTGATCATATTTGTTTCATGTGTTCAAGCTAACCCGACGACTTAACGGAATTGAGATCCCCATCACATCGGGCAATGCTACGAGAGTGGCAGCTGAAGCAGTGGGAGAAGTGCGCCTATCTTTTGGAGATAGAGTTATGGTCTTGAGAGACGTTCTTCATGTTCCTAGTTTAGAAAGAACTCAACCTTCAGTTTCTAAACTGTTTTTGAATAGATACTCAGTTTCTTTTAATAAGGATGTTATTATTTCTTGAAACAATGAGTTTATCTGTTCCGAAACTTCAATGGATGATCTTTATACCATTATTTGGGCACACCACTCATAAAATTGAATCTAATAACACATCGATTATTTCGAGTAATAAAAGAAAGTATTCTTCGGACATGAACGAAACACTTCTATGGCATCTTAGATTAGGTCATATTAATCTAATGCGGATACAAAGGTTGGTGAAAAATGAATCCTTGGAGTCACTTCAAGTTGAGTCATTTCCAACTTGTGAATCCTGTTTAGAGGGTAAAATGACCTAGAGGGCATTTGGAGCCAAGGGGAATAGAGCCACCAAAGTGTTAGAACTCGTTCATACCGATATGTGTGGTTCAATGATGATCATCGCAAGAAGGGGTATGAATAATTTGTCATTACTCGAGATATGGATACATCTACCTTATGATGCATAGGGAAAGAAGTATCAAGTTTCTACGATTTGATCGTGGAGGCGAATGCCTTAGCAATGAATTCTTGAACTACCTATCGGACGAACGGTGTGGCAGAATGAAGGAACCAGACTCTTTTAGAAATAGTCAGATCCATGATGAGTTATTTGGATTTACCCAAATCATTTTGGGTAACGCCTTGGAAACGACGGCTTACATTCTAAACTTGGTGCCATCCAAATCGGTTCCTAAAACCCTAATGGAATTGTGGACCGGGTGCAAGCCCAGTCTAAGACACTTGCGGATTTGGGGTTGTCCGGCATACGTGCTAGATAAGGAAGCCGGTAAGTTGGATCCACGTTCGGAATTAAGGCTGTTTATAGGATACCCTGCGGGAACGAAAGGGTGTATGTTCTATAGTCCCAAGGATCAAAAGACCGTGATTAGTTCGCACTTTAAATTCTTGGAGGAAGACTATATGAACAAAAGAAAGCCCAGAAGTGGGATTACCTTAGACGAGTTAAGAGGCAAACTCCTATACCAAGTATACAAGATGATGTACCACACGTCACACCTTCACAATCGAAATCCCGTCGCAGTGGGAGGATTGCTAGGCAACCCGAGAGATTCATGGGGATAGGAAAATCTTTGGATTTGGTTCCCGACGATGAATCAGACCCATGGACATACGACGAGGCAATCCAAGACAAAGACGCGGAGTCGTGGCAAACGGCAATGAAAACTGAGATGGGTTCGATGGATCATAATCAAGTGTGGAAGTTAGTCGAGCCACCCAATGGGGTAGAACCCATTGGATGCAAGTGTGTGTAGAATAGGAAAAGAGGACCGGACGGAAGGGTAGAGACCTTCAAAGCAAGACTTGTGGCCAAAGGGTATACTAAAAAAGAAGGGATCGATTATGAGGAAACCTTTTCGCCTGTAGCTATGCTTAAGTCCATCCGTATTCTCTTGTCGATCGCTGCACACCTAGATTATGAGATCTGGCAAATGGATGCCAAGACAGCTTTCCTTAACGGAAGTCTTGATGGGATAGATATCTATATGCAACAGCCCAAAGGTTTCGTTGGAAAAGGCCAAGAGCATCTCGTATGCAAGCTTAAGAGATCCATTTATGGACTTAATCAAGCATCGCGTACTTGGAACCAGTGTTTTGATCAAGTGATTAAGTCTTATGGGTTTGATCAAAGCGAGTTCGAAAGTTGTGTGTATAAAAAGTGTGACAGAACTGCGGTGGTATTCTTAGTATTATACGTAGACGATATTATGCTCATTAGAAACATTGTAAAGGTATTGTCAGATGTAAAGGTATGGCTGTCAAATCAGTTTGAAATGAAAGACTTAGGGAAAGCCAGTCACATCCTTGGGATCAAGATCACTCGAGATCGCAAGAGGAGGATGTTGGACTTATCACAAGTTTCATACAAAGCCACTGTTTTGAAGCATTTCAGCGTGCAAGATTCCTAGAAAGGTTTTGTACCTTTTAGGCACAGAATCCATCTATCCAAAGAAATATGCCCTAAGACGCAGATGGAGATAGATGACATGAAAGACGTTCCGTACGTTTAGGACGTAGGAAGTCTTATGTATGCAACATTGTGTACGAGACCCGATATCTGCTTTTTCGTGAGCATGTTGGCAAGATATCAAAGTAACCCCGGGAAAGCACATTAGATTGCAATTAAATGCGTTCTTTAGTTTCTGAAAAGAACTTGGTATGGAATGTTGATTTAATAGTCAGACAGTCTAATTCCCGTGGGATACACAGACTCAAATTTCCAATCAGATATAGAATCTAGAATATCTACCTCGGGTAGTGTGTTTTGCATGGGAGAAGGAGCCATGACATGGAGAAGTGATTTGCTCGCCGATTCGACCATGAAAGCCGAATAAGTAACTGCTTGTGAAGTAGCAAAAGAAGCGGTTTGGCTCAAGTACTTCTTAGTGGATTTACGTTGTTCCGAATTTGCCCATCATAATCACTGTCCATTGTGATAATGTCGGAGCAGTTGCAAATTCAAGGGAATCGAGAGCCTACAAGGCCAGCAAACACATTGAAAGAAAACACCATCTTATACGAGAAATCGTTAAGAGAGGAGATAAAGAGGTGGCAAAGATAAATATCGGAGGACAACCTAGTACATCCATTCACAAAGGGTCTGCCTCAGAGTACATTCGAGAGACATGTGGATGGAATGAGAGTCAAGACTATTGCCAATCTGCTTTAAGTATAAGTAGGAGGAATTATTAGGTTAGTGTAGGTTGACATGAGATGTCACGTAGAGCTACTACACTAAGACATGCATGATGTATACTAAAAAGTAAACTTTAAGTATAAGTGGGAGATTGTTGGAGTTATACGTGAAAGTATACTTTTACTTTGTATAACTCGTGTATCAAACACTTGTTTATGAGAATAATTCTTTTATCGCATATGCTTTAGATATGATTGAATGTTGAATATTTATTACAAACAGTTCATAATAGTACTAGTTACATTGTAGTTAATGTGGTGATACCCGATCACGGAAGATAATATTAACAGTTTCCCTGTAACTAAACGTACATTTTCACGACCTAGGTGGAATTGAACAATCCGCCATGAAAGGTCGATGTGTAAGTCTCAGATTGGTCTGTCTTGACTAAGAGATTGCACTAGCACATTTAGTATGTATTGAAGAGGACCTACAGCGAGGATAAATTCTTATGTTCTGAAGTGTGAAGAATTAGACCTCAGTGGTTGTTGATTTCTTAATCTCCGTCACTTAAATAGGACCGTGTGTGCTTAATGGTTACTGCTTTGATTCATGTTGGGTGAGAATCATCGTGACTTTGAACCTTGTGCTTTGGGCAGTAATATTAATCATACGACGGTTGCTAAGATTTAATACGGAGAAATGCGTGCGAGTACGGCTAGTGTGATTAGTCCCCTTGGTGGGCTCAAAAGTTTTATCGTACCAAATCTTGCAAGTGAAGAATTAGTTTCTTCGGTATGGATAATAATGTTGAGCTGTTTTTACTCCAAGGTGAAATATATTAATTAATTTAGAGCTATTCAGAAGCTTAATTAATTAATGGGCTTGATAATCTTAAACGCGGGAAATAATAACCGGGAGCCCATATTATCGTAATATGGATTAAGATGGATAATGCAATATTAATTTATTAGTGGTAATAATTAATATTAATGGATTGAATTATATTGGGGCTCAATATTGAAATTCAGAAGTCCATTAGGAGGTCCAATCTTAATTCACCTTAAAGGCCCCTCAAGTAGCCCATTAAGTAGTCCAATAATAATAAGGTGATTAAAAATAAAAGAAAATATATTTGCTGATTTTTCTTGAGATTTTCGAAAATAAGAGATATGGAGAGAGAAAAGATTTTGTTGATTTTCTTGGAAAGATATTATGGAAGATAAGTATTTTTGGAATACAAGATTATCTCATAAATTTAAGAAGATCCAAATCTTGCATTCTCAATCTATAAATTTCAAAAATTGCATATATTAGGAGGGTGAGATTTTTGTGGAATATTTTTTTATGGAGAAAAGAATATATGGGATATATTCAAGATTTCTTGGAGGCCAAGAAAAATATTTTCTCTCCCCTAAAATACACCTAAATTTCGTTCACCCCTCTCCTATATATAGGGGATGATTATTTCATGTCCAGTTTACTTTTCACAGCGTTGAAAAAAAAATCAGCAACACTATTTTTTCTTTCTTCCTTGTTATTCTAATTACTTGAAAGCATCTCCCACCGGTGATCAAGTAAGGCGAAAGGAAAATACTTGACAAGGGTTTTGGGTTGATAAAGCGTGATCGTGATTGTCCCGTTTATTCAAAGGCCAATTCTACAAAAGGTACGTAAGTCACATAAATTCTTGTTTATTCCGCCTAGATTTTATGTGAATTAATTCAACATGCATGATGTTAAATTTGTTGTTGGAATTATTATTTGAATTAATTAGGATTAATTCATGCTAGTAATAATTGAATTTAAATTCGTATTTAAATTTCATCCCGAATAGATTCCGGGCACCCTTATTTTCCCAACAAGGAGAAGTATCAGTTGATGATGACAATGATGGAGGAACTACAATCACTTGAGAAGAATGGAACCTGGATAAACCAAAGGGAAAGAAGGTTATCAGCTGTAAATGAGTGTTCAAGAAGAAGATTGAATGTGCTAAAACTGAGCAGATAAGATACAAAGCAAGGTTGGTACCAAGAGGTTTCACTCAGAAGGAAGATATTGATTTTAATGAAGTTTTCTCTCCAGTTGTTAAACACTGTTCCATTAGATTGTTACTTGCAAAGGTGACCCAAGATGATCTGGAATTGCAACAATTGGATGTCAAGACTGCATTCCTGAATGGAGATTCGGTGGAAGATATCTACATGAGACAGCCTGAAGGTTTTGTACTTCCAGGAAATGAAGACAAGGTGTGTTACTTGAGAAAGTCTCTATATGGACTTAAACAAAGTTCAAAACAGTGGAACAAAAAATTTAATAGTTTCATGAATGAGATTGGTCTTGAAAGATGCAGATATGATAATTGTGTTTACTTTGAGAAACATGGGAATCATGTGGTTCACTTATTTGTTGATTTATGTGGATGACATGCTCATTGCCAGTAAGAGCATGAAGATGATTGATATACTGAAAGATAAACTGAGGATTTTGGGAATGGACATTTATAGAGATAAAACAGCTGGAACTTTATTCTTATCTCAAAATAATTATCTAATCAAAGTTCTCAAGAGGTTCAATATGCATGAGGCCAGAGCTGTAACTGTACCTTTGGGACAACAGTTTAGACTTTCAGTGACTCAATCACCAGTGATCAAATGATGACAGAGAAGAAATGACTAAGATACCATATGCTAATGGAGTTGGCAGTATTATGTATGCCATGATATGTAGTAGGCCTGATTTATCTCATGGAAAATCTGTGGTGAGTTGATTTATGGCAGATCCTGGTAAGAGCCACTGGGAAGCATTGAAGTGGGCTTTTAGGTACTTGAAATGATCACTCAATACTGAATTGATGTTCAGGAAAACAGAGGTAGGAGGAAATCCACTTGAAAGGTATGTTGACTCAAACTTTGCAGGGAATATTGACACAGGAAGGTCAATTTCAGGATATGTATTTACACTATATGTAACAACAGTAGTGTGGAGAGTTGTACAACAATCAGTAGTAACTTTATCTACAACTGAGGCAGAGTATATTGCATTGACTGAAGCAATCAAAGAAGCAATATGGCTGAGAGGCATACTGAAAGATTTTGGCATCATTCAGGGCAGTGTTGAGGTATTTTGTGATAATCAAAGTGTCATTCATCTTGCTAAGCATCAAATTTTTCATGAGAGGTCAAAACACATTGATGTTAGGCTATATTTTTTTAGAGATATGGTTGATAAAGGTGTTTGTGATTGTCAAGAAAGTTGCAACTGAAGAGAATACAGCAGACTTGTTCACTAAAGTTATTTCTAGCTCGAGGTTTACTCATTGTATGAGCTTAATGAACTTAGTAACATGGGATGTTCATTGATTTTGACATGAAGCTGGGAGGAAGTGATGGACAATATACACTGAGGAGGAAGATTGTGAAGTAAGCATCACTGCATTTGTCCAATGAAATTAGTTTGATAAACTGTAGAGTTGGCTGAAAGGAACTGTAGAGTTTGGTGATGTTGAAGAAATTGCAGGATTTGTTAACAAGATGTAGAGTTTGACGGATGCATAATGCAAAGTCTACAGATGCAGAGTTTGATGGCTGCAGATATTAGATGCAGAGTTTGATAGCTGTTAAGTATCAAACGTGTGCAAATATCAACTTGAGAAGTTGTTGTTTACCAAATAAATAAGGATGGGATTGAATGGCTATTTAAGTGGACTTTAGTAAAAACATCAAATGATTGGATTCATAAATGCTAAAATGATTGTTTGATTGAAGAATGATAATAAAAGCACAAGAACACCAAGAATTGCCAGGGGTTTTTAGTCCCTGGACTTAAGTGAGAATTGTATTGATTTGATTGATGGGATTCAACTCTCTCTTCTTGTTACAAATGTGGGGGTATTTATAGTTTTCTCCCTACAGGGGTATAGTCGTTATTTTCAACCTTTCAGGGGACAGAAACATTAAATGCCTCCAGCCCCTGAGGACGCGCGGGCACTGGTATGCCAAAGCCTGCAGGCGGTCGACCACTAGTGCGTTGACACGTGTCCAAAAAGGACGATTCTCTGGCTTGTTTCCTTATTTAGATGGAATATTCTCTCTGCCACGGAGTACGGAGGCGACTCTTTTCCTCTTGTAGGTGGATCTTGCCTGATTCTGTCACGTGCTCTTCTTCCACTTTGGAGGTCGGAGATGTTTCGAGGTCGGAGGCTAGCCTCCTGGGGAGTATTGAGTTCAGAAATCCCTCTTGCGCGTTGGTCGCGCCCCCGCGATCTCTATTGGATTTATTGCGTCGAGGTCGGACCGGTCCGATCCCGGTTTGTCCGGCCTGTTTATTTGCCGGAGCAAACGTGCATTGTAAATTTGCTTCTGACCTCGTTCTTGAGGTCGGAGAATGGGGTCGGAGCCCGTGGAGGTCGGACTCCATCCGGCGGGATCGGGGCCGTCGTGGACGTGCGGTCTAACCATTTTGGCTTGCTTTAGGTCGGTGCCGACCTGTGGTGTAAAATGGCTACAACAGAAGTGTATCTAATATTGACAGTTATTTCAAAACAGAATAACCGTTAATATGTTACGGGAGTTAACAAATTCGAAGTTCGGAATTCACAACCAATTCAAGGACAACTCGGATATATATTGGGCATATATGTGCAAGACTTAAGAGAAGTGAACATACAATTTCATCCATCAATTCGACGAGAGCAGTTAAATTTAGGGAATTAGGGTTCTTGAGTGAAATTCATCACTTGGTGAAGAGAGCTTCTAAATTGAGTGTTATTCTGTAATCGTTGGAGTTGCAAGTTGCATTAATAAATTATTTTGATCCTCCCCTTGGACGTAGATCTTTTGAGATCGAACAACGTAAAAACTTATGTGCAATTTAGTTTCAATCTTTAATTGCGTTGTACTAGTGCGTATTCGTTTATTTGTAATTTCCCAACAAAAATTAGTTTATTTTAATACATTTTCAATCATCTTCATTTTGGTAAATTAAAAGAAACTCTATTATCTTCATCCACAATTCAACATATCTCCACCTTGTTATGAATCGTCTCACAAACCAACATATATATCAGCTGCGGCATAAAAAATGTCTAGACGAGTGTTTAAGATATTTCAACAAATCTCCACCTTGACTTTATCCTCTTACAATTCAACAGATATATCAGTTGCATGATAAAAATGCCTATGCGAGGGTTCAAAAAAGTTCAACGAATCTTCACCTTGACTTGAATCTTCTCATATATCAATTATCAACATAAAAAGTGCCAATATATATATATATATATATATATATATATTATAGTTATATGTAATTTTCATCATTAATGGATGTATAAAGTTAGTAATAAATATTTGTTTATTCAATTCTCTTTAAAATAGAATTATTACATACAAATAAACCACTATGACAAAGTTTTATGTGAAAATTGTTTAAGATAAATTTCTATTTTAAAATATCAAATATTTGATTAAGAGTATAAAAAATTTCATCAGGAGTATAAAGAATCAGAATCATTGATATTGTGTTGTAATTATTGTTGATTTTTCTGATCATAATTTTTGATACTCCTAATGAAAATTTTAATACTCTTGATTAAATATTTAATACATTAAAATAATTTTACGTTAAACATACTATGAATCATTTTTATATAAAACCTATTGCACCATTTAAATGTCGTATTTTTAAATTAATTGTTATCTATAGTTTAATACAATGAAAGTAGCTTGATATGGATCATGAAATCATATTTATATGTATTTTATATACAAATGTATCCTCAAAGAGATTTTTTATTGATTTATACTCCACCTGTTTCATTTTTATTTTCCCATTTGTCAAAAAAGGTCCATCCCAATTTTGTTTTCCCATTTCCAAAATGAAAATAAAGTACATTCACTTTTTAAAAATTTACCCTACAATTCAATTATTTTATTCATTTAATACTACTTTATTAACTATTCACAATTCTCAAAATTACTTTATTAATTTAAATACTATATTTCAACTTTCGCATTAAACTCCCTGCAAAGTCAAACGGGAAAACAAAATTGGGACGGAGGGAGTATAATTTAGATATTAAATTAAAGGGGCAATAACATATATGTTCTTTTGCCTACTCTTTATTAACAATTGGTTCATCTCTTTTTATAAAATGCAACTAAGTTCCTTTTTATGGGCCCAACTACCTCCCCCTCCCCCACATTTTTCTGCCACCGTCCACCCCCTCCATTCAGCCCCAAGCACCCAACTCCCTCCCCCACTCCCCCCACCCACCCCCAGTTGACCAATGTTTAATTCTAATTTAATCAAATATTTAATTTTTTTTAATAATTTGAATAGACACAATTATATTGTCAATTTTTTTTATAATTTTAATAGCACTATTATACTGTCAATTTTTTTAACAATTGCATTGAAATATTTATTATAATTTTTAATTTAATCAAATGTTTAATTCTTTTTTTAATAGGCACAATTATATTGCCTAGACTTTTAAACAATTTACATTGTAATATTTATTAATATTTTAATCAATATTCAATTTTTATAATAATTTGAATGGACAATTTCAAATTTATTAAAAAAATACAAGAATAATAACTTGAACAACTATTTTGCAGATTATCTATTCATTTTTTTGGCATAAATATTTAAAAAAATATTTTACATATTTGTGCCTATAACCAAAAATTAAAAAAAAAAATTGAAGTATCTTCATCCTTTTCATCTTTAATTTGCCTTAATATATATATTATTTTTTATTTTACATATTTATGCCTATTAACCAAAAACATTGTGCAAAGAAAAAGTGCAAAAATTGAAAAAAAAAAGTTACAGTATCTTCATCTTTTTATTTAGGCAGAAAGTATCTTCATCTTCAATTTGCAGCATCTTCATATCATCTAACAAATTTATAGCATCTCCATCTTCATTCTTCGTATCATGCAAAAAAATAGTGTGCATTAGCAATTTGAGAAAAAATCTGAATAAGACTTTTGAACATGATTAAAAATAGTGTGCATTAGCAGATTGAAAAAAAAAAATCTGAACAAGATTTTTAAACCAGATGAACAATTTTCATTAATAGTTCGTTCTAGAAAAAAAAAATCAGAACAAAATTTTTAAACCATAAATCCTAAAGATGAATAATTTTCATTAATAGTCCATTCTAAAAATCTGAACAAGAGCATATTGAAAAAAAATCTGAACCCATTTTTTTTTTATAAAAAACCCAAAATTAAATTAAATATGACACAAAAAGAAAAAATCATACGACTCAGGATGGGATTGAAGCCGCCCCACCCCGGATCGGAGAAAGTATTCGCCGGCTTAAGACCAGGCGGCAATATCTCGACCGAGCACCGGGTCTCAAATCGGCGGTTGTTCTTGCCCAGATCTGAGCGTCGCCTCCTTTAGGAGAGAGAGAGAGAGAGAGAGAGGGAGGCACCGGTACACGAGGGATGGGAGGGCGGCGCCGCTGCGTGAGAGAGAGAGGGCGTTGCCCCTTTGGGAGAGAGGGAAGGTGGGCGACGCCGCTGCCTGAGGGATTGGAGGCGCCGCCGCTGCTTAAGAGATGGGAGGGCATCGCCTCGGCATGGTGGCGCTGATCTGGGCTGCTTGACGGTGGTCGGAAATTCCCCGGAGCGGCCCTTTCTTCCGCCGGTGAGCTCCCCAGCCGACCACCACCACCTCCCTCGTCTCTCTTCCCTTCCTTCATCGTAGATCCTTCATTTTTTTACTCTTCCACTCTCTCTCTCTCTTCCATTCTCTCTCTCTTATTCTCTCTCTACAAGAGAGATGTATGAATTTGAATATGTGCATTGATTGAGTGAATGGGGTAAATTGGGGGTGTAGACCGAGTGATTGGGGGTTGGGCAGTAAATGGGGAAGTAAGTGGGGGTGGGGACCGAGTAATTGGAGGGGGTAGTAAATGGGGTATTAAATGGGGGGTGGGGACCATTTTGAAACCTATTTGCTATTTACTAAAAGTAGAGAACCAAAGTGTATTATATCACTTAAAGAAGAACCATTTTGTTATAATCTCTAAATTAAATGTGCATTGAAGCATCTATGATGAGTCTTTCAAACTCATTTGATTGCAAAATACTACTCTACTCTATTAGTCCGCAATTACTTTTACATTTGTCTTATTTGAATCTTTCACAATTACTTTCACACTAAAAAAAAAAAAAAAAATTCTCACAAAAGTTAACAAAACATAAAATTATCATTGTTTTATTTAACTACACACTCATATATTTTTTCTTCTTTTAAAAAATGTGCCACTTACTACTTATGAAAGAATACAAGGGACATATGTATTATGAATTAACCTTTAATAGTAAATGAAATTTAACTATAAATAAACATTTCTATATTTTAAATACTCAACTAATTTATATACAAATGTACCCTCAAAGAGACTTTTTATTAATTTATATAATTTAGATATTAAATTAAATGTTCATTAAAGCATGTACGACGAGTCCAAAATATTGCTTTGCTTCCTTCTTCCGCGATAACTTTCACACTGACTTTATTTAAACGTCTCACAATTACTTTCACATTAAAAAAAAAAACCTTATCTCACAAAAGTCAACAAAACATAAAAGTATTATTATTTTATTCAACTACACACTCACATATCTTTTTTTTCCTTAAAAATATGCCATTTACTACTATTAAAGAAATCAAGGGACGGAGGTAGTATTAATTAACCTTTAATAATAAATAAAATTTAACTATTAATAAATACTTTTACATTTTAAACACTCAACTAATTTATATACAAATGTACACTCAAAAATATGCCATTTACTACTATTAAAGAAATCAAGGGACGGAGGTAGTATTAATTAACCTTTAATAATAAATAAAATTTAACTATTAATAAATACTTTTACATTTTAAACACTCAACTAATTTATATACAAATGTACACTCAAAAAGAATTTTTATTGATTTATATAATTTAGATATTAAATCAAATGTTCATTGAAGCATCTACGTCGAGTCTTTCAAACTCATTTGGTTTCAAAATACTACTCACTTCTGTTGACGATCGTTTTTAATCACTTAGATTAGTGACTGTTTTTAATCGCTAATTAGATCATCAAACAATTACGTGTGATTGATCACTACCGTAAATAGTGAATACGATAATCGGGTTTAGATTAGATAAATACGTGTATCGATTACGTATTTAGTTCGTATGTGTATTGATTAAGGTGTATGAATGTGTGTGGTCAAAGTAGGTTTGTATTTATGAATTTGTGCTTATTTTATTTATAAAAAATCAAGGTACATATACAAGTCCTCCAAGTAGGAGGTGCTTGACCTTTGCTCTCCCATGTGTGCATGCTTGACACATGGAGAGTTGGCTTATTTGACCTTATCTAAGCTAATTTAAATCCTCTAAGCTGGATTAGCTCGTATTAAAGAGCAGTTCATCTCTTGTGACTTGTCCTTGAGGAGTCATTAGCTTGATCTTGGTGGTCGACTTATCTTCTGCCGTAACACTTTGGCTAGTGTAGCTCGCCATGGACCTATTTGGATTCAGATGACCTTTAATCTTAAGTAGCTCGGCAGGGTGAAGTTGCTCGCCTAGTTGTAGTAGCTCGCCTGACTATTCCACCTCGGCCTGAATGGCTTTAACTTGCTTAAACTTGCTCTTGATGTGATTAACTTGCTTAAACTCGTTCGCCTTAATTGCAAGGTAGCTCGCCTATCAACAACTTCGTTCGTGATTATTTTCACACTTGCCTTATTTGAATTTCTCACAATTACTTTTACACCCCAAAAAAGAAAATAACTCTCTCACAAAAGTCAACAAAACATAAAATTATTATTATTTTATTCAATTACACACTCACATATTCCCTTTCTTCTTAAAAATGTGCCACTTACTACTATCGAAAAAATCAAGGAAGGAAAGTAGTATTAATTAACCTTTAATAGTAAATGAAATTTAACTATTAATAAAAATTTCTACATTTTAAATATTCAACTAATTTATATACAAATGTACCTTCAAATAGATTTATTTATTTATATAATTTAGATATTAAATTAAATGTTTATTGAAGCATATACGATGAGTCTTTCAAACTCATTTGATTGCAAAATATTACTCCTTTCATATGCATTTACTTTCGCACCTGCCTTATTTGAACGTTTCACAATTATTTTCACTCTCCAATAAAAAAAGAGGAAATAACTCTTCACAGAAGTCAACAAAAACATAAAATTATCATAAAAAATAAAAAGGAAAGTTTCACTATTTATGAAATTAATGTTTCAGCTTTGTTATTATTTTGATTATTATTACTCTCACATTATATAAGTCTACCTAAATCATAGGCCGGCACAACATTTTTCTACACACTCCAATAAATTTGTTGATTTAATTAGAAGCAATGGCTTCCTCCAAATTGATTGTTTGTCTCATTTTCTTTCTCGCTGTTCTTGGTTCTCTTCCCCCCTCTCTCTCTCACATTCACTCACATGCATATACCCCCTCTCTTTATTAATAAATATTGTTTTAAAATCAAACAACAAATTAAGATAGTATTTTTTTACCAACATTACCCATAATTAATGAGATAAAAAAATTCCTAACTTAGGAGAAAGAGAAATGTAAAGATCCATGAAATATTATAATATTTTGAATCGAAAATTTATAGGGGCAAAATTGAGATATTTTGAAAAATAATAATCAAAATAACATATTTTATTAAATTAGTGTAAAAATTAAAATGAGATGAGAGGGAGTAGATGTTAGTATGTGTGTATATTCATAATTGAAAATATATGTATGCTTAATTTTATGATTGATATATGCAGATTTAGCAAGAGAAGGAGATGCGGTGTTTGTTTGCAAGACGGATGATGATTGCAAGAAAATAGCAGAATGTATAGAGCTGAGTGAGATGAGATGCTGTGGTGCCAAATGTCGGTGCGTCAAGACCCTGGCCCTGGGTAACGATTGTGGAGTACCCCTTCATGCCCATCATCAATATCAACCCATGCCCCACAATGCTAATTAGTGTTATTGTTATGTAATTTGAGATTCCACAATAATTCAAACAATTGATCTCATTACATCAAAATAATGAAACTCTTTTTTTTTTTTTATTATTATTATTGCTTCTCAACTACTCAAATATGTTAATTATTGTCGAGTCGACCCATTTGCATCAGTTTTATTGTACAACATATACATGGATGATTTGTGAACACTCATATAATTGAAATATATAAATAAATATAACTGAAACGTGCAGGGTATATTTGATGGACATGTAACATGTTAATATAAGGGTTAATTGCAAAAAAAGTCACGAACTTTATAGTCTTTATCAATTACAACATGAATTTTTAAAGTTTGCAATTCAATACACGAACTAATTTATTATTGCAATATGATACATGGTGTAAATTTTTTAGGATACTCTACACATGATCTAATTTTTTTGGCAATACTAACGCTGCGTGGTAGGCTAAGCCGCCACAAAATACAAGTCACACGCTACATAATGTCAAATCTAGAAAATTTAAAAAAAATTCAAAACATTTATTTTAATAAAACATTGTTTAACACGATTTAATATATAGTAAAAAAATATGTTTTATAGTATCTGTACAAGTTTATACGATGTGAGACATTTTTTCCTACATAAACTAGACAACACCAAATTTTATAATCAATTATTAAATGTGTTTGAGCAATATTTTTTTATAAAAGAACTTTTTGAAATATTAAATATTTTTTTTTTTACAGATTTGGCATCTGAAGTGGTGTGTGACGCGTTTTGGTGTCAGCTCCGGCTGCCACGTAATTGTACATATCTCCATAAATTTACATCATGTATCGAATTGCAGTAATAAATTAGTTCATGCATCAAATTGCAAACTTTAAAAGTTCATGTTGTAATTGATAAAGACTACAAAGCTCGTGATTTTTTTTGCAATTAACCCTTAATATAACTAAAATGTGCATACTAATGTAACTGAAACATGACATGTACATGGACACGTATGTATGAATTTTCAGATTTTTTTTTTCATGGGGGACACAAAAATGAGTACAAATACATAATAGACGAAATACATATTTAGGTCCTTAAGCTATTAACTTCTGTTGAAAGGTTTTTACATCATTTGTTTGATATAAAAAAAAAAATCCTTGAACTATTGATTCATGTTTCATGAGGTCACTACACTATTAACTTTTATTTCGGTAGGTCCCTAAACTTGTTATTTGTTTTAGAAAATTCTTGAACTATTGATTTTTATTTCACGAGGTCCTTCAAGATAAAACTTACCTTTTAACACGAGGTAATTGTGAATGACATTTTAAAAGACTAATGTATTATATGTAAATATTAATAAAATTAATAAAAAATAAAGCTTAAATTACTTAACATTTATGTTAGGATGAGTCAACAGATTCCGTTAATTTTTTTTTATCTCAAATGACCTCATAAAACAAGAATTCTCAAAGGATGTTGATAACAAAAAAAAAAAAAAAAAGAGTCAATTTAAATTATCTAGGAGTATTATAAAGTTGGTAAGCAAACATAAATATCTATAAATACTCGCAAATCATGAGCAATTGGTTTAAAAATCGAAAATAGCTAGTCGGACGGATTTGAAACGTCTAACACCTAGGCTGCCTAGGCGGGGACTAGTCGATATGAGTTTTTTTTACCCTCTATATGTCAGTATTATAGTCGAATTTTAAATATGACCAATTTTTTTTAGTATATATAATAGTATAAATTACAGTTTCAACGAATAATAATCAATATATATATATATATATATATATATATATATATAAATTACAAATTAATATAAATTAAATGACAAACAAAAATATATAACAAGTTAACAACATAATTTCAACTTTCAAATACAAACAATTCAACTAAACAATTACACACATTTATCAAATTACTTGAAATTTTCTAAACGACATCGTTTCAAGGCGGAAACAAAATAAAATAATGAATGTCTTGTCTGTCTAAATGGATTAAACTAAAATCGGTGGGGTGTTGACCGCCTAGAGAGATTTTTTGGTCACTGATCATGAGAACATAATATTATTTGTATAGGCCAAAGAGTTTCAAAAGCAACAATTTCTTGTAACAGGTTGAAAATAAAAGAGTTTTCAACTAAGACTGTAAATGAGTCGAGTCGAGTCGAACGCATTGTAGTTCAAGTTTATTTGTAAAGTTATCAATCCTTGATATTAATGTTTGAACTTGTTTGGTAATTAATCTAGTCGATGTCGAACGAACTTTAATTGAGCAGAATATGAATCGATCCCGAGTAGTTTGACATTTTTACATATATTTTATTTGTTTTTGCTTATTGAGCTCCAGCTCGAGCCGAGATTTAGACTTAACAAAACGTAAAGGTAAATTTAAGCAACAATTACAAAGGGGAAGAGAGGGTGGTGCCCTGGGGAGTATCAAAAGAATTATCACACTTCATCATAATCTTCGCTTTGCGATTGCTGTTTTTAGTACATCAAAGATGATAATAATTCTTTGTACAAAAGTAAATATAAAAAAATGAGGGATAAAATAGTACAAAGAAAAGGAAATAAAAAATAAAGTCTTCAAGTGTCGAGTCAAGGTAGTCCTCTTCCCGCAAAATGAAGATTCTCCGGTAGTGATCGTCGGTTAGAATCACGCTCCCAAAAGTAAAACGACACTATTGTCTCAAAGTGCACAACACCACAAGACTTGAAGCTTTGATGAACAGATTGAGCGCATGAACTGGACTGCCTCTTAAGCTTGGCAGCGGGGCTAGAAATCCCCGGTCTCCGCGGGGATCCGCCCCGAATGGGGCGGGAAATCCCCGAACCGAACGGGGACGGGGATGGGGATTTTTTTTACCCCGTGGGCGGGGCTGGGGCGGGGATGGAGACTGTATTCCCCATCCCGCGGGGATCCCTGCACTGTTCCTCGCGGGGCCCTGCTTAAAAAAAAAAAAAAATATATATATATATATATATATATATAAAGAAATAAATAAATAAAAGATAATCCTAGCTTTCTTTCCAATTGTTGTTAATGCATGATGCTTTTAATTTGTATTTTGAATTTTATACATGATTTTAATAAAATTTTATGCATTTTATGGTGATTTTTTTAGATTTTTTGGATTTTAAAAAATAAATACAGCGGGGAATGGGGATATAATTTTCCCCGTGAAGTTCACGGAGACGGGGACGGAGATTCCCCGCGACCGTGGGGACGGGGATGGAGATTAGCCCTCCGGTCCTGCCCCGTCCCGTTGCCAAGTCTACTACCTTTCTTATAACTCTATATGCAGAAAGACTGAGGGAGAGAGAGACTTGAGTGCAGGGCCCAGGAGGAATGAAGACTAGAGCTGGAAATTTGAGCTCGGCCTGATGAGGCGGCCCAACCCACTCAGAATTTGGGCCGGGCTGGGCTAAAAAAATAGTGGCCCAAAAATTCCGGCCGTTTTGGCCTGACACGAAGGACTAGGGTCATTTTGGCCCAGCGGGCTACGGACGGTCGCTTGGCCCGGCTAATTTGTTTTTTTTAGAAAAGATCAAAATTAATGTTGTTACTTGTTATGAACTAAAAAAGATTAAGATATAAAATATATGTGGATTGTGAAAGTGTAATGAGTTATGTTTTATAACACTTACTTTGTCCACCATTTTTTTTACTCACTTTCCTTTTTGTTTTGTGCATCAATTTTTTACTCACTCACTTTTTGGAAATAAATACTATTCACAAACAAATAAATGAGTCTCACAATACCATTACTTTATCTACTTTTTTAATAAAATACTATTTTTCATTAAATCTTGTGTTCAACAGTAATGAGTTAAAAATTTCTTGGACAGAGGGAGTATAATTTTTTATTAATAGGTTGGGCTGGATTGAACTCAAATTTTATAGGCCCAATCCAACCCTGAACATAGCTCGGGCGATCCGGGCCGGACGGTCAGATTTGCCAGCCCTAAATTGAGGACTCCTATTTATAGGTGAACCTCCACTAGTTGTAGAAGGAAATAACGTGTCAGTAATAAATGATGACACATTTCGGTGGTATGAATGCAATTAGCAGCTGACCAGCCGCATGGATTGAACACAGTTTCTTTGATGTCCGCTGGTAACTGATGTTTAATTCTTGCAATTAGAAAACAACTCTTTATCCAGAAGATTCATTTTGGGTTTGACCTATTACCTGATTCATTTGGGCAGCTCGCGCATGGTCACTTTGATTGTCAAACAATCAATCATAATTTATTATGCTTCATTGCACTCATACTAATATTATGCATATTAGTTTCTAAATCTTCCATGTGGGATGATGAATTAAATGTCTTAATACAGAGTATGTATTGAGTGAAATTGATTCATATATAAATCATTGAAGGATATTAGTTGTCTTCACTAAAGAGTGTTAGTTATTTTCACTAAAAAAATTTAGTTTGTTTACAGTAAACAACTAATACTTTTAAGTGAAAACGACTAATACCCTTCACTGAAAACAACTAATATTCTTTAGTAGAAACAACTAATATTTTTCAATGATTCATGTATGAACTACTTTCACTCTATACGTTGTCCTTAATTAATTAATTCCTTCACAAATTCCATAGATAGGTGTTGTAACTAGGGGGTGAAGCAAATACCGAAAACAGCGGTATACCGCACTTATCATACCCAAAAATACCAAATTTATCGAAAATTTCGGTATACCATAATTTTCGGTACGGTTGATATTAATATTTAGAAAATTTCGGTATACGGTATCATACCGAAATATCGAAATATTTTCGGTATATGTCGGTATACCGAAATATTTTAGTATATCAATAATATTTCGGCATAAATCGGTATAAATCGTATCAATAATTCATTATTAAAATTTAATATTTAATATATTTTCATATTAAATAATTAATTAAATATTTCAGTATAAGCCGGTATATCGACATGGCCGGTATTTTTTTATAAATCGATATTTCGGTATGGACTGATATATATCGAAATAACGGTAAGGTACGACATACCGAATGTTCGGTACGGTATGCGGTATGCTTTTTCGATATACCGAAATTTTCGGTACGGTACGATATGCCACCCCTAGTTGTAACTAATTGACTCACGATTCAATTCCCCACTCACTGAAAATCGATTTGTGAGCGTGAATACATTAATCTTATCTATTCTGCGAGTAGAGTGCACTTAATCAATTAATTTTCGAGAAATTAATTTCAACACCCACATGAATCAATTAATTCCGAGAAATTACCCACATTTAATTGGTCAAACAGACACATTTCAAACACACTTAAATGCCAATTAAATTATACAAATATTAAATTAATATCCAATAAATATTCACCACCAAAATTATTTATCTTTAACAATTAATTAATACCATTAATCATCCTGTAATAGTGTATGGATATTAACAATTAAGTGTCTTTTCTACTTAATAATTTTTTTTTATCAATTAATTTAGATAGGGGAGTGATTGAGGAGGATGATTATAGGAAGATAATTGGGTAATTAAAATAGAGTAGTAATTACCTTATTTAGGAGAAAAGTGATAATTTTGTTCTCATTAAGCATTATAATTATACTAATTATCAATCTCATTCTCATTACCATTGAAGAATGCTAACCAATCACCTTCTTAATTGAAAATTTAAGTTCTAGATAAATAAACAATTATTTGCATATAAATGAAAATTTCAATATTTATGTAATTAATGTTTCACTACAAGAAAATTTAATATTGCCTATGGAAATTGTCAATATAGCTACGAAATTACCAACAAAAAAATTTGTAGGGAGAATTGCCTACATAAATCTCTAATTGTATATGTATTTTCCTTCCCCACCTACACAATAATTTGCCTACAGAAATTCCGTAGGCAAATTGTGTTGTAGGTAAATTTTTGTAGGCAAATGGCTTGTAGGTAATTATACCTAGGGATTTTATTACGTAGGCACATTAATTCTGTAGGCAAATTGTTTTAGGTTGAGAAATGTAGATGCTTTCATAATTAGAAAATTCTGTGGGCAAATCGTAGGAAATTTTTACTACAAACTTTTTTGTTGGTAAATTTTTGTAAGCAATTTAATTTCGTAGGCAAATCATTATTTTCTTGTTTAACCATTGTTATTATTTTAATTTAATTATTATTACTCCCTCCGTCCCAGATCAGTTTTCACAGTGCACTATTCATCTCTTGCGAAGACCTCTAAATTGCATCTCATTGTACTAATAATTACGCAAAAAAATATGTTTGTTATGTTTCATCCACTTATATTGAACAATATTTCATCATCAAAAAATTATTTTATCCATTTAAACACTACAAACCAACTCTCATAATAAAGTCTCAAAAAGTCAACTGTGAAAACAGATCTGGGACGGAGGTAGTATAACTTATTACACTATCTTTATCGGTAGTCTGACGATCGATTATAAAAATAAATATGGATAAAAAAAAGGAAAAGTGAAATTCATTTTCACGATCGAACCGGCAAACCAATCTAGAATTGAGCCATTTTCTTTCCACGACAACATGACATCCGTCATCACCTAATAATTTTTATTGTATACGTTTAAATTTTATATTTTTAAAACATTATATAAGAGAAAAAAAAAAGAATAATTATTATATCAAAATTTTAAAATATTCATTCTCTATTAAAAGAGACCAATGTTGATATATTTTGAATTACAATCTCATATTCTATTTTTTCTCCTAATTAATTTTAATATTTTTTTTATATCTCTTCTTATTACGAAATTGAATATCAAATAATTTAATACACCATTTTATAAATATAATAAAATTATGTATTGATATATGTAATTATTAAATAAAAAAAAAAATTAGATTGTGTTGGGTTGTTGATAAAGTATAAGTAAAGATGAGATTGAATTGAGTTGTAAATTATATATGTAAAAAAAAAGGAAAATGAATTATATATTAAAAGGTTGGGTTGTAAAGTTTCGTTGATAACTTAGAGTCTTATATATAGGTCGACCTAAGTTAAAAGTCTATGTAACATTTTTCTTCCTTCTCCAATAAATTCGTTGATTTAATTAGAAGAATAACATACCAATGGCTTCTACCAAGTTGATCGTTTCTATCATTTTCTTTCTCGTTGTTCTTGGTAATCCCCCCTCTCTCGCCCTTCTTTCCAATTGTACAAATATATTAACAGGGACGAATCCAGATTGGAGTATGAAACTGATATCATAAGATTTAATTATTGATACCATTAAAATTTATACAATGATTTTAGTTTATAAATCTAATGGTATCAGTAAATGAACGTAATAATGTGTTGGTTCCCTGAATCTGTCCCAGAATTTTGATGTGTTTGTGTTGTGCAGATTTAGGAGGGATAATATGTGGAGCGTCATTGTGCAAAATTGATAGTGATTGCACATTAATAGTAAAGTGCATAGATAGTCATCCCAGATGCTGTGCTGGCAACTGTCGATGCATCAAGACCCTCGATGCCGCCTGTCTTCTTCATGAGTCTGCCCATAATCAACAAACCATTGCCCCTAATGCAAATTAGTTATTGTTTTGTAACCTGGGATTTCTGAAAAATCCAAATAATTAATTAAATCAATATGATAAACCTCTTTTATTTCTAGTTCTCAACCGCTAAACTAATTTAATTGTATATTATCATTGCTGTTAATATGTTCAAACTAAAGAAAATATTGGCATTTCTTAAAGATTGGATTGAGTCTCCAAACTTGATTTTAGATTAGTGAATTGCTGCTGTTACTGGCTCTGTAATATTGACATTTCTTATGCCTTTTTTGAGTAATATAACTTCTTTTTCTGAAAAAAAAAAATATATATATATTTATATGTTCAAACTAAAAAAGTATGAATTTTGACCACTATATTTATTTAATGATTACTAGAAAAAACTGTATCGGGTTGCAAGATATACAAGACAAAAAGTGCTGATTGTCTAATCATACGGCTGGATTGATTTGGTGAAACTCGTAACTGGGCTGCGCTTATTGGCCCATTGGAATTCATTAAATCCCCATGCATAGTTGAATTTATTATTTGGATTGCATTATATAGTTTTCATATACATGCTTACATATTTTAAAATAATTCTTGGATTTTTCTTGTATTTTAAACTTTTCAACTTTTTTATTCACTAATTTTCAACGAATGGATTAAATAATAAAAATGTAAAAGTGTGATCTTTTCCTTATATAGCATTGTTATAGATTAATGATTGAGCGGTAGGGGTGAGAATGGTCGAGTGGGGACATGCTTCTCGTTTTAAGTTTGATATATAATTATTCAATTCAAACTTATATAGGTTTTCACTTGGTTTAAGTCTAACATTTTTCATAAACAAATTTGGACCTGAAAGTTGCATTTTAAAATTCACCTCACCTTAAATAGTAATTATAGTAATGTTGTCCTTTTTATTTTTTAAAGATTGTTCTATTTTTAATGAGATTTAGATCATGTTTGATGATTATTGTTTTGTTATTTATTTGAATATTCTTTTTAATAATCTATTATCATATTAAAAATTATCTATTTTTTTTGGCTTTTTTATCAAAATATTATACTTATCAAAACAACTCATTAATCTACGGTGGTTTTTGAAATTGTTATCAAAATAAGCAAGAGCGCCGTTCGTGACGGCGCCCATACTGTTAAAAAAGAACGGGCGCCGTTGTACATGGCGCCCCATGAAATTCCGTTCAATATTCCGACGATGGGGGGCGGAGGCAGACAAACAGAAGGGGCGCCGTTGAGGACGGCGCCCATCGACAATTTCTGAGCCGCAAGACAGTGGGCCATCTTGGACGCCAACGTGAGTGGCGCTCATTGCACCCTTCAATTAATTTTTGCAGAACGGTGGATGAGAGTTGTGAGAGGAAGAAATGAGTTCAATAAATATATTCAGAGCAATGACTTCAATAAATTTTTGAAGAGTGGTAGGTGAATTCATTTATAATATGGTTGAGGGGTATTATTAGACTTGTGATTTTTCCTCCTCAAACATACCTGCGGGCGCTGCGCAAAGGAGGAAGAAGGTCGCTGCTTGTTCGGAGGAGGAAGAAGGTCGCTGCTGGTTCGGAGGAAGAAGGCCACCTGCGCTACTGGTTCGGAGGAGGAAGGTCGCCGGCGCTTCGGAGGAGGAAGAAGGTCGCTGCTGGTTCGGAGGAAGAAGGTCGCCGCGCTGCTGGTTCGGAGGAGGAAGGTCGCCGGCGCTGCTGGTTCGGAGGAGGAAGGTCGCCGGCGCAAAGGAGGAAGAAGGCCGCCAGCGCGCACTGCTGCTGAGGAGGACGAGGTCGCCGTGATAAGGTCGAATTTTATTTATTGGCAAGAATTGAAAGAAATATATATTCAGTTTCTTCTTGGACGAAAATCACGTAACAATTTGACCATGTTAATTTAGGAATATTGAATAGGATAATATTTTGTTTAATTTTCCGTTAATTTAGGAATTAAATTTACAAAATTAGGATAATATATTAATTAAGTTTAAATGATAAGTTTTCCGTATGCATTAAGTTTACATGATTTTAACCTTGTCAAATAATGTAATTAGGATGATATATTATTTGTTAATTTTTTTTTTTAAAGTAAGATAATTTCTTAATTGTTAATTATTTGAAAAGGTCAATTTGACCGTGATAACTAATGAAAGGATAATCTATTAAATTAATTGATAATTTTAATTTAATTAATGAAAGGACAAGAATATAATCTATTTCATAAATTGAAGATATTGTGAGTAAAAGTGAGGAATATGTTATTTTCGTTATTAAAACTAATATGTGTTGAATGTTACACGGGAACTTAATTTAACATATAAAATAAAGTTGAAAATAGTATATTATGTTTATTATTACACAATAATTTTTTTTAATATATAAATTCATGTAAGACAATTTATTTGTATTAGTAATTTTAGAAACTATATAAACTCATTTTACAATGCAACAAAGAAGTGGTATAATTTTCCGAACTACTTTCAATTCGAAACTGAATTACAATTAAACCTCCAAATAAAGCTAATAATAATACTTTTTATGAAACAATGAATATCTTTATTTAATGGGGTAAGAGTGAATGATGGTATATTATTATATAATAATTCTAGTGTGCATTTGTGTGAATTGTATGCATTTAAATTAATAATTTATGGTAAATAATTTATGGTAAATAATTTTCAATAATAATTAATAAATATAACGATGCATGATTTAGTGATTACCATGCATGGTTTAGTGATTTATAATATTATATGGGTTGAGGGAAATATCTAGTCATATTCCTTTATATAGTCTCATTTTTTTATATAATAGCAGGATGACTTCGTATACGGAGTTGTATGGACCAGAGGATCCGTCTGTCTTGACCTCACAAAATACACATCGTTCAGAATCACTTTTTAGGGGAAAAAATAAAGAGGATGATATTTTAAGGGCAACTCACGCGACATCACATATTTTTTGGAGTTTTAAGATAGGTGAACAAGATATGGACAGTTTGCACCCTCGTGTTCTTGATGCTCTACAAAGTATGGGTTTTTATGGTGTTGCTCGATGTGGACCGATTATAATTGATAATCATCTTATTACTGTGTTGGTAGAAAGATGGCGCCCAGAGACCCACACATTCCACTTTCCCATTGGAGAGACTACTGTAACATTACATGATGTGGCGATCATTTGGGGATTGCCTGTAGAGGGTCGACCAGTTATTTGTGCTGATCCTAATTTTACAAAAGACCAGTGGATGAATTATTGTGGTGACTTGTTAGGTTTCATGCCCCGTAGCAATGAGATGAAGAGTAAATCACGAATCCTCCTATCTGCAGTGAAAGAACATCTTGAAAATATTGTGATTACCGATGATACCGATCAGATGATTGTTGATCAGTATGCACGAGGCTGTGCACTTCTTATGTTGGGTGGTTTTATGATTCCTGATACATCTCGTAGTTGCGTGTCATTAATATATCTACATTTTCTCGCTGATATAGTAGATGTTGGATCTTACAGTTGGGCTAGCGCTGTGTTAGCCTATTTATATCGCGAGCTTTGTCGGGCTTCAGAGAATGAGCGGCAAGTTATTTGTGGACCGTTGTCCATTTTACAGGTTTTTTTTTTTTAATTTTGTTTAAGATTATGCTTAAATTTTTTATTATATAATTATATGTCTGATACAATCATTATTATAGATATGGGCATGGTCAAGAATATTGACAATACAACCTAAGAATGTTCGTAGTTGTCTTATACAAGGTCCATTATTCGGTGTTGATGGTCGCAACTTAGGTCTTCCACCTTATGGTATCAGGTAACGAAAAATGTTTAAATATGTATATATTATGTGTTATGGTCATATGTCTATTTACGCTTGACTTATTATTGTTTAGTTGGGTGAAACATCATAGTCATACCCACAGCACAAGAAACTCTGTACGTGTATACAGAGACATATTTGATCGCATGACTGATGAAGAAGTAAGTCAAGATACATATTTCCTCTTCATGATAATTGTTGCAAACCAAAGCATTTGAAGTCTAATTATATTTAGTTATTTTTGTAGTTTGATTGGCAGCCGTATGATATGTCTCTTCCTGAAATTGAAAGTCTTGGTCCAAGATATTTAACAAGAAATTGGATGTCAGAATGTCCACTTATCAATATATGTATAGTGGAGTTTCACCATACAAATAGAGTGTTGAGACAGTTTGGACGAAAACAAGATATTCCCCCTGAATTACATAATGCTCATGATGAACTTCATGGCATTAGTTTTCAAGGGAGAGATGGGTGTAACTGGACACAATTCCACTGGCGTTGGATCCAATATTGGGAAGCCCGGGTACCATTGGAAGATACAATTGTTGCAAACAATAATACAAACTTGAGCAGTGGGTACATGCAATGGTACCGTAAAATCACCCGACGTTTGATATCACCCTCTCATTATGAGACAACTGCAGGCTACCAACCAGCAAACACAGCTGCGCGTGATACTATGGTATTGTGTTCACATGTCACACCTACTAGTTGAAAAACTAAAATTGTCAACTAATTACTTAAAATCTTTTCAGGTTCACTTGATGCAGCGTCTATCTATTCATGTCGAACAAACGAGTCTTCAAAATCCACAATCATTTGAAAATTTGTGCCGCACCAGTAGAGAGGTTGTATCACATATGAATAGCTTACTTATATCACCTCCATACCTTGTAGATCCACCAATGACAAATGCTGGCCCTTCTACATCTAGAAGTCAGAGACGATGCAATCAATCTGATGAATTTACTAATGAGACTTCTAATGTGCCTTCTACATCTAGAAGTCGGAGACGACACAATCAGACTGATGAATTTACTACTGGAACTTCTAATGTGCCTTCTACATCTAGAAGTCAGAGACGACACAATCAGACTGATGATCTTGGTACTTCGGCCTCTAGGGGTCAAAGAAGACGTGTTAGTGCATCACAAGAATTGCCGCAGACTGCCCCGTATCAAACTGATCTACCTTCCCCGTGCACACAATATACCTACCCAGGTATGAATTTATAGGTTACACAATAAATATTTTCATATGAGTTTACTTGATTATATTTTATTATTCATGACAAATGTTCAAACAACATTTCATAACACATCGTTTAATCAAGCCTCCTACATCCCGCAACCAGAACAAACAAATATTGACACGCCATATGTAAACTCCCCCCAAGACATATCATTTATTTCCATTTTGCAGTCAGATTATGAGCCCGCAGTGTATGCACAAAGAGGTTATGGCCAGTCTATAGCTGGGGCACCTAACTTTACCATGTCACCTGTTCCCTATCCCAACTACGAAAATTCTTCCTTGAATGTGGCATCACTTGAGCCTGAAGAGATAGTCCAAAACGAGGGTGAAAATCATGATATACAACGTCCTCCACGTCGGAGTCGACCACCGAGATGTGGCACTGGGGGTCATAGATACATGTAATAATTACTTTTGTGGAAGTTGATTTGTATTTTTTTTAATCTATGTATTAATTGTTTTAGACCATTGGATCATGAGATGACCGTGAAGGAAATATCATTTCCGCGTCAACAAATAGCTCAACTGATCCGAAACCAGCATTCGGATAAAAAAAGAAACGGAGGTCGCGGTTACACGTAATCAGAAAAATTTGTGACATGTTATTAATGTCATATTTTGCAGATACCTTCAACGAATATTGGTTCAAGTCAAAACCAGTCATCTCAGATAATAAAGGTAGTAGATCATTATAACCAATCCGACGATCTACTCGTTGTAATCCAACAACTACTTCATCACATCGTACAATTATTCCAATATCATTTGAATTTGCCATACCTACAAGCTCCGTTCAAAATCCCAAAATTTAAATTTAGTTTATACGAATTGAATTTTTGTTTAACCAATGGAATCAATCATTTATGATAAACATTTTAAAAAAACAACATTATACATATAATGTTTCTTTAATTATTTTTATTTAACTAAAAAATACAACATTCTGTTATAATTTTTTTTGATATAGTACCCACATTGTGAAAAAAAAATATATTACTACTTAAAGTTCAAAGAATCTTTCACACTCATTTATTAATAATTTAAAAAAATATCTTTCAAATATATTTATATGGATTTTAATTTTCAATCCATTTTAGTTTATAATAATCACTTTTAGATAATGATAATAGATATCATTCAAATATATTATTTTATTAATATAACTAAATATTTAAGGATTAAGATTCAAGATAAATATCAACAAAATAAAAATAATCGTTTTCAACCGATTCTAGCTAATAATAAACTCGAATTTTCAAAATTGACTATCTATTGATTATGATAAATTTATTTATTTTCAATTAGTGATTTAATTGTTTTATTTAATATTAAATATAATAAATTGATTAAACAACATATTCAAAATATATATACGGTTAAGATGTCAATTACTAGCAGAAATCCATTACAATTACTTGGAAAGATAGTTTCAAAATCCATGTTTTGGATTAACTTGAAATAAATCCTGATAAATCCAATATCATTTATTTCTATTTTTACAATACAAATTATAACCATAATATTTAATTACGAATAAAATCATCACTTTTTTCTGTAAACTGCAGTATAATATCTAACTCATGCAATACATTTTTTTAATACTCCCTCCATTCTCAGTAATTAAATGGTCTCTACATATTTAATTAAACCTAAAGTATGTCTTAAGACATTAAAAATGGAAAACTTAAACATGGACTAAAAAATTTCATGCAATATTATAACATATGATATTTATCGATTGAGAATAAACACATCATAAAACAATTTTCATCATCTTCAATAAACACATCATAAAAAATACAATATACTTGTAGTTTAAAATAATTTCAGTGAATGTAAATACTTACAATAATAAAATAAATAAAAATACCTCAAGATGTGTAATCCTTCCAAAATTTACTCCTCTTTATAGTCTTGTGATTATTGCAAACATCAACTCAAGAGCATAATAACCTAAGAACAATAATATAACAAGTTTGATTAGATATACTATACATAAACAAACAACTTGTACTTAATATATTTTTTTGAACTTACTTGGTTCTCTAAAAATTTTGTTATAGAGTTATTGAAATAGAGGAATACGCTTGTATTTAACAAGAGGCAAAACTCCCTACTGTATGCATGTGAACTCCCTACTTTCAAACCTGAATTCAAATGTACTGAATTTTCCATCAGCATTTAAACGCATGCATGAGAATATATTCGCATAGCTCTGCATGCTTGCCAACGAATATATTCGCCTAGCTTCGCCTAGCTTCGCCTAGCTTTGCATGCGGACTGCCAACAGCCAACAGCCAACAAGGAATGTACGGTGTGGGTGGAGCCATTGGGCGCCGTTGCCAATGGCGCCCCTCTTCTTTATTGCAATGCGCGCCACTCCCGTTGGCGTCCAAGATGGCCCACTACCCTGCAGTCAACTCTGATCTTGTCGATGGGCGTCGTCCTCAACGGCGCCCCTTCTGTTTGTCTGCCTCCGCCCCCCAATCATCGGAATATTGAACGGAATTTCATGGGGCGCCGTCTGCAACGGCGCCCGTCCTTTTTGAACAGTGTGGGCGCCTTCAAGAACGGCGCTCTTGCTTATTTTGATAACAATTTCCAAAACCACCGTAGATTAATGAGTTGTTTTGAAAAGTATAATATTTTGATAAAAAAGCCCTATTTTTTTAGTCATTGAAGGTGAAATAGTTTAGGCCAAGGTTACATACAGTCCTATCTTTTATTAATACACTCCACCAAAAAGTGTTTGGAAAAAAAATCCGAAACCTTTGATAATTTTTGGAATTTTTTTTCCGAAAATACAAAAAAAAAAAAAAAAACTAGAGATATGAATTTTCAATTTTTTTTTTCCAAAACTTGTTACATTTTCGGAAAAAAATTTCGAACATTTTTTTGGGTGGAGTGTATACACAAAACATGGGACTGTGAGATATAGGTAAATCAACACATGAACGTGCAGGCCCATTAGACTTAAAAAGACTTTTTATAAAGGCCCAATACTAACTTAAATAAATAGGTCAAATTATCAATTTTAGTCCATACCTTTCACTTTGTAATAATTCTATCACATGCATGTTTTTTTATTTTTTTACCAATATGATACACATACTTTCCACTTATGTGTTAAAAAAATAGCATTCATTCAAATTTTTGGCGAGATGTATCTTATGAGTTATGAGGACCGCTCGAATCCATGTTGTCGACTGACGTGGCAAAAGATAAATGTCAAGTGTTCAATTATATCACACATTTTTTTACTTTTACACAATATATATATATATATATATATATATATATATATATATATATTTCAGATAACTATCCATTAACAATAGTCAAATTTGTTTAAAATATAATTTTTTTTTTTAAATTGTCAAATGAAAACATAAAATTAAAATAAATATAATTCAAAAAAAGATTTTATTTTTCCTATATAAATGTTTCCATTACACATTTATTTTTAACAAATTGCATGAATTGATTTGAACCCAAATATGTTTTCAATGTATAGACAATTTCTTTTTATTAAATAGGCCAGCCAAGTCGAACTTTTTATAGGTCTCACTGTGGTCAGGTATCGAGTAGTTTGATTTCTTCTCACCCCTATTCATTAATAGTGCAAGGCTAGATTTGGAAAAAGGAAAGGAAGTTTGTATTTATTGAACAAGAGTGATATAAGAATTAAATAATAATGTATAGGATAGTAAAAGGAAATTAAATCATCGCAATTAATTATTCTTTATTAACATTAATAAGTTTTAGTATATTATCATTAAATCAATTCAAAATATGACAAACATTATGAGCTGTGCCACGAGAGATGCCACATCCGCAATAAATCTCCAATAATACAAGAAATTAATTTGATGAAAATCCATGTGTCACATCACTCATGATTCAGGCTAATTTTCCAATTTGCATGAGCTAGTATTGGAAATTTGGAATTAATGAGAAGCATTTGGGGACACAACCATAATTACATTATCAAAAATGATTTTTGTGATCCCCAGGGAATGACATATGATGAATTTTTTTATTAATCAAAATGATGAAAGTCTACGTATCCCTTGCTCGTGAATAATTTTTTTTTAGACCAAATCCAATAATTTAATTTGAGGTCAACCTGGTTGGACATATGGTTCGATTTGAATTGTAACCTTGTACAAAGAATCTTATAAAATTAACGAATATTATATACTACATGGGATGGGGACTAGCTAGTTTGCTAGAAAACAATGTAGAGATGAAGAAAAGGACACTTCTTTTTTAGTGGAGATCTAGATGAAGATTGATTTAAAACCTTCTTTTTATACAAAGTGATGACAAAGAAGAAAGTGAATATGGCTGGCCATAATTATCACAGCTAGCTATATATCTCTCTATGTGTGTATATATATATTATATTTACACATATATACTTGGTATTAATATAAAATAGTTTTATCGTGCAACTAATTCACACCTATAACTTTGTTGTATAATAATTAACACTATGACAAATATAGAGCCAAATTGGTTCAACCATTTTGAAGAGTATAAATTGTTTCACTAAAAAATTGTTCTTAAAAAAAAAAAAAGAGTTGAAAGATATGGAATGATATAAATTGTTTCACTAAAATGTATTGACTGTTTTACTAAAAATTATTGCAAAATGATTTATGTATGACCAAATTTTACACTATACATATTCTAATACTTTTAAGTGAAACAACTAATAAGATATATTAATACGTTTTTAATGAAACAATTAATACTTTTTAAAAGTACGCACAAAATGCAAACCAATTGCACGATGAAACTGATTTACATAAGAATTTTCCACACACACATGTGTGTGTGTCAGAGAATTAATATATATGAACTTATTTTTTACCTCTCCACAAGTTTAGACTTTTAATTAGATGACATTCCTTCCTGGTATAAGAGTTAAAAGACTTCCGTTCATATCAAATTTTGTTGATAGCAATTTGCCAACCATATTAAATTGTCTACTTGATGAATCTCGTCCCCAAAAACCAGAGTCGATCGATAATCTAGCACATGAGAATTTAGACCATGAAGAGGAGTGTTAAAGGATTATTAAATGATTTTTTTTTTCAATCAATATAAGTTCAATTATTAATTGAATTTTTTTTTCAATCAATATAAGTTGGAATATTTAAATGAGATATAATACTTTGAATAAATAGACAAAAGAATTAGGGTTGTCGTAAGTATATTATTGATGATTATTCCATCCTCCACTTACTTCCATTTTCTGCGTACCCCATGCAGCCGATTTTATTGTCGTGTCAATGCTTTTCCAACCTAAAGTTCTTACAACCCAAAAACATTAGCATATGCAATTGTGGTGAATAATCATCATTTTTCTCTTTTTATCAATATATTTTGAGCTTCATATCATCATGCTGGTTTTGGTAATGGAAGTGGCATTATTATTAGCATAAAGTTTTAAAGTGCAAAAATTAAAGATAAAGACTCTTTCCTTGATAGATCATTGTTACATGTTATCTACTACAGTGATCTGATTCATTTTAATTCCTTTTTAAATAATACCACCATTTTTAATTATTTAGTAACTAATATTCATTCATTAAAAATATTAGAGCTATATATATATATATATATATAGACACACATGCATGTGAAGTACATGCTGGTCGATTTGTGTACGTACAAAGTTTTGCTATTAACTATTAAGCAATCACATTACACTTTATTTCATATATATCTTTGCATTCTTTACCTTTAATTGTTGATTTCTGCCCTTTGAATTTTGTTTTCTCTTTAGTTTTCCCATATACTAATTTTTATGGAAACAAATATTTATAATTTTTGGAATTATTAAAGTTGGCTGGGTTAAAATAGAACATTCTAATTTTTTTCCGTCAGAAATTGGGTCGAATATTATCCAATTTTCTGGGTCTAAATAATTAAAGGAGAACAAAATTTGAAGAAATAAAAGATACGGGGATTAAAATGTTGAAAATAAAGTAGAAATTAACAAAAATTACATTTAAAGAGTTTTGGCAAAATTAGTATCCATTTTCCTTTTTTTTTTTTTTTGTAAAATATATGCATGTGTTTTGTCATGTCAAAAAGACCGTAGGTTGCAATTTTGAATCATATACATGTGTAAATACAATAAGATAGAAAGAGACGTTGCATGATTATAGAAAAGGATTTCATGTATAGAAATGCAAAAAAGCAAAAGATGTTAGCAATATATATATATATATATGTATATAGGTAGGTTAGTATTATAATGAGAGGAAATTGAAAGGGGTGTCCTTATTACCTATAAAGGGTGGTTTAGAAAATAGGTGAGTGGGGTATGTGGTGTTTCTAAACTTGCACTTTGTATATCTTTTAGAGCAATGCAATGCAATGCAATGGGATGTTGTACAGATGGGGATTTTGTTCTGGAATCCAAATATACATTCTATACTCTGCTACTTCACTTCATCAATCTATTTGTAGGTCCCTATAAAGTCTAAATTGTCAGCACCCACAAATACTACCTAATTAATTAATTTCACCCCTATAGCCTGCCTTCATTACTCGCCCCCCCTCTCATCTTAATATACATAGAGCCTTTATTTAAATCTAACTACCTTGAGAATTCTGCTTGTTTGACTTATGAAACTCTGTCTATGAGTTGAGACAAACTCTATTTTTAGCTCCTTAATATAATCGAATGAGAAGCAAGTTCAAACTTCAAGTACTCGATTCGATTGGACTTGAATAACAACACTATTTATATACACACATGCACACACATTTTGACGGAAAAAGAGAACAAAATTTTCATTATTGGGAAGAGGGGGGACTGCTTTGTGTTCCTTCTGCGTAGTTTTTCATTTGTTATTATGTCTCTGTGTCGGTGCTTATTTTATCTCCTCTTTGTTGAGTTTTTTCTAATGTGAGATTTTTTTTTTGTGTGATTTCATATCTCCTCCCTCAATTTTATCTGCCTCCCCATAGAATAGAATGATGATCTTTTTTTTATTTTGACATGATTTGATCTTTCCAAACTTAGATGTTAATCATGCAAGCATTTATAGAACAATTTAAATATTTGATCATACTTGTGAATTGATTGAGGTGTCATTGTTTGTTTCAATCTGAATGTGTTTCTTGAATCAGAATGTGTTTCTTGAAGCGTGTGCTTATTTTGTAAAAAATTAACAATATAAATTTAGGAGGCGCTTGATTAACAACTCTTCAATGGTAATGAGAATGAGATTGAAAATTAGTGTAATTCGCATGGTTCATGAGAACAAAATCACTATGTCTCCTCCTAAATAAGGTAATCACTATTCCATTTTGATTACCCTATTCTTTTCCTACAATCATCCTCCTCAATCACTCCCTCATTCCTCCACCAACAACCATTTGTTGTCCACCTCTATTCCAAAATTGGGGCATGACACTAGCAATTGAGTCACCATTGGAACACTTCTTCCCCTAACATATCATTTTTATTATGAGGGCATAGATGGAAATCAATTTTCATTCCCATTACCATTGAAGAATTGCTAACCAAGCGCCCCCTTAATATTTCTTTAACTCTTGGTGCTTGTCAATTTGAGATGACATTGAGTGTTTTTTTTGTTTAAGAGGAGTTAGTTATGTTTGATTTTTTTTATCTTTGGATCAATAAAAAATACTTTTTCTTTCCAAAATATAACACATATATATAGACAACTCCTTTAATACACCCAATTCTAATACTATTTTTAAATGACAATAATTGTTTTTTTTACCAAAATGAATTAGTTGTTCAATATGAAATATTAATTATATTGACAAAATATAGTATTAACTATTTTATTAAACAATAAGTAATATATCAATTGCACAATATAATTTGTGCACCCAAATTTTACTTGAATATACTGTATGTCTATAGACGTTTTAGAAATGGAATAATTTCTCTCATTATTGGAAGTAGGAAAATGTTATATTCAAATTGAACACGACTTAAGATGAGATAAGATTTTTTTCCTGTAATATATTTTTTTTTTTTTTTGCAAAAAGTCTAAAAAGGTTAATATTATTGATTAAATCTCAATTTTTTTAAAAATATTTAATTTTTGGTCCCTAAACTCTAAGCACAAAAAATTGGAAAACAATTTAAAAAAATAATTTAATTTTGCTCCCTAAACCCAAAAAATTGGAAAACAATGTCGTTTAGATTTATCTGAAAAATTAAATTGAAAATTTCCTATAACATTGCTAACAAGGCACACAGTTGGAACTAGGTGACGATGATGATTCAATTTTTATCCCATAACTTTTACATTTATCATAAAAGGGTCCCAAAAATCAATCTTGTTGATTAAATCTCTATCTTAGGTGGCATATTGTATAACGATTCAATTTTTAGGCAAACAAATGTTCTAAAATTAAAAATAATTTTTAAATCTTAGAATAATTTTAAAAATCTAGAATTATTTTCTAATAAATTTATAAAACTAAAATATATTTTAGAATGTTCAAAATTAGCAATTAAATTTAATATAAAAAAAAAAAACATATTAGTTGCGCCTGCAACTTGACAACCTTTTGCATTTCCAATTAAACCAAACACCTAGATTAATTAGTGCAAACTCATAATATTTCTGTGACTGAAAATTACACTCGTAATATATTCTTATTTAATTTATTTTCAAACGTGCTAATTAAGAGTATTGTACTCTTGAATACAGACATCTTTTTTCTTTTATAGTGCGGAACAATTGATTTACTGTAAGCTAGAAATAATAATGATTCTCCAGCTAAAATTCCAACACATACACATTTTCTGGCATTGTCACCTACTAGCAACTTTAATTAGCTATATATATTACTCGGAATGTCAGTTGTAGAGAACTAGCGCTAGACTAGTAGTTCCAAACACAATTTCCTTTAATTTACTTTTCTTCCGTATTCTTTTATTTTTCTGCTGATAAGCACAAATTTTATGTCATACTCTATAGGAAACTGTTTAGCTAATGTTTTAATGCGTTGTATTACATATTTTAATGTATTGTACATTAGAATATAGGGATTTAAACAAAAATTGTTCCGTAATTTTTTACCTTTATTAAAATGGTCCTGTATCTATTTGCTTTATTGATTTAGTCCTATATATTTTCAAAATTTGTCAATTTCGTCCTAATTGGCCAGAAAAGGCATAAAACTGTGTTGTTTCGGTCACGTGATCGCGTTTTCCACCGAGAATGTATGATGTGGCATTATTTTACGACGTGGCACACTGAGTGGGAAATTTGCCAGTTAAAATAATAATAATAATAAGTTAAAAATTCCAACTCATTTATTTGAATAATAATTAATATAAAATAAAACAATTAAAATAAATTTAAAATTTAAAATCCTTAGAAATTAGATTAGAAGTTAAAACCAAAGAAATGAAAAAAAAATTAGCGTTAGAAAAGTGAAAACATTTACCAAAAATTTCCTGTAAATTAGCGTTATCTAAAATTGGTTGTAAATTAGCGTTACTCGATTTCTCCAATAAGTTGATCTCCGGCGAACTCTCGAAATACCTCGCCGGAAGCCTCCGTCTTCTCAACCTCTCCGACAATGCCCTCGCCGGAACCCTGCCAGAAAGTTTCTCCGCCCTTCCGAATTTAACCATAGTTTCGTTGAAGAATAATTACTTCTCTGGCCCACTTTCTAAACGGGTCAATTTGATTGAATTCCTCGATCTGTCTTCCAATTTGATCAACGGATCACTGCCGCCGGGCTTCGGCGGCTCTAATTTATCATACCCAAATGTTTCCTACAATAGTCTCACCGGCCAAATCCCGCCGGAATTCGCTTCCAAAATACCTACAAACGCCACCGTAGATCTCCCGTTCAACAATTTGACCGACCCAATCCCCGAATCAATCCCCTTCCTTAATCAAAACACAGAGTCATTCTCCGGAAACTCCGATTTATGCGGTAAACCGCTGAAAAACCTCTGCCCAATTCTTTGTAACGCTAATTTCCACTGAAAAACACATGATTTTTTCCACTTTCCTTACGCTAATTTTTTCATTTCTTTGGTTTTAACTTCTAATCTAATTTATAAGGATTTTAGATTTTAAATTTATTTTAACTGTTTTATTTTATATTAATTTTTATTCAAATAAATGAGTTGGAATATTTAACTTATTATTATGATTATTTCAGTTGGCAAAATTTCTCACTCTGCGTGCCACATCGTAAAATAATGCCACATCATACATTCTCGCCGGAAAACGCGATCAAGTGGCTTGCACGTGATCGAAACGATACATTTTTATGCCTTTTTCGGCCAATTAGGATGAAATTGACGAATTTTGAAAACATACAGGACTAAATCAATAAAACAAATAGATACAAGACCATTTCAATAAAGATAAAAAGTTACAAGACGATTTTGGTTTAAATCCCTTAGAATATATTAAAAGTATAAATGCGCCATAATATATTAAAGTATAAATGCGCCAATGCACCGCCGGAGAACATAAAATAAACTGTTAAACTGGTGGAAGTTAAAAACGAATCAATCGAATCGATTTACACTTTGTTGGAAAATTAGGAAAGCAGTTGATATATATACTCGTATGAATGAATAAAATGAAACAGATAAAAAGAAACTTAGAGAATATTAAAATTTAAATTTAAAAAATATTTATTATGCATTATAAAAAATCTTATAAATTTGATTAGCCAAACACTTTAGTAATTTATAAGATACTTAAAAAAAATATTTTATTAGCTCTTCAAATAATTTATAAGATATTAAAACTTATAAATGTTTAAAATAAGTTTAGTCAAGATTACTGTTGTCGACGTGAATTCACGTCAAAATCTTAAATAAACAGTATATATATGTTTTACTTATTGAGCATTAGATTTTTGTATGTGTGTTTCACGTACGATCAGTGAAAGAATTACATCCCATCTAAAATTCAAACTTATAAAGATGCATAAATTAATTCATTTATACTTTGCTTTCAGGGGGAATCGAATCCAAGATTTGTAGATCTTCCGATATAAATCCACACAAATTAAATGAATGTCTAATGTGGCCAAAGATTGGATTAATGGTTTGATTAGTTAGAGCAATGAATGTTCTAATTACTCAAGGCAATGATGAAACTTAAATGTTGTTGAAGGTAAGAAAGCTATTAATGCTAAAAGAATTGCTGAGTTTTTTTATGTTCAAACTTAATGTTGGTGATCCATTATTGTGCCTTAAAGACCATATTTATAGTGTGAAGGGTAATCTTTATGTTGCCCTAATATCTTAAGCAATCCATGCATTAACTGAATGGATTCTATCCTTAGAAGGACTGTACCAACTCTGTACTTGACGGACATGTCTTGGCCAATTACATCCTGTAAGTTGTCCGTTGGCAGATGATTCTTTGTACAAGAAGGAATTTATTTTCTAAACTGGTATGGTGAATGATTAGTGTGATTTTTGCTCAAAATTCGTGCATTTAAATTGCTTATTTTATGGAGTTTCTTGCAAATATTTACATTAATTCGTTCAATTGTGATTAATTGTCGAGAAAGGTGTTTGTGATTTATTTTATAGGAAATTGAGCATTTTTGGATCAAATACGTGATTATTGAGATCGATCAAGAAGTGGGCTTGAGAAAGAAGGAATTCGATCTAAAAAGGTCAATACAAGCTCAAGGAGATGATTATTGAAGACAAGAGATGAAGATGAAATGAAGAAAAAGTGAGCAACGATCAGAAACGGGATTTGAATCGAGTAAAAATGAAGATCTACATGTGGTCGTGCACTTATTGAGGTCGTGCAGTTTCAAGGGGAAGTGCTCGTGCAAAGGCACACGGTCGTGCACCTTAAGAAATTTTGCGAAGCCGAGAGTATTGGGGGGTGCACGACCAGGAGTGGTCGTGCACATCTGCACGGTCGTGCACCCTAAAGTTTCAGCAAGAAAACGTTTGTTTGTGGTCGTGCACCTGATCGTGCCCATCTGCACGGTTGTGCACCTTGAAATTTCAGATTTTTCCATTCTAAGATCGGGACACGTGCCAAAGATCGGGAGGATGAGTACTTAAGCATGAAATTCTGATTTTAGAGGGAGGAACCCCAGATTTTGGAGACACACATTCCATACACCCCTTTAGGGGGCACACACCCCACACACCAATTTAGTTTTATTTCACTTTCATTCTTAGATTTTTATTTTGTTTCAAGTTTTAGAGTAATTTAGCTTAGGATTTGGAGATTTAAGTTCAATTTCAAGTTTGTAAACCCAAGAGGTGAATTCTTTCCATTTTATTGCAATTCATTTTCATTTAGCTATGTGTTTAATATTTTGTTCTTGTTTAGCTATGGTTTTTCATTGTGAAACCATGATCTAATTGTTTTGATGCTTGGGATGTTAGATACCATGTGAAATCTTGAGTTGGGATTGCTCTTTGCCTATTTTATGTTGATATTTGGATTTTGCTTCTAAAGATGGATTTATATTGAGCTTCGATTGTTGATCTCTTGTAACTTGTTTGTTGAGGCATGTTTAGCGTAGACGAGAGTTACATGAACATGATTAGATGAATGAGTGTGAGATTTATGATTGAATGCGTCTATTTTGTGTTTGATTCGTCGAGAGAGAGTTAATCGCAAAGAACCCCATCATTAGACATCAATTGCTTGGATGGTTGTTTAGGTAATTGGTGAGGTCTCCTAGTAAATCCAAATTGATACATAGAATTGACTTGACAATCCTACTTGAGTTTCACTAGGTTGAAGATATCCTAAGCATCACAACCTCTGTGTTCCTTGAATGGTGAAAGTTATGTGAGAATTAGGTTTGGGTTGTTGATTTATGCCTAATTTTGATTGTTTGTGGAATTATATCCTTATTGATTGGAATTTAGTTTTGCTCTATGCATGAATTGTTCATATTGATGTGTGAATTCATCTTAGTGTAGACGGAGTTACATTGATTTGATGAAACCTTTGTGTATGAGCAAAAAGTGCTTAGATGCGTGTATCTCGTGCTAACTCGTCAAGAGAGAGTTAGAACGTAGGATACCGTCAATAAACCTTAAACGTTTGATAGTCTGTTGAATGTTTAGGTGAAGTGTTACTTGTTATAGTCCATGAACAATTGAGATTTTGACATAATTCAATGTTTGATCATAAGGATTGCATAACGGAAACCATTTGAGGCATTCAAATCCCCTTGCACTTCGTCTTGAAGTTAGATAGATTTCTATTTCTTGCTTTTTTTTAATTTCTTTGTTTGCCTTAGTGTAATCAACCCGAGCTTGTCCTTTAATTTTCCTTACATTCCAACGTGAACCGACTTAGCTAACCACTTGCTTCCTTTGGGTTCGATAATTTTATTACTTGGTCAATTGCCTAACTATAACAACGATCTCGTACACTTGCGAGTAGTTCAAATTTTTGCTTTAACGAATTTGGCAATCAGTGAAAACCCAACAACCGCTGTCACTTGGATATATTTTGTAACTAGGGAAGATCTTGTTAGGACCGTCCTTTGTCGTTGGTCAATTACCTTGATGGGCGAGATCGAGCAGGTCTCTTCTTCGGAAGTCGACAACTCGCATGCCAATCAAGATTATTTCGCTTCTAAGCTTACACTTTTGGCTTCGTCTTCTTGTTGGTTGTTGCTCGTCCCAACGTGGGCTCCCGTAAAGGGTGTTCACCCTATTAGCGAGCTCATGATCTTTGGTAAGCTCCTCTACGCTCGCTGATCGGCACTTAGGAATAAATAGACAATAGGTGTGAGCTTTATGAGACTAATGCCATGAATTTCATTTAAAAATTCGATTTTTATAAAGATACGTGAAATTAATATATTTATACTATTTTCCCCACAATCAAAAAATAAAAAAGAAATTAATTTGTTCCACAATACTATCAAGTTCATCCTATTTCATCATAGTATCTTCGAGTATCATGAAAATCCAGCTTCTTAGGAAACCGGAAAAGGCCTTGGTAATATTCAATTTACTATATTATTTTTTCCAATTGTCAATTGTCATATTATTTTTTCAAACTGAAATGCGATATATTTTGTTCCCTTGATTAATTTTGAAGAGAAAAAATTGAGAGAAACTGCGCGCATGCATTGTATCTTCGAATTTGTAGTAATGAATACACGAGAATAATTAATTGAAGGCAGAGAAGAATTTTGTGACCAAATATGCATTCTAGAATGTCATGCACTTGTTGATGCCATTCTCAACTAACTTCCACTTCTAATTAATTAACGTTTAGATTATTCACGAGGACCATGGTACTTATATTAATTATATCATTAATGCTATTCTATATATATATATATATATATATATATATATATATAATAAAATGGAGTTCGATGACATAGAATCCGAAGCCTGCCTAACACACTTATACACTATAATATGGCGCAGTACAGATAATTTATACAGTGCTCCATAACTCACCATCACGTTTCAAATCAAAGCTATAAATATATACACGCACATGCATATCCACAATGGTGAATTTATTAAATTATTTCGAATGAAATTGCAAAAACATAGTGGCTTTTTGAGGTGTTATGAAGTAACACCACATTCATACAATTTGATTAGTGTGCATTGCTTGAATGTTGTATATTTTTGATAGAAAATATGAAATTATGTTTTGTAATTTATGTGTGTTCTTTATGTTGGCATGATTTTTTACATAAACAAATGATATATATCTTTTTTTCTTTTTAAAATTAAGGAATCTATCAATGTACCTCATTAATTGGAAATAAAACGTATATTTATTTTTGGTTAATAGAAGTGTATGCTGGTTCAATTTTGAATGGTCGACAAACATATAATTTACCAAGATTTAAAACTATACTTAAATTAACATTCATCTCTGTCAAAGTGTTAGACTCTATTTCACTTTCTATGAGACGGTTTCACACAAAGACCTACTCAAATAAAAATTCTTAAAAGAGTTTGAAAAATGACCAAATTATACTTTAATAATTTATACTTGACCGTTCCCCTTTTTATTGTATGTAATAGTAGTAGATTTAACTCGTATGTTCTTTAAAATCTACAATATTCACAACATAAGTAAAAAACGTCAGTTTCAAAAAAGAAAATAAAAATGGATGAATTACGTACTAATCATCTCTGATCTCAATCGGTGATTTGAAGGATTAAAGCCATGATTTTTGCCGCATAACTATCGTTGGACTAACGAGAAAGACAACGGCACTTCTACTTTGTCAATTTAACATTTTATTCTTTTCAAATAAAATAAATTACTCTTGGGTTGTTTTTAGACTGGATAATTTGGGAGTAGATTAAAAATGCCCAGCAATTCATTGGGGGTGTGTGTGGATTAATATTAATTTAAAATTCATTATTTTTATCTTGAAATAGTGTTTTTGAAATATATATAGTTATTGAAAAAGAGGAGTAATTTCCTAGTAAAACCCAAAAATAGTGCAAATGATATGGCGATAATAGTGCCTTTTCCCCGGAAATCAAATCTACCCCAATCAACGGCTCTTAAAATTCTTCAACATATGATGAGATGTTCATTACTCTAATCCAAAACCAAGAAAAAAAAAAGAATTAGATCTTCCAAAGTTTGAATTATTGGTAGATGGTGATGATCAGAAGGCAAATGATAATGCTACTTTTAAGTATGCTTTGCAAGTAAAAATAGGACGTGAGAGGTGGGTCTAATACTGCATGAAATGATGGCCAAGATGATCATGGAGGGACCCTTAATTAAAATCTCTCATATTGTGATAGTTAATAAAATTCAAAATTTTTGGAATTAGGAATCCCTTGTATTGGGGGAGAAAATTGAATCGAAGTTGGGGGAGCAGCCTTGGGAGAGAATGTGGGGTCCAATATTTTTTGTAATTACAACTTTTTTCCTTTTCTTTTTGTTGATTTAATTTGGTTTATCAGCCACAGTATAAAAAGAAGAGAAACAGAAGGAGAGAAAAGAAAGGTGATGTGCATGTGATCCAACAGCCTTTATGTTCCCCTATTATATTATTATTTCTATAATATCACATTAATTTAATTTCTTGCAAAACACCCACCCCATTTCTCTCTTGTCTTTTTATTAAGACTACGTTACCCCATTCCCACTTTTTCGATTAATCATTTTTAGGTCATACGTTAAACTCCCGCCCTACATCCACTCATCAAAGAATTGTTGAGTTTTGAGTGAAAATAACATTAATGGGTTATCTAGAAGTAGGGATATATGAATATGCTAATTTCTCTACAAACATTAATGTATCTTAATAGTACATGTATATGTTTTTCTTCACCAAGTTTCATATACGCTTGGTGCATTCTCAGTTTTATTAGTCAATCTACACATTTGAGTTATATTAATTTGTACGTTTTATTTCACGTTTTCAGTCAAATCTTATATGCATGTTCAGTTATATTAACATGCATGTTTTAGTTATATTTTACTGCACATTTCTGTTATATATTAGCCTGCATGTTTTATTTCCATGCTCAATTGCACATGAGACTGACTTTTTTTCTTTAGGTGAGCCTGAATCTTAGGAATGAGTTCGTACATGTGAATTTTTAGATGAGAAATTAGGTATTTATGGCATGCACATTGATCAGTTATTATAAATGTCAGGAAGTTCACTTATTATCTTGACAATATTAAAAGGAAAAAATATGACAAAAGTAAAATGGTTTATGATTGGTTAATATGCTGAAATAAACTCGTAGTTTATAACAAATTGTGTACTCTAAAGAAGGAAAGGGAAAGGAGGGGGGAAGAAAAAGGGAAGAAAAGAAGCAAGTATTAAAAGATAGTGAAAGAAAGACTAGTGTTGTTGTTCTCTCCTTTTAATGCATATATGTCTAATAAAGAGTGTTAAAATTGGCTTTCTTTAATTGATTAGAACAAACGTAGTCTAATATGCCTTTAACATTCGGCATGGAAAACTCCCTTTTGGACCTATACATACATAGATGACATGCTATACTCAATTTTCTTGCTTTTTTGGTGTTTTTCTTAAAGGAACTTTTGCATGGACAATCTCTTTATTATTCTAATTTATTCCACTCTCATGTCCAACACTATGACAATATTATTTTCTTTTATTTTTCCAATCTTTCTTTCTTTGCTTTTTATATCCAAAAGTTCGTAATTTTGGTAAATTCGTGTCCTAAAGGGTTGACAAAGGATCATCTAGAGTTTCTTTCATCCATTGGTTAATGAATTAATAAAACCCCTTTTCCATTTTGAAATTTCTGTCGACATTAATTTAGTAAGTGTATATATATATGTATATTATATATATATATACATGATATTAATTAAGGAAGACAATCCCAAAGCACAAAATAAAATCGACAGTAAAACACTAAATACACAAAAATAAATATTGGACAATGCAATTGGGCTAGCCCGGAAAAAGGGCCCGTCTTATTTCTACAACCCACTATAAATCAAAGGCGAAAACTCTCTCTCTCTCTCTCTCTCTCTCTCTCTCTCTATATATATATATATATGTGTGCGCGTGTGTATATATGTATTTATATCATGTCGTCTCTTCCTCGTGCTGCCATTCCCTAAACTAATATACAGGGGTTACCCCTCGTGATCACCCATTAATCTAAATCTAGAACAAACCAAGCAACTTGTCGAACATTACAAGACACAAGAATCCTTTATGTTATGTGCAATTTCATTTCAAAAATCTATAAAAGAATTTGGAATTTGATTTTTTCACTTCGCATACAAGGTATATACCGTAAAGATTAATTCATTACCTAATTATATTATGAGTAATTGAAAAAATTATGCCTCATCTAAAAGTTAAAATTCATAGAGAATTGTAGAATTAATTAATTTAATTATTTTGTGTGAGCCTTTTGGCTCTAATATCATAAAAACATTTTGTCTCATCTAAAAGTCCAAACTTTTAGAGAGTTGTAAAATTAATTCATTTAATTATTACTCCAACAATAACCCTCCATAAAATTTGTTTGCGGTAAGAAACTGATATTACTTCATTTATTAAATATTAATACCATTATTTTTATATATAAATTAATACTTGTGACATTTTACAATGAAATATTAATTAGTTTGTAAGTACAATACAGTTAATAAATGTTACGGCGGAATAAATATATGGTATCAATTTCTTATATATGAAAAAAATTCACCTGAAAAAGTGCAATTAAGCATTTTATTCGAAAATACCCAAATTACTTGTAAAAACTTGGAAAACCCCTGTATATTAATTAATCTCGCTGTGTGCTGATAACAATTTGGATATAATCAAAGGTGAAATTTATGGAGGTATGCAACTTCTATTTTTTATTTTTTAGGGTATGAACCTATTTCTTTTCGGTCACGAGACATCAGTCGTCTGTTTCTTACCAATTTAATTTTAAATTTTTTGGCAACAATCAAACTAAAGTCATATATATTTTTTAAATTTAAATTAAAAAAGCCATTATTGAAGATTTTGATATACATGCATATTGAAGAAAGCAACCGTTAGTCTTGGTATTTGGCTGAGTATAGTGTGAATCAGTTTCATCGTGCAATAATTATGGCTATTCAAGGTACGGATCAAAATATATATTTAAAAATATCCGTGTCTGTACCAAAGTTCGGTTATTTTAAAATTCGTGTATCCGTGTCCGTACCGAAATTTTCGATACGGTACGGTACAAATATTTTATTTTTTGGTACGGATTAGAGCGGATTTTCGGTTATAACGGACCGGATCGGTACGGTACAGAACGGAAAAATATATTTTTTACCTATTTTTCTCTTCTTTTTTGATCAATTTAAAAAAAAAAACATATTGATGCATGCACACTCACACGAATACCACACAACTTCAATCACAATAAAAAATATATCATTACAAGTTCGAATATAACACATTATATGATATTAGATGGTTAAAAAATTAACGTAAATCACCACCAATAGAATATTTTAAATTATATAAAATATATTTTAAAAAATTCTTTTGAAATATCTTGTGAACGGGAAGTGCAATATTAAAATCACGTTGATCGTAATTCATGACACATGGCACATCATATCCAAATTTTGACAAAAACTTGTATGAGACCGTCTTATGACATGAGACCACACAAATTAACACATATCCCTACCAAAATGTTAATGAGTTAATGCCCAAGTTACACTCATTCTCATTGTCTCATTCTATGAGACGGTCTCATACAAGACCTACTCCCAAGTTTTTGTAAAAAATGAATATAAATGAAAAATAAAATTAAAAGAATAAAATTTTTATTTAAATCATTTTGATATATATCTAAACATAAGTTAACATTTTAAGAATTTAATAAGATAAATAATACTCCCCCCGTTCCAAAGTTGTTTGCTACATTGTAAAAAATATTTGTCTCATACTCAATTGCTACATTCATTTTTGGCAAAAAAAGAAAAAAACAACAATATTTTTTAATATTATATTCTCCATACACTCAAAACTAATAACATCTACTTTATTCCTTTATCACCCCAAGAGTATGGTCGTTTGTTTTTGCCAGGTCTTAGGAAAGTGTAGATAAAATAGATAAAGTAAGGGTATTTTAGTGTATTGTGTGATCCATTTATGAGTTAAGATGTTGTTTGTGAGTGTAAAGCCGCTGACATGTGAAAAATATTAAGTGATGATTGAATGGTGAAGAAAACAAAATTGTTGAAAAAAATAGAAAGCCATACTTTTGAGGGACGAATGTAGTAATAAACAACTTTTCTCTTCAAACATGTGTAAACAATAATGTGGAAAAAAACTATGGGGTGGAGGGAGTATAATGTTTGTATTCTGAAAAGGAGGATACATTATGATATCGTATAGTTGTATTTGAATTCAATAACATTAATAATGTTTGATAAATGAAAAATAAATAATAATTAAATTTAATACATATTTAATTAGGTTATTCGATTTGATTCGGTACGGTACGACCACATTCGATTTTTCGGTACGGTTAATTTATTAATATCCAGATCCGTACCAAAAAATATTTAGTTCGATTTCGGTACGTTTAAAGTAAAAAAAATCCATAATTTTTTCGGTTTTGTTATTTTTTGGTGTAGATTTCGGTACAGATTCGGTAATCTCCGAACTCCGTGAACAACCCTAGCAATACTAATATAATAGTAGTACTTTTTAATTAAATAATTAATATTATTTTGAGTTGCACACTTGCACTATGAAATTAAAAGAGATTTATTTATTCTTGATATTTTCTCATAGACCTAATTGCACTAAACCCTCCAAACTGTCACAAATTTTGCATCTAAACCACCAAATTATGATTTGTTGCAACGATGTAGACAAACTATTAAATTTTGACACTATACCATTAAACTTAATTTTTTATCAGTTTTATTTGGGAAAAAAATTTGTCATACGCATGCCTTAGAAAAAAAAATCTATCAAAACTTTTCATAATTTCATTCAAATTGAAACGGAAAATACATTGTGTTCATCACTACCGGCTTCTACATATTTTCGTCTTTGCACCGCCGGACACCGCCTCGCGTCCACCCTTGATGTTTTTTTCTATCTCGTACTTCCCCCTCCTTGCACATTTTGCCGCTAATTGAATTTTTCTTTACCAAAATATCACTCATATGTTAATAGTCGAAAATTAAGTTAAATGGTATATGTGTTTGAAATTTGAAAATTTGTATATATTAATGTGAAAATGTTAATGTTGTTGGTAGTGAAGTATTCACTATTTACTTTGAAACAACATGAATTTGCCCTTTCTTCTCATTAACTAACACTTTATGATCAAATGTTGTCTTAGATGTTTTAACATGCAGGATGAAGATCTAGAAGGATATACAAGTCTCTGGAATACTCAATGTTGCAGTGAATGTTGCAAGCATTGGTTGCAACATGGGCGGTTACGGGTTCCAGAAGGATCTACAAGGACCTACACGATCCAGATTATTCCAGGACGGTTTAGAACGATCTAGATCAGGCGGTTGCAGTTGATAACATCAGAAATAAAGATAAGATCGTGGGATAACATGAGATCATGGAGCGGTTACATGAAGAAGTTATTTTCGGATTGAAGACCTCCATCTATAAATAGAAGCCGAAGTCTTCAGTACCAAGTGTGGAGTAAACGAGTACACCTACTCCAGCGTTAATCCTGAGTTCAAAGGTGATAGGACAGTTATTCCAATATTTATGTTATGCCTAGAAGTTTAGTACATCTCGCATAACTGATTAGGCGTGAAATTGTAATGATTCGTCACTCGAAATGCCCTAGTTTTGAGTGTTTTTTATGAGTGTTTGGAGTCAATTGAGTATCATTTTCATAAACTAATGAATTTGTCTAGTTGGTTTTCATATATGGAAAGAGGGCGAAAAGAGGAGTTCATAGGACTTTGAATCGGCCAAAACGGACTCTCGGTTGAGGAGATATGAAGATTTTACGAACAAGTGTACTGTTGCTGAAAAGTGCTCGAGCGTGAGCACTCGAGCGCCTCCGCTCGACCACCTGATCCGCTCGACCACCTATGCTCGAGTGCCTCCGCTCGAGCGGGTCAGCTCGAGCGCCTCCGAGAGCAAAATTTCAAGATTCGTTTTTTTCGGCCCATTGACTCCCGTTTCAGCCCGATCCTTATATATATTCTTCCGAACACGTTTTTGGAGGAGAATCCACGAACCATCCACGAACAATCCACAAAATACATCACTTTTAGACTTAGTTTTTATAGAGAGAAAGAGGAGAGGGAACGAGCAAGTTTACTTTACGTTTGGTTGAGGTTTTTCATACGAATTCTTCGTTTATTTTCGTTTCTTAGTTTCTTTTCGTTAGCTTGGTAACTTTTAACGCTTTAAACTTTGTTTTTATCAATTAAATTTTGTTCTTAGTATTTTTTATTCTTTAAAACCCTAGTTCATGTTTCATATTTTCTTTGTTGAATTAATCATGTTTATGTTCATTGTTTCTTCTACTGCTTTTGTTTACGTTAAAACCATGTCTAGCTAAAACCCTCGCATGCCTGGGGTAGGATGAACTCGTAGAAGTAGGTTGTGGGTACGTAATTAGGATAACTCGTGATGTTAGGGTTTTAATGCTCTTGATTAATGAATTCTTAAAATTAATCTTAACTTTACTTTTGAATTTCGATCGAAAGGTGTTAGGGAGAGGACAACCGTATCGCTCTTTAACAACGAGTAGACTTAACTAGAGGGTTTAGAAAGGGTTAATTCATCTACCAGTTTAGCGAAGGAGGACGACCGCATCACCTTAGTTAAATTAGGGTCTCATTAATTGAGCACAATCTATTAACTTGTTAGTGGATTAGTGAAGTCGAGTGTTAGGGTAAAGTATTAGGGTTTAGAATCTTGAGCTTTCACCTTGCATTCTTTTACTTAGGTTATTTCTTGCGCGTCACAGTTATTTTGATTATGTACCTGCTCCGTTAGTATACGTAGGGATTCCTATCCTAAGCATCATCACCTATTTGAAAATAACCCGTAGTTAATTAGTCTTCTTGCGTATTTTAGTTTAATTAGTTTATTTCAGTCTTTTAATTAATCTATAAAAAACCAAAAAAACATTACACTCATATTAGCTACGACGCGTAGATCTTCAGGGATCTATTCGCATACACTCCATCCCTTGGGTTCGATATACTTGGCCATTATACTTACTCTTACTACAGTGAACCCGTCCGCTTGCGGGTAAGCGACTAGTAGAAGTTAGTGTAATTCGCTTCAAGTCAATGGCGCCGTTGCCGGGGAAGGCGTTGTATGCTTTTTGAATATGACTTGTCGATAGCTAAGTAGTTAGTAGTGGGTGTGTTAATTTCTGTTTTTATTCTTTATTTTCATTCGTTCGGCAGTTGCGTTTTGATCCTTCTGCTATTGTTTCAGGTTTATGAGAACACGTTCACAAGGAAATACGAGCGAAGAGAGGTTACCTGCAGTTCCTGAGATAATAGCAAGGAGAAACAGAGCCTTCTTACGAAGGATGAACGCTGCCGGAGGGAAAGAACCGATGGACATCACTAATGAGTTGGAGGATGCCGAGAATGAGTTTAATCAGACATTGAACCGGGTTGACGTCACTGATGGCTATTGGTCCCACTAGTTAGATTAATTGCGGAAGCTTAAGTTAAATGTCTTTCAAAGTCTTTTACAAGAGAACAATAATCAACAAACAATAAGTAATAAAGCGATAAAGAACACAAGATGTATAGTGGTTCGGATTGAATATCCTACGTCCACTCTCCCTTATAACCAAGGGGTCTCACTACCAACCAACTCACAAACTTACTTACTGGAATTGGGAAGTACCAGTTCCTTCTTACAACCTCTTTAGATTTAACTTCAATCTAAAGATCAACGAGCCAACAACCTTGTCTAATAGATGAACAGGTTGTGGTTTCAATAACTCCTTTAGAGTAGATAGATATTATGAACAGTAAGAGTGCTTGGTATGAATATCAAAAGCTTGGATCACTTATGCGCGTGTAGAGTCTCTCTAGAGCTTTTTCTTGAACTGCACTCTTGTATATATAGAGGGGATTAGGGCTAGCCGTTGGAGGGCTAATCCAATCAGATCCTCTATATAAGGAAGCCTCAATCAATCAATTCCCTAATTGATTGATTGGGTTGGTGGGATCCTTGGATTGATTATCTTCAAATACTTTCCAATCCTGATCATGTTGACTTGATTTGAATCACCAACGGTCAATAGCTTCCTCTGCCTAACTCTGATTCTCTCCAGAGAAGGCAAGACCAGACACCAGGCAACCTCGGTGTCTTCTGGTCCTAATCTGGTGAACAACCAGAATACTCAGTAGAATCAGGGAATCAAACTGAGCATCTTTTGTTCCACCAGACTCGTCTGGTTCGGACTCGTCTGGTTCGGACTCGTCTGGTCTGGGGAAGGTCCTCTGCCTCTGGTCAATCTCATCTGGTGAAGTCTTCTGGTGGAGTCCTCTGGTGAAGTCCTCTGGAGGGGTCTTCTGGTGACTCTTCTGGTGAAGTCTTCTGGTCTGGCAGTTCCCCCTAGACTAAGTCCTAATCTATATCACCATCTGGCTAACAGGTCCAGATGGTCATATTACATCTTCTGGTTTGTTTTAACTCATCAAAACTAACAACTTTTATCCTAACAATTTCCCCCTTTTTGATGGAGTTAAAACATACCAGAACTGATCAAGAATAATAAACTTAAGCAAGAAAACATTAAAGGATAAGACCTTAGAATAGATCTTATCAGGCAAACAATTAAGACAACAAGAGGTTGTCTTTTGAACAGAGAAGATATGAGAGTCTCATTGATAAAAAGGACAAGAATAATTACAAATTACATTGAAGATCAGATCCTATTCTATGCATATCTTCTGTTATCCTTGGGCACCAGGAACCAATCGAAGAATCTATCTTGAATGGCCTTCAATTCTGCAGAAGATGTTGGGGTGAAGTTTGCCAACACCTTGGTCTTGTACAGTTTCTTCAGCTCAGCCCAATCAACCTGGTCTCCTGCCATTGGAGTGTTGAGAAAATGGAACTCAGGAGCAGTGACTTCCAGGTTGAATTCAATAGTTGAATCCATCAACTGCTTGTACAAATCTGCATCATATGCCTGCATCCAAGAAAGGAAAGTCTTGTTGATGAGAGCATCATCCTCTGGAGGAGGTCTCTGGATATAATGTTGAATAAACCAGAGAGTCTTGGCTTCTCTCCATTTTTCTATCAAAGGCACAGGAACAGTTGAGTCAAAGGACCCTTCTGTCCTGAGAGGGAGGATGTTCATGACTTCAACAGGTCCTTTCCTCTTCTGGCTGGATCCACTGGCACCAGGAGTGATACCAGCTTCTCTGCTCTTCTTATTTTGCCTTCTAACATATCTGAGCCTCTGCTCTTCATCTATGTTTTTCCTTATCCTTGCTTGCCTCTCTTCAGGCGACTCTTCCTTAAATCTCTTCTCTGCTTCTTCAACCACAGATTCAAGGAAGCTCTTCTTCACTTTCCTTATCTTCCTCTTTGCAGGTCCAGAGATGGAAATTGGATCCTGCTCTGCTTCAGACTCCTCTTCTGCAGCAAGCTGCTTAGCCATGGAAAGAGATTTGAGCTCTTCCTTCTTCTTCTTCTGCAACTCAGCCTGGGCCAATGTGTTCTCCAGCAGGTCCAGACGAGCTCCATGGCTGAAGAGTGTTTCATTTGTGGTCTTCGCCAGATCAGTTTTGGCCTTCTCTTCCCCCTTTTTAACTTCATCAAGGAGGGGCTCCACTACCTGCCTTATAAGATCAGGCAAGGCAGTGTTGGAGGAAGAGTGAAGATCACGCAGTTGCTTGGCCTCCTCCAGGTAAGCTTTAGACTCTGCAACAAGTCTCTCTTGCTTCTCCAACATCTCCTGGAGGGTGTCTTTCAGCTTGGCAGTTTGAATCATCTGGCTGACCATCTCCACTTTGAGCACAGAGACAGGTCTCAACTGCTCCAGCACGTGCTCCTGTAGCTGCTTCTGGCTGTGCATGACATCCAGCTTGACGAATAAGCCATTTGCCTTAAAAAAAGCTTTTACCTCTGCCAGAGAAGATTTTAACTGCTTCAGGAAGATTCTCCTCTCATGCCTGATCTGGTGCTCTATCATAGCAGGGGCCATATGTTGAATAGCTTTTGAAAAGCGCCCAATCTGCATGATTTGCTCATTGAAGAAAGCTTTCATCTTCTGGAGCACGGCATGAGACATCTCAAAATCTTCCTCATCTGAATATAGCTCTGGAGGGAAGACAAAATGAGGACCAAACTTGTAAGTGGGGCCCTCTGGAGTGAGCATTACTCCTCTCTGGATGAGCAGGGTGCGAATCAAGACTTTAGCAGCACCAGGAGTCTCCAGCTCTGCTGGGTTCTGAATATTCATCCTCTGCTTTAGCTCAATCTCCCAAGCAGTGAAGTTGGAGGGACCCATTTCCTCAAGCAAAAGCATTAGGTTCTCCACATCTTCAAGTCTGGCCTTGCTCCAGACCTTGGTATCAGTAAGCTCTGCCAGAAGTGGTAAGTGCTCCAGAAGAACTGGGAAATGCTCTCTTAGCCAGAGTTGAGCACTTACACTCATACTCTGCCTAATGGGACCCATTTCTGTAGATGAGAAAGTGAAGGGTTTGGGCCCAGAGGCAGAGGAGGAAGGTGCTAAGTCAGCAGGCTCAAGTGAAGCTTCCTCATCTTCACTATCATCGCTGGTTAAACAGGTAGGAGAAGGGGGAGGGCCAACGAATCCCAGAGCCATAGAAATGGTTGGGTCCTGGTCTGTATGGGTTTGGGGAGGGTTAGGATTTTGTGAAGTAGAGATGGAGGGAATGGGTTGCTCTGCACCAGAAGATGATGGAATATCTGGTACAGAAGGTGTAGGAGGTATCTGAGGGGTGGAAGTGTTTTGAGGGGGGATTTCTGCACCAGAAGAGGTTGAGGGTACCTCTGGTACAGAAGGTGGGGGAGAGGGGTTAGTGGGAAGATGTGTTTGGAAATTTGGGGGAGAAGGTGTTTGGGTAGGAATGGTAGAGGGAGTATATACTGGGGTATCTGGGATAATCTGCTCTGGTGGAAAAATAAGGTTACCAGAGGCAGATGGGGTTTGGGGAATATTATCTGGGGGAGAGGTAGAGGGGGAGACAAGATTAATAGGGGTAGAAGATGGAGGGGAAGGATTTAACTCTGCTGGGTCAACACCAGCAGGTACAGCAGACTCTGGAGCATCCTCCATCATCTGAGAAGCATCCTCAATTGCCTTTTCCAAGGCCTCTCCAAGATCAGACCCAGAGTCAGGATCTTGAAGAAGGGCTCTCTTGGCCTTGGATTTCCTCACAAGAGGCTCAACCTCTTCTTCCTCTGAAGGCTCATCCACCAGAAGGGTTTTCTTTGCCTTTCTGCTAGTCCTTCGCTTCTTAGCAGACCCTCTCCTGGCCTCGTCTGGCTGCTTCCTCTTGGCTGCTCCAGCCTTCTTAACAACTTTATCATCATCACCCTTCTTCTTAAGCACATCAAGAAGGGGAATCTGGTCCTCCTCTGAGGAACCAGAAAAGGCAACGGTTGAAGAACCAGTTGCTTCAGAAGCTTTCTTCTGAGTCTTCTGCTTCTGCTGCTTCTTCTGCCCCTTTGCAGGTGAGGGAATAGATTGAATAGGAGGGGCAGGGATAGCCTGCTCTCCATCAGAGTCGGCATGGCCATGAAGAGGGCCATCCTTAGAGAAGAGGATCTTGGATTTGTGATAACTATGGCACCAAGATGATTTCCACTTCTTCTCTGGAAGGAGAGAATCCAGAATAAGAGTTAACTTAGTCCCCAAAGAGACATTTGCAGTGAAGCAGAACTGCAACTCTCCTGGCTTGGAAGGACAATGCTCCTTCTTCACCTTCAGCCTGTTCTTCCTCAACACATCCCAGAAGAACTCTGCCCAATTGCACTGAACACCATCATATAAAGCCCTCATCACACACATCCTGCCGTTGAAAATGGTATCTGTGCTGTGATTTTCACACATAAGCACCTTCACCACGATATCGAACAACACCTTGAACTTTTGCCTTAAATGCTTGTCCAAGAAGCCCTTTGTGATATTCTGGCAGGAAGATCGAGCAAAGATCTTGAAGGAACCAATAATGTCATCCTCCTTGTACGTCAAAGGATCCACTCCCACCGCAGAAATGTTCTCGAAAAGAGTGCAGAAATCGTGCTTAGAAAACACCAAATCATCATCATCAATCTTGGACGAAATGTAATCCTCATGAATCTTCATACGAACCAACAACTGGGCTGCATATCCGTCAAGAGTACGAAAATCCTTGGGAACAGTGGAGATCAGCTTCTCCACCCCTGCATTCTGGAGCATCTCCAGAATCGACAGCGCAACAGGGTTCTTGGTGGTATAAAAGTCCACCACCATCTCCGTCTTTAGCTTTTTCATCATCAGGACATGGTCAAAATTGCACGGAGGGGCCATTAATGTGAAAGAGAGAGAGAAATAAAGAAATACTTTGCAGAGAGAGGTTAGGGTTTGAAAGTATGGAAACGTGAAAGGACAGATTGAAAGGAAATTTGATTTAAATAGGGTAATACGCGTGGCTTGATTATTAAAAGAAGTGTGAACGCGTGTAATTTCAAAATTTAATCGAGGAAACAAAATCAATTTTAGCATTGATTGACATTTTGCACAGTGATTAAATCCGATGGCCACGATGAAGGGCAAGATTCAGATTTAATCTGGTGCGTTGGCATAGTCATTGGGACTGGGCATAAAGGGATTTTGTGGCAGTCAAGAGAAAAAGCGAAATGATTGCCTAGGCCCTATACCCTAGTCTTAAATACACTCCGAAGTTGAAACGTTTTGAGTGTACTTACTAATTTGAAAGGTGTATCCCAATGATCAGAGGCCAGAGAAGTAAAGACATACCTGTCACCTGATATTGTAACCAGATGATACCACAGACAGTCTGGTGTTACATCTCCTCTGATGGAACTCATCTGGTTCTGGTCAGAGAAGACTTTGGATATTGTGGAATCTGGCTCAGCACTTCATCTGGGACAAGTGTCACCTGGTGTATACCTCATCTGGAGATATACCTTCTCTGATATGTCTAATCTGCAGGTATGTTAGTTTAAGAAAATAAATGTATGAAGTAAAGTAAAGAAACAAAGGATATTTATCTGTTGTTCCCCCTAACACAAATCTGTCTCTGGATCCAACAAACCTAACTCAAAGGCTAACTCTCTGAATCTGGTCTCAGCCAAAGGCTTGGTCAAGATATCTGCTCTCTGCTTCTCTGTTGCAATCTTTTCCATCCTTATATCTCCCTTCTCAACATGATCTCTGATAAAATGATGCCTTATATCAACATGTTTGCACCTGGTATGAAGAACTGGATTCTGGGTGATGGCAATTGCACTATTACTATCACAGAAAATAGGAATATCCTTAGCTCTAATCTGGTAATCCCTAAGCTGTTGACTAATCCAGAGTAGTTGAGAACAACAGCTCCCTGCAGCCATGTACTCTGCTTCTGTTGTTGATGTAGCAACTGAAGTCTGCTTCTTAGAAAACCAGGATACCAATTTATTCCCTAAAAATTGGCATGTTCCACTAGTAGACTTCCTATCTATTCTGCATCCACCATAGTCTGAATCTGAATAACCACTCAATTCTAAGTTGTCATCTGCAGGATACCACAATCCTAGATTCTCAGTTCCCTTAAGATATTTCAATATCTTCTTAGCTGCTTCCAAGTGACTCTTCTTGGGGTTAGCTTGAAATCTGGCACAAACACCTACAGCAAAAGTAATATCTGGTCTGCTTGCAGTCAGGTACAAAAGAGAACCAATAAGTGCTCTGTACTGAGTCTGATCCACACTCTCTCCAGACTCATCTGGATCCATGTTGAAATTTGTCATCATAGGTATCTTGGCTGCTTTGCTAGATCCTACTCCAAATTTCTCTAACATGTTTCTGGTGTACTTTGCTTGATTAATAAAAATTCCCTTCTCTGATTGCTTAACCTGCAAACCCAAAAAGTAATTCATTTCTCCCATCATAGACATCTCAAACTGTCCCTGCATGAGCTCACCAAACTTCTCACACAGCTTCTTGTTAGGGGATCCAAATATGATGTCATCAACATATATTTGGACCAGAAGGACGTCCTTTCCTTCTTCTTTCCTAAACAAGGTTCTATCAATCTTACCCTTAGTAAAACCATTGTCCAGAAGAAATTGAGATAGAGTGTCATACCATGCTCTGGGTGCCTGCTTCAGCCCATAAAGAGCTTTCTTAAGCTTGAACACCTTGTCACCTTGTTCAAAACCAGGGGGTTGTTCCACATACACTTCCTCAATGAGAATCCCATTAAGAAAGGCAGATTTCACATCCATCTGGTATACTTTGAACTTCATGTGATCAGCATATGCTAAGAACAATCTGATGGCTTCTAGTCTGGCAACAGGAGCAAATGTCTCATCATAGTCTATTCCTTCAGACTGAGAATAGCCCTGGGCCACTAGCCTTTCCTTGTTCCTAGTGATGACATCATTCTCATCTTTCTTATTTTTGAAAACCCACTTAGTGCCTATCACCTTTTGATGTCTTGGTCTGTATACCAGCTCCCAAACATCCTGTCTGGTGAATTGATTCAACTCCTCCTGCATAGCAACAATCCAATTTGAATCTTTCAGTGCCTCCTTGATGTTCTTGGGCTCAATCAAGGACACATAGCAACTGAATAAGGCTGCTAAGTTAAGAGTCCTCCTAGTCTGGACACCCTTAGTTGGATCTCCAAGGATTAGGTTATTGGGGTGATCAACCAGGGTCCTCCTTCCCGTGGTCTTGCCTGGTTGATCATCTTATGCAGTATCTTGATGATTAACATCACCTGCAGAAGAGCTTCCCCCTAGAGGAGTTCCAACCTCTTCTGGTTCTGCTCCTTGTGAAGGCTGCTGCTTCAGAGAACCTGGAGATGGGTCATCATCTGAATCTGAATCTGAATCTGAATCAAGAACAGGTGGATTGAATTTTATAACTCTGGGTGTAGTCTGATTCTGAATCTCATCAGAAGACTTAGAGTCCACCTTGCACTCAAAAACAGATTCATAAAAAACAACATGAGGTGTTTCCTCCACACAAAGTGAATTCTTATTAAAAACTCTAAAAGCCTTACTGGTGCTGGAATATCCTAAAAATATTCCATCAGCCACTTTGGCATCAAAGGTTCTTAATTTAGATTTCCCATTGTCATGGATGAAACACTTACATCCAAAAACATGAAAATATGAAACAGATGGGGTTTTACCTTTCCATACCTCATATGGGGTCTTATTATGTCTCTGGGCAATCAGGCATCTGTTCTGAGTGTAGCAAGCTGTATTAATGGCCTCTGCCCAAAATCTCTGTGGAGTGTTGTATTCTGCCAGAAGTGTTCTTGCAGCTTCTTTGAGGGTCCTATTCCTCCTTTCTGCTACTCCATTTTGTTGGGGTGTTCTGGCAGCAGATGTCTCATGAAAAATCCCATGGTCCTTGCAGTAATCTGCAATGTGTGAATTCAAAAACTCTGTTCCTTTGTCACTTCTGATTCTGACTATGCTCTGGTTCTGCTCATTCTGAATCTGATTGAAGAATTCTGGCAGCTTAGTCATAGTTTCATTTTTCTTAAACAAGAACACTACCCAAGTGTATCTTGAAAAGTCATCCACTATCACTAAGGTGTACTTCCTTCCACTGAAACTAAGAGGAGAAACAGGTCCATGTGAAGTAGTTGAAGTACTCTGGTTGTGGTTGTGCTCTGGACATCCTTAAAGGAAGTCTTGGGTTGTTTACCCTTCTGGCATGAACCACAAACCTGATTCTTTTTAAACACTTCATTAGGAAGACCTCGAATGAGACCTTTTCTGGCAATCTTATTCAGTGTTTTGAAGTTAAGATGACATAATCTCTTGTGCCAAATCCAGCTATTCTCTGCAGATCATTTTGCAACTAGGCAAGCATTTCTTGGGCAACTGTTAAAATCTGCAAGATAAATGTTACCCTTCCTCAAGCCTATTAGCAAAATATCACTATAATCAGAAGAGAAAACAGTGCATGAATCACTAGAAAACTTCACTGAGTATCCCTTGTCATAGAATTGGGATACTGAAAGCAGATTATGCTTGAGTCCTTCTACATAGTAAACTTCTTCTACAAAAACTCCATTGAAGGTCAACTTTCCAACTCCTCTGGTGACGCCATAGTTGTTGTCACCAAACATCACTCTTGGTCCATTCAATGGCTTGAAATCTTGGAGATTATCCTTCTGGAAGGTCATGTGCTTGGAACATCCACTATCAATGTACCAGACATGGTTGCTTGAAAATCCTTTCTCCAATGGACTCTTATCTACCTGCAGAGAAATCAATTAGGTCCCCTACTAGTGCTGGGTCCTGATTGGTTAGTTGCAGGTTTTGTAGGAATCCATAGATAATGATCATCCCTTGATGGATGAGGAGATCTTATCTTCCTTCCAAATCTATCTACCAGCACATGTCCTCTGACAATGACATATTGAGCTACTGGTCTGATAAGGACACCTTTCCTATAAACAGGTCTGGTGTACCTTTTCTCAAATTTGGCCTTTGGAATGGCCTGCCTCAAAGACATGGTCTTAAAGGTCTGGTTGTAAGGGTACATCCTAGAAGAACCATCTCTGGTGTCATAACTACCCAGATCAGTTGGTTTTCTACAGATGGGTCTGGAAGACCTCCTCTGGTTCTGATAATTAGACTTACTCTGGTGATTATAGTTCCTTTGAGTATACCTATTCTGGAACTGATTCTTCTGAGAAAACTGTCTCTGGGGTACCTGGTGCTGTTGAACATTGTTCCTTCTCTGGTAGTTATTACTCTGATTGGTATTCCCCTTTCTTGAGTGTTTCCTTTGAGGTCCCCTAATCTGTTTAGGTTCCCTTTGAGGATTTCTCTGGGGTCCTCCAATTTGAGTAATTTCTACTCCTTGGGACTCATTGTTCACAGAACCATCAATCTTTAATGGTTCCCCTTTTTGACACTTATTCTCTAGCATCTTCTCTTCCAGAACAGTCAACTGTTCTGGACCATATGTAATGTGATTAACAGAGTGATTCCTTTTCCAGTCAGGATTGTGAACCACCTTGTGACCATTACCAGTTAAGTCTTTATCATCCCAGATTTCTACCAATTTACCAGCTCTTACAGACTTGTCTTTATTATAAAAGTATTTATGAGTTTTAGAGGAAATTCCAGAATATCCTAAACCACTCTTATCACAAATGCGCTGAGAAGACTCTGATATGATAGATACAACAGATGGTATCTTAGGAGCTTCTCTGGGCATAGGTATCTCCTCTATGTTGTGAGCAACTTGTTTTCCCTTGATAAGAGTGTGGTATTTGGCTCTGAGTTCAGTGATCTCATCTTCTTGAGAGTTCTTTTCTTTCATGAGTTGATCTACCAGAGTATCTCTTTCTGTGATCTTATCCTGAAGTTCAGAGACTTCTTTGGAATGATCTTTCATGAGTTCTCTGGTGGATTTATGCTCATGAGAGAGAGAGATTGAACTTCAGCTCTGAGCCTACCATTCTCTTTCTCAAGTTTTTGACAAAGTTGGACACAATTTTGGAGATCTGATAGCATTTGTTGCATATCAGACTCTCTGGAGTTACCAGATGAATTAGAGGATTCAGTACATTTGGAATTTGATAAAACTAGAGTAGTTTCGTTTACCTCAGTGATGTCTACCATAAGACACACATCATCATCTTATCCAAAGTCAGAAGAAGAAGATCTGGAACTAGTATCCTCCTCCTCTGCTTCTGCCAGCAATGCTCTCTTAGCTGCATATCTCCTATCTCTCTTGATTCTTTTCTCTTCTCTTTCCCTAGGAGTGAGTTGAGGACAATCATAACTATAGTGACCAGTCTTGTTGCATGTGTAGCAGGCATTGTCTCCTCTGGGACTAGGACTTGGCTCTCTCCTCCTCTGGTTGTAGTCTGATCTGGCAGGACTACTCTCTCTCCTCTGGTAGTCAGGTCTGCCAGAGCTACCATCCCTCCTCTGATAATCTGATCTCCCAGAGTTGCCAGGGTTGTCATCTCTCCTCCTCTCTGGAGTTCTGAATCTGGTCTCCCTTGAGTCTTCAGATGTCTTCTCCTTCTCTGCAGGCTTGAAGGAACTCTTTCTGTCTCTGGAAGATTCCTTCCAATGCCTTTTGTACCTGCCATATTTTGAACTCATTTTATCTAATTTACGGGTTAGAAGTGCTACCTGCTCCTTGAGGCTCAAGTCATCTGCAGTAGACTCCTTTGGCTTGACATCAGGCTTGATAGTTGAAGAAAATGCAACACCTTTCTGGCCAGAAGAAGAAACCTCTTCTGTTTGATCCTCCTCTTGAAGATCATACTCATATGCTTTGTGATCAGACAACAGAAGATGATGATCCAGAGTATTGAGATCCTTGTTGTCCTTGATCACAGTGACTTTAATTCTCCACCTGCTTGTTAGTGAACGCAAGATTTTACTATTAATTTCTTTTTCAGAGTAGGTCTTACCTAAGGCACTAGTCTTGTTCAGGAGGTTTGTGAGACGCATGTCCAGCTTGTCAATGGTCTCGTCTGGTTTCATCTTGAAGGTATCAAACGAGTGTTGAACAGCTTGGAGTTTGTTATCTTTGATCTTCTCTGTTCCCTCACAGAGTAACGCCAGTTTGTCCCACATCTCCTTGGCAGTAGCACACGTTCTGACCTTTTCAATCACCTCTTTGGTAAGTGTGTTGATGATCTCTGTTCTTGCCACCTGGTCCAAGTTGTAGAGCTTTCTTTCATCATTGTCAAGCTCATCTTTATTTATGAGGATTCGTTGTCTGGGGACTCTATCCTCTGCAGCTTCACTAGTTTCTTCCCTGGACTCTGACCTGCCACTATCAATATGAGTCCAGTAAAATTGAATGGGGCCACTTTCAACCACATCTAACATGCGGTGGTGAATAGCTCCAAGATGATTGCTCATCATGAAGCTCCAGTGGCTGTAATCCTCAAAAGAGAATTCTGGGAGCTTACGACTCTTGTAAGAAGATTTTGCAGACATTTTGATAAGAGATTAAGGGAAATAACAAGAACTTGAACAAAAGCACTAAAGAGCAATGGATCTGCCCGGTGACCACCAAAAGCTTTTCAAAGCAGTGGTCGTTGGACACACTGCTCTGATACCACTTGTTGGTCCCACTAGTTAGATTAATTGCGGAAGCTTAAGTTAAATGTCTTTCAAAGTCTTTTACAAGAGAACAATAATCAACAAACAATAAGTAATAAAGCGATAAAGAACATAAGATGTATAGTGGTTCGGATTGAATATCCTACGTCCACTCTCCCTTATAACCAAGGGGTCTCACTACCAACCAACTCACAAACTTACTTACTGGAATTGGGAAGTACCAGTTCCTTCTTACAACCTCTTTAGATTTAACTTCAATCTAAAGATCAACGAGCCAACAACCTTGTCTAATAGATGAACAGGTTGTGGTTTCAATAACTCCTTTAGAGTAGATAGATATTATGAACAGTAAGAGTGCTTGGTATGAATATCAAAAGCTTGGATCACTTATGCGCGTGTAGAGTCTCTCTAGAGCTTTTTCTTGAACTGCACTCTTGTATATATAGAGGGGATTAGGGCTAGCCGTTGGAGGGCTAATCCAATCAGATCCTCTATATAAGGAAGCCTCAATCAATCAATTCCCTAATTGATTGATTGGGTTGGTGGGATCCTTGGATTGATTATCTTCAAATACTTTCCAATCCTGATCATGTTGACTTGATTTGAATCACCAACGGTCAATAGCTTCCTCTGCCTAACTCTGATTCTCTCCAGAGAAGGCAAGACCAGACACCAGGCAACCTCGGTATCTTCTGGTCCTAATCTGGTGAACAACCAGAATACTCAGTAGAATCAGGGAATCAAACTGAGCATCTTTTGTTCCACCAGACTCGTCTGGTTCGGACTCGTCTGGTCTGGGGAAGGTCCTCTGCCTCTGGTCAATCTCATCTGGTGAAGTCTTCTGGTGGAGTCCTCTGGTGAAGTCCTCTGGAGGGGTCTTCTGGTGAATCTTCTGGTGAAGTCTTCTGGTCTGGCAGTTCCCCCTAGACTAAGTCCTAATCTATATCATCATCTGGCTAACAGGTCCAGATGGTCCTATTACATCTTCTGGTTTGTTTTAACTCATCAAAACTAACAACTTTTATCCTAACAATGGCAATACCAGTAAGAATCAAGATCCGTTAGGAGAGAGCCAGAGCCAAAACCCGGGTACTTAGAACCAAAATAGCCCAGCTCATAACATCGTCCATAACCCTCATAACAACCCTGCTTACCCACATCCCAACTTACCTCAAAACAACTTACCTTATCCACCCTACCCATACCCACCTTATCCTTACCCACCATACCCGTATCCTCCACCTCCAGTTTTCAATCAACCACCTGTTTACCAACCACCACCCCAACAAGTACCCGTACCAGCTGCTAATCCTCAACACGTTCCTCAGAATGCCGATCAACATATGGCTATTCGAGGAAACTATGATGGAGTGACATTGCCGCCTGTTGAGGTAAATAACTTCTCGATTTCCCCGGGAATTCTTAAGCTGCTTACCGAGAATCAGTTCAAGGGAGTGATCGGGAAGGAGAATCCTCATACACACTTGAGGAGCTTCCTCATGATAGCCTCCACTTTCAATTACAATGGCATGTTTGAAGATGCCAAGAGGCTTAGGCTGTTCCCATTCTCATTGACGGGAATAGCAAAAGAGTGGTACGATAATACGCTTCCACGGGGAGGTATTACCACTTGGGCCGAGCTCGAGCGTCTATTCCTCGAGCGGTTCTACCCTCCATCCAGAACGATCAAAGCAAGGATTGAGATCTCTTCCTTCCGCCAGAAGCAAGGAGAGAACCTACGTCAAGCATGGGAGAGATACTCAAACATGCTGATAGAGTGCCCGCAGCACGGGTATAACGAGGGGGATGTGATGGCATTCTTCTACAGTGGTGCCAACAAGGCCGAGCAAGACCATCTAGATGCACGTGCTAGTGGATCATTCCTTAATCAAGGAATAATGAGGTGTAGAGAGATCGTGGACAACATTATCACGAATGCCGGGGCTTGGAATATGGATGCAGGCTTCCAAAGAGTTAATCAGGTTGAAGAGGGTGAAGGAACGAGAAGGCTGTTGATGGCCATGATGGAAAATATTAACAACCTCGAGTTGGGGAAGAATTTGGTTGGAGAGCATGCAGCAGAGAATGAGAGAGTAGACCAGCCAAATGGACAGCAAGAGGTAGCCAATTACATGGGAGGTCCGTATTACAATCAGAATGGTTACCAAGGTGGAAATCAGTATGGAAGGCCTCCTTATGGCCAACCATTTGTACCTCCAGGCCCACAGCCACCTCAAAATCAATGGAGGAACACACAAGGGTATCAAGGAGGCCAGCAGCCTCCTCAAAACACATGGAGAAAGAACGAGAATTTCTCATATGCTAACCCGAAGGCGGGTGTTACAGTTCTTGCGGGTGTTGACCCAGGTTCAAAGCCTCCGGGTGGAGAAGGCGGTGCATCAACTGAGGAGATGTTGAGAGCGATTCTACAGAAGGTGGAGGAAGGAAATAAGAGGTTGTCATCCTTGGAGTACGATGTGAAGGAGTTGCATAAAAAGGGTGATCAACGTGATCAAGAGCTCCAGAAGATGAACGTTGAGTGGACTAGAACTCAATAAGAGAACAATCGAAGGTTCACTTCCATAGAGTTTCAAATGGGGCAGATTGCAAAATCATTGAATAGGGAGCCGGGTAAGTATCCTTCCATGCCGGAGGGAAACCCGAAAGAGCATTGCAAGGCGATCCAGCTTAGAAGTGGAACCAATTATGAAGGTCCTCAGATGCCTGCTGATTCTGAGATGCCCCAAGAAAGAGATGGGATTGAAAGTGAAAGGATTGAGAAGAAGGTTGAGGATGAGTCTCATGAGAGCAAAGAGCTTGAAGAGGAAGGCATTGAGAAGGGTGAGAGAGTTCCTAAGTGGAAGAAGGCAAAAGAAGCAAGGGAGAAAGTGAAAGAGACCGAGAAAGATGAATGGGGGGTACCCAAATCTGTGATACCCGTCCCATATCCACAACGCTTCATGAAAAATAATCTTGATGAAAAGTTTGCTAAATTCCTTGATATTTTTAAACAATTGCATATTAATATTCCCTTTTATGATGCTTTGGAACAGATGCCCAACTATGCAAAGTTTTTGAAGGACTTAATCGCGAAAAGACGGCGAGTGGATGAGCCGAAGTTGGTGCAATTGAACCATGAGGTGAGTGCGTTAGTGCACAAGGCGCTTTCTCCAAAGCTGAAGGATCCCCGGAGCTTCACCATTCTTTGTGATATCGGGAACGGGATCAAGAAGGGAGCGTTGTGTGACCTTGGAGCGAGCATCAATCTTATGCTGTTGTCACTTTTCAAGAAGTTGGAAGGTGGTGAACTTCAGCCGACGATGATGACGCTTCAACTTGCCGACCGGTCTATCACTCGACCTCAAGGTGTTGTTGAAGACGTCCTCGTGAGAGTTGGAGATCACATTTTTCCAGCCGATTTTGTGGTCCTAGAGATGGAGGAAGATGAGCACGTGCCCCTGATCTTGGGAAGACCGTTCTTAGCTACGGCGGGGATGGTGCTAGACGTGGCAAATGGGAAGATTACGTTGAAGGTCGATGATCAAGAAGTGAAGATTTCCCTATATGAGGCCATGAAGCACCCGAAGGAGGATTAGAGTTTGTATTGCATGGATGCAATTAATCCTCGTGTTGAAGACACACCTCCTATCTCTAATCTTTCTCATGTTCATAATTTCGTTAATCCTTCACTTGATAAGTTAACCCATGAGCATTATCATCTGATTTATTTTGATAGGGATAAAGTGAAGAAGTTGAAGGATGAAGAGGTGAAAAGTGTGGACGTGATCCAGTTGGAAGGGAAAGGAGGAGATAAGAAGAAAAAGTCCAAATTCAAGAAACTGTTTGGTAAGACCCCTCCAGATAAATGTGAGAAGGAGTTGAGACCCATACCACTTGGGGATGAGAAGGAAGCAAAAGAGCTCATGATGGAGGGGTATCAAGGAAAGGAATGCAACCACCACTCTTATGAGAGTAAGGGAGGTAAATTTGAGTATGATGTCCCATAAGCTCCTTTGAGCTCGGTCCGGCATGAGGACCTTAAAAATAGCGCTGAATGGGAGGCAACCCATTTTTATTTGCTTTTAGTTGTTTTAGTTTCTTATTATGTTATTAGGGTGGTGTTGAATCGTAAGTTTTAACCTTGTACGTGAGAGTTTGTTTTGTAGGATTGTCTCGAAGGAGCTACTCAAAAGGGAGGAACTCAAGCAAGGGAGTGTGCTACGTTTGAGAGAAACTGAATTGTTTGGTTGAGGTAACCCACAACCCTAAACTTAGACCTCTTCGCAAGGTCGAAGTTTGGGGGGGGTGGAGTTTTTTATGTTTCTTGTTATATTGCACCGGAGCACCCCTTATCTTTGAGTGTGTTTGGTTATTTGGTGCCTTGAGATGCTCCTCGGGATGATTTTGATCTGAGTCGCTATTGCATATTTCATGCCTATCAATCATCTTATGCTTGTTGATTGCTATCTTTGATTACGATTTGATGAGTAGGGTGATTTGTGGATTTGAGTTAGGGACTCTTTTGTGTGAGTGTTTGAGTTAGAGTGGATTTGAGAAAGAACTTGTATGCTTGTGAGTTTTCTTTTCGAATACTTGTGTGATGAGAGTGAGAATTCACTAGGACTAGCATGGATATGAAAGCCATGAGATTTGAGCCTTATGAGATTTTGATATACGAATTAATCTCTTCGTTTGTGAGTGGATCGTCACCTTAGAGGATGCTAGAACTTGTGGGTGCTCTTGCTTCTTGATTGTGTCTAGTTTGATATGCCGAATAGGATCTTAGGCCATCTTTGATTTTATTGAGTCACTTAGCTAAAATTTTCCTTACCAATGACATTGAGTTCCTTGTTAGCCCCTTTGAGCCTAAAACCTATTTTATTTGCTAGCACATATGAACACTATTCCAATTCCTAAGCCTTTTTGTCCCAATTTGAGTGGAGAATAGGAAAAGTGTGAATGTGAAGGGATTAAATTGAGTTGAAAAAGGGAAAAGGTTGTTTGTTGAGTGAATATGAGAAGAAGGTGTGATGAGATGTGGGAAAAGAAAAAAAAATTGAGAATGAGCAAAAGAAAAAAAAATGAGCTCATGTGTTTGTGCGAAAAAGAAAAAAGTGAAGTGATTGAAAAAAAAAAGTGAAAGAGTGAGAAAGAAAAAAAAATTGAAGTGTTGAGAGAATTTGAATTGAAAGTGTGTTGATTGAATATGTTTGAAGTAGTCTGTTCCTAATTTCGAAGTACCGAAGTTTGATTTTCTATTCTCCATTCATTTGAGTCACTTTACCATATTGTTATCCCACCTGTCCAAATAGCCTACATTACAACCTTGAGAAAGTCCTTTTTGATTCGGCATTGATTTCTAGAGTATGGTCGAAGTTAAGAGCATTTACAAGCCTATGGCTGCCAATTTGTGTGATTGATTGATTGAGTGAGTCCCTTTATCATTGTTATACACTTGTGAGTGAGCAAACACATCGTTGAGTGCACATCCATGCTTGATCTTGGTGTTTCTTGTTATTGTTGCATGAGTATGATGAAGGAAAGTGAGTGAGTATACGTGTGATTGATCTTTGAAGCTCGAGTTCATTTTCTTGCATGATTGATTCTTTGACTCATTCCTAATAATTTCACTTGACTTGTTATTTCGTTGCTTGAGGACAAGCAGCATGGTAAGTTTGGGGGGGTTGATTAGGCGTGAAATTGTCATGATTCGTCACTCGAAATGCCCTAGTTTTGAGTGTTTTTGATGAGTATTTGGAGTCAATTGAGTATCATTTTCATAAACTAATGAATTTGTCTCATTGGTTTTCATAGATGGAAAGAGGGCGAAAAGAGGAGTTCATAGGACTTTGAATCGGCCAAAACGGACTCCCGGTTGAGGAAATATGAAGATTTTACGAACAAGTGTACTGTTGCTGAAAAGTGCTCGAGCGTGAGCACTCGAGCGCCTCCGCTCGACCACCTGATCCGCTCGACCACCTATGCTCGAGCGCCTCCGCTCGAGCGGGTCAGCTCGAGCGCCTCCGATAGCAAAATTTCAAGATTCATTTTTTTCGGCCCATTGACTCCCGTTTAAGACCGATCCTTATATATATTCTTCCGAACACGTTTTTGGAGGAGAATCCACGAACCATCCACAAACAATCCACGAAATACATCACTTTTAGACTTAGTTTTTATAGAGATAAAAAGAAGAAGGAACGAGCAAGTTTACTTTACATTTGGTTGAGGTTTTTCATACGAATTCTTCGTTTATTTTCGTTTCTTAGTTTCTTTTCGTTAGCTTGGTAATTTTTAACGCTTTAAACTTTGTTTTTATCAATTAAATTTCGTTCTTAGTATTTTTGATTCTTTAAAACCCTAGTTCATGTTTCATATTTTCTTTGTTGAATTAATCATGTTTATGTTCGTTGTTTCTTCTACTGCTTTTGTTTACGTTAAAACCATGTCTAGCTAAAACCCTCGCATGCTTGGGATAGGATGAACTCGTAGAAGTAGGTTGTGGGTACGTAATTAGAATAACTCGTGACGTTAGGGTTTTAATGCTCTTGATTAATGAATTCTTAAAATTAATCTTAACTTTACTTTTGAATTTCGTTCGAAAGGTGTTAGGGAGAGGACGACTGCATCGCTCTTTAACAACGAGTAGACTTAACTAGAGGGTTTAGAACGGGTTAATTCATCTACCAGTTTAGCGAAAGAGGACGACCGCATCACCTTAGTTAAATTAGAGTCTCATTAATTGAGCACAATCTATTAACTTGTTAGTGGATTAGTGAAGTCGAGTGTTAGGGTAAAGTATTAGGGTTTAGAATCTTGAGCTTTCACCTTGCATTCTTTTACTTAGGTTATTTCTTGCGCGTCACAGTTATTTTGATTATGTACCTGCTCCGTTAGTATACGTAGGGATTCCTATCCTAAGCATCATCTCCTATTTGAAAACAACCCGTAGTTAATTAGTCTTCTTGCGTATTTTAGTTTAATTAGTTTATTTCAGTCTTTTAATTAATCTCTAAAAAACCAAAAAAACATTACACTCATATTAGCTACGACGCGTAGATCTTCATGGATCTATTCGCATACACTCCATCCCTTGGGTTCGATATACTTGGCCATTATACTTACTCTTACTACAGTGAACCCGTCCGCTTGCGGGTAAGCGACTAGTAGAAGTTAGTGTAATTCGCTTCAAGTCAATAACTTGCGGTCAATCCTATATCCATAGATAGAGAGATCATAGATATAGAGTGAGATCAACTTTGACGGTGTATAGTGTTATACACTTAGCCAATTTAGATTTGATAGGTGATATCGAGTCTTATTTCCGTTGTGAACGATTTAACTCTTTACACAACTTTTGTATCACTAATCTTATTACAGTGAACATTTCGCCGTAAGGCTAGCACAAGCTATTTTATATAGTTTGTGTTAAAAAGTATTCCATCTTGCAATTGTGTGTTTAAGTCTTCCGCTATATACGTTTTTATCTCTGGTTTTCCAGATTGCTGTAGTGTATGTTACAACATTCATTACAACATTTTTATTTTATAACACACGCACACCTTCAATTGGTACCAGAGCCATAAACCTGATATACTAAGTTTAGATCCTGTGTTTTTAGTGTGTCTTTTGCTATGGAATATCCTGTTAACACCCCACTTAGGCCTTCTATACTAGATGGAAACAACTATGCTTATTTGAAACCTAAGATGCGCATGTACATCAAGTCTATTGATGAACGTACTTGGAGAAGTGTTCTAACCTGCTGGGAATGACCCAGAAATCAAGCAGATGATGATGGCAAGACAAGAGTCAAACGGGAGATTGAATGGACAAATGAGGAGACCACGACGGCAAGCTACAATTCCAAAGCTCTCAATGCTATATTTACCTCTGTTGATGTGTCTATGTTTAAGATTATATCAACGTGTACCACAACTAAAGATGCATGGGAGAGGCTTCAAGAACATTGCGAAGGAAGTGGAAGTGTTCGAAGGACCAAACTTCGAATGCTTAGGACCAAGTTCGAGAATCTAAGGATGAAGGATGATGAGACAATCACGGCTTACAATGAGAGGCTGAGTAAGATTGTCAACGAATCACATGCACTTGGTGATCCAATTTCCAATGTACCAGTTGTACACAAAATTTTGCGATCAGTTCCTAAACGGTTCGATGCAAAAATTTGTGCTATTGAAGAAGCCAAGGACACTGACACTCTAAGTCAGAATGAGCTTGTAAGTATTCTCAAAACATATGAGATGAACACAACTCAATCTGATGATACGAGTGAAGGAAAGATGGTTGTTGTTTTCAAAGGTGAAACATCTTCTAACACTGAAAATCAGTCCTTTGTGACTGAAGTTGAGTCTGATGAAGATGTTTTAGACCAATGTTACAACACTCCTGAGCACATTGCCTTCCTCACAAATAAGTCCAACTCCTACCTGAAGAAGAAGATGAACAGATCCAGAGGGGATGTCCAACAGAGGACTCCTTTAAACAACACACCATCAGACCCAGAGAAAAGGTAGGATCAGAATCAATCCAGACAGTTCAAAGGTAACAAATCAAGGTATGATCCCAAATTTAGAAAATCAGTTAGATGTGATGCATGTACTGGATTTGGACACTATGCAAATGAGTGTGCAAATACCAGATTAAGACAAAACTGAACTTTAATGTTACCTTTAGTGATGACTCAGATGATGAACCCGAAGGTTCTAAAGATGAGGAATTAGCTTTTTCTGCAAGAATTGATTATGATGATTGTTGGTGATCAAATTTAATCGTGAGGATTAGTGGCTGTCTTAATTCGGTTTAGGATCACCAAACAAGAACGTGTGATTGATTATCACCGTAAATGATAAGTCAAAGGTTCGGGTTGTAAAATTGTAAATACGAGAGTTGAATCCGTATTTATTTCGTATGTGTGCACGTTTAGGTGTGTTAGTGTGTGTTTTGAGAGTATTTGTGAATTTGAACTTGTATTTCTTAGCTGGAGAACAACTATTTATAGAGACTAACAAGTAGGTGGTGTCCAAGACTCTTGGACTTCCTAGCTTGCATGCTAGACAAGTGTCCTTTGACCTTGTTTGACCTTATCTAAGCTGAAATTTAGTTACAAAGTCTTATTTGGTCTTATCCCGGACTCATTGTTGTTCGTCTTGGTTGGCTTGATTAACCTAAATTATTCTTCAAATTAAAGTTGTTCGCCTCTTGAGGTTATGACTCGAAAGTTGTTCGCCTTTGTGTTTCACACAGTTTGGCTTAGGGATCTTGGTCCTTTGTTCGTCAGCATACACCTCTTTGACTGGCAGATGCAACACCCTTTGATAATGCTGCTCGTCATTAGTGATTTGATGGAGGGTCCATATCTGGTCCCAGGTCTCTGGACCTGTTCGCCAGTATGTTGTTCGTCGATGGAGTTGGAAACTCGCATCAGCATAGCCTATAGCGATTAGCTCTAACTGTCCACCGTGGACAAGAAAGTGCTCTTTTGTACGTATGAGGTATTTCAGAATATTCTTGACAACAATCCAGTGACGTTCACCTGGATTCTGCTAGTACCTAACAGTGATTCTAACAGCGTAGGCCACATCCGGCATGGTGCAAATCATGGCGTACTGATGGATCCAATTGCAGATGTATATGAAACGTCCTTCAAGAGCTCGATATCTGCTTCGCTAAAAGGACAATCCTTCTTCGACAACTTTATCTCATGATTTGTCGATAGAGATCCTCTCTTAGAGTTCTCCATCGCAAAATGCTTCAACACCTTATCTACGTAGGTGGATTGTGACAGCCCTAACATCTTTCTTGGATCTTGATCCCTAAGATGTAGCATGCTTCACCAAGATAATTCATCATAAAGATCTTTGATAACCATTTCATACGCCTCCTAGATTGATTTATGCACTCCAACTTGATTTTTTTATTAATAATCTTTGATTTGGAGTTGATTCTTCGTAATCCTTATTAAGGCCTTAATCCCTGTTTGCCCAATATTGATTGATGTTCGCCTATCAACAGTGATTCTTTAGATGATCATCTGGATGATATAGACACTGATGTTGTTTTCAATGTTATAACATCAGAAACAACATTTGTCAAAAATCATTCAGATTTGAACTGTTTTAATGGGTGTGTTGATGAGACAGGTTCTAATGACAAAAAGGATGATGATTCCAGCCAAAGAGAATGATGATCTCAGAGAGACTGTGACAAAGTTGGAAATCATTCTAACAAGGAAGGATTTAGAAATTTCTAAGCTAAAGGAAGAACTGAAAAATTCTACCTTAAGTTTTAAGAAACACTCTAAAAGCTCTTCCATTGTAAGTGATTCTTTAACTAATGGACAGTCTAGTAAACATGGTTTAGGCTATTGTGGTAAGACTACTTCTAAATATGTGAATAATCCTGTAAAATTTGTGAAGGGAAAAACTGAGCTTTTTGCTGAAATAAAAGTACATGTGATTGAAAAACCTGTTACGTAGTGTTGATAGGCGAGCAGGAACAACATTTGGGCGACCAGGATTAGCGCAAATCACACAAGAATTAAAGTGGAGTTAACACAAGATTCACCCAAGATATCCGGCGAGCAAAACCTACATGCGATCAAGACATATAGGCGAACAAAATCAGATCAAAAGCCACATGACGAGCTCAAACGGCATCCTGCCGATCAGATCTAACCACAGCGCCGAAATAACAATTAAACAAGATGAAAGACCATTAGAATCAGACTAAAGACTCCTCAAGGACAAGTCCAAAGTGACGAACAACTCCTGACTGCGAGCAAGTCCAGTAGATAAGGATAGAATTTAGTTAAGATAAGGACAAATTAGTCAAAGGACAGGTGTCGAGCATGCAGGCTTGTCGGCCAAAGGTCGTGCCACCTCCTGCTGGGCAAAAGTCTATAAATACTTAGATTTTTTTCAGCAAATAAAACAAGCACACATTATTATACACGTCCAAACCTCGATTATTAATCTAAAGCAGCTCGATTAACTTACAATCGAACTTAAACACGTAAGCTCTCATACGATTCTAATCCACCTAAATCCGAAAATCCGTATTCACTAATTACGTTAGTGATCAATCACACGTAATTGTTTGATGATCAATTAACTACCTAAAACAGCCACTAATCATCAAGATTAGAAAGGATCGTCAACAAATTGGCGCTAGAAGGAGGGTTCGAACCTTCGAATCATTGAATACGAGAAAATTACCCCAGAATTGAAGAACAAGTTTGAGTTTTTGAAGAAAAAACTCAAGAACACTAAGAACAACACCTGATATCTTCTGTGAACATGCCTCAATCACGAGAGACACAACGTTCTCAACATATAACCCGAGATTCACACTCCCGAATGTCCCAAGCTGGTGGGCGAGCAGGGGCGAGCAGAAACAACCAAGAAAATCAAACTAATGTTGCTCGCCAGTTAATACCACCAGAGTTGGACGCTATTGCCCGCAACCCCGACGAATTGACGAGCACAATTGCCATGCTCCAGGCTTTACAAAGACAACAAGCCCAACCTGGCCCATCATATGTGCGAGCAAGGGGTAGCCCCACAAAGACTCGCGAACATGATAAGGCTAGGGGGGATCATTTGAACGAGGCTGATAGCACCCAAGCTCGTAAGGCCAAGGGCAAAGAAAAACATGTCAAAGCCGCCAGTCAGGGAGGTTCAACTCAGAATCTGGCCATGATAGGAAGTCAGGGCACACGCCAAAGCGCTCTTGAAAGATTGGGTCGTCGTGGCCGAGGAGTCATGGAAATCCAGCCCATTGCAGGAGCAGCTCGCCCAACCGTAGCACCTGCTCGCCAATCAGTCCATGACAGGCTGACCAGGTCAGCTTTTGGTCGCCTTGGCCCAAATGCAGAGCTCAATCCTAGGAGGCCAATCCAGGGGGTTCCCGCTCCCAATGAGGGACTGGAGCGAACAGACGGTTGTGCGCCTCTGCTCGCCGGACAGCCTCAGAGTCAGGGGGGATCCTTAGAAGAGCTCGCCTCCATGAGAAAGGCCATCGAAAGCATGCAGGGCCAGCTTGATCAATAAAGAGGATACGGGAACACGACTCTTCCGGTCTCACCCTTATCTGTGGTGATTCTGAAGGCTCCAATTCAACAAAAGATCCAGTTTCCAGCGAGTATCCAATATGAGGGCACGGCGGATCCCCGAGTATATCTGATGAAGTATACCAATTATATGGTATCAATAGGGGCAAGTGACGCAACGCAATGTCGAAACTTTCCTTTAAATCTCGGGGATCGTGTCCATAAGTGGTTTTCGGCCTTGCCACCAGCTTCAATTCATTCGTTTGCCCAGCTGGGCAAAGAGTTCTTATCCCATTTCTCTACGGCCGGGTCTTATCTATCCCAAAGACATCGGTTATCCGACTTGAAACAAACTGACGACGAGTCAGACCGATCATATTTGGAAAGATTCGACAAGGTCTTGTTAGAGGGAGAATCCGTCAGTGAAGACACCAAGATTGTGGCCGTCTTGGCTGGGCTCAAGAAGGGTACTGAACTCTGGAAAGATGTGCACCTAAGATGCCCGAAGACATATGCCGAGTTTCGGGATCGGGCAGGCATTTTTGTCTCCATGCATGAAGCCCTGCAGAAGGATATGGGAGACAAAGGAGAGCAGAAAGAGGGTGCGAAGAAGCCTGGAACTGGTTATCGAGCTCCCAAGAACATGAAAGCATTTACTGAAGGGATGGAGCTGAAGGACAAACTGAACCATATTCTTACTGTATCAATCGATACAGTTTACAATAGTGTTCGAGACAAAGAATTGCTAACACCTCCCCGTAAGATACGTCAGGATACGAGCAAGTTGAACCAGAATAAATATTGTGCCTACCACCAGAGCGTGGGACACTTTACAAGCGAATGTCGTGACTTGTTGAAGCAGTTGTGGCGTTTTTATGAAGAGGGAAAGCTATCCGATTTCGTTAAAAGACAGCCCGGCAAAAGAAACAGAGACGAAGATTCTGATGAAGAAGACCAGGAACAGGCACCTCATCGGAATCGAGCTGGGCGGCCAGCTCAGGTGCCTGCCGGGGGACCAGTACCAGACATCCAGATGATGGAACCTGCAGGACCCATAGGTGGTTATTCTGATTGGACGACCACCAATTTCTAATCGGAAAAGAAAGGTAGAATTACGAGCGATCGGACATGTACAAGAAATGGGGGTCATTCCACCTACCATGCAAACACCAGAATTAACTTTTACTGACAGAGATTTGGAAGGAGTACTGACCCCACACAACGATTCGCTTGTGATATATGCGAAGATTATGGAAACGAGGGTGCATAGATTGCTGGTGGATACTGGAGCCTACACTAATGTCCTTTTCAAAAAGACGCTTGATCAAATGAGAGATTATGCAGGCTACATCAGAGACACAAATCACCGTATCCTGGGATTCGGAAATGCTGTGACAATCCCGTTGGGAATAGTAACTTTCGCTATGCAACTTGTGACGGTCAAAGAGCCTGAGAAGAATATCGCAAGAATGGTGGATTTCTTGGTCGTCGATCAAGAGTCATCATACAACGGATTCCTGGGTCGACCTTTCTTAAACGAATTCAGGGCCGCGTGTTCAACTTACCATTATTGCATAAAATTCCCAACAACAAGTGGAGTTGGCACGGTGAAAGGAGACCAGAGAAAAGCTCGAGAATGTCTTCTGCAAATTCAGTCAAGACAGGGACAAGTATCAATGATGGAAGCGTCAACTAGTCAACTCGAAAATGAACCCTCAATCTTGGAGGACATCCTTGGAGCTCAAAACGATAAGATGAACATTGACGACCAACCTTCGCCCACGGGCGACCAGGCACATCAGGGCGACGAGCAAAACCTGCCGAAAGCAATATTACCCCCCGTGGCCGACTGTTTGTGCCCAAATGACAACCAGGGGAGTCCAACTTTGGTGGCCGAGTCTCACCCAGAGCCCGCGGACGATTTTGACCCCCGGTTGGGTGTTGAACCCATGGACATCGAGGATGAGCTAAGTGCGGAAGGACCAATAGTTGACCCTCGATGGAAAGGGCAAAAACGACGGGCAACTCCCGTTAAAGAATTGGAGGCCATCAAGATTGATCCTGAGCGTGACAGTCTTGAACTTTACATCGGGTCTGAACTCCCTGAGCCTTACAGAACGCACATGACGGACTTTCTGAAGGCTAACTTGGACGTCTTTGCATGGTCCCATACTGATATGGTGGGAATCAGCCCGAAGGATGCCTGTCACAGGTTGAATATCAACCCAGTCCGAAAACCTGTCCACCAGAAACGGCGAAAATATGGACCGGACAAGTATCAAGCTTTAAACGAAGAAGTCAAAAAGTTACTGGACAACGATCTAATTAAACAAGCGTTATGTCCACAATGGGTAGCAAATCCTGTCCTGGTACGGAAGCCGAACGGAACCTGGAGGCTATGCATAGATTTTACAGATCTTAATGCAGCATGCCCGAAGGATAACTTTCCGCTCCCGCACATCGATCAGCTGGTGGACAGTACTGCCGGTCACGAAATGTTCACATTCATGGATGCTTTCGCAGGATACCACCAGATTCCAATGCACCCAGACGACCAAGAAAATACGACCTTTTATACAAATAAAAATTTGTTATGCTGGAAGAGGATGCCGTTTGGTCTAATCAATGCTGGAGCAACCTACCAGAGGCTGGTCAACAAGATGTTTGACGAACTTGTAGGGGAAACAGTGGAAGTGTACGTCGACGACATAGTCGTCAAGAGTACACTGAAGGAAGATCACCTCCATCATCTTTCCCAAGTATTCGACATACTCCGAAAATACAACATGAAGCTAAATCCGAAGAAAAATAGTTTTGAAGTACGTTCTGGGAAGTTCTTGGGCCATCTGGTCAGCAAACGCGGAATCGAAGCTAATCCAGCAAAAGTAAAGGCGATCGTCGATATGAAACCACCACGCTCTGTTAAAGAAGTGCAAAGGTTGACCGGTTGCCTAGCAGCTTTAAACAGGTTCATATCACGATCAGGAGACAAGTGCCGTCCATTTTTTGAGGCCATCAAAAAGGGCAACTTTACCTGGACAGAAAACTGCCAGAAAGCTTTTGATCAATTGAAAAAATATCTGGGAGATGTAAAAATTTTGTCAAAACCGATTCCCGGTGAGAAGTTATATTTGTACCTGGCAGCGTCTGACACGGCCATAAGTTCGGTGTTAGTTCGGGCGGATGGCAAGTTTCACCTGCCAATCTACTATGTCAGCCAGGCCCTGCATGATGCTGAGGTGAAGTACTCACCAACTGAAAAGCTGGCATATGCTCTTGTCATGAGTGTCAGGAAATTAAGACCATACTTTTTCGATCATCAAGTCGAAGTCTTGATAACTTTCCCACTCAGACAAATATTACATCGACCCGACACCGCCGGCCGTCTTTTGAAATGGTCCATAGAGATCAGCCAGTTTGGCGTGACTTATGCACCTCGAACCGCGATTAAGGGACAAGCGTTAGCCGACTTTATAGTTGAACTAACCTTCCCTCAAAATCCAACGAGAGGGCTGGATCACCCATGACATCTTTACGTGGATGGTTCGTCAACGAATCTAGCCTCGGGGACAGGAATAGTGCTCATCAGTCCCGATCGGCAAGTATTCACTTCAGCAGTCAGATTTGAATTTATGGCCACCAACAATGAAGCTGAGTACGAGGCCCTCATTGCAGGTCTTCACTTGTCACTAGCAGTTGGAGTAAGACAACTCCAAATTTTCGGAGACTCCCAACTCATTGTAAGCCAAGTACGAGGTGAATATGAGGCCAGAGACGAGCAAATGATCGAGTATCAACGAATAGTTGCTCACTTGGTATCTCTGTTAGACCAAGTGTTTATCCAGTAGATACCACGAACGAGCAACACACAAGCTGACGCCCTAGCAAGATTAGCCACAAGCGATGGACCAGCAGACTTGACGGACATTGTCATTACCAGAAAAGCCCAACCATCAACAATGGACTACGAGGTAAACCAAATAGTCGAACACGACAACAATGAAGATTGGAGAACTCCTATAGCCAAATACTTGAAAGACGGGGAGTTACCAAGTAACTCATTTGAAGCTGAAAGAATTAGAAAACAAGCGACCAGATATACTCTGGTAGACGAACAGCTTTACAAAAGGGGCTTCTCACTCCCGCTACTCAAGTGTTTGTCTAGGGGGCAAGGAAGGGCAGTCTTGGAGGATATACATTCTGGAGTTTGTGGAAATCACACTGGGGGGCAAGCTTTGGCCTACAAAACTGTAAGGCAAGGTTATTATTGGCCAACCTTACGGAAAGATACAATCCAATTAGCCAAAGTTTGCCGCTAGTGTCAGGTTTTCGCTCCAAGTATTCATGCCCCGGCCCAGGAGCTTGTATCGGTTTACAGCCATTGGCCATTTGCAAGATGGGGAATTGACATTATTGGTCCTTTCCCGGCAGGAGTGGGAAATGTTCGATTTGCCATCATAGCAGTCGACTATTATACAAAGTGGGCAGAAGCGAAGGCCATGGTAAAGATTACACAGCAAAACATGATCAACTTCATATGGCAGAACATTATCTGTCGCTTTGGAATTCCACGAACAATCGTGACAGATAATGGCCCGCAGTTTGACGGAAAGGAATTAAGAGATTTCTGTACAAAATGGGGGATCAGGAAACACTATTCGACTCCCTATCATCCCCAGTCAAACGGGCAGGTTGAAGCTGTAAATAAGATCATCAAGCATACCTTGAAAATACGTCTGGCAGAAAGTAAAAGTAGCTGGTCAGAAAAACTCCCGGAAGTCCTGTGGGCATATAGGGTTTCTCCCAGGTCAAGCACCGGAGAAACACCTTTTGCAATGGCTTTTGGGACAGAGGCGGTGATACCAATTGAATTAAAGACTAACACAGTCAGGACGACCAGCTTTGATGAACAAGCAAATCATTCAGCTTTAGCCACAGAAGCAGATTTGCTCGAAGAAAGAAGATTACATGCTGAGCTAAAGAATGCCACGTACAAGCAAAGAGCAGAGCGTTACTATAATTCCCAAGTCAAGATATGAAAATTCGAAGTTGGTGACCTCGTTATAAGAAAAAAGCTTGCCCCACCTCCAGGCATATTTGGCCCGACTTGGGAGGGCCCGTACAGGGTAACAGACAGGTTACCCAGTGGAGCATATGACATAGAGGACTTAGATGACAACTCGGCCCAATATTCCTGGAATGCAGCTAATCTAAGGAAATACTTTCAGTAGGCGACCAGTTCTGCTTCATGAGAGAGTGAAGTTAAGATGGGCGAGCTACTAAGTCCACTGGGCGAACTGGAATGGCAAAGATACAAGATGGGTCCAAAAACTTGCCTAAATTTTTGGAAAATTTTCACCAAGTATAAGTGGTCGAACATAGTTGATTTGGGTCAAGTCTGATCGCGGGCTAGGAGGCCAGTATCTTGTATGGTTTTATTTCTTCTTAAGAAGTCTAAAGGATGCCTTAACAAATTGTATAGTAGTCGAGCAACTTTGACTTCTGGTGTAAATAATGTTTTTTATTGGTTGGAGGCTTAACCCTGTCTTGGTCGAGCAGATCCAACCTAGCTAGTACAGGATTATGTTTTTGGTCGCTTTCAGCACTTGTAATTTTTTAAGATCTTTTCAATGTCAAGTTGTTCGTTTAAGCAAAAATGTAAGCTCAAGGCGCAAGTTGATTATACAACCAAGCCCATTGAAGGCTGTTCGTTTTTAAATGAACATAGCCTAAGGCCAAAAGCCCATTAAATCCTAAGGCCAAAAAAGTTCTCAAGGAACAAGGCTCAATTACATTAAGATTGTTGAAGCACAGATAAAGATGCAAAGAACAATTAATGTAAGATAAAAGACGAGCAATTAAGAAAAATATATTCATTGAAGATAAGGCTTAATCACCCAAAAATTACAAAAAGACGAACAACTACAACAACAAAAAGAAAAGAAAAAGTACAAGTCCCTAGCTAATCCTGTCCGCTAAGATCCTTGCCCGGCAGGTGGAGAGATGTTATCATCTTTGGGGTCTTCAAGAGGAGAACCTTCGAGGGCAGGGTCAACTGGGACCACTTGGGTTAGCTCGGCAATTAGCCCCTCAGCGTCAGCACGCTCTTTTAGAGCTCTCTCACTTTGATCGGCAGGGAGGATTTGCTCGCCCTCCGCAGCTTCGCCCTCTTCTTCTTCCTCGTCCTCGGGAGGACTTGTGATAATTATTTCAGGGCGGAGGAAGTCGAGCTTGACTCCATAGTCAGGCAGGTCGCCAATTTGGAGAGTTGTGCCCGGGGCTGGAGGGTTCGATTCGACAAAGTTGCACAGCTCCTTGCCGATCTCCTCAACGACTGCGGCAGCCTTGAATTCATGAGCAATTCGGATGCTCTCCGCATAACCAGTTACGTAACCAAGAATCGAGCTCACCTCCATCTTAGGAATAAGTTCCTCTTGGGTAATGGAGTTGGCGAGCTGGATTTCAAGGTCCGCAATTTTGGCTGTCGCCTCAGTCGCGAATTTCTCGGCGACCTCCTTCTGCTGCTGAGCGCGGGCAAGTTCTGCCCGCATTTGCTCGACCTCAGCCATCTTGACCTTCAGCTCTTCGGAGACTTTGACGTGCAGGTCCAGGGCACGTTGCTCTCTAACTTGATGAACTTTGGCTTTATTCTCAAGGTCGGCGATAATGTTCTTCGCCTCAGCCTTAGCGTCATCACGCTCTTTAGCAATACGGCTGACGGTGGCCGCATGCTGACGTGAGTCCTTCTCAAGGTCCTCAACCTGGTTGACCAAGCGCTGCACGGACGCCAGGGTGTTGCCTGCCTCAACAAGACAGAGACGGCCATTGTCACGAGGCGCCTGTGTCTTGACGGTCTCGTTTAGCTCCTTGGTCCAGCTACGAGCCACGACCTCAGAGGCACGGCAGACAAAAGAGTCCGGGATCTCACGAAGGTTGGTTGGCACCTTCGAGCAGGCAAAACGATGCACCAAGTTAGATCGCCCTGGGTACTGCTCGGGCGAGTAGCTGAAAAGAAATATCCAGTTAGTAAAAAAATAAGATGAGAAAAAATGCTAAGTGTCCTGGGCGAGCAGGGTTGTACCTATCAAGACGACCCTTGTCCCAACCGAGGTAGGTGGGGTCGGATGAAGGGCCAGAACCTTCACGGGTAGTGACAACCAAAGCTTGCTCGCCGGGGCGCTCCACAGAAGGAGTTTGCTCGCTGTCGCCTTCGGATGGTCGGACAGCCACGATTACTTTTTCTTGAGCACTCTTTGCTCATTTGGCTGCCTTTTCAGCCTCAGAGACGGGAGTGCCATCTCCGCGAAGAAGCCTCTTCGTCCTCGGAACCAGTGTCTTGGGCGGACTCGCCACTGGGGCAGGAGGCTGTGCCGAGCTCGACCCTTCGGCTTGCCTAGGGTCGCCTTTTCCACCCTTGGCCGCAAGGGCGATGATCTTCGAGAGGGGATCCGACTTCTTGCATCCTTTTTTAGTCGGCATCTCCCAAACACGGTTATCGAGCTCTAGGAAGGAAGGGTGAAGCGCAACTGTGGCGAGCTGATCTGTAAAGGACATGAAAAACAAATTAATACTAAGTGTAAGGCCGACCAGATCTGTTCGCCCAACATGAAGATACTTACCCTCTGGGATACGAGCTAGAGCCTCGAGATGGTGAGGGTAGGTCATGAGATGAGCGACTCGCAGTGTATCCTCGGAGAAGAGATGGCCAATGCTTCGATCCTCTCGGCGACGAAGGGCGATCAAGCACGCAACGAATAGGAATTGATCGCTTATGCTATTCTTCACAGTTCGCCACCCCAAGTTCTTGGGACCTGAAACAAAGGAAAAAGAGAATTAAAATTAGTCCAACCACTTCAAAGATATAGAAGAGGTGAGACTCACGCTTTAATTCCCTAAACTCCGCCGGGGTCTCGATTCGTTCAGAACCCCCTGAAGAGCGAGCAGAAGCACGCCAGTCGCCTCCGATCCAGAACCAGTCATGCTTCCAATCTCGCACCTTTCCAGGGATGTCCTCGACTAGTTTTTGGCCTGGTCGCGCCTTCAGATAGTACCAGCCCTCCTCTTCCCCAGTGCAGCCGGTCATCGTCATCAGGTAGCCAACTTCCTCGGCGGACAGCCTGTTGGGATACCCCTCCAGGGCGAACATCACCATCAGAGCCATCAGATTTATCCACCCAACGGGAGTAAGTTGGGTGATAGCCAAGTTCACGTCATGTAGAAATTGGCCGACCAAAGGATGCAACGGCAAAGAAACTCCAGCATTTAGGGTGGCGAGGTTGATCGCCGTCAATCCGCGTGGTGGACGATCAGCTCTGTCGTCCGCCAAAGGAGCATACATCGGGATGTCAAAGGGAATCTTGTAATCCCTCCGAATCTCGGTCAAGTTCTCCTCGGTGATAGCGGACACGATATAGCTCGCTGCGAACTCAGTCGCCTTTAGCTTCCGTACTCCACGAGCAGGAATGACGAAGCGATTGGAGTGCTCCTTTTCGTACTCATTCCAGTCAACACGGCGAGCAACCGCGACTGGAACCCGATGCTCGATCAGTCTGGGCGCGGGGAAGTTGATGTCTTTGAGATAGGCCCAGGTTAGTTCGTCAAGGTTCACCGGCTGAAGTACCTCGACCTCTTCGTCCTCGTCTTCGTGGAGGTCCGAGCTCGTTTCCTCCAAGAGCTGACGAGCAGGATTTGCTCGCTCTTCTCTTTCTCCAGAGGGACGAGCTCCAGAATTGACCGAGCGTGCAACCGAAGCCGCCTCGGGATCGGATTCCAGGTTAACTATGGGAAGATTCTCTCCGACGGGCCGTTTTTCAGGGTTCCGGGAAGGAAAAGAACCGGTCTCAGAGTGCGACGCCATCCAATAAGTTAAGGGGAAGAAGTTAGTGTTTTGCAGATTCCGGCAAGGGAAAAACACGGCGGCTCAGAATTTTCCACGGCGGAGTAGGGATTTTTGGTGAGACTAGAACGCACACAACGCAAGAAAAGAAGAAAGAGAAGAAGAAAGCAAAGAAGAAACTACCTTGACGTCGTTTGGAGGTCGCCGGAAACGATCGCCGGAAATTTGAAAGAGGAAAGAAGGAGGATTTCGCGCTTGAGAAACAGTGTGAAAATGAAAAAAATGAAAAAAAAATTCCTTATATACCTCTGGAAAGACGGGGTACCGGGCAAACAAAGTTGAAAGTTGAAGGACCAAATTGCAAATTCTGGGCGCGCGCAGCACCTGTCCGACAAAACGGGAAGACGCGTCACCTCGGGATCGTGTGCGCGTGGGCGGCAGCAATCATTCCGCCCACGTCACACCTTGAGCCGTGCCCAGACCTTGGGATCCCAACTGTCCCCGACCCGAGTCTGCTCGACCAATGTTGTCCGCCCGTAAAAAGCTGCTCGCCCCCGCGACATTCTTGCTCGCACTAGTGACACTTAAAAGTTGCCAACCCAAAAGTGTTCATTCACCATCTTCACAATTTATTGATCGGCAAGGGGGCAATTGTTGATAGGCGAGCAGGAACAACATTTGGGCGACCAGGATTAGCGCAAATCACTCAAGAATTAAAGTGGAGTTAAAACAAGATTCACCCAAGATATCCGGCGAGCAAAACCTACATGCGATCAAGACACATAGGCGAACAAAATCAGATCAAAAGCCACATGACGAGCTCAAACGGCATCCTGCCGATCAGATCTAACCACAGCGCCGAAATAACAATTAAACAAGATGAAAGACCATCAGAATCAGACTAAAGACTCCTCAAGGACAAGTCCAAAGTGACGAACAGCTCCTGACTGCGAGCAAGTCCAGTAGATAAGGATAGAATTTAGTTAAGATAAGGACAAATTAGTCAAAGGACAGGTGTCGAGCATGCAGGCTTGGTCGGCCAAAGGTCGTGCCACCTCCTGCTGGGCAAAAGTCTATAAATACTTAGATTTTTTCAGCAAATAAAATAAGTACAAATTATTATACACGTCCAAACTTCGATTATGAATCTAAAGCAGCTCGATTAACTTACAATCGAACTTAAACACGTAAGCTCTCATACGATTCTAATCCACCTAAATCCGAAAATCCGTATTCACTAATTACGTTAGTGATCAATCACACGTAATTGTTTGATGATCAATTAACTACCTAAAACAGCCACTAATCATCAAGATTAGAAAGGATCGTCAACAAGTAGTATGTGTGTCACTATTGTTCTGAAATTGGTCATATTCGTCCTTATTGTCAAAAAATGAAAAGAGATCTGGAAATTCAAAAAGTGTTATCTGAAATGTCTTCACATTCTAAGAAACACTAGTCAAAGTCTGTTAAGAAAAAGAAAGAGCATGTTACTTGTAATGTTGTTCAAACTTCTCTGAAAGCATGTGTACCTGATCTATGGTATTTTAATAGTGGTTGTTCTAGACATATGACTGGTCATGTTAACTACTTATTTGATTATGAACCTTGTAATGGTGGAACTGTTACATATGGTGGTGGATCAAAAGGTAAAATCATTGGAAAGGGAACCTTAAATGTTGAAGGTTTTCCTAAGCTTAAGAATGTTTTGCATGTTGATGGTTTACTTGCTAATCTACTTAGTATAAGTCAACTATGTGATGACAATTTGAATGTTGAATTTGATAAAGATTCATGCTATGTTCTAAACAAGGATAATAAATGTCTAATGGCTGGAAATAGGTCATCTGATAATTGTTATCTAATTGGAACAAACAAAGTATGTCATTTGTCAAATTGTGATGATAATGTCCTATGGCATCAAAGACTTGGACATGCAAATTACAGATTCATGCAAAAATTGGTTAAGTCTGAAGCAGTGAGAGGTTTACCTAAACTGAAGATTGTTATACCTACTATATGCGGTTCATGCCAAAGAGGTAAGTAGGTAAGAATGTCGCATAAGATGTTATCACATTGCACGACACATCGTTGTTTTGAATTACTGCATATGGATCTTATGGGTACTATGGAAACTGAAAGCATGGTGGTAAGAAATATTCACTGGTTGTGGTAGATGATTACTCTAGATTTACCTTGATTGAATTTTTGAGAGAAAAATCTGAAACTTTTGATGCTTTTAAAATTCTTTACAAAAGATTTAAAACTGTTTTCAACTTGAAGGTAAGCAGGATTAGATCTGATCATGGTAGAGAATTTGAAAATAGCATGTTTTCAGAATTCTGTAATAAGAAAGGTATTGTCCAAGAGTTTTCTTCTCCTAAAACTCCACAACAAAATGAGATAGTTGAAAGGAAAAATAGAACTCTTCAAGAGATGACAAGAGTAATGCTTACTTCAAAAAATCTTGCAAAGAAATTTTTGGTTGAAGCATTGTAGCATGTCATATTGCTAATAGAGTCTATTTTAGATTTGAAAGCAACAAAACCCCATATGAGATCTTGAACAATAAGAAACCGAATGTAAAATATTTTCATGTTTTTGGTTGTGTGTGTTACATTCTGAATGATAGGGATCAACTGCATAAGTTTGATTCTAAGAGCGACAAAGGTTTTTTCTTAGGTTATTCTAGAAATAGTAAAACCTATAGAGTTTATAACCTTAGAACTAACACTGTTCAAGAATATGTGAATATTATTTTTGATGATGATAAGAATCCGATAGATGGAAATGACACAGAAGATGTGACTGAAGTTACTGAAGTCCCAAAAGAATCATTGAAAACAAAGAATGTTACACCAAATATTACAGCATCTGGTACAACATCCCCTACAGATTCAGTTGATACTTCATAGAACAATCAGTATACTCCAAAGAAGAATCCAGCTACTTGGATTACAAAAAGCCATCCTTCGAATCAGATCATTGGAGATGCTTCAGTTGGTGTTCAAACAAGAAGGAGAGTAAGTGCAAACCGTGTTGATGTGGTAAGGTCTGTGTGTATGTCTTCAATATGCAATATTGTGAATGCTCAGTGTTACTATTCTGAAATTGAACCTAAAAGTGTTACAAAAGTTTTAAAAGATGAAAATTGGATTAATGCAATGCATGAGGAACTTAATCAATTTGAGAGGAATGATGTTTGGTCATTAGTTCCAAGACCTGACAATGTCAATGTCATTGGAACTAAATGGATCTTTAAAAACAAAACTGATAAGTCAGGTAACATAGTTAGGAACAAAGCTAGATTGGTTGCACAAGGTTACACTCAAGTTGAAGGTACTGATTTTGATGAAACATTTACACCTGTTGCTAGGATAGAGTCCATTAGATTGTTACTAGCAATTGCATGTTACATTAACATTAATCTTCATCAAATGGATGTAAAAGCTGCATTTCTGAATGACATATTAATTGAAGATGCATTTGGTGAACAACCTACAGGTTTTGAAAACCCACAATATCCTGATCATGTGTACAAACTAAAGAAAGATTTGTATGGTCTCAAACAAGCTCCTAGAGCTTGGTATGATAGACTTACTGACTTTCTTTTACAATTTGGTTTCATAAGAGGAGAGACTGATAAAACCTTGTTCATTAAACATTCTGGAGAAGACTTACTAATAGCTCAAATATATGTTGATGACATTGTTTTTGGTTCAACTTGTAACATTATGTTAAATAAGTTTGTTGAAGCAATGGCAGAAACATTTGAGATGAGCATGGTAGGTGATTTGAATTACTTCCTAAGACTTCAAATCAAACAAAGAATTTAGTGAAAATGTTTGGTTTAGAAAGCTCAAAAGTAATGAAAACTCCTATGGGATCTACACAAAAGTTGTGTAAGGACACTGTTGGTCAAGATGTTGATCCAACTTTGTATAGATCCATGATATGTAGTCTTCTGTACTTAACCTCAAGTAGGCCTGATATTATGTATAGTGTTTGTGTTTGTGCAAGGTACCAAGCTTGTCCCAAGGAATCACGTTTAAATGTTGTCAAGAGAATCATAAGATATGTGGATGGTATAACTGATCTTGGTATATGGTATACCAAAGACACAAGTATACTTGTTGGATATAATGATGTTGACTGGGCTGGAGACATTGATGATAGGAAGAGCACGAGTGGTGGTTGTTTTTACATGGGTAACAATTTGATTTCTTGGCATAGTAGAAAGCAGAATTGTGTATCACAATCTACTGCAGAGTCTGAGTACATTGCAGCAGGTAGTTGTTGTACACAACTTCTTTGGTTGAGTAAAATGTTTAGTAATTATGGTTTAGAGAGTGACATTTTAACTGTATATTGTGATAACACTAATGCTATCAACATTTCGAAAAATCCAGTTCAACACTCACTTACTAAACACATAAGTATTAGACATCATTTCATAAGGATCTTGTAGAAAAGAATATGTGTGAAGTTATAGAGATTCTCATTCTTGAGGAAATCTCTTGGTATGTGCACAATCTGAATAACTGTGAAGCGGATGTTGTTATGTATGCTTAAATATCTATAACAACATCAGGGTATATGCATGTTCTAATTAAAACTTGTTCTTGTCTTTTGTTTCATAATTTCTTTATAAAATAAATCTGGACTAAGTATGATTGTTGTGTAAAAATAAAGAGGAGTCACTCTTCTTAAATGCATAATAAGTTTTTAAAAAAACACATCAAGATGTAACTAATTCACTGAGTAACTATGGAGCACGAAGTTCGCTACTACGATGTCTTCTTTTCAAAAGGTGATTAGTAAAACATCAATATGTCACAAATCCATTGAGTAATTATGGGGCACGGAGTTCGCTGCTACGATGCACTCTCTTGAAAAGATGGATCAATGTGAATAAAAGTGCTAAAATTGTATGATGAAAAGTGCGACATTGAATGTTAAACCAATGTTGAAGTGTGTGTTCCAATTTTGAATGCAACATCATATGCTATTCGTATTTATTTTCTGAGTCAAGTTATGAACCAATTTTTTAGGGATTTGTTTTTAATTCTCACATGCTAAAATCCACATTTTCATTTTTATCCATGTCGTGCTTAATTTCTTGCTTTTATTTAATTAAAATTCGGATTTTAGATTAAGGTAAAACCACGATCTCTTCATGGGGGAGTGGATGATCCTCACTTCTTGAATCCAGAATTTTCTTTTGTGGGTAACTAAAAATAACTTCCGTATTCTTTCACCTATAAATATCCTTCGTGATTTATGTTTAATTTTCTGTATTTTAGCATATGAGTAAAGTTCATTATTTTTCGTATAAGTGTTGAAAGAATTGTGTTCGCATTCTAGGGTTTTAAGTGTTATTTCTTTTAAATTTTATTTCACTTGCATTTTTTTTCTCGAGTACTTAATGACTGGAAATCAAAAGAAACCCTCTCACATTTTCAAAACTCCATCAAACTCTCCACCTTCTCAAACCTCGAATCTAAACCTTCTTACAAAAATGGCCTCAAGCCAAAACCCGAATGTTGCTCCTGTTGCTCCATCATCGAGCGCAACACCGCCTTCCACTCTAACTCCTGTTCACGCATTTCCAGTGAACATCTACATTCCAAATGAGGCAACTGTCGATCAACTTGAATTGATTGCACGCGGAATTGCTCAAAGCCTTCAAGGAAGTCCTGTTGTTCCTAAACTGACTATTGGCTCGAGTGAAGTTGATGTTTCTTCCTACCTGAACCAAACTCAACATACTTCACCCACTTCTCAAATCGAAGGCACCTCTTCGATTGCCCAACCAGAAATTTCTCAATCCTCAAGCCAAGCCAAAAACTCTACTGCTAATATTTTAAAAGATGTTGAAACAGGTGATCAAGCTATGGAGGATGCTCCCATTGCCAAGGAAGTTGTTGCTGAGGAAGTTAAGGAACAAAACCCTAATGTTGAAGTTCCTGATGAGGAGATGCCAGAGGAAGACAAGGAAGAATCACCCAAAACTGATTCTTCAATGTCTGAGGACTCTGAGCCTGCTCCAATAGCAAAAGCTGTGAAGAAGAAGAGTGATAAGAGAAAGAGAAGCCCTGTTCAATCAAGGAGAAGATCAGGAAGAGCAAAGAAAAAAATGAACTACTTTAAAACCTCAAGGAAGAAAAAAGATGATGAAGGAGATATTGCTGCATGTCCTATTCAAGTGTTTTCTGAATCTGACAAAGAGTCAAGCCCGAAGGACTCAACTGAAGGTGAAGCTGGTGGCTCTCAAAGCTAGGGGAAAGAAGCTTCTGATGAAAGTGATGTACCCATCTTTGAACTGAGAAGGAGAGCCAGAGTCGAGCTGAGAACAAAAAGAAAATTTGAATATGCTGCTGGTGATGCTGGAACAAGTGCAGCAGTACCAGAACCTGAGGATGATGATAGTAGTCCAGAGAGTAGCTCAGAAAAGACCAAGACCGATTCTGACAGAGGTAATGAGTCTGAACACTCTGTAGAACAAGTTAGTACTGATGATAATGATGATGATGAATCCTTGGAACAAAAGATAGCTAGGTTAAGCAAAAGAAATCTGTTAATTGAGAGAAAGATTAACATTGATGAATTCGAATCTAAGGGTCTTGTTAGATACTCAGAGGAAAGGAGTTTGATGCATGTTGTAACCTTTGCTGATGCCTTTGTTACTAATTGGGTTTATGAATTCTATGCCTGTCTGAAGAAGAATCATGCTAGAAGAAACTCTAGGTGATATGGGTCTGTGAGATTTAGGGATAGGAATGTTCATTTCACTCCTGAGTTAATTAATCAGTTTTTACATGTTGAGAGTATTGAGGAAGAAGAGGTTCCTCATATGGATGAGATTATTCATGCTGTGACTGGGGGTAGAGTAAACAAGTGGAAAAAGAATATGCTTGCTGCTTCATTGACTTCACTGTATTCTGTCTTACACAAACTTGTAGTGTATAACTGGATACCCTCTACCAACTCAACAAAAGTGACCAGGGATCAAGCTATTCTGATGTATAGGATAGGTGTGATGAAAAATTTCAACCTAGGATTGGTTATTTTTCATCACATGAGGAAATTTACAGGGAAGATCTCTGAAAAAGGCAACTTGCCTTATCCTGTGTTGATATATGGCTATTTAAGGAGTCATAATTTTGTCCATAGGAGAAATGAATTGTTCAGGGGGAGAGTGAGTTTGATGGGCACATCTCATTACTTGTTGTCTGGGAATAGAGTGCTAGATTTACCCTTACAGGAAGATGCTGATGAAGAAACTCCAGAACAGAACCAACATCCTGCTCCTGCACAAGATACTGCACAGAATGCTGAGAACATACCTAGCAACATTCCTGCTCCTACTGCACATTCCTTGAATATCTCACCTAAGTTTATTCAAACTCAATTGAAGCACTTGCAGGACTCTATAGATGAACTCCAATTCCTAAAGAACTACTGGGAAAACCTACTTTATGCCACAACAGGGGGAGTACCAGTTGATGCTGCTCGAGGAGTTGAGATTCATGAGATGGATGATGTTGTTGAACCTGCTGCTAAGGTTGTTGAAGAAGGAAGGACAGTTGTTGATGAAGCTGTTGCAACTAGACCTGATGATGCTGGGAGAAGTGCAGATGCTGTTGAAGATGTTGTTGCAAACCTTGCAACAATTTATATCCAGGAAGCAGAGGAAGGGGAGTTGTATGGAGATCTGCCAGATATTTCTGCCAAAGTTTGAGTTGATTAAGAGACTAGAGGAAGCACAATTTATGGGGGAGCTTAGTGCAAGATAATTGTGGCTGCAACTGTATATTTTATACAGTGATCTCAAAGTTCCTTATTGTGTAACTCTAAGTACTCTTGTTTTATTTATGCTTTTGATTAGTTTGCTCTGATAGTAAGTTTTGATTTCTGAAAAATAATATTATATTAGTTGTTAGGTTATTATATTAGAATTGATAGGATCTATTTCAGTAATTTCTATTGAAAGTTGTAATTTGAATGTGTAAACACTATGTTACTCATTTTATTTATTTTAATGAGCATATATGATGATGTTCATTTGGTTTGAGTGAGCAAATGTTTGTTCATTCTGTTTTTGGTGAAATTAACTTATTGTTATTTCATCTTGATTTTGATGATTCAATTTATAGTTGTTCATCTTGTTTTTTTGGTTGTTTTGCTACAAAAGTGTGAAAAGCTAAGTGTACAATATGATGTTAATCTCTAATGTACATACATCACTGACTTATATATTGAGAAATATATACATCGGGTGTGTTGTAGCAGAAATGTCAAATTGGGGGAGATTGTTAATGTTGTTGGTAGTGAAGTATTCACTATTTACTTTGAAACAACATGAATATGCCATTTCTTCTCATTAACTAACACTTTATAATCAAATGTTGTCTTAGATGTTATAACATGCAGGATGAAGATCTAGAAGGATATACAAGTCTCTGGAATACTCAATGTTGCAGTGAATGTTGCAAGCATTGGTTGCAACATGGGCGGTTACGGGTTCCAGAAGGATCTACAAGGATCTACAAGGACCTACACGATCCAGATTATTCCAGGACGGTTTAGAACGATCTAGATCAGACGGTTGCAGTTGATAAACATCAGAAATAAAGATAAGATCGTGGGATAACATGAGATCATGGAGCGGTTACATGAAGAAGTTATTTTCGGATTGAAGACCTCCATCTATAAATAGAAGCTGAAGTCTTCAGTACCAAGTGTGGAGTAAACGAGTACACCTACTCTAGCATTAATCCTGAGTTCAAAGGTGATAGGACAGTTATTCCAACATTTATGTTATGCCTAGAAGTTTAGTACATCTCGCATAACTTGCGGTCAATCTTATATCCATAGATAGAGAGATCATAGATATATAGTGAGATCAACTTTGACGGTGTATAGTGTTATACACTTAGCCAATTTAGATTTGATAAGTGATATTGAGTCTTGTTTCCGTTGTGAACGATTTAACTCTTCACACAACTTTTGTATCACTAATCTTATTATAGTGAACGTTTCGCCGTAAGGCTATCACAAACTATTTTATATAGTTTGTGTTAAAAAGTATTCCATCTTGTAATTGTGTGTTTAAATTTTCCGCTGTATACGTTTTTATCTCTGGTTTTCCAGATTGTTGTAGTGTATGTTAATACATTCATTACAACATCTTTACTTTTTAACACACGCACGCCTTCAAAAAAAATATAGTTGAGTAGTTTATATGCAAAATTGTCAATAATTTAGTGGGTAGAGTAATTAACCCTTTCCCATGTAGTAATATTGATTTGGATTTCAATTATTAGTTAGGGTAGGTACGTAATTATATGGCGTTGGGTTCGTCGCTGTGGTTGTAGTGATAGTTTTGATTCTTCCTCTAGTCGTTTAGTTACGCACGGAAAGCGTGCCTTCATTAGTTTATCAGTATTACATCTTACACACACATGCACACATGCGTGTGAGAGAGAAGTGGTGTTTGTAAGCTGTCTCTCCTAGGATCTGTTTTAAGAAGGTTTCGGAAAGATCATCGTCCCCCCCTTCGCCCCTACTCTAACGTTAAGGAATAACGTCATTATTTTATTTTTATTTTCATTTTCATTTTTATTTTTATTTTCATTTTTCCTTTTGTTTTCAAAATTAAACGTCATTTTCAGTTTTATTTCGCCTATCCTAAATAATATATACTCCTCCCGTTCTATCATTATTTGCACACTAATTTTATTTTTGTGTTTTAACGAGCGAGTTGTTTATAAGTATTTGAAATAATAAAATAACTTTTAAAGTAGTATTTAATAGATCCATCTCTCCTCGATTATAAAATGACTTAAAAATTACTTTATCATTTTAAATACTAATAAAAAAACCCGCTCGCTAAAACACGAGAAAACAGTAAAAGTGCGAATAATGGTGGGATGAAGGGAGTATTTACCAACTATATTTTTCAAGTCGAATAATTTTTAGTTGCGAAATTCTCGAGTAGCACTATATATATTAGATGATGAATTACAATTTAAAACACTTGTCATATTATCCATGTGCTCTAATTTGATTCGAGTATTTATTTATGGTTTTACAATTAGATCACAAATTAGCATATATTAACATTCATCATTTTCAAAATTATAACGCGGTCATATCCATTTTTAATCCTTCTCATCCTGAGATGATCTCACGTAAAACACATTCTTTTTATTTATAAACGGTTATTATTATGTGGACGATACATATGTTTCATATATAGATCTCATAATTTTATAGTAAAAAATTATACGCCCTTATTGTCTTTTCAATTTGATTTTGGATTTTTTTCTGTACTACCATGCAGGACATTGTCCTTTAGTATTTTATTATGTTATATCGTACAACATGTTAAATTATGTGGCACGACACATTAAAGCACCAATGAACACTGTCGTTTTTGGCAGCATAAATAAAATTCGATTTTGATACAATTCTTTTATGTAAAACAAAACTGAAATATGTAATGAGAAATGTTAGTTTAATGAAAAAAATAAATTATTATTCCATGCAAAAGAAAGTATTAATGTGTAGATTTGAACAATTTTAATATTTTTGCTATATACAACTGATACATTAATTTCATTACATAAACTAATACTTTTCAACTGCATTTTTTTTTTATAATTTGTGATAAATATGAAAAGAATTTCTCGGGATGATTTTTTTTTTAATGGAAACTGAGTTAAATTACACCATACACAATTCAATCGATACACTTTAGTGTTTCATATTTTATAAAGAATATATGTGAAAAATGGAATCGACTTTGTAGAGTTTGGTGCATTGGGACAAAAAGTGAGTCCAAGAGACAATATCGGCAACATGATTTAACAGAGCAGTTTGAAAGAGGTTTTGAATTTTTATAGCATATATGAAGTGCCTCTAGATCGATGCAACATGTGAGATCGATATTCCCCTACCTAAGTCTAGCTTATAAATTATGCCATGTGGGCATGAGATAGTGCAAAGCCGAGCCGTAGGAATAAATGACCAAAATATACAAAGCAACTATCACGAGAGTGGCATAAATACATCAAAAAAAGAAATGAATTTTATTCGTTAATTAATTAAATTGAAAGACAACACACTAAAATATTGGAGGGTCCTATCTCCATGTCAGCCGCTGAATCATAATGCATGATAGAGAGAGAAGGGGAGAAATGTTGTTCCTATAGTCTCTCTTCCAGAATTTAAGAAAGCATTTTCTCTTCGGACATTTTAATATTGGGACTTGAAGCTCACACTTCTACCCCAGATTCAACAGTACTTATCCCTTAATTTTGCCTTTTAATTTTTCTTTAGAAACTATTAACATGAATTTATAATAATTTAAATATTTTTTTAATTTAGTTAATATGGTTATTTCATACTATTATGATTTTCAACTTCATGCATATGATTATTTTCTAACAATTTAGTGTGACAAAAAATTCCGACTTATTAGAAATGAGTTGTATTTAAAGAATTCGAAAAAAAATGAGAGTTTTATGATCTTGCCAAAATTTTAAAATGAGAATGTAAATTCTTTGGCGCAACGAGCTTAGCGATTATTTACACACACATGTGTGAATAATTTATGTTGTGACCATTTCGGGCCACAGGTCGGATCCGGCCGGAAGAAAGCCGGAAAAGGCAAGAAGATACCCAGAGGTCGGGCCCGACCTGGCCGGTCTGTATCCTATCTCAGCGGGCTCCGACCACGAGTTTCCGACCTCCCGGAAACCTGCTTGGGACGCCCATCCACGTTCCTCACAGCCACTTTGAAGTCCGGCCGTGGCCGGACCGGCCCGGCCAAGACCAGTGAAGTCCAGCGGAGGTCGCCTGGGCGCGACCAACCGGCTGGAAGAATCTCCGACCTCACTGTCCGCCAGGAGGCCGACCTCCGATCTCTCAAGGCCCCCCGCCGGCAAGAGAGATCTGGAGCACGTGATAGAATCAAGCGAGACCCTCCCCCAAGGAGGAAAAAGGCCGCCTCCGTACTCAGAGACTCAGAGAATATTCCATCCAAATGAGGAAATTCGCCAGAGAATCGTCCTTTTTGGACACGCATCAACACCCTAGTGGCCGGCCACCTGCAAGCCCTGACATATCAGAGCCCGCGCGTCCTCAGAGGCGGGAGACATTTAATGCACCTGTCCCCCAAGAGGCCGGAAATGACCTACATACCCCTGTAGTGAGAAAACTATAAATACCCCAACATTTGTAATGTAAATTAGGTTCAATCTCTCTCAATATAATCAATACACATACTCATTCAAGTCCAGGGACTTACAACCCCTGGCAATTCTTGGTGTTCTTGTGCATTTATTGTCTTTCTTCATTCAAGCATTCATTCTAGCATTTAAGAACCCAATCATTTGATGTTTTTACCAAAGCTCTTATAAATAGCCAATTAATCCCAGCAACATATATTTGGTAAACAACATTTGGCGCTAGAAGGAGGGTATTCTAACCCATCAAACTCATATTTTCTTCACCTCTCTTTGAAGAACACTCACTTTTCTTCAAAGCTTCATATCCTCAAGTCTTCAAGTCTTAAAACCACAAACTCCTTCTCTCCTGAAAGCAATGGATCCCCAGAGATCATCCCATGCCCACGGGAAAGCCACACGCATGGCCTCCCCGATTCGTTTTCCGGAGGAACCCCTCCCAGCCGAGGGCCGGGGTTTCCTTACTCCTGACCAGGCCAGGTCAGGAAGACGCCGCCAGGCGGAAGAGGTGAGGGGGTGCCTGAGCACCACCTCTGCCTCCAAAAAGAAGGCCCAAGCTCACGCTCTCAAGGGTAAGACGAAAGCCAGAGAGCACCAGGGCGAAAGCCAGTGTCGGGCGAACTCCATCTCCATCCGTTCTCGAGGCTCCGCCCATCCGGTTTTTGACCGTTTGGGCACGACCGACCCGTCATGGTATCCGAGCCGCATTTCCAGTTACGACACTGGGTACGGTGACACTGAGTCCGTCTCCAACTCTGGGAGCACGGCCCAAATGCCCCACATGAGGGCAGCCGAGGTCAGCCTGACCCCGGCAAACTCCGCCAGGCGTAAACTAAGCTTCGCCCAAAGCGGGCTTTTGGGACGCGGAGTCCCCCGTGCGGCCGTTTTCGACCGAATCGGCCCCCTAGCCGACGGAGGCGACCAACTGGTCGAAACCCCCAATCCTGAATTCGCCAAGATGCAAAAGCAACTTGACGAAATGAAGGCGCTCCTCGAAGCGCAAGGCCAAACTAAGGCCCGGCCAGTCGCCAGCGAGCCTCTGGCGGTCGATATTGAGCTCGCGCCGGTCCAGCTCAAAATCGTCCCCCCGCCGACCCCTCTCTACGAGGGGAAAACAGATCCGGAGACTCATCTGAGCAAGTTCTGAATCTACATGACCGGACGTGGCGCAACCGACGCCACAAAGTGCAGGCTCTTCCCACTCACCCTGGGCGACCTCGCCCACAGATGGTACGTGTCCCTTCCGGCACGGTCCATTGACTCGTTTGCCACTTTAAGCGCCCAATTCTCATCATACTTTGCGGCCAAAATTGCCCGGCCGGAAAGTTGGCATCGCCTGATGCGGATCCGCCAAGAGAAAGAAGAGTCCGACGAGGACTACGTGGCCAGAGTGAACGAGGTCATGCTGACCGGCGAGACGGTAAGCGATCAACTGGCGTTGCATGCAACTCTGGGGGGCTTCCACGACCGGTCTCCTATGTTCAAACATCTCACCAAGGATTTCCCTAAGACCTACGCCGAATTCCGCGCCTGAGCCGACGATTACCTGGCTCGGAGGAAGCTTCTGGCACTAAGGTTAGGGGAGTCCGAGCCGACCCCAAAGGAGACGGAGGCGGCAGCCCAAGCCTCCCCAAGAGCGGCCCTAAGGCCAGAAGAGTGGCAAAACCGCCCGGTAACTTCAAGTCCTTCGAGGACGTCGAGGTTCACCTAACCCAGGCCATGAGGCAGTCCCCCGCGCATATCTTCAATGCGATTCAGCACCGGGACGTGCTTCCCAGGCCGAGGCCCTATTCTGGAGTCCGGTCCCGGCTGGACCCTAAAAAGTTATGCGCCTATCACGACTCTATTGGCCATAATACGAGCCAGTGTCGTGATCTCCTCAAGCAGCTTTGGAAGCTGTTTGACGAAGGGCGTCTGAACGACCTCCTTCAGAGGCCAGCTGGCCGGCAGGACCAACAGCAGCAGCAGCAGCCCCAGCGCCACCCTCGGAGAAACGAGGAAGGCGGCCGGCCTCTCAGGCCGGTCGCAGCTTTGGAGGAAGATGATGACAAGGATGACCTCCTCCCACCCATGAATCCCGGCGGTCGGGTCAACATGATCCAGGCCGGCGGAGGGAACCTAGGCGGCCTCACCCCCATCTCGACGCAGTCCAACCGGAAGCAAAAAGCAGAGGTCCGGGCGGCGACCAACGTCAACTTGGTCACGCCCCCAGAACCAAAGATTCACAAGAGTTTGGAGATAACTTTCTCCAACCAAGACATGACCGGGGTGTTGTTCCCGAAGGGCGATGCGTTGGTGATTGCCGCCCAGATCCTGGGCAAAGAGGTTCAGCGTATATTGGTCGACAATGGGTGTTTTTGCAATATCATCTTCAAAACGGCCCTAGACCAGCTCGGAGACCTCGTCAACTTCATCAGGCCAATCGACCTTCAACTGAAGGGATTTGGGGACGCAACGGTCGCTGCGTATGGGAGGATAAAGCTCTCCGTAGAACTCATCTGCTGCTACAACGAGGAGGTCAGGATAACTAGGCCATTAGATTTTATAATTGTAGATCAGCCAAGCTCATATAATGGCTTTCTGGGTAGGCCCTTTTTAGAAGTTTTTGAAGTCGTTGCTTCCTCCTACTATTACTGTATCAAATTTCCCACCCCCGAGGGGGTGGTCGGCACCGTTAAGGGTGACCAGGCAATGGCTAGAAGGTGTTTGAACTATTCCAACTCTCATTTATTTTCAATTAGCAACGACCAAACACCGGACGGGCCACACCCCGACTCTAAAACGGCCACTCCGGCGGCAGAACCAATCACGGAGGTCGGATCCACATCCGCCGACCCCCGGCCTATACAGATCGACGATCCCGAGCTAAGGATCGGTTTCGAACCACCCGAGCTCGATCTCGACCCCAGATTCGATTCTTCCGACCTTCGGAGCTATGAACAAGCTACGGCCTTAGAGGAATTGGAACACATTCCAGTCGACCCCTCAAGGCCGGAATTGGAAGTTCTGATCGGCTCTCGCATACCGACCGAAATGCGGGGGGAAGTGATCGAATTCCTCAAAGCTAACGTTGGGGTCTTCGCCTGGTCTCACCAAGACATGGTCGGGATAGACCCAAAACACGCATGCCATCGTCTAAAGATTGACTCCAACAAAAGGTCGGTCCATCAGAAAAGAAGGAAGTTCGGCCTGGAAAAGTACGAAGCTTTGGCTGAAGAAGTCAAGAAGTTGCTAGACAACAAGCTGATCGAGCAAGCCCGGGACGAGCCCCAATGGGTCGCAAATGCCGTCCTGGTCAAAAAGACGAACAATGCCTGGAGGCTATGTATAGACTTCACCGACCTCAACGCAGCATGCCCAAAGGATCACTTTCCGATGCCGCACATCGACCACCTGGTGGATGGCACGGTCGGTCACGAGATGATGTCCTTCATGGACGCTTTCGCCGGCTACCATCAAATCCCCATGGCCGTCGAAGACATCAAGCACACCTCATTCCACACGGAGAAGAACATATTCTCTTGGCTCCGGATGCCTTTCGGTCTGATCAACGCCGGCGCGACCTACCAACGCCTAGTCAACAAGATGTTTGCAGATCAGATCGGGAAGACCATGGAGGTCTACATCGACGACATTGTGGTGAAAAGCTTGAGGAAGGAAGACCATCTCAGGGATCTTGAAGAGACTTTCAAGATCCTCAAGGCCTACAATATGAAGCTAAACCCAAAGAAATGCAACTTTGGGGTGGAGGCCGGCAAATTCTTGGGGCACATCGTCAGCCAGCGCGGGATCGAGGCCAACCCGGCCAAGATCAAGGCCGTCCTAGATATGCAAGAGCCCAGGACGATCAAACAAGTGCAGCGCCTGACCGGATGCCTCGCCTCTCTCAACAGATTCATAGCCCGGCTCGGAGATAAAAGTAAGCCTTTCTTCTCGACTATTAAAAATGGCAAATTTTCTTGGAATAGGGAAAGTCAAGTAGCCTTTGCGAATCTAAAGGACTACCTGGCAAACCCACAAATCTTAGTCAAGCCAGTCCCAGGGGAGAAGCTTTACTTATATCTTGCGGCCTCCGAGGTCGCACTAAGCGCGGTACTAGTCCGGGCGGATGGTCAGAACCACCTTCCGATCTACTTCGTAAGTCAAGCCCTACACGATGCCGAGCTCAGGTACACTCCGCTCGAAAAATTAGCATACGCTCTGGTCATGAGCGTAAGGAAGCTAAGGCCTTATTTCTTCGACCACCAAGTAGAGGTCCTCGCCACTCTACCCCTGAGGCAAGTCCTACACCGGCCAGACACCAGCGGCAGGTTGTTGAAGTGGTCGTTAGAGATAGCTCAGTACGGGGTCTCGTACGCCCCGAGGACGGCCATCAAGGGTCAGGCCCTGACCGACTTCATAGTAGAATTAACCTTCCCACCCAAGTTCACAAGAATCAACCACCCCCCGTGGAAACTCTATGTGGACGGATCGTCAACCAATACTTGTGCCGGGGCCGGTATCGTCCTGATCGGCCCGGAGTGCCAAAATTTCACCCATGCAGTCCGCTTCAGCTTCCCGGCCACCAACAACGAGACCGAGTATGAGGCTCTGGTCGGGGGCCTTGAACTCGCGATCACCATCGGAGTTTGCCGACTGCACGTTTTTATGGACTCCCTACTCGTGGTCAACCAAATCAAAGGTGAATACGAGGCCCGGGGAGAGCAGATGATGAAGTACCTCGACCTGGTTACAACCTTATGCGAGAAATTTCATCAAGTTTTCATTGAGCAGATCCCAAGGGAGCATAACACCCAGGCCGACGCTCTTTCCAAACTTGCAACCGCGGAGGGAGCTGCCGACCTCGCCAATATTCAACTTTCCACGCTCGGAACACCCACGGTCATCCGAGCACATGTGGCGACCGTTCTGAGCACGGAAGAAAATTGGATGACGCCGATCGTAAAGTATCTCAAGACCGGCGGGCTCCCCGAAGATAGAACTCGGGCACGGCAACTACAACTCCGGTCATCAAGGTACACCCTCATCGATGATCTTTTATATAAAAGAAGCTTTACCCTCCCACTCCTAAAATGCATCACCCCGGAGCAAGGCCGGATCATTCTGGCCGAAATCCACGAGGGGGTATGTGGAAATCATGCCGGAGGCCGGGCCCTAGCCCACAAAGTGATCAGACAAGGATATTTCTGGCCAACCTTGAACAAGGACGCCGTCAACTTCGCGAGGTCGTGCCACAAATATCAAGTCTTGGGACCCAATATCAAACTGTCCCCCGAGCAGCTCTCTTCCATGTATAGCCCTTGGCCTTTTGCCCAGTGGGGCATCAACTTGATCGGACCGATGCCCACTGTGCCTGTGGGCCACAAATTCGCCGTCGTGGCCGTCGACTATTTCACAAAGTGGGCCAAGGCCGAACCACTCAACAAGATCAGCCAGACTCAAATCATCAGGTTCATTTGGAAAAACATCATCTGCCGTTTCGGCCTACCTCAAGTGATCATCTCCGACAATGGGAAACAGTTTGACGGTCTCCAGATGATTCAGTTTTGTGAAAGATGGAATATCAAGAAGGTTTTCTCTACCCCCCACCACCCGCAAACGAACGGCCAGGTAGAGGCCGTAAACAAGATCCTCAAGCACACTATCAAAGCCAAGCTTGAGGACAAGAAGGGGAAGTGGGCAGCCGAGCTGCCAGATGTACTCTGGTCGTATCGAACGACCACAAGGAACTCAACGGGCGAAACACCTTTCGCTTTAGCTTTCGGGACCGAGGCCGTCATTCCTTCGGAGGTCTCCCTACCAAGCCACCGGACGGCCCAGACGATCACCGAAGACAATGACACCGCCCAGATGATCGATTTGGACATGTTGGAGGAAAGGAGACTCAATTCCGACCTCCGAAATGCGGCCTACAAGAAGAAATCCGAAAAAAATTTCAACTCCAAAGTGAAGGCCAGACAATTCCAGGTCGGGGACCTCGTCCTCAAGAAGGTTCAAGTACCAAAAGGGATATTCGGCCCGAACTGGGAGGGTCCATTCAGGATATCCAAATGGCTCTCCAAGGGAGCTTACGAGCTGGAACTCATGGATGGAACTCTGGACCAATACCCCTGGAATGCAATTCACTTGAAGAAATACTACCAATGATTTTGTACCATGTATTCAAAGTTCTTATCAATACAAGGCTCTTCGCACAGCTCAATCTATTTCCAAGCACCGGGCTCAGTTCAAAAGCATATGCCGGCCGAATCGAGGTCGGCATATCACACTTGAGCCCGGAAAAGCCACTTAAGGCCATCCAAAAACCGAGCCCAGTTCAAAAGCATACGCCGACCGTATCGAGGTCGGCGTATCACACTTGAGCTCGGAAAGGCCACCCTAGCCACCTTAAAAGCTGAGCTCGGTTCAAAAGCGTATGCCGACCGTATTGAGGTCGGCATATCACACTTGAGCTCGGCAAGGCAACCAAGGCAATTCCTGGAACCGGGCTCAGTTCAAAAGCATATGCCGACCGTATCGAGGTCGGCATATCACACTCGAGCCCGGGTCAAAATCTCATTCATACTTATGAAAATTTACTTTGATATATAAGAAAGCAAGTGAGCAGTAACAAAACGATGAAGTTCAAGCAAAAACTGAATTTTATAAAGTCAAAACCGGTTTGAAAGCCGGGAAGAAGTACAACGATTTAAAACAAGATAAACCCGGTCGTAAGCCGGTTACATTCAGAAAAGCAGTATGAAAAATCTAAGGCAGTTTGAGTTCAAGGGCCGCCTTCCCCGACCGCCGGGCTTGCCTGCCCTCCGGTCCCAGCCACATAGTCGGCCACTTCATCAACCAAGGCCTCCACCACAGCCCCATCTCCGCCCGGTGCCTGGGGGCCCTCCGGAGGGACATCCTCCTCCTCCTCCTCTTCTTCTTCTTCATCACCGGCCGGAGGATTCTCGCCATGTTTGAACAGCCTGTGCCGATGGGGAAACCATGAGAGGTCCACCCCGTGGTCGGTCTCGAGGTCGAGGAAAGGGAACCAGAAGCCATCGCTGACCGGGTTCTTGGCAGCATACTCCCGGAAGTAGTCCTCCTGGGGTTTGGTATCGAGATTGGCCTGGCGCCCTACCCAGATCATGCTAGCGGCTGCCACGTAGAAGCAGAACTCGGAGAACAGCGCTGGGTTCGCGGTCGGATCCGCGGGATCATACGCCGGCCAGTTCAGTGCGGCGGCCAGATCTTCATTCTTCTTCTCGAGCTCTTTCTCCATCTCGGTCTGCCGGGCCAAAGCCTGGTCGGCATCCCCTCGGGCCCGGTGCGCCTCCAACCGCAGATCGGCGTTGGCATCTTCCATCTCAGAGACCCGGTTCCGAGTACCTTCCAGGGCTTTGAAGGCCATTTCCGCCCGGCCCAGGGCATCGTCCTTTTCCTTCAGAACGACCTCCATTTGACCGACCGCGCCATCTCTTTCCTTCTTGAGCTGGGCGACTTCGCTCTCTAGCCCGGCCTTCTCCTCCCGGGCGCGGGTCAGGGCGCTCTCGGACCTCCGGAGCGACCTGGAGATCTCGGAGAGCTCGTTCTCCATCGTGTTGACCACGATGGCCGCCTGACTGATCAGCGCGACTCCAGTCCGGCCCGCGTACGATCGGAAAATCTGGCACTGTACGATCAAAATCCAAGTTAATAAAAAAAATATATACATATATATAATAAAATAAATACAGGTCGGGACCCGGTCACTTACCCGTCAATTTTATATGACGAGAAAACTGGAAGAATCGGCCGGAAATTCAGGCTTCTCGAGTCCGGAGGACGGCTTGATTCCTTTCCGAGACCGGCAGTGATAAGATCCGCTCTCGGACGACCGCGAAGTCGAAATTCAATTCTCGATCGGAGGGGCAAGGATAACCTGCGAAAGAAAGTAAAGATTAGATCAGTACTTTTAATTCAAGGGCAAGCTAAAGATTCCTTACTAGGATTTTTAGGGCGGATGTCGGTCGGAACGTCGATCTCCTCTCCGTCAGGGTACCCGGTTTTCCATGCTCCACCAACAAAGAACCACTTCTTCCGATTGTTCCGGCCTTTACTGGGCAGGCCGGTCACCAGTTTCTGCCCTTTCGTCTGAATGTAGACTTCGCCGGTCCCACTCCTCTCGCTCTGGATTCGATAGAGATAAGTCATCTCCCCAGGGTTCGGCATCCGGTAGAGTCGATTTCTGCCAAATAAGGTCATGACGCTCAATATTATCATCCAGGCGTTCGGCAGCAGCTGGATGGGCGCCTGATTCCAGAAGTTCAATAAGTACGATACGGCCGGATGGAGGGGGAAGCGAAGCCCGAACTCCATCATATCCTGGGTCACGGCCACCATCCCACGCGGAGGCTGGTCCACCCGTTCATTCGGCTCGGGGGCGTAGAGATGGACGTCAAGAGGTATCTCCCATCCGACCCGGGCCTCGTCGAGTTGGCACTGAGACATTTTACTCTGTACTTGGCTAATGGTCCATCTACGGGACTCCTCCAAATTGGCTATCCGAATGGTGGCCGGATCGCGAACGGTCGGCCCGCGCGGAAAGTGATCCAGATACTCCTCATAGTCGAAGGAGAGAGACTCGACCTCATCCTTCCTCTCCACATATTCCGACCACAGACGAAAGGCCTGTCTGACCTGGTCTCGCCGATCTTGGCTGACACTCCGTACAACGGCGGCCGACCTCTCAACCTCCTCAGAATCAGACCCCGAGGCCTCTCCCGCACTCCCGAGCTTTTCTTTAATCATCTCGGCCGCGAGATTTTTGAGGAGCAAGTTAGTGGCCCGATCGTCGCCCTCGCCTCGGCCACCTTCTTCATCGTCTTCCTCCAGGAGGTCGTCCAGTGGATCCCTATCCCCCACGGGTCGGGCCGCCTCTCCACCCTGGGATCGTTCCGTAGCCAAAGGAACTCCCTCCCGGGCACCTTCACCCAGTAGTCCTGGGCGTGGGAATAGGGCATCTAAACCATCGTCATTGTGCGCCTATATCGAGCCCGCCAGACGGGAAGGAGAGGCGCCACTCCCACCGCGAGAGCTTCCTCCCTTGTCAAAAAGGCGCCGATTGGCACCACCACCTTCTCCACCGCTAGAGGAGGCGCCATCTCTCTGTCCGGGCGGAGGACCCGCCCACTGTCGCACCATTGTATAAACAAAAAGAGTTGAGATTCGAAAATTTGAAATTTACCTTCAAAACACCTATCGCCGCCGTGCAAAGCTTGTTGCCGCCGTGAGAAGTTCGCCGGAAATCGCCAAAGAGCAGCTCCAAATCGCGAAAGAGTAAAAACCTTTGGGAATAGAATGACTCCCCTATTTATAGGGAATGGGTGAGGGCCTATTTCGAAATAAAATCCTAGGTTTAGGGACATAGGCGCAAGAATTTGAAGAGACGGTTTTGGCGTCAGACGCCTCGTACATCGCACGCATTAAATGAGCGAGATTCGAGGAGATCAAATCATGTCACGCATGTCAGCTTTCAATGCGCGTAATCCGAGGCGTCGCCTGACGTCATGCGCACCTTTTTAGGCAAAATAAGTACAACACACGTCCTTCCAGTCATCGCATAGCCGTAGGCCGGTCTCCGACCACCCCGGGCAGATCGAGGCCGGCACCAACACAAAACGGCAAACGACCACCTCGCCCCTCACTAACTTTGAGTGACGAGCTGGGGGTAATTGTTGTGACCATTTCGGGCCACAGGTCGGATCCGGCCGGAAGAAAGCCGGAAAAGGCAAGAAGATACCCAGAGGTCGGGCCCGACCTGGCCGGTCTGTATCCGATCTCAGCGGGCTCCGACCACGAGTTTCCGACCTCGAAAGCGAGGCCGGAAACCTGCTTGGGACGCCCATCCACGTTCCTCACAGCCACTTTGAAGTCCGGCCGTGGCCGGACCGGCCCGGCCAAGACCAGTGAAGTCCAGCGGAGGTCGCCTGGGCGCGACCAACCGGATGGAAGAATCTCCGACCTCACTGTCCGCCAGGAGGCCGGCCTCCGATCTCTCAAGGCCCCCGGTCGGCAAGAGAGATCTGGAGCACGTGATAGAATCAAGCGAGACCCTCCCCCAAGGAGGAAAAAGGCCGCCTCCGTACTCAGAGACTCAGAGAATATTCCATCCAAATGAGGAAATTCGCCAGAGAATCGTCCTTTTTGGACACGCGTCAACACCCTAGTGGCCGGCCACCTGCAAGCCCTGACATATCAGAGCCCGCGCGTCCTCAGAGGCGGGAGACATTTAATGCACCTGTCCCCCAAGAGGCCGAAAATGACCTACATACCCCTGTAGTGAGAAAACTATAAATACCCCAACATTTGTAATGTAAATTAGGTTCAATCTCTCTCAATATAATCAATACACATACTCATTCAAGTCCAGAGACTTACAACCCCTGACAATTCTTGGTGTTCTTGGTGTTCTTGTGCATTTATTGTCTTTCTTCATTCAAGCATTCATTCTAGCATTTAAGAACCCAATCATTTGATGTTTTTACCAAAGCTCTTATAAATATCCAATTAATCCCAACAACATATATTTGGTAAACAACAATTTCTAATGTGTTTTTTCCTTATTCAAATGCTCTTGATAACTTTCTCGGTGATTACCTATATATCCTTAGATTATAACCACGGGAAAAAATTACCTTCTTAGTATGAGTAATACTAATTAAACTTTTAACATATTTTCAACACAAAAGCACAATAATCTTTCCATTACGATTGGAAATTTGATTATCTGAAAATCCCAACAATTTTCCCCTCAAACCAAGGTCACTGAATCTTTCAGTTGATCCGTTGATTCAACTAGAGCCTTTGTCCTAATCATATTTACTACTTCCATATTCAATCTTACGTAAGTCTCTCCACACAGTCTGTTGCTGCAAGTCGCTTCTAAGCTCAGTCTTATTTGTTTATTTATTGTATTGCATGGTTTAAAACATTATGAATTGTTCCCAAGCTACTAACGTCTCTACACTGCACTGTATGTGTCTTACGCATGGTCAATGACGGATCCAAACATTTAAATTTGGGGATACAAATTAAGATCAACTATTCTCGGATAACAGTTGTGGGATATAACGAGATCAACCAGAAATGAATTATTCCCTCCGTCCACTAAAAGTATGCTCATTGACTTTTGACAGATTTTAAATAAAAACGTAGATAAAATATGTAAAATAAGTATTTTAGTGCTTTGTGAGATCCAATATTGAATTAAGTGGTTGTTTATACAATGTAAACTCAACGACATGTGAAATAATTAAGTGATGATTGGATGGTAAAAAAAAGAAGATTGTTGTAAAATACAGTTAGATAGAGTATACTTTTAATGAGCCCTATAATCTATTGATATTGATAAGTATGGTGGAATTTATTTGACTTTAAATTTCGAACATAAATTAATTAATCATCACTCTTTAACTTTATGTCATTTTTCCAGCAAATTAAAAATAAGAAAAAAGATTTATGCAGCGCGAACTTGTTAACAACACGAATATCCAGCGATGGATTTAGGGAGTGTGGTTGTGATCGAACGCCCTGGATATTGTTTTTTTTTTTTTTCATTTTATATATAATTTCTTTTACTTAGATTTTTTATTTATTTATTATTTTTTTTTATCAAGGGTTCGCCTCTCTTGTATTGAGACTTTGCAGTATATTATATTTTGAAGTCTCCTTCGAAATAAAATTTAGATCCTTACAAACATCACACAAAATTGTATGGACTGTTTCATGAAATGAGTTCCTTTCACCATTAAAAAGCTGAATTAAAAAGTAATACTAATAATTTTTTCATAAATACTTTTCTTCTTTTTTGAAGTATTAATATTTAATCCTCAAAGTATTACTTTTACTTGAAAATAAACGGGGCTCATCCAGTAAATTAAAATGTCACACAAAACTTACTTAATTTACTAACATAAAATTTGTATGAAACAATCTTATACACAAAATATTATACTTTTATACATTTAATTACATAATAATTTTAAACGTGAGTATTATAGAAATTTGTAATAGTATCACATCTCGCTCAATCTCATACACAACTTTCCCAACCAATATACATATGTTTTCGAATAAACTTTAATTCATGTCTTTCTTCGGATAATGAGCCCTCTCTTTTCCCAACTCTACACTCGCAGTACGTAGGCATGATATAATAAAATATATAAATATAATAATAGTGTGAAAAAAAATTCATGAGTATTAGGAGTAGTATTTAATTTGAAAATAAATTTATTTAACTAATATCTGAAAAATCAGGCTTCCTAGGCAAGACATGTAACAGGAAGTTGGATTAATGTCCCACAAATTGGGCAACATAGGATATGGAGAACAGCCACAAAAATTGAAAAAGATAGCTAGATTATAATCATAAGCGTGGGAAACTAGAAGCCATATAACTTTTTTGCATTATTATGAGTGAGTATCTAACTCCATCATCTAAATAATCAGTTGTGTATCTTTCTCATATTATTACTCATCATTCTCCTATTGTTAATTTTACTTTCACTGTCCCTACTTCTTTTACTCTAATCCATCCAAATTTAATCAATGCCCTAGCCCCTTTTCTTTTTACACCACCATCTCCACCTCAAAAGATAAAGATATATAAGTATCAAATTATATAAAACCCTTTTAATAATCACAAAATTTTCATGCATACTTCTTTATTTCTGATAAAGCTTTTACTCTTTTAAAATTGGCTTTCCCTCGCTCCGGAAAGGAAAAAGGCTAACATGATCAGTCTAATTATTTAAGAGAAGAAATTAAGATTCATTAAGAGGGTTTTTTTTTTTTTTTTTTTTTTTTTTTTTTTTAATTTTGGTTTTCTTGTATCATTATTGGAAAGAAAAAAAGCTGCTTCATACTGTAGATTTTTCTTGAAATTTCTTATGGGTCTATGTTAAGTTTGGTGAGATGATATTTAATCTTCTCTATGTAAGAATGACATCGAGGTGTTAAATTAGTCCTAATTAGCTCTCAATTTATTCCAATTCATATGTAAAAAGTGTTCGAAACACATTTTTTTTAAAAAAAATTATAATACAAAGATGAATTTAATTCACTCATTTTATTTTTAATACCAACACACCAATATCAACATATTTAAGTATGAAATTTTGAGTCAGTCTTCGGCTAGGGAAAGTTGTTCACAGTAATGAAACTGAATTTATTTAATAATATCGTAAATTTCATTCAATAATATATATTCTTCACACAATTCAACATGTTTGTTTGAAGAAAATTACTCTGTATTAATTTATAAAAAAATGTTACTATTAAATAAGAGTATGTCTTGTATGAAACCGTCTCATGACATGAGACAATGAGAATAAGTACACCACAAAATATCTTCAATTTGAAGAGGAGTTTAGAGAGGGCTTTGGAGAGGGGAAGGGCTTTAGAGGGGGCTTTGGAGAGGGTTTTTAGCCCTCTCCAAAGTGCTGGTCGTTAGCATATTAGTAAGGGCAAAAGTGAGTCCTCTCTAAATAGAGAGGGCTTTAGAGAGGGTTCTGACACCATCTTTTTAGAGAGGGCTTAGGGCCCTCTCCAAATTAGTGAGGGCGGGGCCCTCTCTAAAGCCCTCTCTAAAGTTGCAGGTTTGACTCCCTCGGTTCTGCTGAAATTAACGAGGGCGAGGGGGCCCTCTCCAATTTGGTGACCATTTTGGTGAGGGCAGGCCCCTCGCCAATTTTTTCCAAAAAAAAAATTTGTGGGCACCCGGATTCGAACCCCGCGACACTGGGGCACCACGAGCATGTCCTTGGGAATCATCAGCATCTCTTTGGCGAACCAATGAATTAGGATCATATGTGCCTGTTCTGAGAAGCTCAGTGAATAAAGCAGGGTTGTGAGTGGGATTGTCAATGGAATTACGACGACGATTGCGAGCGCTGGAAGCACTGGGACCTGAAGGAGCACGAAACTGAGGAGTGGGAACGGGAAAACCACTGGTGCCCTGCATCCCTAATAGGGAATTAAAACCCAACTGTTGGGAACCACCGGTTCCCTGCCACCCCTGTGGAGCAAAACCCCACTGTTGGGAACCACCGGTTCCCTGCATCCCCTGCTGTTGGGAACCAAGCATTCCCTGCCCCAGCATAGAAGTAGCACCTGTCGACTGGGAACCACCGATTCCCTGGAATAGCCCTAGAAATTGGCTCACCTGGCTCCATTGACTCTGCATGGTGTTTATAATCTCTTGTTGGGCTGCCACCTGTCTAGCCAACTCCTCACGTCGCAACCTTTCATTTTGGAGCTCACGCTCATGTGCCTCCAAGCGCTCAGCGTCAATTTGAGAGTAGCCGCCGAAACTGGTGCCCCTAGAGCTCCCGCCTGGGCCAGATTGAATGCGCCCCATTTGCGCCATTTGACCCAAGCCCTTGTATTTCCCGTGGCTATAGGTCACCTCACTCGTATAAAACTGGCTGGCTTGTCGAACTCGCTCTAGCTCGTCCGCCTCCTCGGCTATCTCATTCAGGATGCGCTGATGAACACGTTCCTGACATATAAATATTTTGGATAAACAACGTTAATTCAAGCACTTACAAGTAATTAAGTTGTATGTTGGATAAAAAAAAACGTAAATTCAAGCACTTACAAGTAAGGCTTCCATTTCCTCATATGTTTCTCCCTTCTTGTGAAAGCGCTTTACGAGCTCCCATGCACCTGGGAGGCGTCCATGCTGCTTGTACTGGTAATATTGAATATTTTTTGTTAATTATTATAATTAAGTTATTATATATGATGAACTAATGTAATTAAAATATAAATTTGTTAAATATGCAAAAAAATACTTACAAATTCATATGAATAATCTGCGGCTCCTTTTGAACCGCCTTTGTGCATAGCCCCTTTTGATGCACGATTTTTACGGCACTGATCGCTTTTGGCTTTTACGTCAGGCCGATTCCAGTAATCTTTCAGTGCCAACCACACCTTGTTGTCCCACGGGGGCACCCTTCCTTTCTTGGCATGTAACGTCTTCCATTTGTTGAGGTGATCTGAATATCGTTGGCTTGCCTTCCGCGTAAATAGCTCCTTTACATGCTGCGTATTAAACCTCCGCTGATCCCAGATAACATCCCTCTAACAAATTAAACATTAATTGATTAAATATAGGTAATTAATAATATACTGAACGATATACTTAAATTAATCAAACGAATATATATATACCTGAAAGGTTTCCCACCACCTTTCTTTTCTATCATCACTGACTGCAGCCCAATTAAATCCGCCCAATTCCATGTTCCGGGACATGATGTTCCGGATTATCCTTGAGCACTTATTAGATGGCACCAACCTGTAAATTAAATTAAAAGAGTGTTACACATGTACATATATATATATATAAATCAAAGATAAAGAGATATAACATACTGATCCTGAAACACCTCGATCTGTAATTGGGTGGTTGGTGGACCATGGTTTCTGAGCTCGGCCTCGAGGGCATTCAATGAACTATTATCCCCTCCTTCAGTAGACTCATGGTCCCCTCCTTCAGTAGACTCATCAGCAGTACTGGAAGGTGGGTCATCTTTATTTGTCTCCATCGAAGGAACCGATACTTGATACCCCTGCTCTTGATTGTCTTCATAATCATTATCACGAAGAGACCTGGAGCCTGATCTCCCGCTCCCACTGTTAAATAATCGGCCAATACGCTTCCCGATGCCTTTGCCAGTCATCTGTAAGTTAAACAAATTAAATATATAAATATGAATAATAATCTAATTAAAACAATTACGTACGTATATCATGAAACAATTAATACAATTACGTACGTACACAACTAATTAATAATTAAACAAACTAATACTATATACATAAACAAGTAATACTTAATAATTACACAACTGATACTAAACAATAAGACAACTAATACTAAACAATAAGACAACTAATATTACACAACTAATACTAATATATAAAAATTAGTTTCACAATTATATTCTAATCTGAAGTATCATAATCTTCTTCCTCTTCTTCTTCCTCCTCTTCTTCATCTCCTTCTTCTTCAATTTCTTCATCTTCTCCTTCTTCTTCTTCTTCTTCTTCTTCTTCATCTTCATCTTCTTCTTCTTCTTCTTCAACAAGTGCACCGTTCAAATCTGCCAAAATGACAGGATCATTATCTATTTGCACATTCATTTGGGGCGGTATGTCTTCCTCTTGCAATGGGGGAAGCTCCGGTGCGATATTTCTATCAAACTCCACTAAGGATCTCGGCTTGGTGGTGCAAACAGCCCACCAATCTCGGCCCCGCACGGATCCAGGGTACTTGCAATAATAAACTTGGCTAGCTTGACTTGCTAGCACGAATGGATCATACCGACCGTATCGTCCAATCGGATTAACGTCCACGAGTTTATAATTGGGATGTATTCTTGTTCCCGCTGGCACACTTGGATCAAACCACTCACACTTGAACAACACTACTTTTTTTTCAGTAAGTCCCGGATACTCCAATACCACCACCTCCTCGAGTATCCCGTAGAAGTCATTTTCATTTGAATCGTAGTTTGTTCCCTTAATGCAAACTCCACTGTTCATAGTGGCTTTAGATGCGCCATAAGCTCGTGTGTGAAATTTGAAACCATTCACGTAATATCCAGGGTACGTGGTGACACTACTAAGAGGACTGCTCGCAAGATTGCGTATAGACTCATCTGAAAAGCGATTGGTCTTCACCTATATATTATTGACGAGATACTTATTAGGATTGTGTATATAATTTTTTATACTATAGTATATTAACTGAAGTCTGCAACTATTTCACTTACAAGTTGATCAAACCACGATGCGAATTGTTGTTGAAGAACTTCATCTTTTTGAGCATTCGATAGATTCAGTTGAACGATATGCAGGTTCTCATAAAACATACTACAATTGTAAATATCGATGAGAACTTGCGATTGTAAATATCAATTAATGCATATTATTGAATCAACTTACGTAACATACGGTTGCACCTCGTTGCAATTCAATAGCACGTACGTATGAGCTGTTCGTTTCTCCAAGTCTACAAACGATCTTCTACCTCTCTTTCCAAGTGTATTACCAGGAGGCACAAATATCGAGAGACTACCTGCCACTGATCGTGGGACTTCACGAGGTACATTGTGAGGTCTATTTTGTCGCCTCGTCAACACATGTTTCTCAAAGTAATGGGAATAAAATATTGAAGCTTCTTTTGTTAAATAGGCATTTGCAATTGAAGCTTCCACATGTGCCTTGTTGCCCACACTTAACTTCAAATTATGAAGATACCTAATTCGATTGAATGGATAAGTATAATTGTCTAATAATAAAGATTATCGAACAATTAAATGAGTTAATATAAATTATGTACCTCTCGAATGGATACATCCATCTATATTGTACTGGACCAGCAATCTTTGCTTCATATGCAAGATGGACAGGTAGATGCTCCATCGAATTAAAGAAGCTGGGTGGAAAAATACGTTCCAACTTGCACAAGATCACTGGGATATCATTGTCCAACCGAGTCATGTTTTCTACCGTAATGGTCCTCGATGTTAACTCCTTAAAGAACAAACTAATCTCAGTGATAGCTTTCCAAATGTTAGGCGGCAGAATCTCACGGAAGGCAATTGGGAGTAATCTTTGCATAAAAACGTGACAATCATGACTCTTCATCCCAAACATCTTCAATTTCTTCCAGTCTACACATCGAGACAAATTTGACACATAGTCATCGGGGAATTTCAACTGATCTACCCACTTTAACACCATATCCTTCTGTTTCTTATCAAGGGAATAACTAGCTTTGGAGTACTTTCCTGTGACTAGACATTTCTGTAGTGAGGGTCGACGACAGTATTCATTAAGTTCATCCCTGGATTTAGTCGTGTCCTTTGTTTTCCCTTCGACATTCATCACCGTGTAAAACAGATTATCAAACACATTTTTTTCGATGTGCATCACATCCAAATTGTGTCTGATCAACAATGTGCTCCAATACGGCAAATCCCAGAAAATACTTTTCTTCTTCCAACCACAGTCTAAACCTTTGTTGTGAGCATCAACACCCACTTCCGTTACTTTCATCAATCCAGTCCAATCAATCTGCTGGAGGAGCTGAACATCTGTACGAATGGGAGGTGGATCGTCCTCAACTACTACATTCTTTCTGAATGCAGTTTTATTCCTTCGGTACGGATGATGTCTCTCTAAGAACTTACGATGGTTGTCAAACCAAGACTGCTTGCGACTGAGCTTTAGAGTGAAAGCATCAGTATACTCTGCACAGTATGGACAAGCAAGCCTTCCAGCTGTGCTCCATCCAGACAACATCGAGTAGGCTGGAAAGTCACTGATGGTCCAGATTAGTGCAGCCCGCATCGTAAAATTATGCTTTGTAGCAACATCATACGTTACCACTCCATGTTCCCATAGAAATATCAAGTCACGGATCAGTGGTTGTAAAAATACATCCAATTTATCCTTTGGATTTTTTGGACCGGGCACCAGAACCGTCAGAAACATGAATTGATCCTTCATGCACAACCATGGGGGTAGATTGTACGGTGTCACTATCACTGGCCATGATGAGTACTGTTTCCCATGCGCCCCGAACGGTTGAAAACCGTCAGTGCTCAAGCCCAATCTCACGTTCCGAATTTCTAAAGCAAATTCAGGATGTGACTGGTCTAAGTGCTTCCAAGCCTGCGAGTCTGCAGGGTGACGCATAACGCCGGAGTGGTCATTAGAGCAACGTGCATGCCATGTCATATCATTCGCAGTAGCATTCGATTGATACAATCTTTGCAATCGAGGAATGATAGGAAAATAGAACATTTCCTTGAAAGGACGGTTCTTTTTCAATCGACCATTTGCATCACGTCTAACAGGTTTGAACCGTGGCAGACTGCAAAACTTACAACATTCAAGTTCACTGTCTGCACCCCAATATAGCATGCAGTTCTGTGCACAACAATGAATCCTCTCCACCGGAAGACCCATCTCACTCATCAGCTGTTTGCTATCAGAAAATTTCTTCGGCACCAAACTATTTGGACAAAGATCACGAATCGCCTGAACCATTTGATTATAGCCCCTTTCAGACATCCTATTTTCAGTTTTAATGTTCAACAATAGGGCATTGTATGACAACTGTGAGTGTGTTTCGCAACCAGGAAATATATCCTGATTCGCTGCATTAAGCATGTTATAAAAATGTGCAGCATGCTCATTAGGGGGTTCCTCATTAGGGGGCTCATCATCCATATTTAAGTGGGGACCAAAAGTTAAATCTGTCATCATGTCGTGGCACGAGCTAGATCCAAATGTCTTATCAACCCGCGGCCCATGTGAAGTCGATGCAGACGCATGATCATCGTATAGACCCCATATTTCCTCACCGTGATCAATCCAATTACAATAATTGGGCATGAACCCATTTGTATACAAATGTGCTCTCACAGAATCAGGTTCATGATACATCTTGTTCCTACATCTAAATTTGTTGCAGGGACACCTAATCTTTCCCTCAATATTCATCCCATTACTAATGGCGAAATCTATAAATGACTGGAGTCCGTTGTAAAAATCGGGAGATATAATACCATTAATCGATCTTGGACCATACATCCAACTAAAACGGCTAGAATAATCCATATCATCAACCTGTTTTACATATACGAATTAATTAATATTCAAAAGTCTAATTAATAATTTTATTCCAACCAAAACATTAATTAATTTATTTATAATTCCTAAAAATTTCGGCAGAGTTTCGTTTAATTTTATCGTGCTCCCCAATTAATCAAGATCCTACGTGCATCCATTTCCGACTTAATCAATTAAAATTAATTAAGTCGGAACGCACTAATATCTACAACAAGCAACCAATTCATCAACATCCATCCCTCCACTCCAACGTAATTAATTAAACTAATTAATACTATATATACACAAATAAGATAAATAAACATGCTAAATAATTAATTAAACAACTAATACTACACATAAATAAGATAAATAAAGCTAATTACCCTAAATTAAGCTAGGAAACAAGCAATAATATCCACGAGTTTAGACGTATTAGCTAGTTTAGACGTATAAGCTAGGAAACTAATACTATATACATAAACAACTAATACTAAATAATACACAACTAATACTAAATATGCATGCGCACAATATACAAACCACTACACATTTAAAAAACTAATACGAAACAATAAGACAACTAATACTAAACAATAAGACAACTAATACTAAACAATTACACAACTAATACTAAACAATTAAATAAACTAATAATAAATACATAAACAACTAATACTAAACAATTACACAACTAATACTAATTAATCAATATACTAATACTAAACAATATTGAAATAAATAATTCAACAAGCTTAATACTAATTAAATAGTTAATTAAAAAAAAAACTAACCGTATAAATATACTTGTGAACGGAGAACGAACACCGGACGGCGAAGTTGCAACCCCCTCTTCTTCCTCCACTTTTTTCTCCTTTTCTTTCTTCTCTTTTTCCTCCTCTCCTCCTCTTTCGTTTTTGAGCAGAATGTGGAAATGGGAAAATGCTGAAGGAGTTTCGAATTTGTGCTGAGATGGGTAGGTGGGGGTAAATGTTTTGGAATTAACGAGGGTCAAAGCCCTCGCCAAATGCCACTTCCGCGGCCCCCCATGCGCTGACACACGCGCAGAACGGTCATGTTTGATCTGAAAATTAACGAGGGCGAAGGCCCTCACTAATTCTGACAGCGCCTAATTAACGAGGGCGATGGCCCTCTCTAATTTTGATGAGGGTGCTCCCCTCTCTAATACCCTCGTTTTGTGCTCCCCTCTCTAATGCCCTCTCCAAATAGTGAGGGCTCCACTCCCCTCACTAATTGCCCTCTCCAAATGAATGTTTTTTTGTAGTGGTATAATTAGGGCATTGACTCATTAACACTTTGGTAGGGTATGTGTTAATTGTATTGTCTCATGGCATGAGACGGTCTCATACAAGTTTTTGTCATTAAATAAATATTATTATATTATTAAATAAATGTAATTATGTTACTGAATATTTCAGATTCAAACTATGAACAACTTTCTTTTTATATTTCACTTCATAGCACTATATCACTTAATTATAAAATGTAGCATCTACAAAATCCAATGAACTCTCTCAATCCTACGAATGTAAATACTCCACTAATACCAAAGGTGGGGCCCAGAAGGGAGTTTCGCTATTTTTTTTCTTCATAAATTTGAATATTAATTATTAAAGAGGTTAGCCCAGGTGAAAGGAAAAAATAGGAAGGACAGGAATGGTAAATAAGTAGGTGTATTTATATATAGGCAGGAAAAGAGAGAAAGAAGCGTATATGTTTTTATTGAAGTTGGAGAATATTACTGAACAAACAGAAGAGAAGAAGAGAAGAGAAGAGAAAGAAGGAGAAAATGTGGTGACTCAATCAACACAACAGGCTTTAAATCCCATCACGTAATTCGAAGTGTGGCTTTTCCTTATACAACGTGCAAACGAAGCAGCAGAAACACATGATCGATGTATATATATATTGGGGATTCGTAAATGTATGTGCGTGTCTCTGTGTGTGTGAGAGAAAGAGAGAGAGAGAGAGAGATTAATTTGGTGCCATTAAAGAACAAGAGCAAACCTACAAAATGTTGTAAACAAACACACTTCTTTGACGTGAAGTCATGATTCTTCTTCATCTTTTTTTTTCTTTATTCAATTATTTATTTCACTATTCATCATCTCTCATCTATTTTTTGTCTTGGAAAGGAGAGACTATTTTGACTATGATGACTATTTTGCCCCTGGGTTAATTTGCATGAAACACACATATATATGTATAAACCCTTTTTTTTTTTATGAGTGAAATTTGTGTATGCGGTGCAAGTGATGCACTTTTAATACTCTTTAATATAAATATTTAAAATAATTAATACTTGCTCAGTGAACAATTAATTAATAATATTAAAAATACACTTTAATTACACAATGCAACTGTTATTTATAAAATTTTGTTTTTTTTTTTTAATTACACATCATCACAATAAAATTGATGGGGTTACATCGAATAGTTTATAAATCGTGATGTTATACAAAAAAAATTATGAAATTGCCTATCACATAGAAAGACAAAAGCGTAACCAAAATGGAAGATAAAGTATTGTACATGTGTACTGTATACTGAAAATACTAGTATATTTTTTGTAAAAAAAAAAAATTAATACATTTACTTTAAAAATTAATATTATTATTTGTAAAAACTAATATTAGGTTTACAAAATATACATAATACCTCCTCAAAATAGAAATAGTGAAAATTTTGAATCTAGGATTAAGAATTGTAAATAACAAATGCTTCTCACTACTAAATATAATATTCTTACTTTATGTAGTAAAATTAGGGAAGTGATGGCTTACAAAGTAGTTTGTCACTGTAAAGCTATTTTACACTAATTACAACTATATCTCGATTAAACCCTCTATTACAAGGCAATTAAATAATTGCACAATAATGGGCCTGACCCATTATGGCATCAATGTGATCGTATAGTGATTGATGAATCATGAAATTTATACTATATATATTTTTGCTTAAGAATTAAAATGGTTACTTATCCCCAAAAATGACAGAAAAGGAAAGAAATTCTTCCATAGAAGAATACAAAACTCTATATCCAGTTTAGATAGAGAGTGGCAATCCAACGAAGCAGATAGTCCAGCAAAACAGCAGTAATGCAGTATCAGTGTTTAAAAGATGAAAGACAAACAAAAAAGAAGAAAAAAGTTTTTTTCCCAAAAAAAGGACAATGAAAAGGAAATCAAGGGTGCCACCGTCAATTCCCCCTCCCCCCTCTCGTGCGTGATTTTTCAAGTGTGTGCGGTCCGGGGATCAACGAATTACTTAATTTAGTACACACAAAACAAAAATTATTTAATTTAGTACACACAAAACAAAATAAAACCAAATCGAAAAGGTAAAAACTTAAGTAAATCTGGATTTATGTGAGTTTATTTTTTTCCGGATAAATATTACTGTTATGCATATATAAAAAGTCATTCACGTAATTTTTTTTCTTCTATATATCACTGTTATACATATACACTATCTTTATTGTGCATATAAAGTGTTCTATTTTAAAATAAAATCGTGACACTTTGTAAACATAATAGCACACTTTGTACGTTTACTAATGATATTTAAAAAAAATCACATGAATTCGAATTCATAAAATACCGAGAATTAATAAATAAATAAATATATAAGCAATACTACGTAGGTATAAATAATAATAAAAAAAAGGGTATATAGTGGGGGTTGTCACGGGTTTGTCTTGAAAGGCCCTTATTTCACAGTTTTAGACAGACAGACACATATTCCTCTCTCACTACAACATACCCGAGGCCTTCTTCGTAAATATAAAAATTTCATCTACCCCTTCTCTTCTCTTCTCTATACATTTACAAATTCCTTCACTCGCTCTTTCTTTCTTACTGCAAACCCTCTCATTTTCCTCATCAACATTTCTTCCATCTTCTTTCTATTCCATGGCTTTAATGCTGGATAACTGCGAAGGCATTCTATTATCCCTAGACTCACAGAAATCAGTCCCGGCCCCATTTCTGACCAAAACGTATCAGCTGGTCGACGATCCCGCCACCGACCACGTCGTTTCCTGGGGCGAAGACGACGCCACCTTCGTCGTCTGGCGCCCGCCGGAGTTCGCCCGCGACCTCCTCCCTAACTACTTTAAGCACAACAATTTCTCCAGCTTCGTCCGCCAGCTTAATACTTATGTGAGTTTTTTACTATATAATTCTTTTTTCTAGATAAAAAAAAAAGTATCTTTAAATGCATGAAATAATGTTTTTATTTTGTTCAATGAAATTAGGGTTTCAGAAAAATTGTGCCGGATAGATGGGAGTTCGCGAATGAGTTTTTCAAAAAAGGGGAGAAACATTTGCTCTGCGAGATCCACCGGAGAAAAACCACTCAGCCGCAAGTGGCGCTCAACCACCACCACCACCACCCGAGCTTCTTCCCCTACCCGGGTCGGGTCAGCATATCCCCACCCGATTCGGACGAGCAACCCAACACGTGGATCGACTCGCCCCCTCCCCTCTCCTCGCCCGCCGTTATTAGCGGCGGCAGCGGCACCTCATTCACCGCCCTCTCCGAGGACAACGAAAGGCTGAGAAGAAACAACACGATGCTGATGTCAGAGCTGGCGCATATGCGGAAACTCTACAACGATATCATTTATTTCGTTCAGAATCACGTGAAGCCCGTGGCGCCGAGCAATTCGTACCACTCCTCGCTATTCCTCTGCAACGCGTCGCCGCCTTCCGCCGCGGCCGTGAACGGCGGATCGAAGCCGCTGGGCCACCTGATTGGGTATAACCACCAGTCGCAAAACCCTAGAAAAGGTAACGGGTTTTTCGGTTCGTTGAACCTGGAGTCGTCGTCCCCGAGCAAAACCGCCCAGAGCAGCGTTACGGTTATCGAACACAACGAAAACTGCCGAACCAAACTCTTCGGCGTGCCTCTTTCTTCCAAGAAAAGATTACACCCGGAATACAATTCTAATTCGACTGAGGGAATTAACAAAACGCGATTGGTCCTAGAAAAGGACGATTTAGGATTGAATCTCATGATTTAATCCGGTCGTCGAATTCAATGTTTTTTTAGTCTGTTTTGATTTTAGAAGTTAATGCGCACAAGGTGTTTGTGTAATTGCGTGTGTGTAAATACCATCTCGTTTAATTAATTACCGGCGTTGATGATGATGACGTCATTTTATGATCTCTATTTTTATTAATTTAATTTTTGCCACTTTCTCTATCTTCAACTTTCAGTGCTGCGGCATTCAAGTGCTATTGGGTTCTCTTCTTCTTGCTTGCGTTTTTTTTTTTGTGTTATTAATATTATTATTTTCGCAGTGTTTTCTGAATGTTTGGAGTCAGATAATTTAATGCAAAACTTCAGATAGAGACAGATGGGCAGGGGGGGGGTGAGAGAGAGAAGAGCCAAAGCTGAAAGCTTTTCATTTGTTCAGTTGAAGTGAGAAGAAAACACAGAAAAGGGTGCAGGCTGAGGCTGGTGCTAAAATTTCTTGTTTTTTTTTGTTTTCTGGGACTTGTCCCTCATCAAGGCATTAATGTATCATACGTACCTCTATGACATATTATTCGTACCACATCTCAATTAATTTTTTTTTTTTTTTTTTTTTTGAATTAATCCATCAATATTACATTTAATTGATCTCACTTAATTCAGTATAGGTAATTTAATTTTTTTTATTCTAGCGAAATTCATGAATTGTGAAGACTTAATTGCATATAATTTTTTTAATCTAATCCATAATATGAACAAAATTTCAATTAAAAAAAATTGCAATTTGAACAAATGGAGAAGACTCACTTCTACTTGAAAATGATGATTAATTATTCATTGTCATCTGAATTTTTTTAAATATGTTATAAGATCAATTATTTGTTATCAATAGGTAACACATTATTTTTCGAGCAGGAGCAAATCTGCTTGGTGGTTCAAATTGTAAAAAAGAACAAGAAATTTATTTACCAAAACTCAAAATTTAGATTAGAGAGCCATTTGGGAAAAAAAAAATTTGTGAATGACGCTTTTTTCTTTTCGATAGCTAAAATATTTCATTAATTAAAGAAGTTGGAAATCAATCAGTATTGAATGACAAATAAAAAATGGGGAATGAAACCCCTAAGGCGACTCAAGATTAGGACTAGACTACAGAAAATGATTTCTGATTAAAAAAAAAAAATTACGCAAAATGATCAAATTCACGAGTATAAATTGAATTTGAATAACATATATTTTCACTTTTGAATTAAATAACGGAAATATTAACTAACTTGGGATTTCGCGAATTGTGTAGTACTAAGGAGTAATTATTGGCATGATTATGACTAAATGTATAGATGTGATTATTAATTAAGGAATGAAACATAATCATCATCAACACTGTTATAATTAATGGATAATTAAGATCTCCATTTCCTCGATTTTAAGAAACTGTAGCTTCTGGCACTTAAAACTTAAAAGTGAGGAAACGAACAGAGAGATGAGAACAAAAACGAATGTTTTTTTTAGATATTGTAAATATTATAATAGTAAGTCTTTAAAAAATGGCAAAAGTTATTCCGTGAAAGCGATGTGAGGGAAGAAACTGCCCCAAAGATGATGTTTCAAATGTTTCTGTCAAAACTTCCTACGCATTTTCTTTATACTACTATTTCAGCTTTCAACATCTTTGGATCCCTCTTCCATTTTTTTTAATTATTTCTTACTAAAAATATTAATTGTATACGTACACTTTTATAGTTTTTAATAGAAAAGTTTGACTGATCTGCATTTTCTGCTATGTTCCATTTACTTCTCTTGACAGTAAATGTTGATTTAAAATAAATAAATTTCCATATATAGATCCAGATTCGTGCAAACATTTAAATACAAGCATAAGTCAAACAGGTCATGAGGTTAATCAAATTACATCTATTTTTTACTAATTATTGATAAATTTTGTATTGTATCATATCAAGTAAGTATCTAAAATTAAGTGAGTAGCACAATTAATATATTCAATAAAAAAATTATATTATTCAATAAAAACAACTATTGTTAAATAAAAATAATTATATATTATTAAAAAACAATTAATTTTATTTAAAAATATTTGTCATAATATAAACCAGTATGGTGTATCATATGTGACACTTCTCATACAAATTTTTGTGCATGCATAGGAATATAAGTTATGAGTAGGTCTTATGTGAGATTGTCTAATGACATTAGATGGTGGGATGAAGTATACATTAAATACGACGCATTAATACTTTGATATGAATAAATGTTAAATTTGTACTGTCTCATATCATGGGACGATCTCACGCAACTTTTTGTCAAAACTTATATATACCCAAAAATTTAGATAGAGAAATTTAACCGCCTCTCAAATTTATGGGAAGAGTGTAGTAGTAATTTTTTTTTATATACATATGTATATGCATATGCTTTTTTCAATAAATACGTACTCAAATCAATTGATCCAAAAATCAAAGTAAGAATAATTAATGTTAGAATAGAAAATCTTGGTCGTGGGATGATACGATCCCACATAAAAACAAAGAATAATTTATTATAACTATCTTTTTAAATCCTCACCCTAGCTAGTTTATCTACACTTAACCCTTCCTTTTCTTGGTTCAATTCTTATAGAGCCTTTTTCTTGTCTTCTTTTGCGGTCTTGGCACGTGACCAGAAGTTGCACGTTCACTGTGTACACAATACAGGATACAAATATATACATATATTTATATATTATTAGATATTTATATATTTTATTTTTGAGTGAGTTTCCTATATACACACACCATTTGCACGCTGCAATTGGGAACAAGACCATAGTTTTGGAATAAGAATATACTAACACTATTTGGTTACATTCACTGCAAAAAAACATTGTTTTGCGACGGAATTAGCGACGGAAAATCCGTCGCAAACAGTGTTTTGCGACGGTATCTGCGACGGACACGTATCCGTCCCTAAAACAGCCGTAGCTAATTTTTGCGACGGATTTCAACTTCTGTCGCAAATTAACGACGGACAAATCCGTCGCAAAATCGGCGGGTCAGACCCGGCCGGGTCACACAGAATTTGCAACGGACAGTATTCCGTCGCAAATATTTCGGGCCAGACCCGTTCGGGTCAACAACATTTGCGACGGCCACATTCCGTCGCAAATGTTTATATATATATATATTTTTTCTGTTATAATTTGCGACGGGTTGTTTTCCGTCGCAAAATTCAATATTTGCGACGGAATTTGGCCGTCGCAAATTACCGAGCCTATACAAAAAAAAAGTGGCTCGCGTGGTTCGAGCCCGGGCACCCGAGGCGGCCGGGGCGGGCGCGGACCACTGGGCCAACCGACCCATCTCTTTTTATATGCGGCTCACCTTCTATATTAGTCTTATTAGGCCTTGAAAAATTAATCTATTTTTTACGTCCAAGGGGAATCGAACACGGGACCTCTTGTGCAAGAGGGGAGGGCGCGCGCCACTAGGGCACAAGCTACTTTCGTTTATTTTTATGCAATTAAATGTATATGTATTCAAATTAAGTCTTTTTTTTTTATAATTCACCAAATTAATTTCTTTTCGTATCTAAGTTGTTTATTAAAATATTTTGCCCAACTATTTTTTTTATTTTGTAAAATTATTTATTTCGACTCCCGCTAAAATTTATAATTCGTTCATTTGTACGCAATTAATTGTATATGTATCCAAATTGACTCGTTTTTTTTTCTACAATTCACCAAATTAATTCATTTTCGTTTCTAACTTATTTTTATAAATATTGGGGCCATTTAATTTTTATTATTTCTGTAAAATTATTTATTTCGACTCCCGCTTAAATTTATAATTCGTTCATTTGTACGCAATTAATTGTATATGTATCCAAATTGACTCGTTTTTTTTCTACAATTCACCAAATTAATTCATTTTCGTTTCTAACTTATTTTTATAAATATTGGGGCCATTTAATTTTTATTATTTCTGTTAAATTATTTATTTTGACTCCCGCTTAAATTTATAATTCGTTCATTTGTACGCAATTAATTGTATATGTATCCAAATTGACTCTTTTTTTTTCTACAAATCACCAAATTAATTCATTTTCGTTTCTAACTTGTTTTTATAAATATTGGGGCCATTTAATTTTTATTATTTCTGTAAACCTATTTATTTCGACTCCCGCTTAAATTTATAATTCGTTCATTTGTACGCAATTAATTGTGTATGTATCCAAATTGACTCATTTTTTTTCTACAATTCACCAAATTAATTCATTTTCGTTTCTAACTTGTTTTTATAAATATTGGGGCCATTTAATTTTTATTATTTCTGTAAAATTTATTTATTTCGACTCCCGCTTAAATTTATAATTCGTTCATTTGTACGCAATTAATTGTGTATGTATCTAAATTGACTCATTTTTTTTCTACAATTCACCAAATTAATTCATTTTCGTTTCTAACTTGTTTTTATAAATATTGGGGCCATTTAATTTTTATTATTTCTGTAAATTTATTTATTTCGACTCCCGCTTAAATTTATAATTCGTTCATTTGTACGCAATTAATTGTGTATGTATCCAAATTGACTCGTTTTTTTTTCATAATTCACCAAATTAATTCATTTTCGTTTTTCACTTGTTATATATACAATAATTTAGTAATTCTAATCGTCGTCTTCTTCCTCGTCATCCTCATCATCATCTTCATCCTCTTCCTCATCTTCATCCTCTTTCTCTTCCTCTTCCTATTTCTCTTCTTCTTCCTCCCCACCGCGCTCTTGTCCATCACCCTCATGATCACTTTCAATCATTATCATTTCTGGATTTGCAGCAAGTAAGTCGACAAAAATATTCACACCTGCTTGATCAACCTCTGTTTGAGCCTCTTGTATCTCTGTTTGAAATGGATCTGTTGGTTCTACACCGTCTTTGTTTGACGGATTAGAAACTTCAACCAGTGATCTTGCCTTTACTTTGCAAACTGCTCAAGTTGGGCCTACTTGATCCGGGGTATTTGCAATAATATACCTGAGATGCTTGCGTTGCAAAAATATAAGGATCGTATGCCGCCGGAAACTTCTTTCCGGTGTTGATATCAACAATCTTGTAGTTTTTATCGACTCTTGTTCCTTGGTTCCCTGGATCATACCATTCACACAAGAACAACACTATCGTCCTGCTCGGCCAACCCGGATATTCTATTTCAACTACTTCTTGCAGCACTCCATAGTAATCGATGGGTTCTTCGTTGTAGTTTGCACCGATAATGCAAACACCACTGTTTGTAGTCGATTTCGTTGAAGCATACGCTTCAGTATGAAATTTGTATCCATTTGCGTAATATCCGTGGTATGATACCACACTACGTAGTGGTCTTTTGCTCAGAGCTTCAAGATGTGGGTTGTTATTAAGTAGGCCATTTTGTCCCTGTAAATATTAAATTATCATGTATAAAAATAATAACATATTTGTTATAAGGTAAAAATCATATAATTATGTGGTACTCACGTAACGTTGGAACCAAAACATAAAACCATTGCGGATGGATTGAAAAATTGTTGCATCTGTGATGTCTGGTTCTACTTGACGCTTATACTCACAGAACATGCTTATATATCAGAAAAAAAGAAATTAATTACTTTTCAGATATCAACAGTATACATATTGTAAAAAACTCAACTACAAAATTAAATTACTTACTCTATATACGATTGGACTTCAGGACAATTCATCAAAACATATGAATGTATTGTTTCCTCTTCAATACTGCCCCTGAACGGTCGTTTGGTGCCCTTACCCATTGGTCGACCCGGATGCAAAAATACAGATAACATACCTTCAACATCACGAAGGGGATGGTCTACTCCACGACCATCGTAGTTGCGAGGCACATTTCTGATTCTGGTTTGAACTTGATCGCCGAAGTAGTAAGAACAAAATGCTCCAACCTCTTCAGTAAGGTATGCATTAACAATTGATGCTTCGATGTGGGCCGCATTAAAAATATTGAGCTTTAAATTGTGCAAATACCTAAAACATTCTTGTGTAAGAAAATTTATTCAGTATTGATCTTAAAAGTCGATTTAAAAAATGGTATAGAATTACCTCTCAAAAGGGTACATCCATCGATACTGTACGGAACCAGCAATTGAGGCTTCATACGCTAAGTGTACGGGTAAGTGCTCCATCGAGTCGAAGAAGCTGGGTGGAAAAATCCGCTCAAGTTTGCATAGAATAACAGGGATCTCCTCATCCAAACGCCTCATGTCCTCAACTGTAATCGTTGATGCCGTTAGGTGTCTGAAAAAGAGACTTAATTCCGTGATGACACTCCATACATTCTTGGGAAGTGAGTACCGAAATGCAATAGGTAAGAGTCGTTGCATGAACACGTGACAATCATGACTCTTTATTCCAGACACCTTTCCGGTTTCAGTGTCAACTCTGTCTCCCAAATTCGACACATAATTGTCAGGGAAGCTCAACTCTTTCACCCACTTACACAAATTCTTCCTTTCTGCTTTACTAATTGTGTAAGAGGTCTGGGGATATGTCTTGTCTGCTCATCCTTGTGTAAGGAAGCACGAGAACAGAAGAGCCTCAACTCATCTCTGGATTTTGAAGTGTCTTTGGTCTTCCCTTCAGTAACCACGACCGTATGAAACAAGTTGTCGAAAACATTCTTCTCTATATGCATCACATCCAAATTGTGTCGAATCAACAACTTGCTCCAATAAGGTAAGTCCCAAAAGATACTTCTCTTCTTCCAACCACCCTGGATACGTTTATTGTGCTCCATTGCACCCGCCTCAGTTGTCTTCATCAAATCAGTGACTGTAACCTTATACAACAACGAATCACCTGAAATAATTAATTTATATATGGTTAACTTATATATATGAGACACATAGACATCAGTAGTGATTCAGTACCCAGACACATACCTGATCGAATCCGTGGTCTTGGGCGGCCTACTGCATTTTTACCCTTTAGAAAGTCTGTTTTGTTCCTCCGAAAGGGATGATCAGGAGGAAGAAACTTGCGATGGTTGTCGAACCATGACACTTTTCTACTCAACAGAAGATAGAATGCATCAGAACCGTCCATGCAATACGGGCATGCTAGTTTTCCTGCTGTTGACCACCCAGACAACATAGAAAATGCTGGAAAGTCACTAATGGTCCACAAAAGTGCAGCTCGCATCGTGAAGTTCTGCTTCCTATGAACGTCGTAGGCCTCCACCCCCGTAGACCACAAAGATTTCAACTCTTTAATCAATGGCTGGAGATATACATCCAATTTATGCTTGGGGTTGTGTGGTCCAGGCACCAAGATACTAAGAAATATATGTTGAGGCTTCATGCACAACCAAGGAGGTAGATTGTACGGGGTCAACAGCACAGGCCATAATGAATACTTTTTTCCGTGCATTCCAAATGGGGCAAAACCATCCGTGCACAAGCCTAACCTCACATTTCTCGTCTCCCTTGCAAAATCTGGGAACTCCCTATCAAGATGTTTCCATGCCTCTGAGTCTGCAGGATGCCGCATCTCTCCAGAATTCTCACCAGAACACTCCTCAGCATGTCATGTCATGTCTTTAGCCGTGGCACTGGACTGATACAACCTCTCTAGACGAGGAGTGATGGGAAGGTAATACATTGCCTTATAAGCCTTCAACTGCACTTTCTTCTTACTTTTTGTACGACCAGATGGTTTGTACCGTGGGTGACCACACATCTTGCAATGATCCTCATCCTCATCCTCATCCTCATCCCAAAACAACATGCAACCGTTTGTACAACAATCAATCTTCTCAAAGGGTAGACCCATATCCTTCAAGAGCCTCTTGCTCTGATAGAAATTATCAGGCGCCGTGTTGTCTTCAGGTAGAGCTCGTTTGAACAATTTAGCAAATTGATTGAACACTTTTTGACTGACCTTGCCTTCAGTTTTGATGTTCAACATTTGAGCATTGAATGACAATTGCGTCTCAGTCTCACAACCAGGAAACAACTTTTGATCAACGGTTTTAAGCATATCAAAAAACTTCTTTGACCGATGATTTGGTTCCTCCTCCATAGGTGTTTCATTGAATTGTGGTTGACCACCCAAAACAGATTCTGCAATCATCATCCGATATCTATCAGGTTCATCCTCTATTTGTGGTTCAAATTGAGTATACGGAACATAACTTGAACCACCAACATCAAAATTTCCACCACCGCTCCACCCAGTATACCAATATTCTACGGTTTCGATGTCAACATTCCACCGTTGTTCACCGTGACTGGTCCAGTTGTAATAACGGGGAACAAAACCGGAAATCACAAGATGAGTACTAACCTCATCAACACTCAAGAATCTCATATTTCTGCATCTTCTGTCTTTACACGGACACCTAATATTACCCATACAATCCATACTGCATGGATGTTGTAGTGCAAACTCAATACACTCATCAATTTTATTGCAAAATGCAGAGTTAATGCCTCCTCCTATCATTCTAGGTATTGAGTACATCCAACCACGATCTGGAAATTGCATCTGTTACAGATTAAAAGTAAATATCACGTGAGTTATAAAAAATTGGGCAGAGTTTGCCTAAAAATAAGGATATACAAAATTTTCCTTCACAAAAATCAATCCAACACAACCATATATATCAATCATAGTAAACCAATCAAATAAACAAATATCACACAATTTATCTAATAGTGTACATAAAAATTGAGCAGAGTTTCGACTAAAAATAGGTGTAAATATCACACAAACTAAAATTAACGTACTCATCAAATAAAAATATTTCATCAATAATACCTAAACCCATCAAATAAACATATATCATGCTCATTACCTAATAGTGTACTAAAAAATTGAAACAATAAAAATATGACATTTAAACGGTTAAAAATGTGAAAACGTACGGTGAAGTAGAAGACAATGACAATACGTACGGTGAGGTTGAAGGCAATGACAAATACACCAATTATACGTGAAGAACATATGAAAACCGCATCATTTCTTATTTTTTTCGTGAGTGAAAGTGAAAGGGAAAGAAGAGTGAAAGTGAAAGGGAAGGAAAAGGAAGGGGATTGTTATAAATCTGCACAAATTTGCGACGGACTGATTTTCCGTTGCAAATTCTATATTTTGCGACGGCAATTCCGTCGCAAATACGTTTTGCGACGACCCAGGTCAATTATTGGTCACCAACCCCTCTGACGAGCTTCAACTACTCAATTTTGCGACGGAAAAGTGGCCGTCGCAAATATGAATTTAAAATTTGCGACGGCCATTCCGTCGCAAAACAGACAAATGGGTCATTTTCCGGGTGACTACTTTTAAACGGGTCGTTTTGCGACGGAAAATTCCGTCGCAAATTTCAATTTTGACTTTGCGACGACATATCCGTCGCAAATGAGTAGGAGTACAACGAAGGTGGTGGGCCCTAGGATTTGCGACGGACATTTCCGTCGCAAAACACTAATTGTTGCGACGGAATTTCATATCCGTCGCAAACCGACATTTTTTACGACGGCTTGCCCAAATCCGTCGCAAATACACGAAATTTACGACGGATATTTGGCCGTCGCAAATTTTCCGTCGTTAAAACCGCGTCTTTTTTTAGTGATTATCTAACGTGTTTTTTTGTTAAAGTTAGTACATGCTATGTTTTATTATACATAATTAATACTCTCCCCATATCCAACATTTTTTCATACAAAAGATGGCACAAATATTATGAAAATTGTGTTTTTTGAATAAAGTAGTGGCATATGGGTAAATATGTGTATATTATTGTGAGTGTGCACGCAAATCAATGTTTCATTTTGTGGAGTGTGCAAATAATTTTGGGACGGATGAATAAGGAAAGTGCGCAAATAATAATGGAACGAAGGGAGTACTGTTCTAGTGAAGAAGGACAACAAAAATTATTTTGTATATATATTACCTGACATTATCAAGTTAAAGTTGTTGTTGTGTTTCATTACATAACACTAATATTGTTTGTTTGATTGGGTCGGGTCGTGACTCGCGAGTATCTGAATCTTAGATCTGTGCAATGAGTGTGTATGAGAGTTGATATATTTATATATTAATAATAAGAGATCTAGCAATTAAAATCTTAAAAGAGAAAAAAAAAAGTTGGAAATATAGTGGTGTGTGTATAAAAAGCGAGGAGTATACGGATGATCAGGTAAAGATATGCTTTAAGAAGGTGAATGTTTGCATGTTGCTTAACAGCCCAGTTTTTTGAAAGTTGGGAAAGGAGAAAGGGTGTAATTTTGTATGAATTGATTTTTTCTTGGTTTAGTCTTTTTAGTGCACTTTATTGACATTATATTTGGTATAACACTTTATTGACAATTTAAACATTGATATTATAAATAAGAATATATACCAACTTTATATATATGTACATGTACATCTAGCTAATTAAAGTTTGTTTTATTTTATTTTTCCCTAGACCTTTGCTTTAATGGAAGCTTCAAAACTCTTTTCAATCATTTTCTTTTCCTTTGGCCTTCCTAGAAATTAGGTTATATGATTACCTATGTTATCTTATTATATAATATATATAAATTAATCCATACTCATAATGGGCATACACGAGTTATTATTGATTTTATTTTTACTCTATAATTAACTATATAAAATATATTTGTATTGAGTCAATGCCTTGGTATGAAGTAGATGAATTGTGTAACTCAAATGCTTTTTTAAACAATATTAGTTATTTTTGTGAATAGTTAGTTACAGTAGATCTACTGTAAGTATTCGATGCAAATAATTATACTTATTCACCAAAAATAATTGATGTTATTTAAAATGCATTTAAATTGCATGGTGCACTTGGTGCACAAGAAACTTATTCTTAAATTGTGATGTGAGATGGTAAATTAAATGCATTTTAATTCATTCAATTTGTGAGATGTTCTAAAATAATGCAACGCCTCTTTATGCTAGTATTGCAATCTCTAATAAAATAAAATCCAAAATTAAAATACGAGGAACTAGAAGCTGCGTACTACCTAGGTGCAGTAGCTTGTGTGGCTTTTAAAAATGTGAATAGGATGCCATATTTATTAGACATGTATTCATCGAGTATATAGTAGTACTAGAACTAAATTTTGATTCACGAGGAAATTAACAGCATATTATAACATTTTTTTTACATTAAATAATTATCTATTTAATATGATTTTTTTTTCTTTAGAAAAGAGAGAAAATATACTTGTACATGCAATTGATTATTCACTACGTGCTAATCTTACATTGTGCATGCAGTAGTATATGTGAAAATAAAGATTTGTGTGAGAGATGCCTTGAAAATGTCGAAATCATTTAATCAATTTTTATCCGAAAAAGATAAAGGAATGTTGATTAGATTTAGATCTTATTCGGATCAAATATAGATTCGTCTCACTAAAAAGAACGTCTCATATAAGACCGTTTTAAATAGTAAGGCCTGTAATTATATATGTATCACATTAATTAACACATAAAATACGAATTATTATTTTTGTACGGGACAAGACGAAATTTAAACATCCTAAAAGAGGAAATTTTTGGCAGCGTCATAAAATCAATTACTTGAGATGTAATCGGATTCCAAACGCCAATTGCAATTTATCTCGTCATTTGAGGATATAAAGAAAAAAAAAAGGGAATGAATTACTACTTCACTCTCGGTATTATTCTTACAGCTGAAACGGTACACTTTAAAAAATTATTTTTTGAGTGAAGTAATGATATATGGATAAATATGTGTATATAATTGTGGGTGTACATGTAAATTAATATTTTTTTTTGGAGTGCATGCAAATAATTTTAGAACAATACAAAAAAAACGGGGTTTAACGACGGGAAATTTGCGACGGCCAATTATCCGTCGCAAATTTCGTGTATTTGCGACGGATTTGGGCAGGCCGTCGTAAAAAATGACGGTTTGCGACGGATTTGAAATTCCGTCGCAACAATTAGTGTTTTGTGATGGAAATGTCCGTCGCAAATCCTAGGGCCCACCACCTTCGTTGTACTCCTGCTACATTTGCGACGGATATGCCGTCGCAAAGTCAAAATTGAAATTTGCGACGGCATTTTCCGTCGCAAAACAACCCGTTTAAAAGTAGCCACCCGGAAAACGGCCCATTTGCCTGGTTTGCGACGGAACGGTCGTCGCAAATTTTAAATTCATATTTGCTACGGCCTCTTTTCCGTCGCAAAATTGAGTAGTTGAAGCTCGTCAGAGGGGTTGGTGACCAATAATTGACCCGGGCCGTCGCAAAGCGTATTTGCGACGGAAATGTCGTCGCAAAATATTGAATTTGCGACGGAAAATAAGTCCATCGCAAATTTGTGCAGATTTATAACAGTCCACTTCCTTTTCCTTCCCTTTCACTTTCACTTTCACTCTTCCTTCCCTTTCACTTTCACTCACGAAAAAAATAAGAAATGATGCGGTTTTCATATGTTCTTCACGTATAATTGGTGTATTTGTCATTGCCTTCAACCTCACCGTACGTATTTGTCATTGCCTTCAACTTCACCGTACGTTTTCACATTTTTAACCGTTTAAATGTCATATTTTTATTGTTTCATTTTTTTAGTGCACAATTAGGTAATGAGCATGATATATGTTTATTTGATGGGTTTTAGTATGATTGATGATATATGGTTATATTTGTTGGGTTAATTTTAGTTTGTGTGATATTTATACCTATTTTTAGTCGAAACTCTGCTCAATTTTTCTGTACACTATTAGATAATTGTGTGATATTTGTTTATTTGATTAGTTTACTATGATTGATATATGGTTGTGTTGGATTGATTTTTGTGAAGGAAAAATTTGTATATACCTATTTTTAGGCAAACTCTGCCCAATTTTTTTCAACTCATGTGATATTTACTTTTAATCTGTAACTGATGCAATTTCCAGATCGTGGTTGGATGTGCTCAATACCTAGAATGATAGGAGGAGGTATTAACTCTGTCTTTTGAAATAAAATTGATGAGTTTATTGAGTTTGCACTACAACATCCATGCAGTATGGATTGTATGGGTAATATTAGGTGTCCGTGTAAAGACAAAAGATGCAGAAATATGAGATTCTTGAGTGTTGATGAGGTTAGAACTCATCTTGTAATTTCCAGTTTTGTTCCCCGTTATTACAACTGGACCAGTCACGGTGAACAACGGTGGAATGTTGACATCGAAACCGTTGAATACTTTTATACTGGGTGGAGCGGTGGTGGAAGTTCTTATGTTGGTGGTTCAAGTTATGTTCCGTATACTCAATTTAAACCACAAATAGAGGATGAACCTGATAGATATCGGATGATGATTGCAGAATCTGTTTTGGGTGGTCAACCACAATTCAATGAAACACCTATAGAGGAGGAAACAAATCATCGGTCAAATAAGTTTTTTTATATGCTTAAAACTGTTGATCAAAAGCTCTTTCCTGGTATTGAGACTGAGACGCAGTTGTCATTCAATGCTCAAATGTTGAACATCAAAACTGAATGCAAAGTCAGTCAAAAAGTGTTCAATCAATTTGCTAAATTCTATCAGAGCAAGAGGCTCTTGAAGGATATGGGTCTACCTTTTGAGAAGATTGATTGTTGTACAAACGGTTGCATGTTGTTTTGAGATGAGGATGAGGACCAGTGCAAGATATGTGTTCACCCACGGTACAAACCATCTAGTCGTACAAAAAGTAAGAAGAAAGTGCAGTTGAAGGCTTATAAGGCAATGTATTACCTTCCCATCACTCCTCGTCTAGAGAGGTGGTATCAGTCTAGTGCCACGGCTAAAGACATGACATGGCATGCTGAGGAGTGTTCTGGTGAGAATTCTGGAGAGATGCGGCATCCTGCAGACTCGGAGGCATGAAAACATCTTGATAAGGAGTTTCCAGATTTTGCAGGGGAGACGAGAAATGTGAGGTTAGGCTTGTGCACGGATGAATTTGCTCCATTTGGAATGCACGGAAAAAAGTATTCATTATGGCCTATGCTATTGACCCTGTACAATCTACCTCCTTGGTTGTGCATGAAGCCTCAACATATATTTCTTAGTATCTTAGTGCCTGGACCACACAACCCCAAGCATAAATTGGATGTATATCTCTAGCCACTGATTAAAGAGTTGAAATCTTTGTGGTCTACGGGGGTGGAGGCCTACGACGTTCATAGGAAGCAGAACTTTACGATGCGAGCTGCAATTTTATGGACCATTAGCGACTTTCCAGCATTTTCTATGTTGTCTGGGTGGTCAACAGCAGGAAAACTAGCATGCCCGTATTGCATGGACGATTCTGATGCATTCTATCTTCCATTGAGTAGAAAATTGTCATGGTTCGACAACCATCACAAGTTTCTTCCTCCTGATCATCCCTTTCGGAGGAACAAAACAGACTTTCTAAAGGGTAAAAATGCAGTAGGCCGCCCAAGACCACTGATTCGATCAGGTATGTGTCTGGGTACTGAATCACTACTTATGTCTATGTGTCTCATATAAATAAGTTAACCATATATAAATTAATTATTTTAGGTGATTCGTTGTTGTATGAGGTTACAGTTACTGATTTGATGAAGACAACTGAGGCGGGTGCAATGGAGCACAATAAACGCATCCAGGGTGGTTGGAAGAAGATAAGTATCTTTTGGGACTTACCTTATTGGAGCAAGTTGTTGATTCGACACAATTTGGATGTGATGCATATAGAGAAGAATAATTTCGACAAATCATTTTATACGGTCCTAGGTACTGAAGGGAAGACCAAAGACACTTCAAAATCCAGAGATGGGTTGAGGCTCTTCTGTTCTCGTGCTTCCCTACACAAGGATGAGCAGACAAGAACATATCCCCAGGCCTCTTACACAATTAGTAAAGCAGAAAGGAATAATTTGTGTAAGTGGGTGAAAGAGTTGAGCTTCCCTGACAATTATGTGTCGAATTTGGGAGACAGAGTTGATACGGAAACCGGGAAGGTGTCTGGAATGAAGATTCATGATTGTCACGTGTTCATGCAACGACTCTTACCTATTGCATTTCGGTACTCACTTCCCAAGAATGTATGGAGTGTCATCACGGAATTTAGTCTATTTTTTAGACACTTAAAGGCATCAACGATTACAGTTGAGAACATGAGGCGTATGGATGAGGAGATCCCTGTTATTCTATGCAAACTTGAGCGGATTTTTCCACCCAGCTTCTTCGACTCGATGGAGAACTTACCCGTACACTTAGCGTATGAAGCCTCAATTGCTGGTCCCGTATAGTATCGATGGATGTACCCTTTTGAGAGGTAATTCTATACCATTTTTTAGATCGACTTTTAAGATCAATGCTGAATAAATTTTCTAACACTTCTTATTTTAGGTATTTGCACAACTTAAAGCTCAATATTGGAAATGCGGCCCACATCGAAGCATCAATTGTTAATGCATACCTTACTGAATATTGGAGTTATACGTGAAAGTATGCTTTTACTTTGTATAACTCGTGTATCAAACACTTGTTTATGAGAATAATTCTTTTATCACATTTGCTTTAGTTATGATTGAATGTTGAATTTCTATTGCAAACTGTTCAATATATGGTACTAGTTACATTGTAATTAATGTGGTGATACCCGATCACGGAAGACAACATTAACTGTTTACTTGTAACTAAACGTACATTTTCACGACCTAGGTGGAATTGAACAATCCGCCGTGAAAGGTCGATGTGTAAGGCTCAGATTGGTCTGTCTTGACTAAGAGATTGCACTAGCACATTTAGTATGTGTTGAAGAGGACCTACAGCGAGGATAAATTCTTCTGTTCTGAAAGGTGAAGAATTAGACCTCAGTGGTTGTTGATTTCTTAATCTCCCGTCACTTAAATAGGACCGTGTGTGCTTAATGGTTACTGCTTTGATTCATATTGGGTGAGAATCATTGTGACTTCGAACTTTGTATCTTGGGCAGTAATATTAATCATACGACGGTTGCTAAGATTTAATACGGAGAAACGCGTGCGAGTACGGCTCGTGTGGTTAGTCCCCTTGGTGGGCTCAGAAGTTTTATCGTACCAAATCTTGCAAGTGAAGAATCAGTTTCTTCGGTACGGATAATAATGTTGAGCTGTCTTTACTCCAAGGTGAAATATATTAATTAATTTAGGGCTATTCAGAAGCTTGATTAATTAATGGACTTGATAATCTTAAACGCGGGAAATAATAACTGGGAGCCCATATTATCGTAATATGGATTAAGATGGATAGTGCAATATTAATTTATTAGTGGTAATAATTAATATTAATGGGCTGAATTATATTGGGGCTCAATATTGAAATTCAGAAGTCCATTAGGAGGTCCAATCTTAATTCTCCTTAAAGTCCCCTCAAGTAGCCCATTAAGTAGCCCAATAATGATAAGGTGATTAAAATAAAAAGAAAATAAATATGCTGATTTTTTCTTATATTTTTTGAAAATAGTAATATTAGGAGAGAAAAGATTTTGTTGATTTTCTTGGAAAGATATTATGGAAGATAAGTATTCTTGGAATACAAGATTATCTCATATATTCAAGAAGATCCAAATCTTATGCTTAGATCCTCATAATTTTTGAAAATTACATCCTAAATATGAGAGTGAGATTTTTGTGGAATATTTTATTATGGAGAAAAGAATATATGAGATATATTCAAGATTTCTTAGAGACTAAGAAAAGATTTTCTCCAGGCCCATAAAATATACAATTTTCGGCCACCACCTCTTATAAATAGGGGATGATTATTTCATCCCCAAGTACATAATTTCATGTGTTGGAAAAATCAAGAGCATATATATTTTTCTTTTTCCTTAGTTTATTAAATTACTTGAAAGCATCTCCCACCGGTGATCAAGTAAGGCGAAATGGAAATACTTGAGAAGGCTTTTGGGTTGATAAAGCGAGATCGTGATCGTCCCGTTTATTCAAAGTTCAAGTCTACAAGAGGTACGTAAGTCACATAAATTCTTATTTATTCCGCCTAGATTTTATGTAAATTAATTCAACATGCATGATGATAAATTAGTTGTTGGAATTATTATTTGAATTAATTAGGATTAATTCATGCTAATAATAATTGTATTTAAATTCGTATTTAAATTTCATCCCGAATAGATTCCGGGCACCCCTGTTTTCCCAACAACTGGTATCAGAGCCACGGTTTCGGGCTCTGATCTTTAAATTGGAATTTAAATTGTTAAACATTAAATTGAAATTGGATTGTAGAATTGCTAGATCTTTTTTGCAGGTATCCAATTGTCATGGTTTTAATGTTGTTAATTGCATGCGTGTGAATTAATTGGTTTTTAATTCGATTCGTTCGAATTCATTTTTCTCGTGAGAAAATCCACGAGTAGATTTGTTGTTTTTATTTTGATTCGATCATTGTAATAGACTAGTCTAGATCTAGTATTTATTTATTTTTTTTTAAAAATTGTAACCGGATCGTGACGAAGAACGAAGAATTAAAGACGGAATACCCGGACGATGCATGCGTGCGCGGCGCATGCATGGACGTAAAATCGTGCAAGGGGTGAAGAAAACAAGAACGAACGTCGAAACCCGGTGTACGGGGTGCACGGCGCACGACCCGCACGCGACGGGTGGCCGACAGCGCCCATGAGTGCGCGCGCGCCTCGGGCGTGGCCTGCAGCGCCTCGACGCGAGGCCTGCAGCGCCTCGATGCACCTCGGCACGCAGCGCCTCGGCTGCTCGGCCGAGAGGCGCGCGGGCCCACTCCGTGGGCCGACGTGCGCCGTATCTCGCGCCGTGGAATTTTTCGGTTCGTCCCTTTTCTTTCGTGTGATTTTAAACGTCATCCCGAACCCCAAACGATGCTATTTTGATGAAATGTCGATGTTCGAGTGGGAGCATGTCGAGACGAACGTCGGAAAGCAACAAGGACGATTTTTCGCATCAAGACGTGAAAAAATTAAACCGTGACAATTGGATTTGAGTGCTCCAACGTGTTTAATTTTGTTTTGATGGATGTTTTATTTCGTGCACTTATTATTATTTGTTAATATGTGTTTGCATGAATTTAATTGTCCAAGAAAAACCTTACTTTCGAAAATTACTAAGTATGTTTATTTAATCGCAATTTTATTCCGAATATTAAAATTGGATTAATTTGGCCTCCATAATTTATTTATTTGTGAAGTTCTTTTGGAATACATTTCCCCCTCGGATCGGCCAAAAGAACGGATTTCACATGAATAAATTCTAAAAGGATGATTGTGGATTATTACTAGTGGCGGTATTGACCCTCACCACGAGTGGCTTGCTCAAAGCAAAATAATAATCATGTATTTAATTATGGTTATTACTTAGGCATAGGAAATTGATATTAACTTACTCCCCTCGGAGTCCCTGTCAATTTCTATGTGGTCAAAGTGGGAGCCAACTATTAATTTTGAATTAAGGATTTGTAACTTTTAAAGTTTGTGATCCGCTTGAATGTGTTTAAATGTATAGACCACCCCTCGTGGCGCATTTAAATTGTTTCGAGATGTTGGCTGATGCATGATTATATTGTTTTAAGGTTTCAATATAATTGATGTGATCGAATTATGTGATAATTTCGTATTTTTCTAGATATTGATATGAATGTATGTTTTATTCTCATTTCATCATGTCGCAACCTTTTAATCCACTGTTTAATATACTTAAAGTTAATAAACTTTTTGGAGAGAATTATATCGATTGGAAATGTAACTTTAAATTTGTCCTTACTGCACGAAAACACAATTGGGTTATTCACGTTAATAAACCCGGCAAGCCTAATGATAAGTCAAGCAATGGGAAAAGGCAGTTGATGATTGACAGCGTGACAATGAACACATGAAGTGCATCATCTTGACATCTCTGTCTGAGGATATGAGGCGCGTTCATGAAGACATTGTATCTGCTGTTGAAATCATGGAAAGCCTTGAAGAGATGTTTTCACATCAGAATCCCATGACTAATCAGTTCACCAAACATGACTCGGTCAAGTTGGAAATGGTGGAAGGAACGCCCGTGAGGGAGCACGTTCTCGAGATAATGGCATACCTTAACAAGTTGGAAGTACGTGGTGCAGATTTTGATGTACCTTCTTAGGTTGATTTCATATACCATTCTCTACCGAGAAGCTTTGAGCAGTTTCATCTGAACTGTCAGATAAGTGAACGGACAAGTCGTTTGCCCGAGCTCTTGCAAGCTTTAGTTTCGATGGAGGTGATAATGGAGCACCAGTCTAGTGCTATGGTGGCTAATGGTTCGTCTACCTCCTTTTGGTCCCAAGGGAGGGAAAAAGAGGAAGAGAACCAAAGGCCGGATCCAAGCAAATCCAATTGTTGCGAAAGGCAAATGCAAAGGCTAGCATCGAAGGGGAAGTGTTTTAGTTGCGGTGAGAGAGGACAATGGAGGTCTGCCTGTTCCAAGCCTAAGAGGCTAGGAAAGTTAGGTAATTCACACACCCTAGTCGTCGAAACTTGTGAAGTGGCGTATGCTGTCTATTCGTGGATAGTGGATACGAGAGCTACTGATCACATTTTTTTCATGGGTTCAAGCTAACCCGACGACTTAACGGAAGTGAGATCCCCATCACATCGGGCAATGCTACAAGAGTGGCAGCTGAAGTAGTGGGAGAAGTGTGCCTATCTTTTGAAGATAGAGTTATGGTCTTGAGAGACGTTCTTCATGTTCCTAGTTTAGAAAGAACTCAACCTTCAGTTTCTGAACTGGTTTTGAATAGATACTCAGTTTCTTTTAATAAGGATGTTATTATTGCTTGAAACGATGAGTTTATCTGTTCCGGAACTTCAATGGATGATCTTTATACCATTATTTGGGCACACCACTCATAAAATTGAATCTAATAACACATCGATTATTTCGAGTAATAAAAGAAAGCATTCTTCAGACATGAACGAAACACTTCTATGGCATCTAAGATTAGGTCATATTAATCTAATGCGGATACAAAGGTTGGTGAAAAATGAATCCTTGGAGTCACTTCAAGTTGAGTCATTTCCAACTTGTGAATCCTGTTTAGAGGGTAAAATGACCTAGAGGGCATTTGGAGCCAAGAGGAATAGCGCCACCAAAGTGTTTGAACTCGTTCATACCCATATGTGTGGTTCAATGATGATCATAGCAAGAAGGGGTATGAGTAATTTGTTGTTACTCGAGATATGGATACATCTACCTTATGGTGCATAGGGAAAGAAGTATCAAGTTTCTACGATTTGATCATGGAGGCGAATACATTAGCAATGAATTCTTGAACTACCTATCGGAAGAAGGGATTGTATCCCTGTTGACCGCACCGGGAACCCCTCAATAGAATGGTATGGCGGAACGAAGGAAGCAGACTCTTTTAGAAATAGTCAGATCCATGATGAGTTATTCGAATTTACCCAAATCGTTTTGGGTAACGCCTTGGAAACGGCGGCTTACATTCTAAACATGGTGCCATCCAAATCGGTTCCTAAAACCCTAATGGAATTGTGGACCGGGCGTGAGCCCAGTCTAAGACACTTGCGGATTTGGGGTTGCCCGACATACGTGCTAGACAAGGAAGCCGGTAAGTTGGATCTACGTTCGGAATTAAGGTTGTTTATAGGATACCCTGCAGGAACGAAAGGGTGTATGTTCTATAGTCCCAAGGACCAAAAGACCGTGATTAGTTCGCACTTTAAATTCTTGGAGGAAGACTATATGAACAAAAGAAAGCCCAGAAGTGAGATTACCTTAGACGAGTTAAGAGGGCAAACTCCTATACCAAGTATACAAGATGATGTACCACACGTCACACCTTCACAACCGGAACCCCGTTGTAGTGGGAGGATTGCAAGGCAACCCGAGAGATTCATGGGAATTAGAGAATCTTCGGATTTGATTCCCGGCGATGAATCAGACCCATGGACGTACGATGAGGCAATCCAAGACAAAGACGCGGAGGCGTGACAAACCACAATGGAAACCGAGATAGGTTCGATGGATCATAATCAAGTGTGGGAGTTGGTCGATCCACCCAATGGGGTAGGACCCATTGGATGTAAGTGGGTGTACAAGAGGAAAAGAGGACCGGATGGAAGGGTAGAGACCTTCAAAGCAAGGCTTGTGGCCTGTGGTCTGTAGCTATGCTTAAGTCCATCCGTATTCTCTTGTCAATCGTCGCGCACTTAGATTATGAGATCTGGCAAATGGATGTCAGGACAGCTTTCCTTAACGGAAGTCTTGACGGGATCTATATGCAACAGCCCAAAGGTTTCATTGAAAAAGACCAAGAGCACCTCGTATGCAAGCTTAAGAGATCCATTTATGGACTTAAGCAAGCATCGTGTACTTGGAACCAGTGTTTTGATCAAGTGATTAAGTCTTATGGGTTTGATTAAAACGAGTTCGAAAGTTGTGTGTATAAAATGTGTGACGGAACTGCGGTGGTATTCTTAGTATTATACGTAGATGATATTCTGCTCATTGGAAACAATGTAAAGGTATTGTCAGACGTAAGGGTATGGCTGTCAAATCAGTTTGATATGAAGGACTTAGGGAAAGCCGGTCACATCCTTGGGATCAAGTTCACTCGAGATCGCAAGAGGAGGATGTTGGGCTTATCGCAAGTTTCATACAAAGCCACTGTTTTGAAGCATTTCAACGTGCAAGATTCCAAGAAAGGTTTTGTACCTTTTAGGCACGGAATCCATCTATCTAAAGAAATATGCCCTAAGACGCAAGTGGAGATAGATGACATGAAAGACGTTCCGTACGTTTCGGACATAGGAAGTCTTATGTATGCAACGTTGTGTACGAGACCGGATATCTGCTTTGTCGTGAGCATGTTTGCAAGATATCAAAGTAACCCCGGGAAAGCACATTAGATTGCAATTAAATGCGTTCTGTAGTTTCTGCAAAGAACTTGTGATGGAATGCTGATTTAACAGTCAGACAATCTAATTCCCATGGGATACACGGACTCAAATTTCCAATCAGATATAGAATCCAGAATATCTACCTCGGGTAGTGTGTTTTGCATGGGAGAAGGAGCAATGACATGGAGAAGCGATTTGCAGAAATGCATCGCCGATTCGACCATGAAAGCCGAATAAGTAACTGCTTGTGAAGCAGCGAAAGAAGCGGTTTGGCTCAAGTACTTCTTAGTGGACTTGGATGTTGTTCCGAATTTGCCCATCATAATCACTGTCCATTGTGATAATGTCGGAGCAGTTGCAAATTCAAGGGAACCGAGAGCCCACAAGGCCAGCAAACACATTGAAAGAAAAAACCATCTTATACGAGAAATCGTTAAGAGAGGAGATAAAGAGGTGGCAAAGATAAATGTCGGAGGACAACTTAGTACATCCATTCACAAAGGGGCTGGCTCAGAGTACATTCGAGAGACATGTGGATGGAATGGGAGTCAAGACTATTGCCAATCTACTTTAAGTATAAGTGGGAGGAATTATTAGGTTAGTGTAGGTTGACATGCGATGTCACGTAGAGCTACTACACTAAGACATGCGTGATGTATACTAAAAGCAGACTTTAAGTATAAGTGGGAGATTGTTGGAGTTATACGTGAAAGTATGCTTTTACTTTGTATAACTCGTGTATCAAACACTTGTTTATGAGAATAATTCTTTTATCACATTTGCTTTAGTTATGATTGAATGTTGAATTTCTATTGCAAATTGTTCAATATATGGTACTAGTTACATTGTAGTTAATGTGGTGATACCCGATCATGGAAGACAACATTAATTGTTTACTTGTAACTAAACGTACATTTTCACGACCTAGGTGGAATTGAACAATCCGCCGTGAAAGGTCGATGTGTAAGGCTCAGATTGGTCTGTCTTGACTAAGAGATTGCACTAGCACATTTAGTATGTGTTGAAGAGGACCTACAGCGAGGATAAATTCTTCTGTTCTGAAAGGTGAAGAATTAGACCTCAGTGGTTGTTGATTTCTTAATCTCCGTCACTTAAATAGGACCGTGTGTGCTTAATGGTTACTGCTTTGATTCATGTTGGGTGAGAATCATTATGACTTCAAACTTTGTGTCTTGGGCAGTAATATTAATCATACGACGGTTGCTAAGATTTAATACGGAGAAACACGTGCGAGTACGGCTCGTGTGATTAGTCCCCTTGGTGGGCTCAGAAGTTTTATCGTACCAAATCTTGCAAGTGAAGAATCAATTTCTTCGGTACGGATAATAATGTTGAGCTGTCTTTACTCCAAGGTGAAATATATTAATTAATTTAGAGCTATTCAGAAGCTTGATTAATTAATGGACTTGATAATCTTAAACGTGGGAAATAATAACCGGGAGCCCATATTATCGTAATATGGATTAAGATGGATAGTGCAATATTAATTTATTAGTGGTAATAATTAATATTAATGGGCTGAATTATATTGGGGCTCAATATTTAAATTCAGAAGTCCATTAGGAGGTCCAATCTTAATTCTCCTTAAAGGCCCCTCAAGTAGCCCATTAAGTAGCCCAATAATGATAAGGTGATTAAAATAAAAAGAAAATAAATATGCTGATTTTTTCTTATATTTTTCGAAAATAGTAATATTAGGAGAGAAAAGATTTTGTTGATTTTCTTGGAAAGATATTATGGAAGATAAGTATTCTTGGAATACAAGATTATCTCATATATTCAAGAAGATCCAAATCTTATGCTTAGATCCTCATAATTTTCGAAAATTACATCCTAAATATGAGAGTGAGATTTTTGTGGAATATTTTATTATGGAGAAAAGAATATATGAGATATATTCAAGATTTCTTAGAGACTAAGAAAAGATTTTCTCCAGGCCCATAAAATATACAATTTTCGGCCATCACCTCTTATAAATAGGGGATGATTATTTCATCCCCAAGTACATAATTCCATGTGTTGGAAAAATCAAGAGCATAGATATTTTTCTTTTTCCTTAGTTTATTAAATTACTTGAAAGCATCTCCCACCGGTGATCAAGTAAGGCGAAAGAAAAATACTTGAGAAGACTTTTGGCTTGATAAAGCGAGATCGTGATCGTCCCGTTTATTCAAAAGCCAAGTCTAGAAGAGGTACGTAAGTCCCATAAATTCTTGTTTATTCCGCCTAGATTTTATGTGAATTAATTCAACATGCATGATGATAAATTAGTTGTTGGAATTATTATTTGAATTAATTAGGATTAATTCATGCTAGTAATAATTGTATTTAAATTCGTATTTAAATTTCATCCCGAATAGATTCCGGGCACCCCTATTTGCCCATCACTGAAGAGGTTGGAGCATTTTGTTCTTACTACTTCGGCGATCAAGTTCAAACCAGAATAAAAAATGTACCTCGCAACTACGATGGTGTGGAGTAGACCATACCTTTCGTGATGTTGAAGGTATGTTATCTGTATTTTTGCATCCGGGTCGACCAATGGGTAAGGGCACCAAAGGACCGTTCAGGGGCAGTATTGAAGAGGAAACAATACATTCATATGTTTTGATGAATTGTCCTGAAGTCCAACCGTATATAGAGTAAGTAATTTAATTTTATAGTTGAGTTTTTTTACAATATGTATACTGTTGATATCTGAAAAGTAATTAATTTCTTTTTTCAAATATATAATGATGTTCTGTGAGTATAAGCGTCAAGTAGAACCAGACATCACAGATGCAGCAGTTTTTCAATCCATCCGCAATGATTTTATGTTTTGGTTCCAACGTTACGTGAGTATCACATAATTATATGATTTTTACCCTATAACAAATATGTTATTATTTTTATACATGATATTTTAATATTTACAGGGACAAAGTGGCCTACTTAATAACAACCCACATCTTGAAGCTCTGAGCAAAAGACCACTACTAGTGTGGTATCATACCACGGATATTACGCAAATGGATACAAATTTCATACTGAAGCGTATGTTTCACGAAATCGACTACAAACAGTGGTGTTTGCGTTACCGGTGGAAACTACAACGAAGAACCCATCGATTACTATGGAGTGCTGCAAGAAGTAGTTGAAATAGAATATCTGGGTTGGCCGAAGAGGACGATAGTGTTGTTCTTGTGTGAATGGTATGATCCAGGGAAACAAGGAACAAGAGTCGACAAAAACTACAAGATTGTTGATATCAACACCGGAAAGAAGTTTTCGGCGGCATACGATCCCTATATTTTTGCAACGCAAGCATCTCAAGTATATTATTGCAAATACCCCGGATCAAGTAGGCCCAACTTGAGGACAGTTTGCAAAGTGAAGGCAAGATCATTGGTTGAAATTTCTAATCCGTCAAAGAAAGACGGTGTAGAACCAACAGATCCATTTCAAACAGAGATACAAGAGGCTCATGTTGTTTACCAAATAAATGAGGCTGGGAATTAATGGCTATTTATGAGAGATTTGGTAAAAACATTATATGATTGAACTCATCAATGCAATATGAATGATTGTGACGAAGAATGATAGTGATGACGATGAACTACAAGTAAGAACACCAAGAATTGCTAGGGGTTTTTAGTCCCTGGACTTAAATGAGAATTGTATTACTTTGATAGGATGTGTTGAACTCTCTTTCTTGTTACAAATGTGAGACTATTTATAGTTTTCTCTATACGGGGGTACAATAGTTATTTCCGACCTCCCAGGGGACAGAGGCATTAATTGCCTCCAGCCTCTGGAGACGTTCGGATATCCGAATGCCCCAGTCTGCAGGCGGCCGACCACTGGTGCGTCGACACGTGTCCATAAAAGGATGATTCTCTGAGAATTTTCCTTATTTGGGTGGAATATTCCCTCTGTCACTGAGTACGGAGGCGGCTCTTTACTTCTTCTGGGAAGATCTTGCCAGATTCTATCACGTGCCCTTCTGTCTGCCCGAGGTCGAAGGTTGGTCTCCGAGTCTTCACGAGGTTGGGAGGCCTCCGTGGGCTTTTACCATATTAAAGAGGTCTCTCGATGTTTTACCCGATCGCGATCGGACCGGTCCGATCGTGACCTGGTTGACCTGCACCTTGAAATGCGGCGGGTCCCTTCTGGGGCTTGGTGCCAACCTCGCTATCGAGGTCGGAAGGACGGGAACGGAGACTGAGGAGGTCAGAGGGTAATCGACTCGATCGGCCCCATCGCGGTCGTGCTGGTTTGTTATTTCCGGCCGGAATAAGGTCGGCGCTGACCTCAGGTATAAAATGGCTACAACAATTGCCCCCTAACTCGGCTCTCAGAGTTGATGGAAGGTGAGGTAGTCGTCTGCCATTGGTCATCGGTGTCGGCCTGTAAACCGGAGTGACCGGAGGTCGGCCTCTTACCGCCTAACGTTTGAGTAGACGTGCATGGGTAAGTGCGCCTAAAAAGACGTGCGTGATGTCATGCGATGTTTCGGATCCCGCGCATTCATTGATGGCGTGCGCAGCCGTTTTGATGCGGGGCCTGTCGCTTCAACTTCTTGCCCCTGGGCATAGAATTTTATTTCGGAATAGGCCCCTCACCATTTCTTATAAATAGGAGGGATTCTTACCATTTTGAGTTTTCACTTTCACACTTTTGAGTTTTTCATAGCAAGCCTTGCAAATCCGTGGTGGTTATTCCGGTGAACTTGAGGCGGTGTTCAATCTCGTACGGCGGCGATTTAAGCGGCTTAAAGGTAATCTTCACTTCTAAACTCGAAAACTCTCTCTTCTTTTCAATTATGGTATGGCGGTGGACTAGTCCTCCGCCAGGGCAAAGAGACGGCGCCTCCTCGAGCGGCGGCGGCGGTGGCGGAGCCAATCGGAGGCTCTTCGATGAAGGAGGAAACTCCAGCGGCGGAGGAAGAGCTTCTCCATCACGCCTGAGCGCGAGCTCGATCTGGGCTCATGACCAAGATGGCCTGGATGCGCTCTTCCCGAGCCCGGGCCGGTCGCTACTGGGCGAAGGTGTTAGGAAGAGGGGCTCGGCCGTGGCTGAGAGATTCGGGATCGAGACGACAGCTCATCCGATGGAGAGTCGGGAACCGTTGGATGATCTTCTGGGAAAAGATGAAGAGGACGGTGGTTGCGGTGAGGGCGACGACATGTCCAACAACCTATTGCTCCAAAATCTCGCAGCTGAGCAAATCAAGGAGAGGCTTGGGATGGCGAATGAGGCCTCGGGGTCGGATGCTGAAGAGGTCAGGGGATCGCCTGCCGCGGTTCGAAGCGTGGGTGAGATCCGAAAGGACGAGGTCAGAAGGGCCTTTCGGTTGTGGTCAGAATATGTGGAGGAGAAGGATGAGATTGAGTCCCTCTCCTTCGACTATGAGGAATACCAAGAGCATTATCCCCGGGGATCAACCGTTCGAGATCCTAGCACAATTTGGATAGCCGATCTGGAGGAATCCAATAAATGGACGATCGGCCAATTCCAGAGCAGAATCACACAGAGTTTGCTTGATGAAGCCTGGGCTGGCTGGGATATTCCGTACGACGTCTTCCTTTACACCCCTGAGCCTAATGAGCGGGCGGATCAACCCCCTCCGGGGATGGTGGCCGTAACTCAGGACATGATGGAGGTCAGGCTCCGCTTCCCCCTCCATCCGGCCATCTCCTATCTTCTCAACTACTGGAACTAGGCGCCCATCCAGCTACTGCCAAATGCATGGATGATCATTCTGAGTGCCATGGTGCTTTTCGGTCAGAATTGGCGGCATCATATGCCGACCCCGGGGGAGATGTCCTATCTGTACCGGGTACAGAGTGAGAAGAGTGGGACCGGGGAGGTCTTCATTCAGACCAAGGGGCCAAAATTGGTGACCGGTCTGCCCCGCAAGGCTCGCAATGACCGGAAAAAATAGTTCTTCGTTGGAGGAGCCTGGTAGACCGGATATCCGGGCGGACTTGAGATTGGGGTTCCGATTGACATCCGTCCTAAAAATCCTAGTAAGAAATTTTGAACTTACCCTTGGATAAAAATATTGATCTAATTTTTTATTTTTCTTTGCAGGTTACTCTTGTCCTTCCGATCGCGAGTTGAACTTTGACTTTGCGGTCGTTCGGGAGTGGATATTATCCCTGCCGGCCACGGAGAGGAACCAAGCTATCCTCTGGACCCGATAAACTCGACTTTCGAGTCGTTTATTCCAGTTTCTGCGCCATCTGAATTTGACGGGTAAGTACTAGGGTGAGCCCGGGTCTTCGAGTTGTAATAGTTTTTTTTAACACTTTGCATTTTGATAACGCAGTGCCTGAGTTTTCGGTTGTGAAAAAGTGCCCTCCAGAGTTCTTCGACCGCTGCTCAGAAATATTTTCTCGGCAAGGAGCTTGCGCGGTGAGGCCGGGGGCCAAGGGGACGAAGAAGAAGAAAGGGGCCGGAGCCCGGACTGGGGTTGTAATCCAAGAGCCATTCCCCCTCCAGTCCGTTCCAGCCACTGGGACAGCTGCCACCGAGGCACCTAATTCCTCCCCGATCACCGGTCGGAAGAGAGGCCGAGAGGAGATTGAGAGTGATGAGGCCGGCCTGCACGAGCCGAGCCCGACCCCCATCGATATTTCAGACGATACGCCTCCCGGGCCCCGACCGGTTGGAGCGGAAAGGATGGCCCCGGTGGCGCAGGACCCCGGTCGGGAGGATGACAGAACCTACTTTGGTCGCGATCCGGCCCGTTTCCAAGCATAAGTTACTCAAATTTACTAGTTTTTATTACTTAGTTGATTTGTGTGGTACCTAACTTGGTTTTTTATTCCAACTCAGGTTGACGCGCAATGATTCCGATCTCCCTCCGCTGGTGCTTGACTTCTTGTCATCTCGCGCCCCGGGCTCAACCGTTGACATGCCGGACTACATGAGCCGGGCGGTGAACTCTTTGCCCCAGTCTTGGACTCGGGAGTTGGCTGACATTGCCGAACATCGTCCTCGATACGCTGGCCGGGCCAGCGTTGCCTTGATCAACCAGGCGGCGATCATGGTCAACCTTACGGAGAACGATCTCAACACCGCCGTCAGATCGCTCCGGAAAACGGAGGCCGACCTGACCTGTGCCCGGGAGAAAAGGGCTGGCTTCGAGAGTGAAAATGCCGCGCTCAAGAAGGAAAGAGATCATGCGGTCGGCCAGATGGAGACCGTTCTGAAAGAGAAGGAGGAAGCTCTTGGCCGGACGGAGATGGCGTTCATGGCCCTGGAGGATGCCCGACACTGGATCGCAGAAATGGAGGACGCCAATACCGAGCTGCGGCTGGAGGCGCATAGGGCCAGAGGGGACGCCGACTAGGCTCGTGTCCGGCAGGCCGAGTTGGAGAGAGAGGTGCAGAAGAAGGCTGATGAGTTGGCTGTCGCTCTGAGTCGGCCGGCATACGATCCAGATGATCAGGTTGCCAGTCCGCTGCTCTTTACCGAATTCTGCTAGTACATGGCCGCTGCCGAACTGATCCGGGTTGGGCATCACACCAATCTCGACACGAAAGCCCAAGAAGACTACTTCCGAGAGTATGCCACCAATAACCCGATCCATGAAGGCTACTGGCTCCCATTCCTCGACCTCGAGACCGATTACGGGGTGGACCTGTCATGGTTCCCCCATCGGCATAGGCTGCTCAAACCGGGTCAGAATCCTCCGGCCGCCGAGGATGAGGAGGGGGAGGAAGAAGGGGCCCCTCCGGAAAGCCCCCAGGCACCGGACGGACAAGTAGCTGACTTCGTGGCCGGGTCAGGAGAGCAGGCAAGCTCGGCGGGTGGGGCAGACGATCCTTGAAGATCGAATTTTACCTTCTCTTTTATTGCTTTTCATGTGTAACCGGCTATCGACCGGATCTGTTTTCCTTTTGAATTATTGTACTTCTTTCCCCGGCTTTAGACCGGTTTTGCTATGAAATTCAGTTTTTTCTGACTTTGCTATTTTGTTATTATTTACCTCATTGTTTATCTCTGTTAAAAATGTTTAGATTTTAACAAGTGTACATGAGATTTTTCTCGGGCATCAGTGAGAGATATGCAAACCTCGACATGGTCGGTATATACTATGGACCGAGCCTGGTGTTGAATGGCCTTGGTTGCCTTACCGAGTTCAAGTGTGGTGTGTCGATCTCGATATGGTCGGCATATACTTTTGAACTTGAGCTTGGTTTTAAAAATGGCTTGGGTGGCCTACCCGAGCTCAAGTGTTATATGTCGATCTCGATATGGTTGGCATATGCTTTTGAACTGAGCTCGGTTTTTATTGAATGAGATTGAGTTGCGCATGGAACTTTGTATTGATAAGAACTTTGACTACGTAGTACAACTTAATTATTGATAGTATTTCTTCAAGTGAATTGCATTCCAGGGGTATTGGTCCAGAGCCACTTGGATATCCTAAATGGGCCCTCCCAGTTCGGTCTGAATACCCCTTTAGGAACTTGAACCCTCTTGAGGACGAGGTCGCTGACCTGAAACTGTCTGGCCTTCACCTTAGAGTTGAAAAAAATTTCAGATTTTTTCTTGTAGGCCACGTTCCGGAGATTGGAATTAAGTCTTCGTTCTTCTATCATGTCCAGATCGATCATCCGGGCGGTGTCGTTGTCGTCAGTGATCGTCTGGGCTGTCCGGTGGCTCGGGAGGGAGACCTCCAATGGGATGACAGCCTCGGTACCAAAAGCTAAAGCGAAAGGTATTTTGCCTGTCGAGTTCCTTGTAGTTGTTCGGTACAACCAAAGCACGTCAGGGAGCTCTACTGCCCACCTCCCCTTCTTGTCCTCAAGCTTTGCTTTAATGGAGTGCTTGAGGATTTTGTTTACGGCCTCCACCTGGCCGTTCGTCTGCGGGTGGTAGGGGATGGAGAAAACTTTCTTGATTTTCCATTTTTCACAAAACTGGATCATCTGGAGGCCGTCGAACTGCTTTCCGTTGTCGGAGATGATTACTTGAGGTAGGCCGAAACGACAGATGATGTTTTTCCAAATGAACTTTATGATTTAGGTTTGGCTGATCTTGTTGAGCGGCTCGGCCTCCGCCCACTTTGTGAAGTAATCGACGGCCACGACTGCAAATTTGTGGCCCCCGGGCACGGTGTGCATTGGTTCGATCAGGTCGATGCCGCACTAGGCAAAAGGCCAAGGGCTGTACATGGAGGTGAGCTGCTCGGGGGACAATTTGATGTTGGGTCCCAAGATTTGACATTTGTGGCATGACTTTGCAAAGGTGACGGCGTCCTTGTTCAAGGTCGGCCAGAAATATCCTTGCATGGTCGCTTTATGGGCTAGGGACCGGCCTCCGGCGTGGTTTCCACATACCCCCTCATAGATCTCGACTAGAATGCTCTGGTCTTGCTCCAGGGTTACACATTTCAGAAGTGGGAGGGTGAAACTTCTTTTGTACAGGAGGTCGTCAATGAGAGTGTACCTTGATGACCGGAGTTGTAGCTGTCGGGCCCAGACTCTGTCTTCTGGGAGTGTGCCGGTCTTCAAGTACTTCACGATTGGAGTCATCCAATTCTCGTTGGCGTTCAGGACGGTTGACACTTGTGTCCGGATCACTGTGGGGGTTCCGAGCGTTGTGAGTTGAATATTGGTGAGGTCGGCGGCTCCTTCTACGGTTTCAAGCTTGGAAAGGGCGTCGGCCTGGGTGTTGTGCTCCCTCGGGATTTGCTCTATGAAGACTTGATGAAATTTCTCGCACAAGGTCATGCCCAGGTCGAGATATTTCACCATTTGCTCTCTCCGAGCCTCGTATTCTCCTTTTATTTGGTTTACTACGAGTAGAGAGTCCATGAAGACGTGCAGTCGGTATACTCCGATGGCGACTTCGAGCTCGAGGCCGCCGACCAAGGCCTCATACTCAGCCTCGTGTTGGTGGCCAGGAAATTGAAGCGAACCGCGTGAGTGAAGCTTTGGCCCTCCGGCCCTACCAGCACGATGCCAGCCCCGGTGCAAGTACTAGTCGATGACCCGTCCACGTAGAGTTTCCATGGGGGTGGTCGATCTTTGTGAATTTTGGGGGGAATGTAAGTTCCACTATGAAGTCGGCCAGAGCCTGGCCCTTGATGGCCGTTCTCGGGGCATATGTGACTCCGTATTGGGCTATCTCCAACGACCACTTTAAAACCTGCCGCTGGTGTCCGACCGGTGTAACACTTGCCTCAAGGGTAGAGTGGTAAGGACCTCCACTTGGTGGTCGAAGAAGTAGGGCCTTAGTTTTCTTACGCTCATGACCAAAGCGTAAGCTAATTTTTCAAGTGGGGTATACCTGAGCTAGGCATCGTGCAAAGCTTGGCTTACGAAGTAGATCGGGAGGTGGTTCTGACCGTCCGCCCGGACAAGTACCGCACTGAGGGCGACCTCGGAGGCCGCAAGATATAAGTAGAGCTTCTCTCCTAGGACCGACTTGACTAGAATTTGTGGGTTTGCCAAGTATTCCTTTAATTTTGAAAAGGCTACTTGGCTTTCTCTGTTCCAAGAAAACTTGCCATTTTTTATAGTCGAGAAGAAAGGCTTACTTTTATCTCAGAGCCGGGCTATGAATCTGTTCAGTGAAGCTAGGCAACCGGTCAGACGTTGTACTTGTTTGATCGTCCTAGGCTCCTGCATGTCGAGGACGACCTTGATTTTGGCCGGGTTGGCCTCGATTCCTCGCTTGCTAATGATGTGCCCGAGAAACTTGCCGGCCTCCACCCCGAAGTTGCATTTCTTTGGGTTCAGCTTCATATTATATGCCTTGAGGATCTTGAAGGTCTCCTCGAGGTCTCTGAGGTGATCTTCATTTTTCAGGCTTTTTACCACGATATCGTCGATGTAGACCTCCATGGTCTTTCTGATCTGATCTGCGAACATTTTATTGACCAACCGTTGGTAGGTCACACCGGCGTTGATCAGACCGAAAGGCATTCAGAGCCAAGAAAATATGGCTTTTTCCGTATGGAAAGAGGTGTGCTTGATGTCTTCAATGACCATCGGAATTTGGTGATAGCCGGCGAAGGCGTCCATGAAGGGCATCATCTCGTGACCGGCCGTGCTATCCACTAGATGGTCGATGTGCGGCATCGGAAAATGGTCCTTTAGACATGCTGTGTTGAGGTCGGTGAAATCGATGCACAACCTCCAAGTGTTGTTTGTTTTCTTGACTAGAACGGCATTGACGATCCATTGGGGCTCGTCTTTAGCTTGCTCAATGAGTTTGTTGTCCAATAACTTCTTGACCTCTTGGGTCAGTGCTTCATATTTTTCCGGGCTGAACTTTCTTCTTTTCTGGTGGACCGGCCTCTTGTTAGGGTCGATCTTCAATCAATGGCAGACGTGTTTTGGGTCTATTCCGACCATGTCTTGATGAGACCAAGTGAAGACTCCTATATTGGCCTTGAGGAAATCGATCACTTCCCCCCGCATTTCTGTCGGTATGCGAGAGCCGATCAGGACTTCCAATTCTGGCCTCGAAGGATCGACTGGAATGTGTTCCAAGCCCTCCAAGGTCGTGGCTTGTTGGTAGCTTCGCCGGTCGCTTGTGTCGAACCTTGGGTCGAGGTCGAGCTCGGAGGGCTCGAAGCCGATCCTTGGCTCGGGATCATCAACTTGCATTGGTTGTAAGTCGGGGCTATTATCGGGGCCGGCCGAGGTGGGCCCGACCTCCATTATGACTTCAGTGGTCGGAAGGGTCCCTTCGAGGCCGGTTTGCGATTTATCTAATGTTTGATCGTTACGAATTGGAAACAAACAAGAATCGAAATAGTTCAAACATTTTCTGGCCATTAATTGATCACCTTTAATGGTGCCGACCACCCCCTCAGGGGTGGGAAACTTGATACAGTAGTAATAAGAAGAGGCTGCGGCCTCGAAAACTTCTAGAAAAGGCCTACCCAAGAAACCGTTATAGTAACTGGACTAGTCTACAATGATAAAGTCCAACGGCCTAGTAATCCTAACCTTCTCATCATAAAATTAGACAAGCTCTACAGAGAGCTTTATCCTTCCGTAGGCAGCGACCGTAGCATCCCCAAAACCTTTCAGCTGGAGGTCGATTGGCTTTATGAAACTGACGAGATCACCGAGCTGATCTAGGGCCGCTTTGAATATGATGTTGCAGAAGCACCCATTGTCGATCAAAACTCGTTGGACCTCTTTTCCCAGAATGCGGGCAGCGATCACCAAAGTATCCCCCTTGGGGTACAACACCCCGCTTTGATCTTGGTTGGAGAAGGTGATCTCCAGATCCTTGTGAATTTTGGGCTCGGGCGGGGTGACCAGATTTACGTTGGTCACGGCCCGGACTTTGGCCTTGCGCTTTCTGTTAGAAAGCGTGGAGATGGAAGTGAGGCCGCCCAAGTTTCCCCCACCGGCCTGGATCATGTTGACCCGGCCTCCAGGGTTCATCGGGGAGAGGTTGTCGTTATCGTCATCGTCCTCCAATGCTGCGACCGGCCTGAGGGGCCGACCTCCTTCCTCGTTCCTGCGAGGGGGACGCTGCTGTTGTTGCTGCTGTGGTTCTTGACGACCGGCTGACCTTTGTAGAAGATCGTTCAGATGCCCTTCGTCTAACAGTTTCCATAACTGTTTTAAGAGATCACGACACTGGCTCGTATTATGGCCAATAGAGTCATGATAGGCGCAAAACTTTTTTGGGTCCAGCCGGGACCGATCTCCCATAAAGGGTCTTGGCTGGGGAAGCACATCCCTGTGTTGGATCGCGTTGAAAATGTGTGCAGGGGATTGTCTCAGGGCCTGGGTGAGGTGTACTTCAACGTCCTCGAAGGACTTGAAGTTTCCGGGCGGCTTAGCTATCTTTTGGCCTTGGGGCTGCCCTTGGGGAAGGCCTGAGTGACGATCTTCTGCTCCTTTGTAGCTGGTTCGGACTCTCCCAGCCTGAGTGCCAGTAGCTTCCTTCGAGCTAGGTAATCGTCCGCCCGAGCTCGGAAGTTGGCATATGTTTTCGGGAAGTCCTTGGTGAGATGCCTGAACATCGGAGATCAACCATGGAAGCCTCCCAAGGCGGCGTGCAGGGCCAGTTGGTCGCCGACCGGCTCACCGGTCAAAATGACCTCGTCCACCCGAGTGATATAGTCCTCGTCGGGCTCTTCCTTCTCCTGGCGGATTCGCATCAAACGGTGTCAGTTCTCCGGCGGGGAAATTTTGGCCGCAAAATAGGATGTGAACTGGGTGCTCAAAGTGACGAAGGAATTAATTGAGCGGGCCGGGAGTGAGACGTACCATCTGTGGGCGAGGTCGTCCAGGGTGAGCGGGAAGAGCCTACACTTCGTGGCATCAGTCGCGCCGCACCCGGTCATATAAATCCGGAATTTACTCAGGTGAGTTTCTGGGTCCGTCTTCCCTTCGTAAAGAGGGGTCAGCGGCGGAACGATTTTGAGTTGGACCGGGGCGAGCTCGATGTCGACGGACAAGAGCTCGTTTACGATCGGCCGGGCCTTAGGTTGGCCTTGCGCTTCCATTAGCGCCCTCATCTCATCAAGCTGCTTTTGCATCTTGACGATCTTCGGGTTCGGAGTCTCGACCAGCTGGTCATCACCATCGGCCAGGGGGCCGATTCGGTCGAATACGGCCGCTCGAGGAGTACCGCGTCCCAACAGGCCGCTTTGGGCGAAGCTAAGCTTGCGCCTGGCGGAGTTGGCCGGGGTCAGGCTGACCTCGGCCACCCTCTTGAGGGGCATTTGTGCCGTACTCCACGTATTGGAGACGAATTCCGTATCTCCATATCCAGTGTCGTAACTGGGGAGATGGCTGGGATATCAGGAGGGATCGCTTGAGCCCAGACGGCCGAAGACTGGATGGGCAGAGCCGCGGGACCGAGCAGAAGTGGGGTTAGCTCGGCACTGGCTTTCCCCCTGGTGCTCCGAGGCTTTTGCCTTCCCTTTATAGGCGCGGGCATGCGACCTTCTCTTTGAGGCAGAGGAGGTGCTTTGGCACTTCCTCGTCTCTTCTGCTTGACGGCGTCATCCCGACCCAGCCTGGTCGGGAGTGAGGAAATTTCGTGCCTGTGACGGATGGGGATCTTCCGGATATCGGATGGGGGAGGCCACGCGCGTGGGCTTTCCATGGTGAGCGGGGGTTGGCTCCCCCGATGCCCGAGCCGCGGGGTCCCTTGGCGTGGCCGGAGCTCCGGTGCCTCTGTGGGCCTGTGATGACTTTTGGTTCGTCATCGTTTTGTGGGGAGAAGTTTGTAACTTGAGGATTTGAAGATTTGAAGATGGGAAGCTTTGAAGAACAGTGAGTGTTCTTCAAAGAGGTAAAGAGAAGATGAGTTTGATAGGTTGGATACCCTTCTTCTAGCGCCAAATGTTGTTTACCAAATAAATGAGGCTGGAAATTAATGGCTATTTATGATAGATTTGGTAAAAACATCAAATGATTGAACTCATCAATGCAATATGAATGATTGTGACGAAGAATGATAGTGATGACGATGAACTACAAGTAAGAACACCAAGAATTGCCAGGGGTTTTTAGTCCCTGGACTTAAATGAGAATTGTATTGCTTTGATAGGATGTGTTGAACTCTCTTTCTTGTTACAAATGTGGGACTATTTATAGTTTTCTCTATACGGGGGTACAATAGTCATTTTCGGCCTCCCAGGGGACAGAGGCATTAATTGCCTCCAGCCTCTGGGGACGCTCGGATATCCGAATGCCCCAGTCTGCAGGCAGCCGACCACTGGTGCGTCGACACGTATCCATAAAAGGACGATTCTCTGAGAATTTTTCTTATTTGGGTGGAACATTCCCTCTGTCACTGAGTACGGAGGCGGCTCTTTACTTCTTCTGGGAAGATCTTGCCAGATTCTATCACGTGCCCTTCTGTCTGCCCGAGGTCGGAAGATGTGTCGAGGTCGGAGGTCGGTCTCTGAGTCTTCACGAGGTTGGGAGGCCTCTGTGAGCTTTACCATATTAAAGAGGTCTCTCGACGCTTTACCTGATCGCGATCGGACCGGTCCGACTGCGACCTAGTTGACCTGCACCTTGAAATGCGGCGGGTCCCTTCTGGGGCTTGGTGCCGACCTCGCTATCGAGGTCGGAAGGACGGGAACGGAGACCGAGGAGGTCGGAGGGTAATCGACTTGATCGGCCCCGTCGCGGTCGTGCTGGTTTGTTATTTCCGGCCGGAATGAGGCCGGCGCCGACCTCAGGTATAAAATGGCTACAACAGCTCAATCAGAGGTTGATCAAGAAGCTGTGAATATTTTTGTCGACTTACTTGCTGCAAATCCAGAAATGGTAATGATTGAAGGTGATCATAAGGAGGAGGAGGAGGAGGAAGAAGAAGAAGAAGAAGAATATTAGAATTACTAAATTATTGTATATATAACAAGTTAGAAACAAAAATGAATTAATTTGGTGAATTATGGAAAAAAAAAAAGAGTCAATTTGGATACATATACAATTAATTGCGTACAAATGAACGAATTATAAATTTAAGCGGGAGTCGAAATAAATAATTTTACCAAAATAATAAAAATTAAATGGCCACAACATTTATAAAAGCAAGTGAGAAACGAAAATGAATTAATTTGGTGAATTATGGAAAAAAATGAGTCAATTTGGATACATATACAATTAATTGCGTACATATGAACGAATTATAAAATTATGCATTGTCGAAATAAATAATTTTACAAAATAAAATAAAAATAGTTGGGTAAAATATTTTTATAAACAACTTAGATACAAAAAGAAATTAATTTGGTGAATTATAAAAAAAAATGACTTAATTTGAATACATATACAATTAATTGCATAAAATTGATTGAAAGAAGCTCATGGCCTAACGGCCGCTCCTCCTTCATATGCACAAGAGGTCGCGTGTTCAATTCCCCTTGAGCGCAAACTTGGATTAATTGTTCAAGGCCTAATATTGATACTTATAGAAGGTGTGCCGCATATAATTAAGCTATGGGCCGGTGGCCCAGTGGTCCGAGCCCGCCACGGGTGCCCGGGCTCGAACCACACGAGCCACTTTTTTTTTGTACAGGCTCGGTAATTCCGTCGCAAATTAAAATTTTGCGACGAAAATCGTCCGTCGCAAATAATAATCGGAAAAAATAAAAAAAACATTAATAAACATTTGCGACGGCTTATGTCCGTCGCAAATGTTGTAGACCCTATCGGGTCTGACCCGAATGCTTTGCGACGGACTACTGTCCGTCGCAAATTTTGAGCGACCCGACGGACAAATTTTGAGCGACCCAGTCGGGTCTGACCCGGCTATGTTGCGACGGCTTTGTCTGTCGTAAATTTGCGACGGAAGACAAAAATCCGTTGCAAAAATTAGCTACGGCTGTTTTAACAACGGACGCGTGTCCGTCGCAAAATTCATCGCAAACTGTGCTTTGCAACGGATTTTCCGTCGCAAATTCCGTCGCTAAACAATGTTTTTTTTTTGTAGTGGGACGGACAAATAAGAAAAATGTGAAAATAATAATGAGATGGAGGGAATATGTTTTAATTATTAATTAGGAGGATTAGCTAGTGTAGTTGTTTCAGGAGGATTTTGTATAAGAAAGTATCATCATAACCATATAATTTAAAGAAAATTCGATCCAAAGCAGGAAAATCTATTCATTAATTATTAGATATTCTAACTACCATGGAAAATCTATTCATTAATTATTAGATATTCTAACTACCATGGAAAATCATTCAAGTACTGTTAAGAATTCGTTCGAGATCAAGATTCATAATTTAGAATCCATGCATGCCCATCATGTGTCACGTCATTTGCATTTTTGTAATTTTAGATGTTTCATATTTATCGATTTATTTATCACTAAAGCCTATTTAAAACATCACTTCGAACAAAAAAGGAGAACATGGACAAAAAATCCCGAAATTGAATGAGGCCCAAAGTGTTTTTTTTTTTAGAAAAGAGAAATTCATTTTAATGCATCCACGCACATAATTATGATTTTTTTTTTTTTTAAATCTTATGTTGTGTTTTGGGAGATTAGGAATCTTAAAGGTAGGACTTGAAAGGAATGAATTTTAAATTTAGAATAATTCTTTTATACACATATTGTATATCAGTTGCATAGTTCAACTAGTGCACAACTATGTAGATGGTGGTCACTAAATGACCAAGTGAACCTAGACTCAACCATGTATATTAGTATTAGTTTATTACTCCATTTGATCATAATATTGAGGACACATTTAAATAGTTTCAATCAGAGATTTTTTTTTTTTTCCAAATCTTGTAATTATTGTTCTAGATTTACAGTGATCCTTTCCTTATATATCGGATCTCATTCTTGAATGAGAAGTTATAAATCCTCTTATTTATAGTGAGGATATCAATCACCAATTCACACGGTGGTATTAACATCATTCTCACATGGTATCAACAGGTACACGCTGAAAACCCTAAATCACTTTTCTCATCCTTTCTTCCCACCTTATCTCCAATGGTCGACGCCAACACTCCCTCGGTCTCTATTGTTTCATATTATAACCATTCGATTATCATCTACAAATTTCCTATTGTGGAAAATCAAATTATTCCTATGCTCAAGTGTGGTAATTTACTTTCTTTTGTTGATGGTACAACACTGGAGCCTTCTTCATGCACAAAGAGAAATACCGACAATATCGACATCCCAAATCACACATAGTGTCATGAAAGAGTTCTCAACCTCCTTCTCTCTTCTCTAATGGAGGAGGTGATGACCTAGTTTATTAGCCTCACGGAAACACGGGACGTTTGGCTAGCTTTGGAAATGACCTTTAACCCATCTTCGTCACAACATCTTTTCTGTGGCAGAATTCAGCCGAAAATTCAATGTTATTTATCTCCAACTCTCTGCAATTGGTTATGATTGTTGATAGGCGAGCAACCGTATGACATAGGGGAGCAGTCAATCAATATGGACGAGCAGTTGTCCTCTTGACGAGCAGCTGCTACACAATTGAGCCAAGTCAATCTACATGGACGAGCAGCTGTCCTCTGGACCAGCAACTTCCCCATGACGAGCAGCTGCTACCCAACTGAGCCAAGTCAATTGACATGGACGAGTAGCTGTCCTCTTGACGAGCAGCTTCCCCATGACGAGCAGCTGCTACCCAACTAAGCCAAGTCAATCGATACGGACGAGCACCTGTCCTCCCGACGAGCAGCCACCACATGACGAGCAGTTGCCCTATACAACTAACAACTATGCTACACAAATGACCAACATAACAAGCAGCCTTGTTAGATGAGCCGCTCCAATAGGCGAATAACTTCTGAAGATAAGCGAACAAGTTTTCGGCACTAATGCCCAGATTGTATTTTAATCTAACCAAACCAAGAGTGACGAACATGTATGATGCAAGGGTGGTGCCTAAATCAGAAAGTGATGTGTCGATCCTGCTACCATATCACCCGGCGAACAGCTTTTAAGCAAACAACTACTCCATGAACAATTGAAGAAAAGACCAATAAATGTTATGGGCGAACAACTTTCATCCGCCATACAAAGGTGACGCACAACTTAGAACGAAGAACTCCATATGGAAATTAATAAACTGAGCAAGAACAAACAACTCCAAGGACGAGATAGACATTAAAGAAGACTTTGTAACTAAGTTAAGGCTTAGATAAGGTCAAACTAGTCAAATAATACACATATTAAGCATGCAAGCCTAGAATCTCAAGAGTCTTGTCCACCACCTACTTGGTGGTTTGTATAAATAAGTTCAAATAGACAAAAACTCCTCTACACACACTCATACACCTAAAAACACACACACACACACACAAAATAAATACGAATTCAATACTCGTATTTACAGTTTTATAATTCGATCTTTCGTATTTACTATAAACGATAGTAATAAATCACACGATCTTGTTTGGTGATCTCAAAATCGGATAAAAACAGCCACTAATCCACACGATTAGAACCGATCACCAACAATTTGGTGCTAGAAGGAGGGTTCGAACCTATCGAAGAAATCTTCAAGAAGTTCAAGTAAAAAACATGAATATTCGAAGGTGTTCTTGAGTTTCGTTTATAAACTAAAAAAAATGTTCTTGGTGTTCTAGGTGTTCTTCATTTGAAGATTTGAATATTTGAAGATTCAAATAAACTTCCTACCAAGATGCCTCAATCTAGAGAAACTTAGATTTCCCACTATCCTCCAAGAACCCTGCCGACTAGAACTTTATCAGCTGGTCGGCGAGCTCAAAACCCACGAGTGGCAAAAAAAGAATGGGCCATCGATTGTGAGTAATAACATACCTCCAGAATTTGAGGTTTTGGCCCGGAACCTCAAAGATCTTGCTCGTACCATTGCGATGTTGGAAGTACTTCAGAAACGTCAGGATCGACCTGGCCCTTCCCAAACAAGAGCTATGCCAAACCTAACTGGCAACCAAAGACAGGGGAGGGCTAGAGACGAGCAACCTAATGAGGCTGATAGTGTGCATGCCAGGGGTAAAAGGCAAAATAAAAAATCAGTGACCGGCTTGGGGGTCATGGAGAATCAACTCCCAGCCGAGCAGCTAAGTCCAGCCACCGTACATCCCGTACGACTGTGTTGGAAAGATTGGAGAGCAGGCCCCGGGCGAACATGGTAAGTGATGCTCGCCGACGAGCAGTTGAAGGGCGAACAACCTTTGGGCGTCTGGGCACAAATGGGGCGAGCAACTTTAAAAAACCCACACATGAGGTAACCCATCCAAGTGAGGTACTGCGACAGTTAGTTGGTAAAAAACCATCACCTGGCGAACAACCTCCAAGTCATGGGGTACCTCAAGATGAGTTGCTGGCAATGAGGAAGGCAATTGAAGATCTGCAGAATCAACTGGATTCTCAGAAAGAGGTCGGGGTGACCACCTTGCCTTCCTCACCATTATCTCTTGCAATTTTAAAAGTCCCAATCTAGAAAAAGATTCAGTCCCCCCCCCCCAGCATCCAATACGAGGGAAGTGCAGATCCAAAAGTCCATCTAACCAAATATTCCGACTATATGATCTCAATGGGGGCGATGCCACCAAATGTCAAAATTTTCCCCTAACTCTGGGGGACCGGGTGCACAAGTGGTTTTCTACCATGCAACCAACATCTATTAATTCCTTTGCTCGGCTAGGGAATGAGTTCCTCTCCATATCTCAACAGCAAGATCGTACCTTACCCAAAAGTACCGATTAGCCGATATAAAGCAAGGAGATGTTGAGACTGATCGGCAGTACCTAGAAAAATTCGATAAGATCCTGCTAGAGGGAGAGTCTGTGAGCGAGGATACCAAGATTGTGGTCGTGATGGCCGGATTTATAAAGGGTACTGATCTCTGGAAAAAGATGCATCTTGTTTGCCCTAAGACTTATTCTGAATTCAGACACCAGACAGGCATATATACTGCAATGCAAGAAGCCTACAAAAGGATCTGGAGAGCAATGAAGAGGGCAGGTTGTCCAAATTTGTGAAATGAACACCTGGATAAAGACCTCGGGAGAGCATCCTTTCAAGTTCTAATGAAGATGAATGACTCGGAGGGCCCATCAGGGTTGACGAGCAGTTGTCTCCCATCAAAATCGAGTAACTTATGAGTGAGGACGAACAACTACCAATGAATGACAAAGGGTCCATCAGAGTTGACGAGCAGCTGTTGAAATCGATCAGCCCATGGTTGAGGACGAACAACTACCAATGAAAGATAGAGGGCCCATTAGAATTGACGAGCAGCTGTTGAAATCGATCAACCCATGGTTAATGGCGAACAACTACCAATGAATGACAGAGGGTCCATCAGAGTTGACGAGTAGCTGTTGAAATCGATCAACCCATGGTTGATGATGAATAGCTGCCAAAATATTAATTATATTATCTAATGAATTGAATAAATGCAACTCTGCAAAATAATTTTTTTTATTAAGTGTGTATTGCAAATCTATTTCATAAAGCGAATTACTTTAATATTAAAAATAATCAATTATGTAATATTTGTAATTAATAATTTAAGAGCTCAAACACAATTTTATCAAAAGAGATCTCAAATGGTTTAGAGCCCTACTACCTATGACCCAAAGATCATTGTTTCGAAACACAACTTTATCCTTAAAAAAAAAAATATTCACCTCTTTTTGGATTCTCCATTCTTATGGGGAGAGTGAAAAATCATAACTATCCCCACAAATAATTACCACCACTATTAATAAAAAGTATTTTTTTTATAAATATGTCATTTCCTTAATTAATTTAAAATCACTTTATTTTCAAACACTTATCACTTCTTGTTTTATTACAAAAATCAATTAATATCACCTTTATTTTTATGTGAATAAAATTTCAAAACACATTCTAGGACACAATTATGAAATTGAATAAAGCACTTGCAATAAACTCAAGAGTGAATTTTAATTACTACTACTTACCAAATTGGAAAACCCGAAAATAGTGAATTATTTTTCAGGGGAAAAATGTTTTTTTAGACCCGTATCTTTAGGGTGGTTGGAAAAGAAGGACAATATATTTTCGGGCTTGGAAAAGAAGGACAATAATTTAAAAAAGTGGTAAATGTAGGACAATTGAGCCCGAATTAGGTCCGATCGGGCTAAATGAGCATGTGCCACGCACGTGATGGCCCGATTTTGGGCCTCTTGTCCACGTCAGTGCCACATCAGATAAATTCGCCACGTCATATCTGGTAAAAAAAACATAAAATTAAGAAACTTAATTTTAAATAAATGCATCTTTCTCATAATCAAATCCCTCATTTATTTTCCCCAAATTTCGGAAGAACCCTAGCCACAAGAACTGATTTCGCTCACTTGTTCCCAAATTGATAAACCCATAAGTATGTCTACAAGGACAACTCAAGATAATACTGTCACTTGAATGCTATTGTGGGAGAAGAGCCTTAATTCGAACATCTTGGACGGTTGGGTGGGCGTTCGTTTTGGGTGGAGGTGAGTTCAATCGTTTCTTGTCACGAACTAGAACCATTTTTAGTGAAAATTGTAAATCTTCTTTTGATTGTTGTCAATCTTCATCCGAATAAGAGATTTTGGGGCGTTTTTGGATTGTCTGTTGTGTTTATCAGATTAAGGCTTTGTAGCATATGAGGATTGTTTCGTGGATATATTAGTAAAATTGTTCTTATCTTTACAAATTAAAAGATATTTAATTAAATTATAATTAAAAAAAAAGATATTTTAAATTATGATAAATAAGACAGTTTTTTTCCTTTTTTTTATACGGAAAGTTAAAATGGCAGTTTTCAATCTGCTAATAAAATGATCTTTAAACAAAATAGATACGTTCCTTATTCTCAATTTCAAGCTTTTTTTTACAAGATATGATGTGGCGAATTTATCCGACGTAGCGCTTACATGGACAAGAGGCCCGAAATCGGGTCATCATGTGCGTGGCACATGCTCATTTAGCCCGATCGAACCTAATTTGGGTTCAATTGTCCTACATTTACCACTTTTTAAAATTATTGTTCTTCTTTTCCAAGCCCGAAAATATATTATTCTTCTTTTCCAACCACCCTAAAAATGCAGGCCTAAAAAAAGGGGTTTTCCCTAGTTTTCAGCGTTGTTTTTCTTTTAGTTGGCTTTAGTAGTTTGATTGGGCTTATCCCATTACTTGGGCTATATTGTAAGTATTGAGCTGGGCCCATCTTATAAAAACCAGTTTTGCAGATAACTCTTTAAGAAAAACAAAAAAACAGGAAAAGAGAATTCATTAATTAATCAATAAACCTAATCCATGCTCAGGGCTTCGTGATACTTTGTCCTCTTTTATGTAATTTGATGATATAGGGCTGATGATTTTTTTTTTCAATTGAGTTAATTTTTGTGACATCATTATAATATAAAGTAGTATAAATTTGCAGTAATTTTTCTTCTCATATGGTTTCCTGATGATTTGTGTTTTGACACATGAGATATGATTTTAAATAGACTATTAATGGAAGCCAATATAATTTCTAAGGTCAAGTAATACATTTTACTAATTTTAATGAACCGGTTTTTTTTTTTTTTTTATATATATAAATATTCTTAACTGATACATTTCTATGCTATCTACATTTCTTGTTCTCAATTTGTATTGATGCAATTTTGCTATAATTTTGTTAAATGCAAATAGACAAGGAGTAGTACATTGGATCCAATATTTTCTCGAAGTTCATGCATTAATGTTGAAAATGCTACTGAACTACTTCTGACTAAAATTGGCCTATTATTTACCATCTTATAATCTTATTTGCCTTTTTTATTACCACAACAAGCTATTTTTCATTAGATTTCTTCTAGATGATAGTCCTTAAGGTTCAAGACAGAAAGGAAATAGGATTTTTATTTGAACAGTATATGTCAATCAACTTTTTTGGAAATTCGATTTCAAATAATGGAATATCATTATAGGTGCACTTAATATAGATTTTTTTTATTTCATTCTTGGAAATTCTCGAACCATTCACAGAAAACCATAGTGCACTTGAATTAAAAAATATATATATACTAAAAAAAGAAATCAGTTTTTAATGAAACAACAAATAACATTAAAAACAAATATCTTATGATAAAAAAACAATTAATCTGATTTAATGAAATAATTAATGCTATGAAAACCAAATTAATGGTTAAATTTGTTCACTCAAAACTTGGCCACGACAATGAAATTATTAGAACAATTTTTTTTTAAAAAAAATATATAAAGAGTTAGTTAACAATTTCCGAAGCCCATATTGTGGTAATACAAATGGGCCTATAGCCTAAAATATCTATAAGGCCAAGGTTATATACAACCTTATCTTATATTAATACAACTCCACCAAAAAGTGTTCGGAAAAAAATTCTGAAAATTTTAACTATTTTCGAAAAAAAATTCCAAAAATATAAAAAGAAAACACTGAACATAAGAATTTTCAGAATTTTTTTCTGAAAATTGCTACAGTTTTGGGAAAAAATTTCCGAGCAATTTTTGGGTGGAGTGTATTCATAAATTATGGAACAGTATTTAACCTTGACCTATCTATAATGCTTATGGAGCCCATACAGCTACACACAAGTCCAATATACCTCACCTTTTCTTTTTTTTTCTTTGGTCCAGGCTAAATTTCCCTCCAATTAATGGAGATACACCCCGTCTAAATTCACCTACTCATATTAATTGGTATTAGTAGATACACAACTTTTATATTACCATTTATATCCTTAGTAATAAAAGAAAAAAAATTGATAAGTAGTATTCGACAAACTGTTCCCAAAATTAACACAATGTTTCGGTAAAATGTTTCCAAAAAATTAACCAGATTTCGAAAATTCGTTAACCATTTAAAATTTTGGCAATTGTTGTTCGAAAATATGTAAAACTTTTGACTAACCAGGTCCGAAAACTGGTTTGGTGGAATTTTGAAAAGAAAAAATGCGTAAATGACAATCATTCAACTTTCAACGTCGTTCAATGTCTAAAATATCAATATCTCATACACAAATACATACAATATAAACAACTAACAACATTCAATATTTTAAATTAGGGTTTATACATTAAAGAGAAAACCTATGGAATAATGGACAAAAAAACACATACATAGGAAGTTGAAATGCTCCCATTTTTACCAGAATATAATTAAAAAACATGAATTAATCGTTATTGTGTCGTCTGATCGTATTATGATGGAAACATGATCAATTTCATTTTTTCCTTCACACGTATATTGTTGAACGTCTTCTGCATAGGAATGAGATGGGGGTGCATGTAGTCTTAGATTTTCTTTTTGTTTAATTTTTAAGGTTATATACGTGATTTTACAATTTTAATAAAATATTATAATATTGATGGAGGTGTATCTCCATCCGTTAGAGTGGTAATTAGCCTGAGCCTTTTTCTTTCTTCTTTTCGGATGAGTCGCATAAACCTCTTAAATTCTTAATCAGTATTTAGAGAAAACAAAATTTTGTATGAGACAACACAAATTAACACCCACTCCTACTAAAATGTTATGCACTAATGTCCAAATTATACCCCATTCAATTGTCTCAAACCATGAGACGGTCTCACATAAAAACTACTCAAAAAGAAATATTTTAAGGGCCCGATATATACCCCTCCATATTTATTAAAAACCCCCACCCACTTAATCTACCCACTATATATTATATAATTATTAGATACACCCCCATAATATACCTACATTACCCTTACTTTTAATATTATTTCAAAATTTTGATACACCCACAAAATCCTCCTCCGCCTTTTACATCTCTAAACTTTTAAAGTCTCACTCACTTCCATCACGCAACCAGGCAACGGTGGCACAAAATTTTGGTGATAATCATCATCATCCGCCAAATTTTGAAAGAAAAATAAAAAATAACACAATAATTCAATAATATTTATTCAAAAACAGCTCATATTGTCGAAAAATGACTAAAATTTCGACAAAAATTCTAATCATTTTTCAACAAACCAGATTCGAAAATCAGTGTAGAATTTTTTTTTCAAGAATGCGGGAATTACAAAACAACATTATTATTGAGCTTATAGGTTTAAAATGCAAAAATCTTGGTATACAATACTCAAACCATAATCAGATAATAACAATAAAGAAAAAATAAAATTATACTTTATAAAACAAATACATTAAAATAAAAGTACTTACGCAAGTAGCGTAAGACTCATTATACACCATTTTTATTTTAAAATACATGAACTAAGGTTGCATTACAGTCGTAAAGATGATAAAATTGTGGATAAATGGTTTTCAACCATGCACATGCTCTCGCGTGTCGTATCTTCTTGTCTATGATGTGTCTTTTGAGTTTTTAGTGGGTATATCAAATATTCAGAATTTTACTTTTTGGTAATGATATAACAGACATTTAATAAATATATTATAATAATTCAAAAATAGGGTGGGGGTATCTAATAAATATGAGAGGGTATATAGTGGGGCCATAATTTAATTATGTTTAAGTATACAATGAACTAATTTAACGTAAAATTCAATTATATTTTAAACGGTATTAGTGGGTGTTTGCAAACTCTACTTTAGAAATACTTAAACTCATGACTTTTGTACCTCCCAAACTAAAAAACACTCTTGATTTTTTTACAAACACTCCCACTTCTAAAATCACTTTATTTCAAAACACTCACCGCCTTTAATTTTACTAAAAAAATCACTTAATATCACTTTTGTTTTTGCAATAGAGTTTCACAACACATCCTTAGTTGTTTGAGTTGGTATTGTGCGGACAAGTTTAACCATGAACTAGTTTAAGACCAACACACAGTAGTAAAATAATTAATATTTTGTAGTGAAATAACTAATACTTTTTAATGTAACAACTAATAATATTCAAAACTAATACCTTATAATAAAAAACCAATGCTATTACTTTCCTCAACAAACATCTAGAACCAGCCCTAACAAGTTTAAGGTTCGGGTTGAAAAAAAAAAAATACATCCCTTTAAAATAACAAAACAAATAGTAAATAAACATATTGCTAACATATAAAAATATGAACGATGAACGCACAATTCTGCCAAAAGTCTTATGTTAATTCTCTGAGTTTCATGTCTCGTTAGAAATTCACATAACTAGTACACGTACATGTACACATACATGAACATTAATACATACATGTATATTTGCACTCTTACCATCTCACTGTCGTAACACGAGCAAGATGCAATGTATTTCATTTTCACTGGATAACTCTACCAAATATTGTGCTGTCTGTACACAATTTTAATTATTGTCACACTCTAATAAGGTTATTTATAGTGGTCGCGAAATCCTCTTTTACATATTTTTAAAGAAAAATAGTATTTAATGTAGAATTGATGGTTGACATGTGAAAAAAGAGTAAAAAGTGAAAAAAAAATTCATCTCATCTGAAGTTTGAATTTATAAAAATGTGTGTAATTTATTTATTTATATTATTTCTATTCCCTGCCCCTCGAACAATTTAATATGAATTTAATATGAGTGGAGTTGCTTTCAGCGGAAATTGAATTCAGAATATGTGGATGTGAGCCTTTTTAACTATGATATCATGAAATAATTTCATCTCATTTAAAATTCAAAATTATAAAGAGCTGTTGAGTTAATCTATTTATAATATTATTTCTCTTAAAAAAGATAGAGAGAAAATGTAAAAAGTAAAATGTGATATGTTTTTTAATATTAATTGACTGTCAAAAATTGAAATATAAACTTACCCTGGGAGAAAAAAACTACTTAATTTAGTTAGTACGTATAATATTTTACATAACCAAAACATTACAATGTCCCACACAAAAATATGTCATAAATATAGTCATGTTGACTAGAGATGAAGATTGAGGGGTGTTGAAATTTCTTCCTCCCAAAAATACAAGTGTACATCTTTGTCAAAATTGATCATCACACTCATTCTATAATTCCGGAAGTAACTAATAAGCTTCATCCAAAAATGATCTCAAATTTAATGCCAAAAACTGAAACTTCAACACTTCATGAAGATTTTGTCGCAAGAGATTTTATCATCATCATCATCATTCGATTGATTTGGCCTCCCAAGAAAATCCTAATTGGGTAAATGAGAATACTTACTATATTTATATATGAGCAAGCTAGCAACAATCACTACACGTTTCTGATCACTCTAGCTGTTTGGTTCTTGCAATATGTAAATCGACAAAAAATGGAATTTTTTTAACTCCTTGTAATTTAATTCATCATGTCAAAACTAAATTAATACAGTGGAAATAGGGGACCACTTCTGATTACTACCTTATAATAAATTCTGCCTGCAATTTCCAATGAGAAGGGAGAGTAGGGAGAGAGAAGAAGAATGTGTGAGTGTGATAATTAAATATTAATTTATATATTGTAGAGATAGATATTAAATAAATAATATAAAGTGGGGCGAGATAAGATGATAAGGGGATAACACAAAGTAAAAATAAAAAATAAAAATAAAAACCGATCCAACAACAAAATCTCTCTTCCCTGGATTCTTTTATCCAATCGAACCTCTAATTGCAGAGAACATGTCCCTTTATTCATTCATCCCAATAACATTTTTATACTTTTTTTTTTTTTTAATCAAAAGTTGAATAGTTCTTTTCTTAATGGTTGAGATATGAAATATTGATGTCTTGGTGGTACTTCCGGTATTAAAAGTTGGACGGTGCTACAAATCAGGGTGCTGCTGGCCAACCCCAAACACCCCCTCTAAACTACCACGTTCCTTTTCATTTTCTTGTTCGTGTATTTCCAAGTGGCGATGTGACTAATTGTTATTCAAAAAGAAATAAATGGCTATTTTAACTAATAAATCAATAGTTAAGCTTTTAATTAATTACTTTTTTAAGATTTACTAGAATGTTCTTGTTGATATAATGTAACAATTAAAATACATGTCTACCTAATGATGGATACGTTTGATCATAACCAGTAACACGCCTGTGCAAATTGTGCTTTAATTTTGGATTTTATTTGGTTTCTTAATTTTTTATTAAGACAATGTCTTATATGCACCACACTATTTGCAATTCAAGTGCAATTTAAAACAGTGTCAATTATATTAAGGCCCCATTTGGTACATGATACAAGGGTGAGAAAAGGGTGAGAAATAGAACATATCACCTCTTCTCCCTCATTTGGTAGGAGCTCCTCCCCATGACCTTTACCCGGTAAAAGCCTCGACCCGACACGGCAACTCTCGGCAATTATCCCCAAGTTACTGTTCTGGTATGCATTACCTATACCACCAACTTGGTGGTATAGCGCTATCTCGCGACATGGTGAATAGATTAGGGTTCGTTTTTTGTTTCGAAGTCATAATTTACATTCTTGGGTTCCACTAGCAAGCAAAGGCGACGACGAGCAATTTTAACAGTTTTCCACCTCATCGCGGCGCGGCGAAGATCCAGTGTCGGCGACTACTCCGTTATCTCTTGCTCGAAGACGGTCTCCACAATAGGTATCGCTCTTCCCTTGCTTCCATTTGAATTTCCCGAATTACAACTTCTCTGTTGTTTAATTAAAAATTTCTTCATTTTTGCGAATCAAACCCCAAATTCATACGGCCGTGGGGTGGGTTGCCGAAAGTCAACTCCGATTCTTCGATTTGTCACTTTCTCCGGTGGAAAGAAGCCCCTATTTTACACTGTTGGAATTAATAAATTATTTCGGCACCACAATAATTTCGGAATCAAGATATTGTGCAGTTCCGTAAGCCCTCTTCGTCGGAGTAATTTAGCTTCGAATAACTGCTATCACTCTGCTTCGCAGCCACGACTCTCCAGGTATTAGCATTTGTTGATAATTCTCATATGGATAAGATGTCGATTTGTCTTGATTGGATATTTTGGGGGTTTTTTTAATCGGAGTTCCGTTCATTTGCCTTGAATTCCCGAGATGACAGAACTAAACAAAAGTGATTATTTGAAGAGAATAAGTTCTGGTATGCTCTGATTTTTAAATTCAAGTTTCCAATCAAATAAAGGGGAAAACCTATACATGCTGGTACCATACCTACGTTTCTCGGCATGGAGTATATAAGAGTATTGTCTCTCAGTAGGAGAGGGTCCGTTTGTATTAATGTGTACATTCTTCTATTCGAAAACAGTGGATATTTGTGTGGAATGATTAATTCATTAGTTATTTGGTGGCAAGGTTTTGTTTGTTTCTTGGTTTCTTAAAACATTTTAGTTTCATTTGTTTTCAAAGTGTAATGTTTTCAATTTGATTTATGTTTGCAGATCCAATTACAATGGCAGAGGAAGGAAAACAAATTGATGTGAAGGAAGAGGTTGGAGATGTAAGTTTACACAAAAAGAATAAATAGATCTTCTTGTTTATTATTTGGATCTGAAGTTGCGTTTATTAATTTATTACCCATCTCCATAGCAGTGATGGCTAATAATGCTTTGTTTGGATTTATAAACTTTTGGTGTTGCAAGTAATGCAAAGGATTTCATGTTATTGTTAGGAAGATGAAGCTGGATTGGCTAAAATGCATGTTGAATTGAATTGTGTCCAAAGTAAGGAGTTGATTCTAATAAGGTTACAGTAGAGTATGACTTTGGAAATTCATAGTGTATATGGTCGTATTTAGCAAAATAGTACTTCTTCTCATAAGCATATGAAGATGATAATGATTAATGACAATTTAAGAGGCTCAAGTTTTGGATGGCATTCTATTTTTTCCTTTTCTTTTAACTGGTTTTCATGTTGTGGATGCTAAAATTTCAGTGGAGTTTTACTGGTGGCAATATAGTTTGATTTTTATATGAATTATGCATACATGCATAAAGATTGACCAAACAACCTGCTGTTTAAAACACTGACTTTGTTATTTTTCTATCATTATGTGTGGCAATGCAGATTCTTCCATTTGACCCAACAAAAAAGAAGAAGAAGAAGCCAATAGCAATCGAAGTAGGTGAAGATGAGTCTGTGGATAAACTAGCTGAGAAAATTGAGAACTTGTCTGGTACATACTTAATCCAGTGCTCAAAGTCATAATTTTTGGTTGTACAACTTGATTTTTAATCTGTTTTTACACATGCAGTTTCTGATGGTATTGAAACTTCATTTGCTGGTCTCAAAAAGAAAAAGAAAAAAACAGTGAGTGATAATGTCAATTCATTTTATTGTAATTCTGGAAAGTTTCCTTGTGGTTCTTGTGTGTAACATTCTGCCAACAATTGAGATCCAGATTAGCTAATGTACCTTGAAATGTTAGGAACAAGATATTCATAGTGGTATAAATTTGCAGGTATTGCTCTCAATCTGTTCGCTCTTAACTGATCCAAACTCAGACGACACTTTGATTCCTGAAATCGCACATATGTACAAGACTGACCGCTCCAAATACGAGCAAACTGCTCGGAGCTGGACTCAGAAGTACACGATGGGCTAACGATCATTCGTGAAGGCTTAGATTGCATTATGTGAAAATGATGTGCCTGTTATTTCTCTCTTCTTGTGATAGACAGGACTGATGCAGTTATGTGTTTGAATGGAATCACCGTTCAAATTGTCTGGGCTCTGGATATTGTTTACTCTTCTCGTTTAATCTGTAAGGTTGGAATATTTTCTTAATATAATTTTCTTGATTTTATGTTTGTTATTTTAAAAAAATTGAATGTTTGAAATTGACACTAAATATGGACCTGCAACCTTATGAAAAATTAAAGATAACAATCGTGATTTTGGTCAGTCATGTTGATTGGAGTAATTAGTTGTACAAGCTCGTAGTTGATCAATCTGAGAATGGGAAATATACCTATTTTTATAAAAAAAAAAATTGATAAAATTATTCTCATACTCTTTTTTTCCCGAAAGGAAGCCCAACTCGGGTCTGAAACAAATAACAAACAGTGGGAAACAACGTGGGCAAGTGAAATGTTACCTTCACGACGGTGTCCCATGCCTTGTTATTTTACTGAAATTACGATTTTATTAAAAAAAAAACTAAAATGGAAATACTATATACCCTACCAAACAATTGAATAAAAATAATAGCAACTAATGTATCACCTACCAAACACTCAAAATAATATAGTACACATTTTTTTATTTGTTACCAAACACATGTAAATAATACTTATCTCACTAATTATACATAGAAAATAAAGTTAGCTACTAATTTATTAACCCCTACCAAAGGGAGCCTAACTAAATAGTATAGTATTCCAGTTGCAATTATTTAGTGTAAACAACTGTAACTGTTTAGTAGAAATAACTGATAAGAGTTGAAAAAAAAATGCAATAATGCACTTGGTGCACAAAATATTTATTCTTTTATTTGAACAGGCAATCAAGGATTTTTTGGGGGTTGGTTGTAATTTTAGGAAAGTGAATTGAGAGTTTCCAACTGTGTAATTGTAAAATTACAATGTGTGTGTGAATATTGTCTTATGTGATTGGGGATTTTGTTTCTGGAATTGTAGAGAAGGATCCAACATGAAACAACACCGATACAGTGATAATAGTGATATCCGTGTTAACAGTGACAGTCATAAATTTTGTATAGGACTTCTTCAATATTTAACTATTATAACTATAAAATAATAGTATTATAGTTAATAAAAAATTACTATGAAATTAAAAGACAATTAATTTCATTAGTAATTTTTTTTTTTTTTTTTTTTTTTTTAGCATATTGACTTCCTTTCATTTTAGAGGAAGTTTTGATCGTTCCTTTGTATTTGGGTATACACCCAAAACGAGCAAAGCTGCCAAAAGAAATCGCAACGCAAGACAAGTATAACACCGTCCATTGAAACAAAAAATTCAGAGAGTTAGTGCCACGGATTTGATATAATGCCCACTGGTGGGCATAACTTATATGCTCACCGCGAATGTGATAATGACACGTAAGCAAATTTAAATAGGGGTCCCACTATTATTTTAATTGATTACTTAAATTTGCTTACGTGTCATTATCACATTCGCGGTTGACATATAAGTTTATGCTCACCGGTGGGCATTATATCAAATCCGGTTAGTGCCATACATACAAAACTAAAAATATAAAGTATAGCTTGGAGAGATGAAGATATTGTATAAGATTCGCCCCTCGATTCATTACAAATTGATAGGGAAATTATTGAATCACGCGTAAATAATAATGTAGTCGAAACACAAATTTATAGAGCTGTAGTATATGAAATTGACATAATAGGATACCAAAATGTCTGGTTTGGCAAGCGGAAGAGTTATGTATTTACCCTTGAATAATCTAAATTAACTTAGTCAGAATCGTGTTGTTAATTAATTAGAGAGATTTAAACCAAATCCGTCCTCTATCTTTTTACCTTTATCAAAATGGTCCTCTATTTATTTGCTTTATCAATTTAGTCCTGTATCTATTCAAGTTTCGCCAAAATGATCCTAATTGGCCTAAAAATATACAAAACCTCACCGTTTTGGTCCTATTTTTTTTTTTTTACCAATTTAGTCCTGTATCAATTCACATTTCTCCAATTAGGTCTTAATTGAACGCATAAAACATAAAATGCCACATTTTTAGTCATGCGCACTAGTTTTTTTGGGGGAAGCCTATGATGTGATTTTTTTTTTCAATTTGGCACTAGCGGTGACCAGCTTTGCATATAGACCCAGTCGTTTAACTAGGTTCAAATTTTTTTTCCGTTTGACACCGGAAAACTCCTCCACACCGATTCACCTGGGAACATGGTTCTGATAACATATTTAGGGCCCCCGATGGACCTCCACCCCTGCATTGGTATGATATTGTCCGCTTTGGAACGAGCTAGCCTGCACAAATTTATTTTTGGGCCTTCCTAAAAATATATCATACCAATGGAGAACTTGTTCATCCTTATAAACCCCAAGAAACTCCCATATTATTTTGATGGGATTTAAACCAAATCCATCATCTATCTTTTCACCTTTATCTAAATAGTCATTTATTTTTTGTTTTATCAATTTAGTCCTGTATTTCTTCAAGTTTCGTCAAATTGGTCCTAATTTGGTGAAAAATGGTTTTATGCTTTATGCGTTCAATTAGGACCTAATTGGAGAATGTGAATTGATACAGGACTAAATTGGTAAAAAAAATAAATACAGGACCAAAACGGTGAGGTTTTGTACATTTTTAGGCCAATTAGGATCATTTTGGCGAAACTTGAATAGATACAGGACTAAATTGATAAAGCAAATAAATAGAGGACCATTTTGATAAAGGTGAAAAGATAGAGGACGGATTTGGTTTAAATCCCATTAATTAGACATATTAGGGTGGAGGAAGAAAATAGCAGGCTAAGAATCAATTTGAATGGACATGTGATTTGTATTAGAGATAACTATAGTTATCTAAGTATACAAGATGATTGACTTATTCAATATTATTCTGGTTTTTATCTCTAATAATTTGTACTCCCTCCGTCCCGCTATTTTGTTCCCGTTTTGCCATTTTGGTCCGTCCCACTATTATGTTTCCATACCTTATTTGGAAATCAACTAATAATATTATATTCATCTTCTTTATTCACATCCACTCATTTTAACCACATTACACTTTATTTTCTTCTATCTCTATCACATCACATGTACTATATCTATATTTTAATATCCACCTTAAATGTTGTGCCCAAAAGTAGGGGGAACAAAATAGTGGGACGGAGGGAGTAATAAATTTAGATTCATCGGACTAAAAATTTAAGGACAACAATTTCTAAAATTCGTAAATTGAAGCCAAATTGAGCCAAATTGACTCTCATTGGGTTGAGATTGCACATGATTGCATGCGACACTATTCCGGCCTATTTTGTATAGGTGAAGCCCGTCTAACGACACATGCACACATGAGTGTTGCATCCCTAAAGTATAATTGGATGTTACAGTTATATGTGGAGGTGGCACCTGACGGACTCCACGTATATATGTATAATAGTTTGAAATCAAATGCCACGTACAATTTCCGCACAATTAAAATTAATTCAAACCAATTTGATCTCAATTTATAAATTTTTAAAATTGCGATCCTTAAATTACTCTTTTTCTATCCCTATGTCACTTGTCTTGAAAACAAAAATTCCCTTCAATATTGTTATGCATGTTTTTGTGATGATGTAATAGTGTATGCATGATTGTTATGCCCGAGATTGATTGAATGAAATTAAAAGACACCTATATGTCTGTATTGATAAATTATTTAATTTTGTTTCCGTAAAAAGAAAAAAAAAAGGAAAAGAAATTAATAAGCATTTTGTCATTTACCCAGAGGTTGTGAGATGTGAACTAGTCATTATATGAAGATAGTATATTATATTACGCACTTGTTACAAGTCCTTATCAATGTGTGTATTAAAATATTCCACACTACACAACTGGAGTTCTCTTGCAGGGTAATAATCTCAACAATATTGCCTGAAACTACTTTCTCCCTCTCTCTTCAATATTTTTCACATTATTTACCTGCGAGAAAGTTATGACTTTTATCTGCCAGTAATAATGATATTAATTAATAACACATGAAGAGAGGGAATTAAAAAGACAAATTAAATGGAAATTAAGTCCGTCTAAGACGCGAGACTATGAAACAGTTAAAGTTGTTGCGGTCATAATCTAATCCACCTCGTTTAGTGTGCCACCCCAACCCTTATTTGTTTGAATTCAAGCTTTTATGTTCATTCACCTCTGGAGGGTATGAACCTTCCGGAACATATATATTTGTGCTTCTCTTCTCACTTATAATTCCCAACTAAAAATATTCAATGCATGCATTGACAATTGTTTTTTTTAATAATATATAGTATGAGGTGAATTGTGAAATAAATTATATAATTAAATTTTGGTCAAAATTATATTATATATATATATATATATATATATTATAAATTACAAATATCAAATCTCAATCATTTTCCTGTGGCACAATTTAACCTTTAGTCATTTTTGTTTATTTTTACTTCAAGTCTAATTTTGTGTTAATTTTAATGATTTTCCTCGGAATTTCAATGTTTTACCCAAAAAAGGGCATGTGCATCGTAGGTGAACCCTTGAGTTTTGGGATTTTAATCTCTCCAAACGAGTTTGATGATGTGGAGGAGCCAACAATGAAAAAAATGTGACATCACGTGCCATGTCAGATTTATTTTCTAATAAAAATATTAAATAAATTTGAAAGAAACAATGAATTTAGAAATAATTAAATGAATTGTAGGTGAATATTGATTCATTGAAGAAGTAATAGAAGCACCGGCACCGGGATTTGAGGGGGTGGCCTCCTCCCGGGGGGGTGGGAGGGGTTCTGACGCCTGTCATGTGGGTGGGGTTTTAGGGTTCTTAAAAGATAGTAAAATTTAAGCCAAAGTTAGATTCATCAAACTCTCCACTCAAATATTTATATTATTGCACTTATACATAGAGTGTTACTATATACAGAGTATAGTAGTATTACCACCAAAAGCACTTATGGCAACCCTGGAACAGTTGGTAGATTAGATCTCTGCCATTGCATGCTACAGTGGGGGCCAATTCTACTCATAATGCAAACATCAACTCTCTTTATATCATCTCCTCTATATATTTAGATTGTATATATGACTGGAAAAATTAAATTAACTAAGCTGATAAAAGTAAATCTGTCAACCCCTTCTTCTCTCTCTTTTTTTTTTTTATAATAATAATAAACATATATATATTTTTTTTTATTTGCACTCGAATTGGAGAGTGATAGTGATATCTTGTATGAAAACAAATAAATCCATCTTTAAATATTCTCCAGGCTTTGACTTGTTAGCTAAGTTCAGCGCACCACCTTTTATTAGTTGATGTCGTGTTTGATTTGAATAAAAAGTTATTAATTTTTTTTTATTCTTTAACTTGAATTATGGAATTATTTATTGGCCCATTATTATTTCAAGGTGACATATGTGGCATCATTTGATGATAATATGAATAATCTAATTTGCATCCGCCCCCAACCGTTTCCCATAAACAATTTTTTGTTCCAAAATTCGAGTAAAGAATGAAAAATCAAAGAGTTTTTAAATTGAAATTACTAGTGTTCTTACCACAAAAAGTGTTTAGAAGTTAAATATGATTTAGATGGATCAATAACTACTTAATCCGACAAATAAGGTGGGATACAAGAGTACTGTAAATCATTGACTTATAATTAATTAATAATCAGGGGTTAAATAATGAATAATTTAATAGAGGATTATGCCATGACTTCATTGCTGCTTAATATAATATCTAAATAATATATTAAACTTGTGACGCAGCACAAGCGTATGAACAACCAAGAATCAAGATAATAGAAGAGACGATGAACCCTGACACTACGTGTACTAGGTATCGCTCGAGTTCAAATCTTATTGCAATCTTCCCCCCTTACAAAATGTTTTCCTTAACATTTAATATCACACAAACCTTCAGCAACTAAGGAAACAAATAAAAGATAATAAATTCAAGGTCTTCTGATTAGCTAATTTCCTTTTCTCTTGGCCGACCAAATCGGCTGATATTTCTCTAAATATTCAATGGCTGCCTCTTCTCCATCAACTTGTATCTACTAATCAAGCCAGTAATCACTTTTACACAAATACTTTATTATTATATATTAATAACATAATGTTAATTCATATGTAGCATCAAATATGATCATCAATTTGCTCGATGATGCTTTTCTGGGCAGCAATAAAATAATCATATATACACCCGAATATCTGACATATACAGAAGATTGCATGAATTATTTTTTCTTTAACGAAAAAAGAAAAAGAAAAAGTTCACCAACTTTGTGATAATTGGCATAGTTTATATAATAAAATAGCTAGGATGATGTATAACCAAAGCATTTCTATTTTCTGCACCAAAATATTTATTTAATATATACATATCCATTAGTCACACATAAAATAATGTAACCACTTGTTATATATACCTTTCCCACTGTCTCAATTTAGCCTGTTCCCAATATCACTATTTTATTCCCTCCTGCAAATTTTCTGATAAAACTCTCACTCTACTCTCCCTTCTCCATTCCATTCCCAAAATTAAATTAAAATCCATTTTCCCCAATCATCATATTCATATTCATATTCATATTCATATATAAATATAGCAACACACATGGACATTGATTTTATGAAATCCTCAGCTGAAGACCAAATGGAAATGATGCTGATGCAGATGGACAAGCTCCCGGACTTCTCCGCAGCCTACGGCGCCGCCGACCAGCTCCCGACGCCGGATTTCGCCCTCCCATGCAACGACGACGCATTCATGAACGTGCATCACATGTCGTTCACGGGTGGGGCCCACCACGAGATTCCGCCCCCGCACCCGCCGTTCCTGGGCGGCGGGGAGGGGCAGAAGCGTAATTCGATGGCGGCGATGCGGGAGATGATTTTCAGAATAGCGGCAATGCAGCCGATCCACATCGACCCGGAGTCGGTGAAGCCGCCCAAGAGGAGGAACGTCAGGATTTCGACCGACCCCCAGAGCGTGGCGGCGCGCCACCGCCGGGAAAGGATAAGCGAGAGGATAAGGATTCTGCAGAGACTGGTCCCCGGCGGGACCAAGATGGACACGGCCTCCATGCTCGACGAGGCCATTCATTATGTCAAGTTCTTGAAAAATCAGGTGCAGTCGCTCGAACGGGTCGCGGCGAATCGGCCGCATGCGGCGGCGGGGATGGGGTTTCCGGTGCCGATGACGAGCGGGAGCTATTTTCCGGTGGCGGGGAAAGGGTATCATCAAGCGATTATATCGCCCGGGGATGCGTGATCGATGATGATAATCGATAGTTAGTGTAAAAGCGGCGCCGTTTCGTTTTAATTAATTAAGGGGATATTTATTCTTGCTTAAATTGTTGTAAAGAAAGAGGGCTCTTTCGTTATGATTGCCAAATTATGTCACGCATGTGTATTTTTATTCTGCACAATAATACTAGTACATTAATCTTGGCATGTTGAATTCCCAATTAACATTAATTAAATATATTATGTAATTTAATCTCATTTCCAAGATTTTTTCAATTGAGGAGGAGACTTAATGAATACTGGACAATTTAATATTAGTTGAGTTGCTTTTAGCGGGAAAAACATGAAAGAATTTCATTTCATCTAAAACTGTAAAATTATAAGAAGGTGTAAAATTAATTCATTTAATTAATTTTCATAATAGTATGTTTTAGTCTTGCATGCACTTAATATATCGTACAATTCAAGTTTATTTTTAAAACAACACAATTACAAATAGAACAGTTAATCAATTATAACTATTTAGTGAAAACAACTAATAATATTGATTAAAAGTGCATTTGAATTGCACGAGAATGCTCTATAGACATGCTCTCCCCAGCTCCCTTTCTCACTGAAATGTTGGAAATGATGTGATTAAAATATGAAGCTATTCTGAGGAGTCAACTGCAAGGGAAATAAATTTTGCTGGGTGTTTTGATAAGGAAATATGTATAAATGCAGGTAAAGTGGTTAACTGGAGTATCTAATTTTCAGTGCAATCTTTAAGTAGAAAGGAATCAACACTGACTATAATGCAGAGGTTTACAGCCCCATGTGCAAACTATCTCCATACACAGTATTGTTTGTTATTTTATGTAAGAAAAAGTTATCTAGAGAGAAATGATAGGGATGGATGTGATGAGTAAGAGATTAGAATTGGGACCAGTGTAAAACTTGAGGATTTTCACTGCATCCAATGTCAACTATAAAAACACATGCTCCTTAAACTTGTAACTTGCAGCTCATGATGTGTGTATATATATGTGTATATATATATATATGTAATTATGTTTATATATATAAAGTCAATATTCGAGCAAATGGTTAGCTTCTAGGAAAAACATCAATTTATAGCACGAAAGCTTTTTTTGGGGATCGATGGGTAAGGACCCTCCTATTACTATATTTGGGTAGTGCAAACATTAGACTTATGTGTGATGTAGATCTTATATATGGGACTATCATTGAGTGCTAAAATCATTGACTTAAATACCCACTTGGCTACTATATCAAATAGAGTTGACCTAATTCAGTGTTTGCATATTATTGTGCAGTGTCAATGTGCTTCATCCATCCCATTTAATATATATACTCCATATGTTCATTTCAATGTTTATACATATCGATTCAAAATATCTTTTTAAATGGAGACCGATATCAAATTAAACTCTAAAATGTTTACCCAACATTCATAAACTACCCGTCTTTATTGTATACCCACCATCCACTAATGAGTTTCTTTATTTTTATTTTTTTTGCATTAATTTGACTAAGGGAATCTTAAAGAAAAAATTTTACGACTAATTTAGTGTGCGAGTGATTTCGAAATAGATATAATAAAAATTAAGCTTACATTTTGCTTTAAAATTCCATCGACAATTTTATGGTGCATTCGAGCTAGTGTCGTGCTCTTTTCTACCAGGGTAAGATGGGTAAATCGAAGGAGTTTAAGTAGATGTCACGAGAAAGTTTGTGTGTACTGAAACACATGAGTGGTTTGGGGTAATTTTGTTAGGAAAATAATTAAATGAATTAATTTCATATTTTTTTATAAGTTTGTATTTTTGGATGGACGGCTCCATCCTTATTAAATTGTCCACTCAACCTCCCCAATGAAATTAATTAAATGATCAATTAAATTCACATCTCCACAAGTTATTATTTTGAAGCGATCAATAAGGCTCTTTTGGCTAAACAACTTTGGTGAATGTTCCAAGAATCTTCCTCATTTTTTTGGCAGTTTTTCAGGGGGGGTATTTTTGTCATTATAATATTATGGCAAAAAGATGTATAAAACAACACAAATTAATATTTATTCCAATCTAAATGTTAATGCATCAATGTCCTAATTATACCACATTCCATACTTTCATGTCATTAAATAGACTCGTACAAAACCTACTCTGATATTTTTGCCATTGACGAGTTGTGAATGATATTCAATTTGGGTTGTACCATGATGCTTGGGTTCCGGGCCTACATTCGGGTGGGGGGAGACGACATTTGGTGGAGCAAAGATGGATTCCTTTACTTTGCTCGATACATAAGGTAATTGATTTCAAGCAAGATCCTAGCTCTATTAGACGAAACGAGCTGCTCGTGAGCTCGGCTCGACTCGGCTCGTTAAGGCTCGACTCGGCTCGACTCGTTAGGTTAAACGAGCTCGAGCTCGAGCTCGAAAAATACTCGATTTCTTAACGAGCCCAACCGAGCTCGGCTCGTTAGGCTCGATAACTAAGATTTTTCTTAAAATTCTATTAGGCTCGATAGGCTCGGCTCGACTCGATGGGCTCGATAGGCTCGTTACACTCATTAACGAGCCGAGCCGAGATCGAATTATTACTCGTTAATGTTATCGAGCCGAGCTCGAGTATCAAGTACTCGAGGTCGCTCGGCTCGAATAACAGCACTAAGCTCTAATTATATAAGACAATGAAATTTCAAGAGACATTGCTATGAAGCTGTAAAAGACCATATTAGAAGTATTGAATATATACACGTTATAATAATAATAAACTTATTTTTACTCCGTATCTGAATGTAATTAAAGACCGACTAATTCGGAGGACCCGTAATTCATCGTCCACCAATGGAGTCCAATAAAAAACTATTTGAAGTAGGAGTCCAGGTGGAAATATACATGTGATTGTCGATAATGATCAAATTGATCATCAATGAATTATACCTTGATGATTGAATCGAACATTATAGTAATATTATTTTCTGATATTATACAGTTTGCTTAAAACTCGTAACTGCCTTTAAAGGCACTATTAACTTCTAACTTGTAAGATATTTTTGTGGAAAAATTAGAATTATTAACAAAATTTATGTTTGTAATTAAGATTATTTCATAGTATGTGTTTCATTTTACAAATACAAAATTCACTTTTTTCAACAAATACGTATCAATCGCAGAAACTGTTGTAAAAAATTATTTGAGGCACACATCGATGTAATATGCATGTGATGGGTGACAGATATTACTATGTTCGTCTCAAACTTGTTTTACTACCTCCTAAATTAAATTGAGTTTAATTGATAAATGTGAATTAATATATACAAAGTAATATGAGATATGAATATATTGGTGTAGAAAATATATAATTGTAAAAAAAATATAATATTATTTTATTGCTAATTTCAATAAGTAATAATTAAGTTTGGAATGGATAAGTATAATTTCATTATATTTTATTAATTTCAACAAGAAATTGTTTTATTGCCTACGAGTTCTGTGTTGGTGATTGAATTGGATCAGTTTGAAAACATGAATCTGCAATTTGCGCATTCAAAGAAATGATAAAGTATATTGTGGATGGGTTTTACCATAAAACTTATTTGAATTTAGGGTATAATTTGATAGTATTATTTATTTTGTGTAAATGTATTAATTTATTAGTAATATTTTATAATAAAATCTATTTGGTTTGAGGTTACACTGAAACTGATTTTAAAAAAAAACTCGCACGTGAATGATTTAAAACAAAAATTAAAATAAAATCGTCAGATGATGAGAAATTTAAGTTTAATTTATTGATCTAGAGAGAAGTAATGTTGGGGTAAAATTAGGTCGAATGGAGGCCCCAAATTATGGAAGTTTTTGTGAGGTGATAATTGCAATTGGAATTCCAAAATGTAAATATATGCAAGAAAGTGGAAGGCAAAGCAAAAGGCATGACCCGAACACAAGCTTTTTCACGTGAACCACTGACACTGTGCGGTGGTGTTTTACAATTCAGCACATCGGATGGATTACCCCACACCCTTCTCACGTGAACATTGCCTACGTGTTACTCCACCTCACCATCCCTGATGCTTTGGTAAACAAATTAGGACAATGCTAAATGTCCAGAATCTGGACATTCAGAAAGGGTATATTCGTCATTTTAGGACATGAAAAGCTCAAATCTACTCTTACTCTAATTTTTGGCACCAAAATGAAAATTTTCAAATTTTGAATGGAATTGAATTTGAAAATTTGAAAAGATTTGCCAATTAAGAAAGATTTTTTTTATGTTTTTAAGGCAATGATTACTTGCATATTTCCATGCATTTATCTTTATTCACTTTATACATACAACCCTAATATTATACGTACATAACCCTAATATTATACATACATAACACATAACCCTAATATTAGAGAAAAATCGGTGGTAGTTTTCTAACAAAAACTAATACCACCAAATAGTATTAGTAATACTAGCAAACACATAATTTATATGAGAGCGTTTTTACGGGATTTAAACCAAATCCGTCCTATATCTTTTCGCCTTTATCTAAATGGTCCTCTACTTATTTGCTTTATCAATTTAGTCCTGTATTTTTTTAAATTTCACCAAAATTGTCATAATTTGGTGAAAATGATCCTAATTGATTTTTTGTATTTTATTTCAGGTTTTTTTTTATTTGGCAAAGATGGTCACCTAACGTGCCACATTGAAAAAAAAAACCACATCACAGGCTTCCACAGAAAACACTAGTGCGCATGACTAAAAAGGTGGCATTTTATGATTTATGTGTTCAATTAGGACCTAATTGGAGATATGTGAATTGATACGGGACTAAATTGACAAAGAAAATAAATATAGGACCAAAACGGTGAAATTTTGTACGTTTTTATGTCAATTAGGACCATTTTGGCGAAACTAGAATAGATACGGGAGTAAATTGATAAAGCAAATAAATATAGGACCATTTTGATAAAGGTGAAAAGATACAGGACGGATTTGGTTTAAATCCCGCGTTTTTACTAATATTTTTATTCATGAGGTGAAAGTGCTTTTTACTATAAAAACCTAATACTACCAAATAGTATTAGTAATGCTAGCAAACACATAATTTATGTGAGAGTGCTTTTACTAATATTTTTATTCATAAAAAATCATTTATTAAGAATTAAATTCGGTGATAACAATAGTATTAAAAATATGCATAAAAATTAATTTATTAAAAATTAAATTAATACTAGTATTAAATTAATTTATCCAATTTTTTTTTATTAATTAGAAGACATAATTTATGTGAGAGTGCTTTTTACTAATATTTTTATTCATAAAAATTAATTTATTAGAAATTAAATTCAATGATAACAATTTAATTTTGTGGCAAAAAACTAATACTAATACGCATTATTAGTAACACGAGCAAGGGCAAGGGTTTAGGGTTTAGGGTTTGGGGTTGAGGGTTGAGGGTTTAGGGTTGAGGGTAATATTAGTATTACAAACATTGATAGTGTTACCAATAGTGATGTTAAATAATACAATTATTACTTTCGAAATATATTTAATTGTTAAAAATTAAAAGATATTTCGAAATAATTGTTCCAAAATCTCCCATAGTTCGATATAATTTTTATAAATTAGAAGATATTTCAAAAATAATTGATGTAAAGTAATACAATTATTATTTTCTAACGTTATGAGTCCATTCTCGATTAATTTTCAACAATTTTCAATTTAATCATTCGAATTAGAAGACATAATTTAAGTGAGAGTGCTTTTACTAATATTTTTATTCATAAAAATTAAATTTAATGATAACAATTTAATTTTGTAGCAAAAAACTAATACTAACACACATTATTTAATCAAACAAAATATAATAGTACATTTTTCTAGAGTCTTTAAAAAAATAAAATTTAAAAATATATTTTATTAATTAACTACACATTAATTATGTCAAAATATTAAATATCATATTTATCAAAATTAGTAAAAACTCTTGGCATGACTTTATAATTAATTTCTATTTTTAGACTATTTTGTTATTATATTAGTATAGACTAGCACGGGCAAGGGTTTAGGGTTGAGGGTTGAGAGTAATATTAGTATTACAAATACACATTGGTGGTGTTACCAATAGTGTTGGTAAGTAACACAATTATTATTTTTTAACATTTTAATCATTCGAATTATATTTAACTGTTAAAAATTAGAAGACATTTCGAAATAATTGTTACAAATTCTCCCATATTTCGATATATTTTTTACAAATTATAAGATATTTCAAAATAATTGATGTAAAGTAATACAATTATTATTTTCTAACGTTATGAGTCCATTCTCGATTAATTCTCAATAATTTTCAATTTAATCATTCGAATTAGAAGACATAATTTAAGTGAAAGTGTTTTTACTAGTATTTTTATTCATAAAAATTAATTTATTAGAAATTGAATTTAATGATAATAATTTAATTTTGTAGCAAAAAACTAATACTAATACACATTATTTAATCAAACAAAATATAATAGTATATTTTTCTAGAGTCTTTAAAAAAATACAATTAAAAAAATATTTTATTAATTAAATGCACATTAATTATGTCAAAATATTAAATATCATATTTATCAAAATTAGTAAAAACTCTTGGCATGACTTTATAATTAGTTTCTAGTTTTAGACTATTTTGTTATTATATTAGTATAGACCAGCAAGGGTAAGAGTTTAGGTTTGAGGGTTTAGGGTTGAGGGTCTAGGGTTTAGAGTAATATTAGTATTACAAATACACGTTGATAGCGTTACCAATAGTGATGGTAAGTAATACAATTATTATTTTCTAACATTTTAATCATTCGAATTATATTTAACTGTTAAAAATTAGAAGACATTTCAAAATAATTGTTACAAATTCTCCCATATTTCGATATAATTTTTACAAATTAGAAGATATTTTAAAATAATTGATGCAAAGTAATACAATTATTATTTTCTAACGTTATGAGTCCATTCTCGATTAATTCTCAACAATTTCCAATTTAATCATTCGAATTAGAAGACATAATTTAAGTAAGAGTGCTTTTACTAATATTTTTATTCATAAAAATTAAATTTAATGATAACAATTTAATTTTGTAGCAAAAAACTAATACTAACACACATTATTTAATCAAACAAAATATAATAGTACATTTTTCTAGATTTTTTTAAAAAATACAATTAAAAAATATTTTATTAATTAACTGCACATTAATTATGTCAAAATATTAAATATCACATTTATCGAAATTAGAAAAAATTCTTGGCATGACTTTATAATTAGTTTCTATTTTTAGACTATTTTGTTATTATATAAGTACAGACTAGCAAGGGTAAGAGTTTAGGGTTGAGGGTTTAGGGTTGAGAGTAATATTAGTATTACAAATATACATTGATAGTGTTACCAATAGTGATGTTAAGTAACACAATTATTATTTTCTAACACTTTAACCTTTCGAATTATATTTAATTGTTAAAAATTAGAAGACATTTCGAAATAATTGTTACAAAATCTCCCATATTTCGATATAATTTTTACAAATTAGGAGATATTTCAAAATAATTGATGTAAAGTAATACAATTATTATTTTCTAACGTTATGAGTCCATTCTCGATTAATTCTCAGCAATTTCCAATTTAATCATTCAAATTAGAAGACATAATTTAAGTGAGAGTGCTTTTACTAATATTTTTATTAATAAAACTTAAATTTAATGATAACAATTTAATTTTGTAGCAAAAAACTAATACTAACACACATTATTTAATCAAACAAAATATAATAGTACATTTTTCTAGAGTCTTTATAAAAATACAATTAAAAAAATATTTTATTAATTAACTACACATTAATTATGTCAAAATATTAAATATCATATATATCAAAATTAGTAAAACCTCTTGGCATGACTTTATAATTAGTTTCTATGTTTAGACTATTTTGTTATTATATTAGTATGAATAACAAGGGTAAGGGTTTAGGGTTGAGGGTTGAGGGTAATATTAGTATTACAAATACACATTGATAGTGTTGCCAATAGTGCTGGTAAGTAATACAATTATTATTTTCTAACATTTTAATCATTTGAATTATATTTAATTGTTAAAAATTAGATGACATTTCGAAATAATTATTACAAAATCTCCCATATTTCGATATAATTTTTACAAATTAGAAGATATTTTAAAATAATTGATGTGAAGTAATACAATTATTATTTTCTAACGTTATGAGTTCATTCTCGATTAATTCTCAACAATTTTCAATTTAATCATTCGAATTAGAAGACATAATTTAAATGAGTGCGTTTTTACTAATATTTTTATTCGTAAAAATTAATTTATTAGAAATTAAATTTAATCATAACAATTTAATTTTGTAGCAAAAAACTAATACTAACACACATTATTTAATCAAACAAAATATAATAGTACATTTTTCTTTTGTTAAAAAAAATTAAAAAAATATTTTATTAATTAACTACACATTAATTATGTCAAAATATTAAATATCATATTTATCAAAATTAGTAAAAACACTTGGCATGACTTCATAATTAGTTTCTATTTTTAGACTATTTTGTTATTATATTAGTATCCACTAGCAAGGGTAAGGGTTTAGGGTTGAGGGTAATATTAATATTAAAAATACACATTAATAGTGTTACCAATAGTGATGGTAAGTAATGCAATTATTATTTTCTAACATTTTAATCATTCGAATTATATTTAATTGTTAAAAATTAGAAGATATTTCGAAATAATTGTTACAAAATCTCCCATATTTCGACATATTTTTTACAAATTAGGAGATAATTCAAAATAATAGATGTAAAGTAATACAATTATTATTTTCTAACGTTATGAGTCCATTCTCGATTAATTCTCAACAATTTCCAATTTAATCATTCGAATTAGAAGACATAATTTATGTGAGAGTGCTTTTACTAATATCTTAATTCATAAAATTAATTTATTAGAAATTAAATTTAATGATAACAATTTAATTTTGTAGCACACATTATTAGTAACACTAGCAAGTGTAAGGGTTGAGGGGGGGTTTTTTTTTTAATCACCCAGCAGTGTTAATCAATAAAACGAATGGTATGTAATGTTACAACCCAGAAGAAAAACGCACAACAGGTTGTGCATCGTAAACATACTAAACAAAACTATAACAATAAAGCAAAACAAAATCATCGAACACGAAAGGAAGGGTAGCCGAGCTGATCCATACGGACAAGAGTCAAGAAAGGGCGAGGCGCTGAAGTAGGGTAAACCAGATGAAGCGCTGTAGAGTCAATGCCCAAACGAGCCATGTAATCAGCAGGCCGGTTGCCTTCTCGAAAAATATGAGTAATCCGATGCTGCAACTGGGCTAACAGGGAACAGATACGGAGCAAAGTGTGTTGGACCAGCCAAGGTCCAGAACGAGCAGTCTGAAGCAAACGAACAACCACCAAAGCATCCAACTCTATCCAAATAGGGCCCTCAAACCGAAGTGCCAAGTGCAAGCCATGCAAAAGTGCCTGCAACTCAGCATCGAAGCTGGAAGTCGTCTCCAAAGGCGTGTGAAAGGCCAAAAGCAAACCACCAAGGTGATCTCGAATCAGCCCGCCACCAGAAGCCACCCCCGTATGTCGATCATAAGAACCATCGGTATTAAGCTTGATCCAAGGAGCAGGAGGAAGAAGCCATCTCACCAGTGTAGAACGAACAGGCCGCGGCTCAGGAAAGGTACCAACCGGCAGAAGATCAATGGAAGGAAAGCAACCATACCAATGAGAAGGACGAAGCTTCCCAGAAGCAACAAGCAAGCGCAAATGCTGAACCACCTGCCAAATAATATACGAAGCTCGAAAAGGAAGATCACGGTACTTGTGATTATTCCTCTCCGTCCAATACACATTGATAGTGTTACCAACAATTATGGTAAGTAATACAATTATTATTTTCTAATGTTACGAAAAAACTCTCAATTAATTCTCAACAATTAACATTTTAATCATTCGAATTAGGGTTTTTGGTGAGGGTTTGACATGAGGGTTTAGGGTGTTATTACCGAGTCTCTAGTAGTATTACTAGTGTGCATTGATAGTGTTACCAATAATGATGGTAGGTAATACAATTATTATTTTGTAACGTTATGAGCCCATTCTCCATTTATTTCTCAGTAGTTTCCAATTTAATCATTCGAATTAGAAGACATAATTTATGTGAGAGTGCTTTTACTAATATTTTTATTCATAAATTATTTTATTAGAAATTAAATTCAATGATAACAATTTAATTTTGTAGCAAAAAACTAATACTAACACACATTATTAGTAACACTAGCAATGCATATTAGTAATATTTTCTTACATTTTAATCATTCGATATAATTTCGAAATAATTGTTACAAAATCTCCCATATTTCAAAATAATTGTTACAAAATAGAAGATATTTTGAAATAATTATTACAAAATTGAAGATACTTCGAAAATATTCTTACAAATTATAAGATATAAGATATTTCGAAAATATATTTTTTATTTCTGAAAATAATCTTAATTTTTTTTCTGGAAATCTAAACGTTAATTAGCGATATCAAAGGAAGCGTTTGCACCTTAATTTCACGCGATTTCCAGCTAAATTAATTTATTAGAAATTAAATTCAGTGATAATTTTTAAAAATTAGAAGATATTTCGAATTAGCTGTTAAAAATTTAGTGATAATTTTTAAAAATTAGAAGATATTTCGAATTAGCTGTTAAAAAATTCAAAATATTTGTTAAAAATTAGAAGATATTTCGAAAATATTTTTACAAATTAGAAGATGATTAGAAAATATTGTTTCAAATTAGAAGATACTTCGAAAATATTGTTACAAATTAGAAGATAATTCGAAAATATTGTTTCAAATTAGAAGATAATTCGAAAATATTGTTTCAAATTAGAGGATAATTCGAAAATATTTTTTTAAATTAGAAGATACTTCGGAAATATTGTTACGAATTAGAAGACAATTTGAATTCGGTCAAACTTCTTTTTTTCTAGAATAGGGCTAAACTTTAATTTAGAGCTAAACCTTGATTATAATTTAAAATAGAGTTAAACCTTAATTTAGAGCTAAGCCTTGATTACGAAAATTTATTATTAAACTTTGAAATAGGTAGGCTTTATTGTATAATGGTGATATTTTTTTCAATTAAATTAAAACAGACTAAATTATAAATAAAATCGAAAATCATAAACCCTAATTTATTTCGAAAATTTGTTATTTATATTTGGAATAGGTAGGATTTACTGTGTAGTGATGATTATTTTTTAATTAAATTAAAACGGACAAAATTATAAATAAAAAAGAAAACATAAACCCTAATTTCTTAATTATAGGGATTAATGTGTGTTATGGTAATAATGCTTATTTTCTATACTAGAAGATGATGACAAAAATTAGCATATAATGTGTAATGATAATTTTTTTTTTATTGGGAAACAACATGTCTTGCATGCCTATATGTAATGATTGCATGCATATGTTGGAGGGAAAGTGTTTTGGAGCGAAATGGTGATACTTTTGGTGCCAAAATGTATCAACTTTGGAGCCAAAATTGCATAAGGGTAATATAGTTATTAAGTTAATCAGCCCTTAATTAATTAAATGAAAATTGCCTAAAAATCCGATTCTGGATGTCCAATCTGGACGAATATCTTTACCGAACAAATTAATGACCACTTTTAAATGTCAGCGGAGGTTGAACCGGACAGCCTCAGCGCTTTTGGTCGGATCGAGGTCTGACCGTTAGTAAAGCGGTTGAACCGTTATGACGTAATAATTACATAATAAATAATTAAATATAGAATTTATAATTATCATAAATATTTTTCACTTGTAATAATAAATCATATGTTCAAATTATGACAAAAAAATAAATAAACATACATCTAACATTGCAAATTAAAATTCAATTTTAACAAAATCTTAATCAAATGTCAACATACTAAAACAAATCCACCAAAATGAACATACTATATTCATTTATTTCACTTCATTAACATACTTATATAAAAATGAGAACTAGGAATGTATTTCACTTTATTGACATACTATATAAAACTAAGCACACTTCATTGACATACTATATAAAAATAAGCAATAGGAATGTATTCACTTCTTCGCATCTAGGAAAAATAGGATTTAAAAAAAAAAAAAAAAATTACTGTATAAGAATTATCTTCTTTTAAGTTTAACATACAGTATAAAAAATTAAAAATTAGCACTAGGAATCTATCTTCCCCCTTCTTCCTCGCAACTAGGATTAAAAAAAAAATCTTACCGTTTAAAAATAGCAGCAGCAGTGCGTCTCGCAGTCGCTGGTAGGAACAGACCGTGCGCTCGCCACAAGAAGACGCGGCCAGAGGAAAGATGCCGGAGGGAAGACTGCTCGCCGGACGGAAGACCGCTCCCCGGAGGGAAGAGGAGAGACGTAGGCTTGGCAATGGGGCGGGGAATCCCCGATCACCGCGGGGATCCGCCCCGAGCTGGGCGGGGAATCCCCGAAACAAATGGGGACGGGGACGGGGATGGGGACGGGGATGGTATTCCCCACCCCGCGGGGATCCGTATTATTTTTATATAATTAATATATTTATATGTTTATAATATATAAATTTAAAAGTAAATTATAAATAAATATATCATAATTGTCCTACTCAATTAACTAATTATTTTAAAATTACATCTATATTTATTTTAATATTATGTTATTAGTTTCAAGTTATATATAATTTCACTTTAAAACATATATTAACTAGAAATATTAGAATTAGAGACTCTTCAAATTGCTTAAATTAATTTTTCTTAACATCAATTTAAACTAATTGTTGTTTATGATTTTTTTTTTTAATTTTTATACTATATTATATATTTTTTTATTTTAAAAAATGAGATAAAAAAAATATCTAAATGGGGAACGGGGGATCCCCGCGGGGACGGGGATCCCCGATGGGGGAGAAAAATTCCCCGTTTATTTTGCGGGGACGGGGACGGGGATGGGGAATGGCATCCCCGGCCCCGCCCCGCCCCGTTGCCAAGCCTAGAGAGACGTGATATGAAGCTATTTCGACGCTAAGGGTATGTACGAAGAAGAGGAAAAAGTCTGTAATTGACATCTTGATCTAGGGCTTCACTAAAAATAATTGCAAAAAAAACACTTAAATTTTTATTTTTTTTCAATTCAGGTGAACCGCCGGGTTGGCCGGTCCGATCGATGACCGGTTCAACCCAGTTTTGCCGCTTTTGGTCGGTTCACAGCTGCTTCGGGAGGAGACCGGCCCAATGTTATTGACCCGTTCGGCAAGCTTGCCGAGTAGAGGTTGGACCGGTCGGACCGGCCGGTCTGACCCGCTTTTTAAAACATAGCTTAGAACCCATCCCACTATGCTTATTTAGAACATTTTATAAACACTAGCAATTTATAAATTTCAACTGGCTTATATAAGTGGTTAAAGTGTTTGACTGATACAATCTATAATATTTTTTATAATTTATACTCCTTCTGTTCAATTGCACTAGACATATTTACTTTTACATGTGTTTTTAAAAAACTGAGTATACTATGTGTGAAGGTAAAGTTGGTTGTAAGTTTAGACTATAAAATATTTCAATTTAGAAAATATGACTAATTTTATAGAACAGACCAAAATGAAAAGTCGAACTAGTAAAATTAGACAGAGAGAGTAATAAATATTTTTTAAATTGTAATCTTAATATATTTTCTTTTTATATTTTTTATATCTAGGTAGAAGTGGTGAGTGAGAGCGGAAAAAGGGGTTGGTGGTTGGGGTGAGGTGGTTAGGAAAATAAATTGAGAAATTCAATTTTTTTTATACCTTATAATTATTTTAAGAACTTATAAGTTGTTAAATATCTTATTTTATCAAACACTTTTAGAATGCTTAATTGTATTAAAGAGGTTATAAACTCAGTCAAAATGACTTTTATGTACAAAATTAATTGGTCATTAGTAATAAATTATCATGGAGTAACCTAAAGAAATTAACTGCACTAGGATTCACATAATAAAATTAGCCACACACAAAAAAAAAAAAATCTACAAACCATAAGATCACATGTCAGATTCAAAGGATCGGAAACCCATTAAAAATCTTGTGAAAAATATGGGACAAAACTTTAGTTAAGGAAACTGAAACTCCTCTATAATAACAGCGAAACAAAAAATAAAAGAATACACGAATTAGTGAAATCTATAAAACTCAGTGTGCAAGTCATTATTAAGAAATGGTTTTAAAAGGTCAGGAGAAACGTCCCCCATTTCCTTCAATTTCTCCCTCATTTTGTACCAATTAGCAAGCAATCTCCAGGGAATTGTAGGAGCATCCACCCTGAGAGTATGAACCACATATAAAGAATCGCACTTAATAGATGAAGTGATATAATTCAAGTGATTAGAGATTTATTATTTATGATCGAGAGGTCATGAATTCAAGTTACAACTTTAGCAGTATAAAAAATCACACTCAATATCCGTATGTTCCTCCCGTCCCTGCTGTATGTTATTATTATTGCGGCCAAAAGTTTGGTGGGTTGTCTACACACCAAAAATATTATCACCTCGGTTATTCTTTTATTATCGCTACAAGAAAATAAAGAGTTGTCTATAAATTTAGAATTGCCTATAAAAAAAAATTCAATAAAAAAGTTTGTAGTAAGAATTGCCAACGAAATTTTCTAATTATGAAAGCATCTACATTTCTCAACCTAAAAACAACTTTGCCTACAGAATTAATTTGCCTACGAAATAAAATCTTTAATTACCTATAAGTCCTACAAAAATTTACCTACATCACAATTTGCCTACGGAATTTTTGTAGGCAATTTTTTTTTTTTTTTGTAGGTAGGGAAGGAAAATGTCAATACAATTTGAAATTTTTGTAGGCAATTCGTAGGTAATCTGTATTACGATTTTTTGTTGTTGGAAATTTCGTAGACATATTGACAATTTGTGTAGGCAATTATATGTTTTCTTGTAGTGTATAGTAAATAAGTAAAAGATCGAACTCACAAGGAATATTATAACTTAATTGAATAAATTTGTGTATTGAAAGCAATAAAGGAGGGAGGGTGGATTTGGTTTGTTGAATTACTTATTGAAAATATTCTCAAATAAACGAATAATATAAAATAGAGAGAATCAAATGAGAGAAAAGTTTGGTTATTGGATGGTTTCCTCCTAAATAATTTAATCAACTCAATTAAAAATATATGAATTTCTTAATTTCACCCGAATCTTGTCCCTAAACCAGTTATACAACCAAACTAGTTCGAACCCTTCAAGTAAATAACCTCAAAATATGTATTCGACATTCAATTTATTAAATGCATTAACGAGTCAAAATAGAGCAAACTAGACTATGAACACGAGACGTTCGTTTCATACAATCTAGACTTCGTTATCCCTAAGATGTTCTACCCTATTTGTTACTTCAATTATACAATTATAACAATTATGTATTATGACGGTAACTTAACTAGAATCAATTAATTAATAAAATCGAATGGTCAAACTAATAAATTAATTAATTGAACATGTATAACATAAATTCAAATAATGAAAAAATCGAGTTAAAGCAGAAAATCATAACTAGATAAAAGTTAATTAAATAATTTCAGGATTCCTCGAATCCTCGAACTATAATAAAAACTTAGCCACTAAGCATGACGAAGTGAAATAACAAAGAAATAAAACAAAACATAGTTAAAATTATTATGTGTTTGTTTTCCCACAATTATTTTTTCTTTTATAGGTCCACATTATGCCTTTATATAGAGGAGCTAATTTAAATACAATTAAAATCTTTGAGCCAAAATTGAATTAGAATGAGGGAATCTCCAAGGCAATTATTTAGGCACGATAAATGGGCACTTTCTAAGGCTTGAATGTAGGCTTTCTTGCAAGAAATCTTAATTCCATATGAAACATGTCGGAAATTCAACACTAATACCCCCATGTTGTGTTGCGTATTCACCTTCGATTAGATTCATTTGCACTTACTCGCATATTCAAATTTGGTCCTTCTCAAGGTTCATCAAGAAGTTGAAAAACAACCTGAATTTTTTATCTAGAAAATATAAAATCAAAGCAACGGGACTAAAATAATTCAAAGTCGGGTAATTACAAGATAATAGCGAAATAAAATACGCAATATAGTCACAATAAACACGTAAATTATACCCTAAACCCGACTTATCAAATTCCTCTACACATAAACCACGTGTTGATGATCTTGAATCGAATGTGTGATTAGTGGTTGTTTTAGCTAAGAAGATCACCAAACAAGATGTTTAATACTAATATTATATATATTGAATTTGTATAAGTGGAGATCAAAAAAGTAATTTGCAAGAGTTTGGGCTAATTTTTGAATAAATGAACATATATTTTTCATCTCATGAAGGAGTATTTATAGACCTTAAGCAAGCATGAGGTGTCACCTCTCTAGCTACCCTAATTCATGCATTGACAAGTGTTTAGACACTTGTTTTATCCCTAAGCTATTATATTTTGTGCAATGACAAGTGTTAAGACACTTGTTTTCTTCTAATGAAATGCTAAATTAGTGGGATCCTTGGCTGTCTTCCGAGGTGTAACACTGCTCGCCTGTTCGTCTTCAAGACGGGTACTTTGACCTCTCCTCAAAGTTGTTCGCTCACCTAATTTGATTTTTGTTCACTTGGTCGCCCAATGCATTTTGATATTTTGTTCAGTTGTTCGCCTCCTTGTGATTAACGTGATATAGGCTTAGTTGTTCGCCTCTTGCCACTTTTTCCTCTAATTATCATTACCACCATCATTATCGTCATCTCCTTCTTTAACCTTGTTGCTCGACTAGTCGTCTGTCAACAATTGCCCCCTGACTTGTTCTTTGTTAGGATGATAATTCACTAACTGAGGACAAGTCATCATTTGGGTGTTTTTAAAGTCGGAGCGAGCAACAAGTTTTCAAAAAAATTTGAGCGGAAAAGTCGGGCGAACAGCAGTGATGATAGCGAGCAACGAAGTCGTCCTTGCATTTGCCTGACGGTTGAGTTCCCGAGAGCCTCGAAATCCGTACCGTCGTGGGCGGTGATGATGTCATTCGCCGCCCATGCGTATTCCTAATTTGCTCATAGGGGCCTAGGATATTTTTGATAAATCACATTTCAACCCCTATTTTTTGCCTCTATAAATACCTCATTCTTCAATTTTCTCATTTTTTTTCGAAACTTTGCATATTTCCGCCATTGAAGCTACTTCGAAGCTTTCTACCTCTTGATTTTGTCCCTTTTTCACCAAATTCTCAACAAATTTCGCGTATAATCAAGGTAATCACTTTTTTTAACTTTGATTTTGTCTTTAAATTCTTCATTTACGCATCGTATTCGTATTTCCAGTTCTTCAATTTACCTTTCATTTTTCTTCGAATTTTTCTTCCGCCGCTGTTAGTCCTCCATCGCCACCTCCGTGTTTCCGTCGGTTTTCGTTATAACCATCGCTATTAATTCAATTAGGACTTTGTTTTCTCCTTTTCTGATTCATTTTTGTTAAATTTTGTCCACAACCCTTCTATCTCTTCAAAAGGCATCTCAATCGTCGAGTAAGACCCCTTCTCTAGAAGTTTTCCCACGAAATCCGGAGAAACAACCAGTGGAGGAAGATATCTCTTCGATTCCCCATCTATCTCTTCGCCAGGCTTTTGCTCAGAACCCTAGGACTCTTCTCATTGATGAAGAAATGGGTTCTGAGGCCTCCTTCGTTGTTCGCTCGGTGGAGGCCTATGTTGTTGATAGCTCTGGCGAGCAGAAAATGGAGCGACCAGCTGCTCGTCCCCATGTCGAGGGGGATATGTCTTCTGACCTTGGAGAGGATTAGGAGGAGGTAGCCACCTAGATTGAGGCGGAGAGCGACCAAGTTGTTGAGGAGCGACCAAGATTGTCTGTGACTTGGGAGTTTTTAAGAGAGATAGGCTTTCCTATCTCTAGGGTGACTCCTGAGTCACAGATCCCAGAAGGAGTTGTCCGTCGCTCTCGTGTGATCAAGGCCGCTCAAGAGAATAGTTTTACAGCGAGCTGGATTTCAAGCCTCATAACGGAGGATGACCTAGATAGTATTCGATCCCATTATAAGATCTCGTATGACATCTTTTTGTATGTACCCAAGACGGAAGAGACTGCTGATCGCCCACCACTAGGATGCACAACGATTAACTTGGATATACTGAACACGGGATTCCCGCTTCCACTTCACCCCCTTATTGGTCGCTTCCTTGAGGACACGAATTTGGCGATTACGCAAATTACGCCGAACGGGTGGAGTAACCTGCTAGCTCTCATGACTCTTTTTGGCCTTGAAGACTATAAGAATAGAATCAGCATGGTTGAGATCCATTATGCCATGGTCATATCCGCCTGCAAAGACGAAGGTGTGGGATGGTACTACATCAAGACGAGGAGTGGAGTGAAATTGATTGAGGGAGTCCCTAACAAGGTGAAGAGTTGGTATAGCCAATTCTTCTTCATTGGAGAGGACTGGCGAGCATCAGCGGATTTTGCTGGCGGTCAGGCGCGCATAAATTCACCAGAGCGTTTTGGCGTAGTAAAATGTAGGCTCCTCTTTTTCTTTCCATAGATCAAGTGAGACTAATATTAATTTTTTTTCTTTTTGCTGTTTTGCAGGTCCGAGAATCCTGAAGTGGGGGCATCCAGAGTTGAGCGAAGAATTCGTGTATACCTTGGCTTTGATCGCGCTTCGCAATCCTGCTGATCGTGAGATTTCTCATCTGTCCAAACCTCACTGTCGTAAACTTGCTCAACTTTTCACAAGTCCACATCATTTTGAGGCACGGACGGATATCCCTGAGGGTAAACACTGTATAAATTCTTTGTGTTGGTCGCCTAATCGCCTTTAATTTATTATTTATCTTTGTTGTTTTTGTAGATCAACGAGTTACTGTCGCTGTTCCCATTATCCCTGAATCGTACCATCTCCTCGCCGCACGTGTGAAGCAAATGGCTGCCGAAGAGCCAACGAGGAAGAGACAGGATCCACCCACCTCTTTGATCTATCTCCGGGCTGGAGAAGACGTTGCACCTTCTCCTCTCCCCCGAGGATCTACTGCTCGATCCCATGGAGCTTCGAAACCCACTTCCTCGCCCCAAAGAACTGGAAAGGAAAAGGAAAAGAAGAGAGAGAAAGAGAGGAAAAAGGCCCCCCGTGGAGATGGTCGTGGTGGCGATGGAGAGGAGGAGCGACCAACAAAGCGCTCCAAGAAAGTGACAGGGATGAGTAGTCGGGCCCCTCGTTCTCCAATTTCAAAGTCTACCTCACTGGAGGTAGTGATCGAGCAACAGGCTGTTGCTGACGTACTGGCGAGTAAAAGGAAACACTCTTCTCTTGATCGCTCATATCTTGGCTATGATCTCGTCAAGCTGAGAGAGTGTGTTTCTTTCCGCTTGCTTTCCTGGCCACTCATTTTCTTCTTAGGATTTTCTCTAATTTTATTACCATTTTTTGCAATAGGTACAAGCCTGAAGAACATCCGGGACGGGCCGACGTTCTTCATCAACTTAGCTGCGTGAAATCACCTCCACCCTACCAAGTTATTCTAGATTCGCATGTGCGGCGAGCAACAAAGATGGTCCCATGTTCATGGACCAAGACTTGTGAAGAAATCATGCAGCAACAAACTGCAAGTGATAATGCACGCTTGATCGCCTATAGTGTTGGCCACCTGGTTACAGCCTCGCACAAACTTCTTGATCAAGTTGTTGATCTTGAACGAACAAATCGCGGTCTTGGTCGCCGGATGGAGAGTTTTGAGGTTGAGAAGGTTGCTGCCTTAAAGAAGAAGGATGATGAACTTGCCAGAGAAAAAACTGAGCATGCTAAAGTTGTGGCATATCTGGAGCAAAAGTACAATGCTACTCTTGAGAGTGAGAAGGTTGCCCTTAACCAGTCCGAGAGGATGATGCTCGAGTTGGGAGTTGCTGACGAGCGGGTGAAAGTGCTGGAGGGCGAGAAGACAGGCTTGGTTGCCCAACTGGAGCAACTGCAAGCTGACACGTTGCTTGCTTGCAACAAGAAAAATCTGCCATGGTCGCCTACGATGTATATGCTCAAGACGTGGCCGATAACACAAACTTCGGTTATGTGTGTGCCTATGTGGAGAGCATAAGGTCTGTGAAGTTCGCCCTGGACCACGGGAAGGATGTGCTAACCATGGTGAAGCAGGACTTCACTGATTATGTTAAAGATAATCCTGTCAGTGCCGAATTTGCCGTTCCCGTGGCCGATCTTGGGAAGATGGGAGTGTCTTTGGACATCTTTGGGGAAGACGTTCAGGTTATCGCCCCTCGATTTTCTGGCGAGGAGCCGAACAAAGAGGTTGAGGTCTTTGATGGCATTGACTCACTTCCACTCACTCTCATTGATGAAGCTGACACCTCTACTGCGATTAGCGACCAACAACTTCCAGAGGCGACCATTGCTGAAGTCGTACCCTCCATTCCAGATGTTCCTCCAGCTCCTTAGATTTTGAACGTTTTTTTTTATTTTCTAGTTTGTAGTATGCTATCTTTTGTAATTTCCTTTTTTTTCTTGTACTGCTTTAACTAAATGAAGTGGAATAACTTTTTCTTCCTTTGCTTGCATAATTTCTTTGAGGTTCCTTTAATTTCCAATTTGTTCGTTGAATGCACGGTTGTTCGCCCATCCCTGTTGCATTTCACAAGCTTAATATCTCTCTTTTATTTTTAAGAGTAAGATATTTACGCTTGTTGATCCCACGCTTGATTTTCGGATAGGTCTTTGTTGTTCTTGAGGAACTTGGCCTTAATTGACTGGGCCTTGTGATCTTTAATAGAATTTGGCCTTAAATCTTTGTACTTTAATATTATTGTTCGCCAGTCATTGAGCTTACACCTCAGTGTTTGTTGGCTTCTGGCGAATAATTTATGGGCTCATGTATCCTTATACTATCTCTAAGTATACAATACATTGCTATAAACCTTATCGTACAACTTATTTTACTTGAACTTTACACAATATTGTGAAATTTTTGAAATTTTATATCAAATTTACAGCATTCTACGTAATACAGGATCTGTACATAACTTTACACATATGCTATATACTCACACCTACTGATAATATTTCTTCAACAAAGCCGCATTCCAGGAGTATTGGGCCGAGTTGCCTTTTAAGTCTTCTAGGTCATATGTGTCGTTGTGCCACTTGTGTGTCACCCTGAATGGACCCTCCCAAGTCGGTCCAAATACTCCTAGTGGTGGTGCTAAGATTTTTCAAAGTACTAAATCTCCGACTTCAAATTATGTACTTTTCACTTGCGAATTATAATACTTTGCTATTCTCTTCTTGTATATTGCATTTTTCATTTCTGCTGAAATCCTTTTCTCGTCAATCAAGTCCATTTCTGCAGTTAGAGTTGTGTTGTTCGATTGTTCGTCAAACACCTATGTTCGCTCCGTTGGTACTTTTAGCTCCACTGGTATTACTGCCTCGATGCTAAATGCCATGGTGAATGGAGTTTCACCGGTGCTTGTTCTGTATGATACTCGATATGCCCATAGCACTTCTGGTAGCTCTTCTGACCATTTTCCCTTTTTGTCTACCAATCGGATTTTCAAAATGTGCTTGATTATTTTATTGACTGCTTCTACTTGACCGTTGGACTGAGGATGATATGAAGTCGAAAAATGTTTCTTGATTCCCCATTTCTTGCAGAAATCTCTTATTTTCTTGCCTTCGAACTGTTGTCCGTTAGAATTACTTGTGGAACTCCGAATCGGCATACAGTGTTTTTCCATATGAAGCTGATCATTTTCTCTTGTGTAATTGTCACAAGTGCCTCTGCTTCTGCCCATTTTGTGTAATAGTCCACAGCCACTATTGCAAATCTTAAATTCCACTTTCCCGTCGGGAAAGGTCCTATGATGCCTATCCCTCATTTTGCAAATGACCATGGACTATTTACTATTATGAGCTCGGTTGGTGGTTTGTGAATACTGTGTGCGAATATCTGGCATCTGTGACATGTTTTTGCAACTTTGATAGCATCCTGCAGTAAAGTTGGCCAGTAGTACCCTTGTCTTACTGTCTTGTATGCTAATGCACGCCCCCCTGCGTGGTTTCCACAAACGCCTTCATGAATTTCCTTAAAAACTTCTTGGTCTTGCCCCCTTGCCAAGCATTTTAATAGCGTAAGTGAGAATCCTCTCTTGTAAAGTTAACCATCCATGATTGTAAACCTTGTTGCTCACCTGGTCGTCTTGACTGCCTCTTGAGGGTCTTCTGGACCTTCACCATCATGAAGGTATTTGATAATAGGCGTTCTCCAGTCATCTTCCTCAGGTTCTTCACTTATTTGATTGATTTTGTAGTCATGTGTTGATGGTTGAAGTATCTTTGTGATGGTGATTTCTGACAACTCCGCTGGTCCCGTGCTGGTAGCCAGACGAGCAAGTGCTTCTGCTTGGGCATTATTATCTCTTGTTCAATGTAAATTTGTTCAAATAGTGAAGCTAAATGAGCAATATTTTTTTTATACAAAGCCATGTTCTCGCCTTTTGCTTCATATTCTCTCCGGATTTGGTTGACTATTAACTGTGAATCTCCATATATCTGCAATCTTCTAACCCCCACAGCCAATGCTAACCGAAGTCCAGCTATCAATGCTTCATATTCGGCTTCATTGTTCATTGCCATGAACTCAAATCGTACTGTCGAGGTGAAGATTTGTCTATCTGGGCTAATTAGCACTATGCCGGCTTCCGACGCCATGTTAGTTGATGATCCTCGACATACATGTGCCATGGGTGATTATGACCTCTCGTCGGATCTTGAGGAAAGGTTAGTTCGACTATAAAGTCAGCTAATGCTTGTACTTTGATCGCTGTTCGAGGTGCATAAGATATTCCAAATTGGCTTATTTCGAGAGACCACTTGAGGAGGCGACCAGCAGTGTCAGGCCTTTGCAAGATTTGCCTTAATGGGAATGTTGTCATGACTGCTACCTGATGATCAAAGAAGTATGGTCGAAGTTTCCTGACGCTCGTCACTAGTGCGTATGCTAGCTTCTCCATTGGGGAATATTTGATTTCAGCCTCATGCAATGCTTGACTCACATAGTAGATGGGTACATGAAATTTCCCTTCCGCACGAACCAAAACTGAGCTGATTGCCACTTCTGAGGTCGCCAGGTACAGGTACAATTTTTTTCCAGGGATAGGTTTTGACAAGATCTTGGTATCACCGAGATACTCTTTCAGTTGTTCAAACGCTTGTTGATAATTGTTTGTCCACTGAAATCCTCATTTCTTTATAGCATCGAAGAAAGGTCGGCACCTATCACCAGATCTTGAGATAAATCTATTCAGAGCTGCTAGACATCCGGTGAGCCATTGTACCTCTTTGACAGATCTTGGTGGCTGCATATCCATGATTGCCTTCACTTTTGATAGGTTTGCTTCAATGCCTCGTTGGCTAACAAGGTGTCCCAGAAATTTGCCCGAGTGAACTCCGAAACTGTTTTTCTTTGGGTTCAGCTTCATGTTGTAGGCTCGAAGTATCTCAAATGCTTGAGCCAAGTGTTCTAGGTGGTCTTCCTTCTTTGGACTCTTCACGACTATATCATCCACATATACCTCCATTATCTTGTCAATGTGTTCATCGAACATTTTATTGACAAGTCTTTGGTACGTGGCTCCTGCGTTGATCAACCCGAATGACATTCTCTTCCAACATAGCAGATTCTTGTTGGTGTATAATGTTGTGTGTTCCTGGTCATCTGTATGCATTGGGATCTGGTGGTAGCCAGCGAATGCGTCCATGAATGTGAGAAGTTCGTGTCCGGCTGTATTATCCACCAACTGATTGATGTGTGGGAGCGGGAAGTTATCTTTAGAACAAGCAACATTCAGGTCAGTGAAGTCAATACACAACCTCCATATCCTATTTGGTTTTCGAACTAACACTGGATTTGCTACCCATCTGGGGCATAGTGCTTCTTTGATGAGATCATTGTCCAGCAGCTTCTTTACTTCTACATCCAATGCCTCGTATTTGTCGGGCTCAATTCCTCCTTTTTTGCTTCACTGGTCTCCTTGTTGGATCAATATTTAGTTTATGGCAGGCATGCTCCGGGCTAATGCCTACCATATCAGCGTGTGACCATGCGAACACATCGAGATTAGACTTTAAGAATTCTTCCATTCTGGATCTGTATGGCTCAGGGAGCTCAGATCCAATGAAAAGCTCTAAGTCTTCTCAGTTCGGATCAACTCTTATTGCTTCCAACTCTTCAACTGGTGTTGCCTTCCTTTTTTTATTTTTCCATCGAGGATCAATGATGGGCCCTTCCGAATTAAGTTCATATTTGACTATCATCGGCTCCGCTCCTAGCCGTGGTTCGAGATCTTCAACTTCATTTGAACAAGGTATAACCTCTTCTCCCTGTTGCTCGTTCTGGACTTCCTGCTCGTCCTCACCTTGCTGGTCGTCCACCTCCATTATCTCCGTATCTATGGATTCCATGATCTCGTCAAGGATGGATGGTTCATCTTCAGCACTGCTGCTCGGCTGTTCGTCTACCATTGACACCTGGTTGTCTTTGGGCTGCAATTGTAGGAGGCATTCACGAGCTCTTTTTTGGTCACCTTTTACCGTACATGGCCCTTTCGATGTTGGAAATTTAATACATTAGTAGTACGTTGAAATAAATGCTTTGAATTCATTGATAAAGGGCCGACCGAGAAACCCGTTGTAGGAAGATTGCTGATCTACTACTAAAAATTCTACCATCCTAGTCAGCCTCCTATCTGGGTTCTCAGTCGATACAAGTTCAACTGAAAACGTTACTACTCCTAGGGGGACGGTTACAGCATCTCCGAACCCCACTATCTTATGATTACAATCTTTCACATATTCCGTACAGTCCCCTAATTGATCTATTGAACAAGATGTTTGTGTATGAGCCTGTATCGACAAGCAGACGGTCCACCCGTGCTCCCATGATGTTTGCACAAATGATCAATGAGTCATTATGTGGAGTGAGTATTCCATCCAAATCTTTTTCTGAAAATGTTAAGTCTCTTGTTTGCTTGGTAGCTGGGTTTACTCCTATCTCTTTCACTTGGGCCACAGCTCTTAACTCTGCCTTCTTTTTTCTCTTTGAGATTAGAGGTCTTCCATCTGAACAACCTCCCACTGGTCCGCTTGCCTCAAGCATGATGATTTCTCGCACTGGTTCTGCTGGGGCTATTGGAAACTTCTTTCCCTTCTTGGTCGTCCTGCTCGGCTGGTCGTCGCTTTCCTCATCATCCGAGCTGGACAGATTTATTGTTCTGGGTCTTTTACCTGGCTCTTTTTTTACAAATTTTGACAACTTGCCTTCTTCGTAAAACCTCCACAGTTGTTTTAGCAAATCACGACATTTACTGGTGAAGTGGCCAATGTTCTGGTGATACGCACAATATTTATTCGGGTTAAGCTTTCCTCGCTCTTGTCGAATTTTTCTCGGTTCTGACAGCATGTCCTTGTCTTTGACATTGTTATACACAACTTCTATTGACGTGGCGAACACATGATTCAACTTTACCTTCAACTCTGCTCCCCCGTTGAAGGCTTTCATGTTCTTAGGGGCCTTGTATTCATTTCCTCCAGATTTCTTTCCAGTTTTCATGGGATCAGCCTTATCCCCCAACTCCTTTTGAAGGGCTTCTTGCATGGATATATGGATGCATGTCCTGTGTCTAAATTCAATGTACGTCTTGGGACAGGCAAGGTGTATTTCTTTCCATAAATTGGTCCCTTTCTTTAGACCGTCCATCACTGTTACCATCTTAGTGTCTTCACTCACCATTTCCTCCCTCCAAGAACACTTTGTCAAATCTTTCTAAAAAAATTCTATGAGACTTGATGGTCCCGTTTTTCGAAGGGCAAAATGGGAATTCAGGAGTTAATTTTTTTTTTAAAACCTTCGCGTCGCACCCTGACTGAGTTCAGTGTCGAAATACTCAAGTCACTGCGTTGCTGAGAGTCAGAGCTATCGAGTCAGTGATGAGACTTGAAAGCTCAGGCTCTCAACAAGGCAGTGACTCGAGAGACTGAACTCTCGAGTGCCTAGCCTGATCTGGTCAGTGAGAGGAATCTCCCTGACCTGATTGCTTAACCAAAGTTTTCTTATAACAAAGCTTAGTGAGCTGACTTTCGCAATACTTTGGTAAATACTTTAATGAAACAAACGCTCAGTTTAACGTGGTTCAGAGACTCAAGCTCTTACATCCACGGCCTGATTCAACAGGAAATCCACTCCTTGGATTCTTGTTTTTAACGTGCCAAGGTGCACTTACAACTGGACTCACACCCCTCCACGGAGCTGCCTCTCCTTACAAACAACTTACTCCCAACAAACCTGACTAGAGGGTTTTGGTTTCGGTTAGGGTTTTCTCCAACTAGGTGAGGTTTTCCCTTTACAATGTGTTAGCCAATAGCTAAGATAGGGAAAACCTCTCTAAGCCTAGAGTTACAAGCTGAGCACTCTTATGTATATATTTGTGAACTCTCAGTGTATAAGACGTGAGTAGGACCTCCTTATATCTCCCATGCACGTATGCTACTACTCACACTCTCAGCTCGTAGGTGTTGGTTTTCTTACAATGATACAACAACACAACAACTCAACACAACACCCTCTAACAACAAGCTATGAGCTTGTATTTATAATGGGGATTCAAATGTATCCGTTGGAGAGGAAATACATTTGAATCCAGCATTAAATGGTTTCAACCACTTTTCTTGGAATGCGGCCTTTGTCAGTGTCAGAGTTGCTGCCTCGTGCTGATTGGTCCACGTGGCCTGGATTCACGGATCTTTGACTCAGTGGGTTGACTAAGACCCACTGACTTTAGGTAGCTTCCTCCTTCACTGACTGATGATCTTCAGTGGACTGAACGTCTTCAGTGTAGTTGTCCTTCAGAGACTGTTTGAAGATCATTTCCAAGAAGTTTGTCATAAGGCTGAATGACAAACTTCCCTGACCACAGTAGCCTGACTCCTTCAGGCCTACTTGGTGCAGCACTGATCCTCCTGATCAGGCTCTTCACTGAGTGGTCCACCAGACTTGGCTTAGATCAGCCCGACTTTTCCCAACACGACTTACACTCAGTGGGACTTCCTTCAGGCTTCTCCATTGGTTCAGGTTGATGGCATGTCTTCAGTCAGCTCTTCTGGTTGTCATCTTGATCTCTTCAGGCTGTGTTGAGAAGTTCCCCCTCGCTGAGTTCCCCCTCAACTGAGCAACCTATTCTAGGAGCTAACCTAGCCTGACCTGAAATAAAAGATACTATCCTGACTGCTTTCAAATCTATTACATGTTGTTTTGGAAAATCATCAAAACTAAAATACATATCCCAACAAGACTCATCTTCTCCTTGTTTGATGTCAGCCAGCCGGTGTCTCTGTGTTAAGTATGACCCGGTTGTAGAGAAGTGCGATATAAATTCCTTGCTCAGTTGTGCGAAAGAATTGATGGTTCCGGGGGTGAGTGCTGAAAACCATCGGTGGGGACCATCACTGAGAGTAAGTGGGAAATTATGGCACTAAGTGGCATCTGACCTCCCCATTGATATCATAAAGTCAGAGTATTTTGTCAAGTGGACCTTGGGATCTGAATTTCCTTCGTATAGATTGATGGTCGGGACCTGTATCTTCTTTTGCACTGGCGCATTCTGAATTGCTGGTGATAGCGGCGATGATAGCAAGACTGTTGATCCAATGCGTTTATGAGATTCCAGCTGCTTTTGCATTTCTTCAATTGCCTTTTTAAGGGCTTGCAACTCATTCGGAGACGCTCCTCCGTTGGAAGGCTGTTTGTCGTGATCAAGCTCGATGACTTCATCTCGACGCAGTCCCTCACCAACGGGACGTTTCTCCTGAGTTGGTCGCCTGACGACATTACTAGCTCCATTAGGGCCTAGTCGCCCGAATGCTGACCTCCGCAACCTATCATGAACAGAGGGGCGAACAGCAGTGCGTGTTCACTTCTCACTTCTTTGCGGCACAATTTCTCTGCGTTCAAATCTCTCTCCCGTGCTAGTGCATTCTGTGCCCCTTGTTGTACTCTTGCTCGATTCTTCTTCTCCTCCCGGTGTAGACTCTCCTCTACTCCACAATCTTTCACGTATTGGGGTCTTGCCTTTATTTTGTCGAGCCTGAGCACTATCCACCTCATCATTTTGCACGTCCTTCTGCCTTTCAATCTGCTGCTCGACTGCTCGATTGCTCGCCTCCGGAGCCTTCGATGGTTCCGCCCTTTCTTGACGCCTTTGTATTGATTGTAAAACAACGATTATTTTTGCTAATTTCTCCAGATTCCGAGTCAAAGCCTCCACTTACGGGGGAAGAGTATCGATAGTGACTTGCACGTTTCTATTAGATGTTGCCCGTATCGTACATGCATGGTCACTCGTTGATGATACCCTAGTCCGTGATCTATGTGACGGGTGCACACTTGAGGGTTGTCGTTCTTGTGATCTCTCCATCATCAAATATTGAATGTTTTGATGAAGGTTTTGTGCTTATGATTGTCAATTTAAGAATAACTAGCCTTGTATGTGTGAATTTGGCTATTAACAAATCCTAATTCACACATGCATGCATTCAAATTCTTAAATGTGGACAAATTTGTCACAAATGATCACCAAACACCTTTATATTCCGGTTTTCGGTGACCTCTCGCCGGATTCCGGCTGTATTTTGCAGATTCCGACAACTTTTTACAAGATTTCTTCAAATTTCCAACCGGAGGTTCGGGACCCTCCTTCTAGCGCCAATTGTTGATGATCTTGAATCGAATGTGTGATTAGTGGTTGTTTTAGCTAAGAACATCACCAAACAAGATGTCTAATACTAATATTATATATTGAATTTGTATAAGTGGAGATCAAGAAAGTAATTTGCAAGAGTTTGGGATTATTTTTGAATAAATGAACATATATTTTTCATCTCATGAAGGAGTATTTATAGACCTTAAGCAAGCATGAGGTGTCACCTCTCTAGCTACCACAATTCATGCATTGAAGTGTTTAGACACTTGTTTTATCCCTAAGCTATTACATTTTGTACAATGACAAGTGTTAAGACACGTGTTTGCTTCTAGTGAAATGCTAAATTAGTGGGATCCTTGGCTGTCTTCCGAGGTGTAACACTGCTCGCCTGTTCGTCTTCAAGACGGGTACTTTGACCTCTCCTCAAAGTTATTCGCTCACCTAATTTGATTTTTGTTCACTTGGTCGCCCAATGCATTTTGATATTCTGTTCAGTTGTTCGCCTCCTTGTGATTAACGTGATATAGGCTTAGTTGTTCGCCTCTTGCCACTTTTTCCTCTAATTATCATTACCATCATCATTATCATCATCTCCTTCTTTAACCTTGTTGCTCGACTGGTCGTCTGTCAACACCATGTTTGTCCTAAAGTATGCACTAGACAAAATACACAAGTTTCAACTCTACCAAAAAAAAAAAAAACTGAACCACCAATTAAACAATGAAAAATTGAACCTACAACACTCCAATAAGATAGTGATCATAACATTATTCACAAGATAAAATATAAGCACCTCATCAATATTCAATAATATTATAAAATTTAATGTGTCAAGATTTAATACCTCACGTGGATATCACTCAATTCCCTCAAGTGTTTGCAAGGGAAAAAAACGCTCACCTTAAGTTTGCTCATATATCAAATCTTCACCACAAAATTATGAATGTCATGCAAAAATTAACAGATTTTATAAAAAAATTGTAATGGAGGCTTTGATAAGGGCGAGATAAGGAGTATAATATGAATTTATACCAAATTAAGAAATTGTGAAATCAAAAGATTTAAAACACACTTATCAAATTCACCTCATTAACTGAACTTTTCAATGCAAACCCTCCCTAAGAAAGCTGAACCTCTTTAAACGTGGATCTGTCCAAAGAATGCTTTAATTAGTTACCAGGGTTACTCCTATAAGATAGTTATTTAACCCTCCCTAAGAAAGCTGAACCTCTTTAAACGTGGATCTATCCAAAGAATGCTTTAATTAATTACCAGGGTTACTCCTATAAGATAGTTATTTAGCATTATAATTTTTTTATTTTCTTAACACAGCATTATAATTTTATTTAAGGGGAAAAGACATTAAAGAAAAGATGTATACAAGATAGATTCGGAATTTATGTTGAGATGGTCAAGAATGAGGCAGTGTGTTTATATATGTGGGAAATTCATGTATACACCACCAATTGCAATTGACATTCATTTTTAAATACTATTAATGGTTTATATTGAACAATATTAATTGTTTTATTAAATACTCCATAGTATTGATTATTTTTAATGGGTAATATTGATTATTTTTAATGAATATATTAGATGTACACGGATTGCAAAATGCAACTAATAAACACAAGTATTACAATACATGTTTGTCTATATATATATAATAGTTGGAATGGGTAGGTTGCTTCCTAATTGTAGAAGAGAAGATGGTGGTGTTGGTGTTTCAACGGTCATGCTTCACTAAAAGCCATTTATTCCCCTCATCCAAATCTCAATCAAATCTAACAATACTCAACAAGATATAAATAATTCAATTATTTTATTTATTTTCAAAGAAAAATATATTATTGCTCATGCAATTAAATAAATGAAATTAAAGGGGAAGTGGTCAAACAATTGCAGGGAAAACCCCATGTGGGGTTTCCAGGCATCTTCTTAAATTTATAAATAATTAAAAAATAATATTGGGGGAGAGTGTTTTTATTTCTAAACTCCGTGTGTCCTGGGAAGAATGCCCTTTGTTATAGGGAATGGACCCTTTTATCCCAGGTACACTGAAACCCTTTTATCTTCCAACACACTTTTTATCCCCCACTTTCACAGGATTTTTATTTTATTCTACGATAACATTGTTGTGATTTTGGATCAAACAGAAGAAATGAATAGTAGGGTAGTTACTCGTATCATGTTCATGTGATTTTTCTATATATATATATACACTTAATATATACAATATGACAAAATTTTATATAAAAATAATTTATGATAAATTTATCAAATACTACCTTCGTCCCAATTTTGTTTACCCATTTGACTTTTGTTGACTTTTTTGTGAGACTTAATTTGTAGTATTTAAATTGATAAAATGGTTTTTTTATGATTGCATATTATTCAATTGAAGTGCATGAAACAAAATAAAGATGTTTTTCTACGTAATTATTAGTGGAACGAGGTGTAATTTAGAAGTGTTTGAAGGGGGTACATAATGAAATGGGTAAACAAAATTGGGACGGAGGGAGTATCAAATACTCCCTCCGTCTCAACATTTCTTTCACACTACCTTTATTCTCGCGTTTTAGCGGGCGAGTTGTTTATTAGTATTTGAAATGATAAAGTAACTTACAAGGTAGGGTTTGAAAGATCTATTTCTACTCTATTATAAAGTGACTTAAAAATTATTTTATCATTTTAAATACTAATAAAAAAACTCGCTCGTTAAAACACGAGAAAACAGTAACTATGAAGAAGTCCCCGGGACATATGGAGTATTTGATTAAGAGTATTAAAAATCTCATCAAGTGTATAAAAAATCAAGGTCAGTGGTATTATATTGTAATTATTGTTAATTTTTCTGACCCTAACTTTTACTACTCTTGATAAGATTTTTTATACTTTTGATCAAATATTTAATATTTTGAAACATTTTATATGATAAACTTATCATTAAATATTTCATATAAAACCTACTAATACAAGTGGCTAAGTTATTTTTTTAGTGTTCATCTTTTAGAAAACTTTGATGTTGTTCATATCTCTGAATGATTCTTATGTGCACCCAAGTGCATGACATGCACTTGGATTTTGAAAATCAATTGTAAAACACACAATTTGGTGTGTGCTATGTGTTTTAAATTAGTTATACCCCAAACAATAATCAATAATACCCTAAGCAGTAGTCAACAATACCCCTAACATTAAATAATAATACTCCAAGTAATAATCAGTATTATCACGAGTAATAATCAACAATGCCCCATGTGTTAATCAGCAATAACCAAAAGTATCCCAATTTTTTTAATTATATATTTCTAATTGAAATAGTCAAAATTAAAGTTAAATTTGAACTTAAAATTTAAGTTCATACAAGAATTTGTGAACTTAATGGAATGATAATGAGGATCGTCAAACAATGAATTATAATGAGAATGATCGTTATATTATTATTGTATTGCTCTAATTTTGAATAAGTCGAGACAATCAGGATTAAGGAGTGTGATTTTTTAATTATATAATTAGTTAATCATTAATTAAAATATATTTTTGAAAGGAAAAGTTTACATTTTTGTGATTTTTAAAATAGTATTAATTGTTTAATTAAAATGGCACTTACACTGGGTCGCACTTTTTTACTTTAAATTACAACCAAGTAAACATTACAAAGGGCTCCAAAATTTCATTGTACTATATTATGATGTGTTATACTATGATGAATATCTTTATAATGTCAATTGGGTTTTACACCCTTTTTTATTTTGGACATGAAAAGTGAATTAGGTTTTAATTTTTCTCTAAGAGGGTGTATTCAATTGGGATTCTATCAGATTTTTTTGGACTTTAAAAAGTCTGTGGATTTAGAAAATCTATAGACTCCATGCAGAGTTTGACTGACTTTTTGTATTGATTTATTTGGATTTTCATAAACTTTACAGGATTGTGGAATACATTTTTTTTATTGATTTACATGGATTTACATAGACTCCGGCGCTGAAACCATTGATGCAAATATATATGAGCCACACTTGTATATAAAAAAAACTATCCAAATTATTTTTTTTTAAAAATACATTATTATTTCATCTTCATTTCCATCACCGTTATACCTCGCCCTCATTAGAAGTCTCAGGTTGTTAGAAGAGATTTTGGAGAGTAAAATTTATTTATATCTTTTGAAGAGTAGACTTAACAACGGGGCGGGTAATCCCCAAAGCAAACAGGGACGGAGATTTTTTTTGCCCCGTAGGCGGGGATCGAGATAATATTCTCAGTCCAGGGGATCCTCGTCTCGTTCCCCGCGGGGAGCCGCATTATTTTTTATATAATTAATATATTTATATATAATTTTAATGTTAAAGTAAATTACAAATAAATATTTCATAGTTTCCTACTCAATTAACTATTTATTAAAAATTATATTTTTTTATATAATGTTATGTTATTAGTTCCAAATTATATTATTTTCACTTTAGTATATATGTTAATTAAAAATATTAGAATTAGAGGTTCTTCAAATTGTTTAAATTAATTTTTTTTTAACACCAACTTAAAGTAATTGTTGTGTATATTTAAAGTTTTTAATTTAAATATTTTTTTATATTTAAAAAAAAATAAGTAGGCGGGGAACGGGGAATCGCCGCGAGACGGGGATGGGGGGAAAAAATTTCCATTTATTTTGCAGGGACGGAGATGGGGAATGACCCCCCGTCCCCGCCCCGTTAACATCCCAATGGAAAAGAATCAAAGAAAGTTCATAGACTGTTGAATACCTAAAGATTTTTTTAAGACTTTTCAAAATCCGTAGAAATCTCTGGTTATTAGAAGAGATTTTGAAGAGTGAAATCTATTCATATTTTGGAAGGGAAATCTAAGAAAATCCGTGGAGTATTAAAATCCATAGATTGTTGAATACCTGAAGATTTTTTAAGACTTTTTAAAATCCGTATTAAATACCTCAGGATTTTTAAAGACTTTTGAAAATCTAGATTGAATACTCTCAAACTTTAAAAGTCTAAAAAAATCCTACAGATTCTATAACCAATACATCCCTCTAAATATTAGTTATTTTATTAGAAGATAAAGCATTTTACTATATAATGGTAGTTGATAACGAATCACACATTAAAACTATTTTACACGAGATCAAACTCTAAAATAAATGTACGGACAAAACACAATACAAGTCACACCTATATCTTTGTATAAATCAAAATATAATTACTCTTTTTCGTAGAGCTTTCGTATTTTGAAATGCACAAATTTAAAAAAAAAATGTAAATGTAAAGTTGAATAACAATAATGATACCTTAATATATCATTGACTTTTGTAAGTAAAAATTATTTTTATTTTAAAAATGTAAAAGATATTGTGTGGAAAAAAAGTGTGAAGGATTTTTCGATACGAGGGAAATACTATATTGTAAGTTAAGTTCAAAGTAACTTTACATTTTTTTCTTAACTTTACATCAATAAAAAATAATTAATTATCACAAATGATGTACAAATTTTAAAGGGAAATAATCAAATTATTTTATTGGCAGCATTTAGATTTTATAAATGTACCTGATATTTATACAAATAATTAATTAATACTGAATAAGTGTTAGTGAAACTAGTTCATAATATGAAACTGATACTATTACATATATTCATTGATACAATAATATTTTATACTGTGATTTTAGTTTATTATAAGTCTAATGATATCGATAAATGCTTGATATAAATTTTATATTATTAAATTTATTATATCATTAAATTTCATATTATAAAATTTATTTATAGAAGATTTGTGATTAATCTCTTAATTTTTATTTTTATTTTAATTTTGACCGAATGTTGGAGTTGAGGGGGCTGCACCCCTCTAGGTCGGTCATTGATGATGCTATTTATTTAGATCTTAGAATCATACTCCACAGGTCAAATCAAATTTAAGATCATCGACAACATTTCATGAAAATAAATATAAATAAATCTATATAGACAAACTCTCGTATGCACCAAATGCACGATGCACTTATTCAATAATTTACAATATTTATATTAAAAAGTTTGTTTCAATTACACTGAAAAGTGTGGTTAAATTACTCTGAAAAGTTTATACTAAAACTTGATTTTCAGTGTAAATTTTTCAGTATAATCGAACCACACTTTTCAGTTAATTGAAACAAACTTTTCAATATAAATATGGTCAACAGTTGAGTGAGTGCACCATATACCAAGAGCACAAAAGAGTTACTCATCTATATATAGTTAGATACACGAAAAATAAAATGAACGTAGTAGACCTATTACAAATGGCAAAAAAGAAAAAAATTGGATGAAATTTGTTCATAATATAAAACTTGTGCATGCATACTTATACAATAACATTCATTTAGTTATAAGTATGTATAGAGTGAAATTAGTTCATAAATGAATTATTGAAAGATATTAGTTGCTTTCACTAAAGAGTATCAGTTGTTTTTACTGAAGAATATTAGTTGTCTTCATTGATGGGTCTTAATTTGTTTCAGTAAATAACTAATACTCTTTAGTGAAAACAACTAATTCTCTTTAGTTTAAACAACTAATACCTTTCAATGGTAACTCGTGGACATATACTTATACAATAACATTCATTTAGTTATGAGTATGTATAGAGTGAAATTGCTTCATACATGAATTATTGAATAGTATTATTTGCTTTCGCTAAAGAGTATTAGTTGTTTTCACTGAAGAGTATTAGTTGTCTTCACCAAAGAGTCTTAATTTGTTTCAGTAAATAACTAATACTCTTCAGTGAAATCAACTAATTCACTTCTGTTTAAATAACTAAACTCTTTAGTAAAAACAACTAATATTTTCCAATGGTTCATGCATGAACCATATTTTATCTTTTCTTTGTCTTTAGTTATATCATTATTCTTATAAATTGATATCATAATATTTTACACATACAAACACAACGAATTAAATAGTTAAATCTTATATTATTACTCTATGAATATAATAATACTATTAAATTGATATTATTGTATTATTAAAAAAAAAGACATAAATGTTACATCGCGAAGAAATTTCGCTTGAGAAATACTCGGTACAAACTCAAATGCTTACATTATATTTGAGGGGTTTTTTTTTTTTTTTTTAAATCCATGCACACAAACATTTGTACTCTTACTACTTGATTTGAACTGAAATACTTAAAATGGTAATTCAAATCCATATATATATATTTAATTTCAAATTCATCCTTACACCATTTGATCCAAACACAAGTTACACAACCTAGTTAGCAAATAGTATAATTTCTTCGACATAATTAATTTATTAATAAAATGACTTGCCCTATTTAACTAATTTAAAATTCTTGTATAGGAAATTTTGTAATTTGCAAGCCACTATATAATAAATGCATGTGGTTTTTGATAGTGTTGCAGCGAAATTTTAGGAAATTGTCCTGACATCAGCCACAAAAAAAAAAAAAATAATAAATAAATAAATACATCATCCAAATCATGGTACATATATAACTTTTTACATCTGTAAAATACGAGTAAATAGGAGTATATTTTTATGACCGTGAGATGAGATTTTTTTAATTAATTTTCAAAATAAGTTTAGCATTTTTATAGTTAAAAGTAACACTTTCAGTACTTTTCTTCACTAAAAGTGATTCTTTTTTTAAGTGATATTTTTTTTTATTAAAATTGAAATAATGATTAATTTCATTATATGACGAAATATATATTTAATAAGATAATTTTTTTATGAATATAATGAACCATTAAAATATTAAGGTTTTTAAAATTAAAATAGTTGCAGGGCTACTTGAGTAATTGTCTATCGACATTATGAGCTTGTCTTTATATAAAAGAAATTGGACGGTCGATTTATGATTTCCACATGCAGAACACGACTTCTTTACTGGATAAGGCTCCAAAATCGTTGTTTGTGCATGCATGTGAATTTTATTGCTCCAAGCTAACGATATAATTTTACTTGTTTGTTCGTCCAATTTAATAGCTTGTGTTACGATCAAGTGGTACCACTCTATTTAAATTTATTGATATTGATAGTGTGGAATTAGGCCATACTTATTTATATACCTAATTTATATATATAAAAGTTGCTCATATATTGTTAGAATTATATATAACATTGTTAAAATAAGATAAAGATTCACGTATTTTCGATTATGACATTTGCCTTATTCGACTCACCTGAGAAGAGAATAGAGGTGAGCATTAGTCGATCGGTTTGACCGAAAAATTGAAAATGCCAAAAATTCAAACCGAATTGAAATTGTGTGGAACTGAGCACCAGTTAAACCAAAATAAAGGATTCGGTTTGATTTAAAAATTGGATTAAACTAAAACTTCAAAATATTTGGTAAATATTATATATATTTTATTATAATTTCTCTAACATATTATTATAATTCACAATATTATTACAATTTATTGTGTATATAAAATATAAAGACAAAGTAGAGTGAAAATGGTTTGAACCATTGAAGGGTATTAATTATTTAACTAAAAAGTATTAGTTGTTTAGTAAAAACAAACTAATGTTTTTCAGTGTAAACAACTCACGTCCTTCAGTGAAATCAACTAATACACTTTTTAGTGAAAACAACTAAACTTTTCTATAGTTCATGTATAAACAAATTTCACACAAACATATTCAAATATAGAACACTTTTGTATTTGACAGTTTCATACATTAAACGTAATATTTTTGCATGTTTTTGTTGTTGGAAAGCATTTTTGTAGTTTTAAGTTCAGTTAATCATTATGCATTAATTAGCATTATTATCGCCGGAGGTTAACTAATTTAACTGAGTTCAAAGCGGCTAAATTAGCATTATTATCGTCGGAGGTTTGAGTTATGTGGTGTGAGAAGATGTGTTGATGTCCGAGGTTGTTGTTCATGATTCCGAGGGACAGTAGTGAATTGCTAATATTTTAAAACTCAGATCGGATCGTCGATTCGACCAGTTTAACCAGAACAGGTCACGGTACTGGCAGCGGGTTTGTTTTCATCCTCTATAAACCAGTTAAGAATCGAGTTGAAGGGTTCAACCAGTGCCCGGAAAAAAATATCATTTTTTGCCATTTTTTAAAATTAAATTAAATAATCAGTCTGTAATTAATGATTGAAGGAGATGGAGGAGCTCTTGAACCATAAAAATTCACCTTTTTTTTTTTTCAATTAGATAATGTGCTCCATCAATGACTACTGCATACTCTTGCACTAGTTATTGGGGTTTAGTTGAGGAATAAAAGTGTAATGAGTTTTTATTAATGATTATATTATGGGCTTTTAAACATGACATTTTAAAAAGGCTTAAGACGTATCTTATTATACTATATTTCCAAATCTCTTTAAGATGATGTGTTAGTATCACCTTATTCTTAGGCTGGTGTGGCACCTCTCAAATTATTTCATTTCAAAATCCTACATTCTTCTTAAAAGTTATTTTAGGCATGTTTTAAATCATATTAAGACTTAATCTACACCATATGTTTTACACTTTTAATCTCAACCATACATTTTATTTTGTATTTTCTATAAATGTTAAATCTCTCTTTAGTTTTCATTCTGATTCTCAACCCTAACCCTCATCTTTTCTCTTCATTTTCTCATTTGTTGTCTACTATGTGAAGAAATATGATTTTATTTTTTGTTCATTTGTTTGGATTATTTCTATAATTTGTTGTGTAAATCATATCCCTCTTTTTTTTTTTGTTAAACTAACTTATTATGCACATGGAGATAATTAGGCGCACATTGAGAGAAAATTATATGTGCATCAATTTGAGTTGAAGATCATTTGAGCGTATTCAGAAATTATTTGTAAGTTTCTAAAGTATATTCATATTCATAGCTTTACATTCTTATTTTTTTAGAATCCACCATTAATAACTTTTTTCTCTTTCAATAAGAAGATTCTCCCACCGCACGCCTACGATTTTGATTCAACTATTATTCATTTTCAAATAAGTTGTGCGTTATGTTGGGTTTTAGAGGCACGTAAACATGCACAGCAAAAATATTGTTCACCAACAACAAACAATTAATTGCATAATTAAATACAAGATATTTTAAACAAGAAATCTTACAGTGCTTCGTACGCGGAATCCTCCACTATGGTATCCATGCAACAGCTATTCACCAATCCGCACTGAGGTGCCAGTGTTGAATCTCGAGACGAACTTACTAGGAAAACTCGAGCTAGAGATTTTATGGAAAAATTATATTTCTTGTGTGTTTAGGAATTCCCATGAGACATATTTATAGGGATAAACTTGGTTTAATTCTTAAGCAAGATATCGGGCTTAGCCCGTAAATATGATCTACGGATTATGTTTCCCAGATATGTTCCTACGAATAATATATTTACATATCTATTATTGTTGTATAATAATATTCCAAATATTTTTGGAAATTCATATTTAATTAAATTTAATTAAATTAAATAATAATAATAGTTAATTCTAAATATAATTATTATTAGATTCTCTATAAATTAAATATTATATCTAGTATAATACTTAATCAACCAACTATAATCGGCGAACTGTCATTGCTTGTTGTGTGACCCATAGACCCTCGTATATCGAGCGATTAGTCAAACTGATGGTCTTAATTGAACCTTAGATAATAAATCAGGCATTCTCAATATACGAGGTACGTTGCGAGGAAATCTGCAACTACCTGTAATATGTAGGCTATTGTGATATCTTCCTTTTATTTGCGAATACTCGATTAAGCCTTGAACATGATGAAGTGTCTATTCAAATAACTTAATCATTTTATCTCGAATCACTAATTGATCGCTAGCGTCGCACTTGGCCACAAAGTTCAAGTCGACTTGCATCGACCGATGTCTTAGATCCAATTATGATGAGAACACGAGTATTCTCTCTTAGATCCACATTGAGGAATGAATCATATTCTTGGTTCAACTACCATGCACATGCACTTCGTGATGAACCCAATCCATGTCATATCTACCCTTGGAGGGTGCAAGCGTTGGTCATGGTCAAAGTTCATCACTCCGCTCATGTCGTGCGTATTGACCTCAAGTCAGAGGAGTATCACATCGATCGCTCCCACTAACCGAGACACCCGTAGACACATTATGTGGAATTACATCAAATAGTTTCTCGGATGGGTATACCAATACCCTCTAAGGTATTTGTGCATCCATTATGAGATACCTAGTTACTCGTAGTAAGTGAGATCTTACTACACTCTCACATAGAGTATAATGCAGATCGCACACCAATCTCCATTGTATCATCAATATCCCATTCTTGATGATCCTTGATTGGGGCAATTTGAGAATCGTACTTAAGTCATCTGAGTTCTCACTCGCTCAATGACTGTATCGATTAAAGGGAACACATATATGAATAATGCAACCAATCAAACATAATATTCAGATAAGTGTAAAGCCATATATTTAATATTAAATCAATCAATAATATTAAACCATAAACTGAATATCATCTTAGTATTATGTCCTTACAAAGGATTGTCTCTAGGACACTAACACGTTATTGGTGAAATCTGATTAAATTTTATGTTTTTTCCATTTTGTATGGCAGGTAACCTAAAGGTGATGTAAATATATTTTTTAAAGTTATTTTTGCAAAATATTGATATATGTAAAAAAAATTGTAAGAGGGAATTAAAATATTTTAGAAAAGATATTATCACCCTAATAGTGTATAATACCAACATTTTTTTGTCACCTAATGTGATATATTGCCTTCAATAATAGATTGTAATACAAAAGTTTATTTTTGAATAAAATTATGCGGCCAAAACAGACTATTAAACTGCAAAATACAGATATATTCTTTTCCAGACTAGAATTTTAATTTTTTTATATTATTTTTAACATACAAATATTAAAAGAGTATTGTAATTTATAAATAAGTAAAAAGTTAATATATCTTATATAATTAATGTATATATTTTTTCTTAAAATATGTGGAATAATTTTTTTATGGATAGAAAATTATAGTGTTGGCAAAAAAAAAAGGACATTAAGTTTCTTTACTAATAATTTAAGTATTATAACTTTAAAAAGTATCTTATTCTAAAATACAATAAATCTGAATATATTTTAATCAATGGAGAAACTAAATATTTGCGTATATTATGAAATATTATTTTAAATATTATATTAATGCAAGGTGATTTTTTTTCACAGTTGAATGTTTTCTTTTCTAAGGTATTTTTGGAAGTTATTTTTTAAAAATATTGATAGATGTCAAGTCTGTAGGAAGGAATTAAAATATTTAAGAAAAGATATTGTCATCGAAATAGTATATGATACCAAAAATATCTTGCCACCAAATATAATATCTTGCTTTCAATAATAGAATATAATACAAAAGTTTATTTTTGGATAAAATTATTCCGCCAAAATAGACTATTAAACTGTAAAGTACATATATTCTTTTATAGACTATGATTTCGACTTTTCTTTTATAGTATTTTAACATACAAATATTAAAATAGTATTGTAAATGATAAATAAGTAAAAGGTTGTTATATGTTATATAATATATATATATATATATATATTAATATGTGGAATAAGTTTTTTATGGATAAAAAATTATAGTATTGACAACTTAAGTATTATATCTTTAAAAAGTATGTTACTCTAAAATACAATAAATCTGAATATATTTTAATCAATGGAAACATAATATTTACGTATAAAATGAAATATTATTTTTAATATTAAATCAATGCCAGATTTTAAACATTAAATTAATGCAAGCTGATCTTTATTCACAGTTGAACGATTTTTTTTCTTTGATATTTTTTGAAACGGAAATGATCATATGCCCACCAGTGGACACAATATAATATACATACCACGATGTAATAATGACACATAAGCAGTGGGTCCACTATAATTTTAATTGATAGATTTTATCTGCTTATGTGTCATTATCACATTCGCGATGAGTATATTATATTGTGTCCACCGGTGAACATGAGATCATTTCCATTTTTTGAATTTATTTTTGCTAAATATTGATAGATGTGAAATTTGTAGCAAAGAATTAAAATGTTTTTGGAAAGATATTGTCACTAGAATAACATACGATCACCATCAATATTAGATTGTAACACGATTTTTTTTTTTGGATAAAATTCTATCTGCAAAATAGAATTTGAAACTGTAAATTATAGAAATTGTTTTGTAGAGTAGGAATTTGATTTTTTTTAGCAAATTTGATTTTTTTAACTTTTTTTTTTTTTTTGCAAAATATTTGTATATGTGAAATGTTTAGGAGGGAAATTGAATTTAAAAAAAAAAAACTAAGATTGATGTTTAAATGTCAATTCTTATTGTTGAATTGTGTATTATAAATACCAACATTAATCAATTGTGTACCCACACAAACATCTACACATTATTTCGTTTTAATTATGATTTTTTTTTTTTGTCAAATGTTACCTTTAGATTTGAAATATGTGATTCTATCTTTAGTGTTAAACTTTTGCGTTCGATTGTTATTGTATCTTTATACCATGGGGGGAAACTGGGTATGCAAGTATACAACTGTAATTTTAAGTAATATTGCTATTATACTAATTTGAGATTAAATGTGTGAATTAGTTAATATTTTCTAAATTTTATATTTATACATGTTTAATATTTTTTTATTATTTATTGAATTATAATTATAATTTTAATATTATATATCAATAATATTAAGGTATTTAAAAAATACATATTTATAATTTAAAATAATAATAATAATAAAAAAATCAGTTCGCGAAATTCGCGGGGGTACACACTAGTATGATATATATACATCTAATCATCTATACCATTAATTTTACTTGTGAATTTGTAATGTTTTGTATTATTAATAGTATAATTAATTAATTATTATTTTGAATGTACTATTTTAACCGTATGTTAAATGAGTACCTCTTTTATACACTTGGTGCATGATGCATATAAGAGTGTGTCATGTTAAATATATTTAATAAACTTATTTTCCCATTTAACAAATTTTATCAATGTGTTATGCTTAAGCTTGGAAGGTTATATACTTGATAGATTATGGTTGAAAATCTATTTTATTCGTGTGAGTGTGCATATATATATATATATATATAAATTGATTAAAAAGAAAAAGGAGATAATAGTAAAAAAAAAGTCAAAAAAAAAAAAAAACATTCTTCGCTCAGTTCTATACCTATTTGATCCGCTCCATTTGTAATAGAAAATTCTATTCAGACTCGTTTTAAAAAATAAAATATTTGTACATTAAATAATCAAATTTTAATTTGGTGTGGACATGAATATTTTCAAATATTCAATTTGTTCCATACCGTGAACAATCTTAGTTCATATTCCATTCCGGACTTAGTACTAATAAATAATGCCCAATTATAAATAATTTACATTTTATATCAGAAAATAAAATAGAATAACGCCTTAATATCTCTTCGAGTATGTGTATTCAATGTGATCTCACACATTGAAACATTTTAATACTACCATGTCCCTGAAAAATGGTCTTGGTTGTCTTATTAGGTCGTCCCAAAAAATATTGATCATGTTGTCTAACATGGATATAATAAATTTTATCGACATTTTTCAACATACATAAATAATATTTTTAAAATAATTTTTATTGTACTTGATGTGATACAATATTTTTTTTTAACATATTACATCAATTTTCTTAATAACCACCCATAAAATAACATGACCAAATTTTTTAGGCGAAAGAGTATGTTAAAAGAGACTAGTCATGTCATGCTTCTGGTAAAATTTCATTATATAACCAATTGGTAATAGACTAATAGGAATAACCACAAGAATTTTAAACTCCTCCCACTTTTTTTTTTTTTAATATAATATTCTCAACTTGTTAACACTACAAAAAATTCTCGTTTTAGCGACCGAAATTAGCGACCCCCTAAATATCGGTCTCTAAAATATATATTAGCGACCGAGTAAGACCATTGGTCTCAAAATTAAAATATTTACGACCGTCACAACAGTCGGTCGCTAAATTATAGTTTTAGCGACCGCTCTGACGGTCGCTAAAACTCAAAAGTTGGTCAAAATTGACCACCGCTATTTACCGCCTGATTAGCGACCGTCAAGGCGGTCGCTGAATTCAATTTTGTAATCAGTGATCGTCTAGTGGCGGTCGCAAACTGATTAATTGACCCATTCTTGGAAACGGGCAAAGATCTAGGGGAGAGCAGAGTTAGGTTAAAACTAAAAAATCGAGTCGAACCGAACCGAAATATCAATTCGATTCGATTATTTTGTGTTGGTCCCACTCGATAGATTAATTGCGGAAGCTTATGTAATAATGTCTTTCCAAAATCTTTTATCAGAGAGCAATAAACAATAATTAAAATAAAGCGATAAATGACACACGATATATAGTGGTTCGGATAAATATCCTACGTCCACTCTCCCTTATCACCAAGGGGTCTCACTATCAACCAACTCACAAACTTACTCACTGGAATTTTTGAAGTACCAGCACCTTCTTACAAATTCTTTAGATCTAACTTCGATCTAAAGATAGACTTACTCCAACCTTGTCTAACAAGATGAACAGGTTGAGTATATGAACTCCTTACGAGTAGATGAGTAATTAAGAACAAAGTGTGAGTGCAATATGCGTAGTGATCAAAAGCTTAGTGTGGCTATATGCGCGTGAATGATTCTAGAGCTTTTTCTTGATCTGCACTCAAGTATATATAGAGGGGATTAGGGACATAGCCGTTGGGAGGCTAATCCAATCAGATCCTCTATATATGGAAGCTTCAATCAATCAATTCCCTAATTGATTGATTGGGTTGGTGAGATCTTGATTGATTGTCTTCATATCTTCTCAATCCAATCTTGTTTTGACTTGATTTGAATCACCAACGGTCAATGCTTCCAATTGCCTAACTCTGATTCTCTCCAGAGAAGGCAGGGCCAGACACCAGGCAACCTCGGTGTCTTCTGGTCCTTATCTGGTGAACAACCAGAATACTCAGTAGAATAAGGGGATCAAACTGAGCATCTTTTGTTCCACCAGACTCGTCTGGTCTGGGGAATGTCCTCTGCCTCTGGTCTGATCTCCTCTGGTGAAATCCTCTGGTGGAGTCCTCTGGTGAAGTCCTCTGGTGGGGTCTTCTGGTGACTCTTCTGGTGAAGTCTTCTGGTCTGGCAGTTCCCCCTAGACTAAGTCCTAATCTAGATCATCATCTGGCTAACAGGTCCAGATGGTCCTATTACATCTTCTGGTTTGTTTTAACTCATCAAAACTAATAATTTTTATCCTAACAATTTCCCCCTTTTTGATGGAGTTAAAACACTACCAGAACTGATCAAAAGTAAAACTTAAGCAAGAAAACAATAAAGGGATGAGACCTTAGAATAGATCTCATCAGGCAAATAATAAGACAACAAGGAGTTGTCTTTAGAACAGAGAAGATATGTATTTTTCATTAATAATCAGAGGACAAAATAATTACAGATTACATTGAAGTTCATTGTCCTATTCTAGGCATATCTTCTGTTCTCTTTAGGGACAAGAAACCAGTCAAGGAACCTATCCTGGACGGCCTTCAACTCTGCAGAAGATGTTGGGGTGAAATTCACCAACACCTTGGTCTTGTAAAGCTTCTTCAGTTCTGCCCAATCCACCTGGTTCCCAATCATGGGAGTGTTAAGATAAGTAAATTCAGGAGCAGTCACCTCCAGGTTGAACTCAATGGTTGAATCCATCAGCTGCTTGTACAAGTCTGCATCATAGGCTTGCATCCAAGAATGGAAGGTTCTGTTGATCAGCTCATCATCTTCCGGTGCTGGCCTCTGGATATAATGCTGAATGAACCAGAGGGTCTTGGCTTCTCTCCATCTCTCAATCAGAGGATATGGCACAGTAGAGTCAAAAGACCCTTCTGTCCTGAGTGGCAAGATGTTCATAACTTCCACAGGAGCTTTCCTCTTCTGATCTGAGCCACCTGCACCAGAAGGAATACCAGCTTCTCTGGCCTTCTTGTTCTGTCTCCTAACATATCTGAGCCTCTGCTCTTCATCTATGTTCTTCCTGATTCTGGCTTGCCTCTCCTCTGGAGTCTCTTCCTTGTATCTCTTCTCTGCTTCTTCGACAACAGATTCAAGGAAACTCTTCTTTACTTTCCTAATCTTCCTCTTAGCAGGACCAGGAATGGTAGAAGGATCCTGCTCAGCTTCAGATGACTCTTCTTTTGCAGCAAGCTGTTTAGCCATAGATAGAGATTTCAACTCTTCTTTCTTCTTCTTCTGCAACTCAGCCTGGGCCAATGTGTTCTCCAGCAGGTCCAGACGAGTTCCATGGCTAAAAAGAGTCTCATTTGTGGTCTTCGCCAGATCAGTTCTGGCCTTCTCTTCCCCCTTTTTAACTTCATCAAGGAGGGGCTCCACTACCTGCCTTATGAGATCAGGCAAGGCAGTGTTGGAGGAAGAGTGAAGATCACGAAGCTGCTTGGCCTCCTCCAGGTAAGCCTTAGACTCTGCAACAAGTCTCTCTTGCTTCTCCAACATCTCCTGGAGGGAGTCCTTCAGTCTAGCAGTTTGAATCATCTGGCTGGCCATTTCCACTTTGAGTACAAAAACTGGCCTCATCTGCTCCATCACGTGCTCCTGGAGCTGCTTCTGGCTGTGCATTACATCTAATTTGACATACAAGCCATTAGCCTTGAACGAAGCTTTAACCTCTGCCAGAGTGGATTTGATCTGCTTGAGGAAGATTCTCCTTTCTTGCTTGATCTGATGCTCTATCATAGCAGGGGCCATATGTTGGATTGCTTTGGAAAAGCGCCCTATCTGCATGATCTGCTCGTTGAAGAAAGCCTTCATCTTCTGGAGCACAGCAGGAGACATCTCAAAGTCCTCCTCGTCTGAATAAAGCTCTGGAGGGAAGACAAAGTGAGGACCAAACTTGTAAGTGGGGCCCTCTGGAGTGAGCATTACTCCTCTTTGGATGAGCAGGGTGCGAATCAAGACTTTAGCTGCACCAGGAGTCTCCAGCTCTGCTGGGTTCTGAATGTTCATCTTCTGCTTCAGCTCAATCTCCCAAGCAGTGAAGTTGGAGGCACCCATTTCCTCAAGCAATAGCACCAGGTCCTCCACATCTTCAAGTCTGGCCTTGCTCCAGACCTTGGCATCAGTAAGCTCTGCCAGAAGTGGTAAGTGCTCCAGAAGAACTGGAAAATGCTCTCTTAGCCAGAGCTGAGCACTTACACTCATACTCTGCCTAATGGGACCCATTTCTGCAGATGAGAAAGTGAAGGGTTTGGGCCCAGAGGCAGAGGAGGAAGGGGCTAAGTCAACAGGCTCAAGTGAAGCTTCCTCATCTTCACTATCATCGCTGGTTAAACAGATTGGGGAGGGAAGAGGGGCAGGGAATCCCAGAGCCATAGCAATGGTTGGGTCCTGATCTGTATGGGTTTGGGGAGGGTTTGGATTTTGTGAAGTAGAGGTGGTAGGGATTGGTTGCTCTGCACCAGAAGAGGAAGGAATATCTGGTACAGAATATGTAGGAGGGATTTGGGAGGTGGAAGGGTTTGAAGGGGGGACTTCTGCACCAGAGGAGGTTGAGGGTACCTCTGATACAGAAGGTGGGGGAGAGGGGTTAGTGGGGATATGTGTTTGGGAATTTGGGGGAGAGGGTGTTTGAGTAGGGATGGTAGAGGGAGTATAGATGGGGGTATCTGGGATAGTCTGTTCTGGTGGAAGAATGGGGTTACCAGAGGCAGATGGGGTTTGGGGAATGTTATCTGGGGGAGAGATGGAAGGGGAAACAAGATTTATGGGGGAGGAAGAGGGAAAGGAAGGGTTTACCTCTGCTGGGTCAACACCAGCAGGCACAACAAGCTCTGGAGCATCCTCCATCATCTGGGTGGCATCCTCAATGGCCTTCTCCAAGGCCTCTCCAAGATCAGATCCAGAGTCTGAATCTTGAAGAAGGGCTCTCTTGGCCTTGGATTTCCTCACAAGAGGCACTTCATCTTCTTCCTCTTCCTCTTCTGATGGCTCATCCACCAGAAGGGTTTTCTTGGGAGCTCCTCTGCCAGTCCTCCTCTTCTTAGCAGAATGTCTCCTGGCCTCGTCTGGCTGCTTTCTCTTAGACTAAGTCCTAATCTAGATCATCATCTGGCTAACAGGTCCAGATGGTCCTATTACATCTTCTGGTTTGTTTTAACTCATCAAAACTAACAATTTTTATCCTAACATTTTGGTTTTCGATTCGGTACCGGTTTTAAATTTTAGAAATTTTGGCTTTCGGTTTCGGTTATTTAGGTAAAAATACCAAAATAATCGAAACTGAAATGAGAGGATATATATAAGTATCTAATTTCTAACTCTGGTTACATTTACTCATTTCTAAATTTACAGTCTTTGTCTCTTCTGGTCTTCCCTTCCCATTCTTTAATTTTTACTGTGGTTTTTTGTTTTGATTGCAATTTATTAATACATATGAGCTTGGACTGTCAGTAGGTTATAAGCATAAAAATATGGTCTAATTTAAAAGTTCATTATATTTTGGTTTTTCGGTTATTAACCAAAACCGAACCAAAATTTTCGGTTTCGGTATTTTCGGTTTTAAGAAATTTTGGTTTGGTTTCGGTTAGTTTTATATATAATTCGATTCATTTCGGTTATGATTTTTCAGTTCGGTTCGGTAACCGAATCGAGTCATGCTCTACCCTACAAAGATCATTAATTCTGGGTAATTAGCGACTGCCTCTAGCGGTCGCTAAATGCAAATTTGGTCTTCGGGACCGCCTTTATTTGTGTTTAGCAACCGCCTCAGGCGGTCGCTAGATTTTTTAATCCCTTTAATACCAGGGGCCGTACGCATTTCGGCCATCACCTCAAAAAATCCGTCGCCGCCTTCCGTCAAGCAATCTGTTCCGGTCATTTCACTTGTTGCTTCCCCGTCTACACAATAACCGTAAGTTTTTTAAACTTTAACCGTTTATTATGTTTGTATATCAAATTTTTAAATATATAGGAGAAGTTAGATATATATATATATATATATATATATATATATATGTTAGTATGATAATCATGCATATTTGTTTATAGGATTTATATATATATATATATATATATATATGTACGTATATATGATTTTATATGTTTGTATATGATTTTATATGTTAATATATATTAATTTAGTTGGTATGTTAGTATATATAAAATTAGTTGATATATATTTAGTTGATTGATATGTATAGATTTGAATTTAGTTGATTTATATACGTAGGTATGAATTTAGTTGATTGATATGTATAGATATGAATTTTGTTGATTTATATACGTAGTTATGAATTTAGTTGATTGATATACTTAGATATACGTAGGTATGATCAATTTAGTTGATTGATATGTATAGGTATATATAAATTTAGTTGATTGATATACGTAGGTATGAAATTAGTTGATTGATATGTGTAGGTATGAATTTAGATGATTGGTATATGTAGGTATGAAATTATTTGATTAATATGAGTAGATATGAATTTAGTTGATTAATATGTGTATGTATGAATTTAGTTGATTGATATGTGTATGTATGAATTTAGTTGATTGGTATATGTAGGTATATATGAATTTAGCTGATTGATATACGTATGTATGAATTTAGTTGAATGTGTATAAATATTGAATTTGTAACTATTACAGATGAGCTCTCAAGATAACCCTGATCAGACTGGGAGACAAAGTCGGGGACAGGGTCGGGGGAGGGGGAAGAGGAGGTTGGGGTCGTTGAGACTGATGATCCCGGAGGTTCGACGGGCCCCGGAGATGATACAATCCTCCTTACAGCAGTCCAATGTTGCTGGCTCTACTTCTGTTGCTGGATCTTCGGCTTCACGGCAGCATCCCCCGTTGGATAGCCGTCTCACTGTTGTCCCTAGCGATAACATGTAAGTATTCTTAGATAACGAATTAAATAATTTTAATTGTATTCATTAATATTAATTATTAATATTAACTTGAATTTTTTTATGTTACAGTATGCTTCTAGGCCATGAGACTAGCGCTCGCGTCTCAGAGGCCATTAAGAAGCTCCCGTTCGAGGTTGGTGCCCACTCATGGTCCATGGTGTCCGAGCGAAAGAGGAGGGAGTACTTCGAGGAGTTCAAGTTATATTTATTATGATTTTAACTTTTAATATTTTATTTTGAATTTATTTGTTAATATTTTATTTTTAATTTAATTTTAGAAGTTGTGCGTCTGGGACCCGACCCATGATAGTGTTATGTACGGCTTATTCTGCGCGAAAGCGCAGGAGCGGTACAAGAACATTATCTACGGGCTGAAGAAGAAGTTCGATAGTAGGGCGCAACTGGAGTTGGGCCGAGGGCCAGACGGACGTTCCATCTGGGATACTTTGGTTTCTCACTGGAATAGTGAGCAATTCAAAGCCAAGTCCGAGAAGTCCAGGGAGAACCGGTTGAAGGACCCCACCGGGCAAGGCGTCGCCAGACATCGGGCTGGATCCTGGTCCATCTACGAGCACTCCCTCGCCTTTGTAAGTATTATACTTTTTATTTACATTTGAATATTAATAAACTTTTAAATGTTTAATATTTAAAATCTATTGAATTTGGTTCGCAACAGGAGAGGGAGAATGGACGAAAGCCCACTCTCTATGAGCAGATGAAGATCTCTTGTTGATGAGCGAACAGGCGAGCAACATTGATTGAAGAATTAAAGAACTAAAACTAAAACCAAGAAACAGGCGACCAGGAGAGTACAAAGGAGAATGAAGTTGTTGGCGACCAGGAGCGTAGTCAGGCGTATCTCGGCGACCAACATAGCAAAGGACAAAGAAAATGAATTAACATAAAGAGAAAAGACAAGGGGCGACCAGCAGGTCCGTGATACCCTACAAGGATGTACAAGCGAGCAAGAGGCCACCAGAGAAAGCAATTGAGTTATCTCAAGGACCAAGTACAACATTGAGAACTCCAAGAGTCACTAGTCTAGATATGATCCAAGTGTCTTAACACTTGGCATAAATCTAATGAACAATAGTTTAGATGTTGTACAAGTGTCTCAATACATGGCAAAAATCCAATGGTTAAACCATTAGGATAATGACACATGGCCTCCTTGTGTATCTATAAATACCCTTTCATTTGTATGAAAAAATGGGATTTTCCCATAATTAAAAATACATGCAAAACTCTTGCAAATTTCATTCTTGAACATTATCTATGATCATGATTCTTGTTTGATGATCTTAATTAGCATAAACAGCCACTAATCATCATTGATTACAAAAAGGTCATCAACAATTGGCGCTAGAAGAAGGGGTCGAACCTCCGTTTCATAAAAAATTCGAAGAAAGGTTGAAGATCTTCACCGGAATCTGCAAAATTCGGCCGGAATCCGGGAGGAAGCCATCGGAAATCAAGTGTACACACTATTTGAAGCAAAATCATCCATACATACATCACTTTGAGAGTTTGAATGCATGTGTGTATGAACTAGGGTTTTCAAACCATCATATTCATACAAACAAAGCTAGTAACTCTTAAGAAAGGTGTTTGTTGGAGACAAAATCACCCCATTCATTTTCTTACCACTTGTACTTCGGTAACCAAAATGGTTCGATCACAAGAAGAACGACATTTGAGCACATCTCCAAGTCGTAGGTCAAGAACTAGGGTTTCGTCTACTGAAGGACATGCACGTACAGTAAAAGCAACTTCGCAAAGAAACGTCCAAGTTACCATTGATACAATTCCGCCGAAAGTGAAAGCTCTTGCTCAAAATCCCGAAGAGCTAGCAAAAACGATTGCTGTTTTACAAGCATTGCAAAAGCGACAAACGGTCGGGCCATCAGGAGTGCAGGCGGCGACCAACAGGGTGGGCGAGCAACGAAGTAAAGAAAGAAAAGACGCACGAAATGACGAGGTTGACAGCGAAGAAGTCCGTAGGAATAAAGGGAAAGCTCCTTTAAGCGAGCGACTGGGAATCAGAGGAGAATCTTCACCAAGTCGGGTAGATGAATCAAGCAGAAGTACATCCCGAACGAGCGCTTTGGAGAGGCTAGGGACAAGGAATGCAAACATGAGGAAATCATCCAGGAAGAGCGAGGAACGTTCACACCCCGCTGCTCGCCAACCGGTACATGATCGAATCCGGAGATCAGCTTTTGGTCGGTTAGGGCCAAACGGGGCTAGCAACGCTGCAAGGAAGACAACTCAGGAGAAACGTCCCGTTGGTGAGGGACTACATCGTGAAGAAGTCACCGAACTCAACCACGATGAACAGCCTTCCAACGGGTGGACTCCTCCGAACGAGTTGCAAGAAATGAAGAAAGTAATTGAGGAATTACAAAAATAACTGGATTCTCAGAGAGGTGTTGGGTCAACGGTTCTCCCGTCTTCACCGCTATCTCCGTCAATTCTCAACGCACCGATCCAGAAGAAAATACAATATCCGGCCATTAATCTATATGAAGGGACTTCAGACCCCCGTATTCATGTGACAACGTATTCTGACTTCATGATTTCAATGGGGGCAACGGATGCCACACAATGCCGAAATTTCCCACTTACCCTGGGAGATGGTCCACACCGATGGTTTGCAGCATTGACTCCCGGCTCCATCAGTTCTTTTGCCCAAATGAGCAAGGAATTTATGTCTCATTTCTCAACAGCCGGGACATACTTGACCCATCGACATCGATTGGCGGATATTAGACAGGGAGATGAGGAGTCAGATAAGCAATTTTTAGAAAGATTTGATAAAGTCCTACTGGAGGGCGAAATGGTGAGCGAGGACACGAAGATAGTAGCTGTGCTGGCCGGATTGAAGAAAGGAACGGAGTTGTGGAAAGAAATGCACTTGACCTGCCCAAAGACATATGCGGAGTTTAGGCATCGGGCAGGTATACACGTATCCATGCAAGAAGCATTACAGAAAGAGTTAGGTGATAAGAATGATCCCAGGAAAGCTGGAAAGAAACCCATGGGAAGTGACTACAAGGCTCCGAAAAACATGAAAGCTTTCAACGAGGGAGCGGAAGTGAAAAACAGGTTAAATCAGGTGCTTGCTACATCAATAGAGGCTGTGTACAACAACATCAAAGACAGAGACATGTTGTCGGAACCAAGGAAAATCCGACAAGAACGCGGAAAGTTGAATCCGAACAAATACTGCGCTTACCACCAGAACATCGGGCATTTCACTAGTGAATGCCGTGATCTGTTGAAACAATTGTGGAGGTTTTATGAGGAAGGTAAACTGTCCGAATGCGTGAAAAGGGAACCCGGAAAGAGACCTAGGGAGGTCAATCTGCCTAGTTCGGATGACGAAGACAGTGACGACCAACCAACCAAAACAACCAAGAAGGGAAAGAGAGTCTCAACAACACCAGCAGAGCCGATGCGGAAAGTTTTCATGCTCGAGTCAAGCGGACACATTGGGGGATGTTCAGATGGAAGACCTCTGACGTCAAAAAGGAAGAGGAAAGCGGAGCTGAGGGCGGTAGCCCAAGTGAAAGAGGTAGGAGTCAACCAGGCCACCAAGAAGACGGGGGGCCTAGTATTTTCAGAAAATGATCTAGACGGCGTGCTCACTCCGCGCGAGGACACGAAGATAGTAGTTGTGATGGCCGGATTGAAGAAAGGAACGGAGTTGTGGAAAGAAATGCACTTGACCTGCCCAAAGACATATGCGGAGTTTAGGCATCGGGCAGGTATACACGTATCCATGCAAGAAGCATTACAGAAAGAGTTGGGTGATAAGAATGATCCCAGGAAAGCTGGAAAGAAACCCATGGGAAGTGACTACAAGGCTCCGAAAAACATGAAAGCTCTCAACGAGGGAGCGGAAGTGAAAGACAGGTTAAATCAGGTGCTTGCTACATCAATAGAGGCTGTGTACAACAACATCAAAGACAGAGACATGTTGTCGGAACCAAGGAAAATCCGACAAGAACGCGGAAAGTTGAATCCGAACAAATACTGCGCTTACCACCAGAACATCGGGCATTTCACTAGTGAATGCTGTGATCTGTTGAAACAATTGTGGAGGTTTTATGAGGAAGGTAAACTGTCCGAATGCGTGAAAAGGGAACCCGGAAAGAGACCTAGGGAGGTCAATCTGCCTAGTTCGGATGATGAAGACAGTGACGACCAACCAACCAAAACAACCAAGAAGGGAAAGAGAGTCTCAACAACACCAGCAGAGCCGATGCGGGAAGTTTTCATGCTCGAGTCAAGCGGACACATTGGGGGATGTTCAGATGGAAGACCTCTGACGTCAAAAAGGAAGAGGAAAGCGGAGCTGAGGGCGGTAGCCCAAGTGAAAGAGGTAGGAGTCAACCAGGCCACTAAGAAGATGGAGGACCTAGTATTTTCAGAAAAAGATCTAGACGGTGTGCTCACTCCGCACAATGACTCGCTAATCATATGTGCTACCATCATGGGGACCCGAGTCCACCGCCTGCTCGTGGACACTGGGTCGTACACAAACATTCTGTTCAAAAGTACATTAGATCAGATAGGAGATTGTGAGGAGTATGTGAAACAGTGTAATCATAAGATAGTGGGATTTGGTGATGTTGTAACCGATCCCCTAGGAGTAGTTACGTTATCAGTCGAGCTTGTATCGACCGAGAATCCTGACAGGAGGATGACTAGAATGCTAGAGTTCTTAGTAGTAGATCAGCAGTCTTCCTATAACGGATTTCTCGGTCGACCTTTTATCAATGAATTCAAAGCGGCTGTTTCAACATACTACTATTGTGTTAAGTTTCTGACATCAAAGGGATCAGGTACAGTTAAAGGCGATAAAAAAAGAGCTCGTGAATGCCTCTTGCAGATGCAGCCTAAAGACAACCAGGTGTCAATGGTGGACGAACAGTCGAGCAGGAGCGCTGGAGATGAACCTTCGGTACTCAATGATGTTATGGAATCCATCGATATAGAGATGATGGAGATAGACGACCAACAGGGCGACGAACAAGAAATCCGGGGCGAGCATAAGGAACAAGAAATTACATCTTGTTCAAACAAAGATGAAGACATCGAACCACGGTTAGGAGCGGAGCCGATGATAGTTGAAGATGAACTCAACTTAGATGGACCCATCATCGACCCTCGATGGAAAGATAAAAAAAGAAGAGCAACACCAGTTGAAGAGTTGGAAGCAATCAGAGTTGACCCGAACCGAGAAGACTTAGAACTCTTCATCGGATCTGAGCTCCCAGAGCCTTACAGATCCAAGATGGAAGAATTCTTAAAGTCCAATCTCGATGTATTCGCATGGTCACATGCATATATGGTAGGCATCAGCCCTGAGCATGCCAGTCATAAGCTGAATATTGACCCAACTAGAAAACCGGTGAAGCAGAAGAGGAGGAAGTTTGGACCCGATAAATACGAAGCATTGGATGTGGAGGTAAAGAAGCTATTAAGCAACGATCTTATCAAAGAGGCGTTATGTCCCAGATGGGTGGCAAATCCCGTATTGGTGAAAAAATCAAATGGTGCGCGGAGACTGTGTATCGACTTCACGGATTTGAACGCTGCATGCCCAAAAGATAATTTCCCATTGCCACACATAGACCAACTGGTGGACAACACGGCGGGACATGAACTCCTCACATTCATGGATGCATTTGCGGGCTACCATCAGATACCCATGCACCCGGACGACCAGGAGAGTACAGCTTTTTACACCAACAAAAATTTGCTATGTTGGAAGAGAATGCCGTTCGGGTTAATCAATGCAGGTGTCACGTATCAGCGACTCGTCAACAAAATGTTCAATGAACACATTGGCAAAACAATGGAAGTATACGTGGACGACATAGTCATGAAAAGCCCGAGAAAGGAAGATCATATGGAACACTTAACACAAACGTTCGAGATACTCCGAGCATATAACATGAAGCTGAATCCTAAAAAAAGCAGCTTCAGAGTCCATTCAGGCAAGTTCCTCGGACATCTTGTTAGCCAGCGAGGCATTGAAGCAAATCCATCAAAGGTGAAAGTTATTCTGGACATGCAGCCACCAAGATCCGTCAAGGAAGTGCAGCGGCTTACAGGATGTCTGGCAGCTCTGAATAGATTCATATCAAGGTCCGGTGACAAGTGTCGACCTTTCTTCGATGCTATAAAGAAAGGCGGATTCCAGTGGACAGATCATTGTCAGCAGGCATTTGAACAGTTGAAAGGATATCTTGGCGATACCAAAATCCTATCCAAACCTGTCCCGGGAGAAAAACTATACCTCTACTTGGCAGCTTCAGAGGTTGCCATCAGCTCGGTTTTGGTTCGTGCAGAAGGAAAGTTTCACCTGCCCATATACTATGTAAGCCAGACGTTACATGAAGCCGAAGTCAAATATTCCCCGATGGAGAAACTGGCATACGCGTTGGTGATGAGCGTCAGAAAATTACGGCCATATTTTTTCGACCACCAAGTAGAAGTCCTGACGACTTTCCCGTTAAGGCAAATCCTGCAGCGACCAGACACTGCTGGTCGCCTCCTCAAGTGGTCCCTCGAAATAAGCCAATTTGGAATATCATATGCACCTCGAACAGCGATCAAAGGGCAAGCGTTGGCCGACTTTATAGTCGAACTAACCTTTCCTCAAGATCCGACGAGAGGTCATAATCATACGTGGCATATGTACGTCGACGGATCATCCACCAACATGGCATCAAGAGCCGGAATAGTGCTAATCAGCCCAGACAGACAAATTTTTACCTCAGCAGTGCGATTTGATTTTATGGCAACAAATAACGAGGCCGAATATGAAGCACTGATAGCCGGACTCCGTCTAGCATTAGCAGTCGGGGTGAGGAGGTTACAAATATACGGAGATTCGCAATTGATAGTTAACCAAGTCCGAGGAGAGTATGAAGCTAGAGATGAAGGCATGGCACTATATCAGAAAATCGTAGCCCATCTAGCTTCCATGTTTGAACAAATATACATTGAACAGGTACCCAGGGAAAACAATGCTCAAGCAGATGCGTTGGCTCGCCTGGCCACTAGCACGGGTCCAGCAGAGTTGTCAGAAATCACCATCACAAAAATATGTCGTCCATCAACATTTGACTACAAAGTAAATCAAGTAAACGAAGAAAACGAAGAGGATGATTGGAGGACACCTATTATCAAATATCTTCATGATGGTGAAGTCTCGGGGGATCCTCAGGAAGCAGCCAAAATGGCCAGACGAGCAGCAAGATTCACAATCATGGACGATCAGTTATACAAAAGAGGATTCTCACTCCCGCTATTGAAGTGCCTAACAAGAAGGCAAGGCCAGGAAGTTTTGCAGGAAATTCATCAAGGCGTCTGCGGAAATCACGCTGGGGGGCGTGCATTGGCCTACAAGACAGTCAGACAAGGGTATTACTGGCCAACATTACTGCAAGATGCTATCAAAGTTGCAAGAACTTGTCACAGATGTCAAATATTCGCACCCAACATCCACAAGCCACCAACAGAAATGATAGCAGTTAATAGTCCATGGCCATTCGCAAAATGGGGGATTGATATCATTGGACCTTTCCCGACTGGAAAAGGAAATGTGAAGTTCGTCGTGGTAGCCGTGGATTATTACACAAAATGGGCTGAAGCGGAGGCACTCGTAACAATCACACAAGAAAAAATGATAAGTTTCATATGGAAAAGCATCGTGTGTCGGTTTGGAGTCCCACAAGCAATCCTGACAGATAACGGACGACAATTCGAGGGCAAGAAAATAAGAAATTTTTGCAAAAAATGGGGAATTAAAAAGCATTTTTCAACCCCATATCATCCGCAATCCAACGGCCAGGTGGAAGCAGTCAACAAAATAATCAAACATATACTGAAGATCCGGTTGGTGGTTAAAAAAGGAAAGTGGTCAGAAGAACTACCAGAGGTGCTATGGGCATATCGAATATCCCACAGGACAAGTACGGGAGAGATCCCTTTCACCATGACGTTCGGAATTGAAGCAGTGATACCTGTAGAATTGATGGTCCCAACGGAACGAACAGCAACATTCAATGAACAAACAAACGACGAGACTTTAGCTGCAGAGATGGATTTGGTTGATGAAAAAAGAATTTCGGCGGAAATAAAAAACGCAGTATACAAGAGAAGGATCACAAAGTATTACAATTCACAGGTAAAGGTCAGAGAATTCAAAATTAGAGACCTCGTGCTCAAAAAGATTTTGGGGACGTCACCAGGAGTATTTGGACCGACTTGGGAGGGCCCATACAAGATAACTCAGAAATGGGATAACGACACTTATGATCTAGAAGACATGAAAGGCAACCCGGCCCAATACTCCTGGAATGCAGCTTTGCTGAAGAAGTATTATCAATAGATAGGAAGTTGCAAGGAAAATGTAGAATTTTAATTCAAAATTCTATGTCGTTTCGTATTTATCTGAAAACACAGTTGTAAATATTATGGAAAATATTCAGGATCTTGTATATTATGAATATATATGTTGTATTGCAAAAAATAGTTTGTCAAAATTATTCGCTTGATAAAGTAAGTTGTTCGCTCAAGACAGTCATGCAGGAGGCGAGCAACAATGCTAAAAACGACCAAGACCCAAGGCCAAATCCACACGAGGATAACAAGGCCCCGATTCATGGGCGACTAAGAGAGAAACATTCAATTCAAGGCCAAGTCCATGAAAGGACCAAGAGGCCCAGTTATTTGAGGCAAGTCTTTTTAAAAGACCATGAGCCCATGTAAGCCAGTTAGGCGACCATAAAGCACAAGAGTATCTATTCAAAAAGGAAAATAATGACAAGTCATACGAAAAATTTGAAGCAAGCAACAAAGTATGCGGCGAATAAACGAGAAGAAAAGATGCATAATGAAATAAAACAAGTTATCTTCAAATTCATAATTCATAATTCATTAAGGGCAAAATAGTACAAGGAAGGAAGCAAAAAATACAAAGTTGCCCTAACATCTACACAAACAAAAAAGGGATAAAAAACTTCAAGCTTCAGGAGCTGGAGGGGTGTTCGTGGTCGCCAAGACGGTTGATGCTGCACCAAGGGTGGTTGTTGCTGCCGTGGTCGCCGCATCCGAGGTGCCCGCCCCATCAATAGGAGTTAGGGGAAGAGAGTGGAGGCCGTCAAAAACATTTCCCTCTCTGCTCGCCTCCACACTCTGTTCCTCGCCAGAAAACCGGGGGGCCGTAACGTGAACACCTTCCCCAAAGATGCCCAAGGGGACACCCAACTCCCCAAGATCGGCCAAGGGAAGAGTGAACCCAGCACCAAGAGGGTTCTCTTTGGCAAAATCAACAAAGTCTTTCTTGGAAGCGGCCAAGACATCCAAGCCGTGATCCAGAGAGAACTTCACTGACCTAATGCTCTCAGCATAGGCACAGATATACCCCAGATTGGTGTTGTCGGCCACATCTTGGGCATAGATGTCATAAGCGACCATTCCAGCTTTCTCTTCAGTAAGGCGAGCAACCTCAGCTTGCAGCTCTTCAACACGGGCGACCAGAGTAGTCTTCTCACCCTCCAGCACCTTTATCCTGTCATCAGCGACCCCCAGGGAGAGAGAGAGCTTCTCAGACTGGTTTAGAGCAAATTGCTCGCTGGCCACAGAAGCATCATACATTTGCTCCAAGTGCGCCACAGCTTTGGCATGCTCAGCCTTTTCATGAGCAAGCTCCTCTTCCTTGTTCCTTAGGGCGGCCGCCTTCTCCGCCTCAAAGCCTTCAATCTTGCGGCCAAGACTACGGTTGGTCCTCTCCAGTAGGATAATTTGGTCAAGGAGTCTTTGGGCCGCCACAGCTTGATGGCTGGCATTGTAGGCGATCAAGCGAGCATTGTCGCTAGCAGTTTGGTCCTGCACGATCTCCTCGGCAGTTCTAGTCCAGGCACGAGGAACCATCTCGGTTGCCCGGCGAACATGGGAGTCTGGTATATCCAAGTAAGGAGGGGGAGATTTAACACAGCTGACACTGTGGAGCACCTCTGATCGCCCAGGATACTCTTCAGGTTTATACCTAGAAAGAAAGTGAAATAATAAGTAAAATGAAAAATACCTTAACAGGCGATCATCAGAGAAAAATTTGAAAACTTACTCCCTCAGTTTTACGGAGTCATATCCCAGATACGTGCGATCATTAGATGCTCGTTTCTTCACCAATATAGTAGACACGACCTGTTGCTCGCTTACAACCTCAACGGAAGAAGGCCTTGAAGCCGGAGAATGCGGGTCTAGGATGCTCGCCTCAACCATGGTTTTAGAGCGCTTCGATGTTCGCTCAGTAGCCTCCTTTTCGCCACAAGAATCTCGGGAAGTTTTCTTCGGAGCCTTTTCTTTTTCCTTCCCCCCACCTCGAGAGGAGGTAGCACCTTTGGGGGCTCCTTTAGGTTGACCAGCAGGGGCGCGTTGGCGACCAGGAGCGCCTGGCTTTTCCCCAGCCCGGAGGCGCATGAGAGAGAGGGGTGGATCCTGTCTCTTTCTAGTCGGCGCTTCAGCGGCCATCTGTTTTACTCGAGCGGCCAACAAGTGATAAGACTGGGGGATAGTTGGGATGGCAACGGTCACTCGCCGATCTGTTTTTAAAATCAAGATGGAATTAATCGTGGCGACCAGGCGAGCAAGCGAACAAAGAGGTTAAGTAACTTACCTTCAGGGACTTCTGCTTGAGCCTCCAAGTGGTGAGGACTCGTAAAGAGCTGAGCAATCTTTCGATGACTAGCTTTCAAGAGATAGTTTATATCGCAAGTAGCAGGATCCCGCAACACGATCAAGGCTAAGGTGAAGAAAAACTCGTCACTCAATGATGGTTGGCCCCACCTCGCAGCTCTGGGTCCTGCAAAACAACAAAGAGACAAAAACTAAAATTAGTCCTCAACGTGGTCCCAAAAGAAAAACAAGGATGCCTACGTTTCATTTTCCCAAAACACTCGGGAGTATTAATGCGCGCCTGGCCGCCAGAAAAATCCCCCGATGCTCGCCAGTCTCCACCAATGAAGAAGAATTGGTTATGCCAACTCTTAACTTTGTTGGCAACCCCAGTGATGAGCTTCACCCCGGTCCTCGCCTTTACATAGTACCAGCCTTCACCTTCTTCGTTACAGGCTGAAATAACTAAGGCATAGTGGATCTCCGCCGTGCTAAGCTTGTTCTTATACCCTTCAAGGCCAAAAAGGGTCATCAATGCAAGCAAGTTACTCCACCCGATAGGAGTAATTTGGGTAATGGCTAGATTGATGTCCTCCAAAAAGCGACCAATGAGGGGATGGAGCGGCAATGGGAACCCCGTGTTAAGTATGTCCAGGTTGATCGATGTACAGCCTGGAGGGGGGCGATCAGCAGTTTCTCCTTCCTTGGGGGCATAGAGAAAAATATCGTATGGGATCTTATAATAAGATCTGAAACTCTCCAAGTCGTCCTCAACAACTAGGCTCGAAATCCTGCTCGCCACGTAAGTGTTGATATTCCTTTGAGCGGGTATGATTGCACGGGGGCGAACAGGGAAAGCACGAGAATAGCGAGCAGCATACTCCTCCCACTCATCTTGGCGAACAACGCCTTCAGGAATTTGAGATTCGGGAGCCACTCTGGAGGTGGGAAAGCCAATCTCCTCGAGGAATTCCCAAGTCACGGCCAGTGGTGGTCGCTCCACTTCAGGCTGGTCGCCCTCCGCATCGATCTCAGCGGCCACTTCCTCTGAATCTTCTCCCAAGTCAGAGGAAGTTGCTCCTCCAGTATCATGGCGACCAGCAGAATTCTGGACCTCATCGTCGCCAGAATTCTCAGAGGCGTGAGCTTCAACTGAGCGAACAATAGAGGACACCTCAGAACTCGTCTCTTCGTCGAGCAGTAACGTCCTCGGATTTTGAGCCAAAGCTTGTCGAATCGATCGGCGAGGAGCAGGGGAAGCGTTTTCTTCCATGGGACGTTTCCCGGGGTTTCGTTCAAAAATCTCGATCGAAGCACCCTCACTCGAAGAGGACATTGTGGGGATTAAAAGAGAAAAGAAAGGAAAATGAAATGGTAGAAAGATATAATGACGCCGGGAGACTGACGGCGGCGCAATTTTTTTTCAATAAAATGGAAATCAAATATGAAATCGAAAGAAAAATTAAAGAAAGAGATAAGTTTGGGAAATAGTAATCAAGGATTACCTGGAGATCACACGTGAATTCGATCGGGAACTCGACAGAAATGAACGACGAAAAGCTTGAAGGGGCACTTTAATGGCGGATGAGATGAAGAATTTCGAAAGAATGAAAGGAGGGAGAAAATGAAGTATTTATAGGGGTTGAAAAAGGGGGCCAAAATAGAATTTCCAAGAAATTCTATAGGCCCCTACTTGCAAAAGTAGCATAGACGTGGGCGGCAATGATGTCACCTGCCGCCCACGACGCTTCGAGTCCCGAGACCTTTGGGAATCCAACCGTCGCATATACGCCTAATACTCTCATGTTCGCTCAGGTGTCCGGATGTTCGCTTAAGAGTTCCCCACCTAATGAAATTTGAAACCTGTTGCCCGCCTAATGGATACAAGAGGCATTCTATCAAAAGTTGTGCCTTGCTCCTCATTAGTCAAATATTTTCCTAATAAAGAACAAGTCAGGGGGCAATGTTGATGAGCGAACAGGCGAGTAACAGTGATTGAAGAATTAAAGAACTAAAACTAAAACCAAGAAATAGGCGACCAGGAGAGTACAAAGGAGAATGAAGCTGTTGGCGACCAGGAGCGTAGTCAGGCGTATCTCGGCGACCAACATAGCAAAGGACAAAGAAAATGAATTAACATAAAGAGAAAAGACAAGGGGCGACCAGCAGGTCCGTGATACCCCACAAGGATGTACAAGCGAGCAAGAGGCCACCAGAGAAAGCAATTGAGTTATCTCAAGGACCAAGTACAACATTGAGAACTCCAAGAGTCACTAGTCTAGATATGATCCAAGTGTCTTAACACTTGGCATAAATCTAATGAACAATAGTTTAGATGTTGTACAAGTGTCTCAATACATGGCAAAAATCCAATGGTTAAACCATTAGGATAATGACACATGGCCTCTTTGTGTATCTATAAATACCCCTTCATTTGTATGAAAAAAAGGGGATTTTCCCATAATTAAAAATACATGCAAAACTCTTGCAAATTTCATTCTTGAACATTATCTATGATCATGATTCTTGTTTGATGATCTTAATTAGCATAAACAGCCACTAATCATCATTGATTACAAAAAGGTCATCAACATCTCCCATCTAGTGAACCTGGAGACTGGGACGTCTACCTACGCCCGCACCTCCGAGATCCACGTAAGTATTTTTTAAATTTAATTAATTTTAATTTAATTATTATAATTATAGTTTAATTATTATAATTTTAATTTCAGAACAGTTTAAGGATCGTCTCGCCCAAACCTCGCAACAGGTGGCCCCCGGAGACGACAGCGGAGAGAACCCCACCCCTCCCCGGATTGACGAGGACCGCAGCTATTTAGATGTGGTCGGAGTCAAGAAGGGGAAGGTCGTGGGGCAGGGCGGTCACAGTAAGGCCATCCTGCAAATCTACCGCCAGAACAGTGGATCGTCCTCCTCGATCGACTTTGCTCCCTCTCATTTGGAGCGTCAGCTGAGAGACGTCCGGAAGTAGATGGAGGCCCTCACGAGCTACAATGTGAGTCTTCGGGATTGGTTCACTAGCGTCACTCATCAGATGGGAATTAACGCTCACCCCCACTCCCACCACATTTTGATGTCGGGGGGAGTGGTGCCGGAGTGAGTGGGCACGAAGGTGGTGAGGGTGAGGATGACAATATCGATATCGACCAGTTCCTCTCTGGAGAAGAGAGAGAGAGAGAGAGAGGGAGAGAGAGAGAGAGAGAGAAGAATTTTTATATTTTTTGTTGAATATTTTATTTTATTTGTTGAATGTCTTTTATTTTGTTGAATATTTTATATTTTTATTGAATATTATAGACTTGCATATACTTTTTATTGAATAAAAAAAGTTAGTAAATATATATATACATACATATATATATATATATATTTATTTATATATAAACGAATTAGAAATAAAAAGGAATTAATTTGATAAATTAAAAAAAACGGGAGTCAATTTGAAATTATATACAATTAAATGAATAAAAACGAATGAATTGATAATTTAGAATAGTCTAAAATATTAAATTTGATGAAATTAATAAAAAAAATTAGTATGTATATATATATATATATATATAAACGAATTAGAAACAAAAAAGGTATTAATTTGATGAATTTAAAAAAAAAATGGGAGTCAATTTGGAATTATATACAATTAAATGAATAAAAATGAATGAATTATTAATTTAGAATAGTCTAAAATATTAAATTTATAAAATTAATAAAAAAAGTTAGTAAATATATATATATAAACGAATTAGAAACAATATATATATATATATATATATATATATATATATATATATATATAAACGAATTAGAAACAAAAAGGAATTAATTTGATAAATTTAAAATAAAACAGGAGTCAATTTGAAATTATATACAATTAAATGAATAAAAACGAATGAATTAATAATTTAGAATAGTATAAAATATTAAATTTATAAAATTAATAAAAAAAAGTTAGTAATATATATATATATATATATATATATATATATATATATATATAAACGAAATATAGAAACAAAATTTCATGAATTTGATGGATTTATAAAAAAAGGAGTCAATTTGAGGTTATATACAATTAAATACAAATAAACGAACAACAATAGCATTTGTCCTAATGGTTCACACCTCTTCCAGGTTACCTAGAGGTCGTGGGTTCGATTCCCCTTGGGCGTATATTTGTCCATTTATTTCTACAAGCCTCACAAGGGCTTATATACAACATGACTCGCCTAATATAAGTTAGTGCGCCAGTGGCTCAGTGGTTCGCGCCCCGCTCGGACCCAAATGGGTGCGGGTTCGAATCCAATGAGCCATTTTTTTTTTACGCAGGTTCGTTGATTAGCGACCGCCTCAAGGTCGGTCGCTAATCACAAAATAAAATAAAAAGATTAATTTTATTTAAAAAAATAAATTAGCGACCGCCTTAAGTCGGTAGCTAAATCATGATCCGACCGGGTCCGACCCGATTGACTCAGCGACTGACTGATGCCGGTTGCTGATATTAGCGACCGCCTAGACGGTCGCAGATTAGCGATCGATGTCAAAAGACGATCGCTAATATTAGCTACCTGCTTTTTAACGACCGATTTTTTCGGTCAAAAATCGATCGCTAATCACGTTTTACGACCGATAATCGGTCGCTAATTCCTTTTTTTTTTAAGTGTAATCTTAAATTGTTAATACAAAATGATTACATCATTTCTTAGGCGCTTCTGGATAAATATATTAAAAAAAATTATTTACTCTTATTTACTCTTCAGTTTTATCTGATAATTATGAGGAATTTATTAGTCTTGGTCGGAGTTCACCGGGTAAGAAGATAGTCGAGCTGATGTGACAATTCATTTTATAGAGAATTTGGAAAGTTAGAAACAAATTTATCTTCAAAGATTTGCCTCCCTACTAATTTTTAGGACATGTTGTTGTTGGCTATTAGTTCTCTTATTATTATTTTACTTCTGTTATTCTTTGTGTAAATGAAAAGGATTTTTGACTGCGGAAATAATAATTCAACAATAAAAGAAAATACAACTCGAATAACAGATTACAGAGTGAGAAAAAAAAATAAAGAAAAGAAGCAGCAAAGGTGACGAGTCGAGGAAGCCCTCTTCCCGCAAGACAAAATTTCCCCGGTAGTGCTCTTCGGTCTTGGAAATTCGTCCCCAAAGGTAAAACGTCACAACGTCTCCAAGAGTGTAGCACCACAGGTCTTGGAGCTCCGGCGAACAAAACGAGCGCTTCGAACTGGACTGGCTCTTAAGACTCTATATGCAGAGAGACAGAGAGAGAGGAGAAGATTTCTGAATGCGTGCTATTTATAGGCGAACCTCCACTCAATGCAGAAGGAAAAACCGCGTGGGCATTAAATGCGGACGCGTTTTCGTTGGTGGCAAGACCAAGTCCAAGGCCAAGGCCACTGCCGCGGCCGCGGCCTCGGCTCGGCTCGGCGCGCGCGCGCGTGTGGCAACTTTGATTGACTAGCAATCAACTACAATTTATTATACTTAATTATTCCCATACTAATATCATGTATATTAGTATTCCAAAAATTCAATGTGGGATGAATTAAATGACTCATTTAATTCCCAAATTAGGTGTTGAACCTTTCGACTTTCCGATTCAATTTCTCACTCACCGAAAATCGGTTTTGCGAGTATGAATACACAATTCTCATCTACTCCAAGAGTAGAACGCACTTGTAACAATTAATTTCCGAGAAATTAATTTCAACACCAAGAATTAATTGGTCAACTATTAAAGTTTCATATAAACTTTAATACCAATTAATTATAAAATAATACCACCAACTAATTTTCTCTAACAATCCCCCACATGAGTGGAAATTGAACCTATAGACATGCAGACTCACAGTCCAATTCAAACACAAAATATTACTGCATTTGGATAGGTAGTTTGTGGCTTTGAACCTTCCATAGTCAAGCATTACCGAGTACACCGGCAGCCTGGTGGACACATTGCCTTGAACCATTCCGCCTTGGTGTGTACTTAGACAGTAGTACTGACACAATAATATTTCTACGCTCATTTCTTGTTCTCACGTTTTTGTCCGTTTCGGCCATGGACACCCTTTGGATTCATAAGTGTTTAATATCCACTGATATTTGAGGCGACCTCTCACCTCACACTTACATAGGTGAACTCCTCTTGAGTATCCCGTAATACTCCGTCCCCCACATGGACTTAGGATTCATTAAAAGTCGTATAGACTTAGCCTGGCCTGTACCACACACGGGTTCTCACTTGGTGTACTGTCCTATAAGGAATGGTCGGGTTACCAAGTGCATTCCCTAACTTCCACAGCTTAGTTTTCCCATTGAACCAAGATCTTGGGATCTCCAGTCAACTTGGTTGGGTTACCACTGTTTCAGCTTACTTTGTGGATTTTAGACCCATTCCTTCTGACAGTTTAGACAATTGATCTCGATTTATACTCTTAGTTAACGGATCCGCAAGATTGTCCTTAGACCTCACATAGTCTATTGACATTACACCACTTGAGATCAATTGTCTCACGGAATTATGTCTACGACGAATGTGTCTAGACTTTCCGTTATACATGTCACTTAAAGCCCTACCAATTGCGGCTTGACAGTCGCAATGTACCATTATCGTAGGTACGGGTTTATCCCAACATGGAATATCCTCGAGGAAATTTCGAAGCCACTCTGCTTCTTCACCAGCTATATCCAAAGCTATGAATTCTGATTCCATGGTGGATCGGGCTATGCATGTTTGCTTAGTCGATCTCCAGGACACAGCCGCTCCTCCTATAGTGAATACAAATCCACTAGTGGAGAATGACTCTTTAGTGTCTGAGATCCAATTAGCATCGCAGTACCCTTCAAGTACAGCAGGATACCTAGTGTACTGTAGCCCAAAGTCGAGAGTATACTTTAAGTACCTCAAGACTCTCCTGAGTGCATTCCAATGCTCATTGCTTGGATTGCTTGTGAATCTACTGAGTTTATTCACCGCACATGCTATATCGGGACGTGTACAATTCGAAATGTACATTATGTTACCAATAACTCTAGCATATTCTTGTTGAGCTACAGGACTACCTCTGTTTTTGCTCAAATGCACACTCATGTCCAAAGGGGACTTTGCAGGTGGATCATCAAAGGCATTGAACTTCTTTAGCACTTTCTCTACATAGTGAGATTGTGTTAAAGATATACCATTTGATGTCCTACTGATCTTGATTCCTAGAATCACATCAGCAACACCCAAGTCTTTCATGTCGAAGTTTCGACTTAACATGCGTTTCGTACTAATGAGTAAATCATGATCATTACTCATAATGAGCATGTCATCAACGTATAGACACAATATGACAAACCCTTTCGGTGTACTTTTCACGTACACACATTTGTCACACTCATTAATACGAAAGCCATTTGACAACATGGTGCTATCAAATTTCAAATGCCATTGTTTTGGAGCTTGCTTAAGCCCATACAACGACCTCACTAGTTTGCACACCTTTTTCTCATTTCCAGGTGCTACAAACCCTTCTGGTTGATCCATATATATATCTGTATCCATTTCACCATTTAGAAACGCAGTTTTAACATCCATTTGGTGAATTTCGAGATTGTGCAAAGCAGCAATCGCGATTAGCACCCTAATGGAAGTAATCCTCGTTACCGGTGAATAGGTATCAAAGAAATCGTACCCTTCGATTTGTTTGAACCCTTTTGCCACTAAGCGGGCTTTGTATTTTTCAACTGACCCATCTGCTTTATACTTTCTTTTAAGGATCCATTTGCATCCTAAGGGCTTGCAACCTTGTGGGAGATCAACCAACTCCCACGTGTGGTTTTGCATGATAGAGTCGATTTCACTGTTAATCGCCTCTTGCCAGAGCGGAGCGTCTGGCCTAGATAGAGCATCTTTGATAGTCCTTGGTTCCTCTTCCAACATGTAAGTGATGAAATCGGGACCAAAGGTTTTAACTATCTTAGCTCTCTTGCTGCGTCGTAACTCGCCACTATCTTGAGTGGATGGACCAGCATCATTATCAACCTCCTCATTACGAGGTCTTTTGGTTGATATCTCATCTTCCTTGGACTTGCAAGGAAAGATATTTTCGAAAAACACAGCGTTTCTCGACTCTATATAAGTGCCTTCTGTCATATCGGGAACGTCTGATTTGTGAATTATAAACTGATAGGCACTACTGTTTAATGCATACCCAACAAATATGCAATCAACCGTTTTAGGGCCGATTTTAATTTGTTTGGGTAGAGGCACTTCAACCTTTGCTAAACACCCCCACACTTTGAGGTATTTATATGACGGTTTCCGCCCCTTCCACAATTCATAAGGAGTAGCATCTTTACTCTTATGTGGAATTTTGTTCAAAATGTGGTTAGCCGACAGAATGGCTTCTCCCCACAAGTTTTGCGGTAAACCGGAGCTAATAAGCATAGCATTCATCATCTCTTTGAGTGTTCGGTTCTTTCGTTCCGCAACACCATTAGATTGAGGCGAGTAAGGAGCAGTAGTTTGATGTATGATTCCGGATTCAGAGCATATTTTCTCAAACGGTGCTACATACTCTCCTCCTCTATCACTACGAACCATTTTGATTCGTCTATTCAACTGGTTTTCCACTTCACTTTTGTACAGTTTAAAAGCGTCTAACGCTTCATCCTTACTGTGCAAAAGGTAAACATGGCAAAACCTTGTACTATCATCTATAAAAGTGATGAAGTACTTTTTCCCACCTCTAGTTTGTACGAATTTTAAGTCACACACATCAGTGTGAATTAATTCTAGAGGTTCTGAGTTCCTTTCAACCGAAGGGAAAAGCAACTTTGTCATTTTAGCTTCTACACAAACTTCGCATTTGTTATTTAAATCGATATTTTTATGTCTAGTAAATTTAAGCTTACTAGTCGTTTTATCGATTTAACGTTTACATGTCCCAATCTGCAGTGCCATAAATCTGAGAACTCAGCGATATAAGAAGAAGTAGAAGCTTCTTTATTCATAATAGATTTTCCCTTGGGGTGTACAACAATGGCACTCATCTTAAACAGACCATCGTGGACATACCCACGACCTAAGTACACTGAGTACTTGCTAAGAACAACCCTATTAGACTCAAATACAAGTTTGAAATTATTCTTCACTAGTACAGAGCCGGAGATGAGGTTCTTGCGAATGTCCGGGACATGCATGACATCTCTCAATGTGATGTTCTTCTCACTGGTCAGCTTCAGAACAACATTGCCATCCCCAGCCACCTCAGACGTGGCTTGATTCCCCATGTGCAGCTTTCTCCCATTGGCTGGCTCATAGGTCGAGAAAGCATTCCTGTCAGAACAGACATGACAGGTAGCCCCCGTATCAATGAACCATTCCTTTGGGTTGCCCACGAGGTTCACTTCAGTGGTCACCGCAGCAAGGTCCTCTTCAGTGAACTCCCCTTCAACCACGTTCGCATTGGACTGCTTGCCCTTGCCTTTGTCATCTTTCTTCAGGGCCTTGCAGAATCTTGCAATGTGGTTCAGCTTTCCACAGTTGTAGCAATCACCCGTAAATTTGGGTCGAGTTACAACTGGTTGTTTGCCTTTGTCAGAATTTGGCCTCTTACGCTTCTTTGACTCCATCAAATTAGCTTTGGCCTCTTCCTGACCCTTGTTCCTTTCCAGCCCACCTTCGCGAATCTGAAGTTTGCCTATGACCTCTTCCAAGGTCATACTCTTCTTCTTCAACTTCAAGTGGCTTTGAAACTCCTTCCAGCTTGGAGGCAGTTTCTCAATGACTGCAGCGGCTTGGAAAACGTCTGGCAGTATCATTCCTTCTGCAGCAATGTCATGCAGAATCAACTGGAATTCTTGAACTTGTTCAACGACAGACTTCGAGTCCACCATCTTGAAGTTCAAGAACTTCCCAACCAAGTACTTCTTAGTACCGGCATCCTCGGCCACATATTTGGCCTCCAAGGAATTCCACATTTCCTTGGCCGTTTTGCACTTCTGGTAGACACTGTACAAAGCATCTGCCAGACCACTCAGAATGTAGTTCTGAGCATAGAAGTCGTGTTCCCACCAGCGGGCACGAACTTCCTCATTCTGCGCATCGTTCTCAACGACCGCAGGCGGGTCCTCAGTAAGGAACCTCGCCAACCTCAAGGTGGTCAGAAAGAACAGCATACGCTGTTGCCACCTCTTGAAGTTTTTACCCGAAAACTTTTCGGGTCTCTCACTTTGGACCACAAAAGGTCTCGAAATTGTCAAAAGGGAAAGGGCCCACCACAGAGGGATTAGAAGATTGCCCAAAATGGACAGTTACAGGGGGAACGGGGGTAGTGGCGCCCTGGGGAGTGGGGTTACCAGGAGGAACAACAGTGTTTCCCTGGTTAGCAGACTCCGAATTGTTATTTCCGTCAGTCATTTTGAAAACAGAAAAGAATTTTGTCTTGCGATTGTAAATGAAAAGGATTTTTGACTGCGGAAATAATAATTCAACAATAAAAGAAAATACAACTCGAATAACAGATTACAGAGTGAGAAAAAAAAATAAAGAAAAGAAGCAGCAAAGGTGACGAGTCGAGGAAGCCCTCTTCCCGCAAGACAAAATTTCCCCGGTAGTGCTCTTCGGTCTCGGAAATTCGTCCCCAAAGGTAAAACGTCGCAAGGGCGCGGGCGCGGCTCGGCTCGGCGCGCGCGCGCGCGCGTGTGGCAACTTTGATTGACTAGCAATGAACTACAATTTATTATACTTCATTATTCCCATACTAATATCATGTATATTAGTATTCCAAAAATTCAATGTGGGATGAATTAAATGACTCATTTAATTCCCAAATTAGGTGTTGAACCTTTCGACTTTCCGATTCAATTTCTCACTCACCGAAAATCGGTTTTGCGAGTATGAATACACAATTCTCATCTACTCCAAGAGTAGAACGCACTTGTAACAATTAATTTCCGAGAAATTAATTTCAACACCAAGAATTAATTGGTCAACTATTAAAGTTTCAAATAAACTTTAATACCAATTAATTATAAAATAATATCACCAACTAATTTTCTCTAACACTTTGTAATGTGTGATGAACTTAAGTACCTTTGTACTTATGTGATGAATACCATATTTCAAAATATGTAAAGCGTGAGCCTATTTGGTTTGATTTTTTTCCCTTGAAAAATATTTCAAAACAATAAAATAAGGTTGATGGTTAGTTGGAGAACGTAATCAATTGAAGAAGATAAATATTTGTACGCAGCAGCCGACGTCGTATTTAAGTTTGTTGGTTGGTCGTATTTCTTTTAATTTTCCTTTCATTTTTGTGGGACCCACTGCACGAGGAAGAAGACAAATGAACCAATCCTAAATTCTTCCTAACTTGTCCCTTTGTGCTAGGTTGATTGAATTTCAATTTTGATCCCTAACTTTTTCGGTTTTATTTTGATTATTATGTGTATTTCCTTTTTCCTTTTAAGAAAACCTTGTCCACATGCTATTTCCGGAATGTATTGTATTATTCATGATGGATTATTTTATGTTGGATTTGTTTTTTGCATGTCATTCCTCTTATCATTATTTAATTTGTACCCAAGGAAACGTCTTGTTTCATAATTTGACATATACCATCCATTTCTTTGTTTTTATATTTATTTGAAAGATATACTAATCAGGCAAAAATTAGTCACAACCGTGACTTTGAGGTAAAAAGTAATATTTTTAAAAGAAAAAACTAAAAAATTAGTACTATAAATTATTAAGTCAATGACCATCCATGTCTGCCACGTCCACACAATATATATAATTCGAGCATTGTTAGCGATCAAAATTCAAAAAGAAAATAATTAAATCGTGACTAAACTGTAAAAATGTAATGAATCTATTTGCAATGAACTCTTTACCTAATGGACACAATCTAACTATATCTTTATACCATTATAATGGTCCATCTCATATTTAGTTGTGTCAATATGATCACTTCATTTGAGTAATGGTAATATGATTGTTATGCAAGTAGAATGTTAATTTGGTAAGATAAACTACGAGATGTTACTTCCTTTCTAAAAAAAAATGTTATTTTAATGTGTAATTTTATGTTGTCTCGAAATATTTTATGTGCAGTCATGTTTTCAAAGCCAAAAGCTTATTGTAAAAAATGTAAACAGTTATAAAAAAAAAATCATATTGAGTATAAATGTAAAAAAAATTAATATTGAATAAGTTATAAAAAAAAAAAAAGTTGTACTTACAGTGATTGTACTTACACCATTCACTGTATGTATGAGCATAGTTTTATATAATACTACCATTAAATTAATATATTTTAATAAAATAATTAGTACTATTAAAAATACGTATAAATATAAATTTTACGATGATTCCCGGTATATTTTGCCAACGTTAACTAAGAAGATAGGACTTAAAAAGTAGGAGAATCGATTATTTATTTATTGGAAAGGAGTATGAACAAACTAAGATAAAAGTTGGATTTTAATTCTAAACCAACAAAAGTTTTCTAAAACGGCATATCGTCAAATAGAATGAATAGATACTTTTATTTAAGAGTATCACTTATGTGAATTCGAGTTTGCGTGAACTCACTTTTTCTTAATATTATTATTATACATATACACTATTATTTGTGTATATATCAATTATTAATGTTTAAAAATTAGTTGTTTTTAGACAGTTATAGAACGTGTATACGTATAACAATAATATTTGAAGAATCAAATTCACATGAACTCTGCTTATGATACCTAAATTATCAGGAGTGTGTGTAGAGTGAAGTTTGTCCATACATAAATCACTTTTGCAATATTTTTTAATAAAACAACTATAACTCTTTAGTGTAAACAGTCCATACCTTTTAATGAATAAATTCATAACTCATACTTATGGTGAAACAATGTGTACCATTCACAATTCATATATATATATATATATATATATATCTTTTAAAATAATGTATATATGAATTAATTTTCCTCTATACTTTATCAATTATAATTCCTTTTTCATGTTCTTTACCCGACGATTTCTTAGTGGCCTTAGGACTTTTGTCATCTTAGAGAGTAAAGGAAATTCACAAAGAACTGAACCTCCATGAAAAATATTTGCAAACAGAAAACGAGCAACATATGTGTTGACCAAAACCTTGGCTGGGTTTGATAAAAAAAAAAAAAAAAAAAAAAAAAAAAAAAAAAAAAAAAAACCTTGGCTGGGTACTGTTGTTAGACCGATTCACGTGAAATATATAAAAATAATTTATTTAATTAAATGAATAAATAAATAAATAAATAAGAAAAAATATATGTTTAATTAGATTTGCCTCACAATCAGTCTCATACAATATTCCCTATAAAAAATAAAGAGTTGCATATGAAATTTCTAATGAAAATAACTTTGTCCTTAAATAATGAGAATTGTCTACAACTTACATATACTTTTGTTTAATCATTAGACATTTTTATTCTTCAATTCATTTCCGTAAGCAAATTGTTGGACAAATTGTTTGTAGATAATTCTGCATATGAATTTCACTTACAGAGGCAAAAAATGTTTGTAAGTAATTTAAGGAATAAAAATATCTATATAATTAAAAATTTAAAAAGTAAATTGTAGACAATTTCCTTTATTCAAGAATGAATTATTTTTGTTGAGAATTACGTAGCCATGTTGGGAAATCGGCAATCAATTTGTTATGTTCATGTAGTGATAGTCTAGAATAAGAATTTGAAGTAGATTTTATATGAAAATAATTCATGATAAATTTCGTATGAAACTATTTTAAAGTATCGAATATTTGATCAAGAGTATTAAAAATCTCATCAAAAGTATCAAAAGTTGGGGTTAAGAAAATCTACAACAATCACAATATAATACCACTGACCCAAATTAATTATACTCCTAATAAAAAATTTAATACTTTAAAATTGGTCCGTGATAAATTGATCATAAACTATTTTCATATAATATTTTGCCAAGAATTTGTCTAGATAGCATAAGACGTTTTATATAAATTCCTTGTACACTAAATTTGAGCTAAAATGACCTAACTCAAAGCCCATAATAAATTAATCATCACAGACCCCATTAAGCCCAATAACGCTTATATAAATGGGCCGTTAAAACTCGAGCTTAACAGGGCATAGATATTTATGCTACTTAATTCATAAGTTCACCTCCTAATGTTTGAATTTTTTTTTTTTTTTTTTTGACAATTGCTGTTTTTTTACAAATATTGTTTATTTTTAGACATCTTTGCAAGGAGTGAACTAAAAATTTGGGTGATGAGATGATCGTGCCCATCTTAGAAACAAATAGAAAAAAATTGACAAATTTTAGGGTGCATCCAAGATTCCAAGTGCATAGCATATACTTGAAATTTGATCCCAATTTGAAATTAATTTTGACCAAATAGTAAAAACTCGCAGGTCAGGTCCAACCCGACCAAAATTTACGGGTCTGGCAACAAATCGGGTCGCAAATGGGTCATGCGTGCTTCGTATCAATACCCCAAATTATAATCACCAATACCTCAAGTTATAATAATTAATACCCCAAGTTATAATCATCAAGTTATAATAATTAATACCCCAAGTTATATTACCAATACCCCAAGTTATAATAATCAATACCCCAAGTTATAATAATTAATATCCCAAGTTATATTACCAATACCCCGAGATTTAATCACCAATACCCCGAGATTTAATCACCAATACCCCAAGTTATTATAATCACCAATGCTCCAAGTTATAATCATTAATAACCCAAGAATTACTCAATAATACCCCAAGTTATAATCACCAATACGTTAAGTTATAATCAACAATATCCCAAGAATTACTCAACAACACCCAAGATATAATCATCAATACCCCTGTAATATAATTATTTTCATAAAATAGGAGGTCTCTTTCCCTCTCAGAGTTCATATCAAAAGTCTTCCTCTACTCCTAATCATTTGTCTATTTATTTATCAATTTGAGACCTTTTTGCATCAATTTTGCTCTTTTCTGCTCGGAATTTCAAATTAAAGGGGTAAATAGAAGAAAGATAGAAAATAGCCACCTGAATCATTGTATTGAGTCTGTGAGTACTGCTCGACTGCTTCTGGTACGAGGCCACTGTGCTACCAACAGATGGAGCACCCACGAACGCCCAGAAATCAGTGAATAAACCAACGACCAATCATCAGAAGCAACAATCGCAGCAGTACTAAGATCTATCCTCTTCAAGCTGGCCGTCAAAGTCTGTTCCAAGTAAGGCATGAAGAACTTCAACAGAGTCGGGCAAAGCGCTAGTCCTTGGTCTTCAAGCAACGAGCAATGCCCCAAACAAAGATAGAAAACTCAACCATAGATCCGCGAATTTTTTCTCTAGTTAAGTTGACCAGCGAGTTTTGGTCTGGTTGGGCTTAGCCGCAAATTTTAATATTTTGGTCAAAGTTGATTTCAAATTGGGTGCAAAATTCAAGTGCATAGTATGCACTTGGATGCACACTAGAACCACTCAAATAAATTTTGGAATATTTGCTATAAAAAATTTGTTGTAAATCGAGAGCGTAAAATAGAGACGTGAATTTGTTCACCCAATTCGTCGATAATGACTACGCTTGGGGGCGTACCAAGCTAGGAGTTTCACTAATATTCTTGTATACATTTCTGAGTACAATGATCTATTTATGAGTGTTTAGGCTAAAAACCCATTAGTAAATTTGAGTACCAAAGATAAATCTAAAACCTGTTTAGGTTAAAAACCCATTAATAATGTCCACATCAAATCTTCTAGATTTGGTATAATAAATTTGTTGGATTTATAACACTCCCCATTGGACATTACGACATAACATAAATGTCTTGTCATAAAAACTCCACGTGTTAGGTAGCGACCAAATATTAAGTTAGTGAGAAATGTAATTTTATTGATCTTTCGGATCAAATTTTCTAGATTTATTTCGGGGTTACCGCTCTCCCTGAAGATAACAACCCTTTAAGTTTTCGCATCCCAATACCATGAACATATTTTTCAAAAGTAGACGTAGGTAAGGACTTAGTGAACAGATCTGCTAGATTGTCACTAGATTGCACCTTTTGAATGGTAATCACGCCACTCTTCTGGAGTTCGTATGGGTAGAAAAACTTAGGTGAAATATGTTTCGTCAAGTTTTCCATGACGTACCCATTACTCATTTGTGCGATGCAATCTGCGTTGTCTTTAAATATAACAGTGGGGGACGTATCGCCTTTAGCGATACCACACGAGTCACCAATGTATTTTACCAAGGATCTTAACCAAACACATTCTCGTGTGATTTCAAACAAAGCTATAATCTGTGAGTGGTTTGAAGACGTGATAACCATGGTTTGCTTAACCTATCTCCATGAGATCGCGGTACCACCGCAGAGAAAAACGTAACCAGTTTGGGATATGGCATTACGGGGATCAGACAAATAGCCAGCATCTGCATAACCTACCAATGTTTTGTCTTAGTTCTTACGGTAAAACAATCCAAGATCTTGAGACCCTTGGAGGTACCGTAGAACATGCTTAACACCATTCCAATGTTTCCTTGTAGGAGAAGCGCTATATCTCGCAAGCAAATTAACTGCAAATGCAATGTCCGGTCTAGTGCAATTTGCGAGATAGAGTAATGCTCCAACAGCGCTAAGATGAGGAACTTCTGGCCCAGAATTTCTTCTGAATCTTCTCTTGGTCTAAATGGGTTCTTATCCACTTCGAGGGATCGGACAACCATAGGTGTGCTTAGTGGGTGAGATTTATCCATATAAAATCTCTCCAACACCTTCTTCACGTAGGTTGACTAATGTATAAGAATTCCTTCTGGGAGATGCTCGATCTGCAGGCCGAGGGAAAACTTGATTTTACCCAAGACATTCATTTCGAATTCAGTTTTCAAGATTGAACTGGGTTCTTCAATCTCTTTGCATGTTCTGATTATGTTTAGATCGTCAACATATACATATATGATGCAAAAACCACCTTGCGATTTCTTCATGAATACGCATGGGAAAGTTATATCACTTGTGTATCCCTTTTTCAGGAGGAATTCACTAAGTCGGTTGTACCACATGAGACCTGATTGCTTCAGGCCGTACAACGACTTCTGCAGTTTTATGTTATACATACTGCGATTTTCACCATTCCTCATTTGGGGAATGTCAAATCCATCGGAAATTTTCATATAGATATCGGCATCTAGTGATCCGTATAAATATGCGGTTACAACGTCCATTAATCTCATATGGAGATTCAATTTAACTGTCAAAGATATTAAGTAGCGGAACATTATTGCGTCCATTACGGGAGAATATGTTTGATCGAAATCAATACTGGGTCTCTGCGAAAACCCTTGAGCTACCAGTCTCGCTTTATACCACTCCACAGTATTGTTCCCATTTTGTTTTCGTATAAATACCCATTTATATCCTACAGGGATAGCGCGCGCGGGTGTAAGAACAATAAAACCAAATACTTTTCTTTTGTTTAGCGATGCGAGCTCTGCTTCAATTGCCTCTTTCCATTTTACTCAATCGGAGCGCTTCCGGCACTCAGCGAGAATTTTAGGTTCTGGATCTAGATCGTTGTTTATAACAAAAAGAGCAACTGTCGCTGCAAATATGTCGTCGACGACAGTAATATTTCTATTATATGTTTCTCTTGTATCTATGAAATTCATAGAGACTTCAACGTTTATGTCAACAAGACCTTCCTCATTTCCCAGTGTATCTAGGTCTGGTCGTTTCCACAGTCCTAGTGCTTTGAATATTTTGTGCACGTGCTTCATTACTAGGACGCTTCTAGAGACTTTAAGTTATCTAGACGAATCTCTTCTAGAGATTTTACGTTCGGCTGACCAGTTTTGCTAGCCTTTCTTTTAGGTGTACTTGTATCTTTTGTAGGTCCTTTATGCTTTTGGCGTGTGGGGTCATGTATACTTGATTTACTTGAGACCTCAACCCTTTGGGGAGCATTTACTGCAGGTATATAAGATTTAGTTACACCTCTATGGTCAGTGATCGCGTTTGACAGATTATTTGCTAAATTTTGCAAATTACTGATCTTCTGAACTTCCAGTTCAGATTGACTAGTGCGAGGATCTAGATACTGAAGATTACTTACGTTCCACGTAAGCTCCCGACATTCATTCAATTTTGAATTCAGATCTCCCCCTAATACCGGGAAGTGATCTTCATCGAACATGCAATCAGCGTACCGGACCGTTAATTGATCCCCGTATAAAGGTTCTAGGTATTTCACGGTGGATGGTGAGTCAAATCCAACGTAAATATCTAGCTTCCTTTGTGGGCCCATAGAGGTCCGCTTTGGTAATGTTATCGGAACATATACCGCACATCTAAAAATACACAGATGGGAAATGGTTGGTTCTTTCCCACGCACTAGTTGTAGGGGGGAATGATCATTATATGCAGTTGGACGGATTTGTATCAAGTGATGCATGTAGGACTGCATGCCCCCAACATGAAGTGTGTAATTTAGAGTTCATAAGCAATGGTCTAGCGATAAGTTTGATACGTTTTATTAGCGCTTCAACAAGACCATTTTGGGTGTGGACGTAGGGGACCGAATGCTCCACTTTAATTCCCAGGGCAATACAATAATCTGTAAAGGCCTTTGAGGTAAACTCAGCAGCATTATCCATACGAATCGATTTAATTGGATAATCTGGGAATTGAGCTCTGAGCTCGATAGTTATTGTTGGTCCCGGTACAAGACTGAGGAATACGTGTATGGGGGGGGGGGATACACGTATACCAATTTTCAAACTTAAAACCTTACTGAGTCCCCTTTACTCAGAGTGATAAAGAACTAGGCACTGATAATACACCTACTGACTACACTTGGTGCGGGTCAGTTGGCTAACTATCAGTTTAAGTTCAGTGCGGAAATGCGTGAGCCCTGATAGTTTAAAGTCTTGTTTAGTTTGCTTTCTGAAAACCTTGATTACTCAAATGAATAGTGTTTAGTAAGGGCAGTGCTCTTTTTAATAGATCAGGCTGATTGATTCAAGCCTGATAAATCTTATGCAATGAAGGAACAGTTAATATGGCAGGTATGCAATATATCAAAGCAATAAGAACATAGCAAGTTTAACGTGGTTCAGAGTCTCAAGCTCCTACGTCCATGGCCTGATTTAACAGGAAATCCACTCAAGGAATTCTTGTTTTTAACGTGCCAAGCTGCACCAAGAACAGCTACCTCACTGACCTATACAAACTTCCTTACTAACTAACTTAACTTACTTCCAACAAACCTAACTTTAGGGTTTTGGTTTCAGTTTGGATTCCAACTAGGTTGAGATTATCCTTACAAGACAGAGCTATGCTAAGGGTTGGATAATCTCTCTAAGCTTAATATATTGCTTGTACGCTCTTGGAATACAGATTAACTCTCAGTTGCTAAGAAACACTTGGTAAATTTAGAGGGTTTCGAGTGCTTCTTCTAAAGGCTAAAAGCTTTGAGTGCTTGAGAGTTTGAGTAATTTCTGTCTTGGAAATTTCCCGTAACCGAGAATGGGTTCAAGGCCTTCTGTATTTATAGGTGATTTGAAAAACTATCCGTTGGAGAGACAGCCTTTCTTATCAACTATGTAGAGTATTTCAAACGGACATATCTTCATGCATCAGCCGTCCTTGCATGGAATTAGGTAGATGCATTAAATGCACATTAAATGCTTGCCCGTTGAAAATGCAGTCTGAAGTCAGTCTCCTGTCAGGTTCCGTACGTGCGTGTCCTTCTCAGATTGGTCCACGTCATCAGGTTGGTGAGAATGTCAGAACTTATTCCTAGGCTTCAGGCTTGTCTTATTAAGTTCTTTTTGTCTTGAGCTCACCGGTCTTGTCCTGACTCTGACATTCCTTTTGCATTGCTTGGCTCTACTCCAAGTCTTCCCATAAACTCAGTATCATCCTGTTCCTTTCAGGACTGAGTAGTAATGACCTCAGGGTCATACTCTTCATCACTGAGACTTACTCAGCCAGCTTAGAAAACTGCCATAAGTTCAGGATGGTAAACCGTCTTCAGGCTCTTGTCTTGATTGTCATCATTAAGTGCTCCTCTTACTGAGTACCTGTGAAGTGTAAAATACCTAAGTACAAATCCTAACCAAGACTAGCCTGACAAACAAATGCAAACATCTTTTCAGGGGCTTTGAGATCTAATCAAAACTGATATTGTCCCAAAAATTTCCCCCTTTTTGATGATGCCAAAATACTGAAAAGATCCTCAAAACACTTAGAGGAAATATAAGATCCTATCTATAAGATAAGACAGTGTTAGAGCAATTCTTGATAAAGTACATAATTTAAATAACAGCAAAAAAGACAATGAGTTTTTGTCTGTGGGCGAAAGTAATAGATTTCATTGAATGATCTGAAAGTGGTTACAATTAATCTAATCTATTACAAGGAAGTAGTGAACACCTAGACTAATCTCATTTCAGGTTTAAGTCCATAGCCTGCATAGACTCTTGCCTTCAGCTCGTCAAGTCTTCTAGGTTGGTTCACGAACCCTTCAGCCTTCGCAATCTTCAACACCTCAGTCATAATGGCCTTAGTATCATGCTTTCCAGTTCCAGGGACTAAGGGAGGCGATTTGACAATGAATTCAGGGGCCTTCACTTGGACTTGAGCTGCTTCAGCCTCCTCCAAGATCTTTTGGATCAGCTCAGGATGATTGTCCATCATGTAGTCAGTGAAGTGGGCATTGATGTCTTCAGAGTCGCCCCACTTCTTCACCACGTACCATAATTTCACAAACTCATCCCTTGCATCAGCCCAAAACTCCTTCAATGCTTCTGAGATAAACTCATCAACATATGCTTCCCTCTGACCTGATTCTAGCCTTCTGACTTGAAGAATTGTTGACTTCCTTGCTGTAGGCCTCTTCCTGTACTTCCTGGGCTCAGGCTTCGCCTTCTTCCTCCTTAGCAGACTGATCACTGCATCATCGAGTTCCCTTTGTTGAAGCTCAGTGATATCAGTCAGCTTTTCAACCTTCTTCTCCAAGATGCGCATTTTCTCTTTTTGTGCTATCTCAGCTCTGCGCCCAGCCTCAGTTTTCTCAGAAGGTGCTCCCCATGCCTCAGCGCATAACTCCATTACTGTCTCCGCAGAGTAGGTGATGGGGTTCTTGCTTGTGCTCATTCGAGGAGACTTCTAAACTGGCTCAGGTTGCTTTGAAGGTTCATCAGCCTTTGCCTTCTTTGCTGCCTCCGCCTTCAGCCTGGCAACAATCTCCTCTCCTTCATTCTCTATTGTCGCCAACCTTGCTGACTTTCTTACCCTCAGCACGTTCCCTTCAGGATTGGCTTCAAGATCGGCTAGAACTATTTCACCTTGGTTGACTGCCTCCGATGCCTCAGGGCGGGATCTTTTCTTCTTCTTTTCCCCTCTTTTTGGCATCATCATCGGCCTGCAATGGGAATGCGTCAAAACCGTTGTTGATCACGAAGGAGGTTAAGGACTGGACTTCAGAGATTTCCTCCTTCAGCATTTCAACTCCCATCGAGATACCAGTCCCTGCAAAAGATACAGAGCTGATTGCAGCATTTACCTTCTTCTCAAATACCTCCATGGAAAGCTGGAGTCTTTGTTCAGCCTTTTCGATCCTCTCCTCCATCTTGGTGGATTGATCAGTTGCTTGGGTCAGCCTCTCAACAATGGACTTTGAAGTCTGAGCAATTCGATCTGACTCCAGCTCCAATTTGGACGCTGAGTCTTGAATGGCCTGAGTGAATAGGGCCCCAGCCTGAGCTGCAAGCTTCTCCACCGCCTGATTGAGTTCCTCCTTCCTTTGCTCATCCTTCTCAGCCAGCTGCTTTAACGTTTGCCTCAGTATTTTCTTTGTGCGCTTCCTCTCGTTCCTCACTGACTTGGCCGTGTCAGTCATCGTCCTCTTGAGAAAAATCAACTCCCTGTTTGCAAGGGTGTTGTATGCTGACTTTGTCCACCTGATGTGTTTCGCCAGGGCCTTGGCATCTTCATCTTTCTCAGCTCGTAGCCTCATCACTTCCTCCTGAAGTTCAGCTAGATTTTCAGTGGTTTTCTCCTTCTTCACCTCTCCTTGCTCGCCGTCATCAACAATCGGTGGAGGATCAGTGATGTTGATACTGGGGTCAAGTTTGTCGAGTTTGACCCCTAGCACAGCTAAATCCGCCAGCTGGACCTCAATGTTGTTCGGTGGCGGGTAGTTGTCAAGGAATATGTTCAGATCTTTGGCCATCTCCTCCACCATATCTTTGTAATCATAGGCATCAGCCATACGGATACCATCCGCGTAGGCACAGATGTAGCCTAAATTTGAGATAGGCCCACTCCGAGCTCGAAATTCTTGCTCGGCTTCTTCCTTGGAGAGCATCTCAGACATTTGCTCCTTCAGGCGAGCAAGTTCTTCTTCGGCTTTTTCCCTTTTCTTCCTCTCTTCGTCCAGCACAGCTATAGAGGAAAGTAGCTAGGCCTTTGTATCCTTAAGCTCACCAGAGACAAGCTGATAGTCCTCGATGCGCTTCTTCTCCAGGTCGTTGGCCAGCTTTAATTGATCCTTTAGGCGAGCAATCTGGCCATTGAAATTGTTCGCCAGTTTCTCCTTCTCCTCGGTAAGCTGGCGAATGGAGGCGGCATGATGACGAGCAGTCTCCTCTAGCTCGGCAACTTGAGCCATCCCCCTTTGAGCGGAGACAAGGGAGTTGGCGGCTTGGACCATTGATAGGTGGAAATTATCAATGGGGCCCTGGGCGAGGACGGCTTTGTTCAGCGGCCGCGACCAGGCGCGAGCAATAACTTCAGTTGCTCGACGAACATGTTCATCCGGAATGTCACGGATGCTCGCCGGGGTCTTAGAGCAGGCAAACTGGTGAACCAGGTCTGCTCGCCCTGGGTAATCGCTGGGCCAGTATCTGCGAACAAAAAAGAAGGTCAACACTTGGAAAATTTGGCAAAGGAGAAACTTGTTCGGCAAGAAAGTAAGAACTTACTCAGAGAATTTTCGCTCATCCCGGCCTAAGTATGTAATGTCCTCTGGGCCTCGGGGGGAGCCTATGTCCTTGCTCGCTTTGCCAGACATCTCCGTGGGCTCTACGGATGAACGGCGTACAACGTGCCCTTCAGGGCGAGCATGGCTCGAGCCCACCTTCTCCTTCCCCTTGTCAGGGACATCGTGGGACAATGGAGTCCCGTCTACCTTCTTTAAACGTTTCCCCCCACGAGGAGGGAAAATGGGAGGAGAATGGATTTGAATAGGGGGGGCAGCCTGTCTTGGAACTCTAGCCCCCTCGGGCTTGTTCGTCATGGCGAGCACCTTTTGAGGGGGGTCACCTCTCATTTTCTTCCCTTTTGGCGGCGCCATTTCAAGGACCCTTTGCTCAAGGAGAGCATAAGAAGGAGGAACGGCGACTGTCACTTGCTCGGCTAAAAAAAAAAAAGAAAGTTAGAGGAGCAAGTTAGGAACATCAATGACGAACAAGGCTTGAACCCAAAATTTAGAAATTTTCATACCTGGGGGCACCTCGGTCTAGGCCTCCAAATGGTGTGGGTATGTCAAAAGGCGAGCAGCTCCTTGACACCTTGCTCGGCAAAGATAGTCAATAGTCCTATCTGCCCTATTGCGGAGGCCAACCAAGCACAAAGTAAATAGAAACTCGGAGCTCAGCTCCTCCTCTTCCGAATCCCACTTGGGTAGACGAGGGCCTGCGAACAAACAAAAAAAGTTAAATTAGAACAACTTAGCCCAAAGGCGAGCAAGAAGAGAACTTACGTTTCAGTTTTCCATAAACTGCTGGAGAATTTATTCGTCCAGGGCCACCGTGTGGACCAGAAGATGCTCGCCAATCACCCCCAATAAAGAAGTGTTGCTTCCAGTTGTAAACCTTGTTCAGCACATCTTCCACCATTTTTAGCCCGGTTCTGGCCTTGAGATAGTGGTAACCTTCTTCTCCTAGGGGGCACTTTGTAATTGTCATCAGGTAGTTGATCTCTTCCGCAGTAAGCCGATCAACGTACCCCTCCAAGGCGAACAAGCACATGGAGCCTAGGAGATTCATCCACCCAATTGGAGTAATTTGGGTGATGGCCAAGTTGGTCGCCTCTAGGAATCGACCAACAACGGGTGGAAGAGGCAGCCTTAATCCGGCGATCAAGGTGTGAATGTTGATCGCCGTGCATCCTGGGGATGGGCGATCAGCTCTTTCCTTTCTCCGAGGGGCCCACATGTGAATATCATATGGAATCTTGTAGTCCTTCCGGATAGAGTCCAGTTCATCTTCGCGAACAACACTTTTGATCTTGCTCGCCTGGTATCCAGTTTTTACCTTGTCCATAATTTGCCTCTGTGGGCGAGGAAAGCTGTTCGTGTACTCCTCAGCGTATGCTCGCCATTCGAATGACCGAGCAACTCCTGTTGGAATCTCATTTTCCAACATCTTTGGGGATGGGAAGTTAATACCCTCCAAGAACTCGCGGGTGAGTTCGTCAAGACCTGGATCTTCAGATTCAGCGGAAGACGAAGAGTCGTCGTTCAAATTGTTGTTCGCCACAACTGTCAATTCTCTCTCAGATGGGCCCGTATCAGTGTTTTCCACAGGGCGAACAACTGAATCCACGTGAGTGTTCGACGCTGAAGAAACTTCAACTGGTTGTGGATCGTAAGAAACAGTTGGGAAAAGGGGATCTAGGGTCTCCTCGGTTTTGTTGCTCGAATGCGAAGACATAGGAGGGAGAGAAAAATCCAAGCGGCGGCGGAGAGTGTTGCATACGGCGGCGCTTTCCCAGAGAAGACGGTGGCGCTCGGATCCACACGACGGCAAAAGAATTTTCGAGAGAAAAAGTAGAGAAAAAGATAGAGAGAAAAAAGAGTAACTACCTGGGAATTGAAATTTGAAGCCAAATGCTGGAGGACGGACGTCGAAAAGCTTGGAATCGCCGGAGGGAGGAGGAAATCGCCGGAGCACTGTAGTAAGAGAAGGAAAAGTGGGAAAAATTTCAGTTTTCCCACTATTTATACCCCAAGCAAAAACGGGGTCCAAGGCCTAATTTCCTAAAAATTCAGGGACTGAATTATGAGAAAAAGGGGTCAATTCCGAGCCAAACTAAAAGTCGAAGGACCTATGAGCAATTATAGGGGCGCGTGGCCTCGGGACTGCTCGCGCGTGAACGGCGCTCAATCATTGCGCTGGCGTCATCTTCGTGATCTCCCCAGATCATGGGAAGATGAAACGGACGCCATGATGTTGCTCGTCACAAAGATGTTGTTCGTCCAAGTCTTGACCAGAACAATATCCTAACTACAGTTGCTCGCCACAAAGTTGCTCGTCTGAAGCAACATCTAGTCAGGATAGGGGGCATTGTTGATAGGCGAACATCATCCAGCATGGAGCGAACAAGAATTAAGGGCTTGAGTGGAGCAGGCACAATAAAAGGAGATGAAATAAAGGCTCGGGAATGTCTCCTGCAGTTATAGGCAAAGCACGCATAAGTATCCATGATGGAAGCCACCGCCAGCTACCCTGTTGATGAACCATCAATACTGGAGAACATGATGGACATGGAAGATGACCATATGGATACGGACGAACAACACTCTGACGAGCAAGTGTTGGATGAACAACTTATCACCACCCATGGGGAACTTCAAACTGACGAACAACGAAGGGGTGGTGACGAGCAACATTCACCAGGTGACCTGGAGGGCCAGATGATGACTAACAACAAGGGGTTAGGACCAACAGATGATCTAGAACCCCGCCTGGGAGCAGAGCCCATGAGCATCTAAAATGATTTCAACCCTGAGGGACCAATACTTGATCCTCGTTGGAAAGAACAAAAACGACGAACAACTCCAGTTGAAGAACTGGAGGCGTTCAAAGTTAATCCTGAAAATGAAGATCTCGAATTATACATAGGATCTGAGATCCCAGAGCCTTACAGATCCTGAATGAAAGAGTTCCTAAGCAAGAATCTAGATGTTTTTGCTTGGTCTCGTGCAGACATGATGGGAATAGATCCAAAGCATGCTTGCCACAAGCTTAATATCAATCAAACAAAAAGGTCTGTCCATCAAAAACGAAGAAAGTATGGCCCAGACAAGTGTCAAGCTTTGAATGAAGAGATGAAGAAGTTGTTAGACACCGATCTAATCCGACAAGCACTCTGTCCACAGTGGGTAGCAAACCCAGTCCTTGTGAGGAAACCAAACGGGACCTAGAGGCTATGCATAGATTTTACGAATCTGAATGCAGCATGTCCGAAGGACAACGTTCCTCTCCCCCATATTGATCAATTGGTGGACAGCACTACGGGTCACGAGATGCTAACATTCATGGATGCCTTTGTCGGGTACCATCAAATCCTAATGCATCCAGACGATCAAGAAAACACAGTATTTTACACGAATAAAAACTTGCTGTGTTGGAAAAGAATGCCATTTGGCCTCATCAACGCCGGAGCAACATATCAGAGGTTGGTGAACAAGATGTTCGACGAACAAATCGGAGATATGGTAGAAGTCTATGTAGATGATATCGTAGTCAAGATCCCCCGAAAAGAAGACCATCTTCAGCATTTAACCCAGGTGTTCGATATTCTTCGACATTACAACATGAAGCTGAATCCGAAGAATAGCAGCTTTGGGGTCCATTCTGGCAAGTTCCTGGGTCATCTTGTTAGTCAACGAGGGATTGAGGCCATGATGGTCCCGTTTTCGAAGGGCAAAATGGGAATTCAGGAGCAAAATTTTTTTTTAAACTTTTCCTCAGGGAGTTCAGCAAAAGTGAGAAATACTCTCGAGTGCGTTATAAAACACAGCTTGCACCCTGACTGAGTTCAGTGACGGAATACTCAAGTCACTGCGTTGCTGAGAGTCAGAGCTATCAAGTCAGTGATGAGACTTGAAAGCTCAGGCTCTCAACAAGGCAGTGACTCGAGAGACTGAACTCTCGAGTGCTAGCCTAAGCTTGTCAGTGAGATTGATTCTGCCTGACTAAAATACTTAGCTAATCTTCTTTTCAAGCTTTTCAAGTACACTCAGAGAGCATACACTGCAAATAATTAGCAAGTGCTTAAACGATAAACAACGCTCAGTTTAACGTGGTTCAGAGACTCAAGCTCTTACATCCACGGCCTGATTTAATAGGAAATCCACTACTTCGGATTCTTGTTTTTAACGTGCCAAGGTGCACAAATACACTGGACTCACGTCACTCCCTGGGCTGCCTCTCCTTCCTTACTAACTCACTGACTTACTCCCAACAAACCTAACAAGAGGGTTTTGGTTTCAGTTTGGTTTCTCCAACTATGTGAGGTTTTCCCTTACAATGTATTAGCCTCTAGCTAAGATTGGGAAAACCTCTCTAAGCTAAGAGTTACAAGCTTGACACTCAATGAATATTTAGTGAAACCCTAAAGGTCAGTGTCGTGGGTGTGAGAACTTCTTCCTTATGACTCCCTAACAACTCACACATCCTTATAGCTTGTAGGTGTTGATTTTTCTTTCTTCACACACACCTTACAACGAAGCTATGAGCTTGTATATATAATGGGGATTCAAATGTATCCATTGGAGAGGAAATACATTTGAATCCAACATTAAATGGTTTCAACCACTTTTCTTGAAATGCGGCCTTTGTCAGTGTCAGAGTTGCTGCCTCGTGCTGATTGGTCCACGTGGCCTGGATTCACAGATCTTTGACTCAGTGGGTTGACCAAGACCCACTGACTTTAGGTAGCTTCCTCCTTCACTGACTGATGATCTTCAGTGGACTGAACGTCTTCAGTGTAGTTGTCCTTCAGAGACTGTTTGAAGATCATTCCAAGAACTTTGTCATAAGGCTGAATGACAAAGTTCCCTGACCACAGTAGCCTGACTCCTTCAGGGCCTACTTGGTACAGCACTGATCCTCCTGATCATGCTCTTCACTGAGTGGTCCACCTGACTTAGCTTAGATTAACCTGGTTTACACTCAGTGGGACATCCTTCAGGCTTCTCTTCTGGTTCAGGTTTCTGACTTGGCTTCAGTCTGTTCTTCTTGATGTCAACTTGATTTCCTCAGGCTGTGATGCTGAGTTCCCCCTCAACTGAGTTCTTCTCAACTGACAGCCTATTCTACTGAAAGACTAACCTAGTCTGACCTGAAACAGAGGATACTATCCTGACTGCTTTCAAACCTATTACATGTTGTTTTGGAAAATCATCAAAACTAAAATACATATCCCAACAGGCCAATCCTACAAAATTCAAAGCTATTGTGGATATGCAACAACCACGTTCGGTAAGAGAAGTGCAAAGGCTCACGGGGTGCCTAGCAGCTTTGTACTGGTTCATATCCAGATCAGGAGACAAATGTCGTCCATTCTTCGAAGCTATCAAAAAGGGAAAGTTCACATGGACTAACAACGGTCAAAAGGCGTTTGACCAACTTAAAGACTACCTATGAGATGTTAAAATTCTATCAAAACTCATCCCAGGAGAAAAGCTCTATCTATACCTGGCAGCGTCAGAAGTGGCAATCAGCTCTGTTCTGGTGCGGGAAGACGGCAAATTCCATCAACCCATTTACTACGTCAGCCAAGCTTTGCACGAAGGGGAGATCAAATACTCTCCAACCGAAAAGCTGGCGTATGCACTTGTCATGAGTGTGAGAAAGTTACGGCCATATTTCTTTGACCATCAAGTTGAAGTGCTAACAACTTTCCCACTCAGACAAATTCTCCATCGCCCCGACACGGCTGGTCATCTACTAAAGTGGTCACTAGAGATTAGCCAATTCAGGGTGACCTATGCTCCTCGAACAACGATCAAAGGGCAAGCATTAGCCGACTTTATAGTCGAACTAACTTTTCCACCAGATCCGACGAGAGGACTTGATCATCCTTGGCATCTCTATGTCGATGGATCTTCAACCAACATAGCCTCGGGGGCAGGAGTAATTCTGATCAGTCCTGATAGGCAAGTATTCACTTTGGCGATCAAAATTGGTTTCATGGCAACCAACAACGAAGTAGAATACGAAGCTCTCATTGCTGGTCTTCACCTATCCCTTGCTGTGGGTGTCAGACGATTGCAAATATTCGGCGACTCACAACTGATTGTGAACCAAGTCTGAGGTGAATACGAGGACAAAGACGATCATATGATCGAGTATCAATGGATTGTTGCTCATCTGATGTCCTTGTTAGATCAAGTCTTCATCGAATAAATTCCAAGGACAAGCAACACACAAGCAGATGTGTTGGCCCGACTAGCAACAAGCGAAGGGCCTGCAGAGTTGGCTGATATTATAATTACAAAAATGAACGACCCGTCAACAACAAGTTATAATGTCAATCAACTGGACGAACAAACAAATGAAGAAGAAGATTGTAGAACAAGTATAGTCAAATACTTGAAAAGTGGGAAAAAATCAAACAACTCTTTTGAAGCTGCCAAGCTAACAAAGCAAGCCGCCAAATACACTCTGGTGGGCGAGCAGCTTTACAAAAGGGGAATATCTATCCCACTTCTCAAATGTCTGCCTAGGGGGCAAGGACGAGCAATACTCGAAGAAATACATGCCGAAGTATGCGGAAATCACACCGGGGGGCAAGCCTTGGCGTACAAGACTATCAAACAAGGCTATTATTGGCCGACTTTTCGTCAGGATGCAATCAAGAAAGCAAAAACTTGTCATTAATGTCAAATTTTTGCCCCGAACATTTATACCCCGACTCAAGAGCTCGTATCAGTTTACAGCCTGTGGCCGTTTGCAAGATGGGGGATGGACATTATTGGTCCTTTCCCAGCGGGAGTTGAAAATGTTCGATTTGTCGTCGTGGCAGTCGATTATTATACAAAATGGGCAGAAGCAAAGGCCATGGTAAAGATTACGCAACAAAAAATGAGCAACTTCATTTGGAAGAACACTGTCTGTCGTTTTGGGATTCCGCAAACCATTGCGACATACAATGGTCCGCAGTTTGATGGGAAAGAGTTGAGAGACTTCTATACGAAGTGGGGGATCAAAAAACATTATTCTATGCCCTATCATCCTCAGTCAAATGGACAAGTCGAAGCCGTAAACAAGATTATCAAGCACACACTAAAAGTGCGGCTGGCGGAGAGCAAGAGTAGTTGGTCTGAAGAACTTCTGGAAGTCTTATGGGCATACAGAGTTTCTCCCACGTCAAGCATCGGAGAAACACCTTTTGCAATGGCTTTCGGAACAGAAGCTGTGATACTAATCGAATTAAAGTCCAACACAATCAGGACGACCAACTTTGATGAATAGGCGAATAACTTTGCTCTAGCTACTGAAATGGATTTGCTCAAAGAAAAAAGATTAAGTGTCGAGCTAAAAAATGCTACCTATAAGCAGCGAGCAGAACACTACTATAATTCCCATGTTAAAATCAGGGAATTCAGTGTTGGAGATCTGGTTCTAAGAAAGTTGATCGCCCAACCTCCAGGTGTATTAGGACCAACTTGGGAGGGCCCGTATCGTATAACGGAAAAATTCGTTAATGGTGTATACGATATCGAGGATATGGAAGGCAAGCCGGCCCAATACTCCTGGAATGTTGTACATCTAAAGAGGTACTACCAATAAGCCGAACAAGGTCTTGATTGGGCGAACAAATGTCTTGGGGGGTAAGTGAAGCGAATGAAAGTAAAGCGAATGAACCAAAAAACTTGCCTAGTTTTTTTGAAATTTTTGCTAAGTGTGGAATGAAAAGTTGTTCGGCACATTGTATAGACTAGTGCTGTTTCATATTTTTTTATTTTTTAGACAAAGTTTCTCGGCAAAAAATACTATAAGCGAGCATATCCTAATTAGTGTTTAAAGTTGTTCGTCAGATTGTATATGTTAGTGATGAACAGTCTTACAACACTTGTAATTTTTCACAATGTAAATATAGTTGTTCGTTGAAAGAAAAGTCCAAAGCTCGAGGTATAAGTCCATTTTAAGGACCAAGGCCAATTAAAGGTTGTTCGTCTTTTAAGATGAGCAGAACCTAAGGCTAAGTTCAAATTGAACAAAGCCCAACATTATATGTTATAATTGCAAAAGCATTGAACAAAAATGTAAAGGCAATTAACATATGAAAAGAAAATGAGCGAACAAAAGAAAACATTCATTTAATCAAAAGGCTTTGAAGCCCCAAAAATAGTACAAGTGTAAAGTACTACAAAAAGCGAACAGCTATTACAAGGTAAAGACTAAAAAGTCTAAGTCCTAAGCCTATTGCTGATCGGCAGGAGGATGGTCTTGAGGTTGGTCGGATGAAGGATCAACAATCATATCCCTAGCCATGTCCTCGGCCGCTTTTTGCTCCATCTCTTTAACAGCCTGCTCGTCAGTGGCAGCTGACTCCTCATCCGCAACTTGCTCGCCTTTATCAACTGGAACTGGAGGGCGAGTAACAACGATGCTAGGATTAAGTTTATCAATCTTGACCCTAACTCAACCATATCTCCCAGCTGGATTTCGATGTTGTTCGGCGGGGGATAGTTCTCCACGAACTCAGTCAAGTCTTTTGCCCATCTCCTCTACCAAGTCTTTGTAATCATACGCATTGGTCAGACGAATACAGTCGGCATAAGCGCAGATATATCCTAAGTTGGAGATGGGAGCAGATCGGACTTGCAGCTCGGCCTCCAGTTGCTCACCTGTGTATTTGCTGGAGTCAACCTCATTGAGGCGAGCAACTTCTGCCTCGAGTTCAGCAATCCTTTGTTCGACAGCGGATAGCCTCTTCCCCCCTTCTTCGAGCAAAGCATCCTTGCATTTCAGCTCGGCGGACAGACCTTGAATGTCCTCAAGGTGTTCTTTTTAGCATCAAGAGAGATGAAGAGTTGATTGTTCAAGCGAGCTAGTTTTGCTTCATAGCTATTGTTCAGGCCGTCCTTCTCTTCTGTAAGCTGCCGAGCAGTGCTTGCGTATCGACGAACAGCTTCTTCTTGCTTGGCCAACTGGGCCATCGCCTTTTGCGCCATAACAAGACCGTTGGTGTGATGTATCATAGAGAGGTGGAAATTATCAGTCAGGTCTTGCATGGAGATTGTCTTCTCCATAGGTTTCGTCCAGGTCTGGGCGACCAACTCTGTCGCCCTGCGAACATGGTCACCTGGGATCTCCTTTATGTTAACGGGAGTTTTGGAACAGGCGTATTGGTGGACAGCATTTGCTCGCCCAGGATGGTCTTTAGGACGATACCTGCGAACAAGAAAGTACCCTACACTTAGAGAAATTTGTAAGAGAAGAATGAATTTTGTTCGGCAGAGAGGGGTGAGTACTTACTCGCAAAATTTGCGGTCATCCCAACCGAGGAGAGTGATGTCCTTTGGGCCGCGGGATGGGGTAACATCTTTTCCAGCTTTGCCCGTCTTCTCAGTAGGCTCAACTGAGGAGCGACGAGCAATTTCTTCTGTGGGACGAGCAGGGGTCCCATCTGGCGCCAGATTTTCCTTCCCCTTATTGCCCCCGGGGACATCTGGCGCAACAAGGGTCCCATCACCCTTTTTTAAGTGTTTCCCCCCACGAGGAGGGGAAATGGGAGGAGGAGCTGGTCGAGCATGTCCCGAAGGTGCTACTTGCCGAGGAACTTTAGCCCCTTCGGGCTTGTTCGTCAGCGCAAGTACTTTGGAGGGGGGGTCCCCCTTTACCTTCCTTCCTTTTGGTGGGGGCATCTCGTGTACCCTTTGCTCCAGAAGACCAAAACAAGGAGGAACCGCAACAGTAACTTGCTCGGCTAAAAAAAAAAGAGGGGAGAAAAGATTAAAGTCAGATTGTAAAGGTTGCGAGCAAGTTTTTTTTTCTTCCTTGGCGAACAAGAAAGTTTATGTAAATTGGTGAAATTTCATACCTGGGGGCACCTCAACTTGAGCCTCTAAGTGGTGGGGGTAGCTGAATAGGCGAGCAGCTCTCTGGCACTTCTCCTCGCTCAGATACTGGATGGTCCTATCTGCTCTATTACGTAAGCCGACCAAACAAGAAGTAAACAAGAATTTGGAGCCAATCTCCTCCTCCTCCAAATTCCACTTGAGCAATCGAGGGCCTGCGAACAAACAAGAAAAGTTAAATTAGAACAATACTGTTCAAAGACGAATAAAAATAAACTTACGCTTAATTTTTCCATAAGCGGCTGGAGAGTTTATTCGTCCAATGCCACTGTGTGGACCGGAAGATGCTCGCCAATCGCCCCCAATAAAGAAGAAGTGCTGCTTCCAGTCACAGATCTTATTCGACACCCTTTCCACCATCTTTAGCCCAGTCCTAGCTTTGAGGTAGTAATAACTCTCCTCTCCAATGGGGCACTTAGTGATGGTCATGAGATAGTTGATCTCCTCCGCTGTGATGCGATCAACGTATCCCTTCAGGGCGAACAAACACATAGAGCCCAGTAGATTCATCCACCCAATTGGAGTGATTTGGGTGATGGCGAGGTTGGTCGCCTCTAGAAAGCGACCAACAACTGGAGGCAGAGGCAGGTTTAAACCGGCGATCAATGTATCAATGTTGATCGTCGTGCATCCTGGAGGTGGGCGATCAACTCTCTTCTCTCCCGAGGGCCCACATATGAATGTCATACGGGATCTTGTAGGTCTCTCGTATCAAGTCTAAATCCTCCTTGTGAACAACACTTTTGATTTTGCTCGCCTGGAAGTCAGTTTTTACCAAGTCCATTACTTGTCTCTGTGGGCGAGTAAAGTTGTTCGCGTGTTCCTCAGCATATGCTCGCCATTCGAAAGACCGAGCAACTCCAACTGGAATCTCGTTTTCCAGCATCTTTGGAGATGGGAAGTCTATCCCCTCCAAGAATTCACGAGTTAGTTCGTCAAACTCGGGATCCTCTTCCGATTCAGCACTGGACGAAGAGCCTTCGTCGGAATCCCTGCTCGCAATAGCCACCACTTCCCTCCCAGATGGGCGAGCACCAGTATCCTCCACCGATTGAACAACGGAGTCCACGTGGGGGTCCGATGCCGAAGAAATCTCAAATGGGGGTTGGTTTTCGTGTGCCACAATGGAAAAAAAGGGATCAAGGGTTTCGTCATATTTGTTGCTCGATTGGGAAGACATAGGAAAAAAGAAGGAAAAATACAGACGGCGGCGGGATTATTTGCAGACGGCGGCAATTTCTGGAAAGGACGGCGGCGCTAGCTTCCACACGGCAGCAATGGAGGTTTTTGAAGAAAAAAGAGAAGTAAAAAAGAAAAAACAACAAGAATTATGTAACAAACTACCTTGGAACTGAATCAGAGACACATAATTGAAGTAATCCCTTCGGAAAACGCTTGAATTCATCGGAAAACGCTTGAATTCGCCGGAGAAAGCTTGGAGACACCGGAGCACTGTAGCAAAGATGAAAGAAGTGGGAAAAATTTTAGTTCCCACTTCAATTTATACCCCAAGAAAAAACGGGGTAAAACTTGTAATTACCCCGAAAAATGTGGTCCAAAATCATAAAAAATCGGGGTAGATTTCGAGCAAGTTTAAAAATCAGAGGACCTATACGCAATTACAGGGGTGCGTGGCCTCGGGACTGATCGCGCGTGGGAGGCGCAATCATGCCGCCCACATCATCCTCGTACATCCCCCAGACCTTGGGAAGACAAAACGACGAACCTATTATTGCTCGCCAAGGTCAATGATGTTCGCCCGAATTCTCATCAGTTGAATATCCTAACTACTGTTGCTCGCCCAAAGATGCTCGTCTGTAGCAATACCCAGTCAGGATAGGGGGCAATTGTAGATAGGCGAACATCAATCATTGATGTGCGAACAAGGATTAAGGATTTAACAAAGAAAATCAAGATTGGGGTGTATAAACCAATCCAGGTGCTGTATAAAATGTCGAACAACTCTATCGACGAACAACATACCGGCGAGCAGGTTTTATGACCCGGGGCCAGATATGAACCCTCCTCTCAAATCATTAATTACGAACAACATTGACAAAAGGTGGTGTATTTACTAACCTAAGAGGTTTATGAAGACGAACAAGGAACCAAGATTCCAAAGCCCATCTCAACACGAAGTTTAAGCGAACAACTTCCAAGCCACATCCACAAAAGGCGAACAACATTTGTTGAAAGACCATACTAGATCAATTAAGCCGACCTGGACGAGCAACAATGAAGTCCGAGATAAGACCCAAGAAGACTTTGTAACTAAAATTCAGCTTAGATAAGGTCAAACAAGGTCAAAGGACACTTGTCTAGCATGCAAGCTAGGAAGTCCAAGAGTCTTGGACGCCTCATGCTTGCTAGTCTCTATAAATAGTTGTTCTCCAGCTAAGAAATATAAGTTCAAATTCACAAATACTCCCAAAACACACACAAACACACCTAAACGTGCACACATACGAAATTAATACGATTTCGACTTTCATATTTACGATTTCACAACCCGAATCTTCGATTTACCATTTACGGTGATAATCAATCACACGTTATTGATTGGTGGTACCGAACTAAATAGTTACTAAATTCTCACGATTAAAATTTGATCACACATATATATATAATGCATGGTTGATTCATACAACCCTAAATGATCATTATCATTTGAACACGAATAAACTTAAGTCCCACCATACACAAATATTCAATAACTAGATAATTAATATATCCTTTATTGTATTTTTCTTACTATAATGCTTTATTCGTGATTCGTGAATCAAATGTATTACGAAGTATGGCATCAGTGGTAATATAGTCTTTCTTTTTTTTTCTTTTTTTTGTTTGTGTTTTTTTCTAAATATTTAATGGGTGTATTTCTTAAAAACAGGGCCCAAATAAACTGAGCCAATTATGAAAGATACCGTTTTGGGCCATATGTAAAAAAAATGGCCTATTCGACCGATTTTTTCTTTGGTCCAGGTTAAATATAGTCCCATATTTTGTTAATACACCCCATCCAAAAAAAAAATGTTGGAAAAAAATGTAACAATTTTCGAGAAAAAAAAAATTCGAAAATTCATATGTTTAGTGTTTTTTTTTTTTTTTTTTGCATTTTTGAACTTTTTTTTCGAAAATTGTCAAAATTTTCGGATTTTTTTTCCGAACACTTTTTAGTGGAGTGTATTCACAAAAGATAGAACTGTATATAAGCTTGGCTTTTTATTTTTGTATTGTCAGCTAAGAAGATTTTCAGACTGAACGAGATTCTGTATTCTGACTTTCACAACATTTAATAATACTACATGTTATTGAATACTGAAAGCAGAACTATAAGGTAAAAAAATTGAGTTGGTGAATATTGCATTGTGCCATTACGTCTAATATGAGCACCAAAAAAAAAATTAAATTACGCCAAGTCTATAAGATCAGTTAACTCCATATTTTGGTTTAGGGTTATGTTCCATAGAAGTACCTAGTGTCATTTTACGTTTTTTATTAAATCTAATATCACGTTTCAATTATAATACTAGGTAGTATCACATTTCAGTCAAATTTAATATTAAATTTCACCACTATGTCTAAACGCACTATGAAAATGATACACTTAGATTGACTAAAAATTTTGTGGTTTGAGAGAGTAGCAGTAATGAAGTGCCCACGTTATTTTTTTAATAGCTTACAATATTATATATAGCCTAAAAAAATTAAATTGTTTACGAAAATTTCTTATACCAATTAAATGTAAATGGATAAATGAAAAAGACTATATGATTAAAAAATCCTGTAAACAACCCTTTTTATCAGTGATGCAAAAATCTCTCTAAGCGGCCGCCTAAGTCACGTCTAGGTGCTAGGCAGTCATCAACCGACTTATTTTAGTGTAATCCACCTAGACAGATAAGACATTCATTGTTTTATTTTTTTCTCTCTTTGAAACGACGCCATTTAGGGAATTTAATTTTATAAATGCGTATGATTGTCTAGTTAGACTATTTGTATTTAGAAGTTGAAATTATGTTGTTAACTTGTTATATATTATTATTTGTCTTTTAATTATATTAAGTTGTAATTTATATATATCTAGATATAGTGATTCGTTGAAACCTTGATTTATATAGTTATATATGCTAAAAAAATTAGTCATGTTTAAAATGTTATCAAATGATTTTTGACTATATATATTACTGAGATATAGGGGGTAAAAAAAAAACTCTTATCGACTAATCCCCAACAAGTCCCCGCCTAGGCGGCCTAGACGCTAGGCATTTCAAATCCAGCCAACTAACGATTTTTTATTTCTACACCCTTGCTTTTAATTATCTGATAGAATCCATTAGTTGGTCAGAATTCTAAAATTCCTATATTTGTACCAAAATTAATAAAAAAGGAATCAATTTCGTAAAATTTCATATAACTCACCTGTATCAACATCCATTACTTTTGAATAAAAAATTTGTCATTTTTGTGAGATTGAAAATGCAATTAATCCATTCTTGACAATACCTGTTGAAAACCCAAAAAAAAAAAAAAGTTGCGCTACTTAGAGGGTGTTTGGCTAAGCTTATTTGAAACATCTTATAAGCTCTAACATCTTATAAGTTGTTTTAAAAGCTTATAAGATGTAATTTTTAAGTAGCTTATAAGTTGCTAAAGTGTTTGACTAATACAACTTATAAGATCATTGATAATTTATAACAAATATTTTTTAAATTTATAAAAAATAATTTTTTTTCTATTTTTATCTTGAGGTGGGGTGGTGTGGGGTGGGGGGTGGGTGGTTGGGATGGAGGTGGTTAGAAAAATAAGTTGGGAAATCTCAACTTATTTTTTTACAGTTTATAAGATGTTAGGAGCTTATTTTATGATCTTATAAGCTGTTAAACATCTTATTTTGTCAAACACATTAGTAGTACTTATAAGCTCTTAAACAATTTATAAGATGTTTTAAAGAGCTTATAAGCTCAGCCAAACACCCTCTTAATTGACTGCCATAAAAAAATTGGGAGAAGTTCAAACTAATTACGCTTTGTCCATAATAAGTAAATATTTCCCTGGTACACATATTCAATTGATCAAAAAACCGAAAAAAATAAAAGTACACAAGGCATCCTTTTGACCTTAATTTTTAATGCTGATTGCTGATGATATTTTCAGAATGACAACTAGATCGTATTAATAAATATCTTAAAATCCACGATTATAGTACGATAAAGTCTTATAATACAAATAAATTAATTGGTACTCATCTTTGAATCATTACAAATTCAAAAGCATCTGATTATTTATTGTCATTTCTTTCAAGCTACATCGATCCATGGCTGGTGGAGAATTCTTGTGCGAAAATTATCTGATAATAAATCTAGAAGAAGCGAGCTGCTTCGATTTATTAAGAATCTTATGTTGGAAAAATTTAGAGAGGAGGGAGTTTCTAAAGAGTGGGGTAGAAGGCGCGGTGGTCGGTTTTCGCCGGAGATGGATCGTTTTCGTGTCGGTGTTGCTGCAGAAGATGCTTCGACGGTTGGAGAAGCCGTTGGCGGCAGTGGGGGCGGTGCTCGAGCTCTGCCTCAATTATCCGCCGTTTAATGGTGGCTACCGCCACCTCATCTTCAATCTATTCACAGGTTAATTTAAGGTTTAATTGCAGATAAAATTAAAATCTTTTCACAATTTTTTAAACTAAACTTTTAATTTTAGCAAATAAATTAAATCTTAGTGTAATTTTTTTAAATCCGAATTGATGGGCAGTCTCCAGCTCAAAAATAACGTGTAATTTTACCTAGCAACAAATAATTATGCGTATTAGTGTGTTAAGATTGATTCGAATGATAACATGTGAGAAATATTGGATTTGTACATTAGTTTGAATGGAAAAAAAAATATTAATGAGGTCTTGCGTTAAAATTCAAAATTTATACTTAGATTGCAGTTTCCAAGAAATTGTGATTTATAAGTGATTAAGCTTTAATTATTATTATTATTCTGTAATTTGTTACATATACTGCAGTTACAGCTTATTATATATATGTGCAATTGTGCATGCATGATCTCACGTACAGTTTTTTGATGTGTAAAATAAACGGTAATTGAGGGTCAGATCAGGATCCAATCCTAAATCATCTATTAAAATTAATTAATACGCTTGTGTCTTAATTTTTGTTCAAATTCAAACTTCTCAACGTTAACTTGGGCTGATTTTATTTGAGCAAAACCATCTTGTTATTCAGATATGAGACTGTCTTATACAAAAGACATGATACTTTTAAAAAAATTTGTAATATTTAAATTTTAAAAATATTACTACAAAATATGAAAAGTATGACGTTTATATATGACATAATTTCAACTCATCTGAAAGTCTGAAATTGTATCTAGTTGTGAAATTTATTTATTTCATTATTTCTTTTTACTCTCCCCTCGCTTATGGGCTCAATGAGTGAAAAATTTAATAAGGTTAAAGTTGCTTTAAGTGTGAATCGAACACAGGATATTTATATGGGTGTTTTCATGATTTTGAGTGTTTTCAAATTTAATAATTTGGCTCAAATTAATCAACTAGAATCTATGGTCTAAATATAGATAAGGGTATGTTTATACAAGATTAGGGGAAATTGCAGAAATGGTCCCATAAGAATTGGTCCTCATGAATTTGGTCATTTTTTTAGCGCAAATAGTCTCATACGATTTTTTCGTCAAAAAATAACGGATTAACGAGCATGAGGCCCACATGCCCGTTAGTTTTCTGCCAAAAACTCGCACGTATAATTCCAAACTTAAAAATAATTAATTTCCAACTTCTTAAAACTGTACGAACTAAAGTTGCAGAATCGCCTCCATACTTGTATTTTACATTGAAATGATTGTTAATAGCAAAAGCTGGCCCATTTTCCTCCAGAAATCAAGTTGCAAATGTATTTTCATCCAGTATTCCATAGAAAACTGTAAAATATTTACTATGTACAAATTTTACAAACACTTATCGTTTTCATTTCACCATTAAGCAATTTTTTTCTCACAACCACTAAATTAACGGTTTGCTTGGTTGGGGTAATAATTATAGGGCAATGAGAATTAAAGTGATTAAGAAGATATTCAAGAAGGGGCTTATGAATTAGGATTATTTGATAAGTAAATTATAACTTATTTTTAATTGATCTTATTACAATGTATTGATAATATCATGACAATATTAATGAAATCATTCTCATTACTCTATAATCATTACTTCCAACCAAGCGGCCACAAATCACTTCCACAAAACATATTCTTTTACAGACATACCCCATGCTTTTAACATTTATAGCTTATTAATTATTTTTAGTCACTTTTATCAAAAATGTCCTTAATATCTCGTTGCACATAGTGTCCGTTGTCTCGTGTCACATTGTGGCTACCGCCCAAACGAACGAATATGACATTAATTAATTATAATAACAAATTGTTGATCTAATTAATTCCAGATGCATTTATGGAGGTTAATGACCCGCATTGTTTAATTAAGTAATCCAATCTTTAATTAATACTATTTAGGAATGTAATTTAAAATTTAGGGAGGTTGGTGAGGCCAGAAAAGTCATCAAGAATGTTCACATCAGTGGTTGGAAATATTGACAAGAGATTGGATCTGGAAATCGTGAGAAACGATCAAACTTGGAAATATAATTCATCTTTGGCAATGATGGCGTCCAAATTGTCTTACGAGAATGAATCATTTGCCCAAAATGTTGTCACGCATCATTGGCAGGTACTTCACTACTACTCAAACAAATAATCGTATATATTTTTATTCTAAAGGCTTTAACGTGTAATTTTATCTTAATTATCATTTTATTTTGAAATGACATAAGCATTAATGCTATAAAATTGATTCAAAACAGCACTTCTAAATTATAAAAAAAAAAAAAATTACACACTCCGTCCAACAATAATAGATATAGTTGTTATTTGAGATGTCTCATTATACAGACTTGATTTGTATTTTAATGAGCATTAACTATATTTTTTTCTAAAATGTCCCTATTTAATCTCATAGAGTGTTTCTTAATTTCATAATATAATGCATATGGGAATAAAAGAGAAAATTTAATATAACTTAAATGAGTCAGAATTAATATAACTTTTATACATACCTTAATCTACATGAAAAAATAATTAAATTTTGCCTTAGTTGGAAGAGAGAGTATTTGTTTAAGTTTGTCTATGATTGTATATGATTGTGGTAAGTATATATTCACGATTAGAATAAGTTTAGTATTATGCAGATAATTAGAGCAGGGTTGACCATTAAGCCAATATTTGGTATACGAATAACGACACTTGTGTGAATAAAATGCATCACGTACGCAATTAATTTTCAATTATTGTTATTCAGTGAAACGAGTAATACCATTCAATTAATTTACATGGTGTAACTGATTTTTTAGTAATGTCAGTCAATAAAATGAGTAATATTATTTAGTAAAATAAGTAATATATATTATTAAAAAAAGAAAAAAAGTGATAGCACGAAGGTTGTATACAAAAACTTGTATAAGAATAATGCATATATCCCTTGGTTTGAGCTCGAATTGGCGAATTATAGTTAGAATTTAAACTTTAATTCCACATCTGCGTAATTAGTTTCTTTATTTTTTATCAATTTGTTACAGATGGAATTCCTGGGGTTCTACAACTTCTGGAACGGTAAGTAATGACATTTCTAAGATCAACTTTTATGATAATGTCACGTGATACTGATTTTTCTTTTTTAAAACCAATCCTGGTTATTTATTATATTAATATGTTTCATTTAACTAGCGCATGTACATGTACGACTGATTTATTTTGGGTAAAATTACGTACGTAATTTATGAGTTTCCGTTTATCAGCGTATAATAAGCAATATGAGTGTATTTATTCATAAATATGTATCTTAAAAATATGAAAACTAATATTCATGACAGTCAGAAAGTAGCAGGATCATTTTATTTTGAACATATATTAATGTATGAATTAATTTACTCGGTTCAAAATCTCCATTTTTCTAAAATAGTTATAAACCTTTTTAAAAGAATTGGTTAATTATAATTTTTTTTATATTTCTTTAGTTTATTAATGCGTGCTACATTATATAAAGCCATATATCAGTATCATGAATTATTGAAATTTTGGGTGATAACTGTCTCATTAAAATGTTGTTTTTACTAAAGAGTATTGGTTATTTTCACTGAAATGTATGTATTAGTTAAAGGGTATGAAAAATATTAGTTTTACACTATAAAGTGGTTCACGTATGAATCAGTTTCCAATATACACACTTCGATATTTTTTCCAGCTAACTAAACTCGAAATTTGTTAAGCAAAATCTGCAAGATAGTAAAGTGCTTTATTAGCAACGTATTAATGGATGAATGTTTAATTAATTGCTATATATGACTATTATTGCGTACGTATCGCTAGCTTGTGTGCTATTTAATTTTCCCAAACTGTTGTAATGTTTTGAAGTGTATACGTCGTTGATTTTACTGCTTTAACTTGTACGCCACAAAACTCTTATCGTAAAAGTCAGTACTCATAGTATATATATTCCTATCATCTTATGTATTAATTGTTTCTCAAATATATAATTATTTTATGAGCATCATTTAAACAAAAAATTTACACCTTTTAAGTTATTTTTTTGACTAATTGATGAATTTTATCGGATGTCATAAGAAGGGACTCTCAACACTCGCTCACTACATGTGTAATATACATCATCATCATCATTATCATATTTTCACTAGGCATTTGGCGTTGATTAAATTAAATTGCTATGTAAGTACCGATTAATTGTGATCCTAGTGAAGATTGTTTTTTCAGGATCGTAATTTAAGGAAAGTGGCAAAATGAAAATAATAATTTTTTGAGCTGATAAAATAAGAACAATACTTTTAAAATGTGGTGAATTAATTAAGGACAATCAACCTAAATCAACACAGGTCGGTCTAATTGGCCCTATCTGGATTGAATTTGGGCTTGAATCCGAGCCCAAATCAGCCTGATTTGTCTTGAATTCAATTTGCAACTTTTAAATGTTTGTCGATTAAAAAAGTTACGGTTTCCATTTTGTCAGTCCAAAAAAATTACGGTTCTCATTTTGTCACCCTCTTTATGTTATAGTCCTGAAAAATAATTTCCCCATGATCCTCAATGTGCAATTGGCTCACCTTTAAACAACAAAATCAAAAATAATTTTGCAGATTACCAGGAGCAAAACACAACATATGCTATCATGTTCAAATATAAAAACCTAATCGTGGTAGCATTCAGAGGCACGGAGCCGTTCGATGCCGATGCATGGCGAACCAACGTCGACATCTCCTGGTACGAATTTCCGGGCGTCGGAAAAATTCACGGCGGATTCATGAAAGCACTAGGCCTACAAAAATCCACGGGCTGGCCCGAACGGATCTCTCCAGACCCGGCCCCAAAATCATTTGCTTACTACACACTCCGGGAGAAGCTAAAAACCCTAATCCATGATAATGGAGATGCAAAGTTCATATTGACGGGGCATAGCTTGGGTGGAGCATTAGCAATTTTGTTTGTGAGTGTTCTTGCTATGCATGAGGAGGAAATGCTGCTTAAAAGATTGGAGGGGGTTTACACATTCGGACAACCAAGAGTGGGGAATGAGCAATTTGGGGAGTACATGATGGACAAAATGAAGTTATCTGATGTTGAGTATTTTAGGCATGTGTATTGCAATGATGTGGTGCCAAGATTGCCTTATGATGATAAAACTTTCATGTTCAAGCATTTTGGGCCATGCATGTACTTCAACAGTTGCTACAAAGGCCAGGTGAGTCGTAGTCCGTATTGTCATACCACAACTTTTTTCGTCCCATAACTTGTCAATTGATCAATTTTGAATCCAAAAAATATAACACTAGTGATTTAATCCCAATATTGTAAAACATTGTCCAATTTTAACCCCAAAATTGGTGAAAATTTGAAAACAATATCGTTTTATGCCACGTGAAAATTTAATTTATAGCCAAATTTGAACAGTGGGCTACATGGAAATTGATTTTTTAGTGACAACAATATTGTCATGTTCTGTCATTGTTATTTTTCTAGCTACACGCCTTTAATAATAGGATTGTTGTCACTAATCGTATTTTTTCTTATATGGAGTCAAAATTAATTGGACATTTGTGTAACATAATGCAACATCATATTCAATTTTCTGGTGATTTTTTTTTTTTTTTTTGCCCAAAATGGAACACTTTTTTAATATTGGGATTAAATTGAAAAGATTAAAAAAAATTGAAACCAAAATTGAATAGTGAACTAGTTATACTATATAGCAAGTGAATTCACTAAGCGCATGAATTATTGATTGTTTTTATATTAAGACATTGGAGTGTACATATATAACTTCAAACGTACACTCGATAGAATTTCTATATACCAGATGTATCATGAATAACCTCTTATAATGCAGATTCTAGAAGAGGAACCGAACAAGAACTATTTCTCATTGTTCCATGTGGTGCCCAAAATTTTAAATGCAGTTTATGAGCTAATTAGAAGTTTCATGATACCAGTGACAAAGGGCAAGGAGTATGAAGAAGGATTGTTGATGAAAGTGTTTAGAGTGACAGCTTTAATAATCCCTGGATTAACCGAACATTATCCGGTGGATTATGTTAATCTCACTAGGTTGGGGAAGTTAAACTCAAATGTTTATCCCCTAGGACCAAATGAAAATCCCAAATATGACTAACGAAACCTACATATACTCGCTCAAAATCATTTCTCTCAATTTATATATTTATGTCTTTCATTTTCAGTTAAGAAAATGTGAGAAAGCGCCAAATTAAATAGGGAGAAAGTATTGTACGTGATGCATATGGATTAGATTACATTATTGAATTAGAAGGACTTATTGTTCACTAGTTATGATTTTCTTTCTTTCTTCTTCTTTTTAGCAAAGTTTACTAGTTATGATAGGATAGGGGAAGATTTGATAGACGAACCCTCTCAAACTCATATTTGTCTCGCTGACAACGTATTATATATACATGACACTAGTCTTATCTTGGATGATTGTATTAATTATTAATCTATATATATGATGGGGAACTCCCGCTTTCTTGGGATGGGGAAATTTTATTCTCCATTAGTGTGGATGGGTATCACATAGGCCATCCGTCGCATTTTTTTGTGCAAATTTTATACATAATGAAGAAAACGAAATTTACGAATTTAGATTCCCGGCAAATTCAGTATTTAATATTGGGAAAAATTTCAACACAAAAAATTTCGGCCAAAAGTTTATGGGACAACGTGTTTTCAATTTTTCACTATAGCAAGTGTAGACCAATAATTTATTGAGGCTCAAATTTAGGCACGTAAAAAATTTTGTTAATTAATGGCTTACATTTACGGGAAAAAAATGAAATATCATGTAAATCAGTATACAAAGTCTTAAAAGTAAATAGCTAATCCTTTAATATCTTGTATAGGGAATTTATAATTCTAAATTTTGTACTAAGACATCCTACACCATCCATTCATTTCACTTGAAAGCCAACTAGTTCACCGGCGTATCTCCTTCACATCACGCCCATGAATTTTAATCATGCCGGATATATAACACAATGAGTTTTGTGGTCCTTGAAATGAAATCTTAGATCCGTCATTGTTTGAGATTCCAACATTATTTGATTGACCTGAACCAACCTCCTCAACCTTACCATTGGTTTCGATCCATCTCATCTCCCCTGCAATTTGTTCAATCTCTTGAGTGATCAGATATATCATATATCTACAACAAAAAAAGAGCAGGATATCAAGTAAAGTACTCATATTTCAGTTGTGTTGAAGTATTAGCCCCAGGAAGAATGGATTTGAAATCATTGCGTTCAAATGTGGCCCTGAATTAATGCATCGTCATGTCAAAGAAATAACATTCATAATACAACATAAGTATTAATAAAATTAGCATGAACAATCAATCATATTTTTCAAAGTAAGGATACATTTGGATAGCAGTTAACAAAAATCTCCTGCCAAATACAAGGATTCCTTTCCTACCTCATAAATGTCCTCAAACTTAAAATGTTGGTTAATCTGAACATGCAATTAACAACATGAGGGTAATTAAACTAATCGAGAGTATCAAGATTTATAGCAACTTGCCTCGCAGACATTGCTAAAACCATAAAGTGCTGCCCCAACAATAATGAACAAATCAGCTACAAGTGGCTCGAAAACAACTAAAATAACATTAATCACAAGATAAATTAGTTTAATTGAATCACCATGTCTTATATGCACTTGGTGCGCGGTTCTTATCATATTAGTTGTAGTTAAATATGTTAGAGAGAGGAAATGATGAGATTACTTACTTGAGCTACCAATAGAATGTATGTCGGAGAAAGCCACGATTACAACACCAACAACACAGATAGTTAGGGGTGGACATCGGTTCGAGTTTCTCGGGTTCAGGACCCGAATTTTGGGTAGGATATTATGCTACCCGATCCCAAACCCGAATTAGATCGGTACCCGAAATTCGGGCCCCGAAATTTCAGGTACCCGAAAAGGTATCCAATTTTTTTTTTAATTAATTAACATAAGAATCCATCACAAACATGTGAGGTTATGTCATGTGTACATTGAATCAAATGTCTATAATTATTTTAATTTGTTATAAATTATGTCATATGTACATTGACAACATAACCCAACACTAAAATATTATATTAAAATTTTAAAAAAATAAAAAACTAAAAAACTAAAATTTTGGGTACCTGATCGGGAGATTCGTGTTATATTATAATACCCGATCCCGAACCTGAAACCCAATGCCCACCCCTACATATAGCTACACCAAGCAGCTTTTGAAATCCATATTTTGTCTTAAAAAAATAAGCAGCTGAGTAACAGCACATTGTCCAACAATCCAAAAGCATAATACTTGTAAGAGAAGTGTATTGGCATGTCATAATCACTGTCAACTCAAAAACATGTAACCCATACTTTGCAATTACGTGATTAATTATGTTTAATATATGAAAATTTAGGATGTGCTAAAAAGGTACTCCCTCGATTCAATATATGTGGTCCTATTTCTTGAACTGTTATTTTATGTCATAAGTTGGAGAGTATTGTGATATTCATTTATCAATAAATTTATTGTTTATGGAAAATATAATAAATTTATTGTTTATGGAAAATATGATACTTATATTTTTCATAAACAATAAATTTATTGATAGATGAATAATATCCTCCAACTTATAACAAAAAATAACAGCTCAAAAAGTAGGACCACTAATATTGGATAGAGGGAGTAATTTGTTTCCTTACTTCAGAAGACCATACATATTAAAACTTACCACTCATTTTAGCTAGTGCATCAAACAGAAGGATATAGCAATAAAATCTGGCCTGGAAGGAATCATGAGAAAATTAGTTAATAAATAAATCTTGTAATTCAAATTATTCAATATTCTGCTTAAAAAAAATGATTGCACCATTTCATATATATATATTGGAGAATAATTAATAGGGTATCAACAATATCACATTGAGAGGTTGTCTTCTGTAAAGCATGATTCTTCCATGGAGCAATGCCAAGAATACATAACTCAAGAAACATTGTGAATATGGTGCGTAAAGTCCTACACAAAATCAGAATTAATATGTATGCACTTTGAAGGTACCACTGTCTTTTCATGTTGTACAAAATACTAAATAATGAATATTGAATTTGGAATCTATAAAATTGAAATAAATAGGTAAGCCCAAAAAGATGATAAGAAACATCAAACATGGTATGGGTGAAGGAAATTAATTAAAAAGAATAGAATAAGAAAACCTTTGCTTGCGAGTTGAAAAGATGTAAATGCCCAACCCAAGGCCCAGCAGTGTCTCCTTCCACTTTTTCACCATTTTTTATTATTCTTCGTGGCGTCTCTCCTCGGCACTCCTATTATATGTTCTACTCGTAGGGTTAGCACTTAGCACACTTGTGTTTACCCAGATTTTGTGTAATTTTATTTTTATAATTAATTAGTGGTGTTAAAAGAATAATTATCATATTTTTTTTTAACCTTGAACTGAAATTGGAGGCGAAAACAATCTCACTCAGTCTCTCATTGTAAGCCGTGATCGTCTCATCATCCTTCATCCTTAGATTCTCGAACTTGGTTCCAAGCATACGAAGTTTGGTCCTTCGAACACTTCCACTTCCTTCACAGTGTTCTTGAAGCCTCTCTCATGCATCTTTAGCCGTGGTACACATTGATATAATCTTGAACATAGACACATCAACAGAGGTAAAGATAGCATTAAGAGCTTTGGAATTGTAGCTCGCCGTCGTAGTCTCCTCGTTTGTCCATTCAATCTCTCGTTTGAGTCTTTTCTCGCCATCATCATCTGCTTGATTTCTGGGCCATTCCCAGCCGGTCAAAACACTTCTCCAAGCACGTTCATCAATTGACTTGATGTACATACGCATCTTAGGTTTCCAATAGGCATAGTTGTTTCCATCTAGTATGGAAGGCCTAAGTGGGGTGTTTACAGGATATTCCATAGCAAAAGACACACTTAAAAACTCAGGATCTAAACTTAGTATGTTAAGTTTATGGCTCTGGTGCCAATTGAAGGTGTGCGTGTGTTATAAAGCGCAGATGTTGTAACAAATGTTAAAACAAATATTACAACAAACTGGAAAATCGGAATATAAAATGTGTACAGCGGAAGACTTAAACACACTATTGCGAAATGAAATACTTTTTAACACAAACTATATAAAATAGTTTGTGCCAGCCTTACGGCGAAACGTTCACTATAAAAGATTAGTGATACAAAAGTTGTGTGAAGAGTATGATCATTCACAACGGAAACAAGACTCGATATCACCTATCAAATCTAAATTGGCTAAGTGTATAACACTATACACCGTCAAAGTTGATATCACTCTATATCTATGATCTCTCTATCTATAGATATAGGTTCGACCGCAAGTTATACGAGAAGAACTCTACTTCTAAGTATAACATAAATGTTGGAATAACTGCCCTATCACCTTTAAACTCGGGATCGACACTAGAGTAGGTGTACTCGTTTACTCCACGCTTGGTACTGAAAACTTCGGCTTCTATTTATAGATGGAAGTCTTCAATCCGAAAGTAACTTCTTCATGTAACTGCTCCATGATCTTCATGTAATCCCACGTCCTTATCTTTATTCCTGATGTTTCTTGATGCAACCGTCTGATCTAGATTGTTCTAAAACGTCCTGGATAAGTCTGGATCGTGTAGGTCCTTGTAGATCCTTCTGGAACCCGTAACCGATCATGTTGCAACCAATGTTATGCAACATTCACTGCAACATTGAGTATTCAAGAACCTTGTAGATCCTTCTAGATCTTCATCATGCCATGCATGTTAAAACATCTAAGACAACATTTGATCATAAAGTGTTAGTTAATGAGAAGAAATGGCAAATTCATGTTGTTTCAAAGTAAATAGTGAATACTTCACTACCAACAACATTAACATTAAGCATCTTATTCTGTACATGGCGACAATGACGACGAAGTAACAGACGCCTTCGGTTCGGGGTTGAACCTCTTCTTGGAGGGGGAGAATGATGCAGTGCGTGAGTTAATAGCCTTTCTGGACACTCACGATCGCATGTTCCAGCAAGAAATAAAGGAAGTCAAATACTTAATTTATTTAAAGTTTCAGCCCATTAAGTTATTTTTATTTTTATGTTATTTGGCTTTTGCATGGGCCTTTGCTAGGGTTTGTTTTTTAAGACTATTTATATTCGACTCTTTGAGATCGTTAAAGGTTGCTGAATTTGATATTGAATAATAACTTTGAGACGTCGCCTAGTATACGTAGTATCAAGGCATTCATCTCTTTCGTTTCGTTAATCTACCGCTACGTTAGTTAGATTTCATGAAGAGGTACTATTTTTCCAATAATTTATTTTTTCTATATTTAATTTTTATGTAGATTTTATATATTATAAAAAAATATTAATTAAATCAATTTTTTATGAAAATGGTTGAGAAAATATTTGAACTGATTTTGTGACGTTCATCATACATAATAAAAAATGTTTTAATTTTACATATATTTTAACTATAATTTTGAGTATAAAATTTAAAGAAAATTTTAACTGAAAATAAGTGCAAAATACATTGTATATAAAGTCATAGATATTCTTTTCCAAAGAGTGAAATTGATGAACGCAATAACTACAATCATCAAAATGCTAGATAAATCTAATAAATAAATTCTACAGGTCAGTCTCCTATATTATGAAGACAAAGTATATAGTGAAAATGGTTCATACATAAACCATTGAAAGGTATTGGTTGTTTTTAATAAAGAGTGTTAGTTATTACTACTGAAAGAGTATTAGTTGTTTTCACTGAAGAGTATTAGTTGTTTACTAAAAATAAACTAAGACTCTTCAATAATGACAACTAATACTCTTCAATGAAAACAACTAATACTCTTTAGTGAAAACAAGTAATACCCTTCAATGATTCATATATGAAATAATTTCACTCTATACATACTCTATATGAATAGTTTAACTCTTTCGTATTGCGTAGATTATTATAATATACTTTTAAAATGTACAATTAGGTAGAAAAAAATAATGAAATAATTAATATAATTTTATTAAATATTTTCATGTGTCAAAATATTATTTGAAAATACTAAATTTATTAATATTTTTAACATTGATATACGTGATATTAAAAAAAGTATATATGTATACATAGAGATCTTATGATTAATTGTATCAATTTATTTCTAATAACTTTGGCGTGCAGATGATGGAAAAAAATTAATTAGAGGTTAAAAATGCATAGTTATTTTATTAATTAAAATAATATTTTGAGACAAAGTTAAAACATGACAGTATATATATATATATATACACTAGACGTAAACCACCGCAAAATTCACGGATTGGAAGAAGAATTACATGTATAATAAATAATTAGATGTAAATAATTTTTTTAATTATTTTTTTATGAATGTGAATATAATAATAAATAAATGTACATCAATATAATGTATAAGATTTTTTTAATGAATGTAATGTATAAAAGAAAAGTTGAATGATAAAAACGTAATTTTAATATCTTATTAGAGAGACCAAAAATATCTTGAAATATACAATTTAAATCTAGAAAAATTGTAATATTTAATTGCTGAAAATACGTATTTTGTAGTGATTTCAACAATTATGCTATACGGAAAAATTAAATTAGTATATTTCAATATTAAGGGCATGTTCAGACTTAGGAATAATTAATTTAAGTTTGTTGTAAATAAGTGCGTAAAATAAAGACGAGATTTGTTCACCCAGTTCGTCGGGAACGACTACGTCTAGGGGCGAGCCAAGCCAGGAGTTTCATTAATGTTCTTGTGTATGAGTAATTACAATTATGAGTACAATAATCTATTTATAAGAATAAAACCATAGTCTAAGATATGAAGCCCATTGGGTTATTGGTCAATTAGTAATGTCCATATCAAATCTTCTGGATTTGAAATAATAGATCTTCTAGATTTACAACACTCCCCCTTGGACATTACGACATAACATAAATGTCTTGTCATAAAAACTCCACGTGCTAGGTATCGGCCAAATAATAAGTTAGGGAGGAATGTAATCGATCTTCTAGATCAAATCTTCTATATTCATTTCGGGGTTACCACTCCCCCTGAAGACAACAACCCTTTGAGTCTTTGCATCACAATACCACGAACGTACTTTTCAAAAGTAGACGTAGGTAAGGACTTAGTAAACAGATCTGCTAGATTGTTACTAGATTGCACATTTTGAATGGTAATCACGTCACTCTTCTGGAGTTTGTATGGGTAGAAAAACTTAGGTGAGATAAGTTCCATCAGGTTTCCCTTGACGTACCCATTACTCATTTGTGTGATGCAAGGTGGCGTTGTCTTCAAATATAACGGTGGGAGGTGTATCGCCTTTAGCGATACCACACGAGTCACCAATGTGTTTTACCAAGGACCTTAACCAAATACATTCTCGTGCGGCTTCAAATAAAGCTATTATCTTTGAGTGGTTTGAAGACGTGGTAACCATGGTTTGTTTAACCGATCTCCATGAGATCGCGGTACCACCACAGAGAAAAACATAACCAGTCTGGGATATGGCGTTGTGGGCATCAGACAAATAGTCAGCATCCGCATAACCTACTAAGGTTTTGTCTTGGTTCTTACGGTAAAACAGTCCAAGATCTTGAGACCCTTGGAGGTACCGTAGAACATGCTTAACACCGTTCCAATGTCTCCTTGTAGGAGAAGCGCTATGTCTCGCAACTAAATTGACAGCAAATGCAATATCCGGCCGAGTGCAAGTTGCGAGATAGAGCAATGCTCCAACAGCACTAAGATAAGGAACTTCTGGCCCCAGAATTTCTTCTGAATCTTCTCTTGGTCTAAATGGGTCCTTATCCACTTCGAGGGATCGAACAACCATAGGGGTGCTAAGTGGATAAGATTTATCCATGTGAAATCTCTCCAATACCTTCTTCACGTAGGTCGACTGATGTATAAGAATTCCTTCTGGGAGATTGTCGGTCTGCAGGCCGAGGCAGTACTTGGTTTTACCCAAGATTTTTATTTTGAATTCAGCTTTCAAGATTGAACTGGCTTCTTCAATCTCTTTGCATGATCCGATTATGTTTAGGTCATCAACATAAACGGATATGATGCAAAAACTATTTTGCGATTTCTTCGTGAATACGCATGGGAAAGCTTTATCGAATGTGTATTCCTTCTTCTGGAGGAACTCACTAAGTCGGTTGTACCACATGAGGCCCGATTGCTTCAGGCCGTACAATGACTTCTGCAGTTTTATGCTATACAAACTGCAATTTTCACCATCCCTTATCTGAGGAATGTCAAATCCATCGGGGATTTTCATATAAATGTCGGCATCTAGTGATCCGTATAAGTATGTGGTTACTACGTCCATCAATCTCATTTGGAGATTCAATTTAACTGCCAAAGATATCAAGTAGCGGAACTTTATTGGGTCCATGACGGGAGAATAGGTTTGATCGAAATCGATCCCGGGTCTCTGCGAAAACCCTTGAGCTACAAGCCTCGCTTTATACCTCTCCATAGTATTGTTCTCATTTTATTTTCGTACAAAAACCCATTTATATCCTACAGGGATAGCGCGTGCGGGTGTACGAACGAAAGAGTCAAATACTTATCTTTTGTTAAGTGATGCGAGCTCTACTTCAATTGCCTCCTTCCATTTAACCCAATCGGAGTGCTGATTAGGCGTGAAATTGTCATTAATCGGCACTCGAAATACCCTTATATTGATTGATTTATATGAGTATTTAGAGCCATTTGAGTATCATTTTCATAAACTAATGAATTTATCTCTTTGATGATCATAGATAGATAGAGGGCGAAAATAGGAGTTCGTAGGACTTTGAATCGGCCAAAACAGACTCCCGGTTGAGGAGATATGAAGATTTTACGTACGAGTGTATAGCTGCTGAAAAGTGCTCGAGCGAGAGCACTCGAGCGCCTCCGCTCGACCACCTGCTCCGCTCGACCAACACGCTCGAGCGCCTCCGCTCGAGCTCAACCAGCTCGAGCGCCCCAATCTTCAAGAAAGTTTTGCTTGCTCGACCACAACCCCTCGAGCGCGTCCGCTCGACCATCCGTTCCGTTCGACCACTTAGCTCGAGCGTGTCCGCTCGAGCAGGCCAGCTCGAGCGCCTCCGAGAGTAAACTTCAAGATTCGTTTTTCCAGCCCATGAGATCCCAATTCGGCCCGATGCTTATATATATATTCCTTCCGAATACGTTTTTGGGGATCCATCCACGAACCAACACAGAAGACATCACTTTTAGACTTAGTTTTTAGAGAGAGAAGGAGAAGAAGGAACGAGCAAGCTTTACTTTTACGTTTTCGAGGTTTTCTTTACGAATTCAGAGCACAGTTTCGATTTTTAGTTTTGTTTCTTTAGACCTTTGATCTTGAACACTTTGAGACTTTATTTTATATATTTAATTTCAGTTCCTAGCATCTATTCCTTTAAACCCTAGTTTATGTTTAATAATTTCTTCGTTATAATCATCATGTTTATGTTCGTTACTTCGTCAATTACTTTTGTTTACGTAAAACCCATGTCTAGCTAAAACCCTTGCATGCTTGGGGTAGGATGAACTAGTAGAAGTAGGTTGTGGGTATGTAATTAAGGTAACTCGTGACGTTAGGTTTTAATTCTCTTAATTAATGAATTCTTAAAATTAATCTTAACTTTACTTTTGAATTTTGTACGAACGTGTTAGGGAGAGGACGACCGCATCACTCTTTAACAACTAGTAGACTTAACTAGAGGGTTTAGAAATGGTTAATTCATCTACCAGTTTAGCGAAGGAGGATGACCGCATCACCTTAGTTAAATTAGGGTCTCATTAATTAAGCACAATCTATTAAATTGTTAGTGGATTAGTGAAGTCGAGTGCTAGGGTAAAGTATTAGGGTTTAGAATCTTGAGCTTTCATCTTACATTCTTTTACTTAGGTTATTTCTTGCGCGTCACGGTTATTTTGATTATGTACCTGCTCCGTTAGTATACGTAGGGATTCCTATCCTAAGCATCACCATCTCTTATCTGAAAAACACACCGTAGATACTTAGTTTAGTTTTCCTTTTGCATTCGTAGAGTAATTTTGTTTAGATTATTTTCTCTTTTAAAAATACAAAAACATTTCACTCATATTAATTACGACGTGTAGATCTTCAGGGACCTATTTGCATACACACTTTCCCTTGGGTTCGATAATACTTGGTCCCTATACTTGCCCATACTACAGTGAACCCGTTCTCTTGCGGGGTAACTACTAGTAGAAGCTAGTATATTTGCTTCAAGTCAATGGCGCCGTTGCCGGGGATGGCGTTGTATGTCTTTTGAATAGGACTTGTAGATAGCTTAGTAGTTAGTAGTGAGTGCTTTATTTTCTATTTTATTTTTATTTTTATTCATCCGGCAGTTTCGTTTTGATCCTTCTGCTAGTGTGTCAGGTATATGAAAACACGCTCACAAGGTAATACGAGCGAAGAGAGAATACCGTTGGACCCTGAGACGATAGCTAGAAGGAACCGAGCTTTCTTGAGGAGAATAAACACTATCGGAGGAGGAAAAGAACCAATGGACATTACTAATGAGTTGGATGATGTCGAGAATGAGTTCAATCAGACATTGAACCGGGTTGACGGCACTGATGGCAATACCAGTAAGAATCAAGATCCGTCAGGAGAAAGCTAGAGCCAAAACCCGGGTATTCAGAATCAAAACAGTCCAGCTAATAACATTGTTCAAAACCCTCATAACAACCCTGCTTACCCATATCCTAACTTACCACAAAACAACTTACCTTACCCACCTTACCCATACCCATCTTATCCGTATCCACCATACCCGTATCCTCCACCTCCTGTTTACAACCAACCACCAGCTTATCAACCACCACCACCCCAACAAGTACCAGTACCACCTGCTAATCCGCAACACGTTCCTCAGAACGCAGATCAGAATATGGCTATTCGAGGAAGGTTTGCAGCGCAGCCATAACGGTACTATGATGGAGTGGCATTACCTCCAGTAGAGGCAAATAACTTCTCGATTTCCCCGGAAATTCTAAAGCTACTTACCGAGAACCAGTTCAGGGGGTGATCGGGAAGGAGAATCCTCATACTCATCTGAGAAGTTTTCTAATGATAGCCTCCACTTTCAATTACAATGGTATGTCTGAAGATGCCAAGAGGCTTAGGTTGTTCCCATTCTCATTGACGGGAATAGCTAAAGAGTGGTACGATAATACGCTTTCACGGGGAGGTATTACCACTTGGGCCGAGCTCGAGCATCTGTTCCTCGAGCGATTCTACCCTCCATCTAGAATGATCAAAGCAAGGATTGAGATCTCTTCCTTCTGCCAGAAGCAAGGAGAGGACCTACGTCAAGTGTGGGAGATATACTCAAACATGTTGATAGAGTGCCCGCAGCACAGCCACCTCAAAATCAATGGAGGAACACACAAGGGTACCAAGGAGGCCACCAGCTTCCTCAGAACCAATTGAGGAAGAACGAGAATTTTTCATATGCTAACCCAAAGGCGGGTATTACAGTTCCTCCAGGTATTGATCCAGGTTCTAAACCTCCGGGTGGAGAAGGCGGTGCCTCAACTGAGGAGATGTTGAGAGCTATCCTTCAGAAGGTGGAGGAAAGAAGCAATGGTTTATCATCTTTGGAGTACGATGTGAAAGATCTGCATAAGAAAGTTGATCAGCGTGATCAAGACCTCCAGAAGAGAGATGTAGAGTTGAATCAAATTCAGCAAGAGAACAACCGAAGGTTCACTTCTATAGAGTTCCAGATGAGCCAGATTGCCAAGTCATTGAATAGAGAGCCTGGAAAATACCCTTCAATGCCTGAGGGTAATCCTAAAGAGCATTGTAAGGCTATCCAGCTTAGAAGTGGGACAAATTATGAAGGTCCCCAGATGCCTGCTGATTCTGAGACGCCCCAAGGAGATCTTGAGATAGAGGGGAAAGAACATAAGAAAGATGGAGATGAGAGTGGGAAGGTAGGAGTTGAGAAGAAGGTTGAGGGAGAAAGCACTCAAGCGAGCAAAGAGCTTGAAGGGGAAGACATTGAGAAGGTTGAGAGAGTTCCTAAGTGGAAGAAGGCAAAGGAAGCAAGGGAGAAAGTGAAAGAGACCGAGAGAGATGAATGGGGGGTACCCAAATCTGTGATACCCGTCCCATATCCACAACGCTTCATGAAAAAGAAGCTTGATGAGAAATACGCTAAATTCCTTGATGTGTTTAAACAATTGCATATTAACATTTCTTTTTACGATGCTTTGGAATAGATGCCCAACTATGCAAAGTTTCTGAAGGATTTGATCGCGAAAAGACGGCGAGTGGATGGGCCGAAGTTGGTGCAGTTGAACCATGAGGTGAGTGCATTAGTGAACAAGGCGCTTCCTCCAAAGCTGAAGGATCCCGGGAGTTTCACCATCTTATGTGACATTGGGAATGAGATCAAGAAGGGAGCGTTGTGCGACCTCGGAGCGAGCATTAATTTGATGTCGTTGTCGCTTTTCAAGAAGTTGGAAGGTGGAGAACTTCAGCCCACAATGATGACGCTTCAACTAGCCGATCGGTCTATTACTCGACCTCAAGGTGTGGTTGAAGACGTCCTCGTGAAAGTTGGAGATCACATATTTCCAGCCGACTTTGTAGTCCTAGAGATGGAGGAAGATGAGCATGTGCCCATGATCTTGGGAAGACCATTCTTAGCAACTATGGGGATGGTGCTAGACGTGGCAAATGGGAAGATTACGTTGAAAGTTGATGATCAAGAAGTGAAGATTTCCCTGTATGAGGCCATGAAATTCCCCGAAGGAGGATGAGAGTTTGTATTGCATGGATGTCGTTGATCCTCGTGTTGAAGACACACCTTGTTGGGACATTGTCAGTTTTGATTAAGATCCCAAAGCCCCTGAAAAGATGTTTGCCTTAATCTGTCTTTGTCAGGCTAGTCTTGGTTAGGGTTAGTACTTAGTCATTTTACAATTTACAGGTACTCAGTGAGAGGAGAACTCACTGGAGACAATCAAGACTCAGAGCCTGAAGACGAAGAGCACCATCCTGAACTTATGGCAGTCCTCTAAGCTGGCTGAGTAAGTGTCAGTGATGAAGAGTATGACCCTGAAGTCACTACTAACTCAGTCCTGAAGGGAACAGGATGTCACTGAGTTAATGGGAAGACTTGGAGTAGAGCCAAGCAATGCAAAAGGAATTTCAGCGTCAGGACAAGACCGGTGAGCTCAAGACAAAATGAACTTAATATGACAAGCCTGAAGCTCAGGAATAAGTTCTGACATTCTCACCAACCTGATGACGTGGACCAATCCGAGGAGGACACGCACGTACGGAATCTGACATGAAGACTGAATTCAGACTGCATATTCAACGGGCAAGCATTTAATGTACATTTAATGCAAATACCAAACCCATGCAAGGCCGGCTGCTGCATAAAGATATGTCCGTTTGAAGCCACTCTACATAGATGACTAGAAGGCTATCTCTCCAACGGATAGTTATTCAAATCACCTATAAATACAGAAGGCCTTGAACCCATTCAAGGTAACGGGAAATTTCCAAGCCAGAAATTACTCAAACTCTCAAGCAATCAAAGCATTCAGCCTTTAAGAGAAGCACTCGAAAACATTAAAATTTCCCAAGTGTTTCTTAGCAACTGAGAGTTATTCTGTATTCCAAGAGCTAATTATCTTAAGCTTAGAGAGATTATCCAATCCTTAGCATAGCTTTGTCTTGTAAGGATAATCTCAACTTAGTTGGAATCCAAACTGAAACCAAAACCCTAAGATAGGCTTGTTGGGAGTAAGTCAGTTAGTGTGTTAGTAAGTGGAGTTTGTATAGATCAGTGAGGTTAGCTGGTCTTGGTGCACCTTGGCACGTTAAAAACAAGAATCCCAAGGAGTGGATTTCCTGTTAAATCAGGCCGTGGACGTAGGAGCTTGAGACTCTGAACCACGTTAAACTCCTTGTGTTGTCAGGGAAGAGCACGAAGAGGGTGAAGATAGTGCTGTCAGGGAAGAGCACGAAGTCTGGGACTGAGTCTGATCCCAAGAAGGCCGGGTCTGAGGCTGAGGGAACTGACGATGACGTCAGAAAGGAGGGTGCTCAGGGAGAGAGACCCCTGAAGAGACTTAGGAAGGGAATAAAGAAGTCCCCTGCTAAGAGGCTTCCTGAGCTGAGTGAGAGGGAGAAGTCAAGCTCTCCTGGAGCCTCTGACTTAGAAGAAGTGAGAAAGACTGTCGAGACGGCTGAGTCGTTGCAGCCTGAGACAGCACCCACTCAAACACCCCCACATCCTGAAACCCAAACACCTTCCATCCCTGACCCCACACCTCAGACTCCCCAACCCCCCCAACCTTCACAAACAGATCAGCCTACTGAGTCAGCGCCCTCAACCTCAAACACAAATGAGTCTGACCAGTTAGCCGAGCCAAATTTTCCAAACCCCTCAGATTTTCCCTCATACCCCAATCCTAAAGACTGTCCCAAATCTATTTCAGCTGAAGAGGAGGAGTTCCTTGAAATAGAGGAGGAGGAGTTGGATGAGCACATGGCAGGAGGTATACTGGAAAACACCCTCAGTGGGAACGCCATGGAATGGGCAGGGAAGTGCTGGCCTGGGCTATACAAGTATACTGAGTTGCTGGCATATGTGATTGAGCTCAAGGTTTGGTTGGACTTCAAACAATCAAACATGCAGGAGCAACATATGCTGGTGGATGCTCGTGGCTGGGAGCATTGGGAGATGGAAGAGGCCAAGATTTGCTCCTTCTTTGGACTGACTAGCTGGCTTCAACTCTTAAACTTTGACAACCTGAAGCAGTTAGTGAGTGAAATGATGTCCAAGAGCAAGGCTGACCTCCTTTCTGAGGACGGGAAGGATGGTGACGAGGAGGATGATGAAGCTCAAGGTGGAGCTATGGAGAAGGCAGTGGAGGAGACTGCGAGAGAAGTTGATGAGATGAACTCTGAGCCTCAGGCTCAGGGGGAAGGTGATAAGAACACTGGTGCCATGGGTGGACCAGTGGCTGAGGATGTTGTGAACATCTCAGCTGCCAATGAGACATCTGTCAATGAAGGGATTCCCTGCCCTGAGACACGAGAGGAAGATGTTGAGGCATTCGAGGAGACTCTCAGTTCCGAGGGACTTGCTCCCAAGGTTCAAGTTAGCTTAGCTGAGCCTGAGGAGGCGGCTATGACTACTTCACAACTGCCTTCAGTGCACCTTGAAGAAGGGACTGATGCTGCAGGGGCTGACAAGGGAAAGCAGTCAATCACTAAGGCGGCCGTTGATGATGAGGATGTGATCATAACCGGGGTCGGACGTGCTGAATTCACCAGCATAGTGGAGGTCAAGCAGGAGAAAACCTTAGAAAATCTAGCTGAACTTCAGGAGGAAGTGATGAAGCTACGAGCTGAGAAAGAAGAACACTCCAAGGCCCTGGCGAAGCACATCAGGTGGACGAAGTCAGCTTACAACACCCTTGCTAACAGGGAGCTGATCTTGTTAAAGAAAACGATGACTGACACGGCCAAGTCAGTGAGGAATGAGAGAAAGCGCACCAAGAAGATGCTTAGGAATACTCTCAAAAAGCTTGAAGAGAGGGACGCGATCAGGGACGAGAAGTTAAATCAGGCAGTGGACAGGCTTGCAGTTCAGACTGGAGCTATTGTCACTCAGGCCTTGAAGAAATCAGCGTCCAAATTGGAGCTGGAGTCAGGGAAGCTGGATCGCACTTCTCAGTCAGTGGTGGACGTTCTGACAAAGGCCACTGAGGAGTCTGCAAAGATACTAACTGAGGCCAGCAGAGTCAGCGGTGAGTCCTTGAAGGTGGAGGAAAGGATCACCAAGGCTGAACAAAGTCTCCAACTCTCTATGGAGGTCTTTGAGAAGAAAGTCAATGCTGCCATCAGTTCCGTTTCTTTTGCAGGGACTGGAATTTCAATGGGAGTTGAGTTATTGAAGGAGGGAATTAACGATGTCCATTCCCTAGCCTCCTTCGTAATCAACAGCGGATCTGACGCATTCCCATTTGAGGCAAATGATGATGCCAAAAAGGGGAAAAAGAAGAAAAGATCCCGCCCTGAGGCATCTGAGGCAGTTAACCAAGGAGAGACCGTTCTAGCTGATCCTGAAGCCAATCCTGAAGGGAACATTCTAAGGGTGAGGAAGTCAGCTAGGTTAGCAGCGGTGGAGAAGGAAGGAGAACAAATTGTTGCCAAGCTGAGGGAGGAGGCAACAAAGGCAATGGCTAATGAACCTTCCAAGCAACAACCTGAGCCAATTCAGAGATCATCTCCCATGAGCTCAAGGAAGAATCCAATCACTTATTCAGGTGAGTTGGTTGCTGAGCTATGTGCTGAGGCGTGGGGGAATCAATGTGAAAAATCTGAGGCTATGCGCAGAGCTGAAATCGCTCAGAAGGAGAAGATGCACATCTTTGAGAAGAAGGTTGAGAAGCTGACTGACATCAATGAGCTTCAACAACGAGAACTAGATGATGCAGTGATCAGCTTGCTAAGGAGGAAGAAGGCGAAGCCTGAGCCAAGAAAGTACAGAAAGAAGCCAACAGTTAGGAAATCAACAATTCTTCAAGTCAGTAGGCCAGAATCAGGAGCAAGGGAAGCTTTTGTTGATGAGTTCGTCTCAGAAACATTGAAGGAGTTTTGGACTGATGCAAGGGATGAATTTGTCAGGCTATGGTTTGTTGTGAAGAAGTGGGGCGACACTGACGATATCGATGCCTACTTCACTGACTACATGATGGACAATCATCCTGAGCTTTTCCAGAAGATCTTGGAGGAGGCTGAGGCAGCTCAAGTTCAAGTGAAGGCTCCTGAGTTCACCATTCGAGCTCCTCCCTTGGTTCCTGGAACTCGAAAGCATGATACAAAGGCCATAATGATGGAAGTCTTGAAGATAGCCAGAGCTGAAGGGTACGTGAACCAACCTGGAAGACTTGACGAGCTGAAGGCAAGAGTTTATGCAGGATATGGACTCAAGCCTGAAATGAGATTAGTCTAGGTGTTCACAGGCTTCTTTGTAATAGATTAGATTCATTGTAATCATTCCCACATCAATCAATGAAATCTATTACTTTTGCCCACAGACAAAAACTCATTGTCTTTTTGGCTTATTGTTTAAATTCTGTATTTTATCAAGAATTGCTCTAACACTGACTTATCTTATAGATAGGTTTATCTTATTTCCTCTAAGTGTCCTGAGGATCTTTTCAGTGTTTTGGCATCATCAAAAAGGGGGAAATTGTTGGGACATTGTCAGTTTTGATTAAGATCCCAAAGCCCCTGAAAAGATGTTTGCCTTAATCTGTCTTTGTCAGGCTAGTCTTGGTTAGGGTTAGTACTTAGTCATTTTACAATTTACAGGTACTCAGTGAGAGGAGAACTCACTGGAGACAATCAAGACTCAGAGCCTGAAGACGAAGAGCACCATCCTGAACTTATGGCAGTCCTCTAAGCTGGCTGAGTAAGTGTCAGTGATGAAGAGTATGACCCTGAGGTCACTACTAACTCAGTCCTGAAGGGAACAGGATGTCACTGAGTTAATGGGAAGACTTGGAGTAGAGCCAAGCAATGCAAAAGGAATTTCAGCGTCAGGACAAGACCGGTGAGCTCAAGACAAAATGAACTTAATATGACAAGCCTGAAGCTCAGGAATAAGTTCTGACATTCTCACCAACCTGATGACGTGGACCAATCCGAGGAGGACACGTACATACGGAATCTGACATGAAGACTGAATTCAGACTGCATATTCAACGGGCAAGCATTTAATGTGCATTTAATGCAAATACCAAACCCATGCAAGGGCGACTGCTGCATAAAGATATGTCCGTTTGAAGCCACTCTACATAGATGACTAGAAGGCTATCTCTCCAACGGATAGTTATTCAAATCACCTATAAATACAGAAGACCTTGAACCCATTCAAGGTAACGGGAAATTTCCAAGCCAGAAATTACTCAAACTCTCAAGCAATCAAAGCATTCAGCCTTTAAGAGAAGCACTCGAAAACATTCAAATTTCCCAAGTGTTTCTTAGCAACTGAGAGTTATTCTGTATTCCAAGAGCTAAATAGACTTATCTTAAGCTTAGAGAGATTATCCAATCCTTAGCATAGCTTTGTCTTGTAAGGATAATCTCAACTTAGTTGGAATCCAAACTGAAACCAAAACCCTAAGATAGGCTTGTTGGGAGTAATTCAGTTAGTGTGTTAGTAAGTGGAGTTTGTATAGATCAGTGAGGTTAGCTGGTCTTGGTGCACCTTGGCACGTTAAAAACAAGAATCCCAAGGAGTGGATTTCCTGTTAAATCAGGCCGTGGACGTAGGAGCTTGAGACTCTGAACCACGTTAAACTCCTTGTGTTCTTACTGCTTTGATATTGTGCATATTTGCCATATTACTTGTTCATTCATTGCATTCAAAGTTTATCAGGTCTGAATCAATCAGGTTGATCGTCAAAAGAACACTGCCCTACTAAACACTATTCAGAATTGAGTTAAACAAGGTTTTCAGAAAGCAAACTAAACAAGACTTTAAACACTCAGGGCTCAAACATTTCCGCACTGAACTTAAACTGATAGTCAGCCAACTGACCCGCACCAAGTGTAGTCAGTAGGTATATTATCAGCTCCTAGTTCTTTACCACTCTGAGCAAAGGGGACTCAGTCAGTTTTAAGGTTGAAAAATTGGTATACGTGTATTCCCCCCCCCATACACGTATTCCTCAGTCTTGTACCGGGACCAACACACCTCCTATCCCTAATCTTTCTTTTAGTCATTATTTTGATGATACTTCACTTGATAATTTAACCCAAGAGCATTATGATCTGATTTATTTTGATAGGGATAAAGAGAAGAAATTGAAGGATGAAGAAGTGAAAAAGGTGGACGTGGTCCAATTGGAAGGGAAAGGAGGAGTTAAGAAGAAAAAGTTCAAGCGCAAGAAATTGTTTAGTAAGACTCCTCCAGATAAAGGTGAGAAGGAGTTGAGACCCATACCACTTGGGGATGAGAAGGAAGCAAAGGAGCTCATGATGGAGGGGCATCAAGGAAAGGAAGTCAACCACCACTCTTATGAGAGTAAGGGAGGTAAATTTGAGTATGATGTCCCATAAGCTCCTATGAGCTTGGTCCGGTATGAGGACCTTAAAAATAGCGCTGCGTGGGAGGCAACCCAATTTTATTTGTTTTTAGTGTTTTATTATGTTATTAGGTTGTTATTGAATCGTAAGTTTTAACCTGGTACTTGAGAGTTTCATTTTGTAGGCTTGTCTCGAAGGAGTGCCAAAGAAGTGGAGATTGAAGGAACTCAATCAAGGGAATGTGCAACGTTGTTGAGAGAAACTAAATTGTTTGGTTGAGGTAACCCACAACCCCAAACTTAGACCTCTTCGCAAGGTCGAAGTTTGGGGGGTGGAGTTTTTTTATGTTTTTTGTTACATTTCACCTGAGCACCCCTTATCTTTGAGTGTGTTTGGTTATTTGGTGCCTTGAGATGCTCCTTGGGGTGATTTTGATTTGATTCGCTATTGCATATTTCATTCCTATCAATCATCTTATGCTTGTTGATTGCTATCTTTGAGTGTGAGTATGAGTTGGTGATTTGTGGGTTTGAGTTAGGAACTATATTGTGTGAGTGTTTGAGTTAGAGTGGATTTGAGAGAGAACTAGTATGCTTATGAGTCTTCTTTTTTAGTATTTGTGTGATGAAAGGGAGAATTCACTAGGACTAGCATGGATGTGAAAGCTGTGAGATTTGAGCCTTATGAGATTTTGATACATGATTTGATCTCTTCGTTTGTGAGTGGATCGTCACCTTAGAGGATGCTAGAACTTGTGTGTGCTCTTGCTTCTTGATTGTGTCTAGTTTGATATGCCGAATGTGATCTTAGGCCATCTTTGATTTGATTGAGTCACTTAGCCAAGATTTTCCTTACCATTGATATTTATCCCTCGTTAGCCCCTTTGAGCCTTAAGCCTATTTTCTTTGCTAGCACATTTGAACACTATTCCAAGTTCCTAAGCCTTTTGTCCCAATTTGAGTGGAGAATAGGAAAAGTGTGAATGTGAAGGGATTGAATTGAGTTGAAAAAGGGAAATGTTGTTTGTTGAGTGAATATGAGAAGAAGGTATGATGAAGTTTTGAGTTGTGGGAAAAAGAAAAAAATTGAGAATGAGCAAAAAAGGAAAAAATGAGCTCATGTGTTTGTGCGAAAAAGAGAAAAAATAAAAAGTGATTGAAAAAAAAAGTGAAAGGACTTAGAAAGAAAAAAAAAATTGAAGTGTTGAGAGGAATTGGAATCGAAAGTGTGTTGATTGAAAAATGTTTGAAGTATTCTGTTCCTAATCTCGAAGTACTGAAGTTTAATTTTCTATTCTCCATTCACTTGAGTCACTTACCATATTGTTATCCCACCTGTCCAAAGAGCTTACATTACAACCTTGAGAAAAGTCATTTTTGATTCGGCATTGATTTCTAGAGTATGGTAGGAGTTAAGAGTGCTTACAAGCCTATGGCTGCCAATAGGTGTGATTGATTGTTTGAGTGAGTCCATTTATCATTGATATACACTTGTGAGGGAGTGAAACACAACGTAGAGTGCACATCCATGTTTGATTTTGGTGATTCTCGCTGTTGTTGCATGCGTATGATGAGGGAAGATGAGTGAGTATACTTGCGATTGATCTTTGAAGCTCGAATTCATTTGCTTGCACGATTTGATTCGTTGACTCATTCCTAACAATTTCACTTGACTTATTAATTCATTTCTTGAGGACAAGCAATATGGTAAGTTTGGGGGGGTTGATTAGGCGTGAAATTGTCATGATTCGTCACTCAAAATGCCCTTGTTTTGATTGATTTATATGAGTATTTAGAGTCATTTGAGTATTGTTGGGACATTGTCAGTTTTGATTAAGATCCCAAAGCCCCTGAAAAGATGTTTGCCTTAATCTGTCTTTGTCAGGCTAGTCTTGGTTAGGGTTAGTACTTAGTCATTTTTACAATTTACAGGTACTCAGTGAAAGGAGAACTCACTGGAGACAATCAAGACTCAGAGCCTGAAGACGAAGAGCACCATCCTGAACTTATGGCAGTCCTCTAAGCTGGCTGAGTAAGTGTCAGTAATGAAGAGTATGACCCTGAGGTCACTACTAACTCAGTCCTGAAGGGAACAGGATGTCACTGAGTTAATGGGAAGACTTGGAGTAGAGCCAAGCAATGCAAAAGGAATTTCAGCGTCAGGACAAGACCGGTGAGCTCAAGACAAAATGAACTTAATAAGACAAGCCTGAAGCTCAGAGATAAGTTCTGACATTCTCACCAACCTGATGGCGTGGACCAATCCGAGGAGGACACGCACGTACGGAACCTGACATGAAGACTGAATTCAGACTGCATATTCAACGGGCAAGCATTTAATGTGCATTTAATGCAAATACCAAATCCATGCAAGGACGGCTGCTGCATGAAGATATGTCCGTTTGAAGCCACTCTACATAGATGACTAGAAGGCTATCTCTCCAACGGATAGTTTTCTAAATCTCCTATAAATACAGAAGACCTTGAACCCATTCAAGGTTACGGGAAATTTCCAAGCCAGAAATTACTCAAACTCTCAAGCAATCAAAGCATTCAGTCTTTAAGAGAAGCACTCGAAAACATTCAAATTTCCCAAGTGTTTCTTAGCAACTGAGAGTTATTCTGTAATCCAAGAGCTAAATAGAATTATCTTAAGCTTAGAGAGATTATCCAATCCTTAGCATAGCTTTGTCTTGTAAGGATAATCTCAACTTAGTTGGAATTCAAACTGAAACCAAAACCCTAAGATAGGCTTGTTGGGAGTAAGTCAGTTAGTGTGTTAGTAAGTGGAGTTTGTATAGATCAGTGAGGTTAGCTGGTCTTGGTGCACCTTGGCACGTTAAAAACAAGAATCGCTTGAGTGGATTTCCTGTTAAATCAGGCTGTGGACGTAGGAGCTTGAGAATCTGAACCACGTTAAACTCCTTGTGTTCTTACTGCTTTGATATTGTGCATATTTGCCATATTACTTGTTCATTCATTGCATTCAAAGTTTATCAGGTCTGAATCAATCAGGCTGATTGTCAAAAGAGCACTGCCCTACTAAACACTATTCAGAACTGAGTTAAACAAGGTTTTCTGAAAGCAAACTAAACAAGACTAGAGGCACATCTAGATGCCATCCATTGGAAGTTCAGATTAGAGGCACATCTAGATGGAATTCTCTGTATCTAACTTTGTCTATTGGAAGTTCAGATTAGAGGCACATCTAGATGCCATCCATGACCAGATGCCGCGTGTACTCAGGGAAGGACCGATCAAGATCACTATTCCTAACGTCAGAGGACTGGGATATGATGACCTTGCGATTGGCGTGCAGGTTCCTAAAGAAAGGAAAGACATGACCAACGATGAAATCAAGATGGTGGGGCTTGACAACGTCGCCAGAAACATCATCTTGCACACGGTGCCTTTCGAAGAGTCAGCCAGGTTGATGAACCTAAAGACGGCAAAGGAGGTTTGGGATGAGCTGACCAGGATGTGCGAGAGGTCAGAAAAGATAAAGGAGAACAAGAGAAATATTGCCATTCAGAAATTCGAAGCGTTCGAGATGCTACCTGACGAGAGCATAGATCAAATGGAGTCTAGATTCATCAAGTTGATGAATGAGTTGGTGATGTTGGACAAGGATGTCCCAAGAAGAGATGTTGCTTCAAAGATCCTGAATGCCCTTCCTGAGAGATGGGACAACAGTGTAATTATGCTTAAGAACACTCAGGATATGAGTAACATAACTTCTGCTTTACTTTTTTCAGAGCTCAAAGCGCTTGAATTCGACCTTAACAAAAGAAAGAAGAAAGTACAGTCAGAAGAGGAAGTGAAGGAGAAAACTCCTGAGAAAAGTGTGGCGTTCAAGGCCAGAACTGAACCTGTTGAGCCCTCATCAAATTCTTCATCAAAGTCACTGATGGAGATGAGCAGGGAAGAACTCGCTGAGGAGTACAGCCTGATGGCCAGACGATTTGACAAGCTCAATTCCAGGTTTGGTCGTTATAAAAAGTTTTATCAAGACTCACGTGACAGGAAACCTGAAGGAACCCACCAAAGCTCGAGGAGGTATGAGGAGCGAAGGAACACTGACCAGAGGAGAGAACGTGGTGATGAAAGGAGATATTCAGAACCAAAGCCTGAATGAAGAGACGAACAGAGACGTACTCGCGATGATAGATATCCAACCAAGGCTGAAAGCTCACCAAGAATCAGGGAACCTGACTCAAGGAGGAACCCTGAACCAAGGAAAGAAAGAGTAAGTGAGCAGGTAGCATGTTACAACTGTAACAAGATTGGTCACTATCAATACGACTGCTCGGAGCTGAGTGCTAGGGAGAGAGAGGAAAGGAGAGCCACGAGGGATCTAAGATCTGCTGATCGGAGAGCAATGGTTGCTGAGGATGCAACAGACTCTGACGGTCCCACTGAAAGGTCTCCTGAACTCTTCTCAGATGACGAATACGATGATGTTTGCCTAATGGCTAGGGATGAGCCTGAGGTAACATCAAATTCTGTTTGTGCTTCTTACACTGGTCAAAATCCTGAGCTTAGCTCAGAGTCAGTTAGAGAAATGAACCTTCAGATCTGTCTTGATCAATTGATGGTTGATTTCTCCAGACTGCAGGAAACTAATGTCTTCTTGGTAGAGGAGAACAAGAAATTGAGTACTGAAGTTCAAAACCTGAATGAACAACTCACTCAGTCTGATCTTAAAGAATCAGCTCAGATTGTGAGACTAACTCAAGAGATTGATATGATCAATTCTGAGCGTCTCCCAAGAGAGAAGATTCTGAAGGAATTGGCTGAGGAAGAGCTGGTCAGGAAGGAAGAACTAAAAGTACTTAAGAGTAAGTTTGATGACCTCTTTACCAGGCATGAAATCCTGAAAAAGAGTGAGGACTCTCTCAAGAAAAAGGTTGCAGCAACGAATAAATCCTCAGTGGCTAGAGAGGAAATAAATAGCAACCAGATACTTGGGAACAAGAAAATGGGACTTGGATATGTTCCTGAGAAATCCTCACAAGGTCAGTCTCATGTTGCTTCAGGGAGTAACACTGAGAGGGTATTTGTTCAGACAGGCCAGAGTGCACCTAAGGTTGTGCTCCAGGCCCGTAAAACTGATAAGGGCAAAGAAACCGTTGACACGGTCAGGGTTGCTCCTAAGGTAGCTAAGCCAAAACCCAAGGGAAAGGCGAAGCAATCTAAGGAAGCCCCTGAGAGCTCAGGCCAAGGAAAACCTCAGCGAAAGCAGAGGAAGACTCAGGCTAAGAGCCCTCAGACTGATTAGCGAGGGTACCATCATGCTTGGCAATACCAACATGGAAGGCCAAACATGATGACACCCCCGTGGTTTTGGCATCCTGAGGCCTTTAACTTTTTTCAATTCCCTCACTTACCTAGGGGGAATAGAAATCAGGGTCCTTATCAAGAACAAGGCCCAAGACCTACTGCACCCAGACCTAGGAAGAACAGGAAGCCAGCCCAAAAGGCACCCACTCAGGCTCCTGCGAAGCCTAAGTCTAACACTCATACACCATCTTCCTCTAAGGCAAAGAAGAAGAAAGTTGTGTATATCGATATTTCAGGGAGACAGATTCACCACTCTGAGGCAATCAGGGTTGTGAAGCAAGTCTGGATCCCGAAGGGTACAACTGACACAATAGGACCCAACACCCAATGGGTACCTAAAGCCTGATTTGCTTGCAGGCAGCTGTGGATCACAACAAGAGGAGAGGAGACTCAATCAAAGCTGTTTGGTACCTAGACAGTGGTTGCTCGAGGCACATGACTGGATTGAAGAGTCTTCTCCAAGAGTATCAAGCTAAAGATGGTCCACAGGTAACCTTTGGTGATAACTCAAAAGGTGTTACTAAAGGTTTTGGTGTTCTAATTATAGGTACAGTCAGAGTGGAAAATGTATCCCTTGTGGAAGGACTGAAGCATAACCTGCTGTTAGTAAGTCAATTCTGTGACAAAGGGTTCAGTGTTGAGTTCTCATCGAATACATGTTCAGTCAAGGACAAATCAACACAAGTGCTTCTATCAGGTATAAGGAAAGGTAACGTTTATCTCGCTGATTGGAGCAGCACTATTCCTAATACCTGTCTTGTTGCTAAAAGCTCTCTAGAGCTCAGTTGGCTATGGCATAAAAGATTAAGCCACCTGAACTTCAAGATTCTTAACAAAATTTCTAGACAGTCACTTGTTGATGGACTACCTAATGAAGTTTTTAGCAAAGATCACGTGTGCAAAGCTTGTCAGGAAGGGAAGCAGGTCAGAGCGTCATTCAAAGAGAAGGCTTCCTACTCCACTGACAGGATACTTCAGCTCTTGCACATGGATCTATTTGGTCCCATAACACCTGTGAGTATGAATGGTAGAAAATATACCCTTGTGGTTATTGATGATTATTCTAGATATACTTGGGTTATTTTCTTGTTGAATAAGAAGGAAACACAGGTGAAGCTCCCAGAGTTGCTCAGGAGACTCAGCAATGAGAAGAATCAGTCCATTACTAAGATCAGATCTGACAAAGGCACTGAATTTATAAATTCATATATTTCTGACTTCTGTAATGAACTTGGTATAGCTCATGAGACTTCTGCAGCTAGAACCCCTCAACAGAATGGTGTCGCTGAAAGGAGGAACAGGACACTGAAGGAAGCTGCAAGGACCATGCTGGCTGAGTCAGGATTTCCCAAGAAATTCTGGGTTGAGGCAATCAACACTGCATGCTACACTCAGAACAGATCCATGCTGAACAAACAACATGCTCAGACCCCATATGAGACATGGAATAAGAGAAAACCTCGTATTTCTTATTTTCATGTATTTGGTTGTAAGTGCTTCATCCTCAACAATGGGAAGACCCAGTTGAAAGCCTTTGATAGCAAATCTGATGAAGGAATATTCTTAGGATATTCTGAAGTTAGTAAAGCTTTCAGGGTTTACAATTGTAGGACCCTTGTTGTGGAAGAATCACCTCATGTTGTCTTTGATGAATCTGCTAATGAGTCTAGGGCAAAGGTGTTGAATCCTGACACTGAGGAGGCACAAGGAGGGTGACAAGGCTGAGCTTGAAGAATCAACCTGATCCCAAGATCAAGACTGTGCCAATTCCTAGATGGGATGATGATGATGATCAGGATGATGAATCGGGTGCCACTCCTAAGGCTAGCACATCAGGGGTTGTTGAGCCTCAGACTGATGAACAGGCTCAACCTGAGGTAAGCACCGTCTATGAAGATGCTGTTGCAGCTGAGACGGTTCCCGAGTCACCTCATCAAGGGGGAATCAATGTCCCTAACATTGAACTTGTCAATCCCTTTGGTATAGACTCAGGATCATTCCCTTCTGTTCAATTTCCTGAATTTTATGAGCATGTAGACACTAACATTGCAGGTACTTCAGGAACAACTCCTGGCAAAAGAACATGGTTAGAAGATCATCCCATGGATCAAATCATTGGTGATCCAACTGAGGGAGTCAGGACCAGACGGTTCCATGGTGAGAGTGCATTTTTCTGTTGCTTTCTCTCTGAGCAAGAGCCTCAGAACATTGAAGAAGCTCTCACTGACTCGAACTGGATCATTGCCATGCAAGAGGAGTTGAATCAGTTCACAAGGAATCAGGTTTGGGAACTGGTAGATAGACCTAGGCATCAGGGTGTGATTGGTACCAAGTGGGTCTTCAAGAACAAGAAGGATGAGAATGGGGTTGTAGTAAGGAACAAGGCTAGACTGGTTGCAAAAGGGTATTGTCAGTCTGAAGGAATAGACTATGATGAGACTTTTGCTCCAGTGGCCAGGTTGGAAACTATCAGGTTGTTCCTTGCATATGCAACATATAAGAAGTTCAAGGTGTATCAAATGGATGTCAAGAGTGCCTTCCTGAATGGTGTACTCAATGAAGAGGTATATGTTGAACAACCTCCCGGGTTTGAGGTTGGAGATAGAGTATACCATTTAAAGAAAGCACTCTATGGACTTAAGCAAGCACCAAGAGCTTGGTATGATACCCTCTCTCAATTCCTGACTGATCATGGGTTCAAGAAGGGAACAGTGGATAGGACATTGTTCAGGATCACTGAAGGTGATGACATTCTCTTGGTCCAGATTTATGTGGATGACATAATCTTTGGATCACCAAATCATCAGCTCTGTGAGAAATTCTCTAAGTTGATGACTGGTAAGTTTGAAATGTCAATGATGGGAGAGATGAACTTCTTCTTAGGATTGCAGGTCAAACAGACTGATCAAGGTATATTCATCAATCAGGCCAAGTATACAAGAGACTTGATTCATAAGTTTGGTGTTCAGAACAGCAATCCAGCAAGGATCCCTATGAACACAAATTGGAAGATGGATCCTGACACTGAAGGGACTTCAGTAAATCAGACTGAGTATCGTGGGCTAATAGGTTCTTTATTGTACCTGACTGCAAGTAGGCCTGACATTACGTTTGCAGTTGGTGTGTGTGCTAGGTATCAGTCTGATCCCAAGAGAAGTCATTTGGAGGCTGCTAAGAGGATACTTAAGTATTTAAAACGGACAGTCAATATGGGACTATGGTATCCTTCAGATGACAACTTAGAACTGACAGGTTATTCAGATGCAGATTATGGAGGTTGTAGGATTGATAGGAAATCAACCTCAGGGACATGTCAGTTTTTGGGAAGTAAGTTGATCTCATGGTTTAGTAAGAAGCGGAATTCAGTGGCTACATCCACAACTGAGGCTGAGTATATGGCTGCAGGTAGTTGTTGTGCTCAGATCTTATGGTTGAGGCAACAGTTGAGGGACTACCAAGTTTTTGCTAATCAGGTTCCAATCTACTGTGACAACAATAGTGCAATAGCAATTACTCAGAACCCAGTGCTTCACACAAGGTGCAAGCATGTGGATATTAGACACCACTTCATTCGAGATCATGTGGAAAAGAAAGATATTAGGATGGAGAAGATTCACACTGACAGGCAAAGAGCTGACATCTTGACTAAGCCTTTGGCTGAAGCAAGGTTTATGGAACTGTCAGTGGAGTTGGGACTCTTAGATCCGGGAGAGCAGTCAGTGTAGGGTTCTAGGGGGAACTCAGGCCAGACTCAACTCAGCGAGGTATCAGGGTGCTACAATGTCTCCCTGACAGGTATGAGTTCTAACCTGACTCCTGTGAATCTCAAGCGTCTCCCTGAGTCTTTCGTCCTTAAAATCTTTATTAAATGCATTCCATTTTCATTAAAAGTGCGTCTTTTCATATTTAAACCCACGCGCACGGAGCATTTAATGCTACAGTTGCTTTTTTATATACGTGTCCGTTTTATATGGAATATGACTGACATGGGGTTTAATTAAAACTGAGATTAATCCTGGCCTCTCATTTCAAAACCGTTCGAATTCAGGGATCAATCTCAACCCCATGTTTGAGCAACTGACTTTGTCTTATCAATCAAGAGTGCCATTTGAGGTTTTTACGCAAACACAACGCACAATCTGCACACTGAGTTTTCTCTTGCTCTACACAGAAATTTCAAAAACCTTTCTTTCAAAAACAATGGCATTCCTTAATTCCAACTGGACAACCGACAAGATCGTCGACATTGTTGAGAAGAAGCTGGTACACATGGAGCAAGTCATCTCCATGGAAGGTATCTGTCTAACGGTTGAGGAAATCAAACCCGTGTTTAAATGGATTTCCGATGCCGGGTTGGAAACATACTTCACCACCCGCCCCATTTCCGTGCTACCAAGAACAGTAGTGGAAGCATATTTGAATATGTTCTTGAGGAAGGGGGAGGTTTTCACGAAAGTGACTGCATTGAAGCCGACGGGAGAAAAGGACGGCAACGGTGAACCTCTTTACGATGCAGAGGTGGTCACGATCAATATCAGGCAGGCAGTGAGGGAAATCTTCAAGCTGCCATTCTCAGGCATCAACCCCAAAACTTACAAGGAGAACTTGGAGGGAGAATTCCATGGGAAATGGACCAAGTCAGGGTCATCGGAGTTCAGGGCCCGTCAGAACAAGAACACTCTGAAGCCTGAGTACAGAGCGCTGGTGGACTTGGTGTCCAAGTTAATAATGGGTGCAACTGGCTCTCACGAGCAGTTGAGTCTGCCCAAGCTGAGGCTCATGGGGGCAATTGCTGATGGAGTGGAAGCGAACTGGGAGCAGTTCTTCCTCGATCAACTCCATCAGGCAGGATTGGACAAGCTCACGCGGGACGAGGAGAAGAAGCACATTTCCGTCAGTGCAATCTTGCCCTTCGGCACGAGGATGTCCATCCTGATTGCTCATGCTTGCCATGGGTATACCTTCGACTTTGAGGACAATCTCTCCTCAAAGAAGGTAATGTTTTCCTCACTGAGTGATACCTATTCAGTGCTAGGGCTGACTGATCCCAATGCGAAAGCAAAGGGTCAGGCCAAAAAGCCAGCTGGTAAGGCCAAGAGAGTGGCAACCAGCCTCATTGAACAGGTGGATGAGCTCTTTGAGAGGAGTAAGGAGAGTGAGGAGATTGCAACTGAGGAGGTGGAGCAGCCTGAGGTGGACGCGGCTGAGAAGAGGAAGAGGGTGAAGATCGTGTTGTCAGGGAAGAGCACGAAATCTGGGACTGAGTCTGATCCCAAGAAGGCCGGATCTGAGGCTGAGGGAACTGACGATAACGTCAGAAAGGAGGGTGCTCAGGGAGAAAGGCCCCTGAAGAGACTTAGGAAGGGAGTAAAGAAGTCCCCTGCTAAGAAGCTTCCTGAGCTGAGTGAGAGGGAGAAGTCAAGCTCTCCTGGAGCCTCTGACTTGGAGGAAGTGAGAAAGACTGTCGAGACGGCTGAGTCATTGCAGCCTGAGACAGCACCCACTCAAACACCCCCACATCCTGAAACCCAAACACCTTCCATCCCTGACCCCACACCTCAAACTTCTCAAACCCCCCAACCTTCACAGCCAGATCAGCCTACTGAGTCAGCGCCCTCAACTTCACCTACAAATGAGCCTGACCAGTTAGCCGAGCCAAATCTTCCAAACCCCTCAGATTTCCCCTCATACCCCAATCCTAAAGACTGTCCCAAATCTATTTCAGCTGAAGAGGATGAGTTCCTTGAAATAGAGGAGGAGGAGTTGGATGAGCACATGGCAGGAGGGATACTGGAGAACACGCTCAGGGGGAACGCCACGGAATGGGCAGGAAAGTGCTGGCCTGGGCTATACAAGTATACTGAGTTGCTGGCATATGTGATTGAGCTCAAGGTTTGGTTGGACTTCAAACAATCAAACATGCAGGAGCAACATATGCTAGTAGATGCTCGTGGCTGGGAGCATTGGGAGATGGAAGAGGCCAAGATTTGCTCCTTCTTTGGACTAACTAGCTGGCTTCAACTCTTAAACTTTGACAACCTGAAGCAGCTAGTGAGGGAAATGATGTCCAAGAGCAAGGCTGACCTCCTTTCTGATGACGAGAAGGATGGTGATGAGGAGGATGATGAAGCTCAAGGTGGAGCTGTGGAGAAGGCAGTGGAGGAGACTGCGAGAGAAGTTGATGAGATGAACTCTGAGCCTCAGGCTCAGGGGGAAGGTGATAAGAACACTGGTGCCAAGGGTGGACCAGTGGCTGAGGATGTTGTGAACATCTCAGCTGCCAATGAGACATCTGTCAATGAAGGGATTCCCTGCCCTGAGACACGAGAGGAAGATGTTGAGGCATTCGAGGAGACTCTCAGTTCCGAGGGACTTGCTCCCAAGGTTCAAGTTAGCTTAGCTGAGCCTGAGGAGGCGGCTATGACTACTTCACAACTGCCTTCAGTGCACCTTGAAGAAGGGACTGATGACGCGGGGGCTGACAAGGGAAAGCAGCCAATCACTGAAGCGGCCGTCGATGATGAGGATGTGATCATAACCGGGGTCGGGCGTGCTGAACTCACCAGTATAGTGGAGGTCAAACAGGAGAAAACCACAGAAAATCTAGCTGAACTTCAGGAGGAAGTGATGAAGCTTCGAGCTGAGAAAGAAGAACACTCCAAGGCCCTGGCGAAGCACATCAGGTGGACAAAGTCAGCTTACAACACCCTTGCTAACAGGGAGCTGATCTTGTTAAAGAAAACGATGACTGACACGGCCAAGTCAGTGAGGAATGAGAGGAAGCGCACCAAGCAGATGCTTAGGAACACTCTCAGAAGGCTTGAAGAGAGGGATGCGATCAGAGACGAAAAGATGAATCAGGCAGTGGACAGGCTTGCAGCTCAGACTGGAGCCGTTGTCACTCAGGCCTTGAAGGACTCAGCGTCCAAATTGGAGCTGGAGTCAGGGAAGCTGGATCGCACTTCTCAGTCAGTGGCGGATGTTTAGACAAATTTACCACTCTGAGCAAAGGGGACTCAGTCAGTTTTAATGTTGAAAAATTGGTATACGTGTATTCCCCCCCCCCCCCATACACGTATTCCTCAGTCTTGTACCGGGACCAACAAGTATCATTTTCATAAACTAATGAATTTGTCTCTTTGATGTTCATAGATGGATAGAGGGCGAAAAAAGGAGTTCGTAGGACTTTGAATCGGCCAAAAGGGACTCCCGGTTGAGGAGATATGAAGATTTTACGAACGAGTGTACTGCTGCTGAAAAGTGCTCGAGCGAGAGCACTCGAGCGCCTCCGCTCGACCTCCTGCTCCGCTCGATCAACACGCTCGAGCGCCTCCGCTCGAGCTCAACCAGCTCGAGCGCCCAATCATCCAGAAAGTTTTGCTTGCTCGACCACAACCCCTCGAGCGCGTCCGCTCGACCATCCGTTCCGTTCGACCACTTAGCTCGAGCGCCTCCGAGAGTAAACTTCAAGATTCGTTTTTCCGGCCCATGAGATCCCAATTCGGCCCGATGCTTATATATACTCCTTCCGAATACGTTTTTTGGGATCCATCCACGAACCAACACAGAAGACATCACTTTTAGACTTAGGTTTTAGAGAGAGGAGGAGAAGGAACGAGCAAGCTTTACTTTTACATTTTCGAGGTTTTCTTTACGAATTCAGAGCACAGTTTCGATTTTTAGTTTTGTTTCTTTAGACCTTTGATATTGAACACTTTGAGACTTCGTTTTATATATTTAATTTCAGTTCCTAGCATCTATTTCTTTAAACCCTAGTTTATGTTTAATAATTTCTTCGTTATAACATCATGTTTATGTTCGTTACTTCGTCAATTACTTTTGTTTACGTAAAACACATGTCTAGCTAAAACCCTTGCATGCTTGGGGTAGGATGAACTAGTAGAAGTAGGTTGTGGGTATGTAATTAAGGTAACTCGTGACGTTAGGTTTTAATTCTCTTAATTAATGAATTCTTAAAATTAATCTTAACTTTACTTTTGAATTTCGTACGAACGTGTTAGGGAGAGGACGACCGCATCACTCTTTAACAACTAGTAGACTTAACTAGAGGGTTTAGAAAGGGTTAATTCATCTACCAGTTTAGCGAAGGAGGACGGCCGCATCACCTTAGTTAAATTAGGGTCTCATTAATTAAGCACAATCTATTAACTTGTTAGTGGATTAGTGAAGTCGAATGTTAGGGTAAAGTATTAGGGTTTAGAATCTTGAGCTTTCATCTTACATTCTTTTACTTAGGTTATTTCTTGTGTGTCACGGTTATTTTGATTATGTACCTGCTCCGTTAGTATACGTAGGGATTCCTATCCTAAGCATCACTATCTCTTATCTGAAAAACACACCGTAGATACTTAGTTTAGTTTTCCTCTTGCATTCGTAGAGTAATTTTGTTTAGATTATTTTCTCTTTTAAAAATACAAAAACATTTCACTCATATTAATTACGACGTGTAGATCTTCAGGGACCTATTTGCATACACACTTTCCCTTGGGTTCGATACTACTTGGTCCCTATACTTGCCCATACTACAGTGAACCCGTTCTCTTGCTGGGTAACTACTAGTAGAAGCTAGTATATTTGCTTCAAGTCAAGTGCTTCCGGCACTCAACGATTATTTTGGGTTCTGGATCTAGATCATTTATAATGGAAAGAGCAATTGACGCTGCAAATGTGTCGTCGACGACAGTAATATTTCTATTAAATGTTCTCTCCCGTATCTGTGAAGTTCACAGAGACTTCGACGTTTACGTCAACCAGACCTTCCTCATTTCCCATTGTATTTGGGTCTGGTCATTCCACGGTCCTAATACCTTGAATATTTTGTGCACGTGCTTCATCACTAGGACTCTTGTCTCTAAGAGATTTGAGTTATCTAGACGAATCTCTTCTAGAGATTTTACATTCGGCTGACCAGAATTGCTAGCTTTTCGTTTAGGTGTATTACTATCTCTTGAGGGTCCTTTGTGCTTCTGGCGCGTGGGGGCATGAGTACTTATTTTCCTTGGGACCTCAACCCTTTTGGAGAGAATTTACTGTAGGTATGCGATTTAGTTACACATCTATGGTCAGTGAACGCGTCTGGCAGATTATTTGCTAGATTTTGCAAGTTAATGATCTTTTGAACTTCTAGTTCAGATTGATTAGTGCGTGGATCTAGATACTGAAGATTACTTACGTTCCACATAAGCTCCTGGCATTCATTCAATTTTGAATTCGGATCTCCCCCTAATGCTGGGAAGTGATCTTCATCGAACGTGCAATCAGCGAACCGGGCCGTTAATTGATCCCCAGACAAAGGTTCGAGGTATTTCACGATGGATGGAGAGTCAAATCCGATGTAAATACCGAGTTTCCTTTGTGGGCCCATAGAGGTCCACTTTGGTAATGTTATCGGGACATATACCGTACATCCGAAAATACGCAGATGGGAAATGCTAGGTTCTTTCCCACGCACTAACTTTAGGGGTAATGATCATTATATGCAGTTGGACGGATTTGTATTAAGTGCGATGTATGTAGGACTGCATGCCCCCAGCATGAAGTAGGTAGTTTGGAGTTCATAAGCAATGGTCTCGCGATAAGTTTGATACGTTTTATTAGCGCCTCAGCAAGACCATTTTGGATATGGACATAGGGGACCGAATGCTCCACTTTAATTCCCAGGGTCATACAGTAATCTGTAAAGGCCTTTGAGCCGAATTCAGCAGCATTATCCATGAGAATCAACTTGATTGGATAATCCGGGAATTGAGCTCTAAGCTCGATAGTTTTCGCAATGAGCTTCGCAAAAACTTGATTGCGGGTGGACAACAAACAGGCATATGTCCACCTAGTGGAGGCATCAATAAGGACCATGAAATAACAAAATGGACCTGATGCTGGGTGAATCGGTCCGCAAATGTCTCCTTGAATTCGCTCAAGGAAAACCGGAGACTCTAGTCCAACCTTAGTGTGCGACGGGCGTACTATCAACTTACCCTTAGAACATGCATCACAAATAAATTCATCAACAGAAGGGATTCTATTATTCGAAATATTATGACCAGTTGAATTAGATAGAATCCTACGTATCATAGTTTGTCCTGGATGACCTAACCGCTGATGCCACAATTTAAAAGAATTCGGGTCATGGAATTTCATACTCATAGCTAGATGGGAACAAGACGGCCGGATGTAGGAATAGTATAATTTGGGGGAGAAGGAATGAAGTTTTTCTATAACTTGTTTACGGTTACCTCGAGTAATAGTCATCAAAAGGTATTCGTTATTGTTCTCAGTTTTCAGTTTCAATGTGATATCCGTTAGTTCTAATATCTCTAAAACTGAGCAGGGTACACTTAGATTATGGAAACAATAAAACATTATCGATTATGAGTTCGGTACCCACGGGGAGGACAATGGAAGCTCTTCCGGAGCCTACTATCAACATACTATCATTGGCTATTGTAGTTATACTCCCCTTACGTTCTACCAAGTTATGGAAATACTTCCTATCTCTTAAGATTGTATGAGTGGTGGCGCTATCTACCAAACATAAATCACAATCTCAATCCATCATGCCAGAGGAAATAGCCGAAACCTAATAGCTGATATGTTTACAAGCCATGTATAATAATAGCAATATCCAAGTAAATTTAATGGACATCATTAAGGTAAACACATCGAAGCTAAAACATAATATCATCCATAAAATAAAGTATCTGAAAGAAAGGATCCAAAAATATAAATTGTTTTATCCAAAAATAAAGTACTAAAACAATCAAATATGCAAATCACTCATCATCTCCAAAGTTCTTGAGCTCGATGCCCAAAGGATTGATGTTGTCTTGGTTAAAGTCTGCTTCAGGCAGGCTGGCATGGTGAGATTCGACTCTAGGGGCCTTCCCCTTGTCGTCCTTCTGCTGCTTTTAATAAGCCTCAACCAAGTGCTTGGGAGTGCGACACGTGTGAGACCAATGGTCTCTGCATCCGTATCTGTAGTAGGACTGTTCAACCTTATCTTGATTTCCAGATTTTTTAAGAGCGAAATTCGAGGTTCTGTGACCACCGGATGTACTACGACCTCAGCCTTACTCTCTCTCCCCTTTCCACGTTTGCAACCAATCATATAATTATCCTTATACTGCTGCTGGAGTATAAGGTTGCTAGCGTGGAATGTTGACAGATTGTTCTGCATTAACTGGGTTACAATACGTTGCAAAGCAGAGTTGTACTCCGTTATAGACTTAAGGTCTTAGAAACGAAGTCTCAACCAATCGTATTGTACCGGAGGGAGGAGTATATCATTTTGTTGTTGGGAACGGTCCTTCAGGGACTTCCAAAATATTCCGGGGTCCCTGAGTGAGGATCTGAAAAAATGAATTCCTTACTCAGGTGATTCATGAGAAAAATCAACGCTTTCGCCTTCTGGGCGTTAGTGGATTTTGAACCTTCGATAATTGTTTCGCTCAACTCATTTAAGGCTAGATGGATCTCGACATCTAGCGCCCATGTCAGGTAGTTATTACCATCGAGAGCAAGCTCATCGAATTCTTTCATGGTAATATCAGACGTTATTACAATTTTTAAAGTGACATGGTAAGAGTTGTGACCAATTTATTGACAACGGAGAAACAAGGATTTATTTGATTATTCTAGAGCACATAGAAGCAAGAATTTGGGCGTCGTCTACCCAAAACATAAATTACGGTCCGACAAGTACCGGACGCCGCCTACCCAGGCATGATATGCGAACTATAAATAATAAATTATGTGTGGGAGTAATAATGCATGTAAGATAATTAAATCATAAAGACATGCATATGTACCAAATAAGCATATAAGATAATATCTTGAGAACTAGCACGTGAAAATAATTCCAAAAAAAATTCGGGCTTAATAAACATGCATATTTATTAGTCTAAAATTTTCATGTATATTAGCAAAATTTAATGAAATATTTTCATAGCTTTTAAATAAAATTAAATTAATCGGTAATTATGTGATGCCCAAAAACGAGCCCAAAAATAGGCTAGGGTTTCACAAGGCACGCGGTCATGTGCAACTGCTGGCGCGACGATGGGTGCGCGGGGGTGCGCGTTAATGCTCATGGCAAGCAGAGGAGGAAGCGCGCAAAAAGTGAAAATCGCCAGCCAGTCGCGACCTACAGGCGCGACTGCCGCGGGTGATCGCGCTCTGTAGGCGCGACTGCTTCTGGCGATTGCGTCCTACAGGCGCGATCAAATCCCTTCGCGGCGCTGCCTTGATTTCGCACAGCGAGGTCGTGCGCAGAGGCGGCGTCGGCCTCAACGCGACGCACAGAGGCGCGTGGAGGCGGTACCGGCCATAAGCGACGTACGGCGGCGGCCCACGGTAACGCGCAACGGCAGTGCTCGATGGCCTGGGGCCGCGGGTGCTTAGTCGGTGTACCTAGGCATCCTCCTCGAATAGGCTGCCATCGACGGCGACGCTGTTGGGCGGAGATCGATGGTGGCGCTGCTGCCAAGGGGCGGCGGCCGTGCGGTGGCTGCCGTAAAATCTACTTTAATATATTTTTTTTTCAATTCAATTTGTAAAACAATTTGATCCAATTATCGCAAATACGAAAATAAAATCGAAGCAATAATTCTAGTGCATATAAAGCATATAACGCATAGATCAAAGAATTCGATACGACAATTAATTCACATGAATTATAGATAATTAATTTTAGGGCGTACCGTTTAGTCTCGGGCAGAGTCTCGTGTTGATAACGTGTTGTAAATAAGTGCGTAAAATAAAGGTGAGATTTGTTCACCCAGTTCGTCGGGAACGACTACGTCTGGGGGTGGGGGCGAGCCAAGCCAGGAGTTTCACTAATATTCTTGTGTTGGTCCCGGTACAAGACTGATGAATACGTGTATGGGGGGGAATACACGTATACCAATTTTTCAACTTAAAACCTTGCTGAGTCCCCTTTACTCAGAGTGATAAAGAACTGAGAGCTAAAAATCTCCCCACTGACTACACTTAGTGCGGGTCAGTTGGCTGACTATCAATTCGAGTTCAGTGCGGAAACGCGTGAGCCCTGAAAGTTTAAAGTCTTGTTTAGTTTGCTTTTTGAAAACTTGATTACTCAATTCTGAAACAGTGATTAGTAGGGCAGTGTTCTTTTGAGGATCAGGCTGATTGATTCGAGCCTGATAAAACCAAATGCTTATGAATGAACAAGTAATATAGCGAGTAAGCACAATATCAAAGCAGTAAGAACACATGGAGTTTAACGTGGTTTAGAGACTCAAGCTCCTACGTCCACGGCCTGATTTAACAGGAAATCCACTCAAGGGATTCTTGTTTTTAACGTGCCAAGGTGCACCAAGATCAGCTACCTCACTGACATATACAAACTCCTTACTAACTCACTAACAACTTACTACCAACAAACCTAACTTAGGGTTTTGGTTTCAGTTTGGATTCCAACTAAGTTGAGACTATCCTTACAAGACAAAGATATGCTAAGGATTGGATAATCTCTCTAAGCTTAAGATAATGCTAGTTCGCTCTTGGAATACAGAATAACTCTCAGTAGCTAAGAAACACTTGGGAAATTTAGATGGTTTCGAGTGCTTCTTCTAAAGACTGAATGCTTTGAGTGCTTGAGAGTTTGAGTAATTTCTGGCTTGGAAATTTCCCGTAACCTTGAATGGGTTCAAGGCTTTCTGCATTTATAGGTGATTTGAAAAACTATCCGTTGAAAAGATAGCCTTCTAGTCATCTATGTAGAGTGGCTCAAACGGACAAATCTTCATGCAGCAGCCGTCCTTGTATAGAATTAGGTAGTTGCATTAAATGCACATTAAATGCTTGCCCGTTGAATATGCAGTCTGAAGTCAGTCTTCGTGTCAGGTTCCGTACATACGTGTCCTTCCCGGATTGGTCCACGTCATCAGGTTGGTGAGAATGTCAGAACTTATTCCTAGGCTTCAGGCTTGTCTTATTAAGTTCTTTTTGTCTCGAGCACACGCTCTTGTCCTGACGCTGACATTTCTTTTGCATTGCTTGGCTCTACTCCTACTCTTCCCATAAACTCAGTATCATCCTGTTCCCTTCAGGACTGAGTTAGTAATGACCTCAGGGTCATACTCTTCATCACTGACACTTACTCAGCCAGCTTTGTGGACTGCCATAAGATCAGGATGGTAATCTTCGTCTTCAGGCTCTTGTCTTGATTGTCATCAGTAAGTGCTCCTCTTACTGAGTACCTGTGAAGTTTAAAATGACTAAGTACAATACCTAACCAAGACTAGCATGACAAAGACAAATAAAGGTAAATCATCTTTTCAGGGGCTTTGGGATCTTAATCAAAACTGACAATGTCCCAACAATTTCCCCCTTTTTGATGATGCCAAAACACTGAAAAGATCCTCAAAACACTTAGAGAAACTATAAAGTCCTATCCATAAGATAAGTTAGTGTTAGAGCAGTTCTTGATAAAGTACAGAATTTAAATAATAGCCAAAAAGACAATGAGTTTTTGTCTGTGGGCAAAGTAATAGATTTCATTTAATGATTTTAGAAGTGGTTACAATGAATCCTATATATTACAAGGAAGCAATGAACACCTAGACTAATCTCATTTCAGGTTTGAGTCCATAGCCTGCATAGACTCTTGCCTTTAGCTCGACAACTCTTCCAGGTTGGTTCACAAAACCTTCAGCCTTGGCAATCTTCAATACTTCAGTCATTATGGCCTTTGTGTCATGCTTTCCAGTTCCAAGAACTAAGGGAGGTGAACGGATCACGAATTCAGGGTCCTTCACTTGGACTCGAGCTGCATCAGCCTCCTCCAAGATCTTTTGGATCAGCTCAGGATGATTGTCCATCATGTAGTCAGTGAAATGGGTATTGATATCTTCAGTGTCGCCCCACTTCTTCACCACGTACCATAATTTCACAAACTCATCCCTTGTGTCAGCCCAGAACTCCTTCAATGCCTCAGAGATGAACTCGTCGATATATGCTTCCCTCTGTCCTGATTCTGGCCTTCTGACTTGAAGAATTGTTGACTTCCTGGCTGTTGGCCTCTTTCTGTACTTCCTAGGCTCAGGCTTCGCCTTCCTCCTCCTTAGCAAACTGATCACTACATCATCCAATTCTCGCTGTTGTAAGTCAGTGAGATCAGTTAGCTTTTCCACCTTCTTCTCCAAGATGCGCATTTTCTCCTTTTGAGTAATGTCAGCCCTGCGCTCTGCCTCGGACTTCTCAGAAGGAGTTCCCCAAGCCTCAGCGCATAACTCCGCCACCATCTCCGCAGAGTAAGTGATTGGGTTTTTACTCGTATGAACTTGGGGAGACTTCTGAGTTGCCTCAGCCGGTTTGGAAAGATGGATTTCCTTGGAAGGTTCATTAGTCTGTGCCCTCTTTGCAGCCTCAGCCCTCAGTTTTGCAGCTTCGGATGCATCTTCAGCTTCGGCCGCTGCCAGCCTGGCTGACTTCCTCACTCTTAGCACATTCCCCTCAGGGTTTGCCTCAGGATCAGCCTCAACCGTTTCTCCACGGTTGACTGCCTCAGATGCCTCAGGGCGGGATCTTTTCTTCTTCTTTTCCCCTTTTTTGACGTCATCATCAGCCTGGGATGGGAGTGCTTCTGCTCCACTGTTGACGAAAGAGGCTAGAGATTGAACTTCCAAAACGCCCTCCTTCAACATCTCAACTCTCGCTGCAATCCCAGTGCCTGCATAAGAAACTGAACTGATAGCAGCTTTTAATTTCATCTCAAAGACCTCCATGTTGTGTTGGAGACTTTGTTCAGTCTTGGTGATCCTTTCCTCCACCTTCAAGGACTCACCGCTAACCCTGCTAGCTTCAGTCAGAATCTTCGCCGACTCTTCAGTGGCATTAGCCAGAATTTCTGCAACGGACCGAGAGGTCTGAGCTATCCTCCCTGACTCCAGCTCCATCTTGGACGTTGAGTCATTCATAGCCTGAGTGAAGAGCGCTCCAGCCTGAACCGCAAGCCTCTCCACTGCCTGATTTAGCTTTTCTTCCCTGAGAGTATCCCTCTCTTCAAGTTGCTTGAGGGTTTGCCTTAGCATCTTCTTCATGCGCTTCCTCTCATTCCTCACTGATTTGGCCGTGTCAGTCATTGTGCGCTTCAACAAAATTAGCTCCTTGTTCGCAAGGGTGTTGTATGCTGACTTCGTCCACCTGATGTGCTTAGAAAGGGCATTTGCTTCTTCCTCCTTCTCAGCGCGTAGCCTCATTACTTCCTCCTGAAGTTCAGCTAGATTTTCTGTAGTCTTTTCCTTCTTCACCTTGACTATGCTAGTGAATTCAGCGCGTCCGACCCCAGTGATAAGCACATCTTCATCTTCATCAACGGCCTCATCAGTGGCAGGCTGTTTTCCCTTGTCAGCCCCTGCATCATCAATCCCCTCTTCAGGGTGCACTGAAGGCAGTTGTGGAGTGGTCATAGCCGCCCTCTTAGGCTCAGCTAAGCCAACTCGAACTTTGGGAACTTGTCCCTCAGAACTAGGAGTCTCCTTAGATGCCTCAACATCATCCTCCTTTGTCTCAAGGCAGGGAATCCCTTCATTGACAGATGTGTCATCGGCAGCTGAGATGTTCACAACATCCTCAGCCGTTGGTCCACCCTTGGCACCAACATCTTTAGCATCATAAGATCCACTTCTCTTGTTGTCTCCTCCACAGCCTTCTCCACAGCTCCATCCTGAGCATCCTCATCATCTTCATCCTTCTCCTCCTCATCTGAACGGATGTCAGCCTCCATCTTGGACATCATCTCGGCCACCAGTTGCTTCAGATTGTCGAAGTTCAAGAGTTGAAGCCAACTAGTGAGGCCAAAGTATGTACACAGCCTCGCCTCCTCTGGCTCTCAGTGCTCCCAGCCACGAGCATCAACCAGCATATGTTGTTCTTGCATATTTGACTGTTTAAACTCCAGCCACACTTTCAATTCAACAACATTTACTAGCAACTCCTTGTAACTGTTCAGCCCGGGCCAGCACTTAGCTGCCCACTCCATGGCATTCCCCTTGAGAGTGTTCTCTAGGATGTTACCCACCAGGTTCTCATCCAACTCCTCCTCCTCCTGCATCTCTAGGAAATCATCCTCTACAGTTGGTAAGGATTTTGGGCAATCTTTGGGGTTGGGGTATGAAGGAAAGTCTGCGGGATTGGGAAGGTTTGGCTCTGAAGACTGGTCAGGCTCATGTGTAGGTGATAATGAAGGCACTGACTCAGTTGGGATGTTTGGCTCTGAGGGTGTTTGGGTTGGTTGGGATGTTGGATCAGGGTTGGAAAAAGGTTCAGGGTGATTTGGTGATTGGGTGGGTTCGATCTCAGGCTGCAAGATCTCAGCCGTCTCGATCGTGGCTCTAACTACCTCCAAGTCAGAGGCTCTAGGAGAGCTTGACTCCTCCCTTTCACTGATCTCAGGCAGGCTCTTTGCTGGGGATTTCTTAGGTCCCTTTCTTAAACGCTTCAACGACCTCGCCCCCTGATCTTTCTCCTTTCTGACGTCATCGTCAGTTCCCTCAGCCTCAGATTCGGCTCTCTTGGAATCTGACTCAGTCCCTTGCTTGGTGCTCTTTCCTGACAGCACCACCCTCGCCTTCTTCTTCTTCTTCTTCTTCTTCTTCTCAGCTTCCTCCACAGTAGGCTGAGCCTCCTCTCTCTCAGCAACAATCTCCTTCTCAACCTCCTTGCTCCTTTCAAAGAGCTCATCCACCTTTTCAATGAGGCTGGTTGCCACCTTCTTGTCCTTCCCAGCTGGTTTTTTAGCTTGACCCTTTGCCTTAGCATTGGGATCAGTCAGCCCTAGCATTGGGTAAGTGTCACTCAGAGAAGTAAACATAACCTTCTTAGAGGAAAGGCCGTCCTTCATGTCGAAGGTGTACCCATGGCAGGCATGAGCAATCAGGATGGACATCCTTGTTCCAAATGGAAGAATTGCACCAACGGAGATGTGCTTCTTGTCATCATCCCTCTTCAGCTTGTCCAATCCTGCTTGACTGATTTGATCAAGGAAGAACTGCTCTCAGTTTGCTTCCACTCCATCAACAATGGCTCCCATGATCCTCAGTTTGGGCAGGCTCAGCTGCTCATGTGAGCATGTGGACCCCATTACCACCTTGGACGCTAAGTCCACAAGAGCCCTGTACTCGGACTTTAGGGTGCTCTTGTTCTAACGAGCTCTAAACTTAGATAAGCCCATCTTCGTCCATTTCACCAAGAGATCTCCTTCTGAATTCTCCATATAGACCCTGGGGTTGATGTCTGAGGATGGCAACTGATAGACCTCCTTGATCGCCCTCCTCAAATCAATCCCCACTTCCTCCGTATTATAAAAGGGATCGTCGTCGTCGTCCTTCTCTCTCGTCGACTTCAGAATAGTTACCCTGGTAAAAAGTTCCCCTTTTCTCACAAATAGATTGAAGTAGGCTTCCACGACTGCTTTCGGAAGCACAGAGATGGGGCGCAAGGTGAAATATGTCTCCAACCCAGCTTTGGAGATCCAGTTGAAAACTGGTTTGATCTCCTCAACATTGAGACAGATACCTTCCATGGAGATGACTTGCTCCATGTGTACCAGTCTGTTGTTGACAACATCCTCATACTTATCTGTTGTCCAGTTGGATTTTAGGAATGCCATCAATTTTGATTTTCGAAAAACTGTGAGTGTTTGAGCAGGAGAATACTCAGTGTGCAGAAGTGCTTGTGTTTGCGTAAAAACCTCAAATGGCATTCTTGATTGATTAGAACAAGTCAGTTACTCAGGCGTGGGGTTGAGAGTAATTCCTGAATTTGAAAGGTTTCGAAATGAAGGGCCAGGATTAATCTCAGTATCAATCAATTACCCAGGTCAGTCATATTCCGTATAAAACGGACACATATACGAAAAAGTAACTGAGGCATTAAATGCTCCGCTGCGCGCGGGTTTAAACATGAAAAGGCGCGCTTTTAATGAAAACGGAATGCATTTAATAAAGATTTTCAGGACGAAGGACTCAGAGAGACGCTTGAAATTCACAGTAGTCAGGATAGAACTCATACCTGTCAGGGAGACATTGTAGCACCCTAATACCTCGCTGAGTCGAGTCTGGCCTGAGTTCCCCCTAAAACCCTACACTGACTGCTCTCTCGGATCTAGGAGTCCTAACTCCACTGACAGTTCCATAAACCTTGCTTCAGCCAAAGGCTTAGTTAAGATGTCAGCTCTCTGTCTGTCAGTGTGAATTTTCTACACCTAATGTCCTTTTTCTCCACATGATCTCGAATGAAGTGATGCCTAATATCCACATGCTTGCACCTTGTGTGAAGCACTGGGTTCTGAGTAATTGCTATAGCACTATTGTTGTCACAATAGATTGGAACATCATTAGCAAATACTTTGTAGTCCTCAACTGTTGACTCAACCATAAAATCTGAGCACAATAACTACCTGCAGCCATATACTCAGCCTCAGTTGTGGATGTTTCAACTGAATTCTGCTTCTTACTAAACCACGAGATCAACTTACTTCCCAAAAACGGACATGTCCCTGAGGTTGATTTCCTATCAATCCTACAACCTCCATAATCTGCATCTGAATAACATGTCAGTTCTAAGTTGTCATCTGAAGGATACCATAGTCCCATATTGACCGTCCTTTTCAAATACTTAAGTATCCTCTTAGCAGCCTCCAAATGACTTCTCTTGGGATCGGACTGATACCTAGCATACACACCAACTGCAAACGTAATGTCAGGCCTACTTGCAGTCAGGTACAACAAAGAACCTATCAGCCCTCGATACTCAGTCTGATTTACTGAAGTCCCTTCAGTGTCAGGATCCATCTTCCAATTTGTGTTCATAGGGATCCTGGCTGGATTGATGTTCTGAACACCAAACTTATGAATCAAGTCTCTTGTATACTTGGCCTGATTAATGAAGATACCTTGATCAGTCTGCTTGACCTGCAATCCTAAAAAGAAGTTCATCTCTCCCATCATTGACATCTCAAATTTACCAGTCATCAACTTAGAGAATTTCTCACAGAGCTGATGATTTGGTGATCCAAATATTATGTAATCCACATAAATCTGGACCAAGAGAATGTCATCACCTTCAGTGATCCTGAACAAAGTCCTATCCACAGTTCCCTTCTTGAACCCATGGTCTGTCAGGAATTGAGAGAGGGTATCATACCAAGCTCTTGGTGCTTGCTTAAGTCCATAGAGTGCTTTTTTAAATGGTATACTCTTTCTCCAACCTCAACCCCGGGAGGTTGTTCAATATATACCTCTTCATTGAGTACACCATTCAGGAAGGCACTCTTGACATCCATTTGATACACCTTAAACTTCTTGTATGTTGCATACGCAAGGAACAACCTGATAGCTTCCAACCTAGCCACTGGAGCAAAAGTCTCATCATAGTTTATTCCTTCAGACTGACAATATCCTTTTGCAACCAGTCTAGCCTTGTTCCTTACTACAATCTTCTTGTTCTTAAAGACCCAGTTGGTACCAATAACACCTTGGTGCCTAGGCCTATCTACCAGTTCCCAAACCTGATTTCTTGTGAACTGATTCAACTTCTCTTGCATGGCTATGATCCAGTTCGAGTCAGTGAGAGATTCTTCAATGTTCTGAGGCTCTTGCTCAGAGAGAAAGCAACAGAACAGTGCACTCTCACCATGGAACCGTCTGGTCCTGACTCCCTCAGTTGGATCACCAATGACTTGATCAATGGGATGGTCCTTTATCCATGTTCTTTTGCCTGGAGTTGTTCCTGAAGTACCTGCAATGTTAGTGTCTACAGGCTCATAAAATTCAGGAAATTGAACAGAAGGGGATGAACCTGAGTCTATACCAAAGGGATTAATAAGTTCAATGTCAGGGACATTAATTCCCCCTTGATGAGGTGACTCAGGAACCGTCTCAGTTGCGACCGCATCTTCATAGACGTTACTTACCTCAGGTTGAGCCTGTCCCTAAGTCTGAGGCTCAACTAACCTGATGTGCTGGGCTTAGGAGTGGCACTTGGTTCATCATCCTGATCGTCGTCATCATCCCATCTTGGAATTGGCACCGTTTTTACCTTTGGATCAGGTTGATTCTTTAAGCTTAGCCTTGTCACTCTCCTTGTGACCTCCTCATTAGCAGATTCATCAAACACAACATGTGGTGATTCTTCCACAACGAGGGTCCTACAATTGTAAACCCTGAATGCTTTACTGACTTCAGAATATCCTAAGAATATTCCTTCATTAGATTTGTTATCAAAGGCTTTCAATTGGGTCTTCCCATTGTTGAGGATGAAGCACTTACAACCAAATACATGAAAGTAAGAGATACGGGGCTTCCTTTTATTCCACGTCTCATATGGGGTCTGTGCATGTTGTTTGTTCAGCATGGATCTATTCTGAGTGTAGCATGCAGTGTTGATCGCCTCAGCCCAGAATTTCTTGGGCAATCCTGACTCAGCTAGCATGGTCCTGGCAGCTTCCTTCAGTGTCTTGTTCCTCCTTTTAACGACACCATTCTGTTGTGGGGTTCTAGCTGCAGAAGTCTCATGAGTTATACCAAGTTCATTACAAAAGTCAGAAATATATGAATTTATGAATTATGTGCCCTTGTCAGATCTGATCTTAGTAATGGACTAATTCTTCTCATTGCTGAGTCTCCTGAGCAACTCTGGAAGCTTCACCTGTGTTTCCTTCTTATTTAACAGGAAAATAACCCAAGTATATTTAGAATAATCATCAATAACCACAAGGGTATATTTCCTACCATTCATACTCACAGGCGTTATTGGACCAAATAAATCCATGTGCAAGAGCTGAAGAATCCTGTCAGTGGAATGGGAATCTTTCTCTTTGAATGAAGCTCTAACCTGCTTCCCTTCCTGACAAGCTTTGCACACATGATCTTTGCTAAAAACTTTATTAGGTAGACCTTCAACAAGTGATTGTCTAGAAATTTTGTTAAGAATCTTGAAGTTCAGGTAGCTTAATCGTTTATGCCATAACCAACTGAGCTCTAGAGAGTTTTTAGCAACAAAAAAAGTATTAGGAATAGTGTTGCTCCAATCAGCGAGATAAACGTTACCTTTCCTGATACCTGATAGAAGTACTTGTGTTAATTTGTCCTTGACTGAACATATATTCGATGAGAACTCAACACTGAAACCCTTGTCACAAAACTGACATACTGACAATAGGTTATGCTTCAGTCCTTCCACAAAGAACACATTTTCCACTCTGACTGTACCTATTATCAAGACACCAAAACCTTTAGTAACACCTTTTGAGTTATCACCAAAGGTTACATGTGGACCATCTTTAGCTTGAAACTCTTGGAGAAGACTCTTCATTCCAGTCATATGCCTTGAGCATCCACTGTCTAGGTACCAAACAGTTTTGTTTGAGTCTTCTCTCCTCTTGTTGTGATCCACAGCCGCCTGTAAACAATTCAGGCTTTAGGTACCCATTGAGTGTTGGGTCCTATTGTGTCAGATGTACCCTTCGGGATCCAGACTTGCTTAACTACCCTGATTGCCTCAGAGTGGTAAATCTGTCTCCCTGAAACATCAACATACACAACTTTCTTCTTCTTTGCCTGAGAGGAAGATGGTCTATGAGTGCTAGACTTAGGCTTCACAGGAGTCTGAGTGGGTGCCTTTTGGACTGGCTTCCTGTTCTTCCTAGGTCTGGATGCAGCAGGTCTTGGGCCTTGTTCTTGATAAGGACCCTGTGTTCTATTCCCCCTAGGCAATTAAGGGAATTTAAAATAGTTAAAGGCCTCAGGATGCCAAAACCATGGGGGTGTCATCATGTTTGGACTTCCCTGTTGGTATTGCCAAGCATGATGGTACCCTCGCTGTCCAGTCTGAGGGCTCTTGGCCTGAGTCTTCCTCTGCTTTCGTTGAGGCTTTCTCTGGCCTGAGCTCTCAGGGACCTCATTTGGTTGTTTTGCCTTTCCCTTGGATTTTGGCTTAGCAACCTTGGGGGCAACCCTGACTGAGTCAACAATTTCCTTGCCCTTATCAATTTGACGGGCCTGAAGTACAACCTTAGGTGCACTCTGGCCTGCCTGAACAAATACCCTCTCAGTGTTGCTCCCTGAAGCAACATGAGACTGACCTTGTGAGGATTTCTTAGGAACATATCCAAGTCCCTTCTTCTCGTTCCCAAGCATCTGGCTGTTATTTATTTTCTCTCTAGCCACTGAGGATTTATTCATTGCTGCAACCTTTTGCTTGAGTGAGTCCTCACTCTTTATCAGGATTTCATGTCTGGCAAAGAGTTCATCAAACTTACTTTTGAGTGCTTTCCGTTCTTCCTTCCTGACCAACTTTTCCTCAGCCAATTCCTTCAGAATCTTCTCTCTTGGGAGACACTCAGCATTGATTAAATCAATCTCCTGAGTTAGTCTTACAATCTGAGTTGATTCTTTAAGATCAGACTGAGTGAGCTGATCATTCAGGTTCTGGACCTCAGTACTCAATTTCTTGTTCTCCTCTACCAAGTAGACATTAGTTTCCTGCAATCTGGAGAAATCAACCATCAATTGATCCAGGCAGATCTGAAGGTTCATTTCTCTGACTGACTCTGAGCTAAGCTCAGGATTTTGACCAGTGTTGGAACCACACACAGAGTTAGATGTTACCTCAGGTTCCTCTCTTGCCATCAGGTAAACATCATCGTATTCATCATCAGAAAAGAGTTCAGGCGACCTTTCCTCAGGACTATCCGAGTCGGTTGCATCCTCAGCGAGCATGGCTCTCCGATCAGCAAGTCTCTAGTCTCTCTTGGCCCTCATGTCCTCTCTTTCCCTTGCACTCAGCTTCGGACAATCATACTGATAATGTCCGCTCTTGTTACACTTGTTACATATTGGTTGTTCATCTCCTCTTTCTCTCCTTGGTTCAGGGTTCCTCCTTGAGTCAGGTTCCCTCTGTCTTGATGAGCTTTCAGTCTTCCCTGAGTGCTTGTCATCATGATGTTGGTCCCACTAGTTAGATTAATTGCGGAAGCTTAAGTTAAATGTCTTTCAAAGTCTTTTACAAGAGAACAATAATCAACAAACAATAAGTAATAAAGCGATAAAGAACACAAGATGTATAGTGGTTTGGATAGAATATCCTACGTCCACTCTCCCTTATAACCAATGGGTCTCACTATCAACCAACTCACAAACTTACTTACTGGAATTGGGAAGTACCAGTTCCTTCTTACAACCTCTTTAGATTAAACTTCAATCTAAAGATCAACCAGCCAACAACCTTGTCTAATAGATGAACAGGTTGTGGTTTCAATAACTCCTTTAGAGTAGATAGATATTATGAACAGTAAGAGTGCTTGGTATGAATATCAAAAGCTTGGATTACTTATGCGCGTGTAGAGTCTCTCTAGAGCTTTTTCTGGAACTACACTCTTGTATATATAGAGGGGATTAGGGCTAGCCGTTGGAGGGCTAATCCAATCAGATCCTCTATATAAGGAAGCCTCAATCAATCAATTCCCTAATTGATTGATTGGGTTGGTGGGATCCTTGGATTGATTATCTTCAAATACTTTCCAATCCTGATCATGTTGACTTTATTTGAATCACCAACGGTCAATAGCTTCCTCTGCCTAACTCTGATTCTCTCCAGAGAAGGCAAGACCAGACACCAGGCAACCTCGGTATCTTCTGGTCCTAATCTGGTGAACAACCAGAATACTCAGTAGAATCAGGGAATCAACCTTAGCATCTTTTGTTCCACCAGACTCGTCTGGTTCGGACTCATCTGGTCTGGGGAAGGTCCTCTGCCTCTGGTCAATCTCATCTGGTGAAGTCTTCTGGTGGAGTCCTCTGGTGAAGTCCTCTGGAGGGGTCTTCTGGTGACTCTTCTGGTGAAGTCTTCTGGTCTGGCAGTTCCCCCTAGACTAAGTCCTAATCTATATCATCATCTGGCTAACAGGTCCAGATGGTCCTATTACATCTTCTGGTTTGTTTTAACTCATCAAAACTAACAACTTTTATCCTAACAATTTCCCCCTTTTTGATGGAGTTAAAACATAAACTTAAGCAAGAAAACATTAAAGGATAAGACCTTAGAATAGATCTTATCAGGCAAACAATTAAGACAACAAGAGGTTGTCTTTTGAACAGAGAAGATATGAGATTCTCATTGATAAAAAGGACAAGAATAATTACAAATTACATTGAAGATCAGATCCTATTCTATGCATATCTTCTGTTATCCTTGTGCACCAGGAACCAATCGAAGAATCTATCTTGAATGGCCTTCAATTCTACAGAAGATGTTGGGGTGAAGTTTGCCAACACCTTGGTCTTGTACAGTTTCTTCAGCTCAGCCCAATCAACCTGGTCTCCTGCCATTGGAGTGTTGAGAAAATGGAACTCAGGAGCAGTGACTTCCAGGTTGAATTCAATAGTTGAATCCATCAACTGCTTGTACAAATCTGCATCATATGCCTGCATCCAAGAATGGAAAGTCTTGTTGATGAGAGCATCATCCTCTGGTGGAGGTCTCTGGATATAATGTTGAATGAACCAGAGAGTCTTGGCTTCTCTCCATTTTTCTATCAAAGGCACAGGAACAGTTGAGTCAAAGGACCCTTCTGTCCTGAGAGGGAGGATGTTCATGACTTCAACAGGTCCTTTCCTCTTCTGGCTGGATCCACTGGCACCAGGAGTGATACCAGCTTCTCTGCTCTTCTTATTTTGCCTTCTAACATATCTGAGCCTCTGCTCTTCATCTATGTTTTTCCTTATCCTTGCTTGCCTCTCTTCAGGTGACTCTTCCTTGAATCTCTTCTCTGCTTCTTCAACCACAGATTCAAGGAAGCTCTTCTTCACTTTCCTTATCTTCCTCTTTGCAGGTCCAGAGATGGAAATTGGATCATGCTCTGCTTCAGACTCCTCTTCTGCAGCAAGCTGCTTAGCCATGGAAAGAGATTTGAGCTCTTCCTTCTTCTTCTTCTGCAACTCAGCCTGGGCCAATGTGTTCTCCAGCAGGTCCAGACGAGCTCCATGGCTGAAGAGTGTTTCATTTGTGGTCTTCGCCAGATCAGTTCTGGCCTTCTCTTCCCCCTTTTTAACTTCATCAAGGAGGGGCTCCACTACCTGCCTTATAAGATCAGGCAAGGCAGTGTTGGAGGAAGAGTGAAGATCACGCAGTTGCTTGGCCTCCTCCAGGTAAGCTTTAGACTCTGCAACAAGTCTCTCTTGCTTCTCCAACATCTCCTGGAGGGTGTCTTTCATCTTAGCAGTTTGAATCATCTGGCTGGCCATCTCCACTTTGAGCACAGAGACAGGTCTCAACTGCTCCAGCACATGCTCCTGTAGCTGCTTCTGGCTGTGCATGACATCCAGCTTGACAATTAAGCCATTTGCCTTAAAAGAAGCTTTTACCTCTGCCAGAGAAGATTTTAACTGCTTCAGGAAGATTCTCCTCTCATGCCTGATCTGGTGCTCTATCATAGCAGGGGCCATATGTTGAATAGCTTTTGAAAAGTGCCCAATCTGCATGATTTGCTCATTGAAGAAAGCTTTCATCTTCTGGAGCACGGCAGGAGACATCTCAAAATCTTCCTCATCTGAATATAGCTCTGGAGGGAAGACAAAATGAGGACCAAACTTGTAAGTGGGGCCCTCTGGAGTGAGCATTACTCCTCTCTGGATGAGCAGGGTGCGAATCAAGACTTTAGCAGCACCAGGAGTCTCCAGCTCAGCTGGGTTCTGAATATTCATCCTCTGCTTTAGCTCAATCTCCCAAGCAGTGAAGTTGGAGGGACCCATTTCCTCAAGCAAAAGCATTAGGTCCTCCACATCTTCAAGTCTGGCCTTGCTCCAGACCTTGGCATCAGTAAGCTCTGCCAGAAGTGGTAAGTGCTCCAGAAGAACTGGGAAATGCTCTCTTAGCCAGAGCTGAGCACTTACACTCATACCCTGCCTAATGGGACCCATTTCTGTAGATGAGAAAGTGAAGGCTTTGGGCCCAGAGGCAGAGGAGGAAGGTGCTAAGTCAGCAGGCTCAAGTGAAGCTTCCTCATCTTCACTATCATCGCTGGTTAAACAGGTAGGAGAAGGGGGAGGGCCAACGAATCCCAGAGCCATAGAAATGGTTGGGTCCTGGTCTGTATGGGTTTGGGGAGGGTTAGGTTTTTGTGAAGTAGAGATGGAGGGAATGGGTTGCTCTGCACCAGAAGATGATGGAATATCTGGTACAGAAGGTGTAGGAGGTATCTGGGGGGTGGAAGTGTTTGGAGGGGGGATTTCTGCACCAGAAGAGGTTGAGGGTACCTCTGGTACAGAAGGTGGGGGAGAGGGGTTAGTGGGAAGATGTGTTTGGAAATTTGGGGGAGAAGGTGTTTGGGTAGGAATGGTAGAGGGAGTATATACTGGGGTATCTGGGATAATCTGCTCTGGTGGAAAAATAAGGTTACCAGAGGCAGATGGGGTTTGGGGAATATTATCTGGGGGAGAGGTAGAGGGGGAGACAAGATTAATAGGGGTAGAAGATGGAGGGGAAGGATTTACCTCTGCTGGGTCAACACCAGCAGGTACAGCAGACTCTGGAGCATCCTCCATCATCTGAGAAGCATCCTCAATTGCCTTTTCCAAGGCCTCTCCAAGATCAGATCCAGAGTCAGGATCTTGAAGAAGGGCTCTCTTGGCCTTGGATTTCCTCACAAGAGGCTCAACCTCTTCTTCCTCTGAAGGCTCATCCACAAGAAGGGTTTTCTTTGCCTTTCTGCTAGTCCTTCACTTCTTAGCAGAACCTCTCCTGGCCTCGTCTGGCTGCTTCCTCTTGGCTGCTCCAGCCTTCTTAACAGCTTTATCATCATCACCCTTCTTCTTAAGCACATCAAGAAGGGGAATCTGGTCCTCCTCTGAGGAACCAGAAAAGGCAACGGTTGAAGAACCAGTTGCTTCAGAAGCTTTCTTCTGAGTCTTCTGCTTCTGCTGCTTCTTCTGCCCCTTTGCAGGTGAGGGAATAGATTGAATAGGAGGGGCAGGGATAGCCTGCTCTCCATCAGAGTCGGCATGGCCATGAAGAGGGCCATCCTTAGAGAAGAGGATCTTGGATTTGTGATAACTATGGCACCAGTATGCTTTCCACTTCTTCTCTGGAAGGAGAGAATCCAGAATAAGAGTTAACTTAGTCCCCAAAGAGACATTTGCAGTGAAGCAGAACTGCAACTCTCCTGGCTTGGAAGGACAAGACTCCTTCTTCACCTTCAGCCTGTTCTTCCTCAACACATCCCAGAAGAACTCCGCCCAATTACACTGAACACCATCATATAAAGCCCTCATCACACACATCCTGCCGTTGAAAATGGCATATGTGCTGTGATTTTCACACATAAGCACCTTCACCACGATATCGAACAACACCTTGAACTTTTGCCTTAAATGCTTGTCCAAGAAGCCCTTTGTGATATTCTGGAAGGAAGATCGAGCAAAGATCTTGAAGGAACCAATAATGTCATCCTCCTTGTACGTCAAAGGATCCACTCCCACCGCAGAAATGTTCTCGAAAAGAGCGCAGAAATCGTGCTTAGAAAACACCAAATCATCATCATCAATCTTGGACGAAATATAATCCTCATAAATCTTCATACGAACCAACAACTGGGCCGCATATCCGTCAAGAGTACGAAAATCCTTGGGAACAGTGGAGATCAACTTCTCCACCCCTGCATTCTGGAGCATCTCCAGAATCGACAGCGCAACAGGGTTCTTGGTGGTATAAAAGTCCACCACCATCTCCGTCTTTAGCTTTTTCATCATCAGGACATGGTCAAAATTGCACGGAGGGGCCATTACTGTGAAAAAGAGAGAGAAAGAAAGAAATACTTTGCAGAGAGAGGTTAGGGTTTGAAAGTATGGAAACGTGAAAGGACAGATTGAAAGGAAATTTGATTTAAATAGGGTAATACGCGTGGCTTGATTATTAAAAGAAGTGTGAACGCATGTAATTTCAAAATTTAATCGAGAAAACAAAATCAATTTTAGCATTGATTGACATTTTGCACAGTGATTTAATCTGGTGCGTTGGCATAGTCATTGGGACTGGGCATAAAGGGATTTTGTGGCAGTCAAGAGAAAAAGCAAAATGATTGCCTAGGCCCTATACCCTAGTCTTAAATACACTCCGAAGTTGAAACGTTTTGAGTGTACTTACTAATTTGAAAGGTGTATCCCAATGATCAGAGGCCAGAGAAGTAAAGACATACCTGTCACCTGATATTGTAACCAGATGATACCACAGACAGTCTGGTGTTACATCTCCTCTGATGGAACTCATCTGGTTCTGGTCAGAGAAAGCTTTGGATATTGTGGAATCTGGCTCAGCACTTCATCTGGGACAAGTGTCACCTGGTGTATACCTCATCTGGAGATATACCTTCTCTGATATGTCTAATCTAACTCAAAGGCTAACTCTCTGAATCTGGTCTCAGCCAAAGGCTTGGTCAAGATATCTGCTCTCTGCTTCTCTGTTGCAATCTTTTCCATCCTTATATCTCCCTTCTCAACATGATCTCTGATAAAATGATGCCTTATATCAACATGTTTGCACCTGGTATGAAGAACTGGATTCTGGGTGATGGCAATTGCACTATTACTATCACAGAAAATAGGAATATCCTTAGCTCTAATCTGGTAATCCCTAAGCTGTTGACTAATCCAGGGTAGTTGAGAACAACAGCTCCCTGCAGCCATGTACTCTGCTTCTGTTGTTGATGTAGCAACTGAAGTCTGCTTCTTAGAAAACCAGGATACCAATTTATTCCCTAAAAATTGGCATGTTCCACTAGTAGACTTCCTATCTATTCTGCATCCACCATAGTCTGAATCTGAATAACCACTCAATTCTAAGTTGTCATCTGCAGGATACCACAATCCTAAATTCACAGTTCCCTTAAGATATTTCAATATCTTCTTAGCTGCTTCCAAGTGACTCTTCTTGGGGTTAGCTTGAAATCTGGCACAAACACCTACAGCAAAAGTAATATCTGGTCTGCTTGCAGTCAGGTATAAAAGAGAACCAATAAGTGTTCTGTACTGAGTCTGATCCACACTCTCTCCAGACTCATCTGGATCCATGTTGAAATTTGTCATCATAGGTATCTTGGCTGCTTTGCTAGATCCTACTCCAAATTTCTCTAACATGTTTCTGGTGTACTTTGCTTGATTAATAAAAATTCCCTTCTCTGATTGCTTAACCTGCAAACCCAAAAAGTAATTCATCTCTCCCATCATGGACATCTCAAACTGTCCCTGCATGAGCTCACCAAACTTCTCACACAGCTTCTTGTTAGGGGATCCAAATATGATGTCATCAACATATATTTGGACCAGAAGGATGTCCTTTCCTTCTTCTTTCCTAAACAAGGTTCTATCAATCTTACCCTTAGTAAAACCATTGTCCAGAAGAAATTGAGATAGAGTGTCATACCATGCTCTGGGTGCCTGCTTCAGCCCATAAAGAGCTTTCTTAAGCTTGAACACCTTGTCACCTTGTTCAAAACCAGGGGGTTGTTCCACATACACTTCCTCAATGAGAATCCCATTAAGAAAGGCAGATTTCACATCCATCTGGTATACTTTGAACTTCATGTGAGCAGCATATGCTAAGAACAATCTGATGGCTTCTAGTCTGGCAACAGGAGCAAATGTCTCATCATAGTCTATTCCTTCAGACTGAGAATAGCCCTGGGCCACTAGCCTTGCCTTGTTCCTAGTGATGACATCATTCTCATCTTTCTTATTTTTGAAAACCCACTTAGTGCCTATCACCTTTTGATGTCTTGGTCTGTCTACCAGCTCCCACACATCATGTCTGGTGAATTGATTCAACTCCTCCTGCATAGCAACAATCCAATTTGAATCTTTCAGTGCCTCCTTGATGTTCTTGGGCTCAATCAAGGACACATAGCAACTGAATAAGGCAGCTAAGTTAAGAGTCCTCCTAGTCTGGACACCCTTAGTTGGATCTCAAAGGATTAGGTCATTGGGGTGATCAACCAGGGTCCTCCTTCCCGTGGTCTTGCCTGGTTGATCATCTTCTGCAGTATCTTGATGATTAACATCACCTGCAGAAGAGCTTCCCCCTACAGGAGTTCCAACCTCTTCTGGTTCTGCTCCTTGTGAATGCTTCTGCTTCAGAGAACCAGGAGATGGGTCATCATCTGAATCTGAATCTGAATCTGAATCAAGAACAGGTGGATTGACTTTGATAACTCTGGGTGTAGTCTGATTCTGAATCTCATCAGAAGACTTAGAGTCCACCTTGCACTCAAAAGCAGATTCATCAAAAACAACATGAGGTGTTTCCTCCACACAAAGTGAATTCTTATTAAAAACTCTAAAAGCCTTACTGGTGCTGGAATATCCTAAAAATATTCCATCAGCCACTTTGGCATCAAAGGTTCTTAATTTAGATTTCCCATTGTCATGGATGAAACACTTACATCCAAAAACATGAAAATATGAAACAGATGGGGTTTTACCTTTCCATGCCTCATATGGAGTCTTATTATGTCTCTGGGCAATCAGGCATCTGTTCTGAGTGTAGCAAGCTGTATTAATGGCCTCTGCCCAAAATCTCTGTGGAGTGCTGTATTCTGCCAGAAGTGTTCTTGCAGCTTCTTTGAGGGTCATATTCCTCCTTTCTGCTACTCCATTTTGTTGGGGTGTTCTGGCAGCAGATGTCTCATGAAAAATCCCATGGTCCTTGCAGTAATCTGCAATGTGTGAATTCAAAAACTCTGTTCCTTTGTCACTTCTGAATCTGATTGAAGAATTCTGGCAGCTTAGTCATAGTTTCATTTTTCTTAAACAAGAACACTACCCAAGTGTATCTTGAAAAGTCATCCACTATCACTAAGGTGTACGTCCTTCCACTGAAACTAAGAGGAGAAACAGATCCAAACAGGTCCATGTGAAGTAGTTGAAGTACTCTGGTTGTGGTTGTGCTCTGGACATCCTTAAAGGAAGTCTTGGGTTGTTTACCCTTCTGGCATGAACCACAAACCTGATTCTTTTTAAACACTTCATTAGGAAGACCTCGAATGAGACCTTTTCTGGCAATCTTATTCAGTGTTTTGAAGTTAAGATGACACAATCTCTTGTGCCAAATCCAGCTATTCTCTGCAGATCCTTTTGCAACTAGGCAAGCATTTCTTGGGCAACTGTTAAAATCTGCAAGATAAATGTTACCCTTCCTCAAGCCTATTAGCAAAATATCACTATAATCAGAAGAGAAAACAGTGCATGAATCACTAGAAAACTTCACTGAGTATCCCTTGTCACAGAATTGGGATACTGAAAGAAGATTATGCTTGAGTCCTTCTACATAGTAAACTTCTTCTACAGAAACTCCATTGAAGGTCAACTTTCCAACTCCTCTGGTGACGCCATAGTTGTTGTCACCAAACATCACTCTTGGTCCATTCAATGGCTTGAAATCTTGGAGATTATCCTTCTGGAAGGTCATGTGCTTGGAACATCCACTATCAATGTACCAGACATGGTTGCTTGAAAATCCTTTCTCCAATGGACTCTTATCTACCTGCAGAGAAATCAATTAGGTCCCCTACTAGTGCTGGGTCCTGATTGGTTAGTTGCAGGTTTTGTAGGAATCCATAGATAAAGATCATCCCTTGATGGATGAGGAGATCTTATCTTCCTTCCAAATCTATCTACCAGCACATGTCCTCTGACAATGACATATTGAGCTACTGGTCTGATAAGGACACCTTTCATATAAACAGGTCTGGTGTACCTTTTCTCAAATTTGGCCTTTGGAATGGCCTGCCTCAAAGACATGGTCTTAAAGGTCTGGTTGTAAGGGTACATCCTAGAAGAACCATCTCTGGTGTCATAACTACCCAGATCAGTTGGTTTTCTACAGATGGGTCTGGAAGACCTCCTCTGGTTCTGATACTTAGACCTGCTATGGTGGTCATAGGTCCTTTGAGTATACCTATTCTGGAATTGAGTCCTCTGAGAAAATTGTCTCTGGGGTACCTGGTGCTGTTGAACATTGTTCCTTCTCTGGTAGTTATTACTCTGATTGGTATTCCCCTTTCTTGAGTGTTTCCTTTGAGGTCCCCTAATCTGTTTAGGTTCCTTTTAAGGATTTCTCTGGGGTCCTCCAATTTGAGTAATTTCTACTCCTTGGGACTCATTGTTCACAGAACCATCAATCTTTAATGGTTCCCCTTTTTTACACTTATTCTCTAGCATATTCTCTTCCAGAACAGTCAACTCTTCTGGACCATATGTAATGTGATTAACAAAGTGATTCCTTTTCCAGTCAGGATTGTGAACCACCTTGTAACCATTACCAGTTAAGTCTTTATCATCCCAGATTTCTACCAATTTACCAGCTCTTACAGACTTGTATTTATTATAAAAGTATTATTGAGTTTTAGAGGAAATTCAAGAATATCATAAACCACTCTTATTACAAATGCGCTGAGAAGACTCTGATATGATAGATACAACAGATGGTATCTTAGGAGCTTCTCTGGGCATAGGTATCTCCTCTATGTTGTGAGCAACTTGTTTTCCCTTGATAAGAGTGTGGTATTTGGCTCTGAGTTCAGTGATCTCATCTTCTTGAGAGTTCTTTTCTTTCATGAGTTGATCTACCAGAGTATCTCTTTATGTGATCTTATCCTGAAGTTCAGAGACTTCTTTGGAATGATCTTTCATGAGTTCTCTGGTGGATTTATGCTCATGAGAGAGAGATTGAACTTCAGCTCTGAGCCTACCATTCTCTTTCTCAAGTTTTTGATAAAGTTGGACACAATTTTGGAGATCTGATAGCATTTGTTGCATATCAGACTCTCTGGATTTACCAGATAAATTAGAGGATTCGGTACATTTGGAATTTGATAAAAGTAGAGTAGTTTCATTTACCTCAGTGATGTCTGCCATAAGACACACATCATCATCTGATCCAAAGTCAGAAGAAGAAGAACTGGAACTAGTATCCTCCTCCTCTGCTTCTGCCAGCAATGCTCTCTTATCTGCATATCTCCTATCTCTCTTGATTCTTTTCTCTTCTCTTTCCCTAGGAGTGAGTTGAGGACAATCATAACTATAGTGACCAGCCTTGTTGCATGTGTAGCAGGCATTGTCTCCTCTGGGACTAGGACTTGGCTCTCTCCTCCTCTGGTTGTAGTCTGATCTGGCAGGACTACTCTCTCTCCTCTGGTAGTCAGGTCTGCCAGAGCTACCATCCCTCCTCTGATAATCTAATCTCCCAGAGTTGCCAGGGTTGTCATCTCTCCTCCTCTCTGGAGTTCTGAATCTGGTCTCCCTTGAGTCTCCAGATGTCTTCTCCTTCTCTGCAGGCTTGAAGGAACTCTTTCTGTCTCTGGAAGATTCCTTCCAATGCCTTTTGTACCTGCCATATTTTGAACTCATTTTATCTAATTTACGGGTTAGAAGTGCTACCTGCTCCTTGAGGCTCAAGTCATCTGCAGTAGACTCATTTTGCTTGACATCAGGCTTGATAGTTGAAGAGAATGCAACACCTTTCTGGCCAGAAGAGGAAACCTCTTCTGTTTGATCCTCCTCTTGAAGATCATACTCATATGCTTTGAGATCAGACAACAGAAGATGATGGTCCAGAGTATTGAGATCCTTGTTGTCCTTGATCACAGTGACTTTAATTCTCCACCTGCTTGTTAGTGAACGCAAGATTTTACTATTAATTTCTTTTTCAGAGTAGGTCTTACCTAAGGCACTAGCCTTGTTCAGGAGGTTTGTGAGACGCATGTCCAGCTGGTCAATGGTCTCGTCTGGTTTCATCTTGAAGGTATCAAACGAGTGTTGAACAGCTTGGAGTTTGTTATCTTTGATCTTCTCTGTTCCCTCACAGAGTAACGCCAGTTTGTCCCACATCTCCTTGGCAGTGGCACACGTTCTGACCTTTTCAATCACCTCTTTGGTAAGTGTGTTGATGATCTCTGTTCTTGCCACCTGGTCCAAGTTGTAGAGCTTTCTTTCATCATTGTCAAGCTCATCTTTCTTTTTGAGGATTCGTTGCCTGGGGACTCTATCCTCTGCAGCTTCACTAGTTTCTTCCCTGGACTCTGACCTGCCACTATCAATAGGAGTCCAGTAAAATTGAATGGGGCCACTTTCAACCACATCTAACATGCGGTGGTGAATAGCTCCAAGATGATTGCTCATCATGAAGCTCCAGTGGCTGTAATCCTCAAAAGAGAATTCTGGGAGCTTACGGCTCTTGTAAGAAGATTTTGCAGACATTTTGATAAGAAATTAAGGGAAATAACAAGAACTTGAACAAAAGCACTAAAGAGCAATGGATCTGCCCGGTGACCACCAAAAGCTTTTCAAAGCAGTGGTCGTTGGACACACTGCTCTGATACCACTTGTTGGTCCCACTAGTTAGATTAATTGCGGAAGCTTAAGTTAAATGTCTTTCAAAGTCTTTTACAAGAGAACAATAATCAACAAACAATAAGTAATAAAGCGATAAAGAACACAAGATATATAGTGGTTCGGATAGAATATCCTACGTCCACTCTCCCTTATAACCAAGGGGTCTCACTATCAACCAACTCACAAACTTACTTACTGGAATTGGGAAGTACCAGTTCCTTCTTACAACCTCTTTAGATTAAACTTCAATCTAAAGATCAACCAGCCAACAACCTTGTCTAATAGATGAACAGGTTGTGGTTTCAATAACTCCTTTAGAGTAGATAGATATTATGAACAGTAAGAGTGCTTGGTATGAATATCAAAAGCTTGGATTACTTATGCGCGTGTAGAGTCTCTCTAGAGCTTTTTCTTGAACTGCACTCTTGTATATATAGAGGGGATTAGGGCTAGCCGTTGGAGGGCTAATCCAATCAGATCCTCTATATAAGGAAGCCTCAATCAATCAATTCCCTAATTGATTGATTGGGTTGGTGGGATCCTTGGATTGATTATCTTCAAATACTTTCCAATCCTGATCATGTTGACTTTATTTGAATCACCAATGGTTAATAGCTTCCTCTGCCTAACTCTGATTCTCTCCAGAGAAGGCAAGACCAGACACCAGGAAACCTCGGTGTCTTCTGGTCCTAATCTGGTGAACAACCAGAATACTCAGTAGAATCAGGGAATCAACCTAAGCATCTTTTGTTCCACCAGACTCGTCTGGTTCGGACTCGTCTGGTCTGGGGAAGGTCCTCTGCCTCTGGTCAATCTCATCTGGTGAAGTCTTCTGGTGGAGTCCTCTGGTGAAGTCCTCTGGAGGGGTCTTCTGGTGACTCTTCTGGTGAAGTCTTCTGGTCTGGCAGTTCCCCCTAGACTATGTCCTAATCTATATCATCATCTGGCTAACAGGTCCAGATGGTCCTATTACATCTTCTGGTTTGTTTTAACTCATCAAAACTAACAACTTTTATCCTAACACATGAGTACGTCTATGTTCATCTCTTCGATCGGTCTTTGGATCTGAATATCTTCTTTCATTGCTACGATCTCTCCTCTGGTCAGTGTTTCTCCTTTCCTCATAACTCCTCGAGCTTTGGTGGGTTCCTTCAGGTTTCCTGTCACATGAGTCCTGATAAAATTTCTTATAACGACCAAACCTGGAATTTAGCTTCTCAAAGAGTCTGGCCATCAGGCTGTACTCCTCAGCAGGCTCTTCCTTGCTCATCTCCATCAGTGAATTTGAACGCCACACTTTTCTCAGGAGTTTTCTCCTTCTCTTCCTCTTCTGGCTGAACTTTCTTCTTTCTCTTGTTAAGATCAAATTCCAAAGCTTTGAGCTCTGAAAAAAGTAAAGCAGAAGTTATGTTAATCATATCCTGAGTGTTCTTAAGCATAATTACACTGTTGTCCCATCTCTCAGGAAGGGCATTCAGGATCTTTGAAGCAACATCTCTCTTTGGGACATCTTTGTCCAGCATCACCAACTCATTCATCAACTTGATGAATCTTGACTCCATCTAATCAATAGTCTCATCAGGCAGCATCTCGAACGCTTCAAACTTCTGAATGGCAATGTTTCTCTTGTTCTCCTTTATCTTTTCTGACCCCTCGCACATCCTGGTCAGCTCATCCCAAACCTCATTTGTCGTCTTTAAGTTCATCAGCCTTGCTGACTCCTCGAAAGGCACCGTATGCAAGATTATATTTCTGGCCACATTGTCCAGTCCCATCATCTTGATCTCGTCAGTGGTCATATCCTTCCTTTCCTTAGGAATAGGTACGCCAATCTCAAGATCGTCATATCCCATCCCTCTGACATTAGGGATAGTGAACTTGATCGGTCCTTCCCTGAGAACACACGGCATCTGGTCATGGATGGCATCAAGATGCGCTTCTAATCTGAACTTCCAATAGACAAAGTTAGATACAGAGAATTCAGGTAACGAAGCTTCAAGTCTCCTCGAAGTCATGATGATGCAAGTTTTATGAAAAGAAAACTCAGATTTGTTTAGTGACCACCAACAGTTTCTCCACTGAAACTATTAGTATTCAAAGTCAGTGGTCTTTTGAACCACTGCTCTGATACCACTTGTTGGTTCCGGTACAAGACTGATGAATATGTGTATGGGGGGAATACACGTATACCAATTTTTCAACTTAAAACCTTACTGAGTCTCCTTTACTCAGAGTGATAAAGAACTGAGAGCTAAAAATCTCCCCACTGACTACACTTAGTGCGGGTCAGTTGGCTGACTATCAATTTGAGTTCAGTGCGGAAACGCATGAGCCCTGAAAGTTTAAAGTCTTGTTTAGTTTGCTTTTTGAAAAATTGATTACTCAATTCTTAAACAGTGATTAGTAGGGCAGTGTTCTTTTGAGGATCAGGATGATTGATTCGAGCCTGATAAAACCAAATGCTTATGAATGAACAAGTAATATAGCGAGTAAGCACAATATCAAAGCAGTAAGAACACAGGGAGTTTAACGTGGTTCAGAGACTCAAGCTCCTACATCTACGGCCTGATTTAACAGGAAATCCACTCAAGGGATTCTTATTTTTAATGTGCCAAGGTGCACCAAGATCAGCTACCTCACTGACCTATACAAACTCATTACTAACTCACTAATAACTTACTACCAACAAACCTAACTTAGGGTTTTGGTTTCAGTTTGGATTCCAACTAAGTTGAGACTATCCTTACAAGACAAAGCTATGCTAAGGATTGGATAATCTCTCTAAGCTTAAGATAATGCTAGTTCGCTATTGGAATACAGAATAACTCTCAGTAGCTAAGAAACACTTGGGAAATTTAGATGGTTTCGAGTGCTTCTTCTAAAGACTGAATGCTTTGAGTGCTTGAGAGTTTGAGTAATTTCTGGCTTGGAAATTTCCCGTAACCTTGAACGGGTTCAAGGCCTTCTGCATTTATAGGTGATTTGAAAAACTATCCGTTGGAAAGATAGCCATCTAGTCATCTATGTAGAGTGGCTCAAACGGATAAATCTTCATGCAGCAGCCGTCCTTGCATGGAATTAGGTAGTTGCATTAAATGCACATTAAATGCTTGCCCATTGAATATGCAGTCTGAAGTCAGTCTTCGTGTCAGGTTCCGTACATACGTGTCCTTCCCGGATTGGTCCACGTCATCAGGTTGGTGAGAATGTCAGAACTTATTCCTAGGCTTCAGGCTTGTCTTATTAAGTTCTTTTTATCTCGAGCACACGCTCTTGTCCTGACGCTGACATTTCTTTTGCATTGCTTGGCTCTACTCCAAGTCTTCCCATAAACTCAGTATCATCCTGTTCCCTTCAGGACTAAGTTAGTAATGACCTCAGGGTCATACTCTTCATCACTGACACTTACTCAGCCAGCTTAGTAGACATCCATAAGATCAGGATGGTAATCTTCATCTTCAGGCTCTTGTCTTGATTGTCATCAGTAAGTGCTCCTCTTACTGAGTATCTGTGAAGTGTAAAATGACTAAGTACAATACCTAACCAAGACTAGCCTGACAAAGACAAACAAAGGCAAATCATCTTTTCAGGGGCTTTGGGATCTTAATCAAAACTGACAATGTCCCAACATCTTGTGTATGAGTAATTACAATTATGAGTACAATAGTCTATTTATAAGAATAAAACCCTAGTCTAAGATATGAAGCCCATTGGGTTATTGGTCCATTAGTAATGTCCACATCAAATCTTCTATATTTGGAATAATAGATCTTCTAGATTTACAACAAAGTTAATAGACGAAATTGAATAAATCAATTGATTCGAAATAATGTGGATTTAAGTCATCCAATAAAATGAGTCAAATTTTCCTAATATAATTAGTCTAAATTTTATTATTCAAAAATTAGAATGTGTATAGACAAAATATAAGTTAAGATTAATTAAAACTCATGTTTTATAAATAGTCAAATAATCACAATATATATATTCAATCACATATATATAAATAATTTCACTAATTTTAAAGAATATGAATTAAGTCATCACAAAAAACATTAGTCAATATTTCCTATTACAATTAGTTTATATCTAATTATTTAAAAACTATGATATATTTAGACAAAAATATAAGTTAAGGTAAATTAAAAGGCATGTTTTATAAAGAGTCAATATTAGCTAATATAAGTAATATATATTCAATAACATACTTATAAATAATGTTGATAGGCGAGCAGAAACGTCATTAGGGCGAGCAGAATTAACTCAAAGTATTCACTCTTAAGACAAAGTTAAGCAAACAAAATCAGGCTGAGCTGGAAACATCAGGTGAACAGGATTGTCCGCCTAATAACTTTAATTAGTCGAGCAGCTTTAACCTAAAAACCATGTGGACCCAGATGACACCCCGGCGAGCATATCTAGCACATCGGCGAACAGATCTGGCTGCAATATCAAGACAATAAATTATCAAGAATAGAGACCAACAAAACCAAACTAAAGACTCATCAAGGACAAGTCCAACAGGACGAACAACTCTTGAATACGAGCAAGTCCAGTACTAGAGGATAGAATTTAGTTTAGATAAGGTCAAGATAGTCAAAGCCTAAGTGTCACACTTACACACTAGGGAGGTCAAAGGTCATGTACACCTCCTGCTAGGCAAACTTGTACAAATACTTAAAAAAAAATTAGCTAATAAAATAAGCATAAATTCATATACACGTCCAAACTTCGATTATATACCAAAAGCAGCTCGATTCTCTTATATACGAATTAAATACGTAATCTATACACGTGTTAATTCAATCCCAATCCAAATTTTCGTATTCACTAATTACGTTAGTGATCAATCACACGTAATTATTTGGTGATCTAATTAACGATTAAAAATAGCCAATAATCCTTGTGATTAGTAAAGATCATCAACAAATAAAATCATCTAATTCGAAATAATATGAACTAAGTCATCATATAAAATTATTCAACGTTTCCTAATATAATTAGTCTATCTTTAATTATTTAAAAAAATAGGATGTATTTAGACAAAATATAAGTTAAGGTTAATTAAAATATATATTTTATAAAGAGCCGAATTTACCTAATATAACAAATATATATTCAATCACATACTTATAAAATAATTCCATACACATATATTCATAGGAAGTTTTTGTTTTTAAAAGATATCCACCATCCAAAAAATTAAGGAATGTGGATACACATGTACAAATATAGAATACTAGAGTGTACCCACGTGAATTTCGCGTAATGAAAAAATATATTATATTTATTTTCTGTAGACATTTAATATAAGAGTATTTTTGTTTAAAAAATGTCGAGGTATATACAATAAATTATGGGGTTTGTTTAGTTGTGGCCCGTGCCCTTCACTAAACGCTATAGGTATATCCTACAAACTAAATAATTAAAAAAAATCAAAATTCACATAAATTAATAACAATTATGGAATAACATTACTTAGACTAATAATTTAATAATAATCAATTTCTATTTCAATATTGAATAATTTATAAATTAATCAACATTATTAGTTATTGGGAGTATACGGTAAGAAATTAATTTATATAAGAAACAATACAAAATTTGAAATAAACTTTAACGTTACAAATACTTGTTCATCGATCAAAATGAGTTCCAAGTATAACTTGTCTCTATTAAAATCATTAAAAAATATTGTCCAACTTTTTCAATCCTAACTTTAACGGTCAATTGTTTGCTCTCACTCTTGATATTAGAAATCAGAGAAAATTGAGGTGTCATACTCTTGAAATCTAAAATGAGATTTAAATCACAACAATTAAACCATCATAATTATTCAGATAAAAATATATGGTATAGTTAAATCTATTATTTTTGCACATGAAGAATATTTAAACTGAACGATGTAGAGTATAAATCAACAGTCATTATTACATTCATATTGATATTTAAATCTAATCAAATTGTGAGCACTTAAAATGATGAACTTAATTATAAAATAAATATACTAATAACAATAGATATATAACTAACCAACAATTGATGGGAGAAATCTCAGCAAATGAGTGGAACAAATGAAACTTTGACGTGAAAAAATAAAATGCAATATGCTCTTATTTATAATAAAAAAAATGCATGCAATATTATATCTTGTCCATAATAAGAATATATCACATTAACTATATACCTTTTATTTTAGAAAAAAAATAATCGAACATTATATTATACTATATATACTAACTCAAACTTAGAAATGATAAATTTAGATTCATTCAATAAGTAGATCATATTTAATTACATTAAGGTTTGGAAAAAATATGATTTATAATAAATTCTAAAAATAACTAAATAAGAAAATGAAAAAATATCTATTTGCATTAATTATGCAGATATAAATTAATGGTTTAGATTTAATGTTATAGAACGAAGGGTCGAGATTAAAAGTTTAACCAACTTTTAATGAGAGCGCAGTATTTCAAAATGGAGAGATTTGAGACATGCCACATCAGCCTAAGAATAAGGTGGTGTTGACACATCATCTTTGAGAGGTTTGAAAAAATATTATTATAAGATATTAGACCATGTCAATAAAAAATTTAAAATTGATATAAATAAGTAAAGATTATAATTAAGATAAATTTATATATTGATTGGTGTATGACTTTACAATTAAATCACATGTTTTAAAAAGAGTTAAATTTTCCTAAAAATATTGAAGAATCTTAATATTTTTCAAAATTAAAAAAAAACAATAAGAATTGTTAATCAGTTGAAAATATCAAAGGTATAATTTGATTGTATATATAACATTCAAATTAAATTAGTATTAACATAGAAACTATTATTTATAGAATTGTAATTAATACATAGAAATTATTATTTATAGAATAATAATTAATATACATTGAATTTTAAATAATACGTTAACATAGAATTGTAATTAAACATACAAATTTTTATTTATAGAATTGTAATTAATACATTGAATTGTAAGTAATACATTACAATATTGAAAAATAATATACATTGACAATATTAGAAAAATACAATGTTTAACATATAATAATCGTTTCTTCATCTTCAAATTAAAATTGATCTTCCACTTCATCTTCATTATTGATCTTCAATCCTAAAAAAAATAATCAAAATCATTCACAAAATGATAATAATTTTCATAAAACAATAATTAATCAAAAAAATAAAGAAACAACATAATTAATAAATATATTAAATAACTTAACATGTATAGATTTGTATCCTGCCAAATCACAAAAAAAAAAATGGTTTTAAGGAAAGAATCATTAGTAAAAGAGATTAAACAAAAGATGAGAATTAAATTCATACAATAAAACGATCAAAAACATAAAATAAAACATAAATACCTTAACAACTATAAATTTGTATCCTGCAAAAAAAAATATGAAGATTCATACGAAAGATGAGTTGATGAAATTTATAATACCTTAATAAGTATGTTCGTATCCTGCAAAAGAAATATATAAACAATATCTTGAGATATATAGATTCACCAAAACATAAAAAAGATTTAGACGAAAGGAGAATCAATAAAAAACTTCATAACAAAATCGAAAGAATTCTTAAGATTAACGAACAAAATTATTTGCCAAGAATCGAACAATTTTTTCTTGGAAGATTTCGAAATTTGTATGAGAGAAGATTTCGAAATTTGTATGAGAGAAGATTTCGAAATATGGATGAGAGAAATCGGATGATATTTTTGGAGAGATTATTGGAATTGATTTTTTGTTGTGTGAGGGAGATGATATATATAGAGGGTATTGTGATAAAATCAACGGTTAAGATTAGATTAGAGATTAACTTTGAATGATTGATAACAGTATTTAAAGTCAATGATTTGGGTGAACGAAAGGAGATAATTTTCAAAGTAGAGGGATTTGGGCTTGCCACATAGGCTTAAAAAACTTTATCTATATAGGATATTAAGATACACACACTTGATATGATGATGTGTATATGTAAAGAATGACAATTCAAAATTTATAATATCATATAAGTGTGGTGTCATTCACTTAAAGAGTATGAATTGTTAAGTCTGATAAAATATTTTGAACAATTTATATGAAGGTACAATAGTGTATTAATTATAAAAAAAATTTAATGATGCAAGTATTAATTTGAGACAAATATGATCAACAAATTAAATGATGAATATATCAAACTATTGAATTTCTATATTTTTCAATTAAAAAAAATTAGACAATTTAATTAATTAATCAAACACATGATATTCTTATATTTATAAAAAAAAGGATATTTTTATTTATTTATGTGATTTTTTTTAATAAGTTATATATTTGACAAGGTTGATTTACTTTTATCAAATAATAATTAACAACTCAGAATTTTGAAATTCATTAAGTTAGACTTTTTTTCTTAAGACAATAAAATAAAAATATGAAATCTCGGCTAAATAAGTTTCAAGATTACACATTATCATCTTCAACTCCTTGTTAGTATACAGGAGGGTATATCTCTTAGTCTCCACTTATTCAGGAACCTTTACTTATGCTTATATGTGTGAATGATTTATTTTAAGTATTATACCTCTTTCAAAATAAGTTTACTTTTAGAAAATTTGTATAAAATCAACAAACTATTGAAGGAAAATATATTATTGTGCCTTTATCAACAAGCAATTGATGGAGGGCAATATGGTCATTTCATTATATTCTATGTACTCATCCAAAATCCTAGATTGTAACCTATATAAAGGAATCTCATACACAAAAAATAGTGAATTATCTCCTGGTTTGGTACGCCCCCGGACGTAGTCATTCATGGCGAACTGGTTCAACAAATCCGTGTTCTTCTATTCTTCTATGTATTTCTCTATAATTCTTTTCAATATATACCCCAGTATATATTTCTAAAAAAATTCTATAATATTTTAACAATTTCTTAAAAAAAAACATTTGAGACACTGGTCATTTTCGTAAACCAAAATTTGACACAAAAGATAGGAAAATGTTTGAAAATCATTATAAATTGGATAAAAGATACTACATTTATCCCCTAATAATTTTCATACTCTTCATTTATTACTCCAAAATTTTAATAAAACGGTTTTTCTTAAAAAAGTGTGTCACCCACATATTAAAATTAATAGGGGATGAAGGGAGTATAATTAAGACACCTATTTTAATATATGACTAACATAATATTTAAACTATAAACCTTAAGATAATTAATTGAACTCTACCTTTCTAAAAGGTTTTGCATAAAAATTTGGAAGAAATTATGTCCACACATATATTGATGTACAAATATATTATATTTTTAATTAAAATCGAGGGTAAATAAGAAAAACAAGTGGGGGAAAAATGCTAAATAACACTTAATTTGAAAGAACAATAATTTTAAAGAGATTGCTATAGTTTTTTTGTGGTGAAATATTTACCCTTTTTTAAAAATTGATGAATTGTTAATTTTGAAATCGTGTATTATGTTACACCAGAGACAAACAAAAGCATAAGTGGGTTCTTGAAAGGTTCAGATAATTTTCTTTGGGAAGGTTGTATTACATTCCACCAGGTGCTGAAAAACAATATTGTTTGGGATTACTTATACCTTCACAATAAGGGTGAAAGATCTCATGAGGAGATTCACAAAGAAGTTTTTCTATTCTACCTTAAAGGAGACTTGCTATTTAATAAGATTGGTGAATGACGATCACGAGGTAATTTTTAGGCATCGGCTCTTTAAGTGTGAAATTTATTCACAATTCTTCTCCTGCTATCAAACATGAATTCTTCAAAAGTTGTTATTATTAAAAGATATGGAAAACTACGTCAAGCGATATACTTTTAGACAATTGTTAAATCATCAAGGTATGAGTTGTACGTATTTTTTTAAGACGGTAACATATTTAGATACAAAACTATATAAACACTGCATTGGTCCATATTTTTATTACAATTTTTAATCTAATTTATTTAAAGAAATTTTGAATCTAAACGATGATGAACTGAAAAATCATGTCTTGGTTGAGATTGGGATTGGGAATATATTATAAATGGATAGGAGCATCTTAAGAAGATTTACTACAAAATCAGTTCCAGGTCAAACATTAGTGTCCGAGGAACATAATAAACTCATACAAGAAGAATTATGTTACGATCCGATATATTTGATGGAGGAGTACAAGACATTGAGTTCAACACTAAATTTTAAACTAAATAATGTGCTTCAAAAAAATACTAGAAGTAATTTGGTCGGATAACAGGAGAATATTATCTTATACGGATACTATGGAACATAAATACATTCATATGGAAAACTCTTTTGGCAACCATACGAACGAAGCGACACATAGTTCTCAATGTGGCGCCAAGGGGAATAGCGGATCTTCTATTGACTAGAGGTTGTACCGTTCATTCAGGATATGTTATACCATTGAATATCAATTAGTCGTCCACCAGTAACATAAGACATTGAACTTGTATTGAGGCAAAAATCATCATATGGGATGAGACGCTGATGATTAACAGATTTAGTTTTGAAGCTTTCGACCTAATTCTAAAAAATATTGTTAGATGTTATAATGGGTCAACATCTATTTTCTCATTTGAAGGAAAGATTGTTGTTCTTGGTTGAAATTTTAGACAAATACTACATATTATACCAAACGTTACTAGAGAGAAAGTTGTGCATAAATTACTTAATTTCGTTAAGCATAAAATTGGCATCACGCAAGTGTATGTGTGCAGTTGTAGTAGACAAGAGACCAAGTTGAATTATCGAACCACGGAAAGCTAAGTTGTTGGGTTAATCGATTCAAAAGTTGACATGCTTTAAAAAAAACAAATAAAGAGCTTGAGTTTTAATTTTCTAACTAAAAAAATTATGGAAATTAAAAACAAGATAACTAAACAAGAATTAAATGAAAAATTATCTAACTTCAAGATGAAGTGCAAGTGGAGTGAGATATGCTTCGAATGATGTCGATTATGTGATTATCAAAGCTAGTTCAACTTATATCCTTCCTACGTTTTATTGAACGATTGGACTAGATCAAATTAGCCTCACTGGCTCAACAAACTCTTGTTTCGAAAAATCAAATGTCCAATTTGGAGTGTTTTAGGCTATCTAGCCTCTCTCTATGATCTTAAACGTCTAACAAAAATAATCGATATTTCATTCCCCACAAAGTCTCGATTGAACTAACTTAACTCTCATTTCTTGTCAATTCAATTAAAATGCATAATCTACTAAAAACAAGTCATCAAAGTTCAAGTAATCCACAATCTAAGAATCTAATCATTCAATTTCACATAATTAGGGCATATTACAAACCAAAACTTCAAGTCTCACATAATTTAAACCACCCAAAACATATAAACCTTGGCTCATGGTTCTAGAAGAGACACAAGTGACTTTGACTCGGTCAACTCAGTTCCAACTCGGTGTTGAGTTGCCACGGAGTGCACTCGATTTGTAGCCTATCAACTCGGCCGAGTTATTCACCCTCAAACCGGCTACCTACAGTCGAAGTGAATAAAAATTTATCTACTAACAATTTACCTACGAAAATTTCATAGACAAATTTCTTTGTAGATAGAGAATGAAAATGTCAATATAATTATAAACTTTTGTAGGTAATTTCGTATACAATCGCCACTACAAAAAATTTTGTGGGAAATTTCATGGTCATAATAATAATTTTCATAGACAATTTTATTATTTCTTGTAATAATATACATAAATTAGTTACATGATATTCACTATTAGTATATTATACAACACCTCAAGCACACGAACAACAATAACAGTTTTTTTAAAATAACCACAACTAAATCCATCACGAGTAGGTCTTTTGTAAATTTGAGTTCACGTGAACTCTTTTTTTTATCACTGTTATACACTATCACCAGTGTATGATTTTGTTTAGCTGGTAGATCAGCTGAGTTGCCTAGACATTGTGAAAGCTTCTGATTTTCTGCTTTGAGCTTTGAGTTCTCATCTTCCAACTTTTGACAAAGTTGTATAAATGTTTGGAGATCTAATAGCATCTTCTGCATATCAGACTCCTCTGATTGTCCAGAAAAAGAAGAAGATGAAAAAGAAGAGGGAGTTCGAGTACATACCTCATCTGTCACTAGACATATCTCTTCGTCTGGTCCAAAATTAGATGATGAACCAGAAGTGGATACCTCTTCTTCCTCATCTGCTAAGCTTCTTTTGGAGTAACTCTTAGTGTATCTTCTACTGCTTTTCTTCGAACCCATTTCTGCAAGAAATTGTTAGCACAACAAATATTTGGGTTTTCAAAAAAAAAAGGATCTGCCCTGGTGACCACTAAAATAATTTCAAAACAGTGGTCTGTAGGACACACTGCTCTGATACCACTTGTTGGTCCCAAAAAGGTTATCCAGCGGAAACGTTTTGAAATATTTTAATGAAAAACCAACTTTTAAATTAAGTGCTAAAATTAAGATGCAGAAATCTAAAAAGCATAAAGTAGAGAACACCAGATTTATAGTGGTTTGGACCAACTTGTCCTACGTCTACTCTCCCTTTCTCCAAAGGGGACTCTCTCTCCAACCAACTTACTAACTTTCTGGAATTGTGAAGTACCAGATCCTTCATACAACTTGTTTACAACAACCTTTCAATGTGGTGAATAGGTTGAGTAATATTCCAACTAGAAACTCCTAAAGAGTGGATATAATGCTTGTATAAACAAGGTGAGTGTATGGTGAGAGTTCGTGTGTCTTTGTGTGCTCTTGCCCGACTCTTGTCTCTCTTATGAACTCAACCAAAAACACTCCTATTTATAGTTGTAGGAACTAACTAGCCGTTGGAAGCTAGAAATTCAAACAACCATAATTGGAGGAATATAATCAATCACAGATTGATTATATTGATTGATTGATCTCCTCTATTGATTAGATCTTCCAAGATTGATACCAATCAATCAATAAATCCTCCTAACAGTTGACTCTCCAGATTGCCTTCTTCTCCATCAATGATCTCCAAAATCTCCTTGTCTCCAGATTACACGCAGTCATCATGTGGGTGAACTAATTTGTCTCCCTCATCTGGTCAGGACTCGTCTGGTCTGGGGTCTTCTGGTCTGGTCTGGTCTGGTGTCATTTGGCCAGGTAACATATCTGCTCTGAATCTCATCTGAGAGAGGTCTTCTGTCAGACTCCTCTGGTCAGACTCCTCTGGTCAGACTCCTCAGGTCAGACTCCTCTGGCAGACTCCTCTGGTCAGACTCCTCATCTGCTCTGGTGACTCATCTGCTCTGGTCTGGACACCTCATCTGGTCACCTCTCATATGGTCACATCTCATCTGGTCACCTCATCTGGTCACCTCTCATCTGGTCACCTCATCTGGTCTGCACAGATTTCTTCCCCCTTAACCAAAGACCTATTCTAGACCTAGACTAATTTGTAGCTGACTAACAGGTTCAGCTAGTCCTATTACAAGTTCTTGTTTTAACATCTTCAAAACATCTAATCTATATCCTAACAATACATAATTGACGGATGAGATAATTTCCAAAACCGATCTCCAAAATTTTAACACAAATTGTAGTGAAATGATTTCCAAAATCGAACACATATTGCATTGAAATGATTTTCAAAATTGAAGGGTAGGATATGTGTTCTCGATTGTATGATTCCAAAACTAAATTGGAAAGTTTGCGAGTAGAGGTTTGTTACAATTTGTCCACTTCAGTTTTGATATGTATTCCATGTTTTTCTTTTTTTTTTCAATTTTTCTAGAATTTCAATTGTTTTTTGAATTATTTTTTATTTTTAATTATACCCTAATCTTGAGTGTGTGTTTGATATATATATATATATATATATATATATATATATATATATATTGGGGAATTCTTATTCTGTGAATTTTATGTTGAGGTTTATGTGTGCTTAATTGATGGAGGAGGTGAGAGTTTCCTTTTAACTGAATGTACTGACGAACATCTTTTAATTTTTCATACTTTGTTTGTTTGTCCTCAATAACTATATATTATTATTGTTGTATACTATGTCAACAAATATTATAATTTGCCCTGTCAACAAATATTGCAATTTACCCTAAAATTTATGTTTTTTAATATATTACTTAAAATCAATTCTCCAATATGTGTTTTCACCGGTCAAGCACAAGTAGCAGAACGAGCACTAGCAAGTAATGAATCATATTGGTGACGGTACAAATGGTTTTATGTTTCCTTTATTCTAGAGATAGCAGCAATTCTTTTCGGGGATACCATTATGGAATTGGGGAAGGAATATGGAAAGAGGTTGTTTCATACTATAGTGGACTCAATCAAGAAGATCAAACGATCGTGAAAGATATCTATTTTGGGTTGTGGTGTGGTATTGTATAGGCTTGTGTAGTTGTTGAGTTCATGTGTTAGTTGTAGTTCATTGGTGTCTCTGAGTAGTGGCTGGTTTTATGTGCTTGTCTAGTTTAGTTTGTTGTAATGGTGGGTTCAAGGTAGATTGTAGTAAATGTTGTTCAGTTGTTTTGATTTGGATTTTTGTTGTTGCTTGGTGTTTTTTGGTGAAATTGGTTGTAGATGGTGCAAGTGTTTCAAATGAATTCCAGATGATTGTGGTTATGCTCGGTTTTTTTTATTTGGTTTCAGATGAAGAGTGTTGGGTTTAATACAATTGGAATTGGATGTTGTTTTTTGGTCGAATGTTATAGCTGGTCGAAGTGGCTGAGACGAGTATGTTAAGGGGTTCAAATACTTTTGAGCTCAATTTTTTAAGTAGGGATTTTGGTGGCCACAGATTTCCTTGGGCCTTGTTGCTTAGATATTGGTTGGCCCAATTTGATTGTTTCGAACTGTTTGTAAATGGGCTGCATTTTATTATTTTCAATTCTTTGTTGATGATGAGGGCTTCTTTTTGGTGTTATAGAGATGTAAATTCCAAAACAAACAAGAATTTCTTGTAGGAAGAGGAAAATTTACACACGTAAATAAGAATTTTAGCCCCCAATGGCTATTGATGTTGTCTGAGTAGTATAAATCATAAGGTATAACATTGTGTAAGAACGAACATATGTTGGAAAATGTAGTTTTGTATATTTTCTTACTTTTTTTTATTTCGTTACGTGTTCATATCTTGTGTGCCGAATATTAGTATATTTTTCAAAAAAATTGTTGAAAATTTATTATATGTTTGAACAAATATATTCAAACACTATATTTGAATTTTTTTTTCCAAACATTGGTCAAATGTTTGAAAAAAAATCTCCAAACAATGGATATTTGTTTGAAAACATCAATGTTTAGTAAAAAAAATCAAACATCAATTGTTTGTTCGAACAACCAGAGTTGAACAACTCTTTCCAACGGGTTTTGACGAAATATTAACGTATTTCATTACGAAACCAAACATTATATGATCTATTATATTATAATCATGTAATAAACAACAAAATTTATATTATATATCAACAAGTTAAAATCTAAGTATATGACAAAAATAACTTTATTTAAACAACGGGTTAAAATCTAAGTATATGACGAAAACAACTTTATTCAAACAACATCTTCAAAAAAAAGAATAGGGTGCGAGATAACAAATTCAAACAAAAAAAAAGGTAAAAGAAAAAAGAAAAAAATCCATATTTTATCCATTGATGAATGTTATGTGATGGCACCTTTGTTCGATGGCGGGTCACGACAGCTGTTTGTGACGAGCAAAAATTGAACAGTGGTGTTTTCTTGGCTCGTTTTCTTTGTTGAAATTATTGTGCACCAACAGCTGAAGAGTTACCGTATCCATTATCCTTTCTTCATACCCATCTGAAGAGTAGCCGGCATCAACAATGGTAATGCTCCATTTGATCTGATTCTAATAAATATAATGAGTGATAAAATAATAGTAACATGTAATATTATTATAAAATTATTATAGCATTTTGTTACAATTATTTTACTTGAATTTGTAAAATCTAAAGGTTTGTAAGAGTATAATTTAATGAGTACCAGTCTCATACAAATATTTATGTAACTTCATATTGATAATTTCATGTACCATAAAGCCACGATTTTGCAATTTAGTAAAGCGTCCACTATTCGTCTCGATACACTTTCATCGCCACCTTCCGGCCCGACCAAATTTTTGTATGATTCGAGTTACTATACATTTCTGTTTACCACATGGCTTTGTGGATTTTCTTATTGTGGTATAGTTATAATATTGTGATAGGAATTGATAAATTGTCATCTCATAATTAATATGGCACCTTAACCACTTGATATGTATAAAATGTAAAATAAGTTTTAATTGTAAGTGAACTAAGCAAAGAGTAGTAGTCTTGTTCGTGCATATCTATATATATCCTAGTTTTAGGGTTTATCCCCACATACTGTCCATTTGCATGCAAAGCGGGGCTTTAAAAATGTCACCCACAGAAGGCAGTTCAATATGTTGGTAATACCTTTGAAACTTCATTCTCTCCTTTTGAATCTTCATTCACTTTTTGAATCTTCCTCTGTTCATATTAACTTTGTTATCATGTTTGCAATTTTCGATTGACTATTTTGACGTGGTGGTTCTCCTACCACCGATATGTCGTCCTCCGAAGATATTCAAATTCTTGAAGCAACTCCAACAGATATTCAAATTTCTGAAGTGGCTCCAACGTAATTGTGATATCAATTAGTCATTTCTCCCAAATATTTCATTGAAATTAAATTTTGACTACTTTGAATTTAATTTTAAAGTTTTACTAGTGATTCCATTCCTTCAGCCATAGCTGATATTCATAATTCAGAGCTACGCATTCCTAGTTCTTCCGCAAGTTCTGTCAATCAGCTGGCGCCGGCCTTTAATTTTCCACCGGTAATCACTACTGCTACTTCAGCCAATAGTTCTCTGGTACAGTTACCCTTGAATTTTCCATCGACCATAGCCGACATTTACCATTCGGAGTCGGCAATTTTTCACCAACATTAAATTCATCCGCCGCAGACAGCACTGAGAATCTAGAGACCGTCGTTGAAATTAGCAATACCAACGTGATGGATCAACCTAATCGGTGAGTGTTTGATGTTAATTATATTTTGTACATGTTTTTCTGTTTAGGTAAATTGCAATTTAGTCCCAAAATATCATGACCTCGTAAAATTGGCCCTAATTCCATTAAATTGGGTATTAATACATAATTGACAGATGAGATGATTTTCAAAACCGATCTCCAAAATTTTAACACAAATTGTAGTAAAATGATTTCCAAAATCGAACACAAATTGCATTGAAATGATTTTCAAAATTGAAGGGTAGGATATGTGTTCTCGATTGTATGATTCCAAAACTAAATTGGAAAGTTTGCGAGTAGAGGTCTGTTTCAATTTGTCCACTTCAGTTTTGATGTGTATTCTTTGTTTTTTTTTTTTTTCAATTTTTCTAGAATTTCAATTGTTTTTTGAATTATTTTTTATTTTTAATTATACCCTAATCTTGAGTGTGTGTTTGATATATATATATATATATATATATATATATTGGGGAATTCTTATTCTGTGAATTTTATGTTGAGGTTTATGTGTGCTTAATTGATGGAGGAAGTGGGAGTTTCCTTTTAACTGAATGTACTGACGAACATCTTTTAATTTTTCATAGTTTGTTTGTTTGTCCTCACTAACTATATATTATTATTTTTGTATACTATGTCAACAAATATTATAATTTGCCCTGTCAACAAATATTGCAATTTACCCTAAAATTTATGTTTTTTTTAATATATTACTTAAAAAATCAATTCTCCAATATGTGTTTTCACCGGTCAAGCACAAGTAGCAGAACGAGCACTAGCAAGGAATGAATCACATTGGCGACGGTACAAATGGTTTTATGTTTCCTTTATTCCAGAGGTAGCAGCAATTCTTTTCGGGGGTACCATTATGGTATTGTATAGGCTTGTATAGTTGTTGAGTTCATGTGTTGGTTGTAGTTCATTGGTGGCTCTGAGTAGTGGCTGGTTTTATGTTCTTGTCTAGTTTAGTTTGTTGTAATGGTGGGTTCAAGGTAGATTGTAATAAATGTTGTTCAATTGTTTTGATTTGGGTTTTTGTTGTTTCTTGGTGTTTTGTGGTGAAATTGGTTGTAGATGGTGCAAGTGTTTCAAATGAGTTCCAGGTGATTGTGGTTATGCTCGGTTTTTTTATTTGGTTTCAGATGAAGAGTGTTGGGTTTAATACATTGGAATTGGATGTTGTTTTTTGGTCGAATGTTATAGCTGGTCGAAGTGGCTGAGACGAGTATGTTAAGGGGTTCAAATCCTTTTGAGCTCAATTTTTTAAGTTGGGCAATTTTGGTGGCCACAGATTTCCTTGGGTCTTGTTGCTTAGATACTGGTTGGCCCAATTTGATTGTTTCGAACCGTTTGTAAATGGGCTGCATTTTATTATTTTCAATTCTTTGTTGATGATGAAGGCTTCTTCTTGGTGTTATAGAGATGTAAATTCCAAAACAAACAAGAATTTCTTGTAGGAAGAGGAAAATTTACACACGTAAATAAGAATTTTAGCCCACAATGGCTACTGATGTTGTCTGAGTAGTATAAATCATAAGGTATAACATTGTGTAAGAACGAACATATGTTGGGAAATGTAGTTTCGTGCATTTTCTTACTTTTTTTTTTATTTCGTTACGTGTTCATATCTGGTGTGCCGAATGTTAGTATATTTTTTAAAAAAATTGTTGAAAATTTATTATATGTTTGAACAAAGATATTCAAACACTATATTTGAATTTTTTTCCAAACATTGGTCAAATGTTTGAAAAAAAAATCTCCAAACAATGGATATTTGTTCGAAAACATCAATGTTTAGTAAAAACAATCAAACATCAATTGTTTGTTCGAACAACCAGAGTTGAACAACTCTTTCCAACGGGTTTTAACGAAATATTAACGTATTCCATTACGAAACCAAATATTATATGATCTATTATATTATAATCATGTAATAAACAACAAAAATTATATTCTATATCAACAAGTTAAAATCTAAGTATATGACAAAAACAACTTTATTTAAACAACAAGTTAAAATCTAAGTATATGAATGAAAACAACTTTATTCAATCAACTTCTTCAAACAAAAAGAATATGGTGAGAGATAACAAATTCAAACAAAAAAAAGTAAAAGAAAAAAGAAAAAAATATATCTTTTATCCATTGATGAATGCTATGCAGTGATGTAAATGGCGGCCGCCGAGGCGCTTGTCAGCACCTACCGCCAACGATTAATGCAAAGCGGTCGTATTTGGCGGAAACCGTGTTTGGCGGCGCCTAGGCGGTCTCGGCGGCGCCTAGGCGGCCTCGGCGGTAGGTAATGCCTAGGGTTTTTTTTTTTTAATTTTTTTTAATTTTTAATAACTTTAAAATGTTATATAATTAAAAAGAAAAATTAAAAAGAAAATAACAAGTTGCACATATGTGGATTGTGAATTGTGGTAGTTTATTAATTTGAACATTTTGTTTGAGATGTGTTTAATTTTACTTAATTATTTTAATTATTAAATTGGATAATAAACAAATTAAGTTGGAAACATGGAACTTTATTACTTTGATAAATATTAAAAAAAAAAATTTAATAATAAAAAAAGAAGAAAAAAAATAAAAACCTTGGCGGCCGCCTAGGCGGCCTTGGCGCTTGGCGGCCATATACCGCGTGCCGAGCGCCAAACGCCATCTACACCCTTGATGCTATGTGACGGCACCTTTGTTCGATGGCGGGTCACGACAGCTGTTTGTGACGAGCAAAAATTGAACAGTGGTGTCTTCTTGGCTCGTTTTCTTTGTTGAAATTATTGTGCACCAACAGCTGAAGAGTTACCGTATCCATTATCATTTCTTCATACACATCTGAAGAGTAGCCGGCACCAACAACGGTAATGCTCCATTTGATCTGATTCTAATAAATATAATGAGTGATAATATAATAGTAACATGTAATATTATTATAAAATTATTATAACATTTTGTTACAATTATTTTACTTGAATTTGTAAAATCTAAAAGTTTGTAAGAGTATAATTTAAAGAGCACAAGTAGAGTTGTAAACGAATCAAATAATTTTGGTTCGATTTGGTATTTCTATTCGAAATTCGGTATTCCTATTCGAAATATAATAATTCGAATTCGAGATTTTTTTTTTTTAAATTCAATTAGTTATCAAATACAAAATTATGATATTCGATTCGATATTCATAAATATTCTATTAAATATATATTATATTATTATAGTAAAGATAAATATGTTAATTTATAAATTTAAGTCCATTATAATTATATTAAGGATATAACCCTTATGGCTTTAGTCTTTGTCCAACAAGTTGGCTTTTAGACAAATTATAATTTAATACTTAATTTTTTTTAAATATAATGTAATTATTAAAAGTAAAGTCTATTAAATTTTAAAAGAACGGCAGGTTCATGCTTTTCATTTATTTATTAATATATTTATTTAATAAATTTGATAATTAATTTTTTTTCATTTACGTATTTGATTATGTTATACAAGATTTTAAGTTTATGTCTGATTGTGAATTCAAACAATAAAACCAATGAATACTTGAATAGTAATTTTTTGGAACATGCTTCAGAAGAAAAAAAAATCGATTCGAATATTCAACTCGTGTATTCGTATATTTCCTAAGAATTTGATATGAGTTTCAAATCAAGTATAAATCACATTTATTATTCGAAATCGATATTCGAAATAATTTTACAAATATGAAACAATGGTATTCAATTGGATTCGTTTACAGTAAGCACAAGTTTTTAAAACATCATTATATATTATCGCAAACATACTTTAAAAGTAGAAAATAATCCCTTTAAGAAGTATCAAACAATAATTTGAAAATGTGAGTGCAAGTAGAGCGTCAATAAAGCAGTTTCAACTTCAATAATAAGTAAATATCTAGAATCCTACTTCTTTTTCTATGGAAATGACCAGATATAGATTTTTTTTTATTTTTAAAGGATGATCAGATGTAGATTATTAAGTCTGTTAACCCACAGCTAAAACGTTACGAATTGTCACAATTATGCAAACTATCACTTTATAACATAATAAATAATATTTTTTAATAAAATAACTAATATTAACAATTTAATGTATTTTAATGAAACAACTAATATTCTTTACCGTATATACGAAATGAAAACCAATTACCCAATGTAACTGTGACTCTACATACATCTCAAATTTATGCATATATACCTGCAACAATTAATTAAAACAAACATTATAGGATCTTAATTTGCAAACTCTTGGTTCCAGAAATCACCAAACATTAATTTTATTTTATTTTTATTTTGTTTTTAACGAACCAAACACTAATGGAAAAATATTATATGAAAATAGTGCATAATAAGTTTATCATGAAATAGTTTTAAAATATTAAATATTTAATCAGGAGTACGTGTCATTATTCTGGTCAGTGGTATTATATTATAATTGTTGTAAAAAAATTGAATCCAAATTAACGATATCACTGATGAACTTTTTGATACTCCTGATCTAATATTTAATACTTTAAAACAGTTTTATGATAAACTTATCATAAACCATTTTAATGTAAAACATACTCAATACTAATATCTCGAGCCTTATTTTGTGCTCGTTTCAGTTCATGATTTTCCATCGATGATGACCACTTCTTCTCCAATTTCATCTAAGCCAATAAAATTAAATTCACCATATTACCAAATGTACTTAATCAGATCGACAAAAATTTATACACACCAATACCAAGTGCATTATTGCAGCTCGTGTATATTTTTAAAAGGTTTTAATTGCTAAAATTCATATGAGTAGCCATATCCCTCCTTTTTCTTTTTTAAAAGAGTCATATCCAAAAATATTATTTGTACATTGATTAGACATTAATGAAACATCACTCCATGCAGCTAGACCCCAAACAACCAAAAGTCATTGATCAATAATTTAAGTTATTCTCCTTTAATCATAAAAATCATTAGTACTTTAAAATAAGCAGTTTAAGAAAATATGTAAATGTAAAATTTAATAAAATAATAATATTTTAATATTTTATAAATTTTTGTAAAGATAATTATTTTTATTTTAGTTGTGTGCAAAGTATTGTGAAACGGATAGAAAAGAAAAATATATTTATTATTTCGTGAGATTAATTGATCAAATATTGCATCAAAATTTAGGACAAAGAATTCTATAAGTGAATTCAATTTTTCAAATATCGCTGCTATGTATATATCTTATTATTGAGTAACGCTCTTGTGCACTTGGTGTAATGAGTGTATTTTTGTTAGAATTGTGAATATTTGTCATTCTTTACAATTAATACTTTTGAATTAAATAACTAATATTTTTGTAATATTAAAAAAATAGTTACTCTAAACAATTAATACGTTTGAATGAAACAACAAACATTTTTTGTAAAATAATTAGAGTAAATAAATAAAGGAAAATAGCATCATCTCATCATCATCCTAAACATTGTGCTAATATTTTTTGTAAACTAATTAGAGTAAATAAAACAACTAAACAATTAATATTTTCTAATAATTATTATCTCATCATCACCCTAAACATCATCATCTCCCATCACACCCATCTTATCAATGTGCAAATAGCACTCCTCGGCCATATCCCTCCTTGATAAAGGTGTTTGCTGAATCATCTATACCATCACATTTAGCATCTACATATCGACATAATTAAGAAAATCAATAAGGAATGATTATCTAATTGGACAAGGTACATTGTCTAACAACATTGAATAGAGACAAGGTATGACTGATCTGACTTAAGAAGATGCAAAACGTTGGCAGCTTACATTCGCCTGGCTTGTAATCAGATTTACGACTTAATTTCTTAGCATAGGTTACATAATAGTCATGAGCTTGGCATATTCACGACATATATCTTGCACATAACACATTTTAACATAACATTTATAATTTTTTTAATATTTAACTTGAGCGAGATTACTCTAAGCAGAAAATGCAAAAACCGGTGCGATGCAATGCAATACCTCTTATTGTTCTTTAAACATTGTTTACCTCAATCAACCTAAACAATTTCATGCTCTCTTAAATCCGACATGATCCATTTACCTTAATAACCTCAAGTTAGTTGCAACACATACTAAGAAACTTATAAGCTTTTTAAAATAGCTTATAAGTTGTTTAAGAGTTTATAAGCACTATTAATGTGTTTGGCAAAATAAAATGTTTAATAACTAATATTTATTATAAATTCTCAAAAATCTTATAAGTTGTATTAGTCAAACACTTTAGCAACTCATAAGTTGCTTAAAAATTATATTTTATAAGCTCTTAAATCAACTTATAAGATATTAGAGTTAAGTTTATAAGATGTTTCAAATATTTCTAGTCAAACAAACTCTACATAAGTTGAATAATTAACTTGAGAAATTCTAAAGGAAACGGCCACTATAGGTTCTTGGGTTGCATAGTTATATTAGAAGATTCAGAAATAAATGAAGTTCTACTCTAGGTGTAGAACTCCTTAGGGGAAAAAACCCATCTAATATCGAGTGTGGGTGAAAAGCTACAAATGGTTGAGATTTCACACGGTTCTCTATTCTAATCCTTCTATGGCCTACTTTTCTGTAGTAATATTCTTGAAGTAAAAAAGCGGAGAATACAATATATGCACTTAGTATTTGAGAATGTATTATTTGGTTGCTCTGGAAATGAAGCGCAAAATTAATTATTTGAAAGTGAAGAGGTGTACGTAGAAAAGATGATCGAATAATTAAAAGCAAGGATGTGGCGCTAGGTGACAAGTAGGGTCGAGCTCAAAGAATGGGTGGATAAAGCAAGAGTAGTGCCGAAGTGATAAAATTATTGCTGAGAGTTTTACTTGGTGCTTTTAGTTTTATGCTGTTATAATATTTTTTCATTTTTTCTTCTTATTAATATGAGGCCAGTAATCTTTGACATTGTTTGGTGGGGTATTCCTCAATACCCTTTTTTTCTCAAATAAAAGTATTGTTTTACTGAATATAAAAAATAAAAGTAAATGATAGTTTTGTACAGCACAAAATACAACGGTCCTGGACTTGAATCATGTATTGTACTGGATCGTCGCTTACTTTTATTTTTTATATTCAGTAAAACAATACTTTTATTAGAGAAAAAGAGTACTTATTCTCATAGAAACGTTGTTTTTGTGCTTGTACAGAATCGTTCTGTGCAATTGAAAAGGGAAAAAAAGCTCATACAATTACGACCCCTTTTAATAACTACAGATTTTAATAGGATCTAAATCCCAAAAAAAAGAGCACCAAGAAAACACAGAGAATAGTCCAATGATTAACTCAGACCCACACAACTAACCACGTTAATTTGAATCTTCCTCAATTTTCTTTTTTTTCTTTTTTTTCTTTTTTTTTTTTTTTTTTTTTTTTTTTTTTGAATCCTCCTCAAATTAAACAGTTTCATCCGTTTATCTATTCTCATCAGACAAAGCCTCATTCCAGGTCTAGTCCTCAAAGCAATTTCAATTATCTTTTCTCATTAAACAATGCCTCATTTCGGGTCCAAACTAGTATACTATGTAATACCATAAAATCCTATGTTTAAATGATTTTAAAGAAATTATTCAACCAAGAACATTTTGAGTTTTAGAGATTCAAAATTTTAGAAAACAAGACGAGCATTCTTTATACCAATCAATTTTGAGTATGTATAGAGTGAAATTGGTTTATTTATGAATCACTGAAGGGTATTAGCTGTTTTCACTAAAGAGTATTAGTTGTTTTTATTGAAGAGTATTATTAATTTACACTGGAGAGTCTTAGTTCATTTTCACTTGACAACTAAGACTCTTTAGTGTAAATCAGTAATACTCTTCAGTAAATACAACTAATAGTAATACTCTTCAATGAAAACAACTAATATCCTTCACTGATTCATGTATAAACCAGTTTCACTCTATACTTTGTCATCAATTTTACCTCCCACGATAATTATCCATGGTGAATTTATTAAATAAATTAATATTAATTAGTTCATTTAATAACTTTCACTTCTGTACCTAAATATAAAAATTTGTAAATAGATACAATGTTCTAATATATCTTATTTCTAATTATGCAACGGTTTTTCAAAGCCAATGAACCATGCAAAGCTAAATGCCCCGCTGGAAGTTCCTCCCACACACCGCCAAACTTGCTACTTTTCTTATGAAGGTAATAAATTATTATACAAAACCATTAAACAATAGAGTAAGTCAATTAGAGATATGGTCAATGGATCCTTTAAATATTTATTGTATCTTTTTCCTTGATCCATTTCTAAATTATAGGATCATTTCTTGTAAAGAAAATTATAAATACTTTTATATATATAGTGAGAATATCATCACCAATGTACGGTGAGAGTGCGCAATATGGAGTATGTTTTAATGAAAGTTAAAGGCTAAAAATTTGCGTAAAAACACTTCATAAGATAATATAAATTAATATTCAAGTATTAATGATATAAATTAGAGTAAATCTTGTGTGAGACCGTCTCATAGTATGAGACCAATAATATTTGATCCACTTTTAACTTAAAACGTGTCACTTATTAATTAAAAAGTTGTCACTTTTAAAAAGTGATAAAGTTTAAACAAAAAGTGATAATATATTTGTTAAAAGTGACTTATCACTTTTCTTTAAAAATACTATCACATTTAATTATAATCCTATCACTTTTTTTAATTTGATCGGTCTCATATTATGAGACGGTCTCATACAAGTTTTTGCCTATAAATTAATATTCAAGTGTTAATGCGTCATGATTAATTTATATTCTATATAAGACGGTCTCATACAAAGACTACACGTGACGAGTCGTGAATAGTACTAGTCATCATCAACAGTGGCAAACCAATGATATTCCACCTGAATGTTCCATTAGGTCCAACTTAGAATACGTTACTTGAATTTGTAGTATTTAAAATTTTGTAGACTAACAAATATAAGTTTAATGCGACAAGTAATATTTTAAAACCTCATAATATATCATCACAAACATACTTTAACTTTGATGAGTAAGAAATAATCCCTTAAAGAGTATCAAACAATAATTTGGCAAGTTAACAACAATATTTTAACGAAGTGACAACGGGTAGGGTGATGGATCGGAGGATTGATTTCATTAACTTTTTCATATGTTTTAGTTTCACACAATAGAAAATATTATGTATTTGGCTCAGGTTCTTCAATGAAAATAAAAATATATATTTTACTTCTACACTTTCGAATAAGTTGGGAGGAATAATTAATTATTTTCATTATAGTTATGTGATTAATGTTATGTTTAATATTGAATAAATGAGACAAAAAAATTGTTGATTGCGATATAGAAAAATAATTGTAGAAAATTGATTATATGAACTAAAATAATTAATTAAAATAGGTAATGATTATTCTGTCTAAAAAAAATATCATTGATCTTTTTATTTTCTCACTAATCACCCTAATTAGCTCATTATCATTCTCATTCTATTGAATTTTCTTAACCAAACTACCCCAGTTAGTAAAATCTAATTTGTCTCGCAATACGTTTTAGCACTAAATGATCTCCCACGAGAAACATGTTTAGCATTACATTGTCTCCCGAGAAATCGTGATGCTACCTCCTCCGGCCAAATTTATTACACTTGCCTATGTCGGGTGTGGGAGTGCGAGGGCGATACAATTACGGGTTCGAAGATACGAATTTTAAATAAACTTAGGGTGCAATTCGTCGAGAATACATTTGTTTATTTATATTTTATTATATATAACACCTAAAATAACAAATTTTGTAAATCAAATATATATAATTCACATTTTCTCTGACTCAAAACTTAAACATATTCAATAATTTAATATAATTAAGTAACCAAAAATCAATTTTAGTTTCATTAGCCTAATATATACGTCATAACAATGATTTGAATATAAAACGAGTGTTACATTGTCAATTTTAATTATATTATATAATAAAATTCAATTGAAATAACATATTTAATGCTTAATAAGTAGGATACGCGAGGAGAATTCGAGTATCCGTTAGTAAATTCATCACGTAACAGCACATGGAGAATCCGATTCGTGAATTTAAGAATCGCACTCCTTTTAAAGGACGGGTGCAAATCCGATACTGCATTATGATATTTTTAGAAGAATCCGTGCAACATAGATACTCGCTTCTTCTTTTTTTTTTTTTTTTCCAATTTCATTATACCCACAATATTTAATTATATGCTAAGCCCAATTTATCTATTTTATATATAAACTAATCAATATTTATTGAAACTCGTGGCTGTCCGAGTATAAAAATTGATACATAAAGTAGTTTCAAGTTAGGTAATAAGTAACATCCAGATTCCTATAAAAAATATTACATGGAAATGACCAGGTGTAGATTAACTATCCTGGCAAACCACAATAAAATATTATTCAAATGTGTTGGACGTTATATAAAACAAGTTTACCATACCACTGATTCACAACTATCACTTTATAGTGTAACAACTAATATTTTTTAATGAAACAACCAATTTGTTTAAATATATCCACGAAATGCAAATCAATTGCACGGCGAAACTATATAAGACTTTGTCTTCAAATATATGGGTCACTTTTCTGACCCTACACACATCTCAAATTCATACATATACTTACAACAATTAATTAAAACAAGCATTATTAGATCATAATTTCAAAACCTCACCAAACATTAATTTTGCATGCTGTAAAACTGAATCTACTCCCTTTATAGGGCTTCATGTAATCCTCTCCTACACCTTCATGCTTTCCTATACGCCTACCCAAAAACAGAAACCAAAACATTTATAAATCAATCATTTAATTGATTATAATCTTTGTTAAGTTATAGCTATTTTTATGCATTGAAATTCATTGTACAGCCTAGTCATTTAAAATTAATCACTTCTTTCACATATGTAGTCAATAAAATGGATTGTGGCAAAGAGCATACCTGAAGGTTAGACTAAAATGCATGACAGGTGAAGCATCCACTCAACGAACTAATTGGTCGAGCCCTTCGAAAAGACAATGCTCTCCCCGAGGGTCTCGTAATATGATGGTTGGTGATCATGGAGCTTCTCATATCTTGGGCCTTCTTCTGTGCACATCTCAGTTTGTTCATGATTTTGTCCATCGATGATGACCTCTTCTTTTCCAATTTCATCTAAACCAATAAAATTATATCAACCGCATTGCAAATGAACTTAATCAAATTGGCAAATACTTATATACACCAGGTGCACCATGTGTATTTTTAAAATGTATTAGTTTGTCGGTATTTAGTTGTTTTCACTGGAAAGTATTAGTTGTGTACAATTTTACTGTACAAATATGTGTGTAGGACGTTACTCAATCAAACTATATTATAAAGATATTTCATTTTGCCTCAACTTCTTTGAACAAGAACTAATGAAGCGGGAAATGTAAGGGAAGCCCGAAAGTACCTCCATTTTTCTTATAGCAGCCTCGGCTTTTGCTTTCTGCAGATTCTCCCAAGCAGTAATTTTGGCTTCCTCCCTCTCAATCCTGAAATGAAGTAAATAGTAACATATATAAGTGGCTCAAAACATGTATACATTAATTAATAAGCCAAATGAAAGGACTAATTAAATAAAATTACTTTGAAATACTCTTTGATGTCTCTGAGGGCACTTCCCAACTACTAGAGTGAAAATTTACTGCTTTTCTTTTCCAGTCATCCACATTTTGACTCCCCCTTCCCGTATTTTTACCCCGGTTCTTTCTGGACCACCGAGTGACGGTAACTCGTTCATCAATTGGCACGTCCCTCATCTCTTGTTTGGATTCTACGATGGGTAGAATCGATGGAGTTGCTAGAGAGAACGATGAAGCTCGCCTGGGTGACGACTGGTTACTACTCTCTGGACTCATCTGAGTAGCCATATCCCGCCTTGATACAACACGAGATATGTTGTTTGCAGAATCACCTACCCCATCATATTTAGCATCTGCATATATGACAAAAAAAAAATTATAAAAAACAACCTACTATTAGACATATTGACATGATTAAAAACAACATACTATTAGAGATTCAAGAATGACAAATTATCTAATTGGACGACAACATCTAAACATTTAGTAAACATTGAACAGAGAAAAGGTATGAAGAAAATGCAAAATGTCCAAATAAAACACCGACAACTAGCATATCCTCGACAGCAAGTAAAATGCAACGAGCTATAATGACGAAGTGACTTATATAGTCAAAAAAATACGTGACCTATATAGTCAAAAAAATATGTGACCTATATAGTCAAAAAAAGAGTACACTTCGGCACACCAGTTGCACTATGCAATTTTAACTCAATTTTCACTAAGAAATTCAACCAAGCTGTTTTTTTATTTTATTTTTTGTTGCATATCATAGAAAATTTTGGTCGAAAAGTATTAGTTCATATGATGAAAAGAGTTAGTAGTACATTGAAAAAGTACTAATAATTTTCAACCTACAAACTAGTACTTTTTTTTATATGAACTAATATTTTTCTTCATACGAACTAATACTTCTCATTATATACTTCAGTTGCCTAGTCAAAATAGTCCCTCCTCAAATTCAAATAGAAAAGGCACATGATAAACAAAAGAGACAAAACAAATACGACGATATTTTGCCAAAACAATTTAAAAAGAGCCCCGTACCACGGTGTCCTGGAAACGACGATTGGCTAACCATTTCGGAGCATCCATGTATACTAATTGACCTAGCCATACAAGGCTCCGTCCCTACAAGGAAGCTTCCAGAACCTTCACCACCGCCATAGCGAACAGACAAGCCATCACCAGCCATTCCTCTGGTGGAAAACGGGGAACTCACTGTTACTTTCCCATTATGCCCTCCTTCAAACATGGGCACAGCAGGCGAAAACATCTGATAGTAAGCAACCCCGGGAGGCCCGAGGGGCCCACTCTTCGATTTGGGCCGTCTCACTGCCTGCTGATTCGAGCTTCTCATAGTCCCGTCTCCTGAAACTGGACTAAATATCCACCTCTCCGCATCTTCCCATTTAGAAGGCAATGTCCTCCCATTGTTGTAAGGCATCAATGCTGCAACACTCCTTCTATTCGAATTTGCGTGCTGTGGAATTCGTTCGGAACTCCAACCCTTTTGAACCCCAATGCTCGTTTGTCGATAGTTAGGAGTTCCAGGGCTCGGAAATGCACCAGCCCTTTGAGTTGTCGGTTTCTTCATGGCATCAAATCTCGGAGACGAAGAACTCACAGCGTTGGGAACTGGATTGTTGAGATCAAGAGAAGCTGGTCTTCTTCGTTCTGCTTTTTTCAACAGGACTTCGGATCTCAATCGTCGATCCTGACAATCTGATAAAATAAAGAACACAATTTTAGACATGAGTTTCTTGCATTTTTACAGTTTAAACATAATGCACCAAGTGTTTACCTTTAAGAGCTTTGGAAAATGAGTTTCTTGCAGATTTAATGGCTACATTTTCATCCTCTGTGGTCTCGGCCTCACTGCTATCAAACTTTTGAACTAAGTACAAGTCATAATTGAGGGGGAAAACTGTTAGTATGTGGATCCAAAACTATAAATTGCACCCTTTTTAAAAAAAAAAAAAAAAAAAAATCCTACTCAACATTGAATGTTAATGAATAAGTTAATTTGAAATCAAGAAAAGGGCACATCGTACCTTTGGCTTTCTCCTTTCTACTGAGGCTAATACTGTTCTTGTGTATAGATATTGATTTGTTTGGATCTGGATCTGGACCACTCAATACCTTAGACAATTCATGCCCTGCCAAATGCTGTTCCAAATCAAAGAATTCAACTTTCCACCTCCTTCTAAACTAGACCCCCCCCCCCCCCCCCCCCCCAATTAAAAACATCTATATTCAGCCATAGATCAAAAAACTTCAAGAGAACAACTGAAATGTTCTCTTTCAGGATGAGGCACTTTAGGTTGACCAAGAAAGCAGATTGGCATGCAATGAATATTACACAGAGATGTATACATATATACAGAAAATACAAGAGAAACAAATACCAACTGGAGGGAGATTTAAGAAACAATAATGCACATAAACTGAATCTCTGAAATGCATATGAAGAAAGAGTTGATAAAAACCCAAAAAAAAAGAGGGCAAGATGGGGGAATTAAGCAGCATTACTTGGGAAACTAGAGAGACATATAGATGCAGAGAAAAACAAATACCAGTTTGGGGGAGATTTAAGGAACAACAATAATGCACATAAATTGAATCTCCGAAATGCAAGTGAAGAAAGAGTTCAGAAAAAACCGAAAGAAGAGGGTAAAAAAGGGGTGAATTAAGGAGGCAGGAGCATTACTTGAGAAACAACAGAGGTGATAGAATCTTGATCAGGCACATCAGAGGCGAAAGAGCAGCGCTCCACACTACCAGAAGCGGATGAGAAGAGACTGAAGTTTGATTCGCCAGTGTAAATCACGGAATCCGGGCTGAAATCTCGGGCCCTGAGGCCCGATCTCGAATCTTGAAAACTCAGCTCTGGCATTCTCGGGGGAAAGAAAGAAAGAGAAGAAAAAGGGGGTAGGCTTAGGCTACATTAAAAATCTGAATACAAATATACAATCTTTGTTATTAGTCTGTAGTATTACGAAAACTGGTGTCTTTAACATGTGCTTCCTAGGAGGGGGGTTGGGTTGGGGTGGGGTGGGGTGGGGGGTGTTGAAAAATTGTTGGCCTGCGGATTTACGTAAGAAAAAACGGTGGCTTTTGGAGTTGAGGGGATCAAGGGAAGTTGTCTTAATCATGATGTTGTGTTAACAAAAGAATTAAGTGGGATGGGATTCTCGATGTTGGGGGCATTGCTTTCTTGTCTTGATCAAATTTTGACTGGATTTTGGGGGGTAAATTTGGTCTAGGTTCCGCCATTCCGGTGAATGCTTAGTGAAATTGAGTAAGTGTGCTGTTGATTGAGTATATAGTGTAATTAAATAGACTTTTAAATAATTACAATTACTTTACTGTAATTATCAGTTGAACAGTTATAAATTTTTAGTGCAAATAGTTACAAGTGTTTGATTAAAATAATTGATACTATGGACAATAAGGATAAAAAATATTTTTACTTTATTTATAAAGTAAGGATTTTTAGTTAAATTAATTTTAATGGTGTGATTGTGAGTTAATTATATATAAAAAAATAGCTTAAAGGGCAAATATGTGAAACTTTTGAGAGGAAGGGTTGTAAATTTTTATCCAAAAATTTATAAGGCAATTATTTTTTGCCTTATTTTTTTTTAAAAAAAAAAGACATTTTTTTGCTCAAATAAAGTTGGCAAAAAGGTTGGCACGGGTGCCAACATTTTTTTCGGTAAAAAATAATTATCCTATAAATTTAAAGGTAATTTTGTAGGTGCACACAAAAAAATAAATAAATAAATTTGGTGTTAAAACTAATATGGAACATACCAGAAAAAAAGTGTAAAAATTGATTTGTGACAAAAAGGGTATTGTTTAAAAGTGAATTGCATAGTATATTTGTTGCATACTTGCATTAAGAAATTTGTTAGTGAAATTTAATTCTTTGTGGCATTAATATTTGGTTAATTAAGTTACATTAATGAACTACATTTAAGAAATGTAATTGTGTAGTGAAGAAAGTAGGTTGACGAAACCGCGTTAGCCTTGGACAATAACGATGAATTTTGTCTATTTCTAATTAATTCAGCAAGTACAATAATGTTCATCTACTATTTCAATCTTCAAGTTTTTGTCATATGTAGGAGTAATTGTTATAGGTTATAACCTACTTATTGAACCTTTAAATTTGTTTCTTTCATCTTTCAAGGGTGATTCAAATTTAATAATGTTGCTATTTGATAATTACAAATTATGACATGTATGACACGCGTCCAAAATCTAGAAAATAGACTAATAGAGTACAATGTGCAACTAATGTATATAATTAAAAAACAATACTTCCTCTATCTCATACTCCCCCCGTCCACGACTAAATTTCTTACTTTTTTTTTTTTTGAATGGTTTAAGAAAGTGTATTTGTTTATTAATATATGGTGGGTCACATGTTGACTTTTGGGATAAAGTAATGAATAGTGTTGAAAAGTAAATTGAATGAGTGACATTTTTGGTAATATTGTGTGAGTTTGAAGGTTAAAGTTTAGGGATAAAAAGAAAAATGCCCATTCTTATAATATTAAAAAAAATTTGCCCACAATCTTTTTAAAAAAAAGTTTTATACCCATTTTGATAAAAAAAAAAAAAAAAATACATACACATCCTTAATAACAAAAATTCTACCCCTACCCCCAATTAGTTCTTATAATTTTTAATATATATTAATGTAATAATTTTAGTTATTTTTAAAATTTTGTAATTTTTTTATTAAATGGTATTGTTTTAATAAGAAAAAGAAAGAGTGAAGCCAAAACACCTAAATTTTACCATACTTAAAAAGAAAAGAATTTACATCTTTCTTAGAGTGGGCAAAAAACTTTATTTTTTTTAGTGATGGACAAAAAACTTTTTATTTTATTAGAGTGGGCACTTTTACCCTTTTAGACTAAAGTTTATATATAGTAGAGTGTTGTTTTTTCCATTTATTGAATGGAAAACTTACTGGGGGACGACCCGAAAAGGAAAGTGGGAAGTTTACTCAGGGATGGAGGGAATATTTGTTTGTTGGTTTACTTATTTGCACAATTTATTTTTTAAATAGTTGTTTATTAGTATTTAAAGTGATGAAGTAGATGTTTTTTTGTTAGGAGTATATGAAGAATATAATATTAAAAAGTATTATTGTTTTTTTGCCAAAAATGGATGTAGCAAACAAGTATGGGATAGGTCTTTTTGGCAATGTAGCAAACAAATATGAGAAGAAGGGAGTATTTCATTTGTTCCCTAATAAACTTCATATTTTCCTTTTTTGGGCGTTCCACAATAACTTTCACACCCCAAAAATGGAAATTAAATACCCTTACACTACTAATTTTATTTCAAAACATTCTTCATTCATTGATCCAAAAAATTAATATATCAATTTTTGAAAAAAACAATGTCAACTTATGAAAATTTATAGGAGAGAAGGGAGCAGTTGTTTTCAGAGAAAATTCAACAATATATGTAAATGTTTTTAATTTGATCACTAAAAAAAAAGAATGTATATTTTTCCCACTATACTATAACATTTTTTTATCCGAGAAAAGGTTAATTTAACTCTTCAACTTTAACTTTAATGTGAAGGTTAAATAGGATCCTTAACTCTAATTTTTTACCCACAAACTCTTTTTCTTTTTTTAATAAAATCAAATAAGTCCCTCTTTTCAATAAAAGAGATCAATTAAAACCCGTCCGTCAAAATTAAACAAACACAGTTCATTTAGGTGCTTAGAGTTCATCCATCTTTGCCTACTAAGTACAAGGTAAAACATAAAAAGTAATGAAAGTATAGGGTGCAAAAACGTGTATTATTCATTTAAAATATTGACTTTTTTATTCCTTAAAAAAATTGAGAATCTTGACAATGGCATTATTCGAAAGTAGTCCATATGTGACTAGCTTCATTATTACAGATGTATAAAGAACGTAGAGCAAGCCATGATGCCACATTCCTAATGGCTTTCTTCACGTGCCTATGAATTCTCTAAACATATAAAATAGCTAGTGCATGCAAGGTTTTTGTCCTCCATGTTTCCCCCACCTTCTACAAACTTAATTGCACTATCTTTGATTTGTAGTCTTGGAACTCATCATTCATGAATCAAATTTAATTGGATAATCATTTTTATTTGATGCTTCTTTTATACTAGTATTATTTATGCTTTGTGATTGCTTTATTGCAAATCAATTCATACATAGTACATTAAAGGTTTGAGCACCGCTTGTGCTCATAAATTCAAAAAAAAAAATTACTATTAAAAAAAATCATACTAATATATATTCAATCATTTAAACCGTAAAATTACATTGCACTTAATCAGGTATGAGGGCAGTTGTTCAGAGTACATCGTAATAGTGAGCTAGGACAGATTTAGGGAGGACGTAGGGGAGCGGTCGTCCCCCTTGTAATTTAATTTTTTTATTATATATATATATAGAGAGAGAGAGAGATTTTTTTATGTCTTAAATTTATTGTTTCGTCCCCTTGAATTATAAATTTTACTCCGATAAATTTCTTCTACTTTGGTATGAAATCTTGAATCCGTCCCAATCGGGTAACCATTAGCTTCATATATAGTGTAAAAACACATCAAGAGTTCATCGATTTGCATAATATACAGGAGCAAGAAGAATGAAGAAATTTGAGCATTATAGAAAAGAAAAAGTAGATTTAATCTATGAGAAAACTTTGTATCTATATCTTCTATGAATGTGTTTGTAAAGGATGGATGCAGCACAAAATGATGATAGAAGTTATTGTTAGGAAATATATGGATCTTGTGATGATGTATATCATCGTGATGTGCAGCACAAATATATTTTAAAGAGTATTAACTAGGATATGACGTGATTGTGTGGCCTAGATACCCCAACATTCAAGTCAGATTTAAATGTAACAATTAATTATTTAATTGTCATTAAATTATTGTATTGTTTTGTTAATTGTCACTATCCAATTAAAAATGTACATTGAATATACTTCACTTTCATGTAATAATAATTAAGTAACCGACAAACCACAACAGAAATGTAGTGTTCTGTTTCTAGGTCTTGGTTAATGAAGATATACTAGTAATTATAGTGATTGTGCTTCGGGATTTATTTTGAGTTTGATTAAACACTGGGTTTCTTTAATCTGGTTTTTAACTTCCGTTTCTTGGTTAAATAGACATGTTTTAGATTGACAAAGAATACGTTGAACTCAGTATTAAACTGGTTCATAGTGTTGTTTTAATAGAACGAATATAATTTAATAGTAATATTGTTTAATTTTTTTATCAGTAAAGTAAAATTCATTCCATCAAGGGTATAAGGTATACCCAAAATGTTTACAATGAATTCAAATCAACAATTTAGCACCGCACGGGGTTAACCAACTAGTCATTAAAAGATAAAATACAACAACCTATATTCCTAACAGAGAGTTAACTCCAAAGGCTTACCTTGATATCCTCCACAACTTTGTCTATTGAGAAAACAATACCATTGAAAATTGACTCGTTTCTTCTTTTCCATAATCTCCAAGTCACACAAACCCAGACAGTAGAAGCAACCTTTAATAGTAATATTGTTTAATGAAAATAACTAAAACTCCATCCGTTCCATTTTATTTGTTTTTTTAGAAAAAAAAAATTACCTAATATATTGTCATTGTGTATCCATTTAGGAAAATTAAATAGTCACATTTTTTGAATATATATATATTCATTGTTATTTCATGTGAAAATTCTTAAATGACAAATAAAATGTATCAAATGAGTGTTTTTTAAAAAATTCACTTGAATTTTACAGTGAAACTAGTGTATGAAACACACTCTTTTAGATTTGGGCTTTAGACTCTTGTTATATTTATTGGGTTGGAAGTGCTAATTTTTAGTCATATAAAATAAAAATGTTTCATATTTGTCAATATTATCATTAATTTTCATAGAACATATTAGCTGTGGTGTCTTTATATGTGGTGTATGTTGTGTTGTAGTTATTGCTAAAATGTGGTCTCACTCATAAAATATGTCATTTTTATAAGGGTTTTTTTTTTTTTTTTTGAAAAGTATCATAAAAATTATATAAAAATGTCACGTCTCATATTCTCGTTCCCATCATATATATTACTTCATGATGTTGAAATAATTAAGAGAAGTAAATAATAATTGTAGTAATATTCTTGTGAACCAGATTCATGTTAACTTTCTCCAAAGTAATGCTCCCTATGTCTCTGCAAAATAGTTTTTTTTTACGTGGATTAATGCGATATGTCGGAGAGTATTACGGAGTTTTCTGAGATTCATTTTTTAATTAAATGATAGTTAATGGAAGTTCGTTTTGTATACTTTCTATACACTATTATTTTATTAAAAAAATGACCTCAGAAAACCCCGTAATACCCTCTGACATATCACATTAAACTATGTGAAAAAAACAGGTATATTTTTCAGATATGGAGGTAGTAGTACTTTTTGAGCATATGAATTATCATGTTTCTTAAAGATATTTGAGTTCAAGTTTATTCATCTCAAAATTACTAAAACGTGAATATTTTGTGTTTTAAAAAGTGTTATTTAAGTATTACTGATTTATCATAAAATTTCAATCAACCCGATTCACATCTAGAAAAAAATTGTTCACTTGCTCAGTTGTCAATTGAAGGACACACAATTTACCAGATTTGCCCCAATTAAGAAAAATAAATGTTGAACATCGCCTAGATTCTACACTATACTTTTTCAAGGCCGTGCACAACGAGTTATATCAAATTTTTGTACACTAATTTTACTGTTCAAGTGGACTTTTAGAAAGTACTCCCTCCTATTTAAAATAAATGTTATTTTAGATCAATGCACACATATTAAGGTAATCATTGAGTTCCTTCAATAACCTTAATTAATAACTTTGAGATTCTACATAACACTTTAAAATCTATCATTATCTAAGTTATTTTTAATAATTTTAGGGGTAAATTTGGAAGAAACATAATTAATTAACCTTGAAAAGTGCAAAGTGACATCTAAATTGCAAATGATGTGAATAGCTAAAGTGACATGTATTTTAAATTGGAGGGAGTATTAATTTGATAACAGTATTATATAATGAAAATAATTAATAGTTTTCTCAGTACTTTGGCATTGATACACAAGATCATAATTAAAAACCCACGTAAAGTAGGAGAACGTTTTCAAACTCATGTGTATCTACTACCACTTATAAAATAAAATATGAAATGGAATATAGCGAAACAAAATAAGAAATTGTGAAACTATATATATACCAAATTAAACTGTCGTTTTATGTTCCCGCACCTTGGAATTGGACTAGTCCCAAAACTTGCATATAGCTAGGTATGGGCTAGCTAGATCCTTTCTCTTCACTTTACATAGATAAAATATCACCAATATTTTTTATAATGATAATAACGACAATGTAAAGCTTTAGCCAATGAACTTCCTCTCAATAAATTTTTTTAATAAGAATTTAATTTGTACTCGTATATCTAATAATGGGCATTAAATAGACATTGACCTATCGAGGGGAGAAAAAGGAAGATACAATAAATAAAAAAATGTCCCCATATAGGTAAGCTGCCCAGGGCCTGGTGAGGATGCTTGATTTAAGTTTAAATGGTGAACACACAACACAGCTGGGAAGGGAAGGGAAGGGAGGTGAGATCTATAATTATATGATTTGTGTGGTCAAACCGCGTAGCCAGGTGAAAGTAATAGTACGTACATACCTACCAATATCACAAAGGATATATTTCGTTTTATCTAAATATGTTAATTAGAAAATTTTGAAGTTAATTCATTTTTCTAATTTCTCGATAACCCTCGATAAAGAAAGATTAACAATATTACACACTAGTTGCAATTTTGATTCATAAATCTAGATGATGTAAGAAGTTTTTGCCTTTTTTTTTTTTTTTTTTTTTTGAGCAATATTTGAAGAAAAAGTTATTTATGTGATAAAAAAATTAATTGGATAGATTTAGTAACAGCTTCCAAGTGATTGTTCAAATGATTTCATCTGTGTTGTTTTTTGTGTTTACTTTGTGTTTTATAGTTTGGATGATATTGAGTGTTAAAAAATATATAACGAACCACTATATATTTGAATTCATGTGTAAAAGATTTAGGACATGGAATACATATTAATACTTAAAAAGAGATGGGGGAATGAAACTAGTGATTGTCATGTGGAAGATTACTACACCTAATTAATCGTGTGATAACTAACTCTGTTAACTAACTAATCACACAATGTGCACATAAATTAGGCTTAACAAAAAAAAAACACCAATTTGGCTAAATCTGCAGAAATTATATCAATTTGTTTATAAAAATACTTTTGTTTTATAGTTAAAAATGCAATTTATTAAGAAGGCTCCTGTGATATAAGATATATCACACAAGCAAGAATATAATTACAAAGTCTATGAATATACAGTAGCTTAGCAAGTTTAAGAAAAATGGCTATCACCTAAGAACCAGACCAGTAAGATTTAATCCCCAATACATATAAGTTTCTCCAATGTATACAAAAGTACTAATATTGTAGTATACGTACAAATTACATTTTTTCTTTAAATAGATTACTATACTTTTCATTACTATGACCTAGGGATGTAATCAAACCAAGTCGCTCGCAAACTATTCGGATCTCGGCTCGAAAAAATATTCGTTCGAATTCGTTTATTAAATTTCACGAGACGAGCTTGAGCCCGATTTCAAGCTCGATTATTTTATGTTTGGATAAATGTATGATAAAAGATGTAATCGAGCTTGATAGTATGACCCATTAAATGTGAGTCAAATAAAATAAAATTGCATTCATTTTTAGTCTATTAATAATTAATAATAGGTAGGAGTCTATTAATACACGTATATTAATATTATATATGTGTATTAAATAATCTATTTAACACTCTCTTCATCCCATGAAAGTTTTCATAGGTAGGAGTATACACAAATTAAGAAAGTTGAAGTATGAATATAGATTTGAGGGATAATTTTATAAAAATTTAAGCATAAAATAAAGAAATGAGTTGGATTGTGTATATGTATGGGCTCAAAAGTAATAATATATATTTTGAATAAAATTGAGGATATTTTGAGGGTTTTTCATTTTATAGGTATAAAAAATATTATGGAACCGAGGTATTTAGGGATGAAGGGGGTATATATTAGTTATTACTTATATTATTGTTGTTCAAAGAGATCTATGTTTCTTGTTGGTTTCCGAAATATCTCATTAAAAAAACTCCAAATTTCTAAATAGGTGTAAAATCAATTCATTTATATTATTTTCCTATCATTCTTTTTTTACTCATGGTTTGAATTTTCAACTTTCCCCTTTGGAAGAAGACCCAATAAATTAACAATTTAACATAGGTAGAGTTGTTTTCGACTGGAATCAAATCCATGGTTTGGTGAGCATGAGTTTTTTTTGCTCCGATACCATGAAATTATTTAATATCTTCTAAAAGTTTGAAATTGACCTAAAAATATCGAATTTTTTTGGCAAAATGTCATTTTTAAATTTGTATTTTAAAAAATGTCACCTAATATATTTTTTTTAAAAACATCATATGCATGCTATGCCTTCTTATGACTTTTTTAGGGACATTTTCCAACAACAAAAAATTGATTCTGCATTTTTCAAAATGCAAAATTAAAAGTAGTATTTTGCCAAATTTTTCAAAAATATCATAACTCTACATGGTCAACTTAGGAGGTTTTGGTGAATTTTGAACTAGACACGATCACTTTATTAGTAGACGTCAAGTTGTAATCGGCAGCATGATTGTATTGCTTCAGGTTGAAAGGTAACAAACTATGAAGAATTACCAATCGACGTTAATTAATGAGTTGATTTCGATAGTATGTATTTATAACTGAAATTAATTAATTAGCTAGGCCAATTTATCTTTATTGATAAAGACATCGATTGAAGCAGTCTGTTTCATATCTACAATCTCCATACCAAATATTCTACCTGCATAAGCTTAATGTAGAATCTCCTTAAAAAAAATTAGAATATCCTAGTTAGCACTCCCTCCTTAAAAAATGACCATATTTTTTAAAATAGAAATAATTATTTTTGTTTGCATCTTTCATCATACATTTATTTACATCTTTATCATTAAATCTCACGCATATATTTTAAGTAATTTATTTTGTATTTTAATTTGACTACATTCTTTTTATTTTTTACACATAATATCTATTTTTTAAACCCGTGTATAATGAGTTGTATCAAAGTATATGCGAAAGCAAAGCACACGCATGCATACATGCATGCAATACTCTCCACTTGGCCCAACTTCCATATTCTTCCGAAGCGGTTACGAGCTCGTGCATGCAAGCTCAGTTTGTTACACAACTGTCACAATTGTTAAGCAGTTAGATTTGCAGTTAGTTAGTCACATGCATGTGCACATCACATGCTTGATTCATACAACTTGTATATAAACAGCATCATGTACTACATTTCATTTTGAGCAAAATAAATGAGTGATTAAATTACCTCTGAGAGAATTCAACATGGTATCTTCCGGCTCGGTTACGATCACTTCCATGGATTCGGGTTGATCCTCTTCCTTCTCCTCTTGGTTGCTCTTTCTTCTTCTTATTCGTTTGACCTGTATTGTCTGTTTTTTTTTTTTCTGTTTTCTGTCATTTCTAGAGCTCTCATGGAATCTTCGAATTCGATTCTTCCGAAATCCTTTGTTTCTCTCTCCATTCGACTTGATCGGAACAATTATTTGTTCTGGAGGAATCAAGTCTTAGCTGTAGTCCGTGCTCACAATTTTGAGCACTTTCTAAAATGTTCTCCTTCTGATGTTCCTTCTCTGGATACTTGTGATGATATTGGTGTTAATCAATTGCCGAATGAGGCGCAATTATGGCATCAACGAGATCAGTTTCTTCTCAGTTGGATGCTTAGTTCAATTTCTGAATCTATGCTTGGGCATGTGAGCAGATGTAGCCACTCCTTTCATGTCTGGAAAGTGTTTGAAGAATTGTTCAAATCACAATCTAAGGCTAAAGCTATGAATCTGCTATTCAAGCTACAAACTCTTAAGAAATGCAACTCCTCTATTGATGAATATGTCCTCCAGATCAGATCCATAGCAGATGAGTTACTTGCTGCTGGTTGTGAAATTTCTGATGAAGACATGATTATGCATTTACTTGGAGGTCTTACCTCAGAATATGATGTTGTGGTGGTTAACCTAACTACCAGATCTGAATCTCTTTCATTCAATGAAGTGCAATCAATTCTTCTTTCTCATGAGATGAGACTGCTTCAATTCTCTGCTGCTCAACAGGTCATGCCTCTTCAAGCCTCCTCTTCTATGACACCATTGGCAAACTTTGCCTCAAAGGATACCAAGTCCTCTTCTGGTGGAAAGCCTAAGGGTAAGCCTAGGTTCTACACCAAGTCTAAATCTCCTTGCCAAATCTGTGGCAAAACCAATCATACAGCTGCTAGATGTTTCAAACGATTTGACCACAACTTTCAAGGTTTAGATCAAGGTCACAATGCCTCTTCTGGTCATCAGTTTCACTCTCAGCCTCAGGCTCCACATCATCCTACTGGTTTCCAAGCAAATGTTGCTCATACTTCTCAGACTACTTCACCTGCTACTCATCCACATGTCTACACTGATGATTCTGTCTATGATTCTAACTATATGCACAACTCAGGTACTGAATGGTTTGTAGATAGTGGAGCCACTCACCACATAACTTCTTCTCTTGGTAATCTTCAGCTTCATCAGCCTTATAAAGGTAATTCCCTACTCACTGTTGGTAATGGATCCACAGGTCCTATTTTGAATGTTGGTTCAATGCATTTAGATTGCTTGCAAAGTGGTAAGTCTTTGGCATTCTGTGATATACTTCATGTTCCTTCTATAACTAAGAATCTGATCAGTATATCAAGGTTTTTACAAGACAATGATGCCATTATTGAATTCCATGCAACTTGTTGTTTTGTAAAGGACAAGAAACCCAACAGAATTCTCTTGAAAGGAGCTCTTAAAGATGGTCTATATCAACTGGATGTTGCAGCCTTTCACAAATCTGCTCCTACTTCCAGTGGTTCCACTACATGTTTTCTTCCACAATGTAATGCAGTTTCTGGTTCTTTGTTAAATAAAACTGATCTCTGGCATCTTAGACTTGGGCATCCTTGCCTTGATACATTGTGCAATGTTCTTCATTCCATGAATGTATCTGTCTCACATTTGAGTTTCTGTGAACCTTGTAAACTGGGGAAGATGCATCAAAGAAGTTTTGCTCCTATTTCTGCTCATACTTCTGTTCCTTTTCACATTATTCATATAGATGTTTAGGGCCCCTCCTCTCATGTTTCTACTGATGGTTATAAGTATTATCTTGCCTTGGTTGATGAGTGCACTAGATATTCTTGGATTTATCCTCTTCATGTTAAAAGTGATGTTGCTTCTGTGGTTATTACCCTTGTTATGATGGTTGAAAGACAATTCTCTACTAAGATTAAAGTTTTTTAGTCTGATATGGAAGGAGAGTTCACAGTTTTGCATAAGACATTTTTTGATCTTGGCATTGTATTCAGGCACTCTTGTCCTTATACTCACCAACAGAATGGTCTCACTGAAATAAAGCATCAACATATCACTGAAATGGGGTTATCCTTGTTGGCTCATGCTCATCTTCCTATGGCCTTTTGGTGGGATGCCTTCAACACTGCTTCATATCTCATTAATAGACTTCTCACTCCTTTCTTCACAACATCTCTCCATTTCAAAAACCTTTCAAAACATGTCCAGATTACTCAATCATTAGAGTTTTTGGTTGTGATTGTTTTCCATTCTTAAGACCCTTCAACTCATCTAAATTACAATACAGATCTGCTAAATGTATTTTCCTTGGCTATAGTCCTATTCACAAAGGGTACAAATGTCTTCATCCTTCGGGTAGGGTGTATATCTCATCCACTGTGGAGTTTAATGAGACTAAGTTTCCATTTCCAGAATTTTCGAAGGCCTCTTCTCAGTCCTCTCCTATTACTCCATCTCTTATTCTACCTATTCCACCTATTCCAATCTCTCCTATACACAGTAATAATATTCATAATTCTCTGCCATCTGATGCTTATTCAGATTCAATACCTTCCATAATTCATTCACCTTCTCCTCATCTTTCACAGGTTTTACCTTCTCCAATTCCTGGTTCTCCTCAAATCTCTCTGTTGATAGGCGACCAACAGGAACATGATATTAACATAAAAAATATTAATCTAATAAGATTAAGAAATCAAAAGTAATAATATGGAGGAGGCGAGCAACAGAGACTGTATGCCCTAGGAGGCGAGCAGAAGGGACTAAGGTCCTAATGAAGGTGGCGAGCAACTGGTCATAGAGACCATTACGAGGTAGCGAACAACAAGAACAAGAAGACCCAAAGTCTCAACAAGAGGCGAGCAAGCGAGCAGGCGAGCAACTTGGGTTATAAAGGTTTCCAACACCCAACGAAGACATACAGACGAGTAGCTGGCCACCAAGGAGAGCAGCTGAGTGGTTCCAAAGACCAAGTACAACATTGGGAACTCCAAGAGTCACTAACTTTAGAAATAGTCCATGTGTCTTAACACTTGGCACCCCTTCATTGGGCAATAGTTTAGATGTTGTACAAGTATCTTGACACTTGGCAAAAATCCTATGGCTAAGCCATCAAGATGGTGATACCTAGCCTCTTTGTATGTCTATAAATACCCCTTCATTTGCATGAAGGGGGAGGATTTTTTTCATAAGAGAAAAGAAACTAAACTCTTGCAAATTTCATTCTTGAGTACAATCTATGATTTAAATTCTTGTTTGATGATCTTATGTAGTAAAAACAGCCACTAGTCATCATCGATTAGAAAAGGTCATCAACAATTGGCGCTAGAAGAAGGGATCGAACCTCCGTTTGTTGAAGATTTGGAGGAGTTTCTACAAAAACTCATCGGAAATTGTAATATTCCGGCAACAAGTCGCCGGAAACTGAGATTTGTAAGTAAGTTTGAGCATTTTTGGGTGGTAATACACAAGACCTACAAACTTGAATGCATGTATGTGAGAATAAGGGTTTGTAAACAACCAAATTCTCATACACAAGGCTAGTTGTTGAATGGTCAAAACATCCACAAACACAAGATCGTTTTCAAAGAAACATTAAAATTTGGAAAATGGTGCGATCGCAAGAACCACAAGAATCGAGTAATCACCCGTCAAACAAGTCACGAACGAGGGTATCGTCAACCGGAGGACATGCAAGAACGGTACGAGTAATGTCCCGGTAAAATGTTCAAGTCACCATTGACACTCTTCCCCCGGAAGTAGAGGCATTGGCTCAAAACCCGGAGGAGTTGGCCAAAACAATAGCCGTTCTGCAATCCTTGCAACGGCGGCAGGAGGCTGCGGGACCATCAAAGGCCCGGGAGGCGAGCAACCGGGCAACAGGGCAAAGACTGTCCAAGGCCCCGGAGGCGAGCAACCGGGCAACGGAGCAAAGAACAAAACAGCGAGAGGACACAAGGATAGAAGAAGTCAACAGCGAACAAGTAAGAAGAACTAAGGGCAAAAGGCCAATAAGTGAGCGACTTGGAAGTCGAGGAGAGTCCACTCCGGGGACAGGTGAGGAGTCGAGCAGCGAGGACACAAGGAGTATAAGCCACTATCACACAAGAAGGGCAAGTTATCACGGAACGCATAGGGAGGATCAACTGAGAGGCGAGGAGCGAGCACCAGGACAAACACACCATGTTGCTCGCCGCTCAGTACACGAAAGGCTGAGAAGATCAGCCTTTGGGCGATTAGGTCCCAATGGAGCCAGTAACATCGCTAGGCACGCCACTCAAGAGAAACATCCCGTTAGCAAGGGACTGCGTCATGAAGAGGTCATTGAACCCAATAATGACGAACAGCCTTCTAGTGGAAAAACGTCTCCAGATGAGTGGCAAGCTTTGAAGAAAGCGTGGCAGAGATGTAAAAACAGTTGGAGGACAAAAAAGGCGTCGGATCGACGATATTGCCGTCATCACCCCTGTCCCCGGATATCCTTAATGCGCCGGTACAAAAGAAAGTGCAATTCCCGGCCATTAATTTGTACGAAGGAAATTCAGACCCGAAAGTGCACCTGTCCAAGTATACCGATTACATGATATCGGTAAAAGCATCTGACGCAACTCAATGTCGGAATTTTCCGTTAACTCTTGGTGACGGTCCTCACAGATGGTTCTCCGCACTAGCTCCGGGCTCCATCAGTTCGTTTGTGCAACTCAGCAAGGAATTCCTCTCGCACTTCTCCACGGTCGGATCTTACCTTACGCAGAGACATAGGTTGGCAGATCTGAGGCAAGGAGACGAGGAGTGTAATAGAGCCTTCCTTGAGAGATTCGACAAAGTCCTACTGGAAGGAGAACCAGTAAGTGAAGACACTAAGATAGTGGCAGTTATGGCAGGGATTAAGAAGGGGACAGATCTGTGGAAGGAAATGCACCTAGCTTTCCCTAAAACTTATTCCGAATTCAGGCACAAAGCTGGAGTATAAATTTCGATGCAAGAAACTCTACAGAGAGAGCTGGGAGACAAAGCTGATACCAAGAAATCGGGAAAGAAGTCAGGAGGGGAATACAAGGCCCCTAAGAACATGAAAGCTTTCAGTGAAGGGTCCGAACTGAAGGAGAAGTTGAACCATGTCCTGTCCACATCAATTGAAGCTGTATACAACAACGTGAAGGATAAGGATATATTGTCTGAACCCCGCAAGATACGACAAGAACGAGGAAAAATGAACCCCAACAAATACTGTGCATACCATCAGACCATAGGTCATTTCACGAGTGAATGCCGAGATCTCCTGAAGCAGTTATGGAGATTTTACGAAGAAGGAAAGTTATCAGAATTTGTGAAAAGACAGCCGGGAAAGAAACCAAGGGTGGCGATATCCTCCGGCTCGGAAGATGATGAGAGCGACGAACATCCAAGCAGGAGGGATCAAAAAAGGAAGAAAATGATGACAGCCCCAGCCGAACCCGTCCGAGAAATCTTAATGCTTGAGCCATCCGGACCGGTAGGAGGCTGTTCTGATGGTAGGCCACCGATGTCTAAAAGAAAAAGGAAAGCAGAATTGAGGGCGGTAGCTCAAGTCAGAGAAGTTGGGGTAAACCAAGCTACTAAAAAGACAGGCGAGTTGGTGTTTTCAGAGAAGGACTTAGACGGGATACTTACCCCACACAATGACTCACTAATCATCTGTGCTAATATCATGGGGGCCCGAGTTCACCGTTTGCTTGTGGACACAGACTCCTACACAAACATCTTGTTCAAAAGCACACTAGATCAGATAGATGATTGTGAGGGGTATATTAGGGAATGTGATCACAAGATAGTAGGATTCGGAAATGCTGTAACTGTTCCTTTAGGATTAGTTACGTTGTCGGTTGAACTTGTATCGACCGAAAATCCCGAAAGGAGACTGACTAGAATGGTAGAATTCTTAGTTGTAAATCAGCAGTCTGCCTACAACGGGTTTCTCGGTCGACCTTTCATAAATGAATTCAAAGCAGCCGTTTCAACGTACTACTACTGTCTTAAATTTCCAACTCCAAAAGGATCGGGTACGGTTAAAGGTGATCAAAGGAGAGCCCGAGAATGCCTCCTGCAACTTCAACCCACTGACAACAGAATATCCATGATGGACGAGCAGCCGAGCAGCAGGAACGAAGGTGAACCCTCCATCCTAGATGAAATCATGGAGTCCGTCGACACTGAAGTGATGGAGGTGGACGACCAGCAGGGCGTGGACGAGTAGGAGGGCATGGGCGAGCAACAGGGAAGAGAGGTCGTACCCGAACTAAATCAGGTTGAAGACTTGGAGCCAAGACTGGGGGCAGAACCAATGATCAAGGATGAGATCAACTTTGAAGGGCCCATTATCGATCCTCGATGGAAAGACCAAAAAAGGAGAGCAACCCCGGTAGAGGAGTTGGAGGCAATAAGAGTTGACCAAAATCGAGAAGACTTGGAATTATTCATTGGATCTGAGCTCCCTGAGCCATACAGATCCAGAATAGAAGAGTTCCTCAAGTCCAATCTCGATGTATTCGCATGGTCACATGCTGATATGGTAGGCATCAGCCCTGAGCATGCCTGTCATAAGCTAAATATTTATCCAACTAAGAAACCAGTGAGACAAAAAAGAAGAAAATTTGGGCCCGACAAATATGAGGCATTGGACGTAGAAGTGAAGAAGTTACTCGATAACGATCTTATCAAAGAAGCATTATGTCCTAGATGGGTAGCAAACCCGGTGTTAGTAAAGAAATCAAATGGTACATGGAGGTTATGTATCGACTTCACTGATCTAAATGCCGCTTGTCCTAAAGATAACTTCCCACTACCTCATATTGACCAACTGGTGGACAACATGGCGGGGCACGAGCTCCTTACCTTCATGGACGCGTTTGCAGGATATCACCAAATACCAATGCACCCAGATGACCAGGAGCACACAGCGTTCTACACCAATAAAAACTTGTTATGCTGGAAAAGGATGCCGTTCGGATTGATTAACGCAGGAGCCACGTACCAAAGACTCGTTAACAAAATGTTCGATGAGCACATCGGCAAAACAATGGAAGTGTACGTGGACGACATAGTCGTAAAAAGCCCGAGAAAAGAAGATCATTTAGAACACCTTGCACAAATATTTGAGATACTTCGAGCGTATAACATGAAGCTAAACCCAAAGAAAAGTAGCTTCGGGGTACACTCGGGAAAATTTCTTGGGCACCTGGTCAGTCAACGAGGTATTGAGGCGAATCCATCAAAAGTCAAAGCAATTATGGATATGCAACCGCCAAGGTCTGTTAAGGAAGTTCAACGACTAACCGGATGTCTGGCGGCCCTGAACAGATTCATTTCCAGATCTGGAGACAAGTGCCGACCCTTCTTTGACGCCATCAAAAAAGGGCAGTTCCAGTGGATGAGTAATTGCCAACAAGCATTTGAGCAGTTGAAAGAATATCTGAGTGATACCAAGATTCTATCAAAACCCGTCTCTGGAGAAAAACTGTACCTGTATCTAGCCGCATCAGAGGTGGCCATCAGCTCGGTCCTAGTTCGAGCAGAAGGGAAATTTCACTTGCCAATCTACTACGTAAGTCAGGCCTTGCATGAAGCAGAGATTAAGTATTCGCCCATGGAAAAGTTAGCCTATGCACTGGTAATGAGTGTGAGAAAGCTAAGGCCGTACTTATTCGATCACCAGGTAGAGGTTTTAACAACTTTTCCATTAAGGCAAATCTTACAAAGGCCTGACACCGCTGGTCGCCTTCTCAAGTGGTCGCTCGAAGTAAGCCAATTTGGAATAACTTATGCACCTCGAACAGCGATCATCAAATAACACAGCAGCAGGAGCTGGGATAGTGTTGATCAGTCCAGACGAACAAGTATTCACCTCAGCCGTAAGGTTTGAGTTCATGGCAACAAACAACGAGGCTGAGTACGAAGCATTGATAGCCGGGTTACGACTAGCTCTGGCTGTGGGGGTTCGAAGAGTTCAAATTTATGGAGATTCCCAGCTGATAGTCAATCAAGTCCGTGGGGAATACGAAGCCAAGGATGAGAACATGGCCTTATATCAAAAGATCGTTGCTCACCTGGCTTCACTTTTCGAGCAAATTTACATCGAACAAGTGCCAAGAGATAACAATGCGCAAGCAGATGCACTTGCTCGTCTGGCTACTAGTACGGGACCAGCAAAACTTTCAGAAGTCATCATCACGAAAATTTCTTACTCGTCCACCAGTGATTACAAAATCAATCAGATCGAAGAAGAATTGACAGAGGATGACTGGAGGGCACCGATATATAGATACCTCAAAGATAACACAGTACCTGAAGATTCCCAAGAAGCAGCGAAGATAGCCAAGCGAGCAGCAAGGTTCACAATCATGGATAACCAACTCTACAAGAGAGGATTTTCACTGCCCCTATTAAAATGCCTAGCAAGGGAGCAAGGCCAGGAAGTTCTGAAAGAAATACACGAAGGAGTATGCGGAAATCACACAGGGGGGCGGGCATTGGCATATAAAACAGTAAGACAAGGATACTACTGGCCAACCTTATTGCAAGACGCAATCAAAGTTGCGAAGACTTGTCACCGATGCCAGCTATTCGCCCCCAACATACATAGGCCCCCAACGGAACTGATTTCAGTAAATAGTCCATGGCCGTTCGCAAAGTGGGGAATAGACATCATAGGACCTTTCCCAACGGGAAAGGGGAATGTCAGATTTGCAGTGGTAGCCGTGGACTATTACACAAAATGGGCCGAAGCTGAAGCACTGGTAACGATAACACAAGAGAAAATGATCAATTTTATCTGGAAAAATATAGTTTGCCGGTTCGGAGTTCCACAAACAATAGTGACAGACAATGGAAAGCAATTCGAAGGAAAGAAGATAAGAGATTTCTGCAAAAAGTGGGGTATCAAGAAGCATTTTTCAACACCATATCATCCTCAGTCTAACGGTCAAGTCGAGGCAGTTAACAAGATAATCAAGCATGTCCTCAAAATCCGTCTGGTGGATAAGAAAGGCAAGTGGTCGGAAGAACTGCCCGAGGTGCTTTGGGCATATAGGGTATCACATAGAACAAGTACTGGAGAAATACCGTTCACTATGGCATTCGGTACAGAAGCAGTTATACCTATAGAGCTCAAAATACCAACTGAGAGGGTAGCCGAGTTCAATGAACAGGAAAACAACAAGGCACTAGCTGCAGAGATGGATTTGATCGACGAAAAAAGAATCTCAGCAGAAATAAAAAACGAGATATACAAAAGAAGGATTGCAAGGTACTACAACTCACAAGTAAAAGTCAGGGAATTTGAAGTCGGGGATCTGGTACTCCGAAAAAACCTAGCAGCACCTCCAGGTGTATTTGGACCGACTTGGGAGGGCCCATTCAAGATAACTCAAAAGTGGCACAACGGCACATATGATCTCGAAGACATGGAAGGCAACTCGGCCCAATACACCTGGAACGCGGCTTTGTTGAAGAAATATTATCAATAATTAGAAAACCGATGTAAAGTTTTTATAGACTATCTTTTCGTTTATATTCCTGTCGCAATATTGCTCGCCAGAGATACTATATGCATAAAAGCACAAGTATAGTGGAGGCGAGCAAAAGGGCGTATATCAACACAAAGTTGCTCGTCCCGAAGCTGAATGCACTTAAGTACAAACACAGCAAGTGGCGAGCAACAAGGCATAGAAAGAAGCATGATAAGGGGTTAAGTTCTTAAAGAACAAAATAGACCCATACATGAACAACATGTATAAATTGGCAAAGAAAAGTATTTTACTTTCAACTTAAGAAAGAAATACTTAAGCAAAAAGTAAGTAAAGGGCAAATAAGAGGCGAACAATAAAATAAAAGTGCAATCATCATTCATTAGCACCAAAAAATTACAGAAGATGAGCGTACAACCATCATCCTACTACATCAACTAAACAAAAAAGAAACGAAGCCTAAGTCTCGGGAGCTGGCGGAGCTGGTGGCACCGAAGGATCTTAGGAAGAATGAGGAGGTGGAACATCTTGCACAGTGACCCCGGAGACCTGCTGCTCGCCTACTGCAGCAGAGGAGCTTGCTTCACCAAGAGGATTCGGGAGAAGGGGACCCAGAGCTTCAAAGATAGTCATGTCCCTATCCGCCTCCACTCTTTCCCTGGGGGCCACAACACGAACATCGTCTTTGAAGATGTCTAAGTTAACCCCCATCTCTCCTAGGTCGGCTACCGGGATCTCAAAGCCAGGTGCTGGAGGGTTTTCAGTGACATAATCCGTGAAGTCCTTGATGGTCGAAGTCATCACATCCAGACCATTATCCAGAGCGTACTTCACATTCCTCACACTATCAGCATATGCGATGATGTAACCAAGATTGGTATTGTCGGTTACGTCTTGCACATAAGTGGTGTAAGAAATGACACGCTTGTTCTTCCTTTCCAGCTGGTCGACGTGGACCTTCAAAGACTCCACTCTTTCCACCAGACCCACCCGCTCGGTCTCCAGGACTTGCAAACGATCAGTAGCGACACCCAACTCCAATTTAAGCTTCTCTGAAGCATTAGACGCTACCATCTCCCAGTCCTCAGCAGCTTTTACCTCCCGCGTCCATGTGAGCTTGGCTCTCTCGAAGTCAGCCTTCATCTTAGCCAACTCTTCATCTTTCTTCTTCAGCTCCTCATCCTTCTTCTTCAATTGAACAAGTTGAGCATCACGATCTGCTTCAACTTGCTCGATCCGTCGCCCCAGACCGCGATTTATTCGCTCAAACTCGATGGCTTGATCCAAGACTCGTTGAGCTGAGATTGATTGATGGCTCGCATTATAGCTCAATAAACGAGCGTTATCACTAAGGCTTTGGCTCTGAATGATTTCCTCGCCGGTCTTGGTCCACGAGCGGGGAACATACTCCATGGCTCTACGGACGTGGGAGTCCTTAATCTCATGGGGTGCCGGAGGGGACTTCACACAGCTAAACTGGTGAAGCACTTTTGAGCGACCAGGATAGTCGTTTTTCCGGTACCTGTTCGAAGAAAAAAGCCGTTAGAAAACTAAGTCAAAGGAATAAACTATCAAATTGAATAGGAAGATACTCACTCCCTTATTTTTACGGGGTCGTAGCCCAAGTACGAGTTGTCAGGGGATGAGCTCCTGCCCTGACCGGCGATCATCGCGCCAATAACTTGCTGCTCGGTCACCTCCTCCACCGGCGAGGAGCGAGCAGTAGATTTACCCACTTGGGAAGAACCCTGCCCTTTTGTTCGCTTAGCACGGTCATCTCCCTTGCGAGGGGCGGTTTCCTTGGCAAGTCTTTTCTTGCCCCTCGTGTCTTGGGGAGGCGGCGAGGAGCGAGCAGGTGGGCGAGGAACGGGAGCAGGAGCCTGAGGAACAGGGGGAGGAGCCTGAGGAGCTTCTTCTTCCTCCTCGTCTGCTTCAGCTCTAAGTCTGATCAAGGAAGTGCAAGGATCAAACTTCTTCTTCCTTGAAGGTTGATTGGCTGCCATTTGCTTAACCCGGTGCACAAGCAGGTGGTAACTCTCGGGAATAGGAGGAACAGCAACCGTCACCCTTTGAGCTAAAACAAAAACACAAAGAAACAGACATGATAACGGTGAGCAACCGGAATCAGGCGAGCAACAGGGGTGGGAGCGAGCAACGGGTATAAATCAAGCAACAAAGGAAATCAAAGATTGTGTGAAGTTACCTTCAGGAATCTCCGCCTGTGCTTCCAAGTGATGAGCACTGGTGGTGAGCTGAGCGTGCTTGCGGCAGTGTGCTTGGGAGAGATGATCAACACTCCGATCTTTAGCGTCCCGCAGAGAGATCAGCGCAAGGACGTATAAAAACTCTTCACTCAAATCCGGATGCCCCCACCTCAAGATACGCGGACCTGCAAAAACAAGAAAAAAGATTAAAATTAGTTCACCTAAAAGTTTGACGAACTAAGAATTAAGACCTACGCCGGATTTCGCCGAAATGCGTAGGAGAGTCTATACGTCCCGGTCCTTCTGAAAAATCGGAGGACGCCCGCCAATCGCCGCCGATATAAAGAAATTGCCTATGCCAACCTTTGACCTTATTAGGCACCCCTTCAATTAACTTAACGCCGCTACGGGCTTTGATGTAATACCAACCAAGCCCATCTTCATTAACGGCCGAAGAGATGGTCAGTGCGTAGTGTATCTCCGCCGTGCTGATCTTATTCCGATATCCCTCCAACCCGAAAAGGGTGATAAAGGCCAACAGACTACTCCAACTGTTTGGAGTAATCTGGGTGATTGTCAGGTTTATGTCCTTCAAGAATCGCCCGATCACTGGATGTAAGGGAAGTGGGAACCCCGTATTGAGTATGTCAAGGTTGATGGCAGTACAGCCTGGAGGTGGGTCGTCAGCTCTCTCTCCTGGTTGAGGGGCGTACAAATGAATATCATACGGAATACGATAGCGAGACTGTATCCGAACTAAATCCTCCTCTAAAACCGCACTGGCTACCTTACTCGCTGTATATGTCGATGGACGAGTTTCCATAATGGGTCGAGCGGGAGTAGGAAAAGTCTTATGATACTTATTGGCATAGTCAACCCAATCCTGCCTTCGGATTACAGCTTTAGGGATAAGAGACTCAGGCATTGGCCTTGAAACGGGAAAGTTTATCTCTCGGAGAAATTCCCATGTAACTCCCACTTGCTCGCCCCCTGATCCAGTTGTTCGCTGCTCGCTCCTTGCCTGGTGCTCGCTGCTCGCTCCCGTATCTCCTGGGATACTCATCTCTTCTATTTCAGCAGCGACCTCAGCGGAATCTTCACCCAAATCCGAGGAAGTTCCTTCCCGAGCCGAGGAGCGAGCAACGGGGCCTTGGACGTCCTGCTCGCCCGAGCTTTCCACAGCATAGAAAGAGTCAATGGAGCGAGCAACGGAGCTCGCCTCAGAGCCTGTCTATTCGTCAACGAGCAGAGTCCTAGGGTTTCGCCCAGCTGCTCGCCGGAGCGAGCGGCGAGGAACAGGGACTGACGGTTCGTCTTCCATGGGTCTTTTTCCCGGATTTCTCCCAACAAACTCAACAGATGGCGTATTACTCGAAGAAGGTGACGTCATCTTTAGAAATTTTTGAAAACCCTTCGTACAAATCAAGTAAGGAGATTTGATGAAGAAGCAAAAGATCAAGACGGTAGCACGGCGGCGATGCGGCGGCGATACGACGGCGGCACGGTGGCGATGCGGCGGCGGCAATGGCGGAATGACAAAAAGAAGAACGAAAATTGCAAAATTGAAAGAAAAATGCAAGTAATAACAAGAGTAAACAAGAAAAATCAAAGGATTCACCTTTGATTTGAATGAAATTGGCTGTAGAATCGAAGAAAACAACGAAAAGAAAAGCTCAAGAACTCTTCAATGGCGGTTTGCTTGTGAGAAATAGAAAAGGAAAGAAAATGGAAGAAGGGAGCTATTTATAGATATGGATTCGGGGGCAAAATTAAGAAAATTGAAAAGTTGAGGCCCCTAGATGCAATTTTAGGGGCACACGCGTGAGCAGCCACGTCACGTCGCTTCGTGTTTCGAGCCTCGGGAAGCGAAACGATGCGAGTCCAAGAGTCGCTTCCCGCTGGTCACTTCCCAAAGTTCCCGCCTAAAAGAAATTCAAAACCCAGTTGCTCACTCCATACAAAATGGAAAAAGGCCGAGTTCCCTGTTGCTCGCCTCCCACTGCAAAACATATCTTACCTTATAGTTTGACATAAAAGGATAAAAATTCATCCTTATATGCCAAACTAGGGGGCATTGTTGATAGGCGACCAACAGGAACATGATATTAACATAAAAAAATATTAATCTAATAAGATTAAGAAATCAAAAGTAATAATATGGAGGAGGCGAGCAACAGGGACTGTATGCCCTAGGAGGCGAGCAGAAGGGACTAAGGTCCTAATGAAGGTGGCGAGCAACTGGTCATAGAGACCATTACGAGGTAGCGAACAACAAGAACAAGAAGACCCAAAGTCTCAACAAGAGGCGAGCAAGCGAGCAGGCGAGCAACTTGGGTTATAAAGGTTTCCAACACCCAACGAAGACATACAGACGAGTAGCTGGCCACCAAGGAGAGCAGCTGAGTGGTTCCAAAGACCAAGTACAACATTGGGAACTCCAAGAGTCACTAACTTTAGAAATAGTCCATGTGTCTTAACACTTGGCACCCCTTCATTGGGCAATAGTTTAGATGTTGTACAAGTATCTTGAAACTTGGCAAAAATCCTATGGCTAAGCCATCAAGATGGTGACACCTAGCCTCTTTGTATGTCTATAAATACCCCTTCATTTGCATGAAGGGGGAGGATTTTTTTCATAAGAGAAAAGAAACTAAACTCTTGCAAATTTCATTCTTGAGTACAATCTATGATTTAAATTCTTGTTTGATGATCTTATGTAGTAAAAACAGCCACTAGTCATCATCGATTAGAAAAGGTCATCAACACTCTCCACAAGTCTCATCCTCTATTCCTAACCAGATTCCATCTCCACATGGCACCCTCAATCTGGCTCCCTATCATCCTATGGTCACAAGATCTAAAGTTGGTACTTTTAAACCAAAAATCTACACTAGCTCAACTTCTCTTCCTGTTCTTGTACAGCCTGATACAGTTCCACAGGCCTTCTTGGTTCCTGAATGGAAGCAGGCCATGATTGATGAGTACAATGCCCTACTTCAGAATAACACTTGGGAGTTGGTACCTTCTTCTTCTGATATTCATCCTATCTCTACTAAATGGATATTTAGAGTCAAGTACAAAGTTGATGGATCAGTGGAAAGGTACAAGGCCAAGCTTGTGGCAAGAGGTTTCCAATAATATGCAGGTGTTGATTACTTCCAAACATTCTCTCCAGTTATTAAACATGCCACTATTCGAATTATGTTCACTCTTGCTGCTACCTTTGGATGGCAAGTGCAGCAAGTTGATATCAACAACGCATTTCTGAAAGGTGACTTAAAAGAACCAGTGTACATATCTCAACCTGAGGGTTTTGTGGACTCTTCCAAACCTGATCATGTCTGTAAACTTGCCAAAGCACTTTATGGTCTTAAACAGACGCCTAAGGCTTGGTATGACACTCTTAAGGGGTTTCTTGTTCAGCTTGGTTTTGTGCACTCACGGTCTGATCATTGTCTGTTCCATAAGTCTGAGAATGGAAAGAGATTGTTGGTTCTTGTTTATGTGGATGATATACTGATCACGGGGGATGATGATTGTCCTATTTCTCAGTTGATTAACATTTAACACACTACATCACAAGTTTTCCTTAAAACATTTGGGAGCTGTTAACTACTTCCATGGTATAGAGGCAATTGTTGCTCCTCACAGTATAAAGCTTTCTCAATCCAAATATGTCAAAGAATTACTTGCTCGAACTAATCTCTCATCTTGTAAACCTTGTCCAACTCCCTCTTGTCCGAGTACTAAACTAACTCAATAGGACAGTGCTCCTTTCACTGATCCTTCCTTGTTTCGTAGTGTTGTAGGTGCTCTTCAATACTTGACTCTCACTCGACCTAACATAGCCTTTAGTGTCAATAAACTAAGTCAATTCCTTGCTATACCAACTACGAATCACTTGGGTGCTTGTAAACGTGTCCTTAGATACTTGAAAGGTACAATTTACTCTGGTTTACACTTCACTCCTGTCACTAATTTTCAATTGCAAGCCTTTGCAGATGCGGATTTTGCCTCTTCACTTGATGACCGCCGCAACACTTCGGGATTTTGTCTAATGCTTGGCTCCAACTTGTTGTCTTGGAGCTCCAAGAAACAATCAGTCGTCGCTCACAGCACAACAGAGGCTGAATATCGTTCTATGGCCTCTTCGGCAACTGATATCGTGTGGATTACTTCACTTCTCAACGAACTATCACTTCCGCTACGATGTCCACTATCTCAGGGAACAAGTTCAAGCCAATGTCTTGGACGTTAGTTATATAGCTACTGAAGATCAACCCGCCGATATTTTCACAAAGCCTCTTGCACCAGCTCGTTTCCGTCAGTTATGTTCTCATCTTGGTCTCAATCTCAGAGAGTTCATAACCAGATGGGCGTATCAAAGTATATGCGAAAGCAAGGCACACGCATGCATACATGCATGCAATACTCTTCACTTGGCCCAACTTCCAGATTCTTCCGAAGCGGTTACGAGCTCGTGCATGCAAGCTCAGTTTGTTACACAACTGTCACAATTGTTAAGCAGTTAGATTTTCAGTTAGTTAGTTACATGCATGTGCACATCACATGCTTGATTCATACAACTTGTATATAAACAGCATCATGTACTACATTTCATTTTGAGCAAAATAAATGAGTGATTAAATTACCTCTGAGAGAATTCAACAAGTTGTAGGTTGACCTGACTGACCCGATAGATTAGTAGAGAGTAGAGACTCTCGACAGCTTTAATGGATCGACCAATATGATGTTTGAAGGACATGCGCGCGGACCTGCATTTTGCAGGGCAGTCACAAGAAGTTCACAAATGCTATATGCACATTGATGGGACAATTGTCCCATCAATGTGCATAATGCATTTGATGATGATTAGGTAATGATTAGATGATGATTATTAAAATTATTAATTATTTAGTTATTTTATTTACTTTAATTATTTATTTATTTTAATTATTTTACAAAAAATATTAGTACAATGTTTAGGGTGCATGGTGATGTGATGATGTTATTTATCTTTATTTATTTACTCTAATTATTTTACAAAAAATATTAGTTGTTTCATTTAAAAGTATTAATTGTTTAGAGTAACTATTATTTAAAAAAAACTATTTTTAATATTAAAAAAATATTAGCTATTTAATTCAAAAATATTAATTGCGAGGAAGAACAAATATACACAATTCTAATAAAAATACACTCATTACAAGAAAAAAATTCAATCATTACAGGAAAAAAAAATACATACATTACATATTTTTCATAAAAAATAAAAAAAAAAAGATTTTTTTTTTGGCATCATTTTTTGCCTTTTGGTAAGTCTCACGTTTATTTTTACGTCGTTGTGCATGATCGTTGTGTAGATAATTGTATAGATCTATATGATCTTTAAATTGTAACTCTAAACCAAACAAAATTTTACATTCAACACAATTTGCCTAGAAATTTCCGTAGGAAAATTATTTTGTAGGTGGGAAGGAAGATGCCTATACAATTAGAACTTTTTGTAGACAAATCACTTGTAGGATTTATTTTACTCATCATCGCCCTAAATATTTTACTAATATTTTTTATAAAATAATTAGTGTAAATAAATAATTAGAGTACAATTAAAGTTAATGTAAAAAATAAATATGACTTTCTAAATATTTGATGCAATTTAGCAGATATTTGAACGCACTAATTAATTTGGTCACTTAAAAATCACTTTTCAAATATTGTATAAAAAATAAATATGACTTTCAAATAATTATTAAGATTAATTGATTAAATAATTAAAGTCTAATTAAAAAAAATTGAAGTAGCACACTGATTGGACACCGATGTGTCCAATCAGTGTGCATTAAATAATTAAAGTCAAATTAAAAAAAAAATTTAAAGTGGCACACCGATTGGACACCGTGCATATAGTAGCCCTCGAAGAAGTTATATATGTTAGAATTTGAACCGGATCCGGATCATTGTTTTGGTGTTTTGTTGACAAGACACGAATCTGTCTACTTTGCAAAAGACCTGACTCATTCAGTCTTAGTTGTGGCTGACAGTCTATCAACAACGATTTCAGCAATTCACCATCTAACAAATTCAAGAAACACAATCCACACAATTATATGTATTTGGTAGTAACATTTATATTTGTACCGACGGTAAATCCAATTTTGTGATTTATAATATTAAAAAATACTACTAACGTCTACCGGTATATGGTTTTGTGTTTTAATATTTGAAATATAATAATAAACAAATCCTTTTGATCATAATTACGTCCAATAATAATACGTTACGCTTCTTCCTTTTTTAAATGTCCATGTTTTGTTTTTAGTTTCCTGAAATATGAGACTTTTTTTTGTAGGATAAGCATGCCGTAGCAAGATTTTCAAACTATTCGTGATACATAATGAAGGTGATGTCCGTGAAAAAACATGAAATTTAAGAGCGCGCGTTTATAGAATTAGTCTTGAAATTTTAAATAAATATGGGATTTCAACTTTATGCACTGACATTTTACACGGTGAGAAGAGTCCATTCATTGGCATTTTAATGACAATTTTTTAAAATATCTAATGTGCATTATTATCTCATGGCCGTTTGTGTGTATATATTTATATATAAAATTATTCAGTTAGTTCAACTAAGCAAGAAAAATAGTTCAACTACCACTACCAATCTACCAGTAACCATAAACTAGAAAATTTTCCAAAGACGTTGAAGTTATTTTGGAGAATGTTGGAAGTAGAATATATGTGCGTTTGAACCTCCTCCCCTTAAACTAATAAGTTCTTTTTTAGTTTCAAGTAATTTTTGAAATCCTGCTGTTTTTTAAATTTAGGGGATTTTAAAATTTATATATATATATATTTTTTTTTTTTTTTTTTGAGTAAGATGGATTTTAATTTTATGTTGTATTATTAAATAATAAAAAATATAATAATAATTGATTGATAGTGGATAGAGTTATAATATAACATTACAAAAAAAAACACTGTTTTGCGACGGAATTTGCGATGGAAAATCCGTCGCAAACAGTGTTTTGCGACGGATTCTGCGACGGACACGTGTCCGTTCCTAAAACAGCCGTAGCTAATTTTTGCGACGGATTTTGGAGGTCCGTCGCAAATTAACGACGGATAAATTCGTCGCAAAAATGGCGGGTCAGACCCGGCCGGGTCGCACAGAATTTGCGACGGACAGTATTCCGTCGCAAATCTTTCGGGTTAGACCCGATCGGGTCAACAACATTTGCGACGGACACATTCCGTCGCAAATGTTTATATATATATATTTTTTTTTCGGGTTAGAGTTTGCGACGGGCGGTTTTCCGTCGCAAAAGTCAATATTTGTGACGGAATTTGGCCGTCGCAAATTACCGAGCCTATACAAAAAAAAAGTGGCTCGCGTGGTTCGAGCCCGGGCACCCGGGGCGGGCGCGGACCACTGGGCCACTCGGCCCATTGCTTAATATATGCGGCCCACCTTCTATATTAGTCTTATTAGGCCTTGAACAATTAATCCATTTTTGCGTCTAAGGGGAATCGAACACGGGACCTCTTGAGCAAGAGGAGGGGGCGCGCGCCACTAGGGCACAAGCTACTTTCGTTCATTTTTATGCAATTAATTGTATATGTATTCAAATTAAGTTTTTTTTTTATATTTCACCAAATTAATTTCTTTTCGTATCTAAGTTGTTTATAAAAATATTTTGCCCAACTATTTTTTTTATTTTGTAAAATTATTTATTTCGACAATGCATAATTAAACTATAATTCGTTCATTTGTACGCAATTAATTGTATATGTATCCAAATTGACTCGTTTTTTTTTTCATAATTCACCAAATTAATTCATTTTCGTTTCTCACTTGTTTTTATAAATGTTGGGGCCATTTAATTTTTATTATTTTGGTAAAATTATTTATTTCGACTCCCGCTTAAATTTATAATTCGTTCATTTGTACGCAATTAATTGTATATGTATCCAAATTGACTCGTTGTTTTTCCATAATTCACCAAATTAATTCATTTTCGTTTCTCACTTGTTTTTATAAATGTTGGGGCCATTTATTTTTTATTATTTTGGTAAAATTATTTATTTCTACTCCCGCTTAAATTTATAATTCGTTCATTTGTACGCAATTAATTGTATATGTATCCAAATTGACTCGTTGTTTTTCCATAATTCACCAAATTAATTCATTTTCGTTTCTCACTTGTTTTTATAAATGTTGGGGCCATTTAATTTTTATTATTTTGGTAAAATTATTTATTTCGACTCCCGCTTAAATTTATAATTCGTTCATTTGTATGCAATTAATTGTATATGTATCCAAATTGACTCGTTGTTTTTCCATAATTCACCAAATTAATTCATTTTCGTTTCTCACTTGTTTTTATAAATGTTGGGGCCATTTATTTTTTTGGTAAAATTATTTATTTCGACTCCCGCTTAAATTTATAATTCGTTCATTTGTACGCAATTAATTGTATATGTATTCAAATTGATTCTTTTTTTTTTCCATAATTCACCAAATTAATTTCTTTTCGTATCTAATTTGTTTATAAAAATATTTTGCCCAACTATTTTTTTTATTTTGTAAAATTATTTATTTCGACAATTGCATAATTTTATAATTCGTTCATTTGTACGCAATTATTATTTTGGTAAAATTATTTATTTTGAACTAAAAGTAAATAAATTGTAGTACTTCACAAAAAATTAAATAAAAATGACATCAATTCAAACTAAAAAAAAAATTGTATTTCACATTTATTAAAATTAAAAATTTTCTACCCGTCGGAATTAAATCCGGCTTCCTCTTCCTCCTCATCCTCGCCCAGGTTAACAATCGGCTGCATCGGGGGAATCGGTGGCATCGACGGCTGGGTCGGCGGGATCGGCGGCATCGGTGGCGCAGGCATGAGCTCTCGTGGCACATCAGAGGTGAACAACCGCCACCACTCCTGCATGGCGGCTGTATACTGCTGCATTTGGAGTGTATACTGCCTCTCAGACTCTTCCTTCTCTCGCTGTTGCCTCTGCATGTTGTTCATCTGCTCCACCACCGTGGCAAGCTGCCTCTCGACCTCACTGGGATGAGAGTCGATGGAAGACTGAGAGGAGGATGAGCCCGAGCCACGAGGTTGGAAAAAGTTCTTTCCGAAGCCACCCAATCCAGCGAACCGCCCCTTTTTAGCCTTGACGTTCTTGAAGTACAATTCATTTTGAACGTCAACAGAAGGCTGTGTGGGGGGCATCGACCCCTCTGCCGTTTCCTCAGGCTGGGGCTGGGAGGCAAGGTCCTCGAGCATCTTTCTCTACAAATTAATTATACAAAAAATTAAATAAATTGAACACAAAATATAAAATAATACTTTTAATTTTAAAAATTAAAATAATACTATTAATATTGAAATAATACTTACGTGGATCTCGGTGGTACGGCCGTAGGTAGACTTCCCAGTCTCCTCGACGAGTGGGTGGGCGAGCTGCAATCTCTCAAAATGAGAGGGCTCGCGTCCTTGCTCCGCCGCCTAATTAGAAAAAAAGATAGTAAAAATTAATATCACTCATAAAAAATTAGGAAAAAAATAATATAAATTCAAAAACTACAAAATTAAAGACGAAACTTACAAATCTCAACTCGTGCTCATAAATGGACCGAGAACCGGCCCGATGTCTCGCCATCCCTTCTCCATCAGGGTCACTACGCCGATTCGCCTTGTTTTTCGCCGACTTCTCTTTGAATTCAGCGGAATCCCAGTAGCGGAGGAATTGGTCCCAAATCGACCGGTTTTCACTGTCAGTCCCCAGGTCGGTGGCCTCACCCTTCTTGTACCACTTCTCCCTCATTCTAAAAAGGAGGTCTTTGTACCTTTCCGCCGCATATTTTTCGAAATTCTTTCACATCTGGTCATCGTGCTCCGGTGCCCAGACACATTCTTTCTGCAATTACAATTTAAATGTAAATATCTGTTTATATATTTGATATTAATAAACGGTGAATTAATAAATTAAATTAATACCTTAAACTCCTCGAAGTATGTCTTTTTCTTTGCATCGGACACTAGCCTCCAACTGTAAGCGGTGGGCTCGAATCCACATCCAAGGATGGACTGGGAAACCTGATTAGTAGTCTCATGACTAGGATCCAACTGTAAAATTAAAACTTCAAAGTTAGTAAAATAATTAGGTTTTAATTAATAAAAAAATTTAGTATAAAATATTAAAACTTACGTTGAACCATGTGGCTGAACAGTCATCCGTGTTTGAACAATAGGATGCTGTCGGGAGGAGGATGAGCCCTCAGCAGTCTGCTGTGAGGAGGAGGAGGAGCCCGCACCAGGCTGTGAAGAGGTCTCTGATTGAGACCTCGGTCTGAAAATAGGTGGAACCACGGGTCTTAGTGAGGCCCGTCGTCTCCTCCCTCCTCGCTCTCCTCGACGAACCTCCTCATCCCTCGGAGGCTCCTGACTGCCACTGCCACTGCCACTGCCTTGTCCGCTCATCTATAACAAAATTCGAAATATTAAATTAAAATCAATGAAATTAAACATGCTTTAAAAATCTATAACATAATTCGAAAAAAAATCAATTCGGCTCTACAATTCAACTATTTATAAACATGCTTTAAAATTAAATTAAAATTCGATCAACTAATCTAATTCAACTAAAATCAATTCTAAACTTAACAAATTCAACTCTTTCTAAACATGCTTTAAAATTAAATTAAAATTCAAACAATTCAACTAAAATCAATTCTAAACTTAACAAATTCAACTATTTCTAAACATGCTTTAAAATTAAATTATAATTCAAACAATTCAACTAAATCAATTCTAAACTTAACAAATTCAACTATTTCTAAACATGCTTTAAAATTAAATTATAATTCAAACAATTCAACTAAAATCAATTCTAAACTTAACAAATTCAACTATTTCTAAACATGCTTTAAAATTAAATTATAATTCGATCAACTAATTAAATTATAATTCAACTAATTCAACTAAAATCAGTTCATTTCTAATATAATTCAAACAATTCAACTAATTCAATTCTAAACTTAACAAAAATTAAACATGCTTTAAATTAAAATTTGATCAACTAATTAAATTATAATTCAACTAATTCAACTAAAATCAATTTATTTCTAATATAATTCAAACAATTCAACTAATTCAATTCTAAACTTAACAAAAATTAAACATGCTTTAAATTAAAATTCGATCAACTAATTAAATTATAATTCAATTAATTCAACTAAAATCAATTCATTTCTAATATAATTCAAACAATTCAACTAATTCAATTCTAAACTTAACAAAAATTAAACAATGCTTTAAATTAAAATTCGATCAACTAAATCAACTAAAATCAATTCATTACTAATATAATTCAAATAATTCATCTAAAATCAATTCTCTAAACATGCTTTAAAATTAAATTTTAAACGGTAAAAATGAAGAAAACTTACGGTTTATTTGTAGAAGATGACGAAACGAGAACTCGGTGGGGACGGATTGGCTCTATAGCGACGGCACCCGGCTTCTCCTTCCTTTTCCTCTTCTTCTTCTTCTTTTCTCTCTTTCGTCTACAACTCGGCGGGTCTGTATATATAAGTGGAAAAAAAATTGCGACGGACGGCTGTCCGTCGCAAATTTTTCCCGTCAAAAGCAAAAAAGACGTCGTTTTTTACTGATTTGCGACGGCTTTTCCATCGCAAATCAGTCAACGCACCGTTTCCCGAAAGGTCGCGAATATAAATGTAAGATTTCCGACGGCTTTGGTCTGTCGCAAATACAAAGTTAAAAATTGTGACGGCAAAGTCCGTCGCAAATCAGTCAAACAGGTCGCTTCATGAACGGTCACCTTTAAACGGGTATATTTTGCGACGGAATGGACCGTCGCAAATTCAAAATTGAAATTTGCGACGACCTTTCCGTCGCAAATTTAGCCGGTTCAAGACGAAGTCGGTGGGCCCTAGTGTTTGCGACGACGTATCCGTCGCAAATTACTATAATTTGCGACGGACTTCCTTAGTCGTCGCAAATTGACATTTTTTGCGACGACTTACATAAATCCGTCGCAAATTCACTGTATTTGCGACGGATATTCTGGCCGTCGCAAAATTGTAGTCGCTAATCTCCGTCTTTTTTGTAGTGTAATAATAATGATAGATTATTTATAGGGTCGTAGGAGATGTAGTATTAAATTTTTAAAAATTATATTTTAAAACTCAAACTAGAACGGATTTTAAATTTCAAAATCCTTTAAAACTAAAAAGAACATAACCTAAAGCTGATGAAATTTAAGACTTGATAAAAATAAAAATAAATCGAGACTATTCGAAATTGACGACCAGTCCACTCATGATATACACCGGTTTTATGGGTACCAACTTTCACTTTTTAGTTTTTAGCAAAATTATAAAGCACGAAAATAATTATGAGATGATGGTCTCCAATGTGAAACCTAACACTCCTATATATACACCAATTTTATGGGTAACAACTTTCACTTTTTAGTTTCTTGTAATATGATTAGCACAAAAAAATTATGAGATGGCCTCCTATATAAAACATGATGTTTTTATAAAATTTTGTAATACCGTTAAAAATGAGTATTTTTAAAATTCACAAAAAAAAAATAGTTTGTTATGTAGGAAACAGTTTTATGTAAGGCTTACTCAATTATTAATATATTTAAATAAAAAATTAATATTTTGAAAAATACTTCCTATACAATTTAACTAGTATATACAAAACTCTTTAATGTCAAATTCGGTCATTTTGAATAATTTAAAAATAAAAACCCGGTCATTTTAGCTTTCAATCGTGACTTTATTAAGTTGGAGCAATTTTAGTCAAAATTAAAGTGTAAAATTAGATAATGCGCGCAATGACGCGCGGAAGACAATTAAGAACGCTCGAAATCAGCCGGTTCTGTATCACAAAAAAAAAATATGGAATAACGGACCAATAAACGAATATATTTTATATGAAAATTGTTCAAAATAAATTTATCATAAACTATTTTAAATATCGAATATTTGCAAGAGTATTAAAAAGTTCATCAAAAATATCATTGATCTAGGTTTAAGAAAACTTACAATAATTATAATACAATACCACTAACCCAAATTAATGATACTCCTTATGAAATTATTGATACTTCTGATTATATATTTGATACTTTAAAATTATTCCATGACAAGCTTATCAGGGATTTAAACCAAATCCGTCCTCTATCTTTTCACCTTTATCAAAATGGTCCTCTATTTATTTGCTTTATCAATTTAGTCCTGTATCTATTCAAGTTTCACCAAAATGATCCTAATTGGCCTAAAAATGTACAAAACCTCACCGTTTTGGTCCTATATTTATTTTCTTTACCAATTTAGTCCTGCATCAATTTACATTTCTCCAATTAGGTCCTAATTGGACGCATAAAATATAAAATGCCATATTTTTAGTCATGCGCACTAGTTTTTTTGGGGGAAACCTATGATGTGTTTTTTTTTTTCAATGTGGCACTAGCGGTGGCCATCTTTGCATATAGACCCAGTCGTTTAACTAGGTTCACATTTTTTTTCCGTTTGACACCGGAAAATTCCTCCACACCGATTCACCTGGGAACATGGTTCTGATAACATAATTAGGGCCCCAGATAGACCTCCACATCTGCATTAGTATGATATTGTCCGTTTTGGAACGAGCTAGCCTGCACAAATTTATTTTTGGGCTTTCCTAAAAATATATCATACCAATGGAGAACTTGTTCATCCTTATAAACCCCAAGAAACTCCCATATTATTTTGATGGGATTTAAACCAAATTCATCATCTATCTTTTCACCTTTATCTAAATAGTCATTTATTTATTGTTTTATCAATTTAGTCATGTATTTCTTCAAGCTTCGTCAAATTGGTCCTAATTTGGTGAAAAATGGTTTTATGCTTTATGTGTTCAATTAGGACCTAATTGGAGAATGTGAATTGATACAGGACTAAATTGGTAAAGAAAATAAATATAGGACCAAAATGGTGAGGTTTTGTACATTTTTAAGCCAATTAGGATCATTTTGGCGAAACTTGAATAGATACAGGACTAAATTGATAAAGCAAATAAATAAAGGACCATTTTGATAAAGGTGAAAAGATAGAGGATGAATTTGGTTTAAATCCCAGCTTATCATGAACCATTTTTATATAATATTGTCTCAAAATAAAAATTAAAACATGTTACATTACGTTATACTCCCTCAGCTAGTCCCGATTTTGTTGTCTCATTTGATTTTTCTTGGTTTTCTATGTGAAACTTAATTTGTAGTATTTAAATTATAAAATAGTCTTTTTGTGATGGCATATTATACAATTTAAATACTTGAAACAAAATAAAGATATTTTATATATAATTATTAGTGAAATAAAATATAATTTAAAAATGTTTGAAGGGAGTGAATAATGGAATGAGAAAATAAAATTAGGATCGGAGTATTAAATCTGCAATTTATTTTTCGAATGCAAAATAGATATTTTTTTTTTTTTACAAGAGAATTAAGTCTCAATTCTCATCCAAAATAAAGACTCCAACTGCCATAATTGAAAGCCTGGCAGAGATTGCACCATCGAAAATTCTCATAGCGTGGTCAGATGTATATTACCATTTGATTTTGCACACATCCCATAAATTGATTAAAAGTGTACTTGTCTAATTTTCAGAAACAAAATCATGCTTAAACTGATTTTTAAATTGGTCAAAATAGGAATGTTTGGAAATTCCTTTTCATATTTTTTTTATTCCGGCCTTAGTATTTATGATTCAATTAAATTTTCAAAATGTTTATAACTTATATTCAACTAATCCTGCGATTAAAACCTCAAAAAAAAAAAAAAGTTAAATTTTAATATAGATGTGACATTAAAACCTCAAATTTTCTTTCATAAAAGAAACCCTCGAATTTTCAATTTAAAATTAAACTTAAACATGATTCAAAATTTACTGCTTATAACAAGTCGCAGTATCCTCCAACATAAATGATTTTTTAAGCACTTAAGTATACAATATTTTATTTCAATATCATCAGTATAAATCACATGTATTTAAGTATATTTGATCTCCATACACAAATTTCAGGAAGTCAAGTTCTTGTCAGTATTAAATTTTAAAATTATATTATTTTTTGTGAAGATTAACTATTGGTTGAACAAAATATTAACTAAAGAGTATGTATAGAGTGAAATTGGTTTATATATGAATCACGAAGGGTATTAGTTGTTTTCACTGAAGTGTATTAGTTGTTTTTGCTGAAGAGTATTACTGGTTTACACTGAAGAGTCTTAGTTCATTTTCACTGAACAATTAAGACTCTTTAGTGTAAATCAGTAATACTCTTCAATAAATACAACTAATATTCTTCAATGGAAACAATTAATACCCTTCAGTGATTCATGTATAAACCAGTTTCACTCTATACTTTGTCTTAACTAAATTATGCAGAGTAATTTAATTAAAAAAACAAAAAAAAAAAGGTAAGTATTATTTTATGGATCACTTAGACAAATTATTGCGATGAAATTTAAGTTGAAGAGTTGATTAGATCGTGATCCACCGAGTCTGGACTCGCAGTAGGCCCAATATGGAACCTGGGCTCGTGGTAGGCCCAATAGATATTGAATTAGATTTTGATTCTTCGTGAGAGTTTGCACTAGCGTAAAATTTTAGTACAACTCTTTTGCCAGATAAGCTAATAAAATACTGCATTTAAACATTAAATGTGACATGTATATTATAAATCAGTGTGGGTCTCTTATGCACCAAGTGCACCGTGTAACTGTATCAAATGATGATCCATTTACATCAAGGGCACGCTACATATATTAAATATCCGAATTTTTAATTGTATTGTGCTTGTGCCCTAGTGGAAATTGAAGCTTAGGTTTTATGCGAGTTCCAGGGTTTGATTCCCCTCTACTATCTTTTTTTTTTTTTTACCCACTTTTCTGTTATAGGATGGTATAACTTTTCAGTTTTACTTGAGGTAACTTTTCTGTTTTATCTTGAACAACTTTTCTAGCTGTTATATATACCTGTTGAATTCATCATTTTTTTTCAGCATTCATGACTTGATTGCCACTTCACAAGGAAAAAAAATACACCAAGGAGTAAAATTATGTTAAAATAAAAGAGTTTTATTTTGTTCCACATTGATTTCTTATCAAAGCTAAATTTATAAGTATAGTCGCACTTTGTAAGTTATACAAGTTTGCTAGTGTAACTTTTCAATTTAAGTTTGTATAACTTTTCAATTTAAGTCTGTGTAACTTTTCCATTTAAGTCTATGTAACTTTTCAGTTAAAATTAGTGTAACTTTTCTTTTAAAGTTTGTGTAACTTTTCAATTATATCTAATGCAACTTTTCAGATAAAAGCAAGTGTAACTTTTCATTTAAAGTTAGTGTAACTTTTCATTTAAAAGTTTGGGTAACTTTTCACTTACTGAAATTAAAACTTACAGAAATCAAAAGGCAGCGGTGTGAAGAGGCGAGAGCGGCGGTGCTTGGCGTCGATTAGACGGCGATGGGGAGAGCAAGATCGATCGACGGTGGTGGAGGCAGGCGTCACGAGAGCGGTGGCGAGCGTTGGTGCTCCACTCGGTGGCGATAGCGTTGCGGACGGAGAAGGGAGGAGTGAGAGAGGGACGGGTTGCGCGATGCAGCGGCTTCTGTCGGCTGGAGGCGGGATGACGTCGTGGGCGGTGGCTCTAGGAGGGGAAGGCGACGTCGATCGGAGGTAGAGGGAGGAGGTGAGGGTGTGATCGGCGGCGCTTTCTTGTTGGTGAGTGATTAGGCGTGAAATTGTCATGATTCTTCGTTAGAAATGTCCTAGTTTTGGTCGATTTTGTTGAGTATTTAGAGTCATTTGAGTATTATTTTCATAAACTAATGAATTTATCTCTTGGATGCTTATAGATGAATAGAGGGCGAAAAGAGGAGTTCGTAGGACTTTGAATCAACTCAAACGGACGCCCGGATGAGAAAATATCGAAGAAATACGAAAAGTATTAGTTCGAGGGAGCAAAAGTATCATTATAGTGCACAAGCGAGGAGCACTCGTGCACCTAGTGCACGAGCACTCGTGCAGGGCGCTCGAGAAAGGCCAGGTCGTGCACTAGTGCATGAGCTCGAGTGGTCGAGCACTTTTTGGCCTCTGGAAGATTGCAGTGCACGATGGGATTGTGCTTGTGCACCTAGTGCACGAGCAGTGCTCGAGCATACGTATTTTTAGCCCATTAACTCCCGATTCGACCCGTTGCTTATATATATACCCCTTCCGAACACATTTTTACACACCACGACATACACCACTTAATACCATATCGCTTTTAGAGTTAGTTTTTGGAGAAGAAGAGACGAGCAAGCTTAAGTTTTACGTTTTCGAGGTTTTGTTTACGAATTCATAGTACGGTTTTGCTTTTTAATTTCGTTTCTTTAGACCTTTGTTCTTGAGTACATTGAAACTTAGTTTTAATAATTTAATTTAAGTTCTTAGCATTGATTTCTTGAAACCCTAGAATATGTTTGATAATTTATTCGTTATAATCAGTATGTTCATGTTCTTTATTTCTTCAATTGTTCTTGTTTCCGCAAAAACCATGTCTAGCTAAAACCCTTGCATGCTTAGGGTAGGATGAACTCGTAGAAGTAGGTTGTGGGTACGTAATTAGGGTAATTCGTGACATTTAGTTTTAATTCTCTTAATTAATGAATTCTTAAAATCAATCTTAACTTTACTCTTGAATTTCGTTCGAAAAGTGTTAGAGAGAGGACGACCTTATCACTCTTTAACAACGAGTAGACTTAATGAGAGGGTTTAGAAAGGGTTAATTAATCTACCGGTTTATCTAAGGAGGACGACCGCATCACCTTAGTTTAAATTAGGGTCTCGTTAATTAAGCACTATCTATTAACTTGTTCGTAGATTAGTGAAGTCGATTGTTAGGATAAAGTATTAGGGTTTTAAATCTTGAGCTTTCGTCTTGCAATCTTTTACTTAGGTTATTTTTTGCGCGTCACGATTATCTTGATTATGTACCTGCTCCGTTAGTATACGTAGGGATTCCTATCCTGAGCATCACCATTACTTATTTGAAAACACGCCTTAGTTAATTCGTTTAATTTAATCTTTAGTTTAATTAGTTTCCTTTAGTTTAGAATTTATTCTTTGAAAAATCCAAAAACATACACTCATATTAACTACGACGCGTAGATCTTCAGGGATCTATTCGCATACATACCTTCTCTTGGGTTTGATAATACTTGGTCGCTATACTTACTTATACTACAGTGAACCCGTACTCTTGCGGGGAAACTACTAGTAGAAAGTTAGTATTTTCGGCTTCAAGTCAGTGAGGCGGTCAACGACGATTCAAGGAGAGAAGGGGGAGCAGGCGGGCGGGCAGCGGGTCGGGCAGGTGAGTGGGGCGAGTGCACAGTATAACTGTTGCATATGAGACTTTCTCTATAAATTAAAGTTAAGGATCACAATAATACTCGTGACACAATTGATTTGTTTCGTACCAACCTCATATCGACATGCTTCAACATCCATAACCAAATCATAAATTTTAGCATGACTCAAGTCATGTACTTAAATTTTAAACTCAATTTTGATTTCAATTTTAAATTTTAAAAATAAATATAAATATACCAAACTGTGTATTTTTTTTCATTTGGATTATTACTGATTACTTCTTTAAATATTACTGATTATTTCTTAGGGTATCACTGATTACTTCTTTGTGTATTACTGGTTTCTTCTTAAAGTATTTTTTTTTTCAAAATTCAAGTGCATATTATGCACTCAAGTGCACACTAGAACTAGTACTCATAACAAATGATATGAAACAAGTTTATTGTGTTTAATCAATAATTCAAAGACTACTATCAGTGACACTCATATATATACCGATTATACACAAACTCTCATGTGAAACTTGTTAGTATGAAACTAATATTGTTACATACATTTACTGATATCTTTATATGCATTCATTAATATTATTAAACTTATTATAAATTAAAAACCATTATAGAAAATATTATTGTAACAATAAATACATGCACTAGTATCCGTAGGTGTATATAATGACATCAGTTTAATACTATGAACAAATTTCACAGGAAAGTATATAAAGTAACATTGGTACATAATTATCATTCTTTAATATAATACTAATATAGTAGAACTGATATATAATGATATCAGTTTTATATTATGAACAAATTTTATAAGAGTGTATATAGTACAATTGGTACATAGTTATCATTTTCTAATAAAATACTAATATTTTTATTAAAACAATTAAGTCTAAAAGAAATAATAGTATTTATTTAATAAAAAGATTAATATTTTTAGAAATACAAACTAATTACACAACGTAATGGTGTATATAAATATTTTATCATTGCCCATAGTTTATGAAAGGATTTAAATATGTCTCGGACAGTATGTAACAGGAAACAATGCGTTCAAACAAAATTAAAATTGATTTAAAGAGTCACTCTTTTGTGAAATTTATTCATAGATGATATTAATTTAGTAATATTATTGTTTTTATAATTAATACACATTACATTTTATATTTTAATATTAATTTATAAGCACAATAATACCACTGAAAGACTATTATGGTATAAATTTTATATTATGAATAAATTCATTGAACAATTTGTACCTTGTGAACTAGTTGGGTGAGTGATGGTCCCGTTTCCGAAGGGCAAAATGGGAATTCAGGAGCAAATTTTTTTTTTTAAAACCTTGCGTTGCGCTCTGAAAGAGTTCAGTGAAGGAATACTCAAGTCACTGCGTTGCTGAGAGTCAGAGCTATCAAGTCAGTGATGAGACTTGAAAGCTCAGGCTCTCAACAAGGCAGTGACTCGAGAAACTGAACTCTAGAGTGCGTTGCCTGATCTGGTCAGTGAGAGGAATCTCCCTGACCTGATTGCTTATCCAAAGTTTTCTTATAACAAAGCTCAGTGAGCTGACTTTCGCAATACTTTGGTAAATACTTTGAAAGATAAGTACGCTCAGTTTAACGTGGTTCAAAGACTCAAGCTCTTACATCCACGGCCTGATTCAACAAGAAATCCACTCCATGGATTCTTGTTTTTAACGTGCCAAGGTGCACTTACAACTGGACTCACGCCACTCCCTGGGCTGCCCTCCTCACCTCACTACAAACCTAACAATCTACTGAAAGGGTTTAGTTTGGTTAGGGTTTTCTCCAACTATGTGAGGTTTTCCCTTTACAATGTGTTAGCCAATAGCTAAGATAGGGAAAACCTCTCTAAGCCTAGAGTTACAAACTGAACACTCATATGTGTATATTTGAAGACCCTAATGGTCAGTGTTTAAGATGTGAGTAAATCCTCCTTATAACTCCCATGCACGTATGCTACTACCCATACCCTCACAGCTCGTAGGTGTTTGTTTTCTTACAATTCTTACAACAACACAACACACCCAACTACGCAACTATGAGCTTGTATATATAATGGGGTTTCAAATGTATCCGTTGGAGAGAAGATACATTCGAATCCAACATTTAATGGTTTCAACCACTTTTCTTGGAATGCGGCCTTTGTCAGTGTCAGAGTTGCTGCCTCGTGTTGATTGGTCCACGTGGCCTGGATTCACGGATCTTTGACTCAGTGGGTTTGACTAAGACCCACTGACTTTAGGTAGTTTTCTCCTTCACTGACATGATGATCTTCAGTTGGACTGACTCGTCCTCAGTGTAGTTGTCCTTCAGGGACTATTTGAAGATCTTTCCAGGAAGTTTGTCATAAGACTGAATGACAAACTTCCCTGACCACAGTAGCCTGACTCCTTCAGGGCCTACTTGGTGCAGCACTGATCCACCTGATCAGGCTCTTCACTGAGTGGTCCACCAGACTTGGCTTAGATCAGCCTGACTTACACTCAGTGGGACTTCCTTCAGGCTTCTCTTCAGGTTCAGGTCTTTCTTCATTGGCTTCAGTCAGTTCTTCTTGAGATGTCATCTTGACTTTCTCAGGCTGTCAGTGAGTTCCCCCTTGCTGAGTTCCCCCTCAACTGAGTGCTTCCTCAGCTAAGTTCTTCTCATATTACAACCTGTCTAACCGAATAAACAAACTATCCTGACCTGATTCTAAAGATACTATCCTTACTGCTTTCAAACCTATTACATGTTGTTTTGGAAAATCATCAAAACTAAACATATCCCAACAGTGAGCCCTCCATTTTATTTTATTTTATCTTATATTTCAGTACTTCCAATCAAGGATAAAAATATCGCGATATATCGCGGATATATCGCAAATTTTGAGATTGAGATACGGATATTAGGGTGCAATGTATTTTTTACAACGTATCGCGATATATCGCAAATTATCGATATCAATATCGGTTCACTTGTAGTACAAAAATGAATGGGAATCGGAAAATATCGCAGATATATAAAAATATAGCAATTTTTTTATGTTTATCTTTTATATGTTTATATGTTTATTATTTTTTTAAGTTGACATAGCATTAAAGTGAGTATGTATATATTGAAATGGGTTCATACATGAATCACTTTGTAATACTCTTTAGTGTAACCAATTAATACTCTTTAGTGTAACCAATTGATACCCTTTAGTTAAATAATTAATGTTCTTCGCACCCTTCAGTGGAAACAACTAATACCCTCCAAAGCTAGTACCCTTTAGTAGAAATAACTAATATGTCATCAACTAATACCCTTTATCCAAGATTACTTCAATGTGATGAGTTGGTATTAATATTATTTGGACAAAAATGACATTTAACCCTCTGTATTTGAACCTCATAGGTCATCATTTTGGTACTAATTGTATTGTATTAAGTAATATTCGTCATCTTGTATTGTACTATGCATTATATTTTATTTTGTATTATGTATTATATTGTCAATTGTTTTACGTTAGACAGTGTTTATATAGTCTATTATCTATATGCTTACTTTAAACATATAATTTTATAATGATTTTAAATGGAACATATGCATAATATCATATTATAATACTCTCTAAAATTTCATGTTAAATTTTCAAGATTTTAATAATGTTTTCATCATTTTTTCCAAAAATTTGCGATATCGATATATACATCGATATTTCCGTAAATTTAAGGTTGCGATATTACTTGCGATAGCAATATTTTCATCCTTGCTTCCAATAACATATACAACTTCATGACATCACAAATGTCCATTCAAGTCATGTTTGAAGATAAAAATAATACTAGATGAAACACGAAATTGGTGATATTGAGGGGGCGTTTGGTTAACAATTTTTCAATGGTAATGAGAATGAGATTGAAAATTAGTGTAATTAGCATGATTCATGAGAACAAAATTACTACCCCTCCTCCTAAATAAGGTAATCACTACTCCATTTTGATTACCCTATTCTCTTCCTACAATCATCCTCCTCAATCACTCCCCTCTTCCTCCACCAACAACCATTTGTTGTCTATTTCTATTCCAAAATTGGGGCATGACACTAGCAATGGTGTCACCATTGGAACACTTCTTCCCCTAATATATCATTTTTATTATGAGAACATAGATGAAAATAAATTTTCATTCACATTACCATTGAAAAATGACTAACCAAGTACCCAAATGTCTAAACTTAAGACCCAAACTCTTAATATTTTCGGACTCTTCTTGTTTTGGTTTTGTCTTAGTGATAGGATTGGTACTCCATGTACAGGGTCAGTCCTAAGGGTGTGTTTGTTTTCAGCTTACGAAGTCCGGATGGGGGATGGGCTTCCCCCCGTCCCGGCCAATTTTCGGATTTGCACATCCCATCCCCCATCCAAATACACATCCACCCCTATTATACATCTATACCCCTATTTTCACATAACCCAATATCTATCACATCAACTCTATTTTTTCACATAAAATATATATTTTATTAATCTCCATCTTCTACTTTATAATACACCATCAATTAAATTAGTACATTATTTATTTTAATTGTTTACAAAAAATTCAATGAAAACATATTAATAGTAAATATGTGTGAAATTAATTGCTATCTTCATTCATTAATTAATTATGTCTACCATATAAATAAATTGGTAACATTTTTTCTTGACTTAGCAAAAGACAAAACATGACTATAAATATTAAAATTTACTCTAAATTAATATAAAATTCATTTGTAGGCACGTCGCAGACAATCACCACTATGTAAGAACAAAATTATTTTTATCGAAAAGCATAATCGAATATTTCGTAGATAATTTTTTATATTCTTATAGTGAATTAAGATTAACAATAGGAGAAAAATTACATTTTAAAAATAGAATAACGACTTCTTATAAAAAAATTGTATTGAATATATATTCATTAAAACATTGGTTATTTATTTCTTTTTATAATTCATTATTAGACAAAAAAATTGAAAATGAATAAAAATAATATTATGAATTAATGAATTAACGATGAGAATGTTCAAATTTCACCACATGTAATATGATGATGCATGCCTTTAGTATATTAAATATATGTGTGGTGTTGTTGAATTGTTTTAAGAATTCAATTTGTTTATTATGTTTAAAAAAAATAAAAAATGTATGATTTCAATAAAATCAAATAAAATTGGTATTAATTGACATTTTCGTGTCGGATAATTAATTTCTTATAATTTTAACAACGTTAATATCATTTTATTAATTCAATTGTTTTGTGTTTTAATTCAATTCAAATAATATAATATAATTATTTAATTATACATAATAATATTAATTATTTTATATTACCATTCAACACACTCATTCAATCATTACCTCTTTAATAAATAATAATATAATAATACATCATCATTATTGATTTGACATAAAGCCCCATCCACCCCTACTACATCCAACCCAAAACAAACAAATGATTACTATTTACAGGATTTCGTCCATCCATTTTTTTTCCCCATCCGGATTTCCCCCATCCACCTCAAGACGAAAACAAACATGACCTAATATATTTGGGCCTAAATCGAATTTTAAAATAAATTCATTTTCCCCCTTCAAGTTATTCTCTTATTCTTCATTCATTCATAAAAATAAAAATAAAAAATTTAAATTCTCTACGACTACTTTTTTATTAGAAGAAAAGTATTTATTGATATTTCCAATTTAAAATTAATTTGCTTATCCTTAACTCTTTTTTTTTTTCTTTTGGTTCTGTGAGACATTATCATACTATAAAATCGTAAATAAAAAATTAAAGAACTAAACCAACATTCATATTTCACTCATCAACAGGAACAATTTTTTTGAAAAAAAAAAAATAAGTCAAACATAAGTGAATATACAACTTGGGGTTAAGGTTCCAGGTCGCATTCCAATATCAGTCAACATCATAAAGCATGCTCAATATTATTAGGAAAATTGATTTTTTGGTCATGTAACTTTACCTCTTTTTAATTTTCGTTCTACTAACTTTTAAATTTTGATTTAAGTCTTATAATTTACATATTTTTTTTACTTTTAACTTGCTGACTTTTAAATTTTGATTTTAATCCTGTAATTTTACCTTTTTTTTATATTTTAGTCTTAGGAGTTATTTTATATTACTTTTCCTTTGTAATAGTATTAGTCCTATTAGTACTACTCTCATTGTTATTTAGTAACAGAGACTCTTCGGATGCCTATACTATAAATAGGACATCTCACATTGTAAACCCTAATTGCTTTCATTATCATTTTATCAGTATACTTCTCCTTCGCCGCAATGCATTCCCAATTCATATGTTCTATGAATTCTACATGTTCTATGAATTCTACATGGTATCAGACCGTTAGGTTTTAACTATTTCGATCAGTTTCCGTTCATCGCTTCCGATTGTTTTCGATTTTTTTTCGCGATTCTCTCAATCGCGATTTAGGGTTTTCCTTTTGATTCGTAAGTTTTTCGCGAATCGATCTTGAATCTGACGATTATACACATCGATCTTCGGATTTATTGAGTACTATCAATGGCTACCGATCCAAACTCTTTGAATCCCCTTTTGAACCCTTTATCCCCTTTGGCGCTTCATCCGAATGACAATCCAGTCATCTCGATTGTTCTTGATCCATTGACGGGCCGAATTTTGTTTCCTGGAGTCATGCGATTAACTGAGCGCTGAGTGTTAAAAACAAGTTGAGGCTTATTGATGGTTCGCTGACTCAGCCCGATGCGTCTGATTTGGTTATAGGGCTAACGATTTAGTGTTAGTGTGGATCTTGAATTCGATACACCCTGACATTAAACACACCCTGGACTACTTCACTTCGGCCAAAGAGGTATGGAAAGAGTTGCATGCCAGGTATTATCAATCTGACCTTACAAGGGTGTATCATTTAGATAAATCATTAAGTGATATTTCTAAAGGTAGTCAATCTTTGGTGACGTATTATAATCAGTTTAAATCTCTGTGGGATGAATATATGAGTTACAGACCTACGCTTAAATGTGATTGTGGTGCCATGAATAACTGTTCTTGTGAATTGCCTCTTAAACTAAGTAAAACACAAGAAAATGATGCATGTGTTAAATTCTTAATTGATCTTGATGAGTCTTATTCTGCTATAAGGAGTCAGCTGTTTCTTCAAGTACATTTTCCTCCTCTTGCCAAGATTTACAGCTTGTTACTGCAAGAAGAGTCTCAGAGGAACTTGAATGTTAACACTGATCTTGTTAATACTGACTCTGTTGCAATGTTGGCTAAAAATGCTAAGTTCTTTAAGGACAAAAAAAGGCCATTACATTGTTCTCACTGTGATGGTCCTGGTAATACCATTGACAGATGCTTTCAGATCATAGGATACCCTCCTGGTTGGAGAGGTCCTAAGAATGCTAAGACTAAACCTAAGCAAGACATTTCTGTTTCCCATGCTTCTGTTAAATCACCAACACATGACTCTGTTTCTCATGATACTAGTTCTATTAACCCTTTGTTTTCACAAGAAATGTGTTGATGGGCGAACAATTTTGCATTTAATCAACGAAAGATTATCATTAAACTTGATAACAGGATGACAAATGAAAGAAGCTAACAGCCTTGTGGAGCAAGTAGTTTTGAAGGGCGAGCATCTTAGTAAAGAGCTGACAGCCTTGTGAGGCGAGCAGCTTTGCAAAACAGCTCTGACATGGTAAGCAAGATATTGTGGCGAACAGCCTTGCAAAGAACAGTTGTGCAAGTGGCTCAAACCAAGATCAACTCAGGCGAACAACTTCGTAATGAGGCGAGCAACATTGTAAAACAATCCCAAGCGAGGAGCGAACAGCTCAGAACGCAAAGGACCATGACATCTAACAAAGACGTACAAACGAGCAACCGGTCACCATCGAAAGCGTCTCAGTATTGCCAAAGACCAAGTACAACATGGGGAACTCCAAAAGTCACTAACTTAGATATGGTCCAAGTGTCTCAACACTTGGCACCCATCCAATGAGCAATAGTGTAGATGTTGTACAAGTGTCCTAACACTTGGCAAAGATCCAATGGTTAAGCCACCAAGATGGTGACACATGCCCTCTTTGTATGTCTATAAATACTCCCTTCATATGCATGAAAAGGGGAGAACAATTCAATAAACTAGCAAAACTCTTGCCAAATTATTTCTTAAGCATTGCTTAGCTTAATTCCATGATCTTGATTCTTGTTTGATGATCTTCATTAGATGAAAAACAGCCATTAATCTTCTTAGTTAGAAAAGGTCATCAACAATTGGCGCTAGAAGGAGGGTTCGAACCTTCGATTTATAAAAATTCGAAGAAAGTTTGAAGACTTCCGCCGGAATCTGCATAATCTCGCCGGAATCCGGGAAGAGGCTGCTGGAAAACAAGAGTGCACATTCTTAAGACAAAGATGTACAACACTTTGAGGGTTTTAATGCATGTGTGCATGAACTAGGGTTTTCAAACCTTCATAATCACACACAAGGCTAGTAACCCTTGGAAAAGGTGTTTGCAAGAACAAGATTACTTCATCCATTTGCTTATTTACCCATATTTTGATAGTCGAAATGGTTAGATCGCAAGAAGAACGACATTCGAGTATATCTCCAAGTCGTAGACCAAGAACTAGAATTTCGTCTACTGAAGGACATGCACGAACGGTGAGAGCAACTTCGCAGAGGAATATACAAGTCACTATTGACACGATTCCACCGGAAGTTGAAGCTCTTGCTCAAAACCCGGAGGAACTAGCAAAAATGATTGCTGTCCTTCAATTGTTACAGAATCGACAAGCAGCAGGACCGTCAAGAGCACCTATGATGACCAATCGAGCAGGCGAGCAGGGTCGAGCAGGCGAGCAAAGAAGTAAAATGAGATAAGATGTACGTCGGGACGAGGCTGACAGCGAGGAAGTCCGTAGAAATAAAGGAAAAGCCCCATTGAGCGGGCATCTGGGAAGCAAAGGAGAGTCATCACCAAGTCGAGCAGAGGAGTCAAGCAAAAGTACTTCCCGAACAAGTGCTTTGGAAAGACTGGGTACAAGGAACGTAAATAGGAGGGAATCATCCCGAAGGAACGAGGAGCGATCACGCCATCCTGCTCGCCCATCGGTGCATGACCGAATCAGGAGGTCAGCTTTTGGCCGACTAGGGCCAAATGGAGCTAGCAATGCTGCTAGGAAGACGACTCAGGAGAAACGTCCCATTGGCAAGGGACTGCATCGTGAAAAGGTCACTGACCCCAATCGCGATGAACAGCCTTCCATCGGGAGGACTCCCCCAAATGAATTGCAGGAAATGAGAAAGGCGATCGAGGAATTACAGAGACAGTTGGAATCCCAGAGAGGTGTCGGATCGACTGTTCTCCCTTCGTCACCGTTATCTCCGTCTGTCCTCAATGCACCGATCCAGAAGAAGATTCAGTTTCCAGCCATCAATTTGTATGAGGGAACGTCGGACCCTCGAATTCATGTGACGAAATATTCGGATTTCATGATCTCAATGGGGGCAACCGACGCCACACAATGCCGAAATTTTCCACTCACCCTTGGAGATGGCCCGCACAGATGGTTTTCAGCACTGGCTCCTGGCTCCATCAACTCTTTTGCCCAACTAAGCAAAGAGTTTATGTCTCACTTTTCAACTGTCGGGTCCTACTTGACCCACAGACACCGTCTGGCAGATATTAGGCAGGGAGACGAGGAGTCTGACAAGCAATTTCTGGAAAGATTTGATAAAGTCTTACTGGGGGGAGAAATGGTGAGTGAGGACACGAAAATAGTGGCAGTGATGGCTGGTTTAAAGAAAGGGACGGACCTGTGGAAGGAAATGCATTTGACTTGCCCGAAAACATACGCGGAATTCAGACACAAAGCAGGAATCCACGTGTCAATGCAGGAGGCCCTGCACAGGGAGATGGGAGACAAAGCTGATCCAAAAAAGTTTGGCAAGAAGTCGGGAGGAAGTGATTACAAGGCTCCGAAGAACATGAAGTCGTTCAATGAGGGAGATGAGTTGAAGGAAAAGTTGAATCAAGTCCTTACCATGTCCGTGGACGCTGTGTATGACAATGTTAAAGACAGGGAAATATTGTCAGAGCCACGGAGGATAAGGCAAGAGAGAGGAAAGTTGAACCCGAACAAATACTGCGCATATCATCAGAACATTGGCCACTTCACAAGCGAGTGCCGAGATCTGTTGAAGCAGTTGTGGAGGTTCTATGAGGAAGGAAAGCTGTCCGAGTTCGTAAAAAGGGAACCAGGTAAAAGACCAAGGGCACCGGAACCGTCCAGTTCGGATGATGGAGACAGTGATGAACAACCAAGTAAAACTGGTAAGAAAGGAATGAAGGTCCCAACAGCCCCAGCAAGGCATATCCCGGAGATCTTAATGCTAGAACCCACTGGACCAGTAGGTGGTTGTTCTGATGGGAGACCACCTATGTCAAAAAGAAAGAGGAAAGCAGAACTGAGAGCAGTGGATCAAGTGATGGAAGTGGGCGTGAATCCATCAACCAGACGAACAGGGGACCTAACTTTCTCAGAAAAAAACTTAGACGGGGTACTCACTCCTCACAATGACTCGTTGGTCATTTGCGCCAATATTATGGGGACAAAAGTGCACCGTCTACTTGTCGATACTGGTTCCTATACGAACATCCTGTTCAAGAGCACGGTGGACCAGCTAGGAGATTGCGCTGAGTACATCAAGGACTGTGATCACAAGATTGTAGGATTCGGAAATGCTGTAACCACCCCGCTAGGAATAGTTACGTTGGCAATTGAGCTTGTATCAATCGAGGACCCGGAAAGGAAAATGAATAGAATGGTAGACTTCCTGGTTGTAGACCAACAATCCACCTATAACGGGTTCCTCGGCCGTCCTTTCTTGCATGAATTTAAAGCAGCTGTTTCAACGTACTATTATTGTTTAAAATTCCCAACAAAGAAGGGTGCAGGTACAGTCAAAGGAGACCAGAAGAAGGCTCGTGCGTGTCTTTTGCAGATACAGTTGCAGGATCACCAAGTCAACATGACAGACGGGTGCTCAGACAAGGACGGAGGCGATAGCGAGGCCATGACTTCTATCTACACTGAAATAATGGAAGTCGACGAGCAGCTATGCACAGACGAACAGCCACGCAGCGACGAGCAACTGTGCGCAGACGAACAGCCGCACATCGACAAGCACATGTGCGTAGGCGCACAGTTGGGCGAGGACGAGCAAGAACGCAAAGACGAACAGTTTGTCCAAACAAGAGAAAAAGAAGCTGCTGCAACCAACACCGAAGAAAAACAGACAACGGCAATGGACGTCGACGAAGAGGACATCGAGCCACGACTGGGGGCAGAACCAATGGAAATCGAGGATGAGCTTAAGACAGAGGGGCCCATTATTGACCCCAGATGGAAAGGCCAGAAACGAAGGGCTATCCCGGTCGAAGAGTTGGAAACTGTAAAAGTCGACCCGAACCAAGAGGGCTTAGAACTCTTCATAGGGTCTGAGCTACCAGAGCCGTACAGGACCAACATGATTGAGTTTCTTAAAGAAAACCTCGATGTGTTCGCATGGTCGCATGCAGACATGGTGGGCATCAGCCCCGAACATGCCTGCCACAGACCCAACATCGACCCGAGGAAGAAGCCAATCCATCAGAAGAGGAGAAAATTTGGGCCCGACAAATACGAGGCGCTCGATGTGGAGGTTAAAAAGCTACTGGATAATGACTTAATCAAACAAGCGTTATGCCCGCAATGGGTGGCGAATCCAGTGTTGGTCAGAAAAGCGACTGGAGCATGGAGACTCTGCATCGATTTCACAGATCTCAACGCCGCCTGCCCAAAAGATAATTTCCTATTGCCTCACATCGATCAACTGGTTGATAACACCGCTGGACATGAGCTTCTTACGTTCATGGATGCATTCGCAGGATATCATCAAATAGCGATGCATCCCGATGATCAAGAGCATACGGCGTTCTACACCAACAAAAACTTGTTGTGCTGGAAGAGGATGCCATTTGGGTTAATCAACGCTGGAGCTACATATCAGAGATTGGTCAACAAGATGTTCGATGATCACATTGGGAAGACGATGGAAGTATACGTAGATGATATTGTTGTCAAGAGCTCCAAAAAGGAAGATCACCTGCAGCATCTAGCTCAAACGTTTGGGATACTTCGAACATACAACATGAAACTGAACCCTAAGAAAAGCAGTTTTGGGGTCCATTCTGGGAAGTTCTTGGGACATTTAGTCAGTCAAAGAGGGATCGAAGCAAATCCCGTAAAAGTGAAAGCAATCATGGAAATGCAACCACCCAGATCAGTTAAAGAGGTCCAACGGCTAACCGGATGTCTAGCAGCTTTGAGCAGGTTCGTCTCAAGATCCGGAGACAAGTGCAGGCCGTTCTTCGAGGCAATCAAGAAGGGAAAGTTTCAATGGACAGACGCCTATCAACAAGCGTTCGAGCAGTTGAAAGAGTATCTCAGTGACACGAAAATTCTTGCCAAGCCAATCCCAGGGGAGAAGTTATACTTGTACCTGGCAGCTTCAGAAGTGGCAATCAGCTCAGTGCTCGTTCGAGCAGAAGGAAAGTTCCACCTGCCCATCTACTATGTGAGTCAAGCTTTACACGAAGCAGAACTCAGATACTCACCAACAGAGAAGCTAGCATATGCACTAGTGATGAGCGTCAGAAAACTTCGTCCATATTTTTTCGACCACCAGGTGGAAGTGTTGACAACATTTCCGCTCAAGCAAATACTGCACAGACCCGATGCGACTGGTCACCTCCTAAAATGGTCATTGGAAATCAGTCAGTTTGGGATTTCATATGCTCCTCGAACAGCGATCAAGGGGCCTTAGCAGACTTTATAGTCGAACTGACTTACCCCCAAGATCCAACGAGAGGACATAACCATCCCTGGCACATGTATGTTGATGGTTCGTCAACTAATACAGCATCGGGAGCAGGTATAGTCTTGATAAGCCCGGATAGGCAAGTTTTTACTTCATCTGTTCGATTCGAGTTCATGGCGACGAACAACGAAGCAGAGTACGAAGCTGTGATCGTTGGGTTACGCCTAGCATTAGCAGTTGGAGTACGAAGGTTGCAAATCTTTGGAGATTCGCAATTGATCGTCAACCAGGTCCGAGGAGAATATGAAGCAAGAGATGAAGACATGGCTTTGTATCAAAAAATTGTTGCTCACTTGGCCTCTTTGTTCGAACAAATATACATTGAACAGATACCAAGAGACAATAATGCTCAAGCAGATGCATTAGCCAGGCTAGCAACCAGCGCCGGACCAGCAGAATTGTCGGAAGTGACGCTAACAAGAATGTCCAAACCATCAACCGAAGATTACAAAATCTATCAAGTCAACGAAGATTTCGAAGAAGACGACTGGAGGATACCAATCATTGAGTATTTGCAAAACGACAAAAAGCCAGACAACCCGTCTGAAGCTAACAAGTTGGTCAAGAGAGCAGCAAGATACACCATGATGGATGGACAGTTGTACAAGAGAGCAATTTCACTCCCACTTTTGAAATGCTTGGCTAGGGGGCAAGGGCAAGCAGTACTGAAAGAAATTCATGAAGGCATATGCGGAAATCATGCTGGAGGAAGAGCATTAGCGTATAAGACTATAAGACAAGGGTATTACTGGCCGACCCTCCTCCAGGACGCAATCAAAGTTGCCCGAACTTATCACAGGTGTCAGTTGTTCGCCCCGAACATCCACAAGCCCCCGCACGAACTAATCTCTGTCAATAGTCCGTGGCCATTTGCGAAGTGGGGAATTGATCTCATCGGGCTTTTTCCGCCAGGAAAAGGGAATGTTCAATTCGCAGTGGTGGCAGTAGACTATTACACGAAGTGGGCTGAGGCAGAAGCGCTTGTGCGAATCACACAGGAGAAAATGATCAACTTCATATGGAGAAACATTGTTTGCCGCTTCGGGGTGCCTCAAGCGATCGTGACAGATAACGGAAAACAATTTGAAGGAAAAAAGATAAGAGATTTTTGTGAAAAGTGGGGAATGAAGAAACATTTTTCAACACCGTACCACCCCCAATCAAACGGCCAAGTAGAAGCAGTGAACAAAATAATCAAACATATTTTGAAAATTCGCTTAGCCGACAAACAGGGGAAGTGGTCGGAAGAGCTACCAGAAGTGTTATGGGCATACCGAGTATCTCACAGAACAAGCACAGGCGAAACACCATTCACAATGGCATTCGGGACGGAAGCAGTAATACCGGTTGAGTTAAAAGTCCCGACAAAATGAACAGCTGCGTTCGACGAAGAAGCAAACAACTCCGCAATGGCAGCAGAGTTGGACTTACTTGAAGAAAAAAGAATAACAGCAGAATTGAAAAATGCGATTTATAAGAAAAGAGCGGCGAAGTACTACAATTCTCAAGTAAAAGCAAGGGAATTCGAAGTTGGGGACTTAGTACTTCGAAAAGTTGTAACACCACCAGGAGTATTCGGCCCGACTTGGGAGGGCCCATACAAGGTGACGAATAAGTGGCACAACGGCACATACGACCTTGAAGACATGGAAGGCAAGTCGTCCCAATACTCCTGGAACACGACTTTACTCAAGAAGTACTATCAATAAAGTCATGTAAGTCTTAGAAGTTTTACAAGTAGTTTTTTGTAATTTTGAAACTTTTTTGCGCAAGTTTATATAAAAAACGAGCAGTTGTGCAGTTACTAGGCGAGCAGAATTGTATTTTTGTCTTTCTTTAAGATTTCGAGCCTTAAGTCCAAACTACTCAGTTGCTCGCCCAAAAAGTTCAAGTCTGTTATAAGACGAACAATAGAGCTAAATGCAAAAATAAGGCTAAGTCCATAATGGACCAATAACCCACATTAATGCAAGGCCAAGTCCACAAACGACCAAAATGGCCCAAACAATTAAAGGTCAAGTTCTACAAGAACCAAATGACCAACTTAGAATTTTACTAAGTGTTTACCTTAAGAAAAAAAGAACACTTAGAAACTGTCATAAGCAAAAAGCAAAGAGGCGAGCAATTAAGTAAGACAAACAAAGAAGCACAAATTTGTAGATTAGCAAAAGTGTTCATTTCATGGAGTCAAAATGTGTTTACAATGAGGATGAGCTAAAAAAAAAAGAAAAAAAAAAGAAAAGAAGAAAACATCCTATTGTAAATAAAAACTAAGTCTTCAAGATGGAGGTGGAGGAGGAGCATCTGCAGTTCTGGTCGCCTGGGCACTCGGCTGCTCGCCTGGGGCACTTGTGCCAGCCCCATCTAATGGAGTTAGAGGAAGAGACGCCAGCCCTTCAAAGACCTCATCAGTGGCCACCGCGCTGGTCGTCGCTGGAGCAGGGTCAGGCTGGCCGCCATAGGTAGGAGCGGCGATATCAACCTCTTCGCCAAAAACCTCTAGGGGAAGCCCAATTCGGCCAGATCAGAGACGAACAAGGTGGAGCCAGGAGCAGGGGGGTAATTCTTGACATATTCGATGAAGTCCGCCTTCACCGCGCCACAAATATCTTGATTGTGGTCGTGGGCGAAGTGAACAGACCTCAAACATTCAGCAAATGCACAGATGTACCCAAAGTTGGTCTTATCCAACACTTCCTGCTCATGGACTTCATAGTCGATCATGTTCTTGCGCTCCTCCTCCAATCTTTTGATGTGCTCCTCGGCAACTAGCAAGCGAGCAGCTAAGTCTGCTCGCTCCTTTTCAGCCCTTTCGGCTCTCAGATCTGAAGTTTGAACCTCCAACATCATCTTTTGAGCCTTGTCCAAGGCACTCTGCTCGCCGGCCAAGGAGGCCTCCATCTTACTCTCCATCAAGACCAGCTCCTTAGCATTCTCGGCCTTGCACTCTTTGATGGCGGAGACTTTTTCTTCGTCCATCTTCTCCACGCGACGACCCAGATCGCGGTTTGTTCGCTCGAGCTCCATGATTTGATCGAGCAACATTTGAGACTGGACCAACTGATGGCTAGCATTGTACGCCATCAGGCGAGCATTATCGCTAGCAGATTGGTTAGAAACAAGAGTGTTCGCCGATTTTGTCCAGGCCCTTGGGACCATTTCAGCTGCCCGACGAACAGGAAGATCAGGGATGTCGCGAAGCGAAGAGGGGGCATTTTTAACAACGGAAAGATGGTGGAGTGTTGCCCCTCGGCCAGGGTAAAGTGATGGGTTATACCTAACGAACAAAAATAAAATGTTAGTAAGCGAGCAACATGGTGTTAGGCAGTAAACAACAAATAAGTCGGGGACGAGGGACTCACTCTTTGATTTTAATGGGATCCCAGCCCAAGTAGGAAGTATCTTTGGGATTGTCCCCTTTCTTAGTCGTCACCAAATTGGCGACCACTTGCTGTTCGTCCACTACTTCCAGCGAGGTGGATTTCGAAACAGGGGATCTTGGAGCAATGTTGTTCGCTTCTCCAACAGTCTTTGACCGCTTTGAGGCGCGATCATCTCCATGAGTGCCGCGAACATCATCGCCCCGCGGCGCTTTTTTCTTCTCCCTCTCCCTTTCCCTCTCCTTCTCCTTCCTTACATCCCGCGGAGAGGAGGTAGTTTTGGCCGCAGGCTTGCGGCGACCAGCTCCGGCGGCTGGGCGACCAGTGGGGTTCTCCCCTGCCCGGAGGCGCATGATGGCAAGGGGAGGGTCCATCTTCCTTCTTGAAGCATCGGCCATTTGTTTAACTCGTCTAGCGAGCAAATAATATGATTCAGGCACAGCCGGAATAGCAACGGTGACTTGTTGATCTGTCAAGAAAAAGACAAGGGTTAGGCAAAAAAAAAAAAAGTGGCGAGCAGGAAATATAGGCGGGCAAGAAAGTTACCTTCGGGGATAGCAGCCTAAGCTTCAAGGTGGTGGGGACTCGTAATCAAGCCAGCAAGCTTGCGGCAATGAGCTTTTGAAAGATGTTCCAAATCGCGACTAGCAGCGTCGCGAAGAGAAATGATGGCTAACGTAAAGAGGTATTCGTCGCTGATATCGGGATGCCCCCACTTCAAATTTCTCGGACCTGCAAAACAACGAAAAGGATTAAAATTAGTCCTACTTATGAATTAGCAAGGTAAAATTAGCCCTACGTTTGATTTTTCCAAAGCCTTCAGGCGACATGATGCGCGCCTGCCCGCCAGCGAATCCCTCAGTTGCTCGCCAATCTCCACCAATAAAGAAGAATTGGCAATGCCAACCCTTAATCTTATTGGGAACACCTTCAACGAGTTTCAATCCAGTCTTCGCCTTAGCGTAATACCAGCCAGCACCGTCCTCGGAAATGGTCAAGGCGTAAAGGATCTCCGCGGTTGTTATCTTATTCTTATAGCCCTCAAGACCAAAAAGAGTCATGAAGGCTAGAAGACTACTCCAACCATTTGGAGTAACTTGGGTGATCGCCAGGTTCATGTCGGACAAGAAACGGCCAATGAGCGGATGAACGGGGAGCGGGAAACCCGTGTTCAACACATCCAAGTTGATCGCCGTGCAACCAGGAGGGGGGCGATCAGCAGTCTCTCCTTCCTTCGGCACATACATGAAAATGTCATAAGGAATCTTGTATGTTGCTCGAATGCTCGCCAGATCATCCTCAATAACAACACTGGCAACCTTGCTCGCTGCATAGTCCCCATCCTGAGCCTTCATAATTACCCTCGATGTGGGGGCAAAAGTCTTCGAGTAGCGAGCAGAGTAGTCCGCCCACTAGTTATCGTGAACAACACCTTCCGGGATCCGAGATTCTGGTGTAGTTTGAGAAATGGGAAAATTGATCTCCCTTAAAAACTCCCAAGTAAGAGTGGGACCTCTCTGCTCGCCAACTTGCTGCTCGCCAGCAGTATCGGCTTGATCGCCATCAAGATCGATCGAACCCTCTATCTCTGCGGCTACTTCTGCAGAATCTTCACCAAGGTCGGAAGACGTTTCGGATTCGCGAGCAAGATGGTGAATCTCTCCTTGATCGCCAGAGCGATCAACGGCGCACATCTCTACCGAGCGAACAACGGAGCTCGCATTTGAGTCCGTACCTTCATCCACCAATAACGTGTGCGGATTATTGGCCAACGCTTGGCGAACAGATCTGCGCGGAGAGGCTATATCTACGGGTCTTTTTTCCGGATTTCGTCCGGGTCCAGATTGAGAGGAACTTGAGGGGGAAAAATCCATTAAAAAAAAAGGTGATGGAGGAATTTGGCTAAGGTGTAGGATTATATACGGATAATGCCGCCGACGGAGGAGTTACGACGGCGATGGAATCAGCAGAACGACGGCGCTACGGCGGTTTACGACCGGAGTTACAGTCACAATCGCAAGAAATGCGAAAAAAGTACAAAAATTACGAAATTAAGAGAAGAAAAAGGAAATGCAAGATGAATTACCTTCGAAAACTAAGATCTAAATTACACAAGAGAAGATTCAGGCACAAGAATTGCAAGGGAAAAGCTTCGAAATGTCTGTCAAATGGCGGAAGGCGAATGAATCGAAAGAAGAAGAAAGAAATGAAAGCTGCCGCCTATTTATAGAGATAAAGGTGGGTCAAAAACGCAATTTCCTAAAAATACTATAGGCCCCTATGGGAAAATTGGGGGTCGCGCGTGACTGACGCGACGCCTCGCGTTCCGCGCCTTGGGAATCCAACCGTCGCGACACGAAAGGGCGTTCGCTGCTGGTCGCGCACTTAAGTTCCCATTGCTCGTTTGCTCGCCCACGCGGATGCTCGCCCATATAACCAACTATACTCTCTTTCTGCTCGCCCATTGTTCGAAGATGAAATTGTATCTTGGTCTCAGTTGATCAATCCATATTCAACATGAGGCCAAGCTAGGAGGCAATTGTTGATGGGCGAACTATTTTGCATTTAATCAACGAAAGATTATCATTAAACTTGATAACAGGATGACAAATGAAAGAAGCTAACAGCCTTGTGGAGCAAGTAGTTTTGAAGGGCGAGCATCTTAGTAAAGAGCTGACAGCCTTGTGAGGCGAGCAGCTTTGCAAAACAGCTCTGACATGGTAAGCAAGATATTGTGGCGAACAGCCTTGCAAAGAACAGCTGTGCAAGTGGCTCAAACCAAGATCAACTCAGGCGAACAGCTTCGTAATGAGGCGAGCAACATTGTAAAACAATCCCAAGCGAGGAGCGAACAGCTCAGAACGCAAAGGACCATGACATCTAACAAAGACGTACAAACGAGCAACCGGTCACCATCGAAAGCGTCTCAGTATTGCCAAAGACCAAGTACAACATGGGGAACTCCAAAAGTCACTAGCTTAGATATGGTCCAAGTGTCTCAACACTTGGCACCCATCCAATGAGCAATAGTGTAGATGTTGTACAAGTGTCCTAACACTTGGCAAAGATCCAATGGTTAAGCCACCAAGATGGTGACACATGTCCTCTTTGTATGTCTATAAATACTCCCTTCATATGCATGAAAAGGGGAGAACAATTCAATAAACTAGCAAAACTCTTGCCAAATTATTTCTTAAGCATTGCTTAGCTTAATTCCATGATCTTGATTCTTGTTTGATGATCTTCATTAGATGAAAAACAGCCATTAATCTTCTTAGTTAGAAAAGGTCATCAACAAAATGTATGGCAGTTTATCACTTTTGCTAAGCAACAGAAGGATAAAGAAAAGTCTCATTCAGCTGCTGGAGCCTTTGCTCAATCTGATGGTAATCTTGAAACAGGTTTACACACTCGTTTAAATAATGTCTCTTATGGTATATCTACCTGGATAATTGATACTGGTGCTACAGACCATATGGTGTTTGACAAAAACTTATTTACTTCACCTCCCATTGTTTCTGATATTAAAATTAAATTACCAAATAATGTTTTTGCAATAGCAACCTTAACAGGAGAGGTGAAACTAAATGATGATTTAATCTTACAAAATGTTATGTATGTACCTGAGTTTTTTTTAATTTGTTATCTATCTCACAGCTAACCAAAACTAATGATTGTATTGTTAGTTTTTTGTCCTCACACTGTATTTTTCAGGCCAATGTGACCAAGAAAGTGATTGGTTTTGCTGAGCAACAAGGTGGACTGTATTTCCTTAAAGCCTCAACTCATGTAGTAGGCTCTTTTCTTAATAATGTTTCTACAATAGACACTGTTACATGGCATACTAGACTAGGCCATGCTTCAAGCAAGAAATTTTCTCTTATCCCTTCCTTGAATGTAAAATGCAAAGACATGCATGATATGTGTGAGATATGTCCACTTGCTAAACAAAAGAAAACTGTGTTTCCTGTTAGCAAATATAGGAGTCTTGCTTGCTTTGATCTCATTCACTGTGATGTATGGGGTCCTTTTTCCATGGAGTCTCATGGTGGCTATAGATATTTCTTGACCATTTTAGATGATTTCAACAGATGTACTTGGATTTATTTGCTAAAACATAAATCTGCTGTTAAACATTCTCTTGAAAACTTTAGTAACATGGTCAAAACTCAGTTTAACAAAAATATCAAGATTTTGAGATCTGGTAATGGGACTGAATTTCTTCTGCATGAGTTTTATCATTCCATGGGCATTATTCATCAAACTTCTTGTGTTGAAACACCTCAACAAAATGGTTTAGTTGAGAGAAAATATCAACACTTGCTACAAGTTGCTAGATCTTTATTGTTTCAATCATGTTTGCCTTTAAAGTTTTGGAGTTTCTACATCTTGACTGCTGCACATATCATAAACAGATTACCTTCTACTGTGATAGGAAATAAAACTCATTTTGAATTGATACATGGGAAAAATCCAGACTATATGCACCTTAGAAATTTTGGTTGCTTATGTTTTGCAAGCACTCTTGTTGCCAATAGGCATAAATTTGATCCTAGTGCTATGAAATGTGTTCTACTGGGGTATCCTTTTGGTACTAAGGGCTATAGACTGATGGACATAAATACTGGAAAAAAAATTAATTCAAGAGATATGAATTTTTTTGAAAATGTCTTCCCATTTTCTGACAAATCCTATACAACCAAGTTCATAAATGAGCTCATTTTAAAATATCAAAACACCATGAACTCTGATTCTTGACTCTATTTTTACTGATGTGGGTCACACTGTTTTACCCCATAGTGATGACAATCACAATTCTTTATCTCAAAACAGTGAGCTAATTCATGCTGAGCTTGATGAAGAAATTAACTCTTTTACTCATCAAAATCCTCCAAATCCTGCAAATTTAAAAATTGATGATGAGCCACTTAGGAGATCTAGCAGAACAAAATTACCTCCAGCTTATTTGGATATTTATAAAACCACTCTCCCAGCTTCTCTAAATCATAAACCAAGTTCAAATGTTTCTGATATTCAAAGCTCAGCCAACCTTACCTTTTCTAAGGGTGTAAAATATCCTATTTTAGATTTTTTAACAACAAAGCATCTTTCTTCCAAATACACCCATTTCATTGCCAATATCTCCCAAATTTGTGAGCCCAAAATTTTTAAACAAGCTCACAAAGATGAGAATTGGCAGAAAGCAATGTCTTCTGAGCTTGAAGCTCTAGAAAGGACAAACACTTGGTCTTTAGTAAAACTTCCTCCTGGTAAACATTGCATAGGATGTAAATGGGTTTATAAAGTTAAATATAAACCTGATGGGTCCATAGAACGTTACAAAGCTAGATTATTACCAAAAGGATACACCCAAGAGGAAGTAATTGACTATTTTGACACTTTTTCTCCTGTTGCCAAAATAACAACAGTAAGAATTTTGCTTTCTATTGCTACTGCAAAGAATTGGCACTTGCATCAGTGTGATGTGAACAATGCCTTTTTACATGGTGATTTTTATGAAGAAGTTTATATGTTACCACCCCCTGGATATATTGATGATCATGACACAAGAGTTTGTAAATTAAACAAGAGTTTATATGGTTTAAAACAAGCTTCTAAACAGTGGTTTACCAAATTGTCTGAAACTTTGATCAGTTTGGTTATAATCAGTCTCTTGCTGATACTTCTTTGTTCACTAAACAAACTGATTCATCTTTCACTGTTATTTTATGATATGTGGATGACATTATCATTATGTTGGGTTTTATAGGCACGAACACCATGTTCGGCGCAGCGGAAGAATACGATTCACCAACAACGAATCTGAAATGCAGTTGTATAACATAAAATATAAAGGATAAATAATAACATATAAATCCTTACAGCGATTTGTACGCAGAATCCTCAACTATGGTATCCACGTAACGGCTTTCTACCAACCCGCACCGATATGCCAGCGTTGAATCTCGAGACGAATTTGCTAGGAAAATTCCGACTGGAGATTTTATGGAGAAATTATATTTCTTATATGTGTTTCTGAATTTCCATATGACACATATTTATAGGGATTACCTTAGCTTAATTGCTAAGCAAGATAATATTCTAGATACGCATAATATAATCTCTACGAATTATATCTCCCTAGATATGTTCCTACGAATAATATCTTGACCATATATTATTCTTGTATAATAATATTCCAAATATTATTATTGGGATTTTATATTTAGTTAATTACAATTTAATTAAATAATAATAATAATTAATTCCAAATATAATTATTATTATATTCTCCATAAATTAAATATTATATCTAATACAATATTTAATCAACCAACTATAATTGGTAAATTGCCATTACTTGTTGTGTGACTCATAGGCCCTCGTATATCGAGCGATTAGTCAAACTAACGGTATTAATTAAACCCTAGACAATAAATCAGATATTCTCAATATACGAGGTACGTTGCGAGGAAATCTGCAACTACCTGTAATGTTGTGGGCTATTGTGATTCCTTCCTTTCATTCACGAATACCAGATTAAGTCTTGAACATGATGAAGTGTCTATTCAAATAACTTAATCATATTATCTCAAATCACTAATTGATCAAGTATATCACACTTAGCCACAAAGTCTAAGTTGATGCGCGTCGACCGACGACTTAGATCCAATTATGATGAGAAGACGAGTATTCTCTCTAAATCCACATTGAGGAATGAATCCTATTCTTGACTCAACTACCACGCATATGTATTTCGTGATGAACCCAATCCATGCCATATCTACCCGTGGAAGGGTGCAAGCGTCGGTCATGGTCAAAGTTCACCACTCCACACATGTCGTGCGTATTGACCTCAAGTCAGAGGAGTATCACATCGCTCCCACTAACCGAGACACCCGTAGACACAATATGTGGAATTACATCAAACGGTTTCTCGGATGGGTATACCAATACCCTCTGAGGGATCTGTGCATCCATCATGAGATACCCGGTATCTCTTAGTAAATGAGATCTTACTACACTCTCTAAGAGTATGATGCAGATCGCACACCAATCTCAATTGCATCATCAATATCCCATTCTTGATGATCCTTGATCGGGGCTATTTGAGAATCATACTTAGGTCATCTGAGTTCTCACTCACTCAATGACAGTAGCGATTCATGGGAACACACATAAGAATATATGCAAACAATCAAACATCATATTCAGATAAGTGTAACGTCATACATTAAATATTAAACCAATAATAATATTAAACCGAATCTGAATATTATCTTAGTATTATGTCCTTTCGATGGATTGTCTCTAGGACACTAACACTAACAATCTCCCACTTGGACTAGAGCCAATCACCTACATGTCTAACCCCTAGACCATCAAATGTCTAGTGTGTACATGAACAGTGCAAAGGATTTGCAAGATTATCCTTTATGGGAAATATTTTAATTCCATTTCTCCTATCGATATGATCTCTCAGATCAAATGATAACGCCTCTGTACATGCTTATTTATGTTATCAGATCTCTGTTCCTTTGCTCATGCAATCACACCAATATTGTCACAATATAACTCTATTTGACAACTGACACTCGGAACTACCCCTAGTTCTCTCAAGAACCTTAAGATCCAGAAAACCTCAAAGGCTTCTGATACAATTTACAATAATGTACTTAGCTTCGGTTGTTGAATATGCGGTCAGTTATTGCTTGGAACTATTCCAACTTACCGCCTCATCATTGAAATTGTAAATATAATTTGACTGTGATTTATATTCTTCACAGTCGGACTGGAAACTCTCATTAGCATAGTCTGCAACGACTAGCTCTGACTGGCTACCATAGATAAGAAAATGTTCTTAAGTACGCCTAAGGTACTTCATAACATTCTTAACAGCAATCCGGTGAGGCTCACCTGGATTCCACCAGTATGTACCAGTGATGTTGACAGCGTATGCCACATCTGGCCTCGTGCAAGTCATGGCGTATATGATGGAACCCAATTGCAGATGCATATGGAGCGTCCTTCATGTGATCGATATCAGCTTCGCTAGAAGGACAATCCTTCTTCGACAACTATATCCCATGATTTGCTGGTAGAGACCCTCTCTTAGAGTTCTCTATCACAAAACGCTTCAACACCTTATCTACGTAGGTGGATTGTGACAACCCTACCATCTTCTTGGATCTATCCATATGGATCTTAATCCCTAAGATGTAGCATGTTTCACCAAGATCCTTCATCATGAAGGTCTTTGATAACCAATCTTTCATGGACTGCATTAGCGGGATGCTATTTCCTATAATCAATATGTCATCGACATATACGACTATAAAGACAATACTCTTCCCGCCGCATTTACAATAAACGCAAGGATCTTCCGAATTTCAGATGAAGTCAAAGGATTTGACAGCTTCATCAAATCGAATATTCCAACTCCTAGAAGCTTGCTTCAATCCATAAATGAATCGTTTAAGCTTGCACACAAGATTAGATTTTAGCTTAGATATAAAACCCTCCGGTTGAGTCACAAACACTCCCTTATCAATGTTACCATTGAGGAGAGCTATTTTGACGTCCATCTACCAAAACTCATAATCGCGGTGTGCTGCTATCGCAAGTAAAATTCGAATGAACTTGATCTTAGCAACTGGTGAGAAAGTCTCATCATAGTCAACACCTTGTGTCGACTATAACCTTTCGCCACCAACCTATCTTTATAGGTTTGTACCTTGCCATTTGCATCGGTCTTACTCCTGAAGACTTACTTGCAGCCTATGGGTCTAACCCCTTTTTCGACAACTCAATTAAGTCCTAGACTTGATTGATGTACATCGAGTCCATCTCGGATTTCATGGCTTCATGCCACTTCTCTGAGTCAATATCTAATGTTGCTTCAGTATAAGTCCTAGGTTCGTCTTTATCCGGGATCTCCACATCATCATGTTCCTCCACGAGGAACCATAATCCCTATTGGATGGATTATGAATTCTAGTCAACTTACGGAGTTGTGGTTGTGCAGGCTGTACATTCTGATCGTGAAAATTTTATGGTGCAACGACTTCATCATTGACCGGAGAGTCCTCAAGAGCGACACTTTCAAATGCCTCTTAGGCAGAAGTTTAAACTATGTTATTCTCGTTCAGCCCACTTGGAGGTTGTTGCGAAGGCAAAACAACTCCAATTACGCTCCCACTGACTGAAAGAGGATCACCTAGTGATAAACTTCCACCATGAGAGTCGTTGAATGCTCCCACTGATTCTTTTTCATGTTGCTCTGACAAATCACCAGTCTCTATGTTAATTTGTGGTTCTTGAATCTCTTCAAGTTCTATCTTCTTACGACGTTGTTGCTTAAAGACGTACTCGTCTTCTAGGAACTTAGCTTGCCTAGAAACAATCACTGTTTGTTTCTCCAGTAGATAGAAGTGATATCCTCTTGAATCCTTAGGATATCCCACAGAATAACTATTTTCACCTTTGGATTCCAACTTATCAGTTAACATTTTCTTCACAACTGCGGGGCAACCCCACGTTCTAATGTGTAGAAAAGATGGCTTCTTGTCATGCCATAGCTCGTATGGTGTTTGCTCAACTGATTTGGATGGAATCCTATTCAGAATGTAGATTGAGGTTTGTAATGCGTATTCCCATAAGAATGTTGGAAGAGAGGAAAAACTCATCATGGACCTTACCATGTCTAACAAGGTTTGGTTTCTCCTTTCGAACACACTGTTCATCTGAGGTGTTCCGGGAGGAGTCCATCGTTACTAGATCCCATGAAACTTCAAGTAATTCACTAATTCATGGCTAAGGTACTCACTTCCTCGATCCAATCGAAGAGTCTTGATACTCTCACCAAGTCGTTCCTCTACTTTGTATATTAAGAACATCATGTCCATAACTCAACAAATGCCTAGCAGTTTGAACTATTAGTGAACATGTTCATCTTAATAACAACCATACTTGTTCTAGCAGCTATAAACCACCTAGTATTTTTCTTCTCAGTGCTAGAACCTTATAGTCTTTCTTCCAATGCCCTTTTTCTATTGCAGTGGGGCACACATTCTTATCAACCCGCTCTTACTTTTGAACTCCACCTTTTGCTTCAGGAAGTTGGACTTGAATCCCTCTTAGCCTTACTCTTTCGCTTCTTCTCGCCTTTCAGGACGGAAGAAGTAGAAGTACTCACCATGAGCACGGGCTTTCCTTAGCAGTGGAAGACTCAAAAGTCTTAAGCATGCTATGAGGCTCTGGCATTGTCGCTTCCGTCTTCTTCATATTAAATTTACTACGAAACAAGAATATGAATCGGGGAGCGACTTAAGGATAGCACATGAGGTGAAGTCCTCCCTCCTTTCGCTAATCGACATTTGAACAGATCTCTCATCATTTCATAAATCTCAAACGAGATCTAGTATCAAAGAGATCCTTCAGATGCTTAAGCATCTCGAAGTGATACTTTTTCTCATGTTGCCTTGCAATTCGGGAGTCATGCCGAGCAATCATAACACAGAGTCTGGGAAGCATCAACTTAATGCTTCTTTTGAGCTGTAACGTCAAATGATGCAGCCTCAACTGAACCAGCCTCAGGGGTAAATAGATTATTGTGTCTAACACGTACTCAATCTCTTCTTGCCTTAGCACCAAACACACGTTTCAGTGTCAGTCCAGAAAGTTTGGCCCAGTCAATTTGTTTTTTTCCAGAACATTTTTCAATGACAAATTATTCATTTCAACAATTTTAGAGAAATAAACTAAAATGGGAATTAACTCCTATGATCAATATTCAGCAATCAAAATAAACATGGCCTTTAAATTAATTTTGTCTCCATTATTTTCACATACTCAACGACCTCATCGGAAGAGTACGAATTTATATCTAATATAAATTGTAATGGACTAGGATCCACATTCCTACTATTACAATGACTGTTTGGGCGGAACAATGCAACAGCAGAACTGGTAGGTCGCTAAACCAATTGACTCACGCAATTCCTAGTTGATTGAACCTAGTTCAATCGGATGTCACCTAATTCTCGTTTCCCTGCTTGGGCTGGTGAAACAGAATTAAGTTGGTTTACAACCATTAAGCGGCGACAAACATGTCCCTATAAAAGTCCCGTTAGATGTAGATCCGAGCAAAACACTTGGGCCTTAAATACTCATTGGAACGAAATCTCCGGTTTACTTCTAATTTTAATGGAAGACATTATTCAATTTAATGAAAAACTATATTTTAGTGAGGATCATTTTTAAAGGCGGGGTATTAATTGCTTAATCGAGATCCAACATGATAATTACGCCACATATGAGCAATTATTGGGCGCCGTCTACCCAAATATTTAATACGGTCCGACAAATATTGGGTGTCGCCTACCCAAACAAATTAATGCGGGCTATAACTAAAAATGTAAATTTTGAAATCAAGTGAGGAGCAACTAATCAAGTTCCCATGCTTTTATTTCAAAATTTAAATTCGCATAAATAAAACATCTAATAAATATTTGGCACATAGATCAAATAAACATGCAAAATATTTAATAACACGTAAATCAAATAAACGTGCTTAACAATTAATTATCCGTAGGTAAAATATTGTTAAAATTAAAAAAATCAACAAGCTTCAAGCTCTCGGTCAGTTTCTAAAGTTATTTTCAAAAATTATTTTGCCCGAAAAATATTTTATCAAAAATATCAAATTTTGGTCCAACCAAACAATTTATAATTTTAATATCCATAAATTTTATTATCTTGGTCTAACCAATCATACCATTAATTTTGTTTTCAAGAATTTCTATAATTCAATCAAACTAAATAAGGTATTATTTCCAGAATTTAAAATTATAACATAGGATTAATCTAAAAAATTCCGAAAGTTTTAGAATTCTATAAAGATCCCATGGGCAAACAGCAAACTACAATATTCAAAAAGTCCAAAATTGCAAGAAAGTCCAAGGGTTAAATTGCAAATTCAATAAACTCTCAAATTTCAAATAAATCCCTGTAAAGAATCTAATTCTCATGAAAAAGCCTCAGACGTATTCACGCAATCTGTTGCAAATTGTCAACAATCCAAAATTGGACCACTACAGTCCAATTGGATACCACCCGGATATCAGCCGCCAACGGCGTCCGTGTGACGCCCAGCGCCGCTGACCTAATGCCGTCCAAATCACAGGGAGTAGAGGCATGGCCGTACCGCCTCCCATCGCCGTGACCGAGGCTCATCACTGCCGCTCGTGAGACGACAGCTGCGCACCCGCTATTGGTGGATCGAAAACAGCCATCGGCGGCCTCCGAACATCGATGCTCAACGCCAGTAGCCACAGCCCGTCGTCGCCGTGACCTGCGGCGAGGCAAACCACCGATTCAAATCGCTCAGCGCTCCCATCTGATCTGCTCCGATTCACAACCGCCGCTACCGGTGATGATGCAATCGGATAGGTGTGGCAGCGGGATTTCCCGGTACAATACCAAACACCGTCGCCACAAAATGACCTGCTCTATCATGAATTCGCCCAGCGAGTTCCATAGAGCAGTGGCGAACGATTATCCGTTCCTTTCCAATTTTGTGCAACGAGGATAAGGAACCAGTTCCTTTCCAATTTCAACCGTCCATTTTATTTATTTTTTTTAAATCAAAGTTTTGTTTGACATTAGGTCAAAAAGGTACGGCAAATCATAAAATTGTTGTTTTTTTTTTTTTTTATGAGAAAAGGAAGACATTGTCGGCAATGTCATATGTTCTCCAAAAACATATCTAATGCATCTCCATTTTTTTTTTAAATCCAATTTCTTTGGTCATAAGAGGAAAGATGGATGCGCAAGCGGTCAAAGCAGAAAATAGCGAAGATTAAATCCAATTAAAAAAAAAAAACTTCCGCATACCACCACAATCAGAGGTATTTTATTTTCAAATCAAATTTTGATTTATCACATCCAACTATTGAATTTTCAATTACACTTAATAAAATCTAATTTTATTAAGCAATCAGGGCAAAATAAAAATTGAAAATATGCACATATGTTTATAAACGAATAACCTTCAATTAAATTATACAATCAGTAAAATAGTTTGAAGCTTTGATACCACTGTTGGGTTTTATAGGCACCACGAACACCATGTTCGGCGCAGCGGAAGAATACGATTCACCAACAACGAATCTGAAACACGGTTGTATAACATAAAATATAAAAGATAAATAATAACATATAAATCCTTACAGCGATTTGTACGCGGAATCCTCAACTATGGTATCCACGTAACGACATGTGTTTCTGAATTCCCATATGACACATATTTATAGAGATTACCTTAGCTTAATTTCTAATCAAGATAATATTCTAGATACGCATAATATAATCTCTACGGATTATATCTCCCTAGATATGTTCCTACGAATAATATCTTGACCATATATTATTCTTGTATAATAATATTCCAAATATTATTATTGGGATTTCATATTTAAGTAAATCCAATTTAATTGAATAATAATAATTAATTCCAAATATAATTATTATTATATTCTCCATAAATTAAATATTATATCTAATACAATATTTAATCAACCAACTATAATTGATAAATTGTCATTACTTGTTGTGTGACCCATAGGCCCTCGTATATCGAGCGATTAGTCAAACTAACAGTCTTAATTGAACCCTAGACAATAAATCAGACATTCTCAATATACGAGGTACGTTGCGAGGAAATCTGCAACTACCTGTAATGATGTGGGTTATTGTGATATCTTCATTTCATTCATGAATACCCGATTAAGTCTTGATTCAAATAACTTAATCATATTATCTCAAATCACTAATTGATCAAGTATATCACACTTAGCCACAAAGTCTAAGTTGATGCGCGTCGGCCGACGACTTAGATCCAATTATGATGAGAAGACGAGTATTCTCTCTAAATCCACATTGAGGAATGAATCTTATTCTTGGCTCAACTACCACGCATATGTATTTCGTGATGAACTCAATCTATGTCATATCTACCCGTGGAAGGGTGCAAGCGTCGGTCATGGTCAAAGTTCACCACTCCACACATGTCGTGCGTATTGACCTCAAGTCAGAGGAGTATCACATCGCTCCCACTAACCGAGACACCCGTAGACACATTATGTGGAATTACATCAAACGGTTTCTCGGATGGGTATACCAATACCCTCTGAGGGATCTGTGCATCCATCATGAGATACCCGGTATCTCTTAGTAAATGAGATCTTACTACACTCTCTAAGAGTATGATGCAGATCGCACACCAATCTCAATTGCATCATCAATATCCCATTCTTGATGATCCTTGATCGGGGCTATTTGAGAATCATACTTAGGTCATCTGAGTTCTCACTCACTCAATGACAGTAGTGATTCATGGGAACACAAATAAGAATATATGTAAACAATCAAACATTATATTCAGATAAGTGTAATGCCATACATTTAATATTAAACCAATAATAATATTAAACCAAATCTGAATATTATCTTAGTATTATGTCCTTTCGATGGATTGTCTCTAGGACACTAACACTAACACATTACTGGTGACACTCTTTCTGAGATAGTAAATGTCAAAAAAAAATTACATGACAAGTTTACTATTAAAGATTTAGGAGTTCTGAAATATATTTTAGGCATTGAAGTTGCTAAGAGTGAAAAAGGTTTACAACTTTGCCAAAGAAAATATGCTCTTGATTTGTTAACTGATTGTGGCTACTTAGGTAGCAGACCTTGTTCAACACCTATGGATTCTAAACAAGGTTTTACTACTATTGATTCTCCTGACCTTTGTAATGCTTCTGAATATAGAAGAATTGTGGGTAAGCTCCTATATTTGACTATCACAAGACCTGATTTGTCTTATGCAATACAAACACTGAGTCAATATATGAGCAATCCATCTCAAGCCCACATGGCTGTTGTACACAGGTGATTGAGGTATCTAAAGTCAACAATTGGTTTAGGCATCTTATATTCTAACAATTGTACTTTCAAGTTGCAAGCTTTTACAGATGCTGATTGGGCACGTTGTGAAGTAACAAGACGAAGCATCACAGGCTATGCCATCTATCTTGGAGACTCACTCATATCCTGGAAATCCAAAAAGTAAAGTACAGTGAGCAAATCCTCAGCTGAAAGTGGGTACATGGCAATGGGTGCCACAACCTCTGAAGTACAATGGATAATCTATATTCTCAAAGATTTGAGAATACCTCATCCACAACCTGCTATAATTTACACTGACAGTAGGGCCGCCTTCTGCATTGCCCACAATCTGGTTCTACATGAGAAGACCAAACACATTCAAATCGACTATCACTATACAAGAGAAAAAATCAAGGTAGGTGTCATCAAAATCATACAAATCCCTACTGAAGAGAACATCACAGATATACTAACCAAGCCACAAGGCCCTTCACTTTTCAACGAGTTCAAGTCCAAAATGGGATTGATAAACATCAATTCCCATTTTGAGGGGGGGGGGGGGGTCTTAGGAGTTATTTTATATCACTTTTCCTTTGTAATAATATTAGTCCTATTAGTACTACTCTCATTGTTATTTAGTAATAGAGACTCTTCGGATGCCTATACTATAAATAGGACATCTCACATTGTAAACCCTAATTGCTTTCATTATCATTTAATCAGTATACTTCTCCTTCGCCGCAATGCATTCTCAATTCATATGTTCTATGAATTCTACAGTCCTATTTACCCTTTTTTTTAAATTCTAATCCTTACAGGTTAGTAGATTGTAGGACCAAAATAAAAATATATATAAGTTACAGGACGAAAATTAAAATTTAAAAGTTAGCAGAACGAAAATCAAAGTAAATAAAACTGTGGATAGTGTTCATGAATTAATTGTTAGGCATAACATTCTCCAAGTACAACGAATTTGTATAGTTCCTAGGCTATAAATAAAACTGTGGATAGCGTTCATGAATTAATGTTAGACATAACATTCTCCCAGTACAATGAATTTGTATACTTCCTAGACTGTAAATAAAATTATGAATAGTGTTCATGAATTAATATTAGGCATAACATTCTCCCAATACAATGAATTTGTATATTTCCTAGACTGTAAATAAAACTGTGGATAGCATCCATGAATTAATGTTAGGCATAACATTCTCTCAGTACAATGAATTTGTATATTTCCTAGACTGTAAATAAAACTGTGGATAGTGTTCATGAATTAATATTAGATATACAATGAATTTAGTTTGGGTGGGGTACGAATGGTTTTTTGGTTTTGGAGCTGGTTGACTCTATCATTAATGTCCATCTTTTAAATTTTAATAGAGTAAGTCTTGTATGGGACCGTCTCATAGCATGAGACCGTCTCATAGCATGAGACAATGGGAATGAGTGTAATTTGGGCATGGGCTCATTAACACTTTGGTAGGGGTAGGTGTTAATTTGTGTGGTCTCATGCCATGAGACGGTCTCATACAAGTTTTTGTCATTTTAATATATCTATTTATACTTTATTTTATATTTATGAGTGGGTGGATTATCGCTGAGTAATGAAGCATTCACCTATAAAATAGATATAATTTCTATTATAATTTGCCTGCAAGTTAGTATATTTAATGTATCATTTATTTTTTATTTATATTTTTACTCCTAATTAATGCATCTTAATATTTGTCAAATCAATATATAGGTACTTATATATGGGAAAATAAAACACTAATTTAATGTATTAATTATAATACTTTTTATCTACTAGTTTTTGTGAAAATACTTATAGACCTATTTTGAGGGATTATATATAATTTAATCTAATAAATAACAATCAACTAAGGGGGCGTTTGGTTAGCAATTCTTGGTAATGAGAATGGACATGAAAATTAGTGCAATTATGATTGTTAATGTGAACAAAATCATTTTCTCCTCTCCTAAATAAGGTAATCATTATTCTCTTCTAAATTGGGGCATGACACTAGTAATGGAGTCACAATTGTAACAATTCTTCTCCCAACTTAACATTTAATTATGAGGGCATAGTTCTCATTACCATTAAAGGATGAACCTAAAAAAAAGGTTGCATTCATTTAATGTAATATTTTAGAAGTTGAAGTTCAAATGAACACAAACTTCAAATAAGAAACACTTGTTCTCTCAAAAAAATTCCAAGCGCTTCAACATTTATTTGTGTTCATCTAGCTTACATAAAATATATAGCTACAGCTTGGAATAGAATGTTAATCCTATTCCTTAGCCTTCCAGCTTAGTCTGCAAAAGAAATTCTCACTTAGTTAGAAAATGTAAATCCATTATCTTCGATTGGCCATTAAGATATGTATTTGAAGGGTTGTATATAGCTGAAAGTCTTCGGACAAAAGATATTTGTTAGAGGACTAGATCTCACTAAAAACTTTAGTGGTCGAATCCTTATAAAGAAGATTAGACCAAGCGTACTTGACACTATAAATTTAAAAAAAAAAACATATTGATAGGGAAGAGTGAATTAAATCTTAACTAAAATTCATTCAAGTATTCTATCAACTCAACTGAACAGTTCTAAAGACTCATATCCCTTAATCACTTTTTCACAAATTAAGTACAGAAGGTTTTCAAATATCAAAGGAGTAGATTTGATAGCTTACAACATTCACAGATAAACTGAGTGTGATGTCGTCTAACTAATAAATTTCACAACGTTACACACTCTCTTTCTAGACCACACAAGTTAATTAACTGCATTTCAGCATTGTTGATGGGTTAATTAAGTTTCCCAATTTTCTTGAAAAGTTTAGAATGTGTATACAACTACTTCTTAAACATTTTCCACGTCATAACTCATTTGGGGTCCTTACTCAAGAATTTTTTTTTTGTTAGAGCAACCACAATGGTTGTTTTGTAACATGTTATAACTCTTGAAAAAGAGTTACTACCATTGTGACCGCAAGTTATAACACTCTCTCCTCAAATGAGTTAGTGTAGAGTAACTAGTTACTCTTTTCAAAATAGCATTTTTCTTTTATTTATTTTAATTCTAGTTATTGTTTCTATTCTCTTTTTGGTATAAAATAATTAACAGTATAATGAAAGTCGTCTCCCAACAAGTATATCATAACTCTTGAACCGTTGTGAGAGTTAGTTGGTTTTATGAAATAGTGAAGTGAAATTGATATGGAAGAAAGAGAAGAGTTATAACACTCAAACCATTGTGGATGTTCTTAGACCTCCTCCATCTCTTTCGTGGAATCGTATCAAACTTTTCCTCTTAAAACTGATGTAAGAGCGCCTCCATGTATTTGTTCAGGTGATTACACGTGTAAAGGAAAAGGACCACAAGAAACTGGGGTAATTAAGATATGGAAATGGAGGTAGAAATCTTATCCTAGAAGAGAGAAATAATGCAGATCTATAGTGTGAACCAACTTAAGTTCATATTATTAATATATATTTATGGATATCATTACATTTTTTAGTGATACTATACATCACTAGTAATTGAACCCGTGCGATGCACGGCCATAATTGTACAATAATTTTCGGGTTCTCAATTCATAGTGAAGTTTATTTTTTTACGTTTGAGAGTGTTTATTAGTATTCTCGATAAAATATTTTTCATTTCAAATAGATAATATTAGCGAGCGATTGTCATTAACTCTTAGCTATTGACATTTCATATGAGACAATCTGTCTATTCTGAAACTTGAACGAAAGTCACGGTTGAATGAGGTCAATGAAAGATTAGGAATCGATATCATCTTACCTGAATTGCTTATGATTATGTATGTACCTCTCAGAACACTGTCACCTGCTCTTATTAGAGCCAATATTGTCTTGTTGCACAATCCTCTTGAATGATTTATATTTCTGAGTAACATAACTGGAGTCTTTTCTTTCAAATTCAAATCATGATTATACACATGATAACACTTCAAGTTATTTAAAGAGTAGGTGCAAGTATGACTTTGTCCTTCAAATAATTCAGATAGTCCACAATATTCTTTAAATGTAGTTTTATCAATAGAGTCTCTTCATTTCTTTCATTTTTCAATTCCTGTGTTGGATCACTCCATACAGAGTTTTGATATGTCTTCAATTGGAATGCATTATTCATATAATTATCCCGTGAAATTTTTCTGAATCTAGAGGTCAAAATATTGAAGAATATAGAGTTTGTTGGAGATCTTACTATTTTCTTGGTATTGTTTATATGTTAACTAACTAACCCAAAGATAGACCTCAATCTTATTCCAATATGATAGATATGCTCATATGTATTTTGTGGTTCGCCCCATTGAATATATTGATATATTAATTATTATAGAACTACTATAATCTTTCTTCAAAGTAATTAATTTTGATAATATCTCTCTTTTAAAAAAAAATTAAGAATATGCATAGTGTGAAGCTGATTCATACATAAACTATTTTACAGTACTTTTTAGAATAACCAACTAATATCCTTTAGTTAAACAACTAATATACTTCGTACCCTTCAACTATTACTCTACAATAAAAACAATGAATATTTTATAGAACTAATACCCTTCAGTGAAAACAACTAATATCTTTTAGTGAAAATAATACCCTTTAATGAAAACGACCAATACACTTCAAATGGTTCATGTATAATCATTTTCACTCTATACTTTGTAAAAAATCAAAGAGTGATCTTATTCCCCTTTTTAGATTAATAAATATTTATTTTAATAACTTCTACTAAAAATAATTTTTTACGAACTATATATCGAATTATATCTACATATTGATCATTCAATTTTTTTTTAATAACTATTATTTTTAAATAATTAAAATATCTTTTATACCACAAAATAGAGGAATTTGTCATAATATATATCTCAAAGATATATTAAACATATTTTTATATTATTTCTCAATATTTATTATAATTTATATTTCAAAAATATATCAAATATATTTTATAATCAATTATTTTTCAATATTTATAATAAAATATATTTAAAATAATAAAATATATATAAAAGATATATATCAAAAATTTAAAATGAATATCACTAAACTTAGCAATAATTTTGGCAGGAAAATTCAATGGTTTCCAAATGTAGGCCGGTAAGCGTAATATCTCTCTTCTAAAAAAAATTAAGAATATGTATAGTGTGAAACTGATTCATACATAAACTATTTTGCAGTACTTTTTAGAATAACCAACTAATATCATTTAGTTAAACAACTAATATTCTTCGTACCCTTCAACTAATACCCTACAATAAAAACAATAAATACCCTATAATTAATATCTTTCAGTGAAAATAATACCATTTAATGAAAACGACCAATACACTTCAAATGGTTCATGTACAATCACTATCACTCTATACTTTGCAAAAAATTAAAGAGTGTTCTTATTCCTTATTTTTAGATTAGTAAATATTTATTTTAATAACTATTTCAAAAATATATCAAATATATTTTATAATCAATTATTTGTCAATATTTACAATAGAATATATCTAAAATATATATACCAAAGATTTAAAAAGATATAAACTAATATTACTAAATTTAGCAATGATTTTGGCGATATTTCCCTAGATATGTTCCTACGAATAATATATTTATCATATCTATTATTCTTGTATAATAATATTCCAAATATTCTTATTGGGATTTCATATTTAATTAAATAATTAAATCCAATTTAATTAAATATAATAATAATTAATTCCATATATATAGAACAAACTTATAAGAAATTTTATTTCTTTTAAATCCTATATACGTACATTCATATATATATATATATATATATATAAAATTAGTCATGGCAAATTCATGACTAATATATTTATTTTGTTTTAATTAAATTAAATAATATACAATATAAATATATTGACCTGTTTTAATATTTAATAAATTTAGTTGTAGATATTATTATAACCTTTTATCAAATTGATATTATGTATATTAAATAATACACTACATAAATATATTATTATGGTTCACGTGGAATTAGGTATTCTATATAATATTTTTTGTAATCAATTATTTGTCAATATTTACAATAAAATATATCTAAAATATTCTAAAGATTTAAAAAGATATAGACTAATATTACTAAATTTAGCAATAATTTTGGCGGGAAAAATTAATGGTTTCCAAATGTAGGCCGTTAGCGTTATTATATATATTATTATATTATATATATATAGATATAGATATTGCATTGTCTAAGATAATAGTATCAATAATTATACATACTAGTATCAATATTATATTACGAACAAATTTCATAAAAAATCATCTTAAGACCATCTTTATCCATACCCGGCCACAACCGGGTCATCAAATATAAAATTCATTTCTCACTCCTCCACCTATACATTTTACACCACAACCCAAACTCATCTTTTTTCATACTTTATCCATAACCACCACAACCAACATTTAATAAATTATTTCTTTTATAATTTAATAATTATATCTATTATTAATTTTTTATAATATTTACACAATATTAAAAAATTAATAACTATAATAAAAAATTACCATAAACTTAAAAAAAAATTACAACAATAAATAACAAAATTAAAAAATTACAAAAATTAAAATACAACTGAAAATAAATAAACCGAATTACAAATAAATGCGTAAATTACAACAAAGCAAAAAATGCAAATTACATATTTAATTATCAGTAAGAAAAACGATTAAAAATTTTGTGAACTTGACTGGTTTTGGGAGTAGTGATGATAATTAGGATCATTTGGATCCATGTTAGAAAAGAACATGAGGATAATTAACACAATTTAGAAGAGAAAAAAATTAGGAGAAGCGAAAAGGGAGTGTATAAAATTGTGATCCAAAACATATTAAAATCGATCTCTAGTTATAAAGAATTTAATTTTATGAATTTTGGTATTTTTCTATTTTTTTTTTTTCAAATAGATAGGTGAAAATTAAAAATTATATATATAAAATATAACTGACGAATAAAAATTGGACATGTCGCATGTTTAAATTTTTTTGGAATACAAAAATACACCATTAAGTTTTGGTTGTTCTTGGTTGTTCCATAACCATGGTCATGGGATAATTACCAATTTTTCTTTTCCTTTTTTTCTTTTTTTTTGGCATCTAGCGCACGCCCCGGGCGTTTGAAAACGGATAAAGATGGTCTAACAATAACTAATAAGTTTCATGGACGACCAACTTGAAAAATAGAGAACAGAGATACGTATTGACGTGTGAGTTACGATCACGTCAATGTGGGTTTTGCGCCTACCCAAGACAACTTATTCAATTTTTTAAGTTCAACTTTTCATTTAATTTCGTTTAATTGATGAAACACAAGTCACAACTGTTACAAATGTTTAAGCTCTATAAAAAAAAAAATAGTAGCAATTTGTTTTGTCCTTTCAATTTCTTTTATTTTAAAGTAAGATGTATGAATTCTTGTTAAATTTTACTTATATTAGGTCTACTTGTTAAATTTTAATTATAAGATCTCATCATATGTATCAGATGTATGAATACTTGTTAAATTTTAGTTATATTAATATTTGTGTTTCAGTTAAAACTTCTATTACATGTACTCCCTCCGTCCCTTATTATCTGTCTCATTTTATCCATTAACACAAACCAATTTTCTCATTTATTAGTGTATCAAAAGACACTTACACCCTTATTTATTATCCCTATTTATTACAAGATGTTGATTATTTTCACTATTTATTAGGGGCAATGATGGAAAAATTAGCTAAACTATGCATTGGTATTAGTAGAGTGATAATTAAAAAGGGACACCATTTTGGATAAAATGGGACAGTTAATAAGGGACGGAGGGAGTAGTTAAAATTAGTGTGACGTTTCAATTTTATAGCAATTTGTATACATAAAAATATATTTTCTTCGTCCACGAAAAATATGCTCACTTGTTTGCACGTGGTTTAATACAATATGTCGAAAGGTATTAAGAGGTGTTGTGGGATTCGTTTATTAATAAAGTGATTGTTAATGGAGAGTATATCACACATATAAATGAACAATTATTTTATTTATAAATGAACTTCACAATATTCTATAATTATTATTTAATATATTGCATTAAATTACGTGTAAACAAGTGAATATACAAAGAGCTTATCATGTTGTCGCAGGGAGTCAAAGATTAAAGTCTTGATTTCTCTAAGTTGCGGGAATTTCTTCATTGTATTGAATACTAGTATATAACCCGCGTACAACGCGGGATTGAGAATAATAATTTAATTCTGTATGTAGATAGAAAATGGATTAAGAATTCTAACAAACAAAAAATAAAAACATACAAAGGTGAGATATTCCATCTTTCTCATTGAAAACATAACAAATGTTATTGTTATTACATGTTTATAAGTTGCGAAAAAATGAAAATTAAACTATAGTGATGATTGTAGCCTCTGTAATTGCTAATCATAAGAGATTTTGTTCATCATCGAATACAGTCAGACACCAGACACCATGTAGTCATTAACAGAGGAAAGCTAGTAGGAACAAAATAAGTGTGTTAGTAAAACAAATATTTTAAAAAATGATTAATTTAGTGATTGTGAAAGAAAAAAAATTGATTAATGGTGAAAGTAACGATTGTTCGTAAAATTTGTATAAAATAGATATTGAGTGTTTATATAAAAAAATTGAATAAATAAAATTATTAATGAGAAGCTATAAATAGATAGAAGTAATACCCTTTTCAATTTTTAGATTATAGATTTAGCTGATTAATATAAATAGAATCATTAAATTTGCAAACATTTTTTTATGAATTGCTACACACAATTCCAAGAGATTATAATAAAAAAAAAAAATTAAACACGCTCTAATTCATTAGCATTCACTTATATTTTTTTTTAAACACATTCTATTTCATTAGCGTTCACTTATATATTTTTTTTTTAAACACGCTCTAATTCATTAGCATACCCTAAAAAGCACGGTCTAAGTTCATTGGCATGCCCTTTACTACTGCAAGCATGATCAACACCTCCAATATCTTTTAAAACATGACTGAACAAATACCAAAAATTTGAAGAAATCATTTTAGCAAATCACTTTATTTCAATCCCACAAAATTTCTTCAGTTAAAAGGATAAGTATAACACGCAGTGTACGATGAAATGAATGTTGATATACTAATTGTAAAAGATGATGATAATAATAATAATAATAATAATAATAATAATAATAATAATAATAATAATAATAATAATAATAATAATAATAATAAGTTGAGACAAAATCTTCAAATAAATTTACAATTAATGATAGTGTTCAAGCAAATGTTGTATTCAACCAAAACTATCATACATCAATGAGAACTCACTCCTCTCACTCCTGCAAGGCAAATAGAACAATTTTTAAGAATTCTTAATTGAGAAAAAAGAATGTGTTAGAAAAATAATATAAGAAAAATAATTTTTCTTTGAAATTTCTTTAAATAAGATATAATTATTTTATAGTATCATAGTTTACCTATGTCCACGTTCTAGATGTGGCTTCTACACAAAACCACTTTATCACTAAAAAATAGTGCACCCATTGCTTCTCCCCAAAATATAAAAAAATGTTTAGTTTATAATTATTTTTAAAAAAAAAACCCCGAGAAGAAACCTCCCATATATATATTCAACCGGAAAGTGATACATAACTGTTGACAGCGATTTATGAATGATCTCGCTGCCGGGTTCCTAGCGGGTAGGATTTGATATTAATGATGACAGAGAGTAATAAATGCGAGAGTAAATGAGCTCTCAAGTATGTCTTTGCAATAAATGTGATGTGTGTTACAAATTGGCATTCAAAGCCATTAATTTATAATGTTCAAAGTGGGGGTTCCCCAAGCTGGGTAGGTGGACTCGTGGGCCCTTCCTGCTCCTAGCTGGAAGGTAATGAGTGGCTACAGCCTCCCCTATGAACCAATGAGGAGACGCCACGTGGCACTGTCACCCCTGAGGTGATTGGACCTGGCCTCAACTACCCTCTTTGACCCTGTCACATCCTCTGGATTGATGGCACTCGTCGTCCTCTCACAGCTGGCGCGGCCTGGGGTCGGGTAGACGGGTACTCGGGTACCGAGAATCAAGCCCGGACGAGAATGCCCCGGTTGGCCATATGCGGGCAGGCGGGTAGAGTATATCCACAGGGGCTCGTCGCTGGCCGCCCGATATCCGGGCATGTGGATTAAGTACCCTTCCCGGCCGATCACAGAGTCTTATGTCGGGCAGCCTCTGGGTCCCCGCCCGTCTGTCTGACCGGTAGAAAGACTGTCCTCCTCCGAGCCCGCTACAGCGGTGGGCCTGCATCCGATACCCGATGGATCAGGTACCAAAATATCGCATGTAACAATTGCCCCACCAGCCCGACATCGGGGGGCCGCAGTCGTCGGGTGGCGGGCTGGTCGAACTGCAGACCATTTTGATTTTGAATTTGAATTTTGGGGGTGACGTTTCGGTTTCCGAGACGACGCCTCGTCTGCCGCGCCTGCTGACGTCACGGGATGGCGTGACTGATGCGCAGAACTCCAGGGGTCACGTCCGCCGAACCTGCTCCCCAACCGTTGCGCGCGTGACCCCCACGCGCCCCCCAGACATTTGTATAATTTCATTTCTGACCCCGTTTCTTTGCTGTTTAGTCCCTCCTTTTTCTTCTATAAATAGGGGCTCCCAGCCCATTTTCTCATTTTCCCACTCTTGCAAACTCGTGCCCCCCTTAAGGATTTTTAAGTTTTCCGGCGAATTCCTCAGATTCCGGCGATCTTTTCTGCGTCCCAAGGTAATTTCTTGCTTCTTTCGTCGACACTCCTTCTTCTTACTTTATTTTCGTCATGAGCGACTCCGTCGAGAGCCTCGGCGCCGCCGATGCTTATCATTTCCGCCGCCGTGCCGCCGCCGATGCCGAGAGGCCTTTCCAGCCGGCCGGGGAAGGAACGTCCCGCGCCGCCGCCAGAGAGGGCGAGGGCAATTCCACGGATGTGGATGCCTTCGCGGACGATTTGGAGGGGATGAGCCCCCAACGAGAGGGGGAAGCCCTAAGCGTTTCCCCGGTCTCCGCCTACCCGCCCCGGGCCGAAGATTTCCTATTCGAGCGGGAAGCCGTGCCCGACCAAATAGACTATGCGGACAGCCGGCTAATCGGGTTCGACCACTCGAAGTATATGAGCCGGTTCATGCGAAAGCGCCCTCCCCGCGCATATCTCGAGGCCCAGGATACCGATTTTGGGGCCTCTCGCCGCCCCAGCTGCCTTCCCCCGGACGCCGACGTGAAGGAGTTGTACTGGACCTTCCAGGCGCCCTCCGACGTCTTTTTCTACGCCCCCCGGGAGAATGAACGGGCCGACCAGCCTCCGGAAGGCCTTATCGCCATAAATGCGGACACCCTTCATGCCTTGGTGAGATCCGAGAGCGCGGACAACCGCGACGTCGAACTTCTCAACGACGACGAGTACAGAAGGCTCTCCGGACTCCAGACTTTCCCGCGCCATTTGGATTTCGGTGGTAAGACTCTTTTCCTGCCCGACTCTCCTTATACTCGTTCTCGCTGCTCGATTTCTAATCTTGTCACTTTTCTCGCAGAGCAATGCTTCCCGGCTGAATCTTCCACGCCATCGACCTCCCCGGCAGTTTCCCCAAGGACCGCAGCCGAGGCCGGCCAGGCAGCCATCCCGATTGTAAACGTCGAATCGTCCGAGGAGACAGTCGACATGGCGCCCAAGAAGAATGCCTTGGCCAAGCTGGCGAAGCGGGGAGCCGTCCGTGCCGCCGGGGTGGTGATTCGCAGCCCGCCCGCGGCCCCGGTGCCCCCGACATCCTCCTCCCCGACAGACGGGCAGCGCCCAAACAAGCGGGCCCGGGTCGACGGCCAGACATCTGTCGACCCGGCCATGGTGACGGTCAACCTGGACCCGGCGACTGGCGGGCTCGTGGCCGGCACCGTCGAGGCGACTTTAGGGGGCCCGGCCTCCCCTGCCCGCGATCGCAGCGACTTCTCATTCTTGGGCTGGGGCAATAACCTCACGTAAGTATTACGCTTTCTTCTCTAAGTTTTCTAGTCGTTTTTGATGTAGGATTTTTCTTAACATGTCTTCTCTTCCCGTGTTCACGCAGGCCTGAGCCTCTGCCCCCGCCCGAGGTTCTTCAATTCCTGCGCTCGCAGGAACCTCCGTACTCGGAGGCCGTGCCCGAGACCTGGCCGGAGGAACTGCGCCGTGCCGTGCTGAATCTTCCCCGGTCCTGGACCCTCAACTGCCAGAAGGCTGCGAGAACCGTCTCGCTCGCCGATCGGATGAGGGCGGCAGCCATCCGTACCTCCCGCAACGCCATCGCCATGGAGGGCATTATGCTCGAATACGAGCGGGAGATGCGGACTGCCTCCTCCTACAGGGCAGCCTTCCAGACGAAACGGGACGAAGCTACCCGCCTGGAAGAGGAGAACAAGAAGCTCCGGGAAGAGCTGGAGGCCGGCCGAGCGGGTCGATCCCGACCATGTCCTCATGGGACCAGGCAAACACGTCTAAGTTCTCTTCTAAAAATTCCGTCATCTTTGCCCGCAACTCGCCGGACATTGACGAACCGAGTTGGACACTTACTTCTGGTCGACTCTTCATTGTGACCGAAATTAATTCTTCGATCGGACTGGCTCCATGTTCGCCGTAGCGTGGATCGTCGATCTGCCCCGTTAGGGTTTTGTCAATCTCCATGGGTTCGTACCCGAGCCTTGGCTCCAGGTCGACTTGGATGTTCTCAAAAGTTTGCGAATCTTCTTCCATTGGGTGGGCAGCGGGTGGGATTTCTTCGTCTATTTCCATGTCTCCCTCCCCGATTGTGCAGACATAATCTAGATTTGCAAAATTTGAAATAACATCGATATACGCCAAACATCCGCGTGCCATTTTTTGATTTCCCTTAAGAGTCCCAACCTTCCCGGAGGGGGTTGGGAACTTGATACAATAATAGAATGCTGAGGCGGCGGCTTCGAACTCGTGCTCGAATGGCCTACCGAGAAACCCGTTATAGGTTGACGGCTGGTCGACAATGATAAAATCGAGCTGTTTCGAAGCCTTAACCTCAGCGTCTATACTAGAAACTAATTCTACGGCTAGTCTAACTATCCCGTAGGGTTTCACCGTGGCGTCGCCGAAGCCTTTGATAACCTGGTCGCATGGCTCCACATACCTCTCAAAGGAGCTGTCCAGCTGGTCGAATGCGGCTTTGAAGAGGATGTTGCAGTAGGCCCCGTTGTCGACGAGCATGCGATGGACGGTGACGCCCATGATGTAGACGGACACGACTAGGGCGTCGTGGTTCGGGTAGATGACCCCGGTGCGATCCTCCTCTTTGAAGGCGAGGAGGTTTGATTCTTTTGCCGTCGTGTTGATCGGCAGGGCGATTTGATGGACATTGTCCATCGCTCGCAGCTCGCTCTTCTGTCTGCGGTTGGAGAGCGAGGTGGTAGGTGTGAAGCCTCCCACCGGGGAGAGCATGTTGACTGCCCGTCGGGCCTGATGTTCCGGCATCGGTGGGCATATGAGGGCCGCCTCCCGGTTTGGCTCCACGGGGCGGGCAGCGGCCTGAGCCTCCGGTCTAGCCGTCGGCCTCTTCACGAACTCCTCCAGCTTCCCCTCCTCGAAGAGTCGCCAGAGTTGCTTTAGGAGGTCGCGGTACTCACTCGTGTTGTGCCCGACGGTTTGATGGTAGTGGCAGTACTTGTTGGGGTTGAGCTGCACCCCCGGCTTGTGGACCCACGGCCGTGCCTTAGGCATCATATTTTTGTCCCGGATCTGCACATAGACGTACTCCGGGGTGGCCGACAATTTTTCGGCCAGCTTCACTTCGACGGAATCGAAGGGTTTGAAAGGCTGGGGAGCCCGGTAGGAGAAGTTCCTCCGGCTCGATGTGGTGCCTGCCGAGGCGCGTGGTTTCTCCTTCTCGGCAGGGGTGCTCTCTCCTAGCCGCTGTGCCAGGATGTCCGCATTGTAGATGATTTTCCCGGCTCGCTGTCGGAACTCCGCGTAGGACTTGGGGTAGTCCTTGTTCATCGACTTCCATAGTTTGGTTTTTAGGCGGAGTCCGCCTATGATCCCTACGAGCTTGACCTCGTCCCCGACGGGCTCGCCCTCCATGATGATGCGATCTACCCGGTCGATGTACGCCCGGTCGGTCTCGTCTTTCCCCTGGGCCAAGTTGGCCATGCGGTTGGCGCCGGCCATTCGTGGCGCCATCGAGGAGAAGTGCTCCAGGAACAGTTCCCCTAGCTGGTGGAATGAAACCACCTTCCCCGCGGGAAGCGAGGAGTACCATCGGTGAGCCCTGTCCCCCAGGGTTAGCGGGAACATCCTGCATTGGGTGGCATCTGTTGCCCCCATGGAGATCATGTAGGTGGAGTATTTACTGAGATGGGTGACGGGGTCTGTCTCCCCATCATATTGGCCCACGGCGGCCACGTTGATTTTTGGTTGGGCCGGGGCCCGCACCAAGATGTCTGCGAGGGGCGAGTTGGGCATGTAGGGGACATGATGTTGCTCGTCCCGCCTCTCGAGCTTGGCCTCAAGGTCCGAGACCTTTTTTAGGATGGCGGCCATGGCGTTGTCGGCCGCGGGGGGAGAACGGGGACGAGGGTTGTCCCCCAAGCGGTCACGGACCGACGGCCTCGGGGCCGTGTCGTTGTGACGCCTGGGGGATCGTGCCTGTTCTCGCTCCCGGGGCCTAGAGCTGGCGTTGGACTCACAAGGTCGGGCAGCTCCCCGAGCCTGGGTTCCCAACCGGGAGAAGACCGATCCCGCCGGTCGGCGAGAAGCCCGCTGCGAGTCGGCCTCCTCGTCGAGGCGCCTCTTTAGATTCTGAGGCCGGGAGTTGCTGGCGGCCCTCCTGGCCGCCTCTTGCTCCTGCCGGGGCTGGCAGGTGGCCCTGCTTCGGGCTGGCTCCTTCCCTGGTCGGTGAGTGCGGATAGGAGCGGCGTCGATCTCGGCCTGACGGCGCTCGATCATGGCCCTTGCGGCCTGGAGGTCCTCCGGAGTTCTTATGGCCGACAAGAACTCGAAAGGACCCTGAAGGGTCTCCGCCGTGGCCGGAGCCGGAGTGGCGGTTTCGCCGATGTCCTCGACTTGCTGCTGGGTTCGTGTGGCCTTCGAAGTGGTCATTTTTTGAGTGACAGTGGATGGGATTTCGTTCGAGGTGACTAGATAAATGAAACCGAGTGTACTTCGATATTAGTCAACCCTCCTTCTAGCGCCAAAATGTTGACAGCGATTTATGAATGATCTCGCTGCCGGGTTCCTAGCGGGTAGGATTTGATATTAATGATGACAGAGAGTAATAAATGCGAGAGTAAATGAGCTCTCAAGTATGTCTTTGCAATAAATGTGATGTGTGTTACAAATTGGCATTCAAAGCCCTATTTATAATGTTCAAAGTGGGGGTTCCCCAAGCTGGGTAGGTGGACTCGTGGGCCCTTCCTGCTCCTAGCTGGAAGGTAATGAGTGGCTACAGCCTCCCCTATGAACCAATGAGGAGACGCCACGTGGCACTGTCACCCCTGAGGTGATTGGACCTGGCCTCAACTACCCTCTTTGACCCTGTCACATCCTCTGGATTGATGGCACTCGTCGTCCTCTCACAGCTGGCGCGGCTGGGGTCGGGTAGACGGGTACTCGGGTACCGAGAATCAAGCCCGGACGAGAATGCCCTGGTTGGCCATATGCGGGCAGGCGGGTAGAGTATATCCACAGGGGCTCGTCGCTGGCCGCCCGATATCCGGGCATGTGGATTAAGTACCCTTCCCGGCCGATCACAGAGTCTTATGTCGGGCAGCCTCTGGGTCCCCGCCCGTCTGTCTGATCGGTAGAAAGACTGTCCTCCTCCGAGCCCGCTACAGCGGTGGGCCTGCATCCGATACCCGATGGATCGGGTACCAAAATATCGCATGTAACAATAACAATTGTAGATGTACTGAGAGCATAAACAAAGAGTAGTAATAAAACCATAATAATATTTTAAAATGTGCTACATACCCTAATTAAGAGCAGAATATTTGATTACCTCTTATATAATTAATATTTGTGTACTCTTTAAAAAACAGGGAATAATATATCCATCCCCGTCCACAGAACAAAAAGGTTCCCCATTCCCGTTTCGGTTCTCGATTGCTTCGGGAATTCCCGAATGGGGTGGATTCCTATGGGATTTTTCGACCCGCTATCAAACCTAATCGAAAAGAAAAAAATTAGTGTAGATCATAGCAATATTAATGTGTACCTAGAATTTAGAAGAAATATGTTAAATCTGAAAATCTAAACAAATCGTGAAAATATGTAATTTAAAAATATAGATGTAAAATATTTTTTTGTAGAATAAAATAGTAACTATTAGAATAAAAACCTTGGATATTAAGAATTTAGGATTGTCATGTTAACAAAGAGAGTAACCCAGAGATTTTGAAGAAAACCCTCCACACTTTACCTGTCAAAAGAGAGAGAATTATGTCAAAAATTTGAAATAAATCGTGAAGGGAGATGAAAGACGGAAAACTTATGTTATCAATTATATCCCATAAAATAAGGTAGATGAATAATTGAGATTTAATAAATAGAAAGAATTTTAATAAGGTTAAATCTAATATGAGTCGAATGCGAGAATTTTCAAATGGAGTGTGTTGAAAAATGGTGGAAAACTTAGAGTTATATGATATAAAGATAAAGTTACACAAAATTACTAACCAATACATCAGTACATAAGATTCGAAAAGCATACCCGAGGATAGATCAAGATGGCACTGAAAACGCAATCACTCGGGCCAAATGTTGTTCCGGTTGGATGTTCGGTAGAATCTGTATTGAAGATGACTTATGCCAGGTAAGAACGAAAATCAGATCCACGGTTGTATTGAAGAAAACAATTATAGAAGATAATCACTGAAAATCAGACGCTAAAATAGAATTAATAAAATACAAATACAAACCACAGATAACAACTAAAAAATAACACTGTAAGACGAAAAAAGAAGAAGAAAATATCGGTGGGAGAGGTGATTGTTGAAAGAGAAGCGGAAGTTTCAAAAATAGGCGTAGAGGAGAAAGAACAAAAGCATGATAGAGAAAATATATGAGATAAAAAAAATAACTGATCCAATAAAAAAACCGTCAAGATAAATTAAATTGAAAACTGATTTGTAGAAAATTAGAAATGCAAGATCATTACCTCCTCTATTTGTGAATCTTCTCTCTCCTACGTGGCATGTCCCATCATAAATTATTTCAAAATCCTGCTATCACCGGACTTCTCTCCTTAACTTCCTATTTTATTAAATCTATTAACTTCTTATCAAAAAATTCTAAAATTACTTAAATTAAATTAAAAACCTTAAATTAATCCACTCCCACTTACTCCTATTTTTTTATATCTCCGAGAAACTCCACATTTATCTACAACGCACGCATATACATATACATATATATATATATATTTGTGAATCTCCCCACCTCTCTCAATCATTTATTTTAAAATTCTACAATTCTATAACTTTATGATATTTTTGGATAATATTTATATTCATACTCTCTATTCACTTATTTTTACTATATAAACCACCTTTTTTAATTTGCATGAGTTAGTTGGAATAATTTATTATAGTTTTTAATTACAAATTGATATTTTGATTGAATTAAAAAAATACTATATTTTGATTGAATTAATATTTAAAATATTTAATTTAAACACTTTATTTATATATATATATAATATCAAATCCGCGTAATACGCGGGGTCCTGCGCTAGTTTCAAAATAATGGCATATTAGAGATGCCACGTAAGATTAGCGAGAACTCATAAATAGTAGGTACTAGTATAGGACCCCGCGTATTACGCGGGTTTGATATTATATATATATATATATAAAGTGTTTAAATTAAATATTTTAAATATTAATTCAATCAAAATATAGTTTTTTTTTTAATTCAATCAAAACATCAATTTGTAATTAAAACCCATAATAAATTATTCCAACTAACTCGTGCAAATTAAAAAATGTGGTTTACATAGTAAAAATAAGTGAATAGAAGGTATGAATATAAATATAGAATATATAAATATTATCAAAGATATCATAAAGTTATAGAATTTTAAAATAAAGGATTGAGAGAGGTGGGGAGATTCACAAATATATATATATATATATATATATATATATATATATATATATATATATATATATATATATATATGTATGTATGTATATGTATATGTATATGTATATGTATATGCATGCGTTATATATAAATGTGGAGTTTCTTGGATATATAAAAAAAATTGGAGTGAATGGTAGTGGACTAATTCAAGATTTTTAATTTAATTTAAGTAATTTTAGAATTGGAGTGAATGGTAGTGGACTAATTCAAGATTTTTAATTTAATTTAAGTAATTTTAGAATTTTTAGATTAGAAGTTAATAGAATTAATAAAATAGGAAGTTAAGGAGAGAAGTCCGGTGATAGCAGGATTTTGAAATAATTCATGATTGGACATGCCAAGTAGGAGAGAGAAGATTCACAAATAGAGAAAGTAATGATAAAGATTTTTTAAGATGTTTTGAATACCCAACTCCAACCTCCTGTCCTGTTGAAGTCTTGAGTTCATGAACTCTCAATGGCCATTTTGTTCAACCTCACACGAACATGAAAACTTGAGTTAAATACATATTCACCACATTTTGATATAAAAAATTACTAAATTAGGAGTTTTTAATATAAAACTATAATAATAATAAATTAGAAAAGAAAGCCATTAAAAAACACTCCAAGCTTCATTACAAATGTGAAGACACTAAATGGTCCAGTTAACTTGCCCCAATTTATTTACTCGAATTCATAAATAGTATGGACATAAATCAAAATCATCCATTAAACCAAACGTGCCCGTTTAAACGACACCGTTTTGATTTGCAGCAGAGAGAATTGAAGACACGAAATCATCCATGGCTTTTAGCGAAGATCCTTTCCGGCCTTCTTCCTCACTCAATGCCGCTCTTATCTTCTCCCCAATTTCCCCTGCTTTTTTCTTCATCTTCTCCGCTTCATCTCCATCGCCGATCACTCTCTCGATCACCTCCCTCACGTCCTCCCTGCTAATCGTACTCTCCTTTCCCCTACTCAACTCCACGCAAACCCCCATCTCCTCCACCAGCATCTTCGCATTGTACCCTTGCTCCGCCGCCAACGGCCACCCGATCATCGGCACCCCCTGGCTCAAGCTCTCCACCGTCGAATTCCACCCACAGTGGCTCAGAAACGCTCCCGTCGATCCGTGGCAGAGGATCTCCAGCTGCGGAGCCCACCCGTGCACCACCAGACCCTGGTTGTTCTTCGCGATTCGTTCTTCGAATCCGACTGGGAGAAATTCGGAATTGGATCCAGTCGGAGCCCTAATTACCCAAATGAAGGGCTTATTGCTGTCTTCTAAACCCAATGCTAGCGCCATCATCTGAGTAGCGCTGATTGAGTTTTGCGAGCCGAAGGATATGTAGAGAACGGACCTCGGATCGTGCGAATCGAGCCAACTTAGGCATTTCTCCGGCGAAATTCCTGCCTCTCTCCCGGTGTGTTGGCCAATTATGCGAGATTTTTTTCCCGCCAACATTTTTGGGGGAAGCAGGGGTCCGATGCACCAAACAGGTTGATTTGTGTATCTCCTAAAAACATTTGCCCCAAATGTTTCAATCTCCTCCGCCGTGTTGCATAACCACCCAAAAGACTTCAACGCTTCTGCGATTTGTTTTTGGAAGAACTTTGACCATGGATCTGTGCCGTCTGCATCTCTGAGGTAACGATGAAGCTGAGAGATATGGAACGTCCATGAATCTGGAAACCCGGGGAGGTTGAACTCCTCCTCGGTGGTTTTCCGGTGGGGGAGATGCTGCCACAGGGACACATAGGCGGCGGTGCCGTACGCGCCGCCGGTGGTGAAGGTGACATTAACGGTGCCGGAGGATTTGGCGACGTCGTTAGCCCAGGACATGAAGACGTCGGAGATTATGCAGAGGGGAGGGGCGCCGTCCGCGGCGGAGATGTTGTGGATGAGGGTTTTAAGGTGGGGTTGGAGGGAGGTTGTGGAATGGAAGAAGGGTGCGACTTGGGAGAGGGCTAAGGCCTCTGTGTTCTCGATGTTTGGTGGGAGGCCGTGGTCAGAGCTGTTGTAGGGGAGCTCGGAGAAATGGATCTGGGAAAGGCGCGGCGGCGGGTTTGGGGTCTTGGCTATGGCGGTTCTGAGGTAGCCGGCGTTGAGGGGGGTGGTGGCGATGGTGATTTTGAAGTCGAATGTTTGGAGAATTTGTTTGGCTAAAGCTAGGAATGGGATTAGATGGCCTTGTGCCATGGCCGGAAGCATCACTATGTGCTTCTGCTCTGAAACTCCCATCTCTCTATCTCTCTCTCTCTCTCTCTCTAGTATGTGTGCATGCTTTGAAGTTTGATCCGGCTTTGATTTTTGCAAAACTTGATCCCGCTTTGATTAAATCGGCAAACTATTGCTTGAAAAAACGGGTACAAGAAAAAAGCAAAACTTCTGGATATATGCTGTGCCTCTCCTCAAATGGCAAATAAAAATAAACTTATGGCAATTTGGATGGAGTTGGTTGAGATGTAAATTAATTGTGAATAAATAAATTTGAGAATTTGTAAATTTTAAATAATACTAAGTTTACTAGATATTTAGAATTCCTCAAATTTAAGGTGGGATTAAAAGTAAAAATTTAAAACAGTCAATTTAAATATTATCGTTCATATAAAGGTGTGAAATTTAGGTTTTAAATTTAAAGTTTATAACCCAAGTCTCTCCCTCAAACACAACTTTAGAAAATATTTGAGGACCATTAGAATTTGGAGGTTGTTAGTAAAACAGAAAAAAGTAGAGAGCGAGTGGCCAGCTTTTGCAGCAACCATAACCATGTCCTTATTTGCAGAGTCTTATTATATATCATGCCCCGACATTGTTCCTTTCAATATTGTAATCATGTATATTCTTTTAGGTGCATTTACTCACGTGATATAATCTTGGGGCAAATTTATGTATATATGGTGAATAGTGCGTGTGATTGATAATATAGAGTGGTTTGGAAGTTGTTTACGAAAATAGAGGGAATCGCCACTGGGAGGGGCGAGTTTCCCTTTTTTTTTTTTTTTTTCTTAGGTCGCCTTTGGGAGGGGCGAGTTTAATTTTTTTTTTTTATTTTTTTTTTAAATCGCCTCTGGGAGGGGCGAGTTTAAGCCTTTTTTTTTTTATTTTATTTTATCACGCCGTTGGGAGAGGCGTGTTTATGTTAATTTTTTTTTTTTTTTCGTTTCTTAGTTATAATTTGTTCCATGATTAAATGGGTTAAAATAGGTGTGTATTTGAGTTGATTTTAGTAATTATTTTTCAATGATTATGTGATGATTATTCAATGATATATTATAACTAAACCCAAATTGCTATTGAGATGTAAAACCCTAATTGTTAGTGGAGATAAATATAATTGTGTATTGAAATTGGTTTATATTTATACTATCTTTAAAAAAAAAATTATAAACTATTTCATAAAAATTGAAAATTATTTCAAACACTAAATAATATTTTTAAGTAATAAATGTAAAATGTAAAAAAAAATGACATTTATAATAATAGTACCAATACAATTAGCGATGGCCCAATCGACCACCCGTTCCACATTGCGGCGGACGTCTTTCACGATAATTACGACGAGGTTGTTGTTCATGTTGGCTTGGTCCGGGCTCCTCTCCGTATGTGTCCGCATATGGTATAGGCGTTGAACTGTAAACTGGGCGTTGTGCGAATTGAGGTCGATGTTGATAATAGGTACTCATATTAATACCCGTATTTAATATGTCAGTAAATGAACCAGACCATGATGTAAGAAGATCTGTCACAGATTTAGTTAATTTAGATCAATAATATATATATATTAAAATATATATTATTTATAAGTTGATATTATATACCTGGTTCATTATAAGGTGTCTGAAAACTGGGTTGAGGTATCTCCTGTTGCAACGTCGATGTAGAAGCAGGCTGGGGTACCCCCTCAACGCTTGCCCAACCAACTATCAAGTTAACAATAACATATCATAAGTAAATAAACATAATCTTTAAAAAATATTATTAAGGGTTATGTGTAACTTTCATACCATTTCCAGCAGGATGTGCGTAAGCTCCAAATCCAAATGAGGGCAACTCATAACTTGTGTGAGGCGTAGGCTGAGGTGGCCACTCATTTGATTGCCGAGCATCTATCAAATTAATAGAAATATACATAAACAAGTAAATATAATTTCTTGAATATTTTTAATTTATTATTGTAACTTTGATAATATTGAATTACACACCGTATGCAGTTGGTGTGTTGCCCAAAATTCGAGACGCTCCATACTGTTGGCCCATCGATGTAGAAGCATCTGTAACATGTTATAAAAATATTTAATAATTAAATAAATATAAACCAAAGGAATATCATATTTACAAGTGTAATTCCGTAAATTGCATACTATTTCCAGCAGTATGTTGTGTGCGGGGCGCTGATTGAGGAACTCGGTATTGAGTACCTTGTCGGGGAAAAGGGGAATCTGATGGTACTGCCGAGGAATGTCTTCTTCGACTCGCAGACGTTGAAGGACCTTCATCGCCGTCACGCTCTACAGACCTCCTTCTTGTTTGTCCTCTACTTGTTTCCCCGACTTCTACGTTTTCAACTGAGGCTCGTGGATGTTCAAGATAAGTAGGAGATTCAATAATAGGCTCCACTTGAGTGATGAAATTCTCAGCTGTTTCTAAAAATTCCACCATTGATGGTCTATTATCAATGTGAGCCCGTCGTTTACTGATTTTAAATTTTCGAAACCAGCTTACCTGTAACAAAAAAATAATAGAATGTTATTCATATTTCAAACATCAAAAATCAATATATAATTAAATTTGTGATATATAATTTACCAAAACATCACTGGCAGATGTTCTTGGTGGTTGGAAGCCTCGGACCGGTGCTGCAGTATACTCCTCTGGTGAAATCAATCGTCCTGTAATGTCATAGTACCACTGCATATAGTCTTCCGTGACCGGATCACCCCCGTTGATAGGCGTGCAAGGCATGAATGGTTGCCTGCTTCTCCAATATCTAATCCATTTGTCATGCTTGGTCGTCCAATCAAAGCCGGTTCTCCCCTGGCGGTTATACTCATGCAAGCTCTGGTCCCTTTCCTCTACATGACTTGGAATGTTTTGGACCATTCCAAATTGTCTGAGCACCCTATTCGGATAGTGAAGCTCCACTATCCAAATATTGATCAATGGACATTGCGACCTCCAATTTAAGGTCCAACAACGAGGTTCGAGATTCCTGATCTCCTCAGCGTCCACATCATAGGGATCCCAAATAAACTGTAAAGACACACACAAAACATTAATATCAATATTCTCAAAAAATAATTTATATTAGTTTGAATCATTATAATAATAACTTACTTGACCATTAGACAAACGCTCAAATATGTCGCGATATACACGAATTGAAAACCTCGTGCTGTCAATATGACTGTGATAATGTATCCACCTATAGTAGGTAAAAAAATAAGTATGTATATCCAAACGAATTATAGATAAATGTGTCTATAGAAAAATACCTAGTTCCATACGGTGGAGGCCCCAAATTACGACCATCTACACTTATCTGCCCTTGTTGGAGCATCGGATGTGCGTTCGATGGTTGGATCGTTTTTATCCTTGACCATGCCCATATCTGTTGTTCAATGATAAATTTATTTCAATGTACAATTAATCAATGAAATATTTAAAAGTAATTTAAATTAACCAAGAATTACCTGCAACAAGCATAATGGTCCAGCGATGCTCTTGCATTTATAGTTGCAAGCCATACAGAGTTCGCGATATAAACTCGCTAACACAGCACTTCCCCAGCTGTATTCCCCGACTGTATTCACGTCCCACAGAAAATACAGATAGACTAATGGGACAGCATTTCGAGAATGGTCGGGCATCATTGTAGTTCCCAGGAGTAAAAGTGCACACCCCCGTGCATATTGATCAACGACCTCCTGTGGTGTATAGTCATCAATATCAACAGAATGTCTCACCAATTCGTTTAGGGAAGTCAATTTGATCGAACTATTGCCCCTCATATCATCTTGTTGTATGGTGATGCCCATCAACTCTTCACACAAGCTTTTCCACTGATCAAAGTTATTATATTCATCTCGCCGTATAATGGGCTCTCCTTCTATCGGTAAACCCCATAAAATGGCAACATCTTGCAATGTGACGGTCGCCTCTCCGACGGGGAAATGGAACGTATGCGTCTCTCGACGCCATCTCTCCACTAATGCAGTGATAAGATGACGATCGAGTCTGAATGTCCCACAACGAAGGGGACCGTAAAAACCCATCGTCTTGAGTCTGTCCACCACACGAGAATGGAGTGCGATCTTATAAGGATTTGGGTCTTCTAGTCTAAATGTCCAGAATGGCCCATCACCTCCATTGTATGTACTTAGCACTGTCTCGCTTGTTTTCCTATTAATATAATCTAGCCTCGACCGATGGGTTTGTTGCATGGTGAGTACAGATCTGTTCTTCGGTCCATATAACAGTGCCTCTCTATCAGAATTCATCTATAATTCAAACATTCACACAGATGTATTAGAATTAACACAAATCATACACATAAAACATAAAGCTCAAACACATAAAGGATAATGTATATGAAATTATTCAACATTATTGTCAACATTTTGATTCAATCCTACAAACTAATTTTATTCAACATTTTGATAACATTTTGACAATATTTTGATAGCATTTTGATAGCTCCTAGGGATTCACAACATCAATGTGAAGGACCAGCTCTATCTTGTGCTTGGTACTGTTGTCTAGCGCGGGTTTGGGCCCAATCCATTTCATTATGAATCCTGGACGTCACATCCCGACCACGACGCCTTATCCTGCGATCTGGATTATGTCTCGGCTGAAAATAGGGTTCATCCCACTCCTGAGGATCCGGCAATGGCTCAAAATACCTAGAGGTGTAAGTGAGGAATACACTGTTGTACTGTAGCATTCGGGCACATATACACTTGGATCGATTTGGAACGCTCTGCACACCTCCAACGCATGTGAGCATGGGATACCATCCAACTTCCATTGTCCGCAATCGCACTCTCGTCTTGATAATGCAACTCTATATGTGCGACACTGTACTGAGCCCTTAATACGGGCAGTAACTCTGGCTGATCCCACCGAATGATTATAAAGCTCTACTCGATGTTTCATCCCCTCTCGCTGCGCTGAATCATATTTGTCACTAACATGATCAGGCCACTTCCGATGTCTCTGCACTAAAATCCCTGCTTCTTTAGCACGTTCCATAAATACATTTTTGGATCGTGTGAAGGTTGCACTAACTATAGCTGTAATTGGGAGGCGTCGTGCACCCTTAAGAACACCGTTGATGCATTCGGAGATGTTAGTTGTCATAACCCCATAACGGTGACCTCCATCATGACTAAATGTCCACTTGGCAGGATCGATATTTCGTAGATACTGATGACCCTCTTCACTTAAAACTCGGATTTCGTTCATCTTTGTCTCAAAATGTCTTACCGACAATGCTGTTCCCGCATTGTAACACAAGTCCTTCATCTTTTGACTCTTGAACTGAGTATTAAAATTTGAAGCGACATGTCTTAAACAATAACGGTGCACTCCTCTTGGTGGTGAAAATGCTGGGACTTCTTCCACTGCCTTCAAAATACCCTTATGCCTATCAGAAATAAGGCATATCCCCTCCATATCACCCACAACATGTGTAGCTAACATTCTAAGAAACCATTTCCAAGACCTATAACTTTCGTCATCAACAATGGCATATGCTACTGAAATGATTTTCTGATTAGCATCAAGGGTGTTAGCAATCAGCAATTTGTGTTTGTACTTAGTGTAAAGGTGAGTACCATCTACACAAAGTATTTTGCGACAATGCATGAATGCTTCAACGCATGGCTTGAATGCCCAGAAGACATATCCCAACGTGTGCACATTCCACTCAATCGTATCCCTGTGTTTCCACTCCACAATGGTCCCAGGATTGTATTTCTGCAAGGCTCCCATGTACTTGGGCAAATACTGACATGAACTCTCCCAAGTTCCGAACACATTCTCCCTAGCACGTTTCAACGCTTGCCATGCCTTTTGATATGAAATAATGTAATTATATTTCTTATCTGCATGCTCCACGACATATTTGACGTCGTATGCTGGATCAACTTGTATGATACTCTCCATGTCAGCTGCAAGCAAGTTTTTACAGAGATTTGAATGATTGCGCGAGTCAATATTCATCAAACAGGTATGTGGCGGCCCCAACCTAGTGATTTCCCAATAATCGTATCTTTTACGGTACGATGCGCGTAAATGCCACTCACAACGTTGCGATGTCGAGCAATTATCATTTTCACTGGCATAGTTCTGCTTACACACCAACTTCATTGTCTTCGAGTTGCTCTCTTCGACTCTATACTCACGCCTTGCATGTCGGACCGAATAATCCTTCACGACATTGATCACAGCATCTTTGTCTTTGAAAATCATCCCTAACCTCAAAACCCCATCATCCGCATCATAGCTTAGATCACCACTTCGAACGCCTACTGAATCGACAGGTACATCATCACATGACCTATCAAAAAATGGCACTCCAACCAAATTTGGATGAGGTCTCACTCTTGGCATTAGGGAATTTGGTACAGCAACAGTTGGCATCCAAGGATTGTCAGTGGTACCATCCTCATCAGACGACCCCTCGTCCTCAGAACCATTATCGCTTGGTTCAGAATTACAAGTAAAGTCTGGATATATATCACCAGCTATATCAACTATGGAGGTCCCAACAGGGGCCATCTCAGTGATACCAGAAGGTCCAATATTAGGATCTGAACCACCGGCATGACTAGACCCTAAATGTTGGTATGGCTCATCCTCCCAAGCACCCCACTCATTATGGCTCTCTTGTAGGGCCTGATATTCAACGTTGGAACCCCCGTGCATATTGACACCACCATGACCTGGCCATTCAGAAGGATAGTACTGGTTCCCCGACTGGCCATGGGATGTTGGGTACTGCACCTTCATTTCAACCTCCACTAATAGCTCAACGCAATTGAGCCCAGCTTGTGGATGGAAGAAGTATCGTAGGTCGTTGTTGTTCCTAATAGGACAACTAGACGAGGCATTCCCATTTTTTATTATGCAAGACACATTCAAAGAATACACTCGCAAATCTAATCCCGTAACCTCAGACAACTCACGTAATAGATCGTAGAAATCAAGCATACGATCAACTCTTCTTTTTCCAATAACAGCTCCGCAAGAGCGCACAATGATTCCAATGTCGCGAGAGGTTGACATATCTTCAACAACACAAAACACTTATAAAAAATTTATCTATAGGCACTAAATTAATTATTAGCCTCAATTATGTTTACGTCTAGTATAGTAAATCAAACCCAACACCCTAATTTCCATACATTTTTAGTGTTTTTTTTTTTTGCAGTATTGGAATTTTAGCCTCAAATGAGAATATAAAATTAATTCGTTTTATTTTATTTAATTCATTTTATTTTATTTTATTTTAATTTCGTTTTTTTATTTTAATTAGTTTTATTTTATTTTATTTCTTTTAATTCATTTTTTTAATTTATTTTATTTCGTTTATTTTATTTATTTATTTATTTTTGTTTTTTTTATTTTTTTATTTTTTTATTTCGTTTTTAATATTTTATTTAATTTCATTTATTTCATTTTATTTTATTATTATAGTTAAATAAAATTATCTTATGATTGCAAAAATTAAATTTTAAAATGATGATCAATATTTTCATTAAGTAAGTTGTTAGTTATATTAAAATTTAAAATGATGATCAATATTTTTATCAAGTAAGTAATCTAGAGTTTTTTAATACACTATATATATATTAAATATAGATTTTTTAAAACAATAAAAACACTAGAATTTTATAAAAAAATAAACTTACATTGTATACATAATGCTTATTAACATCACGTTAAATAAACCTCCACAAATTTTACTTTAATAACTTTGATTGATAAAATGTCTAATTTACTCTTCAATTCTTCAAATGTATAAAAGTTATGCATCACCAAAACATTCACTAAATAAACCAAAAGAAACAACACTACTACCAAATTTAAATCAAAATAACAACACTATGACCTTATTAATGTTATTTTAAATCGAAATAGCAACACTACTACCAATTTTAAATCAAAATAAATCAAAAGTAACATGCTAAAACATGTAATTTCTCTAACATATATATATCGACATTATATATATACACTATTTCAAAAAATTGCATGCAAAATAATTCTAAAAATATAAAAAAAAAATTGAAATATTTACCACTTAATTTGTAGTGTCTGTACTCCTCAGGTAGATAGCAAAATATCAATTCCTCAAGTACGTGAGACTGCAAGTTTGTAGTTTGGAGGGCAAATTTTATTTTTCTTATTTGAAGAAGAAGAAGAAGAGAGGAAAGGAAGGAGTACGAAGAGGAGAGGAATGAGGTAGGAAGGAGAAGGATAATGAGGAGAGGAGTGAAAGGAGCCACTGATCGATCGAACTATATATACTGGTGGGGAGTATCACGCCATGCAAAACGCCAGGAGGAAAAATCCAAGCTCAGGTCACGCGTCTGGTAGGCGCGAGAAAAAGCCAAGCTCAGGTCACGCCTCTGGTAGGCGCGAGAAGCTCAGGTCACGCCTCTGGTAGGCGCGAGAACAGGTTCTGGCACGCACATGGGTTCTGGCACGGCACATGGGGACTGGCAGGCGCGCCTCTGGTAGAGGCGTGTTTAGCCCACGACGAAGCCACGTCGGAACTCGCCTCTGGTAGGCGCGATTTAAGATTATATCGCCTCCGCCAGGCGCGATTCCCTTTATTTTCGTAAAATCCTACCCTTCCACCCTATTTTCATTACTCCGTTTCAAAAATACCCCAAATAAAAAAATTTGCCTAATCTTGGGGGCCTCACTTGAGTAACAGTATGAAATTACACTTTAGGTTGTTGTGTTTACTTTAAGAGAGGGGATAAAATAGATAAAGTTAACTTAGGAGACTAGACTAAATTAACTTACTTTATCAAGTGTTTACTTTGTTAAATTTGTGTGAAGGTTAATTTTTTTATTTTCTTAGTTTTTAAATAAGATAAATTTCCTAAATTACTAAAATACCCCCAAATTTATTCATCCACACATTCAAGCCCATATCTCCATCCCTATTTTAATTTCTTCTATCGTGAAATAATTTCTTCCCTTCCTTTTCCATCACACTTCATAATTTTATGGTAGAACTCGAGCCCTTCTCTATTTTTGGGCTTTCCTCCTCCTATTCTTCCGCATCGCCGTCTTAATCCACGATAGTATTCTTTTGCTAAAAAAAATTCCACAATTTATGCAGCAACTCTATTGAAACTAGGAGCCCAGATAAATTCTTCAGTTAATTAAAGGAAGCAAAGTTTAAAGGAATAACTTTGGCAGGGGATATGGAAATTGATGATTGAGTTTATCAAACCTGATGCTTCCATGGATGCCATTTTCTCTATGCTTAATTTGAATTAATGGAAGCCAAATACCTACGCTTCTGAAGCCAAATAAAATTGGGGGCACTGATGCTTGATGCTATCCACTCCAGTCCAACCGTTAGAAAATTAAGATATTTGGGGATTGAGGTGCGTAATGACCAGGATTTGGTTTAGAAGGGAGGTATACCAAGTTGCAATCGAGGACAAACCGGTAAATTTACAAGGTCCAAAACTCAAGATAAAAATAATCAGCCCATTTTGGGCGGTTAAAAATGCTCATTTAAGAAGGGTTTATTCCGGGTCAAACTGTTAACCCGGGTGTATAGACATGCTAAGTAAACAACAAATAAAGGCATGTTATTCTTCTAATTGGGGTTTGTCATGGAAAGTAAACATATTGTTTAGTACCACCGATCTAAACTATTATTATTAAAAGCAAAATTAGATCTAATATTACAAAAATGCCCATATACATAATAATGATAAAACAAATAAAAAATTAATCCTAAAATTAAAGTAGAAATAAAATCTACCAACATTGACATCAAAACCCCATTACAGCCGTAAATGCTAATAAATCCAAATTGACCAATGTATTCAAACCCCATTCCAGCCGTAAATGCAGCAAAAATCAAGTCAAAATCTTCATCCCCAAACCAAAACCGACGACAACCTTAATTCTGCTCAAACCACCAAATTCATGAATAGATTTATATGATTTAAAAAGCAAAATCTGCAGAACACAAGTGCATAAATCAATGGAAATGTGTAGTGTATATTGTACATACATTAGTCAGACTGCACATGAATTCAACACACTATACTTTGATTGAATATAGGTCATAACATTTTGGATGTTGTACATGTACACTGTAGATTGTAGACCTATTTGAAATAGACTGCACATTTGTGGGTTAGGTTGCACATGTTTTACCACATTGCATATTAACATACTAGTTTGCACATGCGTTAGAAATATTGCATACCCATTGTGTAGAATGAACATTGCATATACTCATAATAGACTGCATGTTGAAAGACAAACATTACATATTTGGTGCTCACGTTGCACATATTTTACACATCACACTTCAACAACAAAAAATATTGCTCATTTGCAAAAATACACCTCACCCATTTCACATCAATTACTACAGTACAAACATAACACCACATAAACATATAGTAAGACATTATTGAATTGCATGCATCTCTTATTTGTTAACCACACAGTCACATTCATAAAATAAATAAAAAATTAATGTGACATACAACAAAAAACTTTCTATAGCAGTAACATAAAATGACTCATCCAGACATATTCTACCAACTGAGAAGCAACAAACAATTTGATGTGCTTGGAATTCAACCCATTTACCAATTACCTGATCAACAAAATTGCTAAAAGAAGTGTTCCGCTTACCGAAATCAATTTGCATTCCCCCTTATACTTGACATTGAGAATGACGTAATTGTACATAGAAACAACACCCAAAAAACCCCGCTTCCAAAAATAGATGAAACTAAAAAAATTCAAAGACGAATTACACAAGTTTATCCACCAAACATAAAAAATCTTGATAAAAAAGAACCAAACTACTATATCCTAAATATTGTTTAAAGAATAGCAATCAAAGGTAATTACCATCCAAAAACTATGTCACTAATTAAAATCGTTACAAACAACTAAATGTAAACACTACAACATGGGCAAAAAAAAACCGCTACCAACAAAATGAACTTAAACATTACAAACAATCTTCAACACCCGTTACAAATCACAATTAAGAAAATATTGGAAAATAATTTTTAAAAAATAAGGAAAAATTAATTAAGGGCAAAAAAAGAACAACACAAACATAATTGAACCAATTAATGATGGAAAAATAACATAGTACCAAAGAATAAATTGATATCCTAGATTGTATCTATACTTAATTAATCCTATAATCTTTATATATTTTTTTGGCAAAAAAAAAAAAAAAATATATATATATATATATATATATATATATAAATAGTTTATGATAAATTTATTATAACATAACTTAAAATTATAAAATTTATGAGTATCAAAAATTTCATCAGGATTATCATTAATCTGAATCAGTTATATTATATTGTAATTATTGTAAAAAAAATTGAACCTAGATTAATGATATTTTTATACCCCTAATCAAATATTCAATACTTTAAATAAATTTTATGATAAATGTATTACAAACATTTTCATATAAAATCTACTCTATTTTTTTGTGTTTAACTTCATATTTCATACTTTAGATTAGTGATAAGTGAAATTTAACAAAAATCCAACAAGTCACTATAACTATGGTTTATATGTTTTTAAAGAAAAATTAAAATTCCCCTCGCTCCTACCGTTAGACCATGTTTATCGGCTCCAAAACACCCTGGGCGTGGAGCAAAAAGACAAAAAAACAAAATAAAAGAAAAGAAAAATTGAATATGATCCCATGACCATGGGTGTTGCACAACCGAGAACAACCAATACTTTAGTGGGTATTTTTTATCCCAAAAAATCTATGAATGCCACATGTCAAAATTATATTCGTCGGTCATATTTTATTTAAATAATTTTTTATTTTCACTTATCTACTTATATATACCAAAATTCATGAAATTAAATTCTCTATAAATAGAGACCAATCTTGATATGTTTTGGATCACAATTTCATACACTCCATTTTCTCTTCTCCTAATTATCCTCATTTTCTCTTCTAACATGGATCCAAATGATCCTAATTATCATCACTACTTAAATATGTAATTTGCATCTTTTTCTTTGTTGTAATTTATGCATTTATTTGTAATTTGGTTTATTTATTTTCAGTTGTATTTCAATTTTTGTAATTTTAATTTTTATTATTGAATGTTGTAATTTTTTTAAGTGTATGGTAATTTTTTATTATAGTTATTAATTTTTTAATATTGTGTAAATATTATAAAAAATTAATAATAGATATAATTATTAAATTATAAAAGAAATAATTTATTAAATGTTAGTTGTGGTTGTGGTGGTTATGAATAAAGTATGAAAAAATATGAGTTTGGGTTGTGGCGTAAAATGTATAGGTGGAAGAGTGAGAAATGAATTTTATATTTGATGATCCGGTTGTGGCCGGGCATGGATAAAGATGGTCTAAATAGATAGATGAGCCAAAATGACCGACACCCGCGGAGAAGGGGTCTATTAAGTAAAATATTTTGAAGATGGAGTAGATATTAAAACATATGAAGTGTCACGCAGAAAATAAACTGATTGTGGAATTAAATTGGACATAATAATAATAAATGGGATAAGAATAAAATTAAATTGGACCACACCCCTGTTTATATGGTGGGAAAAAAGACTGGAATTTGATTGGACTCACACATGCGCTTCATGTTCGGACACGTTTCTCCTCAAACTTTTTTAATAAATTTTGTATGAGATTGTCTCATAAACTCATAGTGATATAAATTTGGGATAATGTATTAAAATTTTGACAAAGATGAATGTTAATTTGTATTGTCACATAACACGAGACTGTTTTACACAAGTTTTTGTCAACTTTTTTTTATTGTTTTTACTATTACTCCCTCTATCTATTTTTCCATTTGATTTTTCTTGACTTTTAATTTGAAACTTAATTTATAGTATTTAAATGGATAAAATAGTTATTTGACGATAGTGTATTATTCAATTTAAATGCATACGCCAAAATCAAGATATTTTTTTTTTATATAATTAGTAGTGAAAAGGTGTAAATAGTAGAAGAGAAAATAAAACTGAGACAAATAAAGTATATATTTTGTTGTGTTGATAATGAGTCACTTAAGCATATGGATTTTTTTCTTATGAAAACCAATATATATGAATTGAACTCCCTCCATACCATAATCATTTGCATACTTGCCCCATTTGTATGTCCTTCGCGTCATAATTTTTTTTTTTATAAATTTATTTTTCACAATATTCACATATCTGCATAAAATATATTTACTTTTGAAATACACACATACTCTCAACACTCTACTTATTACTCTTCCGTCCACCAATTTTAATTATTTTTATTGTCGATCACATGATTTAATAAATAAATAAAATTATTAAAAATAGATAAAGTAAGATAATTATAGAAATATTGTGTGTTCATTTATTTGTTTGTGAGTATTGTTTATTTTCATAAAAGAAATGTGAATAGGTTTAGTGGACAAAAAAAATGAGAATAAATTTGGTAGATGGAGAGAGTACATTTTTTTTTCTTAAAAATAGTGTCAATTACCGGGTGCAAATAATACTGGGTCGAAGAGAGTAAGGGCTTGTTTGTTTCGAGATTTAGATGTGCGTGTGAAGCCATGACTTTACATCCACAAGATGTAAAGTCTTTGATGATAATAAAAGTATGTGTTTGTTTTGAGATTTTGGTAGGGTGAGATTTTACTTTATGTCAAATTATGTGTAAGAGTAAGGTATGATGTGTAAGAGAAAAGTTAAAAAGAGAGTGTGAGTGAGAGAAAAGTGATAAGTGGGTAATAATTGAGTGAGAGAAAAATGATATATGAATAATGATAGGTTTTATAGGAATTTATAGTTGTGGATGAAGAATGAGATATAAAAAATGAATGTTACATCACTAATTAGAGTGGGACAGGGGCCAGAAAGTTCTAGTCATATCCGGGTGAATTCCAAAACAAACAAGCCCTAATAGACTTAAATTGTTATGTAAGAAGAAGTACTTAATGCATTATATATTTATTTATACTTTGGTTTTGTGCCCCCATCATGAAAAATCCTGGATCGTCCCTTGTATTAATTATATAGAGTAAGTCTCTTGTGCATCTGGTGTATATGGTGCACTTACTTAACAATTGAGATTGTTTACACTGGAAAATGTGCGTTGATTATATTGAAAAGTATGTGTTGATTACACTAAGAAAAATTTCAATGCGTGTTATTGGTTTCTGTTGGGAAAATAGGGGTGCCCGGAATCTATTCGGGATGAAATTTAAATACGAATTTAAATACAATCATTACTAGCATGAATTAATCCTAGTTAATTCAAATAATAATTCCAACAACAAATTTTCATCATGCATGTTAAATTAATTCACATATAAACTATGGCGGAATAAACAAGTAAATATGTGATTAACGTACCTCTTGTAGAATTGGCCTTTGGATAAACGGGACAATTACGATCTCGCTCTATCGACCCAAAAACTTTCTCAAGTATTTCCCTTTCACCTCACTTGATCACCGGTGGGAGATGCTTTCAAGTAATTTAATAAACTAAGGAAAAAGAAAAATATCTATGCTCTTGATTTTTCCAACACATGGAATTATGTACTTGGGGATGAAATAATCATCCCCTATTTATAATAGTGAAGTGGCCGAATTTTTGGGCTTATTTAGGCTTGGAGAAAATATTTTCTTAGACTCTAAGAAATCTTGAATATATCTCATATATTCTTTTCTCCACAATAAAATATTCCACAAAAATCTCACTCTCCTATTAAGAGGGTAATTTTCGAAAATTTCAAGAAGATTTCACAAGATTTGGATCTTCTTGAATATATGAGATATTCTTGTATTCCAAGAATACATATCTTCCATAATATCTTTCCAAGAAAATCAACAAAATCCTCTTTCTTCTTGATCCTCTTATTTTCGAAAAACACTTGAAAAATCAGCATTAATATTTCTTTTTATTTTAATCATCTTATCATTATTGGGCTACTTAATGGGCTACTTGAGGGGCCTTTAAGGAGAATTAAGATTGGACCTCCTAATGGACTTCTGAATTTCAATATTGAGCCCCAATATAATTCAACCCATTAATATTAATTATTACCACTAATAAATTAATATTGCACTATCCATCTTAATCCATATTACGATAATATGGGCTCCCGATTATTATTTCCCGTGTTTAAGATTATCAAGTCCATTAATTAATCAAGCTTCTGAACAGCTCTAAATTAATTAATATATTTCACCTTGGAGTAAAGACAGCTCAACATTATTATTCGTACCAAAGAAACTAATTCTTCACTTGCAAGATTTGGTACAATAAAACTTCTGAGCCCACCAAGGGGACTAATCACACGAGCCGTACTCGCACGTGTTTTTCCGTATTAAATATTAGCAACTGTCGTATGATTAATATTACTGCCCAAGACACAAAGTTCGAAGTCACAATGATTCTCACCCAACATGAATCAAAGCAGTAACCATTAAGCACACACGGTCCTATTTAAGTGACGGGGATTAAGAAATCAACAACCACTGAGGTCTAATTCTTCACCTTTCAGAACAGAAGAATTTATCCTAACTGTGGGTCCTCTTCAACACATACTAAATGTGCTAGTGCAATCTCTTAGTCAAGACAGACCAATCTGAGCCTTACACATCGACCTTTCACGGCGGATTGTTCAATTCCACCTAGGTCGTGAAAATGTACGTTTAGTTACAAGTCAACTGTTAATGTTGTCTTCCGTGATCGGGTATCACCACATTTACTACTATGTAACTAGTACCATATATTGAACGATTTGCAATAGAAATTCAACATTCAATCATATCTAAAGCATATGCGATAAAAGAATTATTCTCATAAAACGAGTGTTTGATACACGAGTTATACAAAGTAAAAGCATACTTTCACGTATAACTCCAACAGTTTCAGTGTAAACTTTAATGTAATCAACCCGCATTTTTTATAGTAAACAACCTCAATTGTTGAGTAAGTGCATCTGCACTAGGTGCATATGAGATTTTGACAATTATATATATTTTTAAATTAAAATATTAAAATAAAAAAGTAGTTATATATATAGTCAACTAGTCGTGTCGTGGCCTATGTATAGGGGTGGGAATACGCCAGACTATCCTACATGGGCCTACGGCTCGGCCTACCTAAAGCCAGCTCGACTCGATTTGCTTAATAAACGAGCCAGACTCAGGCTTTTCTAAAAGCCTATTTATTTAAATAGGCCAAACTTTAGCTTTTTTGCAAGCCTTTTAAATCCAACAGACCGACCTATTTAACTATATATATATATATATATATATATATATATATATATATATATATATATAATATAATGTAGTAAATATTTAATATATATATGTGTGTGTGTAAGAATATTGCTAAATTTTAAATTAAAATATTATTTGAATTTGTTATTATGTTATTATTTGATAATCTTTTGGTAAATTGTTTTTATTCTTCATTTTAAGATTTAAAGAGTTAATTGTTATGATTTAATAATAATATAATTATTGAATATAATTTGTAAACATGATTAAAAAGACCCCTAAAAGGCTTTCAGGCCAGACATATTTATTAAAAGGTCCATGCTAAATACCCCTCCAAATAATGGAGATACACCTCCGTCTAAATACACCTACTTATTTTAATTGGTACTAGTAGATACACAACCCTTATACTACCATTTATACCCTTATTAATAAAATAAAAAAAAAAATATGATAATTAGTATTCGGCAAACTGTTCTCAAAATTAACACAATGTTTCGGCAAAATATTTTCAAAAAATTAACCAGACTTCAGAAATTCGTAAACCATTCAAAATTTTGGCAATTGGTGTTCGAAAATATGTAAAATTTTCGACTAACCGGGTCTGAAAACTGGCTTGACGAAATTTTAAAAAGAAAAATGCGCAAATGACTATTATTCAACTTTCAACGTTGTTCAATGCCTAAAATATCAATATTTCGTACACAAATACACACAATATTATAAACAACTAACAATATTCAACATTTTAAAGTAGGGTTTATACATTAAAGAGAAAACCTATGAAATAAGAGGAAAAAAACATACATAGGATTGTTGAAATGCTCCCATTTTCACCAGAATCTAGTTTAAAAATATGAATTAATCGTTGTTGTGTCGTATGATCGTATTATGATGGAAACAAAATCAATTTCTTTCTTTTTTCCCTTCACACGTATATGGTTGAACGTCTTCTGCGCAAGAATGAGATGGGGGTGCATGTATTCTTAGATTTTATTTTTGTTTAAATATTAAGGTTATATATGTAATTTTATAATTTTAATAAAATATTAAAATATTGATGAAGGTGTATCTCTATTAGTTGGAGGGGTATTTAGTCTGAGCCTTATTAAAAAGGTCAAGTCAAGACTCTGAAAAAAGCTTATGACAGTTAACAAGTCAGACTTAAGCTCACAGATTTAATAGTAGGTCCGAATTGTCCATCGAGAAGTCTAACTCTACTCGACCTATGTATCAATCTCACACTTTTGGTTGCCCACTTTCTCTCTTCCCCAGGATAGAAAAGATATGGGGTTTCTACGGGTACTAAAAGAAGTGGTACGTACTACTTCCGTCCCAATTTTGTTTATCCATTTGACTTTTGTTGACTTTTTTGTGAGACTTAATTTGTAGTATTTAAATGGATAAAATGATTTTTTTATGATTGCGTATCATTCAATTGAAGTGCATGAAATAAAATAAAGTTGCCTTTCTACGTAATTATTAGTGGAATGAGGTGTAATTTAGAAGTGTTTGAAGGGGGTACATAATGAAATGAGTAAACAAAATTGGGACGGAGGGAGTACAATTTTATTGCTTATATTTAACATAATATTATTCTTGTTACATTTTATACTTATCATAGAGTCCACGAAATTAGGAATGAATCAGTGAAATATATACTCAAGTAATTAAATAACTTTAACGAATTGGTATTATATATATATATATATATATATATATATATATATATATATATATATAATTAACTCTACGTTTGATTTGGGATTTAAATGTGCGTGGAAATTCATAACTTTAAAATTATTGGATTTGAAATTTCTGATGAATAATAAAAATATGTATAAAATATGTATTTGCTTTTGAATTTTACTAGGATAAAATGTTGTTTTATAAGTTAAATCAATGTTTAATGATTATTGATGTTATATTATTGTATTGTATTATATTATATTGTATAATAGTAAAGTAGAAAAGAGAATGAATGAATGCTAGTGAAGTGATGATATAAGTAATACTTCCTCAATTATAGAAGATATTACAAAATTGTTTTTTTTAGGAATTTTAGTATGGGAGTAGCGTGTAGAATTTAAATTAATAAAATAGTTTTTTTTTTTTTTTTTATGAGGGGTGTCATTCACTTTAAGTGAATAAAACAAAAGAAATATATTTTTTTTTGTAATTATTAGTGGAATAAGATGTAATGTATAGATCTTTGTATGGAATGAATAGTGAACTATACAATGTCTTTCAAGATAAAGAGTAATTGTATTTAGAAGAAAAATAGTACTCCCTCCGTCCCGGTCTAAGCGTCTCATTTCTTTTGGTTGAATGATTTAAGAAAGTGTATTTGTTTATTAATATATGGTGGAAAAGTAATGAATAGTGTTGAAAAGTAATGAATAGTGTTTAATAAAGTAATGAATAGTGTTGAAAAGTGGATTGAATGAGTGACATTTATGGTAATATTGTGTGAATTTGAAGGTTAAAGATTATATGTAGTAGAGTGTTGCTTTTTCCATTTATGGAATGAGACACTTAGTGTGGGACAACCAAAAAAGGAAAGTGAGACACTTAGAGTGGGACGGAGGGAGTAGTAGGTTTATATATACTCCATCCATCCCAACTCTTTTTCCATAACTTCACTATTCATCGGTCTAAAGTAGGATTGTATTTATACCTTGTGGTTTATTATTTTGGTGTGAAGATTAATTTTCATGATAAAGTTAGTTTCCACCATTGAAGTGACCATAATCACCCACCAAAATGATAAACACTATGTATAAACACACCACTATTTAGGATAGATAAACAAAGTTCTAAATCCATTCGGGTGAATTCCGAAACAAAACGTGGCTTAATTGTATAAGTTTAATTCATGGATCATTTATAGTAATATGATACTTCATTTGCATTTGCGCAGGATCAAGTTCCCACTTAGGCTAGCTAGCTTTTAGATTACTTTGATTCCAATTTTATTGACTTATGGCAACTGGCATGGGTACATAACTTCCATAGTTTGTTTTAATACATTGGCCTTTTTTTTTTTTTGGTTTACTTGGGTATTCCCATTTTCCAGATTCGTCATCTAATGTATGATTTATACTGGAGAAAACAAAACCACAAACAAATATCCGCTAAATAAAATTAATATATGCTGCAAAATTGAGAAATATTGATATAATAACTTTAATTTTGATTTAAAAACATTAATAAGGGATTTTGTCAATTTGGAGCTCAAAAGATATAACAGGGACCAAATGAATCCCTCTCATTTTAGAGGTGGGGACAGTAAACTTGTCAACTACTCCCTCCGTCCCACTCTAAATGTCCCACTTTCCTTTTTTGGTTGTCCCTCACTAAATGTCCCATTCCATAAATGGAAAAAGCAACACTATACTACATATAAACTTTAACCTTCAAATTCACACAATATTACAAAAAATGCCACTCATTCAATCCACTTTTCAACACTATTCATTACTTTATTAAACACTATTCATTACTTTTCAACACTATTCATTACTTTTCCACCATATATTAATAAACAAATACACTTTTTTAAACCATTCAATCAAAAGAAAGGGGACATTTAGAGTGGGACGGAGGGAGTACTTTTTTTTTTATATCTCAAATCATTTATTTTAGGTTGCGGCTAAACAAACCCCCGAATTTATTATAAATACCCCGAAAATATTTTGGACAAAAATATCCTTACACTAAATTTCTATATTACCTATACAAATACTAGTATTACTTAGGTTATAAATTTAGTTTAATTTGTTTTCTCATTCACGGCTCTCATCTTCTTACCCACTACAAGCCCTAAAATTATTAATTATTATCAACGATATAAAACACAAGAGTTACTTTATCAAAGGTGAAGAAATTATATATCGATCTTTTGTTTGGTCTCAAAATAGAGATTGCTACTACTCTTAAATAGAGCTCCCCTTCTATCAAGAAGATTGATTTTAAATTGATGTTATTGCAGGAGAACTGAGACAAACAAAATCTCTCTCGTGAAAACAATAATGGGTGCATAGCTTTTGGATCATTTGACTAATGGCCAACATCTTATATTTCAATTGTGGATATTTGTGTTTTCGATTTGTAATTAGTTTTTTATTCAATTTATTATTTTATCTACGAATTTCATTAAGATCCATTATTGATATGTAGATAACTGAATTTATATTCGTATAATATCGTGATCGATTATGAAATAATGATAATAATAAAGATCGACAAGATTTTTTTTTTAAGTATTAATAGGGATGTAAACGAGCCGAGCCGAGCCGAATACCATAAATCAGGTGTGCTGCAAATTGGAAAAAGATGAAATTATAGGTGCAAAAAATGGCAATAACCCAAAGTAAAAAAGCTTCCCAGGCAAGGCGGGATTTTATAAAGGCATATAAAAACAGGAAGAAAAACCAAATTTAAGAAAAGAAAAGAGTCTCCTCTTCTTCTTCCGTCGTAAGAGAACACAACCTAATAGCCTTCGAATAGTTTTAATTCCATGGATATCGATCCCGATGACATTTTTCGTGACGACGAAGACCCAGAAAATGAACTCTATCAGGTTAGTTTTTCTTGATGGCAAAACACCCCTTTTTTTTTTCTCTGTCTCAGTACCGAGAATACTTCATTTTAACATGCTGACAAAGTGTTTGTAAAAATGCGCAGGAGAGAGATGCTACAAAGGAGATGTTGGTATATTTGGTGGATGCTTCTCCCAAGATGTTCTCCACAAGTTGCCCTTCAGTTAGTCCCTTTTTGCCCCTTGCTTTTTGGCATTGTGCTTCATAATTCTGGAGAATTTCTTGCTTGGCGTTTTGCTTTATAGTTTATGTTAATTTCATAGGAGTGCGTTTCTGTCAATATGATAGGAGTGCATGGCAATATAACTTAAGTGATTTAATCCAGACATTTTCAATAAGCTAGTTTATTTTGGGAGATAATTGACCAGCTTTGACTCGGATTCATATTATTTATGATCTCATTGGGTAGTTCATGGCGTAACGTTGTACTCCTTTACGAGAAAACCTGATGGTGATTCTTCTTTTATTTTGTGGAGCGAGGGAGAGGGGCTCAACGGATTGGACTTTGATTCTTATTGATTTATTTTGTAGTTTGTGATCCATGAGTCCAGAGTTAATGGGCAATAACATCAGACATTTTAGATAACAGCACATATCTACTTTCCCTATGGTCTGAAGAGGCACATAAAAGTAGATGTGGCCGCTGTAGCAAAGTGTTACGATGTTCTAATACTTTTTCAATGTATTATAAATGATGGAGGCTCTATATGACATTGTCTGCAGGAAGATCAGGAAGATGCCAATCACTTCGAAGTTGCTGTGCGTAGCATTTCAGTGTCCTTGAAGACTCAAATTATCAATAGGTCTTATGATGAAGTTGCAATATGCTTCTTTAACACTGTAAGTTTTTCACTGTTATACTTTTGCCATCTTTAGTTGACAAAAATGCATAAATTTTGTGCTTCGATATTTTCTAGTAATATCATTTAGCTGACTTGTAGTTATTTTTAAAGAAATTTCTTCATTAGACCATTTTAAAAAATGCATGGAAGGTAAAAGAGGATAAAAGTGAGAAAATACTCAAAAGAGTCCAGCTAAAATAGTTAAGCATGTTACCCTCAAACTTCTTACACTTGAAGCAGTATATCATGCTCCAAGTTGCAGATGGCCCCAACTATGATACTTGTAATGGTGACTGAATCTTACAACACAAGACAAAACCTTGAATTGTGTTAAGGCTTCTGACTTATTGCAAGAAAATTAGGTAAACAGAAATGGAGCGGTATTGGAACCTATGGAGAAAAGGATCTGGACTTCCTGTGGACAGATATGTATAATTAAACTAAAAAATTCTTAGACTTCTGATCCATGAACTGTAAAATTGTTACTAGTGACTAAGTTGTGTCATAATGGTGCTTTGACTTGGATACAGGAATCTGTACGTACACATATACTATAATTTAAGTTTAGGATTAAACAAATTATAAGTTTTAAGTAGCTAATAAATATAAAATTGCAATGAACCTATAATTTTGTGAGCCTAATAACTCCAAATGTAAGTGATGACTCTAGAGAGAGTAAACATGAAACGTCCATTTTTGTTTTGAAGTATCCTCTATTTCTAAGAGCCCGAGCCTCGAAGCTGTGCAAGTTCTTAAACTAATTTTTTGACAGCATGTATCATACTACCATTAACATAATCTCTATGTATTAATGAAGATAACAAAAAACAATGTCATGTTAATATGTTATAGTATCAAGTACCTATATCTCATCTGTTTGTTAATAATTGATTTGTAGAGGGAAAAGAAGAATCTGCAGGATTCAAATGGTGTATATGTTTTTAATGTTCCTGATCGAGAGGATTTAGATCGACCAACAGCTAGGCTTATCAAAGAATTTGACTGCATACTAGGTCAGCAGTAGTTGTTCTTTTTTGGTGGTTGCACTCTTTTATTGAATTGGCTATGATATGTGGGTCTTCAGGTTCATTATCTACATTGAAACATTTCCCTTTTATATTGTTAGTCCTTTTCTCCTTACTTTGAAGTATAATCACGACTGAAATCCTTTTCAAGTTATTGACATGCTGAGACAACATGTCTGCTCATGAGATTGCAATTTTCCAACCAATTTTTTTTTTTGCTAAATGAATTGGATGAGAGGACTTCAACCTGTGCGAAGATAATCCCAACCATTTCCAATGTTATCCAAGTAATATAGTTAGCTATTTGGATATAATATTTTCGACATTGTTATGATTTCATTTCTCAGCTTCAATATGTAAATTAAAAATTCTAGTCAACTCAATTGCTAATGAGAATCTTTTACTTGAAAACATTATGACCATTAATTGCGGAATCTATTTGCTTGTTTATGTTCAAACTTCTGCCATGCAACTATTCTATTATAAGTTTCGTAGCTCATTTTTTTACATGTTTCTTTGTGATAACAGAGTCATTTAGTAAACAAATTGGGAGTAAATATGGCATCTTGTCTGGAACTCGGGATAATTCTCTTTACAATGCTCTTTGGGCTGCTCAAGCACTGTTACGGAAAGGGTACGCTTTATTTATGAAATCTAGATAATCATCTGAACATTTTTTATGTTTCATATTATCTTTTGAGGGTTATTTGATACTCCCTCCGTCCCAAACTCGTTTGCTACATTGCCAAAAAGGTCCGTCCCATACTCATTTGCTACATCTATTTTTGGCAAAAAAGTAACAATACTTTTTAATATTATATTCTCCATACACTAATAACCAAAACATCTACTTTATCACTTTATCACTTTATCATCACTTTATCACTTTAAATACTAATAAACAATTCTTTTCTTAATAACCGTGCAAACAGTAAACGGGAACTTGAGTTTGGGAATGAGGGAGTATAATTCATTTGTCAGATATTTAGCTTCAAGTAATGTTGGTAACATGATTATATCAGGTCTGCGAAAACTGCTGACAAAAGAATTTTGATATTTACAAATGAAGATGATCCCTTTGGGAATATGACTGGAGTGACAAAAATGGATATGATGAGAACAACAATACAGCGAGCCAAAGTAATGTCTCATTCAGATGCACCACTGTTACAGTGAAATCGAGTCTTCTTAAAGCTAGAAATTTCTTGAGGATTAATTATGCCAGACGTTTCAGCCTTTTTTGCGTATTAGAATTGTGAAAACATGAATGGGTCTTTTCAGGATGCTCAAGATCTTGGGATCTCAATTGAACTTCTCCCCTTGAGTAGACCAGATGATGACTTCAATGTGTCCACTTTTTATGCTGTGAGTCATGTTTATGAACTTTCCTCTTATATATACATGCATGTGCCTATATAATATATCTCATTCAGCTTCTCATATGTTCAGGACTTACTGGGGTTGGAGGGGAATGAGCTGGCTGAATTTAAGGCCTTAGTGGGAGAGAGGTTTGAATTTAAACAGTTTCCTTGCTAATTTTCCTGTTTGCCAGAGTCTTTACCTAGAGGAATAGACTTTTAAGCTTTATCTTTTCTTCAGTATTCTCTCAGATTTTTTTTTTCTATTTGTCCATGCATCTGTTTTTGTTGACATGGTCTTATGTCCAAGTCCAACGTTTCCAAGAGATGAAATTGTTATTTTCAACAGAAAATATTGTAGGTCAGATCAACCCATTCTATTGTTCAGAGGAGATGCATGGAATTGGAATGATATACCTTAATTATTTGTAAACATATAAAAGAATATTAGGATGTTAATTCTTCTGTTATTGAATCCTTATATGGTGGATTTCATTGGATAATAAGGTCTGTGGTACTTACCAATACTGGTTAGTATATTTTAAATATTTATTTCTCGTTTTTCTTAATGCAATTCCTGGCAACAAATCATTTTTAAAAGTACAGCAAGAAATTCAACATTTAAGAATGTATATATAATGAATCAGCTGTATTATGTCGTTTATATTTTAGCCCAGACATTGAAAGAGGAAGCCCATTTACATTTATAGTAGTACTCATTTGTCAGACATGTCGTTTTTCATTTTTGTTTAGTCAAGGAGAAGATGGATATAAAATATGGAGGGCTCTGTGGATTCGTGTTTGGCTTTTTACTCTCTTGTTCCTTAATACAAAAGTCATTTCTCATCAGATTTGAGGACATGAAAGACCAACTAAGGAAGCGTATGTTCAGAAAGCGCAAAGTTCGAAGAATAAACTTCATAATTGCTAGTGGCATATCCATCGAACTAAATACCTATGCTTTAGTCCGTCCAACCAATCCTGGTTTGTTTCAGGTCCTTACACATTCCCTCAATGTAAGGCCTCTCTAATGTCTTCCTTTTGGTTTCAGGGGCAATTGCCTGGCTTGATTCAGTCACTAACCTTCCTATAAAGGTATTAAAAATAATGAAAATGTGGTTGCCTTCAACTTGCTTTAGTTAAAGTTAAAACTTTGTATAATGTTGTTACAATTGAAAGAGCCATAGTATTTTCTGAAGCTCATAGTTCTGATATTAGTTGTATGTTATGTGTTTACAGGCAGAGAGATCTTTCTTCTGTTCAGACACTGGTGCTCTGCTGCAGGAGCCTCCAAAATATTTTCAGACTTACAAAAAGTGAGGTTACTTTATTGTGTGCGCCATTATTATCAACTTTAAAGGCATTTGAGAATATAACTTACGATTATCCAGAGTATTATATGATATTGTTTATATGATTGTAGATTAGTCTGATTTGATAAAATCCTATCTAGTATGCTATTAGTTTCTAATTTCATGCTAGTATTTATCAGCATAATTTTTTCAACATGTTTTCACTATCACATTAAAATAAAAGGAGAGCTTCTATTTCCCAACATGCCACATTTCCCTCTTGAATATCGTACAAAGTCTTTTAATTCACTAAAAACCATTTGGAAGTATTTTCTCCTCATAACCATTGATTAAGGGAAATATACAATTGTGAGAAATTTTGCCACACGTTAGGAGCATTTATTCTCTTAGTGTTTAGGGCACTACTACATTCTCTGATTTAATTGTTGCAGATATATGCCTTCTTACTAACATATATTTGGTTTGGTAGCTTTTTATTTAATGTCTTGTTTTGGTTTGCTAGTGAAAATATCCTCTTCTCAGCTGATGAACTTTCTGAAATCAAGAGGGTTTCTACTGGGCATCTTCGTCTCCTAGGTTTCAAGCCACTAAGTTGCTTAAAGGATTACCACAACTTGAGGCCATCTACCTTTGTTTTTCCAAGTGATGAGGTCACTCTATTCTTATCACTTTTTAGCTGTACTTGTGTTGTTTAAATCTTATCCTATCTTCTTGTGCTGTTAGATGTATCGTGAAATAGGTTGATAGGTTTCCCAGTATTGAAATTTCACTATACTGGCAGTTTCTGTTCTTCATAATGAATTCATTATCAGTTACATTGCCTTTGTTCCTTTTCATCATTTTTTCATAGTTTCCATGTCGTATTTTTAGTAGTTTAGAGAAGATACTTCAATAAATCATTGCCTGGTGGTTCATCTTCTTTCAATGTCTATAGCCATAAATTATTTTTCTCTCATCTGATTAGCGGTTTTACTGTATATGTACTGTGGCATTGTGCTTATTTTCCCTCTATTTTCATGGATTTGGTGCAGGAAGTGTTTGGAAGTACTTGTATTTTCGTTGCTCTCCACAATTCCATGTTGCGGCTGAAGCGGTTAGTTGATTTGACCTCAGAAGCTCTTTTGGACGGATATTATGTTTTGCTTAAGTCACTTATCTTGTAAAGTGAAACTGAGATTAATCCCTTTCTTCTATAGAATTGCACAAGAAACCAAGATTAAGACGTGACCACTTTTTGCCCTAGAATTTTGTAAGATTAATGAAAAGTTATAACACAGTGACTTCTCCTGATGTTTTACACTACACAATATTCAACATAGGTTTATTTTCAGAGAGGTAAATGTGTTGGCATACCCTTTTGTAGTATTACTAATACTACACAACTTGAAGTAAGGCTCCTTTAATTATATTTTTTATATCGAAGTGAATATTCTGCAACGTAAAGCATGGAGGCTCTATTCATCTTCCTTGTAGATTCATATTAGGATTACACTATCACAAGGATACATGCAGAACTGTAGCTTAACACAATGAATAACCTGATCTTGAGTTCTCTCCTTTTTGTTATTTTATAAAGTAGCATATTGGTTGATTTCGCTGCACCTGACATAATGTGGTTATGATCCTGAAATGGAGAAAAGAATCTATGTGATAAAAAAATTCCAAAATAAAGTAGAAAAGTAGGAAATTGATTTGCAGGTTTTGAGCAATGTAGTTGATGGATGTTGGTTTTCTGTGAAGTTGTTGCCTTTGTCATTTTTATATTATATCATTCCTCATTTTGACTTGCAGATTTGCTGTTGCATTTTATGGAAACCCCACACATCCTCAATTGGTGGCTTTAGTTGCACAAGTAAGAATCTGGCTTCAGTAGTAATGCAATATGTTTTAGTGGTGTAAGCATAACTTTTATATAGTTGGAGCTCAAGTTTAGACCATATTTATTGTTTGGGATGCTCCTTTGGATAGAGCTGTTTTAATTGAAAAAAATAAAAAATCTGATTACATGCTGTCCATTTATTAATTTCATGCTTGTGTAATGATGGAGCCTGAAATGTTCAGTATAACAGTATGTCATACTTATTCTTGGCATCTTGCAATAGAAACTTGATCCAATAGATTGGCTCTCATGTACCCTTATTATTGGAATTTTCTCAAGACTTGACGCCCAATAACTGTATTGATTATTTAATGTTGGCTTTATTTTCACTAGTTTATGAAGCTGGTATAGTCGTCATATGTTTGTCCACTATAAACCTCCCTTAGGTTTGAGATTTAAACTTCTTGGCTTATTATAGAATTTTTGAGAAGTTTTTCCATGAAATAAACACTAATTATGTAAAGTTAATTCTCAGTTGAATTACAGTTCTCAAATGTTTTATTCCCTTGATCACTAATCTTTTTTTATTTATTTATATTATTTAGCACTATGCATTGTAGCCAGTTTCTGATAAACAATCATGTTGAAGATTTCTTCTAAAGATTAGCATTAAACTTAAAGCTTGACACAGAACATGGTGTTCTCAAGTGAGGAACAGATATGGTAGAAGTCCAGGTCCAAGGGAAACTATGTTATTGTGAACCTGAATTTGGATTAAGGCATTTACCTTTCCATGATTGAAAATGTTTCTATATTTAAGATATTTCGTGATTAATCCATCTAGCATAAACTGCACACAGTTCTAATGTCAAATTGAAAGAGTCTCCAGGAAAGTAAATTTAGTTTGACCAGACTTATGGGTATCCTTGTAATTTGGGACTTATGCAAAGCATCTTAACTTTCTTCAATTTCGGTTGTAGCATTCTGCAGATTTGAAGAGACTAGAGTTAGAAGGGAGGTTCCTTTTCAGTTTGGCGGTCATTTCATTTAAATTTTAGTAGTGGATCTTATCCTTTGTAATGAATACTTCCTGTTCGCTGATTTTTCTATCTGGATTCCAAGAGGAGCATTCAAATATTTGGTAGTTGTTTGACCATCCCATATTCCTAAGCTTGAATATTAAAATTTCATTTGTTTTTGTCAAACTGCAGGATGAGATAGTTAGTGCCAGTGGTCAGGTTGAACCACCCGGAATGCATATGATATATCTTCCATATTGTGATGATATCAGACATGTTGAAGAGGTAATGGTACTTCCATTAGATGACGTATGTTTCTTTCGTCCTGTAGGGGGATTGAGAAAATCTTGGAATAGTAATAATGTGAATTTGACATTTTTGTATGTTTGGTTGATAGTTGTAGTAGGGTAGGACTGAGAAAAAAATAGTGAAAGAGTAACTGATAGGTGAAGTATTATATTGTGAAAATAAATGTGTTATGTTATAAGAAAAAGAAAAAGTATGAGATAGATCAAATCCTACAAACATACATTAGGATTTTGAAAGCAAAATCTTGCTTTGCTAAACAAACATACAGTTTTCTTGATGAAAATGTGTATAATTAACTCTATATGGTGAATTTCAGCTAAACACTGACACGAACCCCACAACACCACGAGCAACCGAAGATCAAATAAAGAGTGCCTCTTCATTAGTGAAGCGTGTTGACCTTAAAAACTTTTCAGTTTGCCAATTTGCTAATCCTGGTAAGTTGTATTTCTGATGCTTATGGTATTGATTTAGGGAAAACAGAAAATGCTTAACATTTTGAAATTAATAGCAGGCTTGTTAAAAATCTACCCACGTAAGTATCACTTAATGCATTATGCCATAACAAAGAATAATATGTGCTTTCGCTCCCCTGATTCTATTTCATGTATTATAGCATGACTGTCGAGCGATTTTTCCTTCATTCTTTCAGAATTTTTACAACATATTACCCTTGCATAGAAACTATCAAATGAATTTGAAAGTGTAACATAGCCTCAAGGTGGATTTGTTGACCTATTGAGACTAATGCAGCATTTTTAAAGCAATGTTAATGAATTTTTCTAGAATACATACCACAATGGACAAGATAGTCTAATCAAAAACAAAAAATCTGATCAAAATTTGAATCAGAAATTTGCAACCTACAGTTGATTATTTATTTGAGGTCATGTAATGACATACAGTAAAATTCACTATGTACGGATAACATGATGTTTTTCAATAACCAACAATAAGCTAATCACATCATTATTTCAATTCCTATAATAGCCTTGCAGAGACACTACGCAGTCCTACAGGCTCTGGCTCTTAATGAAGATGAAATTCCTGATGTGAAGGACGAAACTCTTCCCGATGAAGAAGGCTTGGCCAGGTATCAGGGATTTAACACTGTCATAAGATAATGCAGTGTCTTTAATCTTTATCCTCTCAGTTGTGCTTATCATCTAAAGTTTTCCATTAATATTTTTTTGGAAGACCGGGTATTGTCAAAGCATTAGAAGAGTTCAAGATTTCTGTATATGGAGAGAACTTTGATCAGGAGGATGACTTGATGGACACTGGGAAAACAAGTGAAACCTCCAAAAAAAGGAAAGCAAATGCTGATATTGCAACTAAGGAATATGCAAACTACGACTGGCCTAATCTTGCAGACGAAGGAAAGGTAATACTGGTCTTTGAAGGAAAAATTATTTCAAGTTTATATTCGATTAGATCATGAGTTAAAAGACTTATAACCAACAGGTCTATTAGTCATACTATCGGCTCAAATAATTTATTTGGAAAATATATTTTTTTAGTCCTGTAAGTTTGCCTATTTTTTGTTCCAGGACTAGTCACTTTCCCTTTTTGAATTTTGTCCAGTTAACTTTTTTTTACTTATATGTTAGCCCTTTTTTAATGTTTTAACCGGCTACCGCGGGTGAGCAACCCTTTTTCCAATGTTTTACAAAGTTAAAATCGGTTATTAACCTGCTGAAGCCGGTCAGAGAACTAAAAATGTTGAATTTTGAAGGTTAGCATGATGGAATTCAATTCGGAAGGTGGAGTGTCCTGAAATAAAAAAGGGGACAAACTTACACGACAAAAAAAAAAAATATATATATATTATCCCTTATTTATTTCTGAAATAATGGTGAAAATTTTAGTTTCTAGTGGGTGTTATTCCATGAATGTAACAAGGATTAATTGGCAGTTGAAGGAGTTGACAGTATCAGAATTGAAGTACTACCTGACTGTACATAACCTGCCCGTTGCTGGGAAGAAGGAAGCTCTGATCAGCAGGATTTTAACTCACATGGGCAAATGACTTCCCCTAAGATTTACATTCGACTCGATGGCCTGTTTCTCAGTTTCTTTCCTCTCTGCTGAATGGAAGAAACCTGTGTTCCCTTGTAAGAAGAAACTTAGAAGAGGGAATGTGGGAAGATTTAAGCGAATGTGATTTTAGTTAGTTGTGAATATATCGAATCAGCTTGGGTTGCCAAGTAATGAATTATTTTTCCTCGGAACTTTTTCCACTTTTCTGGAAATTATTTAACTAGTAGCAGAGTTTGTCGATAGGCAAGGATCATATAGGTTCTTCATCTTTTCTTTTCCTCACTTAAATCTCCACAAGGATCAAATAGGTTCTTCATCTTTTTTTTCTCTCACTTAAATCTCTTTTCTTCTTAGATCAGGTCATAAAAAATCCTGTTCTTAAAGTCAAGCATAGAACCCCCTCCATTAAATATGAGTGGTACTGCGTTAAAAAGTACTGAAATACACTATTTCATGGGGCTGCATTATAAGGCAAAAGAAATTAAATGGCGTTGTTCCAACAGACTTTGTAAGAAGGGCTTTTCTACTGTCGCCCTTCCTGACGCCAGTAATTCAATAAGAACTTACCACATCATTTAATTTCGTTATTTGCGATTTAACTTCGCCCGAAATAAAAATATATCTTTTTAATAGAAAAAATTATAAAATTACAAAAATATCCTTACAATGTTTTTATTTTAAAAGTAACTATTTTAATCATTTTTCCTTTTTATAATAATTTAAAAAATTAAGTTAGAATTTTTAAAAATCATTCAAATTTTGAAATTAAATCAAGGCTTTCTTAATCTACGAAGAACAAAAAAGAGGAATCCAGAATTTTCATTCTAGTCTAAGAGGGGTGTATTCAATTGGGATTCTATCGGGTTTTTTTGGACTTTAAAAAGTCTGTGGATTTAGAAAATCTATAGACTCCATGCAGAGTTTGATTGACTTTTTTTATTGATTTATTTGGATATTCATAGACTTTACAGGATTGTGGAATACATTTTTTTATTGATTTACATGGATTTACATAGACTCCGGCGTTGGAACCATTGATGCAAATATATATGGGACACACTTGTATATAAAAAAAAATTATCCAAATTATTTAGAAAAAAAAATACATTAGCTAAAAAAATACATTATTATTTCATCTTCATTTCCATCACCGTTATACCTCGCCCTCATTAAAAGTCTCAGGTTGTTAGAAGAGATTTTGGAGAGTAAAATTTATTTATATTTTTTGAAGAGTAGACTTGACAACGGAGCGGGTAATCCCCAAAGCAAACAGGGACGGAGATTTTTTTTGCCCTGTAGGCGGGGACCGGGATAATATTCTCAGCCCGGGGGATCCCCGTCTCGTCCCCGCGGGGAGTCGCATTATTTTTTATATAATTAATATATTTATATATAATTTTAATGTTAAAGTAAATTACAAATAAATATTTCATAGTTTCCTACTCAATTAACTATTTATTAAAAATTACATTTTTTATTTAATGTTATGTTATTAGTTCCAAATTATATTATTTTATTTAATGTTATGTTATTAGTTCCAAATTATATTATTTTCACTTTAGTATATATGTTAATTAAAAATATTTGAATTAGAGGTTCTTCAAATTGTTTAAATTAATTTTTTTTAACACCAACTTAAAGTAATTGTTGTGTATGATTAAAGTTTTTAATTTAAATTCTTTTTTTATATTTTAAAAATGAGATAAAAAAATAAGTAGGCGGGGAATGGGGAATCGCCGCGAGACGGGGATCCCCGGTGAGGCGGGGATGGGGGGAAATTTTTCCCCATTTATTTTGCAGGAATGGAGATGGGGAATGATCCCCCGTCCCCGCCCCGTTAACATCCCAATGGAAAATAATCAAAGAAAGTCCATAGACTGTTGAATATCTAAAGATTTTTTAAGACTTTTCAAAATCCGTAGAAATCTCTGGTTATTAGAAGAGATTTTAAAGAGTGAAATCTATTCATATTTTGGAAGGGAAATCTAAGAAAATCCGTGGAGTATTAAAATCTATAGACTGTTGAATACCTAAAGACTTTTTAAGACTTTTTAAAATCCGTATTGAATACCTCAGGATTTTTAAAGACTTTTGAAAATCTAGATTGAATACCCCCAAACTTTAAAAGTCTAAAAAAATCTAGATTGAATACCCCCAGTTCTATTCGTCTATCTGTCGAACGTGCTCTGTTGTCCTGTTTCAATTATTATTTTTGTATTTACATGGACGAATCGATTTTGGGAGATTACATAATTTCCCTATATATTCAGCGATGTGCATCAGTATAATTGTTGGATAAAAGTTTCTTGAAGGAAGATTCATCTTGGAAATGTCTTGTTAACATACAAGGTATTCAAACGAGGCAAATTATCGAACACTTGGTGTGCTCTGTTGAAGGCATTGGATTTGTGCCTAATTAGGATTATATAGATCCCTATCATCCAGTTTTTTCGTAGTCTATGAATAGTACTTATTACAACTTATTAATATACATTTAATGTATTGACATTTTGGAAAACTGGATAAAGAGACTGCTAAACTCTATAAATTTTAGTTCATTGGAATTGATAAGTAAGCTCTCAGTTTGTGTATAAATAGTTTTTTCCATTTCAGTTCCTGTAAAACTTTTGGTCATCCCCTTTGTCTTGAAGATATGATGATATATAAAGGAAAATTCAAGTTGTTTAAAGTTCTTAAGTGATGCACCAAATGTTTATATGAATTTTGAGTTGGATGAATTTGAGTTGCAATATAGATGTGTTTAACCATGAAGTAATTGTGATCTAATCTGATGAAAATGGTTTTGTTGCTTAAATTTAATTTGAAACTCATATCGAATTATTAGAAAATATACGAATACTTGAGTCAAATATTCGAATCGATTTTTTTTCTCAATCATGTTCCTAACAAATACTAATATTCAAGAGAAGGTATTATGTGAACAATTTTCACAATGAAACTTGTTTGAATGATATTAGTAAATTAAACTAAGTGTATCAATGAATTGCACTAAAGGTATCAACTTCAAAGGGTATTTATTTATTTTTACTAAAGGTATTAGTTGAAGTGGTATTAGTTATTCTCACCAAAGGTATTATTATATTTTATCGATAAAGTTGTGACTCGAACTCATGACTCTTGTATCATAGGTAGTAGAAGTAGGACTTTAACCACTTGAGTTATACCACTTCGTCCGATATTAGTAAATTGTTGTTCACGGTAATAGTTACCGTGAGTATTATTCATATAATACTTTGCCAAAATTCAAATATTCATTTCATGCACGACATTGTTTGAATTCACATACAATCTATAAATTTAAATGAAAAAAAATTAATTATCAAAATTAATGGAAAAACACTTTAATAATCAAATTAAGAGCATTGATCTGCAATTCTTTATAATGGACTTAAATTTATAAATAAGTATATTTATTATTACTATTATTATATAATTATGTGATTTGTTATTTATCCAATTTTTTATTTCTAGATTTATTATATGAAATTCTAATGTCATTTTACAAATCAATTTTTAATTTATAAATAATCTAACGTACTCACTCCGATTCATTTTAGATTGACCCAAACAAAAAAACATGAGTTTTAATAAAGAGAAAGTATAGAGTGAAGAGATGGTTCATTTATAAATCATTGAAGGGTATTAGTTGTTTACACTAAAAATATTATTTATATTCTTGAGTGGTATTAGTTGTTTACTGAAAACAAACTAAGACTCTTCAGTGTAAACAACTAATACTGTTCAGTGAAGACAACTAATGCTCTTTAGTGAAAACCACTAATACCCTTCAATGGTTCATATATAAACCATTTTCACTCTATATATACTCTTTAATAAAAATAGTTGTTTATTAGTATTTGTGGTATAAATTTATTTTTTAGTAAGGATAAAAGAGTCCTTCAATTTTTTAAAGTGTAAATTTAAAGTGATAGAATTTACTTTTTGTTATTTTGGAAAAGGAAAAAAAAAAAAAACTCCAGTTTATGAAAAAATATGTAATTTAAAATTAATTGAATGGAGTACATGTTAAATTGTATTATAAAAATTGCAAACTCAAAAATTAAATGCAAATAGTTGCACCATAATGTGTTTCATTGGCTTATTAAATATATATCTTGAAAATCATAATAATACATTTTCACTGTATTCATTTTGTGACACGTATTGTATTAGTTAAAAAATTATGCTTTAATATTTTTTAGTTAATAAATAATTATGAATACTTATTAGTAGATTTTTTTTAGAATTATGACGTTAAATAATATTATAAACTCATCTATAAATATTTTTAAACATACAACTTATAGTATGTAATATTTAATAAGGTATTTAATCTAATACTAATAGACAATTTACATTTAGTCCCGCCTAATACGCGACCTTTATACTAGTTTATTATTCAAGCAGACAAAAAAAATATAAAAGTGCAAAGCTTGGAATCGAACCCCTAATCACGTAGGAAGGGGCACACAGTTTTACCATTGGGCTAACTAGCCATTATAAAACATTTTGACATAACAAGGTAAATACAAAGCTCAGAAGGCCCAATTGTACATCCGCTTTAGGTGGCAACCCCACATAAATGCAAGCGAATAAATACCTAATCTTCATATTCAATTGCTGCCTTGCTGGTTACTGTAAAAAAAAAAAAATTTGCTGGTTCATAAAATAGAAAAAAGGAAGTTAAAACCCACGAAGAAGAAGAAGAAGAAGAAGAAGAAGAAGAAGTTATGGCCTACCAAATTTTCTTCCTAAAGTAGGTTAGGAAATTTCCTGAGTGCAAATTGGTCAAAGACACAATCATGCATGCAAAAATGGGGAACAATATATAATGTTAAGGATGGTCTATTCTTCTAGAAACCAGGTTGAAGAAGTATAGCTAAGATAAAGCATTGATTTTATTAACCTTCTTTCAGATATTTTTACCATATGTCAAATCTAAGACGGACACACGTAATTTATGTTTACACAAATAGAGGTCTTATCCTGCAATGGTAAAATGACAATTTCTAGTGTCTAATCATTTAGAAGACAAAATGCAAAGGAAAGCACTACCTGTAAAAACTTCATCATTTGCTCCTCAATTGTACCATTCATTGCCAATGTTTCCACATGAATAGGATGCATGGCACCCATTCGATGAGCACGACTGATAACCTGCTCTTCCATACTGAACAAATTTCATAGCAATAAAATACAGTCAACATAAATATTTATAGTGATAAGACTACAAACCAAATTAATAATGGAACAAAATATATCGGTCTTGTAGATGATAATTCATGACTAACAAAATATATATTAGAATTTAATAAGAAGCAGGCAATTTCGCATGAGGCGTTGCCTCAAGCAGAACTAAGTAATATTGAAATGCCAATTAAACCTATTACCTTTTATCCCATATATGTTCCATTAGATAAACATGTGCCTTTGACAACACATGCACACTTGGAGCAGCCATGAAGAAATAAGACTTTACATCTATGAACCAAATGAGATATGTATATTGCCTCAAATTAATAGCAAATGATCTTTTCTCAGATACCTGTGATTCCTTTTAAGAACCAATTAAAGAGGACAAAAAGGAATAAAGAAAGGAAAAGATTGCCTAAAACTACAGAAAAAAAGTCGAAGAAAATTAAAAGATATCTAATTGGTGTTGCCAGCTGCAGTGAGAACCACACACTATAGTAGTAATGATATATTTATGATTGAAAATATACAAGTTCTTTCAGCTCTCCTTAATTTAAGATCAATTCTAAAAAAGATGCTCGCAAGATGACATTTAAGAAGATTAATGAGGTTCACTAACAATAAAAAGTGCAGCTAAGTAAAAATTTCAAAGGTAGAGAAGTAATCATATTACCCTTCTTTGGAATTGTTCTAAATAGCAATATTTAAATGTTTACATGCATCTGTAATTCGAAAAGCACCAACGCTGCAAATCAAATAATACAAGAGCATGAATATAAGCCTACAAAAGTAAAATGTCGTGAAGTAGGCAAAATGCTAAACAATAAAAAATAAAATTGGCTAATTCACGAAACAAAATCTCGTCTTAAAAGGTGGATAGAAAGATAGCATCCAAATCAAGCGATAGATACCAGACAAATTTATATTATTATTTATGCAAATGCTTAAAGGGGGAGATTTAAAAAAGGTGTGATAGTACCATGCAGAGCTTCCTTTAAGCTTGATATAATGTGAATGCAGATTTTTGTAGTCCACATGTCCTTGTTGATACCTAGTAACGCCAGGATAAACCAAACATTACTAATCAACCCTAAAATCATACAACTAAAATTGTAATAAACAATATCGTGAGAAGAACTTACATAATCATTAACATGTCATTCATTATTGTGCGGGCATAATTGAGAAATATAGTGACCAGGTCCAAGAAAAATGATGGACCACTGTCCCCCTTCAACGAATGCAACTGCAAAAAATGGCGATCCACATATCCCTAAAAATATGATAAATCAGTCATAAACATGATCTTGGTGAAAAGGAAAAATAATCTTTACAGAGAGCCTCTTCTTTTTAATTTTGAGACCTAATTTAATTGTTTCGAAGAAACACAGGTAAGATTGTATATGTATCTTAAAAATTAGAGAAAGATACACAAAAACATAATAGATTTGTAGATGCATCATGCATGGGTGTACTAAAGAGTCACTTAAACAAGATAAATGACATTTCCATAACTTATTAAATTTTTTACGTCTTTAGATTTCACAAGATGCAAACAAAGTTTTTGATACAGCCAATACAACAGTGCATAAAATCCCTTGTGTGTGCCTTGAGAATATTTAGAAATTTGATAATCTTATTGGTCTGCTCTCACAAATAGCAGATACCTAAAATAAATTTCCGGCTAAGTCATTAGTCAAATGCATGTCCTCATTGCACACAAACACTAAAATTTGTGTGTTTCCATTACCCTTTATTCCCTCTGCATATTTTTTTAAACATTTTTGTAGCCTTCTGTACTTAACCAATATAAAGAATAAACTTGAGGATTAACCTACCAAGCCATATAACTAAAGATTCAGATTAATTAATTAAAAAGAGATTTAAATTGTCCTTAAATAATTGCATTTGTATATAAAAGAGAAGAAAGAAGAAGACATTGAAAAAATTGTGGATGGATCTGCGATTTTCAGGAAGGAAATATAGAGGATCCAAATTCGAATCTAAGACTCAAAAGAGACCATAATTCAGTCTCTTACTCATGAAAGAACTAATTTAAAATAGTACTTCCAAGATCATAACACTCACTCATTTATCCATATCATTATTTTAATTAATTGAATTTTACACTTTTAGCAGAAGTCTCTTATCCAGATTTTAAATATAAATTTAAATCAATCTATCCTCAATTCAAAGAGGAAACGCTAAATAGGAACAAACTAAATCCAAAACAGCCGAACACATGAAACAACAGCAAAAACACCCTAGATTCAAAACACAGATCAACATTAATTAATAAGAAAAGCAAGAAATTACTTCTCGTGCGACTATGCTTATGTGATCAAGCAGCATCCCGTTGTATCCATCTTCGCGTAATCACCATTTATAACACCTACCAATACAAATATACAAAAAAATCAGTATGATTCTCAAGTTGGTGGAAACCCTTTTTAATCCGATTAAACAAATATAACAAACCAGAAAGTAGAGCATTAGGGTCAGCGAACGGCGAGCGCGGACAGCGCACAGTGAGCGCGGATAACGGACGGCGGACGGTGAGCGCGGATAGTGGACGGCGGACGGCAAGCGTGGACAACGGACGGCGGAGGAACCCGTGTATTAAGAATACAAAGACTGTAAATTTTGAGATTAGAAAATTAGAATTTGAGATGTTTTGTTTATGTAATTATATTAATATTAATATGTTATTTGTAATTTAAATTAAAATAACATATAAAAGGGTGTTATTGAAATATTAAATGTTAATTAATTAATATTATAAATTATTTGAAAGTAAAAAGGGTATTTTTGTAATGTTATATTTATTAATTTAATTTATTAATAGGGCGATACAGTGCGATGGCAATATGCAGAGTGCAAACGCTTTAATGCAAAGTGCAATCCATTGAAAAATATATTATACGTTGGATCTTTAATTTAACGGTAATTAAAGGGTTTACTGACGTCAGAAAGGGCGAAAGACTTACTGACCGTAGAAAAGCCCTTGTAAGAAATTCACCGTCCAAGTAATAAAATACTTTAAATATAAAATTTGGGCGGGTATTGGGGGTTAAAATTTGATACTAGTTCGGTTTAATTGCAATTTGAATCACGATTTTTTTTAAATTTGCAATTTAAGTTAAACTTTTGGATTTTATTAAAAAAGGCTCAAATTCAATTTTTTTTGGCAATAAAGACTTACGAGCAGATCTGTCTCTGTCCGTCATTAATGTGGCGTTTATGTGACAATGACCCACAAAAATATTAAATTAGGTGGCAAACATTTTTAAGACTTAATTGCAATTTAAATCACGACTTTTTTCAAAATTGCATTTTAAGTTAAACTTTTGAATCTATTAAAAAAAGGCTGCGGCTAAATGAACCCCCTATTCTCCTATACATACCCCAATTACTATACAAACCCCATTAAGAATATAATTATATTAAAAGATTACTAAACATACCCTAAGTTTAGACAATTACGTCCTTTTAAAAAAATTAGCCTAAATTTAAAACACAAAAAAAAAAAAGTGAATAATTATAAACTCACAATTTTATTCACTTAAAAGTATACACGATCAAAACAAAAGTGAAGAGTTCCCAGATTTTAAAGGAAGAACAACAAATTTGACCTCCGAAATCATTCAAACACAATAAAAAAAAAGGTGATCTTCTTAATCTAAAAAAAAAAAAAAGGGAGAAAAAAATAATTTGCAAGAAAAACAAAACACAATGTAGGCTAACAAAGTGTGTTTGAATTTTATTCCAAGTACACTGAATATTTTACCTTTACAAAGCGAACTATAATTTAACTTCTATTAATTTTGCTCACTAGTGCTACAAAAAAAAAATGCGAACAAAATCTCACACAAAATAATACTGATGCACAACAGATTGTTGTTTACCAAATATTTGTTGCTGGGATTGACTGGCTATCTATAAGAGTTTTGGTAAAAACATCAAATGATTGGGTTCTTAAATGCTAAAATGAGTGCTTGAATGAAGAACCAAAGATTCACAAGAGTTTGGAGATAACTTTCTCCAACCAAGACAGGACCGGGGTGCTGTTCCCGAAGGGCGACGCGTTGGTGATTGCCGCCCGGATCCTGGGCAAAGAGGTTCAGCGTATACTGGTCGACAATGGGTGTTTTTGCAATATCATCTTCAAAACAGCCCTAGACCAACTCGGAGACCTCGTCAACTTCATCAGGCCAATCGACCTTCAACTGAAGGGATTTGGGGACGCAACGGTCGCTGCGTATGGGAGGATAAAGCTCTCTGTGGAACTCATCTGCTGCTACAACGAGGAGGTCAGGATAACTAGGCCATTAGATTTTATAATTGTAGATCAGCCAAGCTCGTATAATGGCTTTCTGGGTAGGCCCTTTTTAGAAGTTTTTGAAGTTGTTGTTTCCTCCTACTATTACTGTATCAAATTTCCCACCCCCGAGGGGGTGGTCGGCACCATTAAGGGTGACCAGGCAATGGCTTTCCGGTTGGACTGCGTCGAGATGGGGGTGAGGCCGCCTAGGTTCCCTCTGCCGGCCTGGATCATGTTGACCCGACCGCCGGGATTCATGGGTGGGAGGAGGTCATCCTCGTCATCATCTTCCTCCAAAGCTGCGACCGGCCTGAGAGGTCGGCCGCCTTCCTCGTTCCTTCGAGGGTGGCGCTGGGGCTGCTGCTGCTGCTGTTGGTCCTGACGGCCGGCTGGCCTCTGTAGGAGGTCGTTCAGACGCCCTTCGTCAAACAACTTCCAAAGCTGCTTTAGGAGATCACGACACTGGCTCGTATTGTGGTCAATAGAGTCGTGATAGGCGCAAAACTTTTTGGGGTCCAGCCGGGACCGGTCACCAGAATAGGGCCTTGGCCGGGGAAGCACGTCCCGGTGCTGGATCGCATTGAAGATATGCGCGGGGGACTGCCTCATGGCCTGAGTTAGGTGAACTTCAACGTCCTCGAAGGACTTGAAGTTACCGGGCGGTTTGGCCACTTTTCTGGCCTTAGGGCCGTTCTTGGGGGAGGCTTGGGCTGCCGCCTCCGTCTCCTTTGGGGTCGGCTCGGACTCCCCCAACCTTAGTGCCAGAAGCTTCCTCCGAGCCAGGTAATCGCAGGCTCGGGCGAGGAATTCGGCGTAGGTCTTAGGGAAATCCTTGGTGAGATGTTTGAACACAGGAGACCGGCCGTGGAAGCCCCCCAGAGTTGCGTGCAAGGCCAGTTGATCGCTTACCGCCTCGCCGGTCAGCATGACCTCGTCCACTCTGGCCACGTAGTCCTCGTCGGACTCTTCTTTCTCCTGGCGGATCCGCATCAGGCGATGCCAGCTTTCCGGCCGGGCAATTTTGGCCGCAAAGTATGATGAGAATTGGGCGCTTAAAGTAGCGAACGCGTCAATGGACCGTGCCGGGAGGGACACGTACCATCTGTGGGCGAGGTCGCCCAGGGTGAGAGGGAAGAGCCTGCACTTCGTGGCGTCGGTTGCGCCGCGCCCGGTCATGTAGATCCGGAACTTGCTCAAATGAGTCTCCGGATCTGTTTTCCCCTCGTAGAGAGGGGTTGGCGGGGGGACGATTTTGAGCTGGACCGGCGCGAGCTCAATATCGACCGCCAGAGGCTCGCTGGCGACTGGCCGGGCCTTAGTTTGGCCTTGCGATTCGAGGAGCGCCTTCATTTCGTCAAGTTGCTTTTGCATCTTGGCGAATTCAGGATTGGGGGTTTCGACCAGTTGGTCGCCTCCGTCGGCTAGGGGGCCGATTCGGTCGAAAACGGCCGCACGGGGGACTCCGCGTCCCAAAAGGCCGCTTTGGGCGAAGCTTAGCTTGCGCCTGGCGGAGTTTGCCGGGGTCAGGCTGACCTCAGCCGCCCTCTTGTGGGGCATTTGGGCCGTGCTCCCAGAGTTGGAGACGGACTCAGTGTCACCGTACCCAGTGCCGTAACTGGGAATGCGGCTCGGATACCACGATGGGTCGGTCGTGCCCAAATGGTCGAAAACCAGATGGGCGGAGCCTCGCGAACGGGCGGAGATGGGGTTCGCCCGACACTGGCTTTCACCTTGGTGCTCTCTGGCTTTCGCCTTACCCTTAAGAGCGCGAGCTTGGGCCTTCTTTTTGGAGGCAGAGGTGGTGCTCCGGCACCCCCTCGCCTCTTCCGCCTGGCGGCGTCTTCCTGACCCGGCCTGGTCAGGAGTAAGGAAACCCCGACCCTCGGATGGGAGGGGTTCCTCCGGAAAACGAATCGGGGAGGCCACGCGTGTGGCTTTCCCGTGGGCATGGGATGATCTCTGGGGATCCATTGCTTTCAGGAAAAAAAGAGTTTGTGGTTTGAAGACTTGAAGATTTGAGGATATGAAGCTTTGAAGAACAGTGAGTGTTCTTCAAAGAGAGGTGAAGAAAATATGAGTTTGATGGGTTAGAATATCCTCCTTCTAGCGCCAAATGTTGTTTACCAAATATTTGTTGCTGGGATTGACTGGCTATCTATAAGAGTTTTGGTAAAAACATCAAATGATTGGGTTCTTAAATGCTAAAATGAGTGCTTGAATGAAGAATGACAATAAATGCATAAGAACACTAAGAACACCAAAAATTGCCAGGGGTTGTTAGTCCCTGGACTTGAATGAGTATGTGTATTGATTATACTGAGAGAGATTGAACCTATTTTACATTACAAATGTTGGGGTATTTATAGTTTTCTCACTACAGGGGTATGTTGGTCATTTCCGGCCTCTTGGGGGACAGGTGCATTAAATGTCTCCTGCCTCTGAGGACGCGCGGGCTCTGATATGCCAGGGCTTGCAGGTGGCCGGCCACTAGGGTGTTGACGTGTGTCCAAAAAGGACGATTCTCTGGCGAGTTTTCTCATTTGGATGAAATATTCTCTGAGTCTCTGAGTACGGAGGCGGCCTTTTTCCCTCTTGGGGGAGGGTCTCGCTTGATTCTATCACGTGCTCTAGATCTCTCTTGCCGGCCGAGGGCCTTGAGTGATCGAAGGCCGGCCTCCTGGTGGATAGTGAGGTCGGAGATTCTTCCAGCCGGTTGGTCGCGTCCGGGCGACCTCCGCTGGACTTCACTGGTCGTGGCCGGGCCGGTCCGGCCACGGCCGAACTTCAATGTGGCTGTGATGAACGTGGACGGGCGTCTCAAGCAGGTTTCCGGCCTCGCTTTCGAGGTCGGAAACTCGTGGTCGGAGCCTGCTGAGGTCGGATACAGACCGGCCAGGTCGGTCCCGACCTCTGAGTATCTTCTTGCCTTTTCCGGCTTTCTTCCGGCCGGATCCGACCTGTGGTCCGAAGCGGTCACAACACAGATAATATTAATTTGTCATTCAGTGTAAGAAAAAATTACTTACATTAATGTGATCATTTGTGCCATTTGAATCCATTAATTAGACATTATAAACTTGAATTATCTTGTGTTAATATGAATGAAAATAATCCAGGAATTTGGATTTTGGAGATTTAATAAAAATAATCCAAAAACTTGATTTTTTGGAATTTCGAAATGTTAATTTTACGATGTTGAGAATGAGAAAAGTGAGCGAATAACTAAAGAAAATTTAGTTCATAATTAAAATAATATTAATGAATGGATAATCTTGACTTTTAACTTAAAACTATTTTTGGCAAAAATAAAATTGGGATATGTATAGGAGAATTGGGGGTTTGTTTAGCCGGGGCCTTAAAAAAAATCCCAATTTAATTTTTTTGGCAAGTAACACTTACAAACAAATTTGCAGATACTTATTGTCTATGTGTCAACGGTCCAAAAAAAAAATTAAATTATGTGGGGAAAAAAAATTCAATACGTGACAAAATTAAAATTAATTATTAAATTCAAAATCCATGCATGAATAAAAATATAAATAAATGAATTCAAATAAAAAGAAAGGAAGTAAAGAAAAGATGAAATCTAGATACAAAATTCTTGCTTTAATGAGAATATAAATGAATCCAAATAGGATAAAAATAACTTTTTTAACATAAAATAGTTTTAGCTATCCGTTTTACCATGAAATTAGAGTTTAGGGTTCGAGAAAATTATTTGGAATTTAAAATTTTAATTTTAAATTTTGTCATGTATTTAAAGTTTTTTTTGCCACAATATTTAAGTTTTTTTGGGTCGTTGTCATGTGGCATCAAGAACAGGCCTCTACAAATCTGTATGTAAGTCTTAATTGCTTAAAAAGTTAAATCAAAGTTTTTTTTAACAAGATCCAAAAGTTTCGCTTAAAATGCAATTTTGAAAAAGATTGTGACTTAAATTGTAATTAAGTCTTAAAGTCTTTTGCTTAAGATTTCTACGGGTCATTGTCATGTAGACGTCACATTAGCGACGGACAGAGATAAATCTAACTGCAAATCTTAGTTGTTAAAAAAAATTAATTTAATTTTTTTAACAAGATCAAAAAAATTAGTTTTAAATGTAATTTTAAAAAATATCGTGATTTAAAATACAACTAAATATTTTCTATTTGATAGTATTTCGAGCTAGAATAATCAAAACTTCATCCAAAGCATAACAAAAGTCAACCTATTTAATTGTAGTGGGTTAATCGCATGAAACTCCTATCACAGTTTTGAAATGTTGTTTGAAATTTTTTCATGATTTAAAAATTGTCTGAAATCCTTCAATTGTTTATGTTGTAAATCTAGAAGATTTATTATTCCAAATCTAGAAGATTTGATGTGGATATTACTAATGGACCAATAACCCAATGGACTTCATATCTTAGACTAGGGTTTTATTCTTATAAATAGACTATTGTATTCATGATTGTAATCACTCATACACAAGATCATTAGTGAAAACTCCTGGCTTGACTCGCCCCCAAACGTAGTCGTTCCCGACGAACTGGGTGAACAAATCTCATCTTTTATTTTACGCACTTATTTACAATACGTTATCAGCACGAGTCTCTGCCCGAGATTATACGATATGCCCTAAATTAAATTTCATATGAATTACATATTTTTGTTGTGTACCCTTGCTATTAATTCGATTGAATATTCTTGCAATTAATTATATCATATTTGTATACGACTCGAATTGTTTTTGTAACCGGAATTGACGAGCGACGGCCGACGTCCAGAAGGCATACAACCGTCACCCATCCGCGAGCGCCGCACGCCTGCTGCCGCCCATCTGCCGCCGCCCGATCGCGTGCGCCGCCCTGTCGTGTGTGCCGCATGCTCGCGGCCGCCGACTGCCCTGCTCGCGTGCGCCGCCTCGTCGTGTGTGCCGCCTGCTCGAGACCACCGACCGCCCTGCTCGCATGCGCCGCCCGAACGCGCGCCGCCTGCCCGCTCGCGCCTGCCCGCGAGGCTGCCGCCGTGCGCGACCCACGCGGCTTTTTTTCCCCGGATTTTAGTGATTCCTTAATCCAATTACGATTTCGTTCTTGATATTACAAAATCCGTATTAATTTATTTTAAAATCCTGAAAATATTTTGTTAAATTTCACTAATATACATGAAATATTTAGCCTCATGAATATGCATGTCTATTATGTCGCAAATTTTCCTAGAAATTATTTTCATGTGATTATCGTTCTCAAATTGTTTATGCATGTATATATGATTTGATTATCTTACGTGCATTATTTTTCGCACATAGTTTATTCCTTTATAGTCCGCATATTATGCCCGAGTAGGCGGCGCCCGGTATTTGTCAGACCGTAATTTATATTTTGGGTAGACGGCGCCCAATACTTGTATCTATGTGCTCTAGAATAATTAAATGAATTCTTGTCTCCCCGTTGTCAGTAATTTTGGTCACTCCTTTTACCCATGTCACTTTAATAATTGTAGTGAATAATATATGATATTACCAAAAGAGAATTCACTGAGCTTGCTCTTGATGGTAGTAACTGCCTGACATGGGCGCTAGATGTTGAAATACATATAGCCTCAACCAACCTAAGTTGTGCGATTGTTTGATGATTCAAAATCAACTGACGCCCAGAAGGCGAAAACTCTAATTTTTCTCAGACATCATCTTAATCAGGATCTGAAAAATGAGTATCTCACTGAAAGAGACCCCGAAACATTGTGGAAGTCCCTGAAGGACTGTTTCCAACAACAAAATGATATACTCCCCCCTCAAGCTCAATACGATTGGTTGAACCTCCATTTTCAAGACTTTAAGTCTGTAACGGAGTACAACTCAGTCTTACATCGTATTGTGTCTCAGTTAAAGTTATGCAAGCAAACTGTAACTGAGGACGACTTAATCCAGAAGACTTTGTAGACCTTCCACGCAAACAACCTTGTACTCCAGCAGCAGTATAGGGCTAAGAACTACACTGTACACTCTGAGCTAATTTCTGCACTTCTAGTAGCGGAAAAGCACAACCAACTCCTTATGCAGAATCATAACGCGAGGCCGGTTAGCTCAAAAGTTGTGCCCGAAGCACATGCTATAGCTCAAGGTAGTACAAGAGGCCGCAAGCGTGGAAGGGGAAGAGGAAGTAAACGAACTCGTAGCAAAAGCCGAGGTTGTAGTAAATCCGGTGGTCCAGGTACCTTGAATGACAATCAAGCTCAGACTCATGGAAAGGCTGCACCTAACACGAATCCCGCTACTCAAAAATCTGATAATCAAGATAAGGTTGAGCAGTCCTGCTACAGATGCAGATGCAAGGGTCATTGGTCTCGCACGTGTCGAACTCCCAAACACTTGGTTGAGGCTTACCAAAAGCAGCAGAAGGACGATAAGGGGAAGGCTCCTAGAGTTGAATCTCACCATGCCAGCTTGCCTGAAGCAGATCCTGACCAAGACAACGTAGATCCTATGGGCATTGAGCTTAAGGACTTTGGAGATGACGAGTAATTTACGTATTTAATTAATTCTAGTACTTTGTTTTCTGAATAAAACAATTTTATGTTTTTAGATCCTTTCTTTCGGATATTTTATTTTATGAATGAATTTATTATTTTCGCTTTGATATGTTTACCTTTAATAGCTGTCCATTACTTTAATTGGATATTGTTGTTCTCATTTATGGCTTGTAAACAAATCAGCTATTAGGTTTGGACAATTACCTCTTGCATGATGGACGCACATAGTGATTTATGTTTGGTAGATAGCGCCACCACACATACAATCCTAAAAGATAGGAAGTATTTTCATAACTTGATAGAACGTAAGGGGAGTATAACTACAATAGCCAATGATAGTACTTTGATAGTGGGTTCCGGAAGAGCTTCCATTGTCCTCCCCATGGGTACCAAACTCATAATCGATAATGCTTTATTATTTCCACAATCTAAGCGTACCCTACTCAGTTTTAGAGACATTAGGATAAACAGATATCACATTGAAACTGAAACTGAGAACAATAACGAATACCTTTTGATGACTATTACTCGAGGTAACCGTAAACAAGTTATAGAAAAACTTATTTCCTTCTCCTCCGAATTGTACTATTCCTACATCCGGCTGTCTAGTTCCCATCTAGCGATGAGTATGAAATTCCATGACCCGAATTCCTTTAAATTATGGCATCAGCGGTTAGGTCATCCAGAACAAACAATGATACGTAGGATTCTATCTAATTCAACTGGTCATAATATTTCGAATAATAGAATCCCTCATGTTGATGAATATATTTGTGATGTTAATAGTACGCCCGTCGCGCACTAAGGTTGAACTAGAGTCTCCGGTTTTCCTTGAGCGAATTCAAGGAGACATTTGCGAACCGATTCACCCAGCATCAGGACCATTTTTTTATTTTATGGTCCTTATTGATGCCTCCACTAGGTGGACATATGCCTGCTTGTTGTCTACCCGCAATCAAGCTTTTGCGAAGTTCATTGCGAAAACTATATAGCTTAGAGCTCAATTCCAGGATTATCCAATCAAGTCGATTCGCATGAATAATGCTGAGTTCAGCTCAAAGGTCTTTACAGATTACTGTATGGCCCTGGGAATTAAAGTGGAGCATTCGATCCCCTACGTCCATACCCAAAATGGTCTTGCTGAGGCGCTAATAAAACGTATCAAACTTATCGCGAGACCATTGCTTATGAACTCCAAACTACCCACTTCATGCTGGGGGCATGCAGTCATACATGCATCGCACTTAATACAAATTCGTCCAACTGCATATAATGATCATTCCCCCCCTACAGTTAGTGCGTGAGAAAGAACCTAACATTTCCCATCTGCGTATTTTCGGATGTGCGGTATATGTTCCGATAACATTACCTAAGCGGACCTTCATGGGCCCACAAAGGAAACTCGGTATTTACGTCGGATTTGACTCTTCATCCATCGTAAAATACCTCGAGCCTTTGTCCGGGGATCAGTTAACGGCCCGGTTCACTGATTGCACGTTCGATGAAGATTACTTCTCGGCATTAGGGGGAGATCCGAATTCAAGATTGAATGAATGTCGGGAGCTTACGTGGAACATAAGTAATTTTCAGTATCTAGATCCGCACACTAATCAATCTGAACTAGAAGTTCAGAAGATCATTAACTTGCAAAATTTAGCAAATAATCTGCCAGACACGTTCACTGACCGTAGAGGTGTAACTAAATCGCATATACCTGCAGTAACTGCTCCCCAAAGGGTTGAGGTCCCAAGCAAAACGAGTACTCATGCCCCCACACGTCAAAAGCGTAAGGGACCCTCAAGAGATAGTAATACACCTAAACGAAAGGCTAGCAAAAACTGGTCAGTCGAATGTAAAATCTCTAGAAGAGATTCGTCTAGATAACTCAAAGTCTCTAGGAGACGAGCGTCCTAGCGGTGAAGCACGTGCACAAAATATTCCATGCATTAGGACCGTGGAACGACCAGACCCAAATACAATGGGAAATGAGGAAGGTCTGGTTGACGTAAACGTCGAAGTCTCTGTGAACTTCACAGATACGGGAGAAACATACAATAGAAATATTACTGTCGTCGACGATACATTTGCAGCGTCAATCGCTCTTTTCATTATAAATGATCTAGATCCAGAACCCAAAATAATCGCCGATTGCCGGAAGCGCTCCGATTGGGTTAAATGGAAAGAGGCAATTGATGCTGAGCTCGCATCGCTTAACAAAAGACAAGTATTTTGCTCCATCGTTCGTACACTCACGCGCGCTATCCCCGTAGGATATAAATGGGTATTTGTACGAAAACGAAATGAGAACAATACTGTGGAGAGGTATAAAGCGAGGCTTGTAGCTCAAGGGTTTTCGCAGAGACCCGGGATTGATTTCGATCAAACCTATTCTCCCGTCATGGACTCAATAACGTTCCGCTGCCTGATATCTTTGGCAGTTAAAATGAATCTCCAAATGAGATTAATGGACGTAGTAACCGCGTACTTATACGGATCACTAGATGCCGACATTTATATGAAAATCCCCGATGGATTTGACATTCCTCAGATGAGGGGTGGTGAAAACCGCAGTATGTATAACATAAAACTGCAAAAGTCGTTGTATGACCTGAAGCAATCGGGTCTCATGTGGTACAGCCGACTTAGTGAATTCCTTCAGAAGAAGGGATACACATTTGATAAAGCTTTCCCATGCGTATTTACGAAGATATCGCAAGATGGTTTTTGCATCATATCCGTCTATGTTGATGATCTGAACATAATCGGAACATGCAAAGAGATTGAAGAAGCCAGTTCAATCTTGAAAGCCGAATTCAAAATGAAAGTCTTGGGTAAAACCAAGTACTGCCTCGGCTTGTAGATCGAGCATCTCCCAGAAGGAATCCTTATTCATCAGTCGACCTACGTAAAGAAGGTATTAGAGAGATTTCACATGGATAAATCTCATCCACTTAGCACCCCTATGGTTGTTCGATCCCTTGAAGTGGATAAGGACTCATTTAGACCAAGAGAAGACTCAGAAGAAATTCTGGGGCCAGAAGTTCCTTATCTTAGCGCTGTTGGAGCATTGCTCTATCTCGCAAATTGCACTCGGCCGGACATTGCATTTGCTGTCAATTTGCTTGAGAGACATAGTGCTTCTCCTACAAGGAAACATTGATATGGTGTTAAGCATGTTCTGCGGTACCTCCAAGGGTCTCAAGACCTTGGACTGTTTTACCGTAAGAACCAAGACAAAACCTTAGTAGGTTATGCGGATGCTGGCTATTTGTTTGATCCCCACAACGCCATATCCCAGACTGGTTATATTTTTCTCTGTGGTGGTACAGCGATCTCATGGAGATCGGTTAAACAAACCATGGTTACCACGTCTTCAAACCACTCAAAGATAATAACTTTATTTAAAGCCGCACGAGAATGTGTTTGGTTAAGGTCCTTGGTAAAAGACATTGGTGACTCGTGTGGTATCGCTAAAGGCGATACACCTCCCACCATTATATTTGAAGACAGCGCTGCTTGCATCACACAAATGAGTAATGGGTACGTCAAGGGAAACCTGACGAAACATATTTCACCTAAGTTTTTCTACCCATACGAACTCCAGAAGAGTGGCGTGATTACCATTCAAAAGGTGCAATCTAGTAACAATCTAGCAGATTCGTTTACTAAATCCTTACCTACGCCTACTTTTGAAAAGTACGTTCGTGGTATTGGGATGCAAAGACTTAAATCTTCAGGGGGAGCGGTAACCCCGAAATAAATCTAGAAGATCTAGATCTAGAAGATCAATAACATTCCTCTCTAACTTATTATTTGGCCGATACCTAGCACGTGGAGTTTTTATGACAAGACATTTATGTTATGTCGTAATGTCCAAGGGGGAGTGTTGTAAATCTAGAAGATTTATTATTCCAAATCTAGAAGATTTGATGTGGACATTACTAATGGACCAATAACCCAATGGACTTCATATCTTAGATTAGAGTTTTATTCTTATAAATAGACTATTGTATTCATGATTGTAATCACTCATACACAAGATCATTAGTGAAAACTCATGGCTTGGCTCACCCCCAGACGTAGTCGTTCCCGATGAATTGGGTGAACAAATCCCGTCTTTTATTTTACGCACTTATTTACAACAGTTTATTGAATAAGTGAATTCTTCTTTTTTTCCAAAAATGAGTTCACGATTTTACTTATTTTCTTTATTTCCCGTAATGTCCTTCCTATTATAATTTTAAAGACTTTAATATTTGAAAAATCAAGATACAAAAAATAGAAAAATAAATAATATTGTGAACTTATTAAAAACCCCAGAATTAGCTTTATTTAATAAACACTTTTATGAAATTTTCAAACCCTTCAAAAATTTAGCGCAATTCAAAGTATGAGGAAGGTTCGTACAATTAACTTTAGTTTTAAGTGATGAAATAAAATATACGAGATAATTGAGTAAGACTCTTGTGCACCAGATGCATGATACAACACAGATATATATTTTTAAATTATTTTTACTATTAGGCTTCACTTGGTAGGGCATATAAGCTCATATTATGGAGTGTTGTATAATTAATATTCTGCTTGGTAGGACATACTAAAATAATATCGACCAGTTTCTTATATGCCCGACCCTGTAAAATAGTAAGGCGTAATACCTCCAAAGCACTATTCACCTTTACAAAATTAATTCGGTCCGAAAGGTCGTACTATTTTATTATTGGTTTGTCACACGGACCGCCGCCGCCGCCGCCGTCCACCGCCGGAAAGTCGCCGGAGGCTGCCGGACCACTACTATTCCTAATTTTTATCTTTTTTATTACTTCCTACCAAGTAAGTATAAGAATTTTGCATAAATTAGTAGGACCTTTTTTATATGTCCTACCAAGCAATTTTATATGACTTTTCCATATTAAATTTGTACCCCTTACTAAAATTATTACTCCCTACCAAGTGGAGCCTTACTGAAAATAACATTTTGTAAGGGGTAACAAATTTTTCAGTAGTATTATAGATAATTTTTCAAAAATACACTTGAATTACACAGTGCACTTGATGCATATAAGACTATGTAACGGACAGTAATTATATAATAAAGACAAAAATTTGTATGAGACCGTCTCATAACATAAAATAACACGAATTATCACACACGCCTATTAAAGTGTTAATGAATTAATGTTTTAGTTATACCATCCCCGTAGTTTCTGTGTGAATTATTTGATAAGCATAAAATTCCAATCCCAATCCCAATCCTTTGCGGGTTATATATAACGGATAGGATTATCCTACCCGCCTCAAGCCCGAATTTAGATACAGAGGCGGCTTCTTAGTTTGATTTGTCAAATCCCAAACGCAAACCCAAGCCTTCCCTCAAGCTGCATCCCACCGATTTCGGCGATCCGGCGGCGACGGCGTCAGCAATTTGAGTTTCAGGAACGGTGAGCTCACTCATTTTCTATTCCAAGTAGCGTGATTTTTTTCTGTTGTGGTTATGAGAGAGAATTTTTAGGGTTTTGTCTTGGATTGGGTTTTCGAAAGTATGTTTATATACTGAGACTCCTGGTTCGTTTCTTTATTTTAGGGTAAAATTGTATTCCCATGAATCCATTGACATTGGTGAAGCGCATTCAGAATATAAACAAAAAAGAAGCGAATTTAGGATTATCCGATGAGGCGTCGTGGCATGCTAAATATAAAGATTCTGCTTATGTATTCGTTGGCGGCATCCCATTTGACCTGACTGAAGGGGATCTCCTTGCTATGTTCGCTCAGTATGTCCTCTTCCTTTTCAGTTTTCTCTTTTATCAGTTATTGTGTTGATAGGTTGATTTATTAAGTTGATGTTGCGTGTAGGTATGGGGAGATTGTTGATGTTAACCTAATCAGAGACAAAGCTACTGGGAAATCCAAAGGGTTTGCTTTCCTTGCTTATGAGGATCAAAGAAGTACAACTCTTGCTGTTGGTTAGTCAATTTATCCCATGTTCCAACTTTATTTTTGAAGATTTAATTAAATAAAAATTTCATCTCACTATAGAATTTGGTGTGGATATACAGACAATTTAAATGGAGCTCAAATTTTGGGACGAGTAGTCAGAGTTGATCATGTTACCAGATACAAAAAACTAGAGGAAGAGGATGAGGAAACTAAGCAACAGAAAAGGGAGGAGAGAGGCGTATGCCGTGCTTTTCAAAAAGGAGAATGTAATCGGGGAGATAGCTGCAAATTTTCTCACAATGAGCAAGTAAGCTTTGGAGAGTCTTACTAATCTTTTGATCTAGTGCTTGTATAATATGCATTAACACAAATTTGTGGAGTTAGAGTACATTTTTATCTTGCCCCATAATTGTTCTTCCCTTGAATGAATCATGTTTCCTGTCCTGTGTTTCTTTCACTATGAATTGTGTAATGTCTCAAAAGTTCATCTAGATCATTAGGTTATAAGTTTGCTAGTTTTATTAAGGTATTTAGAATGTATTATCATTTGTTATTGACTTGTTGAGACTTTTATGTATGAAAACTTTAAACTTCAGTAGCTAACATAACTGAGTTAATAAATTGGACTTGAGTCCTATACCTTTGGTAGAACTTATGAGTATCTCTTATCATGTCTGGAAAAGATAACATATTACCGAGTCCTGAATGAATACTCTGTGTTCGATTGCCTTTTTCGTCTCTTATATCTAATATTTATTATACTGTTATTGATTTGTTGAGACTTGTATGTATGAAAATCTTGAAGTTCGGTAACAAACATAACTGAGTTAATAAATTAGACTCGCGTCCTGAACGAATAATGTATGTTCTATTGCTTTTCCGTCTCTTATATCTAATATTTTAATATTCTATTATTTATACTATACTGACTAATATATCTTGAGACCTGATTGAGCCAATTAGTAACAAGTCTCACTGATCTATGCCTTCTGATGTTTCCAAAATCTGGATAAAAATTAATTTGAGTAATCCTTTGAGATGCGAGATGTTTTGTCAAAGCTATACATTCAAATCTGTCTACAACTCATATGTTTTACTCCTCTAAATTTTTTAGCCCAATTACCTCTAAAAAGCTGCATCTTTTATTTATTATTATTTCAGAGAGCTGCTAATACAGGATGGGGTGCTGAGGAAGATAGACCCTCGAGGTGGGTGCAGGACAAGTTTCCTGGTTCAACAAAGGACAGAAGAGGTGATCGATCTATGGCCCCACCTCAACGTCATAAAAGTAGTGACAATTATCAGTCTCAAGCAAAGGGCAACGGGTCCGAACAAGATAGGTCTTATGGTAAAAGGTCAAGTAATGATAAAACATCAAGGTCAAGCTACAATGAGCCAAACAGAAAGGAAGAAGGTGATTATAGAAATGAAAAAAGATCAAGAAAATACGAGCATGATTCCCATCATCGGGAAGACAAATATAGCAGCAGGGAAAGGGAGGGTAGGTCAGAGTCTGGTCGTGAGAGAGAGCACCATCGGAGGAGAGGGAGAGATGAATGAAATTTATGATGAATCCCCATTTTGTTGAATGTCGATGTTACTAACGATACAAGGAAGAGGTGGTGGTTTACAAACGGTCTCATTGTCATGTGCTAACCTTATATTTTGTGGCTGTTTTATTATGTCTCGTCGCTGAATTGGCTGTTCTAATTTGTATGATCTCTGATACGTGTAGCTATATATTCTATGGATCTCTGCTATTAGGTATAGGAGAAGAAATCTTGGAAGAAATGTGATAATTCTTTGAAGTTCTGTAGGACTCTTTTAACATAAATGGTATAATTTTGGACAAGATGTTTGAACAGAATTGGAAATTATACTTGCAATTACAATAAACAAAGCAATTGCACACAAATCTATTATTTAACAAGCTCCAACACTCACATTAGGGGGGTTGGTTAACTCAAAATATGCACTCTCATATGTACTAAGTGTACGGTGTGTCCACTCAACAATTGAGATTGTTTACATTGAAAAGTGTAGACTAATTACACTGAAAAGTATAGTTAGATTATACTGAAAATTTTATACTATCTAAGCATTAATTTACGTGCACACTCACACAAATATACACATATTTACTCATATGCTACTACTTTAATTTTTTTCTTAATCTACTTGCAATCTCATGGTGCAAATTCTCTTGGAACGGAGGGAGTAGCATTTATTGAATAATGATTGCACCTTCAAGTTTTGGAGTTGGGGCCTCAACGAAGATATCAAAGTCATCTCCCTAGGGCTATCCACGGAGTTTAGAGATTACTGAACTCGTACCAAAATCCGCATTAAAAAATAATTGAACTGAAAAAATTTGTTGACTTTTTTACTTTAACTATACTGAAATCGAACTGAAAGTCTTTCGGGTACGAATCTGGATATTATCAAATTAACCGTACCGAAAAAACGGAATGAAACAGTACCAAACTAAACCGAACCGCATAATCGAATTAAATTTTAATTATTATTTATTTTATATTCATCAAATTGTATTATAATGTTATTGAATTCAAGTACAACTATACGATAACTTAATTTATCACCCGGTGCATGGTGCACTCACTCAATAATTGAGGTTGTTTATACTGAAAAATGTGGTTAGATTATACTGAAAAGTTAACACTAAAAATCGATTTTTAGTGTAAACTTTTCACTGTAATCTAGCCACATTTTTCAGTGTAATCAAAACATATTTTTCAGTATGAACAGTCTCAACTGTTGAGTGAGTGCACCATACACCAAGTGCACAAGAGAGTTGCTCTAATTTATCTCCGTTTTCAAGATACAAACATTATTTTATTTGTCATATTAAATTCTTAAAACATTAAGCTCATATTTATGTGTATATCAAAATGATTTTAATTTAATTTATTTGTTGTTCATTCTAAATATATATTCATTTATCAATAAAAACTTGGTTATGGTGTACCACGTATCAGGAATCACGATCATCGTGATTTTAATATTGCATTTTCTATTCATAAGATATTCCAAAAGGATTATTTATATTTTTTATGATATATTTTAGATGTGTTATTTTCTTAATCATCCATTATTATATAATGTGTGATATTTGAGCACGGAAGGTTACATGTTTGATTGTGGGTGTGTACCCCTTCTGTCCTATTATTATTTACGCACTTTTATTATTCATTTGTTCCAAAATTATTTGTGCACTCCAAAAAATAAAACATTGATTTGTGTGCACATTCACAATAATATACACATATTTACCTATATACCATTATAATACTATTTTACTTAAAAAAACACAATTTTCTTAATATGTGTGTCCTCTTTGGTATGCCAAAAAAATGTAGGGACGGAGTGAGTAATATTCATGTGAGTGTGCATCAATATTTTTAAAGGGATATAATAACAAAAAGAAATTCATTTCTCCACTCCGATTTGTCTGTAGCCGAAAACTCGTTCTAATCCATACTAGAAAATAAAATATTCCTACCTTACCGTACCAAGAATTTGGCACGGACATGGTCACTCAATTTTTAAAATAACCGAACTTTGATACAAACACGGATAATTTCAAATATCTATTTTGATCCATAACGTGAACAACCCTGCTCTAATTATACATGTTAATTACATTTATACAAGGCAAGGTCTCGTATACAACGGGTGCATTGTGCACTCGGTTTGACCCTGCCAAACACCATATAACTGGATCTTTTCATATAAGGCAACGTCTTTACTCCCTCGTTTTCCCTTCTCTCTGTTCGTTCTCACTATGTCATCTCGCCTCCTCTCTCTCTCTTTAATTTTCCTCAACACCACAGGAACGATTACTTCGGTGGAGCGGAGGATGTTAGAGAAAATTGGTTGGTGGTATTATTTTATAATTAATTGGTATTAAAGTTTATTTGAGACTTTAATAGTTGACCAATTAATTCTTGGTGTTGAAATTAATTTCTCGGAAATTAATTGTTACAAGTGCGTTCTACTCTTGGAGTAGATGAGAATTGTGTATTCATACTCGCAAAACCGATTTTCGGTGAGTGAGAAATTGAATCGGAAAGTAGAAAGGTTCAACACCTAATTTGGGAATTAAATGAGTCATTTAATTCATCCCACATTGGATTTTTGGAATACTAATATACATGATATTAGTATGGGAATAATGAAGAATAATAAATTGTAGTTGATTGCTAGTCAATCAAAATTGCCGAGCCGAGCCGCCCGGTGGGTATCTAATTTTTTGGAGAACAAAAATTAGGATATCAGGTCCACAAAGTTTGGGTCGATTCGGATCAGAGACCCACCCGGTTAGAAAAGTCAAACCGGACCATACTTCATGCACATAAAACACGTGTGCTAAATTCGTGGGACGTTACCAGCGTGATTTACGGAAATGCGTTCTGGGTCAACTCTTGCCACCAACGAAAACGCGTCCGCATTTAATGCCCACGCGGTTTTTCCTTCTGCATTGAGTGGAGGTTCGCCTATAAATAGCGTCCTCATGCATTTGCCTGGCCACGCATTCAGAAATCTTCTCCTCTCTCTCTGTCTCTCTGCATATAGAGTCTTAAGAGCCAGTCCAGTTCGAAGCGCTCGTTTTGTTCGCCGGAGCTCCAAGACCTGTGGTGCTACACTCTTGGAGACGTTGTGACGTTTTACCTTTGGGGACGAATTTTCGAGACCGGAGAGCACTACCGGGGAAATTTTGTCTTGCGGGAAGAGGGCTTCCTCGACTCGTCACCTTTGCTGCTTCTTTTCTTTATTTTTTTTCTCACTCTGTAATCTGTTATTCGAGTTGTATTTTCTTTTATTGTTGAATTATTATTTCCGCAGTCAAAACTATTTTCTAATTTTACAATCGCAAGACAAAATTCTTTTCTGTTTTCAAAATGACTGACGGAAATAACAATTCGGAGTCTGCTAACCAGGGAAACACTGTTGTTCCTCCTGGTAACCCCACTCCCCAGGGCGCCACTACCCCCGTTCCCCCTGTAACTGTCCATTTTGGGCAATCTTCTAATCCCTCAGTGGTGAGCCCTTTCCCCTTTGACAATTCGAGACCTTTTGTGGTCCAAAGTGAGAGACCCGAAAAATTTTCGGGTAAAAACTTCAAGAGGTGGCAACAGCGTATGCTGTTCTTTCTGACCACCTTGAGGTTGGCGAGGTTCCTTACTGAGGACCCGCATGCGGTCGTTGAGAACGATGCGCAGAATGAGGAAGTTCGTGCCCGCTGGTGGGAACACGACTTCTATGCTCAGAACTACATTCTGAGTGGTCTGGCAGATGCTTTGTACAGTGTCTACCAAAAGTGCAAAACGGCCAAGGAAATGTGGAATTCCTTGGAGGCCAAATATGTGGCCGAGGATGCCGGTACTAAGAAGTACTTGGTTGGGAAGTTCTTGAACTTCAAGATGGTGGACTCGAAGTCTGTCGTTGAACAAGTTCAAGAATTCCAGTTGATTCTGCATGACATTGCTGCAGAAGGAATGATACTGCCAGACGCTTTCCAAGCCGCTGCAGTCATTGAGAAACTGCCTCCAAGCTGGAAGTAGTTTCAAAGCCACTTGAAGTTGAAGAAGAAGAGTATGACCTTGGAAGAGGTCATAGGCAAACTTCAGATTCGCGAAGGTGGGCTGGAAAGGAACAAGGGTCAGGAAGAGGCCAAAGCTAATTTGATGGAGTCAAAGAAGCGTAAGAGACCAAATTTTGACAAAGGCAAACAACCAGTTGTAACTCGACCCAAATTTACGGGTGATTGTTACAACTGTGGAAAGCCGAACCACATTGCAAGATTCTGCAAGGCCCCGAAGAAAGATGACAAAGGCAAAGGCAAGCAGTCCAATGCGAACGTGGTTGAAGGAGAGTTCACTGAAGAGGACCTTGTTGCGGTGACCACTGAAGCGAACCTCGTGGGCAACCCAAAGGAATGGTTCATTGATACGGGGGCTACCTGTCATGTCTGTTCTGACAGGAATGCTTTCTCGACCTATGAGCCAGCCAATGGGAGAAAGCTGCACATGGGGAATCAAGCCACGTCTGAGGTGGCTGGGGTTGGCAATGTTGTTCTGAAGCTGACCAGTGAGAAGAACATCACACTGAGAGATGTCCTGCATGTCCCGGACATTCGCAAAAACCTCATCTCCGGCTCTGTACTAGTGAAGAATAATTTCAAACTTGTATTTGAGTCTAATAGGATTGTTCTTAGCAAGTACTCAGTGTACTTAGGTCGTGGGTATGTGCACGATGATCTGTTTAAGATGAGTGCCATTGTTGTACACCCCAAGGGGAAATCTGTTATGAATAAAGAAGCTTCTACTTCTTCTTATATCGCTGAGTTTTCAGATTTATGGCACTGCAGATTGGGACATGTAAACGTTAAATCGATAAAACGACTAGTAAGCTTAAATTTACTAGACATAAAAAATGTCGATTTAAATAACAAATGCGAAGTTTGTGTAGAAGCTAAAATGATAAAGTTGCCTTTCCCTTCGGTTGAAAGGAACTCAGAACCTCTAGAATTAATTCAGACTGATGTGTGTGACTTAAAATTCGTACAAACTAGAGGTGGGAAAAAGTACTTCATCACTTTTATAGATGATAGTACAAGGTTTTGCCATGTTTACCTTTTACACAGTAAGGATGAAGCGTTAGACGCTTTTAAACTGTACAAAAGTGAAGTGTAAAACCAGTTTAATAGACGAATCAAAATGGTTCGTAGTGATAGAGGAGGAGAGTATGTAGCACCGTTTGAGAAGATATGCTCCGAATCCGGAATCATACATCAAACTACTGCTCCTTACTCGCCTCAATCTAATGGTGTTGCGGAACGAAAGAACCGAACACTCAAAGAGATGATGAATGCTATGCTTATTAGCTCCGGTTTACCGCAAAACTTGTGGGGAGAAGCCATTCTGTCGGCTAACCACATTTTGAACAAAATTCCACATAAGAGTAAAGATGCTACTCCTTATGAATTGTGGAAGGGGCGGAAACCGTCATATAAATACCTCAAAGTGTGGGGGTGTTTAGCAAAGGTTGAAGTGCCTCTACATAAACAAATTAAAATCGGCCCTAAAACGGTTGATTGCATATTTGTTGGGTATGCATTAAACAGTAGTGCCTATCGGTTTATAATTCACAAATCAGAAGTTCCCGACATGACAGAAGGCACTTATATAGAGTCGAGAAACGCTGTGTTTTTCGAAAATATCTTTCCTTGCAAGTCCAAGGAAGATGAGATATCAACCAAAAGACCTCGTAATGAGGAGGTTGATAATGATGCTGGTCCATCCACTCAAGATAGTGGCGAGTTACGACGCAGCAAGAGAGCTAAGATAGTTAAAACCTTTGGTCCCGATTTCATCACTTACGTGTTGGAAGAAGAACCAAGGACTATCAAAGATGCTCTATCTAGGCCAGACGCTCCGCTCTGGCAAGAGGCGATTAACAGTGAAATCGACTCTATCATGCAAAACCACACGTGGGAGTTGGTTGATCTCCCACAAGGTTGCAAGCCCTTAGGATGCAAATGGATCCTTAAAAGAAAGTATAAAGCAGATGGGTCAGTTGAAAAATACAAAGCCCGCTTAGTGGCCAAAGGGTTCAAACAAATCGAAGGGTACGATTTCTTTGATACCTATTCACCGGTAACGAGGATTACTTCCATTAGGGTGCTAATCGCGATTGCTGCTTTGCACAATCTCGAAATTCACCAAATGGATGTTAAAACTGCATTTCTAAATGGTGAAATGGATACAGATATATATATGGACCAACCAGAAGGGTTTGTAGCACCTGGAAATGAGAAAAAGGTGTGCAAACTAGTGAGGTCGTTGTATGGACTTAAGCAAGCTCCAAAACAATGGCATTTAAAATTTGATAGCACCATGTTATCAAATGGCTTTCGTATTAATGAGTGTGACAAATGTGTGTACGTGAAAAGTACACCGAAAGGGTTTGTCATATTATGTCTATACGTTGATGATATGCTCATTATGAGTAATGATCATGACTTACTCATTAGTACGAAACGCATGTTAAGTCGAAACTTCGACATGAAAGACTTGGGTGTTGCTGACGTGATTCTAGGAATCAAGATCAGTAGGACATCAAATGGTATATCTTTAACACAATCTCACTATGTAGAAAGTGCTAAAGAAGTTCAATGCCTTTGATGATCCACCTGCAAAGTCCCCTTTGGACATGAGTGTGCATTTGAGCAAAAACAGAGGTAGTCCTGTAGCTCAACAAGAATATGCTAGAGTTATCGGTAGCATAATGTACATTTCGAATTGTACGCGTCCCGATATAACATGTGCGGTGAATAAACTTAGTAGATTCACAAGCAATCCAAGCAATGAGCATTGGAATGCACTCAGGAGAGTCTTGAGGTACTTAAAGTATACTCTCGACTTTGGGCTACAGTACACTAGGTATCCTGCTGTACTTGAAGGGTACTGCGATGCTAATTGGATCTCAGACACTAAAGAGTCATTCTCCACTAGTGGATTTGTATTCACTATAGGAGGAGCGGTTGTGTCCTGGAGATCGACTAAGCAAACATGCATAGCCCGATCCACCATGGAATCAGAATTCATAGCTTTAGATATAGCTGGTGAAGAAGCAGAGTGGCTTCGAAATTTCCTCGAGGATATTCCATGTTGGGATAAACCCGTACCTACGATAATGGTACATTGCGACTGTCAAGCCGCAATTGGTAGGGCTTTAAGTGACATGTATAACGAAAAGTCTAGACACATTCGTCGTAGACATAATTCCGTGAGACAATTGATCTCAAGTGGTGTAATGTCAATAGACTATGTGAGGTCTAAGGACAATCTTGCGGATCCGTTAACTAAGAGTATAAATCGAGATCAATTGTCTAAACTGTCAGAAGGAATGGGTCTAAAATCCACAAAGTAAGCTAAAACAGTGGTAACCCAACCAAGTTGACTGGAGATCCCAAGATCTTGGTTCAATGGGAAAACTAAGCTGTAGAAGTTAGGGAATGCACTTGGTAACCCGACCATTCCTTATAGGACAGTACACCAAGTGAGAACCCGTGTGTGGTACAGGCTAAGTCTATACGACTTTTAATGAATCCTAAGTCCATGTGGGGGACGGAGTATTACGGGATACTCAAGAGGAGTTCACCTATGTAAGTGTGAGGTGAGAGGCCGCCTCAAATATCAGTGGATATTAAACACTTATGAATCCAAAGGGTGTCCATGGCCGAAACGGACAAAAACGTGAGAACAAGAAATGAGCGTAGAAATATTATTGTGTCAGTACTACTGTCTATGTACACACCAAGGCGGAATGGTTCAAGGCAGTGTGTCCACCAGGCTGCCGGTGTACTCGGTAATGCTTGACTATGGAAGGTTCAAAGCCACAAACTACCTATCCAAATGCAGTAATATTTTGTGTTTGAACTGGACTGTGAGTCTGCATGTCTATAGGTTCAATTTCCACTCATGTGGGGGATTGTTAGAGAAAATTGGTTGGTGGTATTATTTTATAATTAATTGGTATTAAAGTTTATTTGAGACTTTAATAGTTGACCAATTAATTCTTGGTGTTGAAATTAATTTCTCGGAAATTAATTGTCACAAGTGCGTTCTACTCTTGGAGTAGATGAGAATTGTGTATTCATACTCGCAAAACCGATTTTCGGTGAGTGAGAAATTGAATCGGAAAGTCGAAAGGTTCAACACCTAATTTGGGAATTAAATGAGTCATTTAATTCATCCCACATTGGATTTTTGGAATACTAATATACATGATATTAGTATGGGAATAATGAAGTATTTTTGGCCTTGGACTTGGACTTGGTCTTGGTCTTGGTTCTTGGCAATTGGACTTTGGGTGGACTTTGGGCCTTGGGCCCAGTGGGTATCTAATTTTTTGGAGAACAAAAATTAGGATATCAGGTCCACAAAGTTTGGGTCGATTCGGATCAGAGACCCACCCGGTTAGAAAAGTCAAACCGGACCATACTTCATGCACATAAAACACGTGTGCTAAATTCGTGGGACGTTACCAGCGTGATTTACGGAAACGCGTTCTGGGTCAACTCTTGCCACCAACGAAAACGCGTCCGCATTTAATGCCCACGCGGTTTTTCCTTCTGCATTGAGTGGAGGTTCGCCTATAAATAACGTCCTCATGCATTTGCCTGGCCACGCATTCAGAAATCTTCTCCTCTCTCTCTGTCTCTCTGCATATATAGTCTTAAGAGCCAGTCCAGTTCGAAGCGCTCGTTTTTTTCGCCGGAGCTCCAAGACCTGTGGTGCTACACTCTTGGAGACGTTGTGACGTTTTACCTTTGGGGACGAATTTCCGAGACCGAAGAGCACTACCGGGGAAATTTTGTCTTGCGGGAAGAGGGCTTCCTCGACTCGTCACCTTTGCTGCTTCTTTTCTTTATTTTTTTTTTCTCACTCTGTAATCTGTTATTCGAGTTGTATTTTCTTTTATTGTTGAATTATTATTTCCGCAGTCAAAACTATTTTCTAATTTTACAGAGGATTGGATCTGCAAGCAAGATGCATATGGATGTAAACAATATCAATTCATCTACATTCCCATTCAAGGAATTAGAGATAAACACGTTAGACTAAGTAGTGCTGCATTTTTTAAAATTCTTTTGAAGAACAATTAGCTCCTCTGTTATTTCTTTAGTTGAACAGAAATGTAGGATTCGAGTAAAGGGATATGTACTGAGAGGTTGCCTAGATTGAAATCAACTATTTGATAAAATGCATGAATGGACATGTGTTTAGGGGGAAGATTTGTGTATGTGTTTGAGACTTTCAATTAATCTACGACCTCATTGTAGGAATTAGATATAAACACGTTAAACAAATTGAAATTGAGAGAGACAATCGACATATGGAGATATCAAAAAGGGAAATCACTCAACCACAATTCTCCTTCTTCGCCGACTCTATCACCGTCCTCTATTAGTCGTTCGACGCAAACTAAGCCGATTTCAAACAATAAATTTGAAGAACTAGAATTGCAGTTAAGCCTAGGGGTGTAAGTGAGTTGAGCCGACCCGTGAGCTACTCGTGCTCGACTCGTAAAAAGATCGAAATCGACTCGAACCTAATTGAGTCGAGCTCGAGCTACTCGAGTAGTTCACGAGTTCGAATTCGAGCTTATAAATACTCAGCTCGCGAGGCTCGCGAGCCTAATCGAGCTTGCACAGTATTTACTATTTTGCCATTAATTTTATTTATTAATTATACTCCCTCCGCCCCTCATTAAACTTCATAGGTGAAGGGCACAAATTTTAAGAAAATTTTGCTTTATTAACTTTTTGACCAAATAAAGTGTTTAAAATCTGGTGGATTAACTTTATGTTTAAAGTTAATCACTTCCACCAGATACAAAAATCATTGTAGCAAAATATGAAGTACTGTTCATACAGAATTTTAAAAACTTAAAATAAACTGTTCATACATACATAAAATAATGTTCATATACATAAACATCCCGAAATACCATAATCTGCTTAAAATATATATCCAGTCCAAATACAATAAATTTTTCAAAATACATAACCCAAAAATAAAAATCTGTTCAAATACTCCTGCCTACATTCATGAAGAACGAGGTAAATCTGCTGCTAATTTTTTTAAAATTTTCAAAGTTCCCACCATTTTTTTTTTGTCAAATCAAGTGTCACATCAACACTTACTACACCAAGTTAAGTCAACTCTTCAGTTTCCTGCATGTTTAAACACAATAAATACCCCCATTAGTGTATTGAATGCAACATTCAATACATCTACACCAACCAACACAAAATGCCACCCACAAAAAAAATGACCTTAGTTGAGAAAAATCGACTTGCACAATTCCTCATTGCAAACTGCAAAAATGGGGTTGTGCTTAATGGAAAGATTAGGGAAGTAGCTGCCATGTTTGGGGTTTCAAGAAGGACAATGCATTACACATGGAAAGTTGCAAGAACACAAATGTCAGAAAGTCTTCCATTCCAAATAAAAAACAACAAGGTGGGGCAAATAAAGAGGAAGCATTTACTTTTTGATGTTGAAAGGTTCAAGGCCACTGCATTAAACAAAAGAGGCACATTAAGGAGTATTAGCAGGGAGTTGGGGGTAAGCAAAACACAAGTTGCCAGATGGATTGAGTCAGGGCTGATCAGGAAACATTCAAATGCAGTGAAACCAACTCTCACAGATAGTAACAAGGTAGACAGGATCAAGTTCAGTTTAAATGAATTGGTTCTTCATAGTTTTGCCAATACAATCAAATTTTCAGGCATGTTCCATGTAGTACACATAGATGAAAAATGGTCTACATGCCAAGAACAACTGAGGTTTATTACTTAGCAGAATGAGAGGAGGAACCCTATAGATCATGCAAGTCAAAAAGGTATATCCCCAATGTTGTGTCCATGTGTGTTGTAGCTAGGCCACAAAATACAACTGCTGGACAGCAGGCATTTGATGGGAAGATAGGCATTTGGTCATTCACAAAGCTAGAACCAACACAAAGAAACTCTAAGAACAGAGTGAGGGGGACATTGGTTACTAAACCAATTGATTCAATCACAAAAGAAGTCACAAAAACATGCCTATTGAATCAGGTATTTAAATGTCAGACTTATTGTCATCATACATTAACATGCTTATTGTTTGCATATATTTCACATTTCACATTTCATCATATAAGGACCAAAAGGGGTTGTCAGATTAAAAAATATCATCATACAGTATAAGGAAGCATAGTTAAGTCTCCATAATAAGTTGAATATGCCTATTGGTGACATTAACATGCTTTTTGTCAGACTTATTGTCATTATACAGTAACATGCTTATTGTTTGCATACATTTCACAATTCACATTTTATCATATAAGGACCAAAATGGACTGTCAGATTGAAAAATATCATCATACATTATAAGGAAGCATAGTTAAGTCGCCATAATAGGTTGAATAGGCTTATTGGTGACATTAACATGTTTTTTTAAAAAAAATCTTCAGGTTATACCAGCTATTAAGGCTAAATGGCCTCCTAATGCAAGCAAGAACATCATCATTCAACAAGACAATGCCAAACCACATATAAGCAACAATGATCCAGAATTTAGGGCAACTGCAATTCAGATGGATTTAACATCATACTTGCATGCCAACCCCCAAACTCACCAGATACAAATATTCTAGACTTGGACTTTTTTAGGGCAATTCAGTCACTACAAGTGGACACTGCTAGTTACACAATTGATGAATTGGTTACAAATGTGTTGCAGTCATTTGAGAGAATGACTGTAGTTACACTTAACAATGTTTTTCTTACTCTACAAAGTTGCCTAGTGGAAATCATGAAGACCATGGGACACAACAAATACAAAGTGTCACATATAAACAAAGAAAGGCTCATAAGGGAAGATAGACTGTCAATAAGCCTAGAAGTGGATGAAGATGTTGTAAGGGGTTGTATACAGTTCTTGATTGAAGCTGGAGAGGTGGATGGACTGACAAATGAAGTAGGAGGTTTAATGACAGGTCTAGGATATTGATGTTGGATTAAGCAACATAGATTTTTGCTCACTTTTTGAAGTTTAAAGCTTAAACACATTTAGATTTGTAAGTCTTTTTTACCAAATATGAGGTGTTTATGCTGTAAACAAACCTTTTGTGTACAAGATCAATCATATTAATAGATTGACAGTTTGTTTAACCCAACTTGCCCTCAGAATAATTTCATCACAGGGCAAAGAGAATCCTAAACTAGTTTGTTAACCTAGTGGTGACTCTAATGCATAAATACAAATGCATATGGTCTCCTAATCCAGGAACAATGCCTAGTGGTGACTCTAATGCATAAATACAAATGCATATGGTCTCCTAATCTAGGAACAATGCCTAGTTGAGTCTAATTTCACATGTTCAGACTCACAAGGTTCAAATATGGCATAGATATGACTGTCAACCAAGTAATTCCACATGTACAGACTCACAGGATTCAAATATGACTGGTAAGTACCAATTCCTGCATTAATTCCACATGTCAACCAAGTAATTCTTCATATAAGACTCATAAATATGACTGTCAACCAAGTAAATCATCATGTACAGACTCATAAGGGTTCAAAATTGCCATAAATTTGACTGTCAACCAAGTAAATGATCATGTATAGACTCATAAGGGTTCAAATTGGCATAAATATGACTGTCAACCATGGAAATCATCATGTACAGACTCATAAGGTTCAAAATATGGCATAAATTTGACTGTCAACCAAGTAAATGATCATGTATAGACTCATAGGGTTCAAAATTGGCATAAATATGACTGTCAACCAAGTAAATCATCATGTACAGACTCATAAGGGTTCAAATTGGCATAAATATGATTGTCAACCAAGTAAATGATCATGTATAGACTCATAAGGTTCAAAATTGGCATAAATATGTCTGTCAACCAAGTAAATCATCATGTACAGACTCATAAGGGTTCAAATTGGCATAAATATGACTGTCAACCATGGAAATCATCATGTACAGACTCATAAGGTTCAAAATATGGTATAAATTTGACTGTCAACCAAGTAAATGATCATGTATAGACTCATAGGGTTCAAAATTGGCATAAATATGACTGTCAACCAAGTAAATCATCATGTACAGACTCATAAGGGTTCAAATTGACATAAATATGACTGTCAACAAAGTAAATCATCATGTACAGACTCATAAGGGTTCAAATTGGCATAAATATGACTGTCAACCAAGTAAATCATCATGTACAGACTCATAAGGGTTCAAATTGGCATAAATATGACTGCCAACCAAGTAAATCATCATGTACAGACTCATAATAGTTCAAAATTGGCATAAATATGACTGTCAACCAAGTAAATCATCATGTACAGACTCATAAGGGTTCAAATTGGCATAAATATGATTGTCAACCAAGTAAATGATCATGTATATACTCATAAGGTTCAAAATTGGCATAAATATGACTGTCAACCAAGTAAATCATCATGTACAGACTCATAAGGGTTCAAATTGGCATAAATATGACTGTCAACCATGGAAATCCTCATGTACTAACTCATAAGGTTCAAAATATGGCATAAATTTGACTGTCAACCAAGTAAATGATCATGTATAGACTCATAGGGTTCAAAATTGACATAAATATGACTGTCAACCAAGTAAATGATCATGTACAGACTCATAAGGGCTCAAATTGGTATAAATATGAATGCCAACCAAGTAAATCATCATGTATAGACTTATAAGGTTCAAAATTGGCATAAATTTGAATGTCAACCAAGTAAATTATCATGTACAGACTCATAAGGGTTCAAATTGACATAAATATGACTGTCAACCAAGTAAATGATCATGTATAGACTCATAAGGTTCAAAATTGGCATAAATTTGACTATCAACCAAGTAATTTCACATTTACAGACTCACAGGTAGGGGTGGCAAAATGAGTCCGGCCCGATGGGCCGGCCCAGTTGGCCCTGGATTCAGGCTGGGCCTGAAAAAAGCTGTCCCGAAAAGAACCGGGCCGATTTGGCCCGGCCCAATAGGCCCGTCGGGCCGACCGGGCTCGGGCCGGGCTGGCCCGGTTCTTTTTTTTTAATTAAATTGCAAATAATGTTAAATATTTAATATTATTATTTGTTATTCACGGGCAGAAGGCAGAAATAGCCAAATAGGAATATAGGATAGCAGAATAAGAAATGAAATAAAAATCCTAACCCTTCCCTCTCTCAGCCCGTCAGCCGCCGCCCACGCCCTTGCCGTCGCCGTCCCACTCGGTGCCCTTGCCGCCGCCATCCCACACGGCCCCCTTGCCTCCGCCACGCCTTTTCGTGCACCAGCAGCAGGCACCCCGCACCAGCACGCCGTCCCACGCGGCGCTGTTCATACACCGCGCGCTACACGCCTCCGCCGCTGCTACACCCTGGTATTTTCAATTTATGCGACTCTTATACAGACTTTGCAATTTTGATGAATTGTGAACAGAGATGTTAATATTTTGTTAGAGTTGCGAACAGAGACTCTTATATATATTGCGAACAGAGATGTTAATATTTTGAACAGAGATGTTAATATTTTGATGAATTGTGAACAGAGACTCTTATATATATTGCGAACAGAGATGAATTGCGAACAGAGACTCTTATATATATGTTAGAGTTGCTGAATTCCTAATTATTTTGTTGATATATATGTTAATATTTGAGATGCACGTACACTGTGTTTGCATATTAGGTGTATTTGATCACTTGGGTTGTATTAATTGCGTCTTGTGTCGGTGTATGTGCAATGAACATTATCATTGTGAAATAAATAATGTTGTTGTAATTAATTATAAGTTATTTCCTGTTACATATTAGTATTTTAATATATGTGTATTTTTATGATGTAGTTGGAGATATGGATACTAACCAATCATTGGAGGATGATAATTTGGACTTGGAGATGTTGGAGGAAGATCCTCACATTATTAAGAGCACTCTCACTCTTAAGAGCACCACAGCAGCAACAGGTACTAATACCTCTTTCGGTGCTACTAGGACTAAGTCTAAGAATACGAATGATGTTGTTGATGATGATGGGCCTGAGTTTAAGAAACCTAAGGCTAATGCGTCTGAAGTGTGGTTGCATTTTGATAAGGTTGGTCTAAAAGATGGAGTAGAAAAATGCAAGTGTAAATCTTGTGGGAACTTTTATATTTGCAAAGTTTCCTCAGGCACTGCTCATTTAAGACGTCATTTTGTCAAGTGTTTTAAGACTCCAAAATTTCATGATATGGGTGCTTTGTTAGATAGTCAAGCTACACTTTTGAAGAAATGGAAATTTGATGAAAAGGCTTATAGGGTTGCACTGGCTAAATGTATTATCATGCATGATCTTCCATTTAGTTATGCTGAGTATGAGGGAGTTCGTTCTGTCAATAAAATATTAAACCCTGAGTTCGCACCTGTTAGTAGAAACACTGCAAAGATTGATGTTACAAAAATATATTTGGTTGAAAAGGCTAAGCTTAAGGGCGTGTTAGCAAATATTCCTGGTCGAATTTGTTTAACTTCTGATGCATGGACTACTTTGACTACACAAGGTTATATGACTGTAACTGCACATTTTGTTGATGAAAATTGGGCTTTGAACTCTAAGTTGCTTGCATTTTGTGAGTTGGATAGTCCACATACTGGGGAGGAGTTATCAGGACATCTACTTAGAGTGCTTGAGGATTGAGGGATTTTTTCTAAAATATTTTCTCTCACATTGGACAATGCTTCTTCAAATGATAAAATGCAAAAGTTGGTAAAAGAAAGACTAAACGTGAAGAAGAGCTTGTTATGTAAAGGTGAGTTTTTTCATGTGAGGTGTTGTGCACATATTTTAAATCTCATTGTGCAAGATGGTATAAAAGACACATCAAAGTTTGTGGGTAGAATTAGAGAAAGTGTCAAGTATGTGAAGAGTTCGGATGGGAGGTTGAAATTATTTAAGAAATGCATTGCAGAATGTAAATTGGGTGATGTTGGTGGTGGTTTCTTGAGGTTAGATGTGTCAACTAGATGGAATGCTACATATTTGATGCTTGAAAGTGCTATCAAATATCGTTCGGCATTTCATTCTATGTACTATTATGATAAAAATTTCAAAGATTGTCCAACTGATGGGGAATGGGATATAGGGGAGAAAATGCGTTTATTCTTGGCTCCATTTTATAATATCACTAACGTGATGTCTGGATCATATTATCCTACCTCCAATTTGTATTTCACGCATATTTCTAACATTCAAATGAAATTGAAAGAGGGTTTGACTAGTGAGGATTCAGTGATAAAAGAAATGGCCTCAAGGATTTTTTTTTTTATCGGTAAAAATTCATTAATTCGTCAAAATGTATATTATACAAAGGTATGAGAATTACCAAGTACTTATTTTGACGACTACATAACCACAAGACAGTTACTATCCAAGAGCTATTCTGGGATTAACCAGCCAATCATTGAAATTGAGATCACAAAGCTTTCTCTCCTTGCAAACAATCCAACTCCAAGTTCTGAACTTCACCTCTTCCACCACCTTCTTCCCCGAAAACTCCTCGTTGTTGAATATTTTGTTGTTCCTCCCTTTCCATATCAACCAAATAATGCACTCCCATACACATATAGCCACCTTTTTCCCTCTATTCCCATTGAGAAGATTACTAAAATGTAGTAAATTCAACAATGGTTTCGAAGAAAAAACTGACTCAACTCCCATCCATCTCACCACCTCCATCCACACCAAATAGGAAAATTTACATTCAAACAATACATGCTTAATTGATTCCGGTGTCTCCTCACAAAAGGCACAGTTGATATCATCATTTTGGTGTATCACTCCTTTCTTCCTTAGTTCTTCTCTCGTGGGTAATCTCCTCCAAAGAGTTCTCCAAGCGTGTATAGAAATGGCCTCAAGGATGATGCTGAAATTTGAGAAGTATTGGGAATCATGTTATCTTGTTCTTGCATTTGGAAGTGTTTTTGATCCAGCATCAAAGTTTCACTACGTGAACTTTGTCTATAAGAAGCTTTACCCAAATTCATGTGAAGAAAGAGTGAATAAGATAAAAGAGGCTATGCGTAGGCTTTATAGTGAGTATGAACAAAGTGGGGTTGCTTCTAGTTCTAGCTCATCAAAGGTTTTCTCATCTCATTCTTACTCACATCCAGCTGGCATTGAAGACCCAGATGACCCCATAACCCGTGTAAGTTTAAGTTATACAATTTATATTTATTGACCGTGTTTGTTATTTTAAATACATTTAATCTAGTTTGCATGTTTATATGTTTGTATAATTTTAGGAGTATAAACAACAGATGCGTCGAATCACTTCAGCCGAAGGCAGGTCTCAACTTGAGAGATACTTGGAAGAAGATACAGTTGATGTGAGAGCTACAGATGTACTTGATTGGTGGAGAATTAACAAAAATCGATTCTCTACACTTGCTATCATGGCTTGCGATGTTCTGAGCATTCCAATTACTATTGTTGCTTCAGAGTCTTCATTTAGCATCGGTGGTCGAATCTTGAACAAGTATAGAAGTTGTTTGCTTCCACAAAATTTGCAAGCTCTCATTTGCACTCGTAATTGGTTACATGGTTTCAAAGAAGTTACATCTTCAGGTAATAATAATTATTAAAAAAAATATTTTTCTTAATTGTTTGATTTTTATCTCACATTTTTTTTATACTATGATATACAGATATACCGGAATTTGAGGAGATGCCATTACAAGAAGAAAAAGATTCTACTGTTCAATCAGATGAAGTGTGATTCATGATGTTGTTTATTTTAAAACTTTGTTTATTTCGAAGTTTCTATCTTTGCGAATTTTTATCATGAATTGTTATTTGTTTTGGATTACTATTTGGACTTTTTTAACATTATGTATTGTTGCTTGAACTTAAATTTAATTGTCATTCGTGAATCTTTAAATTAATATTGAATATAAATTATATAAATTGCAAATTTTAATTTTTTTTAAATGGGCTGTTTTGGCCCGGTGCCCCTGTGGCCCGCCTAGGGCCAGGCTGGGCCTCTATTTTAGAGGCCCGGTTGGTACCGGGCCCGGCCCGGCCCTGCCCGTGAAAAGAGGGCAGCCCGGTGGGCCAGTGCCGGGCCAGCCCGGCCCTTTTGCCAGCCCTACTCACAGGGTTCAAAATTGGCATAAATTTGACTATCAACCAAGTAATTTCACATTTACAGACTCATAGGGTTCAAATATGGCATAAATTTGACTATCAACCAAGTAATTTCACATTTACAGACTCACAGGTTTCAAATATGGCAAAAATTTGACTATCAACCAAGTAATTTCACATTTACAAACTCACATGGTTCAAATATGGCATAAATTTGACTATCAACCAAGTAATTTTCCATTTATAGACTCACAGGGTTCAAATATGGCATACATTTTTTGACTCATATTAACAGAAATATACAAACTAGGGTTTACAAGAATATACCTCAGCCCTGGGACAGTATATTTGAACCATAGATCGGACAAATGCCTTAAAATCCTCACTTTTTTCTTCAGGTCCTTCATACAAAGGGTCATAGTAAGGCATCTGGAAGTCAGAACCGGTCACATCTAGCCAAATAATTTTGGATGGTGGGGCATCGAACGAAGGCATCTCAGAGGGATCGGGAAAAACAAGTTTGGACTTCTTATAACATGGCAAATCGAACATGCAGGTATCAGATCAGACATCATCGACCATCGGAGCTTCAGATCAGACATCATCGACCATCGGAGCCTCAGATCAAAGATCATCGACTATTGGGGGCTCTGATTCGGCTTGAGAGTGGATCAAATCGAAGATGGAAGCCTCGTAATCGAACAAGGGGCCCTCGAACATGGTGGGTGGCTCATAATCGGCCTCCGACATCATGGGAGGCCCAGAGTTGGCCTCAGAAATAAGCAAATCGAACATGGTGACATTTTTTCACCGGCTCAGAATTGCCAAAGGAGAAATCAGGCATAAAGCTTTCCGGGACGACGGTGTAGTCATCGTCGGAGTCGGTATCCGCCACTACCATAGACTCCAGCTCCGACAAATCGGAGGGTATAGAGTAGGTGGACATAGGGTTGTGTACGAGAGAGAGAGGGAGATGAACTGGATAGAGAGAGGAAGGATAGTAGCGGCTAGGGTTTGAGTACGAGAGAGAGAGGGAGATGAACTGGCAGTAGCGCTAGGGTTTTGGTATGAGAGAGAGGGAGATGAACAGATAGGGAGAGGGAGATAGAGTAGAAGGATCCAGAATACACTCGTGTATTTTGGATCATATGGTGGATAATGAGTGTATATAGATATAATGTGTATTGGGTTGGGTTGAGTTGGGTAATTAAATTGAGTATGTATTGGGTTGAGTTGGGTATTAATTGGAGTATGTATTTGGGTTGGGTTTGGGTATTAATTGGAGTATGTATTGAGTATTTAATTTGGGTTTAAATGATGGATTAAGTGGGGATAAGTGGGTCACCCACAATGGCATATTTGAAATTAAGAAGCTAGTTAGATGTTAAAAAAAATTCTTTTTTGGAGTGTGAAATTTATTGTGGGACGACCCGGATAGGAAAGTGTGAAGTTTAATAGGGGACGGAGAGAGTATTATATATAGTAATATTTTTAAATATAAAAGAAAATATATACAAATGGTACACTTACGTTCTTATAACTTCCAAAAGCTGAATTAAAATCACGTCTCACGACCCACAAAATAATTATTATTATATTTTTGGAATATTTGTCCATTTGACAATGTATTCAACTTTTTGAATTTTAATGAATATTATTGTATTTGTGAACTTTGAGTTGTTTAAATTTTCAAGTGTAGTTGATATGCAAGATTTAGACAAAAAAATGGACTAAAATACGTTTTACACTTTATTTTTTGTAAAATAGTAAAGTTATCGAGTCGAGTGGGGTCGAACTCGAGTTTATCGAGTTTTTGGACGAGTTGAGCTCGAGCTAAAAAAATTAAGCTCGACCGAGTTTGAGTCGAGTTCGAGCTCAACACTACTCGGCTAGACTCTACCAGAAGTGGGCGGCAACCGCCTTGAATTGGTCGTACCTGTTGCTAATACTGTTGATGTTGGAATTTAGGTTAGCTTTGTTGTGGAGCTTTTTGATTGCGCAGAATTCTATGTTCTCTTGACTTACTTAGATGTGTTAAAGATGGACGAAACACTAAAGTATGAATGAGATCATATTACACTAAGATCTAATGAAGCATAGCAGTTACGTATAACCTTCCAGTAGGTTGGAAATGGTTGTAGGAACCCAAATGATACTCTTGGTTTGTGTTTCAAAGTGTTGAATTTTTAGGAATGCTTGGAATTTTGGATATTAATTTGCTCTTTATACTTGTGAATTAGTTGATTAATTATATTATTTGATTTGATGTTATTATGTAACTTTTCGGTTAAAACTTTATAGCGTTTTAATTATATTCAGTGTAACTTTTTAGTTAATATTAGTGTAACTTTTCAGTTATAGTTATATCTAGTGTAAAGTTTTACTTGTATCTAGTATAACTTTTCAGTTAAAACTAGTATAGTGTTTCAGTTAAAATTTGTGTAACCTTTTAATTATATCTTGTGTTACGTTTCAATTATATCTATTGTAATTTTTCAATTAAATCTTATGTAATGTTTCAATTATATTTAGTGTAATGTTTTATTTAAAGCTAGTGTAACTTTTTAATTATATTATATGTAATTTTTTAGTTAAAACTTGTATAACGTTTCAATTATATTTAGTGTAATGTTTCAGTTAAAGCTAGTGTAACTTTTTAGTTAAAACTAGTGTAACATTTCATTTATATCTTGTATAACTTTTTAATTAAAACTAGTGTAATGTTTCACTTATATCTAGTGCAAATTTATAGCTTAATTGAGTATAATATTTAATTAAAGTTAGTACTCTAATTTTTCAGTTAAAAGTAATGTAACATTTCAGTTATATCTAATGTAACTTTTTAGTTAAAATTTGTGTAACGTTTCACTTATATCTAGTGTAACTTTTTAGTTAAAGTTAGTGTAACTTTTTAATCATATCTATTGTAACATTTCACTTAAAATTTGTATAATTTTGTTTAGAGTAATTCTAGTGTGCACTTGGGTGCATATTATGCACTTGAATTTAAAAAAAAAAAAATATTAAGCAAAAATCAGCAATACCCCAAGAAGTAATTAGTAATATCCCAAGAAGACATCAGTAATACCCCAAATGCAAAAAAATATACAGTTCAGTATGTTTGTGTGTATTTTGAAAAAAAAAAAAATTGAAGTCAAAATTGAGTTTAAAATTCAAGTGCGTGCATGCTATGCACTTGGATGCACCCTAGAATTTGTCATTTATTTAATTAAAACTAGTGTTACATTACAATTATATTAAGTGTAACTTTTTTAGTTTAAACTTCATGTGAAAAAAGAAAAAGAATGTCGATATATAATGATAAAAATAAAAAACAAAAACAAGGAAAAAAGAATAAAGTAATAAGCAAAAAACAAAATTTACCGCACTAAATGGAATTGAACACGTGACCTTCTATTACAAGATCTAAAATTTTATCCACTAGTATGAGAGCAATGTCCGCGACCTGTAAAACATATTATAACAAGTGCTAAACCCGCGATTATCGCGGAGCTGTACATAAAATTTATGGTAAAGTTATTAATCAATTTATTTTTAAGTTTTATAAATATTGTTACTATTATTATTTTATTTATTCGATATTTTTACTGTATTTTTAGAAATGTTAGTGAATAATAAATAATTATATTCCAAGGACAATAAACTATAAATTTATGACATTTATTATTAACCAAATGTTTAGAAAACAACGCTTACAAATTGCGGAAAATCTCCCTATAAACAACATTTGTTGCGTAGTTGGAAGGATTTCCTTTAAAATCAAGTGACAAAATCTTCAATTCTCTACTCGATCTACTCTGGATACTGCAACATAAAGTTGACCATGAGCGAAAATAGATTTGAGAAGATACATTACAACAGTAGAAAGCGATTGTCATTGACTTTTATCTATTGTCATAGGAAAACACAGTATAATTGGAAATTGTCCATTGTAAAATTCACCGGCATTGTAGGATCAGGATTTGTCAATGTCATTCTTGGGATGAAGACTTTATTTTCAATATCCTTTCTGGATATTATTTCAGCCTATGGAATGTAGTTGCCAAGTTTGGTGACGATCAATCTTGTTCTATTGCACAAAACTGATTTGTTATCAATATTTCTTAGTAACACTATAGACACTCCTTCTTTCAAGATTAGACGGTGATTTGGCATTCCGGAACACCTAATAGAATTTAAAATTTTAACTGTAATCATATGTCCATTACATCCTTCTCGAAATTCAGAGGCACAAACACTGTCCGGAAATTATATATATGATATAGTATCACCCCGATTCATATATATAATTGTATCATTTATAGACTCCACGTCTCGATGAGTAGGTGCAAGTATTGCTCTATCCTCAAGGTATTTATGTGTCCTTAAATTATCAATCAATGATGGATAAATACTTTCGATTATAGATGCAACTGGATCGACGACACCATAAATTAAATTATCTTTCGGAATCTCAATCTCAGTGACACCATCTTGGCTATTTCCAATTTTTCCATCACCAACTTCCAAAATCCACCTCGAGAAATTAACAATATCATCATCATTTGAGAACGTATTGGGATCAGAACTTTGTAATCTCATGTTCTTCGTCAATCTTAAAACCTTAAAATTGAAAACAAATGAGATGTATTTACTTTTTCAATAATTATTTCTTTAAAAAATATTATTATTTAATAAAAGATGCATAAAATACCTTGCAATGATCCCACAAATATGAAGCATCGATAATTGAGTGCACAATATCCTCTCGACTTTCTTTTTGTATAACAGGAAGTATCTGTCTGAAATCTCCTCCAAGCACAATGATTTTACCACCAAAAGACATATCGTTCATGGTTCCATCTGGAGATCTAACAATATCCCTCATGCTTCTATCCAAAGCTTCAAAGCTAAAACTGTTAATCATTGGTGCCTCATCCCATATAATAACTTTTGTCTTCAATAATAGTTTGGACAATGTGTCCCCGACTTTATGTTACACGTGGAGGTCTCATCAATATTAAACAGTATAATAAATCTTGAATGAGCAGTACGTCCACCAGGCAGAAGTAGAGATGTTATTCTACTTGATGCAACATTAAGAACAATATTGTCTTCCAAACGTATTGCTGCGGAGATCATTCTCCAAATGAATGTCTTTCCAGTTCCACCATATCCGTATAAAAAGAAGACGCTTCCTTCTTGCAACCAAACAACTTTAAGTATTTCACTAACCACAAGTTTTTGTTCTTGCATTAGAGTTAAACTTGATTTGTCATATTCTTCTCCTTGTTCAGACCGATCATAATTCAATTCTTGACGAATGAGTTTATTTACTAAATCATTCTCAAACTTAAAATATGGTACTGACATTGATGCAAATCTACTCAAAGTGGATACATTCATCTGCAACAGCTTCTCAATTTCAATTAAAGCCAAGTTTTTGAACTCTTCACTGTTAAGCTGTAAATCTAAAAAAATAGAAAAAAATATAATTGTAAAATATTTTTACAATTTAAATCAATTTTTTTAAATAATGTTATACCTGGAATATTCAATGTTCGTCTTTTTTTTTCTAGAGTATATCATCCTTCATACACTCTCACGTCTTTTCGAATACGATTTCTGGAGAGTTCATTGATGATGACATGAGAAGAATAGTGAATAAATTCCTTAAGTAATGAGCGCTTGCCCAATAACTTGTCTCTGCTATCCCATCAATGTACTCACGATCATCATCCAGCAATCCTATCGAATAACAAACATCCTTAAAGGAATCATAGATAGTATCACCAATGATTTTGTAACATCTCATAAGATGTTGATCCCTTAATGTAAGGCAGTAAGAGATACAATTGATACTCTTCACCAGCTCCCGATGGAACAATGTATAATCTTCCCAAAGGAAATCTATTGCTTTTCTTTTTTCCCACTGATATTTTTTTCTATCCTAAACATACATCTCTGGAAATTCCACATAAGTCTGTTTCTTTGCATCCTCATAATTATTTTTATTTTTATCCATCCACGCCAAGAACAATTGATTTACTTGATGATGGTCTTTCGAATACATCATCAGTGTAATCTTCAACTCGAAAAATAACTCTCTGTTGATAAGGAAGATGGAAATTCAATCTCATAAACGGTGAAAACCTATAATGTATATTGTACTGAGAAGTTCTCCAAACTTCCCCACACAGAGATATGTACTTGCATTTTACGAAATTTTCCACTTCGTCTTTTGATTTTGATTCATCTTTAGTGGCCACTTCCTTCTCCACAGTAGTAGTAACCCTATCAGCTCCTTTATTGATATACTTGAACAAATACTTGATGGATTTATACCTATTGCACCACTCAACATTTATATGACGTTAATACCTTCGTAGCTGTATTGGACTGTAAGGAACCACAAAACGGTTATCCAAATGAACAATGTCCTTTTCAACAATGACCCATGTATTTCTTTTTCGGTACAATGGAAAACTTTCGTTATCAACAGATGTAATCTTATTATAACTCTTGGGAAAGTTCTTTGAACAAGTGTTGTTGACCATGCAAGGTAAATTTCATCTTTTTTTCAATCCATATGGTTTGAGAATCATGTAATCACTTACCAAATCATACAATAATGAACCATCATCTTTATCTAGTTTTTATGCAGATATGATACATTTAACACCTTGCAGGTTTAGAATTTTATTTTCACGGTTCAAAAAATAGAAGACTATGAGCATGCGACAATCCCCACTCTTTAAATTCCACAAAATATTTAAGTAAGGTTATATATTAAAATAATTCAATATAAATGTCAAGTTATTTTTATAAATAAACGACAAATAATATGGAACTAAAAATTTAAAAAATGTAAGAAGATAAACTTAAATGCATCAATTTTTCCATATATTTGAAGTTCCTTAAAATCCTGCACAATACGATCAAGTTTCATCTTAAACATTCTGCAGAGAATATCTGGCTTATCAACAGATTCAGTAAAAATAACTAATACTCTTTAGTAAAACTAACTAATATCCTCAGTGAAAACAACTAAATACCCTTTAAATGATTAATGTATGAACTATTTTCACTTTATACTTTGTCAATATATATATATATTTAATTAAAAGATATGAACCAATGTTTTGATTCTTCTTCTTGTTAGTTATTCGTCCAATGGATATTTTCTAAATTTAATGTGCTAAATACACTATAATAAATCATATTTTGTATTAATTGCATTCACACTAAAATTTAAATTAATCTTAATGAAGATTAATTTCTAAATTAATATCAATTTATAAAATAAGCAATCATAAATTGTAATCAATAAAGTAATCATATGATGCATTTCAATAAGAATATATACAAATTTTTGAAGCATATTCAACATATAAATCTTAATCAAATATGTAGTCATATTTTAAGAGATATATTATTATTATTATTATTATTATTCAATTATTTACATTACCATGCATAAAAAATATTGTATACTTGATTAAGTTAAGAGATATTCAGGACAATAATATTTATTAACTCTATAAAATATGCAAACATAGCTATATTCTTGGGTTGATTGTAGTCACATAAAAAAAAAAAAAAGATATACTCGTACACATATTAAATACATCCATCCAAAAATTAAGAAATGTGGGATACACATGTATATATATTAAGTATTAGACCATGTCAAAATACATTTTGAATTTCTTTAATTAATAATATCTTAAGTTTATATGTGAAAATAATTAATCAAATATATATATATATACACACATTTCTATTTTTAAAGAGTGAATAAAATTATGTTAACATGACTAAGATATATTATTACTAAGGAACTGAAGATACACACGTACAATCTTTCTAAAGAAGGTCATGTCAAACATTATTTTGAAAACGTAATTTAAACATATTTCAACTTTCACCTTAGATAATTATCAATACAATTTATTATTATATGGTTGTTATATGTGTCATTATATATCACAAAGATTTTAAATATCAAACTAAGATTAATAAATAATAAAATTATATCATTACATATTAAAGTAAAATAGTATAAGATACCCATCATTCAAAAATCAAGGAATGTGGGATACACATGTACACATATAAAATATTAGATCATGTCAATTTTTTTTTTTGAAAATTGTCAATTAAATTATATTAAATAAATCTAAAAAATAAATATTTCAATATTTTTTGAAAACGATTCATTCAAATCGAAAAAATAAATATTTTAATTTTTTTTTTGAAAAAGATTCATTCAAATTATGTCAATACATGTAAGATATACTATTCCTAAGTTTTAGGTAACAAAAATACTCATACAATAATACTAAAAAGACCATTCAAACATTATTGTCTAGAATATATTTTATAGTATAAGACAAACCAAGTTAGAAAAAGTGATATGATTATAATAAAATGTGACAATGATTTTAAAGAAAAGTGATAAGTCATTTTTAACAAAAATATTGTCACTTTTTTTTAATAAGGGATAGGATTTCATTAATAAGGGACATAATTCAAATAAAAAATGGGTCAATCACATGACAATTACTCTTATCAATTTTGCTTAAGTTTAGCAAAAATAGTCAATGTTAAAGTGTATATATCCTATGTATAAAGGACAACTATTAACATACACCATAGTTTATGCTAATTAGTATTTAAATTTTTCAATAGTTTAATTTTGTAAAACTGAAACCCTCCTCCACACGATAACTAATGAAATTATATGTTGAAGAAAGAAGCTAAATTTACGGGAATTAATTGATCAAATATAAAACATTATCCAAAGATAGATTAATTAATGAATTAATAGTACAAATGCAAAAAGTCAATTCATTAATTTCAATTTTGCAAAAATCATGAGTACACATAACAAAAAAACATTAAATTTAGAAAGAAAAAAAATCAAAGTATGTCATATTCTTTATATTCAGTATACTCAAAATAAAATAAATTCTACTAATTTTTTGTTCAACTTACAAAGTAAAGTACAATTTTTTTAAATTCATATTAATTTAATATAATATTAAATTAGATACATTACCAATCATATCTATTGTTAAAATAATTAATTAGATATTTATGGCATAAATTGCAAAATTTATTAAAAACTAACATTAAAGGTTTACCATAAAAATTAAATTGAATATATTAGACCTAAAAATAGTATAAATTGTTTTACATTGATTTATAAATAAAAATCAAAATAGGCCATAATTTTATAAGTCAGTATACTCAATATTAATAGACTCTTCCAATTTTTTGGAATATATATAAAGAAAGTACGTTTTTAAAAGAAAACTCATATTAAATAATATGAAATACAAATTATGCAAAAATTATTATGATAGTTTGGAATATATTTAAAAAGGAAATTTTTTTAAAAAACTAATAATATAAAGTACAACTCATGCAAAATTAGTCTTTATATATATTTATATTTTGTGATAATTAAAATCTAGATGCAACTCAATTAAATAAATGACACACTGAATAATTACCATATTCTGAAAGTCAATATACCATATGCATAAATGATATTTTTATGTATATACGGAAGTAATTGATTTGATTTATATAAAGTCAATTTAATAATAAAAAAAGAAATTGTCTTCATTACCAAAATAAATAATTGTGTAAAATAGTCAAATTTTCTAAAAAAAAAAAAAACTTTGAAAATATATGACTTAAATTATTATTATAAAAAATGAGTCAATTTTTTCTTAATATAATTAGTCTATATTTAATTATTCATAAGAATGATATTAACAAAATATAAGTTAAGATTAATTAAAACACATGTTGGGCATGTATATATATGATTTATTTGTGATTCTTAATTGTTGGAGATAATATGCACTCTATTTAAACACCAAAATTAAACACTCATTATAATCAAATTGAGTGATTATGGCAAGACTAATTCAATAAAAAAATATGTCATTACGGATTGATATTAAATAAATTGTCAATTAGTGGTGGTGATGATGATATTTGGTCAAACATAAAATAACTGAACTTTAGATGCTTTGATATGAAAAATTTGACTTTTATTGTCATCATCAATATTATTCCTTTTACTTTATTAAATTGAATTAGTTTGAGTTTTAAATTTAGACTCATTCAAATTAAATTAGTATTAATATAGAAGTTATTATTTATAGAAATGAAAACAAATATATAAATTATTATTTATATATTCATAATTAATATACATTAAATTTTAAATAATACATTAACATAGAATTGTAATTAAACCTAGAAAATTTTATTTATAAAATTGTAATTAATACATTGAATTGTAATTAATACATTACAATATTGGAAAATAATATACATTGATAATATTATAGGAAAATACAATTTTTAATATATAATCAACTATTCTTCATCTTCACATTAAAATTGATCTTCCGCTCATCTTCATTATTGATCTTCAATCCTAAAGAAAATAATCAAAATCATTCACACAATGATAATGAATTTCATATGATCAAAATATAATTAAAAAATAATTAATAAAAATATAAAGAAACAACATAATTAGAATTCACAATAAAAAAAATTTTGTTAAAATATAGTAAATACCTTGATATGTATAGATTTATATCCTGTCAAATCACAAAAAATGATATTAAAGAAAGAATCATTAGTAAAAGAGATTAAATAAAAAAAATATGGATTAAATTCATCCAATAAAATGATAAAAAACATAAAATAAACATAAATACTTTGACAACTATAGATTTGTATCTTGCAAAAAAGAAATTTGAAGATTCTCACGAAAGATGAGTTGATGAAATTTACAATACCTTGAGATGTATATATTCACATCCTTCAAAAGGAAAATATAAATAATATTTTGAGATGTATAGATTCACCGAAAAATAAAAAGATTTAGACTAAAGAGAACCAATGGAAAATTCATTAGAAAATCGAACGAATTCATAAGAATAACGAACGAATTCATTTGCCAAGAATCGAACCATTTTTTTCTTGGAAGAATTTCAAATTCATTTGCCAAGAATCTAATGAATTTTTTCTTGGAAGAAGTTTGAATTATGAAAGAGAGAGATGAACGGTTTTTTAGGAGAGATTATTGGAATTGATTTTTGGTTGTGTGGTGAGATGATATATATATAGAGAGTATTGTGATAGAATCAACGGTTAAGATTATATTAGAGATTAACTTTGAATGACTGAGAATAGTTTTTAAAGTCAATGAATTGGTTGGGCTTAAAAAACTGTCTATATAGGATATTAAGATATGGATTGAATTTAGCCCTGTAACATGGTGTAATTGGTGACCCACATTTTATACAAATATAGTATAAATATTTACCATGTTAATTATAGTTTATAATAAATATAGTATAAATATTAATCATTGTTTAGGGAATCGTCACTCAATTTTCAGTTTTGGGAGTACTAGCAATATTACATATAAAACTTACCATAATGTACTAAAAATTGTTCAAAATTAATGCTTATTAAAATTATACGATGTTTTAGAAACATTAATAGGCTATATATGTCTTCATCCTCACCACATTTCATTAATTCTTTAGTGTAAACAAGGAAAAGGAAACTCCCTCGCACCCGCATTTATTAATTATTAGTAATACTTGAGATATAAAAAAAATTAAGATTTAAAACAGGTTGAATTTTTTATTATAAGATTGAATAGATGAAAAGAAACTGGCATAGAATACATTCAGCAATAGCATCGTTCCCACAAATACTTTATTCAAAATCTTTGTTCCACTGGAAATAGCATACATCTACATTAAATGAAAAGATTGAAGAAATTCAAGGGCATACCAAAATATTTGAAACTCAGCCAAAAGATACCACCATCACAGGTGAAAAGAATGCAATCTGGTTTTACATTCGGAAAATTCAACTAAGCCCTCGGGAAAGATCAAACACCTCCCAAAAGCTAGATGAACAATCAATGTCTGAAGAAACATATCGACACAACAGCCAAAGACAAAAATTTCAGGACTCGAACCCTCCAAAAATTAATTTAAAAAATGATACAGGCATCAATACTACCTACCCAAACATGACGTACAATGCATCATAATATCTATGCACTTTTTACCTCCTGCTAAACCAGACAGAAGGATTTTCAAAACATTTTTGACACGAAAAGACTCTCATTTGTATGTAGTAAATGGTACAACTGTTGTACACCAACAAACTAGAATTTGGCACCTTCTGATGTAGAAGAACCAATCCCACCAGATGACAAATTACCAAAACTGTCCCCGTAATAAACCATGTTGAGGAACCCGATACCTTAATTCAGAAGGTATTTTGGGAAACTGCTGCAAGGGCTCCGACCCCAACGACCATATACAAATGTCGACCACAAAAGTACACTCGAGCAAAGAATTCAGAGGACCTAATCACGAAGCAACTGCAGTAGCTTCTGTGGTTTTCTCCAGTTTTTTCTTTTCAATCTCCACTCGTCTTTGTTCCGCATGTTGAGCAACGCCGTTGGCGAGCGCTTGATAGCGAAAATCGAGGGTCTGTGTGAGGTTCTGAAACCTCAACAGATCCGATGCTTGCAGAGCTACAAGCAAAATGCCAACGTAATAGACATTATAGGCATATAAGCATCACATTGAAAAACTAAAAGTCAAAGAAATAAAAATAGCAAAGCATAAAATAAGTGTTCTCACTATAAAATATCACACTCTTGTTCATGTATTAACACATTTAGATCAATCAGTACGTACGAAATGCGTATAGACTTTACCTTTAATGGTGTCCACAAAGAAAATAAAAGGATCAACATCATCAATGGGTGATTGCAAATCTTCATCGTCACTGAAATCATCATCAGAGTCTTCGTCATCAAAATCAGTGGAGCGGAAAGCCTTGGCCTGCATCCCATATGTGAGGTCATGTATTTGTTCATAAATGCAACTTATGCAAGCAGCAACATATGTAAGGTTTTGAAAAGGTAAACCCACACCATATGGTAATATTGGTATGCAGAGGAATATATTTTAACATGAAGCAACCTAGCATTATAAATCACTGATAACCAGTAAGCAAATTGTAATCCTTTAATCCTACTTTAGTCCAAGTTTTATGTTATGAGTTCTGAAGCATGATGAAGTTGATTTTGAATAGATATTTGTAAACAGAACTGTGAGAGATACAATTGCGAGCCTAAAGTCCTATATGTATTTAGTCAATCATGCAATATTTCTTACAGCCAGGGATAATGTAATGCCATAAGAGCAATGCTAGAACTTTCAACATCTTACTCAAAAAATTAAAAAGTTACCCACCCTAGCAGCCAATTTTTGCAGTTTAAGGCTGTCAGCTTCATCTCCATCCTCAGTCTCAACCCCCATGTCCTTGTCAGACTCATCACCATCATCCTCATCATCAGTTTGATCATTGGCCATATCATCGTCATCTTCTTCTTCTTCGCCCTCTTCCTCCTCCTTTTGAGCCTCTGTTCAAACTGATAAAAGTAAAGGCATACCCCAACACAAAAGGGAAATAATAAAAATATAAAGCAATAACTGGTGAAGCATAGAGGGCATCATGAATATCTTCACAGATATATCTAAAAGGAGCTGCAAGTAAAGGCATTAAAGGAACAACCTGCTACTTGATCCTTATAGGCAACAAGCAAATCAAGAGCGGACTTGAAGACACGCTCCAATGCTTCTCCTGGCAGCTGACCAGCAGGGAGAGGAAGCAACGACGTCAAACCTAAACAGCATACCTTCTTATCATGCTCCCTGCAAACACACAGATATAGCTCGCATTTGAGCACGGGAGAGTAAAATACAGTATTATCAACCAAGAAGTTATATGATTACCTTTTAAAATTAGCACGTGCACCATTTTTTCTAGTTTGTTGCAACATCTGGAACCAAAGGTTGAACACTTCTGTGGCAACATTGAGTTTTTGAAGTATGTTGAGTGTCAATGATGCATTATAGTACAGAGCATCAGCCACCTGACAAAAGCCATTGCTTATTATCATCGTTCCAAAGTAAAAGAGCACAAGGAGATGCATAGCCACATATCATACATAAAAGTATCTAAGTTAAGTTCTCCAATTTAAATGCAAGATGCTACATCTATTCCATTATTAATGAAATAAGAACCAAACCAGACAACATGCATGGAAATAACCCTGACAACTTCATTCCCCAAATAATATAAAGCAATGGCTCAAGAATATTGCATTCATAAATGAAGGCACATAAACTTTTGTTGTCAGCATAAATAAAAGATCTAAAAACTAGCTGAAAAATGAACAGAGCTGTGAAAAAAAATAAAAAACCTCAATTATATAAGACATGTGCAGAACTCTTTTTCCTATAGAACATATAAACTACCCGGCTAGTAGCATAAAATTAAAGAGTGCCACGACCTTAACCAGATGACACCATAATACAACTGCCTAATATCTTCATATAGAAATTACACAGTCCCACTGAAAAGCTAATAAGATTGTGAAGACCTCTAATATTGCCCCACACACCTCCAACACACAGTAGGAAATGTATGCCATACAAAGAAAAGGAAAATAGACACTCAAGAAATTATTCAAATCTAGAGAGAAAACAGAAGTTTTAAATATATATCAACAGAGGATTTATGATACATAAGAGAGCATAATTATATAAGATTGTATGTTCATTCAAAAACTCGAATAGAGAAGATGCAAGGATTGTATAAATAAGTGCGAGTATATTCATAGGCTGAAGTACAAATGCTTACCACTTCCATCAACAGGCATTTTAAATAAGGTTTCTCAGTGCGACGCAAACGCTCCACAGTGATTCTTAAGTATGGTTCAACCCAGTGATCGACTTGTCCCCTGCAATTTTGAAATAATACTTGAACAAGCTTAGGCGCCGGCTCAATATCACCATCCTCCAGATTTTTATCAGCCATGACCTGCATGATTATCAAAAAAGATTTAAGAACTATCCACCAGCTCATATGGATGAATTTGATGAAGAATCAACTCACAGATGAAACCATGGTCCAAAGGCTTTGCTGGTAATCTGGCTCCTTGCATGTGAGAAAATGTGCAGTACTCCTAGAGATATAGTTGTCTAACGGCACCAAGATATCTGCAAAATTTACAGGAAATCACTAGGCATGAGAAAATTTTTAAAAAGCTGATCCAACACATGCTACACAGTTCAAATTTAATATCTTGGACAATTTTAAAAATTTGTGCTCAATACACACAATAGTGACACCATAAGTTTATTAACAAAAGAATATACCAGCCATCAGAAAATTTCAAGTAAAACTAAAGTAGCATGAATAAACATTGTCTGGTCGACATCATTAACTATGTTAATTGCAGAGTAAAAAAAAGTAGTGCAGCTGCAGCGGTAAAAGAAAATAATGGCTAGATTAGAAATATAAAAATTTCCAAGAAAATAACAAAATACACTAATGAGAACTGAAAAGACAACATAATGATGTGACAAGTCTTTTCAAGCAAATGAACAAATAAAAAATTGCATACTTGGGAAAAAGTCAATTGCCCAATCAGCCAGAGCTTCCATCATTAATGGCCAAAGACTCCACATCTCCAGTGATATAGTAGGTGAGAAGAAAGTCATATATGAGACAATCTCCAAAACTTCTTCAAAGACCTCTGAAAAAATAAAATTAATTATAGAAGGAAAAGGAGTTGGATGATCAGATGGTAGAATAATCTCGTATCCAAAACCATATAAGTCAACTATAAAGTTATATATTGTCAGATATAGAAGAAAAGGAGAAATAGTACCATTATGATGATTCCACAAAACTAAAAATATCATTGCCAAGACTTTTGAATTGGTGACAAAAAAGCTAATTTTACATTTCCCACCACAGTGATGTGTGAGACATTAGAATTCAACCGAAGAGTATCAAAATGAGAACACTACTGGAGTGTATTGTTCCATGTTTATCATTATGTCCTACCATCTTACAAAGAAAATGAGCAAGTGCATTACTTCTATATTCCAGGTGTTGTGGCAAGGGCTAAAAGTTGTGTTGGACCAAAAGTCCATTTCTTTCCAAAATTATGTATAAGGTCCTCCTTTCAAGGAAAATATTTACAAATAATAAAAACCAAATTATGATACAATATGATTTTGGTTGCATTATTCAAAATCACATATTGACGCAATGAATTGCCACACAGGTATGAGTGAATGGAATGCATGTCTAGTATTAACTATAATTTTGCAACATTATATATTACCACTAGAAAGAATAAATTCAAAAAACAAAATACCTCAGTAATACTATACAGAATGGAAAGTTCATATGTGGACATTAATGAACAAAAATGTAGCTACCTTGCCCATCAGTGGTCAGCATTCTGCGCATTATGGGCAATAAAGTTGGCTCGATGTGCACAAATAGATCAGGGAGACTGCTGACTGATTCAAGTATTGTGCTTATGGCACGCAAGCAACCAACAGCAGCCAAAGCACCGGGATCATCGCCTTCCTCATCCGTCTCAGCAGTATTCATGCACTTCCAAAAGGCGGCAGCCTAAAAACCAAAAGCTCATTACCGATAGAAAACAATTATAATCAGCTTTAAAATATTATATCCAAATGTCAATAGATTAGCCTCACCAAATTCTGGCATAATCCAAGAGCATACGGAGCCATCTCCTCTCCAAACTTGTCAACTATTGTTTCAAGTGTAAACACAAGATCTTCATTCTCAACTTCATTCATGAGTTTAAAAAACTCTGAGAAAAATATTTCAAAAGAAAATTTAGTCAGAATGCTTTCAGCTGCATGATGAAAAGTAAGACCAAGAGGACTTTGACGATCAATATACCGTCAAGAAGTTGTGGAAGAATTGGCCGAATTTCACCCAAATCTGTATAAATAGGAAAATGCCAATCACTCAACAGTCCAGAAAATAGTAAGTAACATCGAGTGATATGAAAATTACCATTGCAGGCTTCCACAAAAGAGCGCAGCGCAAAGACTGAATCAACACGAACGGGAAGTTCAGGGTCACGCATCCCAGCAACAACGCTGTGCAATGCTCTTCGGAAGTTATTTGGATCAGAGAAATTAACATGTGCGTATTGTCCTGCAACCCATGCAGCCTAGACTCCGGTACATTTGGAAAAGAATAGAACAAGTGCATGAGCTCACATGTCAAGAGAGCATCTACCCATACAAAGTTCAGTTAAAGAATTGTTCAGGACAAATTCTACAATTGATATGTCAGTGAGCCATAGAGATTAACATAAAAACTCCTTTAAAAATTTGCAAAAATTTTAATTTGAACTGAACTGAACTTCAACTGTCATAAATACATATGCAAATGGGCAGCACCACATCTATGTATCTTTGTTTTCAAACTAACTCATACAAAAGGACCAAATGGGACATGAGGGATGAGCCCTTAAAAGATACATAGCATCACAACCAGTTAAAATCATGAAGGTGAAACAATAGAAATCAAGTCTCTTACCTTAGCTCTAAGATGTCCTACAGGGCTGTTGAACTCAGGGAACACATGTCGTACAAGCATAGGCTCCAGCTCAGATTTGTAAGGCTCAGTTTGCTTCAGTTTATCACACAATGCGCCAATGGCAAGAAGAGCACCATCTTTCTGTCTATAGGGCTTATACTCTACTGCTACCTCATCATATCTAGTTTGAGAATAAGCAGGTAAATTTTCATCATTCAGATATCTAGTTTGAGAATAAGCAGGTAGCTCTCTTACCTCTTAAACACCTCGACAATAAACAATAAGAACTTCTGAAGATTCTCCTTTCCACGTTTCCTTACCAACTCACTCACAAAATCCATTGCAGCAGTTCTAGGACTATATAAATCCTCAATGATGTCTACAAAAGCACAAAAAAATTAGAGACGTAACTTCATTCGGGAACTTGAAGGTCCAACAAACTTAAAAAATAAATTTATTAATAATAAGGTGAGATCATCAACCTACCATATCCCTTCCTCACATACTCGTGCGGGTCTTCCTCCCAAAGCCTTTGATCATTGTCACTGAAGCACATCAGTGGAAAGATGATCTCAAAAAGAACAACATCAAGTCTTGGTTGCAACTGACTGTACATATTACTTTTGGAGATACTGCAATATAGCCAAAAACAGAATCAAAAAAGGGGAAACGGCAACAATTAGAAATATCTTCAATACCTAAACAGATAGTCTAAATGACTTTGTGCAACTTTCAAAGAATGTGATCTAAAAGTCTGCCCCAAGAAACATCAAGGGTGCATCAAATTTTCCCACACTTCAGTTTCAGTGTCTAGTAATCCTCATCGCAGCTAAAAGAGCTCGCAGAATATACCAATTCATAAATGTGAAAAAGGACACGCTAACTTCCAGATGTTTGCAGTCTTGCAATTTTTTGTTTAGATTACATTCCTAAGATAGAAACCTACTGGCTACATCACTGTAATCATGTAACATTGGTTTCGATGAGGTAACATCTGCATCAACGCACCAAAAATAGTATGTGCAATTTGAATGGAAAATGTAAAAAGATTCTCTTCCATTACTGAGATTCGTCAGTTAGGTAGAAAAATTAACAGGGTTACTAATTCTAATGGACAAAAGGATAGGCTCTTAAACCATATTGAAGAACATGAGAAATTAGAAATGTGATACTAAAAAAATAGAATACTGCCACCAATTACCAATAGCAGTAAGCATCATTTCAACTGAACTGTCTGTGTTCAGTAATTGGAGATAATAAAAAAAAAAAACTAGACGTAGTAAAAAACAACATATTAGTAAAATGTTGATGTCTTAACTATTTTGTGCTTTCAAAATAATTATTATCCATCACATAAGAGTATGTAACAATAAAGGAGCTTCTTTAACACAGTTCTCAATTTTTTATTTTTTATATGTATTTCCTATAAAATAAAAATCTAGCCAAAATCTGATCAAGGGCTGAGTATGAGTTCAGTTGCTTGAATATACAATGCTCTTAAAATATTGTATATGTACGCACACCCATATATTACTACACCATACTGCTCAATAGTGAATCTACAAAGAAACACTCCATAATTATTGGTCATTGAAAAATATAGCAAGTTATGCATTTAGGGCATAGCTTGTTTTAGTTGATGGAAGAAAACTGTGGCTAAGTTGGGGACTAAGTAGAAAACTAATGTCAAATTGGAACAGATGGTAAATAACACTAAAGGATTCATTGAACAAACCTGTTGCTGAGGTATTGCAGGATAAGATTGATAACTCTGTCTGGCAAATAGCCACCAACTCGGATTACATTCAACAAATTTAGATGGCACTCCAAAATCTTCCCTGCAAAATTCTTCTGGAACATTTGAGCGAAAGCCTTATTTTCAGGATTTTGAAGTTTCACATCACCAAATCTGAGAGAATAACCAAGGAATATCAATCAAATCAGTACTATTTCAGTGTATAATCATTGTATGATGAAAAAAACTAAGTACATAAATAATAACCTTGTATACAGGCGGTTTAATATGTGAACAGTCCACTTCTTCACTTTCCACCATCCCCATGATTTTCTCAGCTCCGGATCAACAGGTTGCCCTTCTTCAGGAACAGGCCTCTCCAATATATTCAAGAAAAGAATCATCCAAGCATTGAACACGTTTGGATCAAATAACTGCTTAGGAACCTCCAACTGCCAGTTATCACTAAATTAGTTTAAAATTGGCATGCAACCTAATATAGGAACAGATGTATAAACTTGTTTTAACTTGCAGAAAGTTTTTAGCAGGTTTCTAAAAAGATAAAACATCAAAGACAACTATCACACAACTAAGTCTATAATGAATGCATTATGATACCCAACGCACATGATTTTATAAAGGAATAAAATAATTGACGACAAGAGAAAGCATGGAGTCCATGAATACTTCTGTTATGCAAAAGGGTTTTTATCTTTAAATATTCCAACAGAAGTGGTCAAACGCCACGAGAAAATTTTGATACTGCTCAAATGCAAGAAACTGAATTAATATGCATATAAAAACAAGTTTGTAACTTGAGGATGTGGACATACATAGATACATGACCAAAATATTTTGCAAATCAGCTTGATCAAATCTGCTACTTCAACTGATGGGTTAGCAATCTGAACAAGCCGACTAAATATGTTGAGCAGATGAGGAAATGTTTCTTCCACAACGTGATTAACTGGTGTTCTCTCTTCATCTGATTTGAACCTGCATGAAACAAATAACAATCAGGACATGTGCATGAAAGATATATTGTCATATGCGCCAATTAAGGCCATGTATAGAAGGAAGTTCATATAACACAACACTCACCATATTCCTGCATAGTCTAGTATTAAAATTTGAAATAATAATATTAACCTTGTGATAATTGTTAAACTTCCACATACATCACAAAAAAAACAGGCACCGACACCACATGATTAACTATGCCAAATAACTTTAACACAAAAGAAAATCAGATTGGTGGGGGCAAAATAGATAATCAGATTGGTTTGACTTCTAACACAGATACAGGCATTCTAAGAAGAAAAAAGAAAAAATCATGCAGTGGTAGTTATAACAGAATTCCCTGTCAGAGCATAGAGAAATACGGCCAACTCCAAAAGGTTACAGTACAAGGCTGTTAAGAAGCACTTATAGTTTAGTCTTGAGCAAGGCTCAATGGTTCCCCAAAAAGAATCACATGTTCACATTAGAAGACAATCATTACAAATCAGCCTTGAAGGCACAACTTGAATTCGTGTCAGGGAGACATGTAGTGGTACAGAAAGCTTTTGCCTCCGTGCCAACAGAAGTACAGTTCTCTATCTACAAAAAGAGACCTTTCTTGAAGTTCTTTAGTGTTTGGAAGCCTCTAGTTCTATCACCCAAATTATGACGAAGAGTTCATTTCCTAAAGTTAGTCTTGTACTGCTTATCAGGGTTCACACCATAATCTTTCTACAGCATACACGCTATGAGGACAAATGCATTGTATGCATCCAGAATTAGATTCATTACAGGCAAGAATTCAGTGTGCATTATGTTTTCGCATTTGGATGCATACCCATACAGTAAAAATCACTTTCAATGCTGACAGGAGGCACTACTTCTCGACAACCTATCAATATGAAGGCAAAGCTCATACTATGATTCTATATGCATGAACAATTATACTGATTATGTGCCAAACAAGTAAATGAATATTAGAAAACCAAAGTATGGACTAAAAAACACATGTCCACAATTTGACAGAGGGGAAAATAGTATTATAAGAGATATAACAGAAACTAACTCTAGCATAATCAGGAAATGATGACTCATTGACAACACATTCTCCATACACAATACAAGAATTGAAGATACCTGATTCTTAAAAGAATATATGATAGGAGAATTTGACTAGAAAAGAAAATTAATGCAAGAAAATTAAAAAAGCACTTCACATTAACTTACTCATATTTTCTGGAGAGGATCCTGAGTACAAATAAAGCTCCATATACTTGTTGGTCCTGCAAATTATGCTTCACCCAGTGTAAAAGGGTGGGCCATTGTTCTGGGTAATCCGCATGTATCATTGTTTTCAAGCATTCGCCCAGCTGCGCTCTGATCGGAATAAAAAAGTCAATTTCAAAAGTTAGCTACCAGAAGAGTTACTCAGCCATAGTTGTTCAATGCTCTTGACTGCTTTAGAATAATTCATAATCGCTTGAGAACACCAACAGAACTCTTTAACAAGCCGACTGTATATAGATGCATATGTAGAGTACATATATATATATATATATATATATATGAAACATTTGGCATTTAGAAATCATAGCTTTAACACAGTAAATTTTTCGGGAATTTATTAGTACCTTAAAAGTGGGGGAACTTGCGTGATAAAATTGAGTATGTTTTGTCTCACCACTTCCTTGTCAGCAGGCAGGATCTTTGATTGTTCACCTATTATCACATTGAAATGGGAAAAAAAATTGACGTCAAAGTACAAATCGCATCACAAACCTACATTAGACAGCAAAATCAGATTTCATTTTCATATTTCAGTTCCATAAATTAGCAAAACCCAAGCCAGCTATGTAGTTAGCCAACCCAAGATACAACTGGCACTACAACAAAACTAAACCTTTAACCTGCTGGGTAGTTTATATCCTGCAACCTTGTTCAAAAGTAGCATGTTCTCATTTATATTTGAGTAATAAATGTGTTTTTTATTAGTTTCTTTCCAAAAAAATTTAGGCTTTCCCATTATCTTTCTAATTTGAGTTGGTGATTTTTTATATTCTAAAAATCTAAAGGCCTCATTCATGTATATACCATTTCATGGATTCCATTTCCCAACCATTAGCATTATGGGATGTTTATAGGTAGGAAAAAAAGGAGTACTTGGTCTGTTACTGGACAAGTAAATAGAAACCTTCGCATGACAGCTAGCCAAACAAAACACCTCCAACTAATTCTCCAGGCAAATATATCAGATCATCTATATCTTAAGGAAAAACAGTTTAAGTTTATCGTGTGCTCCTCCTTTGACCTTAAAAGACATCCCAAATCATTGAACGAATTCCCCTAATAGACACCAGTACATAACATGGAATTCCTTATTTTACCTGGTTCGTGAGGATCCCAGTTCTTGGCGATGAAATTCTTGAAGGATATACTCGCCACTTGTCTAACTGCCAGGTCGCAAGTCCCTTCTACTATGATCTGCAACAGCCTCACCAAATGCTGAGGTGCAAACTGAAACTGCAAAAATGCACCAACAAAGACGAGTTCAAGTTCCAATTACTTGAATTCTATCAGCACTTAGAAATGAGAACGCGCGTCAACCATAATTCTAGTAGCAATCTACCAAGGAAAAACTACGGGAAAAAAAAAAAAAAAGTCAAATTTCCAGTAGAAACAATCGTAGACGGATATACCTGATTGAGACTCTCTTCGGCGGCCTTCCTTTCACTCGGATTGGGGCTGAGTGCACCCTGCAAGATCACGGCCAAACTCTGGAGATCCATCGCGACTCAAAACTCTTACCCTGTGTCCTCTATCACCAGAAGGAAACACAAGAAATTGAATGAGCGAAGAAATCTAAAAACCCCAGGGAAAGAAGACTCCCAGACGAAATTATTCCAATTGGTTTCTCTTTCTAGGGTTTAGAGAGAGAAACGGAGAACACCGGGAGAAAGAGAGACAGCGAAGAATGTGTGCTCGTGTGTGCGCCGTATTTAAATGATTAGGGTTTAGTGAGGGTTGTTTAACTAACAGTATATTACATTGAATTACTAATTTCCAATATACAAATCCTAGCCCGATTGTAAGGATACCTTCCTAATTTTACAATTGATATAAATTTTTAATTGGAATTATTATTTTAAAAGGAACAGTAATTCTCAAAAATAAAGAATAATCATTTTTTACAAAATTATGTCTTTAATTATTACGAAAAGTCAATATTTAATAATAGAAAAATTAATATCAATATAATAATTTTAATATTATAAATAAAAATATAATTGTATCCTTGTTTAAAATATATTTATATTATAATTAATAAAAATGATATTATCAATAATAATACAAATATATGTTAATAAGAACTCTCCTATCAATAATTCTTATTAAACTATCAATAAAAAAATTATTAATAATATAAATAATAGCAATAATCAATAATTTTATTGAATAGTAATTCCAACATTCCATGATATTAATAAATTAAGATCAATTTAAACAGTTAACATCTCATTCCTAATCAATATCAATCATCATAAGAATTATCAACCCTGTGTTATTCCATTCAAACCTTCATTTCATTCATGAGTTCATCCAATTCCGTCATAATTTCATTCAGTCATACCAAGCATACCCTAAAATACTCTATATAATATTATAGGGTCTCTTCTTCAATACTCTATTTGTCCTGGGGAAACTTGCACAATTTTTTTTTGTTCGTTTCAAAAGAACTTGCATACTCAATAAAAGAAAATATTGATTTGTGTGAACACTTACAAATATATATATATATATATATATATATATCAACTTTTTCTTCGAAATTTTTAATTTTAAAACTTACTTCTTCTAAAAGTTTTTCAGAATCAATTCTTTTTAATTTAGAATTTTCAATTTCAAGACTAATTTTTTTAATATCGGCTTGAGAAGGAATACCTTTCTTTAAAGCCTTTAATTCAGAAATAATTTGGTTATTTTGGTCTCTGAAAAAATCTAAGTTTTTTGAAAGATTTTTAACTTCAGTTTTTACTAGCTTTAGTTCGTCAAGAACAGGAGAAAGCGAAAAAGTATTTTTAGCCTCCAGTATAGAAGCAATAGAAGAATAAGCGAAGAGCAAGATAAAAGAAATCCTATCTTAGTTTAGTTAACAACCCCTTTTCTTAAAGATTAATAAAGCCTTATAAGAAAACAAACTAAAAAGCAAAGAGTACCAATATTAAAATAATTCTCAAACTATGATAAACAAAACCGTAAAAAATTGATTCCTCATCTTGAAGAGTTCTGAGTAAAAAATAGGACTTACACCACCTCTGGTAACCTCAACACTCAGCTTGTTCAAGCCTTTTGGCCTCAAAATCTTACAGCTCTTATACCAGACAATGAATAGCTTTTCATTTCCTGGAAATTCTCGTACTATCCAAAGTAGAAATAGTACTTCTAATATAAATGATACTATTTCTTCTGACTCTTTTCTAAACAAGATACTAAGTAGAAGATCAAAAAATAATGATTCAAACATTCAAATAGAAGAAGAGATTGATATAGATAAAAATTTGGAAACTTATAATAATCACCAGTTAGATGTTCTAAATCCAAGAATTTTATACCAAACAGGTATCACCAATATAAACATTGTCTTAATAAAAAGTAGTAGAGAAGAAAGTATTAGAGTAATAGATAACTCTTATACTATAGACCTAATATCTCCTGAAACTATAAAAAAAATTAAACAAACAAATAAAAAATTTGTTCATATCGGTCTTGTCATAATAGGTCTAAAAGGATTAAGTCGAAAAGAATTAGGGACTAAGGTTCTTAGCTTATTACTTGACAAATCATGGAAAGATGATGTCAAAAAGGCCATTATCTCTGGTATGGAAATAGACATGAGCCAAAATAGTGCTCTATTTTATTGTGCTCCTTCTATTCTAAAAGATATAAATGATTTAAAAAATTTAAAAATTGGAATCCAAACTAAAGGATACGAAGATTATGAAGGAAACAATTTAGTAGTCAGTATCGGAGTATTAGGAAAAGCCAGTAATAGATCTGGAATGAAGTTTAAATTAAATATTGATGGAATTGTCAAAAATATGGTCAGTAAAAGTATTTGAATGATTGATCCAATAAAAATTGACCCTGAAGAATTAGCAGGATTAGAGTGGAATTTAAATCAATATAAAGAAGAATCAAAACAAGTTATTGTCCCCCAAAGAAGTGTTATTTATGAAAATTCTGAAAATACTAGTTTAAGATTTACAGATTATAATAAAACTGAAAATGAAGATTTAGAATCTGAAGTTAGCTATATGAATGCTATTTATGATTCTGAACCTATCTATGATACTGAAAACGAATCTGAAGAAGACTATAATCAAATTAATCTTATCGGTTTCTGCAAATTTGAAGAAACTGAGGAATATGAAGAAAATGAAGAAAATATAGAACTTGAAACGGGTTTTAAAATTGAAGAAACAAAAAATTCTATAGAACAAATCATTAATAAAAACTTTAATGATTTAAATATTCAAGAACAAGTTGATGATATGTTGATTGAATGTATGACCGATCTTGGTTTGTCGTACGAAGAGGCATATACAACTTTAGAATTTTTTTTTAACCTTCCTCTAGTTTCAAGCATTGCAAATGGAGAAACAATGATAAGAGATTTTTATAAAAAAGAATCAAATTTTATGGAATATGAATTAACTCCTTCTAAACGACCAAAACCTGAATTTGTCCATCCTGGTCAAACTTCTATTGAAAACACTGGAAGGCAATCCTGGAAACCTGCTTCATTACAATATGAAGGAGAATCAAAATTTAAAAGTAAAGGAGGTAGAATGCCTATTGGAAAACTTTATAGTTCAGAAATGCTTCTAATAGAACAACAAAGTCCACAGCTTTGGCCAGATGAAATTTTAATCTGGGAACAAAATGTAGTTCGAAATTGGGAAACCAATAAAAAAGATAACATTGATATGTTTGCTTATCTCGAAACAACTTTAGGACCAATTGCTTTAGGAATATGGTAGTCTAAAAAAGATAAAAGTCCTGAAGAAATTAATAGAATTAAATCATTAGGAGATAATCCTTATAATTTCACAAGTCAAATAAGAATTCTGCTCTTAGGGGTAGATCCTTCTAAAGAAAATACTTTTATACAAGATACTGCTATAAGAAATCTTGAACAATTAAGTATTTCAGACTTTAAATACATAAAAGAATTTTCTACAGATTTTGCTAGATTAATCTCTCAAACAGGAAAAGCTATGGAAGAAGATTTATGTGATAAATATTTTATAAAACTTCCTGGTGATTTAGGAAGAACTATTCATGAAGGATGGAAAAATCTTAATAATTTTCCAAATCTAGGAATTGGACCTAGAATAACCTACACTTTTAATCAATTAGAAAATAAGTGTAAAGAAGCTACTATGAATGAACAAATTAAAAGACAAGCTTGGGCTTTCTGCAAAACTGCAGTTTATACACCTCAAGCCTATGGCTATTATGATAAACCAAAGAAACGAAAATACCTTCAAAAAAGTAAAACCTTTGATAAAAATAATAAATACTATAACAAAAATCATTATCTAAGAAGACCCCAAAAAAGAAATTGTCGCTGTTTTATTTGCGGCGATTTAAATCATCTAGCTAATAGGTGTCCTGACAAAAATAAAAATCCAAAAAATATTGAAAGATCAAATCTTCTTGAACAAATTGGACAATATGATTTTGAAGAAATCTTATCTGACTCTGATAATGATTCCGTTTACAGTATTATAAGTGATAATGAAGAAATTTCTAAAATCACTTACACATATATGAACACAGAATTTGAAAATGAATGTATCCATGAGTGGATAAAAGGCAAAGGAAACAATCATGTAAGTTGTTTTATTTGCAACTTATTTCCTGCCATAGACAGAAGGTATCAATGCAATAAATGTTTTAAAGAAATATGTTTCTTATGCATAAAAAATAAATTCAACATAGAAACAGAACTGAAAGGAAAAATCATCCAAAGTACAGATTTTTATAAGGAACGTCTAGAAAAACACGAATTAGCAATTAAATTGCTTAATAAAAAGCATTCTCAAATAGAAGATAATCAAAATATAAAATATAACTCTCTCGAGTATAGAATAATACAATTAGAAAAGGAGTTGAAAGGAAAAGCAATCATGATAGAAGATACTGAAAATAGCAAATTATCTGAATTAGTAACTGATACTGTTTTAATAAATAATAATTTCAGCAATAAAAGTATTAACAAAGGAATAGCCAATTTAATTACTCTTCAATGTAAAGTTTGGTTAGATCAAAACAATTATGTTAATCTTGCAGCACTCCTTGATACAGGAAGTTCTAAAAGTATGATAGGGTACGATCTTATTCCTAAAAAATACCATAAACTTATAGGCTATAATCTTGAAACAAAAACAGTTGAAAACAGAATTATGAAAATTACTCATAACGTCGAGGCACTCGGAATACAATTCTTAGACTTTGCCGGAAACTATAGTTTTAGATATGAATTACCACAAATTCTAATAAATCCAAAAGAAATAAAATCACAAGACTTCCTTTTAGGATTAAATTTTATAACAAGCCTAAATGGAAGCATAACTATTGCTAAAAATCATATAACATTATCTAAACAAGTTTATAGTTTTCCAACAAATAGATATTCTCAAGCATCAGAGTTCGCTCAAAAGCGTGGTGGACTTGGTCAATTAGATTTCTTAAAAGAAAACAAAAATAAAGAACGTCTAAATTTCATAGAAAATGAAACTCTATATATATATATATATATATATATATATATATATATTTACTCATATGCTATTACTTTATTAAAAAAAATGATTTTTTCTTAAAAAAATATACCCAATGAGGTGTACAAGTTCATCCGAAACGGAGGGAGTAGTTGCACCGTGAAATTAAAGTGTATTTTTTAAATGTTGGAAAACTCAAGAGTCAAAGCACATTCTAGGATTTGTGGTCCAACCATTAAGATTATGTTTGGTTAAGGATGTATCATCTGGATGGGGATGACCCATCTTCCATCTCATCCGATTTTGAATGGCACATCTTATTCCACATCCAAACACTTATTCACCCATAGTATATAGGAGTTGGATCCTCTACTTGGTTGCAAACCCATCATATTGTGAAGTTCTATTATACGGTGTTGTTCAGTGGCAAATGCAAAATGATTAATTCCTTTATTTTGTATTACATTATCTTATTTTTTTCGGTGCAATTGGCCTATTTTCAAGGTTTACTAATTTCTTGTTTTTTTTTCTTTTATTAGTTTATACTTGAGTAGGGTTTATATGAAAATGAGTAAATTGCACTTTTGGTCCCAGCAACCACGCACCTCCCCGGTTTTGGTCCCATAATTTCAAGAATGGTCCCAAAATCTCAATTTTTTGCAATTTTGGTCCCAACAATGTCCCAATTTCGCAAATGTGATCCCAAACACGTTAACTTCTAACGGCGGCCGTTAGTTCGTTTTTGAGAAAATTGCACTTTTGGTCCCATTAGTTCACATTTAGTCCCAAAATCTCTTTTTTTTTTTGCGATTTAGGTCCCAACAATGTCCCAATTTCGCAAATTTGATCTCAGGCACGTTAACGTCTAACGACGGAAGCCATGTGCCATGTTGATGATCTTTTCTGATCAAAGGGATTAATAGCTGTTTTATTCGTTAATTAGATCACCAAAAAATTATGTGTGATTGATCACTAACGTAATTAGTGAATACGAAAATTGAGATTGGATAAGATTAAACACGTATATTGATTACGTATTTATTCGTATTTCTATAAATCGAGGAGCTTGGGTATGTAAAGTCGAAGTTTGGACGTGTATATGAATTTGTGTCTGCTTTATTAGCTGAAATTCAATGTATTTATACAAGTTTGCCTAGCAGGAGGTGTACAAAACCTTTAACATTCCAAGTGTGCATGTATGACACTTGGAATGTTGACTATTTGACCTTATCTAAACTAAATTCTATCCTTTAATAATGGACTTACTCGTATTCAAGAGTTGTTCGTCATGCTGGACTTGTCCTTGAGGAGTCTTTAACTTGATTTTGTTGGTCATTTTTCTTGATGATTTGATATCTTGATACTTTAATCAAATCTGTTCGCCGGTGGATTAAATTTGCTCGTCGGGGCATCACTTGAGTCCACATGGTCTTTGGGGTTTAAAATTGCTAGCCTGGTCATTGTTGCTTGTCAAGTTGGTTATGTTCGCCCATTAATTCCAGCTTAACCTGGCTTTGCCGGCTTAATCTGATCTTAAGGATATGTACTTTGTGATAATTCTGCTCGCTGCGATAGTGTTTCTGCTCACATATCAACATACCAATCACTTGCCCGTTAGTCCGGCCCCCCCAAAACTTAACACTTCGCTCTTAAATATCATATATTCCAAAAAATGTGCGGTGGCGTTCGTCTCCTCGCTTTCGAACCTCGATCCAACGTCAATAAAGACACCGACGGTCGTCGTTTTTTATGCGAGAGTCGACTCGGTCATGATACGGAGGCCATTGGGGAGAGTCGTGACTCGAGTGAGCAGAGTGGACAGAATATCGGTGTGAGAAGTCACAGTCGGGTGAGGAGAATTGTGCTTGAGAAACCAATTATCGGAGTGTTCTAATCTCTTCAGCTTCTCTTTGACGGCTACGGTTAATCGATCGTAGATCATAGCCGTTGGGGGTGGCGGAGAGAGGAGGGAGGCATCGGGAGCAGCGGTGACGGTGGTGGAGAGGGTCCGGCGAGGGATGAAGGCGTGGATGGATCTCCCGGAACGACGGGTGAGGTTGATTAGGTGGCGGATCGTCATGATTGGGGAGGTTGTGGTGGTGGAATTTTCTGGGGAGTGATGGATTAGGGTTTGGTGCCGGAGAGATGAGAAGAGAACAGAGCGATTTCGAAGCCGAATACAACGTCGTCGTCTGTTTACCAGTTCAATAATGGCTAGAGAAGCTGTTTGATTTGTTGTTATTCTTATATGGCAAATCCGAGAGTCCAATATTTTTATCTAGAATCAATAAAGGTTGAATTTATTTCCAAGTGAAAATTGGAGACATGGAAAAAAATGGTATGACTTTGGTGGTGTTGGGACCAAAACTGCTAACGGTTGACTAACGTTGGGACCAAAATTGCAAAAAAAATGAGATTTTGGGACCACTCTTGCAATTGTGGGACCAAAATCGGGGAGGTGCGTGGTTGCTGGGACCAAAAGTGCAGTTTACTCATATGAAAATGGTGTATAATGAACACATTTTATATATTTCATTCTCCAATATTAATATTATAATATGGCAAAGTATTATGTGAACAATACTCACGGTAACTATTACTGTGAATAAAAATTTACTAATACATTATGTTGAAACAACTAATATCTTTAGTGAAAATAACTAACATCACTTTAGCTAATACCTTTAGTGAAAACAACTAATATCCTTCGCAGTTGATACCTTGAATTCAATTAACTAATATTTTAGGTGTAATTCATAAATACCCTTCAAACAAGTTTCATTGTGAATATCGTTCAAACTGCAAATAATACATTCTCATATTATATTAGTATATAAATTAATAAAAAATATTAATATATGCATTCTTATTTTAAATTTTTCATTGCTTAGTATTTATATACATTATTAATTATATATATGCATAAATTTTATAAATATGGTATTTTCATAACAAATCAAAATATATTGACTAAGAAAATAACATTTTCAAAAAATATGATTAAGTCAGTGATAATTATTTTTATTGATTTTTTTTAATAAAGTAGTATAGCAACACATATATTCCCTGAGGCGAAAACACAATAAGGAAAAAATAATATCTTTCTATTCAATTGTTGGGCCAAAAAATAGAAAAACAAAAAGCTAAACCCCAACTGTATGTGGAACGATGTCGTGTTATTACCAACACAGTTTGTTGGATTTTCATCCCAGATTCCTATTATACATTCACACATCTATTGTCACCCTATTTTATACAATTATACTACTTCTGTCTCACTCACTCATATTTTCTTTTACTTTTCCCCTCATCCATTTATTATATATCATATATATTCTTACACATTAATTACCTCTCGTATTTTTTCTTATCTCTCCCACTTTTCTCTCACCCAATCATTATCTCACTAACTAACAATAATAAAATATTATAACATCAATTTTGATTTGACATAAAGTTTCATCAAATTCTATTTATCCATCCTTAATCAAACATAGACTTATTTTTCATTTAATTATCCACATCCTCGTTTCCACAATCTCTAACCAAACACAACCCTTAAAAAAACACCATAAATAGTACTTCTAACACTAAACCAACTACAAAGTCTCACCTTGAACCTCTCCATGAACTTTTTTACAGAAAAAATACCATTCTTGAAGATTGACATTGTTAAAAAAAATGCACACAGCGCATCTGGTGTATAATAAGGTTTATTCTATATAAATATAATAACACTAGCTAATTATATGTGTGTGTGTGTGTGTGTCTTAATTGGGTTGGTCTTATGTAAAATTGTTTTACTGTATAACTAATTCACAATTATTATCTTATAGTATAACAATTAGTTATGTTGAATGGAACTACTAATAGTGATAAACCAGTACTCCCTCTGTCCAATTTTAGTACTGGTATTCCTACTTTTCTTTTTTTGGTTGTTCAATTTCAATATTCATATTTCCCTTTTTTTAATATACTCATCACACTACTTTATTCTCTTAAACACGTGCCCTGACAAAGAAGAATACTCAAATTAAACGGAAAGCGTAGATTTTAATTAAACAACTGATATTATTTAAAAATACACAAGATGAAAATTAATTACATGGTAAAACTAATTTATGTAACAGTTTGTCAAACTAATACTTATTTATAAAACAACTAATAATATTTAAAAATACACATAGAATACAAATCAGTTGCACGGTAAAACTAGTTTACATAAGACTTGGTCATCTATATGTAATTTAATTTGGATTATTAATTTAAAATATCTGTAACTATTATGTGAATAGATGTTATTATTATTATTATTATTATTATTATTATTATAAAACAGTATATTGGAATAAGTATATATGTATACCATAAAGTAAGAATCATTAAATAGTGAATTACTGATTAGTGTGTTAATTGCTCGAAATTCATGCAATTTATTTACTCATTTGATTGGATTTTGGGTTATTATTTACATTAATTTGATTAAATGTTCTTAATTGTCGAGAAAGGTATTTTGTGCTTATTCTGCAGGAAAATTGTGATTTTTACGGGCTTATTGAGATCAAGATCGTGTTTGTGGGCTTGAGGAAATTAATTATATAAATTTCGGCCCAAAACAAGAAGCCCATGGAATTATTTGCTTGGTGGCCCACTTCCTAAATGAAAAGAAGCACTTCACGTAAATTCATTAGGCTAAAGAAGGAAGCAAGCATGCGGGTCCCATGACTACTTTTAGCCAAGAAACAAAATAAAGCAATTGGGCCCACTTCCTATCTTATAAGTTGACCATGAGAAAAACCCATATCATTCTTGTCCAAGAAGAGGAAATTGCAAGTGGACCCCTCCATCATTTTTAAAGAAGAAAGACTGCATCATATACGAAGAGAGAGAAATGGGAATTGCATATTTATCTTCATCTGGCAGCCATTAATGGAGGACGAAGAGCTCAAGCTGAAATTCGATTCTCACCTGTTGTCGCCGAAAGCTCGCCGGAATTAACAAAGCTCACTCACAGCTCGCCGGAGAAGCCATGAAGGCAGAAAGCTCACGCTAGAAACAATGCCACAAGCTCGCACCTGGGAGTTCGTTCAAGCCATCGCACCGGAAAGAGCCATGAACGAACGGAAAAGCAGAAGCCGCTGGGAGCCATCGGCATCGGAAAAGCTTGCGAAACACCAGAAATCGAAGATGAACGCGTCGTTTCGGAAAACGGAATCACTCGACCGAGGAGGAAGTTGACTCGGCCGAGTGAGGTAGGATTTGCCCGAGTGAAAGTTTCTGGAAGAAACACTCGCCCAAATTGCATTTTCACTCGGTCGAGTGTCGATGAAATCTGGCCGAGTGTGAAATCTTGGAAGGTGGGTGTATTGAGTAAAAGGGTGAGTGTATGGAGGCGAGTCAGAATTGAGTTCAAACCGAGTTCCACTGAGTCAGACCGAGTTATGGGCGAGTTATGGCTGAGTTGACCGAGTTTGTGCCTATTTTCACTGAGTTTGACCGAGTCAAGGCCGGGTTGACTAGGCAGTTACTTAAAAGATGCGAAAATCATCATTTCTTAGGGATTTAATGGTAATTTCGTCCTAATCTCCTCATCTAACTCTATAAATACCCCCAAGCATCAAGGAATCAAAGAATCAATCATCATACGGCAGTTACCAACACAAGAGAGTCCCTAGAGTAGATTTTTTTTCAGTTTTTCTTTTATTTTTCATTTCCTTTCAAATTCTTCCATAGATTAGAGTAGATTTAGCTTTCAATTTGTAGCAATTTACTTTTCAAGCAAGGATTGAAGCTGGTGCAGAGATTAATTTTCAATTCAAGATGTTGCAGATTTCAATTTCTATTCATGAAGAGAGGTGATATTTTTCTATTTCAATTTCTGCTTCTATTTCTAATTCCATTTCAATTGCAGTTTATTTTGATTTCTATTAGCTTAATTGATTGTTTAGCTTCCTTAGTCATGGATATCTCTTCTAGAACCATGAGCTAAGTCTTCTATGCTTTGGATGATTTAGATAATGTGATTATTGTAGTTTTGGTTTGATTTATGCCTTGATTATGATGATTTGAATGATTACATTCCTTGATTGTGGATTACTTGAGCTTTGGTGATTTGTTTCTAGTAGATTATGCATTATGTTAGGATTGGCAACATGCGAGAGTTGAGCTAGTTCATACATGTGTTTAATTGAGCGAAATGAGTTATCAAGTGCTATAGTTAGACGTCTAAGACATCGAGAGATGCTAGATAGTCTAGAACACTCCAAATCGGGCATCGAAACCTTCTAAACGAGAGTTTGTTGATTAGATGAGATTAATTAGATCTAGTCTAATCATGATATGAAACATAAGAAGGGCATAAGTTAAGCTAGCTTCAATAATTGCATAATCGACGTCATCCGAAGCATATCTCCCCTTGCACTTCGTCTCACAGAGTTAGATAGATTTCTATTTCTTGCTTGTTTTAATTCCTTGTTTAGTAGCATAGTTAAACCCGAGCTTGTACTTTTTATTTCATAGCATGAAAACGTAAATCGACTTAGTTAACCACTTGTTTCCCTAGGGTTCGATATTTTTATTACTTGGTCAATTGCCTTACTATAACAACGATCTCGTACACTTGCGAGTAGTTCGATTTTGTGCTTTAACGAAATTGGCAATCAAGTTTTTGGCGCCGTTGCCGGGGAAGCAATGTGTTGTTAGCAAGTTTTGGTTCTAGTTGAGTGCTTTTTCTTGTTTTTATTTGTTTATGTTAAATTTGATACTTTCTTGCTCTTGTAGGTGTGCACTCCACTTTCAAATGAGGTTTCAAACTTCGATTTTAACCACCGAAGAGAGTATTGAGAAGAGCTTAATTGCAAAAAATGGATGGATATAGTCCATATACACAGAATCAAGGCTATAACCAAAATCCTATGGCTTATCCTCCACAATATCCTTCCCCATATCCATATCCCGATCCATACCCGTATTCACCACATCAATCCTCACAATACCAATATCCTTCTCCATATGATCAATATCCTCCATACAAATATCCACCACCTCTTCCACAATATCCTTCACCTTATCCATACCAATATTCAAATTTTTATCCACCCCAACCTCAACAAGAGTGTGAATCTTCCACATCCCTCTACTTAAATGACCAAAATGAGGAGTCAAATGAGTATCAAGAAGAGCATTATGGTCAAGCTTTTTTCCCACCAAGTGAATTTGAATTTCAAGAAGCTTCTCAAGAAGTGTGTTATGATGATGGGAGAAACTTTGAGTACGATTATCATATGCAACAAGATTCTTCCCATTATCAAGAGTGGAAAAGCAATGAAGGAAAGAGTACAATCGATGATACTCTTCAATTGATTTTGAAAAAGATGGAGGAGAGTAACCAAAAGTTGGAGGAGAACAACCGAAAGTTGGAAAAGATTAACCGAAGGTTGGAAGAGTCAAACAAGGAGAGGGACACTGAATTTGCTCAACATGAAAACTACTTCAAGCCTTTTGAGTTTCAAATTGAACAATTTACAAGGTCCTTGGAGCAAGCTATTAAGTTTGAGAGTGAAACTCTTTATGAAAGACCCTCTATGCCTACTCAAGAGGATGGTGAAGAAGAAAGAGATGAAGTGGTGAATGAAGAGGTGGAAAATATAGAAGAAGAAGAGGAAGAAGGGGATGAATTGGACTATGAATTTAATTGGAATTTACTTGAAGAAGGAGATGATGAAGATTATATTCGTATTATAAGAATTCTTCAAGGAAAGCATGAAGAAGAAGAAGAAGTGAATGAAGAGGAGAAAGAGGAAACTAAGGATGAAGAGGTAGAAAAGAAGGAGAGTGTTGAGAAGCAAGATGAGGAGGGAATAGAAGAAGAAGAGGATCCAAGCAATGAGAAGAGTGAAGGCAACAATTCAATGGTCAAGGTAGATGAAGAACAATGTCCCTTGATAGACACGAGCAAGAGAATCAAGAAGAATTGGAGGACGAATTGAAGATTGAAATGAAAGGAAGTGGCGAAAAGCTTGGGGATCCTTGGAAAAGAAGGAAAGTAATGAGTATGGAGGATGAGAAGTGAGGAAGAGGGACAAGCATTCATTATAAGGTGCAAGAAGGGTGCAAGGGAATGGTCCTCTCACAACAAAGACCTCCTTGAGTTTGAAGCTCAAAGGCTGAGATATAATGGCAAGGAGGACCGATATCCTTGGCCATTCCGATAGAGAAGCTTGAATTTCAGCAATAAGTCCGGCATAGGACAATAAACCTAGCGCTAAATGGGAGGCAACCCATTATTTTACAGCTTTTATGTGTTGTTAGTTTCATATGTTAGTGTGTGTTTGATCTTTTCTTGCTTTTTTTTATTTTGTAGGGGATTGGGTACTCTTTGATGATTGTTGGAGGTATTTCAAGCCTACTTGCAAAAGGGGGAGAGCTTAAAAGAAGAGGATGAGGTAGAAATGAAAGTGACATCGGTGCAAGTTGTGAGGTATATTGGACCCCGGGCTCGAACTTAGACTTGCTTGGCAATGTCTAAGTTTGGGGGGTGTTTACATTTTGTTACAATGCACCGGTGCACTATTTAGATAATTGCATTTGAATGCATTGGGGTATATAGAGAGCACTTGGTTGTACATTTTGATTGGTCGTATCATGGACCCAAACTTCGAATTGCTTAGCAATATCGAAGTTTGGGGGAAGATTTTCTGTGATTTGTTATTGATTTTACACCAAGATGTTCTTAGAAATTGCATGATTTTTTGGTTTGATTGGTTGAGATTTTTAGTGTGGCTTTGTTCTTAAAAGTTTTCATGGAAGTGTTTGCTTTTGAATGCTTGTTGATGAGGTGAATAATTTGGTGTGATTCTTGTTTTAATTATGGATGTGAATGAATTTGTTGGTGTTGAACGTGTCGGTTGACTAATAGGGGTGAATGAGAATGAGATGTGATATGATCCATGATCAAAATGAACCCGTGAGCTTTTGTGCCTAAACCAAATTTTAAAAATGGTTGTTCATTGATTGAGTGTGGTCATTTGTAGTCATTGTGCTCTAGAACTTGCCTCTAGTCTTGCTCTAGGTCTCTATTTGCATAAGGTGCTAAAAATGATCTTAGGCCATCTTTGTTTTGAAAAGTCACTTTGCCAAATTTTTCTATACCAAATGAAATTTTTCCGTAGTTAGCCACTTTGAGTCTAATGACTTATTTCTTGGCAACCTACAAATTTAGCTGAATTATCCTTCCTTTTGAGCTTATTTGTCCCTATGAACTAATGGAGCTTGATTGTGGGTAGTGAGGTTGAATTGAGCTTCAATGCGAATTTGGTGGATGAGTTTGGTGTGAAAGTGAAAGAGTGAAAAAAAAAAGAGAAAGGATGAGTGGAGAAGTTGTACAAAAAAGATTGAGTTGGAAATAAAGTGAAAAATGAAGAAGCTCTCTTGTGTACAAGAATTTGGTAGAGCTTAAAAGTCAAAAGTGCTTGATATGGTATGGTGAAAAGAGATTGTGCTTGAGAAGAACGAACAAATGAATTATTGGAGTAGGAGTTTTTGAGTTGTGATAGGCCAATTGCAACTTTGTCTTGAGATTTTTGAGATGTGTCTATGCGTCTTTATTTCTCGCTCCACTAGTTTACAAGTCACTCTATCCAAAAATTTCTCACCTTGTCCAAAGAGCCTACATTACAACCAAATAAAAAGTCCTTTTTGATTTAGTACTAAATGCAAGTTTGAGGCAAGATGCTTAGACAATTGTCAAGCTTATGGTGGTGCATGTCTATGAATTGACATTTGAGTGTTTACACACCCATACACTTTTGAGTGATGAGCTATACACTTCCCGTGAGGATCATGGTAATTTGAGTGTCTTACTTCTTGTAAATTCCTATTTGTAAATTGATTTGTGAAATGCTAACATTTGAGTTCATTTTCATGAAAAAAGCAAGTGTTGCATTTTGATTATTTTCTTCTTTGACACTCATTTCTTCGCAATTCTCCCACTTGTTCTATTTTCTTTCGTTGCTCGGGGATGAGCAACACTTTAAGTTTGGGGGAGTGATTAGTGTGTTAATTGCTCGAAATTCATGCAATTTATTTACTCATTTGATTGGATTTTGGGTTATTATTTACATTAATTTGATTAAATGTTCTTAATTGTCGAGAAAGGTATTTTGTGCTTATTCTGCAGGAAAATTGTGATTTTTACGGGCTTATTGAGATCAAGATCGAGTTTGTGGGCTTGAGGAAATTAATTATATAAATTTCGGCCCAAAACAAGAAGCCCATGGAATTATTTGCTTGGTGGCCCACTTCCTAAATGAAAAGAAGCACTTCACGTGAATTCATTAGGCTAAAGAAGGAAGCAAGCATGCGGGTCCCATGACTACTTTTAGCCAAGAAACAAAATAAAGCAATTGGGCCCACTTCCTATCTTATAAGTTGACCATGAGAAAAACCCATATCATTCTTGTCCAAGAAGAGGAAATTGCAAGTGGACCCCTCCATCATTTTTAAAGAAGAAAGACTGCATCATATACGAAGAGAGAGAAATGGGAATTGCATCTTTATCTTCATCTGGCAGCCATTAATGGAGGACGAAGAGCTCAAGCTGAAATTCGATTCTCACCTGTTGTCGCCGAAAGCTCGCCGGAATTAACAAAGCTCACTCACAGCTCGCCGGAGAAGCCATGAAGGCAGAAAGCTCACGCTAGAAACAATGCCACAAGCTCGCACCTGGGAGTTCGTTCAAGCCGTCGCACCGGAAAGAGCCATGAACGAACGGAAAAGCAGAAGCCGCCGGGAGCCATCGACATCGGAAAAGCTTGCGAAACACCAGAAATCGAAGATAAACGCGTCGTTTCGGAAAACGGAATCACTCGACCGAGGAGGAAGTTGACTCGGCCGAGTGAGGTAGGATTTGCCCGAGTGAAAGTTTCTGGAAGAAACACTCGCCCAAATTGCATTTTCACTCGGTCGAGTGTCGATGAAATCTGGCCGAGTGTGAAATCTTGGAAGGTGGGTGTATTGAGTAAAAGGGTGAATGTATGGAGGCGAGTCAGAATTGAGTTCAAACCGAGTTCCACTGAGTCAGACCGAGTTATGGGCGAGTTATGGCCGAGTTGACCGAGTTTGTGCCTATTTTCACTGAGTTTGACCGAGTCAAGGCCGGGTTGACTAGACAGTTACTTAAAAGGTGCAAAAATCATCATTTCTTAGGGATTTAATGGTAATTTCGTCCTAATCTCCTCATCTAACTCTATAAATACCCCCAAGCATCAAGGAATCAAAGAATCAATCATCATACGGCAGTTACCAACACAAGAGAGTCCCTAGAGTAGATTTTTTTTCAGTTTTTCTTTTCTTTTTCATTTCCTTTCAAATTCTTACATAGATTAGAGTAGATTTAGCTTTCAATTTGTAGCAATTTACTTTTCAAGCAAGGATTGAAGCTGGTGCAGAGATTAATTTTCAATTCAAGATGTTGCAGATTTCAATTTCTATTCATGAAGAGAGGTGATATTTTTCCATTTCAATTTCTGCTTCTATTTCTAATTCCATTTCAATTGCAGTTTATTTTGATTTCTATTAGCTTAATTGATTGTTTAGCTTCCTTAGTCATGGATATCTCTTCTAGAACCATGAGCTAAGTCTTCTATGCTTTGGATGATTTAGTTAATGTGATTATTGTAGTTTTGGTTTGATTTATGCCTTGATTATGATGATTTGAATGATTAGATTCCTTGATTGTGGATTACTTGAGCTTTGGTGATTTGTTTCTAGTAGATATGCATTATGTTAGGATTGACAACATGCGAGAGTTGAGCTAGTTCATACATGTGTTTAATTGAGCGAAATGAGTTATCAAGTGCTATAGTTAGACGTCTAAGACATCGAGAGATGCTAGATAGTTTAGAACACTCCAAATCGGGCATCGAAACCTTCTAAACGAGAGTTTGTTGATTAGATGAGATTAATTAGATCTAGTCTAATCATGATATGAAACATAAGAAGGGCATAAGTTAAACTAGCTTCAATAATTGCATAATCGACGTCATCCGAAGCATATCTCCCCTTGCACTTCGTCTCATGGAGTTAAATAGATTTCTATTTCTTGCTTGTTTTAATTCCTTGTTTAGTAGCATAGTTAAACCCGAGCTTGTAATTTTTATTTCATAGCATGAAAACGTGAATCGACTTAGTTAACCACTTGTTTCCCTAGGGTTCGATATTTTTATTACTTGGTCAATTGCCTTACTATAACAACGATCTCGTACACTTGCGAGTAGTTCGATTTTGTGCTTTAACGAAATTGGCAATCAATTACGTACTATGAAAATGGTGGTTATATTGTTGATGTTTTGCTCTAATCTTGCAATAAGTGGGACTAATAATGATTACTGGTTGATTAATAATTGAAAGATTGAGAATAAATAAATATAGGAGGTGACATGATTAATCAAAATGGAGTAATGATTAACCTATTTCAAGTCTCATTACGCTGTAAAAAGTATGATAAATGTGAATTGATGATCTTATATTCTCATTAACCACATCATTTACCACATGTTCATTCTTATGAAATTTTTGACCCTCGTATTGTGGTTGGACCATTAATTTGAAAAGTAACTCTTGTGTTGTTGGTCGTTATATCCGTAGGGAATATATGTGAAAATATGGTTAGAAAACATCTACAACTAATAAATGTTTGTGATTGAGGTATTAAATACTAAGACGATGGTTGAAAAACAATACACTCAAAGCAATAAATGCACAAGAATTTGTCAAGTTTATGCATAGCCTTGGGCTTGAATATTTTATGATCCTTTATTATGTGTCATAAAGACTATATTTATAGCTCAAATGTATGTCCTTTGGCTACCCTACAATCTTGGGCAATCCATGAATAATGCATAGATTTGTTGATAGGCGAACATCAACTAGATATGGAGCGAACAATTATTGAAGTCTAAAAAAAAAGAAAATCACGATTTGAGCGCATTAACCAATCTGGGAGGTGTATGAAGTGACGAACAACTCTCCCGACGAACAACTAATGGGCGAACAGGTATTAAGGCCCGGGACCAAGAATGAGCCAACTGTGAAGTCATCCATGACGAACAACTTGGTCAAAATATGATACAACAAATAGCCAAGGAGGTGTGTACAAGTGAACAAAGGACAAAGATCCCAAAGCCAAGCTGAACAAAGCCATAAGGCGAGCAACTTCCAAAGTACAACCTCAAGAGGCGAACAACTTTCAGTTGGAGAATCAACAAGATCCATTAAGCCGACCTAGGCGAACAACAGTGAGTCCGAGATAAGGACCAAAGAAGACTTTGTAACTAAGGTTCAGCTTAGATAAGATCAAAGGGACACATGTCAAGCATGCAGGCTAGGGAGACCAAGAGTCTTAGACACCTCATGCTTGCTAGTCTCTATAAATAGTTGTTCTCCAGCTTATTCAGGTAATTTTCGAATTTCAGATAAAAAATACACACAAACACACTCAAACTCACACACATACACGAAATAAGTCCAATTTCGACTACCGAATTTACAAATTCGATAAATCCAAACCCCGATTTACCATTTACGGTGGTAATCAATCACACGTTATTGATTGGTGACGTAAAAACGGATTAAAACAGCCACTAATCCTTACGATTAGATTCGTTCACCAACAATTTGGCGCTAGAGAGAGGGGTTCGAACCTTCGGTTTAGTGTGATTACTCAAGAATTTCAAGTTGAAAACTTGAAGATTCAAAGGAAATCTCAAGAAATATTTGAAGATACAAACAAAAGTGTCCTTGGTGTTCTTGGTGTTCTTCAATTTTAAAATTAAGAAACAAATTAAATTGAAATGCCTCAATCTAAAGAGACCCAAGGATCACGTTTGTCAAAAAGGGCATCTCAGACCCGAGCCACGTCGGCCGACCACCAGGACCGTGACCCGAGACATGCGAACAGGTCGCAACATACAGCTATAACACATAACCTCCCCCCTGAGATGGAGGCTTTGGCGAACAACCCCAACGAATTGGCCAAAACCATAGCTGCTCTCCAGGCTCTCCAGAGACAACAAGAGCAGGTCAGGCCAACACAAGCAAGGCCAAGGGACAAGTCCCTAGAGGTTGTTAGGCCCAGGACTACCAGGGGCGAACAGCGAGAGGTTGATAGTGCCCAAGTCAGACGAAACAAGGGAAAGGCCAAGGTGGTCGACCAAGGAGAAGTACAGGCTGAGTCTGGTCGCGGACGAACAACCATGTCTAGCCATGGAACAACACGTTCTAGTGCCCAAGACAGGCTTAGCCAACCCCAGCGGGAAGCTGCTCGCCGGGGAGCAGGAGATGGGCGAGCAACTTTTGAACAGCCTCGCCCATCAGTCCATGAAAGACTCTCCCAGTCAGCCTTTAGGCGCCTAGGGCCAAATGCGGCGAACAACATTAGGAGGCAAGCCCAGGAAGTGCCCACTCCAAGCGAGGGACTGCGACGAGCAGAAAGGTTAATGCCTTTGCTCGCCGAACAGCCTCCAAGTCAGGGGGCACCTCTTGATGAATTATCAAGCCTAAGGAGGGCTGTGGAGAACATGCAGGGGCAACTAGACCAACAGAGGGGGATGGGAACGACCAGCATGCCATCCTCACCTTTGGCAGCTCACATTTTGAAGGCCCCGATACAGAAAAAGATTCAATTTCCGGCTAGCATTCAATATGAAGGCATCGCCGACCCCCGGGTCCACTTAACGAAGTATACGGATTACATGGTCTCCGTGGGGGCCAGCGATGCCACCCAATGCCGGAATTTTCCATTAACATTGGGCGATCGGGTTCACAAGTGGTTTTCATCAATGCCGCCGGCATCAATCCACTCGTTTGTCCAGCTAAGTCGAGAATTTCTTTCTCACTTTTCAACGGCGGGATCGTATCTTTCCCAAAAACACCGGCTATCAGATTTGAGGCAAAATGATGATGAAACTGACCGGGCGTTTATGGAAAGATTCGATAAAGTTTTGCTAGAAGGAGAACCGGTGAGCGAAGATACAAAGATCATCGCTGTGATGGCCGGATTGAAAAAAGGGTCGAAGTTATGGAAGGAGGTACGTCTGAAGTGCCCAAAGACTTATGCCGAGTTCAGAAACCAAGCTGGCATTTTCGTTTCCATGCACGAGGCCCTACAGACAAATTTAGGGGAGAACAAAGCTGATCCTAAGAAGAATAACAAAAAGCCCGTCGGGACAAGTTACAGGGTCCCAAAAAATATGAAAGCATTCACCGAAGGATCGGATTTGAAAGAAAAATTGAACCAAGTTTTGACAGTATCAGTTGATACTGTGTATGAGAGCGTAAAGGAGAAAGAGTTGCTTTCCCCACCACGTAAAATCCGCCAGGATACTGGCAAACTCAACCCGAACAAGTATTGTGCCTACCATCAAAGTGTGGGGCATTTTACAAGTGAGTGTAGAGATTTGCTTAAGCAACTCTGGCGATTTTATGAGGAGGGAAAGCTCTCCGATTTCGTTAAAAGGCAACCTGGGAAAAGAGCTCGGGAGAACAACTCAGAAGACGAAGAGGATGGTCAACCTCAGAGAAACAACAAACCCGGGCGACCAGTTCCCAGTATACCAGCTCAACCTTTAGAAGATCTGTTCATGATGGAACCCGCAGGTCCCGCGGGAGGGTGTTTTGATGGACAACCACCCGACTCAAACCGGAAGAGGAAAGCGGAGCTACGAGCGATTGGCCAAGTACAAGAGATGGGAGTTAAGCCGTCTATCATGCAAACGGCAGAATTAACTTTCACCGAAAAAGACCTTGAAGGCGTCTTAACTCCGCACAATGATTCGCTCGTAATCTGTGCAAAGATTATGGGGACCAGAGTCCACAGACTGTTGGTGGACACCGGAGCCTACACCAACATCTTATTCAAGAAGACCCTCGATAATCTGGGAGATTATTCGGGTTACGTTCGGAATACAACACATAGAATCATAGGCTTCGGGAATGCTGTGACAACACCGTTGGGAATTGTAACATTAGCAGTACAACTTGTAACGGCTAATGAACCCGAAAGAAATATAACAAGAATGGTAGATTTCTTGGTTGTAGACCAGGAGTCGACCTATAACGGGTTTCTTGGCCGACCTTTTCTCAATGAATTCAAAGCTGCGTGTTCCACTTACCATTATTGTTTGAAATTTCCAACAGCTAGTGGAACAGGTACAATTAAAGGAGACCAACGGAGAGCACGAGAATACATTCAACAGCTACGATCAAAATTTGTACAAATATCCATGATGGAAGCAACAAGTTATCCCGTCAACGAACCATCAATACTGAACAATATGATGGACATGGACGACCACATGGACACGGACGAACAACACTTGGACGAGCAAGTGTTGGACGAACAACTCGTTACCACTCGCGAGGAACCTCCATCTGACGAACAACAAAGGGGTGATGACGAACAACCTTCAGTGGAGGACTTGGAGGGCCAAGTACAAATGAACAACAATGGGACGGAGCCAACTGATGATCTAGAACCCCGCCTGGGGGCAGAGCCCATGAACATCGAAAATGATTCCAACCCTGAGGAACCCATACTTGATCCCCGTTGGAAGGGACAAAAACGACGAGCGACTCCAGTCGAAGAGCTGGAGGCGTTCAAACTTAATCCCAACAACGAAGATCTTGAATTATTCATAGGATCTGAGCTCCCAGAGCCCTACAGATCCCGAATGAAAGAGTTCCTCACCAAGAATCTAGATGTCTTTGCTTGGTCTCACGCAGATATGGTGGGGATAGACCCAAAACATGCTTGCCACAAACTGAACATAAATCAAGCAAGAAAGCCCGTCCATCAAAAACGAAGGAAGTACGGCCCGGACAAATACCAAGCCTTGAATGAAGAAGTTAAAAAGTTGCTAGACAATGATCTCATTCGACAAGCACTCTGTCCACAATGGGTAGCAAACCCAGTACTCGTGAGGAAACCAAACGGGACCTGGAGGCTATGCATAGACTTTACAGATCTGAATGCAGCATGCCCGAAGGACAACTTTCCTCTCCCGCACATCGATCAATTGGTGGACAGCACTGCGGGTCACGAAATGCTAACATTCATGGATGCTTTTGCAGGGTATCATCAAATCCCAATGCATCCTGACGATCAAGAAAGCACAGTTTTTTATACTAACAAAAACTTGCTGTGTTGGAAGAGAATGCCGTTCGGCCTCATAAATGCTTGAGCAACATATCAAAGACTGGTGAACAAGATGTTTGATCAACAAATTGGAGATACGGTTGAAGTCTATGTAGACGATATCGTAGTCAAAAGTCCCAAGAAGGAAGACCATCTTCAACATCTGACTCAAGTGTTCGAAATTCTTCGACACTATAACATGAAGTTGAATCCAAAGAAAAGCAGCTTTGGAGTTCACTCAGGAAAATTCTTGGGTCATCTTGTTAGCCAGCGGGGAATTGAGGCCAACCCTTCAAAAGTTAAAGCCATCATGGATATGCAACCACCACGTTCGGTGAAAGAAGTGCAAAGACTCACCGGGTGCCTAGCAGCATTGAACCGGTTCATATCCAGGTCGGGGGACAAGTGCCGTCCATTCTTCGAGACCGTCAAAAAAGGAAAGTTTGCATGGACTAACAACTGCCAAGCGGCCTTCGATCAACTTAAAGACTACCTGGGAGATGTCAAAATCCTATCAAAACCAATCCCAGGAGAAAAGCGCTTTTTATACTTAGCCGCATCAGAAGTTGCCATCAGCTCTGTCTTGGTGCGCGAAGACGGCAAATTCCACCAACCTATATATTACGTCAGCCAGGCTTTGCATGAAGCAGAGATCAAATATGCTCCAACCGAAAAGCTGGCATATGCTTTGGTTATGAGCGTGAGAAAGTTACGACCATACTTCTTTGACCATCAAGTCGAAGTTCTAACAACTTTCCCGCTCAGGCAAATTCTCCATCGCCCCGACACTGCAGGTCGTCTCTTAAGATGGTCACTGGAGATTAGCCAATTCGGGGTGACCTATGCTCCTCGAACGGCGATCAAAGGGCAAGCATTAGCCGACTTTATAGTCGAACTAACTTTCCCTCCAGATCCGACGAGAGGACTTGATCATCCTTGGCATCTCTATGTGGACGGATCATCAACCAATATAGCCTCGGGGGCAGGAGTAGTTTTAATTAGCCCAGATAGACAAGTATTCACCTCGGCAATCAGATTTGGTTTCATGGCAACCAACAATGAAGCTGAGTATGAAGCTCTTATTGCTGGACTCCACCTATCTCTCGCAGTTGGTGTCAGACGTTTGCAAATATTTGGCGATTCACAATTGATCGTGAACCAAGTCCGAGGTGAATATGAAGCAAAAGATGATCACATGATCGAGTATCAACGGATTGTTGCTCACCTGATGTCCATGTTGCAGCAAGTTTTCATACAGCAAATTCCAAGGACGAGCAACACTCAAGCAGATGCGCTTGCTCGACTAGCAACAAGTGAAGGCCCCGTAGAGTTAGCAGATATTATAGTTACAAAGATGAAAGATCCATCAACAGTAAGCTATAATGTCAACCAACTCGACGATCAAACCGGTGAAGAAGACTGGAGAACAAGTATAGTCAAATACTTGAAAAATGGGGAAAAACCAAACAATCCTTTTGAAGCTGCCAAGCTAGTAAAGCGAGCCGCCAGATATACTCTGGTGGGCGAGCAACTCTTCAAAAGGGGAATATCAATCCCACTTCTCAAGTGTTTGTCTAGGGGGCAAGGGCAAGCGGTACTCGAAGAAATACACGCGGGAGTATGTGGAAACCATACTGGGGGGCAAGCTCTGGCATACAAGACAATCAGACAAGGCTATTACTGGCCAACTTTACGCCAGGATGCAATCAAAAAAGCAAAGACTTGCCACCAATGTCAGATTTTTGCCCCGAATATTCATACCCCGGCTCAGGAACTCGTGTCAGTATACAGCCCATGGCCTTTTGCAAAATGGGGGATGGACATCATTGGTCCTTTCCTGGCTGGAGTAGGAAATGTTCGATTTGCCGTTGTGGCAGTCGATTATTACACTAAATGGGCAGAAGCAGAGGCCATGGTGGGCATCACGCAGCAGAAGATGATCAACTTTATTTGGAAGAACATTGTCTGTCGTTTCGGAGTTCCACAGGCAATTGTGACAGACAATGGTCCACAGTTTGATGGACAAGAGTTGAGAGAATTCTGTGCGAAGTGGGGGATCAAAAAACATTACTCCACACCTTATCATCCCCAGTCAAACGGACAAGTTGAAGCTGTGAACAAGATAATCAAGCATACATTAAAAGTAAGACTGGCGGAGAGCAAAAGTGGTTGGTCCATCGAACTCCCGGAAGTCTTGTGGGCATACAGAGTTTCTCCCAGGTCTAGCACCGGAGAAACACCCTTTGCTATGGCTTTTGGAACAGAAGCAGTAATACCTATTGAGTTAAGGACCAGTACGATTAGGACGACCAACTTTGATGAACAAGCAAATAATTCTGCTCTAAGTACTGAAATGGATTTACTCGAAGAAAAAAGACTCAATGCTGAGTTAAAAAATGCAACATACAAGCAAAGAGCAGAACGTTATTATAATTCCCGTGTAAAAGTCCGGGAATTCAGAGTTGGAGATTTGGTTCTAAGAAAACTGCTCGCCCAATCTTCAGGAGTACTGGGACCAGCTTGGGAGGGCCCATATCGTATAACGGAAAATTCGTAAATGGCGTATACGATCTCGAAGATATGGAAGGCAAGCCGGCCTCATACTCCTGGAATGCCGTACATCTCAAGAAGTACTATCAATAAATGGGCGAACAATTGTCTTGGGGGGCAAGGGATGCATATGAGCTGAAGGAAGGCTATAAAGGGCTAAAAACTTGCCTAATTTTTTAAAATTTTTCTTAAGTGTAGATTCAAAAGTTGCTCGCCACATTTGTATAGTCTGGTGCTAGTGCTTTTGGTTTTATAGATAGAGTTGCTCGGCAAAAAATATTATAAGCGAGCAAGTTTTTGTTTATGTTTAAAGCTGTTCGTCAGATTGTATATGATAGTGATGGACAGTCTTACAACACTTGTAATTATTTTGCAATGTAAATATAATAGTTGTTCGTCAAAAAAGGAAAAGTCCAAAAGCTCGAGGTACAAGTCCATTTAAAGGTTGTTCGTTTTACAAATGAACAGAACCTAAGGACCAAAGCCACTTAAAGGTTGTTCGTTTCTTAAAATGAACAGAACCTAAGGCTGAACCCTGATTCCACTAAAGGCAAGTTCAATTCGAACAAAAGCCCAACACTATATGTTATAATTGTAAAGGCATTGACAGAAATGTAAAGGCAATCAACATATATAAGAAAATGAGCGAACAAAAGAAAGACATCCATTAATCAAAGGCATTGAGCCTAAAAAATAGTACAAGCTGGAAGCAACCATTACAAGTACTACAAAAAGGAACGAGCAACTATTACAAAAGAAATGAAGAAAAAGCTAAGTCCTAAAAACTACTGCTGCTCGACGGGAGGAGGATCTTGAGATTGCTCGGCAGGAGGGTCGACAATCATGTCTCGAGCAAGGTCTTCAGCTGCCTTATCCTCCGCCTCTTTAGCAATTTGCTCGTCCGCGGTAGCCGGCTCATCTCCTTGCTCGCCATCATCAACAATTGGTGGAGGATGAGTGATGGTGATACTGGGGTCAAGTAAATCCAGTTTAACCCCCAGTACGGCCAGATCCGCCAACTGGATTTTTACGTTGTTCGGCGGAGGATAGTTCTCAAGGAACTCGTTCAAATCTTTGCTCATCTCCTCCACCATGTCCTTATAATCATAGGCATCGGCCGTACGGATGCTGTCCGCGTAGGCACAAATATATCCAAGGTTGGAGATGGGGCCGGTACGAGCTTGAACCTCCTCTTCAAGTTGCTCGCGGGTAAAGAGGTTGGTTTCGGACTCCCGGAGACGAGCAACCTCCGCCTCGAGATCAGCAATTTTTTGCTCGGCCGCTGACAGTTTGCTCTTTTCCTCACCAAGCAAGGCCTCTTTGCTCTTCAGCTCGGCAGATAAGCCTTGAATGTCTTCAAGGTGCTTTTTCTCGCCGTCAATATAGAGGGAAAGTTGGTCATTGAGCCGAGCAATCTGGCCATGCAAGTTGTTCGCCAGTTTGTCCTTTTCCTCGGAGAGTTGCCGAGCAGTACTCGCATAGTGGCGGGCAGACTCTTCCTGCTCGGCAACTTGGGCAATTGCCCTTTGGGCAGTGACGAGGCCGTTGGCAACGAGCATCATCGAGAGATGGAGATTGTCCATTTGCCCCTGTTGGAGGATGGCCTTGTCCAGGGGATGCGTCCAGGCTCGGGCGACCAGCTACGTTGCCTTGCGAACATGCTCGCCAGGAATCTCCCTTATGTTAACGGGAGTCTTCGAGCAAGCATACTGGTGTACAACACTTGCTCGGCCGGGGTAATCGTCGGCACGATATCTGCAAACAAGAAAGAAATTGATACTTAGAAAAAATAAAAAATAAAAAAGAAGACGAAAGTTGTTCGGCAAAAGAGGGTAGATACTTACTCGGCAAACTTCCGATCGTCCCATCCAAGGAACGTAAGATCTTCTGGGCCACGGAGTGAGCCTACGTCTTTGCTCGCTTTTCCCGACCTTTCCGTGGGCTCCGCAGAAGAGCGCCTAGCGACATCCCCTTCGTGGCGAGCATGACTTTCGCCCACCTTTTCTTTCCCCTTGCCGGTGACATCTCCGACCAGTGGGGTCCCGTCTGCCTTCTTAAGGCGTTTCCCTCCACGAGGTGGGGAGACGGGAGGGGACCGGATTTGGACTGGGGGGGCTGCCTGTCTCGGAACTTTAGCCCCCTCAGGCTTGTTCGACATGGCGAGCACCGCTTGAGGAGGGTCACCTCTCATTTTCTTCCCTCTTGGTGGCCCCATTTCAAGGACCCTTTGCTCAAGAAGAGCGTAGCTTGGGGGAACGGCAACTGTTACTTGCTCGGCTAAAAAAAAAAAAAAGAAAGAGTTAAGTTAAAATTAGACGAGCAAGTTAAACAGGTTAACGACGAACAAAACTTGAGCAAGGAGTTAGAAATTTTCATACCAGGGGGCACCTCAGCTTGAGCCTCCAAATGATGTGGGTAAGTCAAAAGGCGAGCAGCTTTTTGACACCTTGATCGGCAGAGATAGTCTATAGTTCTATCTGCTTTATTGCGGAGGCCAACCAAGCACGAAGTAAACAAGAACTCGGAGTTCAACTCCTCCTCTTTCGAATTCCACTTGGGTAGACGAGGGCCTGCGAACAAACAAAAGAAGTTAAATTAGAACAACTTAGCCCAAAGGCGAGCAAGAAACAAACTTACGTTTCAATTTTCCATAGGCTGCTGGAGAATTTATTCGCCCAGGACCGCCGTGTGGACCGGAAGATGCTCGCCAATCACCCCCAATCCAGAAGAAGTGTTGCTTCCAGTCACGAACCTTGTTCGGCACCTCTTCAACCATTTTCAACCCAGTTCTTGCCTTGAGATAGTGATAGCCTTCTTCTCCCAGGGGGCAACTAGTAATTGTCATCAAGTAGTTGATCTCTTCCGCAGTGATCCGATCAACGTACCCCTCTAAGGCGAACAGGCACATGGAACCCAAGAGATTCATCCACCCAATTGGAGTAATTTGGGTAATGGCCAAGTTGGTCACCTCCAGGAATCGACCAACAACGGGTGGAAGAGGCAACTTTAGTCCGACAATTAAAGTGTGAATGTTGATCGCCGTACATCCTGGAGGTGGGCGATCAGCTCTTTCCTTTCTCTGAGGAGCCCACATGTGGATATCATATGGGATCTTATAGTCCTTCCGGATGGAGTCCAGTTCATCTTCGCGAACAACACTTTTTATCTTGCTCGCCTGGTACCCAGTTTTCACCTTATCCATTACTTGTCTCTGGGGACGGGGAAAGCTGTTCGCATATCTTTCAGCATATGCTCGCCATTCAAATAGACGAGCAACCCCAGCTGGGATCTCACTTTCCCGCATCTTTGGGGATGGAAAATTGATGCTCTCCAAGAACTCGCGAGTGAGTTCGTTAAGGTCTGGATCTCTAGATTCGGCAGAAGACGAAGAGCTTACGCCCAAATTGTTGTTCGCCGCAACTATTAATTCTCTCCCAGATGGGCCCGCACCGGTGTCCTCCACGGAGCGGACGACCGAATCCACCTGAAGATCCGACGCCGAGGAAATTTCGAAGGGAGGTTGATCGATGGGAACCGCGACTGGAAAGAGTGGGTCTAAGGTCTCCTCAGTCTTATTGCTCGAGTGCGAAGACATAGAAGAAGAAGAAGAAAAATCCAGGCGACGGTGAAAAGAATTGCAGACGGCGGCGCTATCCCGGAGAAGACGATTGCGCTCGAACCCACACGGCGGCGATGGCGTTTTCGAGAGAAAAAGTAAAGAAAAGAAAAGAAATAAGAGGATAACTACCTTGTTTCGAGGATTGGAGGCCAAACACTGGAAGAATAGATGCCGGAGAAGCTTGGAATCGCCGGAGGAAGGAAGGGTTCGCCGGAGCACTGTTGCAAGAGGGGGAAAAGTGGGAAAGATTTCAGTTTTCCCACTATTTATACCCCAAACAAAAACGGGGTCCAGGGCATAATTTTCCGAAAGTTCCAGGGCTCAACTGGAAGAAGGCGGGGTAAATTCCGAGCTAAACTAGGAGATGAAGGACCTATAAACAATTATAGGGGCGCGTGGCCTTGGGGCTGCTCGCGCGTGAGCGGCGCGCAATCATTGCGCTGGCGTCATCTTCGTGATCTCCCCAGATCATGGGAAGACGAAACGGTTATTCCAACATTGCTCGTCACAGAGATGCTGTTCGTCCAAATCTTGGCCAAGACGATATCCTAACTACAGTTGCTCGCCATAAAATTACTCGTCTGATACAACATCTAGTCAGGATAGGGGGCAATTGTTGATAGGCGAACATCAACTAGATATGGAGCGAACAATTATTGAAGTCTAAAAAAAAAGAAAATCACGATTTGAGCGCATTAACCAATCTGGGAGGTGTATGAAGTGACGAACAACTCTCCCGACGAACAACTAATGGGCGAACAGGTATTAAGGCCCGGGACCAAGAATGAGCCAACTGTGAAGTCATCCATGACGAACAACTTGGTCAAAATATGATACAACAAATAGCCAAGGAGGTGTGTACAAGTGAACAAAGGACAAAGATCCCAAAGCCAAGCTGAACAAAGCCATAAGGCGAGCAACTTCCAAAGTACAACCTCAAGAGGCGAACAACTTTCAGTTGGAGAATCAACAAGATCCATTAAGCCGACCTAGGCGAACAACAGTGAGTCCGAGATAAGGACCAAAGAAGACTTTGTAACTAAGGTTCAGCTTAGATAAGATCAAAGGGACACATGTCAAGCATGCAGGCTAGGGAGACCAAGAGTCTTAGACACCTCATGCTTGCTAGTCTCTATAAATAGTTATTCTCCAGCTTATTCAGGTAATTTTCGAATTTCAGACAAAAAATACACACAAACACACTCAAACTCACACACATACACGAAATAAGTCCAATTTCGACTACCGAATTTACAAATTCGATAAATCCAAACCCCGATTTACCATTTACGGTGGTAATCAATCACACGTTATTGATTGGTGACGTAAAAACGGATTAAAACAGCCACTAATCCTTACGATTAGATTCGTTCACCAACAAGATTGACCCGTTTTTTTTAGTTGGGCCGATTTCTCTGTGTTAGATGGGTTCAGTCGTACAATTCAGACAGTTGTAATGTTGGTACAAGATCTCCGTATAATGATAGTGAAATTAATTATTTGTGGGCATAATTTGTTTTCTCTTCTCCCAATGAGAATAACTTTTAGTGAATCCAAAAATCGGTGGAACATATTTTGTCAAAATTGATTTTAAGTACTTAAAATAGTGGTTGCATAACATTGTATAAGTGACTTTATCAAAATAAGAATGATTTTTTCTCATGGCATTGGGTTTGCAAACAGATCATAAATATTCATATGAAAGATACTATTTTTGTTCATTAAAATAATGTTCAAAGGGTTGGACACGAGGTTTAAAGAAAAAAATTGTGAGATTCATTTATGAATAAAAAAATTATTTATAAGTGTAAAGTTAATGATATTTTGAGTAGTTAGTGGTGGTTGGAAGATGATAATAAAAAAAAAATATAAAGGGAATGAATATAATTTTAGTGGACTGATAAATAAGAAAAATGAACATACTTTTGGATGAAATATGATTTACTGTTGAAATAATAATAGATATTTACCAAATAACATTTGGAATAAGTATATTTATATAACAATATGATTACAAAGTTTGACCATGATTAAAAAAAAAACAAAGTTTGACCATTAATTTAAAATATTCATAAAAGAGATTTCAATACTAAAAAAATAGATTCATATAACAATAGGATTACAATAACAAATGCCATATATATTTTACAAATTTGAACTTTCTTTAATATAATCACAACATAATATGTTATACCTTAAATATATATATATCAAAATAGAAATTCAACCAAATTCACGTTAATTTATTACATAAAAAAAATTATATATTTTACAAAGTAGGAAATTGGAATATTGCGTATTCCGATAGATAGCAGAATTATAATAACAAAATTCATATATTATTTTACAATTAGGACATCTCCTAAAGTTGATAGACATTGTTTAGATAAATATTATTATTTTAAATCTAAATTCTTTTATTACAAGAGAGTAATTAATAATATGTATTTTATAAGAACTTGTGCACACATTTATAGCATGACTTTGGCCTCAACTCGAATGTTTTAAATATTCGTACAAAAGATATCAATTATGCACGTATTTATGCATATTGTTATTATTTGTTTACAATCAATTCAACTAAATGTTTTACTTTAATCGTGAAATTTACAAAAATATCCCAACACTCTATTGATATCACCATTTTTTAAAACGTGTGCACAAAATAGGTGCAAAGTCTTTAGGACCGAAGGAATATTAAAATTTAAAAAGTTAAAGGGACAGGCCTAAATTCATTAAGATTTAGCCTCATGGGGTTATGTGTTAAATGGTCTATATACCAAAATGACTCAAGATTCTAAACGTTTAAGAAAGCCTAACACCAAGAACAAATATTTTTCAGGTTTAAATAGGCTATCACTATAAGTCATTCTCTTTTTAACATTTGCATTAATTACTAACAACCGACATGGATACCCCAGACAATATTGCAACAAGCATGACATCTCATTATTTTGTTATCTTTAATAACTAAAGGTCATAGTTACACCTTATGAATGTTAAGACAATCTGATAAATTTAAGCGATCTGTAAAATAAATATGCATTTAATTGTAGGTGAAAACGAAGATATTTAATACAAGGACACTTATATTGAATTTCAACTCGATATATGTCTAATTGTCTCACATGGTAATATATACATATATATATATGCAATTATAATACATATTAATTTCATCAACATTTGTTGTTATGTCATCATTGTAGATACATTTGCAAAAATGTGCAATAGCTCGACCATGTCTTTTGTTGACGAATACTTGATTGATTCAGACTAGTTAGACCACTCTACATTCATATGATCGATCCTCATACTTTATAAAGTAATGGTTACATGATACATTATTGTACACTTTGTCAAGTTCAAATGACATTTTTAATGTTGTTTAATTTTTATTTCAATGTTTGTACACATGGTATCGTTCTTCATGAAAATTTGTTGTTTCATCCACAATATGTGAAGAGTTTAACATTGTGTTTCCATATGGGATGTGAATTATTAACTAATAGACTACATTGTAATAGGTCAAATCACTCTTCATTTCAATTGTTTCAACTAAAAGTATTCGGTCAATATCATTTGATTGTTTATATTTATCTTAATTACCAAGGATGTAACGCCCCGTTTCCAGAATGCAAATTCTTGTGGCTTCAAACACTCTGAACTCGAGTTATCACTTAGTAAACGAAAAACCGAGCTTAAAAATTTCTTTTTAAAATAAAAAATAAATGTATATGAATTTTTTTTGCAGTAGAAGATCATGAATAAACTTAACATAAACGAAACAAATTTTTATTATAATAAAGTGTGTTGTGGATAAGAGAATAAGTTGCATACAATATTCATCGAGTAATCTTTAAAGTGTTTGTTACTCGACATCATAATAAAATAAAAGCACTGTCATGTTAATTTAAACATACATAAGTATGTGTATATATATAGCATCATATTATATTGGGAAATTCGGTGTCATTACTGCAACTCCAACCCCTCTTCTTCATAACCCGAAAAGAATTGATTTTGGGGTGTGAGATAAAAATCTCAGTGGATAACCTGTACGCTCTTACACAGATTGACATGATCCTTAAATAGTTGAAAATATATTACTCCATCCCTGTTTAAGTATTAAGGTTGGTTTATGTATCTTTTAACATTTTGCTTGTAATTTTGTACTGGACAACTTACGTTAGTCGTATACTTCGGAGTACGCTAAGGAAGTATTGCCCCCTTGGGCGGTCTTATGCTCATACTAGGCAACTTAGTTAGTCGTACACTTCGTAGTACGCTAAACCAGTATTGCCCCCTTGGACGAGACTTCTTATAAATCTTATATTAATGTAACTTTTTCGAGATATATATTTGATTAGTTTGCTTCAGAAATATACCAACAGTCCGTATAACATTATCGTCTAATACAAATAGTGTCACCCACTTTTTAACTCTTAAAGACAAAGTTATAAATTTCTTGAAATAAATTTCTGGACTTAGGGCAAGTACGCACATCCAAGCTCTGACTTGGGCAACACTTCACCTAGCACGGTTTTCTTACATCTTTAGTGATCAATCGTTTTTTACTTAATATTCATATAAGTTGCTTTAGGGATAATTTGGTAATACATATTAATTTTTATAAACGTTCTTTTGTTCGATTAAACTATTAAGGTTTTTAATTCATCTTTTTGTCCAAAATCTTCTTATAAAAACTTTTAGTTCTTTCCTAACTTATAAATATAGACAGCTGATAATGAAGTTTAACAAGTTTAACGGGGGTAATAAACTTTGTTCTTTTAATGGTTCTTTAGAGAGTAAATATTATTTTGACAATAAATTAATTATACTTTTATAAGCCTTAACACGTTTGCAAATAAAATAAATATTCAACCAAATCACATAATTAACATATTTATTTTTAAATATGAAAATGAAAATATTACACATTCAATTAATCCACAATAATTCATTAGAATAATTTATTCGCAAAAGATCGATTAAACAATTTAAGTTTAAAAAATGTTTTGAGATAATTACTTAAGTACAAAGATAATTAACAAAATTAATCATATAAATGTGTAACATCATGTATGATATTATTTTTTGACTCAAACGACCTATTTGAATTAGGTTTTCCGAAACCTTTCAATTTTAGTCCTTTGAATATCCTATACTCTAACAATTTCGTTAAAAATATTTAAACCCTTTCATAAAATATGGGGACTTCTAGGATATCATCTAAATACATATTCAATAAGATTATGCTATAATTTTTCAAGGAAGATATACCTAAAAATGAATCCTATCGAAAATAGTAAATTATAACCTAGAAACGTCGCAATTGTTTATAATTATTTAGGCACTTCTTAAAATTATGAATTTCGACATGGTAACACATAAATACATATAAAACATGAATATGACTTTTTTCAAACTTAAAATATGCTATAAAAAGTTATATATTAGTTTTTTATGAAACAAGGGCAGTAGTTTATTGCATTTTATTTCATTTTCGAACATCCATTTCTCCTAAGATATAAGACCTATAGATACCAATTTTTGCAGGCTTATTGATTTGAACGCAAAATACTAGTTATACTAGTAGAGTATGGGTTCCTTGTAGTATTGGCACGTATAGGGACCAAGTAGTATCGAACCTAAAGGAAGGTATGTATGCAAATAGAGTCCTGGAGATCTATGCGTCGTAGTTAATATGAATGGATGTTCGGGTTCAAGAATGGAATTATATTAAACTACTCTATATTCTGTTACTATTAATGCAAATAATGAAAGTAGACGAATAACTAAGGTTTTAATAAAATATGAGATGGAGATGCTCAGGATAGGAATCCCTACGTATACTAATGGAGCTAGTACGATAACTAAAATAACCATGATGTGCAATGTTAGGATAAATTGTTATTCAGTTTTGATGAGTTAAAACAAACCAGAGAATGTAATAGGACCATCTGGACCTGTTAGCCAGATGATGAACTAGATTATGACTTAGTCTAGGGGGAACTGCCAGACCAGAAGACTTCACCAGAAGAGTCACCAGAAGACCCACCAGAGGACTTCACCAGAGGACTCCACCAGAAGACTTCACCAGATGAGACTGACCAGAGGCAGAGAACCTTCCCCAGACCAGACGAGTCTGGTGAACCAAAAGATGCTCAGAATTATCCCTTAATTCTACTGAGTATTCTGGTTCTTGACCAGATCCAGACCAGAAGACACTGAGGTTACCTGGTACCTGGTCATGCCTTCTCTGGAGAGAATCAGAGTTAGGCATAGGAAGCACTTGACCGTTGGTGATTTAAATCAAGTCAACAAGATCAGGTGGAAAGTTTTGAAGTCAATCAATCCAAGGATCCCACCAACCCAATCAATCAATTAGGGAATTGATTGATTGAAAGCTTCCCTAAATAGAGGATCTGATTAGATTAGCTCTCCAACGGCTAAACCCTAATCACCTCTATAAATACAAGAGTGCAGATTCAAAGAAAGGCTCTAGAGATTCTCACGCGCAAGAAGACACTGTCCAAGCCTTGTTCATTTACTCTTAAGCACTCTTATTGCTCTTATCTTACATATACACTCTTAAAGGAGTTGTTGGATCTCAACCTGTTCATCTCTAAGCAAAGGTTGAAGGCTGTAGACTTTAGATCGAAGTTAGATCTAAAGTGTTTGTAAGAAGGAACTGGTACTTCACAATTCCAGTACGTAAGTGGTTCGTTGGTTGGTTAGTGAGACCCCTTTTGATCAAAGGGAGAGTGGACATAGGACTTGTTGTCCGAACCACTATATATCCGGTCCATTTACTGCTTTCATAAATTCTGTCTTAATTCATTTATTTAGTGCTCTTATAAAAGATCTTGTGAAAGACATGTCCTTTAAAGCTTCCGCAAATTAATCTACTTAGTGGGACCAACATGCAAGTATTAATCCTAAGTGTACTAAAATTAGGCAATCGACTTCCCTAATCTAGCACCAGATTGAAAGACTAAAAGCTCTAGAATTAACCCTAATACTTCGTCATATCAACCTACTTCACAACCCACTAAACAAGTTATATGGATTATGCTTAATTAATGAGACCCTTATTTACCCAAGGTGATGCGGTCGTCCTCCCTAGATAAACCGGTAATTTATAAACCCCTTCTATAACCCTATCGTTAAGCCTACTCGTTATTAAAGAGTTATAAGATCATCCTCTCTCTAATAATTTTCGCACTCAATTAGAATATAATTCTAGAGTTTATTTTAAGAATTCAATTAATTAAGAGAACTAACACTAAACATCACGAATTATCCTAATTATGTACCAACATCCTACTTCTACGAATTCATCCCACCTTAAGCATTCAAGGGTTCTAGCCTAACATGGTAATTTGAAGAACAAAAGCAATCACGAGAACGAAGAACATATCCATAATTGAATTATCGAAAGAATTAGAAAGCATAAATAATAGAGTAACTCAAAATCTCAATACACATATGATAAAATAGGGTTTAGAAGTCTCAAAGGTTCAAGAACGAAAGGATTAAACGAAAAGATTCAAAAGAAGTATCTAAACTAAGAATTCGATAATCAAAACCTCATTTACATGTTAAAACTCTTCCAAAATCTCTCTACTAAGCTCTAAGTATGCAAAAATATGAATAGTGATCAAAGGTTATCCAAAAACGAGTTTGAGACCGGGTATTTATAAGCAACGGGCCGAAAACGGGTGAAAAGGGCCTAAATCGCGCGAAACCTCGGTCTGGTCGAGCGTTAGTGCTCGACCTCAACATGGTCGAGCGGGTATTCTTTCCAGAGTCTTCAGGGTGCTCGACCACTCACTGGTCGAGCGGGGGCACTCGACCACCAGTGGTCGAATGGGAAAAAGGGTCGAACGGTGACGCTCGAGCTGCACTGGTCGACCGGTTCAATAGGTCGATTGAAAGTGCTCGACTAATAGCCTTAGTTGAGCAGTGGTGCTCGACCTCATTTGGTCGAGCGCTATCCTTCCTTTAACTGAGTGATACTTTTCCTTGCACGAACTAATATTATTCGTATTTCTTCAATATCTTCTCATCCGGGCATCCGTTTGAGTCGATTCAAAGTCCTACGAACTCTATTTTTCGCCCTCTATCCATCTATGTGCATCAAAAAGGCAAATTCACCAATTTATGAAAATAGTACGCAATTGACTCTAAATACTCATCGAATTCACTCAAAACACGGGCAAAATGAGCTATAAATCATAACAATTTCACGCCTAATCAACCCCCCCAAACTTACCATATTGCTTGTCCTCAAGCAATGAAATAATAAGTCAAGTGAAATTGTTAGTAATAAATTAAAGAACAAAATCATGCAAGTAATCGAGCTCAAGTCTCAAAGATCGATCACTCATACACAAACCCACCCCCTTTATCATACTCATGCAATAAAAATAAGAAACACCAAGATCAAACATGGATGTGCACTCAACGATGTGTTTCACTCCCTCACAAGTGTATATCAATATTAAGGGACTCACTCAATCAATCAATCACACATATCAGCAGTCATAGGCTTGTAAGCACTCTCAACTTCGACCATACTCTAGAATACATGCCGAATAAAAAAAGACTTTATAAAGGTTGTAATGTAGGCTCTTTGGACAGGTGGGGTAACTGTATGGGATAAGTGACTCAAGTGAATGGAGAACAAAAAATTTAACTTTAGTACTTCGAGATGAGGAACATAATACTTCAATCATTTTTATGCAATACACTTTTCAATTCCCCTACTCTCAACACTTCAATTCTTTTTCTAACTCGTTTCACTTTTTAAATCACTTCACTCTTTTCTCTTTTCATACATATATGAGCTCATATCTCTTTTGCTCATTCTCAACTTCATTGTTCTTTCCCACAACTCAAAGCATTATTACACCTTTTCTCATAATCACTCAACCATAAACAATTCTACATTCTCATCTCAACTCGATCCCTTCTCATTCACACTTTTCCTATTCTCCACTCAAATTGGGACAAAAAGAGTTTAAGAATTTGGTTTAGTTTAAATGTGCTAGCAAACAAAATAGGATAAGGCTCAAACGGGCTAACAAGGGATAAATGTCATTGGTAGGGATAAATCAAAGATGACTTAATATCACTTTCGGCATATCAATCTAGACACAATCAAGAAGTGAGAGCACCTACAAGTTCTAGCATCATCTAAGGTGACGATCCACTCACAAACGAAGAGATCAATTTATGCATTTTAATCTCACAATGACTCAAATCTCACAGCTTTCACATCCATGCCAGTCCTAGTGAATTCTCACTCTCATCACACAAATACTCAAAAGAGAAGTTCGCAAGCATACGAGTTCCCTCTCAAATCAACTCTAACTCCCACACTCACACAACTAAGATTCTAATTCAACTCCACAAATCACTAACTCACACTCACACTCAAAGATAACAATCAACAAGCATAAGAGAATTGATAGGCATGAAATATGCAGTAGCACCCAATCAGTTCACAGTATAAAAACACCTCAAGGAGCATCTCAAGGCACAATATATAACCAAACTCAACTCAAAGAGAGGGTGTGCGCCTGTGCAATGTAACCTTGTCTCGAGTTGGTCCCTTCAATCTCCACTTCTTGGACATTCCTTCACCCTCATGGCAAGCCTACGAAATAAAACTCTCAAGTACGAGGTTAGAACTTACGATTCACACAAAAATAAATACGAAAAATAAAACACAAAAAAATAAGTAAAAAGTGGTTGGCCTCCCACTCAGCGCTATTTTTAAGGTCATAATGCTGGACCGAGCTCAAAGGAACTTATGGGACATGATACTCAAATTTACCTCCCTTATTCTCATAAGAGAAGATGTCTAAGTTTTTCGCTCGATTCCCATCCTCCTTCTTCACCTCGGGCGGTGGTTTCACTTTCTTTTTCGCTCTCCACGGAGGTACCCACCTCTTGGATTTTGTCTTCTTAACATCAATTCCTCATTTTTCTCTAATTTGGCCACCTCCACCCTTTTAAATTCTCCATCCTTCAACTCCTTGCCTTTATCCCTATCAAAACAATCAAGATCATAATGCTCAAAGGTCAAATTATTAAGTGAAGGATTATCATAATCACGTATATAAGAAAGGTTAGGGATATGAGGTATGTCTTCAACACAAGGATCAATGGCATCAATGGAATGATAACTCTCATCTTCCTTTTGGTGTTTCATGGCCTCATATAGGGAAATTCTCACCTCTTGATCATCTACCTTTACCGTGATCTTCCCATTCGCCACATCTAACACCATCCCAGTCGTGGCTAAGAAAGGCCTTCCCAAGATCAAAGACACATGCTCATCTTCCTCCATGTCGAGCATTACAAAATCAGCTGGAAAAATATGATCTCCAACTTTAACAAGGACGTCTTCAACCACACCTTGAGGTCGAGTAATAGACCGATCGGCGAGTTGAAGCGTCATCATTGTCGGCTAAAGTTCTCCACCCTCCAACTTCTTGAACAACGATAGAGACATCAAATTAATGCTAGCCCCTAGATCACATAATGCTCCCTTCTTGATCCTGTTCTCGATATCGCATAAGATCGTAAAGCTTCCGGGATCCTTAATTAGGCTTATGTTCCAAAGCATCATAAAAATGAATGTTAATATGCAACTGTTTAAAAATATCAAGAAACTTGGCAAAATTTTCATCTAATTTCTTCTTCATAAATCGTTGTGGATATGGGACTGGTATAACAGATTTGGGTACCCCCAATTCGTCTCGCTCGGTCTCTTTCACGTTCTTCCTTGCTTCTCTTGCCTTCTTCCACTTTGGAACTCTCTCAATCTCCTCAATCTTTTCCTCCTCAAGGTCTTTGCCCTTCTGAGACTCATCTATCTCAACCTCCTTCTCAACTTCTACCTCAACTGTCTCATCCCCATCTTTCTTATGTTCTTGACCCTCCATCTCAATCTCCTTATGTATCTCCTCAAGATCAGCAGGCATTGGAGGACCATCATATTTGGTTCCACTTCTTAGCTGGATCGTCTTGTATTGCTCTTTCGGGTTCCCCTCCGGCATAGAAGGATATTTCTCGAGCTCTCTTCCCAATGATTTCACGATCTGGTTAATTTGATACTCCATCGAAGTGAACCGCCTATTGTTCTCTTGCTGAATTCTATTCAGCTCCATATCCCTCTTCTGGAGATCTTGATCACGCTGATCATTCTTCTTACTCATCTCTTTCACATCATACTCCAAAGAGGATAGCCACTTGCTACCTTCTTCCACCTTCTGGAGAATGGCACGTAACATCTCATCAGTGGTAGCACCTCCTTCTCCTCCGGGGAGTTTTGAGCCAGGGTCGACATTTGGAGGTACAGTTATTCCTGCCTTGGGATTGCTATAAGAGAAATTTTCATTCTTCCTCCATTGATTTTGAGGAGGCTGATGGCCTCCTTGATACCCTTGAGTATTCCTCCATTGATTCTGAGGAGGCTGTGACCCGGTGGTACAGACGGTTGACCATAAGTTGGTCGCCCTTGATAATTTCCACCTTGATAGTCATTCTAATTATAATTAGGCCCTCCCAAATAGTTGGCCACCTCTTGCTGGCATCCTGGCTAATCCACTTTCTCATTCACTGCAGTATTCCCTCCACTCAGATTCTGCTCAACCTCTAGATTGCTGATCTTCTCCATCATCGCCATCAGCAGCTTTCTAGTTCCCTCACTATCTTCCATCTGATAAGCTCGCTGAAACTCTTGTGCCTCATTCCATTGCCCCGTATTCTTGACAATGTTATCAACAATCTCTCTACACTGAGCTGCACCACAATTCAGGAATGCTCCACTAGCACATGCATCAAGGTGGTCTTGACCTGTCTTGCTGGCTCCACAGTAGAAATAAGCCATTATATCACCTTCGTTGTACCCATGCTGCAGACACTCAATAAGCATATTATAGTATCTCTCCCAAGCCTGATGTAAGTCCTCTCCTGGCTTCTGCTTGAAAAATGAGATCTCAAGCCTAGCTTTGATCGTTCTAGACGGAGGGTAGAATCGCTCGAGGAACAGACGCTCGAGCTCGGACCATGTGGTTACACCTCCCCTTGGGAGCGTGTTATCATACCACTTCTTCGCGATTCTAGTTAAAGAGAACTGGAACAACCTGGGCCTCTTGACATCTTCAGACATGCCATTATGGTTGAAAGTTGAGGCAATCATCAGAAAATTCCTCAAGTGAGTATGAGGATTATCCTTTCCGACCTCCCCCTTAATTTGATTCTCGACTAGCATCTTCAGGATCCCTAGGGAGATAGAAAAGTTGTTTGTTTCCACTGGTGGCAATGGTACCTCATCATAATACCGTAGCGATTGTGCCGTAAACCTTCCTCTGATTGCCATACCAGGATCAGCGTTCTGAGGAACGTGTTGAGGATAAACTGGTGGTAGAGGTACTTGCAGAATAAGAGGTTGGTTATAAGTAAGGTGTGGAGGGTAGTATGGTGGATACAGATATGGTGGGTACTGGTAAGGATAAGGTAAGTTGTTTTGTGGGTAAACAGGGTTGTTTAGAGGATTTTGGACTTGGTTCGTTTTGATGTTGTGGGACCGGGTTTTGGTTCTAGCTTCCGACTGAGTCGGTTTGCTTTTGACTGTTGTCTACTTCAACTCCCTCAACCTATTCCACTATCTGATTGTACTTAGTTGCAGCTGCATCCAACTCATTCCCTAAGTTCATGTTTGGATCGTCGGGATTGTTCATCCTTTGATTGAAGGCTCTGTTTCTTCCGGCGATTCTCTCAGGGTCTAATTTTATTCGGTCTTCGCTCGATTCTCCTTGTGAGTGAGTTTTCATATACCCGAAACACCAAAAGAAATATCAAAATGCAATTGCCTGATGACTACTAATAAAACAGAAAAGTAAAAACACTCACTACTAACTACTAAACTATCTTCAAGTCCTACTCAATGAACATGTATCGCCATTCACCGGCAACGGTGCCAATGACTTGAACACAAAATACTACCTATACTAGTAGTTACCCCACAAGAGTATGGGTTCCTTGTAGTATTGGCAAGTATATGGACCAAGTAGTATCGAACCCAAGGGAAGGTATGTATGCGAATAGAGCCCTGGAGATCTACGCGTCGTAGTTAATATGAATGGATGTTCAGGTTCAAGAATGGAATTATATTAAACTACTCTATATTATGTTACTATTAATGCAAATAATGAAAGTAGATGAATAACTAAAGTTTTAATAAGATATGAGATGGTGATGCTCAGGATAGGAACCCCTACGTATACTAACGGAGCTAGTACGATAACTAAAATAATCGTGATGTGCAAGCATTATTCCTAAGTGTACTAAAACTAGGCAATCAACTTCCCTAATCTAGCACTAGATTGAAAGACTAAAAACTCAAGAATTAACCCTAATACTTCGTCATATCAACCTACTTCACAACCCACTAAACAAGTTATATGGATTATGCTTAATTAATGAGACTCTTATTTACCCAAGGTGATGTGGTCGTCCTCCCTATATAAACCAGTAATTTATAAACCCCTTCTATAACCCTATCGTTAAGCCTACTCGTTATTAAAGAGTGATAAGATCGTCATCTCTCTAATAATTTTCGTACTCAATTCATCCTACCCCAAGCATTCAAGGGTTCTAGCCTAACATGGTAATTTGAAGAACAAAAGCAATCACGAGAACGAAGAACATATCTATAATTGAATTATCGAAAGAATTAGAAACATAAACAATAGAGTAACTCAAAATCTCAATACGCATCTGATGAAATAGGGTTTAGAAGTCTCAAAGGTTTAAGAACGAAATGATTAAACGAAAAGATTCAAAAGAAGTATCTAAACTAAGAATTCAAAAATCAAAACCTCGTTTACACATTAAAACTCTTCCAAAATATCTCTACCAAGCTCTAAGTATGCAAAAATATGAATAGTGATCAAAGGTTATCCAAAAACGAGTTTGAGACCGGGTATTTATAAGCAACGGGCCGAAATATCATGAGGCCTAAATCGCGGGTCTCATATCTTCCAGAACGGGTAAAAAAGGCCTAAATCGCGCGAAACCTCGGTCTGGTCGAGCGCTAGTGCTCGACCTCAACATGGTCGAGAGGGTATTCTTTCTAGAGTCTTCAGGGTGCTCGAACCCTCACTTGTCGAGCGGGGGTGCTCGACCACCAGTGGTGGAATGGGAAAAAGGGTCGAACGGTGGCGCTCGAGCTGCACTGGTCGACCGGTTCAATAGGTCGATTGAAGGTACTCGAGCTGCAATGGTCGAGCGGTTCAAACGCTCTCTAAGTCCAAGCGCTCGACTAATAGCCTTGGTCAAGCAGTGGTGCTCGACCTCATTTGGTCGAGCGCTATCCTTCCTTTAACTGAGTGATACTTTTCCTTGCACGAACTAAAACTATTCATATTTCTTCAATATCTTCTCATCCGGGCATCCGTTTGAGTCGATTCAAAGTCCTACGAACTCCATTTTTTGCCCTCTATCCATCCATGAGCATAAAAAAGGCAAACTCATCAGTTTATGAAAATAGTACGCAATTGGCTCTAAATACTCATCGGATTCACTCAAAACACGGGCAAAATCAGCAATTTCACGCTTAATCACTTATACTACTCCATTTTAGGTTTAACAATGTATTTTTAGTTCAATTTTATCATCGTTATAAGTAGGAGATAAATGAGCTCAAAGTAGCTAAGTCGATCACTTTCAAAGCTTAATACACAGGCTCCCAGATTACTCTAATTTCTATCTAGTCTAAAAAAATAGAAAAAACAAATTTAGGGAGTTCTACAAATTGTAAATTTTGACATGGTGACTCTACTATAAGTGCTCTACAATGTCCAATTCTTACTTCTCAAAGAAAGGTTAAATAAACATGTTTTTCAAGGCAAAACATCACAAAAATTCATTCTGGACACATCAAGTTCAAAAAAAAAAAAAAAAAAACTCTCTTAGGAACACCTTTGAAAATTATCAAAATTTAACAAGATATAGTAGACTTCGACTAAAATATGCATACCAAATTTTATAATTTTCTGTATAGTATAAGTATAGGAATTGGGTCCGCAAACATGGGTATTACACTTTCAGTCGATTTTGGGCAGTGTGAATTTAGGATTTTATTTCTCTTTCGATTCAACTCTGATGGTCATAAAATTTACAAAGTTTGTTGTTCATTGTCAATAGTTTGTTTAGTAAAAATTTCATAGATTTCCCATGGTTATAAATATAAGATAAAAAACTAACAAATTACTGTTCACAGATTCAATCGCGAAAAATATATCAACTTCCAAGGCTCATACCTCCTTCGTCTAAAGTCCAAACACCATGAATTTTGGATGGGTTCTAATTTACTTATATTTAATCAAGCACAAATAATTTCAGAATTTTATGAACAATGAAACGTGAAAAAACGAAATAAAGAGTTAGCATATAAGCACATGGGGATGAACATAGGGGTAAACCTTGTAGTTTCCTTCTTAGTATGAAGTCTTGGGAGAAATTTCTTGATGAATAACAATTGATTTGAGCCCTAGAATGATGGATGGTTTTTTTTATTTGTATAAGAGCTTGAAGGATTTTAATGGAGGAAATTATATATATATATATATATATATAAACAATAGTCTTGCCAAAAATAGCAGTGCATTTTCCCTCCCATTCTTTTTTATGTATATATATTATGTACTACTCATTGTCGATTTTACAGTCAGTGTACAGTAAATGAGCCAATAGACTCGGTTGATAGACACGGGCATCGATATTCCATAAATGCAATAGCTATTTTTATTTTTACTTTTTTAACATATGGTACAAGTATTGATAATGGTATATATGTTCGAGGCAATATTTAGTTTCTAACAAATCAAACGCTTTAAAATTTGAACTTAAATCAAACTTTTCTTAACATGGTTAGAGTAACATTAGTATTACTTTTTTTACATGTCAAAGTACGTACATTTTCAAACTTTTAAATTTAAGCAGAAGAATTTATTTTAAAACAAAATGAAATTCTATTTAACCGAACTCACATTGTCGATTTATTTATACATACTTACTTATCACTTATTAGGTGGTATTTTATTAAAAAAATTAGCTAAATTTGCATCGATATTGATATAATTACAAAAAAAAGAAACAAAGTTTTGGATAAAATAAAATAATTAAAAATAATGAGTTTTTCGACGTTCTGGATCTAATCCACTATGTCTTGTAATAATCACTCTTTTTATCGCGGCATTGATAGTGATCTAAAAAAATGAGTTATGACTTTTCTAAATCATTGTACAGGTTAGCAAGGTTTGGCTATTCTACAACAACTATGAGGTGGCAATGAGAAAATGCTATAACTCATCATCATTGTAGTTGCTCTTCAATCCGTGCATCGCAATGGAGAATAACTAGTATATATATAGAGGGTGATGAAAGAGGCTGAGAATGAGGGTAAAACGTGAGATAGGTGGTTAAATATGGACCTTGTAAATGGGTAATTAGTTTAGGATTAAATTTTAAAAGGTAATTCTTATATATTTTAACTATTCCTACTATGTTTTAATTACCATTCATATTTACTGTGCGTGTTTCTTGTAAACCGTATTATTTAATCATGAAGGAGTCTATTTTAAAAATACTAAAAATATCATAAGTGTTGGCTATTTTAAACGATCATATTTATACATTGTATTAATTATTTCATACGTATTAGTTTTCTCGTATTTATTTTAAGTGCTTCGTTTGACTATCTTTTGATATCATAAAATTATTTAGATGTGATAAGATTTTCATCGCCGTCGTTGTTACTATGTTTTATATTACGCATAACTTCCGTTTGAAAAACGCCCTTTAATTTTAAGTCCTCGTATGTTTCTCCTATTTAGGAAAAGAACATCTTTTAATCTTAAAATTTTATTCTTAAGTTCTAAGAGTGCTCCTGGCTCAAAATGCTCGTCTGTTTTCTGAAAGTGAACTTGAAACATATTTTGCTCATAAAAAAATACGCATAACATGTAATCACATAATTATTTCTCATAATTTTGGTTTGGGGTATTAAAAAGGAGCTATGTAATGTGGGCATGTTACTACCTAATTTTTTCTTAACTTTAACAATATATATTATTGTCTTGACTCTATTGAGAAAATTGTTTATGTCAATATCTTAAACTAGAATATTCAAATTCATATTTCCGGACATATTATATTAGAATGTTCCTTTGCTATACATATATTTTTCTCAAGAAATCAATTGTTCTCAAGCTTTCGGGGGTGTACCTAAAAGTTAGGAACAAATTTCGATATCTGGCTCATGTGCATATCAATGTTGAATTTTGATAGTTCTGAACCACATAACGTGCTTTTTTCGTAAAAATATAAGACAATGTAACATGTCTTCCAACTACACACATATCATATTTATCTCGTACTATTGCTTTTACAAACTCATTGTACGTTTCACAACGTAATCGTTTTTAATGTATGTTGATGATCTTGTTTTGGATTAGATGATTAGTGGTTGTTTTGAACTTAGAAGATCATCAAACAAGGATTAAATCAAAGATTAAAACTAAATTTTTGTAAGGGAGATTTGAGGAGAAATTTTGCAAGAGTTTGGTCTTGTTTTGAATTAACTCACCTCCCTTTTATTATCCTATGAGGGGTATTTATAGTGGTACAAGCAAGTAGGAGGTGTCACCTTCTTAATCACCTTCATTTACATCATGACAAGTGTTAAGACACTTGTTATCTCTTTAAGCTATTACATCTTTATACAATGACAAGTGTTAAAACACTTGTTTGTTCCTAATGTAATGCCTAATTATTGGGACTTCTGATGATCTTCCGAGGTGCCCTCTTGCTCGTCTGTTCGCCTCTTGTTAATTCTCTTTGCTCCTTCTTAGTCCAGTTGGTCGTCTCCCTTTTTATGCCTACATGACCTGCTGCTCGCCTCCCCTGATCCGGTCCCTTGATCCAGCTGCTCGCCTCCTAGGGCTTTTCTTCCCTGTTGTTCGTCCTTTTTAGTTTTTTATTTTTTAATGACTTCTTAATCTTCTTATTTTAATATTTTTATCTTAATCACGTTGCTCAGCTGTTCGCCTATCAACAATGCCCCCTAGTTTGACATATTAGGATAAATTTTTATCCTTTTATGTCAAACTATAAGCTGGGTTACACTTTTTATGGTAAGAGGCGAACAACAGGGATTTCGATTTTTTTTGGTTGACAGGAGGCGAACAACAGGGATTTGAATTTTTTGGGCGGGAACTTTAGGAGCGACCAACAGGTCGTGACTTTTGATCTGATGACTTTTCGCTTCCCGAGGCGTGGGATACGAGGCGACGTGGGAGGTTGGTGACGTCACCGCCGCCCACACGTGCTTTTTAATTTTGTATATAGGGGCTCTTACTTTTTTTGAAAATTTTCAAATTGACCCCGATTTTTCACTTATATATATCCAATTTTTTCGCCCCCTCATTCATTTTCTCGATTCCAAACGAAAATCCTCCATTGTTAACCATTTGAAGTTCTTATTCTCTTAATCTCTCGCATTCCAACTGATTTCATCCGAATTGAAGGTGATTTTTTAGTTTCTTTTTGCTTTTTCATTTCCATTTCTTGTATTTTGCTTTCGATTTCTCCTTTTTCGCGATTACCACCGATTCCACATACATCTTTCACGCTGCCGCCGTGTCGCCACCGTAGCGCCGCCGTCGTTCCCTATTCTTCGTTATTGTGATACCATTGGTACCGCCGTATCGTCCTATCCTTTTCTCAAACGATTGAAATTTTCGTAAATGGCTTCTCCTTCTTCGAGTAGCACGCCTTCCGTTGAACTCGTTAGTCGGAACCCTGGAAAACGGCCTATGGTAGATAAACAGCCGCTCCCCGCTCCTCACCGCTTGCTCCGACGAGTAATTGCTCAAAATCCAAGAACCTTACTTGTTGACGAAGATACGGGATCAGAGGCGAGCTCTTTTGTTCGCTCCATCGATGAGTTTTATGTTGTAGACAGTTCAGGCGAGCAGGACGTCCAAGCCCTTGTTGCTCGCTCCTCGCCAAGAGAAAGTACCTCCTCAGATTTGGGTGAGGATTCCGCCGAGGTCGCTGCCGAGATCGAAGAGATGAGCATACCTGGAGAAACGGGAGCGAGCAGTGGGCAATAGGTCCTCAGCGAACAGGTGGCCAACTCTGGAGGCGACCAACCGGGTGTAACTTGGGAATTTCTTCGCGAAATCAACTTCCCCATTTTAAAACCAACTCCTGAGTCCCTGATACCTGAGGTAGTTATTCGAAGGCAGGAGTGGATTGACTACGCCAATCAATATCACAACTCTTTTCCTACTCCGCCAAGGCCTATCATGGAAGCCTGAGACTCTTCCTATATGGCGAGCAAAGTGGCGAGCGTAGTCACAGAAGATGACCTGGCCCGGATTCGCTCCTCCTATCATATCCCATATGATATTTATCTGTACGTACCACAGAAAGGGGAGACTGCTGATAATCCGCCCCCTGGATGTACTGCCATCAACCTAGATGTTGGTCCCGAAACGAGTAAACATGTGTATGGGGAGGGAATACACCTGTTGTTACAAATTAAAACTTGTTCAAAACTTATCAGGTTACTTAAGACAGTAGCTCGTCAGTGCACTTGAGGTCTGCTGAGAGTTACTCTGTGAAAGCTTACTGAGATAATACCTCCACTGAAAGCACAAGACTTTCAGTTGAACTACTATCTAATTAGCTTTCAGATGCGGATTAGTGAGCCCTTAGAAAACTCGTTTTACTTTGATAAACTTGAGATTAACACACACCTATGAAATAGCAGAATGTAAGTACACAAGATGTAAAGTGGTTCAGAGATAAATCTCCTACGTCCACTGGCCTGATCAAACAGGAGAATTCCTTTCACTTGGAATTCCTTGTGTTATAGTGCCAAGGTGCACTGATCAACTTCTCCTCTCTTAGGATGATTGATCACTAGGAAATTCCAGGTCCTAGTTCCCAAAACAAACCAGCTTTCAGACTGATACAACAATCAGCTTACTAACACCACTTAACACTAGCTCTCAACCTAAACACTGAGTAGGGTTTTGAGTAGGGTTTTGGTTCCAACTATTTTGAGATAATCCTTACAAGTTTAGCTCAAGGCTTAGGATTGGATTATCTCTTTCTAAGATTTGGATATAGCTTTAAGCTTGGTTACAGAAGGTTTGTTAGGCTCTCTACAATTGTGAAACACTTGGGAAACAATGATAATTTCGAGTGCTTCTAGATGATTATGAATGTAGAGATAGCTTTGATCTTGTGAGTTTCCCGTGCTTGTAAATGTGCACGTCCTTCTGTATTTATAGGCTTCCTTGAAAATCTTCCCGTTGGATTTGAATCTTCTCAAGTAAGTCTTCTTGTATCTGATTGGTTCAAATGGCTCTATTTGAAGCTTTAAGTCTTGTCAAGAAACGGCTGCAAAACCATGCTGTTCACCAACTTTCTGTAGATTGCTAGGTGAAAGACTTTTGGTACTTGTCAGGCTGGGGCAGGTCGGCTGTCAGTAAAGTACACTGACGTGTCATCTTTTCATTGGACCTTAAGTCTGTATGCCCAGATTCTTGTCTTGCTTTAAGGTGGAACTCCTCTGAGAGAACCTTCTTATTCCTTCATTTATTGTAAGCTTCACTGAAATTCATTTTGCCTTGTTCCAACCAGATTAACTAACAGCTTTAAATATGTTTAGCATTTAATTTACTTGTTAGTTTCTTTATCAGTGGACCTTCGTCCTCTACTGATAGATTTAGTCTTAGTGAGAATGTACTTAGAAAACATTCAAGACTTAGACTTCTTTCTCAGATCACTTAGTCTTCAGTGGACTTCACTTCAGCGGATTTCATCTTCAGCAGACTTCATACTAAAATACACTCTAGTTATTACTAACTGTACTCCAGTTCTTAACACTTTGAACTGTTGAACTAAACATTAACTCTACTGAATAATTTACTTACAAAACAACTTAGGAGGGATATGTTGGCATCTAATCAAAACAAGTCTTATACATTTTCCCAACAATTTCCCCCTTTTTGATTATGCCGGAACCTATCTTATTACATATCTTCTTCCAGATGAGGTTCTTCAGATGACATTCAAAGTTCACAGATTTTGTAAGTAAAAACATTCAAGTACATAAGCCTAAATGATAATGAGATATTATCTTGGGCAAGCATCAGTAGAGTTCATTTCATTGACAAAAGGATGAAGTACATTTTACATGAAGTCTACTTATCAAAAAGTTCAAACTAAAAACACACCTGGGACTTATAAACAAATGCCCAGCAAAAGATACAACATTCTCAGATGGACTCAACCAAAGGTTCAAGTCCATATTGTTTGAAGACTCTGATCTTCAGCTCATTCTTCCTTTCCATCATTTCCTTGGAATGTCCTTTGAGACCAAGATGCTCACATAAAGATGTCCACTCTTCAGTGATCCTTTCTCTATCAACAGCTCCTGTTGCATCTTGAGGAGGCCAGTAGGTGATTGGCTCAGGGGCCTTCAGAGCATGATCAGGGAAGGCATCATTCCAAGCACCACTGATCTCAGGATAGAGTTTGGGATAGGCATCAAACAACCATGAGTTGAAGACTTCTTGTGCATTGTCCCTTCCTAACTCTCCACTGACATAAAAGGAATAAACGAATTCCCTTTTTGCAGTCTCCCAAGCATCATTGAGCTTCTTAGGAACCCAGGCATCATGGTGAGGGAATCTGTTTTGAGAAGGTGTGATCTTGTCTTTCTTCAGTTTGGCAGCCCACTTAAGATAACCACTTCTGAACTTCTTAGAAGTAGTTTTATCAAATGTGGCTAGCCTCTCCTTTCTTTTCCTCTCAGCCAGCTCTGCAATGGTCTCTATCTTATCAACCACCTTATCTCTCCTCTCCTGCTGCTGGGCTGTTAGCTTCCTTGCTCTCTCATTCATACCTCCAGCCTCTTTAATTAGCTCAGCGAGCTCTGTGACTTTGGTAGGTGCAGACTTGGGAGGTTCAGAAGATAGGGGTTCAGGGTTGAGAATAGGAAGTACCTGAACTTCATCAGTAGAGGTTGTGGACTTAGCTGCCAACCTCCCTGAGGTTCTTGTCTTTTTAGCAACCTCTGCTGAGAGAGTTTCAGATGCCTTCCTCTTTGCAGGTTCCCCCTTCTTTGCAGCTCTCTCTTCCTTCTCTTTCAGATGAGCTTCTTTGAACTTTGAAAGGTCTTCTGATGATGTCTTCTTGCCTTTCTTTTCTCCAACCAGCCTCTGGGCCTCAGCATCAACTTTCTTCAGGGTGCTCTTCACTTGTTGGCCTTTTTCGAAATCAGGGGTTTCAAGGATAATGTTCATTTTATTCTTGGGATCAGCCTTCATGTCCTTCGCACTTATCCTCTTTTCCCCCTTTCCGACATTAATCATACACTCAGCCATTGTGATGTTGAGCTTCAGTTGATCATGTGCCAATGCCTTCAGCTCAGTTGAGCAGTGATCTACCTCATCCTCAAGCCTTTCTAAAGTAGCCCCAGCAGTCTGCCCAAATTGAACAAACTGCGCAAGCTTTTCATTGATAAGCACATCAGTCTTCTCTTGAGTTGGGAAATCCTCAGCTGCCTTCTTTAGTACCTCTCCCAGTTTGGCTCCCAGCTCAGCATGCTTGGCCTCGAATTCAGACATCTTCGAGTTCCATAATCCTTCAACCTTTCCAAGAAGGTCAGTTGAGAAGGCCTCCACTGATGACTTCAGGTTGATGGAAACGTTCTCTACTGAGTCTTTGAGGAATTTGGCTCTGGCCTCTTCTTCAGTTTCCTCCAGCTTCTTCAGGGCTTCAATGACTAGCACACTTTGCCCCTCAACTAGATCAATCACCATCTGCTGAGAGTCGTCAATTTTAAGTGTGAGATTCTGGAGTGATGTAGTTGTGGACTCCATGAGTTCGTCAATGTGATCTGAGAGGATGACCATTTCGTCCACCTCCTCTTGGACAACTTCTTGGACATCTCTCAGCTGAGTTTCAAGAGCAGGGATTCTTTCTTCTTGAAGTTTAAGCACTTCATCCTTCAGGGGAGTTAGGTTGACTTGGACTGGGGGGATTTCATCAGTTTGAGTACCTGCATTTAAGACAGTGTTAGTTTTTCCTCCCTCAATCTCACCACCTAAGTCACCTGTAACTTCTAACTCCATTGGAACTCCCTCCTCCTCACTCATCTTACTTCTCTCATCACTCTCCTTTTCAACTATGTTTCTTTCAGCCAATTCACCCTTTACAGGGATGATTGCTTTTATTTGACCTCTCACAACTCCAGTGATTTCAACATCTTTCTCACCACCCTCAGCCTTTTTTCTTTTCTTCTCAACTCCTTCGTTTCCAGTCACCTCAGTTGACTCTAAAGCCACCACTGAGGGCTGTTGTTGGAGAATCTCAGTAGACACCTCTACTGGACTCTCCTGTGGTAAATTTTGAGCCTCGGTATCCCTTGCCTTGGATACATCCTTGGCTACCTCACCATCACCTTGCCTTGGTGAGGTCCCTCCTCCTTGTATATTTTCTTCTTTCTCTCCCTCTTTCTCCTTCACTTCCTCTCCTTCAGCTAACACCTCAGTTGACTTCTCTTGCTCACCAACATCAGCCCTCTCCACCTCAGTTGCCTTCTTAGCCTCAGCTATCTTCTCCATCACCAGACTCTCAAAAATTTTCTCATCACAGAGAAGTCTGGTTTTGGTCATCCCTGCAAACTGCAACACCTCCATCTCCTCCTTCTTCCAATCATCAGCATTGCTGCCTTTGACTGCCAGTAGAATTTCTCCTAGCCTCCTATCTTTGAGCTGGACAAGGAGTCTCAGCCTCAAGAATAAAGCTTTCAGGGTTGGGTACCCATCAAGCTCAGGGTACTTAGACTCTAAAGAGTATGCAACTTCATCCTTGTGAGTATCAAGGAAAGAGTACTCTTCTTCATCGTCTGAAGGAAGGGAAGGGGTAGGGGATCTGCTTTCTGTTGGCTCTTCTGGGATAGACTCCAGTTGAGTTGGATTAATTTCAGGAGGGTTCAACTCAGATGAGGTTTGAGTGTCAGGTGAGGTTGGGTTTTGGTCAGTGGGGTTGGATGATACGGGTTCAGATGGGGTTGAGGGAATGGGTTCAGTGGGGGGTTTCAGCTTGGGATCCACTTGCTGGCTTTTGAGAGCCATCAGTGGGGGTTTGAGTGTGAGTTATTTTGGAGATGTGTTTGGTTTTGGCAGCAGGGGTGCGAGGTTTAGTGATTTTAGGTTTGATGGGGGTAGGTGCAGGGACATCTGAGTCAGACTCAGTTGAGATAGTGTTGGGAGAAGAGGTAGGGTTACCTGATGAAGACTCATCAGTAGAGTTGGTGATTCTGACTTTCTTCGAAGCAACCTCTTTCTCTGCTTCAGAAGACCTCTTCTTCTCCTTCCTTGAGGCCTTCTCTGCCACAGCCTCTTTATGTTGAGCCATTTTGTCACTCAACTTTACCAATCTCCTCTTCAGCTTTGTTTTCTTCCCCTCAGCAGGGGTAGCTTCCTCCTCCTCAACTGCCTCTGGGCTTTCCACAGCAGGCTTAATCATCCTTGCCTCCAGAGTCTTTCCAGACTTGAATAAGATCTTTAGATTGCTCCATTTCCTATCAGGGATCCAATCTACTCCCAGATCTACATTCTCTATCAAGTAAGAGATTTTTGTTGCATAGTTTAGCTTACTTGATAGTTGAGGAGATTTGTCAGGTTGAAACTTCGAGTGCTCTTTATTCAAGACCCTCAGAAAGAACTGCTGCCAATTGTATGGCTTTTCCTTGCTCTCAACTATCGCCTTCATCAGCCTGAGCTTTGGCTTGCTCACTTGCTCAGTACTCCCTTGGTTTCCCAAGATACATTTACTCACAACTTCACAGAGAACATTGTAAACTGGCAGGAGTTCACTTCTATTCATTGTTGGGGTGTATTGTACCTTCCTCTGCATTATGGTTTTGACCCATTCTTCCTCTTTCTCTACTATGCACGTGTCTGGATTGGGACCTTCAGAAGGAAGATAAAAAAGCTCCTTCAGAACTTCTCCGCTCACACGAATCTCCTTCTTTATCTTTTGGTGCTCTGTGACCTCCATGTTATCTCTCATAACTTTCTTCTTCCTTTGCAAGATCAGATGAGACTTGATCCTTGTATCTGAGTTGGAGACATTGTTGTAGAATTCAAGAACCTGTCTGTCAAAACAGTTCTCTGGATGGACAGATAGAAATTTCTCTAACCCAGCACTTTTTATCATTTCAAGGGCTTCTTTGATGTGAGCATACTCTGGTCTGGACTCAATTTCTGGGTTATCAAAAACCACGATGGGTTCATACCAGAAGTTATCTTTATGGGTAAGGAAACTAAGATTTAGTTTTGCCATTTGAATAAGAGGGTTTGAGAGAAACGATTTGCAGAGAGTTGGGAAAAGAAGTAAGTGTTTGCTTTGGAAGTGTATTCGAAAAGGTTTACAAATGATCGTTTGGAGTTTTTATATGAGTAATGAATGGTGAGATTGAACAAAGAGATCAACGCCTGAGATTGATCGTGTTTGAGATCGTGGATAGTGTCAAGGTTTAGTGGGGGGGGGGGGTTTAAGAAATCTTAACGGTTAGAAAAGAACCGCCTAATTGAATGGTATGGATTAAGAGGGTTGGTAGTCGGAAGGTCATATCAACCGGCTTTTAGGGCGCGTGAGATAGGTAATTGAAAAAGCATGTCTGTCTTGTACCACGCGCATTAAATGCTTGCCATACCAAAATCTCTTCGGAACAGTGGAAAGAGATTTAATTTTTCAGAAAGCACTCATTAGTAAATATATTGAAACCAATTAAAATATATATAAAACTAAGAGGCTTTAGCTTTGAAAATAACATAAGTATAAACCTGACCTCCACTGAGGTTCGACCTCGTCTGATATTAAGGCCTCTTCTGAGATGAGGAGCTTCTTCTGAGAGAAGATCCTCTTCTGAGTATGAACCTCCACTGAGTTGAAGGTAACTCTACTGAGATTCAATCCTTTCTTAACTCCCCTAGATCTAGGAGTCCAAGCTCCACTGACAACTCTTGAAACCTTGCTTCAGCCAAAGGTTTAGTGAAGATATCTGCCTTCTGCTTGTCAGTGTGGATTTTGAGCATTTTGATGTCCTTCTTCTCCACATGATCTCTGATGAAGTGATGCCTTATATCCACATGTTTGCATCTTGTGTGGAGAACTGGATTTTCTGAAATGGCAATTGCACTATTGTTGTCACAAAAAATAGGGACTTCATTGGCAAAGATGTTGTAATCTCTCAGTTGTTGTCTTAGCCAAAGAATTTGAGCACAACAACTTCCAGCTGCCATATACTCAGCTTCAGTAGTGCTTGTGGCTACTGAATTTTGTTTCTTGGAAAACCAAGAAATCAGTTTACTTCCCAAGAATTGACAAGTGCCTGAGGTTGATTTTCTATCAATTCTGCATCCACCATAGTCAACATCTGAGTATCCTGTGAGTTCTAGATTGTCATCTGAGGGATACCACAATCCCATATTCACAGTACCCTTAAGATATTTGAGAATCCTCTTAGCAGCTTCCAGATGACTTTTCTTGGGGTTTGCTTGATATCTAGCACAAATGCCAACTGCAAATGTGATATCAGGCCTGCTTGCTGTGAGATACAGTAGAGATCCAATAATGGCTCTGTAGGAAGTCTGGTCTACTGATTCTCCATCCTCATCTGGTTCCATTTTGGTGTTGGTGTTGAGTGGAACTCTTGCAACCTTGCTGGTCTGGCATCCAAACTTGTTGATCAGCTCCCTTGTGTATTTGGCTTGGTTGATGAAGATTCCTTCAGTGGACTGCTTGACTTGAAGTCCTAGGAAGAAATTCATTTCTCCCATCATAGACATCTCAAACTTTCCCTTCATCAGTTGAGAAAATTTCTCACAGAGGACTTGGTTAGGACATCCAAAAATGATATCATCCACATAAATTTGAACCAGCAATGTGTCCTCTCCTTTTGTGATTCTGAAAAGTGTTCTATCAACTCTCCCCTTGATAAAACCATGATCCAAAAGGAATTGTGACAAAGTATCATACCAAGCTCTTGGAGCCTGTTTCAGTCCATATAGAGCTTTCCTCAGTCTATATACTTTGTGACTTTCTTCAAAACCTGGGGGTTGCTCCACATAGACTTCTTCATTGAGTACTCCATTCAAGAAGGCACTTTTAACATCCATCTGGTACACCTTGAATTTCTTGTGAGCAGCATATGCAAGAAATAACCTTATTGCCTCCAATCTGGCTACTGGAGCAAATGTTTCATCATAGTCAAATCCTTCAACTTGAGAGTAGCCCTTTGCAACTAGCCTGGCCTTATTTCTGACTATGATATCATTCTCATCCTTCTTGTTCTTGAATACCCACTTTGTTCCTATCACATTGCAGTGATATGGTCTGTCCACCAACTCCCATACTTGATTCCTTGTGAACTGGTTGAGCTCTTCTTGCATGGCAATAATCCAGTTGGAATCTTGAAGTGCTTCTGCTATGGAACTTGGTTCCTGGTTTGATAAGAAACAACAAAACAAAGCACTTTCACCATGAAAACTTCTAGTTTTGACTCCTGAGGAAGGATCACCTAGGATTTGCTCAACAGGGTGATCTGAGAGCCAAGTTCTCCTAGGCTGATGCCCTTCAGTAAAGTTTAACTCTTCTGAAGTTGAGTCACTAGATATTGGAATGAAATCGAATTCAGGAAATAAGACAGAGGGTTGTAGTCCCGAGTCATCATTCAAGGTATTTTCATTCTCAATGGTAATTTCATTGGTTCCCCCTTGAATGATGGATTCAGTGAGTGTCTCAGCTGTGACCACATCTTCATTGACAATGGTTACCTCTTGAACTGGGATGGTGTTCATCAGTTCAGTTATATCTGCAGGAGAGCTCTCAGGTGAGCTTTGAGGAGTGGTCTGATTTTGAGTGTCCTCTTTGAATTGTTGATCATTGAGGTTGTCCCAAGTTGGGATGAATGTATCAACACAATTCTCAGGATATCCTTTTGATTTGATACTCAGCCTAGTTAGCCTTTTGCTTATCACATCCTCATTCTCCTTACTTCTAGACTCAAAAGTAGATTCATCAAACACCACATGAGGTGTTTCTTCCACAACAAGAGTTCTACAGTTGTAAACTCTGAAAGCTCTACTGATTTGGGAATATCCTAAGAAAATTCCTTCATCAGCTTTGCTATCAAAAGCTTTCAGTTGAGTTTTCCCATTGTTGTGAATGAAACACTTGCAACCAAAAATATGAAAGTAAGATACCTGTGGCTTTCTGCCATTCCATAACTCATATGGAGTTTTTCCTTGATGTTTGGTTACCATGGATCTGTTTTGAGTGTGGCAGGCAGTATTAATAGCTTCAGCCCAGAATCTTTTAGGAACCTGAGCTTCAGCTAACATTGTCCTTGCTGCCTCCTTGAGAGTCCTATTTCTTCTTTCAGCTACTCCATTTTGTTGTGGAGTTCTTGCAGCTGATGTCTCATGTGAAATACCTAATTCTTTGCAATAATAAGATATAATAGAATTTATGAATTCAGTGCCTTTATTTGATCTTATCTTTACAATGTTCAGGCTCTTTTCATTGCTAACTTTCTTCAGGAGCTCTGGCAGTCTCAGTTGAGTCACCTTTTTGCTTGCAAGGAATATCACCCATGTGTACCTGGAGAAGTCATCTACAACAACAAGTGTATATTTTCTCCCATTGATACTTACAGGGGTTACTGGACCAAAAAGATCCATATGTAATAGTTGAAGTACTCTGTCAGTAGAGATTGCTACTTTACTTTTGAAAGATGCATTTACTTGCTTCCCCTCCTGACAGGCTTTACAGATATGTTCTTTGTTGTAAACTTCATTTGGCATTCCTTCTACCAGTCCATGTCTTGCTATCCTGTTCATCATCTTGAAGTTCAGATGACTTAGCCTTTTATGCCATAACCAATTAGTGTCAGTTGAGCTCTTAGCTATAAGACATGCATTTGGTGTGCAAGACTTCCAATCTGCAAGATAGACATTTCCCTTTCTTGACCCAGTTAGTAATACCTGTTGTGAAGATACATTCTTAACAAAACACAGGTTACATGAAAATTCAACACTGTATCCTTTATCACAAAATTGACTTATGGACAGAAGATTGTGCTTAAGTCCACTGACAAAGGATACATTGCTTACTCTTACTGAGCCAATAATTAAAGTACCATAACCTCTAGTGGCTCCTTGAGAGTTGTCACCAAAAGTGACTTGTGGACCTTCCTTCTCAACAAATTCTGTCAGGAGATCTTTGTTGCCAGTCATGTGCCTAGAACATCTACTGTCCAAGTACCAGACTGATGATATAAGAGCTTCTCCTTTGTTGAGGTCCACTGAGCCCTGCAATCACAGATCAAGCTTTAGGTACCCATTTGGTGTTGGGTCCTACAAGGTTAGCTGTACCTTTCGGAATCCAAATTTGCCTCACAGTTCTAATCACTTTAGATTGGCTAATTTGTCTTCCATAAACATCTACATAGATTGTTATCTCCCTAGGTGCCTTGGGAGTAAACTTTCTATGGGTGTCAGCCTTTGAAGGAACAGGAACCTTCTTCACATTCTTTCTCTTTGGCTTGGGTGCACCTGGTCTTGGTTTTTGTTGATAAAGGTATGAAGGACCTTTTCCTTTAGGCAAAAAAGGACTAGGTCTTTCATATGAGTCATTCCTTGAGGACTGCTCATGCCTGGGTGTTCTCAGCTGAGGTTGCTTCATCTGTGAAGACCTCGGCTGATAGTACCTCTGCTGAGATCTAGTCTGATAAGTCACCTGAGCCTTTCCATTTGGTTTTGGCTTAGATTGACTTTTCTTTTGAGTGATCTCAGCTGGTCTTTTTCCTTTATCCACAGTCTGTGGTTGAAATGTCACAGACTTGACAAAAACTCTCTTTGTGCCACTTGAAGAAGCAACACTCAGAGGACCTTCTGAAGGTTTTGGAATAAAGCCTATCCCACACTTGTTATTTGGATTGGTTTGAAAATTTTGGATCTCCTCTATGGCAAGAGAGGGTTTGTTTAGAGCATCAATCCTTTTTAACAAAGTCTCTTCAGATTTTTGTAAGACATCAATTTTCAGGAGAGAATCCTTTATTTGGCTTACCAATTTTAAATTCTCTTCAGTTAACTTTGTCTTAGATTCATTGAGATCTTTTATCAGTTGATCTCTACCATTTCCTTGACTTCTGAGGATTTCCACCTCTTTTGTCAGTTCAATGGTAGATTTGGCTGGGTTCAGATCTGCTTGATTCCCAGACTCAATTAACTTGGAGTTTTCACTCAAGAGTTGTTTGTTCTCATCTTGAAGACAGAAACTTGCTTCTTGCAACCTTGAGAAATCAATCATCAATTGTTCCAAGGCGGACTGAAGATTGAGTTCCTCAGTTGACTCTGAGCTTAGCTCAGGTGTGTGTTCTAGAGAAATGGATGGTTTAGATTGTACCTCTGGTTCTTCTCTTGCCATGAGGCACATGTCATCTTCACTGCTATCAGAGAACAGTTCATCAGGTGACTCCAGGTTTTCATCAACATCCCCAGCCATCATGGCCTTCCTTTCTCCATATCTTCTATCTCTTTTGGCTTGCCTTTCTCTTCTTTCTTTTGTGCTCAGTTGAGGACAGTCATATTGAAAGTGCCCAATCTTTTTGCACTGAAAACACCTGTTGGCATCATCATTCTTTTCCTCAGTGGACTCTCTGGTCTTTGATGATGATCCTTCAGCCTTGATATAATTCTTGTATTCCTTCTTCTTTTCCAGCTCAGATGAGCTTTTCTCTCCTTCTCTGGTAGTCTTTTGTGGATAACTTCTACCTTCCCTGTTATCCCTGTAAAATCTCTTATATTTGCCAAAGCGGCTGTTAAGTTGTTCAAACCTTCTAGCCATGAGGCTGAGTTCCTCCTGCATCTCAGCCTTGCTTTGAGACTTACTTGCCTTTGTACTCTTCTGAGGCTTTGGGGATTTTGGCTCAGACTCCTTAGCTTTGAAGGCAACTCCCTTCTCAGCTGAGGTCTCATCAGGAGCCCTTTTCCTGTTCAGATCAAACTCATAAGCCTTAAGTTCAGAGAATACCTGTTGCATAGACATGCTGGATAGATCCTTGGTATTCTGCATCATTACAGAGTACACATCCCATCTTGAGGTTAGACCTCTCAGGATCTTTAAGGCAACTTCTCTTTTGGTGTAGACCTTTCCCAGAGAATTTATCTCATTCATGATGTCAGTGAACCTCCCATCAAGCTGGTCTATGGTCTCAGTGGACTCCATGGTGAACTGCTCATATTTTTGAACAGCTACTGAAAGCTTGTTCTCTTTTATCTTGTCAGTTCCTTCACACATGAGAGCAAGAGTGTCCCATAGTTCCTTTGCTGTCTTGCAGTGGATCACTCTTCCCATTACAGAATCTGGAATAGTGGTGTAGAGAATGTTCATGGCAATGAAGTTGAGGTTGTTTCTCCTTCTCTCATCTGCAGTGAAATTATCTTCATCTTTGGGCCATTCTTCTCTAGGATCTGCAATAGTTTCAGCTGTAGTTCTAGGGTTAGGTGTCATAAACACAAATGGACCTTTAGTAATAACCCTTAACATTTCATCATGCACACAGGCAAGATGAGCTCTCATTCTGATCTTCCAGAAATCATAGTTTTCCACTGAGAATTGTGGAAGCTTGTGATGAGACATATGGTTCAAGGGATTAACTCCCATGTTGTTCTCTGCTGGTGGTGCAACCCTAGCTGTGTTGTCAGCCATAGTATAAAAGTAAGTTTATCAAAAGATAAATTCAGGTGAACTTAATAAAATACCTTTACACACAAGGTATACTTAGAACAATGGTCTTTTGAACCACTGCTCTGATACCAATTTTTGGTCCCGAAATGAGTAAACAGGTGTATGGGGGGGGGAATACACCTGTTGTTACAAATTAAAACTTGTTCAAAACTTATCAGGTTACTTAAGACAGTAGCTTACCAGTGGACTTGAGGTCTGCTGAGAGTTACTCTGTGAAAGCTTACTGAGATAATACCTCCACTGAAAGCACAAGACTTTCAGTTGAACTACTATCTAATTAGCTTTCAGATGCGGATTAGTGAGCCCTTAGAAAACTCGTTTTACTTTGATAAACTTGAGATTAACACACACCTATGAAATAGCAGAATGTAAGTACACAAGATGTAAAGTGGTCCAGAGATAAATCTCCTACGTCCACTGGCCTGATCAAACAGGAGAATTCCTTTCACTTGGAATTCCTTGTGTTATAGTGCCAAGGTGCACTGATCAACTTCTCCTCTCTTAGGATGATTGATCACTAGGAAATTCCAGGTCCTAGTTCCCATAACAAACCAGCTTTCAGACTGATACAACAATCAGCTTACTAACACCACTTAACACTAGCTCTCAACCTAAACACTGAGTAGGGTTTTGAGTAGGGTTTTGGTTCCAACTATTTTGAGATAATCCTTACAAGTTTAGCTCAAGGCTTAGGATTGGATTATCTCTTTCTAAGATTTAGATATAGCTTTAAGCTTGGTTACAGAAGGTTTGTTAGGCTCTCTACAATTGTGAAACACTTGGGAAACAATGATAATTTCGAGTGCTTCTAGATGATTATGAATGTAGAGATTGCTTTGATCTTGTGAGTTTCCCGTGCTTGTAAATGTGCACGTCCTTCTGTATTTATAGGCTTCCTTGAAAATCTTCCCGTTGGATTTGAATCTTCTCAAGTAAGTCTTCTTGTATCTGATTGGTTCAAACGGCTCTATTTGAAGCTTTAAGTCTTGTCAAGAAACGGCTGCAAAACCATGCTGTTCACCAACTTTCTGTAGATTGCTAGGTGAAAGACTTTTGGTACTTGTCAGGCTGGGGCAGGTCGGCTGTCAGTAAAGTACACTGACGTGTCATCTTTTCATTGGACCTTAAGTCTGTATGCCCAGATTCTTGTCTTGCTTTAAGGTGGAACTCCTCTGAGAGAACCTTCTTATTCCTTCATTTATTGTAAGCTTCACTGAAATTCATTTTGCCTTGTTCCAACCAGATTAACTAACAGCTTTAAATATGTTTAGCATTTAATGTACTTGTTAGTTTCTTTATCAGTGGACCTTCGTCCTCTACTGATAGATTTAGTCTTAGTGAGAATGTACTTAGAAAACATTCAAGACTTAGACTTTTTTCTCAGATCACTTAGTCTTCAGTGGACTTCACTTCAGCGGATTTCATCTTCAGCAGACTTCATACTAAAATACACTCTAGTTATTACTAACTGTACTCCAGTTCTTAACACTTTGAACTGTTGAACTAAACATTAACTCTACTGAATAATTTACTTACAAAACAACTTAGGAGGGATATGTTGGCATCTAATCAAAACAAGTCTTATACATTTTCCCAACACTAGATATTCTCAATACGGGATTCCCCTTGCCCCTTCATTCGGTCATTGGCCGGTTTCTTGAAGACACTAACCTGGCCATAACCCAGATTACTCTGAACGGATGGAGTAACTTGTTGGCCTTCATAACCCTCTTCGGGCTAGAGGGTTACAAAAACAAGATCAGCACCGTGGAAATCCATTATGCAATGACCATTTCTTCGGCTGTCAATGAAGAAGGGATAGGGTGGTACTACATCAAAGCTCGCAGCGGTCTGAAAGTGATCGAAGGGGTGCCGAACAAAGTGAAGAGATGGCATAAACAGTTCTTCTATATTGGTGGCGATTGGCGAGCATCCTCTGATTTTGTAGGAGAACCTGGGGGTATAAACTCCCCTACGCATTTTGGAGAAGTTCGGCATAGGTTCACCTTTTGGTTTATTATACCCAGGGTGAACTAATTTTAATCTTTCTTTTTGTTTTGTAGGTCCGCGCATTCTAAAGTGGGGGCACCCTGAACTGAGTGAAGAGTTCTTGTACGTCTTTGCTTTGATTTCTCTCCGGGACGTGAAGGATCGCAGTATCAAACATCTCTCCAAGGCACACAGTTAGGATAAAAGTTGTTTAGTTTTGATGAGTTAAAACAAACCAGAAGATGTAATAGGACCATCTAGACATGTTAGCCAGATGAGGAATTAGATTAGGACTTAGTCTAGGGGGAACTGCCAGATAAGAAGACTTCACCAGAAGAGTCACCAGAAGCCCCCACCAGAGGACTTCACCAGAAGACTTCACCAGATGAGATTGACCAGAGGCAGAGGACCTTCCCCAGACCAGACGAGTCTGGTGAAACAAAAGATGCTCAGAATCATCTCCTGATTCTTTTGAGTATTTTGTTTCTTAACCGACTCTAGACCAGAAGATATCGAAGTTGCCTTGTGTTTGGTCCTGCCTTCTCCGGAAGAATCAGAGTTGGGCATTGGAAGCTTTTGACCGTTGGTGATTCAAATCAAGTCAAACAAGATCGGATTGGAAAGTATTTGAAGTCAATCAATCCAAGGGTCTCACCAACCCAATCAATCAATTAGGGAATTGATTGATTGAAGCTTCCTTAATTAGAGATTTGATTGGATTAGCTCCCCAACGGCTAATTCCTAAACATCTCTATAAATACAAGAGTGCAGTTTCAAAGATAGGCTCTAGAGAACTCTCACGCGCACGAAGTCATTTCCAAGCCTTAGTTGTTATCACACTAAAAGCACTCTTATTATTGTTCATAACTCTATTCACTCATTAAGGAGTTAGTGAATCTCAACCTGTTCATCTGTTAAGGTTGAAGATTGTAAGGCTTTAGATCGAAGTTAGATCTAAAGATTATTGTAAGAAGGAACTGGTACTTCACAATTCCAGTATGCAAGTTGTTGGTTGGTTGGTAGTAAGGCCCTTTTGAACAAGGGAGAGTGGACATAGGATTGTTATATCCGAACCACTATATATTCGGTCTTATTTATTGCTTTCCTTTCATATTGCTTTTCTTTTAGTGCTCTTATAAAAAGATTTTGTAAAAGACTTAACTTTAAAGCTTCCGCAATTAATCTATCAAGTGGGACCAACAAGTGGTATCAGAGCAGTGTGTCCTAGACCACTGCTTTGTAAAGCTTTTTGGTGGTCACCGGGCAGATCCATTGCTCTTTATTGTTTTTGATTAAATTCTTTTTAAATTATTTTAGAAAAATGTCTTCAAAATCTTCTTACAAGAGCCGTAAGTTACCAGAATTCTCTTTCGAGGATTATAGCCACTGGAGCTTCATGATGAATAATCATCTTGGAGCTATCCACCACCGCATGTTAGATGTGGTAGAAAGTGGCCCAATCAAATTTTACTGGACTCCCATTGATGATGGCAGGTCTGAATCCAGGGCAGAAACCAGTGAATCTGCAGAGGAGAGAACTGGTGACCGAGTTGCAAGACAAAAGATATTAAAGAAGAAGGATGAACTTGACAATGATGAGAGGAAATTGTATAACCTGGACCAGGTGGCAAGGACAGAGATCATAAATACTCTCACCAAGGAGGTGATTGAAAAGGTCAGAACATGTGCCACGACCAAGGAGATGTGGGACAAGTTGGCATTGCTCTGTGAGGGAACAGAGAAGATCAAGGACAACAAACTCCAGGCTGTTCAACACTCATTTGACACTTTCAAAATGAAACCAGATGAGACAATTGATCAGCTGGATATGCGTCTCACTAATCTCCTCAATAAGGCTAGTGCCTTAGGTAAGACTTATTTTAAGAAAGAAATAAATAGCAAAATATTACGATCACTAACCAGCAGGTGGAGAATCAAAGTCACCGTGATTAAAGACAACAAGGATCTCAACACTTTGGATCATCATCTCCTGCAGTCTAATCCCAAAGCATATGAATATGATCTTCAAGAGGAGGATCAAACAGAAGAGGTTTCCTCATCTGGTCAGAAAGGAGTTGCTTTCTCCTCAACTATCAAGTTAGATGATAAGCCAAAGGAGTCTGCTGTAGATGACCTGAGTCTCAAGGAGCAGGTAGCCCTCCTAACTCGTAAACTTGATAAAATGAGTTCAAAATATGGCAGGTACAAAAAACACTGGAAGGAATCTACCAGAGACAGGAAGAGTTCCTTCAAGCCTGCTGACAAGGAAAATACATCTGGAGACTCAAGGGAAACCAGACTCAGAACTCCAGAGAGGAGGAGAGATGGCAGCTCTGGCAGATCAGATTACCAGAGAAAAGATAGCAGTTCTGGCAGACCTGACTACCAGAGGAGAGGGAGTAGTCCAGTCAGATCAGAAATCAACCAGAGGAGGAGAGATCCAAGTCCAAGTCCCAGAGGAGACAACACATGCTATACTTGCAACAAGCCAGGCCACTACAGTTATGATTGTCCTCAGCTAACTCCTAGGGAAAGAGAAGAGAAAAGACTCAAGAGAGATAGGAGATATGCAGACAAGAGAGCTCTACTGGCAGAAGCAGAGGAAGAGGATATCAGCTCAAGTTCTTCCTCTTCTGATTTTGGATATGATGATGATGTATGTCTCATGGATGACATCACTGAGGTACAACAAACTACCTTATGCTTATCTATTTCCAAATATACTGAATCCTCTCATTCATCTGGTAACTCCAGAGAGTCTGATATGCAGCAAATGCTATCAGATCTCCAAAATTGCGTTCAATTATGTCAAAAACTTGAGAAAGAGAATGGTAGGCTCAGAGCTAAAGTTCAATTCTTATGTCATGAGCAAAAATCCACCAGAGAACTCATGAAAGATCATTCCAAAGAAGTCTCTGAACTTCAGGATAAGATCACAGAAAGAGATACTCTGGTAGACCAGCTCATGAAAGAAAAGAACTCTCAGAAAGATTAGTTCAATGAACTTAGAGCCAAATACCAGACTCTTATCAAGGGAAAACAAATTGAGCAAACTATAGAAGAGATACCTATGCCCAGAGAAGCTCCAAAGATACCATCTATTGTATCTATTATATCAGAGTCTTCTCAGCGCATTAATGATAAGAGTGGTTTAGGATATTCAGGAATTACTACCAGATCTCATAAATATCTTTGCAACAAAGACAAGTCTGTAAGAGCGGGTGAATTGTTAGAAATCTGGGATGAAAACCCAAATGGTAATGGTTACAGAATAGTTCACAATCCTAAAAGGAACTTTTTTGCTAATCATGTAGAATATAGTCCAGAAGAGTTAACTGTCCAGGAAGAGAAAATCTTAGAGACTAAACGTCAAAATGGGGAACCAATGACAATTGATGGTTCTGTACACTTAAACCCTCAAAGAGCAAGACCTAATCAGATGAAAGGACCCCAGAGGAATTCTCAAAGAGTTGAACCTAAGCAGATTAGGGGATCTCAGAGGAGACACTCAAGAAGGGGAAATTATAATCAGAATAGGAATTCTCAGAGATGGTATAGTGGACAACAGAATTTCTTTCAGAACCAGGAACCCCAGAGACGGTTTTCTCAGAGAAATGAATTCCAGAGCAGATACACTCAGAAGAACTATACTCACCAGAGAAGGTCTAGTTTTCATCAGAACCAGAGACACGTCTATAGAAAATTAACTGATCTGGGTAGTTATGACACCAGAGATGGTTCTTCTAGGATGTATCCTTACAACCAGACCTTTAAGACCATGTCTTTGAAGCAGGCCATTCCAAGGGCCAGATTTGAGATGAGATACACCAGACCTGTGTATAGGAAAGATGTTCTTATCAGACCAGTAGCTCAATATGTAATTGTCAGAGGACATGTGCTGGTAGATAGATTTGGAAGGAAGATAAGATCTCCTCATCCAGCAAGGGATGATCTTTATCTTTGGATTCCTACAAAACTTGCAGCTAACCAATCAAGACCCAGCACCAGTAGGGGACCTAATTAATTTCTCTGCAGGAGGATAAGAGCCCATTGGAGAAAGGACTTTCAAGCAACCATGTCTGGTACATTGATAGTGGATGTTCCAAGCACATGACATTTGAGAAAGACCATCTCCAGGATTTCAAGCCACTGAATGGGCCAAGAGTGATGTTTGGTGACAACAACCATGGAGTCACTAGAGGCGTTGGAAAGTTAACCTTTAATGGTGTATCTGTAGATGAAGTCTACTACGTTGAAGGACTCAAGCATAATCTGCTTTCAGTATCTCAATTTTGTGACAAAGGATACTCAGTGAAGTTTTCTAGTGATTCATGCATTGTCCCTTCTTCTGATTATAATGATATCTTGCTTATAGGCTTGAGGAAGGGTAACACTTATCTTGCAGATTTTAGCAGTTGCCCAAGAAATGCTTGCCTGGTTGCAAAGGGATCTGCAGAAGACAGCTGGTCATGGCACAAGAGATTGAGCCATCTTAACTTTAAAGCACTGAACAAGATTGCCAGAAAAGGTCTAGTTCGAGGTCTTCCTGATGAAGTGTTTAAGAAGAATCAGGTTTGTGGTTCATGCCAGAAGGGTAAACAACCCAAGACTTCCTTTAAGGATGTCTAGAGCACAACCACAACCAGAGTACTTCAACTACTTCACATGGACCTGTTTGGACTTGTTTCTCCTCTTAGTTTCAGTGGAAGGAAGTACACCTTGGTGATAGTAGATGACTTTTCAAGATACACTTGGGTAATGTTCTTGTTTAAGAAAAATGAAACTATCATTAAGCTGCCAGAGTTCTTCAAGCAGATTCAGAATGAGAAGAACCAGAGCATTGTAAGGATCAGAAGTGATAAAGGGACAGAGTTTTTGAATTCACACATTGCAGAGTATTGCAAGAACCATGGGATTTTTCATGAGACATTTGCTGCCAGAACACCCCAGCAGAATGGAGTAGCAGAAAGAATGAACAGAACCCTTAAGGAAGCTGCAAGGACTCTTCTAGTAGAGTACAAAACACCACAGAGATTTTGGGCAGAAGCTATCAACACAGCTTGTTATACTCAGAACAGATGCCTAATTGCCCAGAGACATAGTAAAACTCCAAATGAGGTATGGAAAGGTAAAACCCCATTTGTTTCATATTTTGATGCTAAAGTTGCAGATGGAATATTCTTAGGATATTCCAGCACCAGTAAAGCATTCAAAGTCTTTAATAGGAATTCACTTTGTGTGGAGGAAACACCTCATGTTATTTTTTATGAATCTGCTTTTGAGTGCAAGGTGGACTTAAAGTCTTCTGATGAGACACAGAATCAGACTACTCCCAGAGTAATCAAGGTCAATCTACCTATTCTTGATTCGGATACAGATTCATATTCAGATGATGGCCCATCTTCTGGTTCTCTGAAGCAAAAGCCTTCATAAGGAGCAGGATCCTGTAGGGGGAAGCTCTCCTGTAGTTGGTGATAATCATCAAGGTACTACAGTAGATGGTCAACCAGGTAAGACCACGGGAAGGAGGACCCTGGTTGATCACCCCAATGACCTGATAATTGGAGATCCAACTAAGGGTGTCCAGACTAGGAGAGCTCTTAACTTAACTGCCTTATTCAGTTGCTATGTGTCCTTGATTGAGCCCAAAAATATCAAGGAAGCACTGAAAGATTCAAATTGGATTGTTGCCATGCAAGAGGAGTTGAATCAATTCACCAGACAGGATGTTTGGGAGCTGGTAGACAGACCAAGACATCAAAAGGTGATAATGATGTCATTACTAGGAACAAGGCAAGGCTAGTGGCTCAAGGCTATTCTCAGTCTGAAGGAATGGACTATGATGAGACATTTGCTCCTGTTGCCAGACTAGAAGCCATCAGATTATTTCTAGCATATGCTGCTCACATGAAGTTCAAAGTATACCAGATGGATGTGAAATCTGTCTTTCTTAATGGGATTCTCATTGAGGAAGTGTATGTGGAACAACCTCCCGATTTTGAACAAGGTGACAAGGTGTTTAAGCTTAAGAAGGCTCTTTATGGGCTGAAGCATGTACCCAGAGCATGGTATGACACTCTATCTCAGTTTTGGACAATGGTTTTACTAAGGGTAAGATTGATAGGACCTTGTTTAGGAAAGAAGAAGGAAAGGACATCCTTATGGTCCAAATATATGTTGATGACATTATATTTGGATCCCCTAACAAGAAGCTGTGTGAGAAGTTTGGTGAACTCATGCAGAGTCAGTTTGAAATGTCTATGATGGGTGAGATGAATTATTTCTTAGGTTTGCAGGTAAAGCAATCAGAGAAGGGAATTTTCATAAATCAGGCAAAGTACATCAGAAACATGTTAGAAAAATTTGGAGTAGAATCTAGCAAAGCAGCCAAGATCTCTATGATGACAAATTTCAACATGGATCCAGATGAGTCTGGAGAGACCGTGGACCAGACTCAGTACAGAGCACTTATTGATTCTCTTCTGTACCTGGCTGCAAGCAGACCAAATATTACCTTTGTTGTTGGTGTGTGTGCCAGATTCCAAGCTAATCCAAAGAAAAGTCACTTGGAAGCAACTAGGAAGATATTGAAATATCTTAAGGGAACGGTGAATTTGGGGTTGTGGTATCCTGCAGATGACAACCTAGAGTTAAGTGGTTATTCGGATTCAGATTATGGTGGGTGCAGAATAGATAGGAAGTCTACAAGTGGAACATACATGCCAATTTTTAGGGAATAAATTGGTATCCTGGTTTTCTAAGAAGCAGACTTCAGTTGCTACATCTACAACAAAAGCAGAATACATGGCTGCGGGTAGTTGTTGTTCACAACTACTCTGGATTAGTCAGCAGCTAAGAGACTACCAGATTAGGGCTAAGGATATTCCAATCTTCTGTGATAGCAACAGTGCAATAGCAATCACCCAGAATCCAGTTCTTCATACCAGATGCAAACATTTGATATAAGGCATCACTTCATAAGAGACCATGTTGAGAAGGGAGATATAAGGATGGAAAAGATTGCAATAGAGAAGCAGAGAGCAGATATTCTAACTAAACCTTTGGCTGAAACCAGATTCAGAGAGTTAGCATTTGAGTTAGGTTTGTTGGATCCAGAGACAGAATTGGTTTAGGGGGAACAACAGAGAAGTATCCTTTATTTCAATTATACATACTTTATTATTCTATCTATTATATTAACATGCCTACAGGTTAGATATACTAGGGAAGTTACATCTCCAGATAAGGCATATACCAGTTGAGGTATATTCCAGAAGAGACATGTACCAGATGAGGCACATTCCAGATGAGGTACAGAGTAGGATTCCAGAGATATCCGGAGTTTATTCTGACCAGAACCAGATGGGTTTCCATCAGATGAGATGTAACACCAGGCTAACCAAGGTATCATCTGGTTACAATACCAGGTGATAGGTATGTATTTACTTCTCTGGCCTCTGATCATTGGGATACACCTTTCAAATTAGTAAATACACTCAAAACGATTCATCTTCAGGGTGTATTTAAGACTAGGGTAGAGGGCCTAGACAATCATCTCGCTTTTTACCTTGACTGCCACAATACCCCTCGAACCCAGTCCCAATGACCATGCCCACACACCTAATTAAATCTTTATTTCGCCTTTTAATCTTGACTGTCAGATTTAATTACCGTGCAATATGTCAATCAATTCACAAATTGATTTTGTCCCCTAAATTAAATTTTAAACTTACACGCGTTCACACTTCATTAAAATTCAAAGCCACGCGTTTGTTCCTATTTAAACTTAAAAAAAATTTCAATCTGTCTTTTCACTTGTTCATTATTTTCAAACCCTAACTTCTCTCTGCAAGTTTTGTGTTCTCTCTCTCTCTCTCTCTCTCTCTCTCCCTCTTTTAGAAATGGCACCAAAATGCAACTTCAACCTAGATCATGTTTGCAAGAAACTCAAGACAGAGATAGAGATTGGCTTTTACACCACCAAGAATCCAGCGGCATTGGCAAATTTGGAATTGCTACAGAAGTCTGGGGTAGAAGACTTGATCTCCTAAGTTCCCAAGGGATTTCACACTTTGGATGGGTATGCTGCCCAGTTTCTAGTAAGGATGAAGATACATGAAGACCATATCTCGTCCAAGATTGATAAAGAGGATGTAGTTTTCTCAAAGCACGATTTCTGCAAACTTTTTGGTAATCTCTCATCGGAAGGAGTTGATCCGTTGAAATACAAGGAGGGTGAGATAATCGAGTCGTTCAAGATCTTTACCAGATCTTCTTGCCAGAATCTGACAAAGGGCTTTTTGGATAAACACCTCAGGCAGAAGTTTAAGGTTCTTTTTGATATAGTGGTAAAGGTGTTGATGTGTGAGAATCACAGCACTGATGCGATTTTCAATGGCCGTATGTGTGTCATGAGGGCCATATACGATGGTGTACATTGCAATTGGGCCGAGTTCTTCTGGGATGTGTTGAGGAAGAACAAAGTCAAGGTGCAGAAGGAGGAATGTCCCAACAAGCCAGGGAAATTACAATTCTACTTCAATGCCAATGTTTCATTGGGCACGAAGCTTACTCTGATTCTGGACTCCATTTTTCCAGATAAGGCATGGAAGGGCTACTGGTGCAAGAGTTTCCATAAATCCAAAATTATCTTCTCCAAGGATGGTCCTCTCCATGGCCATGCCAACTCTGATGGAGAAGAAGCCATTCCCGCCCCTCCTATCCAAGCAGTACCCTCACCTGCTAAGGGGCAGAAGAAGAGAAGTTTGAAGAAGAAGGAAGAGGTTCCTGCTTCTTCCAATTTGGTGTTTTCTGGTTCATCGGAGGATGACCAGATCCCCCTCAAAGCTGCCTTGAAGAAGCAGAGGGGTGATAGTGAAGAAGCTGCCAAGAAGGCAGGTGCAGCTAAGAAGAGACCGAGGCAAGAAGAAGGAGGTGCTAGTAAAGCCTCAGCCAAGAAGCCTAAGACATTGAAGAAGGCTTCCAAGAAAACCCTTCTGGTGGACAAGCCATCAGAAGATGAGATATCAGAGGAGGATGAGATTCCTCTGAAGAAGAAATCCAAGGAAAAGAGAGCAATTCTTCAAGATCCTGACTCTGGATCTGATCTTGGGGATGCCCTGGAACAGGCAATTGAGGAGGCCTCTCTGTTGATGGAAGAGGTCACAGCTCCAGAACTCCCTGTACCAACTGATGTTGACTCGGCTGAGGTACTTCCCAACCCCTCTCATGTTAATCTTGTCTCACCTTCTACCTCTCCCGCAGAAACCCATCCACAAAACCCCTCTCCTGCTCCTGGTGCTTCTATCACTCCACCAGAGCAGACCATCCCAGACACCCCACTTTTTACATCCTCTACCCAACCCATTCAAACACCTTCTCCCCCTCCATCTCAAACACCTCTACCTACAGACCCTTCACCCCCTCGACCAAACCATGTACCAGAGGTGCCCTCAACCTCTTCTGGTGCAGAACCATCCATTCATACAAACCCTTCCACTTCACAAAGCCAAATACCTATCCCTCCCCCAACCCAAACTGACCAGAACCCTTTCTCTTCCATGGCTCTGGGGTTCCCTGGTCCTCCTACCTCTCCTGCAGTTTCGATTAGCGATGAAGGTGAAGATGAGGATGCTTCACCGGAGCCGAAGGTCTTAGCACCATCCTCCTCTGCCTCTGGGCCCAAACCCTTCACTTTCAACCAAGATGATATGGGTTCCATTAGGCAGAGTATGAGTGTAAGTGCTCAGCTCTGGCTAAGAGAGCATTTTCCAGTTCTGTTGGAGCACTTACCCCTCCTGGCCGATTTGACGGATGCCAAGGTCTGGAGCAAGGTAAGACTTGAGGATGTGGAGGATCTGGTCTTGCTGCTGGAGGAGATGACTGCCTCTGCTTTCACTATCTGGGAGATAGATCTCAAGAAGAAGCTCAATATCCAGAACCCTGCAGAGCTTGAGACCCCAGAGGCAGCCAAAGTGTTGATTCGAACTCTGCTGATCCAGAAAGGGGTGATGATCTCTCCAGAGGGCTCTTCCTACGCTTTTGGCCCTCACTTCTTCTTCCCCCTAAAGCTCTACTCAGATGAGGAGGATTTCGATGTCACCCCTGCCATTCTCCAGAAGATGAAGTTGTTATTTAATGAACAAATCCAGCAGATAGGGCGGTTCTCTAAGGCCATGCAGCATCTGGCGCCTGCTCTGGTTGAGCACCAGATCAAGGAGGAGAGGAAGCAATTCCTAAAGCAGATCAAGACAGTATTTGCCTCTGCTAAGACATCTTTTAAGGCAAGCCAGAAGCAGCTACAGGAGCTTGTCTTGGACCAGCTGCGTCAAGTCTCTGTGCTAAAGGTAGAAATGGCTTCCCAGATGCTTGAGACAGCCAAGTTGAAAGACTCCCTCCAGGAGATGTTGGCCAAGCAGGAGCGTCTGGTAGCAGAGACTCAAGCCTACCTGGATGAAGCTAAGAGGCTGCGTGATCTTCACTCTTCCTCCTCCACCGAGTTGCATGATCTCATAAGGCAGGTGGTTCAGCCCCTTATTGATGAAGTTAAAAAGGGGGAAGAGAAGGCCAGAACTGATCTGGCGAAGAGCACAAACGAGACCTTATTTAGCCATGGTGCTCTTCTGGACCTGTTAGAGAACACTCTGGCTCAAGCTGAGTTGCAGAAGAAGAAGAAAGAAGAGCTCAAGTCTCTAACAATGGCCAAGCAGCTAGCAGCAGAGGAGGAGTCTCTTGACTCTGAGCAAGATCATGTCTCCATTCCTGGCCCAGCTAAGAGAAAAATCAGAAGAGTCAAGAAGAGCTTCCTGGAGCAGGTGGTTGAAGAAGCAGAGAAGAGATTCAAGGAAGAATCTGAAGAAGAAAATCTTACCAGAATAAGGAAGAACATAGATGAAGAGCAAAGGCTCAGATATGTTAGAAGGCAAACAAGAGGGCCAGAGAAGCTGGAATATCTTCTGGTGCCAGTGGATCAAGTTAGAGGAAGAAAGGACCTGTTGAAGTGATGGACATTCTGCCACTTAGGGCAGAAGGGTCTTTCGACTCTACTGTGCCTGTCCCTTTTATTGAAAAGTGGAGAGAAGCCAAGACCTTGTGGTTTATCCAGTACTACATTCAGAGACCTCCACCAGAGGATGATGCACTCATCAACAGGACTTTCTGTTGGGAAATTGTATAGACTTAAGTTTTGATTAAGATGCCAAAATGTTCCTCCTAAATTGTTTGTAAGTAAAATATTCAGTAGAGTTAGTGGTTAGTTAATCAGTTCAATTGTTAGGGAACTGAAGTGCAGTTAGTAATTTCTATAGTGTACTAAAGAATGAAGTCTGCTGAAGTCAAAGTCCGCTGAAGACGAAGTCCACTGAAGACAAGTGATCTGAGAAATAGTCTAAGTCTTGAATGTTTTCTAAGTGCATTCTCACTAAGACTAAAACCATCAGGAGAGGACCAAAATCCACTGATGAGAACTAACAAAGCACATTCAATGCTAAACATATTAAAAGCTGTTAGTTAATCTGGTTGGAACAAGGCAAAATGAATTTCAGTGAAGCTTACAATAAATGAAGGAATAAGAAGGTTCTCTCAGAGGAGTTCCACCTTAAAGCAAGACAAGAAACTGGGCAAGCAGATTGAAGGTCCAATGAGAAGATGACACGTCAGTGTACTTTACTGACAGCCGACCTGCTCCAGACTGACAAGTACCAAAAGTCTTTCCCTAGCAATCTACAGAAAGTTGGTGAACAGGCATGGTCTTTCAGCCATTTCTTGACAAGACTTAAAGCTTCAAATAGAGTCGTTTGAGCCAATCAGATACAAGAAGACTTACTTGAGAAGATTCAAATCCGACGGGAAGATTTTCAAGGAAGCCTATAAATACAGAAGGACGTGCTCATTTCTATGCACGGAAAACTCACAAGATCAAAGCTATCTCTACATTCATAACTATCTAGAAGCACTCGAAATTATCATTGTTTCCCAAGTGTTTCACATTTGTAGAGAGCCTAACAAACCTTCTGTAACCAAGCTTAAAAGCTATATCCAAATCTTAGAAAGAGATAATCCATCCTAAGCCTTGAAACTACACTGTAAGGATTATCTCACAATTAGTTGGAACCAAAACCCTACTCAAAACCCTACTCAGTTGTTTAGGTTGAGAGTTAGAGTTAAGTGGTGTTAGTAAGCTGATTTTGTATCAGTCTGAAAGCTGGTTTATTTTGGGAACTAGGACCTGGAATATCCTAGTGATCAATCATCCTAAGAGAGGATTAGTTGATCAGTGCACCTTGGCACTATAACACAAGGAATTCCAAGTGAAAGGAATTCTCCTGTTTGACCAGGACAGTGGACGTAGGAGATTCATCTCTGAACCACTCTATACCTTGTGTACTTGCATTCTGCTATTTCTTAAGTGTGTGTTCACTCACTCAAAGTTTATCAAGTAAAACGAGTTTTCTAAAGGGCTCACTAATCCGCAGTTGAAAGCTAATTAGATAGTATCTCAATAAGCTTTCACAAGTAATTCTCAGCAGACTAGAAGTCCACTGACGAGTTACTCTCTGAAGTCACCTGATAAGTTTTCAAGAAGTTTTAATTTGTAACCACAGGTGTATTCCCCCCCACATACACCTGTTTGCTCGTTTCGGGACCAACAATTGGTATCAGAGCAGTGGTTCAAAAGACCATTGTTCTAAGTATACCTTGTGCTTAAAGGTATTTTCAAGGTCATCTGAATTGATCTCTTGATAAACTTGTGCATATACTATGGCTGACAATGCAGCTAGGGTAGCACCACCAGCAGAGAACAACATGGGAGTTAATCCCTTGAACCATATGTCTCATCACAAGCTTCCACAGTTCTCAGTGGAAAACTATGACTTTTGGAAGATCAGAATGAGAGCTCATCTTGCCTGTGTGCATGATGAAATGCTAAGGGTTATTACTAAAGGTCCATTTATTTTTATGATACCTAACCCTAGAACTACAGCTGAGACTATTGCAGATCCAAGGGAAGAATGGCCCAAGGATGAAGACAACTTCACTGCAGATGAAAGGAGGAGAAACAACCTCAACTTCATAGCCATGGACATTCTCTACACCGTCATTCCAGATTCTGTAATGGGAAGAGTGATCCACTGCAAGACTGCAAAGGAACTATGGGACACTCTTGCTCTCATGTGTGAAGGAACTGACAAGATAAAGGAAAACAAGCTTTCAGTAGCTGTTCAAAAGTATGAGCAGTTCACCATGGAGGTCACTGAGATAATTGACCAGCTTGATGGGAGGTTCACTGTTAGGATATAAATTAGATATTTTGAAGATGTTAAAACAAAGAACTTGTAATAGGACTAGATGAGCCTGTTAGTCAGCTACAAATTGGTTTAGAATAGGTCTTTGGTTAAGGGGGAAGAAATCTGTGCAGATCAGATGAGGTGACCAGATGAGGTGTCCAGACCAGAGCAGACGAGTCACCAGAGGAGTCGGACCAGATGAGCTATGACCAGAGGAGCCTGACCAGAGGAGCTTGACCAGAGGAGTCTGACCAGAAGACCTCTCCCAGATGAGGTTAAGAGCAGAAGTGTTACCTGACCAGGAGACCCCAGACCAGACGAGTCCTGACCAGATGAGGGAGACAGATTAGTTCACCCACAGGGAGACTGCGTGTAATTTGGAGACAAGGAGATCTATGAGTTCTATGATGGAGATGAAGGCAATCTGGAGAGTCAACTGATAGGAGGATTGATTGATTGATTGGTATCAATCTTAAAAGATCCAATCAAGGAGGAGATCAATCAATCAATATAATCAATCTGTGATTGATTATATTCCTCCAATTATGGTTGTTTGAATTTCTAGCTTCCAACGGCTAGTTGATTCTCACAACTATAAATAGGAGTGTTGTGATAAGTTCATCAGAGAGAGACAAGAGTCGGGCAAGAGCACAAAGCACACGAACTCTCCACTCACTCACCTTGTTCATACAAGTTTATACACTCTTTTAGGAGTTTTAGTTGGATCTTATAATCAACCTATTCACCTTGAAAGGTTGTTGTAAGCAAGTTGTACGAAGGAGCTGGTACTTCCAAATTCCAGTGGTTCGTGAGTACGTTGGTTGGAGAGAAAGTCCCCTTTGGAGAAAGGGAGAGTGTACGTAGGACAAGTTGGTCCGAACCACTATAAATCTGGTGTTATCTACTTTATGCTTTTAAGTTTTCTGCACTTTTCTTTTAGCACTTAATTTAAAAGGATTTTCTTAAAAATAAACTCAAAACGCTTTCCGCTGGATAACCTTTTTGGGACCAACATTCACTGACATCATGAATGAAATAAACTCTCTGGGAAAAGTCTATACCAAAAGAGAAGTTGCCTTAAAAATCCTGAGAGGTCTAACCTCAAGATGGGATGTGTACTCTGTGATGATGCAGAATACCAAGGATCTATCCAGCATGTCTATGCAACAGAGATTTTACAGGGATAACAGAGAAGGAAGAAGTTATCCACAAAAAGACATCAGAGAGGGTGAGAAAAGCTCAACTGAGCTGCAAAAGAGAAAGGATTACAAGAACTACACCAGAGGTGAAGGCTCATCATCCAAGACCAAGGAGTCTACTGAGGAAAAGAATGATGATACAAATAGATGCTTCCAGTGCAAGAAGGTTGGACACTTTCAATATGATTGTCCTCAACTGAGCACAAATGAGAGAAAGGAAATGCAAGCCAAAAGAGACAGGAGATATGGAGAAAGGAAAGCCATGGTGGCTGAGGATGTTGATGAAGATCTGGAATCATCTGATGGACTGTTCTCAGACAGCAGTGATGATGACATGTGCCTCATGGCAAGAGAAGAACCAAAGGTACTATCTAAACCATCTAATTCTCTAGGACACTCACCTGAGCTGAGCTCAGGGTCAACTGAGGAACCCAATCTTCAGTCCGCTTTGGAACAATTGATGATTGATTTCTCAAGGTTGCAAGAAGCAAGTTTTTATCTCCAAGATGAAAACAAAAATCTCCTGAGAGAAAACACTAAGTTAATTGAGTCTGGGAATCAGACAGATCTTAACTCAGCTAAGTCTACCATTGAATTGACAAAAGAGGTTGAAACCCTCAAGAGTCAAGGAAATGGCAAAGATCAACGATCTTACTGAATCTAAGACAAGGTTAACAGAAGAGAATTTGAAATTGGTAAGCCAAGTAAAGGAATCTCTCCTGAAAATTGATGTCTTACAAAAATCTGAAGAGACTTTGTTAAAAAGGATTGATGCTATCACCAAACCCTCTCTTGCCATAGAGGAGATTCAAAACCTTCAAATCAATCCTAATAACAAATATGGAATAGGCTTTATTCCAAAACCTTTAGAAGGTCCTCTGAGTGTTGCTTCTTCAAGTGGCACAAATAGAGTTTTTGTTAAGTCTGTGACCTTTCAACCACAGATTTTGGATAAGGGAAAAAGACCAGCTGAGGTCCAACAAAAGAGAAGTCAAACTGAGCCAAAACCAAATGGAAAGGCTCAGGTGACTAATCAGAATAGATCTCAGCAGAGGTACTATCAGCCGAGGTCTTCACAGATGAAGCAACCTCAGCTGAAAGCACCCAGGCATGAGCGTTCCTCAAGGAATGACTCATACAAAAGACCTATTCCTTTTGTGCCTAAAGGAAAAGGCCCTTTATACCCTTATCAACAAAAACTCAGGTCAGGTGCACCCAAGCTTAAAAGAAAGAATGTAAAGAAGGTTCTTGTTCCTTCAAAGGCTGACACCCATAGAAAGTTTACTCCCAAGGCACCTAGGGAGATAACAATCTATGTAGATGTTTATGGATGACAAATTAGCCACTCTAAAGTGATTAGAACAGTGAGGCAAATTTGGATTCCGAAAGGTACAGCTAACCTGGTAGGACCCAACACCAAATGGGTACCTAAAACTTGATTGTATTCGCAGGGCTCAGTGGATCTCAACAAAGAAGAAGCACTAAAATCTTCAGTTTGGTACTTGGACAGTGGATGTTCCAGGCACATGACTGGTAACAAAGATCTCCTGACAGAATTTGTTGAGAAAGAAGGTCCACAGGTCACCTTTGGTGACAATTCACAAGAAGCCACAAAAGGTTATGGTACTTTGATTATTGGCTCAGTAAGAGTAAGCAATGTATCCTATGTCAGTGGACTTAAGCATAATATTTTGTTCATAAGTCAGTTTTGTGATAAAGGATACAGTGTTGAATTTTCTTGTAACCTGTGTTTTGTCAAGAATATATCTTCACAGCAGGTACTACTAACTGGGTCAAGGAAATGAAATGTCTATCTTGCATGATTGGAAGTCTTGCACACCAAATGCATGTCTTATTGCAAAAAGCTCAACTGATACAAATTGGCTGTGGCACAAAAGACTAAGTCATTTGAACTTCAAGATGATGAACAGGATAGCAAGACATGGATTGGTAGAAGGAATGCCAAATGAAGTATACAACAAATAACATATCTGTAAAGCCTGTCAGGAGGGAAAGCAAGTGAAAGCATCTTTCAAAAGCAAAGTAGCAACCTCTATTGACAGAGTACTTCAACTGTTACATATGGACCTATTTGGTCCTGTAACCCCTGTAAGTATCAATGGGAGAAAATATACACTGGTTGTTGTTGATGATTTCTCCAGGTACACATGGGTGATATTCCTAGCAAGCAAGAAGGAGACTCAACTGAGGCTGCCAGAGCTCCTGAAGAAAGTTAGCAATGAAAAGAGCCTGAACATTGTAAAGATTAGATCAGATAAGGGCACTGAATTCATTAACTCTATTATATCTGATTTCTGCAAAGAATTAGGCATTGCACATGAGACCTCAGCTGCAAGATTGGAGGCAATAAGGTTATTCCTTACATATGCTGCTCAAAAGAAATTCAATGTATATCAGATGGATGTTAAGAGTGCCTTCTTAAATGGAGTACTCAATGAAGAAGTCTATGTGGAGCAACCCCCAGGTTTTGAAGAAAGCCACAAAGTATATAGACTCAGAAAAGCTCTATATGGACTGAAACAGGCTCCAAGAGCTTGGTATGATACTTTGTCACAATTCCTTTTGGATCATGGTTTTATCAAAGGAAGAGTAGATAGAACTCTCTTCAGGATCACAAAAGGAGAGGACATCTTGCTAGTTCAAATCTATGTGGATGATATCATTTTTGGTTGTCCTAACCAAGTCCTCTGTGAGAAATTTTCTCAACTGATAAAGGGAAAATTTGAGATGTCAATGATGGGAGAAATGAACTTCTTCCTAGGACTTCAAGTCAAGCAGTCACCTGAAGGAATCTTCATCAACCAAGCCAAATATACAAGGGAGCTGATCAACAAGTTTGTATGTCAGACCAGCAAAGTAGCAAGAGTTCCACTCAACACCAACACCAAGATGGAACCAGATGAGGATGGTGAATCAGTAGACCAGACTCACTACAGAGCTATTATTGGATCTCTACTATATCTCACAGCAAGCAGACCTGATATCACATTTGCAGTTGGGATTTGTGCAAGATATCAAGCCAACCCAAAGAAAAGTCATCTGGAAGCTGCAAAGAGGATTCTCAAATATCTCAAGGGTACTGTGAATATGGGATTATGGTATCCCTCAGATGACAATCTGGAACTCACAGGATACTCAGATGCTGACTATGGAGGTTGTAGAATTGACAGGAAATCAACCTCAGGCACTTGTCAATTCTTGGGAAGTAAGCTGATCTCTTGGTTCTCCAAGAAACAAAACTCAGTAGCCACAAGCACTGCTGAAGCTGATTATATGGCAGCTGGAAGTTGTTGTGCACAAATTCTTTGGCTAAGACAACAACTGAGAGATTACAATATCTTTGCTAATGAAGTCCCTATTTTCTGTGATAACAATAGTGCAATTGCTATTTCAGAAAATCCAGTTCTCCACACAAGATGCAAACATGTGGACATAAGGCATCACTTCATCAGAGATCATGTGGAAAAGAAGGATATCAAAATGCTCAAGATACACACTTGTTGGTCCCACTAGTTAGATTAATTGCGGAAGCTTAAGTTAAAATGTCTTTCAAAGTCTTTTACAAGAGGGCAATAAACAACAAACAATAAGTAAAATAAAGCAATAAATAACACAAGATGTATAGTGGTTCGGATTGAATATCCTACGTCCACTCTCCCTTATAACCAAGGGGTCTCACTATCAACCAACTCACAAACTTACTTACTGGAATTGGGAAGTACCAGTTCCTTCTTACAACCTCTTTAGATTTAACTTCAATCTAAAGATCAACCAGCCAACAACCTTGTCTAATAGATGAACAGGTTGTGGTTTCAATAACTCCTTTAGAGTAGATAAATATTATAAACAGTAAGAGTGTTTGGTATGAATATCAAAAGCTTGGATCACTATGCGCGTGTAGAGTCTCTAGAGCTTTTTCTTGAACTGCACTCTTGTATATATAGAGGGGATTAGGGCTAGCCGTTGGAGGGCTAATCCAATCAGATCCTCTATATAAGGAAGCCTCAATCAATCAATTCCCTAATTGATTGATTGGGTTGGTGGGATCCTTGGATTGATTATCTTCAAATACTTTCCAATCCTGATCATGTTGACTTGATTTGAATCACCAACGGTCAATAGCTTCCTCTGCCTAACTCTGATTCTCTCCAGAGAAGGCAGGACCAGACACCAGGCAACCTCGGTGTCTTCTGGTCCTCATCTGGTCAAGAACCAGAATACTCAGTAGAGTCAGTGGATCAAAATGAGCATTTTTTGTTCTACCAGACTCGTCTGGTCTGGACTCGTCTGGTCTGGGGAAGGTCCTCTGCCTCTGGTCAATCTCATCTGGTGAAGTCTTCTGATGGAGTCCTCTGGTGAAGTCCTCTGGTGGGGTCTTCTGGTGACTCTTCTGGTGAAGTCTTCTGGTCTGGCAGTTCCCCCTAGACTAAGTCCTAATCTAGATCATCATCTGGCTAACAGGTCCAGATGGTCCTATTACATCTTCTGGTTTGTTTTAACTCATCAAAACTAACAACTTTTATCCTAACAATTTCCCCCTTTTTGATGGAGTTAAAACATACCAGAACTGATCAAGAATAATAAACTTAAGCAAGAAAACATATAAAGGATAAGACCTTAGAATAGATCTTATCAGGCAAACAAATAAGACAACAAGAGGTTGTCTTTTGAACAGAGAAGATATGAATTTCATTGATAGAAAGGACAAAGATGATTACAGATTACAATGCAATTCTGGTCCTATTCTAAGCATATCTTCTGTTGTCTTTGGGCACCAGAAACCAGTCAAGAAATCTATCTTGAATGGCCTTCAACTCTGCAGAAGATGATGGAGTGAAGTTTGCCAACACCTTGGTCTTGTACAGTTTCTTCAGCTCAGCCCAATCAACCTGGTCTCCTGCCATTAGAGTGTTGAGAAAATGGAATTCAGGAGCAGTGACTTCCAGGTTGAATTCAATAGTTGAATCCATCAACTGCTTGTACAAATCTGCATCATATGCCTGCATCCAAGAATGGAAAGTCCTGTTGATGAGAGCATCATCCTCTGGTGGAGGTCTCTGGATGTAATGTTGTATGAACCAGAGAGTCTTGGCTTCTCTCCATTTTTCTATCAAAGGCACAGGAACAGTTGAGTCAAAGGACCCTTCTGTCCTGAGAGGAAGGATGTTCATGACTTCAACAGGCCCTTTTCTCTTCTGGCTGGATCCACTAGCACCAGGAGTGATGCCAGCTTCTCTGCACTTCTTATTTTGCCTTCTAACATATCGGAGCCTCTGCTCTTCATCTATGTTTTTCCTTATCCTTGCTTGCCTCTCTTCAGGCGACTCTTCCTTGAATCTCTTCTCTGCTTCTTCAACCACAGATTCAAGGAAGCTCTTCTTTACTTTCCTTATCTTCCTCTTTGCAGGTCCAGAGATGGAAATTGGATCCTGCTCTGCTTCGGACTCCTCTTCTGCAGCAAGCTGCTTAGCCATGGAAAGGGATTTGAGCTCTTCCTTCTTCTTCTTCTGCAACTCAGCCTGGGCCAATGTATTCTCCAGCAGGTCCAGACGAGCTCCATGGCTGAAGAGAGTTTCATTTGTGGTCTTCGCCAGGAGACATCTCAAAGTCTTCCTCATCTGAATATAGCTCTGATACCACTTGTTGGTCCCACTAGTTAGATTAATTGCGGAAGCTTAAGTTAAATGTCTTTCAAAGTCTTTTACAAGAGGGCAATAAACAACAAACAATAAGTAAAATAAAGCAATAAATAACACAAGATGTATAGTGGTTCGGATTGAATATCCTACGTCCACTCTCCCTTATAACCAAGGGGTCTCACTATCAACCAACTCACAAACTTACTTACTGGAATTGGGAAGTACCAGTTCCTTCTTACAACCTCTTTAGATTTAACTTCAATCTAAAGATCAACCAGCCAACAACCTTGTCTAATAGATGAACAGGTTGTGGTTTCAATAACTCCTTTAGAGTAGATAAATATTATGAACAGTAAGAGTGCTTGGTATGAATATCAAAAGCTTGGATCACTTATGCGCGTGTAGAGTCTCTAGAGCTTTTTCTTGAACTGCACTCTTGTATATATAGAGGGGATTAGGGCTAGCCGTTGGAGGGCTAATCCAATCAGATCCTCTATATAAGGAAGCCTCAATCAATCAATTCCCTAATTGATTGATTGGGTTGGTGGGATCCTTGGATTGATTATCTTCAAATACTTTCCAATCCTGATCATGTTGACTTGATTTGAATCACCAACGGTCAATAGCTTCCTCTGCCTAACTCTGATTCTCTCCAGAGAAGGCAGGACCAGACACCAGGCAACCTCGGTGTCTTCTGGTCCTCATCTGGTCAAGAACCAGAATACTCAGTAGAGTCAGGGGATCAAACTGAGCATCTTTTGTTCTACCAGACTCGTCTGGTCCGGACTCGTCTGGTCTGGGGAAGGTCCTCTGCCTCTGGTCAATCTCATCTGGTGAAGTCTTCTGATGGAGTCCTCTGGTGAAGTCCTCTGGTGGGGTCTTCTGGTGACTCTTCTGGTGAAGTCTTCTGGTCTGGCAGTTCCCCCTAGACTAAGTCCTAATCTAGATCATCATCTGGCTAACAGGTCCAGATGGTCCTATTACATCTTCTGGTTTGTTTTAACTCATCAAAACTAACAACTTTTATCCTAACAATTTCCCCCTTTTTGATGGAGTTAAAACATACCAGAACTGATCAAGAATAATAAACTTAAGCAAGAAAACATATAAAGGATAAGACCTTAGAATAGATCTTATCAGGCAAACAAATAAGACAACAAGAGGTTGTCTTTTGAACAGAGAAGATATGAATTTCATTGATAGAAAGGACAAAGATGATTACAGATTACAATGCAATTCTGGTCCTATTCTAAGCATATCTTCTGTTGTCTTTGGGCACCAGAAACCAGTCAAGAAATCTATCTTGAATGGCCTTAAACTCTGCAGAAGATGATGGAGTGAAGTTTGCCAACACCTTGGTCTTGTACAGTTTTTTCAGCTCAGCCTAATCAACCTGGTCTCCTGCCATTAGAGTGTTGAGAAAATGGAATTCAGGAGCAGTGACTTCCAGGTTGAATTCAATAGTTGAATCCATCAACTGCTTGTACAAATCTGCATCATATGCCTGCATCCAAGAATGGAAAGTCCTGTTGATGAGAGCATCATCCTCTGGTGGAGGTCTCTGGATGTAATGTTGTATGAACCAGAGAGTCTTGGCTTCTCTCCATTTTTCTATCAAAGGCACAGGAACAGTTGAGTCAAAGGACCCTTCTGTCCTGAGAGGAAGGATGTTCATGACTTCAACAGGCCCTTTTCTCTTCTGGCTGGATCCACTAGCACCAGGAGTGATGCCAGCTTCTCTGCTCTTCTTATTTTGCCTTCTAACATATCGGAGCCTCTGTTCTTCATCTATGTTTTTCCTTATCCTTGCTTGCCTCTCTTCAGGCGACTCTTCCTTGAATCTCTTCTCTGCTTCTTCAACCACAGATTCAAGGAAGCTCTTCTTTACTTTCCTTATCTTCCTCTTTGCAGGTCCAGAGATGGAAATTGGATCCTGCTCTGCTTCAGACTCCTCTTCTGCAGCAAGTTGCTTAGCCATGGAAAGGGATTTGAGCTCTTCCTTCTTCTTCTTCTGCAACTCAGCCTGGGCCAATGTATTCTCCAGCAGGTCCAGACGAGCTCCATGGTTGAAGAGAGTTTCATTTGTGGTCTTCGCCAGGAGACATCTCAAAGTCTTCCTCATCTGAATATAGCTCTGATACCACTTGTTGGTCCCACTAGTTAGATTAATTGTGGAAGCTTAAGTTAAATGTCTTTCAAAGTCTTTTACAAGAGAGCAATAAACAACAAACAATAAGTAAAATAAAGCAATAAATAACACAAGATGTATAGTGGTTCGGATTGAATATCCTACGTCCACTCTCCCTTATAACCAAGGGGTCTCACTATCAACCAACTCACAAACTTACTTACTGGAATTGGGAAGTACCAGTTCCTTCTTACAACCTCTTTAGATTTAACTTCAATCTAAAGATCAACCAGCCAACAACCTTGTCTAATAGATGAACAGGTTGTGGTTTCTCATTTCATAATTTTAGTACTCCTCATTTCATCAATACTTCTTCCTCCTTATAACAGCACCCTTACACCGAAAATTTTAGTACTCCTTCCAAAATTCATCCATCATTTTAGTATTCCTTCTCCCCCCTTTATTCTGTCCGAATTTTAGCCAAAAATAAAAACACAAGGGCTGCTTCCAAAATACAAACCAATCCCCACAAAAATGTAAGTATTTGGATATTTTTTAATTTTTTGCAGTTTTTTATTTTATTCTAAAATTTATTTTTCTCAACTTGCAGTCTTACATATACACAAAAATAAAAGCTTGTTGATATTTTGCTATCTACCTGAGGAGTACAGACACTACTATCAAAAGGTAAATTCTTCAAAAAATAATAAATAATATTTTTCGAATTTATTTGCATGCATATATTATCTTTTTTTTAAATAACGGTACACATGAAATATGCTACTAGATGAAAAATTCTCAGTATATATATGTAAATTGCAATTATTGTACACATAGTATTTGTTCTTGGTTCTAAAGGTTTTAAATTCTTGATATTGAGTTTATGTTGTAATTAATAAATATTATTAAGTTCGTGAGTTTTTTCCCAATTAACCCAATTAAATATGGATATAAATGAATTATTTGTACAAATTCACTCCTTTTTTATAAGGATGTGCTAATTTAGTGGGTCAAACTTACATTATAATTATAAGACTTTATTTTAGAGGGTGTAAATAAATAAAAAAAAGTTGAGAAAAATTATATAAACATAACAAATATTTTGAAATAAGATTTGAGGCCAAAAGTAGCAAAAGTTTTGGATAGGAGGGAGTATTTCTTTTTATCATAATGGAGACTTGAATATATGTTGCATGATCGGCTTTTGACCGAAAATAAATAAGGAAAATTTTGAAATTTAATATTAAATCTAGTTTGTAATTTAGAAAATTGATTTAAAAAAAAACTATCACCACCATTGGTTATAAGAAGCTCAGTCTAAACATTCATATCAATCATGGTCATGGTAATATTTTCTTTAAACGATTAATTTTAGGTAGCATTTAACTCAAATCAACCTCAGATCTGGATTACACTTAAAAAATATATTTTAATGAATTTGGAGTCAAACATTACACTTAAAAAAATTGACTTGAAAAAAAATTGTAATATTTAATTGAGAAGATATTATTTTAATGATATTCATGTTAACTATATAACTGTGAACTACAATTTTATTAACATAATAAAACAATTAGTATTATTTAATGAAACAATATTACTTCTCCAATTAATATTTTTAGTGAAAACAACTAATATCATTTAATGAAATGATTAATACTCTTTAAATAAATTTCAAGACGGACTTAAAAAATTGTTATATACGTCAATATATTATATAATTATTTGATGCATTTTAAGTATCAAATTTAATATAGATTTGTATATTAATTATAAGTGTGTTGTATTTTTGAAGATATGCCAATCTCTCGCGATATTGGAATCCTTGTGCGCTCTTGTGGAGCTGTTATTGGAACAAGAAGAGTTGATCGTATGCTTGATTTCTATGGTCTATTACGTGTGTTGTCTGAGATCACGGGATTAGATTTGCGAGTGTATTCTTTGAATGTGTCTTGCATAATAAATAATGAGAATGCCTCCTCTAGTTGTCCTATTAGGAACAACAACGACCTTCTCTATTTCTTCCATCCACAAGCGGGGCTCAATTCAGTTGAGCTATTAGTGGAGGTTGAAATGAAGGTGCAGTACCCAGCATCCCATGGTCAGTGGGAGAACCAATACTACCCTTCTGAAGGGTCAGGTCGTGGGGGAGCCAATATGGATAGACCTTCAAACATTGCATACGAGGCCCTGCAAGTGAACCATAATGAGTGGGGTGCTTGGGAAGATGAACCCTACCAACGTTTAGGGTCTAGTCATGCCGGTGGTTCAGATCCTAATGTTGGACCTTCTGGTATCACTAAGATAATGGCCCCTGTCGGCACCTCCATAGCTGATATAGAAGGTGATCTATATCCAGACTTTACTTGTAATTCTGAACCAAGCGATAATGGTTCTGAGGACGAGGGGCCGTCTGATGAGGATGATACCACTAACAATCCTTGGATGCCAAGTATTGCTGTACCAAATTCTCTAATGCCAAGAGTGAGACCTCATCCAAATTTGGTTGGAGTGCCATTTTTTGATAGGTCATGTGATGATATACCTGTTGATTCAGTAGGCGTTCCAAGTGGTGATCTGGGCTACGATGTGGATGATGGAGTTTTGAGGTTAGGAATGATCTTCAAAGACAAAGAGACTGCGATCAATGTCGTGAAGAATTACTCGGTCCAACATGCAAGACGTAAGTACAGAGTCGAAGAGAGCAACTCGAAGTCAATGAAGTTGGTGTGCAAGCAGAACTATGCAAGTGAAAATGACAATTGCTCGACATTGCAACACTGTGAGTGGCATTTGCGCGCCTCATACCGTAAAAGATCTGGTCATTGGGAAATCACCAGGTTGGGACCGCCACATACCTGTCTGATGGATATTGACTCACGCAGTCATTCAAATCTATGTAAAAACTTGCTTGCAGCTGACTTGGAGAGTCTCATACAAGTTGAACCAGCATACGACGTTAAATGTGTCGTGGAGCATGCAGATAAGAAATATAATTACACTATTTCATATCAAAAGGCATGGCAAGCATTGAAACGAGCTAGAGAGAATGTGTTCGGAACTTGGGAGAGTTCATGTCAATATTTGCCCAAGTATATGAGGGCCTTGGAGAAATACAATCCCGGGACCATTGTGGAGTGGAAGCACAAGGCAACGATTGAGTGGAATGTGCACACGTTGGGCTATGTCTTCTGGGCATTCAAGCTATGCATTGAAGCATTCATGCATTGTCGCAAAATACTTTGTGTAGATGGTACTCACCTTTACACTAAGTATAAACACAAATTGTTGATTGCTAACACCCTTGATGCCAATCAGAAGATCATTTCAGTAGCATATGCCATTGTTGACGATGAAAGTTATATGTCTTGGAAATGGTTTCTTAATATGTTAGCCACACATGTTGTCGGTGATATGGAGGGGGTATGCCTTATTTCCGATAGACATAAGGGTATACTGAAGGCAGTGGACGAAGTCCCAGCATTTTCACCACCAAGAGGAGTGCACCGTTATTGTTTAAGACATGTTGCTTCAAATTTCAATACTCAGTTCAAAAGACAAAAGCTGAAGGACTTGTGTTATGTTGCGGGAAGAACATTGTCTGTAAGACATTTTGAGATAAGGATGAACGAAATACGAGTTTTAAGTGAAGAAGGTCATGAGTATCTACGAAACATCGATCCTACCAAGTGGACATTTTGCCATGATGGAGGTCACCGTTTTGGTGTTATGACAACTAATATCTCAGAATGCATCAACGGTGTTCTTAAGGGTGCACGACGCCTCCCAATCACAGCCATCGTCAGTGCAACTTTCACACGATCCAAAAATGCCTTTATGGAACGTGCTAAAGAAGCAGGGATTTTAGTGTTGAGAAATCGGATGTGGCCTAAATATGTTCATGACAGGTTTGATTCAGGGCAGCGAGAGGGGATGAAACATCGAGTAGACCTTTTTAATCAGGAGGTGGGATCAGCCAGAGTTTCTACTCGTATTAAGGGCTCAGTACAGTATCGCACATACAGAGTTGCATTATCGAGACGCGAGTGCGATTGCGGGCTATGGAAGTTGGATGGTATCCCATGCTCACATGCATTGGAGGTGTGTAGACAATTCAGGATTGATCCAAGTGTGTATGTGCCCGACTGTTACAGTACAAATGTGTATACTTCGACTTACACATCTAGGTTTTTTGAGCCATTGCCGGATCCTGAGGAGTGGGATGAACCCAATTTCCAACTGAGGCATAATCCAGATCGCAGGATAAGGCGTCGTGGTCAAGATGTGACGTCCAGGATTCACAATGAGATGGATTGGGCCCAAACCCGCGCTAGACAACAGTACCAAGCCCAAGATAGAGCTGGACCTTCGCATTGATGTTCTGAACCCCTTTGGTGAATCAACTTGTTGTATTTAATGAGATGTACATTCGTTGTTTAAAAGTAACTTGCTTCCTAATTAGTGAGTCTATTTTGTCCTTCTTTGTTGGCTAATATGCATATAATGCTTTATGATTCTTTCTTCTTCTTCCTTCTCCCATTTTCTTTGTGTTACTTAAATTATCAATTAAAAATAAATATATAAAATTGCATACATAAAAAAATTATCAATTAAAAATAAATATATATACAAAATATCATACAATTAGTGACGACGTAAATGACCACCCGTGCCACATCGTGTCGGACGTCTATCACGATGACCACGACGAGGTTGTTGTTCATCTTGGCTTGGTCCAAGGTTCTCACTTGTGCCCGCAAATGGTATAGGCGTTGAAGTGTAATTTGGTTGTTCTTGTGAGAACTGAGGTTGATAATAGGTATTCAAATCAATACCCGTGTTTAACATCTCAGTAAATGAACCACCCCATGATGTAAGAAAATCTGTCACACATTTAATGAATTTAGATCAATAATATATTTTACAATATATACATTTACTTATATAAGTTGATATTAAATACCTTGATCATTATAAGGTGTGTGAAAACTCGGCTGAGGCACCTCCTGTTGAAACGTCGATGCAGAAGCAGACTGAGGTACCCCCTCATAGCTACCCCAACCAACTATCAAGTTAACAATAATATATTATAAATAAATAAACATTATCTCTTAAAAAATATTATTTATTTGTGTAATTTCAGGATTTAGTAACTTGCATACCATCTCCAGCAGGTTGTGTGTAAGCTCCATGTCCAAATGAGGTTAACCCATAATGTGTGTGAGGCGTAGGCTGAGACGCCCCCTCATTTGATTGCCAGACTGCTATCAAATTAACAGTGATATGCATATAAAATAAATAAAATAATAAATATAATTTCTTAATATTGAATTACATACCATATGTAGTTGGTTGTGTGTTACCCAAAAATTCAGACGTGGAAGCATCTGTCACATGTTATAAAAAAATTATAATAACTAAATAAATGTAAATCCACTCAAGTGTAATTTTGTAAATTGCATACCATTTCCAGCACCATACTGCGTGCGTGGAGCAGACTGAGGTATCCCATGTTGAATACCTTGTCGGGGAAAAGGGGACTCTGATGGCATTGCTGAGGAATGTCTTCTCCGACTCCTAGACGTTGAAGGACCCGCATCTTCACGTCCTACGGATCTCCTTCTTCTTTGTCTTGTAGATCTTTCCTCAACTTCTACGTTTTCATCCGAGGCCACATCTTGTAGATAAGCAGGGTTTTCTATGAAAGGCTCCACTTCAGTGATGTAATTCTCAGTGAGCTCCAAATGACTATCTACTGATGCTCTATCATCAGGATTGCACTGTCTTTTACTAATTTTGAGCTTCCGAAACCAGCCTACCTGTAACCCAAAAAAAATTAGTGTTATTCATGTTTCAATTTTCAAACATTATAAAATTAAATTTGTGATATATATATTACCAAAAGATCTCGAGTAGATGTTTTTGCTGGTTGGAAACCTCGGGCCACTGCAGTATACTCCACTGGTGAAATCAATCGTCGTGTAATTCCATAGTACCACTGCATATAGTCATTGGAGACCGGATTACCATTGTTGATAGGAGTGCAAGGCATGAATGGTCGTCTGTTCCTCCAATAAGTAATCCATTTTTTATGTTTAATGGTCCAATCGCAGCCGGATCTTCCCTGGCGGGTATGATTATGCAAGTCCTGGTCTCTACTTTCAACATCAATCAGAATGTTTTGGACCATTCCAAATTGTCTTAACACCCTATTTGGATAATGAAGCTCCACTATCCAAATATTGATCAGCGGACATTGTGACCTCCAATTTTGGGTCAAACAACGAGGTCCAAGACTCGAGATCTCCTCAGCTTGCTCATCATAGGGTTCCCAGATTAACTGTGTGTAGACAAAAAAAATTAATTTTCCTCAAACACACTTATATATTTGTGCGGATCATTATAATAACATACTAAAACTTTATGTTAAAAATTTATATACATACATTGTAATTTTTTTTAATTTATGCAAAAAAAATTCATAATTTATAATATTATATAATAATAAATTTATTTAATATTTTAATATTGTTTCGTAATAAGTTTATCATGAATTATTTTTATATAATACTTTGCCAATTATTAAAACAACTATATATATGTGGTGTATTTAGACATTTCAAATGAATTATTGTTTATATGTTAAAAGAATAATTATGCAATCATAAAATAAGGGTTACAAACCAACAAAAATTCATTTGAAGATTCTTTATGTTGATGCGTGTATATATAATACATATATATTAGTATTAAGTATGAAAAATTCCCTATTCATTAATTACCAACAATATTATTCTTCAACCAACTGTCAAAACATATATAAATAGCATGATCCTTTAAAATATTATAAATCCAATTTTAATTCTCACACTAAATGGACAAATATTTAAATTGGCATAATATAAATTTTCATTAATAAAAATTGTAGACATATTAAAATATATAGAATATGTGTATTAAATAAGTATTGCGCACATATATACGTATTTAAAAATATTATATAATTAATTTATATATTTCTTATATTTATAATTATTAAAAAAGGATTTATAAAAATTAAACTACTAACGTTTATTTTTATTATCTTAAATTATTTTATCATTGTAAACATATTTTATTGACCCACTCACTAAATTGCAAATATTCTAGTTATCCCAAACAAAAGGTTTAATTAAAAAAATCACCGCTCTTCTTATAAACATGAAAATATATACAATATTATATAATATGTGTTTATATAATTACATATATACATGTGTCAATACCCATAAGCAATCAAATATAACAACTTTGACTCCAAATTCATTAAAATATTTAATAACATTGTTTGTTTCTTTAGAACCAAGAATAAATACTATGTGTACAATAACTTCAATTTACATATATATACTAAGAATTTTTCATCTAGTAGCATATTTCCTTTGCACCGTTATTTAAAAAAAAAAAATATATGCATGCAAAATAATTCAAAAAATATTATTAATTATTTTTTGAAGAATTTACCTTTTGATAGTAGTGTCTGTACTCCTCAGGTAGATAGCAAAATACCAACTAGCTTTTATTTTTGTGTATATGTGAGACTGCAAATTGAGAAAAAAAAAATTTAGAATAAAATAAAAAACTGCAAAAAATTTAAAAATATCAAAATACTTACATTTTTGTGGGGATTGGTTTGTATTTTGGAAGCAGCCCTTGTGTTTTTATTTTTGCCTAAAATTCGGACAGAATAAAGGAGGGAGAAATAATATTAAAATGATGGATGAATTTTGGAAGGAGTACTAAAATTTTTGGTGCAAATGTGCTGTTATGAGGAGGAAGAAGTACTGATGAAAGGAGGAATACTAAAATTATGAAATGAAAATACTAAAATTTTCGGATGAAAAAAAGGAGTAAGAAAAACAGAAGTAAGAAGTAGAGGAGGAGCATATAGTAGAGGAAGAAGAACAGAAGTGAGAAGTAGAGAAGGAAGAGTACTGATGGCAAGAGTTATATGCACATTCCAATACAGAAACTGCCAAAATTGCATTCTTGGCGTGGGCTGGCGTGGGGCAGGGAGCAGCTGGCGTGGGGCAGTGAGCAACAGAGGAGCGTGGGCTGGGGAATCTTCCCATGTGAAGTGTCAGACTTGGTCGTGCCTCGCCCTTGCGGAAGGCGAGCTATGAGGTGGCATTTTTTTGAGTTGATCGCGCCTGGGGAGCCCGATCTACTCCTTTAGATCGCCTCTCTCAGGCGCGATCAAGAGGAGAAAGTGAGGACTTTAAAGCATCGCGCCTGGGGAGCGCGATCTACTCAGTTGATCGCCTCTCCCAGGCGCGATCAACCCTATTTTCGTAAAAAAAATTCAAACCTCCCTATTTTTGCAATCAAAATTAATATTTGGCCTAAATAAAAAAATTTGCCCACATACACGCATACCTCTTGAATAGTTAGTAAAGGAGTTAATTTGTTTAGATATGTATGTAGTATGTGTGTGTATATATATTTTTTATATATAGGTGCGCATATACACGCATACCTCTTGAATAGTTAGTAAAGGAGTTAATTTGTTTAGATATGTATGTAGTATGTGTGTGTATATATATATTATATGCATAAACTATAAGTTTACATGAAATATTAGTATAATAATAATTAAGAAAGAAAAGAAGCTTCCTGGAGAAGTTTAACTAAGGCGGTGAATGAATATATATATATATATCCTCAACACTTTTTCTTCTAACGCCAGAGAGTTTCGAAGGGAAAGAAAAAAAAAATAGAATAGAGAAGGAACTTTCGAAAATTTGGAGTGAGATCAGGTGTGTTCCATTTAGTTATGTTTTATTTGATCAGTTGGTAGGAGTTTAATAGTAGGCAGTGGTTTTTATTTTTTATTTTAGGGTTTTTAATTCTTGAATAATAGTTTAGCCTGCAAATTAATTAGTAAACTCGATGAGATTTTATTGCAGGTTTAATTAAATAATAATTTCGGATGATATTTATAATTTATTTATATTATATTTGATATTGGAGGCAGATAAGGGTTTGTATTATCAACGCTTTGAAGACTCGAGGTAAGTAGAAATTCATTTGCAACTATAATGCATAAATATATGTTGGGATATATTTTAGTTTTGATGATTTTCCAAAACCACATGTAATAGGTTTGAAGCAGTCAGGATAGCATCTTTTAGTTTCAGGTCAGGCTAGTTTGTTTCTCAGTAGAACAGGTTATCAGTGGAAGAAGAACTCAGCTGAGGGGGGAACTCAGTGAGGGGGAACTCTACTGAGGGGGAACTCAGTGAGGGGGAACTCTACTGAGAGGAACTCAGTGAGGGGGAACTCTGCTGAGAGGAACTCAGCTGAGGGAAGAACTCTACTGAGGGGGAACTCAGTGAGGGGGAACTCACTGATATAGCCTGAGGAAGTCAAGATGACATCACAAGGAGAACAGTCTGAAGCCATGTCAGAAGACCTGAACCTGAAGAGAAGCCTGAAGGAAGTCCCACTGAGTATAAACCTGACTTTCTAAGCTGGTCAGTGGACTACTCAGTGAAGAGCCTGATCAAGAGGATCAGTGCTGGGCCTAGTAGGACCTGAAGGAGTCAGGCTACTGAGACTGGGAAGCTTGACAAATAGCCTTATGTCAACTCCCCTGAGTGGACTTCAAGTCTACTGAAGAAAGGTATCCTGAGAGGATTACAAGTCAGCTGAAGACAAGTCGCCTGAAGTCAGGCTACCCTGATCAAGTACCCTGAAGAAAAGAGCCGTTGGACTCAGTCCACGTGGACCAATCAAGTCAAGACAGCGAATCTGACAAAAGCTGACAAGGCCATACTTTACTGAAAAGGAGAATTTCACTCCATAGATAGTCTGGATTTGAATGTTACTCTCTCCAACGGTAACATTCAAATCCACACTATAAATACAAACTCAAGCTTCATTTGTGAAAAGCAAGGAGCTGATGTGAGAGTGGTGCGTTTCAAGGGAGGCATAAGGAGGCACCATCTCCATCAAGAACACTGACCTGAGTTCTTCATAGTCATATTTGAGTGTTCCAGTTTGTATACTCGAGCTCATCATATACATCCTAAGCTTAGAGAGGTTTTCCCAACCTTAGCTCAGAGGCTAAAACCATGTAAGGGAAAACCTCACCTAGTTGGAGAAGAACCAAACCAAACTAAACCCTTTCCAGAAGAGTGTTAGGTGTTGCAGTGAGGTGAGGAGAGGCAGTCCCTGAGTGAAGAGGGATGTGAGGCCAGTTCGAGAGGCAGCTCCGCGGAGGGGTGTGAGTCCAGTTGTGAGTGCACCTTGGCACGTTAAAAACAAGAATCCCGGGTAGTGGATTTCCTGTTAAATCAGGCAGTGGATGTGTTGGTTTGGAGTTACACTGGTTTGTTGGTTTGGCTTGAAGTTTTTTTTGTAAATGTGAACAGGTTGTCGTGTTTGTGATAATGTTGTGCTTTTGCAGTTAAAAGAAAAAAAATTATAGCAGGTTTTCAGGGTTATATTTTATTTAAATTAGTATTATGCTTGTGGGTGTGAGTGTGGTCGTGTCAGAGTGGTATCAGAGCACGGTTCACCTCCTGTAGACTGTCTATGTACACAAGCTAAGAACTTGAAGAGCACAGCTATTCTAGTAAGTGTTTAATTATGTTCTGTTTAAATTATTTGCATCATGAATTATATTGGCCATGTGGTGTAGGACTTGTAGTATTGTTAAACATATATGTGTTGGGAAAATAGGGGTGCCCGGAATCTATTCGGGATGAAATTTAAATACGAATTTAAATACAATTATTACTAGCATGAATTAATCCTAATTAATTCAAATAATAATTCCAACAACAAATTTTCATCATGCATGTTGAATTAATTCACATATAAACTATGGCGGAATAAACAAGTAAATATGTGATTAACGTACCTCTTGTAGAATTGGCCTTTGGATAAACGGGACAATCACGATCTCGCTCTATCGACCCAAAAACCTTCTCAAGTATTTCCCTTTCACCTCACTTGATCACCGGTGGGAGATGCTTTCAAGTAATTTAATAAACTAAGGAAAAAGAAAAATATTTATGCTCTTGATTTTTCCAACACATGGAATTATGTACTTGGGGATGAAATAATCATCCCCTATTTATAAGAAGGGCTGGCCGAAATTTAGTGATATTTTAGAGGTGGAGAAAATCTTTTCTTAGCCTCTAAGAAATCTTGAATATATCTCATATATTCTTTTCTCCATAATAAAATATTCCACAAAAATCTCACTCTCCTTATAAGGGGTAATTTTCGAAATTTATAAAAGAATAATCCAAGATTTGGATCTTCTTGAATATATGAGATAATCCTGTATTCCAAGAATACTTATCTTCCATAATATCTTTCCAAGAAAATCAACAAAATCTAATCTCTCCTAATATCCAAATTTTCGAAAATTATAAAGAAAAAATCAGCAATATAATTTTCTTTTTATTTTAATCACCTTATCATTATTGGGCTACTTAATGGGCTACTTGAGGGGCCTTAAGGAGAATTAAGATTGGACCTCCTAATGGACTTCTGAATTTCAATATTGAGCCCCAATATAACTCAGCCCATTAATATTAATTATTACCACTAATAAATTAATATTGCACTATCCATCTTAATCCATATTACGATAATATGGGCTCCCAGTTATTATTTCCCGCGTTTAAGATTATCAAGTACATTAATTAATTAAGCTTCTGAATAGCTCTAAATTAATTAATATATTTCACCTTGGAGTAAAGACAGCTCAACATTATTATTCGTACCGAAGAAACTAATTCTTCACTTGCAAGATTTGGTACAATAAAACTTCTGAGCCCACCAAGGGGACTAATCACACGAGCCGTACTCGCACGCGTTTCTCCGTATTAAATCTTAGCAACCGTCGTATGATTAATATTACTGCCCAAGACACAAAGTTCGAAGTCGCAATGATTCTCACCCAACATGAATCAAAGCAGTAACCATTAAGCACACTAAGTGACGGAGATTAAGAAATCAACAACCACTGAGGTCTAATTCTTCACCTTTCAGAACAGAATAATTTATCCTCCCTGTAGGACCTCTTCAACACATACTAAATGTGCTAGTGCAATCTCTTAGTCAAGACAGACCAATCTGAGCCTTACACATTGACCTTTCACGGCGGATTGTTCAATTCCACCTAGGTCGTGAAAATGTACGTTTAGTTACAAGTAAACTGTTAATGTTGTCTTCCGTGATCGGGTATCACCACATTAACTACAATGTAACATGTACTATATATTGAACGGTTTGCAATAGAAATTCAACATTCAATCATAACTAAAGCAAATGTGATAAAAGAATTATTCTCATAAAACGAGTGTTTGATACACGAGTTATACAAAGTAAAAGCATACTTTCACGTATAACTCCAACAATCTCCCACTTATACTTAAAGTCTGCTTTTAGTATACATCACGCATGTCTTAATGTAGTAGCTCTCTGTGACATCTCATGTCAACCTACACTAACCTAATAATTCATCCCACTTATACTTAAAGCAGATTGGCAATAGTCTTGACTCCCATTCCATCCACATGTCTCTCGAATGTATTCAGAGACAGACCCTTTGTGAATGGATTTACTAGGTTGTCCCCGACGCATATCTTTGCCACCTCTTTATCTCATCTCTTAACGATTTCTCGTATAAGATGGTGTTTTCTTTCAATGTGTTTGCTGGCCTTGTGGGCTCTCGGTTCCCTTGAATTTGCAACTGCTCCGACATTATCACAATGGACAGTGATTATGATGGGCAAATTCGGAACAACGTCCAAGTCCACTAAGAAGTACTTGAGCCAAACCGCTTCTTTCACTGCTTCCCAAGCAGTTACTTATTCGGCTTTCATGGTCGAATCGGCGATGCATTTCTGCAAATCGCTTCTCCATGTCATGGCTCCTTCTCCCATGCAAAACACACTACCCGAGGTAGGTATTTTGGAGTCTATGTCTGATTGGAAATTTGAGTCTGTGTATCCCATGGGAATTAGATTGTCTGATTGTTAAATCAGCATTCCATACCAAGTTCTTTTCAGAAACTAAAGAACGCATTTAATTGCAATCTAATGTGCTTTCCCGGGGTTACTTCGATATCTTGCCATCATGCCCACGGCAAAGCAGATATCCGGTCTCATACACAATATTGCATACATAAGACTTCCTACGTCCGAAACGTACGGAACGTCTTTCATGTCATCTATCTCCACTTGGTCTTAGGGCATATTTCTTTAGATAGATGGATTCCGTGCCTAAAAGGTACAAAACCTTTCTTGGAATCTTGCATGCTGAAATGCTTCAAAACAGTGGCTTTGTATGAAACTTGCGATAAACCCAACATCCTCCTCTTGTGATCTCGAGTGAACTTGATCCCAAGGATGTGACCGGCTTTCCCTAAGTCCTTCATATCAAACTGATTTGACAGCCATACCCTTACGTCTGACAATACCTTTACATTGTTTCCAATGAGCAGAATATCGTCTACGTATAATACTAAGAATACCACCGCAGTTCCGTCACACCTTTTACACCCACAACTTTCGAACTTGTTTTGATCACAAACCCGCAAGACTTAATAACTTGATCAAAACACTGGTTCCAAGTACGCGACGCTTGCTTAAGTCCATAAATGGATCTCTTAAGCTTGCATACGAGGTGCTCTTGGCCTTTTCCAACGAAACCTTTGGGTTGTTGCATATAGATCCCATCAAGACTTCCGTTAAGGAAAGCTGTCTTGACATCCATTTGCCAGATTTCGTAATCTAAGTGCGCAGCGATCGACAAGAGAATACAGATGGACTTAAGCATAGCTACAGGCCACAGGCCACAAGCTTTGCTTTGAAGGTCTCTACCCTTCCGTCCGGTCCTCTTTTCCTCTTGTACATCCACTTGCATCCAATGGGCTCTACCCCACTAGGTGGATCAACCAACTCCCACACTTGACTATAATCCATCGAACCCACCTCGGTTTCCATTGCGGTTTGCCACGCCTCCGCGTCTTTGTCTTGGATTACCTCGTCGTACGTTCATGGGTCTGATTTATCGCTGGGAATCAAATCCGAAGATTCTCCAATTCCCATGAATCTCTCGGGTTGCCTTGTAATCCTCCCACTACGACGGGGTTCCGGTTGTGAAGGTGTGACGTGTGGTATATCATCTTGTATACTTGGTATATGAGTTTGCCATCTTAACTCGTCTAAGGTAATCTCACTTCTGGGCTTTCTTTTGTTCATATAGTCTTCCTCCAAGAGTTTAAAGTGCGAACTAATCACGGTCTTTTAATCCTTGAGACTATAGAACATACACCCTTTCGTTCCCATGGGATATCCTATAAGCAACCTTGTTGGTCCCGGTACAAGACTGAGGAATACGTGTATGGGGGGGGGGGAATACACGTATACCAATTTTTCAACCTTAAAACTGACTGAGTCCCCTTTGCTCAGAGTGGTAAAGAACTAGGAGCTGATAACACACCTACTGACTACACTTGGTGCGGGTCAGTTGGCTAACTATCAGTTCAAGTTCAGTGCGGAAATGTTTGAGTCCTGAAAGTTTAAAGTCTTGTTTAGTTTGCTTTCTGAAAAACTTGTTTTACTCAAATCTGAAGTGTTTAGTAGGGCAGTGCTCTTTTGAAGATCAGCCTGATTGATTCAGGCCTGATAAACTTGAATGCAATGAATGAACAAGTAATATAGCAAGTATGCACAATATCAAAGCAGTAAGAACACAGGGAGTTTAACGTGGTTCAGAGTCTCAAGCTCCTACGTCCACGACCTGACTTAACAGGAAATCCACTCAAGGGATTCTTGTTTTTAACGTGCCAAGGTGCACCAAGACCAGCTAACCTCACTGATCTATACAACTCCACTTACTAACACTCTAACTGACTTACTCCCAACAAGCCTATCTTAGGGTTTTGGTTTCGGTTTGGATTCCAACTAAGTTGAGATTATCCTTACAAGGCAAAGCTATGCTAAGGATTGGATAATCTCTCTAAGCTTGAGATAATTCTAATTAGCTCTTGGAATACAGAATAACTCTCAACTGTTAAGAAACACTTGGGAAATTTAGAAGGTTTCGAGTGCTTCTCTTAAAGGTTGAATGCTTTGAATGCTTGAGAGTTTGAGTAATTTCTGGCTTGGAAATTTCCCGTAACCTTGAATGGGTTCTAGGCCTTCTGTATTTATAGGTGATTTGAATAACTATCCGTTGGAGAGATAGCCTTCTAGTCATCTATGTAGAGTGGCTTCAAATGGACATATCTTCATGCAGCAGCCGTCCTTTGCATGGATTTGGTATTTGCATTAAATGCACATTAAATGCTTGCCCGTTGAATATGCAGTCTGAATTCAGTCTTCATGTCAGGTTCCGTACGTGCGTGTCCTTCTCGGATTGGTCCACGTCATCAGGTTGGTGAGAATGTCAGAACTTATTCCTAGGCTTCAGGCTTGTCTTATTAAGTTCATTTTGTCTTGGGCCCACCAGTCTTGTCCTGACGCTGAAATTCCTTTTGCATTGCTTGGCTCTACTCCAAGTCTTCCCATTAACTCAGTGACATCCCGTTCCCTTCAGGACTGAGTTAGTAATGACCTCAGGGTCATACTCTTCATCACTGACACTTACTCAGCCAGCTTAGAAGACTGCCATAAGTTCAGGATGGTGCTCTTCGTCTTCAGGCTCTGAGTCTTGATTGTCTCCAGTGAGTTCTCCTCTCACTGAGTACCTGTGAAGTGTAAAATGACTAAGTACTAATCCTAACCAAGACTAGCCTGACAAAGACAGATTAAGGCAATCATCTTTTCAGGGGCTTTGGGATCTTAATCAAAACTGACAATGTCCCAACAAACCTTAATTCCGAACGTGGATCCAATTTATCGGCTTCCTTGTCTAGCACGTATGCCGGACAACCCCAAATCCGCAAGTGTCTTAGACTGGGCTTGCGCCCGGTCCACAATTCCATTGGGGTTTTAGGAACCGATTTGGATGGCACCAAGTTTAGAATGTAAGTCGTTGTTTCCAAGACGTTACCCCAAAACGACTTGGGTAAATCCGAATAACTCATCATGGATCTGACTATTTCTAAAAGAGGCTGGCTCCTTCGTTCTGCCACACCGTTCTATTGAGAGGTTCCCGGTGCGGTCAACAGGGATACAATCCCTTCGTCTGATAGCTAGTTCAAAAATTCATTGCTAAGGTATTCGCCTCTACGATCAAATCGTAGAAACTTGATACTTCTTTCCCTATGCATCATAAGGTAGATGTATCCATATCTCGAGTAATCATTGAAAAAGACAATTTACTCATACCCCTTCTTGCTATGATCGTCATTGAACTACACACATATCGGTATGAACGAGTTCTAACACTTCCGTGGTTCTATTCCCCTTGGCTCCAAATGCCCTCTTGGTCATTTTACCCTCTAAACAGGATTCACAAGTTGGAAACGGTTCGACTTGGAATGATTCCAAGGATCCGTCTTTCACCAATCTCCCTATCCGCTTTAGATTAATATGACCTAGTCTAAGATGCCATAGAAGTGTTTCGTTCATCTCCGAAGAACGCTTTCTTTTATTACTCGAAATAATCGATGTGTTATTAGATTCAATTTTGTGAGTGGTGTGCCCAAATAATGGTATAAAGATCATCCATTGAAGTTCCGGAACAGATAAACTCATCGTTTCAAGCAATAATAACATCCTTATTAAAAGAAACTGAGTATCTATTCAAACAGTTTAGAAACTGAAGGTTGAGTTCTTTCTAAACTAGGAACATGAGGAACGTCTTTCAAGACCATAACTCTATCTTCACAAGATAGGCGCACTTCTCCCACTGCTTCAGCTGCCACTCTCGTAGCATTGCCCGATGTGATGGGGATCTCACTTCCGTTAAGTCGTCGGGTTAGCTTAAACCCATGAAACAAATGTGATCAGTAGCTCTCGTATCCACTATCCACGAATAGACAGCATACACCACTTCACAAGTTTCGACGACTAAGGTGTGTGAATTACCTAACTTTCCTAGCCTCTTAGGCTTGGAACAGGCAGACCTCCAGTGTCCTCTCTTACCGCAACTAAAACACTTCCCCTTCGATGCTAGCCTTTGCATTTGCCTTTCGCAACAATTGGATTTGCTTGGATCCGGCCTTTGGTTCTCTTCCTCTTTTTCCCTCCCTTGGGACCAAAAGAGGTAGACAGACCATTAGCCACCATAGCACTAGACTGGTGCTCCATTTTCACCTCCACCGAAACTAAAGCTTGCAAGAGCTCGGGCAAACGATTTGTCCATTCATTCATCTGACAGTTCAGACGAAACTGCTCAAAGCTTCTCGGTAGAGAATGGTATATGAAATCAATCAAAATCCGCACCAAGTACTTCCAACTTGTTAAGGTATGCCATTATCTTGAGAACGTGCTCCCTCACGGGCATTCCCTCCACCATTTCCAACTTGACCGAGTCATGTTTGGTGAACTGATTAGTCATGGGTTTGATGTGAAGACATCTCTTCAAGGGGTTCCATGATTTCAACAGCGGATACAATGTCTCCATGAACGCGCCTCAAATCCTCAGACAGAGATGTCAAGATGATGCACTTCATGTGTTCATTGTCACGCTTCCAATCATAAACTGCCTCTACCCATTGCTTGACTTATCATTAGGCTTGCCGGGTATATTAACATAAATAACCCAATTGTGTTTTCGTGCAGTAAGGACAAATTTTAAAAAAAACATTTCCAATCGATATAAATCACTCCAAAAAGTTTATTAACTTTAAGTATATTAAACAGTGGATTAAAAGGCTGCGACATGATGAAATGAGAATAAAACATACATTTTGTTGGTCCCGGTACAAGACTGAGGAATACGTGTATGGGGGGGGGGGGGAATACACGTATACCAATTTTTCAACCTTAAAACTGACTGAGTCCCCTTTGCTCAGAGTGGTAAAGAACTAGGAGCTGATAACACACCTACTGACTACACTTGGTGCGGGTCAGTTGGCTAACTATCAGTTCAAGTTCAGTGCGGAAATGTTTGAGCCCTGAAAGTTTAAAGTCTTGTTTAGTTTGCTTTCTAAAAAACTTGTTTTACTCAAATCTGAAGAGTGTTTAGTAGGGCAGTGCTCTTTTGAAGATCAGCCTGATTGATTCAGGCCTGATAAACTTGAATGCAATGAATGAACAAGTAATATGGCAAGTATGCACAATATCAAAGCAGTAAGAACACAAGGAGTTTAACGTGGTTCAGAGTCTCAAGCTCCTACGTCCACGGCCTGACTTAACAGGAAATCCACTCAAGGGATTCTTGTTTTTAACGTGCCAAGGTGCACCAAGACCAGCTAACCTCACTGATCTATACAACTCCACTTACTAACACTCTAACTGACTTACTCCCAACAAGCCTAACTTAGGATTTTGGTTTCAGTTTGGATTCCAACTAGGTTGAGATTATCCTTACAAGTCAAAGCTATGCTAAGGATTGGATAATCTCTCTAAGCTTGAGATAATTCTAATTAGCTCTTGGAATACAGAATAACTCTCAACTGCTAAGAAACACTTGGGAAATTTAGAAGGTTTCGAGTGCTTCTCTTAAAGGTTGAATACTTTGAATGCTTGAGAGTTTGAGTAATTTCTGGCTTGGAAATTTCCCGTAACCTTGAATGGGTTCAAGACCTTCTGTATTTATAGGTGATTTGAATAACTATCCGTTGGAGAGATAGCCTTCTAGTCATCTATGTAGAGTGGCTTCAAACGGACGTATCTTCATGCAGCAGCCGTCCTTTGCATGGATTTGGTATTTGCATTAAATGCACATTAAATGCTTGCCCGTTGAATATGCAGTCTGAATTCAGTCTTCATGTCAGGTTCCGTACGTGCGTGTCCTTCTCGGATTGGTCCACGTCATCAGGTTGGTGAGAATGTCAGAACTTATTCCTGAGCTTCAGGCTTGTCTTATTAAGTTCATTTTGTCTTGAGCCCACCAGTCTTGTCCTGACGCTGAAATTCCTTTTGCATTGCTTGGCTCTACTCCAAGTCTTCCCATTAACTCAGTGACATCATGTTCCCTTCAGGACTGAGTTAGTAATGACCTCAGGGTCATACTCTTCATCACTGACACTTACTCAGCCAGCTTAGAAGACTGCCATAAGTTCAGGATGGTGCTCTTCGTCTTCAGGCTCTGAGTCTTGATTGTCTCCAGTGAGTTCTCCTCTCACTGAGTACCTGTGAAGTGTAAAATGACTAAGTACTAATCCTAACCAAGACTAGCCTGACAAAGACAGATTAAGGCAATCATCTTTTCAGGGGTTTTGGGATCTTAATCAAAACTGACAATGTCCCAACAATTTCCCCCTTTTTGATGATGCCAAAACACTGAAAAGATCCTCAAAACACTTAGAGGAAACAGGATAAACCTATCTATAAGATAAGACAGTGTTAGAGCAATTCTTGATAAAGTACAGAATTTTAAACAACAGCCAAAAAAGACAATGAGTTTTTGTCTGTGGGCAAAAGTAATAGATTTCATTGATTGATGTGGAATGATTACAATGAATCTAATCTATTACAAAGAAGCCTGTGAACACCTAGACTAATCTCATTTCAGGCTTGAGTCCATATCCTGCATAAACTCTTGCCTTCAGCTCGTCAAGTCTTCCAGGTTGATTCACGTACCCTTCAGCTTTGGCTATCTTCAAGACTTCCATCATAATGGCCTTTGTATCATGCTTTTGAGTTCCAGGAACCAAGGGAGGAGCTCGAATGGTGAACTCAGGAGCCTTCACTTGAACTTGAGCTGCCTCAGCCTCCTCCAAGATCTTCTGGAATAGCTCAGGATGATTGTCCATCATGTAGTCAGTGAAGTGGGCATTGATATCGTCAGTGTCGCCCCACTTCTTCACAACAAACCACAGTCTAACAAATTCATCCCTTGCATCAGTCCAAAACTCCTTCAATGTCTCTGAGACGAACTCATCAACAAAAGCTTCCCTTGCTCCTGATTCTGGCCTTCTGACTTGAAGAATTGTTGATTTCCTAACTGTTGGCTTCTTCCTGTACTTCCTTGGCTCAGGCTTCGCCTTCTTCCTCCTTAGCAAGCTGATCACTGCATCATCTAGTTCACGTTGTTGAAGCTCAGTGATATCAGTCAGCTTCTCAACCTTCTTCTCCAAGATGCGCATCTTCTCCTTCTGAGCAATTTCAGCTCTGCGCATAGCCTCAGATTTTTCAGATTGATCTCCCCACGCTTCAGCACATAGCTCCGCAACCAACTCACCTGAATAAGTGATGGGATTCTTCCTTGAGCTCATGGGAGACGACCTCTGAATTGGCTCAGGTTGTTGCTTGGAAGGTTCATTAGCCTTTGCCTTTGTTGCCTCCTCTCTCAGCTTGGCAACAATTTCCTCTCCTTCCTTTTCCACCGCCGTTAACCTAGCTGACTTCCTCACCCTTAAAATGTTTCCATCAGGATTGGCTTCAGGGTCAGCTAGAACGGTCTCACCTTGATTGACTGCCTCAGATGCCTCAGGGCGGGATCTTTTCTTCTTCTTTTCCCCTTTTTTGGCATCATCATTGGCCTCGGATGGGAATGCGTCAGATCCGCTGTTGATTACGAAGGAGGCTAGGGAATGGACATCATTAATTCCCTCCTTCAATAATTCAACTCCCACCGAAATTCCAGTCCCTGCAAATGATACTGAACTGATTGCAGCTTGGACCTTCTTCTCAAAGACCTCCATGGAGAGTTGGAGTCTTTGCTCAACCTTCTCTATCTTCCCCTCCACCAGAGCAGATCGCTCATCTGCTTGGGTCAGTCTCTCAGCAATGTCCTTTGAAGTCTGAGCAATACGTTCTGACTCCAGCTCAAACTTTGACGCTGAGCCAGAAATGGCCTGAGTGAATAGTGCCCCAGCCTGAGCTGTAAGCTTCTCCACAGCCTGATTAAGATCCTCCTTCCTTTGCTCATCCTTCTCAGCCAACTGCTTCAAGGTTTGCCTCAGCATCTTTTTGGTGCGCTTTCGCTCATTCCTCACTGACTTGGCCGTGTCAGTCATCGTTTTCTTTAACAAGATCAGCTCCCTGTTAGCAAGGGTGTTGTAAGCTGACTTCGTCCACCTGATGTGCTTCGCCAGGGCCTTGGAGTCTTCTTCCTTCTCAGCTCGTAGCCTCATTACCTCCTCCTGAAGTTCAGCTAGATTTTCTGAGGTTTTCTCCTGCTTGACCTCCACTATGCTGGTGAATTCAGCACGTCCGACCCCGGTTATGATCACATCCTCATCATCAACGGCCGCCTCAGTGATTGGCTGCTTTCCCTTGTCAGCCCCTGCAGCATCAGTCCCTTCTTCAAGGTGCACTGAAGGCAGTTGTGAAGTAGTCATAGCCGCCTCCTCAGGCTCAGCTAAGCTAACTTGAACCTTGGGAGCAAGTCCCTCGGAACTGAGAGTCTCCTTGAATGCCTCAACATCTTCCTCTCTTATCTCAGGGCAGGGAATCCCTTCATCGACAGATGTCTCATCGGCAGCTGAGATGTTCACAACATCCTCAGCCACTGGTCCACCCTTGGCACCAGTGTTCTTATCACCTTCCCCCTGAGCCTGAGGCTCAGAGTTCATCTCATCCACTTCCTGTGCAGTTTCCTCCACTGCCTTCTCCAGGTCTCCACCCTGAGCTTCTTCATCATCCTCATCATCATCCTTCCCGTCCTCAGGAAGGAGGTCAGCCTTGCTCTTGGACATCATATTAGCCACTAGCTGCTTCAGGTTGTCAAAGTTCAAGAGTTGAAGCCAGCTAGTAAGTCCAAAGAACGAGTAAATCTTGGCCTCTTCCGTCTCCCAATGCTCCCAGCCACGAGCATCCACCAGCATATGTTGCTCCTGCATGTTTGATTGTTTGAAGTCCAACCAAACTTTGAGCTCTATCACATACGCCAGTAGCTCAGTATACTTGGATAGCCCAGGCCAGCACTTCCCTGCCCATTCTGTGGCGTTCCCCCTGAGGGTGTTCTCCAGAATCCCTCCAGCCATGTGTTCATCCAAATCCTCCTCCTCCACTTCGAGGAATTCATCCTCCTCAGCTGAAATGGATTTGGGACAGTCTTTGGGATTAGGGTATGAGGGAAAATCTGAGGGGTGTGGAAGGTTTGGCTCGGCTGACTGGTCAGGCTCATTTATGTGAGAAGTTGAAGGCGCTGACTCAGTAGGATGATTTGGCTCTGAGGTTCGGGGTGGTTGGGGAGATTGAGGTGTAGGGTCAGGAATGAAGGGTGTTTGGGTTTCAGAGTGTGGGGGTGTTTGAGTGGGTACTATCTCAGGCTGCAACGACTCAGCCGTCTCGACAGTTTTTCTTACTTCCTCCAAGTCAGAGGCTCCAGGAGAGCTTGACTTCTCCCTCTCACTCACCTCAGGCAGCTTCTTAGCAGGGGATTTTCTGGTCCCCTTCCTAAGCCTTTTTAGGGGCCTCTCTCCCTGAGCACCCTCCTTTCTGACGTCATCGTCAGTTCCCTCAGCCTCAGATCCGGCCTTCTTGGGATCAGACTCGGTCCCAGATATCGTGCTCTTCCCTGACAGCACTATCTTCACCCTTTTCCTCTTCTTAGCCGCTTCCACTTCAGGCTGCTCCACCTCCTCAGCAGCAACCTCCTCACCATCCTTACTCCTCTCAAGGAGCTCATCTACCCGTTAAATGAGACTGGTTGCCACTCTCTTGGCTTTACCAGCTGGCCTTTTGACCTGACCCTTTGCTTTCGCATTGGGATCAGTCAGCCCTAGCACTGAATAGGTATCACTCAGTGAGGAAAACATTACCTTCTTCGAGGAGAGACTATCCTCAAAGTCGAAGGTATACCCATGGCAAGCATGAGCAATCAGGATGGACATCCTCGTGCCGAAAGGCAAGATGGCACTGATGGAAATGTGCTTCTTCTCCTCGTCTCGCGTGAGTTTGTCCAGTCCTGCCTGATGGAGTTGATCGAGGAAGAGCTGCTCCCAGTTCGCTTCCACTCCATCAATGATAGCTCCCATGAGTCTCAGCTTGGGCAGACTCAATTACTCGTGAGAGCCAGTTGCGCCCATCACCATTTTGGATACCAAGTCCACCAGAGCTCTATACTCAGGCTTTAATGTACTCTTGTTCTGGCGAGCCCTGAACTCCGATGACCCTGACTTGGTCCATTTCCCAAGAAACTCTCCCTCTGAGTTCTTCTTGTAGGTTCTTGGGTTGATGCCTGAGAATGGCAGCTTGAAGACTTCCCTCACCGCCTGCCTGAAGTTGATAGTGACCACCCCTGTGTTGTAAAGAGGTTCGCCGTCGCCGTCCTTCTCTCCCGTCGGCTTCAACGCAGTCACCTTTGTGAAAACTTCCCCCTTCCGCAAGAACATATTCAAATATGCTTCCACAACTGTTCTTGGGAGCACGGAAATGGGTCGGGTGGTGAAGTATGTTTCCAACCCGGCATCGGAAATCCATTTAAACACGGGTTTGATTTCCTCAACCGTAAGACAGATACCTTCCATGGAGATGACTTGCTCCATGTGTACCAGTTTCTTCTCAACAACGTCGACGATCTTGTCGGTTGTCCAGTTGAAATCAAGGAATGCCATTGTTTTTGAAAGAAAGGTTTTTTTGAAAATTTCTGTGTTTGAGCAAGAGAAAACTCAGTGTGCTGATTGTGCGTTGTGTTTGCGTAAAAACCTCAAATGGCACTCTTGATTGATAAGACTAAGTCAGTTATTCGAACGTGGGGTTGAGATTGATCCCTGAATTCGAAAGGTTTTGAAATGAGGGGCCAGGATTAATCTCAGCTTCAATTAAACCCCATGTCAGTCATATTCCGTATAAAACGGACACGTATATGAAAAAGTAACTGGCATTAAATGCTCCGTGCGCGTGGGTTTTAAATGTGAAAAGGCGCGCTTTTAATGAAAACGGAATGCATTTAATAAAGATTTTCAGGACGAAGGACTCAGGGAGACGCTTGAGATTCACAAGAGTCAGGTTAGAACTCATACCTGTCAGGGAGACATTGTAGCACCCTGATACCTCGCTGAGTCGAGTCTGGCCTGAGTTCCCCCTAGAACCCTACGCTGACTGCTCTCCCGGATCTAAGAGTCATAACTCCACTGACAGTTCCATAAACCTCGATTCAGCCAGAGGCTTAGTCAAGATGTCAGCTCTTTGCCTGTCAGTGTGAATCTTCTCCATCCTAATATCTTTCTTCTCCACATGATCTCGAATGATGTGGTGTCTAATATCCACATGCTTGTACCTTGTGTGAAGCACTGGGTTCTGAGTAATTGCTATAGCACTATTGTTGTCACAATAGATTGGAACCTGATTAGCAAACACTTGGTAGTCCCTCAACTGTTGCCTCAACCATAAAATCTGAGCACAACAACTACCTGCAGCCATATACTCAGCCTCAGTCGTGGATGTAGCCACTGAATTCTGTTTCTTACTAAACCACGAGATCAACTTACTTCCCAAAAACTGACATGTCCCTGAGGTTGATTTCCTATCAATCCTACAATCTCCATAATCTGCATCTGAATAACCTGTCAGTTCTAAGTTGTCATCTGAAGGATACCATAGTCCCATATTGACTGTCCTTTTCAAGTACTTAAGTATCCTCTTAGCAGCCTCCAAATGACTTTTCTTGGGATCAGACTGATACCTAGCACACACACCAACTGTAAACGTAATGTCAGGCCTACTTGCAGTCAGGTACAATAAAGAGCCTATCAGCCCACGATACTCAGTCTGATTTACTGAAGTCCTTTCAGTGTCAGGATCCATCTTCCAATTTGTGTTCATATGGATCCTTGCTGGATTGCTGTTCTGAACACCAAACTTATGAATCAAGTCTCTTGTATACTTGGCCTGATTAATGAATATACCTTGATCAGTCTGCTTGACCTGCAATCCTAAGAAGAAGTTCATCTCTCCCATCATGGACATCTCAAATTTACCAGTCATTAGCTTAGAGAATTTCTCACAAAGCTGATGATTTGGTGATCCAAATATTATGTCATCCACATAAATCTGGACCAAGAGAATGTCATCACCTTCAGTGATCCTGAACAATGTCCTATCCACAGTTCCTTTCTTGAACCCATGGTCTATCAGGAATTGAGAGAGGGTATCATACCAAGCTCTTGGTGCTTGCTTAAGTCCATAGAGTGCTTTCTTTAAATGGTATACTCTATCCCCAACCTCAAACCCGGGAGGTTGTTCAACATATACCTCTTCATTGAGTACACCATTCAGGAAGGCACTCTTGACATCCATTTGATACACCTTGAACTTCTTGTATGTTGCATATGCAAGGAACAACCTGATAGCTTCCAACCTAGCCACTGGAGCAAAAGTTTCATCATAGTCTATTCCTTCAGACTGACAATACCCTTTTGCAACCAGTCTAGCCTTGTTCCTTACCACAACACCATTCTCATCCTTCTTGTTCTTAAAGACCCACTTGGTACCAATCACACCTTGATGCCTAGGTCTATCCACCAGTTCCCAAACCTGATTTCTTGTGAACTGATTCAACTCCTCTTGCATGGCAATGATCCAGTTCGAGTCAGTGAGAGCTTCTTCAATGTTCTGAGGCTCTTGCTCAGAGAGAAAGCAACAGAACAATGCACTCTCGCCATGGAACCGTCTGGTCCTGACTCCCTCAGTTGGATCACCAATGATTTGATCAATGGGATGATCTTCTAACCAAGTTCTCTTGCCAGGAGTTGTTCCTGAAGTACCTGCAATGTTAGTGTCTACAGGTTCATAAAATTCAGGAAATTGAACAGAAGGGGATGATCCTGAATCTATACCAAAGGGATTAATAAGTTCAATGTCAGGGACATTGATTCCCCCTTGATGAGGTGACTCAGGAACCGTCTCAGCTGCAACAGCATCTTCATAGACGGTGCTTACCTCAGGTTGAGCCTGTTCCTCAGTTTGAGGCTCAACAATCCCTGATGTGCTGGGCTTAGGAGAGGTACCTGATTCATCATCCTGATCGTCATCATCATCCCATCTCGGAATTGGCACAGTCTTGATCTTGGGATCAGGTTGATTTTTCAAGCTCAGCCTTGTCACACTCCTTGTGACCTCCTCAGAGTCAGGATTCAACACCTTCGCCCTAGACTCATTAGCAGATTCATCAAAGACAACATGAGGTGATTCTTCAACAACAAGGGTCCTACAGTTGTAAACCCTGAAGGCTTTACTAACTTCAGAATATCCTAAGAATATTCCTTCATCAGATTTGCTATCAAAGGCTTTCAACTGGGTCTTCCCATTGTTGAGGATGAAGCACTTACAACCAAATACATGAAAATAAGAAATACGAGGTTTCCTTTTGTTCCATGTCTCATATGGGGTCTGTGCATGTTGCTTGTTCAGCATGGATCTGTTCTGAGTGTAGCATGCAGTGTTGATTGCCTCAGCCCAGAATTTCTTGGGCAATCCTGACTCAGCCAGCATGGTCCTTGCAGCCTCCTTCAGTGTCCTGTTCCTTCTTTCAGCGACACCATTCTGTTGTGGAGTTCTAGCTGCAGAAGTCTCATGAGCTATACCAAGTTCATTACAGAAGTCAGAAATATATGAATTTATAAATTCAGTGCCCTTGTCAGATCTGATCTTAGTAATGGACTGATTCTTCTCATTGCTAAGTCTCCTGAGCAACTCTGGAAGCTTCACCTGTGTTTCCTTCTTATTTAACAAGAAAATAACCCAAGTATATCTAGAATAATCATCAATAACCATAAGGGTATACTTTCTACCATTCATACTCACAGGTGTTATGGGACCAAACAAATCCATGTGCAAGAGCTGAAGTATCATGTCAGTGGAATAAGAGGCTTTCTCTTTGAATGACGCTCCGACCTGCTTCCCTTCCTGACAAGCTTTGCACACATGATCTTTGCTAAAAACTTCATTAGGTAGACCATCAACAAGTGACTGTCTAGAAATTTTGTTAAGAATCTTGAAGTTCAGGTGGCTTAATCTTTTATGCCATAACCAACTGAGCTCTAGAGAGCTTTTAGCAATAAAACAGGTATTAGGAATAGTGCTGCTCCAATCAGCGAGATAAACGTTACCTTTCCTTATACCTGATAGAAGCACCTGTGTTGATTTGTCCTTGACTGAACATGTATTCGATGAGAACTCAACACTGAACCCTTTGTCACAGAATTGACTTACTGACAGCAGGTTATGCTTCAGTCCTTCCACAAAGGACACATTTTCCACTCTGACTGTACCTATAATTAGAACACCAAAACCTTTAGTAACACCTTTTGAGTTATCACCAAAGGCTATCTGTGGACCATTTTTAGCTTGATACTCTTGGAGAAGACTCTTCATTCCAGTCATGTGCCTTGAGCAACCACTGTCTAGGTACCAAAAAGCTTTGATTGAGTCTCCTCTCCTCTTGTTGTGATCCACAGCCGCCTGCAAGCAAATCAGGCTTTAGGTACCCATTGGGTGTTGGGTCCTATTGTGTCAGTTGTACCCTTCGGGATCCAGACTTGCTTCACAACCCTGATTGCCTCAGAGTGGTAAATCTGTCTCCCTGAAACATCGACATACACAACTTTCTTCTTCTTTGCCTTAGAGGAAGATGGTGTATGAGTGTTAGACTTAGGCTTCGCAGGAGCCTGAGTGGGTGTCTTTTGGGCTGGCTTCCTGTTCTTCCTAGGTCTGGGTGCAGCAGGTCTTGGGCCTTGTTCTTGATAAGGACCCTGATTTCTATTTCCCCTAGGCAAGTGAGGAAATGGAAAACAGTTAAAGGCCTCAGGATGCCAAAACCACGGGGGTGTCATCATATTTGGCCTTCCCTGTTGGTATTGCCAAGCATGATGGTACCCTTGCTGACCAGTCTGAGGGCTCTTGGCCTGAGTCTTCCTCTGCTTTCGCTGAGGTTTTCCCTGGCCTGAGCTCTCAGGGGCTTCCGTAGGTTGCTTTGCCTTTCCCTTGGGTTTTGGCTTAGCTACCTTAGGAGCAACCCTGACTGTGTCAACGGTTTCCTTGCCCTTATCAGTTTGACGGGCCTGGAGCACAACCTTAGGTGCACTCTGGCCTGTCTGAACAAATACCCTCTCAGTGTTGCTCCCTGAAGCAATATGAGACTGACCTTGTGAGGATTTCTCAGGAACATATCCAAGTCCCTTTTTCTTGTTCCCAAGTATCTGGTTGCTATTTATTTCCTCTCTAGCCACTGAGGATTTATTCATTGCTGCAACCTTTTTCTTGAGAGAGTCCTCACTCTTTTTCAGGATTTCATGTCTGGTAAAGAGGTCATCAAACTTACTCTTAAGTGCTTTCAGCTCTTCCTTCCTGACCAGCTCTTCCTCAGCCAATTCCTTCAGAATCTTCTCTCTTGGGAGACGCTCAGAATTGATAATATCAATTTCCTGAGTTAGTCTCACAATCTGAGCTGATTCTTTAAGATCAGACTGAGTGAGTTGTTCATTCAGGTTTTGAACTTTAGTACTCAATTTCTTGTTCTCCTCAACCAAGATGACATTGGTTTCCTGCAGTCTTGAGAAATCAACCATCAATTGATCAAGACAGATCTGAAGGTTCATTTCTCTAACTGACTCTGAGCTAAGCTCAGGATTTTGACCAGTGTAAGAAGCACAAACATAATTTGATGTTACCTCAGGCTCATCCCTAGCCATCAGACAGACATCATCGTACTCGTCATCTGAGAAGAGTTCAGGTGACCTTTCAGCAGGACCGTCAGAATCTGTCGCATCTTCAGCGACCATCGCTCTCCGATCAGCAGATCTTAGATCCCTAGTGGCTCTCCTTTCCTCTCTCTCCCTCGTACTCAGCTCCGGGCAGTCGTACTGATAGTGACCAATCTTGTTACAGTTGTAACATGCTACCTGCTCACTTACTCTTTCTTTTCTTGGTTCAGGGTTCCTCCTTGAGTCAGGTTCCCTGGTTCTTAGTGAGCTTTCAGTCTTTGTTGGATATCTATCATCGCGAGTACGTCTCTGTTCGTCTCTTCTTTCAGGTTTTGGTTCAGAATATCTTCTATCATCACCACGTTCTCTCCTCTGGTCAGTATTCCTTCGCTCCTCATATCTCATTGAGCTTTGGTGGGTTCCTTCAGGTTTCCTGTCATGTGAGTCTTGATAAAAAAATTTATAACGACCAAACCTGGAATTGAGCTTGTCAAATCGTCTGGCCATCAGGCTGTACTCCTCAGCGAGTTCTTCCCTGCTCATCTCCATCAGTGACTTTGATGAAGAATTTGATGAGGGCTCAACAGGTTCAGACCTGGCCTTGAACGCCACACTTTTCTCAGGAGTTTTCTCCTTCACTTCCTCTTCTGACTGAACTTTCTTCTTTCTCTTGTTAAGGTCAAATTCAAGCGCTTTGAGCTCTGAAAAAAGTAAAGAAGAAGTTATGTTACTCATATCCTAAGTGTTCTTAAGCATAATTACACTGTTGTCCCATCTCTCAGGAAGGGCATTCAGGATCTTTGAAGCAACATCTCTCCTTGGGACATCCTTGTCCAACATCACCAACTCATTCATCAACTTGATGAATCTAGACTCCATTTGATCTATGCTCTCATTGGGCAGCATCTCGAACGCCTCGAATTTCTGAATGGCAATGTTTCTCTTGTTCTCCTTGATCTTTTCAGATCCCTCACACATCCTTGTCAGCTCATCCCAGACCTCCTTTGCTGTCTTTAAGTTCATCAGCCTGGCTGACTCCTCGAAGGGCACCGTGTGCAAGATGATGTTTCTGGCGATGTTGTCAAGTCCCACCATCTTGATTTCATCGTTGGTCATGTCTTTCCTTTCTTTAGGAACCTGCACGCCAATCGCAAGATCCTCATATCCCAGTCCTCTGACGTTAGGAATAGTGATCTTGATCGGTCCCTCCCTGAGTACATGTGGCATCTGGTCATGGATGACATCTAGATGTGCTTCTAATCTGAACTTCCAATAGACAAAGTTAGACACAGAGAATTCAGGTAACGAAGCTTCAAGTCTCCTCGAAGTCATGATGATGCAAGTTTTATGAAAAGCAAACTCAGATCTGTTCAGTGACCACCAACAGTTTCTCCTCTGAAACTATTAGTATTCAAAGTCAGTGGTCTTTCAAACCACTGCTCTGATACCACTTGTTGGTCCCGGTACAAGACTGAGGAATACGTGTATGGGGGGGGAATACACGTATACCAATTTTTCAACCTTAAAACTGACTGAGTCCCCTTTGCTCAGAGTGGTAAAGAACTAGGAGCTGATAACACACCTACTGACTACACTTGGTGCGGGTCAGTTAGCTAACTATCAGTTCAAGTTCAGTGCGGAAATGTTTGAGCCCTGAAAGTTTAAAGTCTTGTTTAGTTTGCTTTCTGAAAAACTTGTTTTACTCAAATCTGAAGAGTGTTTAGTAGGGCAGTGCTCTTTTGAAGATCAGCCTGATTGATTCAGGCCTGATAAACTTGAATGCAATGAATGAACAAGTAATATGGCAAGTATGCACAATATCAAAGCAGTAAGAACACAAGGAGTTTAACGTGGTTCAGAGTCTCAAGCTCCTACGTCCACGGCCTGACTTAACAGGAAATCCACTCAAGGGATTCTTGTTTTTAACGTGCCAAGGTGCACCAAGACCAGCTAACCTCACTGATCTATACAACTCCACTTACTAACACTCTAACTGACTTACTCCCAACAAGCCTAACTTAGGGTTTTGGTTTCAGTTTGGATTCCAACTAGGTTGAGATTATCCTTACAAGTCAAAGCTATGCTAAGGATTGGATAATCTCTCTAAGCTTGAGATAATTCTAATTAGCTCTTGGAATACAGAATAACTCTCAACTGCTAAGAAACACTTGGGAAATTTAGAAGGTTTCGAGTGCTTCTCTTAAAGGTTGAATACTTTGAATGCTTGAGAGTTTGAGTAATTTCTGGCTTGGAAATTTCCCGTAACCTTGAATGGGTTCAAGGCCTTCTGTATTTATAGGTGATTTGAATAACTATCCGTTGGAGAGATAGCCTTCTAGTCATCTATGTAGAGTGGCTTCAAACGGACATATCTTCATGCAGCAGCCGTCCTTTGCATGGATTTGGTATTTGCATTAAATGCACATTAAATGCTTGCCCGTTGAATATGCAGTCTGAATTCAGTCTTCATGTCAGGTTCCGTACGTGCGTGTCCTTCTCGGATTGGTCCACGTCATCAGGTTGGTGAGAATGTCAGAACTTATTCCTGAGCTTCAGGCTTGTCTTATTAAGTTCATTTTGTCTTGAGCCCACCCGTCTTGTCCTGATGCTGAAATTCCTTTTGCATTGCTTGGCTCTACCCCAAGTCTTCCCATTAACTCAGTGACATCCTGTTCCCTTCAGGACTGAGTTAGTAATGACCTCAGGGTCATACTCTTCATCACTGACACTTACTCAGCCAGCTTAGAAGACTGCCATAAGTTCAGGATGGTGCTCTTCGTCTTCAGGCTCTGAGTCTTGATTGTCTCCAGTGAGTTCTCCTCTCACTGAGTACCTGTGAAGTGTAAAATGACTAAGTACTAATCCTAACCAAGATTAGCCTGACAAAGACAGATTAAGGCAATCATCTTTTCAGGGGTTTTGGGATCTTAATCAAAACTGACAATGTCCCAACACATTCATATCAATATCTAGAAAAATATGAAATTATCACATAATTCGATCACATCAATTATATTGAAACCTTAAAACAATATAATCATGCATCAGCCAACATCTCGAAACAATTTAAATGCGCCATGAGGGGTGGTCTATACATTTAAATACATTCAAGCGGATCACAAACTTAAAAGTTACAAATCCTTAATTCAAAATTATTAGTTGGCTCCCACTTTGACCACATAGAAATTGACAGGGACTCCGAGGGGAGTAAGTTAATATCAATTTCCTATGCCTAAGTAATAACCATAATTAAATACAGGACCATTATTTCGCTTTGAGCAAGCCACTCGTGGTGAGGGTCAATACCGCCACTAGTAATAATCCACAATCATCCTTTCGGAATTTATTCATGTGAAATCCGTTCTTTTGGCCGATCCGAGGGGGAAATGTATTCCAAAAGAACTTCACAAATAAATAAATTATGGAGGCCAAATTAATCCAATTTTAATATCCGGAATAAAATTGCGATTAAATAAACATACTTAGTAATTTTCGAAAGTAAGGTTTTTCTTGGACAATTAAATTCATGCAAACACATATTAACAAATAATAATAGGTGTACGAAGTAAAACATCCATCAAAACAAAATTAAACACATTGGAGCACTCAAATCCAATTGTCACGGTTTAATTTCTTCACGTCTTGATGCGAAAAATCGTCCTTGTTGCTTTCCGACGTTCGTCTCGACATGCTCCCACTCGAACAGCAACACTTCATCAAAAACAGCATCGTTTGGGGTTCGGGACGACGTTTAAAATCACACGAAAAAAAATACGAACCGAAAAATTCCACGGCCCGAGATACGGCGCGCGTCGGCCCACGAAGTGGGCCCGCGCGCCTCTCGGCCAGAAGCGCCGAAGCGCTGCAGGAGGCGCGCCGAGGCGCAGCACATAGGCGCACCCGAGGCGCTGCACGGAGGCGCCACCCGGAGCGCCCCGAGGTGCCGCAGGCCGCGCCCGAGGCGCGCGCGTGCACGCGGCGCCGGCCTCCCGTCGCGCCCGGGTCGTGCGCCGTGCACCCCGTGCACCGTTTTTCGTCGTTCGTCTCCGTTTTCTTCACCCCTTGCATGATTTTACGACCATACACGCGCCACGCTTGTATGCGTCGTCCGGTTACGCCGTTTTTAATTCTTCATTCTTCGTCACGATCCGGTTACAATTTATTTTACAAAAAAAATATATACTAGATCTAGACTAGTCTATTACAATGACTGAATCAAAATAAAAACAACTAATCTACTCGTGGATTTTCTCACGAGAAAAACGAATTCGAACGAATCAAATTAAAAACAATTAATTCACACGCATGAAATTAACAACATTAAAACCATGACAATTGGATACCTGCAAAAAAGTTCTAGCAATTCTACTATCCAATTTCAATTTAATGTTTAACAATTTAAATTCCAATTTAAAGATCAGAGCCCGAAACCGTGGCTCTGATACCAATTGTTAGGAAAATAGGGGGCCCGGAATCTATTCGGGATGAAATTTAAATACGAATTTAAATACAATTATTACTAGCATGAATTAATCCTAATTAATTCAAATAATAATTCCAACAACAAATTTTCATCATGCATGTTGAATTAATTCACATATAAACTATGGCGGAATAAACAAGTAAATATGTGATTAACGTACCTCTTGTAGAATTGACCTTTGGATAAACGGGACAATCACGATCTCGCTCTATCGACCCAAAAACCTTCTCAAGTATTTCCCTTTCACCTCACTTGATCACCGGTGGGAGATGCTTTCAAGTAATTTAATAAACTAAGGAAAAAGAAAAATATCTATACTCTTGATTTTTCCAACACATGGAATTATGTACTTGGGGATGAAATAATCATCCCCTATTTATAAGAAGGGCTGGCCAAAATTTAGTGATATTTTAGAGGTGGAGAAAATCTTTTCTTAGCCTCTAAGAAATATTGAATATATCTCATATATTCTTTTCTCCATAATAAAATATTCCACAAAAATCTCACTCTCCTTATAAGGGGTAATTTTCGAAATTTATAGAAGAATAATCCAAGATTTGGATCTTCTTGAATATATGAGATAATCTTGTATTCCAAGAATACTTATCTTCCATAATATCTTTCCAAGAAAATCAACAAAATCTAATCTCTCCTAATATCCAAATTTTCGAAAATTATAAAGAAAAAATCAGCAATATAATTTTCTTTTTATTTTAATCACCTTATCATTATTGGGCTACTTGAGGGGCCTTAAGGAGAATTAAGATTGGACCTCCTAATGGACTTCTGAATTTCAATATTGAGCCCCAATATAATTCAGCCCATTAATATTAATTATTACCACTAATAAATTAATATTGCACTATCCATCTTAATCCATATTACGATAATATGGGCTCCCGGTTATTATTTTCCGCATTTAAGATTATCAAGTCCATTAATTAATTAAGCTTCTGAATAGCTCTAAATTAATTAATATATTTCACCTTGGAGTAAAGACAGCTCAACATTATTATTCGTACCGAAGAAACTAATTCTTCACTTGCAAGATTTGGTACAATAAAACTTCTGAGCCCACCAAGGGGACTAATCACACGAGCCGTACTCGCACGCGTTTCTCCGTATTAAATCTTAGCAACCGTCGTATGATTAATATTACTGCCCAAGACACAAAGTTCGAAGTCGCAATGATTCTCACCCAACATGAATCAAAGCAGTAACCATTAAGCACACTAAGTGACGGAGATTAAGAAATCAACAACCACTGAGGTCTAATTCTTCACCTTTCAGAACAGAAGAATTTATCCTCGCTGTAGGACCTCTTCAACACATACTAAATGTGCTAGTGCAATCTCTTAGTCAAGACAGACCAATCTGAGCCTTACACATCGACCTTTCACGGCGGATTATTCAATTCCACCTAGGTCGTGAAAATGTACGTTTAGTTACAAGTAAACTATTAATGTTGTCTTCCGTGATCGGGTATCACCACATTAACTACAATGTAACATGTACTATATATTGAACGGTTTGCAATAGAAATTCAACATTCAATCATAACTAAAGCAAATGTGATAAAAGAATTATTCTCATAAAACGAGTGTTTGATACATGAGTTATACAAAGTAAAAGCATACTTTCACGTATAACTCCAACAATATGGTGAGAGAATAAGTTGAAGGTAGTGGCATGGGGTGAACTCCTAAACAGGCAGCACCAACTGCTACTGTTGATCGAGATAATCTTATTGCTCGACTGGAAGATATGGTTGAGCGTCAGGCGCAACAATTTCAACAATTTTTACAGCAAAGAGACGTAGAAAGACAGCATATTGATGTGAATCAACCACAGCCAGGAGTAGCTCCTGTTGAACTAGTTTCTGATCGATTCCAAAAATTGAATCCCCCGATCTTTGAGGATGTTATTGATCCCTTAGTTGTTGAAGACTGGTTGAGGACTCTAGATAACATGTTTCAGTAGAGTAGAATCCCTGACGTGGAGAAAGTCTTGTGTGCTTCCTTTATGTTAGTGCCGGACATTGGTGGGATATTGTCAAGGCTATTGAAAATGTTGCTGCTATGACCTGGGAGCGGTTCGAAGAAATTTTCAGAAACAAATACTTCACAGCTCTTGTTAGAATGATGAAGATGAACGAATTTATACAGCTCAAGCAGGGGACCATGACTGTCACTGAATATCTTCGCAAATTTGAACAGTTATCCAGGTTTGCTGAACACATGGTTGGTATTGAAGCGCTGAAGGTGGAGAGATTTGTGGAGGGTTTGAGACCTGAACTATACAGGGATATGAGCATGGCAGGGATTCAGGGGGTAACTTATGCACAAGTTGCGGAGATAGCACAAATTACTGAGCAAGCTGAGATGAGGATACGTCATGCACAGAAGGTTCGGTGTCACTTTCAGCAGAGACCGGTACAACAGTGGAGTGGTGATAGCAGGAAGAGACCGTTGCAATTCCAAGGGCCAAGACCTAATTTTCCACCTCAACAAGGACAAAGACCGGAACAGGGAGACCAGAACAAACATTTCAAGACTGATCAAAGTCGAACACCGCCACCACCATATATTTGCCTAAATTGTGGTAAATCGCACGAGGGAGCTTGCCATTTTGCCCCAAAGACTTGTTTTTCTTGTGGACAAAGAGGACATATAGCCAGTATGTGTCCGAACCGTGGTAGACAAAGGGAGCAGGGAAGAGTTCCAGCACATGTTTTTACCTTGACTAAAAAAGATGCTGAAGACAATCCAGTCGTCACGGGTAAACTTTCTATCTTTGGCATTTCAACTTTTGTGTTATTTGATTCTGGAGCTACACATTTATTTGCATCCACTAAGTATATGAGGAAGCTGGGTAAAATACCTAACCTAACAGAAGCCAGATTTGATGTGATTATTCCTTATGGTGATTTGAAACAAACCAATCAGATTTTATGAGGGTGTACTATTCCGATAGAAGGCAGGGAATTGTGTGCTGATTTGATTGTGCTGGACATGAACGATTATGATGTTATACTGGGTATGGATTGGTTATCGAAATATGGTGCTACAATTGATTGCCAGAAGAAGAGTATTACGTTTCAGCCGGGCGGAGAAGAACCATTTTCTTTTATCAGTGTGAAGGAACATTTCAGATTTCCTATGATATCAGCTGCCAAAGCATGAAGATTGTTGGAAAATGGTTGTGAGGGTTATTTAGTAAGTGTAATGAGTATCGAGGGACAGCAGTGTCCTAGTGTTACTAATGTACCAGTTGTGCGAGAATATCCAGAGGTATTTCCAGATGATCTTCCAGGATTGCCACCAGATCGTGAAATAGAGTTTGTGATTGATTTGCAACCTGGGGTTTCTCTTATTTCCAAATCACCGTATAGAATGGCACCTGTTGAATTGAAAGAACTGAAAATACAGTTACAAGAATTACTGGAAAAAGATTTCATTCGTCCTAGTTTCTCACCCTGGGGAGCGCCAATTTTGTTTGTGCGGAAGAAATATGGTACATTGAGGATGTGTATCGATTATCGAGAGTTGAACAAAATCACAATCAAGAATAAATATTCTTTACCTCAGATTGATGTTTTGTATGATCAACTGCAAGATGCATCTATCTTCAAAGATTGATTTGCGATCAGGGTACCATCAGTTGAAAATAAAAGAAGACATTCTTAAAACTGCATTCAGTACGAGATATGGACACTATGAGTTTCGAGTGATGCCGTTTGGACTGACAAATGCTCCTGCAGCGTTCATGAACTTGATGAATTGGGTATTTAAAGACTTCCTTGACAAATTTGTGATTGTATTCATTAATGACATCTTGATTTACTCCAAGACTAAAGAAGAACAGGCAGTGCATTTTAGGAAAGTGTTAGAAGTTCTAAAAGAAAAACAACTATATGCAAAGTTCAAGAAATGTGAATTCTGGTTAGATCGAGTTGTTTTTTTTGGGCATGTAATATCAGGAGCAGAGATTTCAGTTGACCCAAGCAAAGTTGAAGCAATTAATGACTGACCACAACCTACAAATCCGTTAGAGGTGCGTAAATTTCTCGGTTTAGCGGGATATTACCGCCGATTTGTAGAAGGATTCTCCAAAATTGCTTCATCATTAACACAATTAACCAGAAATAGTGTGGCTTATAAATGGACAGAGGCATGTGAATGAAGTTTTCAAGAACTGAAGAAGCGACTGATATCAACTCCTATTTTAACAATTCCTACAGGGACTGGAGGTTTCAAAGTTTATAGTGATGCTTCGAAGAATGGTCTCGGTTGTGTACTGATGCAGGATGATAAAATGATAGCTTACGCATCTCGACAATTGAAAGAATATGAGAAGAACTACCCTGCACATGATCTGGAGCTGGCAGCAGTAGTGTTTGCACTTAAAATCTTGAGACATTACCTGTACGGAGAACATTGTGAGATTTACACTGATCATAAAAGTTTGAAATATTTCTTCACTCAGAAAGAGTTGAACATGAGACAATGAAGATGGTTAAAACTTGTGAAAGATTATGACTGTGTCATTAACTATCATCCGGGTAAAGCTAATGTTGTGGCAGATGCATTAATCGAAAATCAGCCGAGAAGGTGGCAACTTTGAACCGGATTCAGAAACCTGAACTATTGGATGTGCAAAGCATGAACATAGAACTTGTTGAACCTGGACTTGTGACTGCGAAACTTGCAGCTTTAACACTTAAACCAACTTTACTAGATAGAATACACACAGGGCAACAAAATGACGAATATTTTACTAAGGTGAAGAAAGACATCACTCCAGGCGAATCCTCTGACTTCAAGTTATCAGATTGTATGTACCCAATGTTGATAAAATTCATGAAGATGTGATGATTGAAGCACATTCGACACCCTATTCTGTACATTCAGGAGCTACTAAAATGTATAGGGACTTGAAATTGCATTATTAGTGGCCATGTATGAAGAAAGACATTGCTCAATATGTAGGGAACTTTGCAACCTTTGCTTGTTCCAGAATGGAAGTGGGAGAATATCACGATGGATTTCGTTACAGGATTTCCCAAAACAGACAAGAGTTATGATGCAGTCTGGGTTATCGTGGATCGATTGACTAAATCAGCTCATTTTCTACCAAGTTGTACCACATACACTATGGACCGTTACGCTCAGTTATACATACAAGAGATTGTCAGACTTCAGGGTGTACCCCTTACTATCGTTTCAGACAGTGACTCAAGATTTTTATCTAACTTCTGGAAGAGCTTGCACAAAGCATTGGGGACACAATTATCTTTCAGTACTGCATATCATCCAAGACAGATGGACAATCAGAACGAGCAATACAGATTCTGGAAGATATGCTCAGAGCTTGTGTGATAGATTTCCAGGGCCAGTGGAGTAAATTTTTACCGTTGATAGAGTTTTCCTACAATAATAGTTATCAGTCTACTATCGGGATGGCTCCGTATGAAGCACTATATGGTAGAAAATGTCGATCTCCTGTACATTGGGATGAAGTCGGGGAACGAAAACTTTTGGGTCCAGATATGATTCGAGAGATGAGTGAAGTTGTAGTACAAATTCGTGAAAGAATGAAGACTACTCAGAGTCGTCAGAAGAGTTATGCAGATAAAAGAAGAAGAAAATTAGAGTTTGAAGTGGGTGATCAAGTGTTTCTAAAAGTTTCTCCAATGAAAGGCATAATGCGGTTTAGAAAGAAAGGGAGGCTCAGTCCCAGATATGTCGGTCTGTTTCCTATTGTTGAACGAATTGGTGATGTTGCTTATAAACTTGATTTGTCTGCATCGATGTCCCAGATACATAATGTGTTTCACGTGTCCGCATTGAGAAAATTCATTGCAAACTCGTCACACGTTCTGAACAATAAACCCGCAAAGTTGAAACCAGACTTGAGTTACGAAGAAGGTCCAGTGGAGATTTTATTGCGTGAGGTGAAACAACTAAGAAATAAAGAAATTTCATTAGTCAAAGTGTTGTGGAGAAATCAATCAGTAGAAGAAGCCACTTGGGAACGAGAGGATGAGATGAAATCCAAATACCCATAATTGTTCAGGTAAGTTAAATTTTGAGGACGAAATTTTTATAAGGAGGGGAGGATGTGATACCCGAGCTTCTCACTACTCATTGGTCAATATATTTCATGCATTGCGTGCATTTTAATTATTTACATGTACATTTTAAGTATTTGAGTGCTATTTATTATTTACGTGCATTTTATATAATTATTTATATGTTACTTGTGATGTTGCATTATTTTATAGTGCTTTTAAATATTAAATTATTTATGTGCTATTATATATTTGGTAGTGAGTAAATTCTATTGCAATATAGTTGAGATTTTAGTGATATTTGGTAGTACAATATAAAATATTTGATTGTTGAGTGTGTTGATTAAAAAAAAGGTTAAAATTATAAAATAAGTATTAATATTAATATTTTATATATATCCTCCTTTCATATATTTCTGAGTTCTCCAAATCCTACGTGTCTCAACAAAATCATTTCATTCAAATTTCTAATTTTCTCCTAATTTTGCATTTTTTTAATTACATTACCAATTAAAAATGTTCAGTTATCTTGCCAACTTCCGTCTGCTTCCCTCTTTCATCATCATTCATCAATTAAGGGAACATTTAACTGTTCACGATTATTATGATTCACTAATTTCTTTTCATTCTATTTTTTTGCCTTACCAACGCATCGATCTCTTTTTTCTCACTGATGACTTCTTTTCATTCAATATATGATATATGATTTTTCATTTATTTTTTCTTTCGTATACATGTTTTTCTCATTCCAATTCTTTTCATTTTTTCGCACAATATCTTCTAAATGGTATAACCGCATCTCCCATTACCAAAACCGCTTCCGCTTTGTTCCTCTCCATAGTTTAATTAATTCTACATCTTTACCTTTATCCTCTCTATGCTTGCAGTTTTTTTTTCAAAACTGCTTTAGTTTTCGTTTTCTTTTTTCTAATATTCTTTTTTAAATTTTCAACTTTAATCTTATCTATTTAACCGTTCATAAATATTCGTCTCCCTTCTGACGAAACAATTTTATTTAACCATTGAAGATTTACCCTTATGCCGCCTCCACCAAGCGTCCTCAATCAGACAACCTTCTACATCGCTTCTTCGCCACCTGTACTACTATGGTGATCCATTTTTTTTTAATTTGAATTTTTTTATCCCCTTCTCTATATTTTTTTTACTGTCGCATTTTTTCCATCATCAGTTTCTTTGTCTTCCCTCTTTAATTCGGCTATCCACCGCTTCTCCGCCATCTGTACCGGTGATCCAATTTTTTACTAATTTGAAAATTTCTCCTCTTCTACCCCATTGATTAGTATTTAATCTACATAAGTAAAATTGACATTTGATGTTGGATTTCATATATATTAATGATGATAACTCATGTTTATGCATGACTTGAATTGCAGGATCCACCATTACGAACAAAATTTGACAATGATAACAATTGGCCTCGGAAGAACAACAAATATTGAAAAAAAAATGATATGTACTGTAAAAAAGAGTATGATGATAACCACTATTATGGATGATTAGAAGACAGAGTGGAGAAAATATGTAATTAAGAATTTGATGACATGTCGTATTTTGAATGCAAGAACTTGCATATGCAAATTCAATATTTTGAATGTCAAAACTGAACTCTTTGCATTTCTATCTTCACCTACTACTATTTCTGAATCTTTTTAGTCCCACGTGGCACATCTACCTCTTCTCCCTTTTGAAATCCTGATTTTCTATAATTTTACCATTTTATATTAATTTTGACGGTTTCTTAATTGGTCAGTTAAGTTTCAAATCTTTCTTATATTTTTGTAACCACATCTTCCTCAGATTTTTGTAACTACCGGCCAATTTAAAAAATTGTTCCTCTATTTCCTTCTTTCTCTCTGGCTTCTCCGACTCACTTTTCTCTTCACCGTTATTGCTAGCGCTGCCTCCCCTAATTCGACTATGCAATTTTCGCTCGAGCATATCTTACCATAGTTGGCTAAGTTTCAATCGGGATTTTTAATGTATTTTCATTTCCGGTATGAGTTCGTATCCTCCTCTGTTTATTGTTTACGCTGATTTTCTGAAAGCCTAAACAAAAATGTTCTGGTAGTTAGACAGGTTGGTTATATGGTTTTGAAGTTATACTGTAAGTCTATAACGTCATCACTGCAGACTCATGGTTTGGAGAAATATATTGTGGACAGAACCACCATTGAATTTTATTTAACGAGTTTTGACATTTTGGACCAAGCACAAATGTATTTTATCTACTGATTGCTCCTATTCCAAATAAGAATATTACAAAATCATTAGAAGATCTTATGTTTGACATTCCCTGTGGATGAAGACTCCCGATTATGATCTGGCCAACTTATTAATTATTCTCTGCCAATTTATTCATAAACTAGCAAATATTTTCTGTTGGCACATTGGTTAAATAAATTTATATCATAGACCTTCCTTCTACAAGGTATCATTTTGATAAATCTCATAACTAAATTTGAATGAAAGATAATATATTGAATGTTTTATTATCTACACATATTTGCATTTTTCTTAGTTAATTTACACATTTCGTTGCTAATAAATTTTAATCGGAATTTTTGCAAATCTAAAAATTATGCAGTTACAATCAAACTACCTGAAAGTTCATCTTGGGAGTCTCATGTGATATGGTAAATGACTGAAAAAAATTATGTTTTCCAGTGAAAGACAAATTTTTGTGTCATCCTGCATCAACTTCAACTCAGATTGATGAAAAGTCAAGCTATCCGACATCCCAACTACTTTATACCCTCAACTCCCACCACATGTGTGACCGAGTCTCCAAACCATAGCATAATATTTTCCTTAAGATGATGAATTTTACCATAACTAAAACATCTGCATGTTGGTGCCTATTTCTTTTACATATTCAATTAGGATTATGGAATGGAAAATGAACAAGAAGCACACCCACGTTGTTCATCATGATGTGCAAAGGTTCACCATCGATTTTATGATATTCTACTCCGATTTCTATTCTTTGCCTGAACTTTAACGCTATTTATTGTGAATCTTTTACTCCACTATTACCTCATTATGGAGAAATTTCGGAAGGTAATATTTAATTATTGGCAGGTTTATTTTTGAGTGGATGGGATTGGCCAAATCACTTTATAACTCCTCATCGTGAATAATAAAAAGATCATTGTGACCTATTTCTTGCTGTTTCAAAATTTTAAAATCTGAATTCCTCATTTCTTTTGAAAGAATCTGAGTAATGGTTTCTATTCTTGATAGTAAAAGATTATCATGGTCTCACAATTCTCATTGTGTCATATTATTCCTGAGAAGGAAACCTGGAGAATGAAAGTTAAGGTTGCAAATTTTTTTATAGTGCTCTTATAAGATGTAAACATCGAATTATAGTAACTTTTGGAATTCATACTAATTGATGAGTAAAGTAATCTTAAAGCTACTTTGTCTTCAATATGTGATTATATATAATCCAGGTTTAAATCCATTGGAGGAAACACCATACACTAACAGAGTGCATTTGTTGAAATACCTCCCTCAACATATACTCTCAAATGTCCACAAATATTGAATCAATTCACATTATAATTATAATTAAAATAGTATATCTTTAAAAAAATAACATATCACATATTATTTGCCATTTAACATTTATAATATATAATATATGGTACATATGTAACTGCAAATATACAAATTTAAGTGAATTAATTAACTATCTATACAATTTTTAAATTATTACCATAAATTATTTTAATAAATGTTATCCGCAACCCTGCGTATTACGCGGGTTTTGTACTAGTGCGCATATACACGCATACCTCTTGAATCTATACATACAAAAGGAGAACCTCCTGCCTCAAAACACTGCCACATGTCGCCCTTATTTTACCAACACGTGTCATTCTAAAAAGTAAAATTACAAATCTCAACAAAAACTCACCACGCCTTATTTTCTAAATAAACAAATGTCATAAAAAATGGTAATTCATTAATTGTAGTAACGTTTAATCATTAAGGATCAGAAACGTCTCTGAAATGCATTTTCCTCTCCCTCACCACCATATCTTTAATTAATGAGAAATTCTACTCAAGTCAATGATGCCTTAAGCAATGCCGTCTCAGTCGCCATTTCCCCACGACCTCCTACCTTGCGGGTATAATTTCTATTTTCCATTCTTCTCTCCACTCTGCTACCTTTGTGTTTATTGTGTTCATTTTAATTCTGAGAGGCGACAACTAAATAAGTGAGGTTTGCCTCTGGCCCTCTGAAATATGGTTCTGAATTATGGGATTGTTTTGAATGTGTTTGATGAAACGTTTGATGGCATTAGGAAATTTTTAAATTTGTATGTTGAGGAGAAAAGTAGTATTACTCACACACGCTCTGAGATATCTAATCAACTATGATTGTTCACTTCAGGGACTGCTAATTGGAGGGATACTTTGAGGATTTCTTCAACTTTTAATAACGAGGATTCACCATCTTCTTGTAGGTATGTTTCCCCTATTTAGTTTATCTTATTTTTTCATTTTCCTATTTAGTTTATCTTTCTTTAGTATTACGAGTATAAAAGTAGAATTTTAAATGGCGTTTCTAATAGAATATATTAATTGTGGCATGCTCTTTGCTTTGGATTTACATGGTGTTTGAACTTTAAATATTTTCGTTTGTTGTAAACAGTGAACTTGAGATCAAATTATACTTAAATGGAATATTAAAGTATATATTTTGTGATTTGAGAGCGAAAAATCCATAGGATTGGATTTAGAAGAATTTGGGATTCAACATTTTCTATGGATGAATTCCCAAGGGTTATGCTTAAATAATCCAAATTAATGCGTTAACAAGAAAATTGATTCGTAGGAGAAAGATCAAAAGTATTAGTGGTTGTGGTGCCGGCCCATTTTGTCTTTCCCTAAATGAGAAATATCAATACTATGAAGCTAAGAGGCCTCTGGAAGTGGGAATCATGCTTAAAAAATCAAACTTACTGGGAACACTCTCATATTCTTCTTTCTAAAATATTTATAACACACCATTTATTAGTTAACAAACTCAAAAGTCTCATAATCATTTGTCATCATCGTATACTTCAAAAACTCAAAATTCAGAAGAACAAACGCAACTAAGTTCGACATGACAGTTCCTCTTTCTCTCTTTTCTGATGATGATGATAACTATATATAAGAATAACTAACTAAAAATGGAAACACTTTTCCAAAGTATGCAACTAAATTTTTTGGGAGATGTAATGGTGCTTCAAACTTCTAATTATGTATTTTATCTGTCAATTTTACTGATGTTTATTTCTCAGATTTTGACGAATATGACCCGAGATGTTGAGATGGAAGAGCAGCAGCCCGCCCTTCCAATATCCTCTCATCTACTTTAAAAAAATGTGTGGATGAATGTTATTTGTTGCTATCTGTTGAGAAGTATAAATAGGTTTCAAAATTACTTTTAATTTGTTATGCTCGGAAGGATAAAACAAAGGCAACACATTTTTTATAGTTATAAGAGATGATCATTGATTATGTGTTAATATCTTTGTAATAGTCTGCTGCATTAGACCTGATCAACCGTGTCAAACCAGTCTAACCTGTGTGATTCAGGATTAAGGGCATGAACTGTCTGTGGTCTGCCTCTATATGAAGAAATTACCACTGATTTCTGCAACTTAGAGGTAATAAATGTATGTTGGATCTTTTTCCTAATTTTTTTTATTTGTTGAAGTTAACATGAATTTCTGACAAGGGAGTTGTGAAATAACATTGTTGTAACAATTCAGTATAATGTGAAAAATCTAGATTAATGCCATTATAAATCATGATTTCATCTTGGCTCTTGTCAAGATTTCCTAACACCAGGTTTGCAAGACATGTATTTTTCGGATCTAATCCTATATTTTGATTGTTTTATTCGAAAAATATCACTCCATTGTTTATTTTTTAAAATTCAACTTCTATAGAGCTAACAGGGCATGTTGTGTGTTGCTGTTGTTGGTGCTTCTACCTTGACTAGGACTGAAAAATATTAATGTGTCTGATATGTATCATTTTTACAGGCTTTATTAAGTCAATTGTAGTATCTTGGTTAATTTATCTGTTGTTTCGTTAAAAAAAAATATTGAATGTGATCTAATTCCATTGTCATCTTAGTGTTTCCTTTTATACGCATGAATCTTGTCATTGTTAGTCATTCCAAGTTTAGAGTTTTATAAAGCCATGAGTGTGAGAACCTCCCACCGAAAATTTTGAGTATTAAATTAGTGTTGGGCTTTAAGATGAGATATGGTGCTGTTCATTTCTGATAATTGAAATTTCTGATTGTCTAAATTTTTGGCAAACACAGAACCTTTGAGCACTATACTTTGAATTTGAAGGAGTATGTCCAGAGTGAGTTGCTCAAAGAAAAACAGGAAATCATATTTCCAACCAGGCAGTTGATTCAATTTCCTCTAATAATGGATGATTCATTTTGGCCATTTGGGATGTTGAGATCAAAAACTATCTCACGTCTTCGCTAACTTGATAAAATCTTTAATCTCTTCAACTTCATTCGACATATGTATCTCCAATAGGATCAATGAAAACATTTTATATTCATCTAATTATCAACTAATTCAGCATTCTCTATATTCAGGATCAATGATAAAATCTTTGAATACGAACTCTTGCTAGGTCTGCTTTTTGCCTTTTTATTTTTATATATGTGATATTACATTATTAGCTTTGTGTATTCAATCCTTGGTGAAATTCCTTTCTTGAATCATTGTTTGTCCCAGATTGACCACACAACTAAAGTTACACTTGGAGATCATACTCATGAGGTTCTGCAATTAAGGAGCCCATAATCTCTTAAAGTCGGTGAGCAGGTAATCAATGTCATTACCATATCTCAAATTTCTTTCATCGCCTACAAATTAATTTAAATTAATATTATCTGAAGGAGCTTCCCAAAGATCTGACATAAGATATTTGTCTTCTTATCTGCATTGTGGTTGTATCAGCTTCCAATCACAATAGAAGATGAGGAGGAAGGTGATGGATATGAAAATGAAGATGATGAATGAAGTTGTTTCTACTAGATCATAGGTTTTAACATTATTTAAGTAGTTACTTGGATCGGGATTACAGTTATCTAAGATTTGTCCACGTCTTTTGTTTCTTATTATTAAATTGACCATCACATATTGGATATTTGTGAGATGATGAATAGCAATCATATATTGTCAATATTATTCTAATTCTAGTATACAATTAAGTAGAATTAAAAAAAAATGAACTACTAATTATCATAATATAACTATGCAGTAAAATGTAAAATAATTTTCATTTTTTTCTCACTGAATCATTCATTAGCATTTTCTATATTGTAGTTAAAACATATCTTACGCTTCTTTAAAAATACTGTAACAAAGTTGGTTTTAAAAATAATGCTATAAAAAGTAAACTTAAATTACTGCTTGAAGAATTGGTTTCTTAAAAGGGTCTTAAAATTGAGACAATTCCTCAAATAATTTCTTCGATTAAATTTACTTTTTTGCTTTTACCTAAAACATTTTCCAAATATTAGCATTGTTCAACACAAAAAGGTGTTTGTTTTCTCATGGTAGTATGGTACTCCTACAACTCACCAAACTTTTCATTTTGATATGTTATTGTTGAGGAATCTACAAATTCATATTTTGGGTTGGTTGTGCAATCACCATTATCCGATTCCTATCACGAACCCATGCAACTGTTGGAATGAAAGCGTGTTTTTATGGGTAAAAGTATGACATATATCCACAGTAAGGTTAATAATTCATGTGATTCACCCATACTTAGAAAAATAAAAATAGTAGTAAAATTCATGTGATGATTCACCAATACTTAAAAAAATATAAATAGTAGTAAGGAACATTTACAAGAGGCCCGTGCATCGCACGGGTTAAAAACTAGTAGTTAGTAAATGAGTTAATTTGTTTAGATATGTACGTAGTATGTGTGTGTATATATATATTAAATGCATAAACTATAAGTTTACATGAAATATTAGTATAATAATCTATAAATATATAAAAGTAGCAGTCTCAAGCCAAACTCAATAAGGTTTACTGTGGCGAGTTGCTCTTCACTCGCCTTACTGTGAAGCAGTGTTCTACACAGGTTAAAATTCGCGTGAAAGCTGTTTTCAACCAATTCTTTTAGTAATTATTTATTACATTTTTGTGTAACCTGACAACTAAAGCTTTTTATATTATTTAATGAAAATTGTGTAAGATTTATCAGTTTCTCAGTAAAAAGTTCTGAAGGTATAGAAATGATGTCCAATTTGAAGTTGATTTCTCTTTTAGCGTGTTAGACACTCTCCCTCTGGGTAATTCTTGGGTTATACGCGCATAGAAGTGACTGAAAAGTGATTCCGCCACAAAAGGTTAATGGTAGATATAAATGGTTTATTTCAAAATTATCAATTGCATTTTACAGTTTATGCACAATTTTCAATAGGCTTCCAGTTGTCGCATCACCTCCATCTACAAATCAATTGTAAATAATGGAAAAAAGACATGCTCTCAAAGTAGTCTGGAGATGAGTTAATTTCCTTGAGATGAGTTTTCTTTTTTCCCATTTTGCCCAATAACTGAAATTCAACTCTGCAAAGCAATGGCACAAGATACAATGCGGCTCTCCACCTCTTTCAATTTCAAATTTTAAATTTACAAATTAAAGATTAAAGGTGTGCAACAAAGACTATAAATAATGCTAATTGTATTCATTATTGTTCAGCGTTTTACTTGCAATTGCCAATTTTCATAATTTCATTGATTGATTTTCTCTTTTTTGCAGGCGAAAAAAAAGAAAATGAGAAATCAAAATTGGCTTCATCTTTTAGTCTGGTGAAAGTAAAATCAAAGAGAGAATACAAGTTAGCCCATAGTGAGTTTTTTTTTTTTTTTTATGTTAAAAATATAATGGCTCTGTAGATGTATAAACCTTATTCAATAGAAATGCATAGTTATGCTTTGATATAGATCTGAAAAATTGAAGTGAACTCTGGCGCTAAATTCTACAATAAAAGGATTTTAAATAATATAGAGCCACGACGACGGACAATACTGGTCAGATCATCACGGCCCAAAATTTCTTCATATTTGCGAGAAACTCAGCTGCCATTGAAGAATGGAGTACTTCGCGCTGGTGGTTTTTTTATTTTTAAAAAATGCGCCGGTTAACATTTAGTATTATTTTAATATGATTTTTTTTTTATCTTAATCGGAATGGATGGACTGATATACATTAAATTTTTTGTCTAACATTTACAATACTTTGGGTTTTTTTTATGGGTCTGTATATTATTGTGTTGATGTGTATATTTGTATATATGTAAATAAAAGTGTATATATATTTTTTCTAAGACATACGATTTTGTTTATAAAAAAATGGATTTGGCTAACTTATACGTGTGGGGAAGTAAAATGTGACTATGTTGTATAAAGTTATAAGGCAAAATATATAAACATCGTGATTTCTAAATTATTTCCTATGGTGTGCTATACATTGCTGCAACGAAAAATAGTATTCATTCGATTTCCTAATTTTCACATGTGGAGTGATGTTTTATAAGAAAAGCTATTTTAGTTTTATTAACTTTTTACACCAATGAGTAAAGAGATTATGAAATAAAGTGAATAGTGTGAAAGTATTTTATTTTATTTTGAAATAAAATGTCACACTAATAAACTATACAAACCCTTAATATATCACGTGAAATAGGAATGTTGGTAGTCGAACATCAATTTTAGATTTAAATTTAATTACATCTCCATCTATTAGAAATGATAAATAATTACACGCGCACACACACATATTTTTTTAGTAATGGGCACGATTAGTATAGTTATTCATTTACATATTAATCTCATAATTAATGATATTATTTAATTATTTAAACAATTAAATATAATATGATATATTTTTAATTTTGTGTAAATTATTATAAAATAAATTATGTTTAAAAAATTGTCAATTAATAAAAAAAAAAGGTCTCATCCCTATCGACAACGCAAATTCAAAATTATTGATTTATATATTTATCACTTAATTTAAGTACTTGAAAATATATCATTACTTTTGATTTTAAGATATGTTACACATTTTATTTTAAAATTAGTATAAAATGTGAAACATATTAATTAAAACTTGAAGTATTTGCAGATTTTAAGATATATATATACACACATTAGCATAATAAATTAAATTACATATATATTTATATACCGTGCAACGCACGGGTGAAATACTAGTAATAAATAATAAAGAAAGAAAAGAAGCTTCCTGGAGAAGTTTTTCTAAGGCGGTGAACACTTTTTTCTTCTAACGCCAGAGAGTTTCGAAGGGAAAGAAAAAAAAATTAGAAGAGAGAAGGAACTTTTGAAAATTTAGAGTGAGATCAAGTATGTTCCATTTAGTTATGTTTTATTCGATCAGTTGGTAGGAGTTTAATAGTATGCAGTGGTTTTTTTTTTTTTTTTTTAGGTTTTTTAATTCTTGAATAATAGTTTAGCCTGCAAATTAATTAGTAAACTCGGTGTGATTTTATTGCCAGTTTAATTAAATAATAGTTTTGGATGATATTTATAATTTATTTATATTAGATTTGATATTGGAGGCCGATAAAGTGATATAAGGGTTTGTATTATCAACGCTTTAAAGACTCGAGGTAAGTAGAAATTCATTTGCAACTACAATTCATAAATATAGTATTTTGTGAATTATTTATGTTTAAATGACGATACGTGAATTGTACGTGAATTGATATTCAGTGATATTGTTGAGTGAGCTTGTGAGCTAAATATTTGATGTGGAATAAGATTGTCATTCAGTGGTTATTGTTGAGTGAGCCTGTGAGCTCAATATTTGATGTGGAATTAGTCTGTGAGCTATTGGATGTGGATTGAACCTACGAGATGGTTAATGTATAAATCTCGTGAAGTATTATTTGTGCATTGCATCAAGCATAGCATGCATTAACATGAAAACATATCTTTATTAAATAATGTGTTTTGGTCACTGGTTATACACCGAGGGTGGAAGGGGCGACCAGGGGGAGGTCTGGCGTATGCTACCTAGAGTGGGCTGCCGTCTTATTGATTGTATTTCGGATGTGTCCATGGGGGGACATCTTGTGCGGACAGGGGGTCATGTTTGGTGATGGACCTCGCTGTCGTGGGAGGGTAGATCCCTGGATTCACTGACATGAGTCGGCGTGGAGGGATTACTTTTTGGTGGACATGAGGGGCGTACGTACGAGGTGAACCCTTGATGGGCCACAAGAGGATGGGCCTCAAGTCGGGATCATATTTATTATGGCCATGTGATTAGTTGTTTATTGCCAGTGTATGACAGTGAGTCGATGGGCCCTTGCGAGTGTTTCATAATTAAATTGGTGATTTCAAAAGAGAGTGTATAGGGAGGATTTTCAAAAGAATCACAGCATGTCATGCATAATTTCTGCTTACTGAGATTTATATATCTCACGTAGTTTATGCATTGTAGATAATCCTGATGATGTGTGACGACTTGTTCATACTTGACTAGTTGTGGCGCTCTTGCAGGCTTTTGGGTTGCGATGTACATAGATGACGACATGCGGGCAGGATCGTGACTTATTTATCATTTTATTAGTTCACAATGAATTAATATATGAGTGTGGGCGTGTCAATTTATCATTTTAGTTCACAATGAATTAATATATGAATACAACTTAGTTCTAGTGTAAAAGTCCTGTAAAACACACACAATATATATATATATATATATATATATAAGACATTTATAGAGTGAAAATGGTTTATACATTAGCCATTGAAGGATATTAATTATTTTCATTAAAAAATATTAGTTGTTTTCGGTGAAAAATATTACTCCCTCCGTCCATGGAATATAGTTCTGTTGCTTTATGCACGGTTATTAAAAAATTGATATAATATGTAAAAAGTAAGAATATTATGTCATATCAAGTACAAAATAAATTATTTTAAAAATGTTATGTGTATATGTTAAAAAGTGTAGATAAAGTTTATTATTTTCCATTTTAGGCAACAAGACTATTTTTCGTGGACAACCAAATAAGGCAACCATGACTATATTTCATGGACGGAGGGAGTGGTTGTTTTCGCTAAAAAATATTAGTTGTTTATTGAAAACTGTTGGTGATCAATTCTAATCACAAGGATTAGTGGTTGTTTTACTCGTTAATTAGATCACCATGAACACGTGTATTGATTACGTAATTAATTCGTATGTAAGATAATCGGGCTACTTTGGATGTATAATCGAAGTTTGGACGTGTATATGAATTTGTGCTTAATTTATTAGCCGAAAAAATCTAAGTATTTATACAAGTTTGCCTAGCAGGAGGTGTACATGACTTTTGACCTCCCTTGTGTGCATGTATGGCACTTGAGCTTTGACTAGTTTGACTTTATCTAAACTAAATTATATCCTTCTACACTGGACTTGCTCGCATTCAGGAGCTGGTCGTCCTGTTGGACTTGTCCTTTAGGAGTCTTTAATTTGATTTTGATGGTCTTTATTCTTGATAAGTTGTTATCTTGATATTGTAGCTAGATCTGTTCGTCAAGGTGTTGATTATGCTCGCTAGGACCTTATCTGGGTCCACATGGTCTTTTGATTAAAGTTGCTCGACGGGGTAATGTGGTTCGGCGAGCAAGGTCTGCTCGCCCGACACCTTTCATTCAGCTTGGCTTAATCTCGTCTTAAGCGTGGGTAATTTGGTTTAATTATGCTCGCCCAAATGACGATTCTGGTCGCCTATCAACAAAAACAAACTAAAACCCTTCAATGAAAACAATTAATACTCTTCAGTATAAACAACTAATACTCTTTAGTGAAAACAACTAATATTCTTTAGTGAAAACAACTAATACTCTTTAGTGAAAACAACCAATACTCTTTAATGTAGGGGTGGTCATTCGGTTAATATGATCAATGTGGTCCAGTTTTTGGACCGAACCGAAATAATTGAATTATTTATTTTATGGACCGAACCGAACAAAGGGTTAAATCGAATTGGACCAAACTGAATTATTTCGGATCGGGTAATTCGATCAAAAATAACATTTTTTCTAAAAAAACTATGTTTCAACCTAATAAATATGCATTACAAATATCATTAAATCTAGTTAAATACTAACAATTTAAAGGGATACAATACTAAATAGGGTCTAATGTTAATATTTATACGAATACAACACAATTATGTTCAATAAAAACCCTCAACAACATAGTCCAAAATTCGAAGTTTAATCAAAATCGTACAACATTAATTTAAATATTTAGCAAGCCAACAACATCACTTCATTCATGGAAATTTAGTGTTAGATTTATTTTTATTTATTTATTAATTATAAACATATTATTATTTTTTAAAATATAAGTTTATTTTTTTGGTCCATTCGGTTTATTTTTCTCTGAACCGAACTGAATGGACTGAATTATAAAAAATTTGAACCGAAAATCGAACCGAATGGACCGAATTTCATCGATTCGGTTCGGTTCGACTTTTTGGTTTTCTAACCACCCCTACTTCAATGATTCATGTATACATTAATTTACTCTATACATACTTATATATATATATATATATATATATATATATATGCAAATAAATAAATACTAGGTAAATTCTTTTGGTGGGCTCGATCTAGAAAACCTAGGTAGATAAATTTGAAATTACAATATTTGATCTCCATGCTACTTATTTCACATGGTCTTTTTATCCAATGGTAAGAGAAGTCATTTTTTAATGATAGAAAAATAACACTTACTAAATTCTGTTGGGGTGTTGTCTCAATTGAGGAAAAAATAAACATATTATTGAAGGAAAATATATTAGTGTGTCTTCATCAACAAGTAACTGATGGAGGGCAATATGGTCATTTCATTATATTCTTTGTACTCATCTAAAATCCTAGATTGTAACTTATATAAAGGAATCTCACACACAACAAATAGTGAATCATCTCCTGGCTTGGTACGCCCCCAGACGTAGTCATTCATGACGAACTGGGTCAACAAATTTGTGTTGTTCTGTTCTTCCCTTTATATCTCTATATCCTAAAACACGTTATCAGCACGAATACTCTACCCATCAGATTTCACGGTCTACGATTTCATCGCCCCTCTCTTCTGAATTCTTCTGAAGATTGAACTCAAGCCTGTCTATGCATCCGCCAAAAGAAGTGGTCCATCAACAACACCGACATATCATTTCTCACGCAGCCACCATATCGGTACTTTTGTTCTTTTTTTTTAACAAGTAAATAAATTTTCTCGTTCCATATTATATAAATATTATATATACATATATGTGTATCTAAGTTGTGGTGCGTTTTACCAAAAGTCATGATGATGTTTGTTTTCTGTAATCGATGGCATTTGGGCATATTAGAATGAATTATATAATTAATTTCATTAGGTATATTGATTCTATGCAAATAAATAATAGATATCATATTAATTATTTGATTTTGTTAATGATAGAGTATAGTATCTATCGCAAAATATAATTTGTTAATGATCACTACTAAAACCTTGTAGCATTAGTGGTTAATCCTCATAGCATAAATTTGTTTTGTTATAGTGTTAAATAAGATGATATCCGTGTATATACATTTTAAAAAAAATTATGCATACATTAGATATTATTTTGATGTTCCATTAGTCAAATTAAATCATAATAGATTTTTTTTATTCATATAAAACCATTCCAATGGTATTAGTATTTATTTTTTTATTAATCCATCTCTATGTTGAGTATTTTTTTGGACTCAATATTGGTTATTGTATTTTGTTTTACCCATTCGAGATGTGTAGGAACTCATACCATAGGGTTTCGCTCTGGTAAAGTGACTTAATCCTTTTTAAATTTTAACAAGTAGCACTGCTTGCCGCAACATAGGCTTGAGAATTATTCGATGTAGAAATTAGGATTTATGTGAAAAATTCTTGTTTGCCTATTATTACTTGCAGCTGATATGGTGAACTAAAATTTATGATGAATAATTTGATGACTTATTTGTTATATTAATGTCATCAGTGATATATGTTGATGACCTTTTCTAACTAAGAAGATTAATGGCTGTTTTTCATCTAATGAAGATCATCAAACAAGGATCAAGACCATGGAATCAAGCTAAGTAATGCTTAAGAAATAATTTGGCAAGAGTTTTGCTTATTTATTGAATTGTTCTCCCCTTTTCATGCATATGAAGGGAGTATTTATAGACATACAAAGAGGACATGTGTCACCATCTTGGTGGCTTAACCATTGGATCTTTGTCAAGTGTTAGGACACTTGTACAACATCTACACTATTGCTCATTGGATGGGTGCCAAGTGTTGAGACACTTAGACCATATCTAAGCTAGTGACTTTTGGAGTTCCCCATGTTGTACTTGGTCTTTGGCAATACTGAGATGCTTTCGATGGTGATCGGTTGCTCGTTTGTACGTCTTTGTTAGATGTCATGGTCCTTTGCGTTCTGAGCTGTTCGCTCCTCGCTTGGGATTGTTTTACAATGTTGCTCGCCTCATTACGAAGCTGTTCGCCTGAGTTGATCTTGGTTTGAGCCACTTGCACAGCTGTTCTTTGCAAGGCTGTTCGCCACAATATCTTGCTTACCATGTCAGAGCTATTTTGCAAAGCTGCTCGCCTCACAAGGCTGTCAGCTCTTTGCTAAGATGCTCGCCCTTCAAAACCGCTTGCTCCACAAGGCTGTTAGCTTCTTTCATTAGTCATCTTGTTATCAAGTTTAATGATAATCTTTCGTTGATTAAATGCGAAGTTGTTCGCCCATCAACAATTGCCCCCTAGCTTGGCCTCATGTTGAATATGGATTGATCAACTGAGATCAAGCTACAATTTCATCTTCGAACAATGGGCGAGCAGAAAGAGAGTATAGTTGGCTATATGGGCGAGCATCCGCGTGGGCGAGCAAACGAGCAATGGGAACTTAAGTGCGCGACCAGCAGCGAACGCCCTTTCGTGTCGCGACGGTTGGATTCCCAAGGCGCGGAACGCGAGGCATCGCGTCAGTCACGCACGACTCCCAATTTGCCCATAGGGGCCTACATAATTTTGCGAAAATTGCATTTTCGCCCCGGCTTCGTCCTTATAAATAGGCGTCACTTTCTTCTTTCTGAATTTCTTCAATTTTCGCCATTGATAAACGCTTCGAAGCTTTCTTTCTTTGCGATTCTTGTACCTGAATCTCCCCTTGTGTTACTTTGATCTCCGTTTTCAAAGGTAATTCGTCTTGCATTTCCTTTTTCTTCTCTTAATTTCGTAATTTTTTGCACTTTTTTCGCATTTTTTGCGACTGTAAGCGTAATTCCGGCCGTTCGCCGCCGTTGCGCCGCCCATCTGTTGGTACCTCCGCCGCCATAGCTCCTCCACCGGCATTTTTGTCCATATACCTATCCCATAACTCGCCAAATTCCTCCATTTTTATTTCAAATGGAGTTTTCCCCCTCAAGCTCCTCTCAATCCGGACCCGGGCGAAACCCGGAGAAAAGACCCGTAGACCCATCTCCTCCGCGCAGATCTGTTCGACAAGCGCTAGCGAACAACCCGTGCACATTATTGGTGGATGAAGGCGTGGACTCAAACGCGAGCTCCGTTGTTCGCTCGGTAGAGATGTTCGTCGCTGACCGCTCTGGCGATCAAGAAGAGATTCACTCTCTTGCTCGCGAACCTGAAACATCTTCTGACCTTGGAGAAGATTCTGCAGCAGTGGCCGCGGAGATAGAGGGTTCAATTGACCTTGAGGGCGATCAAGCTGACACGCTCACTTGGGAGTTTTTAAGGGAAATCAATTTTCCTATCTCTCAAACTACACCTGAATCTCGGATCCCGGAAGGAGTTGTTCGTGACAACGAGTGGGCGGACTACTCTGCTCGCTACTCGAAGACTTTTACCCCCACATCGAGGGTAATTATGAAGGCTCAGGATGGGGACTATGCAGCGAGCAAGGTTGCCAGTGTATGTGTGGAGAGTGATCTGGCGAGCATCCGTGAAACGTACAAAATCCCCTACGATATTTTTATGTATGTGCCGAAGAAAGGAGAGACTGCTGATCGCCCCCCTCCTGGCTGCACGGCGATCAACTTGGATGTGTTGAACACGGGTTTCCCGCTCCCCGTTCATCCGCTCATTGGCCGGTTTTTGTTCGACATGAATCTGGAGATCACTCAAATCACCCCAAACGGTTGGAGTACTCTTCTAGCCTTCATGACACTTTTTGGTCTTGAGGGTTACAAAAATAAAATAACAACCGCGTAGCTTCTTTATGCCTTAACTATCTCCGAGGACGGTGCTGGCTGGTATTACGCTAAGGCGAAGACCGGATTGAAACTTGTTGAAGGTGTTCCCAATAAGATTAAGGGTTGGCATTGCCAATTCTTCTTTATTGGTGGAGATTGGCGAGCAACTGAGGGATTCGCTGGCGGGCAGGCGTGCATCATGTCGCCTGAAGGCTTTGGAAAAATCAAACGTAGGGCTAATTTTATCTTGCTAATTCATAAGTAGGACTAATTTTAATCCTTTTCGTTGCTTTGCAGGTCCAAGGAACTTGAAGTGGGGGCATCCTGATATCAGCGATGAATACCTCTTCACGTTAGCTGTCATTTCTCTTCGCGACGCTGCTTGTCGCGATTTGGAACATCTATCGAAGGCCCATTGTTGCAAACTTGCTGGTTTGATTACGAGTCCTCACCACCTTGAAGCTCAAGCCGCCGTCCCAGAAGGTAACTTTTTTATTCTTGCTCGCCAATCACTCTTGCTCGCCCATCATTCTTGCTCGCCTAACCCTTGCCTTTTTCTTGTTAGATCAACGAGTCACCGTTGCTATCCCGGCTGTGCCTGAATCATATTATCTGCTCGCCAGACGAGTCAAGCAAATGGCCGACGCTTCAAGAAGGAAGATGGACCCTCCCCTTGCCATCATGCGCCTCCGGGCAGGGGAGAATCCCACTGGTCGCCCAGCCGCCGGAGCTGGTCGCCGCAAGCCTGCAGCTAAAACTACCTCCTCTCCTCGGGATGCAAGGAAGGAGAAGGAGAAGGAACGGGAAAGGGAGAAAAGAAAAGAACCACGAGGTGACGATGCTCGCGGCAGTCGCGGTGATGATCGCGCCTTGAAGCGATCAAAGACTGCTGGAGAAGCGAGCAACATTGCTCCAAGATCCCCTACTTCGAAATCCACCTCGATGGAAGTAGTGGACGAACAGCAGGTGGTCGCCAGTTTGGTGATGACTAAGACAGGGGATAATCCCAGAGATACTTCTTACTTGGGTTGGGATCCGGTAAAAATCAAGGAGTAAGTTAATCATCTACGACTTGCTTGTTGTTCGCCGCTTAGTTCCATGTTGCTCGCTCACTAACACTTGTTTTTGTTCGTCAGGTATAACCCAACACTCTACCCCGGCCGAGGGACAACACTCCACCACCTCTCTGTGGTTAAAAATGCCCCCTCCTCACTCCGTGACATCCCGGATCTCCCTGTTCGCCGGGCTACTGAGATGGTCCCAAGGGCCTGGACGAAATCGGCGAACACCCTTGTTGGTGGCCAATCCGCCAGCGATAATGTTCGCCTGGTGGCGTACAATGCTAGCCACCAGTTGGTCCAGTCTCAGATGCTGCTCGACCAAGTCCTGGATCTTGAGCGAACAAACCGTGACTTGGGCCGTCGCGTGGAGAAGATGGATGAAGAGAGAGCCTTTGCCATCAAAGAGTGCAAGGCCGAGCATGCTAAGGAGCTGGCCTTGATGGAGAGTAAGATGGAGGCCTCCTTGGCCGGCGAGCAGAGTGCCTTGGATAAGGCTCAAAAGATGATGTTGGAGGTTCAAACTTCAGATCTGAGAGCCGAAAGGGCTGAAAAGGAGCGAGCAGACTTAGCTGCTCGCCTGCTAGTTGCCGAGGAACATATCAAGAGGCTGGAGGAAGAGCGCAAGAACATGATTGACTATGAAGTCCACGAGCAGGAGGTGTTGGATAAGACCAACTTTGGGTACATTTGTGCCTTTGCCGAATGTTTGAGGTCCGTCCACTTCGCCCACGATCATAATCAAGATATTCGTGGCGCGGTGAAGGCGGATTTCATCGAGTACGTGAAGAACTACCCTCCTACTCCTGGTTCAACTTTGTTCGTCTCTGATTTAGCCGACCTTGGCTTCCCTCTAGACGTATTTGGCGAGGAGGTTGACATCGCTGCCCCTACTTATGGCGGCCAGCCTGACCCTACCCCCGTGGCGACCAGCGCAGCGGCCACTGATGAAGTCTTTGAGGGGTTGCCTTCACTTCCCTTAACTCCTCTGGATGGGGCTGGTACAAGTACCCCAGGCGAGCAGACTAGTGCCCAGGCGACCAGCGCTGCAGACGCTCCTCCTCCTGCTTGAAGACTTAGTTTCTTTTACAATAGGATGTTTTCTTGTTTTTGTGCTTATTAGCTCATCCCTATTGTAATACATATTTTTGACTCAATGAAATGAACATCCTTGCTAATTTGCAAATTTGTGCCTCTTTGTTTGTCTTACTTAATTGCTCGCTTCTTGCTTTTCGACTTATGACTCAGTTTCTAAGTGTTCCTTTTTTCTTAAGGTAAACACTTAGTTAATATTTTAAGTTGGTCACTTGGTTCTTATAGAACTCGACCTTTAATTGCTTGGGCCTTTTTGGTCGCTTGTGGACTTGGCCTTGCATTAATGCGGGCTATTGGTCCGTTATGGACTTAGCCTTATTTTTGCTTTTAATAAGCTCTCTTATTCATCTTATAACAGACTTGTATTTTGCAAATTTTTGGGCGAGCAACTAAGTAATTTGGACTTAAGGCTCAAAAACTAAAATACAGCAAGACAAAAGATAAATGCAATTCTGCTCGCCTAGTAAGATAAATGCAAATCTGCTCGCTTATAAACTTGCGCAAAAATTTCAAAAATTACAAAGGATCTATTTACAAACTTTCTAAGACTTACAGGACTTCATTGGTAGTATTTCTTGAGCAAAGTTGTATTCCAGGAGTATTGGGACGACTTGCCTTCCATGTCTTCAAGGTCGTATGTGTCGTTGTGCCACTTATTCGTCACCTTGTATGGGCCCTCCCAAGTCGGGCCGAATACTCCTGGTGGTGTTACAACTTTTCGAAGTACTAAATCCCCAACTTCGAATTTCCTTGCTTTTACTTGAGAATTGTAGTACTTCGCAGCTCTTTTCTTATAAATCGCATTTTTCAATTCAGCTGTTATTCTTTTTTCTTCAAGTAAGTCCAACTCTGCTGCCATTGCGGAGTTGTTTGCTTCTTCGTCGAACGCAGCTGTTCGTTTTGTCGGGACTTTTAACTCAACCGGTATTACTGCTTCCGTCCCGAATGCCATTGTGAATGGTGTTTCGCCTGTGCTTGTTCTGTGAGATACTCGGTATGCCCATAACACTTCTGGTAGCTCTTCCGACCACTTCCCCTGTTTGTCGGCTAAGCGAATTTTCAAAATATGTTTGATTATTTTGTTCACTGCTTCTACTTGGCCGTTTGATTGGGGGTGGTACGGTGTTGAAAAATGTTTCTTCATTCCCCACTTTTCACAAAAATCTCTTATCTTTTTTCCTTCAAATTGTTTTCCGTTATCTGTCACGATCGCTTGAGGCACCCCGAAGCGGCAAACAATGTTTCTCCATATGAAGTTGATCATTTTCTCCTGTGTGATTCGCACAAGCGCTTCTGCCTCAGCCCACTTCGTGTAATAGTCTACTGCCACCACTGCGAATCGAACATTCCCTTTTCCTGGCGGAAAAGACCCGATGAGGTCAATTCCCCACTTCGCAAATGGCCACGGACTATTGACAGAGATTAGTTCGTGCGGGGGCTTGTGGATGTTCGGGGCGAACAACTGACACCTGTGACAAGTTCGGGCAACTTTGATTGCGTCCTGGAGGAGGGTCGGCCAGTAATACCCTTGTCTTATGGTCTTATACGCTAATGCTCGTCCTCCAGCGTGATTTCCGCATATGCCTTCATGAATTTCTTTCAGTACTGCTTGCCCTTGCCCCCTAGCCAAGCATTTCAAAAGTGGGAGTGAAATTCCTCTCTTGTACAACTGTCCATCCATCATAGTGTATCTTGCTGCTCTCATGACCAACTTGTTAGCTTCAGACGGGTTGTCTGGCTTTTTATCGTTTTGCAAATACTCAATGATTGGTATCCTCCAGTCGTCTTCTTCGAAATCTTCATTGACTTGATAGATTTTGTAATCTTCGGTTGATGGTTTGGACATTCTTGTTAGCGTCACTTACGACAATTCTGCTGGTCCGGCGCTGGTTGCTAGCCTGGCTAATGCATCTGCTTAAGCATTATTGTCTCTTGGTATCTGTTCAATGTATATTTGTTCGAACAAAGAGGCCAAGTGAGCAACAATTTTTTGATATAAGGCCATGTCTTCATCTCTTGCTTCATATTCTCCTCGGACCTGGTTGACGATCAATTGCGAATCTCCAAAGATTTGCAACCTTCGTACTCCAACTGCTAATGCTAGGCGTAACCCAACGATCACAGCTTCGTACTCTGCTTCGTTGTTCGTCGCCATGAACTCGAATCGAACAGCTGAAGTAAAAACTTGCCTATCCGGGCTTATCAAGACTATACCTACTCCCGATGTTGTATTAGTTGACGAACCATCAACATACATGTGCCAGGGATGGTTATGTCCTCTCGTTGGATCTTGGGGGTAAGTCAGTTCGACTATAAAGTCTGCTAGGGCTTGCCCCTTGATCGCTGTTCGAGGAGCATATGAAATCCCGAATTGGCTGATTTCCAATTACCATTTTAGGAGGCGACCAGCCGCATCGGGTCTGTGCAGTATTTGCTTGAGCGGGAACGTTGTCAACACTTCCACCTGGTGGTCGAAAAAATATGGACGAAGTTTTCTGACACTCATCACCAGTGCATATGCTAGCTTTTATGTTGGTGAATATATGAGCTCTGCTTCGTGCAAGGCATGACTTACATAGTAAATGGGTAAGTGGAACTTTTCTTCTGCTCGAACGAGCACTGAACTGATTGCCACTTCTGAAGCCGCCAGGTACAAGTACAACTTCTCCCCTGGAATCGGCTTAGCAAGAATTTTTGTATCGCTGAGATATTCTTTCAGTTGCTCGAACGCTCGCTGACAGGCTTCTGTCCATTGAAACTTTCCTTTCTTGATGGCCTCGAAAAATGGTCTGCACTTATCTCCGGACCTTGAAACGAACCTGTTCAAAGCTGCCAGGCATCCGGTTAGCCGTTGGACTTCCTTAACTGATCTGGGCGGTTGCATCTCCATGATTGCTTTCACTTTCACCGGATTTGCTTCAATTCCTCGCTGACTAACCAGATGTCCCAAGAATTTCCCAGAATGGACGCCGAAACTGCTTTTCTTGGGATTTAGCTTCATATTGTAGGTCCGAAGTATCTCAAATGTTTGAGCTAGATGCTGCAGGTGATCTTCCTTTTTGGAGCTCTTGACAACAATATCATCTACGTATACTTCCATCGTCTTCCCAATGTGATCATCGAACATCTTGTTGACCAATCTCTGATATGTAGCTCCAGCGTTGATTAACCCAAATGGCATCCTCTTCCAGCATAGCAAGTTTTTGTTAGTGTAGAACGCTGTGTGCTCTTGATCATCGGGATGCATCGCGATTTGATGATATCCTGCGAATGCATCCATGAATGTGAGCAGCTCATGTCCGGCGGTGCTATCAACTAGCTGGTCAATGTGAGGCAACGGAAAGTTGTCTTTTGGGCAGGCGGCGTTAAGATCCGTGAAGTCGATGCAAAGTCTCCATGCTCCAGTCGCTTTTCTAACCAACACTGGATTCGCCACCCATTGCGGGCATAACGCTTGTTTGATTAGATCGTTATCCAGCAGCTTTTTAACCTCCACGTCAAGCGCCTCGTATTTGTCGGGCCCAAATTTTCTCCTCTTCTGATGGACTGGCTTCTTTCTTGGGTCGATGTTGAGTCTGTGGCAAGCATGTTTGGGACTGATGCCCACCATGTCTGCATGCGACCATGCGAACACATCGAGGTTTGCTTTAAGAAACTCAATCATATTGGTCCTGTACGGCTCTGGTAACTCGGACCCTATGAAGAGTTCTAAGCCCTCCTGGTTCGGGTCGACTTTTACAGTTTCCAACTCTTCGACCGGGGTAGCCCTTCGTTTCTGGCCTTTCCATCTGGGGTCAATAATGGGCCCTTCTGCCTTTAGCTCATCCTCGGTCTCCATCGGTTCTGCCCCCAGTCGTGGCTCGATGTCCTCCGCATCAACGTTCATTGCCATTGACTGTCCATCTTCGCGTCCTTGTTCGTCCTCGTCTAACTGTGCGCTTGTGCACATCTGCTCGTTTTTGCGCGGCTGTTCGTCTATGCACATCTGCTCGTTGTTGCACGGCTGTTCGTCTGTGCATGGCTATTCGTCTGTGCATGGCTGCTCGTCGACTTCCATTATTTCAGTATCGACAGAAGTCACGGCCTCGTTATCGTCTCCGTCCTTGTCTGAGCACCTGTCCGTCATGTTGACTTGGTGATCCTGCAACTGTATCTGCAAAAGACACGCACGAGCCTTCTTCTGGTCTCCTTTGACTGTACCTGCACCCTTCTTTGTTGGGAATTTTAAACAATAATAGTACGTTGAAACAGCTGCTTTAAATTCATGCAAGAAAGGACGACCGAGGAACCCGTTATAGGTGGACTGTTGGTCTACAACCAGGAAGTCTACCATTCTATTCATTTTCCTTTCCGGGTCCTCGATCGATACAAGCTCAACTGCCAACGTAACTATTCCTAGCGGGGTGGTTACAGCATTTCCGAATCCTATAATCTTGTGATCACAGTCTTTGATGTACTCAGCGCAATCTCCTAGCTGGTCCACCGTGCTCTTGAAAAGGATGTTCGTATAGGAACCAGTATCGATAAGTAGACGGTGCACTTTTGTCCCCATGATATTGGCACAAATGACCAACGAGTCATTGTGGGGAGTGAGTATCCCGTCTAAGTCTTTTTCTGAGAAAGTCAGGTCCCCCGTTCGCTTGGTCGATGGATTCGCGCCTACTTCCATCACTTGATCCGCTGCTCTCAGTTCCGCTTTCCTCTTTCTTTTTGACATGGGTGGTCTCCCATCAGAACAACCACCTACTGGTCCAGTGGGTTGCAGCATTAGGATTTCCGGGATATGCCTTGTTGGGGCTGCTGGGACCTTCCTTCCCCTCTTACCAACTTTACTTGGTTGGTCATCACTGTCTCCGTCATCCGAACTGGACGGTTCTGGTGCCCTTGGTCTTTTGCCTGGTTCCCTTTTCACGAATTCGGATAGCTTTCCTTCCTCATAGAACCTCCACAGCTGCTTCAATAGATCTCGGCATTCGCTCGTGAAGTGGCCGATGTTCTGATGATAAGCACAGTATTTGTTCGGGTTCAGCTTTCCTCTCTCTTGCCTTATCCTCCGTGGCTCTGACAACATTTCCCTGTCTTTAACGTTGTCATACACAGCGTCCACGGACATAGTAAGGACTTGACTCAACTTTTCTTTCAACTCAGCTCCCTCATTGAACGACTTCATGTTCTTCGGAGCCTTGTAATCACTTCCTCCAGATTTCTTGCCAAACTTCTTTGGATCCGCTTTGTCTCCCATCTCTCTGTGTAGGGCCTCCTGCATCGATACGTGGATTCCAGCTTTGTGTCTGAATTCCGCGTATGTTTTTGGACAGGTTAAATGCATCTCCTTCCACAGATCAGTTCCTTTCTTCAGCCCGGCCATTACTGCAACTATCTTTGTATCCTCACTCACCATTTCGCCTTCCAGCAAAACCTTATCAAACCTCTCTAGAAATTGTTTGTCTGACTCCTCGTCTCCTTGTCTAATGTCTGCCAACCGGTGCCTGTGGGTCAAGTAAGATCCAGCGGTTGAAAAGTGAGACAAAAACTCCTTGCTCAACTGGGTAAAAGAGTTAATGGATCCGGGAGCCAGTGCCGAAAACCATCTGTGTGGGCCATCTCCAAGGGTGAGTGGGAAATTTCGACATTGCGTGGCATCCGTTGCCCCTACCGAGATCATGAAGACCGAATACTTTGTTATATGGATACGAGGGTCTGAAGTTCCTTCGTACAGGTTGATGGCCGGAAATTGTATTTTCTTCTGGATTGGTGCATTGAGAATTGACGAGGATAACGGTGAGGACGGGAGAGAAGTTGATCTGACACCTCCCTGGGATTCTAGCTGTTTTTGTAATTCTTCAATTGCTTTTTTCATCTCCTGCAGTTCGCTTGGGGGAGTTCTCCCGATGGAAGGCTGTTCATCGTGATTGGGGTCAGTGACCTCTTCACGATGTAGTCCCTTGCCAACGGGATGTTTCTCCTGAGTCGTCTTCCTAGCAACATTGCTAGCTCCATTTGGCCCTAGTCGGCCAAAAGCTGACCTCCTGATTCGGTCATGCACCGATGGGCGAGCAGGATGGCGTGATCGCTCCTCGTTCCTTCGGGATGGCTCCCTTCTATTTTCATTCCTTGTTCCTAGTCTTTCCAAAGCACTTGTTCGAGAAGTACTTTTGCTTGACTCATCTGCTCGACTTGGTGATGATTCCCCTCGACTTCCCAGACGCTCGCTCAATGGAGTTTTTCCTTTATTTCTACGGACTTCCTCGCTGTCAGCCTCGTCCCGACGTACATCTTCTCTCATTTTACTTCTTTGCTCGCCTGCTCGACCCTGCTCGCCTGCTCGATTGGTCATCACAGGTGCTCTTGACGGTCCTGCTGCTTGTCGATTCTGTAACGATTGAAGGACAGCAATCATTTTTGCTAGTTCCTCCGGGTTTTGAGCAAGAGCTTCAACTTCCGGTGGAATCGTGTCAATAGTGACTTGTATATTCCTCTGCGAAGTTGCTCTCACCGTTCGTGCATGTCCCTCGGTGGACGAAACCCTAGTCCTCGGTTTACGACTCGGAGATATACTCGAATGTCGTTCGTCTTGTGATCTGACCATCTTGGCTATCAAAATATGGGTAAATAAGCAAATGGATGAAGTAATCTTGTTCTTGCAAACATCTTTTCCAAGGGTTACTAGCCTTGTGTGTGATTATGAAGGTTTGAAAACCCTAGTTCATGCACACATGCATTAAAACCCTCAAAGTGTTGAACATCTTTGTCTTAAGAACGTGCACTCTTGTTTTCCGGCAGCTTCTTCCAGGATTCCGGCGAGATTATGCAGATTCCGGTGGAAATCTTCAAACTTTCTTCGAATTTTTATAAATCGAAGGTTCGGACCCTTCTTCTAGCGCCAATTGTTGATGACCTTTTCTAACTAAGAAGATTAATGGCTGTTTTTCATCTAATGAAGATCATCAAACAAGGATCAAGACCATGGAATCAAGCTAAGTAATGCTTAAGAAATAATTTGGCAAGAGTTTTGCTTATTTATTGAATTGTTCTCCCCTTTTCATGCATATGAAGGGAGTATTTATAGACATACAAAGAGGACATGTGTCACCATCTTGGTGGCTTAACCATTGGATCTTTGCCAAGTGTTAGGACACTTGTACAACATCTACACTATTGCTCATTGGATGGGTGCCAAGTGTTGAGACACTTGGACCATATCTAAGCTAGTGACTTTTGGAGTTCCCCATGTTGTACTTGGTCTTTGGCAATACTGAGATGCTTTCGATGGTGATCGGTTGCTTGTTTGTACGTCTTTGTTAGATGTCATGGTCCTTTGCGTTCTGAGCTGTTCGCTCCTCGCTTGGGATTGTTTTACAATGCTGCTCGCCTCATTACGAAGTTGTTCGCCTGAGTTGATCTTGGTTTGAGCCACTTGCACAGCTGTTCTTTGCAAGGCTCTTCGCCACAATATCTTGCTTACCATGTCAGAGCTATTTTGCAAAGCTGCTCGCCTCACAAGGCTGTCAGCTCTTTGCTAAGATGCTCGCCCTTCAAAACCGCTTGCTCCACAAGGCTGTTAGCTTCTTTCATTAGTCATCCTGTTATCAAGTTTAATGATAATCTTTCGTTGATTAAATGCGAAGTTGTTCGCCCATCAACAATATATTTATACTCAATTAGTATGCATACATGTTTGTTATCGAATATCTCCATGATAAAGAAATTTCATGAATGATATTTATGAGTACAAATCAATGTTATAAAATATTTTCACAAAGCATCGAAAAATATGTGACTCATGGTCTCAAAATCTAATCCACACTAACATTATTGAAAAATAAATTTGTTATTGTATAGACCGGAGAAGTCATTTTTGGAGGAGAAACTATGCGTTTTTGGGATCTGCGTGCGCTTGCGAAATTAATTTCCATTTGCTTATAAAATATTGGACTCAAAAGGAATTGAGAACCATACCGTTGGGTTCATAATCTGACTACAAGGACGAATAATCGTCTGATTAGGTCAATGCCCTAATATTTTTAATCAACATATGAGGCCCCATTTTATGTGAAAATATCTTTTCTTTATTTAATACCCAAGGAAATGTGGTAGATTCTGAAAGGACGTTTTAGAATATGTACTTTCAGAATTGATAATATAGTGGAATGAAACCCACTTACCTAACTATAAAGAGGGTCATAAATTTCCATAAGGATATGTTGCGCCTTAAAACACACTTTACTTTCTGTGAAAAGAAAATCACAGAAGATGATACAATATAAAGAAAAACATTCTCCACTATCCCCACTAATGTTTGGCTCCCTGAGACAAAGAAAATCCTCAAGATTAATTTTGATTAATGAAACAGTGGGAAGAACCCAAAAGAAAATGAGACATATTAATCCATATAAACATGGGAATAGTGCACCACGTAGGATAGTGGTGGTTCTTCCACTGTAAGACATTAAAGAGGTATTGGTACTCCTAGTTGTCATGAGGATACCGTATCAAATTGTGATGCAAGCATAAAGTAACAACCAACTATATGAGTATGGAGAATCTAAAGAACAAGATGTTCATTAATGAGGAATATCCCTAAAATTTTACCTCATAATTGCTTATTACAATGGCAACAAGGACATTGTGTTGATTGATTTAATGTTGTTCAAGCATAATGCCTCGATTTATTTGGCTATATGTTTTGGTCTTAAAGTTAATTAGATCAACACTGGTTTTTTAGTTAGATTTTTTGTACAGGGTCTTACTTATATTGATGTTGGTTCATTAATAAAATTTTAATTTTATTCAAAGTACTGAATGGTTTGGATTTATTATACACGTACATTAGTATACATGGTTCGAAAATAATAATATCACGATGTAAAGTGATAAAATATTGAATGAAAGTAAATCATTCAAGTCAAATTGAAACTCAGCAGAATATGAGATTTCTTAAAAAGGGCGAAGAACTGCCGAATTCTTGATGTCTAACAATACACTTATTAAAATCAAAGAAGTTTTATATACATCAAGAGCTAATCGAACCTTGTTAAGTTTTAAAATATACATGTGCCAACATTATTATTTATACACACACAGTGGAAATTAAATTTTATATTTATCTAATAAATGTGAAAGAAAACACATTTTAGATAAACTAAGAAACCAATCTAGTGGAATGCAACTCACTATTGTTTTTTAATCATATGTTGTCACCAATGATGAACTATGTGACACTGATTTATACAGGCTTTGACATGATGATCCATATTTTGAAGGACTGATATGGACATCCTTCTTCTTTTGTGAGTGAAATTTAATATGAGATGAAAATTCGATACGATGCATGATATCGGTCATGTTGCTATTTTGTCGCAATATTTATTTTCTAAAGTACCAAATACACTATCTACATCTCACTTTGCCTTACAAATATCAAAAGCGCATCACTCATTTTGCAAAGTCAGATCTTTAGCAAAAGTAACATTGAGACCTCTTTATGTTAAAGATACAAAACTAAATAGGGCTTTTCTACAGTCAGGAAGGCTTTCGCCCTTCCTAACGTCAATAAACCAATAAGAACTTGCCACATCATTTAATTTCGCCATTTGCGATCTAGCTTCGCCAGAAATAAAAATATATTTTTTTAATAGAAAAAATTATAAAATTACAAAAATATCCTTACAGTGTTTTTATTATAAAAATAATTATTTAAATATTTTTCCTTTTTTATAATAATTAAAAAAATAAAATTAGAGTTTATAAAACTCATTCACGGCTGTCGTCGTCCCCTTTCCCCATCTGCCATCCGCGGTCGCCGTCCGTCGCCCCCATCTTCCATCCGCGGTCGCCGTCCGCCGTCTACCGTCCCCCTTCGTCGTCGGCCTTCATAATCAAGCAAGTAAGCCCTAACTTTCAAACACCCCCTAATTGATTCAAACCAATATTGGGTATTCTTAGCTACCACATTTCACGAGGCTACTGCTTAGCTAGATCTAGAAAATACAACCGTGAAGCCTGTAATTATTTTTTTCCCCGCCTATTTATTATGACTAGTCAGAGCAGATTATGCTGAGTTATGAGGTCAGAATTAAAGCATAAAATGGTGCAGAAATGATAAACAACTTAAGCTTCTGCTAACCCAAAACACGAGTATGGAAACTAGTTAGCTTGAAGGGTATACAAGGGTATTAGTAATGAGAATCGTTTTAATTATGAGCAACTAGTTGAGAAAAAAGTAGTTTGGTGCTTATCTTAATATTGAGCTGCAACCTGAATCCCACTCAACAATTTGTTCTTGGCGTAGTATTTTGTGTTTTTGAAGCCTTTTAATTGATATCAGGCCATCTTTGTCAAAGCTTGACATTTCTGTCTTGAATAGGGTGTTGATATTCAGCTTGGACTTGCTATTGACAGTACTAAGGCAACACTAGCTGTAAAAAGAAGACTTGCCTGTGAGATGGTAAAATACTGGCAGTAGGTAACTACTTTTTCATCTATAGTTGGACTAACGAAAAATGTATTAAAATGAAATCAACAACTTTAGAAAAATGCTCTTTATTATTCTCCATTGTCCTCTGAAGTTAACATTCGATGGATGCCTGCATAACAAATATGATTATCTTTACCTTTCAAGCAGAGTGTTTATCACTTGATGAGATGAGCATTTCAAACAAAATAGTACTTATGCATGAATTGTTGTCTCTATCACTCTGCAGACCCAAGATAACATCATGAACCTTCCACTAGCAAATGGTTGGGGAGAAAAGAATAGACTATTCGTAAAGTGGAAATACGTTGAAGCAAAGGTATTTTCATGTCATCTTTTTGTATAACAAAATATTTATGTCCCTTTTCTTCTCTCTGAACCTCAAGCCTCAATCTTAAGCATTTGATTGGTAATTTATGTTAGATTTTGATATTCTCGTAGGCTGCAGCATACTACTACCATGGTCTAATTCTTGATTAGGGGAATACGGAGAAGTCTCATGGAATGGCTATAACAGCTTTGCAAGCAGCTGACGAGTACCTCAAAGAGAGTAAGAAGGCGTGCGAAGCTTTTCATGTCTCTGTTCCCCTGTCTAGGTATTTATTATACACAGTAATACACAGAATAATGAGACATTTTGAGAAATCAGAATCAAGGATAAATTGTATTTACAACTATTGAAATGGCCTCTAAATTCCCCACATCACATTTTTTCAATAATTTAGTATTTGGCTGAGGAATTCTCTTTTTCCTTCTCATCTATAAAGACTTTTTTTTTGTAATGCAGGAATCCTCCTCTTTGGGGAACCATGAAGAATTTGACTAAAAAGATTCCAAAGGATACTGCTAGCAAAGGATGAGCTTGTAAACTCTTTAACGAGTAATTTATTAGTTAGTAATGTAATGACAAAATGCATTTCTGCAAAGTTTTCAATTTTATTTTGAGTGATTATGAGTGATATTATTTTTTGAATTTTGTATTATTTTCTTGCATTGAACCTTGAAATTTACAAAGAATTAAAAAAAATGGAAAAAGTCCATGCCCATGAATTTAGGAGCTTATAAATGTATTTGGATGGAAGAATCCAAAAAAGTTTTTGAAATTCATACATAGTATTAGTAATTGTTGGATTTGATTCAATTCTCTGATATTATTAATTTCGCATTTGCTGCCCACAACTTTAACAAGATAAATATAACAATTTAGTGAACTATTTTCTGACAATCTGTGTGAGTTTTAATAAAATCATGTTATGAAATACAGTAAGATTTTGGCCGCTCAAGATCAAATAAATAATGTCTTGCAGAAAGATTCTGGCCGCTCTACTGCAGAGTTACAAATGCATACTGTTAGGATAAATATTGTATAGTTTTGATGAGTTAAAACAAACCAGAAGATGTAATAGGACCATCTGGACCTGTTAGCCAGATGATGATCTAGATTAGGACTTAGTCTAGGGGGAACTGCCAGACCAGAAGACTTCACCAGAAGACCCCACCAGAGGACTCCACCAGAAGACTTCACCAGATGTGATCTGACCAGAGGCAGAGGACTTTACCCAGACCAGACGAGTCCGGACCAGACGAGTCTGGTGGAACAAAAGATGCTCAGTTTGATCCCCTGTTTCTACTGAGTATTCTGGTTGTTAACCAGATCTGGACCAGAAGACACCGAGGTTGCCTGGTGTCTGGTCTTGCCTTCTCTAAAGAGAATCAGAGTTAGGCAGAGGAAGCATTTGACCGTTGGTGATTAAAATCAAGTCAAACAAGATCGGATTGGAAAGTTATTGAAGTTAATCAATCCAAGGATCTCACCAACCCAATCAATCAATTAGGGAATTGATTGTTTGAAGCTTCCTTAAATAGAGGATCTGATTGGATTAGCTCTCCAACGGCTAACCCTAATCTCCTCTATAAATACAAGAGTGCAGTCACAAGAAAAAGCTTTAGAGATCATACGCGCACAAGTCACATTCCAAGCTTTTGATAATCACTCTTAGCACTCTTATTGTTCACATTACATATCTACTCTTAAGGAGTTATTGGACTTTAACCTGTTCATCGCTAAGATAAGGTTGAAGGTTGATTACTTTAGATCGTGGTTAGATCTAAAGGAGTTGTAAGAAGAAACTAGTACTTCGAAAATTCCAGTACGTAAGTAAGTAAGTTGGTTGGTTGATAGCGAGTCCCCTTGGATAAAAGGGAGAGTGGACGTAGGATATTCAGATCCGAACCACTATATATCCGGTGTTATTTATTGCTTTCATTTATTTAATCTCTTACTTGTTTTGTGCTCTTATAATAAGAAGTTTGTTAAGACATAACTTTAAAGCTTCCGCAATCAATCTATCTAGTGGGACCACCAAGTGGTATCAGAGCAGTGTGTCCAACGACCACTGCTTTGTAAAGCTTTTGGTGGTCACCGGGCAGATCCATTGCTCTTAATTGTTTTTGTTCAAATTCTTGTTAAATCCTTTATTTTAGTAAATATATCTTCGAAATCTTCTTATAATAGTCGCAAACTGCCAGAATTCTCATTCGAGGATTATAGCCACTGGAGCTTCATGATGAGTAATCATCTTGGAGCTATCCACCACCGCATGTTAGATGTGGTAGAAAGTGGCCCAATTCAATTTTACTGGACTCCTATTGATAGTGGCAGGTCAGAGTCCAGAGAAGAAACGAGTGAAACTGTCCAGAAAGCTGCTGAGGACAGAGTTCCCAGACAAAAGATTCCCAAGAAGAGAGATGAGTTAGACAATGATGAAAGAAAGCTCTACAACTTGGACCAGGTAGCAAGAACTGAGATCATCAACACACTTACTAAAGAAGTGATTGAAAAAGTCAGAACGTGTGCCACTGCCAAGGAGATGTGGGACAAACTTGCACTACTCTGTGAGGGAACAGAGAAGATTAAAGACAACAAGCTCCAAGCTGTTCAACACTCGTTTGACACTTTCAAGATGAAACCAGACGAGACCATTGAGCAGGTGGATATGCGTCTCACAAACCTCCTGAACAAGGCTAGTGCCTTAGGTAAGACCTATTCAGAGAAAGAAATAAATAGTAAAATATTGCGTTCACTAACCAGCAGGTGGAGAATCAAAGTAACTGTGATCAAGGATAGCAAGGATCTCAACACTCTGGATCATCATCTTCTGCTATCTGATCTTAAAGCCTATGAATATGATCTTCAAGAGGAGGATCAAACAGAATAGGTTTCCTCTTCTGGTCAGAAGGGAGTTGCCTTCTCCTCTACCATCAAGACAGATGACAAACCAAAGGAGTCTCCTGCAGATGATCTGAGTCTCAAGGAACAGGTAGCACTCCTAACTCGTAAATTGGATAAAATGAGCTCAAAATATGGCAGGTACAAAAAGCACTGGAAGGAATCTACCAGAGACAGGAAGAGTTCCTTCAAAGCTGCAGAAAAGGAGAGAAAATCTGGAGACTCAAGGGAGACCAGATTCAGAACTCCAGAGAGGAGAAGAGATGGTAGTTCTGGCAGACCAGACTACCAGAGGAGAGAAAGTAGTCCAGCCAGAGCAGAGTTCAACCAGAGAAGGAGGGATCCAAGCCCCAGTCCCAGAGGAGATAACACCTGTTACACCTGCAACAAGCCTGGTCACTACAGCTATGATTGTCCTCAATTTACTCCTAGAGAAAGAGAAGAGAAAAGGATCAAGAGAGATAGAAGATATGCTGACAAGAGAGTACTACTGGCAGAAACAGAGGAGGAAGATACAAGTTCTAGTTTCTCTTCTTCTTCTGATTTCGGGTCTGATGATGATGTATGTCTGATGGCAGATATCAATGAGGTACAAGAAACTACCTTAGTCTTATCAAATTCCAAATATACTGAATCCTCTAATTCATCTGGTAACTCCAGAGAGTCTGATATGCAGCAAATGCTATCAGATCTCCAAAATTGTGTTCAATTATGTCAAAAACTTGAGAAAGAGAATGGTAGGCTCAGAACTGAAGTTCAATCCTTATCTCATGAACAAAAATCCACCAGCGAACTCATGAAAGATCATTCCAAAGAAGTTTCTGAACTTCAGGATAAGATCACAGAAAGAGATACTCTGGTAGATCAACTCATGAAGGAAAAGAACTCTCATGTAGAAGAGTTAAATGAGCTTAGAGCCAAATACCAGACTCTTATCAAGGGAAAACAAGTTGAGCAAAATATTGAGATACCTATGCCCAGAGAAGATTCCATGAAACCAGATGTTATATCTATTATTTCAGGATCTTCTCAACGCATAAGTGATAAGAGTGGTTTAGGATATCCTGGAATTATTAAAAGATCTCATAAATATTTCTTTACCAAAGACAAGTCTATAAGATCTGGTGAATTTGTGGAACTCCGGAATGAAGAGGATCCTTCTGATCGCATGGTGGTTCACAGACCTGGTTGGAAATGGGACCCCCCTGCTGATAATTCAAAATATAATCCAAAAGAGGTGAATGTTCTGGAAGAAAAAATTCTAGAGCATACAAGTCAGAAAAGAGAACCTATGAAGATTGATGGTTCTGTTCAGATGTCTAACCTGATTAGAGAACCTCAGAGGAATCCTAAAAGAGTGGAACCTAAGCAGATTAGGGGACCTAAAAAAGAAGACTCTAAGAGGAAACCTAATCAGAATAGGGGATATCAGAGGAGATATACTGAACCAGGGAACCTCAATCAGAATCAGGGATCTCAAAGGTGGAATGCTCCAAGAAGATTCCAGAACAGGAAACCTCAGAAGGAATCCTATCATCAGAATAGATCCAATTTTTAGAACCAGATGAGGTCTTCCAGACCCATCTATAGAAAACCAACTGATCTGGGTAGTTATGACACCAGAGATGGTTCTCCTAGGATGTACCCTTACAACCAGACCTTTAAGACCATGTCTTTGAGGCAGGCCATTCCAAAGGCCAGATTTGAGAAAAGATACACCAGACCTGTTTATAGGAAATGTGTCCTTATCAGACCAGTAGCTCAATATGTCATTGTAAGAGGACATGTTCTGGTAGATAGATTTGGAAGGAAGATAAGATCTCCTTATCCAGCAAGGGATGATCTTTATCTTTGGATTCCTACAAAACCTGCAACTAACCAATCAGGACCCAGCACTAGTAGGGGACCTAATTGATTTCTCTGCAGGTAGATAAGAGCCCATTGGAGAAAGGACTTTCAAGCAACCATGTCTGGTAAATTGATAGTGGATGTTCCAAGCACATGACCTTCCAGAAAGATAATCTCCAGGATTACAAAGCAATGGATAGGCCAAGAGCGATGTTTGGTGACAACAACTATGGAGTCACCAGAGGAGTTGGAAAGTTGACCTTCAATGGAGTATCTGTAGATGAAGTCTATTATGTTGAAGGACTCAAGCATAATCTGCTTTCAGTATCCCAATTCTGTGACAGGGGATACTCAGTGAAGTTCTCTAGTAATTCATGCACTGTCTTTTCTTCTGATTATAATGATATCTTGCTAATAGGCTTGAGGAAGGGTAATATTTATCTTGCAGATTTTAACAGTTGCCCAAGAAATGCTTGCCTGGTTGCAAAAGGATCTGCAGAGAATAGCTGGATTTGGCACAAGAGATTGTGTCATCTGAACTTCAAAACACTGAACAAGATTGCCAGAAAAGGTCTAATTCGAGGTCTTCCTAATGAAGTGTTTAAGAAGGATCAGGTTTGTGGTTCATGCCAGAAGGGTAAACAACCCAAGACTTCCTTTAAGGATGTCCAGAGCACAACCACAACCAGAGTACTTCAACTACTTCACATGGACCTGTTTGGACCTGTTTCTCCTCTTAGTTTCAGTGGAAGGAAGTACACCTTGGTGATAGTAGATGAATTTTCAAGATACACTTGGGTAGTGTTCTTGTTTAAGAAAAATGAAACTATCACTAAGCTACCAGAATTCTTCAAGCAGATTCAGAATGAGCAGAACCAGAGCATAGTCAGAATCAGAAGTGATAAAGGGACAGAGTTTTTGAATTCACACATTGCAGATTATTGCAAGGACCATGGGATTTTTCATGAGACATCTACTGCCAGAACACCCCCAACAAAATGGAGTAGCAGAAAGGAGGAATAGGACTCTCAAGGAAGCTGCAAGAACACTTATGGCAGAGTACAACACACCGCAAAGATTTTGGGCAGAAGCAATCAACACAGCTTGTTATACCCAGAACAGATGCCTAATTGCCCAGAGACATAGCAAGACTCCATATGAGGTATGGAAAGGTATAACCCCATCTGTTTCCTATTTTCATGTTTTTGGATGTAAGTGTTTCATCCATGACAATGGAAAATCTAAATTAAGAACTTTTGATGCCAAAGTAGCTGATGGAATATTTTTGGGATATTCCAGCACCAGTAAGGCTTTTAGAGTTTTTAATAAGAATTCATTTTGTGTGGAAGAAACAGCTCATGTTGTTTTTTATGAATCTGCTTTTGAGTGCAAAGTGGATTCTAAGTCTTCTGATGAGACACAGAATCAGATTATTCCCAGAGTAATCAAGGTCACTCCACCTATTCTTGATTCAGACTCAGATTCAGATTCAGATGGTGACCCATCTTCTGGTTCTCTGAAGAAGAAGTCTTCACAAGGTGCAGAACCAGAGGAGGTTGGAACTCCTGTAGGGGGAAGCTCTTCTGCAGGTGGTGATATTCACCAAGGTACTGCAGAGGATTATCAATCAGGCAAGACCACGGGGAGGAGGACCCTGGTTGATCACCCCAATGACCTAATTATTGGAGATCCAACTAAGGGTGTCCAGACTAGGAGAACTCTTAACTTAGCTGCCTTATTCAGTTGCTATGTGTCCTTAATTGAGCCCAAGAACATCAGGGAAGCACTGAAAGATTCAAATTGGATTGTTGCCATGCAAGAGGAGTTGAATCAATTCACCAGACAGGATGTTTGGGAGCTGGTAGACAGACCAAGACATCAAAAGGTGATAGGCACTAAGTGGGTTTTCAAGAATAAGAAAGATGAGAATGATGTCATTACTAGGAACAAGGCAAGACTAGTGGCTCAGGGCTATTCTCAGTCTGAAGGTATAGACTATGATGAGATTTTTGCTCCTGTTGCCAGACTAGAAGCCATTAGATTGTTCTTAGCATATGCTGCTCACATGAAGTTCAAAGTATACCAGATGGATGTGAAATCTACCTTTCCTAATGGGATTCTCATTGAGGAAGTGTATGTGGAACAACCTCCAGGTTTTGAACAAGGTGACAAAGTGTTTAAGCTTAAGAAAGCTCTTTATGGGCTGAAGCAGGCACCTAGAGCATGGTATGACACTCTATCTCAGTTTCTTCTGGACAATGGTTTTACTAAGGGTAAGATTGATAGGACCTTGTTTAGGAAAGAAGAAGGAAAGGACATCCTTCTGGTCCAAATATATGTTGATTACATTATATTTGGATCCCCTAACAAGAAGTTATGTGAGAAGTTTGGTGATCTCATGCAGAGCCAGTTTGAGATGTCTATGATGGGTGAAATGAATTATTTCTTAGGTTTGCAGGTAAAGCAATCAGAGAAGGGAATTTTCATAAATCAGGCAAAGTACATCAAAAACATGTTAGAGAAATTTGGAGTAGGATCTAGCAAAGCAGCCAAGATCCCTATGATGACAACATTCAACATGGATCCAGATGAGTCTGGAGATAGTGTGGACCAGACTCAGTACAGAGCACTTATTGGTTCTCTTCTGTACCTGACTGCGAGCAGACCAGATATAACCTTTGTTGTAGGAGTGTGTGCCAAATTTCAAGCTAATCCTAAGAAAAGTCACTTGGAGGCAGCTAGAAATATATTGAAATATCTCAAGGGAACAGTGAATTTAGGATTATGGTATCCTGCAGATGACAACTTAGAGTTGAGTGGTTATTCGGATTCAAATTATGGTGGGTGCAGAATAGATAGGAAGTCGACAAGTGGAACATGCCAATTCTTAGGGAATAAATTGGTATCTTGGTTTTCTAAGAAGCAGACTTCAGTTGCTACATCAACAACAGAAGCAGAGTACATGGCTGCAGGGAGCTGTTGCTCACAACTACTCTGGATTAGTCAACAGCTTAGGGACTACCAGATTAGGGCTAAGGATATTCCAATATTTTGTGACAGCAACAGTGCAATTGCAATCACCCAGAATCCAGTTCTTCATACTAGATGCAAACATGTTGATATAAGATACCACTTTATCAGAGACCATGTTGAGAAGGGAGATATAAGGATGGAAAAGATTGCAACAGAGAAGCAGAGAGCAGATATTCTGACTAAGCCATTGGCTGAGACCAGATTCAGAGAGTTAGCCTTTGAGTTAGGATTATTGGATCCAGAGACAGATTTGTTTTAGGGGGAACATCAGAGAAGTATCCTTTATTTATAACTTATTCCTTAATCTTTGTTCTTTAAAACTAACGTACCTGCTGTTGGGAAAATGTATAAGACTTAGTTTTGATTAGATGCCAAAATGTTCCTCCTAAGTTGTTTGTAAGTAAATTATTCAGTAGAGTTAGAGTTTAAATTAAACAGTTCGAAGTATTAAGAACTGAATGCAGTTAGTAAAAACTAGAGTGTATTTTTTAGTATGAAGTCTGTTGAAGATGAAGTCCACTGAAAGTGAAGTCCGCTGAAGACTAAGTGATCTGAGAAAGAAGTCGAAGTCTTGAATGTTTTCTAAGTGCATTCTCACTGAGACTAAATTTATCAGGAGAGGACGAAGGTCCACTGATGGTAACTAACAATGCACATTCAATGCTAAACAAATTAAAAGCTGTTAGTTAATCTGGTTGGAACAAGGCAAAATGAATTTCAGTGAAGCTTACAATAAATGAAGGAATAAGAAGGTTCTCTCAGAGGAGTTCCACCTTAAAGCAAGACAAGAATCTGGGCACGCAGACTTAAGGTCCAATGAGAAGATGGCACGTCAGTGTACTTTACTGACAGCCAACCTGCTCCAGCCTGACAAGTACCAAAAGTCTTCACCTAGAAATCTACAGAAAGCTGGTGAACAAGCATGGTCTTTCAGCCGTTTCTTGACAAGACTTAAAGCTTCAAATAGAGCAGTTTGAACCAATCGGATACAAGAAGACTTACTTGAGAAGATTCAAATCCAACGGGAAGATTTTCAAAGAAGCCTATAAAAACAGAAGGACGTGCATTGTTACAAGCACGGGAAACTCACAAGATCAAAGCTATCTCTACATTCATAACCATCTAGAAGCACTCGAAATTATCATTGTTTCCCAAGTGTTTCACAGTTGTAGAGAGCCTAACAAACCTTCTGTAACCAAGCTTAAAAGTTATATCCAAATCTTAGAAAGAGATAATCCAATCCTAAGCATTGAGCTAAACTTGTAAGGATTATCTCAAAATAGTTGGAACCAAAACCCTACTCAAAACCCTACTCAGTGTTTAGGTTGAGAGCTAGTGTTAAGTGGTGTTAGTAAGCTGATTGTTGTATCAGTCTGAAAGCTGGTTTGTTTTGGGAACTAGGACCTGGAATTTCCTAGTGATCAATCATCCTAAGAGAGGAAAAGTTGATCAGTGCACCTTGGCACTATAACACAAGGAATTCCAAGTGAAAGGAATTCTCCTGTTTGATCAGGCCAGTGGACGTAGGAGATTTATCTCTGAACCACTTTACATCTTGTGTACTTACATTCTGCTATTTCATAAGTGTTTGTTAATCTCAAGTTTATCAAAGTAAAACGAGTTTTCTAAAGGGCTCACTAATCCGCGTCTGAAAGCTAATTAGATAGTAGTTCAACTGAAAGTCTTGAGCTTTCAGTGGAGGTATTATCTCAGTAAGCTTTCACAAGTAACTCTCAGCAGACCTCAAGTCCACTGACGAGCTACGGTCTTAAGTAACCTGATAAGTTTTTATAAGAAGTTTTAATTTGTAATCACAGGTGTATTCTCCCCCTCATACACCTGTTTACTCATTTCGGGACCAACAATTGGTATCAGAGTAGTGGTTCAAAAGACCATTGTTCTAAGTATACCCTGTGCTTAAAGGTATTTTATTAAGGTCACCTGAACTGATCTATTGATAAACTTGTTTTTATACTATGGCTGACAATACAGCTAGGGTTGCACCACCAGCAGAGAACAACATGGGAGTTAATCCCTTGAACCATATGTCTCATCACAAGCTTCCACAATTCTCAGTGGAAAACTATGATTTCTGGAAGATCAGAATGAGAGCTCATCTTGCCTGTGTGCATGATGAAATGTTAAGGGTTATTACTAAAGGTCCATTTGTTTTTATGACACCTAACCCTAGAACTACAGCTGAAACTATTGCAGATCCTAGAGAAGAATGGCCCAAAGATGAAGATAATTTCACTGCAGATGAGAGGAGGAGAAACAACCTCAACTTCATTGCCATGAACATTCTCTACACCACTATTCCAGATTCTGTAATGGGAAGAGTAATCCACTGCAAGACTGCAAAGGAACTATGGGACACTCTTGCTCTCATGTGTGAAGGAACTGACAAGATAAAGGAGAACAAGCTTTCAGTAGCTGTTCAAAAGTATGAGCAGTTCACCATGGAGGCCACTGAGACAATTGACCAGCTTGATGGGAGGTTCACTGACATCATGAATGAGATAAATTCTCTGGGAAAGGTCTACACCAAAAGAGAAGTTGCCTTAAAGATCCTGAGAGGTCTAACCTCAAGATGGGATGTGTACTCTGTGATGATGCAGAATACCAAGGATCTATCCAGCATGTCTATGCAACAGGTATTCTCTAAACTTAAGGCTTATGAGTTTGATCTGAACAGGAAAAGGGCTCCTGATGAGACCTCAGCTGAGAAGGGAGTTGCCTTCAAAGCTAAGGAGTCTGAGCCAAAATCCCCAAAGCCTCAGAAGAGTACAAAGGCAAGTAAGTCTCAAAGCAAGGCTGAGATGCACGAGGAACTCAGCCTGATGGCTAGAAGGTTTGAACAACTTAACAGCCGCTTTGGCAAATATAAGAGATTTTACAGGGATAACAGGGAAGGTAGAAGTTATCCACAAAAGACTATCAGAGAAGGAGAGAAAAGCTCATCTGAGCTGGAAAAGAAGAAGGAATACAAGAATTACACCAAGGCTGAAGGATCATCATCAAAGACCAGAGAGTCCACTGAGGAAAAGAATGATGATGCTAATAGGTGTTTTCAGTGCAAGAAGATTGGGCACTTTCAATATGATTGTCCTCAACTGAGCACAAAAGAAAGAAGAGAAAGGCAAGTCAAAAGAGATAGAAGATATGGAGAAAGGAAAGCCATGATGGCTGGGGATGTTGATGAAAACCTGGAGTCACCTGATGAACTGTTCTCTGACAGCAGTGAAGATGACATGTGCCTCATGGCAAGAGAAGAACCAGAGGTACAATCTAAACCATCCATTTCTCTAGAACACACACCTGAGCTAAGCTCAGAGTCAACTGAGGAACTCAATCTTCAGTCCGCTTTGGAACAATTGATGATTGATTTCTCAAGGTTGCAAGAAGCAAGTCTCTGTCTTCAAGATGAGAACAAACAACTCTTGAGTGAAAACTCCAAGTTAATTGAGTCTGGGAATCAAGCAGATCTGAACTCAGCCAAATCTACCATTGAACTGACAAAGGAGGTGGAAACCCTCAGGAGTCAAGGAAATGGTAGAGATCAACTGATAAAAGATCTCAATGAATCTAAGACAAAGTTAACTGAAGAGAACTTAAAATTGGTAAGCCAAATAAAGGATTCTCTCCTGAAAATTGATTGTTGGTCCCGGTACAAGACTGAGGAATACGTGTATGGGGGGGGGGGGAATACACGTATACCGATTTTTTTATACTTAAACTGACTGAGTCCCCTTCACTCAGAGTGGTAAAGAACTAGGAGCTGATAATACACCCACTGACTACACTTGGTGCGGGTCAGTTGGCTAACTATCAGTTCAAGTTCAGTGCGGAAATGTTTGAGCCCTGATAGTTTAAAGTCCTGTTTAGTTTGCTTTCTGAAAACTTGTTTTACTCAAAACTTAGAAGTGTTTAGTAAGGCAGTGTTCTTTTGAAGATCAGGTTGATTGATTCAGACCTGATAAGCTTGAATGCAATGAATGAATAAGTAATATGGCAGGTATGCACAATATCAAAGCAGTAAGAACACAAGGAATTTAACGTGGTTCAGAGTCTCAAGCTCCTACGTCCACGGCCTGACTTAACAGGAAATCCACTCAAGGGATTCTTGTTTTTAACGTGCCAAGGTGCACCAAGACCAGTTACCTCACTGATCTATACAAACTCCTCTTACTATCACACTAACCGACTTACTCCCAACAAGCCTAACTTAGGGTTTTGGTTTCAGTTTGGATTCCAACTAAGTTGAGATTATCCTTACAAGGCAAAGCTGTGCTAAGGATTGGATAATCTCTCTAAGCTTAAGATAATTCTAATTAGCTCTTGGAATACAGAATAGCTCTCAGTTGCTAAGAAACACTTGGGAAATTTAGAAGGTTTCGAGTGTTTCTCTTAAAGGCAGAATGCTTTGATTGCTTGAGAGCTTTGAGTAATTTCTGGCTTGGAAATTTCCCGTAACCTTGAATGGGTTCAAGGCCTTCTGTATTTATAGGTGGTTTTGAAAAACTATCCGTTGGAGAGATAGCCTTCTAGCCATCTATGTAGAGTGGCTTCAAACGGACATATCTCTATGCAGCAGCCGCCTTTGCATGGATTTGGTATTTGCATTTAATGCACATTAAATGCTTGCCCGTTGAATATGCAGTCTGAATTCAGTCTCTGTGTCAGGTTCCGTACGTGCGTGTCCTCCTCGGATTGGTCCACGTCATCAGGTTGGTGAGAATGTCAGAACTTATTCCAGAGCTTCAGGCTTGTCTTATTAAGTTCATTTTGTCTTGAGCTCACCGGTCTTGTCCTGACGCTGAAATTCCTTTTGCATTGCTTGGCTCTACTCCAAGTCTTCCCATTTACTCAGTGACAACCTGTTCCCTTCAGGACTGAGTTAGTAATGACCTCAGGGTCATACTCTTCATCACTGACACTTACTCAGCCAGCTTAGAAGACTGCCATAAGTTCAGGATGGTGCTCTTCGTCTTCAGGCTCTGAGTCTTGATTGTCTCCAGTGAGTTCTCCTCTTACTGAGTACCTGTGAAGTGTAAAATGACTAAGTACTAACCCTAACCAAGACTAGCCTGACAAAGACAGATTAAGGCAGTCATCTTTTCAGGGGCTTTTGGGATCTAAATCAAAACTGACAATGTCCCAACATTGATGTCTTACAAAAATCTGAAGAGACCTTGTTAAAAAGGATTGATGCTCTAAACAAACCCTCTCTTGCCATAGAGGAGATCCAAAATTTTCAAACCAATCCTAATAACAAGTGTGGGATAGGCTTTATTCCAAAACCTTCAGAAGGTCCTCTGAGTGTTACTTCTTCAAGTGGCACAAAGAGAGTTTTTGTCAAGTCTGTGACTTTTCAAACACAGACTGTGGATAAAGGAAAAAGACCAGCTGAGATCACTCAAAAGAAAAGTCAATCTAAGCCAAAACCAAATGGAAAGGCTCAGGTGACTTATCAGACTAGATCTCAGCAGAGGTACTATCAGCCGAGGTCTTCACAGATGAAGCAACCTCAGCTGAGAGCACCCAGGCATGAGAAGTCCTCAAGGAATGACTCATATGGAAGACCTAGTCCTTTTGTGCCTAAAGGAAAAGGTCCTTCATACCTTTATCAACAAAAACCAAGACCAGGTGCACCCAAGCCAAAGAGAAAGAATGTGAAGAAGGTTCATGTTCCTTCAAAGGCTGACACCCATAGAAAGTTTACTCCCAAGGCACCTAGGGAGATAACAATCTATGTAGATGTTTATGGAAGATAAATTAGCCAATCTAAAGTGATTAGAACTGTGAGGCAAATTTGGATTCCGAAAGGTACAGCTAACCTTGTAGGACCCAACACCAAATGGGTACCTAAAGCTTGATCTGTGATTGCAGGGCTCAGTGGACCTCAACAAAGGAGAAGCTCTTAAATCATCAGTCTGGTACTTGGACAGTGGATGTTCTAGGCACATGACTGGCAACAAAGATCTCCTGACAGAGTTTGTTGAGAAAGAAGGTCCACAAGTCACCTTTGGTGACAACTCACAAGGAGCCACTAAAGGTTATGATACTTTAATCATTGGCTCAGTAAGGGTAAGCAATGTATCCTTTGTCAGTGGACTTAAGCATAATCTTCTGTCCATAAGTCAATTCTGTGATAAAGGATACATTGTTGAATTTTCTTGTAACCTGTGTTTTGTTAAGAATATATCTTCACAACAGGTATTACTAACTGGGTCAAGAAAGGGAAATATCTATCTTGCAGATTGGAAGTCTTGCACACCAAATGCATGTCTTATTGCTAAGAGCTCAACTGACACAAATTGGTTATGGCACAAAAGGCTAAGTCATCTGAACTTCAAGATGATGAACAGAATAGCAAGACATGGACTGGTAGAAGGAATGACAAATGAAGTATACAACAAAGAACATGTCTGCAAAGCCTGTCAGGAGGGTAAGCAAGTAAAGGCATCTTTCATGAGCAAAGTAGCAACCTCTACTAACAGAGTACTTCAACTGTTACATATGGATCTTTTTGGTCCAGTAACCCCTGTAAGTATCAATGGGAGAAAGTATACACTTGTAGTTGTTGATGATTTCTCCAGGTACACATGGGTGATATTCCTTGCAAGCAAAAATGAGACTCAACTGAGACTGCCAGAGCTCCTGAAGAGAGTTAGCAATGAGAAGAGCCTAAACATTGTAAAGATAAGATCAGATAAGGGCATTGAATTCATTAATTCTATTATATCTGATTACTGCAAAGAATTAGGTATTTCACATGAGACATCAGCTGCAAGAACTCCACAACAAAATGGACTAGCTGAAAGAAGAAATAGGACTCTCAAGGAGGCAGCAAGGACAATGTTAGCTGAAGCTCAGGTTCCTAAAAGATTCTGTGTTGGTCCCACTCGATAGATTAATTGCGGAAGCTTATGTAATAATGTCTTTCCAAAATCTTTTATAAGAGATCAATAAACAATATTTAAAATAAAGCGATAAAAGACACAAGATATATAGTGGTTCGGATAAATATCCTACGTCCACTCTCCCTTATCACCAAGGGGTCTCACTAACAACCAACTCACAAACTTACTCACTGGAATTTCTGAAGTACCAGCACCTTCTTACAAACTCTTTAGATCTAACTTCGATCTAAAGATAAACTCACTCCAACCTTATCTTAACAAGATGAACAGGTTGAGTGTATAAACTCCTTACGAGTAGATAAGTAATTAAGAACAAAGTGTGAGTGCAATATGCGCAGTGATCAAAAGCTTAGTATGGCTATATGCGCGTGAATGATTCTCTAGAGCTTTTTCTTGATCTGCACTCAAGTATATATAGAGGGGATTAGGGACATAGCCGTTGGGAGGCTAATCCAATCAGATCCTCTATATATGGAAGCTTCAATCAATCAATTCCCTAATTGATTGATTGGGTTGGTGTGATCTTGATTGATTGTCTTCATATCTTCTCAATCCAATCTTGTTTGACTTGATTTGAATCACCAACGGTCAATGCTTCCAATTGCCTAACTCTGATTCTCTCCAGAGAAGGCAGGACCAGACACCAGGCAACCTCGGTGTCTTCTGGTCCTTATCTGGTGAACAACCAGAATACTCAGTAGAATAAGGGGATCAAACTGAGCATCTTTTGTTCCACCAGACTCGTCTGGTCCGGACTCGTCTGATCTGGGGAAGGTCCTCTGCCTCTGGTCTGTTCTCCTCTGGTGAAGTCCTCTGGTGAAGTCCTCTGGAGGGGTCTTCTGGTGACTCTTCTGGTGAGGTCTTCTGGTCTGGCAGTTCCCCCTAGACTAAGTCCTAATCTAGATCACCATCTGGCTAACAGGTCCAGATGGTCCTATTACATCTTCTGGTTTGTTTTAACTCATCAAAACTAACAAATTTTTGTCCTAACAATTTCCCCCTTTTTGATGGAGTTAAAACACTACCAGAACTGATCAAAAGTAAACTTAAGCAAGAAAACAATAAAGGGATGAGACCTTAGAATAGATCTCATCAGGCAAATAATAAGACAACAAGGAGTTGTCTTTAGAACAGAGAAGATATGTATTTTTCATTAATAATCAGAGGACAAAATATTACAGATTACATTGAAGTTCATTGTCCTATTCTAGGCATATCTTCTGTTCTCTTTAGGGACAAGAAACCAGTCAAGGAACCTATCCTGGACGGCCTTCAACTCTGCAGAAGATGTTGGGGTGAAATTCACCAACACCTTGGTCTTGTAAAGCTTCTTCAGTTCTGCCCAATCCACCTGGTTCCCAATCATGGGAGTGTTAAGATAAGTAAATTCAGGAGCAGTCACCTCCAGGTTGAACTCAATGGTTGAATCCATCAGCTGCTTGTACAAGTCTGCATCATAGGCTTGCATCCAAGAATGGAAGGTTCTGTTGATTAGCTCATCATCTTCTGGTGCTGGCCTCTGGATATAATGCTGAATGAACCAGAGGGTCTTGGCTTCTCTCCATCTCTCAATCAGAGGATAAGGCACAGTAGAGTCAAAAGACCCTTCTGTCCTTAGTGGCAAGATGTTCATAACCTCCACAGGAGCTTTCCTCTTCTGACCTGAGCCACCTGCACCAGAAGGAATACCAGCTTCTCTGGCCTTCTTGTTCTGTCTCCTAACATATCTGAGCCTCTGCTCTTCATCTATGTTCTTCCTGATTCTGGCTTGCCTCTCCTCTGGAGTCTCTTCCTTGTATCTCTTCTCTGCTTCTTCGACAACAGATTCAAGGAAACTCTTCTTAACTTTTCTAATCTTCCTCTTAGCAGGACCAGGAATGGTAGAAGGATCCTGCTCAGCTTCAGATGACTCTTCTTCTGCAGCAAGTTGTTTAGCCATAGATAGAGACTTCAACTCTTCTTTCTTCTTCTTCTGCAACTCAGCCTGGGCTAGAGTGTTCTCCAACAGGTCCAGACGAGCTCCATGGCTAAACAGAGTCTCATTGGTGGTCTTCGCCAGATCAGTTCTGGCCTTCTCTTCCCCCTTTTTAACTTCATCAAGGAGGGGCTCCACTACCTGCCTTATGAGATCAGGCAAGGCAGTGTTGGAGGAAGAGTGAAGATCACGAAGCTGCTTGGCCTCCTCCAGGTAAGCCTTAGACTCTGCAACAAGTCTCTCTTGCTTCTCCAACATCTCCTGGAGGGAGTCCTTCAGTCTAGCAGTCTGAATCATCTGGCTGGCCATTTCCACTTTGAGTACAGAAACTGGCCTCATCTGCTCCATCACATGCTCTTGGAGCTGCCTCTGGCTGTGCATAACATCTAGCTTGACAAACAAGCCATTAGCTTTGAACGAAGCTTTAACCTCTGCCAGAGAGGACTTGATCTGCTTCAGGAAGATTTTCCTCTCTTGCTTAATCTGATGCTCAATCATAGCAGGGGCCATATGTTGGATTGCTTTGGAAAAGCGCCCTATCTGCATGATCTGCTCGTTGAAGAAAGCCTTCATCTTCTGGAGCACAGCAGGAGACATCTCAAAGTCCTCCTCGTCTGAATAAAGCTCTGGAGGGAAGACAAAGTGAGGACCAAACTTGTAAGTGGGGCCCTCTGGAGTGAGCATGACTCCTCTTTGGATGAGCAGGGTGCGAATCAAGACTTTGGCAGCACCAGGGGTCTCCAGCTCTGCTGGGTTCTGAATATTCATCTTCTGCTTCAGCTCAATCTCCCAAGCAGTGAAGTTGGAGGCACCCATTTCCTCAAGCAATAGCACCAGGTCCTCCACATCTTCAAGTCTGGCCTTGCTCCAGACCTTGGCATCAGTAAGCTCTGCCAGAAGTGGTAAGTGCTCCAGAAGAACTGGAAAATGCTCTCTTAGCCAGAGCTGAGCACTTACACTCATACTCTGCCTAATGGGACCCATTTCTGCAGATGAGAAAGTGAAGGGTTTGGGCCCAGAGGCAGAGGAGGAAGGGGCTAAGTCAACAGGCTCAAGTGAAGCATCCTCATCTTCACTATCATCGCTGGATAAACAGGTTGGAGAGCGGGGAGGGCCAGCGAATCCCAGAGCCATAGAAATGGTTGGGTCCTGGTCTGTATGGGTTTGGGGAGGGTTTGGATTTTGTGAAGTAGAGGTGGTAGGGATTGGTTGCTCTGCACCAGAAGAGGAAGGGATATCTGGTACAGAATGTGTATGGGGGATTTGGAAGGTGGAAGTGTTTGAAGGGGGGACTTCTGCACCAGAGGAGGTTGAGGGTACCTCTGATACAGAAGGTGGGGGAGAGGGGTAAGTGGGGATATGTGTTTGGAAATTTGGGGGAGAAGGTGTTTGTGTAGGAATGGTAGAGGGAGTATAGACGGGTGTATCTGGAATAGTCTGCTCTGGTGGAAGAATGGGATTACCAGAGGCAGATGGGGTTTGGGGGATGTTATCTGGGGGAGAGGTAGAAGGGGAAACAAGATTTATGGGGGAGGAAGAGGGAAAGGAAGGGTTTACCTCTGCTGGGTCAACACCAGCAGGCATAACAGGCTCTGGAGCATCCTCCATCATCTGGGTGGCATCCTCAATGGCCTTCTCCAAGGCCTCTCCAAGATCAGATCCAGAGTCTGAATCTTGAAGAAGGGAGAGTCTGAATCTTGAAGAAGGGCTCTCTTGGCCTTGGATTTCCTCACAAGAGGCACTTCATCTTCTTCCTCTTCCTCTTCTGATGGCTCATCCACCAGAAGGGTTTTCTTGGGAGCTCCTCTGCCAGTCCTTGGCATCTTGGCAGATTTCTTCTTGGCCTCCTCTGGCCTTTTCCTTTTGGCTGCTCCAGCCTTCTTTACAGCTTTATCATCATCACCCTTCTTCTTAAGCACATCAAGAAGGGGAATCTGGTCCTCCTCTGAGGAACCAGAAAAGGCAACGGTTGAAGAACCAGTTGCTTCAGCAGTTTTCTTCTGAGCCTTCTGCTTCTGCTGCTTTTTCTGCCCCTTTGGAGGAGAAGGAATAGATTGAATAGGAGGGGCAGGGATGGCTTGCTCCCCATCAGAGTCGGCATGGCCGTGGAGAGGACCATCCTTTGAGAAGAGGATCTTGGACTTGTGATAATTGTGGCACCAAGAAGATCTCCACTTCTTCTCTGGAAGAAGAGAATCCAGAATGAGAGTTAACTTAGTCCCCAAAGAGACATTTGCAGTGAAATGGAACTGCAACTCCCCTGGCTTAGAAGGACAGGGCTCCTTCTTCACCTTCAGCTTGTTCTTCCTCAACACATCCCAGAAGAACTCCGCCCAATTACATTGTACACCATCATATAAAGCCCTCATCACACACATCCTACCATTGAAAATGGCATCTGTGCTGTGATTCTCACACATAAGTACTTTAACCACAATGTCAAACAACACCTTGAACTTCTGCCTTAAATGCTTGTCCAAAAAACCCTTTGTGATATTCTGGCAAGAAGATCGAGCAAAAATCTTGAATGATCCAAATATATCATCTTCCTTGTACGTCAATGGATCCACTCCCACCGCAGAAATGTTTTCGAACAGAGCACAGAAATCGTGCTTCGAAAACACCAAATCATCTTCACCAATCTTTGAAGAGATGTAATCATCATGAATCTTCATGCGAACCAGAAATTGGGCCGCATAACCGTCAAGAGTGCGAAAATCCCTTGGAACAGTGGAGATCAACTTCTCCACCCCTGCATTCTGGAACATCTCCAGAACAGACAGCAAAACTGGGTTCTTGGTGGTATAAAAGTCCACCACCATCTCCGCCTTAAGCTTTTTCATCATCAGGACATGATCGAAATTGCACGGAGGAGCCATTACTGTGAAAGAGAGAGAGAGAGAATGCTTTGCAGAGAGAAGTTAGGGTACGAATAGTATGGAAACGTGAAAGGACAGATTGAAAACAAAATTGATTTAAATAGAGTAGTACGCGTGGCTTGAAAATTAAATGAAGTGTGAACGCGTGTTGTTTCAAATTCAATTTAGGAAACAAAATCAATTTTAGAATTGATTGACATTTTGCACGGTGATTAAATCCGATGGCCATGATGAAAGGCGAAATACAGATTTAATCTGGTGCGTTGGCATAGTCATTGGGACTGGGTATAAAGGGGTTTTGTGGCAGTCAAGAGAAAAAGCGAAATGATTGCCTAGGCCCTATACCCTAGCCTTAAATACACTCCGAAGGTGAAAGGTTTTGAGTGTACTTATTAATTTGAAAAGTGTATCCCAATGATCAGAGGCCAGAGTAGAAAAGACATACCTGTCACCTGATATTGTAACCAGATGATACCACAACTAGTCTGGTGATACTTCTCCTCTGATGGAACTTATCTGGTCCTAGTCAATAAAGACTTTGGACATATCTCTGACTCAGCACCTCATCTGGGATTAGTGTCACCTGGTGTATACCTCATCTGGAAGTATACCCTCTCTGATATATCTAATCTGCAGGTATGTTAGCATAAAGAAAATTTATGAAGAGAATTAATAAAGTAAGGATACTTCTCTGATGTTCCCCCTAAAACAAATCTGTCTCTGGATCCAACAATCCTAACTCAAAGGCTAACTCTCTGAATCTGGTCTCAGCCAAAGGCTTGGTTAAAATATCTGCTCTCTGCCTCTCTGTTGCAATCTTTTCCATCCTTATATCTCTCTTCTCAACATGATCTCTGATAAAATGATGCCTTATATCAACATGTTTGCATCTGGTATGAAGAACTGGATTCTGGGTGATTGCAATGGCACTATTACTATCACAGAAAATAGGAATATCCTTAGCTCTAATCTGGTAATCCCTAAGCTGTTGACTAATCCAAAGAAGTTGAGAACAACAACTCCCTGCAGCCATGTACTCTGCTTCTGTTGTTGATGTAGCAACTGAAGTCTGCTTCTTGGAAAACCAGGATACCAATTTATTCCCTAAAAATTGGCATGTTCCACTTGTAGATTTCCTATCTATTCTGCACCCACCATAGTCTGAATCTGAATAACCACTTAATTCTAAATTGTCATCTGCAGGATACCATAATCCTAAATTCACAGTTCCCTTAAGGTATTTCAAAATTTTCTTAGCTGCTTCCAAGTGACTCTTCTTGGGGTTAGCTTGAAATCTGGCACAAACTCCTACAGCAAAGGTAATATCTGGTCTGCTTGCAGTCAGATACAAAAGAGAACCAATAAGTGCTCTGTACTGAGTCTGGTCCACACTCTCTCCAGACTCATCTGGATCCATGTTGAAATTTGTCATCATAGGGATCTTGGCTGCTCTGCTAGATCCTATTCCAAATTTCTCTAACATATTTCTGGTGTACTTAGCTTGATTAATAAAAATTCCCTTCTCTGATTGCTTAACCTGCAAACCCAAAAAGTAATTCAATTCTCCCATCATGGACATCTCAAACTGTCCCTGCATGAGCTCACCAAACTTCTCACACAGCTTCTTGTTAGGGGATCCAAATATGATGTCATCAACATATATTTGGACCAGAAGGATGTCCTTTCCTTCTTCTTTCCTAAACAAGGTCCTATCAATTTTACCTTTAGTAAAACCATTGTCCAGAAGAAATTGAGAAAGAGTGTCATACCATGCTCTGGGTGCCTGCTTCAGCCCATAAAGAGCTTTCTTAAGCTTAAACACCTTGTCACCTTGTTCAAAACCAGGAGGTTGTTCAACATACACTTCCTCAATGAGAATCCCATTAAGAAAGGCAGATTTCACATCCATCTGGTATACTTTGAACTTCATGTGAGCAGCATATGCTAAGAACAATCTGATGGCTTCTAGTCTGGCAACAGGAGCAAAAGTCTCATCATAGTCTATTCCTTCAGACTGAGAATAGCCCTGGGCCACTAGCCTTGCCTTGTTCCTAGTAATGACATCATTCTCATCTTTCTTATTTTTGAAAACCCACTTAGTGCCTATCACCTTTTGATGTCTTGGTCTGTCTACCAGCTCCCAAACATCCTGTCTGGTGAATTGATTCAATTCCTCCTGCATAGCCACAATCCAATTTGAATCTTTCAGTGCCTCCTTGATGTTCTTAGGCTCAATCAAGGACACATAGCAACTGAATAAGGCAGCTAAGTTAATAGTTCTCCTAGTCTGGACACCCTTAGTTGGATCTCCTAAGATCAGGTCATTAGGGTGATCAACCAGGGTCCTCCTTCCCGTGGTCTTGCCTGGGTGATCATCTTCTGCAGTACCTTGGTGATTATCACCACCTGCAGAAGAGCTTCCCCCTACAGGAGTTCCAACCTCTTCTGGTTCTGCTCCTTGTGAAGGCTGCTGCTTCAGAGAACCAGGAGATGGGTCCTCATCTGAATCTGAATCAAGAATAGGTGGATTGACCTTGATAACTCTGGGTGTAGTCTGATTCTGGGTCTCATCTGAAGACTTAGGATCCACCTTGCACTCAAAAGTAGATTAATCAAAAACAACATGAGGTGTTTCCTCCACACAAAGTGAATTCTTATTAAAAACTCTAAAGGCTTTACTGGTGCTGGAATATCCCAAAAATATTCCATCAGCCACTTTAGCATCAAAGGTTCTTAATTTAGATTTCCCATTGTCATGGATGAAACACTTACATCCAAAAACATGAAAATATGAAACAGATGGGGTTTTACCTTTCCATACCTCATATGGGGTCTTATTGTGTCTCTGGGCAATCAGGCACCTGTTCTGAGTGTAACAAGCTGTATTGATGGCCTCTGCCCAGAATCTCTGTGGAGTGTTGTACTCTGCCAGAAGTGTTCTTGCAGCTTCTTTGAGAGTCCTATTCCTCCTTTCTGCAACTCCATTTTGTTGAGGTGTTCTGGCAGCAGATGTCTCATGAAAAATCCCATGATCCTTGCAATAATCTGCAATATGTGAATTCAAAAACTCTGTTCCTTTGTCACTCCTGATCCTGACAATGCTCTGGTTCTGCTCATTCTGAATCTGCTTGAAGAACTCTGGCAGCTTAGTTATAGTTTCATTTTTCTTAAACAAGAACATTACCCAAGTGTATCTTGAAAAGTCATCTACTATTACTAAGGTGTACTTCCTTCCACTGAAACTAAGAGGAGAAACAGGTCCAAACAGGTCCATGTGAAGTAGTTGAAGTACTCTGGTTGTGGTTGTGCTCTGGACATCCTTAAAGGAAGTCTTGGGTTGTTTACCCTTCTGGCATGAACCACAAACCTGATTCTTCTTAAACACTTCATTAGGAAGACCTCGAATGAGACCTTTTCTGGCAATCTTGTTCAATGTTTTGAAGTTAAGATGACACAATCTCTTGTGCCAAATCCAGTTGTTCTCTGCAGATCCTTTAGCAACCAGGCAAGCATTCCTTGGGCAACTGCTAAAATCTGCAAGATAAATGTTACCCTTCCTCAAGCCTATTAGCAAGATATCATTATAATCAGAAGAGAAAACAGTGCATGAATCACTAGAAAACTTCACTGAGTATCCCTTGTCACAGAATTGGGATACTGAAAGCAGATTATGCTTGAGTCCTTCTACGTAGTAGACTTCATCTACAGATACTCCATTGAAGGTCAACTTTCCAACTCCTCTGGTGACTCCATAGTTGTTGTCACCAAACATCACCCTTGGTCCATTCAATGTCTTGAAATCTTGGAGATTATCCTTCTGGAATGTCATGTGCTTGGAACATCCACTATCAATGTACCAGACATGGTTGCTTGAAAATCCTTTCTCCAATGGACTCTTATCTACCTGCAGAGAGATCAATTAGGTCCCCTACTAGTGCTGGGTCCTGATTGGTTAGTTGCAGGTTTTGTAGGAATCCATAGATAAAGATCATCTCTTGATGGATGAGGAGATCTTATCTTCCTTCCAAATCTATCTACCAGTACATGTCCTCTTACTATGACATATTGCGCTACTGGTCTGATAAGGACACATTTCCTATAAACAGGTCTGGTGTACCTTTTCTCAAATCTGGCCTTTGGAATGGCCTGCCTCAAAGACATGGTCTTAAAGGTCTGGTTGTAAGGGTACATCCTAGAAGAACCATCTCTGGTGTCATAACTTCCCAGATCAGTTGGTTTTCTATAGATAGGTCTGGAAGAACTCCTCTGGTTCTGATAATTAGACCTGTTCTGGTGATTATAGTTCCTTTGAGTATACCTATTCTGGAATTGATTTTTCTGAGAAAATTGTCTCTGGGGTACCTGGTTCTGTTGAACATTGTTCCTTCTCTGGTAGTTATTACTCTGATTGGTATTCCCCCTTTTTGAGTGTTTCCTTTGAGGTCCCCTAATCTGTTTAGGTTCCCTTTGAGGATTTCTCTGGGGTCCTCCAATTTGAGTAATTCCTACTCCTTGGGACTCATTGTTCACAGAACCATTAATCTTTAATGGTTCCCCTTTTTGACACTTATTCTCTAGCATCTTCTCTTCCAGAGTAGTCAACTCTTCTAGACCATTAGTTAAGTGATTAACAGAGTGATTCCTTTTCCAATCAGGATTGTGAACCACCTTGTAACCATTACCAGTTAAGTCTTTATCATTCCAGATTTCTACCACTTTACCAGCTCTTACAGACTTGTCTTTGTTATAAAAGTACTTGTGAGTCTTAGTGGTAATTCCAGAATATCCTAAACCACTCTTATCACAAATGCGCTGAGAAGACTCTGATATGATAGATACAACAGATGGTATCTTAGGAGCTTCTCTGGGCATAGGTATCTCCTCAATGTTGTGGACAACTTGTTTTCCCTTGATAAGAGTTTGGTATTTGGCTCTGAGTTCAGTGATCTCATCCTCTTGAGAATTCCTTTCTTTCATGAGTTGATCTACCAGAGTATCTCTTTCTGTGATCTTATCCTGAAGTTCAGAGACTTCTTTGGAATGATCTTTCATGAGTTCTCTGGTGGATTTGTGCTCATGAGAGAGAGATTGAACTTCTGCTCTGAGCCTACCATTCTCTTTCTCAAGTTTTTGGCAGAGTTGGACACAATTTTGGAGATCTGATAGCATTTGTTGCATATCAGACTCTCTGGAGTTACCAGATGAATTAGAGGATTCAGTACATTTGGAATTAGATAAAACAAGAGTAGTTTCATTTACCTCAGTGATGTCTGCCATGAGACACACATCATCATCTGATCCAAAGTCAGAAGAAGAAGAACTGGAACTAGTATCCTCCTCCTCTGCTTCTGCCAGCAGTGCTCTCTTATCTGCATATCTCCTATCTCTCTTGATTCTTTTCTCTTCTCTTTCCCTAGGAGTAAGCTGAGGACAATCATAACTGTAGTGACCAGTCTTGTTGCATGTGTAGCAGGCATTGTCTCCTCTGGGACTAGGACTTGGCTCTCTCCTCCTCTGGTTATAGTCTGATCTGGCAGGGCTACTTTCTCTCCTCTGGTAGTCAGGTCTGCCAGAGCTACCATCCCTCCTCTGATGATCTGATCTCCCAGAGCTGCCAGGGTTGTCATCTCTCCTCCTCTCTGGAGTTCTGAATCTGGTCTCCCTTGAGTCTCCAGATGTCTTCTCCTTCTCTGCAGGCTTGAAAGAACTCTTCCTGTTTCTGGTAGACTCCTTCCAATGCCTTTTGTACCTGCCATATTTTGAACTCATTTTGTCTAATTTATGAGTTAGAAGTGCTACCTGCTCCTTGAGGCTCAAGTCATCTGCAGTAGACTCCTTTGGCATGGCATCAGATTTGAGAGTTGAAGAGAATGCAACTCCTTTCTGGCCAGAAGAGGAAACCTCTTCTGTTTGATCCTCCTCTTGAAGATCATATTCGTAAGCTTTGAGATCAGACAACAGAAGATGGTGATCCAGAGTGTTGAGATCCTTGTTGTCCTTGATCACAGTGACTTTAATTCTCCACCTGCTTGTTAGTGAACGTAATATTTTACTATTAATCTCTTTTTCAGAATAGGTCTTACCTAAGGCACTAGCCTTGTTCAAGAGATTCGTGAGACGCATGTCCAGCTGGTCAATGGTCTCGTCTGGTTTCATCTTAAATGTGTCAAAAGAGTGTTGAACAGCTTGGAGCTTGTTATCTTTAATCTTCTCTGTTCCTTCACAGAGCAGAGCTAACTTGTCCCACATCTCTTTTGCAGTGGTGCACGTCCTGACCTTTTCAATGACTTCTTTAGTAAGAGTGTTGATAATCTCAGTCCTCGCCACCTGGTCCAGGTTATGTAGCTTTCTCTCATCGTTGTCAAGTTCGTCTTTCTTTTTGAGGATTCGTTGTCTGGGAACTCTATCCTCTGCAGCGTCGCTAGTTTCTTCTCTGGACTCAGACCTGCCACTATCAATAGGAGTCCAATAAAATTTAATGGGGCCACTTTCAACCACATCTAACATGCGGTGATGAATAGCTCCAAGATGATTACTCATCATGAAGCTCCAGTGGCTATAATCCTCGAACGAGAATTCTGGCAGTTTGCGACTCTTATAAGAAGATTTCGAAGACATATTGATAAGAAATTTTAGGGAAATAACAAGAACTTGAATAAAACCACTAAAGAGCAATGGATCTGCCCGGTGACCACCAAAAGCTTTTCAAAGCAGTGGTCGTGGACACACTGCTCTGATACCACTTGTTGGTCCCACTCGATAGATTAATTGCGGAAGCTTATGTAATAATGTCTTTCCAAAATCTTTTATAAGAGATCAATAAACAATATTTAAAATAAAGCGATAAAAGACACAAGATATATAGTGGTTCGGATAAATATCCTACGTCCACTCTCCCTTATCACCAAGGGGTCTCACTAACAACCAACTCACAAACTTACTCACTGGAATTTCTGAAGTACCAGCACCTTCTTACAAACTCTTTAGATCTAACTTCGATCTAAAGATAAACTCACTCCAACCTTATCTTAACAAGATGAACAGGTTGAGTGTATAAACTCCTTACGAGTAGATAAGTAATTAAGAACAAAGTGTGAGTGCAATATGCGTAGTGATCAAAAGCTTAGTATGGCTATATGCGCGTGAATGATTCTCTAGAGCTTTTTCTTGATCTGCACTCAAGTATATATAGAGGGGATTAGGGACATAGCCATTGGGAGGCTAATCCAATCAGATCCTCTATATATGGAAGCTTCAATCAATCAATTCCCTAATTGATTGATTGGGTTGGTGTGATCTTGATTGATTGTCTTCATATCTTCTCAATCCAATCTTGTTTGACTTGATTTGAATCACCAACGGTCAATGCTTCCAATTGCCTAACTCTGATTCTCTCCAGAGAAGGCAGGACCAGACACCAGGCAACCTCGGTGTCTTCTGGTCCTTATCTGGTGAACAACCAGAATACTCAGTAGAATAAGGGGATCAAACTGAGCATCTTTTGTTCCACCAGACTCGTCTGGTCCGGACTCGTCTGATCTGGGGAAGGTCCTCTGCCTCTGGTCTGTTCTCCTCTGGTGAAGTCCTCTGGTGAAGTCCTCTGGAGGGGTCTTCTGGTGACTCTTCTGGTGAGGTCTTATGGTCTGGCAGTTCCCCCTAGACTAAGTCCTAATCTAGATCATCATCTGGCTAACAGGTCCAGATGGTCCTATTACATCTTCTGGTTTGTTTTAACTCATCAAAACTAACAAATTTTTGTCCTAACATTCTGGGCTGAAGCTATTAATACTGCCTGCCACACTCAAAACAGATCCATGGTAACCAAACTTTAAGGAAAAACTCCATATGAATTATGGAATGGCAGAAAACCACAGGTATCTTACTTTCATATTTTTTGTTGCAAGTGTTTCATTCACAACAATGGGAAAACTCAACTAAAAGCCTTTGATAGCAAAGCTGATGAAGGAATTTTCTTAGGATATTCCCAAATCAGTAGAGCTTTCAGAGTTTACAATTGTAGAACTCTTGTTGTGGAAGAAACACCTCATGTGGTATTTGATGAATCTACTTTTGAGTCCAGAAGAAAGGAGAATGAGGATGTGATAAGCAAAAGGCTAACTAGACTGAGTATCAAATCAAAAGGATATCCTGAGAATTGTGTTGATACATTCATCCCAACTTGGGACAACCTCAATGATCAACAATTCAAAGAGGACACTCAAACTCAGACCACTCCTCAAAGCTCACCTGAGAGCTCTCCTGAAGAATTAACTGAACTGATGCACACTATCCCAGTTCAAGAGGTAACCAATGTCAATGAAGATGTGGTCACAGCTGAGACATTCACTGAACCCATCATTCAAGGGGGAACCAATGAAATTGCCATTGAGAATGAGAATACCTTGAATGATGACTCAGGACTTCAACCCTCTGTTTTATTTCCTGAATTCGATTTCATTCCAATATCTAGTGACTCAACTTCAGAAGAGTTAAACTCTACTGAAGGGCATCAGCCTAGGAGAACTTGGCTCTCAGATCACCCTGTTGAGCAAATCCTAGGTGATCCTTCCTCAGGAGTCAAAACTAGAAGTTTTCATGGTGAAAGTGCTTTGTTTTGTTATTTCTTATCAAACCAGGAACCAAGTTCCATAGCAGAAGCACTTCAAGATTCCAACTGGATCATTGCCATGCAAGAAGAGCTCAACCAGTTCACAAGGAATCAAGTTTGGGAGTTGGTGGATAGACCATATCACTGCAATGTGATAGGAACCAAGTGGGTATTCAAGAATAAGAAGGATGAGAATGATATCATAGTCAGAAACAAGGCCAGGCTAGTTGCAAAGGGCTATTCACAAGTTGAAGGATTTGACTATGATGAAACATTTGCCCCAGTAGCCAGATTGGAGGCAATAAGGTTATTTCTTGCCTATGCTGCTCATAAGAAATTCAAGGTGTACCAGATGGATGTTAAAAGTGTCTTCTTGAATGGAGTACTCAATGAAGAAGTCTATGTGGAGCAACCCCCAGGTTTTGAAGAAAGTCACAAAGTATATAGACTGAGGAAAGCTCTATATGGACTGAAACAGGCTCCAAGAGCTTGGTATGATACTTTGTCACAATTCCTTTTGGATCATGGTTTTATCAAAGGAAGAGTTGATAGAACACTTTTCAGAATCACAAAAGGAGAGGACACATTGCTGGTTCAAATCTATGTGGATGATATCATCTTTGGTTGTCCTAACCAAGTCCTCTGTGAAAAATTTTCTCAACTGATGAAGGGAAAATTTGAGATGTCAATGATGGGAGAAATGAATTTCTTCCTAGGACTTCAAGTCAAGCAGTCCACTGAAGGAATCTTCATCAACCAAGCCAAATACACAAGGGAGCTGATCAACAAGTTTGGATGCCAGACCAGCAAGGTTGCAAGGGTTCCACTCAACACCAACACCAAGATGGAACCAGATGAAGATGGTGAATCAGTAGACCAGACTCATTACAGAGCCATTATTGGATCTCTACTGTATCTCACAGCAAGCAGGCCTGATATCACATTTGCAGTTGGCATTTGTGCTTGATATCAAGCAAATCCCAAGAAAAGTCACCTGGAAGCTGCCAAGAGGATTCTCAAATATCTTAAGGGTACTGTGAATATGGGATTGTGGTATCCCTCAGATGACAATCTAGAACTCACAGGATACTCAGATGCTGACTATGGTGGATGCAGAATTGATAGAAAATCAACCTCAGGCACTTGTCAATTCTTGGGAAGTAAACTGATTTCTTGGTTTTCCAAGAAACAAAATTCAGTAGCCACAAGCACTACTGAAGCTGAGTATATGGCAGCTGGAAGTTGTTGTGCTCAAATTCTTTGGCTAAGACAACAACTGAGAGATTACAACATCTTTGCCAATAAAGTCCCTATTTTTTGTGACAACAATAGTGCAATTGCTATTTCAGAAAATCATGTTCTCCACACAAGATGCAAACATGTGGATATAAGGCATCACTTCATCAGAGATCATGTGGAAAAGAAGGACATCAAAATGCTCAAAATCCACACTGACAAGCAGAAGGCAGATATCTTCACTAAACCTTTGGTTGAAGCAAGGTTTCAAGAGTTGTCAGTGGAGCTTGGACTCCTAGATCCAGGAGAGTAAAGAGAGGATTGAATCTCAGAAGGGTTACCCTCAACTCAGCGGAGGTTCATATTCAGAAGAGGATTCTTCTCAGTCGAAGTCTCCTCATCTCAGAAGTGGTTTGAATATCAGACGAGGTCAAAATCTCAGTGGAGGTCAAAAAGTTTTTTACTTATATTATTTCAATTTAAAAAGCCTCTTAGTTTTTAAAGAATATATTTGTTTTCATAAACTTACTAATGAGTGCTTTCTGGGAAATTAAATCTTTCTTCACTGTTCCGAAGAGATTTTGGTATGGCAAGCATTTAATGCGCGTGGTACAAGTCAGACATGCTTTTTCAATTACCTATCTCACGCGCCCTAAAAGCCGGATGATGTGACCTTCCGGCTACCAACCTTTTCAATCCATACCATCCATATTTGATGGTTCACTCCTAACCGTCTAGATCTTTCAAAAACTCCCCACTACCCCTTTTCATCTATCCACGACTTTTTACTAAAATCAATCTCAGTCGTTGATTGCGGGATTAGATCCAACCGTTTATTTCTCTTATAAAAACCCCAATCTTAAGCTTGCAAACCTTTTCGAATACACTTCCAAGCAAGCACCTACTATCTCTTCTGCGATACACTTACTATCCATCCTATACATTCTGCAAATTTCCCATCTCTTGTTCAAATGGCTAAACTTAATCTTAGTTTCCTTACCAATAAGGATAACTTCTGGTATGAACCCATTGTGGTGTTTGATACCCCAGAAATTGAGACAAAACCTGAATTTGCCCATATCAAAGAAGCCCTAGATATGCTCAAATCTGCAGGGTTAGAGAAATTTCTATCTGTTCATCCAGAGAACTGTTTTGACAGACAGGTTCTTGAATTCTACAACAATGTCTCCAACTCAGACACAAGGATCAGGTCTCATCTGATCTTGCAAAGGAAGAAGAAAGTTATGAGAGATGACATGGAGGTCACAGAGCACCAAAAGATAAAGAAGGAGATTCGTGTGAGCGGAGAAGTTCTGAAGGAGCTATTTGATCTTCCTTCTGAAGGTCCCAATCCAGACACGTGCATAGTGGACAAAGAGGAGGAATGGGTTAATACCATTATGCAGAGGAAGGTGAAATATAGCCCAACCATGAATAGAAGTATACTCCTGCCAGTATACAATGTTCTGTGTGAAGTTGTGGGTAAATGCATTCTGGGGAACCAAGGAAGTACTGAGCAAGTGAGTAAGCCAAAGCTCAGACTGATGAAGGCCATTGTAGAAAGCAAAGAAAGGTCTTTTAACTGGCAACAATTCTTTCTGAGGGCCTTGAACAAAGAAAACTCAAAGCTCCAACCAGACAAAACTCCCCAACTATCAAGTAAGCTCAATTATGCTACAAAAATCTCTTACTTGATAGAGAATGTAGATCTGGGAGTGGATTGGATCCCTGATAGGAAGTGGAGCAATTTGAAAGCCCTATTCAAGCCTGGAAAGAATCTTGAAGGGAGGATGATTAAGCCTGCTGTGGAAAGCCCAGAGGCAGTTGAGGAGGAGGAAGCTGCCCCTGCTGAAGGGAAGAAAACCAAGCTGAAAAGGAGGCTGGTAAAGTTGAGTGACAAAATGGCTCAACATAAGGAGGCTGAGGCAGAGAAGGCCTCAAAGAAGGAAAAGAAGAGGTCTTCTGAAGCAGAGAAGGAGGTTGCTTCGAAGAAAGTCAGAATCACCAACTCTACTGATGAGTCATCATCAGGTAACCCTGACTCTTCACCTCATACAACCTCAACTGAGTCTGACTCAGATGCCCCTGTCCCTGCTTCTACCCCCATTAAACCTAAAACCAAACCTCGCACCCCAGCCAAAACCAAACGCATCTCCAAAATAACTCACACTCAAACCCCCACTGAAGGCTCTCAACAGCCTAAAAGTGGATCCCAAACTACCCCCCCTGAGGCATCTGCTGAAGCATCCTCAACCCCATCTGACCCCTTTCCCTCAACCCCTACTGAACAAACCTCCACTGACACCCCATCCCAAACGTCATCTGAAACAAACCCACCTGAAACACAAACCTCAACTCACCTGGAATCTATTCCAGAAGAACCCACCGATATCAGATCCCCTACCCCTTCCCTTCCTTCAGACGATGAAGAAGAGTACTCATTCTTAGACACCCTTAAGGATGAGGTTGCTTACTCTTTGGAGTCTAAATACCCTGAACTTGACAACTTCCCCACACTCAAGGCTATATTCTTGAGGCTGCGACTCATTGTCCAGCTCAAGGATAGAAGACTTGGTGAAATTCTTCTAGCTGTAAGAGGCAGCAATGCAGAGGAGTGGAAGAAGGAGGAAGCTGAAGTACTGAACTTTGCTGGGATGCACAAGACCAGACTTCTCTGTGATGAGAAGGTCTTTGAAAGTTTGGTCTTGGAGAAAATTGTTGAGGCCAAGAAGGGATATGAGGTGAAGAGAGCTGATGTTGGTGAGCAAGAGAAGCCAGCTGAGGTGATAGCTGAAGGAGAGGAGGAGAAAGAGGAAAATGTACAAGGAGGAGGGACCTCACCAAGGCAAGGTGATGGTGAGGTGGCCAAGGATGTATCCAAGGCAAAGGATATTGAGGCTCAAAATTTGCCACAGGAGAGTCCAGTAGAGGTGTCTACTGAGATTCTCACACAACAGCCCTCAGTGGTGGCTTTAGAGTCAACTGAGGTGTCTGGAATCGAAGGAGTTGAAAAAGAAAAAGAAAAAGCTGAGGGTGGTGAGAAAGATGTGGAAATCACTGAAGTTGTGAGTGGTCAAATAAAAGCAATCATCCCTGTAAAGGGTGAATTGGCTGAGAAAATCATAGTTGAAAAGAGGAGTGAAGAGAAAAGTAAGATGAGTAAGGAGGAGGGAGTTCCAATGGAGTTAGAAATTACAGGTGACTTAGGTGGTGAGACTGAGGGAGGAAGATCTAACACTATCTTAAATGCAGGTACTCAAACTGATGAGATCCCTCCAGTCCAGGTCAACCTAACTCCCCTAAAGGATGCATTGCTTATACTCCAAGATGAAAGGCTTCCTTCTCTTGAAACTCAACTGAGAGATGTTCAAGAAGTTGTCCAAGAGGAGGTAGACGAAATGGTCATACTCTCAGACCATGTTGATGAATTGATGGAGTCAACAACTACTTCACTTCAAAATCTAACCCTGAGGGTGCAAGACTCAACTCAGATGGTGTCTGGCCTAGTTGAAGGTAACTGTGTTCTCATGCTAGAAGGTCTGAAGAACCTGGAGAAGAAGGAGGAAGAAGCCAGAACTCAATTCCTGAAGGAATCAGTAGAGAACGTATCCATCAATCTAAAGTCTTCTGTTGAAGCTTTCTCAGCCGACCTTATTGGGAAGGTTGAAGGGTTATGGAACCAGAAGATGCAGGAGTTCGAGGCAAAGCACGAAGAACTTGGAGCCAAGCTTGGTGAAGTTCTTAAGAAAGCTGCTGAGGACTTCCCAACTCAGGAAAAGACCAATGTGCTGATTGATGAGAAGCTGGCCCAATTTGTAAAATTTGGTCAAACTGCTGGAGCCGCACTAGAAAGAATGGAAGATGAAGTTGACCACTGCTCGACTGAACTTAAATCCATCGCTCACGATCAGTTGAAGTTAAACATCACTGTGGCTGAGTGCATGATTAATGCCGGAAAGGGGGAAAGAAGGATATCTTCTAAGGAGCTGAAGGCTGATCCAAGGAACAAAATGCAAATCATCTTTGAGACCCCGGAGTTCGAGAAAGGTCAACAAATCAAAAGCACTATCAAGAAAACTGATGCTGAGGCCCAGAAGCTTGCTGAGAAAAAGGAAGGCAAGGAGACTGCATCAGTGGACTACTCAAAGTTCAAAGAAGCTCATCTGAAAGAGAAGGAAGAGAGAGCTGCAAAGAAGGGGGAACCTGCAAAGAGGAAGGCATCTGAAACTCTCTCAGCAGAGGTTGCCAAAAAGGCAAGAACCTCAGAAAGGTTGGCAGCTAAGTCCACAACCTCTACTGATGAAGTTGAGGTACTCCCTATTCTAAATCCTGAACCCTTATCTTCTGAACCTCCCAAGTCCGCACCTACAAAAGTCACAGAGCTCGCTGAGCTAATTAAAGAGGCTGGAGGCATGAATGAAAGAACAAGGAAGCTAACAGCCCAGCAGCAGGAGAGGAGAGATAAGGTGGTTGATAAGATAGAGACCATTGTTGAGCTTGCAGAGAGGAAAAGAAAGGAGAGACTAGCCACATTTGATAAAACTACTTCTAAGAAATTCAGAAGTGGTTATCTAAAGTGGGCTGCCAAACTGAAGAAAGACAAGATCACACCATCTCTGAACAGATTTCCTCACCATGATGCCTGGGTTCCTAAGAAGCTCAATGATGCTTGGGAGACTGCCAAAAGGGATTTCGTTTATTCCTTTTATGTCAGTGGAGAGTTAGGAAGGGACAATGCTCAAGAAGTCTTCAACTCATGGTTGTTTGATGCCTATCCCAAGCTCTATCCCGAGATCAGTGGTGCTTGGAATGATGCCTTCCCTGATCAAGCCCTAAAGGCCCCTGAGCCAATCACCTACTGGCCTCCCCAAGATGCAACTGGTGCTGTTGACAGAGAAAGGATTACTGAAGAATGGACATCCTTGTGTGAGCACCTTGGACTCAGAGGACATTCGAAAGAGATGATGGAGAGGAAGAATGAGCTGAAGATCAGAGTCTTCAAGCAATATGGACTTGAACCTCTGTTTGAGTCCATCTGAGAAAGTTGTATTTTTTGCTGGGCATTTGTTTATAAGTCCCAGATGTTCTTAGTTTGAACTTTTGATAGTAGACTTCTTGTAATATGTACTTCATTTTTTTTATCAAGAAATGAACTCTACTGATGTTTTGCCCAAGATAACATCTCATTATCATTTAGGCTTTTGTACTTGAATGTTTTTACTTACAAAATCCTTGAACTTTATGTCATCTGAAGAACCTCATCTAAAATAAGATATGTAATAAAATAGGTTCCGGCATAATCAAAAAGGGGGAAATTGTTGGGAAAATGTATAAGACTTAGTTTTGATTAGATGCTAAAATGTTCCTCCTAAGTTGTTTGTAAGTAAATTATTCAGTAGAGTTAGAGTTTAAATTAAACAGTTCAAAGTATTAAGAACTGAGTGCAGTTAGTAAAAACTAGAGTGTATTTTTTAGTATGAAGTCTGCTGAAGATGAAGTCCACTGAAAGTGAAGTCCGCTGAAGACTAAGTGATCTGAGAAAGAAGTCGAAGTCTTGAATGTTTTCTAAGTGCATTCTCACTGAGACTAAATTTATCAGGAGAGGACGAAGGTCCACTGATGGTAACTAACAATGCACATTCAATGCTAAACAAATTAAAAGCTGTTAGTTAATCTGGTTGGAACAAGGCAAAATGAATTTCAGTGAAGCTTACAATAAATTAAGGAATAAGAAGGTTCTCTCAGAGGAGTTCCACCTTAAAGCAAGACAAGAATCTGGGCACGCAGACTTAAGGTCCAATGAGAAGATGACACGTCAGTGTACTTTACTGACAGCCGACCTGCCCCAGCCTGACAAGTACCAAAAGTCTTCACCTAGCAATCTACAGAAAGCTGGTGAACAAGCATGGTCTTTCAGCCGTTTCTTGACAAGACTTAAAGCTTCAAATAGAGCCGTTTGAACCAATCGGATACAAGAAGACTTACTTGAGAAGATTCAAATCCAACGGGAAGATTTTCAAAGAAGCCTATAAAAATAGAAGGACGTGCATTGTTACAAGCACGGGAAACTCACAAGATCAAAGCTATCTCTACATTCATAACCATCTAGAAGCACTTGAAATTATCATTGTTTCCCAAGTGTTTCACAGTTGTAGAGAGCCTAACAAACCTTCTGTAACCAAGCTTAAAAGCTATATCCAAATCTTAGAAAGAGATAATCCAATCCTAAGCATTGAGCTAAACTTGTAAGGATTATCTCAAAATAGTTGGAACCAAAACCCTACTCAAAACCCTACTCAGTGTTTAGGTTGAGAGCTAGTGTTAAGTGGTGTTAGTAAGCTGATTGTTGTATCAGTCTGAAAGTTGGTTTGTTTTGGGAACTAGGACCTGGAATTTCCTAGTGATCAATCATCCTAAGAGAGGAAAAGTTGATCAGTGCACCTTGGCACTATAACACAAGGAATTCCAAGTGAAAGGAATTCTCCTGTTTGATCAGGCCAGTGGACGTAGGAGATTTATCTCTGAACCACTTTACATTTTGTGTACTTACATTCTGCTATTTCATAAGTGTTTGTTAATCTCAAGTTTATCAAAGTAAAACGAGTTTTCTAAAGGGCTCACTAATCCGCGTCTGAAAGCTAATTAGATAGTAGTTCAACTGAAAGTCTTGAGCTTTCAGTGGAGGTATTATCTCAGTAAGCTTTCACAAGTAACTCTCAGCAGACCTCAAGTCCACTGACGAGCTACGGTCTTAAGTAACCTGATAAGTTTTTATAAGAAGTTTTAATTTGTAATCACAGGTGTATTCCCCCCCCATACACCTGTTTACTCGTTTCGGGACCAACACCTGCAGATTAGAAATATCAGAGAAGTTACATCTCCAGATGAGGTATGCACCAGGTGACACTTGTACCAGATGAGGTACGTCCCTGATGAGGTGCTGAGTCAGATTCCAGAAAAAGACCAGAGTCTTCTCTGACCAGAACCGGAAAGGTTTCGTCAGATGAGATGTATCACCAGAATAACTATGGTATCATCTGGTTACAATACCAGGTGACAGGTATGTTTTTACTTTTCTGGCCTCTGATCATTGGGATACACTTTTCAAATTACTTAATACACCCAAAACGCTTCAACTTCAGAGTGTATTTAAGACTAGGGTATAGGGCCTAGGCAATAATTTCACTTTTTCTCTTGATTGCCACAAAAACCCCTTTATGCCCAGTCCCAATGACCACGCCTATGCACTAGATTAAATCTGTATTTTGCCTTTTAATCTTGGCCATCAGATTTAATTACTGTGCAAAATGTCAATCGATTCGAAAATTGATTTTTTTTCCCTAATTTATATTTGGAAATTACACGCGTTCACTTCATTTACTGTTCTTACCATGCGTATTACCCTATTTAAATCAAATTTCTTTTCAATCTGTCTTTTCACGTTTCCATATTTTCAAAGCCCTAACTTCTATTTGCAAAGTTTCTCTCTCTCTCTCTCTCTCTCTCTCTCTCTCTCACAGCAATGGCCCCTTCGTGCAACTTCGATCATGAGTTGATGATGAAGAAGTTGAAAACAGAGATGGTGGTTGACTTCTACACCACGAAGAACCCTGTGGCGCTGTCGATTCTGGAGTTGCTCCAGAAAGCAGGGGTGGAGAAGTTGATTTCGACGGTTCCAAGAAATTTTAGGACTTTGGACGGATATGCGGCCTAATTTCTGGTTCGTATGAAGATCCACGACGACTACATTTCATCCAAGATCGACCAAGATGATTTGGTGTTTTCCAAGCACAATTTCTGCGCGTTATTTGAAAACATTTCGGCAGAAGGGGTAGATCCACTGACGTATAAGGAAGATGAAATTATTGATTCATTCAAACTTTTTGCTAGATCTTCTTGCCAGAACATCACGAAAGGATTTTTAGATAAGCATTTAAGGCAGAAGTATAAGGTGTTGTTCGATATAGTGGTGAAGGTGCTTATGTGTGAAAATCACAGCACAGATGCCATTTTCAATGGCAGGATGTGTGTGATGCGAGCATTGTACGATGGAGTACAATGTAATTGGACGGAGTTCTTCTGGGATGTGTTGAGGAAGAACAAGTTGAAGGTGAAGAAGGAGGCTTGTCCTTCCAAGCCAGGGGAGTTGCAGTTCTGTTTCACTGCAAATGTTTCGTTGGGAACGAAACTATCTTTGATTTTGGATTCATTGCTTCCGGAGAAGAAATGGAAGGAGTCCTGGTGCAGAGGATTCCATAAGTCCAAGTTACTATTCTCCAAGATGGTTCTCTCCATGGTCATGCCGACTCTGATGGAGAGCAAGCCATCCCTGCCCCCCTCTTCAAGCAGTACCCTCACCTGCAAAGGGGCAGAAGCAGCAGAGTAAGAAGAAGACTGATGAGGCTACTGGTTCTTCAACCATAGCTTTCTTTGGCTCCTCGGAGGAGGACCAGATCCCCCTTCTTGATGTGCTGAAGAAGAAGGGTGATGATGATAAAGCTGCTAAAAAGGTAGGAACAACTAAGAGGAAGAGGCCAGAGGAGGCCAATAGAGCATCTGCTAAGAAGCACAGAACTAGCAGAAGGCCTAGAAAGACTCTTCTGGTGGATGAGCCATCAGAAGAAGAGGAGGAAGAAGTGGCAGAAGAGGTTGAGCCTCTTAAGAAGAAGCCCAGAGCCAAGAAAGCCATCTTGCAAGATCCAGACTCTGGCTCTGACCTGGGAGATGCCTTGGAACAGGCAATATAGGAGGCTTCTTTGCTCATACCAGATGATCCAGTGTTGGGATATGTTTTAGTTTTGATGATTTTCCAAAACAACTTGTAATAGGTTTGAAAGCAGTCAGGATAGTATTCTTTGTTTCAGGTCAGGCTAGGTTAGTTTTTCAGTAGAATAGGCTATTCAGTTGAGGGGGAACTCAGCGAGGAGGAACTCTGTAACACAGCCTGAGAATATCAAGATAACACCAAGAAGAACTGACTGAAGTCATGCTTGCAACCTGAACCAGAAGAGAAACCTGAAGGATGTCCCACTGAGTGTAAACCAGGCTGATCTAAGCTAAGTCAGGTGGACCACTCAGTGAAGAGCATGATCAGGAGGATCAGTGCTGCACCAAGTAGGCCCTGAAGGTGTCAGGCTACTGTGGTCAGGGAAGTTTGTCATTCAGCCTTATGACAAACTTCTTGGAATGATCTTCAAACAGTCTCTGAAGGACAACTACACTGAAGACGTTCAGTCCACTGAAGATCATCAGTCAGTGAAGGAGGAAGCTACCTAAAGTCAGTGGGTCTTAGTCAAACCCACTGAGTCAAAGATCCGTGAATCCAGGCCACGTGGACCAATCAGCACGAGGCAGCAACTCTGACACTGACAAAGGCCGCATTCCAAGAAAAGTGGTTGAAACCATTTAATGTTGGATTCAAATGTATCTTCCCTCCAACGGATACATTTGAATCCCCATTATAAATACAAGCTCATAGCTTCATTGTATGGTGTGTTGTAGTGTGTGAAAAAGAAGAAAATAAACACCTACAAGCTGTGAGGGTGTGTTAGTTAGGGAGTTATAAGGAAGTGATACACACCCACGACACTGACCTTTAGGGTTACCACTTATATTCATTGAGTGTCAAGCTTGTAACTCTTAGCTTAGAGAGGTTTTCCTAATCTTAGCTTTAAGGCTAACACATTGTAAAGGAAAACCTCACCTAGTTGGAGAAAACCAAACCAAACTAAACCCTTTCAGAGAATGTTAGGTTTGTAGTGAGGTGAGGAGGGGCAGCCCAGGGAGTGGCGTGAGTCCAGTTGTAAGTGCACCTTGGCACGTTAAAAACAAGAATCCAAGTTAGTGGATTTCCTGTTAAATCAGGCCGTGGATGTAAGAGCTTGAGTCTCTGAACCACGTTAAACTGAGCGTACTTATCTTTAAAAGTATTTACCAAAGTATTGTGAAAGTCAGCTCACTGAGCTTTGTTAAGAAAACTTTGGTTAAGCAATCAGGTCAGGGAGATTCCTCTCACTGACCAGATCAGGCAACGCACTCGAGAGTTCTGTTTCTCGAGTCACTGTGTTAGAATAAAAATTGTTAGTTTTGATGAGTTAAAACAAACCAGAAGATGTAATAGGACCATCTGGACCTGTTAGCCAGATGATGATATAGATTAGGACTTAGTCTAGGGGGAACTGCCAGACCAGAAGACTTCACCAGATGAGAACAGACCAGAGGCAGAGGACCTTCCCCAGACCAGACGAGTCCGGACCAGACGAGTCTGGTGGAACAAAAGATGCTCAGTTTGATCTCCTGTTTCCACTGAGTATTCTGGTTGTTCACCAGATTAGGACCAGATGACACCGAGGTTGCCTGGTGTCTTGTCTTGCCTTCTCTGGAGAGAATCAGAGTTAGGCAGAGGAAGCTATTGACCGTTGGTGATTCAAATCAAGTCAACAAGATCAGGATTGGAAAGTTTTGAAGATAATCAATCCAAGGATCCCACCAACCCAATCAATCAATTAGGGAATTGATTGATTGAAGCTTCCTTATATAGAGGATCTGATTGGATTAGCCCTCCAACGGCTAGCCCTAATCCCCTCTATAAATACAAGAGTGCAGTTCAAGAAAAAGCTCTAGAGATACTATATACGCGCACAAGTTGATCCAAGCTTTTGATATTCATTCCAAGCACTCTTACTGTTCATAATATTCCATCTACTCTAAAGGAGTTATTGAAACCACAACCTGTTCATCTATCAGACAAGGTTGTTGGCTGTTGATCTTTAGATTTAAGTTAAATCTAAAGAGGTGTAAGAAGGAACTGGTACTTCCCAAATTCCAGTAAGTAAGTGAGTTAGTCGGTTGTTAGTGAGACCCCTTGGATATAAGGGAGAGTGGACGTAGGATATTCAAATTTGAACCACTATATATCTTGTGTTCTTTTTGCTTTATTTTACTTACTGTCTTATTGCCTTTTATTCTCTTGTAAAAAGAATTTGAAAGACATTTAACTTAAGCTTCCGCAATTAATCTAACTAGTGGGACCAACAAGTGGTATCAGAGCAGTGTGTCCAACGACCACTGCTTTGAAAAGCTTTTGGTGGTCACCGGGCAGATCCATTGCTCTCTAGTGCTTTTGTTCAAGTTCTTGTTATTTCCCTTAATTTGATCAAAATGTCTGCAAAATCTTCTTACAAGAGCCGTAAGCTCCCAGAATTCTCTTTTGAGGATTACAGCCACTGGAGCTTCATGATGAGCAATCATCTTGGAGCTATTCACCACCGCATGTTAGATGTGGTTGAAAGTGATAGTGGCAGGTCAGAATCCAGAGAAGAAACTAGTGAAGCTGCCCAGAAAACTGCAGAGGATAGAGTCCCCAGGCAGAGAATTCTCAAAAAGAGAGATGAGCTTGATAATGATGAAAGAAAGCTCTAGAACTTGGACCAGGTGGCAAGAACAGAGATCATCAACACACTTACCAAAGAGGTGATTGAAAAGGTCAGAACGTCTGCCACTGCCAAGGAGATGTGGGACAAACTGGCATTACTCTGTGAGGGAACAGAGAAGATCAAAGACAACAAACTCCAAGTTGTTCAACACTAGTTTGATACCTTCAAGATGAAACCAGACGAGACCATTGACCAGCTGGACATGCGTCTCACAAATCTCCTGAACAAGGCTAGTGCCTTAGGTAAGACCTACTCTGAAAAAGAAATAAATAGTAAAATCTTGTGTTCACTAACAAGCAGGTGGAGAATTAAAGTCACTGTGATCAAGGACAACAAGGATCTCAATACTCTGGATCACCATCTCCTGTTGTCTGATCTCAAAGCCTATGAATATGATCTTCAAGAGGAGGATCAAACAGAAGAGGTTTCCTCTTCTGGTCAGAAAGGTGTTGCATTCTCTTCAACCATCAAGCCTGATGTCAAGCCAAAGGAGTCTACTGCAGATGACTTGAGCCTCAAGGAGCAGGTAGCACTTCTAACTCGTAAATTAGATAAAATGAGTTCAAAATATGGCAGGTACAAAAGGCATTGGAAGGAATCTTCCAGAGACAGAAAGAGTTCCTTCAAGCCTGCAGAGAAGGAGAAGACATCTGGAGACTCAAGGGAGACCAGATTCAGAACTCCAGAAAGGAGGAGAGATGACAACCCTGGCAACTCCGGGAGATCAGATTATTAGAGGAGGGATGGTAGCTCTGGCAGACCTGACTACCAGAGGAGAGAGAGTAGCCCTGCCAGATCAGACTACAACCAGAGGAGGAGAGAGCCAAGTCCTAGTCCCAGAGGAGACAATGCCTGCTACACATGCAACAAGACTGGTCACTATAGTTATGATTGTCCTCAACTCACTCCTAGGGAATGAGAAGAGAAAAGGATCAAGAGAGATAGGAGATATGCAGACAAGAGAGCATTGCTGGCAGAAGCAGAGGAGGAGGATACTAGTTCCAGTTCTTCTTCTTCTGACTTTGGATCAGATGATGATGTGTGTCTTATGGCAGACATCACTGAGGTAAATGAAACTACTCTAGTTTTATCAAATTCCAAATGTACTGAATCCTCTAATTCCTCTGGTAACTCCAGAGAGTCTGATATGCAACAAATGCTATCAGATCTCCAAAATTGTGTCCAACTTTGTCAAAAACTTGAGAAAGAGAATGGTAGGCTCAGAGCTGAAGTTCAATCTCTCTCTCATGAGCATAAATCCACCAGAGAACTCATGAAAGATCATTCCAAAGAAGTCTCTGAACTTCAGGATAAGATCACAGAAAGAGATACTCTGGTAGATCAACTCATGAAAGAAAAGAACTCTCGAGAAGATGAGATCACTGAACTCAGAGCCAAATACCAGACTCTTATCAAGGAAAAACAAGTTGCTCACAACATAGAGGAGATACCTATGCCCAGAGAAGCTCCTAAGATACCATCTGTCGTATCTATCATATCAGAGTCTTCTCAGCGCATTTGTGATAAGAGTGGTTTAGGATATTCTGGAATTGCCTCTAAAACTCATAAATACTTTTATAATAAAGACAAGTCAGTAAGAGCTGGTAAATTGGTAGAAATCTGGAATGATAAAGACTTAACTGGTAATGGTTACAAGGTGGTTCACAATCCTGATTGGAAAAGGAATCACTCTATTAATCACATAACATATGGTCCAGAAGAGTTGACTGTTCTGGAAGAAAATATGCTTGAGAATAAGTGTCAACAAGGGGAACCACTGAAGATTGATGGTTCTGTGAACAATGAGTCCCAAGGAGTAGAAATTACTCAAATTGGAGGACCCCAGAGAAATCCTCAAAGGGAACCTAACCAGATTAGGGGACCTCAAAGGAAACACTCAAGAAAGGGGAATACCAATCAGAGTAATAACTACCAGAGAAGGAACAATGTTCAACAGCACCAGGTACCCCAGAGACAATCTTCTCAGCGGAATCAATTCCAGAATAGGTATACTCAAAGGAACTATAACCACCAGAGACAGTCTAATTATCAGAACCAGAGGAGGTCTTCCAGACCCATCTATAGAAAACCAACTGATCTGGGAAGTTATGACACCAGAGATGGTTCTTCTAGGATGTACCCTTACAACCAAACCTTTAAGACCATGTCTTTGAGGCAGGCCATTCCAAAGGCCAGATTTGAGAAAAGGTACACCAGACCTGTTTATAGGAAAGGTGTCCTTATCAGACCAGTAGCTCAATATGTCATTGTCAGAGGACATGTGCTGGTAGATAGATTTGGAAGGAAGATAAGATCTCCTCATCCATCAAGGGATGATCTTTATCTTTGGATTCCTACAAAACCTGCAACTAACCAATCAGGACCCAGCACTAGTAGGGGACCTAATTGATTTCTCTGCAGGTAGATAAGAGTCCATTGGAGAAAGGATTTTCAAGCAACCATTTCTCGTACATTGATAGTGGATGTTCCAAGCACATGACCTTCCAAAAGGATAATCTCCAAGATTTCAAGCCATTGAATGGACCAAGAGTGATGTTTGGTGACAACAACTATGGAGTCACCAGAGGAGTTGGAAAGTTGACCTTCAATGGAGTATCTGTAGATGAAGTCTATTATGTAGAAGGACTCAAGCATAATCTACTTTCAGTATCCCAATTCTGTGACAAGGGATACTAGTGAAGTTTTCTAGTGATTCATGCACTGTTTTCTCTTCTGATTATAATGATATCTTGCTAATAGGCTTGAGGAAGGGTAACATTTATCTTGCAGATTTTAACAGTTGCCCAAAAAATGCTTGCCTGGTTGCAAAAAGATCTGCAGAGAATAGCTGGATTTGGCACAAGAGATTGTGTCATCTTAACTTCAAGACACTGAATAAGATTGCCAGAAAAGGTCTCATTCGAGGTCTTCCTAATGAAGTGTTTAAGAAGGATCAGGTTTGTGGTTCATGCCAGAAGGGTAAACAACCCAAGACTTCCTTTAAGGATGTCCAGAGCACAACCACAACCAGAGTACTTCAACTACTTCACATGGACCTGTTTGGACCTGTTTCTCCTCTTAGTTTCAGTGGAAGGAAGTACACCTTAGTGATAGTAGATGATTTTTCAAGATACACTTGGGTAGTGTTCTTGTTTAAGAAAAATGAAACTATGACTAAGCTGCCAGAGTTCTTCAAGCAGATTTAGAATGAGCAGAACCAGAGCATAGTCAGGATCAGAAGTGACAAAGGAACAGAGTTTTTGAATTCACACATTGCAGATTACTGCAAGGATCATGGGATTTTTCATGAGACATCTGCTGTCAGAACTCCTCAACAAAATAGAGTAGCAGAAAGGAGGAATAGGACCCTCAAAGAAGCTGCAAGAACACTTCTGGCAGAATACAACACTCCGCAAAGATTTTGGGCAGAGGCCATTAATACAGCTTGCTACACTCAGAACAGGTGCCTGATTGCCCAGAGACATAATAGGACTCCATATGAGGTATGGAAAGGTAAAACCCCATCTGTTTCATAATTTTCATGTTTTTGGATGTAAGTGTTTCATCCATGCCAATGGGAAATCTAAATTAAGAACCTTTGATGCTAAAGTGGCTGATGGAATATTTTTAGGATATTCCAGCACCAGTAAAGCCTTCAGAGTTTTTAATAAGAATTCACTTTGTGTGGAGGAAACACCTCATGTTGTTTTTGATGAATCTGCTTTTGAGTGCAAGGTGGACTTAAAGTCTTCTGATGAGACTCAGAATCAGACTACTCCCAGAGTTATCAAGGTCAATCCACCTATTCTTGATTCAGATTCAGATTCAGATGATGACCCATCTCCTGGTTCTCTGAAGCAGAAGCCTTCACAAGGAGCAGAACTAGAAGAGGTTGGAACTCCTGTAGGGGGAAGCTCTTCTGCAGATGGTGTTAATCATCAAGATACTGCAGAAGATGATCACCCAGGTAAGACCACGGGAAGGAGGACCCTGGTTGATCACCCCAATGACCTGATCTTATGAGATCCAACTAAGGGTGTCCAGACTAGGAGAACTCTTAACTTAGCTGCCTTATTCAGTTGCTATGTGTCCTTGATTGAGCCCAAGAACATCAAGGAGGCACTGAAAGATTCAAATTGGATTGTTGCTATGCAGGAGGAGTTGAATCAATTCACCAGACAGGATGTTTGGGAGCTGGTAGACAGACCAAGATATCAAAAGGTGATAGGCACTAAGTGGGTTTTCAAGAATAAGAAAGATGAGAATGATGTCATTACTAGGAACAAGGCAAGGCTAGTGGCCCAGGGCTATTCTCAGTCTGAAGGAATAGACTATGATGAGACATTTGCTCATGTTGCCCGACTAGAAGCCATCAGATTGTTCTTAGCATATGCTGCTCACATGAAGTTCAAAGTATACCAGATGGATGTGAAATCTGCCTTTCTTAATGGGATTCTCATTGAGGAAGTGTATGTGGAACAACCCCCTGGTTTTGAACAAGGTGACAAGGTGTTTAAGCTTAAGAAAGCTCTTTATGGGCTGAAGCAGGCACCCAGAGCATGGTATGACACTCTATCTCAATTTCTTCTGGACAATGGTTTTACAAAGGGTAAGATTGATAGGACCTTGTTTAGGAAAGAAGAAGGAAAGGACATCCTTCTGGTCCAAATATATGTTGATGACATTATATTTGGATCCCCTAACAAGAAGCTGTGTGAGAAGTTTGGTGAGCTCATGCAGGGTCAGTTTGAGATGTCCATGATGGGAGAAATGAATTACTTCTTGGGTCTGCAGGTTAAGCAATCAGAGAAGGGAATTTTTATTAATTAAGCAAAGTACACCAGAAACATGTTAGAGAAATTTGGAGTAGGATCTAGCAAAGCAGCCAAGATCCCTATGATGACAAATTTCAACATGGATCCAGATGAGTCTGGAGAGAGTGTGGACCAGACTCAGTACAGAGCACTTATTGGTTCTCTTTTGTACCTGACTGCAAGCAGACCAGATATTACTTTTGCTGTAGGAGTTTGTGCCAGATTTCAAGCTAATCCCAAGAAGAGTCACTTGGAAGCAGCTAGGAAGATATTGAAATATCTTAAGGGAACTGTGAATTTTGGATTATGGTATCCTGCAGATGATAACTTAGAATTGAGTGGTTATTCAGATTCAGACTATGGTGGATGCAGAATAGATAGGAAATCTACAAGTGGAACATGCCAATTTTTAGGAAATAAATTGGTATCCTGGTTTTCTAAGAAGCAGACTTCAGTTGCTACATCAACAACAGAAGCAGAGTACATGGCTGCAGGGAGTTGTTGTTCACAACTTCTCTGGATTAGTCAACAGCTTAGGGATTACCATATTAGAGCTAAGGACATTCCTATTTTCTGTTATAGTAATAGTGCAATTGCTATCACCCAGAATCCAGTTCTTCATACCAGGTGCAAACAGGTTGATATAAGGCATCATTTTATCATAGATCATGTTGAGAAGGGAGATATAAGGATGGAAAAGATTGCAACAGAGAAGCAGAGAGCAGATATTTTGACTAAGCCTTTGGCTGAGACCAGATTCAGAGAGTTAGCTTTTGAGTTAGGATTGTTGGATCCAGAGACAGATTTGTTTTAGGGGGAACTACAGAGAAGTATCCTTTGTTTCATTACTTTATTTCATATATCTTAAAACTAACATACCTGCAGATTAGACATTTCAGAGAAGTTATATCTCCAGATGAGGTATCCACCAGGTGACACTTATCCCAGATGAGGTGCTGAGTCAGAGATATGTCCAAAGTATTTTCTGACCAGGACCAGATGAGTTCCATCAGGGGAGATGTATCACCAGACTAGTTGTGGTATCATCTGGTTACAATATCAGGTGACAGGTATGTCTTTACTTCTCTGGCCTCTGTTCATTGGGATACACTTTTCAAATTAGTAAGTCCACTTAAAACCTTTCAACTTCGGGGTGTATTTATAACTAGGGTATAGGGCCTAGGCAATCATTTTGCTTTTTCTCTTGACTGCCACAAAACCCCTTTATGCCCAGTCCCAATGTCTATGCCAACGCACCAGATTAAATCTGTATCTCGCCTTTCATCATGGCCATCGGATTTAATCACTGTGCAAAATGTAAATCAATGCTAAAATTGATTTTGTTTCCTCAATTAAATTTGAAATTACACGCGTTCAAACTTCATTTATTATTCAAGCCACGCGTATTACCCTATTTAAATCAAATTTACTTTCAATCTGTCCTTTCACATTTCCATACTTTCAAACCCTAACCTCTCTCTGCAAAGCTTCTTCTTTCTCTCTCTCTCTCTCTCTCTCTCTCTCACAGATATGGCTCCCCCATGTAATTTTGATCATACCCTAATGATGAAGAAACTGAAAACGGAGATGGTGGTTGACTTCTACACCACCAAGAACTCGTCTGCACTTGCTATTCTGGAACTATTGAGGAGATCCGGAGTTGAGAAGTTGATGTCCACCGTTCCCAGAGATTTTCGTACTCTTGACGGATATGCGGCCCAGTTTCTGGTTCGAATGAAGATCAACGAAGACCATATTTCTTCAAAAATTGACAAGGAAGATTTGGTGTTTTCCAAGCATGATTTATGTGCCCTGTTTGGAAACATTTCGGCGGAAGGGGTGGATCCCTTAACCTACAAGGAGGATGATATTGTGGGTTCCTTCAAATTGTTTGCTCGTTCTTCTTGCCAGAGTATCACGAAGGGATTTCTGGATAAACATTTAAGGCAGAAGTACAAGGTGTTGTTCGACATAGTTGTAAAGGTGTTGATGTGTGAGAATCACAGCACGGATGCGATTTTTAATGGAAGAATGTGTGTGATGAGGGCTCTGTATGACGGCGTCCAATGCAACTGGGCAGAGTTCTTTTGGGGCGTCTTGAGGAAGAATAAGGTGAAAGTTAACAAGGAGGCTTGTCCTTCCAAGCCAGGGGAGATGCAATTTTATTTCACTGCTAATGTTTTATTGGGAACGAAACTTACCTCGATTTTGGACTCATTGCTTCCAGAGAAGAGATGGAAGGAGACTTGGTGCAAAGGATTTCACAAGTCTAAAGTGCTATTCTCAAAGGATGGTCCCCTTCGTGGCCATCCTAATTCTGATGGAGAAGAAGCCATCCCTGCCCCTCCTCTACAGGCAGTACCTTCACCTGCAAAGGGGCAGAAGCAGCAGCAGAAGCAGAAGACCCATAAGAAAGCTGCTGAAGCAACTGGTTCTTCAACCATTGCCTTTTGTGGTTCCTCAGAGGAGGACCAGATTCCCCTTCTTGAAGTGCTTAAGAAGAAGGGTGATGATGATAAAGTTGTTAAGAAGGCTGGAGCAGCCAAGAGGAAGCGGCCAGAGGAGGCCAGGAGAGGCTCTGCTAAGAAGTCAAGAACTAGCAGAAAGGCCAGGAAAACCCTTCTGGTGGATGAGCCATCAGAAGAGGAAGATGAAGACGAGGATGTGCCTCTTGTGAAGAAATCCAAGGCTAAGAGAGCCATTCTTCAAGATTCAGACTCTGGATCTGATCTTGGAGAGGCCTTGGAGAAGGCCATTGATGAGGCTTCCCAGATGATGGAAGATGTCTCTGCTCCAGGGCATGCTGTACCTGCTGATGTTGACTCAGCAGAGGTAAATCCCTCCATTCCATCTTCTACCCCTATTAATCTTGTCTCCCCTTCTACCTCTCCCCCAGATAATATTCCCCAAACCCCATCTGCCTCTGGTAACCCTATTGAAACACCAGAGCAGACTCTCCCAGATACCCCAGTATTTACTCCCTCAACCATTCATACTCAAACACCTTCTCCCCCAAATACCCAAACTCATCTTCCCACAAACCCCTCTCCCCCAGTTTCTGTACCAGAGGCGCCATCAACCTCTTCTGGTGCAGAACTCCCCCCTCCAAACACTTCCACATTCCAAATACCACCTTCACCTTCTGTACCAGAGATTCCGCCATCCTCTGGTGCAGAGCAATCCATTCCCTCCACCTCTACTTCACAAAACCCCAACCCTCCCCAAACTCATACAGACCAGGACCCAACCATTTCTATGGCTCTGGGATTTCCTGCCCCTCCCCCTTCCCCAACCTACTTAACAAGCGATGATAGTGAAGATGAGGAAGCTTCACTTGAGCCTGCTAACTTAGCACCTTCCTCCTCTGCCTCTGGGCCCAAACCCTTTATTTTCTCTTCTAATGAGATGGGTCCCATCAGGCAGAGTATGAGTGTGAGTGCTCAGCTCTGGCTAAGAGAGCAATTTCCAATTTTGTTGGAGCACTCACCCCTCCTGGCAGATCTGACGGATGCCAAGGTTTGGAGTAAGGCCAGACTCCAAGATGTTGAAGATCTTATGCTTCTGTTGGAGGAGATGTCTCCCTCTACCTTCACTGCTTGGGAGATTGAGCTGAAGAAGAAGTTAAATATTCAAAACCCAGCAGAGTTGGAGACACCAGAGGCGGCCAAGGTTCTCATCAGAACTCTCCTTATCCAGAGAGGAGTTATGCTCACTCCAGAGGGCTTCTCTTACAACTTTGGTCCTCATTTCACATTCCCTCCTGAGCTATATTCAGACGAGGAGGACTTTGCGTTGTCTCCTGCTGTGCTCCAGAAGATGAAGGCATTCTTCAATGAGCAGATCATGCAGATAGGGCACTTTTCAAAAGCCATTCAACACATGGCCCCTGCTATGGTAGAGCATCAGATCAAGCAAGAGAGGAGGATCTTCCTGAAGCAGATCAAGTCCTCTCTGGCAGAAGTTAAAGCTTCTTTCAAGGCCAATGGCCTCTTTGTCAAACTGGATGTGATGCACAGCCAGAAGCAGCTCCAGGAGCACGTGCTGGAGCAGATGAGGCCAGTCTCTGTCCTTAAAGTTGAGATGGCAAGCCAGATGATCCAGACTGCCAAGCTGAAAGACTCCCTCCAGGAGATGTTGGAGAAGCAGGAAAGGCTTGTTGCAGAGTCTAAAGCCTACCTGGAGGAGGCCAAGCAGCTGCGTGATCTTCACTCTTCCTCCAACGCTGCCTTGCCTGATCTTATAAGACAGGTAGTGGAGCCCCTCCTTGATGAAGTTAAAAAAGGGGAAGAGAAGGCCAGAACTGATCTGGCGAAAACCACAAATGAAACTCTCTTCAGCCATGGAGCTCGTCTGGACCTGCTGGAGAATACTCTGGCCCAGGCTGAGTTGCAGAAGAAGAAGAAGGAAGAGTTCAAATCTCTTTCCATGGCTAAGCAGCTTGCTGCAGAAGAGGAGTCAGAAGCTGAGCAGGATCCAATCTCCATCTCTGGACCTGCAAAGAGAAAGATAAGAAGAGTCAAGAAAAGCTTCCTTGAGACTGTTGTTGAAGAAGCTCAGAAGAGATACAAGGAAGAGACTCCAGAGGAGAAGCAAGCAAGAATCAGGAAGAACATAGATGAAGAGCAGAGGCTCAGATATGTTAGAAGGCAAAACAAGAAGAGCAGAGAAGTAGGTGCTTCTTCTGGTGCAAGTGGCTCAAGCCAGAGGAGGAAAGCTCCCATTGAAGTGATGAACATTCTGCCTCTCAGGACAGAAGGGTCTTTTGACTCTACTGTGCCTGTGCCCTTGATTGAAAAATGGAAGGAGGCAAAGACTCTCTGGTTCATCCAACACTATATTCAGAGGCCAGCACCAGAGGATGATGAGCTAATCAACAAAACCTTTCACACCTGGATGCAAGCTTATGATGCAGAGATGTACAAGCAATTGATGGACTCAACCATTGAGTTCAACCTGGAGGTGACTGCCCCTGAGTTCACTTATCTTAACACTCCCATGGCAGGAGACCAGGTTGATTGGGCTGAGCTGAAGAGACTGTACAAGACTAAGGTGTTGGTGAACTTCACTCCAACATCTTCTGCAGAGTTGAAGGCCGTCCAGGATAGGTTTCTAGATTGGTTTCTGGTGCCCAAAGAAAACAGAAGATATGCTTAGATAGGACCAGAATTGCATTGTAATTTGTAATCACTCTTATCTTTATTATCAATGAAATTCATATCTTCTCTGTTCAAAGACAACCTCTTGTTGTCTTAATTGCTTGCCTGATAAGATCTATTCTAAGGTCTTGTCTTTTATTGCTTTTCTTGCTTAAGTTTTCTTTGTGATCAGTTCTGGTAATGTTTTAACTCCATCAAAAAGGGGGAAATTGTTAGGATAAAAATTGTTAGTTTTGATGAGTTAAAACAAACCAGAAGATGTAATAGGACCATCTGGACCTGTTAGCCAGATGATGATATAGATTAGGACTTAGTCTAGGGGGAACTGCCAGACCAGAAGACTTCACCAGATGAGAACAGACCAGAGGCAGAGGACCTTCCCCAGACCAGACGAGTCTGGTGGAATAAAAGATGCTCAGTTTTATCTCCTGTTTCCACTGAGTATTCTGGTTGTTCACCAGATTAGGACCAGATGACACCGAGGTTGCCTGGTGTCTGGTCTTGCCTTCTCTGGAGAGAATCAGAGTTAGGCAGAGGAAGCTATTGACCGTTGGTGATTCAAATCAAGTCAACAAGATCAGGATTGGAAAGTTTTGAAGATAATCAATCCAAGGATCCCACCAACCCAATCAATTAATTAGGGAATTGATTGATTGAAGCTTCCTTATATAGAGGATCTGATTGGATTAGCCCTCCAACGGCTAGCCCTAATCCCCTCTATAAATACAAGAGTGCAGTTCAAGAAAAAGCTCTAGAGATACTATATACGCGCACAAGTTGATCCAAGCTTTTGATATTCATTCCAAGCACTCTTACTGTTCATAATATTCCATCTACTCTAAAGGAGTTATTGAAACCACAACCTGTTCATCTATCAGACAAGGTTGTTGGCTGTTGATCTTTAGATTTAAGTTAAATCTAAAGAGGTGTAAGAAGGAACTGGTACTTCCCAAATTCCAGTAAGTAAGTGAGTTAGTCGGTTGTTAGTGAGACCCCTTGGATATAAGGGAGAGTGGACGTAGGATATTCAAATCCGAACCACTATATATCTTGTGTTCTTTTTGCTTTATTTTACTTACTGTCTTATTGTCTTTTATTCTCTTGTAAAAAGAATTTGAAAGACATTTAACTTAAGCTTCCGCAATTAATCTAACTAGTGGGACCAACACACTGTCTTGTTGAGAGCCTGAGCTTTCAAGTCTCATCACTGACTTGATAGCTCTGACTCTCAGCAACGCAGTGACTTGAGTATTCCTTCACTGAACTCTTTCAGAGCGCAACGCGAAGGTTTTTTAAAAAAAAATTCTTCTCCTGAATTCCCATTTTGCCCTTCGAAAACGGGACCATCAATTGGTATCAAAGCGGGTTGTTCACATGACCACTGATCCAGTTTTGTCAAGAAAAATGGTCAACCGAACATATCTTAAATATTTTAAACTATGGGAATTCCTGCATATTTCAAACTATTACTTGTGTTCTGACATTATTCTTGTAATAGAAAATCATTTGGTTAGAAGTTTTGGAATCATCAAAAAGGGGGAAATTGTTGGGATATGTTTTAGTTTTGATGATTTTCCAAAACAACTTGTAATAGGTTAGAAAGCAGTCGGGATAGTATTATTTGTTTCAGGTCAGGCTAGGTTAGTTTTTCAGTAGAATAGGTTGTTCAGTTGAGGGGGAACTCTATAACACAGCCTGAGAATATCAAGATAACACCAAGAAGAACTGACTGAAGTCATGCTTGCAACCTGAACCAGAAGAGAAACCTGAAGGATGTCCCACTGAGTGTAAACCAGGCTGATCTAAGCTAAGTCAGGTGGACCACTCAGTGAAGAGCATGATCAGGAGGATCAGTGCTGCACCAAGTAGGCCCTGAAGGTGTCAGGCTACTGTGGTCAGGGAAGTTTGTCATTCAGCCTTATGACAAACTTCTTGGAATGATCTTCAAACAGTCTCTGAAGGACAACTACACTGAAGACGTTCAGTCCACTGAAGATCATCAGTCAGTGAAGGAGGAAGCTACCTAAAGTCAGTGGGTCTTAGTCAAACCCACTGAGTCAAAGATCCGTGAATCCAGGCCACGTGGACCAATCAGCACGAGGCAGCAACTCTGACACTGACAAAGGCCGCATTCCAAGAAAAGTGGTTGAAACCATTTAATGTTGGATTCAAATGTATCTTCCCTCCAACGGATACATTTGAATCCCCATTATAAATACAAGCTCATAGCTTCATTGTATGGTGTGTTGTAGTGTGTGAAAAAGAAGAAAATAAAACCCTACAAGTTGTGAGGGTGTGTTAGTTAGGGAGTTATAAGGAAGTGATACACACCCACGACACTGACCTTTAGGGTTACCACTTATATTCATTGAGTGTCAAGCTTGTAACTCTTAGCTTAGAGAGGTTTTCCTAATCTTAGCTTTAAGGCTAACACATTGTAAAGGAAAACCTCACCTAGTTGGAGAAAACCAAACCAAACTAAACCCTTTCAGAGAATATTAGGTTTGTAGTGAGGGGAGGAGGGGCAGCCCAGGGAGTGGCGTGAGTCCAGTTGTAAGTGCACCTTGGCACGTTAAAAACAAGAATCCAAGTTAGTGGATTTCCTGTTAAATCAGGCCGTGGATGTAAGAGCTTGAGTCTCTGAACCACGTTAAACTGAGCGTACTTATCTTTAAAAGTATTTACCAAAGTATTGTGAAAGTCAGCTCACTGAGCTTTGTTAAGAAAACTTTGGTTAAGCAATCAGGTCAGGGAGATTCCTCTCACTGACCAGATCAGACAACGCACTCGAGAGTTCAGTTTCTCGAGTCACTGCCTTGTTGAGAGCCTGAGCTTTCAAGTCTCATCACTGACTTGATAGCTCTGACTCTCAGCAACGCAGTGACTTGAGTATTCCTTCACTGAACTCTTTCAGAGCGCAACGCGAAGGTTTTTTTAAAAAAAAAATTCTTCTCCTGAATTCCCATTTTTCCCTTCGAAAACGGGACCATCATCCAGAGATATCAGTTCCAGCTGGTGTTGACCCAGCTGAGGTAAACCCTTCTAACCCCTCCCCCATTAACCTTGTTACCCCATCTACATCTCCCCCAGAAAACCTTTCCCAACATCCCCCCTGCTTCTGGTGCCCCCGTTACCTCACCAGAGCAGACCTTACCATATACACCCGTATACAGTTCCTCAGCCATCCCTCAAACACCTTCTCCCCCACCTTCCCAAACACATCTTCCCACAAATCCCTCTCCCCCTGCCCCTGTACCAGAAGGGGCATCTACTTCTGGTGCAGAACCCTCCATTCCTTCCCCTTCTACATCACAAATTCCAATCCCACCCTCTGTAACAGAGATCCCAGCTACTTCTGGTGCAGAGCAACCCATTCCTTCACCCTCTACCTCACAAAATCCAAACCCTTCCCAATCTCAATCAGATCAGAACTCAAACTTGAACCCTCTTTCTATGGCATTGGGATTCCCTGCCCCTCCCCCTTCTCCCACATGCCTTACCAGCGATGATAGTGAAGATGAGGAAGCTTCACTTGAGCCTGATCACTTAGCACCTTCCTCCTCTGCCTCTGGGCCCAAACCCTTCACCTTCTCATCTGCAGAAATGGGTCCCATTAGGCAGAGTATGAGTATGAGTGCCCAGCTCTGGCTAAGAGAGCTGTTTCCAATCTTATTGGAGCACTTACCATTATTGGCGGATCTGACTGACGCCAAGGTCTGGAGCAAGGCCAGATTAGAGGATGTGGAGGGTCTGATGCTACTGCTAGAAGAGATGACTCCCTCCACATTCACAGCCCAAAAAGAAGATGAATATCCAAAATCCAGCGGAGCTAGAGACACCAGAGGCAGAGAAGGTATTGGTTCGTACTTTGCTCATCCAGAGAGGAGTAATGCTCACTCCTGAGGGCTTCTCATACAATTTTGGCCCTCAATTCTCTTTTCCTCCAGAGCTCTATTCTGATGAGGAAGATTTTGATATGTCTCCTGCCGTGCTCCAGAAGATGAAGACTTTCTTCAATGAGCAAATCATGCAGATTGGGCATTTTTCTAAGGCTATTCAACATATGGCCCCTGCTATGATAGAGCACCAGATTCGGCAGGAGAGGAGGATTTTCCTTAAGCAGATCAAGTCTACTCTTGCTGAAGTTAAAGCTTCTTTTAAGGCAAATGGTCTTTTTGTGAAGTTGGATGTGATGCACAGCCAAAAACAGCTCCAGGAGCACGTGCTGGAGCAGATGAGGCCAGTTTATGTGTTAAAAGTTGAGTTGGCCACTCAAATGCTACAGACTGCTAAGCTCAAGGACTCCCTCCAAGAGATGTTAGAGAAGTAGGAGAAGCTAGTTGCAGAATCCAAGGCTTACCTGGAGGAAGCAAAGCAGCTGCGTGATTTGCACTCTTCCTCCAACACTGCCTTGCCTGATCTCATAAGGCAGGTAGTGGAGCCCCTCCTTGATGAAGTTAAAAAGGGGGAAGAGAAGGCCAGAACTGATCTGGCGAAGACCACCAATGAGACACTTTTTAGCCATGGTGCTCGTCTGGACCTGCTGGAGAACACTTTGGTCCAGGTTGAGCTGCAGAAGAAGAAGAAGAAGGAAGAGCTCAAATCTCTTACCATGGCTAAGCAGCTTGCTGCAGAAGAGGAATCCTCAAAAGCAGAGCAGGATCCTATTTCAATCTCTGGACCTGCTAAGAGGAAGTTTAGGAAAGTCAAGAAGAGTTTCCTTGAATCTGTTGTTGAAGAAGCTCAGAAGAGATATAAGGAAGAGACTCCAGAGGAGAAGCAAGCTAGGATAAGAAAAAACATAGATGAAGAGCAGAGGCTCAGATATGTTAGGAGGCAGAACAAGAAGACCAGAGAAGCTGGTGTTCCTTCTGGTGCGGGTGGATCTAGTCAGAGGAGGAAAGCTCCTATTGAGGTGATGAACATTTTGCCTCTCAGGACAGAAGGGTCTTTTGACTCTACTGTGCCTGTGTCTTTGATTGAGAAATGGAAGGAGGCAAAGATTCTCTGGTTCATTCAACACTATATCCAGAGGCCAGCACCAGAGGATGGTGAGCTGATCAATAGAACCTTTCACTCTTGGATGCAAGCTTATGATGCAGATCTGTACAAGCAATTGATGGATTCTACCATCGAGTTCAACCTGGAGGTGACTGCTCCTGAGTTTACCTATCTCAACACTCCTATGAATGGGAACCAGGTTGATTGGGCTGAGCTGAAGAGATTATACAAGACCAAGGTGTAGGTGAATTTCACTCCAACATCTTCTGCAGAGTTGAAGGCCGTCCAGGATAGGTTCCTTGACTGGTTTCTTGTGCCTAAAGAGAACAGAAGATATGCATAGAATAGGACCTATTTTGAAATGTAATCTGTAATCATTCTATCCTTATGTATCAATGAAAATCATATCTTATCTATCTCAAAGACAACTCCTTGTTGTCTTATTGTTTGCCTGATAAGATCTACTCTAAGGTCTTATCCCTTTATAGTTGTTCTTGCTTATATTCTATTTTTGATCAGTTCTGGTTGTTGTTTTAACTCCATCAAAAAGGGGGAAATTGTTAGGATAAATATTGTATAGTTTTGATGTGTTAAAACAAACCAGAAGATGTAATAGGACCATCTGGACCTGTTAGCCAGATGATGATCTAGATTATGAATTAGTCTAGGGGGAACTGCCAGACCAGAAGACTTCACCAGAAGAGTCACCAGAGGACTTCACCAGAGGACTCCACCAGAAGACTTCACCAGATGAGATCTGACCAGAGGCAGAGGACTTTCCCCAGACCAGACGAGTCTGGTGGAACAAAAGATGCTCAGTTTGATCCCCTGTTTCTACGGAGTATTCTGGTTGTTAACCAGATCTGGACCAGAAGACACCGAGGTTGCCTGGTGTCTGGTCTTGCCTTCTCTGGAGAGAATTGGAGTTAGGCAGCGGAAGCATTTGACCGTTGGTGATTCAAATCAAGTCAAACTAGATTGGATTGGAAAGTTATTGAAGTTAATCAATCCAAGGATCTCACCAACCCAATCAATCAATTAGGGAATTGATTGATTGAAGCTTCCTTAAATAGAGGATCTGATTGGATTAGCTCTCCAACGGCTAACCCTAATCTCCTCTATAAATACAAGAGTGCAGTCACAAGAAAAAGCTTTAGAGATCCTACGCGCACAAGTCACATTCCAAGCTTTTGATAATCACTCTTAGCACTCTTATTGTTCACATTACATATCTACTCTTAAGGAGTTATTGGACTTTAACCTGTTCATCTCTAAGATAAGGTTGAAGGTTGATTACTTTAGATCGTGGTTAGATCTAAAGGAGTTGTAAGAAGGAACTGGTACTTCGAAAATTCCAGTACGTAAGTAAGTAAGTTGGTTGGTTGATAGTGAGACCCCTTGGATAAAAGGGAGAGTGGACGTAGTATATTCAGATCCGAACCACTATATATCCGGTGTTATTTATTGCTTTCGTTTATTTAATCTCTTACTTGTTTTGTGCTCTTATAATAAGAAGTTTGTTAAGACATAACTTTAAAGCTTCCGCAATCAATCTATCTAGTGGGACCAACACATACCCTCTTTAAGAACTTCTAAAGTATTAAGGTTGTGCTTCATGACATTGATGGGAATCATTTAACTTCTGGAGTACATGGAATTTTGATGGACTGGACTTGGGAATGTCATCCATGCAGGTATGCTTAAAACCATATCATCTATGCCTTTGAACAATTATGAGTTGCTCTACATTTTTTTGTCTATCGTGGCTTGTGTGTTTCCACATTTATATCTTTTTCTTTTGCCTATTTGATTGTGCATGCCCTGCTGGTTCTTAAATGGTGAAATTTACCACTTGCCACACCTTTACTTCGTCAGCTTGTAAGAATTGAAGTGAGGTATCTGTGTCATGGTGAATTTTGCACTTGCTACACTCATCGCATGTGATGATTGAATCTGGATATCTATGTCCTTGAGCTTTTACTTTTTAAATGGTGTATGAGGATTTTGCTTGCAACATTACCAATAGAAGAGATGTCTCTTTAGTTGTGTGTGATATTCTGCACTATCCTCAATCAGCTAAATTATTTTGTATGAGAAAAAATCATTTTCCCCAAATTGCATCAGCACTTAGGTGGCTAGAGCCTAGATCAATCACTTCCTTTTAAAAAACTGTTCTTTCAATAATGCTGAAAAAGAAAAAATTCCCTAACTGTAACTTGCATTATGTAAGTATTTTTCTCACTCGTATTATTCAAGTGAACAATACTGAAAGAGGATTTAGTGTACTTTGTGATGGACCTCTGGATATGCGGATGAACCCCCAGGTAACTACTACTACATCAAGGTTGTATGTCACGAATGATGTTTCCCAGGTCTTTTCAACTAGTTGATGTGTTAATATTTATTCTACATGCTCAAGGAGAGTTTGTTATTTCTGTTCTAGATTATAGATGCAAAAGAAATAAAATAAAGATAAAATGTTGAAAAGGCAGTTACAATAGAGCAACTCATATAATGACATGTTCGCATAGCATGCTGAGCAGTTATAAATATGTGGATAATCATTAGAACTTTGTTTTCTATGTTATAATAGAAAATGATTAATTTAGTGATCTTTATTCGAACACACTATTCTGTCAAGCACATCCATATCCCCCTTGTGACCAAGTTGCTAGTTTTAAATAATGTAGCATGCCCCTATGATTTTTTTATGGTATCTCTAAAGTTGAAAGAGAATATAGGAGTTATTTTATGTCAATTTTGTTGCAGTCTATCCAGCATTATGCTTTAAATCTACCATTGCTGATCGAGATTTTCACAATGGATAACTCAAATTTCGTAGAGATCCTCAGCTTTATGTCTTTGTGCAAATGGGCTAACACCATTATTGAGTTATGGCGGTTTTTTCTATAATGCCATGAATTTTTTCTCTCCTCCGAGAAAGACTGTCAAGTTTAGATGCATTTCAGTCTTTAGAGTCTTCTATATACATGGAATTTTCGTAGAGGTTCTCCATTAACTGATGAGAACAGAATGTGGCAGGCTAGTCTGAAGGCAGAAGACAACTCAATCATTGAACATGTTTGTATACTTCTCTATTGACTTGCTTACTGTTAGCTGCACTCTTTTGTATTTCTTACTGATGCCTGGTCTTTTGTTAGATTCTTGGTAAACATGGTATTATCTGGCCCTTCCAACTTAACGCTCCCTTGGGTGGTTTGAAAAAGAAGAGAAATTACTATGTTGAAGGAGGAGTTGCTGGACACCGTGAAGCCTACAACAATGAGCTTATTAGAAGAATGAACTAGGTTATATCAAGCTAATTTTGGGAATTTGAGTTTATTATAAAGTGCTATGTTGAGGAATCTTTTAATGGTGTTTTATCCTTTTACTAAATATTTTGATAATTTCTTTGTTTTGGTACAATATCTATTAACAAACATGTTCGCAGACAATTTTTGTATTACAAAGTTAAGGTAGATGAACTATGTCTAACAACCTTCACGCCGTTGATTTCTTCACATATTTTTTGTGTTACAAAGTTATGCTATATACACACTGTTCACACCGTGGAGCATTTTTTATTGCATTGTTGTACCTTTGAAGAACACTATTAACTATACTTTGTCATCTCTGCTGGTGAAAGACTGGTAAGTTTAGATTGGCAGTAAATAACAAAAAAAAAGTGTAAATATACACACTGTTCACATAATTCAGATGGCGGAGACAAATTGTCACCCACTTTAATCCTAATATGGAATAGTTTTCTACAAGAAATTTTATTTATTGATGACATGCTATGCAAACCATAGCACTGTGAACACCCCTTCCATTTCTAACATAACCACAGGACAAAATACAAAATGAAAAGAGACACATAGAAGCTAACAGAGGGTGCAATAGAAAACCATAAATAAATTCTCAAGTGTTTGCAACACACTAAACAGGAACATCTAGTTTTAGGCTCAGAAAACAGATGATCAATACATGTAGACATGTAGTCTCTTTGTGTGTGTGAATCACACAATTCGAAGTCAGGTACGAAACACACGTGAGCAAGTACCCCTCCTCCATCTGATTGTCATCAAGAAACGAGCCGTCCAACTGGTCCACCTTTCCCGATACTAATTTCCCAACATATGTGGAGCAAACTCCGGCCTTGCACGAGTACAGAAGCTCGATTCCTGCGTTCTCAGCAGAGTCGAGGGTGTAAGCATTGTCTGGTGCCTCAAATTCGCACTCGTCCCCATCTGGTCCCATCAATTTCACCCTGTACACAACAACCATGGCGGATGCTCTGAAATCGGGCTTTGCTTTCAAGCCAAAGGCTTTAGAGGTGCTCTTTACAGAACCCAACGAGGGGGCGATCTTGATGAAGAAGCTCATTGGTGGGCTCTGTGGAGCATTTCCGAACATGCAGATTGTGGGAAGCCTTGCAGTTGCCATGATCTCCTGCAATACAAAATGCTCCACGGTGTGAACAGTGTGTATATAGCATAACTTTGTAAAGTTATGGAAGAATGTACACCAATTTTTTGTGTCATCTGAATTATGTGAACAGTGTGTATGTAGCACGTCTCTTATACCAAGACAACAATATATTACAATCTTGAGCTCCACGGTTAAAGGCATTTTCTAGCAACATTAATTACTACAAACAACTAATTCTCTTTTTCAACAATGAAGTGGCCTCTCATAAGTTGGGGGCAAAGAATGGCAATTCTCATTCATATTAGCATATGCCTCTAAAGTGTTGTAAAGTAGCAATTCCATTTTATACTCCCCTAATATCTGGCAAAACGGGAGTTGGTCTTTCTCATTGTTATACCAACTTGGTAACTGTATCATATTATTCTCGAATATTATAAGCATGTACGCATCCTTGATCTGACAGTAGCGAAACAAGGCACTATTAGAAGACGACATTAGGCGATAAACAGTAAACCTGAGGAGCCCAAAGCAGAATGACTCGCCATAAATTCAGTTACTAGAATGGTGTTGGTCCCGTTTTCTTTCACAAACAAGGACAATATGGGAATTTAGGAGAAAATTTTGTTTTAACACTGATGTATACTGATGTAAGACAATAAAGAGCACAACAATGTAAAGTGGTTCAGAGGCTCAAGCTCCTACATCCACTGCCTGATTTAACAGGAAATCCACTACCCGGGATTCTTGTTTTTAACGTGCCAAGGTACACTCACAACTGGACTCACACCCCTCCGCGGAGCTGCCTCTCGAACTGGCCTCACATCCCTCTTCACTCAGGGACTGCCTCTCCTCACCTCACTGCAACACCTAACACTATTCTGGAAAGGGTTTTGTTTGGTTTGGTTCCCTCCAACTAGGTGAGGTTTTCCCTTACATGGTTTTAGCCTCTGAGCTAAGGTTGGGAAAACCTCTCTAAGCTTAGGATATATATGATAGGCTCGAGTATACAAACTGGAACACTCAAATATGACTATGAAGAATTCAATGTCAGTGTTCTTGATGGAGATGGTGCACCCTTATGACTCCCTCATGACTTGCACCACTCTCGCACCACCAGCTCTCTCACTTCTAAATGCAGCTTGAGTTTGTATTTATAGTGTGGATTTGAATGTTACCGTTGGAGAGAGTAACATTCAAATCCAGACTATCTCTGGAGTGAAATTCTCATTTTCAGTGAAGTATGGCCTTGTCAGCTTTTGTCAGATTCGCTGCCTTGACTTGATTGGTCCACGTGGACTGAGTCCAACGGCTCTTTTCTTCAGGGTACTTGATCAGGGTAGTCCTGACTTCAGGCGACTTGTCTTCAGCTGACTTGTAATCCTCTCAGGATACCTTTCTTCAGTAGACTCCACTCAGGGGAGTTGACGTAAGGCTATTTGTCAAGCTTCCCAGCCTCAGTAGCCTGACTCCTTCAGGTCCTACTAGGCACAACACTGATCCTCTCAATCATGCTCTTCACTGAGTAGTCCACTGACCAGCTTAGAAAGTCAGGTTTATACTCAGTGGGACTTCCTTCAGGCTTCTCTTCAGGTTCAGGTCTTCTGACATGGCTTCAGTCTGTTCTCTTTTTGATATTATTTTGACTTCCTCAGGCTGTGTCAGTGAGTTCCCCCTCACTGAGTTCCTCTCAGTAGAGTTCCCCCTCAGCTGAGTTCCTCTCAGTAGGGTTCCCCCTCAGCTGAGTTCTTCCTCCACTGATAACCTGTTCTCCTGAGAAACAACCTAGCCTGACCTGAAACTAAAAGATACTATCCTGACTGCTTTCAAACCTATTACATGTTGTTTTGGAAAATCATCAAAACTAAAATATCCCAACAAATGGAATCGGAGATACTCCAGCTGCTTTATACATTGCCAAAATAAAAGCAACACATGTTGTAGATTTACCATCATTGTTGACCCATTCATCTTGTTATGGGATAGTGAGTAACCGATTGAAGGTTATACCTCGCCTTTTAGTCTCTCATACCAGAAAGTAAAAAAGATAGGATACCCATCATATTAATCAAGTTAACATGCCTTATATGAGTTAGGAATTAACAAGAGAGCACATCACCTCAGTCCCAAACCGCATACTGAGAGCTTCATTCCACATGTTTGTAGCATATGCTGGCTGCATTCTAGTCCACATAGACATGACAGAAATAACCTGCACACAGTTTGGCCGTCACTATAAATTTTGGAATGAGAACACTTTTATCCTATTTACGAAATTAAATTAGATCCTACATCTTAAGACTTTCAGCTATAGCTAACAGTACTTGGAATGGTACACGTGCATACAAACAAGCTCAAGGTATTGGAAGAGATGCAGAAATAGAATCATGCAATAGTCCAATATTAAGACTTCATATAATTGATGGAGCTGGGAGAGGATATGGCAGAAAATTCATTGGAAATGACATATATATATATATATATATATATACATATATATATATATATCATACCAAGTGAGCATCTAATGGCGGGGGATAATTGTCAGCAACAGTGTCAATCCGACTAAAGATCATGTTGTGATAACCATATGGTTTGCCTGCCATCTGCCTAGCATACTCCCAGGCTGCACTATTGATAAACCTAGCGCGTACTTCTGGATTTAAACAGCTTTGTGAATTAATTTTTGCAATTTTAGCAAAAATTTCTAGTAAGCAACCAGTATGGAATTTTAAATTACTGAAACGACTAAGGCTTAATAGACTAGCAATCCAAAAGCTTTGTGACCTTTTGCTATCTTGACTAATTCTCTTAGAAGCTGTCAACTTAGCCATGATAATCAAATGTAGATTAAATGTAATGATGTGGTAGACACATAAATCTTATTTTAAGGATCCAAATGTATACCATCTAAATCTTACCAATTTAGGTCCAATCTCGTAGATGCTAGTAAAGTACATGGCATACAGTATCTTCCATCCATGTGTACATGAACATATGGATTTGGGGGTGTATGGGTAACTAATACTATATTGGATGTATTTCACCTAGTGTTTAATTGTTAAAACCCCTCTTAAATCCTCTAAAACACAGGTTTATATTTCTTTGGGCAATTAGGCAAAAAATCAATGATTATCAAACACTTGGATACTACTTCAAGTACGATGCTTAATGAAAACTGAAGCAACTAAAAGAACCTGCAAGTGATATTATCAATAGCAGAGTCTGCTGCTATTTGGCGCTCCGCTGCCACTTGCTTGCCATTAAATCCGGTCACGATGTTCCAGCTGCCAACGCAGTAAATGCTATGATGTAAGAATCAATACCTGCACATTCGACATTACAAAGCATTACTGGCTAAGATATATGGAAATGACTACTGAAGACATCAAAAACAGTAGTTGCTTCATTCTTGAACCTGTAACGCAGCTTATTACATCTGTAAGCTTGGTCACAATGTAAGCTATCCCACTGATGAAAATTAAAGAGAAAATGAAATATATCCATCCATGAGCAATCTGATATGGAGGTATACAAAAGCAAACATGATTCTCCATGGTGCACGAACCAACTCCCAAAATGCCTTCGCTATTCGTAGACATGTGTTATTCAATTTTCTTGATTTTGGGCTTTCCAACTGGTCATGGACAAAGCAAAGTGTTCAGCGAAGAAAAAGGTCAAAAATAGTACTCCTTCTATAGCACTAACATAGACTTCCTTTTTACTTTAGTGTATCACAAAGCAACAACTTGATCAAGAAGGTATGGTAGTAATATTATTTACTCATTATCTGGTGTCAAATAATGCAATATGTGTTTTGCAATATGAACTGAGGGAATAAAGAGATCATTTAAAACTCATGGTTGAAAATAAGTTAAATCTACTCATTATGTTCTTCCTCATTCCTTATAAGTAACTCCCATTTGACTTGACACTCATTGAGAAGGACAAAGTAATTTATTACTAGTTGAACAAAAATAGTTACCCAATTATCAAGTACCCCTGAAAGTAAAACTACTCAAAGATCACACAAACACATTTGTGTTTGTGTGACAATCTAGCACTGCAACTATGAAAAATATCATTGCTGGCTTTTATGAGGATGATACGTCTACCACAAAATCCAAAGACTCACTATATGCACTCTCCATTCCAAACCCATAACACATACCCGAACAAAATTGATAAAGTATTTTAGTAGAGATATTAACAATTTTTTTCTATTAAAGAGCAGCAGTGTTCAAGATCAAGTTAATACATACTAAAAAGAGACTCAATCAGTGCTCAAGCTTGCAATGTTGAATAGATTGTCACTCTGCACCCTAGATTATCTTCATGAATATTCTTACTGCAAATAATATCACAATTTTTACGTTTTAGAAGGGGGAAAATAATAATTAGCGCCGACGACTGCTAGGAAAAAACAAGGAGGGAAAAAAAATACTAGGACGGTGTTTCCGTGGTGGGAGTAATTGCACTACCATCATCATTCTGCATCGCAGGTCGTCTTCATGAGTATTCCTGCTGCAAATAATAGCACAATTTTCACATTTTAGAAGGAAAAAAAATAAGAATTACTGCCGACGACTGCTAGGAAAAAACAAGAAGGGAAAAAAATACAAGGATGGCACTGTCTCTGGTACATTTTCTAGAAAAATTAACATAATTAACATCTCCATATTTCTCATACATGTCCACAAGTGCAGTACCTAACTTACAATTCAAAACCATACCATACCTTTTCTAATCACTTGAGAATGCATCCACTTTACTAAGCTCAAGTTTCCGACCTCTGCACAAGCAGAAATCACTATCACTATGGATGTCTCGTTCGGCTCAAATGTATCATTCCTTATCCTAACGAAAAGCTCCACTGACTCGTGGAACCCAACAATCCACATGAGCAGACATTATCGAGTTCCACAAAATAGAGGTTTTATAAGACATTTCATCGAATACCTTTTGCGCATTCATTAAATTCTTGCACGACCCAAAAAAATGAATGAGAAAATTCTGAATATACACATTGGAATCGTAACAAAGCTCCATTGCATCCCCATGAATATGTCGACCCTCATCTAGGTCCCTAAACGAAGCACACGACTTGAAGACGAAAGGAAAAGTATACTCACCCAATTTAACTTTGCGAATTGAAATTGGCTGTGGCATAGACCCTTATGACGCTATTCCACGAACATACTACTAGAAAAGTTAAATTTATAAAACCAATCATTTTTAGTTTTGGTTGAATCTTGAATGATTTTATCAAAAAAAGGGGAAATGAAATGTTTGTATTTTGATTTTGACGGTGCTAAGACGGTGGATTAATTGATTAGGACATTTATAATATGGTAAATTAATATTCAAAATTATTTTAAAATAAAAAGGGTATTTTTGTAATTTTATATTTATTAATATAAATTATTAATAGGGCGATACAGTGCGATTGCAGTATGCATAGTGCAAACGCCATAATGCAAAGTGTAATTATTTGAAAAAATTATCATACGTTGGGTCGAAGATCTAACAGTATTTGATTTTGACGGTGCTAAGACGGTGGATTAATTGATTAGGACATTTGTAATATGGTAAATTAATATTCAAAATTATTTTAAAATAAAAAGGATATTTTTGTAATTTTATATTTATTAATATAAATTATTAATAGGGCGATACCGTGCGATTGCAGTATGCAAGTGCAAACGCCATAATGCAAAGTGTAATTATTTGAAAAAAATTATCATATGTTGGATCGAAGATCTAACGGTATTCAAATGGTTTACTGACGACAGGAAGGGCGAGAGCCTTCCTGACCGTAGAAAAGCCCAACTAAATATTTCATTCTTACAAAGGATAAACTATGATACTTGTGGATCAATTCATCCAGAATGCGGACCATATAAGTAATTTATGGTTTTGGATTATACTTTGACATAATGTTCACATGTCACTTCACTCACCACAATAAAATATGCATGCAAAACTCTTAGCACAAATTATATGTTTTAGGACTCACCATCCTGAATACGCTATGAAGATAGTTTATATCAAAAGAATTTGATGATTATTGCATATTTATTGTGATCGATGTAAAGCATCCGATACCCTATGTGCTACATAAATTGGTCTCACAGAGTCCATAGTTAAAAGGAAGTAATGGTGGTTAAGACACTGGTTATGTGCACCAACATGTCAATCTCTGCTTGGGGTTATACAATATTGCATGCAACTTTACTTATTCGTTTCAAACCCACTAAATGACCAACCATTTTTATGTGTACTAGTTGGTAACTGGATATAAGCCTAACATTTTATATCTACACATATTTGGTTGTAAGATATATGTGCCTATTGCGTACCCACAACACATTAAATTGGGTTCCTAAATATGATTAAGTATCTATGTTGGATATGAATTCCCAAAAATTATCTGAAATTTAGAACCCTTGACAGACGACTTACTTACCGCTAGATTTGCGAATCGTCACTTTAATGAGACAGTCTTCCCGTCGTTAGGGGGAGATAAGAAAAAGGATTTTCTAAGGGAACGACATGAAGTAACGTGTTTGTCCCCATGTTGTCTCATTTGATCCCCGAACTTCACAATGTGAAAGTGGAGTAAAATGATTCATATATATTCAGAACATAGCATATTCAATGTCTGATGCGTTTACTGATATTGCTAAAGTGACTATGTCTTATATACCAGCTGCAAATATATCTGTAAGGTTAGAAATCTAGAAGTCCTCAATAAGGGGCACAACATCGTCTAAAAGGTGTTGCAACCACACTTGGTGGAGGTGTGGTTGAGGTCGTGACTCCCAAAAGGAAATTAGGGAGGTCACCTAGTTCGATTGACACCCATTTAAAGAAAGAAATGTTAGGTGTGGCATAATTTAACACATTGATCATCAATGTTGAGAATACATCTTATGAGATTATCTCTGATTAAACTTATGTCAATGAATCATTACTGGAGGACGCTCTGATATTTGATATCATTCATAGAATGAAAAATCTCTATATGACTATAAGAGTGCATATAAGTCGATGGACATACATTGCACAGATTGATGATGTATTTATTTATATTGTTGCTCAAGAAAGTATAGAGCACAATGATATCGAACCACGCTCGGCTGTAGAGTGTCAACCAAGAGCATATTGGCCTAAACGAATAAAAGCAATCCAGGTAAAACTTAATTTTCTGACAAAGAGACAGGTATTTGGTCTGGTAGTGCTAGCCCGACCAAGTGTAAAGTCTGTAGGACATAATTTAGTCTTTGTCATAAAGTGTAATGAGAAATATAAGGTCCTGATATATAAAACTTGCCTTATAGTGCAAGATTTCTCACAAAGCTCTAGATTGGGTATGAGGAGACAAACTCCCGTAGTGGACATCATAATGTCCCATCACTTAGTTAGTTTCCGAAGGATTGGAGATGCAACTTATGAATGTGGTTATGACATATCTCTATGGGGATCTGATTTAGAGATATATAAGTTTCTGATGACATCTATTACCCAAGTCAAGTGACTCTAAACCACGGAGTGCGTTTGCAATCAGATTGAAACACTCACTTTATTGATTGAAAAAATCTAGACGGAGGTGGTATACCCGCCTTGGTGACTACTTGATTGGGATAGGTTACAAGAATGATGAATAGTGGCCCTATGCATTTATAATAAAAATAAGTTTCAGATTTTCAATTACTTATGTTGATGGATGAACATAATAGATATTCTTAATGAAATAAGAGGACCATGAATATTTGAATCCGGTTTTGAAATAAATGATCTTGGAAAAACTCAGTTTTGTCTAGACTTTATATTAGAACATTGAGTTTGTAGAATACTTATCCACCAATTTGCATATGTCCAGAAGATGTTCAGGCAAATTAACATGGACAAAATGCATCTGATTAGCACTCTCATGATTGGTCGAAGTTTGGATTTAAGGAAATATCCATCTCGTCTGAAGGAAGATGAGAAGAGCTATTGGGAGATGAAATTCCCTACTTAAGTAAAATATGCGCATTATTGTAATTAGCTCAATACACTCGACCACATATATTACTTTCTCAATGAACTTGTTTTCTAGATTTTATTTAGAACTGACGCAAATGTCATTGAAATGGTATCAGGAGTGTAATCTGATACTTAAAGAAAACTCATTGACAAGGGTCTAATATTCATTATAGTAAATATTGAAGGGGACCACAAGTGGAACTGTGGGCCTTTAAGGAAATATTGAAGCTATATTTCTGATCCACATAAAGAGTTTCCAAAAATGGTTATGAATTTACCATGGAAAACACAAGGATATCTTGGAAATCAACTAATCAAACTCTTATAGATACCTCTTCGAATAATTCAGAGATCACAGTCTTACATGAAGCAGTTGAAGAGTTTATTTGATAGAGATCTATCACCGCACATGTTCAAAGAAGAAGTGACTAGAGTTCACCACTGGAGAGACCTCATGTATTATGAAGAACATATTTCTTATGTTCGGTAGCTGAAATTGGGCTACATTAAAGGTGACAATGTGAAACATATATCACCGAAGTCTTCTCTAATCAGTAACAATAAGTTTTTCTCAAGATTCAAACTCTAAAGTAAATGAGGCTGGTCTATTTATATAATAATTGTCCCAGACAATATTTGAGAAACATCTTAAAGAATTGAGATATGTAGACTTTCTGAAATCACTTGATAGATGAACGTATCATGTGAAAGGTGTAGACTTCAGGGGGAGTCTCAACATAGGTGCATTATAAATCTTTTTCCCTTCGATCGAGATTTATTTTTCCATTGGATTCTTGCTACTTGACAATATTTTAGCGAGACAACATTCAAGCACCATCCACACTTTTGATTCGGCACAAGGGGGAGTATTGAAGGAAAATATATTAGTGTGCCTTCATCAACAAGTAACTGATGGAGGGCAATATGGTCATTTCATTATATTCTTTGTACTCATTTAAAACCCTAGATTGTAACCTATATAAAAAAATCTCACACACAACAAATAGTGAATCATCTCCTGGCTTGGTACGCCCCCAGACGTAGTCATTCATGACGAACTGGATCAACAGACCTGTGTTGTTCTGTTCTTCCCTTTATATCTCTATATCCTAAAACACATCATTACCTCTTCTATTTGTGAATCTCCTCTCTCCTACGTGGCATGTCTCATCATAAATTATTTCAAAATCCTGCGATTATAGGACTTCTCTTCTTAACTTCCTATATTAACTTCCTATTCTATTAACTTCCAATTTTATTAATCCTATTAACTTCTATTCTAAAAATTTTAAATTACTTCTACCATACATACACAAAATCATGTAAACACCTTTGAATTAGTCCACTCCCACCCACTCCTATTTTTTATATCTCCGAGAAACTCTACATTATAATGCACGCATATATATACATATATATACATATATATATATATATATATATATATATATATTTGTGAATTTCTCCACCTCTCTCAATCCTTTATTTCAAAATCCTGCAATTCTATAATTTTATGATATTTTTTGTAATATTATATATCCTATATTTATATTCATACCCCTATTCACTTACTTTTCCTATATAAGCCACCTTTTTTAATTTGCATGAGTTAGTTAGAATAATTTATTACTATGTTTTTTACTTACAAATTGATATTTTAATTAAATTAAAAAATATTATATTTTGATTGAATTAATATTTCAAATATTTAATTTAAACACTTTATATATATATCAACCCGCGTAATACGCGGGGTTCTGGGCTAGTATTACTATATTTAACAAAAAATAGAAAGTCATATTTTTCCCGCTAAAATGACATTATAAATTAGAAACATTTACTTTTCTCTATTACAAGTTTTGTATTGCAATAAGTTTTTATGTTTCAAGTTTGTTTTCAACATAAAATACATTTAATTAATTATTTTATCATTTATTGTGTGTACATAATTATTTAAAAAAAATCAAATATGAATTTATTATGATTTAAACTATTTTTTCATTACATTTAAAACGGTAATTTAGATATGTCTCACACTACACAAAACACACAAAATATATGTATAAAATTCATGATCAACTCATTTAATTTATAATAAATTTCCTCTTTTATCTTAGTTTACATAAAAGCACGAAATAAAATATAGACCCGTTATGAAATTAAATAGAGGAACTTAAAGAAAAATATATAGTTAATGTTTATTGAAGTGTAAAATAAAATTTATAGCATGAGATATATTAAAATAACAATTTTATCTATTATTGATAGTTGAAGGAAGAAAATTTCTACTAGTGGGGGTGGTATCAAAGTTCTTTGTGCTTCACATAAGTATGTATCATATCATAGGCCAAGAGAGAGACGAAGATATTCTTTCATGATGCTTCACTCTCTTCTTTTTCACTTTTTTTTCTTTAGGAATTTGTAGAAAAAAAGACATTTCTTTCTGTGAGTACTGAGTACAAATAACTGAAACTAAATTTCACAAACATGTAGTATTTTTTTTCTATCAAAATTTCTTCATATATTTTGCCATTTGTAACGGAATTCTCACACCTGTCACAAAATCGCGCACAGACCCCTTTCAGGTGCCAACGGCGGGAAATCGATTATTTCCCCAAAAACCCTAAAATAAAAAGAGGGAAAGGTTGAACACCAAGAATTCATTCACTTTTCTCTTTTCTCTTTTCTCTTTTCTCTTTTCTCTCGAGATTATTCGCAATGGGTGCTACTGCATTCTCCTCCTCCTCCGATTTACCCTCTGAAAACACCGCCGTGAAGCTGAACCCAGCGTTCGAAGAGGACGAATTTCGAATGGGAGGGAATGCTCCCCTGAAGTACATCCCCCTTTGCGACGTGTACTCCGCTACCTCGCCTTGCGTCACCGCCAATGGATCGAAGAAGGTCAAGGCTGCTGCCCGCAAACCACCCCAAATCAACGGCCATGATCAATTGCGGCTCCACCCGGTCACCGATGAGCGTCTGTATGGTCTTTGCTACTCTAGGCGGTCGAAGGTGAAGGAAAAAAAAACCCCATTTTTCGAAGGGTTGGTTTTCCAGGATACGGCGGTAAAATCGGAGAATTTGGAGGTTGACGAAGAGGGAACGGGGAGTGCGATTAAGCAGAGGAGGGTGGAAGGTAGAGCTGAGTTGACGAAATCGATGAATGAGTTTAAGTCATCGAGTAAATTAGATGATCAAAATGTGTTGGGTGATGGTTTCGATAGAAGTAATTCTAAGAACGGTAGGGTAAGTGGGAATGCTAATCGCGTTGCTAGTAATTGTAAGATCAAGAAACGGAAAAGTGATTGCTTGGGAACGGATTTGAAGAATTCTGAAGCTTTTCGTACAAAGAAATGGGTCTGGTATGTTGTTCTTTTCCCAATTTAACTGAATTTGGTGTTCCAAGTATGAGATTAGTAATGTAAAGCTTTTGGTGTCTCAATTGAGTCCGTTATTCTGATGCAGGCTGAGTTTTGAGGGCGTTGATCCGGAAAAATTCGTTGGGTTACAATGCAAGGTAAAAACTTTATTAACCTTAAACAATCTTCCAAGTATTATGCACAATTGAAATACCTACTCCCTCCGTCCCGGTCTAAGTGTCCCATTTCTTTTGGTTGAATGGTTTAAGAAAGTGTATTTGTTTATTAATATATGGTGGAAAAGTAATGAATAATGTTGAAAAGTAATGAATAGTGTTTTAATAAAGTAATGAATAGTGTTGAAAAGTGGATTGAGAGTGACATTTTTGGTAATATTGTGTGAATTTGAAGGTTAAAGTTTATATGTAGTAGAGTGTTGTTTTTTCCATTTATGGAATGAGACACTTAGTGTGGGACAACCAAAAAAGGAAAGTGGGACACTTAGAGTGGGACGGAGGGAGTATTAAAGTAAATACTTGGTTTTAACACGTGTACAACATCGATATATGTGATTGGACACTAGCTACTGTACTCAGCTGTGTTAACAATCAAACTACTTGTCTGAATGCTTACATGCAACTGTCCTCTTTATTTCATGTTCAAGTTGTTGCTAAATGTAATTTGAGAGTTAACGGGTACAGGTGTTCTGGCCGCTGGATGCAAGTTGGTATTCTGGTCATGTAGTTGGCTACGACCCTATGAGTCTCCGACACCATGTAATGCTCTTTTCCTTCACGTATGCTAATACTATATCATTATGTCAATAAGTGTACATTGGTGATATGTGGTATGTAATGCAGTTGAAGTACGAGGATGGGGAGGAAGAAAATCTGATCATGCGGAATGAACGTATCAAGTTTTATGTCTCTTTAGAAGAGATGCAAAAATTGGAATTGAATTTCCGTGATAAGTGCTCAGAAGCTGATGAAATTGAATTGAATGAGATGATGGTTTTGGCAGCTAGTTTGGATGGTTACCACGAGATTGAGACTGGGGATATAATTTGGGCTAAACTTACTGGTTTGTCTCTATCTGATTTTGCATTAAGTTAGAAGTAGATTGTATATAGCGGATTACATATCCAGTTCAATCAGTTTATGTCTCTTTATAAGCTTATATTTCTCAAGCTCCAATGGGAAAAAAGGATTCTAACAGAAAATATAGGAAGATATTAAATCATTGCCATTTGCCACTACCAGCAGCTATACAATCAACTACAGTTTTGTGGTAAGATACATTTGCATTACCTACAATGAGTTACAGAAGTGTTTTCTCATTCAAAGGGCATCATACATAACATAAAATTTGATATCAGTAAGATAATTTAGTGGCTTAGCTTTAGTTTCTTTTTTTATCACGCAACTTTGGGTTCTCTAAAGACCACAAAACAAAGATAAATGTGAAAAGATTGAGCAGTGCATTGATTAAGGATTTTATGGGTAATATAATCTTTGAATTTCCATTACAAAGTGGCAGCGTTGATCATATGTGCAATAGTACATTATGAGATTGACATGCAGTTATTTGTCATAGCTGATTGCTTTAATCTTCACTTTATTGTTTAACTATATACAGATGCATGAAATATCATGCAAATCAAGAGGCATTTTCGTGAGGTTCTGTAGCTCCCTCAATTTCATATTGCAGAGAGGGTGATTATCAACTAAAACTTTAGTCATAACCAGCCTATAGTTAAGAAATATTCTTCTTTTGTGTAAACTTGTTTGGGGTAAAATTTATAGTTTGCACAACAATACAGAAATCATTAATTGTTTCACCTATTTAATATAACTGCAAGCTTATCCACTTGCCCCTATCTCCAGCAAATAAATGAGCACAGTTTCAATGTGCATTTAAGAAATTTTACTTTGGATGGATATAATGTTCCTCTTTGCACTTGATCAACTTCTCGAAAAAGTTGTTAATCAACTGTTTCATTTTTCTCTTTTTCTTTCTTTAGGGTTCCCCTTCTCCCTCTTCTCTCCTCCCTCCTCAATCAATCAATCAAATTCCTTTATTATGTCGTCCATGAAAATCAACTTTAAAACAATGTAGCGAATTAAGCTTGCTCAGTTTGAGAACTTGTGATATGTCTTACTAAACTTGTCCATACATATTCTTCGTTTGCTTAATGTCTTGTTGGGATTCATTTTCCTTGCTTTTGTGTGTTCTTTCTTGTGCCTTTGTTTAGGAGGTCAAGAACTTTGTCCATTTTTTAGTTCTCTATTTGTCTCCCAAGTACAATTTCTAGTTTATGCAACCGTTTTAGTTAATTGCTAACATCTGCAGCTTTCTTAATATAGGACATGCTGTATGGCCTGCAATTGTTTTGGATGAATCTCACGTGGGTGAACGTAAGGGTCTAAGAAAAATATCTGGAGAAAAATCTGTCTTGGTACAATTCTTTGGTACCCATGATTTTGCTAGGTATCAGTTTTGAAGTTTTATTTTTTTAATCCAAGTATCTATTTAGCTGTTTTGGAGTGTTATCGTCTTGATGGAAACTGATAACATATATCATTATCTGGGTGGTCTACTTCATGTTTATCAATTATTATTCAGGGTAACACGGAAACAAGTTATCTCTTTCCTCAAAGGCCTTCTTTCATCCTGTCATTCAAAGTGCAAGAAGCCAACTTTTATTCGAGGATTGGAGGAGGCAAAAATGTGAGTGTTTTTCATTGAAATCTTTGAAGGTTTAAGTATCTGCTAATTATCAATGTTTTCCATGTTTTAGTAGAATGTACCACTATTGATGCTATTAGATTCTCTCCACCAAGTATTGGTTGTTTGAAGAAAATTACAATCACGAGGAGAACAAAATAGCACTCATCTCATCTCATATACGTGTTCTTGCCATGCATTGTGAAATCTTCAAGCCTGCTTTTTCTGGTTCCTCTTTCTATTCCTTACATCCTACTCCTATACATATCTTACTGGCAGAAGTTTAGATTGACTTGAATAATTCATAATTTCATGAGCAAGTGAAGGTGCATGCGCGTGTTTAACCCCTCATGAAATTTACGTTTAAATACTGATGTGTCTAATTGATTGACTGCCATCTTTTTTGCCCCCCTGGAGCAAAGCGGAATTGGATTTTATTTTTATTTTTATACCTAGTAGTATATTTTTTTGTGATGTAGTTAGGCTATACAGAAGACTGGTAACATATTTTCTCTACACAGTTCCAACTGCTTAACCTCCCAGCACATTGCTGTGCTCTTGTGTTTGTTTAAAAGAAATGGCTTGTCTGTAACTCTGTAATATAAGCTTAGTTCACTACCTGTTGACCTGTGGTGGTACGAGGACCATTCTGAGCCCATACATACCGAATTATCATGTTACCTGGCTATTCAATTAGCGTGAATTAGAGCTGTGGCTTATCAAACTCCCATTTAACTTGTGTTTTTTGTCATATTTATAGATATAGCTGTATTCTTCTCATGGTCAGGGCTGACATAGTTGCTTACAATGGTGTGCTGGAACGATTATTTAGCTAATTATGTGGCCAGACATCTATTTCTAGATACATATAGTTGCTGTTATCTTACTAATCCCCCCCCCCCCCCCCCCAGCATGTGAAGATAATTTTTTAGTTTTCTTGTGATATTGGTTTGGCTGAATTTATACTGCAATACTGCATTTCCCACAATCTGAGTGTTTTATATAGTTGGTATTACTTGTATTGAGTTGCCCACTTATTAGTAATATGTGACAGTTGTGTATTTCAAATATTAGTTCATATTTTAATGTTGTATGCCACAAGGAAGGACAAGATGATACTTGTATTGGACTAGTAAAATTTCCTTAAGGATTTACTCAATGCGCTGCCTTGATCAGATATCTTAGCGAGCACAGGCTTCCAGAAAGAATGCAGCAGCTACAAGATGGTATTGATGCTGATATGAATGATGCTGGTAGTGGAGAGCATGAAGATGGTGCTGATTCGGGTGGTGAGTATATGAGCCATGATGAGATAAGCAAGAAAATTGAAGATCTTAAAAGCTGCACATTAGAAGCTGGAGAGTTGCAAATTGTTACCCTTGGTAAGTCTTTCTGTAGTAATATTGTTATGCTGACAAAAAATTGCCTTGGCTGATACTTCACTTTGCTTTAGGTTTCATTAGGCTTAGTTAGTTGTATTCTTGCTGGCACAATATGTAGGGAAAGCCTGAAATGTACTATGGTTGGATCATGCTTTGGAACTTCTGCAATCACTGACAGCTATGTTAATGCATCAGCCTGTCTGGTGATTTTACAAGCTCATAACTATTGAATCTGCTTACAATATTTTATGCATGTGAACCATCATGCAGGAATGATTGTCAACGACTCTAATAATTTCCAAAACGAGAGATTTATATGGCCCGAGGGGTATACTGCTGTGAGGATGTTTCATTCTATAACAGGTGAATCATTACTCTTAACGGTGTTCGGTGTTATTATTTTTTATTTTTTGCATGTTGTGTTGTCCGTTTCATTCCTCATCCCTTCTGAATTTTGATTTCCCTTTTGCTTCAGATCCAAATGTGCAAACTTTATATAAGATGGAAGTACTGAGAGACGTTGACTCGAGGACCAGACCTCTGTTTAAAGTTACAGCAGATAATGGTGAAGAGGTACATATAAAGTTATCGTGTTATATGAAAAAAGTATCAGTTTCTCTGTTCAATTTTCTACTGTATATAACCTTTTCTTTTTATCTCCCCCCGTGTTGGATTTGTTTTAATTCTTTTGTCTGTCTCCTGTTCTCCCCAGGTTCCCCCTTTTTGTTGGTTATTCTCTATAACTATGTTTCTCCAAAGTCCAAACTCCCAAGCTATTTCTTCCCTGCCTGAGGATTATGTTTTGAACTTATAATATCCTCCAGGCCTATGAAAAATTGAATCCGTGATAACATCTCTCTCTTTCTCTACTCCATTGTGTTTAGTTCGAGTTTGCATCCTCTTGCACTTTATCTTCTTTCATCATTAACAACCTCTGCTCGGAAAGATGTACAGTCTAATGAGGTTATCATGAAAGCAAGTAACAAATCAAAAGATATTATAACCCATTTCTTGCCTAAAATATACTAGCTAGGTACGAGGGATTAGATGGAACATAATCGCTGGTTGATCAGGCCAAATAGCTTAGTGGATGGATTAATGGTGCATATTCTTTTGTTGTTCCCATGGATGGAGCTGGTTAGGCCTAAAAGTGGGCCATGTCCCCCCCACCCACCCCCCCTTTTTTTATCCCAGGCTAAATGAGTTGAGATAATACCTCTAGTTTTAGCTCTACCACTTCAGTTGTTTGTGTCCTAGATCTTAGAGAATATCTTTCAATAATTTTAAAACGCCAGATGCTTGGAAACTTGGAATTATGGGCACAACTACAGGAACCTTAATATGTCAGACCTTGGTTATTGAATTGATAGTGTGAGGGTTCAGATAATGCATCAATCTAATGCTCAAGCACCAAGTGGTGAAGAAGTGAATCAGGGCTAGTTACTGGATCTTTTACTCGTGTTACCTTTTAGTTGGGATCCTTTTATTGATAAATTGCATGCAGAGGTCTTTATGGGAGGAGGCCTCTTTGCAGACCATTGGAGAGGGCCAGTATATTGCAAATTGTGATGTAATGGTTTTATTGTCCCCAAATGAAACTCTAATTTGTTTTTAGGTTACCATATAAGTTTCTAACTCAGCCATTGCGATAATGAACCTTTTCAGATTTCTTCTATTCCATGTGTTCTCCTCCTCTCTCTCTCTCTCTCTCTCCCAAATGTGTGAATTATTTTTTATTGAATCTATTGCAAATTTGTGCCGGGTTCCTTCTTTTGCCAGTTGCCTGCTACTCATAAACTTGCTCAATTTAGGTTTATGCTTTGGTTCATTGTTTTTATTTTGCAGTTTAACGGATCAACTCCATCGGCTTGCTGGAATAAAATATACAAAAGGATCAGGATAGTGCAAATCAGAAATCGAGAATATAGAGCTGATCAGAGTTTTGAATCTGGTTCTCATATGTTTGGTTTTGCTCACCCAAAAGTTTCCAGACTCATAAAGGTACTTATGATCTTTAATAGCCTGTATAAATTACTCTAATATCATATATATGCTCTCTATGTCCAACCATGTTACATAATGTATACACCAGTTTCATGTCTTAACCTTTCTGAATTTCCGTGCATGCATATGATGTCGGACCTGTATGTAAGCTGTTCAATTATCTTGTATTAGCCTAGGATCAGGATGCTAATGGATGATAGGATACTTGTAAATGATGAGCATGTTGTATGTCATTTGTCTGCCCTTCTCAATTTCTTTGATCTGTTATGTTTTTGGTGAAAATGTACTGCTCGCCTTTTCCTTTTGTGGCCTCCATTATAATTTTCTATGATTTTTAACCAAAGGGTAGTGCTTAAAAAATTATTTTCCAAATGCTTCTATAAAAGTAATGAGTTGGACAATCAACTACTGGGCCTTTATTTTAGAACAACTGGCATCTAGCAGCAGGCGTTGAATCATTCCTTTGCTTTCATGTGGAATCATAATGCATAAAATTTCAACATCTCTATTATAAACCAGAATCTGTTGTAATGAGTTTCACACAGTATGCAAGTGCATGGTCATATATCTCTGTATCAGGTGTATGAGATGCTTTTTTCCTTAAAGATCTCATTGGTTTATGGTTCACATTTTACTGGTCAGTTGCTGTTGTAGAACAGTTACCTAGTGCTGCCTCCCTGATGTTTTTGTTAGCCTTCAAATTGATGTCATAATATGTACAGGAAATGTCCCATTATCGATCAGCTTCTAAATCCTCCCAGTTGGTATACAAGAAAATCAGACACACTTCCATTGATGACAGGCGTGTCACTGTTGGATGGACAGACCTTGATAAGTGCAATGTTTGCTATATGGATGAGGTATGGTTTTGTCTCCTACTCAGGTTTCAAGTTGGCTCTTCTATCTCTTTTTAGATAGGTAGTAAGTGTTGCCTTAAGAAAGCGTACTGTCCCTTTTCTTTATTATATGATATCATTGATTTCTTTATCATCCTCGGTGGCAAAAAATAAATCATGAAAGGAGGCTGATGTATAGTATTTTTTTCAGGAGTACGAGAATAATTTATTTCTTCAGTGTGACAAATGCAGGATGATGGTAAGACTATATTTATACCATTTCTCTTACTCGTCTTTATATGAATTTAGTTTCGTCCCTCTCCCTCTCTTGCTATATATATATATATTATCTTGCAATACATGCTGTCAAGTAATCATTTTTATAAATATCTTTGGCATATACTTTCTGTTTCTAATGCTATTGCTATTGTAATAGATAGGCTTCCTGATTTCATTAAACTCTTATGAATTATGACTGATGCACATGAGAAGGTTTTGTGTCTAAAGATCAAAATATTTGTTTGATTCCATCTTGACGGCTTGCTATTTAAACACTATTCACAGCGTTTCTATGATTATGTGATAATAATCATTTCTATTAGTTCAAGATATTTGCAGCTCTTTAACTTTGCATTAGTAACCATACTTTCCCATATTCCTAGAAGCTTTATAGTGTATGCATGCATTACTTGAATCAGACAATAAGCAAATGGTAGTTACATATCTTAAAATTTCAAAGTTCTATTGGTGAAGTCATGTGCAGTTGATATTCCTGCACACTGCAGTGCTTGGGGTTTCTCTTTTATAATGGACTTTTTTTGTGGAAGTACCATGACTTGCTATCATTTAATATAACTAGCTAGTTGTTTTTGTTGTGTACCACAAGACACTATCATCTTTAGGAGTCTCTTAGACCAATGTCTTCCATCATTCTCACTTGCGTTGATGCTTGATCATAGGTTTCCATTTTTTTTGCAACCCATGTTCGCTTGTCTGTTTCTTTTAGGTTTGATATAGTTTGTTGTAGTTCTAAACAACACTTGCATACATTACTTAAAATTTCAAAGTTTTTATATTGGTGAAGTCATATGCGGTTGTAATTCCTGCACACTAACTGGACTTTTTGTGTGGAAGTACCATGACTTGCTATCATTTAATATAACTAGATAGTTGTTTTTGTTGTGTACCACAAGACACAATCATCTTGTTTTTGTCTCTTAGACCAATGTCTTCCATCATTCTCACTTGCTTTGATGCTTGATCATAGGTTTCCATTTTTTCTTTTCTTGCAAACCATGTTCTCTTGTCTGTTTGTTTTAGGTTTTCTGTTTGCTAATCTGTTTTAGATTTTTCATTGAGTTTTTTCTCCTTTCTTTCTTTTCTTCATGTTTTACAATTACATTCCATATACCTGTCAGGTGCATGCTAGGTGCTATGGAGAACTTGAACCTACTGATGGCGTTCTTTGGTTATGCAACTTATGCCGTCCAGGAGCACCTGAATCTATTACATGCTGCCTGTGTCCTATAGTAGGTACTTGAGAAAAACCATTTTTCATCCTTCAACTTATTTTGAAGTACTGGGCCAATTAGTGTCTAGAATAAATAAAAGTATTGTGATTGTGTGAATCAATTTGGTTTTAGGAGGTGCTATGAAGCCTACCACAGATGGGCGTTGGGCTCATCTGGCTTGTGCCATATGGATTCCAGGTACTGCTGTGTGATTCACTAAGTTGCAAATATTTTCTTTCTCTGATCAAAATTTAAGATTACTTAATTCATCTATTTTCAAGCAGAAACTTGTTTATCCGATATTAAAAAGATGGAGCCTATCGATGGGATTTGTAGAATCAATAAGGTATCTTCTCCCTTTGCTAGATTTTCCTCTAATCCTCTGTCAAAAATTTTCCCATCCTTTTTATCATACTAATTGCTAATTGGTTCATTCACTTGGAAACATACAAAAATAATGTTTTTAATTTTGCCATGCAATCTTTCTGATTGTTTCCCTTGCAGAGAGGAATATCATATTCTGTATTATTATTAGATGACTAAGTTGAGATAATTACATGCTTGCACATGACCTATCTTTTATTCATTATCCTACCTCTTTTATTTTATGAAGGACCGTTGGAGGCTATTATGTAGCATCTGTGAGGTTTCTCATGGAGCGTGTATCCAGGTAGATTTTCCTTTTCTTTGCTCAAGACATGCTGCATTTTTTATTACTTCCTATTCTTTTTTGGTGAATGTTGGAAAAAATGAACATATAATGGATGCTGAATAAATTTTGAGTAACATGTTTATTTGTTAGACTTTGTTGTGATAGATATATCTTTATCATACAAATATTTAATGTAGGTTCTTCAACGCTAGAGCACAAAATACAATTACGCCCTCTGTCTCACATCAATTTGCACCCTAAGGGGTTGCACATTTTTTAAGAAAGGTGTGTTTTTTGAATAAAGTAGTGGCATATAGGTAAATATGTGTATATGTTTGTGAGTGTGCACGCAAATCAATGTTTCCTTTTAAGTAGTGTGCAAATTGATGTGGGACGGACCAAAATGGCAAGTGTGCAAATTGATGTGGGACGGAGGGAGTATTTAGTTTTCCTTCTTGAAATTCATGCTTAATAATGTGCAACGATTTATGGCTCATTTGCGTCGCATTTCAGTTCTTTTTTTCCAGCATGCTTTGGAAATCAACAAACCTGGAAATGTTGTCTTCCTAAGCTAATCTGTTATGCATATTTCATTACTATCTGGGACTCTTATTACATGGAGAGTTTATTTCTCTTCTGCTTTAATTCCTCATGAAATGATTTTAACAGTTCCTGGTCAGATACTATTTTGCAATATGTTTGTTCATTGAAATAAGAACAAGTTGTTTTTGGTCATTGACATCAGAACTTTGTGATTTTTGTTTTGCTTCATATTGATCTCTTGTTACTTATTAAGAAAAATAAAAAAATAAAATTTCCCTGTTCATATTGCAGTGCTCAAACAATAATTGCCGTGTGGCATATCATCCTCTTTGTGCTCGTGCTGCTGGCTTTTGCCTTGAGGTACACATTGTTTGTGCCTTTATATTGTGTGTGCGCTTGTTCCATTGCTTTATCTTATCAAAATAATATTACTTTATTGACTTGTATTTTGAGCCTACATTTTTATTTATGATTGCTAAACTTTTATTTTCCACATTACTCCTTTTTTTGGAAACAATTTTCCACATTACTCAGTACTTCTTATTTGTAGGCTGAGGACATGGATAGACTACCGTTTGCTCCTTTTGATGAGGATGAAGAACATCAGTGCATTCAGCTTCTTTCTTTCTGTGATAAACACAGGCCCAAATCTAATGAGTGTTTGCCTTGTGACGAACGAAATGGAGAAAAGGCCTGTGCGCATGCTGAATATGTTCCACCTACAAATCCTTCTGGTTGTGCCCGTACTGGTATGTAGAGTCAATTTTACAATTTATCATTCTTCATTTTTCCACCATTTCATATATATGTTCACTGTAAGCAATTGTGCATCTTTTCTTCTTTTTATAGAAATTAATACTCCCTCCGTCCACGAAAAGTATGCTCACTTGTTTGCACGTGGTTTAATGCAATATGTTGGAGGGTATTTAGGGGTTTTGTGAGGTCCGTTTATGAATAAATTTATTATTTATGGTAAGTATGCATATAAACGTTACCATAAACAATTACTTTATTCATAAACGGACCTCACAATAACCCAATAATACCCTCCAACTTATCGCATTAAACCACGTGCAAAAACATGAGCATACTTTTCATGGACGGAGGTAGTATATTGGATCATCATTATGGTCATGCTTTTATATGCACTATATTCTTTAACAAAATCTGGAAATACATAAGCATTAGTTCATGGATATCTGATTTCTCCTATTGTTGTAATTAGAGCCTTACGTGTTTCGCAAGAATCGAGGAGGCAATGAACCTGAAGCCCCCGGTGCTCCATCGAAGCGCCTGTTTTTGGAGAATGTACCACACTTGCCTGGTGGATCCAGACCCCATATGCCATTGTGGAACAAAATTTCCTCCAATGAACTTGACATTTCTAAATATCCTGAGCTTCAGAAGTTAAGGCTGTCTCAACTTCAACCGACTGGCGAGATTCTTTCAGTGGCTGATAAGTACAACTTCATGAGGGATACCTTTAGAAAGAGACTGGCATTTGGTAAATTTTCGGTAGATACATTTGTTTTCTTTTGTTGCTCTGTGGAGTAATGCTTGCTTTTTGGGTGTTTGCTTATGTGTCCTTGTATTCTATTATTTGACCTTTTGCTAAACTCCCAGTGGTTTGATATAGTTTGTTGTAGTTCTAAACAACACTTGAATATGACTATAATCGATAGTGCTAAGGTAGAATTAAGTGCATTATATGGTAATTAGAATTTTCAGCTTTATTCTTGCCAATTCTCTCTTAACTAGTCTCAGTGTCATTTACCCCTCTAAGTTACCTCTCGTTAACAGAAGCAATCCATTCAGCTGCTCAAGCACTTTGCACTAGCAGTTAAGTAGTTATCAGCTTCTGTATTTTCCTAGATTGTTCTGTTATGACTATTTCTGCATCTTCCCCCTGCCCAGTGTAGCATGAGATGGCAAACCTTGGATGAAGCAAGTTTTCTGTGACTAAAGTTCTGTCTTTTTGTGGTTTCAATTATCTGTTTGGTTGGTTTTATCTAATTGGAATTGATCAACTTGGTACATCATATATCAGAGTTGCAGTGATCTTTTTCCTGATAGATTATCTGTTTAATTTGCCCCCCACTCTCAACCTGTTCCATATTTTATTCACCGTCAAAAAGGAAGTTAAATTGGGCATCATGCTTGAAATGATCGGGTGTGTCTTATTCGTACCATATTGACCAGGAATCTCTTTCTTTGCTCATCTGTGTTAGTGTGGCTTCGGAGAGCTAGTTCCTTTTATCATGCATGTCTTTTGATTGGCTAGGTATGACTTTGCTTTCATATGTTTTTCCATTTTTAATTTGGAGAAAAAAGAGTACCATGTAACCTTTGCTTATGCTTCTCTTTTCCTTTGGTCTTTGATAGTGTAGCTTATTTTTGCTCCAATCTTGGTTGTTTGTCTACGGATATACTTCTGTATTGCTGCATAATTGTATTATGCTTTTTCTTCGCGGGCCTGGATTTATAATGTTGTCTACGATGCAATACATTGTTTATACTTAGTGGTTATAAGCACCACCTTAAGCCGGCTGCATATAATATGATTTGATTAATTAATTTGAGGCACTGATCAATGAAGAAAGAAAGTTGTAAGATTTAATTGCTTGGATAACTGGATATGACTTTGTTAAGCAATTGAACCTTTTTTTTTTCTTCACAATGTATGCTCCTCTTGAGTAGTAGTTATTATTTTTTTGTCTTTTTTAACCTTTGGAATATTTTGATTACAGTGAAGTCTCGTATACATGGTTTTGGTGTCTTCACTAAACTTCCACATAGAGCAGGAGACATGGTAAATGTTGCTATGACAACCATTTCGTTCAATTTTTTTTTTAGTTTGAATTTAACATGTTAAATTGTTGTTTTTTCTTTTTTGCACTATAGGTAATTGAGTATACTGGCGAACTTATTCGGGCTTCAGTGGCAGACAGAAGAGAACATTTGATATACAATAAATTAGTGGTAATGACCTGCTTTTGGTAGAATAGGCGATCTTCTTTTGCATGCCATGAGCAGGATGTATTTGCTAAATTGTCATGGATACAGCTTTGCTTGCATTTCCTTAAAATTCTGAAATGTAATTTTTTTCTAAAAAAGGATTTTGGATCTTTTTCTCATTGAAGTCAGAACAACCAGTAGCCAGGAGTTAATTCCAACTAAACTGCAGAAACATGGCCAACCTTGTTTCTGTAGGACCATTCAGTTTTCCAATCTTTTGAATATTTATTCTTGATTTGTCCTATAGTGACTGTTGCATAATTTGTTTTCAAATACATTTATGTCTGGCCTTATTTTTTTTTTTTATTACATTTATATGTAACAAGTGAAATATAAAGGACCAATGGGCACTTTATCCTATTACTGAAGATTTTTATGCTTTTAATATTTTATATCATTTGCACGCTAAGGAATTTTTTACATTCATAATTGTCAAGTAGTTCATCTCATGCTGATACTATGACTGAAATATCTGCTTTTGGAATATCTGTTAACATTTCTGTTGTGCAGGGTGCTGGAACTTATATGTTTCGAATCGATGACGAACGTGTTATCGATGCTACCAAGGCAGGAAGTATAGCACATTTGATAAACCACTCATGCGAAGTACGTATAAGATATACTAATATATTTTTTCCATGTGCACGATATTAATTCTTTGGTCAGGAAGGGAAAAACAAGAAAAAGTAATACTCCCTCCGACCACCATACTTATTTCCACTTTCCCTTTTGGGTTGTCCACCAAACTTATTCTCCTTCCCTTTTTGGAAATGAACAACACTCACAAACAAATTAATGGGCCCACCAATACCCTCTTTATCTACTTTTTCAATAAAATACTCGTTTTTATTAAATCCTGTGTCCAACAGTAGAGGAGAATAAGATTCATGGACAGAGGAAGTATCTTTTCTAGCCAATCCTTTTGGGTTGTCCACCAAACTTGTTCTCCTTCCCTTTTTGGAAATGAACAACACTCACAAACAAATTAATGGGCCCACCAATACCCTCTTTATCTACTTTTTCAATAAAATACTCGTTTTTATTAAATCCTGTGTCCAACAGTAGAGGAGAATAAGATTCATGGACAGAGGAAGTATCTTTTCTAGCCAATTGTTTTTATTTTAAGTGAAAATGATGGGATTGCTTTCTGAAGTTAAATGCATCTCTTCTGTTTCAGCCAAATTGTTACTCGCGAGTCATTAATGTCAATGGCGTAGATCACATCATCATATTTGCCAAACGAGATATCGAACAGTGGGAAGAACTGACATATGACTACAGGTTTTTTACTTCGTTACTCAATTTTATTCATTTTTTTAGCCCACAAACTTACTAAAATAGTTTTTGAACATTGCAGATTTTTTTCTATTGGTGAACGGCTAGCTTGTTCTTGTGGATCTTCTAGATGCCGCGGTATAGTGAATGACACTGAAGCTGAAGAAAGAATGGCTAAATTATATGTACCCAGTAGTGAATTGAAAGACTGGAAAGGAGAATAATAGAGGTCAGTTAGTCCGTAATATCTCTTTAATTTTGGCCATTCTATATAAAAAGTGGATAACATTGTAACAATTGTGTCTTCATCTTACCATTTGGATTTGATTCTGGATCATTTATCTGGCTAACAATACATGTTTATGAAGTGTTGCAGTCACCAAATCCCAATAATTTCACTTTTAATTTGAGGCTTTTTGGTTAAATTTCAATAAATTCCACATTGATGTGGTGGTCATTGAAACTAAAGTATTGTTTGCAGATTGTAAAATCAAGTGCCTTCTGCTTGATAATTATGAGTTTGTAGTGGACTAAAGAGCATCACATGCATCGTAGTAAATATTAGAACTATGCTTATTTGATGAAGCCAGACATATACCAAATATATTTTAAATAAATTCCAGTTCTCTGTTCATAATATGGCTTACAATTTAAATAAATCTAGTTTATTGACACGTGTTAGCGCAGTCTAAGAATTTACAATATGGAAAAATGTATAATGGTATTGAAAGTTCTATGCAAAGACGGATAGATATGAAGAACTTATTTATTCTTTTACACATTTCTGTTCAACGTTTGCCTCTCATTGAGTCTATTCTAAGAGTTTGGTGAATTCATTCTGATAATTCTGATTGTTCCTTCCCATTATTGCTAATATAAAAATTTTATAAACAAAGTATGTACAAGCTTGAACCATTATTTTAACGAGCTTTGATACTAAATCTTTTTATTCTACTTCGGTACATTAATCTGATTCCAAGTCTTTGCATATTATGCAGAAGCTCTTTCATCATTGGCGTTGTTGAATTCCAGTCCCACCTGAAGATATGCCCTCACACAAAAATTCTATGTTGCTCCGATTCTGGTGAACAAAATTTGGATGCTGTTCTCTTTGCTCAAGTAACTACATATATTGAGAATTGTTCTCTTTGGCTCAAGTAACTACATATATTGAGAATTGTTCTATAGGACAAATGAGTAATCACTATTCTTATTGAATTCGTGCTTTGTAAAGAATTGTTTCCACCATTGATTGAGAGGTGGTGCCAATAGGAGTTAGCAGAAGAATGGTATGTAAGAAAGAGGCTATTATTTTACCATTTTATGAAAAATACCACAGTTGAGTAAATTCTTAACTGTCTTTATTTTTTTATATATAATAAGTTGTTTGTAATATAGTGAAATGCACTTTCTTATAAGATCTCACACGAATGGTCAAAATTTATCATATTTGAGTAACGGTTAGGCGATAAGCAGGTAATGATATATTGATTGTAAATTCGTTTTACGACTCATCTTATACAATAACAAAAGACATCTCTACCTAACCCTTTGGATCCTGTTTTAAAACTCGACTTGAAATTCTTACAGTCACATCTAGTGGGTTATGAAAACCTACCTTCCTCCTGGGTTTGGATAAATCTTAAATTGCAGCCCAAGGTCAAAACCTTCATTCTTTTGCCTCAGATGAAATAGTCACTCTTTGGGTTGAGAGGGAAAGATCAGTAACTCTAGCGTTGTGCAGTCTCTACACCGTCCACTCTCTCGGATTGGAGAACAATAGCTGCAGACTTTCAAAGTGTGAGCTTCTCTCTTCGACATAGAGGTAAACATCTTTCTGTAGAATTTAACGATTTTTTCTGTATGAGAAGAAAGAATAAGTGCAATGTTCTTTTTGCTCAATGGGCTGGTAGAAAAAATATAGCCAATTGAGGGTTTTACTTCAACAGATTCGAGAGAAGAGATTCAAGGGTTACTTCCAAATACACCAGTTCCTGGTAAGTACTCGAATTTGAAAAAATAAAAAATCTATTATTGAATAAATGCTCTTATTAAATTCCTGGTTTGATTGCTTTTCTGCAACTTCTAGATGTAAAAGGCTGGTATGGTTCATTTGACGTGTTACTCATATTAAGTACATGTTTGCTAGGCACGGTTCAACATAAATGCAATTTCTGATTAATATTCTGAGATTTACTTGATTTTGAAAAATAAATCATGCACCAATCTTGGTAGATGTGTCTCTACTGCTTGCTTTCTTGCAGCACCCACAAATGTTATGGTAGATTTGTATTTCTGCTCAGGTAAGAAGTTTGAGAAGATTGGTTGAGATTAATGACAATGATGGTAGAAATCACTTTAGGATGGTTTGTCATGCATCTTGTTGTCTATGTCTCTTGTTAGAAAATTGTGGCGATCTAGCAAATTCAAAGTATGTTAGTGTTGAAGATATGATTGCCATGTTTCTTTCGCCTATCACAAAAGAGAAAAGAAGAATGGCAAGTGTAATTTCTGCTTACATAAGCCTATTAATAATAGAGAGCACATACCTTAAAAGGCCAAAATATATAAGACATGAGAAAAATTCACATTTCAGGAATTTTCTCTTAGAAAAATAAACACCACTCTTTTGTTTAAATTAGGAACCTGTGTTTCACATTTGAATTATGAAGCATCTAATGCTAAAATTTCATATTACTCACTTTGTCCTATATGTTTTACTTTATAGATTACTTAATGTTGTTATTGATGCATAAAATATAGAGAAAACCACACTCTACTACATGATTCTAAGACAAAAAACATCCCACTACAAAAACTTTATTAAAATCCAAATAGATACAAAAGTACCTTCTGCCAAAAAAATAGAATAATATATAAAAATATTGTTTTCTCTCTTCTTAAATCCCCCACATCTCCCATTTCAGTTTTCAAATTTAAAAAAATAAATTAAATTCATCTATCTCCTCTCTCTCAAGCCCTGACGGATTCTTTCTCTACGCCCGACGGACACGGCTCAACCTCGACAGAGGAGGTTCTTCGTCGGTGGTGGTGATGCTGGTGTGGTGGTCATGCGGCGACAGAGGCAACGCTGGTGTGGTGGTCATGGCGGCAAATATGTGGGGCTGCGGTGGCTGCTGTGGTTCGTCTTTGGTGGCGGCTGGGCGGTGGCGGTTGGGCTCCAGGTGAATGGATCTGAGCGAAATCGAGGCGAACCACCACGACGAAGGATCTAGTGGTGGCGAACCCGTCCGGCTATATGGCGGCAGATCTATGGTGATGGCAAACGCAGATCGACGGTCAAATCGCCACCGGATCCTTCAGATTTACTGCTATTCTCAAGATGGTTTCGAAGCTGACTCCTTTCCATCGCCTCTGTTTTGATCGGCTAAAGGTGAGTTCTTTTATCTTCCTCCGAACTCAACAATTTGAATTTTTTATCGTCTCTACTACTGGTTGATATTTATTTTCCCCGGATTAATTGCTATAATTTTCTGCGTATTTTGTTCAATTGATATTTGTGGGAGGAGTGGGATGGACCAATGGGGGTATTGTAAATGGAGAAGAAAACTGACACAAATTAAATTTGGGGAAACTTATGTTGAATTCAAATTGAATCTGGGTGTTATGGATTTTATTTTTTTTTTTGTTTATGCACAAATTGAATTTGGGTATTGTGATTTTTTTTTGTTGAATTCATAATGTATATGTTGTATTGAATTTGTCTCTCGTCTTCTTATTTCAGGGTTCTAGCATAACAAAGAAATGGAGTAGGGGAAAGAAGGGCAATTATGTCCAGTTCTTATAGAATTAAATATTTGGGAATATGGAGACTTTCTCTATTTTCTTATTTTTGTTAATTTAATTTGAAAATTAGTTGTATATAAAATGACTATTAAATGGCAAGTATTGAAGTAATTGTTATTTTACTTTGTTTAGCATAACTGCATTGAATTCTTCTCTACTAGTATATGGTAGACTATATATAACTATTGTAGACTGAATATGGTATATTATATATAACTATAGTACACTGAATACAATTATGGTACACTGAGGTGGAGTGAGTTTGATAAATGGAATTTCAAAGTGAATAATTTTAGTTTTTTCTAAAAAAATGATATTATTGATAAAATTGATATAGATATGGTAAATAATAAATATTGAATATAACAATATTTTTTTAAAATAGGAATAATAGTTACGGTACACAACAATTAACTATAGTAAATATAATTGTAGTATAGTACACATAAATACACTATAGTACACGTAATTATAGTACAATATATTATCAGTCGTCAAAGGTAACTTTATGTCACATCAGAAGTGACATAAAATAAAACTTTTGTATTGCAGTGTATTTTTGTAGCTATTTTATAGTCGCAAAAGTTTTTGTAAATACATGTTATTAGAGATATTATTTTGTAGTGGGATGTGGTTGCCCCTAAAATATAATACTTCCCTCAAAAAACTACTTGCACACTTAGTTGTACGAACAAACTGAAAATGCACTTTAAATATGTGTTCATTTTTGTAAGTGCAACAAATCAATGTTTCATTTTTTTAGAGTGTTCAAATAATGTTAGGACGTCTCGACAAGTGTGCAATTAATCTTGGAGGGAGTATTATTATTTTATTAATATACATAATATTTTTGGAGTTATGTGCATCATTTCGGTGAAGCTGTTTTTTTTTTCGTGCTTAAACTGTTAGGACTTGTTTGTTTTGGGATTCACCCGGACTGGACTAGGACTTTCCGGCCCCGCCCCATTCTAGTTAGAGATGTAACATCTAGTTTTTACATCTCATTCTTCATCCACACCTATAAATACCTATTATTACTCATCTCAATACAATTCACTTTATACCATTTAAAAATATTATTACTCATACCAATACAATATCACTTTTCTCTCACTTACACTCTCTTTCCTACTTTTCTTCTCTTTCCTACTTTTCTTTTACACATCCTACTTTACTCTTATACATGATTTGAAATAAAGTAAAATCTCACCTTACTAAAATTTCAAAACAAACACATACTTTTATTATCATCCAAGACTTTACATCTTGTGGATGTAAAGTTATGACTTCACACGTCCACCTAAATCCCGAAACAAACAAGCCTAGGGGGTCTCTGCGCTTTGAGTGTGTATTTTGCTTTTTGACTACCTTGCCATAATTTCATATAAAAAAAGATGACACCTGATCTCATTGAGCATCTTCTGGCAGAGTTTGTATTTTATTTCATTTAGTAGTCGTATGATGTAATTAGTTTGTGTACAGTGAAACATTTTATTGTGTGATTAGTTAAGAATTATTATTTATGTTTTTGATAATTTATTTATAATGTATGTTGAACATTAAGGACAATTAATCTAATCTCTTCATGTGACATTTATGTTATGAAAAGGGTGTATGTATATTTCGAAACACTGAAGGATAAAAGAAAGGAAACACGAAACAAACTCGTGATGTAAATCGAGTCTAGGAATAACCTATTCCCGCAAGACTAAATACGTTTATATAGTGCTTACGGTATAATGCGTACAAGTCTCCAAAGGTAAAACAGTTTATCAATTCACACTGGTAGCACCACCGAGTATGAATTTCCGGCGAACTAAATCGGAATTATGAGCTTAACGGGAATTCTGCAGCGAAAGAATTTAGGGAATTATTGGGTTCGTAAAGTGTGTTCGAAAGAATGGACGAAATGTGATATATATAGGCGGAAATCCGACCCATCTGAAGGTTGCTGGAGTGGAGTACGTGGTGATCATGGGTCACCCACGTTCTGTAGTGGAGAGAAACGCAGTTTCTCATTCTTGGGAAGCAAGACGGAATATTTCAGTTCGTGGGCCGACTCAATTCTAAATGGGCCACCCGAAGTGGGCCGATCCGAGTTCATAAAGGCCACCCGAACCGATTGGTTCCAAAAGGTATTGGGCTATTTTATATTTTTGGTACTCTAAAAATATAGGTAAGGCCCCAAAGCCCACCCACGAACCACGGCGCGGGCTCGGGCGGGGCGCGCGCGTGTGTGGTCCATGGTTAGGGTCCCCATATCCCAATTTAAAGAACATGAATACTTTCCTACTTATATACAAGACAATCTTCTTGTAATTTTCCAATGTGGGATGGAACTTCATTTTCCATTTCTCATGGATTTATTCAACACAAATGAATAATACTATAACTTCCCAAATTAATTTCTCACTCACCGGAAATCGGTTTTGAGATATTAAATATATCACGCTCATCTACTCCGCGAGTAGAACAACATCGTTAATTTTATTTTCCAAAAAATTAATGTTTTTACTCCTAAAAAATTGGCCAAAGTCAGGGTATGAAACCTTCATTAAAACCAATTTCCAACAATTTATTCCTGGAACCTATTATTTCGGGCCGATTTCACTTGAACCAAATGCATAATAAATGGGATTAAAGTACCAATTCTCCTAATCCAACAAAGCAAACCTGTCCTTAATGTTTGATATGTTATCGTCGACAAGAAGAAAATTTCTTCAATGTGCGTGATATTTGATATGTGTTGTATCGTGCATGGAACAATTTAGAAGTGTTGCATCAACCACAAAGAAAAAGCGAGCAGAAGAATAAAAGTTGATTAAGCTTTTGAAAACAATTGTTGGTTGAAGAGTAGAAATTCGAGACTTAGCGCTGGAGAAAAGGAATGATGGGAGCAATTTTCCTGCACAGATATCCATTCATAACCGTAGATTACCCAAAGACATACAAACGGAAGGAATATATATCTCTGGTCGGCAAGAACGACATTGAGTGAAATCACAACACCAAAATGCTTGATAATCAAAACAAGACAATCCAACTCTCGAGGGTAAATACATGCTTATGTTAACATATGAGATTTTGTTGTTGACATATATAATAGTTGTGTTATTATTTTTGTTGCTAAAATAGTGTTGTTTAAATATTCTCTGTCTTAATGTTTTGGTTGCTGAAATAATCTTCAAGTTAATGTTTCTTTTGTTGCTGAAATAATCTCTGTCTTAACAATGAGGTTGTTTAGCCCACCTGACCACTGAGTTTTTCATTCTAGTGAGTGACCTAGGTTTGGAGAATTCTTGGAGTATCTGGGGACTTAGTGAACTAACTTCTAGCTACTAACAACTAACATTTACCGATAAAAAAAAATTGTTACTTTTGTTGAAAAAAAGTTCATGTAGTTGAGTTGAGAGAAAAATAGTTTTTTGGTCCCGTAACATATCTAGTGTCCAATTTTGGTCCCAAAAAATTTAACTTTTTAATTTTGGTCCCATAACTTATTGAATCGTCCAGATTTAGTCCCAAATGGGACCAAAATTGGACGATACAATAAGTTATGGGACCAAAATTGAAAAGTTATATTTTTTGGGACCAAAATTGGACACCAAACAAGTTATGGACCAAAAAACTATTTTTTTGATATTCATTAATTTTTTTCTCACCTTATATATACACACACACACACACACACACACACATATATATATATATATATATATATATATATATATATATATATATATATATATATATATATATATATATATATATAATTAATCAAACACTACATAATTAATAATATATGCAGATTTTGGAAGACAAAATGACATTCTCTAAAATATCGAAGATGGGCATGAGAGTTGTTGTTCCAATCTTATAATTTCATATTTTGCTCTGAAATAATCATTGTAATAAAATGACATTACTAGTTAATATCATGACAATCATAAATAATCATCTATGTACTATTGATGGAGACGAGATCACGATAATAATTTGGGATTATTTTACGAAGATTTGGAGAATCAAAATTTAGGAAAATTATATACTTTATTATTTTATTTACTCTATCCCGATTTAAGTTCCTAGTTAGTAATTAAAATTTCATTATTATTATTTATGAGAGTTTTGTAATTCATCTCAAATAATAATTATTGGAATAGAAAAATATCGTATTTTTTTCATGTTTTATAGATGTTTTTCAAGTATTCGTATTTGAATAAATGGAATTAACACATTAAACATGTTTTATATTCCGAATATTCTAAAAATTAATTGATTTTATATTATTGTATCGTGCTTCTGTTGTATCAACTATAATCCTAGAGTACAATATTATTTAAGAAGTTGAAAAAAGTGGTATTTTCTAGTGTCCAATTTTAGTCCCAAAAAATATAACTTTTCAATTTTGGTCCCATAACTTATTGTATCGTCCAATTTTGGTCCCATTTGGGACCAAATCTGGACGATTCAATAAGTTATGGGACCCAAAGTAAAAAGTTAAATTTTTTGGGACCAAAATTGGACACTAGATAAGTTACGGGACCAAAAAACTTTTTTTCTCGTTGAGTTGATGTTAGTGTCACCGAAATAATCTTGACAAAAATGCTGCAATAATTTTGAACAAATTATTTTAGTTAATCTTGTTGTAAATTGTAAGTGCAAAATAGAGATGCAAGTTTGTTTACCCAGTTCGTCGATAACGATTACATCTGGGGGCGTACCAAGCCAGGAGTTTTCACTAATATATCTGTGTATGCGTGTGTGTACAATACTGAGTACATAAGTTTATTTATAATAGAGGAACCCTAATCTAAGCCTAAAACCTATTTAGGTAATAAGTCCATTAGTAATGTCCACATCAAATCTTCTGGATTGGTATAATAAATCAACTGGATTTATAACACTTCCCTTTGGACATTACGACATAACGTATATGTCTTGTCAGAAAAACTCCACATGCTAGGTAGCAACAAAATATTTAGATAGGGAGGAATGCAATTTATTGATCTTCCGAATCTAATCTTCCGGACTTACTTCGAGGTTACCACTCCCCCTGAAGACAACAAACCTTTGAGCTTTCGCATCCCGATATCGTGAACATATTTCTCAAAAGTGGATGTAGGTAAGGACTTAGTGAATAGGTTTGCTAGATTGTCACTAGATCACACCTTTTGTATGATAATTATGTCACTCTTCTGGAGTTCGTATGGATAGAAAAACTTCGGTGAAATATGTTTCGTCAGGTTTCCCTTGACGTACCCATTACTCAGTTGTCCGATGCAAGCTGCATTGTCTTCAAATATAACGGTAGTGGATGTATTGTTTTTAGCGATACTACACGAGTCACCAATGTGTTTTATCAAAGATCTCAACCAAACTGTTGGGACATTGTCAGTTTTGATTAAGATCCCAAAGCCCCTGAAAAGATGTTTGCCTTAATCTGTCTTTGTCAGGCTAGTCTTGATTAGGATTAGTACTTGTTCATTTTACACTTCACAGGTACTCAGTGAGAGGAGAACTCGCTGGTGTCAATCAAGACTAAGAGCCTGAAGACGAAGAGCACCATCCTGAACTTATGGCAGTCCTCTAAGCTGGCTGAGTAAGTGTCAGTGATGAAGAGTATGACCCTGAGGTCATTACTAACTCAATCCTGAAGGGAACAGAATGTCACTGAGTTTATGGGAAGACTTGGAGTAGAGTCAAGCAATGCAAAAGAAATTTCAGCGTCAGGACAAGACTGGTGGACTCAAGACAAAATGAACTTAATAAGACAAGCCTGAAGCTCAGGAATAAGTTCTGACATTCTCACCAACCTGATGACGTGGACCAATCCGAGAAGGACACGCACGTACGGAACCTGACATGAAGACTGAATTCAGACTGCACATTCAACGGGCAAGCATTTAATGTGCATTTAATGCAAATACCAAATCCATGCAAGGACGGCTGCTGCATGAAGATATGTCCGTTTGAAGCCACTCTACATAGATGACTAGAAGGCTATCTCTCCAACGGATAGTTTTCTAAATCACCTATAAATACAGAAGACCTTGAACCTATTCAAGGTTACGGGAAATTTCCAAGCCAGAAATTACTCAAACTCTCAAGCATTCAAAGCATTCAACCTTTAAAAGAAGCACTCGAAAAACATCTAAATTTCCCAAGTGTTTCTTAGCAATCGAGAGTTATTCTGTATTCCAAGAGCTAAATAGCATTATCTTAAGCTTAGAGAGATTATCCAATCCTTAGCATAGCTTTGCCTTGTAAGGATAATCTCAACTTAGTTGGAATCCAAACTGAAACCAAAACCCTAAGTTAGGCTTGTTGGGCGTAAGTCAGTTAGTGTGTTAGTAAGTGGAGTTGTATAGATCAGTGAGGTTAGCTGGTCTTGGTGCACCTTGGCACGTTAAAAACAAGAATCCCTTGAGTGGATTTCCTGTTAAATCAGGCCGTGGACGTAGGAGCTTGAGTCTCTGAACCACGTTAAACTCCTTGTGTTCTTACTGCTTTGATATTGTGCATACTTGCCATATTACTTGTTCATTCATTGCATTCAAGTTTATCAGGCCTGAATCAATCAGGCTGATCTTCAAAAGAGCACTGCCCTACTAAACACTATTCAGAATTGAGTAAAACAAGTTTTTCAGAAAGCAAACTAAACAAGACTTTAAACTAACAGGGCTCAAACATTTCCGCACTGAACTTGAACTGATAGTTAGACAACTGACCCGCACCAAGTGTAGTCAGTAGGTGCGTTATCAGCTCCTAGTTCTTTACCACTCTGAAGTAAAGGGGACTCAGTCAGTTTTAAGGTTAAAAATTTGGAATACGTGTATTCCCCCCCCCCCATACACGTATTCCTCAGTCTTGTACCGGGACCAACAAGTGGTATCAGAGCAGTGGTTCGAAAGACCACTGACTTTGAATACTAATAGTTTCAGAGGAGAAACTGTTGGTGGTCACTGAACAGATCTGAGTTTGCTTTTCATAAAACTTGCATCATCATGACTTCGAGGAGACTTGAAGCTTCTTTACCTGAATTCTCTGTATCTAACTTTGTCTATTGGAAGTTCAGATTAGAAGCACATCTAGATGCCATCCATGACCAGATGCCGCATGTTCTCAGGGAAGGGCCGATCAAAATCACTGTCCCTAATACCAGAGGGAGAGGATATGATGATCTCGATATTAGTGTACCTATTCCTAAGGAAAGGAAGGATATGACCACTGATGAGATCAAGATGATGGGGCTTGACAACGTCGCCAGGAACATCATCTTGCATACGGTGCCCTTCGAGGAGTTAGCTAGGCTGATGAACTTAAAGACGGCAAAGGAGGTTTGGGATGAGCTGACAAGGATGTGTGAGGGGTCTGAAAAGATCAAGGAGAACAAGAGAAACATTGCCATTCAAAAATTCGAGGCGTTCGAAATGCTGCTTGACGAGAGCATAGATCAAATGGAGTCTAGATTCATCAAGTTGATGAATGAGTTGGTGATGCTGGACAAGGATGTCCCAAGGAGAGATGTTGCTTCAAAGATCCTGAATGCCCTTCCTGAGAGATGGGATAACAGTGTAATTATGCTTAAGAACACTCAGGATATGAGTAACATAACTTCTGCTTTACTTTTTTCAGAGCTCAAAGCGCTTGAATTCGATCTTAACAAAAGAAAGAAGAAAGTTCAGTCAGAAGAGGAAGTAAAGGAAAAAACTCCTGAGAGAAGTGTGGCGTTCAAGGCCAGGTCTGAACCTGTTGAGCCCTCATCAAATTCTTCATCAAAGTCACTGATGGAGATGAGCAGGGAAGAACTCGCTGAGGAGTACAGCCTGATGGCCAGACGATTTGACAAGCTCAATTCCAGGTTTGGTCGTTATAAAAAGTTTTATCAGGACTCACGTGACAGGAAACCTGAAGGAACCCACCAAAGCTCAAGGAGATATGAGGAGCGAAGGAACACTGACCAGAGGAGAGAACGTGGTGATGAAAGGAGATATTCTGAACCAAAGCCTGAAAGAAGAGACGAACAGAGACGTACTCGCGATGATAGATATTCAACCAAGGCTGAAAGCTCACCAAGAACCAGGGAACCTGACTCAAGGAGGAACCCTGAACCAAGAAAAGAAAGAGTAAGTGAGCAGGTAGCATGTTACAACTGTAACAAAATTGGTCACTATCAGTACGACTGCACGGAGCTGAGTACGAGGGAGAGAGAGGAAAGGAGAGCCACTAGGGATCTAAGATCTGCTGATCGGAGAGCAATGTTTGCTGAAGATGCAACAGACTCTGACGGTCCTGCTGAGAGGTCACCTGAACTCTTCTCAGATGACGAGTACGATGATGTCTGTCTGATGGCTAGGGATGAGCCTGAGGTAACATCAAATTCTGTTTGTGCTTCTTACACTGGTCAAAATCCTGAGCTTAGCTCAGAGTCAGTTAGAGAAATGAACCTTCAGATCTGCCTTGATCAATTGATGGTTGATTTCTCCAGACTGCAGGAAACTAATGTCTTCTTGGTAGATGAGAACAAGAAATTGAGTACTGAGGTTCACAACCTGAACGAACAACTCACTCAGTCTGATCTTAAAGAATCAGCTCAAATTGTGAGACTAACTCAGGAGATTGATTTAATCAATGCTGAGCGTCTTCCAAGAGAGAAGATTCTGAAGGAACTGGCTGAGGAAGAGCTGGTCAGGAAGGAAGAACTAAAAGTACTTAAGAGTAAGTTTGATGACCTCTTTACCAGACATGAAATCCTGAAAAAGAGTGAGGACTCTCTCAAGAAAAAGGTTGCAGCAATGAATAAATCCTCAGTGGCTAGAGAGGAAATAAATAGCAACTAGATGCTTGGGAACAAGAAAAAGGGACTTGGATATGTTCCTGAGAAATCCTCACAAGGTCAGTCTCATGTTGCTTCAGGGAGCAACACTGAGAGGGTATTTGTTCAGACAGGCCAGAGTGCACCTAAGGATGTGCTCCAGGCCCGTCAAACTGATAAGGGCAAGGAAACCTTTGACACAGTCAGGGTTGCTCCTAAGGTAGCTAAGCCAAAACCCAAGGGAAAGGCGAAGCCACCTAAGGAAGCCCCTGAGAGCTCAGGCCAGGGAAAACCTCAGCGAAAACAGAGGAAGACTCAGGCCAAGAGCCCTCAGACTGGTCAGCGAGGGTACCATCATGCTTGGCAATACCAACAGGAAAGGCCAAATATGATGACACCCCCGTGGTTTTGGCATCCTGAGGCCTTTAACTGTTTTCCATTCCCTCACTTGCCTAGGGGGAATAGAAATCAGGGTCTTTATCAAGAACAAGGCCCAAGACCTGCTGCACCCAGACCTAGGAAGAACAGGAAGCCAGCCCAAAAGGCACCCACTCAGGCTCCTGTGAAGCCTAAGTCTAGCACTCATACACCATCTTCCTCTCAGGCAAAGAAGAAGAAAGTTGTGTATGTCGATGTTTCAGGGAGACAGATTTACCACTCTGAGGCAATCAGGGTTGTTAAGCAAGTCTGGATCCCGAAGGGTACAGCTGACACGATAGGACCCAACACCCAATGGGTACCTAAAGCCTGAATTGCTTGCATGCGGCTGTGGATCACAACAAGAGCAGAGGAGACTCAATCAAATTTGTTTGGTACCTAGACAGTGGTTGCTCAAGGCACATGACTGGAATGAAGAGTCTTCTCCAAGAATATCAAGCTAAAGATGGTCCACAGGTAACCTTTGGTGATAACTCAAAAGGTGTTACTAAAGGTTTTGGTGTTTTGATAATAGGTACAGTAAGAGTGGAAAATGTGTCCTTTGTGGAAGGACTGAAGCATAACCTGTTGTCGGTAAGTCAATTCTGTGACAAAGGTTTCAGTGTTGAGTTTTCATCGAATATATGTTCAGTCAAGGACAAATCAACACAAGTGCTTCTATCAGGTATAAGGAAAGGTAATGTTTATCTCGCTGATTGGAGCAGCACTATTCCTAATACTTATCTTGTTGCTAAAAGCTCTCTAGAGCTCAGTTGGTTATGGCATAAAAGATTAAGCCACCTGAACTTCAAGATTCTTAACAAAATTTCTAGACAGTCACTTGTTGATGGTCTACCTAATGAAGTTTTTAGCAAAGATCACGTGTGCAAAGCTTGTCAGAAAGGGAAGCAGGTCAGAGCATCATTCAAAGAGAAAGCTTCCTATTCCACTGACAGGATACTTCAGCTCTTGCACATGGATTTATTTGGTCCCATAACACCTGTGAGTATGAATGGTAGAAAATATACCCTTGTGGTTATTGATGATTATTCTAGATATACTTGGGTTATTTTCCTGTTGAATAAAAAGGAAACATAGGTGAAGCTTCCAGAGTTGCTCAGGAGACTCAGCAATGAGAAGAATCAGTCTATTACTAAGATCAGATCTGACAAGGGCACTGAGTTTATAAATTCATATATTTCTGACTTTTGTAATGAACTTGGTATAGCTCATGAGACTTCTGCAGCTAGAACCCCACAACAGAATGGTGTCGCTGAAAGGAGGAACAGGACACTGAAGGAAGCTGCAAGGACCATGCTGGCTAAGTCAGGATTGCCCAAGAAATTCTGGGCTGAGGCAATCAACACTGCATGCTACACTCAGAACAGATCCATGCTGAACAAACAACATGCACAGACCCCATATGAGACATGGAACAAAAGGAAACCTCGTATTTCCTATTTTCATGTATTTGGTTGTAAGTGCTTCATCCTCAACAATGGGAAGACCCAATTGAAAGCCTTTGATAGCAAATCTGATGAAGGAATATTCTTAGGATATTCTGAAGTTAGTAAAGCCTTCAGGGTTTACAATTGTAGGACCCTTGTTGTGGAAGAATCACCTCATGTTATCTTTGATGAATCTGCTAATGAGTCTAGGGCAAAGGTGTTGAATCCTGACACTGAGGAGGTCACAAGGAGTGTGACAAGGCTGAGCTTGAAGAATCAATCTGATCCTAAGATCAAGACTGTGCCAATTCCAAGATGGGATGATGATGACGATCAGGATGAGGAATCAGGTGCCACTCCTAAGCCCAGCACATCAGGGATTGTTGAGCCTCAGACTGAGGAACAGGCTCAACCTGAGGTAAGCACCGTCTATGAAGATGCTGTTGCAGCTGAGACGGTTCCTGAGTCACCTAATCAAGGGGGAATCAATGTCCCTGACATTGAGCTTGATAATCCCTTTGGTGTAGACTCAGGATCATCCCCTTCTGTTCAATTTCCTGAATTTTATGAGCCTGTAGACACTAACATTGTAGGTACATCAGGAACAACTCCTGGCAAAAGAACATGGTTAGAGGATCATCCCATTGATCAAATCATTGGTGATCCAACTGAGAGAGTCAGGACCAGACGGTTCTATGGTGAGAGTGCATTGTTCTGCTGCTTTCTCTCTGAGCAAGAGCCTCTGAACATTGAAGAAGCTCTCACTGACTCGAACTGGATCATTGCCATGCAAGAGGAGTTGAATCAGTTCACAAGGAATCGGGTTTGGGAACTGGTAGATAGACCTAGGCATCAAGGTGTGATTGGTACCAAGTGGGTCTTTAAAAACAAGAAGGATGAAAATGGTGTTGTGGTAAGGAACAGGGCTAGACTGGTTGCAAAAGGGTATTGTCAGTCTGAAGGAATAGACTATGATGAGACTTTTGCTCCAGTGGCTAGGTTGGAAGCTATCAGGTTATTCCTTGCCTATGCAACATATAAGAAGTTCAAGGTGTATCAAATGGATGTCAAGAGTGCCTTCCTGAATGGTGTACTCAATGAAGAGGTATATGTTGAACAACCTCCCGGGTTTGAGGTTGGAGATAGAGTATACCATTTGAAGAAAGCACTCTATGGACTTAAGCAAGCACCAAGAGCTTGGTATGATACCCTCTCTCAATTCCTGACAGACCATGGGTTCAAGAAGGGAACTGTGGATAGGACATTGTTCAGGATCACTGAAGGTGATGACATTCTCTTGGTCCAGATTTATGTGGATGACATAATATTTGGATCACCAAATCATCAGCTCTGTGAGAAATTCTCTAAGTTGATGACTGGTAAATTTGAGATGTCCATGATGGGAGAGATGAACTTCTTCTTAGGATTGCAGGTCAAGCAGACTGATCAAGGTATCTTCATAAATCAGGCCAAGTATACAAGAGACTTGATTCATAAGTTTGGTGTTCAGAACAGCAATCCAGCCAGGATCCCTATGAACACAAATTGGAAGATGGATCCTGACACTGAAGGGACTTCAGTAAATCAGACTGAGTATCGAGGGCTGATAGGTTCTTTGTTGTACCTGACTGCAAGTAGGCCTGACATTACGTTTGCAGTTGGTGTGTGTGCTAGGTATCAGTCTGATCCCAAGAGAAGTCATTTGGAGGCTGCTAAGAGGATACTTAAGTATTTGAAAATGACAGTCAATATGGGACTATGGTATCCTTCAGATGACAACTTAGAACTGACAGGTTATTCAGATGCAGACTATGGAGGTTGCAGGATTGATAGGAAATCAACCTCAGGGACATGTCAGTTTTTGGGAAGTAAGTTGATCTCGTGGTTTAGTAAGAAGCAGAATTCAGTGGCTACATCCACAACTGAGGCTGAGTATATGGCTGCAGGTAGTTGTTGTGCTCAGATTTTATGGTTGATGCAACAGTTGAGGGACTACCAAGTATTTGCTAATCAGGTTCCAATCTATTGTGATAACAATAGTGCTATAGCAATTACTCAGAACCCAGTACTTCACACAAGATGCAAGCATGTGGATATTAGGCATCACTTCATTCGAGATCATGTGGAGAAGAAAGATATTAGGATGGAGAAGATTCACACTGACAGGCAAAGAGCTGACATCTTGACTAAGCCTCGGGCTGAAGCAAGGTTTATGGAACTGTCAGTAGAGTTAGGACTCTTAGATCCGGGAGAGCAGTCAGTGTAGGGTTCTAGGGGGAACTCAGGCCAGACTCGACTCAGCGAGGTATCAGGGTGCTACAATGTCTCCCTGACAGGTATGAGTTCTATCCTGACTCGTGTGAATTTCAAGCGTCCCCCTGAGTCTTTCGTCCTGAAAATCTTTATTAAATGCATTCCGTTTTCATTAAAAGCGCGCCTTTTCATATTTAAAACCCACGCGCACGGAGCATTTAATGCTACAGTTACTTTTTCATATACGTGTCCCGTTTTATACGGAATATGACTGACATGGGGTTTTGATTGAAGCTGAGATTAATCCTGGCCCCTCATTTCAAAACCTTTCGAATTCAGGGATTAATCTCAACCCCACGTTTGAGTAACTGACTTAGTCTTATCAATCAAGAGTGTCATTTGAGGTTTTTACGCAAACACAACGCACATCTGCACACTGAGTTTTCTCTTGCTCAAACACAGAATTTTCAAGAAAAATCTCTTCTTTCAAAATAATGGCATTCCTTGATTCCAACTGGATAACCGACAAGATCGTGGACGTTGTCGAGAACAAGCTGATACACATGGAGCAAGTCATCTCCATGGAAGGTATCTATCTTACAGTTGAGGAAATCAAACCCGTATTCAAGTGGATTTCCGATGCTGGGTTGGAAACATACTTCACCACCCGCCCCATTTCCGTGCTCCCAAGAACAGTCGTGGAAGCATACTTAAATATGTTCTTACGGAAGGGGGAGATTTATACGAAGGTGACTGCGCTTAAGCCGACGGGAGAGAAGGACGGCGACGGCGAACCTCTCTACAACTCTGAGGAAGTCATTATTGACGTCAGGAGGGCGGTGAGGGAAGTCTTCAAGTTGCCATTCTCAGGCATCAACCCAAGAACGTATAAGGAGAACTCGGAGGGAGAACTTCTTGGGAAATGGACCAAGTCTGGGTCATCAGAGTTCAAGGCTCGTCAGAACAAAAATACGTTAAAGCCTGAGTACAGAGCTCTGGTGGATTTGGTGTCCAAGATGGAAATGGGTGCAACTGGCTCTCACGAACAACTGAGTCTGCCCAAGCTGAGACTCATGGGAGCAATTGTTGATGGAGTGGAAGCGAACTGGGAGCAGATCTTCCTTGATCAACTCCATCAGGCCGGACTTGACAAGCTAAAGCGAGATGAGGAGAGGAAGCACATATCCGTCAATGCCATCTTGCCATTCGGAACGAGGATGTCCATCCTGATTGCTCATGCCTGCCATGGGTATACCTTCGATTTTGAGGACAGTCTCTCCTCAAAGAAGGTAATGTTTTCCTCACTGAGTGATACCTATTCAGTGCTAGGGCTGACTGATCCCAATGCGAAAGTAAAGGGTCAGGCCAAAAGGCCAGCTGGTAAGGCCAAGAGAGTGGCAACCAGTCTCATTGAACGGGTAGATGACCTCCTTGAGAGGAGTAAGGAAGGTGAGGAGGAGGCAGCAGCTGAGGAGGTGGAGCAGCCTGAGGTGGATAAGACTGAGAAGAGGAAGAAGGTAAGGGTCGTGCTGTCAGGGAAGAGCACAAAATCAGGGACTGAGTCTGATCCCAAGAAGGCCGGGTCAGAGGCTGAGGGAACTGACGATGACGTCAGGAAGGAGGGTGCTCAGGGAGAGAGGCCCCTGAAGAGACTTAGGAAGGGACCCAAAAAGTCCCCTGCTAAGAAGCTGTCTGAGGTGAGTGAGAGGGAGAAGTCAAGCTCTCCTGGAGCCTCTGACTTTGAGGAAGTGAGAAAATCTATCGAGACGGCTGAGTTGTTGCAGCCTGAGACAGTACCCACTCAAACACCCCCAAACCCTGAAACACAAACACCTTCCAACCCTGACCCTACCTCTCAACCCACTGAAACACCCCAAACAGAGCCAAATCATCCTACTGAGTCAGCGCTATCAAATTCACCCACGAATGGGCCTAATCAGTCAGCCGAGACAAATCTTCCAAACCCCGCAGACTTTCCATCATACCCCAATCCCAAAGACTGTCCCAAATCCATTTCAGCTGAAGAGGATGAATTCCTCGAAGTGGAGGAGGAGGACTTAGATGAACACATGGCGGGAGGGATTCTGGAGAACACTCTCAGGGGGAATGCCACTGAATGGGCAGGAAAGTGCTGGCCTGGGCTATACAAGTACAATGAGCTGCTGGCATATGTGATCGAGCTCAAGGTTTGGTTGGACTTCAAACAATCAAACATGCAGGAGCAACATCTGCTAGTGGACGCTCGTGGCTGGGAGCACTGGGAGACTGAGGAAGCCAAGATTTGCTCCTTCTTTGGACTGACTAGCTGGCTTCAACTTCTAAACTTTGACAACCTGAAGCAGTTAGTGGCTGATATGATGTCCAAGAGCAAGACTGACATCCGGTCTGATGAAAAGAAGGATGATGAGGATGATGATGGAGCTCGGGGTGGAGATATGGAGAAGGCAGTGGAGAAGACTACAAAGGAAGTTGATGAGATGATCTCTAAGCCTCAGGCTCAGGGGGAAGGTGAAAAGGACACTGGTGCCAAGGGTGGACCAGTGGCTGAGGATGTTTTGAACATCTCAGCTGCCAATGAGATATCTGTCGATGGAGGGATTCCCTGCCCTGAGACAAGAGAGGAAGATGTTGAGGCATCCAAGGAGACTCTCAGTTCCGAGGGACTTGTTCCTAAGGTTCAAGATAGCTTAGCTGAGCCTGAGGAGGCGGCTATGACTACTTCACAACTGCCTTCAGTGCACCTTGAAGAAGGGACTGATGCCGCAGGGGCTGACAAGGGAAAGCAGCCAATCACTGACGAGGCCGTAGAGGATGATGAAGATGTGATGATAACTGGGGTCAGCCGTGCTGAATTCACGAGCATAGTGGAGGTCAAGAAGTAGAAAACCACATAAAATCTAGCTGAACTTCAGGAGGAAGTAATGAGGCTACGAGCTGAAAAGGAAGAAGACTCCAAGGCCCTGGCAAAACACATCAAGTGGACAAAGTCAGCCTACAATACCCTTGCCAACAGGGAGCTGATTTTGTTGAAGAGAACGATGACTGACACGGCCAAGTCAGTGAGGAATGAGCGGAAGCGCACCAAAAAGATGTTGAGGCAAACCTTGAGGCAGTTGGCTGAGAAGGATGAGCAAAGGAAGGAGGATCTTAATCAGGCTGTGGAGAAGCTTGCAGCATAGGCTGGAGCACTATTCACTCAGGCCATTTCTGGCTCAGCGTCAAAATTTGAGCTGGAGTCAGAACGCATTGCTCAGACTTCAAAGGACATTGCTGAGAGACTGACCCAAGCAGATGAGCGATCTGCTCAGGTGGAGGAGAAGATCGAGAAGGCTGAACAAAGACTCCAACTCTCCATGGGGGTCTTTGAGAAGAAGGTCCAAGCTGCGATCAGTTTAGTATCATATGCAGGAACTGGAATTTCGATGGGAGTTGAATTATTGAAGGAGGGAATTAATGATGTCCATTCCCTAGCCTCCTTCGTAATCAACAGCGGATCTGCCGCATTCCTATATGAGGCCAATGATGATGCCAAAAAAGGGGAAAAGAAGAAGAAAAGATCCCGCCCTGAGGCATCGGAGGCAGTCAACCAAGGCGAAATTGTTCTAGCCGATCCTGAAGCAAATCCTGAAGGGAATGTGCTGAGGGTGAGGAAGTCAGCGAGGTTGGCAGCAGTGGAGAAAGAAGGAGGAGAGATTGTTGTCAAGTTAAAGGCGGAGGCAGCAAGGGCAAAGGCTGATGAACCTTCCAAGCAACAACCTGAGCCTGTTTAGAGATCTTCCCCCATGAGCTCAAGGAAGAATCCCATCACTTACTCAGGGGAGTTGGTGGCGGAGCTATGAGCTGAAGCATGGGGAGATCACTCTGATAAATCTGAGGCTATGCGCAGAGCTGAAATTGCTCAGAAGGAGAAGATGCGCATCTTGGAGAAGAAGGTTGAGAAGCTGACTGATATCAATGAGCTTCAACAACGAGAGCTGGATGACGCAGTGATCAGCTTACTAAGAAGGAAGAAGGCGAAGCCTGAGCCGAGGAAGTACAGGAAGAAGCCAACAGTTAGGAAATCAACAATTCTTCAAGTCAGTAGGCCTGAATCAGGAGTAAGGGAAACTTTTGTCGATGAGTTCGTCTCAGAGGCATTGAAGGAGTTTTAGACTGATGCAAGGGATGAATTCGTTAGATTGTGGTATGTTGTGAAGAAGTGGGGTGACACTGATGATATCAATGTCCACTTCACTGACTACATGATGGACAATCATCCTGAGCTATTCCAGAAGATCTTGGAGGAGGCTGATGCAGCTCAAGTTCAAGTGAAGGCTCCTGAGTTCACCATTCGAGCTCCTCCCTTAGTTCCTGGAACTCAAAAGCATGACACAAAGGCCATCATGATGGAAGTATTGAGGATAGACAAAGCTGAAGGATATGTGAACCAACCTGGAAGACTTGACGAGCTGAAGGCAAGAGTCTATGCAGGATATGGACTCAAACCTGAAATGAGATTAGTCTAGGTGTTCACAGGCTTCTTTGTAATAGACTAGATTCATTGTAACCTTTTCCACATCAATCAATGAAGTCTATTATTTTTGCCCACAGACAAAAACTCATTGTCTTTTTGGCTGCCTGTTTAAATTTTGTACTTTATCAAGAACTGCTCTAACACTATCTTATCTTATAGATAGGTTTATCATATTTCCTCTAAACGTTTTGAGGATCTTTTCAGTGTTTTGGCATCATCAAAAAGGGGGAAATTGTTGGGACATTGTCAGTTTTGATTAAGATCCCAAAGCCCCTGAAAAGATGTTTGCCTTAATCTGTCTTTGTCAGGCTAGTCTTGATTAGGATTAGTACTTGTTCATTTTACACTTCACAGGTACTCAGTGAGAGGAGAACTCGCTGGTGTCAATCAAGACTAAGAGCCTGAAGACGAAGAGCACCATCCTGAACTTATGGCAGTCCTCTAAGCTGGCTGAGTAAGTGTCAGTGATGAAGAGTATGACCCTGAGGTCATTACTAACTCAATCCTGAAGGGAACAGGATGTCACTGAGTTTATGGGAAGACTTGGAGTAGAGCCAAGCAATGCAAAAGGAATTTCAGCGTCAGGACAAGACTGGTGGACTCAAGACAAAATGAACTTAATAAGACAAGCCTGAAGCTCAGGAATAAGTTCTAACATTCTCACCAACCTGATGACGTGGACCAATCCGAGAAGGACACGCACGTACGGAACCTGACATGAAGACTGAATTCAGACTGCATATTCAACGGGCAAGCATTTAATGTGCATTTAATGCAAATATCAAATCCATGCAAGGACGGCTGCTGCATGAAGATATGTCCGTTTGAAGCCACTCTACATAGATGACTAGAGGGCTATCTCTCCAACGGATAGTTTTCTAAATCACCTATAAATACAGAAGACCTTGAACCTATTCAAGGTTACGGGAAATTTCCAAGCCAGAAATTACTCAAACTCTCAAGCATTCAAAGCATTCAACATTTAAAAGAAGCACTCGAAAAACATCTAAATTTCCCAAGTGTTTCTTAGCAATCGAGAGTTATTCTGTATTCCAAGAGCTAAATAGCATTATCTTAAGCTTAGAGAGATTATCCAATCCTTAGCATAGCTTTGCCTTGTAAGGATAATCTCAACTTAGTTGGAATCCAAACTGAAACCAAAACCCTAAGTTAGGCTTGTTGGGAGTAAGTCAGTTAGTGTGTTAGTAAGTGGAGTTGTATAGATCAGTGAGGTTAGCTGGTCTTGGTGCACCTTGGCACGTTAAAAACAAGAATCCCTTGAGTGGATTTCCTGTTAAATCAGGCCGTGGACGTAGGAGCTTGAGTCTCTGAACCACGTTAAACTCCTTGTGTTCTTACTGCTTTGATATTGTGCATACTTGACATATTACTTGTTCATTCATTGCATTCAAGTTTATCAGGCCTGAATCAATCAGCCTGATCTTCAAAAGAGCACTGCCCTACTAAACACTATTCAGAATTGAGTAAAACAAGTTTTTCAGAAAGCAAACTAACAGGGCTCAAATATTTCCGCAATGAACTTGAACTGATAGTTAGCCAACTGACCCGCACCAAGTGTAGTCAGTAGGTGCGTTATCAGCTCCTAGTTCTTTACCACTCTGAGTAAAGGGGACTCAGTCAGTTTTAAGGTTAAAAAATTGGAATACGTGTATTCCCCCCCCCCCCCATACACGTATTCCTCAGTCTTGAAGAGGACCTACAACGAGGATAAATTCTTCTGTTCTGAAATGTGAAGAATTAGACCTCAGTGGTTATTGATTTCTTAGTCTCCGTCACTTAAATAGGACCGTGTGTGATTAATGGTTACTGCTTTGATTCATGTTGGGTAAGAATCATCGTGACTTCGAACTTTGTGTTTTGGGCAGTAATATTAATCATACGATAGTTGCTAAGATTTAATACGGAGAAACGCGTGCGAGTACGGCTCGTGTGATTTGTCCCCTTGGTGGGCTCAAAAGTTTTATCGTACTAAATCTTGCAAGTGAAGAATTAGTTTCTTCGGTACGGATAATAATGTTGAGCTGTCTTTACTCCAAGGTGAAATATATTAATTAATTTAGAGCTATTCAGAAGCTTAATTAATTAATGGACTTGATAATCTTAAACGCGGGAAATAATAATCGGGAGCCCATATTATCGTAATATGGATTAAGATGGATAATGCAATATTAATTTATTAGTGGTAATAATTAATATTAATGGGCTGAATTATATTGGGGCTCAATATTGAAATTCAGAAGTCCATTAGGAGGTCCAATCTTAATTCTCCTTAAAGGCCCCTCAAGTAGCCCATTAAGTAGCCCAATAATGATAAGGTGATTAAAATAAAAAGAAAATATGAATGCTGATTTTTCTAGTATTTTTCGAAAATAGGGTATATAGATTGAGAAAAGATTTTGTTGATTTTCTTGGAAAGATATTATGGAAGATAAGTATTCTTGGAATACAAGATTATCTCATATATTCAAGAAGATCCAATTCTTGGATATTCTCTCTATAATTTTCGATCAATGTGGGCATGAAAATAAGAGTGAGATTTTTGTGGAATATTTTATTATGGAGAAAAGAATATATGAGATATATTCAAGATTTCTTAGAGACTAAGAAAAGATTTTTTACAAGCCCATGTCTCCTCATATTTTCGGCCATTACCCTCTATAAATAGGGGATGATTATTTCATCCCCAAGTACATAATTCCATGTGTTGGAAAAATCAAGAGCATAGATATTTTTCTTTTTCCTTAGTTATTTAAATTATTCGAAAGCATCTCCCACCGGTGATCGAATAAGGCAAAAGGGAATACTTGAGAAGGTTTTTGGGTTGATAAAGCGCATACGTGTTAGTCCCATTTTATTCAAAGGCCAAGTTCTACGAGAGGTGCGTTAATCACATATTATCTTGTTTATTCCGCCATAGATTATATGTGAATTAATTCAACATGCATGTTATTAAATTGGTTGTTGGAATTATTATTTGAATTAATTAGGATTAATTCATGCTAGTAATAATTATATTTAAATTCGTATTTAAATTTCATCCCGAATAGATTCCGGGCACCCCTATTTCCCCAACAACTGGTATCAGAGCCACGGTTTCGGGCTATGATCTTTAAATTGGAATTTAAATTGTTAAACATTAAATTGAAATTGGATAGTAGAATTGCTAGATCTTTTTTGCAGGTATCCAATTGTCATGGTTTTAATGTTGTTATTTTTCATGCGTGTGAATTAATTGTTTTTAATTCGATTCGTTCGAATTCGTTTTTCTCGTGAGAAAATCCACGAGTAGATTAGTTATTTTTATTTTGATTCGATCATTGTAATAGACTAGTCTAGATCTAGTATTTATTTTTTTTGAAAAATAAATTGTAACCGGATCGTGACGAAGAACGAAGAATTAAAGACGGCGTACCCGGACGACGCATGTATGCGCGGCGCATGCATGGACGTAAAATCGTGCATGGGGTGAAGAAAACGAGAAAGAACGTCGAAACCCGGCACACGGGGTGTGCAAGGCGCACGACCCGCGCGTGACGGGTGGCCGACGCCGCGCAAGGGCGCGCGCGCTTCGGCGCTCGGCGTGCAGTGCCTCGGTGCTCGGCATGCAGCGCTTCTGCGCTCGGCAGCCCGCGCTTCAGCGCCTCGGCTGCTTGGCCGAGAGGCACGCGGGCCTACTCCGTGGGCCGACGCGCGACGTATCTCAGGCCGTGGAATTTTTTCGGTTCTATTTTTTTTGTGTGATTTTAAACGTCGTCCTGAACCCCAAACGATGCTGTTTTTGATGAAGTGTTGTTGTTCGAGTGGGAGCGTGTCGAGACGAACGACGGAAAGCAACAAGGACGATTTTTCGCATCAAGACGTGAAGAAATTAAACCGTGACAATTGGATTTGAGTGCTCCAATGTGTTTAATTTTGTTTTGATGGATGTTTTATTTCGTGCACTTACTATTAATTGTTAATATGTGTTTGCATGAATTTAATTGTCCAAGAAAAACCTTACTTTCGAAAATTACTAAGTATGTTTATTTAATCGCAATTTTATTCCGGATATTAAAATTGGATTAATTTGGCCTCCATAATTTATTTATTTGTGAAGTTCTTTTGGAATACATTTCCCCCTCGGATCGGCCAAAGGAACGGATTTCACATGAATAAATTCCGAAATGATGATTGTGGATTATTACTAGTGGCGGTATTTGCTGGTGTATACTGTAAAGCAAACTTTTGTTTGGCTTTTATGGATATATTCGATTTCCTTATTATCTGAAATAAATGGTTTTTCACATTATTGCAATCTTATTAATTGCTTGTATTACTTGTATGTCTGTTTATCTTATATTGTAGATAATGTGGTGGGTTTGTAGTCACACAGAAGATCACATTGTCAGTTCCTTATAAGATATAAACAGTATTCACAACTGAGATAGTTCTGGACATAACTATTGGTATAAGTTGTAGTATGAACTTGTTAGTGGCTTGTCTTGGCCATTAGTTCATACTAGTACGCTATGTCGTATTGAATGGATCACAGTTAAGACATGTTCTTCTATTCTGACTGTTATGAAGAACTAAAGGTCTTAGTGACTCTTGTAATTCTTAACCCTAATTGTGATATCTAGATATGTGGAGCGCTTGTTCACTACTTTGATTTACTATGGGTGAGAATCTTGTTAGATTCAACGCACTATGTATTTTGGGTAGTGACATCGTTTGCACGATGTCTATTTATTGACATTAAGGCACCGTGTCCTGGTGATCCAGGTTGATGACGTCCCCTTGAGGAAACTCATAAAGGATTGTCGTATTAAACCCTGCAGGTGGATTATATCCGTACGACAACAAGGTTGAGTGGTACTACTCAAGGAATAATAGATGTTAATTAATTAAAGCGGTCAGGAGCTTTAATAATTAATGGACGTGCGATATCTTTAACATGGGGAATTATAGAGTCTAATAGAAGCCCTGATTCGGTTTGGGATAGGATGGGAGTGCAACATTAATTCTCTAGTGGAATGAATTAATGTTCACGGGCCAAATAAATGTTCTGGGCTGAACATAAGAGTATTTGGGTCCGTGAGGAGCCCAAACCCTATACCTTCTAACAGATCCCTAGTCTGGCCCATGAAACTTAAGGAGTCTATATAAAGGCTTCAATTTCGTGTTTAAAACCCTAGCACTCTAAGATAAAACGTGCAGCAGCCGAAATTCATGAGTGGGGTTGAGAGGGAGACGAAATTGTGAGGCATTTTTCTCCACGTTCGCTAGTTCGCCGTCCACCCGGTGTACGAACGAGGTTGGAAGACAGACTAGAAGATCAGTAGTGGAATCAACGCCTCGGTCTTCAAGGGTAACGGATCTAAACTTGTCTTTAGATACATGTTTAGGTCTTTAATTGTTTATACACGTTTGGTATCCCAACAACAATCTTGGGGACAGACCACCTTCACCGGCGCGTTCCATCAGTATTGACCCTCACCACGAGTGGCTTGCTCAAAGCGAAACAATAATCCTATATTTAATTATGGTTTAATTATGGTTATTACTTAGGCATAGGAAATTGATATTAACTTACTCCCCTCGGAGTCCCTGTCAATTTCTATGTGGTTAAAGTGGGAGCCAACTATTAATTTTGAATTAAGGATTTGTAACTTTTAAGTTTGTGATCCGCTTAAATGTGTTTAAATGTATAGACCACCCCTCGTGGCGCATTTAAATTGTTTCAAGATGTTGGCTGATACATGATTATATTGTTTTAAGGTTTCAATATAATTGATGTGATCGAATTATGTGATAATTTCGTATTTTTCTAGATATTAATATGAATGTATGTTTTATTCTCATTTCATCATGTCGCAACCTTTTAATCCACTGTTTGATATACTTAAAGTTAATAAACTTTTTGGAGAGAATTATATCGATTGGAAATGTAATTTTAAATTTGTCCTTATTGCACGAAAACACAATTGGGTTATTCACGTTAATAAACCCGGCAAGCCTAATGATAAGTCAAGCAATGGGAAAAGACAGTTTATGATTGACAGCGTGACAATGAACATATGAAGTGCATCATCTTGACATCTCTGTCTGAGGATGTGAGGCGCGTTCATGAAGACATTGTATCCACTGTTGAAATCATGGAAAGCCCTGAAGAGATGTTTTCACATCAGAATCCCATGACTAATCAGTTCACCAAACATGACTCGGTCAAGTTGGAAATGGTGGAGGGAACGCCCGTGAGGGAGCACGTTCTCGAGATAATGGCATACCTTAACAAGTTGGAAGTACTTGGTGCGGATTTCGATGTCCCTTCTAAGGTTGATTTCATATACCATTCTCTACCGAGAAGCTTTGAGTAGTTTCATCTGAACTGTCAGATGAATGAACGGACAAATCGTTTGCCCGAGCTCTTGCAAGCTCTAGTTTCAGTGGAGGTGATAATGGAGCACTAGTCTAGTGCTATGGTGGCTATTGGTCCGTCTACCTCTTTTGGTCCCAAGGGGGGGAAAAAGAGGAAGAGAACCAAAGGCCGGATCCAAGCAAATTCAATTGTTGCGAAAGGCAAATGCAAAGGCTAGCATCGAAGGGGAAGTGTTTTAGTTGCGGTGAGAGAGGACAATGGAGGTCTGCCTGTTCCAAGCCTAAGAGGCTAGGAAAGTTAGGTAATTCACATACCCTAGTCGTTGAAACTTGTGAAGTGGCGTATGCTGTCTATTCGTGGATAGTGGATACGAGAGCTACTGATCACATTTGTTTCATGGGTTCAAGCTAACCCGACGACTTAACGGAAGTGAGATCCCCATCACATCGGGTAATGCTACGAGAGTGGCAGCTGAAGCAGTGGGAGAAGTGCGCCTATCTTTTGAAGATAGAGTTATGGTCTTGAGAGACGTTCTTCATGTTCCTAGTTTAGAAAGAACTCAACCTTCAGTTTCTAAACTGTTTTTTGAATAGATACTCAGTTTCTTTTAATAAGGATGTTATTATTTCTTGAAATGATGAGTTTATCTGTTCCGGAACTTCAATGGATGATCTTTATACCATTATTTGGGCACACCACTCATAAAATTGAATCTAATAACACATCGATTATTTCGAGTAATAAAAGGAAACATTCTTCGGACATGAACGAAACACTTCTATGGCATCTTAGATTAGGTCATATTAATCTAATGCGGATACAAAGGTTGGTGAAAAATGAATCCTTGGAGTCTCTTTTAAGTTGAGTCATTTCCAACTTGTGAATCCTGTTTAGAGGGTAAAATGACCTAGAGGGCATTTGGAGCCAAGGGGAATAGAGCCATCAAAGTGTTAGAACTCGTTCATACCGATATGTGTGGTTCAATGATGATCATAGCAAGATGGGGTATGAGTAATTTGTCATTACTCGAGATATGGATACATCTACCTTATGATGCATAGGGAAAGAAGTATCAAGTTTCTACAATTTGATCGTGGAGGCGAATACCTTAGCAATGAATTCTTGAACTACCTATCGGACGAAGGGATTGTATCCCTGTTAACCGCACCGGGAACCCCTCAATAGAACGGTATGGCGGAACGAAGGAAGCAGACTCTTTTAGAAATAGTCAGATCCATGATGAGTTATTCGGATTTACCCAAATCGTTTTGGGTAACGCCTTGGAAACGGCGGCTTACATTCTAAACTTGGTGCCATCCAAATCGGTTCCTAAAACCCTAATGGAATTGTGGACCGGACGTGAGCCCAGTCTAAGACACTTGCAGATTTGGGGTTGTCCGGCATACGTGCTAGACAAGAAAGTCGGTAAGTTGGATCCACGTTCGGAATTAAGGCTGTTTATAGGATACCCTGCGGGAACGAAAGGGTGTATGTTCTATAGTCCCAAGGATCAAAAGACCGTGATTAGTTCGCACTTTAAATTCTTGGAGGAAGACTATATGAACAAAAAAAAGCCCAGAAGTGAGATTACCTTAGACGAGTTAAGAGGGCAAACCCCTATACCAAGTATACAAGATGATGTACCACATGTCATACCTTCACAACCGGAACCCCGTTGCAGTGGGAGGATTGCTAGGCAACCCGAGAGACTCATGGAGATAGGAGAATCTTCGGATTTGGTTCCCGACGATGAATTAGACCCATGGACATACGACGAGGCAATCCAAGACAAAGACGCGGAGTCATGGCAAACGGCAATGGAAGCCGAGATGGGTTCGATGGATCATAATCAAGTGTAGGAGTTGGTCGAACCACCCAATGGGGTAGAACCCATTGGATGCAAGTGGGTGTACAAGAGGAAAAGAGGACCGGACAGAAGGGTTGAGACCTTCAAAGTAAGGCTTGTGGCCAAAGGGTATACTCAGAAAGAAGGGATCGATTATGAGGAAACCTTTTCGTCTGTAGCTATGCTTAAGTCCATCTGTATTCTCTTGTCGATCGCTGCGCACCTAGATTACGAGATCTGGCAAATGGATGTCAAGACGGCTTTCCTTAACGGAAGTCTTGACGGGATAGAAATCTATATGCAACAACCCAAAGGTTTCATTGAAAAAGGCCAAGAGCACCTCGTATGCAAGCTTAAGAGATCCATTTATGGAATTAAGCAAGCATCGCGTACTTGGAACCAGTGTTTTGATCAAGTTATTAAGTCTTATGGGTTTGTGATCAAAACAAGTTCGAAAGTTGTGTGTATAAAAGGTGTGACGGAACTGCGGTGGTATTCTTAGTATTATACGTAGACGATATTCTGCTCATTGGAAACAATGTAAAGGTATTGTCAGACGTAAGGGTATGGCTGTCAAATCAGTTTGATGTGAAGGACTTAGGGAAAGCCGGTCACGTCCTTAGGATCAAGATCACTCAAGATCGCAAGAGGAGGACGTTGGGCTTATCGCAAGTTTCATACAAAGCCACTGTTTTGAAGCATTTCAGCGTGCAAGATTCCAAGAAAGGTTTTGTACCTTTTAGGCACGAAATCCATCTATCTAAAGAAATATGTCCTAAGACGCAAGTGGAGATAGATGACATGAAAGACGTTCTGTACGTTTCGGACGTAGGAAGTCTTATGTATGCAACGTTGTGTACGAGACCGGATATCTGCTTTGTCATGAGCATGTTGGCAAGATATCAAAGTAATCCCGGGAAAGCACATTAGATTGCAATTAAATGCGTTCTTTAGTTTCTGAAAAGAACTTGGTATGGAATGTTGATTTAACAGTCAGACAGTCTAATTCCCATGGGATACACAGACTCAAATTTCCAATCAGATATATAATCCAGAATATCTACCTCGGGTAGTGTGTTTTGCATGGGAGAAGGAGCCATGATATGGAGAAGCGATTTGCAGAAATGCATCGCCGATTCGACCATGAAAGCCGAATAAGTAACTGCTTGTGAAGCAGCGAAAGAAGCGGTTTGGCTCAAGTACTTCTTAGTGGACTTGGACGCTGTTCCGAATTTACCCATCATAATCACTGTACATTGTGATAATGTCGGAGCAGTTGCAAATTCAAGGGAACCGAGAGCCCACAAGGCCAGCAAACACATTGAAAGAAAACACCATCTTATACGAGAAATCGTTAAGAGAGGAGATAAAGAGGTGGCAAAGATAAATGTCAGAGGACAACCTAGTACATCCATTCACAAAGGGTCTGCCTCAGAGTACATTCGAGAGACATGTGAATGGAAAGGGAGTCAAGACTATTGCCAATCTGCTTTAAGTATAAGTGGGAGGAATTATTAGGTTAATGTAGGTTGACATGAGATGTCACGTAGAGCTACTACACTAAGACATGCATGATGTATACTAAAAAGCAGACTTTAAGTATAAGTGGAAGATTGTTGGAGTTATACGTAAAAGTATGCTTTTACTTTGTATAACTCGTGTATCAAACACTTGTTTATGAGAATAATTCTTTTATCACATTTGCTTTAGTTATAATTGAATGTTGAATATCTATTGCAAACCGTTAATTATATGGTACATGTTACATTGTAGTTAATGTGGTGATACCCGATCACGGAAGACAACATTAACATTTTCCTTGTAACTAAACGTACATTTTCACGACCTAGGTGGAATTGAACAATCCACCGTGAAAGGTCGATGTGTAAGTCTCAGATTGGTCTGTCTTGACTAAGAGATTGCACTAGCACATTTAGTATGTGTTGAAGAGGACCTACAACGAGGATAAATTCTTCTGTTCTGAAATGTGAAGAATTAGACCTCAGTGGTTATTGATTTCTTAGTCTCCGTCACTTAAATAGGACCGTGTGTGATTAATGGTTACTGCTTTAATTCATGTTGGGTGCGAATCATCGTGACTTCGAACTTTGTGTTTTGGGCAGTAATATTAATCATACGACGGTTGCTAAGATTTAATACGGAGAAACGCGTGCGAGTACGGCTCGTGTGATTTGTCCCCTTGGTGGGCTCAGAAGTTTTATCGTACTAAATCTTGCAAGTGAAGAATTAGTTTCTTCGGTACGGATAATAATGTTGAGTTGTCTTTACTCCAAGGTGAAATATATTAATTAATTTAGAGCTATTCAGAAGCTTAATTAATTAATGGACTTGATAATCTTAAACGCGGGAAATAATAATCGGGAGCCCATATTATCGTAATATGGATTAAGATGGATAGTGCAATATTAATTTATTAGTGGTAATAATTAATATTAATGGGCTGAATTATATTGGGGCTCAATATTGAAATTCAGAAGTCCATTAGGAGGTCCAATCTTAATTCTCCTTAAAGGTCCCTCAAGTAGCCCATTAAGTAGCCCAATAATGATAAGGTGATTAAAATAAAAAGAAAATATGAATGCTGATTTTTCTAGTATTTTTCGAAAATAGGGTATATAGATTGAGAAAAGATTTTGTTGATTTTCTTGGAAAGATATTATGGAAGATAAGTATTCTTGGAATACAAGATTATCTCATATATTCAAGAAGATCCAAATCTTGGATATTCTCTCTATAATTTTCGATCAATGTGGGCATGAAAATAAGAGTGAGATTTTTGTGGAATATTTTATTATGGAGAAAAGAATATATGAGATATATTCAAGATTTCTTAGAGACTAAGAAAAGATTTTTCCAAGCCCATATCTCCTCATATTTTCGGCCATTACCCTCTATAAATAGGGGATGATTATTTCATCCCCAAGTACATAATTCCATGTGTTGGAAAAATCAAGAGCATAGATATTTTTCTTTTTCCTTAGTTATTTAAATTATTCGAAAGCATCTCCCACCGGTGATCGAATAAGGCAAAAGGGAATACTTGAGAGGGTTTTTGGGTTGATAATGCGCATACGTGTTAGTCCCGTTTTATTCAAAGGCCAAGTTCTACGAGAGGTACGTTAATCACATATTATCTTGTTTATTCCGCCATAGATTATATGTGAATTAATTCAACATGCATGTTATTAAATTGGTTGTTGGAATTATTATTTGAATTAATTAGGATTAATTCATGCTAGTAATAATTGTATTTAAATTCGTATTTAAATTTCATCCCGAATAGATTCCGGGCACCCCTATTTCCCCAACAAGTTTGTTTAACCGATCTCCATGAGATTACGGTACCACCATAGAGAAAAATATAACCAGTTTGGGATACGGCATTGTGGGGATCAGCGAATAACCTACCAAGGTTTTATCTTGGTTCCTAGGGTAAAACAGTCCAAGATCTTGAGACCCTTGGAGATACCTTAGGACATGCTTAACACCATTCCAATGTCTCATTGTAGGAAAATCACTATATCTCGCAAGCAAATTAACTGCAGTGCAATGTCCGGTCTAGTGCAATTTGCAAGATAGAGTAATGCTCCAACAGCGCTAAGATAAGGAACTTCTGGCCCCAGAATTTCTTCTATATATTCTCTTGGTCTGAATGGGTCCTTATCCACTTCGAGGGATTGGACAACCATAGGTGTACTGAGTGGATGAGATTTATTCATGTGAAATCTCTCCAATATCTTCTTCACGTAGGTTGACTGATGTATAAAAATTCCTTCTGGGAGATGCTCGATCTGCAGGCCGAGGCAATACTTGGTTTTACTCAAGACTTTCATTTCAAATTCAGCTTTCAAGATTGAACTGGCTTCTTCAATCTCTTTGCATGTTCCGATTATATTTAGATCATCAACATATACATATATGATGCAAAAAACCACTTTGCGGTTTCTTCATGAATACGCATGGGAAAGTTATATCACATGTGTATCCCTTCTTCTTGAGGAATTCACTAAGTCGGTTGTTGTTGGGAAAATAGGGGTGCCCGGAATCTATTCGGGATGAAATTTAAATACAATTATTACTAGCATGAATTAATCCTAATTAATTCAAATAATATTTCCAACAACAATTTTATCATCATACACGTTGAATTAATTCACATAAAATCTATGGCAGAATAAACAAGAAATTATGTGACTTACGTACCTCTTGTAGAATTGGCCTTTGAATAAACGGGACAATCACAAACACGCTTTATCAACCCAAAAGCCTTCTCAAGTATTTCCATTTCGCCTTACTCGATCACCGGTGGGAGATGCTTTCAAGTAATTTAAATAACTAAGGAAAAAGAAAAATATGTATGCTCTTGATTTTTCCAACACATGGAATTATGTACTTGGGGATGAAATAATCATCCCTTATTTATAATGGAGATGGCCGAAAATTTGGATGAATATGGGCTTGGAAAAAATCTTTTCTTAGTCTCTAAGAAATCTTGAATATATCTCATATATTCTTTTCTCCATAATAAAATATTCCACAAAAATCTCACCCTCCATATAAACTTACAATTTTCGAAAATTTCAAGTAAAGATCCCAAGATTTGGATCTTCTTGAATATATGAGATAATCTTGTATTCCAAGAATACATATCTTCCATAATATCATTCCAAGAAAATCAACAAAATTTTCTCTTTTCTTGACACCTTATTTTCGAAAATAAGGAGAAAAAATCAGCATTATATTTTCTTTTTATTTTAATCACCTTATCAGTATTGGGCTACTTAATGGGCTACTTGAGGGGCCTTTAAGGAGAATTAAGATTGGACCTCCTAATGGACTTCTGAATGTCAATATTGAGCCCCAATATAATCCAGTCTATTAATATTAATTATTACCACTAATAAATTAATATTGCACTATCCATCTTAATCCATATTACGATAATATGGGCTCCCGGTTATTATTTCCCGCATTTAAGATTATCAAATCCATTAATTAATTAAGCTTCTGAATAGCTCTAAATTAATTAATATATTTCACCTTGGAGTAAAGACAGCTCAACATTATTATCCGTACCGAAAAAACTAATTCTTCACTTGCAAGATTTGGTACGATAAAACTTCTGAGCCCACCAAGGGGACAAATCACACGAGCCGTACTCGCACGCGTTTCTCCATATTAAATCTTAGCAACCGTCGTATGATTAATATTACTGCCCAAAGCACAAGGTTTGAAGTCACGATGATTCGCACCCAACATGAATCAAAGCAGTAACCATTAAGCACACACGGTCCTATTTAAGTGACTGAGATTAAGAGATCAATAACCACTGAGGTCTAATTCTTCACATTTCAGAACAGAATAATTTATCCTCGCTGTAGGTCCTCTTCAACACATACTAAATGTGCTAGTGCAATCTCTTGGTCAAGACAAGCCAATCTGAGATATACACTTCACGGCGGATTGTTCAATTCCACCTAGATCGTGAATTTGTACGTTTAGTTACAAGGAAAACAGTTAATGTGATCTTCTGTGATCGGGTATCACCATATTAACTACAATGTAACATGTATTATATATATTGAATGGTTTGCAATAAATAATCAACATTCAATCATATTTAAAGCAAATGTGATAAAAGATTTATTCTCATGAATAAGTGTTTAATACATGAGTTATACAAAGTAAAAGCATACTTTCATGTATAACTCCAACAATTGTACCACATTAGACCTGATTGTTTTAGGCCGTACAACGACTTCTGCAGTTTTATGTTATATATACTGCGATTTTCATCATTCCTCATCTGGGGGAATCTTAAATCCATCAGGGATCTTCATATAGATGTCGGCATCTAGTGATCTGTATAAATATGTGGTTACTACGTCCATCAATTTCATCTGGAGATTTAGTTTAACTGCCAAAAATATTAAGTAGTGGAACGCTATTGAATCCATTACGAGAGAATAGGTTTGATCGAAATCAATACCGGGTCTCTGCAAAAATCCTTGAGCTACCAGCCTCACTTTGTATCTCTCCACAGTTTTGTTCTCATTTTGTTTTCGTACAAAAAACTCATTTATATCCTACAGGGATAGCGCGCGGGTGTACGAATGATAGAGCCAAATACTTTTCTTTTATTTAGCGATGCGAGCTCTACTTCAATTGCCTCTTTCCATTTACCCCATCGTAGCGCTTCCGGTACTCAACTATTGTTTTGGATTCTGGATCTACATCATTATTTATAACGGAAAGAGCAATTGTCGCTGCAAATGTATCGTCGACGACAATAAAATTTATATTATAAGTTTCTCCCGTATCTATGAAATTCATAGAGACTTCAACGTTATGTCAACCAGACCTTCTTCATTTCCCAGTATATCTAGGTCTAGTCATTCCACAGTCCTAGTGTGTTGAATATTTTGTGCACGTGCTTCATTACTAGGACGCTAGTCTTCTGGATGAATCTCTTCTGGAGACTTTAAACTTTTTAGACAAATCTCTTCTGGAGATTTCAAGTTTGACTGGCCACTTTTGCTAGCTTTTCTTTTAGGTGTATTTGTATCGTTTATAGGTCCTTTACGCTTCTGGCGTGTGGGGGCATGTATACTTGATTTACTTGGGACATCAACCCTTTGGGGTGCATTTACTGCATATATATGCGATTTAGTTACACCTCTATGGTCAGTGAACGCGTCTGGCAGATTGTTTGCTAAATTTTGCAAGTTAATGATCTTCTGAACTTCTAGTTCAGATTGACTAGTGTGTGGATCTAGATACTGAAGACCACTTACGTTCCACGTAAGTTCCCGACATTCATTCAATTTTGAATTTAGATCTCCCCCTAATGCCGGGAAGTGATCTTCATCGAACGTGCAGTCAGCGAACCGGACCGTTAATTGATCCCCAGACAAAGGTTTTAGGTATTTCTGGATGGATGGAGAGTCAAATCCAACGTAAATACCTAGCTTTCTTTGTAGGCCCATAGAGGTACGCTTCGGTAATATTATCGGAACATACACCGCACATCCAAATATACGCAGATGGGAAATGTTTGGTTCTTTTCCACGCACTAGCTGTAGTGGGGGAATGATAATTATATGCGGTTGGACGGATTTGTATCAGATATGATGCATGTAGGACTGCATGCCCCCAACATGAAGTGGGTAATTTAGAGTTCATAAGTAATGGTCTAGCGATAAGTTTGATACGTTTTATTAGCGCTTCAGCAAGACCAATTTGGGTGTGGACGTAGGGAACTGAATGCTCCACTTTAATTCCCAGAGCCATACAGTAATCTGTAAAGGTTTTTGAGATAAACTTAGTAGTATTATCCATACGAATCGATTTTATTGGATAATCTGGGAACTGAGCTTGAAGCTCAATAGTTTTCGCAATAAGCTTCGCAAAAGCTTGATTGCGGGTACACAGCAAACTGACATATGTCCACCTAGTGGATGCATCAATTAAGACCATGAAATACCAAAATAGTCCTGATGCTGGGTGAATCGATCCACAAATGTCTCCCTGAATCCGTTCAAGGAAAACCGGAGACTCAAGTCCCACCTTGGTGCGCGACGGATGCACTATTAATTTACCCTTAGAGCATGCATCACAGGTAAATTCATCAACATGAGGGATTCTATTATTCGTAATATTATGACCAATGGAATTAGATAGAATCTCACATATCATTGTTTGTCCTGGATGACCTAACCGCTGATGCCATAATTTAAAAGAGTTCGGGTTGTGAAATTTCATACGCATAGCTAGATGGAGATTAGACGGCCGGATGTAGGAATAGTATAATTCGGAAGAGAAGGAGATAAGTTTTTCAATAACTTATTTACGGCTACCTTGAGTAATAGTCTTCAAAAAGTATTCATTATTATTCTCAGTTTCAATGTGATAGTCATTAATTCTTATGTCCTTAAAACTGAGAAGGGTACGCTTCGATTGTGGAAACAACAAAGCATTATCAATTATGAGTTTGGTACCCATGGGGAGGATGATGGAGGCGCTTCCGGAGCCCACTATCATTATGTTATCATTGGCTATCGTAGTTATGACTTGAACGCAAAATACTAGCTATACTAGTAGTTACCCCATAAGAGTATGGGTTCCTTGTAGTATTGTCAAGTATAGGGACCAAGTAGTATCGAACCCAAGGGAAGGTATGTATGCGAATAGAGCCCTGGAGATCTACATGTCGTAGTTAATATGAGTGTGTGTTCGGTTTCAAGAATTATTTTAATCTACTCTATATTCTATTACTAATAATGCAAATAATGAAATCAAACAAATAAATAAGGGTTTAATCAAAGATGGGATAATGATGCTCAGGATAGGAATCCCTACGTGTACTAACCTATGTTGCACGGATTCTTCAAATTTTGGGGGTATGCAGTATCGGATACGCGGGGGAATCGGGTGCGGGTGCGATTCGCGTCGGATTCGCACCCGATACGTCACGTGGCGTATCCGATTTTTTTTTTAAATTTTTTTAAAGTTGGATACGCGTATCCCCCTCCAAGGATACGCGGGGGATACGTGGGGATACGCGAATCGGATAAAATATTGCAAAATTTATTAATTTTTGTAATTTTTTTAAAATTTAATATTAAAATATAAATAATTAAATATATTAGTAAAAAAAAATCAAATAATACATCATCCAACCAAGTATTTCAATTTCTTAATTCTTATATAATTAAATAATTTGGAGAAATTTCTAAAATATATATGCTTTCTAATTTTTTTAGTAATTATTCAATTTTCTAGAGATAATGGTTATGACAAGTGATAATGATAATGATGTTAATGTGAGTTGACCATTGTATAAATATGTAGATTGAAATTTTTATTATGACTTGTGTAAGTTAATGATATTTAATATTTAATTGTTGCATATTTAGATGAAATTTATCTATATTTTAAATTTATTACATGTATTATATATAATAAAAATAAATTTAAATAGACATATCCTTGCCGAATCGTATCCTAAACTTTTTGAAAAACTCCGTATCCCCGCACTCGTGTCGTATCGCTCCCGCACCCCGCACCCGCACCCGTGCAACATAGATACTAACGGAGCTAGTACGATAACTGAAATAACCGTGATGTGCAAGTATTAATCCTAAGTGTACTAAAACTAGACAATCAACTTCCCTAATCTAGCACCAGATTGAAAGACTAAAAGCTCAAGAATTAACCCTAATACTTCGTCATATCAACCTACTTCACAGCCCACTCAACAAGTTCTATGGATTATGCTTAATTAATGAGACCCTTATTTATCCAAGGTGATACGGTCGTCCTCCCTAGATAAACCGGTAAATTATAAACCCCTTCTATAACCCTATCGTCAAGCCTATTCGTTATTAAAGAGTGATAATATCGTCCCCTCTCTAATAATTTTTGTACTCAATTCCAAGATAATTCTAGGGTTTATTTTAAGAATTCAATTAATCAAGAGAAATAGCACTAAACATCACGAATTATCCTAATTATGTACCAACATCCTACTTCTACGAGTTCATCTTACCTCAAGCATGCAAAGGTTCTAGCCTAACATGGTAATTTAAAAAAATGAAAGCAATAATAAGAACGATGAACATTTGCATAATTGAATAATCAAAAGACTTGGAAAGCATAAACGAAAGAATATCTACACTTATATGCAATATTGCACATATATAGATCCGTGCAATATGATTTATTTTGACTCATATTCACTTCGAATTGATATTCCTTTTTTTTTACGCTTCCATGACAGTTTCTTTGTGCAGTCTTTCTTCTTCATCGGTCTTTCTTCCTCTTTCTTGTTTTCATGGTGTTTCTTCTTCAATCTAGTTTTCTCTTCTTCCCCGTGAGATTCCATTACGAGTTTACCCACGTTCTTACCGTCTTCTTCTATTTTCACCACTGTTGGGTTTTTTCGTGTCCTCTATTCTATTTTTCATAATGTTGAAAATTGTGTTACTATATGAACAAATAAGTGTTGCTACATGAGCAAAAGTGTGTTACTAGTTCATAACGTAACACTATTTTGTTTTTATCATAATACTCATTTTTCGTGTAGTAACATATGAATTATTTAATCGTATAGCCTTTTTATTGTTCAGATTCTTCCATTTTTATAAAGTAACAAATGAATCAAAATTATAATGCTATGATTATCTAATAGTTTTAAGATTTTTTGGTGTTTTTCTTTTTCATGATTTGAACCTCTATTTTTTCGCGATTCTACACTGTTTCTATCATAGTAACATATACGTACTCTTACAATAACACATATTTGCCCTTATAATAATACATACCTGGAAGCGAGATTTTATGTTTACTTTTGCACAATTTTTTGGGGAGGATCTATTTTATCCTACATGACCCGCGAAAGATCCACATTTTCCCCCCTTTTTTAAATATGTTTATATTGCATGTGCAATATTGCACAAAGACCACCTCTATACAAATTTACTATTTTTTAAGAAAAACAAATTTATTATTTTTAATATCTGTTATGGTGATTTGGAACATATCAATCAAATAATCACATGGTCACCAATTTACTTTAGAATGAGCCGTTGTTTGTACAGAATATCATCACAAAAGTAATGTCAATTATTTTTTCCACACCAACTCTAAGCGGCTCAAATTTCTAGATGAGAGCAGCGTTACAAAATAAGTTTGGCTAGACTGCGTAGATGTTTGTTAACTTTTTTGTACTCCATCAATGTATTCTTTGTCATCGTCCAACAAACCCCTAACATAACAATGGCCGGTTAGGTTTTGTACTTGATATTATTATTAATTACAACATGACGTATTATTATTATCAAATATATTAAGTATTAAATATTAATATTAGGGTGCAACTATTCACCCACATTAATTTGCTTAGTTAACCCTTCTTTTTTTAATGACAAAGATATCCTTAATAAAAAATACGAATATATCCTTTATATTAAAAAAATATTAATTTTGCTTAACACACCTACACCCACTTTCCTTCCACATAAATCAAAATCGGATAATTAAACACTAAATTTATGAATCCATGCGGAAAAAATACTGTGATTTGGCAATGCCTCACACATATGCAAAGTACATTAATCATCTATATATAGACAAAGATAAATATTAAAGAAAGTACCATTTGCAATCACAGTGCTGCTTCCATGAAAATTTCAGAACTTTTGTTCAATGAACGAATCTATTATATATATATATATATATATATATATATATATATATTATGGTACAAAGGTTAACAAAATATTCATTAATGGCTACAACAAAAACAGATCATTGAAGCATATATTGCTTGAAAAGCATAGATGATGTTTTTCATGGATCTAATATTTTGATGAGTGTAAATTCAGATTTCGTAGCATTTGTTCGCCATCAACTTTGTTTTGCATTTGAGCTCATCGTCAATGGCGGAAATGTCTTGTTCTTTTTACGGCAATGTACAATTTAAGATTTGGTTTTGATTTGCAAATCATCATCTCCTTGGATTCAATTGCAGTGTGGCCAGGCTAGCCGAAAAATATATCAGCGATTACTTTTGAACCAATTGACGATTCCTTCTATTTGGGATAAGTTGATTTATTGGTCTCATTGCTATAGCCAGGTTTTTGTGTTCTTGGGCTTGTCTGCAGAAAACAAAAATTGATTTTCCTATGGACATGAGTTCCGGTCAAATAAAATTTTCCGTTGAGAGGTGTTGTCGTGCTATCGTGTGTCGAGCATATGGTGGGTGTGGGTTGGTTTAGTAGGTGTAAATATTATAATAAGGTTAAAATTGTAAATTTTTACGGAGTGCACTAAGAAAAATAAAAAATAACTAAAATATATGGTGGGTAAATTTAGTAGTTGGTGTACTAAGTGAAATTGTGGGTGAGAATAGTCGCGCCCTTAATATTATTATAGATGGTTGAAATTGTTATTCATCATCGGATATATTAATAATAAAGTAGTTTTAGTGTGCACTTGAATGTATAGTATGCACTTGAATTTTGAAAAAAATACCTCAAACAGAAATCAACAATACCCTAAGAAGTAATCAGTAATACTCCAAGAAGACATCGGTAATACCCCAAGAAGGCATCAGTAATACCCAATTGCAAAAAAATACACAGTTCGGTGTGTTTGTATGTATTTTGAAAAAATCAAAATTGAAGTCAAAATTGAGTTTAAAATCAAAGTGCATGCTATGCACTTGGATGTTGGATGCACTCTATAATTTGTCTTAATAATATTATTAAATTTTGTCATTATAATTTTTATTAATTACTAATAATAAAGATATTATATTTAATATTAAATATTACCAACTTTTTTTATTAATATATTGTTGATAATTATTATATTATGACAAAGTATAAGTAAACATTTTTGTAAAAAATATAAAAGTAAACTCTTTAAAGTGTGGTGTTCCCCTGTTATGATGGGGTGGTGTTCCCCTCTTGTGTTGGTTGCGGTTCCGGCTGCATTACAGTTGTGGTTCGGAGTTGCGGATTCGGGTGGTCCCCCTCTTGTGGTGATTGCAGATCTGGTCTATAACGAGATGAAAAGATGTTGTCATGTACCCGGTGGTCGAATGAACTATTGTAATTATATGTTAGGAAACTATTGTAATTGATTACCCTTAAAAAAAAAAAAAAACCTCTTTAAAGTGTGCAATGCATAAAATCACGATGTATGAAATTCATTACTATTCATTATTTTTATGTAATAATCATTTATATTAAATGATATACCAGCCATTATCTCTAGAATAGATTTAAAAATAATCATTTCATTCCCGAATTATTCCAACGTAGGAGTCGTACACTTATCTATTTTATACAAGTAGGGAATGACACAAGTCTAAAAAACAATTCTAATGAGATTTTTTTACACAAATTTATATACTTTTAAATAATTTCTTAATCGTATACTATATAATTTTTAATTACTTAATAAAATTACATGCATGCCCTTCCGTCGAATATAAGTAGACATAATTTTTTTGTCCATCCAATATAATTAGACATAGGAAAAAATAGAAAAAAAAAACTTAATCTTCACCTTCAATATATTTCTTTAATTACTTAAACTGCCGCGAACTTTACTTATAAAAAATTATTTTATTTATAAATTGACTCACAATAACTCATAGTACTCTCCAATATATTTATTTTATACCTAAACAATTAATATTTTTTAAAATCTGTGTAAATTTTTTGTTGCTCACTTGTATTGGAAGGAGGTAATTATAATTACTATGAAATACACTAGTGATCGTAAAACCCGTGCTTTGCACGGCCAGAATTTGTTATATTATTTAAACTATAATAATTACCAAATTTAAATTATAAAACTAAAAATCTACAAAAAAATAAAATTAAAAAATATATCTAAAATTTTTCTTGAACTCAAATTAACGATACTTCTCATTAATTTTTTTATATTCCATTTATAATATTCAATACTTTAAAACAGTTTCATGATAAGTTTATCGTTAACAATTTTCATATAAAATTTACTCCTGGGATAGGATATAAATTGGACCTATCACACTAACATTTCAATGTATATGTATTTAAAGTATTATCTAGTTCCACAAGACAATCTCTCGCAATTTTAAGATATATTTAAAATACTTTAAACAATAATCTCCAATATAACATTTTTTTTTTAAATAATACCTTATCTTTTAAAAAGAAAAAATAAAACAAATGTCACGATCAAACACATAATATAAATTTATGACTTAGTGAATATTTGTAAAAAATAACTTTATTGGTTAAAAGAATGAGATAACACTCTACAATTAATTAAAAAACGGTAATCATTTTTTTTCTTAAACTACATAAAAACTTCCCTTTTTCTTTTTTAAACTATAGTCCCTACCTGTACTTCGAACAAAAGTCATTTTCAGTACTAAATTTTTTTATATAATCCCTTATATCTTTTTATGTTTAACAAATATCACAATTTGTTCGCGCAATGGGTTATCACAATTTTTTTAACACAATCTTTTCTGATTATACGTAAGTGTATCATGATTTATTTATTTATTTTTAGAGTAGGTTTTGCGTGAGATGGATCATAAGTTGGGCATGACGCATTAACATATAAATGAGATGTGTTTTATTTGCGCTAGTTTGTGAACACTCTCACCGTGGGGCCATCTCACACAATTTTTTCTTATTTTTATTATAAAATAGATATTTATAAAGAATAACAAATTATTTTATAATTCTTACCATCAACTCATTTTAATCGAATGATTTATCTTATATAAATTGTAAATATAACCTAAACCTGTAAAATTTAAAATTATTTACAATATAATATTTAATAATAAGAAAAGAAATTAGAATATGCATCTTCTATGATCAATAGTTATAAGTTATAATATCAATTACTAATAAAGTTATAATAATAATAGAACACTCTCAAATATATACTTATGTAAAATGTTTCACAATTTCTTGTAAAACATAGCAATATACAAAAGACCCAAACATTTTACATAAGTTTTTTAATATTCAATGATTAGTTTTTTGTAATTAATTTGATACAATACATGTATAGTATTTCATATCATTATGTACAAAATTAATTTTCTAACACATATTTAAACATTAACATCCACATATAATAATAATTTTTCAATAAAATAAAGAGAAATTATATACCTATTGTTGAAATTGATAAAAAAAAAAACCAACAAATGAACTTAATTAAAAAGATTCAATCAAGTAGACAAATAATTTTTTAAGGACCATAACCCGAGGGTGAAAAAATGAGGATTGTAACTTTTCGAGCTTGCAAAATGAAGATCATAACACTTCAAGATAGCAATTGAAGGACAATAACTTTTAAAAATAATAAATTCAGGCCAAATCGGTTCGAACATACCTAAATTCAACCAGAATTCAAGCCAAATAGCCCGGCTTAAATTATTGTTCTTAAATTATCCATTCGGAGAGTTAACATCCTAATTTTTCCACCACACTTAAGTTACAGTCTTTAAAAAATTATTTCATATCAAGCACACAACCTTGGTATACAAACAACAAAAATCATTCTTACTCTGACATCAATATCATTATACTTGTTAAAAATAATTTAATCATCTTTATAATATCCAACACTCTATCAAATTTAAACCTAGATGTAGTGAGTAGAAGCATGCACAGATTTGTGCCACCAATAAACATATATTGCTAAGAAGTTGGGTAAAATAGTCAGTACTTCAATATATAATTCGATTCATCTCAAAAAAGGATTACACCCGACAATGGTATACGCTAAAAACTGTAAATTTACAGTTTCAGTAGAGAAAAAAAAGATATGCTTCCAAAAGGAATATAATCTCAACAAAAAGCCTATACTTTAAGCATTATATCATTTCATAGAAAGTCCAGTAATTTTACCAACATTATTGGTTCTAATTTTCCTTCAATATAATTTTTAAATAATCTATTTGACTTTTAGTAGATATATTTGGAGAAAAACTTAATTTCCTATGCATGGTCTAATATTTATTTTTCATCATTCAACCATAAACTAATAAAAGAATATAATAAAAAGAAAAAAAAAGACTATCGCATTGACACTAAAAAAAATATAATATGTATCTATAAATTACCTTGCTTTGCTGGTTTCTTTCACATTCAACTTTCAATCCTTCAGTCTAATAGACACTCTTGCGTAAATATATTAATCTTGATTTTTACCAATGGATTAAAGAGGTAGGGGAGTAGATACATTATGTGGTTTTATTGAAATTGAATGATATTAATGGTTGAATATTTTTAGGGATGTACGTGTATATTGAATAAAATTATAATTCTATAATGGGTATATTTAGTAGATATTATAAAATAAGGTGGTTGAATTTTGAATTAGGTAAACTTAGTGAAATAGTTTGTGTAAATCGCTGCATCCTACAATAAATTTATTTATAAACAATTTCATATTTAATTTATATTAATAATTGAAATTTTAGTATGTATAATGTGGAACTTGTCCATACATAAACCACTTTGCAGTAATATTTAGTAGAACAACTCATACTCTTTAGTGAGATAAACTAATATCTTTTAGTGTAACAATTCATACCATTCTGTACCCATCAATTGATACTCTATAGTGTAGCTGTAACAATTCATACCATTTCGTATCCATCAACTTGTACCCTCCACAACTCATACTCCTTAGTGAAACAACTCATACCCTACAAAGTGGTTCATGTATGAATCAGTTTCACTTTATATTTCCGCCTTAAAAAATTTACATATTTGATTTTGAATTAAGTTTATTTTTTTTATGTAATAGTAGGATCAATGTGTTATTTGTTCACGTTAAAGATTTTTTTAACATTTCAAGAACTGATTCACGTTAAAGATTTGTTCGAAAAAATAAGCGGCCAAGATTAGTTCTAAGAAATAGTGGTTAAATGTACCATGCATATACTAATATAAAAATGAACAATCAAGATTTAATAAAAATATCTAAATCAAAGGTCAGAAAAAAAAAGTGGAAATTTATATTAGGTAGCCTATAGTGTATCATATGTGCATAGATTGTCATCATAATATCTCAAATCACTCTCAAGGTAAATTTTAGAATAGTCCAAAGAGTTCAAAGATATCAATATTATTAAAATAAACAACATTTTTTATGGTATTCAAAAAAAATATTGAACAATCATATATTAACTATGTAAATTTAAAATGTATATTGTAGGTTGATTCTACATCTGATGATGCATTTTCTCCAAAGCAAAATAATCTTTCATGATATTGACGTTGTTGATCTTAAAAATAGGTTTCAATAGTGTAGAATCATATAGGTGAATTATTAAAACAGAAAAAACATAAATGTTCATCCTTAAATGAATTTGAATATTTTTCAAAACTTACATGTTGATCTTAAAAAGAAAGATTTCAGTAGTGTTGACTTTCACCACATTAATGTTCAACTTGAATTTTGAATAATAATTCATGCTCAAGCAAATCTTAAAGATTTTGATGAGTAGTCCAAACATATTATGTAATTAATTAAATAATATAGTGATTTTTCTTTTTAATTGTACATCTATTGACTTTTTGAGTTCTTAAATATAATCTATATACCATAATATTTAAATTTTCTATACACAAAAATATTATTTATAAAGTATAATTATAACTGAGAAAATATTAAATAATTTTAATTATGTTAATAAAAATTATTTCATTTAATAAGATATGAGAAAAATTATACCCACATGATTATCGATTATATTATTAGTTATATTGATTTTGAGAAATATTAGGTTAATACGATTTGTAAAATATTCCATATATGTGATATTAATATTAATAATTCATGTAAATTATATTTCTGGTCGCAAGAGAATGAGTCTATTTTGAAATGGTTTTTTTAATGTTTTTAGTCCTGTAGTTTTATTAAGCACTTTTGGTCCCAAAAGATTACAGTTTTGATCCAAAGAAAATTGGTAAATTGAAGTTTTAGTCCAATAGAAGTGGTAAAATTACGGTTATAGTCCTGAAAATTAGCATATATAACATAAATTGTTAAAATAATTATCACTTTTGCAAATAGGTACCAAAAGTATTCTGTTATAATCAAAAGTGTAATTTTTTTCCTAATAATCCACTTGGTTTTTACATATAAATATAGATAATTATTGAAAATATGACAATCTATGAAACCATTATTAAACTCAACAAATATGATTCTAAAATTTTCTAATGGGGTTACTTTTTGTCTTGAGATTATGCCATTACTTATGAAGTCTCACTATGTGTCACGTTATCATAAAGTTTGAGTTGTATATTGTGATGTCTCACAGTTATATTGAATTAATTGATTGGTTAATATAATACAAAATATATTTAACTTGGTATCTAAAATATTTTTGTATTATTACTCATTAACACAATAAAGTAATAAAATGATATCTTGCAAAGCCTACTACAATACTTGAAAACATCACTTTTGATGCCTTACAGAACCAACTACAATTAAGAAACAATATATGCAACTTATAAAAATAATAGAGTTAATTGCAATCTAATCTGAACTTTTGAATCTTTGCAAACAAAGCTCCAACTTAACATTTGGTTGCAATTCGAATCAACAAATAAAAATTTTATTGTCCGAAAATGATATTTCACTTACTCAACAATGGATTATTAGTTGTATTAATATGTTTGGATTGGTTCAGATGACAACACATAATTAATCATCATTTTCAGGCAGATGAAAATTTGTCATTTGGTTAGAATTGCTAACTAATTTAAAGTTGAAGGTTTATTTGCAACGATTAAAAAATTTAGATTAAATTGCAATTAGCGAAAAAGTTTTATTTACAATTAACCCAAAATAATATTATATTTAATAATTTCATAAAATATATGGATAAGTTTTATTTAATAATATGATTAATAAGTATAAGTATAATCATAATCATAATACTATATAGAACCGACAATTTTTGTGCAAATAATTAAGTAACTTTAAAAAAAAATTGTGTTGCATAAATAAAAAATATTATTTAGAACTTATACAAATATCAATATATTTAAAGATTTAATAATTTTTTTGATTGTTGTGGCATTACAAAATATAATCACCGAAACATTTATATTATTAAACGATGATAAAACATAGAGTGAAAATATATAATTTATACATGAACCATTGTAGGGAATTAGTTGTTTTTACTAAATAATGTTAGTCGTTTTCACTGAAGAGTGCTAGTTGTTTTCACAAAAATAAAATAAAATAATAATTGTTTAGTGAAAACATATTTATACCCTTCAATGCAAATATATTGAACGAATTTGTATTCAAACCAATGTGTAAACATCCCAAAATGTTGATTGGTGTATTTAATGACACAACCTAAATTTAGAAACTCTTAATTTTCGGTACAAATGATTCAATTATAATTCAAAGTTTTAATTCATGAATATATTTCTTTTCCTTTTGAATATGACCAAGAACATAGAATAAGACTATATTATGCAGTTAATTTAAAACTTAAAATTAATCATATGATTATTTATGTTCTTCAAACAAATATTGAATACAAACAAATGAACCAATGAAGAACAAAATCTTATAATCTTCAAAACTTATACAAATCCTCATCAAATCTTTAAAACTTCGGCAAATAACTGAATTTTCAATAAATCTTCCAAATCTCTTAATAAATATTTTTTAAACTTTAAAATCTCGATAAATATTTTGAAAAATCTACCAATCAAAGACTTAAGGAAGATACATTTGATGTCAAATGAAAAAAAAAAAAGCAATACCCTCATATGTGTTAAAGTTGACAAACAAATCGTCCTCGCAAATTTTATGGGGTCCTTAACCACGAACCTATAACCATTTTCACTCCAAAGAAATTATCAAATCCAATTAAGGTATTGCATTTGCCCACAGAATTTCCGAGTGAAAATAAAAGCATGATCCACTGATCATATAAGAGTATATTATGTCAATTAACAAAGTGAAATAGTATTGCTACTAATCATGTGTGTGTCAATACTCCATTCTCATTAGACAACATATTATCGGATAAACATAGAAAATAAAAAGGAGAATAAGAAGGGCTAGAAAATTACAATAACAAATCTTCAAATTTTTGTCTTGAAATACATATTCCTAACAATTTACATTCACTAAAAATTTGAATATCATGTGATAATCATTGATTCAAACTATATCTATATTATTATTTCTATAAGAATTTCGATAACATTGAAAATTGGAGATGGAGTGATGTGAAAGAGTGGATGGAAGAGTATAAATAGGATGCAAAATTTAATTGATCCTAAATTATAGCAACTAATTAGCTCACATTAGTGGACAAATTAAATGCTAATTTAAAGATAAAAAATTACCATAATTGTTGAATGAATAAATAGACGATTATGATCAATTCCAAAAAATATGATCAACGGCCAGCAAAGTTTCCCGCCTAAACTAAAAAAGGTATGTGAGCTTGTATTATAGATTTACTAGTGATTGTAAATCCTGTGCTTCGCACGGCCAGAATTTGTTACATTGTTTAAATTATAATAATTATATATTTTAATTATAAAACTAAAAATCTACAAAAAAAATTAAAATATAACTAAAAAATTTCTTGAACTCGAATTAACATACTTCTCATTCAATTTTTTATATACTATTTATAATATTCAATAATCAATACTTTAAAACAATTTCATGATAAGTTTTTATTAATCATTTTAATATAAAATTTACTCATATGTTAGGATATAACCTATCACACTAACATTTCAATATAGGCGTATTAAAAAATTTATTATCTAGTTCCACGAGACAATCTCACACCATTTTAAGCTATAGTTAAATTACTTTAAATAATAATCTACTATATAATTTTTTTTTTAAAAATAATAAATTTTCTTTTAAAAAAAATCAAACACATAATAGTAATTTATGACTTATTAAATATTTATAAAAATTAATATTATGGGTTAAAAGAGTGAGATGACACTCTACAAATAATTTAAAAATGGTAATAAGATCAAACCAATTATAACAACTCTTTTGTAAGGATTACTGTCATTACAGTGTATGAACAAATTTATGCCTCAATAAGAACTTAACATAAAATATTAGAAATATGAGTCTTTATGATCTAGTTATATCAAACTTTAGTGAGACGAAGCATAAGACAATATGTGTCACCGTTGAACATGGATTCATAATAAGTTGGGAACAGTTCTTCTTTAATATAATAAAACACATTTCTCTACAAAATAATTTACGCTCAATACTGGTATATGCTAAATAAAGATTAAAAACATATTATATTTACAATTTCAGTAAGAAATTAAAAAAAATGCATACAAAAGAAATATAAATCTTATCAAACAACAATTAAGTTCAATATTACCGCATTTCACAGAAAGTTCAATGATTTCACCAATATCATTGGTTATAATTTTCCTTAACATCATCTTTAAAATGATCAGTTAGACTTTTAACCGAAATATTTGTCAGAAAACTTAAATTACATATACTTGGTCCTTTACCATCATTGTTCAAACATAAAATAATAAAATTTATAATATAATACAACCCCCCCCCCCCCCCCCCCCCCCCCCGAAAAAAAAAACTATCACATTACAATTTAAATCACGATATTTTCTAAAGTTGCATTTTGAAGCTAAACTTTTGGATTTTATTGAAAAAAAAACTTCAATTTAATATTTTTAGGTAAATTAGATTTATGGGCAGATATGCCTTTGCTCGAAGCTGGCATGGCGTATACGTGGTAAGGACTAAAACAATATTATTTTACTAATAAAAAAAATCTTATTTTCTGAAACAACATCATATTCATTACTTAAATAACCAAACAACGTCATTTTCTCTTTTGAGTATGAGTAAATGAGAAGGATCTTTTTGCACCCTAAACCAAAAAAAAAAATTATTGATTTTTTTTTTTCTGATGGTCATTAGAATCTCTAAATTGTTACTCATTGTCCCGATCATTTAGCCCAAAGAAGTATGAACATTTTATTTCCTTTTAACAATTAAAATTAAATTACCTAGTGACTACAAAAGTCCAAAATTTATAATGTACTAATATGATTATTGATCAATAGTATAAAAAAGATAAAATAGTTAGTAATTTATATGTGTGGGGTGGTCCAAATGACCAGTATTGTTTGTTATATATTACTCTTGTTGCTCAACAAAAGAAAAAATAAAAATTGCAGTCATGGTTACAGTTGGGCCGTTAGTCTGCAACCTACATAGAGCTAGAATGGGCTCCCTTTTTGTAGGTCTTACCAGAAAATGAACCGTCTTTATCCAGCCCATAATAATAGTTTGACCCGATGGGTTCGACCCGGCGGTCCGAATTGCCACCTCTGCTTACTCCAACTTAAGTATCATCATATTTTTTAAAAAAATTTAATCATTTAAGGAAATATTTTCTTAATTAATATAATTATGTAAATGTAATGATATTAAATATGCTTATGTGAATAACCAACTAAGCAAATGATATCCATAAAGAAACCAGCCATCGTATCAAAATAAAAAAAAATAAAAAAATTAGGTGAATATGATATTATATATACGAAAATGATTACATGTCCAGTGGTGGGTACAAACTTAATGATACATAGGCATACATAATTAATGAATTAGAATAATAGTGAACTCCTTATTTATGTGTCATTATCACATTGGTGATAGTTTGTGTTAAGTGGTGGATATATATCTCACCTTTATTTTTGAATAAATTAAATATTTTATAAGGTGAAACATCTAAAATTTAGACTAATTTCATACAATTAAGCGCACAGTTCTTGGAATTAGGATACTAACAAACTCCTAGCAAGTTGGAAACTAAATAATAATAAAAAAAAGATTGTTCAATTGAAAAAAAATATGCAAAGACCAAAATCTTCTTCACGTGAAATCACTTGCATATTTTCACACTAAGTCCGAAAGAAGTGAGCGATTTCATATTTTCACACTAATTCCAAAAGAAGTGCAATCACATATTGACCGTATTCAAATGTAAACATATACCACTACTTATATTTCGTTCTTTAAACATTCAGACTCAAATATAACATTCAAGCTTCCACGTCTTATTTACCATCAAACAACAAAATATATTACTATCATTTTCATAACTCTCTTCAATCCACTAATTTAGGGTACCTCTCATTCTTGAGCTCACTTCCATGATGTCATTGTTAACACAATTATATTTATTCAAACAACCTAATTATAAAACATATATTGTTAACATAATTATTTACATAATTAAGACAGAAATAAAGCAGTTGATAATAACTTTATTAAAATTATAAAATATGTGAATATAATTATATATAAAATATTATTTTTATGGAATTACTCTTTAATTTAAAATAAAGCTAAATATTTGAGAATTTAGATATTACAATTATAAAAAAAAGGTAATAATCTTTAATAATGAGTACTATAATTAAAAATTTGAAAATTATTAAATTATATTCCTTCTGATTCATTTTAGATTATCCGTATTACCATAAAAGGAAGATTTTTTTTTGTATCCACTTTCTCAATCTCTTTCCCAAAATGGCAAAAAAGTACACATATTTTAATTTTACCTCTTAAAAAATTGAAAGGACCCTTTTACTCTTACTTTATATCCACAAAAATAACTTTATACCCATAAATACTAATAAATAATTCCTTTATTAAAACCCGTGCCACTTTGAAAGTGAAAAATAAAAATGAATTGAAGGGAGTATTTTAAATAGTTATAGAACATATTGATACATATATTTTTTTTTAATTCAGTTTAGAATACCCATAAATATGAAATTATGTCTTTACGGAATTTTAGTGATTAAATCACTATTTTCCTTAAAAATTTAAATAATAGTATATTATCTCAGCTAGAATAAAAAATATATATATCTATAATATATAATATATAAAGCACTCTACATCTCTTAAAATAGTTTGGGCGGGAACTTTTCGCAGCTATCGATCAATATTTTAACCTTTCATCTTCACCGTTCGTTTTTTTTAATTAGTAAAATTATAATATAATTTATTCTTGATGTTTTACTAATAAGGAGCCGTTATATTAGAAAATTTAAATATATATATTTAGTGATGTATACACAATGACCAAGTCATCCTATATGAATATTATCTCTTAAATTAAGTCAATAAAATCTATCAATTTCCCAATAATTTGTGCAAAACACGAGCAATAAATACTTATAAAACAACTACCACTATGAACATGGCACATTATTTTGAATAATAAAAAAAAATTATTAATCCATTTTATAAATAATACATATCATAATAAATAGATTGTACTGTTAATTAAGTAGATTGTTCCTCACTTTAGTGAGTGACCCGGGTTCGTGGACTTTGAGATTTCTTGGAGTATTTAGGGACTTGGTGAACTAATCTAACTACTAACTACTAACAACTAACATTTACCGATCAACTTTTTTTTAAATATATAGAGTATTTAATATTTTACACTTGATTAGGAGATTATACCTTTCATATTTCCTAAATTTTCGGCATTATAATTTTTATATATAGAGTATTTAATATTTTACACTTAATTAGGGGATTATACCTTTCATATTTCCTAAGTTTTCGGCATTATAGGACCTAATTTTGAGCTAAAAGATAATGGGTTGTAATTTGTAAAATTGATGCAATAAATCAAAGCACAACCATTTTTTTTTTTATTTACATAAACAACATGTTCCAATCTAAGCTAAAAACCAGAAACTATTTATATATAATTATGAATAATCATAATTTGCTTTCGGAAATAATAAATAAATAAATAAGATACTCGCTGAACCTATATACATTAAATTTGGAAAAGAGGTTCAACAATTTCAGTAATCATTTCAATACAAAAGATCAATTATTCTCATAATTTGATATTATCAAAAAAGGGTCTATATATAAAAAAAAAGTAACGCCTATAAAAAAAGGTCAAAATAGGGAAAAATAATATCTTAAATATGAAACTCTATCAACGAAATCGCATCATATCTTACATACATAATCAAAAAAACAAAGGAAAATCTATATATAATCAAAATTTCGTGTATATATATATATATGTGTGTATAGAGATTTTCTCCCCCTTGTCGATAATATCCACATATTTAGGAAAAATTAAATTTTATACACAATATTAGGAATCTTACATATATTAAAAAATTACTCATAATTTGCAATTTTCATATATTTTCTATCCATTAGATGGAATCATACCAAAAAAAAGAAAAGAAAAAAGAAAATCCAAAAAATCTATACCGCATGATCAACATCAAATTGGTCAAAATAATTCAATAAATTACGGATGATGCTAATAGGAAATAAATTAAAAAATATCCCAAAAATATATATGTTCAATATAAAAAACGTGAAATCCATTAAAAATTGAATAAAATCAAATATGTGTTAAAATACAAATTCGTTTCAATTTATAATAATAAAATCTATACACACATTTGGTTAAGATTACACCTTTACTTATATTATTATGTAAATATAATATATATTATATAGATTTGGTTATATATATGTTCCATATAAGAAACTTGAAATCCATTTAAAATTGAATCAAATAAAATACGTGTTAAAATACACTTCCGTTTCAATTTATAATAATAAAATCTATACACTCATTTAGTTAAGATTACACCTTTATTTATATTATTATGTAAATATAATATATATTATATAGATTTGATTAAGATTGCAGAATATAATTATATAGATATTTAGTTAAGAATACACTTTTAATTTTCCGGCAATACATTCACGACACTAAAAAAAAATACATAATCGATAACTTATAACAAAAACACAATAATTTCAACATTTATTCTCATTGGATTAATTAATAGGACAAATACATATACACACCAAAAAAAAATTACAACTTCGATGAAAAGGAAAAAAGAAAAGAAAGAAAAACAGATCGGGAATGATCATTACAAAGAAAAAATCAAAATACTACATCTATATATAACACTGCCATATAATAAGTAGGTCGAAAGAAGACGACGATGGAGAAACTTTGTAAACGCAGGATGAGAACGCAAAAGCAGAATGAATAAAACAATACCACAAACAGTGATATATATATAGCAATTTGAGCCATTAAAACCGTAGCAAAAATGTTGGAATCATAATAAAAAGAATTATAAAACATACCATATGCAGATCCCAATTAAAAATGGACGATCGAGATTGAAGCAAAGAAAATATATCAAGGGCCAAAATGTTTTCCCGCTCAAATCTATAATAGGCAATAATGCTTGTATTATATAGTTATAGATAGATTATAGATATAGATTTTATATATAAAAAATATATATATATATGCGATTGTGCATTATCTTTTGATTCAATGGACTACAAAGAGAAGTTTTGGGATGGGCCTAGTTGGTAAGCCCATTACATTTCTCTCCCCCAAACCCACCGACGTACAACTCGAGAAACACAAGTTACATAACTGATAGGATTATAACAAATCTAGGGTTTTACCGAATTATACTCGATACAATCGTATATAGGGTTCAGCTATCGGATTTTCTGCTGCATTCGCAACGCAAGACACCCTCGGAATCGTTCTTTCACCCTCGCTTTCATCATGGCAACCAGTGCGTATGCTCTTCTCTTGCTTCAGTCGTTTGTTAATATATATATATATATATATATTTTTGATTGGTTGATTTTCACACGATGTCTATAATTCAATGCAGCTGCTCCGCGTTCGTTTTTGCAAGTGGCTACAACGGAGGAGGTCACGCCGCCTCTAAGAGTTGTTCAGATCGAAGGACTGGTACGCTTTTGTGTATAGAAAGCTCAAATTTTTAAAAGAGTGTTCGCATCCTTGGCTACAGTCCTTATTGATATATGATTGAATTTTTGGCGATTTTTCAATAAAGAAACTGTCTTTTTTAGGTGCGTAAGCCAGGGTTGTGTTGAGTTTAGTGTCGATGCTATTGAGGGGTGTGGGAAGTTTTTGAAATAGGAAAAGTGTAGCATAACGTTTATGATTTGGGCAGGCAACTCAGCCATTGTCCTACACTCTTCGGCCATTCATATCTTGTTTATATCTTTGACTTATGGTTTTATGTCAGAGGAGGAAATTCGAACTGTTGATTCATATTCAATTTTAAACCAATCAAACATGTTCTGATCAATTGTTGTTTCACCATTTGATGTTTTTGAATTGCCCTTTCTTTATTTTGTTTTTTAAATCAACATCTCATGTGTCTGCTTTCAGTATTGGGATAGCGTTTCCTAATTGGTTGTGGTGTAAATACATGACAGGTTATTATGAAGATAATAAAGCACTGCAAGGAGTTTTCACCAGCTCTCGTTACAGGGCAACTACTTGGGCTGGATGTTGGTAGTGATCTCGAAGTCACTAATTGTTTTCCATTCCCGGTGTGCAAATTCCTTCATCTACTCATATCATTTTTTTGGTTAAAAAACTTAACTGAAATATATAGTAGGAAACTAGGAAATCTGAGGTCATTGCTTTTATGATATATGACTGAAAGATCTGTATACATGTTACAGATTCGTGAAGAAGATGAAGAGATTGAAGCAGAGGGTGCTAATTATCAACTTGAAATGATGAGATGCTTGCGAGAGGTTAATGTTGACAACAACACTGTTGGATGGTAAGTACCCTCTTCCCATGAGTCCACAGAACTCAATCCCACTCCATGTAGCTCGTGTATTTTCCCAGATTCCCATACAGTGGAATCATTATTGTTTTTATTTTCCAAAGAATGAAATTTTAATTGCGTCTGATTGCTCTTTCCTTTCTTTATGTTTAATTTTAATATCATTTAATTGATTCACCCTATGCTTATCATCAGCATTCTGCATGGTTCCGTTTTATCCACTTTCTGCGTAGTATCAGGCTTTCAGCTGTTAGTTAAACTGCAAAATTTCAAGCCTTTTGTGTAATGTGGCTTCATTAACGAGTCAGAGCATTCTTGATCACTAATGATGCTGTGTTTAATGAGTTAAACCTATAAACATGATGCACTGCCTATCTGAACTGTGTTTTCCTTGCTTTCTTTTCATGATACTTTTCCAGGTACCAATCCACATTGTTTGGCTCTTTCCAGACAGTGGAATTGATAGAGACTTTTATGAATTACCAGGTAATCTCTTACATATTGGTTTATTTTTTGATACTTTGCTGGTCCATATCCTAACTAGAAAACTGAAGTTAATTAAAGTTTTAGATTGGTTATGATAGTTGAGGATGTATACATGTGCTGAGTTCAGAGTTTTTTTCTTCATATTCCTCATGTTGGACATTGTCTTTTTTAAAACTACCATTCTGGAGGTTTTGGGTCTCTCTTATTGAACTGTATAAGGCATTCAGTTTTTTGTTGTTGCAAATACTATGAATAGAAACCCTTAACTAGATTATTTACTGTTAATTTGCATTTGGATTCAGATTGATGATCAGATGCTTGTATACATATTTATGTTGATAACAAGTTTTTGACGGCTACTTCAATCCATAAACTGGGTTTTCTGACAAGTGTGTATTTTGTCTTTTTTTCTTTCCCGTTTGTATATGTGTCTGTAATTGCTTACTCCTAACTGACAATAGCTAATGTATATGCATTGCATGCTGCTTGAAGTTTATGTTAATACTTTGGTGACAGGAAAATATAAGAAGATGCGTCTGCATCATTTACGATCCATCAAGATCTAACCAAGGTGTCCTAGCTTTGAAGGCATTGAAGCTTTCTGATTCATTCATGGAGCTCTACCGTACTCATAACTTCAACGGGGAGAAGTATGGTCTTATTGTTGTTCCTTCTATTGATAAGAATGGTCTAGGACTCATTTGATAATTTTTTAGTCCATAAATGAGTTATATCACTCTTATGCTAATATAATTTTTGTTATAAACTTGCTTCTCAGGTTGAGGGAGAAAAATCTTTCATGGGTGGATATCTTTGAAGAGATCCCCGTAAGCCCTAGATTCTTGATTGCTCTTTCATATATAGCTCATAGGCACCCCTAGCCCTACACTCTAAAGCATAATGCCCCATTTTTGTAACATTAACTGGCCTCATGAACACCACACAACCCTAAACCATGCTGTGTAAATTTTATTAGTGAACTCAGGGGCTGCGTGTTTAACGTGTTTGGAGATGGTGGAATGATAATATGAATTAGATATCCTAAAAGTGTGTTATGAGTCATAGCTCTCAATGTTTGGGAACAATATCCACACCTATTCCCCAGTACCAGCATACGCATGTCAGTTCACATTCCCATTTATTTTCCATGGATCCTCCAGATTGACTGATGTAGATTGATGGTTTTTGGAAGTTCAAAAACCTAATTAGGCTCAGCTTTTCTCTGTGCTGATTGTTTGGGCAAAATCCTTGTTCTTCCTTTGCAAAACGTCTTCCCCACATTTTCTTTTCCACCAAAGTGTTGTTTTGTCTAGGTGTAACTCTGAGGATCTTGATGATATTTTCCTTCAAATGCCTCTTTTTCACTTAATATGTCGACCCATCATATTAAGGTGCTGGACTTTTACTGGAGTTCTCCAATCACTTCAGGATTTTTGTTTTTGTCAGATTGTCGAGGTCTTATCTCTGTAACGGGGGTCACATTATGCCATAAGTTGTACCAGCTTTTTGTTGGTCTATCTGGTTGGAAAAAATTAGATGACATGTAAGAGTCTGTAAATGAGTTGTGTGCGATAGTTTTAGGGTTACATTGCTGGTATCAAATCTTTGAGATTTCAAGACTTTTAGGCTATGTTCTTTTTGGGTTTTAAAAACCTGGATTTGGATTTTGAAATTCAAAACCCATTCTAGTTTGGGTTTTAAAATTAGGTTTTTGAAATCCTAATCCTACAACCCTATAAATAACCTATACAACACTCCTTCACTTTTTACATAATAAAGTTAAAACCTACCCTACTCAAAATCCAAAAAGAACAAGGATTTTAAAAACCTCATGGGTTACAAAAACCATTGGTTTTCAAAAATCGGTTTTTAAAAACCACTTAAAACCCAAAAAGAACATAGCCTTAGTGTATTGCATTTAGATAGAGAGATTGAATTTGTATTTTATAGATTTGTTTTGGGGTCTTTGTTCAGCACGCCTTACCCTCAGCTTCACATTCTTATGAGTAAAATCCTTTTTTGTCATAATAAAAAAATGAAGCACAATGATAAAATCTCAGAAGGGATTCAACTTCTGAGCTAAATAAAATATTCCTGTTTGTAAAGCTCTATTTTGTGTCCCATAGAGAAGTCTTGTTTCAAAGTCAAAGTTTATTATGAATTGAAATTTCTATTATGTGCTTGCCGATAGAGTACTTAACAGTTGATCAATTGAATAAGTTAGACCACCATATATGTTTAGTGTCTGACTAAGAATAGGCGGTTTATTACTTGTATGGTTATATGTATTAGATTAACCAGAAATAAAAAGTTCTTTTGAGAAACACAACTCTTTTGGGGACTGAGCGAGTACTTTTTTGGAAGGTTAAATTGGTTCCCCCTATATTTCTTTCTTAGTACAATTTTCATGGGTGCATATTTCAGCATTGCACTCTTTTTTTCCTGGTGGAAAACACGCTGAACTATTTTCATTTATTTAACAGATTAAGGTTTCAAATTCTGCTCTCATCAATGCTTTTATGACTGAACTTGAGGCTGATACTCCTGTCACTCAGGTAATTAATTCCCTTTACCTGTCCTTTAACTAACCGATTTAAATAAAATATTGATTTTGTATGCTGTTTCATGATAGTGTGATTATGATCGTTTGCAATTATCAACTGGTCCATTTCTGGAGAGGAATTTAGAGTTTCTAATTGAATGCATGGATGACTTGTCAATGGAACAACAGAAGGTCTGCTTTTGCTTGCACATGGAACTTTATGCTTCTAATATAATCTCTCTTCTCACTTGGTGGAAACATAATAAAATCTTTCCTTCTCTCTCCAGTTTCAATTCTACTACAGGAATCTTTCTCGTCAACAAGCCCAGCAGCAAGCCTGGCATCAGAAAAGAAAGTAAGAAGCAGGACAAGTTAATTTTTGCTCAATTTTTTGCATCCTTCTAATATATAGTGGTGGTGCTTAGTTTATGCTTCTGTTATCTTGTTCTCGGGTTTACCCATTTTTCCATATTTTTTTGGAGGATGGGTTTCAGAACCAGGAGCTGGTGCTTCTCTTTATATTTTTAGGCTCAAGTCCCCCTTTATTTCAATTGTGAGGTTGTTTAATAGTGTTAAGCCGGCCTCTGAGCACTATTAATATTGCATGTTTTATTCTGAAAACTATTATAAATGTTCATGTATATATAATTTGGCTTCTTTATCTTTAGGGCTGAAAATGCAGCTCGCAAGAATGCTGGGGAAGATCCATTGCCTGAGGAGGATCCCACAAATCCTATCTTCAAGCCTATCCCTGAGCCATCAAGATTGGATAGTTTCCTGATAACAAATCAAATTTCCAACTATTGCAACCAAATCAACGGGTATAATTTGCATTCATATATACATTTTCTATTTGAAAATTTGTGCCACGTTTTATATATTTATTTTTGCATTCACCACTTCGACAGTAATTTATTGGTTTTGCATGTGTGTATGCATATAGCATATTTGTTATTTCGAGTACTTTATAGACTGTTCAAGTTATGCTTAGATATTCAAATGATGAATAAACCTGTAGTGATTTGACACATTTTAGACTTGAAAATGTTGGTTCCAAATGATTATCTGAAGTACCTCAATTTTTTACATTTGGATCGGTGCTAATAATGTCATATCTCGATGCAGAGTTGCTGGACAAAGCCTTAGTAGACTGTATCTGATGAAGGCTCTTCATGATAAGTAAATGTTATCCCCCAAGCTGGTGGTAAAGCTGGCCACACGATATAACTGTCGGGCGACTTAGTGTGCTGTAATCTATAATCTGTGTTTACAATTTTTGGAGTATCCTTTCCTTTCCTTGCGCTTGATAATCATCAGAACATTTATTGGATAAATGAGAAGGCATGAGTTTTAGAATTTGAATCTGTAATTTTTCATTTCATTAATGGTTTCGATCCATATTGCAGAATTGTGCATGATTTGTTACGATCCATATTGTGCATGAGTTGTGCATGATTTTGTATTAAATATAGAATTATAATTTATTTCTTACAAAAGTCTTCCTCCATGGTCTATGATACAAATTTCCCTGTTTATAAGTTTCATATTATGAAATTAATTCACTTACATGTATTAATTGATACTATTATATACATTCACTAATATTATTAGATTTGTTAATTGAAATTATAGTGTAATAATGGTATCCGTGAGTGCATCTAATGATATCAATTTCATATTATGAACAATTTTAAAGGAGAAGGAACATGATTGTTTTGATTTTCGTTGAGTAGATACTCATTTTGTTCTACGATTTCTTTTACATTATGTTGCACGGATTCTTCAAAATTCATTGGTATACAGAATTGGATACTGCATGGGTGCGGGTGAGATTCGTGTGGGATTCGCACGGGATTCGCCACGTGGCGAATCCGTGTAAAAAAAAAGAGAGGATACGCGTATCTGGTAGTAGGACACGCGTATTGGGTGCGGGAGGAGGGGGCGTGAGTGTATTTTGATATTTTTTTTTTAGAAAAAGTTTAAAACTTAAATATTATACATAAAATATTTTGGTTAGCTTATCTTATAAGCCACCCAATACCCACTTATAAGATAATGCGACTTGTTTTATGTATTTGAATTGGGTTGATGATATTTGAATTGTTATTTCTTATATTTAACAGGTGTTATATATATAAAAAATATAAAATAGACGTATTTTTGCCGTATCGCACCCTGGCATTTTAAAAAATCCGTATCCCCGTACCCGTATCTGCCCGCACCCGCCCCCGTCCCCGCACTTGTGAAACATAGCTTTCACATTTGTCTTATTTGAACATTTTATAAGTACTTTCCTACCAAAAAAAGAAATAATTATCTTCCACAAAAGTTAATAAAATATAAAATTATTATTATTTTATTCATCACTCATATACTTTTTTTTTTTTTTTTAAATAAAAAAATGTGCAACTTCCATTCGTTTGATGGAGGAGAGTATTTATTTTCTTAATTTTTAAATATGATCATATTGATTTCTATCTTCCCCGGGAAAAAATAATAATTACAATTAATTATTTTTTTGGAAGCAATTATTCCTTTCCATTTGTAGGCTTGTAGCTACATTTGAATAGCCCACAATGAAATAAAGGGGAAATACAAGTGACTTGTGTTAGAAATGTTTTCTACTTTTCTGATTCTGTTTTATTATTAAAATTTCTTGTACGAGAGAATTTAGCCTTTGCATGTAAAGAATCGAACTGTAGGTTGGTGTCAAACGAGGTTGATATTGTAACTTCTAGTCATTTTGGTAGCATACTCTCAACTTGAACATCTTCCAAGGGAAAATCGGAAATATATGAGTAATGATCTAAATAAAATTAATGGCTAAATAAATGGTATATCTGATGCTTAAATTCTGAATATAAAGTGAGGAAGTATACCTCGGTGGCCCCAAGCCAAGACATCATCTTCAACATGATGTTATGGGTTAGAAATAATTTTCTTGAGCATTCGAATATTGTTGGATGAAGCTAATAATTGATGTAGAGGAGATGTTGCTCAACTGTCTTCACATGGATTCATCTCCAATCTCAACCATCATGATTGAGTAAATTTTACAATATCTCTTTTGCATTATATGGGATATAGCTGAAAATGGTGTTCCATCTCACCCCTTTCTAAATTTGGATGGAGAAATATGAATATAGATTCATGGTTAATGGACAGTGACGGACGCAGGATTTTATCTTAGTGAGGTCCAAAATATAAAAATAATACTAAGAAAAAATTACTCTCTAGTCCATGTTTTTTTTAGGCTACACACATCTTAATCTTAAAAAAATATATGTTAAATATCAGTCCATTTTGGACATATGAATAGTACACCAAAATGTTCTACAATATATTGTTGGTAGGCGAGCAGCTAAGCAAAGGGTCAACAAAGGATAATTAAGACATTAAGCTTAATGGCGAACAACTGAGTAAATGACTCACAACTGAGTAAGACGACCAGCAGGTCGGGATGCAAAGACGACCAGCAGGTCGGGATGCAAAGACGACCAGCAGGTCGAGACGCTAAGACGACCAGCAGGTCGGGGCGCTAAGACGACCAGCAGGTCGAGGTGCGAAGACGACCAGCTGGTCGAGATGCTAAGACGACCAGCAGGTCGGGATGCGAAGACGACCAGCTGGTCGGGATGCTAAGACGACCAGCAGGTCGGGATGCGAAGACGACCAGCAGGTCAAGATGCTAAGACGACCAGCAGGTCGGGATGCGAAGACGACCAGCTGGTCGGGATGCTAAGACGACCAGCAGGTCGGGATGCGAAGACGACCAGCAGGTCAAGATGCTAAGACGACCAGCAGGTCGGGATGCGAAGACGACCAGCTGGTCGGGATGCGAAGACGACCAGCTGGTCGGGATGCGAAGACGACCAGCTGGTCGAGAGCCAAGACGAGCAGGTGGGCGAGGAGCCAAGACGAACAGCTGGCCAAAAGGCTAAAACGAGCATCTGGTCAAAAGGCTAAGACGAGCAACTGGTCAAGATGATAGCCATCCAGACGAGCAACTGTGCAAAGATCACAAACGTGGAGCGAACAACCGAGAGAGTAAAGGTTCAAATACCCAACGAAGACATACATGCGAACAACAGGTCACCACGGAAAGCAGCTGAGTAACCTCAATGGTCAAGTACAACATTGAGAATTCCAACAGTCAATAGTTTAGATGTAGTCCAAGTGTCCTAACACTTGGCACCCATCCAATGGGCAATAGCTTAGATGTAGTACAAGTGTCTAACACTTGACAAATATCCAATGGTAGAATGACTAGGATGGTGACACATGGTCCATTTGTATGTCTATAAATACTCCCTCATTTGCATGAAGAGGGGAGGGTTCCATAATTTAAAAAATAGCTCAAGTTCTTGCAAATTTATTTCTTGAACATTACTTAGCCAAATTCCATGATCATTTGATCTTGTTTGATGATCTTAACTAGAGAAAACAACCACTAATCACCTTGATTAGAAAAGATCATCAACAATTGGCGCTAGAAGGAGGGTCCGAACCTTCGTTTCGTAAAAAAAAAATTTCGAAGAAAGTTTGAAGATCTTCACCGGAATCTGCAAAATTTGGCCGGAATCCGGGAAGAAGCCACCGGAAATCAAGTGTGCACACTATTCGGAGCAAAGCTATCCATATATACATCACTTTAAGAGTTTGAATGCATGTGTGTATGAACTAGGGTTTTCAAACCACCATATTCATACATACAAGGCAAGTAACTCTTAAGAAAGGTGTTTGTTGGAAGCAAGACCACCCCAATCCTTTGCTTATCACTCATATTTTGGCAATCAAAATGATAAGATCGCAAGAAGATCGACCATCAAGTGCATCTCCGAGTCATAGATCAAGGACTAGGGTTTCGTCCACCGAAGGACATGCAAGGACAGTTAGAACGACCTCTAGGAGGAACGTCCAAGTTACTATTGACACGATTCCCCCAGAAGTGGAAGCCCTCGCCCGAAATCCCGAGGAGCTAGCAAAAATAATAGCCGTACTCCAATCGCTGCAAAAACAAGAAGAGCAGGTTGGGCCATCGCATGCCCCGGGGGCGACCAGCCGAGCAGCAGAACCGAACATGCGAGCAGTGGAGCAAAATACGGGAGGATGTGCGCCATGATGAGGCTGACAGTACCGAAGTTCGTAGAAATAAAGGGAAAACTCCCATAAGTGAGCGTTTAGGGAGTCGAGGAGAATCATCACCGAGTCGAGCAGGTGAGTCAAGCAAAAGTAACTCCCGAACAAGTGCTTTGGAAAGGCTAGGAACGAGGAACATGACTAGGAGGGAACCATCCAGGAGGAATGAGGAACAACCACGCCCAGCTGCTCGCCCATCAGTACATGACCGGATCAGGAGATCAGCTTTCGGCCGATTAGGGCCAAACAGAGCTAGCAACGCTGCTAGGAGAACAACTCAGGAGAAACGTTTCGTTGGTGAGGGACTGCGTCGTGAGGGAGTCATTGAACTCAATCACGATGAACAGCCTTCCAACGGGAGGACTCCCCCAAGTGAATTGCAAGAAATGAGAAAAGCAATCGAGGAATTGTAAAAGCAGTTGGAATCTCAGAGAGGTGTCGGATCAACCGTTCTCCCATCCTCACCACTATCTCCGTCAATCCTCAATGCACCGATCCAAAAGAAGATACAGTTTCCAACCATCAATTTGTACGAAGGAACGTCGGACCCCCGTATTCATGTGACGAAGTATTCAGACTTCATGATCTTAATGGGGGCAACTGACGCCACACAGTGTCGAAATTTCCCACTCACCTTTGGAGATGGCCCGCACAGGTGGTTTTCAGCTTTGGCTCCCAGCTCCATCAGCTCCTTCGCCCAACTGAGCAAGTAGTTTCTGTCTCATTTCTCAACTGCCGGGTCTTACTTGACCCACAGACACCGGTTGGCAGACATCAGGCAAGGAGACGAGGAGTCGGATAAATAGTTTCTGGAAAGATTCGATAAAGTTCTACTGGAGGGCGAAATGGTGAGTGAGGATACGAAGATAGTAGCAGTGATGGCTGGATTGAAGAAAGGAACCGATCTATGGAAAGAGATGCATCTGACTTGTCCAAAGACGTATGTGGAATTCAGACACAAGGCAGGAATCCACGTATCGATGCAGGAAGCCCTACACAAAGAAATGGGAGATAAAGCCGACCCAAAGAAGAGTGGCAAGAAGTTTGGAGGAAATGACTACAAGGCTCCAAAGAACATGAAGTCGTTCAACGAGGGAGCTGAGTTAAAAGAGAAGTTGAATCAAGTCCTTACCATGTCTGTGGATACTGTGTACAACAACGTTAAAGACAAGGAGATGTTGTCGGAACCACGAAAGATAAGACAGGAAAGAGAAAAATTGAACCCGAACAAATACTGTGCATATCATCAGAATATCGGCCACTTCACAAGTGAATGCCGAGATTTGTTAAAGCAGTTGTGGAGGTTCTATGAGGAAGGAAAGCTATATGAGTTCGTGAAGAGGGAACCGGGTAAGAGGCCGAGAACAGCAGTACCGTCTAGCTCAGACGACGATGACATCGACAAACAACCGAGTAGGACGGGTAAGAAAGGAAGAAAGGTCCCCGCAGCCCCAGCAAGACCAGTCCCGGAGATCCTAATGCTAGAACCAACTGGACCAGTAGGTGGTTGTTCTGATGGGAGACCACCCATGTCAAAAAGAAAAAAAAACGGAGTTAAGAGCAGTAGCACAAGTGATGGAGGTCGGTGTAAATCCATCAACCAAGCAAACCGGGAATTTGACTTTCTCGGAGAAAGATCTAGACGGGGTACTCACCCCTCACAACGACTCGCTAATCATTTGTGCTAACATTATGGGAACGAAAGTACACCGTCTACTTATTGACACTGGCTCTTACACAAACATCCTATTCAAGAGCACATTGGATCAGTTAGGAGAATATGCCGAATACATAAAAGATTGTGATCATAGAATTGTGGGATTTGGAGATGCCGTGACCGTCCCTCTAGGAGTAATTACGCTAGCAGTCGAACTTGTATTGGTCGAGGACCCTGAGAGGAAGGTGAATAGGATGGTAGATTTCCTAGCTGTAGATCAACAGTCCACCTATAACGGGTTCCTCGACCGTCCTTTTTTACATGAATTTAAGGCAGCCGTTTCGACGTACTATTATTGTGTAAAATTTCCCACGTCAAAAGATGCAGGCACAGTCAAAGGTGACCAGAAGAAAGCTCGCGAGTGCCCCTTGCAACTTCAGCCGAAAGATCACAGAGTCGACATGGTGGACGAACAGCCGAGCAGCTGTGGTGAAGATAGACCATCCACTCCAAACGAAACCATGGACTCTATCGATACATAGATGATGGAAGTAGACGAGCAGCTATGCCGAGGCGAGCAGCAGTGCGAAGATGAACAGCTGTACAGTGACGAGCAGCTGTGCAAAGACGAACAACTATACGGTGACGAACAACTGTGCGAAGACGAACAGCTGTGCGGTGACAAGCAGCTGTACCGAGATGAACAGCTGTACGGAGGCGAACAGCTGTGCAGGGACGAGCAGCAGGGTGGTGGCGAGCAGATGAGCAAGGACGAGCAACTAAGCCATGTGGAAGACGAAGAAACTGCAACAACCGGTAATAGAGTAGAGCATATAACAACAGTCAACATTGAGGCGGAGGATATTGAACCACGACTGGGCGCGGAGTCGATGGAAGTCGAGGACGAATTGAACGTGGAAGGGCCCATTATCAACCCTCGTTGGAAAGGCCAGAAACGAAGGGCTACCCCGGTCGAAGAGTTAGAGGCAATAAAGGTCGACCCGAACCAAGAGAGCTTAGAACTCTTCATAGGATCTGAGCTCCCAGAGCCATACAGGTCCAAAATGATAGAGTTTCTTAAAGCAAATCTCGATGTGTTCGCATGGTCACATGCAGATATGGTAGGCATTAGCCCTGAGCATGCCTGCCACAGACTCAACATCGACCCGAGGAAAAAGCCGATACATCAAAAGAGGAGGAAGTTCGAGCCCGACAAGTATGAAGCGCTTGACGTGGAGGTCAAAAAGTTGTTGGACAATGATCTGATCAGGCAGGCCTTGTGCCCACAATGGGTGACGAACCCAGTGTTAGTAAAAAAAGCAAGTGGATCGTGGATATTGTGCATTGATTTTACTGACCTAAATGCCACCTGCCCAAAGGACAATTTCCCGTTGCCACATATCGACCAGCTGGTTGATAACACAACTGGACATGAACTCCTCACATTCATGGATGCATTTGCTGGATATCACCAGATTGCGATGCATCCGGACGATCAGGAGCACACAACATTTTATACCAACAAAAAATTATTATGCTGGAAGAGAATGCCATTTGGATTGATTAATGCTGGAGCCACGTACCAGAGGTTGGTCAACAAGATGTTCGATGACCACATCGGGAAGACGATGGAAGTGTATGTGGATGATATTGTTGTTAAAAGCCCAAAGAAGGAAGATCACTTGCAGCACCTGGCCCAAACATTTGAGATACTTCTGGCCTACAACATGAAACTAAACCCCAAGAAGAGCAATTTTGGAGTCCATTCTGGGAAATTCTTGGGACATCTAGTCAGTCAACGAGGAATTGAAGCAAATCCAGTGAAGGTGAAAGCGATCATGGAAATGCAGCCACCCAGATCAGTAAAAGAAGTCCAACGGCTAACCGGGTGCCTAGCAGCTTTGAACAGGTTCGTCTCAAGATCCGGAGATAAGTGTAGAATATTCTTCGAGGCAATCAAGAAAGGAAAATTTCAATGGACAAATGCTTGTCATCAAGCATTCGAACAGCTGAAAGAATACCTCAGTGACACAAAAATTCTTACCAAGCCAATGTCAGGAGAGAAGTTATATTTATACCTGGCAGCTTCAGAAGTTGTAATCAGCTCAGTACTCGTTCGAGCAGAAGGAAAGTTCCACCTGCCCATTTACTACGTAAGTCAGGCTTTACATGAAGCAGAGCTCAGATATTCGCCAACAGAAAAGCTGGCATACACACTAGTGATGAGTGTCAGAAAGCCCCGTCCATATTTTTTCGACCACCAGGTGGAGGTATTGACAACATTCCCGCTCAAACAGATACTGCACAGACCCGACACAGCAGGTCGCCTCCTGAAGTGGTCCTTGGAAATTAGCCAGTTCGGAATTTCATATGCTCTGCGAACAACGATCAAAGGGCAAGCCTTAGCCGACTTTATAGTCGAGCTGACTTTCCCCCAAGATCCGACGAGAGGACATAATCATCCCTGGCACATGTATGTTGACGGATCATCTACCAACATAGCGTCGGGGGCAGGAATAGTTTTGATAAGTCCAGATAGGCAAGTTTTTACTTCAGCTGTTCGTTTTGAGTTCATGGAGACAAACAACAAAGCAGAATATGAAGCATTGATCGCTGGATTGCGGCTAGCATTAGCAGTTGGAGTAAGAAAATTACAGATTTTCGGAGATTCACAACTAATTGTCAACCAAGTTCGGGGAGAGTACGAGGCGAAGGACGAGAACATGGCTTTGTATCAGAAAATTGTTGCTCACCTGGCCTCCATGTTCAAATAAATATACATCGAACAGGTACCAAGAGACAACAATGTACAAGCAGACGCGCTCGCTCGGCTAGCAACTAGCACCAGACCAGCGGAGTTATCCGAGGTTACATTGACGAGGATATCCAACCCATCAACCAAGGATTACAAAATCTATCAAGTTGACGATGAGTTGGGGGAAGATGATTGAAAAACCAAATAACCCGTTGGAGGCTAGCAGGTTGGTTAGGAGAGCAGCAAGATACACCATGATGGATGAACAATTGTACAAGAGAGGATTTTCACTCCCACTCCTGAAATGCTTGGCTAGGGGTCAAGGGCAAACAGTGTTGAAAGAAATACACGAAGGTGTATGCGGAAATCACGCTGGAGGACGGGCATTGGCATACAAGACCGTAAGACAGGGATATTACTGGCCGACCCTCCTCCAGGATGCAATCAAAGTTGCCCGAACTTGTCACAGGTGTCAGTTGCTTGCCCCAAACATCCACAAGCCCCCACATGAACTGATTTCAGTCAATAGTCCGTGGCCATTTGCGAAATGGGGAATTGACCTCATTGGGTCTTTTCCGCCAGGAAAAGGAAATGTTCGATTCGCAGTGGTAGCAGTTGACTATTACACAAAATGGGCTGAGGCAGAAGCGCTTGTGCGAATTACGCAAGAAAAAATGATCAACTTCATCTGGAGAAACATTGTTTGCCGCTTCGGGGTACCTCAAGCAATTGTGACAGATAATGGAAAACAGTTTGTAGGGAAAAAGATAAGAGATTTTTGTAAAAACTGGGGAATGAAGAAACACTTTTCAACACCGTACCACCCCTAGTCGAACGGCCAAGTGGAAGCCGTAAACAAAATAATCAAACACATTTTGAAGACCCGCTTAGCTGACAAACAGGGAAAATGGTCCGAAGAATTGCCAGAAGTGTTGTGGGCATATCGAGTGTCTCACAGAACAAGCACGGGTGAAACACCATTCACAATGGCATTCGGGATAGAAGCCGTAATACCAGTTGAGCTAAAAATCCCAACAAAACGAACAACTGCGTTCGACGAAGAGACGGACAACTCTACACTAGCAACAGAGTTGGACTTGCTTGAAGAAAATAGAATCACAGCAGAAATGAAAAATGCAATCTATAAGAAAAGAGCAGCAAAGTACTATAATTCTCAAGTAAAAGCAAGAGATTTCGAAGTCGGAGATTTGGTGCTTCGGAAGGTTTTGGTACCACCACCAGGAGTATTCGGCCCAACTTGGGAGGGCCCATACAAGGTGACAAATAAGTGGTATAATGGCACATATGACCTTGAAGACATGGAAGGCAAGTCGTCCCAATACTCCTGGAATGCAACTTTACTCAAGAAGTACTATAAAAAAGTCCTGTAAGTCTTAGAAGTTTTACAATGTAAATCTTTTGTAAGCTCCTTGTAAATTTCTATAAAAAAAAAAAAAAACTGCACAAGTTTATATTTGAGCTAGCAGTTGTGTATGTTAATATTGGTGTGAATCTATGTCACTAGTCCAAGTACTAAATCACTCAGTTGCTCGCCTAAAACTTGCAAAGCACAAGTCTGTCACAAGACGAACAACTGAGCTTAACAAATGCAAAATAAGGCTAAGTCCCTAATGGACCAATAGCCCACATTAATGCAAGGCCGAGTCCACAAGCGACCAAGGGCCCAAATAATTAAAGGTCAAGTTCTATAAGAACCAAATAACCAACTTAAAATTTTCACTAAGTGTTTACCTTAAGAAAAAAGGAACACTTAGAAACTAATAAAGAGTCATATGCAAAAGCAGTAAACGAGCAACAGAGTGAGATAGAAATAAAGGTACAAATATGTAAATTAGCAAAAGCTTTCATTCCATTAAGTCAAAAGATGTTTACAATAGGAGTAATAAGTACAGAAAGTGGATGTGTATCCTATTGTAAATCAAAGAACTGAGTCTTCAAGATGGAGAGAGAGGAACATCTGCATTGCTGGTCCCCTCAGTACTAGGCTGCTCGCCGGGAACAGTTGAAGTACTCGCCCCATCTATTGGAGTTAGGGGAAGTGATTGCAAACCCTAAAAAACTTCATCATTGGTCGCCGCCGGAACCTCCTCTGGTTGGCCACCAAAAAGTAGGGGGCACAGTATTGACGTCCTCATCGAAGATATCCAAGGAAAAACCGACAGCGATACGACGGCGGCGCAGTGATGATTTGTGGCCGGAAGCACGGCGATGGTTACAAAAAATGGGAAAGAAGCAAAAGTTCGACCTATTTATAAGGAAAAATATGGGGTAAAAAATGCAAAATCTCAAAAAAATTATAAGCCCTTATGTACAAACATGGGAGCGCGCGTAACTGACGCGACACCTCGTCTCCCATGCCTCGAGAAATCAACTGCCGCCATCCGAAAAGACGTACCCAGTTGTTCGCCCAATATTCCCACCTCCGAGAAAAATCAAATTCCACCTGCTCGACTGCTCGCCCTTCGTGGAAAAAGATATCAGTCGTAGCTTGATCTCAGTTAGTCAATTTATATCCTAACATGAGATCAAGCTAGGGGGCAATTGTTGGTAGGCGAGCAGCTAAGCAAATGGTCAACAAAGGATAATTAAGACATTAAGCTTAATGGCGAACAACTGAGTAAATGACTCACAACTGAGTAAGACGACCAGCAGGTCGAGATGCTAAGACGACCAGCAGGTCGGGATGTGAAGACGACCAGCAGGTCGAGATGCTAAGACGACCAGCAGGTCGGGATGCGAAGACGACCAGCAGGTCGGGATGCGAAGACGACCAGCTGGGGATGCTAAGACGACCAGCAGGTTGGGGTGCGAAGACGACCAGCTGGTCGGGGTGCGAAGACGACCAGCAGGTCGGGATGTTAAGACGACCAGTAGGCCGGGATGCGAAGACAACCAGCAGGTCGGGATGCGAAGACGACCAGCTGGTCGGGATGCTAAGACGACCAGCTGGTCGGGGTGCGAAGACGGCCAGCAGGTCGAGATGCTAAGACGACCAGCAGGTCGGGATGCGAAGACGACCAGCAGGTCGGGATGCGAAGACGACCAGCTGGTCGGGATGCGAAGACGACCAGCTGGTCGAGATGCGAAGACGACCAGCTGGTCGAGAGCCAAGGCGAGCAGCTGGGCGAGGAGCCAAGACGAACAACTGGCCAAAAGGCTAAAACGAGCATCTGGTCAAAAAGCTAAGACGAGCAGCTGATCAAGATGATAGCCATCCAGACGAGCAACTATGCAAAGATAAAAAAACGTGGAGCGAACAACCGAGAGAGTAAAGGTTCGAATACCCAACGAAGACATACAGGCGAACAACAGGTCACCACGGAAAGCAGCTGAGTAACCTCAATGGTCAAGTACAACATTGGGAACTCCAACAGTCAATAGCTTAGATGTAATCCAAGTGTCCTAACACTTGACAAATATCCAATGGTAGAATGGCTAGGATGGTGACACATGACCCATTTGTATGTCTATAAATACTCCCTCATTTGCATGAAGAGGAGAGGGCTCCATAATTTAAAAAATAGCCCAAGTTCTTGCAAATTTATTTCTTGAACATTACTTAGCCAAATTCCATGATCATTTGATCTTGTTTGATGATCTTAACTAGAGAAAACAACCACTAATCACCTTGATTAGAAAAAATCATCAACATATATCATTCTTTTATTTTTACACGTATATTTGGTTGGGAGATTTAGAATTGGAGAATGGGAATAAGAATCAAAATTAATGTTTGGTGAGAAAATTTCATTTTTTAAAGTGGGGAATGTTGGTCCTGGTACAAGACTGAGGAATACGTGTATGGGGGGGGTACACGTATACCAATTTTTCAACCTTAAAACTGACTGAGTCCCCTTTACTCAGAGTGGTAAAGAACTAGGAGCTGATAATATACCTACTGACTACACTTGGTGCGGGTCAGTTGGCTAACTATCAGTTCAAGTTCAGTGCGGAAATGTTTGAGCCCTGAAAGTTTAAAGTCTTGTTTAGTTTGCTTTCTGAAAAACTTGTTTTACTCAAATCTGAAAAGTGTTTAGTAGGGCAGTGTTCTTTTGAAGATCAACCTGATTGATTCAGACCTGATAAACTTGAATGCAATGAATGAACAAGTAATATAGCAAGTATGCACAATATCAAAGCAGTAAGAACACAAGGAGTTTAACGTGGTTCAGAGACTCAAGCTCCTACGTCCACGGCCTGACTTAACAGGAAATCCACTCAAGGGATTCTTGTTTTTAACGTGCCAAGGTGCACCAAGACCAGCTATCCTCACTGATCTATACAACTCCACTTACTAACACTCTAACTGACTTACTCCCAACAAGCCTAACTTAGGGTTTTGGTTTCAGTTTGGATTCCAACTGAGTTGAGATTATCCTTACAAGGCAAAGCTATGCTAAGGATTGGATAATCTCTCTAAGCTTAAGATAATTCTAATTAGCTCTTGGAATACAGAATAACTCTCAATTGCTGAGAAACACTTGGGAAATTTAGAAGGTTTCGAGTGCTTCTCTTAATGGTTGAATGCTTTTGAATGCTTGAGAGTTTGAGTAATTTCTGGCTTGGAAATTTCCCGTAACCTTGAATGGGATCAAGGTCTTCTGTATTTATAGGTGATTTGAAAAACTATCCGTTGGAGAGATAGCCTTCGAGTCATCTATGTAGAGTGGCTTCAAACAGACATATCTTCATGCAGCAGCCGTCCTTGCATGGATTTGGTATTTGCATTAAATGCATATTGAATGCTTGCCCGTTGAATATGCAGTCTGAATTCAGTCTTCATGTCAGGTTCCGTACGTGCGTGTCCTTCTCGGATTGGTCCACGTCATCAGGTTGGTGAGAATGTCAGAACTTATTCCTGAGCTTCAGGCTTGTCTTATTAAGTTCATTTTGTCTTGAGCCCACCAGTCTTGTCCTGACGCTGAAATTCCTTTTGCATTGCTTGGCTCTACTCCAAGTCTTCCCATTAACTCAGTGACATCCTGTTCCCTTCAGGACTGAGTTAGTAATGACCTCAGGGTCATACTCTTCATCACTGACACTTACTCAGCCAGCTTAGAGGACTACCATAAGTTTAGGATGGTGCTCTTCGTCTTCAGGCTCTGAGTCTTGATTGTCTCCAGTGAGTTCTCCTCTCACTGAGTACCTGTGAAGTGTAAAATGACTAAGTACTAATCCTAACCAAGACTAGCCTGATAAAGACAGATTAAGGCAATCATCTTTTCAGGGGCTTTGGGATCTTAATCAAAACTGACAATGTCCCAACAATTTCCCCATTTTTGATGATGCCAAAACACTGAAAAGATCCTCAAAACACTTAGAGGAAACAAGATAAACCTATCTATAAGATAAGACAGTGTTAGAGCAATTCTTGATAAAGTACAAAATTTTAAACAACAGCCAAAAAGACAATGAGTTTTTGTCTGTGGGCAAAAGTAATAGATTTCATTGATTGATGTGGAAATGATTACAATGAATCTAATCTATTACAAAGAAGCCTGTGAACACCTAGACTAATCTCATTTCAGGCTTGAGTCCATATCCTGCATAAACTCTTGCCTTCAGCTCGTCAAGTCTTCCAGGTTGATTCACGTACCCTTCAGCTTTGGCTATCTTCAATACTTCCATCATAATGGCCTTTGTATCATGCTTTTGAGTTCCAGGAACCAAGGGAGGAGCTCGAATGGTGAACTCAGGAGCCTTCACTTGAACTTGAGCTGACTCAGCCTCCTCCAAGATCTTCTGGAATAGCTCAGGATGATTGTCCATCATGTAGTCAGTGAAGTGGGCATTGATATCGTCAGTGTCGCCCCACTTCTTCACAACAAACCACAATCTAACAAATTCATCCCTTGCATCAGTCCAAAACTCCTTCAATGTCTCTGAGACGAACTCATCAACAAAAGCTTCCCTTGCTCCTGATTCTGGCCTTCTGACTTGAAGAATTGTTGATTTCCTAACTGTTGGCTTCTTCCTGTACTTCCTGGGCTCAGGCTTCGCCTTCTTCCTCCTTAGCAAGCTGATCACTGCATCATCCAGTTCTCGTTGTTGAAACTCAGTGATATCCGTCAGCTTCTCAACCTTCTTCTCCAAGATGCGCATCTTCTCCTTCTGAGCAATTTCAGCTCTGCGCATAGCCTTAGATTTTTCAGATTGATCTCCCCATGCTTCAGCACATAGCTCCGCAACCAACTCACCTGAATAAGTGATGGGATTCTTCCTTGAGCTCATGGGAGACGACCTCTGAACTGGCTCAGGTTGTTGCTTGGAAGGTTCATTAGCCTTTGCCTTTGTTGCCTCCTCTCTCAGCTTGGCAACAATTTCCCCTCCTTCCTTTTCCACCGCCGCTAACCTAGCTGACTTCCTCACCCTTAAAATGTTTCCTTCAGGATTGGCTTCAGGGTCAGCTAGAACGGTTTCACCTTGATTGACTGCCTCCTATGCCTCAGGGCGGGATCTTTTCTTCTTCTTTTCCCCCTTTTTGGCATCATCATTGGCCTGAGATGGGAGTGACTCAGCTCCACTGTTGATAACAAAAGAGGCTAAGGATTGAACTTCCAATACGCCCTCCTTCAGCATCTCAACTCCCGTGGCAATCTCAGTGCCTGCAAAAGAAATTGAACTGATAGCAGCATTGACTTTCTTCTCAAAGACCTCCATGGAGAGTTGGAGTCTTTGTTCAGCCTTGGTGATACTTTCCTCCACCTTCAAGGACTCACCGCTGACTCTGCTAGCCTCAGTTAGTATCTTTGCCGATTCCTCAGTGGCCTTTGCCAAAGTGTCTGCCACTGACTGAGAGGTGCGATCCATCCTCCCTGACTCCAGCTCCAGTTTGGACGCTGAGTCCTTCAAGGCCTGAGTGACAATAGCTCCAGTCTGAACTGCAAGCCTGTCCACTGCCTGATTCATCTTCTCGTCCCTGATCGCATCCCTCTCTTCAAGCTTCTTGAGAGTGTTCCTAAGCATCTTCTTGGTGCGCTTCCTCTAATTCCTTACTGACTTGGCCGTGTCAGTCATCGTTTTCTTTACCAAAATCAGCTCCCTGTTAGCATGGGTGTTGTAAGCTGACTTTGTCCACCTGATGTGCTTCGCCAGGGCCTTGGAGTCTTCTTCCTTCTCAGCTCGTAGCTTCATTACTTCCTCCTGAAGTTCAGCTAGATTTTCTGAGGTTTTCTCCTGCTTGACCTCCACTATGCTTGTGAATTCAGCACGTCCGACCCCGGTTATGATCACATCCTCATCATCAACGACCGCATCAGTGATTGGCTGCTTTCCCTTGTCAGCCCCTGCAGCATCAGTCCCTTATTCAAGGTGCACTGAAGGCAGTTGTGAAGTAGTCATAGCCGCCTCCTCAGGCTCAACTAAGCTATCTTGAACCTTAGGAGCAAGTCCCTCGGAACTGAGAGTCTCCTTGAATGCCTCAACATCTTCCTCTCTTGTCTCAGGGCAGGGAATCCCTTCATTGACAGATGTCTCATTGGCAGCTGAGATGTTCACAACATCCTCAGCCACTGGTCCACCGTTGGCACCAGTGTTCTTATCACCTTCCCCCTGAGCCTGAGGCTCAGAGTTCATCTCATCAACTTTCTGTGCAGTTTCCTCCACTGCCTTCTCCAGGTCTCCACCCTGAGCTCCTTCATCATCCTCATCACCATCCTTCTCGTCATCAGATAGGAGGCCAGCCTTGCTCTTGGACATCATTTCAGCCACTAGCTGCTTCAGGTTGTCAAAGTTCAAGAGTTGAAGCCAGGTAGTAAGTCCAAAGAACGAGCAAATCTTGGCCTCTTCCGCCTCCCAGTGCTCCCAGCCACGTGCATCCACCAGCATATGTTGCTCCTGCATGTTTGATTGTTTGAAGTCCAACCAAACCTTGAGCTCAATCACATACGCCAGCAGCTCAGTGTACTTGTATAGCCCAGGCCAGCACTTTCCTGCCCATTCTGTGGCGTTCCCCCTGAGCGTGTTCTCCAGAATCCCTCCTGCCATGTGCTCATCTAACTCCTCCTCCTCCTCCAATTCAAGGAACTCATCCTCCTCAGCTGAAATGGATTTGGGACAGTCTTTGGGATTGGGGTATGAGGGAAAATCTGAGGGGTTTGGAAGGTTCGGCTCGGCTGACTGGTCAGGCTTATTTATGTGTGAAGTTGAAGGCGCTGACTCAGTAGGATGGTTTGGCTATGAGGTTTGGGGGGGTTGGGGAGTTTGAGGTGTGGGGTCAGGGATGGAAGGTGTTTGGGTTTCAGAGTGTGGGGGTGTTTGAGTGGGTGCTGTCTCAGGCTGCAACGACTCAGCCGTCTCGACAGTCTTTCTCACTTCCTCCAAGTCAGAGGCTCCAGGAGAGCTTGACTTCTCCCTCTCACTCACCTCAGGTAGCTTCTTAGCTGGGGATTTTCTTATTCCCTTCCTAAGCCTCTTCAGGGGCCTCTCTCCCTGAGCACCCTCCTTTCTGACGTCATCGTCAGTTCCCTCAGCCTCAGACTCGGCCTTCTTGGGATCAGACCCATCCCAGATTTTGTGCTCTTCCCTGACAGCACTATCTTCACCCTCTTCTTCTTCTCAGCCGCGGTCACCTCCGGCTGCTCCACCTCCTCAGCTGCAACCTCCTCACCCTCCTTACTCCTCTCAAGGAGCTCATCTACCCGTTCAATGAGGCTGGTTGCCACTCTCTTGGCCTTACCAGCTGGCTTTTTACCCTGACCCTTTGCTTTCGCATTGGGATCAGTCAGCCCTAGCACTGAATAGGTATCACTCAGTGAGGAAAACATGACCTTCTTTGAGGAGAGACTGTCCTCAAAGTCGAAGGTATACCCATGGCAAGCATGAGCAATCAGGATGGACATCCTCGTGCCGAATGGCAAGATGACACTGACGGAAATGTGCTTCTTCTCCTCGTCCCGCGTAAGCTTGTCCAATCTTGCCTGATGGAGTTGATCGAGGAAGAACTGCTCCCAGTTCGCTTCCACTCCATCAGCAATTGCTCCCATGAGCCTCAGCTTGGGCAGACTCAACTGCTCGTGAGAGCCAGTTGCTCCCATCACTAACTTGGACACCAAGTCCACCAGCGCTCTGTACTCAGGCTTCAGAGTATTCTTGTTTTGACGAGCCTTGAACTCCGATGACCCTGACTTGGTCCATTTCGCAAGAAGCTCTCCCTCTGAGTTCTCCTTGTAGGTTCTTGGGTTAATGCCTGTGAAAGGCAACTTAAACACTTCCCTCACCGCCCTCCTGACGTCGAAAGTGACTTCCTCTGAGTTGTAGAGGGGTTCGCCGTCGCCGTCCTTCTCTCCCGTCGGCTTAAGCGCAGTCACCTTTGTAAAGATCTCCCCCTTCCTTAAGAACATATTTAAATAGGCTTCCACCACTGTTCTTGGGAGCAAGGAAATGGGGCGGGTGGTGAAGTATGTTTCCAACCCGGCATCGGAAATCCATTTAAATACGGGTTTGATTTCCTCAACCGTAAGACAGATACCTTCCATGGAGATGACTTGCTCCATGTGTACCAGTTTCTTTTCGACAACATCTACGATCTTGTCGGTTGTCCAGTTGGAATCGAGAAATGTATCATTGTTTTGAAAAGAAGAGATTTTTTTTTCGAAAGAATTATCTGTGTTTGAGCAAGAGAAAACTCAGTGTGCAGATTGTGCGTTGTGTTTGCGTAAAAACCTCAAATGGCATTCTTGATTGATAAGACTAAGTCAGTTACTCAAATGTGGGGTTGAGATTGATCCCTGAATTCGAAAGGTTTTGAAATGAGGGGCCAGGATTAATCTCAGCTTCAATTAAACCCCATGTCAGTCATATTCCGTATAAAACGGACACGTATATGAAAAAGTAACTGTAGCATTAAATGCTCCGTGCGCGTGGGTTTAAATATGAAAAGGCGCGCTTTTAATGAGAACATAATGCATTTAATAAAGATTTTCAGGACGAAGGACTCAGGGAGACGCTTGAAATTCACAAGAGTCAGGTTAGAACTCATACCTGTCAGGGAGACATTGTAGCACCCTGATACCTCGCTGAGTCGAGTCTGGCTGAGTTCCCCCTAGAACCCTACACTGACTGCTCTCCCGGATCTAAGAGTCCTAACTCCACTGACAGTTCCATAAACCTTGCTTCAGCCAGAGGCTTAGTCAAGATGTCAGCTCTTTGCCTGTCAGTGTGAATCTTCTCCATCCTAATATCTTTCTTCTCCACATGATCTCGAATGAAGTGGTGTCTAATGTCCACATGCTTGCACCTTGTGTGAAGCACTGGGTTCTGAGTAATTGCTATAGCACTATTGTTATCACAATAGATTGGAACCTGATTAGCAAACACTTGGTAGTCCCTCAACTGTTGCCTCAACCATAAAATCTGAGCGCAACAACTACCTGCAGCCATATACTCAGCCTCAGTCGTGGATGTCGCCACTGAATTCTGCTTCTTACTAAACCACGAGATCAACTTACTTCCCAAAAACTGACATGTCCCTGAGGTTGACTTCCTATCAATCCTACAACCTCCATAATCTGCATCAGAATAACCTGTCAGTTCGAAGTTGTCATTTGAAGGATACCATAGTCCCATATTGACTGTTCTTTTCAAATACTTAAGTATCCTCTTAGCAGCCTCCAAATGACTTCTCTTGGGATCAGACTGATACCTAGCACACACACCAACTGCAAACGTAATGTCAGGCCTACTTGCAGTCAGGTACAATAAAGAACCTATCAGCCCACGATACTCAGTCTGATTTACTGAAGTCCCTTCAGTGTCAGGATCCATCTTCCAATTTGTGTTCATTGGGATCCTGGATGGATTGCTGTTCTGAACACCAAACTTATGAATCAAGTCTCTTGTATACTTGGCCTGATTAATGAATATACCTTGATCAGTCTGCTTGACCTGCAATCCTAAGAAGAAGTTCATCTCTCCCATCATGGACATCTCAAATTTACCAGTCATCAACTTAGAGAATTTCTCACAGAGCTGATGATTTGGTGATCCAAATATTATGTCATCCACATAAATCTGGACCAAGAGAATGTCATCACCTTCAGTGATCCTGAACAATGTCCTATCCATAGTTCCCTTCTTGAACCCATGGTCTGTCAGGAATTGAGAGAGGGTATCATACCAAGCTCTTGGTGCTTGCTTAAGTCCATAGAGTGCTTTCTTCAAATGGTATACTCTATCTCCAACCTCAAACCCGGGAGGTTGTTCAACATATACCTCTTCATTGAGTACACCATTCAGGAAGGCACTCTTGACATCCATTTGATACACCTTGAACTTCTTGTATGTTGCATATGCAAGGAACAACCTGATAGCTTCCAACCTAGCCACTGGAGCAAAAGTCTCATCATAGTCTATTCCTTCAGACTGACAATACCCTTTTGCAACCAGTCTAGCCTTGTTCCTTACCACAACACCATTCTCATCCTTCTTGTTCTTAAAGACCCACTTGGTACCAATTACGCCTTGATGCCTAGGTCTATCTACCAGTTCCCAAACCTGATTCCTTGTGAACTGATTCAACTCCTCTTGCATGGCAATGATCCAGTTCGAGTCAGTGAGAGCTTCTTCAATGTTCTGAGGCTCTTGCTCAGAGAGAAAGCAACAGAACAATGCACTCTCACCATGGAACCGTCTGGTCCTGACTCCCTCAGTTGGATCACCAATGATTTGATCAATGGGATGATCTTCTAGCCATGTTCTCTTGCCAGGAGTTGTTCCTGAAGTACCTGCAATGTTAGTGTCTACAGGCTTATAAAATTCAGGAAATTGAACAGAAGGGGATGATCCTGAGTCTATGCTAAAGGGATTAATAAGTTCAATGTCAGGAACATTGATTCCCCCTTGATGAGGTGACTCAGGAACCGTCTCAGCTGCAACATCATCTTCATAGACGGTGCTTACCTCAGGTTGAGCCTGTTCCTCAGTCTGAGGCTCAACAATCCCTGATGTGCTGGTCTTAGGAGTGGCACCTGATTCATCATCCCGATCGTCATTATCATCCCATCTCGGAATTGGCACAGTCTTGATCTTGGGATCAAGTTGATTCTTCAAGCTCAGCCTTGTCACACTCCTTGTGACCTCCTCAGTGTCAGGATTCAACACCTTTGCCCTAGACTCATTAGCAGATTCATCAAAGACAACATGAGGTGATTCTTCCACAACAAGGGTCCTACAATTGTAAACCCTGAAGGCTTTACTAACTTCAGAATATCCTAAGAATATTCCTTCATCAGATTTGCTATCAAAGGCTTTCAACTGGGTCTTCCCATTGTTGAGGATGAAGCACTTACAACCAAATACATGAAAATAAGAAATACGAGGTTTCCTTTTGTTCCATGTCTCATATGGGGTCTGAGCATGTTGTTTGTTCAGCATGGATCTGTTCTGAGTGTAGCATGCAATGTTGATTGCCTCAGCCCAGAATTTCTTGGGCAATCCTGACTCAGCCAGCATGGTCCTTGCAGCCTCCTTCAGTGTCCTGTTCCTTCTTTCAGCGACACCATTCTGTTGTGGGGTTCTAGATGCAGAAGTCTCATGAGCTATACCAAGTTCATTACAGAAGTCAGAAATATATGAATTTATAAATTCAGTGCCCTTGTCAGATCTGATCTTAGTAATGGACTGATTCTTCTCATTGCTGAGTCTCCTGAGCAACTCTGGAAGCTTCACCTGTGTTTCCTTCTTATTTAACAAGAAAATAACCCAAGTATATCTAGAATAATCATCAATAACCACAAGGGTATACTTTCTACCATTCATACTCACAGGTGTTATGGGACCAAATAAATCCATGTGCAAGAGCTGAAGTATCCTGTCAGTGGAATAAGAGGCTTTCTCTTTGAATGACGCTCTGACCTGCTTCCCTTCCTGACAAGCTTTGCACACGTGATCTTTGCTAAAAACTTCATTAGGTAGACCATCAACAAGTGACTGTCTAGAAATTTTGTTAAGAATCTTGAAGTTCAGGTGGCTTAATCTTTTATGCCATAACCAACTGAGCTCTAAAGAGCTTTTAGCAACAAGACAAGTATTAGGAATAGTGCTGCTCCAATCAGCGAGATAAACATTACCTTTCCTTATACCTGATAGAAGCACCTGTGTTGATTTGTCCTTGACTGAACATGTATTCGATGAAAACTCAACACTGAACCCTTTGTCACAGAATTGACTTACTGACAGCAGGTTATGCTTCAGTCCTTCCACAAAGGACACATTTTCCACTCTGACTGTACCTATAATTAGAACACCAAAACCTTTAGTAACACCTTTTGAGTTATCACCAAAGGTTACCTGTGGACCATCTTTAGCTTGATACTCTTGGAGAAGACTCTTCATTCCAGTCATGTGCCTTGAGCAACCACTGTCTAGGCCTGAGTCTGAGCTCTCAGGGGCTTCCTTAGGTGGCTTCGCCTTTCCCTTGGGTTTTGGCTTAGCTACCTTAGGAGCAACCTTGACTGTGTCAACGGTTTCCTTGCCCTTATCAGTTTGACGGGCCTGGAGCACAACCTTAGGTGCACTCTGGCCTGTCTGAACAAATACCCTCTCAGTGTTGCTCCCTAAAGCAACATGAGACTGACCCTGTGAGGATTTCTCAGGAACATATCCAAGTCCCTTTTTCTTGTTCCCAAGTATCTGGTTGCTATTTATTTCCTCTCTAGCCACTGAGGATTTATTCATTGCTGCAACCTTTTTCTTGAGAGAGTCCTCACTCTTTTTCAGGATTTCATGTCTGGTAAAGAGGTCATCAAACTTACTCTTAAGTACTTTCAGTTCTTCCTTCCTGACCAGCTCTTTCTCAGCCAGTTCCTTCAGAATCTTCTCTCTTGGAAGACGCTCAACATTGATTAAATCAATCTCCTGAGTTAGTCTCACAATTTGAGCTGATTATTTAAGATCAGACTGAGTAAGTTGTTCATTCAGGTTTTGAACTTCAGTACTCAATTTCTTGTTCTCCTCTACCAAGAAGACATTAGTTTCCTGCAGTCTGGAGAAATCAACCATCAATTGATCAAGACAGATCTGAAGGTTCATTTCTCTAACTGACTCTGAGCTAAGCTCAGGATTTTGACCAGTGTAAGAAGCAAAAACAGAATTTGATGTTACCTCAGGCTCATCCCTAGCCATCAGACAGACATCATCGTACTCGTCATCTGAGAAGAGTTCAGGTGACCTTTCAGCAGGACCGTCAGAATCTGTTGCATCTTCAGCGACCATCGCTCTCCGATCAGCAGATCTTAGGTCCCTAGTGGCTCTCCTTTCCTCTCTCTCCCTTGCACTCAGCTCCGGGCAGTCGTACTGATAGTGACCAATCTTGTTACAGTTGTAACATGCTACCTGCTCACTTACTCTTTCTTTTCTTGGTTCAGGGTTCCTCCTTGAGTCAGGTTCCCTAGTTCTTGGTGAGCTTTCAGTCTTGGTTGGATATCTATCATCTCGAGTACGTCTCTGTTCGTCTCTTCTTTCAGGTTTTGGTTCAGAATATCTCCTTTCATCACCACGTTCTCTCCTCTAGTCAGTATTCCTTCGCTCCTCATATCTCCTTGAGCTTTGGTGGGTTCCTTCAGGTTTCCTGTCACGTGAGTCCTGATAAAACTTTTTATAACGACCAAACCTGGAATTGAGCTTGTCGAATCGTCTGGCCATCAGGCTGTACTCTTCAGCGAGTTCTTCTCTGCTCATCTCCATCAGTGACTTTGATGAAGAGTTTGATGAGGGCTCAACAGGTTCAGATCTGGCCTTGAACGCCACACTTTTCTCAGGAGTTTTCTCCTTCACTTCCTCTTCTGACTGTACTTTCTTCTTTCTTTTGTTAAGGTCGAATTCAAGCGCTTTGAGCTCTGAAAAAAGTAAAGCAGAAGTTATGTTACTCATATCCTGAGTGTTCTTAAGCATAATTACACTGTTGTCCCATCTCTCAGGAAGAGCATTCAGGATCTTTGAAGCAACATCTCTCCTTGGGACATCCTTGTCCAGCATCACCAACTCATTCATCAACTTGATGAATCTGGACTCCATTTGATCTATGCTCTCGTCAGGCAGCATCTCGAACGCCTCGAATTTCTGAATGACAATGTTTCTCTTGTTCTCCTTGATCTTTTCAGATCCCTCACACATCCTTGTCAGCTCATCCCAGACCTCCTTTGCCGTCTTTAGGTTCATCAGCCTAGCTGACTCCTCGAAGGGCACCGTGTGCAAGATGATGTTTCTGGCGACGTTGTCAAGTCCCACCATCTTGATTTCATCGTTGGTCATGTCTTTCCTTTCTTTAGGAACCTGCACGCCAATCGCAAGATCCTCATATCCCAGTCCTCTGACGTTAGGAATAGTGATCTTGATCGGTCCCTCCCTGAGTACACGCGGCATCTGGTCATGGATAGCATCTAGATGTGCTTCTAATATGAACTTCCAATAGACAAAGTTAGACACAGAGAATTCAGGTAACGAAGCTTCAAGTCTCCTCGAAGTCATGATGATGCAAGTTTTATGAAAAGCAAACTCAGATCTGTTCAGTGACCACCAACAGTTTCTCCTCTGAAACTATTAGTATTCAAAGTCAGCGGTCTTTCGAACCACTGCTCTGATACCACTTGTTGGTCCCGGTACAAGACTGAGGAATACGTGTATGGGGGGGGGGGGAATACACGTATACCAATTTTTCAACCTTAAAACTGACTGAGTCCCCTTTACTCAGAGTGGTAAAGAACTAGGAGCTGATAATATACCTACTGACTACACTTGGTGCGGGTCAGTTGGCTAACTATCAGTTCAAGTTCAGTGCGGAAATGTTTGAGCCCTGAAAGTTTAAAGTCTTGTTTAGTTTGCTTTCTGAAAAACTTGTTTTACTCAAATCTGAAAAGTGTTTAGTAGGGTAGTGTTCTTTTGAAGATCAGCCTGATTGATTCAGACCTGATAAACTTGAATGCAATGAATGAACAAGTAATATAGCAAGTATGCACAATATCAAAGCAGTAAGAACACAAGGAGTTTAACGTGGTTCAGAGACTCAAGCTCCTACGTCCACGGCCTGACTTAACAGGAAATCCACTCAAGGGATTCTTGTTTTTAACGTGCCAAGGTGCACCAAGACCAGCTATCCTCACTGATCTATACAACTCCACTTACTAACACTCTAACTGACTTACTCCCAACAAGCCTAACTTAGGGTTTTGGTTTCAGTTTGGATTCCAACTGAGTTGAGATTATCCTTACAAGGCAAAGCTATGCTAAGGATTGGATAATCTCTCTAAGCTTAAGATAATTCTAATTAGCTCTTGGAATACAGAATAACTCTCAATTGCTGAGAAACACTTGGGAAATTTAGAAGGTTTCGAGTGCTTCTCTTAATGGTTGAATGCTTTTGAATGCTTGAGAGTTTGAGTAATTTATGGCTTGGAAATTTCCCGTAACCTTGAATGGGATCAAGGTCTTCTGTATTTATAGGTGATTTGAAAAACTATCCGTTGGAGAGATAGCCTTCGAGTCATCTATGTAGAGTGGCTTCAAACGGACATATCTTCATGCAGCAGCCGTCCTTGCATGGATTTGGTATTTGCATTAAATGCATATTGAATGCTTGCCCGTTGAATATGCAGTCTGAATTCAGTCTTCATGTCAGGTTCCGTACGTGCGTGTCCTTCTCGGATTGGTCCACGTCATCAGGTTGGTGAGAATGTCAGAACTTATTCCTGAGCTTCAGGCTTGTCTTATTAAGTTCATTTTGTCTTGAGCCCACCAGTCTTGTCCTGACGCTGAAATTCCTTTTGCATTGCTTGGCTCTACTCCAAGTCTTCCCATTAACTCAGTGACATCCTGTTCCCTTCAGGACTGAGTTAGTAATGACCTCAGGGTCATACTCTTCATCACTGACACTTACTCAGCCAGCTTAGAGGACTGCCATAAGTTTAGGATGGTGCTCTTCGTCTTCAGGCTCTGAGTCTTGATTGTCTCCAGTGAGTTCTCCTCTCACTGAGTACCCGTGAAGTGTAAAATGACTAAGTACTAATCCTAACCAAGACTAGCCTGACAAAGACAGATTAAGGCAATCATCTTTTCAGGGGCTTTGGGATCTTAATCAAAACTGACAATGTCCCAACAGGGAATGTCTCATTCCTTCCAAAAAAATATAAAATATTTGATTTTAGCCTCTTAAATAAATTTAAAAACATAATTAATTTTCTTTTGTAATTAAAAATTGAAATTAATCTTTCTTTTATATGTAATACTTCTTTAAAAAAAACTTCATCAAATTCCTAAAAATATTGGGTAAACCAAACATTATCAGTAGTAATAATAGTCATTCCTTACTATATAACAAACAACACATATATTACAAGTTTATCATTACCATTCTTCACTGCTATCATTACCATTCCAATTCGTATTCCTTATCACGAACCAAAAACATTATTTTTAAAATGGAGGTAAAAGTGTATCATTGCCAATTTTTTTTTAATAAACTTGAAAATTTAGAATAAAATATGTATATATAAATATAAAAAAAAGAAAAAAAAATCCTCATAATATTGAGCCCTTAGGTTCGAACACAGGACTTCAATAGAGGCAGCAAAATTTGCATCCACTTAGCTATCCTCAATTATATTTCATAAAATGGTCTGAATATGTATATATATATTTTAATAATTTTTTTCAAAAGTTTAGTAGGGCCCAATGCACCACTTGGCCCTATTGTAGTCCGTCCCTGAATGGACTTGATTATACAAGTGAATAGGAGTTCGAAAGTGAGGAAATTATTATCATTAAAAAGAGTTGAAATCATGGGGCGAATCGAGCCAAAATGGTATAAATTATGGGTCCGGCTAAATACCCCTCCATTCATTGGAGATACACCTCATAAATAGAATTTTTTTTATAAAACCCCTAAATTACCCTTATCATTAAATTTAGAAGATTCACCCCCAAACTCTAACCTAGAATTGACCCGTGCAACCCTATAGCGGCGTCGCTCAACTCCAATTGGAGCCACCACAATCCTTGTTTCCTGGTTTCGTTGTGCCGCCAATCGCCATTGTGACCGAAATATTGAAGTTATAATGCTCAGAGATGGTTTCGAAACTGGTTTATCAAATTTTTGGAATTTTTTTTTTAAATTTGATACTTTATCTATTTTTTTTCCTAATTTTGATAGATTTCCAGCATTTTGTTTCCGAAATCAAAGTTTCGGGATTAAAGTTTTGAAGAACGGTTACATTTTCAGCAAAAATATTTCGGAAACATTGTTATTTTTCACAAACCCAGGTTCAAAACGATCATGTCTGCAAATCTCGATTTCGGAAGGAATCCAATGTGAAGTAAAAAGAAAATAAAGAAAAAAAAATTCTACGTACCTTTCTTGGATGTGGAGATGCATGGTTGGTGGGCAATGTGATGGTATTGAAGAGGAGAAGACAGTAAAAGAAGAACGGAGAAGATAATTCAGGATTTTTTTCTTTTCAAGAAGGGTATAATCGATATTTTATAACGTACATAGGTGTATCTTTAATTAATGGAGGGGTATTTAGCTGGACCCATAAATTATATAGAAATGATTTTACATCCACCCAAACCCTCCTCCACATCATCGCTCTTAAACATTTAACTTTTCAAATACATATTCACAACGGTTATTCATCCATACATACTATTTGTGGGTCCCATGACACCATCAATTCATTCTAATTTATTTATATTTTATCTAACTAATATAGTTATTAAAATTAAAAAATATATAAATATATTAAAAACTACATTAACAATATTCTCTTTTGTTCATGTTGTTTACCAAATAAATAAGACTGTGAATTAATGACTATTTATGAGAGCTTTGGTAAAAATATCAAATGATTGGATTCATCAATGCTAAATGAGTGATTGTGATGAGGTATAACAATAAAGATGATGAACTAAATGCAAGAACACCAAGAATTGCCAGGTGTTTTTAGTCCCTGGACTTAAATGAGAATTATATTGCTTTGATTGAATGTGTTGAACTCTCTTTTCTTGTTACAAATGTGGGACTATTTATAGTTTTCTCCATACAGGGGTATAAACGTCATTCCCGACCTCTTAGGGGACAAAGACATTAAATGCCTCCAGCCTCTGAGGACGCACGGGTACCCGTATGCCACAGTCTGCAGATGGCCGACCATTAGCGTGTCGACACGTGTCCGAGGAGGACGAATCTCTGAAATGTTTCCTTATTTGGGTGGAATATTCTCTCTGTCACTGAGTACGGAGGCGGCTCTTTTCCTCTTGGGGGAAGATTTCGCCAGATTCTGTCACGTGTTCTTCTCCCATTCGTAGATCGGAAATCTTTCGAGACCGGTGGTCGGCCTCTTGATAAATTAAGAGGTCAGCAAGTCCGCTCAGACCTTGACCGTGCTCTGGAGACCTCCGTTCGTTTTCTCTGGTTGAGATCGGGTCGGTCCGGGCCCGGCATATTTATCACATATCTTGGACGAGGTGGGCAAGCCTTGGTGTTTGATGCCGATTTCTACACTGAGGCCGGAGGGGTCGGAAATTGTCCAGCTGGGTCGATGTCGTTGCGGATGCGTTGCTTTTGCTGCTTCCGACTGAATTGAGGCCAATGTCGAATCTATCGATCTGTGGTGCGAAATGGCTACAACAGTTCAATAAATTGTGTTGATGGTCTTTTTATGATCAATATGATTAGTGGTTGTTTTAGCTAAGAAAGATCATCAAACAAGAATCAAGATCATGGAATTTGGCTAAGTAATGCTCAAGAAATAATTTTGCAAGAGTTTGGACTTGTATTGAATTGTTCTCCCCTTTTTCATGAAAATGAATGGGGTATTTATAGACATACAAAGAGGACATGTGTCACCATCTTGGTGGCTTAACCATTGGATATTTGCCAAGTGTTAGGACACTTGTACAACATCTACACTATTGCTCATTGGATGGATGCCAAGTGTTAAGACACTTGGACCATATCTAGGCTAGTGACTCTTGGAGTTCCCAATGTTGTACTTGGTCTTTGGCACTACTGAAATGCTCTCGACGGTGACCGGTTGCTCGTTTGCACGTCTTCGTTAGATGTCATGGTCCTTTGCATTCCGAGTTGTTCGCTCCTTGCCTGGGATTGTTTTACAATGTTGCTCGCTCCATTACGGACCTGTTCGCCTGAATTGATCTTGGTTTGAGCTGCTCGCACAGCTGTTCTTTGCAAGGCTGCTCGCCTCAATCCTGCTTGCCGCATTAGTTCTTTTCTACAAAACTGTTCGCTCCACGAAGCTGCTAGCTCCTTTACAAAGATGTTCGCCCTACGAAGCTGCTAGCTCCTTTCATTTATTATCCTGTTACCAAGTTAAATAATCTCTTCTGTTTGTTAATTACTTAATTATTCGCCACCCAACAATTGCCCCCTAGCTTGGTCTCGCGTTGGGCATGGATTGATCAATTGAGACCAAGCTATAATCTCTTTGAAAATTGGGCGAGCAAGAAGGAAAAAATGGCTATTCATTCGGGCGAACATTCGAGCGGTCGAGCGAACAAACGAGCATGGGAACATGCATGCGCGGCCAGCAGCGAACGACCTTTCGTGTCGCGACGGTTGGATTCCCGAGGCACGGAATGCGAGGCGTCGCGTCAGTCATGCGCGTCTCCCAATTTGCCTATAGGGGCCTAAAGTACTTTGCAAATATTGCATTTTCGCCCCCATTTTATTCTTATAAATAGGCGGTTCCTTCTTCATTTCTTTCTTTTCGGACTTCCGCCATTGATACCTTCTCGAGCTTTTCCCTCTTGCAATTCTTGCGTTCAGATTTCTTCGTGTTTGCTCTAGATTTTGGTTCTTCGAAGGTAATCCATCTTATATTTCTTTTTCTTTCTTTAATTTCGTAAAATTTTTTCTATTTTCCCGCATTTCTCGCAACTGTGATTGTAATTCCGGCCGTGGACCACCGTAGCGCCGCCGTCTTGTTGACGCCGTCGCCGCCATCGTAACTTCGTAACTTCTCCGGTGGCATCATTATCCGTATATTACCCCATACTTAGCCAAATTTCTTCATCACTTATTTCAAATGGAGTTTTCCCCCTCAAGCTCCTCTCAATCCGGACCCGGGCGAAACCCGGAGAAAAGACCCGTAGACCCATCTCCTCCGCGCAGATCTGTTCGCCAAGCGCTAGCGAACAATCCGCGCACATTATTTGTGGATGAAGGCGTGGACTCAGACGCGAGCTCCGTTGTTCGCTCGGTAGAGATGTTCGCCGCTGACCGCTCTGGCGATCAAGAAGAGATTCACTCTCTTGCTCGCGAACCTGAAACATCTTCTGACCTTGGAGAAGATTCTGCAGCAGTGGCCGCGGAGATAGAGGGTTCAATTGACCTTGAGGGCGATCAAGCTGACACTGCTGGCGAGCAGCGAGGTGGCGAGCAGGGAGGTCACACGCTCACTTGGGAGTTTTTAAGGGAAATCAATTTTCCCATCTCTCAAACTACACCAGAATCTCGGATCCCGGAAGGAGTTGTTCGTGACAACGAGTGGGCGGACTATTCTGCTCGCTACTCGAAGACTTTTGCCCCCACATCGAGGGTAATTATGAAGGCTCAGGATGGGGACTATGCAGCGAGCAAGGTTGCTAATGTATGTGTGGAGAGCGATCTGGCGAGCATCCGTGAAACGTACAAAATCCCCTACGATATTTTCATGTATGTGCCGAAGAAAGGAGAGACTGCTAATCGCCCCCCTCCTGGCTGTACGGCGATTAACTTGGATGTGTTAAACACGGGTTTTCCGCTCCCCGTCCATCCGCTCTTTGGCCGCTTCTTATCTGACATGAATCTGGCGATCACTCAAATCACCCCAAATGGTTGGAGTACTCTTCTAGCCTTCATGACTCTTTTTGGTCTTGAGGGCTATAAGAATAAGATAACCACCGCGGAGATCCTTTACGCCTTGACCATTTCCGAGGACGGTGCTGGCTGGTATTACGCTAAGGCGAAGACCGGATTGAAACTCGTCGAAGGTGTTCCTAATAAGATTAAGAGTTGGCATTGCCAATTCTTTTTTATTGGTGGAGATTGGCGAGCAACTGAGGGATTCGCTGGCGGGCAGGCGCGCATCATGTCGCCTGAAGGCTTTGGAAAAATCAAACGTAGGGTTAATTTTGTCTTGCTAATTCATAAGTAGGACTAATTTTAATCCTTTTTGTTGTTTTGCAGGTCCGAGAAATTTGAAGTGGGGGCATCCCGATATCAGCGACGAATACCTCTTCACGTTAGCCATCATTTCTCTTCGTGACGCTGCTAGTCGTGATTTGGAACATCTTTCAAAAGCTCATTGCCGCAAGCTTGCTGGCTTGATTACGAGTCCCCACCACCTTGAAGCTCAGGCTGCTATCCCCGAAGGTAACTTTCTTGCCCGCCTATTTTTCCTGCTCGCCACTTTTCTTGCTCGCCTAACCCTTGTCTTTTTCTTGACAGATCAACGAGTCACCGTTGCTATCCCGGCTGTGCCTGAATCGTATTATCTGCTCGCCAGACGAGTTAAACAAATGGCCGAAGCTTCAAGAAGAAAGATGGACCCTCCCCTTGCCATCATGCGCCTCCGGGCAGGAGAGAACCCTTCTGGTCGCCCAGCCGCCGGAGCTGGTCGCCCTAAACCTGCGGCCAAAACTACCTCCTCTCCGCGGGATGCAAGGAAGGAAAAGGAGAGGGAACGGGATAGGGATAAAAGGAAAGCGCCACGAGGCGACGATGCTCACGGCACTCGCGATGATGATCGTGCCTCGAAGTGATCAAAAGCTGCGGTGGAGGCGAGCAGCATTGTTCCCAGATCTCCTGCATCTAAGTCCACCTCCTTGGAAGTGGTGGACGAACAACAAGTGGTCGCTGGCCTGGTGGCGACCAAGAGAGGCGACAATCCCAAAGATACTTCTTATTTGGGTTGGGACCCCATCAAAATTAAGGAGTAAGTTAACTGTCTTGGGCTTTTTTTGTTGTTCGCCGCTTGGCGCAATGTTGCTCGCTTACTGACATGTTTTTGTTTTAGGTATAACCCCGCGCACTATCCTGGTCGCGGGACTACTCTTCACCATTTCTCCGTGGTGAAGAATGCTCCTTCTTCGTTTTCTGACATTCCTGATGTCCCTGTTCGCCGAGCAGCCGAGACAGTTCCCAGGGCCTGGACGAAGTCGGCGAACACCCTTGTTGCTAGCCAATTTGCTAGTGACAATGTTCGTTTGATGGCGTACAATGCTAGCCATCAATTGATCCAGTCCCAGATGCTGCTCGACCAAGTCACGGAGCTCGAGCGGACAAACCGTGATTTGGGTCTTCGTGTGGAGAGGATGGATGAAGAAAGAATCTCTGCCATCAAAGAGTGCAAGGCCGAGCATGCTAAGGAGCTGGCCTTGATGGAGAGTAAGATGGAGGCCTCCTTGGCCGGCGAGAAGAGTGCCTTGGACAAGGCTCAAAAGATGATGCTGGAGGTAAAAACTTCAGATCTGAGAGTCGAAAGGGCTGAAAAGGAGCGAACAGACTTAGCTGCTCGCCTGCTAGCTGCCGAGGAGCACATCAAGAGATTGGAGGAGGAGCGTAAGAACATGATCGACTATGAAGTCCATGAGCAGGAGGTGTTGGATAAGACCAACTTCGGGTATATCTGTGCATTTGCTGAATGTTTGAGGTCTGTTCACTTCGCCCATAATCACAACCAAGATATTCGTGGCGCGGTGAAAGCGGACTTCATTGAATATGTCAAGAATTACCCCCTGCTCCTGGCTCTACCTTGTTCGTCTCTGATCTGGCCGATCTTGGCTTCCCCTTTGATGTCTTCGGCGAGGAGGTCGACATTGCTGCCCCCACTTATGGCTGCCAGCCTGACCCTGCTCCAGCGACGACCAGCACGGTGGCCACTGATGAGGTCTTTGAAGGGTTGGCGTCTCTTCCTTTAACGCCAATAGATGGGGCTGGCACAAGTGCCTCAGGCGAGCAGCCGAGTGTTCAGGCGACCAGAACTGCAGATGCTCCTCCTCCACCTCCCTCTTGAAGACTTAGTTTTTTTTATTTACAATAGGATGTACACTCTTTCTGTATTTCTTATTCCTATTGTAAACATCTTTTGACTTAAAGAAATGAAAATTTTTGCTCATCTACAAATTTGTGCCTCTTTGTTTGTCTTACTTAATTGCTCGCCTCTTTCTTTTGCTTATGACTTAGTTTCTAAGTGTTCCTTTTTTCTTAAGGTAAACACTTAGTCAAATTTTAAGTTGGTCACTTTGTTCTTATAGAACTTGACCTTTAGTTGTTTGGGCCATTTTGGTCGCTTGTGGACTTGGCCTTGCATTAATGTGGGCTATTGGTCCGTTATGGACTTAGCCTTGTTTTTGCTTTTAATAAGCTCTATGGTTCGTCTTATAACAGACTTGCACTTTTCAAAAATTTTTTTTTTTTTGGCGAGCAACTAAGTAATTTGGACTTAAGGCTCAAAATCCAAAAGAAAGCAAGACAAAAGATAAATACGATTCTGCTCGCCTAGTAACTGCACAACTGCTCGCTTTTATATATAAACTTGCGCAAAAATCAAATAATTACAAGGATCTATTTATAAAACTTCTAAGACTTACAGGACTTCATTGATAGTACTTCTTGAGCAAAGTGGTATTCCAGGAGTATTGGGACGACTTGCCTTCCATGTCTTCAAGGTCGTATGTGCCATTGTGCCACTTATTCGTCACCTTGTATGGGCCCTCCCAAGTCGGGCCGAATACTCCTGGTGGTATTAAAACTTTTCGAAGTACTAAGTCCCCAACTTCGAATTCCCTTGCTTTTACTTGAGAATTGTAGTACTTCGCCGCTCTTTTCTTATAAATCGCATTTTTCAATTCTGCTGTTATTCTTTTTTCTTCAAGCAAGTCCAACTCTGCTGCCATTGCGGAGTTGTTTGCTTCTTCGTCGAACGCAGCTATTCGTTTTGTTGGAACTTTTAACTCAACCGGTATTACTGCTTCCGTCCCGAATGCCATTGTGAATGGTGTTTCGCCTGTGCTTGTTCTGTGAGATACTCGGTATGCCCATAACACCTCTGGTAGCTCTTCAGACCACTTGCCCTGTTTATCGGCTAAGCGAATTTTCAAAATATGTTTTATTATTTTGTTCACTGCTTCTACTTGGCCGTTTGACTGGGGATGGTATGGTGTTGAAAAATGTTTCTTCATTCCCCACTTTTCACAAAAATCTCTTATCTTTTTTCCTTCAAACTGTTTTCCGTTATCCGTCACGATCGCTTGAGGCACCCCAAAGCGGCAAACAATGTTTCTCCATATAAAGTTAATCATTTTCTCCTGTGTAATTCGCACAAGCGCTTCTGCCTTAGCCCACTTCGTGTAATAGTCTACTGCCACCACTGCGAATCGAACATTCCCTTTTCTTGGTGGAAAGGGCCCGATGAGGTCAATTCCCCATTTCGCAAACGGCCACGGACTATTGACAGAGATTAGTTCGTGTGGGGGCTTGTGGATGTTTGGGGCGAACAACTGACACCTATGACAAGTTCGGGCAACTTTGATTGCGTCCTGGAGGAGGGTCGGCCAATAATATCCTTGTCTTACGGTCTTGTATGCTAATGCTCGTCCTCCAGCGTGATTTCCGCATATACCTTCATGAATTTCCTTTAGTACTGCTTGTCCTTGCCCCCTAGCCAAGCATTTCAGAAGTGGGAGCGAAATTCCTCTCTTGTACAACTGTCCGTCCATCATGGTGTATCTTGCTGCTCTTTTAACCAACTTGTTAGCTTCAGACGGATTGTCTGGCTTTTTGTCGTTTTGTAAATACTCAATGATTGGTATCCTCCAGTCGTCCTCTTCGAAATCTTCGCTGACTTGATACATCTTGTAGTCTTTGGTTGATGGTTTGGACATTCTTGTTAGCGTTACTTCCGACAATTCTGCTGGTCCGGCGCTGGTTGCTAGCCTGGCTAATGCATCTGCTTGAGCATTATTGTCTCTTGGTATCTGTTCAATGTATATTTGTTCGAACAAAGAGGCCAAGTGAGCAACAATTTTTTGATACAAAGCCATGTCTTCATCTCTTGCTTCATATTCTCCTCGGACCTGGTTGACGATCAATTGCGAATCTCCAAAGATTTGCAACCTTCGTACTCCAACTGCTAATGCTAGGCGTAACCCAACGATCACAGCTTCGTACTCTGCTTCGTTGTTCGTCGCCATGAACTCGAATCGAACAGCTGAAGTAAAAACTTGCCTATCCGGGCTTATCAAGACTATACCTGCTCCCGATGCTGTATTAGTTGACGAACCATCAACATACATGTGCCAGGGATGGTTATGTCCTCTCGTTGGATCTTGGGGGTAAGTCAGTTCGACTATAAAGTCTGCTAAGGCTTGCCCCTTGATCGCTGTTCGAGGAGCATATGAAATCCCAAACTGACTGATTTCCAGTGACCATTTTAGGAGGCGACCAGCCGCATCGGGTCTGTGCAGTATTTGCTTGAGCGGAAACGTTGTCAACACTTCTACCTGGTGGTCGAAAAAATATGGACAAAGTTTTCTGACGCTCTTCACTAGTGCATATGCTAGCTTCTCTGTTGGTGAGTATCTGAGTTCTGCTTCGTGTAAAGCTTGACTCACATAGTAGATGGGCAGGTGGAACTTTCCTTCTGCTCGAACGAGCACTGAGCTGATTGCTACTTCTGAAGCTGCCAGGTACAAGTATAACTTCTCCCCTGGGATCGGCTTGGTAAGAATTTTCGTGTCACTGAGGTACTCTTTCAGCTGCTCGAACGCTTGTTGACAGGCGTCTGTCCATTGAAACTTTCCCTTCTTGATTGCCTCGAAGAACGGCCTGCACTTGTCTCCGGATCTTGAGACGAACCTGCTCAAAGCTGCTAAACATCCGGTTAACCGTTGGACGTCTTTAACTGATCTGGGTGGTTGCATTTCCATGATTGCTTTCACTTTTATGGGATTTGCTTCAATCCCTCTTTGACTGACTAGATGTCCCAAGAACTTCCCAGAATGGACCCCAAAACTGCTTTTCTTAGGGTTCAGTTTCATGTTGTATGTTCGAAGTATCTCAAACGTTTGAGCTAGATGCTGCAAGTGATCTTCCTTTTTGGAGCTCTTGACAACAATATCGTCTACGTACACTTCCATCGTCTTCCCGATGTGATCATCGAACATCTTATTGACTAATCTTTGATATGTAGCTCCAGCGTTGATTAACCCAAATGACATTCTCTTCCAGCACAACAAGTTTTTGTTGGTGTAGAACGCCGTATGCTCTTGATCATCGGGATGCATCGCTATTTGATGATATCCTGCGAATGCATCCATGAACGTGAGAAGTTCATGTCCAGCGGTGCTATCAACTAGTTGATCGATGTGAGGCAATGGGAAATTATCTTTTGGGCAGGCGGCGTTGAGATCTGTGAAGTCGATGCAGAGTCTCCATGCTCCAGTCGCTTTTCTGACCAATACTGGATTCGCCACCCATTGCGGGCATAACGCTTGTTTGATTAAGTCGTTATCCAGCAGCTTTTTAACCTCCACATCGAGTGCCTCGTATTTGTCGGGCCCAAATTTTCTCCTCTTCTGATGGATTGACTTCTTCCTCGAGTCGATGTTGAGTCTGTGGCAGGCATGTTCGGGGCTGATGCCCACCATGTCTGCATGCGACCATGCGAACACATCGAGGTTTGCTTTAAGAAACTCAATCATGTTGGTCCTGTACGGCTCTGGTAGCTCGGACCCTATGAAGAGTTCTAAGCCCTCTTGGTTCGGGTCGACTCTCACAGTTTCCAACTCTTCAACCGGGGTAGCCCTTCGTTTCTGGCCTTTCCATTTGGGGTCAATAGTGGGCCCTTCTGCCTTTAGCTCATCTTCGGTCTCCATCGGTTCTGCCCCCAGTCGTGGCTCGATGTCCTCTGCATCAACGTTCATTGCCGTTGTTTGTTCTTCCTCGTTGCTGGTTGTAGCAGCTTCTCTATTTCTTGTTTGGACAAACTGTTCATCTTTGCATTCCTGCTCGTCTTCGTCCAACTGTGCGCCTACGCACAACTGCTCGTCAATGCGTGGCTGTTCGTCTGCGCACAGTTGCTCGTCGCTGCGTGGCTGTTCGTCTGCGCACAGCTGCTCGTCGACTTCCATTATTTCAGTATCGACGGAAGTCATGGCCTCGCTATCGTCCCCGTCCTTGTCTGAGCACCTGTTCGTCATGTTGACTTGGTGATCCTGCAACTGTATCTGCAAAAGACACGCACGAGCCTTCTTGTTAGGATATAGATTAGATGTTTTGAAGATGTTAAAACAAGAACTTGTAATAGGACTAGCTGAACCTGTTAGTCAGCTACAGATTAGTCTTGGTCTAGAATAGGTCTTTGGTTAAGGGGGAAGAAATCTGTGCAGACCAGATGAGGTACCAGAGAAGGTGACCAGATGAGGTGACCAGATGAGAGGTGACCAGATGAGATGTCCAGAGCAGAGGAGTCACCAGAGCAGAAGTGTCGCCAGAGCAGATGAGGTCCAGAGGAGTCTGACCAGATGAGCTTGGACCAGAGGAGTCTGCCAGAGGAGTCTAACCAGATGAGCTTGGACCAGAAGACCCCACCAGAGGAGTCACCAGAAGACCCCACCAGAGGACTTCACCAGAGGACTCCCCAGAAGACCTCTCCCAGATGAGGACCAGAAGACCCCAGACCAGACCAGACGAGAGACGGATTAGTTCACCCTTCCAGTAGCATCTTAGTAATCTGGAGACAAGAAGACTTTGGAAATTCATGATGGAGATGAAGGCAATCTGGAGAGAGTCAACTGATGGAGGATCTGATTGATTGATTGCTTGATTGAAAGTCAACTAATCAATCATATAATCAATCTTTGATTGATTATATCCCTCCAATTATGGTTGTTTGAATTTCTAGCTTCCAACGGCTAGTTAATCCTACAACTATAAATAGGAGTGCTTGGATTAGTTCAAGATAGAAGAGTCGCGCGAGAGCACACAACAAGAACACACGAACTCTTCCAATCACTCACCTTATTTATACATGTTTATATACACTCTATTAGGAGTTTAGTTGGATTATAACTCAACCTGTTCATCTTGTTAGACAAGGTTGTTGTAAGTTGTAAGAAGGAGCTGGTACTTCGGAAATTCCAGTAAGTAAGTGAGTACGTAAGTTGGAGAGTGAGAAAGACCCCTTTGAAGAAAGGGAGAGTGGACGTAGGACAAGTTGGTCCGAACCACTATAAATCCTTGTGTTTTTTATTTTCTGCACTTTAAGATTTCTGCATATTTCATTCTAGCACTATTTATTATAAACGGGTTTTTCTTAAAAATTAAGTATAAAACGTTTCCGCTGGATAAACATTTTGGGACCAACAAGTGGTATCAGAGCAGTGTGTCCTACAGACCACTGTTTTGAAATTATTTTGGTGGTCACCAGGGTAGATCCATTTTTTTAAAACCCAAATATTTCTTGTGCTAACAAATTTTGCAGAAATGGGCTCAAAGAGATGCAGTAGAAGAGACACCAGGAGGTACTCCAAAAGAAGCTTAGCAGATGAGGAAGATGAGGTATCCACTTCTGGTTCATCATCCAATTTTGGACCAGACGAAGAGGTTTGTCTTATGACAGACGAGGTATGCAATTGAACTCCCTCTTCTTCTTCTTATTCTTCATTTTCTGAACAATCAGAGGAGTCTGATATGCAGAAGATGCTATTAGATCTCCAAACTTCTATACAACTTTGTCAAAAGTTGGAAGAAGAGAACACAAAGTTGAAAGCAGAAAATCAGAAGCTTTCACAATGTTTTAGCAACCCAACTGATCTACCAGCTGAACAAGTTCAAACTTTGGTAGAAGAGTCCACTGACTTGAAAACCAGATGTGATGAACAAACTAAGCTAATAGAAAAGTTGCTTGCTGAAAACATTGAGAAAGATAATGAATATACTCTGCTGGAAGCTAAGTTCGATGAACTCTTCCATCAAAACAAAATTGTAAAAGATAGTGAGGATAAACTCAAGATGAGACTGGAGCAGCTGACTACAGCAAACAATGCTGTGTCACACATAGCTGCCTCATCTCAAAGAGAGAATGATAAAACAGGCCTTGGTTATACCAAACCTGAATCCTCACATGTTCAGAAAGAAGAACAGACTAGTAATTTTATTGATAAGGGTAAAAGGCCAGCTGACCAGGCAACTCAGCCTAATGGGCAGATGAGTCCTAAAACTCAAAAACCCAAAAGGCAGAGGAGGAATTTTAAGAAGGGCTATACCCAGAATAAAAGACCTCAGCCAGGCCAGCAGAGTAGAAGAAAGTCTGGATCTTCTCAAAAGAGGCAGAACCAGATGACTCCTACTCACCTGCAGAGGACTTTCAAGTCACCTGCCAGACCACCTGGAACCTTTGATGGTTCTAGTAAAACTTATCCTTATCAAAAGAATTTCAAGTCTGTTGCTCTAAGACAAGTTATTCCTTCTACTGGACAAGCTCATAAGAGAAGAAGAGCCTCTAGAAGAAATAACCATGTCGAAGCTTCTTATGTTCAGTGTGTTTTTGTTGATATGTATGGAAGAAAGATAAGATCACCTGATTCAAAAAGGGATGATCTATTCTTGTGGCTTCCTAAATGTTGTGCTAACCCCCCTGGACCCAGCAGGGTACCAAAAAGTTGATTGCCTGCAGATACACAAGAAGACCATCTGATGTTTTGCCCCAATATCAGCTGAGCATACTTTGAGGGGGAAGATCAGTTGACCCAGCCTGCTAGAATCTCTATTTGTTATTTCAATATTTTCTTGTCTTGTTTTATTTAAGTTCTTCCAGTTTTAACATCATCAAAAAGGGGGAAATTGTTAGGATATAGATTAGATGTTTTGAAGATGTTAAAACAAGAACTTGTAATAGGACTAGCTGAACCTGTTAGTCAGCTACAGATTAGTCTTGGTCTAGAATAGGTCTTTGGTTAAGGGGGAAGAAATCTGTGCAGACCAGATGAGGTACCAGAGAAGGTGACCAGATGAGGTGACCAGATGAGAGGTGACCAGATGAGATGTCCAGAGCAGAGGAGTCACCAGAGCAGAAGTGTCGCCAGAGCAGATGAGGTCCAGAGGAGTCTGACCAGATGAGCTTGGACCAGAGGAGTCTGCCAGAGGAGTCTAACCAGATGAGCTTGGACCAGAAGACCCCACCAGAGGAGTCACCAGAAGACCCCACCAGAGGACTTCACCAGAGGACTCCCCAGAAGACCTCTCCCAGATGAGGACCAGAAGACCCCAGACCAGACCAGACGAGAGACGGATTAGTTCACCCTTCCAGTAGCATCTTAGTAATCTGGAGACAAGAAGACTTTGGAAATTCATGATGGAGATGAAGGCAATCTGGAGAGAGTCAACTGATGGAGGATCTGATTGCTTGATTGAAAGTCAACTAATCAATCATATAATCAATCTTTGATTGATTATATCCCTCCAATTATGGTTGTTTGAATTTCTAGCTTCCAACGGCTAGTTAATCCTACAACTATAAATAGGAGTGCTTGGATTAGTTCAAGATAGAAGAGTCGCGCGAGAGCACACAACAAGAACACACGAACTCTTCCAATCACTCACCTTATTTATACATGTTTATATACACTCTATTAGGAGTTTAGTTGGATTATAACTCAACCTGTTCATCTTGTTAGACAAGGTTGTTGTAAGTTGTAAGAAGGAGCTGGTACTTCGGAAATTCCAGTAAGTAAGTGAGTACGTAAGTTGGAGAGTGAGAAAGACCCCTTTGAAGAAAGGGAGAGTGGACGTAGGACAAGTTGGTCCGAACCACTATAAATCCTTGTGTTTTTTATTTTCTGCACTTTAAGATTTCTGCATATTTCATTCTAGCACTATTTATTATAAACGGGTTTTTCTTAAAAATTAAGTATAAAACGTTTCCGCTGGATAAACATTTTGGGACCAACACTTCTTCTAGTCTCATTTGACTGTACCTGCACCCTTCTTTGTTGGGAATTTTAAACAATAATAGTACGTTGAAACAGCTGCTTTAAATTCATGCAAGAAAGGACGGCCGAGGAACCCGTTATAGGTGGACTGTTGGTCTACAACCAGGAAGTCTACCATTCTATTCATTTTCCTTTCCGGGTCCTCGATTGATACAAGCTCAACTGCCAACGTAACTATTCCTAGCGGGGTGGTTACAGCATTTCCGAATCCTACAATCTTGTGATCACAGTCCTTGATGTACTCAGCGCAATCTCCTAGCTGGTCCACCGTGCTCTTGAACAGGATGTTCGTATAGGAACCAGTATCGACAAGTAGACGGTGCACTTTTGTCCCCATAATATTGGCGCAAATGACCAATGAGTCATTGTGAGGAGTGAGTACCCCGTCTAAGTCTTTTTCTGAGAAAGTTAGGTCCCCTGTTCGTCTGGTTGATGGATTCACGCCCACTTCCATCACTTGATCCACTGCTCTCAGTTCTACTTTCCTCTTTCTTTTTGACATAGGTGGTCTCCCATCAGAACAACCACCTACTGGTCCAGTGGGTTCTAGCATTAAGATCTCCGGGATATGCCTTGCTGGGGCTGCTGGGACCTTCCTTCCTTTCTTACCAGTTTTACTTGGTTGTTCATCACTGTCTCCATCATCCGAATTGGACGGTTCTGGTGCCCTTGGTCTTTTACCTGGTTCCCTTTTTATGAACTCGGACAACTTTCCTTCCTCATAGAACCTCCACAACTGCTTCAACAGATCTCGGCACTCGCTTGTGAAGTGGCTAATGTTCTGATGATATGCACAGTATTTGTTCGGGTTCAACTTTCCTCTCTCTTGCCTTATCCTCCGTGGCTCTGACAACATTTCCCTGTCTTTAACCTTGTCATACACAGCGTCTACGGACATGGTAAGGACTTGATTCAACTTTTCCTTCAACTCAGCTCCCTCATTGAACGACTTCATGTTCTTCGGAGCCTTGTAATCACTTCCTCCCGACTTCTTGACAAACTTTTTTGGATCAGCTTTGTCTCCCATCTCCCTGTGCAGGGCCTCCTGCATTGACACGTGGATTCCTGCTTTGTGTCTGAATTCCGCGTATGTTTTCGGGCAAGTCAAATGCATTTCCTTCCACAGGTCCGTCCCTTTCTTTAAACCAGCCATCACTGCCACTATTTTCGTGTCCTCACTCACCATTTCGCCCTCCAGTAAGACTTTATCAAATCTTTCCAGAAATTGCTTGTCAGACTCCTCGTCTCCCTGCCTAATATCTGCCAGACGGTGTCTGTGGGTCAAGTAGGACCCGACAGTTGAAAAGTGAGACAAAAACTCTTTGCTTAGTTGGGCAAAAGAGTTGATGGAGCCAGGAGCCAGTGCTGAAAACCATCTGTGCGGGCCATCTCCAAGGGTGAGTGGAAAATTTCGGCATTGTTTGGCGTCGGTTGCCCCCATTGAGATTATGAAATCCGAATATTTCGTCACATGAATTCGAGGGTCCGACGTTCCCTCATACAAATTGATGGCTGGAAACTGAATCTTCTTCTGGATCGGTGCATTGAGGACAGATGGAGATAACGGTGACGAAGGGAGAATAGTCGATCCGACACCTCTCTGAGATTCCAACTGTCTCTGTAATTCCTCGATCGCCTTTCTCATTTCCTGCAATTCATTTGGGGGAGTCCTCCCGATGGAAGGCTGTTCATCGCGATTGGGGTCAGTGACCTCTTCACGATGCAGTCCCTTGCCAATGGGACATTTCTCCTGAGTCGTCTTCCTAGCAACATTGCTAGCTCCATTTGGCCCTAGTCGGCCAAAAGCTGACCTCCTGATTCGGTCATGCACCGATGGGCGAGCAGGATGGCGTGATCGCTCCTCGTTCCTTCGGGATGGCTCCCTCCTATTTTCATTCCTTGTTCCTAGTCTTTCCAAAGCACTTGTTCGAGAAGTACTTTTGCTTGACTCATCTGCTCGACTTGGTGATGATTCCCCTCGACTTCCCAGACGCTCGCTCAATGGAGCTTTTCCTTTATTTCTACGGACCTCCTCGCTGTCGGCCTCGTCCCGACGCGCATCTTCTTTCCTTTTACTTCGCTGTTCGCCCGTTCGTTCCTGCTCGCCTGCTCGATTGGTCGTCACAGGTGCTCTTGACGGTCCTGCTGCTTGTCGATTTTGTAATGATTGAAGGACAGCGATTGTTTTTGCTAGCTCCTCCGGGTTCTGAGCAAGTGCTTCTACTTCTGGTGGGATTGTATCAATGGTGACCTGAATGTTTCTTTGCGAAGTTGCTCTCACCGTTCGTGCATGTCCCTCGGTGGACGAAACCCTAGTCCTCGGTTTACGACTCGGAGATATACTCGAATGTCGTTCGTCTTGTGATCTAACCATCTTGGTTGCCAAAATGTATGAGATAAACAAAGGAGTGAAGTAATCTTGTTCTTGCAAACACTTTTCCCAAGGGTTACTAGCCTTGTGTGTGAATATGAAGATTCAAAAACCCTAGTTCATGCACACATGCATTAAAACCCTAGTATTATATATCTTTGTCCTAAAAATGTGCGTTCTTGTTTTCCGGCAGCTGTTTCCCGGATTCCGGCGAGATTTTGCAGATTCCGGTGGGAGTCTTCAACCTTTCTTCGAATTTTTCATAAACGGAGGTTCGTACCCTCCTTCTAGCGCCAATTGTTGATGGTCTTTTTATGATCAATATGATTAGTGGTTGTTTTAGCTAAGAAAGATCATCAAACAAGAATCAAGATCATGGAATTTGGCTAAGTAATGCTCAAGAAATAATTTTGCAAGAGTTTGGACTTGTATTGAATTGTTCTCCCCTTTTTCATGAAAATGAATGGGGTATTTATAGACATACAAAGAGGACATGTGTCACCATCTTGGTGGCTTAACCATTGGATATTTGCCAAGTGTTAGGACACTTGTACAACATCTACACTATTGCTCATTGGATGGATGCCAAGTGTTAAGACACTTGGACCATATCTAGGCTAGTGACTCTTGGAGTTCCCAATGTTGTACTTGGTCTTTGGCACTACTGAAATGCTCTCGACGGTGACCGGTTGCTCGTTTGCACGTCTTCGTTAGATGTCATGGTCCTTTGCATTCCGAGCTGTTCGCTCCTTGCCTGGGATTGTTTTACAATGTTACTCGCTCCATTACGGACCTGTTCGCCTGAATTGATCTTGGTTTGAGCTGCTCGCACAGCTGTTCTTTGCAAGGCTGCTCGCCTCAATCCTGCTTGCCGCATTAGTTCTTTTCTACAAAACTGTTCGCTCCACGAAGCTGCTAGCTCCTTTACAAAGATGTTCGCCCTACGAAGCTGCTAGCTCCTTTCATTTATTATCCTGTTACCAAGTTTAATAATCTCTTCTGTTTGTTAATTACTTAATTATTCGCCACCCAACAAATTGTTAAATTACAAACACCACTTATCCAATTATTGGACAGTGCAATTATTGATGTTCCAGTTCTAACACTAAAAGATTATTCAATGTGAAAAGACAATCATACTACAGCCACCTAGTAATATGACAATTTTCTTTACGAGATCATGTTATGATTAGGGAAAATTGGTTTTTTTGTCCTTTAAGTTTGGTCAATTTTGTTTTTCGTCCTCTAACTTTTGACTTTATTTTTTAGTCCGATAACTTTCAAAAAATTAACATTTTCGTCCTAAAACATAAGTTATCGGACTAAAATGTTAATGTTAGGACTAAAAAGTTATCGGTTTTAGGACGAAAATGTTAATTTTTTAAAAGTTATAGGACTAAAAAATAAAGTCAAAAGTTAGAGGACGAAAAACAAAATTGACCAAACTTAAAGGACAAAAAAGTGTATTTTCCCTTATGATTATGAATGACATTTCCTGAGATATCATATGATAGAATTCCAAATCTAATTAATTGACCAATCAAATTACAAATTTAGATTTACTTTCAATATTAAATTATACTCCATTTTCTATTATGTGTTGTTTTAGGTTAGAAATCTGTTTAATTTCTTTTTAATGTTTTAGATATCGTTTATTTTCCCCTATTTCAATCTAAAATTTTCTCACAATTTTTACATTTTTTTTGTGAGAGAATGTATTACTAATTAATGATAAATTTGTTACTCCCTCCGTCCCAATTTAGATTACCCATTTAAAAAAGGGCACAAATTTTAAGAAATAAATTGTTTATTAATACTTTTGAGTATAAAATAGTTTTTTTTAGAAATTGTTTATTAATACTTTTGAGTATAAAGTAGCTTTTTGGGGGTTGAGTTTGAAAAAATGATATTACTTTTTACTATTTTAGGAAATGGGTAAAAAAAAAACCTTCATTTTTTGACTTTTGGATAAACAAAATTGGAACGGAGAGTACTATTATTCTTAATTTCACCAATAAATTTTGAAACATCGTAATCCCAACAATTCATCCCATCAGGAATGCAATTTCTTTCAACAAGAAAATTATTAAAATAAAAAATGAAAAACATTAAGAATCACAATTCAGTATTTAACAAACTAAAAACCACCACATCTAGAAGTTTTCCTTTGAGATAAAGATACTTCCTCATCATTCCCTCTTTTGTAAACCCAGCTTTCTCCAACACCCTCTGCGATGCCCTGTTGTCCACATTAGCCAAAGCCTGCAACCTTTTTAGTTCAGGAAATTCGTCGAACACCTTAGGGGCAGCCATTTTCACAGCTCTCGTAACAATCCCTTGCCCCCAATACTCCACCGCAATTGCATATCCCATGTCTGCCCGACACCTCTCGTCGCCAGATCCCGGAAAAACAGAGACGAAACCGATCGAACGATCGTCGATGCAGATCGATCGCCGCCATGGGTGGGGTCTGCAAAATTGTTTGATGAAATTCAACGCTTCCTCTTTGGAAGTCAACGTAATCATTCTTCCTGCGTTTTTTACTCGATCATCACCGGCCCATCGGAGGAGATCGTCGGCGTCGGATAGCTTGAAAGGGCGCAAGGTAATGCGAGATGGATCCATGGATGTGTTGTCGTGAATTGTGATGTGCGACTTTTGGCTTGTGGGTTTTAACGTTGAGAAAGGAAAAGTCATTTTATATGGTTTAGGTCAAAAGCTAGAGCTTTTTATTTTTATTTTTTTTACATGCGAAGCATGATTTTGTTAAATATTTATATAATCAATGCAAACGAACGCCGCTCTCTCAGTTTTCTTCCATTTGATCTGTTAGGTTCCTTTTCCAAACCGTCAAAGCTTCGAAAATTATACAAAAGCGTTCGTGCTGTTTCACAATATAGATATATACTAATACTAGTACATTAACATCTTATAACTCTTAATACGACTTCGGTAAGCATGCACATTGTCCTCAACAGAAATAGATTCTCGACGTTTAAATTTTGAAGAAAAGTAAAGACAGTGCGTGGGTCTCATTATTTTATCATGTTAATCTCTTTCTAAAATTTTAAAAGAAATTTACATAAAAAAAAAGAAGGTATCTATGTTAATTTCTTTCTAAAATTTTAAAAGAAGCTTACATAAAAAAAATGGTGAGTATCCGTATCCATCACCGACTCGCCAAGCACAAAGTTAATCAACACCCCAGCAGCAATTACTAATGAGCAAATTCCACCGGACAAAGGATGTCATAAAAATTGCAAATCAATCAAGAAAATTGAAAAACTAAGTAACAAAGTAGTCTATTATACAAACCAACAATATTGAAAAAAAAGCTGGAAACTCTATTTGTCCAATCATATAAAACGAAGCAGAAAATTAGTCATCTTCAGAAAGCTTCCATTCTATTAGGAAGCGGAGTCTTAATAACCTGCAGAATCTGCACCACTTCCGCCATGGAAGGCCTACTCGACGGTATCTGAGAAGTACACACCAACGCCAGTTTTACGACCGGCAAAACCTCCTCTTCCGGATACCTCCCCATGCCCGGATCCACACAATCCAACACATTTCCGTCTTCCAACAATGCCCTCACGTGATCACTCAAAATTACCACATTGTCCTCCCCGTACTCCACTGGTCTCCGCCCCGTGACCACCTCAAGAATCAGCACCCCAAACCCGTACACATCGCACTTCTCGTTCACTCTCAGGCTCTGGCACGCCAGCTCAGGCGCCACGTATCCTGGCGCGCTCTGGAAGCGGTTGCTAACGACGTGTTTGTCCAGAGTTGTGATTAGCCTGGCCAGCCCAAAATCTGATATCTTCGGGTTCACATTTTCGTCTAGAAGGACGTTGCTCGGTTTTATGTTGTAGTGGATGATCGGGGGCTGGAACGAGTGGTGCAAATGGGCCAGCCCCTTGGCCGTCCCCATCACGATTTTGAGCCTCGTAGGCCACGAAAGCGGCCTACGAGCATCGTGTAGTCTCGTTTGCAAGCTGCCTTCAACTGCATAGTCAGAAACCAGAAGCTGCAACTCTGGAGTCCAATAGTACCCCCTTAAAGGGATCAAATTGGGATGCCTTGCTTTCCCAAGAATACGAACTTCGCGGTCGAATTCCTCCAAATACTGGAGAGTATTCGTCGTCTCGAGCTTCTTGATCGCCACCATCGCCCCGCCTCCCACTGTGGCCTTATACACAGTGCCAAACACTCCTTGTCCAATCAAAGCAGTTTTACTCAGCATCGAGTCGAGATTAGGCGTAAGCCAGTCATGGGACGATCTGGAGTCGAAGAGTATGAGCTTCCCCGCAGCTATGTTGGAAGATCGGTTAGAGCTCGAGCACATCGAAATGCTCTCCAATGCATTGTCGACGAATGAGATCCTACGCCTCGCGGAGGCATTGAGCAGAGTTATCACCGCCACTCCTGCGGCTATCACGGCGGCAGCGGATATAGCAACAATGGCTGACACACTAAGGAAGGTATGGTGCTTAAAATTTGTGGGGTTTTCCGGACGTGCCCTTTCGCCTCCGATTTGGTTGCCGTAGGCGAAGGGATCAAGAACCAGAGGCTTGGGGACGTTCAGCTTGCAGGGGCCCTTGAGTAAGGGGGAGCAAATACCGAGATTTCCATAGATTGCTGAAGCATCCAGCGTCTGGAAAATGCCCTCTGAGGGTAGTCTACCAACTAGCCTATTGTGCGAGACATTAGCTATGAGAAGATTTGGTAGTCTCCCAAGTTCTTGAGGTATCTCACCACTCAACTGATTGATCTCAAGTTTCAAAATCTTGAGTTTGCTCAACAATGACATTGATTCTGGGATTGAACCACTCAGACTGTTGTGTGATAAGCTCCTGTATTAAGAAATCATGACCAATATCAAGAAGTATTTACTATTTAATCACACAAACTCCACTATGAAATGGAACTGATACCATTACACTCGTTCAGTAATAGAAATTAATATCATAACCATTTTTACAATTACAATATTATTTTATAAGTGAAATGACATTAATGGTATTATTGAGACGGTAAAAACTTACAGTAAGTAGAGCGATGAACAGTTGCCAATTTCATCAGGAATCGGCCCTGTTAACGAGTTTCCATCAAGCTGAAGAATGGCCAAGCTCCCTGAATCACAAACATCGCCGGGAATGGAGCCGATTAGGCCGCTGTTTCGAAGATCCAACACCGTTAGATTCTGAAAGTAACCAAGCTCAGGCGGCATTCTCGATTCCAATTGATTCCACGACAAATTCAAGTATCTCAGCTTGCTAAAAAGCCCCATTTCCGCAGGAATATCCCCCTTGAGATTGTTGTCAGAAAGATCCATCATTTCAAGACTCTCAAAAAGCTTACTCGATCCCGAAGGAATGAACCCCGTTAGCCCATTTCTTGAAACATCAATTTCTTCAAGATTCATGTCGAACAAACCTTCCGGTATGCTACCGTTGAAATTATTCCCCCTCAATCGAATCTTGGATAAGCTCGACGAAGCACCCAGAGAGTCCGGAATCAATCCGCTAATCTTATTATTCGATAAACTTAAAACCTTCAATAATTTCAAGTCCCCCATGGTAGTAGGAAGGGACCCAGTGAAGCCATTGTTGGAGAAATCCAGGAATTCCAGAGCTCCGAGTCGATTAATCCATGGAGGGAAATCTCCCTCCATAAAGTTGTTGGATAAACTCAAGAATCTTACTTCACTCAGCCTTTGCAAAGAATCAGGCACTTTTCCAGTAAAGTAATTATAGCTAAAGTCGATTACAATCAAGTGTGGGCACAGGCCAATATCGCCCGGCAAAGAATCAGAAAACTGATTCCCATTTAAATTCAGTTCTTTCAAGTTGTGTACGCCGGACATACCCAACGGAACCGCCCCGGAAAAAGCGTTGTTCGAAAGATCCAGCGTTCTAAGCCTAGTCATCGACCAGATTCCCCCGGAGAAATCAGGCCCACCGGAAAACCGATTGTTGGAAAAATCGAGGTGATTCAATGTTGTGCATTGGGAAATGGAGCTCGGAATCGGGCCCTCCAATCGATTTCCGGATAAAGAAAGATGTCTTAACGATAAACAGGTTTGAAACATGTTATCCGGCAAAGGGCCGGATAGGGAATTGTGGGACAAATCAAGAAATTGGAGGGAAGAAATGGCGGAGAGAGAAGTTGGGATTTGGCCGGAAAGCGCGTTTTTGCTGAGATTAAGCTTTTCAAGATTAGGAATCAGGGATAGGTCTGGGTTTATGGGGCCGGTGAGATTGTTGTTAGAGAGAGAAAGTACCTTCAAAGACTGCAACTTTTCGAGGCCTCTCCCGATTTTGCCCGAAAGTTGCAACCCATCGAGCGCGATTTCAGAAACACGATTGTTCGAGCATTTGAGGAAGTTCCATGCACAGGGGGACTCATCGTCTTCGTTCCAGGAAAGGAGGGATTGGAGGGGGTCTTTAAGGCCGGATTTGAAGACGATGAGGCCCAAAACGTCGTCGTTTAAAGGGAGTGTTTGTTCAGCTAAAGAAACTGTGAGTAATGCGATTGAGAGTATCAGTTTTACTACGCAAGATTTCATTTTTATGGCAATCTGCAAACAGAAACAGAGAGAGACTTGGTTACATGTCCATTGCCGTGAAAGAGAGGAGAGATAGAGTTTGTTATGGGGTATAAGGGAATTTTCAGATCTTGGTTGGTTGGGATAGGGGTGTAATGGCTGAAAATGAGATGAGTTTGCTCACGGGAGACTACATATTCGAGAGAGAGTGAGAGAAACGGTTGAGAGTGTGTGGGGCCCGGGAAATGGACATATCCTTGGCTTATTTTAATATTTTTGGTTGAAAATTATAGGGGGGAATTGAAGTGTTTAATGAAGTCATGGAAAACAGAATGTTTTAACCATATTTGTGAAAATTAATTAATTTGTATAAGAGAGGGTTGGTCCAAATGTGGTTTCCGACAGAATCAAATGTAGCAGTAGGTGCATTTCCTAGTTTATGATTACAATATTTAGTTGACGAGTGCTGCATTTCCATCCGTAGGTTATGATTACTATGTTTAGTTATATTCAGTTGGCGCGTCCGGATGCATTCCCAATATTATTGACACACGACACTTCAAAAATTACTTCCTCCTCCACCCATAACCTCTTCGTAAAATTAATATAAAATAATATATATAATAAGTATAGTACACATAATGTGATTGAATAAATATAATAAAATGAATTGTGAGAATAAAGAAAAGTAAAATAGATATGTGAGAATAAAGAAAAGCAAAATAGATAAGTGAGTTTCAAAAAAATAGTTCAAAAAGCTTATTGAAGGATATCTGAACAGGAAATAGGAAAGACTTATTGAATGATAGAGGGCGTGCTACAAATACTCCCTCCGTCCCTATATTTTCTTCACACTTACCCTAAGTGGACTTCCCAACATTTTCTTCACACCCCAAAAGAGGAAACAACCCTCTCTTACAAAAGTCAATAAAACATAAAATTACCAATATTTTATTCAACTCCACACTTACATACTCTCATTTTCTTAAAAAAATGTGTCCATCCCAAGTGTGGAAAACTTTTTGGGACGGAGGTAGTAACATTTTTTTTAAGTGTTAAAACATCATTCCTAAGTTATATATGTCCCATCACTGTGAGAAGATCCACACAAATCTACTCAATATTATTATACGTACTAGATGAGACCCCGCGTATTACGCGGAATTTTCTATTAAATTTAACACTATAATAATATTATATATATATATATATATAAATTAATTTTCCCATCAAATAATAATATAATTATATAATAAATATCAAAATAATATATATATATATATATATTATATTGTATAATTATATTGTTTAATTTAAATAATGGTAGTTAGAAATTTAGAATCATAAATACACGACTTTTTCTAATATAGTGATAATAAAACAATCAAATAAAAAAAATACGAATAAGTTAATCAAATATTAAATTTTTAAATAATTAGAATTGTTAAAATAAATTATCAACTCATCAATATAATAATTATATTTAATTCTCTAGAGTTTTTGAAGCTAAATAGTTTAAAGCGCATAAAAGCGCCTTTAAACGCTACTTTTAAGGTCCCCATGCGTAAATCATTACAGGGTCTTACGTATGCAGTCATCGAGTACTCAAAGCCGTTGACAGAGAAGAATTTTGATCTCAGTCTACCGCAAATAAATGATAAAGTCGATTAGTCGGTTTTCGGCTAGCTTACGTGCTATCCGTAGGTCTTCGACTCTCCCATGATCTGATACCGCCTCTTCTTCGTAATCAAGTCAGGGCAGGGGAATATTCACAAATTGACAATCCTTTAAGTATGATTTTTTTTTTTCTTTTTAAATATAGTGAGATACATTAGTTGATAGATTTATAGACTTAACTTAAGTAGTTGTCTAAAATATGTAAAGATTTACAAATTGGTTTAGTGTCAATCTAACATTGAAGTTTTAAGAGAGATCCAAGGTTTGATCCTATGTTAGTACATTTTTAATTGGACTTACATTAAGATGCCATATGTATGCCACATACGTAATACAATCCAATAAGATAATAACATGTCATTTAGAAAAATTTAAAACTCCGTGAGAAGAGGACACATCATCCAAATTAATATAAAATCGACACATCATCTTCTCAAACTTTCTATTAGTATAATAGGGGATCTTATGACAAAATCTCATATGCACCAAGTGCACGGTGCATTCACTCAACAATTGACCCTAATTACACTGAAAATTTTGTTTCAATTACACTGAAAAATGTGTTTGGTTTACACCTGAAAATCAGTTTTTAGTGTAAATTTTTCAGTGTAATTGAAACAAACTTTTCAATATAAATATGACCAACTGTTGAGAGAGTGCACCATACACCAAGTGCACAAGAGAATTACTCGTATCTTATTTACTAGTTCAATTTTGTCATCACTTTATTTATATATTCATGTTCCACCTCCTGAATTTTTAGCACATGTTTCCTTTACTTTTATGAATTGTTGGTTATTTTTTAGCAATGCACATGTCAATTATCTAAACAGTGAACTACAAAATATATATGAAAAGTTATACATTCTATTTAAAATAAAATGAATTATTAAAATTATTATACAAACTCCATTTGGAACAATTACACCTTTATTTTGGAAATTTTCACTCTTTATGAGCAAATAATTATTTTAAGTAAGTTGTTTTGTCCATTTGCATGTGAACTAGTGTTGTTTCTTCCACTTACTATAAGCGAAAAATTATGTATGCTTATTCGCATTTGGTACAATACAATACTGTGCACTAAAATTACACAAATAGAAAATTAGAAACCCACCGTTCTATATAGAATGATAGGTTTTTATTGTGCAAATTTAGTGCACAACAAAATGTTGTATATCACTAGATTCAAATTACTATTTCAAAATGTAACTTCAATTGTCCTAGATACTAATTAAACTTTCCTGTAAATTAGTTACATTTTTTCTTAAATTACTCCTAAAAGTTATTAAAAATACAAAGACAAATTTTCATTAATCCAAAATAAATTCATTTTGAATTTAAGAGAGTATTTATTCCAAACTCTGATATATGCCAAGGTACAATATTGATTTCATTTATTTCAATGGGGCCTCCCCATCACTGCATACACACACATAAATAAAAGTAATGTTCATCTGTGAGTATTCCATTTCCATAGAGAGGCATATTAGCATTTCAACTTTTAGTGTGTCGCTTATTATGTCATCTCATGTTTTGTCCTCTCACTTTCTATATTTCACCATTACAAAAAGACCTGTCTCTTGTCATTTGTTGTCAAGAGTTTATTTTAGAGCTCAACTCTCACTCAACTAACACTAGCTCACTTGTCATATGTCATTAACAACTAACTTTTAGTACTTAGCTCTCACTAACACACACTCACTCGAAACTTGAAATTTAACTTACATAATTGTATTATTACTAATATTAATTTTCACACATGTCATCATTTATTGCAATTTTTTTTAATATACTCCTCCACGTAGATAGTCATGATTTTTTTTTTCTAATTTTGATTTATCCCGATTCAATTGATTTTTTAAAACTAAAAATGTACAAATTATTTGAAATACTCTTATTTGTTTTATCATCATTATTTTTTATTCAATAAATAAAAATATATACAAAATTTATAGGCAAAATCCTTAATTACAAACACTAATAATTTTTTTTTTATAATTATCATGTTTATAATTCTAAACATAATCATTTTTATGAAACGGAGGAAATATAGCACTTAAGGAAAACAACTACGAATATTTACTAGAAAGTATACATGACAGAAATTAAATTTATCAATTACCTTATCAAAAATTAAATAAATATCCAACTAAACCAACATAATTTGATAACAGCAAGAAAATTGATCTTTAATGATATAATAGTTTTTCTACTTAAATATATTTAATGACATGAAAACAATTTTTAATAACAAGAACCATATATCTCAAATATTCACATAATAACTTATGGGTTGTTCTCTTGTAATCACACAATGTGTTACATATTTTTGGTCTTTTTATGGTTTTCTGAGCACTTTTAGAGGATGCTTGGTATATAAGAAGGAATGGAAATAGATATGGGTGTGATATGTTGACGATTGTTTCTAATCACAAGGATTAGTGACTGTTTTTAATTGCTAATTAGATCATCAGACAATAACGTGTGATCGATCACTACTGTAAATAGTGAATACAGTTATTCGGGTTAAGAAAAGATTAATACGTGTATTGATTACTTATTTGGTTCGTATGTGTATAAATCGAGGTGTTTTGGTATGCGTAGACGAAGTTTAGTTGTATTTGTGAATTTGTGCTTATTTTATTAATTGAAAATCAAGGTATTTATACAAGTTTCCCAAATAGGAGGTGTCTAAACCTTTGCTCTCCCATGTGTGCATGTTTGACATATGGAGAGTTGACTTATTTGACCTTATCTAAGCTAATTTCTATTTTCTAAGTTGGATTAGCTCGTTTTAATGAGCTGCTCGCCTCTTGAGTCTTGTCCTTGAAGAGTCATTAGTTTGATTTTGTTGGTCAACTTAGGGCCCGCTTGGTTAGAGGTATTGATTATAGGGTAATAGGAATGATTCCTTTAGTAGTGTTTGGTATTATCAATACATTGTAATGAGAGATAATTTACCTATCAAGTGACCTCCTCATTCATTAACCTCAACTTGAATGACTCCTCAATCACTTTAATTCCCATTACCCTATAATCATCACCCCCAACCAAGCGGATCCTTACTTCTTGACTTGGTGCTTTAATGCTTTGGCTAGAGTTGCTCGCCAAGGTCTCATTTGTGTTCGTATGGTATTTGCTTTGAAGTAGCTCGACTAGGTAAAGTAGCCCGCCTAGCTGGAATAGCTCGCCTGACTATTCCAGCTCGGTCTGGTTTAGTTTACTTAATCTTGTCTTGATGTACGATAATTCCTCAAAAAATAGGAATAAAAAATACTGTAGCACTATATTTTTTTATCCAAACACTTTTTTTCATTCTGTTTCTTTTCTCTCACACCATCCAACTAAGCACCTATCACTACAAAAAAAGCGGGGTTTAACGACGGAAAATTAGCGACGGCCAATTATCCGTCGCAAATTTCGTGTATTTGCGACGGATTTGGGCAGGCCGTCGTAAAAAATGTCGGTTTGCGACGGATTTGAAATTCCGTCGCAACAGTTAGTGTTTTGCGACGGAAATGTCCGTCGCAAATCCTAGGGCCCACCACCTTCGTTGTACTCCTGCTACATTTGCGACGGATATGTCGTCGCAAAGTCAAAATTGAAATTTGCGACGACATTTTCCGTCGCAAAACGACCCGTTTAAAAGTAGCCACCCGGAAAACGACCCATTTGTCTGGTTTGCGACGGAACGGCTGTCGCAAATTTTAAATTCATATTTGCGACGGCCACTTTTCCGTCGCAAAATTGAGTAATTGAAGCTCGTCAGAGGGGTTGGTGACCAATAATTGACCTGGGTCGTCGCAAAGCGTATTTGCGACGGAATTGCCGTCGCAAAATATTGAATTTGCGACGGAAAATCAGTCCGTCGCAAACTTGTGCAGATTTATAACAGTCCCCTTCCTTTTCCTTCCCTTTCACTTTCACTCTTCTTTCCCTTTCACTTTCACTCACGAAAAAAATAAGAAATGATGCGGTTTTCATATGTTCTTCACGTATAATTGGTGTATTTGTCATTGTCTTCAACCTCACCGTACGTATTTGTCATTGCCTTCAACTTCACCGTACGTTTTCACATTTTTAACAGTTTAAATGTCATATTTTTATTGTTTCAATTTTTTAGTACACTATTAGGTAATGAGCATGATATATGTTTATTTGATGGGTTTTAGTATGATTGATGATATATGTTTATTTGATGGGTACGTTAATTTTAGTTTGTGTGATATTTATACCTATTTTTAGTCGAAACTCTGCTCAATTTTTATGTACAATATTATATAAATTGTGTGATATTTGTTTATTTGATTGGTTTACTATGATTGATATATATGGTTGTGTTGGATTGATTTTTGTGAAGGAAAACTTTGTATATCCTTATTTTTAGGCAAACTCTGCCCAATTTTTTACAACTCACGTGATATTTACTTTTAATCTGTAACAGATGCAATTTCCAGATCGTGGTTGGATGTACTCAATACCTAGAATGATAGGAGAAGGTATTAACTCTGCCTTTTGCAATAAAATTGATGAGTTTATTGAGTTTGCACTACAACATCCATGCAGTATGGATTGCATGGGTAATATTAGGTGTCCGTGTAAAGACAGAAGATGCAGAAATATGAGATTCTTGAGTGTTGATGAGGTTAGAACTCATCTTGTGATTTCCGGTTTTGTTCCCCGTTATTACAACTGGACCAGTCACGGTGAACAACGGTGGAATGTTGACATCGAAACCGTAGAATACTGGTATACTGGGTGGAGCGGTGGTGGAAGTTCTGATGTTGGTGGTTCAAGTTATGTTCTGTATACTCAATTTGAACCACAAATAGAGGATGAACCTGATAGATATCGGATAGTGATTGCAGAATCTGTTTTGGGTGGTCAACCACAATTTAATGAAACACCTATGGAGGAGGAACCAAATCATCGGTCAAATAAGTTTTTTGATATGCTTAAAACCGTTGATCAAAAGTTGTTTCCTGGTTGTGAGACTGAGACACAATTGTCATTCAATGCTCAAATGTTGAACATCAAAACTGAAGGCAATGTCAGTCAAAAAATGTTCAATCAATTTGCTAAATTGTTCAAACGAGCTCTACCTGAAGACAACACGGCGTCTGATAATTTCTATCAGAGCAAGAGGCTCTTGAGGGATATGGGTCTACCCTTTGAGAAGTTTGATTGTTGTACAAACGGTTGCATGTTGTTTTGGGATGATGATGAGGATGAGGATCATTGCAAGATTTGTGGTCACCCACGGTACAAACCATCTGGTCATACAAAAAGTAAGAAAAAAGTGCAGTTGAAGGCTTATAAGGCAATGTATTACCTTCCCATCACTCCTCGTCTAGAGAGGTTGTATCAGTCTAGTGCCACGGCTAAAGACATGACATGACATGCTGAGGAGTGTTCTGGTGAGAATTCTGGAGAGATGCAGCATCCTGCAGACTCGGAGGCATGGAAACATCTTGATAGGGAGTTTCCAGATTTTACAAGGGAGACGAGAAATGTGAGGTTAGGCTTGTGCACGGATGGTTTTGCTCCATTTGGAATGCACGGAAAAAAGTATTCATTATAGCCTGTGCTGTTGACCCCGTACAATCTACCTCTTTGGTTGTGCATGAAGCCTCAACATATATTTCATAGTATCTTGGTGCCTGGACCACACAACCCCAAGCATAAATTGGATGTATATCTCCAGCCATTGATTAAAGAGTTGAAATCTTTGTGGTCTTCGGGGGTGGAGGCCAACGACGTTCATATGAAGCAGAACTTCACGATGCGAGCTGCACTTTTGTGGACCATTAGTGACTTTCCAGCATTTTCTATGTTGTCTGGGTGGTCAACAGCAGGAAAACTAGCATGCCCGTATTGCATGGACGATTCTGATGCATTCTATCTTCCATTGAGTAGAAAAGTGTCATGGTTTGACAACCATCGCAAGTTTCTTCCTCCTGATCATCCCTTTCGGAGGAACAAAACAGACTTTCTAAAGGGTAAAAATGCAGTAGGCCGCCCAAAACCACGGATTCGATCAGGTATGTGTCTGGGTACTTAATCACTACTTATGTCTATGTGTCTCATATAAATAAGTTAAGCATATATAAATTAATTATTTCAGGTGATTCGTTGTTGTATGAGGTTACAGTCACTGATTTGATGAAGACAACTGAGGCGGGTGCAATGGAGCACAATAAACGCATCCAGTGTGGTTGGAAGAAGAGAAGTATCTTTTGGGACTTACCTTATTGGAGCAAGTTGTTGATTCGACATAATTTGGATGTGATGCATATAGAGAAGAATATTTTCGACAACTTGTTTCATACGGTCCTGAGTACTGAAGGGAAGACCAAAGACACTTCAAAATCCAGAGATGAGTTGAGGCTCTTCTGTTCTCGTGCTTCCCTACACAAGGATGAGCAGACAAGAACATATCCCCAGGCCTCTTACACAATTAGTAAAGCAGAAAGGAAGAATTTTTGTAAGTGGGTGAAAGAGTTGAGCTTCCCTGACAATTATGTGTCGAATTTGGGAGACAGAGTTGACACAGAAACCGGAAAGGTGTCTGGAATGAAGAGTCATGATTGTCACGTGTTCATGCAACGACTCTTACCTATTGTATTTCGGTACTCACTTCCCAAGAATGTATGGAGTGTCATCACAGAATTAAGTCTCTTTTTTAGACACTTAACGGCATCAACGATTACAGTTGAGGACATGAGGCGTTTGGATGAGGAGACCCCTGTTATTCTACGCAAACTTGAGCGGATTTTTCCACCCAGCTTCTTCGACTCGATGGAGCACTTACCCATACACTTAGCGTATGAAGCCTCAATTGATGGTCCCGTACAGTATCGATGGATGTACCCTTTTGAGAGGTAATTCTATACCATTTTTTAGATCGACTTTTAAGATCAATACTGAATAAATTTTCTAACACTTCTTGTTTTAGGTATTTGCACAATTTAAAGCTCAATATTAGAAATGCGGCCCACATCGAAGCATCAATTGTTAATGCATACCTTACTGAAGAGGTTGGAGCATTTTGTTCTTACTACTTCGGCGATCAAGTTCAAACCAGTGCCTCGCAACTACGATGGTCGTGGAGTAGACCATCCCCTTCGTGATGTTGAAGGTATGTTATCTGTATTTTTGCATCCGGGTCGACCAATGGGTAAGGGCACCAAACGACCGTTCAGGGGCAGTATTGAAGAGGAAACAATACATTCATATATTTTGATGAATTGTCCTGAAGTCCAACCGTATATAGAGTAAGTAATTTAATTTTATAGTTGAGTTTTTTACAATATGTATACTATTGATATTTGAAAAGTAATTAATTTCTTTTTTCTGATATATAAGGATGTTATGTGAGTATAAGCGTCAAGTAGAACCAGACATCACAGATGCAACAATTTTTCAATCCATCCGCAATGATTTTATGTTTTGGTTCCAACGTTACGTGAGTATCACATAATTATATGATTTTTACCCTATAACAAACATGTTATTATTTTTATACATGATAATTTAATATTTACAGGGACAAAGTGGCCTACTTAATAACAACCCACATCTTGAAGCTCTGAGCAAAAGACCACTACGTAGTGTGGTATCATACCACGGATATTACGCAAATGGATACAAATTTCATACTGAAGCGTATGCTTCAACGAAATCGACTACAAACAGTGGTGTTTGCGTTACCGGTGCAAACTACAACGAAGAACCCATCGATTACTATGGAGTGCTGCAAGAAGTAGTTGAAATAGAATATCCGGGTTAGCCGAAGAGGACGATAGTGTTGTTCTTGTGTGAATGGTATGATCCAGGGAACCAAGGAACAAGAGTCGACAAAAACTACAAAATTGTTGATATCAACACCGGAAAGAAGTTTCCGGCGGCATACGATCCCTATATTTTTGCAACGCAAGCATCTCAGGTATATTATTGCAAATACCCCGGATCAAGTAGGCCCAACTTGAGGACAGTTTGCAAAGTAAAGGCAAGATCATTGGTTGAAGTTTCTAATCCGTCAAACAAAGACGGTGTAGAACTAACAGATCCATTTCAAACAGAGATACAAGAGGCTCAAACAGAGGCTGATCAAGCAGGTGTGAATATTTTTGTCGACTTAGTTGCTGCAAATCCAGAAATGGTAATGATTGAAAGTGATCATGAGGGTGATGGACAAGAGCGCGGTGAGGAGGATGAAGATGAAGAGGATGAGGATGAAGATGATGATGAGGATGACGAGGAAGAAGACGACGATTAGAATTACTAAATTATTGTATATATAACAAGTTAGAAACGAAAATGAATTAATTTGGTGAATTATGAAAAAAAATGAATCAATTTGGATACATATACAATTAATTGCATACAAATGAACGAATTATAATTTTAAGCGGGAGTCGAAATAAATAATTTTACAGAAATAATAAAAATTAAATGGCCCCAATATTTATAAAAATAAGTTAGAAACGAAAATGAATTAATTTGGTGAATTATGAAAAAAAAAAGAGTCAATTTGGATATATATACAATTAATTGCATACAAATGAACGAATTATAATTTTATGCGGGAGTCAAAATAAATAATTTTACAGAAATAATAAAAATTAAATGGCTCCAACATTTATAAAAACAAGTTAGAAACGAAAATGAATTAATTTGGTGAATTATGGAAAAAAACGAGTCAATTGGATACATATATAATTAATTGCATACAAATGAACGAATTATAATTTTAAGCGGGAGTCGAAATAAATAATTTTACCAAACTAATAAAAATTAAATGGCAACAACATTTATAAAAACAAGTGAGAAATAAAAATGAATTAATTTGGTGAATTATAGAAAAAAATGAGTCAATTTGGATACATATACAATTAATTGCGTACAAATGAACGAATTATAATTTTAAGCGGGAGTCGAAATAAATAATTTTACCAAACTAATGAAAATTAAATGGCCACAACATTTATAAAAACAAGTGAGAAACAAAAATAAATTAATTTGGTGAATTATAGAAAAAAATGAGTCAATTTGGATACATATACAATTAATTGCGTACAAATGAACGAATTATAAAATTATGCATTGTCGAAATAAATAATTTTACAAAATAAAAAAAATAGTTGGGCAAAATATTTTAATAAACAACTTAGATACGAAAAGAAATTAATTTGGTGAATTATAAAAAAAAAGACTTAATTTGAATACATATACAATTAATTGCATAAAAATGAACGAAAATAGCTTGTGCCCTAGTGGCGCGCGCCCCCTCCTCTTGCACAAGAGGTCCCGTGTTCGATTCCCCTTGGACGCAAAAATGGATTAATTGTTCAAGGCCTAATAAGACTAATATAGAAGGTGGACCGCATATAACAAGGAATGGGTCGGTTGGCCCAGTGGTCCCCGCCCGCCCCGGGTGCCCGGGCTCGAACCACGCGAGCCACTTTTTTTTTGTATAGGCTCGGTAATTTGCGACGGCCAAATTCCGTCGCAAATATTGAATTTTGCGACGGAAAACAGCCCGTCGCAAATTATAACAGGAAAAAATAAAAAATATATATATAAACATTTGCGACGGAATGTGGCCGTCGCAAATATTGTTGTTGACCCGATCGGGTCTGACCCGAAACGTTTGCGACGGACTACTGTCCGTCGCAAATTCTGTGTGACCCGGTTGGGTCTGACCCGCCACTTTTGCGACGGATTTATCCGTCGGTAATTTGCGACGGACGGCGAAATCCGTCGCAAAAATTAGCTACGGCTGTTTTAGGGACGAATACGTGTCCGTCGCAGAATCTATCGCAAAACACTGTTTACGACGAATTTTCCGTCGCAAATTCCATCGCAAAACAATATTTTTTTTGTAGTGTATCATGGTATTCTTTTTTTTTTTAATGTGTAGTACATAGTGTTATTACAATGAATAACTTAGATTCAAGTTTCTAATATTTAATATCCACTCATTTTTCTATGTAATCAAATTTAAATTCTTTGAGATATAGAAATATAGAAGTGAAAGAATTACGTCTCATTTAAAAGTTCGAACTTGTAGAGAGGTGTGAAAATAAGTTATTTGATTATTTCTCTTACACTCCCCCTCACTCATGGGGATAATATGTGTGGAGTTGCTCTCAGCGGGAAGCAAACTCAAGATCTTTATTTGGGCTTGAGCGTTATTGGCTTTGATATCATAAAATAATTTTGTTTCATTTAAAAGTTCGAACTTATAGAGAGGTGTGAAATTAAATCATTTAATTATTTTTTTGACCGGAAGACCTCTTTTAATTAATAAATTATTAGTTAATTGAATAATTAATATTTCTCTAGAGATTCCACGGTATAAAGTCCAACGTTAAGGTATAAAAGAAGTACAGTGCGGAGGAGGGTAGAAGCTAGAAACTTAGAAGAGGTTTAACTTCATTTTTATTTGAATTTCTGAAGCAGGCAGTGCCCGACTCTTAACCAAAACTACAGGATAATATTGATAAATCGTAATATATATAAATTTTGTCAAAAAAATAAATAAATAAAAAACTATCAGATTTTCAGAGTGAGAATCCTTTTGCATATACAGTTACAGTTCACAAAGTTTCTATGAAAAAGTTTGATACTATGAAATAAATACCATTAAATGTGATTAAACATGTAAAATGAAATATCACGGTATGTTATAAAAAAATTGCATATGATTATATCAGTTTTACTAGAATCAAGTTTAACATGAGACCTTTTTTATACATATTTTCAATATATGTACAACATTCTAAATTATAATTAAACTCAAACACGATCTATTTTGAGAAGAAAAGGTAAATTAATACGGAAAATATAATCTATATAGGCAAAAACTTGTATGAGACCGTCTCATGGCATGAGACAACACAGATTAAACACCTGCTCCTACCAAAGTGTTAATGAGTCAATGCTTTAGTTACACCAATTCTCATTGTCTGACGGTCTCATACAAGACCTACTCTTGTATATATGTATGTATGTGTGCTTTTTTCCAGGTGATGACAAAGATGGTTCACATGATGCAGATGGGGTGTCACGGGCGTCGAAAGATATGCGGTGCTGACCTGACCCCACTACATTTATCATCTTGTACCTACTTACTATATTAATAAGTAAAAATTCCAAAGTATTTATTCTTTTCTAAATCGTATTAACTGGGCTTTACAACAAGTTTTTCCTTTCTAAAATATTCAAAGATTTTGCATGGAAATGGAATTAAACAATAATGTACCTCACATGTGAGATTGCGAATGAATTTGAGAAAATTATTTGATTGGTTGTTGATAGTTAACTTTATAGGATCAAATTAAGAGGATTCATTAAACTTAATCATTTAAAAACTAGGGCTGAATGCTGATCGGGTACGGCACATTTTCTAACGCTAAATACAGAAATATAGACGGTATATTTTCAACCTTCACGTCCTTCAACTAATTTTCGAATAAATTAAAGTATAAATAGTAGGACTCTTCCTTCCTCCTCTTCTTCTAGGAGATCCTAGCCGTCAAAATATTTATGTCCCTCAATTGTGGGTCCTATGTTTCTTTTTCTTGGATTTAAATTCAATTTCTTTATTTGTTTCTGTTTCCCTTGTGAAAAAATTTAAGGTTTCATGAACAAGCATGTCAAATTCAAAAGAGGTTATAAGTAAATAAATAAAAAAAAGAATCGATTTTCGGTGATCATAGAAGAAGAAAATGAGACCATAGTTGTTGATGTCGTGGATGGATATATTGATTGTTGATGTGATTTTTTGCATGTTTCTATGGAAATCTTAAATTCTCCAATTTTGCAATAGGGACTGCGACATACTCTTGCTTACTGAATTTAGCCAATTGCAATTCCCATGGTTGACTAATTCTAGGAGGAGTGTTTTGCATTGCATGCATCCGACAAGTTTGGAGGCAATAGAATTGAAGAGCAGTGTCTGATTGTGATCTACAAATTAAATACAATAAGAGGTCGGGGAAACATACACTAATTTGGTATCTTTTCTTGTGTCGAAACATTCAATTTCTATTTTGTATCAAAACATGGTGATGTTTAACATAATTCAAAAGAGATTAATTTAATGGTGGAACAATGATGGTCCTTTATGAATTTTCTTTAACTTTCAACTATTTTTAATTTTGAGCTTTCGCATATGTCACTATGGTTGATCGGGTTTGCACATCTTTCTTTCTCATTTCTCATTTTTCTGTTTACTTTCGAAATGATTTTACCTTTTTTGCCAGAGGGATTAACTTCAATTGGTGTATTTTCTTGTTTATAAATAAAAGTCTTCTATTAAAGAAAACTTTAGAATAAACTTTTCACTGAATTAATTCGAGGGGAAGAATTATAAACATAAATTTACTAAATAGAAGAGAAATAAAAAAAAAAAAATCAAAACAAAGAATAAACATCTTCCAAAAACTACTTAACAAATTAAAATATTAATTTCATAGATGCTTAAAAATTACGATGTAATATATATACAAAGACACATATATATTAATATAAATATAAATTTTTATTTATACACAGAATAATTATATGAGTCCCAACATATTGCGCGAGATTCTCCAAAAAAATCAATTCTCCAACATAATTCATTATGTATACAAATTAATTTGATCATTGGGCAATTTTTTTTTTGACTATATTATATATTATATATACTTGAACAATACGCATATTTTAAAGCTTTAATTTTAAAACACAATACTTTTATAAATATATTTAAATAATATATTATACAATTATACTCCCTCCATCTCAATTCTATCTTCACACTTTTTTGAAATTGTAAGGGAATTCCACAAAAGTGCAAAGATAGTGCTGGGACGGAGGAGTAAAAAATATGTAGTTTATTGAATTATAATAAATTAATTTATATATTTGTTTTAAAGTATATAATACACAATAAATTAATTATTATTTTAAGATAAAAGGAAAATAAGGCGTAATTGTTAGGTTCATTAAGAATACTAGTTATTATAGTGAGGGTTAATATGACCAATTTAAAAAAAAAAGTAAAAAAAACTCTAGCAGTGTTAATAAAGTAAATATATAAAAGATGTAAAGATTTATATATATTGATTTAGTATAAAGTGCAAAATTCAAATTCACGTTATTGGCATTTGATGGAGAGGGAATTAATTTCCTTTTGTGGTGGATTAATGTTCCCCTCTTGTGGTGATTGCGGTTCCGGCTAAAGTGCGGTTGTGATTCTGAGTTGCGTGTTCGGATAGTTCTCCTCTTATGGTAATTGCGGTTCCGGACTATAACGAGATGGAAAGATGTTGTCATATATCCAGTGATCAAAGAAACTGTTGTAATTGATCGCCTTAAAAAAAGTAAGATTTAATATTATAATACAAATATAACGCCGCATGTTAAATGTACACAAATACAATAACTGTCATTTTAAAACATTAAAAATCTTCAAACCCTTGAGTTATTATAGATATTATATTTAGATTTACAAAAAGTTACACATAATTTAAATTAACAAGAAACTCTATAATAGAGATGGAAATAATCACATGTTCGCCGATGTAAATCAATTTAGGAGGCGCTTGCACTAGTACAAATAACATTTTATATAGCGGTTATTTTCTGGCTAATAAAGCGGTTAAAAACGCTATATAAGTGACAGCTATATAAGCTCACAGAGCGGTTAGGAACTGCTATATAAAACATCGAGCTTATACAACGGTTAAAAACCGCTATATAAAGTACCAACATATACAGCGGTTATCAACCGCTATATATAGTATGCCTTTATATAGCGGTTAATAACCGCTATATATTGTCTTTTTAAATTATTTTAATATTTCCCTTTTCATGCATTTATATTAATGTATAGCGGTTATTAACCGCTATTAAAACCATTTTTTATTTTTATTTAATTTTTAATTTTTCTTATAAACCTGTTTTATAATTTATAATATATATATATATATATATATATATATATATATATATATATATTCAACACCAAAATACGAATTAATAAACATACAAACCAATTAAATATACCAAAAATATGAAATACATATATCATTAAAGAGTAATAATTAATTTACATGTCTACTGTTGATAGGCGAACATCATCCAGCATAAAGCGAACAAGATTTACGGGCTTAAACAAAGATAATCAACATTGGGGTGCATCTACAAATCTAAGAGGTGTATAAAGTGACGAACAACACCCCCGACGAACAACTAATGGGCGAACAGGTATTAAGACTCGAGACCAAGAATGAGCCAACTGTGAAGTCATCAATGACGAACAACTTGGTCAAACTATGATACAACAAACAGCCAAAGAAGTGTGTACAAGTGAACAAAGGACAAAGATCCCAAAGCCATAAGGCGAACAACTTCCAAAGTACACCCTCAAGAGGCGAACAACTTTCAGTTGAAGGGTCATCAAGATCATTCAAGCCGACCTAGGCGAACAACAATGAGTCCGAGATAAGACCCAAAAGAAGACTTTGTAACTAAGATTCAGCTTAGATAAGGTCAAACTAAGGTCAAAGGACATATGTCAGGCATGCAAGCTAGGGAGACCAAGAGTCAGTAGCACCTCATGCTTGCTAGCCTCTATAAATAGTTGTTCTCCAGCTTATTTATATAATTTTCGAATTTCAGACAAAAAAATACACACAAACACACCCAAACTCACACATACACGAAATAAGTCCAATTTCGACTACCGAATTTACAAATTCGATAAATTCATACCCCGATTTACCATTTACGGTGGTAATCAATCACACGTTATTGATTGGTGACGTAAAAACATTAAAACAGCCACTAATCCTTACGATTAGATTCGTTCACCAACAATTTGGCGCTAGAAGAAGGGTTCGAACCTTCGGTTTAGCCTGATTACACAAGAACTTCAAGTTGAAAACTTGAAGATTCATAAGAAATCTCAAGAAATATTTGAAGATACAAACAAAAGTGTTCTTGGTGTTCTTCAATTTATAAATTAAGAAGTAATTTAAATTGAAATGCCTCAATCTAAAGAGACCCAAGGATCACGTTTGTCAAAAAGACCATCTCAGACCCGGGCCACGTCGGCCGACCACCAGGACCGTGACCCGAGACATGCGAACAGGTCGCAACATACAGCCATAACACATAACCTCCCCCCTGAGATGGAGGCTTTGGCGAACAACCCCAACGAGTTGGCTAAAACCATAGCTGCTCTCCAGGCCCTCCAGAGACAACAAGAGCAGGTCAGGCCAACACAAGCAAGGCCAAGGGACAAGTCCCTCGAGGTTGTTAGGCCCAGGACTACCAGGGGCGAACAACGAGAGGTTGATAGTGCCCAAGTCAGACGAAATAAGGGAAAGGCCAAGGTGGTCGACCAAAGAGAAGTACAGGCTGAGTCTGGTCGCGGACGAACAACTATGTCTAGTCATGGAACAACGCGTTCTAGTGCCCAAGACAGGCTTAGCCAACCCCAACGGGAAGCTGCTCGCCGGGGAGCAGAAGATGGGCGAGCAACTTTTGAACAGCCTCGCCCATCAGTCCATGAAAGACTCTCCCAGTCAGCCTTCAGGCGCCTAGGGCCAAATGCGGCGAACAACATTAGGAGGCAAGCCCAGGAAGTGCCCACTCCAAGCGAGGGACAGCGACGAGCAGAAAGGGTAATGCCTTTGCTCGCCGAACAGCCTCCAAGTCAGGGGGCACCTCTTGATGAATTATCAAGCCTAAGGAGGGCTGTGGAGAACATGCAGGGGCAACTAGACCAACAAAGGGGGATGGGAACGACCAGCATGCCATCCTCACCTTTGGCAGCTCACATTTTGAAGGCCCCGATACAGAAAAAGATTCAATTTCCGGCTAGCATTCAATATGAAGGCATCGCCGACCCCCGGGTCCACTTAACGAAGTATACGGACTACATGGTCTCCGTGGGGGCCAGCGATGCCACCCAGTGCCGGAATTTTCCGCTAACATTGGGCGATCGGGTTCACAAGTGGTTTTCATCAATGCCGCCGGCATCAATCCACTCATTCGTCCAACTAAGTCGAGAATCTCTTTCTCACTTTTCAACGGTGGGGTCGTATCTTTCCCAAAAACATCGGCTGTCAGATTTGAGGCAAAATGATGATGAAACTGACCGGGCGTTTATGGAAAGATTCGATAAAGTTTTGCTAGAAGGAGAACCGGTGAGCGAAGATACAAAGATCGTCGCTGTGATGGCCGGATTGAAAAAAGGGTCGAAGTTATGGAAGTAGGTACGTCTAAAGTGCCCAAAGACTTATGCCGAGTTCAGAAACCAAGCTGGCATTTTCGTTTCCATGCACGAGGCCCTACAAACAAATTTGGGGGAGAACAAAGCTGATCCTAAGGAGAATAACAAAAAGCCCGTCGGGACAAGCTACAGGGTCCCAAAAAATATGAAAGCATTCACCGAAGGATCGGATTTGAAGGAAAAACTGAACCAAGTGTTGACAGTATCAGTTGATACTGTGTATGAAAGCGTAAAGGAGAAAGAGTTGCTTTCCCCGCCACGTAAAATCCGTCAGGATACTGGCAAACTCAACCCAAACAAGTATTGTGCCTACCATCAAAGTGTGGGGCATTTTACAAGTGAGTGTAGAGATTTGCTTAAGCAACTCTGGCGATTTTATGAGGAGGGAAAGCTCTCCGATTTCGTTAAATGGCAACCTGGGAAGAGAACCCGGGAGAACAACTTAGAAGACGAAGAGGATGGTCAACCTCAGAGAAACAACAGACCCGGGCGACCAGTTCCCAGTATACCAGCTCAACCTTTAGAAGATCTTTTCATGATGGAACCCGCAGGTCCCGCGGGAGGGTGTTTTGATGGACAACCACCCGACTCTAATCGGAAGAGGAAGGCAGAGCTACGAGCGATTGGTCAAGTACAAGAAATGGGAGTTAAGCCGTCTATCATGCAAACGGCAGAATTAACTTTCACCGAAAAAGACCTTGAAGGCGTCTTAACTCCGCACAATGATTCACTCGTAATCTGCGCCAAGATTATGGGGACCAGAGTCCACAGACTGTTGGTGGACACCGGAGCCTACACCAACATCTTATTCAAGAAGACCCTCGATAATCTGGGAGATTATTCGGGTTATGTTCGGAATACAACACATAGAATCATAGGCTTCGGGAATGCTGTGACAACACCGTTGGGAATTGTAACATTAGCAGTACAACTTGTAACGGCTAACGAACCCGAAAGAAATATAACAAGAATGGTAGATTTCTTGGTTGTAGACCAGGAGTCGACCTATAACGGGTTTCTTGGCCGACCTTTTCTCAATGAATTCAAAGCTGCGTGTTCCACTTACCATTATTGTTTGAAATTTCCAACAGCTAGTGGAACAGGCACAATTAAAGGAGACCAACGGAGAGCACGAGAATGCATTCAACAGCTACGAGCAAAATTTGTACAAATATCCATGATGGAAGCAACAAGTTATCCCGTCAACGAACCATCAATACTGAACAATATGATGGACATGAACGACCACATGGATACAGACGAACAACACTTGGACGAGCAAGTGTTGGACGAGCAACTCGTTACCACCCGCGAGGAACCTCCATCTGACGAACAACAAAGGGGTGATGACGAACAACCCTCAGTGGGGGACTTGGAGGGCCAAGTACAAACGAACAACAATGGGACGGAGCCAACTGATGATCTAGAACCCCGCCTGGGGGCAGAGCCCATGGACATCAAAAATGATTTCAACCCTGAGGAACCCATACTTGATCCCCGTTGGAAGGGACAAAAACGACGAGCAACTCCAGTCGAAGAGCTGGAGGCGTTCAAAGTTAATCCCGACAACGAAGATCTTGAACTATTCATAGGATCTGAGCTCCCAGAGCCTTACAGATCCCGAATGAAAGAGTTCCTCACCAAGAATCTAGATGTCTTTGCTTGGTCTCACGCAGATATGGTGGGGATAGACCCGAAACATGCTTGCCACAAGCTGAACATAAATCAAGCAAGAAAGCCCGTCCATCAAAAACGAAGGAAGTACGGCCCGGACAAATATCAAGCGTTGAATGAAGAAGTTAAAAAGCTGTTAGACAACGATCTGATCCGTCAAGCACTTTGTCCACAATGGGTAGCAAACCCTGTGCTGGTGAGGAAATCAAACGGAACCTGGAGGCTATGCATAGACTTTACAGATCTGAATGCAGCATGCCCGAAGGACAACTTTCCACTCCCGCACATCGATCAATTGGTGGACAGCACTGCGGGTCACGAAATGCTAACATTCATGGATGCTTTTGCAGGATATCATCAAATCCCAATGCATCCAGATGATCAAGAGAACACAGCATTTTATACAAACAAAAACTTGCTGTGTTGGAAAAGAATGCCGTTTGGCCTCATAAATGCCGGAGCAATGTATCAAAGACTGGTAAACAAGATGTTTGATCAACAAATTGGAGACACGGTTGAAGTCTATGTAGATGATATCGTAGTCAAAAGTCCCAAGAAGGAAGACCATCTTCAACATCTGACTCAAGTGTTCGAAATTCTTCGACACTATAACATGAAGTTGAATCCAAAGAAAAGCAGCTTTGGAGTTCACTCAGGAAAATTCTTGGGTCATCTTGTTAGCCAGCGGGGAATTGAGGCCAACCCTTCGAAAGTTAAAGCCATCATGGATATGCAACCACCACGTTCGGTGAAAGAAGTGCAAAGACTCACCGGGTGCCTAGCAGCATTGAACCGGTTCATATCCAGGTCGGGGGACAAGTGCCGTCCATTCTTCGAGGCCGTCAAAAAAGGAAAGTTTGCATGGACTAACAACTGCCAAGTGGCCTTCGATCAACTTAAAGACTACCTGGGAGATGTCAAAATCCTATCAAAACCAATCCCAGGAGAAAAGCTCTTTCTATACTTAGCCGCATCAGAAGTTGCCATCAGCTCTGTCTTGGTGCGCGAAGACGGCAAATTCCACCAACCTATATATTACGTCAGCCAGGCTTTGCATGAAGCAGAGATCAAATATGCTCCAACCGAAAAGCTGGCGTATGCTTTGGTCATGAGTGTGAGAAAGTTACGACCATACTTCTTTGACCATCAAGTCGAAGTTCTAACAACTTTCCCGCTCAGGCAAATTCTCCATCGCCCCGACACTGCAGGTCATCTCTTAAGATGGTCACTGGAGATTAGCCAATTCGGGGTGACTTATGCCCCTCGAACAACGATCAAAGGGCAAGCGTTAGCCGACTTTATAGTCGAACTAACTTTCCCACCAGATCCGACGAGAGGACTTGATCATCCTTGGCATCTCTATGTGGACGGATCATCAACCAATATAGCCTCGGGGGCAGGAGTAGTTTTAATCAGCCCAGATAGACAAGTATTCACCTCGGCAATCAGATTTGGTTTCATGGCAACCAACAACGAAGCTGAGTATGAAGCTCTTATTGCTGGTCTCCACTTATCTCTCGCAGTTAGTGTCAGACACTTGCAAATATTTGGCGATTCACAATTGATCGTGAACCAAGTCCGAGGTGAATACGAGGTAAAGGATGATCACATGATCGAGTATCAACGGATTGTTGCTCACCTAATGTCCATGTTGCAGCAAGTTTTCATACAGCAAATTCCAAGGACGAGCAACACCCAGGCAGATGCGCTTGCTCGACTGGCAACAAGTGAAGGCCCCGTAGAGTTGGCAGATATTATAGTAACAAAGATGAAAGATCCATCAACAGTAAGCTATAATGTCAACCAACTCGACGATCAAACCAGTGAAGAAGACTGGAGAACAAGTATAGTCAAATACTTGAAAAGTGGGGAAAAACCAAACAATCCTTTTGAAGCTGCCAAGCTAGTAAAGCAAGCCGCCAGATATACTCTGGTGGGCGAGCAACTCTTCAAAAGGGGAATATCAGTCCCACTTCTCAAGTGTTTGCCTAGGGGGCAAGGGCAAGCAGTACTCGAAGAAATTCACGCCGGAGTATGTGGAAATCACACTGGGGGGCAAGCCTTGGCGTACAAAACCATCAGGCAAGGGTATTATTGGCCGACATTACGTCAGGATGCGATCAAGAAAGCAAAAACTTGCCATCAGTGTCAGATTTTTGCCCCGAATATTCATACCCCGGCCCAGGAGCTCGTGTCAGTATACAGCCCGTGGCCTTTTGCAAAATGGGGGATGGACATCATTGGTCCTTTCCCGGCTGGAGTAGGAAATGTTCGATTTGCCGTTGTGGCAGTCGATTATTACACTAAATGGGCAGAAGCAGAGGCCATGGTGAACATCACGCAGCAGAAGATGATCAACTTTATTTGGAAGAACATTGTCTGTCGTTTCGGAGTTCCACAGGCAATTGTGACAGACAATGGTCCACAGTTTGATGGACAAGAGTTGAGAGAATTCTGTGCGAAGTGGGGGATCAAAAAACATTACTCCACACCTTATCATCCCCAGTCAAACGGACAAGTTGAAGCTGTGAACAAGATAATCAAGCATACATTAAAAGTAAGACTGGCGGAGAGCAAAAGTGGTTGGTCTATCGAACTCCCGGAAGTCTTGTGGGCATACAGAGTTTCTCCCAGGTCTAGCACCGGAGAAACACCCTTCGCTATGGCTTTCGGAACAGAAGCAGTAATACCTATTGAGTTAAGGACCAGTACGATTAGGACGACCAACTTTGATGAACAGGCGAACAACTCTGCTTTGGCTGCAGAAATGGATTTGCTTGAAGAAAAAAGATTAAATGCGGAGTTAAAAAATGCCACATACAAGCAGCGAGCAGAACGTTACTATAATTCCCATGTAAAAGTTAAGGAATTCAGAGTTGGAGATTTGGTTCTAAGAAAGTTGCTCGCCCAATCTCCAGGTGCATTGGGACCAACTTGGGAGGGCCCGTATCGTATAACAGAAAAATACGTCAATGGCGTATACGATATTGAGGACATGGAAGGCAAGCCGGCCCAATACTCCTGGAATGCTGTACATCTAAAGAAGTACTATCAATAAAGTTAGGCGAACAAATGTCTTGGGGGGCAAGGGATGCGTATGAGCTGAAGGAAGGCTATAAAGGGCTAAAAACTTGCCTAATTTTTTAAATTTTCTTAAGTATAGATTCAAAAGTTGCTCGGCACATTGTATAGTCTGGTGCTAGTGCTTTTGGTTTTATAGATAGAGTTGCTCGGCAAAAAATATTATAAGCGAGCAAGTTTTAGTTTGTGTTTAAAGCTGTTCGTCAGATTGTATATGATAGTGATGGACAGTCTTACAACACTTGTAATTATTTTGCAATGTAAATATAATAGTTGTTCGTCAAAAAAGGAAAAGTCCAAAAGCTCGAGGTACAAGTCCATTCAAAGGTTGTTCGTTTTACAAATGAACAGAACCTAAGGACCAAAGCCACTTAAAGGTTGTTCATTTTTTAAAATGAACAGAACCTAAGGCTGAACCCTGATTCCACTAAAGGCAAGTTCAATTCGAACAAAAGCCCAACACTATATGTTATAATTGTAAAGGCATTGACAGAAATGTAAAGGCAATTAACATATATAAGAAAATGAGCGAACATGAGAAAGACGTTCCATTAATCAAAGGCATTAAGCCTAAAAAATAGTACAAGCTGGAAGCAGCCATTACAAGTACTACAAAAAGGAGCGAACAACTATTACAAAAAAAAAAATTTAAGTCTAAGGCCTATTGTTGCTCGGCGGGTGGAGGATCTTGAGCCTGCTCAACAGGGGGTTCAACAATCATTTCACGGGCCAGATCTTCAGCAGCTTTATCCTCGGCCTCTTTTGCATTCTGCTCGTTAGCCGCGGCCACCCTTCCTCTTCTTCGCCTTCATCAACTGGAAGAGGAGGATGAGTGATGGAAATACTAGGGTCGAGTTTGTCAAGTTTGACCCCTAGTACTGCCAAATCCGCCAGCTGAATCTCGATATTGTTCGGCGGAGGATAGCTCTCTAGAAATTCATTCAGATCCTTGCTCATCTCTTCAACTAAATCCTTGAAGTCATAAGCATCCGCCGTGCGAATGCTGTCCGCATAGGCGCATATATAACCCAAGATTGAGATGGGCCCACTCCGAGCTTGAAATTCTTGCTCGGCTTCTTCCCTTGAGAGCATCTCAGACATTTGCTTCTTTAGCCGAACAACTTCTTCTTCTGCTTCTTCTCTCCTCTTCCTCTCTTCATCCAGCGCAGTCTTAGAGGAGAGCAGCTCGGCCTTTGTATCCTTAAGCTCGCCGGAGACAAGCTGATAGTCCTCAATGCGCTTCTTCTCCAGGTCATCAGCCAACTTCAATTGATCCTTTAGGCGAGCAATCTGGCCATTAAAGTTGTTCGCCATTTTATCTTTTCCTCAGTGAGCTGGCGAATGGAGGCGGCATGATGACGAGCAGTCTCCTCTAGCTCGGCTACTTGAGCCATTCCCCTTTGAGCTGAGACAAGGGAGTTTGCAGCTTGGACCATTGATAAGTGAAAATTATCAATGGGGCCCTGGGCGAGGACCGCTTTGTTCAACGACCGTGACCAGGCACGAGCAACAATTTCAGTTGCTCGGCGAACATGGTCGTCCGTAATATCACGGAAGCTCGTCGGCGTCCTAGAGCAGGCAAACTGGTGAATCAGATCTGCTCGCCCTGGATAATCGTTGGGCCGGTATCTGCGAACAAAAAGAAGGTCAACACTTGAAAGATTTGGCAAATAAAAAACTTGTTCGGCAAGAAAGTAAAAACTTACTCAGAAATTTTCGCTCATCGCGGCCTAAGTATGTGGTGTCCTCGGGGCCTCTGGGGGAACCTATATCTTTGCTCGCCTTGCCGGACCTCTCCGTGAGCTCGACAGAAGAACGGCGAACAACGTCCCCTTCTTGGCGAGCATGGCTCGAACCCACCTTCTCCTTCCCCTTGCCAGGGACATCGTGGGACAAGGGAGTCCCATCAGCTTTCTTTAAACGTTTCCCCCCATGAGGAGGGGAAACGGGAGGGGACCGGATTTGGACTGGGGGAGCAGCCTGTCTCGGAACTCTAGCCCCCTCAGGCTTGTTCGACATGGCGAGCACCGCTTGAGGAGGGTCACCTCTCCTTTTCTTCCCTTTTGGCGGCCCCATTACAAGGACCCTTTGCTCAAGGAGAGTGTAACTTGGAGGAACGGCAACTGTTACTTGCTCGGTTAAAAAAAAAATAATTAAAATTAGGCGAGCAAGTTAAACAAGATAATGACGAACAAAGTTTGAACCGAGAGTTAGAAATTTTCATACCTGGGGGCACCTCAGCTTGAGCCTCCAGGTGGTGAGGGTAAGTCAAGAGACGAGCAGCTCTTTGATACCTTGCTCGGCAAAGATAGTCAATAGTCCTATCTGCCCTATTGCGGAGGCCGACCAAGCACGAAGTAAACAAGAACTCGGAGCTCAACTCCTCCTCTTTCGAATTCCACTTGGGTAGACGAGGGCCTGCGAACAAACAAGAAAAGTTAAATTAGAACTACTTAGCCCAAAGGCGAGCAAGAAACAAACTTACGTTTCAGTTTTCCATAGGCTGCTGGAGAATTTATTCGTCCAGGGCCGCCGTGTGGACCAGAAGATGCTCGCCAATCACCCCCAATCCAGAAGAAGTGTTGCTTCCAGTCACGAACCTTGTTCGGCACCTCTTCCACCATTTTCAACCCAGTTCTTGCCTTGAGATAGTGATAGCCTTCTTCTCCCAAGGGGCAGCTTGTAATTGTCATCAAGTAGTTGATCTCTTCCGCAGTGATCCGATCAACATACCCCTCTAAGGCGAACATGCACATAGAGCCTAGAAGGTTCATCCACCCAATTGGAGTAATTTGGGTGATGGCCAAGTTGGTCGCCTCCAGGAATCGACCAACAACGGGTGGAAGAGGCAGCTTTAATCCGGCAATCAAGGTGTGAAGGTTGATCGCCGTACATCCGGGGGGTGGGCGATCAGCTCTTTCCTTTCTCCGGGGGGCCCACAGGTGAATATCGTATGGGATTTTGTAGTCCTTCCGGATAGAGTCCAGTTCATCTTCGCGAACAACGCTTTTTATCTTGCTCACCTGGTACTCAGTTTTCACCTTATCCATTATTTCCCTCTGGGGACGGGGAAAGATGTTCGCATACTTTTCAGCATATGTTCGCCATTCGAATAGTCGAGCAACCCCGGCTGGGATCTCGTTTTCCCGCATCTTTGGGGATGGGAAATTGATACCTTCCAAGAACTCGCGAGTAAGTTCGTTAAGATCTGGATCTTCAAATTCGGCAGAAGACGAAGAGCTTTCGTCCCGATTGTTGTTCGCCGCAACCGTTAGTTCTCTCCCAGATGGGCCCGCACCGGTGTCCTCCACAGAGCGAACAACTGAATCCACGTGAAGATCCGACGCCGAAGAAATCTCGAAGGGAGGTTGATCGATGGGGACCACAACTGGAAAAAGTGGATCTAAGGTCTCTTCAGTCTTATTGCTCGAGTGCGAAGACATGGAAGAGGAAGAAAAATCCGAGCGGCGGTAGAAAGAGTTGCAGACGGCGGCGCTATCCCAGAGAAGACGGTGGAGCTCGAACCCACACGACGGCGATGGCGTTTTCGAGAGAAAAAGTAAAGAAGAAGATAGGAGAAGAAGAGTAACTACCTGGGAGTTGAAATTTGAGGCCAAATACTGTGGAACGGACGCCGGAAAGCTCGAAATCGCCGGAGGAAGGAAGGATTCGCCGGAGCACTGTATCAAGAGGGGGAAAAGTGGGAAAATTTTCAGTTTCTCCACTATTTATACCCCAAGCAAAAACGGGGTCCCAGATATAATTTCTCGAAAACTCAGGGGCCGAATGGAGAGAAAACGGGGTTAACTCCAAGCTAACCCACAAGTTGAAGGACCTATAAACAATTATAGGGGCGCGTGGCCTCGGAGTTATTCGCGCGTGAACGGCGCGCAATCATTGCGCTGGCGTCATCTTCGTGATCTCCCCAGATCATGGGAAGACGGAACGGTTATCCCGATGTTGCTCGTCACAAAGATGATGTTCGTCCAAGTCTTGACCAGAACAATATCCTAACTACAGTTGCTCGCCACAAAGTTGCTCGTCTGATGCAACATCTAGTCAGGATAGGGGGCAATTGTTGATAGACGAACATCATCCAGCATAAAGCGAACAAGAGTTACGGGCTTAAATAAAGATAATCAACATTGGGGTGCATCTACAAATCTAAGAGGTGTATAAAGTAACGAACAACACCCCCGACGAACAACTAATGGGCGAACAGGTATTAAGACTCGAGACCAAGAATGAGCCAACTGTGAAGTCATCAATGACGAACAACTTGGTCAAACTATGATACAACAAACAGCCAAAGAAGTGTGTACAAGTGAACAAAGGACAAAGATCCCAAAGCCATAAGGCGAACAACTTCCAAAGTACACCCTCAAGAGGCGAACAACTTTCAGTTGAAGGGTCATCAAGATCATTCAAGCCGACCTAGGCGAACAACAATGAGTCCGAGATAAGACCCAAAAGAAGACTTTGTAACTAAGATTCAGCTTAGATAAGGTCAAACTAAGGTCAAAGGACATATGTCAGGCATGCAAGCTAGGGAGACCAAGAGTCAGTAGCACCTCATGCTTGCTAGCCTCTATAAATAGTTGTTCTCCAGCTTATTTATATAATTTTCGAATTTCAGACAAAAAAATACACACAAACACACCCAAACTCACACATACACGAAATAAGTCCAATTTCGACTACCGAATTTACAAATTCGATAAATTCATACCCCGATTTACCATTTACGGTGGTAATCAATCACACGTTATTGATTGGTGACGTAAAAACATTAAAATAGCCACTAATCCTTACGATTAGATTCGTTCACCAACATCTACTACCAAAAGTAATACTATAATGACATATAATTCAAGAATCGGTTGAACAAATACCCCGTCCAATCTAATTTTCATTTCTCCATTCTGCTAGTGGGGTAACAAGCTAGTGGACGTTCATATACAAACTACAAACATTAAAAAGTTAATTAGATATATTGTACACAATTTTATTCAACCAATAATAATTTAAATAAATCAACAAATCGACTTACATTGTTGGGAATGGTCGTATGAAAAGTGATGATTATATCTTCAATGTAGCAGCACACAAAATGTCCACAGTGTACGCTATCTCGCTGCCTCGGAACCTATTGATTAACAATTATATATAGTCACATACTACAATTACAATTATTTTCTATTAATTAATTTGATAAAAAAAATTGTAAATTTACCTTAATGTTTTTTCAGTCCACTTTTTCAAGGGTCTCTGGGTCTTGAGTACTAGGAAGCCGACTCCGATACATCTTCATCACACTATTATTATGCATAAAAAATAAAAATACATTACATATATAACATAATTCTAAATGGATTACAAAACAAATTATTATATTAAAAATTAACTTACGCGTTAATATAATTCTTGAGAGCAGGACGATTTGATATCACCCCATTACTAGCTGGATCCATAAAATACACATCTAGTGTACTCATATTTATGGCGACCAGCACCCAATGCCTCCTACATTATATTAAGAATATTAAATTTAATTGCATATTAATGTAAATGAACATAAATTTTAATGAAATGTACTCACCCCACATTTGTTGGCCAAAAGATGAGATGATTACAATCAGTATATTTTAGCATATGTGCTACAACCTCCCCGATGAGTTGATTCCACATGGACGAGCAGCTGTCCTCTTGACGAGCAACTACCCCATGACGAGCAGCTGCCCTATACAACTAACAACCATGCAACACAAATGACCAACATGACGAGCAACCTTGTTAGGCGAGCCGCTCTAATAGGCGAACAACTTAATTGTTGATAGGTGAACATCAAGCAAGCTTGGCGAACAAAGTTTAAGAGCTAAGTATAGATTAATCGCAAAGGGGGTGCATAAACTAATCCAGGAAGTGTACAGAATGACGAGCAACTCTCTCGACGAACAACTATGAGCGAACAAGTCCAAAGGCCCGAGATTATATATGAAACCTGCCCCATGTCACTGATGACGAACAACATTGTCAAGAGGCGAATAAAAGAAGAGAACATCTTATCAACCATAATTACAAGAGGCGAGCAACTTCAACAAGAAAGACCACTAGACTAACCAAGCCCTCAAGGACGAACAACAATGAGTCCGGGATGTTGATAGGCGAACATCAATCATTGTTGGGCGAACAAGGGTTAAGGCCATAATAAGGATTATGAGGAATCAACCCCAAATCAAAGATGATTAACTAAGAAAACAAAAAGAGAGTGTACAAATCAATCCGGGAGATGTACGAAGTGACGAACAGCTCCAGTGACGAACAACATACTGGCGAACAGGTTTTAAGACCCGAGACCAGACATGAACATTCCGCCAAGCTATTGATGACAAGCAACATTGATAAAAGGTGGTGTATCTACCAGCCTAAGAGGTGTATGTAGACGAACAAAGAACCAAGATTCCAAAGCTCAGCTCAACAAGAAATATAGGCGAACAACTTTGAAGCCATATCCTCAAAAGGCGAACTTTTACTGAAAGATCCTTCTGGACAAATCAAGCCGATCTGGACGAACAACAATGAGTCCGTGATAAGACCAAAGAAGACTTTGTAACTAAAATTCAGCTTAGATAAGGTCAAACAAAGGTCAAAGGACACATGTCTAGCATGCAAGCTAGGAAGTCCAAGAGTCTTAGACACCTCATGCTTGCTAGTCTCTATAAATAGTTGTTCTCCAGCTGAGAAATACGAGTTCAAATTCATAAATACTCCCAAAACACACACTAACACACCTAAACGTACACACATACGAAATTAATACGATTTCGACTTTCGTGTTTATCGTTCTACATCTCGGATCTTCGATTTACCATTTACGGTGGTAATCAATCACACGTAATTGATTGTTGGTCTTAAACCAAATTAAAACAGTCACTAATCCTATCGATTAAATTTGATCACCAACAAATTGGCGCTAGAAGGAGGGTTCAAACCTTCGATTAAGTGTGATTAGTCAAGAACTTCAAGTTTGAAAACTTGAAGATTTGAACAAATCCTCAAGAAATTCTTGAAGATTCAGACAAAAGTGTTCTTGGTGTTCTTCAATATAAAATTTGAAGATTAAAAAATTGAGAAGATAATTCAAATCAGGATGCCTCAATCTAAGGAAACACAAGGATCACGTTTATCAAGGAGAGCATCTCCCACTCGAGCTTCATCAGTTGGCCATCAAGATCGTGAACCTAGACATGCAAACAGATCACGACATACGGCCATAACTCATAACATCCCACCAGAAATGGAGGCCTTAGCGAACAACCCTAACGAACTGGCTAAAACCATTGCTGCTATCCAAGCTATTAAAAAACAACATGAACAAAATAGACCTTCACAAGCAAGGTCTAAGACTAAACCATTGGAGGTTGTTAGAACCAGGTTTGTTAGGGACGAGCAACATGAGCTGAACAATGCCCAAGTCAGGCGGAATAAGGGCAAAGCCAAGGTGGCCGACCCAAGAGAGGATCAGGCTGAGTCTGCTCGTGGGCGAACAACAATGTCAAGTCATGGAACAACTCGTTCCAATGCCCAAGACAGACTTGGTCAACCCCAACATCAGAAAGAAGCTGCTCGCCAAGGAGCAGGAGATGGGCGAGCAACATTTGAGCATCCCCGCCCATCAGTCAATGAGAGGTTGTCCCAGTCTTCTTTCAGGCGCCTAGGGCCAAATGCGGCGAGCAACCCTAGGAAACAACTCCAGGATATGCCCGCTTCGAGTGAGGGACTGCGACGAGCGTAAAGACCTGTGCCTTTGCTCGCCAAACAGCCTCCAAGCCAGGGGGCATCTTTGGATGAGAAATTGTCTTCTTGACGAGCTACTTTTGTTGCTAGGTGAACTACTTTGACTGACGAGTAATAATGAAGTATGTAACTCTAAAAGAGGAACAAGACCATGGTGAGCTACTCTAACCAAAGAGCCCAAATAAAGGCAGAGTTCTATACGAACATAGCCCAAACAAAGGCAGAGTTCTATACGAACAGAGCCCAAATAAAGGCAGAGTTCTATACGAACAGAGCCCAAACAAAGGCAGAGTTCTATACGAACAGAGCCCAAATAAAGGCAGAGTTCTATACGAACAGAGCCCAAACAAAGGCAGAGTTCTATACGAACAAAGCCCAAATAAAGGCAGAGTTCTATACGAACAGAGTCCAAATAAAGGCAGAGTTCTATACGAATAAAGCCAAATAAATGCAGAACAATCAACAAAACAATGTTGATCACCTCAAAGTTATTAAAACCCCTCTAATGGACGAAAAACCACCAATATGAAACTAACATCACACGAAGCGACAAATGATGCCCCTGTGAAAACGAAATGACACTTCAATCCTGTTCACCTAAGGGCTAATTGCTTGCCCGTATGTACATAAAGAAGTAGATCGTCCTTAGTTGCTTATTGCATAACCGATAGCAACATAAGAATGAGCTAGGGGGCAATTGTTGACATAAGGTGAGTAGCTGCCCCCATGACGAGCAGCTGTCCTCTTGATGATCAGCTTCCATATGGACGAGCAGTTGTCCTCTTGATGATCAGCTCCCATATGGACGAGCAGCTGTCCTTATGATGATCAGTTTCCATATGGACGAGCAGCTGTCCTCTTGACGAGCAGCTTCCACATGGACGAGCAACTGTCCTCTTGACAAACAGCTTCCACATGGATGAGTTGCTTCCACATGGACGAGCAGCTGTCCTCTTGACGAGCAACTACCCCATGACGAGTAGCTGCCCTATACAACTAACAACCATGCAACACAAATGACCAACATGACGAGCAACCTTGTTAGGCGAGCCGCTCTAATAGGCGAACAACTTAATTGTTGATAGGTGAACATCAAGCAAGCTTGACGAACAAAGTTTAAGAGCTAAGTATAGATTAATCACAAAGGGGGTGCATAAACTAATCCAGGAAGTGTACAGAATGACGAGCAACTCTCTCGACGAACAACTATGAGCGAACAAGTCCAAAGGCCCGAGATTAAATATGAAACCTGCCCCATGTCACTGATGACGAACAACATTGTCAAGAGGCGAATAAAAGAAGAGAACATCTTATCAACCATAATTACAAGAGGCGAGCAACTTCAACAAGAAAGACCACTGGACTAACCAAGCCCTCAAGGACGAACAACAATGAGTCCGGGATGTTGATAGGCGAACATCAATCATTATTGGGCGAACAAGTGTTAAGGCCATAATAAGGATTATGAGGAATCAACCCCAAATCAAAGATGATTAACTAAGAAAACAAAAATGGAGTGTACAAATCAATCCGGGAGATGTACGAAGTGACGAACAGCTCCAGTGACGAACAACATACTGGCGAACAGGTTTTAAGACCCGAGACCAGACATGAACATTCCGCCAAGCTATTGATGACAAGCAACATTTATAAAAGGTGGTGTATCTACCAGCCTAAGAGGTGTATGTAGACGAACAAAGAACCAAGATTCCAAAGCTCAGCTCAACAAGAAATATAGGCGAACAACTTTGAAGCCATATCCTCAAAAGGCGAACAACTTTTACTGAAAGATCCTTCTGGACAAATCAAGCCGATCTGGACGAACAACAATGAGTCCGTGATAAGACCAAAGAAGACTTTGTAACTAAAATTCAGCTTAGATAAGGTCAAACAAAGGTCAAAGGACACATGTCAAGCATGCAAGCTAGGAAGTCCAAGAGTCTTAGACACCTCATGCTTGCTAGTCTCTATAAATAGTTGTTCTCCAGCTGAGAAATACGAGTTCAAATTCATAAATACTCCCAAAACACACACTAACACACCTAAACGTACACATATACGAAATTAATACGATTTCGACTTTCGTGTTTATCGTTCTACATCCCAGATCTTCGATTTACCATTTACGGTGGTAATCAATCACACGTAATTGATTGGTGGTCTTAAACCAAATTAAAACAGTCACTAATCCTATCGATTAAATTTGATCACCAACAAATTGGCACTAGAAGGAGGGTTCGAACCTTCGATTAAGTGTGATTAGTCAAGAACTTCAAGTTTGAAAACTTGAAGATTTGAACAAATCCTCAAGAAATTCTTGAAGATTCAAACAAAAGTGTTCTTGGTGTTCTTCAATATAAAATTTGAAGATTAAAAAATTGAGAAGATAATTCAAATCAGGATGCCTCAATCTATGGAAACACAAGGATCACGTTTATCAAGGAGAGCATCTCCCACTCGAGCTTCATCAGTTGGCCATCAAGATCGTGAACCTAGACATGCAAACAGATCACGACATACGGCCATAACTCATAACATCCCACCAGAAATGGAGGCCCTAGCGAACAACCCTAACGAACTGGCTAAAACCATTGCTGCTATCCAAGCTATTAAAAAACAACATGAACAAAATAGACCTTCACAAGCAAGGTCTAAGACTAAACCATTGGAGGTTGTTAGAACCAGGTTTGTTAGGGACGAGCAACATGAGCTGAACAATGCCCATGTCAGGCGGGATAAGGGCAAAGCCAAGGTGGCCGACCCAAGAGAGGATCAGGCTGAGTCTGCTCGTGGGCGAACAACAATGTCAAGTCATGGAACAACTCGTTCCAATGCCCAAGACAGACTTGGTCAACCCCAACATCAGAAAGAAGCTGTTCGCCAAGGAGCAGGAGATGGGCGAGCAACATTTGAGCATCCCCGCCCATCAGTCCATGAGAGGTTGTCCCAGTCTTCTTTCAGGCGCCTAGAGCCAAATGCGGCGAGCAACCCTAGGAAACAGCTCCAGGATATGCCCGCTTCGAGTGAGGAACTGCGACGAGCGGAAAGGCCTGTGCCTTTGCTCGCCAAACAGCCTCCAAGCCAGGGGGCATCTTTGGATGAGAAATTGTCTTCTTGACGAGCTACTTTTGTTGTTAGGTGAACTACTTTGACTGACGAGTAATAATGAAGTAGGTAACTCTCAAAGAGGAACAAGACCATGGTGAGCTACTCTAACCAAAGAGCCCAAATAAAGGCAGAGTTCTATACGAACATAGCCCAAACAAAGGCAGAGTTCTATACGAACAGAGCCCAAATAAAGGCAGAGTTCTATACGAACAGAGCCCAAATAAAGGCAGAGTTCTATACGAACAGAGCCCAAACAAAGGCAGAGTTCTATACGAACAAAGCCCAAATAAAGGCAGAGTTCTATACGAACATAGTCCAAATAAAGGCAGAGTTCTATACGATTAAAGCCAAATAAATGCAGAACAATCAACAAAACAATGTTGATCACCTCAAAGTTATTAAAAAAACCTCTAATGGACGAAAACCCACCAATATGAAACTAACATCACACGAAGCGACAAATGATGCCCCTGTGAAAACGAAATGACACTTCAATCCTGTTCACCTAAGGGCTAATTGCTTGCCCGTATGTACATAAAGAAGTAGATCGTCCTTAGTTGCTTATTGCATAACCAATAGCAACATAAGAATGAGCTAGGGGGCAATTGTTGACATAAGGTGAGTAGCTGCCCCCATGACGAGCAGCTGTCCTCTTGATGATCAGCTTCCATATGGACGAGCAGTTGTCCTCTTGATGATCAGCTCCCATATGGACGAGCAGCTGTCCTCTTGATGATCAGTTTCCATATGGACGAGTAGCTGTCCTCTTGACGAGCAGCTTCCACATGGACGAGCAACCGTCCTCTTGACGAACAGCTTCCACATGGATGAGTTGCTTCCACATGGACGAGCAGCTGTCCTCTTGACGAGCAACTACCCCATGACGAGCAGCTGCCCTATACAACTAACAACCATGCAACACAAATGACCAACATGACGAGCAACCTTGTTAGGCGAGCCGCTCTAATAGGCGAACAACTTAATTGTTGATAGGTGAACATCAAGCAAGCTTGAAGAACAAAGTTTAAGAGCTAAGTATAGATTAATCACAAAGGGGGTGCATAAACTAATCCAGGAAGTGTACAGAATGACGAGCAACTCTCTCGACGAACAACTATGAGCGAACAAGTCCAAAGGCCCGAGATTATATATGAAACCTGCCCCATGTCACTGATGACGAACAACATTGTCAAGAGCGAATAAAAGAAGAGAACATCTTATCAACCATAATTACAAGAGGCGAGCAACTTCAACAAGAAAGACCACTGGACTAACCAAGCCCTCAAGGACGAACAACAATGAGTCTGGGATGTTGATAGGCGAACATCAATCATTGTTGGGCGAACAAGTGTTAAGGCCATAATAAGGATTATGAGGAATCAACCCCAAATCAAAGATGATTAACTAAGAAAACAAAAAGGGAGTGTACAAATCAATCCGGGAGATGTACGAAGTGACGAACAGCTCCAGTGATGAACAACATACTGGCGAACAGGTTTTAAGACCCGAGACCAGACAGGAACATTCCGCCAAGCTATTGATGACAAGCAACATTGATAAAAGGTGGTGTATCTACCAGCCTAAGAGGTGTATGTAGACGAACAAAGAACCAAGATTCCAAAGCTCAGCTCAACAAGAAATATAGGCGAACAACTTTGAAGCCATATCCTCAAAAGGCGAACAACTTTTACTGAAAGATCCTTCTGGACAAATCAAGCCGATCTGGACGAACAACAATGAGTCCGTGATAAGACCAAAGAAGACTTTGTAACTAAGATTCAGCTTAGATAAGGTCAAACAAAGGTCAAAGGACACATGTCTAGCATGCAAGCTAGGAAGTCCAAGAGTCTTAGACACCTCATGCTTGCTAGTCTCTATAAATAGTTGTTCTCCAGCTGAGAAATACGAGTTCAAATTCATAAATACTCCCAAAACACACACTAACACACCTAAACGTACACACATACGAAATTAATACGATTTCGACTTTCGTGTTTATCGTTCTACATCCCGGATCTTCGATTTACCATTTACGGTGGTAATCAATCACACGTAATTGATTGTTGGTCTTAAACCAAATTAAAACAGTCACTAATCCTATCGATTAAATTTGATCACCAACAAATTGGCGCTAGAAGGAGGGTTCAAACCTTCGATTAAGTGTGATTAGTCAAGAACTTCAAGTTTGAAAACTTGAAGATTTGAACAAATCCTCAAGAAATTCTTGAAGATTCAGACAAAAGTGTTCTTGGTGTTCTTCAATATAAAATTTGAAGATTAAAAAATTGAGAAGATAATTCAAATCAGGATGCCTCAATCTAAGGAAACACAAGGATCACGTTTATCAAGGAGAGCATCTCCCACTCGAGCTTCATCAGTTGGCCATCAAGATCGTGAACCTAGACATGCAAACAGATCACGACATACGGCCATAACTCATAACATCCCACCAGAAATGGAGGCCCTAGCGAACAACCCTAACGAACTGGCTAAAACCATTGCTGCTATCCAAGCTATTAAAAAACAACATGAACAAAATAGACCTTCACAAGCAAGGTCTAAGACTAAACCATTGGAGGTTGTTAGAACCAGGTTTGTTAGGGACGAGCAACATGAGCTGAACAATGCCCAAGTCAGGCGGGATAAGGGCAAAGCCAAGGTGGCCGACCCAAGAGAGGATCAGGCTGAGTCTGCTCGTGGGCGAACAACAATGTCAAGTCATGGAACAACTCGTTCCAATGCCCAAGACAGACTTGGTCAACCCCAACATCAGAAAGAAGCTGCTCGCCAAGGAGCAGGAGATGGGCGAGCAACATTTGAGCATCCCCGCCCATCAGTCCATGAGAGGTTGTCCCAGTCTTCTTTCAGGCACCTAGGGCCAAATGCGGCGAGCAACCCTAGGAAACAGCTCCAGGATATGCCCGCTTCGAGTGAGGGACTGCGACGAGCGTAAAGACCTGTGCCTTTGCTCGCCAAACAGCCTCCAAGCCAGGGGGCATCTTTGGATGAGAAATTGTCTTCTTGACGAGCTACTTTTGTTGCTAGGTGAACTACTTTGACTGACGAGTAATAATGAAGTATGTAACTCTCAAAGAGGAACAAGACCATGGTGAGCTACTCTAACCAAAGAGCCCAAATAAAGGCAGAGTTCTATACGAACAGAGCCCAAACAAAGGCAGTGTTTTATACGAACAGAGCCCAAATAAAGGCAGAGTTCTATACGAACAGAGCCCAAACAAAGGCAGAGTTCTATACGAACAGAGCCCAAATAAAGGCAGAGTTCTATACGAACAGAGTCCAAATAAAGGCAGAGTTCTATACGAATAAAGCCAAATAAATGCAGAACAATCAACAAAACAATGTTGATCACCTCAAAGTTATTAAAACCCCTCTAATGGACGAAAAACCACCAATATGAAACTAACATCACACGAAGCGACAAATGATGCCCCTGTGAAAACGAAATGACACTTCAATCCTATTCACCTAAGGGTTAATTGCTTGCCCGTATGTACATAAAGAAGTAGCTCGTCCTTAGTTGCTTATTGCATAACCAACAACAACATAAGAATGAGCTAGGGGGCAATTGTTGACATTAGGTGAGTAGCTGCCCCCATGACGAGCAGTTGTCCTCTTGATGATCAGCTTCCATATGGACGAGCAGTTGTCCTCTTGATGATCAGCTCCCATATGGACGAGCAGTTGTCCTCTTGATGATCAGCTTCCATATGGACGAGCAGCTGTCCTCTTGACGAGCAGCTTCCACATGGATGAGCAACTGTCCTCTTGACGAACAACTTCCACATGGATGAGTTGCTTCCACATGGACGAGCAGCTGTCCTCTTGACGAGCAACTACCCCATGACGAGCAGCTGCCCTATACAACTAACAACCATGCAACACAAATGACCAACATGATGAGCAACCTTGTTAGGCGAGCCGCTCTAATAGGCGAACAACTTAATTGTTGATAGGTGAACATCAAGCAAGCTTGGCGAACAAAATTTAAGAGCTAAGTATAGATTAATCATAAAGGGGGTGCATAAACTAATCCAGGAAGTGTACAGAATGACGAGCAACTCTCTCGACGAACAACTATGAGCGAACAAGTCCAAAGGCCCGAGATTAAATATGAAACCTGCCCCATGTCACTGATGACGAACAACATTGTCAAGAGGCGAATAAAAGAAGCGAACATCTTATCAACCATAATTACAATAGCCGAGCAACTTCAACAAGAAAGACCACTGGACTAACCAAGCCCTCAAGGACGAACAACAATGAGTTCGGGATGTTGATAGGTGAACATCAATCATTGTTGGGCGAACAAGTGTTAAGGCCATAATAAGGATTATGAGGAATCAACCCCAAATCAAAGATGATTAACTAAGAAACCAAAAAGGGAGTGTACAAATCAATCCGGGAGATGTACGAAGTGACGAACAGCTCCAGTGACGAACAACATACTGGCGAACAGGTTTTAAGACCCGAGACCAGACATGAATATTCCGCCAAGCTATTGATGACAAGCAACATTGATAAAAGGTGGTGTATCTACCAGCCTAAGAGGTGTATGTAGACGAACAAAGAACCAAGATTCCAAAGCTCAGCTCAACAAGAAATATAGGCGAACAACTTTGAAGCCATATCCTCAAAAGACGAACAACTTTTACTGAAAGATCCTTCTGGACAAATCAAGCCGACCTGGACGAACAACAATGAGTCCGTGATAAGACCAAAGAAGACTTTGTAACTAAGATTCAGCTTAGATAAGATCAAACAAAGGTCAAAGGACACATGTCTAGCATGCAAGCTAGGAAGTCCAAGAGTCTTAGACACCTCATGCTTGCTAGTCTCTATAAATAGTTGTTCTCCAGCTGAGAAATACGAGTTCAAATTCATAAATACTCCCAAAACACACACTAACACACCTAAACGTACACACATACGAAATTAATACGATTTCGACTTTCGTGTTTATCGTTCTACATCCCGGATCTTCGATTTACCATTTACGGTGGTAATCAATCACACGTAATTGATTGGTGGTCTTAAACCAAATTAAAACAGTCACTAATCCTATCGATTAAATTTGATCACCAACATACACGTCTTTCATTTAAAAATGATTATAATTTGGGCCACGCTAAAAATAAAATTATAAGTTATAACTACCTAACCTTTGTTGGTTAGGGAAATAATAATTTGTCCCCTATCTTATTAGTACCTAACCTTTGTTGGATAGGGAAGTAATAATTTTTCCCTTATCTCAATGAGATCTTGTATCACTTATTATTATTTTACCCTAAAGAATATTATTTTACCCTAAGAAAGATATTTACTTTACCCTATCCTTCAACAATATAACAATTTTACATAAGAGTTCCAAAAACAAAGAAAACATCAAGGTTAAAATTAAAATACTTGGCTTGGTAAAGTAAAAATAGAAATCCTGCTTTAACATAATTTGTTTTTCATATCATGAATAACAATGTGTATAACAAGAATTGAATTACAATGTTTCCTATAAGCCATTATTCGAAATAACCTCAACAATGATACAATACTTATGGTCATCTTATGTACCACTCAACCTATTCAAAATGCAGATTCATAACTAAAAAACACAGTGTGTACATATATATATGTTCTATATAACTCTAATAATGTACAAGTGCCACTACATGTGTTATTCTATGACGAGTGAATAAACAAGCTTAATTCAAGTAAAATCATCATCATATCATCATCATCATTAGCAAATGTTTATCACTAAACTAAATTAATATACCAAACAACTCAAAGAAGCATAAAACCAATAAATTAGGAAAAAATTATACTAACCTGTAGAGATTGACGGCGGCTGTGGAAAGGAGAGCGTCAACGACGGCCGTGGAGAGGAGTGGCGTCACCGCGGCGGCGCTGGAAGAATCCCGGTGGAGCTGTCGTCCAAAGAGAAGTACTCAGCGGCGTCGGGCGAGGCTGCACAGCGGGGTCAGCGGCGTCGGGCGAGGCTGCACGGTGGGGGCGCACGGCGAGGACGACGAAGCGGCTAGGGATTTGGGGTGAAAATTCAGTCGCAATGATTAATTTGGGGGCGGAGTTACTGTGGGTATACGAAAAAAAAAAAAGAAAAAAAAATATACAACGGTTTTTAACCGCTATATAAGATTTAACTTATATAGCGGTTCTAAACCGCTATATATGTACTTCCGCAGCGGTTTTTAACCGCTATATATGATAAATTTTATATAGCGGTTATAAACCGCTGTATATTTTCTTTTTTAATTTTTTTTATAACCGCTGTATATAGCTTTACTTATACAGCGGTTATTGAAAATGGCTGTATATGTGCAGCTGTATATGTCCAATATTGTAGTAGTGTTGGTTAGCAACTCATCAATGGTAATGAGAATGAAAATTATTTTTCATCTATGTTCCCATAATAAAAATGATTTGTTGGGGGAAGACTTGTTACAATTGTGACTCTATTACTAGTGTCATGCCCCAATTTTGGAATAGTAGTGGACAACAAATGGTTGTTGGTTAAGGAATGGGGAATGATTGAGGATGATGATTGTAGGAAGAGAATATGGTAATCAAAATAGAGTAGTGATTACTTTATTTAGGAGAGGAGGTGGTAATTTTGTTCTCATTAATCATCATAATTACACTAATTTTCAATTTCATTCTCATTGTCATTGAAGAGTTGCTAACCAAACGGACCCTTATATATCCACCGTGAATGTGATAGTGACACATAAATAGGTATCTCACGATTATTTTAATTGATTGATTATATATGTTATGTTTGTGTTATTATCACATTTATAGTGGACATATAAATGTGTGTCCATCGATGGCCGTACATAGTGATGATATTAATAAAGACAAAAACTTGTATGAGATCGTCTCATGGCATGAGACCACACAAATTAACACCTACCCCTATCAAAGTGTTAATGAGTCAATGCCCTAGTTACACCCATTCTCATTGTCTCATGCTATGAGACGATCTCATACAAGATCTACTCATTAATAAATATGTGTATGGCAGGTTTTTCGAAATTGATTCGTGGGCCGAGTTCTACAAAAAGTTTGATTAATCTCAGACCCATTTGACCGAGATGAGATGGGTTCAATTCCTTTCTTTACATTCTACTTTCTTCGAGATGGGTTCAATGCCTTTCTTTACACTCTACTTTCTGTTAATTTGTGTTTCCTTTTCTTGTGTCGTTATGTATATACCCATCTGTTTGGTCTTTGTCACATACCTTGTCCCAGCTTTCAGCACATGCACATACAATTATCAAACAAAATAATATTGCAACCTTCCAAAACTCAAGAATTCTCATGATTTATCTTCATCTTGTCTTTTCAATTATTTCAAAAATTCCTGCACTCTTGCACATTCTTCACTCATCACTCTTCTTCACTTTTAGATTCTTGATGACGAGGTAATTCGGTGCATCTATAAATAGGATATTTTTGTCCCTTACTAAGATTTTTATTCTTGATTAAATTTGGATCAATCTCATCATCCAAAAAGAGTTTTGATGTCCTAATTAGGAGCAAATTCACCTCTAAACTAATCTTTTGTCCACAATTATAGAAGTTGAACAAATTTAACTTTCTGCCAAACATCCCCTTAAAATGGTGTTCACTTTTCTTCCCATTGAATTCTTTATGTACCATTTTCTTGTATTCCAATTTCCACACTATAAATCTTTAACACGGATTTAAAATTACAATATTCGTTGAATATTTTTTAACATTCCACTTGTCAAACCAATCTATGTAATATAGAGTGGAACATAAAATATGACATAATATCATTTGCTTTTCTCCTCTTCTTTGTGCTTTCCTTCTTCAATCTCAATTAGTTCAGTTATTTCATAACTAACTTCTCATTTCTTATTATAGCATGACAAATTCTTGCACAGGTTTTTCACTAAATAAATCGCTGAATATTCTTCTCCAACAGTCCATAAAATATGTTCTTATTCGTCATTAATATATGCAGCAATGATACAAAATCAAAATGGCCTCATATAATGAGAATTTCCATCAGTAATTGTTGTGCCACCTATTCTTCAAATGGTGACAGCAAAACAGAGATTTGCCTGGTGAATTAAGTGCTAGGAAAATAGTATAAACGAATAAATTTCACATCTCTTTACAAGTTAGAACTTTTAGATAAGATAAAATTATTTCACGTTATCAGAGCAAAAGGCTCATGCCGACATACCCTCTTTCATTCAAGAAGTAAAACATTTGTAAGTACCAACTCTCCTAATAACAGTCGGTGCGGTTAACTCTACTAACTTTCTTGGGGTAGGGAGGAGAACCATGTAATTAATGGTTTCTTAATTTCTCTATATAAGAGCATGGGTAACCATAATGTACACCTTTTGCTTATCACAAAAGCTACAGACACAACCCATATTGTCTCTTTTATCTCTAGCATGGCATGAGTATCAATTACATAAGGGAATCAAGATATTCATACGTGTGTTTCCTGTTATACTGCAGCAAGCTGGCGTACGTCCTGTCCCAAATCCCAATGCAAATAGACTCATCATCTGGACTGAGAGATACGCCGGATATCTCCCCAAAGAAATCCAGCTCTTGCCTCGTCACGTAATTCTGTCTAGTGCTGTACACGTGCACGAAATCAGCTGGTTCGGCCACCACCATAAACTGCCCGTCATTGGAGAACCGGATCGATCTGACTGCACCCATATTGCCCTTGAGAATTGCGGTTGGAATTGAGAGGTTTCTCAAGTCCCATACCCTGCATGTCTTGTCCTGATTCCCAGTGGCAAACACCCTGCCGTCCGGGTGCCATGCTGAAGCAAACGAGTAGTCTTCATGACCAACAACCGAAGCAACCGTCTGAGGAATATATTGTAGGCAGTCAAGCATTAGTTCCAAACGTTAAAAATTGCTATAGAAACATTTAGGGGATGCTTGGTTAAAATTCTTCTAATCATCTAAGAATGAATTACAATGAAAATTCTAGTCTTATTATTAGTGTATTGTTCTAAACTTGGAATAAGTTGGGATAAAATATGAATGTTGGTAGACAAATAGTGGAGTGATTAAGGATAAATGATTACAGGGGAGAAGGTAGTTAATAAAAAAGAAGTAATGATTAACTTATTTTGAGTTTAATTACCTCGTATGAAGTATAATGAAGGTGAATTGATCATCTTTTATTCTCATCAACTACCACAAATATTAAGTATGAATCAAGCGTCCCCTAATTATCTGAAAGAGAAACTGTAAAACTCAAGTACCTTCCCATTTCGGGCGTCTACAAGTAATCCATCACGGTCATCTCCAACAACGGTGATAAGCTTGCGGTCAGGGCTCATTGATGTATGCTGCATCAAGAACGGCAATTTCAGCAAAATACCCATAGCACATATGTACAGTTCCTCATTCATTCTACTGTATATATTATCACAACTTGTTTTAAAACTAGGCAATGTTGATTTCAATTAAGGCTCTAACCAGCTCAGGGTGTTCTAAATTCAAAAAAATATGAGTTGCATAAATTCACACTCTTTCTGTGGTTAACTAACAGCACAAAAAATTCTTGACCTAAACTTTCACCCAATTGAAGGACACCAAGGAAATAGCTTCACCGACCCCCTTGGCGTAGGGTATGCTGATTAGTTATCAAAATCATCGTTGTAATATAACACCAATTACAGACCCCTACGAGTTGAATTGATACTAACAGATATTAATATTCCACTTATTATTCCGACATGTTGCCGGAGAGAAGATTATAATTACTGAATTGACAAAAATAGATTGCCAGAAAGATATTCACAGGGAGGAATATGCAAGTAAAAATAGCATAATAGTGTAAAGATGATATATCAAAGAAGCTTACATTCACTGGCCAAGGGAAGCGGAAATGGTTAAGAAGCTGAAACCTCTCCAAGTCATATTCTCTTACACCACAATCATTATTAGATGTCATGAAACGTAATCCACTGCAAAATTATCGATAAATCAAATTCGTCAAATGAAAATTATTGAAAACAAAAGCACACGTCAACCACTGCATTACCTCAAGTCGTTGAATATTTCGATGGAATTTGTAATAGCATTCTCTTGATGTGTGGTCCTCGTGCAAAAGCTTACACCCGGTTTATCCAGGCACTGCAAGTACAAACATACAAAATCCACCATTACAACATAGCTTACCCGAAGTACTTGACTATTGCTAATTGAAGTCGAGACAAAATGATTTAAGGAAAATTTACTGTCCTCTATATTTGAAGAGGAAAATTTCTCAAGTGATTTCACGTGCCTAACTTTCTCAATAACATCAACCCTTTCTTCCAAGTTTGCATTCATTTCCAGAATCTAATATAGTAACTAGATTTTTGATAAGTGAAAGCTACTATCAGGCCTTTTTGAAGAAACACGACGCGCCTTCTGAATCATATGTTTAACTTAAATTGGCTAAGTCATAGAGGCTTATACACTTTTTAAGAACAATGAGGATGTAGTTGGCATTGAGATTAGTTTGTTAGTAACTTATCATTCATTAAACAAACAAATTTAGAAAACGTATTAGCTCACCTTACAAACAAGTTCTCCATGGAAGCCACCTGCCACCAGAAAGCGATCTTTCACAGCAAGCGTGCTCAGCTGAGTTCGTGTAAAACCTTCCAATAAGGTCCCTGGATATCTCTACATTAACAAGTTAACAAAACAACAGAGAATTAGAATAAAAGAATAAACATGGATTCCCTTCAAAACTAAGATAACAAAATAAATGACATAATGATATGGAGCCCGACAGTGGGTTTCTTATGGAGCCCAACACCAGCATAAAACACTTGTACTGTAGCATAGGTACCTCTGTCGGGACAATATTCCCAGAAAAGTCAAGTACTTCGGTTAAGCTCTGGTGTAATGATGACCAATGCATAACTGAATAGTTTGAAATCAGATAGACATCGTGTTTCGACGTAGCCCACACCAAGTTCCTCAGCTGCACATGACATTAGAGAACCAGTTACAAAGCAATCTCAATCAAGAAATTTTTGGTGATAACAGTAAAAAAATGGAAGGTATCATTAGCACAGACAATGATTCATATACAAGGGAGAAAATCCAAATCATCAGTCATAGAGATCATAATGTCCAATCACTCGTTCAAGGAAAATCTTCACATACTAAATACCAAATTGAAATGCAACAGCAAATATAAGTCTTACATAAATTGAACTGGATATATTCAAATTCATCAAGTGATCTAGACTCGAGAGTAGAACTCCCAACTTCCCAAGGTTCAATTGATGATGCTTACAAAGATTAGCCAAGTTCACATCTATGGAGTGGGTAAAGAAAGATGAAATTGTCTATGACATATGAGATTAGGATGACAGAGCTAAGGAGATGAATCACCCATGTCAACATACACTCGTCCGAATTTCAGAATCTCAAACTTCAACAATACTATAAAGAGCTCATGAAAAACTAATAAGCAGAAAATTAAACTCCGGTCTGCTTTTAACTTCCAACAGGCCACAAAATAAAAGGAATACTGAAGTCCAAATTTTTACAGGCCAAATTCATCCCGAGAAATTCCACAATAAACAAGAGAAACCACCAGAAAGGAGCAGATAAAGCGCACGTCTAAATGCTAGTCATGAAATTGAAACAAAAATCCCAAAAGAGATCATTCACCTGAAAATGAAGAATTGTAGGCTTCACTAATCTTGTATTATGGAAGAATTCAAAATAGTTGCCTCCTTTCCTTGTTGGTTCTAAGCCCTACAACAGTTAAACAATATGCTATCAAAGCCAACCCTAATTCATAAACTAAATATGAGATCAGGGGAATTTGTTTTTATTTTTATTGAAAGAAAAGAACAATCCGAAAACTCACCTCACCAACACCTTCCTCAGATGAAGGCAAGCTTACGTAATTCCTATACTGTTCGAGCCTCGTTAATCTGTAGGTCTCCCTGGTTATATTCAATCTATCCCATGGAATTCCCTGTATATCTTTCCCTTCCCTTGCTTGTGAAGATGATGTATCCGTCACTTTCATCAGCTATTCCAAAACAAATTGAGTTCAACTACTAAAATGAATAACATAATATATACATAGTCAACATACACAAAGATATGCTTACATATATTTTATAACTATGTACCCAACAGCCTACAAATACAGATAAACTTCCATTTTAATCTATAAAATTGTGATAGAAATACGACTAACCATATCATATTCGTCGAGATTTGCATCATCAGCAGTCGGGTATTCCTCATCAATTCCATCTAGAGAATCTGCCACGTCTCCATCGTCCACCATATAATCAATTTGATTAACCCCGTTGTATGACATAGTTTTTTCCTTCTTTTACAAACCTAAATAGTTTATAAAAACCTTTAAACTTGATGAATTCCATAAATCATGAGATTTTATCGATATAATTACCAGTTTCAAAGATAAATTCCACAAGCAAATTGAACAAAGAAAAGAACACAATACAGAAAAAGTGCAAATACAAACATTAAAGAAGTGGATAACTATGTACAAAAGGCATAAAAGCATTTAACCTTGTAGCGTAAGTTTAGCTAGTAAAAATGAAAAGAAAGATTAACACAAGCCCATCTATAAGTAAATAATTTCCAGCAAATGAAGAACAAAAAACAAAATACCGCTTCAAATAATTGTACAGAGCATAATAACTGTACAAAGAAGCTTCATATGAAAACCCACCAAAATACCAATATAATTATAAATTAAACCTGGTATGGGCTAAAATCAGGCAAGAATAACGGAAAGCGAAGAAAAAAGTAAAAAGCAACCAAAGAAAGAGGTGGGAGATCGCACATCTGTAACAGAAAAGTTTCACCTACCTCAGAAACAGAACAAATGGGCTCTGAAAAGGAAGCAACAGAGTAGCAGAAGAATTGCAGGTGGTATAATTATGTAGAAGAAAAATTGTGCGTATTTCGTATCTATATATGGGTAAGTGGAGGGCTACCCTATACTTAATTTCTGAAGAAAACAGAGATTAAAATGAGGAAGAATTGGAAAAGAAGGTGGCGGTGGGAACTGGGAATTGAGGGGGGAGAGAGAGAGAGAGAGGATGAGAGAGAGAGAGGACGATAGTAAATGCATGCGTGGAGAATTAGTAGTCTCTCTCAATCCACGGGGACGGGAGGGAAGGGAATAAATGGGATTTTGTGGTGTGGGGTCCACCCATCCCATGGTTGCAACTCCTGCATGCCTAACCTATATCTCCTCTTTTATGATTTTTTTTTTTTAAATACTCGATATTAATTTCCCATTGCTTTTGAATTTTAAAAAATAATTAAATATAAATATAGATGAAGAGAAAAGAAAATAAAATGTAATGTTTTTAAATGAGTGAATATAAATAAAGTATATGAATATAATATTATTAGCTGATGTCCAAAAAAAATATGAGAAGTTAATAATGAGGCGGACGAAAATGACAAAATTGAGAGTTAATAGCGGGACGAAGGAAATGTTTTTTATTTCTTATCTTATTACTTCTGTCTTGGGTTAACTTGCACACTTGTACATAATTTTTTTTTTTTTAAAAAGACCACTTTTTAAATAAAATAGTAAAAAATATATAAATATGTGTATATTTTTATAAGTGCTCATACAAATTAATATTTTTTTTCTTTAGAAACCTCCCATGATTGTTTCACTTGTCTTATTTATACCTGTTATACCTCATAATTACATGTGACATTTCTTATTTATACATATTATACTTGTACGCCCCCTAACATATGGAATTCTTTTTGGGCGAAGCAAAATATATATATATAAAAAAAAAAAAAAAACTTTTAAAATCTACATAGTCTACATTGCACTTATTCAACCAATTTTTTTAAGCTATAAAGATTTATGTGAAAAACCCTTCAAATTTCTACTTGTTTTTTCTTTTTCTTAAAAAGTGTATAATTTTGAGGTAAAAACAATCGTGGAACTAATATAGTGTTTCTTGTTTCCAATGACATACTGCCTAATTTTTAGCTTTTCTTAAAAAAAGTGTAATCTTATTGGGTATACTTTTCTTTTTTTAGAATATATTTTATGTTATTAGTTTTAAAATTAAATACATACAAATTTTCAAGTTCAATATCATTTTCAACCTGAAATTCATTTTTTGCGGGTTTGTATATTATCGAATTAAAGATGAATAAACGTAATAATTTGATATATAATATTATAAAATTGAATTTGAAATGCAATAATCTTGTCTCCTATTTTAAAAAAATAATGCGAAGGAAAAAGAAAATAAAAGAATTAACCAGCCCCGTACAACTCAACCCATAGCTTTCACAGATTTTCTGTCAATTTTCCTGTTGATAGGCGAACAGCCGAACAACAAGATTAAATATAAAAAATGTTAAAATAATGAGATTAAGAGATCAAGAATGAAAATAATAAATGAAGAGGACGACCAGCAGGGATTTCACACCTTAGGAGGCGAGCAGCTGGGTTGAAGACCAAGATCAAAGTAGGCGAGCAGCTGGTCATGAAAGGCACAAGGAGGTGGCGAACAGCCAGACCAAGAAGACACAAAGACCCAATCAGAGGCGAGCAGGCGAGCAAGAGAGCGCCTCGAAAAATCATCAGAAATCCCAATAATTAGGCATTACATTAGGAACAAACATGTGTCTTAACACTTGTTATTGTGTAAAGATGTAATAGCTTTGGAGATGACAAGTGTCTTAACACTTGTCACAATATTAATAAGGATGATTAGGGAGGTGACACCTCCTACTTGCTTGTACCTCTATAAATACCCCTTCATGGGATAATAAGAATAAGTCACAAAATTCAAAAATAGGCAAAACTCTTGCAAATTTCTCTCTCAAACCCTACTTATAAAAATCCAGCTTTAATCTTTGATTATATCCTTGTTTGATGATCTTATAAGAGCAAAACAACCACTAATTATCGATTTGGATTAAGGTCATCAACATTTCCTTTTTTGTAAATTGTTTTTTGTACGTATGAAAATTGCAGTTGACAGTAAAATAAATTCAACTACTTTACTCGTTCTGCATGCCTTTACTTTTATAAAATAGATTAAAAAAACTTGAGATTCTTCACCAATAAAAGAAATTATACCTGTGATTCCTTCTGAGTTATTTATCAGAATTTCGAATTTTAAACTACGTGTAATACCAACAATTGTAGACCTACAATTATACCTATATATGTTCTAGTCGAACAATTGCAATTGCAAATATTTTTTTTTTTTTTGGAAGAATTTCATATCAAGGCCCAAATTTTAGGTTATGTCTCAATTTAAATATTTTTTTTTTCTCAATTTAAGGCTTATTTTGAATTTTAGTGTCTCAATTCAAGACCCAACAAACAATTATTTTTTAAATTAAATTCATTCCATATGAAAATAAATAAAAAATTAGTGACATCCGTTATAAAAAAAAAAAAACTTAATTAATTCTAAAAAATATTAACCTTTTATTAATGTAATGAATATTTCTAATTTTTTTTATATCATCTTGTTAATTTTAATTTATTATTAAAAAATTGATAACTAGTATTTTGAAATTAAAAAATAAAACTAACATTTTTCATGTACGACGGGAAAAGATTATATGGGAAAATGCTAGTTGTCATATTTTTTAAAATACTAAATTAATACATGGTGATAATAAATAAAAATTATAAATATATATTATATTAATAAAAAAATTAATTTTTTATAATTAATTAAAGTTTTTTATAATTTAAGACGAATGTCTCTAATATATTTTTTGTATTGAATGAATTTAATTGATTGTTGGGTCTTGAATTGAGACACAAGAATTCAAAACAATCCTTAAATTGAGAAAAAAGTAAAAATTGAGACTTGATTTGAGACACTTTTAAAATAAGTACTTAAATTGAGGCATAAACTAAAATTTGGATCTTGATATGAATATTTTTTTTTCTTATAGTTTTATTATCTTTGAATCTTGATACACTCTACTTCTACATGTGTACGTAAGGTGAATAATGAAGCCACCTTATATCTCAAATTTTGGGTTTCATTATTCATTTTCGACTAGTTCTTGCAAGCACCAATTGCATTGTACAATTAATATAATTTTAACTCAATTTTTTAATTTGATTTGACCCGATTGAAGCTTCATCGTACAATTAATATAATTTTAACTCAATTTTTTTAATTTGATTTGACCCAATTGAAGCTTCAATCATGAAGTTGGGTCAAATATCTAATTTGATAAATTGTGGATTACAATTAAACTTCAATTATATACTATGTGCCAAGTGGATACAAAAATTTGTTAATTCAGAGGGCCTCTAAAAAAATATATGCATACCTTTATCAGAGTGTAATTATATATATACACAGTGTATAGTAGTAATAATACTAATATATTAGTCATTACAATGCAGTATCAAATTTGACTAAATTAAACAAAAAGAAAAATGTAAGCTATGATATCAAATGCATGAGAACATTGGGACTATATAATAAGTTGGCTAAGATCATTTCACTTGCATGAGTATGATCATCACTAACAGCCAGTTTCGTGTTTGTCATCATGCTATCTTTGTGCAATTAATAATTGATTGAGTTGAGTCCAAAAACAAGAAATGAGGATTAAAAGAACTTGAGGAGAATTGGAGCTAGTAAGATTTTTGTACTAATTAAATGCTGCTCATATCATGACCTTGACCATATATCTAATCTAATCTAATCTAATTAAATAAAGTAATAGACAACTATATATGTTTCTATAAATTAATAATTTTGTTAGCCACCGTATAAATAATTTTGCCCTCGAATTATCTTCCTTAATTAGTACTAAGGATCTCACCATCTTTCTTAGTTTGGGACCGTAATTCTGATATACATTTAATTGGATTTCAATAAATCTCAATTTCCGCATTAATATACAATATTATTCACTTTGGATAAGCACACACATTTGTTCATATATGAACGTTCTCCAAAAAATTCATACCCATATATATATATATATATATATATATATATATATATACTTATCTATACTCGTGATCCTTTCATATTATATAAACATGAAATCATATTATTTGACTATCCCATGATATTTAAATGGTATTTTATAAATGAATTAATTTTACTGTATAATTAAAAATAATATTAATTGTTTTGATTAATTAATTTAATATTGTTAAAAAATAGATACAAAATATAAACAAATTTTATGGTGAAATTGATTAACGGTATATTTTGTGCATAATATTTACACTAATACTGCACGTCACATATTGAATAACAGGTGGCCCTAGTAAACATGGATAAATAGTGCACAGGGCTTCATTTAATATTAATTATTGTTTTATTATGATTAATTCATTTCTTGATCACCAATATATTTCCTCTTCTTACTTGACCTAATAATAAGTTTATAACTCAGCCCTGTAGAATGTAGATTAGGTCCATATGATACATATCTATATATGGCCCATCAAGTTCGAACTTGTGGGCTTTGTGGCTGACTATTGAAAGAAAGTGTCCATTGATGACAATTTCGAGCTGATTAATCAAACTTGCCAATTTATTATCTAAATCTCAACTAATTTTATTATATATATATATATATGTTCATTTCAGAATATATAACATGAATAATGAAACTCTCAAAACAAATATTGTCACTTCAAAAAGTTGATATCACCAAAACAAAAGGTAATAAATGTTATGCACATTATGTATAATGTATGTGATGGAAGGCGTGGAAGAATAAAGATTTTGACTAAGACTTTTACCAAAAACAAATAAGTGTTAAATAAAATGTTAGCATACCTGTACGTATAAGTAAATGAAAGAATATAAATAGCACATTAACATGAAATTAATTGTAACATTGGAGGTAATACTGAGTTTTCTTCCGCCATTTCTTTCACTATTTTTTTCTGAAGGATTTTTCTTTCACTAATTTTTAGACTTCTATGTTAAACAGCAAAAGGTTAAAAAAAAAGAAAAGAAAAAAAAAGCATGCATTTAGTATGCCATAAAAAGTACAGCTTCGTAGAACTAATTAGGAATATTGTCTCTTAATAATTACACATTAATAGGAGGGTGAGGTTAATCATTATAAGCTTCTTTAATGGTGTGATGCTAATTAATCATCATTCTATATAAAGTTAAAATAAAAAAGTTGTAAATTGTATTGGCTGACCATTCAGATGATTTTTTTTAAGAATAAAATTTATTTTTCTTAAACTTAAATCTACAGATTATTTGACAGTACTTTTATCTTAATAAGAGCTGTTGCATGGTTAGTTTTAGTTTTTTCCAAAATATAAATTGCACTCTTCTTATCAAATTTATAGCTAACTAATTAATTGGAAATAATTTATGGTTTTGATAAATTAACAAATTAAACAAAATACCTACCAAACATTCTAGAAGTAGTGGTCAAAGCTTGGATCAAGAAAGAAAAGCCAAAAACACAAAAAGGTGATTAAATCTTTAAATATTAGATTTGTCCCCCTAAACTTGGCCACCTCCAAATTGACGTGGAGCCTTAGGGAGCGCTCCTTCTTAACCTTCCGTTTTCAAAGTTTTAGTTGAATTTTACTTTCTTAATTATTACAAACCTTATCTTTCCTGTTTTGAGTGAGACAAAGGCACCATATGATATCCCCATTTCATTTGTATTTCACTACTTTTAGACTAATATTTTTTTAATTTAAATATACATGAATTTTTTTTTTAAGATTTAAAAAGTATGAGATATCATCATTTAAAAAAAAATATGTTATGCGTTGTTCTTTTTAGCACTTTGCATACTAAACAGTGACACTTAACTAAACAATGATATTTTCAAAAAGATAATTCATGTGAATTTGAGTTTATAAAAGTTTTTGTACTATTTTTAATATATGACACATGTATTAAATTAATAATATCACAAATTATATATTATTTGCTAGAGAGTATTGATAAATTCACATGTGATTTGTTTCATATTAAATATTGAAATAAGTGGATTTAACTCATAAGTCTAGCGAACTACTCCCCATATGTATCACCAAATGGTCAATCACATTTATATATTGAGTGTGCTTCATGTGGGACCGTACCAAGCATCAAGATATGTACATGATATCAATGGATTTGAACATGTGCTCGAGTTGGGCCTCTCAATTCTATGTTATTAATGGCACGCGTGTTGTATTAAAAATAATAAAACACCAAAAATAGAATAGATGATCTTGATCGTTGTTAGGTTTATAGTAACACCTAACAATGGTTTACAAAGAGACAGAATAAAACTAAAATCTTTAAAAGGAAGATATGTAGGAACACATAAAGGTTCACAAGGAAACATAAGATTTGATCTCCTTCTTGTTGTCTCTTCATCGTTTTTTGCATTTCTGGCTCTAGTTATTAGTTATTGACTTTTTCGTATGTTTGCACTTTTTAAAACAAGCAACTAACACAACCCAAAAGCGGATGGGATCGATGTAAGTGCAAACAACGACCATGTATTTATTGAACCATGGACCTAGGAGATCGGTGGAGCCCTAGAATTACGCATTGTCATAGAGTTATAGTTATGTATTTTGGGATTTTTAAACTAATTGAAATTGAAAGACAATAATTGAACTAAAAATTAACGTGCAAACAAATTAAACTAGAAAACAAGTAAAACTTAGTGAACAAAGTGCAAGTGTAGTGTAATGTTTTGTGTATCGTCCTTATAACAGAATCAATGCTACGTATGTTAATTTCACTTTTCTTATGCTATTTCATTGGTTTTAACTAAGAGCTATCGCTAATGATTTGAAGACCGATTTCTTTTGAGGCTTGGGTGATCAATAGCGTTAACTAGTACCTAATTAACTATCAAAGCACATAGGATAGTGAATAACTTGAAGCACGCGATGCACTCCAAGAATTCCCCCTTCACTAAGCACCTAAATCCTTAAATCGAGGTACCTTATGTCTATTGATAGTAATCTAAGCCGTTTACCCTCTCACGGTTAAGTAAACTACTATGTGATCCAATTAACTAATCAAAGTCCTCACTACAAGGTCAATCAACCCACACCCAACTCTCGTTGTAGCACGAATCAATCTAACAAGAGCTACTAAACCCAACCAATTAATCTAATCAAGAATAACACATCAATAGAAGCAATCAAACCAAATCATAGCATAATCCAAGCTAAACTAACATAATAACACAAATCTCATCATAATTCCAACACCCAAAGTATTTGGAGATTAGCCTATGGCTAATATCACAAAACCTATGTGTTGGTGAACGAATCTAATCGTAAGGATTAGTGGCTGTTTTAATCCGTTTTTACGTCACCAATCAATAACGTGTGATTGATTACCACCGTAAATGGTAAATCGGGGTTTGGATTTATCGAATTTGTAAATTCGGTAGTCGAAATTGGACTTATTTCGTGTATGTGTGAGTTTGAGTGTGTTTGTGTGTATTTTTGTCTGAAATTCGAAACTTACATAAATAAGCTGGAGAACAACTATTTATAGAGGCTAGCAAGCATGGGGTGCTTTTGACTCTTGGTCTCCCTAGCTTGCATGCCTGACATGTGTCCTTTGACCTTAGTTTGACCTTATCTAAGCTGAATCTTAGTTACAAAGTCTTCTTTTGGGCCTTATCTCGGACTCATTGTTGTTCGCCTAGGTCGGCTTGACTGATCTTGATGACCTTTTAACTGAAAGTTGTTCGCCTCTTGAAGTTGTACTTTGGAAGTTGTTCGCCTTATGGCTTTAGGATCTTTGTCCTTTGTTCACTTGTACACACTTCTTTGGTTGTTTGTTATATCATTGTTTGACCAAGTTGTTCGTCATTGATGACTTCACAGTTGGCTCATTCTTGGTCTCGGGTCTAAATACCTGTTCGCCCATTAGTTGTTCGTCGGAGAGTTGTTCGTCACTTTACTCACCTCTACATAATCCTTGATGTAGCTTTAATCCTTGTTCGCCATTTATTGACTTATGTTCGCCTATCAACAATTGCCCCCTATCCTGGCTATATGTTGCCCCAGACGAGCAACTTTGTGGCGAGCAACTATAGTTAGGATATCAAAATGATGAGGGTTGGGGCGAACATCATTGGCTTGGGCGAGCAACATACGGTCTGCCGTTTCGTCTTCCCAAGGTCTGGGAGTTGTACGAAGATGACGTGGGCGGCATGGCTGTGCGCCGCCCACGCGCGAGTAATCCCGAGGCCACGCGCCCCTATAATTACATATAGGTCCCTAAAATTTTGAACTTGTATGGAAATTACCCCGTTTTCTCTCAATTCGGCCCCAGGGCTTTTGGGAAATTTCGTCTGGGACCCCGCTTTTGCTTGGGGTATAAATAGTGGGAAAACTGAAATTTTTCCCACTTTTCCCCCTCTTGCAACAGTGCTCCGGCGAATCCTTCATTCCTCCGGCGATTTCGAGCTTTCCGGCGTCCGTTCCACCGTATTTGGCCTCAAAATTCAACTCCCAGGTAGTTACTCTTCTTCTCCTATCTTCTTCTTTACTTTTTCTCTCGAAAACGCCATCGCCGCCGTGTGGGTTCGAGCTCCACCGTCTTCTCCGGGATAGCGCCGCCATCTGCAACTTTTTCTACCACCGTTTGGATTTTTCTTCCTCTTCTATGTCTTCGCAATCGAGCAATAAAACTGAGGAGACCCTAGATCCCCTTTTTCCCGTTGCGGTCCCCATCGATCAACCTCCCCTCGAGATTTCTTCAGCGTCGGATCATCACGTGGATTCAGTTGTTCGCTCTGTGGAGGACACCGGTGCGGGCCCATCTGGGAGAGAATTAGTAGTTGCGGCGAACAACAATCTGGACGTTAGCTCTTCGTCTTCTGCCGAATCTAGAGATCCAGACCTTAACGAACTCACTCGCGAGTTCTTGGAGAGCATTAACTTCCCATCCCCAAGGATGCGGGAAAATGAGATCCCAGCAGGGGTTGCTCGGCTATTTGAATGGCGAGCATATGCTGAAAGGTATGCGAACAGCTTTCCCCGTCCTCAGAGGGAAATAATGGATAAGGTGAAAACTGAGTACCAGACGAGCAAGATAAAAAGCGTTGTTCGCGAAGATGAACTGGACTCTATCCGGAAGGATTACAAAATCCCATACGATATTCACCTGTGGGCCCCTCGGAGAAAGGAAAGAGCTGATCGCCCACCCCCAGGATGTACGGCGATCAACCTTCACACCTTAATTGCCGGGCTAAAGTTGCCTCTTCCACCCGTTGTTGGTCGATTCCTGGAGGCGACCAACTTGGTCATCACCCAAATTACTCCAATCGGGTGGATGAACCTTTTGGGCTCCATGTGTTTGTTCGCCCTGGAGGGTTACGTTGATCGGATCACTGCGGAAGAGATCAATTATTTGATGACAATTACAAGCTGCCCCTTGGGAGAAGAAGGCTATCACTATCTCAAGGCCAGGACTGGGTTGAAAATGGTAGAAGAAGTGCCGAACAAGATTCGTGACTGGAAGCAACACTTCTTCTGGATTGGGGGTGATTGGCGAGCATCTTCTGGTCCACACGGCGGCCCTGGACGAATAAATTCTCCAGCAGCCTATGGAAAACTGAAACGTAAGTTTGTTTCTTGCTCGCCTTTGGGCTAAGTAGTTCTAATTTAACTTTTCTTGTTTGTTCGCAGGCCCTCGTCTACCCAAGTGGAATTCGAAAGAGGAGGAGTTGAGCTCCGAGTTCTTGTTTACTTCGTGCTTGGTCGGCCTCCGCAATAAAGCAGATAGAACTATAGACTATCTCTGCCGATCAAGGTGTCAAAAAGCTGCTCGCCTTTTGACTTACCCGCACCACCTGGAGGCTCAAGCTGAGGTGCCCCCAGGTATGAAAATTTCTAACTCCTTGCTCAAGTCTTGTTCGTCGTTAACTTGTTTAACTTGCTCGTCTAATTCTAACTTTTTTTTTTTTAGCCGAACAAGTTACAGTTGCCATCCCTCCTTCATACACCCTCCTAGAGCAAAGGGTTCTCGAAATGGCGCCGACTCGAGGGAAGAAAAGGAGAGGGGACCCTCCACAAAAGATGCTCGCGATGACGAACAAGCCCGAGGGGGCTAAGGTTCCAAGGCAGGTTGCTCCCCCCATTCAAATCCGTTCTCCTCCTACCTCTCCCCCCATGGGGGGAAACGTTTAAAGAAAGCCGACGGGACTTCCTTGTCCCATGATGTCCCTGGCAAGGGGAAGGAGAAGGTGGGTTCGAGCCATGCTCGCCCAGAAGGGGACGTTGTTCGCCGTTCATCTGTCGAGCTCACGGAGAGGTCCGGCAAGGCGAGCAAAGATATAGGTTCCCCTAGAGGCCCCGAGGACACCACATACTTAGGCCGAGACGAGCGAAAATTTTCTGAGTAAGTTTTTACTTTCTTGGCGAACAAGTTTTTTATTTGCCAAATCTTTCAAGTATTGACCTTCTTTTTGCTCGCAGATACCGGCCCAACGATTATCCAGGGCGAGCAGATCTGATTCACCAGTTTGCCTGCTCTAGGACGTCGACGAGCTTCCGTGATATTACGGACGACCATGTTCGTCGAGCAACTGAAATTGTTGCTCGTGCCTGGTCACGGCCGTTGAACAAAGCGGTCCTCGCCCAGGGCCCCATTGATAATTTTCACTTATCAATGGTCCAAGCTGCAAACTCCCTTGTCTCAGCTCAACGGGGAATGGCTCAAGTAGCCGAGCTAGAGGAGACTGCTCGTCATCATGCCGCCTCTATTCGCCAGCTCACTGAGGAAAAAGATAAAATGGCGAACAACTTTAATGGCCAGATTGCTCGCCTAAAGGATCAATTGAAGTTGGCTAATTACTTGGAGAAGAAGCGCATTGAGGACTATCAGCTTGTCTCCGGCGAGCTTAAGGATACGAAGGCCGAGCTGCTCTCCTCTAAGACTGCGCTGGATGAAGAGAGGAAGAGGAGAGAAGGAGCAGAAGAAGAAGTTTCTCGGCTAAAGAAGCAAATGTCTGAGATGCTTTCAAGGGAAGAAGCCGAGCAAGAATTTCAAGCTCGGAGTGGGCCCATCTCAAACTTGGGTTATATATGCGCCTATGCGGACAGCATTCGCGCGGCGGATGCTTATGACTTCAAGGATTTAGTTGAAGAGATGAGCAAGGATCTGAATGAATTTCTGGAGAACTATCCTCCGCCGAACAACATCGAGATTCAGCTGGCGGATTTGGCAGTACTAGGGGTCAAACTTGACAAACTCGACCCTAGTATTTCCATCACTCATCCTCCTCTTCCAGTTGATGAAGGCGAAGAAGAGGAAGGGGTGGCCGCGGCTAACGAGCAGAATGCAAAAGAGGCCGAGGATAAAGCTGCTGAAGATCTGGCCCGTGAAATGATTGTTGAACCCCCTGTTGAGCATGTTAGGATAAAAATTTGTTAGTTTTGATGAGTTAAAACAAACCAGAAGATGTAATAGGACCATCTGGACCTGTTAGCCAGATGATGATCTAGGTTAGGACTTAGTCTAAGGGAAACTGCCAGACCAGAAGACCTCACCAGAAGAGTCACCAGAGGACTTCACCAGAGGACTCCACCAGAGGACTTCAGCAGAAGAGATCAAGACCAGAGGCAGAGGATCTTCCCCAGACCAGACGAGTCCGGACCAGACGAGTCTGGTGGAACAAAAGATGCTCAGTTTGATCCTCTTATTCTACTGAGTATTCTGGTTGTTCACCAGATAAGGACCAGAAGACACCGAGGTTGCCTGGTGTCTGGTCCTGCCTTCTCTGGAGAGAATCAGAGTTAGGCAATTGGAAGCATTGACCGTTGGTGATTCAAATCAAGTCAAATAAGATTGGATTGAGAAGATATGAAGACTATCAATCAAGATCTCACCAACCCAATCAATCAATTAGGGAATTGATTGATTGAAGCTTCCATATATAGAGGATCTGATTGGATTAGCCTCCCAACGGCTATGTCCCTAATCCCCTCTATATATACTTGAGTGCAGATCAAGAAAAAGCTCTAGAAGTATTCACGCGCATATAGCCATACTAAGCTTGTGATCACTACGCATATTGCACTCACACTTTGTTCTTAATTACTTATCTACTCGTAAGGAGTTTATACACTCAACCTGTTCATCTTGTTAAGATAAGGTTGGAGTGAGTTTATCTTTAGATCGAAGTTAGATCTAAAGAGTTTGTAAGAAGGTGCTGGTACTTCAGAAATTCCAGTGAGTAAGTAAGTTGGTTGGAGAGTGAGAAAGACCCCTTTGGAGTAAGGGAGAGTGGACGTAGGACAAGTTGGTCCGAACCACTATAAATCCTTGTGTTCTTTATTTTCTGCACTTTAAATTTCTGCAATTTCTTTTAGCATTTCTTTAAAGGGTTTTCTTAAAAATAAACTTAAAAACGCTTTCCGCTGGATATTTTTGGGACCAACAAGTGGTATCAGAGCAGTGTGTCCTACAGACCACTGTTTTGAAATTATTTTGGTGGTCACCAGGGCAGATCCATTTTTTTTGAAATCCCAAATATTTGTTGTGCTAACAAATTTTGCAGAAATGGGCTCAAAGAGAGGCAGTAGAGGAGACACCAGGAGATACTCCAAAAGAAGCATAGCAGATGAGGAAGATGAGGTATCCACTTCTGGTTCATCATCTAATTTTGGACCAGACGAAGAGGTTTGTCTTATGACAGACGAGGTATGCAATCGAACTCCCTCTTCTTCTTCTTATTCTTCGTTTTCTGAACAATCAGAGGAGTCTGATATGCAGAAGATGCTATTAGATCTCCAAACTTCTATACAACTTTGTCAAAAGTTGGAAGAAGAGAACACAAAGTTGAAAGCAGAAAATCAGAAGCTTTCACAATGTTTTAGCAACCCAACTGATCTACCAGCTGAACAAGTTCAAACTCTGGTAGAAGAGTCCACTGACTTGAAAACCAGATGTGATGAACAAACTAAGCTAATAGAAAAGTTGCTTGCTGAAAACATTGAGAAAGATAATGAATATACTCTGCTGGAAGCTAAGTTCGATGAACTCTTCCATCAAAACAAAATTGTAAAAGATAGTGAGGACAAGCTCAAGCTGAGACTGGAGCAGCTGACTATAGCAAACAATGCTGTGTCACATATAGCTGCCTCATCTCAAAGAGAGCATGATAAAACAGGCCTTGGTTTTTCCAAACCTGAATCCTCACATGTTCAGAAAGAAGAACAGACTAGTAATTTTATTGATAAGGGTAAAAGGCCAGCTGACCAGGCAACTCAGCCTAATGGGCAGATGAGTCCTAAAACTCAAAAACCCAAAAGGCAGAGGAGGAATTTTAAGAAGGGCTATACCCAGAATAAAAGACCTCAGCCAGGCCAGCAGAGTAGAAGAAAGTCTGGATCTTCTCAAAAGAGGCAGAACCAGATGACTCCCACTCTCCTGCAGAGGACTTTCAAGTCACCTGCCAGACCAGCTGGAACCTTTGATGGTTCTAGTAAAACTTATCCTTATCAAAAGAATTTCAAGTCTGTTGCTTTAAGACAAGTTAACTCTTCTACTGGACAAGCTCATAAGAGAAGAAGAGCCTCTAGAAGAAATAACCATGTCGAAGCTTCTTATGTTCAGTGTGTTTTTGTTGATATGTATGGAAGAAAGATAAGATCACCTGATCCAAAAAGGGATGATCTATTCTTGTGGCTTCCTAAATATTGTGCTAACCCCCCTGGACCCAGTAGGGTACCAAAAAGTTGATTGCCTGCAGATATACAAGAAGACCAGCTGATGTTTTGCCCCAACATCAGCTGAGCATACTTTGAGGGGGAAGATCAGTTGACCCAGCCTGCTAGATTCTTTATTTTGTTATTTCAATATTTTCTTGTCTTGTTTTATTAAAGTTCTTCCAGTTTTAACATCATCAAAAAGGGGGAAATTGTTAGGATATAGATTAGATGTTTTGAAGATGTTAAAACAAGAACTTATAATAGGACTAGCTGAACCTGTTAGTCAGCTACAGATTAGTCTAGGTCTAGAATAGGTCTTTGGTTAAGGGGGAAGAAATCTGAGGTGACCAGAGAAGGTACCAGATGAGGTGACCAGATGAGAGGTGACCAGATGAGATGTCCAGAATAGAAGAGTCACCAGAACAGAAGAGTCACCAGAGCAGATGAGGTCCAGAGGAGTCTGACCAGATGAGCTTGGACCAGAGGAGTCTGCCAGATGAGTCTGACCAGATGAGCTTGGACCAGAGGAGTCTGCCAGAGGAGTCTGACCAGATGAGCTTGGACCAGAGGAGTCTGTCAGAGGAGTCACCAGAAGACCCCACCAGAGGACTTCACCAGAGGACTCCCCAGAAGACCTCTCCCAGATGAGACCAGACCAGAAGACCCCAGACCAGACGAGACCAGACCAGATGAGAGAGACGGATTAGTTCACCTACCAGAAGCATCTTTGTAATCTGTAGACAAGAAGACTTTGGAAATTCTTGATGGAAAAGAAGGCAATCTGGAAGTCAACTGATGGAGGATCTGATTGATTTATTGCTTGATTGAAAGTCAACTAATCAATCATATAATCAATCTTTGATTGATTATATCCCTCCAATTATGGTTGTTTGAATTGCTAGTTCCCAACGGCTAGTTTATTCCACAACTATATATAGGAGTGCTTGGATTAGTTCAAGATAGAAGAGTCGCGCGAGAGCACACAACAAGAACACGAACTCTTCCAATCACTCACCTTGCTTATACAAGTTTATATACACTCTTTAGGAGTTTAGTTGGATTATTACTCAACCTGTTCATCTTGTTAGATAAGGTTGGTGTAAGTTGTAAGAAGGAGCTGGTACTTCGAAATTCCAGTAGTAAGTAAGTTGGTTGGAGAGTGAGAAAGACCCCTTTGGAGTAAGGGAGAGTGGACGTAGGACAAGTTGGTCCGAACCACTATAAATCCTTGTGTTCTTTATTTTCTGCACTTTAAATTTCTGCAATTTCTTTTAGCATTTCTTTAAAGGGTTTTCTTAAAAATAAACTTAAAAACGCTTTCCGCTGGATATTTTTGGGACCAACAGAGCAGGCTCAAGATTCTCCACCCGCCGAGCAACAATAGGCCTTAGACTTAAATTTTTTTTTCTTTTTGTAATAGTTGTTCGCTCCTTTTTGTAGTACTTGTAATGGCTGCTTCCAGCTTGTACTATTTTTGAGGCTTAATGCCTTTGATTAATGGAACGTCTTTCTCATGTTCGCTCATTTTCTTATATATGTTAATTGCCTTTACATTTCTGTCAATGCCTTTACAATTATAACATATAGTGTTGGGCTTTTGTTCGAATTGAACTTGCCTTTAGTGGAATCAGGGTTCAGCCTTAGGTTCTGTTCATTTTAAAAAACGAACAACCTTCAAGTGGCTTTGGTCCTTAGGTTCTGTTCATTTGTAAAACGAACAACCTTTGAATGAACTTGTACCTCGAGCTTTTGGACTTTTCCTTTTTTGACGAACAACTATTATATTTACATTGCAAAATAATTACAAGTGTTGTAAGACTGTCCATCACTATCATATACAATCTGACGAACAGCTTTAAACACAAACTAAAACTTGCTCGCTTATAATATTTTTTGCCGAGCAACTCTATCTATAAAACCAAAAGCACTAGCACCAGACTATACAAATGTGGCGAGCAACTTTTTAATCTATACTTAACCAAATTTTCAAAAAATTATGCAAGTTTTTGATCCTTGATCCATTCCATTTGCTTGATTCACCGTTTGCTTGATTTACTCCATTCGCCATACTTGCCCCCAAGATAATTGTTCGCCCATTTATTGATAGTACTTCTTGAGATGTACGTCATTCCAGGAGTATGAGGCCGGCTTGCCTTCCATATCTTCGAGATCGTATACGCCATTTACGAATTTTTCCGTTATACGATATGGGCCCTCCCAAGCTGGTCCCAGTACTCATGAAGATTGGGCGAGCAGTTTTCTTAGAACCAAATCTCCAACTCTGAATTCCCGGACTTTTATACGGGAATTATAATAACGTTCCGCTCTTTGCTTGTATGTTGCATTTTTTAACTCAGCATTGAGTCTTTTTTCTTCGAGTAAATCCATTTCAGTACTTAGAGCAGAATTATTTGCTTGTTCATCAAAGTTGGTCGTCCTAATCGTACTGGTCCTTAACTCAATAGGTATTACTGCTTCTGTTCCGAAAGCCATAGCAAAGGGTGTTTCTCCGGTGCTAGACCTGGGAGAAACTCTGTATGCCCACAAGACTTCCGGGAGTTCGATAGACCAACCACTTTTGCTCTCCGCCAGTCTTACTTTTAATGTATGCTTGATTATCTTGTTCACAGCTTCAACTTGTCCGTTTGACTGGGGATGATAAGGTGTGGAGTAATGTTTTTTGATCCCCCACTTCGCACAGAATTCTCTCAACTCTTGTCCATCAAACTGTGGACCATTGTCTGTCACAATTGCCTGTGGAACTCCGAAACGACAGACAATGTTCTTCCAAATAAAGTTGATCATCTTCTGCTGCGTGATGCTCACCATGGCCTCTGCTTCTACCCATTTAGTGTAATAATCGACTGCCACAACGGCAAATCGAACATTTCCTACTCCAGCCGGGAAAGGACCAATGATGTCCATCCCCCATTTTGCAAAAGGCCATGGGTTGTATACTGACACGAGTTCCTGGGCCGGGGTATGAATATTCGGGGCAAAAATCTGACATTGGTGGCAAGTCTTTGCTTTTTTTATTGCATCTTGGCGTAAAGTTGGCCAGTAATAGCCTTGTCTGATTGTCTTGTATGCCAGAGCTTGCCCCCCAGTATGGTTTCCACATACTCCCGCGTGTATTTCTTCGAGTACCGCTTGCCCTTGCCCCCTAGGCAAACACTTGAGAAGTGGGATTGATATTCCCCTTTTGAAGAGTTGCTCGCCCACCAGAGTATATCTGGCGGCTCGCTTTACTAGCTTGGCAGCTTCAAAAGGATTGTTTGGTTTTCCCACTTTTCAAGTATTTGACTATACTTGTTCTCCAGTCTTCTTCACTGGTTTGATCGTCGAGTTGGTTGACATTATAGCTTACTGTTGATGGATCTTTCATCTTTGTAACTATAATATCTGCTAACTCTACGGGGCCTTCACTTGTTGCTAGTCGAGCAAGCGCATCTGCTTGAGTGTTGCTCGTCCTTGGAATTTGTTGTATGAAAACTTGTTGCAGCATGGACATCAGGTGAGCAACAATCCGTTGATACTCGATCATGTGATCATCTTTTGCTTCGTATTCACCTCGGACTTGGTTCACGATCAATTGTGAATCGCCAAATATTTGCAAGCGTCTGACACCAACTGCGAGAGATAGGTGGAGTCCAGCAATAAGAGCTTCATACTCAGCTTCGTTGTTGGTTGCCATGAAACCAAATCTGATTGCCGAGGTGAATACTTGTCTATCTGGACTGATTAAAACTACTCCTGCCCCTGAGGCTATATTGGTTGATGATCCGTCCACATAGAGATGCCAAGGATGATCAAGTCCTCTCGTCGGATCTGGAGGGAAAGTTAGTTCGACTATAAAGTCGGCTAATGCTTGCCCTTTGATCGCCGTTCGAGGAGCATAGGTCACCCCGAATTGGCTAATCTCCAGTGACCATCTTAAGAGACGACCTGCAGTGTCGGGGCGATGGAGAATTTGCCTGAGCGGGAAAGTTGTTAGAACTTCGACTTGATGGTCAAAGAAGTATGGTCGTAACTTTCTCACGCTCATAACCAAAGCATATGCCAGCTTTTCGGTTGGAGCATATTTGATCTCTGCTTCATGCAAAGCCTGGCTGACGTAATATATAGGTTGGTGGAATTTGCCGTCTTCGCGCACCAAGACAGAGCTGATGGCAACTTCTGATGCGGCTAAGTATAAAAAGAGCTTTTCTCCTGGGATTGGTTTTGATAGGATTTTGACATCTCCCAGGTAGTCTTTAAGTTGATCGAAGGCCGCTTGGCAGTTGTTAGTCCATGCAAACTTCCCTTTTTTGACGGCCTCGAAGAATGGACGGCACTTATCCCCCGACCTGGATATGAACCGGTTCAATGCTGCTAGGCACCCGGTGAGTCTTTGCACTTCTTTCACCGAACGTGGTGGTTGCATATCCATGATGGCTTTAACTTTTGAAGGGTTGGCCTCAATTCCCCGCTGGCTAACAAGATGACCCAAGAATTTTCCTGAGTGAACTCCAAAGCTGCTTTTCTTTGGATTCAACTTCATGTTATAGTGTCGAAGAATTTCGAACACTTGAGTCAGATGTTGAAGATGGTCTTCCTTCTTGGGACTTTTGACTACGATATCGTCTACATAGACTTCAACCGTATCTCCAATTTGTTGATCAAACATCTTGTTCACCAGTCTTTGATATGTTGCTCCAACATTTATGAGGCCGAACGGCATTCTCTTCCAGCACAGCAAGTTTTTGTTTGTATAGAAAGCTGTGCTTTCTTGATCGTCAGGATGCATTGGGATTTGATGATACCCTGCAAAAGCATCCATGAATGTTAGCATTTCGTGACCCGCAGTGCTGTCCCCCAATTGATCGATGTGCGGGAGAGGAAAGTTGTCCTTCGGGCATGCTGCATTTAGATCTGTAAAGTCTATGCATAGCCTCCAGGTTCCGTTCGATTTTCTCACCAGCACAGGGTTTGCTACCCATTGTGGACAAAGTGCTTGACGGATCAGATCGTTGTCTAACAGCTTTTTAACTTCTTCATTCAACGCTTGATTTTTGTCTGGGCCGTACTTCCTTCGCTTTTGATGGACGGGCTTTCTTGCTTGATTTATGTTCAGCTTATGACAAGCATGTTTTGGGTCTATCCCCACCATATCTGCGTGAGACCAAGCGAAGACATCTAGATTCTCGGTGAGGAACTCTTTCATTCGGGATCTGTAAGGCTCTGGGAGCTCAGATCCTATGAATAATTCAAGATCTTCGTTGTCGGGATTAACTTTGAACGCCTCCAGTTCTTCGACTGGAGTTGCTCGTCGTTTTTGTCCCTTCCAACGGGGATCAAGTATGGGTTCCTCAGGGTTGAAATCATTCTTGATGTCCATAGGCTCTGCCCCCAGGCGGGGTTCTAGATCATCAGCTGGCTCCGTCCCATCATTGTTCGTTTGTACTTGGCCCTCCAAGTCCCCCACTGAGGGTTGTTCGTCATCACCCCTTTGTTGTTCGTCAGATGGGGGTTCCTCGCGGGTGGTAACGAGTGACTCGTCCAACACTTGCTCGTCCAAGTGTTGTTCGTCCGTATCCATGTGGTCGTCCATGTCCATCATATTGTTCAGTATTGATGGTTCGTTGACGGGATAACTTGTTGCTTCCATCATGGATATTTGTACAAATTTTGCTCGTAGCTGTTGAATGCATTCTCGTGCTCTCCGTTGGTCTCCTTTAATTGTGCCTGTTCCACCAGCTGTTGGAAATTTCAAACAATAATGGTAAGTGGAACACGCAGCTTTGAATTCATTGAGAAAAGGTCGGCCAAGAAACCCGTTGTAGGTCGACTCCTGGTCTACAACCAAGAAATCTACCATTCTTGTTATATTTCTTTCGGGTTCATTAGCCGTTACAAGTTGTACTGCTAATGTTACAATTCCCAACGGTGTTGTCACAGCATTCCCGAAGCCTATGATTCTATGTGTTGTATTCCGAACATAACCCGAATAATCTCCCAGATTATCGAGGGTCTTCTTGAATAAGATGTTGGTGTAGGCTCCGGTGTCCACCAACAGTCTGTGGACTCTGGTCCCCATAATCTTGGCGCAGATTACGAGTGAATCATTGTGCGGAGTTAAGACGCCTTCAAAGTCTTTTTCGGTGAAAGTTAATTCTGCCGTTTGCATGATAGACGGCTTAACTCCCATTTCTTGTACTTGGCCAATCGCTCGTAGCTCCGCTTTCCTCTTCCGGTTAGAGTCGGGTGGTTGTCCATCAAAACACCCTCCCGCGGGACCTGCGGGTTCCATCATGAACAGATCTTCTAAAGGTTGAGCTGGCATACTGGGAACTGGTCGCCCGGGTTTGTTGTTTCTCTGAGGTTGATCATCCTCTTCATCTTCTGAGTTGTTCTCCCGAGCTCTTTTCCCAGGTTGCCTTTTAACGAAATCGGAGAGCTTTCCCTCCTCATAAAATCGCCAGAGTTGCTTAAGCAAATCTCTACACTCACTTGTAAAATGCCCCACACTTTGATGGTAGGCACAATACTTGTTTGGGTTGAGTTTGCCAGTATCCTGGCGGATTTTACGTGGTGGGGAAAGCAACTCTTTCTCCTTTACGCTCTCATATACAGTATCAACTGATACTATCAACACTTGGTTCAGTTTTTCCTTCAAATCCGATCCTTCGGTGAATGCTTTCATATTTTTTGGGACCCTGTAGCTTGTCCCAACGGGCTTTTTGTTATTCTCCTTAGGATCAGCTTTGTTCTCCCCTAAATTTGTTTGTAGGGCCTCGTGCATGGAAACGAAAATGCCAGCCTGGTTTCTGAACTCGGCATAAGTCTTTGGGCACTTCAGACGTACCTCCTTCCATAACTTCGACCCTTTTTTCAATCCGGCCATCACAGCGACGATCTTTGTATCTTCGCTCACCGGTTCTCCTTCTAGCAAAACCTTATCGAATCTTTCCATAAATGCCCGGTCAGTTTCATCATCATTTTGCCTCAAATCTGATAGCCGGTGTTTTTGGGAAAGATACGACCCCGCCGTTGAAAAGTGAGAAAGAAATTCTCGACTTAGCTGGACGAACGAGTGGATTGATGCCGGTGGCATTGATGAAAACTACTTGTGAACCCGATCGCCCAATGTTAACGGAAAATTCCGGCATTGGGTGGCATCGCTGGCCCCCAAGGAGACCATGTAATCCGTATACTTCGTTAAGTGGACCCGGGGGTCGGCGATGCCTTCATATTGAATGCTAGCCGGAAATTGAATCTTTTTCTGTATCGGGGCCTTCAAAATGTGAGCTGCCAAAGGTGAGGATGGCATGCTGGTCGTTCCCATCCCCCTCTGTTGGTCTAGTTGCCCCTGCATGTTCTCCACAGCCCTCCTTAGGCTTGATAATTCATCAAGAGGTGCCCCCTGACTTGGAGGCTGTTCGGCGAGCAAAGGCATTACCCTTTCTGCTCGTCGCAGTCCCTCGCTTGGAGTGGGCACTTCCTGGGCTTGCCTCCTAATGTTGTTCGCCGCATTTGGCCCTAGGCGCCTGAAGGCTGACTGGGAGAGTCTTTCATGGACTGATGGGCGAGGCTGTTCAAAAGTTGCTCGCCCATCTTCTGCTCCCCGGCGAGCAGCTTCCCATTGGGGTTGGCTAAGCCTGTCTTGGGTACTGGAACGTGTTGTTCCATGGCTAGACATAGTTGTTCGTCCGCGACCAGACTCAGCCTGTACTTCTCCTTGGTCGACCACCTTGGCCTTTCCCTTATTTCGTCTGACTTGGGCACTATCAACCTCTCGCTGTTCGCCCCTGGTAGTCCTGGGCCTAACAACCTCTAGGGACTTGTCCCTTGGCCTTGCTTGTGTTGGCCTGACCTGCTCTTGTTGTCTCTGGAGGGCCTGGAGAGCAGCTATGGTTTTAGCCAACTCGTTGGGGTTGTTCGCCAAAGCCTCCATCTCAGGGGGGAGGTTATGTGTTATGGCTGTATGTTGCGACCTGTTCGCATGTCTCGGGTCACGGTCCTGATGGTCGGCCGACGTGGCCCGGGTTTGAGATGGTCTTTTCGACAAACGTGATCCTTGGGTTTCTTTAGATTGAGGCATTTCAATTTAAATTAATTCTTAATTTATAAATTGAAGAACACCAAGAACACCAAGAACACTTTTGTTTGTATCTCCAAATATTTCTTGAGATTTCTTATGGATCTTCAAGTTTTCAACTTGAAGTTCTTGAGTAATCACACTAAACCGAAGGTTCGAACCCTCCTTCTAGCGCCAAATTGTTGGTGAACGAATCTAATCGTAAGGATTAGTGGCTGTTTTAATCCGTTTTTACGTCACCAATCAATAACGTGTGATTGATTACCACCGTAAATGGTAAATCGGGGTTTGGATTTATCGAATTTGTAAATTCGGTAGTCGAAATTGGACTTATTTCGTGTATGTGTGAGTTTGAGTGTGTTTGTGTGTATTTTTGTCTGAAATTCGAAAATTACATAAATAAGCTGGAGAACAACTATTTATAGAGGCTAGCAAGCATGAGGTGCTTTTGACTCTTGGTCTCCCTAGCTTGCATGCCTGACATGTGTCCTTTGACCTTAGTTTGACCTTATCTAAGCTGAATCTTAGTTACAAAGTCTTCTTTTGGGCCTTATCTCGGACTCATTGTTGTTCGCCTAGGTCGGCTTGACTGATCTTGATGACCTTTCAACTGAAAGTTGTTCGCCTCTTGAAGTTGTACTTTGGAAGTTGTTCGCCTTATGGCTTTAGGATCTTTGTCCTTTGTTCACTTGTACACACTTCTTTGGTTGTTTGTTATATCATTGTTTGACCAAGTTGTTCGTCATTGATGACTTCACAGTTGGCTCATTCTTGGTCTCGGGTCTAAATACCTGTTCGCTCATTAGTTGTTCGTCGGAGAGTTGTTCGTCACTTTACTCACCTCTACATAATCCTTGATGTAGCTTTAATCCTTGTTCGCCATTTATTGACTTATGTTCGCCTATCAACACTATGGATAAGCAAACTATTCAAATCAATAAAATCATGAAAAACATATTAAGGGAATTTTAATAAACCATAAATGAGAAAATTAAACTAATTAATTGAAAGATAAAGGGTAGAAGTCACCTAAATAGAGCAATTACAACTTGAAATTAAATCTTGCTCTTGAAATCCTAAGGGAGTGTATGGTGGTTCCTACAATCTAATTGAGAACCCCCTCTTTTAAGGGAAAATAGTCTTTTATATGTGCAATTAAGTTCTCAAGGTCGAATTTGCAAAAAGGCTCTTGAAAATGTCGAAAATTGCATGGAGCAGGGGATTGGTCCTGCACAAGTTAAACTGAAGTGGAACGACCGTGTCATTCTCTGTTAAGTCGTGCACTTTATATTTTCGCACGAGTCGTGGCCAAATGGCACGACAGTGCCATGCCCTGTGCGCCCCTGCACAGTCGTGCACTTTCTTGCGCGGTCGCGCGACTTCTATTTTTCTCCGTTTGTACACTTTTCAACTTCTCGTTATCCTTCAAACGTGTTCTTCGCTCGACTTGGCTTGCAATTGGCAATAGAGAATAAGGTATGCTCAACTTTTCGAAGGTGGTGTTTTATTTGAGATTTCAAAATGTTCTATTTGAAATAGAGAATAAGGTACACTACATCATTTGGCCTTTGATACCGTGTCAATGTTCATTTCATTTCATGTGATCTGTTGTGTATTTTTTTAATTTTTCCTAGGGTTAATTTCATATAAATTCACGAATTTTATATTTAGTATCAATTTAATCATGAAGTTTTTATAAAAAAATTCAACCTTTGATACTGTTGCAATTTAATACACGTTTTTTTTTTCCAGCCGGCAAACCGATGACGTGGCTTGCCGGAGCGCGTGTCATCTTGTCATGTAGAATTACACATGTTTATTTTATTTATATTTTAAATCCACATCATAAGTGACACCTACCATTTAAATAACATCTTTCTACTTAAAATTAAAATAACAATCAAATAAATCTAAAAAATCTAAGAACGTACAGAGATTTATTACACATAATTTATGTTGGTTGTTGTTTAATATATTTGGTTGCTATTTTAATTTTAAGTAGAAATGTGTTATTTAAATTATAAGTGTTACTTGTGATGTAGATTTAAAAAATAAATAAAGTAAACATGTGTAATCCTACGTGGCAAGATGACACAGGCTCCGTTAAGTCACGTCATCGGTTGTCGGCCGGAAGAAGAAAAACGTGTATTAAATTGCAACAGTGTCAAAAGTTGAGTTTTTTTTTTTACAAAAATCTAAAAGTTCGTGATTAAATTGATACTAAGTATAAAGGTGGTGAATTTATATGAAATTAACCATTTTTCTTAAATACCGTAAAAGGAGTCCATCTCTTATGCACCCGTTGCACCGTATTAATTATTACAGAATAAAACGTGCAAACTAATATAATGAGGCAAATGGTGCACATGGATGACACATACTGACTAGTAAATTGAGTGTAATTTAATATAACTGAAACTTGCAAGCTAATATAGAGCCAGTTTAGTTAAGTTTATTTAAAACATCTTATAAGCTAACATTTTATAAGTTGTTTAGAGCTTATAAGATGTAATTTTTAAGTAGCTCATAAGTTGTTAGAGTGTTTTTTTTAATACAAATTATAAGATCTTTGATAATTTATAAGAAATATTTTTCAAGTTTAATATCTTTTTTTATGTTGAGGTTGGGAGTGTGAAAGGGGTGTGGTGGGTCCGAGGTGTGGTGGGTGGTTAGAAGCTTATTTTTTTATCTTATAAGTTGTTAAATATTTAATTTTACCAAACACTTTAATGATCAATTCTAAGTTGTTTTAAAGAGCTTATAATTTTAGTCAAACAGGCTCATAGCTGAAACGTGCAAGGTATATTAGACTGAAAAAGTGAAATTAAACCTGCATACTAATATAAATGAAACTTGCAGAAAAAAATATAATTGAAAAATAGTGAGTACATAGATTTAATCCGTGCACCAAATATATATGAAACTTGGTGCTATAAAATTAATTTCTATACTATATTTAGAAAAAAAAAGGTGTAAAAATTGAAATATTTGTAAAGGGCGGCGCCACTATTCACCCACATTAAAATGCTTTGTTCACCCACATTTTTTTACAAGAAGATGTTTAATAAAAATACCAATATACTCTTTATAAAAAATAAATATTAAATTTATTAAATATAAATGCTTTCCACACCACCCAAAAATCTTAGAATTCACACAAATTTTTCTACCCTTTCATACACAGTTACACTAATACCATTAAAGAAGAAAAGGAAAAAAAAAGGGGTATAATCATAAAAGCATAAATTATAGAGACACAATTTAAATTAGATTAAAAAAATCTCTATAAATTGGTACACCATAAAAATAAAAAGAATTAGTGTTTTCTTCAGACGGTCAGGAAGGGGCCACGAAAAAGAGGGAGAAATTAGGTATACTAGTTAATTTGGGGAGGAGGAGTTTGTTTTGGAGGCGAATAATATGGGTGTGTACTAGTTGGTTGAGTTGGTTTGCATAAATTGAAAGAAAGGAAAATAGAGAGACGTAAAGGTGGTTTCAATCTTGTAAGGTTTGGGAGGGGCCAGTTAAACAAAGAAAGAACATAGGGGTGATGGTGGTTTTGTAAAAAAAAAAAAAAATGTTGATGAGCTATTTTTTTTATTTCAAATAGGTGGGTGCGTATATTTAGTAAATGATGTAAATAATATATTAAAGTTATAGTGGTAGATTTTAAGGGGGTGTATTAAGAAAAATAAAATAAATAAATAATATATATAATGGGTTAACTAAGTAGTAGGTGAACAGGGTATTATCTTGGGTGTTAATAGCGGTGTCCACTTGTAAAATGCAACCTACACAACTTGATATGAGTACCTTGGTAAAGAATAACAAATTTACCATTCACTTTTGTCAAGAAACAAGTATTTCATGTAAATGGATTTACTACTAAACTCTCATGAAACATTAACTTACATCTGCTCATACCAAAGTATAACAAATTTAATATCTCAATTCGAATTTACCAAACTTCACCCAAGCCGAAAGAAAACATGCCTTTAGGAGGCCCAAAGTTGATTAACACCCACTCAAATCCTGAAAATACATTGTTTGTTTATTTTGGAGCAATCTAAATTATTTATTTAGAATTTTGTAAAAATAAAATAAAATTTGATTTTTATATGGATCATATATGTAGAAAAATCTACATTTTTTTTTATTTATCTTTCATAATAAATTTGAATTTACAATTTGTTAGTCCCTAAAATCATTTATAACTCCAAATTAAAATAATTTTAGAACTTTTTTAGAATATATAAAGAATTATGTAGAGTACTAGTGAATTTCTTTGAACCATTGGATGAAAAAGGTCCACCGCATACGAAGTGATTTTGTTAGAAATCTCATATATATATATATATATCTATTTGTCAATCACCCCCTCCTCTCTAAAGCCTCCATTTTAAATTTTTGAATTTATATGAGTTTGAAATATATATTGTATTCTTTTAATTACAAAATTATTTTTAATTTTAATTAATTAATTGACTATGACTTATTTTAGATAAGTTAAAATTGAATTACAATTGATTAAATGATTGTATTTTTATATCATATATTTTTTATTATAGTTTATTAATTTACTTCACCTGAGAAATGATCTTGGTTGTCTAAATATTTTTTCTAATTTTTCTATTTAATCTAATTTTTTAAATTTTAATTATAAATTAAATTAAGACAATAATTAATTAAAGATCGTAAAGTTAAAATTTAAATAAGATAAAAAAAATTATGTAATTAAAAGAATAATAATTATTTTTAAAAAGTGATTGGATTATTTTATGAGAAAGTGGACATAATTATAATTAAATTGAATTAATAGAATAAAATCAATATAAATATATTTAATATAAAATTAATACACCTTATGACCGTGGTGCACTACATTGGTAAAATTACTAATATTGTTGGAAAATTTACTAGTATTGCATTGATTTTCGTAAATACTATTCCCCATCTCTCGATTACTTTCACACTTATTTTATTTGAATGTCTCTATTTTCACAAAAAAATAAAAATAAAAAATCTCTTATAAAAGTTAATAAAATATAAAGTTACAATTATTTTATTCAACTCCACACTCAAATATCCAAAATAGTTTCTTCGGTACAATTCTACCCCAACATGAAATGTCTCGACTAACCTTATTAAATAAACATACACCTTTTTTTTTCATACAATCCATTCTATACACAAATTCAACTTATGCAAAAAAGTCACTCAAATAAAAACTTAAAGACCTACAAAAAATGAATTCATTCAAGAAACACATTAATATAAAAACTAAAAAAACTTGTGAATTACAAATAGTCATGATAATAGAAACAAGAGTAATCAAATTGGTCTTATACCATTCTTTTAAAAAAATTTTAAAGGATTTTAGTAATTCAAAGGATGTTCAATAAGACAAATGTTCAAATAATATTGAGATAGAGGGGTACAAAATATAGTGATTGTTTAAAATACTAAATTTAGAATCAATAATTCCATATTTGGTAGTTTATACATCGGCCATTATACAATACAATAAAAAGAAGCAGAAGTTTCGACAACTTAGGGTGAAGCTGGTATGTTTGCTTTGAAAACTTAAAAAGAGAAAATACATTTGGGTTTGTTTTATTAGAAAAGTGTGCAAATATTCTCATCTATAATATTAATCACAATCAAATACATGACGTTTGTTTTTTTAAGGTTTTAAAAAAACATAGATAAAGTAAGAATACTTTGATTTATTATGTAATTCATTTATTAAGTAAGTAATTGTTTGTAAATGTAAAATTGATAATATTTGAAGTAATTAAATGATGGTTGAACATTGATGAAAACAAAATTATTGAAAAAATCAAGCCATATTTTTTGGGAGACAAATGTAGCAACTGTAATACCAAAATCAACAACCCAAATACAAAAATTACCAATTATACAATCTATGAACAATTAAAATATCCACTGTATGCATATACTACCTATGTTTCAAGACTTTTTTTACACTATTTTGTTTTAGCGAACGAGTTATTTATTAATATTTGAAATGATAGAGTGACTTTTAAAAAATGATATGATAAATTTATCTCTTCTCTATTATAAAGTGACTTAAAATTAATTTGATTATTTCAAATACTAATAAAAAAAATCCGCTCGCTAAAACACGTAAAAACAGTAAACGTGAAAAAAGATTCAGGATGGAAGGAGTACAAAACTATCACTCTTTAAATGTACTTAAATATAAAACAGGTACTTAGTAGCAACAGCTATAGGTTTATAGTGTTGGCAATAACTTTTACTAGATTGTTATATTTTTGTTTAAAGGATGTTATCTCGATTATTGCATCACAACAATACAAAATATTTGCAATAGCTTTTACTACATTATTTTCTTTGTTCCTGATTCCCAGCAGTTTTGAAGTTTTACAAAATGCTAATATTAATTTATAACAAATCTTGCAAACACTTGCATCTTTACTTAAAAAAAGAAAAAAAATCTTCTTCCAATAACTAAATTAAATTACTTCCTCAAAAAACATAATTTTTACTAGGCCAAAACTTGTATGAGACCATGAGACAATACAAATTAAGACCCACCCTTATCTAAGTGTTAATGAGTCAATGCCCTAGTTATACTAATTCATATTGTCTCATATCATGAGACGGTCTCATACAAGACCCACTCTTTTTACAAATACCCCTACATAGACCGTGTGTAAGCTACACTATAGGTAATTTGCAATAACCAAACAAACATTATTGATACAATTAAGATTTTAAAATTGCACCAGTAAGATGAAAGGCACAATTTTATAAAATACGAGAGAAGGGTTCAATTTCAAAGCCTTAAGATGCAACAAATTTCTTATTTCAAAAGGCTGAGACAACAAAAGCGAAGCACTGAAATAACTATTTAAAGAGCCTTGAGGATTTCCTCAGCGCCAGAAATAGTGAATTCCCCGCCTGACTCAATATTAGCAACTTTGACAGTAAGATTGTCAACCAAAAGGGCAAACCTTTTGGAGCGGATGCCAAGTCCCTTCTCAGAGAGGTCAAGTTCAACGCCAAGTGCCTTTGTGTAAGTAGCAGAGCCATCAGCCAAAAACTTAACATGCTTGTTATCTGGGTAAGTCTTTGCCCACGCCTTCATCACAAATGGATCGTTCACTGCAAACGTAACATGTGCACACCCAGTCAAAACTTATACAGGTTCTAAGAAAAACAGATGTTATGCAAGCATGAGACACTTGGTTACATTATTACAAAGTGCATGCTTGTTACATTGTTAGTGTATTGCAAGTAATGAGAATCAACAAGTAGAGAACTACAATGAGATTGATTGTTACTGTTAGTGTGTTGCACTGATTTTGGAATAAGTTGGGACAATAATAATTGTTGGTTGAGATGATTACAAAGTATGATGTTGGTGAATTGATAATCTTTAATTCGAATTAATAACAACAATCACTTTGTATTCATTTTCATTAACATTTGAAGAATTATGAATAAAGTGGCCCCTTATATCTGTGCGGTGCATAAAACACAGCAAGTAAGCATTTAGCTCTAAGCTAAACTGAGACAAAATTTTCTATGTGAACAAGTGTCATTAAACACATCAGTTGTGCTTTAGGCATAGTTAAGTTAAGGACATCGACTGACCCTTTTAGAAGAATCTTTTTCAAGCAAAACATGACAAGAAACAAGTATTTCATGGATGGCAGTTGTGGTTCAGAGTAGACAACACTCAGTCTTATCACCCGTGCATTAATCAATTTCAGCAATGGCAGCCAAAACAACAAATGGTACCCTCACATGGACACTACTATAAAAGCATTAATCAATTTCAGCAATTAGCCAAAAAAGTTTTGAATTAATCATACATCAACCAAGTAGTCGAATAGGAACCATCCACCCACCCCAAAAAAACAAACGTAGATGACTATCAAACACACATTTAAAAATTGTCGTCTTGAAAGCATTTCAGGTAATCATCAACTACACCAATCCCAAATATAGTAGATAAATCGATAAAAAAATGGATTAGTTCTTTTTGTCACAAATCTTAAAAAAAAGATCAATAACACAATATTACCCTCTTATTTATTTACATTTGCAGAATTTCAAATCGAATTATGCATATATGAGTTTAAGCGAAGGCATGCATACCACTGACACACAAGATTTCAGCAACGCCCTTTGACTTCAATTCATCTGCCTTTTCAATAAACCCTGGCACGTGCTTCATGCTACACGCCGAAAAGAAAAATCACTAAAAAAAATTCAGAAAATGAAAAGGAAAATGAATTGAGCGTGGATCATACCTGCAGGTCGGGGTGAAAGCGCCGGGAACGGCGAAAAGGATGACCTTCTTACCGGCGGCGAGGGAGTGAATCGAGACGCTCTGGAGTTGATCCTGCTCGTCGAAGTAGGAGAGGGTACCATCGGGGATAGCGTCACCAACTGCGATCGGAGCCATTGATTCGCTAGTTACTGTGTAGTGTGATGGGTGTTTCAAAGAGAGTGGAATTGAAATGAGAAATTAGAGGTGGATTTAAGAAAACCCTGGCGTCCGTTTGAGTGCAGTTAGCTTGATCCAGTGATGCGTCGACACGTAATGCAACCCACTTTGGATTTCACGCTCTTAATAATGACAACAACTCGTGTAAATAGTAAATACTGATACATATGGATGATACTTATGTTAATTACTATGGTAAATAACAATTTATTATTTTCCTCTGTCCCCAATTTTTTTTAGTATTGTTTTTCTTGTGTTTTAACGAGTGATTTTTTTATTAATATTTAAAATAATAAAATAATTTTTAGCAGAATATATAATAGAGGAGAGATAAGTCTATCATACCTCTTTTTTAAAATCATTTTATCATTTCAAATACTAGTAAACATCACTCGTTAAAACACGAGAATAAAATAACTGTGAAGAGTGTTTCGGGACGGAGGGAGTAATATTTTATATTGAAATAATTAATGCTCTTAGTAAAAATAACTAATACTAATTTAATTAATACATTTAGTGAAACAACTAATATCCTTTGGAACAAATACCTCTAATATTATTCACTTATATTTTTTTTAGTATAATTCACTAATACCCTAAAACAAGTTTCACCGTGAATATTATTTATATAATATTTTATCTATATATAAAAGTGATGATATATATAAATTACTGAAAAAAAATTCACGTGAACTCGAGTTATAACTTATAGGAACTCGGATTCACAGAAGACTTATCCTTAAATTGGGCAAAGTAGCCAATTTCATTGACAAATTTATTTTAGTGCATATTTTTAACACTAGTATTAATTGTTTCATTATATAATATTCTTTTTAAAAAATAGTTTAATGGTGATGTTGTATAATTAATAAATTTTTTGTTGCACTTAAAATTGATTTATGAGAAACTAGTATTTTGGTAGAATAATATTTATGTAAATAAGTTTTGGGTTATTTTATTTACATAAAAAATATTAGAGTAGTCATTTGTAAATTAATTTAATTGTACAATTCAAAACTGGATTAATTATTTTCATTAGTATTATTAAATCAATAATCCCTTCAACCTATTTTATTTAGGATTTTTTAATCCAAATTAATTGTTATTTTGTGTTAATCTAAAAGAATTAAATATCACATTATAATAAAAAAAAAATTTACTTGTTCTATGTGCTATTATGCATTAATGATCATATAAATAAATAAAATAATAAAATAGTCAAAGTACACATATATCTATTACTCCTATTTAATGACTTTTTTTATTTGTGTAAAGTATTTTTAAACTATGAATATAACGTTTTGGAGGGTGCGGGAGATTGATTTTAATAACAATTAAATGTCTATTTAATTGTCATTTAATAAAATTAAATAATTATTTAATCATTATTTAATTAGAGTGTGAGACGCTCTTACCAATTACATTATGGGTTAAAATTTAAATTTTAACAAATTATTAAATGACGTATGATTGATCTAGCCTCAAAGCTACTCTCGAAGTATATGGTTTTATTTATAAATTTATAATGAAATTTTAATGAGTGGAAAATTAAATAATGAAGTAGAGACGTTATAAACTCAGACAACATAATTTGTTAATTATCCATATTTTAACAAAATTATTTTTACAATATTTATGCGATTGTGAAATTGTAGTTGTACTGTTCATACAAGTAAGTTTGAGATAATTATATATAATTACTAAAACACAAAATATTGTCAAGAGATTGTGATAAATTAGAATATTTTTTTTTGTACCAAAAAAATAAAATAAAATATATATATATATATATATATACACACACATATAAACAAGAATATGTAAAGGGTGAAATTTATTAATACATAAATCACTTTGCAATGCTTTTTAGAACAACTCATACCTATTAGTGAAAATAATTAATATTTTTTAATGAAATAACTAATATCCTTTAACCTATATTTTTTAGTAAGACAATTCATATTCTTCAATTTGTACCTTCCAAAACTAATACTACAATTTAGTAAAAACAACTAATACATTCTAGTGAAACAACGCATATCCTTTAAAGTGGCTCATGTATGAACTAAGTTCACTTTATACTTTGGCTTAAAATGGGAGTGTTTGGTAGGAGTGGGAGGAACAAGTAAGATAATGACTTTTACAATAGAATGAAATCAAATTCATTTCTTCGAGAATCAAATCACTATTTGCATTCACATACATTTTTATCAAACTATTTTTCTTCCCTTTCCCTCATATTTATAACCTTCAACCAAGCACACACTTGACGTATTGATTGAAGAGTAGAAGCAAATGAATCAAGCAAAGGAAAAATTTAGATGTATTCTATATCGAAAGAAGGAATGTTTTATAAGAAATACAAAAGTGTCAAGACGTAATTGTAATTTGTGAGGGTACCTCATACCTTCTGTACAATTTATTCACCGTACACCACTAACTAATGATATTAATTCTCATAAATAATTATATTATTTTTTTACAAGAAATAATATTAATGATGTACAATGCACAAAATGCACATAATATAATTGCCTATGTGAATATTTGTAATTTCAAAACAGAGTGAAATTGTAGTATGAATAAACCATATAACCAAGAGTAAATTTTGTAATTTGTCGCTTGATTTTTTTTATATCCATTCATTCCAAATCCTTTATTTACATTTAGTATGATGTTTTCAGAACTTCAAATCTATTGCTTAACAAACTTTGACACAACATTTTAAATACAAGTGTTTTATAAAAATGATAATAATGAATTTGTGTGAAATGTATATTCTTTGGTGTTTGTGTGAGAGACAATGCACAAGTATGCATTTTTCTCTATTGTGTGCATGTACTTCACAATGTTTTGTGTATAATTGTGGATTACGTGAGAAAAGAGAAAGAGTTTCAAATTTATTTAGATGTGGGTTGAACTTCGAATTAATTAAATTTGATCCTCAAAATCAATAATTAAATTCAACGATGTAAACTCTACCTATTATGAATAGAGATGTTAAACGGGCCAGCCCTAACCCTATAGGGCCGGCCCTAACGGGCTTCAGGCTAAACGGGTTAGGACCTTATCCGGTTCACTCTTAACGGACCTTTAATAATTAAGACCTAACCCTAACCCTAGCGGGCTTCGGGCTAAACGGGCCACAAACGGGTTATGTCGAAAAAAATAAAATTCAACACAAAATTTAAAATAGTGGCAATAAAATATTAATGAATTTAAATATTGTTCATAAATTAATTAAAATTATATAAAAATAATTCAACGTAATTATAAAAACTCAAACATCACTACTTAAAAAGTACAAAACACCAACACGTAATAGTTCAAACATCAACACGGCTAATTTTCGATTTATTGCAGTATTATAATTACAAAAAATTCACCCAATCATACTTGTAATAATTCAGCTCACTACCATGCATATCATACCAAAAAAACATTTTAATCGGAATGATACTAATAAATTGAATCTCCAAGAAACAAAAGAATATACAATATTAGCTGCAAATTAGCTAAAATATTCATCTAATTGGGCACTTGTGTATCTAAGTACAACTAATACATGAATGGAAGAACCTAAAAAAGTAACTAAAAATAAAATAACACTAAAATTGATGGATTAGATTTCTCGTACATCATCTTTTACTGAAGCTAGGGCTAGATGATGAATTGAAAAAATGTAAGTATATATATATTAATACTTTAATTGTAATAAATAATTAATACACTTATTATATAATATAAATAATAAAAAAAAAATATATATATATATATATAACCCGGGCTGGCGGGCTAGCCCGGTTAACCGGCGGGCTAGCCGGGCAAAAAAAAAACCCTGATTTAAACGGGCCCCTTAAACCATAGTCCTAACCCTGCATTTTTTAGGGTTAAACGGGTTAGCCCTATTAGTCCGGCTCGGATTAACATCTCTAATTATGAATGAAATGATAATGATAATGAAAATGAAAGGTTTCATAGTGGAATAAGTTGAGCATGAGCATGGTATAGCTTGTAAAATGTAGCGTCTCTTACTCATAAGAGTCAATCTGTACAAACAAAGACTATTTACATCTATATTGCCAACCAAAAATGGAAATGGTGCTGTAGATTATAGTCCAAATTAGGTATCAATTCTGCAATTATGTTATGCACATCTACTAAATTTGATGCATTTTGTGAATCCTTCAACTTTTTAAAGGTGTTCCCTTTCTTAATTCCTATACTACTGTTGGGATATGTTTGGTCAATGCAAGTCATAGTGGTATTGGTGGTGGAAGTATCAAACCATGGAATAGAGTCATCATCAGTAAGAGGAATATAGCGCGGATGTTAAAACTGCAAGCATGGGAGAGAGAGTGAGCTCCAACCAGATGTACTGAACCGGTGATCTCGTCCTTCAATTCAATACTCGATGAGCCTGGTGAAGAAATAGTCGGTTATTAAAATGTATCTTGATTATGAGTTTAAGGGTGTGTTTGCAAGCACAATTAATAGCTTCCAGGAAGCAATTCTCACCCACTTCCTATTGTTTGCAAACACCCCTTAAATAAAATGAATTGAGAGTGAGCAGATATTATATGTATATATTGGTGCTTACAGTTATATTCTGTCCATCCAATTGCTTGCTTTTCAAGATCGTACAGGATCAGCTTATTTGATAGAACCAAATCTGCAAAATGTAGACCCAATATCTTAATTGATAAATTTATGTATGAAGTTTGGATGTTAAAATGTAATAAAAGGGCATTCTGACCTACTTCCTCTTAAACTAGGGACATGTAATGCGATTAAACTCAAGGGGCATAGGTTTATTATGGTGAATAATTAGAATAAAGGATGATTATTACATTCTCATTACCATTACCATTCCCATTGAAGATTTGAACCAAACATCCCCTCACTTCAATCTCACAGGTAACATGGATAAAACAATAAAATGCCATGGAGATATGATTTAAAGGTCAGTGAAGTTGACTTAAAAAGAAAAGACGGACTCAGAAATTATGAGATACATTGAGCAGCTTTTGCTTCAATAATGGGGAGACAATAAAGGATGAGAGAATAGGCTTGTCTAAAATATGCAAGATTTCAAGGCTCCTTGAATATTTTAAAAGGTCAATTAGGGAAAGATTACTAATAAAGCTCTTGTTCCAATAAGTAACTGATAGCAGCATTATTATAACAATAGGCAAAACAGTTGGAATCAGCATGGTCCTACCTCCTAGAAGAGTGATATTCTTCTTATCCTGGGACTCCATTCCGCTGTTTTGCCAACCAATGCACATCAAGTCTTCCTGCCAAAAGAACATATTAAAAAATATAAAAGGAGAATAATTCATTTCCCGGATATTAGATTATCTGAAAATAGGCAATAACTTTTCCTGACAAAAACTGACAGCAAAATTGGCAAGAAAAAAAAAAGCAGCCAACCAAGCAAGGGAGTATAATCTGGACATCACTACTTCCCCAAGTCTTGTTCTCTTCTTCTAGTCCACTAATTTCTCTCATTAATTCCTTTTGACATTCAGAGTTCAGGTAAAAAAACATTAAGGTTGTGTTCTGATGGAGGGATTAGGGCTCTGGATTTTAAATCCACAACCTAATTCACTCCATTTGTGTGGGTAAAATAATTAAATTGATGAATTTCAAATTCCTAGCTTTGATCATAGTTCAAATTGGAGGAATTTTATATACCTAGCAAAACCGTGTCATTTGAAATCCATGAATTTTTAAATCCATTCATTTTCAAGTACCTTACATTTCACATGACTCCATCTAAATGCAACCTCAGTTTTTTGGCATTCCCCTGGTTAGGTAATAGTTCTTGAGCAGATGAAATTTTTAATATGTAATGAGCAAGACTACTAAAATTTGCAGAGATTCAAGACATATAATTTGAATTACGACATATGACAATACGTTCCACTTTCAATGTCTATTTTACATGTCCCAATGACAAATGGATATGAAAATGTAATTACCGTTTTTTTTTTAATAAAATACATGAGTTTCTAGATCTAGTAAATAACACACTAAATCCAGTTTTCTGTATTTTCATCATGTGTTCCTTCAAATTCTCAGTAAAGCGAGTCCAGTTAGACCCACCATTTTCACATAACTGGGACAGCGTCGTTTGTATTAGGCTGTTAAGTAGTTAGCTGGAGCAGGTTCATACCCCGGTTTGCTTACTTTGTCATTCAGAGTTTTGAAATTTGAAATAAAACTCTGAAATTCTCACCTTTAATCTCAAAATTCTCACTTTCTCTGCAATTTTCTGTTCATTCTTCCGCAACACAACATTTTCAATTGTCAGTGTGCAAAATTAGAAACTAGACTTCTCGATCATCTATCAAACAACATTTTTAATTTGTCCACAAGTATTGAAGTATTATTGAGTTAAAAGGCCTCTTAGACACATCTTTGACTAAACACTGCCTAATTATCACTAAATTGATGTTTATTGGGGAGGACAATTTTTATAGGCAATTTTCTATGTTGGGAAATCAAAATAGAGAGATATACTATATAATCTTTTGGAGGAGATATTCGAATTAGAGCTGCATTATGAACACTGTCTGGCTGTACTCTAACTTGAAAGTACACAACCTAGAAATAGGCAACTTTGCTACTCCTATTTATTGCCATTTATAGAAGAAGGTGGTTGATATAGACTAGGCATTTACAAAGATAAACACCGTAACTCCAACTTTTAACAGCTTGCAAGGGCTTTTGGTTACATATACAACAATTTGATCATGGAAAATATAGGTATTATACTTGAAAGGCAGGATTTAACTTACAAATGGGAACAGATACTCGCGAGGATAAACCTTCAGAGAAAGTGAATTTCCAAAATGGAGAGTCACGGGTGGAAATCCATCATCAACACTACAGCAAGTGAAAATAAAATTATACAGAAGTATAAATCACAACAGTAGCTGGAACAAAATAGCAACTTTGCAGGGGAACAACAGTAGTTGCTAAAGAGAACAAGTTGTATGAGTCTGTTCGAAAATGAGAACCAACCAGCAGTAGATATAGTAACACTTCAGACGTTCAATTTATGTAAACCCAAAAGCTATGTTGCTCGGACACGGGTACGGGTGTCGGACACGGGTACGTGTCCGCATGTCCGACTCTCAATTTCTAAATATTTAGGATATGGGGACTCGGTTAGAAAGTGTCCAAAATTAGGACACGGGTACGGAGACACGTTTGTTGATATATAAAAAAATTAAAAAATTACATGTCAGATTTGAAAAATATGTAGAGTTCCACAAAATAGTCCATTAAAAAGTTTAAATTTGGCATTAAAAAAAAAAAAAAAAAGAATGAGTCAAACATCAACCGTGTTATTCCTCCTTAACAAATGGAAAGTCATTAATGAGTTTAATTTTCCATTAAATTATACATTTTAATTTTCAATCTTTAATTAATATTTGAAAAATAAGTCCTTAAATATTGCTAACTTCCCACTAATATTTCAACTTCCTTTCCACTACAATTTTTCAATTTGAACATTTTTTAATGTTCCTCGATTAACAGACCATCTTCCTCGGGATTCCTCCATCTTCATCTTCCCACCCCGGCACCCCCACCCTTTCATCTTCATAGTTCATATTCTTGACTTCCCCCTTCCCAAATTAATTCAAAGCAGAGAAACCACCATAGCTTTTTTTTTAGCAGAATCGCAGATGGACACATATGGCACAAGAAGCCGTGTCCCTTTCCAAATCGGCGGGTCCGACACGTGTCCCGTGTCGGTGTCCGTGTCATACCCGCCGGACACCGGTACGCCGGCCGATTTGAAGGGTCCGAGCATCAGAGCCCAAAAGTGTAGTACAATTAACTGAATCACAATTCATGTTTATATATATTTATATCAGAATGTTAAGATAGAAGAAGACAAATTAGGTTACACTTTGTTAACAATCAGACATGCAAAGGGACTTGGTATAAGGAATGTTACTTCACAAGCAACTGAATCAAAGGCGGCAATGAAAGTGTAAACAATTCTCTAGCAGGAAGGCATAAGTTTGGGTGTGAGACATTTTGTGGAAGCTGAGTTCTATATATATATAGGATTAGAAAGATTTTTAAAGTGCATCTAATTATGACAATCAGTACAAGCACTGACAGGGTAAACCAGTAAAATGTGTCATAATCAGACAAGAGAACTTGTGAGCATTGAAAGCCAAGTTAAATAAGAGATCGTGAAAGTAAAAGAAAAGAAAAGGAATATAACAAGCAAAATTAATCCAACTGCAGATGTCTTTATGATTTGCATGAATGAATGTGGTTTCACTAGAGGACTTTAACCTATTTACCCCTCTTTCTCAAAAGTGTCACAGTGCCTTGAATAGTAGATTGATGAAAGCAATAACTGTCTTAGTTTATATCTTATCTAGAGAAATCAGCACAGAATTAAGGTGCCACAAGATTAAGAGAGAAAAAGTTCAAAACAAACACTATGGTATAGGATGGACCTGATACCAAAACCTTATGATGTGGCCCAGGAAGACGTAACATAATAGAAACAACTGTTTTAATTTAGGTTTTAAATTAAAAAACTTGGGGAAATGATGTTCCTAGGTTCACCTCTTCTTCAAATGAGATACAGATCCTTGACATGGTATTTTTATGAACGGCTTATCTAAAATGATGGAAGATAAGGCAATCAAATGTGAAGGTCAAGCAATCCTCCAATGCATCTAAAAAAGTTGAAAGCGCAAACTAACATAACGGTATTATTTTTGCCTTGCAAAATTATAGAAAGTGTCAACAGGCATAATGACCATAAAGAATATCATACATGGGATTATAGTAAAATAACAACGAAAAATAACATATATGAACAAGTTAAATACGTCAAAAGTCATGCATCTAAGGAAAAAAGAGACTAGTTGTTAACTGTAGAGAGGCAAATAGTTAATTTGGAAAAATGCCCGGTCAACTGCTGCCCCAGCCCCTACTAGATCATTAAGTTTTAGAAAACTACAAGTTACAGACACTCCACAACCACTACAGGAATAAAAAACAAGAGCATCAAATTAGATTTAACTCATTTAGCAAGCACCAAAAAACGTGTATACCTGCCAGAAAAATCAAAGCAAGTGTATTGATCATGAAGAGTTTTCAATTTCAGATCCATCTGCCAGGATAGTATCTAAAAAATAAACATTAAATGGTAAGCTTCCCTCTATTGAGCTCTGCAATCAAACTGAATTCATTATACGGGGGCAAATGAGATACCTTCTCCACGAGCGGGTTATAAATCACCTGAGGCAGATATGCCAGCGTGGTACCGCTATCAATTATTGCCCCTTTCTTGTCCCCAATATACACATCTGATGTCAGATTCAGGTAATCATGACCAACTTGAATTCCAGTCATATTTACATTGTAATGTGGCCTACAATTTCATTAAAGAATTTTCAGGGACTAATTTAAAGAACTAAGAGAGTGGCTGATATAAGCATTAAAAAGACCGCGCTGAATGTGTGAATTTTAGTAAAGAGGGAATGGAGAAGATAATATTAAAATAAAATTCAAAAACAGATGAAATCTAAAAAACTTTCTATGGAAAATCCTAGACCCTGGATCTTGCGCACACAATGATAGAGTGTCTACCACCAAGAAGTTCAAAATGCTCCAAATCTATCTTTAAAACGAGAAATGGAATCCAGTTTCTTAAAGTTAGTTGATCTGCCAGGATAAGGAAATCTAAGAGATGCATAACAGGTTGCTACTCAACACTTAATTTTAACAATAATCTTGTGATGTTCCTAATCTGGACAATTACATTTGCTACTCTATTATATCATCCTTTTCTCCTACAGTTTTATATCCCATATAATCACCCCCAAGTTTTATTTTTTCAACTCTTTGCACTATACTTCATAGATTGAGCCCATTTTGGCAGTTCATTCGGCTCTTCAAACTTGTCTGCAGGTTGTCAAACCACTACCGACACATGTATCTACTTCATAATATTTTTCTGACACTCCACCATACCCAGAGATATATCATATATGAGGTTATAACCTGTTTGATTTACATCACCCCCCCCAAAAAAAAAAAAAATTGATGTAATGTCTTTCTTTTTCTTCACACTAAATGATTACTACTGGGTAAACCAAGGAGTGTATTTGAGAGTAATGTTAAAATCTAGGAATGAATGTGAAGAAGGGAGATAAATTGTAATATTATTGTAAGATATTCTCATATTACGTCGATGACATGAGATATAATAAGATAATGGTTTGTGAATATTAATCATTCAATCTTGATTTAAAAAAATAATCAAGAAAAAAAATCAAATGCCAAATTTAATTGGCCTTACAGCCCTGTATGATCACTACCTGGCAAAGATAACTATCAAAAGCCTACCTGATAATCCATCCAACATAAAAGTTTGTGCAGGAAAACATCATTTTACTCCATGAAAAAATGGATCCATAATGAAAAAGCCAAAGGCAAAGTGACATAATCATCAACGGATTGGACATACTGGTTTGGCACTAGCGGAGTTGTGTTTACTTGTGGTTGAACTACATGCCCAATGGCAAAGATACCTCCACCATTCACGCCATCCAAGCAATGTGCAAACATTTTTTTTACTCTCCCAGAGGAAGCTAGCTGTGAAAGCATTGATGAATTTGATTTTCCAAAACCCAGTATTCCATCAAGTGCATCATCTGATGGTCCTAGGTCTCCAGATTGCCGTGCACCACATCTGCTCAAAAATATTGAATTTAATAATTTAATAATGACATAAAGTGATAACATGTGTGATTATTAGACTCAAGAAAAAATTAATAAACCAGCATATAAGAGATTTTTTTTACCAGGTAGTAGAATATTTATTGACCTTCTGTGGTTATTAATTTAAAAAAATACTAATCTGTTTGGTGGCCTCACATTTAAATCTGTTTTTTGATCATGAACTTCTACTGAACCACTTAGATCCTGATGCTAGGTAATTTGCTACGTGTCGGAAGCATTCTAAAAATTGTAATGCATGTCATATGCTTGAACTTTCAATCACTTAGTCTTAGACAACCATAGATACTAGACTACCAGATGTAGTTGACACCACAAAGATGGTAAAAATAGAGCTACAACATACCCAAAAATAACACTTCCGTTTGACGACTTTGTTTGCAGATCCCCAGAGACTCGATCATACTGAACAAAATCCTCAACAAAGTAGCCCATGCTATAGCTCCCATCTCCATAAACCTCAGTGTATAAGCATGATTGATTTGCATTGCAACCCGATAAGCCGCCACCAATCTCTTGACAAAACTTGTTCTTACATGATATCAGTTTTCCAGTAAGAGACTCTTTTGGATTATAAAGAGTAAGTTCTAACTGCCAAACATAAATGAAACTCAATTACAAGATAATTAGAGATGAAAATTAAAGGCTATACTACTCCAGTAAGAGCACATTCCTGAAGATTTAAAATAAATAGCAAAATAAATATTAGGGGCAGATCATACGTCATGATAGCCTCTTCGGGGGCATTGGCGGCACTGAATGCAGTTAACCCATGTTATGTCACTTCCTGTGTCAACTTGCACATAGAAATCCCTCGAGGGTGATCCTATACCTATTTTAGCATAGTAGAGCCTGCGCCATCAATAACAAATTAATAAGAAAAAAGAATGCTTCCATAATTGACCCTTATGTTACTTCAGAATTCAAATAAAATTATATGCCTCTTTCAGTTTTGGAAGAACTAAAACATATTATCACCAATTCTATGCTCTTGAGAATAGCAGCAGAAATTCAGTATACTCATTTTGAATAAGCAATTAATTAAGCTCAAATGAACTTGCAGAATGACAAAAGAGGATTGGCAAATATTCAGTCTAAACATCAATTGCCATTCACAAGCAGTTAACTGAATCTACCACAAATTAAGACTTTATTATTGCACAGCTGTTTGTTGCCCATGTATGCATGCCTTTACATGCACCAAACTAAATGTTCTTGTATACGCATGTTGAGTAGTCTATTTGCATTATTTTCCACACAGAATGCTATAAGACTTAATGAAGATAATTTAGGACAAAGATTCTCAACTCCTGTCCTAAAATAGCTTACTCCAGCAACTCCTGTCCTAATAGCTTACTCCAGAAGAAGGACCCACAGTTATATTACTAGACCCAACAAAGTCTTCTACACACCTTCTTTATTAGAAAAGAAAACACAAGTTTAAACAGATATTCAAAAGGGCACAACCAAAGACTCAATGCTCAGCAAATAGACCAATGTCTCAGTGAGTCTACTTGCAATATATGTGGGTGCAGTTGATACCTAATTTGTCCACCACTATCTATAAGGTGTATTACTACAGAGCATAAACAACTATCAGTAAACCTTGAGGATTTTAAGGCAAAGTAGAGAAACTAAGTTTAGCAGCGCACACGTGACACATATACCGTAGCATAAATAATAAGCTGTGAATCCATAAGTAAACCTTGAGGATTTTAACAAAGTAGAGAAACTATTGACAGCTATGAATAAGCGACTGCTAACATACACATGCATCACGAGCATTGTGTACCTAAGATTCTAAATAATCGCTGGTGCATTCTTATAGGCCCCATTGGAAATTCAATTATTCATTTCACAAAACCGGTGGAATAAATATTGTTTCACAAACACTGTTTCATTGGGAATTCAATTATCCTTCCGTACCATTGTACACAACAACAAAGCTACCCGTTCAACAAACGCATTGTCCAATCAATGAATTGCTTAACAGAAGGAAATTCACGTAATACTGAAGCGCATACTTTGGAAATTCAATTATACACAGAAATTTTGGCATAGTTTGGAAATCATAGTTCCGTAAATACCACGCACAACTACCCCATCACTCCTCAGATCAAAAAAAACGCCGTGAAAACGGAAAAGGAAGCGAAATTGAAACAAACTAAAAAAGGAATAGAGCGCACCCGACGGAGTCAGGGCGGCCGGTTCCGCCGAGAGGAAGGTCGACGCCGGCGAGAATTGCGAGGTGGCGAATGTCATCGTGAGCTCTGAGGGCGCTGAGACTAGCATCGGCGCCGGAAAATTTGTAATTGACTTTGATTACTCCGGCGCCGCCATTCCCGGAGGCTCGATTAAGAGCGAGAAAGAGGAGCAGAAGTAGAGAGTGGAAGCGTGACTCCATTTTTCTGGAATTTTCTGAAGTTGCGTTCGGTGATGATTGTCGTCGTGTTAGTATTTATTTATTATTTTTATTTTTATAATGCGTATAAATCCATCGTGATTAACGTATTTTTCACTTCTCAGGACTTCAAAATCGTGGGTTTTATTTGACCTAAAACATAATCGCCAATTGGTTTATGTGCCCGAAACATTATTATTCGATTTATATTATCAAATTTGAAAATAAACATAGCTGTTACCGTAAAAAGAGTGAATAAATCGTAATTATTGAAGGTTTGTTAGAAGTTGACTTGTAGCCAATCAAATGTATTCTGAATCAGGTTCTCCTTGCCGTGAATATGATGCGAAAATGAGAGTTCATTAATTCAATTAAAATATGGATATTGCTACTCTATTAAAAAATTGCATAATCAAACAAACTCATCCCAAAACGAGTCTTTAAATTTTGGTAAAAAAGCTAAAAATTATGTTGAAAATAATCGAATGACTGCCACATGCCCAAATCACCAGTTTCGTTGTAAAATTCAAATTTAATTAGGAAACAACTTGTTTCAATTTCTAGGGTAATTATAGTAATTTTTTTATTTTTTATTTATGTTTCCATAAGAATGATATGGTAGGTGATTATTCCAATGATGATTGCATAATAGAATTATGTCTCAATTTTGAAATGAGAGTGAACAATAAATAGTTATTAGTTAAAGAATAAGAGAGTGATTGATGAGGATGATTGTAGGAGGAAAAAAAGATAATCGAAATAAATAGTAATTACCTAGTGATTTTGTTTTTATTAACTATCACAGTTACACTAATCCTCATTTTATTTTTATTACCATTGAAGTGTTGCTAATCAAATATTCTTAATACAATGATTTTATATCACTACAAAAAAAAAAACACTGTTTAGCGACAGAATTTGCGACGGAAAATCCGTCGCAAAACACTGTTTGCGACGGACACGTGTCCGTTGTTAAAACACCGTAACTAATTTTTGTGACGGATTTTTGTCTTCCGTCGCAAATTTACGATGGATAAAACCGTCGCAAAATTGGCGGGTCAGACCCGACCGGGTCGCTCAAAATTTGCGACGGACAATAGTCCGTCGCAAAGCATTCGGGTCTACAACATTTGCGACGGACGGTTTCCGTCGCAAAATTATTAATTTGCGACGGAAATTGGCCGTCGCAAATACCGAGCCTGTACAAAAAAAATGTGGCTCGTGTGGTTTGAGCCCGGGCACCCGGGGCGGGCTCGGACCACTGGGCCACCGATCCATAGCTTATTATATGCGGCCCACCTTCTATATGTATCAATATTAGGCCTTGAACAATTAATCCAAGTTTGCGCTCAAGGGGAATCGAACACGCAACCTCTTGTGCATAGGGAGGAGGCGCGGCCGCTAGGCCATGAGCTTCTTTCGTTCATTTTTACGCAATTAATTGTATATGTATTCAAATTAAGTCATTTTTTTATACTTCACCAAATTAATTTCTTTTCGTATCTAAGTTGTTTATAAAAATATTTTGCCCAACTATTTTTTTTATTTTGTAAAATTATTTATTTCGACAATGCATAATTTTATAAATCGTTCATTTGTACGCAATTAATTGTATATGTATCCAAATTGACTCATTTTTTTTCCATAATTCACCAAATTAATTCATTTTCGTTTCTCACTTGTTTTTATAGATGTTGTGGCCATTTAATTTTTTTTATTTTGTAAAATTATTTATTTCGACAATGCATAATTTTATAATTCGTTCATTTGTACGCAATTAATTGTATATGTATCCAAATTGACTCTTTTTTTTTCCATAATTCACCAAATTAATTCATTTTCGTTTCTCACTTGCTTTTATAAATGTTGTGGCCATTTAATTTTTATTATTTTGGTAAAATTATTTATTTCAACTCCCGCTTAAATTTATAATTCATTCATTTGTACGCAATTAATTGTATATGTATCCAAATTGACTCTTTTTTTTTCCATAATTCACCAAATTAATTTATTTTCGTTTCTCACTTGCTTTTATAAATGTTGTGGCCATTTAATTTTTATTATTTTGGTAAAAAATTTATTTCGACTCCCGTTTAAATTTATAATTCGTTCATTTGTACGCAATTAATTGTATATGTATCCAAATTGACTCATTTTTTTCCAAAATTCACCAAATTAATTCATTTTCGTTTCTAACTTGTTATATATACAATAATTTAGTAATTCTAATCGTCGTCTTCTTCTTCTTCATCCTCATCATCATCATCATCTTCATCCTCATCCTCATCCTCATCATCATCATCATCATCATCATCATAATCATCATCATCATCATCATCATCATCTTCTTCTTCTTCTTCCTCCTCCTCTTCTTCCCTCCTCTTCTTCCTCCTCTTCCTCCTCTTCTTCTTCTTTCTCTTTCTCTTTCTCTTCATCTTCATCCTCCTCACCGCGCTCTTGTCCATCATCCTCATGATCACTTTCAATCATTACCATTTCTAAATTTGCAGCAAGTAAGTCGACAAAAATATTCACAGCTTCTTGATCAACCTCTGTTTGAGCCTCTTGTATCTCTGTTTGAAATTAATCTGTTGGTTCTACACCGTCTTTCTTTGACGGATTAGAAATTTCAACCAATGATCTTGTCTTCACTTTGCAAAATGTCTTCAAGTTGGGCCTACTTGATCCGTGGTATTTGCAATAATATACTTGAGATGCTTGCGTTGCAAAAATATAGGGATCGTATGCCACCGGAAACTTCTTTCCGGTGTTGATATCAACAATCTTGTAGTTTTTATCGACTCTTGTTCCTTGTTTCCCTGGATCATACCATTCACACAAGAACAACACTATTGTCCTCTTCGGCCAACCCGAATATTCTATTTCAACTACTTCTTGCAGCACTCCATAGTAATCGATGGGTTCTTCGTTGTAGTTTCCACCGGTAACGCAAACACCACTGTTTGTAGTCGATTTCGTTGAAGCATACGTTTCAGTATGAAATTTGTATCCATTTGCGTAATATTCATGGTATGATACCACACTACGTAGTGGTCTTTTGCTCAGAGCTTCAAGATGTGGGTTGTTATTAAGTAGGCCACTTTGTCCCTGTAAATATTAAATTATCATGTATAAAAATAATAACATATTTGTTATAGGGTAAAAATCATATAATTATGTGATACTCACATAACGTTGGAACCAAAACATAAAATCATTGCGGATGGATTGAAAAACTATTGCATCTGTGATGTCTGGTTCTACTTGACGCTTATACTCACAGAACATCCTTATATATCAGAAAAAAGAAATTAATTACTTTTCAGATATCAACAGTATACATATTGTAAAAAAACTCAACTATAAAATTAAATTACTTACTCTATATACGGTTGGACTTCAGGACAATTCATCAAAACATATGAATGTATTGTTTCCTCTTCAATACTGCCCCTGAACGATCGTTTGGTGCCCTTACTCATTGGTCGACCCGGATGCAAAAATACAGATAACATACCTTCAACATCACGAAGGGGATGGTCTACTCCACGACCATCGTAGTTGCGAGGCACATTTCTGATTCTGGCTTGAACTTGATCGCCGAAGTAGTAAGAACAAAATGCTCCAACCTCTTCAGTAAGGTATGCATTAACAATTGATGCTTCGATGTGAGCCGCATTTCCAATATTGAGCTTTAAGTTGTGCAAATACCTAAAACAAGAAGTGTTAGAAGATATATTCAATATTGATCTTAAAAGTCGATCTAAAAAATGGTATAGAATTACCTCTCAAAAGGGTACATCCATCGATACTGTACGGGACCAACAATTGAGGCTTCATACGCTAAGTGTACGGGTAAGTGCTCCATCGAGTCGAAGAAGCTGGGTGGAAAAATCCGCTCAAGTTTGCATAGAATAACAGAGATCTCCTCATCCAAACGCCTTATGTCCTCAACTGTAATCGTTGATGTCGTTAAGTGTCTGAAAAAGAGACTTAATTCCGTGATGACACTCCATACATTCTTGGGAAGTGCGTACCGAAATGCAATAGGTAAGAGTCGTTGCATGAACACGTGACAATCATGACTCTTCATTCCAGACACCTTCCCGGTTTCCGTGTCAACTCTGTCTCCCAAATTCGACACATAATTGTCAGGGAAGCTCAACTCTTTCACCCACTTACACAAATTCTTCCTTTCTGCTTTACTAATTGTGTAAGAGGCTTAGGGATATGTTCTTGTCTGCTCATCCTTGTGTAGGGAAGCACAAGAACAGAAGAGCCTCAACTCATCTCTGGATTTTGAAGTGTCTTTGGTCTTCCCTTCAGTACCTAAGACCGTATGAAACAAGTTGTCGAAAATATTCTTCTCTATATGCATCACATCCAAATTATGTCGAAACAACAACTTGCTCCAATAAGGTAAGTCCCAAAAGATACTTTTCTTCTTCCAACCACCCTGGATGCGTTTATTGTGCTCCATTGCACCCGCCTCAGTTGTCTTCATCAAATCAGTGACTGTAACCTCATACAACAACGAATCACCTGAAATAATTAATTTATATATGGTTAACTTATTTATATGAGACACATAGACATAAGTAGTGATTCAGTACCCAGACACATACCTGATCGAATCCGTGGTCTTGGGCGGCCTACTGCTTTTTACCCTTTAGAAAGTCTGTTTTGTTCCTCCGAAAGGGATGATCAGGAGGAAGAAACTTGCGATGGTTGTCGAACCATGACACTTTTCTACTCAATGGAAGATAGAATGCATCAGAACCGTCCATGCAATACGGGCATGCTAGTTTTCCTGCTGTTGACCACCCAGACAACATAGAAAATGCTGGAAAGTCGCTAATGGTCCACAAAAGTGCAACTCGCATCGTGAAGTTCTGCTTCCTATGAACGTCGTAGGCCTCCACCCCCGTAGACCACAAAGATTTCAACTCTTTAATCAGTGGTTAGAGATATACATCCAATTTATGCTTGGGGTTGTGTGGTCCAGGCACCAAGATACTAAGAAATATATGTTGAGGCTTCATGCACAACCAAGGAGGTAGATTGTACGGGGTCAATAGCACAGGCCATAATGAATACTTTTTTCCGTGCATTCCAAATGGAGCAAATCCATCCGTGCACAAGCCTAACCTCACATTTCTCGTCTCCCTTGTAAAATCTGAAAACTCCCTATCAAGATGTTTACATGCCTCCGAGTCTGCAAGATGCCGCATCTCTCCAGAATTCTCACCAGAACACTCCTCAGCATGCCATGTCATGTCTTTAGCCATGACACTAGATTGATACAACCTCTCTAGACGAGGAGTGATGGGAAGGTAATACATTGCCTTATAAGCCTTCAACTGCACTTTCTTCTTACTTTTTGTACGACCAGATGGTTTGTACCGTGGGTGACCACACATCTTGCACTGGTCCTCATCCTCATCGTCATCCCAAAACAACATGCAACCGTTTGTACAACAATCAATCTTCTCAAAGGGTAGACTCATATCCTTCAAGAGCCTCTTGCTCTGATAGAAATTATCAGGCGCCGTGTTGTCTTCAGGTAGAGCTCATTTGAATAATTTAGTAAATTGATTGAACACTTTTTGACTGACCTTGCCTTCAGTTTTGATGTTCAACATTTAAGCATTGAATGACAACTGCGTCTCAGTCTCACAACCAGGAAAGAGCTTTTGATTAACAGTTTTAAGCATATCAAAAACTTCTTTGACCGATGATTTGGTTCCTCCTCCATAGGTGTTTCATTGAATTGTGGTTGACCACCCAAAACAGATTCTGCAATCATCATCCGATATCTATCAGGTTCATCCTCTATTTGTGGTTCAAATTGAGTATACGGAACATAACTTGAACCACCAACATCATAATTTCCACCACCGCTCCACCCAGTATAAAAGTATTCAACGGTTTCGATGTCAACATTCCACCATTGTTCACCGTGACTGGTCCAGTTGTAATAACGGGGAACAAAACCGGAAATCACAAGATGAGTTCTAACCTCATCAACACTTAAGAATCTCATATATTTGCATCTTCTGTCTTTACACGGACACCTAATATTACCCATACAATCCATACTGCATGGATGTTGTAGTGCAAACTCAATAAACTCATCAATTTTATTGCAAAAGACAGAGTTAATGCCTCCTCCTATCATTCTAGGTATTGAGTACATCCAACCACGATCTGGAAATTGCATTTGTTACAGATTAAAAGTAAATATCACATGAGTTGTAAAAAATTGGGCAGAGTTTGCCTAAAAATAGGGATATACAAATTTTTCCTTCACAAAAATCAATCCAACACAACCATATATCAATCATAGTAAACCAATCAAATAAACAAATATCACACAATTATCTAATAGTGTACAGGAAAATTGAGCAGAGTTTCGACTAAAAATAGGTATAAATATCACACAAACTAAAATTAACCCAACAAATATAACCATATATCATCAATCATACTAAAACCCATCAAATAAACATATATCATGCTCATTACCTAATTGTGTACTAAAAATTTGAAACAATAAAAATATGACATTTAAACGGTTAAAAATGTGAAAACGTACGGTGAAGTTGAAGGCAATGACAAATACGTACAGTGAGGTTGAAGGCAATGACAAATACATCAATTATACGTGAAGAATATATGAAAACCGCATCATTTCTTATTTTTTTTCGTGAGTGGAAGTGAAAGGGAAGAAAGAGTGAAAGTGAAAGGGAAGGAAAAGGAAGTGGGCTGTTATAAATCTGCCCAAATTTGCGACGGAAATATATTCCGTCGCAAATTTCATATTTTGCGACGGCTTTTCCGTCGCAAATACGCTTTGCGACGACCCGGGTCAATTATTGGTCACCAACCCCTCTGACGAGCTTCAACTACTCAATTTTGCGACGGAAAAGAGGCCGTCGTAAATATAAATTTAAAATTTGCAACGGCCATTCCGTCGCAAACCAGTCAAATGGGCCGTTTTCCGGGTGGCTACTTTTAAACGGGTCGTTTTGCGATGGAAAATGCCGTCGCAAATTTCAATCTTGACTTTGTGACGGCATATCCGTTGCAAATGTAGCAGGAGTACAACGAAGGTGGTGGGCCCTAGGATTTGCGACGGACATTTCCGTCGCAAAATACTAATTGTTGCGATGGAATTTCAAATCTGTCGCAAACCGTCATTTTTTACGATGGCGTGCCCAAATTCGTCGCAAATACACAAAATTTACAACGGATAATTGGCCGTCGCAAATTTCCCGTCGTTAAACCCCACTTTTTTTGTAGTGTATGAGTGAATTATTTAAATGTAAATATATAATAAGTTATTTAGCTAACCTTGACTCATTGTAAGTATGATGAGAATGTTATTTATGACAACTTTTACAGTTAACAATAATTTATTAATATTTTACCTAACTCAGATTCTTTTTTATTAAATCATATAAACTTCATTATTAATTCTATTTATAACTAATAATCTATTGTAAATAACTAATATTTTATAATGAAATAACTAATAAAAACTTGTATATAAAAGTCACATACATAAAATGTGATATTTTTGCATCTTTTATTTTTTTTCTTTTGAGATTATAATATTATGTCTCATATATAAGACGTTCCACTTGAATACCCTGGCTTTTTTTTATTAATGAAATTGTTTTTTGCTGATAAAATAATAAATTGTTACACTTGACATATGTTCAATTGATATATGAATTGAATTGTGAGAAAATATGTAATGGTAGTCTTGTGGGAAGGCTTCATAACAAGACGGTGCTCCACATTAATATTTAGAAGTGTCCGCCTATATACTCCTCCATAGTTTGGAAATTCACCTCCTTCGATTTTTTATTATTTTATTGTAATAATGAAATTACTCATACACGTTTAACTATTTAAAAACTAAAACAACTAATACTCCACACTTGCCCCCTTCATTCTCAGTTACGCACGCACACACCACTCCTTCATGGTTCGTCCGTTACACGGGTAAAAATATTTTCTTGAAAGATTTAGGTCGACCACCACCATAACACTATTAGATGGCACCATATGTATGCATTCATTTGTTCATTATTTCATTGTAGGTTTTATGTTTAATGTTTCTATATATAAATTCTAATTTGAATGTTGTTAGTTGTTTATATTGTTGGTATTTGTGTATGAATGTTGGTAATTTAGACATTGAACGAAGTTGAAAGTTGTATGATTGTCATTTGTAATTTTTTTTTTCAAATTTCCCATCAAGCTAACTTCGAACTTGGTCAAAACTTTTGCAATTTTTCAAAACTTACTTGCCAAAATTGTGAAGGTTTTGTGAACATAAGTTTTCAAACAAATTTTCTAAACAATTATTTTGAAAAAAAAAACATAAAATTTTAGAAACTTTTGATTTTAGAATTTCAACACACCAGGTGACCTTGCCCAACTCTAGTTGAGATTCACATGAACATTTAAGACCTAGTCCAGCGTTAGCTGAGATTCACAGGTGACCTGACCCAATATTAGTTGAAATTTACAGGAACATTTAGGACCTAACCCAACGTTAGCTAAGATTCACAGGTGACCTGACCAACTTTAGTTGAGATTCATACGAGTATTTAGGACCTGACCCAGCCAGAACTATTATTCGAGTCGAGCGAGCCCGAATACTTGATGCTCGAGCTCGACCCGTTTACTTGTTGAGCAAATAACTTCAACGAACTGGAAATAGAGATCGACTCGACTCACTAATGAGTTTAACGAGCCTAACGAGTCGAGATTGAGTGGCGTAAAGCGTCGACTGTGTAGTTCAACGTAGGACTTTGGGCGACGACAAGCACTGGTGAGCGGTGGCCGGTGATAGTCGGGATTGAGATTTGAGATTTTGGAATTGGGGTGAGAATTGAGAGCACCGTGAAATTATGGTATGTGAAGACTGAAGAGAAAGAAAAGGTATTATGAGAAATTGTGACCTAAGTAAAGAGTTTACATATATACCCCGAGCCTATTCGAGCCTTATCGAGTAGCTTGCTAGCCGAGCTCGACTCGACTCATTTAACAATCAAGTATTTTTTGAGCTTGAGCTCGACTTGTTTAACTTTATGAGTCGAGCCTTAATGGGATGAGCTGAGCTCACGAGTGACTCGTTTCGTTTAACTACTCTAGGCCCAACATTAGCTGAGATTTATAGGTGACTTGACCCAACTTTAGTTGTGATTCACATGAACAATTAGGACCTGACACAACGTTAGCTGAGATTCACAGGTGACCTGGCCCAACTTTAGTGGAGATTCGCAGTAACCTTTTTTATATCAGCTCTGCATTAGCTAAGACTTCCAAGATGAGATTTTGATCCAAAAGTAATCTTAGGACCTGATTTCTAACATATGCCCGATTCATATCATATAGCACATTGGTGTTAGAGAATGGTTATTCATGTCAAACTCAAAATATTTCATTTATTTTTTATTTTTTATTTTCTAACATACAATTGATAAATAACGTCTTACAGAGATCTTAACATATATCAATTCCCACGATATTTTCACAACATTTCAGATAAGAAATAATCATTAATACTAATCTTAGCACATATTTTATGCATCTTCATGACATATTAGTTAAAGCAAGAGTTGCAGGTGCAAACTTCAACATACTTGGTATTTTTACAAGATATTAGTCAAACAGGAGCTACTAATGTAGATCCTAATATATTCAATGTATTTTAACAACATATTAGTTAGAAAAACGATTATTTCAAACAAATTTAGCACATGTTTTCATGCCAAAATTATATTTTCTTGTATACACTATTTTTTTTAGGCCTTAAATAATTTTGAATAGCCCATCAATTAAAACCTCTTTGAATTGGAATGGAAAGTAGCAAAGATGCCCCTTTTAGGTAAGCAAGAAACTAAGAACCAATTGAGTCTGTAAACTTCACTCCCCATCGTTTTTATGAAGCAAAGTTATCTATACTCGCATTTTTCCCGAGCATTGATGTTTCTTCTAGTGCGAGAGTCATAAATATTTTTCCAGAAAAAAACAAGCAATTCACTATATAGGTGTGCAACTATTTCATTCAACGATCCAACTATTTTCAACATGAGCACATTGAGTTCTTTGGTATTAATGAACATATGAATTCTTTTAAGACACAAATTCACCACAAGCTTGCATGCTTCATTTTCAAGATCAAAATAAAAGCAATTGCGTGTGCAAACTCGTTGGAGACGCGATTAGAATAAAATTTCATCAACTCTTAAGAGCACTTGCTATTTTCTACGAGGTCATTAAACATGTGAAGTTGGTTACATTTGGTATCAGTGCAATTGTTCAAAAGTATTATTTTTCTTACGGGTGGTGCGCTTATCAAGTTTGGGAGTGTATGAGGTGGAATGCGGTTATAACTGAAATAACTGCAAACCTGACGCAACCGAATTGGGCGTTTTCATAACAGACTTTGACGAGCCAAATCCGTTACAGAATCAGTTGCGAATGCTTATGGGCAATATATATCTGTATCAAATTGATTCCAATTACACTTTACTTGTGAGAATTAGTTGAGAGTACATATTTTAGGGTTCTTGAGTGATTTGTGTAATTTTCTGTAATTCTTCTCCCAAATTGTTCAATCAAGAAGTTCAGACCTCCCGTGGACGTAGATCAATTGATCGAACCACGTAAAATCGTGTGCCCATTTTCGTTTTCTTGTTTTAGTCCTTTAAGTTTGTTTCCAGTTGCAGAGCTTCATCGCATTTGTTCGTTCCAGGTTCTAACAAATTGGCGCCGTCTGTGGGAAGTGTTTTGGATTGAAGATGACGTCGCTGAAATTGGAAGTAGACAAATTCACGGGCAAGAATGATTTTGGGTTGTGGAAAATCAAGGTTCGAGCACTCTTAACTCAACATGGTTTATCTAATGCATTCTTAACTAATGAGCAATGGGCATCTGCTACGAATGTGAATCGAAAGGCTGAGATTCTTGAAAGAGCTCATAGTGCCATCATCCTTTGTCTTGGAGACAAGCCACTGAGAGAGGTTTGTAAGGAGACATCTGCCATTGATGTGATGAAGAAACTTGAGAGCATTTATCAAACTAAATCGGTTTCAAACAAGTTATATGTAAGGCAGAAACTTCTTGGTTTCAAAATGAAGGATGATAAGAACATGGTTGAACAACTTGATGAGTTCAACAAGTGTATTGATGATCTTGAAGATCTGGAAGTCAAGATGGAGGATGATGATAAGGCATTAATGCTATTGAATGCTTTATCAAAATCTCTTGAGAACTTCAAGGATGCACTGATGTTTGGTAGAGAGAGCCAGCTTGATTTTGATCAAGTGCAAACAGCAATCAAGACAAAGTTTCTTCAGATTAATGGGGACAAGGTTGCTGGTGACAAGAAATCTCAGAGTGATGGAGAAGGATTGAATGTGAAGTTCAAGGGGAAGAAGAAAAACCATAAGTTCAAGAAAGGACAGAATCAGAAAGATGACACTAAGGAGAAATCTGGTTTTGTGGAGAGAAGGAAATGCTTCTCTTGTCACAAGGTTGGCCATCTCAAGAAGAATTGTCCCAATGGCAAGAAGGACAAGGAAGAGCAGAAGGCTGATGTTACCATAGCTGAAGATGGCTATGAAAGTGCAGAGGTGTTAACTGTATCAGAATCCAGAGTTAATGATGAATGGGTTCTTGATTCTGGATGTTCTTTCCATATGTGCCCACACAAGGAATGGTTTACTGAACTTGAAAGTATTGATGGTGGTCATGTACTGTTAGGCAATGATCAATCCTGTAAGGTTGAAGGAATTGGGACAGTGAAGATCATCATGACAGATGGTACCAAAGTTCATATGACCAAGGTGAGATATGTTCCTGATCTGAAAAGAAACTTAATCTCCCTTGGAACACTGAATGAGGCAGGCTGTGAGTTCAGTACTAAGGATGGTTCCATCATGGTAACAAAGAATGGAAAGACACTGATGGAAGGACACAAAAACAATGGTCTGTATCTTTTGAAAGGAAGCTGCGTAATGGGATCAGTTGATAACTCAATGAGTTTAGAGGATTCAATGTTATGGCATAAAAGATTGGGTAACATAGGTGAGAAGAGTATGCATGAATTATCCAAGAAGAAGGTATTTGGAAAGGATACTGTCACAAAACTCACATTCTGTGAACACTGTGTTCTTGGTAAATCCAAGAAACATTCCTATCCTAAAGGAGTGCACAAGACAAAGGAAACACTTGATTATATCCACTCTGACATATGGGGGCCTGCAAGGGTAGAAACTCATGGTGGTGGGAGATACTTCATGACACTCATTGATGATCACAGTAGAAAGGTCTGGGTGTATGTTATGAAACATAAGAATGAAGCCCTACAGAAGTTCAAGGAGTGGGTCATTAAGCAAGAAAATCAGATGGGGAAGAAGGTGAAACATCTCAGGACTGACAATGGTTTGGAATATCTTTCTGAGGAGTTCAATGAATTCTGTAGAGAAAGATGAATCACAAGGCACAAGACTGTTCCATTGAATCCACAGCAGAATGGACTTGCTGAGAGGATGAACAGAACAATCCTTGAAAGGGTCAGATGCATGCTTGCTGATGCAAAACTACCAAAGTCTTTCTGGGGGGAAGCAGTGAATACAGCCTGTTTCCTAATCAACAAAACTCCTTCTTCAGCCATTAATTTCAAGACACCAGATGAGATCTGGTATGGTAAGCTTTCTAACTATTGTGATTTAAAAGTTTTTGGTTGTCAAGCCTTTGTTCATGTCAAACAGGATAAGTTGGATCCAAGAGCCATAAGATGTGTGTTCATAGGCTATCCTAGAGGTGTAAAAGGTTATAAACTGTGGTGTTTAGAACCAGGTTACAAAATATGTATGGTGAGCAGGGATGTAACATTCAATGAGTCAGTGATGGGATACAAACACACTGGGAATACTCAGGATATTGATGGTAATATCACCCTTGAAAGTACATCTGTTGAAATTGAACAAGATGAGGATGATCAGAATCAAACTCAACACCAGGAACCTATAGAAGAACAAGTACCAGATTCAGAAGAGGAACCAGACTCATCTGATGAGAATACTTCTGGTAGAGTGGACCTCAGAAACTACAGCTTGACTAGAGATAGAGTTAGGAGGAGTATACATCCTCCTTCCAGGTTTGGGGAAGCTGACATGGTGCACTATGCTCTTGTGACAGCAGAAATGCTGGAATACCATGAACCTCAGAACTTAAAAGAAGCTATTGAAAGCAATGAAAGGAATCAATGGATGCAAGCTATGAAGGAGGAGATTCAATCACTGGATAAGAATGGAACATGGGAGATTGTGAGAAAACCAAGTGGCAAGAAAATCATCAGTTGCAAATGGATATTCAAAAGGAAGATTGAATTTGCAGAAACTGAGAGGATCAGATACAAGGCAAGACTTGTTGCTAGGAGGTTCACACAGGAAGAAGGAGTTGATTTCAATTAAGTATTTTCTCTAGTTGTGAAGCATTGTTCCATAAGGATTATGTTGGCCAAGGTAGCTCATGATGATCTAGAGTTGCAACAGCTAGATGTTAAAACAACCTTTCTAAATGGAGACCTTATAGAGGACATTTACATGAGACAACCAGAGGGTTTTGTGCTACCTGGGAATGAAGACAAGGTATGTCATTTAAGGAAATCACTTTATGGCCTGAAGCAAAGTTCTAGACAGTGGAACAAGAAGTTTGACAGTGTTATGAAGGAAATAGGCCTTGAGAGATCAAAGTATGACAACTGTGTGTACTTTGAAAGGGAAAAAGGGCAAGTGATCACTTACTTGCTGATATATGTAGATGATATGTTAATAGCCAGCAAGAGCATGAGAAGAATTGAGGCTTTGAAGCATAAACTGAATTCCAAGTTTGAAATGAAGGACTTGGGTGATGCCAGGAGAATTCTAGGAATGGATATACACAGAGACAGGATACATAGAAGGTTGTTCTTATCACAGAAGAACTATATCTTAAAGGTCTTGAAGAGATACAATATGCATGAAGCAAGAGCTGTTTCTGTTCCACTTGGGCAGCAATTTAAGCTGTCAGTCACTCAAGCTCCAAGAACTACAGAAGAAAGAAAGGAAATGAAGAATGTACCATATGCCAGTGGTGTAGGTAGCATAATGTATGCTATGATATGCAGTAGACCAGACTTAGCACATGGAGTTTCTATTATTAGCAGATACATGGCAGATCCAGGCAAAGAACATTGGGAAGCATTGAAATGGCTACTGAGATACTTAAGGGGCTCACTCAACACTGGTCTGATGTTCAAAAGACATGAGCTGGGAGGTGACTCTCTTGAAGGGTATGTTGACTCAGATTTTGCAGGCAATATTGATACAAGAAGATCAATATCCGGATATGTCTTCACATTGTATGGGACTGCTATAGTATGGAGAGCAGTGCAACAATCTGTGGTAGCCTTATCTACCACAGAGGCAGAGTACATTGCACTAACAGAAGCTGTGAAGGAAGCAAAATGGTTAAGAGGTATGCTGGAGATTTTGATGTGGTACAGAAAGGAGTTCAGATTATGTGTGATAACCAAAGCACAATACACTTAGCTAAACATCAAGTATTTCATGAAAGATCCAAACATATTGATGTTAAGTTGTATTTTGTTAGAGACATGGTGGAGAAAGGGGTAATAAAGGTGAGGAAAGTTGCTACTGAGAGCAATGCTGCTGATATGTTCACAAAGGTGTTACCAAGTGCTAAGTTCAATCTTTGTATGAAGTTGGTTAACTTGGTAGCATGGGATGTTCACTGATATCACTTGTTTTGAGGAGGAGATGATGAACAATGTGCAATGAGGAGGAGTATTGTGAAGTTGCTTACATTTGGTATCAGTGCAATTGTTCAAAAGTATTATTTTTCTTACGGGTGGTGCGCTTATCAAGTTTGGGAGTGTATGAGGCGGAATGCGGTTATAACTGAAATAACTGCAAACCTGACGCAATCGAATTGGGCGTTTTCATAACAGACTTTGACGAGCCAAATCCGTTACAGAATCAGTTGCGAATGCTTATGGGCAATATATATATGTATCAAATTGATTCCAATTACACTTTACTTGTGAGAATTAGTTGAGAGTACATATTTTAGGGTTCTTGAGTGATTTGTGTAATTTTCTGTAATTCTTCTCCCAAATTGTTCAATCAAGAAGTTCAGACCTCCCGTGGACGTAGATCAATTGATCGAACCACGTAAAATCGTGTGCCCATTTTCATTTTCTTGTTTTAGTCCTTTAAGTTTATTTCCAGTTGCAGAGTTTCGTCGTATTTGTTCGTTCCAGGTTCTAACAAAACATATTTAGGTACTAAGCATAAATCATAAATTCGATGTCCAAGTTATTGAACTAACCTTTCGAGTAAAGTATCTATAATAGACATAATTCGTATTTTCCCTATCATAGACATACACGTGTATTCCTGAGCTTATAAAATAATTGACAATTATAATTTAAAACAAGTTTTTAAAAGAAGGGCGTGTATGTCAAAAAAAAAAAATATATATAATTTAAGGATTTTTTGAGCAAAATAAATTTTTTTGGGGTCATGGTTATACAATAGCAATAATTTAGGGTTCTAATGGCACCTTTTCCCAATTACAAGAGTGTCCCTAAAAAATTGAGTAATTTGCACTTTTGGTCCCATTGGACATGTAATGTTTTACTTTCAGTCCCACCCAAAACACTTTTGGTCCCATAGGAATATTTTTTGGCACTTTTGGTCCCATATGAATATTTTTTTGCACTTTTAGTCCCAAACGTTCCAAAACTTGCAAAATTAGTCCCAAACTTAATGGACACTTAATGGACACTTAACGGACTTGCACTTTTGGTCCCATAGGATAGGATACACTTGCAGATTTGGTCCCATAGGATTAAAAAAATTCACATTTTTTACCTTTTTTTACCAAAATAACTTTATAAAAAGAAATATAATTACAATATATATGCAAATTTATTTTTATTTTAATATATATATATATATACACATATACAATAATATATATATATATATTATATTTTAATAAAAAAATTAATTAGAATTATTTAATCTATATTAATTATTTTAAAATTAGAATTTCTTTTTTAACTTTTGTGCTATTTTTTTAATAATAATAATAATTTTCTCAACATCTTATTTAATTATTAGTTCACTAATAATCCCCTATAAAAATCTCTAAATTATATATAATTTCACTAACGATTACACACAAGAACATATTTCTTTTATTTCATTCCTAAAATTTAACAATGCACCCACATAAAAATTATATTATCCATTTTTTTGCCAATTTTTCAATAATAATAATTTACCCTATGTTTTATTTAATTAAAAAACAAATAAACAGTTCTTTAAAAAATAGAAAAATTTAATTTTTGTATTTAATTTAATTTTTAATAAGGTTTTTAACATGTACAAAAATTGCTACGTTATAAAAAATATTTCTAAATTGGTATGTTATAAAAATTGGTACGTTGATATCATTCAAAATTTGGTACGTATTAAATAAAATTGAACAAAATTTTGTACAAAAATTGGTATTAACATGTAAAAAAATCTTCGCTATGTTATAAATACCGAACCGTACAAAAATTGGTACTAACATTTACTGAAATTTTGGTTCGAATACGGACACTCTTATTCTAAATTATCTAAATTTTTCTATGGTTGAGTCTATGGAAAATTGAAAGGTGAAGTATGTGGAGGATTTTTCTAACTTTGTGGTATGCAAATTATTTTGAAATGTTCGAATAAGAAAATGTGCAAGTTATTATGGGACTGAGTGAGTAATATTTTTGTAAAAATTATAATAATTTTCATTTATTATATATCTAAAAATTACAATAATCAATAAAACCTTATTAAAAAATAAATTGAATTAGATTAAAATAATGTTAAATTATTCAAATTTTAAAAATAAATTTTTTTTTTAATTAAATAAAGCATAGGGTAAATTATTATTGTTGAACAATCGGTATAAAAATGGACAATATAGTTTTTATGTGGGTGCATTGTTAAATTTTAGGAATGAAACAAATTAAAAGAAAGATGTTCTTGTGTGTAATCGTTAGTGAAATTATATGTAATTTATAGATTTTTATAGGTGATAATTAGTGAACTATTAATTAAATAAGATGTGGAAAAATTATTATTATTATTATTTAAAAGATGGCACAAAAGTTAAAAAAATTGTTCTAATTTTAAAATAATTAATATAGATTAAATTATTCTAATTATTTTTTTATTAAAATATAATATATATATATATATATTATTGTATATATAATATATATATTTTAAAATAAAAATAAATTTGCATATATATTGTAATTATATTTCTTTTTATAAAGTTATTTTGGTAAAAAAGGTAAACAATGTGAATTTTTTAATCCTATGGGACCAAATCTGCAAGTGTGTCCTATCCTATGGGACCAAAAGTGCAAGTCCGTTAAGTGTCCGTTAAGTTTGGGACTAATTTTGCAAGTTTTGGAACGTTTGGGACTAAAAGTGCCAAAAAATATTCATATGGGACCAAAAGTGCCAAAAAATATTCCTATGGGACCAAAAGTGTTTTGGGTGGGACTGAAAGTAAAACATTACATGTCCAATGGGACCAAAAGTGCAAATTACTCCTAAAAAATTATTATTCCTGCAAATTGCTGGTGGTTTTAAACTCTGTTTCCTTCAAGATCTCTGCATTACGAAGGCTCAGAAAGAGAACTTGTGGGCAAATCTTCTTTAGTAATTTGGAGTCTCCCACATTTTTCCCAGTACATGGGCAGATCTCCTTTCTTTAGTAACTTAATTGGAGTCTCCCACATTTTTCCCAGTACATGGGCAGATCTCCTTTGGCATGTTTGTTATCTCCGGCACTTTGAGACATCCAAGTTTGAAACATAAATACAAAAAGTCTCCATCCATCCCCAAAATATAAATACAAAAAGTCTCAATCACTATAACTATTCCTTCAACAGTGATCATGCGTATATATAAACCTGATCTGCTCATCCCTAACCATCATTAATAAGAGTGATAATAATGGCTTCTTCCCTGTACCAAAGCATACTCCTGATCGTACCCATACTTGTTCAACTCATTCCATTCTCAAATCATAATCCCATCATTACTCAAGCTGCACTCTGGGCTTCAATCATCCTCTACTTGGCCTTCAGCAACCAGATCACCTTTGTGGGCCCTCAATCCCTCAAACACTTGATCATTTGGTGCGGAAACACGCTGGTGGCATCGCTCTCCTCGCTCGTTTTACCTCCAAACTCCAAATTTAGTCGACCCCTTGTCTTTATCGCCTTCTTTTGTCTCTCTGCTCGGGAATTTCTGTATTGGCTCTACAACAGAGTTCTGGAGAAACATGCGATGCGCCACCGTGGAAGTTGCTACTTTTGTCGTTTGGTTGCTACGCTCCCCATTTGAACTCAGCTTCTACATGTTTTTCGTATTCCTTAATGTGTTGTATTATAATACCAGATATATGGTGCAACACATGATATTAGGTGTTTTTATTTAAAAAAAAAAAATTGGTTATACATTGTTACAGTGTACAACTGATAATCAAAAGTTTATAGTATAAGTATTACATGGTGAACGTTTTGATACGTAATCCAAATTATCACATCTCATCAATTACTGATATATATTGAACAAGTTAAGATACTGGAGGCAGTTATCCATCCATGATTCCATATGGATGAATTTATAGTTCTGTATCATCACAACAAAAATTAAGTGAAATTTGAACTGAGAAGATATTTTGTGCATGTGTAATTTAAGTGTATTTAAAAAGAAAACTGATTGGTTTTTACTAAAAATGCAGTTGATTACACTAAATGAACAAACACACGTACGGTAGAAAGATGAGCAAATTTTTATAGAACAAATAATCCTCAAAATTTAAAATTAATATTATTAAAATTTTGTAAGTAATCATTCAACAACTGGAAACAAGGCCTCTGATGCATTAAAGCAAAGAAAAATAAAACCCATTTAAAAAAAATTAAAGTTGCTTATAAATGAACTAGAAAGGGATTATCTGATATTGTCTTTTAAAATCTCAAATAATTTTATGTTTGGTTTGAGAGATTGCACATCACCATTACCTTAGATTATATTAAATTTTAGACATAGTTCAATCCCACAATCCATATATATATTCACATTCAAATAATCCCATCTAATTCAATCCCTTCAGCCTAATCCCATCAAATCCAATCATATCCCGTAAACCAAACGACGCCTAAATGGATCATTTCAGAACCTAAATCCATTTGAACACCTAATAATTCAAAACAAAAAGTTATATGAAGATTCAATGAGTAATTCAAGTGTATTATTAAATAATATTAATTATTTATTGAAAAATGTATTAATTTATTTATATTAGCTCATTGAAAAATATTATATTTATGCAGTTACATCGTACAATTGGTGGATAAGAGTGTTAAGCGTAATTTAAAGTTATACTCCCTCCATCTCAGATCAGTTTTCACAGTGTACTATTCATCCCTTATAAGATGTCTAAATTATCTTGTTTCACTAATAACTACAACAAAAATATTTTTGTTTTGTTTCTGTTGTAAATCTGGAAGATTTGATATTCCAAATCTAGGAGATTTGGTGTGGACATTACTTGAGGACCAAGAATCATATTGGGTTTTACCCATTAGACTAGGGTTTTTACTATTATATATATCCCATTGTATTCATTAATTATGTACTCTCATATACAACAATATTAGTGGAACTCCTGGCTTGGATCGCCCCCAGACGTAGTCGTTTCCCGACGAACTGGGTCAACAAATCGTGTCTCTTTATTTACGCACTTATTTACAACACGTTATCAGCACGAGTCTCTGTCCGAGATAAAACGGTACGCCTCAGAATTATTCCCCTTTAAATAACATAAATTAATTCACGTACTTGAATTATTCAATCCATGTTTTGCATGATTTATATGCACGAATATAATTATCTTATTTGATTCCGATATTCTTTCTTGTTATATGCGTTATTATTCGTTACAATATTTCTTGGATCGAGATCGAAAAATGAACGCCGGTTAACGCCGTGAGATGCACGTCGCCACGCTGCCCGCAACGGCCCCGAAGCGCTGCCCGTGGCGACGCCTCGACGCCGCCTGAAGCGGCAGTGTCTCCCGCGATGCCGCCGCTGCTCCGCGGCTCCTACCGCCGTCGCGCGGCTCCTGCTGCTGCCGCGCATACCATGCGCCGCCGTCGCTGTACCTGGCGCGGCCCCGCCGCAAGGCCCGCAACCGCGCGCCGCCGCTGCCGTGCGAGCGCAGCCACCCGCCGCCGCCTCCTCTCCTGTGCGATGCGTCGCCGCCATGGCTGGAAGCCACCGCGCGCGATGCGGCCTTGCGCCGCCGCGATACAGGCGGCTTCCCCCAATGGGACGGTCGCCGGCGTGCCCCTCCCTGCCGCCTCCGCGCGCCTCCGAGCGCCGCGTTGAGGCGGCGCTCCTTCTCCCGCGGCCGAAATCGCGCCGGGGAAGGAAGCCTGGAAATCGGCCTCAATCGCGCCCGGCAGACGCGATCGGAGGCTGGGTGTCGCGCCTTTGGAACGCGATCACCCTAGCCAGTCGCGTCCCCCAGGCGTGACTGGCTCCGATTTTTAATTTTTTTTATTTGGTTTTCGATTCTCTCCTCTCGCCGTGTGTTACCTGCATGATTTACGTGCACTTTTAGTCACATGTTGCGAACACCCCTTGTGAATTTTGTGATAACCCCGATTTTATTTTCGGTTGTCGTATCACAAAATTTATATTATATAATCCTGAAAATGTTTCGTTAAATTGCGTTAATATACACGAAATAATTATTCTTATGATTATTTCCTCTGTCTATTAAACCGTATATTTTCTGCAAATTATTTTCATGTGATTATCGTTATTTATTGTTATTGCATGCTTAAGTGATTTTATTATCCTACGTGCATTAACACTGTGCACATAGTTTATAGTCCGCTCTTCATGCCCGGGTAGGCGGCGCTCGGTATTTGTCGGACCGTGAATTTATGCCTTGGGTAGACGGCGCCCAGTACGTGCATCTATGTGCCTTAGAATAATCAAATAAATCCTTATTCCTCCGTTGTTAATTAATTTGGTCACAACTCTTACCATGTCACTTTAAAAAATTATAGTCCAATATTACCATGATAGAATTTGATGAGCTTGCTCTCGATGGTAATAACTACCTGACATGGGCGCTAGATGTTGAGATCCATCTAGCCTTAAATGAGTTGAGCGAAACAATTCTCGAAGGTTCGAAATCCACTAACGTCCTGAAGGCGAAGGCGTTGATTTTTCTCATGAACCACCTGAGTGAGGAATTCATTATTCATATCCTCACTCAGGGACCCCGGAATATTATGGAGCTCCCTATAGGACCATATACTCCTCCCTCCGGTACAACACGTCCGTGTTGTACCGTATTGTAACCCAGTTGATGCAGAACAATCTGCCAACATTCCACGCTAGCAACCTTATACTCCAGCGGAAGTATAGAGACAATTATATTATTGGTTGCAAACGTGGAAGGGGGAGAGAGAGTAAGACGATCTGGGTTAAAGGCCGAGGTTGTTGTACATCCGGTGGTCACTGAACCTCGAATTTCGCTCTTCAAAATCTGGCAAGGTTAAAACAGTCCTGCTACAGATGCGGATGCAGAGGCCATTGGTCTCGCACGTGTCGCACGTGTCGCACTCCCAAGCACTTGGTCGAGGCTTATCAAAAGTAGCAGAAGGACGATAAGGGGAAGGCCCTTAGAGTCGAAACTCACCATGCCAGACTGCTTGAAGCAGACTTTAACCAAGACAACGTCGATCCTCTGGGCATCAAGCTCAAGGACCTTGGAGATGATGAGTGATTTGTGTATTTGATTGTTTTAGTACTTTATTTTTTGGATCCTTTCTTTCGGATATTTTATTTATGGATGAATTTATTAGCTTTGATGTGTTTTACCTTAAATAGTTGTTCATGTGTTTATTCGGATATTGCTGTTTTTATTTATGGCTAGTAAACATATCAGCTATTAGGTTTGGGTTAATTTCCTCTGGCATGATAGGATTGAGGTAGTGATTTATGATTGGTAGATAGCGCCACCACTCATACAATCTTATAGAAGAACTTTCTTCCTTCTCCCCCGGATTGTACTATTTCTACATCCGGCCGTCAAAACTCCATCTAGCCATGAGTATGAAATTACATGACCCGAACTTCTTTAAATTAGGCATCCGCGGTTAAGTCATCCAGGACAATATATGATACGTAGGACTCTACCCAATTTGAATAGTAGAATCCTTCCTGTTGATGAATTTATTTGTGATGCATGTTCTAAGGGTAAGTTAATAGTGCGCCAGTCGCGCACTAAGGTTGGACTAGTGTCTCCGGTTTTTCTTGAAGTGAATTCAAGGGGACATTTGCGGACCGATTCACCCAGCATCAGGACAATTTCGTTATTTTATGGTCCTTATTGATGCCTCCACTAGGTGGACATTTGCATGTTTGTTGTCCACCCGCAATCAAGCTTTTGCGAAGCTCATTGTGAAGACTATCGAGCTTGGAGCTCAATTCCCGGATTATCCAATTAAATCGATTCGCATGGATAATGCAGCTGAGTTTAGCTCGAAGGCCATTACAGATTATTGTATGGCCCTGGGAATTTAAGTGGAGCATTCGGTCCCCTACGTCCATACCCAAAATGGTCTTACTGAGGCGCTAATAAAACGTATCAGATTTATCGCAAGACCATTGCTTATGAACTCTAAACTACCCACCTCATGCTGGGGGCATGCAGTCCTACATGCATCCAAATCCGTCCAACTGCATATAATGATCATTCCCCCTACAATTAGTGCGTGGGAAAGAACCTAGCATTTCCCATCTGCGAATTTTTCGGATGTGCGGTATACGTACCGATTACGATACCCAAGCGAATCTCTTTGGGCCCACAAAGGAAACTCGGTATTTACGTCGGATACGACTCTCCATCCATCGTGAAATACCTCGAGCCTTTGTCCGGGGATCAATTAACGGCCCGATTTGTGTTGGGAAAGTTATAGGGGTGCCCGGAATCTATTCGGGATGAATTTTAAATACGAATTTAAATACAATTATTACTATCATGAATTAATCCTAATTAATTCAAATAATAATTCCAACAACTAATTATCATCATGCATGCTAAATTAATTTCACATATTAACTATGGCGGAATAAACAAGTAAATATGTGATTAAGTACCTCTTGTAGAACTTGGCCTTTGAATAAAACGGGACTCTCGTACACGCTTTATCAACCCAAAAACCTTCTCAAGTATTTCCCTTTCGCCTTACTTGATCGCCGGTGGGAGACGCTTTCAAGCAATTTAATAAACTAAGGAAAAAGAAAAATATCTATGCTTCTTGATTTTTCCAACACATGGAATTATGTACTTGGGGATGAAATAATCATCCCCTATTTATAATTAGAGGTGGCCGAAATTTTTGTGGATTATGAGCTTGGAGAAAATCTTTTCTTAGACTCTAAGAAATCTTGAATATATCTCATATATTCTTTTCTCCAAAATAAAATATTCCACAAAAATCTCACACTCTTAATTAATAAGCAATTTTCGAAAATATTAGTAAAGAATCCAAGATATGGATCTTCTTGAATATATGAGATAATCTTGTATTCCAAGAATACTTATCTTCCATAATATCTTTCCAAGAAAATCAACAAAATCTCTTCTCTCCTAAAATCACAATTTTCGAAAATTAAGGGATAAAATCAGCAAGATATATTCTTTTTATTTTAATCACCTTATCATTATTGGGCTACTTAATGGGCTACTTGAGGGGCCTTAAGGAGAGTTAAGATTGGACCTCCTAATGGACTTCTGAATTTCAATATTGAGCCCCAATATAATTCAGCCCATTAATATTAATTATTACCACTAATAAATTAATATTGCACTATCCATCTTAATCCATATTACGATAATATGGGCTCCCGGTTATTCTTTCCCGCGTTTAAGATTATCAAGTCCATTAATTAATTGAGCTTCTGAATAGCTCTAAATTAATTAATATATTTCACCTTGGAGTAAAGACAGTTCAACATTATTATTCGTACCGAAGAAACTAATTCTTCACTTGCAAGATTTGGTACAATAAAACTTCTGAGCCCACCAAGGGGACTAATCACACGAGCCGTACTCGCACGCGTTTCTCCGTATTAAATCTTAGCAACCGTCGTATGATTAATATTACTGCCCAAGACACAAAGTTCGAAGTCACAATGATTCTCACCCAACATGAATCAAAGCAGTAACTACTAAGCACACACGGTCCTATTTAAGTGACGGAGATTAAGAAATCAACAACCACTGAGGTCTAATTCTTCACCTTTCAGAACAGAAGAATTTCTCCTCGCTGTAGGACCTCTTCAACACATACTAAATGTGCTAGTGCAATCTCTTGGTCAAGACAGACCAATCTGAGCCTTACACATCGACCTTTCACGGCGGATTGTTCAATTCCACCTAGGCCGTGAAATGTACGTTTAGTTACAAGTAAACTGTTAATGTTGTCTTCCGTGATCGGGTATCACCACATTAACTACAATGTAACATGTACTATATATTGAACGGTTTGCAATAAATATTCAACATTCAATCATATCTAAAGCAAATGTGATAAAAGAATTATTCTCATAAAACGAGTGTTTGATACACGAGTTATACAAAGTAAAAGCATACTTTCACGTATAACTCCAACAATCTCCCACTTATACTTAAAGTCTGCTTTTAGTATACATCATGCATGTCTTAGTGTAGTAGCTCTACGTGACATCATATGTCAACCTACACTAACCTAATAATTCCTCCCACTTATACTTAAAGCAGATTGGCAATCGTCTTGACTCCCATTCCATCCACATGTCTCTCGAATGTACTCTGAGGCAGACCCTTTGTGAATGGATCAGCTAGGTTGTCACCCGACGCTATCTTTGCCACCTCTATATCTCCTCTCTTAACGATTTCTCGTATCAGATGGTATTTTCTTTCTATGTGTTTGCTGGCCTTGTGGGCTCTCGGTTCCTTTGAGTTTGCAACTGCTCCGGCATTGTCACAAAAGACAGTTATCTTGTCGGGCAAATTCGGAACTACGTCCAAGTCCACTAAGAAGTTCTTGAGCCAAACTGCCTCTTTCGCTGCTTCACAAGCAGCTACATACTCGGCTTCCATGGTCGAATCGGCGATGCATTTCTGCTTAACGCTTCTCCATGAAATGGCTCCTCCTCCCATGCAAAACACACTACCCGAGGTTGACTTTCTTGAGTCTATGTCTGATTGAAAATCCGAGTCCGTGTATCCTACGGGAACCAGACTATCCGACTGGTAAATCAGCATCCGCTCCCGAGTTCTTTTCAGATACCTCAAGATGCACTTTACTGCAGTCCAATGGTCTTTCCCGGGATTACTTTGATATCTTGCCACCATGCCCACGGCAAAGCAGATATCCGGTCTCGTACACAACATTGCATACATAAGGCTTCCTACGGCCGAAGCGTACGGAACACCTTTCATGTCATCTATCTCCGCTTGTGTCTTAGGGCTCATTTCTTTCGATAGATGGATTCCGTGCCTAAAATGTATAAAACCTTTCTTGGAATCTTGCATGCTGAAACGCTTCAAAACAGTGTCAATGTATGAAGCTTGCGATAAGCCCAACATCCTTTTCTTGCGATCGCGAGTGATTTTGATCCCAAGGATGTGACCGGCTTCCCCTAAGTCCTTCATATCAAATTGTTTTGACAGCCATACCTTTACGTCTGACAATACCTTTACATTGTTTCCAATGAGCAGAATATCGTCTACGTATAATACTAAGAATACCACCGCAGTTCCGTCACGCTTCTTATACACACAACTTTCGAACTCGTTTTGATCAAACCCATAAGACTTTATCACTTGATCAAAACACTGGTTCCAAGTACGCGATGCTTGCTTAAGTCCGTAAATGGATCTCTTGAGCTTGCATACGAGATTCTCTTGGCCTTTTTCAATGAAACCTTTGGGCTGTTGCATATAGATATCTATGCCGTCAAGACTTCCGTTAAGGAAAGCCGTCTTGACATCCATTTGCCAGATCTCGTAATCTAGGTGCGCAGCGATCGACAAGAGAATACGGATGGACTTAAGCATAGCTACAGGCGAAAAGGTTTCCTCATAATCGATCCCTTCTTTCTGAGTATACCCTTTGGCCACAAGCCTTGCTTTGAAGGTTTCAACCCTTCCGTCCGGTCCTCTTTTCCTCTTGTACACCCACTTGCATCCAATGGGTTCTACCCCACTGGGTGGCTCGACCAACTCCCACACTTGATTATGATCCATAGAACCCATCTCGGCTTCCATTGCCGTTTGCCATGACTCCGCGTCTTTGTCTTGGATTGCCTCATCGTACGTCCATGGGTCTGATTCAACACCGGGAACCAAATCCGAAGATTCTCCTATCCCCATGAATCTCTCGGGTTGTCTAGGAACCCTCCCACTACGACGGGGTTCCGGTTGTGAAGATGTGACGTGTGGTACATCATCTTGTATACTTGGTATCGAGGTTTGACCTCTCAATTCTTCTAAGGTAATTTCACTTTTAGGCTTCCGATTGTTCATATAGTCTTCCTCCAAGAATTTAAAGTGTGTACTAATCACGGTCTTTTGATCCTTGGGACTATAGAACATACACCCTTTCGTTCCGGCCGGGTATCCTATAAACAGCCTTAATTCCGAACGTGGATCCAACTTACCGGCTTCCTTGTCTAGCACGTATGCCGGACAACCCCAAATCCGCAAATGTCTTAGACTGGGCTTGCGCCCGGTCCACAATTCCATTGGGGTTTTAGGAACCGATTTGGATGGCACCAAGTTTAGAATATAAGCCGCCGTTTCCAAGGCATTACCCCAAAATGACTTGGGTAAATCCGAATAACTCATCATGGATCTGACCATCTCTAAAAGAGTCCGGTTCCTTCGTTCCGCCACACCGTTCTGTTGAGGGGTTCCCGGTGCGGTTAACTGGGATACAATCCCTTCGTCCGATAGGTAGTTCAAGAATTCATCGCTGAGGTATTCGCCTCCACGATCTGATCGTAGAAACTTGATACTCTTTTCCCTATGTTTCTCGGCTTCGGCCTTAAACTCTTTAAACTTTTCAAAAGTTTCAGACTTGTGCCGCATAAGGTAAATGTACCCATATCTTGAGTAATCGTCAATGAAGGTAACGAAATACTCATACCCCATTCTCGCTTTGATCGTCATTGGACCACACACATCGGTATGAACGAGTTCTAACACTTCCGTGGCTCTATTCCCCTTGGCTCCAAATGCCCTCTTGGTCATCTTACCCTCTAAACAGGATTCACAAGTTGGAAACGGCTCGACTTGGAGCGATTCCAAGGATCCGTCTTTCACCAATCTCTCTATCCGCTTTAGATTAATATGACCTAGTCTAAGATGCCATAGAAGTGTTTCGTTCATCTCCGAAGAACGCTTTCTTTTATTGCTCGAAATGATCGACGTGTTATTAGATTCATTATTTGAGTGGTGTGCACACTTAATCGTATAGAGATTGTTTACCAACGTTCCATGACAGATAATATCATTCTTAAAAGAAACAGTAACAACTTTATTAAAAGTAACTGAATATCCATCAAAGAACAACTTAGAAACCGAAATTAAATTCTTTCTAAAGTTCGGAACGTATAAAACATCTCTTAAAATTAAAACTCTATCTTCAAAAGATAGGTGCACGACTCCCACTGCTTCGGCTGCCACTCTCGTAGCATCGCCCAAAGTGATGGTGATCTCATTCTTGCTAAGTCGTCGGGTTAACTGGAACCCCTGAAGAGTGAAACAAATATGATCAGTTGCCCCGGTATCCACTACCCAAACATGGGCAGCATACGCCGCAATATATGTTTCAACGACTAAAGCATGAGACTTACCTTTCTTTACCGCCTTCTTAGGCTTAGAACAGGTAGACCTCCAATGTCCTCTTTCCCCGCAATTGAAGCACTTACTCTTACCGGGTATCCTCACGCCGTACGGCTTGAAAGCTCTTTTCTTGCCTCCCAAAGTGGGTCTACTGGTTTGGTTCCGATCAACTACCTCCTTCTCAATCTTACCTTCCATTGGCCTAGATTTCGAGAAAAGGTTCTTGATCACCAAAGCCTCGTCCTTACTCCCCAAGTTTGACTCTACCGTTATCAGAGCTTTGAGCAGGGTATCCAAAGTGAACTTGTGTTCAGATAACACGTATTCCCAAAAGAACCCATCAAAACTACTCGATAGCTTTAGGAGTATGGAATCGATTTGACTTTCTTCACTTTGTCCGGCACCAAGAAACTCGAGTTTCTCAAACTCGCGCCTAAAATTGAGAACATGATCCCTTACGGGTGTTCCCTTCACCATTTCCTTCGTGAGCTTCTCACGAATGGTGAACAGATTCGCCATGGGGTTCTGATGCTGAAACATCTCTTCAAGGCTATTCATGATGTCAACAGCCCCTTCAATGCCTTCATGAATGCGCCTCAAATCCTCAGACATAAATGTCAAGATGATGCGCTTCATGTGCTCATTGGAATGCTTCCAATCATCGAATATCGCCTTTTCCCCATTACTTGACTTATCATTAGGTTTCTTGGGTACGTCAACGCTAAATATCCAATAGTGTTCTTGCGCAGGAAGGACCATGTTTATATTACGTTTCCAATCAACATAGTTCTCACCAACAAGTTTGTTATCTTTAAGTATACTAAACAGTGGATTAAAAGGTTGCGACATGATGAACTGAGAATAAAACATACATTCATATTAATATCTAGAAAAATACGAAATTATCACATAAATTTGATCACATCAATTATATTGAAACCTTAAAACAATATAATCATGCATCAGCCAACATCTCGAAATAATTTAAATGCGCCACGAGGGGTGGTCTATACATTTAAATACATTCAAGCGGATCACAAACTTAAAAGTTACAAATCCTTAATTCATAATTAATAGTTGGCTCCCACTTTGACCACATAGAAATTGACAGGGACTCCGAGGGGAGTAAGTTAATATCAATTTCCTATGCCTAAGTAATAACCATAATTAAATACAGGATTATTATTTCGCTTTGAGCAAGCCACTCGTGGTGAGGGTCAATACCGCCACTAGTAATAATCCACAATCATCCTTTCGGAATTTATTCATGTGAAATCCGTTCTTTTGGCCGATCCGAGGGGGAAATGTATTCCAAAAGAACTTCACAAATAAATAAATTATGGAGGCCAAAATAATCCAATTTTAATATCCGGAATAAAATTGCGATTATAAAAACATACTTAGTAATTTTCGAAAGTAAGGTTTTTCTTGGACAATTAAATTCATGCAAACACATATTAACAAATAATAATAAGTGCACGAAATAAAACATCCATCAAAACAAAATTAAACACATTGGAGCACTCGAATCCAATTGTCACGGTTTAATTTCTTCACGTCTTGATGCGAAAAAATTGTCCTTGTTGCTTTCCGACGTTCGTCTCGACGTGCTCCCACTCGAACAGCAACACTTCTTCAAAAACAGCATCGTTTGGGGTTCGGGACGATGTTTAAAAACATACGAAAAAAAACACGAACCGAAAAAATCCCACGGCCTGAGATACAGCGCGCGTCGGCCCACGAAGTGGGCCCGCGCGCTTCCCGGCCCGAGAAGCGCCGGAAAAACGCCCGAGGCGCGCCGAAGCGCAGCCCCGAGGCGCACCCGAGGCGCGCCCGAGGCGCTGCACAGAGGCGCGCCGAGGCGCGCCCGAGGCGCTGCAGGGGCTGGCCGAGGCGCGCGCGCGCCGTGCGCCCGTTGCGCACGGTGTGCGCCGTGCACCCCCGTGCGCCGTTTTTTCGCCGTTCGTCCTCGTTTTCTTCACCCCTTGCATGATTTTACCTCCATACACGCGCCACGCATGTATGCGTCGTCCGGGTACACCGTTTTCAATTCTTCGTTCTTCGTCACGATCCGGTTACAATTTATTTTTACAAAAAAATAAATACTAGATCTAGACTAGTCTATTACAATGATCGAATCAAAATAAAAACAACTAATCTACTCGTGGATTTTCTCACGAGAAAAACGAATTCGAACGAATCGAATTAAAAACCAAATTAATTCACACGCATGAAATTAACAACATTAAAAACCATGACAATTGGATACCTGCAAAAAAGATCTAACAATTCTACTATCCAATTTCAATTTTAATGTTCAACAATTTAAATTCCAATTTAAAATTCAGAGCCCGAAACCGTGGCTCTGATACCAGTTGTTGGGAAAGTTATAGGGGTGCCCGGAATCTATTCGGGATGAATTTTAAATACGAATTTAAATACAATTATTATTATCATGAATTAATCCTAATTAATTCAAATAATAATTCCAACAACTAATTATCATCATGCATGCTAAATTAATTTCACATATTAACTATGGCGGAATAAACAAGTAAATATGTGATTAAGTACCTCTTGTAGAACTTGGCCTTTGAATAAAACGGGACTCTCGTACACGCTTTATCAACCCAAAAACCTTCTCAAGTATTTCCCTTTCGCCTTACTTGATCGCCGGTGGGAGACGCTTTCAAGCAATTTAATAAACTAAGGAAAAAGAAAAATATCTATGCTTCTTGATTTTTCCAACACATGGAATTATGTACTTGGGGATGAAATAATCATCCCCTATTTATAATTAGAGGTGGCCGAAATTTTTGTGGATTATGGGCTTGGAGAAAATCTTTTCTTAGACTCTAAGAAATCTTGAATATATCTCATATATTCTTTTCTCCAAAATAAAATATTCCACAAAAATCTCACACTCTTAATTAATAAGCAATTTTCGAAAATATTAGTAAAGAATCCAAGATATGGATCTTCTTGAATATATGAGATAATCTTGTATTCCAAGAATACTTATCTTCCATAATATCTTTCCAAGAAAATCAACAAAATCTCATCTCTCCTAAAATCACAATTTTCGAAAATTAAGGGATAAAATCAGCAAGATATATTCTTTTTATTTTAATCACCTTATCATTATTGGGCTACTTAATGGGCTACTTGAGGGGCCTTAAGGAGAGTTAAGATTGGACCTCCTAATGGACTTCTGAATTTCAATATTGAGCCCCAATATAATTCAGCCCATTAATATTAATTATTACCACTAATAAATTAATATTGCACTATCCATCTTAATCCATATTACGATAATATGGGCTCCCGGTTATTCTTTCCCGCGTTTAAGATTATCAAGTCCATTAATTAATTGAGCTTCTGAATAGCTCTAAATTAATTAATATATTTCACCTTGGAGTAAAGACAGCTCAACATTATTATTCGTACCGAAGAAACTAATTCTTCACTTGCAAGATTTGGTACAATAAAACTTCTGAGCCCACCAAGGGGACTAATCACACGAGCCGTACTCGCACGCGTTTCTCCGTATTAAATCTTAGCAACCGTCGTATGATTAATATTACTGCCCAAGACACAAAGTTCGAAGTCACAATGATTCTCACCCAACATGAATCAAATCAGTAACTACTAAGCACACACGGTCCTATTTAAGTGACGGAGATTAAGAAATCAACAACCACTGAGGTCTAATTCTTCACCTTTCAGAACAGAAGAATTTCTCCTCGCTGTAGGACCTCTTCAACACATACTAAATGTGCTAGTGCAATCTCTTGGTCAAGACAGACCAATCTGAGCCTTACACATCGACCTTTCACGGCGGATTGTTCAATTCCACCTAGGCCGTGAAATGTACGTTTAGTTACAAGTAAACTGTTAATGTTGTCTTCCGTGATCGGGTATCACCACATTAACTACAATGTAACATGTACTATATATTGAACGGTTTGCAATAAATATTCAACATTCAATCATATCTAAAGCAAATGTGATAAAAGAATTATTCTCATAAAACGAGTGTTTGATACATGAGTTATACAAAGTAAAAGCATACTTTCACGTATAACTCCAACAATTTGCTGATTGCACGTTCGATGAAGATTACTTCCCGGCATTAGGGGGAGATCCGAATTCAAAATTGAATGAATGCCGGGAACTTACGTGGAACATAAGTAATCTTCAGTATCTAGATCCGCGCACTAATCAATGTGAACTAGAAGTTCAGAAGATCATTAACTTGCAGAACTTATCAAATAACCTGCCAGACGCGTTCACTGACCATAGAGGTGTGACTAGATCGCATATACCTACAGTAAATGCTCCCCAAGGGGTTGAGGTCCCAAGTAAAATGAGTACTCATGCCCCCACACGCTAAAAGCGTAAGGGACCCTCAAGAGATAGTAACACACCTAAATGAAAGGCTAGCAAATCTGGTCAGTCGAATGGAAAATCTCTAGAAGAGATCCGTCTAGATAACTCCAAGTCTCTAGGAGACGAGAGTCCTAGTGATGAAGCACGTGCACAAAATATTCCATGCACTAGGACCGTGGAACGACCAGACCCAGATACAATGGGAAATGAGGAAGGTCTGGTTGACGTAAACGTCAAAGTCTCTGTGAATCTCACAGATACGGGAGAAACATGTAATATAAATATTACTGTCGTCGACGACACATTTGCAGCGACATTTGCTCTTTCCATTAACGATTCGGATCTAGAACCCAAAACTATCGTAGAGTGCCGGAAGCGCTCCGATTGGGTAAAATGGAAAGAGGCAATTGAAGCAGAGCTCGCATCGCTTAACAAAAGACAAGTATTTGACTCTTTTGTTCGTACACCCGCGCGCGCTATCCCTGTAGGATATAAATGAGTTTTTGTACGAAAACGAAATGAGAACAATATTATGGAGAGGTTAAAGCGAGGCTGGTAGTACAAGGGTTTTCGCAGAGACCCGAGATTGATTTTGATCAAACCTATTCTCCCGTCATGGACTCAAAGTCATGGACTCAATAACGTTCCGCTATTTGATATCTTTGACAGTTAAGTTGAATCTCCAAATGAGATTAATGGACGTAGTAACCGCGTACTTATACGGATCACTCGATGCCGACATTTATATGAAAATCTCAGATGGATTTGACATTCCTCAGTTAAGGGATGGTGAAAATCACAGTATGTATAGCATACAACTGCGTAAGTCGTTGTATGGCCTGAAGCAATCGGGCCTTATGTGGTACAACCGACTTAGTGAATTCCTTCAGAAGAAGGGATACACGTTCGATAAAGCTTTCCCGTGCGTATTCACGAAGAAATCGCAAGACGGTTTTTGCATCATATCCGTATATGTTGATGACCTGAACATAATCGGAACATGCAAAGAGATTGAAGAAGCCAATTCAATCTTGAGAGCTAAATTCGAAATAAAGTCCTTGGGTAAAACCAAGTACTACCTCGGCTTGCAGATCGAGCACCTCCCAGAAGGAGTCATTGTTCATCAGTCGACCTACGTGAAGAAGGTATTGGATAGATTTCACATGGATAAATCTCATCCACTTAGCACCCCGATGGTTGTCCGATCCCTCGAAGTGGATAAGGATCCATTTAGGCCAAGAGAAGATTCAGAAGAAATTCTGGGACCAGAAGTTCCTTATCTTAGCGCTGTTGGAGCTTTGCTCTATCTTGCAAATTGCACCCGGCCGGATATTGCATTTGCAGTTAACTTGCTTGCGAGATATAGCGCTTCTCCTACGAGGAGACATTGGAATGGTGTTAAGCATGTTCTACGATACCTCCAAGGATCTCAAGATCTTGGACTGTTTTATCGTAAGAACCAAGACAAAACCTTAGTAGGTTACGCGGATGCTGGCTATTTGTCTGATCCCCACAACGCCGCATCCCAGACTGGTTATGTTTTTCTCTGTGGTGGAACCGCAATCTCGTGGAGATCGGTTAAACAATCCATGGTTACCACGTCTTCAAACCACTCAGAGATCATAGCTCTATTTGAAGCCGCACGAGAATGTGTTTGGTTAAGGTCCTTGGTAAAACACATTGGTGACTCGTGTGGTATCGACAAGGGCGATACATCTCCCACCGTTATATTTGAAGACAACGCTGCTTGCATCGCACAAATGAGTAATGGGTACGTCAAGGGAAACCTGTCGAAACATATTTCACCTAAGTTTTTCTACCTATACAAACTCTAGAAGAGTGGCGTGATTACCATTCAAAAGGTGCAATCTAGTAACAATCTAGCAGATCTGTTTACTAAATCCTTACCTACGTCTACTTTTGAAAAGTACGTTCGTGGTATTGGGATGCAAAGACTTAAAGTGTTGTTGTCTTCAGGGGGAGCGGTAACCTCGAAATAAATCTGGAAGATTTAGATCTAGAAGATCGATGGCATTCCTCCCACTTATTATTATGGCCGATCCTTAGCACGTGGAGTTTTTATGACAAGACATTTATGTCGTAATGTTCAAGGGGGAGTGTTGTAAATCTGGAAGATTTGATATTCCAAATCTAGGAGATTTGGTGTGGACATTACTTAAGGACCAAGAATCATATTGGGCTTTACCCATTAGACTAGGGTTTTTACTATTATATATATCCCATTGTATTCATGAATTATGTACTCTCATACACAACAATATTAGTGGAACTCCTGGCTTGGATCGCCCCCAGACGTAGTCGTTTCCCGACGAACTGAGTCAACAAATCGTGTCTCTTTATTTACGCACTTATTTACAATAGTAGTTTCATTCACTTAAATTGAACAATATTCCATTATAAAAATAATTATTTTATCCATTTAAATACTACAAATCAACTCTCTTACTAAAGTCCCAATAAATTACCTGTGAAAACTAATTTGGGACGTGGTAATATTAAATAATAACTTAAAATGGGTTTGATCTCAAGACGGCTGGGTGGGCGTGAGCCTATCGACTCTAATACCATGAAAAAATTCCTCTTCATCTAAAAACCCGAGATTATAAAAGAATGTGAAATGAATTCATTTGTAAAATTTTCATTTTTGTATGATCACAAGCCTTAGGAATGGCAATGAGACATGTTTTGAGACGGTTTTGGCCTATTTCGAGACCTGCCCATCCCGTGGACCAACGTCGAACTTGCCCGCTCTATTAATATCTAAATTAAGTTTACATTCAAAATATTTGTATAATAGATCCATTTGACCTAGATCCATTTGGTGGGTTCATTGACAGATTCTATTAAAATTACGATTTGACCTAGATCCATTTGGTGGGTTCTCGCGGGTTCAATATAATCAAGAAAAAAAGAAAATAAAAAGGACATTTTTCCAATAAAAACATGTAGGGGTCAAAGCTCCCATTCATATTCATAGTATTGAAAACAAGAAAGTCCGCATGGGCGTAGCTCAGCTGGTTCCTGGGTGGCAGATTGCTACAAGTATTGAAAACAAGCATATGCTGAATTTCCCAAACAGAGGCATATGCCATTTCCTATACACCTAATATGAAAGAGAAATAGATAAATACCTATACACCTAATATGATTAGAGAAATAGATAAATAAAGTGGTTTAGATCGATCACATGTTCAATAAAAATACCTAGTATAGCATTTTATTATTCTAGCTATGAGGAATAAATTATAACCAATTTAAAATAAAAAACAAACTACAATTGTGTCTAAAATTTTACTGTACTATAGGGTATTTCATTGTATTATAATTTTTTTTTTTACTGTTAATGGACCCCTTTTAGTTTATTTTTAATTTTAGATCCGTTAATAATTTAGAGTATAAATTTAGATCACATGGAGTTATCCCTGTTGTAAATCTAGAAGATTTATTCCAAATCTAGAAGATTTGATGTGGACATTACTTATGGACCAAGAAACCCAACGGGCTTTATATCTTAGACTAGAGTTTTATTCTTATAAATAGATCATTGTATTCATTATTGTAATCACCTCATACACAAGATCATTAGTGAAACTCCTGGCTTGGATCGCCCCCAGACGTAGTCCTTTCGGACGAACTGGGTCAACAAACGATGTCTCTTTAATTTACGCATTTATTTACAACACGTTATCAGCACGAGTCTCTAATCGAGATCATACGGTACGCCCTTAATTTATTTTCATATGAATTTCCATGTTTTCATGTGTACCAATGCTATGAATTTATTTGATTTATGATTGATTGTTGGATTTAATTATTGTGTATTGAATTGACGAGCAACGGCCGACGTCCCGAAGGCGTACGACCGCCGCCGTCCGCCGCACGAGATGACGCACGCGAGCAGCGCACGTCGCGCGCCCGACGCCGCACGGTGCGCACCCGTTGCCGCGTGCGCTCGCGCCCGCCCGCCGCGCGCACCCTCGCCCGTCGCCCGCGCGCGCCCATACGCGACCGCCCTACGTGCGCGCTTCCCGTCCGCCGTGCGCGACCCACGCGGTGTTTTTTCCCCGGATTCTTGTGATCTCTTAACCTTATTTCGTTTGCGTTCTTGATATCACAAAACCCGTGTTTAATTTATTTTAATCATGAAAATATTTCGTTAAATTGCGTTAATATACATGAAATAATTATTCTTATGATTATTTCTTCTGTCTATTAAATTGTATATTTTTTAGAAATTATTTCATGTGATTATCTCCCTTACTTGTTTATGCATTTTTATGTGATTTAATTATCCTACGTCCATTACTTTTCCGCACATAGTTTATTTCTTTATAGTCCGCATATTATGCCCGGGTAGGCGGCGCTAGGTATTTGTCGGACCGTAAATTTATGTTTTGGGTAGACGGCGCCCAATACTTGTATCTATGTGCTCTAGAATAATTAAATAAATCCTTATTTCTCTGTTGTCAATAAATTGGTCACAACTCTTACCATGTCACTTTAAAATCGTAGTGAAAATATATGATATTACCATGAAAGAACTCGATGAGCTTGCTCTCGATGGTAATAACTACCTGACATGGGTGCTAGATGTCGAGTTCCATCTAGCCTTAAATGAGTTGAGCGATACAATTCTCGAAGGTTCGAAATCCACTAACGCCCTGAAGGCGAAAGCGTTGATTTTTCTCATGAACCACCTGAGTGAGGAATTCATGATTCAGATCCTCATTCAGGGATCCCGGAATATTGTGGAACTCCCTGTAGGATCGTTTCCAATAACAAAATGATATACTCCTCCCTCCGGTACAATACGATTGGTTGAGACTCCGTTTCCAAGACCTTAAGTCTATAACGGAGTACAACTCTGCTTTGCACCGTATTATAATCCAGTTGATGCAGAACAATCTGTCAACATTCCACGCTAGCAACCTTATACTCCAGCAGCAGTATATGGACAATTATATTATTGGTTGCAAATGTGGAAGGGGGAGAGAGTAAGATAATCTGGGTTAAAGGCCGAGGTCGTAGTACATCCGGTGGTCACAGAACCTCGAATTTCGCTCTTCATCTGGCAAGGTTAAGCAGTCCTGCTACAGATGCGGATGCAGAGGCCATTGGTCTCGCACGTGTCGCACTCCCAAGAACTTGGTTGAGGCTTATCAAAAGCAGCAGAAGGACGGCAAGGGGAAGGCCTCTAGAGTCGAATCTCACCATGCCAGACTGCCTGAAGCTGACTTTGACCAAGACAACGTCGATCCTCTGGGCATCAAACTCAAGGACCTTGGAGATGATGAGTGATTTGTGTATTTGATTATTTTAGTACTTTATATTTGGATCCTTTCTTTCGGATATTTTATCTTATGGATAATATTATGTTTTAGCTTCGATGTGTTTACCTTAACGTTGTCTATTAAATTTACTTGAATATTGCTTTTCATGGCTTATAAACATATCAGCTATTAGGTTTGGGCTATTTCCTCTGGCATGATGGATTGAGATTGTGTTTTATGTTTGGTAGATAGCGCCACCACTCATGCAATCTTAAGAGATAAGAAGTTCTTTCATAACTTGTGAAATCGTAAGGGGAGTATAACTATAATAGCAATGAAAGTAGGTTGATAGTGGGGTCCAGAAGAGCTCCCATTGTCCTCCCTGTGGGTACCGAACTCATAATGAATAATGTCTTATTGTTTCAACAATTTAAGTTTACCCTGCTCAGTTTTAGAGATATTAGGACTAATGAATATCACATTGAAACTGAAACTGAGAACAATAACGAATACCTTTTGATGACTATTACTCGAGGTAGCCGTAAATAAGTTATAGAAAAACTTTCTTACTTCTCCCCCGAATTGTACTATTCCTACATCCGGCCGTCAAAATCTCCATCTAGCCATGAGTATGAAATTTCATGACCCGAACTTCTTTATATTAAGGCATCAGCGGTTAACTCATCCAGGACAATATATGATACGTAGGATTCTACCTAATTCAATTAGTCATAATAATTCGAATAATAGAATCCTTCCTGTTGATGAACTTATTTGTGATGCATGTCTTAAGGGTAAGCTAATAGTGCGCCCGTCGCGCACTAAGGTTAGACTAGAGTCTCCGATTTTCCTTGAAGCGAATTCAAGGAGTAATTTGTGGACCGATTCACCCAGCATCAGGACCATTTCAGTATTTCATGGTCCTTATTGATGCCTCCACTAGGTGGACATATGCTTATATGCTGTCTACCCGCAATCAAGCTCTTGCAGAGCTCATTGCGAAAACTATCGAGCTTAGAGCTCAATTCCTGAATTATCCAATCAAGTCTATTCGCATGGATAATACAGCTGAGCTCAGCTCGAAGACCTTTACAGATTACTGTATGGCCCTGAGAATTATAGTGGAGCATTCGGTTCCCTACACCCATACCCAAAATGATCTTGCTGAGGTGCTAATAAAACGTATCAAATTTATCCCGAGACCATTGCTTATGAACTCCAAACTACCCACCTCATGCTGGGGGCATGCAGTCCTACATGCATCGCACTTAATCCAAATCCGTCCAACTGCATATAATGATCATTCCCCCCTACAGTTAGTGCGTGAGAAAGAACCTAGCATTTCCCATCTGCGTATTTTTAGATGTGCGGTATACGTTCCAATAACGATACCAAAGCGGACCTCTATGGGCCCACAAAGGAAACTCGGTATTTACGTCGGATATGACTCTCCATCCATCGTGAAATACCTCGAGCCTTTGTCTGGGGATAAATTAACAGCCCGGTTCATTGATTGCACGTTCGATGAAGATTACTTCCCGGCATTAGGGGGAGATCCGAATTCAAAATTGAATGAATGTCGGGAGCTTACGTGGAACGTAAGTAATCTTCAGTATCTAGATCCGCGCAGTAATCAATCTGAACTAGAAGTTCAGAAGATCATTAACTTGTAAAATTTAGCACATAATCTGCCAGACGCGTTCACTGACCATAGAGGTGTAACTAAATCGCATATACCTGCAATAAATGCTCCCCAAAGGGTTAAGGTCCTAAGTAAAACGAGTACTCATGCCCCCACATGCCAAAAGCGTAAGGGACCCTCAAGAGATAGTAACACACCTAAACGAAAGGCAAGCAAAACTGGTCAGTCGAATGTAAAATCTCTAGAAGAGATCCGTCTTGATAACCCCAAGTCTTTAGGAGACAAGAGTCCTAGTGATAAAACACGTGCACAAAATATTCCTTGCACTAGGACCGTGAAATGACCAGACCCAAATACAATGGGAAATGAGGAAGGTCTGGTTGACGTAAACGTCAAAGTCTATGTGAATTTCACAGATACGGGAGAAACATGTAATATAAATATTACTGTCGTCGACGACACATTTGCAGCGATATTTGCTCTTTCCATTAACGATCCGGATCCAGAACCTAAAATTATCGTTAAGTACCGGAAGCGCTCCGATTGTGTAAAATGGAAAGAGACAATTGAAGTAGAGCTCGCATCGCTTAACAAAAGACAAGTATTTGACTCTTTTGTTCGTACACCCGCGCGCACTATCCCTGTAGGATATAAATGAGTTTTTGTACGAAAACGAAATGAGAACAATATTATGGAGAGGTATAAAACGAGGCTTGTAGCTCAAGGGTTTTCGCAGAGACCCGGGATTGATTTCGATCAAACCTATTCTCCCGTCATGAACTCAAAGTCATGGACTCAATAACGTTCCGCTATTTGATATCTTTGACAGTTAAGTTGAATCTCCAAATGAGATTAATGAACATAGTAACCGCGTACTTATACAGATCACTAGATGCCGACATTTACATGAAAATCCCCGATGGATTTGACATTCCTCAGTTAAGGGATGGTGAAAACCGCAGTATGTATAACATACAACTGCAAAAAGTCGTTGTATGGCCTGAAGCAATCGGGCCTTATGTGGTACAACCGACTTAGTGAATTCCTTCAGAAGAAGGGATACACATTCGATAAAGCTTTCCCATGCGTATTCACGAAGAAATCGCAAGATGGTTTTACATCATATCCGTCTATGTTGATGACCTAAACATAATCGGAACATGCAAAGAGATTGAAGAAGCCAGTTCAATCTTGAAAGCTGAATTCAAAATGAAGTCCTTGGGTAAAACCAAGTACTGCCTCAGCTTGCAGATCGAACACCTCCCAGAAGGAATCCTTATTCATCAGTCGACCTACGTAAAGAAGGTGTTGGAGAGATTTCACATGGATAAATCTCATCCACTTAGCACCCATATGGTTGTTCGATCCCTCGAAGTGGATAAGGACCCATTTAGACCAAGAGAAGATTCAGATGAAATTCTGGGGCCAGAACTTCCTTATCTTAGCGCTGTTGGAGCATTACTCTATCTCGCAAATTGCACCCGACCGGACATTGTATTTGCTGTCAACTTGCTTGCGAGATATAGCGCTTCTCCTACAAGGAGACATTGAAATGGTGTTAAGCACGTTCTACGATACCTCCAAGGGTCTCAAGATCTTGGACTGTTTTATCGTAAGAACCAAGACAAAACCTTAGTAGGTTATGCAGATGCTGACTATTTGTCTGATCCCCACAACGCCATAACCCAGTCTGGTTACGTTTTTCTCTGTGGTGGTACCGCGATCTCATGGAGATCGGTTAAACAATCCATGATTACCACGTCTTCAAACCACTCAGAGATCATAGCTTTATTTGAAGCCGCACGAGAATGTGTTTGGTTAAGGTCCTTGGTAAAACATATTGGTGACTCGTGTGGTATCGCCAAAGGCGATACACCTCCCACCGTTATATTTGAAGACAACGCTGCTTGCATCGCACAAATGAGTAATGGGTACGTCAAGGGAAACCTGACGGAACTTATCTCACCTAAGTTTTTCTACTTATACGAACTCCAGAAGAGTGACGTGATTACCATTCAAAAGTGCAATCTAGTAACAATCTAGCAGATCTGTTTACTAAATCCTTACCTACGTCTACTTTTGAAAAGTACGTTCGTGGTATTGGGATGCAAAGACTTAAAGTGTTGTTGTCTTCAGGGGGAGCGGTAACCCCAAAATAAATTTAGAAGATTTAGATCTAGAAGATCAATAACATTCCTCCCTAACTTATTATTTGGCCGATACCTAGGACGTGGAGTTTTTATGACAAGATATTTATGTTATGTCGTAATGTCCAAGGGGGAGTGTTGTAAATCTAGAAGATTTATTCCAAATCTAGAAGATTTGATGTGGACATTACTTATGAACCAAGAAACCCAACGGACTTTATATCTTAGACTAAAGTTTTATTCTTATAAATAGATATAAATAGATCATTGTATTCATTATTGTAATCACCTCATACACAAGATCATTAGTGAAACTCTTGGCTTGGATCGCCCCCAGACGTAGTCCTTCCGGACGAACTGGGTCAACAAACGATGTCTCTTTAATTTACGCACTTATTTATTACAATCCCAACCTTTTATGTATTGTGTATAGCGATACCTGTCACCTACCAATCAATATAAGGAATGAATTGATTGCAATTGTTAGTGTTGAAATAAAAAAAATAAAAAAAGTAGTTAAATGTCATATGTGAGTAAAATAATGACTTGTTTTGTTTGGTTGGTGGGAGAAAAGAAGAAAAAAAATTGTATAGTGGAAAGCAAGTTCGAAGAAGCCTCCCACTTCCTAGTCAATGGTCGTCGTCCTTCATCAATCATGAAGAATCCATGATCGATAGATATCTCACTCAGCTCCCACAATTCTTTTCTGCATTGTGGCCACTGTCTGTCACTGATCGAACAAACTCAAATGGCAGAGCCCGTCGTCTCCGTCGCGCTCGAAACACTCGGAAATCTGCTGGTAGAAGAATCCAGATTCTACTGTGGAGTGAAATCCCAGGTCGTGGGAATTCGCTTCGAGCTCCAGCGAATGTGCGCTTTCCTGAAAGACGCCGATTCAAAGCAAGATTCGGACGAAAGAGTCTTCCATTGGGTGTCCCAAGTCCGGGAAGCAGCCTACGACGTCGAGGACAACGTTCTCGTTTTCATTGCAGCTAAGGCCGCCTCCAGAAATTCCAGAAATGTTTTCAACAGAATTGCGTTTTTCTTCAAGGAAATGGTCACCACATACCGGGTCGGATCCCACATTTCCGATATCAAAATCAAAATTGCTGACCTCACGACCAGCCTTCAAACGTACGGGATAAAGTCCATTTCCGACTGTGGAGAAGGGGTGGCTCGTAATAATTCTAGGGTTCGTGATTTGAGGAAGTCTTACTCCCATGTGGTTGAGGAGGATTTTGTGGGGTTAGAGGAGGATATTGAGATGTTAGTTGGCCATTTGATCGATGGGGGGAAAGGTAGAGTGGTTTCCATTCATGGAATGGGGGGAATTGGGAAGACAACCATAGCTAGAAAGCTGTACAGTCACAGGGATGTAAGGATGCATTTTGATGGATTTGCTTGGACTTGTATTACGCAGAAGTGGGATAAGAAAGACGTTATACAGGGGATTTTGATCAAATTGATACCTGAGAAAAGGGGGGAGATTCTTGAGATGAGGGATGAGGAGTTGGTGAAGCAGCTGCACGATGTGCAGGTTAAGAAGAAGTGTTTGGTTGTTCTTGATGATGTGTGGTCTGGTGAAGCTTGGGAGAGGCTGAAACCGGCTTTTCCAAATGCAACAACAGGGCATGGTAGCAAGATGGTGCTCACTACTCGCAACAGAGACGTCGTGAGTACTGTGAATCCGAGTGGGTTTCTTTATGAACCGAGGAAGTTGACTGATGAGGAGAGCTGGGAGCTACTGAGGAAGAAAGCATTTCCTAGAAAAGATGATCATGGTGCTGGTGAGATTCTGATTTTTTTGGTTAAATTTGGTTATGTTCTTGCATTATTGTTTTATAAAGTTATTCATGAATGATTAAATTGCAAAAACTGTTGATTAGTTGAAATGCTCATGTCATGTGCAAATGGATGGTTCTCTAGGTGGAGTGACGCTATGCTTGAATCTTGAAAAAGTCGCATCATTTGAATCGTAGTGTCTCAGCTAAATTCTATGCAGCCTATGATTGATCATCTTGATGACTTGAATTTAATCTTGATTGCAGATTAAGGGATTACTTTCTTGTTGATTTATTAGTGACCAAGAATGCTAACTTTAACTCCAGGAGATAGACTTTCATCCGTTTAGGGAATCCTCTCAAAACACTGTTTTAGAATGCAAGTGGAATTAGATTTTTTTGGTAGAAGTCTTCACACTTTAGAATGCTTAGCTCTGTCATATTTTTTTTTTTAAATTCCTAGCAAGTATCTATGTTTTCCTGTAGAAGAGCCTTCAGTAGTCCAATCAATAAAGTTACTTCTAATTGCATGAGATTGTTTACTTACAATTCTTTTTCTTTTTTATCGATGGCCTTATCGTTTTACAGAGTTTAAGATTGATCCGGACATGGAGAAATTGGGTAAGGAAATGGTGGTACGATGTTGTGGCTTGCCTTTAGCCATTCGCGTGCTTGGTGGACTTCTGATTACCAAATATACACTCAGAGACTGGCAAATGGTATACGAAAACATCAAATGGTACCTAGCCAACGGCAGAGGCCATGGACAACAACAAGCCGTAAACGACGTCTTAGAATTCAGTTACCACGATCTACCTTATCAATTCAAGCAATGCTTTCTGTATTTGGCTAATTTTCCTGAGGATTTTGAGATAGAAGCTGAGAAGCTATACCAGCTGTGGTTAGCTGAAGGAATCATACCACAAGATGAACGAGCTGAAGAAGAAACAATGACGGATGTAGCTGAAAGGTACTTGGCGGAGCTGGCACAAAGATGCATGGTACAGGTCCATGTTAAGGAAACTGCTGGTGGTTTTAAGCACTGTTTCCTTCATGATCTTATGAGAGATCTCTGTATTACGAAGGCCCAGAAAGAGAACTTCACCAAAGTCGTTGATTTTAGACGGGAAACATGTTCTTCCAATAACAAAATGCGAAGGATTTCTGTCTATTTTCAGCCTAATGTTGCACATGATCTGTTTTCTTGTAGTGAATATCATCACATCAGATCAGCATTCTTCTATGCTAATGATTGTAAGGAAGATGTCTTCACTCATCTCAGCAGATTCAAACTACTCAGAGTTATATATTTTCAAGGTTTTCACTGCCCTCATGAGTTACCTAAAGCCATCGGAGATTTAACCCATTTAAAATACTTGAGTTTGTGCTCGTCTCACTTCAAGAAGCTGCCCTCATCGTTAGGTAAACTGATATATCTGCAGACGCTCGATTTGGAAGTGGATACTTTACTTATAATCCCGAATGTTATCTGGAAGATGGAACAGTTAAAACACTTATATCTACCCACCAACTTTCGTACCAAAGATGGTACAAAACTGCGGCTAGATGGATTGAATCATTTGGAGACACTGGTAAACTTCAACACTAGCTTGTGCGATGTGAAAGATCTTGACCAGTTGACTAACCTTCGTAAACTTCGAGCATCAGTAAAGGATAAACTGGACGACCTTCCAAATATCATCAAGTACATAAGCTTCAACCCAAATAATCTCAGGCGGTCTTCCCTTTCCATTTCTTGCCCACAGTTCTGTTCTGATGAAGATTTGAGCCTATTAAGAACATTGCTAGGTTGTCATCGTCTTTACAAGTTATCCATACGGGGCCATATATCTAAGCTTCCGGAACATTACCATTTCTCTTCAAGCATTGCTAAGATCGCCTTCAAGGCATCAGAGCTTGAGGAAGATCCAATGGGAACGCTAGAGAAGCTTCCAAAGCTATGCAGCTTAACAATGTATGAGTCTACTTATCTGGGAGATAGCATGGTATGCTTAAACAACGGCTTTCCTCGCCTTTTATATCTGAAACTGTGGGGTCTACCGAACTTGAAGAGATGGAGGATTGATGAAGGGGCAATGCCTAAACTCACTCGTTTAGTGATTGCTGATTGTGAAAAGCTGGAAATGCTTCCAGATGGTTTAAGATTCATCACCACGCTCCAAAAGTTGAACGTTAGATCGATGCCTGAGGATTTTAAGCATCGGGTGAGAAGAGCAAACGGTGAAGGAGAAGATTTTCACAAAGTTTGCCATGTGCCTGATATTAAGCTTGATTAACTCTTTTGTTAAAGCTTCTTCACATCGTAAATGTTATTTATTTCCTGCATGGGGAATTTTTTTTTTTAGTTCTTTAGCTTTCACTTTATCGAGGCCCAGTATCCGGCTGCTGTAAGTGATGCATGAAACATTTGGTTGATATGAATTGTGCCTTGCATTGGCTATTTGTATGATTGTTTTGTGATAGGTTGCAAATGTCTTAGAGCACAACATGATTTGCTGACTACTGTTTCCATGTCTCCATCATTATCAAGATTGTTTCTGTTCATTTGAAGATTTCTTTTGTTTGTTGATAGCTTCTATTGACTATTACTTGACAACATTATTTATATTTGATTAAGAGAATAGAAAGATGAACTGTTCTTTTATTGAAATCAGCATTGCTGCCTTATCCAGTGTAAGCGAAGACACCAAATTTGTTTCGAGCTCTACTTTTACAAACATGATGATTTTGGAGCTGGAGAATTGCAAATGGTTTTAATTTTATTGCTTGATTAACTTTAACAAATCTAACTGATAGGCAAATCACCAAAAGTTATGTAATCTCACTCCAGTGATCCAATCCAACTTCTTTTTGTTGTGATATATGGTATATAACTATATATTCGTTCATGGATGGATAGCTGCCCACATCATTCGCTAAATCAACACTCAAATCATTCACTCCAAACTCATTCTCCGGTATCTTAATTTGTTCAACATGTATATCTCTAATCGATGAGAGGTGATAATTTCGACTAAAACATCAAACCGTTTACCATGTACCATTAAAAATACATTATTAATAATACAATAAAAATGGGGTAAAAAAAAAAAAGAAAAAAGAAAAGAAGAAAAAAGCATGTACTAGCTGGCATATACGAATTTCAGGACGGCCCCTGGCATATATACATCTAATATAATATCTGCTTTATTAATTGTCACAGAATATGAAACGTTTCAATCACTAGACTTCCTCTTCACACTCTAATACTGAAGATCTTCCTCTTAGAAGCAGAAAAAATGAGGCCAAGAACTGTCAAGGGTCATTCACTTATGGTGATTGGAGTGCTTCTCTTGCAAATCACTTCTCTCTTACCGTGTATATGTGTGTTATTTTGAAGGCAGATTGTGTTCAGAGGGTACGGTGGATACAACATGCGATGGGCTCTGAAGGTGAAAGAGAAGGTATTTCAGGAGAGCATTGCCCATCTGTTGGCAGTGATGATGAAGCTTCTCTTCCTGATCGGTATTATCCCATAGTGTTCTCTTCCAATAAAGTGTTACCATAAAAATGAATTGGGTTATATCTGTTTTCTTCAAGCATCTTACTATCCCAGGGGTAGCTTATATAAGCTGCAGCGCTGTCCTAATATCCAACTTGATTGAAAAAAGACAGAATAAAAATGCTCCTTCAGGCGATATTTATCGGAATTGTTGCATTCCAATTTGTTCCCCCTATCGACTTCATTTACCCTCTGCAAACATGTAAATTTTAGCAGGCCAAGATGATGAATTACTAGCCATCATATAAATGCTATGTGAAGTCACACCAGCCATCCTATTATTGTTCTGTGTGAACGTTTGCAGCCTCAGCATATTGTAAAATAATTTTGAGGCGATTCGGTTAATGTTTAGAACTAAAATATCAAATCTTTTTGCTTAAAGGAATGGGGTATTCCATCTCCCATATGTACTTATTATGATTATATCTGTGAGTTGCTAAAAGTCAAAGGATTGAACTTTGCAATTTTTTCTTTCGGGCAGTGGGGACGATGAAAGTTTCTTTCTATTATTAAAAGTTTTTTTTTTTTTGGTACAGTAGCTTTAGTGTTAGATTGGTCTTCTTGGTGACATCAGTGGAGCAAGGATCACTAAAAAACTGTTGCACGCGAGGGCTTGGTGAGCAGCTGTGATTTATACATGAATCTTAAGGAGGTGGATTGCAGATTCGATCAGCAAGGTCCATTTTGGGGAGAATATGTGTTTTTATCTTCACATTTTGTCTTTGATATTGTCTCTTTTTTTTCCCTTCTACTTTTTTGTGTGATATGGTGTTCCCTCATCTAGTTTCTTTATGCACAATGTTGATTTGATATGCATGAAGTTCATATCCCCAATCAGATTTTTTTATTCAAATGAAACTAAAAATTGCAACATCATCTAATTTGTACATTTAACGTTTTCTTTACTTGGTTCAATGCATTCATAATTGGTTTTATTAGTTTTCACTTGATCTATTCTAAGCAACCTAATATTTAGTGAATCATTATGATTTTAGGTGAATTTGATTAATCTTTTCGTTCTATATAGTTCAATGCATGGACTTGTTGAATGTATGCATACTAGCGCTAAACCCGCGATTATCGCGGAACTGTACATAAAATTTATTATAAAGTTATTAATTAATTTTTTTTAAAGTTTTTTAATTGTTGTTACTATTATCATTTTATTTATTCAATATTTTTTATTGCATTTTTAAACAGGTTAGTTAATAATAAATAACTCTATTCCAAAAATAATAAACTATAAATTCATGAAATATATTATTAACCAAATGTTTAGAAAATAATGTTTACAAATTGCGGAAAATCTTCCTATAAACAACATTCGTTGCATATTTGGAATGATTTTCTTTAAAATCAAGTGACAAAATCTTCAATCCTCTACTCGATCTAACTTTGGATATTGCAACGTAAAGTTGACCATGAGTGAAAACAGGCCTGAGAAGATACAATCCAACAGTAGAAAGTGATTGTCCTTGACTTTTATTTATTGTCATGGCAAAACACAGTAGAATTGAAAACTGTCGCCTTGTAAAATTCACCGGCATTGTAGGATTAGAATTTGTCAATGTCATTTTTGGGATGAATACTTTATCTCCAATATTCCTTCCGGATATTATTTCAGCCTCGAGAATGTGGTTGCCAAGTTTGGTTACGACCAATCTTGTTCCATTGCACAAACCAAATTTGTGATCAATATTTCTTAGTAATACTATAGGCATTCCTTCTTTTTAGATCGGACGGTGATTAGGCATTTCAAAACACCTAACAGTAACCATTTGTCCACTACCCCCTTCTCGAAATTCAGAGGTACAAACACTGTCTGAACTCAAGTATACTTTAGTATCACCAGGAATCATAGATAGAATCTTATCATTTATAGACTCCACATCTCGATGAGTAGGTGCAAGTATTGCTCTATCCTAAAAGTATTCATGTGTCCTTAAATTATCAATCAAGGATGGATAAATACTTTCGATTATAGGTGCAACTGGATCAGCGACATCATAAATCAAATTATCTTTCGGAATCTAAATCTCAGTGACACCATCTTGCCTATTTCCAATTTTTCCATCACTAACATCCAAAATCCACCTCGAGAAGTTAACAATATCATCATCATTTGAGGATGTATTGGGATCAGAACTTTGTAATCTCATGTTCTTCGTCAATCTTAAGACCTTCAAAATTGAAAACAAATGAGATGTATTTAGTTTTACAATAATTAAATATTTTACAAAATATTATTATTTAATAAATGATCCATAAAATACCTTGCAATGATCCCACAAATATGAAGCATTGATAGTTGAGTGCACAATATCCTCTCGACTTCCTTTTGGTATAACAGGAAGTATCTGTCTGAAATCTCCTCCAAGCACAACGACTTTTCCATCAAAAGGCTCATGGTTCCATCTAGAGATCTAACAATATCCCTTAAGCTTCTATCCAAAGCTTCAAAGCAAAATTTGTTAATCATTAGTGCCTCATCCCATATAATAAGCTTTGTCTTCAATAATAGTTCAGACAAATGTGTCTCAGGCCTTATGTTACAAATGGAGGTCTCGTCAATAATAAACGGTATAGCAAATCTCGAATGAGCAGTATGTCCGCCGGGAAGAAGTAGATATGTTATTCCACTTGATGCAACATTAAGAACAATATTGCCTTCAAAACGTATTGCTGCGGGGATCATTCTCCAAATGAATATCTTTCCAGTTCCACCATATCCGTATAAAAAGAAGACTCTTCCTTCTTGCAAACAAATAGCTTCAAGTATTTCACTAACCACAAGTTTTTGTTCTTGCGTGAGAGTTGAACTTAACTTTTCATATTCTTCTCCTTGTTCAAACCGATCGTAATTCAATTCTTGACGAATGAATTTATTTATTAAATCATTCTCAAACTCAAAATCTAGTACTGGCATTGATGCAAATCTACTCAAAGTCGATCCATTCATCTGTAGTAGCTTCTCAATTTCAATTAAAGCCAAGTTTTTCAACTCTTCGCTATTAAGCTGTAAATCTATTAGAAAAAAATATAATTGTAAAATATTTAAACAATCTAAATGAAATAATTTTTTTAAATAATATTATACCTAGAATATTCAATGTTCGTCTTCTTTTATGGAGTATATCATCCGACATACACTCTCACGTCTTTCCGAATACGATTTCTGGAGAGTTCATTGAAGATGACATGAGAAGAACAGCGAATAGGTTCCTTACGTAATGAGCGCTAGCCCAAAAACTTGCCTTTGTTATCCCACCAGTGTACTCACGATCATCATCCAGCAATCCCATCGAATATCAAGCATCTTTAAATGTATCATACACAATATTACCAATGGTTCGTATCATCTCGTAAGATGTTGATCCTTTACTATAAGGCAGTAAAAGATACAAATAATACTCTTCACCAGCCCCTGGTGGAACACTGTGTAGTCTTCCCAAAGAAAATCTATTGCTCTTCTTTTTTCCCACTGAAACTTTTTTCTGTCCCAAACATACATCTTTGAAAATTCCATATAAGTCAACTTCTTTGCATCTTCATCATCAGTTTTATTTTTACCCATCCACGCTAGGAACATTGATTTATCTGAAGATGGTCTTTCGAGTACGTCATCAATGTAATCTTCATCTCGAAAAATAACTTTCTGTTGATTAGGAAGATGGAAATCCAATCTCATAACCGGTGGATACCTATAATGTATATCGAACTGAAGAGTTCTCTAAAGTGCCTCACATGGATATATGTATCTGCAGCTTATGAAATTTTCCACTTCGTCTTTTGGTTTTGATTCACCTTCAGTGGCCCCTTCCTTCTCCACAGTAGCAATAATCCTATCAGCTCCTTTATTGATATACTTGAACAAATACTTGATGGATTTATGCCTATTGCACCATTCAACATTTATATGACCTTGATACCTTCGCAGCAGTATTGGACTGTAAGGAACCACAAAACGATTATCCAAATGAACAATTCCTTTATCAACAGTCACCCCCGTATTTCTCCTTCTGTATAGTGGGAAACCTTCATCATCAACAAATGTAAACTCATTATAACTCTTGGGGAAGTTCTTTGAGCAAACATTGTTGACCATGCAAGGAGAATTTCTTTTTGCCAATCCACAGGGCCATGAATCATATAGTCATTTACCAACTCATGCAAAAATCTATCATCATCTTTATCTAGTATTTCTGCAGATATGATACGGTCAACATCCTCCGGATTTGGAATCTTGTTCTCACGGCTCAGAAACAAAATAATATGAGCATGCGACAATCCTCTTTTCTGAAATTCCACTGCGTATAATACTGCATATTGAAATAATGTGAATCAAGTTATATACTAAAATTATTCAATAGAATTGTAAAGTTATTCTATACACAAAAATAAATACTATGCAATAAAAAAATTTAAAAATATAAAAAGATAAACTCACATGCATCAATTTTTCCAAATATTTGAAGCTCCTTAAAATCCTTCACAATACGATCAAGTTTCATCTTAAACATTCTGCAGAGAATATCTGGCCTATCAACAGAATCAAGACCTTTTTCGTTTAAGAATCTCGTAATCTCGGGCCATTTCGGATTGCAAGTAATTGTGATAAATGAATCCTGATAAGAAAAATACTTGCACATTGTCATGGCATCTTGAAAATTTTGAATTATATACCTAGGACTTCCTGTGAAGGATGCAGGCATTATTCTTTTACCCGTGGAAGATGGATCCACCTCACCTCAATCAACTGCAATTTTCATGTTATCCACCCTGTCAGACCTCAGTTTCACTTGATTGAATTTTATAAAAGACAATTGTTGGGACATTGTCAGTTTTGATTAAGATCCCAAAGCCCCTGAAAAGATGGTTGTCTTAATCTGTCTTTGTCAGGCTAGTCTTGGTTAGGATCAGTACTTAGTCATTTTACACTTCACAGGTACTCAGTGAGAGGAGAACTCACTGGAGACAATCAAGACTCAGAGCCTGAAGACGAAGAGCACCATCCTGAACTTATGGCAGTCTTCTAAGCTGGCTGAGTAAGTGTCAGTGATGAAGAGTATGACCATGAGGTCATTACTAACTCAGTCCTGAAGGGAACGGGATGTCACTGAGTTAATGGGAAGACTTGGAGTAGAGCCAAGCAATGCAAAAGGAATTTCAGCGTCAGGACAAGACTGGTGGGCTCAAGACAAAATGAACTTAATAAGACAAGCCTGAAGCTCAGGAATAAGTTCTGACATTCTCACCAACCTGATGACGTGGACCAATCCGAGAAGGACACGCACGTACGGAACCTGACATGAAGACTGAATTCAGACTGCATATTCAACGGGCAAGCATTCAATGTGCATTTAATGCAAATACCAAATCCATGCAAGGACGGCTGCTGCATGAAGATATGTCCGTTTGAAGCCTCTCTACATAGATGACTCGAAGGCTATCTCTCCAACGGATAGTTTTTCAAATCACCTATAAATACAGAAGACCTTGAACCCATTCAAGGTTACGGGAAATTTCCAAGCCAGAAATTACTCAAACTCTCAAGCATTCAAAGCGTTCAACCCTTAAGAGAAGCACTCGAAACCTTCTAAATTTCCCAAGTGTTTCTCAGCAATTGAGAGTTATTCTGTATTCCAAGAGCTAATTAGAATTATCTTAAGCTTAGAGAGATTATCCAATCCTTAGCATAGCTTTGCCTTGTAAGGATAATCTCAACTTAGTTGGAATCCAAACTGAAACCAAAACCCTAAGTTAGGCTTGTTGGGAGTAAGTCAGTTAGAGTGTTAGTAAGTGGAGTTGTATAGATCAGTGAGGTTAGCTGGTCTTGGTGCACCTTGGCACGTTAAAAACAAGAATCCCTTGAGTGGATATTCTGTTAAGTCAGGCCGTGGATGTAGGAGCTTGAGACTCTGAACCACGTTAAACTCCTTGTGTTCTTACTGCTTTGATATTGTGCATACTTGCTATATTACTTGTTCATTCATTGCATTCAAGTTTATCAGGCCTGAATCAATCAGGCTGATCTTCAAAAGAGCACTGCCCTACTAAACACTCTTCAGATTTGAGTAAAACAAGTTTTTCAGAAAGTAAACTAAACAAGACTTTAAACTTTCAGGGCTCAAACATTTCCTCACTGAACTTGAACTGATAGTTAGCCAACTGACCCGCACCAAGTGTAGTCAGTAGGTGTGTTATCAGCTCCTAGTTCTCTACCACTCTGAGTAAAGGGGACCCAGTCAGTTTTAAGGTTGAAAAATTGGTATACGTGTATTCCCCCCCATACACGTATTCCTCAGTCTTGTACCGGGACCAACAAGTGGTATTAGAGCAGTGGTTCGAAAGACCGCTGACTTTGAATACTAATAGTTTCAGAGGAGAAACTGTTGGTGGTCACTGAACAGATCTGAGTTTGCTTTTCATAAAACTTGCATCATCATGACTTCAAGGAGACTTGAAGCTTCGTTACCTGAATTCTCTGTGTCTAACTTTGTCTATTGGAAGTTCAGATTAGAAGCACATCTAGATGCCATTCATGACCAGATGCCGCGTGTACTCAGGGAGGGACCGATCAAGATCACTATTCCTAACGTCAGAGGACTGGGATATGAGGATCTTGCGATTGGCGTGCAGGTTCCTAAAGAAAGGAAAGACATGACCAACGATGAAATCAAGATGGTGGGACTTGACAACGTCGTCAGAAACATCATCTTGCACACGGTGCCCTTCGAGGAGTCAGCTAGGCTGATGAACTTAAAGACGGCAAAGGAGGTCTGGGATGAGCTGACAAGGATGTGTGAGGGATCTGAAAAGATCAAGAAGAACAAGAGAAATATTGCCATTCAGAAATTCGAGGCGTTCGAGATGCTGCCTGACTAGAGCATAGATCAAATGGAGTCTAGATTCATCAAGTTGATGAATGAGTTGGTGATGCTGGACAAGGATGTCCCAAGGAGAGATGTTGCTTCAAAGATCCTGAATGCCCTTCCTGAGAGATGGGACAACAGTGTAATTATGCTTAAGAACACTCAGGATATGAGTAACATAACTTCTGCTTTACTTTTTTCAGAGCTCAAAGCGCTTGAATTCGATCTTAACAAAAGAAAGAAGAAAGTTCAGTCAGAAGAGGAAGTGAAGGAGAAAACTCCTGAGAAAAGTGTGGCGTTCAAGGCCAGGTCTGAACCTGTAGAGCCCTCATCAAATTCTTCATCAAAGTCACTGATGGAGATGAGCAGGGAAGAACTCGCTGAGGAGTACAGCCTGATGGCCAGACGATTTGACAAGCTCAATTCCAGGTTTGGTCGTTATAAAAAGTTTTATCAGGACTCACGTGACAGGAAACCTGAAGGAACCCACCAAAGCTCAAGGAGATATGAGGAGCGAAGGAATACTGACCAGAGGAGAGAACGTGGTGATGAAAGGAGATATTCTGAACCAAAGACTGAAAGAAGAGACGAACAGAGACGTACTCGTGATGATAGATATCCAACCAAGGCTGAAAGCTCACCAAGAACCAGTGAACCTGACTCAAGGAGGAACCCTGAACCAAGAAAAGAAAGAGTAAGTGAACAAGTAGCATGTTACAACTGTAACAAGATTGGTCACTATCAGTACGACTGCCCGGAGTTGAGTGCAAGAGAGAGAGAGGAAAGGAGAGCCAGTAGGGATCTAAGATCTGCTGATTGGAGAGCGATGGTCGCTGAAGATGCAACAGTTTCTGACGGTCCTGCTGAAAGGTCACTTGAACTCTTCTCAGATGACGAATACGATGATGTCTGTCTAATGGCTAGGGATGAGCCTGAGGTAACATCAAATTCTGTTTGCGCTTCTTACACTGGTCAAAATCCTGAGCTTAGCTCAGAGTCAGTTAGAGAAATAAACCTTCAGATCTGTCTTGATCAATTGATGGTTGATTTCTCCAGACTGCAGGAAACTAATGTCTTCTTGGTTGAGGAGAACAAGAAATTGAGTACTGAAGTTCAAAACCTGAATGAACAACTCACTCAGTCTGACCTTAAAGAATCAACTCAAATTGTGAGACTAACTCAGGAGATTGATTTAATCAATGCTGAGCGTCTTCCAAGAGAGAAGATTCTGAAGGAACTGGCTGAGGAAGAGCTGGTCAGGAGGGAAGAACTGAAAGTACTTAAGAGTAAGTTTGATGACCTCTTTACCAGACATGAAATCCTGAAAAAGAGTGAGGACTCTCTCAAGAAAAAGGTTGCAGCAATGAATAAATCCTCAGTGGCTAGAGAGGAAATAAATAGCAACCAGATACTTGGGAACAAGAAAAAGGGACTTGGATATGTTCCTGAGAAATCCTCACAAGGTCAGTCTCATGTTGCTTCAGGGAGCAACACTGAGAGGGTATTTGTTCAGAAAGGCCAGAGTGCACCTAAGGTTGTGCTCCAGGCCCGTCAAACTGATAAGGGCAAGGAAACCGTTGACACAGTCAGGGTTGCTCCTAAGGTAGCTAAGCCAAAACCCAAGGGAAAGGCAAAGCAACCTACGGAAGCCCCTGAGAGCGCAGGCCAGGGAAAACCTCAGCGAAAGCAGAGGAAGACTCAGGCCAAGAGCCCTCAGACTGGTCAGCAAGGGTACCATCATGCTTGGCAATACCAACAGGGAAGGCCAAATATGATGACACCCCCGTGGTTTTGGCATCCTGAGGCCTTTAACTGCTTTCCATTCCCTCACTTGCCTAGGGGGAATAGAAATCAGGGTCCTTATCAAGAACAAGGCCCAAGACCTGCTGCACCCAGACCTAGGAAGAATAGGAAGCCAGCCCAAAAGGCACCCACTCAGGTTCCTGTGAAGCCTAAGTCTAGCACCCATACACCATCTTCCTCTCAGGCAAAGAAGAAGAAAGTTGTGTATGTTGATGTTTCAGGGAGACAGATTTACCACTCTGAGGCAATCAGGGTTGTGAAGCAAGTCTGGATCCCGAAGGGTACAGCTGACACGATAGGACCCAACACCCAATGGGTACCTAAAGCCTGACTTGCTTGCAGGCGGCTGTGGATCACAACAAGAGAAGAGGAGACTCAATCAAAGCTGTTTGGTACCTAGACAGTGGTTGCTCAAGGCACATGACTGGAATGAAGAGTCTTCTCTAAGAATATCAAGATAAAGATGGTCCACAGGTAACCTTTGGTGATAACTCAAAAGGTGTTACTAAAGGTTTTGGTGTTCTAATTATAGGTACAATCAGAGTGGAAAATGTGTCCTTTGTGGAAGGACTGAAGCATAACCTGCTGTCAGTAAGTCAATTTTGTGACAAAGGGTTCAGTGTTGAGTTCTCATCGAATACATGTTCAGTCAAGGACAAATCAACACAGGTGCTTCTATCAGGTATAAGGAAAGGTAATGTTTATCTCGCTGATTGGAGCAGCACTATTCCTAATACTTGTCTTGTTGCTAAAAGCTCTCTAGAGCTCAGTTGGTTATGGCATAAAAGATTAAGCCACCTGAACTTCAAGATTCTTAACAAAATTTCTAGACAGTCACTTGTTGATGGTCTACCTAATGAAGTTTTTAGCAAAGATCACGTGTGCAAAGCTTGTCAGGAAGGGAAGCAGGTCAGAGCGTCATTCAAAGAGAAAACTTCCTATTCCACTGACAGGATACTTCAGCTCTTGCACATGGATTTATTTGGTCCCATAACACCTGTGAGTATGAATGGTAGAAAGTATACCCTTGTGGTTATTGATGATTATTCTAGATATACTTGGGTTATTTTCTTGTTAAATAAGAAGGAAACACAGGTGAAGCTTCCAGAGTTGCTCAGGAGACTCAGCAATGAGAAGAATCAGTCCATTACTAAGATCAGATCTGACAAGGGCACTGAATTTATAAATTCATATATTTCTGACTTTTGTAATGAACTTGGTATAGCTCATGAGACTTCTGCAGCTAGAACCCCACAACAGAATGGTGTCGCTGAAAGGAGGAACATGACACTGAAGGAAGCTGCAAGGACCATGCTGGCTGAGTCAGGATTGCCCAAGAAATTCTGGGCTGAGGCAATCAACACTGCATGCTACACTCAGAACAGATCCATGCTGAACAAGCAACATGCACAGACCCCATATGAGACATGGAACAAAAGAAAACCTCGTATTTCTTATTTTCATGTATTTGGTTGTAAGTGCTTCATCCTCAACAATGGGAAGACCCAATTGAAAGCCTTTGATAGCAAATCTGATGAAGGAATATTCCTAGGATATTCTGAAGTTAGTAAAGCCTTCAGGGTTTACAATTGTAGGACCCTTGTCGTGGAAGAATCACCTCATGTTGTCTTTGATGAATCTGCTAATGAGTCTAGGGCAAAGGTGTTGAATCCTGACACTGAGGAGGTCACAAGGAGTGTGACAAGGCTGAGCTTGAAGAATCAACCTGATCCCAAGATCAAGACTGTGCCAATTCCGAGATGGGATGATGATGACGATCAGGATGATGAATCAGGTGCCACTCATAAGCCTAGCACATCAGGGATTGTTGAGCCTCAGACTGAGGAACATGCTCAACCTGAGGTAAGCACCGTCTATGAAGATGATGTTGCAGCTGAGACGGTTCCTGAGTCACCTCATCAAGGGGGAATCAATGTTCCTGACATTGAACTTATTAATCCCTTTGGCATAGACTCAGGATCATCCCCTTTTGTTCAATTTCCTGAATTTTATGAGCCTGTAGACACTAACATTGCAGGTACTTCAGGAACAACTCCTGGCAAGAGAACATGGTTAGAAGATCATCCCATTGTTCAAATCATTGGTGATCCAACTGAGGGAGTCAGGACCAGACGGTTCCATGGTGAGAGTGCATTGTTCTGTTGCTTTCTCTCTGAGCAAGAGCCTCAGAACATTGAAGAAGCTCTCACTGACTCGAACTGGATCATAGCCATGCAAGAGGAGTTGAATCAGTTCACAAGGAATCAGGTTTGGGAACTGGTGGATAGACCTAGGCATCAAGGTGTGATTGGTACCAAGTGGGTCTTTAAGAACAAGAAGGATGAGAATGGTGTTGTGGTAAGGAACAAGGCTAGACTGGTTGCAAAAGGGTATTGTCAGTCTGAAGGAATAGACTATGATGAGACTTTTGCTCCAGTGGCTAGGTTGGAAGCTATCAGGTTGTTCCTTGCATATGCAACATACAAGAAGTTCAAGGTGTATCAAATGGATGTCAAGAGTGCCTTCCTGAATGGTGTACTCAATGAAGAGGTATATGTTGAACAACCTCCCGGGTTTGAGGTTGGAGATAGAGTATACCATTTGAAGAAAGCACTCTATGGACTTAAGCAAGCACCAAGAGCTTGGTATGATACCCTCTCTCAATTCCTGATAGACCATGGGTTCAAGAAGGGAACTGTGGATAGGACCTTGTTCAGGATCACTGAAGGTGATGACATTCTCTTGGTCCAGATTTATGTGGATGACATAATATTTGGATCACCAAATCATCAGCTTTGTGAGAAATTCTCTAAGTTGATGACTGGTAAATTTGAGATGTCCATGATGGGAGATATGAACTTCTTCTTAGGATTGCAGGTCAAGCAGACTGATCAAGGTATATTCATTAATCAGGCCAAGTATACAAGAGACTTGATTCATAAGTTTGGTGTTCAGAACAACAATCCAGCAAGGATCCCTATGAACACAAATTGGAAGATGGATCCTGACACTGAAGGGACTTCAGTAAATCAGACTGAGTATCGTGGGCTGATAGGTTCCTTATTGTACGTGACTGCAAGTAGGCCTGACATTACGTTTGCAGTTGGTGTGTGTGCTAGGTATCAGTCTGATCCTAAGAGAAGTCATTTGGAGGCTGCTAAGAGAATACTTAAGTATTTGAAAATGACAGTCAATATGGGACTATGGTATCCTTCAGATGACAACTTAGAACTGACAGGTTATTCAGATGCAGATTATGGAGGTTGTAGGATTGATAGGAAATCAACCTCAGGGACATGTCAGTTTTTGGGAAGTAAGTTGATCTCGTGGTTTAGTAAGAAGTGGAATTCAGTGGCTACATCCACGACTGAGGCTGAGTATATGGCTGCAGGTAGTTGTTGTGCTCAGATTTTATGGTTGAGGCAACAGTTGAGGGACTACCAAGTGTTTGCTAATCAGGTTCCAATCTATTGTGATAACAATAGTGCTATAGCAATTACTCAGAACCCAGTGCTTCACACAAGGTGCAAGCATGTGGATATTAGACACCACTTCATTCGAGATCATATGGAGAAGAAAGACATTAGGATGGAGAAGATTCACACTGACAGGCAAAGAGCTGACATCTTGACTAAGCCTCTGGCTGAAGCAAGGTTTATGGAACTGTCAGTGGAGTTAGGACTCTTAGATCCGGGAGAGCAGTCAGTGTAAGGTTCTAGGGGGAACTCAGGCCAGACTCGACTCAGCGAGGTATCAGGGTGCTACAATGTCTCCCTGACAGGTATGAGTTCTAACCTGACTCTTGTGAATTTCAAGCGTCTCCCTGAGTCCTTCGTCCTGAAAATCTTCCGTTCTCATTAAAAGCGCGCCTTTTCATATTTAAACCCACGCGCACGGAGCATTTAATGCTACAGTTACTTTTTCATATACGTGTCCATTTTATACGGAATATGACTGACATGGGGTTTAATTGAAGCTGAGATTAATCCTGGCCCCTCATTTCAAAACCTTTCGAATTCAGGGATCAATCTCAACCCCACGTTTGAGTAACTGACTTAGTCTTATCAATCAAGAGTGCCATTTGAGGTTTTTACGCAAACACAACGCACAATCTGCACACTGAGTTTTCTCTTGCTCAAACACAGATAATTCTTTCAAAAATCTCTTCTTTTCAAAACAATGGCATTCCTCAATTCCAACTGGACAACCGACAAGATCGTAGATGTTGTTGAAAAGAAACTGGTACACATGGAGCAAGTCATCTCCATGGAAGGTATCTGTCTTACGGTTGAGGAAATCAAACCCGTATTTAAATGGATTTCCGATGCCGGGTTGGAAACATACTTCACCACCCGCCCCATTTCCTTGCTCCCAAGAATAGTGGTGGAAGCCTATTTAAATATGTTCTTACGGAAAGGGGAAGTTTTCACGAAGGTAACTGCACTGAAGCCGACGGGAGAGAAGAACGGCGACGGCGAACCTCTTTACAACACAGAGGTGGTCACTATCAACTTCATGTTGGAGTTATACGTGAAAGTATGCTTTTACTTTGTATAACTCGTGTATCAAACACTCGATTTATGAGAATAATTCTTTTATCACATTTGCTTTAGATATAATTGAATGTTGAATTTCTATTGCAAACCGTTCAATATATAGTACATGTTACATTGTAGTTAATGTGGTGATACCCGATCACGGAAGACAACATTAACAGTTTACTTGTAACTAAACGTACAATTCACGACCCAGGTGGAATTGAACAATCCGCCGTGAAAGGTCGATGTGTAAGGCTCAGATTGGTCTGTCTTGACCAAGAGATTGCACTAGCACATTTAGTATGTGTTGAAGAGGTCCTACAGCGAGGAGAAATTCTTCTGTTCTGAAAGGTGAAGAATTAGACCTCAGTGGTTGTTGATTTCTTAATCTCCGTCACTTAAATAGGACCGTGTGTGCTTAGTAGTTACTGCTTTGATTCATGTTGGGTGAGAATCATTGTGACTTCGAACTTTGTGTCTTGGGCAGTAATATTAATCATACGACGGTTGCTAAGATTTAATACGGAGAAACGCGTGCGAGTACGGCTCGTGTGATTAGTCCCCTTGGTGGGCTCAGAAGTTTTATTGTACCAAATCTTGCAAGTGAAGAATTAGTTTCTTCGGTACGAATAATAATGTTGAGCTGTCTTTACTCCAAGGTGAAATATATTAATTAATTTAGAGCTATTCAGAAGCTCAATTAATTAATGGACTTGATGATCTTAAACGCGGGAAATAATAACCGGGAGCCCATATTATCGTAATATGGATTAAGATGGATAGTGCAATATTAATTTATTAGTGGTAATAATTAATATTAATGGGCTGAATTATATTGGGGCTCAATATTGAAATTCAGAAGTCCATTAGGAGGTCCAATCTTAATTCTCCTTAAGGCCCCTCAAGTAGCCCAATTAAGTAGCCCAATAATGATAAGGTGATTAAAATAAAAAGAAAATAATATGCTGATTTTTTCCTTTAATTTTCGAAAAATACATGATAAGGAGGAAAAAGATTTTGTTGATTTTCTTGGAAAGATATTATGCAAGATATGTATTCTAAGAATACAAGAATATCTCATATATTCAAGAAGATCCAAATCTTGGATTTTCTCCATGTAAATTTCGAAAGTTTCATATTTATTTAAGGGAGTGAGATTTTTGTGGAATATTTTATTATGGAGAAAAGAATATATGAGATATATTCAAGATTTCTTAGAGATTAAGAAAAGATTTTCTCCCTGCCCATAAAATCTCTACGAATTTCGGTCACCCCCCTTTATAAATAGGAGATGATTATTTCATCTCAACGTACATAATTCCATGTGTTGGAAAAATCAAGAAGCATAGATATTTTTCTTTTTCCTTAGTTTATTAAATTGCTTGAAAGCGTCTCCCACCGGCGATCAAGTAAGGCGAAAGGGAAATACTTGAGAAGGTTTTTGGGTTGATAAAGCGTGTACGAGAGTCCCGTTTTATTCAAAGGCCAAGTTCTACAAGAGGTACGTTAATCACATATTTACTTGTTTATTCCGCCATAGTTAATATGTGAAATTAATTTAGCATGCATGATGATAATTAGTTGTTGGAATTATTATTTGAATTAATTAGGATTAATTCATGATAGTAATAATTGTATTTAAATTCGTATTTAAAATTCATCCCGAATAGATTCCGGGCACCCCTATATTTTCCCAACACTTCAGGCAGGCGGTGAAGAAAGTCTTTAAGTTGCCTTTCACAGGCATCAACCCAAGAACCTACAAGGAGAACTCAGAGGGAGAGCTTCTTGGGAAATGGACCAAGTCAGGGTCATCGGAGTTCAAGGCTCGTCAGAACAAGAATACTCTGAAGCCTGAGTACAGAGCGCTGGTGGACTTGGTGTCCAAGTTAGTGATGAGAGCAACTGGCTCTCACGAGCAGTTGAGTCTGCCCAAGCTGAGGCTCATGGGGGCAATTGCTGATGGAGTGGAAGCGAACTGGGAGCAGTTCTTCCTCGATCAACTCCATCAGGCTGGGTTGGACAAGCTTAAGCGAGATGAGGAGAAGAAGCACATATCCGTCAGTGCCATCTTGCCATTCGGAACGAGGATGTCCATCCTGATTGCTCATGCTTGCCATGGGTATACCTTCGACTTTGAGGACAGTCTCTCCTCAAAGAAGGTAATGTTTTCCTCACTGAGTGATACCTATTCAGTGCTAGGGCTGACTGATCCCAATGCGAAAGCAAAGGGTCAGGGTAAAAAGCCAGCTGGTAAGGCCAAGAGAGTGGCAACCAGTCTCATTGAACGGGTAGATGAGCTCCTTGAGAGGAGTAAGGAGGATGAGGAGGTTGCAGCTGAGGAGGTGGAGCAGCCTGAGGCGGAAGCAGCTGAGAAGAGGAAGAGGGTGAAGATCGTGCTGTCAGGGAAGAGCACGAAATCTGGGACTGAGTTTGATCCCAAGAAGGCCGGGTCTGAGGCTGAGGGAACTGACGATGACGTCAGAAAGGAGGGTGCTCAGGGAGAGAGGCCCCTAAAAAGGCTTAGGAAGGGGACCAGAAAATCCCCTGCTAAGAAGCTGCCTGAAGTGAGTGAGAGGGAGAAGTTAAGCTCTCCTGGAGCCTCTGACTTGGAGGAAGTGAGAAAAACTATCGAGACGGCTGAGTCGTTGCAGCCTGAGACAGTACCCTCTCAAACACCCCCACACCCTGAAACCCAAACACCTTCCATCCCTGACCCCACACCTCAAACTCCCCAACCACCCCAACCCTCAGAGCCAAATCAGCCTACTAAGTCAGCGCCATCAACTTCACACACGAATGAGTCTGACCAGTCAGCCGAGCCGAACCTTCCAAACCCCTCAGATTTTCCCTCATACCCCAATCCCAAAGACTGTCCCAAATCCATTTCAGCTGAGGAGGACGAATTCCTCGAAGTGGAGGAGGATTTAGATGAACACATGGTTGGAGGGATTCTGGAGAACACGCTCAGGGGGAACGCCACAGAATGGGCAGGAAAGTGCTGGCCTGGGCTATCCAAGTATACTGAGCTGCTGGCGTATGTGATAGAGCTCAAGGTTTGGTTGGACTTCAAATAATCAAACATGCAGGAGCAACATATGCTGGTGGATGCTCGTGGCTGGGAGCACTGGGAGGAGGAAGAGGCCAAGATCTGCTCCTTCTTTGGACTAACTAGCTGGCTTCAACTCTTGAACTTTGATAACCTGAAGCAGCTAGTGGCGGATATGATGTCCAAGAGCAAGGCTGACCTCCTATCTGACACCGAGAAGGATGGTGATGAGGATGATGAAGGAGCTCAGGGTGGAGACCTGGAGAAGGCAGTGGAGGAAACTGCACAGGAAGTTGATGAGATGAACTCAGAGCCTCAAGCTTAGGGGGAAGGTGATAAGAACACTGGTGCCAAGGGTGGACCAGTGGCTGAGGATGTTGTGAACATCTCAGCTGCCAATGAGACATCTGTCAATGAAGGGATTCCCTGCCCTGAGACAAGAGAGGAAGATGTTGAGGCATCCAAGGAGACTCTTAGTTCCGAGGGACTTGCTCCTAAGGTTCAACTTTGCTTAGCTGAGCCTGAGGAGGCGACTATGACTACTTCACAACTGCCTTCAGTGCACCTTGAAGAAGGGACAGATGCTGCAGGGGCTGACAAGGGAAAGCAGCCAATCACTGATGCGGCCGCTGATGATGAGGATGTGATCATAACCGGGGTCAGACGTGCTGAATTCACAAGCATAGTGGAGGTCAAGCAGGAGAAAACCACAGAAAATCTAGCTGAACTTCAGGAGGAGGTAATGAGGCTACGAGCTGAGAAGGAAGAAGACTCCAAGGCCCTGGCGAAGCACATCAGGTGGACAAAGTCAGCTTACAACACCCTTGCTAACAGGGAGCTGATTTTGTTAAAGAAAACGATGACTGACACGGCTAAGTCAGTGAGGAATGAGAGGAAGCGCACCAAGAAGATGCTTAGGAACACTCTCAGAAAGCTTGAGGAGAGGGATGCGATCAGGGACGAGAAGATGAATCAGGCAGTGGACAGGCTTGCAGTTCAGACTGGAGCTATTGTCACTCAGGCCATGAAGGACTCAGCGTCCAAACTGAAGCTGGAGTCAGGGAGATTGGATCGCACCTCTCAGTCTGTGGCAGACACTTTGGCAAAGGCCACTGAGGAATCGGCAAAGATACTAACTGAGGCCAGCAGAGTCAGCGGTGAGTCCTTGAAGGTGGAGGAAAGGATCACCAAGGCTGAACAAAGACTCCAACTCTCTATGGAGGTCTTTGAGAAGAAAGTCAATGCTGCTATCAGTTCAGTTTCTTTTGCAGGCACTGGGATTGCCACGGGAGTTGAGATGCTGAAGGAGGGCGTATTGGAAGTTCAATCCTTAGCCTCTTTTGTTATCAACAGTGGAGCTGAGTCACTCCCATCCCAGGCCAATGATGATGCCAAAAAGGGGGAAAAGAAGAAGAAAAGATCCCGCCCTGAGGCATCGGAGGCAGTCAATCAAGGTGAGACCGTTCTAGCTGACCCTGAAGCCAATCCTGAAGGAAACATTTTAAGGGTGAGGAAGTCAGCTAGGTTAGCGGCGGTGGAAAAGGAAGGAGGGGAAATTGTTGCCAAGCTGAGAGAGGAGGCAACAAAGGCAAAGGCTAATGAACCTTCCAAGCAACAACCTGAGCCAGTTCAGAGGTCGTCTCCCATGAGCTCAAGGAAGAATCCCATCACTTATTCAGGTGAGTTGGTTGCGGAGCTATGTGCTGAAGCATGGGGAGATCAATCTGAAAAATCTGAGGCTATGCACAGAGCTGAAATTGCTCAGAAGGAGAAGATGCGCATCTTGGAGAAGAAGGTTGAGAAGCTGACTGATATCACTGAGCTTCAACAACGAGAACTGGATGATGCAGTGATCAGCTTTCTAAGGAGGAAGAAGGCGAAGCCTGAGCCTAGGAAGTACAGGAAGAAGCCAACAGTTAGGAAATCAACAATTCTTCAAGTCAGAAGGCCAGAATCAGGAGCAAGGGAAGCTTTTGTTGATGAGTTCGTCTCAGAGACATTGAAGGAGTTTTGGACTGATGCAAGGGATGAATTTGTTAGATTGTGGTTTGTTGTGAAGAAGTGGGGCGACACTGACGATATCAATGCCCACTTCACTGACTACATGATGGATAATCATCCTGAGCTATTCCAGAAGATCTTGGAGGAGGCTGAGGCAGCTCAAGTTCAAGTGAAGGCTCCTGATTTCACCATTCGAGCTCCTCCCTTGGTTCCTGGAACTCAAAAGCATGATACAAAGGCCATTATGATGGAAGTTTTGAAGATAGCCAAAGCTGAAGGGTACGTGAATCAACCTGGAAGACTTGACGAGCTGAAGGCAAGAGTTTATGCAGGATATGGACTCAAGCCTGAAATGAGATTAGTCTAGGTGTTCACAGGCTTCTTTGTAATAGATTAGATTCATTGTAATCACTTCAACATCAATCAATGAAATCTATTACTTTTGCCCTCAGACAAAAACTCATTGTCTTTTTGGCTATTTGTTTTTAAATTCTGTACTTTATCAAGAATTGCTCTAACACTGACTTATCTTATAAATAGGATTCATTTTTCCTCTAAATGTTTTGAGGATCTTTTCAGTGTTTTGGCATCATCAAAAAGGGGGAAATTGTTGGGACATTGTCAGTTTTGATTAAGATCCCAAAGCCCCTGAAAAGATGGTTGTCTTAATCTGTCTTTGTCAGGCTAGTCTTGGTTAGGATCAGTACTTAGTCATTTTACACTTCACAGGTACTCAGTGAGAGGAGAACTCACTGGAGATAATCAAGACTCAGAGCCTGAAGACGAAGAGCACCATCCTGAACTTATGGCAGTCTTCTAAGCTGGCTGAGTAAGTGTCAGTGATGAAGAGTATGACCATGAGGTCATTACTAACTCAGTCCTGAAGGGAACGGGATGTCACTGAGTTAATGGGAAGACTTGGAGTAGAGCCAAGCAATGCAAAAGGAATTTCAGCGTCAGGACAAGACTGGTGGGCTCAAGACAAAATGAACTTAATAAGACAAGCTTGAAGCTCAGGAATAAGTTCTGACATTCTCACCAACCTGATGACGTGGACCAATCCGAGAAGGACACGCACGTACGGAACCTGACATGAAGACTGAATTCAGACTGCATATTCAACGGGCAAGCATTCAATGTGCATTTAATGCAAATACCAAATCCATGCAAGGACGGCTGCTGCATGAAGATATGTCCGTTTGAAGCCTCTCTACATAGATGACTCGAAGGCTATCTCTCCAACGGATAGTTTTTCAAATCACCTATAAATACAGAAGACCTTGAACCCATTCAAGGTTACGGGAAATTTCCAAGCCAGAAATTACTCAAACTCTCAAGCATTCAAAGCGTTCAACTCTTAAGAGAAGCACTCGAAACCTTCTAAATTTCCCAAGTGTTTCTCAGCAATTGAGAGTTATTCTGTATTCCAAGAGCTAATTAGAATTATCTTAAGCTTAGAGAGATTATCCAATCCTTAGCATAGCTTTGCCTTGTAAGGATAATCTCAACTTAGTTGGAATCCAAACTGAAACCAAAACCCTAAGTTAGGCTTGTTGGGAGTAAGTCAGTTAGAGTGTTAGTAAGTGGAGTTGTATAGATCAGTGAGGTTAGCTGGTCTTGGTGCACCTTGGCACGTTAAAAACAAGAATCCCTTGAGTGGATATTCTGTTAAGTCAGGCCGTGGACGTAGGAGCTTGAGACTCTGAACCACGTTAAACTCCTTGTGTTCTTGCTGCCTTGATATTGTGCATACTTGCTATATTACTTGTTCATTCATTGCATTCAAGTTTATCAGGCCTGAATCAATCAGGCTGATCTTCAAAAGAGCACTGCCCTACTAAACACTCTTCAGATTTGAGTAAAACAAGTTTTTCAGAAAGCAAACTAAACAAGACTTTAAACTTTCAGGGCTCAAACATTTCCGCACTGAACTTGAACTGATAGTTAGCCAACTGACCCGCACCAAGTGTAGTCAGTAGGTGTGTTATCAGCTCCTAGTTCTCTACCACTCTGAGTAAAGGGGACTCAGTCAGTTTTAAGGTTGAAAAATTGGTATACGTGTATTCCCCCCCATACACGTATTCCTCAGTCTTGTACCGGGACCAACAACAATCTTTCCGACTCAATCATAGTATATGAATCCACAAAAAATTGTTGGAAAAGTCTTCTAGACAGGAATAGAGTATTGGGTTCATTATTACGCTCGTGTATTCTAAAGGAAAAGAATTCTCTCATTGTGAGTCTAATTCTTTTCCATGTTGTAAAACCAACATCATGATGAACCACATCAAGCCTATAACCATATTCGCTATACGGTAACAATAAAGGATACTGCAATGAAACATAAGATGGATGCAATTCACTTATTCTTAACAATTCACCACTACGCGTCTTAAGGATCACATCTCTTTTTTCCATAGCTGCATCGATGTCCCCTGAAATAAGTGCTGCAACTTCAGAAGTTGTAGGAAGGTTATAAACTCTTCCATCCGAACCCCTTCTTTCTAGCAAATTCAATCTCAAATTTGGCCCAGCTCCAGACATAATACTTTCTCTTGCACTGCGAAATTGCATTGCAAATGGATTAAAAGTATCCACCATCCTCTTAAGATCACGAACAATACTATCACTCAACATTTTATTTTTATCCTTCGATCGCCTCCTGCACAAATAAAATAATTTAATTGATTAAAAAAATTAAGTATAACTATTATATTGCATAATTTGTTAAAAAAATAATCCAAAATATAAAATATATAGTAAGATATATATTAGATAATGCAAAATTGAATTAGTAAAATAAATCGAACTTAATAATTATAAGAGGGTTAATTAACTAATCCTAGAGCATCAATTCGATTGTGATCTTCGTTTGCAGTGTCATATATGTATAGTTGAAAAAATGTAGGCTTATTATTAGGCATTGACAAAAGATTTTCAATTTGATGGTAATTAGCACCGTGCAATCTATAAACATAAGGAACACTTCCATTATTGATTGAATCGTCAATCTTTCCACCCATAGATGTAAAACTAAACATCATGTTGTAAGCTCTGATCTTTTTTATGAAATGTTTGCTCCTTTTGTCTTCGTCCGATAGAAGATTGATCAATATAGAAGGAGGAGGTTTCAACATTGTAAGTTGTACTTTTCCATTTGAACAGCAAGATGGAAATTTTGGTGGATTCTCATTCAATCTTTTATTGCTTCTTTCATCATACCACATATACGCATTGCAATAGACGCAAACAAACGTAGCATCTCCAAAATCAACATACCCTATAAATATAATAAAAATGAATAAATATTTAAAAAAATTATAATAATTTTTTTAATAATAAAATATAAATTTTATACCATATTCTTCATCTGTATTTCTTCCTTTTGATATTTCATCCGCAACAATACCTCTCCCATTTTTTTTCTAAAAAGTCATGAATATTTAGTTAATTACATTTAATTTTTTTTAATATTTAAAAAAAAATTCTAATAAAAAAAGATATTCTTATGATAAAACGTAAATTTTATAACATATTCACCACCGGTATTACTTCCTTTTGACATTTCCTCAGCAACAACACCTCTCCTCTTTTTACCTGAAAAGTCATGAATATTTAGTTAATTACATTTATATTTGGACAAAAGGATTATTATAATTATAAATTTAAAAAAAGTGCAACATTTAAGTTAAAAAAAAAAACAATATCGTGACCATATGAGCTTTCTCCAATTTGTTGTGCTAAAGATGATATAACACTCATAGATATTGTGGTCATATGATCGAATATTTTCCTCGTATTCAAAATGTAGTTGTTGTGCTAAAGATGATATAACACTCATAGATATCCGACTATGAGGTGTTTGAGTATTATCCTGAACATCAGTAATTGGAGTCTTTCCTCTATCTAAAAATAAATATTATTTTAAAAATTAAATGTAAAAAAATTATATATATATAAATATTAATAATATTATTTAAATTACTATATTAAATAATTAAATTTAAACTTACAAACCTTTAGATGCAAAACGTGTATTTGGTGTGTATGTAAGAGGAGATATGTTTATAGTGGGATACACATAAATATTAGACCATTTCAAAACATATAAACTAAATCTAAAAAAATAAATGAATCAATATAAATCTAATAAAATAAATGAATCAATACATTATTTTTATTATTCAAATACATTATTTTATCGAAAAAAATAATAGAGAATCGATTACTACGAATCTAAAAAAAAAAGCATGTGGGATAAATCAGTTATATCTAAAAAAAAATTAATCAATATGAATCTAAACAAAAAATAATATATATCAAAATTTTATTATTCAAATACATTATTTTTAAGTATTAAATGAAAACAAAGTCGTTCATAAATACAATCGCATACACATTTTTTTTAAAGATACCCACTATTCAAAATATTAGGATTTAAGAATGTGGGATAATTTAAAATTACCGAATGAATGATCTGATTAAATTATCATTTAAAATTACTCAACTTTTCCCAATATATTTAAATTGAAATACTAATCTATTATGTTTAAGTGATAGAAAACTATATGTTGTGCTAAAATCGGTAGTCCACTTAGGCCTTTATATAATAGTGAATAGTATTATGTTATGTCCATAAAATGACAACTGAGATTATCTATCAAATAATTTCTGAAATTAAGAATGACAATTATATTATAAAAGTCAATACTAAAATATGAGTAATTTATTTATTTTTCCATTAATATATGGAATAAACGATTAGGATATTCATGCATGGAGCCGATACTAATTACTAAATCACCAATTATCTGACTAAATTATTATTTAAAATTAGTCAACTTTTCCTAATATATTTAAATTGAAATTTAAAACTAATTAAATAAGTAAAGTTTATAATAAATATAAATTTATAAAATCATCTGACTAAATTATCATTTAAAATTAGTCAATTTTTCTTAATAAATTTAAATTTAAAGTTAATGAAATAAGTCAAGTTTAGAATTAGTATAAATTTATATATTGTTTCTAATATAATTCAAATCTAATCTTTCCATGCAATGTGTATTGGTGATGACTCATAAGTGATTACCTACTAATAAATAAGATTAGTTTAAAGAAATTAAAGAATATTATTAACATTGAATTTTAACATACAATATTAGAAATTTGAACAATTCTTCATACATTAATATAGGATCGTAATCATATAAAGAATATTATTTATAGAATTATAAATAATACATTGAATTGTAAGTAATACATTACAATGTTAAAAAAATCTAATTTTTAACATATAATCAATGATTCTTTATCTTGATTATAAAATTGTTCTTCAACTTCATCTTCACATTAAAAAAATGATCATCCACTTCATCTTCATTGTTGATGTGGAATCCTAAAAAAATTCAAAATAATTCACACAATAATCATTTTCATACGAATAAAATAAATGTATAATTAATAAAAAAATTTACAAAACAACATAATTAGTAAATAGAGTAAATACCTTTAAACATGTAGATATTTGTATTCATCAAATCACAAAAAAAAAAAAAAACAGGTGGTTTTAAGGAAAGAATCTTTGGTAGAAGAGATTAGACAAAATATGAAGATTAAATTCATATAACAAAACCATAAAAAAAACTAAATACCTTAAGAAGAAGATCCTGCAAAAAAGAAATATGAAGATTAAATATATTGAGATGAAGATCCTGCAAGAACAAAAAAATAAGAAGATTTAGACCAAAGGAGAATCAATATAGAACTTCATAGCAAAATTGAAAATAAAAAGAATAATTAGATGATTTCTTTGGAGAGATTATTGTAATTGATTTTTGGTTGTGTGAGATACATGGTATATATAGAGGAGATGTGAAAAAATCAACGGTCAAGATTAGATTAGATATTAAAATTCAATGATTGAGAATAATTTTAAAAGTCAATGAATTGGATAAATGAGAGGAGAATATTTTTAAAATAGAGGCTTGAGAGCTTGCCACATAGGCTTTCAAAATTTTGTCTTTATAGTATATTAAGATATGTTAAATTAACTGCCTTATATAATTTGATATTCTTCAACATATATGCAAAAGCATCTTCTAATGTACGCTCTGCGGCCGATCAGCCTCATAATTGTAGTGCCCAATTGCAAACAATCCCTTATCAACGAACATGCACATACATTGAATTTCAATGAATCAATTAATTTCCCTTTTCTCTTATGTACACGGACGCAAGAAAGTAAAAAAAAGATATCCTAGTGTAGTGATCAAAATTAACTGAACATTCTTCGTCACCTTACGGTGACCCAATCATCGGTAGCAGACCAATCAGGACACCTTTTATTGACTAGCCCCTGCAGCCGCTCCGCCGTCGGAATGGACGACCTACTTGACCCCTTGGAGAACCACAAATCAGTTTGCACCGGCGAGGGCAAAGATGTAATTGAACACATCGCCGAAGACTCCCAATCGAAAGGGCATCGAGGAGATGCTGATTCCGTGGCGTCTCTCAATGAATCATCAAAATCAACAAAGGGATGGTCTAGAAGCATCTCAGCCGTCCATCTTTTCCTGGGATCCTTCACAAAGCATTTCCGAAGAAAATCTTTTCCCTCCTCCGATAAAATCCCGGGAATCTCCGGCACTTGCTCCCCCACGCCAATGCTCATTAGCACCGCCGCCACGTCGGAACAACTCCACGCCGGAGACCCCGACACCATCTCCGACACCGCGCATCCCAGTGCCCAAATATCAGCCGGGGGTCCTTGCTCGCCGCCGGAGACCATCTCCGGCGACATGTACATGGGCGTTCCTCTCAGGCCGCAGCCGGCGTTTGTCCCATCGTCTCGTTTTGCCAGCCCGAAATCAGCAATTTTGACGGCGCCGTCGGAGCAGAGGAGAATGTTGGAAAGCTTAATATCGCAGTGGACGTATCCAAAGTTGTGAATATAGTGAAGGCCCTTTAGTAAAGCCTTGGTGTATCGCCGACATTCTAATTCTGACACTTTCTTATCCGCCAGAGAGCCGCCGGAAGCATACTCCAACAACACATTATACAGCTTTACCCCATTTTCGCAAGAAATTCTGTCTCCTAAGCACCGAATTATCTGCGGGCACTCTTTTAGTTCCTCCAACACACATTTCTCATTCACCAGAGAGGATGAGAGGGTCACGTCACAGGACTTCACCGCCATTAATGGAGGAACAGAGACACTCTGCCTTTTCCAAACTGCTAAATTCACCTGCGCAAAGCTTCCACTTCCCAATCTTTCACCTCGAATCCAATCCATATTTAGCTGATCAAACTAAAAGGGTCCCAGAATTTCTACTTTTCTTGAATTAATTGGTTGAATCAATCGAATTCGAAAACAGAGGTTTACAATTGGAACTAGAAAGCAGGGATAATATTTATATATAGGCGGAATAATTGTTGGAAAGGAGTTGAATGCGTTCACTGTATGTATGTTTGTATAAGATTTGGTTGCCAAATAAAAAGCACGTGCAAGGAAGGAATCTGAGATAGCCTACGCTTGTTATGGATAAACTTGGTGGCGTAGTACTAAATCTTACCTTATTAACATCTTTTTAATAAACACCGGAGCAACTATTCTTTGATTGTGGGCATGACTGTTGATACTTTGAATCATCAACTACTTATGTCCCCTAGCTACCTCCTTCAAACTAAAACATATGTATCTCAATAAATTCACAAGATTTTTTTCTTCTTATATCTTGTTAACAAACAATCCTGTCCTTGATTTTGTTAGTTATTACGACTGCTGGTTCTGTGAATAATAGCATGACTATTAATTATTTTAATTGAAGTTAAAGAAGTCAAATTGCTTCTCCTATTGGGAACAATTAATCCTTCTATAAGTTTTAATTCTTCTATAAATTTGAATTTTTATATGAGTTGGAATTCTTCGGTGATATTAAAATTTAGGCTTACTACCATATTATGGGTTTGAATCCTGCAGGCCGCACCATTAAATTCTATAGTTAATGAAGCAATTCCAACCCCATTAAATTATTTTATACAAGGTGGGATTCATCATCTCCCGCAGTTTTTGGTTCACACAACTTATAGCTGAATAGCATATATATATATGTGTGTGAGAAAACGAACACCTGTAATATATTTTCTCAAAGCATTGTTTTTCCCCTAAAAAGTTTAGCAAAATAGTTGAGAAAAAATTGATACCAGATTGAATTGGCAAGGTGTCAATCTTATTTGTCCAAAAAAAATATCTTTTTTTCCCCCAAAAATAGCATAAAATGCAATTGTCCTATAAATTTTTGGGCAAATTTGCCATTTTCCCTAATATATATTGTTGGTGATCGGTTCTAATCGAGTGGATTAGTGACTGTTTTTAACCGGTTTTGGGATCACCAAACAAGATCGTGTGATTAATTACTACCGTTTATAGTAAAAAGCGAAAAATTGGGTTATAAAATCGTGAATACGAGTATTGAATTCGTATTTATTTCGTGTGTGTGCGTTTTTAGGTGTATGAGTGTGTGTAGAGAAGTATTTGTGAATTTGAACTTATTTTTATTGAAGGAAAGCCGCTATTTATACTAACCACCAAGTAGGTGGTGTACATGACTCTTGGACTACCAAACTTGCATGCTTGACATGTGTCATTTTGACCACATTTGACCTTATCTAAGCTGAAACTTAGTTACAAAGTTTTGTTTTTTGCCTTATCACGTCTTCAAAGCTGTTCGCCATTGATCATGAGAGTATTATGTACCTGCAAATCATCTCTATTTGTTGTTCGTCTGTTGGGTAGATGATTTGCGAGTGGTTCGCCTGTATGTTCTTCGAAGGATTGGCCTTTGGATATTTATTTTTTTAATGTTGTTCGTCTTTAACTTGTTCGTCATTGTGGGTGGATGGGCGCCATACACCCCTTAACTTGGTTAATGCACCGTCTTTAGCGATAGCTGTTCGTCATCAAAGCCTTAGTAAAACGTCAGTGTCAGTTTTTAGGTATAGAACCTGCCCGTGCTTAGGCTGGTCGTCAGGCTTGTTGTTCGTCTTGGAATACACCACCTTTATTGGCATGTGCACCCCCTTTGGATAATTCTTGCTAGTCATTTCTGGTTTAGTTGTTTTGATTCATAATCCTCATTTAAGCCCTAATACATGTTCGCCTGACCTTGATAGCTGTTCGCCTATCAACAATTGCCCCCTATCCTGGCCAGATGTTGTTTTGGACGAGCAACTTTGTGTCGAACAACTGTGGTCTGGATATTTCTTTAGTGAAGGATTGAGTCGAACTGCTCCTCCTGCTGCGAGCAACTTGGTAGCGTCGTTTCACCTCTCAAGGTCTGGGGGATTTGTTCAAGGATGACGTGGACGACATGATTACGCTCCGCCCACGCGCGGTCAAGATTGAGGTCACGCGCGTCTATAATTGCATCTAGGCCCTTCAACTTTTAATTTTTCTTGCAATTTACCCTGTTTTTAAATATTTTGGCCCTAGAAATTTTGAGAAAATTCAGATTTTACCCCGTTTTTCCTCTTGAGTATAAATAGGAGTGGGAAATGAAATTTTTTCCACTCTGCATTCCCGTCTACAGAAATTCCGGCCAAAATCCATTATTCCCGGCGACATATTGTCTTCTCCGGCGTCTCTTTGCCTTCAACGACGCTCGATCTTCCAAGGTATTAGTTACAATCTATTTCTTATGGTTTTAACTTCATTTTCTTTCGCTTTTCTTCTTCTTTTTCTCTTTTGGAAAATGGGAATTGCCATCACCCCCATCAAAATACCGCCGATACTATTCACAGTCGGAAACTGAACCTCCCTTCCAATTATTCCCTTTCCATCTTAATTATCAATGTCCTCCCATTCTAGTAGTGAAACTCCATCTTTAAACCCAGAAATTAGCCCTTTAAGAGTAGTCCCATATGGAGATCAACCTCCATTCGAAATTTCATCGGAAACGCATCCAGAAGTCGACGTTGAGAGGTCCGGCGAGGATTCGGGTGCTCGCCAATCCGGTGAAAAGGTTGCGAGCAGTGCCAATCGCAAAGCGGGCGAGGCTGAATCTTCAAGTTTGGAGTCCGAAGAGGTATCAGATCTCGAATTTGACAAGCTTACGTGGGAATTTCTGGAGGGAATAGGGTTTCTAAGCCCTAAATTGATGGAGAACGAGGTTCCTACCAGAATTGCTCGCTCATTCGACTGGCAAGCATATGCCGAGCAACATGCGAACAACTTTCCTCCCCCTCCAAGACGAAAATAGAAATCTCCAAGGACGGAGTTCCAGGCGACCAGAATCAGAAGTGTTGTTTGCCAGGAGGATTTGGATAGCATATAGGAAACTTATCAGATTCCCTACGACATCTTAATGTGGGCCCCAAAAAAAAGGAACGAGCTGATCGCCCCCCTCCTGGGTGCACGACGATCAACATCGACACTTTGATTTTTGGGCTAAAACTTCCTCTTTCTCCCATTGTTGGTTGCTTTCTCGAGGCGGCCAACTTAGCTATTACTCAAATTACCCCATTAAGCTGGATGAACCTACTCGACATCATGAGTCTGTTCGCATTGAAGGGCTATGTTGACCGTATTACTCCCGACGAGGTGAACTATATGATGACGATCTCGAAATGATCAGTTGGAGAGGAAGGTTATTATTATCTGAAGGCCCGTCCGAGACTAAAGGTTGTCGAGGGGTCCTAAACAAAATTCGTGACTGGAAGGAGCATTTCTTCTTTATTGGGGGTGATTGGCGAGCAGCTGTTAATGGTCACGGAAATGATGTTCGAATTCAAACCCCGGAGGCCTATGGAACAATTCATCATGAGCCCATTTGTACTTGAATATTTATACAAATGGGACTAATTTAACTTTTTCTTTCTCTTATACAGGTCCTCGTTTGCTTAAGTGGGCCAGTCAATAAGAAGAGGTTAATTCAGAGTTCCTTTTCACTTCTGATTAGGCGTGAAATTGTCATGATTCGTCACTCGAAATGCCCTAGTTTTGGTTGATTTTGTTGAGTATTTAGAGTCATTTGCGATCATTTTCATAAACTAATAAATTTGTCTCTTTAATGCTCATAGATGAATTGAGGGCGAAAAGAGGGGTTCGTAGGACTTTGAATCGACTCAAACGGATGCCCGGATGAGAAGATATCGAAGAAATACGAAAAGTACTAGTTCGAGGGAGCAAAAGTATCATTGGAGTGCACAAGCAAGGAGTACTCGTGCAAGGGTGCACGAGCGGCCGTGCAAGGCGCACGAGAGGATGCAAGTCGTGCACTAGTGCACGAGCACTTGTTCAGAGTGCACGAGCAGACGTGAGTCGTGCACAAGTGCACGAGCAAAGGGAGGTCGAGCATTTTTTGCTCTCTGGAAGTTTATAGCGCACGAGGAGGATGAGCTCGTGCACGAGCAAGCGCGTTTTTTGGCCCATACGTTCCCGATTCGGCCCGATGCTGATATATATTCGCCCCGAGCTCATTTTTGAAAAAGAACCACTTACCACCACGAGATTCAAGAGCGTTTTAGAGAGTTAATTTTTGGAGAAGAAGGAATGAGCAAGTTTACTTTACATTTTTGAGGTTTTCTTATGAATTCACATCACGATTTTACTTTTTTTAGTTTCGTTTCTTCATATCTTTGTTCTTGAACACGTTGAGACTTCGTTCTATTGATTTAATTTAAGTTGATTCCTTTATTTCTTGAAAACCTAGTTTATGATTGATCTTTTCTTCGTTATAATTATCATGTTCATGTTCGTTACTTATTCAAGTGTTATTATTTACGTAAAATCCATGTCTAGCTAAAACCCTTGCATGCTTGGGGTATGATGAACTCGTAGAAGTAGGTTGTGGGTACATGATTAGGGTAACTTGTGACGTTAGGATTTAATTCTCTTAATTAATGAATTCTTAAAATTAATCTTAACTTTACTTTTGAATTTCGTTCGAAAAGTGTTAGAGAGAGGACGACCGTATCACTCTTTAACAACGAGTAGACTTAACGAGAGGGTTTAGAAAGGGATAATTCATCTACCAATTGAGCGAAGGAGGACGACCGCATCACCTTAGTTAAATTAGGGTCTCATTAATCAAGCACAATCTATTAACTTGTTAGTGGATTAGTGAAGTCGAGTGTTAGGGTAAAGTATTAGGGTTTGGAATCTTGAGCTTTCATCTTGCATTCTTTTACTTAGGTTATTTCTTGCACGTCACGGTTATTTTAATTATGTACCTGCTCCGTTAGTATACGTAGGGATTCCTATCCCGAGCATCACCATCTCTTATTTAAAAATACATCTTAAATTCTTAGTTTAATTTTCTATTATTTTCTGTTTGCATTCGTAGGATAGTTTATTTTAGTTTTAATTATTTTTTCCAAAAAATCCAAAAAACAATTCACTCATATTAATTACGACGCGTAGATCTTCAGGGATCTATTCGCATACATACCTTCCCTTGGGTTTGATAATACTTGGTCCCTATACTTGCCCATACTACAGTGAACCCGTACTCTTGCGGGGAAGCTACTAGTAAAAGCTAGTGTATTCGCATCAAGTCAATGGCGTCGTTGCCGGGGATGACGTTGTATGTCTTTTGAATAGGACTTGTAGATAGCTTAGTAGTTAGTAGTGAGTGCTTTATTTTCTTTTTTATTTTTATTTTTATTCATTCGGCAATTACGTTTTGATCCTTCTGCTAGTGTGTCAAGTATATGAAAACACGCTCACAAGGTAATACGAGCGAAGAGAGAATACCGTTGGACCCTGAGACGATAACTAGAAGGAACCGAGCTTTCTTGAGGAGAATGAACACTGCCGGAGGAGGGAAAGAATCAATGGACCTCAGTAATGAGTTGGATGATGCAGCTAATGAGTTCAATCAGGAATTGGGCTGAGTTGAAGGCACTAGAGTTAGTGGGAGGCAGAATCAAGTTCCGTTAGGGGATAGCCAGAGCCTAAACCCGGGTACACAAAACTTAAACAATCCAGCTCATAACATTGTCCCAAATCCTCAGAACAACCCTGCTTACCCACAAAACAACTTACCTTACCCACCTTACCCATACCCACCTTATTCGTATCCACCATACCCGTATCCTCCACCTCCTGTTTACAACCAACCACCAGTTTATCAACCACCACCATCCCAACAAGTACCCGTACCAGCTGCTAATCCTCAACACGTTCCTCAGAACACAGATCAGAATATGGCTATTCGAGGAAGGTTTGCAGCGCAGCCACAACGGTACTATGATGGAGTGGCATTGCCCCCTGTAGAGGCAAATAACTTCTCGATTTCCCCGGGAATTCTAAAGCTGCTTACAGAGAACCAGTTCAAGGGGGTGATCGGGAAGTAGAATCCTCATACTCATCTGAGGAGGTTTCTAATGATAGCCTCCACTTTCAATTACAATGGCATGTCTGAAGATGCCAAGAGGCTTAGGTTGTTCCCATTCTCATTGACAGGAATAGCTAAAGAGTGGTACGATAATACGCTTCCACGGGGAGGTATTACCACTTGGACCGAGCTCGAGCGTCTGTTCCTCGAGCGATTCTACCCTCCATCCAGAACGATCAAAGCAAGGATTGAGATCTCTTCCTTCCGCCAGAAGCAAGGAGAGGACCTACGTCAAGCGTGGGAGAGATACTCAAACATGTTGATAGAGTGCCCGCAGCACGGGTACAATGAGGGAGATGTCATGGCATTTTTCTATAGTGGTGCCAACAAGGCTGGGCAAGACCATCTAGACGCCTGTGCTAGTGGATCATTCCTAAATCAAGGAATAGTGAGGTGTAGAGAGATTGTGGTCAACATTGTCACGAATGCCGGGGCTTGGAATGTGGACGCAGATTTCCAGAGAGTTCATCAGGTTGAGGAAGGTGAGGGAACAAGAAGGCTGTTGATGGCCATGATGGAAAAGATTAACAACCTTGAGTTGGGGAAGAATATGGTTGGAGGGAATGCAGCAGAGAATGAGCAAGAGGACAAGCCCACAATTCAGCAAGAAGTAGTAAATTATATGGGAGGTCCTTATTACAATCAGAATGGGTATCCACAAGGTGGAAATTTTCAAGGAAGACCTTCTTATGGCCAACCATTTGTACCTCCAGGTCCACAGTCGCCTCAAAATCAATGGAGGAACACACAAGGGTACCAAGGAGGCCAACAGCTTCCTCAGAACCAATGGAGGAAGAACGAGAATTTTTCATATGCTAACCCGAAGGCGGGTATTACAGTTCCTCCAGGTGTTGATCCAGGTTCTAAACCTCCTGGTGGAGAAGGCGGTGCCTCAACTGAGGAGATGTTGAGAGCTATCCTTCAGAAGGTGGAGGAAGGTAGCAAGAGATTGTCCTCTTTGGAGTACGATGTGAAAGATCTGCATAAGAAAGTTGACCAGCGTGATCAAGAACTCCAGAAGAGAGATGTAGAGTTGAATCGAATTCAGCAAGAGAACAACCGAAGGTTCACTTCCATAGAGTTCCAGATGAGCCAGATTGCAAAGTCATTGAATAGAGAGCCGGGTAAATATCCTTCAATACCTGAGGGTAATCCTAAAGAGCATTGTAAGGCTATCCAGCTTAGAAGTGGAACCAACTATGAAGGTCCCCAGATGCCTGCTGATTCTGAGACGCCTCAAGGAGATGGAGATGAGAGTGGGGAGGTAGGAGTTGAGAAGAAGGTTGAGGATGAAAGCACTCAAGCGAGCAAAGAGCTTGAAGAGGAAGAAATTGAGAAGGTTGAGAGAGTTCCTAAGTGGAAGAAGGCAAAGGAAGCAAGGGAGAAAGTGAAAGAGACCGAGCGAGATGAATGGGGGGTACCCAAATCTGTGATACCCGTCCCATATCCACAACGCTTCATGAAAAAGAAGCTTGATGAGAAATTCGCTAAATTCCTTGATGTGTTTAAACAATTGCATATTAACATTCCTTTTTATGATGCTTTGGAACAGATGCCCAACTATGCAAAGTTTCTGAAGGACTTGATCGCGAAAAGACGGCGAGTGGATGAGCCGAAGTTGGTGCAGTTGAACCATGAGGTGAGTGCATTAGTGCACAAGACGCTTCCTCCAAAGCTGAAGGATCCCGGGAGCTTTACCATCTTATGTGACATTGGGAACAGGATCAAGAAAGGAGCGCTATGTGATTTAGGGGCGAGCATAAATCTTATGCCCTTGTCGCTTTTCAAGAAGTTGGAAGGTGGTGAACTTCAGCCGACAATGATGACGCTTCAATTAGCCGACCGGTCCATTACTCGACCTCAAGGTGTGGTTGAAGACGTCCTCGTGAGAGTTGGAGATCACATTTTTCCAGCTGACTTTGTAGTGCTCGAAATGGAGGAAGATGAGCGCGTGCCCCTGATCTTGGAAAGACCGTTCTTAGCGACGGCGGGGATGGTGCTAGACGTGGCAAATGGGAAGATTACGTTGAAAGTTGATGATCAAGAAGTGAAGATTTCCCTATATGAATCCATGAAGCACCCAAAGGAGGATGAGAGTTTGTATTGCATGGATACCATTGAGCCTAGTGTTGAAGACACACCTCCTATCCCTAATCCTTCTTTTATTTATGAGTTTGATAATCCTCCACCTGTTGATTTAACCCAAGAGCATTATGATCTGACTTATTTTGATAGGGATAAAGAGAAGAAATTGAAGGATGAAGAAGTGAAAAAGGTAGACGTGGTCCAGCTCGAGAGAAAATGAGGAGTTAAGAAGAAAAAGTCCAAATTCAAGAACCTGTTTGGTAAGACTGCTCCAGATAAAGGTGAGAAGGAGTTGAGACCTATACCACTTGAGGTGGAGAAGGAAGGAAAGGAGCTCATGATGGAGGGGCATCAAGGAAAGGAATTCAACCACCACTCTTATGAGAGTAAGGGAGGTAAATTTGAGTATGATGTCCCATAAGCTCCTTTGAGCTTGGTCCGGCATGAGGACCTTAAAAATAGCGCTGAATGGGAGGCAACCCATTTTTTTATTTGTTTTTCAGTATTTTTATGTTATTAGGATGTTGTTGAATCGTACGTTTAACCTCGTACTTGAGAGTTCTTATTTTGTAGGCTTGTCTCGAGATAATAGAGGAATCATGGAGTACTCAAAAGGGAGGAACTCAAGCAAGGAGTGTGCAACGTTGTTGAGAGAAACTAAATTGTTTGGTTGAGGTAACCCACAACCCCAAACTTAGACCTCTTCGCAAGGTCGAAGTTTGGGGGGTGGAGTTTTTTTTTATGTTTCTTGTTACATTGCACCGGAGCACCCCTTATCTTTGAGTGTGTGTGGTTATTTGGTGCCTTGAGATGCTCCTTGGGGTGATTTTGATCTGATTCGCTATTGCTTATTTCATGCCTATCAATCATTTTATGCTTGTTGATTGCTATCTTTGAGTATTATTTTATGAGTAGGGTGAATTGTGAGGTTGAGTTAGGAATTCTTTTGTGTGAGTGTTTGAGTTAGAGTGGAATTGAGAAAGAACTAGTATGCTTGCAAGTTTTTCTTTTGAGTGCTTGTGTGATGAGAGTGAGAATGCACTAGGACTAGCATGGATGTGAAAGCCGTGAGATTTGAGCCTTATGAGATTATGATGCATAAATTAATCTCTTCGTTTGTGAGTAGATCGTCACCTTAGAGGATGCTAGAACTTGTATGTGCTCTTGCTTCTTGATTGTGTCTAATTTGATATGCCGAATGTGATCTTAGGCCATCTTTGTTCTGAATGAGTCACTTAGCCAAAATTTTCCCTACCAATGACATTGAATCCCTTGTTAGCCCGTTTGAGCCTTAGCCTATTTTATTTGCTAGCACATTTTGAACACTATTCCAGTTCTTAAGCCTTTTTGTCCCAATTTGAGTGGAGAATAGGAAAAGTGTGAATGTGAAGGGATTGAATTGAGTTGAAAAAGGAAAATGTTGTTTGTTGAGTGAGTATGAGAAGAAGGTGTGATGAAGTTTTGAGTTGTGAGAAAAAAAAATTGAGAATGAGCAAAAGAAAAAATGAGCTCATGTGTTTGTGCGAAAAAGAAAAAAAAAGTGAAGTGATTGAAAAAAGTGAAGAAAGTGAGAAAAGAAAAGAAAACATGAAATGTTGAGAGTGTTGGAATTGAAAGTGTGTTGATTGAGAATGTTTGAAGTATTCTGTTCCTAATCTCGAAGTACTGAAGTTTGATTTTCTATTCTCCATTCACTTGAGTCACTTTACCATATTGTTACCCCACCTATCCAAAGAGCCTACATTACAACCTTGAGAAAAGTCCTTTTTGATTCAGCATTGATTTCTAGAGTATGGTCGGAGTTGAGAGTGCTTACAAGCCTATGGCTGCCAATATGTGTGATTGATTGTTTGAGTGAGTCCCTTTATCATTGATATACACTTGTGAGGGAGCGAAACACATCGTAGAGTGCACATCCATGTTTGATTTTGGTGATTCTTGCTGTTGTTGCATGAGTACGATGAGGGAAGGTGAGTGAGTATACTTGTGATTGATCTTTGAAGCTCGAGTTCATTTACTTGCACAATTTGATTCTTTGACTCATTCCTAACAATTTCACTTGACTTATTATTTCATTGCTTGAGGACAAGCAATATGGTAAGTTTGGGGGGGTTGATTAGGCGTGAAATTGTCATGATTCGTCACTCAAAATGCCCTAGTTTTGGTTGATTGTGTTGAGTATTTAGAGTTATTTGTGTATCATTTTCATAAACTAATGAATTTGTCTCTTTAATGCTCATAGATGAATAGATGGCGAAAAGAGGGGTTCGTAGGACTTTGAATCGACTCAAACGGATGCCCGGATGAGAAGATATCGAAGAAATACGAAAAGTACTAGTTCGAGGGAGCAAAAGTATCATTGGAGTGCACAAGCAAGGAGTACTCGTGCAAGGGTGCACGAGCGGCCGTGCAAGGCGCACGAGAGGATGCAAGTCGTGCACTAGTGCACGAGCAGACGTGAGTCATGCACAAGTGCACGAGCAAAGGGAGGTCGAGCACTTTTTGCTCTCTGGAAGTTTATAGCGCACGAGGAGGATGAGCTCGTGCACTAGTGCACGAGCAAGCGCGTTTTTTGGCCCATACGTTCCCGATTCGGCCCGATGCTGATATATATTCGCCCCGAGCTCATTTTTAAAAAAGAACCACTTACCACCACGAGATTCAAGAGCGTTTTAGAGAGTTAATTTTTGGAGAAGAAGGAATGAGCAAGTTTACTTTATGTTTTTGAGGTTTTCTTACGAATTCACATCACGATTTTACTTTTTTTAGTTTCGTTTCTTCGTATCTTTGTTCTTGAACACGTTGAGACTTAGTTCTATTGATTTAATTTAAGTTTATTCCTTTATTTCTTGAAACCCTAGTTATGATTGATCTTTTCTTCGTTATAATTATCATGTTCATGTTCGTTACTTATTCAAGTTTTATTATTTACGTAAAATCCATGTCTAGCTAAAACCCTTGCATGCTTGGGGTAGAATGAACTCGTAGAAGTAGGTTGTGGGTACATGATTAGGGTAACTTGTGACGTTAGGATTTAATTATCTTAATTAATGAATTCTTAAAATTAATCTTAACTTTACTTTTGAATTTCGTTCGAAAAGTGTTAGAGAGAGGACGACCGTATCACTCTTTAACAACGAGTAGACTTAACGAGAGGGTTTAGAAAAGGATAATTCATCTACCAATTGAGCGAAGGAGGACGACCGCATCACCTTAGTTAAATTAGGGTCTCATTAATCAAGCACAATCTATTAACTTGTTAGTGGATTAGTGAAGTCAGTGTTAGGGTAAAGTATTAGGGTTTAGAATCTTGAGCTTTCATCTTGCATTCTTTTACTTAGGTTATTTTTTGCACGTCACGGTTATTTTGATTATGTACCTTCTCCGTTAGTATACGTAGGGATTCCTATCCTGAGCATCACCATCTCTTATTTGAAAACACATCTTAAATTCTTAGTTTAATTTTCTGTTATTTTCTGTTTGCATTCGTAGGATAGTTTATTTTAGTTTTAATTAATTTTTCCAAAAAAATCCAAAAAATATTTCACTCATATTACTTACGACGCGTAGATCTTTAGGGATCTATTCGCATACATACCTTCCCTTGGGTTCGATAATACTTGGTCCCTATACTTGTCCATGCTACAGTGAACCCGTACTCTTGCGGGGAAGCTACTAGTAAAAGCTAGTGTATTCGCATCAAGTCAACTTCCTGCCTGGTCGCTCTCCGAAATCGAGCAGATATGACCATTAAATATCTGAATCAGGATAAGTGTAAAAAAGTTGCTCGCCTTTACACGTATCCTCACCACCTGGAAGCTCGAGCTGAAGTACCCCTAGGTAAGAGTTTTGACCTTTAGTTTAACACTTGCTCGCCATAAATAACACCTGCTCGTCTAACTTTATTTTATCTATAGCCGAGCAGGTTACCGTCGTTGTTCCCCCCAGCTTTGCTCTCCTAGAACAAAGAGTGTTTGAGATGCCGCCCCCAAGGAAGGAAAGTAAAGGGGGATCCTCCTTCCAAGGTGCTCGCCTTGTCGGCCAAAACTGCTGGTGCCCAGGGTGCTCGGCAGAATGCCCCGCCACCATCAGCCTAACCTCCACCTCATCAAACTTCATCCCCACCCCCTCACGGTGGAAAACGATTGAAAAGAGGAGATGGGACCCCTGTTACCCAAGCTGCTCTCCCCACCAAGAAGGGGAAAGACAAAGTAGGGGCATCCTCTGCCCGCCCCCATGAAAGCGAAATTGTTCGCCACACCTCCACTGATCTAGTGGAGCGAATAGGAAAGAGGGGCAAAGACAAGCATATCCCCTCCCGTGGTCCTGAGGACATAACCTATTTAGGTTGGGACGAGGGAAAATTTGCCGATTAAGTGTCCTTCTTTTATTTCCAACATGTGTTTCCTTAATTTTCTTGTGGGAAAAATGCTAACTCTTTTTCTTTCTTACTTCTTTGTTCGCATGTATCAGCCAAACGATCACCAGGACGAGCTGACATCATCCACCAGTTTGCCTGTTCAAAAACTCCCTCCTCTTTTAAGGACATTCCTGGCGAGCACGTTCGCCGAGCAACTGAAACAATTGCTCGCGCCTGGACCCAGCCTCTAAAAAAAATAGTCCAGGCCCAGGGAGCGGCGGATAACTTCCGTTTTTTTAATGATCCAGGCCGCCAACTCCCTGGTCAGCGCACAAAAAGGGATGGCCCAGCTGGCCGAGTTAGAACACGTTTCTCGTTGCTACGCAGCAACTGCTCGCCATCTTACTGAAGAGAAGGATGGCCCGATCAGCCAGTATGATGCAAAGATTGCTCGGCTGAACAACCAATTAAAGCTCACTGACGACATCGAGAAAAAACATATCGAGGACTATCAAACGTTGTCTGCCGATCTTAAAGATAAAAAGGCCAAGCTTCTTTCTTTCTAGGCTGAGTTGGAGGAAGAGAAGAAGCGGAGGCCGAACTTGCTCGCCTTAAGGAGAGTACAACGGGGATATATACTCAGGAGGAGTTCGAAAAGGAACTACAATCCTGGCTTGGTCCTAGTTCGAACTTGGGCTATATCTGTGCCTTTGCTGACTGCATCCGTGCAGTTAGCCTGTACAATGTTCCCGATATTGTTGAAGATATCGGGAAAGATCTGACTGAATTCATCGAGATGTATCCCCCACCTCTCGGAACCTCCCTTCAGCTTGGGGATATGCCAGACTACGCATAAAGTTGGATTGTCTTGACCCCAGCATCATACTTACTCGTCCCCAGGCTGCTGAGGAAGATGTTGAGAGCGAGCAAGCTGGCAATGGTGAGCCACCTTCCGCCGAGGGCGAGCAAAAAGCTGCGGAAGACCTAGTTAATTCCATGCTGGTGGACAACCCAGCCGATCAGCCTCAGGACCCTACCCCCGCCGAGCAATGTTAGGATAAAAATTTGTTAGTTTTGATGAGTTAAAACAAACCAGAAGATGTAATAGGACCATCTGGACCCGTTAGCCAGATGATGATCTAGATTAGGACTTAGTCTAGGGGGAACTGCCAGACCAGAAGACCTCACCAGAAGAGTCACCAGAAGACCTCACCAGAAGAGTCACCAGAAGACCCCACCAGAGGACTTCACCAGAGAAGATCAGACCAGAGGCAGAGGACCTTCCCCAGACCAGACGAGTCCGGACCAGACGAGTCTGGTGGAACAAAAGATGCTCAGTTTGATCCCCTTATTCTACTGAGTATTCTGGCTGTTCACCAGATAAGGACCAGAAGACACCGAGGATGCCTGGTGTCTGGTCCTGCCTTCTCTGGAGTGAATCAGAGTTAGGCAGAGGAAGCCATTGACCGTTGGTGATTCAAATCAAGTCAAACAAGATTGGATTGAGAAGATATGTAGACATTCAATCAAGATCTCACCAACCCAATCAATCAATTAGGGAATTGATTGATTGAAGCTTCCATATATAGAGGATCTGATTGGATTAGCCTCCCAACGGCTATGTCCCTAATCCCCTCTATATATACTTGAGTGCAGATCAAAGAAAAAGCTCTAGAATCATTCACGCGCATATAGCCACACTAAGCTTTTGATCACTACGCATATTGCACTCACACTTTGTTCTTAATTACTTATCTACTCGTAAAGAGTTTATATACTCAACCTGTTCATCTTGTTAGATAAGGTTGGAGTAAGTCTTATCTTTAGATCGAAGTTAGATCTAAAGAGTTTGTAAGAAGGTGCTGGTACTTCAGAAATTCCAGTAAGTAAATTTGTGAGTTGGTTGTTAGTGAGACCCCTTGGTGATAAGGGAGAGTGGACGTAGGATATTTATCCGAACCACTATATATCTTGTGTCTTTTATCGCTTTACTTTAATTATTGTTTATTGCTCTCTTATAAAAGATTTTGGAAAGACATTTAAACATAAGCTTCCGCAATTAATCTATCAAGTGGGACCAACAAGTGGTATCAGAGCAGTGTGTCCACGACCACTGCTTTGAAAAGCTTTTGGTGGTCACCGGGCAGATCCATTGCTCTTTAGTGGTTTTATCCAAGTTCTTGTTATTTCCCTAAATTTCTTATCACTATGTCTTCGAAATCTTCTTATAAGAGTCGCAAACTGCCAGAATTCTCGTTCGAGGATTATAGCCACTGGAGCTTCATGATGAGTAATCATCTTGGAGCTATTCACCACCGCATGTTAGATGTGGTTGAAAGTGGCCCCATTAAATTTTACTGGACTCCTATTGATAGTGGCAGGTCTGAGTCCAGAGAAGAAACTAGCGACGCTGCAGAGGATAGAGTTCCCAGACAACGAATCCTCAAAAAGAAAGACGAACTTGACAACGATGAGAGAAAGCTACATAACCTGGACCAGGTGGCGAGGACTGAGATTATCAACACTCTTACTAAAGAAGTTATTGAAAAGGTCAGGACGTGCACCACTGCAAAAGAGATGTGGGACAAGTTAGCTCTGCTCTGTGAAGGAACAGAGAAGATTAAAGATAACAAGCTCCAAGCTGTTCAACACTCTTTTGACACATTTAAGATGAAACCAGACGAGACCATTGACCAGCTGGACATGCGTCTCACGAATCTCTTAAACAAGGCTAGTGCCTTAGGTAAGACCTATTCTGAAAAAGAGATTAATAGTAAAATATTACGTTCACTAACGAGCAGGTGGAGAATTAAAGTCACTGTGATCAAGGACAACAAGGATCTCAACACTCTGGATCACCATCTTCTGTTGTCTGATCTCAAAGCTTACGAATATGATCTTCAAGAGGAGGATCAAACAGAAGAGGTTTCCTCTTCTGGCCAGAAAGGAGTTGCATTCTCTTCAACTCTCAAATCTGATGCCATGCCAAATGAGTCTACTGCAGATGACTTGAGCCTCAAGGAGCAGGTAGCACTTCTAACTCATAAATTAGACAAAATGAGTTCAAAATATGGCAGGTACAAAAGGCATTGGAAGGAGTCTACCAGAAACAGGAAGAGTTCTTTCAAGCCTGCAGAGAAGGAGAAGACATCTGGAGACTCAAGGGAGACCAGATTCAGAACTCCAGAGAGGAGGAGAGATGACAACCCTGGCAGCTCTGGGAGATCAGATCATCAGAGGAGGGATGGTAGCTCTGGCAGACCTGACTACCAGAGGAGAGAAGGTAGCCCTGCCAGATCAGACTACAACCAGAGGAGGAGAGAGCCAAGTCCTAGTCCCAGAGGAGACAATGCTTGCTACACATGCAACAAGACTGGTCACTACAGTTATGATTGTCCTCAGCTTACTCCTAGGGAAAGAGAAGATAAAAGAATCAAGAGAGATAGGAGGTATGCAGATAAGAGAGCACTGCTGGCAGAAGCAGAGGAGGAGGATACTAGTTCCAGTTCTTCTTCTTCTGACTTTGGATCAGATGATGATGTGTGTCTCATGGCAGACATTACTGAGGTAAATGAAACTACTCTTGTTTTATCTAATTCCAAATGTACTGAATCCTCTAATTCATCTGGTAACTCCAGAGAATCTGATATGCAACAAATGCTATCAGATCTCCAAAATTGTGTCCAACTCTGCCAAAAACTTGAGAAAGAGAATGGTAGGCTTAGAGCAGAAGTTCAATCTCTCTCTCATGAGCACAAATCCACCAGAGAACTCATGAAAGATCATTCCAAAGAAGTCTCTGAACTTCAGGAAAAGATCACAGAAAGAGATACTCTGGTAGATCAACTCATGAAAGAAAGAAACTCTCAAGAGGATGAGATCACTGAACTCAGAGCCAAATACCAAACTCTTATCAAGGGAAAACAAGTTGTTCACAACATAGAGGAGATGCCTATGCCCAGAGAAGCTCCTAAGATACCATCTGTTGTATCTATAATATCAGAGTCTTCTCAGCGCATTTGTGATAAGAGTGGTTTAGGATATTCTGGAATTACCACTAAAACTCACAAGTACCTCTATAACAAAGACAAGTCTGTAAGAGCTGGTAAATTGGTAGAAATCTGGAATGATAAAGACTTAACTGGTAATGGTTACAAGGTGGTTCACAATCCTGATTGGAAAAGGAATCACTCTGTTAATCACTTAACTAATGGTCCAGAAGAGTTGACTGTTCTGGAAGAGAAGATGTTAGAGAATAAGTGTCAACAAGGGGAACCATTAAAGATTGATGGTTCTGTGAACAATGAGTCCCAAGGAGTAGATATTACTCAAATTGGAGGACCCCAGAGAACTCCTCAAAGGGAACCTAAATAGATTAGGGGACCTCAAAGGAAACACTCAAAAAGGGGGAATACCAATCAGAGTAATAACTACCAGAGAAGGAACAATGTTCAACAGAACCAGGTACCCCAGAGACAATTTTCTCAGAAGAATCAATTCCAGCATAGGTATACTCAAAGGAACTATAATCACCAGAACATGTCTAATTATCAGAACCAGAGGAGGTCGTCCAGACCCATCTATAGAAAACCAACTGATCTGGGAAGTTATGACACCAGAGATGGTTCTTCTAGGATGTACCCTTATAACCAGACCTTTAAGACCATGTCTTTGAGGCAGGCCATTCCAAAGGCCAGATTTGAGAAAAGGTACACCAGACCTGTTTATAGGAAAGGTGTCCTTATCAGACCAGTAGCTCAATATGTCATAGTAAGAGGACGTGTACGGTAGATAGATTTGGAAGGAAGATAAGATCTCCTCATCCATCAAGAGATGATCTTTATCTATGGATTCCTACAAAACCTGCAACTAACCAATTAGGACCCAGCACTAGTAGGGGACCTAATTGATCTCTCTGCAGGTAGATAAGAGTCCATTGGAGAAAGGATTTTCAAGCAACCATGTCTGGTACATTGATAGTGGATGTTCCAAGCACATGACATTCCAGAAGGATAATCTCCAAGATTTCAAGCCATTAAATGGACCAAGAGTGATGTTTGGTGACAACAACTCTGGAGTCACCAGAGGAGTTGGAAAGTTGACCTTCAATGGTGTATCTGTAGATGAAGTCTACTACGTAGAAGGACTCAAGCATAATCTGCTTTCAGTATCCCAATTCTGTGACAAGGGATACTCAGTGAAGTTTTCTAGTGATTCATGCACTGTTTTCTCTTCTGATTATACTGATATCTTGCTAATAGGTTTGAGGAAGGGTAACATTTATCTTGCAGATTTTAGCAGTTGCCCAAGGAATGCTTGCCTGGTTGCTAAAGGATCTGCAGAGAACAGCTGGATTTGGCACAAGAGATTGTGTCATCTTAACTTCAAAACATTGAACAAGATTGCCAGAAAGGGTCTCATTCGAGGTCTTCCAAATGAAGTGTTTAAGAAGGATCAGGTTTGTGGTTCATGCCAGAAGGGTAAACAACCCAAGACTTCCTTTAAGGATGTCCAGAGCACAACCACAACCAGAGTACTTCAACTACTTCACATGGACCTGTTTGGACCTGTTTCTCCTCTTAGTTTCAGTGGAAGGAAGTACACCTTAGTAATAGTAGATGACTTTTCAAGATACACTTGGGTAGTGTTCTTGTTTAAGAAAAATGAAACTATGACTAAGCTGCCAGAGTTCTTCAAGCAGATTCAGAATGAGCAGAACCAGAGCATAGTCAGGATCAGAAGTGACAAAGGAACAGAGTTTTTGAATTCACATATTGCAGATTATTGCAAGGATCATGGGATTTTTCATGAGACATCTGCTGCCAGAACACCTCAACAAAATGGAGTTGCAGAAAGGAGGAATAGGACTCTCAAAGAAGCTGCAAGAACACTTCTGGCAGAGTACGGCACTCCACAGAGATTTTGGGCAGAGGCCATCAATACAGCTTGTTACACTCAGAACAGGTGCCTGATTGCCCAGAGACACAATAAGACCCCATATGAGGTATGGAAAGGTAAAACCCCATCTGTTTCATATTTTCATGTTTTTGGATGTAAGTGTTTCATCCATGTCAATGGGAAATCTAAATTAAGAACCTTTGATGCTAAAGTGGCTGATGGAATATTTTTGGGATATTCCAGCACCAGTAAAGCTTTTAGAGTTTTTAATAAGAATTCACTTTGTGTGGAGGAAACACCTCATGTTGTTTTTGATGAATCTACTTTTGAGTGCAAGGTGGATTCTAAGTCTTCTGATGAGACCCAGAATCAGACTATACCCAGAGTTATCAAGGTCAATCCACCTATTCTTGATTCAGATTCAGATTCAGATGATGACCCATCTCCTGGTTCTCTGAAGCAGCAGCCTTCACAAGGAGCAGAACCAGAAGAGGTTGGAACTCCTGTAGGGGGAAGCTCTTCTGCAGATGGTGATAATCACCAAGGTACTGAAGAAGATGATCACCCAGGCAAGACCACGGGAAGGAGGATCCTGGTTGATCACCCCAATGACCTGATCTTAGGAGATCCAACTAAGGGTGTCCAGACTAGGAGAACTATTAACTTAGCTGCCTTATTCAGTTGCTATGTGTCCTTGATTGAGCCCAAGAACATCAAGGAGGCACTGAAAGATTCAAATTGGATTATGGCTATGCAGGAGGAATTGAATCAATTCACCAGACAGGATGTTTGGGAGCTGGTAGACAGACCAAGTCATCAAAAGGTGATAGGCACTAAGTGGGTTTTCAAAAATAAGAAAGATGAGAATGATGTCATTACTAGGAACAAGGCAAGGCTAGTGGCCCAGGGCTATTCTCAGTCTGAAGGAATAGACTATGATGAGACTTTTGCTCCTGTTGCCAGACTAGAAGCTATCAGATTGTTCTTAGCATATGCTGCTCACATGAAGTTCAAAGTATACCAGATGGATGTGAAATCTGCCTTTCTTAATGGGATTCTCATTGAGGAAGTGTATGTTGAACAACCTCCTGGTTTTGAACAAGGTGTTTAAGCTTAAGAAAGCTCTTTATGGGCTGAAGCAGGCACCCAGAGCATGGTATGACACTCTATCTCAATTTCTTCTGGACAATGGTTTTACTAAAGGTAAGATTGATAGGACCTTGTTTAGGAAAGAAGAAGGAAAGGACATTCTTCTGGTCCAAATATATGTTGATGACATCATATTTGGATCCCCTAACAAGAAGCTGTGTGAGAAGTTTGGTGAGCTCATGCAGGGACAGTTTGAGATGTCCATGATGGGAGAATTGAATTACTTTTTGGGTTTGCAGGTTAAGCAATCAGAGAAGGGAATTTTTATTAATCAAGCTAAGTACACCAGAAACATGTTAGAGAAATTTGGAATAGGATCTAGCAGGGCAGCCAAGATCCCTATGATGACAAATTTCAACATGGATCCAGATGAGTCTGGAGAGAGTGTGGATCAGACTCAGTACAGAGCACTTATTGGTTCTCTTTTATATCTAACTGTAAGCAGACCAGATATTACTTTTGCTGTAGGAGTTTGTGCCAGATTTCAAGCTAACCCCAAGAAGAGTCACTTGGAAGCAGCTAAGAAAATATTGAAATACCTCAAGGGAACTGTGAATTTAGGATTATGGTATCCTGCAGATGACAATTTAGAATTAAGTGGTTATTCAGATTCAGACTATGGTGGGTGCAAAATAGATAGGAAATCTACAAGTGGAACATGCCAATTTTTAGGGAATAAATTAGTATCCTGGTTTTCCAAGAAGCAGACCTCAGTTGCTACATCAACAACAGAAGCAGAGTACATGGCTGCAGGGAGTTGTTGTTCTCAACTTCTTTGGATTAGTCAACAGCTTAGGGATTACCAGATTAGAGCTAAGGATATTCCTATTTTCTGTGATAGTAATAGTGCCATTGCAATCACCCAGAATCCAGTTCTTCATACCAGATGCAAACATGTTGATATAAGGCATCATTTTATCAGAGATCATGTTGAGAAGGGAGATATAAGGATGGAAAAGATTGCAACAGAGAGGCAGAGAGCAGATATTTTAACCAAGCCTTTGGCTGAGACCAGATTCAGAGAGTTAGCTTTTGAGTTAGGATTGTTGGATCCAGAGACATATTTGATTTAGGGGGAACATCAGAGAAGTATCCTTACTTTATTAATTTTCTTCATAAATTTTCTTTATGCTAACATACCTGCAGATTAGATATATCAGAAAGAGTATACTTCTAGATGAGGTATACACCAGGTGACACTTATCCCCGATAAGGTGCTAAGTCAGAGATATGTCCAAAGTCTTTACTAACCAGGACCAGGTGAGTTCCATCAGAGGAGAAGTATCACCAGACTAGTTGTGGTATCATCTGGTTACAATATCAGGTGAAAGGTATGTCTTTTCTACTCTGGCCTCTGGACACACTTTTCAAATTAGTAAGTACACTCAAAACCTTTCAACTTCGGAGTGTATTTAAGACTAGGGTATAGGGCCTAGGCAATCATTTCGCTTTTTCTCTTGACTGCCACAAAAACCCTTTATGCCCAGTCCCAATGACTATGCCAACGCACCAGATTAAATCTGTATTTCGCCTTTCATCATGGCCATCGGATTTAATCACTGTGCAAAATGTCAATCAATGCTAAAATTGATTTTGTTTCCTAAAATGAATTTGAAACAACACGCGTTCACACTTCATTTAATTTTCAAGCCACGCGTATTACTCTATTTAAATCAATTTTGTTTTCAATCTGTCCTTTCATGTTTCTATACTATTCAAACCCTAACCTCTCTCTGCAAAGCATTCTCTCTCTCTCTCTCTCTCTCTCTCTCACAGTTATGGCACCCAAGTGCAATTTCGATCCAGACTATGTCTGCAAGAAGCTCAAGTCAGAAATGGTGGTGGACTTCTATTCCACTAAGAATCCGGCCGCTTTGGAGATTTTGGAACTTCTCCGACGTTCTGGGCTGGAGGAGTTGATCTCAAAGGTTCCCAAGGATCTGCGTACCTTGGATGGATATGCTGCACAGTTTCTTATCCGGATGAAGATCCATGAAGACTATATTTCTTCCAAGATTGATTCAGAGGATCTTGTTTTCTCTAAGGCAGACTTCTGTGGTCTTTTTGGTAACCTTTCTGCGGAAGGTGTGGACCACTGAAGTACAGAGAAGGAGAGGCGTTGGAATCCTTCAAGATGTTTGCCAGAAATTCATGCCAGAATATTACCAAGGGTTTCTTGGACAAGCATCTTAGGCAGAAGTATAAGGTGCTATTTGATATTGTGGTGAAGATTCTCATGTGTGAGAGCCATAGCACAAATGCCATCTTCGTTGGCAGGCTCTGTGTTATGAGGGCCATTCTGGATGGTGTTCAATGTAACTGGGCTGAGTTCTTCTGGGGGGTGCTGAGGAAGAACAAGGTGAAAATACAGAAGGAAGAATGCCCCCAGTTGCCAGGAGAGCAACAATTTGTGTTCAATGCTAATGTTTCATTGGGCACAAAACTCTCCCTAATTCTGGATTCGATTCTTCCAGAGAAGAAATGGAGACAATCCTGGTGTAAGGGCTTTCATAAGTCCAAGATTATGTTCTCCAAGGATGGTCCTCTCCACGGCCATGGCGACTCTGATGGAGAGCAAGCCATCCCTGCCCCTCCTATTCAATCCTTTCCCTCTCCTCCTAAGTGGCAGAGAAGGCAGCCGCAGCAGAAGACACAGAAGAAAGCTGCTGGAGCAACTGGTTCTTCAGCCGTTGCCTTTTCTGGTTCCTCAGAGGAGGACCAGATTCCCCTTCTTGATGTGCTTAAGAAGAAGGGTGATGATGATAAAGCTGTAAAGAAGGCTGGAGCAGCCAAGAGGAAGCAGCCAGACGAGGCCAGAAGAGGTTCTGCTAAGAAGAGGAGGACTAGCAGAAAGGCAAAGAAAACCCTTCTGGTGGATGAGCCATCAGAAGAGGAAGAGGAAGAAGATGAAGTGCCTCTTGTGAGGAAATCCAAGGCCAAGAGAGCCCTTCTTCAAGATTCAGACTCTGGATCTGATCTTGGAGAGGCCTTGGAGAAGGCCATTGAGGATGCCACCCAGATGATGGAGGATGCTCCAGAGCCTGTTGTGCCTGCTGGTGTTGACCCAGCAGAGGTAAACCCTTCCTTTCCCTCTTCCTCCCCCATAAATCTTGTTTCCCCTTCCATTTCTCCCCCAGATAACATCCCCCAAACCCCATCTGCCTCTGGTAACCCCTTTCTACCACCAGAGCAGACTATTCCAGATACCCCCGTCTATACTCCCTCTACCATTCCTACACAAACACCTTCTCCCCCAAATTTCCAAACACATATCCCCACTAACCCCTCTCCCCCACCTTCTGTATCAGAGGTTCCCTCAACCTCCTCTGGTGCAGAAGTCCCCCCTTCAAACACTTCCACCTACCAAATCCCTCCTACCCATTCTGTACCAGATATCCCTTCCTCTTCTGGTGCAGAGCAACCAATCCCTACCACCTCTACTTCACAAAATCCAAATCCTCCCCAAACCCATACAGACCAGGACCCAACTATTTCTATGGCTCTGGGATTCGCTGGCCCTCCCCGCTCTCCAACCTGTTTATCCAGCGATGATAGTGAAGATGAGGAAGCTTCACTTGAGCCTGTTGACTTAGCCCCTTCCTCCTCTGCCTCTGGGCCCAAACCCTTCACTTTCTCATCTGCAGAAATGGGTCCCATTAGGCAGAGTATGAGTGTAAGTGCTCAGCTCTGGCTAAGAGAGCATTTTCCAGTTCTTCTGGAGCACTTACCACTTCTGGCAGAGCTTACTGATGCCAAGGTCTGGAGCAAGGCCAGACTTGAAGATGTGGAGGACCTGGTGCTATTGCTTGAGGAAATGGGTGCCTCCAACTTCACTGCTTGGGAGATTGAGCTGAAGCAGAAGATGAACATTCAGAACCCAGCAGAGCTGGAGACTCCTGGTGCAGCTAAAGTCTTGATTCGCACCCTGCTCATCCAAAGAGGAGTTATGCTCACTCCAGAGGGCCCCACTTACAAGTTTGGTCCTCACTTTGTCTTTCCTCCAGAGCTTTATTCAGACGAGGAGGACTTTGAGATGTCTCCTGCTGTGCTCCAGAAGATGAAGGCTTTCTTCAACGAGCAGATCATGCAGATAGGGCGCTTTTCCAAAGCAATCCAACATATGGCCCCTGCTATGATCGAGCATCAGATTAAGCAAGAGAGGAAAATCTTCCTAAAGCAGATCAAATCCTCTCTGGCAGAGGTTAAAGCTTCGTTCAAGGCTAATGGCTTGTTTGTCAAGCTAGATGTTATGCACAGCCAGAAGCAGCTCCAGGAGCATGTGATGGAGCAGATGAGGCCAGTTTCTGTACTCAAAGTGGAAATGGCCAGCCAGATGATTCAAACTGCTAGACTGAAGGACTCCTTCCAGGAGATGTTGGAGAAGCAAGAGAGACTTGTTGCAGAGTCTAAGGCTTACCTGGAGGAGGCCAAGAAGCTTCGTGATCTTCACTCTTCCTCCAACACTGCCTTGCCTGATCTCATAAGGCAGGTAGTGGAGCCCCTCCTTGATGAAGTTAAAAAGGGGGAAGAGAAGGCCAAAACTGATCTGGCGAAGACCACAAATGAGACGCTTTTTAGCCATGGAGCTCGTCTGGACCTGCTGGAGAACACTTTGGCCCAGGCTGAGTTGCAGAAGAAGAAGAAAGAAGAGTTGAAATCTCTATCTATGGCTAAACAGCTTGCTGCAGAAGAAGAGTCATCTGAAGCTGAGCAGGATCCTTCTACCATTCCTGGTCCTGCTAAGAGGAAGATTAGAAAAGTTAAGAAGAGTTTCCTTGAATCTGTTGTCGAAGAAGCAGAGAAGAGATACAAGGAAGAGACTCCAGAGGAGAGGCAAGCCAGAATCAGGAAGAACATAGATGAAGAGCAGAGGCTCAGATATGTTAGGAGACAGAACAAGAAGGCCAGAGAAGCTGGTATTCCTTCTGGTGCAGGTGGCTCAGGTCAGAAGAGGAAAGCTCCTGTGGAGGTTATGAACATCTTGCCACTAAGGACAGAAGGGTCTTTTGACTCTACTGTGCCTTATCCTCTGATTGAGAGATGGAGAGAAGCCAAGACCCTCTGGTTCATTCAGCATTATATCCAGAGGCCAGCACCAGAAGATGATGAGCTGATCAACAGAACCTTCCATTCTTGGATGCAAGCCTATGATGCAGACTTGTACAAGCAGCTGATGGATTCAACCATTGAGTTCAACCTGGAGGTGACTGCTCCTGAATTTACTTATCTTAACACTCCCATGATTGGGAACCAGGTGGATTGGGCAGAACTGAAGAAGCTTTACAAGACCAAGGTGTTGGTGAATTTCACCCCAACATCTTCTGCAGAGTTGAATGCCGTCCAGGATAGGTTCCTTGACTGGTTTCTTGTCCCTAAAGAGAACAGAAGATATGCCTAGAATAGGACAATGAACTTCAATGTAATCTGTAATTATTCTGTCCTCTGATTATTAATGAAAAATACATATCTTCTCTGTTCTAAAGACAACTCCTTGTTGTCTTATTATTTGCCTGATGAGATCTATTCTAAGGTCTCATCCCTTTATTGTTTTCTTACTTAAGTTTTACTTTTGATCAGTTCTGGTAGTGTTTTAACTCCATCAAAAAGGGGGAAATTGTTAGGATAAAAATTTGTTAGTTTTGATGAGTTAAAACAAACCAGAAGATGTAATAGGACCATCTGGACCTGTTAGCCAGATGATGATCTAGATTAGGACTTAGTCTAGGGGGAACTGCCAGACCAGAAGACCTCACCAGAAGAGTCACCAGAAGACCTCACCAGAAGAGTCACCAGAAGACCCCACCAGAGGACTTCACCAGAGAAGATCAGACCAGAGGCAGAGGACCTTCCCCAGACCAGACGAGTCCGGACCAGACGAGTCTGGTGGAACAAAAGATGCTCAGTTTGATCCCCTTATTCTACTGAGTATTCTGGCTGTTCACCAGATAAGGACCAGAAGACACCGAGGATGCCTGGTGTCTGGTCCTGCCTTCTCTGGAGTGAATCAGAGTTAGGCAGAGGAAGCCATTGACCGTTGGTGATTCAAATCAAGTCAAACAAGATTGGATTGAGAAGATATGTAGACATTCAATCAAGATCTCACCAACCCAATCAATCAATTAGGGAATTGATTGATTGAAGCTTCCATATATAGAGGATCTGATTGGATTAGCCTCCCAACGGCTATGTCCCTAATCCCCTCTATATATACTTGAGTGCAGATCAAAGAAAAAGCTCTAGAATCATTCACGCGCATATAGCCACACTAAGCTTTTGATCACTACGCATATTGCACTCACACTTTGTTCTTAATTACTTATCTACTCGTAAGGAGTTTATATACTCAACCTGGTCATCTTGTTAGATAAGGTTGGAGTAAGTCTTATCTTTAGATCGAAGTTAGATCTAAAGAGTTTGTAAGAAGGTGCTGGTACTTCAGAAATTCCAGTAAGTAAATTTGTGAGTTGGTTGTTAGTGAGACCCCTTGGTGATAAGGGAGAGTGGACGTAGGATATTTATCCGAACCACTATATATCTTGTGTCTTTTATCGCTTTACTTTAATTATTGTTTATTGCTCTCTTATAAAAGATTTTGGAAAGACATTTAAACATAAGCTTCCGCAATTAATCTATCAAGTGGGACCAACAAGTAACAACAGAGTTAGGACTTAGAATCTTTTACTATTTCCCTTTGTAATAGTTGCTCGTCTTTTTGCTGAACTTTTTGTACTATTTTTGGGCTTAAGGCCTTAGTATTAATGAAATCGTCTTTTATTTGCTCATCTTCTTGCACATATTAATTGTCTTTATATTTATTTCAATGCTTTTGCAATTATAACACATGGTCTAGGGCTTTGTTCGATTTGAACTTTGCCTTTAATAAACAGAATAAGGGTTTAGCCTTAGGCTTTGCTTGTTTTAAAAAACGAACAACCTTTATTGGCTGTGATCCTTAACTTGGATTAGTACCTTGAGCTTAGACTTTCTTTTCGAACGAACAACTATATTTACATCAAGAAAAATTTACAAGTGTCAAAATATTGTTCATCACTAACATATACAGTCTGACGAACAACTTCGAATATTCTAAAAAACTTGATAGTGCAAAATAGTTGCTCGCTCATAACATTTTTGCCGAGCAACTTTACATGAAATCAAATATAAACGACACTGACTATACAGTGTGCCGAACAACTTTTTACACAACACTTAGCAAAATTTTCAAAAAATTAGGCAAGTTTTTGGTTTGCTTGCCCACGTTCACCCTTGCTCGCCCAAATGAAGGACTTGTTCACTTTATTGGAAATACCTCTTTTGATGAACTGCATTCCAGGAGTATTGGGTTGGGTTGCCCTTCATATCTTCAATATCATATACTCCATTGGGTAACTTGTCCGTTACCAAAAATGGGCCCTCCCAAGTCGGTCCAAATACGTCTGGAGGAGGGACGAGCAACTTTCGTAGGACTAGATCACCAACTTTAAATTCCCTAATTTTAACTTGGGAATTGTACTACCATTCTGCTCACTGCTTATAAGTAGCATTTCTTAGCTCGACATTCAATCTCTTTTCCTCGATCATATCTATTTCACCAGCCAAAGCAGAGCCGTTCACTTGTTCATCAAAGTTGGTCATCCTTATTGTATTTGTCTTTAGCTCAATTGTGATAATAACTTCTGTTCCAAAAGCCATAGCAAATGGTGTTTCTACGGTGCTAGACCGGAGAGAAACTCTGTATGCCCATAGAACTCCGGGAGCTCCTCAGACCAATTGTCTCTGCTCTCTATTAACCGTATTTTCAATACATGTGTAATAATCTTGTTAACGGCTTCAATTTGACCATTTGACTGGGGATGATATGGAGTAAAATAATGTTTTCTAATCCCCCACTTTGTGCAGAAGTCTCTCAATTCTTTTCCATCAAACTGTGGATCATTGTCTGCCACAATTGTTTGTGGAACTCCGAAATGACAGACAATGTTCTTTCAGATGAAGTTGATCATCTTCTGCTGTGTAATTCTCACCATAGCTTTTGCTTCTGCCCACTTTGTGTAATAATCGACTGCCACAACGGTAAATCGAACATTTCCTACCCCTGTTGGGAAAGGACCAATTATGTCCATCCCCCATCTTGCAAATGGCCAGGTGCTATAGACTGAAACGAGCTCTTGGGCCGGAGTGTGAATGTTTGGAGCAAAAATTTGGCACCGGTGGCAGGTTTTTGTCATTTTGATTGCATCTTGGCGAAAAGTCGGCCAATAATAACCTTGCCTGATAGTTCTGTATGCCAAACTTGCCCCCCAGTGTGATTTTCACATACTCCAGCATGTATTTCTTCTAGTATTGCTCGTCCTTGCCCCTAGGCAAACACTTGAGAAGTAGGATTGATATTCCTCTTTTGTAAAGCTTGCTCGCCTACCAAGGTATACCCGGCGGCTCGCTTAACTAGCTTGGTTGCTTCAAAAGAGTTGTTTGGTTTTTCCCCAATCTTCAAGTATTTGACTATTTTTGTTCTCCAATCTTCATCTTTAGTTTGCTCGTCTAACTGATTAACATTGTAGTTTGTTGTCGACGGGTTGTTTATCTTTGTTATAACAATGTCCGCCAACTCCGCTGGACCTTCGCTTGTTGCTAGCCGAGCTAATGCATCTGCTTTAGTGTTGCTCGTCCTTGGTATTTGTTCAATGAAGACTTGATCTAACAAGGACATAAGGTGATCAACTATTCTTTGATATTCGATCATATGGTCATCCTTGACTTCGTATTCACCTCGAACTTGGTTCACAATCAGTTGTGAATCGCCAAATATTTGTAGACGTCTAACACCCACTGCAAGGGACAGGTGGAGACCAGCAATAAGAGTTTCATATTCAGCTTCGTTGTTGGTGGCCATGAATTCAAATCTGACGGCCGAGGTGAAAACCTGCCTGTTGGGGCTGATGAGAACCACGCCTGCCCCCGTGGCCATGTTGGTGGATGACTCGTCAACGTAGAGATGCCAAGGGTGATCAAGTCCTCTCGTCGGATCTTGGGGAAAAGTTAGTTCGACAATAAAATCGGCTAATGCTTGTCCCTTGATCGCTGTTCGAGGAGCATAGGTCACTCCGAATTGGCTGATCTCCAGTGACCATTTCAATAGGCGACCAACTATGTCTGGGCGGTGTAGAATTTGCCTAAATGGGAAAGTTGTTAACACTTCGACTTGATGATCGAAGAAATATGGTCTTAACTTCCTCACACTCATGACAAGTGCATACGCCAACTTTTCGGTTGGGGAATATTTGATCTCTGCTTCATGTAAAGCTTGGCTGACATAGTAGATTGGTTGATGGAATTTGCTATCTGCTCGCACCAAGACAGAACTGATCGCCACTTCAGATGCTGCCAGGTATAAATAAAACTTTTCACCTGAGATGGGCTTGGACAGTATTTTTACATCTCCCAGGTAGTCTTTGAGTTGTTCGAATGCACTCTAGTAGCTATTCATCCACGTAAACTTTCCCTTCTTGATGGTTTCGAAGAATGGACGACATTTATCTCCCGATCGGGACATGAACCTGTTCAGAGCTGCTAGACAACCTGTTAGTCTTTGAACTTCTTTCACTGAGTGAGGAGGTTGCATATCCACGATGGCTTTTACTTTTGTTGGGTTAGCTTCAATCCCCCGCTGGCTAACAAGATGACCCAGGAACTTCCCCGAATGGACTCCAAAGCTGCTCTTCTTTGGATTCAGCTTCATGTTATATTGTCGGAGAATGTCAAACACCAGGGCCAAATGCTGTAGATGGTCTTCTTTTCTGGGACTCTTGACTACAATGTCATTAACATAGACCTCCACAGTATCTCCGATTTGTATGTCGAACATCTTGTTAACCAATCTCTGGTATGTTGCTCCCTCATTGATGAGACCAAATTACATCCTTTTCCAGCATAGCAGATTTTATTTGTATATAAAGCTGTGTTTTCTTGGTCGTAGGGATGCATCGGAATTTGATGGTAACCAGTAAATGCATTCATGAACATTAACATTTCATATCCCGCCGTGCTGTCTACCAACTGATCGATGTGCGGAAGAGGAAAATTATCCTTCGGGCATGCTGCATTTAGATCTATAAAGTATATGCATAGCCTCCAGGTTTCATTCGACTTCTGCACAAGAACCGGGTTCGCCACCCATTGAGGACAAAGTGCTTGTCGGATTAGATCATTCTCTAACAAATTTTTTACCTCTTCATTGAGGGCTTGGTACTTATCTGGGCCGTATTTTCTTCTCTTCTGATGGACCGACCTCTTTGTTTGATTAATATTGAGCCGATGACAAGTATGTTTTGGATCTATCCCCACAATATCTGTATGAGACCATACAAAAATATCTAGATTCATCTTGAGGAACTCTTCCATTCGGGATCTGTAAGGCTCAGGGAGCTTAGATCTATGTAAAGTTCTAGATCCTCGTTTTTTGGATTAATTTTGAGGGCTTCCAGTTCCTCAATTGGAGTTGCTTGTTATTTTTGTCCTTTCCAACGAGGATCAATCATCGGTCCCTCAAGGTCGAAGTTATTTTCGATGTTCATTGGGTCTGCTTCTAGGCGGGGTTCAAGATCATATGCTTGTCTAGGCCCATCGTTGTTTGTTGGGTTACGGCCTTCCGAGTTATTAACATCAGGCTGCTCGTCAATGTTCAGATGTTGTTCGTCAGGCGAAGGTACTTCCTTTGTGGCAATAAGTTGTTCACCCAGAGGTTGTTCATCAGTGGGGAAGAGTTGCTCGTCCAACTCCATATGGTCTTCCCCCATCTCCATTATGTCCTTCAACACTCAGGGCTCCTTAGTTGAAAAGTTGGTGGATGCCTCCATCATGGAGACCCATCTTTCACTTGATTGTAATTGAAGGAGATATTCACGAGATTTTCTTTGGTCTCCCTTCACTGAACCAGCTCCACTTGCTGTTGGGAATTTTATACAATAATAATAGGTTTAACATGCAGCTTTGAATTCATTTAGAAATGGTCGACCCAGGAATCCATTATAGGTAGACTCTTGATCTACAACCAAGAAATCCACCATTCTTGTTATATTTTTCTCGGGTTCCCCGGTCGATACAAGTTGGACAGACAACCTAATTATTCCCAAAGGGACTGTTACAATATTATCGAAGCCTAAAATTCGATGATTTGAATCTTCGATATAGCTCGAGTAGTCCCATAGTTGATCGAGTGTATTCTTGAAGAGGATATTGGTATAGACTCTGGTATCTACCAACAATCGATGTACTCTGGTCCCCATTATCTTGGCACAAATGAATTTTTTGGGAATCATTATAGGGAGTCAAGATTCTGTCCAAGTCCTTTTCGGTAAAGGTCAACTCTGATGTTTGTAGGACGAATGGATTGACCCCCATTTCTTGTACTTGAGCTATTGCACGTAATTCAGCCTTTCTTTTTCGATTTGATATAGGGGGTCATCCATCAGAACATCCTCCAGCAGGTCCTGATGACTCCATCATGAACACATCTTCTGCTAGACGAGCAGCTACAGCAGGGGCTGGTCGTCCGGGTCTGTTGTTCCTAGGAGGTTGATCAACTATCTCCTCATCCGAGTTGTTCTCCCGGGCTTTTTTTTCCAGGTTGTCTTTTTACGAAATTGGAGAGTTTTCCCTCCTCGTAGAACCGCCAAAGTTGTTTTAGCAAATCTCTACACTCGCTAGTAAAGTGCCCCACACTTTGGTGGTAGGAACAATACTTGTTCGGGTTGAGTTTGCCAGTCTCTTGATGAATCTTTCGAGGAGGGGAGAGCAACTTATTTTCCTTCACATTATTGTATATAACATCAATTGATATTGTTAGCACCTGGTCTAATTTCTCCTTTAGTTCCGTCCCTTCGTTGAATGCCTTCATGTTTTTCGGGACTCGGTAGCCGATTCCGCCGGGTTTCTTATTTTTCTCCTTTTGATCAATTTTGTTGTCCCCCAAGTTTGTTTGCAAAGCTTCATGCATGGAGACAAAAATACCAGCCTGGTTCCTGAATTCGGCATAACTTTTTGGGCACTTCAGACACACTTCTTTCCATAGATCTGAACCTTTCTTCAACCCGGCCATAACGACTACAATCTTGGTATCCTCACTAACCGGTTCTCCTTCGAGCAACACTTTATCGAACCTTTCCATGAAAGTCCGGTCCGATTCATCGTTATTTTGTTTTAAATTTGACAACCGGTGTTTTTGGGAAAGATATGATCCAACGGTTGAGAAATGTGAGAGGAACTCTCGGCTCAGCTGGGCAAACGAATGGATGGATGCTGGTGGCATGGCAGAGAACCATTTATGTACCCTGTCCCCTAATGTTAGGGGAAAGTTCCGGCATTGAGTGGATCACTAGCCCCCACGGAGACCATGTAGTCCAAATATTTAGTCAAATGAACACGGGGGTCGACGGTGCCTTCATATTGTATGCTTGCCGAAAATTGATTTTTTTTGTGGATTGGGGCCTTCAAAATGATTGAAGATAATGGAGAAGTTGGCATGCTGGTTGCCCCAATCCCTCTCTGCAGGTCAAGCTATCCCTACGTACTTTCCACGACCTTCCTTAGGCTTGACAGCTCATCCAGAGATGTCCCCTGGCTTGGAGGTTGTTCGACGAGTAAGGATGCATGACCCTCTGCTCGTCGCAGTCCCTCACTCAGAGGGGGAATCTCGTGAGGCTGTCTTCTAGGGTTGTTCGCCGCATTTGGTCCTAAGCGCCCAAAGGCAGACCTAGTCAATCTTTCGTGCACTGACGAGCGAACCTGTTCGTGACCTGCTTACCCGTCTTCTGATCCTGGGTGAGCAACTTCTTATTGAGGCTGGGGTCGGCCCAGCCTGACCTGTGCACTGGGACGTGAAGTCCCGTGGCTGGAGGCAGCTATTCGCCCGGGAGCAGATTCTGCCCGTTCTTCCGTTTGGTCAACCATCTTGGCCTTGCCCTTATCTCTTCGAACCTGGGCACTGTTAACTTCATGCTGCTCGTCCCAAGCCAATCTGGGCCTTGACACCTCAACTGGCCTAGACCTAGCCCTTGCTTGTGAAGGTCTAGGCTGTTCTTGTTGTTTCTAGAGGGCTTGGAGAGCAGCAATCGTCCTGGCTAGCTCATTAGGGTTGCTAGTCAGTGCCTCTAATTTTGGAGGCATTATATGAGTCACAGCCGAGGGTTGTGCCCTGTTCGCATGCTGTGGCTCTCGGTCGTGGTGACCAGTAGATGAGGCTCGAGTTTGGGAAGCCCTCACTGATGGATGTGAGGCTTGAGCTTCTTTGGATTGAGGCATCTTATATAAAATTTATCTCGAATCTTTGATTCTTCAAATATTCAAATTGATGATTGAAGAACACCAAGAACACCAAGAACACAATTCTTGAAGTTATGAAGAAAAGTTCAAGAACGTATTCAAATCTTCAAGTTCTTGATACATATTTCTTGCAATCAAACACGAATCGAAGGTTCGGACCCTCCTTCTAGCGCCAAATTATTGGTGATCAATTCTAATCGCATGGATTAGTGGTTGTTTTTAACCGGTTTTGGGATCACCAAACAAGATCGTGTGATTAATTACTACCGTTTATAGTAAAAATGAAAAATCGGATTATAAAATCGTGAATACGAGTATTGAATTCGTATTTATTTCGTGTGTGTGCATTTTTAGGTGTATAGGTGTGTGAAGAGGAGTATTTGTGAATTTGAACTTATTTTATTGAAGGAGAGCAACTTATTTATACTAACCACCAAGTAGGTGGTGTACACGACTCTTGGACTACCAAGCTTGCATGCTTGACATGTGTCCTTTTGACCACATTTGACCTTATCTAAGCTGAAACTTAGTTACAAAGTCTTATTTTTTTGCCTTATCACGTCTTCAAAGCTGTTCGCCATTGATTATGAGAGTATTATGTACCTGCAAATCATCTCTATTTGTTGTTCATCTGTTGGGTAGATGATTTGCGAGTTGTTCGCCTGTATGTTCTTCGAAGGATTGACCTTTAGATCTTTATATTTTTTAATGTTGTTCGTCTTTAACTTGTTCGTCATTGTGGGTAGATGGGCGACATACACCCCTTAACTTGGTTAATGCACCGTCTTTAGCGATAGTTGTTTGTCATCAAAGCCTTAGTATAACGTCAGTGTCAGTTCTTAGGTATAGAACCTGCTCGTGCTTAGGCTGGTCGTCTGGCTTGTTTTTCGTCTTGGAATACACCACATATATTGGCATGTGAACCCCCTAGTCATCCATTTTGTCAACCTTGTTTGGGCAAACAACATATTTTCTCACAAAGTTTAGAGTGAAAATAATGGTTCAAACATGAACTATTGAAGGGTATTAATTATTTTCACTGAAGGTCATTAGCTGTTTACTGAAAACAAACTAAAGTTTTCAATGAAAATAACTAATACTTTTTAGTGAAATCAACTAATACTCTTTAATAAAAATAACTAGTATCCTTCAATGGTTCATGTATAAATCAATTTCACTCCTATAGTACACTCATAATTTTTTTGGATAAAAAATGCTCTATTATTTGAAATATTTTAAATGCTGTTGTAAATCAAGAGGGTAAAATAGAGACGCGAGATTTGTTCACCCAGTTCGTCGATAACGACTACGTCAGGAGGCGTACCAAGCCAGGAGTTTCACTAATATGTGTGTGTATGCGTGTATACAATTCTGAGTACAATGATCTATTTATAATAGAAAAAACCTAGTCTAAACCTAAAACTCGTTTAGGTTATAAGTCCATTAGTAATGTCCACATCAAATCTTCTAAATTTGGTATAATAAATCTGCTAGATTTATAACAAATGCAACACTTACTTTGGTGACGTTTGGGTCATTAATTGACCAAACCTCTTTAACTTAATACCATAGATCGAATCAGAATATTTTATTTTAAAGTAGGTATCGTGTAAAATGGTAAATATATAGAGTATAAATTGAACATGACGCATTAACATTTTAACAGTGATAAGTGTTAATTTGTGTTGTCTAATCTCATGAGACAGTCTATTAATACAAATTTTTAACCAAATTTTCATTAATAGAAAAAATATAATGTGAAAGTATTAGTTTAATTTATTGGCTGAAGGTTTTCATACTTTTTGGGACATTCTCATATATATTATTTGTTACACCCTAAAAATAAAAATAAAACATCATCACATTCGGCTTGGATTCTCTATTTTAACATTGTGTTTCATCTATCATATCACATCACGGATGAATGGCGCACATCCTCTTCTTAAATTTCATAAGAATTTTTTCCTATAAAATCGCAAGGAAATATTTTTAGAAGATTGGAACAAATCTTTACAAAAAATAATTAAAAAAAAAGTTTAAGAAGCTAAAATAAGAATAAAATATGAAATTATTTAAAATCCCCAAAAAAATAATACTTGTTGTATATGAAAAATAGTTAAAAACAAAAATAAAAGAGTTCTAATAGATAAAGTATGAAAATTTTAGAAATTTCTTTTGTAAAAAAAAAAAATGTAAATATTAAAAAAATTATAGTATCTAAAATTAACAAAACTAAAAAATATATATATATATATATAATCATTTCAAATCATTGTAACTACGAAAATATTTTGTGTATACGGGTATACCGACTAAAGATAAGAAGTGGTGTATTGGATTAAGATTTCACATGATTTTAAAAGACTTTTGGTATTCAATCAAAATTTTATGTTACTTAAAAACAATTCATTGGTATTCAATTTAGATTTTCAAGATTTTTTAAAGAGTCCAGTGAAATTTATTGGTATTCATTAGAGACTTTTTACTATTTAAAACAAATCCGTTGGTATTAAAAAATATAAGAATTTTAAAGGATTGTTGTGTTAGATGGATTTTGAAGGACTTTTTAGTTGTTTTTATAAATACCAACAATCTCATCCAAACCCATAGGATTTTAAAGGACTTTTGAAATGACTCTTGAAGTGCTTTCTCCGGTAATGTTTCACCTTTGTCTCTTCACTTTTGAATATGATTCGTTGTCAAATTGTCAGCTAGATCAATGCATGATTTTTCTAAGTTTTGTTTTAACAATTGATAAGTTAGAATTTTTGCTCAAATTATGGTTGTTTTATAACAACAATTTTATTTTGCTCGTAATTATCTAATTTATGCTATTATGGTCTTGATGAATTTTAGGATATTTTGGAACCTTTTGAGTTATAGGAGAAAAATAATTGGGGTTGATACAATGGATTTATGGAGAAAAGACTTGAACCATGTGAAGCTTCTCGAAACCGGGATCGCAACAAAAAAAGAACCGAGTCAATCGGAGTTCGAGAGCTCAAGATATGACCAAAACAAAATTGGTGTGCAGCAGCCCAATACACTCGCGAAAATTCCAAGCCCAAGTCTTGCGGCCCAATAACCAGATTACGTAATGAACAAATTGAGCGTCCATTAAATCGACAACAGATTACTAACAAGGAAAATTACTATATACACCGAGCATTAAATGATGATTCTACAATATTTCGAAAAGTTTATAGGATGTATTCAGATGTGTTTCGAAAGTTAAGTGCAATTCTTAGAGAAAAAATACCTCTAGAAAACACGATATATTTGTGTTGAAGAAATGCTTGCATCATTCCTACAAATTGTTGGTCAGAATACTCGATATTGTGTAATTCGTAACACATTTGGCCGATCACAATTTACTGCAAGTGAAAATTTTCACAAGATTTTGAAGGCTTTGAATAAGATATCACCTACTTTGATGGCTAAATCAGGTTCAAGTGTACCTACTAAAATCAGAAAAAGCACAAGGTTCTTCCCTTTCTCCAAGGTACGTAATAATTATCTAACAATAAAAACTATAATTAAAATGACACTACTATATTTATATTTTTCATACGAAAATTGTTATATTAGGATTACATTGGAGCTATTGATGGAACACATATTCCAGCACTGGTAAGGGAACAAAATGTAAGTAGTTATCGTAACCGTCATGAAAAGATATTGCGGCCCAATAACCAGATTACGTAATGAACAAATTGAGCGTCCATTAAATCGACAACACATTACTAACAAGGAAAATTACTATATACACCGAGCATTAAATGATGATTCTACAATATTTCGAAAAAGTTTATAGAATGTATTCAGATGTGTTTCGAAAGTTATGTGCAATTCTTAGAGAAAAAATACCTCTAGAAAACACGATATATTTGTGTTGAAGAAATGCTTGCATCATTCCTACAAATTGTTGGTCAGAATACTCGATATTGTGTAATTCGTAACACATTTAACCGATCACAATTTACTGCAAGTGAAAATTTTCACAAGATTTTGAAGGCTTTGAACAAGATAGCACCTACTTTGATGGATATACCAGGTTCAAGTGTACCAACTAAAATCAGAGAAAGCACAAGGTTCTTCCCATGTAATAATTATCTAATAAAACTATAATTAAAATGACACTACTATATTTATATTTTTCAACGAAAATTGTTATATTAGGATTACATTGGAGCTATTGATGGAACACATATTCCAGCAATGGTAAGAGAACAAAATGTAAGTAGTTATCGTAACCGTCATGGAAAGATATCACAAAATGTATTAGCCACTTGTAATTTTTATTTGGAGTTCATGTACGTTCTTCGTGGGTGGGAGGGTTCGGCTTATGATTCTAAGATATCAAATGATGCTATAACAAGAAGGAATGGACTTAAAGTGCCACAAGGTAAATACTTATTTTTTATATTAATATTATTAGTATTATTATAATACTAATATTATATATTGCATATGTAATTAGGTAAATATTTTTTGGGGGAACAAGAAAGAATTGTTCAATATTTGTCATGCGTCTTTAAGGAATGTGATCGAGAGAATATTTGATATTTTTAAATCAAGGTTCACAATTTTTAAGTCAGCACATCCATTTTTACTTAAGACACAAACATAACTTGTATTAGCATATGCAACTCTATATAACTTTCTTCGCACAGAATGTCGTTCTGATGAACTTCCAGTTGAATCGATGGACGAACCTTCATCTTCAACATTACCGATTAATGAAGACCATAATTTTGAGCCTATTATTCAAACCCAAGAGCAAGAGTGACAAAAAGCTAATGCTTGGAGCACTAGTATAACTATGAATATGTGGATGAATACTATTTAGGAGGACATGATATCATGGAGATTTTTTTTTTCTTTGACTCTTTTTAAATTCGAATGTATGAAAAAAATCTTGAACTCTTTGTGTGTCACAAATCCATGAAATTCTGCAAAGTCCACAAAGTTTTACAGAATCCATTAAAATCATGATTTAAATTAAAAAGTCTTATAGAATCCTGCAAAATCTTAAAATTCATAAAAATCCTGCAAAATCTTTTAAAATATGCATGACTTTTTTCAGCTAAAAAGTCCTTTAAAATTCTAATCCAATACACCCCTAATCTTGATAATATATATATACAAAATAAAAAATTATAATAACATTTATGTAAAAATAATATTAGAATAGATTATATGCACGCCTGAAAATCTATCTAAATAGTATTATTAAGAACAAAAACCTGAATAATAAATTACAGAGTTAATATAACATCATCTTAAATAATTTCAGATTTTATGAGGTCTATATTTTGTGTCCCTTCGATTTTTTCTTTTTAGATTTATAAAATAATATAATATCAAACCACTATTTATAAAAATTGGGCAGGATCGATTGGATGAGAAGAATTTTCAGTAGAGAAAATAACAACTAGTTTAAGTTTCTTAAGCATAATTACAATCAAGTTAGTACCTTTTTTAAAATTACAACTGAGTTAACTTTTTTGTAGTATAATAGTCTAATTTCCCTTTATAGATTATTATATACAATTTCAAATTAAAGTAACCAAAACCCTATCCTCTCTCTCCATTCTCATCCACTCTCTCTCCTCCGCCAAAAAAATCTGCGGCCGATCCATGTGGCGAAGACGTTGAGCCCATTTCCGCGATGGTGAAGGTGGGGGAGCGACGGTGTCGGTGGAGCGGCAGTGGAGCGGCGGTGGCGGGGAGCTGGCATTGTTCTCCAATTTAAAGGGTAGGCGGCGCAATCTAAAATACACCAAAAACTGTCATTGACGGCGACACGATTCTTCTTCCCCCTGAGGCGCGCTTCTCCCCTGAAGCGGCGCACGCAGTTCTTCACATGTTGCACTTCCGCCGCGCCGCCTTGTCGGAGCCGTCGTGAGGTGCGTATTTTGTTCGCCTGCTTCGAATTGTAATTTTAGGTCTTTCGAATTTGGGGTCGATTTCGTTCAATTTCGAGACCCCATTTTGTTCTGATTGTTTGTTGCTTCGATTTTTGTTGCTTCTGGGAAGAATTGTTTGTTGCTTCTATTTTTAATCATGGGATGGGGATTTTGTTCTGTTTTGATTTAAGCATTTTTTTTTCATTTTTAGGTTAATTGAGAAATTTAATAAATGGAATCTCCAAGAAAATTGCAAAGAAAATATGGCACCATTCCAAAAGAAAAAGTTACTGTCAAAATCGTGGCCTTCAATTCTTGGTTGTTGCTTAATATGGCTACAATGGACTTATTTGGGGGTGGGGGGCCGCTGGGGTATGGACCAGGGTTTTGCTGCAGAAGGGGGTTTTGAATTTCTCCTTGAAATCTCCACTTTTGTTTGTACATTTTCCTAATGGTGCATAATTACATTCTAGTGTTTGTTTGATTCCTACTATTTGTACATTAATATGGATTTTTATTTTGATTTTTATGACTACCTCCTAATGGCAATAACAACTCTGTTAATTTCTTCCTTTTTCTTATTCTTTTTTCCCCAATTATATTTTTGTTACAGAAAATAATTTTTTGTTGGATTTATAGTAACAAATTTTATATAATAATTTTCTTAATTTGGAGTTTTATTGTTGCAGGAGAAGAAGAGAAGAGAAGAGAAGAGGAGGAGGAGGAGAAGAATATAATAGGAAGAAGAGAAGAGAAGAAAATTGTTTAGATGCAAGAAATATATTATGGTATTATGTTTAATCCATAGTACAAATAATCCATTTGTACTAATGCCCACACTCTTATACTACAAATTCTAAATATGTATTATAGTATTATATCTTACATTGTGGTACAAATAATTCATTTACACAAATTAAAATTTTATACTATTGGATTATTTGTACTATGTTATTATATTTTGTACTATGCATTTGCGAGAATAATTATTCAATAAAGAAACGCAAATAAAAAAAATGTCTGTATTTTTTATTAAAAAATTGAACATAAAACTTGATAATAATTTTATAAAGTTGGAAGAAAAAGTGGAAAAGTAGATGTCAAATCAAAAATTGATGAAAAGTAAATTGAAGGGTATTATTGGTAGTATGTTTTAAAAAAGTTAACCTAAGTGCAATTCTAAAAAGGTACTATACCTATATGCATTTTAGTCTTAGAAAATACACTCTATTGCAAGTCCCCCTTTTCAGTATATGACACAACCTTTGACTCGCAAGAAAATTTTGAAATTTTCAGCAAAAATATCAGAATTGAAAGGTATAAACATACAGGAACACACCCAATGTTCCATTACAAGTTTATCTGTGATATTGTCTCGTCCTTCGTTTATGGGCCCATAAAATTGGACTAATTTCAAAATGATCCTTTAATTTTTCAGTACTTATAGTTCCATAGTTTTTTTTCCCCCACTTTTGGTTCCAAAAGAATAAAATAAATTGTATGGTGCTAAGAAAATGAATAAATTGAAATTTTGGTTCTGAAAATTAACGAATGAGACTAAAACTGCAAAAAAAAAAAAAAAAAAAAAAAAAAAAAAAAAAAAAAACAAATTAATACTCTTTATGGACCTCTTTTATGGTATGAGACGGTTTCACACAAAACCTACTTTAAACTAAAATATTTTGATACGATCTATGGTCCTAAGTTAAAAAGGTTTGATCAATTAATGACTCAAACGTTATCAAAGTAAGCCTTACATTTAAAATATTACAAATAAGAGTAAGTCTTGTATGAGACTGTCTCATGATATGGGACAATGTAAATGGGTATAACTAGGACATTGACTCACTAACACTTTGGTAGGGGTGAGTGTTAATTTGTGTTGTCCCATACCATGAGACGGTCTCATACAAGTTTTTGCCTTCAAATAATAATCTTTATATATAGGGAAAAGAGCCTTTATTTCCAAAAAATTATGAGTATGTATTATAGAGTGAAATTGGTTTATACGTGAATCATTGAATGATATTAGTTATTTTTATTAAAGAGTAGTACTAATTTATTTTCAATAAACAACTGATGATATTCAGTGCAAACAATTAATACCCTTCAATGTATGAACCATTTTCACTCTAAACTTTGTCAAAAAAAGATGTTTGCCCAAATAAGGCTGTCAAAACAATTGCCAAAATGGATGACACCGTGTCAACCTTAGTGTCACCCTTTTGCCAATATTTTTGGAGCAAATTTTTTTTTTTAAGTGGGCAAAAAACAACTGTTTACACACATATATATAATAGAGAAAATAACAAATTTGTCCATAAATTTATAGGACAATTGCATTTTGTGCTACTTTTAAAAAAAATTGGACAAACAAGATTGGCACATTGCCAATTCAATCTGGTATCAATCTTTTGCCAACTATTTTACTAAATTTTTTTATGGCAAAAAACAAGGTCTTGAGTAAACATATTAAAAGGTGTTTGTTTTATTGGATACGTTCACATATATATGCTACTCATAAGTGGTCGCACACAGCGTCCTAACACTACATTAGAGATGAACAACCAAAAACTGCGGGAGATGATAAACCCCACCTTGTATAAAATAATTTAATGGGTTGGAATTGCATCATTAATTATAGAATTTAATGATGCGGTCTGCAGGATTCAAACCCATAGCATGATAGTAAGTCCACATTTTAGTATCGGGTTAATTGCGTTTTTGTCCCAAGAGAATTGATTCAAAACACATTTGGTACCTATGTGCAGAACTAGTCTTTTTTTTGCAGTTTTGGTCCCATAAGTTAATTTTTTGATGAAAACCTTGACAAAAATTAATTTTTAAATATAATTTAAAATAAAAAAAGTATTTTTGAACAAATAATAATTACTTTATAACCTGGGAATAAAATTGTACTCCCTCCGTCTTGAAGTAAGTTTTCCACTTTTCATTTTGAACCGTCCCACAATAATTTTTTAATTTAAAAAATAACGAAAACAACACTCTATTACATATGATCTTTAACTTTCAAGCTCACACAATATTATCGAAAATGTCATTTATATTTTTTACTTTTCAACACTAATCATTACTGTAACACTTCCACCATAAATTAATAAATAATATTTTTTGTTATACAAAACAACAAAAATTTTGAGAAGCTAAAATTGGGAGTGAGAGAGTATATAATTTAAAAATAAAAAGAATTTAAACCAATAGTTAAAAAATATATAAAATGTCTATAATTTGAAAAAAAAGAAGGAGAAACAATATAACTTAAAAAAAAAATTCTTTCAAACCAAATAAAAATGGAATATTAAACGTTCAAATAGAAATAAAAATATTTAATTATGAATTTTGAAAAACAAAAGATGATAAATTAAAGAAAAAAAAAATATATATGCTCATACACTGTAACACATATATGTATTTAATTATGGGTATTTAGTTTACGTAGACACTACAAAAAAGATGTGGTTTAGCGACGGAAAATTTGCGACGGCCAATTATCCGTCACAAATTTCGTGTATTTGCGACGGATTTGGGCAAGCCGTCGTAAAAAATGTCGGTTTGCGACGGATATGAAATTCCATCGCAATAGTTAGTGTTTTGTGACGGAAATATCCGTCGCAAATCCTAGGGCCCACCACCTTCGTTGTACTCCTGCTACATTTGCGACGGATATTTTGTCGCAAAGTCAAAATTGAAATTTGCGACATAATTTTCCGTCGCAAAACGACCCGTTTAAAAGTAGCCACCCGAAAAACAACCCATTTGCCTGTTTTGCGACGGAATGGCTGTCGCAAATTTTAAATTCATATTTGCGACGGCCCCTTTTCCGTCGCAAAATTGAGTAATTGAAGCTCGTTGATTAGGCGTGAAATTGTCATGATTCGTAGCTAGAAGCGCCCTAGTTTTGGTCGAGTTTATAGAGTATTTAGAGTCAAATGAGCATTATTTCTATACATTGATAAATTTGTCTCTTTGATGCTCATAGGTGAATAGAGGACTAAAAACGGAGTTCGTAGGACTTTGAATCGACTCAAACGGATGCCCGGATGAGAAGATATTGAAGAAATACGATTGGTATTAGTGCGGACGAGGAAAAGTATCATTTGGAAGGATTAGAGATCACTCGAGCGCATTGCTCGAGCGCCACCGCTCGAGCGCCTTACTCGAGCGCGCAAACGTACAGAACAATTCTTGCGCTCGAGCAGCTCGAGCGCCACCGCTCGAGCGAATTGCTCGAGCGCCCAAAACATACAGAGAAGATTCAGCGCTCGAGCAGCTCGAGCGCGACCGCTCGAGCGAATGCATCATTCGAGCTACACAGCTCGAGCGGGACCGCTCGAGCGTTTTGCTCGAGCGCCCATATACTTTTGCCTCCGGATGCGTATTTTCGGCCCATTAACTCCCATTTCGACCCGTGCCTATATATACCTCTTCCAAACACGTTTTGAAGGATCCTCAACTTTTAGACATCACGTTTCATAGAGTTTTTAGAGCGAGGAGGAAGAGAAGAGACGAGCGAGCTATAGATTTACGGTTTTGAGGTTTTTGCTTACGAATTTACTTTACGATTTCACGTTTTAGCTTCGATTCTTAATAACTTTTGTTCTTAAATACGTTGAGACCTAGTTTTTGTTAATTAATTTCAGTTTAATCTTTTACATATTAAAACCTCAGTTTATGTTCGTTCTTTTCTTCGTTTTCGTTATCATGTTCATGTTCGTCACTTGTTTAATTTCTATTGTTTACGTTCAAACTATGTCTAGCTAAAACCCTTGCATGCTTAGGGTAGGATGAACTCGTAGAAGTAGGTTGTGGGTATGTAATTAGAATAACTTGTGACGTTAGGTTTTAATTCTCTTAATTAATGAATGCTTAAAATTAATCTAGATTTCACTCTTGAGTTTCGTTCGAAAGGTGTTAGAGAGAGGACGACCGTATCACTCTTTAACAACAAGTAGACTTAACGAGAGGGTTTAGGAAAGGTTAATTCATATACCGGTTTAGCGAAGGAGGACGACCGCATCACCTTAGTTAAATTAGGGTCTCATTAATTAAGCACAATCTAATAACTTGTCAGTAGATTTGTGAAGTCGAGTGTTAGGGTAAAGTATTAGGGTTTAGAATCTTGAGCTTTCACCTTGCATTCTTAGACTTAGGTTAATCCTCGTTTGTCACGGTTATTTTGATTATGTACCTGCTCCGTTAGTATACGTAGGGATTCCTATCCTAAGCATCACCATCTTTTATTTGAATCCAACCCTTAGTTAATTCGTCTGTTTTAGTATTTTAGTTTAGTTAGTTTATTTTAGTTTAATTAATCTATCTTTCAAAAAAACCAAAAACATTACACTCATATTAACTACGACGCGTAGATCTTCAGGGATCTATTCGCATATACACTGTCCCGTGGGTACGATATACTTGGTCGTTATACTTGCCAATACTATAGTGAACCCGTTCGCTTGCGGGTGAGCGATTAGTAGAAGTTAGTAAAATCGCTTCAAGTCAATGGCGCCGTTGCCGGGGATGGCGTTATATGCTCTTTGAATAGGACTTGTCGATAGTTTAGTAGTTAGTAGTGGGTGCTTATTTTCTATTTTTATTTCTTATTTTTATTTTCATTTATTCGGCAGTTGCGTTTTGATCCATCTGCTAGTGTGTCAGGTTTATGAGAACACGCTCACAAGGGAATACGAGCGAAGAGAGAATACCGTTGGATCCTGAGACAATAGCTAGAAGGAACAGAGCTTTCTTGAGAAGAATGAACGCAGCCGACTTAGGGAAGGGACCAATGGACCTCAATAATGAGTTGGACGATGCTGCAAACGATTTCAATCAGGCAGTAGACCGGGTTGATGGCTCTGGAGGGAGTGGTGGTCAGAATCAAGACCAGTTCGTAGATAGTAGTAGCCAGAACCCGGGTGCACAAAATGTAAACAATCCAGCTCAGAATCTTGTCCCAAATACTCTGAACAACCCTGCTTACCCACAAAACCCGAATAACCCTTTCCACAACCCAGCATACCAACATTACCCATACCCACCATACCCTTATCCGCCTTACCCGTATCCTCCACCTCCTGTTTATAACCAACCACCTGTGTACCAACAACCTCCAGTTCAAAACATACCAGCACCACATGTCGCTCCTCAGCCTGCGCCCCAGAACGCAGATCAGAATATGGCAATTCGGGGCAGGTTCGCGGCACAACCGCAGAGGTACTACGATGGAGTGGCCTTACCTCCAGTTGAGGCCAATAACTTTTCAATCTCCCCAGGAATTCTCAAGCTGCTTACTGAGAATCAATTCAAGGGGGAGGTTGGGAAGGAGAATCCTCACACTCACTTGAGGAGTTTCCTCATGATTGCATCTACTTTCAATTACAATGGCATGTCTGAAGATGCCAAAAGGCTCAGGTTGTTCCCATTTTCTCTTACGGGAATAGCCAAGGAATGGTATGATAACACGCTCCCACGGGGAGGTGTTAACACATGGGCCGAGCTCGAGCGTCTGTTCCTCGAGCGATTCTACCCTCCATCGAGAACGATTAAAGCGAGAATTGAGATCTCTTCCTTTCGCCAGAAGTCTGGAGAGGATTTACGCCAGACGTGGGAGAGATACTCAAATATGTTGATCGAGTGCCCGCAGCACGGGTACAACGAGGGAGATATTATGGCGTTCTTCTACAGTGGAGCCAGCAAGGCTGGCCAAGCCCACCTAGATGCATGTGCAAGTGGAGCTTTTCTGAACTAGGGAGTAGCGAGGTGTAGAGAGATCGTGGACAATATTGTCACGAATGCTGGTGCATGGAACGAGGATCCAGAATTTCAGAGGGTATGCAAGTTGGAAGAGAATGAGGGTACGAGGAAGCTGTTGATGGCTATGATGGAGAAGATCAGCAACCTCGAGATGGGGCAGAACTTGGTTGGAGGGAATGGAGTAGCAAGCGAGAAAGTGGACCCACCCACGAGTCAGCAAGAAGAGGCCAACTATATGGGAAGGCCTAATTACCCACAAGGGGGGTATCCACAAGGTGGAAACCAGTATGGAAAACCTTCTTACGATCAACCATTTGTACCTCCAGGCCCACAGCCGCCTCAAAATCAATGGAGGAACACACAAGGGTATCAAGGAGGCCAGCAGCCTCCTCAAAACGCTTGGAGGAAAAATGAGAATTTTTCTTATGCTAACCCAAAAGCTGGAATTACTGTGCCTGCAGGTGTTGATCCGGGGTCTAAACCTCCTGGTGGAGAGGGCGGTGCATCAACCGAGGAGATGTTGAGAGCGATCCTTCAGAAAGTGGAGGAAGGTAGCAAGCGATTGTCCTCTTTGGAGTACGATGTGAAGGAGTTGCATAAGAAAGGCGATCAACGAGATCAAGAACTCCAGAAGAGAGACATGGAGTGGAATCGAGTTCAGCAAGAGAACAACAGAAGATTCAATTCCATCGAGTACCAAATTAGCCAGATCGCAAAGTCTCAGCCAAGAGAGCCTGGCAAGTATCCATCAATGCCCGAGGATAACCCAAAGGAACATTGCAAGGCCATTGAGTTGAGAAGTGGGACCAAATATGATGGTCCCGAGATGCCTGCTGATTCTGAGACGCTCAAGGAGAAAGATGAGACAGAAGGGATAGAGTCTCAAAGTGATGGAGTTGAGGTTGAGAAGGAAGGAGTTAAGATGAAAATTGATGATAAGAGTCAAGATATGGATGAGACCCAGAAGAGCAAAGTGCCTGGTGAGGAGATTGAGGAGATAGAGAGAATTCCAAAGTGGAAAAAGGCAAAGGAAGCAAGGGAGAAAGTGAAAGAAACTGAGAAAGATGAATGGGGGGTACCCAAATCGGTGATACCTGTCCCATATCCACAGCGCTTCATGAAAAAGAAGCTTGATGAGAAGTTTGCTAAATTCCTTGATGTTTTTAAAAAGTTACATATTAACATTCCTTTTTATGATGCTTTGGAACAGATGCCGAACTACGCAAAGTTCCTGAAGGACTTGATTGCGAAGAGACGGAGAATAGATGGACCCGAGCTAGTGCACTTGAACCACGAAGTGAGTGCTATGGTGCACAAGGCGCTTCCACCAAAGCTGAAGGATCACGGAAGCTTCACGATCCTATGCGATATTGGGAACGGGATCAAGAAGGGAGTGTTGTGCGACCTCGGAGCGAGCATCAATCTTATGCCGTTGTCGCTTTTCAAGAAGTTGGAAGGTGGAGAACTTCAACCCACAATGATGACGCTTCAATTGGCCGACCGGTCTATTACTAGACCTCAAGGTGTTGTTGAAGACGTCCTCGTGAGAGTTGGAGATCACATCTTTCCAGCCGACTTTGTAGTGCTAGAGATGGAGGAAGATGAGCACGTGCCCCTAATCTTGGGAAGACCGTTCTTAGCTACGGCGGGGATGGTGCTAGACGTGGCAAATGGGAAGATTACGTTGAAGGTCGATGATCAAGAAGTGAAGATCTCCCTATATGAAGCCATGAAGCACCCGAAGGAGGATGAGAGCTTGTATTGCATGGATGCAATTGACCCTCGTGTTGAAGACACACCTTCTATCCCTAATCTTTATAATACTCATGAGTTTGTTAGTTCTTCACTTGATTATTTAACCCATAAGCGTTATGTTCTTGATTATGTTAATAGGGATAAAGTGAAGAAGTTGAAGGATGAAGAGGTGAAGAAAGTGGACGTGGTCCAGTTAGAAGGGAAAGGAGGAGTTAAGAAGAAAAAGTCCAAACTCAAGAAATTGTGTGGTAAGACTCCTCCAGATAGAGGCAAGAAGGAGTTGAGACCCATAACACTTGGGAATGAGAAGAGAGCAAAAGGGCTCATGATGGTGGGGCATCAAGGAAAGGAGTTCAAACACCACTCTTATGAGAGTGAGGGAGGTAAATTTGAGTATGATGTCCCATAAGCTCCTTTGAGCACAGTCCGGCATGAGGACCTTAAAAATAGCGCTTAATGGGAGGCAACCCATTTTTACTTGCTTTTTAGTATTTTGTTTATTTTTAGTAGTTTGGGAATCGTAAGTGTTAACTTCGTTTGTTGAGATTTGTGATGTAGGCTTGCTTCGTGGAGTGAAATTCTGAGAGAGGGAGCTTAAGGAGGAAAGTCAGGAAGTTGAGCACGTTTCGAATAAGAAAGCATTCAATTCTTGAAGTTAGAGGTAACCGAACCCCAAACGTCGACCTCTTTGCGAAGTCGAAGTTTGGGGGGGTGATGTTTCTTTTCGTTCCTTAGTTTGCATTGGTAGAAGTCGAGTTCATACGAATTTTGTGTACTTACTCTTACGTACTCATTCGTTTCAAACTTTGTCATCGCATAGCAAGAACAAAGTTTGGGGGGGTGTGTATTCGTACTTCGGGTTCGTACACGAAATTCTATGAAAAATTGGTCAAATTTTTTTCGAAAACATCAATGCTTGAGGGTCGTTGAGTCGAATTGAGTGAGAGTGCTAAGTTCGACTTGAAGTGGATTGGTGATTTGCACGTATGGAAGAGACCCCAACTCCTCGATCAAATGAGCGACCTGGCTTAAATCGAGGAGTTCTCAGGTTAGTCGTGTTTTGGGTTGAATGTGATAAGTAGTCGAGCTTGGTTCGGATGGAAATTTCAAGTGTTGAACATAAAAAAACGAGGTTGAAATTTTGGCGCGCTCGAGCAGCTCGAGCGCCACCGCTCGAGCAGCTCGAGCGCCACCGCTCGAGCGCATTGCTCGAGCGCTTAAAACATACAGAACCATTCTCGCGCTCAAGCAGCTCGAGCGCCACCGCTCGAGCGTATTACTCGAGCGCCCAAATCTTACAGAGTGTTTTAGACGCTCGAGCGAATTGCTCGAGCGCGACCGCTCGAGCGAATCGCTCGAGCGGGTCGCGGGTTGACCCATCGGATTTCCCCCTCTATAAATACCCCTTTCCACCCATTTACACACACTTTCACACACTATTTGGGGCGATTTGGGGGCGATTTGGAGCATTTCATACGATTTTGCACGATTTCTCACAATTTTTGCTCGAATTTCTTCACAATCCTCCTTAAATCTTCGAACAAGGTACGTAATCTCTAACTTTTGTGATTCAATTCGTAGTTTATGGTTGAATTAGGCATGAGTTGATGCATATGAACTAGGGTTCATGAGTTAGTCGAAATTTTTGGGGATTTTTGCGAAACTTGTTGATTCTTGATTCCTTGATTGATGAATGTTGATAATATGCTATGGGTTTGCTTCTTTTACTTTCAATTTTGGAATTGAATGAGTAGAAGGGGTGAATTTCTAGAGTGAGAAGTAGGAATTTGAGAAAAGGAAATGGGTTTTGCATATTGAGAAGAATTTTTTTGTGAATTGAGATGGAATTGAGCATGAATGAGTATGAGTTGAGTCTTGAGCATGTAAATTACTTAACTTGGGTAATGTTACTTCATGATAGACTTAAATGTGGGCAATTTTGGGTTGAAATGGAGAATTAAGTGTTGAAGGCTTGAGAACTTTGAACGAAAAACATGGGTTAATTGTTGTGAATTACGTTGAACTTGATTGAATGCTTTGAAATGAATATTGCTTTGAACTTGAGAAAAGCATGAATAGTGAGTTGAATCGAATTGAGATGCATTACTTGGAATTGCTTGAGTTTGAATGAATGATGAACTGTTGTGAACTTAAGGAGTGTTGCTTAAATCCTTGCTATGTCATGATTAGGTACAATGGCTCCTAAACATAAACTCCTGAGCGACGAAGAAGTGAGAGTGCTCACGGAACAGCTTAGACAGAAGAACTTATTGCCCTCGAGATGGGGAGGGTTAGATTATCGAGATGACTGGAAGTACGTGGCCTACAGATGGAGCCTCATAACCGGGAAGGTTGAGAAAACCCGGAGACCCGTGGTAAGCTTCATGAAGGACCTGGGAATTGAGGAGGAGATACGAAGGATATTCACCAGAAACAACATGGCTGAGTTCTTCGACATGCTGCTAACCATGGAGACTAACGCCGATCTGGTGGAACAATTTATGGCCACAGTGGAAAAGACGGGCACCGACACCTTCAAATTCAAATACCAGAACGAGTGGCAATACCACGAGGTGGGAGTTGTCAACCTCGCATTCGAGCTCCCAGCCCTATCTCGTCCCAACCGTGAGCTAAAAGCGTACAACGCTAATGCATTTTGGAAAGAGATAACGGGCAGCTTGGTTGGGGACTACAAGGGGCAGTATGCGAGGGCATCGGCTATCCGAAACCCGGTGATCAGATATCTGGAGCGGATACTGGGGAACACGATTTATGCCAGATCTGAGATGGGGACGGTGACGAGCAATCAGCTCTACGGAATCTGGTGCCTTTTGCACAAAAAGGACCATGACTTTGGAAGGGACTTCCTAGAGCACCATTTCGAGGCTCCGTTCAAGCTCGGAACGAGAACCTCGAAGATCCGAGGAGGAGGGCTGATTTCAGTTTTGATGAAGCACCTCGGATTCGAGCCGTGTTCGGGACCTTGCAAAGGCATGGATTTGGGATTCGAGCAGATGAACAACACTTGGATGTTTGAGCACTGGATGGGCAAATACTGCATCAGATACAATGATGATGGCTTATTCCCGCTGCCGAACAAGAAGCTCGTGACTCTGGTAGGGATGAAGAAGGATAACGTCGGGATGAACGGAGAGCAGCACCTCGCTATAGGTACTAAGTACACATCAGAGATAGATGGCAAAGGACTCCGGGACGTTAGGCCGGTCAAGAGGAGCAGAGGAGAAGGCACGAGTGGTGCCGGATCGAGTGGAGCAGCGGAGCTGCAAGAGGAGGAAGAACAAGAGTACGAGGAAGGAGGAAACATGGCTGATGAGGAAGAAGCTGATGTGGGTGAAGGAGGTCAGGGACCTCAAGAGATGGAGTTCGGGATGCCTGATGCACCGACTCCAGAGCCGTGGTACCCGAACCAGATGGAGTGGTACGGAATGCGAACCGACATTCAGGGCCTGAGGGCAGATGTCACGGAGCTTCGCACCACTCAAAATCAGTGGTACACGGAAGCTTCTAGCATGAGAGGGGAATTTCAAGGAGTTCGATCGGAGGTTTCAGATTTGAAACGCTGGATGGAGGCACTCTTTGTCTCCCACTTAGGATCCGATCACCCTAGCTACCGGCCACCACCACCTCCAGACGCTTGAGAGACCTGGGATGCCCCCAATTTTCTTTTCCTTTTTCTTTCCTCTTCTTTTTCCTTTCTTTTCTTATTTATTTCTGTTCCTGAGTATGAATTGTAGTGATTGCGTGGAGTGCATGTTCTTGGGGATTGTATTGGAAGTCTTTTAACTTTTGAGGGATTTGTTTCGATTTGCTTTGATTGATGATTGATGATTTCATGCTTATTAACTCTTCTAGACTGCTTATTCTTATTCTAGAGTATGACTTAGTGAGGAGAGTGGAGTTGGGAAAGTGAGTTGAAAATTTCTTTGTGTAAGTATGTGAGTTTGAGCTGATTAGGGAGAGAACCCGTATGCTTATGAGTTTTCTTTTGAGTGCTTGTGTGATGAGAGTGAGAATTCACTAGGACTAGCTTGGATGTGAAAGCCGTGAGAGTTGAGCCTTACGAGATTTAAATGCATGATTTAATCTCTTCGTTTGTGAGTGGATCGTCACCTTAGAGGATGCTAGAACTTGCATGTGCTCTTGCTTCTAGATTGTGTCTAGTTTGATATGCCGAATAGGATCTTAGGCCATTTTTGAATTGAATAAGTCACTTAGCCAAAATTTTCCTTACCAATGACATTGATCCCTTGTTAGCCCCTTTGAGCCTAAAGCCTATTTTATTTGCTAGCACATATGAACACTATTCCAATTCCTAAGCCTTTTTGTCCAAATTTGAGTGGAGAATAGGAAAGTGTGAATATGAAGGAAGTGAATTGAGTTGAAAAAAGGAAAAGGTTGTTTGTTGAGTAAATATGAGAAGAAGGTGTGATGAAGTTTTGAGATGTGGGAAAAAGAACAAAAAAAATTTTGAGAATGAGTAAAAGAAAAAAAAATGAGCTCATGTGTTTGTGCGAAAAAGAAAAAAAAATGATGAAGTGATTGAAAAAGTGAAGGAGTGAGAAAGATAAAAAAAATTGAAGTGTTGAGAGAATTGAAAGCGAAAGTGTAGTGATTGAATACGTTTGAAGTAGTTCGTTCTTAATCTCGAAGTACCGAAGTTTTGAATTTCTATTCTCCATTCACTTGAGTCACTTTACCATATTGTTATCCCACCTGTCCAAAGAGCCTACATTACAACCTTTTGAAAGTCCTTTTTGATTCGGCATTGATTTCTAGAGTATGGTCGAAGTTGAGAGCATTTACAAGCCTATGGCTGCCAATTTGTGTGATTGATTGATTGAGTGAGTCCCTTTATCATTGTTATACACTTGTGAGGGAGTTAAACACATCGTTGAGTGCACATCCATGCTTGATCTTGGTGTTTCTTGTTATTGTTGCATGAGTATGATGAAGGAAAGTGAGTGAGTATACGGGTGATTGACTTTTGAAGCTTGAGTTCATTAGCTTGCATGATTGAGTTTTCCTACTCATTCCTAACAATTTCACTTGACTTATTATTTCATTGCTTGGGGACAAGCAATATGGTAAGTTTGGGGGGGTTGATTAGGCGTGAAATTGTCATGATTCGTACCTAGAAACGCCCTAGTTTTGGTCGAGTTTATAGAGTATTTAGAGTCAAATGAGCATTATTTCTATACATTGATAAATTTGTCTCTTTGATGCTCATAGGTGAATAGAGGACGAAAAACGGAGTTCGTAGGACTTTGAATCGACTCAAACGGATGCCCGGATGAGAAGATATTGAAGAAATACGATTGGTATTAGTGCGGACGAGGAAAAGTATCATTTGGAAGGATTAGAGATCACTCGAGCGCATTGCTCGAGCGCCACCGCTCGAGCGCCTTACTCGAGCGCGCAAACGTACAGAACAATTCTTGCGCTCGAGCAGCTCGAGCGCCACCGCTCGAGCGAATTGCTCGAGCGCCCAAAACATACAGAGAAGATTCAGCACTCGAGCAGCTCGAGCGCGACCGCTCGAGCGAATGCATCATTCGAGCTACACAGCTCGAGCGGGACCGCTCGAGCGTTTTGCTCGAGCGCCCATATACTTTTGCCTCCGGATGCGTATTTTCGGCCCATTAACTCCCGTTTCGACCCGTGCCTATATATACCTCTTCCAAACACGTTTTGAAGGATCCCCAACTTTTAGACATCACGTTTCATAGAGTTTTTAGAGCGAGGAGGAAGAGAAGAGACGAGCGAGCTATAGATTTACGGTTTTGAGGTTTTTGCTTACGAATTTACTTTACGATTTCACGTTTTAGCTTCGATTCTTAATAACTTTTGTTCTTAAATACGTTGAGACCTAGTTTTTGTTAATTAATTTCAGTTTAATCTTTTACATATTAAAACCTCAGTTTATGTTTGTTCTTTTCTTCGTTTTCGTTATCATGTTCATGTTTGTCACTTGTTTAATTTCTATTGTTTACGTTCAAACTATGTCTAGCTAAAACCCTTGCATGCTTAGGGTAGGATGAACTCGTAGAAGTAGGTTGTGGGTATGTAATTAGAATAACTTGTGACGTTAGGTTTTAATTCTCTTAATTAATGAATGCTTAAAATTAATCTAGATTTCACTCTTGAGTTTCGTTCGAAAGGTGTTAGAGAGAGGACGACCGTATCACTCTTTAACAACAAGTAGACTTAACGAGAGGGTTTAGGAAAGGTTAATTCATATACCGGTTTAGCGAAGGAGGACGACCGCATCACCTTAGTTAAATTAGGGTCTCATTAATTAAGCACAATCTAATAACTTGTCAGTAGATTTGTGAAGTCGAGTGTTAGGGTAAAGTATTAGGGTTTAGAATCTTGAGCTTTCACCTTGCATTCTTAGACTTAGGTTAATTCTCGTTTGTCACGGTTATTTTGATTATGTACCTGCTCCGTTAGTATACGTAGGGATTCCTATCCTAAGCATCACCATCTTTTATTTGAATCCAACCCTTAGTTAATTCGTCTGTTTTAGTATTTTAGTTTAGTTAGTTTATTTTAGTTTAATTAATCTATCTTTCAAAAAAACTAAAAACATCACACTCATATTAACTACGACGCGTAGATCTTCAGGGATCTATTCGCATATACACTGTCCCGTGGGTACGATATACTTGGTCGTTATACTTGCCAATACTATAGTGAACCCGTTCGCTTGCGGGTGAGCGATTAGTAGAAGTTAGTAAAATCGCTTCAAGTCACTCGTCAGAGGGGTTGGTGACCAATAATTAAATATTGAATTTGCGATGGAAAATCAGTCCGTCGCAAATTTGTGCAGATTTATAACAGTCCCCTTCCTTTTCCTTCCCTTTCACTTTCACTCTTCTTTCCCTTTCACTTTCACTCACGAAAAAAATAAGAAATGATGCGGTTTTCATATGTTCTTCACGTATAATTGGTGTATTTGTCATTACCTTCAACCTCACCGTACGTATCTGTCATTGCCTTCAACTTCACCGTACGTTTTCACATTTTTAATCGTTTAAATGTCATATTTTTATTGTTTCAAATTTTTAGTACACTATTAGGTAATGAGCATGATATATGTTTATTTAATGGGTTTTAGTATGATTGATGATATATATTTATTTGATGGGTACGTTAATTTTAGTTTGTGTGATATTTATACCTATTTTTAGTCGAAACTCTGCTCAATTTTTATGTACACTATTAGATAAATTGTGTGATATTTGTTTATTTGATTGGTTTACTATGATTGATATATATGGTTGTGTTGGATTGATTTTTGTGAAGGAAAATTTTGTATATCCTTATTTTTAGGCAAACTCTGCCCAATTTTTTACAACTCACGTGATATTTACTTTTAATCTGTAACATATGCAATTTCCAGATCGTGGTTGGATGTACTCAATAACTAGAATGATAGGAGAAGGCATTAACTCTGCCTTTTGCAATAAAATTGATGAGTTTATTGAGTTTGCACTACAACATCCATGCAGTATGGATTGTATGGGTAATATTAGGTGTCCGTGTAAAGACATAAGATGCAGAAATATGAGATTCTTGAGTGTTGATGAGGTTAGAACTCATCTTGTGATTTCCGGTTTTGTTCCCCGTTATTACAACTGGACCAGTCACGGTAAACAACGGTGGAATGTTGACATCAAAACCGTAGAATACTGGTATACTGGGTGGAGCGGTGGTGGAAGTTCAGATGTTGGTGGTTCAAGTTATGTGCCGTATACTCAATTTGAACCACAAATAGAGGATGAACCTGATAGATATCGGATGATGATTGCAGAATCTGTTTTGGGTGGTCAACCACAATTCAATGAAACACCTATGGAGGAGGAACCAAATTATCGGTCAAAGAAGTTTTTTGATATGCTTAAAACCGTTGATCAAAAGCTGTTTCCTGGTTGTGAGACTGAGACGCAATTGTCATTCAATGCTCAAATGTTGAACATCAAAACTGAAGGTAAGGTCAGTCAAAAAATGTTCAATCAATTTGCTAAATTGTTCAAACGAGCTCTACCTGAAGAAAACACGACGCCTGATAATTTCTATCAGAGCAAGAGGCTCTTGAAGGATATGGGTCTACCCTTTGAGAAGATTAATTGTTGTACAAATGGTTGCATGTTGTTTTGGGATGAGGATGATGATCATTGCAAGATGTGTGGTCACCCACGGTACAAACCATCTGGTCGTACAAAAAGTAAGAAGAAAGTGCAGTTGAAGGCTTATAAGGCAATGTATTACCTTCCCATCACTCCTCGTCTAAAGAGGTTGTATCAGTCTAGTGCCACGACTAAAGACATGACATGACATGCTGAGGAGTGTTCTGGTGAGAATTCTGGAGAGATGCGGCATCCTGCAGACTCGGAGGCATGGAAACATCTTGATAGGGAGTTTCCAGATTTTGCAAGGGAGACGAGAAATGTGAGGTTAGGCTTGTGCACGAATGGTTTTGCTCCATTTGGAATGCACGGAAAAAAGTATTCATTATGGCCTGTGCTGTTGACCCCGTATAATCTACCTCCTTGGTTGTGCATGAAGCCTCAACATATATTTCTTAGTATCTTGGTGCCTGGACCACACAACCCCAAGCATAAATTGGATGTATATCTCCAGCCATTGATTAAAGAGTTGAAATCTTTGTGGTCTACGGGGGTGGAGGCCTACGACGTTCATAGGAAGCAGAACTTCACGATGCGAGCTGCACTTTTGTGGACCATTAGTGACTTTCCAGCATTTTCTATGTTGTCTGGGTGGTCAACAGCAGGAAAACTAGCATGCCCGTATTGCATGGACGGTTCTGATGCATTCTATCTTCCATTGAGTAGAAAAGTGTCATGGTTTGACAACCATCGCAAGTTTCTTCCTCCTGATCATCCCTTTCGGAGGAACAAAATAGACTTTCTAAAGGGTAAAAATACAGTAGGCCACCCAAGACCACGGATTCGATCAGGTATGTGTCTGGGTACTGAATCACTACCTATGTCTATGTGTCTCATATAAATAAGTTAAGCATATATAAATTAATTATTTCAGGTGATTCGTTGTTGTATGAGGTTACAGTCACTGATTTGATGAAGACAACTGAGGCGGGTGCAATGGAGCACAATAAACGCATCTAGGGTGGTTGGAAGAAGAGAAGTATCTTTTGGGACTTACCTTATTGGAGCAAGTTGTTGATTCGACACAATTTGGATGTGATGCATATAGAGAAGAATGTTTTCGACAACTTGTTTCATACGGTCTTGAGTACTGAAGGGAAGACCAAAGACACTTCAAAATCCAGAGATGAGTTGAGGCTCTTCTGTTCTCGTGCTTCCCTACACAAGGATGATCAGACAAGAACATATCCCCAGGCCTCTTACACAATTAGTAAAGTAGAAAGGAAGAATTTGTGTAAGTGGGTGAAAGAGTTGAGCTTCCCTGACAATTATGTGTTGAATTTGGGAGACAGAGTTGACACGGAAACCGGAAAGGTGTCTGGAATGAAGAGTCATGATTGTCACGTGTTCATGCAACGACTCTTACCTATTGCATTTCGGTACTCACTTCCCAAGAATGTATGGAGTGTCATCACAGAATTAAGTCTCTTTTTCAGAAACTTAACGGCATCAACGATTACAGTTGAGGACATGAGGTATTTGGATGAGGAGATCCCTGTTATTCTATGCAAACTTGAGCGAACTTTTCCACCCAGCTTCTTCGACTCGATGGAGCACTTACCCGTACACTTAGCGTATGAAGCCTCAATTGCTGGTCCCGTACAGTATCGATGGATGTACCCTTTTGAGAGGTAATTCTATACCATTTTTTAGATCGACTTTTAAGATCAATACTGAATCAATTTTCTAACACTTCTTGTTTTAGGTATTTACACAATTTAAAGCTCAATATTGGAAATGCGGCCCACATCGAAGCATCAATTGTTAATGCATACCTTACTGAAGAGGTTGGAGCATTTTGTTCTTACTACTTCGGTGATCAAGTTCAAACCAGAATCAGAAATGTGCCTCGCAACTACGATGGTCGTTGAGTAGACCATCCCCTTCGTGATGTTGAAGGTATGTTATCTGTATTTTTGCATCCGGGTCGACCAATGGGTAGGGCACCAAACGACCGTTCAGGGGCAGTATTGAAGAGGAAACAATACATTCATATGTTTTGATGAATTGTCCTGAAGTCCAACCGTATATAGAGTAAGTAATTTAATTTTATTGTTGAGTTTTTTACAATATGTATACTGTTGATATCTGAAAATTAATTAATTTCTTTTTTCTGATATATAAGGTTGTTCTGTGAGTATAAGCGTCAAGTAGAACCAGACATCACAGATGCAACAGTTTTTCAATCCATCCGCAATGATTTTATGTTTTGGTTCCAACGTTACGTGAGTATCACATAATTATATGATTTTTACCCTATAACAAATATGTTATTATTTTTATACATGATAATTTAATATTTACAGGGACAAAGTGACCTACTTAATAACAACCCACATCTTGAAGCTCTGAGCAAAAGACCACTACGTAGTGTGGTATCATACCACAAATATTACGCAAATGGATACCAATTTCATACTGAAGCGTATGCTTCAACGAAATCGACTACAAACAGTGGTGTTTGCATTACCGGTGCAAACTACAACGAAGAACCCATCGATTACTATGGAGTGCTGCAAGAAGTAGTTGAAATAGAATATCCGGGTTGGCCGAAGAGGACGATAGTGTTGTTCTTGTGTGAATGGTATGATACAGGGAACCAAGGAACAAGAGTCGACAAAAACTATAAGATTGTTGATATCAACACCGGAAAGAAGTTTCCAGCGGCATACGATCCTTATATTTTTGCAACGCAAGCATCTCAGGTATATTATTACAAATACCCCGGATCACGTAGGCCCAACTTGAGGACAGTTTGCAAAGTAAAGGCAAGATCATTGGTTGAAGTTTCTAATCCGTCAAATAAAGACGGTGTAGAACCAACAGATCCATTTCAAACAGAGATACAAGAGGCTCAAACAGAGGTTGATCAAGCAGGTGTGAATATTTTTGTCGACTTACTTGCTGCAAATCCAGAAATGGTAATGATTGAAAGTGATCATGAAGGTGATGGACAAGAGCGCGGTGGGGAGGATGAAGAAGAAGAATAGGAAGAGGAAGAGGAAGAGGAAGAGGATGAGGATGAAGATGATGATGAGGATGACGAGGAAGAAGACGATGATTAGAATTGCTAAATTATTGTATATATAACAAGTTAGAAACGAAAATGAATTAATTTGGTGAATTATGGAAAAAAAATGAATCAATTTGGATACATATACAATTAATTGCATACAAATGAACGAATTATAATTTTAAGCGGGAGTCGAAATAAATATTTTTGCAGAAATAATAAAAATTAAATGGCCCCAATATTTATAAAAACAAGTGAGAAACGAAAATGAATTAATTTGGTGAATTATGGAAAAAAACGAGTCAATTTGGATACATATACAATTAATTGTATACAAATGAACGAATTATAAATTTAAGCGGGAGTCGAAATAAATAATTTTACAGAAATAATAAAAATTAAATGGCCCCAATATTTATAAAAACAAGTTAGAAACGAAAATGAATTAATTTGGTGAATTATAGAAAAAAAATGAGTCAATTTGGATACATATACAATTAATTGCATACAAATGAACGAATTATAAATTTAAGCGGGAGTCGAAATAAATAATTTTACAGAAATAATAAAAATTAAATGGCCCCAATATTTATAAAAACAAGTTAGAAACGAAAATGAATTAATTTGGTGAATTATAGAAAAAAAAATGAGTCAATTTGGATACATATACAATTAATTGCGTACAAATGAACGAATTATAAAATTATGCATTGTCGAAATAAATAATTTTACAAAATAAAACAAATAGTTGGGCAAAATATTTTAATAAACAACTTAGATACAAAAAGAAATTAATTTGGTGAATTATAAAAAGAAAAAGACTTAATTTGAATACATATACAATTAATTGCATAAAAATGAACAAAAGTAGCTTGTGCCCTAGTGGTGCGCGTCCCCTCCTCTTGCACAAGAGGTCCCGTGTTCGATTCCCCTTGGACGCAAAAAATGGATTAATTGTTCAAGGCCTAATAAGACTAATATAGAAGGTGGGCCGCATATAACAAGGAATGGGCCGGTTGGCCCAGTGGTCCGCGCCCGCCCCGGCCGTCCCGGGTGCCCGGGCTCGAACCACGCGAGCCACTTTTTTTTTGTATAGGCTCGGTAATTTGCGACGGTCATATTCCATCGCAAATATTGAATTTTGCGACGGAAAACAGCCCGTCGCAAATTATAACAGGAAAAAATAAAAAAAATATATAAACATTTGCGAAGGAATGTGGCCGTCGCAAATGTTGTTGACCCGAACGGGTCTAACCCGAAAGATTTACGACGGACTACTGTCCGTCGCAAATTCTGTGTGACCAGGCCGGGTCTGACCCGCCACTTTTGCGACGGATTTATCCGTCGGTAATTTGCGACGGACGGCGAAATCCGTCGCAAAAATTAGCTACAGCTGTTTTAGGGACGGACACGTGTCCGTCGCAGAATCCGTCGCAAAACACTGTTTGCGACGGATTTTCCGTCGCTAATTCCGTCGCAAAACAGTATTTTTTTTTGTAGTGAGAGTGGAATACACAATGAGTTATGTTAAAAGTTTGACAAAACAATTATATAGGACTAAAAATGCTTAAAAATGGACCATTTTGCAATTGGTACATTCTCTTGGGACCAAAAGTGCAATTTTCCCTTTTAGTATCATTGGAAATTTTGCATCATATAAAAATTCAAATTTTAAAGAAAAATTAAAACTTAATAGAAGGATTAATTTTTCCCGGAGAAGCAATTTGACTTCTCTAGCTTCAATTATGGGTTATACGTACCTCACTTATCTTTACGGGCTGGGCACACTAAGTACCATCGTCGCCTCCGTCGAGCAATTCATTCCGGTCAAAACACTCGTTGCATCTCCGTCTATGAAATAACAATAATTTTTTTTAAATTTTAATCGTTTAAATTATTTTTTAAAACATATTTATTTATATACCACTATTTTATTTATAAAAATGTTTTTTTTTCTTATAAAACGTGTCAAAAAGGTGTGCAAGCTTTTTCCTCAAACCAATGGAGTATATTTTACCTCATGAAAAATCAAAATAAAATGCAAAAGTAACATTTCCTGATTCACTGATCATGCCACCTTTGATATGAACTAATCTGCAATTTCACTACAAAAAAGACGCGGTTTAACGATGGAAAATTTGCGACGGCCAATTATCCGTCGCAAATTTTGTGTATTTGCGACGGATTTGGGCAAGCCGTCGTAAAATATGTCGGTTTGCGACGGATATGAAATTCCGTCGCAACAATTAGTGTTTTGCGACGGAAATGTCCGTCGCAAATCCTAAGGCCCACCACCTTCGTTGTACTCCTGCTACATTTGCGACGGATATTTCGTCGCAAAGTCAAAATTGAAATTTACGACGGAATTTTCCATCGCAAAACGACCCGTTTAAAAGTAGCCACCCGGAAAATGACCCATTTGCCTGTTTTGCGATGGAATGGCCATCGCAAATTTTAAATTCATATTTGCGACGGCCCCTTTTCCATCGCAAAATTGATTAGTTGAAGCTCTTCAGAGGGGTTGGTGACCAATAATTGACCTGGGTCGTCGCAAAGCGTATTTGCGACGGAATTGCCATCGCAAAATATTGAATTTGCGACGAAAAATCAGTCCGTCGCAAATTTGTGCAGATTTATAACAATCCCCTTCCTTTTCCTTTTCCTTCCCTTTCACTTTCACTCTTCTTTCCCTTTCACTTTCACTCACGAAAAAAATAAGAAATGATGCGGTTTTCATATGTTCTTCACGTATAATTGGTGTGTATTTCATTGCCTTCAACCTCACCGTACGTATTTGTCATTACCTTCAACTTCACCGTACGTTTTCACATTTTTAACCGTTTAAATGTCATATTTTTATTATTTCAATTTTTTAGTACACTATTAGGTAATGAGCATGATATATGTTTATTTGATGGGTTTTAGTATGATTGATGATATATGTTTATTTGATGGGTACGTTAATTTTAGTTTGTGTGATATTTATACCTATTTTTAGTCGAAACTCTGCTCAATTTTTATGTACACTATTAGATAAATTGTGTGATATTTGTTTATTTGATTGGTTTACTATGATTGATATATATGGTTGTGTTGGATTGATTTTTTGAAGGAAAATTTTGTATATCCTTATTTTTAGGTAAACTCTGCCCAATTTTTTACAACTCACGTGATATTTACTTTTAATCTGTAACATATGCAATTTCCAGATCGTGGTTGGTGTACTCAATACCTAGAATGATAGGAGGAGGCATTAACTCTGCCTTTTGCAATAAAATTGATGAGTTTATTGAGTTTGCACTACAACATCCATGCAGTATGGATTGTATGGGTAATATTAGGTGTCCGTGTAAAGACAAAAGATGCAGAAATATGAGATTCTTGAGTGTTGATGAGGTTAGAACTCATCTTGTGATTTCTGGTTTTGTTCCCCGTTATTACAACTGGACCAGTCACGGTTAGGGGTGGCAAATGGGCCGGGCCGGGCCGGCCCGGCACTGGGCCGCCGGGCCATCTTCATTTTGCGGACCGGGCCGGGCTCGGCCCGGTTGCAACCGGGCCACTATTTTAGAGGCCCAGCCTGGCCCTAGGCGGGCCACCGGGGCACCGGGCCAAAATGGCCCGTCTATTAAAAAAATTAAATTTATCAAATAAATTATTTATATTCAATAAAATAATTTTATTTTTAAACAAATCTTATAATCCTATTTTTGTGATCAATATATGAATTATAATGACAATTAATATTAGTTTATGATATGATTTTATTATTCATTTCCAATAAATAACTTGTATTAATCTCTAGAAAAAGCTATTGCAAAAAGAAAATAGTAATATTAACTCAACAAACACTTTTAAATATCACATGAGATTCTTTTCATGTTAATAGGTATACTTAACATATTAGATGATATATAAAAAAAATTAAAAAAAAAAAAAAACCGGGCCAATCGAAAGTTCCGGGCCGGCCCGGCCCAAGCCCGGTCGGCCCGCCGGGCCTATCGGGCCGGGCCAAATCGGCCCAGTTCTTTTTGGGCCACTATTTTCTAGGCCCAGCCTGTCCTAAAAGGCGGGCCAACCGGGCCGGCCCATCGGGCCGGGCTCATTTTGCCACCCCTAGTCACGGTGAACAACGGTGGAATGTTGACATCGAAACCGTAGAATACTGGTATACTGGGTGGAGCGGTGGTGGAAGTTCTGATGTTGGTGGTTCAAGTTATGTGCCGTATACTCAATTTGAACCACAAATAGAGGATGAACCTGATAGATATCGGATGATGATTGCAGAATCTGTTTTGGGTGGTCAACCACAATTCAATGAAACACCTATGGAGGAGGAACCAAATCATCGGTCAAAAAAGTTTTTTGATATGCTTAAAACCGTTGATCAAAAGCTGTTTCCTGGTTGTGAGATTGAGACGCAATTGTCATTCAATGCTCAAATGTTGAACATCAAAACTAAAGGCAAGGTCAGTCAAAAAGTGTTCAATCAATTTGCTAAATTGTTCAAACGAGCTCTACCTGAAGACAACACGGCGCCTGATAATTTCTATCAGAGCAAGAGGCTCTTGAAGGATATGGGTCTACACTTTGAGAAGATTGATTGTTGTACAAACGGTTGCATGTTGTTTTGGGATGAGGATGAGGATGAGGATCATTGCAAGATGTGTGGTCACCCACGGTACAAACCATCCAATGTATTACCTTCCCATCACTCCTCGTCTAGAGTGGTTGTATCAGTCTAGTGCCACGGCTAAAGACATGACATGGCATGCTGAGGAGTGTTCTGGTGAGAATTCTGGAGAGATGCGGCATCCTGCAGACTCGGAGGCATGGAAACATCTTGATAGGGAGTTTTCAGATTTTGCAAGGGAGACGAGAAATGTGAGGTTAGGCTTGTGCACAGATGGTTTTGCTCCATTTGGAATGCACGGAAAAAAGTATTCATTATGGCCTGTGCTGTTGACCCCGTACAATCTACCTCCTTGGTTGTGCATGAAGCCTCAACATATATTTCTTAGTATCTTGGTGCCTGGACCACACAACCCCAAGCATAAATTGGATGTATATCTCCAGCCATTGATTAAAGAGTTGAAATCTTTGTGGTCTACGGGGGTGGAGGCCTACGACGTTCATAGGAAGCAGAACTTCACGATGCGAGCTGCACTTTTGTGGACCATTAGTGACTTTCCAGCATTTTCTATGTTGTCTGGGTGGTCAACAACAGGAAAACTAGCATGCCCGTATTGCATGGACGGTTCTGATGCATTCTATCTTCCATTGAGTAGAAAAGTGTCATGGTTTGACAACCATCGCAAGTTTCTTCCTCCTGATCATCCCTTTCGGAGGAACAAAACAGACTTTCAAAAGGGTAAAAATGCAGTAGGCCGCCCAAGACCACGGATTCGATCAGGTATGTGTCTGGGTACTGAATCACTACCTATGTCTATGTGTCTCATATAAATAAGTTAAGCATATATAAATTAATTATTTCAGGTGATTCGTTGTTGTATGAGGTTACAGTCACTGATTTGATGAAGACAACTGAGGCGGGTGCAATGGAGCACAATAAACGCATCTAGGGTGGTTGGAAGAAGAGAAGTATCTTTTGAGACTTACCTTATCGGAGCAAGTTGTTGATTCAACACAATTTGGATGTGATGCATATAGAGAAGAATGTTTTCGACAACTTGTTTCATACGGCCCTGGGTACTGAAGGGAAGACCAAAGACACTTCAAAATCCAGAGATGAGTTGAGGCTCTTCTGTTCTCGTGCTTCCCTACACAAGGATGAGCAGACAAGAACATATCCCCAGGCCTCTTACACAATTAGTAAAGCAGAAAGGAAGAATTTGTGTAAGTGGGTGAAAGAGTTGAGCTTCCCTGACAATTATGTGTCGAATTTGGGAGACAGAGTTGACACGGAAACCGGAAAGGTGTCTGGAATGAAGAGTCATGATTGTCACATGTTCATGCAACGACTCTTACCTATTGCATTTCGGTACTCACGTCCCAAGAATGTATGGAGTGTCATCACGGAATTAAGTCTCTTTTTCAGAAACTTAACGGCATCAACGATTACAGTTGAGGACATGAGGCGTTTGGATGAGGAGATCCCTGTTATTCTATGCAAACTTGAGCGGATTTTTCCACCCAGCTTCTTCGACTCGATGGAGCACTTACCCGTACACTTAGCGTATGAAGCCTCAATTGATGGTCCCGTACAGTATCGATGGATGTACCCTTTTGAGAGGTAATTCTATACTATTTTTTAGATCGACTTTTAAGATCAATACTGAATAAATTTTCTAACACTTCTTGTTTTAGGTATTTGCACAATTTAAAGCTCAATATTGGAAATACGGCCCACATCGAAGCATCAATTGTTAATGCATACCTTACTGAAGAGGTTGGAGCATTTTGTTCTTACTACTTCGGCGATCAAGTTCAAACCAGAATCAGAAATGTGCCTCGCAACTACGATGGTCGTGGAGTAGACCATCCCCTTCGTGATGTTGAAGGTATGTTATCTGTATTTTTGCATCCGGGTCGACCAATGGGTATGGGCACCAAACGACCGTTCAGGGGCAGTATTAAAGAGGAAACAATACATTCATATGTTTTGATGAATTATCCTGAAGTCCAACCGTATATAGAGTAAGTAATTTAATTTTATAGTTGAGTTTTTTACAATATGTATACTTTTGATATCTGAAAAGTAATTAATTTCTTTTTTCTGATATATAAGGATGTTCTGTGAGTATAAGCGTCAAGTAGAACCAAACATCAAAGATGCAACAGTTTTTCAATCCATCCGCAATGATTTTATGTTTTGGTTCCAACGTTACGTGAGTATCACATAATTATATGATTTTTACCCTATAACAAATATGTTATTATTTTTATACATGATAATTTAATATTTACAGGGACAAAGTGGCCTACTTAATAACAACCCACATCTTGAAGCTCTGAGCAAAAGATCACTACGTAGTGTGGTATCTGTTGGGACATTGTCAGTTTTGATTAAGATCCCAAAGCCCCTGAAAAGATGTTTGCCTTAATCTGTCTTTGTCAGGCTAGTCTTGGTTAGGATCAGTACTTAGTCATTTTACACTTCACAGGTACTCAGTGAGAGGAGAACTCACTGGTGACAATCAAGACCAAGAGCCTGAAGACGAAGAGCACCATCCTGAACTTATGGCAGTCCTCTAAGCTGGCTGAGTAAGTGTCAGTGATGAAGAGTATGACCCTGAGGTCATTACTAACTCAGTCCTGAAGGGAACAGGATGTCACTGAGTTAATGGGAAGACTTGGAGTAGAGCCAAGCAATGCAAAAAGAATGTCAGCGTCAGGACAAGACCGGTGAGCTCAAGACAAAATGAACTTAATAAGACAAGCCTGAAGCTCAGGAATAAGTTCTGACATTCTCACCAACCTGATGACGTGGACCCATCTTGGAAGGACACGCACGTACGGAACCTGACATGAAGACTGAATTCAGACTGCATATTCAACGGGCAAGCATTTAATGTGCATTTAATGAAAATACTAAATCCATGCAAGGACGGCTGCTGCATGAAGATATGTCCGTTTGAAGCCTCTCTACATAGATGACTTGAAGGTTATCTCTCCAACGGATAGTTTTTCAAATCACCTATAAATACAGAAGACCTTGAACCCATTCAAGGTTACGGGAAATTTCCAAGCCAGAAATTACTCAAACTCTCAAGCATTCAAAGCATTCAACCTTTAAGAGAAGCACTCGAAACCATCTAAATTTCCCAAGTGTTTCTTAGCAACTGAGAGTTATTATGTATTCCAAGAGCGAACTAGCATTATCTTAAGCTTAGAGAGATTATCCAATCCTTAGCATAGCTTTGCCTTGTAAGGATAATCTCAACCTAGTTGGAATCCAAACTGAAACCAAAACCATAAGTTAGGTTTGTTGGGAGTAAGTCAGTTAGTGAGTTAGTAAGTGGAGTTGTATAGATCAGTAAGGTTAGCTGGTCTTGGTGCACCTTGGAACGTTAAAAACAAGAATCCCTTGAGTGGATTTCCTGTTAAGTCAGGCCGTGGACGTAGGAGCTTGAGCCTTTGAACCACGTTAAACTCCTTGTGTTCTTATTGCTTTGATATTGTGCATACTTGCCATATTACTTGCTCATTCATTGCATTCGGTTTATCAGGCTTGAATTAATCAGCCTGATCCTAAAAAAGAGCACTGCCTTACTAAACACCTTTCAGATTTGAGTAAAACAAGTTTTCAGAAAGCAAACTAAACAAGACTTTAAACTATCAGGGCTTAAACATTTCTGCACTGAACTTGAACTGATAGTTAGCTAACTGACCCGCACCAAGTGTAGTCAGTAGGTGTGTTATCAGCTCCTAGTTCTTTACCACTCTGAGTAAAGGAGACTCAGTCAGTTTTTAAGGTTAAAAATTGGTATACGTGTATTCCCCCCCCCCATACACGTATTCCTCAGTCTTGTACCGGGAACAACAAGTGGTATCAGAGCAGTGGTTCGAAAGTCCACTGACTTTGAATACTAATAATTTCAAAGGAGAAACTGTTGGTGGTCACTGAACAGATCTGAGTTTGCTTTTCATAAAACTTGCAGCATCATGACTTCGAGGAGACTTGAAGCTTCGTTACCTGAATTCTCTGTGTCTAACTTTGTCTATTGGAAGTTCAGATTAGAAGCACATCTAGATGCTATCCATGACCAGATGCCACGTGTACTCAGGGAAGGACCGATCAAGATCACTATTCCTAACGTCAGAGGACTGGGATATGAGGATCTTACGATTGGCGTGCAGGTTCCTAAAGAAAGAAAAGACATGACCAACGATGAAATCATGATGGTGGGACTTGACAACGTCGCCAGAAACATCATCTTACATACGGTGCCCTTCGAGGAGTCAGCTAGGCTGATGAACTTAAAGACGGCAAAGGAGGTTTGGGATGAGCTGACCAGGATGTGCGAAGGGTCAGAAAAGATAAAGGAGAACAAGAGAAATATTGCCATTCAGAAATTTGAAGCGTTCGAGATGCTGCCTGACGAGTTGGTGATGTTGGACAAGGATGTCCCAAGGAGAGATGTTGCTTCAAAGATCCTGAATGCCCTTCCTGAGAGATGGGATAACAGTGTAATTATGCTTAAGAACACTCAGGATATGAGTAACATAACTTCTGCTTTACTTTTTTCAGAGCTCAAAGCGCTTGAATTTGATCTTAACAAAAGAAAGAAGAAAGTTCAGTCAGAAGAGGAAGTGAAGGAGAAAACTCCTGAGAAAAGTGTGGCGTTCAAGGCCAGGTCTGAACCTGTAGAGCCCTCATCAAATTCTTCATCAAAGTCACTGATGGAGATGAGTAGGGAAGAACTCGCTGAGGAGTACAGCCTGATGGCCAGACGATTTGACAAGCTCAATTCCAGGTTTGGTCGTTATAAAAAGTTTTATCAGGACTCACGTGACAGGAAACCTGAAGGAACCCACCAAAGCTCAAGGAGATATGAGGAGCGAAGGATTACTGACCAGAGGAGAGAACGTGGTGATGAAAAGAGATATTCTGAACCAAAGCCTGAAAGAAGAGACGAACAGAGACGTACTCGCGATGATAGATATCCAACCAAGTCTGAAAGCTCGCCGAGAACCAGAGAACCTGACTCAAGGAGGAACCCAGAACTGCGGAAAGAAAGAGTAAGCGAGCAGATAGCATGTTACAACTGTAACAAGATTGGTCACTATCAGTACGACTGCCAGGAGCTGAGTGCGAGGGAGAGAGAGGAAAGGAGAGCCACGAGGGATCTAAGATCTACTGATCGGAGAGCAATGGTCGCTGAAGATGCAACAGACTCTGACGGTCCTGCTGAAAGGTCACCTGAACTCTTCTCAGATGACGAGTACGATGATGTCTGTCTGATGGCTAGGGATGAGCCTGAGGTAACATCAAATTCTGTTTGTGCTTCTTACACTGGTCAAAATCCTGAGCTTAGCTCAGAGTCAGTTAAAGAAATGAACCTTCAGATCTGCCTTGATCAATTGATGGTTGATTTCTCCAGACTGCAGGAAACTAATGTCTTCTTGGTAGAGGAGAACAAGAAATTGAGTACTGAGGTTCAAAACCTGAATGAACAACTCACTCAGTCTGATCTTAAAGAATCAGCTCAAATTGTAAGACTAACTCAGGAGATTGATTTAATCAATGCTGAGCGTCTTCCAAGAGAGAAGATTCTGAAGGAATTGACTGAGGAAGAGCTGGCCAGGAAGGAAGAACTGAAAGTACTTAAGAGTAAGTTTGATGACCTTTTTACCAGACATGAAATCCTGAAAAAAAAGTGAGGACTCTCTCAAGAAAAAGGTTGCAGCAATGAATAAATCCTCAGTGGCTAGAGAGGAAATAAATAGCAGCCAGATACTTGGGAATGAGAAAAAGGGACTTGGATATGTTCCTAAGAAATCTTCACAAGGTCAGTCTCATGTTGCTTCAGGGAGCAACACTGAGAGGGTATTTGTTCAGGCAGGCCAGAATGCACCTAAGGTTGTACTTCAGGCCCGTCAAACCGATAAGAGCAAAGAAACTGTTGACACAGTCAGGGTTGCTCCTAAGGTAGCTAAGCCAAAACCCAAGGGAAAGGCAAAGCAATCTAAGGAAGCCCCTGAGAGCTCAGGCCAGGGAAAGCCTCAGAGAAAGCAGAGGAAGACTCAGGCCCAGAGCCCTCAGACTGGTCAGCGAGGGTACCATCATGCTTGGCAATACCAACAGGGAAGGCCAAACATGATGACACCCCCATGGTTTTGGCATCCTGAGGCCTTTAACTGTTTTCCATTCCCTCACTTGCCTAGGGGGAATAGAACACAGGGCCCTTATCAAGAACAAGGCCCAAGACCTGCTGCACCCAGACCTAGGAAGAACAGGAGGCCAGCCCAAAAGGCACCCACTCAGGCTCCTGTGAAGCCTAAGTCTAGCACTCATACACCATCTTCCTCTCAGGCAAAGAAGAAGAAAGTTGTGTATGTTGATGTTTCAGGGAGACAGATTTACCACTCTGAGGCAATCAGGGTTGTTAAGCAAGTCTGGATCCCGAAGGGTACAACTGACACTATAGGACCCAACACCCAATGGGTACCTAAAGCCTGATTTGCTTGCAGGCGGCTGTGGATCACAACAAGAGGAGAGGAGACTCAATCAAAGTTGTTTGGTACCTAGACAGTGGTTGCTCAAGGCACATGACTGGAATGAAGAGTCTTCTCCAAGAATATCAAGCTAAAGATGGTCCACAGGTAACCTTTGGTGATAACTCAAAAGGTGTTACTAAAGGTTTTGGTGTTTTGATAATAGGTACAGTAAGAGTGGAAAATGTGTCCTTTGTGGAAGGACTGAAGCATTACCTGTTGTCAGTAAGTCAATTCTGTGACAAAGGTTTCAGTGTTGAGTTCTCATCGAATATTTGTTCAGTCAAGGACAAATCAACACAAGTGCTTCTATCAGGTATCAAGAAAGGTAAGTTTATCTCGCTGATTGGAGCAGCATTATTCCTAATACTTGTTTTGTTGCTAAAAGCTCTCTAGAGCTCAGTTGGTTATGGCATAAAAGATTAAGCCATCTGAACTTCAAGATTCTTAACAAAATTTCTAGACAGTCACTTGTTGAAGGTCTACCTAATGAAGTTTTTAGCAAAGATCATGTGTGCAAAGCTTGTCAGGAAGAGAAGCAGGTCAGAGCGTCATTCAAAGAGAAAGCTTCTCATTCCACTGACAGGATACTTCAGCTCTTGCACATGGATTTATTTGGTCCCATAACACCTGTGAGTATGAATGGTAGAAAATACACCCTTGTGGTCATTGATGATTATTCTAGATATACTTGGGTTATTTTCTTGTTGAATAAGAAGGAAACACAGGTGAAGCTTCCAGAGTTGCTCAGGAGACTCAGCAATGAGAAGAGTCAGTCCATTACTAAGATCAGATCTGACAAGGGCACTGAATTTATAAATTCATATATTTCTGACTTTTGTAATGAACTTGGTATAGCTCATGAGACTTCTGCAGCTAGAACCCCACAACATAATGGTGTTGCTGAAAGAAGGAACATGACACTGAAGGAAGCTGCAAGGACCATGCTGGCTGAGTCAGGATTGCCCAAGAAATTCTGGGCTGAGGCAATCAACACTGCATGCTACACTCAGAACAGATCCATGCTGAACAAACAACATGCACAGACCCCATATGAGACATGGAACAAAAGGAAACCTCATATTTCTTATTTTCATGTATTTGGTTGTAAGTGCTTTATTCTCAACAATGGGAAGACCCAATTGAAAGCCTTTGATAGCAAATCTGATGAAGGAATATTCTTAGGATATTCTGAAGTTAGTAAAGCCTTCAGGGTTTACAATTGCAGGACCCTTGTTGTGGAAGAATCACCACATGTTGTTTTTGATGAATCTGCTAATGAGTCTAGGGTAAAAGTGTTGAATCCTGACACTGAGGAGGTCACAAGGAGTGTAACAAGGTTGAGCTTGAGGAATCAACCTGATCCCAAGGTCAAGATTGTGCCAATTCCGAGATGGGACGATGATGACGATCAGGATGATGAATCAGGTGCCACTCCTAAGCCCAGCACATCAGGGTTTGTTGAGCCTCAGACTGAGGAACAGGCTCAACCTGAGGTAAGTACCGTCTATGAAGATGCTGTCGCAACTGAGACGGTTCCTGAGTCATCTCATCAAGGGGGAATCAATGTCCCTGACATTGAGCTTGTTAATCCCTTTGGTATAGACTCAGGATCATCCCCTTCTGTTCAATTTCCTGAATTTTATGAGCCTGTAGACACTAACATTGCAGGTACTTCAGGAACAACTCCTGGCAAGAGAACATGGCTAGAGGATCATCCCATTGATCAAATCATTGGTGATCCAACTGAGGGAGTCAGGACCAGACGGTTCCATGGTGAGAGTGCATTGTTCTGTTGCTTTCTCTCTGAGCAAGAGTCTCAGAACATTGAAGAAGCTCTCACTGACTCGAACTGGATCATTGCCATGCAAGAGGAGTTGAATCAGTTCACAAGGAATTAGGTTTGGGAACTGGTAGATAGACCTAGGCATCAAGGTGTGATTGGTACCAAGTGGGTCTTTAAGAACAAGAAGGATGAGAATGGTGTTGTAGTAAGGAACAAGGCTAGACTGGTTGCAAAATGGTATTGTCAATCTGAGGGAATAGACTATGATGAGACTTTTGCTCCAGTAGCTAGGTTGGAAGCTATCAGGTTGTTCCTTGCATATGCAACATATAAGAAGTTCAAGGTGTATCAAATGGATGTCAAGAGTGCCTTCCTGAATGGGATACTCAATGAAGAGGTATATGTTGAACAACCTCCCGGGTTTGAGGTTGGAGATAGAGTATACCATTTGAAGAAAGCACTCTATGGACTTAAGCAAGCACCAAGAGCTTGGTACGATACCCTCTCTCAATTCCTGACAGACCATGGGTTCAAGAAGGGAACTGTGGATAGGACATTGTTCAGGATCACTGAAGGTGATGACATTCTCTTGGTCCAGATTTATGTGGATGACATAATATTTGGATCACCAAATCATCAGCTCTGTGAGAAATTCTCTAAGTTGATGACTGGTAAATTTGAGATGTCAATGATAGGAGAGATGAACTTCTTCTTAGGATTGCAGGTCAAGCAGACTCATCAAGGTATCTTCATAAATTAGGCCAAGTATACAAGAGACTTGATTCAAAAGTTTGGTGTTCAGAACAGCAATCCAGCCAGGATCCCTATGAACACAAATTGGAAGATGGATCCTGACACTGAAGGGACTTCAGTAAATCAGACTGAGTATCGAGGGCTGATAGGTTCCTTGTTGTACCTGACTGCAAGTAGGCCTGGCATTACGTTTGCAGTTGGTGTGTGTGCTAGGTATCAGTCTGATCCCAAGAGAAGTCATTTGGAGGCTGCTAAGAGGATACTTAAGTATTTGAAAAGAACAGTCAATATGGGACTATGGTATCCTTCAGATGACAACTTAGAACTGACAGGTTATTCAGATGCAGATTATGGAGGTTGTAGGATTGATAGGAAATCAACCTCAGGGACATGTCAGTTTTTGGGAAGTAAGTTGATCTCGTGGTTTAGTAAGAAGCAGAATTCAGTGGTTACATCCACAACTGAGGCTGAGTATATGGCTGCAGGTAGTTGTTGTGCTCAGATTTTGTGGTTGAGGCAACAGTTGAGGGACTACCAAGTATTTGCTAATCAGGTTCCAATCTATTGTGACAACAATAGTGCAATAGCAATTACTCAGAACCCAGTGCTTCACACAAGGTGCAAGCATGTGGATATTAGGCATCACTTCATTCGAGATCATGTGGAGAAGAAAGATATTAGGATGGAGAAGATTCACACTGACAGGCAAAGAGCTGACATCTTGACTAAGCCTCTGGCTGAAGCAAGGTTTATGGAACTATCAGTGGAATTAGGACTCTTAGATCCGGGAGAGCAGTCAGTGTATGGTTCTAGGGGGAACTCAGGCCAGACTCGACTCAGCGAGGTATCAGGGTGCTACAATGTCTCCCTGACAAGTATGAGTTCTAACCTGACTCTTGTGAATTCCAAGCGTCTCCCTTCGTCCTGAAAATCTTTATTAAATGCATTCCGTTTTCATTAAAAGTGCGCCTTTTCATATTTAAACCCACGCGCACGGAGCATTTAATGCTACAGTTACTTTTTCATATATGTGTCCGTTCTATACGGGATATGACTGACATGGGGTTTTGATTGAAACTGAGATTAATCCTGGCCCCTTATTTCAAAACCTTTCGAATTCAGGAATTAATCTCAACCCCACGTTTGAGTAACTGACTTAGTCTTATCAATCAAGAATGCCATTTGAGGTTTTTACGCAAACACAACACACATCTGCACACTGAGTTTTCTCTTGCTCAAACACAGAAAATTCGAAAAATCTCTTCCTTTAAAAACAATGGCATTTCTTAATTCCAACTGGACAACCGACAAGCTCGAAGACGTTGTCAATAACAAATTGGTACACATGGAGCAAGTCATCTCCATGGAGGGTACCTGTCTTACGGTGGAGGAAATCAAACCCATTTTCAAATGGATTTCCAAAGCCGGGTTGGAGACATACTTCACCACCCGCCCCATCTCCGTGCTTCCTAGAACAGTCGTGGAGGCGTATTTAAATATGTTCTTGCGGAGGGGTGAACTGTTCACCAAGGTGACGGCGCTCAAGCCAACGGGAGAGAAGAACAGCGACGGCGAACCTCTTTACAGCTCGGAGGTAGTCACCATTGACTTAAGGAGGGCGGTCAGGGAAGTTTTTGCACTGCCATCATCAGGCATCAACCCAAAGACGTACAAGGAGAACTCGGAGGGAGAACTTCTTGGGAAATGGACCAAGTCTGGGTCATCAGAGTTCAAGGCTCGTCAGAACAAGAATACTTTAAAGCCTGAATATAGAGCTCTGGTGGATTTGGTGTCCAAGATTGTGATGGGTGCCACTGGCTCTCACGAGCAATTGAGCCAGCCCAAGCTGAGACTCATGGGAGCAATTGTTGATAGAGTGGAAGCGAACTGGGAGCAGTTCTTCCTCGATCAAGTCCATCAGGCCGGGTTGGACAAGCTAAAACGAGATGAGGAGAAGAAGCACACTTCAGTTTGTGCCATCTTGCCGTTCGGAACGAGGATGTCCATCCTGATAGCTCATGCCTGCCATGGGTATACCTTCGATTTTGAGGATAGTCTCTCCTCAAAGAAGGTAATGTTTTCCTCACTGAGTGATACCTATTCAGTGCTAGGGCTGACTGATCCCAATGCGAAAGCAAAGGGTCAGGCCAAAAAGCCAGCTGATAAGGCCAAGAGAGTGGCTACCAGTCTCATTGAAAGGGTAGATGACCTCCTTGAGAGGAGTAAGGAAGGTGAGGAGGAGGTAGTAGCTGAGGAGGTGGAACAGCCTGAGATGGAAGCGGCTGAGAAGACGAAGAGGGTGAAAATTGTGCTGTCAGGGAAGAGCACGAAGTCAGGGACTGAGTCTGATCCTAAGAAGGCCGGGTCTGAGGCTGAGGGAACTGACGATGACGTCAGGAAGGAGAGTGATCAGGGAGAGAGGCCCCTGAAGAGGCTTAGGAAGGGACCCAAAAAGTCCCCGGCTAAGAAGTTGCCTGTAGTGAGTGAGAGGGAGGAGTCAAGCTCACCTAGAGCCTCTGACTTGGAGGAAGTGAGAAAATTTGTCGAGACGGCTGAGTTGTTGCAGCCTGAGACAGTACCCACTCAAACACCCACTCACCCCGAAACCCAAACACTTTCCAACCCTGACCCTATACCTCAACCCCCTCAATCACCCCTAACCACAGAGCCAAATCATCCTACTGAGTCAGTGCCATCAAACTTACCAACGAATGAGCCTGACCAGTCATCCGAGCCAAACCTTCCAAATCCCACAGACTTTCCCTCATATCCCAACCCAAAGGATTGTCCCAAAACCTCCCAAGCTGAAGATGACGATTTCCTGGTGATGCAGGAGGAGGAGGAGCTGGATGAGCACTTGATGGGTGGAGTAATTGAGAACACCCTTAGGGGTAATGCCACTGAATGCGAATCTAAGTGCTGGCCAGGACTGAACAGATACAAAGAGCTACTGGCAAATGTAGTTGAGCTCAAGGTTTGATTGGAATTCAAACAATCAAACATGCAGGAGCAACATTTGTTGGTAGATGCTCGTGGCTGGGAGCACTGGGAGACGGAGGAGGCCAGGCTGTGCTCCTATTTTGGCCTGACTAGCTGGCTTCAACTGCTCAACTTCGATAATCTAAAGGAGCTAGTCAACAGCCTGATGTCCCAGAGCAAGGCTGACATCCTGACTGGTGAAGAAAAGGATGATGATGATGCTCAGGGTGGAGCTATGGAGACGGCAGTGGAGGAGACTGCTAAGGAAGTTGATGAGATGGTCTCTGAGCCTCAGGCTCAGGGGGAAGGTGAAAGGGATACTGGTGCCAAGGGTGGACCAGTGGCTGAGGATGTTTTGAACATCTCAGCTGCCAATGAGACATCTGTCGATGAAGGGATTCCCTGCCCTGAGACAAGAGAGGAAGATGTTGAGGCATCCAAGTAGACTCTCAGTTCCGAGGGACAAGTTCCTAAGGTTCGAGATGGCAGGGCTGAGCCTGAGCAGGTGGCCCTGACCACTCAACAACTGCCTTTAGTGTACCCTGGAGAGGGGACTGATGCCGCAGGGGGTGACAAGGGAAAACAACCACTTACTGATGAGGCCATTGATGATGATGAAGATATGATGATCACCGGGGTCGGCCGTGCTGAGTTCACAAGCATAGTGGAGGCCAAGAAGGAGAAAACCACTGAAAATCTAGCTGAACTTCAGGAAGAAGTAATGAGGCTACGAGCTGAAAAAGAAAAAGACTCCAAGGCCCTGGCGAAATACATCAGGTGGACAAAGTCAGCATACAACACCCTTGCCAACAGGGAGCTGATTTTGCTAAAGAGAACGATGACTGACACGGCCAAGTCAGTAAGGAATGAGCGGAAGAGGACAAAGAAGATGCTAAGGCAGACCTTGAAGCAGTTGGCTGAGAAGGATGAGCAAAGGAAGGAGGATCTCAATCAGGCTGTGGAGAAGCTTGCAGCTCAGGCTGGAGCACTATTCACTCAGGCCATTTCTGGCTCAGCGTCAAAGTTTGAGCTGGAGTCAGAACGCATTGCTTAGACTTCAAAGGACATTTCTGAAAGGCTGACCCAAGCAGATGAGTGATCCGCTCTAGTGGAGGAGAAGATTGAGAAGGTTGAGCAAAGACTCCAACTCTCCATGGAGGTCTTTGAGAAGAAGGTACAAGCTGCAATCAGTTCTGTCTCTTTTGCAGGAACTGGTATCTCGATGGGGATTGAGTTATTGAAGGAGGGAATTAATGATGTCCATTCCCTAGCCTCCTTCGTAATCAACAGCGGATCTGACGCATTCCCATCCGAGGCCAATGATGATGCCAAAAAGGGGGAAAGGAAGAAAAGATCCCGTCCTGAGGCATCGGAGGCAGTCAACCAAGGTGAAACCGTTCAAGTTGATCCTGAAGCCAATCCTGAAGGGAATGTGCTAAGGGTGAGGAAGTCAGCAAGGTTGGCGGCTGTGGAGAAGGAAGGAGAGGAAGTTGTTGCCAGGCTGAAGGCGGAGGCAGCAAAGGCAAAGGCTGATGAACCTTCAAAGCAACTGAGCCAGTTCAGAGGTCTTCTCCCATGAGCTCAAGGAAGAATCCCATCACTTACTCCGGGGAGTTGGTGGCGGAGCTATGTGCTGAAGCATGGGGAGATCATTCTGAGAAATCTGAGGCTATGCGCAGAGCTGAAATTGCTCAAAAGGAGAAGATGCACATCTTGGAAAAGAAGGTTGAGAAGCTGACTGATATCACTGAGCTTCAACAAAGGGAATTAGATGATGCAGTGATCAGTCTGCTTAGGAGGAAGAAGGCGAAGCCTGAGCCTAGGAAGTACAGAAAGAGGCCAACAGTTAGGAAGTCATCAATTCTTCAAGTCAGTAGGCCAGAATCAGGATTAAGGGAAGCTTATGTCGATGAGTTCATCTCAGAGGCATTGAAGGAGTTTTGGTCTGATGCGAAGGATGAGTTTGTTAGATTGTGGTTTGTGGTGAAGAAATGGGGCGACACTGATGATATCAATGCCCACTTCACTGACTACATGATGGACAATCATCCTGAGCTGTTCCAAAAGATCTTGGAGGAGGCTGATGCAGCTCAAGTTCAAGTGAAGGCTCCTGAGTTCACCATTCGAGCTCATTCCTTAGTTCCTGGAACTCAAAAGCACGATACAAAGGCCATTATGATGGAAGTTTTGAAGATAGCCAAAGCTGAAGGGTACGTGAACCAACCTAGAAGACTTGACGAGCTGAAGGCAAGAGTCTATGCAGGATATGGACTCGAACCTGAAATGAGATTAGTCTAGGAAGTTCATTACCTCTTTGTAATAGATTAGATTCATTGTAACTATTTCCAAATCAATCAATGAAATCTATTACGTTTGCCCACAGACAAAAACTCATTTTCTTTTTGGCTGTTTGTTTAAATTCTGTACTTTATCAAGAATTGCTCTAACACTGTCTTATCTTATAGATAGGTCTTTATAGTTCCTCTAAGTGTTTTGAGGATCTTTTCAGTGTTTTGGCATCATCAAAAAGGGGGAAATTGTTGGGACATTGTCAGTTTTGATTAAGATCCCAAAGCCCCTGAAAAGATGTTTGCCTTAATCTGTCTTTGTCAGGCTAGTCTTGGTTAGGATCAATACTTAGTCATTTTACACTTCACAGGTACTCAGTGAGAGGAGAACTCACTGGTGACAATCAAGACCAAGAGCCTGAAGATGAAGAGCACCATCCTGAACTTATGGCAGTCCTCTAAGCTGGCTGAGTAAGTGTCAGTGATGAAGAGTATGACCCTGAGGTCATTACTAACTCAGTCCTGAAGGGAACAGGATATCACTGAGTTAATGGGAAGACTTGGAGTAGAGCCAAGCAATGCAAAAAGAATGCCAGCGTCTGGATAAGACCGGTGAGCTCAAGACAAAATGAACTTAATAAGACAAGCCTGAAGCTCAGGAATAAGTTCTGACATTCTCACCAACCTGATGACGTGGACCAATCTTGGAAGGACACGCACGTACGGAACCTGACATGAAGACTGAATTCAGACTGCATATTCAACGGGCAAGCATTTAATGTGCATTTAATGCAAATACCAAATCCATGCAAGGACGGCTGCTGCATGAAGATATGTCCGTTTGAAGCCTCTCTACATAGATGACTTGAAGGTTATCTCTCCAACGGATAGTTTTACAAATCACCTATAAATACAGAAGACCTTGAACCCATTCAAGGTTACGGGAAATTTCCAAGCCATAAATTACTCAAACTCTCAAGCATTCAAAGCATTCAGCCTTTAAGAGAAGCACTCGAAACCATCTAAATTTCCCAAGTGTTTCTTAGCAACTGAGAGTTATTCTGTATTCCAAGAGCGAACTAGCATTATCTTAAGCTTAGAGAGATTATCCAATCCTTAGCATAGCTTTGCCTTGTAAGGATAATCTCAACATAGTTGGAATCCAAACTGAAACCAAAACCCTAAGTTAGGTTTGTTGGAAGTAAGTCAGTTAGTGAGTTAGTAAGTGGAGTTGTATAGATCAGTAAGGTTAGCTGGTCTTGGTGCACCTTGGCACGTTAAAAACAAGAATCCCTTGAGTGGATTTCCTGTTAAGTCAGGCCGTGGATGTAGGAGCTTGAGCCTCTGAACCACGTTAAACTCCTTGTGTTCTTATTGCTTTGATATTGTGCATACTTGCCATATTACTTGCTCATTCATTGCATTCGGTTTATCAGGCTTGAATCAATCAGCCTGATCCTCAAAAAGAGCACTGCCTTACTAAACACCTTTCAGATTTGAGTAAAACAAGTTTTCAGAAAGCAAACTAAACAAGACTTTAAACTATCAGGGCTCAAACATTCCGCACTGAACTTGAACTGATAGTTAGCCAACTGACCCGCACCAAGTGTAGTCAGTAGGTGTGTTATCAGCTCCTAGTTCTTTACCACTTTGAGTAAAGGGGACTCAGTCAGTTTTTAAGGTTAAAAATTGGTATACGTGTATTTCCCCCCATACACGTATTCCTCAGTCTTGTACCGGGACCAATAGTATCATACCACGGATATTATGCAAATGGATACAAATTTCATACTGAAGCGTATGCTTCAACGAAATCGACTACAAACAGTGGTGTTTGCGTTACTGGTGCAAACTACAACGAAGAACCCATCGATTACTATGGAGTGCTGCAAGAAGTAGTTGAAATAGAATATCCGGGTTGGCCGAAGAGGACGATAGTGTTGTTCTTGTGTGAATGGTATGATCCAGAGAACCAAGGAACAAGAGTCGACAAAAACTACAAGATTGTTGATATCAACACCGAAAAGAAGTTTCCGGCGGCATACGATCCTTATATTTTTGCAACGCAAGCATCTCAGGTATATTATTGCAAATACCCCGGATCAAGTAGGCCCAACTTGAGGACAGTTTGCAATGTAAAGACAAGATCATTGGTTGAAGTTTCTAATCCGTCAAACAAAGACGGTGTAGAACCAACAGATCCATTTCAAACAGAGATACAAGAGGCTCAAACAGAGGTTGATCAAGCAGGTGTGAATATTTTTGTCGACTTACTTGCTGCAAATCCAGAAATGGTAATGATTGAAAGTGATCATGAGGGTGATGGACAAGAGCGCGGTGGGGAGGAAGAAGAAGAAGAAGAAGAAGAAGAAGAAGAAGAAGAAGAAGAAGAAGAAGAAGAAGAAGAAGAAGAAGAAGAAGAAGAGGAAGAAGAAGAAGAAGAGGAAGAGGAAGAGGAAGAGGAAGAGGAAGAGGAAGAGGAAGAGGAAGAGGAAGAGGAAGAGGAAGAGGAAGAGGAAGAGGAAGAGGAAGAGGAAGAGGAAGAGGAAGAGGAAGAGGAAGAGGAAGAGGAAGAGGAAGAGGAAGAGGAAGAGGAAGAGGAAGAGGAAGAGGAAGAGGAAGAGGAAGAGGAGGAGGAGGAGGAGGAAGAGGAGGAGGAGGAGGAGGAGGAGGAGGAGGAGGAGGAAGAGGAAGAGGATGATGATGAGGATGACGAGGAAGAAGACGACGATTAGAATTACTAAATTATTGTATATATAACAAGTTAGAAATGAAAATGAATTAATTTGGTGAATTATGGAAAAAAATGAATCAATTTGGATACATATACAATTAATTGCATACAAATGAATGAATTATAATTTTAAGCGGGAGTCGAAATAAATATTTTTGCAGAAATAATAAAAATTACATGGCCCCAATATTTATAAAAACAAGTGAGAAACGAAAATGAATTAATTTGGTGAATTATGAAAAAAAAACGAGTCAATTTGGATACATATACAATTAATTGCATACAAATGAACGAATTATAAATTTAAGCGGGAGTCGAAATAAATAATTTTACATAAATAATAAAAATTAAATGGCCCCAATATTTATAAAAACAAGTTAGAAACGAAAATGAATTAATTTGGTGAATTATAGAAAAAAAATGAGTCAATTTGGATACATATACAATTAATTGCGTACAAATGAACGAATTATAAAATTATGCATTGTCGAAATAAATAATTTTACAAAATAAAAAAAATAGTTGGGCAAAATATTTTAATAAACAACTTAGATACGAAAAGAAATTAATTTGGTGAATTATAAAAAAAATGACTTAATTTGAATACATATACAATTAATTGCATAAAAATGAACGAAAGTAGCTTGTGCCCTAGTGGCGCGCGCCCCCTCCTCTTGCACAAGAGGTCCAGTGTTCGATTCCCCTTGGACGCAAAAAATGGATTAATTGTTCAAGGCCTAATAAGACTAATATAGAAGGTGGGCCGCATATAACAAGTAATGGGCCGGTTGGCCCAGTGGTCCGCGCCCTCCCCGGCCGTCCCGGGTGCCCGGGCTCGAACCACGCGAGCCACTTTTTTTTTGTATAGGCTCGGTAATTTGCGACGGCCATATTCCGTCGCAAATATTGAATTTTGCGACGGAAAACAACCCGTCGCAAATTATAACATGAAAAAATAAAAAAAAATATATAAACATTTGCGACGGAATGTGGCCGTCGCAAATGTTGTTGACCCGAACGGGTCTAACCCGAAAGATTTGCGACGGACTACTGTCCGTCGCAAATTCTGTGTTGTAATACCCCGTCCCGTTTTATACCTTTTATATTCCTAGAACCCTTATTTTATATTCTTATCTTTGTTTCTTTTTATTTTATTATTTTGTGTGCTATTGTGTAATTTAAATATATACCCTTTTTATAAATTCCTAAATTCGAAGAAAGGAATTGAATCTTTCAAACGAATAAAGGACTACGAGAAATTAAATATTCAAGTTTAATTTAAGGATTTCGATCCATATAATTTATTGATAAAAATATGTCAATATAATTCAAATACAATAAAATATTAATTGAGTTTTAAAAACTATATTAATTATTAAATGGGGATTTAACTCGTGAACCAAACGATCCCTAAACCGTATCCAGTGGGATCGAAAATATCTAGAATTAAAAGGATGAATCTCAACCACAAGATTATTCCTTCTTTTAATTTAATTAATTAAATAGAAACAATCCCAGCCATGTATTAATTCCTTCCTTTTAAAATAATTAATTAAGAAATTGAAAATTAAAATATCTTCTCCTCTAAGCCAAAACCGTGTACGCAGATTTCTTCTTCAGTCAAAAATTCTCAAATACAGTTGCTCCTTTTTCTCCTTTCTCTCCCATCTCTCTCTCCCAAACGCTTTTTCTCTCTCTTGGGAAGAGAAGAACACACCGCCTCTTCCTTCCGGCAAGACGTCGTCGCTCTCCGACCTTCACACGGAGGCATCGCTGCAGCCGTTGTCTCTCCCAGATGAGCGCCGTCGCGCTCGAAGCGCAGCCGCTGTCTCCAGCAACCGAGGGCCGCCGCCGCTCCGATCGCTGCCTCTCGCCTCCTCCAAGACGCGAGCGTAGCCGCTGCCGTGTCTCTCGCCTCACGAAGCGCCGCCGCTCCCGTGCCGCCGTAGACCCGGCGCCACCGCCTCGCGTCGCTCTTCCCGTTGCGAACGCCTCCGTCCCCTGTTTCGAATCGCGCCGCCCCTTCCAAGCGCCGCCGTCCGCCTCCTCTTAGCGCCGCTCATAGCCCGTTCTCTACTCGTGAGTCTTATTTCCAATTATTTCAATTTCACAGTTCTTCAGTTAAAATCCTTCGAAATAATGAGACTCACGGTTCCTTCCTTTTTTGTGTAATCGAGACTTTGTCGCCCTTTCCATTCTTTTCCGTTGAAGCGAGGGAGACGAACTGTTGCCCATTCTTTTTCGAGAAACTGGAACTACGCCGTTAGGCTGTTCAACTTATTCAACGAATTCCCGAACGACGCCGTTAGGCTGTCCAAAATATCCGACGAATTACCGAATCCTTTTACGATGCCGTTGGGCTGCTCGAATTTACCCGACGAGTCTTCAAGCTACGCCGTTAGGCTGCCCGATTTGGGACTCGTAAGATTGATAGTCTTTTCTCTTTAATTTTCATAGTGTTTGAGATAGGAATTGAACTATTTTATTCCCCTGTTGAGACTTTGTAAGTTTAAGAATATTTATTTTTGGATTGGAGCCTGTGAGCTTGTAGATGGAGTTGTTATTGATCTTGTAGATGGACTGTTGGTATTTTGTTGTTTAGTATTATTGAATTAGTTGTTTGGTAATATTAGTTAAGCTGGTTGGTGTTATTGAATTGACGAATTAGTGTTGTTAGCTTAGTTGGTTAATATTATTGAATTAAGCTGTTTAGTATCGTTGAAATAGTTGATTGGTGTTTTTCTGGATTAGTGTATTAGTATGTTGTGGTTTTCTTCATTTTCTCTAAGGTTTCAGTTTTCTGTTTATTTCGAAATAGTAGTAGTACGGTTAAGTTTCGGAAGTAATATCATATTAGTCAAGTTTATAAAAAGGAACACAAGATAAATTTTATTAATAAGTTTAATAAGGGAGTTTTATTTATAAAATATGAATATTTATATTCAAGAATTCTTTTAATGAGAAATAGAAATCTTAGAAAGAAAAACCTTTTCTTTATTTCTTATTAATACTCTTAAGTAGTTATTCTTATTCTTTTAAGTATTTCCAAGAATAATAATTATGAATATACTTTTAATTTTATAAAAGGCTTTTGTTAAGGACACAACAGAAATTAGTAAATACACCTCCTCTCAAAAAGGGGTGTACTTATCAATTAGAAATCAACCTTTAGGAGTTTTAGCTTTCGATAAGTTTTCTAAAGACAACGACCCCCTCAATTCTCGTAACACAAACTCTCAAGTTTTCCTAATAATTCAAAGGTCAACTTTTAATCAAATGGTTTTCTACTAGGATTTGGTAGTAGTTGGAACGCGCACGAGGTTTCCGACCATCTGTTTGTACATCATTCACGGGACCCGGAGCAAACAGGTGGGTGATGATCTGTTGATTGATCTGCTAATAATAACGTTGTGCCGGTATTTTCTGAACTCGACTAAATCAATCTAAAACAATTAATCCAACATAAATGTAACACCTATTATATAATTGTTTGAATTATGTGATATAACTATATATGGTATATAATGCTTGTTGTCTTATAAATTGATCACCATTGCATGAGTAAGTACCTTATGTGAGCATGAATCAGTTTCTGTTGTCAATCAAGTATTTTTCTCTGTGAAGTTTGTTGAGTCAGTTTTATGGAAAGTCAGTAAGTATGGAGTTAGAATCGAGTTTTAAATTCGACCTCCGGGGAGCTGTCGGGGACGCCCTCGGAATCAAGGTTGTTGATCAAGCAGATCTGGTCCCCGGTCAGCTGCCTACGTGCGCACTGGGAATAAGGCCATTGATGCTTGCTTATTATTTTGAGGGATGTTGTGGTTGGATGATGTGAGTTTGTTGTGGTTGGATGAAGTAAGTTCTGGTTGTAGTTGAAAATGGTAACTTTTTTGGAAGTGGAATGGTCGTACGAATATGGTTTGATAGTTTGTGACAATACGTGAATATGCTTTGGGCTCTGCCCTAATGTGAATCAACTTGTGCTATTTCAATTATATTATGTGAAATATGCTTAAATGCCGATGAATCATTATATGAACTGTTTCTTCTATGGAATATTGTAATCTTGTTTATATGTCAACTGCTTAAATAAATTAAATACTTTATCAATGAGTATAACTTAATATATTTCGGATTTACCAATCCCATGACGTTGCAAATCACCCATACGTGAGAATTCAAATCTCACGCCCCATTTTTACAACCCTTGCAGATTATGATTTCGTGGAGCAAGGACAGTAATAGAGACGACACAGAGTTCCCCACTTAAATAAAATATTACTGTTAATACTAACTTTATGTACACATATATGTGTGTGAGATACGTATTAAAATTATTCTATTTATTTCTTCCGCTGCATAAAACTCATCATCTCTCATTTCCGTTATATTTCCTTCAAAAAATTTATAGTTCGGACTTTTGATCACAATAATACTTCGAATCCGATATAATTAATATATTCTGGATTCGGGGCGTTACATGTGTGACCCGGCCGGGTCTGACCCGCCACTTTTGCGACGGATTTATCCATCGGTAATTTGCGACGGACGGCGAAATCCATCGTAAAAATTAGCTACGGCTGTTTTAGGGACGGATACGTGTCCGTCGCAGAATCCGTCACAAAATACTGTTTGCGACGGATTTTCCGTCGCAGAATCCGTCGCAAAACACTGTTTGCGATGGATTTTCCGTCGCTAATTTCGTCGCAAAACAGTGTTTTTTTTTGTAGTGTTTACAGAGAGGTAATATATATATTTGTTAACTCAATTCATCTAAGGGGAGACACTGTGTAAGGGCATCATTAACAATTCAATTTATCTATCCATTTTCTATGTTCTACTTTGTATTTCAACCAATGAATTTTTAACAATGGATAATTTATAGTGGTTCATTAAATATTTTTTAAATTCCACTTGTCATATATCTTGAATATGAAACATACTCCCTCTGTTCCAATTTAGATTACCCATTTCAAAATGACACGATTTTCAAGAAAGAAATTGTTTATTAATACTTTTGAATATAAAATAGCTTTTCAGAAATTGTTTATTAATATTTTTTAGTATAAAATAGCTTTTTAAGGATTGAGTTTGAAAAAGTGGTATTGCTTTTTGCCATTTTTAAAAATGGGTAAACAAAAAAAAAAATCTTCCTTTTTGGGACTTTTGGGTAAACAAAATTGGGACGGAGGGAGTATGATAGACTGGAATACAAAAAGTAACACAAATAATTTCATGTCCAATATTTTATGGTCGAAAGTGCATTTAATCGTGATAAATTACTTATTATATCTAAAAAGGGGTAGTTATTATATGCTACAATCCTAAAGCTTAAAATACAAAATGGGGTGCAATAAATCCCATGGTACTCTTTGCTACATTTAGTAGTCTCCACCATTTAACCAAAACCACATACTCATACAATTAGGTGGGCCCCGTGTTCAAAGTCAGCTTCTTACAAAATCTGACACATTAATGACTGGCTGATGCATTTTTTCACATTTTCCGAGGTAAAATTCTGACCAAAATTCGGCTGTTTGTAAATTTTGAACATAAACATAAATTTTATGAACACAAATATAAAATATTTTGAACATAAAATATAAATATTTGAGAATTTAAGCAAATTGAAATTTAAATTCAAAAATATTTATTTCATTGTTAATTTGTGAATTACATCTAAAAGAATTTCAGAGTATTACATATGAAAAAATGGGCATATACTGCCCAAAAGTTTATGAACAGACCTAAAAAAAAAGTGCACAAACGCACAAAAAATATAAACAAACTCAAACAGTTGCTAAAAAATTATAAAAAGAGAGTCTTTTTTGTATTTGAGACTCTAGAAATCTTCATTCTACTTTGGATGCCTAAAACAAAAAAACAACCACCATCAAAACATGAAACATCCATACATCATCAATTTTCATATGCATTCAAACAACTTCTTTAACCAAACACACAGAAAAATGCATAATTAATTTAACCAACCCAACATCAATTTTCATATGAATAAAACATCCGTCATCATTTATTTTCATATGCATCATCAATTTTCATATACATTCAATCAACCCAACATTATACAAACATAATTAATTTAGTATACACATTATACAAACATCAATTTAGCAGCACACACATCAATTCTGTACTTTAGGATTGTAGCACAAATGCTTACAAGAGACGAGGGAGGTTGGTAGTGGCGGTGGCCTACGGACCTCACTACGGCGGCGGCCTTCGGTCCTCACCTCCAGATCTGGGATGAGAAAATCGCGCCTCAGCCTCCCCAAGCGCCGCCATCGAATGTATAATGCCTACAAATCTTGGTGATGCCGCCATCGAACGTAAGCACCGCCTCAGCCTCCCCTCAGCCTCCAGATCTTGGTGATGCAGCGGCGAACTTGGTCTCCGGTGGTGGGGCAAAAGAGATCTAGGGTTTCTCGGCCCTCATCTGACGCCGGAAACGAGCGACGGCGGGTGGGTGTGGTGGATGACGACCGCCACTTGTTATCCAGACCGCGCCGTGGCCATCGCGTGTTCTCCAGATCGCGCTGCCACTGCCGTCGCTTGTTCTTCAGATCAGCGCCGCCGCTTGTTCTCCATATCGCACCGCCCCTTAAAATATGCGCGGGTGCCGCCGCCGTGCATTTCTGGTGCGCCGATGGTGAGAGAGAGAGGGGGGAGAGCAGATGGTTTTGGTAGAGAGAGAGAGATGGGTGGGTGGTTGGATGGGTTTTTTGAATTTTGAGGGGTGAGAGAAAGGAAAGATATACGTATATTTTTTTATAAAGGAGAGAGGAGAGAGAAGACTGATAAATTGGAGAGAGAGTGATGAAAATACAAAATAATAGTCAATTGTATCAATTTGTGCCATGGAGAATCTCATGTTTTATTGTGTATTTAGGCCTCTCAAAATGTAGTATCTTGTGTATTTCTCAAGACCTTGTTTTTCCCCTAAAAATTTAGTAAATTAGTTGACAAAAGATTGATACCAGATTGAATTGGCAAGGTGCCAATCTTATTTGTCCAATTTTTTTCTAAAGTAGCACAAAATGCAATTGCCCTATAAATTTTTTGGACAAATTTGTTATTTTCTTTATTATATATATGTGTGTAAACTTACAAAATCGAACAATTATTTTTTGCCCTACTTTAAAAAAAAAATTGCTCCAAATTTTTTGGCAAAACTATTGGCAAAGGGGTGACACCAAGGTTGACACGGTGCCATCCATTTTAGCAACTATTTTGACAATCTTGTTTGGGCAAACAACATATTTTTTGATAAAGTTTAGAGTGAAAATGGTTCATACATGAACCATTGAATGAACCATTTAAGAGTATTAATTGTTTGCACTGAAGAATATTAGTTGTTTACTGAAAACAAACTAAGGGTGTGCTTGGTTGAGAGGTATGAGAATGGAAGAAAGGGAATTGAATGAAAAACTTGTTTGGTAGAGAGACATGAGAATGAAAAAAGTGATTTAATTCCTCACTTTTGAGGAATCCTTATACCCCTCAATATTGAGAGGAATGACTTTGGTTACTCCCTACAATCAACTAATTTAGTGAAAACAACTAATACTCTTTAGTAAAAATAATTAATACCCTTCTATGACTCACATATAAACCAATTTCACTCTATAATACATACTCATACATTTTTTTGATAAAAAAGCTCTTTTCCCTGTATATAAAGATTATTATTTGAAATATTTTAAGTGCAAGGCATACTTTGGTGACGTTTGAGTCATTAATTGATCAAATCTCTTTAAAGGGAAAATTGCACTCTTAGTCCAAAGAGATTGAGTGTAAAATACTTTTGGTACCTATGTGCGAAAATGATCCTTTTTTTTTCAGTTTCGGTCCCATTCGTGAATTTTTAGAACCGAAACTGCAAATTTGTCATATTCTCTTGGGACAAAAAATGCAATTTATACATTCTCTTGGGACCAAAATTGCAATATATCTTATTCTCTTGGGACCAAAAGTGTTAAAAAAAATTACAGGACTAAAAATGCTGAAAAAAAAAACCATTTTGAAATGGACACATTCTCTTGGGACCAAAGTGCAATTAACCGCCTCTTTAAACTTAAGACCATAGATCGTATCAAAATATTTTATTTTAAAGTAGGACTTGTGTGAGACTGTCTCATACCACAAGAAGATGGATATATAGAGTATAAATTGGACATGATAGTTTAACACTTTAATAAAGGTAAGTGTTTATTTGTGTTGTCTCTGTTGTAAAATAAATGTAATTGAAAGAACACCAGATATGTTTACCCAATTCGACATGAATGACTACATCTGGGGGCATACCAAACCAGGAGTTTTTCACTATATTTTCTGTGTATGTACATGTCTACCATACAATAATGAGTGCATGGATATATATATATATATATATATATATATATATATATATATATATATATATATATATATATATATATATATATGTATATATATATAATACTAAAACTCTAGAGCCTATCAGGTTACCTGGCCCATAAGTAATGTCTACATCAGATCTTTTTTATTTTACATATCAAATCTTTTAGATTTACAACAATCTCATGCCATTAGATAGTCTAATGCAAAATTTTGACCAAATTTTGACTCATAGGAAAAAAGATATATGAAAGTATTAATTTAATTTATAGGGTGAAAGTTTTCATATTTTTTGGGACATCCCATATATATTATTTGTTACATTCTAAAAATAAAAATAAAACTCCTTACAATCGGCTTGGATCCTCTATTTTAAAATTGTTTTTTTTTAAAGACTATTTTAATATTGTGTTTCATCTATTATATCACATCACCGATGAATGGCGCACAATATCCACTTTTTAAATTTCATAACAATTTTTTCCTATAAAATTGCAAGGAAATATTTTTGTTGTAATTTAGCGTGTAAATAAAGGGACACGATTTGTTGACCCAGTTCGTCCGGAAGGATTACGTCTGGAGGCGATCCAAGCCAGGAGTTCCACTAGTATGCGTGTGTATATGAGTACATAATTCATGAATACAATGGGATATATATAATAGTAAAACCCTAATCTAAATGGGTCAGGCCCAATATAATTCTTGGTCCTTAAGTAATGTCCACACCAAATCTCCTAGATTTGGAATATAAAATCTTCCGGATTTACAACACTCCCCCTTGGACATTACGACATAAATGTCTTGTCATAAAAACTCCACGTGCTGAGGATCGGCCATGATAATAAGTGGGAGGAATGTAATTGATCTTCTAGATCTAAATCTTCCAGATTTATTTCGATGTTACCGCTCCCCCTGAAGACAACAATACTTTAAGTCTTTGCATCCCAATACCACGGACGTACTTTTCAAAAGTAGACGTAGGTAAGGATTTAGTAAACAAATATGCAAGATTGTTACTAGATTGCACCTTTTGAATGGTAATTACGCCACTCTTCTGGAGTTCGTATGGGTAGAAAAACTTAGGTGAAATATGTTTCGTCAGGTTTCCCTTGACGTACTCATTACTCATTTGTGCGATGCAAGCAGCGTTGTCTTCAAATATAACGGTGGGAGGTGTATCGCCCTTGGCGATACCACACGAGTCACCAATGTGTTTTACCAAGGACCTTAACCAAACACATTCTCGTGCGGCTTCAAATAAAGCTATGATCTCTGAGTGGTTTGAAGACGTGGTAACCATGGATTGTTTAACCGATCTCCACGAGATTGCGGTTCCACCACAGAGAAAAATATAACCAGTCTGGGATATGGCGTTGTCGGGATCAGACAAATAGCCAGCATCCGCATAACCTACTAAGGTTTTGTCTTGGTTCTTACGATAAAACAGTCCAAGATCTTGAGATCCTTGGAGGTATCGTAGAACATGTTTAACACCATTCCAATGTCTCCTCGTGGGAGAAGCGCTATATCTCGCAAGCAAGTTAACTGCAAATGCAATGTCCGGCCGGGTGCAATTTGCAAGATAGAGCAAAGCTCCAACAACGCTAAGATAAGGAACTTCTGGTCCCAGAATTTCTTCTGAATCTTCTCTTGGCCTAAATGGGTCCTTATCCACTTCGAGGAATCGGACTACCATCGGGGTGCTAAGTGGATGAGACTTATCCATGTGAAATCTCTCCAATACCTTTTTCACGTAGGTCGACTGATGAACAAGGACTCCTTCTGGGAGGTGCTCGATCTGCAAGCCGAGGCAGTACTTGGTTTTACCCAAGGACTTCATTTCGAATTCAGCTCTCAAGATTGAACTGGCTTCTTCAATCTCTTTGCATGTTCCGATTATGTTTAGGTCATCAACATATACGGATATGATGCAAAAACCGTCTTGCGATTTCTTCGTGAATATGCATGGGAAAGCTTTATCGAACGTGTATCCCTTCATCTGAAGGAATTCACTAAGTCGGTTGTACCACATAAGGCCCGATTGCTTCAGGCCATACAACGACTTACGCAGTTGTATGCTATACATACTGCGATTTTCACCATCCCTTAACTGAGGAATGTCAAATCCATCTGGGATTTTCATATAAATGTCGGCATCTAGTGATCCGTATAAGTACGCGGTTACTACGCCCATTAATCTCATTTGGAGATTCAACTTAACTGCCAAAGATATCAAATAGCGGAACGTTATAGAGTCCATGACATTGAGTCCATGACGGGAGAATAGGTTTGATCAAAATCAATCCCCGGGTTTCTGCGAAAACCCTTGTGCTACCAGCCTCGCTTTAACCTCTCCACAGTATTATTTTCTCAATTTTGTTTTCGTACAAAAACCCATTCATATCCTACAGGGATAGCGCGCGCGGGTGTACGAACGAAATAGTCTAATACTTGTCTTTTGTTAAGCGAGGCGAGCTCCGCATCAATTGCCTCTTTCCATTTAACCCAATCGTGGCGCTTCCGGCACTCTGCGATTGTTTTGGGTTCAGGATCTAGATCATTAATAATGGAAAGAGCTATTGACGCTGCAAATGTGTCGTCGACGACAGTAATGTTTATATTACATGTTTCTCCCGTATCTGTGAAATTCACAGAGACTTTGACGTTTACGTCAACCAGACCTTCCTCATTTCCCATTGTATCTGGGTCTGGTCGTTCCACGGTCCTAGTGCATGGAATATTTTGTGCACGTGCTTCATCACTAGGACTCTTGTCTCCTTGAGACTTGGAGTTATCTAGACGGATCTCTTCCAGAGATTTTCCATTCGACTGACCAGATTTGCTAGTCTTTCGTTTAGGTGTGTTACTATCTCTTGAGGTTCCCTTACGCTTTTGGCGTGTGGGGGCATGAGTACTCATTTTACTTGGGACCTCAACCCTTTGGGGAGCATTTACTGCTGGTATATGCGATCTAGTCACACCTCTATGGTCAGTGAACGCGTCTGGCAGGTTATTTGCTAAGTTCTGCAGGTTAATGATCTTCTGAACTTCTAGTTCAAATTGATTAGTGCGCGGATCTAGATACTGAAGATTACTTACGTTCCACGTAAGTTCCCGGCATTCATTCAATTTTGAATTCAGATCTCCCCCTAATGCCGGGAAGTAATCTTCATCGAACGTGCAATCAGCGAACCGGGCCGTTTATTGATCCCCGGATAAAGGCTCGAGGTATTTCACGATGGATGGAGAGTTAAATCCTACGTAAATACCGAGTTTCCTTTGTGGGCCCATAGAGGTTCGCTTGGGTATCGTAATCGGTACGTATACCGCACATCCGAAAATACGCAGATGGGAAATGCTAGGTTCTTTCCCACGCACTAACTGTAGGGGGGAATGATCATTATATGCAGTAGGACGGATTTGAATCAAGTGTGATGCATGAAGGACTGCATGCCCCCAGCATGAGGTGGGTAGTTTAGAATTCATTAGCAATTGTCTCACGATAAATTTGATACGTTTTATTAGCGCCTCAGCAAGACCATTTTGGGTATGGACGTAGGGGACCGAATGCTCCACTTTAATTCCCAGGGCCATACAGTAATCTGTAAAGACCTTCGAGTTGAACTCAGCTGTGTTATCCATACAAATTGTCTAGATTGGATAATCCGGGAATTGAGCTTCAAGCTCGATAGTTTTCGCAATGAGCTCTACAAGAGCTTGATCGCGGGTAGACAGCTACAAACATATGCCCACCTAGTGGAGGCATCAATAAGGACCATAACAGAGCGGTCCTGATGCTGGGTGAATCGATCCGCAAATGTCTCCTTGAATTCGCTCTAGGAAAAACCGGAGACACTAGTCCAACCATGGTGCGCGACGGGCGCACTATCAACTTTCCCATATAACATACATCACAAAATATTCATCAACAGGAAGGATTCTTTTATTCGAAATATAATTAGATAGAATCCTACGTATCATGTATTGTCCTGGATTACTTAACCGCGGATGCCATAATTTAAAGGAGTTCGGGTCGTGAAATCTCATACTCATGGCTAGATTTTGACGGCGGATATATAAATAGTACAATCCGGGGGAGAAGAAAGTTATTCTATAAGATCGTATGAGTGGTGGCGCTATCTACCAATCATAAATCACTACCTCAATCCCATTATGCCAGAGGAAATTAACCCCAAACAAATAGCTGATATGTTTACTAGCCATAATAAAAACAGCAATATCCGAATAAACACATGGATAGCTATTAAGGTAAACACATCAAAGCTAATAAATTCATTCATTAAATATCCAAAAGAAAGGATCCAAAACATAATAAGCAATTGTTTTATTCGGAAAATAAAAACTAGGAATAACTAAATACGTAAATCTACTCGTCATCACCAAAATATCTAAGCTCAATGCCCTTATGATCTACGTTGTCTAGGTCAGAGTCTACTTTGGGCAGACTGGCATGGTGAGATTCAACTCTAGGAGCCTTCCACTTATCGTCCTTCTGCTGCTTTTGATAAGCCTCGACCAAATGTTTGGGAGTACAACACGTTCGAGACCAATGGCCCTTGCATCCGCATCTGTAGCAGGATTGTCCACCCTTATCTTGATTGTCAGATTTTCGGGGAGCGGAGTTCGTGTTAGGTGCAGCCTTCTCACGAACCTGAGCTTGATTGTCATTCAAGGCACCTGAAGCACCGGATTTGTTACGACCTCGGCCTTGGCTACGAGTTCGTTTACTTCCTCTCCCCCTTCCACGCTTGCGACCTCTTGTACCACTTTGAGCTACAGCGTGTGCTTCGGGCACAGCTTTTGAGCCAACCGGCCTCGCATTATGATTCTGCATAAGAAACTGATTGTGCTTTTCCGCTACTAGGAGTGCAGAAATTAGCTCAGAGTGTACAGTGTAGTTCTTGGCCCTATACTGCTGCTGGAGTACAAGGTTGCTTGCGTGGAAAGTCGACAAAGTCTTCTGGATTAAGTCGTCCTCAGTTACAGTCTTCTGGCATAACTTCAACTGAGACACAATACGATGTAGGGCTGAGTTATACTCCGTTACAGACTTAAAGTCTTGGAAACGGAGGTTCAACCAATCGTATTGGGCTTGGGGGAGGAGTATATCATTTTGTTGTTGGAAACGGTCCTTCAGGGACTTCCACAAGGTTCCATGATCTCTTTCAGTGAGATACTCATTTTTCAGGTCTTGATTGAGATGATGCCTAAGAAAGATCAAAGCTTTCGCCTTCTGGGCGTCAGTTGATTTTGGATCATCAACAATCGTGCCGCTAAGGTTGTTCGAGGCTAGATGTATTTCAACATCTAGCACCCATGTCAGGTAGTTATTACCATCAAGAGTAAGCTCAGCAAATTCTCTTTTGGTAATATCAGACATTATGCACTACAATTAAAGTGACATGGGTAAGAGGATTGACCAAAAAGATAGACAACAGGGAGACAAGGATTTATTTAGTTATTCTAAGGCACACAGATGCACGTACTGGGCGCCGTCTATCCAAGGCATAAATTTACGGTCCAACAACTACCGGGCGCCGCCTACCCGGGCATAAAGAGCGGACTATAAACTATGTGCGCAGTGTTAAAGCACGTAGGATAGTAAAATCACTCAAACATGCAATAACGATAAATAACGATAATCACATGAAAATAATTTGCAGAAAATATATGGTTTAATGGACAGAGGAAATAATCATTAGAATAATTATTTCATGTACATTAACGCAATTTAACGAAATATTTTCAGGATTCATTAATAAAACTAAAACACGGATTTTATGTTATCAAGAACACAATCGAATCGGGTTAAGGTAATCATTAAAATCCATGAAATAACGTCGCGTTGGTTGTGCACAGCGGACGGGGTCGACGAACGTAGGTCGATCGTGTGCGTGCGGCAACGGGCACCGGCGTGCGAGTTTGCACGTGGCTTCGGTCTCGACGGGCACGGGCGTGCGGCATCGGGCGCGACGGGCGCGGATGCACGCAGCGCCGGGCACGACGGGCGCAGGCGCGATAGGCGCAGGTGCGCGCGGCGCCGGGCACGACGGGCGCGGGCACGGGCGGCACGAGCGCGACGGGCGCGGGTGCGGGCGGCGCTGGCCGATGATGGCGGCTGGAGGCACGAGCGCGCGCGGTACCAGGCGCGACGCTGCGAGCGTGCGCGCCGGGCGGGCGGCGGTCGGCGCTGGCCGATGCGGGCGACGGGAGGCGCGAGGCGGTGCTCGGCGCTGGCCGATGCGGGCGACGAGGGGGTGCGACGCTGCGCGGCACCGGGCGCGACGCTGCGGGCGGGCGCGCCGTGCGGGCGGCGGTCGGCGCTCGGCGCTAGCCGATGATGCGGGCGACGAGGGGGCGTGACGCTGCGCGGCACCGGGCGCGACGCTGCGGGTGTGCGCGCCGTGCGGGCGGCGCTCGGCGTGCGCGGTGCGCCCTTCGGGCGGCACTCGGGTCGGCGGCGGCGGCGGCGGCAGCGAGGACTGCCGTTCGACTACGGGCGACGGTCGTTGATTATTGATTTAAATCACAAAAATAATTTTCACGTAATATAATTATACACAGGAAAATTCATGAACGAAATCAATTGGTAAAGTATATGAACGATCAGGTGATTCATATAAAATAAATTAAAAGCGTACCGTACAATCTCGGTTAGAGACTCGTGCTGATAACGTGTTGTAATTTAGCGTGTAAATAAAGGGACACGATTTGTTGACCTAGTTCGTCCAGAAGGACTACGTCTGGGGGCGATCCAAGCCAGGAGTTCCACTAGTATGCGTGTGTATATGAGTACATAATTCATGAATACAATGGGATATATATAATAGTAAAACCCTAATCTAAATGGGTCAGGCCCAATATAATTCTTGGTCCTTAAGTAATGTCCACACCAAATCTCCTAGATTTGGAATATAAAATCTTCCGGATTTACAACAATTTTTAAAAGATTGGAACAAATCTTTACATAAAAAATAATTAAAAAGCTAAAATCACATAACTCATAAAATATGAAATTATTTAAAGTCTCCAAAAAATAATATTTGTTGTATATGAAAAATAATTAAAAATAAATTTAAAAAAGTTCTAATAGATAAAGTATGAAAATTATAGAAATTTCTTTTGTAAAAAAAAAATGTAAATTTAAAAAAAAAAATTTATCTAAAATTAACCAAACCAAAAAAAATATATATATATGGGGCACTTATTATTTGATACATTCCCAAAGCCTTAAATGCAAAATAGGATACAAGAAATCCCATGACACAATTTACTACATTTTGGTGGTCCCCACCATTTAACAAAACCACAAGTTCATACAATTTGGTGGACCCATATTTAAAATCTGATTCTTACACAATCTGACACACTATTGACTGATTGTAACTTTTTTGCACAGTTCCCGAGGCAAAATTCTGACCATAATATTTTATTATTTTTGGGTGTTTGTTAATTTTGAACATGAACGAAAATTTTATGAACACAAGTATATAATAATTTCTGAACGTAAATATAAATATTTGAGAATTCAAATTCAATAAAAAACACTTCTTTCATTATTAATTTGAAAATTACATATAAAAAATTCCAAATGCATTACATATACAAAATCAAGTTCAAAAAATTATGAACAGACGACAAAAAAATGTGCACAAACGCACAAAAAAATATGAACAAGCTCCCTAAACTTTTGAACAAATGCCCCAAACTCATGAACCAACATCGTTTTCGTGTTTGAATTTCCAGAACCTTCAACTCTATTTGTAATTTGATGCCTGAAATAAATAAATAAAAGTTAGGAAAACATAATTACCACTTCAAGTGATTCTATAATCTGCCTAACTAAATAAAGTCATAACACAACTCAATTAACCAAAAAAATACACAATTTCAAACTTTTCCATCATCTTCCCCCACACTGCAACTACCCAAACACACGTGTGCGCATTCATACACATCAAAGTAAGATTCAAGAGAAAATTGGAGCAAATCTTCAAAGCTAGGACCAATTACTATTCCAAACTAGTATAAGTGTGATTGATTGCAATTTAATCTTTATTTAATGAATGTACACACATCACTTGATCGGATGCAATTACTTTTCACGTTTCCCATCTTTCTTGTTTGGTTAATCCAATTATTACTAGATTTTTCAGTACGTTTTTTTCGGAAATTTAAGTGATTCCCATCCATCAAATAATTATTCAATGGTCACTATTTGAATTTTTCATTGTCCACATACTTTACTTTTCATCCTCTGCCGAAATCGAAATGAATTTAAACACCAAACAAATTCATCGGCCGGCGAAACCCATAAAATGGGCTCTATAAACACCAAACAAATTGAAGATGAATTTAAATTGACAAAAAATAAAGAGAGAAAACTCACCGGCGATCTGAATATGAGAAAAAGATCTGGATAATTTCGTCGTCTCAAGTGGTGGTGCCGTGGTGGATGACGGCCGCTTGTTCTCCAGATCGCGTGCGACGGCGGGTAGGTGTGGTGGATGACGGCCGCCGCTTGTTCGTCAGATCGCTCCGTCGCCGTCGAGATCCCGCCACCGCCGCCGCTTGCTCTTCAGACCGCGCCGTCGCCCGCTTGTTCCCCAGATCGCCGCCACCGCTCGTTCTTCAGATCCGGTCGCCGCTCTCTTGCTCTCCAAATCGCCCCGCCGCCGCGTCGATGGTGAGACCGGGAGAGGGGGAGGGATAGGAAAGAGCAGGTGGATTTTGTTCTCTTTCTCTCGAGAGAAGGGTGGGTGGGTGGGTGGGTGGGTGATTTTTGAATTTTGAGGGGTGAGAGAGGGAGAGAGGTGATATACGTGTATTTGTGAAAAGAGAGAGGTGAGAGAAACTGACAAAATTGAGAGAGTGTGTTAAAAATACAAAATAATAGTCAAATGTATTAAATTGTGTCATGGAGAATCTCATGTTTTAAAGTGTATTTAAGCCTTTCAAAATGTAGTATCTTGTGTATTTCTCAAAATATATATATAATCATTTCAAATCATTGTAACTACGAAAATATTTTGTGTATACCGACTAAAGATAAGAAGTAATTCTTGATAATATATCTAAACAAAATATAAAATTACAATAAACATTTAATTAAAACTAAAATCTTAAAATAAATTATATGTACGCCTGAAAATCTATCTAAATAATATTATTAAGAACAAAAACCTGAATAATAAATTACAGAATTAATATAACATCGTCTTAAATTATTTCAGATATTATGAGGTCTATAATTTGTGTTCTTTCGAGTATTTTGAAAATAGTTTGTTGCAATATTTTAGGGAAAATTATTGTTGATGACCTTTTCTAACTTAGAAGATTGATGGCTGTTTTTCATCTAATGAAGATCATCAAACAAGAATCAAGATCATGGAATTAAGCTAAGTAATGCTTAAGAAATAATTTGGCAAGAGTTTTGCTATGTATTCAAATGTTCTCCCTTTTTTCCATGTACATGAAGGGAGTATTTATAGACATACAAAGTGGCCATGTGTCACCATCTTGGTGGTTTAACCATTGGATCTTTGCCAAGTGTTAGGACACTTGTACAACATCTACACTATTGCACATTGGATGGGTGCCAAGTGTTAGGACACCTGGACCATATCTAGGCTAGTGACTCTTGGGATTCCCAATGTTGTACATGGTCTTTGGCACTACTGAGATGCTCTCGACGGTGACCAGTTGCTCGCTTGCACGTCTTCATTTCATGTCATGGTTCTTTGCATTCCGAGTTGTTCACTCCTTGCTTGGGATAGTTTTACAATGTTGCTCGCTCCATTACGAACCTGTTCGCCCAAATTGATTTTGGCTTGAGCCGCTTGCACAGCTGTTCTTTGCAAGGCTGCTCGCCCCAATTCTGCTTTCGGCATTAGTGCTTTTCTATGAAGCTGTTCGCTCTACAAACTTGCTAGCTCCTTTACAAAGCTGTTCGCTCCACGAAACTGCTAGCTTCTTTGGTTTGTTATTCTGTTACTAAATAATAATCTCCTATTTATTAATTACTTAATTGTTCGCCACCCAACAATTGGACGAATTTCTCTTCACCTTAGCCATTATCTCTCTTCGCGACGTTGCTAGTCGTGACATACACCATCTCTCGAAGGCTCATTGTCGCAAACTTGCTGGTTTGGTTACGAGTCCTCACCATCTTGAAGCTCAAGCCGTCGTCCCAGAAGGTAACTTTTTCATTCTTGCTCGCCAATCATTCTTGCTCACTAATCATTCTTGCTCGCCTGACCCTTGTCTCTTTCTTGTTAGATCAACGAGTCACCGTTGCCATCCCGGCTGTGCCCGAGTCATATTACTTGCTCGCCAGACGAGTAAAGCAAATGGCCGACGCTTCAAGAAGGAAGATGGATCCTCCCCTTGCCATCATGCGCCTCCGGGCAGGGGAGAACCCCACTAGACGCCCAGCCGCCAGAGCTGGTCGCCGCAAGCCTGCGGCCAAAATTACTTCCTCTCCGCGGGATGTAAGGAAGGAGAAGGAGAGGGAAAGGGAGAGAAGGAAAGAAATGAAGGAGAAGTCGCGTATTTATAAGGATAAATTGGGGCGAAAATGCAATTTTCCTAAAAAATTATAGGCCCCTATGGGCAAATTGGGGGTCGCGCGTGACTGACGCGACGCCTCGCGTTCCGTGCCTCGGGAATTCAACCGTCGCGACACGAAAGGGCGTTCGCTACTGGTCGCGCGCGTGAGCTCTCATGCTCGGCTGTTCGCCCAACTGCTCAGATGCTCGCCCATGTAAACATCCATGTTCCATTCTTGCTCGCCCAATTTTCAAAGAAATTATAGCTTGGTCCCAATTGATCAATCCATGCCCAACATGAGACCAAGCTAGGGGGCAATTGTTGGGTGGCGAACAATTAAGTAATTAATAAATAGGAGATTATTATTTAGTAACAGAATAACAAACCAAAGAAGCTAGCAGTTTCGTGGAGCGAACAGCTTTGTAAAGGAGCTAGCAAGTTTGTAGAGTGAACAGCTTCATAGAAAAGCACTAATGCCGCAAGCAGAATTGGGGCGAGCAGCCTTGCAAAGAACAGCTGTGCAAGCGGCTCAAGCCAAAATCAATTTGGGCGAACAGGTTCGTAATGGAGCGAGCAACATTGTAAAACTATCCCAAGCAAGGAGCGAACAGCTCGGAATGCAAAGAACCATGACATGAAATGAAGACGTGCAAGCGAGCAACTGGTCACCATCGAGAGCATCTCAGTAGTGCCAAAGACCATGTACAACATTGGGAATCCCAAGAGTCACTAGCCTAGATATGGTCCAGGTGTCCTAACACTTGGCACCCATCCAATGTGCAATAGTGTAGATGTTGTACAAGTGTCCTAACACTTGGCAAAGATCCAATGGTTAAACCACCAAGATGGTGACACATGGCCATTTTGTATGTCTATAAATACTCCCTTCATGTACATGGAAAAAAGGGAGAACATTTGAATACATAGCAAAACTCTTGCCAAATTATTTCTTAAGCATTACTTAGCTTAATTCCATGATCTTGATTCTTGTTTGATGATCTTCATTAGATGAAAAACAGCCATCAATCTTCTAAGTTAGAAAAGGTCATCAACAATTATGAAATCTAAAAAAAGAAAAAGACATAGGAGTATCTAATGTGAAACAATAAATGAAACACAATAATTTAGAGAAAGGAAAAAAAACACAATTAATCTTAAATATATAATAGCAACATGTTTTCCATTTATAGTTTTGGAGGGAGAGTTTTTGGACCATTGATCGACTTTTCCATTCTTGATCATAACCGTCCATCTCTCTTTTTAACTAATTATGGTAAAATTGACTACTAATTATCATTTAATTCACCATTTTATCCTACTTTGTATTATGACCGTTTATTTCTTGTGATGAATTTTTAACCTTTGGATTAAATTCATAAATCAAGGATCAACTTATTTTTGTTTGGGCGGGAAAAATTTTCTGATCGTCGATCATTTTTCTATTGATCGATCTTGACCCTCCATTTCATTACATGTTTTATGTATGGTATTGTTGACTAATTAATTTTTTCTTAAACATGAATTTATCTTGACCGTCAATTATTAATTAAAGGATCTGCACCGTCAAATCTACGCTACAATCTTGGATACGTTTCATTTTCTTTCATAATTTATTCTCACCCTTTTCATTCTATTTCTCCACCATCTTTGCATACCCACACTCCTATCTTAATCTCTCATGGACGCTGCATAATATTCTTTCACCTTTATTGCCCATTTTTACCCGATATCTTTATTAGTAGATTTTGCAATTGGAAGCACTGGATCATCCTGTGTAATGCCAAGTTTATCACTGTTCGATTTTCTTTATCAACCAAATTTCCCTGTTAATTTTGCCAATTTTCTGATTGGTATTAATTGGGAATAGCTACAATTTTTGGATTTTGATCAATTTTGATTTATTTTGGAGAATCAATTGACTCTGTTTTGTTTTGTATTAATTTGTTTATTTAGAGAATTAAAAGACCCTGTTTTGATTTTAATTAATTCAACAATGCCTTGATCTCACCTTAGACTATTGTTATATGAATGAAATTCTTGCCAAGTTTAGGTACGTCACAACTCTTCATGTTCGTTAGCGTTTCTGTAGTATTTGCATCCGGATCTCTCTAGGTGGTACTCTACACTTTCAGATCCGTACATTAAAAACTATGGACTGACAATTTTGCAGAGTGTTTTAGGCTTTATCATAAATTAAAATATTGTTTTATAGTTAATTTTTCGAATCCTGAAATTTGAGTTTTTAATTTTAATTTATTAATTTTTAACATCTGTACTTTGTCTCGTAAATGCATCTCATTGTTTATTTTCGTTTTGGGTGTTAATGATTATATTTGTTTATGGTTTTTTTATTATATTATTTTTGCTTTGAATTTTGTAAAGGATTAAGTGCAGCATAATACAATTCCAAACCACTTTTTACAAATTGGTACAACATAATTGAACAGACGCACAAAAAAAAGTTGAACATAAGTATATATTTTTTGAACACTGTACTATCTTGTAAATAGTGGTGTTCAATTGTATTATTTTGTGAACGCCCCTTTTGTAAATACCAAATGCTTGAGTTTTCATTGATTTTTCGTAGTTCATGATTTGTGTTTTAGTAAGATCATGGCATGAAGGAGAATCAAAGTTGGTAATTGAAAATCGTGGTGTTCATCAGTTAGTGTTTGTTAACTTTTTGCAAGTTCAAATACGATGGAGTCTTAGCATTAGCACATATTGATGAGCAATTCTCTTCGCTTCATCTCTGCAAAGAACAGCCAATAAACCAACAGATCTCTGCTGCATATGCTTTCTAAAGTCAAAGAGCGTATGATCTCCATAATGCTCTGATTTTCCACATTAGCGCTTTTCTTTTCTCCAAGTAGTGATTCTTGTGTGCATGCACTTGGGGCATACAACGATTTGCATTCTCCAAGTAACTCTAAGACTTGCTAAATCTGTAAGCACTACAACTAAATATACTTTTGGTGAGTGGATAAATTTGAGTTCTCTTTTGTGAGATTGACGATGTAAATTGAACATGACGCATTAACTTTGATAAGGATGGTGTTAATTTGTGATATCTCAAATTTTGTTTCTTGTGCACTAAACCATTATACCTTATCATGTTGTAATAGTTTCTTCTTTTCTCTTCAAGTATCAAATTGTGATCAAGGAAATGAGAGGAACTAATCAGTCAACATTGCGAAACTATTCAATGTATATAAATAGTGTATGACTTTGACATTTTTTTTCTAGAGTTATATAATCAATCATGCTAATCTAAGTTGTACATATCCAATTTTGGTAACCCAATATTCATGTAAAATAATATTATTACACCCGAATATTTATAATTTCAAATGATTCAATCTTTTTTAAATTTTGATTCATTTGCCGATCACTAAACTACAAAAAATTAAAAGAATGAAACCAATAGTATTGAAACATTGGAAATTAGTTTCATGCTAAGCAAAGTATCACTAATCCAAATTATTGGAAATTAGGGGAAGAATGAAACAAGTAGTATTGAATAAGAAGACTTTTCGTGAAGATTTTTTTATTAAAAAATATTTAAGAAGTAATATTGTTGTTTATCTTTAGCAATTAAGTTATTTGGATCTTAAGTAACCATGCATGATCGGAGTATGAACTTCAAAGTCCCTTATATAGAAACTCTTTGGGTTCTTCTCTTAGAATTTGGATGTCATACTGTGTAAATTTAAAATTTTCATGTATTTTTAAATGAATGGAACATGTGAAATAAGCTTTGAAAATCCAAAACAAAAAAAAAAAAATGTGAACATCCCAAGAAAATTTTAAACAAAATTCTTATACGATTTATTTGGTAGCATAGAACCCAATGGGTGATATTTTTTGTTATATAGTGTAAATTTAGAGGTTCAAAATTATGTGTAGTAGAATGTTTGATCTATATAAAATTATAAAAAAATAATAAAGAATTAAAACATATTAAGTTATTTGCCAAATTTTTTTTTACCAACTTTATATTTTTTTTAATTACCTTCTTTTTTTTAAAATTTGTGACACCATATTTTTAAATTTTGCAATTCGAAACATTTGATCATTTTCTGGCAATAACTAAATGGTGCAGGGTGCCAGAGATGCCAAAATGATATTTTGTTTTTTCAAAATTAAAATGGATAATAAGAACCATCATGTATGAATAAAATCGACTATCTACTCATTTTTCTTAAACACAATTTTAATTAAGAATATATATTTCTTGACATCTATATTGTCGTCTGGCTGGTGTATAAATGATCAAATGTTTAAAATTGCAAATTTTAAAAAATTGTGTCTCGAATTGTAAAGAAAAAAAATTGTAATTGATAAAAATAAATAAAGTTGGTACTTTTTTTTCAATTAGCCCAATAATATTGTAGTAAAAGAGGTCAAAATATATATACTCCAATTCAACGCACTTTTGTCATCCACTGATCTTTTGTAGTTGTGTTCTGTGTGTGTATTTGAGTATGTTAGTGGTACATATAGGTAGGTGTATGATATGATTAACTTCCAATGCTTTGTCATGCTTCTTTTGTTCCGGTGATGGTCACCACCATATTCTTCCATCTATCCCGATCAAACATTCAAACTGCTGAGCATAAGCGTTTAAGATAAAAGAAATTCGCATTCAAGTCAAAATATAATTTTGTTTTTTTTATTATAGGCACAACTATTTACACCCATTATTTTATTATGTTCACTCACCTCATTTATACTTACACTAAATATACCTACTTTAAAATTATAATTTTATCCTGCATATAATATTTACACTCATATCCCTTGAAATATTTATCCACGAATCTCATTCCATTTCAAAACAATCACCAAATGTACTCACTCCCCCACCATTATTGTTATTATTGATTAACTATTGTTGATTGTATTTATCTTAATTCCAAATCTTTTGTGTATGATCATAAATTTTTTCACATTCCTAAAATATTCACCCCCAATCACATTTAATTTTAATACAACCGCAAAATATCCTCTCAATTTCAATAGTGAAAAACATAATTAATGTATGTGTTTGTGTAAGAGTATTTTTAACCAGAAGGATTAAAAATTGAGTGTGAAATAAATCAACAAATCAATTTGTTAATATGTATATATATATATATATATTAATGTTAATGCGATAATCTTTTTTTTCTTTGTATTACATATTACATATTTTATTAATTTTTGTTTCAATAGTGATGAAAAATAACTATTGGACCATATATATGCAATTTAAGTTTTCCACAAGATGTTTCAACATGAAGTCAAATTGATCAATTTGAATATTATATAAGCCAGTGAATATTGGTGAAACTATTGAGCTTTCTATAAAATGCAATAATGGTGAAATTAACGTTGTTTTTTCTTACTGAAACGGTAAATTTAATGTCTTTCATCTTTTTTTGGTTTTTTAGTGTGTACCGGTTTCGGGTGTAAATTTTTTTTTTAGAAGAATCAATTTTATTATATTGAAGTATTTCGAAACTGATTTTTTTTCCCAATTTAGTATGAATATAAGTTTATTGGTAACATGGATCTTTGCATGCTTCGTCTCACTAAAACTTAGTTTAAATTTTTTAGAAGTGTTGGATTACATAAAAGTGATTAAAAGTGTTTTTAAGGAGTATAATAGTTTTGATGTAGGAGCAAGAATGATTTTCGTTGTTTTTGTATTAAGAGTGTATACCTAATACAAAATATTTTTTTAAGGAGCATAACTTAGGGGTGGTGGCAAAATTATGATTTAGCTCTCAAGGTGGACAATTTCTGAAAATAACTTTTAAAAGTAGCAAATTGATGTCAAGTCATTCCGAATCAAGCCAAAATGGCTAATTAACTCGATTAAGCCTGAAATTCAAGTTATTGCAATTTGGTCAAAATAATGGTTGAATTTGCCAGCCTGGAAAGTTAAGGTCCTCATTTTGCCAGTCTAAAATGTTATAATCCTCATTTTGTCACTCCTCAAATTACGGTCCTTAAAAAAATATTGTTCCCGTACTTGATATTTTTAATTAAGTTGCTTTGTTGAAAATTTAAAATTGATTATGATATAATATTTTATTATTATATCAAATATTTATTATTATATGTGGATGTTAATATTTAAAAACAGTTCATTGTTTAGGTATGGAGTTTAAGTTCGATGAATTTTTATTATGATAAGGTACTATATAGATATATTCATTTTAGATTTTATAATATATATGTATATATATTTATATATTAAAATGTGTTAAATAGTTCTATGAAAAACTTACTACTCTCTCCGTCCTATTTTGGATAGTATGAGTTTTAATGAGAAAATTGTTTATTAGTCTATCTATAACTATAACTATATAATACAAACACTTCTGTCGTCTATTCTTAATTGGTGTGTCTATATGGTATGTTTGAATTTTTTTTATATTCAACATCTAAATTTTAGCTGCATTCAAGGCCAAAAAATTCTTATTTATAGCCCTCCTTTCTCTTCATTTGCGTATATTCGTCCAAGAATTTTCCAACGTTTTCATGGAGTCGTTTTGTATGTATTTTTCTATCGCTTAGTGTGTTTTTTTTGTAATTAGGTTGAATTTTTATCGATAATTCATTTATTAAGTTTGTAATTGTTGTTTGTATTGATCCAACTAGGTTATTTTGTATCGTCAAATTGTATCAGAGATTGTTGTATTTTGTATTATTTTTGTAATGTTTGATGAGTTAACATATGGAGGATATTTGTATCTTCAATGTAATTTTCATGTATTTTGTCGTTTGATAATAAAGAATTAAAAGTTAAGTAGGATTAAATGAAATTAATATTTCGTAAAAAAAAATAACCGATTATATCATCTGGAATTGAACATGCAACCAAATTTTTCTATGGAATTAGACATCAGCCTTTGTAATCCTTTCATAATCCATCCAGTTGTCACCAGTCAGAGATTGATCCTCTTTTTATGTTCTATGTTTTGTGGGCTATATAAGAAATAATTCATGATAAATTAATCAAGAAATTGTTTTAAATGGTTTTGAATATTTAATCGGGAATATCACAAATTTCATTAGGAGTATATTTGATCTGGGATTTAAAAAAATGGTTTAGGGCTAATTTTATTTTAAAAGTAGTTATTAAGTTTTATAATTAAAAATAAGGTATTATCATAGTTAAAAAATCATAACAAATTCCGTCCGTGCGAAGCACGGGTAGAATGATCACTAGTATTGTTAAAGGGAGGTAATAGGGAATTAATATACATCAAAATAATAGACTGATTTAGTTAATTTTAGATAGGCATTATCTTATACATATTTGTAGAGATTTTATTTGATTCTTTCGTTGTATATATAGATATAATACTTGTACGCCAAGTTGTAATCCTTCATAAACTTTGAGAATTTCAAAGTGGTCGGTCTTATATGGAGCCTTTATAAAATTGGTGGCGCCAAGAATTAATCGCCTCTCAACAATGGCAGATAGCCGGTATGAGTCCGTGGTGATCTTGGACAGAACAATCATGACGACCGTCACTTGGGAGGCCCAACACGTCCATGACTGGATTCAAGAAGTCGAAATCGGCAATCCCTACGGCCTCATCATCGGCCTCGACATCAGGCTCGGCGCTCCCCAACCTCCCTTCATCCCCAACACCAACCGCACCGACCCCACCGCTTTCGCCCCACGTCCCGTGGTCCTCCTCCTCCTCTGCGTCTCCACCAGATGCCTCATCTTCGACCTGCCCTTCGCTAGAGAAATTCCTCGCTCCCTCTCCCGGTTCCTCGCCGATCAGAAGAACACATTCGTCGGCCTCGGAATACAAGCCAAGCTGGCCCAGTTGGAAAGGGAGTTCGCCATTGGAGGCCGCGCCCGGGGACTCGATTTGGCTAACCTTGCGGCGGTCAAGTATACCCGGCCCCACCTCAACAACGCCGGCCTGACCGAACTGCGCACGTGTGTATTTGGGAGTGACGTGGAAAGGCCGCCGGTGGATGATATCTGGGATGAGGGGGACCTCTCCAATGACCACGTCCGCCATGCCTGTATCGATGCTTACACTTGTTATGAAATCGGATCTAATATCTTGAACCCTAATTCTTAGTTGGACAATGGAGATTAATACGCCCTTTTACTTTTACTTGACCCAGTCTGCAGGGCTATCTAGTCATTTCCTAGTCTTTATTTTTCTATTCATAATTAAAGTTTTAAGAGTGATTGGAGTATATATATTTTTTCTGAAACCAACAACAACATAGTTTCTGAATGTTTTTATAGTAAGCATGACTTAATTTTTTTATGTCTTCAATTTGCATGCTATTGCAAACATTATATCATCATTAAAACCAATTAAGTATCAATTATCACCAAATTTGTTTCTTAGTGACCATGGTTTAAAACATGACTTGAATTCTTGTCAAATTCAATATCTATTATCATGACTAAAGCTAAATTAGAATTGTCTTTTAAATTTAATTTTCAACAATTTCTTTCTTTGCAACTTCACTGCAACATTTTCTAATCATATAAATATTTTTATTTCTCCACCTAAAAATAATTAGCCTACTAGTAATTAATTTAAAATATGAAAATATTTATATGATTATATTTTTATTTTTATTTAATGATAACAAAATTTTCAGAATTATGGTAATCAGATTGAGAAATTAGAAGTAGGGGCAGGATAAATTGATGAGATGATTTTTTTTTTTTTTTTTTAATTTTCAGCAAAAATATCAGAATTGAAAGGTATAAACATACAGAACACATGCAACCAATGTTCCATTACAATTCCTTAAAAAAAAAAAATGTTCCATTACAATTTTATTTGTCATATTGTCTCGTCCTTCGTTTATGGGCCCATAAAATTAATGTACATAATGGGTAGGTTCTAAGAGATTGGGCTAATTTTAAAATTATTCTTTTTTCGGTACTTATAGTTTTTTTTTTTCTTTTACTTTTGGTTCCAAAAGAACAAAATAAAATATATTTTTTTATCCTAAGAAAATGAATAAATTGCAAAATTTGTCCCAAACGAATAGAATAAATTTGCACTATTGGTTCTGAAAATTAACGGATGAGACCAATACTGTAAAAAAAAAAAAAAAAAAACAAAAAAACACATACTTTCACATATAGGTACCAAAAGTATTTTGCATCAATTTTTTTAGGACTAAAACTATAATTTTGCGCACTCCATAAATAAAAATATTGATTTATGTGTATAGTCATAAAAATATATACATATTTATTCATATACCACTACTTTAATTAAAAAATTTATTTTATTTTTATATATAAAATTTGTCAAAAAGGTGTGCAAGCTTCCCCCAAATCAAGGGAGTATATTTTACCTTGTGAAAAATCAAAATAAAATGCAAAAGAAACATTTACTGATTCACTGATCATGAACTATAATATGCAATTTACGTATAATATATGTTAATTACCAGAAGAACACGAAGCACGCAAAACTGGAAACAAGAAATTAAAGGACTAAAATTTGAAAATGAAATTGGGCACACGAATTTACGTGGTTCGATCAATCGATCTACGTCCACGGGAGGTCCGAATTATATGATTGAACAATTTGGGAGAAGAACAGAAATCGCACAAATCACTCAATTCTACCCAAGAACCCTAGATTTTGCTCTCTCAACCAATTCTCACAAGTAAAGTGTTATTAGAAACAAATTGATACAGCTATATATTGCCCATAACCTCTCGTAACTAATTTCGTAACGGATTTGACATGTCGAAGTCGGAATCGAAAATGCCCAAAATCGGAATCGAAGCTCTGCGGTTATTTCTGTTATAACTGCTTTCAACTTCATACACCCCTTATTCTGATAAATGCACCACCCCATAAGAAACTGATACGTTTGAACAATTGCACTGACACCAATGAGTCTAAGTACTTCACAATATATATATATATATATATATATATTTGTTTACTCAATTCATCAAGAAAGACACTTTGTGAGGGCACTATTAACCGTTCTATTTGTGTGACCCATTTTCTATATTCTACTTTATATTTCACCTGATGAATTTTTAACAATGAACAATTTATAGTGGTTCACTAAATATTTTTTAAATTCCACTTGTCATATATCTTGAATATAAAACATATGATGGGGTGGAACACAAAAAATGACATAAATAATTTCATGTCCAATTTTTTGAGATCGAAAATGCAATTAATCGTGATAAATTACTTATATCTAAAAACCACGTCAAACTCGAAAACTACTTAGGGTATGTTTTGAATCTCTACTGTAAAATCAGAAGTAGTTTTAAGTGATTTTTATAGTAAAATCAAAAGTGTGAAATATTTTGAAATTAAGTAATTTTAAAAGTGGAAATGTTTGCATAAAAATCAATTAATGAAAATTAATCTACAAAATATCAATTCTTAGAATTCAGAAATAGATTTTAAGGTAATTACATATGAATTGCAAATAATATAGAATTAATTTTTTTCAAAATAAAATCGATTCAATTTATCAAGTAGTGATTGTTAAGCAAAATCCTTGATGGCCCAGCTCCCAAATCCCAGCATGCACGAGGGCCCCTAAGCCCCCAGCAATCCCCAGTTAACACACCGATGAATAGGATCAACATGATCGCGGAATGTGAAACAAGGGTTGAACTAGTTATTAGGGCCCAATGTGTGATTAAAATAGAATCGTGCCATTATTTATGTAAAATCGAGCGAAATTAGAATGATTAATTAAACTTAAATTAAATTAATTAAGTGTCCGCTTGGTTGGGGGTAATGATTATAGGGTAATGGGAATTAAAGTGATTGATGAGTCATTCAAGTAGAGGGTAATGAATGAAGAATCATTTGATAGGTAAATTATAACTAATTTTCAATCTTATTACAATGTATTGATAATACCAAGCACTACTAATGGAATCATTCTCATTGCCCTATAATCATCACCCCCAACCAAGCGGACGAGTTAAGAAATTGTAAAATATATGGAGTATACAATTTAACTTTCACATCACGTTGTCAATTAGCTGGAAGAATTCGGTTAGAGGAAGATGGACTTGCACGAGGCACTATTAGAAAAGTGATCATAGAAATGGATACTCAATTATCTAAACAAAAATATTTTGTGTATACTAATTAAAGATAATTAACAAGTAAATCTTGATAATATATCTAAACAAAATAAAAACACTACAACAACAATATTTATGCAAAACCAAGATTTTAAAATAAATTATATTATTAAATTATAAATTTGATGCCTGGAAATCTGAACAGTATTGATAAACAAAAACTTTGAATACTAAATTATAAATATATATTGTATGAGATCGTCTCATGACATGAGACAGGACATGATTTACTTGTGGGCAGCACTGGCTAGAGCCCAGTGCAACTCGAAACAATCAGCTAATACATATATATGATATGCCTTCGGTAATTAGTGAACTTAGCCCACCTCAAATAACTAAATAAAATTATGAAAAGTCATTGGAATATAATTAGCAGCTCACTCTTAACTAATTATTGGAGAATGTGCAAACAAATTATACATGTGTCCGCTCTTTCTTACTCCATTCAGGTTGAGTTTGACGCTGACCCTCAATTTATTTTTTTCTTTTTTTAAAATATAAAATATTCTTTTCTGTTTAAAATATATTTCATTTTAATTAAATTATATGTCCATTTAATCATGCACACATAATGAAAAAAAAAAAGTAAAACCTTTTAAACCCATAACAAATAATATAACACAATTAGTAGATCGAATTTTAATTTAATTTTAAAGCATGTTTAATTTTTGTTAAGTTTAGAATTGAATTAGTTGAATTGTTTGAATTATATTATAAATGAATTGATTTTAGTTGAATTAGTTGATCTAATTTAATTAGTAGATCGAATTTTAATTTAATTTTAAAGCATGTTTAATTTTTGTTAAGTTTAGAATTGAATTAGTTGAATTGTTTGAATTATATTAGAAATGAATTGATTTTAGTTGAATTAGTTGATCTAATTTAATTAGTAGATCGAATTTTAATTTAATTTTAAAGCATGTTTAATTTTTGGTAAGTTTAGAATTGAATTAGTTTAATTGTTTGAATTATATTAGAAATGAATTGATTTTAGTTGAATTAGTTGATCTAATTTAATTAGTAGATCGAATTTTAATTTAATTTTAAAGCATGTTTAATTTTTGTTAAGTTTAGAATTGAATTAGTTGAATTGTTTGAATTATATTAGAAATGAATTGATTTTAGTTGAATTAGTTGATCTAATTTAATTAGTAGATCGAATTTTAATTTAATTTTAAAGCATGTTTAATTTTTGTTAAGTTTAGCATTGAATTAGTTGAATTGTTTGAATTATATTAGAAATGAATTGATTTTAGTTGAATTAGTTGATCTAATTTAATTAGTAGATCGAATTTTAATTTAATTTTAAAGCATGTTTAATTTTTGTTAAGTTTAGAATTGAATTAGTTGAATTGTTTGAATTATATTAGAAATGAATTGATTTTAGTTGAATTAGTTGATCTAATTTAATTAGTAGATCGAATTTTAATTTAATTTTAAAGCATGTTTAATTTTTGGTAAGTTTAGAATTGAATTAGTTGAATTGTTTGAATTATATTAGAAATGAATTGATTTTAGTTGAATTAGTTGATCTAATTTAATTAGTAGATCGAATTTTAATTTAATTTTAAAGCATGTTTAATTTTTGTTAAGTTTAGAATTGAATTAGTTGAATTGTTTGAATTATATTAGAAATGAATTGATTTTAGTTGAATTAGTTGATCTAATTTAATTAGTAGATCGAATTTTAATTTAATTTTAAAGCATGTTTAATTTTTGTTAAGTTTAGAATTGAATTAGTTGAATTGTTTGAATTATATTAGAAATGAATTGATTTTAGTTGAATTAGTTGATCTAATTTAATTAGTAGATCGAATTTTAATTTAATTTTAAAGTATGTTTAATTTTTGTTAAGTTTATAATTGAATTAGTTGAATTGTTAAATTATTACAGATGAACCCAGGTCAAGATAATTTTCTCACTGTCATCATAGTCGACAACAAGTAAGTATTTTTTAATGAATTATGTATACTTTTAATTATATATATATTAATATAATTAACTTGATTTTTTAATTTTGTTGTCACAGACTGCTTCCAGCCCATGAGACTAGCTTAATCGTCTCACAAATCATTAGGATGGGACAATTTGAGTATGGTGCCCACTCGTGGAGTCAAGTGTCCGAGCAAAAGAGGATGGAGTACTTTGATGACTTCAAGGTATAAAAAATTTATTTATTATGATTTTAATTTAACTTTTAATTTTTTAATTTATTCGTTAATATTCTATTTTTAATTTATTTGCAGAGGCGGTGCGTTTGGGACCCTGCCAACGAGAGTATTATGTACCAATTGTTCTGTGCGAAAGCGCAAGAACGGTACAAAGATATTATCTACGGCCTGAAGAAGCGGTGGGAGCGTGGGGATCGGGTGGAGTTGGGTCGAGCACCAGACGGACGATCGATATGGGATGGTTTGGTGGATCACTGGAACAGTGAACCATCATTCTGATGAAGAACAATTTATTTATGTTTTTTGAACTATTTATTTATGTTTTTTGAACAATTTATTTATGTTTTTTGAACAATTTATTTATGTTTTTTGAACAATTTTTGGTAAAGACATTCCCGGTTACAAGGTTTCCGCCATTATTACAGAGATAATGAGGGATAATTTAGAGTAGAACGCAATGAAGTTCAAACTCGTCTCGTCGCAGCGGAAGCAGTAATACTTGGATGGGTTTTGGGTATATATATGCAAATATTTATAAACAATTAGTTGGTTAAAAATATTTGCATATATATACCCGAAACTCATCCAAGTAGTACTGCTTCCGCTGCGACGAGACGAGTTTGAACTTCATTGCGTTCTCCTCTAGATTATCCCTCAATATCTCTGTAATAATGGCGGAAACCTTGTGACCGGGAATGATGCTACAAATAGTATTTCAACAAAGATATTACTAATTCAGTGTTAATTAGCATAATTACTTGTAGCAAACATATACATGATCTTAGATGAATTAATTTGGTGAATTTTGAAAAAAAAAATGAGTCAATTTGGATACATATATAATTAATTACGTACAAATGAACGAATTATAAATTTAAGCGGGAGTCGAAATAAATAATTTTACAGAAATAATACAAATTAAATGGCCCCAATATTTATAAAAATAAGTTAGAAACGAAAATGAATTAATTTGGTGAATTGTAGAAAAAAAAATGAGTCAATTTGGATACATATACAATTAATTGCGTACAAATGAACGAATTATAAATTTAAGCGGGAGTCGAAATAAATAATTTTACTGAAATAATAAAAATTAAATGGCCCCAATATTTATAAAAATAATTTAGAAACGAAAATGAATTAATTTGGTGAATTGTAGAAAAAAAAACGAGTCAATTTGGATACATATACAATTAATTGCGTACAAATGAACGAATTATAAATTTAAGCGGGAGTCGAAATAAATAATTTTACAGAAATAATAAAAATTAAATGGCCCCAATATTTATAAAAACAAGTTAGAAACGAAAATGAATTAATTTGGTGAATTGTAGAAAAAAAAAGAGTCAATTTGGATACATATACAATTAATTGCGTACAAATGAACGAATTATAAATTTAAGCGGGAGTCGAAATAAATAATTTTACAAAATAAAAAAAATAGTTGGGCAAAATATTTTAATAAACAACTTAGATACGAAAAGAAATTAATTTGGTGAATTATAAAAAAAATGACTTAATTTGAATACATATACAATTAATTGCATAAAAATAAACGAAAGTAGCTTGTGCCCTAGTGGCGCGCGCCCCCTCCTCTTGCACAACAGGTCGCGTGTTCGATTCCCCTTGGACGCAAAAAATGGATTAATTGTTCAAGGCCTAATAAGACTAATGTAGAAGGTGGGCCGCATATAAAAAGAGATGGGCCGGTTGGCCCAGTGGTCCGCGCCCGCCCCGGCCGCCTCGGGTGCCCGGGCTCGAACCACGCGAGCCACTTTTTTTTTGTATAGGCTCGGTAATTTGCGACAGCCAAATTCCGTCGCAAATATTGAATTTTGCGACGGAAAACAACCCGTCGCAAATTATAACAGAAAAAAATAAAAAAAAATATATATAAACATTTGCGACGGAATGTGGCCGTCGCAAATGTTGTTGACCCGAACGGGTCTGACCCGAAATATTTGCGACGGAATACTGTCCGTCGCAAATTCTGTGTGACCCGGCCGGGTCTGACCCGCCGATTTTGCGACGGATTTGTCCGTCGTTAATTTGCGACGGAAGGCAAAATCCATCGCAAAAATTAGCTACGGCTGTTTTAGGGACGGATACGTGTCCGTCGCAGATACCGTCGCAAAACACTGTTTGCGACGGATTTTCCGTCGCTAATTCAGTCGCAAAACAGTGTTTTTTTTGTAGTGGTACTCCATCCTCTTTTGCTCGGACACTTGACTCCACGAGTGGGCACCATACTCAAACTGTCTCATCCTAATGATTTGTGAGACGATTGAGCTAGTCTCATGGGCTGGAAGCAGTCTGTGACAACAAAATTAAAAAATCAAGTTAATTATATTAATATATATAATTAAAAGTATACATAATTCATTAAAAAATACTTACTTGTTGTCGACTATGATGACACTGAGAAAATTATCTTGACCTTGGTTCATCTGTAATAATTATAAATTCAACTAATAAAAGATGATGCTATATAATAATTACTTATTCACATACATATAATTTCACATACGCGCATAAAATCTACACACTATAAAAGATGATGCTATATATAATCTACTTATTCACACGCATATAATAATTTACTTATTCATATACGCATATAACAATGATTTACTTATTCACAAAATATAATACAAACAGTTAAAATAATAAATATGATTCATAGCGAAGAAAGTATTTTTTTTTTTAAAGAGGTGCCTATTTTGCAATTTACTGTACTATTATAAAAATGAAATTCGACAGCTCAAAATGTCCACTTCAAGGAAAAATAATAATTCAAAACTCACTAATTTGAGCAACTAAAATCCAGTGTAAAGGTAAAACAGCATGCAAGTATTTATGCATTAAATTGTCATACTCAAGTGAAATCAAGACTAATTAAATTTTCTAAACATGCTTTAAAATTAAATTAAAATTCGATCTACTAATTAAATTAGATCAACTAATTCAACTAAAATCAATTCATTTCTAATATAATTCAAACAATTCAACTAATTCAATTCTAAACTTAACAAAAATTAAACATGCTTTAAAATTAAATTAAAATTCGATCAACTAATTCAACTAAAATCAATTTATTTCTAATATAATTCAAACAATTCAACTAATTCAATTCTAAACTTAACAAAAATTAAACATGCTTTAAATTACAATTCGATCAACTAATTCAACTAAAATCAATTCATTACTAATATAATTCAAACAATTCAATTAAAATCCGATCAACTAAGGTCTAACTAAAATTCGATCAACTAATTCAACTAAAATCAATTCATTTCTAATATAATTCAAACAATTCAACTAATTCAATTCTAAACTTAACAAAAATTAAACATGCTTTAAATTAAAATTCGATCAACTAATTCAACTAAAATCAATTCTCAACTAAAATCAATTCTCTAAACATGCTTTAAAATTAAATTTTAAACGGTAAAAATGAAGAAAACTTACGGTTTATTTGTAGAAAATGTCGAAACGAGAACTCGGTGGGGACGGATTGCCTCTACAATCAACTAAACCCGACTTATCTTTCCTTTTCCTTTCGTTATCCTCCTCTTCTTCTTTTTTCTCGCACTCTCCGTCTGCTTCTCGAGGAGAGTATTTATAATTGTAAAAAAATTTGCGGCGGACCCCTATCCGTCGCAAATTTTGCCTGTCAAAGCCAAAACGACGTCGTTTTGACTGATTTGCGACGGCTTTTCCGTCGCAAACCAGTCAACGCACCGTTTCCCGAGAAGGCGCGTAAAAACGGTTCGGATTTGCGACGGACATTCCGTCGCAAATAAGTCAATGGACCGTTTCCCGAAAGGTCGCGAATATAAATGTAAGATTTGCGACGGCTTTCGTCCGTCGCAAAAACAAAATTTAAAATTGCGATGGCCTGTTCCGTCGCAAATAAGTCAAACGGGTCGCTTCCCGAACGGTCACCTTTAAACGGGTATGTTTTGCGACGGAAGTGACCGTCGCAAAATCAAAGTTGAAATTTGCGACGACCTCTCCGTCGCAAATATAGCCGGTTTAAGACGAAGGCGGTGGGCCCTAGTTTTTGCGACGGCTTTTCCATCGCAAATTACTAACCTTTGCGACGGACTTCCTAAGTCGTCGCAAAGTGTCATCTTTTTCGACGGCTTACCATAATCCGTCGCAAATTCACGAAATTTGCGACGGATATTGTGCCGTCGCAAAAGATCCGTCGCTAATCTCCGTCTTTTTTGTAGTGTATCATACTTGTTAAAGATGAAATTTGTACCTCGTTTATTCAAATTTTGACATTCTTTTTACTGTTGTATCTTTTAATTCAATTATATTAAATAGGTCCGATTATTTGGGTTTATTGGGTTAAGGAAATTTGTCAAAGATATAGATATAAACTCAATTATTGATAAAAAAAATTGTTAGAAGTTTCGCAGGGAGTAACTTTAACAAAATATATATATATATATATATATTTAGGCATTTATTTTTTACCAAATTTTATATGAAAATGGTTCATGATAAACTTATCATGAAATTATTTTAAAGTATCAAATATTTGATCAAGAGTATAAAAAATTTGATCAGGATCGATCGGGTCAGTGGTATTATATTGTAATTGTTGTTGATTTTTTTACCCAAACTTTCAATAATCCTGACGAGATTTTTGTCAAATATTTGATACTTTAAAACAGTTTTATGATAAATCATTTTCATATAAAACCCACTCTTTATTTCTTAGCCCACCTCACTATAAAATTCTGTATCCGCCCTTGAGTATGACTAAGGTATTGACTCGTTAACACTTTGATAGTTTATGGGTGAATGTTAATTAGTATTTTCACATACAAGTATTTTGTCATAGATTTAATATAAATATTTCAGATTTCCCCTTAAAATTAGCCCATCGAATCAGCCCAGCGATAACTGTAAAACGCTCTCCTGGAGCATCAAGAATTGATCGCCAGTCTCAAGAAAGTATAAACCAACCTCAACTCAACTCAACTCAACTGCCATTAATTTTATTCTGGATCACTTTGCTTATAAAAGAAAAGAAAAACAAATTAAGCATCCTCCCTCTCCACCGTATACGTATTCATCTCTCCCCCAACAATGGTTGAGAGCGACTCCGAGGGGGAAGACTTGGACGACATCGAGTGGTCCCAACCCATTTCCTTCTCCGGCAATACAATCATGACGACCGTGACTTCGCAGGCCCAACAGGTCCGTGACTGGATCCGAGAAGTCGTAATCGACAACCCCTACGGCGTCATGGTGGGGCTCGACATCAGGCTCGGCGCCCCCCAACCCCCCTTCATCCCCAACACCAACATCACCGACCCCAACGCTTTCGCCCCACGTCCCGTGGTCCTCCTCCTCCTCTGCGTCAACCCCAAATGCCTCATTTTCGACCTACCCTTCGCCAAGGAAATCCCTCGCGCCCTCTCCCGCTTCCTCTCCGACCCCAACCATACATTCGTAGGCGTCGGAATAGAAGCCAAGCTGGAGCAGTTGGAAAGGGAGTTCGGCATTGGAGGCCGCGCCCGGGAAGTCGATTTGGCTAAGCTCGCCACCTTCAGGTATGCTCGCCCACAGCTGAGGAACGCGGGGCTGAACCAACTGCGGATGGCCGTGTTTGGGAGTTACATGGAAAGGCAAGAGGTGGATGATATCTGGGATGAGGGGGACCTCTCTCAACCCCACGTGCGCCATGCCTGCATCGATGCTTACACTTGTTATGAAATCGGCTTCTATCTCCTCTATGTCAATGCTTGAAGATGCATGTGGTTGCCCAGTTTTAAATTTCTTGGCGTTTCTTGAATTAGCTTGTTATGTACATATATGATCCAACTAATGAGTGCGTGGATTAGAAATACCATGTGTTCATATTCAAGAGCTTATAGTTAGACAAAACGCACTTTTTTTCTATACCATCACCTGCAGAGTACAGCAGTTTGTGTGCAGTTTTACCTTTACTTGACCTAGCTAGGGATATCCAGGCATTTCTTGTTTATTTTTCTATTGATAAAGTTTTAGAGAGATGGAGTATTATTGTTTTAATTAAGATGGACCACTTAAGGGTTAACAACATAAAAATGAGTTTAAACCCCAAAATCATTCCATAACTCTATCACTTTTTGAAAAGGTTCTATAACTTATAAATAGAATAAATTAGTCTCTTAATTAATTCAATTTCCCAACCCTAGAAAATTGAAAAAAAAAAAAAAAAAGAGGGTGTCGTTTCACTCTGTGCATGTCACGTGAGTCATTTTTGTGGGACTTTCCGTTCGAGTAAGTGTTTGAGGTCTAAGTGGTATTTTTTTTAGAACTTTTTAATTCTCTTTTTAATACACATGGTAATATAATGAACACACCCAAAAAAATGATGTGACCCATACGAGGGTAAAACATTTTTGTCTGATTTCTAGTGACTTGGAACTAAAACTGAGCAATTGAATCAATTAGTGAACTTAATTATTCCATTGAAAAGTTATGAGACCTTTCCAAGTATAAAGTGAATAGTTATTGACCATTTTGACCTTAAACTCGCATGAAAATACACGACTTATATTAGGTGTTTACCAATTACAATCTGACACGACTCCCAAACATATTCAATCAACACAGTCCCCCCATCCCTAATTTCACCCCCAAATGCAGCTCCAGAATATGTAACGCTCAAAGAGTCTCGTCTCTCCCGAAAATCGATGGCGTTTTTCTTCATCCCCCAACTCAAAATGGAGAACTCTGCAAGTATTAGTTCTAATTCATATTATTCCACTTCTAATTTTGAAGCTTGTGTGCGAAGGGAGAGATGCAATTAATTAGTAGATGTTAATCTCTTGGTGTCATAACACTGAGGACACCCGAGATTCGGTGCCCTTTCAGAGATGTAACTGGTGGAACGGACGAATAAGAAAAATGTGCAAACAACTATAGGACGGAGGGAGTACATAGTTTTTTTGGAATACAAATTGTTTTCATCAAAGATTATAATTTGAAAGGTATTAGTTGTTTCACTAAAGAGTAGTTCTAGTGTGCACTTTAGTGCATGATATACACTTAAATTTTGAAAAGAATACATCAAGTATAAATCTGCAATACCTCAAAAAGTAATCAATAATACCCCAAGAAGGCATCAGTAATATCCTAATTGCAAAAAAAATATATTGTTCGGGGTGTTTGTGTGTATTTTGAAAAAAAAAATCAAAATTGAAGTCAAAATTGAGTTTAAATCCAAGTGCATGCTAATTGCTATGCATTTGGATGCATGCAACCTAGAATTTTCCTTCATTAAATAATAATAGTTATTTTCACTAAAAGATATGAATTATTTTACTAAAAAGTACTTCCTCCGTCCCAATTTTGTTTACCCAAAAGCCCAAAAAAAGAAGGTTTTTTTTTATTTACTCATTTTTTTAAAATGACAAAAAGCAACGCCACTTTTTCAAACTCAACCTTCAAAAAGTTACTTTATACTAAAAAATATTAATAAACAATTCCAAAAAAGCTACTTTATACTCAAAAGTATTAATAAACAATTATTTTCTTAAAAATCGTGCCATTTAGAAATGGGTAATCTAAATTGGGACGGAGGGACGAGTATTACAATCCCGCATATTAAAAAATTAAATGAATTACTTCATATTTTTTTAATTTGATTAATTCAATTAAATTTTAGTTGTTTTCTAAATTTTTAATTGACAAAAATTTGTGTGAGAATAAAAAAAATTAAAAAAAATATTTTATATTAAAATTTAAAAAATATTTATTATAAATTCATAAAAAAAAATTATAAATTGTATTAATCAAACAAATTAATAATTTAAAAACTATATATATAAGATTTTAAAACAATTTATGTTAGAGCTTTAAAATAAGCTTAGAGGTAGGGAACTAAGGTCAAAATAAAACCCATATAACCAACCTCAAAAGCCTAAAATCACCGCCTTCATCAGCTCCAATGCTGAAACCAACCTCATGATACATGAACCACTCTCTCATTTTCATTTTCATCTAACTAATTCAAGAAACCGTTCTCTCTCCCCCTAACTACCTAATAACTCTCTCTCTCTCTCTCCAGAAAAAGTTCCATCACCAAGGTTAACAATGACAACCAGTATCACAGTGCACAACTTCAATCAGCCCGGCGTCCGATACTACAACGTTTACATCCACGACAAGAAAATCATGACCACCCTCACTTCCAACGCCAACCACGTCAGTGACTGGATCCGCGAAATCGTGTTCGACAACCAACCCAATCGCCTCCGCCTCATCGTCGGCCTCGACATCAAATTCGCTCCCGGACGCCGCCGCCCCGTCGCCCTCCTCCTCCTCTTCTCCTACCGCAGCTGCCTCATCTTCCAGCTCGCCCACGCCACCGAAATCCCATGCGTCCTCCCCCATTTCCTCTCCAATAACAACCACACATTCGTCGGCATCGGCAATATAGAAACCAAGCTGCTGCGGATGAGGCGAGAGTACGGCACCGGAGGCCGCGCCTGGAACCACGATTTGGCGGCCCTGGCGGCGGTGAAACTTCGTCGGCCGGAGCTGAGAGGCGCGGGGCTGACCCAATTGCGCACGTTTTTTTATGGGAGTGACGTGGAGAGGCCGGCGGTGGTTGGTAACTGGGATGAGGAACAGCTGTCAAATGAGCACGTGCATCGCGCCTCTTTAGATGCTTACACGTGTTATGAACTCGGAAGCTATCTGGTCACTCCGGTTAAGATAGGAACTCCTGATTAGGGATTAAATGCAATGGACTTCTTCGATAATTCGTGGTGAATATATTGTTGGTTACTTAGTTTTCTTTAGAGGGTTTGGTAGCTTCATTGTACTAATACATGCTTGTTCCATGGACTAGAAATACTGTAGGTTAATATCAAATTTTAATCGCATTCTTTTTCTCAGGCAGAATGCACCTTAATTTGTTAGCGCAAACTTTTTTACGTGTTTCTTTCTTTAATTTTATTTTTTAATTTATATAGTCGTGACCGACTTTCTATTTTGGGCATGGTTTGAAATTCTTCCAATATTTTGTTTTCTTTTATTGCTTTAAAAACTAAAAATAATAGTTCTTTTAAACTAAAAATTTGTATGAGACCGTCTCATAACATGTGATAACACAAATTAACAATCACTTCTATCAAAGTGTTAATAAGTCAATGTTCTAGTTATACATATCTATATTGTTTCAGATCATGAGACGTCTCATACAAAATCTACTCTTCTTTTAACTATATATCGTCTCCTAATTTACTACAATGTGATTAATTTTTTTAAACTAAAGTTTAGGTTTTTTTTTTTTTTTTTTAGCCTTTGATCGGCACGATTTCAATTATTTCTAATGAAATTAAATTCTTATTCCATAATTGTAGAATATATTAACTGTAAAAATATTTCCCTTGTAAGTCAAAATAATAAAATGCAAAAGAAACATTTCCTGAATATTCACCGATCATGCTAATTTTTTATATGAATTAATGCAATTTACAGAGAAAGTAATAGATATGAAAATAAAACAATACAGATTTATTAAGCCAATTAGTAAAAAATGACAATATGCATGTGGGGCACTCTCAAATACGGAGTATTATTTTAAAGGTCTTGAAAATTCCTTGGCATCCCACCCAAGCCCCCAGTTAACTCACTCATGTGTCATGTGTTGGACACGGGATAGTGGAACGCGAAACAGTCAATCAAGGCTGAAATCTAGTTATAAAGGGACCAACGTGATTGTAGTCGCACGTGCTAATATTTATGTAAACTCAAGCGAAACTATAATGATTAATTAAACCCAAATTAAATTAAAAAGTGATAATTTAAGAAATTCAGTAATTAATGATATAAAAAATTAATTAAAATATGAAGTTTACAAATTTACATTCACATCACTTTTAAGTCCATTAATAGACTAAAATCTGACGGTTGATAATTCAGTAAACCTACAGTGATCAATGGAGATTTCATTTGTGCGTTTATGTATAAACGCTGCAGTACTCTAATATCTTGTAAAAATATAGTGTACGTCTTCAAGTTCAATTAATATCACTACAAAAAAAACACTGTTTTGCGACGGAATTAGCGACGGAAAATCCGTCGCAAACAGTGTTTTGCGACGGTATCTGCGACAGACACGTATCCGTCCCTAAAACAGCCGTAGCTAATTTTTGCGACGGATTTCACCTTCCGTCGCAAATTAACGACGGACATATCCGTCGCAAAATCGGCGGGTCAGACCCGGCCGGGTCACACAGAATTTGCGACGGACAGTATTCCGTCGCAAATATTTCGGGCCAGACCCGTTCGGGTCAACAACATTTGCGACGGCCACATTCCGTCGCAAATGTTTATATATATTTTTTTTTATTTTTTTCTGTTATAATTTGCGACGGGTTGTTTTCCGTCGCAAAATTCAATATTTGCGACGGAATTTGGCCGTCGCAAATTACCGAGCCTATTCAAAAAAAAAAGTGGCTCGCGTGGTTCGAGCCCGGGCACCCGAGGCGGACGGGGCGGGCGCGGACCACTGGGCCAACCGGCCCATCTCTTTTTATATGCGGCCCACCTTCTATATTAGTCTTATTAGACCTTGAACAATTAATCTATTTTTTGCGTCCAAGGGGAATCGAACACGGGACCTCTTGTGCAAGAGGAGGGGGCGCGCGCCACTAGGGCACAAGCTACTTTCGTTTATTTTTATGCAATTAATTGTATATGTATTCAAATTAAGTCATTTTTTTTTATAATTCACCAAATTAATTTCTTTTCGTATCTAAGTTGTTTATTAAAATATTTTGCCCAACTATTTTTTTTATTTTGTAAAATTATTTATTTTGACTCCTGCTTAAATTTATAATTCGTTCATTTGTACGCAATTAATTGTATATGTATCCAAATTGACTCATTTTTTTTTCTACAATTCACCAAATTAATTCATTTTCGTTTCTAACTTGTTTTTATAAATATTGGGGCCATTTAATTTTTATTATTTCTGTAAAATTATTTATTTCGACTCCCGCTTAAATTTATAATTCGTTCATTTGTACGCAATTAATTGTATATGTATCCAAATTGACTCATTTTTTTTTTCTATAATTCACCAAATTAATTCATTTTCGTTTCTAATTTGTTTTTATAAATATTGGGGCCATTTAATTTTTATTATTTCTGTAAAATTATTTATTTCGACTCCCGCTTAAATTTATAATTCGTTCATTTGTACGCAATTAATTGTATATGTATCCAAATTGACTCTTTTTTTTTCTACAATTCACCAAATTAATTCATTTTCGTTTCTAACTTGTTTTTATAAATATTGGGGCCATTTAATTTTTATTATTTCTGTAAAATTATTTATTTTGACTCCCGCTTAAATTTATAATTCGTTCATTTGTACGCAATTAATTGTGTATGTATCCAAATTGACTCGTTTTTTTTTTCATAATTCACCAAATTAATTCATTTTCGTTTCTAACTTGTTTTTATAAATATTGGGGCCATTTATTTTTTATTATTTCTGTAAAATTATTTATTTCGACTCCCGCTTAAATTTATAATTCGTTCATTTGTACGCAATTAATTGTGTATGTATCCAAATTGTTTCTTTTTTTTTTTCATAATTCACCAAATTAATTCATTTTCGTTTTTCACTTGTTTTTATAAATGTTGTGTCCATTAAATAAAAGTAAATAAAAACTAATAAATTCACAAAATTATAAATTAAAGTAACAATTCAAAAATTAAATTAAAGTAACAATTCAAACTAAAAAAAAATTATACTTCATAGTTATTAAAAATCAAATTTTTTTAACAATCGGAATTAAATCCGTCTTCCTCTTCATCCTCGCCCAGGTTAACAATCGGCGACATCGATGGCTGGGTCGGCGGGATCGGCGGCATCGATGGCTGGGTCGGCGGGAGCGGCGGCATCGGTGGCGCAGGCATTTGCGCTCGTGGCATTGAATCAGAGGCGAATATCTGCCACCACGCCTGCATGGCGGCTGTATACGCCTGCACCTCGACCCGATACCGCTACACCTCAGCTGTATACCGGTCGTGCGCCTCTCGCTGCTGTCTCTCATACTCTTCCTTCTCTCGCTGCTGCCTCTGCATGTTCTTCATCTGCTCCACCACCGTGGCAAGCTGCCTCTCGACCTCACTGGGATGAGAGTCGATGGAAGACTGAGAGGAGGATGAGCCTGAGCCACGAGGTCGGAAAAAGTTCTTTCCGAAGCTGCCCAATCCAGCGAACCGCCCCTTTTTAGCCTTGACGTTCTTGAAGTACAATTCATTTTGAACGTCAACAGAAGGCTGTGTGGGGGGCATCGACCCCGACCCCTCTGCCGTTTCCTCAGGCTGAGGCTGGGAGGCAAGGTCCTCGAGCATCTTTCTCTGCAAATTAATTATACAAAAAATTAAATAAATTGAACACAAAATATAAAATAATACTTTTAATTTTAAAAATTAAAATAATACTATTAATATTGAAATAATACTTACGTGGATCTCGGTAGTACGGCCGTAGGTAGACTTCCCAGTCTCCTCGACGAGTGGGTGGGCGAGCTGCAATCTCTCAAAATGAGAGGGCTCGCGTCCTTGCTCCGCCGCCTAATTATAAAAAAAGATAGTAAAAATTAATACCACTCATAAAAAATTAGGAAAAAAATAATATAAATTCAAAAACTACAAAATTAAAGACGAAACTTACAAATCTCAACCCGTGCTCATAAATGGACCGAGAACCGACCCGATGTCTCGCCATCCCTTCTCCATCAGGGTCACTACGCCGATTCGCCTTGTTTTTCGCCGACTTCTCTTGGAATTCAGGGGAATCCCAGTAGCGGAGGAATTGGTCCCAAATCGGCCGGTTTTCACTGTCAGTCCCCAGGTCGGTCGCCTCTCCCTTCTTGTACCACTTCTCCCTCATTCTAAAAAGGAGGTCTTTGTACCTTTCCGCCGCATATTTTTCGGAATTCTTCCACATCTGGTCATCGTGCTCCGGTGCCCAGACACATTCTTTCTGCAATTACAATTTAAATGTAAATATATGTTTATATATTTGATATTAATAAACGGTGAATTAATAAATTAAATTAATACCTTAAATTCCTCGAAATATGTCCTTTTCTTTGCATCAGACACTAGCCTCCAGGTGTAAGCGGTGGGCTCGAATCCACATCCAAGGATGGACCGGGAAACCTGATTAGTAGCCTCATGACCAGGAATCCAACTGTAAAATTAAAACTTCAAAGTTAGTAAAATAATTAGGTTTTAATTAATAAAAATTTTAGTATAAAATATTAAAACTTACGTTGAACCATGTGGCTGAACAGTCATCCGTGGTTCAACAACTGGATGCTGCCTGGAGGAGGATGAGCCCTCAGCAGTCTGCTGTGAGGAGGAGGAGCCCGCACCAGGCTGTGTAGAGGTCTCTGATTGAGACCTCGGTCTGAAAATAGGTGGAACCACGGGTCTCAGTGAGGCCCGTCGTCTCCTCCCTCCTCGCTCTCCTCGACGAGCCTCCTCATCCCTCGGAGGCTCCTGACTGCCACTGCCACTGCCTTGTCCGCTCATCTATAACAAAATTCGAAAAAAATCAATTCGGCTCTACAATTCAACTATTTCTAAACATGCTTTTAAATTAAATTAAAATTCGATCAACTAATCTAATTCAACTAAAATCAATTCTAAACTTAACAAATTCAACTATTTCTAAACATGCTTTAAAATTAACTATTATAATTCAAACAATTCAACTAAAATCAATTCTAAACTTAACAAATTCAACTATTTCTAAACATGCTTTAAAATTAACCGTTATAATTCAACTAATTAATTCAACTAAAATCAATTCATTTCTAATATAATTCAAACAATTCAACTAATTCAATTCTAAACTTAACAAAAATTAATTATGCTTTAAAATTAAATTAAAATTCAATCAACTAATTAAATTCGATCAACTAATTCAACTAAAATCAATTCATTTATATATAATATAATTCAAACAATTCAACTAATTCAATTATAAACTTAACAAAAATTAAACATGCTTTAAAATTAAATTAAAATTCGATCTACTAATTAAATTATAATTCAACTAATTCAACTAAAATCAATTCATTTCTAATATAATTCAAACAATTCAACTAATTCAATTCTAAACTTACCAAAAATTAAACATGCTTTAAATTAAAATTCGATCAACTTAAATTATAATTCAACTAAAATCAATTCATTTCTAATATAATTCAAACAATTCAACTAATTCAATTCTAAACTTAACAAAAATTAAACATGCTTTAAATTAAAATTCGATCAACTAATTAAATTATAATTCAACTAATTCAACTAAAATCAATTCATTTCTAATATAATTCAAACAATTCAACTAATTCAATTCTAAACTTAACAAAAATTAAACATGCTTTAAATTAAAATTCGATCAACTAATTAAATTATAAGTCAACTAATTCAACTAAAATCAATTTATTTTTAATATAATTCAAACAATTCAACTAATTCAATTTAATACCACTTAAAAAAAATTAAACATGCTTTAAATTAAAATTCGATCAACTAAATCAACTAAAATCAATTCATTACTAATATAATTCAAATAATTCAACTAAAATCAATTCTCTAAACATGCTTTAAAATTAAATTTTAAACGGTAAAAATGAAGAAAATTTACGGTTTATTTGTAGAAGATGACGAAACGAGAACTCGGTGGGGACGGATTGGCTCTACAGCGACGGCACCCGACTTCTCCTTCCTTTTCCTCTCTTTTTCCTCTTCTTTTCTCTCTTTCTCCGCCTGTAAAGCGGCGGTTCTGTATAAATAAGTGGAAAAAAATTTGCGAAGGACGCATGTCCGTCAAATGCAAAACGACGCCGTTTTTCACTGATTTGCGACGGCTTTTCCGTTGCAAATCAGTTAACGCAACGTTTCCCAATAAGACGCGTAAAACGGTTCGGATTTGCGACGGAAATTCCGTCGCAAATCAGTCAATGGGCCGTTTCCCGAAAGGTCGCGAATACAAATGTAAGCTTTGCGACGGCTTTTATCCGTCGCAAATACAAAGTTTAAAATTGTGACGGCCTGTTCCGTCGCAAATCAGTCAAACGGGTCGCTTCCCGAACGGTCACCTTTAAACGGGTATGTTTTGCGACGGAATTGCCCGTCGCAAACTCAAAATTGAAATTTGCGACGACCTTTCCGTCGCAAATGTAGCCGGTTCAAGACGAAGGCGGTGGGCCCTAGTGTTTGCAACGGCTTTTCCGTCGCAAATTACTATCATTTGCGACGGACTTCCTAAGTCGTCGCAAATTGTCGTTTTTTGCGACGGCTTACAAAAATCCGTCGCAAATTCACTGAATTTGCGACGGAAATTCTGACCGTCGCAAAAAACCCGTCGCTAATCTCCTTCTTTTTTGTAGTGTATTTTGATGATATGAAAATTAGATAAATCTTAAATATAATATATTTTATTCTAATATAAAATTCAAAACTTATAAATAAATAAAAACAGATACAATGTAATTTTGTAAAAAAAATGTCCTAAATTTTAAGGGGGCCGGAGAGCAATACAAGATATACATCTCTTGATTATTGAAAACATTCCCTTGTAGCAAAAGGCGAAGCCCTCGCCCCCAAATACTTTGCGTAATTGTTCGTCTTTTATAATTAAATTAAGGGCGCGGCTATTAACACCTACGAAAATACTTTGTTCACCCATTACTAAGTTAACCCACCATATATTATATTTATTCTTTTATTTTGCTTAATGTACCCCTTTAATATTTATAATTATTACCTTAATACAATATTTAGATTATTCACTATATAAATATACACACCCACCAATTTAATTATTAAAATATAGCACACTAACACTTTTTTTTTTAAATTGCCGTCCCCACAAACCACCATCATCAACCCAATTTTCTTTCTTTATTTCTTCCTTCCTTTCACATCCCCCTCCCAAATCTACAAGACTGAAACCACCATTACGTATCTCTATTTTTTTTTTTTTTTCATTTTTTGCAAGCCACCCCCAACCAATTTGTATACGCCCATTTTTTGCAAGCCACCCCCAACCAATTTGTATACGCCCCACCCCCTCCCTTCCTGACCGTCTGAAGAAAAGACTTAATTCTTTTCATTTTCGTTATGTACCAATTTATAGAAAGAAAAAAAATTAACCTCATTTAAATTTTGTCTCTGTAATTTATATTTTCATGATTATACTCTTTTTTTTTTTTTCATTTTCTTCTTTAATGGTCATTGTGTGTGAAAGAATATAAAATTTTGCTTAAATTCTAAAATTTTGGGTGAATGTTGAAAACGTGAACGATAATTTAATAAATTTAATATTTATTTTGTATAAAAAGTATATTGGTATTTTTTATTAAATATATTTTTATTAAAATTAGAGGTGGGTGAACAAAGCATTTTTACGTGGGTAAATAGCAGCGCCCTTAAATTAATTAAAAAATATCGCATTCTCACTATAAACGCCCCTCCCAGTTCCTATTAATTATTATGTACTTTGATTCAAAAGGCCAACTTATAGAACCAAAAGCAATATAGTATCAACCAAGAAAAAGAATCATTCTCCCTATAAAAAGAACTAATTTATTTTTTTAAATAACAAATAGGAAACGAAAAAACTGGATCATCTAAAAAAAAAAAACTTTATAATAATAGATTAGTAAAAAAAATGAAAATGATTGCATTCTCCTAGGTCAAGTTAACATTGCTAGTTCGTGCACATATATCGATCATTATTAGTTCCTTCAAGAAACAACAAGAATATATCAAGAAATAAAACTAATTAAGTATTCGTAACAAAAGAAAAGGAAGATGAAAAGGGCATTTGATAGATCAACTATTCCTAATTATTTATCTGGAGTTCCTCTTCGAAGGGGATAGACGAGATAGCTTCCAAGCTCATAACACGTGTAGGCATCTATACACGCACGACGCGCGTGCTCAAATGACAAGTCCTCGTCATCCCAGACATCAACCACCGGCGGCCTCTCCACGTCACTCCCATGTAAAAACGTCCTCAGTTCGCCCACCCCCACGTCGTTCAGCTCCGGCCGGTTATACCGCTCCGCCGCAAGGTTACCCAAATCGACGTACCTGGCGCCGCCTCCGAGGCCGAACTCATCTTCCAACTGCACCAGCTTGGATTGTAAACCGACGCCGACGAGTGTGTTGTTCCCCCGATCGGAGAGGAATCGGGAGAGGGAGGTAGGGATTTTGTTGGCGAAGTCTATCTCGAAGATGAGGCAGCTGCGGTAGACGTAGAGCACGAGGAGGGCGATAGGGCGGTAGGGGGGAGCGGAGGTGGCCATGATGGGGGGTTCGGGGGCGCCGAGCTTGATATCGATGCCGACGATGAGACGGAGGCGATTGTTGTGGTTGTCGAACTCGACCTCGTGGATCCAATCACGCACGTGAGCGGCCTCCGCACTGACGAAGGCCATGATTATTTTGTCCATGATGAAAACGGCTTGTTGCCGCACGATGGGCACATCCCCATTCCCATCCCCATCCCCATCCCCATCCGAGGAGTAGTCTTCTGTTGAGATATTATCTGACATTGTTGAGCTGCGCTGGAACATTTTCCGGTGGATAGAGAGGGAGAGAACGGTTTCAAGAATTAATAATTGGAGAATGGAATTTGAGCGTAGTCTTGGACGTCGTGCATGTGCAACCCTACTTTTATTTCGAGTTCTTGATATATATATGATATATACTTATCCAAGAAAATAGCACCTTTTAATATCTCAAGAAATTTACAGAAATATACATGTATGTGAGTACTTATCTAAGAAAGTGGCACCTTTTAATATTTCAAGAAATCACTTCTAGTTAGTGTACGTGAGGAAAATTAAATAAATTAATTAATTTTATATTTTTCTATAAGTTCAAACTTTTAAATAGGATAAAATTCTCTCTTATATATATATAAAGACTCACGCCCAAACAATGATCCTGGATTTGATTCCTGTTGAGAACAACTCCACTGACAAGCACAATGCCCACTTATATTAATTCCTTCAAATAAGCCATAACATGCCATTACAAGACCTCTCAGATTAACCACAGATTTAAGAGTACCTGTACTAAGGATACCACAAGCCGATCAAACTCAAGTTTAAGTCTCCACCACCACACAAAGCAGATGTTTGCCCCAACACAAAGTCGGAGGGTATCAACTTCCACATCTTGATTGTTGGAAGCACATGTCAGCCCCAACTCCAGGTGATCAGAGGGTCACTATAAGAAAATAAAAAATTGTCTATGAAATTAAAATTATCTAAAGAATTTTTCTACAAAAAAAATTTCACAATGAAATTGTCTACGATTTGTTTACAAATTTTCTAATCATATAGTCACTTCACTCTTCAACCTACAAACAATTTCCCTATGAAATCAATTTGTCTACGTAATGAAAATTCTAGACATTAATTACCTACAAGTTATTTGCCTACAAAAATTCACCCACAAATAATTTCCTAATGAATATTCTGTAGACAAATTTATTTGTAGATCGAAAATAAAAATGTCTATATAATTAGAAATTTTTTTAGGCAAATTCGTCCAACAAAATTTTTTGTTGGAAATTTTGCGGCCATATTAACAATTTTTGTATAGGCAATTTTGTATTTTCTTGCGGTGGGTATTGAATTGTCATCTTTGGAATCAGCAAGAAAACTAGATCCCGGCCCCAACCCCAGGTAGGCTATCATTTTATTATCGGAATCGGCCACAAAACTTGAGGGTACCGAATTGGAAAAGCCAGGCAAGTAGCTTTCTGGTACAATTGTATCCTTGTCAGATCGGCCTCAAAAACAGATAGGGGGAATTAGAAAAGCTAGGCAATACACCATTTGGTACTGTATTACCATACAAAACTGCCACGAAACTAGATGGTATCGATTTGTGTTGATGTGTGAAAGATATGGATGAATTGGGTTTGTTTTAGGTTCGTACTAATTGGGCTGGTTTTTTTTAATTGTATAGTTTGTATAAAGTAATGTGGACCTAATTGAGTGACATTATTTTAAAATAAATTGAAATTGTTATTTCTATTGTGAAAGAAAAAAAAAATTGAAACGTCCCAAATAAAAAATATGAAAAAATAACAATTATAAATGTTGCATATTTAATTATATCTTTTAAAGACGTATTGTAAATGTTCATTTAATTATACTGTCTTTTAAAGAGGAAAAGCTCATAAGGATATCAACATTGTATTTATAATCCATGCATTAATTCATTAATTCATGTATACACAAATATCATCAGTTTCTTGAAAAGGCAAGAAATATCAAGAATATGTCAAGAAAACTAAACAAGTATTCGTAACTAAAGAAAACGAAGAAGAAAATGGTATTCCTAATCATCCGGATTTCCTCTGGGAATGGGATAGACGAGATAGCTTCCGAGTTCATAACACGTGTAAGCATCTATACAAGCAGTCCGCACGTGCTCATATGACAGCTCCTCCGCATCCCATTTATCAACCACCCTCGGCCACGGCCTCGCAACGTCTTCCCCATGTAAAAACGTCCGCAGTTCCCCCACCCCCGCCTCGTTCAGCTCCGGCCGATTATACCTCTCCGCCGTAAGGTTGCTGAGGTCGACCCACCGCGCGCCGCGCGCAAAGAGGCCGGCGTCACGTTCCAACTGCAGCAGCTTGGATCGTATACCGACGCCGACGAGTGTGTTGTTCCTGTGATCGGAGAGGAATCGGAAAAGGGAGAAGGGGATTCCTTCGGCGTAGTCGATTTGAAAGACGAGGCAGCTGCGGTTGACGTGGAGCACGACGAGGGCGATACGGGCGGGAGCGGAGGTGCCGATAGGTGCGGGAGTGCCGAGCTTGACGTCGAAGCCCATGATGAGGCGGAGGGGACCGGCATTGTGGACCATGATATTCAAGATCCAGTCACGGACGACTTCGGCATCGGAAGTGACGGTGGCGATGATTGTTTTGTCCATGATGAAAACAACTTGTTCCTGCACTATGGGGTCCACGTTATCCCAGTCGTCATCGGATGAGATATTACCAGCCATTTTTGAGTTGTGATGGAACTTTTCCCGTTGGAGATGAGAGAGAGAACGATTTTTGGAATTGAGAAGGCAACGAGGGAGAGCGGACTGGAGTCTTAGAGGTTGAATGCAACCACTTTTATATTGAGTTCTTGGCACATGTCGACGGACTTATCCAAGAAGTTATATAGCGCCACTTTTAAAATTTCAAGAAAGTTACATAAACATATATACGTATATAATTTAAAAGATTATATTTGAATATATTAAATTTAAAAGCATTCACTTTGGGAATTAAATTACAATTCGTCTAATAATTTTTTGACAAAATAGATTTATTTTCAAAATTAATTTTTTATCAGATTTAGTCTCATATTTCTGATAAAGTCCAATTTTGATCTCAAGTCGGCTGGAAAAGTCAATACGACGTCATTTTGAAGTCCAAAATTAATCATTTATGGCAAGAGTATTGATGTGACGTTCTTATGTACTAATTAAATTTGAATTTTTCTTTACTTTTTTAAGAATTTAAAATATACATAATGGGTAATAAAATTGTAAAAGAAAAAATCAAATATAAGTAGCAAACATAAATACCACAATAGCACCCTTGCTGGTGATTTCGAACTTTATTGTGACATCGTTTCGTTTTTTACCATCGATTCGGGATCGAAATTGGATCATGTTAGAGAATTTGAGACTAAATTTTTTATTTAAAAAAAAAAATAATGGAACCAAATCAATTTTGTTAGAAAGTATGCCCTTTGTATAATTATGTGGTAATATGTACGCATTATCATTTTCTATACAAGTGCAAATCTCGTGTATGTTTGTGCATGAAGTGAAAGTTATTCGATATTCACTTTAAGGAAACAAGTTATTTGAAAATTTCATATAACATTTAATTAATTGATAATGTTTTATATTGTTATTTTGTGTATACACAATTGTATCTTAAATTTTTAAAATTCAGTATATGTAAAAAAAAAATTATAATTTTTAATAGATTTTTTTTAGTAACTTTTCAAGCTGACAATTTAGGAAAAAAACTTTGAAAAAGTTAGAATTTATATCAAATCAGCCCGGATCAATCCAAACCAGGCCAAAATTCAGCCCGAATCAATCCAAATTAGACCCAAAGCAAGCCAAATCAAGATAATCAGCTCGAATTTCAGCTTGAATTCAATCAAAATCGGGTCAATTTGACATCAATTTGTTGCTATTAAAAGTTAAGCATCTTAATTTGCCAGCTCTGAGAGTTTTAGTCTTTATTTTGTCATCCTCCCCCCCACCTCCCAAGTTATGATCATTAAAAAAGTCAGCCCGAATCAATCTAAACCTGGAGAGTTGGCTTGATCATTTGGGAAAAATCAAGCTGAAATCTATGTTGATTGGCCCGATTTGGTCTAAATTTGGGCCCTAATTGGGTTTATTCAAGTTGATATGGCTTAAATTTACAATTTTTAAAAATTATGGTCCTTAGTTGTTAATTCAAAAAGTTATGATCCTTATTTTTTCTATTTGAATATTTACTTTTCTTAAAAGAAAATTTATTTCTCCATTTTAAATTTGGGCCCGGCTAAATAGACCTCTATTAATAATAAATACGCCTAAACTAATCATAAATCACCTATTTAACCCTCCTAAAAAAATCCTAAATCATCTCTGTTTTTTCAATCTGCAACAAACACTGCCATCTCCACCGCACCCAAGCCGCCACCCGCCGTGATCACTGCCAGTCGCCCATGACCTCTTCATCCTTTTGTTGTTTCCATTTCCGGCACCGCAACAACAATTTCTCTTCTTTTGTTTTTTTCTTTTTTGGCGGGTCTCCTGTTTGATTTCTACCTTTTTTTCCCTCTTTTTTTCTTCTTTGATTTGTGTACTTGTTGGAAGGATTTGTGGGGCTGTTTTGGAGAATAGTAAGAGGAAGATACTCAGAGAAAGATGGAGATTGGACGGCAATCGAACGAGTGAATGTGTGTCGAATTAAGGGTTAGAATACTTGGGGTGTATCTTCTAAATTTAAAATGATAAGGATAATATAGGATTTTCATATATTTTCTTGGGGCAGTAACACATGCCCACAATTTACAATCCTTAATTACAAATATCTCTACCATTTTTCCTACATTGCAAAACCCTACAAATGTGGGCCCCTTGTCCCTTCAACTTGCAGCTTTTGCTTTTTGGTCTGCACCTTTTTAAAAACTACTTTAAACCTCGTATTTTGCCTTCTTCTTTTTTCAAATTTTATTTTCCCAAGTCTTTTTAATTTCCAGGCTTTTAATTTAATTTTGATGTCACCCCTAATTAATTTTGTAAAACTGGCCCTAAGTAATTTTTTTTGTAAAAATTCAATTTTTTTGGATCCACCTTTTTGCAGGCCCAAAAGTAATTTTACACAATTTATAATTTGCTTATTATTTTCGAGTTGTCTATTTTAATTTGAATAGATGATATAACTTATTGCATAACAATATAAATAAGTTGAATAAGTAAAAAAAAATTTGAACATTGATAAAAAAAATAGATAAATATACACCATAAATTATTGAATAACAATGTAAACCATTTTGCATAAAGGCGTTAATATTATGCATAAACATTTCCTTCATTACTTAATAACATTTATAAGATAATTCATATATACATATGCATTTCATTCAAATCCAACACAGTTGGGAAATTTACAATCAAATTTGAAAATCTTCACAACACATCAAAATTCAGAAACCAAAAATACAAGATACCAACATATTTTTGGGAATCAACAAAAGTCTCTGTTCGACAAAATTATCTCTCTTATCACCTCATTTTGAGTTGGAAAACACTAGTTAGAGGGATCAATTTCGAATCTGTTGGGAAAATATAGGGGTGCCCGGAATCTATTCGGGATGAATTTTAAATACGAATTTAAATACAATTATTACTATCATGAATTAATCCTAATTAATTCAAATAATAATTCCAACAACTAATTATCATCATGCATGCTAAATTAATTTCACATATTAACTATGGCGGAATAAACAAGTAAATATGTGATTAACGTACCTCTTGTAGAACTTGGCCTTTGAATAAAACGGGACTCTCGTACACGCTTTATCAACCCAAAAACCTTCTCAAGTATTTCCCTTTCGCCTTACTTGATCGCCGGTGGGAGACGCTTTCAAGCAATTTAATAAACTAAGGAAAAAGAAAAATATCTATGCTTCTTGATTTTTCCAACACATGGAATTATGTACGTTGAGATGAAATAATCATCTCCTATTTATAAAGGGGGGTGACCGAAATTCGTAGAGATTTTATGGGCAGGGAGAAAATCTTTTCTTAATCTCTAAGAAATCTTGAATATATCTCATATATTCTTTTCTCCATAATAAAATATTCCACAAAAATCTCACTCCCTTAAATAAATATGAAACTTTCGAAATTTACATGGAGAAAATCCAAGATTTGGATCTTCTTGAATATATGAGATATTCTTGTATTCTTAGAATACATATCTTGCATAATATCTTTCCAAGAAAATCAACAAAATCTTTTTCCTCCTTATCATGTATTTTTCGAAAATTAAAGGAAAAAATCAGCATATTATTTTCTTTTTATTTTAATCACCTTATCATTATTGGGCTACTTAATTGGGCTACTTGAGGGGCCTTAAGGAGAATTAAGATTGGACCTCCTAATGGACTTCTGAATTTCAATATTGAGCCCCAATATAATTCAGCCCATTAATATTAATTATTACCACTAATAAATTAATATTGCACTATCCATCTTAATCCATATTACGATAATATGGGCTCCCGGTTATTATTTCCCGCGTTTAAGATCATCAAGTCCATTAATTAATTGAGCTTCTGAATAGCTCTAAATTAATTAATATATTTCACCTTGGAGTAAAGACAGCTCAACATTATTATTCGTACCGAAGAAACTAATTCTTCACTTGCAAGATTTGGTACAATAAAACTTCTGAGCCCACCAAGGGGACTAATCACACGAGCCGTACTCGCACGCGTTTCTCCGTATTAAATCTTAGCAACCGTCGTATGATTAATATTACTGCCCAAGACACAAAGTTCGAAGTCACAATGATTCTCACCCAACATGAATCAAAGCAGTAACTACTAAGCACACACGGTCCTATTTAAGTGACGGAGATTAAGAAATCAACAACCACTGAGGTCTAATTCTTCACCTTTCAGAACAGAAGAATTTCTCCTCGCTGTAGGACCTCTTCAACACATACTAAATGTGCTAGTGCAATCTCTTGGTCAAGACAGACCAATCTGAGCCTTACACATCGACCTTTCACGGCGGATTGTTCAATTCCACCTGGGTCGTGAATTGTACGTTTAGTTACAAGTAAACTGTTAATGTTGTCTTCCGTGATCGGGTATCACCACATTAACTACAATGTAACATGTACTATATATTGAACGGTTTGCAATAGAAATTCAACATTCAATTATATCTAAAGCAAATGTGATAAAAGAATTATTCTCATAAATCGAGTGTTTGATACACGAGTTATACAAAGTAAAAGCATACTTTCACGTATAACTCCAACAATCTCCCACTTATACTTAAAGTCTGCTTTTAGTATACATCACGCATGTCTTAGTGTAGTAGCTCTACGTGACATCTCATGTCAACCTACACTAACCTAATAATTCCTCCCACTTATACTTAAAGCAGATTGGCAATAGTCTTGACTCCCATTCCATCCACATGTCTCTCGAATGTATTCAGAGGCAGACCCTTTGTGAATGGATTTACTAGGTTGTCCCCGACGCATATCTTTGCCACCTCTTTATCTCCTCTCTCAACGATTTCTCGTATAAGATGGTGTTTTCTTTCAATGTGTTTGCTGGCCTTGTGGGCTCTCGGTTCCCTTGAATTTGCAACTGCTCCGGCATTGTCACAAAAGACAGTTATCTTGTCGGGCAAATTCGGAACAACGTCCAAGTCCACTAAGAAGTACTTGAGCCAAACCGCTTCTTTCGCTACTTCACAAGCAACTACTTATTCGGTTTCCATGGTCGAATCTGCGATGCATTTCTGCAAATCGCTTCTCCATGTCATGGCTCCTTCTCCCATGCAAAACACACTACCCGAGGTAGGTATTTTGGAGTCTATGTCTGATTGGAAATTTGAGTCCGTGTATCCCATGGGAATTAGATTGTCTGACTGTTAAATCAACATTCCATACTAAGTTCTTTTCAGAAACTAAAGGACGCATTTAATTGCAATCTAATGTGCTTTCCCGAGATTACTTTATTATCTTGCCATCATGTCCACGACAAGGCAGATATTCGGTCTCGTACACAACGTTGCATACATAAGACTTCCTACGTCCGAAACGTACGGAACGTCTTTCATGTCATCTATCTCCACTTGCGTCTTAGGGCATATTTCTTTGGATAGATGGATTCCGTGCCTAAAAAAGGTACAAAACCTTTCTTGGAATCTTGCACGCTGATATGCTTCAAAACAGTGGCTTTGTATGAAACTTGCGATAAGCCCAACATCTTCCTCTTGCGATCTCGAGTGAACTTGATCCCAAGGATGTGACCGGCTTTCCCTAAGTCCTTCATATCAAACTATTTTGACAGCCATACCCTTACGTCTGACAATACCTTTACATTGTTTCCAATGAGCAGAATATTGTCTACGTATAATACTAAGAATACCACCGCAGTTCCGTCACATCTTTCACACAACTTTCGAACTTGTTTTGATCACAAACCCATAAGACTTAATCAATTGATCAAAACACTGGTTCCAAGTACGCGATGCTTGCTTAAGTCCATAAATGGATCTCTTAAGCTTGCATACGAGGTGCTCTTGGCCTTTTTCAACGAAACCTTTGGGCTGTTGCATATAGATCCCATCAAGACTTCCGTTAAGGGAAGCTGTCTTGACATCCATTTGCCAGATCTCGTAATCTAAGTGCGCAGCGATCGACAAGAGAATACGGATGGACTTAAGCATAGCTACAGACCACAGGCCACAAGCCTTGCTTTGAAGGTCTCTACCCTTCCGTCCGGTCCTCTTTTCCTCTTGTACACCCACTTGCATCCAATGGGCTCTACCCCATTAGGTGGATCAACCATCTCCCACACTTGATTATAATCCATCGAACCCACCTCGGTTTCCATTGCGGTTTGCCACACTTCCGCGTCTTTGTCTTGGATTACCTCGTCGTACGTTCATGGGTCTGATTCATCACTGGGAATCAAATCCGAAGATTCTCCAATTCCCATGAATCTCTCGGGTTGCCTTGCAATCCTCCCACTACGACGGGGTTCCGGTTGTGAAGGTATGACATGTGGTATATCATCTTGTATACTTGGTATAGGAGTTTGCCCTCTTAACTCGTCTAAGGTAATCTCACTTCTGGGCTTTCTTTTGTTCATATAGTCTTCCTCCAAGAATTTAAAGTGCGAACTAATCACGGTCTTTTAATCCTTGAGACTATAGAACATACACCCTTTCGTTCCCATGGGATATCCTATAAACAACCTTAATTCCGAACATGGATCCAATTTACCGGCTTCCTTGTCTAGCACGTATGCCGGACAACCCCAAATCTGCAAGTGTCTTAGACTGGGCTTGCGCCCGGTCCACAATTCCATTAGGGTTTTAGGAACCGATTTGGATGGCACCAAGTTTAGAATGTAAGTCGTTGTTTCCAAGGCATTACCCCAAAACGACTTGGGTAAATCCGAATAACTCATCATGGGTCTGACTATTTCTAAAAGAGTCTGGCTCCTTCGTTCCGCCACACCGTTCTATTGAGGGGTTCCCGATGTGGTCAACAGGGATACAATCCCTTCTTCCGATAGGTAGTTCAAGAATTCATTGCTAAGGTATTCGCCTCCACAAACAAATCGTAGAGACTTGATACTTCTTTCCCTATGCATCATAAGGTAGATGTATCCGTATCTTGAGTAATCATCAAATTACTCATACCTCTTCTTGCTATGATCATCATTGAACCACACATATCGGTATGAACGAGTTCTAACACTTCCGTAGTTCTATTCCCCTTGGCTCCAAATGCCCTCTTGGTCATTTTACCCTCTAAACAGGATTCACAAGTTGGAAACGGTTCGACTTGGAATGATTCCAAGGATCCATCTTTCACCAATCTCTCTATCCACTTTAGATTAATATGACCTAGTTTAAGATGCCATAGAAGTGTTTCGTTCATCTCCGAAGAACGCTTTCTTTTATTACTCGAAATAATCGATGTGTTATTAGATTCAATTTTGTGAGTGGTGTGCCCAAATAATGGTATAAAGATCATCCATTAAAGTTCCGGAATAGATAAACTCATCGTTTCAAGCAATAATAACATTCTTATTAAAAGAAACTGAGTATCTATTCAAACAGTTTAGAAACTGAAGGTTGAGTTCTTTCTAAACTTGGAACATGAGGAACGTCTCTCAAGACCATAACTCTATCTTCACAAGATAGGCGCACTTCTCCCACTGCTTCAGCTGCCACTCTCATAGCATTGCCCGATGTGATGGGGATCTCACTTCCGTTAAGTCGTCGGGTTAGCTTAAACCCATGAAACAAATGTGATCAGTAGCTCTCGTATCCACTATCCACGAATAGACAGCATACGCCACTTCACAAGTTTCGACGACTAAGGTGTGTGAATTACCTAACTTTCCTAGCCTCTTAGGCTTGGAACAGGCAGACCTCCATTGTCCTCTCTCACCGCAACTAAAACACTTCCCCTTCGATGCTTGCCTTTGCATTTGCCTTTCGCAACAATTGGATTTGCTTGGATCCGGCCTTTGGTTCTCTTCCTCTTTTTCCCTCCCTTGGGACCAAAAGAGGTAGACGAACCATTAGTCACCATAGCACTAGACTGGTGCTCCATTATCACCTCCACCGAAACTAAAGCTTGCAAGAGCTCGGGCAAACGACTTGTCCGTTCATTCATCTGACAGTTCAGATGAAACTACTCAAAACTTCTCGGTAGGGAATGGTATATGGAATCAATCAAAATCCGCACCAAGTACTTCCAACTTGTTAAGGTATGCCATTATCTCGAGAACGTGCTCCCTTGCGGGCGTTCCTTCCACCATTTCCAACTTGACCGAGTCATGTTTGGTGAACTGATTAGTCATGGGATTCTGATGTGAAAACATCTCTTCAAGGTGTTCCATGATTTCAACAGTGGATACAATGTCTTCATGAACGCGCCTCAAATCCTCAGACAGAAATGTCAAGATGATGCACTTCATTCATTGTCACGCTTCCGATCACAAACTGCCTCTTCCCATTGCTTGACTTATCATTAGGCTTGCCGGGTATATTAACATAAATAACCCAATTGTGTTTTCGTGCAGTAAGGACAAATTTAAAAAAAACATTTCCAATCGATATAATTCTCTCCAAAAAGTTTATTAACTTTAAGTATATTAAACAATGGATTAAAAGGTTGCGACATGATGAAATGAGAATAAAACATACATTCATATCAATATCTAGAAAAATATGAAATTATCACATAATTCGATCACATCAATTATATTGAAACCTTAAAACAATATAATCATGCATCAGCCAACATCTCGAAACAATTTAAATGCGCCACGAGGGGTGGTCTATACATTTAAATACATTCAAGCGGATCACAAACTTAAAAGTTACAAATCCTTAATTCAAAATTAATAGTTGGCTCCCACTTTGACCACATAGAAATTGACAGGGACTCCGAGGGGAGTAAGTTAATATCAATTTCCTATGCCTAAGTAATAACCATAATTAAATACAGGATTATTATTTCGCTTTGAGCAAGCCACTCGTGGTGAGGGTCAATACCGCCACTAGTAATAATCCACAATCATCCTTTCGGAATTTATTCATGTGAAATCCGTTCTTTTGGCCGATCCGAGGGGGAAATGTATTCCAAAAGAACTTCACAAATAAATAAATTATGGAGGCCAAAATAATCCAATTTTAATATCCGGAATAAAATTGCGATTATAAAAACATACTTAGTAATTTTCGAAAGTAAGGTTTTTCTTGGACAATTAAATTCATGCAAACACATATTAACAAATAATAATAAGTGCACGAAATAAAACATCCATCAAAACAAAATTAAACACATTGGAGCACTCGAATTCAATTGTCACGGTTTAATTTCTTCACGTCTTGATGCGAAAAAATCGTCCTTGTTGCTTTCCGACGTTCGTCTCGACGTGCTCCCACTCGAACAGCAACACTTCTTCAAAAACAGCATCGTTTGGGGTTCGGGACGACGTTTAAAATCACACGGAAAAAAAATCACGAACCGAAAAAATTCCACGGCCTGAGATACAGCGCGCGTCGGCCCACGAAGTGGGCCCGCGCGCTTCCCGGCCCGAGAAGCGCTGGAAAAGCGCCCGAGGCGCGCCGAAGCGCAGCCCCGAGGCGCACCCGAGGCGCGCCCGAGGCGCTGCACGGAGGCGCGCCGAGGCGCACCCGAGGCGCCCCGAGGCGCTGCAGGGAGCTTCCGAGGCGCGCGCGCGCCGTGCGCGCGGCGCCGTGCGCCCGTTGCGCACGGCGTGTGCCGTGCACCCCCGTGCGCCGTTTTTTTCGCCGTTCGTCCTCGTTTTCTTCACCCCTTGCATGATTTTACCTCCATACATGCTCCACGCTTGCATGCGTCGTCCGGGTACGCCGTTTTTAATTCTTCGTTCTTCGTCACGATCCGGTTACAATTTATTTTTACAAAAAAATAAATACTAGATCTAGACTAGTCTATTACAATGATCGAATCAAAATAAAAACAACTAATCTACTCGTGGATTTTCTCACGAGAAAAACGAATTCGAACGAATCGAATTAAAAACCAAATTAATTCACACGCATGAAATTAACAACATTAAAAACCATGACAATTGGATACCTGCAAAAAAGATCTAACAATTCTACTATCCAATTTCAAATTTAATGTTCAACAATTTAAATTCCAATTTAAAATTCAGAGCCCGAAACCGTGGCTCTGATACCAGTTGTTGGGAAAATATAGGGGTGCCCGGAATCTATTCGGGATGAATTTTAAATACGAATTTAAATACAATTATTACTATCATGAATTAATCCTAATTAATTCAAATAATAATTCCAACAACTAATTATCATCATGCATGCTAAATTAATTTCACATATTAACTATGGCGGAATAAACAAGTAAATATGTGATTAACGTACCTCTTGTAGAACTTGGCCTTTGAATAAAACGGGACTCTCGTACACGCTTTATCAACCCAAAAACCTTCTCAAGTATTTCCCTTTCGCCTTACTTGATCGCCGGTGGGAGACGCTTTCAAGCAATTTAATAAACTAAGGAAAAAGAAAAATATCTATGCTTCTTGATTTTTCCAACACATGGAATTATGTACGTTGAGATGAAATAATCATCTCCTATTTATAAAGGGGGGTGACCGAAATTCGTAGAGATTTTATGGGCAGGGAGAAAATCTTTTCTTAATCTCTAAGAAATCTTGAATATATCTCATATATTCTTTTCTCCATAATAAAATATTCCACAAAAATCTCACTCCCTTAAATAAATATGAAACTTTCGAAATTTACATGGAGAAAATCCAAGATTTGGATCTTCTTGAATATATGAGATATTCTTGTATTCTTAGAATACATATCTTGCATAATATCTTTCCAAGAAAATCAACAAAATCTTTTTCCTCCTTATCATGTATTTTTCGAAAATTAAAGGAAAAAATCAGCATATTATTTTCTTTTTATTTTAATCACCTTATCATTATTGGGCTACTTAATTGGGCTACTTGAGGGGCCTTAAGGAGAATTAAGATTGGACCTCCTAATGGACTTCTGAATTTCAATATTGAGCCCCAATATAATTCAGCCCATTAATATTAATTATTACCACTAATAAATTAATATTGCACTATCCATCTTAATCCATATTACGATAATATGGGCTCCCGGTTATTATTTCCCGCGTTTAAGATCATCAAGTCCATTAATTAATTGAGCTTCTGAATAGCTCTAAATTAATTAATATATTTCACCTTGGAGTAAAGACAGCTCAACATTATTATTCGTACCGAAGAAACTAATTCTTCACTTGCAAGATTTGGTACAATAAAACTTCTGAGCCCACCAAGGGGACTAATCACACGAGCCGTACTCGCACGCGTTTCTCCGTATTAAATCTTAGCAACCGTCGTATGATTAATATTACTGCCCAAGACACAAAGTTCGAAGTCACAATGATTCTCACCCAACATGAATCAAAGCAGTAACTACTAAGCACACACGGTCCTATTTAAGTGACGGAGATTAAGAAATCAACAACCACTGAGGTCTAATTCTTCACCTTTCAGAACAGAAGAATTTCTCCTCGCTGTAGGACCTCTTCAACACATACTAAATGTGCTAGTGCAATCTCTTGGTCAAGACAGACCAATCTGAGCCTTACACATCGACCTTTCACGGCGGATTGTTCAATTCCACCTGGGTCGTGAATTGTACGTTTAGTTACAAGTAAACTGTTAATGTTGTCTTCCGTGATCGGGTATCACCACATTAACTACAATGTAACATGTACTATATATTGAACGGTTTGCAATAGAAATTCAACATTCAATTATATCTAAAGCAAATGTGATAAAAGAATTATTCTCATAAATCGAGTGTTTGATACACGAGTTATACAAAGTAAAAGCATACTTTCACGTATAACTCCAACAGAATCACCTTCTTTTGGGTAAAAGACGGTCAAATATTTGAAAAAAAAATGAATCGATGATCAAGGCTCAGATCTGTATATAAATTTGGGAATTTGGGAACCGACACCGCCATGAGTGCAATTACCCAGTTGCATTAGAAAACGTCATCTGGGTAATGCATCGCCAAGATACGGGTCGGGTCACACCAATCCAGTTTCCCGCTCTCCGGTGAAATTATCATCACAGTCTTATCAAATTTTGGAGGTGTATTAACAAAAGATGGACTGTACTTAACCGAACCTTTCTGGAGTTTTTAGATCTGGGAAATTGGCAAGCGAGACCACCATGGCTGCAATTACCCAGTTGCAACGCCATCTGGGTAATGCCTCGCCAAGATACGGACCGGGTTACACACCAATACCCGATTCTCCTAATGGTAGCGCCGCTCTCTCTCGCAGTGGTGGTCGATCTCTCGCGGTGGTGGCCGATCTAGCATGGTGGTGGCCGATGGTGGGTGGGGGGAGCGCCCGCGTCAATTTTTAGAGAGAGAGAGTTAAGAGAAGAGTGAGAGACGGTGGGTGTGGAGGTGGATGTACAGTGGGACCCACCGTCTGAACTCAAAGTGTAGAATTATGCAATAAATTGTAGATTTTTGTTATGTAGGGAAAATGGTAGGGAATTTTGTAATTGGGGTCTTAAATGTAGGGGTAGATGCAGTTTTACCTATTTTCTTTTATTTAGGAGGTGTATCTCTTATATTAATGGAGGGATATTTAGTCGGACCCTTTATATTTTCAATTGTATAATATATTTGCATTATTCCAAACATTTCATGTTAATGAATTACTAAGGAAGCCAGAAATGCAACCACCTTCTGATAGCTATAGTCTTTTGTAAATAAAGTTTTCGCAAAGCTAGTACTTCCTCCATCCCAAAATGTTGGTCACACTTGGGTTTGACACAATTTTTAAGAAAAATTGGAGTATGTGAGTGTGTAGTTAAATAAAATAATGATAACTTTATGTTTTATTGTCTTTTGTGAGAGATAGTTATTTCCTTTTTTTTGGGTGTGAATAAAATCTTGGGACGGAGTATATACATTGATATTTCATTAACAAAATAAAATTATTTTTATTATATATTATAACCATTGATCGGCACGATTTCAATTTAATTTTTTATGATACATTCACATAAATTAATTAATGGTTTCTCTCATGCGAAAAATCATAAGTTGCAAAAGAAACATTTCCTGATACACTAAATTAACATGCAATTTTGACTTTTATGTATCTATGTTCACAGTAATTATTGTTTAGATGTTTTATGTGGTTTTGTGAGAAATGTATATTTTAAAAAAATTGCTTGAGAATTTTGAGGTATTCAGAATAATAAAAAAAATATATATATATAAGGGGTGGAGATGGATTTTGAAAAGAAGATGAGAGAGTACTCAAGAGTATATATATATATATATATATATATATATATATATATATATATATATAGTGTCTCGAGAGAATGAGTTCAAAATACTTTTAGTACCCACGTGCGGAAATATATATATATATATATATATATATATATATATATTTTTTTTTTTTTTTTTTTTTTTTTTTTTTTTTTTTTTTTTTTGCAGTTTTAGTCTCATCGTTAATTTTTAGGACTAAAACTACAATTTTACCACATTCTCTTGGGACCAAAAGTGTAATTTACCCACTCTTTTGAGACCAATTAATTTGCAATATCTTTGGGCCAAAAGTGTCCAAAATAACTATGGGAGTAAAATTATTTAAAAAATGACCGTTTTGAAATGGACTCACCCTCTTTGGACCAAAGATCAATTTACCCCTAAGATAATGAGTATTTAGTTCATGGGTAGTTTTAGTGTGCACACAAGTGCATACTATACACTTGAATAAATTACAAAAAATGTGAAAAATACATAGTTCGGTGTGTACTGTTGTATCAACATTACTCCAAGCAATAATCAACAAATGAACAATATATAATCAACAATACCTCAAGTGGTAATCAACAATATCCCAAACAATGATCAACAATACCATAAGCAGTATTCAACAATATCCCAATATTTTTTTAATAATATATTTCTAATTAAAAAAATTTAAAATTGAATTTAAAATTGAGCTTAAAATTCAAGTGTATAGTATGCGTACATAGCTTTCAGCGCACCAATAGTTGTATGCAATTTTGATTTAATTTTAACTAAAATATATCAATTAAATTGGTTTTTTATAGAAAAAAACGATTAAATAATTATTAATTCATGATATAATGAAAAAAAATTTAGATCATATTATATAAATATTAATTATATATGAAAAAATACTAATATTTAGACTACAAATTAAACTAATATATATTTTTTCATTTTTTTTCTATGAGTCAAACCTTGGTCAAAATACATGGTGCAAAAGTTTTTAACATTAATAAAATAAAATATTCTGATCATGTGATCTATGGTCTTAATTGTCAAATTAATATGAATGCACTGGAAGACCAAGGCACTCGACCAGGCCTTGCTCGAGTCCTAGGGACTCCAGCGGTCGAGTGCGCACTCGATCAATGGAGGGGTCGAGTCCTAAGGACTCGACCAGGTGGAGCTCGAGTCCTTGTCGAACGCTGGAAGAAGGAGGACTCGACCGTGATGCTAGGACTCGACCTAGGAAAGGTCGAGTCCTTTACAAGATTTCGGCCCACGAACTTGAAAAAGGACCTGTTGCATATTTATACCTCATCCTGAGCACGTGTTTGAGCACCACTTCACAATTAGAGATAGTTTTTGGAGAGAGAAGAGCACCAAGAGTTCGAGCAAGCTTATTTTACTTTTCATCGAGGTTTAAACATTACGAATAGATAGTTAGGGTTTTAATTTTTAGAATCTTTTCTTTTGTTCTTCGTTACTTGAGACTTCTTATCTTTCTATTAATTCGATTTTAGTTCTTAGAATTTAATTTCTTTCTTCAAAACCTTAGTTTATGCTTTTTTTAGTTATTTAATTTGTATCATCATGTTTATGTTCGTTGTTCATTTAATTGTTCTCGTTAAAACCATGTTAGGCTAGAATCCTTGCATGCTTGGGGTAGGATGAACTCGTAGAAGTAGGACGTTGATACGTAATTAGGGTAACTTGTGATGTTTAGTTTTGGTTCTCTTAATTAATTGAATACTTAAAATTAATCTTAGAATTATCTTCGAATTGAGTACAAAAATTGTTAGAGAGTGGACTATCTTATCACTCTTTAATAACTAATAGGCTTAACGAGAGGGTTTAGAAGGGGTTAATTCATCTACCGGTTTATCTAGGGAAGACGACCACATCACCTTAGTTAAATTAGGGTCTCTTTAATTAAGCACAATTCATTAACTTGTGTAGTGAATTTGTGAAGTCAATTGATAGAACAAAGTATTAGGGTTTAATTCTTGAGCTTTTAGTCTATTGATCTTTTACTTAGAATTATTACTTGCACATCACGAGTATTCAAGTTACTGTATCAACTCCGTTAGTATACGTAGGGACTCCTATCCTGTGCATCACTTTCTTTTATTCGAAACCACAATATTATTTAATTAGTTTAGTTATTTCTTTTGCATACGTAGAATAAGATAGTTTAGATTTAATATTCTTATAAACCCAAAATATCCACTCATATTAATTACGACGCGTAGATCATCAGGGTTCTATTCGCATACGACCCATCCCGTGGTACGAGATACTTGGTCCCTATACTTGCTGATACTACAGTGAACCCATACGCTTGTGGGGTAACGACTAGTAAAAGTTAGTAAAGTTCGGTTCAAGTCACTTATACATCAAATGAATGAATTTATTTACTGATAAAAAAATCTATATAAATATATATATATATATATATATATATATATATATATTAGCCTAGGCAAGAATCGAACTTGTATTTATATTAGACTTACAACCCATCCCGAATTTTTTTTCTGACTCCGCCCTTGGCCCCAGGGCCGGCACTGAACACATCATCAATATTTACTTAATTGTTTAGTATTAATTTAAGGTAATTAAAAGTAGTATCATATATTTCCTCTCTAGCAAGTTATTATTTTAATTACCTTATATATTTATAAATATCACTTTCACAAGGCAATAAAAAAAATCTAGTAGTATATTTCATCAACCCATAATTAATATTTTTGGCCACTAAATATATAAATTATTGATCTAAAAAAAATCAATATAATAATAAACAAAAATAACAATGCTAATAATGTGTGAACTAAATAAAATTTGATATTGAAAAACACGTCAGACCACTTCAAAATTTGATTATTATTAAAAAAAAAAGGATACTTCTCTAAAAAAACTTAAGAAAAAAAAATTAGAGCCAAAATATATATCCTTCACCCTATTACGCCTTCTTGTTTGCTATGAAACATTAGGAATAATTTATATTGCATGGGTTTAACTCTCGTCCAATAATAACACTTATCATAGTATAATAACAAATTGTCCACCTTTATCTTGTATTGAAGATATAAAAATTAAAAAAATAAAAAGGAGCAAAATATAGTTGAAAGTGAGTAGGGTAGAAATATATATTATCGAATAAATAATGGTGACTTTTTATTTTTCACTTGATTAATTAGTTATTTGAATTTGAGGTGACAAATAAAGGGGACAATTCCGTTAACTAATTATATTTAATTACAAAAAGAATAGTTGACTTTGAAGGTTCATAAATTAATAGTACGTATCAAAACTTCTAGATATTATACTACAAGAATGTAATACTCGAAGCTTGATGATATTTTCTAGTGATATATAAAGAATGATTTAAACATCATAAATCCTCAAACCTTTTTTAAATCCTCAACATCACACCATAAATATACACATAATTAGAGGCAAAATGTATAACCTCAAACCTTTGCAAAAGATGAGATTTTCATCCACAAAAAAATCACTTGTAGCGTAATATCACTTGGAAGTTTTGATATTTATTAACCCTCTCCTCCGTCCACAAAAAAAAAAAAAAAACATATTTTCCATAAACAATAGTTGTATTCATAAACAGACCTCACAATATTCATAATACCCTCCGATATATCGCATTAAAAATCGTGCAATTTAACAAAACTATCTTTTAAGGACGGAGGTAGTAGTAACTTATGAACCTTCGAAGTCAGCTATTCTTTTTATAATTAAATATAACCAATTAACGGAATTATCATCTTTATTTGTCACCTCAAATTCAAATAACTAATTAATTAAGTGAATTTTAAAAAAAAAAATCACTATTATTTATTTGAAAAAATATATTTTCACCCTACACACTTTCAACTATATTTTGCTTTTTATTTTATTTTTATAATTAATACAAGATAAAGAGGGATAATTCATTTTATACTACAACAAGTGTTATTATTGGATGGGAGTTAAACTGCAATAGATCATTTCTAGTGTTTCATAGTGGGCAAAAAGACTCAATAGGGTGGAGGATAGATATTAGATATTTTGCCGCTAATTGTTTTTCTATTTTTATTTTGTGAGAAGTATATTTTTTGAATAATAATCAAATTTAGAAGTTGACTGGAGCGTTCTTTTTTTCTTGGCAATATCAAATCTTTTTTTTTTTCCCCAAATTATTACATTGTTATTTTATTATTATTATTATTATATTGTATTTTGGAAGATCAATAATCTATATATTGAATTACCAAAAATATTATGGGTAGAGATGAAATGTGCTATTAGATTTTTAGTTAATTATCTTATGAAATTGATGTTTATAATTATATAAGGTAATTAAAATTATGACTTGGTAGGAAGGAAATATATGAACTACTTTTAATTATCTTAAATTAATACTAATCAATTAAGTAAATATTGATGATGTGTTGGTGTCAAATCATGCTCCATAAGGAGCCCATTGTTGGGCTCCACATCAAATATGTATAAACTAGTATTTAAATTCGTGCGATGCACGATCATAATTGTACATATATTTATAGATCCTGTCCGACTATATACCCCTCCAACATTGAGGAATACACCTATATATATAATATAAACTACCTATTTTATCCTTATAGAAAAACATTAACTATAATACACCCCTCTAATATACTTAGTTGAGTTTTTCTACGGTCAGTAAGACTTTCGCCCTTCCTAACATCAGTATACCCTTTGATTACCATTAGATCGAAGATCCAACGAATAATTTTTTTTTAATTGATTGCACTTTGCATTAAAGCGTATGCACTCTGCATATTGCAATTGCACTGTATCACCCTATTAATAAATTAAATTAATAAATATAAAATTATAAAAATACCCTTTTACTTTAAAATAATTTATAATATTAATTAATTAATATTTAATATTTCAATAAAACTCTTGGTGTGTAACAATCCAATTCGATCCGTTTATTCCCATTATTCCACCTTTTCTCTTCCGTGCCCTAAACCATGATTCAGAAATTCCTCGTGCCCTAAACAAAATTTCAAGCTCTGTACGTGTGCCCTAAACCATGAATTTGTGAGAGACATCTTGATTAATTCGGTGTCCTTTTGCCCTAAACCATTTAGCTTAATTACTCAGTTCGATCGGAGAGGAATTCAGTCGTCTTGATTAATTCGGTGTTGTTGCTAAAGCTATCAGTTCGATCGGAGAGGAATTCCTTGTACGTCAGCTACACCAAGTTATATACATTCATTCCTGGTATTTCATACTCTCTTCTTCATTTAATCTTGTTAGTTTCTTGCTTGTTGCACGATTAGGCTTTTAATGTCTTTTTTTTTTTCACATGGAAGTGTGGTTGAAGATGAACTGAAATCAAAACTGGCATTCTGCTTCTACGTGTGTGTATAATTTTCTAATAATTCGTTATTTTCTTTGTTCCTATTGCAATTTCCTCTGATGTATATAATGATAGATGGCTTTGTTGTTTTGAATAAGCACAACAGATGAATCATTCCTTACTAAGCTATAGCGCCTGTAATTTGTTGTCAAATTATTTTGAATTATTTTAGTGACCTTATGCACTAAGGTCTTTGTCTCCAGCCACATTATGGAATTCCTGAGCATGTTTAATTCATGCCTCATTAGGTTCTCTTCAAACTCATTGCAATCTATTAGTAGTTTATATCAATAATTGATAATTGCGTTTTCTGAATTAAACAACTAATGTTAGGAATATTTGTGATCAATTTGCCTCAAATCTAACAATTTACTGGATGTGCTAGTTCATTTATGTTAATCAGTGTGAATGCCATGGAAAAATACTAAACAGTAATGTTGATGACCTTTTCTAACTAAGAAGATTAATGGCTGTTTTTCATCTAATGAAGATCATCAAACAAGAATCAAGATCATGGGATTAAGTTAAGTAATGCTCAAAGAATAATTTGGCAAGAGTTTTGCTAGTTTATTGAATTCTTCCCCCTTTTTCATGAAAATGAATGGGGTATTTATAGACATACAAAGAGGACATGTGTCACCATCTTGGTGGCTTAACCATTGGATCTTTGCCAAGTGTTAGGACACTTGTACAACATCTACACTATTGCTCATTGGATGGGTGCCAAGTGTTGAGACACTTGGACCATATCTAAGCTAGTGACTCTTGGAGTTCCCCATGTTGTACTTGGTCTTTGGCAACACTGAGATGCTCTCGATGGTGACCAGTTGCTCGTTTGTACGTCTTCGTTAGATGTCATGGTCCTTTGCGTTCCGAGCTGTTCGCTCCTCGCTTGGGATTGTTTTACAATGTTGCTCGCTCCATTACGAAGCTGTTCGCCCAAATTGATCTTGGTTTGCGCCGCTTGCACAACTGTTCTTTGCAAGGCTGCTCGCCACAATCCTGCTTGCCGCATTAGTACTTTTCTACAAAACTGTTCGCTCAACGAAGCTGCTAGCTCCTTTACAAAGCTGTTCGCTCCATGAAGCTGCTAGCTCCTTTCGTTTATTATCCTGTTACCAAGTCTAATAATCTCTTATGTTTATTAATTACTTACTTGTTCGCCACCCAACAATTGCCCCCTAGCTTGGTCTCGCGTTGGGCATGGTTTGATCAATTGAGACCAAACTATAATCTCTTTGAAAATTAGACGAGCAAGAAGGAGAAAATGGTTATTCATTTGGGCGAACATTCTAGCGGTCGAGCGAACAAACGAGCATGGGAACATGCATGCGCGGCCAGCAGCGAACGCCCTTTCGTGTCGCGACGGTTGGATTCCCGAGGCACGGAATGCGAGGCGTCGCGTCAGTCATGCGCGTCTCCCAATTTGCCAATAGGGGCCTATAGTACTTTGCAAATATTGCATTTCCGCCCCCATTTTATTCTTATAAATAGGCGGTTCCTTCTTCATTTCTTTCTTTTCGGACTTCCGCCATTGATACCTTCTCGAGCTTTTTCCTCTTGCAATTCTTGCGTTCAGATTTCTTCGTGTTTGCTCTAGATTTTGGTTCTTCGAAGGTAATTCATCTTATATTTCTTTTTTCTTCTCTTAATTTCATAATTTTTTGCACTTTTTTCGCATTTTTTGCGACTGTGAGCGTAATTCCGGCCGTTCGCCGCCGTTGCGCCGCCCATCTGTTGGTACCTCCACCGCCGTAGCTCCTCTACTGGCATTTTTGTCCATATACCTATCCCATAACTCGCCAAATTCCTCCATTTATTTCAAATGGAGTTTTCCCCCTCAAGCTCCTCTCAATCCGGACCCGGGCGAAACCCGGAGAAAAGACCCGTAGACCCATCTCCTCCGCACAGATCTGTTCGCCAAGCGCTAGCGAACAACCCGCGCACATTATTGGTGGATGAAGGCGTGGACTCAGACGCGAGCTCCGTTGTTCGCTCGGTAGAGATGTTCGCCGCTGACCGCTCTGGCGATCAAGAAGAGATTCACTCTCTTGCTCGTGAACCTGAAACATCTTCTGACCTTGGAGAAGATTCTGCAGCAGTGGCCGTGGAGATAGAGGGTTCAATTGACCTTGAGGGCGATCAAGCTGACACTGCTGGCGAGCAGCGAGGTGGCGAGCAGCGAGGTCACACGCTCACTTGGGAGTTTTTAAGGGAAATCAATTTTCCTATCTCTCAAACTACACCTGAATCTCGGATCCCGGAAGGAGTTGTTCGTGACAACGAGTGGGCGGACTACTCTGCTCGCTACTCGAAGACTTTTGCCCCCACATCGAGGGTAATTATGAAGGCTCAGGATGGGGACTATGCAGCGAGCAAGGTTGCCAGTGTCGTTATTGAGGATGATCTGGCGAGCATCCGTGAAACGTACAAAATCCCCTACGATATTTTCATGTATGTGCCGAAGAAAGGAGAGACTGCTGATCGCCCCCCTCCTGGCTGCACGGCGATCAACTTGGATGTGTTGAACACGGGTTTCCCGCTCCCCGTTCATCCGCTCATTGGCCGGTTCTTGTCCGACATGAATCTGGCGATCACTCAAATCACCCCAAATGGTTGGAGTACTCTTCTAGCCTTCATGACTCTTTTTGGTCTTGAGGGCTATAAGAATAAGATAACAACCGCGGAGATCCTTTACGCCTTGACCATTTCCGAGGACGGTGCTGGCTGGTATTACGCTAAGGCGAAGACCGGATTGAAACTCGTCGAAGGTGTTCCCAATAAGATTAAGGGTTGGCATTGCCAATTCTTCTTTATTGGTGGAGACTGGCGAGCAACTGAGGGATTCGCTGGCGGGCAGGCGCGCATCATGTCGCCTGAAGGCTTTGGAAAAATCAAACGTAGGGCTAATTTTACCTTGCTAATTCATAAGTAGGACTAATTTTAATCCTTTTCGTTGTTTTGCAGGTCCGAGAAATTTGAAGTGGGGGCATCCCGATATTAGCGACGAATATCTCTTCACGTTAGCCATCATTTCTCTTCGCGACGCTACTAGTCGCGATTTGGAACATCTATCGAAGGCTCATTGTCGCAAACTTGCTGGTTTGATTACGAGTCCTCACCACCTTGAAGCTCAAGCCGCCGTCCCAGAAGGTAATTTTTTATTCTTGCCCGCCAATCACTCTTGCTCGCTAATCGTTCTTGCTCGCCTAACCCTTGTCTTTTTCTTGCTAGATCAACGAGTCACCGTTGCCATCCCGGCTGTGCCCGAGTCATATTACTTGCTCGCCAGACGAGTCAAGCAAATGGCCGACGCTTCAAGAAGGAAGATGGACCCTCCCCTTGCCATCATGCGCCTCCGGGCAGGGGAGAACCCCACTGGTCGCCCAGCCGCCGGAGCTGGTCGCCGCAAGCCTGCGGCCAAAACTACCTCCTCTCCGCGGGATGTGAGGAAGGAGAAGGAGAGGGAAAGGGAGAGAAGGAAAGAACCACGAGGTGACGATGCTCGCGGCAGTCGCGGTGATGATCGCGCCTTGAAGCGATCAAAGACTGCTGGAGAAGCGAGCAACATAGCTCCAAGATCCCCTACTTCGAAATCTACCTCGATGGAAGTAGTGGACGAACAGCAGGTGGTCACCAGTTTGGTGATGACTAAGACAGGGGACAATCCCAGAGATACTTCCTACTTGGGTTGGGATCCGGTAAAAATCAAGGAGTAAGTTAATCATCTCCGACTTGCTTGTTGTTCGCCGCTTAGTTCCATGTTGCTCGCTCACTAACACTTGTTTTTGTTCGTCAGGTATAACCCAACACTCTACCCCCGCCGAGGGACAACACTCCACCACCTCTCTGTGGTTAAAAATGCCCCCTCCTCGCTCCGTGACATCCCGGATCTCCCTGTTCGCCGGGCTACTGAGATGGTCCCAAGGGCCTGGACGAAATCGGCGAACACCCTTGTTGGTGGCCAATCCGCCAGCGATAATGTTCGCATGGTGGCGTACAATGCTAGCCACCAGTTGGTCCAGTCTCAGATGCTGTTCGACCAAGTCCTGGATCTTGAGCGAACAAACCGCGACTTGGGCCGTCGCGTGGAGAAGATGGATGAAGAGAGAGCCTCTGCCATCAAAGAGTGCAAGGCCGAGCATGCTAAGGAGCTGGCCTTGATGGAGAGTAAAATGGAGGCCTCCTTGGCCGGCGAGCAGAGTGCCTTGGACAAGGCTCAAAAGATGATGTTGGAGGTTCAAACTTCAGATCTGAGAGCCGAAAGGGCTGAAAAGGAGCGAGCAGACTTAGCTGCTCGCCTGCTAGCTGCCGAGGAACATATCAAGAGGCTGGAGGAAGAGCGCAAGAACATGATTGACTATGAAGTCCACGAGCAGGAGGTGTTGGATAAGACCAACTTTGTGTACATTTGTGCCTTTGCCGAATGTTTGAGGTCCGTCCACTTCGCCCACGATCATAATCAAGATATTCGTGGCGCGGTGAAGGCGGATTTCATCGAGTACGTGAAGAACTACCCTCCTGCTCCTGGTTCAACTTTGTTCGTCTCTGACTTAGCCGACCTTGGCTTCCCTCTAGATGTATTTGGCGAGGAGGTTGACATCGCTGCCCCTACTTATGGCGGCCAGCCTGACCCTGCTCCAGCGACGACCAGCGCGGCGGCCACTGATGAGGTCTTTGAAGGGTTGGTGTCTCTTCCTCTAACTCTACTAGATGGGGCTGGCACAAGTGCCCCAGGCGACCAGAACTGCAGATGCTCCTCCTCCACCTCCCTCTTGAAGACTTAGTTTTTTATTTACAATAGGATGTACACTCTTTCTGTATTTCTTATTCCTATTGTAAACATCTTTTGACTTAAAGAAATGAAAATTTTTGCTCATCTACAAATGTGTGCCTCTTTGTTTGTCTTACTTAATTGCTCGCCTCTTTCTTTTCCTTATGACTTAGTTTCTAAGTGTTCCTTTTTTCTTAAGGTAAACACTTAGTCAAATTTTAAGTTGGTCACTTGGTTCTTATAGAACTTGACCTTTAGTTGTTTGGGCCATTTTGGTCGCTTGTGGACTTGGCCTTGCATTAATGCGGGCTATTGGTCCGTTATGGACTTAGCCTTATTTTTGCTTTTAATAAGCTCTCTTATTCGTCTTATAACAGACTTGTATTTTGCAAATTTTTGGGCGAGCAACTAAGTAATTTGGACTTAAGGCTCAAAAACTAAAATTCAGCAAGACAAAAGATAAATGCAATTCTGCTCGCCTAGTAAGATAAATGCAAATCTGCTCGCTTATAAACTTGCGCAAAAATTTCAAAAATTACAAAGGATCTATTTACAAACTTTCTAAGACTTACAGGACTTCATTGGTAGTATTTCTTGAGCAAAGTTGTATTCCAGGAGTATTGGGACGACTTGCCTTCCATGTCTTCAAGGTCGTATGTGCCGTTGTGCCACTTATTCGTCACCTTGTATGGGCCCTCCCAAGTCGGGCCGAATACTCTTGGTGGTGTTACAACTTTTCGAAGTACTAAATCCCCAACTTCAAATTCCCTTGCTTTTACTTGAGAATTGTAGTACTTCGCCGCTCTTTTCTTATAAATCGCATTTTTCAATTCTGCTGTTATTCTTTTTTCTTCAAGTAAGTCCAACTCTGCTGCCATTGCGGAGTTGTTTGCTTCTTCGTCGAACGCAGCTGTTCGTTTTGTCGGGACTTTTAACTCAACCGGTATTACTGCTTCCGTCCCGAATGCCATTGTGAATGGTGTTTCGCTTGTGCTTGTTCTGTGAGATACTCGGTATGCCCATAACACTTCTGGTAGCTCTTCCGACCATTTCCCCTGTTTGTCGGCTAAGCGAATTTTCAAAATATGTTTGATTATTTTGTTCACTGCTTCTACTTGGCCGTTTGATTGGGGGTGGTACGGTGTTGAAAAATGTTTCTTCATTCCCCACTTTTCACAAAAATCTCTTATCTTTTTTCCTTCAAATTGTTTTCCGTTATCTGTCACGATCGCTTGAGGCACCCCAAAGCGGCAAACAATGTTTCTCCATATGAAGTTGATCATTTTCTCCTGTGTGATTCGCACAAGCGCTTCTGCCTCAGCCCACTTTGTGTAATAGTCTACTGCCACCACTGCGAATCGAACATTCCCTTTTCCTGGCGGAAAAGGCCCGATGAGGTCAATTCCCCACTTCGCAAATGGCCACGGACTATTGACAGAGATTAGTTCGTGCGGGGGCTTGTGGATGTTCGGGGCGAACAACTGACACCTGTGACAAGTTCAGGCAACTTTGATTGCATCCTGGAGGAGGGTCGGCCAGTAATACCCTTGTCTTATGGTCTTATACGCTAATGCTCGTCCTCCAGCGTGATTTCCGCATATGCCTTCATGAATTTCTTTCAGTACTGCTTGCCCTTGCCCCCTAGCCAAGCATTTCAAAAGTGGGAGTGAAATTCCTCTCTTGTACAACTGTCCATCCATCATAGTGTATCTTGCTGCTCTCTTGACCAACTTGTTAGCTTCAGATGGGCTGTCTGGCTTTTTATCGTTTTGCAAATACTCAATGATTGGTATCCTCCAGTCGTTTTCTTCGAAATCTTCGTTGACTTGATAGATTTTGTAATCTTCGGTTGATGGTTTGGACATTCTTGTTAGCGTCACTTCCGACAATTCTGCTGGTCCGGCGCTGGTTGCTAGCCTGGCTAATGCATCTGCTTGAGCATTATTGTCTCTTGGTATCTGTTCAATGTATATTTGTTCGAACAAAGAGGCCAAGTGAGCAACAATTTTTTGATATAAAGTCATGTCTTCATCTCTTGCTTCATATTCTCCTCGGACCTGGTTGACGATCAATTGCGAATCTCCAAAGATTTGCAACCTTCGTACTCCAACTGCTAATGCTAGGCGTAACCCAACGATCACAGCTTCGTACTCTGCTTCGTTGTTCGTCGCCATGAACTCGAATCGAACAGCTGAAGTAAAAACTTGCCTATCCGGGCTTATCAAGACTATACCTGCTCCCGATGCTGTATTAGTTGACAAACCATCAACATACATGTGTCAGGGATGGTTATGTCCTCTCGTCGGATCTTGGGGGTAAGTCAGTTCGACTATAAAGTCTGCTAGGGCTTGCCCCTTGATCGCTGTTCGAGGAGCATATGAAATCCCGAATTGGCAGATTTCCAATGACCATTTTAGGAGGCGACCAGCCGCATCGGGTCTGTGCAGTATTTGCTTGAGCGGGAACGTTGTCAACACTTCCACCTGGTGGTCGAAAAAATATGGACGAAGTTTTCTGACACTCATCACCAGTGCATATGCTAGCTTTTCTGTTGGTGAATATCTGAGTTCTGCTTCGTGCAAGGCATGACTTACATAGTAAATGGGTAAGTGGAACTTTCCTTCTGCTCGAACGAGCACTGAACTGATTGCCACTTCTGAAGCCGCCAGGTACAAGTACAACTTCTCCCCTGGAATCGGCTTAGCAAGAATTTTTGTATCGCTGAGATATTCTTTCAGCTGCTCGAACGCTCGCCGACAGGCTTCTGTCCATTGAAACTTTCCTTTCTTGATGGCCTCGAAAAATGGTCTGCACTTATCTCCGGACCTTGAAACAAACCTGTTCAAAGCTGCCAGGCATCCGGTTAGCCGTTGGACTTCCTTAACTGATCTGGGCGGTTGCATCTCCATGATTGCTTTCACTTTCACCGGATTTGCTTCAATTCCTCGCTGACTAACCAGATGTCCCAAGAATTTCCCAGAATGGACGCCGAAACTGCTTTTCTTGGGATTTAGCTTCATATTGTAGGTCCGAAGTATCTCAAACGTTTGAGCTAGATGCTGCAGGTGATCTTCCTTTTTGGAGCTCTTGACAACAATATCATCTACGTATACTTCCATCGTCTTCCCGATGTGATCATCAAACATCTTGTTTACCAGTCTCTGATATGTAGCTCCAGCATTGATTAGCCCAAATGGCATTCTCTTCCAGCATAGCAAGTTTTTGTTAGTGTAGAACGATGTGTGCTCTTGATCATCGGGATGCATCGCGATTTGATGATATCCTGCGAATGCATCCATGAATGTGAGCAGCTCAAGTCCGGCGGTGCTATCAACTAGCTGGTCAATGTGAGGCAACGGGAAGTTGTCTTTTGGGCAGGCGGCGTTAAGATCCGTGAAGTCGATGCAAAGTCTCCATGCTCCAGTCGCTTTTTTGACCAACACTGGATTCGCCACCCATTGCGGGCATAACGCTTGTTTGATTAAGTCATTATCCAGCAGCTTTTTAACCTCCACATTGAGCGCCTCGTATTTGTCGGGCCCAAATTTTCTCCTCTTCTGATGGATTGGCTTCTTCCTCGGGTCGATGTTGAGTCTGTGGCAGGCATGTTCGGGACTGATGCCCACTATGTCTGCATGCGACCATGCGAACACATCGAGGTTTGCTTTAAGAAACTCAATCATGTTGGTCCTGTACGGCTCTGGTAGCTCGGACCCTATGAAGAGTTCTAAGCCCTCTTGGTTCGGGTCGACTTTTACAGTTTCCAACTCTTCGACCGGGGTAGCCCTTCGTTTCTGGCCTTTCCATCTGGGGTCAATAATGGGCCCCTCTGTCTTAAGCTCATCTTCGATCTCCATCGGTTCTGCCCCCAGTCGTGGCTCGATGTCCTCCGCATCAACGTTCATTGCCATTGACTGTCCATCTTCGCATCCTTGTTCGTCCTCGTCTAACTGTGCGCTTGTGCACATCTGCTCGTTTTTGCACGGTTGTTCGTCTGCGCACATCTGCTCGTTATTGCGCGGCTGTTCGTCTGTGCATGGCTGCTCGTTGTTGTGCGGTTGTTCGTCTATGCATGGCTGCTCGTCGACTTCCATTATTTCAGTATCGACAGAAGTCACGGCTTCGCTATCGTCTCTGTCCTTGTCTGAGCACCTGTCCGCCATGTTGACTTGGTGATCCTGCAACTGTATCTGCAAAAGACACGCACGAGCTTTCTTCTGGTCTCCTTTGACTGTACCTGCACCCTTCTTTGTTGGGAATTTTAAACAATAATAGTACGTTGAAACAGCTGCTTTAAATTCATGCAAGAAAGGACGGCCGAGGAACCCGTTATAGGTGGACTGTTGGTCTACAACCAGGAAGTCTACCATTCTATTCATTTTCCTTTTCGGGTCCTCGATTGATACAAGCTCAACTGCCAACGTAACTATTCCTAGCGGGGTGGTTACAGCATTTCCGAATCCTACAATCTTGTGATCACAGTCTTTGATGTACTCAGCGCAATCTCCTAGCTGGTCCACCGTGCTCTTGAAAAGGATGTTCGTATAGGAACCAGTATCGACAAGTAGACGGTGCACTTTTATCCCCATGATATTGGCACAAATGACCAACGAGTCATTGTGGGGAGTGAGTATCCCGTCTAAGTCTTTTTCTGAGAAAGTCAGGTCCCCCGTTCGCTTGGTCGATGGATTCGCGCCTACTTCCATCACTTGATCCACTGCTCTCAGCTCCGCTTTCCTCTTTCTTTTTGACATGGGTGGTCTCCCATCAGAACAACCACCTACTGTCCAGTGGGTTCCAGCATTAGGATTTCCGGGATATGCCTTGCTGGGGCTGCTGGGACCTTCCTTCCCCTCTTACCAACTTTACTTGGTTGGTCATCACTGTCTCCGTCATCCGAACTGGACAGTTCTGGTGCCCTTGGTCTTTTGCCTGGTTCCATTTTCACGAATTCGGACAGCTTTCCTTCCTCATAGAACCTCCACAACTGCTTCAATAGATCTCGGTATTCGCTCGTGAAGTGGCCGATGTTCTGATGATAAGCACAGTATTTGTTCGGGTTCAGCTTTCCTCTCTCTTGCCTTATCCTTCGTGGCTCTGACAACATTTCCCTGTCTTTAACGTTGTCATACACAGCGTCCACGGACATAGTAAGGACTTGACTCAACTTTTCTTTCAACTCAGCTCCCTCATTGAACGACTTCATGTTCTTCGGAGCCTTGTAATCACTTCCTCCAGATTTCTTGCCAAACTTCTTTGGATCCGCTTTGTCTCCCATCTCTCTGTGTAGGGCCTCCTGCATCGATACGTGGATTCCAGTTTTGTGTCTGAATTCCGCGTATGTTTTTGGACAGGTTAAATGCATCTCCTTCCACAGATCAGTTCCTTTCTTCAGCCCGGCCATTATTGCAACTATCTTTGTATCCTCACTCACCATTTCGCCTTCCAGCAAAACCTTATCAAACCTCTCTAGAAATTGTTTGTCTGACTCCTCGTCTCCTTGTCTAATGTCTGCCAACCGGTGCCTGTGGGTTAAGTAAGATCCAGCGGTTGAAAAGTGAGACAAAAACTCCTTGCTCAACTGGGTAAAAGAGTTAATGGATCCGGGAGTCAGTGCCGAAAACCATCTGTGTGGGCCATCTCCAAGGGTGAGTGGGAAATTTCGACATTGCGTGGCATCCGTTGCCCCTACCGAGATCATGAAGGCCGCATACTTTGTTATATGGATACGAGGGTCTGAAGTTCCTTCGTACAGGTTGATGGCCGGAAATTGTATTTTCTTCTGGATTGGTGCATTGAGAATTGACGAGGATAACGGTGAGGACGGGAGAGAAGTTGATCTGACACCTCCCTGGGATTCTAGCTGTTTTTGTAATTCTTCAATTGCTTTTTTCATCTCCTGCAGTTCGCTTGGGGGAGTTCTCCCGATGGAAGGCTGTTCATCGTGATTGCGGTCAGTGACCTCTACACGATGCAGTCCCTTGCCAACGGGACGTTTCTCCTGAGTAGTCTTCCTAGCAACATTGCTAGCTCCATTTGGCCCTAGTCGGCCAAAAGCTGACCTCCTGATTCGGTCATGCACCGATGGGCGAGCAGGATGGCGTGATCGCTCCTCGTTCTTTCGGGATGGCTCCCTCCTATTTTCATTCCTTGTTCCTAGTCTTTCCAAAGCACTTGTTCGAGAAGTACTTTTGCTTGACTCATCTGCTCGACTTGGTGATGATTCCCCTCGACTTCCCAGACGCTCGCTCAATGGAGCTTTTCCTTTATTTCTACGGACTTCCTCACTGTCAGCCTCGTCCCGACGTACATCTTCTCTCATTTTACTTCTTTACTCGCCTGCTCGATCCTGCTCGCCTGCTCGATTGGTCGTCACAGGTGCTCTTGACGGTCCTGCTGCTTGTCGATTCTGTAACGATTGAAGGACAGCAATCGTTTTTGCTAGTTCCTCCGGTTTTTGAGCAAGAGCTTCAACTTCCGGTGGAATCGTGTCAATAGTGACTTGTATATTCCTCTGCGAAGTTGCTCTCACCGTTCGTGCATGTCCCTCGGTGGACGAAACCCTAGTCCTCGGTTTACGACTCGGAGATATACTCGAATGTCGTTCGTCTTGTGATCTGACCATCTTGGCTATCAAAATATGGGTAAATAAGCAAATGGATGAAGTAATCTTGTTCTTGCAAACACCTTTTCCAAGGGTTACTAGCCTTGTGTGTGATTATGAAGGTTTGAAAACCCTAGTTCATGCACACATGCATTAAAACCCTCAAAGTGTTGTACATCTTTGTCTTAAGAATGTGCACTCTTGTTTTCCGGCAGCCTCTTCCTGGATTCCGGTGAGATTATGCAGATTCCGGTGGAAGTCTTCAAACTTTCTTCAAATTTTTATAAATCGAAGGTTCGAACCACCAATTGTTGATGACCTTTTCTAACTAAGAAGATTAATGGCTGTTTTTCATCTAATGAAGATCATCAAACAAGAATCAAGATCATGGGATTAAGTTAAGTAATGCTCAAAAAATAATTTGGCAAGAGTTTTGCTAGTTTATTGAATTCTTCCCCCTTTTTCATGAAAATGAATGGGGTATTTATAGACATACAAAGATGACATGTGTCACCATCTTGGTGGCTTAACCATTGGATCTTTGCCAAGTGTTAGGACACTTGTACAACATCTACACTATTGCTCATTGGATGGGTGCCAAGTGTTGAGACACTTGGACCATATCTAAGCTAGTGACTCTTGGAGTTCCCCATGTTGTACTTGGTCTTTGGCAACACTGAGATGCTCTCGATGGTGACCGGTTGCTCGTTTGTACGTCTTCATTAGATGTCATGGTCCTTTGCGTTCCGAGCTGTTCGCTCCTCGCTTGGGATTGTTTTACAATGTTGCTCGCTCCATTACGAAGCTGTTCGCCCAAATTGATCTTGGTTTGCGCCGCTTGCACAGCTGTTCTTTGCAAGGCTGCTCGCCACAATCCTGCTTGCCGTATTAGTACTTTTCTACAAAACTGTTCGCTCAACGAAGCTGCTAGCTCCTTTACAAAGTTGTTCGCTCCATGAAGCTGCTAGCTCCTTTCGTTTATTATCCTGTTACCAAGTCTAATAATCTCTTATGTTTATTAATTACTTACTTGTTCGCCACCCAACAAGTAAAATATATTGTAGTCATTGAAAAAAGATTTGTGAAGTGTTTCAAGGCAAGATAAAATCCAAGCGCAGAACTCTGTATGATAAAGGACAAAAAGAGGAGACCAATGATAAACATGTGGCCAAGATTTAACTTATATATCCCCTTGCATTTGTATTTGCATTTGCATTTCCATTTCCATTTGCATTTGCAAGGAAGGAAACGAAACCGTTTTTTATTCATCAGGTATGGATTACAATTCTTTTAACATGGATATTACTTAACCACAACTTATTTCTTTTATTCTAATTAGTAAAATGATGGTAGCCATTTTCTTTGATATGGTTATATATTTTTTTTTTTTCTTTCATTCAATATGATGGATTACAGCGATTGTGGTTTCTCGATGGGTTTATTAACCTTTGTATAAGTAGTAAACGGGGGTTCTTATCTATTTCTTGATTGTTTGGCCTAAATGGTTTAAAATGGTGTGATTATGCTTTCTTTCGTATGATTAATTTGCTGGTGCATTTGGTAGATGCATTAGAATCTTGATTAATCAAATCAAATTGGGCTTTTTTACAATTGCAAGTAAGGAATACGCTCACATCATTTGGTTCTGGCTTGCTAATACAATATGGCCTCAGATTTGTGCAAGTTTATCTTTCCAATTTCAATGAAGTCAAAGCTATTCAAGATGCAAGAAAATACTCAAAAGTTTAACGAGTTGGAGAGAAAAGAAGCCGCAGAAAAAATGAAGAATTATAGTGAATTTAGAAGAGGGAAAAAGAAGATTGTTTGATTTGTGTAAATGAAAATTCTTTTAGCATATTTTTCAAAACTTGGAGCCTGTTAGCTTGTTAATTTGATGGGGCTGCCAAGGAAAAACAAATTGCATAGTTAGGCTAATTGTAGTATTAGTTGACGTACTGTGTAGTATTAGTTGATATATTGAGTAATATTAGTTGACAAACGATGTAGTATGAGTTTACTTACACGTAGTATTAGTTCACTTACTACATGGTATTACAAACTGTGTAGTATTAGTTTTCAAACTGTGTATTTTTATTATTTAATGTTGTAATATGCCTTGTTAACTGTAGTATTAGTTCACTTTATGTGTAGTATTAGTTGACATACAGTGGAGAGAGAGAGGTATTAGTTGACAAACAATGTAGTATTAGTGTCTTTTAACTTTAGTATTAGTTGACTAACAGTGCAGTATTAGCAAATTGTGTAGTATTAATTGTGAAATTTTAAGAGAGAGAGAGAGGTATTAATTGACATACAATGTATTAGTTGAAAAACTGTGTAGTAATAGTGTTTGTTAACTGTAGTATTAGTTCATATAGTGTGAGTATTAATTGACAAACTGTGTAGTATTAGTTGGTAAAATGTATAGTATTAGCAAAATATTTTTCACAAAAAAATCATCAATATTTTACAACTAAATAAAAGTACATATCTATTTATATCAACACTTAAATCACTTCTACTCAATAGTAAATTGATCCAACTACCACTAACAAAAAAAAAAAAAAAAAAACATTCTACCAAACCTACTGTACATCCCAACCTTAATACATCATTAAAATACTTTCAACAATTATACAATCCATTCTACTTTTCCTATATCTCCCGTCCCAATCATAGAAGGTAGCAAGTCACTGAGAACTATAATCTTATAAAATCTAGAGGGCGTTTGGCTGAGCTTATAAGCTCCTTAAAACATCTTATAAGCTGTTTAAGAGCTTATAAGTACTACCAATGTGTTTGACAAAATAAGATGCTTAACATCTTATAAGATCATAAAATAAGCTCCTAACATCTTATAAGCTGTAAAAAAATAAGTTGGGATTTCCCAACTTATTTTCCTAACCACCCCCACCCCAACCACCCACCTCACCCTGGAACCACCCCACCCCTTCCCAACCCCTACCCAACCCTACCTCAACATAAAAAATAGAAAAAATTATTTTTTATAAATTTAAAAAATATTTGTTATAAATTATCAAATATCTTATAAGTTGTATTAGCCAAACACTTTAACAACTTATAAGCTACTTAAAAATTACATCTTATAAGCTCTTAAAACAACTTATAAGATGTTAGAGCTTATAAGATGTTTCAAATAAGTTTAGCCAAACACCCTCCTAAACTCATGATATAAACAACGAACTCCTAAAATCAGAAATTTAAACTCATATTAAGCACAAAATGAATTTGCAATACTAAGAATTTTCTATAGAACTTAATGTAACCAAGCACAAATAAGTCGTGTTTCTGCGCATCTTCATAAAACGAGCATAATTAATAGAATTTTTTTTACAATCAATAACTATACGAGGATTAGGATTTGGATTATGTGTTATAGTCCGGAATTTCAAAATTGGTGTTGATTGTGTTGAACTTGTCCTCCTGTTCTTTTTAGAAAGATGACATTTTTTCCTTTGACTTCTTCCTTTCGTTATCGAACGGGTAGGATCCAATATTGTTCTGGACGATGTTGATTGTGCAGTAGTTTCATCTTTTGTACTTTCAACATCTTTTTCAAGTATTTCGAGAACATCCTCAAAGTCTAATAATTTCTGTATAATGAAGTAATATAAGTGTAAGTATTTGCAAAACCACTTGAATGAAACATGGAAACTGTATAATAAATTGTCTTAGAGGTAGTTTAATGATGACAAATTAAGGGACATGTGAATAAATATACTGAAAAGATTTATAACCCGTAATAGTAGAAAACTACTTCATTTACAATCATACATCCACTATGCTAATATGGTCAGTAACAAACAACCACTCAGGTGCATCCTCAAAGACAGATTCCAGAATATGAATTTAAGTTAAAACTAGCAACGACAAAGTATACTTGATAAAATTGAAACTAGAAATAGATTCAAACCACTAAGAATTAGAATCAAAGAATTCACGATTGGAAAGTTATTTGTAGATGCGATGCGATGGACTCTTTAACTCAAACAATCTAAATCAATCTGAATGGCTAACAACCAAAAATAACTATCCGTTGGATCGTGACATAGGACGCTCAAACTTTGACTAGTCAAACTTTTCAAACCTGTATTAATTATGGCATACTCTATGATTTCCAAAGAAGATGCTATAGTCCCAAACCCTACAAAGAATTATGACAACTGAATGAATGCAGATGCATATTCTTGATAATTATAAAGAAAGTAAAACCCAGTATTTTAGATGAAGATGATGAAGATAAACTAGTATATTAATGGTATTGTGAGACAAATATTTGGAAAGTATTAAATGATGATTCAAAATATTTGAGCCAGTCTCTACTCAGCACATTCATCAACTCATCTTTTCAAGATCAGATGCATATCTACGGCTCCGAAACTGTATCACTGGTTTAAACCTCAAGAGAAAATCTTACCATCGTGACGCTCTGATAGTCAGTGAATAAAGAGTTCAATTCAGATTTCAGAGAAGTGAAGGAAACAAAATTAGAAAGTGAAAAGGTGACAGAATAATATCATGCAAGCAAGCATACTTTCATCCAAGGTCCAGTTGAAAACCTTTCCAAACTTATGTAGTATCACCTACGAGAGTGCATCAGTTACCTCTGATTTCATGTGGCAATCTAGACTCTAGAGAGAGGTAAGGCCAATACTCGGGATGGCTGATCGACAAAGTGTGTGAAGGTATGATGTCAATTATGAATGGACAAAAAGGGAGCTTTAGTCAACAATGCATCATCATCGTTAGACAAAAGGTTCATAGGTATTTATAGGGGAGGATGTGAAAACTCAACGTTAAAATCTCAAAGTAAAACAGTATTTAGATTTTGAAATCTCAAATCCGGTTTTCACATCCCAAATCAAACATTCACTTAGGTTATCTCACCAGCTGCACAGGACCCTACAACTTCCACAAGAGCTTAAAGGAACCTCCAGATAAATAGATAGAATCCTGACATAAAACACTAGTCCAAGGACACAACCCATGGAAGTTTATTTTTATGTGTGCTAATTATACATGTCTATCATAAAGTTACAGGAAATGTCAATCTTAAATCTTAATGTGATATATACCTGCTTGGCAAACAGGTATAATTATCACAGGGATCATGAATGTGTATTTGATACGCCTGTGGTCTATCGCCGCCGCCGTGTTCGGAAGGAAGCAAGCTAGTTTTTATTATGTTATTAATGCGTTGGATTTCCTTTCAGTCTTTTATGTTGGTACTTTATTTCTGCTGATCTTTTGTTTTGGCCCATAGGCCTTTGAACTATAAATATTGTTTAGTTAGTAGGGTTTTGGGATACGTTGGAAATAATTGAGATTAGCAGCCTTTTTTGGCGTGGGACGGGAATTCCCGTTGTGTGTGTGCGTGTGCGTGCTATCGATCTTACCCTTCACTCCAACAATTTGGTCCGACCTGCCGGATCATGACGAAAGCCGACGATCGAATCATTGCGTTGGAGAAGGGTATGGAGTTGTGGGAATCCAAGGTCGACGCCCTTACTGCATCGATTGCCGAAATTCACACCATGATCAACAACATGTCGAAGGGAAAGGGGGTCGCACAGGAACCGCAGTCGCCCGGGGAGTTTTCGTCATCAGTGTCGATCGCACCAGCCCCAACTGCTGCAAGAAATCATACCCCCAGGATTGAACTTCCGCTATTCACCGGCGAGGATCCATCTTCTTGGTTATCTAGGGCGGAGCTGTTCTTTGCAATCGAGAAAACACCGGAAGATATGAAGTTGGAATACGCCCTCGTAGCCATGGAAGGACCAGCCCTCCACTGGTTGCAGTGGGTTCGTTCTCGCAAACCAAATCTCAGTTGGGCACGTTTTTCTCTGGAATTGGTGAAGCAATATGGAACGGATCCTCGAGCCAACCCTTGCGAGGCTCTAGCCTTGACCCGCCAAACCTCTACCGTTGATGAATATGTCCACAGGTTCATCGCCCGATTGGCATCGGCCCCCCATCTGACCGACTCTGATGCCTTGGGCCTTTTCCTCCACGGCCTCCGTCACGACATCCGAATTCGTATTCGCTCGAAGGATGCCGAAGACATCGCTACTACCATGCACCTTGCAAGAGAAATAGAGCGGGAATTATCTGACTCCCACCCTAATTCGTTGGCACGGCAGCCTTACTCACGGAATTTCTACGGGGGAAAACCGCCTAACTCTTCGGGCTATACACGATCCACTGGGGTCTTAGCGTCGAAACCTGTGACATCAGGAGTATCAAGGCCACATGATCCGTCGCGATCTTTTAACCGTCCTGCAGCACCAGCCGAGTCTACCTATTCAACCGGGCGCCAGTATTCACGTCCACCCCAACACATGTCCCAAGCAGAATATAGGGACCTCCGTTCCCGCGGCCTTTGTTTTCGGTGCAAGGAGCCATATTCGCCCTCACATGTATGCTCTAACCGTTCGCTCCAAGTTTTGGTGGCACTGGACGTGGACGAAGATCTTGAAGGCGAAGCCTTCGATAACCCTTTTGTTGCACCAGAAATCGTTGCTGCGGAGGATGCATCTCTTCAGGCCCTGTTTCTTTTCTCGGCGACTGCTTATGGGATTGACGGGCCTCAAACGATGAAGTTTATTGGAACTATTAAGGGCAGGGATGTTACAGTGATGGTCGACAGCGGGGCAACCCATTGCTTCATCGCTCCCAATGTGGTAGAGGCCTTGAACCTTGAGACCGATCACTCAATGGTGTTGCCAGTAACCTTGGGTGATGGAAAGAGCATCAGTACTTCCGGGGTTTGTTTCGGGGTGAAGCTGGATTTGGGCACTACTACATTCATTTTTGCGGGTCATGTATTTCCAGTTAGCGGGGTTGATGTTATCTTGGGTGTTACATTTTTGGCGGCTTTGGGGGATATCACCGTGAACTGGAACACACAAACCCTGAAGTTCACTCTTCAAGGCCGACACCACTGCCTCCAGGGAGTGCCTGGACTCAAGAAACGACAGGTCTCTTCTACTTCTGTGCTTAAATTAAATGATATTGAGTCTTGTTGGATGCTTTGGCCTCTTGCTTTGCAACAGGCAGAATTATCGAAACCGGGAAATTTTCCGCCCGAAATCACCCAGCTGTTAGAGGAATTTCCGGGCGTCTTGCAGCCTCTACCTGGCCTTCCCCCACCACGCGCGGCTGATCATCGCATTCCTCTACAGCCCGGGGCTGCCCCTGTTTCCATAAGGCCCTATCGTTACAGTGCAGTACAGAAATCGGAGATCGAAAAAATGGTGGAAGAGATGCTTGGTGCGGGATTAATTCAGCCAAGTTCGGGACCTTACTCAAGCCCCGTTCTCTTAGTCCATAAAAAATATGGGAGTTGGCGCTTTTGCGTGGACTATAGGGAATTAAATAAGCGCACTGTACCTGACAAGTACCCAATTCCGGTGATACAGGAGCTCCTCGACGAGTTGCATGGAGCTTCGTGGTTCACTAAACTCGATCTGCGGGCTGGATACCATCAGATACGAGTCGCGACAGAGGACATTCACAAGACAGGTTTTCGCACCCATTCGGGTCATTATGAATGGCTGGTGATGCCATTCGGCCTCTGTAACGCCCCTTCAACCTTTCAAGCGGTGATGAATGATCTATTTCGGCCATTATTGCGCAGGTATGTGTTGGTTTTTTTTGATGATATTTTGGTGTATAGCCAGAATTGGGATTCCCACTTGGTTCATCTTAGGGAGGTTCTTCGGATTCTCAACGCGGCGTCCTCCGTGGTCAATCCCCTCATTCCTCCTGATATTGAGGATGGGTTTCTGGACTTTATTCCTGCCCGAGTGTTGCGGTTTCGAGAAGTATGGCGTGGAGATGATCGCGTTCCTCAGGTCCTCATTGCGTAGGAATCTCGACCCCTCGAGGATGCAGCGTGGATTGATGTGGAGATGTTCAAATCTCAGTTCCCAGATTTCAGCCTTGGGGACAAGGCTGCTTTTGAGAGGGAGGGAATTGATACGCCTGTGGTCTATCGCCGCCGCCGTGTTCGGAAGGAAGCAAGCTAGTTTTTATTATGTTATTAATGCGTTGGATTTCCTTTCAGTCTTTTATGTTGGTACTTTATTTCTGCTGATCTTTTGTTTTGGCCCATGGGCCTTTGAACTATAAATATTGTATAGTTAGTAGGGTTTTGGGATACGTTGGAAATAATTGAGATTAGCAGCCTTTTTTGGCGTGGGACGGGAATTCCCGTTGTGTGTGTGCGTGTGCGTGCTATCGATCTTACCCTTCACTCCAACAGTATTGCACTAATGGCACCACGAACAGCAATGCTTCATTTTGGGGACAAAAATATATTTGCTTCTTATTTTGTTCAAGACTCATTTTTCTATCTGTTTGTGCTCTAGGAAGCTCTACAATAGCTGGTCGAGATCGCGATTACCAAAACATTATTATTTATCACCGTCCGTGAAGAAAGCTCATTTAAATAACAATATCCAAAATAAACAAACAGATCCCACAGTATACTATAAACTTCACAGTCCTAATATACATAGCACCAAATTAAGCAATAAAAACAAACTTTAAACATCTTTTACAAACTTTAATCTCAGTATCTGTATAAGCACCAAACTACTTTTTTCTCAACTAGTTGCTCAGAATTAAAACAGTTCTCATTACTAATACCCTTTCAACTTAACTAAATTATGGAAAAAATAATTGGGTGTATACCCTTCAAGCTAACTAGTTTCCATACTCCTTGTGTTTTGGGTTAACAGAAGCTTAAGTTTTTTTATCATTTCTGCACCATTCTATGCTTTAATTCTGACCTCATAACTCAGCATAATCTGCTCTGACTAGTCATAATAAATAGGCGGGAAAAAAAACAATTACAGGCTTCACGGTTGTATTTTCTAGATCTAGCTAAAGTAGTAGCCTCATGAAATGGCGGTAGCTAAGAATACACAAAATTGGTTTGAATCAATTAGGTGATATTTGAAAGTTAGGGCTTACTTGCTTGATGATGAAGGCCAATGACGAAGGGGGACGGTAGACGGCGGACGGCAACCGCGGATGGCAGATGGGGCGGCGGACGGCTGGATGGCAGATGGGGGCGGCGGACGGCGGGATGGCAGATGGGGGCGGCGGACGGTGACCACGATGTGGGAAGGGGATCGACGCGGCCGTGAATGAGTTTAACAAAATCTTATTTGATTTTTTAAATTATTATAAAAAAAAGATTTAAATAATTATTTTTAAAATAAAAACCGTGTAAGGATATTTTTGTAATTTTATAATTTTTTCTATTGAAAAAATATATTTATATTATGGGCGAAGCTAGATCGCAAATGACGAAATTAAATGATGTGGCAAGTTCTTATTGGTTTACTGACATCAGGAAGGCCGAAGGTCTTCCTAACAGTAGAAAAGTCTTACTTATTAATGATTTGCACATATTAATTCACATTTTATTAATTAAATTCAATGTAGTTTTGGATGGTAAATTGTAAAGTAAAAAACAAATTTAGGACTGAGGGAGTAAAATTTATCCATCAGGCTTGCAGTGGGCTCTAATATAAATAAATAAATAAAGGAAGAGTACCACTACTCAAACCCCCAAATCCTCTAAACCTACCCCATTTACTAAACATACCCCAATAAAATTTAAATATCAACATATATTACTAAACATACCTCATTTCATTCCTATAATATCATTCCTCCATTAAAACATTGCCATAATCCATTAAATCTACCCTACTTAATAAATATTCTCACAATTCCATATTCTCATTGAAATCTCTCTTCTAATTTTTTTTATTCTTTAATATTCTTTGGTTTTAAATCAAAATTTTAAAAAAAAATATATTAAAAATTAAATATATTTTGAAATTTTTCATAAATAATTAACTAAATCTTCTAAAAAAATATATTTCTCAAAATAAATATCTTCGAAAATATCAAAAAATAAAATAAATATAAAGACAATTTTAATAATCAATTAAATTGTATAATATATTTAAATTAAAAAAATCAAAATTGAGAGTTTTTTAAATATTTCAAAAAATAAATAATCTTTAAAAAGCTGAGTTAAAAAAAATCGTTTAAATCATTTAAACTAAATAAAAACTGACAAAAAATGAAATAAATTAAAAAAAATTAAAAAATCAATTAAAAAGAAAATTTTGAAAAAAAAAATAACTACATAAATTTAAGAAAAATAATTTAAATCTAAAAAAATTAAATATAAAAATAAAAAAATTCAAAAAGGAAAAGGCTAAAGATAAATAAAATCAAAAAAATATTTTATGAATGTTAATTAAATTGTCGCAAATAATTAAACTAAGAATTTAATTTAATTAAATTTTTATTTTTATTTAGCTTCGATTGAATTTTTTAGATTTTTTTTAAAATTAAATTTCTTAATTTAGTTATTTTTTAAGATTTAATTGGTCTTTTTAATTATTTTTTAGTTTATTTAAAAATGGATTTGTTTTAATTAAATTGTTCTGAAGATTTAGTTATTTTTTTCTTTTTCAAATTTTTAATGGATTTTTTAAATTTCATTAAATTTGATTATTTAAATATTTAACTCATTTTTTAAAATATTTTCTAGATTTTTTTTTATTTTAGTTATAATTAAGAAAAGAATTGATCAATTAAAAGTTAAAGTATAAATTTTGAAATTAAATGACTTAAGGAACTAAAGTTAAAATCAATAAGATGATAATTAATTCCATATATATGTAAGGATAACTTAGTCATTTTATTTATGTCTATTATTGTCTTTAAAATTATGGGGTTTGTTTAGAGAAATTTGGGGTATGAATAGTAGGACTCATAAAGGAATTGCTTAGAATTTTTTAAAATTTCAAAAACTAAAAGCTTGTAGTGACGATAATCTATAAATTAAATGGCTTCAGTAACCCAATTAATATCTGACTCCTAGATTCAGTAACCTAATATTTGATTCCTTTCTAGACCACATTGTGACATACTACACTGTTGAATTCCCCAAAATCCTATGCATGTTTAAATGGTTTCATAAACAACATTTTGAGTTTCAAATATTCAAATTTGCAGAAAACAAGACGAAGGCATTCCTAAAGTCACTGAGCAATTCGGCCATGCAATGCAAGGATTATTTTGCTCTATAAATGTAAATCACAAATTAAATAGCAAATCCTATAATATCTTGTCTTGGGAATTAATAATTCTAAATCTTGTACTAAGACATCCTACACCATCCATTCATTTCACTCTTGCAAGCAAACTAGTTCACCTCACATCACGCCCATGAATGTTAATCATGCCTGATATATAACAAAATGAGTTTCGTGCTCCTTGAAATGGAATCTTAGATCCGTCATTGTTTGAGATCCCAACATTATTTGATTGACCTGAACCAACCTCCTCATCAATTGAGGCAGCCTTGCCGTTGTTTCCATCTATCTCATCTCCCCTACAATTTGTTCAATCATAATTAGTAATCAAATATTTATTGCATATTCACGAGGAAGGCTTTTTCAACAAAGACAGAAAAATGGAATAAAATAGACAATGTGATGGTGTTATTTAATTTGGACATACCCTGAATAAACAATAAGTCCAACGGTAACGGTAGCAAAGGCCACAAAGTAGATCCACTCAACCTGGATAAAATTGGATTTCGAATTAGATAGACAACATAAGATTTTTCAATTAATATATATAATACGTATTAGTATTTTAATTTATTATTAGATTTTGAGATTTGAATAATTCCACACCTTTTCATGGTATACAAATATTTGAATTAGAGCAGCCCACACATTGGAGGTGAGCAACGACAGAGTTAGTTTTGTTGATCCACTAATCTGTATGGTAACAAATTTATAATGCATCAAATACAATTGGGATCATCATTATGATAACATAGAAAGGAATAATTGGAAAGTAAATACAGTTCAATAGTTACTAAAAATGAAAGAGGTAGGCACCTTGAGTAAGAGAGGGACTCCCGAGTAAAATAGAAACGTGGCAAAAGAAAATCCAATAAGAGGATATATCTACAACAACAAAAAGAGCAGGATATCAATTTAAGTCCTCCTATTTCAATTGTGTTGGAAGTATTAGTAGGAAAAATAAAGTTACCGCCCCAGGTGAGGAGAGAACGGATTTGAAATCATTGCGTTCAAATGTGGCCCTGAATACATCGTCACGTCAAAGAAATAACATTCATAAACATGCACATAATGCAACATAAGTATTAATAAAATTAGCATGAATAAATCATTCATAATTTTTCAAAGTATGGATACATTTGGGTAGCAGTTAAACTTGCACCAGAAATGCCCAACATGGCCATAAGTTCCACCCGATCAGCATCTTTAACAAAAATCTCCTGCAAAATACAAGGATTCCTACCTATAAATGTCCCCAAACTTAAAAGGTTGGTTAAATTTGAACATGCAATTAACAAACTGAGGGTAATTAAACTGATCGAGAGTACCAAGAATTCAAGATTTATAGCAACTTGCCTCGCAGACATTGCTAACACCATAAAGTGTTGCCCCAACAATAATAAACAAATCAGCTACAAGAGGCTTGAAAACAACTACAATAACATTAATAGCAAATTAAATTAGTTTAATTGAATCACCACGTCTCATATGCACTTGGTGCACGGATCTTAGATTCTATATTCACTTCTCATTATTTTAGTTTGCACGTCCCATTTCATGTATTCAGTCAACATTGCCAACATTGGTTGTAATTAAATAAGTTAAAGAGAGCAAATGATGAGATTACTTACTTGACCTACCAACAGAATGTATGTCGGAGAAAGCAACGATTACAAGACCAACAACACAGATAGCTACACCAACCAGCTTTTGAAATCCGTATTTTGTGTTAAAAAATAAGCAGCTGAGTAACAAGACACACGGTATTGTCCAACAATCCAGAAGCATAACACTTGTAAGAGAAGTGTATTGGCATGCCGTAATCACTGTCAAGTCAAAAACACATTATGTAACCCATAATTTGCAATTACGTGATTAATTATGTTTAATATATAAGTATTTGGGATGTGCTGAAAAGGTAATATGTTTCCTTTACTGGCTTACTTAAGGAAACCATACCTATTGAAACTTACCACTCATTTTGGCTAGTGCATCAACTGTTGCCAGAAGGACATAGCAATAAAATTTGGCCTGCTCAGAGAAATGGAAGGAATCATGAGAAAATTATCAATGAAAAAATCTTGTAATTCAAATTATGCAATATTCTGCTAAAAATAAGAATGATTACAAACATACTTGCACCATTTAATCTATGCATTCGAGAATAATTAATGGGGTACCAACATCACCTTGAGAGGTTGTCTTCTGTAAAGCATGATGCTTCCATGGACCAATGCCAAGAGTACATAACTCAATAAACATTGTGAATATGGTGCATAAAGTCCTGCAATTGAGACACAAAATCAGAACTAATATGTGTGCACTTTGAAGGTACCACTGTCTTTTCATGTTGTACAAAATACTAAATAATAAATATTGAATTTGGCGAGCGAGTAATCATATAATTGAATTAACAGGTAAGCCCAGAAAGATGATAAGAACAATATTGTGATAATCAATATTAATAAACACGGTATGGGTGAAGGAAATTATTTAAAAGAAAAGAATAAGAAAACCTTTGTTTGCGAGTTCAAAGGATGTAAATCCAGTGATAGTGAACAAAAGAGAGAGAAGCTGTCCCAACCCAAGGCCCAGCAGTGTAGATTTTGTCTCCTTCCACTTTTTCACCATTATTTATTAACCTTTGTGGCTGCTCTGTTCAACAGCACTGGTATTATGTTCTACTCGCAGGGTTAGCACACTCAATTCTCAAGGTGTTGTGTAATTTTTATTTTCATAATTAGTAGTGTTAAAAGCATAAAAGTCAAAAGTGGTGTATGTAATTATCCCATGGTACTACTTAGCTTTAGCACAACCATGAGTCATGTAGCTGGTGAGCATGCAATTACATGAAGTAAAAATAAACGAGCAACAAGTTCTGGATCGTTGGCATATGACATATCTATGTAGTGCATAACTTCTACAAGGTAAAGTATGCTGAAACTGCATTTGCAGCTTTGATTTTACTATGTTGATCAATCATAAGAAAATATTGTTACGATGCCACACCGAATCCATAATCCACAAGAGATTGTGGATCAATCATCCAGTCGACTCTGGGTGGAGTTAGGGATTGCCTCACACACACACACACACACACACATATATATATATATATATATATATATATATATATTGTGTCAAAACAAGACTTCCCTAAGAAAGTAATGATGATGAATAGTATTATTAAGTTAATTGAGATGCAAGTGGTATACGTATACACATGTACAGATGAATTCGCAACTTCTTAAATCAAGTTTCGAATCTTAAACACTTAAATCCTGGAACTGAAATTCGACGCCCCTCCACCGGAAATTGACTGCTGGCGAATAGAAACCCTAGAATTCACACACGAAATTAAGGAAGGGAGAGAAGTGGTAAACTCGACTTCAAAGAATAATTATCATATTTTTTTAACCTTGAACCGAAATTAGAGGCGAAAAGAAAACACTTGGAGAAGAGACGCACTGTATTCTTTTGGGTGTATCTGTTTGTGATTTATTAGTGATCAAAGTTAATTTAAAGAAAAATTAAACCAACCCACGCCACGTCACCACGTGTAAACCCTTTTGAGATTGAGATTAGCACGTTCCATAGTAGTAATAAATAATTCCCTTATAAAAAAAGAAAATCTGCTACAGGTATGATTATGATATCACGATTTATCATCTTTATTATTGATTTGTTTTCATATACTATTAGTTAGATTTATACTATTTTTCCAATAATTTATTTTTTCTATATCTAATTTTTATGTAGATTTTATATATTATAAAAAAATAAGTATTCTCACCATAAATATAGAACACAACGAGAATCATATTTTTAAAAGTAAAAAAAATTGTAATACACAATCCAACATCATTTAAGTATTCTAAATTCTATATAAAAGGTAAAATAATATAATAATCAAATTAATTTAGGCAAAAAATTGTATGAGACTGTGTCATTTTTCACAAATTAACACTCACTCCTACCAAAGTGTTAAATCTTATCTTATTATAATATATTTCTAAATCTCTTCATGGTGATGTGACAACACCACCTTATTCTAAGGATGAAGTGACATGTTCAAATCTCTCAATTTCGAAATACTGGTCTCGCATTAAAAGTTGGTTTAAATTTTGATCTCAACCATTCATTTTTATCATTACATCTAAACCATTGATTTGTAACTAAGGTAAATATAATAATGCATCATTCTCCCATAAACCGTCTATCTCACATTCGATCTCTCTCACACCACCACACTCCTCTTCGATGTTTTTCAGAGTGCCGCTTCCACCCCCTCTCCAATCAACACGGACCAGCGACTTATAACAGATTATAATTTTCTCACCGTTGTCATATTCACGCCGCCTCATTCCCAGAATCTTCCAAAGGTTAGGATTTTATTTTAATTCACAAATTTTTGCGATATTATCTTCGGTATAAAGTTTTCTCTGTGTATTAAGTTGTTCCTCCGCTAGCCTAGCACCGTTTAAGATATATAGGCATCGTCTCGCTGCTCTACTACATCCGGCCCGCCTAGCCCAGAGCCATAGTTCCTCCGCCTAACCTAGCGTCTTCTTTCCTCCAGCCAAGGTAAACTCCCGATCCCTTTGCACATATGCATTTAGGGGAACTTACAATGGGGTGTATTTCTTAAGACAAAATTACAATGGGGTGTAGTACCTTTTTCAAATTGCAACCAAGTGTATTTTTAGGTGTTAAATTACTTATATAACCTTACTTTCCCTAATACCACATCCATCAACTCAATCTCTTATTTCTCTGAACCGTGTCCCATCAACTATCACTACAAGAAAATGTCATATTTGTAACGAATTTATTTGTAACCAATGTGTAAATGGTTACAAAAAGATAACTTATGGTAACCAGATTCTATTTTCGTTACAAAAAGTAATATTTTTTTATAATATTAAGTAATGGTCGTTACAAATAGCAAATGGTTGGTTATAAATAATAAGTGACTTCTTCTTATATTTTATTCACTTTTAGAACATATGTAAGTTAAAAATAGAATTAACGCATACATAAATTAATATGGTTGCCCTTATCACCATTACCCGATGAAGTGATTTCTTATTATATTTAATTCAATTATTTATTATAATTCACTAATTGGTAAAATTGTGAGACGCATAAACTTCCATTTTATTTATCTTTTTATTCATTAATAATATCACTGATCCATCATCTTATAATGGCTAGTTCTAGTGTGCATTTGAGTGTCTATTATGCACTTAAATTTAAAAAAGAAATATTCCAAACAGAAATTAGCAATACCCCAAGAAATAATTAGTAATACTCCAAAAAGACATCATTAATACCCCAAGAAAACATCATTAATACCTCAATTGCAAAAAAATACACAGTTCGATGTGTTTGTGCGTGTTTTGAAAAAATCAAAATTGAGCTTAAAATTCAAGGTGCATACTAGAATTTGTGATTTTATAGCTGTTTGAGGCCTATAATATACATGAGTAAGCAACTTGTGGATTGGAGCTCACATTAACTTTTATTTATAAGTATTAATATTATACCTATTCACTATCACTATTTGAAAAATATTTAATATTTTAAATAGTAATAATGTGTATATATCATTTTAATAGTTGATATGTATAACACTGATTATTGAAGAAATTGAATTCACATGAACTCAAGTTCTGATAAATTTTTATCAATATACATCTATATTTTTTTTTAAATATGTGTAAATGAAATTTTAAAAAAGCAGTTATCCTAAAAACAATCTGAAATGCGGGAATCCTAAATTTCCAATTAAAATTTGTAATTCTTACGCCATTTTCAAATTTTAAAAAGAACTACTGGGCAAATAACTCCCTACAACCCTAAGTTCTAAATTCCTGGGTTCAAAATAAATTCCCAATTCATAACAAAGCAAAAAAAAAGTCCCTCCGTTGAATTGAGCCTAACCCGTTCTGTACCGGTACCTCCGCCGATGCCGACACTCCAGCCCTCCGCCGACGCCTTCTGCCAACGCCCTTTGCGATTATGCCGCCCACCTCTTGTTCTCACAAACACAGGCTTTTCTCGCTCTTTGTCATCGGGACATCGTCGGCCTTTGTTCTCTTCAAGTTTGAGTCACAGACCGTCTTTCCTATTAGGTGTCTAATCCTTCCAATTTTGAACAAGATAATTGCATGAGTTCCCTGGTAATTCCTGGATCAGAAACTTATTTTACATTTTTGAATTATATAGATAAATTTATGTATCTCAATCTTGGAATCTTAAGCATGGGTGAGTGTAAGTATTGGTGATTTACATGTTTCTGGTTAGAAATTAAATTATTGTTTCTGTTGATTCTGTTTATTTATACGACTCTGCTGATTTATACATCTACTATAAGTTTGTGATTTTTATGTTTCTGCTGATTTATACGTTTGTAATTTATATTACCCCTAGTGGTCTAATAGCAGTACAAGTTACAAGAGATTCAATATCCAAGGTTACAAATTTGTCAATTAAAAAATGTCCCACAAATCTGATGAATCCGGATCTTTTGAATTCAAGAATTATCTGAATCTTTAATGCTTATATCAACTTAATAAAAATTAACTCTTGATTATTGTTCTCTGGGCATGCTTCTAGTGATGTGTTTATTTTTTTGACCATGTAATCATATTGCTCATGTGTATAAATTCACAAGGAGTTGATCATGGTAACTGATTTCTTTCAAATTAAATTTTACAGATGGATAATAGTTAGTTTAGGTGTTGAATCTTTTATTGATTTTTCAAGACAAAATGTTGTTGAGTACTATTGATAGTGGATATATCACGTGGAACCCAAAGACTCACAAACATTTTTCTTTTGATCAGTATACTTCCAATAGTCATCCTATTGAAGAGAATGGGTTAGAATTAATAAGAGGATGATGATAACATAGATAATGAACTCGTGGAAATGATAGGTGAAGTAAGAGATGCAGAATTTCATGAACCATTTTCAGAACCAAATATGGAGAATTTTGAAAGGCTAATTTCTGATGTGAGTTGTGACTAACTCCTAGCCCTTGTCAGGTACTTTTCATTACTTTCTCACTTTTATTGTTTTCGCTCTTTTCTCTTTAAATGTTTTATTTGCTAGTTTCTCTTGTGTCTTCACTTGTGTTGGTACCTAATTGTGATTGTTTATACTGCAAATAGTTTATCATGATTTCTTCTTGATAATTGCAAATGCATTTCGTGCTTGAAAGTATTCTCTTTTGAGTTATATGAAATTAGCTAGTATCTGTAGATTTTGGATTGAAATTGTCTTTGTTTTAAGTTCAACTAGTATTGTCCGAGTACATCACTAAAATGGTTTGTGTTGCTCAAACACAGATTTGATTTTGGCTTCTTCTATGGTTCATTAGAGAGGCTGTGTCACGTGGTTTATATATGTTACGTTAGTTCATCTCAGTTGAAAGTTATTTAATGAAAGTGTGCTTGTTTGTTTATTTCCAAGTATAACTTCATTCCAACACTGACTTTAGAATGTGCCCAACATGCATTCTATTAATTTATTAATATGATATTTCTGTTGGAATGATAGGGTTAGCGTTGTAAGATTGACATGATTTTTATCCTCTCATGTTTCCGGGTTATATATTTTTATTGTGTACAAAACCTGAAAACTTGCCTGAATGAAAGATTGTTGCTAAATGAAATCTAGCGTTAGATCATCAATATTTATTAAGTATTATGTTATATTGTAGTAAATTTATATTTTTGCATTATAAATTCTTAATCTTATTGTACTTTATTGTTGTGTATCTTTTGCAGGACGATGAAGTGTCAATTTGATCATGTATAAAAAGGCAAATCAAGACTTCAAGTTTAACTCAACACTTTTAGTAGATTTTTTTTTATTCATGTTATTGTGTATATTGAAATATTCAAATACATGGACAGTTTTTCTTATTGTTGACATGAATGACTCAATGTATTGGGAGAATTGTTATTTTCTTAAAATAAAATTATTTATTATGACTTTTTATCTTAAGTTCTCATAGGTTTTTTTTTTAATGACTCTGTGTTGTGGTTCTTTGTTATTAATTTATTGTAACTTTTTTTTTTGGAACAAAATGAGAAGCAAATGCATCGAAATATTAATGATGAACCAAATATTTAAAAACTAAATATGATTTTATGTAACAATTTATTTGTAACGAAATTAATTTTTAGTAACGAAACTATGCTTATTGCAGCTAAAGATTTTGTAACAAAAAAAGTTTCGTTACAATTGTATTGGTAACGAAAATGATTTTTTTTTCGTTACAAGAAGTATTTGCGACGGACTTTAAAAGACCAACTTTTGTAACGAAATGTTTCGTTACAAAAGGTTTTTGTAACCAAAAAAGGGCTTTTTGTAACCATTTTTTTCGTTACGGAAAGTGCATTTTCTTGTAGTGTATATTTTATTACATAAAATTCTTGCTTTAATTGTACACAATATTGAATACAAGCTAATTTATCTTTCCTCTCGGTGCGATAACTCCCAAATCAACCCTCAATTTCTTTTGTAATTGTTCTCGCTAATTTATTTATTTTGTAATTGTTCTCTCAAATTTATAGTACAAAAGTTAATAACATAGTACAAATTTGAACAGTAGTATAAATTTTTATTTAACAAATGAATTATTTGTACCATAGTGTAATAATAATACCATAGTACAAATTCATAATCAGTGGTACAAGAGTGTGGGCTTTAGTATAAATGAATTGTTTGTACTATGAATCAAAAATTAATACCACGTAATATACATTTTATTAATAAACAATTATCTCCTCCTTCTATTCTCTTCTTCCTCCTCTTCTTGTTTGCAGAGTCCTCCACTTCCAACATAATTTTCCTACCATAAAATAAACATATAATCATTCAAAACTCCTAATAATTTGCAAATAATCCAGATTATCAAATATGATTAGGTAAACAAATTATCTCAAAACTAATCATAGTTTATAATTTGTAAAAAATGCATGATTAAACTGAGTTTCAAAAGACCTCATCTTCCTCAACAACAAAAACCCAAATGAACAATCAATCACAAAAAAAGCACAAAGTAAATCAAAATTAATTGAAAATATTAATAATAATCATTCCCAGATACAAGGATTCAATACCATCAAAAAAAAATTTCAACACAAAAAACAAAACCCATTTCAATTAATCACACTTACTCACCCTTCTCTCCAACCAACCCCCCACCATCTCCTGTTACAAAACTCACGCACCCAACCTCTGCAACCTAACACCACCATCCCACACCAAGACCCCACACCTAGCCCCTCCTCACAATCCCTCCACCACCATCTTCTTCTGCAACAAAACCCATGTCCCTCTAATTCATCTCAACAAATCTCACATCCCTCCACCCCACAACTAACCCCACCCCTCCACTATCTGAAATAACAAAATTTCTCCAGCCCCCAACCACCGTTAGCCTCCAACCCGTCGCCCCCACCCTTCCCCCAAAAATAAATCTCCAAAATTTTTAGCAAACCACAAGAATTTTTTTGAAGAAGAACGGAAAGGGGTCTGTAAAAGACTTACACGACAATTGATCTAAGATCCGTCATTATTGAGATGGGCGTCGAAGAGTGGGAGTGTGGCCGCCGGATTTCTTTGAGGAGAGAGTAGGAGCCGATTTTGAATTTTAGAGAGAGAGAAGGGAGAGAGAACCTATTGATGAGATTGTGAAGAAGATTGATTTGCAGATTTTATAATAATAGAAGAATAACAATTAAATATGAGGGTAATAGAGTCTTTGTACATAAAAAAACTAACTTGTATGCAATTAAAAAAAGGTAGTATACCCCAATGCATTTTTGATCCACTAAACTACACCCTACTGTAATTTTCTCTTTTATATTCACATAATCAATTGGGTACGTACAAGCAGTACACATACAGGGTAAATGTTTGATAATATCACAAAATTTTCGGTGATTCACTCCACTAATCCGGAAAAAAAATTCAATTCAACTTTGAATTCAGAACGACATGGTGGTTGGAAAGTATATGTTAAATGTATGGGAGGGAATTCGAATATAAAAAAAGGACACTAAGTTTCTTACCTAGGTATTTTTTTTAATTTATTTTTAAAAAATATCTATATATGTTAATTTTGTTAGAGGATCCAATACCATATCTTACATGGATAATATGTTGTAACATAATTTTTGGACAATATTTTACTAGCTAAAATATATTGTCACTGAAATAACATATTATTCCCAAAAAATATTACCATGTATAATACAATAATAGATATTTTTTGAATTTATTTTTGCAGAATATTTATATATGCTAATTTTGTAGGAGGATATTGAAATATTTTACAAAATATATTGTCACGTAAAAGATAGCAAGATTCTCAAACAATCTTGTCATCCAATACCATAACTTACAATGAATAATAGATTGTAACATTTTTTTGGATAAAATTTTACTACCTAAAAGATATTGTCACCGAAATAGCATATTATTTTCAAAATTTTTTGACATGAAATACAATATTTTACCATGTATAATTCAATAAGTGATATTTTTTAAAAAAAATTTTGCAGAATATTTATATATGTTAATTTTGTAGGAGGATATTGAAATATTTTGCAAAAGATATTGTTACGTAAAAGAAGGCGAGATTCTCATCCAATGTCATATCTTACCATGAATAATAGATTGTAACATAAATTTTTTTTTTTTTTGACAATATTTTGCTAGCCAAAATATATTGTCACTGAAATTGCATATTATTCCAAAAAAAATCTTGCCATGAAATATAATATCTTACCATGTATAATACAATAATAGATATTTTTTAATTTATTTTTGCAGAATATTTATATATGCTAATTTTGTTGGATGATATTGAAATATTTTACAAAAAATATTGTCACGTAAAAGATGGCAAGATTCCCAAAGAATCTTGTCATCCAATACCATATCTTACCATGGATAATAGATTGTAACATTAAATTTTTTATTTTATTTTTTTGGACAAGATTTTACTACCCGAAAGATATTGTCACTGAAAGAGCATATTATTCCCAAAAAATCTTGGCATGAAATACAATATCTTACCATGTATAATGCAATAATAGATATTTTTGCAGAATACTTATTTATGCTAATTTTGTAGGAGGATATTGAAAAGTATTCTAACTTTAAAAAGTATTTACTCTAATATACAATAATCTGAATATATTTTAATCAATAAAAACACAATATTTACGTATAATGTGTAATATTATTTTAAATATTAAATTAATGCAAGATTTGAAACATTGAATTAATGCAAGCATATCTTTTTTCACGGTTGACCGATTTATTTTTGTTGATATTTTTAGAATTTATTTTTGCTAAATATTGATAGATGTGAAATTTATAGCAAGGAATAAAAATAATTTTTAAAAGATATTGTCACCGAAATAACATATGGTCCCAAAAAAATTTGTCACCAAATACAATATCATACCATCAATAATAGATTGAAACACAATTTTTTTTTTAAATCTACTCGCAAAATTGAATTTGAAATTGTAAAATATAGATATTGTTTTGTAGAATAGAATTTCGATTTTTTCAACAATTTTAATTTTTAAAAACTTTTTTTTGTTTTTTACAAAATATCTGTAAATGTGAAATGTCCAGAAGGAAAATTGAATTTAAAAAAAATTAAGATTGGCGCCTAAAGTTCAATTCTTATGGTTGAATTGTGTATTATAAATACCAACACATTAATCAATTGTTCACATGCAAACATCTACACAATATTTTATTTTAATTATGATATATTTTTAGTCAAATGTTACCTTTAGATTTGTGGGATTCTATCTTTAGAGTTAAACTTTTGCGTTCGGTTGTTATTATATCTTCATATCATGGGGGAAAATTGGGCATGCAAGTATACAATAATTATAATTTTAAGTAATATTGTGTTATACTAATTTGATATTGAATGTATGAATTAGTTAATATTTTTCAAATTTTCTATTTATTCATGTTTTAGTATTTATTATTATTTGTTGAATTATAATTACAATTTTAAAATTATACCGATATTATAAGATATTTAAAAAAAATTATAATTTAAAATAATAATAACAGATATTTTTTTCAGTCCGCGAAATTCGCGGGGGTACGTACTAGTTTTATATAAATGGTAAAATAATATAATAACTAAATTAATTTAGGCAAAAACTTGTATGAGACTGGCTCTTGGAGTGAGACAATACAAATTAACATTCATCCCTACCAAAGTGTTAATGAGTCAAATGTCCTAATTATATTTATTGTCTCATGCTATGATACGATCTCATACAAGATCTACTATTAATTTTAAATGAAAATGGTCAAATTTGAAATACATATCATGCACTCAAGTGTACACTGGAACTACGATTGTATATAAAGTCATAGAAAGTACTCAAAAATTTGGCTTCTTTACAATTGGTTAACAGCTTTTGTTTTATTCTTGCTTCATTCTGTGGATTATTCGAGGGCATGCTTATGGCTCCTGCTTTAAGCCTTCCAAAAAGCATGTTTCAGAAAAAAAAAATTGATTTTGCCATTGGTGTGTCATGCCTTCTTCTTTTATGGTTTACTAGGAAATGCCACTGCTTTATGTTCGACTTATCCAAATAACTACTAGTTTAATTTTATTTTATTTTTAATCTGAGCAAGCTGTAAATATCTCTTGCGAATAAATGTAATTTAAGATACGTGAGCTTGTGAAGGAAAGAGAACAATTAGGCCTTAGATTTCATTTTGGTTATGTACATTCCTTTTGCAGTGTTTATGTACATTCCTTTTGCAGTGTTTATGACCTCTTATCTGAAAATGGAGAAGCATAATATACAAATTTAAATTGAATATAGTAGAATTTTGTGTACTTACTATTGTGGTTTGGATTTTATCAAATCATCTTCCGTACAAGAATCCAAATAGCTATGTATATATGATTAATGTAAACATGATATAACAAAAAACCTTGAATAATGTTTAGAAGACTTATCTATATCAGGTTAATATTGGCTTACTATGTTTATTGTTTTATTACAGTCGGCCCATTGTATGCTTTAGCAAATGTTTTTAGGGGTTTTGGGCTGCAAAGTACACACAGGTGGGTTGTATTACATTAGCCATTTCTTGCATACACTGAAGAATATGAAGGGTCGTAGCTAAATGTTTAGGTTTAATACATGAGATATAGATAGAGTTAGATTAATGAAGTGATAAATTCAACTCTAAGTGAGTTTTCAACTATTAGTCTTTTGTATAATATTAGAATAAGTCTTTTCACTAAGCAATGACAGAGAGACACAATCATCTATGTTTCCGTATATGCAGGTGCATGTATACTTGTGGTGCATATTGAAATAGAGTTTGAAAAATATAAACAAATAAATTAATCTTAATTAATAAAAGAATAAAGAAAAATTAATTACATTATTCTTAAAATTTATTAAATTTGAACATATATGATGTCCATAACGTCCCTCTCTACTTCTTCTTGAATAATTTCTTCCAACCAGACGGAGACGGGCTGCAAGAACCAGTCAAACTTTCATATTTACCTGGACTAGGTCCAGTTTTTTCCATTTTGTCAATTTCTTAGGTGGTGTCCTAGGGGAAGTATCACCACTGTTGTGATTTTGAAAAGGTGGAGATGAAACCTCATCACCACTGTCATCACTTGAAAGATCGATGACAGAGATATCTTCATCAGCAACTATATGAACCATTTCTGAATTGTAGAAAATGGCATGTAGTTGAGAGTATAGGGGGTCATCTCCATAACGATAGGCCGCCGTTAAAGGGTCGATCTGATTTTTAAAAAAAATTGTAGAAATATAAGTAAACATATATTTGAAGTTTAAATATAGATAAAAAAAATTAAATGGCTACCTTGATTAATTTATCTCACGTAGAATCTGGAGCATCTATAACATTGTCTCGTTGTTTCCAAACAACGTTCCGATAATTGATGAGACGGTGGAAACAGTAGAACCGTTTCTCCAAAGACCTAATGCGGTCTTTGACTTCATTTTCGTCAAATTGGTTGCATAGTGTTGGAGAGACGTTCAGTGATCAATGAAATACAGACGGGGTCATAGGCCTCGTCGCCATACCTCCACTGGCCTTTCTCAAGGTAATCGAAGAGAATAGTAATGAGTGCAAGTGTAATTTGCACTGTCCAATAGGCTGTGTAAAAAAATGCATTTTAGCGTGTGTTTGTCATTGTGATGCAATTAGACAAGTTTGTAGAAAATACTTAAATTGCCAGTGATATAATTCGTAGAACATAGAAATATATATAGAGGTGTATTAGAAATCTTTAGCAATTCCTATAATATAGCCGTATTTGCTCATTCTTACTTGATGCTTTATTATAGTAAAGAGTTTTACTATATCTTACCAGAATCATTCAAAGCCACATATCTTCCCATCATATAGAGATATCCGGCAAAATATTTTTCTCCATAATTAATCTTAAAATTTGTTAAGGATTTAGTAAAATAGGAGAAGAAAAAGTTCCAGTAAAACCAAAAAGAAGCAAAAAGCTAGGGGGAAAATAATGATGTATGTAAGCCGTATGTATATTTAATCGGCTTGACACTACAAAAAAATACGATTTAGCTATGGAATTTGAGACGGAAAATCCGTCGCAAAACACGGTTTGCGATGGAATTTGCGACGGACACGTGTCCGTTGTTAAAACAGTCGTAGTTAATGTTTGCGACGGACTTTTGCCTCCCGTCGCAAATTTACGACGGACAAAACCGTCGCAAAATTGGCGGGTTTGACCCGACCGGGCCGCTCAAAATTTGCGATGGCCTATAGTCTGTCGCGAGTCATTCGGGTCAGACCCGATCGGGTCTACAACATTTGCGACGGATCATTGTCGTCGCAAATATTTATTTATTTTTTTAATATTTCCGATTACAATTTGCGACGGGCATATTCCGTCGCAAAAATCTTGCAAAATTGGCGGGTTTGACCCGACCGGGCCGCTCAAAATTTGCGACGGCCTATAGTCTGTCGCAAGTCATTCGGGTCAGACCCGATCGGGTCTACAACATTTGCGACGGATCATTGTCGTCGCAAATGTTTATTTATTTATTTTTTTAATATTTCCGACTACAATTTGCGACGGGCATATTCCGTCGCAAAAATCTCAATTTGCGACGGAATTTGGCCGTCGCAAATTCCGAACCTGTACAAAAAAAATGTGGTTCGCGTGGTTCGAGCCCAGGCACCCGGGGCGGGTGGGGCGGGCTGGGACCACTGGGCCACCGGCCCATAGCTTATTATATGCGGCCTACCTTCTATATGTATCAATATTAGGCCTTGAACAATTAATCCAAGTTTGCGCTCAAGAGGAATCGAACACGCGACCTCTTGTGCATGGGGAGGAGGGGCGGCCGCTAGGTCATGTGCTTCTTTCGTTCATTTTTACGCAATTAATTGTATATGTATTCAAATTAAGTCTTTTTTTTAATTCACCAAATTAATTTCTTTTCGTATCTAAGTTATTTATTAAAATATTTTACCCAACTATTTTTTTTATTTTGTAAAATTATTTATTTCGACAATGCATAATTTTATAATTCGTTCATTTGTACGCAATTAATTGTATATGTATCCAAATTGACTCATTTTTTTTCATAATTCACCAAATTAATTCATTTTCGTTTCTCACTTATTTTTATAAATGTTGGGGCCATTTAATTTTTATTATTTTGGTAAAATTGTTTATTTCGACTCCCGCTTAAATTTATAATTCGTTCATTTGTATGCAATTAATTGTATATATATCCAAATTGATTCATTTTTTTTTCATAATTCACCAAATTAATTCATTTTCGTTTCTCACTTGTTTTTATAAATGTTGTGGCCATTTAATTTTTATTATTTTGGTAAAATTATTTATTTCGACTTCCGCTTAAATTTATAATTCGTTCATTTGTACGCAATTAATTGTATATGTATCCAAGTTGACTCATTTTTTTCCATAATTCACCAAATTAATTCATTTTTGTTTCTCACTTGTTTTTATAAATGTTGTGGTCATTTAATTTTTATTATTTTGGTAAAATTATTTATTTCGACTCCTGCTTAAATTTATAATTCGTTCATTTGTACGCAATTAATTGTATATGTATCCAAATTGACTCTTTTTTTTTCTATAATTCACCAAATTAATTCATTTTCATTTCTAACTTGTTATATATACAATAATTTAGTAATTCTAATCGTCATCTTCTTCATCTTCATCATCATCTTCATCATCATCATCTTCATCATCATCTTCTTCCTCTTCCTCTTCCTCTTCCTCTTCCTCTTCCTCTTCCTCTTCATCTTCCTCTTCTTCTTCTTCTTCTTCATCCTCCTCATCGCGCTCTTGTCCATCATCTTCATGATCACTTTCAATCATTACCATTTCTGGATTTGCAGCAAGTAAGTCTGCAAAAATATTCACACCTTCTTGATCAACCTCTGTTGAGCCTCTTGTATCTCTGTTTGAAATGGATTTGTTGGTTCTACACCGTCTTTCTTTGACGGATTAGAAACTTCAACCAATGATCTTGCTTCACTTTGCAAACTGTCCTCAAGTTGGGCTTACTTGATCCGGGGTATTTGCAATAATATACTTGAGATGCTTGCGTTGCAAAAATATAGGGATCGTATGCCGCCCGAAACTTCTTTCCGGTGTTGATATCAACAATCTTGTAGTTTTTGTCGACTCTTGTTCCTTATTTCCCTGGATCATACCATTCACACAAGAACAATACTATCGTCCTCTTCGGCCAACCCAGATATTCTATTTCAACTACTTCTTGCAGCACTCCATAGTAATCGATGGGTTCTTCATTGTAGTTTCCACCGGTAACGCAAACACCACTGTTTGTAGTCGATTTCGTTGAAGCATACGCTTCAGTATGAAATTTGTATCCATTTGCGTAATATCCGTGGTATGATACCACACTACGTAGTGGTCTTTTGCTCAGAGCTTCAAGATGTGGGTTGTTATTAAGTAGGCCACTTTGTCCCTATAAATATTAAATTATCATGTATAAAAATAATAACATATTTGTTATAGGGTAAAAATCGTATAATTATGTGATACTCACGTAACGTTGGAATCAAAACATAAAATTATTGCGGATGGATTGAAAAACTGCTGCATCTGTGATGTCTGGTTCTACTTGACGCTTATACTCACAGAACATCCTTATATATCATAAAAAAGAAATTAATTACTTTTCAGCTATCAACAGTATACATATTGTAAAAAACTCAACTATAAATTAAATTACTTACTCTATATACGGTTGGACTTCAGGACAATTCATCAAAACATATGAATGTATTGTTTCCTCTTCAATACTGCCCCTGAACGGTCGTTTGGTGCCCTTAACCATTGGTCGACCCGGATGCATAAATACAGATAACATGTCTTCAACATCACGAAGGGGATGGTCTACTCCACGACCATCGTAGTTGCGAGGTACATTTCTGATTCTGGTTTGAACTTGATAGCCGAAGTAGTAAGAACAAAATGCTCCATCGATCTAAAAATGGTATAGAATTACCTCTCGAAAGGGTACATCCATCGATACTGTACCGGACCAGCAATTGAGGCTTCATACGCTAAGTGTACGGGTAAGTGCTCCATCGAGTCGAAGAAGCTGGGTGGAAAAATCCGCTCAAGTTTGCATAGAATAACAGGGATCTCCTCATCCAAACGCCTCATGTCCTCAACTGTAATCGTTGATGTCGTTAAGTGTCTGAAAAAGAGATTTAATTCCGTGATGACACTCCATACATTCTTGGGGAGTGAGTACCGAAATGCAATAGGTAAGCGTCATTGCATGAACACGTGACAATCATGACTCTTCATTCCAGACACCTTTCCAGTTTCCGTGTCAACTCTGTCTCCCAAATTCGACACATAATTGTCAGGGAAGCTCAACTCTTTCACCCACTTACTCAAATTCTTCCTTTCTGCTTTACTAATTGTGTAAGAGGTCTGGGGATATGTTCTTGTCTGCTCATCCTTGTGTAGGGAAGCACGAGAACAGAAGAGCATCAACTCATCTCTGGATTTTGAAGTGTCTTTGGTCTTCCCTTCAGTACCCAGGACCGTATGAAACAAGTTGTCAAAAATATTCTTCTCTATATGCATCACATCCAAATTGTGTCGAATCAACAACTTGCTCCAATAAGGTAAGTCCCAAAAGATACTTCTCTTCTTCCAACCACCCTGGATGCGTTTATTGTGCTCCATTGCACCGCCTCAGTTGTCTTCATCAAATCAGTGACTGTAACCTCATATAACAACGAATCACCTGAAATAATTAATTTATATATGGTTAACTTATTTATATGAGACACATAGACATAAGTAGTAATTCAGTACCCAGACACATATCTGATCGAATTCGTGGTCTTGGGCGGCCTACTGCATTTTTACCCTTTAGAATGTCTATTTTGTTCCTCCGAAAAGGATGATCAGGAGGAAGAAACTTGCGATGGTTGTCGAACCATGACACTTTTCTACTCAATGGAAGATAGAATGCATCAGAACTGTCCATGCAATACGGGCATGCTAGTTTTCCTACTGTTGACCACCCATACAACATAGAAAATGCTGGAAAATCATTAATGGTCCACAAAAGTGCAGCTCGCATCGTGAAGTTCTGCTTCATATGAACGTCGTAGGCCTCCACCCCCGTAGACCACAAAGATTTCAACTCTTTAATTAGTGATTGGAGATATACATCCAATTTATGCTTGGGGTTGTGTGGTCCAGGCACCAAGATACTAAGAAATATATATTGAGGCTTCACGCACAACCAAGGAGGAAGATTGTACGGGGCCAACAGCATAGGCCATAATGAATACTTTTTTCCGTGCATTCCAAATGGAGCAAAACCATCCGTGCACAAGCCTAACCTCACATTTCTCATCTCCCTTGCAAAATCTGGAAACTCCCTATCAAGATGTTTTCATGCCTCCGAGTCTGCAGGATGCCGCATCTCTCCAGAATTCTCACCAGAAGACTCCTCAGCATGTCATGTCATGTCTTTAGCCGTGGCACTAGACTGATACAACCTCTCTAGACGAGGAGTGATGGGAAGGTAATACATTGCCTTATAAGCCTTCAACTGTACTTTCTTCTTACTTTTTGTACGACCAGATGGTTTGTACCGTAGGTGACCACACATCTTGCAATGGTCCTCATCCGCATCCTCATCCCAGAACAACATGCAACTGTATCAGGCGTCGTGTTGTCTTCAGGTAGAGCTCGTTTGAACAATTTAGCAAATTGATTGAACATTTTTTTACTGACCTTGCCTTCAGTTTTGATGTTCAACATTTGAGCATTGAATGACAACTGCGTCTCAGTCTCACAACCAGGAAACAACTTTTGATCAACAATTTTAAGCATATCAAAAAACTTCTTTGACCGATAATTTGGTTCCTCCTCCATAGGTGTTTCATTGAATTGTGGTTGACCATCCAAAATAGATTCTGCAATCATCATCCGATATCTATCAGGTTCATCCTCTATTTGTGGTTCAAATTGAGTATACGGAACATAACTTGAATCACCAACATCAGAACTTCCACCACCGCTCCACCTAGTATACCAGTATTCTACGGTTTCGATGTCAATATTCCACCGTTGTTCACCGTGACTGGTCCAGTTGTAATAACGGGGAACAAAACCAGAAATCACAAGATGAGTTCTAACCTCATCAACACTCAAGAATCTCATATTTCTGCATCTTCTGTCTTTACACGAACACCTAATATTACCCATACAATCCATACTGCATGGATGTTGTAGTGCAAACTCAATAAACTCATCAATTTTATTGCAAAAGACAGAGTTAATGCCTCCTCCTATCATTCTAGGTATTGAGTACATCCAACCATGATCTGAAAATTGCATCTGTTACAGATTAAAAGTAAATATCACATGAGTTGTAAAAAATTGGGCAGAGTTTACCTAAAAATAAGGATATACAAAATTTTCCTTCACAAAAATCAATCCAACACAACCATATATATCAATCATAGTAAACCAATCAAATAAACAAATATCACACAATTCATCTAATAGTGTACAGAAAAATTGAGCAGATTTTCGACTAAAAATAGGTATAAATATCACACAAACTAAAATTAACGTACCCATCAAATAAACATATATCATGCTCATTACCTAATAGTGTACTAAAAATTTGAAACAATAAAAATATGACATTTAAACGGTTAAAACTGTGAAAATGTACGGTGAAGTTGAAGGCAATGATAAATACAACAATTATACGTGAATAACATATGAAAACCGCATCATTTCTTATTTTTTTCGTGATTGAAAGTGAAAGGGAAGGAAAAGGAAGTGGACTGTTATAAATCTGCGCAAATTTGCAACGGCCTTAATTTCCGTCGCAAATTGCATATTTTGTGATGGCTTTTCCGTTGCAGATAGAGTTTGCGACGACCCGGGTTAATTATTGGTCACCAACCCACCTGACAAGATTCAACCGCTCAAATTTGCGACGGAAAAGTGTTCCGTCGCAAATTTGAATTTAAAAGTTGCGACGGAAAGCCGTCGCAAAATGTAACCCGACCGAATTTGCGAAGGAAATGTCGTCTGTCGCAAATGTTTTGCTTAGAATTTGCGACGGCGTCCATCGCAAATGGGTATAAAAGGTCGGCATTTTATGTCTCCGTCGCTAAAGTCTGTCGCAAATTTGCAACGGGCTTCTTTTGTCGTCGCAAAAGCGGTCAAAATTGACCACCTAACGATGTCCATCGCAAAACTGTCAAAAATCTGTCGCAAATGACCTATTTTGCGACATATATACGTCCGTCGCAAATTTGCCGTCCCTAAAACCCGTCTTTTTACCTACGCATAATGTGACAAGCATAACCAATGAATAAATTTAGAAAATAATTAAAATATCCCATCATTTAAAAATTAATACATTATCGAATAGCTCATATTCAAAGTAGTGAAATTATTCAAATTATAGTGAATTTAAATATTTAAAAAAAACATTATTAATAATTTTAATAAAAAAATACTAGCAAATGTAAAATATTTTACACACAATGCAATATTTAGAGATGTTTTTTTTCCTTTTCTTTTTTGAGCACACATGATATAATTATCAAAATCTAATATGCATTGATTAATACAATTCAAATGTAATTAATAGGGCTGTAAATGAGTCGAGACGAGTCGAACGCACTCAAACCAAGCTTGTTTGAAAAGTTATCGAGTTTTGATATTCATGTTTGAGCTTGTTTGATAATTATTCGAGTCAAGCTCGAATGGGCTTTAATTGAGCCGAACACGAGTTGAGCTCGAGTAGTTTGATATTTTTACCCATATTTTATCTTTTTTTAGTTATCGAACTCGAGTGCAAGCCGAACTTTAGACTATTCCGAACATATATAAATTTATGTTCAAATTTATTTGATTTGTATTTCGAATCGTGCTCAAACGAGTTTTTACCAAACGATTTCGAATCGAGTATGTCACTATACCAACATATGGGGCCAATATTTAACAGAAATTTTAAACGTGTCACTCATACAACTCCAAAGTTATGGTAGAAGCAGACACGGCACAACAACAATACAGATGGTACCTCAGGTGGCAAGGATTGAACCTTGATCAATATAAATTTTCCCAAGCTGCCTGCTCTAGTCAATGATTGTTGTCTACGTTCAGAAATTACCAAGAGGCTCACTGTATTTCAGTCTACATTTCTGACATGTGCATATACTCAAGAGTCCAAAGGTACTTTATACCAGTCAGTTACATGTATGTTAAAATCAAAATGAAATGCATGTATAGGTAGGTAAAATGAATTTATTATGTATCATCATAATTATGAGCAACCATTATAAGGTATATGCAATACAGAAAATGACTTTTTCTTTTTTAAGTCATAGATTCACCAAAACACTAGCCAATCAAGAAAAGGTGAAAAGGGAAAATATTTAAGTGAAGGGCTCCCAGTAATTCATGAAAATCGACCAGTAATTCAATGAGACCTATACATTAATGTGCCACAAAATATCATTAGGATAACATTTCACATAAACATGCATTAAACACCACAACAAATATTTTCAAAGAAACAGAAAGTAGTAGCAGAAGTTGTTAATCCATATGATAAAAACCTGACAAGCATCATTCCATACTAAATCAATTCGGATATATTAAAATGTAACCAATAAATAATTCTGGACAACACAAAATAAATTTATTCAAAAACACTTCATCTAGACTTGGCCGCCGACCATAAGCTGGACCATCCGTGCACGTGCATCGTTACTGAGACTGAAGAAGAGCTCAAGGTTTTTATTGTTGTTGATCAACTTGGTTGCGACAAGAAATTGTTGGTCATCACTTAGAACACCCAAATTCCCCAAAGCTGCGAACAATTGTTGTCTTTGCTCTTTCAATGAGACCTCGTAACCAATCCGCTTACCAATGATTTGTAAATTTTCATTCGTCTGCTCACAGAATTTGCCCATCATCTTAACCATTTGTTCTCCTACACTTTCATCATAGCGTCTCTTATTCGCCTTTTTATTTTTTTTCCGAAGATGATCCCCCCACTTTGGTCGGATTGGAAAAATCATTATTGCCCCATTCACCTTCTGTTTCAACATCCATTTCATTCGTGTCAACATCTTCTTCTAGTTCATCACGTTCTACAGCTGCACAGTCTTCCCCCCCCTTCCCCAGTGGCCTTATCTTGCCCAAATATGTCGTTCCATTCCTTGTAAAACGGAAATAATTTGTTCTTCATTGATTTTGCATTGGGATCAGTCTGCAACAAATTGACAATATTTTTATCATCACAAAACAAAAATCATATATTTCAGTGAAAATCATGATAATATGAAATTCATAATTATACCAAAAGAGATACGGACATTTTTAGGCACAAAATTATTTTAGTAACACACACAATATCAAAATTGGCACAAAATAATTTCTAATGTGAAATTCATAATATACTTCCAAAATTATGCAAGTAACACACACAATACCAAAGAAATACTTAAACGTATTTTTTGATAATAATATATTTTTAAAAGATATAAGTTTATATTCGTGTGAATTTTTACCAAATGGGTAATCTGTAGAACAAATGATCCAATTACAAGTCAACGAGCCACGTTATGAAGCCACATCATGACTTTTTGATAAAAGTATATTTTTAAGAGATAAAAGTTTATTGAGGTGATTTTTTCTTGTAAATTAGACCATATATCTGTAGAACAAAATAATCCAATTACAAGTCAACAAGCCACATTGTGACTTTCTTAATTCTGTCGTAAAGGTAGACAATTTTACCAGTCTAAATTTGCGAAAATTTAATTTATCCTGAACTAATTTGGAAAAAAAATTATAGCCTACATTTTTCAAAGAAAAAAAAAGAATTAAATTGCCATTCCCTTTAGTTGACCTTATAAAAACATTTTCCTCTATTTTCTCAATCTCAAATCCTCAATTTTGAAAAACAGTAAAAATACCACTACAGTCTACATTTCTGACCATCTAATTAATAAAATACCAAAGAAATACTTAAACCAGAATTATTTTAGTTGAACGCTACCTTCACATAGTCATTCCATATTTGCTCATCACGAAATATCATCATCTTTCGAGCTTCATCCCACTCAAACCCGAATGTATTCAACATAGTTTGTAAACTCCCATTTTGTTTTTTCCATAAGTGGATCTTGTTTTTGATGTGGTCTGAAGATAGATTAGTGTTTGGAAGGTGCTTTTTAAGCAACTTCTCCGCAGCTTTCTGGTAACCTGTCCTGAACCCATTCTCAGTTTTCCAGCCATTCTCAATAATCACCTTCATGCAAAACACAAGTTTCTCCTCCTCGATTGGACTCCATATTCGTCGTTTACACGTTGTGGAGACAGGCTCACCATTTGAAGCTTGACTGTAGCTAGTATGTTCCATAATCTACCCAAGTTATAAGAAAATGAATTAAATTCAACGATAACTAGCACAATTAAATATACAAATGATATTGATGAGTTATGCAACACAACAATTATAATATATTCTCAAACAATTAAAACCTGGATAACTTCAAAACAAATTCACATTTACTTAATAAATCTCAAATTTATGAAACTATAATGTCATAACAAAAAGTCTAGGTCAAGTCATCTTATAACAATAACAGCCATAACATGTTAAACTTCATCTAATGAATCCACTCATTATACATATTAGTAGCTAAATTATCGCACCACGCTGTCCACTCAGGTGTACTCTCAACCGCATCGATGTAATTAGTTCCAACCCCCTCAGCACATTGTACACCTTCCGGTACTTCTTGCTCCATAGGGTCAACAGCCATTGCTTGTCTAATAAAATTGTGGATTAGGCAACAAGACAAGATTATGCGATTTTGAGTTTTAATTGGGTAGAAAGATGGGCTTCTTAGAATAGCCCATCTTTTTTTAAGAATTCCAAATGACCTCTCAATAAAATTTTGTGCCTTCGAGTGTTTCATATTGAAGTATTCCTCCTTGTTTTGAGGGGCAAAAGTCCCAACTCCCCACTCTTTTAGATGATAGCGAATTCCACGATAAGGAGTCAGAAAACCCTCCCCATTAGTATAGCCGTTGTCACACAAATAATAATTGTCTGATCAATGTTCAAATGAATGGTTGAATTAAGAAGAAATTATGCAAAAGATACTGAAAATTTAATTTAAAGAAAAAATAAGAATACAAATGATAAAGTTAGGACCTCGAGGTATGCGAAATCCACTGTTTCTAGCTATTGCATTTCGTAAAACTCTTGAATCGGCAGCACTCCCTTCCCAACCAGTCAAAACATATATGTAATTCATATTAGTGTCACACACTGCCAGAACATTGACTGAAACATCACCTTTCCTATTGCGATAACGAGCTCGATGCTCAGTTGGAACAGTGACACTAATATATGTTCCATCTAATGCCCCCAAGCACCCCTGAAATTGTAGTATTATTGTATCACTAAGAAAAAAGATTTAATATTTTCTTAAAAAATCATATTATGCAGAGTTAATAATACCTTAAAAAATTTCCATCTCTCGTTTGTGCAATTTTCATCAATTGGCGCAGGATTTACCAAAAGTAAGGAGTGAAGCCTAATTACGGAATTCAGAACGCGATGAAAATATTTACTGATAGTTCGAGTAGACCTATGATATTTTTTCTTCACTATACGATTTTTTTCATGATGTGCGAGAACTGACAAGAACATGGCTAATTGTGCTGATGTGGTGGTGTTACGGCTTGATTTGAGACCACCTGAGCTCTCAAGTAGGTGGCACAACCGAGAAAATGCATCTCTACTCATTTGCAACTGATCAATACACTCTTGATCAGAGATCCCTATAACTTCACGCAAAACTCTAATTTGCTTAGGAACCCTGCCTATTAGACTATAACGTTTACGAATTTGAATATTGTTGTGAGGGTTTCTTCATGCTGAATAAAGTAAACACAAACTATATTTAGAAAAGTTAGGATTGTGTTCATTAGCCCATATAAAACAGCTAATAATTCCTCCTCCTCGACCTCATCACCACCTCTATTTTCAAGATCCATCCTATGGAAATAATCTTTAATTAGTTTAATATAATATATGAAAAACTAATCACAAATAATCACCTCTTACTAAAATAAGCACCTTGTGATAACAAATCAACTAATTAAGACAAAAACAATGCGCTGTGAATTGATAGCTGTGAATCAATGCGCTGCAAACCAATATACTTCAGACTTCATGCTATTCATGTATATTAAACTTTGGAAAGATGAAGCATCAAGGTTGCAAATTTTATTGAAGGTTATTACAGAGTAAGGTAACAATATCAAGAATTATACACAAATATAACGGTGGAGGGATCCAGAAAGTAACGCAAGCTCTAGAAATTTTTTCATCCATACATGCACAGTAACAAGATAGCTGTAGAGACATAAAAATCATCAAATAGCTTTATACCGGAAAGACACAAAAATCATCAAAGTTATCCAAAAGTTCTGAATCAAGAAATCTGTGTTCAAGAAGATCAAGAAAAACAGTGGTCGTGTGAATTTTCAGGAAAGAAAACATAGAAAACGGATTTGTACAGTGAATCGAGAAATCAATGTTCAAGAATCAAGAAATTAAGGACTTATGCATTAACGTTGCTCTTCGAATTACAAAAAACCAAGTAAGAATTACAGAACCATATTTTTCTTGAAATTAAGGTACACATTCACCACCATCAAAATCAACATTGCCTGATTCGGCAATGTATGTACACATTTCTGCACACATGAATGACATTTATATCCAACAATGACAGTAATTATATATTCTTATGAATGTATGTATAAATCATATAGACATACCCCTTTCCCCAAACTTTAATGCAGTCCCTCTTGAATACAGAGCATCTACACACAAGTTTCTGTCACCCATATTATTCATTTCCCTCCATTAATACACTTATTTTCCTTTTTCTTGCTTTGGTTACTATCCTGTTTTTATTGCTAAGCTATTGTTTGCTTTAATTATTTTAAAAATATCCAATAAAGAGTGTCTAGTAATTGCACCTGGGAGGAAATTTAATTTGCCTCCATCGAGAGCAACAGAGCCACCTAGATTAGATTTTGTTTTAATTTTTATTATTTTAGGAAAATGGTCATTATTTTAAGTGAGTTTGTCTCTAGAAAATTGTAAAATTCGCACGAAGCACTATCCTCGAAGAAAGAAAAGGTGACCATATTGCTGAGTCCTTATTAAATAGTTCACAAGAAACTAATGCAGATTCCAATAAAAAAGCAAATTGAGATGTAAATCTCAATTACTATACGAGCAAGCATACGAAGTCATGACTAAACTTGAACGTATCAAGCAATATTCACTTTACAAGCATATAATATAATCAGACTCACGTTGTAAATCTGATTTCAATTGATAATAAGAATACCTGAATTTTTGTTTTCCTGGTATAAACATTTGATTTCCTCTCGCCCGCGATGAATACCTTGATTTTCCCTCGTTTGGTATAAACCCTAGTGTATTCAGTCAAATCACCGTGAGTATATAGCTTCAGATTATCATCCGAAATATTAGATTTTTTTTTACCGAAATATAGAGCTTAAATTTGAAAAATATATGATATAGAGGGTATTTTAGTAAATATACATCATATCCCCAAAGGAGAATTAATTATCACACATCTTATATAGGAAGTTAAGTAAAAATCCGGGTTATCCCCGGGTCATGGAATTTTAAAAAAAAAAATCATCACTCAAAGTAAACAGTTAATTATATTAGATATTAAATCCTTATCTAACCTTATCACACAAAGTAAACAGACCTTAAAGATATAAGGTTTGATCAAGTAATGACCCAAACGTCGATGAAGTTATAAGCCTTGCATTTAAATATTTCAAACAATTATCTAATTAATTTTATTATATATATATATATATATATTATTAATTTTTTGGAATGCATATTAATTAAAGGGTTAATTGCATATAAATACACCACATTTTTTTCAACTTTCAATTTAATCCTAAACTTCACGATTAAATTATAAAAACCCAGCATTTTAACAAATTAAATTTAAATCCGATACATGTTTTTGTGTCTCCGCTCATTTCCGACCGATATATGGTGACGTGTTTCGCCTTTTTGTGTCTTCGTCCGTCTCCAGCCGATAGCCGGTGACGTGTCTCGGCAAGACACGTGGTGTATTTATATGCAATTAACCCTTAATTAAAGGTGTGTGCTTTCGTGGATAGTTCACATATGTACTCAAATAAAAGTGGTTGCACACAACGTCCAAAACTGCATTAGAGATGAACAGCCAAAAACTGCAGGAGAAGCAATTTGACTTCTTTATCCTCAATTAAAATAAATTATAGTCATGCTTACATGTAGAATTCACAGAACCAACAGTCGTAATGACTTAACGAAATCAAGAAATGATTAGGACAAGATTGTTTGGTAATAAGATATAAGTGGAAAATCTTGTGAATTTATTGAGATACATAGGTTTTAGTTTGAAGGAGGTAGCTAGGGGACATAAGTAGTTGATGATTCAAAGTATCATCAGTCATGCCCACAATCAAAGAATAGTTGGTCTGGAGTTTATTAAAAAGATGTCACTTGTATAAGATTTTGTCCATGCGACCACGTTTTTTCCATAAAAGGGGTAGGCTAGCTATCTCAGATTCCCACGAAATATCCTTCCTTGCACGTGCTTCTTATTTTTGCAACCAAATCTTATACATACAGTGAACGCATTCAATTCCTCCAACAATTATTCCTCCTATATATAAATATTATCCTTGTTTTTTAGTTCCAATAGTAAACCTTTGTTTTCGAATTCGATTGATTTAACCAATTAATTCAAGAAAAGTAGAAATTCTGGGACCCTTTTAGTTTAATTTGCTGGATATGGATTGGATTCGAGGTGAGAGATTGGGAAGTGGAAGCTTTGCGCAGGTGAATTTAGCAGTTTGGAAAAGGCAGAGTGTCTCTGTCCCTCCATTAATGGCGGTGAAGTCCTGTGACGTGACCCTCTCATCCTGTCTGGTGAATGAGAAATGTGTGTTGGAGGAACTAAAAGAGTGCCCACAGATAATTCGGTGCTTCGGAGACAGAATTTCTTGCGAAAATGGGGTAAAGCTGTATAATGTGTTGTTGGAGTATGCTTCCGGCGGCTCTCTGGCGGATAAGAAAGTGTCAGAATTAGAATGTCGGCGATACACCAAGGCTTTACTAAAGGGCCTTCACTATATTCACAACTTTGGATACGTCCACTGCGATATTAAGCTTTCCAACATTCTCCTCTGCTCCGACGGCGCCGTCAAAATTGCCGATTTCGGGCTGGCAAAACGAGACGATGGGACAAACGCCGGCTGCGGCCTGAGAGGAACGCCCATGTACATGTCGCCGGAGATGGTCTCCGGCGGCGAGCAAGGACCCCCGGCTGATATTTGGGCACTGGGATGCGCGGTGTCGGAGATGGTGTCGGGGTCTCCGGCGTGGAGTTGTTCCGACGTGGCGGCGGTGCTAATGAGCATTGGCGTGGGGGAGCAAGTGCCGGAGATTCCCGGGATTTTATCGGAGGAGGGAAAAGATTTTCTTCGGAAATGCTTTGTGAAGGATCCCAGGAAAAGATGGACGGCTGAGATGCTTCTAGACCATCCCTTTGTTGATTTTGATGATTCATCGAGAGACGACACGGAATCAACATCTCCTCGATGCCCTTTCGATTGGGGATCCTCAATTACATCTGTGCCCTCGCCGGTGCAGTCTGATTTGTGGTTCTCCGAGGGGTCAAGTTGGTCGTCCATTCCCCTAGCCGAGCAGCTGCAGCGGCTAATCAATAAAAGGTGTCCTGATTGGTCAGTTACCGTTGACTGGGTCACCGTAAGGTGATGACGGAAAATGTTTAGTTAGTTTTGATCACAAGATTAGTATATGGATCACTGTTCCACTTTTGTGTTTTTGTTATTATAGATTAATAACAAGTGTCCGAATTTAAATTTTATCTAATGCTATGTTATGCTCAGTTAACAGCCATCACAAAATAATTCCTCTAAAAGAAGAGGATTTTTTTTTTATTCAAATATAACGGTGAGACAAAATCCTAGACAAATCTTACAAAAATTTATAAGAAATTCAATGGAAAATTACTTTCTTTCACAATTTTTTTTTTAATGTAGAACACAAAGAAACTACAGTGGTATAGATCACCAAAACTTAGAAATCTTTTTAGAGACCCTTAAATTTAATGAAAATATAACATATGGCAACTTATATAAGGTTGGTTCGGTACAATATACCGAAAATTTTATTCCATACCATATATTGTACCAAAATTTTTGGTATAAGAAATATCATACTGATACAGTACCGAAAATTCGATTTTTTTCAGAAATTTTCAGTATATGAATATTAGATACCGTTTCATACCGAAATTCTCGGTATACCGTTCTATACCGAAATTTTTGGTATATATCGCCCCAAACCGAAGTTATTTATAAAAAAATAATAATAACAATAATCAGCATCAAATTCATTCAAGAGTTACTACATGTGCTATCAGTACCCTAAATTAGTTGAAGGGATCTAAGAAAATCAATAGAACAAATTTCAAACACTATCCCTAGCACGAATTGAAATAAAAAAAAAATCAAAATCAAAATTTAAAAAACTGGATCTTAAAAGTCTAGAACCCCTGTAAAACAATAGATCTAAATCTTCCAAATATCTCACACTGTCTGGAGAAAAAAAAACACAATTATTAAAATCTCAACGCATCCATCCATCTGATTTGTGTAAGAGCATAGGCAAAGATAGATGAGAAATTGAGAACAAGACTGATGCTGGGAGAGCGTCAGCGGGTGTCACGACTGCGTTCAGCTAGAGGAGGCGTTGCGGCGATCGGCGGCTATCATGAGAAAGGAGAGCGACAGTGCTCCTGTTTGAGGGAAGAGCGATGGTGGTTCGTCGGAAGAGGGAGAGAGGGAGCGACGGATGGTGAGAGGAAGGACGGACGGCCGGCCGGGGAGCGGTGGTTGTCAACGTACGACGGCATTAGAGGCGACGACGGTGCTAGGAGCAGAGGCAACGACGGTGCTAGGAGCGGAGACGACGACCGACATCGAAGGGAAGAGCGACTCGGCGCTAAGGAGAAAAGGAGCAGCGGCGGTGAAGGCGTGAATGAGTTGTGACTTGTGAGGAAGTTAGGGTTTCATCCTTTTATATTTACTTAAGATTATTATTTTAAATAAAAAAATATTATAAAATTATATACTATAATTTATGGTAAGGTATGGTATATGTTGATGATCGATTCTAATAACTTGGATTATTGGCTATTTTTAATTGCTAATTTGATCACCAAACAGTTACGTGTGATTGATCACTACCGTAAATAGTGAATATGATGGATAGGGATTAAGTAAAGTAAAATATGTGTATTGATTACGTATTCGTTTCGTATATGTGTGTAGATTGAGGTGTTTGATTGTGTGTGAGCATAGTATACTTGTATTTGTGAATTTGTACTTAGTTTTATTCATGAAAATTTATGGTTTGTATACAAGTTAGCCAAGTAGGAGTTGGATTGACTCTTGCTCTCCCTTGTGTGCATGCTTGACACTTGGAGAGTTGATTATTTGACATTATCTAAGCTAATTTCTATCCTTTAAACTGGATTAGCTCGTATTAGAGAGCAGTTCGTCTCTATTGGACTTGTCTTTGAGGAGTTCTTAACTTGACTTTGTTGGTCGTTTTACTTTCTGCCTTGACTATTTGGCTAGAGTAGCTCGCCAGTCTTATTTGGATTCGGATGGTCTTCACTTTGGTGTATCTCGACTTAGCAATGTAGCTCGCCTAGCTGGAGTAGCTCGTCCGACTATTCTAGCTCAGTCTGGCTTGACTTAGCTTGCTTAATCTTGCTTCTTGGGTGATTAATTAGCTTGTACTTGTTCGCCTTAGATGAGATCGATGTAGCTCACCTATCAACAATATATACCGAAATACCGTATACTGAATTTTTTTCAGTATTTCGGTATACACCGAAATACCGCAGTATGCATAATTTTCATACCGTACTGTACCGTACCGAATATTTCGGTATACCGAAATTTCTGATATTTTTGGTATTTTTTCGGTACGATATGCACGGTATTTCGGTATATTTCCCCACCCCTAAACATATATGTATTAACGTTATAGCGTGGAGCACAAAAAATCTCTAAAATTCTCAATGTTTTTCTGTATATGTTAAAACATTTTTAAATTAATTTAAATAATTTCATTTTTCTAAGTGCATTTTATGAGTTTGGAATAAAAAAAAATTATTGGAATTTTGGAGTAAAAACTTTATTTTTCTTTGCAAATTGTAAATATTTTAATATTTCTTACTATAAAGTAATACATAAATTATTGAATAGATCATATGTTAACATATAATTAGATATAAAGGGTATTTTTTAAAAAAATATTTCTCACGTCTCGTCTATTTATAATATTTTATAAATAATAATTGTAAAACAAATCAACTATTTAAAAAATAAGATTATAAAAAAAAAAAAAAGTAAACTTTAATTAAAGACAAAGTATAGAGTGAAACTGGTTTATACATAAATCATTGAAGGATATTAGTTATTTTCATTGAAGAGTATTACTTGTATTTACTGAAGAGTATTACTGATTTACACTGAAGAATCTTAGTTGTTCAGTGAAAATGAATTAAAACTCTTCAGTGTGTACCAGTAATACTCTTAAGGAAAAACAATTAATACTCTTCAGTAAAAACAACTAATATCCTTCAGTGATTCATATATAAACTAATTTCACTCTATATATTCTAATTAAAAGAAATCCACAAAAAAAGCATTTAAATATGTACAGTTTATAAAAAATAAAAATAAAACTGACACTAAAGTGTTTCATGTTATACTTATAAAATTATAAAGGAGTTTTCGCAATTTCTAAAATACAGGTGGCCGGGCTTTGACTCAATCTGAGTCCTCCTTTTTCTCAAATTAGTTGGTAATACCAAGCCCATGCACACAACGTCACACAACGCAAAACCACCCCGTCGAACCACCTCTTAAAAAAGCCAAACCAAACCCAAAACCCATTCTCTCTCTCTCATTTCTCTCCTCGCTGAACAATGACAACCAGCATCAAAGCAAAGGAAGAAGAGTGGACGGAATCCGAGCAGACCTACGACGTCTACATCTCCGATAAAAAAATCCTGGCCACAGTGACTTCCCACGCCGAACACGTCCTCGCTTGGATACGTAAAATCGAGTCCCAGAACCAAGGCAGTCGCCTCCGTCTCATCGTGGGCCTCGACATCAAGCTCGGCGCCCCCGCCCTCCGCCCGGTCTCTCTCCTCCTCCTCTACGTTTACCGCAGCTGCCTCATCTTCGAGCTCGCCTACGCCACCGAAATCCCACGCGCCCTCTCCCGATTCCTCTCCGATCAAAACAACACCTTCGTCGGCCTCGGGGTGGAGTCCAAGCTGGTGCGGCTGCAGCGCGAGTACGGCCTCGGAGGCCGCGCCTGGAGCGTCGATTTGGGCGAGCTAGTGGCTTCGCGGTATAATCGGCGGGACCTCAGAAACGCGGGGCTGCCCGATTTGCGGAGGTTTTTGTACGGGAGTGACGTGGAGAGGCCGCCGGCGGATGATAACTGGGATGAGGATGAGCTGTCCGATGACCACGTGCACCGTGCGTGCCTCGATGCTTACACGTGTTATGAACTTGGGAGCTATCTCGTGTATCCGGTTCGGAGAGGGACTGCGGATTAGGGTTACGGCTATTTTTCTTTTTTGAAACTAGGGTTAGGGTTTAGGAATTTTTTCATCTTTGTTTGACTTTATCTGCGATTTTGTTGGTTTGTTAGAGTATTGTTATTTTGTGGTTTGAAGATGTTCGATTTTTTTGTGGAAACTTGAATTTGGCGGTAATTATTATCCTTCTTTATCAATTAATCTCTAGGAATATTGTAGAACCCAAACTATATTTTGAACCTCAATTGTCATGCAAATATTTCATAATCTACGGGGTGATTTTTCTTAAATTGTTCATGTGAATATAACTGCGACTAGGTTCATGTGTCATATAACAAATGATATCATTTGTTTTATTTTTGCACAAATTCTCCAATAATGTCAAATTAATTATATACATTCACTAAAACTATTAAACTTGTAAACAAAAATCACGCGGTTTTAATATGAGTCATAGTCTAATTTTTTATGTTCCACCTTATGCAGCTAAAATATGCAAAGAACACCCATTATTGAAACTTTAAAAATTATAGATTTAAAAAGTGGTATGCATATTGAAACATTAAAAATGAGACGTACGGAAAAAAAAAAACCTTTGATCATATCGAAGGATACTCAACCAGAGTCCAGAAATCTTGTGCATTTAGTTTTTTTTTTTTTTTCCTCTAATGTTAAGGAAGCCATCGATCGAGTCCAGTTTTTCATTGATCCGCAGTGTAGTATTAACAATAGGAAAAATTGCATTTTTTTGTTCCAAGAGAATGGACCAATTGCAAAATGGTCCATTTTTTATTTTTAGTCCCATATAATTTTTCTGTCAAACTTTTAACAGAATTCATGCGTGAATTACACTCTCCATCAACTAAAGGCCCATCTTTATTTTAAAAAAACTCAATTCCTAAAATTCATAATTGCAATACAAATTTAAATGTTCTATTATTGCCGATGATCTCTCAATCGGCAAAATTTCCGGTCATTTCTTGATGCACTTCTCTCCTCATACCTCTCAAAAAATGAAAAATCCAACCCCTACCACAAACACAAAAAAATATAAAAACATAATCAATAAAATGAGTCAGAAAAATTGAAAATTGGAAATGACTATGAGATCGAAAACTGAAATTGGTAAGGAATTTTCACTCTTCGCGCTGAGATAAGCTTGGGTGAGTAGGTCTAATCCAGCGATCTAAAACTGAAATCTAAAATGTAAAATTTGATATCGGAAAATCCAAAAAGGAATTTGAAGAAGAGAATTACAGAGGTGTTAATTGGTTTGCAGAGAAGAGGATTTTAATATGGAATTTACGAAGATGTTAATTGATTGCACATAAGAGGATTTTAATAAGAAATTTACAGATATTTAAATTGATATGAGTGTTGTCCTTCTTGCATGGGGTGGTGGCAGTGGTGTGGTGGCGTAAAAGTAGTGACGCGGCAGCGAATGAGATCCGACGAGGGAGAGATATATGCATATATGTGTTACAGTATATATATATATATATATATATATATATATATATATATATATATATATATATATATATATATATATATATATATAAAACCTTATTATATTGTTTTAATTTAGTAATCCATTGTTTTTATCTCATGTCTTTAGGCTGTATTGATATCTTGTTTCTTTTACTTTATATTTGTTGTTATTTTGTTGTCTATTTGTTGTTATCTCTCTTTCTTTTTTTTTTTCTGTTTTTGTCCCCCATCCCCCTAAAATGGTATCAGAGCCATAAAGATTTTTGGTACCAAAAGGCTTGAACAGGCTGAGTGTTGAGGTAACCAGAGGAGGTATAAATCCTATTTTTTACTCAGAACCCGTCAAGATGAGGATATCAGATGGTTTTATATCTCTGATTATGTTTCTTTTGTTACCTTTCTCCTTTTTGTTTCTTTTTCTCATAAGGCTTTATTAATCTTTAAGAAAAGGGGTTGTTGACTAGTACTAAGATAGGATCTTTTCTACCAAGCTTAAATCTCGTTTATTCTGCTTCTGTTAAAATTCTGGAGACTAAAAATTCTTTTTCTCTTTCCCCTGTCCTTGACGAAATCAAGTTAGTTAAAACTGAAGTAAAAAATCTTTCAAAAAACCTTGATTTTTTCAGAGAACAAAATAACCAAATTATTTCTGAAATAAAGGCATTGAAAAAAGGGATTCCTTCTCAAGCTGATATTCAAAAAATTAGTCTTGAAATTGAAAATTCTAGACTAAAAAAGTTTGATTCTGAAAAACTTTTGGAAGAAGTAAATTTTAATATTAAAAGCTTTGAAGAAAAAATTGAAAAAGGAAAGTTTAGAACAGATCCAGATCTTGAAAATATTACTAATTTGTTAAATAATTTAAAACTAGGATCGCCCAAAAAACCTGTTAAACCATCAAAATATAAATTTTGGATGCCCGACAATGAATAACTTCTCATTTCCTAGAACCTCTCGAACTATTCAAAGTAGAAATAGTACTTCTAATATAAATGATATTATTTCCTCTGACTCTTTTCTAAACAAAATTTTAAGTAAAAAATCTAGAAATAATGATTTAAACACAATTCAAATAGAAGAAGAAATAGATGTTGATAAAAATTTAGAAACTTACAATAATCACCAGTTAAACATTCTAAATCCAAGGATTTTATATCAAACTGGTGTTACCAATATAAACACTGTCTTAATAAGGAGTAGTAGAGAAGAAAGTATTAGAGTAACAGATAACTCTTATACTATAGATCTAATATCTCCTGAAACTATTAAAAAGATTAAACAAAACAATAAAAAATTTGTTCACATCGGTCTTGTTATAATTGGTCTAAAGGGATTAGGACAAAAAGAATTAGGAACTAAAGTTCTTACTTTATTATTAGATAAATCATGGAAAACAGATGTAAAAAAGGCTATTATATCTGGTATGGAAATAGACATGAGCCAAAACAGTGCTTTTTTTTATTGTGCCCCTTCCATTCTAAAAGATATAGATGATTTACAAAATTTAAAACTTGGAATTCAATCTAAAGGATATGAGAATTATGATGGAAATAATCTTGTAATTAGTATAGGAGTATTAGGAAAAGCTAGTAACCGATCAGGAATGAAATTTAAAATAAATATTGATGGAATTGTTAAAAATATGGTCAGTAAAAGCATTCGAATGATTGACCCAATAAAAGTTGATCCTGAAGAATTAGCAGGATTAGAATGGAATCTAAACCAATATAAAGAAGAATCAAAACAAGTTCTTATTCCCCAAGGAAGTGTTATTTATGAAAATGCTGAAAATACTAGCTTAAGATTTACAGAATATAATAAAAGTGAAAATGAAGAATTAGAATCTGAAGTCAGCTATATGAATGTCACATATGAAACCGATTCTGAACCTATTTATGATACTGAAAATGAATCTGAAAAAGACTATGATCAAATTAATCTTATTGGATTCTGTAAATTTGAAGAAAATGAAGAATATGAAGAAAATGAAGATAATATTGAAACTGGTTTTAAAATAGAAGAAACAAAAAATTCTATAGAACAAATTATTAATAAAAACTTTAACGATTTAAATATTCAAGAGCAAGTTGACGATATGCTAATCGAATGTATGACCGATCTTGGTTTAACATATGAAGAAGCATATACAACTTTAGAAAAATATTTTAATCTTCCTTTAGTTTCAAGCATTACAAATGGAGAAACAATGATAAGAGATTTTTATAAAAATGAATCTAATTTTATGGAATATGAATTAACCCCTTCTAAAAGACCAAAACCTGAATTTGTCCATCCTGGTCAAACTTCTATTGAAAATACAGGAAGACAATCTTGGAAACCTGCTTCATTACAATATGAAGGAGAATCAAAATTTAAAAGTAAAGGAGGTCGAATGCCTATTGGAAAATTATATAGTTCAGAAATGCTACTAATAGAACAGCAAAGTCCACAGCTTTGGCCAGATGAAATTTTAATCTGGGAACAAAATGTAGTCCGAAATTGGGAAACTAATAAAAAGGATAATATTGATATGTTTGCATATCTCAAAACAACTTTAGGACCAATTGCTCTAGGAATATGGCAATCCAAAAAAGACAAAAGTCCTGAAGAAATTAATAGAATCAAATCATTAGGAGATAATCCTTATAATTTCACAAGTCAAATAAGAATTCTGCTCTTAGGAGTTGATCCTTCTAAAGAAAATACCTTTATACAAGATACTGCTATAAGAAACCTTGAACAATTAAGTATTTCAGATTTTAAATACATTAAAGAATTTTCTACAGATTTTGCGCGTCTAATTTCTCAAACTGGAAGAGCAATGGAAGATGAATTATGTGATAAATATTTCATAAAACTTCCTGGTGATTTAGGAAGAACCATTCATGAAGGATGGAAAAATCTTAATAATATTCCCAACCTAGGAATTGGACCTAGAATAACTTACATTTTTAATCAATTAGAAAATAAGTGTAAAGAGGCTACTATGAATGAGCAAATTAAAAGACAAGCCTGGGCTTTCTGTAAAACTGTTGTCTACACACCTCATGCCTACGGCTATTATGATAAACCAAGAAAGCGAAAATATCTTCAAAAAAGCAGAACCTTTGATAAAAATAATAAAATTTATAATAAAAATCATTATTTAAGAAGACCTCAAAAAAGAAATTGTCGCTTGTTGACAGGCATTTTCGTACGGGTAGATTTATGTGGCTATTTGGGTTATGCCCGACGAACAATCAATAATAAACGAACACGAACGATGGGGGAAGAACTTTCATTCTTCCCTCGAATGTGAGAGCTTCTTGGATATATGAGAAATGAGAGAAAAGTGCGGTCCTTTACAATGAGGGGGTGACCCCCTATTTATAGAGGTTCACCCCCAAAGGCCCAAAAGTGACCCTAAATTCGTCTCAACCCTTTATTTTAGGGATTTATTACAATATTAATATAAAGATCAACAGTAGACCTATAATACATTAAATACTCTTTTCTGATGTAGACTCTCGATCTTGTCGGGTCAGTGTATCTTTAGGAATCTGACCTCCTGTCAGGCGAGGATATTTCCTGCTGTAACAATTGCCCCCAAGATTGGGCTCTGATTGCGGCCAGAGTTCGATCTTGATCTGTGCTTCAAATAGGTTTTGCCCCCGAGCCTGAAAACAGGATAGCTCGGATGCCCCGAGGGAATCTTCGACGACAGGGTCCTTGATGGCCGAATCTTTTGAGTCATCTTCGAATAGTCAAACTTTTTTGAAATTGGTCGGGTTAGGTGGGGTACGATCTTCCGTCGTGCCCCCGAGTCGAGAACCGTGACGTTCAATTAATAAAGAGTTCTTGCCGCTGGCCGGCATTGATTTAAATAACTTAGCGATAAAAGTCGAGATGATTAATTAATGAAGTGCTCAGGCCACTTGCGGGTAGCGACTTCACGGACAACAGATTGACTTAACTAACAATTAAAAGATAAATCAACAGATTAATGAGTGAAGTGCTTTAGCCGATAGACGGACAGCGACTTCACGAATACAGGATTGAATTAACAATCGATTAAAAGATTAATCAACAGATTAATGAGTGAAGCGCTTTAGCCGATTGACGGGCAGCGACTTCACGATGATGGGATTGAGTTAACAACCGCTTAAAAGATTAACCAACAGGTTAATGAGTGAAGTGCTTTAGCCGATTGACGGGCAGCGACTTCACGATGATGGGATTGAGTTAACAACCGCTTAAAAGATTAACCAACAGGTTAATGAGTGAAGTGCTTTAGCCGATTGACGGGCAGCGACTTCACGATGATGGGATTGAGTTAACAACCGCTTAAAAGATTAACCAACAGGTTAATGAGTGAAGTGCTTTAGCCGATGACGGGCAGCGACTTCACGATGATGGGATTGAGTTAACAACCGCTTAAAAGATTAACCAACAGGTTAATGAGTGAAGTGCTTTAGCCGATGATCGGGCAGCGACTTCACGAAGATAGGATTGAGTCAACAACCGCTTAAAAGATTAACCAACAGGTTAATGAGTGAAGTGCTTTAGCCGATTGACGGGCAGCGACTTCACGATGCAGAGAATAGATTAGTTAACGCCGGTGAGGACGAACTAAACAATACCTCGCCCATTAAGACGGAAAGTCAACGCTTAACATGCGGACTGGATCCACGCCGAGAGGCGGATTAGTTGACGCCGGTGAAGGCGAACTAATCAAGGCCGAGTGACGGATCGGCTTGAGAGGCAGATTAGTTGACGCCGGTGAAGGCGAACTAATCAATATGTCAACGCATAAAAGGCGGACTAATCAACGCCGAGAAGGCGGATTAACTCGAGAAAGAGGTTAGTTGACGCCGGTGAAGGCGAACTAATCGATACGTCAACGCCTGAAAGGGCGGACTAATCGACGTCGAGAAGACGGATTACCTCGCCAATCTAGGCGGAATGTCGACGCCTAAAAGGCGGATTAATCAACGCCGATCGGGCGGATTACTTCGCCAATCTAGGCGGAATGTCGACGCCGAGAAGGCGGATTAATCAACGCCGATCGGGCGGATTACTTCGCCAATCTAGGCGGAATATCGACGCCGAGAAGACGGATTAATCAACGCCGATCGGGCGGATTACTTCGCCAATCTAGGCGGATTGTCGACGCCTAAAAGGCGGATCAACTCGAGTAGATTAGTTGACGCCTGTGAAGACGAACTAATCAATACGTCTACGCCTGAAAGGCGGACTAATCAACATCGAGGAGACGGATTACTTCGCCACTCTAGGCGGATTGTCGACGCCTAAAAGGCGGATTAACTCGAGTAGATTAGTTGACGCCTGTGAAGGCGAACTAATCAATACGTCTACGCCTGAAAGGCGGACTAATCAACGTCGAGGAGACGGATTACTTCGCCACTACAGGCGGATTGTCGACGCCTAAGAGGCGGGTTAACTCGAGTAGATTAGTTGACGCCTGTGAAGGCGAACTAATCAATACGTCTACGCCTGAAGGGCGGATTAATCAACGTCGAGGAGACGGATTACTTCGCCACTCTAGGCGGATTGTCGACGCCTAAAAGGCGGATTAACTCGAGTAGACTAGTTGACGCCTGTGAAGGCGAACTAATCAATACGTCTACGCCTGAAAGGCGGACTAATCGACGTCGAGAAGACGGATTACTTCGCCAATCTAGGCGGAATATCGACGCCTAGAAGGCGGATTAATCAACGCCGACCGGGCGGATTACTTCGCCAATCTAGGCGGAATGTCGACGCCGAGAAGGCGGATTACTTCGCCAATCTAGGCGGAATGTCGACGCCGAGAAGGCGGATTAATCAACGCCGATCGGGCGGATTACTTCGCCAATCTAGGCGGAATGTCGACGCCTAAAAGGCGGATTAATCAACGCCGACCGGGCGGATTACTTCGCCAATCTAGGCGGAATGTCGACGCCGAGAAGGCGGATTAACTCGAGAAGTAGATTAGTTGACGCCGGTGAAGGCGAACTAATCGATACGTCAACGCTTGAAAGGGCAGACTAATCGACGTCGAGAAGACGGATTACTTCGCCAATCTAGGCGGAATGTCGACGCCGAGAAGGCGGATTAACTCGAGAAGTAGATTAGTTGACGCCGGTGAAGGCGAACTAATCGATACGTCAACGCCTGAAAGGGCGGACTAATCGACGTCGAGAAGACGGATTACTTCGCCAATCTAGGCGGAATGTCGACGCCGAGAAGACGGATTAACTCGAGAAGTAGATTAGTTGACGCCGGTGAAGGCGAACTAATCGATACGTCAACGCCTGAAAGGGCGGACTAATCGACGTCGAGAAGACGGATTACCTCGCCAATCTAGGCGGAATGTCGACGCCTAGAAGGCGGACCGGTCAACGCCTATAAAGGCGGACGAATGTTTGTAGTCAAAATGTGTGACCATGTTTTAAATATGAGTTAATTACCCGGTGAGCATCCTCAATGATTTTTTCAAAATTGTATTCGAAGTTTAAAATAACCGACTGTATTTAATAATACTCATAGTCAAATAATTTATTTTTTGATTTTTTGATATCACAAAATGAGTAGGATATGTATATCCATGCCCCCGCTTTTAATATATATGAAAACTTACGAGTTACAGTATATATTAAAAGGAAGTTACCAGATGAAAATTGAATTTCGAAATTTATCCCGCTTTGAATTTTCGAAATACGAGTATATGCCCCCGCTTTTAATGTATATGAAAACTTACGAGTTAGGATATATATTAAAAGGAAATTATCGAAATAAACCTGATTCGAGTGGGCAAAGGACTGCCCGTAGAATTTTCTGTTGATGAAGAGATGCTGGATGCCCGTCTCAGAAGCTGATGTCCGTTTTTTTTTTTTTTTTTTTTTTTTTTTTTTGTGAGCCAAAGCCCAACAGTTTACATATATGGACCACTACATTTTTAATCTGGGCCTAATACTTAAATAAAACTGGCCCAAGACTTAAATATTAATAAGGCCCAATAGTAATTTTCTTGGCCCTTTCCTACTTGCTGGATCAATTCCCCTCCCCCGACTCGCAATTCCAGAATCGAGATGTAGGATTTTTTTTTTTTTATGACCTCGGCGGCGGCGGGAACATTACCGGGCTGAGGCCGCGCTGGGCGGCGATTATTCGCCAGGCGACCGCGCTGGACGACGGGGAGGCGCGTTGGAGCTGCGAATGGTTGCGGATCGGGGAGGCTGCGACGACGGGCGATGCGTAGAGGGCGGCGGCTGAGGCTGCAACTCGGTGGTGCGGGAAGGCTGAGAAGCGTGGGGACGCGGCCGTGCGGGGAGATTGGCCGCGATCGGCGGCAGTGGCGGGGAGGCCATGCTCCGGGCAGCCTGTGAGTCGCGGGGAGCGGCCGGTCCGCGAGGGCGGCGGTCGTGAGAGCGGCGCGGGTAGCAGGTGAGCGGGGTGTCGTGCGACCGCGGACGTCGGCGAGCAGCGGGGGGATGGTGTCGACGCGGGGAGCGGCTGGCTTCAGCGGCCAATGATGGCGCGGGTAGGCCCAGGCCGCGAGGCGGCGCGGGCAGTCCTCTGTGAGACCGTGATTGCAGTGCGGGTAGGCCGTCGTGGCGATGGCCGCCGGGCGACGGAGAGGCTGACTGCCGGGATGCCAGCCACGGGGCACGGTGAGGCGGCGCGGGTAGGCGAGAACGGTGGTGGAGGGCGCAAGTAGCGGGCAGAAATCTGAGATGGCGGATGAGGGGCGACACGGGGAGACGTGCGTGGCAGCTGTAGCAGGGTGGCTCGATTTGCAGCACGGATCGGGTAGGCGACTGGCGTTGGCTGCGTGCGAGGCGGGTGGCGACGTGTCGGCCACGTGTTGACGACGTGCGGCCATGGATTGACGACGAGCGGCTGCAGGGTTGCTGTTGGCATCGAGGAGCTATTGGCAGCGGTTCAGGGAGGCCGCGCTTGTTGGCGGCGCGGGGAGACCTTGTCGGGCAGCATTTGACGGTGCGGGAAGGGCGTTGAGCGGTGACCCGGGGAGGATCCTGCGATGGGTGCCAAGGCGCGTGGACCGAGGCATGCCTTGGAAGATGCGCCAAAAGCAACCTGAAAAGGTGTGGACCGAGGCATGCTTTGGGAGATGTGCCAAAAGCAAACTGAAAAGGTGTGGAAAGCCGGTGCAACAACCGAGGCAGGCTGAGAGAACCCAAAGCAGAAAACAGTAGCGTTGCTTGAGATTAACGCTGATTTTATTTGAACATGGTTGAGTGGGTCTACGGAGACGATGAAACGGCGGCTGGGTTCGGGTCGCGACGGTGCCGGCGCAACACCGCTATTGCTAGAGCAAAGGGAATCGGTTTTGGCCCCTGGCGCAAGTTGAGAGGGCGCGGCCTCCGACGGAATCGAGGAGGAGCGGTGTGTCCACCGTGTTCGCAGCCGGTGGAGGCTACTCCGGTGGCGGAGCTCCGTGTGGACCGTAAACAATAGAATAACTCTTTTTTCTTTTTTTTTGTTGGTTGTGTATGCTTTCTGCTGTGTTAAGGATTGGAATATGTGATTTTTGACACTTTTTTGGATGCTTTCGATTGGTAAGGGGTGTTGATTTTGGAAAAAATGGATTGAAATGGAATGGATATTTCTTGAATGATTTTTATTGGAATTTGATTTTTGAGGAGAAGATCTTCGTGTTCATCCATCGAGATGAACCCGAATTGACCCTTCTTCTAGCGCCAAATTGTTGACAGGCATTTTCGTACGGGTAGATTTATGTGGCTATTTGGGTTATGCCCGACGAACAATCAATAATAAACGAACACGAACGATGGGGGAAGAACTTTCGTTCTTCCCTCGAATGTGAGAGCTTCTTGGATATATGAGAAATGAGAGAAAAGTGCGGTCCTTTACAATGAGGGGGTGACCCCCTATTTATAGAGGTTCACCCCCAAAGGCTCAAAAGTGACCCTAAATTCGTCTCAACCCTTTATTTTAGGGATTTATTACAATATTAATATAAAGATCAACAGTAGACCTATAATACATTAAATACTCTTTTCTGATGTAGACTCTCGATCTTGTCGGGTCAGTGTATCTTTAGGAATCTGACCTCCTGTCAGGCGAGGATATTTCCTGCTGTAACATCGCTGTTTTATTTGTGGTGATCTAAATCATCTAGCAAATAGATGTCCTGAGAAAAATAAAAATCATAAAAACATTGAAAGATCTAATCTTCTTGAACAAATTGGACAATACGATTTCGAAGAAATATTATCTGATTCTGATAATAATTCTGTTTACAGTATTATAAGTGATGACGAAGAAATTTCTAAAGTAACTTATACATATATGAATACAGAATTCGAAAATGAATGTATACACGAATGGATAAAAGGTAAAGGAAATAATCATATAAGTTGCTTTATTTGCAGTTTATTTCCTGCTATAGATAGAAGATATCAATGCAATAAATGCTTTAAGGAAATATGTTTTTTATGCATAAAAAATAAATTTAATATAGAAACAGAACTAAAAGGAAAAATTATTCAAAATACTGATTTTTATAAAGAACGGCTAGAAAAACACGAGCTAGCAATTGAATTGCTAAATCAAAAATATTTTCAATTAGATTCTAATCAAAATATAAAATATAATTCTCTTGAGCACAAAATAATACAATTAGAAAAAGAATCTAAAGGAAAGTCAATAATGATTGAAAATACTGAAAATAGCAATTTATCCGAATTAGTAACAGACACTGTTTTAATAAATAATAATTTTAGTAAGGAAAGCATTAATAAAGGAATAGCCAATTTAATTACTCTTCAATGTAGAGTTTGGCTAGACCAAAATAATTATGTTAATCTTGCAGCACTTCTTGATACAGGAAGTTCTAAAAGTATGATAGGATATGATCTTATTCCTCAAAAATATCATAAACTTATAGGTTATAATCTTGAAACAAAAACAGTTGAAAATAGGATAATGAAAATTACTCATAACGTCGAAGCACTCGGAATACAATTTTTAGATTTTGCCGGAAACTATAGCTTTAGATATGAATTACCACAAATTCTCATAAATCCAAAAGAAATAAAATCTCAAGACTTCCTTCTAGGATTAAATTTTATAACAAGTTTAAATGGAAGCATAACAATTGCTAAAAATCATATAACATTATCTAAACAAGTTTATAGTTTTCCAACAAATAGATATTCCCAAGCATCAGAGTTCGCTCAAAAGCGTGGTGGACTTGGTCAGTTAGATTTTTTGAAAGAAAACAAAAGTGAAAAACGATTAAATTTCATAGAAAATGAAGCTTTATATTATTTAGGAAACTTTTTAAGTCATGAATTTGAAAAGGGACCTAATATCATGAAAAGTATTAATTATCCTATAATTCAAAAACTTGAAAAAATTGGACTAATTGGAGAAGATATAACAAAGTCAAAAGTTAATTATATCTGTAAAATTAAATTAAAAAATCCTGATATAAGAATTGTCACTTCTAATATAGAGTATAGTCCTTTAGATAAACAAGAATTCAAAAAACAAATTCCTGAAATGATAAAACAAGGATTAATTAGAAAATCTGTTAGTCCACATAGAACTGCAGCTTTTATTGTTCGAAATCATTCGGAAATAAAAAGAGGAAAGGCTCGAATAGTATATAATTATAAAAGACTTAATGACAATACCATAGACGACGGTTATAATATTCCAAACAAAGATGGATTGATAGGACTTATTCAATCTAGAAAATTTTTTAGTAAATTTGATTTAAAATCAGGATTCAATCAATTAAAACTAGAAGAGAGTTTCAAACCTTGGACTGCTTTTACTTGCTCTGAAGGGCATTTTGAATGGAACGTCCTTAGTTTTGGTTTAAAAAATGCTCCATCCATTTTTCAAAGATTTATGGACAGTATCTTTCTAAAATATGATTTATGTCTTGTCTACATTGACGATATACTTGTAGCAAGTAATAGTCTAAATGAACATGAAAAGCATTTAAAAATTATTTTTGATGAAATTCATAATAATGGTATAGTTGTGTCAAAAAAGAAAATGGAACTTTTTAAAAGAAAAATTTCATTCTTAGGATTTGAAATTGGAAATGGGAAAATTGAACTGCAACCTCATATTGCAGATAAATTATTAGACTTCCCCGATAAGCTTGATGGTCTAAAGCAAATACAGGCCTTTTTAGGACTTCTTAATTACGCCCGAAAATTCATTCCAAATCTTAGCAAATTAGCTGGACCCTTATATAGTAAAATTACTAAAAATGGGCAAAAACATTTTAATAAAGAAGATATTATTCTAGTCCAAAAAATTAAAAACGCTATTAAAAATATAAAACCTCTAGAACTACCCCTGCTTTCCGATTATATAATTATTGAATGTGATGGATCCAAAGAAGGATGGGGAGCCGTCCTCCTCTGTAAACCAAACAAATATTCTGCAAAAACTGAAGAAAGAATTGCCGGATATTCTAGTGGAAACTTTGGAAAAATCGGAAAAAACTGGGCTTCTTTAGATTTTGAAATACAAGCTTTAATAAATGCTCTAGACAAATTCAAAATTTATTTGCAAAAAGAATTTACAGTCAGAACAGACTGTGAAGCTATTGTTAAATTTTTTAAAAATGAAAATAGTAAGAAAATTAACAGAACAAGGTGGGTTAATCTTCAAAATCTAATCCAAGGAAATGGTTATTCTATTAATTTTGAACACATAAAAGGAAAAAATAATAATTTCGCTGATCTATTGTCACGAAATATTTCTAAATTTTTTAATGCAGGACATGGAGCGAAGACTCCTTAAACCAAAAGGAAAAGAGAAGCTCTCAACAGATTCTAAAGCCATAAAGAAAGAAAAATCCAAAGAATCTACATCAGCCATGGAAATAGATGATGAAAATCAAGAAGTTTCTAAAGAAATCTTCTTTGGAAGTGTTCCTCTAAAACAATATTTTGACCCATTACAAAAATTCAGAACGCTTGTCAAAGTTAATCAACAACAGCAATGTTTGCTTGATAATATTTGGCATCTCCAAACTCCTCCACAAGCTTTAACTTTCAAATTTCAGGTCCTGAATGCATTATGTGCATACTTCGGACAAATTGAAAGTCAAAAATTTTCTAAAACAAAATCCCCTTATAAATCTCCTTTTAAATACTATGTTATTTACAGGGGAATAAAAACTGGCATTTTTAACAATTACAATTCAGTAAGAAGGTATACCCTTATTGTTGATCCAGTTTTTAAAGGTTTTGAAACATTCGGTGAAGCTATTGAAAGTGCAAGAGAAGTTTTAGGTCTCAATTTTTATATTGAACCTGAACAGGTTAAAACCTTTTCTGAAATTATAAAATCTAAACCAGATGGAATTATACAATCTCAACAAGAAAAGATAAAAACTCTTGAATTACAGGTTATCGATCTTCAAAGGCAACTAGTTCAGAAAGAATTAGAGACAAAAAATTCTCAGTACCAGTTGTTCGAAGAAACTTTGAGCTAATATATATATATATATATATATATATATATATATATATATATATATATATATATATTTGTTTTCTTTAATTTATTATCATTTGTTTTTCAAAATTCATAATTAAATATTTTTTATTCTATTTAAACGTTTAATATTCACTTTTTATTTGGTTAGAAAAATAGTTATTATTTTGTTTTAAAAATTATACTCCCTCCGTCCCAATTTTGATTATCATTTCAAAATGATACAATTTTTAAGAAAGAAATTATTTATTAATACTTTTGAGTATAAAGTAACTTTTTAGGAATTGTATTTATTAATATTTTTTAGTATAAAGTAATTTTTTAAGGGTTGAGTTTGAAAAAGTTGTATTGATTTTTGTCATTTTAGGAAATGGGTAAACAAAAAAAAAACTTCATTTTTGGGACTTTTGGGTAAACAAAATTGGGACGGAGAGAGTATTATTTTATTTTTTTATTTTTTCATACATAAAATTAATAATTTTAGATTTGTACATATATTTTAATTATTGGTTTAAATTATTTTATTTTTAAATTATATACTCCTTATGTCCCAATATAAACTTCCCAAATGTTTTTGTTGTTTTGTTTTAAAAAAATGTGTTGTTTATTAATATGTGATGTACATATGTTGACTTTTAAGTTAAAGTAATGAATCATGTTGAAAAGTGAAAAAAAAATAAGTGACATTTTTTGTAATATTGTGTGAGCTCGAAGGTTACAGATTATATGTTATACAATGTTGTTTTTGTTATTTTTGGAATGAAAAATATATTGTGGGACGGTCCAAAATGAAAAGTAGGATAGTTACTCCGAGACGGAGGGGGTACAATTTTTTTTTCAAACTTTTAAAGTAATTATTATTGTGTTCAAAAATATTTTTTGTATTTTAAATTATATTTAAAAGTCAATTTTGGTCAACTAACGGTTTTCATCCAAAAATTAACTGATGGAACGGAAACTGCAAAAATAAAAAAAGGACTAGTTTTGCACATAGGTAAATGTGTTTTGGGTCAATTCTCCTGGGACCAAAAATGCAATTAACCCATTAACAATAGGGGTAACCGCTAGTTAATAGTGTTCCAAAATAGTTAAAAACTTCTTTAAGTCTCATAATTTAATACATTTTTACCAAAAGGAGTCGTTTTTTACACATGTCTTGGGACAATTTGCAAAACAGTGAAAGTTACAGGACAAAAAATAAGTTAGAAACACTTATTTTTTCGAAATTAGACATAAAATGAGCAGCATACAAAGTTACAAGACTAAATTGAATTTTTTTATTATCTTATACTTCCTCCGTCACAGTTTTATTTTTTCGTTTGACTGTGCGCGGAGTTTAATGCGAGAGTTGAATTTTAATATCTAAATGAATAAAATAGTATTGGAAATGATGAATGGTGAATATATAAAGTAGTATTGAGAATGGTGAAGGGTGAATAAAGTATTATTTAAATGAATAAAAAAGTTTCCGTTTTAGGGATGAGAAAACAAAATTGGAACGAACCTTTTTGGCAAATGGAAAAACAAAACTGGGACGGAGGGAGTATTGTTATGTGAAAAAGGTAAAAATTACTGGACAGAAAATAAAAGTTACCCACAAAGCAACAACACATCTTCCATATGGTGATTTAGATCCACGAAGCTACTAAGAATGCATGCATGCATCCAAACAATAGTTTGAACCTTCTTTTACACATGAGAAATGAAAGATAAATTGTGCGTACACAATTTAATTGTTATAAACTGGGTATGAATATTTCGAAAAAAATTGAAAATGGGAGAAGAGTGAGCACAAAACGAATTCGTGTAAAACCGAGTCTAGGTGAAATCTATGCCCGCAAGATCGAATACGCCCGTACAGTGCTTACGGATTATGCGCACGGATCCCCAAAGGTAAAACGGTTTGTCTATTCAGACCGGTAGCACTACCGAGTATGAATCTCCGGCGAACTAAATCGGAATTTATGAGCTAAACGGGATTTTCTGCAGAGAAAGGAATTCGGAAATTTCTGGGTTCATAAGTTGATCTGAAAAAACTGGACGAAAGGGGGTATATATAGGCGGAATTCCGACCCTTTAGAGGGCTGCTGGAGTGGAGTACGTGGTGATCATGGATCACCCACGTTCTGTCGTGGAGAGAAACTGTGTTTCTCAGGATTGGGAAGCAAGAAGGAATATTCCAGATGCTCTGGAGTGTATTAATCAAATTCGTAGTGTATTAATCAAGTTCGTGGGCCGACCCAATTCTAAGTGGGCCAACCGAAATGGGCCGACCCAATTCCATACGGGTCACCCAATCCGATTGGATCCAAAAAAGATAATGGGCTATTTCATATTTTTGGTACTCTAAAAATATAGGTATGGCACCAAAGCCCACCCAAAGCCCAATTGCCAAGAACCACGAACCCGTGCCCGTGCCCGGGCCCGGGCTCGGGCGGGGCGGGGCGCGCGCGCGCGCGCGTGTGTGGTCCATGGTTAGGGTCCCCATGTCCCAATTTAGAGAGCATGAATAATTTCCTACTTATATACAAGACAAACTTCTTGTAATTTTCCAATGTGGGATGGAACTTTATTTTCCATTCCCATGGAATTATTTAACACACATGATTAATACTTCAACTTCCCAAATTAATTTCTCACTCACCGGAAATCGGTTTTGAGATATTAAATATACCATGCTCATCTACTCCGCGAGTAGAACAACATCGTTAATTTTATTTTCCCAAAAACTAACGTTTTTACTCCTCAAAAAAATTGATCAAAGTAAGGGTATGAACCCTTTACAAAACCAATTTCCAACAATCCCCCACATGAGTGAGAATTGCACCTATACAGAGTCAAGCTTCTTCGTTCAGCTCATGTGAGACCTCATTGCTTCCGGATAAGTAACCAATGGTTTTAAACTTTCCGTAGCCCGGCACCATCGGGTATACCGGCGGCTTAGTGGACATGATGCCTTGAACTAATCCTCCTTAGTGTATACCTTACAGATAGTGCAGACACAAGTCAGTCTCGATTCCGATTTGTTCTCACGTTTTTGTCCATTTTGGCCCTGGACGCCCTTTGTATTCATAAATGTTTGGTCGAAGCGGCCCTCACTTCTCATTTATATAGGTGATCTCCTTTCGAGTATCCCGTCATACTCAGTCCCACATGGACTCATAGGAATCATTAAAAGTCAAAGACTTATCCTTTACCACAACTCACGGGTTCACTAACACTTGACACAGTGCTGTCAGGAATGGTCATGATTTTCAAGTGTTGTACAACTAACATTCACAGCTTAGTTTTCCCTTTTGAACCAAGTTCTTGGGATCTCCAGTCATCATGGTTGGGTTACCACTGTTTCAGTTTTATTTGTGGATTTCAGACCCATTCCCTCTATCAGCTTATTCATTTGATCTCGATTCAAGCTCTTCGTGAGCGGATCCGCTATGTTATCAACTGATCTTACATAATCAATTGTTATTATACCAGTTGAGATCAAATGTCTAACGGAGTTATGTCGACGACGAATATGTCTCGACTTTCCGTTGTACATACTGTTCAAAGTTCTACCAATAGCAGCTTGACAGTCACAATGTATCATTACAGATGATACTGGTTTGTTCCAACAAGGAATATCTTCTAAGAAATTGTGAAGCCATTCAGCTTCTTCACCAGCTTGATCCAAAGCGATGAATTCAGATTCCATTGTGGAACGGGGAATACACGTCTGTTTTGTGGATTTCCACGATACTGCAGCTCCTCCAATAGTGAATACATATCCACTAGTCGAGAATGAGTCTTTACTATCGGATATCCAATTAGCATCACTGTACCCTTCAAGTACAGCTGGATGTCGCGTGTAGTGTAGCCCGAAGTCAAGAGTATACTTCAAGTATCTCAAGACCCTTTTCAGAGCTTTCCAATGTTCATGACTTGGATTGCTCGTGTACCTGCTTAGTTTGTTCACAGAACATGCAAGATCTGGACGTGTGCAATTAGTAATGTACATCACGCTTCCAATGATCCTTGCATATTCCAACTGATTCACAGGTTCACCTCTATTTTTCTTCAGATGAACATTTTGTTCAAGTGGAGTTTTAGCAGGTGGATCATCAAATGCATTGAATTTCTTCAAGACTTTCTCAACATAATGAGATTGTGTTAAAGAAATTCCATTTGAGGTTCTTTCAATCTTGATTCCTAGAATCACGTCTGCTAAACCCATATCTTTCATGTCAAAATTTCTCTTTAACATGTTTTTCGTATTAACGATCACATTTGAATTGTTACCTATGATTAACATGTCATCAACATATAAGCATACAATAACGAATCCATTTGGTGTATCTTTCACATACACACACTTGTCACATTCGTTAATTCGAAATCCATTTGACAACATAATATTGTCAAATTTCAAGTGCCATTGTACAGGAGCTTGTTTAAGTCCATACAACGATCGAACGAGTTTACAAACTTTTTTCTCGCTCCCGGGTACAACATAACCCTCTGGTTGATCCATGTATATTTCAGCATCCATCTCTCCATTAAGAAAAGCAGTCTTTACATCCATTTGATGTATTTCGAGATTATGCAAAGCAGCAATCGCGACAAGTACACGAATGGATGTAATCCTTGTTACTGGAGAGTAGGTGTCAAAGAAATCATGTCCTTCTCTTTGTTTAAAACCCTTTGCAACCAAACGGGCTTTATACTTTTCAATAGATCCATCTGCTTTGTACTTTCTTTTAAGGATCCACTTACATCCTAAGGTCTTGCAACCTTTAGGGAGGTCAACCAACTCCCATGTATGATTTTGCAGAATTGAATCATATTCATTGTTTATTGCTTCTTTCCAGAGAGATGCATCTGGTCTGGAAAGAGCTTCTTTGATAGTCCTAGGTTCATCTTCTAGCACATACGTGATGAAGTCTGGACCATAGGTCTTATCGATTCTAGCTCGTTTACTGCGTCTTGGTGCTTCACTCTGCTGAGTGGAAGGACCTGCAGCTTCACTTGATTCTTCATGAGTTCGTTTATTTGAACTCACTTCTTCTTTGTCCCTACACGGGAACACATTTTCAAAGAACACAGCATTCTTTGATTCTATGGTAGTACATATTGTCATATCGGGTATCTCTGATTTATGAATCAAGAACCGATAGGCACTACTGTTGAAGGCGTATCCTATAAAGATCCCATCGACTGTCTTAGGTCCGATTTTCACTTGTTTAGGAAGTGGCACTTCAACTTTTGCCAAACACCCCCACACTTTGAGGTATTTGTATGATGGTTTGCGATTTTTCCACAACTCATAAGGTGTCTTATCTTGAGTCTTAAGTGGAATTTTATTTAAAATGTGGTTAGCTGACAGAATAGCTTCCCCCCACATGTTCTGAGGTAAACCTGAGCTGATTAACATTGCGTTCATCATCTCTTTCAAAGTTCGGTTTTTCCTCTCCGCAATACCATTTGATTGTGGTGAGTAGGGAGCTGTCGTTTGATGTATGATGCCGAATTCGGCACATAACTGTTCAAACGGAGCCACATACTCTCCACCTCTATCACTACGAATTGCTCTAATTGTAGTGTTCATTTAATTCTCTACTTCACTTTTATAGTTTTTAAAAGCTTCAATCGCTTCATCTTTACTTCGAAGTAAGTAAACGTAGCAGAATCTGGTGCTATCATCTATAAAAGTAATAAAATACTTTTTTCCACCTCTAGTTTGCACAAATTTTAAATCACATACATCAGTGTGAATTAATTCTAGAGGAGTAGTGTTCCTTTCAACTGACTTAAATGGTAATTTAGTCATTTTTGCTTCTACACAAATTTCACATCTTTTGGATGTGTCAACATTCTCAATTTTAAGTAAATCCAAATTTACTAATCGTTTTATAGATTTTAGATTAACATGTCCTAATCTAAAATGCCATAAAGAGGAACACTCAACGATATAAGCAGAAGTAGAAGCATTCTCATTCATAATAGTGTTTTTGCCATCACGGCTTACAGTCATCACAGACATCTTGAAAAGGCCCTTCTCGAGGTAACCCTTTCCTAGGAAGATGCCAAACTTGCTAAGTACAACACCGTTTGACTCAAACACTAACTTAAACTGACTACTAACTAAAAGAGACCCCGAAATCAGATTCTTCCGGATGTCCGGGACATGCAGCACGTCCTTCAGTTTCAGCTCCTTTCCCGAAGTCAGTTTGATCACCACCATTCCAACACCAGCCACTTCAGACGAGGCTTGGTTGCCCATGTAGAGCTTTCTCCCTTCAGCAGGAGAATAAGTGGAGAAGGCAGACTTCTCCGAGCAAACGTGGCAAGTGGCACCAGTGTCCACTAACCAACTCTTCTTGTTGTCCACTATGTTGACCTCTGTCACCACAGCGGACATGTCCATCTCCGTAAGCTCACGTTCAGCAACGTTCACGGAGTTCTTCTTCCCCTTGTCCTCTTTCTTGGGCTGACGACAATCAGCTTCCCGATGGTTGGGTTTGCCACAGTTGTAGCACTTCCCGCTGAACTTCTTCGGAGCAGGAGCAGCAGCAACAGCCTTGCCTTTGCCCTTGTCGTCTTGTCGCTTCCTTTTCTTTGATGATTCGCCTTTCTCCATCAGGTTAGCTTTGGCCTCGATGGAAGCAATCGAGCCCCTCTCCCTCTTGTCCCTCTTCTTGTTATCCTCCTCGATCCGGAGTCGGGTAACAAGGTCCTCCATCGTCACTTGCTTTCGCTTGTGCTTGAGGTAGGACTTGAACTCCTTCCAAGATGGAGGGAGTCTGTCAATCACAGTTGCTACCTGAAAGGCTTCAGGCAGCTCCATCCCTTGCACTGCAATGTTATGGAAGATAACTTGCAGCTTCTGCACTTGCTCGACAACAGATTTGTTGTCTTCCATCTTGAAGTCGTACAAGGTGGAGACGACGAACTTGCTAGTTCCCGCGTCTTCAGTCTTGTACTTCTTCTCCAAGGACTCCCATAGAGCTTTGGAAGTCGGGTACTCATCGTACACGTCACAAAGGGCATCAGACAGCCCATTCAGAATGTAGTTCCTGCAAAGATAGTCATCGTGGATCCAAGTATCGTAAGCGATCCTTGTCTCACGAGTAGCATCATCAGCAGGAGCACTCGGACAGTCCTCTTTGATGAATTTCACCAAAGAGATGGTGGTCAAATAGAAGTGCATCTTCTTTTGCCACCTTTTAAAATCACTTCCCGAAAACTTTTCGGGTTTCTCCCCTTTTACTACCACCGGCCTAACAGCCCCTTGAAGGGAGGCCTGGTTGGTTGTCAAAAGAGGATTGACACCGGCATTTCCTACAAAAGGATTGCCGCCAGCATTTCCCACGAAGGGATTAGCACTAGAGCTTCCCACAAAGGGATTAGTGCTAGAGGTTCCCACAAAGGGATTGGCATTTCCCACGAAGGGATTGCCATTGGCTTTCATCCATTCAGCAAGGATGTCTCCAAAGTTTCCAAACTTGAAAGGGGGAATGGTAGTCGGATTACCATCATCAGTAGGATTCGCAGGTACTGGATTAGAGACATCATTCTTTGTCGGTGAGGAAATGTCCATCTCGTTATCAGAGTTATGGTTCGACATCTTCAGTGTTTCGAAATGAAAGTTTATTCGATCTTGCGATTGTTATAAACTGGGTATGAATATTTCGAAAAAAACTGAAAATGGGAGAAGAGTGAGCACGAAACGAATTCGTGTAAAACCGAGTCTAGGTGAAACCTATGCCCGCAAGATCGAATACGCCCGTACAGTGCTTACGGATTATGCGCACGGATCCCCAAAGGTAAAACGGTTTGTCTATTCAGACCGGTAGCACTACCGAGTATGAATCTCCGGCGAACTAAATCGGAATTTATGAGCTAAACAGGATTTTCTGCAGAGAAAGGAATTCGGAAATTTCTGGGTTCGTAAGTTGATCTGAAAAAACTAGACGAAAGGGGGTATATATAGGCGGAATTCCGACCCTTTAGAGGGCTGCTGGAGTGGAGTACGTGGTGATCATGGATCACCCACGTTCTGTCGTGGAGAGAAACTGTGTTTCTCAGGATTGGGAAGCAAGAAGGAATATTCCAGATGCTCTGGAGTGTATTAATCAAATTCGTAGTGTATTAATCAAGTTCGTGGGCCGACCCAATTCTAAGTGGGCCAACCGAAATGGGCCGACCCAATTCCATACGGGTCACCCAATCCGATTGGATCCAAAAAAGATAATGGGCTATTTCATATTTTTGGTACTCTAAAAATATAGGTATGGCACCAAAGCCCAATTGCCAAGAACCACGAACCCGGGCCCGGGCCCGGACGGGGCGCGCGCGCGCACGCGCGTGTGTGGTCCATGGTTAGGGTCCCCATGTCCCAATTTAGAGAGCATGAATAATTTCCTACTTATATACAAGACAAACTTCTTGTAATTTTCCAATGTGGGATGGAACTTTATTTTCCATTCCCATGGAATTATTCAACACACATGATTAATACTTCAACTTCCCAAATTAATTTCTCACTCACCGGAAATCGATTTTGAGATATTAAATATACCACGCTCATCTACTCCGCGAGTAGAACAACATCGCTAATTTTATTTTCCCAAAAACTAACGTTTTTACTCCTCAAAAAATTGATCAAAGTAAGGGTATGAACCCTTTACAAAACCAATTTCCAACATTAATTGTGATTTACGACATACGCCTTCAAGATACGACTTATATCTTACAATACTAGTACTATAAATTACAAGGAAGGACTAATTAAACAAAGAACCCTCTTCTAAACATGAAAATTCGATCAGAAAAGGATATTGATTTCTTCTATTTAACCTATGTACTCCCTCCGTCCCGGAGGAACTTGCCCACTTTCCTTTTTAGTCTGTCCCAAAAGAACTTGCACACCCTTTAAAATGAAACATTGATTTACGTGCACACTCACAAAAATATATACATATTTACTCATATGCCACTACTTTATTCAAAAAGTGTCTTTTTCTTAAAAAGTGTGCCCCCGGAGGTGTGCAAGTTCCTCCGGGACGGAGGTAGTATGATTTAAGATGACTGAAGTACATTTTAGTATATCATTTAGTCGTGTATGTGACATATACTTCCTCATCTAATACACATTGCCAACCAGGTGGTTTAGCCCACCTAGCCACCGGGTTCTTCACCTGAGTGACCCGAGTTTGATTTCCTTTGGGAACGAATTATGAGAGTTACAAGGTGGCTTGGAGATTTCTTGGAGTATTTGGGGACTTGGTGAACTAATCTAACTACTAATAACTAACATTTACCTATTAAAAAAATATCAAAATCTAATACACATTGCCAATGGAGGTTTGTCCAAGTGGTTAGAGTATGCAAAAAGTTTCTTCGCACTTATTGTACAGGGTTCTTTCATACAATACAATGAATTTAAAAGGCCTTCACCAAATTCAAGTAAAAAAATTCAAAATAGTGAATTTTAATCTATAGAATCTCAAATTCATCCATTTCCAATCTTTTATATTTCAAATGATTCTATCCTAGCACTAATTTGTGCATAAATCTAATTCACCAAAAAGAACATCAACATCCAAAGGAAAAGACCCATAATCAAGGGAAAAGGTCCCATGTTGCTATAACAGATAGCACAACGTTACAACATACCTACATATCATGGAACAAAAGAACACAATACTGCAAGCTCATCGGGAATAAATATAAAGGATGTAAATATACCAGTGTTTTGGAGATAAACATTAAACATATTGGGAGATGAAGCAGTATCCAAATCATGCACGACATTACGGACCCAGAGAGATTATCCTTCAACACCTGATGATTGTATATATGAGACTGTATTTCAGTGTTGAACACAGGGCTGGAGACCTTCAAACTGCATTTACCAGGGTGATAATTTAATATAGAACATTACTTATCAGGTTTAGAGAAGTTGCAAAACATTATACATGCAGAAGTGAAGTAACGAATAGAGGAAAATGATATTTCCTGAGACACTAAAAACATGTACGAATCATAAATCCATAAGCAAAAATTACATGAACAATATGATCCTCCCTCTCTCATATTCATTTTTTTTATTTTGCCTTTTTTTTTTTCTGAATGTAACTTCTAAGATTTGAAAGTGGTTTAGTTTCTAATTGTGTTGCCCTGATGTGTTTTAAATAGTTACTAAGTAGTTGTAAAACTTGGAGGAGAATTTTTTTAAAATGAACAGAGCAGTGGGACGGCCTACACATGAAACATGACAGCAAATGAGACTTGCTACTGTTACTTCTCTTAAAAAGTAACATAATCCGTTAGTGAAATACTCACTACTGAAGGGCACTGCAGGTCTGCATAGCTGACCAACATGCAAATCATATTTTGTTGGCTTAATGTATGATATTCACCATGTACGGTATAAAAATAATACTCCCTTCGTCCCAGATCTTTCTTCACGTTTTCCTTTTTGGGACGTCCCAACTCTTTTTTCAAACCCTTAAAAAGGAAATAATTCATACTCACAAAAGTCAATGAAGCACATTTTTTTTAGTTTATTATTTAACTTCACACTCACATACTCCATTTTTCTTAAAAATTGTGTCATGTACCACTATGAACAAAGATCGGGAACGGAGGGAGTATTTTTTATGATAACTCCTAAACTATGTGCATACATAAGAAAATCTTGTATCAAAACAAACAAGCACGTACATTTGCCATTATTGGTACACAAATAATCTAAGCTACATACCTGATTGGCCATGAGCTCAAGTCAATGAGCTCCCATCTTGGTCTTACTTTTGTTGATAACTAAGCTGCTCAGAGTATTGCAGAATTTAAACTAACTTAGCACCTCGTCAGCCTTTTTAGCAGCATGTGTACATATACAGAAACATCAAGCACCAGGCAATGACATAGCTTTGAGTGCATGTTGCACATCTTCAAGACAAGCTACGAGATCTTTAAATTCTTCAGTTCCCGAAAACGTTGTAGTAGCCTGTTTAATTGTACTCTTCAAATGCATTTCAGCAGCAAACAGTTCTCTACGACTGCTGCCAACTAAGGCAAGTTCTTGATACACCTTACAGAGTTCCAACGAAGCATGTGCAAACTTCACAAACCGGGCCTCGTCCTTCCATAAATCAGATCCCTGGTAGGATCTAACTTGCTTAAGTAGGGCCTCTGAACACATTGGCAGATCCCCTTTTAGTTTGTGCCACCTGGCATATAAACCCCATATCTCAGCATTCCCACCACTTTGAACAATCTGTTTCAAGATATTTCCCAGCAATTCAATCAAATGCTCAGTTTCCCGGCTTCTGGCAGTCTCTATTTCTAAACCCCTTGTTTCATTAGTATTATCAACATTTGATTCAACACTAGTAGGGCCAGTAGGATTGCTATCATTAGTTGGAATACGCCCTTCAATTTCCAGCATGATTCTTTCTAGAAACTCAGAGTCAAATCTCTTCTTTTTAGAAATATCAAGCACCTTCTGCACAGCTTCCATAGCCTGGCTGAAGTTTCCAATATCAGCAGCAACATGGCTATAATTCTCCCACATTTGCCAGCTGTTTCTCTTCAGTTTCAGAGCTTCCTTAAATGCAATGAAAGACTCCTTGCTTCTCTTTTTAACCATGTGTAGACAAGCAATATTATTCCAAGCCTCTCCATTCTCGGGATCAAGTTGTACAGCTCGTGTGAAAGCATCCAGTGCTTTGTTAACATCCCTAGACTTTAAAGCAGCAGCACCGAGTGCAAACCAGCCATCAGGATGCATGGAATTCAACGCCATTGCAGACTCCCATAACTGTTTCGACATCTCATACTCCCCTCGGTTGTAGGCAGAGCGGGCAAGAGATCGGAATGCTCGGGCAGATCGCCTACCAGAGACTTCGAGTGCCTTCTCATAGGATGCATCATCATTGGTAACGTCGCCAAGAGAGCACCATAACCTTGGGTCAGATGGCTTCTCAGATAGGCGTTTCTTAATGAGTTCAACAGCTGCTGCTTTCTTATCCATTAACTGGTAACAGTATATCAGATTATCCCATAGCTCAAGGTTCTCGTAAATTCTTATAGCTTCGCCAGTCAAGCCACAACTCACAAGAAGGTCACCGTATTCCCTGAGAAAAGAGTTTAGCATCAGTCATTTCATGAGGAATTGCCCGGTACTCAGTCCATACCAAGAAACGAGCCATGTTTCTTTAAAGTACAACCTTTTTTTTATATATTAATATTAGCTATATAAAGATGCAATCGTTCATAAATCCTCAATTCTCACTAATATCCCTTCTTCTAGTTGTTAATTTAACTTGTTCAACCGCATTAGACTTTCAAACTTTTTTGCCTTAAGGACATTACAGATTCAACTAATAACTTTTAACTTTTAAAACATGACATTTTTATGGAAAAACTTCTATGAACATGACTATTTTTTGGATGGAGAGAGTATAATGCAAGATACTACAATGTGAAAGAAAAATGTATATCAGACAATCCTTTCTTTCAGTTTAAATAAAAGAAGGATCTCAACCACAAAAGAGAGAGAGAGAGAGAGAGAGAGAGATAGCAGCATACTTGCGTACTGCAGAAATTGGAGGCATATTAATTGCAAAACAGTAATGTAATCGCTGAGCCACTCCGGGAGATTGGTTGTATACACTTTCCACCTGTTATAGAACCCAGAGAATTTTAAAAATCAGTCTACATGATAAGGACAGCCAAAGATAGCATTATGTTGAGATATACAGGATCATTAAAAATGTACGTGCTGACAGCAAGAAATAATATTACTAAAGGGGGAAGCTAAACAAATATGAGTAATTGTTAATCAAATTGCGTTGCAACCTTCATCCTCAACAATTCAATGTTTGATGTCCACAGAGGTAATAGAAACAATTTAGCATGCCATTTAGCAAGGAAAAAACAAACAATAACAACAAACGTAGCCTTATAACTGGATGCGAGGTTAGCTATATGTTATCATATCTTGTAGTCACATTCAATCGAAATACATGTAATCATATATACTTAAGTATAGCATGTCTTTTGTAATAGTTTCTTTCCAAGTCTTTTTAGGCCATTTCTTCCACTTTCAATTTGAGTTGATGATTCTCTCTTCCTAAATGCTATATTGGGGCATTTAAAAGTCTTGTAAGCACATCTGTACACAATCTGAAACTTGTTTATCTGATTTCTCATCTATTGGGGCTACCCCTACTTTTCTTTCTAATGCATGCATTGCTTATTCTATGTAATATAGTGTGTCTGGGACATCCATTTCAATATTCTCAGTTCTGCAATCGTCATTTTTGTTCATGTTCATATTCGCCCGTTACTCTGATGCATCATCACCAATCCACCACTATTTTACAGAATATTCACTTCTATTTTTAGCGGTATTTTACAATCACAGAACTAAAAGTAGTAACAACATTTGCATATAAAGAAACTCTTGCTAAATGGTTTTCAATAATTAGAAGAATAATATCAAATCTTAAACCACAAATTTAAAGCAGAATGAAATCTGATATCATGAACTCTAAAGAGTGTTTAGCAGTACACAAACTCAAATAGAGCTTGGAAATAGAAACATTGTATTTGCATAACTTCACATGGAGTTGGAACAAAGAACACATAGGAAAGGCAGGACAAAAGTATAACAGGCAGTATTGATGGTAACAATAGAGCACAATTCTGACAGCGATAACAAGGAAAAAAGGAACATACCAGCTGATCCATCATCATCAGCGCTCGCTGCTTTGTTCTACCACGACTGGACTCCCAGCGGACACGTAGTAAGCTGCAGAAACATTGAAGCTGAAACTAAATTGGTCAGATTGTCATTGATAGAGGTCCAAAAGATATATATACAAAGCTTTCCTTGAGCTGCGAGAAGGGAATGTGTCCTCAAAATTAGTGAAAGAGAAAATAGAATGGGCTACTATTTTTTGTCTTCAATGGCATTTTAGGGAAAAGTAAAAATATGCATTCAAGAATACAATGGGAATGATAACCATTACAGAAATGTAAGTAGTTAATGTTCACTAAATTATTCCCAAAGACAAACTAATGTTTCACAGTATGTTTGTTGCATAAACTTCCATATGAAAGTTTTTTTTTTAACCCTACATTCTTTTCTTACTGGCATATAGCACTGCATTATCTCAGTTGAATAATCAACATTAGCATACTTCCAATGTAAACTGCATCATCGAAGAGAATTAGATTAAATAAACCACTTCTCTTGGATTGAAAGGCTTCACTTGAACCTATACAAAGATGTGCATTTTTTTCTTGGCAATGCGCTAAAGTTGCAGTTTTCATCATCAACATTTCACTAGTTATTCCAAATCAAGGCCTGAAAAACTTTAAAAAATCACAGAAGGAACAGTATCCATTACAGTCCCTCCATGAAGCATCAAAAGCATCTAAAAAACATAGTACTGCATCTTAGTTCTTACAAAGGCACACAGGTGAAGGTGCATGAAATAAACCTTCAGCAAGCTCGATGCAGTATTATGATCATTTAGCAGTTGATGAATCTCCAAACCTTGTCATCAATTTATGCCATACAAAATTTTGCAGTTCTTGTAAGTATGAAATTGCACGCACACGCTCACATGCAGACATATTAATAATGGAACAATAATTTAACATAGAAAGCATGTTTAGTTCATCAAATTTTTTAATAGTGACCCAAAAACTCAGTAATCCATGTTCATTCTCTTCATGAATGTGGCCATTGGAACTCTTCAGGTATTAGATTATGTAAATGAACCTAAACGTATACAGATTAAACACATACCAAACATCAAGGATAGGAATAATGGCGTTTATACTATAATATTGACTTTGAAAATAAGAGCAGTGTTTAGTAGCAGAGATAACATTTGCTTACCATGAATGGAGTTGAGCTCTGAGAATCAACAGCCTCTATATATGGAGCCATTTCCCACTCTGAAACAAAATTATCATCATTAATAGGGATTCAACAAAAGATAAATATAAAGAATACATGTTTCAGAAGTGTGACAGACAACTCAGTGATAGACATAGGATATTATAAATTTTTACGAATTATCGCTGTGGTTTATATGGCAGAATCAGAAAGTTAACAACATGCTTCAAGTTGGTGTTCTGATAATCAATCCCTCAGGAGCTAACACAATTTACATCATCTTAAGAGAAGAATGAATATACAATCTCACCAAGAACCTTAGGTATTTTCTATCAAGCAGAAGGAAAACAGAATTACAAAAACAATTTAGATGGTAATCAGCTCTAGAGAAAGAACAGGAGCATACTTTGCATTTCATCATTACGAGCATTTTTCTCAATTAAAAGACAATGTGCCAGAATCACTGCTTGGTGTGAGGCTGCAAGAGCATGAGACTTATCATCCTGGTCAACATACTCAGAGTTTTTCTCATCTGCTACAAATCTAGGGGTCATGAATACATCAGAAACTTCATCCGTTTCAGAAGATTGATTAAGTGGAGGATTGTCCAAACTGCTAGACTCGTGGGAAATTGGCGAAAAGAAGTCTCCACTACTTGCTCCAGAAACAAGACGCAGCTGTGCTTTTGGTTCCACCTATACCCGGCAATCATCAGTGGATACATGGAGAGACATGAATTTATTACGAGTTTCAAGTGATATATGTAAATTATATACCTGATGCCGAGTACGAAAACCCAGAGCACCACTCACAAAAAATTTATAGTTGGACATATCTCCAGCTGATTCAAAATTCACCCTGAAGTACAATATATTACCATGTAAAACAGTCAGTATGCAGGCTTACATTTGATATACCAGTGCAAACCCTTGTTAAATAAACCTAAGTGAATGTATTTTGTAGTAAAATATATCACGAAAAAATAAAATGCCAGCCATAGGAGTTAAACGACAGATCTATTTTTACAGGTTTGTGAATTTCATTTTATACATGAAAAATTTAGATGGGCAAGTAAAGAATGGGTATCAGCCAGATTGAAAACAGGCATGAGTTGACTGGATTTTATAAATTAGCAGATTACACGATCACAGAAGCTCTTGTTTTTAGTATCAAATTACTAAACACAGATATAGAAGTTCATTCTGTATTTTTACTATGACGGAACATAACACTAAACTGAGCATCAAATTTCATATACCTCACTTCAAAACTTTCAAGTACCTAGAGCATGTTCTACAACAGGGATTATATATTTAAAATAAATTCAGCTACGGAGGATACCTGGTCGTTATAACCCAATCACATTAAATTATATCCCTCCAGTTCCTAAAGAACCTTTTATTCTCTTGAAACATAATAATTTTAAAAATGCAATAGTCCTATAAAACATATATGCTTGCAAAATATAGGCAATAACCATCATACAGAAACCTATGTGGTTCCCATAATGCATTATGTTAAGGCTGGTGACACAGCATTTCTAAAACTAGAGCTCAATGTACAAGAGATTTGAACAGAGGTTACACTCCAACTCTGATTGGTAGTCTGTGAAAGAAACCTTCTATTTTTTTAACATGCAGGAAGATACACAAACAAAATTGTGTTTGATTTGTGCATCTTGAAAAATTATATTATGCTTTCATATGAGTTTATTTTCACTGAAAAGATAAATGAAATTAGAGGTCCTAGTGCTTCCTATGTATCCATATGTTTTGATGTCTTTGGACCACCATTATCCCCTAAAAGTCATCATCTTATGCCAGTTTGTGGCTTCAAGATCCATTACATGCCCAAGGTCTTTTGGTCTATATGATCAATGATAATTTACAATTACCTTTTTAAGAATGTGGGGGTGGAAACAGATTAATAGAAAATGGCTAAATACTAAATAAAGAGAGTATGACGACTAACTTGGCAGCATCTAAACGCCCATAATAAAGTTCCAGTATCCCCACTTCCAAATGAAGCAATGACAAGATAGTTGAACAATCTTCATTTGAAGACCAATACACTTGCATCTTCTCCAATGTGCCCAGAAGAGAGAAACTTTCTTTTGTATAAACTTGTAACAGATCATAAAGAGATGATGAACGTTCATCCAGCAATTTTTGATGCAAGAAAAAAGCTCTGGCCAACCACCATGTTGTGCTTCTCACTCCATCGATAGATGAATGACTTCCTTGAAATAGCAAATCTTTCATTCTCATCAGCAGAGTCTTTCCAATTATTAAGTACTGCAGGTGAAAGAAAGATTGGTACAATACTATTAAACACGCACACAAAAAAAAGTACAAAATCTTTCATCCTCATCAGCAGAGTGTTTCCAAAGATGAAGCACTGCGGGTGAAAGGAAGAATGCAAATGCCTTCAAGCACACAAAAAGTAAAAATTCTCTCACTCTCCCTCTCCCTGCTCCCCTTATATACAACAAAAATTTGCGGCGAATGGTAGTGATACAGAACATCAACAGAAACTGATCTTCTGGTTCCATATTCATATTAGATTAAGTCTTAAAGTCAATATGCTAAGCAGATTGATGGAAACCCATCCATCCACTTTTCCAATTCAAAGTCGGGGCCACATGCTCCTATGCTATACCTCAAAGTCATATTCTCAATATTTTCATCTCAAAGGGTAAAAACTTGAGTGGCACTGACATATAAAAAAAAGATTCATATTTGCACGGAAAAAAAAATACTCCCTCCTATTCAAAATGTATGTCACTTTGACTATTCACACAATTTAAATGCCGTTTTGCACTTTTCAATGCTATTTATTATGTTTCTTCCCAATTTACCCTTAAACCCATTAAAATAACTTAGACAATAATAGTCTTCAAAGTCTTATGTAGAGTTCCAAAGCTATTAAATAAGGGTATAGTATGAAGTCAAGGATTTTCTCAATATGTGTGCATTGATCTAAAATGACATACATTTTGAATAGGAGGAGTAATTGATAGTGACTCTCATAAGCACAATAGCAGAAGCAGGAGCAGTAAAATAAATGGATTACTCCGCATCTGCACTGAACTTAAAAGACTATTTTGTGCCCGTTATTGGAATGAAAGAATAATATGATGGCAATGTAGCATTTTAAGAGAGGACATATTCTAAGTAATCCTAATCCAAGGCACATTATTCTTTTAGCTTACTTCATAAATGAAGCAAGAAGATATTGGGAACTCATGCAATACTAAATAAAGGCACATAATTCATTTAATATATATTACAAATGAAGCAAGAAAATACATGATCTTGCAAAATGGGATGGCAATCCAATTCCTGAAAATAATATTATTAGTAAAACAAACAAGATGTAGGTGCAGGGAGATGACAGGATCTTCATATACAACTGAATATTGGATAACAGAGAATAGGATTGTCATGAACATAGCAAGATACGCCCCAAAAGTAAGCCTCAGAACAAAAGTGACCCCGAAATAGACATAAACTACAATCAATATTGTCAATTAAGCATAGAGGCAAGAAACAGAAACATTTTAAAAATAAATCTTTTGTTTATTAGAATTACATGAGATGGCTAAGTTGAAAATCCAACATAGGCAGCCAATAGTGGACCTCCAAAGATTAATATGAAGACATTTAAAAAGTAAAAGAAAGTTCACAACAAAAGCTTCAAGTACCTGCAAATCAGAGAATTTTGCTCGCAAGTCAGAACCAACAGACATGAGCTCCTTCTGTGCCCATACTTCCCACTCCATCCAATTACCACATCCTATTTTGTCCTTGTGGGTGGATAATTCCGCAAGTGGCATTATAGGTATGTTATCCAGTGGCCTATTACAAGTATGCAACAAAAGAAAAGGCCACTAACTTTGGTCACAGTTTTAAACTGGTGAGAAATTAAAAAAGAAAAATCTTATTTTAGAAATTATTTTGTTATTTAAAATGCAAATAAATATCAATGAATACTTGTACGGAACTTTTTCTTGTTAAAAGAATCTAAAATGGGCAAATGAAAATCATATGTGATGTCCAGTAATGTATTACTTGTACCCCATGCTTAATAAAGTCATTTAATCTTATATAAAACTAACTAAACTATTGATGGCAAAATGTATATTTGATCTGAGGGTCAGAACATAATTTAGGTAGAAACATGCATACAAAGTTAAATAATCCTTCATCCTTTTTAAAACGGTACACACATTTTACAGTGCATTCTCACAGCAATATCTTTTTGTTTTTCATTTCTTATGAATAGGTCTGCACACTGCATTTCAACCATCCCACTAGCCAACTCCCCTGCCCTTCCAATAATCGCACAACCAATTGATGACATAGCATCAGAAACCAAGAACGGAAACCAAATAGTATAATTGGCTTATTCTCAAATGCACTTTGATAAGTTCTGTCATCAATTCTAGCATAGACTTGAACCATTATATAGTCAATTCCCTCGCCTAAACTGGTTGAAACAGATAAGGGAGGCACAAACTGCATATATGTTACCCGCCACTAATAATTGAGCTCCGAAAAAATCCACCTTTTCTAGCCATAAGTGCAGAATATACGAACAATACAAATTTAAAAACCTTCACGATTGATCGTGGAAAAACCATGAACTAATAAATGAACAGAAATGAAAGAGAACGATAATTAAGCGTGACTAACCCAGTAAAGTTGCATTGAGTGAAGGCAAGCAAAGCAGCAACTCCAACAGCCATCACAAGCAATGCTTTATAACCCAATTCCACCGAATTATCATCGCCGTTGATATTTAAAAACGAGCTGACGCACTCGGGGAGTGTCTCGGAGTAGAAGCGGTGAGCGGACTCGGACGAGTCGAATTGGAGATTCGAAAATAGGGTTTGGGAAGCGAGGGAAGAGGTGATGGCTTGGAGATAGCTGCCTGACTCGATTAGAGTCACGACGTCGTTTAGTGTGGAGTGGAGCTGAGAAAATACCGGAGTAACAGTTGGTGATGATTGGCTCGGTGCGGGAGGCCGTGATGGATTGTCGGACGGCATAGAACAGCGGAGGAGGCGGAGCTCCAGTGAGCGGAGGAGGACGGCGTCGTTCGCAGCCATTTTTAGACGAAAGAGAGGGTTTTGGTTTTGCTGGCGGCAAGAGACAGGGTTTAATTACATCAATGGAGTTTATACCGTTTTTACCTTTTTATTTTTGTTGAATACTTTACTTGAGGTAAATTGATTTTTTTTTTTTAGGTAAATTGATTTTTTTTAATTGATAATACATCAAAATACCCTTAATTATCAAATTTTAAGTTGAATCTCAATATAAGTATTCAAAAGAGTCTCTATTCAAATTACAATTTTTACTTTGTTTTCTCAGTTAAAGGTTATTGAACTAAAAGTATATATAATTTTTATTTCATAAAATATTTTTTCCAATTTCTATAGAGCCACATTTTTTTTTTTTTTTGTTAGAATTTGATTGTAAATACATTGAAATTGGTTCATTCTTCATATTTAAGGGAAAATATTAAATTGATCAGCAAAATCGGTAAGCTTCCTTTATCAGTGACCTCGCAAAACATGAAATATATTCAACTGATTTTTTTAAATTAAAAATAGTTTAGCAGTTTTTCAAAACACAAGTTATAGTTCAGGACATTTTAATATATTATATCCAAAGGAAAAAAAAATTGCCTTTCATGCTGAAGATTGGGTTAGCAAAAAAGAAAAAAACAAAAAAAAATTGAATTTTCAAATAAGTAAGTTACTTGTAAATTAATTTTACAATACAATTAAAATAATATCAATTATTTTATTATAAAGTATTACTATAAAACTAATAATTTTTAATAAACCGACAAAATTCAATTTATTATATTTGGTTTTCTTTTTTCAAAATTGATTTTGCTTTTAATCTTAAAAAGAAGTTGAGCATGTGAACATTTTTTTCAAATATTATTGTTTTGTATATGCAATTATCATTATTATGCACATTCGCTATTCGCTATTGTTGTCTAAAATGCTTGAGTTATAATAATATTGTATTAGTATATATATAATAGTGATGGTGAATATACATAATATTGATATTTTTGTAAAAAATTACGTAAATTTGAGTTCAAAATTTTCTTTTTTTTTCTTTTTTTTTTTTTTTGGTCAAAAGCTCCATTATTGGTTCGATTGTTGGCTTAAAAAATCGAATAGGCCCAATAAATCGATATCTATACATTATTAATACTCCTATTTAATACATATGCTATCGGCAAATCCCAGGAGGAAGACAATTGGAATAACAAAACTTTCAATTAAGTTTCAACCACGGGAGAATCAGTTATGTATTCCCGGAAAAGTGTTCTTTAAATGTTCTTTAAATAAATTTCCTATTTATTTTGTAGGGACGGAGATGGTGGATGACCCCCCGTCCCCGCCCCGTTAACATTCCAATGGAAAAGAATCAAATAAAGTCCATAGACTGTTGAATACTTAAAGATATTTTAAGACTTTTCAAAATCCGTAAAAATCTCTGGTTATTAGAAGAGATTTTGAAAAGTGAAATCTATTCATATTTTGGAAGGAAAATCTAAGAAAATTCGTGGAGAATTAAAATCCATAGACTGTTGAATACCTAAAGATTTTTTAAGACTTTTTAAAATCCGTATTGAATACCTAAAAAAATCCTACAGACTCTATAATTAATACACCCCTCTAAGTTTCAACCACGGGAGAATCAGTTATGTATTTTTCCCATAAGCCCGGAAAAATGTTCTTTAAATTGTGTTTGAATAAAGTTATTTGTAATTCAAATTTTTTAAAATTAATTGGATTTAAGTGATTGATTAAAAATCTATTGTCCCAGATCTATTAATTCAAACACAACCTTAACTAATTTGCATCTTTGTTTAGATAGTATTTGTTGGCATCTGTCTTTTCGATAAATATAGGAATTTTCAATATATGATACGAGGGAATTACACATGATAGATCATAAATACTAAAGGGGAATCAGGAATCCCTTGTCTCAATTTCAGCAGCCGTGACTCGTGTGGAATTTTCTCGACCATCTCAAACCACATCCCTAAATTGACAGATCATAATATGAATTAAGGCGAAATAATTTTATATATCATTTAATATGTGTAAGCAAGTTAATTTTGCATTAATGGTGATATGTGTACAAATAATTATTAATATTAAATTACATTTATTATTTTATTTTGGAAATTTAATTAAATTAATTCTCAAATTAAATAGTTAAATTATTAATATTAATATACACGGTACAAGCTAGTCAAAATTCATGAGTCTACAGTAATCATTTTCGGTAAAAAAGATAAGTTGACTTACTATACAAGCAATCTCGTTTGAAAAAGAAAAAGAAAAAGAATTAAAATTAAATTAAATAAAATCAACCAAATCATATGGGTGACCAATCAAGTCCATCAAATCGGTATTGGTCAATCAAAGAACGTCATGTGGCATTATGGATGAAAGTTCTCATCTCCTCATCCTATAAATAGGGGCTTCCGCTCATTTTCTACACCAACATTTAGAAGTTCAAGCATCCAATAGAGCTTAAGCAACATTACAATTATCTGCAACAACATCTTCATGGAAAACAATCAGAAACAGCGTTCGATCCGAGATCAAGGTTTAAAACTTCTCCGATCAAGCGTTTCTCTTGATATAAATACTTGAAAATTTGAAAAATCTTTAAAGGCGCTCTTCGCGAGCCTTGAACAAGGACTTTTTCACAAAATTCAAAGGTGTTCATCCAACAAAATTTCGAAAATAGCGTTTAATCCAAAATAAGATATTATGCTCTTGGATTAACGTTATAAATCTCCAAAATTCAACTCTGGACGAGATCAAGACTAAGATTTCGCCCACAAATCATATAAATCAAAGTCAACCTCGAACAGAAGAATCAAATGAGCAAACTTAGAGTTTTGAACCACTACAATAAAATAAAAAATTACCAACAAAATTAGAATTGCCTACAAAAAATTTCCAACAAAAAAGTTTGTAGTAAGAATTGCCTACAATTTGCCTACGAAATTTTCTAATTATGAAAGCATCTATATTTCTCAACCTAGAAACAACTTTGTCTACGAAATAAAATGTTTAGGTATAATTAATTACAAGGCATTTGCCTACAGAAATTTACCTACATCACAATTTGCCTACGGAATTTCCGTAGGCAATTTTTATTGTAGGTGGAAAAGGAAAGTGTCAATACAATTAGAAATTTTTATAGACAATTCGTAGGTAATCTCCACTATGAATTTTTTTGTTGGAAATTTTGTAGCCATATTAGCAATTTCCGTAGGCAATTTTATATTTTCTTGTAATGAACCCACAAAGTTTATTGGTTTAATCCAAAAGAAATCAAATTGTAAACTTTTTTCGTTTATTATATTAATAATACTAAAGTTGTTGTTATAATATGGTTGGAGTTGTTTTTTGTGAGAATTGAATCCAAAATTTGGACGTGATCAATCAGGACTCTGATACCATGAAAAAAAAAATTATGTGATTTAAAAATCTAATTTTATAAGAAGTTGTGAGATTAATTCATTTGTATTAATCTCCTAACATAAGACAAAATCTTGTAGACATCATTGTTGGAGAAACTATTTTTTATAACCAATAAATTGAAAAATTAATTTATTTGCTACTAGTTAAAATTTTGTTTCTTAATTTATTTGTTAAAATTTATTTACTCAATTTTCAACCACTATTTGTGTTACACTTCTTTTAAATTTTATTACTCATCTTATTGAGGGTAAGTTTTGCGTAAGATCGCGAGATGAGCATAAATAGTGCATGAGGCATTAATACTTTGAAACAGATGTGTGTTGATTTGTACTAGCCTGTGAACCTGCTTCACACAATTTTTTGCATTTCGCTGAATGGTATTATTTTAAAATCAGTTGCATGCGCGGTGTAACAGGCCCATACATGCAAGTGTTTCATGAATTAATTATGTAAATGAAATAAATCGAATCAACTGTGTAGTTTAAATAATAACCATATTGTAACAAGATTAATTGACTTTATGAACATGAGCTTTTATATGTTTTTATGTAACTATTTATTGAGTTGAGTTTAAATTTGTTAATTTAAAATTGGTGTCCCCTCCATATATATCAATGTTTTTTTTTTTACATACTTTTTTCAACAATACCCTTATTAAATGTAAAGTTATTCATTATTTTGCAATAGTTCCTTAATAAATGAAAAAAAATTGGTTTGTTTAGATGGATAAAATGAGATAAATAATATAGGACAGAGGGAGTATGTAATGCTTACTTATAATTGTATTTAATAAGGGTAAATAGGAAGGTTACCTAAATTTTAGGGATCCAGGTGGTATCAGATGAATAAAAAATGCAGAGGAAAGAATTGATAGATCATAATGTTGTAGATAAGTGCGTAAAATAAAAGACAAAATTTGTTCACCCAGTTTGTCGTGAACGACTACGTCTGGGGGCGAGCCAAGCCAAGAGTTTCACTAATGTTCTTGTGCATGAGTCATTACAATTATGAGTACAATAGTCTATTTATAAGAATAAAACCCGAGTCTAAGATATGAAGCCCATTGGGTTATTGATCCATTAGTAATGTCCACATCAAATCTTCTAGATTTACAACACTCCCCCTTGGACATTACGACATAACATAAATGTCTTGTCATAAAAACTCCACGTGCTAGGTATCGATCAAATAATAAGTTAGGGAGGAATGTAATTGATCTTCTAGATCAAATCTTCCAGATTCATTTCGGGGTTACCGCTCCCCCTGAAGACAACAACACTTTGAGTCTTTGCATCCCAATACCACGAACGTACTTTTCAAAAGTAGACGTAGGTAAGGACTTAGTAAACAGGTCTGCTAGATTGTTACTAGATTTCACCTTTTGAATGGTAATCACGTCGCTCTGCTGGAGTTCGTATGGGTAGAAAAACTTAGGTGAAATATGTTTCGTCAGGTTTCCCTTGACGTACCCATTACTCATTTGTGCGATGCAAGCTGCGTTGTCTTTAAATATAACAGTGGGAGGTGTATCGCCTTTAGCGATACCACACGAGTCACCAATGTGTTTTACCAAGGACCTTAACCAAACACATTCTAGTGCGGCTTCAAATAAAGTTATTATCTCTGAGTGGTTTGAAGACGTGGTAACCATAGTTTGTTTAACCGATCTCCATGAGATCGTGGTACCACCACAGAGAAAAACGTAACTAGTCTGGGATATGGCGTTGTGGGGATCAGACAAATAGTCAGCATCCGCATAACCTACTAAGGTTTTGTCTTGGTTCTTACGGTAAAATAGTCCAAGATCTTGAGACCCTTGGAGGTACCGTAGAACATGCTTAACACCATTCCAATGTCTCCTTGTAGGAGAAGCGCTATATCTCGCAAGCAAATTGACATCAAATGCAATGTCCGACCGAGTGCAATTTGCGAGATAGAGCAATGCTCCAACAACGCTAAGATAAGGAACTTCTGGTCCCAGAATTTCTTCTTAATCTTCTCTTGGCCTAAATGGGTCCTTATCCACTTCGAGGGATCGAACAACCATAGGGGGTGCTAAGTGGATGAGATTTATCCATGTGAAATCTCTCCAATACCTTCTTCACGTAGGTCGGCTGATGTATAAGAATTCCTTCTGGAAGATGCTCGATCTGCAGGTCGAGGCAGTACTTGGTTTTACCCAAGGCTTTCATTTCGAATTCAGCTTTCAAGATTGAACTGGCTTCTTCAATCTCTTTGCATGTTCCGATTATGTTCAGGTCATCAATATAGACGGATATGATGCAAAAACTATTTTGCGATTTCTTCGTGAATACGCATGAGAAAGCTTTATCGAATGTGTATTCCTTCTTCTGAAGGAACTCACTTAGTCGGAGGCCCGATTGCTTCAGGCCGTACAACGACTTCTGCAGTTTTATGCTATACAAACTGCGATTTTCACCATCCCTCATCTGAGGAATGTCAAATTCATCGGGGATTTTCATATAAATGTCGGCATCAAGTGATCCGTATAAGTATGTGGTTACTACGTCCATTAATCTCATTTGGAGATTCAATTTAACTGCCAAAGATATCAAGTAGCGGAACGTTATTGCGTCCAGGGCGGGAGAATAGGTTTGATCGAAATCAATATTGGGTCTCTGCGAAAACCCTTGAGCTACAAGCCTCGCTTTATACCTCTCCATAGTATTGTTCTCATATCGTTTTCGTACAAAAACCCATTTATATCCTACAGGGATAGCATGCGCCGGTGTACGAACGATGGAGTCAATTACTTGTCTTTTGTTAAGCGATGCGAGATCTGCTTCAATTGCCTCTTTCCATTTTACCCAATCGGAGCGCTTCCGACACTCAACGATAGTTTTGGGTTCTGGATCCGGATCATTAATGGAAAGAGCAAATGTCGCTGCAAATGTGTCGTCGATGACAGTAATATTTATATTATATGTTTCTCCCGTATCTATGAAATTCTTAGACACTTCAACGTTTTACGTCAATCAGACCTTCCTCATTTCCCAGTGTATCTGGGTCTGGTCATTCCGCGGTCCTAGTGCATTGAATATTTTGTGCACGTGTTTCATCACTAGGACGCTCGTCTCCTAGAGACTTTGAATTATTGATTAGGCGTGAAATTGTCATGATTCGTCACTCGAAATGCCCTAGTTTTGGTTGATTTTGTGAGTATTTAGAGTCATTTCAGTATCATTTTCATAAACTAATGAATTTGTCTCTTTGATTCTCATAGATGGATAGAAGGCGAAAAGAGGAGTTCGTAGGACTTTGAATCGACTCAAACGGACGCCCGGATGAGAAGATATCGAAGAAATACGAAAAGTACTAGTTCGAGGGAGCAAAAGTATCATTGGAGTGCACAAGCTAGAAGAGCTCGAGCACTAGTGCTCGAGCAGGTCGAGTATAGTGCACGAGAGATGCAAGTCGAGCACTTAGTGCTAGAGTCGGTCGAGCAGTGTGCTCGAGTGGAATCCAGTCGTGCACTAGTGCACGACCACGTATGGTCGAGCACTTTTTGCTCTCGGGAAGAATGGGGTGCTCGAGTTGGTTTTGCTCGTGCACCTAGTGCACGAGTAAGTGCACGACCTGTCGCGTTTTTGGCCCATTAACTCCCAATTCGACCCGTTGCTTATATATACCCCTTCCAAACACGTTTTTTTACAACCACTTGATACCATACTACGTTTTGGAGACTGAGTTTTGAGAGAGAAGAAGAGGAGAAGAGACGAGCAAGTTTACTTTTACGGTTTTTTAGGTTTTCATTATGAATTTGAATTACGATTTTACTTTTGAGTTTCTTTTTTTTATATTTCGTTGTTGAACACGTTGAGATTTCTTTTATTGAGTTAATTTCAAGTTTATTCTTTTATTTCGGAAAACCCTAGTTTATGTTTCATCTCTTTTTCGTCTTCTTTATCATGTTTATGTTCGTTGCTTATTCAATTGCTGTTATTTACGTTAAACCTATGTCTAGCTAAAACCCTTGCATGCTTGGGATAGGATGAACTCGTAGAAGTAGGTTGTGGGTACGTAATTAGGATAACGTGTGACGTTAGGTTTTAATTCTCTTGATTAGTGAATACTTAAAATCAATATAGACTTTGCCTTTGAATTTCGTTCGAAAAGTGTTAAAGAGAGGACGACCGTATCACTCTTTAACAACGAGTAGACTTAACGAGATGGTTTAGAAAGGGTTAATTCATCTGCCAGTTTAGCGAAGGAGAACGACCGTATCACCTTAGTTAAATTAGGGTCTCATTAATAAAGCACAATCTATTAACTTGTTAGTAGATTAGTGAAGTCGAGTGTTATGATAAAGTATTAGGGTTTAAAATCTTGAGCTTTCATCTTGCATTCTTTTACTTAGGTTAATTCTTGCGTGTCACAGTTATTTTGATTATGTACCTGCTCCGTTAGTATACGTAGGGATTCCTATCCTGAGCATCACCATCTCATATTTGAAAACACTCCTTAGTTAAATTGTTTAGTTCTCTCTTTAGTTTAATTAGTTTATTTTAGTTCATAATTAATTCTTTTAAAAAAAACCCAAAAACATTACACTCATATTAGCTACGACGTGTAGATCTTCAGGGATCTGTTCGCATACACTCCATCTCGTGGGTTCGATAATACTTGGCCATTATACTTACTCATACTACAGTGAACCCGTCCGCTTGCGAGTAAGCGACTAGTAGAAGTTAGTATATTTACATCAAGTCAGTTATCTAGACGAATCTCTTCTAGAGATTTTACATTCCGCTGACCAGATTTGCTAGCTTTTCATTTAGGTGTATTACTATCTCTTGAGGGTCCTTTATGCTTCTGGCGTATGGGGGTATGAGTACTTATTTTACTTGGGACCTCAACCCTTTGGAGAGCATTTACTGCAGGTATATGCGATTTAGTTACACCTCTATGGTCAGTGAACACGTCTGACAGATTGTTTGCTAAATTTTGCAAGTTAATGATCTTCTGAACTTCTAGTTCAGATCGACTAGTGCGTGGATCTAGATACTGAAGATTACTTACGTTCCACATAAGCTCCCGATATTCATTCAATTTTGAATTCGGATCTCCCCCTAATGCCGGGAAGTAATCTTCATCGAACGTGCAATCAGCGAACCGGGCCGTCAATTGATCCCCAAATAAAGGCTCGAGGTATTTTCACAATGGATGGAGAGTCAAATTCGACGTAAATACCGAGTTTCCTTTGTGGGCCCAAAGAGGTCCGCTTTGGTAATGTTATCGGAACATATACCGCACATCTGAAAATACGCAGATGGGAAATATTAGGTTCTTTCACACGCACTAGTTGTGGGGGGAATGAACATTATATGCAGTTGGACGGATTTGTATTACTTGCGATGCATGTAGGACTGCATGCCCCCAACATGAAGTGGGTAGTTTAGGGTTCATAAGCAATGGTCTCGCGATAAGTTTGATACGTTTTATTAGCGTCTCAGCAAGACCATTTTGGGTATGGACGTAGGGGACCGAATGCTCCACTTTAATTCCCAGGGCCATACAGTAATCTGTAAAGACCTTTGAGCTGAATTCAACAGCATTATCCATGTGAATCGACTTGATTGGATAATCCGGGAATTGAGCTATAAGCTCGATAGCTTTCGCAATGAGCTTCACAAAAGCTTGATTGTGGGTGGACAGCAAACATGCATATGTCCACCTAGTGGAGGCATCAATAAGGATCATGAAATACCGAAATGGTCCAGATGCTGGGTGAATCGGTCTGTAAATGTCTCCTTGAATTCGCTCAAGAAAAACCGGATACTCTAGTCCAATCATAGTGCGCGACGGGCGCACTATTAACTTACCCTTAGGACATGCATCACAAAATAATTCATCAACAAGAAGGATTCTATTATTCGAAATATTATAACTAATTGAATTAGATAGAATCCTACTTATCATAGATTGTCCTGGATGACTTAACCGCTGATGCCTTAATTTAAAGTAGTTTGGGTCATAAAATTTCATACCCATGGCTAGATGGAGATTGGACGGCCGGATGTAGGAATAGTATAATCCGGAGGAGAAGGAAGAAAGTTTTTCTATAACTTGTTTATGGTTACCTCGAGTAATAGTCATCAAAAGGTATTCGTTATTGTTCTCAGTTTCAGTTTCAATGTGATAGCTATTAGTTCTAATATCTCTAAAACTGAGCAGGGTACACTTAGATTGAAGAAACAATAAGACATTATCGATTATGAGTTCGGTACCCACGGAGAGGACAATGGAAGCTCTTCTAGAGCCCACTATCAACATACTATCATTGGCTATTGTAGTTATACTCCCCTAACGTTCTACCAAGTTATAAAAATATTTTCTATCTCTTAAGATTGTATGAGTGGTGGTGCTATCTACCAAACATAAATCACAATCTCAATCCATCATGCCAGAGGAAATAGCCCAAACCTAATAGCTGATATGTTTACTAGCCATGTATAACAATATCCAAGTAAATTTAATGGACAACGTTAAGGTAAACATATCGAAGCTAAAACATAATATCATCCATAAAATAAAGTGTCCGAAAGAAAGGATCCAAAAACATAAATTGTTTTATAAAAAAAAATAAAGCACTAAAATAATCAAATACGCAAATCACTCATCATCTCCAAAGTCATTGAGCTTGATGCCCAGAGGATCGACGTTGTCTTGGTCAAAGCCTGCTTCAGGCAGGCTGGCATGGTGAGATTCGACTCTAGGGGTCTTCCCTTGTCGTCCTTCTGCTGCTATTGATAAGCCTCAACCAAGTGCTTGGGAGTGCGACACGTGCGAGACCAATGGCCTCTGCATCCGCATCTGTAGCAGGACTGCTCAACCTTATCTTGATTGCCAGATTTTTGAAGAGCAAAATTCGAGGTTCTATGACCACCGGATGTACTACGACCTCGGCCTTTAGCCCAGATCATCTTACTCTCTCCCCCTTCCACATTTGCAACCAATCATATAATTGTCTCTATACTGCTGCTGGAGTATAAGGTTGCTAGCGTGGAATATTGACAGATTGTTCTGCATCAACTGGGTTACAATACGGTGCAACGCAGAGTTGTACTCCGTTATAGACTTAATGTCTTGGAAACAGAGTCTCAACCAATCGTATTGTATCGGAGGGAGGAGTATATAATTTTGTTGTTGGAAACGGTCCTTCAGGGAGTTCCACAACATTCTGGGGTCCCTGAATGAGGATCTGAAAAATGAATTCCCCACTCAGGTGGTTCATGAGAAAAATCAACGCTTTCGCCTTCAGGGCGTTAGTGGATTTCGAACCTTCAAGAATTGTTTCGCTCAACTCATTTAAGGCTAGATGGATTTCGACATCCAGCGCCCATGTCAGGAAGTTATTACCATCGAGAGCAAGCTCATCAAATTCTTTCATGGTAATATCATACATTTTTCACTACGATTTTAAAGTGACATGGTAAGAGTTGTGACCAATTTATTGACAACGGAGAAATAAAGATTTATTTGATTATTCTAGAGCACATAGGAGCAAGAATTGAGCGTCGTCTACCCAAAACATAAATTACGGTCCGATAGGTACCGGACGCCGCCTACCCCAACATGATATGCGGACTATAAATAATAAACTATGTGCGGGAGTAATCATGCATGTAGGATACTTAAATCATAAAGACATGCATATGTAACAAATATTCATATATAATTCCTTGAGAACTAATCCATGAAAATAATTTCAAAGAAAATTCCAGACTTAATAAACATGCAAATTTAACTTTCTAAAGATTTCATGTATATTAACGAAATTTAACTAAATATTTTCAGGATTTTAAATTTAAATTAATTAGTATTTTGTGACGCCCAATAAACCGGTCCAATAGTAGAAGGCCCAGGTTGAATTAATAAATGTTCCAAAGATAACAAATGTGCCTAGGTTAAATTTAAATTAGAGAACCAAAACTAATTAATTAATTCGGCCCAAACTTGCAGAAAAGTAAAAGACCCAAGTTATATCCTTTAATTAAAAGTAGCAGAAAAGAAAAAGGCCCAGGTTATTAATTGAAAAGGCCAGCTAATGTAATGGGCCATAAGAAAGGAAAGTCCCAATTCACCCAATTAGCAGAAATAGTTAGGGGTGGGCATTCGGTTTCGGGTTTCGGGTACCCGATCCGAATCCCGAAAAAAAAATCGATCGGTTCGTATTTTTTAATTATAAAACCCGAATTTCGGATTACCCGAACCCGATATATATAATCGGATTCGGGTTCGGGTATTAAATGTCTACCCAAAAAATCCGATCGGGTTACCCGAAATTACACATATAATTTAATATATTTATTTATGTTAATTATAATAATTTCAAAAAACATGCAATTTATATATTATAATGAGATCAAATGTTAATTTATATATTTATAGAAATTTGAATCGGTCAATTTATATACTAAATAATAATTTAAAAGTAAATCTTATCAAATATTCTAATTATCAATTATCAAGTATTGGTGTTTCATGGTTGCAATTTCAATATTTGATCAGTGGAGGATGAGTTCAAGTGTTGTTATGTTTGCTCGTTCATTCATGCCTTGATGCCTCGATGAGTGGAGAAAGAAGTTTGCTACAATTTTAGTTGGAGTTGATGCTTTAATAGACTATTCGTATTAAGTATGAAATATTCACTTTTTTTTAGTTGTATTTGCTCGACTTTGGTAATTGGTATTGAAAACCTATTTAGTAACTTTTTAAAGTTGTTTATGTTATTGTTTGGTGAAATAGGATCATTTGTTATGTTTGATGAATGAAATGACTTTGTGAGGTAGTATATTGTGTTTGAATGTTTAAACAGGAAAAAAGAACAAAAAAATTCGGATTACCCACATTGGGTACCCGAAAAATCGGGTAACCCGAATTTTGGGTAACCCAAAAAGTTTGGATCGGGTTCGGATAATGCAATTTCCAACCCGAAATTTCGGGTACCCGAACCGAAAAATCCGAACCCGCAAAACCCGACCCGATGCCCACCCCTAGAAATAGTTAAAACCGATTCCTTTCATCCGCTGCGCCCGTCTTCGGCCACGGCGCCGATTGCGCCTCCTTATGACAACGGTGCAACAACAGCCGGTATCTGCTGGTACGGCGGCAGCCGAGCTCCGGTGATTCGGTGGTCTGACGCAACAACGGTGGTGGATGAGTCCTAGATGAAGAGAACATTGGCGCTCGAAAAAACTGTCCGGTGGTAACGAGGGAGCGGCTGCGCGCGACGGGCGCGGGTGGGCGAGCACCGCGTGCGCCGCGTTCGGTAGCCGTGAGGCGGCGACGAGCGGCGGGAGCTTCAGGCGTGCGGTGGCCGCTCGATTGGAACTGCGTACGATTAGTGCTTCAGGCACGGTGTACGGCGGGTGCTTCGGGCACGGCGTGTGGCGATCGCTCGATTGGGATGGCGTACGGCTGGTGCTTCGAGCACGACGTACGGCGGGTAAGAAATTCAGGCAAAGAATTGGTATTCGGCAAGTATTTCAACAGTGATTTGCAAGTTAATTGATTGTCAATGGTATGCGACAATTCATGTACATAGCAAGTCCAACAAATCAATATCATACTAACCGTATTAATAAAATAAAGAAGGTATACGGTACCGATTACAACTCTAAAAAATAAATTGAGATTCGTACCGATTAATTGCTGGTAAAGACTCGTGCTGATAACGTGTTGTAAATAAATGCGTAAAATAAAAGACGAGATTTGTTCACCCAGTTCGTCGGGAACGACTACGTCAGGAGTTTCACTAATGTTCTTGTGTATGAGTCATTACAATTATGAGTACAATAGTCTATTTATAAGAATAAAACCCTAGTCTAAGATATGAAGATCATTGAGTTATTGGTCCATTAGTAATGTCCACATCAAATCTTCTAGATTTGGAATAATAAATTTTCTAAATTTACAACACATAAAATGCTTGTTCTTTTTGTTTCATTTAAAATTTTGTTGATCTTATTAAAATGCGTTTGACAAGAATTCGTAAATAGTAATTTAAATGTCATTAACAGTAATTTTTAGCGAATAATACTTTTTATTTAATAATATTATGGATGCATCAGATAGCTATACAATGCAACTGCCAACCAGTGCATTTGGCTTTTTTACAGAATACAAAATTATGGTTTATTTTTTTAATAAAATATGGTACTTTTTTTTTTTTTTTTTTTGAATAAAGTAAAGTTGCCAACCCTTGTTCGGGTCGAATATTGCATAATTTTATTGAACATTTAGTGCATATTTTTAATTATATATTGTGTTTTATTGCTCAATTTTGGCTAATTAAATTTGATTAGAGGAAGGTTTATGCTTTGTTATTTTTTTATAGGAAAATTGAGCGTACCTAATTTTTAGTGAGGTCAAACAAAGAAAGAAATCGAGATGAAAAATGAATTGACCCATTTAGTTCAACAGTAACAGCCCATATTGCTACTATTTTTGTTGGAGTAGGGATATTTTCACCCCCACGGTTTGATTGTTCGCCCCCTCAAATTTTTGTTCTAAAATATTTTTAGAACATTTGTCATTTGTTCGAAAAAATGAATAGAACATTATTCACCCCCCAAAAAAATATCTAAATGTTCTAATCGTGTTTTCGAACAAATGACAAATGTTCTAAAAAATAATTCGAACAAAAATTTGGGGGTGAACAATCAAACGGTGGGGGTGAAAATATCCCTACTCTTTTTGTTGAGCAACCAAAGCCCACGAAGCAGCCCATTTTAGGCGAACCACTTCAAAAAATTTAAGGCCCATTTATGAAGCCAATTCCCTTCATTTTGATGATCAATTTTCCGTTGAAAACTTGAAATGGAAAGGTAGCAGTTGAATTCCAAACAAGCTGCTGCAATGAAAAAACGACATCACCTAGCGGACCCCACCATTTTGATTACCCCTCCAATTAAAAAAAAAGCCAAATTATAATTAATACCATTAAAATAGAAAATATAAATTTAATTATTGTCACTAACCTTCCCAAATATAACTACAAAATGGCGTGGATACACCTCATTCATCTTACCCTGTCATATTGTATTGCATTATGCAGATTGAATATTTTAAATATTAATTCAATCAAAATATAGTTTTTTTAATATTTTATGGGTGTGTATTAAGTAATTTATTTTTAAATATATTAAAGCAAGTTGAATATTAATTATATAATTTAATTTTTAGCAACTTTATTTTAAATACAAATTAGAGATGTAAATTTTATTTTGTAAAGGTGTATAACTAATTCCAATAATTATAAACGTGTAATTAATTCTACTAATTGAAAAATTAAGTACATATATGGTTTTATTTGACCAATTCTTTTGAATAGAATACATGTTTTCTTCAATTATCTTTTACAAAAACATCATATATATTGTAATTATTAAATTATGTTGAAATAATATGAATGTGAATGTATAAGTATAATGAACAATAAATGTGATTTCAAAATAATTTTGAAAATTTACACTTTTTTTTTTTGTAATTTACTAATATAGTAATGACGCACTTATTACATTTTTTAATTATGAATTACAATCAATTTTAATTAAAAATATTTAATATTGGCAATTAACAATATTTAAAGTTACCTAAATATGCTTGGTCAATTAACATATTGCAATAAAAAAATTGCAAATTAATTTTAAATAATAATTTTTCAATTATCTAAAATTTAAATGGTCAACTAATCCATCATAATAAAAAAAATTAAAACATCAATTTGTAATTAAAAAAAACATCATAAATTATTCTAACTAACTCACACAAATAAAAAAAACAAAGTGTTTATATAGTACTGCCTCCGACCCAATTTTGTTTACCAATTTGACTTTTGTTGACTTTAATGTGAGACTTGATTTGTAGTATTTAAATAGATGAAATAATTTTTTTATGGATGTGTATTATTCAATTTAAATGCATGAATCAAAATGAAGATATTTTTCTACGTAATTATTAGTGGAATTGAGTGTAAATTAGAAGTGTTTGAAAGAGTTAAATAATAAAATGAGTAAACAAAATTGGAATGGAGGAAGTAATAATTAGTGAATAGAGGGTGATTTACAAATATGCATAATGAATATAAATATAGAATATGTAAATATTACCAAAAATATCATAAAGTTATAGATCGTAAGATTTTGAAATAGAGGATGGAGAGAGGTGGGGGTTAATTCACAAATCCTCTATTATACTAATATGGAGTTTGACATGTTTATGTGTCGTCTTTAGGTTAATTTCGCATATGTGTCGTCTATTTCATATATGTGTTGGCTGTTGTTTATGTGTCGCTATATGGTCTTATATAATAAGGAATCTAATAATAAAAAATAAAAAAATGGGCATGCAAATGGATTTGAACCCTACACCTCATGAACAATTGTTACAATGTTTACCAATTTAGCTATACTATGAATTTTTATGAAATTTGAATATTTATTGTATATAACTTGAGTGTATAAAAAAATACTTACTAATTTATATTTTATTTAACTACATTTGAGGATATCTTATATATAAAAATCTTAATGTATTAATAATTCAAACAAGTAATTTAAGTATATTTAATTCTATAGTATTATTATTACTAGATTGATTAATAAAAAAAAAAAAATCTAATTATGTGAAATGTCAATGTTCAATTAACTTATATTTATATTATCAATGTATTTGAGAATATCCTATTTAGAAAAAAATTATTTGTAAAAAATTAATTAATGGAATTAAGAATATTAAATAATTTTAATTTATTCTATTGATTAAATTATTAATTAATTTTTCTTTAAATCTAATTATTTGAAATTTTATCATTTAATTGATAAATTTTTAATGTCTAGAAAACATAAACCAAAATCATAATTATTTGATTTTTTGTATCTTAAATCAAATTTGATATGTCAATTTCTATTGGTTTAATTGTGTTTAACACGTGACATTATGTTTATGTAATAATATTGTCTCTAATTAAAAGAAATGCAATTACATGAATTCGAATCTTGCACACATATATACATATATTTATTTATTTTTAAATAGAAAAGTCGTATTACAACCCACTAATAAATTTAGAGTATGTATAGAGTGAAATTGGTTTATATATAAATCACTGAAGGGTATTAGTTGTTTTCACTAAAGAATATTAGTCGTTTTTACTGAAGAGTATTACTGGTTTACATTGAAGAGTCTTAGTTCATTTTCACTGAACAACTAAGACTCTTTAGTGTAAATCAGTAATACTCTTCAGTAAATACAACTAATACTCTTCAATGAAAACAACTAATACCCTTCAGTGATTCATGTATAAACCAGTTTCACTCTATACTTTGTCATAAATTTATATCACTAATGTTTTTTTAATTCTGAAATGCTTATTAGTTTATTTAATATTATATCATTTAAATGATATATATATATATATATATATAATATTTTTTACATGTACAATATATTATTTATATAATTTAGAAATTTAACATATTTGAAAAAATAAATCTTTAAAATATAAGTATTAAAAAATAGGGTTAATTCAACATTAATTCACTATCATTAAGTCAATCTCAATTTAACCACAACTTTCAATAATGTTATAAAAATTCACCAATGTTTAGTTTTTCAATCACATATATGACTTGTACTTTTAGCAACAAAAAAAAGATGTATGGGTGTGTGTTATTGTTTGGGTTAGAAATCTCCCTACATCGAGGAAATCGTCTTAGGGAGGCAAGGAGAGGTATGTGGTGCATAGTTGAGAAAAATATATCATAATTTAAAAGCATATACCAAATTGAAATAAAAAAAAAAGTACGTGAATTTTAATAAAAAATATTAAAAATTGTATTTAAATTGAGATTGAGTCTAAAGGTCGTTGATTACTAAGAAATTAACCAATATTTTTATGCATACATATTATTTAAATATTTTTATTGTATAATATAATTATATTATTTTACGATGACCAAATTTATTTAAGTATATATAATGCATATGTAATTAACTTAAAATTAATTCAGCGTACAATATGTGTGTGTATTAAAATACATTGTATTAATAATGTGATGATGCATCAATAAAATATGAATTTTTAAATTAATTTTGCGAACAACCCGTGTAAAACGCGGGATACTAATCTAGTAGATATGTGGATATTATATCTTAGTGGAAAAATAATAGTATTTTATATGCTAGTGGAAAAAATATATATCATTTTAATATATTGGACATTATATGAATCTTCTTCATGGAAAATACATAAAAGGAAAATGCATGTTGAATTTCATGTGTTAATCCTTATATTGGGCCTATTTAAAGTTTGGTCGAGCTATTTTACACAGTTTAGTTAGAGTTGTATTTTAAGTTTAATGTTTACATGTATGATAGTCTTTTTATTTTATCATATTTATTTATTTAATTGTCAATCAGTTGTCTTTTAATTGAGGTCATTTATATCAATTATATACTCAACATATATAATGAATGAGCTTAAATCTAATGAATAGTTAGTATAATTTATATACTCAATATATTAAAAAAAAACGTTATTAACTTACTAAAATAAGCACATAGTGTGTACATACTGTTGATGACCAATTCTAATCGTGAGGATTAATGATTATTTTTATTTGTTTATTGGATCATCAATCAATTACGTTTGAGTGATTACCACCATAAATGGTAAATACGACGAGCCGGAGATAAAACGAGTAAATACGCGTATTGATTACGTATTTATTTAGATCCAGTACAGGGAAAACACATACGGACCGCGAATTGTGCACATATGCATCATATGTAAAACATGCACATACGGGTCGTGCACGAAGTTTGCACGAAATGTGCATGTACGGATCATGCACATTTTGTTTATATTTTTTCTATTAGAATTTTTATGCATAATTAATTGTTACATATGAAATATAAAAAAAAATGTGCAACACACACTTGGTACTATAAAAACTTATTTATTTTAATCTTTATTTCAAGTAACAGTCAATCAACAAAATAAAGTTTTGTTGAAATAAAGAGCTTAAATCTAAATTTTACTAGTTAATATAATTTATATCTTTTATTTATTAAAATATGATGTGAACTATATTAATTTATTATAATAAACATATAATTTGTATATACGAGCTGCGAAAAATGCACACAATCATGCTAAAATGTACATATACGTGCACGAAATTTGCATTCTACGTGCACGCAAGTTTCGTGCACAAAGTGTGCACATGTCATTTGTTTTTATCTTATTATATATAATATCTATGCATAATTATTACCATTGAAAAAAATCACGCTATTTGACACTGTCACGTTAGCTAATTCCCCTTATAATCCATATACTTCTCCGTCCCATAGAATTCTACACACTTTTTTTTTAATTTGTGAGGGAAATTTTAAAAAAATGAATGCTTGTGTACGACGGAGGGTGGAATTTATTGTTGCGATATATTGTGGAGAAGATGGAAATACATAAATCTCAAGTGGAGTGCCTCACCACTTAACATTGATATAATATACATATATTTCACTGTACATGTTGCCACGTAATTGAATAGGATATTGCACTTTATTTAATCCAAATCCCTAAAATTACTACATGCCTCATCAGATAATTATAGTTACAGAAAAAGTTCATCACAAATTCGTGGTTAAAACATAAATTTAAACTAATACTACGTAATAATAAAAATTCATAGTAAGTTCATATTTCTTCTATTGGCCCCACACCCGTCACTACTGTATACACATCCGTCACTACTGGGCCCACATCAGTCACTAGTTCTTTATTTTTTTTCCCAAAGAACTACGTACAGTCCGCATACTACGATTACCTCTTCAATAACACCATAAAAAATACAAATTATAATTAAACGATTAAAATAGAAGATATAAATTAATTTAAATTTAAGTATTGTCACTAACCATCCCAAATATAAGTGCTCATCGAGCAGAAAAGACCCAAGAAGGGCAACAAGCACACGTTGTACGGGGTTGAAGACTGTTATGAATATCGGTCCTCTCATCCGTACACAATGCATCATAACGACTGTCACAAGTCCTGGTCCTACAATTCCCTACATTTATGTGTAAATTTGTATTATTAATTACTAATAATTTATTTTTATATGAAAATAAAAATCTTATTAAATATTAAATTACCATATAGGATCCGGCGAGAAGTCTGACACTTCAGCCAAGCTTCCATTGTGCCCAATCCCTTTCCAAACAAAGGGCGTAAACTACAGCTTGGATCGATCCCATTAAAGAAATCAAAGTTGTGCTAGATAAATGGTGTGGATACTCCTCACTCATCTTATCTTGTCATATTTGTATTATATATTATATCTTAGTGGAAAAATAGTAGTCTTTTATATCACAGTGAAAAAAAATTCATAATTTTAATATATTGGACATTTATATGAATCTTCTTCATGGAAAATATGTAAAAGAAAATTTCATGTGTTAATCCTTATATTGGGCCTATTTAAAGTTTGGTCGAGCTACTTTACACAGTTTAGTTAGATTATATTTTAAGTTTAAAGTTTAAATGTATGGTAGTCTTTTCATTTTATCATATTTATTTATTTAATTGTTAATCAGTTGTTTTTTGAGGTCATTTATGTCAATTATATACTCAATATATATAATGAATGAGCTTAAATCTAATGAGTAGTTAATATAATTTATATATTCAATCTATTAAAAAATTTGATAAAACGTTATTAACTTACAAAAATAAGCACATAATGTGTACATACGGATCACGAATTGTGCACATATGGATTATATGTAAAATATGCAGATACGGATCATGCACAAAGTTTACACAGAATGTGCATGTACAGATCGTGCACGGATCTATGAGATTTGATTTGCAAGAATAGGGATTTTATTTCCTAATAAAGATAGCTTAAAATTTAAGTTGAGTTTTCCCTATATATATGAGACCTTACAGATTCATTATACACGATTGCATATTTTCTCTATAAAATCTCTAGTTAGAATTTTCCTAGCAAATTCATCTCAGGATTCAACGCTGACAAATCTGTCGGATCTGTGAATGAGAATTACTTGAATACCGTAGTTGAGGATTATGTCTACGAAACACTGTAAGGATTTATATCGTTATTTATTCTTTATAATTTATATTATACAATCATAATTTGATTCGTTGTTGTTGTTGAATCATATTCTTCCGCTGCGTCGAACATGATGTTCGTTCCATCAAAACCCAACACTTTTGTCTTCGGTTCCTACAAAATTGTAATGATATATATCATTACATAAAATGCAATATTATAAAGTTATAAAGAAATACCTATCGAAAATAAGTCTAAGTGGGACAGTTATCAAGACAGCAAATAGTAACCGGTAGGCAACTAAAACATCCAGACTCGTGCCTTGTCACGCACATAATTTATAAAGTAGTGTCACAAAGGACAATGCTATTTGCACTACGTATCTTCATGAACATAATTGGTTTGCAGCTTTTATAGATATCTGCCCCAATTTTTATTAGAAAGAAATGAGAGAAATACAGAAATGTAATGCAGAAATGTGAAAGAGAGATGCCCAATGTGGCCTCTAATATATAAAGAGGCAAAGCCAAATTTGGAGTAAAATGCCCACACTGTGGAGAGGCAAATGTGCAACCAAATTTGGTATGAGTGAAAAGTTTATGAGAAATTTGTTCATACGTATTCATGAAATGTTGTGGTGGTGTAAGCATTACTTCTAACTTATAAGACACATTTACAATTGGATTGTCCAACTAGATGGAATTTATATATTCAATCTATTAAAAAAAATTATAAAATGTTATTAACTTACAAAAATAAGCACATAATGTGTATATACGGACCACAAATTGTGCACATATGGATCATACGTAAAACATGCACATAGGATCGTGCATGAAGTTTGCACGGAATGTGCATGCACGAATCGTGCACGTAATGTGCATGTACGAATCTATGAGATTTGATTTGCAAGATTAGAGATTTTATTTCCTAATAAAGATAACTTAAGATTTAAGTTGAGTTTTTCCTATATATATAAGACTTTAGGGATTCATTATACACGACTGCATATTTTCTCCATAAAATCTCTAGTTAGAATTTTCCTAACAAATTCATCTTGGGATTCAACACTGGCAATACGGATCTGTGAATGAGAATTACGTGGATACCGTAGTTGTGAATTCTGTCTACGAAGCATTGTAAGGATTTATATCATTATTTATCCTTTATAATTTATGTTATACAATCATGTAATCAACTTACCGATCCTCAAGCTCGAGCTCGACTCGTTTAAAACTTTTAAGGTTCGAGCTCGGCTCGAGCTCTACTAGTTAGCTCGAGTTCGACTCGTGTGAATTTTTAAGCTCGCGAATAGCTCGATCTCGCCTCGAAAAAAACTCGTTTTCAAATTAATCAAACATAATTCGAGCTCGAGCTCGAATAACTCGGCTCGAAAGACCCGGTTCAAAAAGCTCGGCTCGAAAGATTCAGTTTGAAAAGCTAATTAAAATTTTAAAAATTATACAAAAAGAACACATCTAAACTATGTCTAATTAAAAATATAGTTGTCCATGATAATAAAAATATCATCCAAGCAAAGACCAACAACTAATTTGAAAGCTAAACAAAGACAATTAATGGTTTAAAATAAATTTATCCCAAATAACACACAATAATACTATGTCACATGCTTATAGATAATTTTTTAAATTTATATAGAAAAAAAGTAATTAAACGAGCTTGTTCGCGAGCCTGTTCACGAGATCTGTAAACAAGCCTTTTCGCGAGCTCCGTAAACGAGTCTGTTCGCGAGCTTTCGAGCCGAATACCACCAGAATCGAGCTCGGCTCGATAAAATAATTGAGCTCGAAATCGGGCTAGAGCTCGGCTCGTGAAACTTAACAAACAAATTTGAACGAATATTTTTCGAACCGAGACCCGAATAGCTTGCAAACGGCTTGGTTTGATTACATTTCTATTGATAAAGTTGTGACTGGAATTTATAATAATTTTATAACTAATCGCATATATAGAGACATCGAATGAAAAGAATATATATGTGCAGCACACTGATACTCATGAATCATGGTGAGAATAATTTCCTTTCAAAACAACTACAGTACTATTGTATATGTGTAATACGTACATGATGGCTGTTGAGAATCATATCTCATAGAACCTCTGTGAGTAGGCATGCAATTTGTTCAATTTGGCAATCAATCAATTCAACTGCGATTTTTATAATGATCAACATGAAAGATTTTTTGAGTAAAATAACCACACACGTAATTTATATATAATGAATATTTGATAAAGTAATATAATAGTACCTTCGTTAACAATATATATATTCAGATTTGGATATATAGTTCGTATAGGAGTGTAGAATCTAACCTAAAAAACTTATGTGAACTCAGGTTAATTTATGTAAAAAAAAATTCTTCAAAGTACCATTGTATACCAAATGAAAATAATTCAAATGGTTAGTGATATACGTGTATAATTAAATACGAGATTATTACTTATTGATGATTTGAGAAAAGCAATATAAAAAAACCAAACATTTTTTAAATAATAATTCATAAGGCCTTCAAGATTTTGAAATCTTGATAATCCCAAATGAAACATACCCAGGCCAGAATTAGGTCGTCATATCTACATACAAACGTAGAAACTAATATTGTATAGAGGATCAACACGACACCATATAAATGGAATATTTAGAGTAACATGGAATTTTCCAAAGAAATTGGAGGTGGAATCCTGCCTAAACTTTACTTACGTAACTCGATCCAAATTGCGTCACAATAATTATTGGATTCGGGCATGTTGGATTCGCGAGAGATATAGTGACATCCATTATACTATTATTTAATTCCCACGTATATGTATATCATTAAGCTATAAATGTACATGCGTACATCCTTGCTCACCACCTTCAATTCAACCTAAACATTTTAATTTCTTCCATCACTTTGCTTTCTACAGCACTTAATTTAACTCGATCGCAAGCTAAATATCGACTTCGAGGATAAAAAATGTGGGCCAAGATTTGGAAATCAAGGGAGGCAAAAACTAGCCACGTGGACAGCAATCATACAACCCCTGAGAAACCTGTGGTGGCTGATGAGTGTCGGAGCGCCGCCGGGGAAGAAAGTGATGACTTGGAGAGCTTGGGAGAAAAGGAAAAGGGCATGTTGGTCCATGAAGATCAAACCAACAGTTCTTTTCTTCATGCAGTCATCAATATGGTTGGGATGCTTATTGGTAAAAAAAAAAAAAAAAAAAAAAACTACTCTTTTCTTACTTAAATTGCATGGGATGATCAATATGATTCAAAATCAAATCAAGGTACATAAATAATATAGTTAACTTACCGATAGGGAATCCTTTCCAAGACATATTTGAGTCATTAATTCTCACCTTTAAAATATATGAACTCATAAATTATATAACATGATATATGAGACTATCTCAATCATTTTTACAAATTAGGATATTGGTTTTAATTGAGATCGAACTAGATATATAAAACTAAAACAATTAATAAACAAAATTTCTAAACTTGCAACCTTATACCAACATCCAATTTGATGATTTTAATATTTGTAAACAGGTTTAGGCCAACTATCAACCCCGTACGCCTTACAAAACGGTGGATGGGCTTCTTCCTTCCTTCTCCTTGGCCTCGGAGCAGCATGCACATACAGCGCCTGCCTACTCGGAAAATGCCTCCAAAAAAACCCCAAATCCCGAGACTACAAAGACATCGGAAATCAAGCATTCGGCTCAAAAGGAAAAAAAATGGCCACCACATTCATCTACTTGGAGATTTTCATGGCCCTCGTTTCCTACACCATTTCCCTCCACGATAACCTCGCCACCGTCTTTGCGGGCGTCCATCTGAGCTCGAGCTTACTGGCGACGATAGCCGTGCTGGTGGCGCTCCCCACCTTGTGGCTCAGAGATCTTTCCTCGATATCCTTCCTGTCGACTGCCGGTATCCTCATGTCGCTTCTCATCTTTACGACGGTGGTTTGCACGGCGGCTTTTGGGGGCGTTGGGGCCCATCAGTATGTTCCGGTTCTTAATCTCGATAAGATCCCGGCTATTTCTGGACTCTACATCTTCAGTTTTGCTGGGCATATTGTTTTTCCCAATATCTGTACTTCCATGAATGATGCTTCCAAGTTCACTTCTCATTTATAATATTCGAAATTACATAGTTTTAATTAATGCACATATTTATTTTGGACGTACCAAATTATGTGTCACCTTTATATGTTCTACTTTAAGGTTGGGACGGGGGTGGGGTGCTGCCCCCCGGATATTTTTTTCTTTTTTCACCTTGAAAACTTGGATCCGTCAAGGGTAAATATTAGTGCTTAAAAACAATATATCACAAGTATGTAGCTTGTTTATAAAATGAATAATATTAATTCAATATTTGAAAGATGGTACCGTAAAAGCAGTAAAACTATTAATTTAGAGTTTAAAAGATTTTACCATCTATAGGAAAAAACTTTCAAACCATAAATCAACAGTTTTACTATCTCTTAGCTAGACTATGAATTGATAAAATTTTGAGGTAAAATATAAAAAGTGGAACAAAAGATGTGATTTTGAAAATTTGCAATTTCTACTCTCCTAACTAAGAGGATTAAGCGCTCAAAAAAAAAAAAAAAACAAAAAAAACTAAGAGGATTAATGGTGTTTCTAGTCAACCATGCATATTGACCAGATAACAATTTAGAGGGTGCTTAGTTAAGCATTTTGGAGTACGAGGAATGAGTATGAAATTGAATTTATGTGTTTGATATGGAGCGAGGAATGAAATATAATCCTACTTTTGGAGAGTTATCTATTCCTTCCCTATTTGGGATGTATTGGTTTGATTTCCTCCCCAACCCCTCAAACCAATACTTTTTTCCATTCCTTTCAATTATCCCATGCATCCCATTAGTAAAAACAATGTCTTGTATATACTACTTCCATTTAGCAAATGTGTGCAGTGACCAATCCAAAAATTAATAATGGGATTAACTAAGCATTAGAATATATCTCGCTTAGAAGTGGTGTGAGATATTTTGGGTGAGATTTTAATTGAATTGGACTAATTCAATAAATAGTGGTGGGCTAATTCATAGAAGTAAATATGATATGCAGATCCTTCTGGAGACTTGCACTGGGCGAAAGCCCAATACAACCCACTGGGAAATTCAACGCTGACTATTTTTAAGGATTATTGGTTGTTGAAGCAAAAAAATATTAGTTTTTAATATTAATTAGGGCCCGGCTAAATACCCCTCCATCTTTTATAGATACACCTCCTAAAATTTAATTTTAAGATAAAGAGACTAAAATACCCTTTAATCTAATTTTTGTATCTCTCCTTTTTCCCAAAAACAGGAGTCGCCCGCCCATCAATCCCTTCTCCGACGCCGGCATTCTCAACCGTCGCACCGCCACCACCATCAAGTCAACTATCTCTCTCGATATTTCAATCAATATTTTTTCGTCAAATAGTTCTAAATTTCAGTTCTTACAAAATAGTTTTATAATTTATTAATTATTAATTCAATAAAATTGAAATTCATGGAATCAGATTTATTTGCTTCGTCATATTCAATCTCAAATATTGACGAGATCTTTTTGAGGGAGAAGATAGAGGAGAATTGTTTTTTAAGGGAAAATAAAAGGAAACAGGGGAAGCAAAAAATCAAAGAATAGATAGTAAAGTACAAATTCAACACAGAAAATTCAAACTTACAATCGAGCAACGCGACGTCGGATGTGGTGGGCGGCACCGCAGGAGTGATGGTCGGCGGCCGATTGGTAATGTGAGAATGCAGAGAGAAAGAGGCGGATGTAAAGTAGAGAAAGGAAAAAAAAAATTACTGTGATTTTATGAGAGGGTATAAATGGTAGAAAATTTTGAGGTTGGGTGTATCTATTAATGTTGGAGGGGTATATAGCCGGATCCTATTAATTATTATAGTTGTATACGAATTGCATAGTGGAATCAAGAGTTGTTGATACTAAAGCGTCACCCCCAAAATAAATTTCTTTACTTATGAGAGTAGCAAATCAAAACAAATTGCCACCAAATTAATGTTGATATATGAATACTAACCTTTAAGCATGCAATTGGATGATGATCAGGTATGCATAGTGAGCTTCTCAATGGTGACAGCTCTGTACACATCCTTAGCATTCATGGGAGCCAAAGTGTTTGGCCCACAAGTGAGTTCACAAATCACTCTAAGCATGCCTCAAAACCACATATTCACCAAGATTGCTCTCTGGGCAACAGTCCTCACACCCATGACTAAATACGCCCTCGAGTTCGCGCCTTTCGCCATCCAGCTCGAGCAAAGCCTTCCACGCGCCATGAAACCGAGAACACGCATGATCCTACGTGGCACAGTGGGGTCCATTCTGCTGCTGATCATACTTGTTCTTGCTCTTTCTGTCCCCTACTTCGAGCATGTTCTTAGCCTCACTGGCTCTCTAGTCAGCGTCGGAATTTGCGTCGTTTTTCCGTGTGCTTTTTACACTAAGATATTCTGGAGAGAAATCGAAAGGCCTGCGCTGATGCTGAATGTCATTCTGATTGCATTTGGTGTGGTGATTGGGGCATTTGGAACCTTTTCGTCTTTGAAGTCTCTCATCAGCAGTTTGCAGAAAGGACCTAGGATTTCCTAGAGCTATATATGTGTATGTATGTATGTAACATGCTAGCTGTTTTTTAAAATCTATATATGAATGAATTATGTGATCAGGGAAGATATATAGTTTAGAAGGTTTGAAGCTTTTTTTGTCAAGTCTTCAAGGAAAAAAAAAAAGTATAATCTTCAATATGATATTGTATCAATAATTATGTAAAGTATATATTGTTATTTATCTATGCGCTTACAAATGCTCTATAAACAAAGGATGGGTACAAAGATGGAAGAATCAAACCATTTCCTTTTAAAATCAAGATAAATAGTACTAACAACAGAAACTTAATTTTCTATGAATATATGCAGCAGAATAAGCTACCAATGAAGGCGAAAACTGGAAGCCTGCATAAGTGGGTGAGCCAAGTAGGCGCCTAATGTCAACACGGTTATTGACAGATATGGTAACCGCAGAAATTCCTTGTAGTAATTCTCCGGCAACTTCTGACGGCCATCAAGGATAGCAGCAAACGGGATCACACTAGTTCTGCTCTTTACGGCTTCAAAAGCTTCACCATATCGTATGCGCAACCTTCGGTCCCCATTCCAAACGCCAAACAGATGGTGTGCGATCAACCCTGCTGAAGCTGCCACAGCAACTGAATTCCCGATCCAGATGGCGTGAGCAACACACCATATTACTTGTCCCACCATCTGAACAAAGTAAATCAAAACGAACAACCATAGTTTAATGACCAGATGATAAACATGTTGATGTTTCAGTTAAATTAACGTCTCAAATTTCAGACAGTGAGAATAAAGCTTCATCTTTAAGAGTCCATTATTATGTTCACAACTGTGACGATAAAGGCATGGTACATCTAAAGGCTCTTGAACTATCAAAGTTTATTTCCAAGGCACTTAAACTATTTTTGGTTTTTGAAAAACCCTTGAAGTATTATTTTTTGTTTTGGAAGACCCTTTTTAAGGGTCTTCCAAAATAAACGTTGATAGTTTAAGGGTTTTAGTGCATTATGTCTTTGTTTTGTTTAAGGGACTAAAAGGGTCTCATTAAACAAAAATTAATACTTCAAGGGTTCTTTATGACAAATAATAAATTAAGGATCTTCTGAAATAAACCTTGGTAGTTTAAGGTCTTTAGATGCCTTGTGTCTAAACTAAAATACTCAACTCTGTCCCTTACAAGAATAGCATCAGTACTTGGGTCTTTTTCTACACAGTTGGGCGATACTTTTATTTAAACCCCCCGTGCACACCAACTCCAGTGAATTTCTAAAGGGGTGTTTGGTTCATGATTCTTCAATCGGAATGGTAATGGAAATCAGCATATGGTAATTGTGATGGTTAAATCCCATACGAATCAGATATGAATGAATGCTTTTTAGGGAAAATGGAGAATAAAAGATGATCAATTCACCCTCACCAAACTTCGTACGAGGTAATGAGACTCAAAATAAATTAATCATTACTTCATGTTGATTAATTACCTTTCCTCCTATAATCATTTTTCCTCAAATTATTTTTCTATTCAATACCAACAATCATTTTCTGTTCCCACTTTTTCCAAAATTAGAGCAAAACACTAATAACATAATCATCATTCTCATTGTAATTCACTATTCAATAATTCTCATTACCATTCCTACTGAAAATTTTGTACCAAATGCCCACTTACTACGCCTAAGGCTGCTCTATAGGAACCAAAAAGACCATGATCCTAAGCTGTGAAAAAACAGGCACGTCCTATATTTGCCTTCAACATTCACAACGACTTTCAAGTGCAGAGATACAATTAATCCCCTTTCCAACAGCTAAACTACAGAGAGATGCTCACCAAATTGGTATTTAGTACTAGCGTTATAATTATGAAGCTTGACTGCTTGAGATGTAAGAGCAAAAATCAACAGGAAATTCATAGTTACTGGACGTAGTTAGCTATGCATTTATTACGATCGATTTCATACCTGTGGATGCCTGGTAATTCTCATTATTCCAGTTTCCCAGAGATGCATCTTGGGCTTATCGACGGCTGCGACCTCTAATAAATTGAAGGTTGACGGGTAAAGGAGAAAAAACGAAATAAAGTTAGCAGACCAAAGAAGCTCGTGTAGTCCAGGAACACCCTGAAGTTGCCACAGCTGCACACCATCGTATCTGTGGTTGATGAAATAAACCTGCCATGAGAACATGATTGCTTGATTAAGATTGTTAAATTAATGCATTTTTATGATCAACATGTAAACCAGAAGTATTTAAGTGTGACACCATAAAATAAAAGTGGAAATACATGGACAGGAACTCACAACAGTACTAACAGCTAATGGAAGTGATACGCCAGCAAATAATACACGGAATGCTCGTTCTCCAATCAGTTTCTCACCTTTGTCCCTTAAGCTAGCTAAGCCACTATGGACCACCCCAAAAATGAGAGTGAGGAGTAGCATCACAACCTTCACATATAAACAACAATTGGTAAGCAATCATCAGAATGGTTAAAGAGTACATCGAGGAGATAAGTTGAAAATTCTCAATAAAACATGATTGGCCTCAACTTTGAAATTTTCATCATAGATTGAAGTTCTCATATAAGGACTTAAGCCACTAAGCACAATATATAACATGCATGAAACATTGTATCACGGGCTCTGGTTCATGCATTGTAACTTTTAAATCACATCCAAAAATTATAAATTTGATAATTAGCAACAGACAAGTGAGAACCAGTATCAAACTCTGAAAAGAAATATTATGACTTACACTTAGATATGTCCTTTTATTAAATAAGAAAGAAATATGCCACAAATTACTGCACTGTATTTAACATGTTTGCAACATTTATCACCGGCTGGCATTCGGGTACTATAACTTCTATGAGTAACACTTGTGTCCATGCAACTGATATTGTTCAATAGAGAAAACAACTAATATTGAGTCACTGACCAACTAATATCGTTCAATGAAAAGAGATGATGGTGTTCATCGAAAATAACTAATAATATTTCAATGAAAACAACTACTCCTCCCGCTCCAGTCCAGTTTTCACACTTTTCTTATTGGTGTTCCCACATCTATCTTCACACCCAAGAAAATAAAAGTAGTTTCTTCATAATATCCACCGCATAGTATTCACATGTTTACACAAAATGTCATTACTTTTATACTCAATCCAATCAATTAATTTTCTTTAACAATAAAAGTGTACAAATTTACCCATCAACACTCCACTCATTGCACATTTTTCATAAGGTGTATGTCCAAATATGTGTGAAAACTGAAAACCAAACCAAAGTGGGACAGAGGAAGTAATATCGTTCTTCGAAAACAACTAATATTGTTTAAAAATATACTCCCTCCGTCCCAATTTTGTTTACCCATTTTATTATTTACCCCCTTCAAACACTTCTAAATTACACCTCATTCCACTAAAAATTACGTAGAAAAACATCTTCATTTTGTTTCATGCACTTATATTAAATAATACGCGATCACAAAAAATTAATTTTATCCATTTAAGTACAACAAATTAAGCCTCACATTAAAGTCAACAAAAGTTAAATGGGTAAACAAAATTGGGACGGAGGTAGTACAAAACTTCAAAACGAAAATTCTCAATTGAACAAAAACATCCTAACATACAAATACCACAGAAACCATCCGTGTGATATAATCTTACCCAAAAACCATCCAAAACTAGCATTCATATAAGTACCAACATCGAAGACAAAGTAATCAACACGAGAGAATCGTTTAAAAATCAAACCTCAGGGCTCTCGGAAACGCTCGAGACGGCACCAATGAAGTCTTTACCAAATCCAGTAGAGTTGTCAATCCACGCCACATCAAGAATGTAAAGCACGACCCCTAAAATCAAACTAAAATAGACCCACGATGAAATCTTCTGTTTCGACAGGACGAATTCTGCAGAATCTTCCCCTACCAATTGGGAAACTTCACTTTCTTCGGCTTCGGTTTTCAAAACTCGCGGTAATACCAGTTTCCTGAGCTTTTGAGGGCTGTTTATGAAGTGGGCTTCGAAGGGCGTGCGGTTTTTGAGGTAAAAACAGGAAATTTTAGAGGGATTGGGTAAGTAGAATTTGGGTTTGGGGAGATGAAGGCGTGATGGGAGAGGGTGGGAGAGCAAGATGGAGGTCGCCATCTGTTCTGTGTGTACTGAGTCAACTCACCCAAAGAGCGAGTTTTGAAGGGGGGGATTTTGGAAGGAAGCAGGGGGTATCAGGCGGGGGAGATACCGAGATAGTGTGCAATGCACAGCCTGCTAGAAATGGAGAAAAAAAAAAGTACTGTATAATGCAAAAATTTTGACGAATAAGTTTGGTAATATGAAATTTATATGGTTACAAGTATTATTGATATTATTATATATATTTATTGACAGTATTAAATTTACAAACTATAATTATAATTAAAATATTATGATATTAATAAATGTATATAATAGTATTATTAAATACATGTAATAAAATTAATTTTATATTATAAACAAATTTTATAGAAAGTCTACTCAAAATAAAATCACCTTTATTCGCTATAGAATAACACTCACTTTGTCTTCTATTAAACTTTATATTTTATTGTACACAATTTTTAAAGAAGAGCGGATGAAAATGATTTTTTAAAGATTATATTTAAATATAAAATAATATGTGAGAGAATTTTATTTTTATTTTAAGGACGAAAAAGAAAAAGTCTGAAGTTTATTATAGGGTGTAGAGGTATTAAATTCTCCTAAAAAAATTTAGATTAACTCTTTTATGCATTTGGTGTACACTGAAAAATTTGTTGCAATTACACTGAAAAATTTACACTAAAAATTAATTTTCAGTATAAACTTTTTAGTATAATCCAACCGCACTTTTCAGTATCAACTTTAAGTGAATGCACCGCACACTTAGTGCATATGAGATTTGCGAAAGATTTATTTTTTCTTTTCATTGTATATTTCAAGTTATTTAAATTACAATATATCCTTTATATATTTTTAAAATTCACAATTCAATATGATAATATTTTTTAAGTATATCATATACTCCAACGACTCGAGTTACATGACAGTTGGAGAATTATTGAAAAAATTGCAAATAAGTTTAGGATATTTTTTATTGCTTCAAATTAATCGCAATTTTATATACTACCGCATTAGCAGCACTTGCCAAAAAATAGTTATATGATAAAATTACAATAATTTTAAAGGTTGTCTATTGAATTACGAATTTCAAAAATATATGTTGTATTGAAAAAATTAATGTGAAATATTGAGATTTATTTCGCAATTAATCTTTATTTTATATTATATATAAATTTATTATTGTATTTTCTATATAGCATTTAAATAATTTTATACACACCTCGCCCTCGTTAACCACAATATAATTAGAAGAATTCCATGTGAAGATTTTTTTTTAGGTTGAGTCTTAATATAGATTCTTATTTTGTAAATGTCTTGGGAGATGTTTAATTTGGATTTGGGATTTTAAAATCCAAAATAATAATATAATAAAACGCTTCATAATAAACTTAACATGAAATAGTTTTAGAGTATCATTAATCTCATCAGGAGTATCATTAAACCTGTCAGGGGTATCATTAGTCTGAGTTCAAAAAAATTTAAAACAGTTTTCTTGAACTCAGACTAATGGTACCCCTAATGAGATTAATGATACTCCCGATGAGATTATGATAATTTAAAATAGTTTCATGATAAACTTATTATGAACTATTTTCATATAATACTTTGCCATAATATTATTGTTGGTGATTAAATTTAATCGAGAGGATTAGTGACTGTTTAATTCGGTTTTAAGACCACCAATCAATAACGTGTGATTGATTACCACCGTAAATGGTAAATCGAAGGTTCGAGTTATGAAATCGTAAATATAAGAATCGAAATCATATTAGTTTCGTATATGTGTGCGTTTGGGTGTATTTGTGTGTGTTTTTAGGAGCATTTGTGAATTTGAACTTGTATTTATCAGTTGGAGAACAACTATTTATAGAGACTAGCAAGCATGAGGTGTCCAAGACTCTTGGACTTCCTAGCTTGCATGTTAGACATGTGTCATTTGACCTTGGTTTGACCTTATTTAAGATGAATCTTAGTTATAAAGTCTTCTTTGGTCTTATCTCGGACTTCATTGTTGTTCGTCCAGGTCGGCTTAATTGATCCAGTATGGTCATTCAACAAAAGTTGTTCGCCGTTTGTGAATGTGGGTTGAAAGTTGTTCGCTTGGTCTTCGCATTGAGATGAGCTTTGGGAATCTCGGTTTCTTGTTCGTCTTCATACATCTCTTTTTGCCAAGGTTGTTCGTCACTGGCGACTTGGTTAAATGGTCAAGTCCGGTCTCGGATCTTAAAACATGTTCGCCTATAAGTTGTTCGTCGAACTAGTTGCTCGTCACTTTATACACTCTCCAGATTGATTAGCACACCCCATTCTTAATTTTATGTTAAAGTGCTTAATCTTGATTCACACCGCAAGGATTGATGTTCGCCTATCAACAATTATACTTTGAAATTTTAGAATTCGGATTTTGAAAATCTTCTCTTATAAATACTTATAAACCCTATACTACCATATTTATTATCCATCATACTCTTTTCAATGATTTGTTAACGTAAAAATATTTATTTTATTTTTAATTTTTTATTTATCATTTTCCATATATTTACCTACACCTTTACAATTTTGAATAATACATACTACCTCCGTCCCACAACACTTTGCACAGTTACTATTCATCTCGTGTTTTCGCAAGCGAATTTTTTATTAATGTTTGAAATGATAAAGTAATTTTAAAATTACTTTATAATAGAGAAGGGATATATCTATCATACCCTACCTTAAAAATTATTTTATCATTTCAAATACTAATAAACAACTCGCTCGCTAAAATATGAAGATAAAGTAACTGTGAAAAGTGTTTGAGGACGGAGGGAATATTAATTATTGTACAATTATTTAATCATTATAATTTCAATTAGCTACTACCTTTGTCTTAGATCAATTTTCACACCTTCATTATTCATTTGTCACAAGTAGTGTTATATTATACATTGCATTTTTTTTTAATATAAAATATACTACTCTCCACGGGAAGATTAACGTTATCATTGTTGTTACCGATTTTACCGAATTTGGATGACAAATTTATGTGGCTATAGGGGTAGTCCCGATTATCGGGTAACAAACATATAAAATAATATGAACACGAAGAACACAAGAATGGGGGAAGAACCGATGGGTCCTTCCCTTGAAGATGGCTTTGGGAGTCCCTGAAGAGGGTCTCCCTTGCCTAGTGTTTTTATTTATGTGGGGAGAATTTTTGTGGGGAGGAGAAAATTAATGAGCTCCCTTTTACAATGGGTTGGGGCCTCTATTTATAGAGCCCCAGGCTTCAAACTAAGGAAGTCATCCTGACCCTTTATTTTAGGGTATTTATTACAGTCGTAGATCTAATAAATAATTATGAAAAGAAATAAATCTAATATTACAATATCTTGTCAGTCCTTCGATATCTTCAGTGATGTTGACCCTCGATTTTATCGGGTTGTTTAATGCCGAAATCCTATTGTCGGGGCCCAAACCCCGGTTCCGGTATACCCCGATTCTGAGATAGTATTTAGGCCAAATACGGGAATATTTGTGCCACAACAATCATTAAAGTTAATATTTCCACCAACACAATATATAAATATAACCCTATTAGCAATGGACGAATAATAAAGGTGCGAAAACCGATTTGAGACAGAGGAAGTATAATATAATAATACAACATCACACAATCTTAAATAGATAAAGCGAAATTCTACTCTACTTATATCTGAAAAGAAACATACTAATTACTCCTAGATGTTACCACAGGAATATTACTTATCAAAATTTTGTAATTCAATATATTTTAAACCCAAATTTAAAATCCTTTAAATCTCAAATCAAATATCCCATAAATGAATTCAATTATTTTGACAATTTAATGTCCAATTTAATTTTTTTTTTTATATAAACTTAAGATCTGATGATTTTTTCTTTAATCCAAGTCATGTTAGAGAGTCTCATTGAATGTGTTCTATACCAAGAAAAAAATGTAACACTTCTCATTAGATATTTTCTTACATCTTGCGCAATAAGGACAAGTCTTGTGTGAAGGTGTCTTACGAAATTTGTTTTGTACGACGAAGAAAAATATGACATTTTTAAAGGTAAAGTTATTGTTGTAAATTTAGCAGATTTATTATTTCAAATCTAGAAGATTTGATGTCAATGATTTTGAAACCGGACCGGCCGGTTCAACCGGGAACCGGCCATGAAACCGGTCCGAATCACCACCAAAAACCGTTTTTACGATTAAACCAGATTGAACCGGTCGAAAACTGGTTCAACCGGTAAAACCGCCTTAACCGTCGGATCGTTTGAACCGGTCAAACCCATTTTTTTCTATTTTCTTATCAGTTTGGCCATTGTGCAGTCACCACTATACCAAATCTAATTCCCACTACGCAGCCCCATTTTCACCCCACTCAACAGCCTCCGGGGCTGCACACGGCACATCACAACCACCGGTGCTCGCCCCCGATGCCATAGCTGTCGTCGCCGACCACAGACGCTAAAATATACCGGTAAGGAGAAGGTTTCAAAATCACTACAACTTTTTTTATATATCGAATAAATCATTGTTGCATAATATTTCTTAGTTTAATATTGCATATTGCATAGTGCATACTAATTGCTAGGGGCTATAGTTAGGGTTTTTTTAATAATTTTTATTCCTAATTCCTAATGCCCCTGTTTCCTATTCATGTTTCCAATTTTTTTAATTATCAGGAACATATCTTGATTCTTTTGAATTTGGTTAATTAGTTAATTAATATTTTTGCTAAATATTGGCATGGGTCTCTAGATTCATTGTTATTAGTTAATAATTAATTTTTTTAATATATATTTTATTTTATAATATAACAAAGAAAATAATTAAATAAAATTAAGTAGGAATTATTTTTAGCGGTTTGAACTGCCGATTCAACCGGTCCAACTGGTTGGACCGTGAACCGGTGGACAGACCGGTTTGGTCTCCGGTCCGGTTATGAAAACACTGTTTGATGTGGACATTACTAATGGACCAAAAATCCAATGAGCTTCATATTTAGATTAGGGTTTTACTATTATAAATATATCATTGTACTCAAAATTGTATACACTCATACACACACATATTAGTGAAACTCCTGGCTTGGTATGCTCCCAGACGTAGTCGTTCCCGACAAAGTGGGTGAACAAACTCGCCGACAAAGTGGGTGAACAAACTCGCGTCTTTATTTATCGCTCTCGATTTACAACACGTTATCAGCACGAGACTCTGCCCGAAGCTAATCGGTACAGATCTATATTAATTTTATTTATTATTAATTCTCGTATCGAATTATTTGATCCATGCGTATTATGTTCTATATGCATTTGATTTATTGCATCGATTGTTATTCGCGTCTGCAGTTATTTGGATCGGAATTAAAAAAAACTCTTTAGCCCGAAGCTAATCGCGGCTGGACCACCGCACCGGCCGCCGCGTGCGATGCGGCACCGTCCCCAACCGTCCTCCGGCCGCCGCCATGCGAACGCTCACCACCACGGGCCGAGCCGCGAGTCGACGCCCCAAACGCGGCCAAGCCGCCGCCATCGCGAGCCTCGAAGGCCACCGCGGGCGGCGCGGCCTCGTTCCCTTCCCACGGCCAGAAGCCGTTGCGATCGAGAGGCCTCGAGCCACCTTCTGGAAGACGCCAGGCGCGCCTCCCGCCGCACAGGACCGCCGCACGTCGCGCCAGTAGCGCCTGCGGCGCCCGTCGCACTCCCGCCGTCACCTGGAAGTCGCACCTCTCCGCCGCACTGGTTCGATTCAATCTGGAAGAGAGGATACACTTTTGGGCCGATTTTTCTTTCTGCTAAATTCAAAGCTGGGCCTTGTCTTTTTAATATTTGAAATCTAATAACCTGGGCTTTGTTTTAATCTAGTTTGTGGGCCTTGTTTTATATCTAATAATCTGAGCCTTGTTTTAACACAAGGCCACTAATTATTAACCTGGGCCCCTTTTTCTATTCTTTTAAGTTGGACTTATTTTCTGAAATAATTTTTTTTTTTGGCCCAGGTTATCTGCACTAGCCTCTATGTTAAAGACACTAACCGGATGAATACACTATTTTTTGTTCGGAATTTTTTTTCGAATTTTTTGCATATTTTCGAACATTTTTTTCGAAAACAATAAAATTCACAGTATTTCGAATTTTTTTTTCGAATTTTATGTTCATTTTCGGATTTTTTTTCCAAAAATGATGCAAATTTTCGAAAAAAAAAGTAGTGTATTTATCCAGGTAGTGTATTTAACACAGAGGCTAGTGCAAATAACTGTCGTCTTTTTTTTTTAGCTTTTGGGTCTGAAGCCCAGAACCTGGGGTTAATATTTGGGCTTGCTCTATTTTAAATGTTTTGGGCTTGTAGCCCCAAACACATAGCCTGAAATTAATTTTTTTTTAATTGGGCAGTTAAATTTAATTATTGTGTTGGGCCTCATATAATTTTAATAATATTTTTTTGTGTCCTTAAATTAATTTATCGAGTTTTGTAAATACTTGAAAAATTAAAAGGTAATAATTCTTGCATATAAATTAAGCCCGATTTTTTTTTAGAATTAATTTCAATATTAGTTCACAACAAATTATTTTATATGCTTAATTGATATGTGCGCATGCTTTTGTGATTTAATTATCTTGCATGCATTATTATTTTTGCACATAGTCTATTTGTTATAGTCCGCATATATTGCCCCGGTAGGCGGCGCCCGATACTTGTCGGACCGTAATTTATGTTTTGGGTAGATGACGCCCAATTCTTGCTTCGATGTGCTCTAGAATAATCAAATAAATTCTTATTTCTCTGTTGTCAATAAATTGGTCACACCTCTTACCATGTCACTTTAAAATTTCTAATGAATAATGTCTGATATTACCATAAAAGAATTCGATGAGCTTGCTCTCGATGGTAATAACTTCCTGACATGGGCGCTAGATGTCGAGATCTATCTAGCCTCAAATGAGTTGAGTGAAACAATTATCGAAGGTTCGAAATACACTAACGTCCAGTAGGCGAAAGCGTTGATTTTTCTCATGAATCACCTGAGTGAGAAATTCATTTTTCAGATCCTCATTCAGGGACCCCGGAATGTTGTGGAAGTCCCTGAAGGACCGTTTCCAACAATAAAACGATATACTCCTCCCTCCGGTACAATACGATTGGTTGAGACTCCGTTTCTAAGACCTTAAGTCTATAACGGAGTACAACTCTACTTTGCAACGTATTGTAACCCAATTGATACAGACCACTCTGTCAACATTTGATTAGGCGTGAAATTGTCATGATTCGTCGCTCGAAATGCCCTAGTTTTGGTTGATTTTGTTGAGTATTTAGAGTCATTTGTGTATCATTTTCATAAACTAATGAATTTGTCTCTTTGATGCTCATAGATGGATAGAGGGCGAAAAGAGGAGTTCGTAGGACTTTGAATCGACTCAAACGGACGTCCGAATGAGAAGATATCGAAGAAATACGAAAAGTACCAGTTCGAGGGAGCAAAAGTATCATTGGAGTGCACAAGCTAGAAGAGCTCGAGCACAAGTGCTCGAGTGGTCGTGCATAGCACACGAGAGAACGTAGGTCGTGCACCCCTGCACGAGTGCTCGTGCAGGGCGCTTGAGCAAGGCATGTGCTCGTGCACTAGTGCACGAGCTAGGCTAGTCATGCAGTTTTGGCTCTCTGGATGATTTAAGGTGCTCGAGTTGAAGGTGCTCGTGCACTAGTGCACGAGTAGTGCACGAGCAAGTGCGGAATTTTGGCCCATGAGATCCCGACTCGACCCGTTGCTTATATATACCTCCCCGAACACGTTTTGAGAGACACACACGAATTATCACGAACAAAAATCACCTTTAAACTTAGTTTTGGGAGAAAGAAAGAGGAGCAAGCTTTAGTTTTACGTTTAGAGGTTTTCCTTTACAAATTCACATAACGGTTTTACTTTTTAGTTTAGTTTCTTCATACCTTTGTTATTGAACACGTTTAAATTTCATCTTATTAATTTAATTTCAGTTCTTAAATTTATTTTCTTTCAAAACCCTAGTTCATGCTTTCTAATTTTTCAATTCAATTCATCATGTTTATGTTCTTCACTTCGTCAATTGCTTTTGTTATTGTTATAATTATGTCCGGCTAAAACCCTTGCATGCTTGGGGTAGGATGAACTCGTAGAAGTAGGTTGTAGGTATGTAATTAGGGTAACTTGTGACGTTAGGGTTTTAATTCTCTTAATTAATGAATTCTTAAAATTAATCTTAACTTTACCTTTGAATTTCGTACGAACGTGTTAGGGAGAGGACGACTGCATCACTCTTTAACAACTAGTAGACTTAACTAGAGGGTTTAGAAAGGGTTAATTCATCTACCAGTTTAGCGAAGGAGGACGACCGCATCACCTTAGTTAAATTAGGGTCTCATTAATTAAGCACAATCTATTAACTTGTTAGTGGATTAGTGAAGTCGAGTGTTAGGGTAAAGTATTAGGGTTTAGAATCTTGAGCTTTCACCTTGCATTCTTTTACTTAGGTTATTTCTTGCGCGTCACGGTTATTTTGATTATGTACCTGCTCCGTTAGTATACGTAGGGATTCCTATCCTGAGCATCACCATCTCTTACTTGAACACAAACCTTAGTTAATTCGTCTTCTTTAGTATTTTAGTTTACTTAGTTTATTTTAGTTTTAACTAATCTTTCCAAAAAAAATTCAAAAAACATTTCACTCATATTAACTACGACGCGTAGATCTTCAGGGATCTATTTGCATACACTTCATCCCTTGGGTTCGATATACTTGGTCATTATACTTACTCATACTACAGTGAACTCGTACGCTTGCGAGGAATCTACTAGTTGAAGTTAGTATATTCGCGTTCAAGTCAACATTCCACGCTAGCAACCTTATACTCCAGCAGCAGTATAGAGACAATTATATGATTGGTCGCAAACGTGGAAGGGGGAGAGAGAGTGAGATGATCTGGGCTAAATGCCGATGTCGTAGTACATCCGGTGGTCACAGAACCTCGAATTTTGCTCTACAAAAACCTTGCTCTCAAGACAAGATTGAGCACTCCTACTACAGACGTGGATGCAAAGGCCATTGGTCTCGCACGTGTCGCACTCTCAAACACTTGGTTGAGGCTTATCAAAAGCAACAGAAGGACGACAAGGAGAAGGCCCCTATGGTTGAACTTCACGATGACAGCCTGCCTGAAGCAGAATTTGACCAAGACAATTATGATCTCTTGAGCTCGTAGCTCAAAAAATTTGGAGACAATGAGTGATTTGAATATTTGATTATTTTTTGTACTTTGTTTTTGGATAAAACAATTTATGTTTTTAGATCCTTTCTTTCGGATACTTTATTTTATGGATGATATTATATTTTAGCTTTGATGTGTTTACCTTAACGATGTCCATTAAATTTACTTGGATATTGCTATTATTATACATGGCTTGTAAATATATCAGCTATTAGATTTCGGCTATTTTCTCTGGCACGATGGATGCAAAAAATGATTTATGTTTGGTAGATAGCGCCACCACACATACAATCTTACGAGATAGGAAATATTTTTATAACTTGGTAGAACGTAAGGGGAATATAATTACAATAGCCAATGATAAGTATGTTGATAGTGGGCTCCGGAAGAGCTTCCATTGTCCTCCCCGTGGGTACCGAACTCATAATCGATAATTCTCTATTGTTTCCACAATTTAAGCGCATCCTGCTCAGTTTTAGAGATATTAAAACTAATGGCCATCACATTGAAACTGAAACTGAGAACAATAACGAATACCTTTTGATGACTATTACTCGAGGTAGCAGTAAACAAGTTATAGAAAAACTTCCTTCCTTCTCCTTCGGATTGTACTATTCATACATCCGGCCGTCAAATCTCCATCTAGCTATGAGTATGAAATTTCATGACCCGAATTCTTTTAAATTGTGGCATCAACAGTTTGGTCATCCAGGACAAACTATGATACGTAGGATTCTATCTAATTCAATTGTTCATAATATTTCGAATAATAGAATCCCTCCAGTTGATGAATTTATTTGTGATGCATGTTCTAAGGGTAAGTTAATAGTGCACCCGTCGCGCACTAAGGTTGGACTAGAGTCTCCGGTTTTCCTTGAACGAATTCGAGGAGACATTTGTGGACCGATTCACCCAACATCAGGTCCATTTCGGTATTTCATGGTCCTTATTGATGCCTCCACTAGGTGGACATATGCCTGTTTTCTGTCCACCCACAATCAAGCTTTTGCGAAGCTCATTGCGAAAACTATCGAGCTTAGAGCTCAATTTCCAGATTATCCAATTAAATCGATTCGCATGGATAATGCTGCTAATTTCAGCTCAAAGGCCTTTACATATTACTGTATGGCCCTGGGAATTAAAGTGGAGCATTCGGTCCCCTACGTCCATACCCAAAATGATCTTGTTGAGGTGCTAATAAAACGTATCAAACTGATCACGAGACCATTGCTTATGAACTCTAAACTACCCAATTCATGCTGGGGGCATGCAGTCCTACATGCATCGCACTTGATACAAATCCATCTAATTGCATATAATGATCATTCCCCCCTACAGCTAGTGCGTGGGAAAGAACCTAACATTTCCAATCTGCGTATTTTCAGATGTGCGGTATATGTTCCGATAACATTACCAAAGCGGACCTCTATGGGCCTACAAAGGAAACTCGATATTTACGATGGATTTGACTCTCCATCCATCGTGAAATACTGACTTGAAGCGAACTACACTAGCTTCTACTAGTAGCTACCCCGCAAGAGTACGGGTTCACTGTAGTATGGGCAAGTATAGGGACCAAGTATTATCGAACCCAAGGGATGGTGTATATGCGAATAGATCCCTGAAGATCTACGCGTTGTAGTTAATATGAGTGTAATGTTTTTGGGTTTTTGAAAGATTAATTAAAAGACTGAATTATTCTACGAGTGTAAAAGGAAAATTAAACTAAGTAACAAAAGGTGTGTTTTCAAATATGAGATGGTGATGCTTAAGATAGGAATCCCTACGTATACTAACAGAGCAGGTACATAATCAAAGTAATCGTGACAAACAAGAATTAACCTAAGTATAAGAATGCAAGGTGAAAGCTCAAGATTCTAAACCCTAATACTTTACCCTAACACTCGACTTCACTAATCCACTAACAAGTTAATGAGACCCTAATTTAACTAAGGTGATGCGGTCGTCCTCCTTCGCTAAACCGGTAGATGAATTAACCTTTCCTAAACCTTCTCGTTAAGACTACTAATTGTTATTGAGTGATGCGGTCGTCCTCTCTCTAACACTTTCGTACTAAATTCAAAGGTAAAGTTCAGATTAATTATAAGAATTCATTAATCAAGAGAATTAAAACTAACGTCACAAATTACCCTAATTACGTACCCACATCCTACTTCTACGAGTTCATCCTACCCTAAGCATGCAAGGGTTTTAGCCGGACATGGTTTTAACAAAAATAAAAGCAATAGAAGAAACAACGAACATAAACATAATGAATTGCACTAAGAAAATACGAAACATGAACTAGGGTTTTTAAAAGAAAATAAATACTAAGAACTGAAATTTAATTAACTAACGACGTTCAAAGCGTTTAAAGTAATCAAGCTAATGAAAAGAAACTACGAATTGAAAAGAAACTAGAATTCGTATGAAAAACCTCAACAACGTAAAAGTAAAGCTTGCTCGTTCTTCTCCTCTTCAAAAACTAAGTCTAAAATTATTTCTAAAGTTCGGGTCTCTTCAAAACGTGTTTGGAGGAGGTATATATAGGCACGGGTCGAAACGGGAGTTAATGGGCCGAAAATACGCATCCGGAGGCAAAAATCCATGGGCGCTCGAGCAAAACGCTCGAGCGGTCCCGCTCGAGCAGTGTAGCTCGAATGACACAATCGCTCGAGCGGTTCCGCTCGAGCCGGTCGAGCGCTGAAATCTCTCTGTATGTTTTGGGCGCTCGAGCAATTCGCTCGAGCGGTGGCGCTCGAGCTGCTCGAGCGCAAGAATAGTTCTATAAGTTTAAGCGCTCGAGCAATGCGCTCGAGCGGGGGCGCTCGACCTAGTCACTCGAGTGACCTCCAACTCCTCCCAAGTGATACCTTTCCTCGTCCGCACTAATACCAATCGTATTTCTTCAATATCTTCTCATCCAGGCATCCGTTTGAGTCGATTCAAAGTCCTACGAACTCCGTTTTTCGTCCTCTATTCACCTATGAGCATCAAAGAGACAAATTCATCAACGTGTAGAAATAATGCTCAATTGACTCTAAATACTCTATAAACTCGACCAAGATTAGGGCGTTTCTAGCTACGAATCATGACAATTTCACGCCTAATCAAATACCTCGAGCCTTTGTCCGGGGATCAATTAACGGCTCGGTTCGCTGATTGCATGTTCGATGAAGATCACTTCTCGGCATTAGGGGGAGATCCGAATTCAAAATTGAATGAATATCGGGAGCTTACGTGGAACATAAGTGATCTTCAGTATCTAGATCCACACACTACTCAATCTGAACAGGAAGTTTAGAAGATCATTAACTTGCAAAATTTAGCAAACAATCTGCCAGACGTGTTCACTGACCATAGAGGTGTAACTAAATCGCATATACCTGCAGTAAATGCTCCCGAAAGGGTTGAGGTCCCAAACAAAATAAGTATACATGCCCCCACACGCCAGAAGCGTAGAGGACCCTCAAGAGATACTAGTACACCTAAATGAAAAGCTAGCAAAACTAGTCAGTCGAATGTAAAATCTCTAGAAGAGATTCGTCTAGTATCTCAAAGTCTCTAGAAGACGAGCGTCCTAGTGATGAAGTACGTGCACAATATATTCAATGCACTAGGACCACAGAACGACCAAATCCAGATACACTGGAAAATTAAGAAGGTCTGGTTCACACAAACGTTTAAGTCTCTATGAATTTCATAGATACGAGAGAAACATATAATATAAATATTACTGTCATCGACGACACATTTGCAGCGATAATTGCACTTTCCGTTAACGATCCGGATCCAGAACCCAAAACTATCGCTGAGTGCCGGAAGCGCTCCGATTGGGTAAAATGGAAAGAGACAATTGAAGTAGAGCTCGCATCGCTTAACAAAAGACAAGTATTTGTCTCTTTCGTTCGTACACCCCCGCGCGCTATCCCTGTAGGATATAAATGGGTTTTTGTACAAAAACAAAATGAGAACAATATTGTGGAGAGGTATAAAGCGAGGCTGGTAGCTCAAGGGTTTTCGCAGAGATCCGGTATTGATTTCGATCAAACATATCCTCCCGTAATGGACGCAATAACTTTTCACTACTTGATATATTTGGCAGTTAAATTGAATCTCCAAATGAGATTAATAGACGTAGTAACCGCATACTTATATGGATCACTTAATGCCGACATTTATATGAAAATCCCCGATGGATTTGACATTTCTCATATGAGGAATGGTGAAAACCGCAGTATGTATAACATAAAACTGCAGAAGTCGTTGTATGGCCTGAAGCAATCGAGCCTCATGTGGTACAACCGACTTAGTGAATTCCTTCAGAAGAATGAATACACCCTCGATAAAGCTTTCCCATGCATATTCACGAAGAAATTGCAAAATGGTTTTTGCATCATATCCATTTATGTTGTTGACCTAAACATAATCGGATCATGCAAAGAGATTGAAGAAGCCAATTCAATCTTGAGAGCTGAATTCGAAATGAAAGTCTTGGGTAAAAACAAGTACTGCCTCGGCCTGTAGATCGAACATCTCCCAGAAGGAATTCTTATACATCAGTCAACCTACGTGAAGAAGGTATTGAAGATATTTCACATGGATAAATCTCAACCACTTAGCACCCCTATGGTTGTCCGATCCCTCGAAGTGGATAAGGACCCATTTAGGCCAAGAGAAGATTCAGAAGAAATTCTGGGGCCAGAAGTTCCTTATCTTAGCGCTGTTGGAGCATTGCTCTATCTCGCAAATTGCATTAGGCCGAACATTACATTTGCAGTCAATTTGCTTGCGAGATATAGCGCTTCTCCTACAAGGAGACATTGGAATGGTGTTAAACATGTTCTACGGTACCTCCAAGGGTCTCAAGATCTTGGACTGTTTTACCGTAAGAACCAAGACAAAACCTTAGTAGGTTATGCGGATGCTGGCTATTTGTCTGATCCCCACAACGCCGTATCCCAGACTGGTTACATTTTTCTCTGTGATGGTACCGCGATCTCATGGAGACCGGTTAAACAAACCATGGTTACCACGTCTTCAAACCACTCAGAGATAATAGCTTTATTTGAAGCCGCATGAGAATGTGTTTGGTTAAGGTCTTTGGTAAAACACATTGGTGACTCGTGTGGTATCGCTAAAGGTGATGCACCTCCCACCATTATATTTGAAGACAATGCAGCTTGCATCACACAAATGAGTAATGTGTACGTCAAGGAAAACCTGACGAAACATATTTCACCTAAGTTTTTCTACCCATACGAACTCCAGAAGAGTGATGTGATTACCATTCAAAAGGTGCAATCTAGTGACAATCTAGCAGATCTGTTTACTAAGTCCTTACCTACGTCTACTTTTAAAAAATACGTTCGTGGTATTGAGATGCAAAGACTCAAAGTGTTGTCTTCAGTGGGAGCGGTAACCCCGAAATAAATTTAGAAGATTTTATCTGGAAGATCGATTACATTCCTCCCTAACTTAATATTTGGTCGATACCTAGCACGTGGAGTTTTTATGAAATGTTATGTCGTAATGTCCAAGGGGAGTGTTGTAAATCTAGCAGATTTATTATTCCAAATCTAGAAAATTTGATGTGGACATTACTAATGAACCAAAAATCCAATGGGCTTCATATTTACATTAGAGATTTACTCTTATAAATATACCATTGTACTCAGAATTGTATACACTCACACACACACACATATTAGTGAAACTCCTGGCTTGGTACGCCCCCAGACGTAGTCCTTCCCGACGAACTGGGTGAATAAATCTCGCGTTTTTATTTATCGCTCTCGATTTACAACAGTTATCACCTATGTTTTTCTAATAAATTTTTTTATAGTGGGTTTTATATGAATGCGTTCAATGATATGGAACACTTTCCAATTTCATGAATTTTTTTATGGGTCCGGTTAAATACTTCTCCATCTTTTATAGATACACCTCCTAAATTTTATTTTGAGATAAAGAGAATAAAATACCCTTTAATCTAAATTTTACATCTCCTTTATTCACGATAAGAAAACTGCCCACCCATGAATCCTTTTTCCAGCGCCGCCATCTTCCGCCATCGGCGCCGCCGCTGCCACCATGCACCACGTCGCCTAATTCTCTCAATTTTCCACCCATATTTAACAGCAAATAGTTCTAAACTTTCATTCTTCCAAAATAATTCTAAATATATATTAATTCAACAAAAATGAAACCCATGGATTTGAAACAAAATTAAACGCAATCTGAGACAATTTGCTACATAATATTCAATCTTGAAGATTAAGGACACTAAGAAAAAAAAGAAAAATTTTGAAGGGAGAAGAAATGGAAAACAGGAGTTTTTTCCCAAATAATAGGCTCCACAATACCAACATAGAATAATCGAACTCACAATCGAGCAGCGCGGTGACGAGTACGTTAGGGCAGCGACGCAGGTTGGATGGTCCACGACGGAGCGGCGGTTCTGCGAGGAGAGGATACACAGTGGAAGAGTAGAGGAAAAAAAATACCTAGAATTTCCGAGGTTATAAACGGTAGTTTATTGTAAGATTGAGGGTATATATTAATTTTGGAGGGGTATATAACTGTATCCTTTTTTTTTTATATTTTTGCTTAAATTAATACTTGATACTTTAAATATTATTTTAAAAACTTAATACTTTAAATTTAAATATTATAATACTATATTTTATTTTAATTCATATAATTTAAATAGTACAAGAAATTTGTTGTTAATTCAGCCACTAACCTCGATTCATGATACTTTTAATGAAATATTTAATTAAATACTTGATATTTTAAATTTTTAAAAAATATTTCACAGTAAACATTACAATGAATTATTTAAAACTTTACTTTTTTGTGGCACTTTAAAATGTGATACATTCGACACCCAAAGTGACAAATTTTCTTTTAAAAATACATTTTTTTCCATTACACGGAACACATTCTGTGAGATCATTTATCAATTTGAATTTATGTATTTGAAATTCACTTATATCAATATATATATACTAAAATGGAACATTTTAAATTTATTAAAACACAAGCAAAGTACAATATTCTTGATTATGGACCACTCTGCCCAATTCCTCTCGTTAAAGATCACATTTCCTTTATTCTCAAAAAGACCAAAGTCCTTTATCCCTACAATAGTAAACATAACTATTGATAACCATGCAATTGCAAATCACGTCACCTACATTTATTTGTTTACTACAACGATATAATAATGTGTATCAAGTTTTTTGACACCATTAATTAATTATGAGTACCCAAGAATAGTTTGACATCGCTCATCAATTTGGACTTAGAAGTGAGCTGTGATTTCCAATTCTAGCAAACTCTCTTATTCAACATGCATTTTCATAATCAAATAAATTAATTACTCGATCATTATCACTCTAATTAATTGCTTAATTTACACTTCTGAATACTACATCTAGAAGCCATGCAACCGATTGGACAATTTTAGAGAGATGGGAGAGAGAGAGAATCTTGAAAATGGGTTAACATTAGAAGGAGCCCACCATAATGGACAAAAGAGTTAATTAGGAAACATTAGAAATGATAACAAATTGGTTTGTGTGGGCTCAAATTTGATTAGTAATAAACACATATAGTAGGTTGAGTTGTACAGCTTAACTCACTAACAACTATCTAACCCACAAAAACTTCATAATTCAACTCCCCACCCCCCTCCCCCTAGAGAGAGGACCTTTAATTTTGATGAGCTTAGTTCATTTATATTTGTTTATGTTTGTAGAAACGAAATCATTCTAGCTAGCTTAAGCATGAAGCAGGGGATTTTTAAGGCTATTAATGCAGGTCAATAGTGGTGGATAAATCTGTAGATACAGTGATAGAAGATTTGGTCATCATTTTTAAATTACATATAAAAAAATTGATTGAGAGAAAATGAGAGGTGGGCGTCTCCAAAGATTTGTGTTTCTTCCGTTTTCGATCCGGTGTGATTCAGAATCAAGTGTTGCTCTTGCTGTTTCCACTCTCTCTCCTAAACAATCAAAGGCCACAGGTACTCTCCCTCTCCCCCTCTCTCTCTCTTAATCAAATTTGAGGAGGATTGTGCATCATTTTGATGAATACATTTCAATAGAATTTAATTAATATGCCGATTTTTAGTTAGTAATATTTCGACTATATATATTGGAAATCGTTGGCTAAAATTTATTATATTTAATTTAATTTAATTTTGGGTTTGCAGGAGAAAAGGGTGGGGAGGAGAATTTGAAAATGGATAAAAACCAGAGTCTATCAAAAGCGGCATCATTCACCCAAGGGTTAAATAGACTGATCAGGCGCTTCAAAACCTTCTCTCATTTCTTTGGTAAGTTGTTTTTTTTTTTAATTTCCATCACCAATTCACTACTCTATGAGATTTCTTTCCTTTTGAGTTGGGTAAACCAGTTTTACCGATCATATGTTTTACATTACTTCTCTAATCCAAAAAAAAAAATAAAAAATTGATATTTTAATTTTTCGTCAATTAGCATAATAATCTTCACACTTTTAAAATGGAAATAATACTATAGCACAATATATTTTTATATTCAAATAAAAACCTTTAAAAAGACAATTTTCAGTAATTTTTCTTATAAAGTGTGTCCAACTATAGGTGAACTTTAATAAAGGACGAAGGGAGTATCTTTTGATCAAAACAATTAATATCATCAAACAAATAAATTTTAATTAAACAACTAATACAGTCGAACTAATATATTTTATAATAAAACAATTAATATTACCAAATAATACACACCAAATACAAACTAATTTCACGATAAAATTGACTTATACAATACTTTTCACTCTTTTTTTGCCAAATTATTTCATGAAATTTTCGCACAAAATTCAAGGTAAATTAAAATTAATTAAAATCACTTTTAGTTAATAAATTGTGGATATATGTTACATGTTTCATATTATGTTATTTATTTTTGAAAAAGTTATAGTTTTTATTATACGACGAGTAATGTGATATTGAACATTTTGAACAAATTAGAATAAGAAATTAATATTGTAGGAACTAGCTAGCTACAATTAGACGCAAATGGACAAGATTCTGCTGTAGATATTCTCCCAATTTTGAATAGATTATATTATGGGCAGTTAGGCACCTACGGACTGATGGCCAATATAGAAATTAAGGTATTCGGTGAGATGGACCTATTATGGAACAAAGTTTGTACTTAATCTCGTGACCTACAATTGTCCTTATAATTTGTTTCTTGTCTCACTTGGGAATCATAATTCATGTACCAAACCCACGAATCATTATTTTTATACGTTAAATTAAATAATTGTTATATATGAATTATATTATATAAATATATTTTTATAAAAAAATTGTTTTTTTAATACTCGATCTAAACAAATGAAATCCTAAAACGTGCGGTTTTAAATTCCTTAAAAAAAAATAGTAATATTAATATTTTACATCTTTAATACAGTATACTTAATTAATATATAATAATAATAATTAATTTATAATGGGCAAATTTTGTATACATTATTTGCATCATGCACTCCTTTTAAATAATTACTTGTAATTTCACTGAATAATATTACTCACAACGCACAACGCACACAAGTTGAACGATTATTACTTGTTTTATATATATAATAGTATTACTTATTCGATTATATGGTATTACATAAAAATCAATTGTACGATGCAATTGGTTCACACAAATGTTACTCTTTATATTGAGGATCAAGGTGAGGAGGGGGACAAATATAAATATTAGTCATTAAGTATTTTTTTTTTTAATTAGAATGTAGGTGAGTACAAGAAGTGCTGCAACAAATATGCCTTTAATATAAGTACTTATAAACACATGCACTTTAATCTATTATACATACATACATGATACTTGCTTTTCCTTCAATGAATCATAATGACTAAAATCATTGCCAATAATGACTTGAGAAATTGCAAACACACTCATCATAAGTTCAATTATTTTCACTCAATTTATTCACACTTTTGAATGAAAATGTATATATATGATCAGTTTACAAAGAAGAGATGGAGTACGTGGAAAAGGAGATGGAAATTGGGTTTCCAACAGATGTGAAGCATGTGACCCACATAGGATCTGATGGATCAACCACAATTAATCATGTTTCCAATTGGGGAAATAATCTCAAACCTAATTCTGAAATTCTTACATTCCCTTCTATTTCTTTGCAGCAATTTGAGATGGCCATGGCAGCCCAATCTCATTCTTGATATATATCATTTGCTTGCCTCTAACTTCACTTTGATGTATGAGAATTATGGTTTTGCTAGTATGATAATTGTAAGAGAATCTCGTATTTCATTTCGTGTGATTACTCATTTCTTTTAGTTCTAAAAAAATATTGTATTAACAAAAGACAATTCACCTCGTATGTCATTTAATGCATATATATGTCTGATTTTGAAATCTCTATTCACGTGTATCAATTAACGTAAATGAAACATCAAATTGAAATATGAACACCTCAAATTCTTAATTATATCAATATTTATATGTCTATGAAACTTTAAACAAGAGAAAGAGAAAAGATAAAATGTCGGTTAATTGTTATTGATTTCCTTTTTATGATATTTTATTTTGAACTATTCCTCGATCCCTCCTCTTCATCCGTCGGTTTTTTAATTTTATTTTTTATTTTTTTTTGGGCCTTTGCTTAATATGACAAATTGATAATTAACAATGAAGTGATTAGTGAATGATTATAATTTTATTTAATTATTTAAACAAAGGAAGGCAAGTATCATTAGACCAAGAAAATCTCCCGAGTTTTCTCAATTGTAGATGATTCGTGAATGATTACAATTTTATTTATTTTTTAATACAGGAAGTCAAATATCATTAGAATGAAGATGGGCTTGGACCACCATAAATATTGATGGGGTACGGATATTTTCACCTCCATAATTTAGTATATTACCCCCTGAATTTTTGTTCGAGAATTTTTTTAGAACATTTTTCATTTGTTCGAAAAAAATGATTAAAACATTATTCAATTTTAGACATTTTTAGTTGGGGGTGAACTGAAAATTTGGGTGATGAACTGAACCATGCGGTGAATAATCAAATTTTAGGGTGAAAAGATCCTTTCCTATATGGCCAAGGTTTAATACAGTCACATGTTTGGTGAATACAACCCCATCCAAAAAATTGTTCGGAATTTTTTTTCGAAAAATCACAAGTTCAGTGTTTTTTTTTTTTTTTACTTTTCGGAAAATTTTTCCAAAAATTGTCAAAATTTTCGAATTTTTTTCCGAACATTTTTTGGTGGGGTGGTATTAACAAAAGATAGGACTATATATAACCTTTATGGGAAGAAACTAGAACCAAATCCATGACATAAAGTGGCGAAGCCCAGCGTAAGGAAAATAGAGCAACACAACTAAATTATACTGTTTGTAACAATTTAAACATGGGCCGGCCATAGGCCCTCCATAATAGCTAAATACACTTAACGAAACTTTCATTTTTATAATAAAAAGACAAAAACATATTTTTATCTAAAAAAATAATTTCTTCATCTTCCTCCCTTTCAGAAGACCGCTGCAGCAAAAAACAAAACTCACACCTTAATTTCTAATTAATGAATTGAGAAACCCTCCATTTCTAATTCAAACAACCCACAAATTATAGATTCACCAAATCCGTCTTTTTTTGGAAACATATTAATTGGAAGAAAGCATAGAATTCGAAAAACATTAATTGAAATAACCCATGCATTTCAGAAAAAGTTGCAAAATTCGAAAATGAACCACAAATTTTGACAAGAAAAAAATCGAAAAGTAAACAAAATTTCAGCAATTTTTTTTCAAAAAACTTAACAAAACCCGGATCTAGTTTATTGAACGGGGTGGGGGTCTGTGACAACAAACTTGAGCGACTACGACATGGTGGAGCTTCGCCCTTGTGAAGCAAATTATGTGAGCGACTTCTTATAAAGAGGCCTATGGAGGCAACTGGCGACGGAGACTCGACACTGATGACAGCGCATCAGAGCAATCTGGTGTGAAGAAAATTGGGAGTATATTAGGATTTAGAGGGTATAATTGGTAATTTAATATAAATAATTGTGTATCTATAAATTATGGAGGGGTATATAGCAAGACCCTTTAAACATATTTATTAACGATTTTCATATATTATTAATAGGCGGACCTAACACTCTTATCGTCATAATTTACCTCCATATATTTATTTAGTTTAGTGGTACTAAATTCACCAAACTATATATTAAATATTTTTGAAATGTGAAGTTTTTCTATATATTTTTTTTAATTTTTATACTTACATGACATGAAAAAAAAATTACAAGTCCATTTGAATTTTTTTAAAAGAAAAAAATCAGTTTAATAATACTTATTGCTTTCAATAGAAGAATATATATATTGCAGGATAAAAGATCCCGTGTACTCTAATTTTACGTTTGATGATTGGCTTCATAAACCTAAAAAAGTTTTAGAACTAAGATTATAACTCTCTTTGTACTTGGTTATGTTTTGTACCCCTCTTTATTTTCTATAAAATTTAGAGAGTTACTACTGCGCCCCCGGGGTATTTGTACCCCGGACGATCCTGACCGTCCAAATTTGATCTCCACCGTCCATTTTTAAGTCTAAAATCTAAGGTCAAAGAAGACAAACCGACAACAAAATTTCTTGTTCGGTGACTGTCTTCGCCGTCTTCAATTCCCAGTCGCGGATTGCTCATATGATCCTTACTTCAATTACCATCCAATTCCGTCTATTTCCGTTCAATTCTCTCCACAATTTCATTTCCGTCCATTTCCGTTCAATTCCCTCACTAAATTCATCCTCCCGAATATGTCTAAAACCGGGTTTCACAAATCGATGGCCAAATCCACACAGTCGGTTGCCTCAAGTTCTTCTATCGACCCTGATGATCTACTTTGTGGGCACATGTTGAAGCCGGTAGAAGTTGTTTCCATGAGCGACAAAAATCCTGGTCGGAGATTCGTTCGCTGTCCTCTCCAATCGGTAACTCTTTCTAATTTTTCTCTAATTTCTGCACTGTTGACCTAATTTCGCAAAATATATATCACTATGTTGTACTTGTTTTGTACTGAGCTTTATTTCATCTGGGAATTTAGTCGTCGATTTTTGCTTCATTTTGCACCAATTTCGCAAAATATATACGCGTACACTATGTTTGTATTTTTTTAGACTGAGATTAATTTCAGAGAGTTAATACGTATTTGCAAAAAACCATTGACTGATTTGCATTTTATGTAGCGAACATCTTTTGCTGAAGCTTTTGCTGTGTTTGTTCCTTCTGTATACAGTTTCCTTTAGATATTTTTTTCAACTTAGTTGTGTTAATTAGTAATGTAGGCTTTATTTGTCTTTTGGTGATAGTCCATTTAAAATTTTATTCGAACTCCCCTTGTTGACTGCTTCAAGAAAATATCATTGAGTGCTTTATAATATGTTGTTTCCTCTTATTTCATCATATATCTGAGTAGGTCAATGATTGCAAATTTTGGTTGTGGATTGATGCTCCACTCCCACAATTCCAGAGGGATTTTGTTTTGAAGTTGAAGGCTGAACGGGATAAATTAAAATATCAGTTGGATTGCATGTTAGAGAAGGAGAAATACCTATCTGAAAGGTTGCGTTTGAAGGACTCGGGTCCTGCGGATATGGAAGGAACTAGTGATGAGCTATTCTGTAGAATTGTCGAGCTTGAATACCAGTTATATAATTATAAACACAAAGCTAAAGTTGAAGACAATGAGTTGAAAATGAATCTTTTGGAAGATCTTCGGAAAAAAGATTTGCAGATTCGGGCAAAGAATGTCTAGTTAAAACTTCTTATTTGTTCTGTTTTTCTTCTATTTTGCGTATTTGCTTCTTCCTGTTGTAGGTTCTGTACATTCACCTACCGCTTCGACAAGTTAATGTTAATGTAGGTGATCTATCCATGTTCTAATTAAACTCTAGTAGTGGAACTTTAAGCAGTTTGTTAATTTTGATGTAGGTCCTCTATCCATGTTCTAACTTCTAACTAACCTTTAGTAGGTGAACTTTAGCCCTCTGCTTTTCTTTATGTAAGTAACTTGATTTGTAAATGTTCATTGCGATCTGTGATTTGTATATTTTGTTTTGAGAGAAGGGTCTAATGAATTATCTTAAATTTGGTGTAGATCATTTTGTTGAACAATTACCCATAATTGATTAAAGCACTCTTCTGTGTTATATTTCCTGTGTAATGTATATCATGTTATACTTATGAAATGTTTTTTTTATCCTCTTGACCCACAGTGTCTTGATTAGTAGTCATTTATCCAAAAAATTCGGTCATTACTTACTCCTCATTTCTCTTTCCTATTTTGGTGTTATTGTTTTGTTTTTTGTCTAAATAGTGTCTTTTGGGTGCAACATTATCTCCCAGGAACTATACACTGCGAAATGAAGCCCTCCTTTTGGTGCTACAAAGTGATGTTCCTTAGTGTTGCTGCAGATCGATATTGATTTTCCAAAGATTTTACTCATGTTTATTTTATGTATTTGATGGCTAATGTAGTTTATTATGCTAAGGTTATGAACTGTAACAAGTTCACTATTTTCACCCTTTTAAGAATGTTCTTGTCATTATTTTCACCCTTTTAAGAATGTCACAAATCCCTTCAGTATCGATAATTTCCCCATAGTTTATTTGTTGGTTTTGTTGTTAATGTAGTTATTATTATTATTAGTTCCTCCACGTCTTCCCTGTAACTCACTTAATTTGACTGTAATTGAATACAGCTAAAGTATTATACCAGAAAATGCACCAATAACAGTTCAAGTTGAATACATTACAAGCAAATCCGTACCTTGTTCTTCACAAGCGAAAGCTGTTTTAAGTATTACATGCCGAAATAAAAGTTTAACAATTTAACAGTTTATCTAATCCACCACCGTCACCACAAAAGTCAAATCAGAATGATCATGCAAGCTGAACTTCAGTTCTGTTCCCACCACCAACCGATTGTCCTCGAAGAAGTTCTTCACATTTTCCTTCAACTTTGTTCGATAAGCTTCCTGTTTAATACCAACCTTCCAGCATCTTGCTCCCATCATAACCTTAACCTTATCAGCAGGTGTGTTTTTGAAAGACGCACAAGTTCTCCAGAATTCTCGTGGGATTGGCTGAGAAAAACACACGTACATTGTTTATATATCCATTCATCCTCACATTCGTCATGAATAAATGTAATTATTGCATATGCATAATTCAGGTATTCAACTCACTCCCAATTATGAAAAGTAAACCAGAATGTTGACAATTATTTTACCTCACACAATTTTTTTAAGACTTTTTTGCAATCAATATATTTAATATTTTTTGCATATCCAGGGAACCAGTAGTAAAGTTAATGTATTACAATAAGTACTTGTGTTCCATGACCAAATTAAAACAAGTCCAACACCCTTGTTTATAAACAAACGAAGATCATCAAACCATTTGTGCAAAGTCACATCTCATCTTTAATTACACCCTTTTTATTACCTTCTTTGTATTTGATAACAAATGAAGTTTTACAACACAATCTGAAAATTTAACAGCATATTCAAGACAAAACTTTTAATTTCCACTAAACATCTATTGCTATTTTAATTCACGTATACATTATAAAATAGACCATTGTAATTTGGAGATTCTAGTTATGTCTATAAATGCACCTACAGAGTTTTTGTTGCCGTACAATACATTAGGGTATGTTCAATATAATGAATTCATTTACTAAATAGATTTGTTGCACAAATATTTTAGTTCACTGAATACTGGTGTCAAAACATCCTAAATTTCTTAGACTTATATGTACTTGTGTATGGATTGGACTTACAGATACAATTATTTAACTGAACAACATACATCCATATTAAAACATTTGCGTATTAGAGACTTAAACAGGAACTCACCAGATATTTTTTAATGAAATGGGTGTTTTGGATGACTATTTTAAAGTAATGTCCCTTATTCTCCTGGTCTGAAATTTCACCACGGTTGTTGTACTCTGGTGGAAGAATGATCTTGTTGAAGATGTTGCCTTTGAGATCAGTAATTGGTATCATGTCCTTATTGTCACCAGTATTTCTTTGTGGACTTATTTTATAACGCCGCTGGTTGCATGTCTGATTAGTCGGGGAGTCTGGTTCTGCAAACCCTAAAATAGAACAATGCAAAGTGTTAATACTGCTAATAATATTCGAATTTAATGGGAAATCTTTATTTTCTTACCCGATATAGTAGACGATTCAAAATTCATGTACACATCCACTCTTTCAAGACCTTCTGTGTCGAATACCTCCACAGAAATCCTACTGTTATCTTGTTTTTCAAAGAGTAAAATTTCATCTTCGTTAATGCAGTTTTGAGATATAAACCCTTTCCAGCCAGTTGTGAACCCTAAATTCCCGTGGATTTCCTCCCCCCGTACCTTCCACCTGTATCCATACCTATTTATAAGTGTTACCACCGGAGGTATCCTCTCTTCACCCCAAATATTGAATTCCGATGGGATTAGCTGATAAACAAACCAGAAATTTCATGAATTAGGTTCTTAAAATTCAATTAAATAGCACTACATATTATCGAGTTACTTACCAGGTGGGTATCCATTTTACTCGGGTCATATCTTTTTAAGAACTTACTTGCCTCCACATTTTGCACCCCTGTCTTTCCGCCGTTGATGGTTGAATCGGAAGCCAGTTTCACAAGTGCAACAGTGAAACGACACAAAAGGGGGAGCCTAATTTTTGGGATAAAGGGCAAAAATGAGTGAATTCGATTTTCGGCCCGTATTTTAGATGACCCATTTTTTAAATACTAGCCAGTCCTATTAGGTTATTTTAATGAAATTCCGCTGTTATCCAGTCAAAATTTTATAAACTTTAAATCAATGAACTAATATTTAATTTTGGTTTTCAAGATTTTTTAAATATTCCATTCAAATTTATTGATATGAACCTGTCATTTTTTACTATTTTAAAAAAAATAAGGTGGTATTAAAAAATATAATGATTTTAAAGGTTTGTTATGTTAGATGCATTTTAGTGACTTTTGTAGTCCCTTTTATAAATATCAACAAAAACTCACTCAAACTCATTATATTTTAGAGGACTTTTCAACTGAAATATATAGTAGGTGTGCTGAACTAATAATATGTTCATTTAAGATTAATGCAAAGTATTTTAAAATCATAATCCAATTAATACTTTTTTTGACCTATTTTGGTATTTTGGAAAATTAAATTACAAAGGCATTTTTATAGAATAGAGGGTTTGTGGTAGGACGTAAATGTAATTTTGGCTAAGCCCATTTTAAATTTTCGAGCGAAAATGACCAAAATTATAAGATTAAAAGTTACAGGACCTTCTATAGGAGCCTTTGTAAAAATTTTAGACATTAAAGATTGGCACCTTTTTTGTCGAGCAAGAATGTTGCTAATAAAAAAAGGTGTACTATTGAAATTATATAAAGTATAAGAGATAAAATATTAAAAACATTTAATTAAAAATTAATCTAAAACATTTAATTAAAGGTGTATCTATAAACATAATTAGTGAATTATCCAAAAAAATAAATTTCTAATATTTTATTTTATTCGATATAATTGATGGCAAACACCACATGATTGTAAATTGACATTTTTTGCAACGTTAAACACTACAAGAAAATTTAATATTGCCTACGAAAATTGTCAATATGGTTACGAAATTACCAACCAAAAAATTTGTAGGGGGCCGGGATTGCGTACGAATTGCCTACAAAATCTCATATTGTATAGGCGTCTTCCTTCTCCACCTATAAAATAATTTGTCTACGGAAATTCCGTAGATAATTTGTGTTGTAGGTAAATTTTTGTAGGCAAATGACTTTTAGGTAATTATACCTAGGGATTTTTTTCCGTAAGCAAATTAATTCCGTTTGCAAGTTGTTTTAGGTTGAAAAATGTAGATGATTTCACAATTAGAAAATTTCGTAGGCAATTCTTACTACAATTTACTTTTTTGGTAAATTTTTGTAGGCAATTTAATTCCGTAGTCAAATCATTATTTTCTGGTAATGAAATTTGTCTACACACAACAACATATTACATGAATAACTAAGTATTTGTTTTTAATACATGTAAAGATTTCTCTATATATATGAGCTTTTTTTTTGTCAAAAAGTATTATCGATCTAGGTCATGCTCTATTTTACCCTTGTCCCAAGATATTATGCAATTTTATATTTTCCCTATCTGACTAAAAGAATAATTCCATAAAAAAACCTAAATTTCGAAAATATATATGTTATGTTTTTCTCAGGTCATGCAAACTTCTTTGGAAAATTTTAACCTAATATTTTACCCATGTCATGCTTCGTTTTTTCGAAATGTTTTGCAGTAATTTCTTAAGGAAGTATACCAATAAGAATACTCTCTATTTCCTAGAAATTGGAACACATAATATCCAAAATTACACACACATTTTTTTATGATAAGTATTATATACACCTTCCATAATGTTCATCATTATTAAATATTAATTCTTAATGAAATAATATTAATTTTAAGAGATAATATTAGTTCTTACATGTATAGCGTTCTTGGGTGAAAAATATTAACCTATTAAAAAACCATATGGTAAAGCATACACCACCCTTGCAAATATAAGCTTAAACCAAACACATATTTCTCTATAAAAAAAACGCTTAGAAAATATTATATCAATAAATGTATAAATACGAATTAAAAACATTGTTATTACTGCATAATAGGGAAATGATAGTTATGACTGTTCTCACTTACTACCTCCGAGTACGGCTCGGTCAACATACGAGTCAGCATTTTCTAACTCCCTATTAGCAATCTTAACAGCCTCTTTGGCCTCCATGAGAGATTGTTCAAGTTTTTCACGGTCAGAATCCGATGCCCCTTCATCAGACTCAAGATCCTTAAGGGGCTTCTTAATGTCCATGATTTTTCCTTCGTGGAAATTTATTCTATCCAGAATAGCATCTTTCATCTTCGACACAAAATCAATCAACTTCAGGTTCCTCTGTAAAAATGTAACTCCAAAGAGTATGAATGGTTACTAATAGTTTAATTTTATTTCGAAATTATATATCTTTAAATAAAAAAATAGTACAAGGGGTAAGTACCTGAGCATCCCTCGTTAAATCTCCTACGATTTTTGCGCACGTCTGGCGGTGCTCAAAGTAAAGCAACATCTGACGCCGTTGAAATTCTTTCTTCCGATCTTCCTCCAACCACTTCTTGAACTCTTTATGATCCATTATTATTATTACAGCTGAAAAATTACACCAGCTATTATAGGGTGTAAGGGAAGACACTGTATATGAGAGGGTTTGTTGCAATAAAAAAAATGGAGTGGCTATATTTATAGATTATAAATTAGTGTTATTAATGAAGGAATAGCAGAAGTCGAAGATCATCTGAGGAGACGACACTTTACTTTATGTTTCCTATGTGCAGTAATAATGATATAGACGAAATTAGTGTTATTACTGATGAATATGAAACAGTGGAAGTCGGACGACAATGTATTTTCAAGAGGTGCACTAATTTTGGACAGTTGGGTGTTGCACATTAAATTCTAACATTTACCAACAATTTGAAAAGAAAATTTTACTTTGCCCTTTTATATACTCAAAAATAAATATAGTATCATTACAAGAAAATAAAGAATTGTCTTAAAAATTAGAATTACCTACAACCTCAATTCCAAGAAAAAAAATGGTACTAAGAATTGTCTGCAATTTACCTACGAAATTTACTAGTTTTTAAATATTCTACATTTATCCACCTATAGGAAAATTTGCCTACGAACTAATTTTTAAAATTCTACCAAATAATCTTTCTACGAAATTACTACTGAATTAATGTTTCTACGAAGTAAAATTCTCAGGCATAATCTCCTATAAATGATTTAAAAGATTCCATTAAGTTTGAAGATATTAGTTGTTACATATTTCTTATTTTCAAAGTATATTGATATTTCATTAAAATATAATATTTGTTCTTACAAGATTCCATTAAGTTTGAAGATATTAGTTGTTTTCACGCTAAAATTTACTCCCTCTCATCTTTTTTATTTTTCTTCCAAAAAAATGAGCCTATTCGTTCTATTGTTAAAACATAAAAAAGGAGGTTGCTTAATTAATTTTTTTTTAAAAAATTAATTTTTCTTTACTCTATTGCAATCGATCATTTTTTTAAGCCTTGATTTTATTTTATTTTACCCATATAATATAAGTTGGATTGCTATACGCCCCAACATCAATATGTTTTAAAACGACCTTAAATTTTTTTAAGCACTAACTTTTTTTTAAATGCAATATCTATTTAAATTAATGTATAAAAATAATTTAATATTATGTGTTCAAAACATTTGATTAAAGGCTTACAAGGGTTTTTTTTTTTTTTTTTTTTTTTTTTTTAAGTTAGTGTTTATACCAAAAAAAAAAAAAGGTTTGAGGTCTAATTAGTAATTCATTGAACATTATGATGCGGGTCTAATTTTTACTATGAAATACTTTAGGTTCCAATTTGTACTCAATGCACTAGTTGGGGGTCAACTTTGCACGTGAGACGTTAGTTTATGGTCTAATTTGTACACAAAAATAGTGTTGTTTAGGGACCAATTTGTACCCATGACAATAATTCAGGATCCAAATTCTACCTTTTCCCCTTATAAAATATTCCCCATTCAATATTGTATGATTTTTCATTTTCAATGTCTGATGGATTGACAGTACCTTCCACTCTTTTTAACTTCCACCGAATTGTCGAAAACATGGGTAATATGGGCATAAGTTAGTAAGCACGATTTAAGGACCATAGATTTTCGGGCTGACAATTTAAGGTCACCAAATTTAAAATGTTGCAATTTGAGGCCAAATTGGCCCGAATTGACTCTAATTGGAGTTAATTCGGGCCAACCTGGCCTCAATTTGCAAAATTTTAAACATATGGTCCTTAAATTGATGGCCCTAAGACCTACCGTCCTTCTTTTACTACCTTTCATTCAAAGATTTTCACGTTTTAACAATGAAAAAATTATGTTGCTAATCAATGAATTTGCATTTAGTAACGAATTTACAACGAATATTTTTCATTGTTATTCTGCTTGTTGCTAAATATGCCAACAAAATAGTATCCCGTTAGTAACAAATACCGACAGATTATCAACGGATCACCAACAAAAAATTAAAATATGTATTTATATGACCAATCTGTTGGTAAAACGGTTAGTAAACATAATACGTTGCTAAATTATTGTGGTATTTTTTTATTCTGAAGCACTAATTAACCCTTGATTTCGAGATATTTTATACACATTGCACCCGTCCAACACCACTTTGAGACATAATTATTACCTTTATAAATATAAGTATATAAATTAAAAAAAATTAATACAAAATATAAAATTTTCTTCCTCATACCAACCCCACACCCCAATCATTTTTCACCCAAAGTTTAGGCCGTAGTCCCTACCCACCCTAACCCTCACCTCGACCGTCCAACCCCAAGTTTTTTACCGTCAATGGTGCTGAGGTAGAATAGCGGAAACTACACATAAGCAACAGACTTGGTTTTAGCCGATGGAGGGTCATGTTCCAAGCACGTGTACAAAATAGCCCGAAATCAGGGTCATGTCTCAAAAAAGTTATTTTTATAATTTTTGTTTTAAATATATATTTATATTTATAAATAAAAAATATTTATTTTTAAAGTGGTATCGGACGGGCTCCACGAGTGTGCCGAGTACGTGGAATTTGGGTCCAATTAGATCTAATTTGGGATTAATTTTTTAAGACCACAATTTAGGTGGTAGCAAAAGAAGGACGGTAGGTCTTGGGGCTGACAATTTAAGGACCGTTTAAAATTTTGCAAATTGAGGCCATGTTGGCCCCAATTAGCTCTAATTAGAGTCAATTCGGGTCAATTTGGTCTCAAATTGCACCATTTTAAATCTGGTGTCCTTCTTTTGCTACCCCCCCTAACCTACTGGCCTTAAAAATAATTATTCCCTCGGGTATTATATTTTTTACTTAACGTTATTAAATGTTTTACTAATGAGTATCAATGGTTTTATATAAAGTAATCTAGTGTAGGCAAATAATTCCAGGCATGTCCATACTCTTGTCCTTATACAGGACTATCTAGATTGTTTAGATTAAAATTAGTACATACATGAATCTTGGAAAGATATTAATTGCTTACATCAAAGAGTATTAGTTGTTTTAATTAAAAAATGTGTCTACTCAAAATGGCAAATCCAAAATACAATCTAAAATATTAGTTGGTCCATCTGGAAACGAGTTTCCACGATTAACACCCCATTTGCTGCTTAAAATTAAGTTCCAATAAGTTCCATAAATGAACAGTTTGAAGACGGAATACTTAACTAAAAGTCAAACTATTCAATAGGTTCTACTCTTAATTAGTAAATTGAAACGGACATCAAAAGGTAGAGTAGCAATTACTGATAAACAAGAATTTCAAAGGGGTATTCAACACAAAAAAAATTGAAAATCAGTTTATGTCAACAAGCTGACATCCATAGTCAGCTCCTTCCCCCTCGCAACCAACTCAAACCTGATCTCATTGCCAACTCGCAAACCATTATCTTCCAAAAACCTCATCACATTTTCGTAGAGCCATACTCTGTTGGCTTCCTTCTTTAAACCAACTTTCCACGATTTCCCTCCCATCCTAAGCCTTACCCTACCACTCCTTGCCCGTTTTGAATATTCCCTGGATCCTTTGTGTAGTATGGGCTGAAAATAACAAATGAGATGGAAAAATAATATCATCAGAAATAATGTGTGTTATTGCTGTAATATATTCATACCACATTTAGTGTCCTGTGTTGTTTCAATTCGAATAAAAGAAGATTTTAAACATTAGTTGGATATAGGTGTCTGCATTCTATCCCAACTACACCAATATCACCCCACCAACACAAGTTTCACAACATTTGAGAAAGACCACCTTTGTGAATATGTTGCTGCAAAGTTGAATTCCAAGTACCAGAGGTCATCTAATTCACAGATAATTCATCACCGAACTCCCCCTCACCCAATTACAGTAAGATACTATTCATATATTTTGGGTATAACCACAAACTCAAGATATTGGCGTGTTCGGATACTATTCTTAAGGTTTATGTAACCTAAACTTTTGGTTGATTACAAAAAAACATTAACCAAACAAAAAGTAGACAGCTAATTCCAGAAATTCATAAGATGGAGTTATAGGTACATTGACATACTAGATACTTCTTTGATAAGTGAGTCTTGCCTATGACAATGTCGTAGAATATTGGTTGGGGAACACCAGCCTATTTTTTTACAACAATAACCTTCTTGTTAGCTACAGCCGCATCCCCTGTAACATAAAATCAAGATTTATTTCTTTTAAACTTTTATGAATTGTAACACAGAACTTATGAGGTTCTAACCTGAAGTACTAGCACATCCATGACCGCTGTATATATCAGGCTTTAGACAAGCAGTCATCGAAAAAATATCAACATCGAGCTGAGCAAATCCGGTTCTTTCAAAAATAATTAATTCCCCAAACTTTACACTGTTGTCAGTAACAAACTTGGTCCACCCTGTAGTCATCCAGAAATGGTCCTCCATGTATTCAACCTTAACCTCCCACAGGTGTCTAAACCTATTCCTTAAAATAAACAGTCCGGGTATTTTCCGTTTACGGTAATATCTCTGGAAAGCGATTGGAACTATCTGGAAATGTATATACGAGTCAAAAAGCAAACCAATAAAGATACAAAAATAGCTCCCGTAAAATATGAAAAATAAAACCCAAAATCCGAGGGATTGTAACGAAAAAATAAAACACGTTGATGTTGATGATTCACTTACCAATTTTTTTGACATTCTTTGTCCGATAAATATCCTGAAGAATTTAGGGTTAACGCCGCCAAGCTCTTTCCAAATAATCTCCTGCACGTTTTCCTCATCGGAACCGGAGTCTAAATTTTGGTTCTGGTTTTCATCGTCTGAGCAAGTGAAATTTTCGTGGTGGTCTTCCTCGTCGGAGGAATTGATTTCAATTGGATTTTTCGAGGAAGAAGCCATTTTTTGCGAGTCGAGAAAGGCGGAGATGTAGATAAATCAATGGGCGGGATTATGTTAAATAAATGGGGTTAATACGTCCGTATCTTTTTTCTTCTGTCACAGAGGAACAAATTATTTTCATTGGTCCATCAATTGAAAATATCTTCTGCATTCATTGCTTTTGGGCAGTTTGACAGGTTGAGGCATGCCTGAGACTGACGTATTGGAGCTTTTCTATTTTGGGCTAATTGGGCCTGTTTGTAGTCAATTTAGAAGTAAAATGCATCGAGCCCATTTTCTTCTTACCTCTTTCGGGCAATCATACAAATTTCAAAACTTAAAATGATAGTCGTATTATTATAAGCCGAGATTGTGAATAAATAACAAAGGGGTATCCTTTAGTTTTTATGTGGAAACATTATTAGACGATGTTTTAGATGAAAAATATTTATGATAATCATATTATCCAATTGTTTTACATTCTCGATTATTATTCAAGGATTAAAAAAGTTTAACTTAAGGTTCTTTTGTATATTTCACAAAATCTCGTGCTAATCAACATGGCGAAGATAGGTCTTCTTGAAAAAATCTTGAAAAAAATCCAGGTAGGAGTTTTCAATATTTTGAAAATGTTCTTTTAATTATATTCATATTGTTATATATATATATAATTATATTCATAAATTAATTATTGCTATAATTAGTTTTTCTGCTATTAATTATTAATTATTTAAAAAATATACAACTTTAAATTACTTAATTGTATCATTTATTATACTTTCAATTTTAATATACTAGATGAGTGCCCGTGTAATACGCGGTACTTTTGTAAAAATAAATTATATATACTTCACCATAATATACTTATATTATATAATAAATAAGGGATTATATATTTGTGAGTCCCGTAAGTTTGCACTGTTTTGAATTTGGTCCACATAAATTACATGTTTTGATATTGGTCCTATAAGTTTGAGATTATTTTGATTTTAGTCCTTTTACCTTGATTTTTTTTATATTGGTCCAGTAAGTTTGATTTTTTTTAAAGAAAAATTGGATTATACGTTTTGATTTTGGTCCTATAAGTTTTAAAAGGACTAAAATAAAAAAACTTCCAAACTTACGGGACCAATATCAAAACCAGTAATTCATGTGGACAAATTTAAAAATAGTTCAAAATTACGGGACTTACAAATATATAATCCCAATAAATAAATACAAATAATATGTATTTATAAAATTATGGGAAAACTTTTTAATTCACGATTTTTAGACAAAAAAAATCATGTAACTTTTTGTTATAATTTAGGATACATTTTAAAATATGACATAATTTTTCAATTATTGCCTCCCTAAAATAATTTCCTCAATGCAGTGACATTTTTAATTCAAGCACTAACACACTCTCATGCATCTTTTTTTTAATCGGTACATTCTCATGCATCTATTATTTTCTTCTTCTAACAGTGCAAGTCGAATATCAAATTAAACAACTAAACATTTAGTGAATTTTCTTAAATTTATTGAAACTTGTAATTAAATTGAGATTGCGATTTATATTTAACCCTAAAGTCCCGTAATTTTATTAATTTTATATTTAAAGTGTTCTTTTCAAATTTTGTTGAATCTACAAGTTATTTAAATAATATATTACACGGTATAAGTATGCAGTTCATTGCATGTATAAAATATGTAATTGATATATATGTCATTTAACTTATATAATAAATAAATTCAAGCATTTTCAAAAAAAAAAAATTATAAATCATTAGAAGGTTTTAATACAACTTTCGATTTAAAAAAAAAAGCTAAATAAAATTGATATTCAAAATATAAAGATTTATAGATGCTTGCAAGGTTTAAATTCATGTGATTACATTTCAACACAAACATAGTGTCACATATTAAACAAAATAAAGTTAAAAACAAATTGATATATCAAGTTTGATTTCAAATTAAAAAATGATCAATAAATATAATTTTGGTTTATTGTGTTTTCTAGATAATAAGAGTTTATCAATTAAATGTTATATTTAAGCTAATTAGATTTTTTAAATAATCAATATTTAATCGAAATCAAAACAATTTTAAGTACACTTAATTTTTTTTTTCACAGATTAATATTTTCATACATAAGATTTTTTAAATATTGAAAATCCTAAAATGTTAAAATAGTATAATTATAATAAAAAATTATAATATACCTTTGTTAACTCAAGTTATATACAATATTATTCAAAGTTTAAACATGTTCATCACATTGGTCAATTGGTAAATTTCATAGGGTCAGGGTTCAAATCTTTTGTGAGTTCAATATTTTTTGTTTGACTCCTTATCTTATAATAATTTAAAGGTCTAACGGTGTAACATTTCACGTTTTTTCAGTGCAAAATATTACCACCACATAAAAACAAAGCATAAAAAATGGTTAACTGAATGTATTGCATTGGGTTAAAAAAAATCTAGGGGGAAAATGCATAAACAAACAAAAATTGGACGCATATTTGAACCCCAGGAAAAATAAAAACAACACCACACATGTATATTCTTAACAAGGCATGTGAAGTAATTTGCACGTTAAAATTCATTAGTGTCATTGATTTGCATCGCTAGGGTATTATACTAGTTAATCTATTAACGAACTTGTGCACCTTAACATTGTAAATTTGATCAAAGTTTTGGCAAAACACATCAACTGAGTTGATCAAACTTTGGCAAAACACATCAACAGAGTTGATCAAACTTTGGCAAAATATGATAAACTACAGATGCATTTAAACAACATCCAATATTAGTGTTAAATACTTGACATGGTTGACCACCTTGTTGCATCCAAAACACATACCTTCTCCATAGCTATACTTGTTATGCACCAACGAAGATTCAATCAACAACTTCACTAGCCCTTTCACCGAACCATGTGTAGATTTCCAAAGTTTGCGATCGAACCAAGCTTCTGCGCAAGCTTCGATACTTCGTCTTTTTAAGTTTGCTGGTGATTCCAGAAGCCATATCAACACCTTCAGTCGAAGTTCTTGACTCATCTCCTATTGTCATTCATTTGGGATTTTATTACCTCATGTACGTAATGGGTTACTATCTGCTACTGACATTTACCAAAATAATATATATGACATTCACCTGCATTCGTTCTACTGTTACTTGATTAATAACATGTTGATCCTGTCTGAATGCTCTCATGTTTTGAATAACGTAGACACCACAATCATATCTACAACACAAGAATAAATGAAAAAATAAGCCTTTATGTTTACAGTCTAAAAAAGGAAAATTTAAAAACATTAAAATAACAAAGAGCATTTCAAGAAGAAGTCATATTACGTGTTTCGTTGATTCGGTCCCTGGATTTCTCTGACCGTCCGATACATTTTAAAATCAAGATGATGTAGTCCCCATTCCCTTGCAACCTCAATTTCGTCCGTTAAGGCTTGTTGTGTCCCGCATAACTTCACGATGTTCAGTTATATTGTTAAAAAATTTTCAACATAATCACGACTTAGGGATAAAGACGATAAACAAGTTCTAAACTTACCAATACCCTTACGGCTTCATATGTCTCTTCGTCAATTAAAGACCTTGTGCCCTTCCCAGAATCCCAAATAAACGCTTTCATATGACAAGTGTCTACGTGTAGTAGAATGAAATGCTGGGCACTTTTGCAGAAAATTGGAACGAAAATCTGTATCATATTTAGTGCATTAGCGGTGTAAATAAACCTTGGTCACTAGTGTCCCAATTCATATATTTACTACAAGTCTAGAACTGCAATTAAAGAAACATACATTTGCGCATTGGGCTGCGTGACTGGGTTTCCGCTCCTTGATCTTCATTCTATTAAAGAATGTATGGAAGACGACTTCATCTTTCAAGTTTGTTTCCTATAATAATTAAGAACACTTAAAATCAAAATTGAAAATTATAATGTTATAAACTTGATTTGTTTAATTTATTATGCAAAACAATCACCAGTGTAAACACAGGAAAGAACCAAGCTTTGGTCATATTTTCTATTTTCCGGGGCTTCTTGTCGTTCACCTCCTCAAAGTTTAGAATATCACACGACAGGTCCAAAATCTGGTATATATACGAAATCATATGATTTTTCATGCCACGCATAAATTTTAAAAAATAGAAGTTTAAAATCGGTATACCGATTGGGACAGCCAGATTGTAGGAGCCAACGTTATCAACTCGTCTCTTGTAAGGTGTTTGCCCTCAGTGGTAACCAAAACCTCACTAGATAATAACTCGAATGAATTAAATGATGCACCACCATAAAAAAATAAAAGGTATAATTCAATATATGATTTGAAGAGAATGAATATACCTTCCCGGTAGTGAGTCGTCCAAAGCATACGTTACCACCTTCATCATTATGTCGGACTTGAGCCTCTTCTTCTTGTATTTAAATCCAAATCTCTCACATAATGTCCATAATTGATTGTCCTCACCTTTGTTATCAGTACAGGAATAATTCAATACAGTTTTACCGGCCAAAGCTTGTTGATTTCCTCTGTGTAGGGTTGCTAATCCAGAGTCAATATCCTGTGATCAGGACCACATCGTTAGAAATGTTTACCATGAACAAGTATTTATTATAATGCGAAGTAGTTAAATCCAATTTATCTACCACGAGTCCATATCCGGACACCCTCTTAATCTCATCACTCTGTGCAGACCGAGAGGAACTTGCTTGACCGGTCTTCTTGAAGCACGATTTGTTTACTGGCATTAGCATACTCATACTCTGAACAAAATATATTCAATTAATTCATTGAATATGTAGCGTTTGGTGTAGCCCCAAACATCTGATCATTAATAGCAAACATTCCACTAATTAGGTAACTTTTGAATGGATTTTAATCTCCTTTGACGTATCGGTGGCGGTGTTTTGAAGATGTCAACTCCCTCGTCTTCACTTTCCTCTTCAAGGTTAATGTATGTTTGGGTCGGTGTAACGGTGGTTGTTGATTTCGCCACAGATGATACCTATTAAGAACACGTAATATTCATAATTCAACAACATTTATTAGTGGTCTAGAAGAATAAAAAATTGTTGAGAATCATGACAAGTCTGAATAAAGGATGGTTATTGACTACCTGATCATTCTCTGTTGCTTGTTTAATACTCGCATTGCAGTCCAACGTGAAAACGTCTTTGCTTGGAAGTCTAATGTCTGGTTTTTGTTTTTTCTGAAAAAAGAGATTACGCATAACTACATATTCTTTTGTGGGTGTAGCAGAGCTATACTCCTCTCAATTTATTACTGATTAAAGCTGTATTGAAACAATACCTCGATAGTTCTAGATTTCCCATGCATTCGGACAACTTTTCCGACTTTAACTGACCGTACCATCCTTCAATTCTGTTGTGCATTTTTTTTAGAGCCGGAAGTTTCGGCTAATCGATTCCTTTTTGTGTCTGTTGCAATTCCTACGGTATCAGTCCTTCTTTTCTTTAGGTCACACCTGGGGGCCAACAACTCCACCGACGCACTCAATTTCTTGACATTGTCACTCAACTCTTCAACAGTACGCTGCATGTTTAAACCCCATCTCATGTTTGATGTATGCGACACTTCCACACACCTCCATACTGCTTCTTGTGTTTGACGTATTTTCCTCAAGTCCGAATTCATACTCTCAACATAAGACTTGAAAACACTGCACATCTTCGCCATTGATATGAACAAATTAGAGCCCTCACCATCTCCACTGGCTTCCATTCCATCTTCTTGCCTTGAGCAACTACCCATACTTAAGAAATGCAGACTCCACTGATTAAATTCTAATTAGAACCTTTTAGGATGTACGTGCCAATTAAAATAATTACATAACCGTATAAAAAATAAGAACACTATAAGTTAAAAAGACTCTATAAGTTAAACCGACTCTTAGGGGCATTCCCAACTGTGGAGGCAAACTCCATGTTTGCCTCCAACCGCCCAACTAAGCCCACCCCAACGCAGTTGCATATTTGGAAGCAAACTCAACATCTATGAATAGTGTATGTTGAGTTTGCACATACACTATTCAAGAGGCAAACCACCTTTTCCTTTTTTTTTAATTATTTAAATTATGTAATAGTTTTTTTAGTATATAAAATTTAATATTAAGCAAAAATTTACACGAGAACGTCTCATGACATGAGACAATATAGACAATATATATAAATATTTTATTATTTTATTAATTATAATATAATGGGACATAAAAATTAAAAAAAATTAAATTATTAAATAGAAACACAAATTGTAATTAATTGAAATATAATAAGACAACATTAAAGAATATACCAAACATTACATTACAAAATACAAATTTTAAATTAAAAAACACAAGCATCCTAATAAACTAGAACACACAAAAGCATAGCTACGCAAACTAAATACAAATTAAACATGAACAACATGACTTTAATACTCTCCAAGGTCACAACATGACTTATTAAATATATCGTATTTTTTATGTTTTTAATTTTTAAAGATTTAAATATAGAGTGATATATATTTAATTATATACAAATATTAAATAAAATAGAAAATAAATTTGATTAAAATTAGAATATTCAAAGAGAATATTCCTTTTGAGTTAAAATTTTAGTGGGATGGTTGGGAGTGATTTTATTGTTGGAGGCAAAGTCGGAGGCAAATTAGATGAGTGGGAGGCACACTCAAAGATTAGCATTGGAAATACTCTTAAACTTACCACATTGGATCTCGTCCATTTGTTCTTGTTAATTTCTAGGGAAATGAGTTGTTGCATTTGTGGATTAGAAATTCCAATCCGAGCAAAACTATTAATCCCCACCGCACCACATGGCTGCACAACGAGCAAATAGTAGAGCTGCATGAAACAAAAGAATTCCAACCAATTAGAACCCTAAACTCCAAAAAAATAGGTTTCATCGGAGTAAATACTTGAGATTCCGAGACTATGTATGTGTCTTGTAGTAGAATATTTGAGAATGGACTTGATGTAAACAAAATAGACTTAGTAGTTGTCACGCCCCAATTTTTGAAATAGTAAATTTTACCGAATCACAAGAATACTTTCGAATAAAAAGTCGTGAACTAAAAATTTAAATAAAATAAGACATGGAATTTATCTCCAATTAATAAAAATACTTGCCAAACAACGGAAGACTTGAATATTACTTTAAAATTGCATTTCATAAGTAAAATATAACTATTTAGAGTTTAACTTGGAAAAACTTAATTAATAAATTAACTAATTTTTTTTTTCATAAAATATCTATAAATTCACTTGAGGGATCATCATCCATCGTCTCTCCACGCTTCCGCTGCGCACTCTAAAAATGTTAAAATGAATGAGATGAGTACGCAAGCACACTCAGTGGGAATAAATTATTCAAATCTAAATGCAATTATAAACAACAAGAAAATACAGGCCAAATTGTAATTCACATGAAACTTTGCCATAATAACTTTGTCAATAGTACTTTGAAATAACAAGCTAAATAAATATATCGCATGAATTTTCGTGGACCTTCCCAGGGCCTAATAGGCACACCCAGCATTCCCACGCGTAAATATTTGCAAGCCTTCTCAAGACCTTTTCAGATCAAGATATTCTTACACGTGAATGTTTCGTGGACCTTCCCAGGGCCTAAAGGCACTCCCGGTATTCCCACGCGTAAATGTTTGTGAGCCTTCCCAGAGCCTGATAAGCACTCTGGTATTCTCAACCGTAAATGGAGCACTGCGGATTAAACCGAAGACCCGTCGATCTCGGACCACATAAGGATCCCTGGCTATTGCATGCACATATAAAAACATGCATCTCACATAATTCACATAAACAATTTAACAATAAATACATACAAATACCCTACTAACCACTGCAGGGTTTAGATTCGTCAAAATTCCCCACCTTCTTAAACAATTAAGATGAGTAGCAACAAGTAGGAGCCCCAAACAAACTTAGTCCTCGTAATTGTCCTCGCCGCACTCGAATAGAGAACAGATGAGACGAACACCCAACTTTTCAAAAGGACGTACTCTACAATGATATGTCCCAAGCTTGATATTTGGATAGTAAATATTAAAATAGAAATTTGTAACAATTGCCTTGAGGTAGTAGCATGAGTTCTTTGTTTATTTTGGTGAGAAATTGGGTAGTAAAGAGTTTGAGGAATAAAATCATCAATCCGTGAAGTCATGGGCTAGAGTAATGTTGCGTGAGTGGAGATTCTTGGCTGTTTTTTTTTTTTAGGGAATTAAGAGCAAATTTTAAGCAATGTTAATAAATATAAAAAAACGTGTTGACTTCTTCTTTAGGAGAAAGAATAAATGAAACCACTTAATAAGATATTTATCTTGTATTTTAATAATAATTTATAAATTTATGAGAATTAAATGAAAATATTAATGACAATTATAAGAATATTAATAATAATTATGAGAATTAAATAAAAATTAATATCACTAATGAGAATTAAAATTAGTGTCAAAATTAAAGACACTAGGTTTTTAACATGTGTGAAATATGATAAAAAGAAAACCATGAAGAAATCGTGATAATTCTTCCAATAATTAAGAGAGACTTTCGACTACATATTAATAACGTTATTCATAAATTATATTAACTAATTTTCGAGAGAAATGAGGCTAAATAGAAGATAACTTTTAATTTAATAATTAATATTAATTAACCAAACAATAAATACATGTGTGACCTTTTAAAAACACATATATATACTAATATATTTATATACACATATACAAGGATACATATGCATATATATACATATTTAAAACCTTTTACTTTTGAAAATAATAGCAAAAAGATATATAATATAATAATAATAATAACAACAACAACATCTGCATATATATCACATGAACACACTCTCTCTATTAAAAAATGAACATTTCAAAGTATTTTCAAAATAAATAAAAACTTGATATTTTTAGGGGTGTTACAGTAGTTTGACCTTCTAGATTATGCATGCCCGTTTAATGATTGTGTGTATCTAACAGATACCAACTGCACAAATCTAAAAATTATAAAACTAAGAAATGATACACTATAAACCTCTATTTACTCGTGCCGTTTTTAATACCACATTTGAATTCCAACATACATTTTCGTGACAATAAACTAGACCTATTATCAAAAATCTAATATTCCAACTTCATATCATTAAAAGTATTACATACCCTTATAAAGGAATATACTAAATTACCTAAACTTTATTTTCAAAAAAATTTAAACGTACATCCCATTTTAATTTTCGCATGCACCACTCCTTTAAACAGTTTCACACACGAAAATGAACAGATATTCGACACGATAAAAAGAATAAACGTACCTGAAGAAATATAACGCATCCGGTAATTCCATGCCTTCCACTCTTGTCTTGGGCTTTGTATTTTTTTATGCCGTCGACCATCATTTCAAAAAAATGACCTGCCCAGTTTTTATTCCTCGATAGCTCCAGCTTATCGAGAGAATATAAATAACCAACCTTAATCTCCATCTTCGTTGAAGGTCCCAGGACCAAAGCAATGGCTAGCAGAATGAAACAACGAGCCAAATCATCCGCGCCCAATTTCTTCTTCCGGAACATATCTGCTAGGACGGTTCCCCTAATTACTCTCCTAACATTTGTTTCACTGACAAAGGTATTCCTAATGCACCTAATATCGTTCAGGTTACCATTCAGCGACAGCTCCTCATCTCCCTCCGGAACTCCCATGATTTTACTAAAATCCCCAGGAGTCAAGATATACCTCCTTGCGCCGACAACTAGACTGCGGGAGAATTTACCAGATAATACGAAAGTTCTTTGATGAAGCTGCATCCACGCAGCCTCAGTAAATCTGAAAACCCAGCACTTTCGATTACTCCGACTGTTGAGTAATCTAATTCTGAGGCGAGTTTGTTGAACCTATCCATTGATATAATAGAGTGCAATGTGTCTCTCTCCTCCATCACAGACGTGCTTTCAAACGCGTTGCTGTTGTCTTCAGGAGCCATGCATGGTGACCAAAATGAACCGTCGTGGTCGAATATATTTTCCCTCCTCTGGCTTGACTGGTAATCATCAGTGATCGGATCCAATGGGTAATCGTCATCACCAACAGGGTTATGAATAAATTCAAAGTCGTCCTCCATTGTATATCTGTTCAAAACAAGAGAAACAAATGTTAGAAAACAGAGAAGTTTTTTGCGATGGATGGTTGTTGGGTGTGTAATCGAAATAGATGTGATTTACACTTTTGATAATTGATACAGTCACTGGAGTATTGGAGTGGCCTGTGAAAAAAGTACTCGTCCATTTAAAGGATCGAGTTCAAGCGTAGCTGTGTAGGGAATCGAAGATGTGACCTGCCAATATTCTAATGATTTTGTTTTCCTCTCGTAAGTCGTACCCAATACACAATTATGCATGCTTATCCGCTTATGTATGAGATGTTTCGAATGCCAGATTAGTAGATGTTGTTAATAATTTGTTTTTCTACTTAATTTAAGTTATTATCTTATGTTTATTAAAAGACAAAGTATAGAGTGAAACTGGTTTATACATAAATCACTGAAGGGTATTAGTTGTTTTCATTGAAAAGTATTAGTTGTATTTACTGAAGAGTATTACTGAGATTGAGGAATGGTAATGGAATGAAGGTGTAGTGTTTGGTTGAGGGTAATCATACCTCAAATAGTAATTTGATATCTTGAAACTAAGGAATGAAAGTTATAGATCCATTACTCACCTTTTTGGGAGGAATGAAAGTCATTCCTCCCTAAAATTCCATATATATTTTTAAATTTTTTTTTTTTGTCATCTAAATTATTTGTTGTTATTATTTATAATAATTTTAAGCATTATTAGTATATAATACATTTTTTAAAATAAAAAATATAGTTAATAATAATTTTTATTATCAATGCTTTTTATTATATCAATCACCATCTATAGTAATGATAGTCATACCTATATATAAACCAAACAACTCAAGAATAACTAGCATACCCATTACCATTCCTCGCTACTATTAAACCCATTGACATTCCGATTCCTTTCAACAAACCAAGCACTTAGTTAGTTGTTCAGTGAAAATGAACAAAGACTCTTCAGTGTAGACCAATAATACTATTTAGTAAAACAACTACTACCTCCGTCCCACAACACATTGCGGGGCTACTATTCCTCTCGTGTTTTTGCGAGTGAGTTTTTTATTAGTATTTAAAATGATAAAGTAATTTTAAAATTACTTTATAATAGAGAAGATGTAGATCTATCATACCCTACCTAAAAAATTATTTTATCATTTCAAATACTAATAAACAATTCGCTCGTTAAAACACGAAGATAAAGTGAATTCCGCAATGTGTTCCGGGACGGAGGGAGTAATACTCTTCAGTGAAACCACTAATACCCTTCAGTGATTCATATATAAACCAATTTCACTTTGTACATACTCTTATTAAAAAGAGCATACCGTAATTCTTTATAGTGGAAATTTTTTATAATACAGAAATCATTGAGAATAATATTACTTCAATTTAAAATATAAGTTCTTCTCTCCAATAGGTTATGTTTTTTCTAATTTTTTCCATCTTAACCGTAATTTGGACATATATTAAATTTATTCTTGTAATACGTTTATAACCAAATAATGGATCTTTTCAATATTATTAGAATGTTATTACTGTTGTCAAATAATGTATTTTAGTGTATACATATTAATGAATTTAGATAATGGTGTCGGATTTTATTGGAAATAAATCTGATCCGTTTAATAATTTAAGTTTCAAGCTATTGTTTTAATTTTTACCGGATTTAAATTTAAGTTGTAAGACATCTTTAAATTGAAAATTATTGTTTGTTGGATCACAAAAATAAAAAAACAATCTTTAACTTGAGAAAAGAGTAAAAAATAACCGTTGCATTGAGACAATTTTAACATAAGTGCTTATATTGAGACATACCCAAAAATTGTGGTCTTGATATTGAATTTTTGCTAATTATAATTACTATATAAAATATTTTAGAGTATAATGGGTACAAATATTTATATTTCATGGTTTTTAAATTCCGCACAAAAATCTCAACAATTACTTAGGGGCAATATTAGCTTATACATTGTTAAGTAAACCTAATATGAAAAAGATATTATATTTGCTTATAAATTTTGAAATACTTCCTTACAAATCATGTTGATTGTTGTTTTTTGTTACTGTCATCACCATCGCATATAAAGATTTTCAAATCTTCTCAGCCCATTCCTTGAACACCGAGTGTAATTATCCATGACTGGAAACTGACCTCCACTCTTTAAGAAAGTTTTGACGTTTGTTGATAATTGTTATTCAAATTATTACATGAACTATAATTAAAAGAGTTTCTAAGTTATAATTTCGCAAATTATATCTGATGAGATACTCACTTATGAGACAGATTTATGTAGATATTCATAATTCACTAATTAATTTAAAAAAAATACGTAGGTGAAAAAATTACACTCAATTTAGACGTATTTCACACACCATTGTCTCACACAATAATTGACTATATTTAATTTTTGGAGTTATATATATATATATATTTAGCCTAAAATTATCACAAATAAATTGAAAAAAATACCAACGGTAAAAGTTATTTTAAATGGTAAAAGTTATTTTAAATATTGTTAGATGATTTTTTTTATATATATTTATGCATCTTTTAGCAAAAATTTGTAAGCATTATTTAGTTTTTAATATTTTATAATATATTGCCAAAAAATAATCTACATATATAAATATATATTAGTAAATTGATTTAAATTTACTAATAAAAATCAATTTATATTGTACAACTCCATCAAATTATGTTTATTTAGTCATTTTTTAAAGACAAAGAATAGAGTGAAACTGGTTTATATGTGAATCATTGAAGGGTATTAGTTGTTTTCATGATTAATACGTATTATTTATTTTTACTGAAGACTTTTCAGTGGAAACAACTAATACCCTTAAATCGAAAAAATAATACTCTTTAGTGAAAATAACTAATATTCTTCAGTAATTCATGTATGAACCAATTTCACTCAATACATTATCTTTTTTAAATAATAATGGGCACCAATTAAAATAAATGTATATTTTTTATTGTTAGTGTTGTGACTTGAACCTACTATAACCTCTCGGTTAAAGGTAGTGAAACTCTAACCATTTGAGTTCAATCAATTAAAATAATTGTATTTTAATTCCTAAAATCACATATTATTTTAACAAAAATATTTAATTTAATATCAACTTTATGCATATATGCTTCAATTCATATTTTATTCCTTACCATTTTACCAAGCACCCCCTTAGTATTAAAAGGGTTGGTTGTAAACTAATTGAATACATTTTTTTGGAAGTATTCAATAAAAAAAAAAATCCCTACTTTTATTAATTGAATTTTTATCAGGGTCCACTTTTAAATTGATTAAATACCTCTATAAACCCTCTTCACCAAACTGGCAATAAGTACGTTAAATAATTGAAGTAGATAAACTAATAAACATTTTTCCATTCATTGTCATCATTAAACCAGTTAACAAACAAGATGAACTAGCAACAATCCAAAACGAAACTCCTCAATTTTTCGAATAAAAACATCATAACTTGGGGGAATTATTACATCACAATAGTATGTGTTTGAAAACTATTACAAAATGTTCAACACCCCAACCATCTCTAGATCCCAAATACCGATTTCACTTGGTTTTTGTAAATGACCTCAGCCTCTGCCCATTTTTTCTCCATTTTGGTAATCCGTTCGGCTATTTCAGCATTTCGCGTTTTAATTCCAGAATCCATCTCCAGTTTGTACCCCTCAATCAAGAGTTCAAGAGAGTGTTTCCTCTCAAGCATTATCTCAGCACACTCCAAATTCAACAACAGATTACGTTTTTCTTCCTGCATATATTAGAATTTCGAAACTTAACCTACACAAAAATAAACACGTTGAGTAAAAATTTAAGTGGTTAGTATAAATATGTCAATATATACATGTTGTCGTTTGATAATCATGGCCATTAAATCATCACTTTCCTGCTCGATCACACTCAGAGTTTTCGTAAACGGACCCTGAAATAAGGAAAACCGAAGTCATAAGATTTCCGATTAGTAGAAAAAATCTGACGAAATTCTCTTCAATGGATCGAGAACAACAATATTACCATTGTTCAATCGAATAATTCGGTTATGGGTTCAGGTTGTAGGGAATTGGGTTGGTATATTGCTCTTTATTTATAGAGAAATCTGTCTGCTTTGGAAATATATATTTAAAGAGTTTTGAAAACACTTTTCAATGCATATTAATACTCACACTTTTTGGAATAATAGGATACATATATATTAATTATAAAAATATCCAATTGACCATACATTTAATTTTGGGAGCATATATTTTCTTAAATTATAACAAATAAATTTGGTATTAATATCTATTTTTTTTAATTTGCATAAAACTTTGTAATATTATAAATTACAATGGTAAAAGTAATTTTAAATATTAGTAGAAGATTTTTTTTAATACCTATTTATGCATTTTTTAGCAATTAATTTGTATGCATAATTTACTTACTATTCTTGATACACCCACACATATAGTTATTTTAAATTCTTTTTTTTATTATATATAATAAAAAAATATTTTGGCTCGGTTAAGTTATGACTTGAACCTATGACCTCTCATGTGTAGGCAGTGGGGCTTTAACCATTTGAGTTAAACCAATTAAAACAAATGTGTATTTAATTCCTAAAATAACATATTATTTTAAGAAAAATGTTTAATTTAATATCAATTTTATGCATATATGTTTAAAATCAGATTACATAAACTTTGTCATTCTCGTACCGAACAAAATTTATGCAGCTATATAATAATTAGTCACGTCGAATATTAGCTCCATGTATCGAATAAATGTTACACTTAATTAGTCAATACATTAAATTATACATTTTCAAAGTAATACTCAAAATGTTTTGAATTTCAGTGAACGCTAAATACGATGAACAAATTTTACAAACATAAAATATTTATTTATTATCTAGAATAAATTTTTAAGTGAATGAAATATATGCATTCTAATTAGCAAGAACAGCCAAAGAATAAAGTTTTATTTATTCAAATATATATTCTTTACGAAAAATATCACATTTATTTATTTGATATACATATTAATTTATAGTACTTATTATAAAAATTAATATGAATTTACGTCAACAATAGTAATAGACTTTGTGTTTCAAAATTATCCTTCTATTTTTAGTATGAGTTTTTGTTATTATATATGTATAGATTAAAGTGTCAATTTTAGGGACTAAATTTTTTGTAGTCCTGTAACTTGACATCAATTTTATTTAGATCGATTACTCATTTTGATATTGGTCCTATAAAAAAGGTAATTTTTTTTAAAACAGTCCTATTACCGGCAATTAGACATTAGAATTCAATAATCAGTGCCCCTTGTACAAGAAAATCAAATAAAAAGCCACATAAGTACGTACTTGACCGCTTTAACGACTCCCAATAGCCGGTAAAAGGTCTAAATTCAAAATAATTACAAACATAAAGGACCAAAATTAAAAGTGATATCGATTCGTTATTTTTTCAAAATTATGTTAAGTTATAGGACCTACAAATATTTCATCCCGCAATTTTATGGTGCAAACATTAGTCTGACGGTGGGAGTATGATGTATATAGATATTTTTTACATATTTAATTTTCTGCAATTTTCATTCTAATTAAAAAATTATGGCTAAAAGAATGTGGTATGGACTGAGTATCATATTTTTATTATAATAATCTATACGCTACATTTATACTCACTAATCGTGCGAATGCACGGGTGATGTACTAGTTTGTAAATAAAGAAACATTAATTTAATACTATATTCAAGAGAAAAACTTAAAGTATGTCCGTATGGGGTAGTTTAATTTCAAAATTTAACTTTAACCGCATTTTGGGTATGATTTGTGTTTGTGTTGATATTGTGTGTGTATGGATGTGAGTAATATGGACGAAAAAGTTTTAATTTTCTCAAATAAAAAATGCTATTAAATGTCTTTAGTATATATTTCAACAACAACATATATATATGATGGTCCCGTTTTCGAAGGGCAAAATGGGAATTCAGGAGCACAAAACAATTTTTTTTTTTTAAACCTTTTTCCTCAGGGAGTTCAGCAAGAGTGAGAAATACTCAAGTCACTGCTCTGCTCAGAGGCTGAGTTACCAAGTCAGAGAGAAGGCTTGGAGACTCATGCTCTGAGCAAGGACAGTGGCTTGAGAAGCTGAACTCTAGAGTGCGTTATCAAATCACAGCTTGCACCCTGAACAAGTTCAGTGATGAAATACTCAAGTCACTGCGTTGCTGAGAGTCAGAGCTATCAAGTCAGAGGTGAGACTTGAAAGCTCAGGCTCTCAACAAGGCAGTGACTCGAGAGACTGAAATCTCGAGTGCTAGCCTGATTCAGTCAGTGAGATGGAATCTCCCTGACCTGAAATACTTAACTAAAGTTCCTTTTTAAACAATGCTCTCAGTGAGCAGATTTTCGCAATACTTTAGAAGAAAAGACATTCCAGATAATAACACTTGATTTAACGTGGTTCGGAGACTCAAGCTCTTACATCCACGGCCTGATTTAACAGGAAATCCACTCCTTTGGATTCTTGTTTTTAACGTGCCAAGGTGCACTTACAACTGGACTCACGCCACTCCCTGGGCTGCCCTTCTCCTCACTTACTACCAACAAACCTGACTAGAGGGTTTTGGTTTCAGTTAGGTTTTTCTCCAACTAGGTGAGGTTTTCCCTTTACAATGTGTTAGCCAATAGCTAAGATAGGGAAAACCTCTCTAAGCCTAGAGTTACAAGCTGAACACTCATATGCGTATATTTGAAGACCCTAATGGTCAGTGTTTAAGATGTGAGTAAACCCTCCTTATAACTCCCATGCACGTATGCTACTACTCACACTTTCAGCTCGTAGGTGTTTGTTTATTAAACAACAATACAACTCTTAAACAAAACAACACACACTCTATCAACAAGCCATGAGCTTGTATTTATAATGGGGATTCAAATGTATCCGTTGGAGAGGAAATACATTTGAATCCAGCATTAAATGGTTTCAACCACTTTTCTTGGAATGCGGCCTTGTCAGTGTCAGATTTACCGCCTTGTGCTGATTGGTCCACGTGGCCTGAATTCACGGATCTTTGACTCAGTAGGTTTGACTAAGACCCACTGACTTTAGGTAGCTTTCTCCTTCACTGACAGATGATCTTCAGTGGACTGACTCGTCCTCAGTGTAGTTGTCCTTCAGGGACTGTTTGAAGATCACTCCAAGAAGTTTGTCATAAGGCTGAATGACAAACTTCCCTGACCACAGTAGCCTGACTCCTTCAGGGCCTACTTGGTGCAGCACTGATCCACCTGATCAGGCTCTTCACTGAGTGGTCCTATCAGACTTGGCTTAGAACAGCCTGACTTACACTCAGTGGGACTTTCCTTCAGGCTTCTCCATTGGTTCAGGTTGATGGCATGTCTTCAGTCAGCTCTTCTGGTTGTCATCTTGATATCTTCAGGCTGTGTTGAGAAGTTCCCCCTCGCTGAGTTCCCCCTCAACTGAGCAACCTATTCTACTGAGAGCTAACCTAGCCTGACCTGAAACAAAGGATACTATCCTGACTGCTTTCAAACCTATTACATGTTGTTTTGGAAAATCATCAAAACTAAAACATATCCCAACAATATATATATTTTTTAACATATTTCTACCCATATGTAATTTTGTTATTCATTTTATCCAAACCCTAAACCCACGTTTAAACTAGAAGTAATTTAATGTATAAGAAATACTTGTACATTGAATTACTTCTAGTTTAATAACATTGTACCTACGTCCAACGCTACGTGTCCGATCATTAAGGATGTCCAGTATAAATTACATGCAACTACCGTTCAGAACGAAATAAATTTCATGCAACTACCTCTTCATCTTAAATGGTGGACCATCTCTATTAAAACCCCTAGAACCCAGTTTTTTATTTAGCATCACATAGTTGGTTTTAGGCATCTCGTCTTCAATGGATGATACGGTCTTCGATGAGATGATGGCAAAGTTCAAATCGGATGATGAAGCTCGGAAAAAATTCGTACGTCTGCTGCGGATGAAACTTCGCGTTGCAAAATTGAATCCAACTTCCGAATGTATTGAAGAGGTACTTCATTAACACTTGCATAAAATTGTTCATTAATTATCCACACATGCTTGTGGAGGACGTAAGTCTTAGTTGATTTTGTTAACTTGGTTTAGGGTTGTTGTCCTTAATGCAGTTGATTCCGCTGGTTAAGGAAATGAGCGTCATGAAAGTGGAGACTAAGCGAGACTTGGTTAATTTGCATGAACATTTAATGGGTAGGTACGTAGAAGCACTTGAAATTGGAAAAAATGTGTTGCCGTGTTCAGAGAAGGAGGAGTTGGAGAAATCCATTGAGGAGCAGAAGGAAAAAATGCATGCATCGATGTATGAGTACGAAAAAGCGTTGATCAGGTTTCGATTGCAATATTCTTAGGTATATGTTTTTATGTTAGGGTTTAATCACTAAAAGAAGTTGTCATATTAAGAATGTGTTGTTTCCCTTTCTTTTTAGGAATCTGGTCTTCATTTTTCAAATGTCGAAAATGTTTGCTATTATCATATTTTGCTCACCAAAATGAAAACCCTTTCGACGAAGAGTTTCCTTATGGGCCATGGTCTATCTTAATTTTTTATTTATAATCTTTTTAAATTATCCTTAATTAACACACATACAACGATTATTATCCAATAATCTCAAATACAATGGTTTTTATATAACTTGTAACAATTGTGTAACTTGTAACATAGTTTATATATGTGTTTTTATTTATTTTTTACTTTATTTTAACCATTCATTTGTTTTCCCTAAAATTCCGTGAAAAAAAATAAAATTAATTGACCTTATATGTAAATTAAGCCGTGTGCTTAGGAAAAATATTTATGAATAACTAAGTTGACAAATAATAGATTTGTAATTTTCTCTATGAAAACACAGACTGGGAATAGAAAACAACAAAATAAATGTTGAATCCTCACTTTCAAAATAATCTATATCTATATCTATATATATATAAAAATAGAAGTGACGAGAGAGAAAAAGTTATCATTATTGGAGCAAGTGAAGTCTACTCCATTTGTAGTGCAACGGTGAATCTCATTCTCCAATAAAGAGAGTGGATTAATTTTACCATTTTTTTTAATCAATAGTTTCAAAGTTCTTTAAGCTATTAATTTTAAATATATTTTTAACGCACTATATATCAAATTAATTATCTTTTGAACATTTTTATTTAATATATATAATGCACATATAAAATGAAAAGTAATATTTAAAATATTTATTTTAATTTTGTTAAAGTGTTTTTTATTGACTTTAACTATATATGATGAATTGAATTTAAATAATTTTATTTAGACTACATAAATTTTGTTAAATATTAACATTATTTTATGAATTTTAGTATTTATTGTGAATTTAGTACATAAGTGAAAATTGTATGATTAATTAAATAATTATAATGCTCATATATATACAATATAATCTTTACATATTAATTGGATTATAGATTATATAAATTTAATTTAAACTTTTAATATAAGTCATTATACAATCCCGCATTTAAAATTTATAATATTCAATCCGTGCATCGCACGGGAGAAACACTAGTTTTCAAAATAATCCCTCCACTTAATGAATGTGTAAACATTGCAATCCCTCCATTTCTACCTAAGATTATTTTTTCAATTTTGAATCTTTTGCAATATCAATGTTTTCCTGCACTTGATAATTTTCTGTTTTCAATTATTCCATTAGAATTTAGTGTGTTTTGGAAACAATAAATATTTTAAAAATATACAATTTTTTAGATGAAAATTAAGATCTGTTTTTTTTTTTTGGACAGAATACAATTTTCGGTGAGTTCTTTTTATTTTATTTTTGGACACCAAACAATTTTCATAGAGTTAATTATGATCTTTGGGTAGTATCCTATACAACCAATTAGCGAAATTCTAAGAAAATAACTATGCAAAAATCTGCATATCTACCCCGCTTGGTAATTGCTGAAGCATTTAATGCTCGAATGACCTGAGCGTCTGTTGGGATATGTTTTAGTTTTGATGATTTTCCAAAACAACATGTAATAGGTTTGAAAGCAGTCAGGATAGTATCTTTTATTTCAGGTCAGGCTAGATTAGCTTTCAGTAGAATAGGCTGTTCAGTTGAGGGGGAACTCAGTGAGGGGGAACTCAGCAACACAGCCTGAAGATATCAAGATGACACCCAGAAGAACTGACTGAAGCCATGCCTGCAACCTGAACCAGAAGAGAAGCCTGAAGGATGTCCCACTGAGTGTAAACCGGGCTGATCTAAGCTAGGTCAGGTGGACCACTCAGTGAAGAGCATGATCAGGAGGATCAGTGCTGCACCAAGTAGGCCCTGAAGGAGTCAGGCTACTGTGGTCAGGGAAGTTTGTCATTCAGCCTTATGACAAACTTCTTGGAAATGATCTTCAAACAGTCTCTGAAGGATAACTACACTGAAGACGTTCAGTCCACTGAAGATCATCAGTCAGTGAAGGAGGAAGCTACCTAAAGTCAGTGGGTCTTAGTCAAACCCACTGAGTTAAAGATCCGTGAATCCAGGCCACGTGGACCAATCAGCACGAGGTAGCAACTCTGACACTGACAAAGGCCGAATTCCAAGAAAAGTGGTTGAAACCATTAAATGTTGGATTCAAATATATCTTCTCTCCAGCTGATACATTTGAATCCCCATTATAAATACAAGCTCATAGCTTCGTTGTAAAGTGTGTTGAAGTGTTGTATTATGTGTAAAGAAAGAAAAATCAACACCTACAAGCTATAAGAGTGTGTGAGTTGTTAGGGAGTTATAAGGAAGTATTGCTCACACCCACGACACTGACCTTTAGGGTTAACACATATATTCATTGAGTGTCAAGCTTGTAACTCATAGCTTAGAGAGGTTTTCCTAATCTTAGCTTTAAGGCTAACACATTGTAAAGGAAAACCTCACCTAGTCGGAGAAAACCAAACCAAACTAAACCCTTTCAGAAGATTGTTAGGTTTGTAGTGAGGTGAGGAGAGGCAGCCCAGGGAGTGGCGTGAGTCCAGTTGTAAGTGCACCTTGGCACGTTAAAAACAAGAATCCCAAGTAGTGGATTTCCTGTTAAATCAGGCCGTGGATGTAAGAGCTTGAGTCTCTGAACCACGTTAAACTGAGCGTTGTTTATTGTCTAAGCACTTGCTAATTATTTGTAGTGTATGCTCTCTGAGTGTACTTGGAAAGGTTTGAAAAGAAGATTAGCTAAGTATTTTAGTCAGGGAGAACCAATCTCACTGACAAGCTTAGGCTAGCACTCGAGAGTTCAGTCTCTCGAGTCACTGCCTTGTTGAGAGCCTGAGCTTTCAAGTCTCATCACTGACTTGATAGCTCTGACTCTCAGCAACGCAGTGACTTGAGTATTCCGTCACTGAACTCAGTCAGGGTGCAAGCTATATTTTTAACGCACTCGAGAGTTCAGCATCTCAAGTCACTGTCCTTGCTCAGAGCAGTGACTTAAGCATTACTCACTCTTGCTGAACTCCCTGAGGAAAAGTTTTTTAAAAAAAAAAATTGCTCCTGAATTCCCATTTTACCCTTCGAAAATAGGACCATCAGCGTCTGAGCCTGATTTTTTCGTCAAACGAGGGCCTTAAATGTCACGTAATCAACTGCAGGCCATCATTGCGAAACTGTAGTAGGCATTAAAGTCTAATTTCGGAAAAGAAACTGGAAAAGTAACACGCCAGTTCAGGTTCATTAAATAGAAATGACCGGCAATTAATGCTTGTATATACATCAAAAACAGTGTACCTCAATTTAAACTTTACTCATAAATTCGGAAAAATAATTAATATACGCAATTGATAGGGATCATGCAATTTACATATTATTTAATTACACACTATTCCAGTTTTAATAGATTCAAGTACAAGAAAATATAAAACCGATCAGTAGTAAATTGCTAATATAGCTATAAAATCTACAGCGCAACTCCACTTAAAAAAAAAGTGTAGTGGAAATTACATACGAATTCCCTTAAAAAAATTTATTTGTATAGGTATCTTCTTCCCTCCCCTATAAAAAAAAAAATCCCTTCATGTTCTTTTTGGGTTTTAAGTTGTTTTTAAAAACATGTTTTTGAAAACCATTTTTGTAATCCATGGGGTTTTTAAAATCTTTGTTATTTTTGGGATTTGAGTAGGGTAGGTTTTAACTTTATTTTAAAAAAGCAAAGGAGTGTTGTATAGGTTATTTATAGAGTTGTAGGCTTAGGATTTAAAAAACCTATTTTTAAAACTCAAACTAGAATGGGTTTTAGATTTCAAAATCCAAATCCAGGTTTTTAAAACCCAAAAAGAACATAGTACAAATATTGTTTAGAAAAATTATTGGGTAGTCGAAAAATGCATTTTCATTAAACTGAATTTTTATCAACGATTTAGTAAAAATATTAATGGACATGAATAATAAGTTGTTTTAAGCAGGTCCTTTTATTTATTTTTAAGCAGGGCTCCTTTTTTTTTTTTTTTTTTTTACAGAATTTAACGAACTTGTAGTATATGCCTTTTAAGATAAGAATTAACAACACGCCCGTATTTTTGAAAAGCCTTGTAGGGGTTAGAGCATCTGCAACAATATAATACCATTGAAATAGAGATTGCGCAATTGGAATACAAATTAAAAAGGTACAAGCCATAGAAGTAAAAAATCAATTAAAGATAGTATCACTTCATGAGTTTAAGCAACAAATGCGAGACGATAATGTTTTGAATATGAATCAAGACTCCATTGAGGATCCCGAACGTCGTATGGCATTCAAGTTAAAGCAACAAAATATTATTCGAAAAAAGAGAGAAGCATACATGGCAAACTGTAGTAATACCTGATTGATATGTAAATTGGAGAATTTCCAGATATTGGGGGATCTGTAACCGGCCTTACCGGATTTAATGTATGCTTAGTATTTTAATTCATTGCATGTTGTTTTTATTTGCTCTAATTTTTGTTAATTAACTATACAATACAAATTTATTTTAGTTGATATAAAAAATGAGATTAATTAAATAAATAGTGAATTACCTAGATACAAAACTATAAATATATAGAATATTATTAATATATATATATATATATATATATATATATGTGTGTGTGTGTGTGTGTGTGTGTAAACTAAACTAAAAAAAAAAAAAACAAAGGAAAAATTGTAGCGTCCACAAACAGTGGAAGGCCAAAAATTCTTTAAAATAAGGCTTTGAATGTACATGGTTTAGTTCACAATTGAAAGTAATTATATAATATTGTTTTAATAAAAAATATTAGTTATTTTTGGTCTACCGAGCTAGTGTACAGGAAACATATAAATAAAGCTTAATAAGAATGTCTAATGAAACATATTTTTATTGATTCGTGCCGAGTGTACATCAAGCAATAGCTATATGAAATTTGTTTAGTTCTTGTCGACAAGGGAAAATAAATAATTCGTTTTCCTTTGTAAGGAACATCTCCTCGGACAGAATACTCCAACCATCTGTGAGCAAACACCGTGTTACTCCATTGTTATTGAAATGTTCATATAACACAGTGTATTGTTTTCCTCGCGTCCCAATTTGCAGTGTAATGTACTTACGACTGGTCCCAATTCTTCTTGCAGCACTCTTTGGGAGCTTCTGATAATTAATTATCACCTACTTAATGCTATTCTAATATATTCAAACTCATAGCAATTAAAACAACTTTGAAAAAATCGATAACTTACCAACACATACTTGAATCTTGACGCAGGACATTTGGCTATGAACATTGTGTTGCTCTTTCGAGGTTTTTCTTGTGCAAGACATTTATTTCAAATATATTAGAATTGACAATCATGTACAGAAAAAATATTGTAGCAAAAAGATCTAAAAAAATAGGTACCATTAGAACGGACGGCTCCTCGTCCATTATAGAAGCGAGACAGAGGAATCATTTTGTAGCTTAAGAGAGTAAAAAACTATAATTTATGAAGCTTTCCACATTACGGATCCAGCCCTATGATTTATACTCTCCCAAAAAAACTTGAAATTGAATAACACGACAATTTAAGTGAAAAGTTGGAAATTTGGGGGGTAATTTTTGCACTTTGGCGCAAAACGGCAAAGTAATTGAAAGCGCTTTTTATTTTTGATCGGTAAATTTTAGTGGTTAGTAGTTAGATTGGTTCACCAAGTCCCCAAACACACCAAGAAATATCCAAGCCCTCCTTATAACTCCCATAATTCGTTCCCAAAGGGAATCGAACCCGGGTCACTCACTATAGTGAGGAATCGGGTGGCCAGGTGGGCTAAGTCACCTGGTTATTAAAATGCATATGTTCGGTATAAGTAATTTATAAATACTTTATGTGTGAAATTTTATCATCATGATAATTATACTCAGGGATTGTTTGTTATAGCATGATCAGGTGGGCGTAAAAAATATGTGTTTGTTTTGAGATTTTAGTAGGAAAATAGGAGGAAAAGTGCCACAATATATCCCCGATATATCACTTTTTCTTGTTAAATACCACAAATCTAAAATATGGGACAATATTCTATTGTAAATATTTTAAATTTAAATTAATATATTGAATTTATTTTATTTTTTAAATTTACCTATATCGAACATCGAGTTATCCATCGATATTTTCACAAATTCCCGGTTCCGATATATCCATCAATACCAAATTGGGTGACCTTTGAACTGTTTCGATTGTGACCGATATAACCAAGTTTCGATTGTATAGAAAATTTATTTGGTATGACAAATTCCTAATAAAGCATGGCTTCTCTGGACATCCTATTAATTGAACCAGATCACATGCTGCCTGCTGGGCCGGGGGAACCAGCATACTGTGCTGGGTATTTATACGGTGTCATATTAGTATCAACAGATAATAATTAAACTTATTGGAACTCTTGCAAACTAAAATTCTCCATTGCGCAAAATTTGTTCTTTCTTTATTTAGTGTTAGACTATTTATTTGTTTTACCCTAATTTTAATAATTTTCTAAAATAATAAAAATATTATACAAATCAACAATTAATTATATAGAATTGAAATAGATGGAGTTTTTTAAATTCTAAAATAAAAAATCAACAACAATTTTATTAAATTGCTTAGACATTATATTGATCTAAATCTCAATTTTATTAAGACAGCATGATTAAGCAAGGTTGAAAATATCGGTATCTATTGATATATCGGGACTTTAAATTTGTGGAAATATCAATATCGGTAAATTTAAAAAATTGTAAAAATTTAATAATAAACTTTTAATACATAAAATTTACAATAGAATTTGACCATATTTTACATTTGTGATATTTAACAAAATTATGGTTATTTTCTCGATATTTCTCGATACTTTTTCGATATTTCTTGGTACTTTTTCGATATTTACCGATAATTACCGATATTTGACCGATTTTATGCTCAATTTACACAAAAATATAGTAGAAATTGATTTTATATACTGATATTTATCGATTTTTTTACGGATGCTATGGAAATATCGTTACCCCCCAATATCGATATTGGTGACTACGAAAATTAATTAACAAAAATTAGCAGTGAAAATTCCAAAGAATTCCAATTTTTACCTAGGCAATATAGTATTTTGTAGAATTTTCATTTTATAGTAGATTTTAAAGTATGTTAAAGCCTTCCAAAATTCTTTAACACAAATTAATTTCACTTACTTAATTGTGACAAAATAAACTTATTTGATTTCAAATGTTTATACTAAATACAGCAAGGCACATCTCATCCATACAAGATCAAGCACAATTTTCACTCGTCAATTTCACTTAGATTAACAAGATGCAATTCTGGAAATAGACAGCCGAATGAGTCCAAACATCATACTAATATGATATATAGGATACACAGAAAATTGAAAGGCATTGATAGACTACTTATTTTTAAATAGAAATATTTTTAAGATAATTCTTCAAGGCGTCGTCTGACTCCTCCAGAATTTCCTTAATGTTCTTAACACCCTCTTCGTGGTCGGACGCTGATCTCCCGGTGGGAGATTTGGTAATATACTCGAACTCGTAAACAGAAAGTCCGTACTCCACAAGCTTTTTTTTCTTCAGCAAAAACTTAGTCGCATCAAAGTGCAGCTGTAAGATACGCAGCTCGTTCTTCCATTCCGGGGAAAAAAGAAGGTAAATTAAATTAAGACAGTAAAATAACAGATAAAAATACTCTAGAAAAAATCATAAAAAAAATAGAAAAGGTTAATGGTTCCGGATCAAATACCGCGTGCCTAACAGACAATAAGGACAACTCCTCCTCCATTGCCTTCTCAATTTGTGTCTTAACATCTGTCAAAGGTCCCTGAACAAAAACCAAAAAAAAAATAATTAGTACGAGAAAAGACTCAAAATCATCCGATACTTAATACAATTTTCTATTTATTTTGTGATTCACCATATTGAATGGTAGGTAGCTACTCAGTCGCGACGTTTGAGGAAGATGTCCGAAGAGATATATGAAAATGTACTTAAGCAGTGTATTTCCATCATTTATAGGGGACACCGCCAGGGAAACAATTAAATTTCATACAATTAAATGTTAGTAATATAACTGTATTGATAAATTGATTAGTTTAATACTTTAATCTGTACATTACTACTTAAATATTGTAAATATTTTTTTTTATCAACAAATAAAAATTTCATTTAAGTTGAAAAATGTGCTAAATATAGTTACTAAGTATAGCAAAAGTCTTTCTAAATTTGGTTAATATAATATTGGTGATAATTTTATATTCCAAGAATTGAATAATTATAATGGTGATAAATTCATATTAAAAAATAGGGGTAGAAAATTTTTTAGACATAAACTTATATGGGACAATTGCATACATTAGAAGGAACTCATTTGTAAAGTTTTAAAATTGAATATAACACACATACAAAACATGTGCTAATGAATAATCATGCACTACAAGAAAATCTCATTTTACCAACTGATTTTACTAAGGTCGCAGCTAAATTTTTATATGATAACTTTTTTAAAGATTTATGAATTATAAATATTTTCTTTAGAAAGACTCTAATAGTCTAATTTTTTATATTACATTGGTTTTAAATTTTATTTTTTGATTTTAAAATTTAATGATATTTATCATAATTAAAATTTGTTAAATCATTTTCCTGATTAAATTCCATTAAGCAAGTTTCTTTGGCGGCACGTTCATAAATTTATAAAACTTTATTCAATATTGTATTAAAAAAAATCAATTATAATCCCTCTCTAAATTGCTATCTTAGATTTTTTTTTCCTTTTTCTGCACTCACAGAGTTACAGACTACTCCCTTATCCTCTATCATCTTCCCTCTCTTTAAACGTCGGAAAATATTAGTCAAAGCCACCTTATAACTCCCATAATTTTTTCCCAGAGGGAATCGAACCCGGGTCACCCACTAGAGTAAGGAACCCGTTGGCCAGGTGGGCTAAACCACCTGGTTCATTTGAGTTAGAATTTGAGGTTAATGATTGGAGATGATTTTACTGTTTGTGGCAAATTTGGTGGCAAATTGATGATTTTGGCTGGCAATTTGCCTCATACCATTGGAGATGGTCTAATAATAGAAACAAAACTTGGACACCAAATAGTTCATGATAAGTTTATCATGAAACAATTTTAAAGTATCACTAATCTAATCCGGAGTATCATTAATCTCATCAGGGGTATTATTAGCCTAAGTTAAAGAAAATTGTTTTAAATATTCTTTAACTCGGACTAATGATATCTCTGACAGGTTTAATGATACTCCTGATGACATTAATGATGTTCAATTTTTTTATTTCATGTTAAATTTTTTATGAAGCGTTTTCATATAAAACCTATTATTTTTTTTTGTGTGTGTGTATTTCGTTTTCCAATTTTTTATTTTGCAATGTAAAATAGTCTAGCCAAGGAGGAAAAATGTGTTTTACTAGTTTGGGGTTCTATACTTCCCCTGCTTTTAAGAAATGGGCGGTATTATAATATAATAACAAAACCAATGATTTGACGTATGAGGTGATCAATATGCAGTAATCATTACAGGAATTTGTGTTAATAAACATTATTTATAAAACTTGGAAAACGGAACGTTGCAGTATTTTTGGCCAAACACAGTTACATTGCAGTAATGGTGCAGGGAATAATTAAATCGTGCGTGCATTGGGGAGTATTTTTTTTTCCATTTTAAGCGTGAGTATGATACGTATGTAAATCTTATTTCGTGTCTATTTCTTTGAAACTAGTATCAACTCGTATTGTGGGATGTAGATTGCAGTAAAAAAAATACTCTATTAAAAATATATATAGTGTAATATATATATATATATATATATATATATATATATATATATATATATATATATATATATATATATATATATATTACTAACGTTTTACAGCAGGTTTATTCACACATATCTTTACCATTTTATGATAAACAGTAATTTTTCTGCATTAATGTGTGCAATATATCTGCTTCATTCTATCCTAATTATGTCCAGAAATACCTTCCAAACTCAATTATGCGCGCTAATCTATACTAATGACGAAAATTACATTACACAAACAATAAACATTAATATATATGTCTACATATATTCCACGTTAATAACATAAAAACATTAATAACATAACATTAATATTGCAAAACAAACATTCACAGGTTAATTAAACAAGATAGCCTAATTGCCTCCAAATCCAGACAAAACAGTAATAAACAGGATCCACATTCAAAAGCCAAAAAACATTGATGCACAATCCATGATAAGTAGTTAAGACCTTACAAACTTTTTGATCGAGCTATGGAGCTGGGTTTGGACCTGGAGGACGAAACAGCTTCGACGGAGCCACAAGGCTTTCCACATAAGGGAAAACACTGCAAAACTCCTCCTCTTTGTTTCCTATCACCGGAACCGGGATGAAAATCCCCTTCTCCAAATCATAGTCAATCACTTTCCCCGATGGTTGGTCCCAAAAACGAATCCTTACATTATCCGGTTTCAACAGTCTTATAGGTTGGATGCCTAAGATGCCAAGGGTAACTTCGTAACCCGTCAACGGATACCCCGATCCAACTTTTAGCATCACCCAAGACCCATCTTCCTTGTATTGTTGCATTATCCAGAGCTCCAACGTTTTGAAGGATCAAGCCATCGTTGAGTAGTAAACAAGCCTTTCGTCGTCTATTGCCCCAATTTCACCATATTCCTCATTGTGTCCATCTGGCAGGCTTAAAAACCCGAACCGATCATCCTTACAACACAAGGTTATAATACCGTGTGAGCTGCCCTCCCTTACAACCTACCAATTAATATGATCACAAACAACTACCCCCGGCCTCTCGAGTAGGGTTTTATCTGGAAATTCACCCAGACGAACCCACTCTTTAGTTTGAAAACGGTACATTGTCACCTCACTGTGTCCAAATTCACTGAAGAATAACGCTACCCGGTACATCTTGTACTCATTCTTTCTGGAATCATATCCCAGACCAAAAAAAACGCTTGCCATATCACTAGTTTCTGGAAAGGCTATTGGACAAGGGGGTATTCCCACATTATCACCGGTGACTGGGTTCCATAGTAAAAAATCATCGTCAATATTGCACAGTAGCACTAACCCATTGCAGCTGCCCAAGATGTCAACGGTGTTCTCACCGTCCATTAGATCCCTCTGTGGATTGGATTCCATATTAGTGGGTCGGGTGTACCGTAATGGGTGAAACCCATATTGCTTCTGCATCAATAGACCCACTCGATTCTGCCTCATCATCTCCTTAAAATGCTTATCACTTTGGAAATATTTACTTGAAATTGTGAAGTTCCACAAACCGCACACCATCTTCATTTCCTGTAGCGGCTCGACGGGCAATCGGGATAATATCTCTATGATCATGCCGAACTCCGTAGTAATCCTCATCTTCTTGTTGTTCAGAAAGAGTAATTGAACACAATAAAAGGGATTTCGAAATTTAGGGCAGATGGGTTGTTTACTTATTTTCTCTCTGATTTTGATTTTAAATTTTAATTGATAAGAGTAGTATTCAAGTGTACTAGCTATGATCATCTTTTATGGAAAGGCGGGCCTCCCACGCATAATTAATTAAAACAAATAGATAATCAGTGGAGTATACATGTGAGCCTTTCAAGATAATTGTAATTTGTAAGGACCTGTTCTGTAGGGGTGTAAATGCGTCGAGTCGAGTCGAATCGGGTCAAGTCGAGCCGATTAGTGTTGAGCTCGAACTCGACTCGAATGCAACACTCGAAGCTCGAAACTGGACTCGAACGGGATCAACCTTAATTTTTTAAGCTCGACCTCGATTCGTCCAAAAACTCCATAAACTCGAGCTCGACCCGACTCGACTTAACTTGTAACTTAACTATTTTACAAAAATAAAGTTTAAAACACATTTTAGTCCTTTTTTTTGTCTAAATCTTGCATATCAACTACACTTCAAAATTTTAACAACTCAAAGTTCACAAATACAATAATATTTAAAATTCAAAAAATTGAAAAACATTGTCAAATGGACAAATATTCCCAACAAAAAAAAAAATATATTTTGTGGGTCGCGAGACATGATTTTCATTCATATAATAAGAATCTTCAGTGTAAACAATAATACACTTTAGTTTCTCATTTATAATCCAATTTCACTCTATTCCCTTTTTCCATTATAATGGTGATAATACATGGACAACGTTCAATTAATAATAAATGAGAACACTAGTAACTAAACGTGAAAGTATACATTCGAAGAATTGTTAAATTAGCAACTTTTTTTTATTCTGTTACTTCGTACTCAATTTAAAAGTTACTACTAGTACAAATTAACTATTTATTTTTGTTGTTTATTTTTTATGAAAGTTTTTTAAATCTAATTTTTAATATAGAAAATTTGACAAATTTTTCATCCAATTTTCCACAACTATGTAGTTAATTCCTCATAGACACAAGGTTTTATGGTGGCTTATATAACTAGCCTTGAATCAGAAGACAATGTGAAAATATAAATAAAATACATAAAAAATTTGAAATTTGAAGTGCAAATTAATTATAAATGGTTATTTTTCAATATGATAAGTAAATGTAGGTTAGTTCAATATCTATTTTATATATATAATACTTGTATGAAATAATATAACATTTCATACAGGATTTAATTTAATATTTTGTAAAATGTATAGTTGAGTATTTTACATTGAATAGTATTTTTATTATCGTCAAATGTATTGACTAAAAGATTTAAAAAAGGCACACGTCTTAGAAGGTCATTTATTATATCACTAATTAAATAAATAAGTCAATATATAACTATTTAGTGTTTTCATTAAAGGAGTTGGTATTATGTGAAAAAGAATCACAATGAAATTCTATTCATATGATTAATATCTTTTTCTAATTAAGTGACAGCCTTTAGCATTATAACTAATATCTTTTAATAATTTAAGTGTCACCCTTTGTATTACAACCAATACACTTAACTCATTTAAATGATGCCCTTTAGCATTACCACTAATATCTTTCAATAATATAAGTAACACCTTTAACGTTGCGAGTAATACATTTCTGTAATATATTGTCAATTTTATAGTACGACTAATACATTTCAGTAATTTGAAACATACACTTGCGCATTAAGGATAAAACTTTCGATTATCAGAAGCAGTTTCACCACGACCTGAAACGGGTTCATAAAATACATTGTCAATATATAGTTCTCCGGAACAATTATAAATGTGTAAGCTTAAATATTATAAAATTTTGTAGCCTTGAGATTGCCATTTTGTAATTATGGATTGTTATGCGTTTCGATGTTCAGAGTAACCAAGCGAAAATGTTCTAGTATTTTAATATTCTACGACTAGTGGAGATATCGATACAAGCAAATAATAACTGACGTGGTTTATGGGAAAATGTTTTAAAATTTTAGGTAATTCAAACTTAACTTACTTAACAATTTTACATGTTGAGGGTTCTAAAGAAAAGTGTAGTATATTAAAAAAAAAAACAAAAAAAAGTAACAAGTTAATTATTAGGTGAAATCTTACATCGTATATCAAAATATCAATGAAATTAATGCTACCAAATGGTATAAGAACACCATTATGTAGATCAATGTGGTCATAAATTCGAATCACCTTGAGATATAACAATGAGTTCAATTTAAATTAATAATTTTTAAATGGTTGGTATTGTGTGAATAGCCTTTCACCATGAAACCATTTAATAATACAACTAATACATTTAGAGTGATACATTAAGTGATACCCTTTAGCATTGTCACTAATAACTTTCAGTAATTTAAGCATAGTCATTTAGCATAACGAGAAACACACTTAAGATTCAAAATCATGCATGTGAAACTGGTTGATTCAATATTGAAGGCAAAGTGTGAGCAAATTTTAGGAATTATATATTTTGGTCCCGTAACTTTGCACTATTTTGAATTTGGTCCACATGAATTACATGTTTTGATATTGGTCCCGTAAGTTTGGATTTTTTTTTTTTTAGTCCTTTTAAAACTTATAGAACCAAAATCAAAACGTGTAATCCAATTTCTTTTAGAAAAAATTCAAACTTACCGGACCAATATAAAAAAATCAAGGTAAAAGGACTAAAATCAAAATAATGTCAAACTTACGGGACTAAAATCAAAATAATGTCAAACTTACGGGACCAAAATCAAAACGCGTATTTCACGTGGACCAAATTCAAAATAGTGCAAAGTTACGGGACTTACAAATATATAATCCCCAAATTTTACCGTGAAAATTGTGTAGATAGTAATAGTTGTTTCATTAAGATTTAATCAAATTTAACCGTTTAAATTCTAATTACCATCGTAAGTTTTAATCAAATTATTTCAGTGTGAACAATTGGAAAAAATTAAAATTAGTTGTACTAGTATCATCAACGTGAACAATTTAAATAAATATACTTATATGAAGACTTGCTTACTTTAGAGTGATACATTAAGTTTTGCGTCTTATTTACGATTTAAGGTGCGATTATCTGACTAATGACCAGAAATTCACAAGATAGTGATATTAGTATTTCGTTTGCATATCTAATTATGATATAAATAAAACTTAGGTGTATGAGAGTGAAATTGGTTCGTACATGAATTATTGAAGGATGGTAATTGTTAACACTAAAAGTATTACTTATTTTCACTAAATATTATTAACTATTTAAATTTTAAATGAAAAGTATCAGTTTATTTTCATAAAATATATAAGTAACATATTTAAAATGTAATACAGAATATTAAGAGAGAGATGTTTTATAAATAATATATGTTTTATATAAACATTAGTTTGTAATATATTTTTGTACTCAAATAATAATATTCCTATTCATTGTTCTTTTAAATAAATTATATTGTAGTGTACAATCTGTTATTTTGCGCATTTTCACATTATTAAATTTGATAAATGATTTGAAATTTCAAAATTGATTCAAGAAATATTGATATTTCTTGAATGTGTTTGAATTAGAAAATTATTATATATCTATCGAAAATTTGACGAATGAGATTAACACAATTTAAAGATCATGTTTTGAAAACAGGTAATGGGCACTATGCAAGAATTTAGGAAATAAATTTAATCGTTTACTAAAAAACCGAGAGAGTAATGAAGAGGATCTGAATTTTGGAATCGGTAAAATCAAATATCTCTTGCAAAAAAAATAAAACTTCCAAAATTAAATATTATACAGAGATTTATAAAATTTGAAATATTTAAATAAAAAAATTAGGCTCAATCAAAAATACCAGGACCATTCTTGATATATACTCAAGATTATGTTTTGTATATTACGTTAAATGGAGCATATTAAGAAACTTATTTTATAATTGAAAATTATAAAATATTCTCTTTTTGTAAATTATTTTTATAAGATGAGACAACTAATGTATCATAGAAACAAGGAATTAGGATGGAGGAAAACAACACGAAGCCCTTATAGCGTAATAATAAAGTGCAAAGCCGATAAAAAAAGTAGATTTAATAAACTAAACAACCATAACCATACATAAAAATTAAGATGGCAAAATTGTAAACATATGAAATGACACCTTTTTTTTATTTTTTTTTACAGAAAAATGACACCAATAATAAATGACTAGTTATCCTCCATATTTTTTACGAAACTCTTCGGCGGCACGTTCATGTTGTTCCTTCGCGGCAGCCAATTTTTCTGTGTATTCCAGAATCGTTTCCTCCTCAATCCTTTCATCTTCCTCGGATATGTAGTCTCTAAGAACAGCCAATTTTTCTTTAGTACTACACACCATATAGCTAAAGGCCTTGACCTTGTCTAACAAAAAACCTAATCGCATTTCCTCTGCTTCTCGCATTAAAGGCTCGACCTGCATTTTAAATTTCAACAAACATATTTTAAAATAAAAATAAATAAACTCCATGAAGAGTTTAAATTTTACAGTTTCACAGAATACCTCTTTCATTTTTTTCTGGCACTCGTTGAGTAGTTCATTGTAGTGTACGGTTTTCCTTTTTTTCTTTGCCCCAAGATCCTTCAAATAGTTAGGCTCCATATATTTGGGAAGCGAGTGATGAAGAAAGTTTATTATAATGGGAATATTCAGTAATATCATGATGTAGGAGTAGGATATATATAAAGGAGTTTAGGAACGGTTGCGTCTTTTGGACTAACCATGTCTTCTCCGTATCATTCAATTTGTGAACACATTAATTCTAACTTGACCATACACGCTCATTCAATTTTTAAGACGACGGTTAGTGTTCCATTTGAATGTTATTTTTTTTATTTTTTTGGACGGTTTGTTTTAAATGTTAGACGTGCATCGGTTAATAATTTTCTCTATTGGTTTCTACACACAAAAATATTGAACAATTGAATAGTGATAAATATAAATTTATCATCGGTTCGTTTTTTTTATTTTTTTAATGAATATATCATCATTACAATTATTTTATATTACAAAATTATAATGGTGATAAATTCATATTAAACAATTTACAATATACTTCCAGTGACCAAGATTAATGATACTCCTGGTGAGAATAATGATATTTTTTAAATTGTTTTTTTGAAGTTTATAGTTCACCATAAACTTCCAAAAATATTTAAGAAGATAAATCGGCTAACCATGAAAATGGGTCTCTATATCACCTTTGAGTTACTTGCATGCAATACAAAGCGAAAAAAAATATATATTTAATCAGATTTCACCAATAATGGACACCTTTTTCGAAAAAGAATAAGGGTTAAAATCATAGGGTTGCAGTGGGAGAATTTTCTTATTGAGAGGGGAAAAAATAATTTTGGTGAATTCTGAAAAAATACGAATGTAAAGTTATGAATAAGAATATACTTTAGAAACTTACTAATAATTAATAGTTACGTTTGAATGATCTTCAAATCAGATTGATGCACAAGAAACTATGACTATAACTCAAATATTAAAATGAAACATTGACAAATTTTCTATTGCTATCATAATTGACACTTTAATTAAGATTTTGAACTAATCAATCTTAAAATATAATAAATACAATAATTAAATTAAAATTAGATACCTAAGATAATAAAAGAATAAAATCTAGTAGTGCATTTTTATGTATTTGATATGTTTTAGGGGATCAATTTTTTAACCGGAGTGGATTAAATTTTTTATACATATTATTAGTTATTTGTTAAAATAATTCTTTGTTATCAAACTTAATACTTTATAATTTTTAGTTAACCAATAAGTTGAAATAATTCAAGAAAAAAATATAAATAATAAATAAATTCAAATTCAAACAAACAAAATCTATTAGTAAATTTTTATATATTAATCTATTTCAAAACTAACAAACTCTAACCTATATATTAATCTAGTAAATTTTTATATATTAATCTATTAATCTATTTTCATGTTGTTATATCGCGGTAATTGACTTGAAGCGAACTACACTAGCTTTCTACTAGTAGCTACCCCGCAAGAGTACGGGTTCACTGTAGTATGGGCAAGTATAGGGACCAAGTATTATCGAACCCAAGGGATGGTGTATATGCGAATAGATCCCTGAAGATCTACGCGTCGTAGTTAATATGAGTGAAATGTTTTTTTGGTTTTTTGAAAAGAGAAAATTAAACTAAACTAAATTATCCTATGAATGCAAAAGGAAAATTAAACGAAGTAACAAAAGGTGTGTTTTCAAATATGAGATGGTGATGCTCAGGATAGGAATCCCTACGTATACTAACGGAGCAGGTACATAATCAAAGTAATCGTGACAAACAAGAATTAACCTAAGTAAAAGATCGTAGAATGAAAGCTCAAGATTTCTCACCCTAATACTTTATCCTAGCAATCGACTTCACTAATCCACTAACAAGTTAATGAACTGTGCTTAATTAATGAGACCCTAATTTAACTAAGGTGATGCGGTCGTCCTCCTTCGCTAAACCGGTAGATGAATTAACCTTTCCTAAACCCTCTCGTTAAGACTACTAATTGTTATTGAGTGATGCGGTCGTCCTCTCTCTAACACTTTCGTACTAAATTTAAAGGTAAAGTTCAGATTAATTATAAGAATTCATTAACTAAGAGAATTAAAACTAACGTCACAAACTACCCTAATTATGTACCCACATCCTACTTCTACGAGTTCATCCTAACCTAAGCATGCAAGGGTTTTAGCCGGACATGGTTATAACAAAAATAAAAGCAATAGAAGAAACAACGAACAAAAACATAATGAATTGAACGAAGAAAATAAGAAACATGAACTAGGGTTTTAAAAAGAAAATAAATACGAAGAACTGAAATTTGAATTGATAAAAACGAAATTTAAACGTGTTCAAAGTAACGAACTAATGAAAAGAAACTACGAATTTGTATGAAAAACCTCAACAAAACGTAAAATAAAGCTTGCTCGTTCTTCTCCTCTTCAAAAACTAAGTCTAAAGTATTTCTAAAAGTTGGGGATCTTTCAAAACGTGTTTGGACGAGATATATATAGGCACGGGTCGAAACGGGAGTTAACGGGCCGAAAATACGCATCCGGAGGCGAAAGTATATGGGCGCTCGAGCAAAACGCTCGAGCGGTCCCGCTCGAGCAGTGTAGCTCGAATGGTGCATTCGCTCGAGCGGTCGCGCTCGAGCTGCTCGAGCGCTGAAATGACACTGTTACTCTTGGGCGCTCGAGTGATTCGCTCGAGCGGTGGCGCTCGAGCTGCTCGAGCGCAAGAATGGTTCTGTATGTTTGCGCGCTCGAGTAAGGCGCTCGAGCGGTGGCGCTCGAGTGATGCGCTCGAGTAACCTTTAATCCCTCCAAATGATACTTTTCCTCGTCCGCACTAATACCAATCGTATTTCTTCAATATCTTCTCATCCGGGCATCCGTTTGAGTCGATTCAAAGTCCTACGAACTCCGTTTTCCGTCCTCTATTCACCTATGTGCATCAAAGAGACAAATTTATCAATGTATAGAAATGATGCTCATTTGACTCTAAGCACTAATCGAAAACACTCAAAACATGAGTAAATTGGGCTCCAAAACATAACAATTTCACGCCTAATCAACCCCCCCAAACTTACCATGTTGCTTGTCCTCAAGCAACGAAATAATAAGTCAAGTGAAATTGTTAGGAATGAATCAAGAATCAAATCATGCCCGGATGAGAAGATATTGAAGAAATACGATTGGTATTAGTGCGGACGAGGAAAAGTATCATTTGGAGGGATTAAAGGTTACTCGAGCGCATCACTCGAGCGCCACCGCTCGAGCGCCTTACTCGAGCGCGCAAACATACAGAACCATTCTTGCGCTCGAGCAGCTCGAGCGCCACCGCTCGAGCGAATCACTCGAGCGCCCAAGAGTAACAGTGTCATTTCAGCGCTCGAGCAGCTCGAGCGCGACCGCTCGAGCGAATGCACCATTCGAGCTACACTGCTCGAGCGGGACCGCTCGAGCGTTTTGCTCGAGCGCCCATATACTTTCGCCTCCGGATGCGTATTTTCGGCCCGTTAACTCCCGTTTCGACCCGTGCCTATATATATCTCGTCCAAACACGTTTTGAAAGATCCCCAACTTTTAGAAATACTTTAGACTTAGTTTTTGAAGAGGAGAAGAACGAGCAAGCTTTATTTTACGTTTTGTTGAGGTTTTTCATACAAATTCGTAGTTTCTTTTCATTAGTTCGTTACTTTGAACACGTTTAAATTTCGTTTTTATCAATTCAAATTTCAGTTCTTCGTATTTATTTTCTTTTTAAAACCCTAGTTCATGTTTCTTATTTTCTTCGTTCAATTCATTATGTTTTTGTTCGTTGTTTCTTCTATTGCTTTTATTTTTGTTATAACCATGTCCGGCTAAAACCCTTGCATGCTTAGGTTAGGATGAACTCGTAGAAGTAGGATGTGGGTACATAATTAGGGTAGTTTGTGACGTTAGTTTTAATTCTCTTAGTTAATGAATTCTTATAATTAATCTGAACTTTACCTTTAAATTTAGTACGAAAGTGTTAGAGAGAGGACGACCGCATCACTCAATAACAATTAGTAGTCTTAACGAGAGGGTTTAGGAAAGGTTAATTCATCTACCGGTTTAGCGAAGGAGGACGACCGCATCACCTTAGTTAAATTAGGGTCTCATTAATTAAGCACAGTTCATTAACTTGTTAGTGGATTAGTGAAGTCGATTGCTAGGATAAAGTATTAGGGTGAGAAATCTTGAGCTTTCATTCTACGATCTTTTACTTAGGTTAATTCTTGTTTGTCACGATTACTTTGATTATGTACCTGCTCCGTTAGTATACGTAGGGATTCCTATCCTGAGCATCACCATCTCATATTTGAAAACACACCTTTTGTTACTTCGTTTAATTTTCCTTTTGCATTCATAGGATAATTTAGTTTAGTTTAATTTTCTCTTTTCAAAAAACCAAAAAAACATTTCACTCATATTAACTACGACGCGTAGATCTTCAGGGATCTATTCGCATATACACCATCCCTTGGGTTCGATAATACTTGGTCCCTATACTTGCCCATACTACAGTGAACCCGTACTCTTGCGGGGTAGCTACTAGTAGAAAGCTAGTGTAGTTCGCTTCAAGTCAATGGCGCCGTTGCCGGGGATGGCGTTATATGCTTTTTGAATAGGACTTGTCGATAGCTTAGTAGTTAGTAGTGGGTGCTTATTTCCTGTTTTTATTTTTTATTTTTATTTTTATTTATTCGGCAGTTGCGTTTTGATCCATCTGCTAGTGTGTCAGGTTTATGAGAACACGCTCACAAGGCAATACGAGCGAAGAGAGAATACCTGCAGATCCTGAGACAATAGCCAGAAGGAACCGAGCTTACTTGAGAAGAATGAACGCAGCCGACTTAGGGAAGGAACCGATGGATCTCAGTAATGAGTTGGACGATGCTGCCAACGATTTCAATCAGGCAGTAAACCGGGTTGATGGCTCTGGAGGGAGTGGTGGTCAGAATCAAGACCAGTTCGTGGATAGTCAAAGCCAGAACCCGGGTGCACAAAATGTAAACAATCCAGCTCAGAACCTAGTCCCAAATCCTCTGAACAATCCTGCTTACCCACAAAACCCAAATAACCATTTTAACAACCCAGTATACCAACATTACCCATACCCACCTTACCCTTACCCACCATATCCATATCATCCACCACCAGTCTATAACCAACCGCCTGTTTACCAACCACCACCCCAACAAGTACCAGTTCCTGCTGCTAATCCTCAACACGTTCCTCAGAACGTAGATCATAATATGGCGATTAGAGGGAGGTTTGCAGCGCAGCCACAACGGTACTATGATGGAGTGGCTTTGCCTCCTGTTGAGGCAAACAACTTCTCTATTTCCCCAGGAATTTTAAAGCTGCTGACAGAGAATCAGTTCAAAGGAGTGATCGGGAAGGAGAATCCTCATACACATCTGAGGAGCTTTCTCATGATAGCCTCCACATTTCATTATAATGGCATGTCTGAAGATGCCAAGAGGCTTAGGCTGTTCCCATTCTCATTGACGGGAATAGCCAAGGAGTGGTACGATAATACGCTCCCGCGGGGAGGTATTACCACTTGGGCCGAGCTCGAGCGTCTGTTCCTCGAGCGATTCTACCCTCCATCTAGGACGATCAAGGCTAGAATTGAGATCTCGTCCTTTCGCCAGAAGTCTGGAGAGGATTTACGCCAAGCATGGGAGAGATACTCAAACATGCTGATTGAGTGCCCGCAGCACGGGTACAACGAGGGAGACATTATGGCATTCTTTTATAGTGGTGCCAGCAAGGATGGTCAAGCCCATTTAGACGCCTGTGCGGGTGGAGCATTCCTCAATCAAGGCATAGAGAGGTGTAGAGAGATCGTTGACAACATTGTCACGAATGCCGGTGCTTGGAGTGGAGATGCAGATTTGCAAAGAGTGCATCAGGTTGAGGAGGGAGAAGGGACGAGAAGGCTGCTGATGGCCATGATGGAGAAGATCAACAACCTCGAGTTGGGGAAAAGTTTGGGTGGAGAGCATGCAGTGGAGAATGAGAGAGTAGACCAACCAAGTGGACAGCAAGAGGTAGCCAATTACATGGGAGGTTCTTATTACAATCAGAATGGCTACCAAGGTGGAAACCAGTATGGAAGGCCTTCTTATGGCCAACCATTTATGCCTCCAGGCCCTCAGCCACTTCAAAATCAATGGAGGAACACACAAGGAGCTCAAGGAGGCCAGCAGCCTCCTCAAAACACATGGAGGAAAAATGATAATTTTTCTTATGCTAACCCAAAAGCTGGTGTTACTGTTCCTGCAGGTGTGGATCCGGGGTCTAAACCTCCTGGTGGAGAAGGCGGTGCATCAACCGAGGAGATGTTGAGAGCGATCCTTCAGAAGGTGGAGGAAGGGAGCAAGCGGTTGTCATCCTTGGAGTACGAGGTGAAGGAGTTGCACAAGAAGGGTGATCAACGTGATCAAGAGCTCCAGAAGATGAACGTTGAGTGGACTAGAACTCAACAAGAGAACAATCGAAGGTTCACCTCTTTAGAGCTCCAGATGAGCCAGATTGCAAAATCAGTGAATAGAATACCGGAGGGGAACCCGAAAGAGCAGTGCAAGGCGATCCAGCTTAGAAGTGGAACCAATTATGAAGGTCCTCAGATGCCTGTTGATTCTGAGACGCCACAAGTTGAGAAGGGGATTGAAAGTAAAGGGATTGAGAAGCATGAAGATATGGACGAGTCCCAGAAGGGGAAAGACTCTGAGGAGATAGAGAGAGTTCCTAAGTGGAAAAAGGCAAAGGAAGCAAGGGATAAAGTGAAAGAAACAGAAAGAGATGAATGGGGGGTACCCAAATCTGTGATACCCGTCCCATATCCACAGCGCTTCATGAAAAAGAAGCTTGATGAAAAGTTTGCAAAATTTCTTGACGTTTTTAAACAATTGCATATTAATATTCCTTTTTATGATGCTTTGGAACAGATGCCGCACTATGCGAAGTTTTTGAAGGACTTGATCGCGAAAAGACGGCGAGTGGATGAGCCGAAGTTGGTGCAGCTGAACCACGAGGTGAGTGCATTAGTGCACAAGGCGCTGCCACCGAAGCTGAAAGATCCCGGGAGCTTCACGATCCTATGTGACATTGGAAACGGGATCAAGAAGGGAGCGTTGTGCGACCTCGGGGCGAGCATCAATCTCATGCCCTTGTCGCTGTTCAAGAAGTTGGAAGGTGGTGAACTTCAACCCACAATGATGACGCTTCAACTAGCCGACCGGTCTATTACTCGACCTCAAGGTGTTGTTGAAGACGTCCTAGTGAGAGTTGGAGATCACATCTTTCCAGCCGACTTTGTAGTGCTAGAGATGGAGGAAGATGAGCACGTACCCCTGATCTTGGGAAGACCGTTCTTAGCTACGGCGGGGATGGTGCTAGACGTGGCAAATGGGAAGATCACATTGAAGGTTGATGATCAAGAAGTGAAGATCTCCCTATATGAAGCCATGAAGCACCCGAGGGAGGATGAGAGCTTGTACTGCATGGATGCAATTGATCCTCTTGTTGAAGACACGCATTCTCTCCCTAATCCTTCTCATATTCATGATTTTGCTAGTCCTTCAATTGATAATTTAACCCATGAGCGTTATGATCTTGATTATTTTGATAGGGATGAAGTGAAGAAGTTGAAGGATGAAGAGGTGAAGAAAGTGGACGTGGTCCAGTTAGAAGGGAAAGGAGGAGTTAAGAAGAAAAAATCCAAATTCAAGAAATTGTTTAGTAAGACTCCTCCAGATAGAGGCAAGAAGGAGTTGAGACCCATAACACTTGGGGATGAGAAGAGAGCAAAGGAACTCATGATGGAGGGACATCAAGGAAAGGAGTTCAAACACCACTCTTATGAGAGTAAGGGAGGTAAATTTGAGTATGATGTCCCATAAGCTCCTTTGAGCTTGGTCCGGCATGAGGACCTTAAAAATAGCGCTGAATGGGAGGCAACCCATTTTTATTTGCTTTTGAGTGTTTTTTAGTTATTTTCCTTTTATGTTACTAGGATGTTGTTGAGTCGTATGTTTAACCTCGTACTTGAGAGTTTTATTTTGTAGGCTTGTCTCTAAAGGAGTAAAGGTATCATGGAGTTATTTAGATTGAAGGAACCAACTTGAGACAAGGGAGTGTGCAAAGCTATTGAGAGAAACTGAATTGTTCGGTTGAGGTAACCCACAACCCCAAACTTAGACCTCTAGCAAGGTCGAAGTTTGGGGGGGTGGAGTTTTTTTTTTTTTTATATGTTTTCTTGTTACATTGCACCGGAGCACCCCTTATCTTTGAGTTTGATTGATTATTGGTGCCTTGAGATGCTCCTTGGGCTATTATTAATTTGTTTTGTTACTCAACATTTTATGCCTATCAATCACCTTATGCTTGTTGATTGCTATCTTTGAGTATGATTTGATGAGTAGGGGTGAATTGTGAGGCTGAGTTAGGAGTTTTCTTGTGTGAGTGTTTGAATTTGAGCTGATTTGAGAAAGAACTTGTATGCTTATGAATTTTTCTTTTGAGTACTTGTGTGATGAGAGTGAGAATTAATTAGGACTAGCATGGATGTGAAAGCCGTGAGCTTTTGAGCCTTATGAGATTTTGATGCATGATTTAATCTCTTCGTTTGTGAGTGGATCGTCACCTTAGAGGATGCTAGAACTTGCATGTGCTCTTGCTTCTAGATTGTGTCTAGTTTGATATGCCGAATGTGATCTTAGGCCATCTTTGTTTTTATTGAGTCACTTAGCCAAAAATTTTCCTTACCAATGACATTGATCCCTTGTTAGCCCCTTTGAGCCTAGAGCCTATTTTATTTGCTAGCACATATGAACACTATTCCAATTCCTAAGCCTTTTTGTCCCAATTTGAGTGGAGAATAGGAAAGTGTGAATATGAAGGGAGTGAATTGAGTTGAAAAAAGGAGAATGTTGTATGTTGAGTGAATATGAGAAAAATGTGTGATGAAGTTTTGAGATGTGGGAAAAAGAACAAAAAAATTTTGAGAATGAGCAAAAGAAGAAAAAAATGAGCTCATGTGTTTGTGCGAAAAAAGAAAAAAATGATGAAGTGTTTAAAAAAGTGAAAAAGTGAGAAAGAAAAAAATTGAAGTGTTGAGAGAATTGAAAGCGAAAGTGTAGTGATTGAATATGTTTGAAGTAGATCGTTTTTAATCTCGAAGTACCGAAGTTTTGAATTTCTATTCTCCATTCACTTGAGTCACTTTACCATATTGTTATCCCACCTGTCCAAAGAGCCTACATTACAACCTTTTGAAAGTCCTTTTTGATTCGGCATTGATTTCTAGAGTATGGTCGAAGTTGAGAGCATTTACAAGCCTATGGCTGCCAATTCGTGTGATTGATTGATTGAGTGAGTCCCTTTATCATTGTTATACACTTGTGAGGGAGTTAAACACATCGTTGAGTGCACATCCATGCTTGATCTTGGTGTTTCTTGTTATTGTTGCATGAGTACGATAAAAGAAAGTGAGTGAGTATACGGGTGATTGATCTTTGAAGCTCGAGTTCAATTACTTGCATGATTTGATTCTTGATTCATTCCTAACAATTTCACTTGACTTATTATTTCGTTGCTTGAGGACAAGCAACATGGTAAGTTTGGGGGGGTTGATTAGGCGTGAAATTGTTATGTTTTGGAGCCCAATTTACTCATGTTTTGAGTGTTTTCGATTAGTGCTTAGAGTCAAATGAGCATCATTTCTATACATTGATAAATTTGTCTCTTTGATGCACATAGGTGAATAGAGGACGGAAAACGGAGTTCGTAGGACTTTGAATCGACTCAAACGGATGCCCGGATGAGAAGATATTGAAGAAATACGATTGGTATTAGTGCGGACGAGGAAAAGTATCATTTGGAGGGATTAAAGGTTACTCGAGCGCATCACTCGAGCGGTGGCGCTCGAGCGCTCGAGCGGTCCCGCTCGAGCAGTGTAGCTCGAATGGTGCATTCGCTCGAGCGGTCGCGCTCGAGCTGCTCGAGCGCTGAAATGACACTGTTACTCTTGGGCGCTCGAGTGATTCGCTCGAGCGGTGGCGCTCGAGCTGCTCGAGCGCAAGAATGGTTCTGTATGTTTGCGCGCTCGAGTAAGGCGCTCGAGCGGTGGCGCTCGAGTGATGCGCTCGAGTAACCTTTAATCCCTCCAAATGATACTTTTCCTCGTCCGCACTAATACCAATCGTATTTCTTCAATATCTTCTCATCTGGGCATCCGTTTGAGTCGATTCAAAGTCCTACGAACTCCGTTTTCCGTCCTCTATTCACCTATGTGCATCAAAGAGACAAATTTATCAATGTATAGAAATGATGCTCATTTGACTCTAAGCACTAATCGAAAACACTCAAAACATGAGTAAATTGGGCTCCAAAACATAACAATTTCACGCCTAATCAGTAATATACTGATCTCTATTAACACATTAACAATAAATTGTACTTCATTTTTACAAAATCAACACTCATATATTAACGGACTTCAAATAAATATTTTATTAAGTGTGCGGGGGAAGTCAAGTTATTCTTATTTAAATCTCACTATTTTCAATTGTAAAATATGTCGAATAGTTCTCTTCAATTCCAGTGATTTCATAGTAAATCTTATTTTGTTATGTTCAATTTGATTAAGTGTGCGGGGGAAGTCAAGTTATGACTTCAAAATTTTAGGATGTGAAATTTTTTATGAGTAATAATATAAGTGTATGTTTGTTTTGTGATTTTAGTAGGGTGCGATTTTATTTTATGTGAAATTAATATCTTTTAGTGATAGATGTTGTATTATTATATTATATTGTTTAAGAGAAAAGTAGGAGAGAGATTTAGTGGATAATAAAAAAGTGATGCGGTGGTTGTATTTAATTATGTGAAAAATAATAGTAATAGTTTTATAGATTTCCGATGAGTTTGAGATTTGAAAACTCGATTTTTTTCCCAAACTAGAACAGAGCGTGGATCAAAAAGTTCAACTATTAGCAGGGTGAATTCCATGTAGTTGATGGTTTACGTCTTAGGATTACCTAGTTCGATTACTAAACAGAGACTATGCGACAATAACACCAATACATCTTTGTATATTATATGAGACATAAATAAAGAGAAAGTATAGTTGGTTCTATTAGAGGGTACTAGCCCACACACATAAAAGGGGAAAGGTATGTTTTACAAATAAGGTATTGTTATAGTTACAGAGAATAATGTTGGAGTAATAAGTGAAAGTATGTTTTTTCTTTATAAAACTCATGTAAGTGTACATTTATTTATGAGAATAACAATTTTATCGCATTTGCTTTGAATATGAATGAATGTTAAATATTTATTGATATCTGCTTCAATATATATAATATGTGTTACATTGTAGTTAATGTGGTGATATCAGATAACGAAAGAACATGTTGTACAGTTTTCCTTGTAACTAAACGTACAAATTCACGACCTAGTGGAATTGAACAATCAGCCGTGAAAGGTCGATGTGTATATCTCAGGTTGGCCTGTCTTGACCAAGAGTTTGCACTGACACATTTAATATGCGTTGAAGAGGACCTACTGCGAGGGTAAATTCTTATGTTCTAAAATGTGAAGAATCAGACCTAAGTGGTTATTGATTTCTCAATCCTCGTCACTTAAATAGGACCGTCTGTGCTTAATGGTTACTGCTTTGATTCATGTTGGGTGAGAATCTGATGAAGTTATACGTGAAAGTATGCTTCTACTTTGTATAACTCATGTATTAAACACTTGAATGTTGAATATTTTTAAACAATAACCAGTTCACTATATATAGTACTTGTTACATTGTAGTTAATGTGGTGATACCAGATCACGGAAGATCACAATAACGGTTTCCTTGTAACTAAACGTACCAGTTCACGACCTAGGTGGAATTGAACAATCCGCCGTGAAAGGTCGATGTGTATATCTCAGATTGGCCTGTCTTGACCAAGAGATTGCCCTAACACATTTAGTATGTGTTGAAGAGGACCTATAGCGAGGATAAATTCTTCTATTCTGAAATGTGAAGAATTAGACCTCAGTTGTTGTTGATTTTTTAATCTCCGTCACTTAAATAGGACCGTGTGTGCTTAATGATTACTGTGATTTAATCTTTTGTGTTGTAACCTTATCCTTCAACTTGCGTGTGCGCATTAGCTCGTCCACATGACCACCTTCTTGTTGAACCCAAAACATTTTCAACTTGTCGAGTAAGCTTAAAGCTTCTTCACATGAAACTTTTTGTACTTATATGCTATCATCCTCTGGATTATATTCCTCATTTTCTTACCTAATTCCTTCAATAATTTCTTCATCCGTTAAAGCATAAACAATTTGTTGCTCAGTTGGATGATTAAGGAAAATATCCATCTCCATCTCGTTGGTGTAGTGAAGATCTTTTACCTGACTTTTCAACTCTTTAAGTAGTTTTTGATTCTCCTCATCCATTTCTTTTGCAACTTGCAACTCGTCAACTTCAACGGTCAGAATTTTGCAGTGCTTAAAGCAATTCTCGATCGTCCTTGGTTTCACATCTATCGACCATGCAGCAACTGCAATTATACCATTATATAATATACATGCATTTAAAAAAAAAACCTTATAACTCTATTTAGGAATAACCCCCATTTAGGAATATTTTTTTGTGGTCCCAAGGATATGACTATAGAGAGGTTTTAATGTATATAGATTATGGCGCAGGTGTTTAATACCGTACAATTGTATTTTAATTTATAAGAAAAAACTGTAAATTGAAATTAAGAGACTTTATTTTTTAAGAAGGAGTTTATGTGTAATATTTTTTAACTACATTTATTTATTTATTTATTTATTATAATAAAATGTTTGAATCCCATTTCTGCATTTTTAGTACTTAAAATTAGATTTTTTTTTGTATCAAATGGTATTAAATCATGACCGAGTAATTACTGGTGCAGAAAAACCCAAAAATAAGACCATACATTCACTTGCTAAATCTCGAGGCAATCAACTCGAATCACGTCCCTTAATTACGTGTGCGACTTTTAATTTGACTGATGGATAAAACAAAAAGATGAAAATTAAAAAAAGACGTGAAAAGACGAATACACTTGCTCAGAGTTATCATTACGTTTCTTCAGAACTTTGTGTCTTCCAGTATTAGTCAGCCGCTGTAGCATCTGTTGAAGGAAATCTCTGAAATCTTCTCGACAATGGTAAGTTTCTAATTCCCAGACTTGTTTTTTTACATCTGATTGTGTTTATTTTTTGGATCAACTAAACTTAGGCATTTATTTGTTGTATAAGAGATCGTACCTACAAACCCTAATAGCGTTAGAAAATGCAAGGAAGGAGCGATTGGCCTTAACGATTTCCAGGCAACAAGTAATGCAGTACTATTAAGACAATGTTTTTTTTATAAACCTAATCAAACAAATATATTGGTCCTTATTGATACGCTAAATATATAATGTGTATAGTGTGAGAAACGCATGCTACTTGTTGATTTGGAAAGGGCCGAGGTTATGATGGAGACAAAACATTGTCTTGAAACCAGATTACAGAATTTCAAAAGTCAACTTAGGGGTGCAGATGAATCAACGAGGCCCCAAATTGCAGAGTGCATTCGCAGACTTCAGAAAGAGGTGGAAGAGGCCGAAGGAACATTAAAGAAGCACCTTCAATCCTTGTATCCTTGTTAGATAGTTTGTTTATGGGTGGGCCTATTTGCGCTCTAAAATTTGGTTTTCTAAAGTGTCATGTTATTAAAAACTATTATTACTGTTGATTCCCGTTGATCTTTATTCCGATAATGAACTGCACGTTGTATCGAGCCGGTTACTACTGTGCTTTGCAGTGTGGTAGTATTGGGTGATTATATGCGATTATGCAATAGCTGATCCGTGATTTATTCTCCTTATTAGACTTATTGTTAGGATTTCACTTGTAGTACAACTTCTTTTAGCATACAAATAAATAGTTCATTTCATTTGTTATTTTTTTTTCTTGATGTTGTTTCGATAATGACCAGAAAATGCAGCCCGAGAGTATGCATATGTAGGGTTTAGTACACCAAGTTTCCTTGCATAAATGATTCAATACATAGGGGGAACACAATACAAAAGTTGGAAAACCAGTAGGTGCCCTACACTCTAAAAGTAACTTAACAATGAAAAGGACTACTTTCAGCTGTTTCAGTTGTGAATTTTATTCTGCTATATGCATCATCTCGTTCTTCAGTACTTCAGCCATGTCAATAGTGTTTTTCTCTGCTATTGTTGCATCCTTTAGCTTCTGTGTAAGTTCCGTGTTCTCAGACATTAGAGAGCCGATTCTCCTCATCATTCCTGGGAACATGTTTTGCCCTGCATCTTCATGTTCATCGGCCCAAACAAAGAAATTGCATCCACCATTACTCATAGAGTCACTACAGTTGTGGAATAGTCTACCTTTGTTCTTTGGCCTTTGAGATATATATGTGGCCGCAGGATTGCCACAGTAGCACACAAGTTGGTGTTGGCATCTTTGTGGTGCTGAAGATGATGAAGTTGATTCTCTACTCATTTCTCCCTCCTTCCCTCTCTCTCTCTCTTCCTCTCATTTTTATGTTGCTTGCAATTAGTATATGCACCCCCCCCCCCCCCACACACACATATAGGGTTTAAAGATGCGGTAGAAATTGTGTGTACTTTCATTGTAATTACAAATAAAAATTGTGAGTCTTCGATTCAATTTATTTTATAAAAAAAGTTTATTTTGGCTGACAAGAATTAATCACAAATATTTGTTGCTTTCTTTTGAAAATTTGAAATAAATGAATGGGTTTAGTAAAAGGTAGACGGTAATTAAGATATCTTTTTTATATTTCTTTGTTTCAGAACTTTAAAATGTTTTTTTTATACAAATATTGGAAAATAATAAGGCACACACCACATTCATATTAAGTCTAGATAGAACAATCAACATGCATGACTAAAATATTTGAAGTTAAAATGTGGAATAAACAAAATAAATAGGAACAATAAACAAAATAAATAAAACTTTAGGACCAAACAAATTCTAAATAAGAAAACACAAAACGACTAAAAAAACTTGGAGGATCAATATCAAACATATCAAACATGCAACTGTTTATTCGTTTACAATATGTAAATTAGTTAGGATATTTGCTAAATACAACAATAGTTTTGAGAATTCATTTGGTTTTTGTTCTTTTTTTTTCATGAAATGCTTAAATTCCTTTGTTTCAAACCTTTAAAACTTTAAAGGACTAAAACCAGAAACACAAACATTTTAAGGAACACATTTTGGGTAATGCAATTAATGGAGCGTTGAAAGAAGAAATTTTAGAGTAATTAAATAGATTTTCCATAATAATTTTCGGTGCATACAAATTAGGGTGTGCCACATTACATAATTTTATTATATATACGCGCGGTTGCAAATTTTGAATTGTTTAGTAAGACAATAATTTTAAAAAAAAATCCCCATATAAAGATTGTTTAATGCATCAATCTATACATCTATAATAATATAAACTTATAATAAAAATAGAAAGATGATTTTGAAACCAAAAGTACTAGTATTTTTTATTTGAATTCGTATTAATTTTTATAATGAATACTATCTATGGATATGTACATAAAAAAATGTGATATTTTTCGTAAAGACTTTATTTGAAAAAATAAAACTTTTGTTATTCTTTGGTTGTTCTATTTAATTAAAATGCATATGTTATTTTTTTTTATCGGTAAATGTTAGTTGTTAATAGTTAGATTAGTTCACCAAGTCCCCAAATACTCCAACAAATCTCCAAGTCCACCTTTATAACTTCCATAATTAGTTCCCAGAAGGAATCGAACCCAGGTCACTCACTAGAGTGAGGAACCCGGTGGCCAGGTGGGCTAAGTCACCTGGTTATTAAAATGCATATGTTCGGTATAAGTAATTTATAAATACTTTATGTGTGAAATTTTATCATCATGATAATTATACTCAGGGCTTGTTTGTTATAGCATGATCAGGTGGGCGTAAAAAATATGTGTTTGTTTTGAGATTTTAGTAGGGTAAGATTTTAGTTTATGTCAAATCATGTGTAAGACAAAAATACAAAATAAGGTGTAAATGAGAAAACAATAATATGTCTCATGAATAAATGAAAAAAAAAGTGATATGTGGGTAATGATTGAGTGAGAGAAAAGTGATATAGAGTGAAATATTTTGGGATGGGTAATAATAGGTATTTATAATTATAGGTGTTGACGAAGAATAAGATGTAAAAAAAACTGGATGTTACATCTCTAAATAGAATGGGACGAGGGCCGGAAAGTCCTAGTCCTATCCGGGTGAATCCCAAAACAAACAAGCCCAGGGTTAGTTGAAATTTACAACATTTTGAGTATTTATCATCAACGTATCTTTTTAAAATTATAATTTAATGTATGAAGTAATTAAATGGGTGATTAATACGACTCTCGTAAATAAATATTTTCTTCAAATTGCACAAAATAAATAACACCGTTTAGGAAGTTGGAAATTTAAAGATTAGAGTTTCATAGCGATTATTCACACCCTAACACGTTAACACCTAAAATGCATTAAGAAGCATGGATCGCTTCAGTACCAACAGTTGCGTATCACTGATCTGCCCTCGCGCAATCAGCCACCCGTTCCTGGGATATCATCACTTCAGCCTCTTACTTACATTTGGTACTGGTCCGCCACTTGTTGCCGCATCACTTCTAGGTCTTCCTCTTTTTCTCTAAGGATTACAGAGTATGTGATTTACAAAGTTTAGTAACACAATGGGAGTTTATTTTCTAATCACATACCTGACAAATTGCGGCCAACACTGACTCAGTTCCATTAGTAGAGTTTTTTCGAGGTACGCCCCTCTTCTTCAGCTGTACATTTGGAGTACACACAAAAAAGTGTAATAAGGAACAAAATAAAATACAAACTGGTTTACTAAGTTTAAATTAGAAGCACATGCATGATCATTTTCAGCTACCGTTGCATGAGTTTCTGCAGATGGATTTTTACGAGGTCTGCCCCTCCCCCGCTTCTGTACATAAGAAACACACTAAAGAAAGGGAGTCAAAGCCGAAAAGAAAGTAAAAAAAAGGGTTTAAATTATAAGAATATACCTGACAAATTCCACTTTCAATTGCCTCAGTTTCCGGATTTGGATTATTTCTAGGTCTGCCCCTCGTCTTCTTCTGAACCTAAGAAAAACACAAAAAAATGTAGTTAAAGACGAAAGAAAAAACAAAAACGAATTTAACTTATAAGAACATAATTGAACAATTTCAGCTACCATTGCCTCAGTTTCATTAGTTGGATATTTACGAGGTCTGCCCATCGTCTTCTTCTGAACCTAAGAAAAACACAAAAAAATGTAGTTAAAGACGAAAGAAAAAACAAAAACGAATTTAACTTATAAGAACATAATTGAACAATTTCAGCTACCATTGCCTCAGTTTCATTAGTTGGATATTTACGAGGTCTACCCCTCGTCTTCTTCTGAACCTAAGAAAAACACAAAAAAATGTAGTAAAAGACGAAAGAAAAAATAAAAACGAATTTAACTTATAAGAACATAATTGAACAATTTCAGCTACCATTGCCCCAGTTTCATTACTTGGATATTTACGAGGTCTGCCCCTCGTCTTCATCTGAACCTAAGAAAAACACAAAAAAATGTAGTTAAAGACGAAAAAGAAACAAAAACAATTTTATCTTAATACCACATACCTGACCAATTTCAGCTACCATTGCCTCAGTTTCATTAGTTGGATATTTACGAGGTCTGCCCCTCGTCTTCTTCTGAACCTAAGAAAAACACAAAGAAATGTAGTTAAAGACGAAAAAGAAACGAAAACAAGATTATTCGATAACCACATATGACATACCTGACCAACTTCAGCTACCATTGTCTCGGTTTCATTAGTTGGATATTTTCGAGGTCTGCCCCTCCTCTTCTTCTGCTGTACATAACAAATATGGGCAGTAAATCAGCAATAAAGAAGAAGAAATATGAAAAAGAAAAATGAAAAGAACTAACAACAACTTTTTCCGGTGTTTTGAAATTGGGATCATTTGCATTGGGACAACTTTTGGTATTATCACCCAGAACACCTGAAACAGAGCAATTATTTTGTATCCCATGTCTTGTAACTTTTGACGGATTTCTTTGTCTTGCCTCAGGCAGTATGTTCCTGATTTTCCTCAAAACTCTAGGAAGTTTTATGTAGGGGGGTGGGTTGGTTGAATCAGTTTCATTAGCTTTACAATGACTCTTAGTAGCATTCTCCTGAGCATTTCTTTGCGAAACACACTCAATCCCCTCAATTTCTGCCAATGTAGCCTCTACTGTTGCATCAAATTCATCTTGACCTTCTCCTTCTAAATACACCTCAATCAACCTTTTTTTTTCTCTTCATAATATGCTGAACCATCTCCATAACTTGCTTGTCATCCTTAATTTCCCTCATTGCATTATAGATACATATACTTGGAACTCTATAACACATCTTCTTATGAGGTTCATACCCCATTTTCTTCACCTCATCGACTAAATCCCAGTACCCTATCCTGTCTATATCTAGCCCATGTTGAGGTCTAAGGTCACCTCCCTCGTACAGCAAATGACCATCCACTTCCACAAACTTTCCACCATGATGCCAATAAATAGAGAATAACGAATCCATCTATAAAACCTGACAAAATAATACAATCATAAAACTATTGTGGGTGTAAAAAGAGTACTACCATTGTTCGCAGAAAACCCACATGTTATAACCATACAAACTCAATTGATAAACATTTTGAATAACATCGTTCGCACCAAATCACTTGGACTAAAATAACACTATTCGAACTAAACCCCTAAAATAATCTGATGCAACAAACCAAAAGTATTTAGCTAATAATCCCAAAACAAAAGCCCTAAAAAAATGTGATAGCATATAATAATACCACTGAAACTACAAAACAAAGAAAATAATATTAACTTTCAGAAAGGAAAAGTAGACAGGATTAGATTCTTACTAGTGGAATATGGTACCCTGAAAACGACTGCAGTTCGAACAATGGGGACCACAGCGTTAGATAGCCGTCGACCACCGTGGACCACAGTGGACCACCGTAAGAATTGTTGCGATTATGTCCGATTTTGAGGTAATTTTGGATTGGGGCTTTACAGATTTCTTAGGTTAGACGCTACTATCGGAATGCAAGAGTCACTTTAGTCTTTATTAGGTGTTCTAATTGAATAAATCCGAGAGTTGAAATAAGTAAAAGAAATTCAATAAACAATAGTACATAGTAATTGTGTTATGCATTTATTGGCGATATCTATGCATATATAATAACAAAATTTTCTACTATTTTTAGTAACTTATATTTTCAGCCAACAATTATGCTTGCAAAATCTATAATAAAACACCATAATAAAATAAATTAAAAAATAAGTAATGTTAACCTCTAAACCTCTTCATTGCCCGAATATTAATATAAAAATAAAATTAATTTAATTACTCAATTAAAACATCATCGATTCATCTTCTCCAATATTTATTTAATTGTAACTTGTATCTCATATCCACAATAAACCACTACTTTTTTCATCGTACACATATCAAAGATTCAACTCTTTCAAAAAAAGAAAAGTAAGATTCAACAGAAATATCAAAGAGCAAATTTCTACTTCATATGCCAATTTTTATTTATTTTATTTATTTGTGAACTCTTGAATCAGGATGCAGAAGGCTAAACAGGTGTTTGCCTACGGTTAGATTGAAAGTATAATAGGTTTATTGAAAGTATAATAAATGATACATTAGAGTATAATAAATGATACATTAGAGGTATTTAATCAATTTGGTGATACAATTATACAAGTTTATTGAAAGTATAATAAATGATACATTAGAGGTATTTAATCAATTTGGTGATACAATTATTTAAGTGTGAATACAAAATACTATATTCATGTTTAGAAATTTGTTATTTTAACTTTAAGATTTATTATTTTATTTTTAATGTGAATATATCACAGTTACAATTATTTTATAATTACAATTCTTAATTTATATGAGAGAATTGCATACATTAGACAAAATTCATTTGTCAAGTTTTGAAGGTGAATATGACGTAAATACAAAGTGAAGCTCTATCTCATATATGAGATTTTGATTGACTCACACGTCAAGACTCCCTCAAATATATATTATATATATTAATTGTTTAAATTTTAAAAAAGATTAGGTTTTATCTGAAAATAGTTCATGATAAGCTTATCATTAACCAATTTTAAAGTATCATTAATCACATCATGAGTATAATTAATCTCATCAGAATTATCATTAATCCGAGTTCAAGAAAATTTACAATAATTACAACGTAATACCACTGAACCAAATTAATGATAGTGCTGGTGAGATTAATGATATTTTAAAGCTGTTTATGAAAGTTTATGATAAACAATTTTCATATAACACTTTGCCTTTAAAAATTATTACACACATTATATATATGCGGATCATGCATCGCACGGGTAACATACTAGTTTGCACTAATAAAAACTCCCTCCGATCCATATATATATATACCTAATTATAAAACTGTCACCTATTGCAGAAAATAAAAAAGAGAAATGAAAATTAAATTACATGTGGCAAGTGACATGTTAGCAACTTCCTATTGCCGGTAATAGGACTGTTTTCATAAAAATTACAAAATTATAGGACCAAAATCAAAATAAGTAATCGATCAAGATCTAAATCAAATTGATGCCAAGTTATAGGACCACACAAAATTTAATCCCTAAATTATAATTACTAATAATGTGTAGGTGTATAATAGGGATGGATGGGGAATGAAATATGCCGATCCCCATGCCGAAATTTCTTAAAACCGAAAATAACGAAACCGAAAATTTCGGTTCCGTTTCGGTTAATAACTGAAAAACCGAAATATAGTTGACTTTTAAATTGGACTATATTTTTATGCTTATAACCTGCTAACATCCCAACCCCATACCTTATACTAATATATTTTCAAACCTATCCAAGATGATGTGTCAACACCACCATATTCTTAGGCTGATGTGGCATGTCCCAAATCTTTTAATTTTAAAATACTGCACTCATTTTAAAAGTTGGTTAAACTTTTAATCTCGACCCTTCGTTCTATATCATTAAATCTAAACCACTAATTTATATCTGCATAATTAATGCAAATAGATATTTTTTTCCATTTTCTTATTTAATTATTTTTTGAAATTTATTATAAATCATATTTTTTACAAACTTTAATGTAATTAAATACAATCTACTTATTGAATGAATCTAAATTTATCATTTATAAGTTTGAGTTAGTATATATAGTATAATATAATGTTCGATTATTTTTTCCTAAAATAAAAGGTATATAGTTAGATATTCCAAATAATATTCTTATGTGATATATTCTTATTATGGACAAGATATAATATTGCATGCATTTTTTTTATTATAAATAAGAGCATATTGTATTTTATTTTTTCACATCAAAGTTTCATTTGTTCCACTCTTTTGTTGTGATTTCTCCCATCAATTGTTGGTTAGTTATATATTTATGTTATTAGTATATTTATTTTATAATTAAATTCGTCATTTTAAGTGCTCACAATTTGATTAGATTTAAATATCAATATCAATATTAATATAATAATGATTGTTGATTTATGCTCTACATCGTTCAGTTTAAATATTCTTCATGGGCAAAAATAATAAATTTAACTATACCATATATTTTTTATCTGAATAATTACGATGGTTTAATTGTTGTAATTTAAATCTCATTTTAGATTTCAAGAGTATGACACCTCAATTTTCTCTGATTTCTAATATCAAGAGTGAGATCCAAAATTGACCGTTAAAGTTAGGATTGAAAAAGTTGGACAATGTTTTTTAATGATTTTAATAGAGACAAGTTCTACTTGGAACTCATTTTGATCGATGAACAGGTATTGTAATGTTAAAGTTTATTTCAAATTTTGTATTGTTTCTTATATAAATTAGTTTCTTACCGTATACTCCCAATAACTAATAATGTTGATTAATTTATAAATTATTCAATATTGAAATGAAAATTGATTATTATTAAATTATTAGTCTAAGCAATGTTATTCCATAATTATTATTAATTTATGTGAATTTTGATATTTTTTTAATTATTTAGTTTGTAGGATATACCTATAGGGTTTAGTGAAGGGCAAGGGCCATAAGGCCCACAACTAAACAAACCCCATAATTTATTGTATATATCCCAAAAAAATTTAGACAAAAATGTTCCTATATTAAATGTCTACAGTAAAAAAATAGTATTTTTTTTCAGTACTAGATATTCGCGTGGGTACACCCTAGTATATTAATAGACTGCAACCAAAAGAAACAACCCTCAATAAATAATTAGAGAATAGGAAAATGGAAGATTAGAAGAGACGACGACAGTAAATTTGGAAATGAGTAAATGTAACTAGGGTTAGAAATTAGATACTTATAGAGATCATCTCATTTCGGTTCGGTTTTGGTTATTTTGGTATTTTTACCTAGATAACCGAAACCGAAAGCCAAAATTTCTAAAATTTAAAACCGATACCGAACCGAAAACCGAAATAACCGAACTAAATTGATGTTTCGGTTCAGTTCGGCTCGGTTTTTCGGTTTTAATCGAACTCTGCTCTCCCCTATTTTTGAGAGGTGAGGGGTAATTCACAAATAGATATATAGAGTATGAATACTGTGTCACATCAAATAAAAAATAAATTATTTTTAAGATGTATGTATGTATAATATGTCAAAATAATTTGAAAAATGGAAGTAAAGGTTAAAAAAAGTTGGCGGTCCCACAAATTGGACTAGGGTTTTCAAAATTCGAATGGCCACGATATAATTTTGTGGAAAAACAGGGTTACTTCGAATACAGATTTCGGGATATTCAGAAATCAGAACAGACGGAAGGGTACCGATTTCCCTACAAATTTGGGATATTTACACAGGTCGATTATCAATTACTGAGTATCTCACCGTTTCTACGATTAATCCTTCAATTTCTTTTTCAGGGAAGGTTTATCAAGTTTGCTCAGGGTTTGGTGATAAAGATAGCCGGTAGACCGAAGATAATCTGCGGCAGAGGTAAGGTGTTTGAATTAAATTATTTTATGCTCTTGAGACGAGCATTTAGCGAAATGGGTTGACTTTAGTATTTTGTGTAAAAGTATGTTATAGTCATAGATGTTAGACAATATTTATAGTAGGGCGTGTATTCAAGGTGTTTGTGAAAAAGACAAAACAAAACCAGTAGTTATAATTAAAAATATAAACTCTTGAGTTAAAGATTTGTTGCATTGGGTTGAGTTTAGTATTTTGTGTAGTAGTTTGAGGTCCTACATGTTATACAATCTTTATAGTAGGCAGTGTATTCAAGGTGTTTGTCAAAAAGACTAAACAAAATCAGCACTTGTATATATAAATTGAAACGTCCGTTCTGAATTGAGACAGTTGCAATGGAGGACGAGAGGGATATAGATAATCCATTCGCAGAATATAGCGCACCGCAGTCAATGTCGGCTCATAATGTCGGTGCTAACGGTGCCCGGGATGTGGAGGAGGAGAACCACGCTGAATCATCAAAAAATTCAAACAAGGAGGAAGAGGATGAACCAGATCTTAATGGGTTTTTTAACATAACTGAGGAAGCTGAGGAGTTGGCGGGTATACCATTTATGAATTGGGAATCAAAACATTTGGTGGGGAAATCTTTTGCAACAGTGGAGGCAGCGGAAAGGTTCTACATAGCCTACTCAAGGAAGTTGGGTTTTGGGGTACGCAGAGACAACAAGGAGATTGACAAACAAGAAGGAATCACAACCATGCGTCGATTGGTTTGTCATCGTGAGGGACAGACTAAGGAGTCCAAAACAGATACCAAGAAATAAAGAATCATGCCCCGCACAAGGTGCTCCTGTAAAGCTGCATTAGTTGTAAGGTATAATAAAGAGAGCGGAACATATAAGGTGACCACGTTTACTCCAAAGCACAACCACATGTTGGCGAATAAGTGGCATAGTCATTTCTTTAGGTGTAATAGGAGAATTACACCTGGCCAATCAATGGAGATACGGAAAATGAAGGTTGCTGGGATTAGAACTTGCAGGATAATGGATTACATGGTGGCAGCAATGGGTGGGTTTGATAAGGTGGGTTTTACTATTAAGGATCTGTACAATCATGTGAATTGGGACCACGAAAGAAAAACAAGGCTGGACTGGGACGCTGAAGCTACCATAGCATATATTACAGCATTATCTGATATAGACCGTGGCATCTTTGCAAAATATGCGCTTAACGAAGACAACCAATTGTGTCGTCTGTTCTGGGCAGATTCATGCTCGAAATAGGATTACAAGATGTTTGGAGATGTGCTGGTTATCAATTCAACATACAGGACCAACACGTTTAGACTACCACTGGTGGAGTTCGTGGGAGTTAACAACCATAAAAGCACTGTAATATTTGCATGTTGCTTCTTATCAGATGAAACAGTTGAAGCATACACATGGGCATTCAGCACGTTCTTGCAGGCGATGGATGGTAAGGAACCGGGATGTGTTCTAACAGATGGTGACAAGTCAATAGCTAGTGCATTGTCCACTGAAATGCCGCGAGCGAGACATAGACTTTGCTCGTGGCATTTGATGCGCAACGCTCGAACCGTTTCTACTGCTACTAATTTGTTGACAGGCCTTTCAAGAGTTATGAAGCACCCGAACTCAGTCGCAGAATTCGAAACTGAATGGAACTCGTTCTTGGAGGAACACCAACTTATTGGAAACGCGTGGATGGAAGAGCTGTATGAGAGGAGAGAAAAATGGGCAGAGCCTTACTTTAAAGGGGTTTTTACTGCTGGAATGACTACAAGCCAACGATGTGAGAGTGTACATGCCTACATGGGTAAGTTTGTGAACACACAAATGAGTTTGTACAAATTCGTAAAGCAATTTTGTAGGGCCACCTGTAGGATAAGACAACAAACACTGAGGAAGGATTTCATTAACAACCAAACAACCGTGGAAATGGATACACATCTAAAGGGGTTGGAAAAAACGGCTTCAGATTTCTATAGCAGAGCGGTTTTCATGGAGGTAACGTACTTAAGTTTATCTAATACGTATTTATAACAATATTTTAGAAAAAGGAATAAATGTATGATTTACTATAACTAGGTACGAGAAGAGATGAAAAAGGAATCAGTATACACACCAACCGGGGCAGAGAATGGGGACGGGTTTAAGAACTTGATCATGGTAAAGTATGGAGACGACGAGTGTAAAGAGCTAAAGGTATCAATTCGAAATTCCGATAAATTTATTTTTTGTCAATGTGGGAGGTTTGAATCATTGGGATGGCCATGCCGGCATATGTTTTGTGCGATGAAGGCTGCTAACATGACATCAATTCCTGATGTCTTGCTAAATAAGAGATGGGCAAAGGAATGCGGTCGGCCGGAAAATCCTTTTTCAAACAGAGAATTATCTATACTGGACCCTAAGGACAAGAGGTTTAGTTCTTTGCATCCGAAGGTTTTGCAAATTTGCACTATAGCATCGACGTCGGATGAGCTTTACCAATTAGCATGTCAAGATCTTGACAACACAACGGCAAAAATTTATTCAGCCACATCAAAAGACAAAGGTGACACAACATATATGGAGGACAACATTGAAAAGAAAAGGAAACGTCTGCTTGTAAACCCGGTAAACATATTGAGAGATCCTTGCTATGTAAAGACAAAGGGCACTCGATCGGAGACGAAGACGACTAAAGGAAAGACAAGAAATTGTGGAGTATGCCGAAAACCGGGCCACTATAAGTCAAATTATCCTCGGGTGAATAATACAAGTGGATCAGATAATGGTGAAGAGAATGGTCCTGATGATGACGATGAGAACAAATATGACATTGATGAGGATTTATTTTATTAGTTCTAGAGTAAAAAAAATGTTCCATAAATTTGTTGAATTTTAGACTTGTAATTGTTATTGTGTTTCTGCTCCTTTCATTCATTTCATTTATTGTGTTGTTTTTCCCGGTTATTCGGGTAGAACGAAAATAAATGAAAAATATGTATGTAGTTAGTTAGTGCTAAACAAAGTTTAAGGCCTCTGGTGGAAGATAGCATAGTTCTACAACCTAGCCGTCTATTGGATGAAAAAACATGATATTTTTAAAAGGGCTAGTATATATTTTAAATATTTGTTATGCGAAAAATATATAGCCACACTTAATATTTTTGGTAATTAACATGTAAGATTCACGTTCCTCGATGATATAAAAGTATAAGAGTAGTGGTAATTCATTTGTAAAATACAAGTTCTACTATTTTTTTTCTATATTCTATATATATTACTAAGCTAAAATGATTCTCATTTTCCTAATCTTAAGTTCAATCCCTTATGTGAGAAATAATATTATTATTTAAAAAACTCAACAAAATTATTTGCCTAAAATCAGATACATACATAAAAACACAATTTGCTGGAAAAATAATTTTTCATAAAACCAACAACATTATGAAAAGAAAAATTAAATAAATGCACATCATTGTTTGTAAAAAAAAAAAAAAAAGAAAGCAAAGTATAAAAATAAATTGGGCTGACAGAACTTAAAATAAATAAAATGGGCCTAGCCCTTTACGTATAAAAACAAAAAGACCACGGTTATTAGCACTAGCCTCTTTGTTAAATACCCTACCCGGATGAATACACTATCAATTTTTTCAAAAAAATGAAACATTTTCGGCAAAAAATTCCGAAAATAAACATAAAATTCGAAAAAAAATTCCGAAATATTGTGAATTTAGTTATTTTCGGAAAAAAAGTTCGAAAAAATGAAAAAATTTCGAAAAAAAAGTTCGAAAAATTGAAAAAATTTCGAAAAAAAAGTTCGAAAAAAATAGTGTATTCATCCGGTAGTGTTTTTAACAAAGGGGCTAGTGCAAATAACCTGCGCCAAACAAAAATAATAAGGCCCATAAAATTTTTAGAAAAAACCCATAAACAAAAAAAGCCCAAAAAAAAAAATTTGCTCGGATCACATTTGCTCAGACGTCGACCGCGCGCATGGGATACCGGGGGACAAAAAACCGACAGCAGTCCAATCGTTCTTACACCTATGCTTTTATGTCTGCTAGTCAACGGGGGCATTGGTATCCCGGGGCGCAGCAGAAAAACCCTAAGGGCTTGTTTGTTTTCAGCTTACGAAGTCCGGATGGGGGATGGGCCTCCCCCCGTCCCGGCCATTTTTCGGATTTGCACATCCCATCCCCCATCCAAATACACATCCATCCCTATTATACACCTACACCCCTATTTTCACATAACTCAATATCTATCAAATCAACTTTATCTTTTCACATTAAATATATATTTTATTAATCTCTATCTTCTACTTTATAATACACCATCAATTAAATTAGTATAATATTTATTTTAAATTGTTTACAAAAAAATCCAATGAAAACATATTAATATTAGATATCCATGAAATTAATTTTATTTTCATTAATTATGCCTATCATATAAATAAATGCATCTTATAAAAAAATTGTATTGAATATCTATCCATTAAAACAATAGTTATTTATTTTATTTTATAATTCATTATTAGACACAAAATTAAAAAATGAATAAAAATAATATTATGAATCTAAAAAAAAAAGAATAAAAATGATATTATGAATCTTTCTAAGACAACAGACAAGTTAAAATGATTTTATAATTCATTATGAATCTTTTATTAATTCAATTGTTTTGTGTTTTAATTCAATTCAAATAATATAATATAATTAAATAATTATATAATTATACATAATAATATTAATTATTTTATATTACAATTCAACACAATTATTCAATCATTACCTCTTTAATAAATAATAATATAATAATACATCATCATTATTGATTTGACATAAAGCCCCATCCACCCCTACTACATCCAACCCAAAACAAATAAAGGATTACTATTCACAGGATTTCACCCATCCACTTTTTTTCCCATCTGGATTTCCCCCATCCACTTCAAGACGAAAACAAACGTGACCTAAAATTTATGGTTTACTGATTAAAAAAAAAATTTGGCAGAAGGAAAAGTATATATTTTAAAGTACACAAAAGAGAGTATGATTCGTCGAGAAGCAATTATTTCGGTGACTTTTTTAGTTTCCACTACGTAGGCAAACAATTTTTGGGGTACAGAACTACGTAATCTGACACAAAATCTTGACGGAGACCAAAAGTTGAAATCAAATTATTGTTGCCGAGTGTAAAATTTTGTGTTCCAACAATAGTCTATTGAGAAAATCACTATTTATATGTGAATACTAATAAAATAAATTTAAATGAGTTTGAAAAGTAGAGAATAGTTGGACTCTGAGCTAAAATTGAACAGAAAATATTTTTTGACCGTTTAACTTTCTTCCAACACATATTGAATCGTCGTGATTTTTTATTTTTTTTGGACGGTCATAAGATTGGTAGTAATCAATTTTGTGAACCATAATGAACCCATGACTTTAAAAATGCTACTCCCCCAATTTATAAATATACTAGATGAGTGCCCGCATATAACGCGGGATTTTTGTAAAAATTAATTATATATGTATTATAATTTATAAATACTTTTTTTCACCATAAAATAATATAATTTTATTATATAATAAATATATTCAAACAATATGTATGTATAAAATTATAGGATAAGTTATTAATTTACGACTTTTAGACGCAATCTCAATTTAATTACTATTTTCAATATTCTTATGAAAATTCACGTAATTTTTTTCTTTCAATTTGGTATACAATTTTAATTATGACATAATTTTCTCAACTAATCGTCAGATACTTTCCTTGCCTCCCTAAAAGGATTTCCTCGATGTAGGGAGATTTTCAATCCAAGCACTAATGCACTCTCATGCATCGATTTTTTTTCTCCTAAAAGTGTAAGTCGTATATCGGATTGAAATTGAAGTGAATTTTCATAAGATTATTGAAAGTTGTGATTAAATTGAGCTTAAAGGTTATAAATTAATATAGAATTAACCCTAAAATAATTAATATTTTTGTGATATTATATTATAAAGTTTTACTTATTTTAAATATGTTAAATCTATAAATTATTTAAATAATATATTATACAATATAAATATGCAGTTATTTGCACATGTATAAAATATGTAATTTATCCATATGTCATTTAAATTATATAATATATAAAATAAATTATTAAGTAAAAATAAAAATAACATTAATATAAATCATTAGTGGGTTTTAAATTTGTAATATGACTTTTGAATTACTAACACATTAATATTTTTTAAATATAGGATATCCACAAATGTAGTTAAATAAAATGTAAATTGCTATAATATCAATAAAATTAATATTATATTATATTATACACTTGATTATATACAACATTATTCAAATTTCACAGACATTCATAACATGACTTAATTGATAAACATCATAAATACTATTTAAGGGGCATAGGGTTCAAATCCATATGAGTGCAATTTTTTTATTAGACTTCTTATTATATAAAAAGAACACATAGATGACACATAGGATTAATAAATTGGTAAGTATGACTTCCGCAATCATGTCACGTGGACGAAATTATCCTTAGAACGACACATAAGCGAAATCAACCACACGATGACACATAAGCAAGAAAAACTCCCTATTAGTATAATAGGGGATTTTGTTTAGCTTTTTATTATACATTAGTATTTATTTATTTATTTATTTAATTAGAACAACACACTTGTCTAAGGACAAAAATGTATTTGTAACAATCTCAGGTATGAGATGGACTCTTATGACATATTTTCTCTGTTTTAAAATTAGTATTATTTTAAAGATTAAATTTAATTTTTAATTAATTAAATAACTATTTTTCATATTTTCTTTTCCTAATATGCCCCAAATTTCCATTCAAATGACATGAGATCTTTTAATTTTTTTTAACATATATAATAAATCTTTTAAAGATACGTATAAAATATATATCAAAATTTTATGTTTTTAATTTGATATAAAATCTCTAAACCAAAAACCACACTTATTATAAAAGACAAAGTATAGAGTGAAAATGTTTCGTGCATGAACCATTGAAGTGTATTTATTGTTTTCACTAAAAGTATTAGTTATTTTTACTGAAGAGTATTAGTTGTTTAGTGAAAACAAACTAAAACTCTTCAGTGAAAACAATTAATATCCTTTAGTGAAAGCAACTAATATTTTTTAGTGAAAACAAATATTACCCTTTAATGGTTCATGTACGAACAAATTTCACTCTATACTTTGTCTTTTATAATAAGTATCGTCTTAGAGACTTTATATTAAATTAAAAACATAAAATTTTGGGTTATGACCCTTAGACCATCTTTATCCATGCCTGGCCACAACCGGATCATCAAATATAAAATTCATTTCTCACTCCTCCACCTATACATTTTACACTACAACTCAAACTCATCTTTTTTCATACTTTATCCATAACCACCACAACCACAACCAACATTTAATAAATTATTTCTTTTATAATTATATCTATTATTAATTTTTTTATAATATTTACACAATATTAAAAAAATTAATAACTATAATAAAAAATTACCATACACTTAAAAAAATTACAACATTCAATAATAAAATTAAAATTACAAATCGCGAGGAAGACTTTCCGAAATTTGAACTGGTTCAGAGATAGGAACTTGGAGTAGTGATGATAATTAGGATCATTTGGATCCATGTTAGAAGAGAAAATGAGGATAATTAACACAATTTAGAAGAGAAAAAAATTAGGAGAAGAGAAAAGGGAGTATATGAAATTGTGATTAAAAACATATCAAGATTGATCTCTATTTATAGAAAATTTAATTTTATGAATTTTGGTATATATATATATATATATATATATATATATATATATATTTAAGTAGATAAGTGAAAATCGGAAATTATCTAAATAAAATATGACCGATAAATAACAATTTGACATGTGGCATTCATATATTTTTTGGGATAAAAAAATCCTCCACACCCACTTGGTTGTTCTCGGTCATGCCATGCCCATGGTCATGTGCTTTGATTTAATTTTTTTTTGTCCTTATCCTCCACGCCCTGGGCGTCCAACAGCCGTTAAAGATGGTCTTATGAAGCAGGGAATATAGTTTAATATTTTGATTTTAGTTGTTTCAAGTATTTAATTTTGTTGTGTATAATTCTATTGTGTCTTATTTCAATATGAAACTTATAGGTTATAATTTAAAATTTTATAAGTGAATATTTATTTTATTGATTAATGTAACATATAGAATATAAAAAATATAGGCATCAATTATTTTAATGGTTGGTCCATCCGAGTGGAATGACAATCGATATCCTGTTTGGTTTGGTCACAAACCAAATTATGAAAACACTAATTATCAATGTTTTCAGAATTGAAAAAGATCGGCCTATTCGGGAACGGATCATGGTGTCGATCCGTTTTGATCTTAGTGTATAATGATTTTAAATTAAATCAGTAAGAACTGAGTTAAATTGGTGAATCATTCACTCACTTGACCTGATTCTTTTGTAATTCAAAAAAACATCGTCTTCAAAGCTTGAAATGGTTGAGTCATCTTGATGGGATGAGTCATAAAAAACATTATGTTTGATTAAGAATATAGTCATCTGGATGGGGATGAGTCATCCTCCACCCCATTCGATTTTGGATGAACGTATCTCATTCTCTATCCAAATACACATATGCTCCTATTGGCTATTATACACCCACACATCTATTTTCACCTTAACTTTATACAATCACACCCCCCCCCCCTCTCTCTCTCTCTCTCTCTCTCTCTCTCTCTCTCTCTCTCTCTCTCTCTCTCTCTCTCTCTCTCTCTCTCTCTCTCTCTCTCTCTCTCTCTCTCTCTCTCTCTCTCATACTTTTCTTATAATCTCCCCTATATTTTTTTCACTCAATCATTATCTCACTAACTAACAATAATAAAATATTACAACATCAATTTTGATTTCATATAAAGTTCCATATATACAACTATATATTTTCATCATTAATCAAACACAAATTTATTATTCATCGGATTACCCACATTCTACACTACAAAAAAAATGACTTGTAGTGACAGTAACCCTGTCATTGTTGTTTCTCTACTTAAAAATTTTTAATGACAGGAAATTGCCTTTAATGAAAGAATCCAGTCATTAAAAATTATTTCCTGTCACTAAAGACTTTTAACTAGAGAAGGATCATGACAAGATTGTTGTCATTAAAAGTCAATTTTCTTGTACTGCTAATTTTTTCTTCTCCATCTTCATCTTCATCTCATTCACTATCATCTCTAACCAAACACATAAGTGAATCAATTATATTTTTTCATGAGATATTTTAGGATTAGTTTTTTCTAAAGAAATATGCATTCTACATAATAATTTTATTCAAATTTCTTATAATATTAAATTTATGATGTGTATATATATTATGTACTTATTACATATACTACTATCTGAGTTATCCTGTTTTTCATAACGGTCCGACCGTTTAAACCGATCCAGTTCATCGTCCGATTTGGTGATGGATTTGATTTTAAAAATATTGCTAATTATTTTTCAGCTATATATTATCGGAAGTATTATTATGATTTTCTTACGATGACTGAAGTCATCTACCATAACGACAGCTGGGCTCTACATATGGGTCGGTGAGTAACTTTTGTTCCCTTAAAATCAAACATCGGATGATAGAAAAACTTTTGTCTAATTGTTGACTCCAATTAGTTCTTTATAATTAGGAGATAACTTTTTCAATTATATATTGCTCCTTTTTTTCAACGCTTAACAATTTCTTCTTGTTACAATTTTTGTGACCTTTTGAGTAAGACAAAACTTTATGTAGTGTATCATTTTATCATGTTATTAATTTGCATTTTGGGTATATTTAAGTTTTTCATTAAAATATACTCTCTCTTATGCAAATTAAATTAAGTGTCATTCTAGAATGGTTTTAAAAATTAAAGTTATCTTTTTATACCAAAAGTGTCCTTAATTAATGATAATTATTAATTAAATATTATTAATCATAATAAACAAAAACAGTTAACACATCTTTACTTCAAATATTTTGGGAGAATATCTTATTCATATATAATAGGTGTATATATGGAATAATATAATGAAAAAAGTTTAGAACGACACTTATTATTAAATTAATTTAGAACTCAGGACGATAATTTGTCATGAGTATCAGAGTATTAATTATTTTATTCAAAAGTATTAATTTTTTAACAATAAATTGTGACTTGTGAACATATATGGTAAAATTACATTAGACCAATTCTTTTTATTAATAATTTAGTTTGTCTGTTTAATTGGCCCATTATATTGGCTTTGGAAAGTCGGTTCTAAAATTTTGTTGTTGTTGTAACTAGTATTTCTCCCGTGCTATGCACGGGTAGAATATTATAAATTTTAAACGCGAGATTGTATAATGAACGGTTATAAAAAAATTTAATTAAATTTATTTTATCCATAAATCAGTTAATATGTAAAGATTATATTGTAATATATGTGAGTATTATAACTATTTAATTGTATACTAAATTCACAAAAATGCTAAAATTCATAAAATTATTTTAATATTTAAAAAACTTATATTCTAAATAAAAATTATTTAAATTCAATCAATCATATAGTCAAAGTCAATAAAAAAATACTTAATAATAAAATAAATATTTTAAATATGATTTTTTTTATTTGTGCAATATATGTGTTAAATTAAAAATGTTCCAAAGACAATTTAATTTGATATATAGTGTGTTGGAAATAGATTTAAAATTAAAAAGTTATTTTGGAATTATTGGTGCAAAGTAAAAAAAAAAAAATTGGTAAAATTGATTCACTCTCTTTAGTGTAGAGTGAGATTCACTATTGCACCATAAAGCAAGTGCACTTCACTTGCTCCAATAAATACAATTTTTTCTCTCTCCTCACTTCTACTTTTATATATATATATATATAGATGATCTTTCTCTAAATAAATTTATTTCTATAGCTACTTTATACAATTTAGGCAAATAAATGCGATGTAAATAAAAGAAAAATCTAGAGCCATAAGAGCACATGTTGACATGGAGGTTGGAGTGTCGTTAAAATCTTGTCAAGGTAAAACTCTCGTTAAGGCAAAATTTCTGGTGAAGGAATAGCCCAGCCTGCATTTTTGTGTTCAAGCAACAACGACAAAAAAAAAAAAAAACATGCCGGACGAATTGAGAATGTTTGTCATCAACATTAGTTTTATATCACCTTGGACCGGGGGTTTCCATCAAATAGCATTGGTGTTCTACTCGGCCTAGGACATCCTATTCCTATATACGTAAATATTAATTTTATTATATATAATTTTTAAAACGATTTTCATTTTTTTAATATATTGTTATGACATTTGATTTCTATATTGATCTTATTAATTAGATATTTAGTATACAATTACTACTCATATAGTCATAAAATCTTGTTTAATTTACCAACAATAATTCAACAATTAATTTTATTAGTGATGCATGATAGTAAAGATCATTTTAAAAATATTTTAAAAATATCTGTAATTTTATCACTAATTTTGTAATTCTCTAATTTTAATATTTTGTCATTTCAAACATACTGTAAAGATAGTAACGAGAGTAATTTTATCAGATAACAATATAAATTAATTAATAGTGGACAAAAACTTGTATGAGACCGTCTCATGACATGAGACAACACAAATTAACACCTACACCTATCAAGGTGTTAATGAGTCTATGCCCTAGTTACACCAATTCTCATTGTCTCATGCCATGAGACGGTCTCATACAAGACCAACTCATAATAGTGTATCTTCATCCCATAATCCATGTCTTAGCCTTTACAATTTTTTTGAAGTCACTTACTGATAGTTATGCATGAGAGAAAAGTAGTGACTTATAGAAGTTTAACATGTTATACACATATTTCTACTTTTATATACAACAAATAAGACCGTGAATTGTAGTGAAGACCATGTGATATTGTTGTGACCGTTTCGGACCGCGCATTGGATCCGGCCGGAAGAAAGCCTGAAAAGGCAAGAGGATACCCCGAGGTCGGGACCGACCTGGCCGGCCTGAATCCGACCTCAGCGGGCTCCGAACACGAGATTCCGGCCGCGAAAGCGAGGCCGGAATCCTGCCTGAGACGTCCGTCCACGTCGATCACAGCTACATCAAAGCCCTGCCGTGGCCGGTCCGACCCGGCCATGATCAGTGAGGTCCAGCAGAAGACGCCCGGACGCGACCGACTGGCTGGAGCGTTTTCCGACCTCGGTGTCCGCCAGGAGACCGGCATCCGATCACTTAAGGCCCCCGGCCGGCAAGAGGGATCTCGAGCACGTGACAGAATCAGGCAAGATCCTCTCCCAAGGAAGAAAAAGGCCGCCTCCGTACCCTGCAACAGAGAATATTCCATCCAAATGAGGAAATTCGTCAGAGAATCGTCCTTTTTGGACACGCGTCGACACCCAAGTGGCCGACCGCCTGCGAGCCCTGACACATCAGAGCCCGCGCGTCCTCAGAGGCAGGAGGCATTTAATGCACCTGTCCCCCGAGAGGCCGGAAAAGACCAACATACCCCTATAGTGAGAAAACTATAAATACCCCAACACTTGTAATGTAAAAAAGGTTCAATCATTCTCAGTATAATCAATACACATACTCATTCAAGTCCAGGGATTAACAACCCCTGGCAATTCTTGGTGTTCTTAGTGTTCTTAAGCCTTTCTTCATCCAAGCATTCATTTTAGCATTTAAGAACCCAATCATTTGGTGTTTTTACCAAAGCTTTAATAAATAGCCATCCAATCCCAGCAAAATATATTTGGTAAACAACATTTGGCGCTAGAAGAAGGGTATCTAACCCATCAAACGCATATTTTCTTCATCTCTTTGAAGAACACTCACTGTTCTTCAAAGCTTCACATCCTCAAACCTTCAAACCTTCAAACCTTCAAACCTCAAACTCCTCCTCTTGAAAGGAATGGATCCCCAGAGGTCATCCCACGCCCACGGGAAAGCCACACGAGTGGCCTCCCCAATTCATTTTCCGGAGGAACCGCTCCCATCCGGGGGTCGAGGTTTCTTTACCCCTGACCAGGCCGGGTCAGGAAGACGCCGCCAGGCGGAAGAGGCGAGGGGATGCCGGAGCACCACCTCTGCCTCCAAAAAGAAGGCCCAGGCTCGCGCTCTCAAGGGTAAGGCAAAAGCCGGAGAGCACCAATGCGAAAGCCAATGCCGGGCAAACCCCGTCTCCACCCGTTCACGAGGCTCCGCCCATCCGGTTTTTGACCGTTTGGGCACAACGGACCCGTCGTGGTATCCGAGCCGCGTACCCAGTTACGACACTGGGTACGGTGACACCGAGTCCGTCTCCAACTCTGGGAGCACGGCCCAAATGCCCCACAAGAGGGCGGCCGAGGTCAGCCTGACCCCGGCGAACTCCGCCAGGCGCAAGTTAAGCTTCGCCCAAAGCGGCCTCTTGGGACGCGGAGTCCCTCGCGCGGCCGTTTTCGACCGTATCGGCCCCCAAGCCGGCGTTGGTGACCAGCTGGCCGAAACCCCCAGCCCAGAAATCATCAAGTTGCAAAAGCAACTGGACGAAATGAAGGCGCTCCTCGAAGCGCAAGGCCAAACCAAGGCCCGGCCAGTCGCCAGCGAACCTCTGGTGGTCGATATTGAGCTCGCGCCGGTCCAGCTCAAGATCGTCCCCCCGCCAACTCCTCTCTACGAGGGGAAAACAGATCCTGAGACTCACCTGAGCAAATTCCGGATCTATATGACCGGGCGTGGCGCGATAGACGCCACGAAGTGCAGGCTTTTTCCCCTCACCCTGGGCGATCTCGCCCACAGATGGTACGTGTCCCTCCCGGCACGGTCCATTGACTCGTTCGCCACTCTAAGCGCCCAATTCTCATCTTACTTTGCGGCCAAGATTGCCCGGCCGGAAAGCTGGCACCGCCTGATGCGGATCCGCCAGGAGAAAGAAGAGTCCGACGAGGACTACGTGGCCAGAGTGGATGAGGTCATGTTGACCGGCGAAGCGGTAAGCGATCAACTGGCTTTGCACGCAACCCTGGGGGGTTTCCACGGCCGATCCCCTATGTTCAAACATCTCACCAAGGATTTCCCTAAAACCTACGCGGAATTCCGCGCCCGAGCCGGCGATTACCTGGCTCGGAGGAAGCTTCTGGCACTACGGTTGGGGGAATCCGAGCCTACCCCAAAGGAGACAGAGGCGGCAGCCCAAACCTCCCCCAAGAGCGGCCCAAAGGCCAGAAGGGTGGCCAAGCCGCCCGGCAACTTCAAGTCCTTCGAGGACGTTGAGGTTCACCTAACCCAGGCCACGAGGCAGTCCCCCGCGCATATCTTCAATGCGATTCAGCACCGGGACGTGCTTCCCAGGCCGAGGCCCTATTCCGGAGACCGGTCCCGGCTGGACCCTAAAAAGTTCTGCGCTTATCACGACTCTATTGGCCATAATACGAGCCAGTGTCGTGATCTCCTAAAGCAGCTTTGGAAGCTGTTTGAGGAAGGGCGTCTGAACGACCTCCTTCAGAGGCCAGTCGGCCGGCAGGACCAACAGCAGCAGCAGCAGCCCCAGCGCCACCCTCGGAGGAACGAGGAAGGCGGCCGGCCTCTTAGGCCGGTCGCAGCTTTGGAGGAAGATGATGACGAGGATGACCTCCTCCCGCCCATGAATCCCGGCGGTCGGGTCAACATGATCCAGGCCGGCGGAGGGAACCTAGGCGGCCTCACCCCCATCTCGACGCAGTCCAACCGGAAGCGGAAAGCAGAGGTCCGGGCAGCGACCAACGTCAACTTGGTCACACCCCCAGAGCCGAAGATTCACAAGGACTTGGAGATAAGTTTCTCCAACCGGGACCGGACCGGGGTGCTGTTCCCGAAGGGCGACGCGCTGGTGATTGCCGCCCAGATCCTGGGCAAAGAGGTTCAACGCGTTCTGGTCGATAATGGGTGCTTTTGCAATATCATCTTCAAAACAGCCCTAGACCAGCTCGGAGACCTCGTCAACTTCATCAGGCCAATCGACCTTCAGCTGAAGGGATTTGGGGACGCGACGGTCGCCGCGTACGGAAGGATAAAGCTCTCCGTGGAACTCATCTGCTGCTACAACAAGGAGGTCAGGATAACTAGGCCGCTAGATTTTATAATTGTAGATCAGCCAAGCTCGTATAATGGCTTTCTGGGTAGGCCCTTTTTAGAAGTTTTTGAAGCCGTTGCTTCCTCCTATTACTACTGTATCAAATTTCCCACCCCCGAGGGGGTGGTCGGCACCATTAAGGGTGACCAGGCAATGGCTAGAAGGTGTTTGAACTATTCCTACTCTTACTTATTTTCAATTAGCAATAACCAAACACCGGACGGGCCACACCCCGACTCTGAAACGGCCATTTCGGCCGCAGAACCCATCGCGGAGGTCAGATCCACATCGGTCGACCCCCGGCCTATGCAGATCGACGATCCCGAGCCAAGGATTGGTTTCGAACCATCCGAGCTCGACCTCGATCCCAGATTCGATTCTTCCGACCGGCGGAGCTATGAACAAGCTACGGCTTTGGAGGATCTGGAACACATTCCGGTCGACCCCTCGAGGCCGGAACTGGAAGTACTGATCGGTTCTCGCATACCGACCGAAATGCGGGGGGAAGTGATCGAATTCCTCAAAGCCAACGTTGGAGTCTTTGCCTGGTCTCACCAAGACATGGTCGGGATAGACCCAAAGCACGCATGCCATCGTCTAAAGATCGACCCCAACAGGAGGCCGGTCCATCAAAAAAGAAGGAAGTTCGGCCCGGAAAAGTACGAAGCTTTGGCTGAGGAAGTCAAGAAGTTGCTAGACAACAAGCTGATCGAGCAAGCCCGGGACGAGCCCCAATGGGTCGCGAACGCCGTCCTGGTCAAAAAGACAAACAACGCCTGGAGACTATGTATAGACTTCACCGACCTCAACGCGGCGTGCCCAAAGGACCACTTTCCGATGCCGCACATCGACCACCTGGTGGATAGCACGGCCGGACACGAGATGATGTCCTTCATGGACGCCTTTTGCCGGCTACCATCAAATCCCCATGGCCGTTGAAGACATCAAGCACACCTCATTCCACACGGAGAAGAACATATTCTCTTGGCTCCGGATGCCTTTCGGTCTGATCAACGCCGGCGCGACCTATCAACGCCTAGTCAACAAGATGTTTGCAGATCAGATCGGAAAGACCATGGAGGTCTACATAGACGACATTGTGGTGAAAAGCTTGAAGAAAGAAGACCATCTCAGGGATCTCGGAGAGACTTTCAAGATCCTCGAGGCCTACAATATGAAGTTGAACCCGAAGAAATGCAACTTCGGGGTGGAGGCCGGCAAATTCCTGGGACACATCGTCAGCCAGCGCGGGATCGAGGCCAATCCGGCCAAGATCAAAGCCGTCCTTGACATGCAAGAGCCAAGGACGATCAAGCAAGTGCAACGCCTGACCGGATGCCTCGCCTCTCTCAACAGATTCATAGCCCGGCTCGGAGATAAAAGTAAGCCTTTCTTCTCGACTATTAAAAATGGCAAGTTTTCATGGAATAGGGAAAGTCAATTAGCCTTTGCGAAACTAAAGGAATATTTGGCAAACCCACAAATCTTAGTCAAGCCAGTCCCAGGGGAGAAGCTTTACTTATATCTCGTGGCCTCCGACGTCGCACTGAGCGCGGTACTAGTCCGGGCAGACGGTCAGAACCACCTTCCGATCTACTTCGTAAGCCAAGCCCTCCACGATGCCGAGCTCAGATACACCCCGCTCGAAAAGTTAGCTTACGCTCTGGTCATGAGCGTAAGAAAACTAAGGCCTTATTTCTTCGACCACCATGTAGAGGTCCTCACCACTCTGCCCCTTAGGCAAGTCCTACACCGGCCGGACACCAGCGGCCGGTTATTGAAGTGGTCATTGGAGATAGCTCAGTACGGGGTCTCATACGCCCCAAGGACGGCCATCAAGGGCCAGGCCCTGGCCGACTTCATTGTAGAATTAACTTTCCCACCCAAGTTCACAAGAATCAACCACCCCCCTTGGAAACTCTATGTGGACGGATCGTCAACTAATACTTGTGCCGGGGCCGGTATCGTCCTGATCGGTCCGGAGGGCCAAAATTTCACCCATGCAGTCCGCTTCAGCTTCCCGGCCACCAACAACGAGGCCGAGTATGAGGCTCTGGTCGGAGGCCTTGAGCTCGCGATCGCAATCGGAGTTTGCCGGCTGCATGTTTTCATGGACTCCCTGCTCGTGGTAAACCAGATCAAAGGAGAGTACGAGGCCCGGGGGGAGCAAATGATGAAGTATCTCGACCTGGTCACAACCTTATGCGAGAAATTTCATCAAGTTTTCATTGAGCAAATCCCGAGGGAACACAACACCCAGGCCGACGCACTTTCCAAGCTTGCAACAACGGAGGGAGCAGCCGACCTCGCCAACATCCAACTCTCCACGCTCGGAACGCCCACGGTCATCCGAGCACAAGTGGCAACCGTTCTAAGCACGGATGAAAATTGGATGACGCCGATTGTGAAATATCTCAAGACCGGCGCGATCCCTGAAGATAGGACTAGGGCTCGGCAACTGCAACTCCGGTCGTCAAGGTACACCCTCATTGATGATCTTTTATATAAGAGAAGCTTTTCCCTCCCACTCCTAAAATGTATAACCCCGGAGCAAGGCCAGACCATTCTGGCCGAGATCCATGAGGGGGTTTGCGGAAATCATGCCGGAGGCCGGGCCCTAGCCCATAAAGTGATCAGACAAAGATATTTCTGGCCGACCTTGAACAAGGACGCCGTCAACTTCGCAAGGTCATGCCACAAATGCCAAGTCTTGGGACCCAACATCAAACTGTCCCCCGAGCAGCTCTCCTCTATGTTTAGCCCTTGGCCTTTTGCCCAGTGGGGCATCGACCTGATCGGACCAATGCCCACCGCGCCCGGGGGCCACAAATTCGCCGTCGTAGCCGTCGACTATTTCACAAAGTGGGCCGAGGCCGAGCCACTCAACAAAATCAGCCAGACCCAAATCATCAAGTTCATTTGGAAAAATATCATCTGCCGTTTAGGCCTGCCGCAAGTGATCATCTCCGACAATGGGAAACAGTTTGACGGCCTCCAGATGATCCAGTTCTGTGAAAAATGGAATATCAAGAAGGTTTTCTCCACCCCCTACCACCCGCAAATGAACGGCCAGGTAGAGGCCGTAAACAAGATCCTCAAGCACACTATCAAAGCCAAGCTCGAGGACAAGAAGGGGAAGTGGGCAGCCGAGCTACCCGATGTCCTCTGGTCATACCGAACGACCACGAGGAACTCGACGGGCGAAACACCTTTCGCTCTAGCTTTTGGGACCGAGGCCGTCATTCCTTCAGAGGTCTCCCTACCAAGCCACCGGACAGCCCAGACGATCACCGAAGACAATGACACCGCCCGGATGATCGACTTGGACATGTTGGAGGAGAGAAGACTCAATTCCGATCTCCGAAATGCGGCCTACAAGAAGAAATCCGAAAATTTTTTCAACTCCAAAGTGAAGGCCAGGCAATTCCAGGTCGGGGACCTCGTCCTCAAGAAAGTTCAAATACCAAAAGGGGTATTCGGCCCGAACTGGGAGGGTCCGTTCAGGATATCCAAATGGCTCTCCAAGGGAGCTTACGAGCTGGAACTCATGGATGGAACTCCGGACCAATACCCCTGGAATGCAATCCACTTGAAGAAATACTACCAATGATTTTGTACTATGTTTATCAATTAATACAAAAGCTCTTCGCACAGCTGTATCTCATTTCAAATACCGGGCTCAGTTCAAAAGCGTATGCCGGCCGTATCGAGGCCGGCATATCACACTTAAGCCCGGAAAAGCCGCTTAAGGCCATCCAAAAAACCGAGCCCAGTTCAAAAACGTACGCCGACCGTATCGAGGTCGGCGTATCACACTTGAGCTCGGAAAGGCCACCCCAGCCACTTTAAAAGCCGAGCTCGGTTCAAAAGTATATGCCGACCGTATCGAGGTCGGCATATCACACTTGAGCTCGGCAAGGCAACCAAGGCATTCCTACAAACCGGGCTCAGTTCAAAACATATGCCGACCGTATCGAGGTCGGCATATCACACTCGAGCCCGGGTCAAATCTCATTTCATACTTGGGAAAATTTACTTCAACAGGTATAAGAAAGCGAGAAAACAATAATAGAGAATAAAATTCAAGGGAAATCTGAATTATATTAAGTCAAAACCGGTCTGGAAGCCGGGAAGTACAACGTTTTGAAACAAAACAAATCCGGTCGGAAGCCGGTTACATTCAGGAAAGCAAAAATAAATCTAAGGAAATTAAAGCTCAAGAGCCGCCTTCCCCGGCCGCCGGGCTTGCCTGAACTCCGGTCCCAGCCACATAATCGGCCACTTCATTGACCAAGGCCTCCACCACGGCCCCATCTCCGACCGGTGCCTGGGGCCCCTCCGCAGGGACTTCCTCCTCCTCGTCTTCTTCTTCCTCATCACCGGCCGGCGGGTTCTCGCCATGTTTGAACAATCTGTGCCGATGGGGGAACCAAGAGAGGTCCACCCCGTAGTCGGTCTCGAGATCGAGGAAGGGGAACCAGAAACCGTCGCTGACCGGGTTCTGGGCAGCATACTCCCGGAAGTAGTCTTCCTGGGGCTTAGTATCGAGGCTGGCCTGGCGCCCGGCCCGGATCACATTGGCGGCGGCCACGTAGAAGTAGAACTCAGAAAAGAGTGCCGGGTTCTGGGTCGGATCCGCAGGGTCGAAAGCCGGCCGGCTCAGTACAGCGGCCAGCTCATCATTCTTCCTTTGGAGCTCCTTCTCCGCCTCGACCTGCCGGGCAGCAGCCTGGTCTGCATCCCCCCGAGCACGGTGCGCCTCCAACCGCAGATCGGCGAGGGAGTCCTCCATCTCAGACACGCGGTGCCGAGCATCCTCCAGGGCTTTGTAGGCCATCTCCGCCCGGCCCAGAGCATCATCCTTCTCCTTCAGGACGGCCTCCATCTGCCCGACCGCACCATCCCTCTCTTGTTTAAGCTTGGCGACTTCGCTCTCGAGCCCGGACTTCTCTTCTCGGGCACGGGTCAGGGCGGTCTCAGTCCTCCGGAGCGACCGAGAGATCTCGGAGAGCTCGTTCTCCATCGTGTTAACCACGATGGCCGCCTGACTGATCAGCGCGACCCCAGTCCGGCCCGCGTGCCGGGGACGGCGCTCGACAATGTCGGCCAGATCTTTTGTCCACGCCTGGGGGAGGGAATTCGCAGCGCGGCGCATGTAATCCGGCATCTCGGCCGTTGAACTCGGGGCACGAGAGGAGAGGAAATCGAGCACCATTGGAGGGAGATCGGAGTCATTTCGAGTCAACCTGGACAAGTGAAAAGTCAGATCAGGTATAGAAATGAAATGGTATGAGTGAGAATGTCGAAGTAAAAAGACTTACGCTTGGAAGCGGACCGGGTCCCGACCAAAGTAGGTCCGGTCATCCCCTTGTCCAGGAATGGACTCCAGACGAGCCGCAGTCTCTGTTCCGACCAGCCCGGCCCCTGGGGGGGTGTCGTCGGAAACATCTATCGTGGCCGGGCTCGACCCATGCTGGCCGGATCCCTCGATCCCGGCCTCCTCCCAACTCCGTTTCTTCCCCGTAATCGGAGAAGAGGTCGGGATCTCAGCAGCTGCTGCCCCGGCGGCCGGAACAGACTGGAGGGGGAGAGGCTCTTCTATCACGATCCCGGCCCGGACGCCGGTTCCTTTTTTCTTCTTCGCTCCTTTAGCCATTTTCTTTGCCGCACAAGCTCCCATCAAGGCAAACATCTCCGGGCAACGATCGGAAAACTCAGGGGGGCACTGCCTGACGATCGGAAAATCTGGCACTGAACGACCAAGATCCAAGTTAAAAAAAATAATAAAATAATACATAAATACAGATCGGAACCCGGTCACTTACCCGTCAATTTTATATGACGAGGAAACTGGAAGAACCGACCGGAAATTCTGGCTTCCCGTGTTCGGAGGACGGCCTGGTTTCTTTCCGAGGCAGGCAGGGACAGGATCCGCTCTCTGACGACCGCGAAATCAAAGTTCAATTCTCGATCGGAAGGGCAAGGATAACCTGCAAAAGAAGGCAAAGATTAGATCAGTACTCTTAATCCAAATTTAAGCTAAAAATTCCTTACTGGGATTCTTGAGACGGATGTCGGTCGGAACGTCAATCTCCGTCCCATCCGGATACCCGGTCTTCCACGCCCCACCAACAAAGAACCATTTCTTTCGATCGTTCCGACCTTTACTGGGCAGGCCGGTCACCAATTTCTGCCCTTTCATCTGGATGTAGACCTCTCCGGTCCCACTCCTTTCGCTCTGGATCCGATAGAGATAAGTTATCTCTCCGGGGGTCGGCATCCGGTAGAGTCGATTCCTGCCGAATAAGGTCATGACGCTCACTATTATCATCCAGGCGTTCGGCAGCAGCTGGATGGGAGCCTGATTCCAGTAGTTCAACAGGTATGACACGGCCGGATGGAGGGGGAAGCGGAGCCCGACCTCCATCATATCCTGAGTTACGGCCACCATCCCACGCGGAGGCTGGTCCGCCCGTTCATTAGGCTCGGGTGCGTAGAGATTAACATCAAGAGGTACCTCCCATCCGGCCCGGGCCTCGTCGAGTTGGCGTTGGGTCATCTTACTCTGTACTTGGCCAATGGTCCACCTACGGGACTCCTCCAAGTCGGCTATCCGAATAGTGGCCGGATCGCGAACGGTCGGCTCGCGCGGGAAATGATCCAGATACTCCTCGTAATCGAAGGAGAGAGACTCGACCTCATCCTTCCTCTCCACGTATTCCGACCACAGGCGAAAGGCCTGTCTGACCTGGTCTCGCCGATCTTGGCTGACACTCCGACCAGCTGCGGCCGGCCTCTCAACCTCCTCGGAATCGGATCCCGAAGCCTCCCCCGTGCTCCCAAGCCTTTCTTTAATCATCTCGGCCGCGAGATTTTTAAGGAGCTGGTTAGTGGCCCGGTCGTCGCCCTCGCCGCGACCGCATTCTTCTTCATCTTCCTCCAAGAGGTCGTCCAATGGATCCCTCTCCTCCACTGGTCGGGCCATCTCCTCGTCCCGGGATCTCTCCGTAGCCAAAGGAACTCCTTCCCGGGCACCTTCACCCAATAATGACCGTCCCGGGCGCGGGAATAGGGCATCCAAACCGTCGTCATCATGGGTGTTGGTCCCAAAAAGGTTATCCAGCGGAAAGCGTTTTTAAGTTTATTTTTAAGAAAACCCTTTAAAGAATGTACTAAAAGAAATTGCAGAAATTTAAAGTGCAGAAAATAAAGAACACAAGGATTTATAGTGGTTCGGACCAACTTGTCCTACGTCCACTCTCCCTTTCTCCAAAGGGGACTTTCTCTCACTCCAACCAACGTACTCACGAACCACTGGAATTGCGAAGTACCAGCTCCTTCTTACAACTTACACCAACCTTATCTAACAAGATGAACAGGTTGAGTAATAATCTAACTAAACTCCTAATAGAGTGTATATAAACTAGAAAGGACAAAGGTGAGTGATTGGAAGAGTTCGTGTGTTCTTGCTGTGTGCTCTCGCGCGACTCTTGTATAATGAACTAATCCAAGCACTCCTATTTATAGTTGTAGAATAAACTAGCCGTTGGGAACTAGCAATTCAAACAACCATAATTGGAGGAATATAATCAATCAAAGATTGATTATATGATTGATTAGTTGACTTCAATCAAGCAATCAATCAATCAGATCCTCCATCAGTTGACTATCCAGATTGCTTTCTTCTCCATCAATGATCTCAAAAATCTCCTTGTCTCCAGATTACTAAGATGCTTCTGGTAGGTGAACTAATCCGTCTCTCGTCTGGTCTGGTCTGGGGTCTCCTGGTCCTCATCTGGGAGAGGTCTTCTGGGGAGTCCTCTGGTGAAGTCCTCTGGTGGGGTCTTCTGGAGACTCCTCTGGACCTCATCTGCTCTGGCGACACTTCTGCTCTGGTGACTCTTCTGCTCTGGACATCTCATCTGGTCACCTCTCATCTGGTACCTTCTCTGGTCAGGCTCCTCTGGTCACCTTCTCTGGTACCTTCTCTGGTCACCTCATCTGGTGCCTTCTCTGGTCTGCACAGCTTTCTTCCCCCTTAACCAAAGACCTATTCTAGACCAAGACTAATCTGTAGCTGACTAACAGGTTCAGCTAGTCCTATTACAAGTTCTTGTTTTAACATCTTCAAAACATCTAATCTATATCCTAACAATGGGCCCAGATCGAGCCCGCCAGACGAGAAGGAGAGGCTCCACTCCCCCCGCGGGAACTTCCCCCTTCTTCGAACAAACGACGATTAGCTCCGCCACCGCCGCCGCCACTTGAGGAAGCGCCACCCCTTTACCCAGGCGGAGGACCAGCCCACCGTCGCACCATTGTATAAGTAAAACGAGTTTTGAGATACGGAAAGTTGGAAATTACCTTTGAAACGCCGATCGCCGCCGTGCAAAGTTCGTCGCCGCCGTGAGAAGCTCGCCGGAAATCGCCTAAGGAACTGCAGCAAAATCGCAAAGAGTGAAAACCTTTGGAAACGAGGTAACACCCCTATTTATAGGAAATGGGCGAGGGCCTATGTCGAAATAAAATCCTAGGTATAGGGACCTAGGTGCAAGAATTTGAAGAGACGGTTTCGGCGTTAGACGCCTCGTACACTGCACGCATTAAATGAACGGGATTCGAGGAGTCGCATCACGTCATGTCAGGCTAGTGCGCGAAACCCGAAGCATCGCCTGACAACATATGTCACCTCAACCATCTCCTAACCGTTGGCCGATCTCCGATCACCCTGGGCGAATCCAGGCCGGCACCAATAAGAAACGATAAACGACCACCTCGCCCCTCAAATTGAGAAACGAGCTGGGGGGCAATTGTTGTGACCGTTTCGGACCGCGCATTGGATCCGGCCGGAAGAAAGCCTGAAAAGGCAAGAGGATACCCCGAGGTCGGGACCGACCTGGCCGGCCTGAATCCGACCTCAGCGGGCTCCGAACACGAGATTCCGGCCGCGAAAGCGAGGCCGGAAACCTGCCTGAGACGTCCGTCCACGTCGATCATAGCTACATCAAAGCCCTGCCGTGGCCGGTCCGGCCCGACCATGATCAGTGAGGTCCAGCAGAAGACGCCCGGACGCGACCGACTGGCTGGAGCATTTTCCGACCTCGGTGTCCGCCAGGAGACCGGTATCCGATCACTTAAGGCCCCCGGCCGGCAAGAGGGATCTCGAGCACGTGACAGAATCAGGTAAGATCCTCTCCCAAGGAAGAAAAAGGCCGCCTCCGTACCCTGCAACAGAGAATATTCCATCCAAATGAGGAAATTCGTCAGAGAATCGTCCTTTTTGGACACGCGTTGACACCCAAGTGGCCGGCCGCCTGCGAGCCCTGACACATCAGAGCCCGCGCGTCCTCAGAGGCAGGAGGCATTTAATGCACCTGTCCCCCGAGAGGCCGGAAAAGACCAACATACCCCTATAGTGAGAAAACTATAAATACCCCAACACTTGTAATGTAAAAAAGGTTCAATCATTCTCAGTATAATCAATACACATACTCATTCAAGTCCAGGGATTAACAACCCCTGGCAATTCTTGGTGTTCTTAGTGTTCTTAAGCCTTTCTTCATCCAAGCATTCATTTTAGCATTTAAGAACCCAATCATTTGGTGTTTTTACCAAAGCTTTAATAAATAGCCATCCAATCCCAGCAAAATATATTTGGTAAACAACAGATATTTCATGAATGCAATGAAATGCAAGATATATATAGTATTGTAAATTGTAATGACCCAACATTAAAAAAAAAAAAAATCAGGCCGGCCCATAAAATCGGGCCAAGCCCAACCCAAGCGACCCGATGGACCAATTGGGCCGGGCAAAAAAAAGTCCAGTTCATTTCGGGTCTATAATTTTGAGGTCCAATCCGGCCTTAAAACCGGACTTCCCGAGTTGGTCCAACGGGCCGGGTCCGTTTTGACAGCTCTATGGGTATATAAGAACAAGAGAAATTATACAGGGTGATCTATGGGCTTGGAGCATTTCCAGTTTTTTTTTTTTTTGAGAAGAAAAAGATATTGTTATTACTTAGAGGACAAGGGGTCCTCCAACCCTTACATCAACAAAAACAACCAATCTACAATACAGCCACCCTATTATAAGCTCGCCCAACTCTAAAAAATCCCAATACAAGATCTCGGATTCGTAAGCCACTGACCAATAGATGAATTAGCAGTAATCATTCCCCTAGCAGACAACCAAGACCACATTTTTGCTCTGATTTCATCAACCGTGTGTGCATAATCAAGGTTAACATTATTAAACACCAACTCATTACGCCCTTGTTGTGACCGTTTCGGACCGCGCATTGGATCCGGCCGGAAGAAAGCCTGAAAAGGCAAGGAGATACCCCGAGGTCGGGACCGACCTGTCCAGCCTGAATCCGACCTCAGCGGGCTCCGAACACGAGATTCCGGCCGCGAAAGCGAGGCCGGAAACCTGCCTGGGACGTCCGTCCACGTCGATCACAGCTACATCAAAGCCCCGCCGTGGCCGGTCCGGCCCGGCCATGTTCAGTGAGGTCCAGCAGAAGGCGCCCGGACGCGACCGACTGGCTGGAGCGTTTTCCGACCTCGGTGTCCGCCAGGAGACCGACATCCGATCACTTAAGGCCCCCGGCCGGCAAGAGGGATCTCGAGCACGTGACAGAATCAGGCAAGATCCTCTCCCAAGGAAGAAAAAGGCCGCCTCCGTACCCTGCAACAGAGAATATTCCATCCAAATGAGGAAATTCGTCAGAGAATCGTCCTTTTTGGACACGCGTCGACACCCAAGTGGCCGGCCGCCTGCGAGCCCTGACACATCAGAGCCCGCGCGTCCTCAGAGGCAGGAGGCATTTAATGCACCTGTCCCCCGAGAGGCCGGAAATGACCAACATACCCCTATAGTGAGAAAACTATAAATACCCCAACACTTGTAATGTAAAAAAGTTTGAATCATTCTCAGTATAATCAATACACATACTCATTCAAGTCCAGGGATTAACAACCCCTGGCAATTCTTGGTGTTCTTAGTGTTCTTAAGCCATTCTTCATCCAATCATTCATTTTAGCATTTAAGAACCCAATCATTTGGTGTTTTTACCAAAGCTTTAATAAATAGCCATCCAATCCCAGCAAAATATATTTGGTAAACAACATTTGGCGCTAGAAGGAGGGTATCTAACCCATCAAACACATTTTCTTCATCTCTTTGAAGAACACTCACTGTTCTTCAAAGCTTCACATCCTCAAACCTTCAAATCTTCAAACCTCAACCCCCTCATCTCCTAAAGCAATGGATCCCCAGAAATCATCCCAGGCCCACGGAAAAGCCACACGCGTGGCCTCCCCAATTCGCTTCCCGGAGGAACCTCTCCCATCCGGGGGCCGGGGATTCTTTACTCCTGACCAGGCCGGGTCAGGAAGACGCCGCCAAGCGGAAGAGGCGAGGGGCTGCCGGAGCACCACCTCTGCCTCCAAGAAGAAGGCCCAGGCTCGTGCTCTCAAAGGCAAGGAGAAGGCCAGAGAACACCAAGGCGAAAGCCAAGGTCGGGCGAACCCCGTCTCTGACCGTTCGCGAGGCTCCGCCCATCCGGTTTTTGACCGGTTGGGCACAACAGACCCGTCGTGGTACCCGAGCCGTGTACCCAGTTACGACACTGGGTACGGAGACACCGAGTCCATCTCCAACTCGGGGAGCACGGCCCAAATACCCCACAAGAGGGCAGCCGAGATCAGCCTGACCCCGGCAAACTCCGCCAGGCGCAAGCTAAGCTTCGCCCAAAGCGGCCTGTTGGGACGCGGAGTCCCCCGTGCAGCCGTTTTCGACCGAATCGGCCCCCTAGCCGACGTGGGCGACCAGCTGGCCGAAACCCCCAGTCCAGAAATCGTCAAGTTGCAAAAGCAACTGGATGAAATGAAGGTGCTTCTCGAAGCGCAAGGCCAAACCAAGGCCCGGCCAGTCGCCAACGAGCCTTTGGCGGTCGATATTGAGCTCGCGCCGGTCCAGCTCAAGATCGTCCCCCCACCAACTCCTCTCTACGAGGGGAAAACAGATCCTGAGACCCATCTCAGCAAGTTCCGGATCTATATGACCGGGCGTGGCGCGACAGACGCCACGAAGTGCAGGCTTTTCCCTCTCACCCTGGGCGACCTCGCCCACAGATGGTACGTGTCCCTTCCGGCATGGTCCATTGACTCGTTCGCCACTTTGAGCGCCCAATTCTCATCATACTTTGCGGCCAAAATCGCCCGGCCGGAAAGCTGGCATCGCCTGATGCGGATCCGCCAGGAGAAAGAGGAGTCCGACGAGGACTACGTGGCCAGGGTGGACGAGGTCATGCTGACCGGCGAGGCAGTCAGCGACCAGCTTGCTTTGCATGCAACCCTGGGAGGCTTTCACGGCCGGTCTCCTATGTTCAAGCACCTCACCAAGGACTTCCCTAAAACCTATGCTGAATTCCGCGCCCGAGCCGGTGACTACCTGGCTCGGAGGAAGCTTCTGGCACTAAGGCTGGGGGAGTCTGAGCCGGCCCCAAAGGAAACAGAGGCCGTAGCCCAAACCTCCCCCAAGAACGGCCCAAAGGCCAGAAGGGTGGCCAAGCCGCCCGGCAACTTCAAGTCCTTCGAGGACGTTGAGGTTCACCTAACCCAGGCCACGAGGCAGTCCCCCGCGCATATCTTCAATGCGATTCAGCACCGGGACGTGCTTCCCAGGCCAAGGCCCTATTCCGGAGACCGGTCCCGGCTGGACCCTAAAAAGTTCTGCGCTTATCACGACTCTATTGGCCACAATACGAGCCAGTGTCGTGATCTCCTAAAGCAGCTTTGGAAGCTGTTTGAGGAAGGGTGTCTGAACGACCTCCTTCAGAAGCCAGCCGGCCGGCAGGACCAACAGCAGCAGCAGCAGCCCCAACGCCACCCTCGGAGGAATGAGGAAGGCGGCCGGCCTCTTAGGCCGGTCGCAGCTTTGGAGGAAGATGATGACGAGGATGACCTCCTCCCGCCCATGAATCCCGGCGGTCGGGTCAACATGATCCAGGCCGGCGGAGGGAACCTAGGCGGCCTCACCCCCATCTCGACGCAGTCCAACCGGAAGCGGAAAGCAGAGGTCCGGGCACCGACCAACGTCAACTTGGTCACACCCCCAGAACCGAAGATTCACAAGGACTTGGAGATAACTTTCTCCAACCGGGACCGGACCGGGGTGCTGTTCCCGAAGGGCGACGCGCTGGTGATTGCCGCCCAGATCCTGGGCAAAGAGGTTCAACGCGTTCTGGTCGACAATGGGTGCTTTTGCAATATCATCTTCAAAACAGCCCTAGACCAGCTCGGAGACCTCGTCAACTTCATCAGGCCAATCGACCTTCAGCTGAAGGGATTTGGGGACGCGACGGTCGCCGCGTACGGAAGGATAAAGCTCTCCGTGGAACTCATCTGCTGCTACAACAAGGAGGTCAGGATAACTAGGCCGCTAGATTTTATAATTGTAGATCAGCCAAGCTCGTATAATGGCTTTCTGGGTAGGCCCTTTTTAGAAGTTTTTGAAGCCGTTGCTTCCTCCTATTACTACTGTATCAAATTTCCCACCCCCGAGGGGGTGGTCGGTACCATTAAGGGTGACCAGGCAATGGCTAGAAGGTGTTTGAACTATTTCTACTCTTACTTATTTTTAATTAGCAACAACCAAACACCGGACGGGCCACACCCCGACTCTGAAACGGCCATTTCGGCCGCAGAACCCGTCGCGGAGGTCGGATCCACATCGGCCGACCCCCAGCCTATGCAGATCGACGATCCCGAGCCAAGGATTGGTTTCGAACCATCCGAGCTCGACCTCGATCCCAGATTCGATTCTTCCGACCGGCGGAGCTATGAACAAGCTACGACTTTGGAAGATCTGGAACACATTCCGGTCGACCCCTCGAGGCCGGAACTGGAAGTACTGATCGGCTCTCGCATACCGACCGAAATGCGGGGGGAGGTGATCGAATTCCTCAAAGCCAACGTTGGAGTCTTTGCCTGGTCTCACCAAGACATGGTCGGGATAGACCCAAAGCACGCATGCCATTATCTAAAGATCGACCCCAACAGGAGGCCGGTCCACCAAAAAAGAAGGAAGTTCGGCCCGGAAAAGTACGAAGCTTTGGCTGAGGAAGTCAAGAAGTTGCTAGACAACAAGCTGATCGAGCAAGCCCGGGACGAGCCCCAATGGGTCGCGAACGCCGTCCTGGTCAAAAAGACAAACAACGCCTGGAGACTATGTATAGACTTCACCGACCTCAACGCGGCGTGCCCAAAGGATCACTTTCCGATGCCACACATCGACCACCTGGTGGACAGCACGGCCGGACACGAGATGATGTCCTTCATGGACACCTTTGCCGGCTACCATCAAATCCCCATGGCCGTTGAAGACATCAAGCACACCTCATTCCACACGGAGAAGAACATATTCTCTTGGCTCCGAATGCCTTTCGGTCTGATCAACGCCGGCGCGACTTACCAACGCCTAGTCAACAAGATGTTTGCGGATCAGATCGGAAAGACCATGGAGGTCTACATCGACGACATTGTGGTGAAAAGCTTGAAGAAAGAAGACCATCTCAGGGATCTCGAAGAGACTTTCAAGATCCTCAAAGCCTACAATATGAAGCTGAACCCGAAGAAATGCAACTTTGGGGTGGAGGCCGGCAAATTCCTGGGACACATCGTCAGTCAGCGCGGGATCGAGGCCAACCCGGCCAAGATCAAGGCCGTCCTTGACATGCAAGAGCCAAGGACGATCAAACAAGTGCAACGCCTGACCGGATGCCTCGCCTCTCTCAACAGATTCATAGCCCGGCTCGGAGATAAAAGTAAGCCTTTCTTCTCGACTATTAAAAATGGCAAGTTTTCTTGGAATAGGGAAAGCCAAGTAGCCTTTGCAAAACTAAAAGAATACTTGGCAAACCCACAAATCTTGGTCAAGCCGGTCCCAGGAGAGAAGCTTTACTTATATCTCGCGGCCTCCGAGGTCGCACTCAGTGCGGTACTCGTACGGGCAGACGGTCAGAACCATCTCCCGATCTACTTCGTAAGCCAAGCTCTCCACGATGTCGAGCTCAGATACACCCCGCTCGAAAAGTTAGCCTACGCTCTGGTCATGAGTGTAAGAAAACTAAGACCTTATTTCTTCGACCACCATGTAGAGGTCCTCACCACTCTACCCCTGAGGCAAGTCCTACACCGGCCGGACACCAGCGGCCGGTTATTGAAGTGGTCATTGGAGATAGCTCAGTACGGGGTCTCGTACGCCCCAAGGACGGCCATCAAGGGCCAGGCCCTGGCCGACTTCATTGTAGAATTAACTTTCCCACCCAAGTTCACAAGAATCAACCATCCACCTTGGAAACTCTATGTAGACGGATCATCAACCAACAACTGTGCCGGGGCCGGCATTGTCCTGATCGGCCCGGAAGGCCAGAGTTTCACCCATGCAGTCCGCTTCAGTTTTCCGGCCACAAACAACGAGGCCGAATATGAGGCTCTGGTCGGAGGCCTTGAGCTCGCAATCGCGATCGGAGTTTGCCGGCTGCATGTTTTCATGGACTCCCTGCTCGTGGTAAACCAGATCAAAGGAGAGTACGAGGCCCGGGGGGAGCAAATGATGAAGTATCTCGACCTGGTCACTACCTTATGCGAGAAATTTCATCAAGTTTTCATTGAGCAAATCCCGAGGGAACACAACACCCAGGCCGACGCACTTTCCAAGCTTGCAACAGCGGAGGGAGCAGCCGACCTCGCCAACATCCAACTCTCCACGCTCGGAACGCCCACGGTCATCCGAGCACAGGTGGCAACCGTTCTAAGCACGGATGAAAATTGGATGACGCCGATCGTAAAATATCTCAAGACCGGCGCGATCCCCGAAGATAGGACTAGGGCTCGGCAACTGCAACTCCGGTCGTCAAGGTACACCCTCATTGATGATCTTTTATATAAGAGAAGCTTTACCCTCCCACTCCTAAAATGTATAACCCCGGAGCAAGGCCAGACCATTCTGGCCGAGATCCATGAGGGGGTTTGCGGAAATCATGCCGGAGGCCGGGCCCTGGCCCATAAAGTGATCAGACAAGGATATTTCTGGCCGACCTTGAACAAGGACGCCGTCAACTTCGCAAGGTCATGCCACAAATGCCAAGTCTTGGGACCCAACATCAAACTGTCCCCCGAGCAGCTCTCCTCTATGTATAGCCCATGGCCTTCTGCCCAGTGGGGCATCGACCTGATCGGACCAATGCCCACTGCGCCCGGGGGCCACAAATTCGCCGTCGTAGCCGTCGACTATTTCACAAAGTGGGCCGAGGCCGAGCCACTCAATAAAATCAGCCAGACCCAAATCATCAAGTTCATTTGGAAAAACATCATCTGCCGTTTCGGCCTACCTCAAGTGATCATCTCCGACAATGGGAAACAGTTTGACGGTCTCCAGATGATCCAATTTTGCGAAAAATGGAATATCAAGAAGGTTTTCTCCACCCCCTACCACCCGCAAACGAACGGCCAGGTAGAGGCCGTAAACAAGATCCTCAAGCACACTATCAAAGCCAAACTCGAGGACAAGAAGGGGAAGTGGGCAGCCGAGCTACCCGATGTCCTCTGGTCATACCGGACGACCACGAGGAACTCGACGGGCGAAACACCTTTCGCTCTAGCTTTTGGGACCGAGGCCGTCATTCCTTCAGAGGTCTCCCTACCGAGCCACCGGACAGCCCAGACGATCACCGAAGACAATGACACCGCCCGGATGATCGACTTGGACATGTTGGAGGAGAGAAGACTCAATTCCGATCTCCGAAATGCGGCCTACAAAAAGAAATCCGAAAATTTTTTCAACTCCAAAGTGAAGGCCAGGCAATTCCAGGTCGGGGACCTCGTCCTCAAGAAAGTTCAAGTACCAAAAGGGGTATTCGGCCCGAACTGGAAGGGTCCGTTCAGGATATCCAAATGGCTCTCCAAGGGAGCTTACGAGCTGGAACTCATGGATGGAACTCCGGACCAATACCCCTGGAATGCAATCCACTTGAAGAAATACTACCAATGATTTTGTACTATGTTTATCAATTAATACAAAAGCTCTTCGCACAGCTGTATCTCATTTCAAACACCGGGCTCAGTTCAAAAGCGTATGCCGGCCGTATCGAGGCCGGCATATCACACTTAAGCCCGGAAAAGCCGCCTAAGGCCATCCAAAAACCGAGCCCAGTTCAAAAACGTACGCCGACCGTATCGAGGTCGGCGTATCACACTTGAGCTCGGAAAGGCCACCCTAGCCACTTTAAAAGCCGAGCTCGGTTCAAAAGCATATGCCGACCGTATCTAGGTCGGCATATCACACTTGAGCTCGGCAAGGCAACCAAGGCATTCCTACAAACCGGGCTCAGTTCAAAACATATGCCGACCGTATCGAGGTCGGCATATCACACTCGAGCCCGGGTCAAATCTCATTTCATACTTGTGAAAATTTACTTCGATAAGAATATAAAAGCAAGAAAGCGATGACAAAACAATAAAATTCAAGGAAAATCCGAATTATATTAAGTCAAAACCGGTCTGGAAGCCGGGAAATACAACGTTTCAAAACAGAATAAATCCGGCCGGAAGCCGGTTACAATCAGGAAAGCAGTAAAATAAAATCCAAACTTGAATTCAAGAGCCGCCCTCCCCGGCCGCCGGGCTTGCCTGGCCTCCGGCCCCGGCCACATAATCAGCCACCTCATCGACCGAGGCCTCCACCACAGCCCCGTCTCCGCCCGGTGCCTGGGGACCCTCCGCAGGGACTTCCTCTTCCTCGTCTCCTTCTTCCTCATCACCGGTCGGCGGGTTCTCGCCATGTTTGAACAATCTGTGCCGATGGGGGAACCAAGAGAGGTCCACCCCGTAGTCGGTCTCGAGATCGAGGAAGGGGAACCAGAAACCGTCGCTGACCGGGTTCTGGGCAGCATACTCCCGGAAGTAGTCTTCCTGGGGCTTAGTATCGAGGCTGGCCTGGCGCCCGGCCCGGATCACATTGGCGGCGGCCACGTAGAAGCAGAACTCAGAAAAGAGTGCCGGGTTCTGGGTCGGATCCGCAGGGTCGAAAGCCGGCCGGCTCAGTACAGCGGCCAGCTCATCATTCTTCCTTTGGAGCTCCTTCTCCGCCTCGACCTGCCGGGCAGCAGCCTGGTCTGCATCCCCCCGAGCACGGTGCGCCTCCAACCGCAGATCGGCGAGGGAGTCCTCCATCTCAGACACGCGGTGCCGAGCATCCTCCAGGGCTTTGTAGGCCATCTCCGCCCGGCCCAGAGCATCATCCTTCTCCTTCAGGACGGCCTCCATCTGCCCGACCGCACCATCCCTCTCTTGTTTAAGCTTGGCGACTTCGCTCTCGAGCTCGGACTTCTCTTCTCGGGCACGGGTCAGGGCGGTCTCAGTCCTCCGGAGCGACCGAGAGATCTCGGAGAGCTCGTTCTCCATCGTGTTAACCACGATGGCCGCCTGACTGATCAGCGCGACCCCAGTCCGGCCCGCGTGCCGGGGACGGCGCTCGACAATGTCGGCCAGATCTTTTGTCCACGCCTGGGGGAGGGAATTCGCAGCGCGGCGCATGTAATCCGGCATCTCGGCCGTTGAACTCGGGGCACGAGAGGAGAGGAAATCGAGCACCATTGGAGGGAGATCGGAGTCATTTCGAGTCAACCTGGACAAGTGAAAAGTCAGATCAGGTATAGAAATGAAATGGTATGAGTGAGAATGTCGAAGTAAAAAGACTTACGCTTGGAAGCGGACCGGGTCCCGACCAAAGTAGGTCCGGTCATCCCCTTGTCCAGGAATGGACTCCAGACGAGCCGCAGTCTCTGTTCCGACCAGCCCGGCCCCTGGGGGGGTGTCGTCGGAAACATCTATCGTGGCCGGGCTCGACCCATGCTGGCCGGATCCCTCGATCCCGGCCTCCTCCCAACTCCGTTTCTTCCCCGTAATCGGAGAAGAGGTCGGGATCTCAGCAGCTGCTGCCCCGGCGGCCGGAACAGACTGGAGGGGGAGAGGCTCTTCTATCACGATCCCGGCCCGGACGCCGGTTCCTTTTTTCTTCTTCGCTCCTTTAGCCATTTTCTTTGCCGCACAAGCTCCCATCAAGGCAAACATCTCCGGGCAACGATCGGAAAACTCAGGGGGGCACTGCCTGACGATCGGAAAATCTGGCACTGAACGACCAAAATCCAAGTCACTTACGTATATAATACATACATATATATATATATATAAATACAGATCGGAACCCGGTCACTTACCCGTCAATTTTATATGACGAGGAAACTGGAAGAACCGGCCGGAAATTCTGGCTTCCCGTGTCCGGAGGACGGCCTGGTTTCTTTCCGAGGCAGGCAGGGACAAGATCCGCTCTCTGACGACCGCGAAATCAAAGTTCAATTCTCGATCGGAAGGGCAAGGATAACCTGCAAAAAAAGGTAAAGATTAGATCAGTACTCTTAATCTAAATCTAAGCTAAAAAATTCCTTACTGGGATTCTTGAGACGGATGTCGGTCGGAACGTCAATCTCCATCCCATCCGGATACCCGGTCTTCCACGCCCCACCAACAAATAACCATTTCTTTCGATCGTTCTGGCCTTTACTGGGCAGGCCGGTCACCAATTTCTGCCCTTTCGTCTGGATGTAGACCTCTCCGGTCCCACTCCTTTCGCTCTGAATCCGATAGAGATAAGTCATCTCTCCGGGGGTCGGCATCCGGTAGAGTCGATTCCTGCCGAATAAGGTCATGACGCTCACTATAATCATCCAGGCGTTCGACAGTAGCTGGATGGGCGCCTGATTCCAGTAGTTCAACAGGTACGATACGGCCGGATGGAGGGGGAACCGGAGCCCGACCTCCATCATATCCTGGGTTACGGCCACCATCCCACGTGGAGGCTGGTCCGCCCGTTCATTAGGCTCGGGTGCGTAGAGATTAACGTCAAGAGGTACCTCCCATCCGTCCCGGGCTTCGTCGAGTTGGCGCTGGGACATCTTACTCTGTACTTGGCCAATGGTCCACCTACGGGACTCTTCCAAATCGGCTATCCGAATAGTGGCCGGATCGCGAACGGTCGGCTTGCGCGGGAAATGATCCAGATACTCCTCGTAATCGAAGGAGAGAGACTCGACCTCATCCTTCCTCTCAACGAATTCCGACCACAGACGAAAGGCCTGTCTGACCTGGTCTCGCCGATCTTGGCTAACACTCCGACCAACTGCGGCCGGCCTCTCAACCTCCTCGGAATCGGATCCCGAGGCCTCCCCCGTGCTCCCAAGCCTTTCTTTAATCATCTCGGCCGCGAGATTTTTGAGGAGCTGGTTAGTGGCCCGGTCGTCGCCCTCGCCGCGACCGCTTTCTTCTTCATCTTCCTCCAAGAGGTCGTCCAATGGATCCCTCTCCTCCACCGGTCGGGCCACCTCCTCGTCCCGGGATCTCTCCGTAGCCAAAGGAACTCCCTCCCGGGCACCTTCACCCAATAATGATCGTCCCGGGTGCGGGAATAGGGCATCCAAACCATCGTCGTCGTGGGCCCAGATCGAGCCTGCTAGACGAGAAGGAGAGGCTCCACTCCCCCCACGGGAACTTCCCCCCTCTTCGAACAAACGGCGATTAGCTCCGCCACCGCCGCCGCCACTGGAGGAAGCGCCGCCCCTTTGCCCAGGCGGAGGACCAGCCCACCGTCGCACCATTGTATAAATAAAACGAGTTTTGAGATACGGAAAGTTGGAAATTACCTTCGAAACGCCGATCGCCGCCGTGCAAAGTTCGTTGCCGCCGTGAGAAGCTTGTCGGAAATCGCCTAAGGAACTGTAGCAAAATCGCAAAGAGTGAAAACCTTTGGAAACGAGGTAACACCCCTATTTATAGGAAATGGGCGAGGGCCTATGTCGAAATAAAATCCTAGGCATAGGGACCTAGGTGCAAGAATTTGAAGAGACGGTTTCGGCGTCAAATGCCTCGTACACTGCACGCATTAAATGAACGGGATTCGAGAAGTCGCATCACGTCACGTCAGGCTAGTACGCGAAACCCGAAGCGTCGCCTGACAACATACGTCACCTCAACCATCTCCTAACCGTTGGCCGATCTCCGATCACCCCGGGCGGATCCAGGCCAGCACCAACAAGAAACGATAAACGACCACCTCGCCCCTCAAATTGAGAAACGAGCTGGGGGGCAATTGTTGTGACCGTTTCGGACCGCGTATTGGATCCGGCCGGAAGAAAGCCTGAAAAGGCAAGGAGATACCCCGAGGTCGGGACCGACCTGTCCGGCCTGAATCCGACCTCAGCGGGCTCCGAACACGAGATTCCGGCCGCGAAAGCAAGGCCGGAAACCTGCCTGGGACGTCCGTCCACGTCGATCACAGCTACATCAAAGCCCCGCCGTGGCCGGTCCGGCCCGGCCATGTTCAGTGAGGTCCAGCAGAAGGCGCCCGGACGCGACCAACTGGCTGGAGCGTTTTCCGACCTCGGTGTCCGCCAGGAGACCGGCATCCGATCACTTAAGGCCCCCGGCCGGTAAGAGGGATCTCGAGCACGTGACAGAATCAGGCAAGATCCTCTCCCAAGGAAGAAAAAGGCCGCCTCCGTACCCTGCAACAGAGAATATTCCATCCAAATGAGGAAATTCGTCAGAGAATCGTCCTTTTTGGACACGCGTCGACACCCAAGTGGCCGGCCGCCTGCGAGCCCTGACACATCAGAGCCCGCGCGTCCTCAGAGGCAGGAGGCATTTAATGCACCTGTCCCCCGAGAGGCCGGAAATGACCAACATACCCCTATAGTGAGAAAACTATAAATACCCCAACACTTGTAATGTAAAAAAGTTTGAATCATTCTCAGTATAATCAATACACATACTCATTCAAGTCCAGGGATTAACAACCCCTGGCAATTCTTGGTGTTCTTAGTGTTCTTAAGCCTTTCTTCATCCAATCATTCATTTTAGCATTTAAGAACCCAATCATTTGGTGTTTTTACCAAAGCTTTAATAAATAGCCATCCAATCCCAGCAAAATATATTTGGTAAACAACAGCCCTTTCCAAATTGACCACACAATACAAATCCATAAACAGTAAGCCACTCTACACCTTTTACCTGTCCCGAACACATCCCCATGTTGAAGAAAATGGATAATCGGATTCCTGTGAGGTACCATAGAAACACCAAGCCACTCATAACAAGAGGACCAAATTTGCTGCGCAAACCTACACTCCACAAAGAGATGAGACGTACTCTCCTCAGCTTCTCCACAGATACTACACGCTGCCTCCACATTCTCTTGAAGTAGGTTCCTTCTTCGTAAATTATCTTTTATCGCCAGCCTCTGTCTGAGAATTCTCCATGCTGTAAATTGATATCTCCTTGGAGCAAAATTCTTCCATACTCTCTTGAAGGCTTTATTATCCCAAGAATTAGCATCCGAAAGCTCTCCTTTGTCCAATCTTGCTTCATAGACCTTCTTTGTTGAGAAGTCCCCAGTCGGGGTAAGAATCCAATGCCACGAATCATCACCCTCCTGGGTTATTTTGCACCTGTCAAGCAAACATAACAGCTCATTAACCTGTCTAGCTTCACACTCCCTCAGAGCCCTTCTCCATTTTAACTCCCATACCCACCTTCCTTCCACCCAACTCCCCAACTCGCTCACCTTCGCCTCCCTCTGCGCACTGATTCTAAACAGCCTACTAAATCTCTCCCCCAATCTAAATTCCCCAACCCACAAATCTGACCAAAAAAAAGTATCGACACCCTTACCAACAACTCTCTTAAATTCTGAAAAAAGACCCCCCTCCCCATCCCCCTCACCAAGATACAGCTTACAAATCTCCCTCCACCACCCTGAAGCAATACGTGACATATTCACACTTCTCTCCCTTAACACCCTATTCTCCACCCCCCACTTCCTAAAAACCTCCAAACCTTCTGTCTTAGACTTAATGACCTCCACCCACAGCCTTGACGGTTCATTCAAAAACCTCCACACCCATTTACTTAAGAAATCCCTATTGAAAACCCCCAAATCCCGAATACCCAAGCCCCCTGCCTTTTTATCCTTGCAAATGTCACGCCGACTGATCCACGGAATTTTAGATCTATTCTCACTCCCCCCCCAAAGAAAGTTCCTCTGAAGTTGAGTGATTGCACACAAGGTTTTAGAAGGAATACGATAAAAAAAGAGGTAATAGATTGGGATAGCGGAAAGAATAGACTGTACTAATGTAGCTCTTCCACTCAAAGACAGATTCTTATCATTCCAAGTGCCCATCCGACTGCGAATTCTCTCTACCAGTTTAGTCCAAGAAGAAATTCGGCGATGATTAATACCCACTGACAGCCCCAAATAAGAAAAAGGGGGCTGCCAATTTTACAACCCAGCCTCCTAGCCATATTTTCCACCACATTCTGATTTAAATTCACCCCCATCAAACAACTTTTATCAAAGTTCACCTTCAGACCCGACAATAGCTCAAAATTTCTCAGCAAGAATTTCAACGTATGTATATTAGATAAATCTCCAGAGCAAATAAAAATAGTGTCGTCAGCGTACTGAAGGTGAGAAATACTGACCTTATTCTTCCCCAGATAAGCTGGTATTAACTCCCCAATCTGGACCGCCTTTCTCACGAGTAAACTCAAACCCTCCGCTACAATTAAGAAAAGGAACGGGGATAGAGGATCACCTTGTCGGAGACCCCATTCCAAGTGGAAAAAGCCGGAAGGACTTCCATTAACCAACACAGAAGTAGACGCCGTCGACACGCACTCCATGATCCATTTAACCCATTTATCACAGAAGTTGAACCTCTTCATCATATCCTCCAAGAATCTCCAGCTGACCAAATCGTATGCCTTGGCAAAATCGATTTTGAAAAACAAGCGACCCAATTTCTTCATTTTCGCTTCGTCAATCGCCTCGTTGAGGATCACAACCCCGTCCAGGATCTGCCTCCCACCAATAAAGGCCGACTGATTTTCCGAGATGATACCGTCGAGGACCTTACTTAATCTGATAGCCAACGTCTTTGCAATAATTTTGTAAAGACTCCCAATCAAAAAATCCCCTAACTCCTGCCCTCTATCCTTTTTTGGGATCAAAATGATAAAAGAAGGATTCAAACCTTTGACCAGCTTCCCATGAGTGTGAAAATCAGCCATCATTCTCATAATTTCGAGCTTGAGAACGTCCCAATTAGCCTTGAAAAACCCAAAAGAAAAACCATCAAGACCGGGACTCTTGATGGCCTCACAAGACCAGATCGCATTCTTGACCTCTTCTTCAGTAAACAGAGCACTAAAAAATGCGTTATCGCAACTGTCCAACTTTGAGGTGAATAATTCTGGTGGAAGAACGAGACCCGACCAGGATCTTGCTGAGAACTGATCTTTGAAATAATGGAAAATCCCAGATTTAATACCATCCACAGACTCCGTCCAAATACCATTGAGAATTAAGCCATCAATAGAATTGGACTTCCGTCTCCTGTTGATCCAGTTGTGATAGAAACTGGAGTTAGAATCTCCTTCCAGTGATATAGAATTGTCTTTTACATATTTTTTTGGACGACGATATCTACTGCAATTTGAGACTTTTTTTTTTAGCTAATTGACTTTGTTTGTTCGCCTACTATCTATGGATTCCAATTTTTTTATTGAATTATGTCGTAATGTATTTAATCATTTGTCTATATAGTAGATTTAATTTCAGATTTATTTAAAAAAAAAAAAATTCGGGCAGAAATTACTAGTCAGCCCGAAGACCCATGTTAGACTAAGTTGAATCTTGAAAGTAAAGGTCCGATGTGATTTTCGGTCGGCCCGACCTAGTCTAATAATTATCATCAGCCTATTAATCCAGTATCGGGTCAGTCCGACCCGACCTACTTGCCACCACTAGTCACAAATACATGTTAATACTTGAAGAAAAAATATATTATTTTTAAAAATTAAATTATTCTTTATTAATTCATTGAATATACATATATGTATATATTAGTCGCTGTAGTCTTGTATGTATCAGATGAACCGTGTAATTCAAGTGTATTTTTAAATAGACACCTTTATTTTTATTGAATATTTTCAATTGTTATCATTGAACGGTCGTGGTCCATGAAAACAACCATGACTATTCAATAAAAGTAAGAGTGATTTTTTTATAAATGCATTTGAATTGTATAGTGCACCAAAAGCTCAAAAGATTTACTCCCTCCGTCCAATAAAAGTAGTCCTACTTTTTGGACTATTATTTTTTGTTATAAGTTGGATGATATTATGAGGTATTGTGAGGAGGTTCATTTATCAATAAAATTATTGTTTATGGAAAATAGAAGTATCATATTTTCCATAAACAATAACTTTATTGATAAATGAACCTCATAATACCTCATAATACCCTCCAACTTATGATAAAAAAATAACAGTTCAAAAAGTATGATTACTAATATTGGACGGAGGGAGTACTTATATTATAATTCTTCAACCATTTTTGTCTATACTCTATTGTACTAATTTTCACACACAAAATTGCGTCTTCCCCAATCTAACTCTACCACCGCCTACCCACCGCCCCTTGCCGCATCCACCTCTGCTTTCACGGCCCTGTTGTTGTCGTCAGTGTTCTTATCCCTCGTTGTTACACTTCTCTCTAGAAAAATTCAAAAGAGCCTAGATCTACCATCAATGTTGTTGCGCCATTGTGCCACCATCACCACACACCCTTTGGTATGAACATTTTTTTTTTTAAAAGTAGGGTCTTCTACTACTACCTAATAGTTTAGACCAACTGGTTGATCTCCTCCAACAACGTCGTGGGTATGATGTCCACTTGGTAGGTTGACATGTTATATCACTGTTTTTTATGTTTCTTTTTAGTTTTGTTTATTTTTTTTCCATTTTTTGATTGTTTTCCTTTTATTATTACTAGGTTGAACCACGTGCGTTGCACGTCTGGTACAATTAATTTTAAAAAAAATTTGATCATTAATATTGGATCTCTTAGCTTATGTATCTAACCATCAAACAAGAAACTTGAATCCTTGTTGGGTGAGCGCTAATTAAAAATTTAGATGAATTGAGGGATATTATTTGCTTACAGATTTTAATACACTTCTCCGCTCCAGTTTCATCTTCCTTAGCTGCACCTGGGAGTTCATTTTCAGGTTTTTCCATCCTCTAACTTTCAGGTCCAATCTAAAGGTATGTAGTCATACAATGCAAGAACGAAGATAATTATGTCAATTTGAGTATTGTCCGAGATACCCCCACATATCAAAATCTAGAGCTACTTCATTTTCAAAACCAAATCAAGATTATATGACCATATAATTAAATTGAATATCCATATAACAATGGTCCCAGAAAATTCAATAAGAAAGCTGAATCACTAATACCAATAATGCAAGAGCAATAAAAAGTAACAAAAAGTTTCATACTTTCACCCAATACTTCACAGAAAACAAAAACGAAACACAATGAATAACAAAAGAGAAAATGAAATCACACATACAACGCAAAGAAAGGTATCTTGTTAGCGGCAACATTGCTCGGTCTCTATTGCAGCATTGACTTCGATGCAACGACCCCACCAAACAATTTACAATTCTTTCAACAAGTTTCTCGAAGTAATACACAACATCTATCTCAAAGAATTCCCCTTTCAGATGAGCAATCCTAGACCCTAGCTCATCCTTTGATGTAGCATCACCTAGGATGATTATTGAGCCTTTAATTGATTATTATCTTTCCAGCTATACTTAACAGGTCAACATCCGTGCCCTTTACAAGAAACCTCAAATCAGTAGCTTGATACTCTGCCCCTGAAGAACATAAAAAAAAAATAGTGAAGCTTCATAAATAGATTTATATGACAATTGAGATGATGAACTCATTCATGTTCCCATTCAACTCCTACAAAACCTCCTAGCTTTTCACCAAATGCAATTATGGAGATCATATATAACATCTGTTGATGTGTTTATGTGATGTGGTATGAAAATAATTAGGACAAATGATTAATTTGTTAATCATAAATACCAAAGATCAAAATAAACTGCAAGATGAGAAAGATTACAGACTAAAGAGGCAAACACAGAGGAAAATAATTTTTGAAGAAATGCAAGTTTTAATTTTAGGACATAATCAAAAGTATAATAATAAGAGCTGCCATTAATTTGAAGGTTGGGAATCCTTAGGCAGGAGATGATGTTCTGCAAATAAAAGAGAAAAAATTGATACTCAAAGGCCAAAAAATGTGAAGAAATTGTAGTAATTTTTTGGTATTATTCTATAGAACTAAACCTGCATATGTATATTATCACTTAAACATTATTATTACCTGCTGGGTTTGTATTTAATTTTCTGTGATTAAGAGAAATTAATTAATAATACCAATTACAATATCAAAGCACTGAAAAAAAAAAACCATTCCAATGATCATTTGCCTTTGAAAGACGAATGGACAATGGGACAACATGAAGCATGACATCAAGGCAATGTAAGCCTGTATAAGCAAGTAAACCATGCCTAGGTTAACAGGTTTCAACATGAAATAAAATATATCCATAATATCAAATATGATACCACTTTAAATGGAGGTTGATATCTGATTTAGTCAGGCTTTATGCAGTTGAAGTAACTCTTTGTGTCCCGATAACATTTGCATGGTTTCTTCATTTTTTTTGTCATGGTTACAAAGCACATAACTTGTTTCATTTTTTATATATAATAAAGGGAGTTACAATATAGTGGATATCTCAGCACCTTGCATTGGCTATGGGTGGCATTGCAGTTAGCAGCTGCTAGGGCCAACCTTAAAAGAAAAGTTGCAGCATCTGTGTACCTGTGGGCAATGAAACCAGAAGAATATTATTTTAAGATCTGTGGAATAATACTTTCAAGGTAGCTTAGGAAAAAAAAAGAGCTTTTCATTTGTTCAATGGACTACTGGAATGTATTATGCAGAAATATGTGAGAAGTGTAATATTTGGTTAATCAGCATGATAGTAATATTTAATTTTACCAGCTTGGTAGCAGGATGACAACTTCCAGTTAGCTGTTATTGGATATTAATTGCCAAATTTTCAACAGAGCATTGGGCATAGCAGCAGATGATCAGAAATAATATCTTATGCAGAGAAATAAGCAATTCTAAATCATTTTAATTTGTTACCTAAATTAAGATTTTCAAGAAGGGAGATAATCATACTTCTCAAGCTTTACATAAACAATTGTAGCAGCACGATAGAGATCAAAAGCCATTTGTTCCTTCCCATCTTCTTCAAGATACTTAACGGATCAACATCCGTGCCATTTACAAGAAACCTCAAATCAGTAGCTTGATACTCTGCCCCTGAAGAACATAAAAAAAATAGTGAAGCTTCATAAATAGATTTATATGACAATTGAGATGATGAACTCATTCATGTTCCCATTCAACTCCTACCAATCCTACTAGCTTTTGTCAGACCAAATGCAAGCACCAAAGATTCAACTGGAACAGAATCTGCAGGCAGGAGTCTACATATTAAAGAATATGGAAAAATTATAAAAAAATTCAAAAATTGTAAAAGAAGAAGAGAGTATCCATACAGTGCCTAACTTGCAGTGTGTTCGATGCTCTATTTCCATTCCCTGAAACGTCTGTTGTAATGTTTTCAGGAATGCTGACAGATATAGCGTCAGAATCTGCTCGTATTTGGGCAGTGTAGCTTCTCCTGCTCATCTCTTGAAAGCTGTAGAAATGCATGCATGAATGGATGAAGATTTATTTGGACAGGAAATTTCCTAGTGTTTCTTTTGTTTCTTACTGCAATTTGAGTTTATTGAGTACTGAGTAGTATTTCATGAATGAACTACCTTGCCTTAACAATTTTGCCCGACCTGCTGGATTCAATTTGTTAAAATCGTGGGAGTTTGCAATCAAAATAACCAAACTCAACAAATAAATTGCTGAAAACAGAGAAAACTCCCGTCCAACAATGATCCCAAAGATGCCCTAACAAATAAAAACAAATCAATAAAAATAGGATCTCAAAATTAAACCCTAACTTAAGCACTAAGCAATAAAGCCTACGGGAAATTTATTCAGGAACTTAAACTAAAAGGCCCAACTACAATAATAAGATGATAATATGAAGTTTACGTGAACTAAGTTCATCATTGATGGTGGGTTCATCTGCCACAATTGAAAAAATCACACTCACAAGGATGGTGAATCGACATGATAACGATGCTTCCACTTTGGGTGACCCTCACAATAATAAGTTGTTTCCAATCCTGAATAGGAATCTTAAGTTATTTTAATAAACTGACTAATTCTTACATCCGAACCAACCATAGAATCAGCTACCAAAATACAAAATAAAAGACAGAGGAAGTGGTAAGCATATAGACAAATAATAGTGGACTTCTTCAATACATGACCACAAGAAATGCCTATAAATATCATGTGATAATTTCCATAAATCAAACCAAAAGAGAAACTTACAGTGTGTGATCGTTTCATAGTAGTGATGTCGAGTTTCATGAATCCCCAGCAGTGGGTTCTGCTGGCACTATTGGCCACATTTGCAGTTGTAGCAAATGCTGATTACACCACATTCCCACTTTCTTTACCCTACCAAAACACAAAAAAGACAGAGGAAGTCGTAAGCATATAGACAAATAATAGTGAACTTCTTCAATACATGACCACAAGAAATGCCTATAAATATCATGTGATAATTTCCATAAATCAAACCAAAAGAGAAACTTACAGAGTGTGATCGTTTCATAGTAGTGATGTCGAGATTCATGAAACCCCAGCAGTGGGTTCTGCTGGCACTATTGGCCGCATTTGCAGTTGTAGCAAATGCTGATTACACCCCATTCACACTTTCTTTACCACCACCGGCTTTATCTCATATTTATGGATCACCTCCAGCACTACCCTATAAATACGAATCACCTCCACCCCCACCTTCATATATTTACAAGTCTCCACCACCACCACAGTACAAGTATGAGTCGCCTATCATAATCTTCATTCCTGTTTATCTCTCTTAGATAATGGAAAAAGAAACCCAGAAAAATACAAAAAGGGACAACTATAAAAGCTACAACTTTGAGCTCATACTGATAAGATGGGGTTGGGGCCATATCGTTATTGTGGTTGGGCAAAGGTGTTCAATAAATAGATGATGAGTTACAAATCTGTCCAGTAATATAACCAGCAGCGGGACTAAGCGCCAAGAACTCCACCAGCCCAGCAACTTCTTCTGGCTGGCCATATCTTCCTGGATATATTAGTAAAAATCAAACGGGTCCTCTAAGCAGTACATACACAGATTAATTTGATTCTGCAGACCAAAGCTGGATAAATTAATTATGGGCAGAGAGAAATAAGTTACCTAATGGGATGGCTTCCAGTAGCTTCTTCTCAAATTCTGGCCCAAGCTGAGAAGTCAAATCAGATACGATGAATCCGGGAGCAATTGCATTTACCTGTTAATGCAAGCATTCATTTAAATCTCAAAATGTAGCACAAGACAGATGCTTAGCCACACGCATACAGCTAAGCTAAATAAGATAACACTTTCAGGAAACTCACAGTATTGTTTCTGCTTGAATATTCCTTGGCAACAGACCTTGTCAGTCCAATTACCCCTACTTTAGCTGCACTATAATTGGCTTGTCCAACATTACCGACAAGCCCAACAACGGATGGGATATTGATGATCCTACCCTAGATAGACAGTAAGAATCTTGCATTAGAATCTTAAGATAAGAAAAATGTAACATAAAGTTAAAGAATAAACTTCATAAACGCAAGCAACTACAAACCTCAACAATGAAACGAGGAAAATTAAATTAAAAAGATAAAATGAGTTCATGAAGGAGATACAATCATTATCAAACAAATGAAGTGGGAACCTTTTTCTTCCTCATCATTACTTTGGCAGCTGCCTGAAGAAACCACAAAAGTTTGAATTTAGTTTGTGTGAATTCGATACAATATTTATCCGAGTATAAGAGGTTTGTCAAATTGACCTGTGTGCAAAGGAACATTCCAGGTAGGTTCAGACTAATGACCTCGTTCCATTGAGATGTCTTCATTCTCATCAATAAACCATCCCTTGTAATTCCTGCATATATACATATATTTTTAAAAGAACAGAACCACAAAATGAATTTGCAACCAAAGAAGGTTCGCCCTTTGACTTACCTGCATTATTGACCAAAACATCTATTGTTCCCCATGCATCAGTTGCCTGCAGATGTCTCAATTAGACTTGATTCAGATAATTATGTATTCGGCATAAAGTTTGAGTTAACAGAACTGAAGAACTATCTCACAGTTTTTATCATAGACTCCACATCAGCTTATTTGGAAACATCTCCACCAAAACTACTTGCCTGTCCCCCGGATTCTTCTATCTGCAAGAAGTAGCACTTACAATTTAATTTTTGACATTAAAGCAACAAAAATAGGTATACCCATAAGATCAAATTCATGAGTTTTTCCTCTTCATTTTAACTAAGCAGGCTGCAGATTTTGCACTGATTGACAGCACAAATAGCCTGGTGTACTGGGATGGGAAGAAGGTCCAATCCTTATGGAAAAATATAAAAAAATGAGTCACATTACACACATACAGCTAAGTGAAGTATACTCACATCATAATCTTATTGAGTTAAATAGTAGGTTTTTCCCAAAATAATCAAGTAAGATTTTCAGTCCATAAAGCAGGGGGTCATTTTTAAAGTCCTAGAAGAACTCCAAGGATGAGATAATTGCAAAAAATTCAGAAATTATGTACACACAAATAGTTGGAAGATACGCATTAAGCATTTAAAAGGTGCTAATTTACCTGTTTGCAAACTTCTTCTGCCTCTTTCGATGACCTTGCATAATTAACCAGAACCTGCATTAATAATGGTTTACCAGTGATTGTAAGGTGAGAGAGGAGCCTCATTACAAATCCCATATATCTCAATTTATGTTATAGACTTATAGATGCATATAAGATTCTGCTCCCACTAAATGTACAAATCCCATATATCTCGATCAAACAGCACGACAGAACACAAGTTATGTAATAAATTTAATGGCACCAATGTTACCTCTTCATATTTAGAAATAATAGATGTAACCACAACAAAATCATGACCAAACTTGAAATCTTCTAAAAAAAAGAGAATGGATCTCCAATTCAAAAATCAAGTTAATCAAAATAAGGAAAACTCACCAAACACTTGAATCGGCTGTCCCGTGAGCGAGTGGCGGTGGTTTGGGGTGGCATCGAAATGGAGAGTTGAACAATTGACAAGAATGATCGAAAATTAGAGTGGAGATGGATCTCAAATTCAAAAATCAAGATAATCAAAATATGAAAAACTCACCACTCACTTGAATCCACCGTCCCGTGAGCGAGGGGCGGTGGCTTGTTGCGGCATCGGAACGGGGAGTTGAAGAATTGGTAAGAATGATCGAAGATTAGGGCGGAGATAGATCGCAAATTTAAAAATCAAGACAATCAAAATACTAAAAACTTACCGAGCACTTGAATCACCCGTCCCGTGAGCGAGTGGTTGTAGCTTGTGGTGGCATCGGAGAGGGAAGTTGAACAATTGACGGAAATTAGGGCAGTGATTTCTCCCATGAGCGAGGGGCAGTGGCTTGTGGAAGACGGTTAGGCGATGAAAAATGAACAGAAAAATTTAGAAGCAGGGAGAAAAATGAGCAAAAGAAACAAAGGCAAGGGAAAAATGGTCTAAAAATGATTTTTAAACAAAGGGAGTACATAGCAAATTTGTTATACTTGTCCAAGCAATCTTGAGAATATTAATGATTCTGCCCAACCCGACAACTCAATGTGCATTACTGAAATAACCAGATTGTTTTTCTGCCAGGATATCTGAAGATGATTTCCAATAAGCACAGTAAAAATATTTCCGCATATATAGCATCCATGGATAAGATGCTTTAAACTTTAAAATTCAATTGTAGTTGAATCTCAATTAAGCAAAACAATACATGGAAATCTGGAAAGGTTAAAACAATAACAAGCAAGTGAGATAATAGAATACCTGGGAGCTTTTGGAAGTAAATCAGCTCTGTATGGGCTAGCTGCACCCTCATGAATTGAAGAGGCCATCCATACACTTCCATATCTTTCTAACTCCTTCAGAAACGTCAAAATATGCTAACGCTAAAAAAATGGGCACCTCATTTTTGGTCAATAAGTAGAATGCATAGAAGTGTATGAGAACATTATCAAAACCATATACAGTGAGGATTTAAATGTCAAACTTAAGAAATTCAAGATATGTGCTGAAAAACATCACAGAAAATCACATATGACTAATGACGTAAGGTAGAGCTTACCATAGCTGAAACTGAATGCCCTGGATTAAAATTTTAGAAATTTCATAGACAATAATAAACTTTTTACCACAGAAACATTTTAGTACCATTGTCTTGGTGTATAATTTTATACTCCTATATTTTTTTCCCATTTCAGGGTGTGTGTGTGTGTGTTAAGTAAACAGCAAATGTTAGAAGTTAATCAAACATTAAAGCACATAGCAACTCAGACATATCTAATCTAGCTATTGGAATTCAAGGATAACAATATGTGAATAACATAGCGATACAGCTATTCATCTAAAATATATATTTATCTGTTGAATTAGAATTTAGAATAAGGAATTATCCAATGCTGCAGAAATCATGATCTTTAGTACCTGGTATATACAATTTTTGGAAGACTGTTCTTTATTGCTGCACTACAAAATGAAGAAGAAAATGAACACCGATTAGAAAAAGATGCTTTAAAAGTTGTCAATTTCTGCTAAAATTCACCATGAAAACAAAATGTTAAATCTACATAAGCATATGAAGATGACTGCTTACATTGCAGAGGTGGTTGTGGTAGTCATCTAGACACTTAGATCTGGCCTTCTCTCCAAACAGCACCTAATCACAGGAATCACTGACAAAGTGACAATCCGAGGGGCGGTGGCTTTTGCCGGCATCGGAGATGAACGATTGGCAAGAACAATTGAAGAATAGAATTTAGAATAAGGAATTAACCAATGCTGCAGAAATCATGATCTTTAGTACCTGGTATATACAATTTTTGGAAGGCTGTTCTTTATTGCTGCACTACAAAATGAAGAAGAAAATGAACACCGATTAGAAAAGGATGCTTTAAAAGTTGTCAATTTCTGCTAAAATTCACCATGAAAACAAAATGTTAAATCTACATAAGCATATGAAGATGACTGCTTACATTGCAGAGGTGGTTGTGGTAGTCATCTAGACACTTACATCTGGCCTTCTCTCCAAACAGCACCTAATCACAGGAATCACTGACAAAGTGACAATCCGAAGGGCGGTGGCTTTTACCGGCATCGGAGATGAACGATTGGCAAGAACAATTCAAGATTAGAATTTAGAATAAGGAATTAACCAATGCTGCAGAAATCATGATCTTTAGTACCTGGTATATACAATTTTTGGAAGGCTGTTCTTTATTGCTGCACTACAAAATGAAGAAGAAAATGAACACCGATTAGAAAAGGATGCTTTAAAAGTTATCAATTTCTGCTAAAATTCACCATGAAAACAAAATATTAAATCTACATAAGCATATGAAGATGACTGCTTACATTGCAGAGGTGGTTGTGGTAGTCATCTAGACACTTACATCTGGCCTTCTCTCCAAACAGCACCTAATCACAGGAATCACTGACAAATTTCTATTGATAAATTCTTAAGCAAATGAAAAAGTGCTTAAGCAACACCGAATAGAAAAGGATGCTTTAAAAGTTGTCAATTTCTGCTAAAATTCACCATGAAAACAAAATATTAAATCTACATAAGCATATGAAGATGACTGCTTACATTGCAGAGGTGGTTGTGGTAGTCATCTAGACACTTAGATCTGGTCTTCTCTCCAAACAGCACCTAATCACAGGAATCACTGACAAAGTGACAATCCGAGGGGCGGTGGCTTTTGCCGGCATCGGAGATGAACGATTGGCAAGAACAATTGAAGATTAGAATTTAGAATAAGGGATTAACCAATGCTGCAGAAATCATGATCTTTAGTACCTGGTATATACAATTTTTGGAAGGCTGTTCTTTATTGCTGCACTACAAAATGAAGAAGAAAATGAACACCGATTAGAAAAGGATGCTTTAAAAGTTGTCAATTTCTGCTAATATTCACCATGAAAACAAAATATTAAATCTACATAAGCATATGAAGATGACTGCTTACATTGCAGAGGTGGTTGTGGTAGTCATCTAGACACTTACATCTGGCCTTCTCTCCAAACAGCACCTAATCACAGGAATCACTGACAAATTTCTATTGATAAATTCTTAAGCAAACGAAAAAGGGCTTAAGCATCTTGATGTGCTTAGTTCTCAAAAAGTGCTTCCAAGGAACCACATTAAGCTTCTCCAAACGAAGAAAATAAGAAAGGTTGGAAAGGAAACCACGCAAAGGGATTCTAAATTTAGGAAGGCATTTCCAAAACATTAGTTTATTAGTACTAAGTATTTGCTGAGTTGGGCTGGGCAAAGAGCATCAAGTGCTATAATTTATCAAATGCAATTATAAAAAATACCAATATCATCGTGCAAAGTGTACATCCAAATTTGAATTCCAAGAATCTGCTGACTACGATTACGCTCGCTCATAAACGATAATTTTCATGAAATTCTTACACTCTACTACTTTGTATCTGGAAAGGACGGTGTTGGGATGCCAATGGAAGGGTGCACTTTTTAATATAGGGCAAGCTTATTACCTACATCAGTATATTAAAAATAAAAACCCCCAAAAACCAATAAGATCAATCATTGAAATTGTTCAGAAATCAAAACCAATTAGGTATATGACTCTCCTTCAAATCATAAAAGGGAAATGTAATTCAAGCGAAAAACAGTACCTGATGGAGTAATGGATGGACGAAAAAGGATCACTTGTCGATCGAGGCCTCTGACAATGGATGCAGAAGGAAACAACGATAATGGCCGGCAAGGGGGAGGGATTAGAAAGAAAGCAGTTGCGTTGGAGGGAGTGTTGGCCGCCGAAGTATGATGCGGAAAAAATTGGGGGGAGAGAGTCGGACAGAGATCGATCGGAAAGACGGAGCATACGGACTTGAAAGAGGGAGTCGGACAGAGATGGATCGGAAAGACGGAGCATATGGACTCTTCAATTATTAATTAAGAAAATAAAAGGGGGACGAAACTGATCAAAATTAAAAGGATGAAGGGCAAAACTGTCCCAAAATGATTTATAATGCTAAGGCACTTTTAAATGTATTATAGATTATTAATTTTTTTTTTTTTACATTTTGAGTTTCTCTTCTCCTTTAGGTCCTTAGTACCTTGTGTGGTTGTCTCCCCTTTTTTAGGTTTTTGTGAATTTTTTTTGGATGTGCTTTCTTTGTGGCAGACTGTTAGTTTCTATTTTTAGATATGGCCTTTGGATTCTCCACTCTACATAGTTGCTTTCTTGAATGAAACAAGAAGGTTAACGTTATGAATATGAAGATGGTGAGAGACATCTTAATGTGGAAATTTTATTCGCTAAAAGTTCTTTAAAGTTGTGTCTTCTTACACTACAAAAAAGATGGAGATTAGCGACGGGAATTTTGCGACGGCAATAATATCTGTCGCAAATTCCTGAATTTGCGACGGATTTTTGTAAGCCGTCGCAAAAAATGACAATTTGCGACGGCTTAGGAAGTCCGTCGCAAATGATAGTAATTTGCGACGGATAAGCCGTCGCAAAATCTAGGGCCCACCGACTTGGTCTTGAACCGGCTACTTTTGCAACGGAAAGGTCGTCGCAAATTTCAATTTTGAGTTTGCGACGGTCAATTCCGTCGCAAAATATACCCATTTAAAGGTGACCGTTCGGGAAGCGACCCGTTTGACTGATTTGCGACGGAAGAAGCCGTCGCAATTTTAAACTTTGTAATTGCGACGGACGAAAGCCGTCGCAAATTCGAGCCGTTTTATGCGACTTATCGGGAAACGGTGCGTTGACTGATTTGCGACGGCTTTTCCGTCGCAAATCAGTAAGAAACGGCGTCGTTTTGCATTTGACGGGCAAAATTTGCGACGAACAGGCGTCCGTCGCAATTTTTTTTTCACTTATTTATACAGGCCCGCCGCGGAGAAAGAGAGAAAAGAAGAAGAAGAGGAAAAAGAGAGGAAAAGGAAGGAGAAGTCGGGTGCCGTCGCTGTAGAGCCAATCCGTCCCCACCGAGTTCTCGTTTCGTCATCTTCTACAAATAAACCGTAAGTTTTCTTCATTTTTACCGTTTAAAATTTAATTTTAAAGCATGTTTAGAGAATTGATTTTAGTTGAATTATTTGAATTATATTAGTAATGAATTGATTTTAGTTGATCGAATTTTAATTTAAAGCATGTTTAATTTTTTTTAAGTTTAGAATTGAATTAGTTGAATTGTTTGAATTATATTAAAAATAAATTGATTTTAGTTGAATTAGTTGAATTATAATTTAATTAGTTGATCGAATTTTAATTTAAAGTATGTTTAATTTTTGTTAAGTTTAGAATTGAATTAGTTGAATTGTTTGAATTATATTAGAAATGAATTGATTTTAGTTGAATTAGTTGAATTATAATTTAATTAGTTGATCGAATTTTAATTTAATTTTAAAGCATGTTTAGAGAATTGATTTTAGTTTAATTATTTGAATTATATTAGTAATGAATTGATTTTAGTTGATCGAATTTTAATTTAAAGCATGTTTAATTTTTTTAAAGTTTAGAATTGAATTAGTTGAATTGTTTGAATTATATTAAAAATTAATTGATTTTAGTTAAATTAGTTGAATTATAATTTAATTAGTTGATCAAATTTTAATTTAAAGTATGTTTAATTTTTGTTAAGTTTAGAATTGAATTAGTTGAATTGTTTGAATTATATTAGAAATGAATTGATTTTAGTTGAATTAGTTGAATTATAATTTAATTAGTTGATCGAATTTTAATTTAATTTTAAAGCATGTTTAGAGAATTGATTTTAGTTGAATTATTTGAATTATATTAGTAATGAAATAATTTTAGTTGCTTGATTTAAGTTTAATAATTTTACAAAATAATATTAGTTGATGATTGATTTTAATTTAGTTGAATGAATTTAGTTGAGTAGGTTGTTAATTGATTTTAAATAATATTAGTTGTTTGATTTTAAATAATATTAGTTGTTTGATTTTAGTTTAATATATAATTTATAAAATAATATTATTAGTTGATTGATTTTAATTTAGTTGAATGAATAATTCGTGAAATTTGTTATAGATGAGCGGACAAGGCAGTGGCAACGACAGTCAGCAGCCTCCGAGGGATGAGGAGGCGAGTCGAGGAGGACGAGGAGGGAGGCCGTCGCTAAGACCCGTGGTTCCACCTATTTTCAGGCCGAGGTCTCTATCAGAGACCTCTTCACAGCCTGGTGCGGGCTCCTCCTCCTCCTCACAGCAGACTGCTGAGGGCTCATCCTCCTCCCGCCAGCATCCGGTTGTTGAAGGACGGATGCCTGTTAAGCCATGTGGTCATATGTAAGTTTTAATATTTTATACTCAATTTTTTTATTAATTAAAACCTAATTATTTTACTAACTTTGAAATTTTAATTTTACAGTTGGATTCCGGGTCATGAGGCTGCTAATCAGGTTTCCGACTCCATCCTTCGCGGTGGATTCGAGCCCACCGCTTACAGTTGGAGGTTAGTGTCCGATGCAAGAAAAAAGACATACTTCGAGGAGTTTAAGGTATTAATTTAATTTATTAATTCACCATTTATTAATATCAAATATATAAACATATATTTACATTTAAATTGTAATTGCAGAAAGAATGTGTCTGGGCACCGGAGCAGAATGACCAGATGTGGAGGAATTTCGATAAATATGGAAAGGAAAGGTACAGAGACCTCCTTTACAGAATGAGGGAGAAGTGGTACAAGAAGGGAGAGGCCACCGACTTGGGGCTTGACAGTGAAAGACGGTCGATTTGAGACCAATTCCTCCGCTACTGGGATTCCCCTGAATTCCAAGAGAAGTCGGCGAAAAATAAGGCGAATCGGCGTAGTGACCCTGATGGAGAAGGGATGGCAAGACATCGGGCCGGTTCTCGGTCCATTTATGAGCACGGGTTGAGATTTGTAAGTTTCGTCTTCAATTTTGTAGTTTTTGAATTTATATTATTTTTTTCCTAATTTTTATGAGTGTTGTTAATTTTTACTATCTTTTTTTCTAATTAGGCGGCGGAGCAAGGACGCGAGCCCTCTCATTTTGAGAGATTGCAGCTCGCCCACCCATTCGTCGAGGAGACTGGGAAGTCTACCTACGGCCGTACCACTGAGATCCACGTAAGTATTATTTCAATATTAATAGTATTATTTAAATTTTTAATATTAAAAGTATTTTTTATATTTTGTGTTCAATTTATTTAATTTTTTGTATAATTAATTTGCAGAGAAAGATGCTCGAGGATCTTGCCTCTCAGCCTCAGCCTGAGGAAACGGCAGAGGGGTCGGGGTTAGGGTCGGGGTCGATGCCCCCCACACAGCCTTCTGTTGACGTTCAAAATGAATTGTACTTCAAGAACGTCAAGGCTAAAAAGGGGCGGTTCGCTGGATTGGGCAGCTTCGGAAAGAACTTTTTCCGACCTCGTGGCTCAGGCTCATCCTCCTCTCAGTCTTCCATCGACTCTCATCCCAGTGAGGTCGAGAGGCAGCTTTCCACGGTGGTGGAGCAGATGAAGAACATGCAGAGGCAGCAGCGAGAGAAGGAAGAGTATGAGAGGCAGCAGCGAGAGGCGCACGACCGGTATACAGCTGAGGTGGAGCGGTATCGGGCCGAGCTGCAGGAGTATACAGCCGCCATGCAGGCGTGGTGGCAGATATTCGCCTCTGATTCAATGCCACGAGCGCAAATGCCTGCGCCACCGATGCCGCCGATTCCGCCGACCCAGCCATCGATGCCGCCGATCCCGCCGACCCAGCCATCGATGTCGTCGATTGTTAACCTGGGCGAGGATGAAGAGGAAGACGGATTTAATTCCGATTGTTAAAAAAATTTGATTTTTAATAACTATGAAGTACAATTTTTTTTTTTAGTTTGAATTGTTACTTTAATTTAATTTTTGAATTGTTACTTTAATTTATAATTTTTTGAATTTATTAGTTTGAATGTACTTTTATTTAATGGACACAACATTTATAAAAACAAGTTAGAAACGAAAATGAATTAATTTGGTGAATTGTAGAAAAAAAAAGAGTCAATTTGGATACATATACAATTAATTGCGTACAAATGAACGAATTATAAATTTAAGCGGGAGTCGAAATAAATAGTTTTACAGAAATAATAAAAATTAAATGGCCCCAATATTTATAAAAACAAGTTAGAAACGAAAATGAATTAATTTGGTGAATTGTAGAAAAAAAAATGAGTCAATTTGGATACATATACAATTAATTGCGTACAAATGAACGAATTATAAATTTAAGCGGGAGTCGAAATAAATAATTTTACAAAATAAAAAAAATAGTTGGGCAAAATATTTTAATAAACAACTTAGATACGAAAAGAAATTAATTTGGTGAATTATAAAAAAAAAATGACTTAATTTGAATACATATACAATTAATTGCAAAAAAATAAACGAAAGTAGCTTGTGCCCTAGTGGCGCGCGCCCTCTCCTCTTGCACAAAAGGTCCCGTGTTCGATTCCCCTTGGACGCAAAAAATTGATTAATTCTTCCAGGCCTAATAAGACTAATATAGAAGGTGGGCTGCATATAACAAGGAATGGGCCGGTTGGCCCAGTGGTCCGCGCCCGCCCCTGCCGCCTCGGGTGCTCGGGCTCGAACCATGCGAGCCACTTTTTTTTTGTATAGGCTCGGTAATTTGCGACGGCCATATTCCGTCGCAAATTTTGAATTTTGCGACGGAAAACAGCCCGTCGCAAATTATAACAGAAAAAAATAAAAAAAAAAATATATAAACATTTGCGACGGAATGTGGCCGTCGCAAATGTTGTTGACCCGAACGGGTCTGACCCGAAAGATTTGCGACGGACTACAGCCCGTCGCAAATTCCGTGTGACCCGGCCGGGTCTGACCCGCCACTTTTGCGACGGATTTATCCGTCGGTAATTTGCGACGGACGGCGAAATCCGTCGCAAAAATTAGCTACGGGTATTTTAATGACAGATTCGTGTCCGTCGCAGAATCCATCGCAAAACACTGTTTGCGACGGATTTTCCGTCGCAGAACAATGTTTTTTTTGTAGTGTTATGTTTACTCTCCATGATTGAAATGTAGAGGTTTTCTTCAATATTTGAAAGCTTAGCCTACTTGATGGATTACTGGTATTGTCTTGTTTTTATGATCTTGTATCAAATTTTGTTTTCTTTAAAAAAAAAAATGAAATCCCTTTATCCACTAACATTGATTCTTGATAGGTTTTAAGAAAACATAGATAAAGTATGTAAAATAAGGATATTTTAGTATATTGTGTGATTTATTTATGAATTAAATGATTGTTTGTAAATGTAAAATCAACGGCATGTAAAATAATAAAATGATTATTGAATGGTACATGAAATAAGAATATTGTAAAAAATAGTTTGAACATACTTTTACTGGATAGGGGGATTATTAATTTTCTTTTCAAATTGAACAAATTGGTCATTTATATTCTAAAACCTAAATAAATCACTCCCTCATCAAATAAACAAGTTAGAGCATATGATTTGATTCATTCACAATATTCCCATCATCGAGGAGTAGGCCAGAGTAATATATTATGCTTAATAATTAAGAATAATAAAATTGTTTTTCTTTCTTTCTAGTTAGGTCCAAAACAAGAATGGACTTATTTGGCTGGGCTCTGAAGAAGCTGGGAGCGTGATTCATATTTGGCTGGGCCCGAAGAAGTTAGAGTGTAATTCGTAGTCCATCCGTTCCAATTTGATTTTCGCTCTTTTTTTCCAATTTTTTTTATTCCATATTAGTTTTCAAACAAGAAAAAAATAAAAATTATTCACAAGTCACAACCCATATCCTTCCTATATACCCTAATTTACTATCCATCATGTCATTATTTTCTCTTAAACAATTGATTCACACGACTGTCAAAAAGTTGAAAGGTCATGTCCTTGCTTTAACACTAAACGGGGAAAAAAAACCTCTACTTTTTATTATTTTTGTGTCCAAATCAATGCAAAAATTGATATGAGATAGAGGTAATATTTTTTTTAGAGTTCACAACTTGGAAGAAGATTGGTCCTCTAAATCACTGCGAGTTAATCAAATCCTCGCTTCAAGAAAATATATATATTTGTCTACAAAAAATTTCAACATGATTACGAAATTTTCAACAAATATTTTTATAGTAGAGATTGTCTCCAAAATTACCTACAAGATTTTCTAATTATATATGCTGCAAAGAATTTGCCTATGAAATTTTCGTAGACAATTTGTCTATGAGAATTTTTTTTAGGCAAATTGCTTGTAGGTAATTAATACCTAGAAATTTCATTCCGTAGGTAAATTGATTTCATATGCAAATCGCTTCTAGGTTGAGTAATGAAAGTGTCTACATGATTAATAAATTTTGTAGATAAATAGTAGGTAATTCCACAATATAAATTTTTTGTTGGAAATTCCATAGACAATTCTAATATCGTAAGTAATTTTTTATTTTCTTGCAGTGGCTCAAACAAACCTTTCTATATATGCAAGTAAATGTTTTAGCAAACCAAGCCGATTAATTTAGAGACATCCTTGAATGAGATGTTTTCATACATGAACTGTATCATGCACATATTTGAAAATAAAAAAGTAAGTAATAATTAAAACTATTAAGATTTTATAAAATAATTATAAAGAAGAGTTGCTCTCCTGTGAAACTTATTCATAATATAAACAAATGCTATTATATGCATTTACTGAAATCATTATATGCATTCATTGATATCATGACATTTATACTGTAATATTAGTTTATAGAGTAATTCTCTTGTGCACTTGGTGCACGATGCACTCACTCAATAATTGAGACTCTTTATACTGAAAAGTATGATTTGGTTACATTGAAAAATATGGTTAGGTTACACTAAAAAATTTATACTTAAAATCGATTTTCAGTGTAAACTTTTCTTTATATTCTAACCATACTTTTCAGTATAATCAGCCTATATTTTTTAGTGTAAACAACTTCAACTGTTGAATGAGTGCACTATGCACCTAGTGCATATTAAAGTTTGCATAATTTATAAGTCTAATGATATCAATGAATGCATGTAATGATATTGTTTTCCTACCATAAAACAAGTTTCGCAATAGGTTTGCAATTTAAGAACAATATTTCCAAAGTTGATAATACGCTAAAGCGGATATATAGTTTGGGTTAAATACAATTAACCTGATAAAGTAATCATGTTTTAAATAAGAGAGCAGTAAGAAGCACTCGACAGAGACTAAATATGCACTTTTACGACCCAAAAAGATAATGCACCTAAAAAACAAAAAGATGCATGAGTAACAATATTATGTACTTAGCCGCGCGTCATTTTGATAAAATGCATAAATTAAATGAGAATCCTAGTTAATCTCATTTTTGTTTAATAATTTTTTATTTTTAGCTAATGTAGTACAATTCGTTTCGTCCTTTTCATCTTATATATTGTTCTTAATTACCCTTATTTATTTAAAATAAAAGGCATTAAAACAATATGTATGTTAAATACATTGATAGTGTAAAAGCTTATAAGTTCAGTTAAACACCCTCTTAATTATTAACACATGTTGGTATAACACATACTATTTGTTAATAATTTTTTAGTGAAATATATTGAGAGTACTGAAATACTACACCCTTTCCAGAAGAATTTGCACATTTTCTTTATTTCAACGTCCCACATTAATTTGTACACAAAAAATAAAATATTTATTTACGTGTACACTCACAAAAATAAATACATATTTATTCATATGTTATTATTTTTTTCTCTTTTTATTTCACGTACAATCACGAGGTACAAAATACTCCTCCTAAAATGGAGGAAGTAAAATTATTATAAATGATATCATTTCATCAAGAGCTGGCTTGATAGACCACATAGATATAATCATAAAAGGTAGTGACATAATTTTACCTATAAAGAAAAAATAGGTAAGTGACTTGAAATTTTGAGCAAGTCTTTTATTTGGCTAAAAATTTGTTAATATGACTATCAAAATTTTCAGTAAATTTTTCTATAGTGGAGTTTATCTATATAATTTTTTAATTATAAATACATCTTCATTCATTATCTACAAAGAATTTATATACGGAATTTTCTTAAACAAATTATTTGTAGGTAAATTGTACGTATGTAATAAATTACCTAGAAATTTCATTTCATGGGCAAATTGTTGAGGAATGAAAATGCATACCTGATTATAAAATTTTGTCATAGGCAATTTCCCTACAAAAAATTTTTGTTGGAAAATTTCACAGACAATTCTTTTTGATCTTGTAGTGTCCAATTTTAATGTGCAACTCAAAACGATATTAATTATTTATATTATATAGAATTAATATCAAACTATTACTTTTTATGAAACAACTAATATAGTTCAAAAATACACATAAATTACAAATAAGAAATCGTTCAAAGCATACTGTGCCTAAGATTTTTGTAGCTTTGGAACTTTTCCCTACATTTTTAATTTAAATTCATGACTTGAATTTTTTTTTTTTTTTTTAAATCCTGAATTCTTTTTTGAGTCACATCATTAAAGATCTTCATCCGATGTCTTAAATAATGTTTGAAATTGCAGACCCTAATTAATTACATTGATTTCTATAAGGTTTTGTGACATATATATATTATAGCAATTCATATATCAAGTATGAACGGATCAATATATGATTTTTTTCCTTTACTTTATATAATTAATTAAGTTTTGTAACTCCTAATTAATCTTAGACCATATCAAATCCAGATTCTCCCTCCCGATTTATCATGATTCTGTCTTAATTTGTTTCTTTCATGAAACCTAGTCCCTACTCGCATCATCTCATTATATAAATCACGATATAGCAATGAATTCATGATACAAATCTGAAATTAATGATCAAAAGTACCTTTGCCAATATTATATATATCGTACATACATCGTATTCATCAAACTCATCATCATTTGCATAGCGAATTCCTATAGCAATTGCTAATTAGCTAATATAACACTTGATCAGTGTTTAGGGAAAATATGTAATACTGATAACTAAAACCTTTTAGTATAAAATTAAACTGATATTATTTAAAAATAACACTTGCATCATGCGCATTTGCCATTGCTTTATTAGTTAATCAGCCTCTAATTATGTACATCTACGATTAAGTATATGACCATACTAAACATCCAAAAATACACAATACACATATTAAGATTAATGTGTATCGGTTCAAAAATGTGGTATGATCTCTAGGGGTATGATCAAGTCCATTGGGACTGAACCAAATTAAACATATTTATAGCCACACTTCTCCATTGCAAGGCATCGAAGCTCCGTTTACCACCCGAAAGAAAACCCTTGGCGGTCTCCACTAAATCCGTCCCTTTTCGCTCCCTCTTGGGGCACTTGAGTAACCCTATATAGTTCTCAAGATCATGAACACAAGCCGGATTGTGCATCTTGAAAAAATCGAGCATCAATTCCACACCTACATGAGCATAACAGGAGCAACTCCAAGGGAACTCATACCTCCCTCTAAAACCCTTGAAATTCTCATTGAACAAAACCCCTGGCATCTTTGTAATAGGGTCATTCACATTCACTACCCTGAGAACTTTCACCCCCAATTCCTCACACCTCTCTTTAAACCCCGAATTCCCCACTCTCGGCCCGCCGAAAGAGAACACCGTCACGGGGATCTCTTTCCCCGACCCGTCTGGCCTGTTTAGTCCGAGCTCCGCTAGGTCGTACCCTAATAGAAGGGCCAACGAGCTCCCCATGCTATGCCCCGCAATCGTAATGCTTATTTCTTCATCCTTGTGCTTGTGTATTAACCTAGAGAGTTCAGACAAGAGCTGCTCGCGGCAGCTCCCTAGCCCGAACTTTCTAGAACTTTCGTCCGACGTGTACAGGCTCAGGAACCCCGCCTCCACCTTCACGTCGGGCCGGGGCTCGTGCGGGTCGAGCCGCGCCGGGGTTAGAGAGCTCATGAAATTAGCCACCCATTCCGGGTTCGTCACTGTCCCACGGAATGTGATGACTATGTCTCTTCGCCCCAGCGCGGCCGACTCGCGATCCGACGAGGCGGCCACGTACCCGATCCATCTGGCGCCCGGGTCGGGCTGGATGGGGATGCTGGTATCCAAAGCTGTGGCGTATATGTATTTGGTGACTTCATAGCCCGAATCTCCCAACCCGACTTGTCTCAACATGCTCCGCTTTCCGTACTTGCAATTCAAGTACCGTTTGGAATTCGGGTCGAGGTCGAACGCCTTGTAGCAGGCGGCGACGAACTCGCCGTACCGGACTATTTCTCGACGGAGGAGAGGGTTCAGCGGCTCCACCAGATTCTCCCAGTTGTTCAAACCGTGAATCTCCCGCCAAACCCTCGCCAATTTCGATTCGTTTTTAGAACCCAATTGGAGATCGCTGTGCCTGTACTTATGAGAGGAAATATTAGGTTTCAACTTAAAAGATTGTGGGATAGAAATAGACGAGTCTTGTATAAATGTAGCGGAATTGATGGCTCGATTTGGCATGCAATGGAGGTGGGAGGCAGCCATGAGGGAAATCGGGTCGGGTTGGGGTTTCTAAAAATAGATAAGGAGAGAGAGGTCTGAGTTTCTAAAAATGGATGGGGGAGAATGGGGGTATATATATAGGATAAGTAGGGGGGGTGGTGTATACATGTATACACGCGTATGTAGAGGAAGCGAGGGTTATTTGACAAGATGGGCGGAGGGAGAATTACTGACTTCAAAGTGAACACGCTTACACATGCACATTTTGCTTTAATATATAAATAATTTATTTTTTGCTTGTATTGTACTTAGGTCCCTCAAAATTCAAATTGACTTTAACTCGGATATTGTCCAATGATGGTTAAACTTGTCATGGGGTTTTATTGCGTACTATTTCTTTTTCGTCCTTAATTAAGTTACATTTGTTTCACTGCGTTTTAATTATTGGTTATTGTTGAAATAGTGAACCATATTGATTGGAAATAATTTTTTACTCCCAAATTTTATACTCCCTCGTCCCAAAACAATTGTCACAGCTTATTTTATTTGAACGTTGTTTATAACTATTTTCACATAATCATTTTCATAAAAATGAAATAATTTTCTCTCATAAAAATTAATAAAATAATTGTACTTTATTTTAAATCTACATTCATGTACTTCTTTTTTTTTTAAATGTGTCATCTTGCTATAAGAATAGTTTCGAGACGTAAGTAGTATAAATTTAAATGTTTTTATATCAACATATACATTAATTATGTGCGGCCCTTTTAAATTTTGAATGTACATATGAATTTAAATGAATCAACATGAACACTAAATTATATTATAGTTTGAGAAATTAAAATCCCGAACTCTTTTATATAATATATTATTATTTTACAAGACAAAGTATAGAGTGAAACTGGTTTATACATGAATCATTGAAGATTATTAGTTGTATTTACTGAAGAGTATATTGCTGATTTACACTTAAAAGTCTTAGTTGTTCAGTGAAAATGAACTAAGACTCTTCTGTGTAAACTAGTAATACTCTTCAGTAAAAATAACTAATATTTTTCAGTGAAAACAACTAATACCCTTCAGTGATTCATATATAAACCAATTTCACTCTATACATACTCATTTCACAAACCTTAATCAAGTTTAAAAGAGTTTTAATATATAATATCATCATAAAATTAATTATTCATCAATTTATTTTAAAAAGAAAGTACAATTTTTTTAAAACCATACATCTCTACTAAGTTTTACATTTTCATATAATTAAATAATTTTAGTTTTTTTTTTTTTTTTTTTTTTTTTACAAACAAGATTGACAATGAGTTAGCAAATCAAATTTTATTAAGTTTGAGTTTGTTTGTTTATGTTGACAAAATTTATCAAACGAGTTCAAACCAATATTTTTCGAGTTGAAACGGGAAGGGTTTGTGAAGAATGTATATTAATTACAGTCAATTTTTGTGAATTTAAATTTACGTGAATTTTATTAAGTATTATTGATTTATTGTTATGTATAAATACAAGTACATCAATATTATGCATATCAACTATCATTGTCTTAAAATATACTTTGTTTTTGGACAATAATATTATATATACATAACAGTAATAATAGATATGTATAACAGTGATAGTATATATATATATATATATATATATATATATATATATATATGATATTTATAAAAAAAACCAACGTAAACTCACTTGAATTTACACAAATTTTTTCCTTTTAATTATATCTCTAATTGTACGAATTAGGATGCCTACGGTCTAAAGTAGATGGAAGTTCCGTGTTTGTTAGTACCAGTGATTTCAAAACCGGACCGGACCGGCCGGTTCAACCGGTTCAACCGGGAACCGGCCATGAAACCGGTCCGGAACACCCCTAAAACCCGTTTTTGCGATTGAACCGGATTGAACCGGTCAAAAACCGGTTCAACCGGTAAAACCGCACAACCGGTGAACCGCTAAACCGGCCGGTAGCTTTTTTTTTTTTTTAATTCTGATTATTATCTAAAATTAAATTCCTTATTTCCTTTAACGCCCTAATTTCCTTATGTTATGTTAGGAGTCATATGTGTTTATTTCTGTTATTCAATGTGAAAAATATTTTATGAGTGTATGTATATATATATATATATATATATATGTATTTATAATATTTTTTATAATATAACATAGGAAATATTAAATAAAATTAAGCAGGGATCATTTTTAGCGGTTGGACCGTGAACCGGTGGCCAGACCGGTTTGGTCTCCGGTCCGGTTATGAAAACACTGGTTAGTACGTGGTGAAATGGCCTACAATAATTTTTATAGCATAGTCGGGAGTGCCGGTGGTATGATTGATTAATATATAGTATGACTAATTTACTATTTTTAATAAGAAAAAATAATTATCTATACATGTAAATAATTTTCTAAAAAAACAAATCTTATGTAGATATATATATTCTAGTTTTAAGATTTAATGTTGTAAATTGTATTAGTCACAAATACTTAAAGTTATTATAAATATTCAAACCCAATTTAGAAACATTTCAAACCACACAAAAAACTGAAAAAAGTGATCTTAAAAGAATTTTCTCATTACACTTTTTGTACCATGCTCGATTTATATTTAGGCAAAGTATTATATGAAAATAGTTCATGATAAGCTTATCATGAAACAATTTTAAAGTATTATTAATCTCATCGAAAATATCATTAATCTCATCAGGGGTATCATTAGTCCGAGTTCAAAAAAATTAATGATACCCCCGACAGGTTTAATGAAATTAATGAATCATTTTTTACATTTTTTTATAAAAAAAAGACTATTGTGATTAAAATAAGGATCACTTTTGGAATGCCATTTTTCTTGTAACCTCCAATAAAAAAAAGTAAATTTTAGATCTGAAATTAAAATTTTAATTATTTAATATATATTAATACCATATTAAAGATCATAAATGTTCATTAAAATGGAATTTGAAACAATATAAAATAATATTGAAATTTCAAGGAAATTTTGAAAAGCAAAAATAATTACATAAAAGCGTTTGCATCTTTTTTTCAATAAAGGTGATACAAGCAGAGTAAAGATATCACAATAAACCAGACAACCAAAAAAATAAAATTCGAACCCTAGCGTCCCCTTTTCTCTTAAGTGAACGTCTTAAAAGGAAACATTTTATTGTGCAGTATATTTATATATAATAACATGAGAAGGTCTCGTATATACGTACATTCGACATGTTTTAGTTAAATTAAATATCACGTTTCAGACGTTAAAGCTAATATCACGTTATATTCATATTCTCAGTTACACTAATTTTCCATGAACTAATTCATATAATATACATATGTACACGCTCTTATAAATAATGATGGACAACTAACTGAAAAATGCAGAGTTGGTCGCACTATATAGAGAATGGGATGGTAATCATTTTCAAATTTATAATTGCAATATATTTGTACCTATTAAAAAGACTAGCGGTCTGAGGGTGAAAGTGTGCGTGTGTTAAAAAGTGCAGATGTTGTAACAAATGTTAAAGCAATTCTTACAACAATTTGGTAAATCAGAATATAAAACGTATACAGCGGAAGACTTAAACACACAATTGCAAAAGGGAATACTTTTTAACACAAACTATCATAAATAGTTTGTGCTAGCCTCATGGCGAAAGGTTCACTATAAAAAGATTAGTGATACAAAAGTTGTGTGAAGAGTATAATCGTTCACAACGGAAACAAGACTCGATATCACCTATCAAATCTAAATTGGCTAAGTGTATAACATAATACACCGTCAAAATTGATCTCACTCTATATCACTGATCTCACTATCTATGGATATAAGTTCGATCACAAGCTATGCGTGAAAAACTCTATTTCAAGGCATAACATAAACGTTGGAATAACTGCCCTATCACCTTTAAACTCAGGATCAACACTAGAGTAGGTGTACTCGTTTACTCCACACTTGGTACTGAAAGATTCGGCCTCTATTTATAGGCAGAAGTCTTCAATCCAAAAATAACTTCTCTTTGTAACCGCCTCCATGATCTTCATGTTGTCCCACGTCTCTTTCTTTATTCTTCATGCTTCTTGATGCAACCGCCTGATCTAGATAGTTCTAAAACGTCCTGGATAAGTCTGAAACGTATAGGCCCTTGTAAATCCTTGTAGATCCTTCTAGAACCCGTAACTGCTCATGTTGTACCAATGTTAAGCAACATTCACTGCAACATTGATAATTCCAGAACCTTGTAGATCCTTCTAGATCTTCATCCTGCATGCTAAAACATCTAAGACAACATTTGATCATAAGGTGTTGGTTAATGAGAAGAAAGGGCAAATTCATATTGTTTCAAAGTAAATAGTGAATACTTCACTACCAACAACATCAACAATCTCCCCCAATTTGACCTTTCTGCTACAACACACCTGATGTATATATTAGTTCAATATATAAGTCAGTGATGTATGTACAATAGAGATCAACATCGTATTGTACACTTATCTCTTCAACCTTGTGTAGCAAAACAGCAAAAAAAAAAAAACAAGATGATCAACTGTAAGTTGAACCACAAAAAACAAGATGAAATAACATTAAGTTAATTTCACCAAAATAGAATGAACATCATCATATATGCTCATCAAAATCAACAGAATGAGTAACATAATGTTTAGCCATTCAAATTACAACTTCAAAAATTAACTGAAATAAATCCTAACAGTTCTAATATAATAACCTGACAACTAATATAATATTGTCTTTTCAGAAAATAAAAACATCCTATCATAGCAACAATAAAAAAATATAACTCAACCAAGAGTACTTAGAGGCAATCACAAAAGAGGAACTTGATATCACTGTATAAAATATACAGCTGCAGCTTCAAGCATCTTGCACTAAACTCCCCCATAAATTGTGCTTCCTCCAGTCTCTAAGATAACATCAAACTTTGGCAGACATGTCAGGCAGATCACCATATAGTTCAGCTTCCTTCTGGATATCAAATGTTGCAAAGTTTGCAACAACATTTGCAGCAGCATCTGCACCTCCTCCATCAGGTCCAGTTGCACCACCTTCCTCAGCAACAGGCTCATCAGCATTTACCTCATGAATTTCAACTCCCCTGGCAGCAGCAGCAACTGGTACTCCCCCTGTTGTGGCAGAAAAGAGGTTCTCCCAGTAGTTCTTCAGGAATTGAAGTTCATCAATTGAGTCCTGCAAGTGCTTTAGTTGAGTTTGAATAAACTCGGGTGAGATATTCAGAGAATAGGTTGTGGGAGCTGGAATGTTGCTAGGTATGTTCTCAGCATTCTGTGCAGCATCTTGTGCAGGAGCAGGGCCAGGAACAGGTTGGTGTGGTTCTGCATCTTCTTCTTCAGCATTATCCTGCAGGGGTAAGTCTAACACTCTATTTCCAGACAATAAATAGTGAGATATACCCATCAGATGAACTCCCCCCCTCAAAAACTCATTCCTTTTGTGAATAAAGTTGTGACTCCTCAAATATCCATAAATCAGCACAGGGTAAGGCAGGTTGCCCTTCTCAGAGATCTTCCCAGCAAACTTCATCATGTGATGAAAAATAACCAAGCCCAGGTTAAAATTTTTCATCACACCATTTCTGTACATCAGTACAGCTTGATCCCTGGTCACCTTTGTGGAGTTTGTAGAGGGTATCCAGTTATACACTACCAGTTTATGTAATACTGAATACAGAGAGGTCAATGAGGCAGCTAACATATTCTTCTTCCATTTGTTAACTCTTTCCCCAGTCAGAACAGTAATGATCTCATCCATATGAGGAACATCTTCTTCCTCAACATCCTCAACATGCAGAAACTGGTTAATTAACTTAGGAGTAAAAGGAACACTCATATCTCTAAACCTTACAGCACCATACCACCTAGAATTCCTTCTAGCCTGGTTCTTTCTCAGACAAGCATAAAACTCATACACCCAATCAGTAACAAATGCATCAGCAAAAGTAACAGCATGCATCAAACTTCTCTCTTCTAAAAATCTAACTAGACCCTTGGATTCAAACTCATCAATGTTAATTTTTCTTTCAATTAACAGATTTCTCTTCCTTAATCTTTCCAACTTTTGGTCTAAAGATTCATCATCATCATTATCAGAACTAACATGCTCAACAGAGTGTTCAGATGCATTACCTTGATCAGAATCAGTTTTGGTTTTGTCTGAGCTACTATCAGAACTGCTGTCATCAGCTTCAGGTTCTGGTGCTGCTGCACTTGTTCCAGCACCACCAGTAGCATATTCAAACTTGCTCTTAGTCTTCATCTCAACTCTTGCTCTCCTCCTCATCTCAAAAATAGGTACATCACTCTCATCAGTTTCTTCTTTCTCCTGGCTTTCAGATTGATCAGTCTCTTTCTCAGATGAGTCTTTGGAGCTTGACTCCTTTTCAGATTCTGAAAACACTCGAATAGGTCGAGTGGCAACATCTCCTTCATCATCCTTCTTCTTCCTTGCGGTTTCAGAATAGTTCACCCTCTTCTTTGCTCTACCTGATCTCCTCCTTGATTGAACATGGCTCCTTTTCCTCTTGCCTCCCTTTTTCTTCACAGCTTTGGCTATTGGAGCAGGCTCAGAATCCTCAGACATTGAAGAATCAGTTTTGGGTGATTCTTCTTTGTCCTCCTCTGACATTTCAACATCAGGGACTTCAGCATTAGGGCTTTTCTCCCTAGTTTCTTCAGCAACAGTTTCCTTGACAGTGGGGGTCTCCTTTGTAGCCTGGTCACCTGTTTCAACACTCTTTGAAACATTAGCAGTAGGGCTTTTGGCTTGGCTAGAGGATTTAGGATTTTCTGATTGTACAGTCGAAGAAGGACCTCCGACATGAACAGTAGGAGAAGGGTTTTGAGGTTGGTTCAAGTAGGATGCAACATCTACTTCAATAGAGTCAATGGTTAGTTTGGGAACCACAGGGCTTCCTTGAAGGCTTTGTGCAATGCCGCGTGCGATCGTCTCCAGCTGATCGACAGTGGTTTCATTTGGGATGTAGATGTTTACGGGAAAGGCTTGAATAGGGGTTAGAGTAGTAGGAGGTGTTGTGCTCGATGATGGAGCAACAGAGGCAGCATTTGGGTTTTGGCTTGAGGCCATTTCTGCAAGAAGGTTCAGATTCGAGTGTGAAGGAGTTGAAGGGTTTGCGTGAGTTTTTGAACTGTGAGAGGACTTCTTTTGATTTCCAGCCATTAAGTAGATAGTAAAATTAAGCAAAAATAAAATTTAAAAGAAATAACACTAAAACCCTAAGATGTGAACACACAATTTTCGACACTTAGTCGAAAAATCTGAATTTCACTCATATGCTGAACACTGAGAATTAAACATAAAACATAAAGGAAATATATATAGAAGAAAGAACGGAAGTTATTTTAATTACCCATGAAAGTGAATATTCTGGAATTTTTAAGCAGTTGAAACTACCCACTCCCCCATAAGAGATCGTGGGTTATTTCATGAGTAAAAAATCCGATATTTAATTAACTAAAAACACTAAATTATGCATTACTTGAATAAATTGAAAAAAAACGTGGGTTTATGCATGTGGAATTTAAAAACAAATCCCTGAAAAATCGGTCCATAACTTAACTTAGAAAAATAAATACGAACTGTATATGATGTTGTATTCAAAATTGGAACACACACTTCAACATTGGTTTTAATATCCAATGTCGCACTTTTTATCAAATAATTTTAGCACTTTTTATTCACATTGATCCATCTTTTCAAGAGAGTGCATCGTAGCAGCGAACTCCGTGCCCCATAATTACTCAATGGATTTGTGACATGTTGATGTTTTACTAATCACCTTTTGAAAAGAAGACATCGTAGTAGCGAACTCCGTGCTCCATAGTTACTCAGTGAATTAGTTATATCTTGATGTGCTTTTTCAAAAACTTCTTATGCGTTTGAGAAGAGTGATTCCTTTTTATTTTTACACAACAAACATATTTAGTTCAGATTTATTTTTCAAAGAAATTAAGAAACAAAATACAAGAACAAGCTTTAATTAGAAAATGCAAATACCCTGATGTTGTTATGGATGTTTTAACAAACATAACAACATCCGCTTCTCAGTTACTCAGATTGTGCACATACCAAGAGATTTCCTCAGAAATGAGAATCTCTCATGGTCTAATGCTTTAGTAAACACATCAGCAAATTGATTTTCAGTGGGTATGTATTCTAACTTCACAATATTCTTCTCTACAAGATCCCTTATGAAATGATGTCTAATACTTATGTGTTTAGTAAGTGAGTGTTGAACTGGATTTTTCGAAATGTTGATAGCACTCGTTGTTGGGATATGTTTTAGTTTTGATGATTTTCCAAAACATGTAATAGGTTTGAAAGCAGTCAGGATAATATCTTTTAGTTCAGGTCAGGCTAGATTAGCTTTCAGTGGAACAGGCTGTTCAGTTGAGGGGGAACTCAGCAACACAGCCTGAAGATATCAAGATGACACCCAGAAGAACTGACTGAAGTCATGCCTGCAACCTGAACTAGAAGAGAAGCCTGAAGGATGTCCCACTGAGTGTAAACCGGGCTGATCTAAGCTAGGTCAGGTGGACCACTCAGTGAAGAGCATGATCAGGAGGATCAGTGCTGCACCAAGTAGGCCCTGAAGGAGTCAGGCTACTGTGGTCAGGGAACTTTGTCATTCAGCCTTATGACAAAGTTCTTGGAGTGATCTTCAAACAGTCTCTGAAGGACAACCAAACTGAAGACGTTCAGTCCACTGAAGATCATCAGTCAGTGAAGGAGGAAGCTACCTAAAGTCAGTGGGTCTTGGTCAACCCACTGAGTCAAAGATCCGTGAATCCAGGCCACGTGGACCAATCGGCACGAGGCAACAACTCTGACACTGACAAAGGCCGAATTCCAAGAAAAGTGGTTGAAACCATTAAATGTTGGATTCAAATGTATCTTCCCTCCAACGGATACATTTGAATCCCCATTATAAATACAAGCTCATGGCTTCATTGTAAAGTGTGTTGTATTGTGTGAAAGAAGAAAATAAACACCTACAAGCTGTGAGGGTGTGTTAGTTGTTAGGGAGTCATAAGGAAGTATTACACACCCACGACACTGGCCTTTAGGGTTATCACTTATATTCATTGAGTGTCAAGCTTGTAACTCTTAGCTTAGAGAGGTTTTCCTAATCTTAGCTTTAAGGCTAACACATTGTAAAGGAAAACATCACCTAGTTGGAGAAAACCAAACCAAACTAAACCCTTTCAGAAGATTGTTAGGTTTGTAGTGAGGTGAGGAGAGGCAGCCCAGGGAGTGGCGTGAGTCCAGTTGTAAGTGCACCTTGGCACGTTAAAAACAAGAATCCCAAGTAGTGGATTTCCTGTTAAATCAGGCCGTGGATGTAAGAGCTTGAGTCTCTGAACCACGTTAAACTGAGCGTACTTATCTTTCAAAGTATTTACTAAAGTATTGTGAAAATCAGCTCACTGAGAGCTTTGTTAAGAAAACTTTAGTTAAGCATTTGTCAGGGAGATCCAACTTACTGACTAAATCAGGCAAGGCACTCGAGAGTTCAGTCTCTCGAGTCACTGCCTTGTTCAGAGCCTGAGCTTTCAAGTCTCATCACTGACTTGATAGCTCTGACTCTGAGCAACGCAGTGACTTGAGTATTCCGTCACTGAACTCAGTCAGGGTGCGGCGCGAAGGTTTAAAAAAAAAAATTTGCTCCTGAATTCCCATTTTGCCCTTTGAAAACGGGACCATCAATTGGTATCAGAGCGGGTTGTTCACATGACCACTGATCCAGTTTTGTTAAGAAAAATGGTCAACCGAACAGATCTTAAATATTTTAAACTATGGGAATTCCTGCATATTTCAAACTATTACTTGTGTTCTGACATTATTCTTGTAATAGAAAATCATTTGGTTAGAAGTTTTGGAATCATCAAAAAGGGGGAAATTGTTGGGATATGTTTTAGTTTTGATGATTTTCCAAAACATGTAATAGGTTTGAAAGCAGTCAGGATAGTATCTTTTAGTCCAGGTCAGGCTAGATTAGCTTTCAGTAGAACAGGCTGTTCAGTTGAGGGGGAACTCAGCAACACAGCCTGAAGATATCAAGATGACACCCAGAAGAACTGACTGAAGTCATGCCTGCAACCTGAACCAGAAGAGAAGCCTGAAGGATGTCCCACTGAGTGTAAACCGGGCTGATCTAAGCTAGGTCAGGTGGACCACTCAGTGAAGAGCATGATCAGGAGGATCAGTGCTGCACCAAGTAGGCCCTGAAGGAGTCAGGCTACTGTGGTCAGGGAACTTTGTCATTCAGCCTTATGACAAAGTTCTTGGAGTGATCTTCAAACAGTCTCTGAAGGACAACCAAACTGAAGACGTTCAGTCCACTGAAGATCATCAGTCAGTGAAGGAGGAAGCTACCTAAAGTCAGTGGGTCTTGGTCAACCCACTGAGTCAAAGATCCGTGAATCCAGGCCACGTGGACCAATCGGCACGAGGCAACAACTCTGACACTGACAAAGGCCGAATTCCAAGAAAAGTGGTTGAAACCATTAAATGTTGGATTCAAATGTATCTTCCCTCCAACGGATACATTTGAATCCCCATTATAAATACAAGCCCATGGCTTCATTGTAAAGTGTGTTGTATTGTGTGAAAGAAGAAAATAAACACCTACAAGCTGTGAGGGTGTGTTAGTTGTTAGGGAGTCATAAGGAAGTATTACACACCCACGACACTGGCCTTTAGGGTTATCACTTATATTCATTGAGTGTCAAGCTTGTAACTCTTAGCTTAGAGAGGTTTTCCTAATCTTAGCTTTAAGGCTAACACATTGTAAAGGAAAACCTCACCTAGTTGGAGAAAACCAAACCAAACTAAACCCTTTCAGAAGATTGTTAGGTTTGTAGTGAGGTGAGGAGAGGCAGCCCAGGGAGTGGCGTGAGTCCAGTTGTAAGTGCACCTTGGCACGTTAAAAACAAGAATCCCAAGTAGTGGATTTCCTGTTAAATCAGGCCGTGGATGTAAGAGCTTGAGTCTCTGAACCACGTTAAACTGAGCGTACTTATCTTTCAAAGTATTTACTAAAGTATTGTGAAAATCAGCTCACTGAGAGCTTTGTTAAGAAAACTTTAGTTAAGCATTTGTCAGGGAGATCCAACTCACTGACTAAATCAGGCAAGGCACTCGAGAGTTCAGTCTCTCGAGTCACTGCCTTGTTCAGAGCCTGAGCTTTCAAGTCTCATCACTGACTTGATAGCTCTGACTCTGGGCAACGCAGTGACTTGAGTATTCCGTCACTGAACTCAGTCAGGGTGCGGCGCGAAGGTTTAAAAAAAAATTGCTCCTGAATTACCATTTTGCCCTTCGAAAACGGGACCATCACTCGTGTTATCACAAAATACAGTTAAAGTGTCACTCTCTAAACCATAATCACTAAACATTTTACTCAACCAAAGAAGTTGTGTACAACAACTACCTGCTGCAATGTACTCAGATTCTGCAGTAGATTGTGATACACAATTCTGTTTTCTACTATGCCATGAAATCAAATTGTTACCCATGTAAAAACAGCCACCACTCGTGCTTTTCCTATCATCAATATCTCCAGCCCAATCAGCATCACTATATCCAACAAGTGCACTGCTTGTGTCTTTGGTATACCATATACCAAGATCAGTTGTACCAGCCACATATCTTATGATTCTCTTGACTGCATTCAAATGAAATTCTTTGGGACAAGCTTGGTACCTGGCACAAACACATACACTATACATAATATCAGGCCTGCTTGAAGTTAAGTACAGAAGACTACCTATCATGGATCTATACAAAGTTGGATCAACATCTTGACCAACAGTGTCTTTACACAACTTTTGTGTAGATCCCATAGGAGTTTTCATGACTTTTGAGCTTTCTAAACCAAACCTTTTCACTAAATTCTTTGCATACTTACTCTGAGAGAAGAAAATACCATTATCAGTTTGTTTGATTTGAAGTCCAAGAAAGTAATTCAAATCACCTACCATGCTCATCTCAAATGTTGCTGTCATTGCTTCAACAAACTTGTTTAACATAATGTTACAAGTTGAACCAAAAACAATGTCATCAACATATATTTGGGCTATTAACAAGTCTTCTCAAGAATTTTTAATGAACAAGGTTCTATCAGCCTCTCCTCTTATGAAACCAAATTGCAACAGAAAGTCAGTATGTCTACCATACCAAGCTCTAGGAGCTTGTTTGAGACCATACAAGGCTTTCTTTAGTTTGTACACATGATCAGGATACTGTGGGTTTTCAAAACCTTTAGGTTGTTCAACAAATGCATCTTCAATTAATATGCCATTCAGAAATGCAGCTTTTACATCCATTTGATGAAGATTAATGTTGATGTAACATGCTATTGCTAGTAACAGTCTAATGGACTCTATCCTAGCAACATGTGCAAATGTTTCATCAAAATCAATACCTTCAACTTGAGTGTAACCTTGTGCAACTAATCTAGCTATGTTCCTAATTATGTTACCAGACTCATCCGTTTTGTTTTTAAAGATCCATTTAGTTCCAATGACATTAACATCATCAGGTCTTGGAACTAATGACCAAACATCATTTCTTTCAAACTGATTAAGTTCTTCATGCATAGCATTAATCCAATTTTCATCTTTTAATGCTTCTGTAATATTTTTAGGTTCAATTTCAGAATAGTAACACTGAGCATTCACAATATTGCATATTGAAGACATGCACACAGACCTTACCATATCAACACGATTTGCACTTACTCTTCTTCTTGTTTGAACACCAACTGAAGCATCTCCAATAATCTGATTTGAAGGATGACTTTTGGTAATCCAAGTAGCTGGATTCTTCTTTGGGGTATACTGATTGTTCTGTGAAGTATCAACTGAATCTACAGGTGATGTTGAACCAGATGCTGTAACATTTGGTGTAACATTCTCTGTTTTCAGTGATTCTTTTGGAACATCAGTAACATCAGTCACATCTTCAGTGCCATTCCCATCTATCAGATTTCTGTCATCATCAAAACAACATTCACAGATTCTTGAACAGTGTTAGTTCTTAGGTCGTAGACTCTATAGGTTTTACTATTTCTAGAATAACCTAAGAAAAAACCTTTATCACTCTTAGAATCAAACTTGTGCAGTTGATCTCTATCATTCAGAATGTAACACACACAACCAAAAACATGAAAATATTTCACATTCGGTTTCTTATTGTTCAAGATCTCATATGGGGTTTTATTGCTTCCAAATCTAAAATAGACTCTATTAGCAATATGGCATGCTGTATTCAATGCTTCAGCCCAAAATTTATTTGCAAGATTTTTTGAAGTAAGCATTACTCTTGCCATTTCTTGAAGAGTTCTATTTTTTCTTTCAGCTATCCCATTTTGTTGTGGAGTTTTAGGAGAAGAAAATTCCTGGACAATTCCTTTCTTATTACAGAATTCTGAAAACATGCTATTTTCAAATTCTCTACCATGATCAGATCTAATCCTGCTTACTTTCAAGTTGAAAACAGTTTTAAATCTTTTGTAAAGAGTTTTAAAAACATCAAATGTTTCAGATTTCTCTCTTAAGAACTCAATCCATGTAAACCTAGAGTAATCATCTACCACAACTAGTGAATATTTCTTACCACCAATGCTTTCAGTTTCCATAGGACCCATAAGATCCATATGCAGTAATTCAAAACAACGATGTGTCATGCAATGTGATAACATTTTATGCGACACTCTTACCTGCTTACCTTTTTTGCATGGACCACATACAGTGGGTGCAACAATCTTCAGTTTTGGTAAACCTCTCACTGCTTCAGACTTAACTAATTTTTGCATGAATCTATAATTTGCATGTCCAAGTCTTTGATGCCATAGGACATTCTCATCACAATTTGACAAATGACATACTTTGTTTGTTCCAATTAGATAACAATTATCTGCTGACCTATTTCCAGTCATTAGACACTTGTTATCCTTGTTTAGAACATAGCATGAATCTTTATCAAATTTAACATGCAAATTGTCATCACATAGTTGACTTATACTAAGAAGATTAACAAGTAAACCATCAACATGCAAAACATTATTAAGTTTAGGAAAACCTTCAACATTTAAGGTCCCTTTTCCAATGATTTTACCTTTTGATCCACCACCATATGTAACAGTTCCACCATTATAAGGTTCATAGTCAGACAAGTATTTAACACGACCAGTCATGTGTCTAGAACAACCACTGTCAAAGTACCATAGATCAGGAACACATGCTTTCAGAGAAGTTTGAACGACATTACATGTAACATGTTCTTTCTTTTTCTTAACAGATTTTGACTAGTGTTTCTTAGAATGTGAAGACATTTCAGACAACACTTTCTGAATTTCTAGATCCCTTTTCAACTTTTGACAGTAAGGACGAATATGACCAATTTCAGAACAGTAGTGACACACATACTTCTTCACAGGTTTTTCAGTCTCATGTATTTTTGTTTTGGCAAAAAACTCAGTTTTTCCCTTAACAAATTTTACAGGATTATTCACTAATTTAGAAGCAGTCTCACCATGATAGCCTAAACCATGTTTATTAGACTGTCCAGTAGTTAAGGAATCACTTACAATGGAAGAACTCTTAGAGTATTTCTTAAAACTTAAGGTAGAATTTTTCAATTCTTCCTTTAGCTTAGAAATTTCTAAATCCTTCCTTGTTAGAATGACTTCTAACTTTGTCACAGTTTCTCTGAGATCATCATTCTCTTTGGCTATACTGGAATCATCACTCCTTATGTCATTAGAACCTGTCTCATCAACACACCCATTAAAACAGTTCAAATCTGAATGATTTTTGACAAATGTTGTTTCTGATGTTATAACATTGGAAACAACATCAGTGTCTAGATCATCCAGATCATCATCTAAAGAATCATCATAATCAATTCTTGCAGAAAAAGCTAGTTCCTCATCTTTAGAACCTCCAGGTTCATCATCATCTGAGTCATCACTAAAGGTAACATTAAAATTCAGTTCTTGTCTTAACCTGGTATTTGCACACTCATTTGCATAGTGTCCAAATCCAGTACATGCATCACATCTAACTGATTTTCTAAATTCAGGATCATACCTTGATTTATTACCTCTGAATTGCCTTGATTGATTCTGATCCTTCCTTTTCTCTGGGTCTGATGGTGTATTGTTGAAATGAGTTCTCTGTTGACCATTTCCTCTGGATCTATTCAGTTTCTTCTTCAGGTAGGAATTGAATTTCTTTGTAAGGAGGGCAATGTGCTCAGGAGTGTTGTAACATTGGTCTAGAACATCTTCATTAGACTCAACTTCAGTCACAAAGGGCTGATTTTCACTGTTGAGTGATGTTTCACCTTTGAAAACAACAACCTTCTTTCCTTCACTTGTATCATCAGATTGAGTTCTGTTCATCTCATATGTTTTGAGAATACTTACAAGTTCATTCTGACTTAAAGTGTCAGTGTCCTTGGCTTCTTCAATAGCACAAATTTTTGCATCGAACCGTTTAGGAACAGATCGCAAAATTTTGTGTACAACTCGTACATTGGAAATTGGATCACCAAGTGCGTGTGATTCGTTGACAATCTCACTCAGCCTCTCATTGTACGCCGTGATTGTCTCATCATCCTTCATCCTTAGATTCTCGAACTTGGTCCCAAGCATTCGAAGTTTGGTCCTTCGAACACTTCCACTTCCTTCACAGTGCTCTTGAAGCCTCTCCCATGCATCTTTAGCCGTAGTACATGTTGATATAATCTTGAACATAGATACATCAACAGAGGTAAAGATAGCATTGAGAGCTTTGGAATTGTAGCTTGCCGTCGTGGTCTCCTCATTTGTCCATTCAATCTCCCGTTTGACTCTTGTCTCGCCATCATCATCTGCTTGATTTCTGGGCCATTCCTAACCGGTCAGAACACTTCTCCAAGCACGTTCATCAATAGACTTGATGTACATGCGCATCTTAGGTTTCCAATAGGCATAGTTATTTCCATCTAGTATAGGGGGCCTAAGTGGGGTGTTTACAGGATATTCCATAGCAAAAGACACACTTAAAAACTCAGGATCTAAACTTAGTATATCAAGTTTATGGCTCTGGTTCCAAGTGAAAGTGTGCGTGTGTTAAAAAGTGCAGATGTTGTAACAAATGTTAAAGCAATTCTTACAACAATCTGGTAAATCAGAATATAAAACGTATACAGCGGAAGACTTAAATACACAATTGCAAAAGGGAATACTTTTTAACACAAACTATCATAAATAGTTTGTGCTAGCCTCATCGCGAAAGGTTCACTATAAAAAGATTAGTGATACAAAAGTTGTGTGAAGAGTATAATCGTTCACAACGGAAACAAGACTCGATATCACCTATCAAATCTAAATTGGCTAAGTGTATAACATAATACACCGTCAAAATTGATCTCACTCTATATCAATGATCTCACTATCTATGGATATAAGTTCGATCACAAGTTATGCGTGAAAAACTCTATTTCAAGGCATAACATAAACGTTGGAATAACTGCCCCATCACCTTTAAACTCAGGATCAACACTAGAGTAGGTGTACTCGTTTACTCCACACTTGGTACTGAAAGATTCGGCCTCTATTTATAGGCAGAAGTCTTCAATCCAAAAATAACTTCTCTTTGTAACCGCCTCCATGATCTTCATGTTGTCCCACGTCTCTTTCTTTATTCTTCATGCTTCTTGATGCAACCGCCTGATCTAGATAGTTCTAAAACGTCCTGGATAAGTCTGAAACGTGTAGGCCCTTGTAAATCCTTGTAGATCCTTCTAGAACCCGTAACTGCTCATGTTGCTACCAATGTTAAGCAACATTCACTGCAACATTGATAATTCCAGAACCTTGTAGATCCTTCTAGATCTTCATCCTGCATGCTAAAACATCTAAGACAACATTTGATCATAAGGTGTTGGTTAATGAGAAGAAAGGGCAAATTCATATTGTTTCAAAGTAAATAGTGAATACTTCACTACCAACAACATCAACAGAGGGTATTCCACATGTTCTCGTTGATATTAGACTACAAAAAATTTTACACATATTAACAACCGAAATTTGAGATAGACTAAAAATTCATTGCTAAATTGTGTAATTAGTGATGAATTTGAGATGAAAAAGTCAAGTGATCAAATATAAAAAAAAAATTGCGATGGATATCGGCGCTAAACTCTGAGAATTAGCGACAAAATGATCGTCACTAATTAGTGACATTTCCAGCTTTGTCTGTACAACCAAGATAAACGAGAGATTGGCCGTCGCAAAATTTAAAATTGGGATTCACGAATCAACCCGTTGATAGCTGATCCTTGGAAGCAGTGTCTTTTAATGTGGCCGACAAGATTGGAATGTTTGTCGCTACATTTAAAACTAAGATTATCCGTCGTTAATCCTAAAAATTGATATCGTTTTTGCCGTTAATGCGGTAAGATTAGCGACATACTATGTTTGCTGCTAATTTTTTTTCTCATTTAAGGAAACGGATGGTGAAATATGAACAGTGCAAAAGAAGAGAAAATAGAGAGAAATAGTCGGAGGACCACCGTGCCATCGCCGGAATGCCATTACGTCCCTATTAAAGTGCTCACTTCTCAACCTTTTCCATATTAACCACAAGTTCTTCCATTTTTAACCGTTTAAAATTGATTATGAAGCATGTTTTTCATATGATTGAGTATACACTACAAAAAAATGCAGAATAACGATCGGTTTTTTTTGTCACAAAACAGGATTAGCGACCGATTTCTGACTGATTGAAGTCTGTCGCTAAAGCGCGGGTAGCTAATATTAGCGAACGTCCTTTTAAATCGGTCGCAGTTCAGAGACCGCCAAGGCGGTCGCTAAGATTTGGTGACCGCCACCGGTAAGTTGCTAATCTAACCGGGTCTGACCCGGTTGGGTCAGGTTTTTGCGACCGACCAAGCTAGCGGTCACTAATTTAATTCTTAATAAAAATAATTGTTAAATTTAACGGTCGCTAATCTCCGAACCTGTGAAAAAAATAATGGCTCAGTGGGTTCGCATCGAACCACCAACCTCAGGATAACCCTGAGGAGGCGTAGACCACTAGGACACTTGTTATTATTGTTCATTTTTATGCATTTAATATAACTTCAAACTTACTCCTATTTTTTTTTAAATTCATCAAATTAATTCTTTTTTGTTTCTAATTCATTAATATATATATATATACTAATTTTTTTAATTTTATAAAATTAATATTTTAGACTAATATAAAATTTTAATTTATTCATTTTTATGCATTTAATTGTATATAACTCCAAATTGAGTCTTTTTTTTTTAATTCATCAAATTAGTTCCTTTTTGTTTCTAATTCATTTATATATATATATATATATATATATATATATATATATAATAAGTTTTTTTAATTTTGTAAATTTAATATTTTACACTAATATGAATTATTAATTAATTCATTTTTATTCATTTAATTGTATATATCTTCAAATTGAGTCCCCTTTTTTTTAAATTCATCAAATTAATTCTTTTTTGTTTCTAATTCATACATATATATATATATTCACTAATTTTTTTATTTAATATTTTAGACTACAATAAATTGTTAAATTTAGCTCCAAATTGGACCCCCTTTTTTTAAATTCATCAAATTAATTTTTTTTTTATTTCTAGTTCATTTATATAGATTCATACAATATATGCTATGTTGCACAGGTGCAGGTGCGGGAGTGCGGGGCCGATACGATGCGGGTTCGGGGATACGAATTTTCAAAAAACTTAGGGTGCGATTCGTCAGGGATACGTCTATTTATTTATATCTTATTATATATAAAACCTAAAAAATTAAATATATTTTAAATTTTGTAAATCGAATGTATATAATTCACATTTTCTCTGACCCAAAACTTAAACATATTCAATAATTTAATATAATTAAGTAACCAAAAATCAATTGAAATTCAATTAGCCTAATATATACGTCATAACAGTGATTACAATATAAAACAAGTGTTACATTGTCAATTTGAATTATATTATATAATAAAATTCAATGGAAATAATACATTTAATGCTTAATAAGTAGGATACGTAAGGAGGATTCGAGTATCCGTTAGTGAATTCGCCACGTGGCGGCCAAATTCGCCACGTGGAGAATCCGATTCGCGGATTCAAGAATCTCACCCCTTTTAAGGGGTGGGTGCGAATCCGATACTGCATTGTGGTATTTTTATAGAAGAATCCGTGCATCATAGAATATATGCAAATCTATAATGATCCATACAAATTAATTATAAAATCATAATAAAAACATAATAGAAATATTAACACCAATTAAAATAATCTAAAATATAAAATATTAAAAAAAAACAAATTATATAAACTCTCTCTCTCTCTCTCTCTCTCTCTCTCTCTCTCTCCCCCTCCCTCTCCCCCCCTCCCCCTCTCTCTCAAATCTGATGAACACCTACTCTTCATCAGATCTAAAGTAGCCCCGAACCGGATCATCCTCTCCACCGGCCCTACCGCTCCCACCGGCTGCACTCCCTCCTTGTCCGCTCCCCCCGACACCAAGCTCTAGTGGAAATGGAGGTGGAGGTGGAAGGTTGACTCCCATCTGTTGAGAGACACTAGAGCATCACTGAAGAAGAGTCTCATTGTAGTTCGTCAGGACTTCCATCTTCTTCCGGACGTCTCTCAGCTGACGCTTCATCTGAGAGGGAGCAGAGTCGATCGAGGAGGACGATCTATAGGTCTGGCGGTGGGATTACAGAATGACCTTACTGTGACCGCTCTGCCCAACGATCTTTCCCCTCTTGACTCAACGATCCAGACCTTCTCTTACCCCTCCCCAGACCCCGACCTTGACCCCCACTCTAATCACTGTGATCTTGAGAGCTTATCTGTAATAATTATAAATTCAAAAGATCAACATACCATGTTATATTTATAATACATATTCAATTAAATGCATACTTACGTATATCAATCAACTAAATTCATACATACGTATATCAATAAACTAAATTCATGCCTACTTATACCAATCAACTAAATTTATACCTACGAATACCAATCAACTAAATTTATATCTAAGAATATCAATCAACTAAATTCATACCTACATATATCAATCAATTAAATTTATACCTATGTATATCAATCAACTAAATTTATACCTAAAAATACCAATCAACTAAATTCATACCTACGTATAACAATAAACTAAATTCATACTTATGTATATCAATCAACTAAACATATATCAATCAAATAACATACCAATCAACATGTAAACATGTATATTCCTAACAACATATATAATTTCATATATAAAACATGTAATTTCCTAACACATGTATATGTTGGGAAAATAGGGGTGCCCGGAATCTATTCGGGATGAAATTTAAATACGAATTTAAATTCAATTATTACTAGCATGAATTAATCCTAATTAATTCAAATAATAATTCCAACAACAAATTTAACATCATGCATGTTGAATTAATTCACATAAAATCTAGGCGGAATAAACAAGAATTTATGTGACTTACGTACCTCTTGTAGAATTGACCTTTGAATAAACGGGACAATCACGATCTCGTTTTATCAACCTAAAAACCTTCTCAAGTATTTCCCTTGCGCCTTACTTGATCACCGGTGGGAGATGCTATCAAGTAATTTTAATAACTAAGGAAAAAGAAAAATATATATGCTCTTGATTTTTCCAACACATGGAATTATGTACTTGGGGATGAAATAATCATCTTCTATTTATAACATGAGGGGGCCAAAAATAATAGGTATATTTGGGCTTGGAGAAAATCTTTTCTTAGACTCTAAGAAATCTTGAATATATCTCATATATTCTTTTCTCCAAAATAAAATATTCCACAAAAATCTCACCCTTCATATTAGCTTGCAATTTTCGAAAATTTCAATTAGAAATCCCAAGATTTGGATCTTCCTGAATATATGAGATAATCTTGTATTCCAAGAATACATATCTTCCATAATATCTTTCCAAGAAAATCAACAAAATCTTATTTCTTCTTGACATCATATTTTCGAAAAAAAATAGGGAAAAAAATCAGCATTATTATTTTCTTTTTATTTTAATCACCTTATCATTATTGGGCTACTTAATGGGCTACTTGAGGGGCCTTTAAGGAGAATTAAGATTGGACCTCCTAATGGACTTCTGAATTTCAATATTGAGCCACAATATAATTCAATCCATTAATATTAATTATTACCACTAATAAATTAATATTACACTATCCATCTTAATCCATATTACGATAATATGGGCTCCCGGTTATTATTTCCCGCGTTTAAGATTATCAAGTCTATTAATTAATTAAGCTTCTGAATAGCTCTAAATTAATTTATATATTTCACCTTGGAGTAAAGACAACTCAACATTATTATATGTACCGAAGAAACTAATTCTTCACTTGCAAGATTTGGTACGATAAAACTTCTGAGCCCACCAAGGGGACTAATCACACGAGTCGTACTCACACGCGTTTCTCCGTATTAAATCTTAGCAACCGTCGTATAATTAATATTACTGCCCAAGACACAAAGTTCGAAGTCACAATGATTCTCACCCAACATGAATCAAAGAATTAACCATTAAGCACACACGGTCCTATTTAAGTGACGGAGATTAAGAAATCAACAACCACTGAGGTCTAATTCTTCACATTTCAGAACAGAAGAATTTATCCTCGCTGTAGGTCCTCTTCAACACATACTAAATGTGCTAGTGCAATCTCTTAGTCAAGACAGAACAATCTGAGACTTACACATCGACCTTTCACGGCGGATTGTTCAATTCCACCTAGGTCGTGAAAATGTACGTTTTGTTACAAGGAAACTGTTAATGTTATCTTCCGTGATCGGGTATCACCACATTAACTACAATGTAACTTGTACTATTATGAACTGTTTACAATAAATATTCAACATTCAATCATATCTAAAGCATATGCGATAAAAGAATTATTCTCATAAACAAGTGTTTGATACACGAGTTATACAAAGTAAAAGCATACTTTCACGTATAACTCCAACATTATATTCCTAACAACATACTCCCTCCGTCCCACTCTAAGTGTCCCACTTTCCTTTTTTGGTTGTCCCACACTAAGTGTCCCATTCCATAAATGGAAAAAGCAACACTCTACTACATATAAACTTTAACCTTCAAATTCACACAATATTACCAAAAATGTCACTCATTCAATCCACTTTTCAACACTATTCATTACTTTATTAAACACTATTCATTACTTTTCAACACTATTCATTACTTTTACACCATATATTAATAAATAAATACATTTTCTTAAACCATTCAACCAAAAGAAATAGGACGCTTAGACCGGGACGGAGGGAGTATATAATTTCACATATATAACATGTAAATTCATATATACAATCACATAAATATATAATTTTCTCAACAATATTATATAATTTCGTAACAAACATATATATCACTATCCTACAAATATATATATATATATATATATATATATATAAATGCATATAACTATCCTATAATTCATAAAACATTATTTAAAAATAATTTAGTTGGTTAAAATTTACTTACGTTTATTGCGTAGACTGAGATGCAACGAGTGTTTTGACCGGAATGAACTGCTCGACGGAGGCAGCGGCATCGGTGGCAAATGAAAATTGTGGGAGAAATGATGTACGGATTCTCCCTAAAAGGGGTAAAAAAATTAACGATTGCCATTGTCGGTCGCTAATCACTGATTTTACTGGTCTTATTGACCAATTTTAAAATTAGTGTTGACGGTCGCTAATTAAACGGCATTAATAACCCCCAACCGTTACCAAGAACGGGTCAAATTTATCGATCTGTGACCGCATTGACCAATCTGCGACTGCCAGGAGGCGGTCGCTGAATACAAAATTGAATTCAGCGACCTGGTCAACTTGCCTAATCTAGCACCAAATTGAAAGACTAAAAACTCAAGACTTAACCCTAATACTTCGTCATATCAACCTACTTCACAACTCACTAAACAAGTTATATAGATTATGCTTAATTAATGAGACTCTTATTTACCCATGGTGATACGGTCGTCCTCCCTAAATAAACCGGTAGATTATAAACCCCTTCTATAACCCTATCGTTAAGTCTACTTGTTATCAAAGAGTGATAAGATCGTTCTCTCTCTAATAATTTTCGTACTCAATTCCAAGATAATTCTAGGGTTTATTTTAAGAATTCAGTTAATTAAGAGAACTAGCACTAAACATCACGAGTTACCCTAATTATGTACCAACATCCTACTTCTACGAGTTCATCCTACCCCAAGCATACAAGGGTTCTAGCCTAACATGGTAATTGAAGTAATGAAAACAATCACAAAAACGATGAACATTTGCATAATTGAATAATAAAAAAAATTGGAAAGCATAAACAAAAGAATATCTCAAAAATCCCAATAAGTCTGGTAAAGTAGGGTTTAAAAGTCTCAAAGGTTCAAGAACGACAGAATTAAATGGAAAAAAATCAAAAGAAGTATCTAAACTATGAATTCGTAAGATCAAAACCTCGTTTACAAGTGTGAAACTCTCCAAAATCTCTCCACCAAGCTCTAAGTATGCAAAAATATGAATCGGGATCCAAAAGGTATCCAAAAAACGAGCTTGAGATCGGGTATATATAAGCAACGGGCCGGAAAAGGGTGAAAAAGGCCTAAATCGCGCGAAATCCGAGCCTGGTCGAGCGCTCGACCTAATAGTGGTCGAATGACCTCCTCTTCCAGAGCTCTTAGGGCGCTCGCCTGGCTATTGGTCGAGCGGGGGCGCTCAACCTCTGTTGATCGAATGAAAATGGTGGTCGAACGGGACTGCTCGAGCAATTTCCTTGGTCGAATGAAAGCGCTCAAGCGCTAGAGGTCGAGCGGCACTAATGTTCTGTAAGTTAAGGCGCTCGAGCAACGGTCTTGGTCGAGCGGTGGTGCTCAACCTCACTTGGTCGAGTGCTATCCTTCCTTCAACTGAGTGATACTTTTCCTTGCACGAACTAATACTATTCGTATTTCTTCAATATCTTCTCATCCGGACATCCATTTGAGTCGATTCAAAGTCCTACGAACTTCATTTTTCTCCCTTTATCCATATATGAACATCAAAGAGGCAAAATCATCAGTTTATGATAATAGTACTCAATTGACTCTAAATACTCATCGAATTCACTCAAAACACGGGCAAAATGAGCTGAAAATTATAACAATTTCACGCCTAATCAGCGATTAAAATTAATGGTCCTTTTTTACCGACCTTTGGGTTTAGCGACCGTCATACCGGTCGTTAATTGGGTTTAATTAATGACCAACAGTCCTCGGCGGTCGCTAATCGTTTGATTTAGAGATCGATTTTAGAGGCGGTCACAATTTTTTTTTATTTTGAGACCACTGGTCTACTTCGGTCACTGATCGGTCGTTAATACATGATTTTGAGACCGATATTTAGACGGTTGCTAAAATCGGTCACAAAAATGCGATTTTTTGTAGTGATAATTGAGTTTTGGTATGATTATTAATATGATTTAGTATTATATTAATTGAGTATTAGTATCATTTTAGTATAAATGAGTATTGGTACCGTTTTAGTATGATTGAGTATTAGCCGTTTTACTAATGTCTTCTTCACAACTTTTAAAATTTCAAGGCAAAGTATTATATGAAAATAGTTCATGATAAGTTTATCATGAAACAATTTAAGTATCATTAATTTCATCGGGAGTATTATTAATCTCATCAGGAGTATTATTAGTCGGAGTTCAAGAAAATTGTTTAAATTTTCTTGAACTCAGACTAATGATACCCCTGACAGGTTTAATGACACTCCTGATGAAATTAATGATACTTTAAAATTATTTCATATTAAGCTTATTATGAAGCGTATTCATATAAAACCTACTCAAATTTTAAATATTCTGGGATAATATTTGTTCTTCAAACGTCCGGACCTTTATTTTTGAAGTATTATTCACTTGAATATTGGGTAAAAGCAACACTCTGTTGAGATGACCAAACTTTTACTTCACGATCATCTCCTATAGAATTAAGAAGGTGAGTGGTTGACGTCTCAACGCAACACTTAACTACTTGTAGGATCAAATCTCAATAACCCTTTTTTTTTTTTTTAAGATCAAAATTCAAACCGCAAGTTAATAAACTTTTGATATCTAAATAATTATATTAATTAAAGCCACAACTTTAATTATTAGCACCACTTTAATTATACGACACAATAATTATAATTAAGGGCATGTTTATTGACAAAGTATAGAGTGAAAATGGTTCGTACATAAACAATTGAAAAATATTAGTTGTTTTCACTAAAAAATATTAATTATTTTCACTAAAGCGTTTTAGTTGATTTCACTTAAAAGTATTAGTTACTTAATTAAAATAAACTAAGACTCTTCAGTGAAAATAACTAATATTTTTCAGTAAAAATAACTAATACTCTTTAGTGTAAATAACTAATACCTTTCAATAATTCATGTATGGACCAATTTTACTCTATGCATATTCATGTTTATTTTATATGTGACTAAGTATATTTAAGAGAATTCTGCGTGAGACGTCCTCATACATGAGACAGATCTTCATCCTTGGTACTTGGTCATGCTGTTAAAATCCATAAACTTATGAATTAAAGAATGCAAATGAAATACATCTTATACAATTTTTTTTACCAATATATTTAGTTCAAATTATAAGGTTGACCACTGTTATTAGTAGGGGTGAAAATAGGCCGAGTCGAGCTAGGTTTCTCATTGGACGGTCTGGGTCTGTTATTTAATCTTTGGGTGTAAGCCTAACCTGTTAACTGTCATAGACATTTTTCAGAGTCTTGGTCTGACCTTTTTAATAATATAGGTTTGACCTGAAAGCATTTCAGGGGCCTTTTTATCATGTTTACAAAATTGTATTCAATAATTGTATTATTATGAAATCTTAACGATTAACTCTTTAAATCTTAAAATGAAGAATAAAAGCAATTTACCAAATGATTATCAAATAATAGCATAGTAACAAATTCAAATAATATTTAATTTATATTTAGTAATATTCTTACACACACACACACATATATATTGAATATTTATTATATTATATTATATATGTATTGTATTATTATATTACTATAAAAAAAATATAAATATATATATATATATATATATATATATTAATATAGTTAAATATGTCGGCTTGTTGGGCTTAAAAGACTTATAAAAAAGCTCAAGTTTGACCTATTTAAATAAATAGGCTTTTAAAAAAGCCTGAACCTGACTCGTTTATTAAACGAGCCGAGTCGAGCTGGACTTTAGTAGACTGAAGCGTAGGCTCCTATCAGATAGTTTGGTCTATTCCCACCCCTAATTATTAGTCACTACTATATTTTAAAAAAGATTACTATTTCTCCATTACGGAGGTGGGTTGAGCAATCCAACTTTTAATATTAATATATGAAATGAAATAAACTGAAACATTAATTAAATTTACTTTTATCATTGAAAAAAAAAACCACTTTCATTATTTCGACACTCATTTTCTCATGTTATGATTGTTTGAGAAATTGATTTTAAATTAATTAATTAGTAAATTTGTATTTAATCTGTTATTTAATAAGCGCATATATAATCATTGTTGCCCAATTAAACGAGGGTTTAAATTTTAACTTTCAGGATATTTAAATGAACTAGGATTGATACTCTCAATAGATAATAGTAGTATATTTTCAAAACTGAATTTTAGTGAGATAATTTAATATGCCAAATCGTATCGTCATAAAACACTTTTTTGAATTTAAAGTGTTGGGAGTTATAAAAATTAATCTATGTGTTAATTATCCAACATTAAATAATGTCAATTTTAAATTATTCTTTGTAGGTCAGACTAGAGATCAAACTATAGTAGCTAAGAAGCAATCATATGAACCACATGCGCATGTCGTCAGGTCGTGACGAATCGCTTTCACGCCCCATGGGTCTTGGGATGGACTTGGGTTGGGAAGTTTTGGAGCACAAAAAATAGGTTTGACACTACAAAAATAACCTTCTTAGACGAGGGCTTTTAAAGAGGGAAATCAAGCCATCGACTTTGAAGAGGGTTTTAACGAGCAAATTTTCTAAACAAGGGATTTCACAAGGGTTTTATTTCCCTCGTCTCTCACGAGGGAATTGCCGAGCGAATACGGGGCCAACCTAGCTTAGACGAGGGATTAGTACTCTGCAAATTCACGAGGGTAGTTTCCCTCGACAAATACCGACATGGCAGGTATCATGAGGGTTTTATATTCCCTCGGATGCTTCACGAGGGAAAAACCCTCTACTGAACCTTGGATTCTTTTCACGAGGGTTATCATTCCCTCTTCAACTTTTGCAGGTTGCAGTTTGAATTTTGCATGCAGGCTTCACAGGTGGGGACCGCGGGAATCTATTGGACGAGGGTTATTCCCTCTTCAAAACCCTCGTCCAAGATGTCATTACTACTACACATCTACCAGCCGAGAGCTACCATACTTGGTACACAGAAGAGAGGAGAAGAAGAAAGGAGAGGAGCTCCGGCCGCCGTTTTCCACCACCACCACCGACGTAAAAAACTTGTCTCCACTTGCTACACATTCGCAAAAACGTTTATACGGTAATTTTTATTTTATTTTAAATCGGTTAAATTAATTGATATAATTATTGCATATATATATATATATTTCTCATCATGATATATGTATATATATACGTGTGTGTATGCATATACTCAAGTATGTATGTAGGTAATTAGTTATATATTTAATTTATTTAGTATTAGTTGTTAATTATGCATGCATAAATATAGGTATAATATTTAATTTGTTGGTAATTATAAATTACTATATTTTGTAGTTAATATAAATAATTAATTAGTAGAATTTAATTTGATATATATATATATATTTAATTGTTAATTTAGTTGCTAATTAATTTCTTAATGTGCATATATATTTATGTATGTAATAGTATTCATGATGTATTCATATGAAGTTGAATGAGGGGTTTTTGATATTGTTTGTTGTAGAATATGTGCGTTCTGACTTGATTAATTATAATTAAGTCGGAAATGGATGTACGTAGGAATTTTGATTAACTGGGAAATACAAAAAAAACTACACAAAACTCTGCCGAAATTTTTAGAAAATATTAATTAATTAATTAATTATAATGTAATAATAATAAATTAATAGTAGAATACAAATTATTAATTGTACGGTTTAATTCATTAATATGAAACAAATTGATATGGATTACACAAGCCATTTATGTTGGATGTATGGTCCAAGATCGATTAATGGCATGATAGCTCCTGAATTTATTAGTGGACTCGATTTATTCGTAGACTTCGCCACTAGTAACCCGAATTGGATGAATCGAGGAAAGATTAGGTGTCCCTGCAACAAATTTAGATGTAGGAACAAGACGTTTCAGTATCTCGATGACGTGAAAGCTCATTTGTATAGAAATGGTTTTATGCCAAATTATTACAATTGAATTTTTCAAGGTGAGGAAAGTTGGGGTCAAATTCTGCATCAATACAATGATCAGGAATCGGCTTCTTACGGGCCGGTTGATGAGATAGCATGATCTAGCTCGTACCACGATATGATCATGGACTTAACTTCCGGTTCCCACTTTGGAAATGTGGATGACAAGCCGCCTGTTGAGGAACCCCCTAATCAGTATGCTGCACAGTTTTATGATATGCTTCGTGCAGCGGATTGAGATTTGTATCCTGGCTGCAAATCACACTCGCAACTGTCATTCAATGCCCGTATGCTGAACATTAAAATTGAAAATAAACTATCTGAAAGAGGTTATAATCAAATCGTTGACTTGGTTAGTGAGATCTGTCCTCCGGATAATTTGGTGCCTAGAAAGTTTTCCGATAGCAAACAGTTGATAGGTGAGATGGGGCTTCTTGTGGAGAGGATCAACTGTTGTGCAGGGAATTATATGTTATATTGGGGCGTGGACAGCGATCTTGAATATTGTAAGTTTTGCGGTCGGCCACGGTTCAAACCCGCTAGACGTGATGTGAATGGTCGACTGAGAAAGAAGAGTCATTTCAAGGAGATGTTCTACTTTTCCATCATCCCTAGACTGCAAAGATTGTATCAGTCCAATGCAACTGCGAATGATATAACACGGCATGCAAGTTGCTCTAATAATGACCAGTCCGGTGTTAAGCGTCACCCTGCAGACTCGCAGGCTTGGAAACACTTGGACCAGTCGTATCCTGAATTTGCATCAAAAATTCAGAACGTGAGGTTGGGCTTGAGCACCGACGGTTTTCAGCCATTTGGGCAGTCGGGGAAACAATACTCCTCATGGCCGGTGATACTGACACCGTACAATCTACCGCCATGGATGTGCATGAAGGATCAATTCATGTTTCTTAAGGTTCTAGTGTCTGGTCCAAAAAATCCAAAGGATAAATTGGACGTATTTTTACAACCATTGATCCGTGATTTGATAATTTTATGGGAATATGGAGTGGTAACGTACGATATTGCTACAAAGCAGATTTTTTTTATGCGAGCTGCACTAATCTGGACCATAAGTGACTTTTCAGCCTACTCGATGTTGTCTGGATGGAGCACATCTGGAAGGCTTGCTTGTGCATATTGTGCAGAATACACAGATGCTTTCACTTTGAGGCTCAGTCGAAAGCAGTCATGGTTTGACAACCATCGTAAGTTCTTACCCATATATCATCTGTATCGAAGGAACAAGACTGCATTCAGAAAGAACAAAACAGTTGATGATGATCCACCGCCCATTTGTACATGTGTTTCGATCCTTGAGGAAATTAATTGGATTGGATTTATGAAAGTTACGGAAGTGAGTGTTGATGCTCACAACAAAATTTTAGATGGGGGTTGGAAGAAGAAGAGCATTTTCTGGAATTTACCGTACTGGAGTACCCTGTTGATCCGACACAATTTAGATGTGATGCACATCGAAAAAAATGTGTTTGATAATCTCTTCTACACAGTGATGAATGTGGAAGGGAAAACGAAGGACACAAATAAATCTAGGGATGAGCTCAATGAATACTGTCGTCGACCCTCGTTGCAGAAATATCCACATATAGGAAAATACCCCAAAACTGCTTATGCACTTGATAAGAGGCAGAGATATATTGTTTGCAAGTGGGTAGATGAGTTGAAATTTCCTGATGATTATGTGTCCAATATGTCTCGTTGCGTAGACTGGAGCAATTGAAGATGTTTGGGATGAAGAGTTATGATTGTCACGTGTTTATGCAGAGACTGCTTCCAATTGCTTTCTGTGAATTACTGCCAGCCAACATTTGGAAAGCTATCACTGAAATTATGTTTGTTTTTCAAGGAGTTAACATCTAGGACCATTACAGTGGAAAATATGACTCGGTTAGACCATGATATCCCAGACATCTTGTGCAAGTTGGAACAAATATTTCCACCCAGCTTATTTAATTCAATGGAGCATCTACTTGTCCATCTTGCATATGAGGCAAAGATCACTGGTCCAATACAATACAGATAGATGTACCCATTTGAGAGGTAATCTATTAATTTACCTATTTATTTTTAATATAATCTCTTTCGAGAATTACAGTAGCTCATCCGTGGACCTTGAATTAGGTATCTTCACAATTTAAAGTAAAGTGTGGGTAACAAGGCGCATGTGGAAGCTTCAATTTCAAATGCTTATTTAACAAAAGAAGCATCAATATTTTGTTCCCATTATTTTGAGGACCATGTGATGACATGTTTGTATACTTGTTCATTGTAAAAAAAATTGTATGTCTAGGACTCAGTGGAGGAACGAGTTTCGCAATTACCGCCTCCAGCAGACGACAATGAGCGCTAGAACCGACTGAGTCAAGTGTATGCTGAGACAGTGAGGCCAGGCCACAGAAAAGTTAGGGGTCTCGGTCAAATGAAGACGATGCGTATACAATCTGGCCCAGACGGGACATCATTTGGCACACACATTGGCGGTTATGACCAAAGAGATGTTGATACTTTGTTGGCTGAGGAGCGCGCGAGATATGAAAGAATGCTGGCGGAGCAACAAAGGCAGTATACCGAAAACTTGCGCCAGGAAGTGCACAGCCAGATGGTAGCGTGGATGCAAGACCAACAGGGAGACCTACCTAGTGGGTTTTCCCAACCAGCTGGTACATATCCTCCTTACGCAGCTTATCCTTCTTATCCCCCCGCCCCTGGTTACGCCTCTTATCCTCCGCCCGCCCCTTATTCTTCGGTCGGTCCTTCTACTGGTGTTCCTCCCATTCCTCCTTCTCATCCTCCAGCTTCCGGTTCTTCCCTGGCTCGTCGTAATTTTATCTCTCCAACTGGGTTTGTAGACCTACTTGAAAGTGGTGGATATTCTAGTTACCCTCCGAGGGGTAATTATTCTGCAAATGAAAGAGGTGATGATCTGGTCGATAATGATGATGATGATGATGAGTGCTAGGATGTCATTAATATTTGAACATATTTTGGAACTATATTTGTTGATTGAGCATGTGTGTTTGTTATTATCATTATTGTTGATTATTAGTTATGAATATTGTTGATTAATTAATCTCTACAATTGATTTATGCATTAGAATTATTTAATAGAATATTATTTTATTGAATTTTACTAAATAAAAACGATAAATATTATAGTGTATATGTACACATATTAGTAAATAGTGAGAAATAATTTAAAAAATATTTATTTTAAAATTTTATTACGAAACCCACGAAAATTAATTTTTTCGGGTGGGGAATACGCGAGGGAATTACCCTCGCCACGTCAGCCGAGGGATAATTCCCTCGCCCAATAGATGCAGGTCGTGTCAGGTTTAGGGAGGGAAATTTTCCTCGTGCACATTTCTCGAGGGTTTATTCCCTCGCCCTCCACGAGGGCATAAACCGAGGGAATTTTTGTCGAGGAAAATTTTCCCTCGTCCGGTCCCACACGAATTCCCTCTCGAAAACCCTTCTTATTTTTCGAGGGAATGTATATATTCCCTCGTGTATAGATTGGCGACGAGGATTTTAAAGAGGGAATTCTATATTGAATTCCCTCTTTAAAATTCTCTTCAAAATCCTCTCTAAATTGACTTATTTTTGTGGTGTGAATTAACCCACATGTATAGAATTAATTTCGGTCCAAAATGTATTTTTTTTTTAATTTGTTCCATCTTCTGTAAATCACTGTTGGTGCACTATAAATTAACATAAAAACACAAACTAACATAAAATCGCACTAAAAGAAATAAAAGAGAATGGTTTATGTTTATAATTTTTGCATACGAGGTATATAATGTAGATAATAAATTAATAATGACATAATAATTTAGTTATGGTCATTCATTATTTTAATCTAATTCCACATTAACATCTCATCCATCCAAAAATGGTAGACAACCCTAATGAATAACTATATTTTAAGGTCACCTAGGTTAAGAAAACTGCAACTTGCCCAGAAATACATATACACAATGACATGTAAATTAAGAGTGACGATATAATCCCATTAAATTTCTTCCAAAAGAGACAACATACAATAAGACAAGTGTGACATAATTATAAGGGAAAATTGGAAAATTAGTCTGGTAATTAAGAGTGCCTACCTAGAATTTGATAACGTATTATATGAAAATAATTCATGATAAATTTATCATTAAATTATATTAAAGTATTGAATATTTGATCAGGGAATTTCAATAATTTGAATCGATGTTACTATATTGTAATTGTTGTAAAAAAAAATTGAACTCAAATTAATGATACTCCTGGTGAGATTATCGATACTCAAGATCAAATATTTGATACTTTAAAATAGTTTTATGATAAGCTTATCATGATCCATTTTCATGTAAAACTTACTCGTAAAATTTCGATGTCTTTTATATTTTAGAATTATGATGCAATTTGAGAATCTCGTGACTAAAATAAATCTACATTATAAATCGTCCCATAGCTTTTTGACAAAATAAATTTAGTTTCAAAATTAATATTTTTATCAGATTTAGTCCAAATTTTCTGATAAAATTCAATTTTGATCTCTAATTGATCGTAAAGGCAATACAACGTCGTTTTAAAGTTACATAAATGATCAAATATAATGCTTATAAGTGTTGCTTTTTTTATTATTTAAAAAGACGTATAAGTGTTACCATAAAATATTAAAATTACAATAAGACTTAATGTATCATTTTATAAAAATGTGAGACTAAAGTCCAACAAAAATGTTACTTTAGACTACATATGTCACCCATTAAAGTGTTGGTAAACTTTCATGTAAAACTGTTCACAGTATGAAATTGGCCTCATTCAGTAATATTATTACATTTATTCAATAACACCATAACATTCATTCAATAATACCAATATTCTTATAAACTAATATCATAACATTTTATATACACACCAAACGGTGTAAATATGGAGTATATTAATTTTATAAATTGAATGAATGCAATAATATCATTTTATATACTGTAAACAAATTTCACTAAAAATTGACTCTAAATGGTTATATATTGTCTACAATAGCCATTTTTAGCTATTCAGCAACACATTGTACGTATTACATTATATGAATTATGATAACATTGGACAAATTTAACAATTTAGATCGTAATTGTTAAATCATATACCATCAAGAAAGTAGTAATTAAAAGCATATGTTTGGCAAGGATTTGACCAAAGAGAAATCAAAACATAAAACAAAATGACAAACTATATGTGGTCGGTTAGGGGAAGTAATTAATATTTAATTAGATGAATTGCGGCTATGATTAAAAAAGAGAGGGGTAAAAGCGTCAAAACGAAGAATACCGTCCACTATATAGTTTTCCCTCGTTGACTTCAAATGTCTTGTGCTGAATTTCATCTTTGAATTGTCAATCGCATGATTTACATTTACTATTTTTTTATCAATTAATTAACTTATTAGTGACTGTTTAAATGCATTCAACTCGTAGTTTCTGTGTAATTGTACATATAAGTACGTTGACCTGATGTGAGTGTACTGAGCGAGAACCGCCATGAGTAATTATTGCTAGATAATCACAATATTAATTAAGGGTATGTTTTATATGAAAACGCTTCATAACAAGCTTAACATGGAATAATTTTAGAGTATCATTAATCTAATCAGGAGTATCATTAAACCTGTTAGGAGTATTATTAGTTTGAGTTCAAGAAAATTGTTTTCGTGATAAGTTTAATGAGATTAATGATACTTTAAAATTGTTTCATTATAAGCTTATCATGAACTATTTTCATATAATACTTTGTCTTTAATTAATTCAATTCTTTATTTTATTTTCTTTATTAATAAAATAAAAGCATATATTTCTATTAAATCTTAAAAAAAAAATCTTCCCTTTTCTCTAAACTTGTTAGAGCCATCCATATTCCGTTTTGTGACAAGAGAGTATGCAATTTCCTCTCCGAAAATATGCATTAGGTACCTTTCCCCATTTTCTTATCACATCATATGAAAGATAAATGAAATATTAGTTAATATCTTTAATTGTTATTATTTTCCTATTAGAGGACACATCTCTACATTGAGTTGATTTCCAGAAGAATTTATTCTCATTTAAAAGTTCGGATTTGTAGAGAGGTGAGGACGTAGCTAATTACACCCACAAATTTACTTAGTATACACACTCCTAAGTTAACCCACCATATATTTTAGCTATATTAAAAATCGGATTTGTAGAGAGGTGAGGACGTAGCTAATTACACCCACAAATTTACTTAGTATACACACTCCTAAGTTAACCCACCATATATTTTAGCTATATTTTATTTTTAATAAATAGTACGCCTCCTTTAAATTTACAACTATAACCCTAATTATCATTTACACCACTCAACTAAATATATACACACCCACCAATTCAATTTGTAATTTAAATTTTAAAAAATGCACACACCATCCTCATTTTCGTTATTCGCCCTCCTAAATCACCCTCATATCCCCTCCCCCAACAAAAAAACAAAGAAAAAAAAAACGTTGAAACCACATCCCAACCCTAAACCACCATTCATCATCCCCCTTTCATTCATTTTTTTTTTCCGACATTCCCAGCCCCACATCCCTCCCCCGATCAAATGAAGAAGATTCATTTAATTTTCTTACACCTATAAATAAATTCATTGAAGAAAAATATTAATATTATTTAATATTGTATGTATATTATTAATGATTATCTGATTATATTTTTTTATTATATTAATGGTTTTCTTGTTTGTGAAAGAGCACTTGTGTGAGCAAAAAAATAGTAAGTAATGTATATTTGTGTGTGGTTTTGTCTTTTTATATGGATTTAAAAATTAAAAATATCTAATAAATAATGTTTATTTTATTATATAGGGTATTTTAGTATTTTTATTAATAATATTTTTTCTTTAAATAAAAAATGGGTGAACAAAGTATTTTTGTGTGGGTGAATAGCCCCGCCCTTTAATTATTTCTCTTGAACTCCTCCAAACCCAGGATCTTTATCTGTGTGTGAGTCATTTGGTTCTGATACCATAAAAGAATTATATCTCATTTAAAAATCCAAACTTATAGAGGGGTGTGAAATTAATTATTCTTTTAATTAATTTCCTTACATTATCATATTTTAATATTTGAGAGTTTCTTCATTTGTATTCCCTCCTACTATTATGACTTATGATATTCTCGCTCTTTTCACTAAAAATGTATTCACTTTTATTATTTGTCTGTCAACCAAAAGTATATTCACTTCAATTATTTCTCAAATTATAGGTTTGTTTTTATTAGTGATTAATTATTATTTTTAATAGATCAAAATGACTCTGCTATGGGACATGAGATGTAATTTTGCGCAATTAATTCATTTAAATACTATAATATATTGATTTACTTCCTCCATTCCATTATAAGTTTTTCAATTTTTTTCAATCTCCCACAGTAAGTTTATCATTCCATAAAAAATTAGAAACAACAATCCATTTATTAATAAATAAATATTTTACTAAACAATTAACCTTCCCCTTTTCACAACTCCCCATTATTTTATACAAAAATTTGCATGTGGTCCACCACATATTAATAAATAAGTTCATAATCATAACAAAAGATTACCAAAAACTTATAGTGAGACAAGTGAAGTATTTAATTATACCTCTAAGTGTTCTATAATCTATAAGAATATAAATTATTCACCCGATCTTGCGGCTCCAGGTGTACCATGCATTCATTTGAATTTTTTAAATTATAAGTTGTTTTAATTGAACAATATTAATTATTTTCACTAAACAACAGTTCATTTGACTCCTGTTAAACTTCATATAGAATTGGACACATTTTTTAAGAAAAGTTGCTGAAAAGTTTGTTTTTTTTATAGATTTTATTTGAATATAAAATGATAGGCGTAAGTGAGTGTTATTTTTATTTTAGAGACGTGAAAATTATTTTGGGACGGACAAAAAAAATATAAAATTTATTATAGAACAAAGGGAATATTAATTATTTTCACCGAATAATATTAGTTGTTTACATTTTATTTTCACCCATTGATGTTAAAAAAAAAAAAAAAACTTACTCTAAATTATTTTATACTATATGATATTTCCGACAGGATGGGTCCTACTTGAGTTGAGCGAATGTGGCCAACGTCCAAAATTTCCTTATAGGGGACATTTCCAACTTCCTAAGTTTGGCCAAATCAATTAATATACATTAATAAACTAAAATACAAATATTGATTCACAGTTTAATAAAATAGAAAAATGTGGTAAAGATAGTCAGAAGCGGCGGGAGGTAAAAGATGAAATATGGTATGGAACATGTGGGGCTAGAATTGTACAGTGTGAGGACAAAACTAAAGTGATTTAATTTAGCTAGGTTTACTAGGTTTAATTATACTGCATGATCCCATTACTCTCTATTTGTCTTGTATGTTTCAATTATTACCACATAATATTATTTATATGGACCAGCCTAAAGGTCCAGAATTTGGACATCCAAAAAGGGTATTTCAGTCATTTTACGCACTAAAAAGTTCAAATGTACCCCTACTCTAATTTTTGGCGCCAAAATGAAAAATTTCAGATTTTGAATGAAATTTGAATTTGAAAATTTGAAAAGATTTTGTCAATTTCTTATATTTTCAAGGCAATCATTGTCTTCTTCTTTTAATACATTTGTCTTTATTCTCTCCATACATACAAATCTTAATATATACATACATAACCATAATATATACATACATAACCCTAATATATACATAACACTAGCTTTCTTCTCCATTCTTCCTAAAAAAAAATAAAATTCGGTGGTAGCTCCATATAATAGAAAAATGTCGAAATTTTTTTATGTTGTGTACAAAGGAGTTCGAGTTGGCATATACGATAGTTGGCATGAATGTGCTCAACATGTTATTGGTTTCAAAGGTAGTTTGTATCGATCTTTCAAGACGGAAGAAGAAGCTATCAATGCATATAATTCGTATTTCCGACGCCATATCGTCGGAAATAGAGATGAAGATGATGATATTATCAATTCTTATTCGGAGGAGATTTCGAAAAAGGAAGAGGCCTCAAGTAACCTTCAAGGTGTTGAAGGAAATTCGATTCAAGGTGGACCATCCTTTGCCAAAATGCTATTTTTCGGAGTTGTTTCGGGTTTCTTTGGTGGGGTTGCAAGTTTGATGTTTAGGTGTTTTTTTTCAATTGTAATGAGTAAGTTAGGATTTTAACTTTATTTTGTAATGTTTGATTTTTAAGTTAATGAAATTTGTGTTCTTCTTCTTGTTCAATTAAGTTAATGAAATTTGTGTTCATGTTCAATTAAGTTAATGAAATTTGTGTGTTTATCTCCAAAATTTTTATGTGTTCTTGTTCAATTAATTTTTTTTTTTCGAAACGTGGAAATGTGGAAGTATTTTTTAATTTTCATAATATAGTTAATTTATTCAAAAATTATTTTACACTTCGAAAAAACATTTTACAATTCGAAATATGGAAATAAAAATTGTTTTACACTTCGAAAAATCATTCCACTCGAAAAATCATTCCACTAATTTTTCCAATTCAAATATTTGAAAATCAAATCGAATTACAATTTTATTTTTCCAATTTAAAATTTTGAATTACAATCAAACAAGTGTTAGAAAATTACAATTTTTTCCAATTAAATTTTTGGAATTACAAACAAATAATTGTTCAAAAATTACAATATCTTTTTCCAGTTTGATTTTTTTTTTCGGTTCGAAATGCAATCGAATTTAGAATTAATTTCAGTTTTTACTCTATAACTTAGAATTAATTTCAAAATTTTCTTGATTTTTGTTCGAATTGTTCGAATTTTTCCAATTTTTCCAAATGTTCTAATTTTTTTTCTAGGTTGAAATATTCTAATGTTTGTTTACACTTGGAAAATATATTTTACACTTCGAAAAAAATATTTTACCATTCGAAAATCTTCTAATTTTTTTTCTAGGTCGAAATGTTCTAATTTTTGTTTAATGTTTAACTTGATTTCTATAACTTAGAATTAATTTCAGTTTTTTTTCTAGTTTAGTGTTTAATGTTTAATCGAAATGCAATGTGTTTAGTGTTCAATCGAAATGAAATACACACAAAAAAAAAAATATACAATCAAGTTTAAAATATTACACACATCAATTAATCATAGAGGAATATAAATTTTATAGCATGATAGGGAAAATTGTTTGGCATACTAACCAAACTTAACAACAAAAAACCAAAAAAGAAAAACAAGAAAAAAAAAGTGAAGAACCTAACATGCATGTCACCAAAAGACCAACATAAACTCCAACCTAAATACTACCAAAGCTGTCATCGGAATTCTCTCCCTCGCCACCATTTCCTCCATCTCTCACTTCACCACCTACAACTTGAGTACTTGAGTCGGAAAGAGTGATCGTTGGTGCGTTATTGTCCTTCATCGCATCAAGAAAGGAATCGTACACCTTGTTTAGAGGGCGTGGCTCAAGGATTAAGGTGCTCAAAATATCCACCGAGTGGCCATGCGTGAACAACCGGTGCATCAACTTTTTACCTCATTTTTGAGGTCTTCGTGTTGTTGCTTGGTGTAGTCGAACATGGCCAAGGCGCTCCTTGGGGATGGAGGAACTCTTGGGCTAGAGGTTGTTGCCTTGCCTTTTGGAGTGGAAGCCATTCTTAGTGATGAATATTGAAGATGAAATTGAAGTGTGATGTTTTGCTAATGGAGAAGGTGATTTATATAGGTGTAGTTTAGGGTTTGACCTCTTGTATCCCACTCTTGTATAGGGCAATGTGTACTCCCATCATAATGTAGCCTATGTTAGGCCAATAGCAATTTAAACTCACCACAATTTTTAATTATATTTTTTGTTATATATTTAATTTATTGTATTTGTCCTAATTAATTAGTGTTACTTTCATAATTACTATACCTAAGTTGAACAAGAGTACTATTATTAGTGTTGAATATATTATAAAAATTTGAGATTAAAAAAAATGGATTCCATACAATTAGGGTTTCGAGAAATAAGATTAACAAGAGTATTATTATTAGTATTGAATATATTAGCTTAAATATAGTCGAATTTTTTTTAAAAAAATTGAGATTAAAACATAACACTCCCTTGTTTATTCCGGTTTTGTTACTATTCATCACACAAGAGTATCACTTTTTATGTTTAGTAATATTTAGTACTATTATTTAATAAATATTAATTAACAACATATAGTATCATTATTTAATATATTAAGTAACAATATTTTAGTATTATTATTTAATATATTAAGTAACATTGTGTTTATTAATTGTTAGTAACATTATTTGTACACGATTGAGTAACATTATGTTTAATTCGAAATTTTTGGTATGATTTTTTCAATTAACATTATGTTTAGTAACAAAAAAGTGGTGGATGGCAAAAAAAAAAAAAAAAAAAAATACTAATTCATTCCATTAAAATGGTAAATGATACAAACAAAATGCAAGGATAGATGACAACAAAACTAAAGAAAACTCTAACGAGCTTTTTTTCCAAACAATTTCTCAAAGTGGCCATAGAATGCAACGTCATGCACTCTCTCCTTCTCTTTGGCTTCAAGGAGAAGTTTTACAACCTTAGCATTTTCCGATTTCTCCACCACCATGAGATCCACCTCCAATTCTTTCACCTTCCTCGTGAGAATGTGCTTTTGATCAAGCATGGAGTACAACTTGGATGTCTCAATTCTAAGCACACTTTTATCCTCCTAAGTAGAAAAACGTAAAAAAAAAAAAAAAATATGATATACAATAAAAATTAAAATTAAAATAGTGAAAGATTTGACACAACGACGCCACAAGTTAGTACCTCATGTTTTGCCTCCATGGAAGCAAGCTTCTTGTTGAATTCGGTAAGAATTTCGAGGAAAGACATGAACTTGTCCATATTTAGATGAATTAATAGAAGGGTGGATGTGAAGGAGAGAAAGTATTGTGACAAGAAGCCCTAATATACTACACTATTTATAGTGGTTTAAGGCTTGTTAGGTGATATGTGTACAATTTTCTAGAAGTATGTGGAATTAAGGTTTAGTTGAGAGTGCTTTTTACTAACAAAAACTAATACTACCAAATAGTATTAGTAATACTAGCAACACATAATTTATGTGAGAGTGTTTATAATAATATTTTTATTTTTATTCATAAATATTAATTTATTAAGAATTAAATTCGGTGATAACAATAGTATTACCAATATGCTTAAAAATAAATCTATTAAAAATTAAATTAATACTAGTATTACTAATATGTATTGATAGTGTTACCAATAGTGATGTAAAGTAATACAATTATTATTAATTAGAAGTTATGAGTCCACTCTCGATTAATTCTCAACAATTTCTATTTTAAGGGATTAGGGTTGGTTGAGGGTAATATTAGTATTACCAATACACATTGATAGTGTTACCAATAGTGATGGTAAGTAATACAATTATTATTTCCACACATTTTAATCATTTGAATTATATTTAATTGTTGACAATTAGAAGACATTTCGAAATAATTGTTACAAAATCTCTCATATTTCTATATAATTTTTACAAATTAGAAGATATTTTGAAATAATTGATGTAAAGTAATACAATTATTATTTTCTAACATTAGGAGTCCATTCTCAATTAATTCTCAACAATTTCCATTTTATTCATTCGAATTAGGGCTTACGGTAAGAATTTGCCGTGAGTGATTAGGGTTTAGGGTGTTATTATCGAGTCTCTAGTAGTAATATTTTTATTCATAAAAATTAATTTATAGAAATTAAATTAAGTGATAACAATTTAATTTTGTAGCAAAAAACTAATACTAATACACATTATTAGTAACACTAGCAAGGGTAAGGGTTTAGGGTTGAGGGTTGAGGGTTGAGGGTATATTAGTATTACCAATACACATTTATAGTGTTACCAATAGCGATGGTAAGTAATACAATTATTATTTTCTAACATTTTAATCATTCGAATTATATTTAATTGTTAATAATTAGAAGACATTTCGAAATAATTGTTACAAAATCTCCCATATTTCTATATAATTTTTTACAAATTAGAAGATATTTCGAAATAATTGATGTAAAGTAATATATTTATTATTTTCTAACATTACGAGTCCACTCTCGATCAAATCTCAACAATTTCAATTTTAATCATTCGAATTAGGGTTTACGGTGAGGGTTTGCCGTGAGTGATTAGGGTTTAGGGTGTTATTACTGAGTCTCTAGTAGTAATACCAATTTTTTTATTAATTAGAAGACATATATTATATGAGAGTGCTTTTACTAATATTTTTATTGATAAAAATTAATTTATTAGAAATTAAATTAATTGATAACAATTTAATTTTGTAGCAAAAAACTAATACTAACACACATTATTAGTAACACTAGCAAGGGTAAGGGTTTAGGGTTGAGGGTTTAGGGTTTAGGGTTGAGGGTTGAGGGTTGAGGGTATATTAGTATTACCAATACACATTTATAGTGTTACCAATAGTGATGGTAAGTAATACAATTATTATTTTCTAATATTTTAATCATTCGAATTATATTTAATTGTTAAAAATTAGAAGACATTTCGATATAATTGTTACAATTATTGCATCCTTAACAAATTCCAGTAGAGAATTGCATCCTTCATTTCAAAGCATTTTTGCTTAACAAATTCCATCTTCTCCGTGCAACCAAGTGTTGCATCCATGCACTCTTGAAAAAAAAAATTCACCTCCTGAAACTTCTTATATTCTTCCGTCATGTGAGGATAGCCTCCTGCAAAAACAATACTCGAGTGTGGTCGATACACATCTTTTCTCCACCTCTGTAGCACGTATCTCTTGTGCACTGTCTCAATATTATTCTGAGCCAATAGTGATGGTAAGTAATACAATTATTGTTTTCTAACATTACGAGTCCACTCTCGATCAAATCTCAACAATTTCCATTTTTATCATTCGAATTAGGCTTACGGTAAGGATTTTCCATGAGTGATTAGAGTTTAGGGTGTTATTATCGAGTCTCTAATAGTAATACCAATTTTTTTTTTATTAATTAGAAGACATATATTATGTGAGAGTGCTTTTACTAATATTTTTATTCATAAAAATTAATTTATTAGAAATTAAATTAAGTGATAACAATTTAATTTTGTAGCAAAAAACTAATACTAACACACATTATTAGTAACGCTAGCAATGGTAAGGGTTTAGGGTTGAGGGTTTAGGGTTGAGGGTTTAGGGTTTAGGGTTGAGGGTAATATTAGTATTACAAATACACATTGATAGTGTTACCAATAGTGATGGTAAGTAATACAATTATTATTTTCACACATTTTAATCATTCGAATTATATTTAATTCTTAACAATTAGAAGACATTTCGAAATAATTGTTACAAAATCTCCCATATATGATATAATTTTTATAAATTAGAAGATATTTCGAAATAATTGATTTAAAGTAATACAATAGTGATGGTAAGTAATACAATTATTGTTTTCTAACATTACGAGTCCACTCTCCATCAAATCTCAACAATTTCCATTTTTATCATTCGAATTAGGGCTTACGGTAAGGATTTTCCATGAGTGATTAGAGTTTAGGGTGTTATTATCGAGTCTCTAGTAGTAATACCAATTTTTTTTTATTATTAATTAGAAGACATATATTATGTGAGAGTGTTTTTACTAATACTTTTATTCATAAAAATTAATTTATTAGAAATTAAATTAAGTGATAACAATTTAATTTTATAGCAAAAAACTAATACTAACACACATTATTAGTAACACTAGCAAGGGTAAGGGTTTAGGGTTGAGGGTTTAGGGTTGAGGGTAGTATTAGTATTACAAATACACATTGATAGTGTTACTAATAGTGATGGTAAGTAATACAATTATTATTTTCACACAATTTAATCATTCGAATTATATTTAATTCTTAACAATTAGAAGACATTTTGAAATAATTGTTACAAAATCTCCCATATATGATATAATTTTTATAAATTAGAAGATATTTCGAAATAATTGATGTAAAGTAATACAATAGTGATGGTAAGTAATACAATTATTGTTTTCTAACATTACGAGTCCACTCTCCATCAAATCTCAACAATTTCCATTTTTATCATTCGAATTAGGGCTTACGGTAAGGATTTTCCATGAGTGATTAGAGTTTAGGGTGTTATTATCGAGTCTCTAGTAGTAATACCAATTTATTTTTTATTAATTAGAAGACATATATTATGTGAGAGTGCTTTTACTAATACTTTTATTCATAAAAATTAATTTATTAGAAATTAAATTAAGTGATAACAATTTAATTTTATAGCAAAAAACTAATACTAACACACATTATTAGTAACACTAGCAAGGGTAAGGGTTTAGGGTTGAGGGTTTAGGGTTGAGGGTAGTATTAGTACTACAAATACACATTGATAGTGTTACCAATAGTGATGGTAAGTAATACAATTATTATTTTCACACATTTTAATCATTCGAATTATATATAATTCTTAACAATTAGAAGACATTTCGAAATAATTGTTACAAAATCTCCCATATATGATATAATTTTTATAAATTAGAAGATATTTCAAAATAATTGATGTAAAGTAATACAATAGTGATGGTAAATAATACAATTATTGTTTTCTAACATTACGAGTCCACTCTCCATCAAATCTCAACAATTTCCATTTTTATCATTCGAATTAGGGCTTACGGTAAGGATTTTCCATGAGTGATTAGAGTTTAGGGTGTTATTATCGAGTCTCTAGTAGTAATACCAATTTTTTTTTATTAATTAGAAGACATATATTATGTGAGAGTGCTTTTACTAATACTTTTATTCATAAAAATTAATTTATTAGAAATTAAATTAAGTGATAACAATTTAATTTTATAGCAAAAAACTAATACTAACACACATTATTAGTAACACTAGCAAGGGTAAGGGTTTAGGGTTGAGGGTTTAGGGTTGAGGGTAGTATTAGTATTACAAATACACATTGATAGTGTTACCAATAGTGATGGTAAGTAATACAATTATTATTTTCACACATTTTAATCATTCGAATTATATTTAATTCTTAACAATTAGAAGACATTTCGAAATAATAGTATTACCAATACGCACTTATAGTAATACCAATATGCACAAGTGAGTAATACAATTATTATTAATTAGAATATATTTTGAATTTGCTGTTAAAAAAATTCCGAAAATAATTGTAAAAAATTAGGAGATAATTCTGAAAATAATCTTAATCAATAATTGTAAAAAATTAGGAGATAATTTCGAAAGTTTGGAGATAATTCCGAAAATAATTGTAACAAATTAGAAGATATTCCTAAATAATTGTAACAAATTAGAAGATAATTAGTCAAACTTTATTTTTAACTTCTGGATTATCTTAATCAATTTTTGAATTATTTCTGGAAATGTAACGGTACATAATTAAACCTTAATTACACCCTAATCAATTTTTGAAATTTATTTCTCGGAATTAAACCTTTTAATCCGTGTTTCACCTTAATTAGCACGCGTTTTCACCATAATTAAGACGCGGTTTCCAACCCTAATTACACCCTAAATCCAACCGTTACAGATTCCACAATAATTACGATGCGGTTTAACACGGTTTTCTCATTAATTTGCTTTGCATTTCGAGCGACACAGACACATCTTTGGATTTTTTTCGACAAAGGGATAGTAAGATCTTCCATGGATGTATAAGCAAGCACACTCATTGGACGAAAGTGTGGTTGTGGCCGCCCCCGTCAGTTCAATCATCATCATTTGCTCGGAAATGGAAATCGCCGCGCTAATCAACCAATAAGGTACATTTCTAATCCAACTTTTTAATTATTTTAAAAGATTTTGATGATTATGTTGCCAAAATCCTAACTTTTTCTTGGATTTTTTTCTCAAAGTTTTGAAATGCACGAATCTTTTCGAAAGATATTGTTTTTGTCTCAAATCTGCTAGGGTTTATTCGGTTCCAAAACGCCATTAGGGTTTCTGCAGGATTAGGGTTTTTGCAGGATTAGGGTTTCGAATTATTTTTTAGTAAAATATATTTTTAGTATTTTTTTTGTTAGAGATGGTGTAGGATTAATTAGTATAATAAACTATTTTTCTGATTTGTATCATATACCTTATTAATGATTCAAATCCTTTTTTTTAGAAATGGTGTAGGATTAGTATATATATATATTTTTAATTTGAACTAGGGTTTGTTCGATTTATTTTTTGTATTAATGGTTTTCGAATATATGTGTATATGGACCGATTCGGATCCTATATATATATATATATATATATATATATACACACATTTTTTAGCATTAATTGTTACTTTATGTTCCTTTAAAAAAAGAGTTGTTACTTTATATTATAATTATAAACCTCACACCTTATTTCTATTTCTATACATTACAGCCATATATCATTTACCTCTCTCCCATCACCCACCTCCTCTTTCTCTCACCCATCATCCACACAATGGTGATAACAAGGTCCGAAGCAAAGAAACTAATATTGATACTCGAACGGAAGCCCTATCCAAGAGCCTATTTTCCTATTCCATACAACGACTTCTCCACCACGTGCAGGACTACTGAGTTCATAACTCGTTTGGTAAGATTCAATTTTTTTTCTATTTATGCCTCTTTTTGTATTGTTACTTAAAATATTCACATTGATGTGTAATATTTGATATTTTAGAACCTTCCATCCAATTCCTTTGACATAATGGGCAAGGAGTCAAAGATCATCAACCTTACTTCGTTTAAAATGGGAAATATCATCAAGGGTTCTTGCCGATACGATTATCATCAAATCGATAATTCTAGGAAGGAATTTGGACGGCTCACGCATGGCTGGGTAGAGTTCGTGGAGGAGATGGGAATCCAACAGGGGGACAGCCTCTACTTCAGGTGCGTCGGTGATCCTACGCACTTGTCTGTTTTCGTCCGCCAATCGGATAACACCTTCAAGATGGAGGAGAAAGAGATGCCGGATTACTTTTTTTAAATTATGGTTTTTTTCATGATGGACAATTAATCTTTGTACTTTTTTTTTTATTTTTAGTATTATGGACAATGGTTTTTTGTAATTTCTGCTTTTTATTATCATGCATTATTATCTATTTAGAAATGATTATTATGTGAGTTTTTTTTTAAATCTCTAGTACTCGTTAGTATTACGTGAGTTTTATTTTTTTAACTATCCAATATGCACAACAAATTACTAGCGAATTAGCGTTATGATTTTGGCTACTACTCCCTTGCGAAATGTCTTGTCGAATTAGGTGTGTATTTTTTTAATTAAAATTTGAATTAAAATATCTATTAATATATGAATAAAGAACATATTAGTTAACAGTGTAATGTAAGCTTCAAAAGTTATCATAAAGTTTGATAAATTTAATTATTCAATAAGTTGTAACAAAGTTTGATAAATATAATTATTCAATAGTTAACTTGAGAAATATAATTATTCAATAGTTAACTTGATAAATTTAATTATTCAATAAGTTATAGTATAGTTTGATAAATATAATTATTCAATAGTTAACTTGAGAAATATAATTATTTACTAGTTTACTTGATAAATATAATTATTCAATAAGTTATAATAATGTTATGAGAATTAACAAATTCTATTTTACTTAATTAACACACAATCAACACATAATCAAACATAAAGTTAATTTAAAACATAACACGCAAATAGTATTTGGTCTTAAGCAATAACTAAAAAGAAAATCAACACTAAACCCTAATAGCTCTAAACTCGACTAAAACATAACACTCCCTTGCGAAATATAAGATGGTTCCTCGTTCAAATCAAACATGAAAGATTCATTGTTCCCTCCCACGTTTGAATTTGGAGCAGCCCTTGCACCTCGAGCCCCCCTTTGGCCACGACCTCTACCCCTTCCGCCTCTACGACCTCTACCACACACTTCAGCTGCCGACATGTAACGGTTCATTCTCGGTCTTCCTCTAGGGATCGCAACATTCGGATTTAATATTGGTGTATCCGATGCATGCGTAGCTTGTGTACTCTGTGATGCTCCTCCTTCATTATTTGCGGTCGGATTAGGGTTCCAGTAGAGAATTTCATTCTTCATTTCAAGGCATTTTTGCTTAACAAATTCCATCTTCTCCGTGCAACCAAGTGCTCCATCCATGCACTCTTGAAATTTTTTTTCCACCTCCTGAAACTTCTTGTATTCTTCCGTCATGTGAGGATAGCCTCCTGCAAAAACAATACTCGAGTGTGGTCGATACACATCTTTTCTCCACCTCTGTAGCACGTATCTCTCGTGCACTGTCTCAATATTATTCTGAGCCAACACCTTCATTATATGACAACATAAAATCCCCTTGAACTCAAATTTCCTACAGTTGCAGTTAATATAAGCTCCATTTGGCCTCCACTTAACCGTATACGTGAATTCCTTGAAGAAGAAATCATTCAACAAACTCCTTTCCAAAACCCGACAATTTTTGACTCCAACTACGTTCTCGTCATTAGCCACTTCATCTTCAGTTCCCGGGATAACATGATAGTATATCATGCGTTGGATTTCATCCTGAATGAGCTTGAAAATGGAATGCGTGTACACCTTTTGAAACTGCATCTCCCAACGAAAATGAGTAGAACATCTCACCACCTTGTTCTTGGATTGAAAATCTGCAAGATACTCTTTCTGGATCTTATTAGCCATGGCCATGTCGTATTGTTCCATGAATTGTTTAAGAGTGCTCCTCGAGTGAACAAATTCATCGAAATACGCATGCATCCCCTCGCTCCGCTGTGTAGAGATCATTCCAGCCCAGAAAGTATGGTGCAAGTACACTGGAACCCATTTTTCCCTTTCGGCGTATAAATCCCTCAACCATGCATTATTTTCCAACCGGTATTTCTCCACGAACTCAGCCCACTTCGACTCAAATGTTTCAATGGTGATACTGTCATACACAAGACCTTTAAATTCAACAGTGCACCTGTAAAAATCTCGAACGCCTCTAAACTTTTGATGTATTTTCGAGGTTATATGCCATATGTAGAACCAATGAATCGTGTTAGGCATCAGATCCCTTATTGCTATCTTAATGCTCTCACACTGATCAGTGATTATGGCATTAGGATGAATCCCATTCATGGCTTGCAACCAGTTCGAGAAAAGCCACCTAAACGACGATGCATCTTCATGCGTCACCAAAGCACACCCTAACAAGATTGAATGTCCGTGGTGATTAACCCCAACAAATGATGCGAAAGGCATCTTGTACCTAGTTGCAACAATAAAAATAAGATTTCAATTAATAATTAAAATTTATTAAACAACAACTAAACAAGACAATATAGATTTTAATTAAACTAATTATTATTTTCGTATATGCCATAAATAAACAACAAAAAAACTAATAATTTAATTAAAATAATGAACAGTATGCCACTAATAATTTTCGCAAGTAGCCCATCAAAAAAAAAATCGCAAGTAATACCAACAATTTCTTGATTAATTAGTTACATTATTTAGCAAATGACATTTTCAACGTAAAATAATGAACATTAACATGAATGAGATTTTTTACGTACCTATTGACAAGATAAGTTGTGTCAAAACTAATGACGTCATGAAACTCTTCGTATGCGGCTCTACTCCTTGGATGAATCCATAGAACATTGCGTAGCCTACCCTCATCATCGAGATCCATCGAGTAATAGAAGTTCCCATCTTTCAATTGTAGTCTTACAAATAATTGCCGAACCGCTTCCGCATCACCTTGTCCAAGCCTCAACCTTCTTCTCTGCTCGACGAAATTACGACAATCTTTCGGAAGACATCCTAAGTTTTGAGGTCCGCCACACTGCACTTCACATAATCGTATATTCTTACACGGCCTTATTCCTGCAATGTCGTTTACCTCCAATTGCCTCTTCATGTTGATACTCAAATGTCTATGCGCTGGCATTAATGGTGAAAATGCAGGATCAATTACATGGTTATGTTTCGTCTCCATCTTCGAAATAATCCAACACCCATTATCAAGCTTTTTAGCGTTCAACCTTGCTTTGCAATTTATTTTTTCGAAGTTTTGCGTGTTTTAGAACCTCCAGCCTTATCACATACAAAAAGGGCATACTTGTAGTCTTCCCCTTCACCCAATTTCTTTGAAGCTCTTTTGACTACGCTAAAACCCTTTAGTCTAGCGTGCTCTTGATAAGCATTGAATAAGCTATCAAGAGTATCAAACTGCGTGTTAGGTTGAACGACAGCATTCGTGTCACCTTCTTCAACGTATTCTTCTACGGGATCATCCGACGGAGTTGATTCACCTTCCGTTTCATAGCTACCTCCAATGGAAGTACCTTGCGTGTTATTATCTTCTACGGGATTTGATGATTCTTCATCGTCTTCCCCGAATATCTCACGGAGTGTGTCGGATATTGTGGCCATGATCGATGAGGATGGAGATGAAAGTAAGATATGAGGATGAAGATGAAAGTAAGATATGATGATGAAGATGAAAGTAATAAGTGTGAAAAATGACTTAAGAGGAGGTGAATTTTTTAAATAAATAAAAAAGGACCAAAATTATAAATAAAATCGAAAACCCTAATTTATAAACCATATTTTCTTAATTAAATTTAAAATAGACTTTAATGTGTGTTATGATGATAATGATTATATTTTATGAAGATGATGATGACAAATAGAGCTAAACCCTAAGTTCAAAAATTTGTTATTAAAATTTGAAATAGGGCTAAATTTTAATTTAGAGCTAAACCTTGATTTAAATTTGAAATAGAGCTAAACCTTAATTTTGAAAATTTGTTGTTGAACTTTGAAATAGGTAGGGTTTAATGTGTAATGAGGATAATTTTTTTATTAAATAAAAACGGACTAAATTATATTTATTTAAAATTTGTAGGGTTACTTAATGGAGCTAAACCTTTATATTTTTAAATCTTCATTAAGTAATTTGAATCGATCATGTTCAGAATTTTGTTCAATTAAACGGGTATAACATACCCAATTTTTTCATTGGGTAATTTTTATTTTTCTAAAATTGCTCCGAAAAATATACCCAATTTTTTACTTAAATAAAAACGGATAAAATTATAATTTAAATAAAAAATATAAACCATAATTTCTTAAGTAAATTTGAAATATGGATTAATATGTGTTATGATAATTATGCTTAATTTTATGAAGATGATGACAAACTTATTTTAATGTGTAATGATAACTTTTTTCTTGTAAAACTAGATGTCTTGCATGCTTATATATAATGATTGCATGCATGTATTGGAGGGAAAATGTTGGAGAGAAAGTATTTTGGAGGGAAATGATAAGATTTTTGGCGCCAATATGTAGATAATTTGGAGCCAAAATAATATAGGGGTAGTTATGTCATTAAGTTAATGACCTTAATTAATTAAATAAAAAATAAAATAAAAAGTGGATTCTGGTTGACCAGAATTTGGATCTACATCTTTACCGTATTTATATATGTATCCCCTTTATCTTCCCCAATAATATATTCTGAATCTATAGTTCCCCATCATTAGATAATTGGACCTTTTTTTTTTTTTTTTAATTCCGGCAGTCTTTGCCAACTATCGTGTATATTCCCTCGTCCCATAATTATTTTCTTTTGTCTACCTAAAACAATACTCCTCCATCAAATATTCCTTTTTTTTTTTTTAAATGATATATTAAAGGGTATTACAAATTTACGAAATATTGTGAGGTCCATTTATAAATAAAACATTATTAATAGAAAATATAATCATCATAATATTCATAAACAACTACTTTATTTATAAATGAACCTCACAATATCCCGTAATATTCTTCAACTTATGACCAAAAAAAAAAAAAAGACGAAGATTAGTAATTTCGAAATAAAAAATGTATAATAAAATGTTTAAAATATCCTATTTAATACCTCTATTTGTATTGTGATTGTTAAGCTTGAGTACCAGTGTTATTCTAAACCTGAACAATAGTATACAGGAAGCTGAAAAAGAAAACATAAGTTAAACTTAGGCGAAATACACATCAATAGAAAAAGACGGAAGATAGTGAGCCCAGATCCATTTCCACCCCCGGAATAACTCCTTTGAAAATAGTATCATTTCTTATTTCTATTTCTCCAAACTGTCCCAAGTTACGCATTGGCATTGCCATATCAAGGCTCCAACTTTCTTCTCAATAAATCCATGTCCAATATTGACAGATTCAAGCATAAGTTAATTAGGTTCAATTCACACGAGTACATAACCTAGTTGCCATTATTATTTCTATATATACAATAAAATAACAAGTGTATTTCAAGAACTTACCAAAATTTAGAATTTCAAACACTAATAAAATCTTAAACATAAATCTATATTATATTGTAGGGAGTAATATTTATTAGGGTTAATGGCAAAAAAAATCTCGAACTTTGTAGTCTTTATCAATTACAACATGAATTTTTAAAATTTACAATTCGATGCACGAATTAATTATTATTGTAATTCGGTACATAGTGTAAATTTCCGGCGATACGCATGTTTACGTAGCATTCGGAGCCAACACCAAAGACGCGTAATATGCCACATTAGATGTCAAATCTGCAAAAAAAAAAAAAAAAAAAAAAAATTAAAAAGTTATTTTATAAAATGTTGCTCAAACATATTATTAATAATGGATCATAAATGTTGATATTGTTTATATTATGTATAAAAAAATATCTCACATCCTACAAACATGTATAGATACTCGAAAATATTTTTTTAAATATCTTTCGCTATTATTAAATCGTGTTTGAGCAATACTTTATAAAAAAATGAATTTAAAAAATAAAAGTTTTTTTCTTTTAGATTTGATATGTGACGTGTTTTTTGTGTCGCCTTCGGCTGCCACGTAGCGTTATTATCGTAGAAAATTTACACTGTGTATAGAGTATCCCCAAAACTTTCACTATGCATTGAATTGCAGTAATAAATTAATTCGTGTATCGAATTGCAAACTTTAAAAGTTAATATTGTAATTGATAAAGACTATAAAGTTCGTAATTTTTTTTTGCAATTAACCCTATTTATTAAGTGCACGTAGCTAACTCAAATTAATATAGATGCTTGTAAAATTGTGGTATCTAAGGATAGGTCAATTTAATTTATAATAACATGCAGATCAGATTAATTAATACATTTGATTAGTCAATTATTTGGCGTATTATATTATTCCCCAAAAATAAATATTATGCTACAAATTTTGTAAATAAGTATCTAATTAGAAAGATTTTTTAAAAAATTTGTATAAATGACCATAATTAATGTAGCGATTAGTCATCAATAAGTTTTTTAAATACTCGCTTGTGTAAATATATGTGTGAACGTGAATCAAATATTTATGTAGATTGTCTAAGTATTAATTATTACTAATCTGAAATCATGTTCTTGGATAATCTATCTATTGTATTCATATATTTGAAATTACTCATTTCTATAACAATATATTAAAATTTACTAAATATTAATTAGTTTTTTTTGGTTTAATTAATTAGTTCTTGTTAAACAGGACAACAAGTTAATATTTTTTTATATTTATTTTGGACTTTGATATTGTATGCACCTGTACAATTCAAGTGCATTATTGAACAGTCGCCATAGTTTTTAATGAAAAATTGTGGTTGATTACGATTTAACGATAAGATTTTTAAGGAAAGATAAGAGTAACTTTTCTATGAAAATAGGGGTGGTTCTTCCAAAAATACACCTTGTACACAGAAAACTTACTCGTAATTTGGATTTAAATATTTTTATGTAATCCAAAAATATGAAGTATAATTTTTATATGCACTACTAATTACTAAATATATAAATGCATGTTATGTAGAGATGTTAATCCGGGCCGGGCTAATAGGGCCGGCCCGTTTAACCCTAAAAAATGCAGGGTTAGGGCTATGGTTTAAGGGGCCCGTTTAAATCAGGGCTTTTTTGACCCGGCCCTATTAGCCCGCGGGCTAATAGGGCTAGCCCGCCAGCCCGGGTTATATATATATATATATATATATATTTTTTTATTATTTATATTATATAATAAGTGTATTAATTATTTATTACAATTAAAGTATTAATATATATATATACTCACATTTTTTCAATTCATCATTTAGCCCTAACTTCAGTAAAAGATGATGTACGAGAAATTTAATCCATCCATTTTAGTGTTATTTTATATTTAGTTTCTTTTTTAGGTTCTTCCATCCATGTACTAGTAGTATTTAGATACACAAGTGCCCAATTAGATGAACTTTTTAGTTAATTTGCTGCTAATATTGTATATTCTTTTATTTCTTGGATATTAAATTTATTAGTATCATTCTGATTTATTTTTTTTGGTATGATATGCATGGTAGTGAGCTGAATTATTACAAGTATGATTGGGTGAATTTTTTGTAATTATAATACTGCAATAAATCGAAATTAGTCGTGTTGATGTTTGAACTATTACGTGTTGGTGTTTTGTACTTTTTAAGTATTGATGTTTGAATTTTTATAATTACGTTGAATTGTTTTTATTTAATTTTAATTAATTTATGAACAATGTTTAAATTCATTAACATTTTATTGCCACTATTTTAAATTTTGTGTTGAATTTTTTTTTTGACATAACCCGTTTGTGGCCCGTTTAGCCCGAGGCCCGCTAGGGTTAGGGTTAGGTCTTAATTATTAAAGGCCCGTTAAGAGTGAACCGGATAAGGCCCTAACCCGTTTAGCCCGAAGCCCGTTAGGGCCGGCCCTATAGGGTTAGGGCTAGCCCGTTTAACATCTCTAATGTTATATGCTTTAATTATTCAAATATATATATCGGGTGTTGACAATTATGTTGCAATAAGTTGATTTTTTCCCTCCAAAATGTAAAATCCCCATTGTAGTCAGGATCTGCATTTGTCCTTGTTAGCACACGTTGTCGAAATGTTTGCGAACGTCACGGCCAATCACACCCACGTACATATTTTAATTTCTTTTAAAATTGTTCAATTTGAATTATATTTTCCTTTAAAATATGATATGAATTGGATAACAGAGGTATACAAAATAGCGGATTTGATATCACATTCGCGGTGGGCATATAATTTATGCCCACCGGTGGACATTATATTAAATCCGTACAAAATAGAGCGAATTTGCGTGCACTTAACTGGATAACATGTATTTGTATTTCTAAATCAATTTCAAAATTCATTGAGTAAATTGATTTTTGAAAAATTAAAATTCATTTGAAATTGAAAATTAAGTGCACATAAATTTGTATACAGGGATATTATGATTTTGCTCGGTCTTGAATATCTTTTGTAGCTACATTATTACGGTTCAATTCCATTCAAGCATATACTACTCATTAGAGAGATTCATAAATTTTGTGACCAGAACCAATCCAAAAGATTAGGCGTCAGTTTTTTTTTTTTTTTTTTTTTTTTTATGAAGAAAAAGTACGTGAAATTTATATTTTGATCAAATAAATGTCCATGTAACCCCTCGATCAAATATCATGATTACTCTTATATATTGTAATAAGGATTCCTGGAGAGGAGAAAAAATTGGAGATACATATTGAAAAGGCTGTAAAAGAAAAAAGGGGTTACAAAATGAAATGAAAATAAGATGGATAAATATAAAGAATAGATCCAATGTAGATACACAAATTAAAATTAAAATTAAGTAATATATAGTGAAAATTAAAATGATAATGTGAAATAAATTAGCTTAAGAGTGGACTCTTTTTTTTTAATCTTTAAGTAACTCAATTCACCTTTATATATATATATATATATATATATATGTATGTATAGAATAATCAAAGACAAAAACTATTCGATTTTGATGTAAAGATAACATTTTACAATATTTTTTTAGTGCAACTCATTTTTTTTAGCGTAAACAATTTATACTCTTTACGGTTCAACTGGTATGACTGAATAAAATTATAATTGAATGGAATGAACTTATGAATAGAATAAAGATAGAAAACTAATGAAAAAAATTGTTCCTTTAGGAATGATTTTGGGTGATGATCAATACTTAAGAATAGTAATTCCAATTTAATATTTAAACATATCAAACATGAGATATAATATGAAATTAATCAAGGAATTTTAGATTCCATTGTAAACCTATTACCTCATACTAACCATGACCTTAGTGAAATAACACATACCGTTCATATCCCTAAACTCATACTCTTAAGTGTATACAACTTATATAGTCCAAAATTAATACTATATAATAAAACAATTCATATTTTACAAAATAATTTTATTAACAAGTTACACTCTAAACTTCGCCATATTTTAAATAGGAAGGAGTAATATATAAGGCCCGGCCAATAAGACGTCTCATAATATTTTTTTTTATCAAGAAACCAATAATTCATGAAAAGAGAATGAATGAGAAGGTTTCAATGTGGTCATTACGTCATAATACATATATACTTTCTCCTTCACCCCCCTAATAAATTTTATAAGCGGGAGTGTATATTCTAACTTTTATTTTATTTTAATAACTTTATTAATCCATGAATGAATAATATTTTAAAATAAAAAGAATAGTTGTGAAAATTTTATTGGATGTCACGATAAAAAAAGTAAATTTTTTTTAGAAGACGGAATGAGTATCTTCTCTCTTTTTTGGGTTTTCCCCTTCTGATGTTTTCGACATTACTGTGGCGGAAATCACATGAAATCATTTTGTATTCCACTTTATGTTCCATATCTCTGATATATAATATGTGTAATTTTAAAAAATATCCAATAGACTACTATATTTCTGGATTCATATGTAAAGATCCAACAGGTGAAAAACAAAGTGGAACTAAAAACAATGTCAAAAAAGAATTGAATTGGGCGGAAATGGCTTCATAATGCATAAGTTTTCCTTTAACCTTTTTATTTTTTATTTATATACTTTTAAGCGAAGACAGGAACAGCCAAACAAACTTATTTATTTAAATCTCTAGATTCAATCTAGGTAGGTTTTTCATCGTTAATTGATCAATCATCTTGAGTTGAGACTTGAGTTGTGCAACGGGTTGATTACTATCCTAACTTTTGGTCGAAATTGTAGAAGTTAAAATGATATGATTGACTATATATACTTGTTAGTTACTTTCGATTTATTATAGAAAAAGAAAAAGGACTTTCAACTTCAGAATTAAATATATATATATATATATATATATAATTAAAAAGAAATAGACAAATGTGTTTGAAATTTATTTGTGAAATATAAATGTCAATGTTTTCTTTTTTAAATTTGAAATTTATTTGTGAAATATAAATGTCAACGTTTTCTTTTTTAATTATAAGTAACGATATATTTTATTATAGATGTCTTTTATGTAATATTATATATTCGGTTAAAATAATGATCGATAATTGTTTTGATAGAAATATATACATCTTTATTTATTTCAAATTTTCTTGTTTTCAGGGGGAAAATGTGATTTCACATTAATAGCAGCATCAAACAAGCCCACAAATTTTCCCCACATCCTGGCCCATTTGCTCTGACTATGTAAAGTGGTGAATCATGTATTGGTGTGGATCATGGACTTTGTGAATGAAAATAAAATGTCGATCCAGCTTGAGAAAAGTTGAACTAAAATTGACCCTACAAAATCTCATTTGTTGAAATTTCTTGAAATAATTTCAAGGCCATTCGAATTTTAAATCAATATTTATTATTTATGTCAAATTGATAGTCTTAACCATGGAATCTTGAGCTCATATCGAATTGATCTCGAATTCAATAATTCAGGATTTTTTTAGGCTTGCACATGATTGATATTTAGGTTTGACTAGCTAGCTTGTATAATGATCTCCATCATTGTTTGTCTTGGACGGATTCATAAATTTTTTATAGGGCCACAAAATAAATATAAATATAAATTACTTCAAATTTATTAAAATTGAAACCTACAAAATTTTCATAAGCATGTGATTGTGGAGAGTTTCAAGAGTTGTTTATGTTGTGCATTCAAGTTTTTGAACGAATTTTTATTCATTATATATTAGTCATGTGTTGTTGAATAATGTATTATTATTTTTTTTATCTTGCAGGTTTGGTAACTACCCCATTAGTAAATTTGTGAATCACTATTACAGTGTAGAAAGTGTCGAGGGATGTGGGGAGGTAAGTTTACGTCAGTGTCTCATCTAGACCACTGAGTCAGTTTGGATCATGTGCGTATAAATTTTTTCTTTAAATAAGACTATATATGTATTTTCATATTAAAATGGGTAAAACTTTTTTTTTTTTAAAGGAGGTGCGTGATTTTATTTTTTTAAGAAAGAGGAGTATTTCGCTTTTTTGTCCGCTAAAAGAAGTAGTTATGAATATTTTGATGTACTTTTTGGTTAAAAAGCAAGAAATGTTCACTACATTTGATAAGACACAAAATCAAAACATGAGGGTAGTAGAAGTACACGCGTTACATTTATGATGTGTGAAGGGTTAATTGCAAATAAAATCAACCTTTTTCAAATTGCAATCTAATCTAAACTTTAAAACTTCAATTTAACATTTGGTTGCAATTCGAACCAACAAATAATTTTTTTATTGTCAGAAAATGATGTTTCACTTATTCGACAATAAATAGTTAATTGTATTCATATGTTTAGATTGGTTTGGATGACAACACATAATTATTCATCATTTTCGGGCAAATTGGAATCTGTCATTTGGTTAGAATTGCTAATAAATTTAAGATTGAAGTTTTATTTGCAACGATCCAAAAGTTTAGATTAAATTGCAATTAGCGAAAAAGTCGTGATTTTATTTGCAATTATCCCATGTATGAATTTGTTATATTGTGTAATTGGTTTATAATATGATTATTCAATTGATATGCATAGTGATAGTGCACTATTCGAATAATAACACATTCAGTTAAACGAATAAGATCATTTAATAAAAAGAATAATATTATTTAACAAAGTGCATTGTGCAAATAATATATAAGAAATTTGCACCTTCGGGGCTTGGGCTACTAGTTCAACCTTCAAACGGACTTGGACATTCTCTCTGGGTGGCCTTCATTATAGTCACCTTTTCAATTTTGATTTTCCATGTAACTTTTCTTTTATTGAAAGCATATTTTCCAGGGGTTGTTTGGTTGAAATGATCGAATTGATTAAATGAGATGGTACTAGATGGGATTGGATTATAGGGATTGAATTAAATAGAATTATTTGAGGAGGAATGTGTGTTTAGACTGTAGGATTATTATTTTTTATATATTAATATTAAAATTAGTTATGTGTTTGAATTGAATGATTAAGTGGGTTTAAAGTGCAATATACCATTTTTACTCCAACTAATTCAACCAATTATATATGGTGAGGACAAAGTAGTAATTTAGTAATATGAGATTGTGCAGTCCCACCATCCCTTAGGGTGTGTTTGTTTTCAGCTTACGAAGTCCGGATGGGGGATGGGCTTCCCCCCGTCCCGGCTAATTTTCGGATTTGCACATCTCATCCCCCATCCAAATACACATCCACCCCTATTATACATCTATACCCCTATTTTCACATAACCCAATGTCTATCACATCAACTTAATTTTTTCACATAAAATATATATTTTATTAATCTCTATTTTCTACTTTATAATACACCATCAATTAAATTAGTATATTATTTATTTTAATTGTTTACAAAAAATTCAATGAAAACATATTAATAGTAAATGTGCGTGAAATTAATTGCTATCTTCATTCATTAATTATGTCTACCATATAAATAAATTGAGAACATTTTTTCTTGACTTAGCAATAGACAAAACACGATTATAAATATTAAAATTTACTTTAAATTAATTTAAAATTTCTTTGTAGGCACGTCGCAGACAATCCCCACTATTTAAGAACGAAATTATGTTTATCGAAAAACATAATGGAATATTTCGTAGATAATTTTTTATATTCTTATAGTGAATGAAGATTAACAATAGGAGAAAAATTACATTTTAAAAATAGAATAATGGCTTCTTATAAAAAAAATTGTATTGAATATATATCCATTAAAACATTGGTTATTTATTTCGTTTTATAATTCATTATTAGATACAAAATTTGAAAATGAATAAAAATAATATTATGAATTAATGAATTAACGATGAGAATGTTCAAATTTCACCACATGTAATATGATGATGCATGCCTTTAGTATATTAAATATATGTATGGTGTAGTTGAATTGTTTTAAGAATTCAATTTTTTTTATTATGTTTAAAAAAAATAAAAAATGTATGATTTCAATAAAATCAAATTAAATTGGTATTAATTGACATTTTCGTGTCGGATAATTAATTTCTTGTAATTTTAACAACATTAGTTAAAATTTAACCACGTTAATATCATTTTATTGATTCAATTGTTTTGTGTTTTAATTCAATTCAAATAATATAATATAATTAAATAATTATATAATTATACATAATAATATTAATTATTTTATATTACACTTCAACACAATCATTCAATCATTACCTCTTTAATAAATAATAATATAATAATACATCATCATTATTGATTTGACATAAAGCCTCATCCACCCCTACTACATCCAACCCAAAACAAACAAATGATTACTATTCATAGGATTTCGCCCATCCACTTTTTTTCCCCATCCGGATTTGTCCCATCCACCTCAAGACGAAAACAAACGTGACCTTAGTGCTTGTTTGTTTCGAAATTTAGGTATGCATGTGAAGTCATGACTTTACATCTATAAGATGTAAAGTCTTTGATGATATTAAAAATATGTGTTTGTTTTGAGATTTTGGTAGGGTGAGATTTTACTTTATATCAAATCATGTGTAAGAATAAAGTAGGATATGTAAGAGAAATGTAGGAAAGAGAGTATGAGTGGAAGAAAATTGATATGTGAGTAATGATTTAGTGGGAGAAAAGTGATAAGTGAGTGATGATAGACTTTATAGGTATATATATATGTGTGGATGAAGAATGAGATGTAAAAACTGGATGTTACATCTCTAACTAGAATGAGACGGGGCCCGAAAAGTCCTAATCCAATTTGGGTGAATCCCGAAATAAACAAGTTTAGTCACGCATTCGATGTATATTACGTAGGTTTATGGACTCGGGCCCTCATTTAGTCCTGAACTCTAAACCTGTAATCCAAACACAATATTACATAGGATTGAGTTTTAGTCTCACCCAATCTAGCGAACCAACGACCCCATATTATTTATCATACGTCTTCGTTTCTTTTTTTTCGTCAATTTCTTTTGAATAAGTATTTTCAATTAAGTTGTGTAGTGTCTGCATATATTGTTACTTCCTGACCAGTAACTTTTTTATATTTAAAGAATATTGCACAGTGCAATATATTATACTATATGTCTATGTTCTCCAATTGAATAGTGGATTAAAGAATTGTGCAACAAAATCAGGCACCCGTTATATATATAATAATCACGGAGTTAGTGTATACTAATATAGGAAAAATTGTTTTTAAGGTCAGTAAGTTTGGGGTAGAAAAAGAGGCCAGTGCATTTGTGGGTTGACAATATAAGGACTGCAATTTTTTAACGTGGCAAATTAAGGCCAAATTGACCCGTATTACCTTCAATTGGGCTGAATTTGACCTTAATTTGCCACGTTGAAGAATTGCGGTCCTTATAATGTCAGCCCGCAAATACACTGGCCTCTTTTTGCTACCCCCAAACCTACTGGCCTTAACTTGCTACCCTTTATATATATAGTCAGTAGAAAACCCTCTATAGATAAATGATGCAGAGCTACTAGTCAATTATATATAAGTTGAGTATGGTTACCCATATCAAAATTAATTGGTAATAAATCTGTATAAATTGCTACCCTAATGCACAGAGTTTACTATCCCTAATTTAATGAGTGCTTTTCAATTTTTCCAAGTGAAATATAGTTGTAGGACTGCAATTGCAATATGTATAGGCTCTTGTACTCATTTATAATGATGATACTAATGTACAATGAATATTTTTTTGCTTCAATTACTCCTACAAATATTGGTGCTTGAATCCTAAATTTTGTTGTAGGGGTTTGTTTCGCGTGGCCTTTTAGGTGTTGTGCTATCTGTATTGACATTGTTGTTTTATTTGGAATACTTCATTGTACTCACTCCGTCCCAGAACTACTTTCGTAGTAGAGGATAATACATTTTGTAAGAAAAAATAAAGTATTTGAGTCAATGACTGTGAGATTGAATAAAATAATAATACATTTTTACTTTATTGACTTTAATGAAAGAATTATTTTCTTTTTAAGTGTTATTTAAATAAGACAGGTGTGAAAGTAATTGTAGAATAGAGGGATGGAGTATTAGTTTTATACCTTTAATTAATACATAAATTTATTTTTCCTTGAATAAGCATAACATTCATTAATCCAACAATACCCATATTTTTGTAATTCAAAATCATTTTTTTCTAGTTCAAATATTTCAAGGAACATTTTTCTCGCAAATATATATATGAAGCTGGATAACTTAAATATTGATAAACGGTGAGTCACAATTCTCTCACCAATCATCTTCCTATATAAATCACCTTGTCTTGCTTCATTTTTCTTCCATGGAGATGCTTTCAATTGTATTGCACATTTATTTCTTCTTCCTGTCTTGTGTAAAATTCCATCTAACTTTTTCAAGTTAATCATTATTAAAATCACAAATTTTTTTGTTCTCTCTATATATATAGATGTCTATACAATTTTAGGTTCATATAATTCATTTTTATTCCATAGTCGCCTACTTTAATGACACGATATGGCCGGAAGATGATTGGAGAATGAACGACTATACTGACATGAAAATCATCGGGAAAAAATATTTGTAAGGCCAATAGGTTTGGGGATAGCAAAAATAGGTCAGTACATTTGCGGATTGGCATTATAGGACCGCAACTCTTCAACGTGACAAATTAATGCCAAATTCAGCCCAATTGAAGGTAATACGGGCCAATTTGGCCTTAATTTGTCACGTTGAAAAGTTGCAGTTCTTATAATGTCAGCCAACAAATGTACTGACCTCTTTTTGCTACCCCCAAACCCAGTGGCCTTAAAAATAATTTTTCCCATACTAATATTGTTAAAAAAAAAAACAAATTGCACGAATTTTCCACATAATCACGGTATGTTTTTTGGATTTATAGTTACCTTTTAAAACTTAAAAGCATCATCACATGTGCCAAATTTTATTTTCTTAAGAATGTAAACGTATATAGCTATTTAATAACCGATCGAGTACTAAATTAATAATGTTCGCTTTTGTGTACAATGGTAAAATATTAGTGTGAAGTCGAGTTCACATGAACACAATATTATTAAATATCATTATTATGTATACACATTATCATTGTTATATATATATAATTATTATTATACATGTATATATATAAACTACTACGTCAGTAATAGTGTATATGCATGCATAACAATAATATTGAATATAGAAAACAATAATACTTAAAAGATGGTTCACATAAAGTCGGGTTCACAAGAGACCTACTCAAAAAATAAAACACTCTACTACTAAATTCTTTTAGTTTTAAATGGGAGACAATTTTACATTTACTTAGAGAAAATTAAAGCAGTAATCGACCACTAAACTGAAAATGATTAATATCATAGAAATATTGTGATTTACCCCACATGTCAGTTTGTTAAAATTTAATGGAAGATTATTAGTACAGGAAAATGATTGTTTTCATCTAGAACGTACGTATAATTATACTCTCACAAATCAATGATTTCAGCTAGTACACACTTCATGAAATAGGACATGACATGGCATAACATGTTAGTTTAAAACAACACATAAATTTATACAAGATAACCTCACAAAAGTTAATAAAATGCATATTATACTTTTTATTTAAAAATTCATAAACCATATAAATTTTCTCATGGAAGGGTGTCATTCGAGAATTGCAGGTAAGACAAAATATGCCTATCCAAATTAATTCGGTATGTTTTATTATTTAACGTGATTCAAACCTCTACGTGGAAAATTGTGGATCTGGATAATCTCTACTCATTCCAACGAGCTTCCTTACGTACTTCCATGTATGTGTGCTGTAATAAAATTCTACATTTCAACATAAATATCAAATTCTGTCCTAAATACGAGGTTTAATTTTCCTGGACGGAATTTGTCTTTATCGAGAAGGTTCTAAGGAGAACACCTCCACGTTCTCTTCATCGTTGGTTCAAACATATAATCCATTTTTAGGTTTATTACCTAACCTGCAGAGCATTGTCCTATTGTGCTTTAATATACTATATTGTATAATACTCTGGAGATAAATGCAGACTGCAGAGAGAGATGAAAAAAAAAAAATTATGGGGATCACATGACTTACCAATTAAGAAAATAAGAAGTTTGTATGGAGACAGACGAATTAATGGAAAAATGGATGAAGCTTCAACTAGGACACATAAATTAACACAAAGCAGTGTTAAAATAATAAAAATTGTAGTATAAGTGATGTGATAGAAAGTTAGAGAGAAAAGTTTGGGGGGGGGGGGGGGGGGGGGGGGGGGTAGTAGATTAATGGACTATAGTTATAAATAAGAGTAGACATATTAATTTAGGAGTAGTTTGTTGGAGAAATAATATAAACGGATTATTGCATAATTCTCTTTAAGTTCAGACTTGTACAAAATACTGCTAAAAGCAACCTCACCTATTTAAAAAAGTCGATCTGACTTATAAGGGACACTGTTGACTATTATACGTACTTATAAAGTATGACAAAATATTATATGAAAATTGTTAATTAATGATAGATTTATTATGAAACACCTTTAAAGTAGGAGTGTCAAAAATCTCATTAAGAGTATTAAAAATTTGGGTCAATAGTATTATATTGCAATTGTTGTAGATTTTCTTGACCCAACTTTTGATACTCCCGATAAAACTTTTAATACTCCTGATCAAATATTCAATATTTTGAAACAGTTTCATGATAAATTTATCATGAATTATTTTTATATAAAACTTAGTCATAAAGTATATTTTAGTTAAAAGTTAAAACTATTTTTATTGAACTTTTATGTGTGCTTCCTCTCAGCCTATCATTAGGTAGAACAATTAATAAATGATTCCTAAAGGCATCGTAGTAGGGTCAATCGTACGAACAATTTATAAGATTCAAAGAAAGTATCACAATTTGGTCGTCTACGTACCACTAACCGTGGCACACAAATTATAATCTTAAATCTTAATCACCTATCTTTGAATTCTTTGGCGAACTAATATCCAATATTTATTTCTTATAATTTTAGTTACAACTTTTTGCATAGCAATACTTAATCCAAGACAAAGTACGTAGTGAAAATGGTATATAAATGAACCATTGAAGGATATTAATTGTTGCTATAAAAAAATGATTGTTTTCTCTAAAGAGTATTAGTTGTTTTCATTGAGGAATATAAGTTATTTATTGAAAATAAATTAAGACTCTTCAATTAAAACAATTAATAATCTTTAGTAAAAACAACCAATATCCTTCAATATTTCATGTACGAACCAATTTCAATTTATATATGCTCTTAATCCAATTGTAATTTCTTTTTTTAATTAATTTTTTAGTTACCAAAATTTGAATTATAAAACAAGCGTACGTGGTCAGTCACCATTAGATTAATTCGTAATATATAAAGTAGTATCCAATTTTTGATAATTAAAATAAGGTAAAAGAAAATTTAGATATCATTGATTTGTTAAAAATGCGAAGGAACTAAAGTGAAATTATTAATGATGATTCATGGTCGCTTACAAAAATTAGTTTTTAGTTCTTACAGGCTTTATGGGATAGGCCAATGGTTAAACAAATTGGCTTTAGAAGAGGTGATGGTAATGGGTCGGCATCCCCATTCTTTGAAAGGGGCGAGACGGGTGACTCGCTGTAGGGTATAGGACGAGGCGATTCGTTAACTAGAAAAGTAATATGATAAAACATAATACGTAATACAAAATAATATCTCAACTAATTTTTTTTTACTGATATTAACATTTTTTAAATTAATGTGAGTATAAATTCGTAAACTTCGTCCTAATATTTTTTTTAATTGAAATTAAATTTTCTATATTATATATATTTATTGTCCCACTTCGTTCAGATAATAATAGCTAGGACCAGTCCAGACCTTCAAGTACACACTTAATCTTGTTGACATCCCTACACAATGTGTCCATCCATGCAATCAAAGTATAATTTCTCTGAGGGAGGCATAATGAGACAATCGGAATTTCATTTTAATATTTGAAACTCTGTTAATTCATAGATCATGTAATTACATGATAAAACAAATATTTGTGCCATGTACTTTATATACGTTTTTGTCAATTTACCATCCGAATTTTACGTCTGAATATTTGCGAAAGTAAAAAATTTTAAAAAAAGAGAATACATATATGCAAATGTAACAACCAAACATGAATTCAATTTTCAGAATCATTATTACCAGCTATCTATTACCACTTGCTGTCACATTACTCCCACATGGATACAACAAGAATCCTAGGCAACAATACCAAAAACTAGTAAACAAGGATTGATCAAGAAATTAATTTACATATAATTATTTCTCATGCACTTATGGATCATTTAAAGCCTCCAATTAGATGGGCCAATGGAGGCATGGGGTACTTTGGGAATTGATGGTGATGATGATGATGATGATCCAAGTGCATGGACATACTTACAATTTGGACAAGAAGGGGAAGACCTACTAAGTATGACTAAGAGATGGCAATTTGAGCAAGGTAATGCCACCATATTATTACCCATTGATGATGATGATGAATCTTCCCAGCCAGTAGTCATCATCATGTCCTTGTGGCCTCCTGCAGATATGTTGAGTTCTAAGTCCAGCTTCTGCTCTTCCGGCCTCGTCCACCTCTTTCGTCCCGTCTTTCTGTTCACGTAGTACATTTTCCCCGTCTGCACGTTTCATTACATATTATTAATTTTGTACTAGCTATAGATCAAATGACCTATATATGATGGTAAGTAATGTATATGAACACTGCATTGTACATCACTAATATTATTATTTGTAAAAATTAATATTATTACTGCTTGTAAAAAAATTAATATTATTACTTAACGGATGTTTATACTTTCTCATAAATATAAGATGTGCATCACCATTTAATTTGTGGTGTGCATGTTAAGTGAGCAAACAAGTTGCCAACACGTGAGGAAGTAAACATCGATTTGAATGTGCTTGTAGGACCGTACCTCTTTTGAAAATTTAATTTCATGAGACGTACCGTAACAAAAATTGCGAATACATTTATGATCTTTTGTGCCATTTAATTACGATTATTTTTATTTTAATAAAATCATACACTATATATATATATATATGTGGGCATATAAATTTATGCCCAAAGGTGAACATGTGATATTTTCATATATATATATATATATATATAATTTGCTACATGGAGCTTTTTCTGAAAACTTACTGCGACGTGATAAAAAGTTTCGAGTCCCACGTTAGCAGTTCGATCCGACTACCACATCAGCAACAAATTATTTGAAAGTAGTCTTAAAGTTTTGAATACCAAAAATTGAAAAAATTATATACATGGAGTTAATCGTGAAAATCATGTGCATTTAATGTCACGGTGAAACTGATTCACTGAATACTCTGTTCTAAAAAGTATACTTATTTTTTAAAGTAAGAGACATAGTCAATTTATTCAATTTCAGAAAGTTCAACTTAATTATCACACACATGTATCAAATAATACACGATAACAAAACGAGGAGGTGGTATAGTTCAAAGTGATTGAAGTTTCATTACCTATATATAACATAAGAGGAAATTACTAGTCCAATTAATTAAAAGTTAAAACTCACACATATACACACAACACAGAGTGAAATTAAGGAGATGTGTACGACTTGAAGATCAAGGCACTGCTCCCAATCAGACGGCAAAGGATGCTTCATTTGAAGATCAACGCTGGGCGTAGTAGCGGCCTCCGTGCTCCACTTTCTCTTCATCGGAAAGCTCGTCTCAGCTTCGGTGTTTTTCCCATCGCCAAGAGAAAGCTGAGTAAATTCCATGGTGATGATCAGATGAAATATTAATGTTTAGACATGCAAATAATAAATTTGGGCATGATGAGAGAGAGAGAGAGAGAGAAAGAGGGAGGGGATTATAAATTGAATATTCATCAAAGACATTAAAAGGAGGCAGGCCAAGCATTAAAGGGTGACAAGTAGATGTCACTTTAATGCCTAAATCCAACAACTGATCTCACAACATTGCATTTATAACTCACTGAGAAACCCTCTGAATTTATTATGGTTGTCAACAAGTCGTTTGTGTTAGATAGCTGCATCCTTTCATAACACTTAATTTGGGGTGTTTGCAAAATTTTCAAAACTGCGGACACACTTTTTTAATTATACGCCAAACTCTCATGTTAAATTAGTTCTCGGTATAAAATTGGACCATAAGATTCATTCAGTAATACTATAATGGTTCTTCCATAATATTTTACATACACAAACTGACTACTATGTGAATAAATATTATAATGTTAATATATAAGTGTAATGATATAATTGAATATTCTAATATTATACTAAATTATGAAACTACAAAAAAAGTGAATCTTTAATGATAGAGAGCTTGTCATTATAGCTTCTCAAACTAAAAGTCTTTAATGACCAAATAATTAATGGTCTTTAGTGTTAGTTCTGTCATTAAATTTTTAATTAGAGAAAAAATAATGATATGATTTTTGTCATTAAAGGTCAATTGTTTTTTAGAATCAATTTTATAAAGTGAGCGAGTTATACTAAAGATTGACTCATTTTTCATTACACTTCACCGTTTTTAAAAATAAGTGAATCTAAAAAAATGTTAATATAGTTTGCAGAAACCAAACACCCTTAATTGTACTTAATTACCTTTCTCTCTTGCGTAAATCTAATCTTAATTTATAGCTTTATTTTGCTTAATTAACCATTCATCTCATTCACTCAGAGAGGGAGTTAAAGTTCGATTATGTCCCATGCATAACTCTAAATTTTTTTCACAAAACGTCTCAAACAGTTTCAGAGTTTCAATTACGTCTCATAGCTCACCACATAGTCCAATTTCAATTTCATTTTTGTTGGAAAAACATAAACATTTTATCTTTTTTTTTTTTGTACGTGCCGATCGAAAGTTGAGAAAAACCGGCCACAATACTAACTTAGCTAATATATGGCATAATTTTTTATTCTTTTAAATAAAGGTCAATTAATTTCCAACTCAATTTATTCAATTAATCTTATAACTGTTTCTTTTAAAAACCGGCCACAATATTGACTTAGCTAATATATGGCATAATTGGAATCAATGAAATCATTGTTATTCTTATTTAAAAATAAAAAATAATACAAATATAGTATATTACTAATAACTTCTATCAATAATTAGTATTATTATACTATCAATAAAGAAAGTATATTATTAATAATATATGCACAATAATAATAATATTATTATTAAATAATAAAACTTGTACCCAATAATAATAATAATGTAAAATCAATTTAAACAAAGCTATATTCTATTCCTAATCAATAAACCAGTCATAAAAATGATAATCTTATGTCATTCCTTTATGAATTCATTACATTCAATCATAATTATATACATTCATACTAGTGAAAATAAAATGGGAAATATATATACATATATAAATGAATAGTATTGTAATGACATTATTAATTATACTAGAATTTTCTCAACAGAAAACATGTAAGAGCATACAAATAATTCAATATTTAAAAGTAATATAAAATAGTGCAAAATTACAAGTAGCACATGTATAATATGAAATGCAAGAAAGTTATGAATCACACATAAACAATATGAAATGTGTGCAATACATGAGTATATTAGTCAATGAGTTGTGAAAAAATCGGGTATCGCAGATGTTATATTAGACTATGTGGTTCTTGTACTCTATAGAGATATGTGGAAGATATTTCCTCATTGATAATTATAAGAATGTGTAAAAGTAAGCTAAGACTAATGTGGTTATCTAGAGTGTTAAGATCTTTTGTTAGATGTTTTGAAGATGTTAAATATAAAGAACTAGTAATAGGACCACATAAACCTGTTAATTAGCTGGAAATGGTATAGGTCTAGAATAGTTGTCTAAATAAGGGGAAAAACTTAGTAGGACTTGTTCACAGGACCTGAAGATTTCAAGCATGAAGACCAACAGACTTTGAAGTCAGCTGAAGTACATATTGAGTTAGGGAAGCTGAGTTTGAAGAATCAACTGATCTGAAGTGAAGACCAACAGATCTTGAAGATAACTGAAGTAGTTGAAGTACATCTTGAGACAAGGAAGCTGAGTTCTAAGCATCAGTTGACTCGTACTAAATTGACCTAAGTGGAAGTAAAGATCAGCTAAGGCTGAAGGAGGAAAGGCAAGTGCAGAACTAGTTTACCATCAGTTGGACTCGATGTCAATTGAAGTGTTTTCAAAAGTGGAAGTGTTTAAAAAAATTCTCAAAATCCAGAAGCAAATTTTTTATGCTTCTCTAAAATAGATTTTAAGATGGTTTTATAGTGATTGCAAACAATGTAGAATTAATTGAAAAAATTAATCAATTCTACTCACCAAGTAGCGATTGCAAACAATCATTGAATATCATACAAATGATTAATTCCACATTTCTCTAAAGGACAAAGTATAGAGTGAAAATGGTCCATACACGAATCTTGGAAGAGTATTAATTGTTTTCACTAAAAAGTATTAGTTGTGTTCAATGAAGGATATTAGTTGTCTACTGAAAACAAACTAAGATTTTTCAGTGAAAATAACTAATACTCTTCAGTTAAAACAACTAATACTCTTTAGTGAAAATGACTAATACCCTTTAATAATTCATGTATGAACCAATTTCACTCTATACATACTCCTCTGCAAGTTGCTGATGTAATTGGTGTAGGGGCTGAAGTATTATACACTTCAAACTATACTCCTTTCATTTCACAATCAAATGTCATTTTAGTATTTTGCATCTTTTGCAAAATAAATGTCATTTTAGATTTTGAAACACTTTTCAATGCATATAAAATAATTTATAGCTTAAAATGGAGGGATATTAATTTTGGGGGGAAGGATAATATAATATTAATTAAAACGGTAATGCTACATAGGCAGAATCAGCCTAGGGCAGAAGGGGGTATTATTGGTAATCTATATGTAAATAGGGGTATTAACGTACGGCAATGCAAATGATAGTTTGAAATTAATTTAGTCTTGAAAAAACCGAAACCCAAATTATGTCTTCTCTCTATTTTCAAATTTAAAATTTGAAAATGTTTTCTATCTTATCTCTCTAGTTAATAACTTCGTAACTTCCAAGATAGTGGAGATGTCAAATCTATTATCTATTAACAAGCATTACTCAAATCTATCTTCTTCATAAAAAATTCCCTTTTTTTTTTTGAAAAAACAATGCATCAAGGCCGCAAGAAATTTTATGTTGTATTCAAGGGTGCTCGTGTTGGCATCTACACAAGTTTTTATTAGAATTTGTATCTTTTAATACTAGAATTCGTAGAAATTATTAATATTCAAAGAAATAAATAACAATAATATTAAAATTTGTATCTTTTATTATTTTTTGTAAAATTTATATTTGACAAGTAATACAACAATATAAAATATAAAAGAGAAAAATATCAGTATTGAACTATACTAACCGTACCAATAAGCAAAATTTAATTAAAATTTATTTATTAATATTTCAATAAAATTTATATACTAACCGTACCAATAAAGTTAATATACTAACTGTACCAATTAAAATTTCAATAATATTTATATACTAACCGTACCAATAAAGTAGCAAAAGTTAATATAATTTATTAATATAATTGAATTTTATTTAAAATAAAATTTGGAATAGAATAGCAAAAGTTGATTAAAGAATGAGTCTGGAATTAAAGTGTGATATTCAATCCTAATCCGTTTTAAATCTAATTTAAAAAAAAATAAAGTTGTTGTACAATTTTAAAAATTGATTTAAATTGACTAATTCCTACACAATAAATCACACACATATATACAACCCCACTAAACGCTTAATGTGGCCATTTTTAACTATCCATTTTTTTTTTCATTTTAACCGTCCTACACTATATGTCATGCATCTCACACTCCCCCATTTTAATCATTTCAACCGTCCATTTCATCCCCACCACCAACATCTACTACAAGTACCATAAAATTAAAATGTAAAAATTCGTCAAAAAACTAGCATTAAGAACCAATATCAAAATCTCAAATTATTAGAAACCGAACAAAAATTATTCAATAATAATTTCCATCATTGAAGGTTTTCATAAATAAAATTTTCAAGCGTGCAAAGTGAGTTTTGAATAACCAAACGTCGAAGACAAAGAGATGGAAGGAGTGTGAAGAAATTATTAAATAATTGAATTTAATTAAAAAAATATTGAATATGGGATTCAAAAGTAGGTGTGAGGGGAACATTTAAATTTAAATTTAGGTTTTAACTGAATGCCTAACAAAATTAAAATGACCGTTTTTTTTTTTTTTTTTTTTTTTTTGATAAGTGGGAGAAATGACATTGAAAATTAGATTGAATTAAATTTAAAAAAAAAAAAAATTATTTGTTTAACTTCCCACTATCATCTATCCAACTTTCTCTCTAATTTGAATCTCACGTATCTGTTCAACTTCCCCCTCTAATTTATGTGTTATTCTCTTTAAATTCTTTGTTTGATATATGCTTGCACCCCAAACCCAAAAAATATTAATTTTAATTCAAACCGTTTATACTTATTGGGATTTTGAGTCGATTAAGATCTAAATAAATATTTGTACATTGTGTAGATTAATTTAATTTCAAAATTTAATTTTAATTCCAAACCATAAAAAATATTTGTACATTGCGTAAATAAATAAATATTTGTACTTCTTGGGATTTTGAATGAACTATTTCGAAATTAATTTAACATTTTTCATCTTTAATTACCATATTGCAATCAAGTATTTTTATGTCAGATAATTTTTATAAGAGTTTTTCAATGTATTACTAATAGTTTTTCAATGTATTACTAATAATATTTCAATGTATTACTAATAATTTTCTAAATAGTTTTTCATCTAAGAAAAAATTACTAAGAGTTTTTCAATGTATTACTAATAGTTTTCAATGTACTACTAATAGTGTCTATAAGTATTACTAAGAGTTTTCAATGTATTACTAATATTGTTAGAGATTTAGGGTTTATAAGAGTTTTTCAATGTATTACAAATAGTGTTACGGTTTAGGGTTTAAGGTTAGGGTTTAGGGTTAGGGTTTAGGGTTTATAAGAGTTTTTCAATGTATTACTAATAGTGTTTATAAGTATTACTAAGAGTTTTTCAATGTATTACTAATAGTTTTTCAATGTATTATTAATAGTGTTTATAAGTATTACTAATAGTTTTTCAATGTATTACCAATAGTGTTTATAAGTATTACTAAAAGTTTTTCAATGTATTACTAATAGTTTTTCAATGTATTACTAATAGTGTCTGTAAGTATTACTAATAGTTTTACAATGTATTACTTATAGTTTTCAATGTATTACTAATAGTGTTAGGGTTTAGGTTTTAGGGTTAGAGGTTTAGTGTTAGGGTTTATGGTTCAGGGTTAGGGGTTTAATAATATTGGGTTTAGGGTTTATAAGAGTTGTTCAATGTATTACTACTCGTGCAATCGAAAATTGGACTTCTGTCTTTACCCTGACTTTCATCTTCCTTGATTGCTTAGCACCTCAGGGACTAAGCCCCTAGATCGAAAGCTTAAGCGCTACGGGGATGCGCATCCAAAAGGAGAAAGATTCCCTCGCTTAGAAAGACATAGCACAATTGATTAAAGAGCTGTACAATCTAATTAGATATCGGTAATACGATTCAAAAAAGAAGGGCAGAGTCAAACATTTCCTTTCACCGACCGGAGCCTTGTCGCGTTGAGTGGCTAAAGCAGTTTACCGGGGTTCCGGGGCGTGTCCGAAAAGGAAGAGATTTTAAGTCACTTGACCGAAGTCAAGGAAGATAAGTTGGTTCGCAATAAAAAAATTATAGTATATCGACCCCCCTTCAAGTCCCTCTTTTAAATCCTTACTTTAAAAAAGTTCGCTTTAGCGAAAGTAGCGTCCTAAACGAAAACTAAAGGGCATCCTACTTATACTAGTAGGTAGGTGGCCTCGCAGGGCAGGCCCCTGTGTGAGCTGGAGCTGCCATAGCTTATGGCTAGAGCAATGGGAGGTCCCCAGCAGAGAGCAAAGTAAGGATAACGAGCGCTCCGCCCGCTTGGCGGGCGGCAGGGTCCCTCACTTCTTGTTAGCTACTTTTCTCTTATCCCTAAAGAACCAAACAATAAAATATTCTCAAGCGGCGAAGCCTATGTTCTCAAGCGGCGAAGCCTATAGTCCCCTCCCATCTCTAATAAAGAACACTGCTTTATCACTAGCTCACTTCCCTAAGTTCGCTATAGACCGTTTCCTTTATACCGTTGGGTAAGATAGAAGATGATCTGAAACCTGATACATAAGATCATAAAAGATGAGCAAGTCAAGCAGTCAACATCGTGAAAACCATCACTTCCAGCTGGTTCTATCCCGCCGGCCAAGCAACCTAGGTGGGAATAGTGAAAGAAAGAGAAGGGCTTCCATTCTCATATCACTGTAAAAAAAATGGCACAGCGGAGACATACGACGAGGTTGTTGTTCACCGACAAAGTCGATTCTCTACGCATAAGACAGCTACAGCATAAACTGGCCTGTGATTAAGTCACTCATATTAAACAAAAGAAAGAACTCTCTAGCAGCTACTAAAATAGAAATATCATTTTTTTTGTTTCTGTTCTGGATCTGGTAGTGAGATCTCTGCCTCCGTTTGACGAAGCCTGGGAATTCAGTGGTCGCTCGTTCCTCGCTTGTTCCAATTCCAAAGAGCTTAAGATCTGATTCTATACTACATACGATATTCCATTCCGGCCCTCATTAGCTCTTCGCTTGCTTGGACAAAGAGCATGCCCGAGGACTTACTCCAAATCGATAGATAGGTTGGTAGAGAGGCGGAAGGCACCATTGAATATAGTGAACGAGCTATCTCCCTTCGCGGGGCGCGTGAAACTCATCACTACCTCGTAAGGGCGTTGAGACCATAGCATGTTAGACGAAAGCGCCGCTTTCTCTGTAAGACCAATACGGAATTACGGAATCTCGATCAGGGAGAGTTTTTCAATGTATTACTAATAGTTTTTCAATGTATTACTAATAGTATTTATAAGTATTACTAAGAGTTTTCAATGTATTACTAATAGTTTTTCAATGTATTACAAATAGTGTTTATAAGTATTACTAAGGGTTTTTCAATGTATTACTAATAGTTTTTTAATGTATTACCAATAGTGTTTATAAGTATTACTAAGAGTTTTTCAATGTATTAATAATAGTGTTTATAAGTATTACTAAGAGTTTTTCAATCTATTATTAATAGTTTTCAATGTACTACTAATAGTGTCTATAAGTATGATGTGGGGCAGCTTTCGGGTGTTCGTCGGCAGAAATCAAAACGGACGTAATTTTTGGAGTCGGGCTCAGAATTGCTATTGCGATACCTTTCCGGAAGCGGGTCGACGATTCGAGTTGAACTCACTGCGCACCGCGGAGTGATGTACGCGGTCCTGGGCCCAAATTCCAACGTTTGACAGCGTTGGGCCTATCTTTTCTATTTTGGGACTTTATTTTTCTATTTTCGGCAATTATGTTTATTTCCGTTTTCGTTTTAGGGCTTGTTCTGGCCCCTTTATATAGTGAGGACGAATATTGTAGACGCACTTTTTGATTAATTTTGATACTCAGTACCCTAATTTTCTTTTCGTACGAAGAACGTTTGTCTTCTACGGTTATCGTCCCGTGTCAAAGTATTACTAAGAGTTTTTCAATCTATTATTAATAGTTTTTCAATGTATTACTAATAGTGTTTATAAGTATTACTAAGAGTTTTACAATGTACTGCTTGTAGTTTTCAATGTATTACTAATAGTGTTAGGGTTTTGGATTTTGGGTTAGGGGTTTAGTGTTAGGATTTAGGGTTGAGGGTTTAGGGTTAGGGGTTTAGTGTTAGGGTTTATGGTTAGGGTTTAGAGTTTAGGGTTTAGGGTTAGGAGTTTAGTGTTAGGGTTTAGGGTTTATAAGAGTTTTTCAATGTATTACTAATAGTTTTCAATGTATTACTAAGAGTTTTTCAATTTATTACTTATAGTTTTTCAATTTATTAGTGTTAGGGTTTAGGGTTTATAAGAGTTTTTCAATGTATTACTAATAGTTTTCAATGTATTACTAAGAGTTTTTCTTTGTATTACTAATAGTTTTTCAATTTATTAGTGTTAGGGTTTAGGATTTATAAGAGTTTTTTAATGTATTACTAATAGTTTTCAATGTATTACTAAGAGTTTTTCAATGTATTACTAATAGTTTTTCAATTTATTACTAATAGTATTTATAAGTATTACTAAGAGTTTTTCAATGTATTACTAAGAGTTTTTCAATGTATTACTAATAGTTTTTCAATGAATTACTAAGAGTTTTTCAATGTATTACTAATAGTTTTTCAATGTATTACTAATAGTGTTTATAAGTATTACTAAGAGTTTTTCTATCTATTACTAATAGTTTTCCAATATATTGCTAGCATTATTATTCTAGTTTGCTAGTATTACTATTAAGTAATAAAATTATTATTAATATATTTTATTTTTGAAAAATTCAAATTCATTCCTTAAAAAAAATCAAATTCAATTTCATTATAATATTAGATTAGACTTTTTAGGGTTTTTTAGATTCAAAATTCAAATTAAATTTTTTTTTTTTTTTTTTTGTATTTTAGGATTTTCATATTCAATACTTTTCCTCGTCGTCATCATCACTGCCGAATATTTCATGAATGATATCGGGATATGAATTGACATTTACATTATCGTGGTTAACATAATTGGTGCTCATATTTTATTCAGATTGAAGTGTAAGGAGAAGATTTCTTGAGACTGCTTTCGAACAAAAAATGTTGATGAGAATTTTTTTTGAAGTATGAAATCAACATATGAATTTTTTTTGAAGTGCAAGAAGAAATTTTTTTGGAGACAGGCTATATTCAATTTTTTTTTAAGTATGAATTTTATTTTCTGGAGATAGACGGCTTTCGAAGCAAAACATTATTGGGATGAATTTTTTTATTTATTTTTTTGAATAATGAGACTAAGATTTGCTAATTTGATGAAAATAGCTACTTGAATAATGAGACTAAACGCTAATTTGCTGATTTTTCTTTTTTGAAAAATAGTCGTTTGATAATGGAAGAGTAATTCTGTCATTATCATATTTTGAGAATGTCAAAGATCACTTTAGGAGAAACAAAAGTTGATTATATATTAAATTTGAATAAAGTTTCACTCATTGTCGATATTTATATATCAAATTTGAATAAAATTTTAGTTTTACTTGAATATATATTATATACACTTGGATTTTGAAAAGAAATATTAAATTTGATTATATATTAAATTTGAATATGTATTATACACACTTGATAATATCATTATTGAACTATACTAACGTACCAATAAGCAAAAGTTGATTAAAAATTATTTATTAATATTTCAATAAAAGTTGATTATATATTAAATTTGAATAAAATTTCACTCATTGCCGATATTTATGCATATATATTAAATTTGAATAAAATTTTAGTTTTAATGTTTTGGTTAATAATTTTATGTATAATTCAAGAAAATTCCCCTTGAACAATTCAAACTTACCGCTGAAATTTTTAATAGAATTTGTATCTTTTAATTGGAATAATTCAAACTAACCGTATCAATAAAGTAGGAAAAGTTAATATGATATATTAATATATTTTATTTTTATTTAAAATAAAATTTGGAATAGAATAGCAAAAGTTGATTAAAAAATAGTCCGAAATTAAACTTTGATATTTAGTCCTAATCCATTTCAAATCTGATTAAGAAAAAATTATTGACTAAGTCCTACATAATAATGGAAGAGTAATTCTTTCATTAATTATATTCTATCTTTAACGGCGTATGCATATGGAGTGGGGGGAATGGATGGAGGGAAAATAGGGAAGGAAGTTAGTGGATGGAGGGAAACTAGGCGCCTAAAACTAATAGTAATTATCTAATATAATTAACATTTAATTATTATTTTTTGGGTTCTGCACTGGGCTGATGTTACACCCGATATCGCTACCCGACTATTCGGGTATCGGGGTTAACCTATCAAATCGGAGTGGCGCATTGACAAGAGAATCTCGTCGCCGAGCCATGCCGAGTAGACGGGTAGGGTACCCCGTCTACCAGACGGGGACTTTCAGGAGTTGTCGGGAAGAATACTTATTCCGTGGACCAGAGGTCGGTCGGCCAGCGGCGAGCTCTAGGGCAGGTTCTACCCGCTCCCCGGGAAAAGGATCCCCAGAGTAATCGCCACCTACTCGGTACCCGGTTACCCGTGTACCCGCCTGCCCTATCCCCGGCATCGCCAGTTGTGAGAATACGTCCAGTGCCATCAGTTCAGAGGATGCAGCAGTGTCAGAGTAGGTAGTTGGGTCAAGTCCCATCAGTAAAAGGCAGCAGAGCCAGGTGGCGCCTCCCCATTGGTCCATAGAGGGCGGCTGTAGCCACTCATGACCTCCCAGCTAGGAATAGGAGGGACCCACGGGTATACCAACCCAAGGTGGGGAACACCACCATGTATACTATAAATAGGGTCTTAAATGCCCAAATGTAACACACAACTCATTTATTGCAAATCTACTCTTGAGAGCTCATTTACTCTTGCTTTTACTACTTTCAGTTATCATAAATACGTAAATTCTACCCGCTAGGAACCCGACGGCAAGATTCTCACGAAATCGCTGTCAACAGCTGAGTCTACCCATTTAACATCACCCTTATTAAAATTAATAATAGTGTGGGTAATGTTTGGTGAGTATTACAATATAAACAAGTATGTATTAATTTCTTGGATTCAATCCAATCTTCTTTAAGGCCAATGTCTGAACTTAAGTTATTAATGCAAGAGTCCAACTTGTACCCTTTCGGCAGTTAATGATATTAAATAACTACAGTAGTAATTAAAGCTTAAACCAGAGGATGAGTATCCGTGGGTTCATAAATAATAAATTCCTACCTTCGGAGTACACATTTAAATACTATTGTAGACTCAGCGTAAATCAAATCTTTAACACTCTATAAAACTATAAAATTAAATAAATTACTAAAAGTTACGCAGCAAAGTCACACCATCTTTTTTGAAATCGTTCCTCTCATTCACCCTACTTACAAAGTTTAATCTTGGTCATCTATTTTATTCTCTTAACTTCAATTGTATATTTCATTTTTTGTTTATATAAATATGTAATCTACATTCACTTTTCATTCTAAATTCTAGTTTTCTCATCCTTTACTCTTTTTATTTACTACTTAAGTAATCTGATTTTTTTTTCCATAGTATTTATTATTCATTCATATGTGTAGGTTTTCTAATAATTCTTAATGTCTTTCAATCTTTCAAAAAATAATCTTATACTACCTCCGTCCTAAGAACTTGTTCATACTTGTGTTTGACACATTTTTTAAGAAAAAAAGTATGTAAGTGTGGAGTTGAATAAAATAATGATAACTTTTTGTTTTATTGACTTTTGTGAGAGAGAGTTATTTCCTTTTTTGGGTGTGAAAGAAATGTTAGGACGTTCATTTAAGACAAGTGTGAAGAAAATGTTGGGACGGAGAAAATATTTTTATTTTCCAGATTAGAATGAGATGGGTTCTGCATCATGAATATATTAAGAATTTCGATTTAGATGGTTCTCGATTTGTAAGAATTAAGATTCTTTGTTCTTTTTTTTCTTTAGATCATGCTTCATTTTTTTGTATGTGAATATCTTCGTACACTTATTTCACTATAAGAAAATGTAAAATTGCCTATGAAAATTATCAATATGGATACAAATTTTCCATCAAGAATTTTGTAGTTGAGATTGCCTACAAAAATTTGTAATTATATAGGCATTTTCATTCCTTACCTAAAATGGATTTGTGTACAGAATATTTGTAGACAAATTATTAGTGGATAAATTATTTGTAGGCAAATTGCTTGTAAGTAATTAATACCTAGAAATTTCATTTTGTAGGCACATTGTTTGTAGGTTGAGGGGTTAAGGTGTCTACATGATTAGTAAGTTTTGTAGACAGATTATATATAGATAAGTTCCACTATGAAACTTTTTTTGTTGAAAAATTATGTAGGCAATTTTTTTATCTTTTTATAGTGTTTTAAATTTTCAACGAGTATATTGTTTGGAAAAAGTGGTTTACAGAAAACCAACTTTATAAGCACCATAAGAAATACGAACGGGTTGTAATGCCTTATTTACTAGATTTTCTTTGGCAAAAATTTGTATGAGATTGCGTTATAGCATGAGACCAAATAAATTAACACCTACTGCTACCAAAATAGAGTCAATGTCCTAATTACACTCATTCTCATTATTTCATGTTATGAGACGGTCTCATACAAAACATACTCATTTTCTTTTTTATTTTGGATATTTGGTCTCCTGCTCTAAAAGACCTACACAATCACATGGGACACGAATTCTCTCCGTTTTCTTTATGTAAAATGTTTTGTAAATTTTGAAGAAAGATAAACACAATGCGTGCCCTTTTTATAAAAGAGGGCACTTTAACCCTTGCTATTACTCGCAAATTTACGAGGGTACCCTTGCCATTTTTTAGCGAGAATGCTTTTCGAAAGCCATTTTTTCTCTGGCGCCCAAAACGGTTTAGTGCGCGAGAGTAATTTCCTCTCACCAAAGCCTTCCTTCGTGTCAGTATTTTTGTACTGTGTTTTTAATTCAGATAGGTGCAAAATGACAATTACTTTTAAATTTAAAAAAAAAAAAACAATTGAAATGAAAAGAACAGCAGCTTTCCTGGACGTTAAACGGCTTAAAGAGATTGTATCTCAAGAAACTTGAGCATTTACTGCTGACAAACTTTATTGGTGTGCCTACTAAGGAATCATTGCATTTAATGAATATATCTATATATATAATTATTATTGTCTTGGAACTGTGTATATTAAATACTGTCCGTGAACGAAGACGAGAATATCAGTTCACCATAATAAATTAGATTAGATAATTAATAAAGTAGTACTACTATTTCACAAAAAAATTCAAGGTAGGTTCTCTACTATTTCATTGAATTCAACGAACTTTCACCTTCATATAAATTCGCTCTTGTGAGCAATGTCTTCCTTGAAGCCTCATCATATTCTTCAACTCAAGCACGCCTTTACTCTTGTATGTTAATTTGTTTTATTCATGACAATATATATATATATATATATACACATAAGTTTATCTTAATAACACTTTAACAAGTATTTGAAAAAGAAATTCTATGTACTACTTTAAAAATTCGAACTGATAATGAGGTGTGAAATTAGTTCGTTTATATTATTTCTCAACAATATTCCTTCCGTTTGATACAAATGTCGTTTTAGAGGTTATATTTCAAATTAAGTTTCGGTTTAGCTATTTTCCATATTTTTTCTAATTTTAAAATATAAGAAATCTTTTAAAAATTATTAAAAATATAATATTTTTTGAAGAATTATTAAATTATAATATATCTTATATATATATATGTGAAATATATATGTTAAATTTTGAGTAAAGAGTAACTCTCTTAAGCACTTGGTGTATGATGCATTCACTCAACAGTTGAGATTGTTTACATTGGAAAGTATGATTTGATTATACTGAAAAATGTGGTTAGATTACACTGACAATCGGCATTCGGTGTAAACTTTACAGTGTAATCTAACCACACTTTTCAGTGTAATCAACCTACACTTTTCAGTGTAAACAACATCAAATGTTGAGTGAGTGCATCGTACACCAGATGCAAACGAAAGTGTGTCTTGAGTAAATATCTTGTGCACCTGGTACACCATACAATTTAAGTTAACTTTCAAAGAGTCGCCTTTGTTTTTATTAAAAAATCACACTTGTTTTCACCGAAACGTTAAACTGTTAAGTGAAAATACGATGTCATCTTAAAAATACATTTAAATTGCATAGTGCATTAAATGCATACTACCTCCGTCCCAATTTTGTTTACCCATTTGACTTTTGTTGACTTTTTTGTGAGACTTAATTTGTAGCATTTAAATGGATAAAATGATTTTTTAATGATTGCGTATTATTCAATTGAAGTTAATGAAACCAAATAAAAATGTTTTTCTACGTAATTATTAGTGGAATGAGGTGCAATTTAGAAGTGTGTGAAGGGGGTACATAATGAAATGGGTAAACAAAATTGGGACGGAGGGAGTACAACATTTCGACTAATATTTTATACTCCCTCCGTCCCCTATTAACTTTCATACTTTCCTTTTTGGGACGTCCCGCAATAACTTTCACACCCCAAATATGGAAATAAAACATTCTCACATTACCTACTTTAATTCAAAATATTCTTCATTCATTGGTTGAAAAAGTCAATAAAACAGTTTTTCTTAAAATTTGTGTCACCCCACCTATGAAAGTTAAGAGGGGAAGGAGGGAGTAGTTTTTAATTTCATATAATTTTTTTTTAAACAGCACTAATCTTAAAATGAATGGAGTATCAAATAAGATTTGATATTTTTTTTATACAAACTCTAGGCGAAATAACGAATACCACGTTATCTAATCATGTTTCAGGCGAAATCATTTAATACATGCTCGTGAATTTGTCTTCTACATAAAATTATGTTAAACCTAATCATGAATCCAAATTATATCAACCTCTCGAACTAAAATAACATATCCTTATCTTTGACTCATCATTTTCACTTAGAAATATTGATTTTATTTTTTTATCGGCAGAAATATTTATTAATCTATTTGATCTTAACAAACATCGTCAGTCAGGATTAATTATTTTAACTCTTACTAAATATTGATATTCGTGGGCCGTGCAGTGATTAAAATTAAAATGTGTGTGACACATAAAAGAATTAGATAATAATTATGTGAAAGGAATAAGGAATTTGAATATTAATTTTCATCTGCGACAACAACACATTAAATGGAAGGTAGCATGATCTCCGTTGAGGCGTGAACACATTTATGAGCCCCTGAGAGCGATGTTGTGTGGCTGCTTTCCAATTAACCGACACCGCCCTTATTTTCACCATTTTATAAACCATCAAATATAATAAATGCAGTATCTATCGTTTGGAACTATGTATGCATGTGTGTAGATAATTGGAAATTTGAGGGAAATTGTGAACAATCACACTTCCTTATAGCATTTTAATGATTTCTTCATTTTTGTTGGGAACGAGGAAAACCTTTGCTGAAAGGATGTAAATTATAACAAATCAAGTATTATCTGACAAGAATAAAAAATAATAATAAATAAGAGTAGGTATCTTGTGAAACCGAGCTTACATGATTAACATTTTTTTAGTATCACTGTTATACATATCACTTATAATTGTTTTTTATCGCTACACTTTAATCTTATTTATGCCCGTTGGAAAATTTGTTCAAGTTTTGATGATTAAGTCAAAACATATACAATTAGAAACAATTGTGTATATTAATAGCTTTATAGATTACCGATTGGGACTGTTAGTCTTCTACGAACTAGAAGCCCAATTTATTTCTACTTCACAAGTTAATAGGGAATTTAACTTGTCCAACCGAGAAGACAAAAGAAGATCAGAAGACCAGCTAAAGAGTAAAAGACTTGAAGTCAAGGAAGACCATCTCGAGTGAAGACAACTTGGTTCTAACTTCTAAGCCCAAGCTGACTACAACTCATTTGTATCAGCAGAGGACCTTGTGGTCAGCTGATGAGGTAAAGTGTTCATTGAACATTAAAGATGCAATCAAGAAAGAGAAAATGAATATAAGCTAAATGTTAGAAGCCATAGAAGACAAGCTGAGAAGAAAAGGAGGAGACTTGCGATTAAAGCTTCACATAAGATGTACTCTAAAGTTGACCCTAAATTTGTATGTTAGACACATTTGAATATGGTCTAATGAGAAGGCGACACATAAGTAAGAAAGCTAACACAAAGTATGGCGCAACAGTGGCAACATATTTAAAATTACAAGGAGCCCACACACATTCCAACGTCTAGTTGCACCCAAAGATATGAAATTTCAAACAATCTCTCTAACGGATCGATTTTAAAATCTCCCTATACATACGGATCTCAACCTCATTATAAAGTTATGAAAATTGTATCAAGCGATCAAACATTCAAAGCAATTTCTGGCGAACTTCTAAACTCAAGAAACCTCATACACTTTAGAGTTTTCTATGTTTCAACTAAGTTTCCAAGATGTATTTCCAGTTTTACACATTTATTTAAAGTTTAGAGAGATTTCTTCAGTACTAGTTTAAAGCTAAAAATTGTAAGATGTCCCATCTAGTTGGAAACCCCTTCATCAAACCCTTACTTCGAGAGTTCAATAATTTGATAGATTAAGTAAGTTGACTTGGACTCATCTGATATATTGTAACAAGTGTCCATTGACACTCTAAATCACCCCTAATTTATTTTGGAAAAAGTGGACATAGAGGCCAGACCATTCGAATCACTATAAATTCTTATGTGTTATTTATCATTTTATATTATGTCATATTTCATCTATTTTCACTGCATCATCTAACTCAGTTCACACCAAGTAACTTGTTTGCTTTGATTTAAACATTTTCAAAAGATTTTCATTACACAAGTAAAGACCTACACTATTCTGACTAAGTTCTACTTGATAATTGTCCAACTGATCAACCGACTTTAGCCATCAGTAGGTTGATTATCAATTTGAGCTCAACACTTCACACTCACATGCATTAATGGAAGCTAACTTTTTCAAAGTAAGTTTATCGACGAAGTCATGGAAAAAGTTTAAAAATTTATTTACACATCTCTTCTTGATTTTTAACCCTCATTAAACTCTTTCGAGGCCTACATCATCATACATCTAGAGCTGTCAAAACGAGCCCGGCCCGATGGGCCGGCCCGAAAAGCCCGGTTTTAAGGGCGGACTGGGCCCTAAAAATATACGCCCGAAAAGAACCGGGCTTTTTTGGCCCGGCCCAGTAGGCCCGGCGGGCCTACGGGCTTGGGCTGGGCTTAGCCCGGTTTTCTGGGCCGGCCCGGTTTGGTTTTTTTTTTTTTAATAAAATTGAAAACCTAGAGATAAGGAAAAAAAAGGAGCAGTAGATTAGTGATTTGGCCAAGGTTGGTAATAGTTGTCACATGTCACATCCATCCCTATACTCACTATGGTCTTAATTTCCTCATCCCTATACATATGTACCATATTATTTATGATCATACCCCATTTTTTAAAATAAAATACATTATAATTTATTGGTTGAATTTTCATCTAGGGAAATGAACGAATTCTTATAAACAACCACAAATTGTGGTACACATAACACACTTGTACAATTAAGGCAAATATGAATTGAGGGATAAAATTTTATTTAAGAGTATCACTACTCAAACCCCAAAATCTTGTAAACTCGCCCTACTTATTAAACAAATCCCAATAAAATTTAAAAATTAACATGCATTACTAAACATACCCCATTTTATTCCTATAATATCATTATCTTATCAAAATAAAAAATAACACTTTCCTATTAAATTGTTGAATTTTTATTATTGAATTATTGTTGAAATAAAAAATAATACTTTCCATTCTATTAGGATTTGTTGAATTATTATTCTTAAATTTTATTTAGGAATTTGAGTTTTATTTTAATTATTGAATTGTTGTTGACAAACTAAATAATATTTATAACTATATGAGTATAATTTGTATGCTAAATTATAAATTAATAAGGTAAATATATAAATCAAATATAATAATAATATTTAAAAAAATAAAAAAGTTGGGCCGGTTTGGCCCGGTGGCCCGGCAGCCCGAGATGGGCCAGGACGGGCTTGGAAATTGGCTGCCCGGTAACAACCGGTCCGGGCCGGGCCGGCCCAGTAAAAACTCAAAGCCCAGTGGGCCTGGGCCGGGCCGGCCCATTTGACAGCTCTCATCACTCACTTATTGCATCACTACACCTATTATTTTATTAGGTTAATAATTTTTTCCATCTCTTTTAAATCATTTATACTACATCTATTATTTTATTATACTCTTTGATCCTAGTGCTAAAAAGACTACGAGAAGCTTCTATTCCTATTGGTGATCATAATATACAATAATAAATTATAATTAGAATGAACTTTTTATTTTTTATAAAAAAACAAACTACCATTAAAATGAGGATTATATTATTAATACGATGTTTTAATTTTGGAATAAGCAAAGACACAAAAACTTTCATTGGTTAAAAAGTAAATAAATAATGGATAACAAATGATTATTGAAGAAACGGTAGGAAATCAAAATGGAGATAATGATTAACTAAATGGTAACTTTCATTATCTCGTGTGATGTATGATTATGATAAAGGTGAATTTAACTTCTTCTTTCCCATTAACGCCCACAATTATTCTATTCTTATTTTCATTATTATTCGACGCCCCCCACTTTTTCCTTCAATACCAGAAGAATCCTGCTTGCATGTTTAAGAGTTTTAGCAAAACCCTTATGATTATAGAATAATAACATTATTTTGAAGGACTATATTTTTATATCTTGAAAGCAAAACAACTTAACCTACTCCAGAAAATAAACATCAAGAATTAGGAATTATCAAGGAAAGCAAGAACCAATTAGTTGCCTCACCTTCTAAGACATTGATTGCCATAAATACAACAAAGTGCTTACCCAAAAAGAACCCACTAATCTAAAAACCAGATCTATCCTTCGTTGCTTTTTTATACAACAAAGTGGGGCATTAAACAAATAGAGAGACGCTTCAAAGTTTTGTTTCCTAAAATCACCCAAATGTCAATTTTTACACATTATGATATGAACAAACCCAGAGAATCATTAAATTGCCGATTGGTTAAGAAACGACCAAGTACCTATTGCAATTTTCTGGACTTTCAGTTATCCCAGATACTTTTGTCCCTTCATTCAACTTGCTCTAGCAGCTTTAGAGAAGCAGATGATCAGTAATTCACTGGGCCCCATTCAAGGATTGATCAAATGCTCGGAGAACTTACTTCTGGTTAACTAGAACTCTTCGTCAACTGATTAATCAGCTGAAATAAATCCAACAGACAACAGAAATTAGCATATTAACTAAGAAGCGAACAAGTATTAACACTATAACTTAACAATTTTGCAAAGAAGCCTAAGTGCACCAATCAAATTTAGGAAAGAAGAATGAAAAACAAAGTGGTATTTGTAACAAATGAACCACATCTACTAGTAATGCTCTAGGGATCCACTATGTATAGTGAACACCAAGAAATTCCTAGGGATTGGGCAGCTTATACATGCTCCACAGGCAATTTAGACGTTGAAGTTTTTGCCTAATTTCATTTGCGCAGGAATTCATAATTTGACAACATATATCACTCTCAATAAGTTCAAAGGTGATGCACAATACACTTGGAATTGTTACAATACACTAAACAAGAGACATAGGATAGACAACAACTCAAAGACTTGCTTCAAAATTTTGAAAATATTGTAGATGCCACTAACTGAAATGATAGTTGTTAGTCGTAGAGCTACAGTTTAGCATGCATGTTCTTGGGATCACTAGTATTGATTAGAATGAAGTCAATACCATCAATATAAATTTAAATATAGCAGCCAAACAAATAAATAACCCAACCACCAACAATTTCCAATATATAGTTGCTTTTTTCATCAAATTCTGCTTTGGGTTCCAACCAAAAAATGAAAGAATATAGAGTACAAACTGAGGGAGTGGTGGCAGAAAAACTAAATATGTCCACATGTTTTCATATATTCTGCCAAAAGAAAAGCCAAATATGCAGTTTGCTTAAGGAAACATAAACAGCAACCTAACAATAACTCACCAGTACGGGATACTGTAAAATCCAGCCAAATACCGGAATCTGATAAAGAAACGCCTTAATTGTGGGCCAAAAACCACTGCGCAGCACACCATATAATTTATAGTTCAGCACATCAAAGAAATACATCAGCACCAAACAAAATAAGAAAAGAGGGTGATAAATAGTGACTAGATCAGGACAACTGCTTACCCAAAAAGAACAAAGCAGCCATAAATTTCCACAAGTATACCAACTACTGGCCACCGGACAAATATAAAGAATATCCCGAGAAGAAATGAAACTGAACCCTGTTGATAGAAAACAACTAAACTGTTAAACATATGAGTCTGTTTTCAGGTTCCGTTTTGTGCACTTCTCAACAAAATCATGTGATTCCTGAAGCTGGCAAAAGAAAATTCAGTGACGAACCAGTATACATATACCCACTTAATAATATTACATTATTACTAGAGAATTGCCTCCTTTTATTTATAAAGAAAATATATAATGGCCTAGATATTTGATAGTGAATTACTCTCAAGACTTGTTAAATGTTGAGAACCAACATCGTGCATTCTCCTAAGGAAGTACCTTATAGTTTCTTGGGTTTGTGAAGAGTTGCAATGTTGATCTCCAACCAAGTAAAATGGCTACACCTGTTAGCCAAAATATCTGATGGCAAAGGCAAAAGCATGGGGAAACATGAAAATAGATGCCTTCGGGGGTAGGAGGGATAATAAGGAAACTGAATAACAGAAATGTCTTACATTTCCAAGAGCTAGCAAGCCTCTGTCGAAAAACAGAATTATGGCTAGAAAGGTGAAGAATATACCAAACCCAATTAGGCCCAGACCAATCTCTGCAAGTACATTTTGGTATAGCAAATTTATGAGTATACTCGACTCCAGAAATCTTGAAACATTTTCTTTACCACATAACATCTAAGTATTGCATCTGCTTTACATTCAGTTACTGAAAATATTGAATAACCGTGTCAACAATTCAAGTATTCAATTTTATAAGAATTGTAAGGGACTCTTGAGAAATGCTTCCGTATGTACCACTTGTGTAGATCTCTAGAAGTTAGAATAAAGTTGTAATCCAACTCGGTGCTCAACTAGTGAAATAAGTGTACTTCCAAATGTCATAAACTATAACTCAACCATTAAATAATTTCATAACTAATATGATCTAAACACATTATCGAACATTAACAATTAACTGATCATGTGTAATCAAGAAAACGCACACAGCGATAAGCTATATCTTGATCTCCAAGTTACGGAGATCCACGATCCATCTCTATATATTATTATCTCTCAACCTTCAGATATCTTAAACCTTTGCTCCTAATCCTTCCATTCCATTTTGATTTATTTGCATCTTCCCTGCTTTTTATTTTCCGGACCCACCCAGTCTCTTTCTCTCATTATCTACCTTCACAATTTTCTCAATTTACCTTCCTTTAGTGAAGATACTCTTTTATTTACAAGTGATGTGTACATAAGTCATTCTACATTCCCAGCAAAACCGCTGCAACTTACCCACCTGGATACCACACAAGTAATAACCCATTTATCATTGTCATTGATCTTCTTTATAGTCTCTACCCTCACGGGATTCCTTTTATCAACTCTTACTAACCCTAACTCATCACACTTAAACTTTTAGCCTTCATGTTGAACACCCAATTAGTACAGTTTAGGCATTAAACTGTCGCAGTATATAGGTAACAAGATGACAGCTCTAAATATCTTCAAATTTAATACTAAACTTCCTCACAAATCCTAAGCTTGATTCTCTTGTACAAAACCAACACATCATTGTCTGTTCTTTGAAATTTTTCCATTGCCATACAATTCTTAATATCCTTTCCATTATGATCCAGGAGCTTTGAATGCGGATTCGATTTTACAGCAGGCAGAGGCGCTTAAACCCCTCTATTTCATCACTTTGATGCAAAAGTATGCTTAATTTGGTAAATAACAACAGAATAGACCAACTCCATGTCAGATTTTTTTCTTATCTAAACCTAAATATCCAACAGTCTTGACTTAATTCCAGCATAATTTTTGTAATATATATGATGCAAATTAACAATTCTCATGTGGTACCAGGTGTTGGAATGTAAATTTTATCTTGTATTAGTCCAATTTCAATATTCTCTTTCATTCTCATCAAACAATAGAATCTTCATATGTAAATGTTAGCTATTTTTTGAAAATTCTTTTTCTTGTGTTTAAGGATGTTTAGACGAGTTAAAAATAAATTTAAAAAAAGGGTCGACCTCAATTTGAGGCAGCCATAAAGATTCAACGACAATGTTTTCTAGATTGGTCCACGTTCCTCATCGCTCTCTTCCTGAAATAAAATATTCAGATTCCTAGCGCTGGGCTAATGTCTGCCTCAAATTAGGGTCGTTCCTTTTACTTTTTTTTTTTTAACAAGTCGAAGCATCTTTACAACTCAAGAAAAAGAAACTAAAATCTAAAACATTCTGAAATAAGTGGAAATAGCATGAGTTCTTATGAGAATATCGAAAATTGAACTTCTACAAGATAAAATCTACATTCCATCACCACACACATGAAATTAAACCAAAATACCAAACAAAACCCAAATTCACTCACTTTTCTGTTCGGTTAATTCATACGGCATCCTGCCAAGTCAATGGAAGCTACTGTAAAAGAAACGCATTTACTACAGATTATTATCAATAAACTTACACTAATTAAATCCAAAGAAGAGAGGCAGAAAAGACTTACCGGAAAGATTGAAAGAACAGAGGTGAGACCGAATTTTTCGTTCGATTGAGATTGAGTGCGGTTTTCGGATTTTGATTTTCAAAGCTAAAACATGCGAGTTGTTATTCGTTGCTTCGTATACGAAACAGAAAATAGATCTTAAAAAGATCACAAAATAAACTGGGCTGGCCCAATAGTATATCTTGGCACATTTTGTCGCATATATTATTAGGCCCGGCTTATATACAGTATCATGTTTTCCTAATACACTCCATCAAAAAATGTTCAGAAAAGAAAAATCCCAGCAATTTTCAGAAACTTTTTCTGAAAATTCAAAAAAAAAAAAATATCCAAACATATGCATTTTCGATTTTATGTTCTAACAAAACATGGTATTGTGTATAACATTGGGCCTATTAATAGTTGTGAATTGTTAGAGATCAAACAGATATGAATGGCTTCAGACTTCAATTTGGGCCTGCCCAAGTTGGGGCAAGAGGACGCCCAAGGTGGGCAAATGTTTTCTTGGGTCGTAGTTCTATATATAAAATTTATTATTTGGGATAAAAAAAAAAAAAAAAAAAGAGTTGATTTTATATAAGTGTGGTTACTAATAATACTAATTCTCTTCCTTTCAAAAATAAAAAAATAAAAAATAGAGTACTACTAATCCTTGTGGTCAAATTCTTCATAATTTGATACTTTAAATTTTAATGTTGTAATACTATTTGTTTTGTATTGCAGATATAAATAAATTAAATAATACCATAATAGCAAAAATGTAACAAAAGATTTTCAATATAAATATAATGACTTTTTAGTATAAACAAAAATATTTTTTTTAAAATACACTTAAATTGCAATTTGCATCTAGTACACAAAAGATTTTTTTTTTTTTTTTTGGAGGATTTAGCGTTGTTAGACATTGCACTTTATTTAGTCCTCTTTCTAAAAAATTTAAACACACACAAATTAATAGTCAGTGATGCTTTCGGAATATTTTGAAATTGGTACATTGTGGAAGCACTACGGGTTTATCATTTTCTTGTCAACCGAATGGCGCTGAATGCACCGGTGTTGATTGATTTATAACAAATCGGGTCTTCATTTTTTCAAGTTTATTTTATTTTTATCAATTTAAAGAATTAAAATCTTATTTGGTAAAAGGATTATGTATTACAATGGCATTAATGTGTACAATTAAGTAAAATATAATTATTATAAAACTTATTTCATCATACAACTTAAAATGATAGTAATTGTTTCATTAAAAATGTATTACTATCAAATTAATATATTTTAATAAAATGTCTAATATTGTTAAAATATACACATAAAATACAAACAATACTATAAAAAAATAAAAAATTGTCTAAAAAAATTTCTAACAAAAAAAGTTTTGTGTGAGGTTACCTATGATTTGCCTACAATTTTTTTAGTCAAGCAGGTACCTACATTTCTAAACCAGCGAAATTAATTTGTCTGCGAAATAAAATTCCTAGGTATTATAAAAATTGTTTGCAAAAATTTATCCACAAACAATTTGTTTACAAAAATTTACCCACAAACAATTTTCCAACAAAAATTTTGTAGACAAATTCTTTGTAGGTAAGGAATGAAAATGTTTATATTGTAAGAAGATTTTGTAGACAATTTTGTAGGCTATTCTCACTATATTTTTTTTTTTTAATTTCATAATCGTATTGATAATTTTCGTAATCAATTTTTTTTTTTTTTAGTGAAAATTTTATGGTGAAACTAGTTCATTGGACTAATTTTAACTATATATCAGAGTACGGCAGCAAGCTATGGAACTTTCACCAGTGATTATGTCTCGAACTTTTTGTTTTGTTTTAAATGTAAGACAAAGACGAGTCGATTAACAAAATACAAACCGAAGCAATTTGACTTGGTTGAGTTCAATTAATTTTTTATGAAGTTAGGTTTGATTGGTGAACCAAATATGGTACATGTTCTATAATGATGATGAGTCATCTCAATATTCTATCCAAAAATTACCAAATTCTATTGTGGTCTTGAAACATTATGATACATCCTTAAAGATCAAAATTTCTACCATTTGGTTGATCGAGAAAAGCAAATCAATTCTCTTATTATATTTTATCGATCAATAGATCATAATTTTACACTATCTATTGATAAAAAATAAAAATAAATAAAAATTGTTATTTTAGTTGGTATTTAGTAATTTTTCAAATCACATTATTCTTATAATAATTTAGACAAATCTCGAGAAAATTTCCATAACTAATTTATACTACCCCATTTTAATTATATAGATTTGTTTTCTTTTTATAAATGTCTCAATTATATAGACTTGTTTTTCTTATATGATGTCTCAATTACATAAAATTGTTTCTATATAAAGTAATATTTTCTATTTCGTTTACTAATATAATTTTATGCATTAATTACATTAGAATATAAAACTGATTAAATACAAATTCTACATGTCAATTTTTTTCATATATATATCTATATATATATATATATATATATTTTTTTTTATGGAGTACTTGGGGTGAAATTATTTAGGATTGTGGTGGCCAGCTGGTGATTTGAGTATTTAAATCAGTAGGTTTAATTATGAAGTCAACTTCGATCATTTGATTCGTATTTAAGTACAATAGATTTAGTTAAATTATGTCAATTTCAAATCATAACTAACTTATCCAAAGCACGAACTTAAAATTATATGATGTGTTTAAAAAACGTACCTACACGTGGGATATAGATTAAGTATCCAGTCTGGATCAAAGCTGGAGTAGACTTGCCCAAATGAAGCGGAACCATCGGTTCTAATCAATGGTTTGTCGATTTTAATCGAAACCATAATCGGCAATAGTGAAATCGTCACTAAACCGGAACCGAAACCGTGTATTACAAGGTTCGGTTTCAGTTATACTAAATCGAAAACCATAATCGCCGGTTAGGAACTTACGGTTCCACGGTACAACCCGGCGAGCTAATATATATAAATATATATAATTTTAATACCTATGATAATGCTAATATTTTATAAAAAAAAATCATTATTGTATTTTTTTTTTAATTGTAATGTAGGTTGTAAGTACTAAATATTAAGTTATTTTCATGTAAAAAAATTAAATTGTATTTTGTAAACTTTGTATTACATATTTTTTGAATTTATAAACCTTAGTTATTATTTATTTATATTGTAATTGTAATTTTATTTTGTATGTTGAAAGTTGAATACATTAAAATTTTACTTGTTTAAATTCAATTTTCATTTTTTTGTACTTGAATTAGAAAAAAAATTACATGTTATTTATTAAAAAAAGAAAGGTTCGGAATCATGAACCGTCGGTTTGGAACCGGAACAGTTAGAATCGAAACCGGAACCAGAACCGATAAAACTGGAACCGTCCATCCATACCATATTTAGTGGTACGGTTTACGTTCCACTAAATTGAAATCGGGAACCGGTGGTTCAGAATCGAAACCGACGGTTCGGAACCGTTGGGCAACTCTAAGCTGGAGCAATACTAAATTGATCTCTGGTAAAGCTCCACGTCACAAATGCAACAGGACATGCAAAACACACCGGAGAGTTTTCCGCCATAGGCACTCCGACGCTCAAGTCAGATAATTGGACAATAAAAATACTCACAACGAATATTTTATAGAGCTCTCGTATATATCTATAGTGATTTTTAGTAAGTATATATTTTTGTGTGTATAGAATGGAGATGTACCTGGTTATTTATAAGTAGAGGAGGATAACTTACCGATATTCCCTCCTCCATGAACCCACTGTCTCTCCTAACTTCTTCCCCCCTCTCGACTACCTTGCTTAGTCTTTAGCCTTATCCCCCGTATTTCTCAGGTGTGTTATTAAAGTCCTCAGTATTCCACGAAATCACCAACCTCTTCAGAAAATCTCGGGTCATACCTAACCAGTTATTCCCGTTTAAAGTGGGATTCTCCACTCGTCCCAGATGTGATGGACAGACCCCCTTGGGCCAGCCCATATATCTATTCACAAGGATCATATCTAAATCCGACCTAATGCTCATTTAAAAGGTAGTCTAATTGAGATCCAACTCAAGAAGGACAAATTCTCATGCTAAACTATTTTTAAGGTCTACTCACCACATTCACACTATATTTACGTGTAATTTTCTCATTAGATAATGTACAATCACTATAATGAGGTATAGGAGCGCCTCTAGAGGTGATTTGTCTGGAAAATATCTACCTAATCTTTATTTCAATCAATCACACCTAACTTATCCAAAAGCACGAACATAAACTATAATAAGTACTATAATAAGTACTGCAAACGTACATTTAGTTGGGATTTGTTGGGTCATTGTGATTTTTCAACCATTGAATTTGATTGGAATTAAATTCAGTAGTCCTAAAAATTAAAGTCTAACTCATATATATATATATATATATATATATATATATATATATATATATATATATATATATATCACCATATAAATGTGATTGTCACGTTTCAATTGAAATTGACATCATATTTCAATTGAAGCTAGTGTCATATTTCCAGTTAAAACTATCACATTTCATTTCACTTTTTTATTTAAATTTAGTATCATATTTCACTTAAAGTTAATGTTACATTTAACTCAATATTGGTGTCACGTTTCACTTTTATGTCCAATTGAACCAAATGACTCGTTCACAACTATGTCAAGTGTATCCGAGAGAGAGAAATGAGGGGGGCACTTCACACTGGTAAAACCATCAAACAAGTGTTTAGATAGAGGGATTTTAGCTAATGTATATTAAATCCACAATCTAAATTCACTCCACTTGTTTGAATAAAATATTTAAATGGATAGATTTCAAATATTTAGTTTTAATCCTAGTTCAAATTGAAAAAATTTCAAATGCCTAGGAAAACCATGTCATTTGGAATCCGTAGATTTTTAAATTCATTTCTTTTCAAATCCCTTAAATTTCAAATGACTTTATCCAAATACAACCTATAATTATTTCCATAGCTAATTGCATTTTTACTTATTCATTTATTTCTAGATATTAAGCTCTCTTTTTTATAACTTTTTATTTAACGAAACAAGTAAATTAAAAAAAAATTATCATTACATACATCCCTTGTTTATTTAATTAAATTAAATACGAGCAAGGTTTTTGTGAATTTAAATTCACGTCTGTTACTATAATTATGTTAAAATTACTTGATTTTTTACACACGTTTTCCCTTAAATAATTACATAGTATCGATCCTATTATAGCATTTTTGTATGAATACGAAGTTCTAACATAATTTTTTTTTTAATCCTTATTATGCAGTTATCCTCAATATTCAGGTGTAGTTTGCAAATATTTTTATAAATATTAGTTTTATGCTAAAGCAGAAACAGTCTATTCAGTTATTTAATCTGCTTTTAACTAAAATTAAACACCCTCAACAATTATTTATAAGTAATTTTCTAACGATTTATAAATCTCAATCGCTTCTCAAAGTTAAAAAAAAAAACAACTGCAAACGCCTTTTAGCCAATTGAATAAATAAGCTGATAAAAATGTGTGTTCTTACAAAAAAAAAAAAAAAAAGAACATATAATTTCTCCATGAAACTCAAACCACAAGTATTTCAAGAACAAACACAAAAGTTGCACCTTTCCCAATATCAAGATTAGTTCTTCCATTTGCTCAAACTCAAAAGAAGGAAACAAACTTGTCCTACTAATACACTTGAGAATCGAGTCTACCTCGTGCCTACTTAAATGAGTGCAAGTAATCCTAATAAAAGGGCACCATATTAACTACAAAATATATGGTGCTCTGTATAAATAGTTAAATACCTCTCCCTTTTCATTTCCCTCTTCAATCTTAGCTTTACTGTGTATGTATGTGTCTTCAATGTGAGCTATACCTATAATAATACACCATCATTGGTTACAGCACGATGTTATGTCTATACCGGCTACCTCCATAGCATTGCACACCCATTGAGGCACGTCTCCCTTCGGAAACTACAAAATCAGCACCAACAGTTTAAGCACTAGGAACAAATTTTGTATATATTGAACAAAAGCAGTTCAAATACAATTATAATGAATTCAGGAGGAGAATCATGATAAGAGTGAACATAGAATAATTGTGGTGGTTAATGATAATAAAAGATGATCAATTCACCTTTATCATACTTCGTACAGAGAAACAAGACTCGAATAACTTCATTATTACACTACTTTGATTAACTATATGCCCTCCTATAATCCTTTATCCTATCATTTCAGTATTATTCAACCAACAATTATATTTCGTCCGCACTTACTCCGAAGTTAGATCAAAATTGAACAATCTTCGGGACAAGGGAACCAAATTCGTTTTTTCCAATATTACGCATAAAAAATAGAACAAGCAAGAAAAGATTTCAGGAAAAGTACCATTTTCTGCAGAAACTTGCACACAAACCTGGAAAATAAAGGCAGATAAATTGGTAAGGACGTACAGGTAAATTAAAGAAGAAACAGAATCTGTAACCGTCAGTATCGATTTACAGTGAATGAAACGATTGGTCGAAAACAATAAGGATGTTAGTAACAAATCCAAAGTGTATGCAGAACTAACCACCATGGAAATTTTACATTATAAGGTTCCGATATGGAGCTCAATTTTGGATTTCCTAGCTTCAGCATAAATTACTTGTACATTGTAATGGAGTACCAAGTGATTTATATATACACACACACACACACACACATATATAGGACTTTATAAAACTGAACGAAAACATACTCTGGAAACTGGCCATTGATAATTGATGAGTGTAAATCCCTGCTAAGCTGCAACAACGATGTAATGAGCGGATTAATATGCTAAGAAGAAAAGAAAATAATGGAAATATATCCCAACAACTCTTGAGAATGTATAGATACTGTAGAACAGACCTTCAACATGTAAAATAAATTGTGATAAGACAGAAGTTGAGATCCCATGGCATCTTTAGTGACGAGGCAGTGAATGTATGCTCTCGAGTAATTTTTACATACCTGTCACAACAACACTCCAAAATAAGAAAATACAACATAGATAAAATTCTAAGTTATAATCGATAAAACAAGGGGGTCATACCATGCATTCACAACTAGAATCAATAGGTCGAGTATCATCAGCCATTGCCTGGTGTTTAAGCTTTAAAACACCCTGCATCATAATAGAAACATTCAGCACGATCACATGTATTATATGTTACGTGATTATCTTAAATTGCTTATACTCCTGTTATTCTATTAAAACTTACAGAATAGCCCCAATATTTTTCTCACATCAATCCATAATGTGAACAGGCAACTATAAGGCTATGTAGAAGAACTATGATTGAGGTGTTCAGCTAACAAAATCACTTTTGCGTTGATCACTTCATAGCGTGCAAGATTGATACCTGAGGTACAAGAGCTGTCCCAAAGCGTGCAGTACGTGTAGGATAGACACAGTCATACATATCAGCACCTAATGCACTGCAAACTACAATATCTAGAGGATAGCCAACTCCCTGGAATATTATTAGCCAAGACAAATCCTCAGAAACCACAATAGATCAAAAATACAGTGGACAAAGATGCTAAGGATTATCAACATTGGGCTTACCATAACATATCGTGGTTTATCTTCAGGCAGTGAAGCAGTGCACTGTGCAACAACTCGCCAAAACGAATCTTTATCTTCCCCGCCAGCAAGACCACCAATAGCATAGCTGACAAGGGAACAAAATTTCATTATTTCGAATAGTACAAGAAATATTTATGGCATTTGTCTTTCATATTCAACAATTATTTTCCCAGCTTAACTGTGAAACACAAGATGAGAAATGCAAAAATATCGAAAGAACTTAGAAGTATGGGTAAGTTCTCTACAAAAGTAGGGAGAGGAAAAAGCTGTAGAGGTAGGCTGTGAAGGTGGCCAGCAATGTATAGTCGAATATGTAATAGCTAACCAGAGCTTCAGAATTCTGCCTCTACTAACGTTCCTAAATTTAATATTTTGCATGTAATAATTAAAGTGTTGGATTAACATACCCAGGCAAATCGCGTTCGACTAAACCTTTAAGGCATATATCCCTGTCAACAATTAATTACACTCAATTTAAATACATTAATCAAGCGAAAATATACAAAAAACTTGAGCAGAACAAAATATTGAAGAGGTTAAAATTCTAATTAACCTCAAAACTGGATCTAGGCCACCTTGCACAATTCCAAATAAATTCTGCTCATGGGGTCTCTTGTGTGCTGATGTAGACATTAATTGTAGGAAGTGAGTTATTGATGAATTGCTCAATAGTAAAAGCAGCAGTCAAACTAATATAAGTTGATATACCCAGCCTTTTTTTTCAATAATTTTAGATAATCTTTGTTGAGTTCAGGCACATCAGAACCACCAGAGATTACAAAAACATTATGATATCCATCAAATCCATCAATAAAGCTAGTTTTCTGTACTCGTTCCATTGTCATTAGCTTAGAAACACTAATATAAACACATGTAAAACACGATATGAAATACATAAGGAAGGTTTGGAAGACGATATGTTAAAGTAAGTAAGTAACATGATATGATTTTGTTGTCTCGTATTTGAAGAAAGGAAGTAAATACCATCAAGTGCCTGTGTGTTACGGAACAATTACCTGCTATACACCTATCTATCCAACGAAGAGTACGATACATAGCCTCTTCAATCCGTGGACCTGTAATAGTGGTCCTCACAACATCATCAAGGGCCATAATAATATCAGCTCCTATTCGATTCTACAACAGTAGATATGAATAAAATGAGCCAATAAGATATCACAGAGGCCCAGAAATAATGAAGAAAATGAAAGCAGAAAGTGCAAAATTATGGATAGGTAAAGTTTTTTTGCTTTAGAAAGAAATGATGAATGAGACTCGTCAAACAATTTGAAGAAAAAGAAACAAAAAGCAATGCCTTAAGTTGTGCTGTGCCATTTAAAAACCTAACAAGTATTATTAGAAAGGGGTGATGTTACAATTTACATTTATTCTTTGTCTTACTTTCCATCGTTGTAATCAATAAAAATGTGCCTTTATTTATATATGTCTAATATTTTAAATGATGAAAATATATGTTCCAAAATCCAACTTTTTTCCTAAAATATAATAATCTGTTTAGATATCCAACCAAATAATGGATACTGATTTAACACCGAACCAATTTAAATTGCAGCACTCTACTGAAAAAGAGATAAAATGGTATTGATACATCATAGTGACAACACAATCCATTGGCCCTTATACCAACAAGCCTCACAAATGACCCTCTACTAAATAAATGAAAGTAACAAAGTATTTAAGGTTAATAAATAGCTTAGATCAGTTGACTAGATGGACAGAGTGGAACTACAGATACAAGCTTGGTCTTATCCTACACACTCGAACGAAATGTATAAGGTAACAAAGTTAGTAAGGAGTTTTACTTGTATCTGTATTGACTCTTCTGGAGTAAGTAGCATGGGTTTCCCATCAACTGGTGACTGCAAAAGCAAAAAATTGAATCACACGCTAATTACTGCCCCCTGAGTGCAACTAAAAGAAACCAAAGCACCAAATTAAACAACATAAGAGAGAAACTGTTTAAATCCTCATTATTTTTCATCTCTATTTGTTGGAGCATGTAAATTTCTACCCTTTCTGCTGTCAACTTTCTCAATATAGCCACTTATGAAACAGTTGGCAAAAACATGAAAATACAGAAGAGGCACATGAAGCTTATTAAAAATTAATAACCTGGAATCTCAGAAAACATAGCAGCAGATTTTTTATAAGAAGATTATCGGTTTGTTACCCTTAAAGTTCAAAACTTGCATGAATTTGTTTATTCCAGTGATCATCTAAATCATTAAATTTACAATATATTTATCGACTTTTCTACCTCATGCTACAAAGAAATAACTATGAAAGACCAGGATTCAGAAATATAAAATAAACTGGCACCTTGTGACTGTTTAACGACAAAAAATAGGCCTTAAATAAATCATTGTAACATTTGATAGTATTTTAATGAGAGATAATTAGTTTCTTCGTAATGAAGGATACCTGATCCACATGAAAGTTGTTTTCAAAAAATAAATTGATGGGTTTCTCAATTAGTCATCAAGGGAGAATGTAGATTTGTGAATAACAAAAATCTAAGGAGTACCTGAAAGGTGACACCTTCCTCAGTTATATCAGCCAGATGCAATAAGGAAACCTGCCAGCATTAAGAAGCCATTTTTGCATAGCATGTTATTTCTTCAAGATATTAACAAACAAAACATCTAATTGATGTAGCTGAAGCAATAAATTGCATCAAAAAAGAATAGAAGAAAATGTTCATATAATTAATGCAGGATGTCTATAACAAGAATATAAAAGAAACAAAACCTAAAAATGATGCCATTATTGAGGTTTGTATCTTAGGTTCTACAGAAACAAACTTGAATGTAGAGAAGTCTTCAAGAATCAGCAGAAATGTGATGAAACCTTTTACTAGGTAGCCTAGTAACTCAAGAAAAATACTCTTGAAGTTTATACAACTCGTGGAAATAACTAATATGAGGACCTAAGACAGCAAATAGCATGACTAATGCCGAGAAGTAAGAAATAGAGGACAGATGTATTTCAGAACTCATATGTTCATATGATATTTTGTAAATGCCAATTAAAAAAATCAGTCAGTCACAATGCAGTTCTCTGGCCTACCTCAGTTGAACTGATAAAAAAACTTGAACTGGTTACTATCAGAACTAGTAAAGTCAATTATGTTTTTTCTTCTTCTTTCATCATTTTCTCTTTTTCTTTTTTCCATTTCCGGTTTCTCTACGCAATACAAAGGATATTCTAAGGTATTCCCCAACCACTACTAGTTCCAACCTAAGGTGATGGCTTTAGATGACAATGTCAACAAAGACTGTTTTATACAGGAGATGCATGACAACCTCTAATTTATCAGCTTATAAGAAATAGAAGAACAGATCACAGTAGCTAACTAGAGGTGCCAGCTTACGAGGGTGTTTGGTCTCAAGTTATAAGCTCTTCAAAACATGTTATAAGATGTTTGGTAGCATATAAGCTCATCTTAAGTGTACGGTAAAAGTTTTAAAATAAGATCTTATTTGCAATTTGCGCTTAAAATAAGATGTTAGGACTTAGGAGATCACTTTTCTTTAAAATAAGATCTTATTTTGAAAATAACTCCAATTTTGAGATGTGCATGCAATAATTAGAGAAAACATTTGCGATGAGGATGGTTATACACTATATTGGGGTCTGCTGCACAGAAACACATAAAAAATAGTCACTATAAAAAAATTAGGAAATTATCACATATTCTTTAATACTGAAATGATGACCATTACCATTTGAAAGCCGCCAGAGTCAGTAAGCAATGCCCTAGGCCAATTCATAAATTTATGAAGCCCCCCCAACTCATTAATGAGCTCGGAGGTGGGGCGAAGAGCCAAGTGATATGTGTTTCCAAGAATTATTTGGCATCCAATGTCCTCAAGCTGTTTAGTTGTCAGACCTTTTATTGTACCTGTAACAACTCGATCGTAAAAAATGAGCAGAATACCCAAACGTATAATTGATATAAAACAAGGTGAACAAAATTTCTTCACTACAAAACATAAAGATAAAACTATGTCTTTAATAAATTGGGCTTTCAGCAATTTACCAAAAAGTGGATCGCTTTTTCACACTTGCCCTTAGGCTGGTTTATGAATACCTCTTTTGCTTATTAATGTTTCGCAAACAACAGTAGGAAGCACCTCACATTGCCGATGGAGACAAATAGAGTGCAATTTAAGACACTATCACATTTCCTTAATGATGAATCAACCTCAATATGTTTTGTAGACTATGTTCTATTGAGTTTCAAGCAATTTTGATAGTTGTCTTGTTATGTAGAGTCTCATAGGATCCTTCCACTTAACCATCATATTATCCAAACTTATCTTGAGCAGTAGTAACTCGTTTCTTACACAATGGTGTCGTGGCACTAGTGCATACACGTGGAGATTTCTAGAGAACAGTTATGCTGAAAGCCCACTAGAAATTCCCTAACGGAGACTTTGTAATTTCCTAATTACAATATTGCATTTATTCCTCCTTTGGCTTGAGGGACCAAGGTAATCCTATAAGCAACTACATATGCTCTCATATAATTCCTCATTGATTGACAATAACTAGGGGTTTCGTTTGGGTAGGAGATCCTCAATTTTCGAATATATGGAGATCAATGAGTACTAACAAAGGAAAACAGCACTTGTCATTCTCAAAAATAAATTCCCATGACATCAAATGATGCAAATATAGCAGTAAACAGTTCTCTAATCATTTATCAGAGGAGTCTTTATCTATCATTTGGAAAAGAAATAAAACGAACAAATCAGATAACAATTTAATATCACACACTATAAAAGAGAAAAAAAAAAACAGAATGCCACCTTGGGTACCCACGGGCATAAATAAAGGTGTCTGGCTCACAAAGTGAGGAAGCGTAAGTCGAGCTGCACGAGCACGATTGAACCTCCCAAGAATCTAGAACAGAAAATATGGAAAAAAACATATAAGCTAGCAAGTAGATCGAAAGAGACAGATAGTACAACAAGGCCGTTTTTTAAACATTTTTTGAAATACTCAATTGGGCAAGATATCTAGCTAATGAAGAATTTAACCAGATGAAACGTAAAACTGAATCTTTGAGTACATTATTAATAATTATTAGCAATTTAACATCTCAGAAGTATTTATGAAATTCTCCTTCTTGCAAGTCATTGTCGTTTTAAAAAAAAAAAAGACTATCTAGGCTTTAAGTAATGAAAAAAGCAATTCTACAGCATCCAATACAAATTTGTAACATTCAATGTTAGCATGCATAATGAATTAAACATAGTAGTTGTACCTCAAAACGAAGAGCCATCGATTTTTGCATTCTCACACTGAAAGAGCAAAAAAAAAGGAGGAAATGCTTTTTCAATGCCTTGTTCACAAAAGGTAGTATAAATGAAGAAACATAAAGAACGACCATAACATCAGAACATTTATCAAGGAAAATAAGCACAATCCTGATTGAACTGTCAATCTTAAAATAACATGAAAAGGGGGAAAACAGAAAAAAGTCACAGACAGGTGCTGATGGAGAAAGCAGAAGTTTGATTGTAAGATTAATGAAGCTTGGATACAGAATCAGAATCAATATCATATAGAAGACATTAAGTTTATACTATGTACTCGACAAACAATTGGGTTTGTTTAACAGCAGAAACACAAAAAGAACTGAAACTCCTTAATGACAGGAACATTACTAACACACAAACTCTCATTTCCCCCCTATAAAACCTTATAAATTCACTAGGTAGTTCCACACGAAACCATTACAGAGTATGTACCACTCATTTAAACTCCCAATTAGTACTAGACCAAATGCCGACAACCAAACATAATTTGATTCAAATTGTGAAGGAAAACAGAATCAAAGTGCAAATCATCGGCATTAAAACAGGGATCAGTTTTTTCTCCTTTTTGTATACTGTAGAACTGAAAGTCCTAAATAACAGAAACATTACTAACATGCAAACTCTCATTTTCACCTAATAAATTCACACCACTGTTCCACAGAACGTCATTACAGAGCACGTACCACCCAATTAGAGAATTAGTACTATACCAAAAGCTAATATTCTCCATGATTTCATTCAACCTCACTTCACAACAATAAACCTCAACATCAAACTAATTAATACTATACACAATGAAAGCATATTATATGATCAGTAGAAAGAGGACAGAAAAAATAGCTCCCAAGAAATTAGGTATGAAGACAATGTAGGGGTGCATGTATTCGAAAATAAAAGCGGAAAACGTACGAGAAGGGTCGATGGCGGCGGCGGTGTAAGCTCCGGGGTCGTGGCTTTGTTGTAGGGTTTTACGGAGGCAGTTGTCAAAGTCGAATTTATTGAGCTAGATGAGGAATAATTAAGGAATAATGGTTGACCGTCTAATAAATACGTCCAACATGGCATGGTCCTTTACCTCAAACTAGTGTTGTACCTATTGCGCGAAAGTCATTTATACGACTATATTGTCAATATAATGATAAATGGTTTTCTGATTGATTGTTGTTTATTAGTCAATATCACTTTACGTAATAAAATTTTAGAGAGTGAATCTTGCGTGAGATCACCTCATCTAATAAGATGGTGAGATTAGGCATAAATTGAGCATGACACATTAACACTTTGATAGGGGTGATCGTTAACTTATATTGTCTTATGCCATGAAATGGTCTCATGCAAGTTTTTGCCAATTTTAAATATTAGTCATCCTATTAAAATATAATTTCATTGTGAACATATAATTATTTTTTACTAAAATATATATAAAGATAAATATAATTACGTTTTGTGATTATGGAGGTTCCAACTACAAAGAAACCAGAAATAGAGAGCCTTCTTTTATCACTTGGAGATTTGGTTATTAAAATAGTGACTTTATTGTGGTGTTTTTAGCAAGTGGGGTAGGTTCAGATTTTTTTTAGGTATGAGTAGTGGTACTCACACTACATTTAATATTATCATTATGATACAACATTATCTTCAACCTCGCTTGATTGCTGAAACTATAACATAAAACTAATTGTGGTGAAATACAGGGGTTTAAGAAATACACCAATATGAGAAAATAATTTATCTTGATTTTTATTTATCGATATATCATAATAAAGGAATAATGAGAATTGTCAGCATGAAAACTTGAAGGGTAATCTCGCACCGGGAGGAGTTAGTGACGATGTAGGTATTAAAGTAAGTTAGGATATATTATGACGAATCAACTAAAATCGAACCCAAGTTCAACAAAAAATCCAAGCTAAATCGGGCCAATAATCCCAGATTTCAGGTCAAATGAGATTAATTGGTCCGATTTAGTTTGATTCGGGCTAATTTGGCATCAATTTGCGGCTTAGTTATTATTTTTAATTTATCCATTTGTAGAGTTAATATGCTAATTTTTCCATCATCTCTAAGTTACAATCTTTAAAAATATACTTTTTCATATGAAGTACAACTTTAGTACACAATGAAAATCATTCTTGCTGCGACATCAATACAATTTTACTTCTTAAAAATACTTAATCATTTTTACGCAATCCAACACTTTTGCAAATCTTAAACCAAACTTAAGTGAAACTAAACATGCGAAGATTTGTATCACCACTAAACATGTATTAATAATAAAATTGGGAGAATTTCCAAATCTGATATACTTCAGTATAATAAAATTTTATCATTCTTTAAAATATTTACACAGGGCATTGGTACGCATCCAAATAAATATAAATCTCAATAACCGACATATAATTTCATAATGGGGCAGTTACATATTTGTGCTTTTTGACACCTATTATAGCACTTTAGTTCCATGCTTTTTAACAATTGCAATTTGGTTCAAATGTGGACCCTCCCACCCTATTTCTACACCCTGCCCACTTGCCCTTCCTTCCCCTTTCTTCACGTCAGGTTTTTTGTTTGATGGGACTATTGATGTCCCTGTCCCCTCCCCTCATATTTAATTCAAATTACATACTTAATTTTTAAATTAAAAGGAATTACATAATGTTTTAGTCCAAATATTCTCAATTTTCAACATTAATTTTGGCTTTTAAATTTTAACTAATGATTTTAAAAATACTTCATCTTTTTATATAATTGCACACATTTATATTTAATATTTATTTATTTAATAGTCATTTTCGAATTAGTTAAATCTGGAAAAAAATATTATGATGTTGTACAAAGGCATAACGTAGTGCAATAAATCGGTTCAAAAATTCTGTGCAAACAAATCATGTCTAATTCACTGTGCAAAATACTTGTGCAAACCAATTGTTCTTATTTATTTACACAAATGTGCTTATTTATTTACTCAAGAATAGTGTGCAAAAACAGTGTGCACAAAAAAAAAAAAAAAAGCGATCCATTTCATGAATTTAATCCTAGAGTAAAAAAGAAGTTTGTTAGCTATGGAACCTCCAGAAAAGAGTAAGAACCATGAGATTAAAATGCATTGATATAAACTTTTTTCCCTCTCAAAGTTGTAGATAAAACTATTAAGAGACAAAATAAACTAATATTACATATAACCAACATAAGGTGACAAAACACATCATGAATCCACCAAAGAAGAGAGTGCACAAAATCTATTTTTCTTGGCATTACTCCCTTCGTACCAGAAAAGGAGTCACAATATATTGCTAGAAAAAAGAGCCGTGTTGGAAAGTAAAAGTTGTTAACTGAAACTTAATGCTCTTATAATATAGTGCTCAAGAGTTTGTACTTATTAAATGTTGTACCTTCAACTAGTTGACCAAAAACAAGAAGAAGTACTTAAGAGAAATATAACTCTTATTTGGAAACGGGAGGAGTACATCATACAACAATCAGAACTTTCACCTCCATTACAAAGAGCAAAAATATCCTTCAAAAGTGTTGGCTAAAATATTACTTTAATAACCAACCACAATGGATTTTATCATTCAATATGCAGCAACTACACATAGTTACAGCTAAAACCAGATAATATTTTTTTAAGTGACCAAGAAAAAAATCTCCATCGTCATCTTTCGCACCCTATCTTCTTCATTCTTCTCCTCATCTTCATATCATTCAACAAACAAAAACATAGTTTCAATAAGACCCATTACAGCAACATTGATCCACACACAAAATACATGCACACATTCATCATACATCATTCACACACATGAACACACAATACACAAATTTAAAGGTAGTCTCCATATGTAATTTAACAATTTGTCATCTATTCTCATCAAATGCCAACAAGGTTCCTCAAACTCACCACCAATAATACCTCCACGTTTCCACTTAGCCCACTAATGCAGCTAAAAACAGATTGAATGTTACCCCAAAATAGATCGGAGAAATAAATCGGAAAATAGATAAAAAAACGAAAATAACAATACCCATTTTGCAAATCTCGAACAGATCCGCCAGAAAAAAGTCGGTTACCATAGGCTGCGGCGCCGAGGCATGGTGGCGCCGATCTGGGCTGTGTGTTACGGTGGTCAGAAATTTCCCGGAGTGGCGGCTGATCCCTGCTGAGTGGTGGCGCCGATCTAGGCTGAGTGGCCGTGGAGACCCCTTACATGGGCCCCGTCACCGGATATGGGCCAAGTCTCGATAGAGGAGACTCTGGTCGGCGACGGCGGAGGATCGGAGCGGACATCTCCCACACAAGGTCGGCGGCGGCGGAGGATCGGAGCAGACTTACTAGAAGACGGATCGAAGGCGGTGGCATCAATCCCAGATCGGTGATGGCGGCGGCGTTCAAGACTCTGGAGTAAGATTCGGAACAAGAAATGCCCCCAGCCGCCGCAATCTTTCCACCACCGCGATCTTTCCACCGCCGCGATCTTCTCACCGTTAGGGATTGGCCGGCGCGATATGGGAACTATCAGATTTGCTCTGCCTTTGGTTCATCGCTCTCCGCGCATTGGGGAGCTTCATTATGATGGGCATGGCGATTGCCTGATTCGAGAGAGAGGGGGGGGGAGGGTTTCTAGGTGAATAGAGAGAGATAAATGAAAATAAAAATGGGGGTGGGGGATAAGACCAGACGAGAAAGAGAGAGAAGGGGAGGGGGTGGGGTGTGGGCGGTGGGGGTGCTGATATTTTTGAGGTGGGGGCCACTTTTGAACCAAATTGATATTTTAAAAAGGTGGAGAACCAAATTGTAGTATTAAGGGTACTAGTGAACCATTTAGTAATAATCTCTTTTTTTTTGTATAAATATTATATGTTGAATAGATTTAGAATTTTATAGTGGATGTATTTAAATATTATAAAATAAGATGGGAAGATTAGAAGTGGATGAACTCAGTAAAATAGCTATAATAAGTTTGTTTATAAGCAACTTAATATTTAATTTTATTAAGAAATGTAAATTATCACATATGATTTTGAATTAAAAAAAAAACGAACTTGTTTGTTCTTGAAATAATTAGTAACTGTAAAACCAATGTTATATTTAAATGTTTTAGAAAAGCAGTTGTTGTTATCATCAAAGAGTATTTGTTATTTTCACTAAAGGGTATTAGTTGTTTTCACTGAAGAATATTAATTGTTTACCGAAAATAAACTAAGACTCTTTAGTTAGAACAACTAATACTCTTCAATGAAAAGAACTAATACTCTTCAATGAAAACAACTAATATTCTTCAATGATTCATGTATGAACCGATTTCACTCTATACATACTCATACATAAATCAGTATGTATAGAATGAAATTAGTTCATATATGAATCATTAAAGGGTATTAGTTGTTTTCACTAAAGTGTATTAGTTGTTTCCAGTTAAGAGTATTAGTTGTTATTATTGAAGAATCTTAGTTATTTTTAGTAAACAACTAATACTCTCCAGTGAAAACAACTAATACCCTTCAATGAAAACAACTAATATTTGTTAGTCAAGACAACTAATACCCTTTAATAGTTCATATATGAATTATTTTAACTCTATACTCTTTTTTTTCCCTCGTGGAGAACCATCTTTGGGCCTCATCCATTGTATTGATCGAAACACCCATCAGAAGTTCATAGCCTCCATTTTATTTTATTCTTTTTTAGCAAATCTCATATTATTTTTTCATTTATGATATTATATTCAATCGCATGATTCTCGATATATATAACAACAAAAAATCATCCTCACCGGTAAAAAGTAGGGTTGTCGTGTGTATATGTCAGTTTATGGTGTCATTCTAATAAAAAATTCTTAAAAAATGACATGTAAAAGAATATAATATTAAGAATCATGAAAAAGTGTGGTACATTATATAGTGGGTGATTTAGATAATTCACAAAAATACTTCACATCTTTATAGACTTCAAATGAATCTACATTAAAATCTTAATCTACTGTGAATTCCTAATGAATATCTTCAAACCTCTAATGGATATATTCAGATCACTAACAATGTCTTCAAAATTTTGATGGATATCTTGGAAAATATTAAAACATCTAATGAATATTAGAAATATCTCAAATAATTTATGAACAAACGCTCCAATCTACAAACACGGAAAGGCTAAGGCTAAACAAAGGTGCCACCGCCGCTTGAAGAAAGAATACTGCTTTTCTAAGATGCTATCCTGAAGCTCGTGCACAAATTGCTCTTTGAAGAAGACAGCCGCTTTTCACATGTGCTGCAATACTCAACAAAAGAACAAGAAGACCAATCTCGATATGATAAACTATGTATTCTTGAGGAAAGTCAACTCTAGGCTCCCGCTATGAGCTAGTCCAATCGAAGTAGTCGCAGAATGAAGAATCATAGGCCTTTCCCCTGAGCTTTGCACTAGCCCTTATTTTATTGCACCAATTCCCAGTCAAGCCAACCTTTGAGATAGCCACTTAGCGCTAGAGTCTGGTTCGACCAACGGAATGGGAAGCAAAAGCTCAGCTCGACCAATCAATGGAATAAGAAAGGCCAACTCCTTTTCATCCCTTTCTTATGAACGCTTACCAGAATGGAGTCCAAATTGTAATGTTGTTGGTCACTCAGTAGGAAGCTGCAGGGGGAATAAGCAGGTGGATACCTCGGAGAATCGATCTGCGGCTGCTCCCGCAGGTTGGAACTCCCAAAGTAGTCCGTACCTATTCTGCCGTAGATCCGTAAGCCCTTGATAACTGACCCTCTATTTCGTTTTCGTAGTCAACTGGACTTCCTTCAGGCCTGAAGAGGATGAGGCCTTCTACATGCGCCAGTGTCTTTGACTCAGTGTCTTCTCTCAACGTGGGACTCAGAGGAAGGAGTGAGAAACGGCGGCAGCAGCGCGAGGAGTTAACGACCGGACGTGCTGCAACCTAGGGATCACCAGGCAGCTCTTGTTCGGAATTTTACTGAACGGGTCGATCCTCCCCTCCCCCCTTAGTTTTAGCAGCTAGGCCTTAAATGACCATTCTGATAACCATTTTCATCAGCATGACCCACAAGTACGACAGTAAGGTATTCTCATAAACCACCGATTGATGCAAAACAATATCTTCGCAAACAATTGCAATCTCTGGAATTGGATCCGCCAAAAGGTTGACTCTCGCTGAACTAGCTTTAGACTAGGCAATAGAGTGAAAAACCCGACGACGGAAGCTCGGGACGGAGCCGTATGAGGCGGAAGTCTCACGTACGGTTCTCTGAGAAGGGAGTGGCTACCTACTGGAGCTTCGACCAACCACCACCGGTCAATTCCGCTTTGGGGCCACCCCTTACTCTACCATTATTATAGGGGTATGGGGTTCGAGACAAAGAAAGATCAAGGCAGCATATCAGAGCAGCGCTAATTAGCTTCCGATGTCGAAACTTCTCCGGCATTGATTGAAGGTAAAGCTCTCGGGTTATATGTTCTATTTATATATAGGGTTATAGAAAAGCCCGAACAGGTGGCCCTTACGGCGGGTACGTACAGTTAGGGGAGCTTGCTAGCGATAGCCAATATTTTAATATATATTTAAAAACTAAGTCAACTTACACATATAAAAAAATTAGATAATAAATACATGCAATGAAAAAACCTTAAATCACTGATTTGCATATGATGGTGGAGAGAATGAATAGGTGAAGGGTATAATAGGATCAAAATAAAATTAATCATAAAATCTAGCAAGTCATCAAATGGTCCATAATTCACAAAAAATAAATAATCGGTCAAAATCAGTCAAATAAAGTATTCAAGCTCTGTACACATACAATGAAAATCAATTGTGCTCTAACATCAATATCATCTTAAATTAAAAATATATATATTATCTTTACACAATCTAATATATTTATGATAAATGTTCAACCATTGGTCTTCACGTTTTTTATGAATGCATCACAATCAACCCTAAAACTCGTACGGAACAGTAAATGTTGGGAGACTTGTATTTTTAGTCCCATAAAAATATTCTCGAATCTGGTCTCATGTTTCAAAAGTAATACTTTTGACTGCAAATATGCCCCAATCATTAAATACTTAACATATTTGGTACCAAAATTGCAAAATTAGTCTCAAAATTGGTTAACGATTGAGGCCATTTTTGCATAAAAGAAGACCGCTTTTGAACATTGGGACCAAACGTTTTTTGAACATTCCTATGGAACTAAAATTGTAATTTTTTCAATAAAAGTGAAATAGTGAAAATATAAAACAAAGAGGATGAACTTAATAAACAATTGGTGTAGATATTCCTATAATAAATATATTTATAAAAATAACCATATTTAATTTGATTAAGCATTGAAAATTTCAATATCGATGTCGAATTTAATAAAAATAAAATAAAAAACTCAACTTGTTTGTTTTTAAAATAATTATGAACATGATAATAAACTAAAGTAGTTTTTAAAGTTTTTGAAAATCAATTTTATGTTAATAATAGTAACAAAGGCAAAAACAAAATTATATAAAAGAATATATAAGACAAATATAATAAAATTAAGTAACCCAGATCTTAATAAAAATCATCACTTAAATCTCTCTAACTCGATAATGAACTGTTTCTAATGCGTAACATTTATGTTAAATAATACTCCCTTCGTCCCAGAGTAAGCTTCCTATTTCTTTTTGTTGTTTTATTTAAGAAAATATTTTTTTATTAATATACAATTGACCAACATATTGATTTTGTAAATAATAATGGGTAGTTGTGAAAAGTAAAGAGTAGTTGTTTTAAAAAATTATTTATTAATATATGAAGTGTTGTTTTTCTCCATTTATGGAATGAAAACTTAGTATAAGACAACCCGAAAGGGAAAGTGGAAAACTTACTTTGAGACGAAGGGAGCATAAATTTATGTAACAAAAAACATTATATCGTCATGAAAGTATGACAATGCAAATAAAAGAATCAACAAAAGAACTTAATCAATACCGAGTAGTCAACCTGGTATACAATTAATGAATCATTCTTGCTCCGATATCAATATCATTATACTTCTTAAAAATAATTTTATTATTTTTATGCAATCCAACCATTATAATAATTTTTTACCAAGCTTTAGTGAAACTAATCATGTGACAACCTGTGTCACTGGCAAACCTGACTTTATATTAAACCGAGAACAAATCTCAAGATTTGAAACACTTCGATAAAATAAAACTGATTCTTAAAAAAAAAGTTCTCACAACACTGGTATGTCCTAATAAAAAAGATAAAAAAAATATTTTAATTTTATTCAGTAAGTAATTAAAATATACAGATACCAATCCAAAAAAAATATAAATCTCACAAACTGATGTTTGAGTTCTGCACTGTTGCATTCACAAGAAGCTCAGTCATTTCACCAAATATATACTGGTTTTAATTTTCCTTCAAAATTATTTGAAAAATAATCAATTTGACTTTCAATCGAAACATATAGAGGAAAACTTAAGTTTCCTATAAATGGTCCAAAAGCAATTTTTTCATTCACTATTCAAAGAAAAATAATAATATAATATGATATAAAAAAAGAGTTACATTAGAAAAAAAAACATGATACATTAGATCATGTTACATTTGTTTTGTTGATTTCTTTCTCAGTCTCCCTTCCTAATAGACACGTTTATAGAAAATGCTAATCACCTCTTGACTAAAAAGGTGGGGAAATATTGGCTTTTTGCGTATGGGATTGATGAGTGAGTATTCTTATGAATCTGTGTGCAAGGTATTATATATTAAATAAAATTATAATTTTAAAAAATGGATATAGTTTATAAAAAATAGAAATGGGGTGGATGAATTTAGTAAAAAGTGGGTATAGATAGTTGCACCTTCTAATTTTTTGTGACTCAATCTTCGGTTCAAGGACTGACTTATCCAGATGATCAATGGTGCGCCTATAATTTATAACTATAAATTAACATTTCATATTTAATCTATAATATTTAATAATTTCAATACCATTATACTTCTTCAAAATAATTTTATCATCGTTATGCAATCCAATATTTTTTAAAAAATTATACCAAACTTTAGTGGGATAAAGAATATGTGATGACCCATGTCACCAATAACCTTGGATTCTTAATAAACCGGGAACAATACTTAGTTATGATATACTTCAATATAATAAAATTCGCTTCTTCTCTAAAAAAGTTTTCATCTGTCACTGTTATGTCTAAGAAAAATAAAAAATATATTAAATTCAATTTCAGATTTTTTTTTAAATAAATAAATATACTTTCAAAGAAATATAAAATCTTATCATTAAACGAATAATACTTTCAGCATTATAGCAATTTACGTAAAGCTTGATGATATCACTAACATTAATTAGTTCTATTTTCTTTCAAAATTTAAATTACCTATAAATTACCCAATAACATTTTTCATCATTGTTAAAGTAAAAAAAGGTACAATACAACAAAAAAATAATTATTACATTAATATTAAAAGGAAAGAGCATAATACATTTGAACAAATTACCTTTCAATTTCTTTCTAAGTCCATGTGCATAATAGATATCTTAAAGACGATTATGTATAACATATATACCTAACAAAAATGAAAAAAAAAATTGAATAGGTCTTGCGTGATGTCATCTGACAGTATGAGAAAGGTTATAAATTGGCATGACACATTAATGTATTGGTAGGAGTGATGTTAACTTGTGTTAATTTATGAATTGTCTCTATGAGATGGTCTCGCACGCACATTTGTAAAATAATAATAATAATAATAATAATAATAATAATAATAATAATAATAATAATAATAATAATAATATGGAGATGACACATCACACATAACAAAATTAATTCACCTATTTGTATACATGATGATTAAAATTAATTTGTCAAATATTGTATTAACATGAAAATATATAACTACTATTGCTAAATATTTAACACATAATAATATAAATATAGATTGCAAGATTGTATACATATTTTTTTTCATGAGTATCTATAGTGTAAATATTATTTATATATGAACTATTTTGTAATAATTTTAGTATAATAATTAATATACTTTAGTGAAATAACTAATACCTTTATACATTTTGGCTCACATTTTTTAGTGAAGAACAACTTGTACCCTCCAAACATACTACTATCATTTAATGAAAATAACTAATATTTTTTAGTTAAACAACTCACACCTTTCAAAATGTTTAACGTATAAATAGTTTTAACTATGGCAAAGTATTATACGAAAATAGTTCATGATAAGCTTATCATGGAACAGTTTTAAAGTATCAAATATTTAATTAGGAGTATCATTAGTTTTGGTCAATGACATTATATTGTAGTTGTTGTAAATTTTCTTAAACTCAGATTAATGATACTCCTGACCATATTAATGATACTCCTGATCAAATATTCAATACTTTAAAACAGACTCATGATAAACTTATCATGAACCATTTTCATATTAAACATACTCTTTAAGTATATGCTTTGCCTTTTGGTATATATGACATCGGATAAGATGAATAATTCAAAATTATTGCTCTTGCAAAATATAATAAATATAATATATGACATGAGCTTATATGTCAGAAATGTAAATTACTCTAATAAAAACAATTATTATCTACTCACAATTAATTAATGATCTTGTAGAGCTTTTATATATTCCAATAACTATAAAATATTAATAATTCAATCCAACCCCTTTAAAATTCGTAGATTTACTTTTAAAAAAAAATTGTTCATTTCCTAGATTAGCTCCCAACTTTCGGCCATATCTCTGACTCTAGCATTTTTTCCTCTTCTTTTGTTTATTAATTGATTTACTCAATTAATTCCACAGAATTCATCCAAAGGTTTCAACCAATTTTCCATTAATGGGTGAAGTTTAGGGTGTTCAACCGATTTACCATTAATAGGATATGCTTAGGACATAGATTTCGATAGTATATACGAAAATGTACCAAAAAAAAAAAATTGCATGCAAACACAATAATCCCAAAATTTGACTTCTTTTATTATGGTTTGAAATAAATTTAGTTGACAAAAATTATTAAAAAAATAATCATAAATATTAGTATAATTTATGTTCAACATACATTGCCAAATAACCCTAAACTTAATTGTTTAAAAGATTTCTTGAAGTAGTTAATTTTTGGATATAACACAAAAATAGGTATCTGATACGGATTTTACTTTTGAAAAGAATGTATTACAACAATTCAATTAAAATAAATTCCAAAATTATGTATGTGATAATAAACTTCATTTTTTTAAGGTGTTAAATTAAATTTACCAAGCAAAATTATCTATGTAATACAAATTTAATTCTGTAATACATATTTGATCCTATAATTTTGCTTTTGAATTTGATCCTACAATTCTATATATATGACAAACATGACGAAGATAATTTAATTTGAGAATATACACGGGAATACAATTCTTTTACACATAAACTAAGCATACATGAATTCAATTAAACACATTTGGAATAAACAGAATGATGGGAGTCATAAACACTTGACCATATGTTCATGCTTTACAAATGTATTGATCTAAAATAAAAAAATAAAAACTAAACAAAAAAAATTGTCAAAAATATACTTATGCAACGGCCTACGAAACATATTTACAATGGAATACAATAAACTAAGAAAAAAAAAACTATGAGCTACTGCGGCACTGCCGGATCCATATATTATCTCTAGCTTGTTCAAAATTTGCAAATGCAATTGGGAACTTGGAAATGCACGAGATCCATATCATCTTTATCCTTCTCAAAATCTGCAAATGCACCAAAATAAACAAAATGCATGAATAAAAAAATAAGAAAGAACATATTGATGATGGAGAAGAATAGCCGAAAATATATATAGGTAAAATAAATAAAACGATCCTTAATTTGTAGATATAATACTTAATCGAACGTATCACTCTAAAAAAATATAGCAATACCCCTAGAGATCCACATCCTTTGGAGTTTGATAAGAAACTCCCTAATACTGCAACTAAACTCATTTTTAATTCAAGAGAAACAAACAACAAAACAAAAGGTCAAATAAACCAATGATGAATGGATGAATAATGGATACACATATATATAGGTAAAATACTACTATCATTTAATGAAAATAACTAATATTTTTTAGTTAAACAACTCACACCTTTCAAAATGTTTAACGTATAAATCGTTTTAACTATGGCAAAGTATTATACGAAAATAGTTCATGATAAGCTTATCATGGAACATTTTTAAAGTATCAAATATTTAATTAGGAGTATCATTAGTTTGGGTCAGTGACATTATATTGTAGTTGTTGTAAATTTTCTTAAACTCATATTAATGATACTCCTGATCAAATATTCAATACTTTAAAACAGACTCATGATAAACTTATCATGAACCATTTTCATATTAAACATACTTTTTAAGTATATGCTTTGCCTTTTGGTATATATGACATCGGATAAGATGAATAATTCAAAATTATTGCTCTTGCAAAATATATTATAAATATAATATATGACATGAGCTTATATGTCAGAAATGTAAATTACACTAATAAAAACAATTATTATCTACTCACAATTAATTAATGATCTTGTAGATCTTTTATATATTCCAATAACTATAAAATATTAATAATTCAATCCAACCCCTTTAAAATTCGTAGATTTACTTTTTAAAAAAATTGTTCATTTCCTAGATTAGCTCCCAACTTTCGGCCTTATCTCTGACTCTAGCATTTTTTATTCTTCTTTGGTTTATTAATTGATTTACTCAATTAATTCCACATAATTCATCCAAAGGTTTCAACCAATTTGCCATTAATGGGTGAAGTTTAGGGTGTTCAACCGATTTACCATTAATAGGATATGCTTAGGACATAGATTTCGATAGTATATACGAAAATGTACCAAAAAAAAAAAAAATTGCATGCAAATACAATAATCCCAAAATTTGACTTCTTTTATTATGGTTTGAAATAAATTTAGTTGACAAAAATTATTAAAAAAATAATCATAAATATTAGTATAATTTATGTTCAACATACATTGCCAAATAACCCTATATCCCCTAAACTTAAGTATTTAAAAGATTTTCTTGATGGAGTTAATTTTAGGATACAATACAAAATTAAGTATGCGATAAGGAATTTACTTTTAAAAAGAATGTCAAAGGAAATTTAATTAAAATAAATTACATATGTTCAACATACAATGCCAAATAACCCTAAACTTAACTGTTTAAAAGATTTCTTGAGGTAGTTAATTTTTGGATATAACACAAAAATAGGTATGTGATACGGATTTTACTTTTGAAGAGAATGTATTACAACAATTCAATTAAAATAAATTCCAAAATTTTGTATGTGATAATAAACTTCATTTTTTTAAGGTGTTAAATTAAATTTACCAAGCAAAATTATCTATGTAATACAAATTTAATTCTGTAATACAAATTTGATCCTATAATTTTGCTTTTGAATTTGATCCTACAATTCTATATATATGACAAACATGACGAAGATAATTTAATTTGAGAATATACACGGGAATACAATTCTTTTACACATAAACTAAGCATACATGAATTCAATTAAACACATTTGGAATAAACAGAATGATGGGAGTCATAAACACTTGACCATATGTTCATGCTTTACAAATGTATTGATCTAAAATAAAAAAATAAAAACTAAACAAAAAAAATTGTCAAAAATATACTTATGCAACGGCCTACGAAACATATTTACAATGGAATACAATAAACTAAGAAAAAAAAAACTATGAGCTACTGCGGCACTGCCGGATCCATATATTATCTCTAGCTTGTTCAAAATTTGCAAATGCAATTGGGAACTTGGAAATGCACGAGATCCATATCATCTTTATCCTTCTCAAAATCTGCAAATGCACCAAAATAAACAAAATGCATGAATAAAAAAATAAGAAAGAACATATTGATGATGGAGAAGAATAGCCGGAAATATATATAGGTAAAATAAATAAAACGATCTTTAATTTGTAGATACAATACTTAATCGAACGTATCACTCTAAAAAAATGTAGCAATACCCCTAAAGATCCACATCCTTTGGAGTTTGATAAGAAACTCCCTAATACTGCAACTAAACTCATTTTTAATTCAAGAGAAACAAACAACAAAACAAAAGGTCAAATAAATTATGAATGGATGAATAATGGATTCACATATATATAGGTAAAATAATTGTAATGGTCGCACATTCCAAGGTAGAATACAAAGGCAATAAATAATATCATCAATTATATTAAAAATAATTTAAATGCTACCATTAAAACAATTCCATAACAAATAGATAAAATGATCCAACGGTTAATATGAGAAGTACAAAAAATGATCAATGGTCATAATAAAATGGAGCCAAAACTAAAATAGGAAATTCTAGCTCTATTATATATTTATAGATAGAAAGGGGTGATTCTTAAAATCAAGTCCCAGTCAAAATAATAATAATAATAATAATAATAATAATAATAATAATAATAATAATTCTTCAAATCAGGCGGGTATTTATCTGAGCTTATAAATTCTTTAAAATAATTTATAAGTACTGTTAATATATTTGACAAAATTAAATGTTTAACAATTTATAAAATTATAAAATAAGCTCTTAACAACTTATGAGCTGTAAAAAAAATAACTCTCTGTCAAAAAAATAAAAAAGTCTTTAAATCAATTCTTAGTCTTATAGTGCAATCCAAATGTATTTTTTAACAGAATCGACCATGTTTATTATACTAAAAATCACTTTTGTTTTCACTGCAAAGTTAGGGTTGTTAAATCATACTCCTTCCGTCCCACTATTATTTGCACACTTTCCTTTTTCGTCCGTCCCAAAATTATTTGCACATGCTAAAAAAGGAAACATTGATTTGCGTGCACACTCACAATAATATACACATATTTACCCATATGCCACTATTTTACTCAAAAAGTAACTTTTTCTTAATATGTGTGCCGTTTTTTGTATGCGAATAATATCGGGACGGAGGGAGTAATTTTTCAATAAAATCAAGGTGACTTTTCAGTGAAAACAGAGACGACTCTTTAAAATCGCACTTAAATTACACGGTGCATCTAGTGCACAAGAGACTTAATCTTAAACTAATGAGTATGTCTCATATGAACTTGAGTTCACGATAACTATCTCTTTTTAGTATCACTGTTGTGTATACACAATATTACTATTATGAATATTAACTATCACTATTTAAAAACGCTTCATTTTTTAAACAATAATAATAAATATGTATAACAATGATAATGAATATACATAAACTCTAGTTTACCCAAGTTTTTGTCCTAAATTAAATATATTTTACTTTGATAAAGTTTCATATGAAAAATAATGAATGGTAATGTTTACCATGAAACTATTTTGACAAGTGTAAAATATCAAATATTTTATTAAAAAAAAAGTATAAAGAATCGTATTTGGTGTATCAAGAATTGGAATCAATGATATCATATCTTATTCAGAGTATTAACAATAATTTTTTTACTATTTAAATTATTTATATTTAATATAAAAAATATAATATTATAATATTTATTTAAGTTCAAAATATCAAGTATTTGAGCACAGTAAAATTATCAATAATTTGATAGCGTTCATTAAATTTTATATTATTAATTATATATAATTTGAGATTGGGTTTGGGGTTTTGATATGTTTACATAAACTAAAATTTATGAACATAATTATGTAAAAAAATTAATTTCAAATTTATTAAGATTAATTTATATATTTTTTAGATTTACTTAATTTTTAACAATTTTCATGTTATATATACTAGTATTTTATCTGTGGGATGTACGGATTGAATATTGATAAATTTTAATTTTAGATTGTGTAATGTGAGACGCATTGTGATATGAACTTAAATTGATAAAAATATGTATGAGACGGTTTCATAAATGAGATGAACTCTCATCACATTTTATTACATGCTTAATTGCAAGTTAAATCACGCTTATTGATAATCTAATCTAAAACTTTTGATAATTGCTAATAAATCACCATCTTTTAATATTAAATATTGTAAATTAGTCGTTCAGGCATTCTTTTCCGTGCCTGAGTTTGATGTGACTTGTTAACATGACAAAAGTTAATTAAACGATATTTTTTAAAGGGTGTTTGATAAATTACCAAGGAATTAAAAGGGAAATAAAATTTAAAAGGAAATGAATTATACCCATAGGTCTCAATGGGGGAAGGAGGGTGTGGGGGGTGAGGGGGTCGTTTCCTTGTTTTGGAGGAGTCAAAGTGATAATAGTTTAATTTGGAACACACACTATGATTTTTATTCCCATAACTTACAATCTAAACCTTCCAACCAAGTATACCCTTAATCTTATCTAATATATAATTTATGGAAAAAAGAGTATGATAATGAAGACATAGAGGTTATCCAAAAATTAATATACAAGAGAGTAGTTCTAGTGTTCACTTGAGTGCATGGTATGCAGTTGAATTAAAAAAAAAAAAATATATATATATATATATATATATATATATATATATATCACAAGCAGAAATTAGTGATACCCCAAAAAGGTATCAGTAATACCCTAATTAAAAAAAAAAATACAATTCGGTGTGCTTATGTGTATTTTGAAAATAAATCAAAATTAAAGTCAAAATTGAACTTAAAATTCAAGTTCATGCTATGCACTTGAGTGCATGCTAGAATTTGTGTTTACAACAATGTTTAAAGGTGATAATTTATTTGCAATTATCCAAAGTTTTAGATTACATTGCACTTATGCGAAATGTGGTGAGATTATGAACCTGCTCATCTAAATTTTAAAATAGAGTCTGATCATGGGTTCGAGTCACAATTTTATCAATAATAAAAAAAAAGTTCGAGCTCATATATAAAATAGCCTCCCACAAGACTCTTCCATTTAAATTACATTTATTTTGTCTATCTACCCATTGATCTTTATTATAAATAATTACTATTTTGTTTGATAATTGACTTGATGCGAATGATACTAGCTTCTACTAGTAGCTTCCCCGCAAGAGTACGGGTTCACTGTAGTAAGAGTAAGTATAACGACCAAGTATTATCGAACCCACGAGATGGGATGTATGCGAATAGATCCCTGAAGATCTACGCGTCGTAGTTAATATGAGTGTGTTGTTTTTGGATTTTTTGAAAGAATTAATTAAAGCTAATATAAATTAAGTAAACTAAAATACTAAAGAAGACGAATTAACTAAGGTTTATTTTCTAATGAGAGATGGTGATGCTTAGGATAGAAGTCCCTACGTGTACTAACGGAGCATGTACATAGTCAAAATAACCGTGACGCGCAAGAAATAACTTAAGTAAAAGAATGCAAGATGAAAGCTCAAAATTTTAACCCTAATACTTTATCCTAACATTCGACTTCACTAATCCACTAACAAGTTAATAGATCGTTCTTAATTAAAGAGGCCCTCATTTAACTTATGGTGATGCGGTCGTCCTCCATAGCTAAACCGACAAATTAATCAACCCCTTCTAAACTCTCTAGTTAAGTCTACTAGTTGTTAAAGAGTGATGCGGTCGTCCTCTCCCTAACACGTTCGTACGAAATTCAAAGAAAAAGTTAAGATTGATTTTAAGAATTTATTAATTAAGAGAATTAAAACCTAACGTCACATGTTACCCTAATTACGTACCCACAACCTACTTCTATGAGTTCATCCTACCCCAAGCATGCAAGGGTTCTAGCCTAACATGGTGGTTTAAATAATAAAAGCAATCACAAGAACAATAATCATATGCATAATTAAATTAACGAAAGAAATCAAGAACATAAACGAAAGAACAAATTAAAGTCTCTATAGAAATATATAAATCTGAAAAACTAGGGTTTATCGTCTCAAAGAGTAAAGAAAGAAAGAATTAATCTCATACGTTCAAAAGAAATACTAAAACTAAGAATTCGTAAATTAAAACCTCGATTACAACGTATAAAACTCTTCCAATCTCTCTCTCAAGCTTTCTCCTCGCTCAAAATATGTAAAAATATGTGTTTGTATATGTTGATATGCTTGGAAAAAGGTATAAATAGGCTTGAGATCGAATTTGGGTGTTCATGGGCCAAAATACGCGTCAAGATCGAGTATAGGTCGAGTAGGACTACTCAACCTGTTGCAGCTCGAGTGCACTACTCGAGTGCTCGAGTAGTGACTACTCGAGCGACTTTGCTCGAGTACTTTTCGGCAGTTGTACACATGTTCGTAAAATCTTCATATCTCCTCAACTGGGAGTCCGTTTTGGCCGATTCAAAGTTCTACGAACTCATCTTTTCACCCTCTATCCATCTATGAAAACAAAAGTGATAAATTCATTAGTTTATAGAAATGATACTCAATTGACTCCAAACACTCATAAAAAACACTCAAAACATGGGCAAATCGGACACCAAAACATAACAATTTCACGCCTAATCAAACTTACCATATTGCTTGTCCTCAAGCAATGAAATAATAAGTCAAGTGAAATTGTTAGGAATGAGTCAAAGAATCAAATCATGCAAGCAAATGAACTCGAGCTTCAACGATCGATCACACATATACTCACTCACTTTCCTTCATCATACTCATGCAACAACAACAAGAACCAGCAAGATCAAACATGGATATGCACTCAACGATGTGTTTCACTCCCTCACAAGTGTATAACAATGATCAAGGGACTCACTCAAACAATCAATCACACAAATTGGCAGCCATAGGCTTGTAAGTGCTCTTAACTTCGACCGTACTCTAGAAATCAATGCCGAATCAAAAAGGAATTTTCTCAAGGTTGTAATGTAGGCTCTTTGGACAGGTGGGATAACAATATGGGTAAGTGACTCAAGTGAATGGAGAATAGAAAAATCAAACTTCGGTACTTCGAGATTAGTAACAGACTACTTCAACATATTCAATAAGCACACTTTCAATTCCAACACTCTCAACACTTCAATTTTTTTTTTCTTTCTCATTTTTTTCAATCACTTCACTTTTTTTTCTTTTTTTTTCTTTTTTCCGCACAAACACATGAGCTCATTTTTTTTTTTTTTGCTCATTCTCAATTTTTTTCTCTTTTTCCCACATCTCATAACTTCATCACTCCTTCTTCTCATAATCACTCAACAAACAACTTTTTCCTTTTTCAACTCAATTCACTCCCTTCACATTCACACTTTCCTATTCTCCACTCAAATTGGGACAAAAAGGCTTAGGAATTGAAATAGTGTTCATATGTGCTAGCAAATAAAATAGGCTTTAGGCTCAAAGGGGCTAACAAGGAATTCAATGTCATTGGTACGGAAATTTTTGGCTAAGTGGCTCAATAAAATCAAATATGGCCTAAGATCCTATTCGGTATATCAAACTAGACACAATCAAGAAGTAAAAGCACACACAAGTTCTAGCATCCTCTAAGGTGACGATCCACTCACAAACGAAGAGATTAATTTATGCTTCAAAATCTCATAAGGCTCAAATCTCACGGCTTTCACATCCATGCTAGTCCTAGTGAATTCTCATTCTCATCACACAAGCACTCAAAAAGAAAACTCGTAAGTATACTAGTTCTCTCTCAAATCCACTCTAACTCAACTACTCACACAAAAGAGTCCCTAACTCAAATCCACAAATCTACTCTACTCATCAAATCATGCTCAAAGATAGCAATAAACAAGCATAAGATGATTGATAGGCATGAAATATGCAATAGTGACTTAGATCAAAATCACCCCAAGGAGCATCTCAAGGTACCAAATAACCAAACACACTCAAAGATAAGGGGTGCTCCGGTGCAATGTAACAAGAAACATAAAAAAAAAACTCCACCCCCCAAACTTCGACCTTGCGAAGAGGTCTAAGTTTGGGGTTGTGGGTTACCTCAACCAAACAATTCAGTTTCTCTCAACAGCGTTGCACACTCCCTTGCTTGAGTTGCTCCCTTTCGAGTACTCCATGATTCCTCTATTCTCTCGAGACAAGCCTACAAAATAAACTCTCAAGTACGAGGTTAAAACTTACAATTCAACAACACCCTAATAACCTAATAAGAAACTAAAAACAAATAAAAGCAAATAAAAATGGGTTGCCTCCCATTCAGCGCTATTTTTAAGATCCCCATGCCGGACCAAGCTCAAAGGAGCTTGTTGGTCCCACTAGTTAGATTAATTGCGGAAGCTTAAGTTGAATGTCTTAGACAAATTCTTTTTATAAGAGCACAAGATAAGTAAGAGAATAAATAAATGTAAGCAATAAAGAACTCCAGATATATAGTGGTTCGGATTAGAATATCATACGTCCACTCTCCCTTCTATCCAAGGGGTCTCACTATCAACCAACCAACTCACTTACTTACTCACTGGAATTGGGAAGTACCAGATCCTTCTTACAACTCCTTTAGATCTAATCACAATCTAAAGTAGGCTACCTTCAACCTTATCTTAGAGATGAACAGGTTAAGGTCTATTAACTCCTTGAGAGTGAATATGAATGAAAGAACAATAAGAGTGCTAAGAGTGATTATCAAAAGCTTGGATTGTGACTTATGCGCGTGAGAGTCTCTGGAGCTTTTTCTTGAACTGTACTCTTGTATTTATAGAGGGGATTAGGAAGTAGCCGTTGGAGAGCTAATCCAATCAGATCCTCTATATAAGGAAGCCTCAATCAATCTATTCCCTAATTGATTGATTGGGTTGGTGGGATCCTTGGATTGATTGACTTCAAGACTTTCCAATCCTGATCTTGTTGACATGATTTGAATCACCAACGGACAAATGCTTCCTTTGCCTAACTCTGATTCTCTCCAGAGAAGGCAAGACCAGATACCAGGCAACCTCGGTGTCTTCTGGTCCTAATCTGGTTAACAACCAGAATACTCAGTAGAAACAGGGGATCAAACTGAGCATCTTTTGTTCTACCAGACTCGTCTGGTCTGGACTCGTCTGGTCTGGATAGATCTCATCTGGTGAAGTCTTCTGGTGGAGTCCTCTGGTGAAGTCCTCTGGTGGGGTCTTCTGGTGACTCTTCTGGTGAAGTCTTCTGGTCTGGCAGTTCCCCCTAGACTAAGTCCTAATCTATACCATCATCTGGCTAACAGGTCCAGATGGTCCTATTACATCTTCTGGTTTGTTTTAACTCATCAAAACTATACAATAATTTTCCTAACAATTTCCCCCCTTTTGATGAAGTTAAAACACTACCAGAACTGATCAAAACATAAGACTTAAGCAAGAAAACAATAAAGGATAAGACCTTAGAATAGATCTTATCAGGCAAACAATTAAGACAACAAGAGGTTGTCTTTTGAACAGAGAAGATATGTTATTTTCATTGATAATAAGGACAAAATGATTACAAGATACATTGAAGTTCAGAGTTCTATTCTATGCATATCTCCTGTTTTCCTTGGGCACTAGAAACCAGTCAAGGAACCTATCCTGGACGGCCTTCAACTCTGTAGAAGATGTTGGAGTGAAGTTCACCAACACCTTTGTCTTGTACTGTCTCTTCAGCTCAGCCCAATCAACCTGGTCTCCTACCATGGGAGTGTTAAGATAAGTAAACTCAGGGGCAGTCACCTCCAGGTTGAACTCAATGGTAGAGTCCATCAATTGCTTGTACAACTCTGCATCATAAGCTTGCATCCAGGAGTGGAAGGTTCTGTTGATCAGCTCATCATCCTCTGGTGCTGGCCTCTGGATATAATGTTGGATGAACCAGAGAGTCTTTGCCTCCTTCCATTTCTCAATCAAGGGCACAGGCACAGTAGAGTCAAAAGACCCTTCTGTCCTGAGAGGCAGAATGTTCATCACTTCAATGGGAGCTTTCCTCCTCTGACTGGATCCACCTGCACCAGAAGGAGCACCAACTTCTCTGCTCTTCTTGTTTTGCCTCCTAACATATCTGAGCCTCTGCTCTTCATCTATGTTCTTCCTGATCCTTGCCTGCTTCTCCTCTGGAGTCTCTGCCTTGTATCTCTTTTGAGCTTCTTCAACAACAGTCTCAAGGAAGCTTTTCTTGACTCTCCTGATCTTCCTCTTTGCAGGTCCAGAGATTGAAATGGGATCCTGCTCAGCTTCTGATGAATCCTCTTCTGCAGCAAGCTGCTTAGCCATGGTAAGTGATTTGAATTCTTCTTTCTTCTTCTTCTGCAACTCTGCCTGGGCCAATGTGTTCTCCAGCAGGTCCAGACGAGCTCCATGGCTAAAAAGAGTTTCATTTGTGGTCTTCGCCAATTCAGTTCTGGCCTTCTCTTCCCCCTTTTTGACTTTATCAAGGAGGGGTTCCACTACCTGCCTTATAAGATCAGGCAAGGCAGTGTTGGAGGAAGAGTGAAGATCACGCAGCTGCTTTGCCTCCTCCAGGTAGGCTTTCGATTCTGCAACAAGTCTTTCCTGCTTCTCCAACATCTTCTGGAGGGAGTCCTTCAGCTTAGCAGTCTGGATCATCTGGCTGACCATCTTAACCTTCAGCACAGAGACTGGCCTCATCTGCTCCAGCACGTGCTCCTGGAGCTGCTTCTGGCTGTGCATAACATCCAGCTTTACAAAAAGGCCATTTGCCTTGAAAGAGGCCTTGACTTCTGCCAGAGTGGACTTGATTTGCTTCAAGAAGATCCTCCCCTCCTGCCGGATCTGGTGCTCTATCATAGCAGGGGCCATGTGTTGAATAGCTTTGGAGAAGCGCCCTATCTGTATGATCTGTTCATTAAATAACGTCTTCATCTTCTGGAGCATGGCAGGAGACATATCAAAGTCTTCCTCGTCTGAATACAGCTCTGGAGGAAAGACAAAGTGAGGCCCAAACTTGTAAGTAGGGCCATCTGGAGTGAGCATTACCCCTCTCTGGATGAGCAGGGTGCGAATCAAGATTTTTGCTGCACCAGGGGTCTCCAGCTCAGCTGGGTTCTGAATGTTCAACTTCTGCTTCAGCTCAATCTCCCAAGCAGTGAAGTTGGAGGGACCCATTTCCTCAAGCAACAGCATAAGGTCCTCCACATCTTCAAGTCTGGCCTTGCTCCAGACCTTGGCATCAGTTAACTCTGCCAGAAGTAGTAAGTGCTCCAAAAGGATTTGGAACTGCTCTCTTAGCCAGAGCTGAGCACTTACACTCATAATCTGCCTAATGGGACTCATTTCTGTAGATGAGAAAGTGAAGCGTTTGGGCCCAGAGGCAGAGGAGGAAAGTGCTAAGTTAGCAGGCTCAAGTGAAGCTTCCTCATCTTCACTATCATCGCTTGTTAAACAGGTGGGAGAAGGGGGAGGGGCAGGGAATCCCAGAGCCATAGAAATGGTTGGGTCCTGGTCTGTATGAGTTTGGGGAGGGGTAGGATTTTGAGAGGTGGAAGTGGAAGGAATGGGTTGCTCTGCACCAGAAGTAGAAGGAATTTCTGGTACACAGGATGGGATTGGAATTTGTGAAGTGGAAGTGTTTGGAGGGGGAATTTCTGCACCAGAAGAGGTTGATGGCACCTCTGGTACAGAAGCTGGGGGAGAGGGATGTGTGGGAGGATGAGGGAGAAGGTGTTTGGGTAGGAATGGTTGAGGGAGTATAAATGGGGGTATCTGGGAGAGTCTGCTCTGGTGAAGATAAAGGGACACCAGGAGCAGAGGATATGGGTTGTGTTTGGGTGTCTGGTGGTGAAGTAGTGGGGGTAACTAGGTTAACATGAGCAGGGGGGAGTAGAGGATGGGATGGAAGGGTTTACCTCTGCTGAGTCAACATCAGCAGGCACAACATGCTCTGGAGCATCCTCCATCATCTGAGAAGCTTCATCAATAGCCTTCTCCAAGGCCTCTCCAAGATCAGAGCCAGAGTCTGACTCTTGAAGAATGACTCTCTTGGCCTTGGATCTCTTCTTAAGAGGTTCAACCTCTTCTTCTTCTTCTTCTTCCTCTGATGGCTCATCCACCAGAAGAGTTTTCTTGGCCTTCCTGCTAGTTCTTTGCTTCTTAGCAGAGCCTCTCTTGGCCTCCTTTGGCCTCTTCCTCTTGGCTGCTCCAGCCTTCTTAGTAGCCTCAGCCACTTCACCCTTCTTCTTCAAAATATTCAGAAGGGGAATCTGGTCCTCCTCCGAGAAACCAGAGAAGGCAACTGTTGAGGAACCAGTTGCTCCAGCAGCTTGCTTCGAACTCTGCTGCTTCTGCCCCTTAGCAGGTGAGGGAATGGCTTGAAGGGGAGGGGCAGGAATGGCTTGCTCACCATCAGAATCAGGATGGCCATGAAGGGGACCATCCTTGGAGAACATAATCTTGGACTTATGAAAGCCCTTACACCAGGATTGTCTCCATTTCTTCTCTGGAAGGATTGAGTCCAGAATTAGGGTGAGTTTGTGCCCAATGATACATTAGCATTGAACACAAACTGTTGCTCTCCTGGCAACTGGGGGCATTCTTCCTTTTGGACCTTCACCTTGTTCTTCCTCAGCACTCCCCAGAAGAACTCAGCTCAGTTACATTGGGCACCATCCAGAATGGCCCTCATAACACAGAGCCTGTTTATGAAGATGGCATCTGTGCTATGGCTCTCGCACATGAGAATCTTCACCACAATGTCAAATAGAACCTTGTACTTCTGCCTAAGATGCTTGTCCAAGAAGCCCTTAGTAATATTCTGGCAAGAACTTCTGGCAAACATCTTGAAGGAATCCAATGCCTCTCCTTCTTTGTACTTCAGTGGGTCCACACCTTCCGCAGAAAGGTTACCAAAAAGACTACAGAAGTCTGCCTTCGAGAAAACAACATCCTCCGAATCAATCTTGGATAAAATATGGTCTTCATGGATCTTCATCCGGATAAGGAACTGGGCAGCATATCCATCCAAGGTGCGCAGATCCTTGGGAACCTTTGAAATCAACTCCTCCAGCCCAGAACGTCGGAGAAGCTCCAAAATCTCCAGTGCGGCTGGATTCTTGGTGGAATAGAAGTCCACCACTATTTCAGTCTTGAGCTTCTTGCAGACATGGTCTGGATCGAAATTGCACTTGGGTGCCATTGCTGTGAGAGAGAGAGAGAGAGAGAGAGAGAGAGAGAGAGAGAAATCGAAAGACTTGCAAAGAGAAGGTTAGGGCTTGAAAAGTTATGAAACGTGAAAGGACAAATTGAATGAAATTTTGATTTAAATAGGGCAAGACGCGTGGCTTGATTAATAAATGAAGTGTGAACACGTGAAATATCAAATTTAATTTAGGGAATAAAATCAATTTATGCATTGATTGACATATTGCACATCGATTAAATCTGACAGCCACGATGAAAGACGAGATACAGATTTAATCTGGTGTGTAGGCGTGGTCATTGGGACTGGGTATAAAGGGGTTTTGTGGCAGTCAAGAGAAAAAACGAAATGATTGCCTAGGCCCTATACCCTAGTCTTAAATACACTCCGAAGTTGAAACGTTTTGAGTGTACTTACTAATTTGAAAGGTGTATCCCAATGATCAGAGGCCAGAAAAGTAAAGACATACCTATCACCTGATATTGTAACCAGATGATACCACAGCTAGTTTGGTGTTACATCTCCTCTGATGGAACTCATCTGGTCCTGGTCAGAGAAGACTTTGGACATTTCTGGAATCTGACTCAGCACCTCATCTGGGACAAGTGTCACCTGGTGCATACCTCATCTGGAGATATAACTTCTCTGAAATATCTAATCTGCAGGTATGTTAGCTGTAAATAACAAGGAATATGTAGTAAGGTAAATATAAAGGATACTTCTCTGATGTTCCCCCTAAAACAAATCTGTCTCTGGATCCAATAAGCCCAACTAAAAAGCTAACTCTTTGAATCTGGTCTCAGCCAAAGGCTTAGTTAAAATATCTGTTCTCTGCTTCTCTGTTGCAATCTTTTCCATCTTTATATCTCCCTTCTCAACATGATCTCTGATAAAATGATGTCTTATATCAACATGTTTACATCTGGTATGAAGAACTGGATTCTGGGTGATTGCTATGGCACTATTGCTATTATAAAAAATAGGAATATCCTTGGCTCTAATCTGGTAGTCCCTAAGCTGTTGACTAATCCAGAGTAGTTGGGAACAACAGCTCCCTGCAGCCATGTACTCTGCTTCTGTTGTTGATGTAGCAACTGAAGTCTGCTTCTTAGAAAACCAAGATACCAATTTATTCCCTGAAAATTGGCATGTTCCACTTGTAGACTTTCTATCTATTCTGCATCCACCATAGCCTGAATCTGAATAACCACTTAATTCTAGGTTGTCATCTGTAGGATACCATAATCCTAAATTAATTGTTCCCTTAAGATACTTCAATATCTTCCCAGCTGCTTCCAAATGACTTTTCTTGGGATTAGCTTGAAATCTGGCACATACTCCTACAGCAAAGGTAATGTCTGGTCTGCTTGCAGTCAGGTACAGAAGAGAACCAATAAGTGCTCTGTACTGAGTCTGGTCCACACTCTCTCCAGACTCATCTGGATCCATGTTGAAATTTGTCATCATAGGAATCTTGGCTGCTTTGCTAGATCCTACTCCAAATTTCTCTAACATGTTTCTGATGTACTTTGCCTGATTTATGAAAATTCCCTTCTCTGATTGCTTTACCTGCAAACCTAAAAAGTAATTCATTTCACCCATCATGGACATCTCAAACTGACTCTGCATGAGCTCACCAAACTTTTCACACAGCTTCTTGTTAGGGGATCCAAATATAATGTCATCAACATATATTTGAACCAGAAGGATGTCCTTTCCTTCTTCTTTCCTAAACAAGGTCCTATCAATCTTACCCTTAGAAAAACCATTGTCCAGAAGAAACTGAGATAGAGTGTCATACCATGCTCTGGGTGCCTGCTTCAGCCCATAAAGAGCTTTCTTAAGCTTAAACACCTTGTCACCTTGTTCAAAACCAGGAGGTTGTTCCACATACACTTCCTCAATGAGAATCCCATTAAGAAAGGCAGATTTCACATCCATCTGGACATTGTCAGTTTTGATTAAGATCCCAAAGCCCCTGAAAATATGTTTGCCTTAATCTGTCTTTGTCAGGCTAGTCTTGATTAGGATTAGTACTTAGTCATTTTACACTTCACAGGTACTCAGTGAGAGGAGAGCTCACTGGTGTCAATCGAGACTAAGAGCCTGAAGACGAAGAGCACCATCCTGAACTTATGGCAGTCCTCTAAGCTGGCTGAGTAAGTGTCAGTGATGAAGAGTATGACCCTGAGGTCATTACTAACTCAATCCTGAAGGGAACAGGATGTCACTGAGTTTATGGGAAGACTTGGAGTAGAGCCAAGCAATGCAAAAGGAATTTCAGCGTCAGGACAAGACTGGTGGGCTCAAGACAAAATGAACTTAATAAGACAAGCCTGAAGCTCAGGAATAAGTTCTGACATTCTCACCAACCTGATGACGTGGACTAATCCGAGAAGGACACGCACGTACGGAACCTGACATGAAGACTGAATTCAGACTGCACATTCAACGGGCAAGCATTTAATGTGCATTTAATGCAAATACCAAATCCATGCAAGGACGGCTGCTGCATGGAGATATGTCCGTTTGAAGCCACTCTACATAGATGACTAGAAGACTATCTCTCCAACGGATAGTTTTCCAAATCACCTATAAATACAGAAGACCTTGAACCCATTCAAGGTTACGGGAAATTTCCAAGCCAGAAGTTACTCAAACTCTCAAGCATTCAAAGCATACAGTCTTTAAAAGAAGCACTCGAAAACATCTAAATTTCCCAAGTGTTTCTTAGCAATCGAGAGTTAATCTGTATTCCAAGAGCTAAATAGCATTATCTTAAGCTTAGAGAGATTATCCAATCCTTAGCATAGCTTTGCCTTGTAAGGTTAATCTCAACTTAGTTGGAATCCAAACTGAAACCAAAACCCTAAGTTAGGCTTGTTGGGAGTAAGTCAATTAGTGTGTTAGTAAGTGGAGTTGTATAGATCAGTGAGGTTAGCTAGTCTTGGTGCACCTTGGCATGTTAAAAACAAGAATCCCTTGAGTGGATTTCCTATTAAATCAGGCCGTGGACGTAGGAGCTTGAGTCTCTGAACCACGTTAAACTCCTTGTGTTCTTACTGCTTTGATATTGTGCATACTTGCCATATTACTTGTTCATTCATTGCATTCAGTTTATCAGGCCTGAATCAATCAGGCTGATCTTCAAAAAGAGCACTGCCCTACTAAACACTATTCAGAATTGAGTAAAACAAGTTTTTCAGAAAGCAAACTAAACAAGACTTTAAACTATCAGGGCTCAAACATTTCCGCATTGAACTTGAACTGATAATTAGCCAACTGACTCGCACCAAGTGTAGTCAGTAGGTGTGTTATCAGCTCCTAGTTCTTTACCACTCTGAGTAAATGGGACTCAGTCAATTTTAAGGTTGAAAAATTGGTATACGTGTATTCCCCCCCCATACACGTACTCCTCAGTCTTGTACCGGGACCAACAAGTGGTATCAGAGCAGTGGTTCGAAAGACCACCGACTTTGAATACTAATAGTTTCAGAGGAGAAACTGTTGGTGGTCACTGAACAGATCTGAGTTTGCTTTTCATAAAACTTGCATCATCATGACTTCGAGGAGACTTGAAGCTTCGTTACCTGAATTCTCTGTATCTAACTTTGTCTATTGGAAGTTCAGATTAGAAGCACATCTAGATGCCATCCATGACCAGATGCCGCATGTTCTCAGGGAAGGACCGATCAAAATCACTGTCCCTAATACCAGAGGGAGAGGATATGATGATCTCGATATTGGTGTACCTATTCCTAAGGAAAGGAAAGATATGACCACTGATGAGATCAAGATGATGGGGCTTGACAACGTCGCCAAAAACATCATCTTGCATACGGTGCCCTTCGAGGAGTCAGCTAGGCTGATGAACTTAAAGACGGCAAAGGAGGTTTGGGATGAGCTGACAAGGATGTGTGAGGGATCTGAAAAGATCAAGGAGAACAAGAGAAACATTGCCATACAGAAATTCGAGGTGTTCAAGATGCTGCCTGACGAGAGCATAGATCAAATGGAGTCTAGATTCATCAAGTTGATGAATGAGTTGGTGATGCTGGACAAGGATGTCCCAAGGAGAGATGTTGCTTCAAAGATCCTGAATGCCCTTCCTGAGAGATGGGATAACAGTGTAATTATGCTTAAGAACACTCAGGATATGAGTAACATAACTTCTGCTTTACTTTTTTCAGAGCTCAAAGTGCTTGAATTCGATCTTAACAAAAGAAAGAAGAAAGTTCAGTCAGAAGAAGAAGTAAAGGAGAAAACTCATGAGAAAAGTGTGGCGTTCAAGGCCAGGTCTGAACCTGTTGAGCCCTCATCAAATTCTTCATCAAAGTCACTGATGGAGATGAGCAGGGAAGAACTCGCTGAGGAATACAGCCTAATGGCCAGACGATTTGACAAGCTCAATTCCAGGTTTGGTCGTTATAAAAAGTTTTATCAGGACTCACGTGACAGGAAACCTGAAGGAACCCACCAAAGCTCAAGGAGATATGAGGAGCGAAGGAACACTGACCAGAGGAGAGAACGTGGTGATAAAAGGAGATATTCTGAACCAAAGCCTGAAAGAAGAGACGAACAGAGATGTACTCGCGATGATAGATATCCAACCAAGGCTGAAAGCTCACCAAGAACCAGAGAACCTGACTCAAGGAGGAACCCTGAACCAAGAAAAGAAAGAATAAGTGAGCAGGTAGCATGTTACAACTGTAACAAGATTGGTCACTATCAGTACGACTGCCCGGAGCTGAGTGCGAGGGAGAGAGAGGAAAGGAGAGCCACTAGGGATCTAAGATCTGCTGATCGGAGAGCAATGTTCACTGAAGATGCAACAGACTCTGACGGTCCTACTGAGAGGTCACCTGAACTCTTCTCAGATGACGAGTATGATGATGTCTGTCTGATGGCTAGGGATGAGCCTGAGGTAACATCAAATTCTGTTTGTGCTTCTTACACTGGTCAAAATCCTGAGCTTAGCTCAGAGTCAGTTAGAGAAATGAACCTTCAGATCTGTCTTGATCAATTGATGGTTGATTTCTCCAGACTGCAGGAAACTAATGTCTTCTTGGTAGAGGAGAACAAGAAATTGAGTACTGAGGTTCACAACCTAAACGAACAACTCACTCAGTCTGATCTTAAAGAATCAGCTCAAATTGTGAGACTAACTCAGGAGATTGATTTAATCAATGCTGAGCATCTTCCAAGAGAGAAGATTATGAAGGAACTGGCTGAGGAAGAGCTGGCCAGGAAGGAAGAACTAAAAGTACATAAGAGTAAGTTTGATGACCTCTTTACCAGACATGAAATCCTGAAAAAGAGTGAGGACTCTCTCAAGAAAAAGGTTGCAGCAATGAATAAATCCTCAGTGGCTAGAGAGGAAATAAATAACAGCCAGATGCTTGGGAACAAGAAAAAGGGACTTGGATATGTTCCTGAGAAATCCTCACAAGGTCAGTCTCATGTTGCTTCAGGGAGCAACACTGAGAGGGTATTTGTTCAGATAGGCCAGAGTGCACCTAAGGTTGTGCTCCAGGCCCGTCAAACTGATAAGGGCAAGGAAACCGTTGACACAGTCAGGGTTGCTCCTAAGGTAGCTAAGCCAAAACCCAAGGGAAAGGCGAAGCAACCTAAGGAAGCCCCTGAGAGCTCAGGCCAGGGAAAACCTCAGCGAAAGCAGAGGAAGACTCAGGTTAAGAGCCCTCAGACTGGTCAGCAAGGGTACCATCATGCTTGGCAATACCAACAGGAAAGGCCAAACATGATGACACCTCCGTGGTTTTGGCATCCTGAGGCCTTTAACTGTTTTCCATTCCCTCACTTGCCTAGGGGGAATAGAAATCAGGGCCCTTATCAAGAACAAGGCCCAAGACCTGCTGCACCCAGACATAGGAAGAACAGGAAGCCTGCCCAAAAGGCACCCACTCAGGCTCCTGTGAAGCCTAAGTCTAGCACTTATACACCATCTTCCTCTCAGGCAAAGAAGAAGAAAGTTGTGTATGTCGATGTTTCAGGGAGACAGATTTACCACTCTGAGGCAATCAGGGTTGTTAAGCAAGTCTGGATCCCGAAGGGTACAACTGACACGATAGGACCCAACATCCAATGGGTACCTAAAGCCTGAATTGTTTGCAGGCGGCTGTGGATCACAACAAGAGGAGAGGAGACTCAATCAAAGCTGTTTGGTACCTAGACAGTGGTTGCTCAAGGCACATGACTGGAATGAAGAGTCTTCTCCAAGAATATCAAGCTAAAGATGGTCCACAGGTAACCTTTGGTGATAACTCAAAAGGTGTTACTAAAGGTTTTGGTGTTCTAATTATAGGTACAGTCAGAGTGGAAAATGTGTCCTTTGTGGAAGGACTGAAGCATAACCTGCTGTCAGTAAGTCAATTCTGTGACAAAGGGTTCAATGTTGAGTTCTCATCAAATATATGTTCAGTCAAGGACAAATCAACACAAGTGTTTCTATCAGGTATAAGGAAAGGTAACGTTTATCTCGCTGATTGGAGCAACACTATTCCTAATACTTGTTTTGTTGCTAAAAGCTCACTAGAGCTCAGTTGGTTATGGCATAAAAGATTAAGCCACCTAAACTTCAAGATTCTTAACAAAATTTCTAGACAATCACTTGTTGATGGTCTACATAATGAAGTTTTTAGCAAAGATCACGTGTGCAAAGCTTGTCAGGAAGGGAAGCAGGTCAGAGCGTCATTCAAAGAGAAAGCTTCTTATTCCACTGACAGGATACTTCAGCTCTTGCACATGGATTTGTTTGGTCCAATAACACCTGTGAGCATGAATGGTAGAAAGTATACCCTTGTGGTTATTGATGATTATTCTAGATATACTTGGGTTATTTTCTTGTTGAATAAGAAGGAAACACAGGTGAAGCTTCCAGAGTTACTCAGAAGACTCAGCAATGAGAAGAATCAGTCCATTATTAAGATCAGATCTGACAAGGGCACTGAATTTATAAATTCATATATTTCTGACTTTTGTAATGAACTTGGTATAGCTCATGAGACTTCTGCAGCTAGAACCCCACAACAGAATGGTGTCGCTGAAAGGAGGAACAGGACACTGAAGGAAGCTGCAAGGACCATGTTGGCTGAGTCAGGATTGCCCAAGAAATTCTGGGCTGAGGCAATCAATACTGCATGCTACACTCATAACAGATCCATGCTGAACAAACAACATGCTCAGACCCCATATGAGACATGGAACAAAAGGAAACCTCGTATTTCTTATTTTCATGTATTTGGTTGTAAGTGCTTCATCCTCAACAATGGGAAGACCCAATTGAAAGCCTTTGATAGCAAATCTGATGAAGGAATATTCTTAGGATATTCTGAAGTTAGTAAAGCCTTCAGGGTTTACAATTGTAGGACCCTTGTTGTGGAAGAATCACCTCATGTTGTCTTTGATGAATCTGCTAATGAGTCTAGGGCAAATGTGTTGAATCCTGACACTGAGGAGGTCACAAGGAGTATGACAAGGCTGAGCTTGAAGAATCAACCTGATCCCAAGATCAAGACTGTGCCAACTCTGAGATGGGATGATGATGACGATCAGGATGATGAATCAGGTGCCACTCCTAAGCCCAGCACATCAGGGATTGTTGAGCCTCAGACTGAGGAACAGGCTCAACCTGAGGTAAACACCGTCTATGAAGATGATGTTGCAGCTGAGACGGTTCCTGAGTCACCTAATCAAGGGGGAATCAATGTCCCTGGCATTGAGCTTGTTAATCCCTTTGGTATAGACTCAGGATCATCCCCTTCTGTTCAATTTCTTGAATTTTATGAGCCTGTAGACACTAACATTGCAGGTACTTCAGGAACAACTCCTGGCAAAAGAACATGGTTAGAGGATCATGCCATTGATCAAATCATTGGTGATCCAACTGAGGGAGTCAGGACCAGATGGTTCCATGGTGAGAGTGCATTGTTCTGTTGCTTTCTCTCTGAGCAAGAGCCTCAGAACATTGAAGAAGCTCTCACTGACTCGAACTGGATCATTGTCATGCAAGAGGAGTTGAATCAGTTCACAAGGAATCTGGTTTGGGAACTGGTAGATAGACCTAGGCATCAAGGTGTGATTGGTACCAAGTGGGTCTTCAAGAACAAGAAGGATGAGAATGGTGTTGTGGTAAGGAACAAGGCTAGACTGGTTGCAAAAGGGTATTGTCAGTCTGAAGGAATAGACTATGATGAGACTTTTGCTCCAGTGGCTAGGTTGGAAGCTATCAGGTTGTTCCTTGCATACGCAACATATAAGAAGTTCAAGGTGTATCAAATGGATGTCAAGAGTGCCTTCCTGAATGGTGTACTCAATGAAGAGGTATATGTTGAACAACCTCCCGGGTTTGAGGTTGGAGATAGAGTATACCATTTGAAGAAAGCACTCTATGGACTTAAGCAAGCACCAAGAGCTTGGTATGATACACTCTCTCAATTCCTGACAGACCATGGGTTCAAGAAGGGAACTGAGGATAGGACATTGTTCAGGATCACTGAAGGTGATGACATTCTCTTGGTCCAGATTTATGTGGATGACATAATATTTGGATCACCAAATCATCAGCTCTGTGAGAAATTCTCTAAGTTGATGACTGGTAAATTTGAGATGTCTATGATGGGAGAGATGAACTTCTTCTTAGGATTGCAGGTCAAGCAGACTGATCAAGGTATCTTCATAAATCAGGCCAAGTATACAAGAGACTTGATTCAAAAGTTTGGTGTTCAGAACAGCAATCCAGCCAGGATCCCAATGAACACAAATGGAAGATGGATCCTGACACAGAAGGGACTTCAGTAAATCAGACTGAGTATCGAGGGTTGATAGGTTCTTTGTTGTACCTGACTGCAAGTAGGCCTGACATTACGTTTGCAGTTGGTGTGTGTGCTAGATATCAGTCTGATCCCAAGAGAAGTCATTTGGAGGCTGCTAAGAGGATACTTAAGTATTTGAAAAGGACAGTCAATATGGGACTATGGTATCCTTCAGATGACAACTTAGAACTGACAGGTTATTCAGATGCAGATTATGGAGGCTGTAGGATTGATAGGAAATCAACCTTAGGGACATGTCAGTTTTTGGGAAGTAAGTTGATCTCGTGGTTTAGTAAGAAGCAGAATTCAGTGGCTACATCCACAACTGAGGCTGAGTATATGGCTGCAGGTAGTTGTTGTGCTCAGATTTTATGGTTGAGGTAACAGTTGAGGGACTACCAAGTATTTGCTAATCAGGTTCCAATCTATTGTGATAACAATAGTGCTATAGCAATTACTCAGAACCCAGTGCTTCACACAAGGTGCAAGCATGTGGATATTAGGCATCACTTCATTCGAGATCATGTGGAGAAGAAAGATATTAGGATGGAGAAGATTCACACTGACAGGCAAAGAGCTGACATCTTGACTAAGCCTTTGGCTGAAGCAAGGTTTATGGAATTGTCAGTGGAGTTAGGACTCTTAGATCCGGGAGAGCAGTCAGTGTAGGGTTCTAGGGGGAACTCAGGCCAGACTCGACTCAGCGAGGTATCAGGGTGCTACAATGTCTCCCTGACAGGTATGAGTTCTATCCTGACTCGTGTGAATTTCAAGCGTCTCCCTGAGTCTTTCGTCCTGAAAATCTTTATTAAATGCATTCCGTTTTCATTAAAAGCGCGCCTTTTCATATTTAAAACCCACGCGCACGGAGCTTTTAATGCTACAGTTACTTTTTCATATACGTGTCCGTTTTATACGGAATATGACTGACATGGGGTTTTGATTGAAGCTGAGATTAATCCTGACCCCTCATTTCAAAACCTTTCGAATTCAGGGATTAATCTCAACCCCACGTTTGAGTAACTGACTTAGTCTTATCAATCAAGAGTGCCATTTGAGGGTTTTACGCAAACACAACGCACATCTGCACACTGAGTTTTCTCTTGCTCAAACACAGAATTTTCAAGAAAAATCTCTTCTTTCAAAATAATGGCATTCCTTGATTCCAACTGGACAACCGACAAGATCGTGGACGTTGTCGAAAACAAGCTGATACACATGGAGCAAGTCATCTCCATGGAAGGTATCTGTCTCACAGTTGAGGAAATCAAACCCGTATTCAAGTGGATTTCCGATGCTGGGTTGGAAATATACTTCACCACCCGCCCAATTTCCGTGCTCCCAAGAACAGTTGTGGAAGCATACTTAAATATGTTCTTACGGAAGGGGGAGATTTATATGAAGGTGACTGTGCTTAAGCCGACGGGAGAGAAGGACAGCGACGACGAACCTCTCTACAACTCAGAGGAGGTTACTATTGACGTTAGGAGGGCGGTGAGGGAAGTCTTCAAGTTGCCATTCTCAGACATCAACCCAAGAGCGTATAAGGAGAACTCGAAGGGAGAACTTCTTGGGAAATGGACCAAGTCTGGGTCATCAGAGTTCAAGGCTCGTCAGAACAAGAATACGTTAAAGCCTGAGTACAGAGCTCTGGTGGATTTGGTGTCCAAAATGGTGATGGGTGCAACTGGCTCTCACGAGCAACTGAGTCTGCCCAAGCTGAGACTCATGTGAGCAATTGTTGATGGAGTGGAAGCAAACTGGGAGCAGTTCTTCCTTGATCAACTCCATCAGGCCGGACTGGACAAGCTAAAGCGAGATGAGGAGAAGAATCACATATCCATCAATGCCATCTTGCCATTCGGAATGAGGATGTCCATCCTGATTGCTCATGCCTGCCATGGGTATACCTTCGATTTTGAGGACAGTCTCTCCTCAAATAAGGTAATGTTTTCCTCACTGAGTGATACCTATTCAGTGCTAGGGCTGACTGATCCCAATGCGAAAGCAAAGGGTCAGGCCAAAAAGCCAGCTGGTAAGGCCAAGAGAGTGGCAACCAGTCTCATTGAACGGGTAGATGACCTCCTTGAGAGGAGTAAGGAAGGTGAGGAGGAGGCAGCTGCTGAGGAGGTAGAGCAGCCTGAGGTGGATAAGACTGAGAGGAGGAAGAAGGTAAGGGTCGTGCTGTCAGGGAAGAGCACGAAATCAGGGACTGAGTCTGATCCCAAGAAGGCCGGGTCAGAGGCTGAGGGAACTGACGATGACGTCAGGAAGGAGGGTGCTCAGGGAGAGAGGCCCCTGAAGAGGCTTAGGAAGGGACCCAAAAAGTCCCCTGCTAAGAAGCTGCCTGAGGTGAGTGAGAGGGAGAAGTCAAGCTCGCCTGGAGCCTCTGACTTGGAGGAAGTGAGAAAATCTGTCGAGACGACTGAGTTGTTGCAGCCTGAGACAGTACCCACTCAAACACCCCCAAACCCTGAAACACAAACACCTTCCAACCCTGACCCTACCTCTCAACCTACTGAAACACCCCAAACAGAGCCAAATTATCCTACTGAGTCAGCGCCATCAAATTCACCCACGAATGAGCCTGATCAGTCAGCCGAGACAAATCTTCCAAACCCCGCATACTTTCCATCATACCCCAATCCCAAAGACTGTCCCAAATCCATTTCAGCTGAAGAGGATGAATTCCTCGAAGTGGAGGAGGAGGAATTAGATGAACACATGGCGGAAGGGATTCTGGAGAACACTCTCAGGGGGAATGCCACTGAATGGGCAGGAAAGTGCTGGCCTGGGCTATACAAATACAATGAGCTGCTGGCATATGTGATCGAGCTCAAGGTTTGGTTGGACTTCAAACAATCAAACATGCAGGAGCAACATCTGCTAGTGGACGCTCGCGGCTGGGAGCACTGGGAAACTGAGGAAGCCAAGATTTGCTCCTTCTTTGGACTGACTAGCTGGCTTCAACTTCTAAACTTTGACAACCTGAAGTAGCTAGTGGCTGATATGATGTCCAAGAGCAAGGCCGACATCCGGTCTGATGAAGAGAAGGATGATGAGGATGATGATGAAGCTCAGGGTAGAGATATGGAGAAGGCAGTGGAGGAGACTGCAAAGGAAGTTGATGAGATGATCTCTGAGCCTCAGGCTCAGGGGGAAGGTGAAAGGGACACTGGTGCCAAGGGTGGACCAGTGGCTGAGGATGTTTTGAACATCTCAGCTGCCAATGAGACATCTGTCGATGAAGGGATTTCCTGCCCTAAGACAAGAGAGGAAGATGTTGAGGCATCCAAGGAGACTCTCAGTTCCGAGGGACTTGTTCCTAAGGTTCAAGATAGCTTAGCTGAGCCTGAGGAGGTGGCTATGACTACTTCACAACTGCCTTCAGTGCACCTTGAAGAAGGGACTGATACCGCAGGGGCTGACAAGGGAAAACAGCCAATCACTGACGAGGCCGTAGAGGATGATGAAGATGTGATGATAACTGGGGTCAGCCGTGCTGAATTCACGAGCATAGTGGAGGTCAAGAAGGAGAAAACCACAGAAAATCTAGCTGAACTTCAGGAGGAAGTAATGAGGCTACGAGCTGAAAAGGAAGAAGACTCCAAGGCCCTGGCAAAACACATCAAGTGGACAAAGTCAGCTTACAACACCCTTGCCAACAGGGAGCTGATTTTGTTGAAGAGAACGATGACTGACACGGCCAAGTCAGTGAGGAATGAGCGAAAGCGCACCAAAAAGATGCTGAGGCAAACCTTGAGGCAGTTGGCTGAGAAGGATGAGCAAAGAAAGGAGGATCTTAATCAGGCTGTGGAGAAGCTTGCAGCTCAGGCTGGAGCACTATTCACTCAGGCCATTTCTGGCTCAGCGTCAAAGTTTGAGTTGGAGTCAGAACGCATTGCTCAGACTTCAAAGGACATTGCCGAGAGACTGACCCAAGCAGATGAGCGATCCACTCAGGTGGAGGAGAAGATCGAGAAGGCTGAACAAAGACTCCAACTCTCTATGGAGGTCTTTGAGAAGAAGGTCCAAGCTGCAATCTGTTCAGTATCATTTGCAGGAACTGAGATTTCGATGGGAGTTGAATTATTGAAGGAGGGAATTAATGATGTCCATTCCCTAGCCTCCTTCGTAATCAACAGCGGATCTGACGCATTCCCATCTGAGGCCAATGATGATGCCAAAAAGGGGGAAAAGAAGAAGAAAAGATCCCGCCCTGAGGCATCGGAGGCAGTCAACCAAGGCGAAATTGTTCTAGCCGATCCTGAAGCAAATCCTGAAGGAAATGTGCTGAGGGTGAGGAAGTCAGCGAGGTTGGCAGCAGTGGAGAAGGAAGAATGAGAGATTGTTGCCAAGTTGAAGGCTGAGGCAGCAAGGGCAAAGGCTGATGAACCTTCCAAGCAACAACCTGAGCCTGTTCAGAGATCCTCCCCCATGAGCTCAAGGAAGAATCCCATCACTTACTCAGGGGAGTTGGTGGCAGAGCTATGTGCTGAAGCATGAGGAGATCACTCTGAGAAATCTGAGGCTATGCGCAGAGCTGAAATTGCTCAGAAGGAGAAGATGCGCATCTTGGAGAAGAAGGTTGAGAAGCTGACTGATATCAATGAGCTTCAACAACGAGAACTGGATGATGCAATGATCAGCTTGCTAAGAAGGAAGAAGGCGAAGCCTGAGCCGAGGAAGTACATGAAGAAGCCAACAGTTAGGAAATCAACAATTTTTCAAGTCAGTAGGCCTGAATCAGGAGTAAGGGAAGCTTTTGTCGATGAGTTCGTCTCAGAGGCATTGAAGGAGTTTTGGACTGATGCAAGGGATGAATTTGTTAGATTGTGGTATGTTGTGAAAAAATGGGGCGACACTGATGATATCAATGCCCACTTCACTGACTACATGATGGATAATCATCCTGAGCTATTTCAGAAGATCTTGGAGGAGGCTGATGCAGCTCAAGTTCAAGTGAAGGCTCCTGAGTTCACCATTCGAGCTCCTCCCTTAGTTCCTGGAACTCAAAAGCATGACACAAAGGCCATCATGATAGAAGTATTGAGGATAGCCAAAGCTGAAGGGTACGTGAACCAACCTGGGAGACTTGACGAGCTGAAGGCATGAGTCTATGCAGGATATGGACTCAAACCTGAAATGAGATTAGTCTAGGTATTCACAGGCTTCTTTGTAATAGACTAGATTCTTTGTAACCATTTCCACATCAATCAATGAAGTCTATTACTTTTGCCCACAGACAAAAACTCATTGTCTTTTTGGCTGTTTGTCTTAAATTCTGTACTTTATCAAGAACTGCTCTAACACTGTCTTATCTTATAGATAGGTTTATCATATTTCCTCTAAATATTTTGAGGATCTTTTCAGTGTTTTGGCATCATCAAAAAGGGGGAAATTGTTGGGACATTGTCAGTTTTAATTAAGATCCCAAAGCCCTTGAAAAGATGTTTGCCTTAATCTGTCTTTGTCAGGCTAGTCTTGATTAGGATTAGTACTTAGTCATTTTACACTTCACAGGTACTCAGTGAGAGGAGAGCTCACTGGTGTCAATCGAGACTAAGAGCCTGAAGACGAAGAGCACCATCCTGAACTTATGGCAGTCCTCTAAGCTGGCTGAGTAAGTGTCAGTGATGAAGAGTATGACCCTGAGGTCATTACTAACTCAATCCTGAAGGGAACAGGATGTCACTGAGTTTATGGGAAGACTTGGAGTAGAGCCAAGCAATGCAAAAGGAATTTCAGCGCCAGGACAAGACTGGTGGGCTCAAGACAAAATGAACTTAATAAGACAAGCCTGAAGCTCAGGAATAAGTTCTGACATTCTCACCAACCTGATGACGTGGACCAATCCGAGAAGGACACGCACGTACGGAACCTGACATGAAGACTGAATTCAGACTGCATATTAACGGGCAAGCATTTAATGTGCATTTAATGCAAATACCAAATCCATGCAAGGATGGCTGCTGCATGGAGATATGTCCGTTTGAAGCCACTCTACATAGATGACTAGAAGGCTATCTCTCCAACGGATAGTTTTCCAAATCACCTATAAATACAGAAGACCTTGAACCCATTCAAGGTTACGGGAAATTTCCAAGCCAGAAATTACTCAAACTCTCAAGCATTCAAAGCATACAGCCTTTAAAAGAAGTTGTTAGGATAAAAATTGTTAGTTTTGATGAGTTAAAACAAACCAGAAGATGTAATAGGACCATCTGGACCTGTTAGCTAGGTGATGATCTAGATTAGGACTTAGTCTAGGGGGAACTGCTAGACCAGAAGACTTCACCAGAAGACCCCTCCAGAGGACTTCTCCAGAGGACTCAACCAGAAGACTTCACCAGATGAGACAGACCAGAGGCAGAAGACCTTCCCCAGACCAGACGAGTCCGGACCAGACGAGTCTGGTAGAACAAAAGATGCTTAGTTTGATCCCCTGACTCTACTAAGTATTCTGGTTCTTGACCAGATGAGGACCAGAAGACACCGAGGTTGCCTTGTGTCTGGTCCTGCCTTCTCTGGAGAGAATCAGAGTTAGGCAGAGGAAGCTATTGACCGTTGGTGATTCAAATCAAGTCAACATAATCAGGATTGGAAAGTATTTGAAGATAATCAATCCAAGGATCCCACCAACCCAATCAATCAATTAGGGAATTGATTGATTGAGGCTTCCTTATATAGAGGATCTGATTGGATTAGCCCTCCAACGGCTAGCCCTAATCCCCTCTATATATACAAGAGTGCAGTTCAAGAAAAAGTTTTTTTTGGAGACTCTACACGCGCATAAGTGATCCAAGCTTTTGATATTCATACCAAGCACTCTTATTGTTCATAATATTTATCTACTCTAAAGGAGTTATTGAAATCACAACCTGTTCATCTATTAGACAAGGTTGTTGGCTGGTTGATCTTTAGATTGAAGTTAAATCTAAAGAGGCTGTAAGAAGGAACTGGTACTTCCCAATTCCAGTAAGTAAGTTTGTGAGTTGGTTGATAGTGAGACCCCTTGGTTATAAGGGAGAGTGGACGTAGGATATTCAATCCGAACCACTATACATCTTGTGTTCTTTATCGCTTTATTTTACTTATTGTTTGTTGATTATTGCTCTCTTGTAAAAGACTTTGAAAGACATTTAACTTAAGCTTCCGCAATTAATCTAACTAGTGGGACCAACAAGTGGTATCAGAGTTCTTTTGGGGCGTCTTGAGGAAGAATAAAGCGAAAGTTAACAAGGAAGTTTGTCCTTCCCAGCCAGGGGAGATGCACTTTTATTTCACTGCTAATGTTTCGTTGGGTACGAAACTTACCTTGATTTTGGACTCGTTGCTTCCAGAGAAGAAATGGAAGGAGACTTGGTGCAAAGGATTTCACAAGTCTAAGGTGCTATTCTCAAGGGATGGTCCCCTTCATGGCCATCCTGATTCTGATGGAGAAGAAGCCATCCCTGCCCCTCCTATTCAATCTATTCCCTCTCCTGTAAAGGGGCAGAAGAGACAGCAGCAGCAGAAGACCCAGAAGAAAGCTGCTGAAGCAACTGGTTCCTCAACCATTGCTTTCTCTGGTTCCTCTGAGGAGGACCAGATCCCTCTTCTTGATGTACTGAAGAAGAAGAGTGAGGTTGCCAAGAAGGCAGGAGCTTCGAAGAGGAAGAGGCCAGAGGAGGCCAAGAAGAAATCTGCCAAGAAGCCAAGGACTGGCAGAAGAGCTCCCAAGAAATCCAAGGCCAAGAGAGCCCTTCTTCAGGATCCTGACTCTGGATCTGATCTTGGAGAGGCCTTGGAAAAGACAATTGAGGATGCTTCCCAGATGATGGAGGATGCTCCAGAGTCTGCTGTACCTGCTGGTGTTGACCCAGCAGAGGTAAATCCCTCCATTCCATCTTTTTCCCCCATTAATCTTGTCTCCCCCTCTACCTCTCCCCCAGATAATATTCCCCAAACCTCATCTGCCTCTGGTAACCCTATTGTTCCACCAGAGCAGATTATCCCAGATACCCCAGTATATACTCCCTCTACCATTCATACCCAAACACCTTCTCCCCCAAATATCCAAACACATCTTCCCACAAACCCCTCTCCCCCATCTTCTGTACCAGAGGTACCCTCAACCTCTTATGGTGCAGAAATCCCCCCTCCAAACACTTCCACCTCCCAGATACCTCATACACCTTCTGTACCAGATGTTCCATCATCTTCTGGTGCAGAGCAACCCATTCCTTCCACCTCTACTTCACAAAATCCTAACCCTCCCCAAACCCATACAGACCAGGACCCAACCATTTCTATGGCTCTGGGATTCGTTGGCCCTCCCCCTTCTCCTACCTGTTTAACCAGCGATGATAGTGAAGATGAGGAAGCTTCACTTGAGCCTGCTGGCTTAGCACCTTCCTCCTCTGCCTCTGGGCCCAAACCCTTCACTTTCTCATCTGCAGAAATGGGTCCCATTAGGCAGAGTATGAGTGTAAGTGCTCAGCTCTGGCTAAGAGAGCATTTCCCAGTTCTTCTGGAGCACTTACCACTTCTGGCAGAGTTTACTGATGCCAAGGTCTGGAGCAAGGCCAGACTTGAAGATGTGGAGGACCTAATGCTTTTGCTTGAGGAAATGGGTCCCTCCAACTTCACTGCTTGGGAGATTGAGCTAAAGCAGAGGATGAATATTCAGAACCCAGCAGAGCTGGAGACTCCTGGTGCTGCTAAAGTCTTGATTCGCACCCTGCTCATCCAGAGAGGAGTAATGCTCACTCCAGAGGGCCCCACTTACAAGTTTGGTCCTCATTTTGTCTTCCCTCCAGAGCTATATTCAGATGAGGAAGACTTTGAGATGTCTCCTGCCGTGCTCCAGAAGATGAAAGCTTTCTTCAATGAGCAAATCATGCAGATTGGGCGCTTTTCAAAAGCTATTCAACATATGGCCCCTACTATGATAGAGCACCAGATCAGGCATGAGAGGAGAATCTTCTCTGGCAGAGGTAAAAGCTTCTTTTAAGGCTGTTGGTCCCGAAACGAGTAAACAGGTGTATGGGGGGGGGGGGGGAATACACCTGTGGTTACAAATTAAAACTTCTTCAAAACTTATAAGTTTACTTAAGACAATAGCTCGTCAGTGGACTTGAGGTCTGCTGAGAGTTACTCTGTGAAAGCTTACTGAGATAATACCTCCACTGAAAGCACAAGACTTTCAGTTGAACTACTATCTAATTAGCTTTCAGATGCGGATTAGTGAGCCCTTTAGAAAACTCGTTTTACTTTGATAAACTTGAGATTAACACACACTCATGAAATAGCAGAATGTAAGTACACAAGACGTAAAGTGGTTCAGAGATAAATCTCCTACGTCCACTGGCCTGATCAAACAGGAGAATTCCTTTCACTTGGAATTCCTTGTGTTATAGTGCCAAGGTGCACTGATCAACTTTTCCTCTCTTAGGATGATTGATCACTAGGAAATTCCAGGTCCTAGTTCCCAAAACAAACCAGCTTTTAGACTGATACAACAATCAGCTTACTAACACCACTTAACACTAGCTCTCAACCTAAACACTGAGTAGGGTTTTGAGTAGGGTTTTGGTTCCAACTATTTTGAGATAATCCTTACAAGTTTAGCTCAAGGCTTAGGATTGGATTATCTCTTTCTAAGATTTGGATATAGCTTTAAGCTTGGTTACAGAAGGTTTGTTAGGCTCTCTACAACTGTGAAACACTTGGGAAACAATGATAATTTCGAGTGCTTCTAGATGGTTATGAATGTAGAGATAGCTTTGATCTTGTGAGTTTCCCGTGCTTGTAAATGTGCACGTCCTTCTGTATTTATAGGCTTCCTTGAAAATCTTCCCGTTGGATTTGAATCTTCTCAAGTAAGTCTTCTTGTATCTGATTGGTTCAAACGGCTCTTTTTGAAGCTTTAAGTCTTGTCAAGAAACGGCTGCAAAACCATGCTGTTCACCAACTTTCTGTAGATTGCTAGGTGAAAGACTTTTGGTACTTGTCAGGCTGGGGTAGGTCGGCTGTCAGTAAAGTATACTGACGTGTCATCTTCTTATTGGACCTTAAGTCTGTATGCCCAGATTCTTGTCTTGCTTTAAGGTGGAACTCTTCTGAGAGAACCTTCTTATTCCTTCATTTATTGTAAGCTTCACTGAAATTCATTTTGCCTTGTTCCAACCAGATTAACTAACAGCTTTAAATATGTTTAGCATTAAATGTACTTGTTAGTTTCTTTATCAGTGGACCTTCGTCCTCTACTGATAGATTTAGTCTTAGTGAGAATGTACTTAGAAAACATTCAAGACTTCGACTTCTTTCTCAGATCACTTAGTCTTCAGCGGACTTCATCTCAGCGGACTTCATACTAAAATACACTCTAGTTATTACTAACTGTACTCCAGTTCTTAACACTTAGAACTGTTTAATTTAAACTCTAACTCTACTGAATAATTTACTTACAAAACAACTTAGGAGGGACATGTTGGCATCTAATCAAAACAAGTCTTATACATTTTCCCAACAATTTCCCCCTTTTTGATTATGCCGGAACCTATCTTATTACATATCTTCTTTCAGATGAGGTTCTTCAGATGACATTCAAGGTTCACAGATTTTGTAAGTAAAAACATTCAAGTACATAAGCCTAAATGATAATGAGATATTATCCTGGGCAAACATCAGCAGAGTTCATTTCATTGAAAAATGATGAAGTATAAATTACATGAAGTCAACTCTCAAAAAGTTTGAAACTAAGCACACCTGGGACTTATAAACAAATGCCCAGCAAAAGATACAACTTTCTCAGATGGACTCAAAAAGAGGTTCAAGTCCATATTGTTTAAAGACTCTGATCTTCAGCTCATTCTTCCTCTCCATCATCTTCTTCGAATGTCCTCTGAGACCAAGGTGCTCGCATAAGGATGTCCACTCTTCAGTGATCCTTTCTCTATCAACAACACCTGTTGCATCTTGAGGAGGCCAGTAGGTGATTGGCTCAGGGGCCTTCAGAGCATGATCAGGGAAGGCATCATTCCAAGCACCACTGATCTCGGGATAGAGTTTGGGATAGGCATCAAACAACCATGAGTTGAAGACTTCTTGTGCATTGTCCCTTCCTAACTCTCCACTGACATAAAAGGAATAAACGAATTCCCTTTTAGCAGTCTCCCAAGCATCATTGAGCTTCTTAGGAACCCAGGCATCATGGTGAGGGAATCTGTTCTGAGACGGAGTGATCTTGTCTTTCTTTAGTTTGGCAGCCCACTTTAGATAACCACTTCTGAATTTCTTAGAAGTAGTTTTGTCAAAAGTGGCTAACCTCTCCTGCTTCTTCCTCTCAGCCAGTTCTGCAATGGTTTCCATCTTCCCAACCACCTTATCTCTCCTCTCCTGCTGTTGAACAGTTAGCTTCCTTGCTCTCTCGTTCATACCTCCAGCCTCTTTGATTAGCTCAGTGAGCTCCGTGACTCGGGTGGGTGCAGACTTGGAAATTTCAGAAAATAAAGGATCAGGGTTAAGAATGGGAAGTACCTCAACTTCATCAGTAGAGGTTGTGGACTTGGCTGCCAACCTCCCTGAGGTTCTTGTCTTTTTAGCTACCTCTACTGAGAGTACATCAGTTGCCTTTCTCTTGGCAGGTTCCCCCTTCTTTGCAGCTCTCTCTTCCTTCTCCTTCAGATGAGCTTCCTTGAACTTTGTGAGGTCTTCTGATGTTGTCTCCTTGCCCTTCTTTTCTTCAGCCAGCTTCTGGGCCTCAGTATTAACTTTCTTGATGGTGCTTTTGATTTGTTGACTTCTCTCGAAAACTGGGGTCTCAAGGATGATTTGCATTTTGTTCCTTGGATCAGCCTTCAGCTCCTTAGAAGATATCCTTCTTTCCCCCTTTCCGGCATTAATCATGCACTCAGCCACAGTGATGTTTAACTTCAACTGATCGTGAGCAATGGCTTTAAGTTCAGTAGAGCAGTGGTCAACTTCATCTTCCATTCGTTCTAGTGCAGCTCCAGCAGTTTGACCAAATTGCACAAATTGGGCCAGCTTCTCATCAATTAGCACATTGGTCTTTTCCTGAGTTGGGAAGTCCTCAGCAGCCTTCTTGAGAACTTCACCAAGCTTGGCTCCAAGTTCTTCGTGCTTTGCCTCGAACTCCTGCATCTTCTGGTTCCATAACCCTTCAACTTTCCCAATAAGGTCGGCTGAGAAAGCTTCAACAGAAGACTTTAGGTTGATGGACACGTTCTCTACTGAGTCCTTCAGGAATTGAGTTCTGGCTTCTTCCTCCTTCTTCTCCAGGTTCTTCAGACCTTCTAGCATGAGAACACAGTTGCCTTCAACTAGGTCAGACACCATGTGAGTTGAGTCTTGCACCTTCAGGGTTAGATTTTGAAGTGAAGTAGTTGTTGACTCCATCAATTCATCAACATGGTCTGAGAGTATGACCATTTCGTCTACCTCCTCTTGGACAACTTCTTGAAGATCTCTCAGCTCAGTTTCAAGAGTAGGAAGTCTTTCATCTTGGAGTTTAAGCACTGCATCCCTCAGTGGAGTTAGGTTGACCTGGACTGGGGGGATCTCATTAGTTTGAGTACCTGCATTTAAGACAGTGTTAGTTCTTCCTCCCTCAATCTCACCACCTAAATCACCTGTAACTTCTAACTCCATTGGAACTCCCTCCTCCTCACTCATCTTATTTTTCTCTTCACTCTTCTTTTCAACTATGGTTTTTTCAGCCAATTCACCCTTTACAGGGATGATTGCTTTTATCTGACCACTCACAACTTCAGTGATTTCCACATCTTTCTCACCACCCTCAGTTTTTTCTTTCTCTTTTTCAACTCCTTCGATTCCAGACACCTCAGTTGACTCTAAAGCCACCACTGAGGGCTGTTGTGGGAGAATCTCAGTAGACAACTCTACTGGACTCTCCTGTGGTAAATTTTGAGCCTCAGTATCCCTTGCCTTGGATACATCCTTGGCTACCTCACCATCACCTTGCCTTGGTGAGGTCCCTCCTCCTTGTACATTTTCTTCTTTCTCCTTCACCTCCTCTCCTTCAGCTATCACCTCAGCAATCTTCTCCATCACTAGACTCTCAAAAATTTTCTCATCACAGAGAAGTCTAGATTTGGTCATTCCAGCAAATTGCATCAACTCCATCTCCTCCTTTTTCCAGTCATCAGCATTGCTGCCTCTGACAGCCAGCAAGATCTCACCAAGTCTTCTGTCTTTGAGCTGGACAAGAAGTCTCAGTCTCAAGAATAATGCTTTCAGGGTTGGGTACCTATCAAGCTCAGGGTACTTAGACTCTAAAGAGTATGCAACTTCATCCTTGAGAGTATCAAGGAAAGAGTACTCTTCTTCATCGTCTGAAGGAAGGGAAGGGGTAGGGGATCTGCTCTCTGTTGGCTCTTCTGGGATAGACTCCAGTTGAGTTGGATGAATTTCAGGAGGGTTTAATTCAGATGAGGTTTGAGGGTCAGGTGAGGTTGGGTTTTGGTCAGTGGGGGTTGATGATGTGGGTTCAGATGGGGTTAATGGAATGGGTTCAGCAGGGTTTGATGGGGTGGTTTTAGTTGGGGTGGAGATGGGTTCAGTAGGGGTTGTTTGGGATCCACTTACTGGCTTTTGAGAGCCATCAGTGGGGGTTTTGGGTAATGAGGAGATGCGTTTGGTTTTGGCGGCAGGGGTGCGAGGTTTAGTGGCTTTAAGTTTGACGGGGGTGGGTGCAGGAACATCTGAGTCAGACTCAGTTGAGATAGTGTTGGGAGAAGAGGTAGGGTTACCTGATGAAGACTCATCAGTAGAGTCTGTGACTCTGACTTTCTTTGAGGCAACCTCATTTTCTGCTTCAGAAGACCTCTTCTTCTCCTTCTTTGAGGCCTTCTCTGCCTCAGCCTCCTTATGTTGAGCCATTTTGTCACTCAACTTGACTAGCCTCCTCTTGAGTTTGGTCTTCTTCCCTTCAGCAGGGGCATCTTCCTCCTCCTCAACTGCCTCTGGGCTTTCCACAGCAGGCTTAATCATCCTCCCTTCAAGATTCTTTCCAGGCTTGAATAGGGCTTTCAAATTGCTCCACTTCCTATCAGGGATCCAATCCACTCCCAGGTCTACATTCTCTATCAAGTAAGAGATTTTTGTAGCATAATTGAGCTTACTTGATAGTTGGGGAGTTTTGTCTGGTTGGAGCTTTGAGTTCTCTTTGTTCAAGGCCCTCAGAAAGAATTGTTGCCAGTTGAAGGACCTTTCTTTGCTTTCCACAATGGCCTTCATCAGTCTGAGCTTTGGCTTGCTCACTTGCTCAGTACTTCCTTGGTTCCCAAGAATGCTGTTGAGATATGCTTTAGTTTTGATGATTTTCCAAAACATGTAATAGGTTTGAAAGCAGTCAGGATAGTATCCTTTAGATCAGGTCAGGCTAGGTTAGCTCTCAGTAGAATAGGTTGCTCAGTTGAGGGGGAACTCAGCGAGGGGGAACTTCTCAACACAGCCTGAAGATATCAAGATGACAGCCAGAAGAGCTGACTGAAGACATGCCATCAACCTGAACCAATGGAGAAGCCTGAAGGAAGTCCCACTGAGTGTAATTCAGGCTGATCTAAGCCAAGTCTGGTGGACCACTCAGTGAAGAGCCTGATCAGGTGGATCAGTGCTGCACCAAGTAGGCCCTGAAGGAGTCAGGCTACTGTGGTCAGGGAAGTTTGTCATTCAGCCTTATGACAAACTTCTTGGAGTGATCTTCAAACAGTCCTTGAAGGACAACTACACTGAGGACGAGTCAGTCCAACTGAAGATCATCTTGTCAGTGAAGGAGAAAACTACCTAAAGTCAGTGGGTCTTAGTCAAACCCACTGAGTCAAAGACCCGTGAATCCAGGCCACGTGGACTAATCAGCACGAGGCAGCAACTCTGACACTGACAAAGGCCGAATTCCAAGAAAAGTGGTTGAAACCATTTAATGCTGGATTCAAATGTATTTCCTCTCCAACGGATACATTTGAATCCCCATTATAAATACAAGCTCATGGCTGGTGTTGTGGTGTGTTGTGTTATGTTGTTGTAAGAATTGTAAGAAAACAAACACCTACGAGCTGTGAGGGTGTGGGTAGTAGCATACGTGCATGGGAGTTATAAGGAGGGTTTACTCACATCTTAAACACTGACCATTAGGGTCTTCGAATATACACATATGAGTGTTCAGCTTGTAACTCTAGGCTTAAAGAGGTTTTCCCTATCTTAGCTATTGGCTAACACATTGTAAAGGGAAAACCTCATCTAGTTGGAGAAAACCCTAACCAAACTAAACCCTTTCAGAAGATTGTTAGGTTTGTAGTAAGGTGAGGAAGGCAGCCTAGTGAGTGGCGTGAGTCCAGTTGTAAGTGCACCTTGGCACGTTAAAAACAAGAATCCAAAGGAGTGGATTTCCTGTTAAATCAGGCCGTGGATGTAAGAGCTTGAGTCTCTGAACCACGTTAAACCAAGTGTTATTATTTGGAATGTCTTTTCTTCTAAAGTATTGCGAAAATCTGCTCACTGAGAGCATTGTTTAAAAAGGAACTTTAGTTAAGCATTTCAGTCAGGAAGATCCATCTTACTGACTGAATCAGGCTAGCACTCGAGAGTTCAGTCTCTCGAGTCACTGCCTTGTTGAGAGCCTGAGCTTTCAAGTCTCATCACTGACTTGATAGCTCTGACTCTCAGCAACGCAGTGACTTGAGTATTCAGTCACTGAACTCGGTCAGGGTGCAAGCAGTGACTTGATAACGCACTCGAGAGTTCAGCATCTCAAGCCACTGTCCTTGCTCAGAGCATGAGTCTCCAAGCCTTCTCACTGACTTGGTAACTCAGCCTCTGAGCAGAGCAGTGACTTGAGTATTTCTCACTCTTGCTGAACTCCCTGAGGAAAAGGTTTACAAAAAAAAAAATTTTGTTTGCTCCTGAATTCCCATTTTGCCCTTCGAAAACGGGACCATCAAATGCATTTACCCACAACTTCACACAGAACATTGTATACTGGCAGGAGTATACTTCTATTCATGGTTGGGCTATATTTCACCTTCCTCTGCATAATGGTGTTAACCCATTCCTCCTCCTTTTCCACTATGCACGTGTCTGGATTGGGACCTTCAGAGGGAAGATCAAATAGCTCCTTCAGAACTTCTCCGCTCACACGAATCTCCTTCTTTATCTTTTGGTGCTCTGTGACTTCCATGTCATCTCTCATAACTTTCTTCTTCCTTTGCAAGATCAGATGAGACCTGATCCTTGTGTCTGAGTTGGAGACATTGTTGTAGAATTCAAGAACCTGTCTGTCAAAACAGTTCTCTGGATGAACAGATAGAAATTTCTCTAACCCTGCAGATTTGAGCATATCTAGGGCTTCTTTGATATGGGCAAATTCAGGTTTTGTCTCAATTTCTGGGGTATCAAACACCACAATGGGTTCATACCAGAAGTTATCTTTATTGGTAAGGAAACTAAGATTAAGTTTAGCCATTTGAAGTTATCCCATAGCTGTCACTAATTTGCAGAAGAGATAGTAGGTGCTTGCTTGGAAGTGTATTCGAAAAGGTTTGCAAGCTTAAGTTTGGGGTTTTTATAAGAGAAGTAAGCGGTTGGATCTAATCCCGCAATCAACGACTGAGATTGATTTTAGTAAAAAGTCGTGGATAGATGAAAAAGGGGTAGTGGGGAGTTTTTGAAAGATCTAGACGGTTAGGAGTGAACCGTCAAATATGGATGGTATGGATTGAAAAGGTTGGTAGCCGGAAGGTCACATCATCCGGCTTTTAGGGCGCGTGAGATAGGTAATTGAAAAAGCATGTCTGACTTGTACCACGCGCATTAAATGCTTGCCATACCAAAATCTCTTCGGAACAGTGAAGAAAGATTTAATTTCCCAGAAAGCACTCATTAGTAAGTTTTTGAAACCAAATATATTCTTTAAAAACTAAGAGGCTTTAAATTTGAAATAATATAAGTAACAAGCTTTTGACCTCCACTGAGGTTTGACCACGTCTGATTTTCAAACCTCTTCTGAGATGAGGAGCTTCTTCTAAGAAGGATCCTCTACTGAATATGAACCTCCACTGAGATACCAACTGAGTTGAAGGTAACTCTTATGAGATTCAATCCTTTATTTACTCTCCTGGATCTAGGAGTCCAAGCTCCACTGACAACTCTTGAAACCTTGCTTCAGCCAAAGGTTTAGTGAAGATATCTGCCTTCTGCTTGTTAGTGTGGATTTTGAGCATTTTGATGTCCTTCTTTTCTACATGATCTCTGATGAAGTGATGCCTTATATCCACATGTTTGCATCTTGTGTGGAGAACTGGATTTTCTGAAATAGCAATTGCACTATTGTTGTCACAGAAAATAGGAACTTCATTGGCAAAGATGTTGTAATCTCTCAGTTGTTGTCTTAGCCAAAGAATTTGAGCACAACAACTTCCAGCTGCCATATACTCAGCTTCAGTAGTGCTTGTGGCTACTGAATTTTGTTTCTTGGAAAACCAAGAAATTAGTTTACTTCCCAAGAATTGACAAGTGTCTGAGGTTGATTTTCTATCAATTCTGCATCCACCATAGTCAGCATCTGAGTATCCTGTGAGTTCTAGATTATCATCTGAGGGATACCACAATCCCATATTCACAGTACCCTTAAGATATTTGAGAATCCTCTTAGCAGCTTCCAGATGACTTTTCTTGGGGTTGGCTTGATATCTTGCACAAATCCCAACTGCAAAAGTGATATCAGGCCTGCTTGCTGTGAGATACAGTAGAGATCCAATAATGGCTCTGTAGTGAGTCTGGTCTACTGATTCACCATCTTCATCTGGTTCCATCTTGGTGTTGGTGTTGAGTGGAACCCTTGCAACCTTGCTGGTCTGGCATCCAAACTTGTTGATCAGCTCTATTGTGTATTTGGCTTGGTTGATGAAGATTCCTTCAGTGGACTGCTTGACTTGAAGTCCTAGGAAGAAATTCATTTCTCCCATCATTGACATCTCAAATTTTCCCTTCATCAGTTGAGAAAACTTCTCACAGAGGACTTGGTTAAGACAGCCAAAGATGATATCATCCACATAGATTTGAACCAGCAATGTGTCCTCTCCTTTTGTGATTCTGAAAAGTGTTCTATCAACTCTCCCTTTGATAAAACCATGATCCAAAAGGAATTGTGACAAAGTATCATACCAAGCTCTTGGAGCCTGTTTCAGTCCATATAGAGCTTTCCTCAGTCTATATACTTTGTGACTTTCTTCAAAACCTGGGGGTTGCTCCACATAGACTTCTTCATTGAGTACTCCATTTAGGAAGGCACTTTTAACATCCATCTGGTACACCTTGAATTTCTTGTGAGCAGCATAGGCAAGAAATAACCTTATTGCCTCCAATCTGGCTACTGGAGCAAATGTTTCATCATAGTCAAATCCTTCAACTTGAGAGTAGCCCTTTGCAACTAGCCTGGCCTTGTTTCTGACTATGATATCATTCTCATCCTTCTTGTTCTTGAATACCCACTTGGTTCCTATCACATTGCAGTGATATGGTCTGTCCACCAACTCCCATACTTGATTCCTTGTGAACTGGTTGAGCTCTTCTTGCATGGCAATAATCCAGTTGGAATCTTGAAGTGCTTCTGCTATGGAACTTGGTTCCTAGTTTGATAAGAAGCAACAAAACAAAGCACTTTCACCATGAAAACTTCTAGTTTTGACTCCTGAGGTAGGATCACCTAGGATTTGCTCAACAGGGTGATCTGAGAGCCAAGTTCTCCTAGGCTGATGCCCTTCAGTAGAGTTTAACTCTTCTGAAGTTGAGTCACTAGATATTGGAATGAAATCGAATTCAGGAAATAAGATAGAGGGTTGAAGTCCTGAGTCATCATTCAAGGTATTTTCATTCTCAATGGTAATTTCATTGGTTCCCCCTTGAATGATGGGTTCAGTGAATGTCTCAGCTGTGACCACATCTTCATTGACATTGGTTACCTCTTGAACTGGGATGGTGTTCATCAGTTCAGTTACATCTTCAGGAGGGCTCTCAGGCGAGCTTTGAGGAGTGGTCTGATTTTGAGTGTCCTCTTTGAATTGTTGATCATTGAGGTTGTCCCAAGTTGGGATGAATGTATCAACACAATTCTCAGGATATCCTTTTGATTTGATACTCAGTCTAGTTAGCCTTTTGCTTATCACATCCTCATTCTCCTTACTTCTGGACTCAAAGGTAGATTCATCAAATACCACATGAGGTGTTTCTTCCACAACAAGAGTTCTACAGTTGTAAACTCTGAAAGCTCTACTGATTTGGGAATATCCTAAGAAAATTCCTTCATCAGCTTTGCTATCAAAAGCTTTCAGTTGAGTTTTCCCATTGTTGTGAATGAAACACTTGCAACCAAAAATATGAAAGTAAGATACCTGTGGTTTTCTGCCATTCCATAACTCATATGGAGTTTTTCCTTGATGTTTGGTTACCATGGATCTGTTTTGAGTGTGGCAGGCAGTATTAATAGCTTCAGCCCAGAATCTTTTAGGAACTTGAGCTTCAGCTAACATTGTCCTTGCTGCCTCCTTGAGAGTCCTATTTCTTCTTTCAGCTACTCCATTTTGTTGTGGAGTTCTTGCAGCTGATGTCTCATGTGAAATACCTAATTCTTTGCAATAATCAGATATAATAGAATTTATGAATTCAGTGCCCTTATCTGATCTTATCTTTACAATGTTCAGGCTCTTTTCATTGCTAACTTGCTTCAGGAGCTCTGGCAGTCTCAGTTGAGTCTCCTTTTTGCTTGCAAGGAATATTACCCATGTGTACCTGGAGAAGTCATCAACAACAACAAGTGTATACTTTCTCCCATTGATACTTACAGGGGTTACTGGACCAAAAAGATCCATATGCAACAGTTGAAGTACTCTGTCAGTAGAGGTTGCTACTTTGCTTTTGAAGGATGCATTTACTTGCTTCCCCTCCTGACAGGCTTTACAGATATGTTCTTTTTTATAAACTTCATTTGACATTCCTTCTACCAGTCCATGTCTTGCTATTCCTGTTCATCATCTTGAAGTTCAGATGACTTAGCCTTTTGTGCCACAACCAATTAGTGTTAGTTGAGCTCTTAGCAATAAGACATGCATTTGGTGTGCAAGACTTCCAATCTGCAAGATAGGTATTTCCCTTTCTTGACCCAGTTAGTAATACCTGTTGTGAAGATACATTCTTAACAAAACACAGGTTACATGAAAATTCAACACTGTATCCCTTAATACAGAATTGACTTATGGACAGTAGATTATGCTTAAGTCCACTGACAAAGGATACACTGTTTACCCTTACTGAGCCAATAACTAAAGTACCATAACCTTTAGTGGCTCCTTGAGAGTTGTCACCAAAAGTGACTTGTGGACCTTCTTTCTCAACAAATTCTGTCAGGAGATCTTTGTTGCCAGTCATGTGCCTAGAACATCCACTGTCCAAATACCAGACTGATGATTTAAGAGCTTCTCCTTTGTTGAGGTCCACTGAGCCCTGCAATCACAGATCAAGCTTTAGGTACCCATTTGGTGTTGGGTCCTACAAGGTTAGCTGTACCTTTTGGAATCCAAATTTGCCTCACAATTCTAATTACTTTAGATTGGCTAATTTGTCTTCCATAAACATCTACATAGATTGTTATCTCCCTAGGTGCCTTAGGAGTAAACTTTCTATGGGTGTCAGCCTTTGAAGGAACAGGAACCTTCTTCACATTCTTTCTCTTTGGCTTGGGTGCACCTTGTCTTGGTTTTTGTTGATAAAGGTATGAAGGACCTTTTCCTTTAGACACAAAAGGGCTAGGTCTTCCATATGAGTCATTCCATGAGGACTGCTCATGCCTGGGTGCTCTCAGCTGAGGTTGCTTCATCTGTGAAGACCTCGGCTGATAGTACCTCTGCTGAGATCTAGTCTGATAAGTTACCTGAGCCTTTCCATTTGGTTTTGGCTTAGATTGACTTTTCTTTTGAGTGATCTCAGCTGGTCTTTTTCCTTTATCCACAGTCTGTGGTTGAAATGTCACAGACTTGACAAAAACTCTCTTTGTGCCACTTGAAGAAGCAACACTCAGAGGACCTTCTGAAGGTTTTGGAATAAAGCCTATCCCACACTTGTTATTTGGATTGGTTTGAAAATTTTGGATCTCCTCTATGGCAAGAGAGGGTTTGTTTAGAGCATCAATCCTTTTTAACAATGTCTCTTCAGATTTTTGTAAGACATCAATTTTCAGGAGATAATCCTTTATTTGGCTTACCAATTTTAAATTCTCTTCAGTTAACTTTGTCTTAGATTCATTGAGATCTTTTATAAGTTGATCTCTACCATTTCCTTGACTCCTGAGGGTTTCCACCTCTTTTGTCAGTTCAATGGTAGATTTGGCTGAGTTTAGATCTGCTTGATTCCCAGACTCAATTAACTTGGAGTTTTCACTCAAGAGTTGTTTGTTCTCATCTTGAAGACAGAAACTTGCTTCTTGCAACCTTGAGAAATCAATCATCAATTGTTCCAAAGCGGATTGAAGATTGAGTTCCTCAGTTGACTCTGAGCTTAGCTCAGGTGTGTGTTCTAGAGAAATGGATGGTTTAGATTGTACCTCTGGTTCTTCTCTTGCCATGAGGCACATATCATCTTCACTGCTGTCAGAGAACAGTTCATCAGGTGACTCCAGGTTTTCATCAACATCCCCAACCATCATGGCTTTCCTTTCTCCATATCTTCTGTCTCTTTTGGCTTGCCTTTCTCTTCTTTCTTTTGTGCTCAGTTGAGGACAGTCATATTGAAAGTGCCCAATCTTTTTGCACTGAAAACACCTGTTGGCATCATCATTCTTTTCCTCAGTGGACTCTCTGGTCTTTGATGATGATCCTTCAGCCTTGGTGTAATTCTTGTATTCCTTCTTCTTTTCCAGTTCAGATGAGCTTTTCTCTCCTTCTCTGGTAGTCTTTTGTGGATAACTTCTACCTTCCCTGTTATCCCTGTAAAATCTCTTATATTTGCCAAAGCGGTTGTTAAGTTGTTCAAACCTTCTAGCCATGAGGCTGAGTTCCTCCTGCATCTCAGCCTTGCTTTGAGACTTACTCGCCTTTGTACTCTTCTGAGGCTTTGGGGATTTTGGCTCAGACTCCTTAGCTTTGAAGGCAACTCCCTTCTCAGCTGAGGTCTCATCATGAGCCCTTTTCCTGTTCAGATCAAACTCATAAGCCTTAAGTTCAGAGAATACCTGTTGCATAGACATGCTGGATAGATCCTCGGTATTCTGCATCATCACAGAGTACACATCCCATCTTGAGGTTAGACCTCTCAGGATCTTTAAGACAACTTCTCTTTTGGTGTAGACCTTTCCCAGAGAATTTATCTCATTCATGATGTCAGTGAACCTCCCATCAAGCTGGTCTATGGTCTCAGTGGACTCCATGGTGAACTGCTCATATTTTTGAACAGCTACTGAAAGCTTGTTCTCTTTTATCTTGTCAGTTCCTTCACACATGAGAGCAAGAGTGTCCCATAGTTCCTTTGCTGTCTTGCAGTGGATCACTCTTCCCATTACAGAATCTGGAATAGTGGTGTAGAGAATGTTCATGGCAATGAAGTTGAGGTTGTTTCTCCTCCTCTCATCTGCAGTGAAATTATCTTCATCTTTGGGCCATTCTTCTCTAGGATCTGCAATAGTTTCAGCTGTAGTTCTAAGGTTAGGTGTCATAAACACAAATGGACCTTTAGTAATAACCCTTAACATTTCATCATGCACACAGGCAAGATGAGCTCTCATTCTGATCTTCCAGAAATCATAGTTTTCCACTGAGAATTGTGGAAGCTTGTGATGAGACATATGGTTCAAGGAATTAACTCCCATGTTGTTCTCTGCTGGTGGTGCAACCCTAGCTGTGTTGTCAGCCATATTATAAAAGCAAGTTTATCAAAAGATCAATTCAGGTGACCTTAATAAAATACCTTTAAGCACAAGGTATACTTAGAGCAATGGTCTTTTGAACCACCGCTCTGATACCAATTGTTGGTCCCGAAACGAGTAAACAGGTGTATGGGGGGGGGGGGAATACACCTGTGGTTACAAATTAAAACTTCTTCAAAACTTATAAGTTTACTTAAGACAATAGCTCGTCAGTGGACTTGAGGTCTGCTGAGAGTTACTCTGTGAAAGCTTACTGAGATAATACCTCCACTGAAAGCACAAGACTTTCAGTTGAACTACTATCTAATTAGCTTTCAGATGCGGATTAGTGAGCCCTTTAGAAAACTCGTTTTACTTTGATAAACTTGAGATTAACACACACTTATGAAATAGCAGAATGTAAGTACACAAGACGTAAAGTGGTTCAGAGATAAATCTCCTACGTCCACTGGCCTGATCAAACAGGAGAATTCCTTTCACTTGGAATTCCTTGTGTTATAGTGCCAAGGTGCACTGATCAACTTTTCCTCTCTTAGGATGATTGATCACTAGGAAATTCCAGGTCCTAGTTCCCAAAACAAACCAGCTTTTAGACTGATACAACAATCAGCTTACTAACACCACTTAACACTAGCTCTCAACCTAAACACTGAGTAGGGTTTTGAGTAGGGTTTTGGTTCCAACTATTTTGAGATAATCCTTACAAGTTTAGCTCAAGGCTTAGGATTGGATTATCTCTTTCTAAGATTTGGATATAGCTTTAAGCTTGGTTACAGAAGGTTTGTTAGGCTCTCTACAACTGTGAAACACTTGGGAAACAATGATAATTTCGAGTGCTTCTAGATGGTTATGAATGTAGAGATAGCTTTGATCTTGTGAGTTTCCCGTGCTTGTAAATGTGCACGTCCTTCTGTATTTATAGGCTTCCTTGAAAATCTTCCCGTTGGATTTGAATCTTCTCAAGTAAGTCTTCTTGTATCTGATTGGTTCAAACGGCTCTTTTTGAAGCTTTAAGTCTTGTCAAGAAACGGCTGCAAAACCATGCTGTTCACCAACTTTCTGTAGATTGCTAGGTGAAAGACTTTTGGTACTTGTCAGGCTGGGGTAGGTCGGCTGTCAGTAAAGTATACTGACGTGTCATCTTCTTATTGGACCTTAAGTCTGTATGCCCAGATTCTTGTCTTGCTTTAAGGTGGAACTCTTCTGAGAGAACCTTCTTATTCCTTCATTTATTGTAAGCTTCACTGAAATTCATTTTGCCTTGTTCCAACCAGATTAACTAACAGCTTTAAATATGTTTAGCATTAAATGTACTTGTTAGTTTCTTTATCAGTGGACCTTCGTCCTCTACTGATAGATTTAGTCTTAGTGAGAATGTACTTAGAAAACATTCAAGACTTCGACTTCTTTCTCAGATCACTTAGTCTTCAGCGGACTTCATCTCAGCGGACTTCATACTAAAATACACTCTAGTTATTACTAACTGTACTCCAGTTCTTAACACTTAGAACTGTTTAATTTAAACTCTAACTCTACTGAATAATTTACTTACAAAACAACTTAGGAGGGACATGTTGGCATCTAATCAAAACAAGTCTTATACATTTTCCCAACAATTTCCCCCTTTTTGATTATGCCGGAACCTATCTTATTACATATCTTCTTTCAGATGAGGTTCTTCAGATGACATTCAAGGTTCACAGATTTTGTAAGTAAAAACATTCAAGTACATAAGCCTAAATGATAATGAGATATTATCCTGGGCAAACATCAGCAGAGTTCATTTCATTGAAAAATGATGAAGTATAAATTACATGAAGTCAACTCTCAAAAAGTTTGAAACTAAGCACACCTGGGACTTATAAACAAATGCCCAGCAAAAGATACAACTTTCTCAGATGGACTCAAAAAGAGGTTCAAGTCCATATTGTTTAAAGACTCTGATCTTCAGCTCATTCTTCCTCTCCATCATCTCCTTCGAATGTCCTCTGAGACCAAGGTGCTCGCATAAGGATGTCCACTCTTCAGTGATCCTTTCTCTATCAACAGCACCTGTTGCATCTTGAGGAGGCCAGTAGGTGATTGGCTCAGGGGCCTTCAGAGCATGATCAGGGAAGGCATCATTCCAAGCACCACTGAACTCGGGATAGAGTTTGGGATAGGCATCAAACAACCATGAGTTGAAGACTTCTTGTGCATTGTCCCTTCCTAACTCTCCACTGACATAAAAGGAATAAACGAATTCCCTTTTAGCAGTCTCCCAAGCATCATTGAGCTTCTTAGGAACCCAGGAATCATGGTGAGGGAATCTGTTCTGAGACGGAGTGATCTTGTCTTTCTTTAGTTTGGCAGCCCACTTTAGATAACCACTTCTGAATTTCTTAGAAGTAGTTTTGTCAAAAGTGGCTAACCTCTCCTGAGGACTTCCTCTCTAGTGAAGTCCTCTGGTGGGGTCTTCTGGTGACTCTTCTGGTGAAGTCTTCTGGTCTGGCAGTTCTCCCTAGACTAAGTCCTAATCTATACCATCATCTGGCTAACAGGTCCAGATGGTCCTATTACATCTTTTGGTCTGTTTTAACTCATCAAAACTATACAATAATTTTCCTAACAGAGCTTATGGGGCATCATACTCAAATTTACCTCCCTTACTCTCATAAGAGTGGTGGTTGCATTCCTTTCCTTGATGCCCTTCCATCATGAACTCTTTTGCTTCCTTCTCATCCCCAAGTGTTATGGGTCTCAACCCCTTCTCACCTTTATCTGGAGGCGTCTTACCAAACAGGTTCTTAAATTTGGACTTTTTCTTATTAACTCCTCCTTTTCCTTCCAACTGGATCACGTCCACACTTTTCACCTCTTCATCCTTCAACTTCTTCACTTTGTCCCTATCAACATAATCAAGAACATAATGCTCATGGGTTAAATTATCAAGTGAAGGATTATAAAATTCATGAATATGAGAAGGATTAGGGATAGGAGGTGTGTCTTCAACACTAGGATCAATGGCATCCATGCAATACAAACTCTCATCCTCCTTCGGGTGCTTCATGGCTTCATATAGGGAAATCTTTACTTCTTGATCATCAACCTTCAATGTAATCTTCCCATTTGCCACGTCTAGCACCATCCCCGCCGTAGCTAAGAATGGTATTCCCAAGATCAGGGGCACGTGCTCATCTTCCTCCATCTCTAGCACTACAAAGTCGGCTGTAAAAATGTGATCTCCAACTGTTACTAGGATGTCTTCAACCACACCTTGAGGTTGAGTAATAGACCGGTCGGCTAGTTGAAGCGTCGTTATTGTGGGTTGAAGTTCACCACCTTCCAACTTCTTGAAAAGCGACAACGGCATCAAATTAATGCTCGCTCCGAGGTCGCACAACGCTCCCTTCTTGATCCCGTTCCAAATATCACAAAGAATGGTGAAGCTCCCGGGATCCTTCAACTTTGGAGGAAGCGCCTTGTGCACTAATGCACTCACCTCGTGGTTCAACTGCACCAACTTCGGCTCATCCACTCGCCGCCTTTTCGCGATCAAGTCCTTCAAAAACTTTGCATAATTGGGCATCTGTTCCAAAGCATCATAAAAAGGGATATTAATATGCAATTGTTTAAACACATCAAGGAACTTAGCGAATTTCTCATCAAGCTTCTTTTTCATGAAGCGTTGTGGATATGGGACTGGTATCACCGATTTGGGTACCCCCCATTCATCTTTCTCGGTCTCTTTCACTTTCTCCCTTGCTTCCTTTACCTTCTTCCACTTAGGAACTCTCTCAACTTTCTCAATGCCTTCCTCTTCAAGCTCTTTGCTCGCTTGAGTGCTTTCACTCTCCACATCTTTATGCTTCTCAATCCCTTCACTTTCAATCCCCTTCTCAACTCCTACCTCCTCAATCTCATCTCTATCTTGGGGCGTCTCAGAATCAGCAGGCATCTGAGGACCTTCATAGTTGGTTCCACTTCTAAGCTGGATCGCCTTGCAATGCTCTTTCGGGTTCCCCTCCGGCATGGAAGGATACTTACCCGGCTCTTGACTTGAAGCGATGATACTAACTTCTACTAGTCGCTTCCCCGCAAGCGAACGTGTTCACTGTAGTAAGAGTAAGTATAACGGCCAAGTATATCGAACCCACGAGATGGGATGTATGCGAATAGATCCCTGAAGATCTACGCGTCGTAGCTAATATGAGTGTAATGTTGTTTTTGGGTTTTTTAAAAGATTAATTAAAACTACACTAAACTAATTAAACAAAAATACTAAAGAAGATGAATTAACTAAGGTTTGTATGCAAATGAGTGATGGTGATGCTCAGGATAGGAATCCCTACGTATACTAACGGAGCAGGTACATAATCAAAATAATTGTGACGCACAAGAGATAATCTAAGTTAAAGATTGTAAGATGAAAGCTCAAGACATAATAACTTAATACTTTATCCTAGCAATTGACTTCACTAATCCACTAACGAGTTAATAGATTGTGCTTAATTAACGAGACCCTAATTTAAACTAAGGTGATGCGGTCGTCCTCCTTAGAAAAACCGGTAGATTAATTAACCCTTTCTAAACCCTCTCATTAAGTCTACTCGTTGTTAAAGAGTGATACGGTCGTCCTCTCTCTAACACTTTTCGAACGAAATTCAAGAATAAAGTTAAGATTGATTTTAAGAATTCATTAATTAAGAGAGTTAAAACCTAACGTCACGAATTACCCTAATTACGTACTCACAACCTACTTCTACGAGTTCATCCTACCCTAAGCATGCAAGGGTTTTAGCCTAACATGGTGGTTTGAATAATAAGAGCAATCACAAGAACAATAATCATATGCATAATTAAATTAACGAAAGAAATCAAGAAAATAAACGAAAGAACAAATTAAAGTCTCTAAAGAAATATATATAAATCTGAAAAACTAGGGTTTATCGTCTCAAAGAGTAAATAAAGAAAGAATTAATCTAATATGTTCAAAAGAAATACTAAAACTAAGAATTCATAAATTAAAACCTCGATTACAACGTATAAAACTCTTCCAATCTCCTTCCCAAGCTTTCTCCTGACTCAAAATATGTAAAAATATGTGTTGGTATCTGTTGATATGCTTGAAAAAAGGTATAAATAGGCTTGGGATCGAATTTGGGTGTTCATGGGCCAAAATACGCGTCAAGATCGAGTATAGGTCGAGTAAAACTACTCAACCTGTTGCAGCTCGAGTACTTTTCGGCAGTTGTACACATGTTCGTAAAATCTTCATATCTCCTCAACCGGGAGTCCGATTTGGCCGATTCAAAGTCCTACGAACTCCTATTTTCACCCTCTATCCATATATGAAAACCAAAGAGACAAATTAATCAGTTTAAAGAAATGATACTCAATTGACTCCAAACACTCATAAAAAACACTCAAAATATGGGCAAATCGGGCACCAAAACATAACAGTTTCACGCCTAATCAACCCCCCCAAACTTACCATATTGCTTGTCCTCAAGCAATGAAATAATAAGTCAAGTGAAATTGTTAGGAATGAGTCGAAGAATCACATTGTGCAAGTAAATGAACTCGAGCTTCAAAGATCAATCACACGTATACTCACTCACCTTCCTTCATCATACTCATGCAATAACAACAAGAATCACCAAGATCAAACATGGATGTGCACTCAACGATGTGTTTCACTTCCTCACAAGTGTATAACAATGATCAAGGGACTCACTCAAACAATCAATCACACAAATTGGCAGCCATAGGCTTGTAAGTGCTCTTAACTTCGACCGTACTCTAGAAATCAATGCCGAATCAAAAAGGAATTTTCTCAAGGTTGTAATGTAGGCTCTTTGGACAGGTGGGATAACAATATATGGTAAAGTGACTAAAGTGAATGGAGAATAGAAAATCAAACTTTGGTATTTCGAGATAAGGAAAAGACTACTTCAAACATATTCAATCAACACTTTCAATTCCAATTCTCTCAACACTTCAATTTTTTTTCAATCACTTCATTTTTTTTCTCTTTTTTTCGCACAAACACATGAGCTCATTTTTTTCTTTTGCTCATTCTCAATTTTTTTTTCACTTTTTCCCACATCTCAAAACTTCATCACACCTTCTTCTCATATTCACTCAACAAACAACCTTTTCCTTTTTCAACTCAATTCACTCCCTTCACATTCACACTTTCCTATTCTCCACTCAAATTGGGACAAAAAGGCTTAGGAATTGGAATAGTGTTCATATGTGCTAGCAAATAAAATAGGCTTTAGGCTCAAAGGGGCTAACAAGGGATTCAATGTCATTGGTATGGAAAATTTTGGCTAAGTGACTCAATAAAATCAAAGATGGCCTAAGATCCTATTCGGCATATCAAACTAGACACAATCAAGGAGCAAGAGCACACACAAGTTCTTGCATCCTCTAAGGTGATGATTCACTCACAAACGAAGAGATTCATATATCGAAATCTCATAAGGCTCAAGTCTCTCGGCTTTCACATCCATGTTAGTCTAGTGCATTCTCACAATCATCACACAAGCACTCAGAAGGAAAATTTGTAAGCATACGAGTTCTCTCTCAAATCAACTCTAACTCAAACACTCACACAATAAAACTCCTAACTCAACCTCACAACTCAACTCTACTCATCAAATCATACTCAAAGATAACAATCAACAAGCATAAGATAGTTGATAGGCATGAAACATGCAATAGCGAGTCAAATCAAAATCACCCCAAGGAGTATCTCAACAAACCAATAATCAATCAAACTCAACTCAAAGATAAGGGCGTGCATGCATGTGCAATGTAACTAGAAACATAAAAAACTCCACCCCCCAAACTTCGACCTTGCGAAGAGGTCTAAGTTTGGGGTTGTGGGTTACCTCAACCAAACAATTCAGTTTCTCTTCAACAACTTAGCACACTCCTTTGTCTCGAGTTGGTCCCTTCAATCTGAATACTCCATCATTCCTTTACTCTTTTAGAGACAAGCTTACAAAATAAAACTCTCAAGTACGAGGTTAAACATACGACTCAAAATAACTCCCTAATAACATAATAGGAAAATAACTAAAAACACTCAAAAGCAAATAAAAATAGGTTGCCTCCCATTCAGCGCTATTTTTAAGGTCCTCATGCCGGACCAAGCTCAAAGAAGCTTAAGGAACATCATACTCAAATTTACCTCCCTTACTCTCATAAGAGTGGTGTTTGAACTCCTTTCCTTGATGCCCTTCCATCATGAGTTCATTTGCTTCCTTCCCCACCTCAAGTGGTATAGGTCTCAGCTCCTTCTCACCTTTATCTGGAGGAGTCTTACTAAATAATTTCTTGAATTTTGACTTCTTCTTCTTAACTCCTCCTTTCCCTTCTAACTGGACCACGTCCACTTTCTTCACCTCTTCAACCTTCAACTTCCTCACTTTATCCCTATCAAAACAATCAAGATCATAATGCTCATGGGTTAAATAATCAAGTGAAGGACTAACAAAATCATGAATATGAGAAGGATTAGGGATAGAAGGTGTGTCTTCAACACGAGGATCAATGACATCCATGCAATACAAACTCTCATCCTCCTTCGGGTGCTTCATGGCTTCATATAGGGAAATCTTCACTTCTTGATCATCAACCTTCAATGTAATCTTCCCATTTGCCACGTCTAGCACCATCCCCGCCATAGCTAAGAACGGTCTTCCCAAGATCAGGGGCACGTGCTCATCTTCCTCCATCTCTAGCACTACAAAGTGGGCTGGAAAAATGTGATCTCCAACTCTCACTAGGACGTCTTCAACCACACCTTGAGGTCTAGTAATAGACCGATCGGCAAGTTGAAGCGTCATCATTGTGGGTTGAAGTTCTCCACCTTCTAACTTCTTGAAAAGCGACAAGGGCATGAGATTGATGCTCGCCCCTAAATCACATAGCGCTCCTTTCTTGATCCCGTTCCCAATGTCACATAGGATCGTGAAGCTCCCGGGATCCTTCAGCTTCGGTGGAAGCGCCTTGTGCACTAATGCACTCACCTCGTGGTTCAGCTGCACCAACTTCGGCTCATCCACTCGCCGTCTTTTCGCAATCAAGTCCTTCAGAAACTTTGCATAATGCGGTATCTGTTCCAAAGCATCATAAAAAGGAATGTTAATGTGAAGTTGTTTAAAAACATCAAGAAATTTTGCAAATTTTTCATCAAGCTTCTTTTTCATGAAGCGTTGTGGATACGGGACTGGTATCACAGATTTGGGTACCCCCCATTCATCTCTTTCTGTTTCTTTCACTTTATCCCTTGCTTCCTTTGCCTTCTTCCACTTAGGAACTCTCTCACCCTTCTCAATGCCTTCCTCTTCAAGCTCTTTGCTCGCTTGAGTGCTTTCACCCTCAACCTTCTTCTCAATCCCTTCACTCTCAATCTCATCTCTATCTTGGGGCGTCTCAGAATCAGCAGGCATCTGAGGACCTTCATAGTTGGTTCCACTTCTTAACTGGATAGCCTTGCAATGCTCTTTCGGGTTCCCTTCCGGCATGGAAGGATACTTACCCGACTCTCTATTCAACGACTTTGCAATCTGGCTCATCTGGAACTCTATAGAAGTGAACCTTCTATTGTTCTCTTGTTGAGTTCTAGTCCACTCAATGTTCATCTTCTGGAGCTCTTGATCACGTTGATCACCCTTTTTATGCAACTCTTTCACATCGTATTCCAAGGATGACAACCTCTTACTTCCTTCCTCCACCTTCTGAAGGATAGCTCTCAACATCTCCTCGGTTGATGCACCGCCTTCTCCACCCGGAGGCTTTGAACCTAGGTCAACACCCGGAGGAACTGTAATACCCGCCTTTGGGTTAGCATATGAGAAATTCTCATTCTTTCTCCATGTGTTTTGAGGAGGCTGCTGGCCTCCTTGATAGACTTGAGTGTTCCTCCATTGATTTTGAGGTGGCTGAGGACCTGGAGGTACAAAAGGTTGGCCATAAGAAGGCCTTCCATATTGATTACCACCTTGGTAGCCATTCTGATTGTAATACGGACCTCCCATGTAATTGGCTACCTCTTGCTGTCCACTTGACTGGTCTACTCTTTCCTTCTCTGCTGCATGCTCTCCACCCAAATTCTTCCCCAACTCGAGGTTGTTGATCTTCTCCATCATCGCCATCAACAGCCTTCTCGTTCCTTCACCCTCTTCAACCTGATGCACTCTCTGGAAGTCTGCATCTCCATTCCAAGCCCCGGTATTCGTGACAATATTGTCCACGATCTCTCTACACCTCTCTATGCCTTGATTCAGGAATGCTCCGCCCGCACAGACGTCTAAATGGTCTTGCCCCGCCTTGTTGGCACCACTGTAGAAGAATGCCATAATATCTCCCTCATTGTACCCATGCTGCGGGCACTCAATCAACATATTTGAGTATCTCTCCCACGCTTGACGTAGGTCCTCTCCTTGCTTCTGGCGGAAGGAAGAGATATCAATCCTAGCCTTGATCGTCCTAGATGGAGGGTAGAATCGCTCGAGGAACAGACGCTCGAGCTCGGCCCAAGTGGTAATATCTCCCCGTGGAAGCGTATTATCATACCACTCTTTTGCTATTCCTGTCAATGAGAATGGGAACAGCCTAAGCCTCTTGGCATCTTCAGACATGCCATTGTAATTGAAAGTGGAGGCTATCATTGAAAAACTTCTTAAATGTGTGTGATGATTCTCCTTCCCGATCACCCCCTTGAACTGGTTCTCTGTCAGCAGCTTAAGAATTCCTGGGGAAATCGAGAAGTTGTTCGCCTCAACAGGAGGCAACGCCACTCCATCATAGTACCGCTGTGGCTGCGCTGCAAACCTCCCTCGAATGGCCATATGTTGATCTACGTTCTGAGGAACGTGTTGAGGATTAGCAGCAGGTACGGGTACTTGTTGGGGTGGTGGTTGGTAAACAGGGTGTTGATTGTAAACTGGAGGTGGAGGGTACGGGTAAGGTGGATAAGAATAAGGTGGGTATGGGTATGGTTGGTATACTGGGTTGTTGAAAGGGTTATTTGGGTTCTGGTGGATGATCTGGTTTTGTTTCTGGTTTTGGGGTTGTGTTTGTGCAGAGTTGATTGGGTCTTGTGGGTTCGGGTGTGGGTTCTCAGTTCCCCCTATGGGTATCTGCTGATTACTGCTGTTTCCATTAGCACTCTCTGCCCGTTCCACAAGAGCAGTATACTCTGTAGCTATTTTGTCTAACTCCCCAAGTTCATCAGAAATCTTGTCTTTGTTTCCCGCGGCAGTAGTCATTCTTCTCAAGAAGGCTCGGTTCCTTCTGGCTATTGTCTCTGGGTCTGACTGAATTCTCTCTTCGCTCGTATTGCCTTGTGAGCGTGTTTTCATATACCTGACACACTAGCAGAAGGATCAAAACGCAACTGCCGATTGAATAAAAATAAAAATAAACAGAAAATAAAGCACTCACTACTAACTACTAAGCTATCTACAAGTCCTATTCAAAAAGCATACAACGCCATCCCCGGCAACGGCGCCATTGACTTGAAGCGATGATACTAACTTCTACTAGTCGCTTCCCCGCAAGCGAATGGGTTCACTGTAGTAAGAGTAAGTATAACGGCCAAGTATATCGAACCCACGAGATGGGATGTATGCGAATAGATCCCTAAAGATCTACGCGTCGTAGCTAATATGAGTGTAATATTGTTTTTGGGGTTTTTAAAAGATTAATTAAAACTACACTAAACTAATTAAACAAAAATACTAAAGAAGATGAATTAACTAAGGTTTGTATGCAAATGAGTGATGGTGATGCTCAGGATAGGAATCCCTACGTATACTAACGGAGCAGGTACATAATCAAAATAATTGTGACGCGCAAGAGATAATCTAAGTTAAAGATTGTAAGATGAAAGCTCAAGACTTAATACCTTAATACTTTATCCTAGCAATCGACTTCACTAATCCACTAACGAGTTAATAGATTGTGCTTAATTAACGAGACCCTAATTTAAACTAAGGTGATGCGGTCGTCCTCCTTAGAAAAACCGGTAGATTAATTAACCCTTTCTAAACCCTCTCATTAAGTCTACTCGTTGTTAAAGAGTGATACGGTCGTCCTCTCTCTAACACTTTTCGAACGAAATTCAAGAATAAAGTTAAGATTGATTTTAAGAATTCATTAATTAAGAGAGTTAAAACCTAACGTCACGAATTACCCTAATTACGTACTCACAACCTACTTCTAAGAGTTCATCCTACCCTAAGCATGCAAGGGTTTTAGCCTAACATGGTGGTTTGAATAATAAGAGCAATCACAAGAACAATAATCATATGCATAATTAAATTAACGAAAGAAATCAAGAAAATAAACGAAAGAACAAATTAAAGTCTCTAAAGAAATATATATAAATCTGAATAACTAGGGTTTATCGTCTCAAAGAGTAAAGAAAGAAAGAATTAATCTAATACGTTCAAAAGAAATACTAAAACTAAGAATTCGTAAATTAAAACCTCGATTACAACGTATAAAACTCTTCCAATCTCCTTCCCAAGCTTTCTCCTGACTCAAAATATGTAAAAATATGTGTTGGTATCTGTTGATATGCTTGGAAAAAGGTATAAATAGGCTTGGGATCGAATTTGGGTGTTCATGGGCCAAAATACGCATCAAGATCGAGTATAGGTCGAGTAAAACTACTCAACCCGTTGCAGCTCGAGTGCACTACTCGAGTGCCCGAGTAGTGACTACTCGAGCGACTCTGCTCGAGTACTTTTCGGCAGCTGTACACATGTTAGTAAAATCTTCATATCTCCTCAACCGGGAGTCCGTTTTGGCCGATTCAAAGTCCTACGAACTCCTCTTTTCACTCTCTATCCATCTATGAAAACCAAAGAGACAAATTAATCAGTTTAAAGAAATGATACTCAATTGACTCCAAACACTCATAAAAAACACTCAAAACATGGGCAAATCAGGCACCAAAACATAACAATTTCACGCCTAATCAGCTCTCTATTCAACGACTTTGCAATCTGGCTCATCTGGAACTCTATAGAAGTGAACCTTCGATTGTTCTCTTGTTGAGTTCTTGTCCACTCAACGTTCATCTTCTGGAGCTCTTGATCACGTTGATCACCCTTTTTATGCAACTCTTTCACATCGTACTCCAAGGATGACAACCTCTTACTTCCTTCCTCCACCTTCTGTAGAATCGCTCTCAACATCTCCCCAGTCGATGCACCTCCTTCTCCACCAGAAGGTTTAGACCCCGGATCAACACCTGCAGGAACAGTAATACCAGCTTTTGGGTTAGCATATGAGAAATTCTCATTCTTCCTCCATGTGTTTTGAGGAGGCTGCTGGCCTCCTTGATACCCTTGTGTGTTCCTCCATTGATTTTGAGGCGGCTGTGGCCCTGGAGGTACAAATGGCTGACCATAAGAAGGTCTTCCAAACTGATTTCCTCCTTGGTAGCCATTCTGATTGTAATACGGACCTCCCATGTAATTGGCTACCTCTTGCTGTCCACATGGCTGGTCTACTCTATCATTCTCTGCTGCATGCTCTCCAACCAAATTCTTCCCCAACTCGAGGTTGTTAATCTTTTCCATCATGGCCATCAACAGCCTTCTCGTTCCTTCACCTTTTTTCTCCTCCAACTTGCAAACTCTCTAGAACTCAGGATCCTCGTTCCATGCCCCGGCATTCGTGACAATGTTGTCCACGATCTCTCTACATCTCGCTATCCCTTGGTTTAGAAAAGCTCCACTTGCACATGCATCTAAATGGGCTTGGACAGCCTTGCTGGCTCCACTATAGAAGAACGCCATAATATCTCCCTCGTTGTACCCGTGCTGCGGGCACTCGATCAACATATTTGAGTATCTCTCCCACGCCTGGCGTAAATCCTCTCCAGACTTCTGGCGAAAGGAAGAGATCTCAATTCTCGCTTTAATCGTTCTTGATGGAGGGTAGAATCGCTTGAGGAACAGACGCTCGAGCTCGGCCCATGTGGTTACACCTCCCCGCGGGAGCGTGTTGTCATACCACTCTTTAGCTATTCCCGTAAGTGAGAATGGGAACAGCCTAAGCCTCTTGGCATCTTCAGACATGCCATTGTAATTGAATATTGAGGCGATCATCAGGAAGCTTCTCAAGTGAGTATGAGGATTCTCCTTCCCAACCTCCCCTTGAATTGATTCTCGGTAAGCAGCTTAAGAATTCCTGGGGAAATCGAGAAGTTGTTTGCCTCAACAGGTGGTAAAGCCACTCCATCATAGTACCTCTGCGGCTGTGCTGCAAATCTTCCCCGAATAGCCATATTCTGATCTGCGTTCTGGGGCACAGGCTGAGGAGGTACTTGTTGAACTGGAGGTGGTTGGTACAAAGGTGGTCGGTTGTAAACAGGAGGTGGATGATATGGGTAAGGTGGATAGGGATATGGTGGGTATGGGTATGGTGGATATGGTAAGTTGTTTTGTGGGTAAGCAGGGTTGTTCAGAGGATTTTGGACAAAATTCTGAGCTGGATTGATGACGTTTTGTGCACCCGAGTTTTGGCTCTGACTATCCCCTAACGGATCTTGGTTCTTACTAGTGTTTCCATCAGTGCCGTCAACCCGGTTCAACCCCTGGTTAAACTCATTCTCGGCATCTTCCAACTCATTCGTGATGTCCATCGGGTCTTTCCCTAAACCGGCAGCGTTCATCCTTCGTTAGAAGGCTCGGTTTCTTCTTGCTATCATCTCAGGATCTGACTGTAATCTCTCTTCGCTCGTATTTCCTTGCGAGCGTGTTCTCATAAACCTGAAACACTAACAGAAGAATCAAAACGCAACTGCCGAATGAATAAATATAAAAATAAAAACAGAAAATAAGCACTCACTACTAACTACTAAGCTATCTACAAGTCCTATTCAAAAAGCATACAACGCCATCCCCGGCAACGGCGCCATTGACTTGAACCGAATGTACTAGCTTCTACTAGTAGCTTCCCCGCAAGAGTACGGGTTCACTGTAGTAAGAGTAAGTATAACGACCAAGTATTATCGAACCCACGAGATGGGATGTATGCGAATAGATCCCTGAAGATCTACGCGTCGTAGTTAATATGAGTGTGTTGTTTTTGGATTTTTTTGAAAGAATTAATTAAAGCTAATATAAACTAAGTAAACTAAAATACTAAAGAAGACGAATTAACTAAGGTTTGTTTTCTAATGAGAGATGGTGATGCTTAGGATAGGAATCCCTACGTATACTAACGGAGCAGGTACATAATCAAAATAACCGTGACGCGCAAGAAATAACCTAAGTAAAAGAATGCAAGATGAAAGCTCAAGATTTTAACCCTAATACTTTATCCTAACATTCGACTTCACTAATCCACTAACAAGTTAATAGATCGTGCTTAATTAAAGAGGCCCTCATTTAACTTATGGTGATGCGGTCGTCCTCCATAGCTAAACCGACAAATTAATCAACCCCTTCTAAACCCTCTAGTTAAGTCTACTAGTTGTTAAAGAGTGATGCGGTCGTCCTCTCCCTAACACGTTCGTACGAAATTCAAAGAAAAAGTTAAGATTGATTTTAAGAATTCATTAATTAAGAGAATTAAAACCTAACGTCACAAGTTACCCTAATTACGTACCCACAACCTACTTCTACGAGTTCATCCTACCCCAAGCATGCAAGGGTTCTAGCCTAACATGGTGGTTTGAATAATAAAAGCAATCACAAGAACAATAATCATATGCATAATTAAATTAATGAAAGAAATCAAGAACATAAACGAAAGAACAAATTATAGTCTCTAAAGAAATATATAAATCTGAAAAACTAGGGTTTATCGTCTCAAAGAGTAAAGAAAGAAAGAATTAATCTCATACGTTCAAAAGAAATACTAAAACTAAGAATTCATAAATTAAAACCTCAATTACAACGTATAAAACTCTTCCAATCTCTCTCTCAAGCTTTCTCCTCGCTCAAAATATGTAAAAATATGTGTGTGTATATGTTGATATGCTTGAAAAAAGGTATAAATAGGCTTGAGATCGAATTTGGGTGTTCATGGGCCAAAATACGCGTCAAGATCGAGTATAGGTCGAGTAGGACTACTCGACCTGTTGCAGCTCGAGTGCACTACTCGAGTGCTCGAGTAGTGACTACTCGAGCGACTCTGCTCGAGTACTTTTCGGCAGCTGTACACATGTTCGTAAAATCTTCATATCTCCTCAACCGGGAGTCCGTTTTGGCCGATTCAAAGTCCTACAAACTTCTCTTTTCACCCTCTATACATCTATGAAAACAAAAGCTACAAATTCATCAGTTTATAGAAATGATACTCAATTGACTCCAAACACTCATAAAAAACACTCAAAATATGGGCAAATCGGACACCAAAACATAACAATTACACGCCTAATCAATAATATATGAAATCTTATTAGGCAATTTATAAAAACACAAACAATACAATTATTAGGCATTTTCATTGGTAGTTTTTCTTCTAATATAACCACAAGGAAAAAGTTATTAACATATACATGTAAATAATAATGCAAGGGGAACACATTAATTCTAAAATATCAATTGTTACATAAGATTGAAGAGATTCAAAAACCTTAATTTGATTGTATCAATGACTAAAAAATTATTAATCTTTATTTACGCACCCCAAAATTTAATATACACGTGATGCACAATAGGTACATGGATGAGCACTTAAATATATAAACTCAATTTTCCCCATCCCATATAGATAGGGACATAGAATGCTTGGAGTGTTCCACTATAAATTATGGGGAACAACAACCCATTCTAAATTAACATGCTATTGTCACAGTAATTTATTATATATTTTAAAGTATTTAACCTAAACCTTATAAGGTTTCAATTAAAAATAAAAAGACCCGTCTAAATCAATATGTTATTGTCATAATAATATACCATATATTTTAAAATATTTAACATAAACTTTGTAAGGTTTATGTTGAAAAATAAGTGGTTGATATAAGAAGTATGTTTATGGATTTATTTTTTTATCTTTTTAAAAATGTTGATGTCAATTATATTTTTTAGTTGAATAATCATATCATATTCGATATTATGTATTATTAATATATATTGGCATAAAATATATCTATAAAGTTGAATTATTAATTTGTATCAATTATTTCAGTTTTTGTCTGACTGTCATTTAATTAACATAAATAATATATTATATAGACCACTCAAAATAATAGTTCGTGACCCAATTAAAAACACACCCAAACTTTTATGGCAAATGAAAAAAAAAAGACAAATAAAAACCACATGGAAGTTACATTTCCTTTGGTAAATATAGTAATATGATTTTATGTCAATAAAAAAAATAAAAACCAATATTACATTAACGTTACATTTGTTTGCTAATAAATATAGTATTAAGCTCATTTTGGCTGTTAGAATTTTATTACTATTTTTAGTAGATTTTGTTATTATATATAGTTAGATTTGATGGAACCCGCCGGTGAAGACAGTCCGTCCCCAAGATCGTTGTTGGGATATCAAAACGTATACGATTATATATAATACCTAAACATGTATCTAAAGATGAGCTTAGATTTGTTATCCTTGAAAACCGAGGCGTTGATTCCACTAGAGATCTTCTAGTCTGTCTCCCAACCTCGTTCGAACACCGGGTGGACGGCGAACTAGCGAACGTGGAGAAAAGTATCTCCCAATTTCGTCACCTCAAAATCCTACTCACAAATTTTGGCTGCTGCTGAGTGCTAGGGTTTCAAAGACGAAATTGAGGTCTTTATATAGACTCTTTAGGTTTCATGGGCCAGACTAGGGATTTGTTAGAAGGTATAGGGTTTGGCCTCCTCACGGACCTAAATACTCTTATGTTCAGCCCAGAACATTTATTTGGCCCGTGAACATTAATCCATTCCACTAGAGAATTAATGTTGCACTCCTGTCCTATCCCGAATCGAATCATGGCTTCTATTAGACTCTATAATTCCCCGTATTAAAGATATCGCACGTCCATTAATAATTAAAGCATCTGACCACTTTAATTAATTAACATCTATTATTCCATGAGTAGTACCACTCAACCTTGTTGTCGTACGGATTAAATCCATCTGCAGGGTTTAATACGACAATCCTTTATGAGTTTCCTCAAGGGGACGTCATCAACCTGGATCACCAGGACACGGTGCCTTAATGCCAATAAAAAGACATTGTGCGAACGATGACACTACCCAAAATACATAGTGTGTTGAATCTAACAAGATTTTCACCCATGGTAAATCAAAGTAGTGAACAAGCGCTCCACACATCTAGATATCACAGTTAGAGTTAAGAATTACAAGAGTCACCAAGACCTTTAGTTCTTCATGACAGCCAGAATAGAAGAACATGTCTTAGCTATGATTCATTCAATACGACATAGCGTACTAGTATAAACTAATGGCCAAGACAAGCCACCAACAAGTTCATACTACAACTTATACCAATAGTTATGTCCAGAACTATCTCAATTGTGAATATTATTTATATCTTATAAGGAACCGACAATGTGATCTTCCGTGTGACTACAAACCCACCATATTATCTACAATATAAGATAAGCAGACATACAAGCAATTTATAAGAATGCAATAATGTGAAAAACCATTTATTTCAGATAATAAGGAAATCGAATATATCCATAAAAGCCCAACAAAAGTTTGCTTTATAGTATACACCAACAATCTCTCACTTATACTAAAGCTAAACTTTTAGTATACACATAAAGACATATTAATTCTCTCACTTATACTCAAAGTCTAGCTGGAATACATTGTAAACCAAGACCTTCCACATGTTGCTAAAAAACTTTCATCCCCAGAGTATTTGTGAAAGGATCAGTCAGGTTGTTCAACGATGCAATCTTAGCTACAGCCACATCTCCTCGATTTATGATGTCTCATATAATGTGGTACATCCGCTTTATGTGTTTACTCACTTTATGGGCTCTAGATTCTTTCGAGTTTATTACTGCACCCGCGTTATCACAATAAATAGTGATACACCTTGGCATACTCTGAGATACCTCCAAGTCCAGTAGGAAATTACGTAGTCAAACAGCCTCTTTGGTAGCCTCTGAGGCAGCTACGTACTCGGCCTCCATAGTGGAGTCCGCGATGCATTTCTGCTTCACACTTCTCCATGATATGGCTCCGCCTCCCAACACAAACACATAACCCGAGGTAGACTTCTGTTCATCTAGATCAGCTTGGAAATCTAAATCAATATAACCCAAAGAAACAATACTATCTGATTGGTATACCAGCATATAATCTCGAGTTCTTTTCAAGTACTTGAGAATATGCTTGACAGCAGTCCAATGTCATTGACCAGGGTTAGACTGATACCTTGCTACCATGCCGACTGCATAGCAAATAACATACCTCGTACATATCATCGCATATATAAGGCTTCATACTGCCGAAGCATAAGGAACCTTAGTCATCTCCTCTATCTCTTTCTTTGTCTTAGGACACATATCCTTAGATAAGGGAACTCCATATCTAAAAGGTAGTAAACCTTTCTTGGAGTTTTGCATGCTAAAACGAGCAATCACAGTATCAATGTACGATGCTTGAGATAAACACAACATTCTCTTTTTCCGATCACGAATGACCTTTATACTAAGAATGTACGATGCTTCTCCCAGATCCTTCATTTGAAACTGCTCTGAAAGCCACACCTTTATGTCTGATAATACTTTCACATTGTTGCCAATGAGAAGAATACCATCTACGTACAGTACTAAGAATACCACGACGTCTCCGTTACTCTTCTTGTACACACAACTTTCATTTTGACATTGTTCAAATCTAAAGAATTTGATCACCTCGTCAAAATGAATGTTCCAAGACTTGGAAGCTTGATTTAGCCCATAAAGAGACTTTTTCAGTTTCCAGACTAGATGCTCTTGGCCTTTCTTCACATAACCCTCAGGTTGCCGCATATAGATGTCTTTATTCAGATTTCCAATAAGGAAAGCTGTCTTGACATCCATTTGTCGAACCTCATAGTTCATGTGATTAGCTATGAATAAGAGAATCCAGATCGATTTTAGCATGGCTACTGGTGAGAAGGTCTCGTCATAGTCGATTCCTTCTTTCTGGGTAAAACCCTTTGCCACCAACCTTGCTTTAAAGGAAATAACCTTCCCATCAGATCCTCTCTTACGTCTGTAGACCCACTTACACCCGATGACTTCCTTGCCATGGGGAAGTTCGCTTAGGTCGTACATTTCCATAACATCCATAGATTCAATTTCTGAATCCATATACTTATGTCAAAACTCTGCATCGTTGTCTTGAATTTCCTCTTTGTAAGTCCAGGGATCATTATCATCATGTTCATCGCTTGGAATCAAGTCCACAGACTTTCCTACAAATATGAAACAATCAGGTTGACGTACAAATCTCCCACTACGACGAGGCAATACATGCAAAGGTTCATCAGAGTAATCACGTTGTGCAGTCTCTTGTGGTATTTCCTCTTGCACACTCGGTGTGCCATTGTCTCCCTTAACTAATTGAGAATGATCTCACTATTGGACTTATGCTCATTCATGTAGTCTTCCTCTAAAAATCGGGCATTGGTACTCACCGTCACCCTCTGATCTTTAGGAACCACCTTTTGTTCCCTTAGGATATCCTACAAACAATCGTACTTCAGTTCTAGGTGCCAAATTATCAGCTTTCTTATCCAGCACATGTGTTGGACAACCCCAAATTCGAATGTGGTTGAGACTAGGCTTTCGCTCAGACCACAGTTCAATCGGAGTTTTTGGAACCGCTTTAGAAGGTACGTAATTTAGAAGGTACGCCGCTGTTTCCAAGGCATATCCCCAAAATGAGGTAGGTAAAGAAGCATAACTCATCATCGATCTCACCATTTCCAATAGAGTCTTATTCCTTCTCTCAGCTACGCCATTCTTTTGGGGAGTACCAGGCGCAGTGAGCTGGGATGTAATCCTATTCTCCAATAAGTATTGCCTAAATTCATTACTAAGGTATTCGCCACCACGATCAAATCGTAGTGATTTGATACTCTTACCATGACGGTTCTCCACTTCTGCCTTAAATTCGTTGAACTTGCCAAAGTATTCAGACTTGTGGCGCATCAGATAGATGTACCCATATCTTGAGTAATCATCAATGAAAGTGGCGAAATACTTAAAACCACCTCTAGCTTGAACAGATATAGGCCCACACAAATCAGAGTGAATCAATTCTAACACATCATTGGCTCTATTCCCCTTGGCCTTAAAAGGTCTCCAAGTCATCTTGCCTTCCAAACAGGATTCGCAGACTGAGAATGGTTCCACTTGGAGAGACTCCAAAAAACCACTACTTACAAGTCTTTGAATTCTCCTCAGATTGACACGACCCAGTCTTAAGTGCCAAAGATATGTTTGATTGATCTTTGAAGGTTCTGTTCTCTTATTTGATGACGATGAATGAGTTTCAGTCATAGTACGATATGCCCAAGTAATAGTGTAAAGATTATTTTCCGACCTGTCTGTTGATAGGCGAACATCAGTCAATGATGGGCGGACATAAATTATGGCCTTAAAAGAGATTACGAAGAACCAACTTCAAATCAAAGATGATTAATGAAGAAAATCAAGTTGGAGTGCATGGATCAATCCGGGAGGTGTATGAAATAACGAACAACTCTAGTGACGAACAACATACTGGCGAACAGGTTTTAAGACCCGAGACCAGATATGAACATTCCACCAAGCCTTTGATGACGAGCAACATTGATAAAAGGTGGCGAATCTACCAGCATAAGAGGTGTATGTAGACGAACAAAGAGCCAAGATTCCGAAGCTCAGCCCAACAAGAACTAGAGGCGAACAACTTTGAAGCCATACCCTCAAAAGGCGAATAACTTTTACTGAAAGATCCTTCCGGACAAATCAAGCCGACCTGGACGAACAACAATGAGCCCGAGATAAGACCAAATAAGACTTTGTAACTAAGACTCAACTTAGATAAGGTCAAACAAAGGTCAAAGGACACATGTCTAGCATGCAAGATAGGAAGTCCAATAGTCTTGGGCACCTCATGCTTGTTAGTCACTATTAATAGTTGTTCTCCAGCTAAGAAATACAAGTTCAAATTCACAAATACTCCCAAAACACACAAAAACACACCTAAATGTGCACACGTACGAAATAAATACGGATTCGACTCTCGTATTTACGATTTTATGACCCAAACCTTCGATTTATCATTTATGGTGATAATCAATCACACGTTCTTGTTTGGTGATCCTAAACCGAACTAAAAAAGTCACTAATCATCCCGATTAAATTTGATCACCAACAATTTCCACCATCTTCTCCGGGGATTCGCCGCCGTCTGCAAAATTTTCCGCCGTCGTCTGTGTTCCTCTCTATTTCTTCCATGTCTTCTCATTCGAGCAACAAATCTGAGGAAACCCTTGATCCCCTCTTTCCCATTGTGGCACATAGAGACCAACCCCCATTTGAGATTTCTTCGGCATCGGACCCCCACGCAGACTCCGTTGTTCGATCAGTGGAGGATACTGGTGCTCGCCCGTCAGGGAGGGAGGTGGTGGTTGTTGTGAACAGGGATTCCGACTAGGGCTCTTCATCCAGTGCTGAATCGGAAGATCCCGAATTTGACGAACTGACCCGTGAATTTTTGGAGGGGATAAGCTTCCCATCCCCAAAGATGTTGAAAAACGAGATTCCAGTTGGAGTTGCTCGGCCCTTCGAATGGCGAGCATATGCTGAGGAACACGCGAACAACTTTGCTCGCCCACAGAGATAAGTAATGGATTGGGTAAAAACTGACTTCCAGGCGAGCAAAATCAAAAGTGTTGTCCTCGAGGAGGATCTTGATTTGATCCGAGAGACCTACAAGATTCCTTATGACATTCACATATGGGCCCCTAGGAGAAAAGAGAGAGTTGATCGCCCACCTCCAAGATGCACAGCGATCAACATTGATACACTGATCATAGGTTTGAAGCTGTCGCTGCCCCCAGTCGTTGGTCGCTTCCTTGAGGCGACCAGTGTCATAACAGATTAAAAAGTCATTTCTCACAATAACAATTTTTTCATTAAAAACAACTGAGCATACATCCAAAAACAACTTCGAAACTGAAATTAAATTCTTTCAAAAACTCGGCACGTACAAAACGTTCTTTAAAACAAAAATAGAATTAGAAAAATATAAGTGCACATCTCCCACTGCTACATCGTAGCGTTGCCCAAACTGATAGTAATCTCACCCTCACTCAGTTGTCTTGTTTGCAGAAACCCCTGCAAGGTATAACAAACATGATCAGTGGCTCATGTATCTACTACCCAAGAAAGGGCAGAACAAGCCGCGAAGCATGTTTCAACAACTAGAGCAAGAGACGTACCAGAGTTATCCTTTTTCAAGAGAGGACAATCAGGCTTCCAATGTCCTGTCTTGTTGCACTTGAAGCATTTGCCTTTTGGCTTTTTTACGCCACCAGAAGGCGCCAAAACCTTGCTCCTACTGCTTCCACCATTACTTCCACCACTACTATTTTTTTGAGAAAGCTTTTTCTTCTTCCCGCCCTTAGACGAAGAAGATCCAGCCTGAACAAAAACATGAGCTTGTGGTCCCTTACCCATGAGACCTTCCACCGCAACCAATTCCGCAAGAAGCTCGACTATAGTATAACATTTCTTACTCATGATTATGTTCAAACGGAAGTTTTCAAAGAATTTTGGTAGCGAGTTGAGGATCATATCGACCTTGGCATCACCATCGATTTCTCCCCCGAGTACCTCTATCTCATTCAGATATTCCACCATCTTGAGACAATGGTCCCTTAATTCAAGCTCATACATAATATAGCCTCCCACAAGACTCCCCCATTTAAATTAAATTTATTTTGTCTATCTACCCATTGATCTTTATTATAAATAATTACTATTTTGTTTGATAATATATGAAATCTTGTTAGGTAGTTTATAACAACACAAACAATACAATTATTAGACATTTTCATTCGTGATTTTTCTTCTAATATAACCACAAGGAAAAAGTTATTAATATATACATGTAAATAATAATGCAGGGGGAACACATTAATTCTAAAACATCAATTGTTACATAAGATTGAAGAGATTCAAAACCCTTAGTTTGATTGTATCAATGACTAAAAAATTATTAATCTTTATTTACGCACCCTTAAATTATTAACATAATATACACGTGATGCACAATAAATATATGGATGAGCACTTAAATATATAAACTCAATTTTCCTCATCCCATATAGATAGGGACATAGAATGCTTGAAGTGTTCCACTATAAATTACGGGACACAACAACCCATTTTCAATTAACATGCTATTGTCACAGTAATTTATTATATATTTTAAAGTATTTAACCTAAACCTTATAAGGTTTCAATTGAAAATAAAAAGATCCGTCTAAATCAATATGTTATTGTCACAATAATATACCATATATTTTAAAATATTTAACATAAACTTTGTAAGGTTTCTGTTGAAAAATAAGTAGTTGATATAAGAAGTATGTTTATGAATATTTTTTTTTATCTTTTTAAAAATGTTGATGTCAATTACATTTTTTAGTTGAATAATCATATCATATTCGATATTATGTATTATTAATATATATCGGCGTAAAATATATCTATAAAGTTGAATTATTAATTTGTATCAATTATTTCAGTTCTTGTCTGACTATCATTTAATTAACATATTATACCACTAATAAATAATATATTATATAGACCACTCAAAATAATAGTTCGTGACCCAATTAAAAACACACCCAAACTTTTATGGCAAATGCAAAAAAAAAAAAAAAAAAAAAAAAAAAAACCCACATGGACGTTACATTTCCTTTGGTAAATATAATAATATGATTTTATGGCAATAAAAAAAAAACAAAAACCAATATTACATTAACGTTACATTTGTTTGCTAAATATAGTATTAAGCTCATTTTGGCTGTTAGAATTTAATTACTATTTTTAGAAGATTTTGTTTATGTTATTGTCACAATAATATACCATATATTTTAAAATATTTAACATAAACTTTGTAAGGTTTCTGTTGAAAAATAAGTAGTTGATATAAGAAGTATGTTTATGAATTTTTTTTTTTTATCTTTTTAAAAATGTTGATGTCAATTACATTTTTTAGTTGAATAATCATATCATATTCGATATTATGTATTATTTATATATATCGGCGTAAAATATATCTATAAAGTTGAATTATTAATTTGTACCAATTATTTCAGTTCTTGTCTGACTGTCATTTAATTAACATATTATACCACTAATAAATAATATATTATATAGACCACTCAAAATAATAGTTCGTGGCCCAATTAAAAACACACCCAAACTTTTATGGCAAATGCAAAAAAAAAAAAAAAACCACATGGACGTTACATTTCCTTTGGTAAATATAGTAATATGATTTTATGGCAATAAAAAAAAAAAAAAAAAACCAATATTACATTAACGTTACATTTGTTTGCTAAATATAGTATTAAGCTCATTTTGGCTGTTAGAATTTTATTACTATTTTTAGAAGATTTTGTTATTATATATAGTTAGATTAGATTTGATTTTTCATTGTACAAAATTATCATATACTACAAATTTATTGATTTCAGAGATTTTGAATTAAAAAATTCACTTATTTTAACTTAAAAGGATAATTTTGTTATTTTATATTTATTAATTTAATTTATTAGTAGCGTGATGTAATGCAATTGCATATAACACTGTACAAATGAACTAACACTTTTGTTGTTATTCCACTATCGATTAATTTAGTATTTGCAAAGACTTTAGATTTTTTCTTAAAAATAAAAAGAAGTGATTTCACTCATCGAATAAAGTTGACATAAACAATCACTAAACCTGATTGTTTTATCAAATATTTTCCAATTCCATTTTTCAATTAAGGGTACGGATCTTTTTACACCATGATTAAATTATTCACCGAATGATTCAGTTCGCAACATAAAATTTTCAGTGCACCCTCACGAAAATACTTAAAATTGAATAATATTGAAATCATGGTTTTGAACAAATGATAATTGTTAAAAAATAAAACTAAATTATAGAGGTGAAAATATCCGTGGCATTCAATATGCAAATGCAAGTGGCTGTTGATTCTCACTTGGTCTTGCTCCTTTTTTTTCTTTTTGGGCCGCCAAAAATGGCCTAACACTTTGGGCCTCAAGCCTTTTTTTTTCTCGAGTCCAACAGCAATTTCTTCTATTTTGAAATTTGAATATATAATTTTTTTTTTTTGGCAATTTCAGTATTTTTTTTCCTTACGATAAGTTTGACATATCGAAATTTTCGATTTTATCCATTTGAGTTGAATTCCCGGAACATCACTGATTACAACCGAATGAATTTAATCAAGTATTGTATTTATATAATTTGCACAAAGTTTAAAGTCTAAATTGTCCCATAACTTTTTTCAATTTTTTTATAAAGGTCCCATAAACTTTTGATGGAATGAATTAGTCCCATAATTGTTCTTCTTCAATCCCGAGTCACCAAAATTGACAAAAATGATGTCGTTTCACCCTTGTGCGGGTCATATGAGTCGAGTTTTTTGGCTCCTAATTGTATTTTGTTATGCGATTTTAGTTTCAAATGAGGCGTGACTAGAATATTGTTACCTAAATATAATTAACGTCGCATAGATCTCAAGCACACACTCTACCAGAATGCCCTAAAAAATCAACTCATGTGACAGTCACGAGGTTGAAACGACGTAATTTTTGTCAATTCTCGGCGATTTGAGATTCAAATTGAGCAATTGAATTAATTATGAAATTAATTTATTCCATCGAAAAGTTGTGAGACCTTTTTTAAAAAAAAAGTTATGGGATAATTTTGACACTAAACTCTATATACACATATGCAAACTAAAGAAAAATATATAAAATATAAAGTGTACGATTATTGATATCATGTATAATATGCACCGGATCATATATAAAGTGAAATTGATTTATATATATATAAGAGGAGTTTTTAAATAATTAAATTAATTAATTAATTTAAAATGTGATTACGTGAGATAAAATTCTTTGACAAACCAATAAAACATAGTCGATATTTGGCCGGCTTTCACGTCATTAGGAATTACAAATTAAGTTTTTTTTTTTTTTGACAGAAATTACAAATTCAGTTTTAGTAAAAGGGTGTCACTGTTTTTACTTCAGCATGCATATATATAAATTTGTGACATATGGCATTGTCCGAGACTCGGAGATTATGGTACTCAACTAATTATTATTCCCCATCCCTTCTTTGTTTAATTTTATTCATTCATACAAACCAACTTTTTTTATTAGAATATCAAAAAATATTATGCCATTATTTATTATAAAATGATGATGAATTTTACAATATACTAAGAACATTGTTAAAATAAGTAGATAAAATATATTAATATTTGCGGAGTGACAATTAAGAAGAGACACTATTTTAAATAAAATGAGGCAGTTAAAGAAAAAACGGAGGAAGTATTTTTTTTTTAAAGAATCCCATAATAAATAAATTTAAAATGGTAGCATCTTATGCAGTCTACGAGGTGGTTGTTGAAGACCTCAACTGATTTTAATTACCGTCTTCTAGAGAGACAGACAATAAGAACGTTATACCTGGATTCTATAAAATGTTTAGTTTATTCAATAAATAAATATTGTATATTTGTATTTTTTTTCAAAAACAAAAATAAAAATATTCAATATACGCTTGAGGAAGTTATGACATTAGCGGAGAGCCGGAGACAACGGTAGATTCGGCTCGGGCTCGTCAAAGCCGCCCATGTGACCGTTACGTTTTATAATTATTTTATTTCCTTATAGTAAGTTCGTGATTTAAAATCTTGAGTACTCATAATTGTTATTTTAAACATTGTCAAACAAATTAACTAATGTAGGATAAGATCTTGAGGAGGACAAGTTTTGTATCTTGAATCAACAAATTAAAAATGCCTTAATCAACAAAACAAAGAGTGTTAAAACATTTTTGTCCCGCTACTTTTACCTTTTTCATAATAAATTATTTTAAGATGGTTAAAAAATTCGATTTTAGCCCGCAATTTTATACATTGCTCAATTTATATTCAAATTTTGCAAAACGACATTTTTTTTTTTACTTATATTTAATTGGTTACGTGAATTTTCATCTTTTAGCAAATCGTCTCAAGGCATGTACAAAAAAGAACGATGTTGACACAATGTGAACTTAAACTAAACAATGTATAAAGTTACAAAGTTAACTGAGTTTTTCTTTACTATCTAGAAACGATTTTTTTTTTAATAAAAGAAAAATAATCAAAGCTTATGTTGATGAGCGACTAGGCGAGCAACAACGATGAAGAATTAAAAGAACTAAAACTAAAATCAAGAAAGAGGCGACCAAGAACGTACAAAGTTGAACAAAGTTGTTGGCGACCAGGAGCGTAGTCAGACAAGTTACAAAGAACAAAGCTGTTGGCGACCAGGAGCGTAGTCAGACAAGTGGCGACCAACATAGCAAAGTATAAAGAATAAGTTAATATAAGGAGAAAAGACAAGTGGCGACCAGCAGGTCCATAATACCCCGCAAGGATATACAAGCGAGCAAAAGGCCACCAGAGAAAGCAATTGAGTCATCTCAAAAGACCAAGTACAACATTGAGAACTCCAAGAGTCACTAGTCTAGATATGATCCAAGTGTCCTAACACTTGGCATAAATCTAATGGTTAATATCTTAGATGTTGTACAAGTGTCTCAATACATGACAAAAATCCAATGGTTAAACCATTAGGGTAATGACACATGGCTTTCTTGTGTATCTATAAATACCCCCTCATTTGTATGGAGGGGGAGGATTTTTTCCCATAATTCAAAACCTTACCGAGACTCTTGCAAATTTACTTATTGCATATTATTTAATCAAATTTTATGATCTTAGATTTTGTTTGGTGATCTTAACAAAGAAAAACAGTCACTAATCATCATTGATTAGGAAAGATCATCAACAATTGGCGCTAGAAGGAGGGTTCGAACCTCCGTTTCACAAAAAAGTCGAAGGAAAGTTGAAGAACTCCACCGGAATCTGCAAAATCCGGCCGGACTCCGGGAGAAAATCATCGGAAATCGAATGTACACATTGTTTGAAGCAAAATCAGTCATCTATACATTACTTTGAGAGTTTAAATGCATGTATGTATGAACTAGGGTTTTCAAACAACCATATTCATACAAACAAAGCTAGTAACTCTTACGAAAGGTATTTGTTGGAGATAAAATCACCCCATTCATCCGCTTACCACTTGTCTTTCGGTAACCAAAATGGTTCGATCACAAGAAGAACGACATTTGAGCACGTCTCCAAGTCGTAGGTCAAAAACTAGGGTTTCGTCCACTGAAGGGCATGCACGTACAGTAAAAGCAACTTCGCAAAGAAATGTCCAAGTTACCATTGATACAATCCCGCCGGAAGTAGAAGCTCTTGCTCAAAATCCCGAAGAGCTAGCAAAAACGATTGCTGTTTTACAAGCATTGCAAAGACGACAAATGGTCGGGCCATCAGGGACGCAGGCGGCGACCAACAGGGCGAGCGAGCAGCGAAGCGAAAGAAGAAAAGACGCACGAAATGACGAGGTTGACAGCGAAGAAATCCGTAGGAATAAAGGGAAAGCTCCTTTGAGTGAAAGACTTGGAAGTCGAGGAGAGTCCACTCCGGGGACAGGCGAGGAGTCGAGCAGCGGGGACACAAGGAGTATAAGCCACTACCGCACAAGAAGAGCAAGTTATCGCGGAACACATAGGGACGACCAGCTGAGAGGCGAGGAGCGAGCACCGGGGCAAACAAACCCTGCTGCTCGCCGTTCAGTGCATGAAAGGCTAAGAAGATCAGCCTTTGGGCGACTAGGTCCCAATGGAGCCAGTAACATCGCTAGGCACGCCACTCAAGAGAAACGTCCCGTTAGCAAGGGACTGCGTCATGAAGAGGTCATTGAACCTAATCATGACGAACAGCCTTCTAGCGGAAAAACGTCTCCAGATGAGTGGCAAGCTCTAAAGAAAGCGGTGGAAGAGATGCAAAAACAGTTGGAGGAAAGGAAAGGCGACGGATCGACGATGTTGCCATCATCACCCTTGTCCCCGGACATCCTTAATGCGCCGGTACAGAAGAAAGTACAATTCCCAGCCATTAATTTGTACGAAGGAAATTCAGACCCGAAAGTACACCTGTCCAAATATACCGATTACATGATATCGGTTAAGGCATCCGATGCAACTCAATGTCGGAATTTTCCGTTGACTCTTGGTGACGGCCCTCACAGATGGTTTTCTGCAATAACTCCAGGCTCCATCAGTTCGTTCATGCAACTCAGCAAGGAATTTCTCTCGCACTTCTCCACGGTCGGGTCTTACCTCACCCAGAGACACAGGCTGGCAGACATTAAGCAAGGAGACGAAGAGTCGGACAAGCATTTTTTGGAAAGATTCGATAAAGTTCTATTGGAAGGCGAGATGGTAAGTGAAGACACAAAAATAGTTGCAGTAATGGCAGGGCTGAAAAAAGGAACCGAGTTGTGGAAAGAAATGCACTTGACGTGTCCAAAAACATACATGGAGTTCCGACACAAGGCTGGGATTCATGTATCGATGCAAGAGGCGTTGCAGAAAGAGCTGGGTGATAAGAATGATCCCAAGAAAGCTGGAAAGAAACCCATGGGGAGTGATTACAAGGCTCCGAAAAACATGAAAGCTTTTAACGAAGGAGCAGAAATGAAGGACAGGTTAAATCAGGTGCTGGCTACGTCAATAGAGGCGGTGTACAACAACATCAAAGACAGAGACATGTTGTCGGAACCAAGGAAGATCCGGCAAGAACGCGGAAAGTTGAATCCAAACAAATACTGTGCTTACCACCAGAACATCGGACATTTCACTAGTGAATGCCGTGATCTGTTGAAACAATTATGGAGGTTCTATGAGGAAGGTAAACTGTCCGAATTCGTGAAGAGGGAACCCGGAAAAAGACCTAGGGAGGTCAATCTGCCTAGTTCGGATGACGAGGACAGTGACGACCAACCAACCAAAGCAACCAAGAAGGGAAAGAGAGTCTCAACAACACCAGCAGAGCCGATGCGGGAAGTTCTTATGCTCGAATCAAGTGGACACATCGGGGGATGTTCAGATGGAAGGCCTCTGATGTCAAAAAGGAAAAGGAAAGCGGAGCTAAGGGCGGTAGCCCAAGTGAAAGAGGTAGGAGTCAACCAGGCCACCAAGAAGACGGGAGACCTAGTATTTTCAGAAAAAGATTTGGACGGAGTGCTCACTCCACATAATGACTCGCTGATCATATGTGCTAACATCATGGGGACCAGAGTCCACCGACTGCTTGTGGACACTGGATCATACACCAATATTCTGTTCAAAAGCACATTAGATCAAATAGGAGATTGTGAGGAATATGTGAAACAATGTAATCATAAGATAGTGGGGTTCGGTGATGCTGTAACCGATCCCCTAGGAGTAGTTACGTTATCAGTCGAACTTGTATCAACCGAGAATCCTGACAGGAGGATGACTAGAATGCTAGAATTCTTAGTAGTAGATCAGCAATCTTCCTATAACGGATTTCTCGGTCGTCCTTTTATCAATGAATTCAAAGCGGCTGTTTCAACGTACTACTATTGTGTCAAATTTCCGACATCAAAGGGATCAGGTACAGTTAAAGGCGATCAAAAAAGAGCTCGTGAATGCCTCCTGCAGATGCAGCCTAAAGACAACCAGGTGTCAATGGTGGACGAACAGCCGAGCAGGAGCGCTGGAAATGAACCTTCAGCATCCAACGATGTTATGGGATCCATCGATACAGAAATGATGGAGATAGATGAACAACAGAGCGACGAGCAGGAAATCCGTGGCGAGCATAAGGAACAAGAGATTGCATCTTGTTCAAACAAAGATGAAGACATCGAACCACGGATGGGAGCGGAGCCAATGACAGTTGAAGATGAACTCAACTTGGATGGACCCATCATCGATCCTCGATGGAAAGACCAAAAAAGAAGAGCAACACCAGTTGAAGAGTTGGAAGCAATCAGAGTTGACCCGAACCGAGAAGACTTAGAACTTTTCATCGGATCTGAGCTCCCAGAGCCTTACAGATCCAAGATGGAAGAATTCTTAAAGTCCAATCTCGATGTATTCGCATGGTCACATGCAGATATGGTAGGCATCAGCCCTGGGCATGCCAGTCATAAACTAAATGTTGACCCAACTAGAAAACCGGTGAAGCAGAAGAGGAGGAAGTTTGGACCCGATAAATACGAAGCATTGGATGTGGAGGTAAAGAAGCTTTTAAGCAACGACCTTATCAAAGAGGCGCTATGTCCCAGATGGGTGGCAAATCCCGTATTAGTGAAAAAATCAAATGGTGCGTGGAGACTGTGCATTGACTTCACGGATTTGAATGCTGCGTGCCCAAAAGACAATTTCCCGTTGCCACACATAGACCAACTAGTGGACAACACGGCGGGACATGAACTCCTCACGTTCATGGATGCATTTGCGGGCTACCATCAGATACCCATGCACCCGGACGACCAGGAGAGTACGGCTTTTTACACAAACAAAAATTTGTTATGTTGGAAGAGAATGTCGTTCGGGTTAATCAATGCAGGTGCCACGTATCAGCGACTCGTCAACAAAATGTTCAATGAACACATTGGCAAAACAATGGAGGTATACGTGGACGACATAGTCGTGAAATGCCCGAGAAAGGAAGACCATTTGGAACACTTAACACAAACGTTCGAGATACTCCGAGCATATAACATGAAGCTGAATCCTAAAAAAAGCAGCTTCGGAGTTCATTCAGGCAAATTCCTCGGACATCTTGTTAGCCAGCGAGGCATTGAAGCAAATCCATCAAAGGTGAAAGCTATTCTGGACATGCAGCCACCAAGATCCGTCAAGGAAGTGCAGCGGCTTACAGGATGTCTGGCTGCTCTGAATAGATTCATATCAAGGTCTGGTGACAAATGTCCACCTTTCTTCGATGCTATAAAGAAAGGCGGATTCCAATGGACAAATCATTGTCAGAAGGCATTTGAACAGTTGAAAGAATATCTTGGTGATACCAAAATCCTATCCAAACCTGTCCCAGGAGAAAAATTATACCTCTACTTGGCAGCCTCAGAAGTGGCCATCAGCTCGGTTTTGGTTCGTGCAGAAGGAAAGTTTCACCTGCCTATATACTATGTAAGCCAGGCGTTGCATGAAGCCGAAGTCAAATATTCCCCGATGGAAAAACTGGCATACGCGTTGGTGATGAGCGTCAGAAAATTACGGCCATATTTTTTCGACCACCAAGTAGAAGTCCTGACAACTTTCCCATTGAGACAAGTTCTGCAGCGACCAGACACTGCTGGTCGCCTCCTTAAGTGGTCCCTTGAAATAAGCCAATTCGGGATATCATATGCACCTCGAACAGCGATCAAAGGACAAGCGTTAGCCGACTTCATAGTCGAACTAACCTTTCCTCAAGATCCGATGAGAGGTCATAATCATCCGTGGCATATGTATGTCGACGGATCATCCACCAACATGGCATCAGGAGCTGGAATAGTGCTAATCAGCCCAGACAGACAAATTTTTACCTCAGCAGTGCGATTTGATTTTATGGCAACAAATAACGAGGCCGAATATGAGGCACTGATAGCCGGACTCCGTCTGGCATTAGAAGTCGGGGTAAGGAGGTTACAAATATACGGGGATTCACAATTGATAGTTAACCAAGTCCGAGGAGAATACGAAGCTAGAGATGAGAGCATGGCACTATACCAGAAAATCGTAGCCCACCTTGCTTCCATGTTTGAACAAATATACATTGAACAGGTACCCAGGGAAAACAATGCCCAAGCAGATGCGTTGGCTCGCCTGGCCACCAGCACGGGTCCAGCAGAGTTGTCAGAAATCACCATCACAAAAATATGTCGTCCATCAACATTTGACTATAAAGTGAATCAAGTAAACGAAGAAGGCGAAGAAGATGATTGGAGGGCACCTATTGTCAAATACCTCTATAATGGTGAAGTATCGGGGGATCCTCAGGAAGCAGCCAAAATAGCCAGGCGAGCAGCAAGATTCACAATCATGGACGATCAGTTGTACAAAAGAGGATTCTCGCTTCCGCTATTGAAATGCCTAACAAGAAGGCAAGGACAGGAAGTTTTACAGGAAATTCATCAAGGCGTCTGCGGAAATCATGCTGGGGGGCGTGCATTGGCCTACAAGACAGTCAGACAAGGATATTACTGGCCAACACTACTGCAAGATGCTATCAAAGTAGCAAGAACTTGTCACAGATGTCAAATATTTGCACCTAACATCCACAAGCCACCAACAGAAATGATAACAGTTAATAGTCCATGGCCATTTGCAAAATGGGGGATTGATATCATTGGACCCTTCCCAACTGGAAAAGGAAATGTGAAGTTCGCCGTGGTAGCTGTGGATTATTACACAAAATGGGCTGAAGCGGAGGCACTCGTAACAATCACACAAGAAAAGATGATAAGTTTTATATGGAAAAACATCGTATGTCGGTTTGGAATCCCACAGGCAATCCTGACAGATAACGGACGACAATTTGAGGGTAAGAAAATAAGGAATTTTTGCGAGAAATGGGGAATTAAAAAGCATTTTTCAACCCCATATCATCCGCAGTCCAACGGCCAGGTGGAAGCAGTCAACAAAATAATCAAACATATATTGAAGATCCGGTTGGTGGATAAAAGAGGAAAGTGGTCAGAAGAACTACCAGAGGTGCTATGGGCATATCGAATATCCTACAGGACAAGTACGGGAGAGACCCCTTTCACCATGGCGTTCGGAATTGAAGCAGTGATACCCGTAGAATTGAAGGTCCCAACGGAACGAACAGCAACATTCAATGAATGAACAAACGACGAAGCTTTAGCTGCAGAGATGGATTTGGTTGATGAAAAAAGAATTTCGGCGGAAATAAAGAACGCGGTGTACAAAAGAAGGATCGCAAAGTATTACAATTCACAGGTAAAGGTCAGAGAATTCAAAATTGGAGACCTCGTGCTCAAAAAGATTTTGGGAACGTCACCAGGAGTATTTGGACCAACTTGGGAGGGCCCATACAAGATAACTCAGAAATGGGACAACGGCACTTATGATCTAGAAGACATGAAAGGCAACCCGGCCCAATACTCCTGGAATGCAGCTTTGCTGAAGAAGTATTATCAGCAGACAGGAAGTTGCAAAGAAAATGTAGAAATTTAATTCAAAATTCCATGACGTTTCGTGTCTATCTGAAAACACAGTTGTAAATACTATGGAAAATATTCAGGATCTTGTATATTATAAATATATATGTTGTATTGCAAAAATAGTTGTCAAAATTATTCGCTTGATAAAGTAAGTTGTTCGCTCAAGACAGTCATGCAGGAGGCGAGCAACAGTGCTAAGAACGAACAAGACCCAAGGCTAAATCCACGCGAGGATAACAAAGCCCCGATTTATAGGCGACTAAGAGAGAAACATTCAATTCAAAGCCAAGTCCATGAAAGGACCAAAAGGCCCAGTTATTTAAGGCAAGTCTTTTTAAAAGACAAAAAGCCCATGAAAACCGATCAGGCGAGCATTAAGGCACAAAATGTTTATTCTAAAAAAGAAAAATGCGCGAACAAGAAAGAAACAAAAGAAATAGAAACAAAAATTCAAACTTTTCATTCATTAAGAAAATAAGTTGTTACATCAAAAGGGGAGTGAAAGAGTACAAGCTAGCCTTAATACAAATTCAAAAAGAAATAAAAAGTACAAAATCTTCAGGCAGGAGGAGCTGGAGGCGCATCCGTAATCGCCGGAGTAGAAGGCGCTTCTTCAGTAGTGGCCGCCGCAATCGTGGTCGCTACAGCGGAGGTGCTCGCTCCTTCAATTGGGGTCAAGGGGAGAGAGTGAAGGCCATCGAAGATGTCCGCCTCCTTACTCGGCTGCTCGCCGGAAGACTCGGGAGGAACAATTTCAACACCTTCACCAAAAATGTCCAAGGAAATTCCCATCTCCCCAAGATCAGCCAAAGGAAGCCTAAACCCTTCACCAAGGGGATTGCGTTGAACATAATCAACAAAGTCCTTTTTTGCAGTGGCCAAAACGTCTAAGTTATGGTCCAAGGCGAACTTCACCGATCTTAAGTTCTCAGCATAAGCACAAATATACCCCAGGTTGGTGTTGTCCGCCACATCCTGAGCATAAAGATCGTAGGCGACCATCCCGACATTCTCCTGCTTGAGGCGAGCAACCTCGGCTTGAAGCTCCTCCACTTGGGCGACCATGGCTGTCTTTTCAACCTCTAGCGCTCGTACTCGCTCATCGGCCACTCCTAACTCAAGAGAAAGCTTCTCCGATTGATTCAGAGCAAATTGCTCGCTAGCCAAGGAAGCGTTATACATTTGCTCCAGATTTGCTATCGCTTTGGAGTGTTCAGCTTTCTCCTGGGCAAGCTCCTCATCCTTCTTCTTTAGGACAGCCGCCTTCTCCGCCTCAAAGCCTTCAATCTTGCGGCCAAAACTACGATTGGTCCTTTCCAACAGAATAATTTGATCCAGTAGTCTTTGGGCCGCCACAGCTTGATGACTGGCATTGTAGGCGACCAAGCGAGCATTGTCGCTGGCAGTTTGATCTTGGATGATCTCCTCGGCAGTCTTAGTCCAAGCACGAGGAACCATCTCGGTCGCCCGGCGAACATGAGAGTCCGGTATGTCCAGGTATGGAGGGGGAGTTTTGACACAGCTAACACTGTGAAGCACTTCTGTTCGCCCGGGATGCTCTTCAGGTTTATACCTAGAAAGAAAGTAAAGTATTAAATAAAGTGAAGAAGATTTAAACAGGCGACCATCGGAGAAGAATTTAGGAACTTACTCCCTCAGTTTTACAGGGTCATATCCCAAATACGTGCGATCATTTGATGCTCGTTTTTTCACCAATATAGCAGACACGGTTTGTTGCTCGCTCACGACCTCAACGGAAGAAGGCCTTGAAGCCGGAGAGTTTGGATCTCGGCTGCTCGCCTCAATCGTAGTTTTAGAACGTTTGGATGGTCGCTCGGTGACCTCCTTTTCGCCACGAGAACTTTCTCGGGGAGCCTTCTTCGAACCTTTTTCTTTTTCTCTTTCCCTCCCCCCACCACGGGAGGGAGTAGCAACCTTGGGGGCTCCCTTAGATTGGCGACCAGGAGCGCCTGGCTTTTCCCCAGCCCGGAGACGCATAAGGGAGAGGGGTGGATCCTGTCTCTTTCTTGTAGGTGCTTCGGCGGCCATCTGTTTTACTCGAGCGGCCAACAGATGATAAGACTGAGGAATAGTTGGGATGGCAACGGTCACTCGCCGATCTGTTTTTAAAAATCAAGATAGAATTTAGATGGGGCGACCAGGCGGGCAAGCGAACAAAGAAGTTAAGCAATTTACCTTCAGGGATGTCTGCTTGAGCCTCCAAGTGATGAGGACTCGTGAAGAGTTGAGCAATCTTCCGATGATTGGCTTTCAAAAGATAATTTATGTCGCAAGTAGCAGAATCTCGCAACACGATCAAGGTCAAAGTGAAGAAAAACTCGTCACTCAATGCTGGTTGTCCCCACCTCGCAACTCTGGGTCCTGCAAAACAACAAAGAGACAAAAATTAAAATTAGTCCTCGACGCGGTCCCAAAAGAAAAACAAGGATGCCTACGTTTCATCTTCCCAAAACACTCAGGAGTATTAATGCGCGCCTGGCCGCCAGAAAAATCCGCCGATGCTCGCCAATCTCCACCAATGAAGAAGAATTGGTTATGCCAACTCTTAACTTTGTTGGCGACCCCAGTGATGAGCTTCACCCCAGTCCTCGCCTTTACATAATACCAACCATCACCTTCTTCGCTACAGGCTGAGATAACTAAGGCATAGTGAATCTCCGCCGTGCTAAGCTTGTTTTTATACCCTTCAAGGCCAAAAAGGGTCATCAATGCAAGCAAATTACTCCACCCGATGGGAGTAATTTGGGTAATTGCTAGGTTGATGTCCTCCAAAAAGCGACCAATGAGAGGATGGAGCGGCAAGGGAAACCCCGTGTTAAGAATGTCAAGGTTGATCGCTGTACAGCCTGGAGGGGGGCGATCAGCAGTTTCTCCTTCCTTGGGGGCATAAAGAAAAATGTCGTATGGGATCTTGTAATAAGACCTGAAACCCTCCAAGTCGTCCTCAACAACTAGGCTCGAAATCCTGCTCGCCGCATAAGTGTTGATATTCTTTTGAGCGGACACGATTGCACGGGGGCGAACAGGGAAAGCACGGGAATAGCGAGCAGCATACTCCTCCCACTCATCTTGGCGAACAACGCCTTCAGGGATTTGAGATTCAGGAGCCACTCTGGAGGTGGGAAAGCCAATCTCCTCAAGGAACTCCCAAGTGACCGACAGTGGTGGTCGCTCCACTTCAGACTGGTCGCCTTCCGCATCAATCTCAGCGGCCACTTCCTCTGAATCTTCTCCCAAGTCAGAAGAAGTCGCTCCTCCAGCATCAAGGCGACCAGCAGAATTCTGGACCTCATCATCGCCAGAATTTTCAGAGGCGTGTTCTTCGACTGAGCGAACAACAGAAGACGCCTCCGAACCCGTCTCTTCGTCGAGCAGTAGTGTCCTTGGATTTTGTGCCAGAGCTTGTCGAATCGATCGGTGAGGAGCAGGGGAAACGTTTTCTTCCATGGGACGTTTCCCAGGGTTCCGTTCAAAAATCTCGATTGAGGCACCCTCATTCGAAGAGGACATTGTGGGGAATAAAAGAGAAGAAAGGAAAATGGAAAGATATAAAATTTTTAGAAACGCCGGGAGACCGACGGCGGCGCTGGAGAATGAGCAGCGGCGGCGCAAAAAATTTTCAATAAGACAGATTAAATACGAAATCAAAAGCAAAATCAAAGAAAAAAATAAGTTTAGGAAGTAGTAATCAAGGATTACCTGGAAATTGCACGTGAATTCGATCGGGAACTCGACAAGAATGGACGACGAAAAGCTCGAAGGGGCACTTTAATGGCGGAGGAAATGAAAAATTTCGAAAGAATGAAAGGAGGGAGAAGATGAAGTATTTATAAGGGTTAAAAACGGGGGCCAAAATAGAATTTACAAAAATTCTATAGGCCCCTACCCGCAAAAATAGCATGGACGTGGGCGGCAATGATGTCACCTGCCGCCCACGACGCTTTGAATCCCGAGATCATTGAGAATCCAACCGTCACATATACGTCTAATACCTTCATGCTCGCCCAGATGACCGGATGCTCGCTTAAAAGTTCCTCACCTAACGAAAGTTAAGATCTGTTGCCCGCCTAATAAATACAAGAGGCATTCTATCAAAAGTTGTGCCTTGCTCCTTATTAGTCAAATACTTTCATAATAAAGAACAAGTCAGGGGGCAATGTTGATGAGCGACTAGGCGAGCAACAACGATGAAGAATTAAAAGAACTAAAACTAAAATCAAGAAAGAGGCGACCAAGAACGTACAAAGTTGAACAAAGCTGTTGGCGACCAGGAGCGTAGTCAGACAAGTTACAAAGAACAAAGCTGTTGGCGACCAGGAGCGTAGTCAGACAAGTGGCGACCAACATAGCAAAGTATAAAGAATAAGTTAATATAAGGAGAAAAGACAAGTGGCGACCAGCAGGTCCATAATACCCCGCAAGGATATACAAGCGAGCAAAAGGCCACCAGAGAAAGCAATTGAGTCATCTCAAAAGACCAAGTACAACATTGAGAACTCCAAGAGTCACTAGTCTAGATATGATCCAAGTGTCCTAACACTTGGCATAAATCTAATGGTTAATATCTTAGATGTTGTACAAGTGTCTCAATACATGACAAAAATCCAATGGTTAAACCATTAGGGTAATGACACATGGCTTTCTTGTGTATCTATAAATACCCCCTCATTTGTATGGAGGGGGAGGATTTTTTCCCATAATTCAAAACATTACCGAGACTCTTGCAAATTTACTTATTGCATATTATTTAATCAAATTTTATGATCTTAGATTTTGTTTGGTGATCTTAACAAAGAAAAACAGCCACTAATCATCATTGATTAGGAAAGATCATCAACAGCTTAATTACATGTACTTGATCATATCATACTTACAATGTATATTGTACGTGTAATAAAAGTCTCATTATATTACATATAACGTCCGAGCGTCACGCATTTGATAACTTTTGGTGTTGGTATAAATCAAAATTAGTATGACAATCTCATCTCTAGAGTTAATTAATTTCTTTGTCCCATAATAATGGATCTTCCTTTTGCCTTAATCTATAAATTCCACTCAAGCTCCTTAACATCCATTATATACAACGTAGACAACTTTTGGGAGAAGTTATTATTTTTATATATAAATTATCCCTCTTTCGACTAAAATTCAATAAGTTTTATATAAATGACATTTGCTTTTTATAATAGAATGTAGGATGTGAAATATTTGATAAAGTTTGATTCATTCACGTGACAATTTGATTCATCAATCGGATGGTTGACATCTTATAGTCGATTATTGAACCAAAATGTCAATTAAATATAAGTTACATAATTATTTTCAATTTGTGAAAATCAACAAAACTTATAATATAAATAAAAATAATTTATAGGACTACAATAACAATTTGCCCCAAGTTTACTACTTATAAAGTTATAATCTCACTTTTTTTATTAACTTAAAGCACGCCGGAAATACTTAAATTGAATGAATGTAGTACTACATATTTCTCCTTGGACTTTCTTCATAAAATAACAAAATCACAGATAAATTACAAATTAGTGTTAATTAATCAAAACAAAAAATTGCTTAATACGGTGAAAAGAATTGGTCTCACAGGCTGCCAGCTTTTTTAAAGGATGGAAGTATCAATAGCCACCACATTTTACCACAAATAATAATAAATAAATAAAAATGTAAAGATCAAGAAGTGTGGTCCTCTCGCAGCTTACAAATGCAAGAATATACCAACAAAGTAAAACAAACTTTACTTTGTCTTCTACACAAATTTACTCACCTACCAAACAGAAAGCTACTAATTCACAACAATTTCTAAAATTAGAAGCAGACACAATTATCACTGCGCTGAGGTTCTAGATTCGAGCAATTATTTAAAAAATAAAAATCGATAATAATATTATTATATAAAAAGTCTTCATCAATCCATTATTACCATATTCTTGGCATTTTCATTAAAATAAAAATTGCTCATCTGATTAAAAAGCCAAATCCTCAACTTCATCGTTTACAATTACAAGTAACATGATCCTGATCTAGAGAGTTTACAAATAATTACAACATATTTTTGTTTAGAAGAAGTATTTTTTGTGAAATTGTTCTCATCGTGAGACTGAACACTATTTAATATATATAAGTATTATTCCATTTGTCTCATATTTTAATTGTTACTTGCTAAAAATGTTCATCCCTTGCTCAACATATATTTTTATAAGTGACATTAAAGCAATATTATTTTTTTACAATTTTTTTTCTATATTATTATATGTACATCACATATTATTGTTTTACACACAATAATTCATATATAATACGAATTAAGGACGGAGGGTAACCACTTACTATTATTTTTCAATTTTTTTTTTATTATTTTAAAACAAAATTTTTAAAAGTGGTACACTCAATATTAAAGAAAATATAATACTTCCACTACTTTGTAATGGTTTTACCTTGTTAACGTCACACAGATTCATGTTTATTCTTGAGTTACGTTTAGATACGTGGAATTTGAACTGGAGACGAGACACAAATCTTAATTTTTAAGAAATTCCAAAATTATGAACTGAATTTGAGACGATTATTATTTTGTTTTAAATTCTAAATTCTTGCGCAAATATCCCGGTTTATTATATTTTAATCTTCGATTTCTATATGATTCAAGTTAATTTGTTAAGGATTATACTGATAGAACCTAATCGAATTAATTACTTTATACATTTACTTCATTGAATTACTTTAAATACATTTATGTTTATTCAAAATTCATTTGTTCTACTTTAAATTACTATATATACATTTATGTTCAATTCAAAATTTTATTTGTTCTACTTCAAAATTATCTATACAACAATTGCACTATACGATTGGACATAAAGATGAACATGTGAAACATGCAAACAAGATTCGATTAAAATGTGAATGAAACATTCAAATTAAGATTACTATACTTGTTAAGTATGTATATATATTTCACTAGTTTTAAAGTTACAAAATTTGTTTGAAAAGTCCCATCCTCCAGTATAGGATTTATAGTAGTGCTGTAGTGGGGGACAGGTCTCCGAGTCCCCTTTTTCCGAGCCTTTAATATCTTTTATTTACAGAATTTCAAATCAAACTCGTTTTTTTATTGTGAAATGTATCTTGATCATCTTCGTATGGGGTAAACTTTTATTACCTACGACATCTTGAATCGAAAGATCACGATGACTTGTCATAAATTAATAATTATGCGACCTGAAACACATTATTGATAATGTCATTTTTCTTTATCATGAGTACTTTTTAACATTACTTGATTGCTTGCTAAATTTCTTTACCATAACTAATTCAATTTATATATATAAAGTCTATTCACACACTGTCTCCAGCTTTAAATGTCTTAATGATTTTTTTTATATTTATTATTAATATTATTATTATGATGAATAAAACTAGTGTGAGACCGTCTCACGGTGAAACAAAATATAAGTTGGACATAACGGGTTTACACTTTGGAAATAATAAATATTAATTTCTGTTAATTTGTGACCGTCACACACAAGATTTTGCATATCATTATATAAAATTAATTGCACTATACGCACTAAATTATCGATAATTTTGCACATAAATCATCAAACTATATATTTGTTTGCATTGATATGGATAAACTATCAAATTTTGTTACAACCAGCTAATTTTTTTTTTTTTTTTGGATTTTAACACACGAGGGTATTATATATATATATATATATATATATATATATATATATATATATATATATAATCAATTGGCGCCAAATAACGCAAGGAGGTAGGCACACAAGGTGGACAACAACATCAAGGGGCGGATGCGCAAGACGGTGTACGTCTGCCTAAAGATGAGAAGATCATGTAAAAGACAGAAGCGATGAAGAGTTTTATGTAATTTGAACAAAATTATGAAGAATTTTGATAGAAATGTCTTTTTTCTAAAAAGACACGTGTTGGGTAACATTTTTTTTCCCGAAAAATAATAATAGTAAATTAAGTTTAGTGGTTTATGTAGAAAAATTAATAATTTGTTTATATCGATGCTACAAAATAAATAGTTTATATATATATCGCTGCAATAAAACATAATTTAGTAGTTTGAGTATAAAACCGATGATAGCTAGTTTGGAGAGTTTAAGTACAATTAGGCCTATTATATGTGTAGATAAATGGTGACTTCGTTCAAAATTGCAGACTACGAGAAAGATAATCCACGTTAAACGATTAAATCTTGCACAATAGACTCGATTGAGAAAATATAAATAATAAAAAAGGTGAGCTCATAGTTTTCGAATTTCAAACTCATCTATTTTACTGAGTCGAACGAAAAACGTAAATAATTAAATTCGAACTCACAATTTTCCATTATGTAATTATCATCCATTTAATTTAATTTAACGTACAATAGGTTGAGTAGTTTTGTTCTTTTCTTGTGTTCATAGTCAATGACGTGTTAAAGAGCACAACTTCATTTTCAAAATGAGAAAAAGGGCAAGAAATGTACAAGGCAAATTATTAACATCACCTACCCTGAATGTGATGATAAATCGACATCGATCAAATATGTGCACATCTCCTAGCTATACCAGTTTCAATAAAGCCCACAAATCAGAAAGTGACAAAAATTGGAATTTCCGGATTTAGTCTTGCATCGATACTATCAAAATAATTACACAAAAACAAATTGGGTTGATTAAGAAAGCCAATAAATGCATAGACTACAGATACTGATTTTTTTTTTCTTGGTACATGTTTTTAAAAGTTACAGATAGAATTGATGAAATTGTGTTGATAGTTAAACAAAATCAATTTATTTAGGAAAACCTATCAAACTACGCATGACAACAATATTTTTAAATTTGATCAATAGGTCCAACCGATTTAACCTAGCTAGAATCAAGTATGATGGGGATCCAGTTCTTAGTATATGTTCAGTTGACACTAGGTGACCAATGTAAAGTGACCCAATTAACCCGATTTTTTTAAATGTTTGGATATGCATATTTTTGTAAAGAAAAGGATATACATTTCACTTTATACTTTTATGCAATTCTTTTGCATAATATTGAATTTTATGATGTATATATATAATATATAAATATATATTCGAGTCATCCATTTATTTTTATTTTTAATTCAATAACAATCCAACCTATCAACCAGTGACCCTATGGCCTAATTCATTGTCCGATACCTCACGGACTGACGAGGTGGAGCGTGCAAAAACACGCAAAAATTTGCATTTTGACGTGGCGGTACGAAACGGACTGCAAAACCTCCAACCCTTGGCTGGCCACAGGTTCAGGCAGACCGACCCACTTTTATTTATTTTTTAATTTAAAAAAATATAATTTAAAAGTTGTAATACATAAAATTCATAAAAAACAAATGTAAACAAACAATTTATCGTGATAATTAACTATCACTATAATTATACTAAAACAAAATTTATCTTATTAATAAAGTTCATTATTTAGCAAAACAATTTTCTATAAAATGAAGTTATTATTCATAATAATTTGTTCTTACAATTTAAATTCATCATCCATAAACATAAACTTTTTACAAAATAAATCAAAATTGATGTTATAATGGCAATGTAAAAATGTTAAAAAAAAAAATTAAAAAAAAAAACTTTTTTGGAGGGTACACTAGACTACTGAATGAAAAGAAAATCAAGAGACATGGCTATAGGCATACGTATAGGCCATAGCAATCACACCTCTGCACCATTCAAAATATATAAGCTCTAGCATCTATGCAATTTTGAGGACCACATGAAGCTATGTGTATGTTTTACAATGACGTTTTACTTTTGCCATAAAATTAAATTGAAAGAGGATATCCAATTCATACAAGGAACGAAGTGATCGTTAACTTCCACTTCCTTCTGTTACGCTTAACATATTAATTATCTACACAGATTAATATTAGTTTTTTAATTATGTTATTAATTAAATATGTTAAATTATCAACGGCTACCCCTTAATTTGATGAGCCAGAGAATATTGACTTTTGCAAGTGGGATACGGCTTATCCACCAACCCTTCCCCCACCCCCCCCCCCCCCCCCCCCACCCCCTAAAAAAAAAAAAAAACAAAACAAAAAAGACATACTAAGTGTAATGTTAATTTTCATGTGATGTGATCCACGTTCACAGTAATTGGCCTTTTCTTGCCAATAGCTTTCCAATAGTCATTGATTAATTGGTGTCAGCAAAATATTATTTTCGAAACTAAAAGAAAATAAGTATAATTTGGACCTGAATTATGGACTCATTACTGTTAATCGTTTTGGATTCACAAGAAAACTTGTTTCCGGGAATCGGAATCTGGAAACAATAAGAACGAAATTGAAAATCAACAAGAACACCAGTTTTACGTGGTTCGGAGATGAATACTCCTACGTCCACGGGATCCGAGAGGATAGAGTATTCCACTAAGAAAAGAATTGAAAGTTACAAGTTACAATCTCACAATCTCTCGTGTTTGCGCTCACAGATGAAGTTATTCTGTTCTCTCAGCTAAGAACCCATTTTATAGATACAGAGATTGGAATCGAACCCTAGATTCGATTCAGTTGTAACAAACTCATAAGTAAAGGTAGTTATCCAGGTGGCTAACGACTTCAATAACCGCCATAGTTGATTCAGTTAGAACCGCCTTCGAATTAGCTTCAATTTGGTGTATTTCGCGAATAACGGACTTCAGGATCAGATGACAAGACCTCCTCTGGCTCTGGCTACTTACACCAGATGACCCCTGGTCCCAGACCTCCTCTGATAGACCTCCTCTGATGTCTCATCTACCAGACTTCATCTGACCAGACCTCACCTGATGGACCTCCTCTGATAGCTCTCCTGCCAGACTTCTCTGGTCAGGCTTCTCTGGTCAACCTCATCTGGTCCATCTCCTCTGGTACCCCAAATTTACTAATCTCTCAAGGCTAACACTTTACCAACTTAGCCTCCTATTGAATTAAGCCCAGCAGATTACATACTTCACATATGACTCTTCACAATTCTCCACCTCAGATGAGAAGTATCAATCCTCTCCTCCATACTCCAGCTTGGGCCTAAGGAACATCCCATACACTCATCTTTACCAATTCAACACAAAACTTGAATTTAGTCCCTGGTAAAGACTTTGTACACATATCTGCAGCATTGTCCTCTGTAGATATCTTCTGGATGAGAACCACTCCTTTGTTAATGATTTCCCTCACAAAATGCAACCTTACATCAATGTGCTTTGATCTCTCATGGAACACTTGATGTTTAACCAGATGAATTGCACTCTGATTATCACAATGAATGACCACAGCCCTTTGGTTTATCCCAAAATCCTTGATTATGCCTTTCAACCACAAAGCCTCCTTAACAGCCTCAGACACTGCAACAAACTCTGCTTCTGTAGTAGACAATGTAACTCCACTCTGCAGAACAGATCTCCAGCTTACAGCAGTATTGTAAAGTGTAAAGATATACCCTGTTAAAGATCTTCTGGTATCCAGATTAGCAGCAAAATCAGAATCTACAAAACCTTTCAGTGGACTCTTCTGGTCAGTCATCCTCTCAAACATCAAACCCAGATCAGATGACCCTTTAAGGTATCTGAATATCCATTTCAAAGCTTCCCAATGTAATCTTCCAGGATTAGCCATGTATCTGCTCACCACACTCAATGAATAAGATAAGTCTGGTCTGCTGCAGACCAGAGCATACATCAGGCTTCCAACCCCACTTGCATAAGGTACTTTCATCATAGTCTTCTTCTCTTCATCAGACTTTGGTTCCATTTCCTTAGATAATTTGAACTGTTGTCCCAGAGGAGTTGTCACAGCTCTACTCTCATGCATGTTAAACCTCTTCAGGACCTTCTCAATGTAACTCTTCTGGGATAAGAATAGTCTTCCAGCTTTTCTGTCCCTAAGAATATCCATTCCAAGAATCCTTTTAGCATTTCCCAAGTCCTTCATATCAAATCTAGCACTTAGCTTCCTTTTGATACTCTGAATCTTCAGAAGACTTTTACTGGCAATAAGCATGTCATCCACATATATCAGAAGATAGGCTATCACATCACTACCTTGCCTTTCCAGGTATACACAAGTATCATACTTGCTCCTTACAAACCCAATGGTTAGCATAACTTCATTGAACTTCTTGTGCCACTGTCTTGGACTCTGCTTGAGGCCATACAATGATTTCTTGAGCAGGCACACCTTCCCTTCTCTCCCTGGTTCAACAAACCCTTCTGGCTGGTGCATGTACAGATCCTCAATAAGATCCCCATGCAGAAAAGCTGTCTTAACATCAAGTTGCTGTAGCTCCAGATCCTCTTGTACAACTCTACTGAGAAGTAATCTGATTGAACAATGCTTAACAACATGTGAGAAAACCTCATTGTAATCAATTCCTTCTCTCTGAGTAAATCCTCTGGCAACTAACCTGGCTTTAAACCTCACCTGATCTTTCACACCAGATTCAAGCTTCCTTTTAAACAACCACTTACAACTGATTAGCTTCTGCCTAGGTGGCTTATCAATAAGAATCCAAGTATGATTCTTCTTAAGAGACTCCATCTCTTCTGTCATGGCTGTAATCCATGACTCTCTATCATCACACTCAAGGGCTTCCTTGTAGCTTTTAGGTTCTTGGTACTCTATGGCTTCTGCTGTAACAAGTGCATAGGAGACCAGATCCACACGGCCAAACCTTGCTGGAGGATGTATTTGTCTTCTGGATCTGTCTCTTGTCAGACTATAATTTCTCAAGTCTGCTTCTGGCACTTCTTCCTCCTCTTCTGCAGGTGCACTATCCTCATCTGATGACTCATTCTCTCCTGTATCCTGCTCTGGATCAGAACCAGATGCACTCTCATGATCAGGCTCCACCTCAACTTGAGTAATTGGCTCAGAAATAACACCATCCATCTCTTCAGCTGATGACTCTCTATCACCTCCACCTGACTTGTATCCCATCTGTGATTCATTAAACACAACATCTCTGCTGGTAATACACTTCTGGTTTCCAGGCTCTAGACACCACAGCTTATACCCCTTAACACCTTTTGGATACCCAATGAAAACACATTTTAAGGCTCTAGGTTCAAGTTTGTCTTGCCTCACATGAACATAAGCTAGGCATCCAAACACTTTCAACTTTGAGTAATCTGATATCTTCCCATACCAGACCTCATCTGGGGTTTTAAACTCAATAGCAGATGATGACACTTTATTAATGAGATAAACAGTTGTGTTAACAGCTTCCCCCCAAAAACTCTTAGGTAAATGAGCATCAGATAACATACACCTAACCCTTTCCAGAATAGTTCTATTCATCCTCTCTGCTAGACCATTCTGCTGGGGGTTTGAAGGAACAGTTTTATGCCTAGTAATACCCTTCTCCCTACAAAATTGTTGAAACTCCTCTGATAGGAATTCAAGCTCATTATCAGTCCTTAAGTGCTTGATAGTCCTGCCTCTCTTATTCTCAAGTTCAATCAACCATTCTTTGAACTTAGAGAAGGCATCACTATTTTGTTTAAGAATGTAAACCCAAACCTTTCTGGAATAATCATCAATAAGGGTAAGGAAATACCTGCCTCCACCAAGAGTGGATACCCTTGCTGGTCCCCATACATCAGAATGTATGTAATCCATAACCTCCTTGGTGGTATGCTTCCCTTTCTGGTATGCTTGCTTCTTTGATTTCCCAAGAACACACCTCTCACAGAATTCCAGCTTACATATCCTCTTCCCAGGGATTGCTCCCTTCTTGGATAACTCCACCAGACCCTTCTCACCAACATGTGCCAATCTCTTGTGCCACAAGTTAACATCAGAAGACTCCATGGTAACATCAGATGATCCTGTTACAGTCCTTCCAATCAAAGTATACAAACCATTCTTGATCATACCCCTCATAACAACTCTTCCAGACTTGGTTATTGACAGAACTCCTTTTTCTGTCTTGAATTCAAAGCCCTTAGAATTCAATGTACCAAGAGAAACAAGATTTCTCTTCAACTCAGGAACAAACCTGACATCAGATAAGATCCTATCAACCCCATCAAACATCTTGATCTTGATAGAACTAGATCCTTGCACCCTACAGCTCTCATCATTACCCAAAAGGACAAGACCTCCATCAATTTTCTCAAGATCCAGAAACCTGTCTTCATGTGGACACATATGAAAAGTACATCCTGAGTCCAGGACCCACTCTTGACTTAGCCTCTCATGGCTAACCATCAAGACCTCTGCACTATCATATCCTTCAACCTCCACCACAGCTGCATCTCCATCTTGATCACCTTGATTGTCTTTCTTCCTTCTTTCAGGGCAATTCTTTCTCAGATGACCTTCCTTATGGCAAGTGAAACATTTCCTCTTCTCAACAAAATCAGATTTCTTCCCACCCTTATTCCCTTTTCCACCATCCTTCTTCTTGGACTGAAACCCCTTCTTCTTCTTGGATTGAACATTCAATCCTTCAGCAGGCTTCTTCCCATCAGTTTGGATATGTAGAAACTTGGTTTTCATAGCAGTTTGAACATCATCAAACATCACCTGATCTTGTCTTCCAAATAACAAGGTGTTGGGATATATTTTAGTTTTGATGATTTTCCAAAACAACATGTAATAGGTTTGAAAGCAGTCAGGATAGTATCTTTTATTTCAGGTCAGGCTAAGTCATTTCTAAGCAGAATAGGCTGTTCAGTTGAGGGGGAACTCAGCGATGGGGAACTTTGCAACACAGCCTGAGAATATCAAGATAGCACCAAGAAGAACTGACTGAAGCCATGCCAGAGACCTGAACCTGAAGAGAAGCCTGAAGGATGTCCCACTGAGTGTAAACCAGGCTGATCTAAGCTAAGTCAGGTGGACCACTCAGTGAAGAGCATGATCAGGAGGATCAGTGCTGTACCAAGTAGACCCTGAAGGAGTCAGGCTGCTGTGGTCAGGGAAGTTTGTCATTCAGCCTTATGACAAACTTCTTGGAAGTGATCTTCAAAGAGTCTCTGAAGGACAACCAAACTGAACACGTTTAGTCCACTGAAGATCATCAGTCAGTGAAGGAGGAAGCTACCTAAAGTCAATGGGTCTTGGTTAACCTACTGAGTCAAAGATCCGTGAATTCAGGCCACGTGGACCAATCAGCACGAGGCAGCAACTCTGACACTGACAAAGGCCGCATTCCAAGAAAAGTGGTTGAAACCATTAAATGTTGGATTCAAATATATCTTCCCTCCAACGGATACATTTGAATCCCCATTATAAATACAAGCTCATAACTTCATTGTAAAGTGTGTTGGTGTGTTGTATTGTGTATGAAGAAAGAAAAATCAACACCTACAAGCTATAGGAGTGTGTGAGTTGTTAGGGAGTTATAAGGAAGAGTTTCTCACACCCACGACACTGACCTTTAGGGTTTCACTAAATATTCATTGAGTGTCAAGCTTGTAACTCTTAGCTTAGAGAGGTTTTCCTAATCTTAGCTTTAAGGCTAACACATTGTAAAGGAAAACCTCACCTAGTTGGAGAAAACCAAACCAAACTAAACCCTTTCAGAAGATTGTTAGGTTTGTAGTGAGGTGAGGAGAGGCAGCCCAGGGAGTGGCGTGAGTCCAGTTGTAAGTGCACCTTGGCACGTTAAAAACAAGAATCCCAAGTAGTGGATTTCCTGTTAAATCAGGCCGTGGATGTAAGAGCTTGAGTCTCTGAACCACGTTAAACTGAGCGTACTTATCTTTCAAAGTATTTACTAAAGTATTGTGAAAATCAGCTCACTGAGAGCTTTGTTAAGAAAACTTTAGTTAAGCATTTGTCAGGGAGATCCAACTCACTGACTAAATCAGGCAAGGCACTCGAGAGTTCAGTCTCTCGAGTCACTGCCTTGTTCAGAGCCTGAGCTTTCAAGTCTCATCACTGACTTGATAGCTCTGACTCTGAGCAACGCAGTGACTTGAGTATTTAGTCACTGAACTCAGTCATGGTGCGACGCTGTGGTTTAAAAAAAAAATTGTGCTCCTGAATTCCCATTTTGCCCTTCGAAAACGGGACCATCAATTGGTATCAGAGCGGGTTGTTCACATGACCACTGATCCAGTTTTGTTAAGAAAAATGGTCAACCGAACAGATCTTAAATGTTTTAAACTGGGAATTCCTGCATATTTCAAACTATTACCTGTATTCTGACATTATTCTTGTAATAGAAAATCATTTGGTTAGAAGTTTTGGAATCATCAAAAAGGGGGAAATTGTTGGGATATATTTTAGTTTTGATGATTTTCCAAAACAACATGTAATAGGTTTGAAAGCAGTCAGGATAGTATCTTTTATTTCAGGTCAGGCTAAGTCATTTCTCAGCAGAATAGGCTGTTCAGTTGAGGGGGAACTTTGCAACACAGCCTGAGAATATCAAGATAACACCAAGAAGAACTGACTGAAGCCATACCAGAGACCTGAACCTGAAGAGAAGCCTGAAGGATGTCCCACTGAGTGTAAACCAGGCTGATCTAAGCTAAGTCAGGTGGACCACTCAGTGAAGAGCATGATCAGGAGGATCAGTGCTGTACCAAGTAGACCCTGAAGGAGTCACGCTGCTGTGGTCAGGGAAGTTTGTCATTCAGCCTTATGACAAACTTCTTGGAAGTGATCTTCAAAGAGTCTCTGAATGACAACCAAACTGAAGACGTTCAGTCCACTGAAGATCATCAGTCAGTGAAGGAGGAAGCTACCTAAAGTCAGTGGGTCTTGGTCAACCTACTGAGTCAAAATCCGTGAATTCAGGCCACGTGGACCAATCAGCACGAGGCAGCAACTCTGACACTGACAAAGGCCGCATTCCAAGAAAAGTGGTTGAAACCATTAAATGTTGGATTCAAATGTATCTTCCCTCCAACGGATACATTTGAATCCCCATTATAAATACAAGCTCATAGCTTCATTGTAAAGTGTGTTGGTGTGTTGTATTGTGTATGAAGAAAGAAAAATCAACACCTACAAGCTATAGGAGTGTGTGAGTTGTTAGGGAGTTATAAGGAAGAGTTTCTCACACCCACGACACTGACCTTTAGGGTTTCACTAAATATTCATTGAGTGTCAAGCTTGTAACTCTTAGCTTAGAGAGGTTTTCCTAATCTTAGCTTTAAGGCTAACACATTGTAAAGGAAAACCTCACCTAGTTGGAGAAAACCAAACCAAACTAAACCCTTTCAGAAGATTGTTAGGTTTGTAGTGAGGTGAGGAGAGGCAGCCCAGGGAGTGGCGTGAGTCCAGTTGTAAGTGCACCTTGGCACGTTAAAAACAAGAATCCCAAGTAGTGGATTTCCTGTTAAATCAGGCCGTGGATGTAAGAGCTTGAGTCTCTGAACCACGTTAAACTGAGCGTACTTATCTTTCAAAGTATTTACTAAAGTATTGTGAAAATCAGCTCACTGAGAGCTTTGTTAAGAAAACTTTAGTTAAGCATTTGTCAGGGAGATCCAACTCACTGACTAAATCAGGCAAGGCACTCGAGAGTTCAGTCTCTCGAGTCACTGCCTTGTTCAGAGCCTGAGCTTTCAAGTCTCATCACTGACTTGATAGCTCTGACTCTGAGCAACGCAGTGACTTGAGTATTTAGTCACTGAACTCAGTCATGGTGCGACGCTGTGGTTAAAAAAAAAATGTGTGCTTCTGAATTCCCAATTTGCCCTTCGAAAACGGGACCATCACAAGACATCTTTGAAATTTTCCAGAGACTTAGGTAGGGCATTCTACAGCATCAATGACTTGTCTTCATTATCGATTGTAACATCCAAACTCTCCAGATCATCCACCAACCTGTTGAACTCATCCAACTGATCACCAAGATTCTTATCTTCACTCATTTTGAAGACTTGAAGCTTCTGTTTCATGTATAACTTGTTCGTAACAGACTTGGTCTGGTATAACTGCTCCAGCTTATTCCAGATCCCAAGAGCGGTTTCCTCCTTCGATACTTCCCTCAATGGCTTGTCCCCAAGACACAAGATAAGCGCACTGTGTGCCTTCCTCTTGTTCTCCTCCACCTTCGCCGGATTAGATCCAGAAGCCACCTGAGCCGGTGGCAACAAGGCTTCGTACAAACCATTGTGTACCAGGAGAGCCTTCATCTTGATCTTCCATAAGCTGAAATCATTCTTCCCCATGAACTTCTCAATGTCGAACTTAGTTGCAGCCATGATTGCTTCACTTCCCACAGACGGCGCCACTTGTTAATCGTTTTGGATTCACAAGAAAACTTGTTTCCGAGAATCGGAATCTGGAAACAATAAGAACGAAATTGAAAATCAACAAGAACACCAGTTTTACGTGGTTCGGAGATGAATACTCCTACGTCCACGGGATCCGAGAGGATAGAGTATTCCACTAAGAAAAGAATTGAAAGTTACAAGTTACAATCTCACAATCTCTCGTGTTTGCGCTCACAGATGAAGTTATTCCATTCTCTCAGCTAAGAACCCCTTTTATAGATACAGTGATTGGAATCGAACCCCTAGATTCGATTCAGTTGTAACAAACTCATAAGTAAAGGTAGTTATCCAGCTGGCTAACGACTTCAATAACCGCCATAGTTGATTCAGTTAGAACCGCCCTCGAATTAGCTTCAATTTGGTGTATTTCGCGAATAACGGACTTCAGGATCAGATGACAAGACCTCCTCTGGCTCTGGCCACTTACACCAGATGACCTCTGGTCCCAGACCTCCTCTGATAGACCTCCTCTGATGTCTCATCTACCAGACTTCATCTGACCAGACCTCACCTGATGGACCTCCTCTGATAGCTCTCCTGCCAGACTTCTCTGGTCAGGCTTCTCTGGTCAACCTCATCTGGTCCATCTCCTCTGGTACCCCAAATTTACTAATCTCTCACGGCTAACACTTTACCAACTTAGCCTCCTATTGAATTAAGCCCAGCAGATTACATACTTCACAATTACAATTTGAATTTTGAACTAATAAAATGGAAACAATAAGCCACTCAATTAATAAATTGAATGAAACAAATATGCGGCCCCTCAACTAATAAAATGAAATTTCATCGAGAGTCTTTCTGGCAAATGAAGGACAACCTTTCAAATAAAATTTCATTCCAAATTATTTGGCACCATCTCATGTACATTATTTGTCATTGAATCAATAAGACATGTTTATTCCGCTTCATTAGTTGAGGGACTTAATAGTTTTAATCGAGAATAGTTCATAATCCAAATTGTACAGGAAATAGTTTAGAATTCAAATTCTACTTGAACCAATAGTCTAAGGTCCAAATTGTATCTTATTTAAAAAATACACTAAATAATTATTTATAATAATATGTACATATATATCATGTATATATGTGGTCAGGCAACTTTTGAACTGAAATGTCATTACAATTATTAAGAAAATAAGTTTTAATATTTCTTTGAAATAGGGGCTAGTATTACATTTTTGTAACGAGCATTTATTCTCAGGACCACATTATAAAGTAAAAGTTGAAACATTAGGTGAGCTAGTGAAGGAAGTTCGGAATTATTATTTTTACTAGCAAAATAATATTGGAACATGGAAAGAAAAGTGAAATATTTTCTATTTTTGTTTTGTTTTTACCTTTATTTGTTTATAAATGTTGACCAATATCCCAGCAAAAGGCTGCAAAATGGTTGATTAATTGCTTCCACATGCCCAATCTAATAATTCAGAAATCACATGCCCTACAACAAAATATTATTACAAACAAAGAGTGGTGGAATTAATTAAGTATATATAGTTTTACAATTCGAAAATTTTAAAGTACTGTCAGAGGAAAATATATATAATCATTGAAGTCAATTTTGTTTTGAATTATTATTATTTTGATTTTTCAATTTTACTCTCTTCTTAAAATGATCCATAAACTCACAATAATGGTTTTAGAATTTATAAGTATGCTCTTCTTTAGATTTAAAATTTAAAATTTACTGATGCTATCAATTTATATATCGATACATTAAGCTGTTCGATTTTTAGACCGAATACAGAATAAAAAAGAACTGACGCCAATGTAATACACCCATTGGCAAAATTAAGATAGCATATTATTACAAAGTTATTATTATTAAGATAGCATATTATTTATACAGGTAACCTTCAAGACTTGTACGTACGTATGCACTAATTGAGGTAAATTGACTTTTGATTGGTCACATTTTGATCAACTCGGTTTGATTAAAGATTTTTTCTGATTTATTAATGTGCACTAATGTGTTTTGGCATGCCTTTACATGAGAAACAGAAATGAGAACTCAAAATTGACATTAAGACTTATATATATTTATTTACTAATTAGAAGAAAGACTTGTATATATATTGTTGAGTGTACGCGTTCCTTCCAGTTGTAGCCTGTAGGGAGACTTGAAAATACTATACTTTTATATAATATTAAAAAATATATTGTGAAACAAAAATTTCCCAATTGATAAAAAGAACGTAAGTTGCCTCTTGTTCCGTAATCATCAGTACGCAATTACATTAATATGATCATATAAAATTGGATCCAACTATTTTTTTTTTTTTGCATAATAAACAATTTTATTTGGAATATCACACGAAATACAATCGATGATAGAAATTAATGAATGGTCTGTTATTCCATTCGAAAGTTCATGCATGGTGATGGCCTAAACAAGTACAAAATGCAGGCGGAGTGGAAACATTAAAGAAATTAGAAGATCCCATTTACCAATCACTTTTCTTTTTTCATAGTTGGTGAGTTGCAATTCATAGCAAAGAATTAAAATTCAAAGTAGTCTAATCGTGCATTAAATAAATCGTGATGATACCAGCTGTTCTTGCCTCATTAACTAAATTACTTCTAAATATCACAATAATAAAAATGAATCTTGAATTGTTCTTATGTGACAGCTCTTTACTTAAAAAAAAGACTACATCAACTCAACTATTGGCCCCCTCCCTATATATACTCTGCTCATCATTCCAACTTCAATCATCTCCCTTCTAATAAACCGTCTCCTTCCGGCAACAATATGAGGATCGACGGCCACAAAGGCCGTATAATGCCACACCTCTTAGTGGCATTGGCCATTTTGGCTACTTCCAGTATGGTTTCCGCTGATAAATACGTTTACTCTTCTCCACCGCCACCTTCTCCGTCTCCTCCACCTCCGTATGTTTACAAGTCTCCACCACCACCATACGTGTACAATTCACCACCACCACCTTCTCCGTCTCCTCCTCCACCATACGTCTACACATCACCACCACCTCCCTCACCTTCCCCACCACCACCGTACGTGTACAAGTCACCTCCTCCACCTTCTCCTTCCTCTCCACCACCGTATTACTACAAGTCTCCACCACCACCTGATTCATCACCACCACCACCATACTACTACAAGTCTCCTCCACCTCCATCACCGTCCCCACCACCACCGTACTACTACAAATCACCACCACCGCCAGAGAAATCTCCTCCTCCACCATACCACTACACATCCCCACCACCACCGGAGAAGTCACCACCTCCACCGTACCACTACACTTCTCCACCACCACCGGAGAAGTCACCACCACCATACCACTACACTTCTCCACCACCACCAGAGAAGTCACCACCACCACCGTACCATTACACTTCTCCACCACCACCAGTAAAATCACCACCTCCACCATACCACTACACATCCCCACCACCACCGGTGAAGTCACCACCTCCACCGTACCATTACACTTCTCCACCACCTCCTGTAAAATCACCACCTCCACCATACCATTACACTTCTCCACCACCACCGGCGAAGTCACCACCACCACCGTACCACTACACATCTCCACCACCACCAGTGAAGTCACCACCTCCTCCATACCACCATACTTCTCCTCACCACCCGTTGGTAGTAAAGGTGACGGGAAAAGTATACTGTTACAAGTGCTACGATTGGACATACCCAGCCAAATCTCATAACAAGAAACATCTCGAAGGTACACCTAAAATCTCATATATTTTTCTCTTTTCAAAATATTTTTAAATTTCGATTTTGGATAAATTTTGTTAATTGAAAAGTATTGTTTCAGTTATCTATGCCTACCAATTTTAGATAACATGCATGCAATAAATACAATACGTATTAAAACGAAATGTGAACTTAAATGTGTATATTTGTTATTAATTAACAATTTTACTCAATATCTATGAATACACGCACAGTCAATACACATTAGGTAATATAGGACTAAGTTTATGATATTTTTCATAATTGGGATGGATTCTTTGTGGAAAAAAAAAAAGACATGGTTAACAAATTTTGAAGCTATAATTTTTACTAATAAACTCTATTCTTTAATTTATATATTAATTAATGACAGTAAGTTAAAAACCATCACTTTATTAATCCGGTAATATAAGAAATTACTTGCCTATTACCGATGTTGACATCAATAGCTAATTTAATTATTTTACCAATTTGTGAATGTGCTACTATATATAATAAAAGACATATATGTTCATGATATAAAATAAATGTTGTGGTCACAGAAGAAATCAAAATCAGATAAATGGAAATATTTTATTTAATATATTTTTCATTCATTTATATATATGAATAGGTGCCGTTGTGGAGGTAACTTGCAAGGCCGGTTATAGACAAGTAGTGGCATATGGAAAAACTAAGAACAATGGAAAATTTAGCATTGAAGTTAAAGGATTTGAATATGCTAAATATGGAGCAAAGGCTTGCAAGGCTAAGCTTCATGCTGCTCCCAAGGGTTCAAGTTGTAATATCGCAACTAATATTCACTGGGGAAAGGTTGGAGCCAAGCTTAGAGTGAAGTCTAAGAACAAATATGAAGTTGTGCTTTATGTCGAGCCATTTGCTTATGCACCCAAGACTCCTTATGGGGAGTGCAAGAAGCACAATCCAAGCCCTACTCCATACTACTACAAGTCTCCACCACCACCATCTCCGGCATACGTCTACAAATCACCACCTCCACCATCACCTGCATATGTTTACAAGTCTCCCCCACCTCCATCACCAAAATACGTTTACAAATCTCCACCACCACCTCCTTATGTTTACAAGTCTCCTCCACCTCCACCTCCGACTTACGTCTACAAATCCCCACCACCACCACCATACGTTTACAAGTCTCCTCCACCTCCAACACCGACATACGTCTACAAATCCCCACCTCCACCACCATACGTTTACAAGTCTCCACCACCTCCACCACCAACTTACGTCTACAAGTCCCCACCACCACCACCTTATGTATACAAGTCTCCACCACCTCCACCACCAACTTACGTCTACAAGTCCCCACCACCACCACCATCACCATATATTTACAAGTCTCCACCACCTCCACCACCAACCTACGTATACAAATCCCCACCACCACCACCATACGTTTACAAGTCTCCTCCACCTCCACCACCGACATACGTATACAAATCCCCACCTCCACCACCAACTTACGTCTACAATTCACCACCACCACCAGTTTATCTTTACAAGTCACCTCCACCTCCACCTTACGTCTACAAGTCACCACCACCGCCATCGTCATCTCCCCCTCCTCCATACTACTACAAATCTCCCCCACCACCATCACCGTCTCCTCCACCCCCTTACTATTACAAGTCCCCACCACCTCCATCACCATCCCCACCACCTCCATACTACTACAAGTCACCACCACCTCCATCACCATCCCCACCACCTCCATACTACTACAAGTCACCACCACCTCCATCTCCAGCACCAGCACCCACTTACTACTACAAATCTCCTCCACCACCTTCCGATCCCTCACCACCACCACCATATTACTACAAATCTCCACCACCCCCATCACCATCTCCACCACCTCCTTACTACTACAAATCTCCACCACCACCATCACCATCTCCTCCACCTCCCTACTACTACCAATCTCCCCCACCACCATCGCCTTCTCCTCCACCTCCCTACCACTATACCTCTCCTCCACCTCCCTCACCTTCTCCACCCCCACCCTATCATTACACCTCACCTCCACCACCATCATCATCTCCACCGCCTCCCTACCACTACACCTCTCCTCCACCACCTTCAAGTTCCCCACCCCCACCATACCACTACACCTCTCCCCCACCACCCTCGCCTTCACCACCACCACCATACCACTACACGTCACCGCCACCACCTTCACCCTCACCTCCACCACCCTACATTTACAAGTCCCCACCTCCCCCTTCACCATCACCTCCACCTCCATACTACTACTCATCACCTCCCCCACCCATGAAGTCACCACCACCACCCGCGTACATCTACGCCTCTCCACCTCCTCCGAGCCATCAGTAAGCTCCAACAGATTTGTGGTACTCCAAAAGCATCATTGTAAGTAATAGTTGTCCAAATTAAATTTCGTATCACCAAAATTAATTCTCATAGTCATTTCTCATCTAATTTTTGTCTATTTTGCAGCACCCAATCTACAACAAAAAATAATAGAAGACTTCTTGAGGAGAATGTGCAGTAATCAACTTTTTAGAGGAACTATTTTGTTCAATAAGTTCCTGCAAGCATTGGAAAGCTTCATTGAATGCATGTTGGATCAGATTGCATATGATGCTTTGGTTGTTATCTTACAAATCATCCTTGTTACATCTCCAAGTGGACGTGGTTCATAAATATGGATGTTCTCTTTATTTATTTGTTATTTGAATTCAAATTTATTAATCATTGTTTCTTTTTATCTTGTGCTCTATGAGCTCAAATAAATATCTTGATTTTCTTCCAAAAGAACACTGGCCATGAACTATGTTCAGATGATCCCCCTATTGTTTTTCATTTTCTAAAGAGCTCGTTTATTTTGGTTGATAGAATAAATTAATAATTATTCTTTATTTATGGAATAGTTAATTCAACTCCCTCCATGTGACAACTGTTTTTATGACCAATTATTCTGCATTGGTATCACACGAATCAAGTACAGGATAAATGAGATTAAAGTATTAATTTCTTCTGATTCAATAAAGCAAACATGTCCTAACTGTCTGAACGCCATTAACATTTATTCCACTTAGAGAATAATTAATCTAACCTATCACATGCTAGGATCAAACTCTTCGTAATCAAATGAGTGTAATAAAAGAAAAATCTAAAAAGTCTGATGAAGTCAGTAAATTACAATGCATAGTACATCTGTACATGCATATATATATAAATATGTATGACATATTTGTAAATCTATTTTAGAAGAATCGGTATCATAGTACATAGAAATCTAGAGATGATCAAGAGAAAGGACAGGTGTACATAATTTTACTTTATTTCATGGCAAAATATTATGTGATTGGTGATATTTATTAACATGAACAACAATTAATTAATATTTTTAGTGCAATTCACTAATATTTTTAGTGAAAATTACTATTACCTTTTAGTGAAAATAATTAATACTCTTCAAAATTAATATCTTAAGTGCAATTCACTAATACATTTAGTGAAAATCACTAATACCCTTTAAACAAGTTTCACCGTGAATATAATTCATATAATACATTCTCTTATTTATTTTGTTTACAATTAAACCAACCATGTCCTGATGTAAAACTAACAATTCATACCTGTATAAATCGCATTAATTAATACCAATTGTCAGAAAATGATGTTGTGGCTACTTAATTGTATTATCATCATTATTATTATTATTTTGAAAAGTTACTACTTAATTTAATTGATAGATCATGTATAATATCTATATATTTATTTGTGAATCACCCCCCGCCTTTCCAAAGCCACTATTTTGAAATACTTTGATTTCATGCATTTGTGTTATATATGATATTATATTTATCTTAATTTATAATATCAACTATTTATATTCCCTAATTTTAATCTATTTCTAAATCACTCCCTACTTTTCTTAAGTTTCTATTTTTGTATTAGTTCGATTTATAACTTCTTCTTTTCTATTACGAAATAATTTTTTTAGTTTTTTTTTTAAATTGCAATTGATTAATAAATTGTGTCTTATTTTAGATAAATTACAATGGAATTGCCTATTAAATGGTTGTGTCCCTATACCATAATATAAAAAATAATCGATCATTCACTCTAAATATATAATCTATTTTTTTTTAGTTAATCTATTCCTTAAAATTATAATCATAAATTTAATTTAAAAAAATCAATTCAAGGTCACAAATTTAAATTAAGATAAAATAATTAATTAATTAAGAGGATAAATATAATTCTAACTGAATTAAAATTTTAAAACATTTAATTAATTAAAAACAATAACATAATATTTATAAATCCGCGTAATACGCGGGATTCAAGAGCTAGTAATACATATATAAGAGGATTTCCTTCCCTCATTGATTTACATTTACAACAAAATTAATATACTCTACAACAAGAAAAATGAGTGCTTCTTGTGTGCACCCAAATGCTTGGTATATATTTGGATTTTGAAAATCAAATGCAAAAAATACACAATTCAGCGTGTACTATATATTTTGAATCAGTGATACTATAAACAGTATACAATAATAAGTGCTAGTCAGTAATATCTCAAGCAGTAGTCAATAATGTTGATAGGCGAGCAAAATCAACATTTGGGCGACCTGGCTTAGCACAAAACACTCAAGAATTAAGACAAAATTAACTCAAGATTCACTTAACAAGATATTTGGCGAGCAAAACTTGCATGCTACACAAAGGCGGATAGGCGAGCAAAACCAGATCAAAAGCTATATGACGAGCTCAATCGGCATCCTGCCGACCAGATCCAACCACAGTGCCAAAATAACAATTAAGCAAGACAAAAGGCAATCAGAATCAGACTAAAGACTCCTCAAGGACAAGTCCAACATGACGAACAGCTCTTGACTGCGAGCCAGTCCAACAGATAAGGATAGAATTTAGTTTAGATAAGGTCAACTTGGTCAAAGCCCAGGTGTCGTGCATGCAGGCCTGGTAGGCCAAAAGTCACGATACCTCCTGCTAGGCAAATGTCTATAAATACTTAGATTTTTTCAGCTAATAAAACAGGCACAAATTATTATACACGTCCAAACTTCGTCTACGAACCTAAAGCAGCTCGTTTATCTTACAATCGAATTTATCACGTAAGCTTATAAACATTCTGAATTGCTATAAAACCGAAAACTTCGTATTCACTAATTACGTTAGTGATCAATCACACGTAATTGTTTGATGATCAATTAACTGTAAAAAACAGCCACTAATCTTCGAGATTAGAGACGATCATCAACAAATTGGCGCTAGAAGGAGGGTTCGAACCTCCGATTCATTGAATACGGAAAGATTACCCAAGGACTGTGGAATAAGTTTGAACCTTTGAAGAAAAGTGTTCTTGGTGTTCTTAGTGTTCTTCATCAAAGAACTAAGGAACGATACTTGAAGTCTCTTGTAAACATGCCTCAATCACGAGAAACACAACGTTCCCAACATATAACAAGAGATTCACACTCCCGGATGTCTCAGGCTGGTAGGCGAGCAGGGGCGAGCAAGAATGACCATGAGAATCAGACCACTGTTGCTCGTCAATTAATGCCACCTGAGTTGGACGCTTTTCCTCGCGACCCAGACGAATTGGCGCAGACAATAGCCATGCTCTAGGCTCTACAAAGACAACAAGCCCAACCTGGCCCTTCTTATGTACGGGCAAGGCTTAGCCCCATAAAGACCCGTGAACATGAGAAGGCCAGGGGTGACCATTTGAACGAGGCAGACAACGCCCAAGCTCGTAGGGTAAAGAGCAAAGATAAACAGCTCGCTGAGGCCGCCAGCCAGGGGGGTTCAACCCAGAATCCGGCTGTGGGAGTGAGTCAAGGCACCCGTCAAAGCGCTTTGGAAAGATTAGGTCGCCACGGTCGGGGAGTCGCAGAGTTGCATCCGACAGCCAGAGTAGCTCGCCCAGCCGCTGAACCTGTTCGGCAGTCAGTCCATGAGAGGCTGACTAGGTCAGCTTTTGGCCGCCTTAGCCCAGACGCAGAGCCCAATCCCAGGAGGCCAATCCAGGGGATTCTCACGCCAAATGAGGGACTACAGCAAACAGATGGTCGTGCACCTACGCTCGCTGAACAGCCTCAGAGTCAAGGGGGATCTTTTGAGGAGCTCGCGTCCATGAGAAAGGCCATTGAAAGCATGCAGGGCCAGCTCGACCAACAAAGAGGGTATGGGAGTATAACTCTACCGATTTCCCCTCTATCTTCGGTGATTCTGAAAGTCCCGATTCAGAAGAAGATCCAATTTCCTGCTAGCATTCAATATGAGGGCACGGCGGACCCCCGAGTGCATCTAATGAAATATACCAATTATATGGTATCAATGGGGGCAAGTGATGCAACTCAGTGCCGTAACTTTCCCCTAACTCTGGGGGATCGTGTCCATAAGTGGTTTTCAGCTTTACCACCGGCCTCAATTTGCCCAGCTGGGAAAAGAGTTCTTATCCCACTTCTCTACGGCCGGGTCTTATCTTTCCCAAAGACATCGGTTATCCGACTTGAAACAAACTGATGATGAGTCGGACCGATCATACTTGGAAAGATTCGACAAGGTCCTACTAGAAGGGGAGTCAGTCAGCGAAGACACCAAAATTGTGGCCGTCCTAGCTGGACTTAAGAAGGGTACCGAACTCTGGAAAGATATACACCTTAGATGCCCGAAGACTTATGCCGAGTTTTGGGACCGGGCATGAGTCTTTGTCTCCATGCATGAAGCACTACAAAAGGACATGGGGGACAAAGGAGAACAGAAAGAGGGTGCAAAAAAGCCTGGTGGTAGTGGTTATCGAGCTCCCAAAAATATGAAAGCATTTACTGAAGGAACGGAGCTAAAGGATAAATTGAACCACATTCTAACTGTATCAATTGATACAGTCTACAATAATGTCCGGGATAAAGAATTGCTCACACCTCCCCGTAGGATACGTCAAGATACGAGCAAGTTAAACTAGAACAAGTATTGTGCTTACCACCAAAGTGTAGGGCATTTTACGAGTGAATGTCGTGACTTGCTAAAGCAATTATGGTGTTTCTACGAGGAGGGGAAGTTATCCGAGTTCGTGAAGAGACAACCCGGCAAAAGAGACAGAGATGAGGATTCTGATGGGGAGGACCTAGAACAGGCACCTCGTCGGAATCGAGCTGGGCGACCAGCTCAGTTGCTTGCAGGAGGTCCAGTTTTGGACATCCAGATGATGGAGCTTGCAGGACCTGTTGGTGGTTATTCTGATGGACGACCACTGATTTCTAATCGTAAAAGAAAAGCCGAATTACGAGCAATCGGTCATGTACATGAAATGGGGGTTATTCTGCCCATCATGCAAACATCGGATTAACCTTTACCGAAAGAGACTTGGAAGGAATACTTACCCCTCACAACGATTCGCTCGTGATATGTGCTAAGATCATGGAAACAAGAGTGCATAGACTGTTGGTGGATACTGGAGCCTACACAAATGTCCTTTTAAAAAAGATGCTTGATCAAATGGGAGATTATGCAGGCTACATCAGAGACACAAATTATCGAATTCTGGGATTTAGAAATGCTGTGACAGTCCCGCTGGGGATAGTTACTTTCACTATGCAACTTGTAACGGTCAAGGAGCCCGAAAAAAATATTGCGAGAATGGTAGATTTCTTGGTCGTAGATCAAGAGTCGACTTACAACGGGTTCCTTGGTTGACCTTTCTTAAATGAATTCAGGGCTGCATGTTCAACTTATCATTATTGCATAAAATTTCCAACAGCAAGTGGAGTTGGCACAGTAAAAGGAGACCAAAGAAAGGCTCGAGAGTGTCTCTTACAAATCCAATCAAAACAGGGACAAGTGTCAATGATGGAAGCGTCCACCAGTCAGCTCGAGAATGAACCATAGATCTTGAAAGATATCCTGGGGACCCAAAATGATCAGATGGACATAGATGATCATCCTTCATCTATGGGCGACCAGATACCGCAAGATAGCGAACATGTGCTGCAAAATGGCGAGCAAACTTTGCCAGAAGCAATGTTGCCACCTATTATTGACAGTACACGTCCAAACAATGACCAGGAGGGCCCAGATATGACGACCAAACCCTGCTCGTGGCCCATTGAGGATTTTGACCCCCGTTTGGGTGCCGAGCCCATGAATACTGAGGATGAACTAAGTCCCGAAGGGCCAATAATTGATCCCCGGTGGAAGGGACAGAAGTGACGGGCAACTCCGGTCGAAGAATTGGAAACCATCAAAGTTAATCCCGTTCGGGATGACTGATTAGGCATGAAATTGTCATGATTCGTCACTCGAAATGCCCTTGTTTTGATAGATTTATATAAGTATTTAGAGTCATTTGAGTATCATTTTCATAAACTAATGAATTTGTCTCTTTGATGCTCATAGATGGATAGAAGGTGAAAAGAGGAGTTCGTAGGACTTTGAATCGACTCAAACGGACGCTCAGATGGGAAGATATCGAAGAAATACGAAAAGTATTAGTTCGAGGGAGCAAAAGTATCATTGGAGTGCACAAGCAAGGAGCACTAGTGCACATAGTACACGAGCACTCGTGTATAGAGCTCAAGAAGGTGTAACTCGTGCACCTAGTGCACGAGCACTCGTGCAGTGCGCACGAGTAGTCACAGGTCGTGCACTAGTGCACGAGCAAAGGTGGTCGAGCACTTTTTCGTCTCTGGAAGAATTGGAGCGCACGATGGGGGTGAGCTCGTGCACCTAGTGCACGAGCAGTGCACAAGCATGCGTGGTTTTGGCCCATACGATCCCGATTCGACCCGTTGCCTATTTATACCCCTTCCGAACACGATTTCATACACCACTTGATACGATATCGCTTTTAGAGTTAGTTTTTGGAGAAGAAGGAACGAGCAAGCTTTACTTTTACGTTTTTGAGGTTTTCTTTACGAATTCATAGTACGATTTTGCTTTTTAGTTTCGTTTCTTCAAACCTTTGTTCGTTAATACTTTGAGATTTTGTTTTCTTAATTTAAATTCAGTTCTTAGCCTTAGTTTCTTTAAACCCTAGTTTATGTTTGATAATTTATTCGTTATAATCGTTATGTTCATGTTCGTTGCTTCTTCAATTGTTCTTGTTTACGTAAAACCCATGTCTAGCTAAAACCCTTGCATGCTTGGGGTAGGATGAACTAGTAGAAGTAGGTTGTGGGTACGTAATTAGGGTAATTCGTGACGTTAGGTTTTAATTATCTTCATTATCTTAATTAATGAATTCTTAAAATCAATCTTAACTTTACTCTTGAATTTCGTTCGAAAAGTGTTAGAGAGAGGACGACCTTATCACTCTTTAACAACGAGTAAACTTAATGAGAGGGTTTAGAAAGAGTTAATTAATCTACCGGTTTATCTAAGGAGGACGACCGCATCACCTTAGTTTAGTGAAGTCGATTGTTAGGATAAAGTATTAGGGTGTTAATTCTTGAGCTTTCATCTTTCAATCTTTTACTTAGGTTATTTCTTGCGCGTCACAATTATTTTGATTATGTACCTGCTCCGTTAGTATACGTAGGGATTCCTATCCTAAGCATCACCATCACGTCTTTGAATACAAACCTTCGTTAATTCGTTTCTTTCGTTCTTTAGTTTATTTTAGTTTAGAATTAATTTTTCAAAAATCCAAAAACATACATTCATATTAGCTACGACGCGTAGATCTTCAGGGATCTGTTCGCATACACTCCATCCTGTGGGTTCGATATTACTTGGTCACTATACTTACTCATACTACAGTGAACCCGTACGCTTGCGGGAAAACTACTAGTAGAAAGTTAGTATATTCATTCAAGTCAATAGCGCCGTTGCCGGGGATGGCGTTGTATGTCTTTTGAATAGGACTTGTCGATAGCTTAGTAGTTAGTAGTGAGTAATTTACTTTTCTGTTTTATTCCGTACGTATTCAGCAGTTGCATTTTTATTCTTTTGTTAGTGTTTCAGGTTTATGAAAATACGCTCGCAAGGAAATACGAGCGAAGAGAGACTACAGTCAGATCCTGAGACAATATCAAGAAGAAACCGAGCCTTTTTAAGAAGGATGAACGCTGCTGGAGATGGGAAAGAACCAATGGACATTACTAATGAGTTGGATGATGTCGAGAATGAGTTTAATCAGACAATAGACTGAGTTGCAGGCACTGGAGGGAGTGGTACTCAGAATCAAGTTCCGTTAGGGGACAACCAGAGCCAAAACCCGGGTACACAGAACGTTAACAATCCAGCTCATAACCTTGTCCAACATCCTCAAAACAACCCTGCTTACCCACATCCTAACTTACCACAAAACAACTTACCACAAAACAATTTGCCTTATCCTTATCCATACCCACCTTATCCATATCCACCATACCCGTATCCTCCACCTCCTGTTTACAATCCACCACCGGTTTATCAACCACTACCACCCCAAAAAGTACCCGTACCACCTGTTAATCCGCAGCAAGTTCCTCAGAACGCAGATCACAACATGGCTATCAGAGAAAGGTTTGCGGCACAACCGCAACGACACTATGATGGAGTGACATTGCCCCCTGTAGAGGCAAACAACTTCTCAATTTCCCCAGGAATTCTAAAGCTGTTTACCGAGAATCAATTCAAGGGGGAGGTTGGGAAGGAGAATCCTCATACTCATCTGAGGAGTTTTCTGATGATCGCATCCATTTTCAATTATAACGGCATGTCAGAAGATGCCAAGAGGTTAAGGCTGTTCCCATTCTCTTTTACAGGAATAGCAAAGGAGTGGTATGATAACACGCTCCCACGGGGAGGTGTAACCACATGGGCCGAGCTCGAGCGTCTGTTCCTCGAGCGATTCTACCCTCTTTCGAGAACCATTAAAGCAAGGATTGCGATCTCTTCTTTCCTCCAGAAGCCAGGAGAGGATTTACGCCAAGCGTGGGAGAGATACTCGAACATGTTGATTGAGTGCCCACAGCACGGGTACAATGAGGGAGATATCATGGCGTTCTTCTATAGTGGAGCCAGCAAGGCTGGCCAAGCCCATCTTGACGCATGTACGAGTGGAGCATTCCTGAACCAAGGAACAACGAGGTGTAGAGAAATCATTGACAATATTGTCACGAATGCTGGGGCATAGAACGAGGACCCAGAATTTCAGAAAGCTTGTAAGTTGGAGGAGAATGAGGGGACGTGGAAGCTGTTGATGGTCATGATGGAAAAGATAAACAACATTGAGATTGGGCAAAGTCTGTTTGGAGAGAATGTAGCAGTGAGTGAGAAAGTGGATCAGCCCACAGTTCAGCAAGAGGTAGCCAACTATATGGGAGGACCTTACTACATTCAAGATGGGTATCCACAAGGTGGCAATCAATTTGGAAGGTCTTCTTATGGCCAACCATTTGTGCCTCCAGGTCCACAGCCTCCTCAAAATCAATGGAGGAATGCCCAAGGGTACCAAGGAGGCCAGCAGCCTCCTCAGAACACATGGAGGAAGAACGAAATTTTTTCATATGCTAATCCAAAGGCCGGAATTACAGTTCCTCCAGATGTTGATCCAGGTTCAAAACCCCCGGGTGGAGAAGGCGGTTCCTCAACAGAGGAGATGTTGAGAGCTATCCTTCAGAAGGTGGAGGAAGGAAGCAAGAGACTGTCCTCATTAGAGTACGATGTGAAAGAGTTGCATAAGAAAGGTGATCAGCGTGATCAAGAACTCCAGAAGAGAGATGTAGAGCTGAATCAAATTCAGCAAGAGAACAACCGACGGTTCACTTCAATAGAGTACCAGATGAGCCAGTTTGCAAAATCATTGGGAAGAGAGCCGGGTAAGTATCTTTCTATGCCGGAGGGGAACCCGAAAGAGCAATGCAAGGCGATCCAGCTTAGAAGTGGGACCAACTATGATGGTCCTCAGATGCCTGTTAATTCTGAGACACCCCAAGGAGAGATTGAGATGGAGGGATAAAAACATAAGAAAGATGGAGGTGAGACAGTTGAGGAAGAAATTGAGATAGAGAGCAAAGAGCCTGGAGAGGAAGGCATTGAGAAGATTGAGAGAGTTCCTAAGTGGAAGAAGACAAAGGAAGCAAGGGAGAAAGTGAAAGAGACCGAGCGTGATGAATGGGGGGTACCCAAATCAGTGATACCCATCCCGTATCCACAGCGCTTCATGAAGAAAAAGCTTGATGAGAAATTCGCTAAATTCCTTGATGTTTTTAAGAAATTGCATATTAACATTCCTTTTTATGATGCTTTGGAACAAATGCCCAATTATACCAAGTTTCTGAAGGATTTGATAGCGAAGAGACGGAGAGTAGATGAGTCCAAGTTGGTGCAGCTGAACCATGAGGTGAGTGCATTGGTGCACAAAGCGCTTCCCCCGAAGTTGAAGGATCCCGGTAGTTTCACGATCTTATGTGATATCGGGAATGGAGTCAAGAAGGGAGCATTGTGCGATCTTGGAGCGAGCATCAATCTTATGCCCTTGTCACTATTCAAGAAGTTGGAGGGTGGAGAACTTCAGCCGACAATGATGACGCTTCAACTCGCCGATCGGTCTATTACTCGACCTCAAAGTGTGGTTGAAGACGTCCTCGTGAAAGTTGGAGATCACATTTTTCCAGCCGATTTTGTGGTCATAGAGATGGAGGAAAATGATCACGTGCCTTTGATCTTGGGAAGGCCTTTCTTAGCTACGGCCGGGATGGTATTAGATGTGGCGAATGGGAAGATCACGTTGAAAGTTGATGATCAAGAAGTGAAGATTTCCCTATATGAAGCCATGAAGCACCCGAAGGAGGATGAGAGTTGTTATTGCATGGATGCCATTGATCCTTGTGTTGAAGACACACCTTGTTGGGACATTGTCAGTTTTGATTAAGATCCCAAAGCCCCTGAAAAGATGATTTGCCTTTGTTTATCTTTGTCAGGCTAGTCTTGGTTAGGATTTGTAAGTCATTTTACACTTCACAGGTACTCAGTAAGAGGAGCACTTACTGATGACAATCAAGACTTAGAGCCTGAAGATGAAGTTTACCATCCTGAACTTATGGCAGTCTTCTAAGCTGGCTGAGTAAGTCTCAGCGATGAAGAGTGTTAGGAGAAAAATTTGTTAGTTTTGATGAGTTAAAACAAACCAAAAGTTGTAATAGGACCATCTGGACCTGTTAGCCAGATGAGGATTAGTTAGGACTTAGTCTAGGGGGAACTGCCAGATCAGAAGACCTCACCAGAAGAGTCACCAGAAGACCCCACCAGAGTACTTCACCAGAGGACTCCACCAGAGGACTTCAGCAGAAGAGATCAAGACCAGAGGCAGAGAACCTTCCCTGACCAGACGAGTTCTGACCAGACGAGTCTGGTGAAACATAAGTTGCTCAGAATCATATCCTGGTTCTTCTGAGTAATCTGTTTCTTAACCGACTCTGGACCAGAGGACGCCGAGGTTGCCTGGTGTCTGGTCCTGCCTTCTCTGGAGAGAATCAGAGTTAGGCAATTGGAAGCATTGATCTGTTGGTGATTTATCAAGTCAAATCAAGATTGGATTGAGAAGATATGAAGACAATCAATCAAGATCTCACCAACCCAATCAATCAATTAGGGAATTGATTGATTGAAGCTTCCATATATAGAGGATCTGATTGGATTAGCCTCCCAACGGCTATGTCTCTAATCCCCTCTATATATACTTGAGTGCAGATCTAGAAAAAGCTCTAGAATTCCTCACGCGCACATAGCCATACTAAGCTTTTGATCACTACGCATTTTGCACTCACTTTTGATCTTATTTACTCATCTACTCGTAAGGAGTTTATATACTCAACCTGTTCATCGTGTTAGACAAGGTTGGAGTAAGTCTGTCTTTAGATCGGAGTTAGATCTAAAGAGATTGTAAGTAGGTGCTGGTACTTCGGAAATTCCAGTACGAAAGTGAGTTGGTTGGTTGATAGTGAGACCCCTTTGATCAAGGGAGAGTGGACGTAGGATATTCAGATCCGAACCACTATATATACGGTCTTATTTATTGCTTTCCTTAATACTTGTTTGATTATAATTTGTGTTCTTACAAAAGATTTCTTCTAAAGACATATCAGTTAAAAGGCTTCCGCAATTAATCTATCTAGTGGGACCAACAAGTGGTATCAGAGCAGTGTGTCCAACGACCACTGCTTTGAAAAGCTTTTGGTGGTCACCGGGCAGATCCATTGCCCATTTATTGTTTTTGTTCAAAATCTAGATAAATCCTTTATTTTAGTAAATATGTCTTCGAAATCTTCTTATAAGAGTCGCAAACTGCCAGAATTCTCATTCGAGGATTATAGCCACTGGAGCTTCATGATGAGTAATCATCTTGGAGCTATTCACCACCGCATGTTAGATGTGGTTGAAAGTAGCCCCATTAAATTTTACTGGACTCCTATTGATAGTGGCAGGTCTGAGTCCAGAGAAGAAACAAGTGAAGCTGCTCAAAAAGCTGCCGAGGATAGAGTCCCCAGACAAAGAATTCTCAAAAAGAGAGATGAGCTTGATAATGATGAAAGAAAGCTCTACAACTTGGACCAGGTGGCAAGAACAGAGATCATCAACACACTTACCAAAGAGGTGATTGAAAAGGTCAGAACGTGTGCCACTGCCAAGGAGATGTGGGATAAACTCGCACTTCTCTGTGAGGGAACAGAGAAGATCAAAGACAACAAGCTCCAAGCTGTTCAACACTCGTTTGACACCTTCAAGATGAAACCAGACGAGACCATTGACCAGCTGGACATGCGTCTCACAAACCTTCTAAACAAGGCTAGTGCCTTAGGTAAGACCTACTCTGAAAAAGAAATTAATAGTAAAATCTTGCGTTCACTAACAAGCAGGTGGAGAATTAAAGTCACTGTGATCAAGGACAACAAGGATCTCAATACTCTGGATCATCATCTTCTGTTGTCTGATCTCAAAGCCTATGAGTATGATCTTCAAGAGGAGGATCAAACAGAAGAGGTTTCCTCTTCTGGTCAGAAAGGTGTTGCATTCTCTTCAACCATCAAATCTGATGTCAAGCCAAAGGAGTCTACTGCAGATGACTTGAGCCTCAAGGAGCAGGTAGCACTTCTAACTCGAAAATTAGATAAAATGAGTTCTAAGTATGGCAGGTACAAAAGGCATTGGAAGGAATCTTCCAGAGATAGAAAGAGTTCCTTCAAGCCTGTAGAGAAGGAGAAGATATCTGGAGACTCAAGGGAGACCAGATTCAGAACTCCAGAAAGGAGGAGAGATGACAACCCTGGCAACTCTGGGAGATCAGATCATCAGAGGAGAGAGAGTAGCCCTGCCAGATCAGACTACAACCAGAGGAGGAGAGAGCCAAGTCCTAGTCCCAGAGGAGATAATGCCTGCTACACATGCAACAAGACTGGTCACTACAGTTATGATTGTCCTCAGCTTACTCCTAGGGAAAGAGAAGAGAAAAGAATCAAGAGAGATAGGAGATATGCAGATAAGAGAGCATTACTGGCAGAAGCAGAGGAGGAGGATACTAGTTCCAGTTCTTCTTCTTCTGACTTTGGATCAGATGATGATGTGTGTCTTATGGCAGACATCACTGAGGTAAATGAAACTACTTTAGTCTTATCAAATTCCAAATGTACTGAATCCTCTAATTCATCTGGTAACTCCAGAGAGTCTGATATGCAACAGATGCTATCAGATCTCCAAAATTGTGTCCAACTCTGTCAAAAACTTGAGAAAGAGAATGGTAGGCTCAGAGCTGAAGTTCAATCTCTCTCTCATGAGCATAAATCCACCAGAGAACTCATGAAAGATCATTCCAAAGAATTCTCTGAACTTCAGGACAAGATCACAGAAAGAGATACTCTGGTAGATCAACTCATGAAAGAAAGGAACTCTCAAGAGAATGAGATCACTGAACTCAGAGCCAAATACCAGACTCTTATCAAGGGTAAACAAGTTGTTCACAACATAGAGGAGATACCTATGCCCAGAGAAGCTCCCAAGATACCATCTGTTGTATCTATCATATCAGAGTCTTCTCAGCGCATTTGTGATAAGAGTTGTTTAGGATATTCTGGAATTACCACTAAAACTCATAAATACCTTTATAATAAAGACAAGTCTGTAAGAGCTGGTAAATTGGTAGAAATCTGGAATGATAAAGACTTAACTGGTAATGGTTACAAGGTGGTTCACAATCCTGATTGGAAAAGGAATCACTCTGTTAATCACATAACAAATGGTCCAGAAGAGTTGACTGTTCTGGAAGAGAAGATGCTAGAGAATAAGTGTCAACAAGGGGAATCATTAAAGATTGATGGTTCTGTGAACAATGAGTCCCAAGGAGTAGAAATTACTCAAATTGGAGGACCCCAGAGAAATCCTCAAAGGGAACCTAAACAGATTAGGGGACCTCAAAGGAAAAACTCAAGAAAGGGGAATACCAATCAGAGTAACAACTACCAGAGAAGGAACAATGTTCAACAGAATCAGGTACCCCAGAGACAATTTTCTCAGAGGAATCAATTCCAGAATAGGTATACTCAAAGGAACTGTAATCACCAGAGCAAGTCTAATTATCAGAACCAGAGGAGGTCTTCCAGACCCATCTATAGAAAACCAACTGATTTGGGTAGTTATGACACCAGAGATGGTTCTTCTAGGATGTACCCTTATAACCAGACCTTTAAGACCATGTCTTTGAGGCAGGCCATTCCAAAGGCCAGATTTGAGAAAAGGTACACCAGACCTGTTTATAGGAAAGGTGTCCTTATCAGACCAGTAACTCAATATGTCATAGTAAGAGGACATGTACTGGTAGATAGATTCGGAAGAAAGATAAGATCTCCTCATCCATCAAGGGATGATCTTTATCTATGGATTCCTACAAAACATGTAACTAACCAATCAGGACCCAGCACTAGTAGGGGACCTAATTGATCTCTCTGCAGGCAGATAAGAGTCCATTGGAGAAAGGATTTTCAAGCAACCATGTCTGGTACATTGATAGTGGATGTTCCAAGCACATGACCTTCCAGAAGGATAATCTCCAAGATTTCAAGCCATTAAATGGACTAAGAGTGATGTTTGGTGACAACAACTATGGAGTCACCAGAGGAGTTGGAAAGTTGACCTTCAATGGAGTATCTGTAGATGAAGTCTACTACGTAGAAGGACTCAAGCATAATCTGCTTTCAGTATCCCAATTCTGTGACAAGGGATACTCAGTGAAGTTTTCTAGTGATTCATGCACTGTTTTCTCTTCTGATTATAATGATATCTTGCTGATAGGCTTGAGGAAGGGTAACATTTATCTTGCAGATTTTAGCAGTTACCCAAGGAATGCTTGCCTGGTTGCTAAAGGATCTGCAGAGAACAGCTGGATTTGGCACAAGAGATTGTGTCATCTTAACTTCAAAACATTGAACAAGATTGCCAGAAAAGGTCTCATTCGAGGTCTTCCTAATGAAGTGTTTAAGAAGGATCAGGTTTGTGGTTCATGCCAGAAGGGTAAACAACCCAAGACTTCCTTTAAGGATGTCCAGAGCACAACCACAACCAGAGTACTTCAACTACTTCACATGGACCTGTTTGGACCTGTTTCTCCTCTTAGTTTCAGTGGAAGGAAGTACACCTTAGTAATAGTAGATGACTTTTCAAGATACACTTGGGTAGTGTTCTTGTTTAAGAAAAATGAAACTATGACTAAGCTGCCAGAGTTCTTCAAGCAGATTCAGAATGAGCAGAACCAGAGCATAGTCAGGATCAGAAGTGACAAAGGAACAGAGTTTTTGAATTCACACATTGCAGATTACTGCAAGGACCATGGGATTTTTCATGAGACATCTGCTGCCAGAACACCTCAACAAAATGGAGTAGCAGAAAGGAGAAATAGGACTCTCAAAGAAGCTGCAAGAACACTTCTGGCAGAGTACAACACTCCACAGAGATTTTGGGCAGAGGCCATCAATACAGCTTGTTACACTCAGAACAGGTGCCTGATTGCCCAGAGACACAATAAGACCCCATATGAGGTATGGAAAGGTAAAACCCCATCTGTTTCATATTTTCATGTTTTTGGATGTAAGTGTTTCATCCATGACAATGGGAAATCTAAATTAAGAACCTTTGATGCTAAAGTGGCTGATGGAATATTTTTGGGATATTCCAGCACCAGTAAAGCTTTTAGAGTTTTTAATAAGAATTCACTTTGTGTGGAGGAAACACCTTATGTTGTTTTTTATGAATCTGTTTTTGAGTGCAAGGTGGATTCTAAGTCTTCTGATGAGACCCAGAATCAGACTACACCCAGAGTTATCAAGGTCAATCCACCTATTCTTGATTCAGATTCAGATTCAGATAATGACCCATCTCCTGGTTCTCTGAAGCAGAAGCCTTCACAAGGAGCAGAACCAGAAGAGGTTGGAACTTCTGTAGGGGGAAGCTCTTCTATAGATGGTGAAAATCACCAAGGTACTGCAGAAGATGATCAACCAGGCAAGACCACGGGAAGGAGGACCCTGGTTGATCACCCCAATGACCTGATCTTAGGAGATCCAACTAAGGGTGTCCAGACTAGGAGAACTATTAACTTAGCTGCCTTATTCAGTTGTTATGTGTCCTTGATTGAGCCCAAGAACATCAAGGAGGCACTAAAAGATTCAAATTGGATTGTTGCTATGCAGGAGGAATTGAATCAATTCACCAGACAGGATGTTTGGGAGCTGGTAGACAGACCAAGACATCAAAAGGTGATAGGCACTAAGTGGGTTTTCAAAAATAAGAAAGATGAGAATGATGTCATCACTAGGAACAAGGCAAGGCTAGTGGCCCAGGGCTATTCTCAGTCTGAAGGAATAGACTATGATGAGACATTTGCTCCTGTTGCCAGACTAGAAGCTATCAGATTGTTCTTAGCATATGCTGCTCACATGAAGTTCAAAGTATACCAGATGGATGTGAAATCTGCCTTTCTTAATGGGATTCTCATTGAGGAAGTGTATGTGGAACAACCTCCTGGTTTTGAACAAGGTGACAAGGTGTTTAAGCTTAAGAAAGCTCTTTATGGGCTGAAGCAGGCACCCAGAGCATGGTATGACACTCTATCTCAATTTCTTCTGGACAATGGTTTTACTAAAGGTAAGATTGATAGGACCTTGTTTAGGAAAGAAGAAGGAAAGGACATCCTTCTGGTCCAAATATATATTGATGACATCATATTTGGATCCCCTAACAAGAAGCTGTGTGAGAAGTTTGGTGAACTCATGCAGGGACAGTTTGAGATGTCCATGATGGGTGAAATGAATTACTTTTTGGGTTTGCAGGTTAAGCAATCAGAGAAAGGAATTTTTATTAATCAAGCTAAGTACACCAGAAACATGTTAGAAAAATTTGGAATAGGATCTAGCAAAGCAGCCAAGATCCCTATGATGACAAATTTCAACATGGATCCAGATGAGTCTGGAGAGAGTGTGGACCAGACTCAGTACAGAGCACTTATTGGTTCTCTTTTGTATCTGACTGCAAGCAGACCGGATATTACTTTTGCTGTAGGAGTGTGTGCCAGATTTCAAGCTAACCCCAAGAAGAGTCACTTGGAAGCAGCTAGGAAGATATTGAAATATCTTAAGGGAACTGTGAATTAAGGATTATGGTATCCTGCAGATGACAACTTAGAATTGAGTGGTTATTCGGATTCAGACTATGGTGGGTGCAGAATAGATAGGAAATCTACAAGTGGAACATGCCAATTTTTAGGGAATAAATTGGTATCCTGGTTTTCCAAGAAGCAGACTTCAGTTGCTACATCTACAACAGAAGCAGAGTACATGGCTGCAGGGAGTTGTTGTTCTCAACTTCTCTGGATTAGTCAACAACTTAGGGATTACCAGATTAGAGCTAAGGATATTCCTATATTCTGTGATAGTAATAGTGCCATAGCAATCACCCAGAATCCAGTTCTTCATACCAGATGCAAACATGTTGATATAAGGCATCATTTTATCAGAGATCATGTTGAGAAGGGAGATATAAGGATGGAAAAGATTGCAACAGAGAGGCAGAGAGCAGATATTTTAACCAAGCCTTTGGCTGAGACCAGATTCAGAGAGTTAGCCTTTGAGTTGGGATTGTTGGATCCAGAGACAGATTTGTGTTAGGGGGAACATCAGAGAAGTATCCTTGCTTCATTATTTTTTTTTTCTTCTGTATATTTATTCTCTTATGCTAACATACCTGCAGATTAGATATATCAGAGAAGGTATACGTCCAGAGGAGGTATACACCAGGTGACACTTATCCCAGATGAGGTGCTGAGTCAGAGATATGTCCAATGTCTCTTCTGACCAGGACCAGATGAGTTCCATCAGAGGAGAAGTATCACCAGACTAATTGTGGTATCATCTGGTTACAATATCAGGTGACAGGTATGTCTTTACTTCTCTGGCCTCTGATCATTGGGATACACCTTTCAAATTAATAAGTACACTCAAAACGTTTTAACTTCGGAGTGTATTTAAGACTAGGGTATAGGGCCTAGGCAATCATTTCGCTTTTTCTCTTGACTGCCACAAAACCCCTTTATGCCCAGTCCCAATGACTATGCCAAAGCACCAGATTAAATCTGTATCTCGCCTTTCATCATGGCCATCGGATTTAATCACTGTGCAAAATGTCAATCAATGTTAAAATTGATTTTGTTTCCTCAATTATATTTGAAATAACACGCGTTCACACTTTATTTAATTTTCAAGCCACGCGTTTTACTCTATTTAAATCAATTTTATTTTCAATCTGTCCTTTCACGTTTCCATACTTTCAAACCCTAACCTCTCTCTGCAAAGCATTCTCTCTCTCTCTCTCTCTCTTTCACAGCAAATGGCTCCTCCGTGCAACTTCGATCATGTCCTGATGATGAAAAAGCTTAAGACGGAGATGGTGGTGGACTTTTATACCACCAAGAACCCAGTTGTGCTGTCGGTTCTGGAGATGTTCCAGAATGCAGGGGTGGAGAAGTTGATCTCCACTGTTCCCAAGGATTTTCGCACCCTTGACGGTTATGCGGCCCAGTTTCTGGTTCGCATGAAGATTCATGAGGATTACATCTCTTCAAAGATTGGTGAAGATGATTTGGTGTTTTCTAAGCACGACTTCTGTGCTTTGTTCGAGAACATTTCTGCGGTGGGAGTGGATCCGTTGTCGTACAAGGAAGATGATATCATTGGATCATTCAAGATTTTTGCTCGTTCTTCCTGCCAGAACATCACAAAGGGCTTTGTGGATAAGCATTTAAGGCAGAAGTTCAAAGTGCTGTTCGATATTGTGGTTAAAGTACTTATGTGTGAAAATCACAGCACAGATGCCATTTTCAATGGTAGGATGTGTGTGATGAGGGCTTTGTATGATGGTGTGCAGTGTAATTGGGCGGAGTTCTTCTGGGATGTGTTGAGGAAGAACAAGCTGAAGGTGAAGAAGGAGCCGTGTCCTTCCAAGCCAGGGGAGTTGCAGTTCTGTTTCACTGCAAATGTCTCTTTGGGGACTAAGTTAACTCTTATTCTGGATTCTCTCCTTCCAGAGAAGAAGTGGAAGTCATCTTGGTGCCATAGTTATCACAAGTCCAAGATCCTTTTCTCCAAGGATGGCCCTCTCCACGGCCATGCCGACTCTGATGGAGAGCAAGCCATCCCTGCCCCTCCTATTCAATCTATTCCCTCACCTCCTAAGGGGCAGAGAAAGCAGTAGAAGCAGAAGACACAGAAGAAAGCTGTTGAAGCAACTGGTTCTTCAACCGTTGCCTTTTCTAGTTCCTCAGAGGAGGACCAGATTCCCCTTCTTGATGTGCTTAAGAAGAAGGGTGATAATGATAAAGCTGTTAAGAAGGCTGGAGCAGCCAAGAGGAAGCGGCCAGAGGAGGCCAGGAGAGGCTCTGCTAAGAAGTCTAAGACTAGCAGGAAGGCTAAGAAAACCCTTCTGGTGGATGAGCCATCAGAAGAAGAAGAGGAAGAAGAGGTAGTGCCTCTTGTGAGGAAATCCAAGGCCAAGAGAGCCCTTCTTCAAGATTCAGACTCTGGATCTGATCTTGGAGAGGCCTTGGAGAAGGCTATTGAGGATGCTTCCCAGATGATGGAGGATGCTCCAGAGTTTGTTGTGCCTGCTGGTGTTGACCCAGCAGAGGTAAACCCTTCCCTTCCATCTTCTTCCCCCATAAATCTTGTTTCCCCTTCTACCTCTCCCCCAGATAACATTCCCCAAACCCCATCTGCCTCTGGTAACCCCACTCTTCCACCAGAGCAGACTATCCCAAATACCCCAGTATTTACACCCTCTACCATTCCTATTCAAACACCTTCTTCCCCACATTCCCAAACACATATTCCCACTAACCCCTCTCCCCCACCTTCTGTACCAGAGGTACCCTCAACCTCCTCTGGTGCAGAAGTCCCCCCTTCAAACACTTCTCCCTCCCAGATTCCTCCTACACACTCTGTACCAGATATTCCTTCCTCTTCTGGTGCAGAACAACCCATTCCTACCACCTCTACTTCACAAAACCCCAACCCTCCCCAAACCCATACAGATCAGGACCCAACCATTGCTATGGCTCTGGGATTCCCTGCCCCTCCCCCCTCCCCAACCTGTTTAACAAGCGATGATAGTGAAGATGAGGAAGCTTCACTTGAGCCTGCTCACTTAGCACCTTCCTCCTCTGCCTCTGGGCCCAAACCCTTCTTTTTCTCTTCTGATGAGATGGGTCCCATCAGGCAGAGTATGAGTGTGAGTGCTCAGCTCTGGCTAAGAGAGCAATTTCCAATTTTGTTGGAGCACTCATCCCTCCTGGCAGATCTGACTGATGCCAAGGTTTGGAGTATGGCTAGACTCCAGGACGTTGAAGATCTCATGCTTCTGCTAGAGGAGATGTCTCCCTCTACCTTCACTGCTTGGGAGATTGAGCTGAAGAAGAAGCTAAATATTCAAAACCCAGCAGAGTTGGAGACACCAGAGGAGGCCAAGATCCTCATCAAGACTCTCCTTATCCAGAGAGGAGTTATGCTCACTCCAGAGGGCTTCTCCTACAACTTTGGTCCTCATTTCACTTTCCCTCCTGAGCTATATTCGGACGAGGAGGACTTTGAGATGACTCCTGCTGTGCTCCAGAAGATGAAAGCTTTCTTCAATGAGCAAATCATGCAGATTGGGCGCTTTTCAAAAGTTATTCAACATATGGCCCCTGCTATGATAGGGCATCAGATTAGGCATGAGAGGAGAATCTTCCTGAAGCAGATCAAGTAAACTCTGGCAGAGGTAAAAGCTTCATTCAAGGCTAATGGCTTATTTGTCAAGTTAGATGTCATGCACAGCCAGAAGCAGCTCCAGGAGCACGTGCTGGAGCAGATGAGGCCAGTTTCTGTACTCAAAGTAGAAATGGCCAGCCAGATGATTCAAACTGCTAAGTTGAAGGACTCCCTCCAGGAGATGTTGGAGAAGCAAGAGAGACTTGTTGCAGAGTCTAAGGCTTACCTGGAGGAGGCCAAGCAGCTTCGTGATCTTCACTCTTCCTCCAACACTGCCTTGCCTGATCTCATAAGGCAGGTAGTGGAGCCCCTCCTTGATGAAGTTAAAAAGGGGGAAGAGAAGGCCAGAACTGATCTGGCGAAGACCACAAATGAGACTCTTTTTAGCCATGGAGCTCGTCTGGACCTGCTGGAGAACACATTGGTCCAGGCTGAGTTGCAGAAGAAGAAGAAAGAAGAGTTGAAATCTCTATCTATGGCTAAACAGCTTGCTGCAGAAGAAGAGTCATCTGAAGCTGAGCAGGATCCTTCTACCATTCCTGGTCCTGCTAAGAGGAAGATTAGAAAAGTGAAGAAGAGTTTTCTTGAATCTGTTGTCGAAGAAGCAGAGAAGAGATACAAGGAAGAGACTCCAGAAGAGAGGCAAGCCAGAATCAGGAAGAACATAGATGAAGAGCAGAGGCTCAGATATGTTAAGAGGCAGAACAAGAAGGCCAGAGAAGCTGGTATTCCTTCTGGTGCAGGTGGCTCAGGTCAGAAGAGGAAAGCTCATGTGGAAGTTATGAACATCTTGCCACTCAGGACAGAAGGGTCCTTTGACTCTACTGTGCCGTATCCTCTGATTGAGAGATGGAGAGAAGCCAAGACCCTCTGGTTCATTCAGCATTATATCCAGAGGCCAGCACCAGAAGATGATGAGCTGATCAACAGAACCTTCCATTCTTGGATGCAAGCCTATGATGCAGACTTGTACAAGCAGCTGATGAATTCAACCATTGAGTTCAACCTGGAGGTGACTGCTCCTGAATTTACTTATCTTAACACTCCCATGAATGGGAACCAGGTGGATTGGGCAGAACTGAAGAAGCTTTACAAGACCAAGGTGTTAGTGAATTTCACCCCAACATCTTCTGCAGAGTTGAAGGCCGTCCAGGATAGGTTCCTTGACTGGTTTCTTGTCCCTAAAGAGAACAGAAGATATGCCTAGAATAGGACTATGAACCTCAATGTAATCTGTAATTATTTTTGTCCTCTGATTATTAATGAAAAATACATATCTTCTTTGTTCTAAAGACAACTCCTTGTTGTCTTATTATTTGCCTGATGAGATCTATTCTAAGGTCTCATTCCTTTATTGTTTTCTTGCTTCAGTTTTACTTTTGATCAGTTCTGGTAGTGTTTTAACTCCATCAAAAAGGAGGAAATTGTTAGGAGAAAAATTTGTTAGTTTTGATGAGTTAAAACAAACCAAAAGTTGTAATAGGACCATCTGGACCTGTTAGCCAGATGAGGATTAGTTAGGACTTAGTCTAGGGGGAACTGCCAGATCAGAAGACCTCACCAGAAGAGTCACCAGAAGACCCCACCAGAGGACTTCACCAGAGGACTCCACCAGAGGACTTCAGCAGAAGAGATCAAGACCAGAGGCAGAGAACCTTCCCTGACCAGACGAGTTCTGACCAGACGAGTCTGGTGAAACATAAGTTGTTCAGAATCATATCCTGGTTCTTCTGAGTAATCTGTTTCTTAACCGACTCTGGACCAGAGGACGCCGAGGTTGCCTGGTGTCTGGTCCTGCCTTCTCTGGAGAGAATCAGAGTTAGGCAATTGGAAGCATTGATCCGTTGGTGATTTATCAAGTCAAATCAAGATTGGATTGAGAAGATATGAAGACAATCAATCAAGATCTCACCAACCCAATCAATCAATTAGGGAATTGATTGATTGAAGCTTCCATATATAGAGGATCTGATTGGATTAGCCTCCCAACGGCTATGTCTCTAATCCCCTCTATATATACTTGAGTGCAGATCTAGAAAAAGCTCTAGAATTCCTCACGCGCACATAGCCATACTAAGCTTTTGATCACTACGCATTTTGCACTCACTTTTGATCTTATTTACTCATCTACTCGTAAGGAGTTTATATACTCAACCTGTTCATCGTGTTAGATAAGGTTGGAGTAAGTCTGTCTTTAGATCGGAGTTAGATCTAAAGAGATTGTAAGTAGGTGCTGGTACTTCGGAAATTCCAGTACGAAAGTGAGTTGGTTGGTTGATAGTGAGACCCCTTTGATCAAGGGAGAGTGGACGTAGGATATTCAGATCCGAACCACTATATATACGGTCTTATTTATTGCTTTCCTTAATACTTGTTTGATTATAATTTGTGTTCTTACAAAAGATTTCTTCTAAAGACATATCAGTTAAAAGGCTTCCGCAATTAATCTATCTAGTGGGACCAACAAAGAGTATGACCCTGAGGTCATTTACTACTCAGTCCTGAAGGGAACAGGAGGATACTGAGCTTATGGGAAGACTTGGAGTAGAGCCAAGCAATGCAAAAGGAATGTCAGCGTCAGGACAAGACCGGTGAGCTCAAGACAAAAAGAACTTAATAAGACAAGCCTGAAGCCCAGGAATGAGTTCTGACATTCTCACCAACCTGATGATGTGGACCAATCCTGGAAGGACACGCACGTACGGAACCTGACAGAAGACTGAATTCAGACTGCATATTCAACGGGCAAGCATTTAATGTGCATTTAATGCAACTACCTAATCCATGCAAGGACGGCTGCTGCATGGAGATATGTCCGTTTGAAGCCACTCTACATAGATGACTAGAAGACTATCTCTCCAACGGATAGTTTTTCAAATCACCTATAAATATAGAAGGCCTTGAACCCATTCAAGGTTACGGGAAATTTCCAAGCCAGAAATTACTCAAACTCTCAAGCATTCAAAAGCATTCAGCCTTAGAAGAAGCACTCGAAACCATCTAAATTTCCCAAGTGTTTCTTAGCTACTGAGAGTTATTCTGTATTCCAAGAGCGAACTAGCATTATCTTAAGCTTAGAGAGATTATCCAATCCCTAGCATAGCTTTGCCTTGTAAGGATAATCACAACTTAGTTGGAATCCAAACTGAAACCAAAACACTAAGTTAGGTTTGTTGGGAGTAAGTCAGTTAGTGAGTTAGTAAGAGGAGTTGTATAGATCAGTGAGGTTAGCTGGTCTTGGTGCACCTTGGCACGTTAAAAATAAGAATCCCTTGAGTGGATTTCCTGTTAAATCAAGCCGTGGACGTAGGAGCTTGAGTCTCTGAACCACGTTAAACTCCCTGTGTTCTTATTGCTTTGATATTGTGCATACCTGCCATATTACTTGTTCATTCATAAGCATTGGTTTATCAGGCTTTAATCAATCAGCCCGATCCTTAAAAAGAGCACTGCCCTACTAATCACTATTCAGAATTGAGTAAACAAGTTTTTCAGAAAGAAAACTAAACAAGACTTTAAACTATCAGGGCTCACGCATTTCCGCACTGAACTTGAACTGATAGTTAGCCAACTGACCCGCACCAAGTGTAGTCAGTAGGTGTGTTATCAGCTCCTAGTTCTTTACCACTCTGAGTAAAGGGGACTCAATCAGGTTTTAAGTTTGAAAATTGGTATACGTGTATTCCCCCCCCCATACACGTATTCCTCAGTCTTGTACCGGGACCAACACACCTCCTATCTCTAACCTTTCTTATATTCAAGATTTTGATAATCTTTCACTTGATGATTTAACCCATGAGCGTTATGATCTTGATGGTTTTGATAAGGATAAAGGGAAGAAGTTGAAGGATGAGGAAGTGAAAAGTGAGGATGTGGTCCAGTTGGAGAGGAAAGGAGGAGTTAAGAAGAAAAAGTCCAAACTCAAGAAATTGCTTAGTAAGACTCCTCCAGATAAATGTGAGAGGAAGTTGAGACCCCCACTACTTGGGGATGAGAAGGAAGCAAAGGAACTCATGATGGAGGGACATGAAAGAAAGGAATTCAACCACCACTCTTATGAGAGTAAGGGAGGTAATTTTGAGTATCATGTCCCATAAGCTCCTTTGAGCTCGGTCCGGCATGAGGACCTTAAAAACAGCACTGAATGGGAGGCAACCCATTTTTATTTGTTTTTCAATGTTTTTATGTTATTAGGGTGTTGTTGAATCGTAAGTTTTAACCTTGTACTTGAGAGTTTTATTTTGTAGGCTTGCCTTGAGAGTGAAGGAGTGCCAAAGAAGTGGAGATTGAAGGAACCAACTCGAGACCAAGGAGTGTGACACGTTGTTGAGAAACTTGAACTATTTGGATGAGGTAACCCGCAACCCCAAACTTAGACCTCTTTACAAGGTCGAAGTTTGGGGGGTGGAGTTTTTATATGTTTTATTGTTACATTGCACAGGCGCACACATCTCTTTGAGTTGAGTTTGGTTATTTGAGTCTTGAGATGCTCCGTGAGCTGTTAGTGTTTTGATTTGCTACTACATATTTTATGCCTATCAATCATCTTATGCTTGTTGATTGCTATCTTTGAGTATAATTTGATGAGTAAGGTGAATTGTGAAGTTGAGTTAGGAATTTTCTTGTGTGAGTATAGGAGTTAGAGTTGATTTGTGAAGTTGAGTTAGGAATTTTCTTGTGTTGTTGATGACCTTTGATCAATGTTGATAATTAGTGGCTGTTTATGCTAAGAAAGATCACCAAACAAAGATCAATGTAGGATTAAAGCTAGATTTTTGTAAGTAAAGATTGAGAGATAAATTTGCAAGAGTTTGGCTTGTTTTTGAATTAGTAACCCCTTTTCTTATTATCCCATGAAGGGTATTTATAGAGATACAAGCAAGTAGGAGGTGTCACTTCCCTAATCATCTTAATTTTTATTGTGACAGGTGTTAAGACACTTGTCATCTCCTAAGCTATTACATCTTTACACAATAACAAGTGTTAAGACACTTGTTTGTTCCTAATGTAATGCCTAATTATTGGGATTTCTGATGATCTTCCGAGTTGCCCTCCTGCTCGCCACTAGTTAGGTCTTTGTGTCTTCTTGGTCTGGCTGTTCGCCACCTTCTTGTGCTCTTTATGACCAATTGCTCGCCTCCTGGTATCATGACCAGCTGCTCGCCTCCTAGCATCATGACCAGCTGCTCATCTACTCGACCTTGGTCTTCAAGCCCAGCTGCTCGCCTCCTCAGGTGTGAAGTCCATGTTGGTCGTCCTTTTATTTATTATTTTCATTCTTGATTTCTTAATCTCATTATTTTAATATTTTTATTCCTAATCTTGTTGCCCGGCTGTTCATTTATCAACAATGCCTCCTAATTTGGCACATAAGGATAGATTTTATCCTTTTTTGTCAAACTATTGGATAGGCTAAATTATTCGATAGGAGGCGAGCAACAGGGAACGATGCTTGTACAGGCATCGTTTCGTTTCTCGAGGCGCATAATTCGAAGCGTCGTGACGTGGCAGCCCACGCGTGCGCCCTTAGAATTGCGTATAGGGGCCTCAATTTTTCACTTCTCTCAATTTCGCCCCCGAATCCATATCTATAAATAGCTCCCTTCTTCCATTTTCTTTCTTTTTTCGATTTCTCACAAGCAAAACCGCCATCGACGAATTTCAAGCTTTCTCTTCCCCATTCTTTTCGATTTCTTGACTGATTCCTCCTAAATCAAAGGTGAATCCTTTGATTCTTTTTGTTTTTTTCGTAATTGTTTATTTTCACTTTCGATTTTGTACTTTCCATTTTTTTACCTTTCCGCCACCGCGTCGCCGCCGCGTCGCCGCCGCGTCGCCTTTGTATCGCCGCCATCTTCTTTTGCTTGAGAATACACCACCGTTGTGCTCCTTTTAACCCTAAAAATTCTTGACGATGGCCTCTCCTTCATCGAGTGATACTCAATCTCTCGAGTTTGTTAGATGAAATCCGGGAAAAAGGCCCGTAGAAGATGAACCGCCGCGCCCTGTTCCTCGCCGCTCGCTCCGGCGAGCAGCTGGCCAGGTTCCTAAGACTTTGCTCATTGATGAGGACACGGGTTCCGAGGCGAGCTCTATTGCTCGCTCTATTGATTCCTTCTATGCTGTGGAAAGCTCGGGCGAGCAGGACGTCCAAGGCCCTATTGCTCGCTCCTCGGCTCGTGAAGGAACTTCCTCGAATTTAGGCGAAGATTCCGCTGAGGTCGCTGCTGAAATAGAGGAGATGAGCCTCCATGGGGACACGGGGGCGAGCAGCGAGCAACCGGTCCAGAGCGAACAAGTAGCCGGATCAGGGAGCGAGCAGGTGGGAGTTACATGGGAATTTCTTCGGGAGATAAATTTTCCTGTTTCAAGGCCAACTCCCGAGTCTCTCGTTCCTAAAGCCGTAGTCCGAAGGCAGGAGTGGATTGATTACGCCAACAAGTATCACAACACATTTCCTGTTCCTGCTCGACCTATCATGGAGGCTCTTCCATCAACATACACAGCGAGCAAAATAGCCAGTGTGATTACGGAGGAGGATTTAGTTCGGATACGGTCTTGCTACCGTATTCCGTACGATATCCACTTGTACGTTCCCCAACCAGGAGAGAGAGCTGACAATCCACCCCCAGGTTGCACTGCTATCAACCTTAACGTACTTAACACGGGGTTCCTTCTCCCTCTGCACTCGGTGATCGGACGATTCTTGAAGGACATTAACCTGGCGATCACTCAGATTACTCCGAACGGTTGGGGTAGTTTATTGGCGTTTATGACCCTTTTCGGGTTGGAAGGATACAAGAATAAAATCAGCACGGCGGAGATATACTATGCTTTGACCATCTCCTCGGCTGTAAATGAAGACGGGCTTGGTTGGTATTACATCAAAGCCCGTAGTGGCGTCAAATTGATCGAAGGGGTGCCTAATAAAGTCAAAAGTTGGCACAAGCAATTTTTTTATATTGGCGGCGATTGGCGGGCGTCCTCTGATTTTTCGGGAGGACCGGGACGTATAGATTCACCTACTCGTTTCGGCGAGATTCGGCGTAGGTCTCAATTCCTAGTTCATCGAATTTTTAGGTGAACTAATTTTAATCTTTTTCCCTTGTTTTGCAGGTCCTCGTCTCTTGAAGTGGGGGCATCCGGATCTGAACGAAGAAATTTTATACGTTCTCGCATTGATTTCACTACGGGACGTTAAGGACCGGAGCATCGAACATCTCTCCCAAGCCCATTGTCGCAAGCTAGCCCAACTTACTACCAGTGCCCATCACTTGGAGGCACAAGCAGAAGTCCCCGAAGGTAAGTTACACTTGTTAATTTTTCCGTTTGTCCTATTATTCATTCTTACCCTATTGGTCGCCTAAACCCTGCTGGTCGCCTAGGCCCTGCTGGTCGCCTGGGCCCTGTTGATCGCCTATGACTAATAATTTTTGTGTTGTTTTCAGCTCAAAGGGTAACGGTCGATGTCCCCCCAATTCCCGAAAGTTATTATTTGCTTGCACGTCGGGTTAAACAGATGGCCGCCAATCAACCATCAAGGAAAAAGAAGTTTGACCCGTGCACTTCCTTGATTAAGCTGAGAGCCGAGGTGGACGAGGAAGAAGATTCCTCAGGCTCCTGCCCCTGCTCCTCGCCCCCTAGTGCGCTCCTCACCTCCCCCAAAGGATACGAGGGGTAAGAAGAGACTTACGAAGGAGACCGCTCCTCGTAAGGAAGATGATCGGGCCAAATGGACCAAAGGGCAAGGTTCCTCTCAGATGACCAAAACTGTTACTCGCTCCTCGCCTGTGGAGGAGGTGACCGAGCAACAGGTCGTTGGCGCCATAATTGCTGGTCAGGGTAGGGGCACGTCTCCTGACAACACTTACTTGGGCTATGACCCAGTAAAGATGAGAGAGTAAGTATTTTCTCCTTTCTGTTCAATGTTTGCCCCTTTGACTTTGTTTTTCTAACGGCTTTTTCCTTGTATAGGTACCGGAAGAACGTTTACCCTGGTCGTGCAAAGGTACTTCACCAATTCAGTTGTGTGAAGTCTCCTCCGGCACCTCATGAGATTAAGGACTCCCACGTCCGAAGAGCCATGGAGTACGTTCCCCGCTCGTGGACCAAGACTGGTGAGGAGATCCTCCAGAGCCAAAGCCTCAGTGACAATGCCCGTCTGTTGAGCTATAATGCGAGCCACCAATCTATTACTGCTCAGCAAGTCCTAGACCAGGCTATCGAGCTTGAGCGAACGAACCGTGGCTTGGGGCGGAGGATCGAGCAAGTTGAAACGGAACGCGATGCCCAGCTTGCTCAACTGAAGAAAAAGGATGAGGAATTGGCTAAGTTGAAAGCCGACTTTGAGAGAGCCAAGCTTACATGGACGCGGGAGGTGAAAGCTGCCGAGGATCGGGAAATGGTAGCGTCCAACACTTCAGAGAAGCTTAAGTTAGAGTTGGGTGTTGCCACTGACCGTCTACAGGTCCTGGAGACAGAGCGAGTGGGTCTGGTGGAGAGAGTGGAGTCCTTGAAGGTCCACATTGATCAGCTGGAAAAGAAAAACAAGCGCGCCATTTCTTACACTACTTATGTGCAAGATGTAACTGATAATACCAATCTTGGTTACATTTGCGCGTATGCTGATAGTGTGAGAAATGTGAAGTACGCCTTGGACAATGGTTTAGACGTGATGACTTCAACCATTAAGGACTTCACAGACTATGTCACTGAAAACCCTCCAGCTCCTGGCTTCGAGATCCCGGTGGCTGACTTAGGAGAGATGGGGGTCAACTTGGGTGTCTTCAAGGACGATGTCCGCATTGTGGCCCCCAAGGAGAGAGTGGAGGCGGACAGGGATATGACCATTTTCGAAGCTTTGGGCCCCCTTCTCCCTAATCCTCTCGGCGAAACGAGCTCCTCCATTGCTGTAGGCAAGCAACAGGTCTCTGGGGCCACTATTCAAGATATTCAGCCTCCTCCTCCCCAAGATCCTCAAGCACCACCTGCTCCTCCGGCTTCCGAGTCTTAGACTTCTTTATTTTTCTGCTTCCCTAGTTGATGTAGTAGGATGACGATTGCACGTCCCTTTTTGCCTTTGTATTTGACATTTCACCTTTAATGAAATATTCTTATCTTATTTGTTCGCCTTTCATGTGCCTTTTATTTACTTTTGCTTAAGTATTTCTTTCTGATTGAAAGTTTTAATACTTTTCCTTTGCAAATGTATGTATATTAAGTATGTGTGAGCCTATTTGGTTCTTTTGGAGAACTTGGCTTTTGTCATACTTCTCTTTATGCCCTATTGCTCGCCCCTTGCTATGTTTGTGCTTAAATGCATTTAGCTTCGGGACGAGCAACTATGTGTTAGCATGTGTCCTGTTGCTCGCCTTCACTATACTTATGATTTATGCATTTAGTATCTTGAGCGAGCAACTTCGTGTAATGGGGCGATCAGGCGGGCTTCTAAGTCTCATGGACCCTGCTGCTCGCCTCCTTTTGGACTTGTGCTTACAACACTTGCTTATCCTCCGGCGAGCAGCTTTCCTTCTGGGCGAACAGTTGGGTTTTAACACCTATTGTTTCCTTATATACATAATATTTTTAAATAATCATCTAACTTCTCGGAAATTTTGCTAAAAAAGTTCAAAAATTTCATCCATCTTACAATAATATACACAACAATATGCATAAAGAACTTTACTCTAATCTACAGAGAAAATTTCTATGGAAATTTTTATTTTACATCAGTCCCCTAACTATTGATAATATTTCTTTAACAAAGCCGCGTTCCAGGTGTATTGGGCCGAGTTGCCTTCCATGTCTTCAAGATCATACGTGCCATTGTGCCACTTATGAGTTATCTTGAATGGGCCCTCCCAAGTCGGTCCAAATACACCTGGAGGTGTTGCTAGGATTTTTTGGAGTACCAGATCCCCGACTTCAAACTCCCTGATTTTTACTTGCGAGTTGTAGTACTTCGCAATTCTTCTTTTGTATATTTCATTTTTTATTTCTGCTGAAATTCTTTTTTCATCAATCAGATCCATTTCTGCAGCTAGTGCTTTGTTGTTTTCTTGTTCATTGAACTCAGCTATTCTTTCAGTTGGTACTTTGAGCTCTATAGGTATAACTGCTTCTATACCGAATGCCATAGCAAACGGTGTTTCTCCCATGCTCGTTCTATGTGATATTCTATATGCCCAAAGCACTTCAGGGAGTTCTTCCGACCACATGCCTTTCTTATCCACTAGACGGATTTTGAGGATGTGCTTGATTATCTTATTAACCGCCTCGACTTGACCGTTGGACTGAGGGTGATATGGTGTCGAAAAATGCTTCTTGATTCCCCATTTTTTGCAGAAATCTCTTATCTTTTTCCCTTCGAACTGTCTTCCATTATCGGTTACTATTGCTTGAGGAACTCCAAATCGACACACTATACTCTTCCAGATGAATTTGATCATTTTTTCTTGTGTTATTGTTACTAGCGCTTCCGCTTCAGCCCATTTCGTGTAATAGTCCACGGCCACCACTGCAAATCTTACATTCCCCTTTCCCGTTGGGAAAGGTCCTATGATGTCTATCCCCCATTTTGCAAATGACCATGGACTATTTACTGAGATCAGCTCCGTTGGTGGCTTATGGATGTTGGGAGCGAACAGCTGGCACCTGTGGCATGTTTTTGCAATTCTGATTGCGTCTTGTAACAGAGTTGGCCAGTAGTAACCTTGCCGTACTGTTTTGTATGCCAGTGCTCGTCCTCCTGCGTGATTTCCACAAACTCCTTCGTGGATTTCTTTCAAAACTTCCTGGCCTTGCCCCCTTGCTAGACATTTTAGTAGGGGCAGTGAAAATCCCCTCTTGTAAAGTTGGCCTTCCATGATCGTAAATCTTGCTGCTCGTTTGACTAACTTGGGCACTTCTTGTGGGTCTTCGGGCACTATGTTATCCTTGAGGTATTTGTATATTGGTGTTCTCCAGTCCTCTTCTGTCAATTCTTCTTCAACTTGATTTATCTTGTAGTCACTGGTGGATGGATTAGAAATTCTTGTTATCGTGACTTCTGAAAGTTTTGCTAGTCCCGTACTAGTAGCTAGGTGAGCAAGCGCATCTGCTTGGGCGTTGTTGTCTCTTGGCACTTGTTCGATGTAAATTTACTCGAAAAGCGAAGCCAGGTGAGCAACGATTTTCTGGTACAAGGCCATGTTCTCATCCTTGGCTTCGTATTCCCCACGGACTTGGTTGACTATCAGCTGGGAATCTCCATAAATTTGAATCCTTCGAACTCCTACAGCCAGAGCTAGTCGTAACCCGGCTATCAATGCTTCGTACTCAGCTTTGTTGTTTGTTGCCATGAATTCGAATCTGACAGCTGAGGTGAACACTTATTTATCTGGACTGATCAACACTATCCCGGCTCCTGCTGCTGTATTATTTGACGATCCGTCCACGTACATGTGCCATGGATGATTATGACCTCTCGTCGGATCCTGAGGGAAGGTTAATTCGACAATAAAGTCGGCTAACACTTGTCCCTTGATCGCTGTTCGAGGTGCATAAGATATTCCGAATTGGCTTATTTCGAGGGACCACTTGAGGAGACGACCAGCAGTGTCAGGCCTTTGCAAGATTTATCTTAGTGGGAAGGTTGTTAAGACCTCCACTTGGCGATCAAAGAAATATGGCCGTAGCTTTCTTACGCTCATCACCAGTGCGTAGGCTAACTTTTCCATAGGTGAATATTTAATCTCCGCCTCATGCAAAGCCTGACTCACATAGTAGATTGGCAAGTGAAATTTTCCTTCTGCTCGAACCAAGACTGAGCTGATGGCCACCTCTGATGCGGCTAGATACAAGTACAGTTTTTCTCCGGAGACCGATTTTGATAGGATTTTAGTATCACTCAGATACTCCTTCAGCTGCTCAAACGCTTGCTGACAATTGTCTGTCCACTGGAACTGTCCTTTCTTAATGGCGTCAAAGAAAGGTCGACATTTGTCTCCGGATTTAGAAATGAACCTGTTTAGAGCTGCTAAACATCCGGTTAGTCGTTGGACCTCCCTAACGGACCTTGGTGGCTGCATGTCCATAATTGCTTTGACTTTTGATGGATTTGCTTCAATACCTCGTTGACTGACCAGGTGCCCAAGGAATTTTCCCGAGTGTACTCCAAAGCTGCTTTTCTTCGGGTTTAACTTCATGTTATATGCCCGGAGTATTTCGAATGCTTGTGCGAGATGTTCTAAATGATCTTCCTTCCTTGGGCTTTTTACGACTATGTCGTCCACGTATACTTCCATTGTTTTTCCAATATGTTCATCAAACATTTTGTTAACAAGTCTTTGGTATGTGGCCCCTGCGTTGATTAACCTGAACGACATCCTCTTCCAACACAGCAAGTTCTTGTTAGTGTAGAACGCCGTGCTTTCTTGGTCGTCTGGGTGCATCGGTATCTGGTGGTATCCGGCAAATGCATCCATGAAGGTAAGAAGTTCGTGTCCTGCTGTGTTGTCCACCAGTTGATCAATATGTGGTAACGGGAAATTGTCTTTGGGACATGCAGCATTCAGGTCCGTGAAATCAATACACAGTCTCCATGTGCCATTTGGTTTTTTCACCAACACCGGATTTGCCACCCATCGAGGACACAAAACTTCTTTGATCAGATCATTATCGAGTAACTTCTTCACTTCGACATCAAGCGCCTCATATTTGTCAGGTCCGAACTTTCTTCTCTTCTGTTTCACCGGTTTCCTAGTTGGGTCAATATTGAGCTTATGGTAGGCATGCTCAGGGCTAATGCCTACCATATCTGCATGCGACCATGCGAATACGTCGAGATTGGACTTAAGGAATTCGCTCATTCTGGATCTGTATGGCTCTGGGAGCTCAGATCCAATGAACAATTCTAAGTCTTCTCTATTCGGGTCGACTTTTATTGTTTCCAACTCTTCAACCGGGGTTGCCTTCCTCTTTTGGCTCTTCCATCGGGGGTCAATTATCGGACCTTCCAAACTGAGTTCATCTTTGATCATGGGCTCTGCCTCTAACCTTGGCTCGATATCATTTACTCTTTTTGGCTCAGGTACACCTTTTTTTCCCTGTTGCTCGCCATGGCCCTCCTGCTCGTCCTCACCCTGTTGGTCGTCCACCTCCATCATTTCTGTGTCGATGGACTCCATGATTTCGTCCAACACAGAAGGTTCATCATCAGCCCTGCTGCTCGGCTGTTCATCCATAACAGACACACTGTTATCTTTCGGTTGGAGTTGCAGGAGGCACTCTCGAGCCCTCTTCTGATCACCTTTAACCGTAACTGGACCCTTCGAAGTTGGAAATTTAAGACAGTAGTAGTACGTTGAAACAGCCGCTTTGAATTCATTTATAAAAGGTCGGCCGAGAAACCCGTTGTAGGCAGACTGTTGGTTTACAACTAAAAACTCTATCATTCTAGTCAGTCTCCTTTCGGGATTCTCGGTCGATACAAGTTCGACTGGCAACGTTACTAAACCTAAGGGAATGGTTACAACATCTCCAAACCCTACTATTTTATGATCACATTCTTTTATATACTCTTCACAATCACCTATCTGATCTAATGTGCTTTTAAACAAGATGTTTGTGTAGGAGCCGGTGTCCACAAGCAAACGGTGAACTCGGGCTCCCATGATATTAGCACAAATGATTAGTGAATCATTGTGTGGAGTGATTATCCCGTCTAGGTCCTTTTCAGAGAATATCAGATCCCTCGTCTTCTTAGTTGCTTGGTTTACTCCAACTTCTCTGACTTGAGCTACTGCCCTCAAGTCTGCCTTTCTTTTCCTTTTAGATACCGGTGGCCTTCCGTCAGAACAGCCCCCTACTGGTCCGGATGGCTCGAGCATTAAGATCTCTCAGACAGGTTCCGCCGGTGCTGTAAACGGTTTCTTGCCTTTTTTGTCCGTCCTGCTCGGCTGCTCGTCGCCTTCATCCTCTTCCGAGCTGGATGGAATTGATACCCTTGGCCTTTTGCCTGGTTGCCTCTTCACGAATTCTGACAACCTTCATTCTTCATAAAACCTCCACAGCTGCTTTAGGAGGTCTCGGCATTCACTCGTGAAGTGACCTATGGTTTGATGATATGTGCAGTATTTGTTGGGGTTCATCTTCCCCCGCTCTTGTCGTATTTTCCTTGGTTCTGACAGCATGTCTTTATCTTTGACATTATTGTACACAGCTTCTATCGACGTGGACAGGACATGGTTCAGCTTCTCTTTCAACTCGGAACCTTCACTGAAGGCCTTCATGTTCTTAGGGGCCTTGTACTCTCCTCCCGACTTCTTTCCCGGCTTCTTAGTATCGGCTTTGTCTCCCAATTATTTTTGTAGAGTCTCTTGCATTGAAATATATACACCCACTTTGTGCCTGAATTCGGAATATATTTTGGGAAATGCGAGGTGCATCTCTTTCCACAAGTCTGTTCCTTTCTTGAGACCTGCCATGACTGCCACAATTTTTGTATCTTCACTCACCATTTCTCCTTCCAGCAGAACTTTGTCAAATCTTTCAAGGAAGGCTCTATCAGACTCCTCGTCTCCCTGCTTCAGATCTGTAAACCTATGTCTCTGCGTAAGGTAAGATCCGACCGTGGAGAAGTGCGATAGAAATTCCTTGCTGAGTTGCATAAATGAGCTTATAGAGCCAGGAGCAAGTACAGAGAACCATCTATGAGGGCCGTCACCCAAAGTTAACGGAAAGTTACGGCACTGCGTTGCATCAGACGCTTTTACGGATATCATGTAGTCGGTGTATTTGGATAAATGCACCTTCGGGTCTGAATTTCCTTCATACAAATTAATGGCCGGGAATTGTACTTTCTTTTGCACTGGCGCATTCAGAATAGCCGGGGACAGAGGTGATGATGGTAGTATTGTTGATCCAACGCCTTTTTGGGCCTCCAACTGTTTCTGTATTTCTTCCACCGCCTTCTTCAAAGCTTGCCACTCGCCCGAAGACGTTCTTTCATTAGAAGGTTGTTCATCATGGTCGGGTTCGATGACCTCTTCATGACGCAGTCCCTTACTAACGGGACGTTTCTCCTGCGTGACGTGCCTAGCGATGTTGCTAGCTCCGTTGGACCCAAACGCCCGAAAGCTGACCTTCTCAACCTCTCATGCACTGAGGGGCGAGCAGCAGGGTGTGCTTGCTTGTGTGCTCGCTCCTCGCTTCTTTGATGAGCCTCCTCTCTACGTGCCCCGTAATGGCTTGCCCCTCTTATATGGGAGTGGCTCACACTCTTCATGTCCCTGCTGCTCGACTCCTCGCCCGTCCCTGGAGTGGACTCTCCTCGACTTCCAAGCCGCTCGCTTATTGGTGTTTTACCCTTAGCCCTCCTTGCCTATCCACTGTCAACCTCATCTATCTTCGCATCTTCTCGTTGTTTAGTTCTTCTTTCGGTTGCCCGGTTGCTCACCTCCGGGGCTTTAGAAGGTCTGTGCCCTGCTGCCCGGTTGCTCGCCTCCCGGGCTCTTAACGGTCCGGCAGCCTCCTGTTGCTGTTGTATGGATTGCAAGACGGCGATTATTTTGGCCAATTCTTTTGGGTTTTGGGCTAAAGCCTCCACTTCCGGGGGTAAAGTATCAATTGTCACTTGTACGTTTCGCCGGGATGTTGCCCGCACCGTTCGTGCGTGGTCACCCATTGATGATATCCTTGTTCGTGACTTGTTCGACGGGTGAGTGCTCGATTCTTGCGGTTCTTGTGATCGCACCATTTTCCGGATTTTGATGTTTCTTTGGTGAAAATCTTATGTTTGTGGATGTTTTGACCTAGAAACAACTAGCCTTGCATGTAGGGATTTGGTTGTTTACAAACCTTTATCCACACATGCATGCATTCAAACTTGTAGGTCTTGTGTAACACCACTTGAAACACTCAAGTACACTTCCAAATTCCAGTTTCCGGCGACTTATTGCCGGAATTATGCAGTTTCCGATGACTTCTCACAAGAATTCTTCAAATCTTCAACCGACGAAGGTTTGGACCCTTCCTCTAGCGCCAATTGTTGATGACATTTGATCAATGTTGATAATTAGTGGCTGTTTATACTAAGAAAGATCACCAAACAAAGATCAATGTAGGATTAAAGCTAGATTTTTGTAAGTAAAGATTGAGAGATAAATTTACAAGAGTTTGGCTTGTTTTTGAATTAGTAACCCCTTTTCTTATTATCCCATGAAGGGTATTTATAGAGATACAAGCAAGTAGGAGGTGTCACTTCCCTAATCATCTTAATTTTTATTGTGACAAGTGTTAAGACACTTATCATCTCCTAAGCTATTACATCTTTACACAATAACAAGTGTTAAGACACTTGTTTGTTCCTAATGTAATGCCTAATTATTGGGATTTCTGATGATCTTCCGAGTTGCCCTCCTGCTCGCCACTAGTTAGGTCTTTGTGTCTTCTTGGTCTGGCTGTTCGCCACCTTCTTGTGCTCTTTATGACCAACTGCTCGCCTCCTGGTATCATGACCAGCTGCTCGCCTCCTAGCATCATGACCAGCTGCTCATCTACTCGACCTTGGTCTTCAAGCCCAGCTGCTCGCCTCCTCAGGTGTGAAGTCCCTGCTGGTCGTCCTTTTATTTATTATTTTCATTCTTGATTTCTTAATCTCATTATTTTAATATTTTTATTCCTAATCTTGTTGCCCGGCTGTTCATCTATCAACAGTGAGTATAAGAGTTAGAGTTGATTTGAGAGAGAACTAATATGCTTGCGAATTTTCCTTTTGAGTACTTATGTGATGAGAGTGAGGATTCACTAGGACTAGCATGGATGTGAAAGCCGTGAGATTTGAGCCTTTTGAGATTTTGATATATAAATTGATCTCTTCGTTTGTGAGTGGATCGTCACCTTAGAGGATGTTAGAACTTGTGTGTGCTCTCGCTTCTTGATTGTGTCTAGTTTGATATGCCGAAGGTGATCTTAGGCCATCTTTGTTTTGAATAAGTCACTTAGCCAAAATTTTCCTTACCATTGATATTTATCCCTTGTTAGCCACTTTGAGCCTTAAGCCTATTTCATTTGCTAGCACATTTAAACACTATTCCAAGTTCCTAGGCCTTTTGTCCCAATTTGAGTGGAGAATAGGAAAAGTGTGAATGTTGAAGGGATTGAGTTGAGTTGAGAAAAAGAATTATGATGGTTGAGTGGTGATAAAATAAGGGTGTGATTGAGTTTTGAGTTGTGGGAAAGAAAAAATGAGGATGAGCAAAAGAAAAGTGAGCTCAGGTGTATGTGCTAAAAAAGAAAAAGAAAAAAAAAGTGAAGTGATTAAAAAAAAAGTGAAAGGAGTTGGAAAGAAAAAAATTGAAGTGTTGAGAGTGTTGAAATTGAAAGTGTGTTGATTGAAAATGTTTGAAGTAGTCTGTTCCTAATCTCAAAGTACCGAAGTTTGATTTTCTATTCTCCATTCACTTAAGTCACTTACCATATTGTTATCCCACCTGTCCAAAGAGCCTACATTACAACCTTGAGAAAAGTCCTTTTTGATTCGGCATTGATTTCTAGAGTATGGTCGGAGTTGAGAGTGCTTACAAGCCTATGGCTGCCGATATGTGTGATTGATTGTTTGAGTGAGTCCCTTTATCATTGATATACACTTGTGAGGGAGTGAAACACATCGTTGAGTGCACATCCATGTTTGATCTAGGTGTTTCTTGTTGTTGTTGCATGAGTATGATGAAGGAAGGTGAGTGAGTATACTTGTGATTGATCTTTGAAGCTCGAGTTCATTTGCTTGCATGATTTGATTCGTTGACTCATTCCTAACAATTTCACTTGACTTATTATTTCGTTGATTGAGGACAAGCAACATGGTAAGTTTGGGAGGGTTGATTAGGCGTGAAATTATCATGATTCGTCACTCGAAATGCCCTTGTTTTGATAGATTTATATGAATATTTAGAGTCATTTGAGTATCATTTTCATAAACTAATGAATTTGTCTCTTTGATGCTCATAGATGGATAGAAGGCGAAAAGAGGAGTTCGTAGGACTTTGAATCGACTCAAACGGACGCTCAGATGGGAAGATATCGAAGAAATACGAAAAGTATTAGTTCGAGGGAGCAAAAGTATCATTGGAGTGCACAAGAAAGGAGCACTCGTGCACATAGTACACGAGCACTCGTGTATAGAGCTCGAGAAGGTGCAACTCGTGCACCTAGTGCACGAGCACTCATGCAGTGCGCACGAGTAGTCGCAGGTCGTGCACTAGTGCACGAGCAAAGATGGTCGAGCACTTTTTCGTCTCTGGAAGAATTGGAGCGCACGATGGGGGTGAGCTCGTGCACCTAGTGCCTATTTATACCCCTTCCGAACACGATTTCATACACCACTTGATACGATATCGCTTTTAGAGTTAGTTTTTGGAGAAGAAGGAACAAGCAAGCTTTACTTTTACATTTTCGAGGTTTTCTTTACGAATTCATAGTACGATTTTACTTTTTAGTTTCGTTTCTTCAGACCTTTGTTCGTTAATACTTTGAGATTTTGTTTTCTTAATTTAAATTCAGTTCTTAGCCTTAGTTTCTTTAAACCCTAGTTTATGTTTGATAATTTATTCGTTATAATCGTTATGTTCATGTTCGTTGCTTCTTCAATTGTTCTTGTTTACGTAAAACCCATGTCTAGCAAAAACCTTTGCATGCTTGGGGTAAGATGAACTAGTAGAAGTAGGTTGTGGGTACGTAATTAGGGTAATTTGTGACGTTAGGTTTTAATTCTCTTAATTAATGAATTCTTAAAATCAATCTTAACTTTACTCTTGAATTTCGTTCGAAAAGTGTTAGAGAGAGGACGACCTTATCACTCTTTAACAACGAGTAGACTTAATGAGAGGGTTTAGAAAGGGTTAATTAATCTACCGGTTTATCTAAGGAGGACGACTGCATCACCTTAGTTTAAATTAGGGTCTCGTTAATTAAGCACGATCTATTAACTCGTTAGTAGATTAGTGAAGTCGATTGCTAGGATAAAGTATTAGGGTGTTAATTCTTGAGCTTTCATCTTACAATCTTTTACTTAGGTTATTTCTTGCGCGTCACAATTATTTTGATTATGTACCTGCTCCGTTAGTATACGTAGGGATTCCTATCCTAAGCATCACCATCACGTCTTTGAATACAAACCTTTGTTAATTCGTTTCTTTTGTTCTTTAGTTTATTTTAGTTTAGAATTAATTTTTCAAAAATCCAAAAACATACATTCATATTAGCTACAACGCGTAGATCTTTAGGGATCTGTTCGCATACACTCCATCCTGTGGGTTCGATATTACTTGGTTGCTATACTTACTCATACTACAGTGAACCCGTACGCTTGCGGGGAAACTACTAGTAGAAAGTTAGTATATTCATTCAAGTCAATGACCTTGAATTATACATCGGATCAGAGCTCCCCGAGCCTTACAAAACTCGAATGGTGGAATTCTTAAAGGCCAACCTTGACGTATTCGCATGGTCACATGCCGACATGGTGGGAATCGATCCGAGGGATGCTTGTCATAGGTTGAATATCAACCCAATCCGAAAACCTGTCCATCAGAAACGGTGAAAATATGGACCGGACAAGTATCAAGCTCTTAATGAGGAAGTCAAAAAGTTATTGGACAAAGACCTAATTAAACAGGCGTTATGTCCACAATGGGTTGCAAACCCTGTCTTGGTGCGAAAGCCGAATGGAACCTGGAGGCTATGCATAGATTTTACAGATCTTAATGCAGCATGCCCGAAGGGTAATTTTCCACTCCCGCACATTGATCAACTGGTGGACAGCACTGCCGGGCATGAGATGTTCACATTCATGGATGCCTTTGCAGGTTACCACCAGATCCTGATGCACCCAGATGACCAAGAAAACACGGCCTTCTATACTAATAAAAATTTACTATGCTGGAAAAGGATGCCGTTTGGTCTAATCAATGCTGGTGCGACCTACCAGAGGCTGGTGAACAAAATGTTCGACGAACATATTGGGGAGACGGTAGAGGTGTATGTCGACGACATAGTCGTCAAAAGTACACGAAAAGAAGACCACCTCCAACATATTTCCCAGACATTCGATATTCTCCGAAAATACAATATGAAGTTAAATCCGAAGAAAAGTAGTTTCGGAGTACATTCCGGAAAGTTCCTGGGCCATCTGGTCAGCAAGCGAGGAATCGAAGCCAATCCTGTTAAAGTAAAAACGATCGTTGATATGGAACCTCCACACTCTGTCAAAGAAGTGCAGAGGCTAACGGGTTGCCTAGCCGCTTTGAACAGGTTCATATCGCGATCGGGAGACAAATGTCGTCCATTTTTTTAGGCTATCAAGAAGGGCAACTTTGCATGGACAGGAAGCTGCCAGAAAGATTTTGACCAATTAAAAGACTATCTAAGGGATGTAGAAATTCTGTCAAAACCAATCCCCGGCGAGAAGTTATACTTATACCTGGCAGCATCCGATACGGCCATAAGTTCAGTACTGGTACGAGCAGAAGACAAATTTCACTTGCCAATTTAGTATGTCAGCCAGGCTCTGCATAAAGCCGAGGTGAAATATTCACCCACCGAAAAATTGGCGTATGCTCTTGTCATGAGTGTAAGAAAGTTAAGACCGTACTTTTTTTACCACCAGGTTGAAGTACTAACAACTTTCCCACTCAGACAAATACTACACCGACCCGACACAGCTGGCCGTCTTTTAAAATGGTCCATAGAGATAAGCCAGTTTGGCGTGACATACGCACCTCGAACAGCGATTAAGGGACAAGCATTAGCCGACTTCATAGTCGAGTTAACTTTCCCTCAAAATCCGACGAGAGGGCTAGATCACCCATGGCATCTTTATATGGACGGTTCATCAACAAATTTAGCCTCGGGGGCAGGAATAGTTCTTATCAGCCCCGACCGGCAAGTATTCACTTCAGCGGTCAAATTCGAGTTCATGGCCACCAACAATGAAGCGGAGTACGAGGCCCTCATTGCAGGTCTCCACTTATCATTAGCCGTTGGGGTAAGAAGACTCCATATTTTTGGAGATTCCCAGCTCATCGTAAGCCAAGTACGAGGTGAATACGAGGCCAGAGATGAACAAATGATCGAGTATCAATGAATAGTGGCTCACTTGGTGTCTTTGTTAGACCAGGTGGACATCCAACAGATACCTCGAGCAAGCAACACGCAAGCTGATGCCCTAGCAAGGTTAGCGACCAGTGACGGGCCAGCAGATCTAACAGACATCGTCATTACTAGAAAAATCCAACCGTCAACGATGGATTATGAAGTAAATCAAGTAGTTGAACAAAAAGATGATGATGATTGGAGAACTCCTATAGCCAAATACTTGAAAGACGGGGAACTACCAAGCAACTCTTTTGAAGCTGTGAGAATCGTGAAGCAAGCAGCCAGATATACTCTAGTAGACAAACAACTTTACAAAAGAGGCTTTTCAGTTCCATTACTCAAGTGTTTGTCTAGGGGGCAGGGAAGGACAGTTCTGGAGGACGTACATTCTGGAGCTTGTGGAAATCACGCTGGGGGGCAAGCTTTGGCCTACAAAACCATAAGGCAAGGTTATTATTGGCCGACCTTACGAAAAGATGCAATCCAGTTAGCCAAAGCTTGCCACCAATGTCAAATTTTCGCCCCAAATATTCATACCCCAGCTCAGGAGCTCGTATCGGTTTATAGTCCATGGCCATTTGCGAGATGGGGAATAAACATTATTGGTCCTTTCCCAGCAAGAGTTGGAAATATTCGATTTGCTGTTGTGGCTGTCGATTATTATACAAAATGGGTAGAAGCAAAGGCCATGGTGAAAATTACACAGCAAAATATGATCAATTTCATATGGCAGAACATTGTCTGTCGTTTTGGGATTCCACGAACCATTGTGACAGATAATGGTCCGCAGTTTGATGGGAAAGAATTGAGAGACTTCTGTACAAAGTGGGGGATCAAGAAACACTATTCAACTCCCTATCATCCCCAATTAAACGGGCAAGTTGAAGCTGTGAACAATATCATTAAGCATACATTGAAAATACGATTGGTAGAGAGCAAAAGTAGTTGGTCAGAAGAACTCCCGGAGGTCTTGTGGGCATATAGAGTTTCTCCCAGGTCAAGCACCGGAGAAACACCTTTTGCAACGACTTTCGGAACAGAGGCTGTGATACCAATTGAATTAAAGACCAACACGATCAGGACGACCAGCTTTGATGAACAAGCAAACAACTCTGCTCTAGCTACTGAAATAGATTTGCTCGAAGAAAAAAAATTACACGCCGAGCTAAAAAATGCAACATACAAACAAAGAGTGGAGCGCTATTACAATTCCTAAGTCAAGGCAAGAAAATTCGAGTTGGTGACCTTGTTTTAAGAAAGAAGCTCGCCCACCTCCAGGCATATTTGGCCCAACTTGGGAGGGCCCGTACAGGGTAACGGATAGGTTACCCAATGGAGCATATGACATAGAGGACTTAGATGGCAACTCGGCCCAATACTCCTAGAATGCATCTAATTTAAGGAAGTACTTTCAGTAGGCGAGCAGTCTTACCTATGAGAGTGTGAATTCGAGATGGGCGAACTACTAAGTCCAGTGGGCGAGCTAGTAAGGCAGATGCACAAGATGGAACCAAAAACTTGCCTAATTTTTTGAAAAATTCACCAAGTATAAGTGGTCGAACAGAGTTGAATTAGGTCAAGTTTGGTCGCGATCTAGTATGCTAGCCTCTTGTATAGTCTTATTTTCTTTTAAGTCTAAAGATGCTTTGATAATGTATAGTGGTCGAGCAACTTTGGCCCTTAATGTAATTTATGTTTCTTGAATGGTTGGTGGTTTGACATTGTTTTGGTCGAGCAAATCCAACCTAGCTAGTACAGGATTACATTTTTTGTCGCTTTCAACACTTGTAATTTTTTAAGATCTTTCCAATGTTAAGTTGTTCGTTCAAACAGAAATGCAAGCTCAAGGCGCAAGTTGATTATACAACCAAGCCCATCAAAGACTGTTCGTTTTTAAATGAACATAGCATAAGGCCAAAAGCCCATCAAATTCTAAGTTAAAAAAGTTCTTAAGGAACAAAGCCCAACTACATTAAGATTGTTAAGCATGAGTAAAAGTGCAAAGAACAATTAATGTAAATCAAATAGGATTAGCAAAATAGTTTCATTAAAAACAAGGCTCGATCACTAAAAAATTACAAAGAAGGCGAACAACAACAACAAAAAAGGAAAAATTACAAAGCCCTATCTAATCCTGTCCGCTAAGATCCTTGCCCGGCAGGTGGGGGAATGTCATCATCCTTGGGGTCTTCCAGAGGAGTCCCAGCAAGAGCAGGATCAATTGGGACCTCTTGAGTCAGCTCGGCGATCAACCCTTCAGCATCAGCTCGCTCGCGAAAAGTCCTTTCACTTGGCTCGACGAGCTGGGTCTGCTCGCCCTCGGCAGCTTCGCCCTCATCTTCCTCCTTGTCCTCCGGAGGATTTGTGATTATGATTCTGGGACTGATGAAGTCAAGCTTGACCCCATAATCGGGCAGGTCGCCGATCTGAAGGGTTGTGCCCGGAGCTGGAGGGTTCGATTCAACAAAGTTGCAGAGCTCCTTGCCGATCTCTTCAACAACGGTGGGGGCTTTGAACTCGTGCACAATGCGGATACTCTCCGCATAACCCGTCACAAAACCCAAGACTGAGCTCACCTCCATCTTAGGAATAAGCTCCTCTTGAGTGATGGAATTAGCGAGTTGGACTTCGAGATCGACAATTTTAGCCGTTGCCTCAGTCGCGAATTTCTCCGCGACCTCCTTTTGTTGTTGAGCGCGAGCAAGTTCTGCTCGCATCTGTTCAAGCTCGGCAGTTTTGACCTTTAGCTCCTCCGAGACCTTAATGTGCAAGTCCAGAGCTCTATGCTCGCTGGTCTGATGCGCCCTGACCTTGTCTTCCAGGTCGGACACCATTTTCTTCGCCTCTGCCTTGGCGTCATCTCTTTCTTTGGCAATACAGCTGACGGTGGCCGCATGCTGGCGAGAGTCCTTCTCGAGATCCTCTACTTGGTCGACCAGACGCTGCACGGCCGCCAAGGTGTTGCCCGCCTCGATAAAGCACAGGCGGCCATTGTCACGAGGCGTCTGTGCCTTAACGGTTTCGTCCAGCTCCTTTGTCCAGCTGCGAGCAACAACTTCAGAAGCACGGCGGACGAAGGAGTCCGGGATTTCACGGAGATTGGCTGGCACCTTTAAACAAGCGAACCGGTGCACCATGTTTGAGCGCCCAGGATATTGCTCGGGCGAGTAGCTAAAAAAATCATCAGTCAGTAAAAAAAAATGCTAAGTGTCCTGGGCGAGGAGAGACATACTTATCGAGGCGACCCTTATCCCAACCAAGGTACGTGGGGTCAGATGAAGGACCAGATCCTTCGCAGGCAACGACGACTAGAGGTTGCTCGACGTGGCGCTCTACGGAGGGAGTTTGCTGGCTATCAACCTCGGACGGGCGGGCAGCAACAGTCACCTGCTCCTGAGCAGCTTTTGCTCGCTTGGCCACCTTCTCAGAGTCTGAGACAGGAGTGCCGTCTCTGCGAAGGAGCCTCTTTGTCCTCGGAATTGGAGCCTTGGGCGGACTGGCCACCGGTGCATGCGGCTACGTCGAACTCGACCCTCCAGCCTATCTTGGGTCGCCTTTTCCACCCTTAGCCGCAAGGGCAATGATCTTTGAGAGGAGATCCGACTTCTTGCGACCTCTTTCTGTCGGCATCTCCCAAACGCGATTATCGAGTTCGAGGTAGAAGGGGTGAAGAGCAACGGTGACGAGCTGGTTTGCAAGGAAAAGAATTAAGTTAATAAATTGTACAAGAACGAACAGATCTGTTCGCCCAACAGGGAAAGCCACTTACCCTCCGGAATGGGGGCTTGAGCCTCAAGATGGTGAGGATAGGTGGTGAGATGGGCAACTCGTAGTGTGGCCTCGGAGAAAAGATGGCCAATACTGCTATCTTCTCGGCGACAAAGGGCGATCAGACACACCACAAACAGGAACTGGTCGCCGATGCTGTCTTTAACAGTTCGCCACTTCAGGTTTTTGGGACCTGAAACAAAACAAAAAGAGAATTAAAATTAGTCTAACCACTTCAAAGTTATAGAAGAGGTGAGACTCATGCTTTAATTCCCTAAATTCCGCCGGGGTCTCAACCCGCTCAGGACCACCATAAGGGCGAGCAGAAGCACGCCAGTCTCCTCCAATCCAAAACCAGTCGTGCTTCCAATCTCGCACCTTCCCAGGGATGTCCTCCACAAGTTTCTGGCCTAGTCCGCCTTTAAGTAATACCAGCCCGCTTCGTCCCCGGTGCATCCAGTAATCGTCATCAAGTAACATATATCCTCGGCGGATAGCTTATTGGGGTATCCTTCTAGGGCGAACGGAACCATTAGAGCAATTAGATTCATCCACCCAACGGGAGTCAGTTGGGTGATGGCCAAGTTCACACTCTCCAGAAACTTGCCGACCAAAGGGTGCAGCGGCAAGGTGACCCCGGCGTTGAGGGTAGCTAGATTAATCGTCGTCAACCCGCGCGGTGGGCGATCAACCCTGTCATCCACCAAGGGAGCATACATCGGAATGTCGAAGGGAATTTTATAATTCCTCCGAATCCTGGGCAAGTCCTCCTCTGTGATGGCGGACACTATGCAGCTCGCAGCGAACTCGGTCGCCTTGAGCCTCCGTACTCCGCGAGTAGGAATAGCAAACCGGTCTGAGTGCTCCCTCTCGTACTCGCCCCAATCTATCCGGCGAGCAACAACGACCGGAACCTGATGCTCAATTAGCCTGGGCATGGGAAAGTGAACATCTCTTTGGTACGCCCAGGTCAGTTCATTAGGATTCACTGGCTGGAGTACCTCAGCCTCCTCATCCTCGTCCTCGTGAAGGTCCGAGCTTGTTTCTTCCAAAAGCTGGCGAGCAGGATTTGCTCGCTCTTCCCTTTCTCCAGATGGACGGGCTCCCGAGTTAATGGAGCGAGCAACTGAAGCTGCCTCAGGGTCCGACTCCAGGATAACAACGGGATTCTCCTCGGCGGGCTGTTTCTCTGGGTTTCTTGGATGGAAAGATCCAGTTTCGGAGTGTGACGACATCCAGTAAGCAAGGGTAAAAAAATTCTGAGTATTTGCAGATTCCGGCGATGGAGAACTCGACGGAATAAAACTTCCCACGACGGAGTTTAGGACTTTTGTGGAACCATAAAACGTACACAATACTAGAAAAGAAAAGAAAGAAGAAGAAAACGGAAGAGGAAACTACCTTGTAGTTACTTCGAAGTCGCCGGAAAGTGGGAAGCGTACGCCGGAAGTTTGAAAGAGAGAAGAAGGAGAAATTCGCGCTTGATAAACAGTGAAAATGATTAAAATCGCGAATTTTTCCCTTAAATACTCTCTGAAGAAACGGGGTTCCGGGCGAGTAAGTCCAAGAGTTGAAGGACTAAAATGCAATTTTTGAGCGCGTGCAGCACCTGTCTGACAAAGTGGGAAGACGCGTCACCTCGGGATCACATGCGCGTGGGCGGCAGCAATCATTCCGCCCACGTCACACCTCGAGCCGTACCCAGGCCTTGGGATCCCAACCGTCACCGACCCAAGTCTGCTCGGCCAATGTTGTCCACCCGTGAAAAGTTGCTCGCCCCCTCCCAACGTTCCTGCTCGCGTCAATAGCACCTAAAATTTGCCAACCCAAGAATTGCTCGTTCATCCCCTTCACAATTTATTGATTGGCAAGGAGGCAATTGTTGATAGGCGAGCAAAATCAGCATTTGGGCGACCTGGCTTAGCACAAAACACCCAAGAATTAAGACGAAATTAACTCAAGATTCACTTAACAAGATATTTGGCGAGCAAAACTTGCATGCTACACAAAGGCGGATAGGTGAGCAAAACCAGATCAAAAGCTATATGAGAGGCTCAATCGGCATCCTGCCGACCAGATCCAACCACAGTGCCAAAATAACAATTAAGCAAGACAAAAGGCCATCAGACTAAAGACTCCTCAAGGACAAGTCCAACATGACGAGCAGCTCTTGACTGCGAGTCAATCCAACAGATAAGGATAGAATTTAGTTTAGATAAGGTCAACTTGGTCAAAGCCCAGGTGTCGTGCATGCAGGCCTGGTGGGCCAAAAGTCACGACACCTCCTGCTAGGCAAATGTCTATAAATACTTAAATTTTTTCAGCTAATAAAACAGGCACAAATTATTATACACGTCTAAACTTCGTCTATGAACCTAAAGCAGCTCGTTTATCTTATGATCGAATTTATCACGTAAGCTTATAAACATTCTGAATTGCTATAAAACCCGAAACTTCGTATTCACTAATTACGTTAGTGATCAATCACACGTAATTGTTTGATGATCAATTAACCGTAAAAAATAGCCACTAATCTTCGAGATTAGAGACGATCATCAACAAATAATACCCAAAACAATAATCAACAATACCCCAACTATTTTTTTTATTATACATTTTGAATTGAAAATATCAAAATTAAATAAAAATTAAGCTTTAAATTTAAGTGTACGTCATGCAGTTGAATGCAACAAAAATTTGTGAAAAAAAAATAATAATCAAACAATCAATAAAAAATCATAACAAATCTGACAACAAAACTTCTCGTGATTTTTGATATTTTTGGTCGTAGATATCTGAAATATGATCTCTCTATCATAAATCACTGTGAAAAAAATATCCAAAATAGAAATCAGTAATAATCCAAGAAGTAATCAGTAATAGCAAAAAAAAAAAAAAACAATAATACCTCAAGAAGTAATCACTAATACCAAAATCGCAAAATAAATACACACAGTTCGATATGTGTTTTGAAAAAAAATTGAAGTCAAAATTGAGCTTAAAATCTAAGTGCATGCTAGAATTTGTGTATATATATATTGTCAATATAAAGACAAAGTATAGAGTGAAAATGGTTCTTACATGAACCATTGAAGGATATTAGTTGTTTTTACTAAAGAGTGTTATAATTGTTTTTACTGAATAATATTAGTTATTTTCGCTAAAGAGTATTAGTTGTTTAGTGTAAACAACTAATTAATACTCTTCAGTATAAACAATCTTCAATGAAAATAACTAGTACTTTTTAGTGAAAAAAACTAATACTCTCAATGATTCATGTATGAATCAATTTCACTCTATACATATTCCTATACAAATAATTAAACTTGATACATCTCATCAAATTTTGTGAAAGAAAGTACTAACTCCAACTTTAAACGTTTTGCACATTTCACTATTCATCCCCTACAAAAATCTATAAATTGCACTTTATTTCATTAATAGTTACAGACTAAAACAATATCTTTTTGTTTCATTCACTTAAATTAAAGAATAAACCATCGTAAAAAATATTTTTATCATTTAAATACTATTGAACTTGAAAGCTAAGGATAGTTTAGACAAAATAAAAGTACATTAACAATTTTCTAACAAGGAATTATTACTAATAGGTCTATCTTTAGTCCATATATTAGTGTTTAGTTCTAAAACTTTTAAAAATAGCTAAATGGTTCAAGGGGGTCCCACCACCACCAATTCATATTCCACGTCCCCCCTCCCCTCCCCTCCCCTAAAACAATACCCGTATCCTACCCCCACTCTCTCACTTTTTCTTTTTAATTTCTCTCTCCACCCACTCTCTCTCTCTCTCCTCTCACCCCCTCTCTCTCTCTGCAAATACCCGTATCCCCTTTCTCTCACCCATATCCCCCACCTCTCTCTTTCCGGTACTGCCCCACCCCACTCCAATATCTCCTCTCTCTCACCCCAAATCCAATTCACGCTGCCCCCTAACTAAATTACTCTCTCTGAGTCATTCACGCCCCACCGCCACCGCGATCTCCAACCAGCGGCGCACCATCCACCGCCACCGTGATCTCCTCCCAGCAACGCCCTCCACCGCCATCACCCACCACTGTCCATTCCCCACCGCTCTCACTCCATAGGTGACGCCCTCACACTGCCATCGGCTTGTGATCGGTCCAGGTCTGTCGCAGATCTATTCGATCTAAGCAACAGGCACCGACACCTACAAATCTGGGGACGTCTCTGATCTGATTCTTCTCGGGTAGGATGTATTTTTATGTCGGCTCTGACGTTCTTGAAATAGAGTTCTTGATTTGAGATGGAAAGTGTTGATACATCTATTTTTGTTCAGGATGTGTGGGTGATTTATGTGCGCGAGTGTGCGTGTATTTTGTGTATTTTTTTTTATTATGTGTACGTAATGTGAATAGGTTCAAAATTATGTGCAGATTGTATGAATAATTTGTGTGGTGCTAGTGTGGGTGCGCGCATGGGTGTTGTGTGTGTGATTTTGTGTGTGAATTTTTCTGGTGAATGCGTGTGTGTTTGTGAATTTGTGTTGTGTGTGTGAGTGTTTGGCGACGTCTTCATACATATCACAACAAAAGATCAACGATGTTGCAGAAGTGATGAGAAACTGAAGATAGAAGACCCTGTGCACTTTTTTAATTTTTTTGCATTTAGGCATAAATATGTAATTATAGTTATAAATCTGTCAATTTTAAAGTTATATATGTAATTATTTACAAGTTTTCTACTCCTGTAATATGCTTATATTTTGATGCTTTCAATTTTCTCAAGCTTAAAATGTGTCGGTTGATTTATAGTTGAAGGATATGCCAAGAAGATGTTTGGTGTTTTTTGGTGTTGATTTATGAGAATGTTTGGTGTTTTTTTGTGTTGATTTATAGTTGAAGGATATGCCAAGAAGATGAAGATCTTGAGATGGATATCAAAATGTAAAGATGAAGATGCAGGCTCTAAGCAAACTTTGGCTTGTGCATATTTTATTTTTTTCTGCACTTGTTTAGGTGTGTAATTTTCAATTTTTATCTATGTATTTGATTTTTTTGAATTTAATTCCTTTAGTTGCTCTGGCACATCCTATAAACTATAAACACAAAAAAAAAATAAAAAAAAATCCCCAATTTTATATCCGTGCATAAAATTATAGAAATTGCACATACTATAAACACTAAAAAATATGTAAATTTATAAACATAAGCTTCTAGAAGCACCAATTTTATATCCGTGCATAATATTATTGAAATGCACAACTCAATAAAAATTTGAAATTACTAGCAATTATTCCTGTGCAAAATTTTATTAAAAGTGCACGTTTGGAAATAAGCTGAATATTTATATTTTAAAAAGAAAATTTTATTAAATTTATTATTTGAAAATTTGAAAATACGGTATGAATAAAAAAACAAAATAAAAGTCAAATAAAAAAAGTTAGAAGTTAAAAGGTAAGCATAGGGGGGCGTGCGGGCGTGCAGCATAGAGAGGCGTGTGGCAGCTGGCATGTGGGGAGAGTGGAGGGCCCCACTTTTTGAACCAATTTGTATTTCTAATAAAAGTTGGAACTAAAGCTCAATAAATGCTCCTATTTTGAACCCAAATGTAATGAACCCTTCTAACAAAGCATATCTTTTAACTAATTCTAATATAAAATTTACAACCCTTTATCACTATGCCAAAATAACCTATAGACAACCGTTGTTCCATGTTGTTATAACGGTTTTTTTCGTTGTCTTACGTATGCACTTACAATAATGGGTAAAACAAGTATATAAATAACGAATAATATATACCAGTTGTTTCTAAAAAAAAAAAAAAACAAAAAAAAAAAACAAAAACTTGTATGAGATCGTCTAATGACATGAGACCACACAAATTAACACATACATCTATCAAAGTGTTAAAGAGTCAATGCTCTAGTTACATTCATTCTCATTGTCTCATGCCATGAGACGGTCTCATACAAGACCTACTAAAAAATCCATCGTTAAAACTTTTGTTGTATAGTTTATCACTTGCAACAAATTTTTATTCTGTTGTCGTTCTTGTAATCACAATGGGTAAGAGATGTATGACAATGGGTATTATTCGTAATTCTTTTAGCAAATACTTTTGTACAATTTTAAATTCCAAAAACACATAGCAAACAATTTTTAATCATAAATCTCAATGCGAATAATAATGATACATAATAAAACTCATTAGTTTTACATTCGTTACGTACAAAAGACCTAATGTTTTATTCAATTCAAGTAAATTCAATAATTCATTCACCATCACATAACTAATGAAGATAAAATAAAAACACAAGAACATCTACTAATTCCAACGTAGTATCTTCCATTTCTCAAGCCAAACAATTTCTACTAAAGAAAGCAACGCGGAGATTCTAGGCCCAATAAGCACTAAAAAAAATAAAATAAAGAACTGCTTATAAATTTAGAATTAGGGCTGTTCACGGAGTTCGGAGATTACCGAACCCGTACCGAAATCCGCACCGAAAAAGAACCATATCGAAAAAATTATGGACTTTTTTATTTTAACCGTACCGAAACCGAACCGAATATTTTTTTGGTACGGATCTAGATTTTACCAAATTAACCGTACCAAAAAACCGAATGTAACCGTACCGAACCGTACCGTAGCGAATCGAATAACCGAATTAAATAGAGTATGTATTAAATTTTAATTATTTTTTTTTATCAAACACTATTATAATGTTATTGAATTTAAGTACAACTAAACGATTTCATAATTTCTCCTCCTTTTTAGAATACAAACACTATATTATTTGTCTTATTAAGTTCGTAAACGTTAACTTATGTTTATGTGTATATCAAAATAATTTAAATTTAATTTCTTATAATTTTAATTTCATTGTTCATGTATATTCATTTCTTACAAAAACTTGGATATGGTGTACCTTCTGTCATGAATTGCGATCAACATAATTTTAATATTGCACTTTTCATTCACAAGATATTTCAAGAAAATATATATATATATATATATATATATATATATATATATTATATACTGTATTTCAAATACTCTATTGGTGGTGATTTACGAGCATATTTTAACCATCAATTATAGTATAATGTGTTATATTCAAGCTTGTAATGATATATGCTTGATTGTCGTTGAAGTTGAGTAGTATTCGTGAGTGTGCATGCATCGAAATATTTTTTTAATGTTTAGAAAAAAGAGAGAATGATAAAAAAAGGGTAAAAAATCCGTTTCTCCGCTCAGTACCGTACCATATCGATCTGGTCCGTTTGTAACCAAAAATCCGCTCCGATCCGTACCAAAAATAAAATATCTGTACCGTACCGAAATTTCGGTACGAACACGAATACTCGAATTTTAAAATAACCGAATTTTTGTATGGACACGGATATTTTCAAATATCCGTTTTGGTTCGTACCGTGAACACCCTTGATTAGAATTGCTTACAAAAAATTTCCAACAAATTTTTTTTTAATAAGAATTGCCTACAAAATTTTCTAATTATGAAAAGTTCTAAATTCCTCAACCTAACTAGAAACAACTTGCCTACGGAATTAATTTACCTACGAAATAAAATTTCTAGGTATAATTAACTACAAGTCATTTGCCTACAAAATTTCTGTAGGCAAATTTTTTTTTAGATGGGGAAGGAAGATGCCAATAAAATTAGAAATTTTCTCCACTACAAATTTTTTTGTTGCAAATTTCATAGCAATGCATATTGGCAATTTCCGTAGGCAATTTTATGTTTTCTTGTAGTGAACTGAAATAAAAGATGGGCAGCATATAATAGCTTGAGGGTCGGTGACCCAGTGGTTTGCGTTCGTCTCGGATGCCCGGAGGGCTCGAGCTTGAACCACGCGGGCAAATTTTTTTTTTTTTTATTTTATAATAGGCTTAGATTTAACGACAGACAGTTGTTCGTCTTTAATATATAAAAAATTAGCGATGGACATTTTTGTTTGCAAAATTAGTGTATATTTAAAATATATATTAAAAAATTTACGACGGGGGATGTCCGTCGTTAATATTTTCGACCCGACCGAGTCTTGACCCTATCGATTTGCGACAAAAAATGTCATCGCTAATTATCGACATCTGCGAAAATCCATTGTAAATTTTAGCTACGGCTGTATTGGCCACAAATCTTTATTTACTGCAAAATTCGTCGTAAAAAATTGTTTGCGATGGTTTTTCCGTCGCAAAGTCCATTGTTAATCGGCGAGTTTTTTTTTTGTACTTGGTGTATAGTGAGTCTGAGTTTTTACTATTCAATATGTGTCCATGTTATGATTTATAATCAAGAAGTTGGTAATAAAAAACATTAGAATTCCATCATGGTAATCAGCACCATATGTTTACATGCCATTCAACAAAATATTAATACAAACAAAACACGGCTTTAATTGTGGTGGTGGAGTGGTGGAGTTTACGTATAATTTTACAATTTGGATCTATTAAAGTGCCATGGGAAAAATATATAATTATTGAAGTCAATTCTATAACATGATTAGATTTATTATTATTTTAATTTGATTTTTCAATTGGGGCAAGAACTCTCCATTATATTTGACAAAATTTACTTTAGGTTCCACTATGTTCCATTTGGTCAACTTTTCTCATCACCTTTTCATGTAAAACAATGCCCCTATAATTTTTTGTAGTAAAGCCACACTACTTTCTTACCTTTTACCTACTTCTCTGTCAAATTAAGAAAATAAAACCAGTTCCTATAGGATTCATTTTCTAATTTTCTTTCCCAAATTTATTTTTAAAAAAATCAAAATCTTGTACATTTGAAATTTGATTAAAATTTTACATATTTAATATAACATCATACATTGGATTTTTTTGTCAATGTAGCATTGTAAACCTAAGTTATAGACTCTTAAGTGTTAATTGTACACAATTATTAATTATATATATTAAAATTATATATATTCAATAGGGTTAATTTCATAAAAATTCACCACCTTTATACTTAGTATCAATTTAATCACGAACTTTTAGATTTTTGTAAAAAAAACCCAACCTTTGACATTGTTGCAATTTTAATACACATTTTTTTCTTCCGACTGACAACCGGTGACGTGGCTTGCCGGAGCGTATGTCATCTTGCCACGTAGGATTACACTTGCTTACTTTATTTAAATTTTAAATCCACATCACAAGTAACACTTACAATTTAAATAACACATTTCTATTTAAAATTAAAATAGCAACCAAATAAATTAAACAACAACCAATATAAATTATATGTAATAAATCTCTTTATGTTCTTAGTTTTTTAGATTTATTTGGTTGCTATTTTAATTTTAAGTAGAAATATATTATTTAAATGGTAAGTGTTACTTATAATGTGGATTTAAAATATAAATAAAATAAACATGTGTAATCCTACATGGCAAGATGACACGCACTCCGGCGAGTCACGTCATGGTTGCCGGCCGAAAGAAAAAAAACGTGTACTAAATTGCAACATTGTTAAAGGTTGGGTTTTTTTACAAAAATCTAAAAGTTCGTGATTAAATTGATACTAAGTATAAAGGTCGTGAATTTATATGAAATTAACCCTATTCAATATAACATTATACATCCAATTAAAATTTGAACATTATAGTTGTACATACAATTAAATATTGTATATCATAGTTGCACATCCAATTAAAATTTGTACATCATACATATATGATAGATATGTTTGCTTGAATTGTTTTTTTTTTTTTTTTGAATTGTTTTTTTTTTTTTGAATTTTTTTTTTGAATTGTTTTTTTTTTAATTGTGTCGCCATGAAAAACCAAAGAAATCAAAATCATCATTGTTGTGACCATTTTGGACCATAGGTCGGCGCCGGCCTGAAGAGAGCCGGAAAAGGCAAATAGACGCTCAGAGGTCGGGGCCGACCTGACCGGCCTATGTCCGACCTCAGCGGGCTCCGACCCCAATTTCCGACCTCGAAAACGAGGCCGGAAACCAGCTTAAAGCACTCATCAATGCTATTCCCAGAGCAGGCAGCTAGACTGAGATCGGACCGGACCGGCCACGACCGGAGAAGACCAATAAAGGTCGCTCGGGCCCGACCGGCTTGCTTTAAGGGCCTCCGATCTCGGGACTCGCCAAGAGTCCGACCTCCGACCTCATGGCATCCCCGGCCGGCAAGGAAGATTTGGAGCACGTGGTAGATCAGGCGAGATCTTCCCCAAAGAGGAAAAAGGCCGCCACCGTACTCAGTGACACAGAGAATATTCCATCCAAATGAGGAAATACGCCAGAGAATCGTCCTTTTTGGACACGCGTCAACATCTTAGTGGCCGGCCACCTGCAAACCCTGGCTGACCAGTGCCCGCGCGTCCTCAGAGGCTGGAGGCATTTAAAGCTCCTGTCCCCCGAGAGGTCGGAAATGACTGATATACCCCTGTAGTGAGAAAACTATAAGTAGACACACATTTGTAACAAGAAACAGAGTTCAATTTCTTTCAGTATAATCAATACAATCTTCATTTAAGTCCAGGGACTAACAACCCCTGGCAAATCTTGGTGTTCTTGCTCTTTCTTTATTATCTTTCACTCGAATCAATCATTTTAGCATTAAAGAACCCAATCATTTGATATTTTTACCAAAAAGCTCTCATAAATAGCCATTTAATCCCAGCAACATATTTTTGGTAAACAACATTTGGCGCTAGAAGGAGGGTATCCAACCCATCAAACTCATCTTTTCATCACCTCTCTTTGAAGAACACTCACTGTTCTTCAAAGCTTCATATCTTCAAACCTTCAAGCCACTGATTCTCTCTCTTAAATCAATGAATCTCCAGAAATTATCCCACAGGGCCACCGGCGCTCCGGCCACACCGAGGGACGTCACGACGCAAGCGTATGGGGAATCGACCCCCTCTCGCCATGGGAAGTCCACACGCGTGGCCTCCCCATTCCGCTTTCCGGAAGAGCCCATCCTGTCCCAGGGCCGAGGTTTCCTTACTCCTGACCAGACCGGGTCAGGACGACGCCGCCAGGCCGAAGAGGCAAGGGGGTGCCGAAGCACCACCTCCGCCTCAAAAAAGAAGGCCTACGCCCACGCTCTCAAGGGTAAGGCGAAAGCCTTGGAACACCAAGGCGAGAGCCAAGGCCGAGCGAACCCCGCCTCTACTCGGTCGCGAGGCTCCGCCCATCCGGTCTTCGACCGTTTGGGCACGACAGATCCGTCATGGTATCCGAGCCACCTTCCCAGTTATGACACTGGGTATGGTGACACGGAGTCTGTCTCCAACTCAGGGAGCACGGCCCAGATGCCCCACAAGAGGGCGGCCGAGGTCAGCCTGACCCCGGTAAACTCCGCCAGACGCAAGCTGAGCTTCGCCCAAAGCGGCCTTTTAGGATGCGGAGTCCCCCGTGCGGTCGTCTTTGACCGAATTGGCCCTCTGGCCGACGTTGACGACCAGTTGGTCAAAACCCCGAGTCCAGAACTCGTCAAGATGCAAAAGCAGCTTGACGAGATGAAGGCACTCCTCGAAGCGCAAGGCCAGCCTAAGGCACGGCCGGTCGCCAATGAGCCTCTGGCTGTCGATATTGAGCTCGCCCCGGTTCAGCTTAAAATTGTCCCTCCGCCGACCCCACTCTACGAGGGGAAAATAGATCCGAAGACTCACCTGAGCAAATTCTGGATCTACATGACCGGGCGTGGCGCAACCGACGCCACGAAGTGCAGGCTCTTCCCCCTCACCTTGGGCGATCTCGCCCACAGATGGTACGTGTCTCTCCCGGCACGGTCGATTGACTCATTCGCTACTCTGAGCGTGTAATTCTCATCATACTTCGCGGCCAAGATTGTCCGGCTGGAAAGCTGGCACCGCTTGATGCGGATCCGCCAAGAGAAGGAAGAGTCCGACGAGGACTAAGTGGCCAGGGTGGACGAGGTCATGCTGACCGGCGAAGCAGTAAGCGACCAGCTGGCCTTACATGCCACTCTTGGAGGCTTCTATGGCCGGTCTCCGATGTTTAAACATCTCACTAAAGACTTCCCAAAGACCTATGCCGAATTCTGCGCCCGAGCCGGCGATTACCTAGCTCGGAGGAAGCTTCTGGCACTAAGGCTGGGGGAGTCCGAGCCGACCCCAAAGGAGACGGAGGCCGTAGCTCAAGCCTCCCCTAAGAGCGGCCCCAAAGCCAGGAAAGTGGCCAAACCGCCCGGTAACTTCAAGTCCTTCGAGGACGTTGAAGTTCACCTCACTCAGGCCATGAGGTAATCCCCCGCGCATATCTTCAATGCGATCCAACACCGGGATGTGCTTCCAAGGCCAAGACCCTTTTCTGGAGACCGGTCCAGGCTGGACCCCAAAAAGTTCTGCACCTATCACGACTCGATTGGATACAATACGAGTCAGTGTCGTGATCTCCTAAAGCAACTTTGGAAGCTGTTTGACGAAGGGCGTCTGAATGACCTTCTACAGAGGCTAGCCGGCCGTCAGGAGAACCACCAGCAGCCGCAGCGTCACCCTCGAAGAAACGATGAAGGTGGCAGACCCCTCCGACCGGTCGCAGCTCTGGAGGAAGATGATGATGAAGACGACCTCCTTCCACCAATGAACCCCGGCGGTCGGGTCAATATGATCCAGGCCGGTGGGGGGAACCTGGGTGGCCTCACCCCCATCTCAACGCAATCCAACCGGAAACGGAAAGCCGAGGTCCGGGCGGTGACCAATGTCAACCTGGTCACGCCCCCAGAGCCAAAGATTCACAAAGATTTGGAGATAACTTTCTCCAATCGGGATCGGACCGGGGTGCTATACCCCAAAGGCGATGCGTTGGTGATTGTCGCCCGTATTTTGGGCAAAGAGGTCCAGCGGGTCCTTGTCGACAATGGGTGTTTTTGCAATATCATCTTCAAAACAGCCCTAGACTAGCTCGGGGACCTCGTCAACTTCATCAGACCAATCGACCTTCAGCTGAAGGGATTTAGGGACGCGACGGTCGCTGCGTACGGGAGGATCAAACTCTCTGTAGAACTCATCTGTTACTACAACGAAGAGGTCAAAATAACAAGGCCTTTAGATTTTATTATCGTAGATCAGCCAAGTTCCTATAATGGCTTTCTAGGTAGGCCCTTTTTAGAGGTGTTTGAGGCAGTTGCCTCCTCCTACTATTACTGTATTAAGTTTCCCACCCCTGAGGGGGTGGTCGGCACCGTTAAAGGTGACCAATCAATGGCTAGGAGGTGTTTGAATTATTCTGATTCTTATTTATTTCCAATTTGCAACGACCAAACGTCGGACGGGCCATACCTCGACTCCGAAGCGGCCACTCCGACCGCAGGAACCGCCGTGGTGGTCGGATCCATGTCGACCGATCCTCAGCCAATGCAAATCGACGATCCCGAGCCAAGGATCGGTTTCGAACCATCCGAGCTCGATCTCGACCCTAGATTCGACTCATCCGACCGGCGGAGCTATAAACAAGCTACAACTTTAAAAGAATTAGAACACATTCCAGTCGACCCTTCGAGGCCAGAACTGGAAGTTCTGATCGGCTCACGCATACCGACCGAAATGCGGGGGGAAGTGATCGAATTCCTCAAAGCCAACATTGGGGTCTTTGCCTGGTCTCACCAGGACATGGTCGGAATAGACCCAAAGCACGCATGCCATCGTCTAAAGATCGACTTCAATAAGAGACCGGTCCACCAGAAAAGAAGGAAATTCGGCCCAGAAAAGTACGAAGCTTTGGCTGAAGAGGTCAAGAAGTTTCTAGACAACAAGCTGATCGAACAAGCCCGAGACGAGCCCCAATGGGTCGCAAATGCTGTTCTAGTCAAAAACGCAAACAATGCTTAGAGGTTGTGCATAGACTTCACCGACCTCAACGCGGCATACCCAAAGGATCATTTTCCGATGCCACACATCGATCACCTGGTGGACGGCACGGCCGGTCACGAGATGATGTCCTTCATGGACGCTTTCGCCGGCTACCATCAAATCCCCATGGCCGTCGAAGACATCAAGCACACCTCATTCCATACGGAGAAGAATATATTCTCTTGGCTCCGGATGCCTTTCGAACTGATCAACGCCGGCGCGACCGACCAGCGCCTGGTCAACAAGATGTTTGCAGATCAGATCGGAAAGACCATGGAGGTCTACATCGACGACATTGTGGTGAAAAGCTTGAAGAGAGAAGACCATCTTAGGGATCTCGAAGAGACCTTCAAGATCCTCAAGGCCTACAATATGAAGCTAAACCCAAAGAAATGCAACTTTGGGGTGGAGGCCGGTAAATTCTTGGGGCACATCGTCAGCCAGCGTGGGATCGAAGCAAATTCGGCCAAGATCAAGGCCGTCCTTGACATACAAGAGCCAAGGACGATCAAACAAGTGCAGCGCCTGACCAGATGTCTTGCTTCTCTCAACAGATTCATTGCTCGGCTCGGAGATAAAAGTAAGCCTTTCTTCTCAACCATAAAAAATGGCAAATTTTCTTGGAATAGGGAAAGTCAAGTAGCCTTCTCAAAACTAAAGGAATACTTGGCGAACCCACAAATTTTGGTTAAGCCGGTCCCAGGGGGGAAGCTTTACTTGTATCTCGCGGCCTCCGAGGTCGCCCTCAGCGCGGTACTTGTCCGGGCAGACGGTCAGAACCACCTTCTGATCTACTTCGTAAGTCAAGCCCTACACGATGCCGAGCTCAGATACACTCCACTCGAAAAGTTAGCTTACGCTCTGGTCATGAGTGTAAGGAAGCTAAGGCCTTACTTCTTCGACCACCAAGTAGAGGTCCTCACCACTCTACCATTGAGGCAAGTCCTACACCGGCCGGATACCAGCGGCAGGTTGTTGAAGTGGTCGTTGGAGGTAGCTCAGTACGGGGTCTCGTACGCCCCAAGAACGGCCATCAAGGGCCAGGCCCTGGCCGATTTCATAGTAGAACTCACATTCCCACCTAAGTTCACAAGAATCAACCACCCCCCTTGGAAACTCTACGTGGACAGATCATCAGCCAACACCTGTGCCGGGGCCGGCATTGTCCTGATCGGCCCGGAAGGCCAGAGCTTCACCCATGCAGTCCGCTTCAGCTTCCCGGCCACCAACAACGAGGCCGAGTATGAGGCCTTGGTCGGGGTCCTTGAGCTCGCGATCGCCATCGGAGTCTGCCGACTACACATTTTTATGGACTCCCTGCTCAGAGTCAACCAGATCAAAGGAGAGTACGAGGCCCGGGGAGAGCAAATGATGAAGTACCTCGACCTGGTCACAACCTTGTGCGAAAAATTTCATCAAGTTTTCATTGAGCAAATCCCAAGGGAGCACAACACCCAGGCCGACGCTCTTTCCAAGCTCGCAACCGCTGAGGGAGCTGCCGACCTGGCTAATATTCAACTTTCCACGCTCGGAACGCCCACGGTCATCCGGGCACAAGTGGCGACTGTTTTTAGCACGGATGAAAATTGGATGACGCCGATCGTAAAATATCTCAAGACCGGCGCGCTCCCCGAAGATAGAATTTGGGCACGGCAACTACAACTCCGGTCATCAAGGTACACCCTCATCGATGATTTTTTATATAAGAGAAGTTTCACCCTCTCACTCCTAAAATGTATAACCCCGGAGCAAGGCCAGACCATTCTGGCCGAGATCCATGAGGGGGTATGTGGAAATCATGCCGGAGGCCGGGCCCTAGCCCACAAAGTGATCAGACAAGGATATTTCTGGCCGACCTTGAACAAGGACGCTGTCAACTTTACAAGGTCGTGCCACAAATGTCAAATCTTGAGACCCAACATCAAGTTGTCCCCCGAGCAGCTCTCCTCCATGTACAGCCCATGGCCTTTTGCTCAGTGGGGCATCGACCTGATCGGCCCGATACCCACTGCGCCCGGGGGCCACAAATTTATCGTCGTGGCCGTCGACTATTTCACAAAGTGGGTGGAGGCCGAGCCGCTCAACAAGATCAACCAGACTCAAATCATCAGGTTCATTTGGAAAAACATTATCTGCCATTTCGGTCTACCTCAAGTGATCATTTCCGGCAACGGGAAGCAATTTGACGGTCTCCAGATGATCCAGTTCTGTGAAAATGGAAAATTAAGAAAGTCTTCTCCACCCCCTACCACCCGCAGACGAACGGCCAAGTGGAGGCCGTAAACAAAATCCTCAAGCACACCATCAAAGCTAAGCTTGAGGACAAGAAGGGGAAGTGGGCAGCCGAGCTACCCGACGTGCTCTGGTCGTATCGTACAACCACAAAAACTCAACGGGCGAAACACCTTTCGCTTTAGCTTTTGGAACCGAGGCCGTCATTCCATCGGAGGTCTCCCTCCCAAGCCACCGGACGGCCCAGGCGATCACCGAGGACAATGACACCACCCGGATGATCGATTTGGACATGTTGGAGGAGAGGAGACTCAATTCAAACCTCCAAAATGCGGCCTACAAGAAGAAATCCGAAAAAAATTTCAACTCCAAAGTGAAGGCCAGACAATTCCAGGTCGGAGACCTCGTCCTTAAGAAGGTTCATGTGCCCAAAGGGGTATTCGGCCCGAACTGGGAGGGCCCGTTTAGGGTATCCAAGTGGCTATCCAAGGGAGCTTACGATCTGGATCTCATGGATGGCACTCCGGACCAATACCCCTGGAATGCAATTCACTTGAAGAAATACTACCAATGATTTTGTACTATGTATTCAAAGTTCTTATCAAATACAAAGCTCTACGCACAACTCAGTCTTATCTCAAAAATCCGAGCTCAGTTCAAAAGCATATGCCGACCGTATCGAGGTCGGCATATCACACTTGAGCTCGGGAAGGCCACTCAAGGCCATCCAAAAACCGAGCCCAGTTCAAAAGCATACGCCGACCGTATCGAGGTCGGCGTATCACACTTGAGCTCGGAAAGGCCATCCAAGTCACTTTAAGAGCCGAGCTCAGTTCAAAAGCATACGCCGACCACATCGAGGTCGGCATATCACACTTGAGCTCGGCAAGGCAACCAAGGCCACTTCAAACACCGGGCTCAGTTCAAAAGCATATGCCGACCGTATCGAGGTCGGCATATCATACTTGAGCCCGGGCCAAAGTCTTATTCATACTTCTTAAAATTTAAAACATTTTAACAAGTATAAATAAACAAAAGAGCAAAAAATGAAAGCAGTAAAGTTCAAAGAAAAACTAAATTTCATTTCAAGAAACCGCCTTAAAAGCCGGGAAAGGGTACAGTTCAAAATAAGAAAAAACACTTCCGGTCGGGAGCCGGTTACATTTTGGAAAGCAATAAAGAAAAGCTAAGGCAAAAAGAAAAATCAAGGATCGCTTGCCCCGGCCGCCGGGCTCGCCTGTCCTCCAGTCCCGGCCGCAAATGCGGCAACTTCTTCAACACAGGCCTCCCCGACACTTCCGCCCGCCACCTGGGAACCCTCCGGAGGGGCCTCCTCTCTTCTTCTTCTTCTTCTTCTTTTCAATTTTGCTATGAAGTTTTATATTATATTTCTTTTCATCTAAATCTTCATATTTTTCTTTTCTTGCAGGATGTTCATCCCAATATATTCAATCTTAGTATTTCTTTTTTTTTTTGCAGGATCTTCATCTGAAGGTATTTACTTTTTGTTTTCTATTTTATTTTATAGATTTGGTGTATGAATTTAATCTTCATATTTTGTCTAATCTCTTCTACCAATGATCATTTCCTTAAACTCACTTTTTTTTTTTGTGATTTGGAGGAATACAAATTTCTACGTGTCTAAAGGTATTTACTCTATTTACTAATTATTTGATTTTTGTTTTTTTTATTAATTATTGTTTAATTTTATTTTATTCGTATGAAAATGATTATTGTGTGATTATTTAATTATATATTTAGCAGCATACTCCCGGAAGTAATCTTCCAGAGACTTGGTCTCAAGACCGGCCTGGCGCGCAACCCGGAGCATACTGGCGGCGGCCATGTAGAAACAAAACTCAGAGAAGAGCTCCGGGTTGGCGGTCGAATCCTCCGGATCGTATGCCGGCCGGCTCAGGAAGGCAGCCAGTTCTTCAGCCTTTTTCTGGAGCTCCCTCTCCAACTCGGCCTGCCGGGTAAGGGCCTAATCGGTATCCCCCCGGGCCTTGTGCGCCTCCAGCCTCAGATTGGCATTGACGTCCTCCATCTCAGCCACCCGATTCTGGGTATCTGCCAGTGCCTTGTACGCCATCTCCGCCCGGCCGAGAGCGTCATCCTTCTCTTTCAAGACGGCCTCCATCTGGCCGACCGCGTAATCTTTCTCTCTCCTGAGCGCGGCATTCTCGCTCTCAACCCCGGCTTTCTCCTCCCGAGCCCTGGTCAAGTCGGCCTCCAACCTCCGCACAGTGCTAAGGGCACTGTTAAGCTCGTTCTCCATGAGGTTAGCCATGATGGTCGCCTGGCTGACCAGTGCAACGCAGGCCCGACCGGCGTATCGGGGGCGACGCTCGGCGACATCAGCCAACTCCCGAGTCCAAGCTTGGGGCAAAGAATTCACCGACCGGCTCATATACTCCGGCATGTCAACAATAGAACTTGGAGCCCGGGAAGACAGGAATTCCAGCACCAGTGGAGGGAGGTCTGAGTTATTGCGCGTCAGACTGGACAAAAGAAAGATCAGGTCAGGTACGAATAAAAATGCCTTAGGAAAATTTTAAAATCAGCAAACTTACGCTTGGAAGCGGGCCGGATCACGACCAAAATAAGTCTGGTCATCCTCCCGACCTGGAACCGGCACCCCATGGGCCACGGTCTCCGCCCCGACCGGCCTGGACCCGGGCGGTGTGTCGTCAGAGATATCGATCGGGCCCGGGCTCGACCCATGCAGGCCGGCCTCCTCGATCTCAGCCTCCTCCCAGCTCCTTTTCTTGCCAGTAATCGGCGAGGAGGTCGGGACCTCAGCAGCAACCGCCCCGGCGGCCGGAACGGACTGGATAGGGGTCGTCTCCTGGATCACGATCCCGGTCCGGGCACCGGTCCCTTTCTTCTTCTTTTTAGCCCCTGGGACCGTCTTCTTCACTGCGCAAGCCCCCATTAGGGAAAACATCTCCGGGCAGCGATCAAGAAGTTCTGGCGGGCACTGCCTCACGATTGGGAAGTCGGGCACTATAATGTCGAAAAACGAAGTGTTAAAAAAAACACACTAAAGGTCGGGACCCGATCCCACCCTGGTACTCACCCGTCAACTTTAGATAGCGCGGAAACTGGAAGAAACGGCTTGAAAGCCGAGCTTGTCGTGTCCGGAGGATGGCCTGATTCCTTTCCGCGGCCGGCAACGACAAAATCCGCTCCCTGACGACCGCAAAGTCAAAGTTCAGCTCCCGGTCGGAAGGGCAAGGGTAGCCTGCAAAGAGAAGTAAAAAATTAGATCAGTACTTTTGGTTCGAGTATTAACTAAAAATTCCTTACTAGGATTTTTCGGTCGGATGTTGGTCGGAACATCGATCTCTGTCCCGTCCGGGTACCCGGTCTTCCAAGCCCCACCAACGAAGAACCATTTCTTCCGGTCGTTGCGGCCCTTACTCGGCAGACCGATCACCAGCTTCTGCCCCTTCGTTTGGATATATGACTCGCCGGTCCAGCTCCTTTCACTCTGTATCCAGTAGAGATAAGTCATTTCTCCCGGGTTCGGCATCCGATAGAGCCGGTTCTGCCCGAACAGAGCCATGACGCTCGTGATGATCATCCATGTGTTCGGAAGCAGTTGGATGGGCGCCTGGTTCCAGTAGTTCAAAAGATAGGAGACGGCCGGATGGAGGGGGAAGCGGAGTCCGACCTCCATCATGTCTTGGGTCACGGCCACCATCCCTCGAGGAGGCTGATCGGCCCGCTCATTAGCCTCCGGGGCATAGAGTTGGACATCATATGGAATGTCCCAGCCAACCCAGGCCTCGTCCAGAAAGTCCTGGGTCACCCGGCTCTGTACTTGTCCGATGGTCCACCGATTAGACTCTTCTAAATCCGCAATCCGAATCGTGGCCGGATCGCGAACGGCCGGACCCGCCCGGAAATGCTCGTGATAAGCCTCGAAATAAAAAATGATGGAGTCCACATCATCCTTCTCCGCCACATAGTCCGACCACAGACGAAAGGCTCGTCTGACCTGGTCTCGCCGGTCCTGGCTAAGACTCCGACCGGCCGCGGCCAACCCTTCAATCTCCTCAGCTTCCGACCCTGAAGCCTCATTTACCATCCCAAGCCGTTCTTTTATCTGCTCGTCTGCGAGATTCTGAAGCAACAGGTTGTTGGCCGTGTCATCACCTTCGCCGTGGCCAATTTCCTCATCATCTTCCTCGAGGAGGTCGTCCAACGGGTCCTTGCTACTCTCCATTGGCCGGGCCGACGACTCGGTCTGAGGCCTTTCCGTCGCCATAGGAACTCCTTCCTGAGCACCGGCACCCAGCAGTGACAGGCCCGGACCCGGGAACAATGCATCCAAACCGTCGTCATCACGAGCCCAGATCGAGCCCGCTAGACGGGAAGGAGAGGCGGCACCCCCTCCACGAGAGTTCCCTCCCGCTTCAAATAAGCGCCGATTGGCTCCGCCGTCACCTCCGCCACTCGAGGAGGCGCCACCTCTCTGACCAGGCGGAGGACCCGCCCACCGGCGTACCATAGTATAAAGCAAAGAAGTTTTGAGGTTCGAAAATTTAAAATTTACCTTCAGAAACCACCAATCGCCGCCGTTCAAAGCTCGTCGCCGCCGCAAGAAGCTCGCCGGAAATCGCCAAGAAGATTGTTGCAATTCGCGTGAAGAGTAAAATTCCAAAAAGTGGAATGGCCCCCCTATTTATAAGAAAGGGGCAGGGACCTATTTCGAAATAAAAATCTAGGCATAGGGGCCTAGGAACAAGAATTTGAAGCGACAGTTTCAGCGTCAGACGCCTCGTACACGGCACGCATTTAATGCGCGAGATTCGAGGAATCGTATCACATCACGTGCGACAGACTTTAATGCGCGAAATCCGAGGCGTCGTCTGACGGCACGCACACCTTTTTAGGTGAACAGTACAACACACGTCCTATCAATCGACACGTAGCCGTTGGCCGATCTCTGATCACCCCGGACGGATCAAGGCCGGCACTAGCAAAGGTCAGCAAACAACCACCTCGCCCCTCATCAACTCTGAGAGACGAGCTGGGGGCAATTGTTGTGACCATTTTGGACCATAGGTCGGCGCCGGCCTGAAGAGAGCCGGAAAAGGCAAATAGACGCTCAGAGGTCGGGGCTGACCTAACCGGCCTATGTCCGACCTCAGCGGGCTCCGACCCCAATTTCCGACCTAAAAAACGAGGCCGGAAACCAGCTTAAAGCACTCATCAATGCTATTCTCGGAGCAGGCAGCTAGACTGAGATCGGACCGGACCGGCCACGACCGGAGAAGACCAATAAAGGTCGCTCGGGCCCGACCGGCTTGCTTTAAGGGCCTCCGATCTCGGGACTCACCAAGAGTCCGACCTCCGACCTCATGGCATCCCCGGCCGGCAAGGAAGATTTGGAACACGTGGTAGAATCAGGCGAGATCTTCCCCAAAGAGGAAAAAGGCTGCCACCGTACTCAGTGACACAGAGAATATTCCATCCAAATGAGGAAATACGCCAGAGAATCGTCCTTTTTGGACACGCGTCAACACCTTAGTGGCCGGCCACCTGCAAACCCTGGCTGACCAGTGCCCGCGCGTCCTCAGAGGCTGGAGGCATTTAAAGCTCCTGTCCCCCGAGAGGTCGGAAATGACTGATATACCCCTGTAGTGAGAAAACTATAAATAGACACACATTTGTAACAAGAAACAGAGTTCAATTTCTTTCATTATAATCAATACAATCTTCATTTAAGTCCAGAGACTAACAACCCCTGGCAAATTTTGGTGTTCTTGCTCTTTCTTTATTATCTTTCACTCGAATCAATCATTTTAGCATTAAAGAACCCAATCATTTGATGTCTTTACCAAAGCTCTCATAAATAGCCATTTAATCCCAGCAACATATTTTTGGTAAACAACAATCATTAAAAAAATTCTACAAATCCTCTTTTTTTTTTAATAGAAAAAACCCGTCTGAATCTAAAATCAATAGGCAAACCCAACTGAATCATACCTTCCATGAACATCTCTTCGAACAGATTGTGTGTGTGGTGGAGGTCAACAACGAACAACTGCTACAGAAATGCACATCAACACAAGATTATTTCATGAGAATTACATTGCTCCTTTTATCACCAAGAACCCACATATTAAATTAAAAAAAAAAAAAAAATCATTTTTTCCCTAAAAACCACCACAGTATCCCGCTCCAACCCATCAATTCCTTTCACCTCTATCAATTTGGATCTCTTGAATATTTCCTCCAATGGCCTAACGTTTGCACCGATGAGACAACGATGCTTTGTGGGTGGTGTGTAGCCACCAGATCGAAAAATAGAAACTCAACCTTCCTCTTTTTTAAGCCGCCGCCGTCGTCGCTGGATGATTGGCAAGAGCTAGAGTAGGCAAACCCCAACTCAGTCTTTTGGATGAACCAATGGAGAGAGTAGAGAGAGAAATTGAGACTTTTTTTTTATGAGAAATGGAAAATGGGGATAACAAATATTGATATTTAATTTAAAATTTGAACATTAAATTGTAAGAGAGGACATTTGATTGGATGTAGTGCTGTAATTAGTTGTGGGAGAAGAATGAAAAATTGGGGTACTATAGACATATTAACAATTAAGTCATATAGTGGGGAAAAATACTTTTTTTAGTCATGTAAGTGTAGAAGAATACTTTTATGGATTATGTAGTAGACATTAATTATTCTTTTTTAATTTCACTCTCTTCCTAAAAATCATCCTCATTAAATTTTGACACCATTGTAATATACATTACCTAGAAATACTATAGCGACATGTTTGGTAGGGAGTATTAAGGGGTGATAGATACACTAACACATGTAATATTCCGTTTGGTGGACAATATCTATTAACATCGACCCTGTATTTTACTTGGGCTCGGTCTCTACTATACTATGTACATGTGTGAATGTATCCCTTCTCCACATGCCGTATCCGTAAAACCATTAGTAGTCAAAAAAATTTTCCCAAATTTGACCCTCTAAATATGGTAACTTCTTATCACTCCACTAAATTCAAACGGTTCTTACTACAAAACACAATTCGATAATGGTCGGATCTGTTTTGGTAAGGAGAGAAATTGTCATACTTTTTATCGTAGTTATCAGCAGGGCCGATGCTTTTTTTTCCTTTTTTTTGTTGAGGAAATATACCAGAGATTGTGATTTTCAATATCAGGATAGAATTGAAACAACATGAAAATAAAAGCGCAGAAAAAAATTTCCGATTGCAAAATTTTACACGAAATAACTGCCATGCTTGATTCTTCTTCCAAACAGGTTTACATACATTAATTAATGAATTGATTGATTGTGTAAACTAAAAGAAATTCCTAAATAGACGAAATCAAGTGATTAACTCAAAGAAGATACACATGATAGGAACCTTGCAGGCTTTCACGATAGCTATGGAGGATTAATTTTCAAGTTGCTAACCAAGAAATTATAAAAATAAATAAATTAAATTTGACCCTCACCATAAGAAACTTATTTCTTTTTTGTATCAATGCCTAAGAAATTTAATTCTCATTAACATGTGAATTGATTTGTGGGTATCAGATTCAAGGCGTAAATTGATTTGTAAATTTCAAATCAATTATATTATAACGAAGAAGTTTTAGCATCTGTAGACCACTAAACATGTAAATTGTGCAAAGTTTCGAGGGTGAAAATGTCTTTTTAAAATTTATCAACAAATTTAGAAATCCTAGCAAATTGAATATAAAACATACATTTTATATACCAAACAACAAATATATACATAAAACTTGTCTAATGAATCAAAGTTTAAATTATTATATGTTATCATATACTTGTTACTAAACGAGTCCTAGGAATAAATGGTCCATATACATTATTAATAAGTTAACTGAAAACTCACAAAATTCGACTACAAAAAATACTAGCGCCAACGAGTTCTTTGGCGATAGTCAATTTAACCCTCACTATGGCGAGAGAAAGACGAGGGGAATTATTTTGTGATGAGTAGGTCTTGTGTGAGATCATCTTATGTCATGAGACGATAAGATAAGGTATGAATTGGGCATAACACCATGATAGAGATAGATGTTAGTTTGTGAGAGAAAGTTATTTTTTCAGGACCGTAACTTAACGGGTGGTAAAATGAGGACCATAACTTTTCGGGCTGGTAAATTGAGGACCATAACTTTTCAAGTTAGCAAAATGAGGATCGTAACTTTTAACATTTGCAATTTAAGGACCGTAACTTCTCAAAGTTTCAAATTAAAGCCAATTTTTAGCCCGAATTACAGCCAAATCGGCCCGATTTGTGCCCGAATTCGAGCTAAAATTGGCCTGATTTGCATTGATTCGGGCTGGTTTGTCTTCAATTCGCTACATTTTAAAGTTGTTGTCCTTAATATGCCAGTTCAAAAAGTTATAGTCCTTATTTTGCCAACCCCTTAAATTACTATCCTAAAAAACAATTTATTATTATTCATTAAAAGAAAGACTTATACGTTTCTGATGGTACGTGTTCCTTCCAGTTGTAACTCATAGAGACACTTGAAAGTACCCTTTATATAATATCCAAAAATATATTGTGAAACAAAATTTCAAAATTTTCGAATCATGTTACTTCACCTAATTGAAAAATAAACTTTCTCTTGTTCCATAATCAAGATCAGTACTCGATTACATTTGATCATATAAAATGGGTCTAATTAAGTTTTAATTTTTTTATTTAAGTAATTTATTTGGAATTATATATCACACGAAATAAGATCGATGATACAAATTAATGAATGATCTGGCTGTTATTTCATCCGATGGTTCATGCATATGATAAATTGGAGATGGACTAAACAAATACAAAATGCAGTCGGAGTGGATATAATAAAGAAATTAGAAGATCCCATTTACCAATTATCATTTTTCTTTTTTGAGCAAATCTATTGTAAAATTCGAGTTTACATGAAACTTTTTTTCTAATATCACTGTTATGTATACACACTATTGTTGTTATACATATCATTTATCACTGTTTAAAGAATACATTTTTTTTTTAAATAGTAATAGTGTATATGGATAATAGAGATAATAAATATGCGCATAAATAATAGCGTGCATTTATAATAAAATTATTTAAAGAAATCGAGTTCACATAATTTTCTGGCTTTCTTCTTATGTAGTGGGCGAGTTGCAAATTTGCAATTCATAACCGAATTAGTACAGTGCAAAAATCAAAGTAGTCTAATCGTGGCATTACATAAATTGTATGTGATGTCCCAGCTGTTCTTGCCTCATTAACTAAATTACTACTAAATATCACAATAATAAAAATGAATCTTGAATTGTTCTTATGTGACAGCTCTTTACTTAAAAAAAAGACTACATCAACTCAACTATTGGCCCCCTCCCTATATATACTCTGCTCATCATTCCAACTTCAATCATCTCCCTTCTAATAAACCATCTCCTTCCGGCAACAATATGAGGATCGACGGCCACAAAGGCCGTATAATGCCACACCTCTTAGTGGCATTGGCCATTTTGGCTACTTCCAGTATGGTTTCCGCTGATAAATACGTTTACTCTTCTCCACCGCCACCTTCTCCGTCTCCTCCACCTCCGTATGTTTACAAGTCTCCACCACCACCATACGTGTACAATTCACCACCACCACCTTCTCCGTCTCCTCCTCCACCATACGTCTACACATCACCACCACCTCCCTCACCTTCCCCACCACCACCGTACGTGTACAAGTCACCTCCTCCACCTTCTCCTTCCTCTCCACCACCGTATTACTACAAGTCTCCACCACCACCTGATCCATCACCACCACCACCATACTACTACAAGTCTCCTCCACCTCCATCACCGTCCCCACCACCACCGTACTACTACAAATCACCACCACCGCCAGAGAAATCTCCTCCTCCACCATACCACTACACATCCCCACCACCACCGGAGAAGTCACCACCTCCACCGTACCACTACACTTCTCCACCACCACCGGAGAAGTCACCACCACCATACCACTACACTTCTCCACCACCACCAGAGAAGTCACCACCACCACCGTACCATTACACTTCTCCACCACCACCAGTAAAATCACCACCTCCACCATACCACTACACATCCCCACCACCACCGGTGAAGTCACCACCTCCACCGTACCATTACACTTCTCCACCACCTCCTGTAAAATCACCACCTCCACCATACCATTACACTTCTCCACCACCACCGGCGAAGTCACCACCACCACCGTACCACTACACATCTCCACCACCACCAGTGAAGTCACCACCTCCTCCATACCACCATACTTCTCCTCACCACCCGTTGGTAGTAAAGGTGACGGGAAAAGTATACTGTTACAAGTGCTACGATTGGACATACCCAGCCAAATCTCATAACAAGAAACATCTCGAAGGTACACCTAAAATCTCATATATTTTTCTCTTTTCAAAATATTTTTAAATTTCGATTTTGGATAAATTTTGTTAATTGAAAAGTATTGTTTCAATTATCTATGCCTACCAATTTTAGATAACATGCATGCAATAAATACAATACGTATTAAAACGAAATGTGAACTTAAATGTGTATATGTGTTATTAATTAACAATTTTACTCAATATCTATGAATACACGCACAGTCAATACACATTAGGTAATATAGGACTAAGTTTATGATATTTTTCATAATTGGGATGGATTCTTTGTGGAAAAAAAAAAGACATGGTTAACAAATTTTGAAGCTATAATTTTTACTAATAAACCCTATTCTTTAATTTATAAATTAATTAATGACAGTAAGTTAAAAACCATCACTTTATTAATCCGGTAATATAAGAAATTACTTGCCTATTACCGATGTTGACATCAATAGCTAATTTAATTATTTTACCAATTTGTGAATGTGCTACTATATATAATAAAAGACATATATGTTCATGATATAAAATAAATGTTGTGGTCACAGAAGAAATCAAAATCAGATAAATGGAAATATTTTATTTAATATATTTTTCATTCATTTATATATATGAATAGGTGCCGTTGTGGAGGTAACTTGCAAGGCCGGTTATAGACAAGTAGTGGCATATGGAAAAACTAAGAACAATGGAAAATTTAGCATTGAAGTTAAAGGATTTGAATATGCTAAATATGGAGCAAAGGCTTGCAAGGCTAAGCTTCATGCTGCTCCCAAGGGTTCAAGTTGTAATATCGCAACTAATATTCACTGGGGAAAGGTTGGAGCCAAGCTTAGAATGAAGTCTAAGAACAAATATGAAGTTGTGCTTTATGCCGAGCCATTTGCTTATGCACCCAAGACTCCTTATGGGGAGTGCAAGAAGCACAATCCAAGCCCTACTCCATACTACTACAAGTCTCCACCACCACCATCTCCGACATACGTCTACAAATCACCACCTCTACCATCACCTGCATATGTTTACAAGTCTCCCCCACCTCCATCACCAAAATACGTTTACAAATCTCCACCACCACCTCCTTATGTTTACAAGTCTCCTCCACCTCCACCACCGACTTACGTCTACAAATCTCCACCTCCACCACCATACGTTTACAAGTCTCCTCCACCTCCAACACCGACATACGTCTACAAATCCCCACCTCCACCACCATACGTTTACAAGTCTCCACCACCTCCACCACCAACTTACGTCTACAAGTCCCCACCACCACCACCTTATGTATACAAGTCTCCACCACCTCCACCACCAACTTACATCTACAAGTCCCCACCACCACCACTATCACCATATATTTACAAGTCTCCACCACCTCCACCACCAACCTACGTATACAAATCCCCACCACCACCACCATACGTTTACAAGTCCCCTCCACCTCCACCACCGACATACGTATACAAATCCCCACCTCCACCACCATACGTTTACAAGTCCCCACCTCCTCCACCACCAACTTACGTCTACAATTCACCACCATCACCAGTTTATCTTTACAAGTCCCCTCCACCTCCACCTTACGTCTACAAGTCACCACCACCGCCATCGTCATCTCCCCCTCCTCCATACTACTACAAATCTCCCCCACCACCATCACCGTCTCCCCCACCCTCTTACTATTACAAGTCCCCACCACCTCCATCACCATCCCCACCACCTCCATACTACTACAAGTCACCACCACCTCCATCACCATCCCCACCACCTCCATACTACTACAAGTCACCACCACCTCCATCTCCAGTACCAGCACCCACTTACTACTACAAATCTCCTCCACCACCTTCCGATCCCTCACCACCACCACCATATTACTACAAATCTCCACCACCCCCATCACCATCTCCACCACCTCCTTACTACTACAAATCTCCACCACCACCATCACCATCTCCTCCACCTCCCTACTACTACCAATCTCCCCCACCACCATCGCCTTCTGCTCCACCTCCCTACCACTACACCTCTCCTCCACCTCCCTCACCTTCTCCACCCCCACCCTATCATTACACCTCACCTCCACCACCATCATCATCTCCACCACCTCCCTACCACTACACCTCTCCTCCACCACCTTCAAGTTCCCCACCCCCACCATACCACTACACCTCTCCCCCACCACCCTCGCCTTCACCACCACCACCATACCACTACACGTCACCGCCACCACCTTCACCCTCGCCTCCACCACCCTACATTTACAAGTCCCCACCTCCCTCTTCACCATCACCTCCACCTCTATACTACTACTCATCACCTCCCCCACCCATGAAGTCACCACCACCACCCGCGTACATCTACGCCTCTCCACCTCCTCCGAGCCATCAGTAAGCTCCAACAGATTTGTGGTACTCCAAAAGCATCATTGTAAGCAATAGCTGTCCAAATTAAATTTCATATCACCAAAGTTAATTCTCATAGTCATTTCTCATCTAATTTTTGCCTATTTTGCAGCACCCAATCTACAACAAAAAATAAACGAAGACTTCTTGAGGGGAATGTGCAGTAATCAACTTTCTAGAGCAACTATTTTGTTCAATAAGCTCCTGCAAGCATTGGAAAGCTTCGTTGATCAATGCATGTTGGATCAGATTGCATATGTTGTTTTGGTTGTTATCTTACAAATCATCCTTGTTACATCTCCAAGTGGACGTGGCTCAAAGATAAGAATTGGATCTAATCAATATTCTTTCTAGGGCCCAAGGTTCATAATATGATTTTTTTTTCTCTTTATTTTTTTGCCTATAGACTATAGCGGATGGCCTTGTTATTTAAATTCGAATTTATTAATCATTGTTTTATTTTTCTCACACTTAATGAGCTCAAATTCTCTAATAAAGATTTTTTCCAGCTAAATGAACTCTGAGCATAAATTATGTTCAGATGACCATCCTGTTGTTTTCATCTTCTAGGTGTTTACATATGTATCATTAAAATTTATTTCACTTAGAGAACATTTAAGTTAGTTAATCTAACCTATTTATCACATGTTATACATATATGATTAGACTTTTTATTGCAAAATGAGTATAATAAAATAGAAATCTAAAAAGTCTGATCATCATCATATCATACACTAGTGATAACGAGTCAGTAAAAACACGCCCGCAAGTTAGGGGTGGTTGTATTTTAAGGATAAATGTTTTCGAACTTGTAGAAGTAGGACAATATGTATTTGTGCTTGTAAAAGTAGGATAATATATTTTCGAACTTGTAAAAGTAGGACAATATATTTTCGAACTTGTAGAAGTTGTACGATATTTTTTACAGTCTTGTTAGAGTAGGACAATATGTTTCAAAAATCCGTAAATGTAGGACAATCGTGCCCGACTTAGAAGCCTGAAATACACCCTTCATGGGCTCAATTTGTCTTACATTTACTAGAAAAAAAAAATCCAACCTTTATAAGCTCGAAAATATATTATCTTACTTTCACAAGCTTAAATGAAAACATATTGTTCTACTTTCACAATCCCGAAAACATATTGTCTTTAAAACACAACTACCTCAAAATTAAGGGTCTATAAAAACGTTTTTCCGTAAAAACACAATGGAACTGCTCAAAAGATTAATAGATTAATGATTATAAAAAAAGCATGTAAAGCTTACAACTATATTTAAAGGTGATGACTTATGTAAAAAGTTCTAGATAAGAATTCGATCAAGCGAAAAGTGGTTATTTAATTTGCAATTAAGTTTAATGAAAACAACTGTGATTATCATTTTATTAATGGGAAAGTTAATATAAAAAATATACTATTACTAATTTTTAAAGAGAAAAAGCTGACAAGCAAGAGAGGAGAAATCTCTTATGGAGAGTCGCAACCTTTCGATGCAATCTTTGAGTAACTATAAATACTTAAGATGTGTGGATAATTCATAATCACTGAAATCAGATTTGAGGTTGAGAAATAAAGTTTCTCAATGCATTGAAAAGTCGAGTCTCTCTATATAAATATTGAGTCTTCTATTTTTTTTTTGGTTTTATTAAAACACTTGTGATTTCTGCTTCTGAAATTCGGTAGAGTGTAACTATCGAATTTTCGTGAGATAGGTTTTGTATCCCGGAAGGTCAATTCCTTGTGAGAACCATTTACACTGATGTGGGAGGAATTAACACCTTTAAAGATAACATCATTTTTCGGTATGTCTAACCTATCATTAACTTCATTACCCATATATATACAACACTGGTCACATGCTGAACCATCCCCATTACCCTTCTGGAAAATTTGTAATATTAATATACATAAAGTAAAAATTTCAGGATACTATATTCTTTCATATGCCTGACACCTATGAATGTTCGATTGTTTTTGTGCTGTACTCTGACCGAGAATTCTGACTAGATATGTTGCAACTTGATCAGGATACTCATCACTACAAAAAAAATATTATGTTTTGCGATGGTTTTTGCGACGAATTTTGAAGACAAAACAGCCGTAGCAAATATTTGCGAATAAGATTTGGGCATCCGTCGTGAATTTACGACGACCTGTCCCATTGCAAAATGCCCCGGTCACGACCCGATCCGGTTGCCAAAATTTGCAACGGACGAGGTATCGTCGAGTCCAAGAACCATGAGCTCGAAAAAGGTAAAATGAAAAGCTTCCACTTCATCCTTATTCAACGACTCAGAATTGAAAAAACTTTCGTTCGCCCGAGGAGTGTGGGTTGTATTTCGAGGAAAAAAAGGCGTACGAGAGGAAGATGTTGAAAGCTTGAGTGCAAGAATAGGCAGAATGGAAACCACTCAAGAACGGATGTTGAAGATCCTAGAGGCGCAAGAGAGAAGATTGAGGATCATCACGAATTAGCATGTGGGTCAAGGTCCATTTCAATATGAAAACCCTCCACTGTGAAGTGGAGCTTGCTAACTCCAACGTGGATTAGGTGGTATAATCATCTTTATCTCTATCTCTCTCTTACTTTTAATTTAGATCATTTGAGTACACTATTTTGAATTGTTACATTTCTAGTTTATTCGGTTGTGTACTTAATTCTAGGATGTTTTGTATTTCTTGATGCTTGTATAATGGATGTTTTCTTCGTTGGTTTTTGCTCTGATATTGTGGTGATCATTAGATGATTGTGCTGAAAGTTTTCTTCTTGTTTTTTATGAATGGGTAAAAAAATTATACTCTATAACTTGCCCTTGTTCATTCTTGAAAACTCAACATGATCGATATACTTAAAATGATAAAAGACCATCTTTGTAAAAGAGTCATTTCAGCCAAAAATGAATCTCCCACCGAAGAATGTTTTACCCTTGATAACTCTTTGAGACCGAATTTCTATTTTTTTATATCACCGGAAAATTTTGCGCCAGGCCCATTTCCGTCGCAAAATATGTATTTGCGACGGACACGTGTCCATCGCAAATCATGAGTCTGGAAGAAAAAAATGGTACATGTGGTTCGAACCCGGACCCTCCGCGCACCAGGGGCGGGTACGAACTACTGGGCCATCGACCCTCATGCTATATATTTTGGCCCAACTTTCATATTAGCCTTATTGGGCTTGGAACAATTAATTCCAAATTCGCATTCAAGGTGAAATGAACTCGCGACCTCTCTTGCATGTAGAGGGGGCTCACGCCGTTGGACACTTGCTTCTATTGTTTGATTTCTTGCAATTAATTGTATATGTATCCAAATTGAGTTATTTTTTATAATTCATCAAATTAATTCATTTTCGTTTTTAACTTGTTTTAATAAATGTTGTTACCAATTATATATATTTTTTATTTCGTATATTTATTTAATTAAAAAATGCTTAATACTATAATTCGTTCATTTGTACGTAATTAATTGTATATGTATCCAAATTGAGTCTTTTTTTTATAATTCATCAAATTAATTCTTTTTCGTTTCTAACTTGGTTTAATAAATATTTTACCAATTTTTTTTATTGTGTAAAATTATTTTTTCGACAATGTAAATTTTTAATTCGTTCGTTTGTAGACTAAAACATGTAAATTATTTATCTAATAATAATATAAATTGACAAAAAAATACAATAAAAGTAATGTCAATTATAAAAATATTCGATACATGATATAAAAAAAATCTAAATTTTCCTAATCATCGGATTGAAATCCGAGATCATCCCCCTCTTCATCCTTCTCATCCAGGTTTTGGAGCGGCGACGGCGGCGGATCTCAGGTTGCACCAGGTCCGGCAGTGGTGGTACCACTCCACCTAAGGTGGAGGAAAGTAGTCACCACCACTTGTCCACCTCCTCTCTATTTTTCCGTTTCCGCCTCCTCCTCCGCCTCCGCTTCTCGTCGCCTCCCCTCGTGCTCTCGTTGTTGTTCCTGCTGCTGCTGTTGTTGGAAGTGTTGGGGAAATCAGGAAGAGCTTCATCTGCTTGACGACAGTCGAAAGCTGTCTCTCGATATCGATGGGATGAGAGTCGATGGAAGACTGGGAGGAGGATGAGCCGGATCCACGAGATCAAAACAAGTTTTTCCAAAAACATCCAATTCAGTGAACCGTCCCTTTCTAGCCTCGACGTACTTAAAGTAAAGCTCATTTTGAACGTCCATAGAAGGCTCTAAGAGGGGCATAGAGCTCGATCCATCCGCCCCTTCCGGAGACTGAGACTGGGAGGCAAGGTTACCAAGCATCTTTCACTGCAAATTAACAATACTTTTAGTTAATAAATTAACCCAAGGATTTTTAAAATAATACTTTAATTAAAAATAGAAATAATACTTACGTGGATCTCGGTGGTGCGGCCGTAGGTGGACTTTCCAGTCTCCTTATTCAGCAGTTGGGTAAGATGCAGTCTCTCAAAATGAGAGGGCTCACGTCCATGCTCTCGCTCCTACAAATAAATAGTTAAAAATTAATATTACCAAAAATTCATAAACAAATATTAAAAATATAAAATTTATCACTTACAAATTGTAACATGTGCTTCAAAATGGACCAAAAACTGGCCCGATGTCTCGCGATCCCTTCTCCATCAGCGTCGCTAAGGCGATTCACTATGTTCTTCTGCGACTTGCTCTTGAATTCGTCAGAATTCTAGTAGTCGAGAAATTGTGGCTAAATCTCCCGGCCCCTGTTGTCCGTCCCCATATTAGTCGGAGTCACATTCGTGTTATATTCTAACCGAATGTGATACATCATGTCTCTGTATCGCTCGACACCCTTCCCACAAAAGTTCTTCCACATCTGAGCCTCGTGCTCTGGTGCCCAGACGCAGAATTTCTGCAATTACATTAAAAGCTAGATATCAATTTATATAATTTATATTAATAAACGATGGATAAATTTAATAAATTAAATAAATTATACCTTAAACTCCTCAAAATATTATCGTTTTTTCTTTTTGAACACCGCCCCCCAGTGAAAAACGGTGGGCCCAAATCCACCCTTCAAGATAGACTGGGTCACTTGAGTAGTAACCTCATGTCCCGAAATCCAACTACAACTTTAAAATTTCAAAGTTAGTAAAATAATTAGATTTTAATTGACTATAAAATGTTAAAACTTACGTTGAACCACGTGGCTCAACAGTAATCCGGTTCTGAGCAACTAGATGCTGGTGGGAGGAAGATGAGCCCTGACCAGCCTGAGATGCGGATGAGGATCCCCCAGGCGGGACAATCAGAGCAACCACGAGTCTGAGTGATCTCATCCATCTCCTCCCTCTTCCTCGACCCCTCTGCTGACTCCCACTCCCACTAGTGGATTCACTGTCTTGTCCACCCATTTATAAAAAAATTCAATAAAGACAAAATTATTAAAATTTAACTAACCTAATCATACCACTCTCCTAACATAATCATCGTACTAAATCGATACTAAAATAAAATGCTACTAAATTATATATAGTGTAATAACAAACAATCAATAAAGTCTCCTAAATATTATAACAATTCACCTATACATACGCATTCAATATAACAACAATCAACATATATAAAAATCTAAACAATTATCCTAAATTATTAAAAATCTAAAACATTCAATATAACAACAATCAACATATATAAAAATCTAAACAATTATCCTAAAATATTAAAAATCTAAAACATTCAATATAACAACAATCAACATATATAAAAATAAAAACAATTATCCTAAAATATAAAAAAATCTAAAACATTCAATATAACAACAATCAACATATATAAAAATCAAAATAACTATATCCTAAAATATTGAAAGTTTAAAATATTCAATATAACAACAATCAACATATATAAAAATCTAAACAAATATATCCTAAAATATTACAAATCTAAAACATGCAATATAACATCAACATGTTTCATCACATACTAACTATTAATACTCATAATTATACAAAAAACTAAAGACTAATTAACATGTTTTAAAATAAAATTTAAACGGGTAAAAAATAGAAAAAACTTACGATTATTGTGTAGAGATCGACAAATGGGGAATTTGATCGGGATGAATTTGGCTCTTGAGTGCTTGCCGGACGTCTCCTCCCTTCCTTCTTTTCTTCTTCCTCTTTTACTCACTTGTGGTGAATGAGCACCGGCCACTGCCTTTTATAGGCAAAATTTTTTTGCGACGAACTGGTGTCCGTCGCAAATTTTACCGCCGTTGACGCTTGAAACGACACCATTTTTGGTTTTTTGCGATGGATTGACCGTAAAAAATATGGAATTTAAAATTCACGATAGCCTTGTCCATCACAAATCAGTCGCCGACAATAAATATGCAACGATTCTCGAAAGGTCGTGGTCAAAAGGTCTGGTTTTGCAACGGGCTAGTCCGTCGCAAAACACAAAGTTGAAATTTATGACGGACTGCTTCGTCACAAAATTATCGGCCACAATAAATTTGCACCGATTCCGAAAGGTATCGGTCTAATGTTTCGATTTTACGACGACCATATCCATCGCAAATTATAAATTTGAAATTTACGATGGTCTTTCCGTCATAAATTTTGGCGGTTTATACGAAGTCCAGGAGCCGCTTATTTTTCGACGGACATATCCATCACAAATTCACGTAATTTGCAACGGTTTTGTCCTGTCCGTCGAAAATTATAAAAACTGACGAGCACTGGTTATGGTCCGTCGTAAATCCGTCGCAAAACACGCATATTTATAACGGATTTTATTTCCGTTGCAAAATCTCGTCGTTAAAACGCGTGTTTTTAGTACTCAGGTTCTTGTATTTTCATTAGTTATGTTGTTGAATTAATTATTCAATTTACTTGAATTGGGTAAAATATCAATAAATATGTACGTGACAAGTCATGTAAATTGTTTGCTATGCTAATTGAACAAAATCATAAATAAAAAAATAAAAAAATAAAAAACTATGGGTATTGTCCATTGTTAGGAAAAAATTGTTTGGTATTGTCCACTGTAAGGAAAAAATATTTTTTTAGGCCCGTATCTTTAGGATGGTTGGAAAAATTATTGTCCTCCTTCTCCAATCCCGAAAACATATTGTCCTCTTTTTTCAACCACCCTAAAAATACGGGCCTAAAAAATTAATTTTCTCCGTCGTCTATAGACTCTATATATGCAAATGCAATGCAACTCAAAGAATTAATATTACAATATGCCATGGTCTTCACTCAGCGTACTATGATTAATGTGTTCATGGTTTGTGTCATTAATTGCAGGACATGCTGTTTTAGACGTGGCCCGTACTTGGGGGATAGTTCATGTGATGAGACTCATTTTAATTCGAGGGCGAATTAATGCTTTTCAGAGAGAGAGAATGATGACGATGAGATTACTAAGTATAAATGGAAAAGTCAAAAGTATGATCAACCTAATAGTTTTATTATCTAATATTTTGGGTTTAAACTAATTGTGAACTTAGTTATTTATTTTAGTGTTGGATGTTTATTTATGTGGGCCTTAAAAGTCATTCTTTGTCAGTTATTATATTAAAAGATGGGTTTCCCTAATGTGAATGACAGTTTTCAAATAAAGAAAAGATATCATGGGTTTCTTCTCCCTTCGAGTGCAATTTTGTACCCGTGTGAATTAATGGACTGTGTTCGTGTTAATTGTTCTTATTGTTTATCACTTGTCTGTGTCACATTTAATTGTTGTATTTTCTTTTTTCTTTCATAAAATAATTGTATTTCCACTTTATAAGCTACAGCCTTTTGGGGTTAGAAAAAAAATTGAACCACAAATGAATTTCACGAAAAAATTGGTCATTTCATTGAAACTTCTTCAGGAAAAAAAATCGTTTCAAGTAAAAGTGTCAAATTTACAAGGAAAATATGCAAAAGTGTTACTATCAAGTTTTTATTTTCAAAATTGTCACCCAACATTTTGTGCGACCCCCTGCGCGGTCCTTGTGTGACCCTTTTTTGTGGTATTTTAAAAAATATATATGTGACATTTTTTAAAACAAAAACTTGAAGTGACATTATTTTACATTTCTCAATTTACAACTATATATTCACATACCAAAATATATATCCACATACCAAAATTTGATCCTTGATCAACAAGACAAACACTGGACTATATTTTGCTCGTCACAAAATATATTTTTTAAGCCCATATCGTTAGGGTGGTTGGAAAATGAGAACAATATGTTTTAGGGCTTGGAGAAGGAGGAAAAATAATTTTAAAAAGTTGTAAATGTAGGACTTTCGGACCTAATTCGGGCTCAAATGTCCTACATTTACCACTTTTTAAAACTATTGTTATCTCCAGACGCAAAAACATATTGTCCTCCTTTTTCAACCATTCTAAAAATACAGGCCTAAAAAATATTTTTTCCTGACAACGGGCAGGACCCATAGTTTTTTTTTTTTTTTTTTTTTTTTTTTAAGATTTTGTACAGTTAGCATAGCAAATAATTAACATGACTCGTCAAGTACATATTTATTGATATTTTACCCAATTCAAGTAAATTCAACAACATAACTAATAAAAATACAAGGACCTGACTACTAATTCCATCTTCCATTTCTCAAGCCAAAGAAAAATTTCAATTCAAGAATGCAACCTAAGGAGATTTATAGTACCCTGGTCAAGTTGCAACATATCTAGTCAGAATTCTCGGTCAAAGTACAACACAAAAACAACCGAACACTATGAAAGAATATAATATCCTGAAATTTCTACTTTATCTATATTAATATTGCAAATTTTCCAGAAGGGTAATGGGGATGGCTCAGCATGTGATCAGTGTTGTATATATGTGGGTAATGAATTTAATGATAGGTTAGATATACCGAAAAATGATGTTATTTTTAAAGGTATTAATTCCTCCCACATCAGAGTAAATAGTTCTCACAAGGAATTGACCTTCCGGGATACAAAACTTATCTCACAGAAATTCGATTGTTACACTCTAACGAATTTCAAAAGCAAAAATCACAAGTGTTTTAATAAAACTAAAAAAATAGAAGACTCAATATTTATATAGAGAGACTCGGTTTTTCAATGCATTGAGAAACTCTATTTCTCAATCTCAAATCTAATTTCAGTGATTATGAATTTCCCACACATCTTAAGTATCTATAGTTACTCAAATGGTGCATCGAAAGGTTGCGACTCGAGATTTCTCCTCTCTTGCTTGTCAGCTTTTTCTCTTTAAAAATTAGTAATAGTATATTTTTTATATTAACTTTCCCATTGATAAAATGATAATCACAGTTGTTTTCATTAAGCTTAATTACAAATTAAATAACCACTTTTCGCTTGATCGAATTCTTATCTAGAACTGTTTACATAAGTCATCACCTTTAAATATTGTTGCAAGTTTTACATGTTTTTACGGAAAAACGTTTTTAGACCCTTAATTTTGAGGTAGTTGTGTTTTAAAGACAATATATTTTCGGGTTTTTGAAAGTAGAACAATATATTTTCATTTAAGCTTGTAAAAGTAAGATAATATATTTTCGAGCTTATAAAGGTTGGACCATTTTTTTTCCTAGTAAATGTAAGACAAATTGAGCCCGTGAAGGTGTATTTCAGGCTTCTAATTTGGGCACGATTGTCCTACATTTACGGATTTTTGAAACATATTGTCCTACTATAACAAGACTGTAAAAAATATCGTACTACTTCTTAAAGTTCGAAAATATATTATCCTACTTTTACAAGTTCAAATATATAGTCCTACTTTTACGAGTACAAATACATATGACATTTATCTTTAAAATACAACCACCCCTAACTTGTGGGCGTATTTTTACTGACTCGTTATCACTAGTGTATCACTACAAAAATTGCTCCATTTTACGACAGAATTAACAACGGAAAAGCCGTCGTAAAACACGTTTAGAGACGTGTTTTACGACGGACATGTGGTCGTAGCTAAAATTTACGACCGCTTTAATCCACCCATCGTAAAACCGGCCCGTCCTCGACCCGGTCCGGCACAAAAAATTACGACGGGTTGTGCCCGTCGTAAAATATATCCAATTTTTTTTAATGTATCCAGAAAATATTTACGACGGGCTACTATCTGTCGTTAATATAAAATTTACGACGGACACGTGTCCGTCGTAAAACTTGAACCTGGAACAAAAAAATGATTCGTGCGGTTCGAACCCGGACCCCGCGCACCCGGGACGGGTGCGAACCACTGGGGCATCGGCCCCCAAGCTATATATTCCGGCCTAACTTTCATATTAGCCCTATTGGGCTTGAAATAATTAATTACAAATTTGCATCCAATGAGAATCGAACCCGCGACCTCTCTTGTATGTAGAGGAGGTGCGCTGTTAGGACACTTGCTTCTATTGTTCGATTTCTTGCAATTAATTGTATATGTATCCAAATTGAGTCATTCTCTTTTTATTATTCATCAAATTAATACCTTTTCGTTTCTAACTTGTTTTAAAAAATATTGTTACCATCTAAATTTCTTTTGTTTTGTAAATTTATTTAATTCGAAAAATACGTAATTAATATTATAATTCATTCATTTGTACGTAATTAATTTTATACGTATCAAAATTGCGTCATTCTTTTTTTATAATTCATCAAATTATTTCCTTTTCATTTCTAACTTGTTTTAATAAATGTTACCATTTAAATTTTTTTGGTTTTGTAAATTTATTTAATTTGAAAAATGCGTAATTAATATTATAATATGTTCATTTGTACGTAATTAATTGTATACGTATCCAAATTGAGTCATTCTTTTTTCATAATTCATCAAATTATTTTCTTTTCATTTCTAACTTGTTTTAATAAATGTTGTTACTAATCTTTTTTTGTAAATTTATTTAATTCGATATTTATAATTGGTTTGTTTGTAAACTAAAATATGTTAATTATAATAAAAAATATAAAATTAGCAAAAAAATATAATAAAAATAATGTCGAATAAAAAAATTTCAGTACAAGATAATAAAAAAAAATTCATAATCATTAGATAGGAAACTGGAATCCTCACTCTCTTCACCCTCCTGATGAGGCCTTTGGAGCTCTGGCGGGGGCGGCGGGATCACAGGTTGCACCGGCTCCGGCTTGTTGGAGTTATACGTGAAAGTATGCGTTTACTTTGTATAACTCATGTATTAAACACTTTGTTTTATGAGAATAATTATTTTATCACATTTGCTTTAAATATGAATGAATGTTAAATGTTTATTGCAACCCGTTCTATTTATAGTACGAGTTATATTGCAGTTAATGTGGTGATACCAGATCACGGAAGATCACATTAATGAGTTCCTTGTAACTGAACGTACAAATTCACGGCCCATGTAGAATTGAACAATCCGCCGCTAAAGGTCGATGTGTATATCTCAGATTGGTCTGTCTTGACCAAGAGATTGCACTAGCACATTTTGTATGTGTTGAAGAGGACCTACAGTGAGGATAAATTCTTTTGTTCTGAAATATGAAGAATTATACCTCAGTGGTTATTGATTTCTTAATCTCCATCACTTAAATAGGGCTGTTTGTGGTTAATAGTTATTGCTTTGATTCATGTTGGAGGAGAATCATCGTGACTTCGAACCTTGTGTTTTGGGCAGTAATATTAATCATACGACGGTTGCTAAGGTTTAATACGGAGAAACGTGTGCGAGTACGGCTCGTGTGATTTATCCCCTTGGTGGGCTCAAAATTTTTATCGTACCAAATCTTGCAAGTGAAGAATTAGTTTCTTCGGTACGGATAATAATGTTGAGTTGTCTTTACTCCAGGGTAAAAGATACTAATTAATTTAGAGCTATTCAAAAGCTCAATTAATTAATGGACTATATAATCTTAAACATGGGAAATAATAACCGTGAGCCCATATTATCGTAATGTGGATTAAGATGGATAGTGTAATATTAATTTATTAGTGGTATTAATTAATATTAATGGGCTGAATAATATTGGGGCTCAATATTGAAATTCAGAAGCCCATTGGAGGTTCAATCTTAATTCTCCTAAAGGCCTCTCAAGTAGCCCAATAATTAGCCCACTAATAATAAGGTGATTAAAATAAAAGAAAAATAATGTTGCTTATTTTTCCTCATAAATTTCGAAATTAATAAAATATAGGGGGAAAGATTTTCTTTGGATTTTGTTATGGAATGAAGATAAGTATTCTCTGAATACAAGATTATATCATTAATTCAAGAAATCTCCCACTTGACATTTTATTTGATAAATTCGAAATTTGATGATTAATGAGAAGAAAAAGATTTTGTTAGATTTTCTTGAAAAAATATTATGGAAGATATGTATTCTTGGAATACAAGATTATCTCATAAATTCAAGAAGATCCAAATATTGGATTTCATCTCTTAATTTTCGAAATTCATCCATAATAATAGGAGGATGAGATTTTTGTGGAATATTTTATTATGGAGAAAAGAATATATGAAATATATATTCAAGATTTCTTGGAGATCAAGAAAAGATTTTCTCTTGCCCTTTTCCACATGAAAATTTCAAAATTCCATATTATAAATAGGGGGTGATACTTTCATCCTCAGTTTATAGTTCCATGTGTTGGAAAAAAAATCAGCAACAATAATTTTTTTTCTTTATTCCTTGTTTTATTAAATTGTTCTTTAAGCACTTCTCACCGGTGAACGAGCAAGGCTAAAGGGGAATACTTGAGAATGTCTTTTGGTTGATATGATCAATTAGCTTGTCCCTTTCTTCTCAAAGGTCGTCGCTTCAAGAGGTACGTAATCGCGTAAACTCCTAGATTTTCCGCTATAGGATTTTACGTAATAATTTTCATATGCATGATCTTTTATTGTTGGATTAATCATTATTTGAATTTATTTAGGATTAATTAATGCTAGTAATAATTAGATTTAAATTCGTATTCAAATTTCACCCCGAATAGATCTGGGCACCCTGATTTCCCCAACAACTGGTATCAGAGCCACAAGTTTCGGGCTCTGATCTTTAAATTGAAATTTAAATTGATGAACATTAAATTAAAATTGGATAGTAGAATTTCTATATCTTTTTTGTAGGTATCCAATTGTCATGGGTTTTAATGTTTTATTTTTCATGCGTATGAATGATTATTGTTTTTAATTCGATTCGTTCGAATTCATTTTTCTCGTGAGAAAATCCACGAGTAGATTAGTTTTTTTTATTTGTTTGATTCGATCAATGTAATAGACTAGTCTTGATCTAGGTTTATTTATTTTTTGTAAATAAATTAGAACCGGATTGGAATGAAGACGGAGACGGTGAATTAAGAACGGCGTACATGGACCATGCATGTGTGCTTGACGTGTGCATGGACATGGATCATGTATAGGGGTGAAAATGGGCACGGATGAAACACAGGGATGCACGGCGTGCACACGGCTCGTGCGTGACGGGCGCCTCGGCGGGTGCCGCACGCCCGCGCCGAGTGTCGTGCGGCCCACTCGGTGTGTAACGCCCCGAACCCAGAATATATTAATTATATCGGATTCGAAGTGTTATTGTGATCAAAAGTCCGAATTATAAAATTTTTGAAAGGAATATAACTGAAATGAGAGACAGAAATTTATGCAGCGGATAAGTGGGAAGGAATATTAGAATGTGAGTGTATTTGTATATATATATATATATATATATATATATATATATATATATATATATAAAGATGGATAGAAGGTTATGTATTTTCAAAATAATACATACTGAGTTTGGATAATTTAAAACACACGGAAAGAGTATCGTCTTGCATAGCAGTAGCGATAACATTTATTGGGAAATAGAAATGATAGGCATCATTGTATTAGTAATAATATATTTTAAGGAAAGGGGAGACTTTGTGCCTTCTGTGTCACTGTCCTTGCTCCCCATAATTGTAATCTGCAAGGGGTTAAAAAAAAGGGGCGTGAGAATTGAATTCTCACTTATGGGTGATTGCAACATCATGGGATTGGTAAATCCGAAATATATTAAGTTATACTCATTGATAAAGTAATTAATTAATCAGTTGACGTGTATAAAAGATTTCCAAGATTTAAACAGTGATTAAGCATATTTCACATGATATTATTGAAATAGCACAAGTTAGTTCACATTAGGGCAAAGCCCAAAGTCATATCACGCATTATCACAAACTGACAAACCATAAATGTACAACCATTCTCCTTCCATCATAGTTATCCTTTTCAACTCCAACCATCAACAGCCTTGATTCCGAGGGCGTCTAACGACAGCGTCCCCGGAGACCGGAAAATAATCAACAACCTTGATTCCGAGGGCGTCCAACGACAGCGTCCCCGGAGGTCGGAAAACAATACCCAAATCACAACTCCGTACTTACTGATTTTCCATAAAACTGATACAACAACTTTACTGAGAAAATACTTGACTGATAACTGAACAGATTCATGCTCACGTAAGGTGTTTACTCATGCAGTGGTGATCGATTCACAAAACAACAGGCTAATATATAACATATGTAGTTATATCACATAATCCAAACAGTTATATAGATAGGTGTTACATTTATGTTGGATTAGGTATTTTTGATTTGATTTAATTTAGTTGAGTTCAGAAAATACCGGCACGACGTTATTTATAGCAGATCAATCAACGGATCATCACCCACCTGATTGTTCTGAGTTCCGGGAATATTGGGTAGGTAGGCAGTCGAGTCCTTCGTGCGTATTCCGAAAAGTACAGAATCCTAATAAGGAGTATTTTGATTAAAAGATTGACTTTTGAATTTGAAAAGCTTAAGAGCGCAAAACTCAAGGATTTAGTAGGTCGTTGTCTTCAGAGAACTATTGAAAACTAAAGTTTTCAAAGGTTGATTTCAAATTGATAAGTACACCTCTTTTAAAGGGGAGGTGTATTAGGGGAGTGTATTTACTAAATTTAGTGTTGCAACAGGGGGTGTATTTACTGAATTTAGTGGTGTAACAGGGGGTGTATTTACTGAAATTGGTGGTGTAATAGGGGGTGTATCTACTGAAATTGGTAGTGTAATAGGGGGTGTATCTACTGAAATTGGTAGTGTATTAGGGGTGTATTTACTGAAATTGGTAGTGTATCAGGGAGTGTATTTACTGAAATTGGTGGTGTTCTCGGAGAGTGTATTTACCGAATCTGGTGGTGTACACAGGGGGTGTATTTACTGAATTTGGTGGTGTACACAGGGGATGTATTTACTGAATTGAAAGGTGTTCTCAAAAAAACCTTTTTAAGGAAAAAAATATCTTTATTAAGCTTGGAAAAATACTTAGAAAATAAGATTATTAATTTATAAAAATTAAAGAAAAGGTTATTCTTTCTTACGAATCCTATTTCTCGTTTTTAGACGAAAACTTAATTATAAAACTTTTCTTTTCTAAACTTATTAAAAGACTTTATTTTGTTTGCGTTTTCTAAAAAAAATTCTAATAGGGTTACGAGGTGAAGACGAGTTTCCCTTTGATTACGAAATTTATTCAAACGTGTTTTTACTCTTGGAAAACGTCAAAACAAGGATACTATAGGATTTTGCTAATATCATCATAATACTAAAAACAATGATACTAAACATTTCATAATAATACTAGTCCTCTAAGTTATTTCTATCATTCATCTAAAACAATAATATTCCAACATTCAACTACTAATACTAAATACTACACTAAAAATCCAATCTCATGGTTTGTGAAAGAAAATAAAACAAAGAAACAATCTACCCAAAACTCACTTCTAAAGAGTGATACAAGTGAAACAAAACAATAATACTAAATAAGTCCATAACTAATACTAATTCATCTAACCACTAACAATAAGTTTTCTTTCAATTCTTTTTCTTGTTCTAAGCTTCTAACAACTAACAAAAATAATCCAAAAATCTACCCAAGGTAAAAACGAAGATAGAAACCTTACGAGCTTCAGTTTGAGACGTTAAACGGGCGGCCTAACGGCGTCGTTTTGAAACTCGGAAATTGTTCACGAAATTTGGGCAGCCTAACGGCGTCGTTCGGAAATTCGGAAAAATGATTTGGGCAGCCTAACGGCGTGGGTTTGAAATTCCAGAATTTTGGCGATAGCAACCGGTTCAACGGCGTCAAAAATTAAACGGAATTAATCGAAAGTAAGCCTCGGTTTAGAAATTAGAAATCAAACGAAACTGGAATTAAAAGAGGGCTACTCAATTCCTTACCAAAGAGAAAAGAGGCGGCGACCGCGGAGCTTGAGGGGGGTGCGACGGCGGCGGAGGCGGCGACGCGGCGGAGATAGAGAGAGAGAGAGAGCGAGCGACGGAGCAGGGGAGAGGGGGACGCGACCTGGGCTTCGTCCACGGCGGCGGAGCTCGGCGGTGGAGGCTTCGGCGGCACTGGGTCTGGGCCGTGGCGGCGGCGTCGTTCGCCGGAGTACAGAGGACGGCGGCGTTCGGCTGGGTCACGGTCTCGACGGCGGAGGCGCTCGGTGGCGAGAGCTCTGGCGCGACGGAGGGGCGCGGCGGCGAGGGCTTTGGCGTGACGGAGGGGCGCGGCGGCGAGGCGCCGGAGGAGGCGGAGGAAGGCGGTTGCAGGCGGAGCAAGAGGCGTGAGGCCGAAGGAGGAGAGAAAAAAAAGGAGAAGGGAAATTTTTTTTTTTGCGTGAAAGAAAATGAAAGAAAAATGAAAGGAAAAATTTTGGCTTCTTTCTATTTATACTCCCTATTTCCAAACTTATCCTCTTTCTAAAATCTTATCCAATATTTCGATATTTTCGTTCCCAAAAGATACGGTTCAGGGATCGTTTCGTTCACGAGTATAATTCCGATTCAGAAAATAATACAGTTTTTAAACTCAAGGAATATTTTATTGTATTTTGATTTTTTCTCAATAAGTTAAACGGATCGAAATCCTCAATTTAATTTGAATAATTAATTTCTCGTAGTCCTTTATTCGTTTGAAAGAATTCGTTTTCTTTCTTCGAATTTAGGAGTTTTATAAAAAGGGTAAGTATATTTAAATACACAAATAGCACACAAAATAATTAAAATTAAAAGAAACAAATAAGAGAAAATAAAATAAAATAAAAAATAAAATAAAATAAAGGTTTCTAATTAAGAAAAAGGTACAGAACGGGACGGGGTATTACACGGTGGGCTGCCGTGCGCCGGGCCTTGGGCCCATCCCACCGTGTTTCGTGCCTATTTTTTTATGTACGATGACAAACGTCATCCCGACCCCAAACGAAGGACACTTTTTACGAATTATTGTTGTTCGAGTGGGAATTTTTCGAGACGAACGATGAAAGCAATGAGGACGATTTCTCGCATCAAGACATGAAGAAAATTAAACCGTGACAATTGGATTTGAGTGTTCCAATGTATTTTAATTTTTTATTTTGATGTATGTTTTATTTTCGTGCATTTATTATTTGATAATATGTGTTTGCATGAATTTTAATTGTCCAAGAAAAACCTTACTTTCGAAAATTACTAAGTATGAATTTTATAATTAATCACGATTTTATTCCGGATAATAAAATTGGATTAATTTTGACCTTCCATAATTTATTTATTCGTGAAGTCTTAATTCTGTATTGAATTATGGTTATTACTTAGGCATAAGAAATTGATTGTAACTTACTCCCCATGGAGTCCCTGTCAATTTTTATGTGGTCAAAGTGGGAGCCGCCTATTAATTTTGAATTAAAGATTTGTAACTATTAATGTTTGTGACCTGCTTAAAAGGTATTTAAATGTATAGACCACCCCTCGTGACGCATTTAAATTGTTTCGAGATTTCGGCCGATGCATGATTATATTGTTTTAAGGTTTCAATATAATTGATGTGATCGAATTATGTGATAATTTCGTATTTTTCTAGATATTAATATGAATGTATGTTTTATTTTCATTTCATCATGTCGCAAACTTTTAATCCACTGTTTAGTATACTTTAAAGTTAACAAACTTTCTGGAGAGAATTATGTCGATTGGAAATGTAATTTAAACTTTGTCCTTACTGCACAAAAATACAATTGGGTTGTTCACGTTAATATATTCGACAAGCCTAATGATAAGTCAAGCAATGGGAAAAGACAGTTTATGATTGGAAGTGTGACAATGAACACATGAAGCGCATCATCTTGACATCTATATCTGAGGATTTGAGGCGCATTCATGAAGACATTGTATCCGCTGTTGAAATCATGGAAAAGCCTCGAAGAGATATTTTCACATCAGAACCCATGACTAATCAGTTCACCAAACATGACTCGGTCAAGTTGAAAATGGTGGAGGAAACGCCCTTGAGGGAGCTCGTTCTCGATATAATGACATACCTTAACAAATTGGAAGTACTTGGTGCGGATTTTGATGTCCCTACTCATGTCGATTTCATACTCCATTATTTACTGAAAAGTTTTGAGCAGCTTCAACTGAACTATCAGATGAATGAACGAACAAGTTATTTGCCCGAGCTCTTGCAAGTTTAGTTTCAGTGGAGGCGATAATGGGGCACCAATCCACTACTATGGTGGCTAATGGTCCGTCTACCTCTTCTGGTCCCAAGGGAGGGAAGAAGAGGAAGAGAACCAACGGCCGGACCTAAACAAATCCAACTGTTGCGAAAGGCAAAACCAAGGCTAGCATCGAAGGGGAAGTGTTTTAACTGCGGTAAGAGAGGACATTGGTGGTCTGCGTGTTCTAAGCCCAAGAGGCTAGGAAAGTTAGGTAATTCACACGCCCTAGTCGTCAAAACTTGTAAAGTGGTGTATGTTGTCCATTTGTGGATAGTGGATACGAGAGCCACTGATCACATCTGTTTCATTTTGCATGGATTTAAGCTAACCCGACGACTTAGCGGAAGTGAGATCCCCATCACACCGGGCAATGCTACGAGAGTGGCAGCTGAAGCAATGGGAGAAGTGCACCTATCTTTTGAAGATAGAGTTATGGTTTTGAGAGACGTTCTTCATGTTCCTTGTTTTAGAAAGAACTCAACCTTCAGTTTCTAAACTATTTCGAATAGATACTCAGTTTCTTTTAATAAGGATGTTATTATTTCTTGAAACGATGAGTTTATCTGTTTCGGAACATTGTTGGATGATCTTTATACCATTAATTGGGCACACCACTCACAAATTGAATCTAATAACATATTAACTATTTCAAGTTATAAAGGATAGCGCTCTTCTGACATGAACAAAACACTTCTATGGCATCTTAAATTAGGTCATATTAATCTAATGCTGATACAAAGGTTGGTGAAAGACGGATCGTTAAAGTCTCTTCAAGTTGAGTCATTTTCAACTTGTGAATCCTGTTTAGAGGGTAAAATGACCAAGAGGGCATTTGGAGCCAAGGGGAATGGAGCCACGGAAGTGTTAAAACTCGTTTATACCGATATGTGTGGTTCAATAACGATCATAGCAAGGATGGGGTATGAGTATTTTGTCACTTTCGTTGACGATTACTCGGAATATGAATACATCTATCTTATGTTGCATAGGGAAATGAGTATCAAGTTTCTACGATCTGATCGTGGAGGTGAATACCTCAGCGATAAATTCTTGAACTACATATCGAACGAAGGGATTGTATCCCAATTGACCCCACCGAGAACTCCTCAACAGAACGGTGTAGCAGAACGAAGGAACCAGACTCTTTTAGAAATGGTCAGATCCATGATGAGTTATTCAGATCTACCCAAATTATTTTGGGCATTGCCTTGGAAACGGTGGCTTACATTCTAAACTTGGTACCATTCAAATCGGTTCCTAAAACTCCGGTAGAATTAAGGACCGGGCGAAAGTCTAGTTCGAAACACATGAGAATATTGGGGTGTCTGGCATACATGCTAGTCAAGGAAGCTGGTAAGTTGGATCCACATTCGGAGTTAAGGCTGTTTATAGGATACCCCACGGGAACGAAAGGGTGTATGTTCTATAGTCCCAAGGATCAAAAGACTGTGATTAGTACACACTTTAAATTCTTGGAAGAGGACTATATGATCAATCGAAAGCCTAAAAGTGAAATTACCTTAGAAGAATTGAGAGGGCAAACCCCGATACCAAGTATACAAGATGATATATCAATCGTCACACCTACACAACCAAAACCCCATCGTAGTGGGAGGTTTATTAGATAACCCGAGAGATTCATGGGAATAGGAGAATCTTCGGATTTGATTCCCGGAGATGAATTAGACCCATGGACATATAACGAGGTGATCCAAGACAAAGACGCAAAATCTTGGCAAACGGTAATGGAAGCCGAGATGGGTTCAATGGATCATAATCAAGTGTAGGAGTTGGTCGAACCACCCAATGGGGTAGAACCCATTGGATGCAAGTGGGTATACAAGAGGAAAAGAGGATCGGACGGAAGGGTTGAAACCTTCAAGGCTAGTGGCAAAAGGATATACTAAAAAATAAGGGATCGAATATGAGGAAACTTTTTCACCTGTAGCTATGCTTAAGTCCATTCGTATTCTCTTGTCGATCGTTGTGCATCTAGATTACGAGATCTGACAAATGAATGTCAAGACAGCTTTCCTTAATGGAAGTCTTGATGGATCGGATATCTATATACGACAACCCAAAGGCTTTATTGCGAAAGGCCAAGAGCATCTCATATGTAAGCTCAAGAGGTCCATTTATGGACTTTAGCAAACATCATGTACTTGGAACCATCAAGTTATTAAGACTTATGGATTTGATCAAAATGAGTTCGAAATTGTGTGTATAAAAAGTGTGACGGAACTGCGGTGGTATTCTTAGTATTATACGTAGACGATATTCTGCTCATTGGAAATAATGTAAAGATATTGTCAGACGTAAAGGTATGAATGTCAAATCAGTTTGATATGAAGGACTTAGGGGAAGCCGGTCACATCCTTGGGATCAAGATCTCTCAAGATCACAAGAAAATGATGTTGGGCTTATCCCAAGCTTCATACAATGAACACTGTTTTGAAGCGTTTTAGCATGCAAGATTTCAAGAAAGATTTTGTACCTTTTAGGCACATAATCCATCTATCCAAAGAAATATGCCTTAAGACGCACGTGGTGATAGATGGCATGAAAGGCGTTCCATACGTTTCGGGCGTAGGAAGCCTTATGTGTGCAATGTTGTGTACAAGACCGGATATCTGCTTTGTCGTGGGCATGGTGGCAAGATATCAAAGTAATCCCGAGAAAGATCATTGGACTGTAGTTAAATGTATTTTGTAGTTTCTGAAAAGAGCTCGCGATAAAATGATGATTTACCGTCAGACAGTCTAATTTCCGTGGGATACACGGACTCGGATTTTAAATCAGACATAGATTCTATAAGATCTACCTTGGGTAGTGTGTCTTGCATGGGAGGAGGAACCATGACATGGAGAAGTGATATGCAGAAATGCATCGCAGAATCGACCATAGAAGCCGAATAAGTAGCTGCTTATGAAGTAGCGAAAGAAGCGGTTTGGCTCAAGAACTTCTTAGTGGACTTGGACATTGTTCCGAATTTGCCCAGCACAATCACTATCTATTGTGATAATGTCGGAGCAGTTGTAAATTCAAAGGAACCGAGAGCCCACAAGGCCAACAAACACATTGAAAGAAAACACCATCTTATACGAGAAATTGTTAAGAGAAGAGATAAAGAGGTGGCAAAGATAACATCGGGCGACAACCTAGAATATCCATTCACAAAGAGTCTGCCTCAGAGTACATTCGAGAGACATGTGGATTGAATAGGTGTCAAGTGGGCGACAGCCTAGCATATCCATTCACAAAGGGTCTGCCTCAGAGTACATTCGAGAGACATGTGGATTGAATGGGTGTCAAGACTATTGTCAATCTGCTTTAAGTATAAGTGGGAGGAATTATTAGGTTAGTGTAGGTTGACATGAGATGTCACGTAGAACTACACTAGACATGCATAATGTATACTAAAAAGCAGACTTTAAGTATAAGTGAGAGATTGTTGGAGTTATACGTGAAAGTATGATTTTACTTTGTATAACTCATGTATTAAACACTTTGTTTTATGAGAATAATTATTTTATCACATTTGCTTAAAACTTCTGTGACTTCTCCTTAAATTCGTCGTTGTTCCAGTAGGTGAGAAATTGAGGCCAAATCTCCCGGCCCCTGTTGTCCCTCCCCATATTTGTCGGGGTTCCACTTTCGTAGTATGCGAGCTGAATGTTATATATCAAGTCATGTATCTTTCGGCTCCCTTTCCACAGAAGTTCTTCCACATCTGGGCCTCGTGCTCCGGTTTTCATTGTACAAATTTATGCAATTACATTAAAATATAAATATCAATTTATTTATATAATTTATATTAAAAAATAATGAATAAATTAAATAAATTTTACCTTGAACTCCACGAAATACTCCAGTTTCTTCGTTTCAGACACCGCTGACCAGCTGTAACCGGTGGGCTCGAATCCGCCGCTAATGATAGACTGGGTTGCGTGTGTAGTAACCTCATGTCCCGGAATCCAACTGCAACATTAAAATTACAAATTAGTTAGTAAAATAATTAGATTTTAATAAAAAAGATTAATAAAAGATTAAAACTGACATTGTCCCACGAGGCTCAACATCAATCCGCACCCTCCTGGGGAGCGGACGAAGACCCCTCGGGCTGGACAATCGGAGCTACAACGGGTCTAAGAGACCCCACTCGTCTCCTCCCTCTCCCTCTCCCCCGACCCCTCTCCTGACTTCCACTCCCTCCAGCGGATCCACTTCCTTGTCCACTCATCTAAAACATTCAATATAATAACAATCAATATTTATATATACAATTATATATATCCTAAAATATTAAAAATTTAAAACATTCAATATTTATAAAAATCTAAACAACTATATGAATCGTAAAATATTAAAATTTAAACAACCATATTAAATATTTACAATTAACATATTTCATGCATACTCATATCAACACAAAAATCTAAACAATTAACATGTTATATACATACTCATATTTAAATAAAAATCTAAACAATTAACATGATTTGTACAAATTCATATCAAAACAAAAATCTAAACAATTAACATGTTTTATGCATACTCATATCTAAGCAAAATTCTAAACAATTAACATGATTTGTACAAACTCATATCTAAACAAAAATCTAAACAATTAACATTTTTATGCATACACATATCTAAGCAAAATTCTAAACAATTAACATGATTTGTATATACTCATATCTAAACAAAAATCTAAACGATTAACATTTTTATGCATACTCATATCTAAACAAAATTCTAAACAAATAACATGATTTGTACAAACTCATATCTAAACAAAAATCTAAACAATTAACATTTTTATGCATACTCATATCTAAACAAAATTCTAAACAATAAACATGATCTGTACATACTCAATATAAATAAAAATCTAACCAATTAACATATCACATATCAAAAAACTAAAGACTAATCAAAAAATTTAAAATGAAAATTAAACTGTAAAAAAATTGAAAAACTTACGATTAAAGGGTAGAGATCGACGAAAAAAGAACTTTGATCGGGATGAAATTGGCTCCTGGGTGCTCGCCAGACGTCGCCCTCTTCTTCTTCGATTTTGCTCGATTTTTGCTCGTGCGAGGAATGAGCTCGCCGGCGCTGCCTTATATAGGCAAAAAAAAATTACGACGGACAGCAGCCCGTCGCTAAATTTGTCGCCTTTATGCCAAAAATGGCATCGTATTTGCATATTTACAACGGCTAAGCACATTGTAATTATTAAATTTAAAATTTACGATGGGCAGGCCCATCGTAAATCAGTCACTGACAATAAATGAGCACCGATTCTCGATAAATTGTGGCCAAAACGTCACATTTTATGATAGGCAAGTTAAATTTTACGACGGGCTTCCCGTTGTAAACTTGTCGGTCACAATAGTTTCGCACCGATTACGAAAAGCCTCGGTCAAACGGTTTGAATTTTACGACGGGCACGCCCGTTGTTAATATCGATTTTAGAATCTATGACGGGATTAACGAAGAGTAGGTCCCACTTGTGTTACGACGATATGTCCCATTGTAAAAATCGAAATTTATTTAACGATGGGTTTTTGCAATCCATCGTAAAATTTAAGCCCGAACGAGCTTTGGTTAATTTCATCGTAAAATGTGTATATTAGCGACGGAATTCTTGGCCGTCGTAAATATTCATCTTAAAAATGCGTATTTTTGTAGTGTATGATATGATGATGATCAGACTTTTTAGTTTTCTATTTTAGTATACTCATTTTGTAATAAAGAGTCTGATCATATATGTACAACATGTGATAAATAGGTTAGATTAACTAACTTAAATGTTCTCTAAATGAAATAAATTTTAATGATACATATGTAAACACCTAGAAGATGAAAACAACAGGATGGTCATCTGAACATAATTTATGCTCAGAGTTCATTTAGGGTGAAAAAAAATCTTTATTAGAGAATTTGAGCTCATTAAGTGTGAGAAAGAAAAAACAATGATTAATATATTTGAATTTAAATAACAAGGCCATCCGTTATAGTCTATAGGCAAAAAAAATAAAGAGAAAAAAAATCATATTATGAACCTTGGGCCCTAGAAAGAATATTGATTAGATCCAATTCTTGTCTTTGAGCCACGTCCACTAGGAAATGTAACAAGGATGATTTGTAAGATAACAACCAAAGCAGCATATGCAATCTGATCCAACATGCATTCAATGAAGCTTTCCAATGCTTGCAGGAACTTATTGAACCAAATAGTTGCTCTAGAAAGTTGATTACTGCACATTCCCCTCAAGAAGTCTTCGTTTATTTTTTGTTGTAGATTGGGTGCTGCAAAATAGACAAAAATTAGATGAGAAATGACTATGAGAATTAATTTTGGTGATATGGAATTTAATTTGGACAGTTATTACTTACAATGATGCTTTTGGAGTACCACAAATCTGTTGGAGCTTACTGATAGCTCGGAGGAGGTGGAGAGGCGTAGATGTACGCGGGTGGTGGTGGTGACTTCATCGGTGGGGGAGGTGATGAGTAGTAGTATGGAGGTGGAGGTGATGGTGAAGGGGGAGGTGGGGACTTGTAAATGTAGGGTGGTGGAGGTGAGGGGGAAGGTGGTGGCGGTGACGTGTAGTGGTATGGTGGTGGTGGTGAAGGCGAGGGTGGTGGGGGAGAGGTGTAGTGGTATGGTGGGGGTGGGGAACTTGAAGGTGGTGGAGGAGAGGTGTAGTGGTAGGGAGGTGGTGGAGATGATGATGGTGGTGGAGGTGAGGTGTAATGATAGGGTGGTGGTGGAGAAGGTGAGGGAGGTGGAGGAGAGGTGTAGTGGTAGGGAGGTGGAGGAGAAGGCGATGGTGGTGGGGGAGATTGGTAGTAGTAGGGAGGTGGAGGAGATGGTGATGGTGGTGGTGGAGATTTGTAGTAGTAAGGAGGTGGTGGAGATGGTGATGGGGGTGGTGGAGATTTGTAGTAATATGGTGGTGGTGGTGAGGGATCGGAAGGTGGTGGAGGAGATTTGTAGTAGTAAGTGGGTGCTGGTGCTGGAGATGGAGGTGGTGGTGACTTGTAGTAGTATGGAGGTGGTGGGGATGGTGATGGAGGTGGTGGTGACTTGTAGTAGTATGGAGGTGGTGGGGATGGTGATGGAGGTGGTGGGGACTTGTAATAGTAAGGGGGTGGGGGAGACGGTGATGGTGGTGGGGGAGATTTGTAGTAGTATGGAGGAGGGGGAGATGACGATGGCGGTGGTGGTGACTTGTAGACGTAAGGTGGAGGTGGAGGTGACTTGTAAAGATAAACTGGTGGTGGTGGTGAATTGTAGACGTAAGTTGGTGGTGGAGGAGGTGGGGACTTGTAAACGTATGGTGGTGGAGGTGGGGATTTGTATACGTATGTCGGTGGTGGAGGTGGAGGGGACTTGTAAACGTATGGTGGTGGTGGTGGGGATTTGTATACGTAGGTTGGTGGTGGAGGTGGTGGAGACTTGTAAATATATGGTGATGGTGGTGGTGGTGGGGACTTGTAGACGTAAGTTGGTGGTGGAGGTGGTGGAGACTTGTATACATAAGGTGGTGGTGGTGGGGACTTGTAGACGTAAGTTGGTGGTGGAGGTGGTGGAGACTTGTAAACGTATGGTGGTGGAGGTGGGGATTTGTAGACGTATGTCGGTGTTGGAGGTGGAGGAGACTTGTAAACGTATGGTGGTGGAGGTGGGGATTTGTAGACGTAAGTCGGAGGTGGAGGTGGAGGAGACTTGTAAACATAAGGAGGTGGTGGTGGAGATTTGTAAACGTATTTTGGTGATGGAGGTGGGGGAGACTTGTAAACATATGCAGGTGATGGTGGAGGTGGTGATTTGTAGACGTATGCCGGAGATGGTGGTGGTGGAGACTTGTAGTAGTATGGAGTAGGGCTTGGATTGTGCTTCTTGCACTCCCCATAAGGAGTCTTGGGTGCATAAGCAAATGGTTCGACATAAAGCACAACTTCATATTTGTTCTTAGACTTCACTCTAAGCTTGGCTCCAACCTTTCCCCAGTGAATATTAGTTGCGATATTACAACTTGAACCCTTGAGAGCAGCATGAAGCTTAGCCTTGCAAGCCTTTGCTCCATATTTAGCATATTCAAATCCTTTAACTTCAATGCTAAATTTTCCATTGTTCTTAGTTTTTCCATATGCCACTACTTGTCTATAACCGGCCTTGCAAGTTACCTCCACAACGGCACCTATTCATATATATAAATGAATGAAAAATATATTAAATAAAATATTTCCATTTATCTGATTTTGATTTCTTCTGTGACCACAACATTTATTTTATATCATGAACATATATGTCTTTTATTATATATAGTAGCACATTCACAAATTGGTAAAATAATTAAATTAGCTATTGATGTCAACATCGGTAATAGGCAAGTAATTTCTTATATTACCGGATTAATAAAGTGATGGTTTTTAACTTACTGTCATTAATTAATATATAAATTAAAGAATAGAGTTTATTAGTAAAAATTATAGCTTCAAAATTTGTTAACCATGTCTTTTTTTTTTTCCACAAAGAATCCATCCCAATTATGAAAATTATCATAAACTTAGTCCTATATTACCTAATGTGTATTGACTGTGCGTGTATTCATAGATATTGAGTAAAATTGTTAATTAATAACACATATACACATTTAAGTTCACATTTCGTTTTAATACGTATTGTATTTATTGCATGCATGTTATCTAAAATTGGTAGGCATAGATAACTGAAACAATACTTTTCAATTAACAAAATTTATCCAAAATCGAAATTTAAAAATATTTTGAAAAGAGAAAAATATATGAGATTTTAGGTGTACCTTCGAGATGTTTCTTGTTATGAGATTTGGCTGGGTATGTCCAATCGTAGCACTTGTAACAGTATACTTTTCCCGTCACCTTTACTACCAACGGGTGGTGAGGAGAAGTATGGTGGTATGGAGGAGGTGGTGACTTCACTGGTGGTGGTGGAGATGTGTAGTGGTACGGTGGTGGTGGTGACTTCGCCGGTGGTGGTGGAGAAGTGTAATGGTATGGTGGAGGTGGTGATTTTACAGGAGGTGGTGGAGAAGTGTAATGGTACGGTGGAGGTGGTGACTTCACCGGTGGTGGTGGGGATGTGTAGTGGTATGGTGGAGGTGGTGATTTTACTGGTGGTGGTGGAGAAGTGTAATGGTACGGTGGTGGTGGTGACTTCTCTGGTGGTGGTGGAGAAGTGTAGTGGTATGGTGGTGGTGACTTCTCCGGTGGTGGTGGAGAAGTGTAGTGGTACGGTGGAGGTGGTGACTTCTCCGGTGGTGGTGGGGATGTGTAGTGGTATGGTGGAGGAGGAGATTTCTCTGGCGGTGGTGGTGATTTGTAGTAGTACGGTGGTGGTGGGGACGGTGATGGAGGTGGAGGAGACTTGTAGTAGTATGGTGGTGGTGGTGATGGATCAGGTGGTGGTGGAGACTTGTAGTAATACGGTGGTGGAGAGGAAGGAGAAGGTGGAGGAGGTGACTTGTACACGTACGGTGGTGGTGGGGAAGGTGAGGGAGGTGGTGGTGATGTGTAGACGTATGGTGGAGGAGGAGACGGAGAAGGTGGTGGTGGTGAATTGTACACGTATGGTGGTGGTGGAGACTTGTAAACATACGGAGGTGGAGGAGACGGAGAAGGTGGCGGTGGAGAAGAGTAAACGTATTTATCAGCGGAAACCATACTGGAAGTAGCCAAAATGGCCAATGCCACTAAGAGGTGTGGCATTATACGGCCTTTGTGGCCGTCGATCCTCATATTGTTGCCGGAAGGAGATGGTTTATTAGAAGGGAGATGATTGAAGTTGGAATGATGAGCAGAGTATATATAGGGAGGGGGCCAATAGTTGAGTTGAAGTTGTCTTAATTATTAGCAAGCAACAAATTAGCTGTCACTTGAGAACAATTCAGATTTAAAGGGATTATTGTAATAATCATCACAGTTTGTTTAGTGCCACGATCAGACTACGTGCTTAGATTTTTGCGTTGTATTAATTCTGTTATGAATCGCTACTCGCCTACTCCTACTAGTACAAGAGAAGAAAGGTGATAAATCCATTTCTTTATTATTTCCACTCCACCAGCATTTTGTATTTGTGTAGGCCATGACCATGCATGAACCTTCACATGAAATAAGACCATTCATCAATTTCATTATGCAAGTCCACTTATACATATCGGTTAAAAATCGATGTTATAAGAGGTATCAGAACTGATGTAGATATACATTGTGATGTTGTAAAGACATCGTTTCGTAAATTGATACAAAAAACGTAAGCAAAAGTAAATCATTGTTGAAGCCATTGGTTTTTATCTAGCTCACGTCGCCTATGATGATGGTTTTAAACCGAATTTAACAACATATTGCACATCCGTTTTAAATCGATGTCGTTTCTTTTTACAACATTCCATCAACGATAGATGAGTTTTATGTTAAGTTCTCCGATAGCCGTTTTTAACCGCTGTTGTTTAATTCTCTAATAGACAATAGTTAATTCCTTGTGTTTCCTCTTTTATTTTTTATTCGAACTCCTCATCTGCAGCTTCTTGTATCCAGGAAAAGGCAAACCAAAACCTGCATAGTGTAAACTATTATACCAGTTTTTCTAATCCTAATAGAAGCTGAGCTTTTTGTATAATACTACCATACAAAAAGATGTATAATCCATTACAAAGTGAAGAAATATTTGCTTATTTCAAATTGCAACAACTATAAAGAAACATAATTTCAGCTAAAGACCATATCAGTTTAGCAATCAAGAAACAAACAAAGCAAAACTAAAACAGAACTCCAAACGAATAACCATCAACAATCTGCATAATTCAACATATCTAGTCTCTTTTTTTATGTCCTAATGTAATATCGAAGTTGAGCTTTTAATTCAAACATGTATGATTCATTACAAAGTTCTTGTTAACAAATATCTGCTTATTCAAAACTGCTACAAAGTAACATAATATCAGCATTCAAGAAACAAACAGAGCAATACTAATTAAAACGGAGAGAGATTATTGCAATAGAAATCCCAACTTTTCTTTTCGGCTCAAGTGTGTACGATTGGATGCAAACTGCAACCATCCGTGAATGCTCGCAACCACATACAAAGCTACGAAGCAACCATTCACGTCTGCTTTTATTTCATTAAGGATAATATAGTAAAAAAATAAGAACATGGAGGGGGCAAACATCCTATTTCAAGCCGGCAATTTCCCTTCTTATGATATTTAATTTATCTTAGCTATAAAAATGTATCTATATAAATGTTATATGGTCATAAACATCGAGAAAATGAATTTCATAAAACTTGTTCAAGATCTTGTATCAGATCCAACAACCATATAATATTCAAAACAGAGAGATATCATTGAAAATTATAAACACAAATCTATAAAATTCTTGGTAATTCAATTTAATCGCTTCATAATATGTAAGATGACAAGGGTGACAAGTGAGATGAACGACTTCCTCACACAATCGTACAATGCTGGAGAGATCAAACTAGCTCTGAAGCAGATGCACCCGGCAGAGTCTCCTGGTCCGGATGGTATGCCTCCTTTATTTTTTCAAAAGTATTGGAATATTGTTGAATCCTCCTTTGTTTCTACTTGTTTGAATATTCTCAATAATAATTCGGATCCACAACCTCTTAATCACACCTTTATTGTCTTTATCCCCAAAGTGAAGTCCCCTGAGCATGCAAAAGATTTTAGACCAATTAGTCTTTGTAATGTCATCTTCCGTGTCATTACAAAGGTAATTGCAAACCGGGTGAAACGAGTGCTTGATGATGTAATTTCCCCTGTCCAAAGTGCACTTATCCCAAACAGGTTAATCACAGATAACACGATGATCGCCTTTGAAGTATTCCATCACATGAAGTTGAAAAAATCTGGGAGAAAAGGAGTGGCAGCCCTCAAGCTCGACATGAGTAAAGCATACGACCGGGTAGAGTGGGAGTTCTTAAAGAATATGTGCTACAAACTTGGCTTTAATGAGAAGTGGATCAACCTGGTTATGAGTTGTGTCACGTCCGTCTCGTACTCAATTCTGGTAAATGGGTATCCATCTCAGCCTTTCACACCATCTCGAGGTCTACGGCAGGGAGACTCGTTGTCTCCATACCTGTTTTTGCTTTGTGCTGAAGGTTTCTCCTCCCTCATCCAGAGAGCAGAAATGCGAGGTGAAATCTCAGGAATTAAGGTTGCAAGATCGGCGCCGGTTATCTTACATTTGTTCTTTGCGGACGATAGCATTCTCTTCTTTCAAGCAAAACAGGATGAAGTGGATAAAATCAAGGAAATTATCGGAACTTATGAGCAGGCCTCAGGACAGAGGATAAATTTGGATAAATCTGAACTCTTTGTTAGTGGCAATGTGTCTGTGGAAAATAGGGAAATTATGGGGGAACAACTTGGGGCCCGAACTGTGGAACAATATACGAAATATCTTGGCTTGCCAACTCTCTTTGGTCGCTCAAAACGCCAAGTTTTTCAAATCCTTTTTTATCGTATTGTTAGTCGTATGAAGGGGTGGAAGGAGGCATCACTCACCAAGGCTGGCCGGGAAATTATGATAAAATCGGTAATCCAAGCTATCCCGACCTACACAATGAGTTGTTTCCTAATGCCTCATTCTATGTGTGAAGATATTGAGAAAGTGGTTATTGCTTTCTTTTGGGGAGCAAAAGGAGAGGAGCGAAAAACCCATTGGGCGAGAGTCTCGAGGTCGAAGGAAAAAGGAGGGTTGGGATTCCAGGAACTATACTTTTTCAACATGGCAATGGTAGCTAAGCAATATTGGAGACTCCTACAAAACTCACACTCCACCGTGGCTCAAATCCTACGAGCCCGTTATTACCCAAGAGGAACTCTCTGAACAGCCAAGGTTGGATTTCGACCTAGTTTTCTTTGGAGCAGCATTTTAAAGTCCAGGAAATTGGTGGAAGAGGGAATGGCATGGCAAGTTGGGACAGGGGATGATATGCCATGTTTCTCTGAGAAATGGATAGGAATAGAAAAGCCCAAACAACCGAGTTGCCTGGAAATAATGATGGTAACACTCGCACGGTAGCTGAATTCATAGACCCAGCAGGCCCGACTTGGCGATCAGATGAGGTACGAATTTTTTTTTTCAAATGAAGATGCATGTGAAATTCTGCAGATCCCTTTGAGTGAGCGTCGACCACGAGATAGAATCTATTGGAGCCACACGAAGTCCGGAAAAAATTAGCGTAAAGTCAGCATATCATCTTGCAGTGGCAAAATTCTCGAAATGTGGTGCCTTAATCCCGACCGCGAGCTCAACTGACCCTTTGTGGAAGAAAATCTGGAATTTGAAGATACCACCAAAAGTAAGCCATTTCTTATGGAGCGTTTGCTCGAATACTCTAGCTACCAAACAAAATCTTTGTCGAAGGGGAACGAATATTGACCCAACTTGTAGCACTTGCGGAGAAGATCGAGAATCAATGAATCACATCCTAATTGAGTGCCCTGTTGCGCGGCATACTTGGGGGCAAAGCCCGGTCAGGCTCGACTTTCAGATTCATGGGAGCCTTCCGTTTCGAACTCTGTGCGGAGATTTTATGGGCAAGTTACCCTGTGAAGGTATGGGTTTGTTTGCCCTTATAGCTTGGAATATTTGGAAAAATCGTAATGCTCAAATTTTTTAGAACAAATGCAAAACCCCAAGGGATATTATTCAGACAGCTTTGCGTATGAACTTTGAACACCAATCAAGTAGAACATTGAGCAGGGGCAGCAAAGTGGAACGCTCTATCGTGAAGTGGAAACGCCCCCCGGAAGGATGCAGGAAATTAAATTCTGATGCAGCAATCTTCGATGATGGAACCTTTGGTTATGGGTTTGTGGTTCGCGATGAGCATGAAAATGTTCTATTGGCAGGCGCTAAACGCTGCATTGGTAGAGGTAGTAGCACTTTGGGCGAAGCCCTCGCACTTAAGTTTGGGGTTAAGTCATCCTTCGAGGCAGACTTGGAAATCAACCAGCTTGAAACGGATTCAGAAATCCTGGATACAGCATGCAGAGGTGAAAGAGTTGATGACCCTTTTGTTATGATGATTGTGAAAGATATTAGGAGTATGTGTAACCATGTTCAATGTAATGAATTCTTGTTCACAAGAAGAGATGCGAACAAGGTCGCCCATTCTCTGGCGCACTTTGGAACTGGATCGAACTTTAAACAAGTTTGGGTGAAAGAAACACCTACAATTTGTAATTCACTTATTATCAACGATGTGAAAATCATTTATTTTCCTGTCAAAAAAAATATGTAAGAAAATTGTCCATATTTAAGATGTTGGCCTCTCAGGGGTGTTCAACTAGGTTAAGTAGTAGGTGAATGCAGATCGAATGCAACGAATTCAACTGTACATATTCTCGGTCAAATCTGTTGTACATAGCTGTTGATATTATGGTATTCTCTATCATGAGTGTTTAGGGAAATATAATTAAATGAATTAATTTTACACCTTTCTATAAATTCGAACTTTTAGATGAGATAAAAAAAATTTGTGGTATCAGAGTCAAAGACTCATGCCCAGATCAATAATCTTGGGTTCAACGAGAAAGGGGCATTGCAAATGCTTCTGATCATTGCAATTTATGCCCTTCAATTCCCAATTTTGTGCAATTTATTCCCAATATCGCCGAAAATTTTAAAGTTCACCACCCTTCGCTGCTGGAACATCATCTTCTGGTGAATTCAAGTAATAACGATATACCAAATTATTCCAAATCCGTCGATAAATCTAACTCCAATTTCTCATTTCTTGTACTAAAACTACACGAATTTAAAATGGAGTGATTCGCATTTACGTTATATTAATTGACATTGTCTTCTTCCCACCAATACCTGCGAAACAAAGTTAGAAATTATATCAAAATATTCATCTCGTCAAGTCCATCATTTTGATGTATGGTTCGTCTTTCAATTCACATAAAAGGTACGAAAACGGCCAGAATAAGACCTCAATTTGCAAAAAAGAAAAAGAAAAAGACTTGGGCAGTGTGACCCAATACTTTGCCGATCAATTTTCAGCTATTTCCAGTAAATTGAAAGAAGAGTCATATATCAAAATGAGAAGAGACGAACAAATATAATATATGATTGACCTTCGATTTACCAAAAAATAATCGAATTTTGGTGCAAAGTAAATGACGTGAATGAATAATGAAAATGCAAATTTATGAGGTGGTATACGAAATATGATCATTTGAGTTACCAAATTGATGGGTTTGGAGAAATGAACACTTATGTCCTTGGGTTCACCCAAAAATGGTGCTTCAACGACCAAGGGTGGTGAATTCGAGCGTATGTTTTGCAATTCTCTCCACAAAACAACAAATTATATATAAAATAGTAAATTATATTCTGTTCATCCTATCTCTATGGCCCTCTTACTTGAAAGTCTGTCTCAATCTTAATTGTTCCTTTTTATAAATAGATAATTTTTATTTATTAAAATATCATCTAAAGAAACTTTAATCTTTTTTATTTACTTTAATGCTACTAAAAACAATTTTATCATTAGAAATACCACTAAAAAACAACTACAACATTAAAATCAGTGTAAAAATTAAAGGCGCAATCAAAATGGGGACAGAGGGAATATATTTTAAATGGATCAAATTAATAATAAAATACCATAAATTCGTTAAAGTGCATCTGCCTGGTGTCATCGGAGGCCAGTTGAAGCATCGTGGTTGTTCCCGCTCGTTACGATAGACTTCTTAGCTAATCTAGCTAGTTGTCTCGTAACTAGTTATAAAACTGTAGAAACGAGAGGTAATACTTAGAGAAAATTACAGTGAAGTGTAGTATATTGGATCAAAATTGCATTGTGGTTAACCACCTTTTTAAAATAGCAAAGGGGTTAACTTTTTTTATTTTGGTCAGCCCCCACCACCCACCCATGTCGGCCCCACCCCCACCCCTTATCTCTTTCTCTCCCACCCTAATAAAGTAGACAATATCTGATAAAATCATTTTTTCTAATTCTCATTTCTCTTTTTGGCCAAATTCTCTCTCCTGTTCCCGTTTCTCTCTCTCAATTCAAATTTCAAATTCGTCGGAGAGGCGGCGACGCCCTAAAGGAGGGAGGCGGCGGCGCTGAAATAATATAGGGATCCTGTTGGGGACGGATCGAGCTCATTCTAACTCCGGCACGGTGTGGCTCTCTTCAATTTCCGGCCGTGGGCGTATCGCGAAGCTTTCCTTTGGCCTAAGCTTCGAACTCCGGCGTCGACTTCATTCTCCGATAACAGGCGTGGTAAATTCCGGTGTAATCCTTCTCTTTTATTTAATTTCTGGTGCAGCTCTGCCACTCCGGCAACGTCGATCCTTTTCCGGTGAATGCTTCGATTCCAATTTCAATGTTTGAAACATACGCCCAAATATTTTTTGAATTCATAAATGTTAGGTTTTTGTGTGATTTCTTCTTCTAAATTTTGTGGAATTTGATTGCAATTTCTTCCCCTAATTTTTCTGGAATTTTTAGCGAAATTCTAAGGAAGAGTGTTTTCAATACTTGAACGAGTTTCCCCGTTATCGCCGATCAAGCCTTTCGATAAAGAAAATATTTTGGTTCTTAGGAATGGAAATTTGGATGGAAGATTTGAATAAATTTTTGAAAAGATCGATTTGATTCTGAATTTTGGTTTGGGTTTTTTTCTTCCTGAAAGCAATTGATTTGAGTTGTTGGGAAGATAGATTTAGGTGGAAGAGATTGCATTTAGGATTACAGTCAAAGATTTTTGGGATTTCCCAAAGTAACTCAGATTTGTTGGGTGATTTGAATTGGATTTTGGTGAGAAGAAAGTTGGATGTTGTTTATGTTTAAAGTGTATAATGCTCTTGAGATGATTGTATTATGCTTTTATAGTAGTAATTCAACAAGCTTGTGTATGCTTCTATTAAAATTTGTAATATGTTCAATCACTTATAAAACAAAGCATCTGCTCAAGATCATGGCTGAACTATTTTAGGATTAAGATTTCTATTTGTTGCATAGGTTTGTGATTTCAACCATAATCTGCGAAGGCATCATTCTTGTTTGTGTCCTTAACACTCTAATATCGTAGGAACCTTATAATGATAAATGCTAATGTTTTTAGGTGAAAGCAGATATAACTGAGGGTTCAACAAAACTAGTTGAAGCTATTAGTGATGATTCTGATGCAGTGATATGTGCTACAGATTTTCGACCATCATGGCACCTATATGTTTCAAGTAAAGGACTCTGCAAATAAGAAGTGGAGGATAAAGAAGAGAAGAAGAGGAGGAGGAGGAGGAGGAGGAGGAGAAGAAGAGAATAGGAAGAGAAGAAAGATAACTGTTTAGATGCAAAATGTATATTATGTTATATGTTTAATCCATAGTACAAACAACTCATTTGTACTAATGCCCACACTCTTGTACTACAAATTTTATATTTGTACTATAGTATTATATCTTACACTGTGATACAAATAATTCATTTACACAAATTAAAAATTTATAATATTGTTCAAATTTGTACTATGTTATTATCTTTTGTACTATACATTTGCGAGAATAATTATTAAAAACGAAATGCAAATAAAAAAATATTTGTATTTTTTTATTAAAAAATTGAACATAAAACTTGATAAATTTAAAAAAGCTGGAAGAGAAAAGTGGGACATGAGATGTAGGTTGACATGAGATGTCACGTAGAGCTACTACACTAAGATATACGTGATGTATACTAAAAAGCAGACTTTAAGTATAAGTGGGAGATTGTTGGAGTTATACGTGAAAGTATGTTTTTACTTTGTATAACTCGTGTATCAAACACTTGGTTATGAGAATAATTCTTTTATCGCATATGCTTTAGATATGATTGAATGTTGAGTATTTATTGCAAACAGTTCATAATAGTACTAGTTACATTGTAGTTAATGTGGTGATACCCGATCACGGAAGACAACATTAACGGTTTCCTTGTAACTAAAAGTACATTTTCACGACCTAGGTGGAATTGAACAATCCGCCGTGAAAGGTCGATGTGTAAGGCTCAGATTGGTTTGTCTTGACGAAGAGATTGCACTAGCACATTTAGTATGTGTTGAAAAGGACCTACAGCGAGGATAAATTCTTCTGTTCTGAAATGTGAAGAATTAGACCTCAGTGGTTGTTGATTTCTTAATCTCCATCACTTAAATAGGATTGTGTGTGCTTAATGGTTACTGCTTTGATTCATGTTGGGTGAGAATCATTGTGACTTCGAACTTTGTGTCTTGGGCAGTAATATTAATCATACGACGGTTGCTAAGATTTAATACGGAGAAACGCGTGCGAGTACGGCTCGTGTGATTAGTCCCCTTGGTGGGCTCAGAAGTTTTATCGTACCAAATCTTGCAAGTGAAGAATTAGTTTCTTCGGTACGGATAATAATGTTGAGCTGTCTTTACTCCAAGGTGAAATATGTTAATTAATTTAGAGCTATTCAGAAGCTTAATTAATTAATGGACTTGATAATCTTAAACGCGGGAAATAATAACCGGGAGCCCATATTATCGTAATATGGATTAAGATGGATAGTCAATATTAATTTATTAGTGGTAATAATTAATATTAATGGATTGAATTATATTGGGGCTCAATATTAAAATTCAGAAGTCCATTAGGAGGTTCAATCTTAATTCTCCTTAAAGGCCCCTCAAGTAGCCCATTAAGTAGCCCAATAATGATAAGGTGATTAAAATAAAAAAATATAAATGCTGATTTTTTCCTCTAAATTTTCGAAAATAAGAAATCAAGAAAAGAGAAGATTTTGTTGATTTTCTTGGAAATATATTATGGAAGATATGTATTATTGGAATACAAGTATATCTCATATATTCAAGAAGATCCAAATCTTAGGATCTTCTATTGATATTTTCGAAAATCACCCTATATTTAGGAGAGTGAGATTTTTGTGGAATATTTTATTTTGGAGAAAAGAATATATGAGATATATTCAAGATTTCTTAGAGCCTAAGAAAAGATTTTCTCCAAGGCCCATTAATCCTCAAAAATTCGGCCATCACTCTTTATAAATAGGGGATGATTATTTCATCCCCAAGTACATAATTCCATGTGTTGGAAAAATCAAGAGCATAGATATTTTTCTTTTTCCTTAGTTATTTAAATTATTCGAAAGCATCTCCCACCGGTGATCGAATAAGGCGAAAGGGAAATACTTGAGAAGGCTTTTGGGTTGATAAAGCGCATACGTGTTTGTCCCGTTTTATTCAAAGGCCAAGTTCTACGAGAGGTACGTAAATCACATGATTTCTTGTTTATTCCGCCTAGATCTTATGTGAATTAATTGAACATGCATGATGATAAATTAGTTGTTGGATTATTATTTGAATTAATTAGGATTAATTCATGCTAGTAATAATTGAATTTAAATTCGTATTTAAATTTCATCCCGAATAGATTCCGGGCACCCCTATTTTCCCAACAACTAGTATTAGAGCCACGGTTTCGGGCTCTTATCTTTAAATTGGAATTTAAATTGTTAAACATTAAAATTGAAATTGGATAGTAGAATTGCTAGATCTTTTTTGCAGGTATCCAATTGTCATGGTTTTTAATGTTATTTTTTTTCATGCGTGTGAATTAATTATTTTTAATTTGATTCGTTCGAATTCGTTTTTCTCGTGAGAAAATCCACGAGTAGATTAGTTGTTTTTATTTTGATTCGATCATTGTAATAGACTAGTCTAGATCTAGTATTTTTTTTTAAATAAATTGTAACCGGATCGTGACGAAGAACGAAGAATTAAAAACGGCGTACTCGGATGATGCATGCAAGTGTGGCGCGTGTATGGACGTAAAATTGTGCATGGGGTGAAGAAAACGAGGAAGAACGTCGAAACCCGGCGCACGGGGTGCAAGGCGCACGACCCGCGCGCGACGGATGGCCGGCGCCGCACAAGCGCGCGCGCGAGCCTCGGGGCGCAGCCTGCAGCGCCTCGGTGCCTCGCGTGCAGCACCTCGGCGCCTCACGTGCGGCGCTTCGGTGCCTCGGCACGCAGCGCCTCGGCTGCTTGGCCGAGAGGTGCGCGGGCCCACTCCGTGGGCCGACGCGCGCCGTATCTCGGGCCGTGGAATTTTTTTCAGTTTCGTGTTTTTTTTCCGTATGATTTTAAATGTTGTCCCGAACCCCAAACGATGCTGTTTTTGATCAAGTGTTGTTGTTCGAGTGGGAGCGTGTCGAGACGAATGACGGAAAGCAACAAGGACGATTTTTCGCATCAAGACGTGAAGAAATTAAACCGTGACAATTGGATTCGAGTGCTCCAATGTGTTTAATTTTGTTTTGATGGATGTTTTATTTCGTGCACTTATTATTATTTGTTAATATGTATTTGCATGAATTTAATTGTCCAAGAAAGACCTTACCTTCGAAAATTACTAAGTATGTATTTATAATCGCAATTTTATTCCGGATATTAAAATTGGATTATTTTGGCCTCCATAATTTATTTATTTGTGAAGTTCTTTTGGAATATATTTCCCCCTCGGATCGGCCAAAAGAACGGATTTCACATGAATAAATTCCGAAAGGATGATTGTGGATTATTACTAGTGGCGGTATTGACCCTCACCATGAGTGGCTTGCTCAAAGCGAAATAATAATCCTGTATTTAATTATGGTTATTACTTAGGCATAGAAAATTGATATTAACTTACTCCCCTCGGAGTCCCTGTCAATTTTTATGTGGTCAAAGTGGGAGCCAACTATTAATTTTGAATTAAGGATTTGTAACTTTCGAGTTTGTAATCCGTTTGAATGTATTTAAATGTATAGACCACCCCTCGTGGCGCATTTAAATTATTTCGAGATGTTGGTTGATGCATGATTATATTGTTTTAAGGTTTCAATATAATTGATGTGATCGAATTATGTGATAATTTCGTATTTTTCTAGATATTGATATGAATGTATGTTTTATTCTCAGTTCATCATGTCGCAACCTTTTAATCCACTGTTTAGTATACTTAAAGATAACAAACTTGTTGGTGAGAACTATGTTGATTGGAAACGTAACATGAATATGGTCCTACCTGCGCAAGAACACTATTGGATATTTAGCGTAGACGTACCCAAGAAACCTAATGATAAGTCAAGTAATGGAGAAAGGGCGGTATTTGATGATTGGAAGCATTCCAATGAGCACATGAAGCGCATCATCTTGACATTTATGTCTGAAGATTTGAAACGCATTCATGAAGGCATTGAAGCGGCTGTTGATATCATGAATAGCCTTGAAGAGATGTTTCAACATCAGAACCCCATGGCGAATCTGTTCACCATTCGTGAGAAGCTCACGAAGCAAATGGTGAAGGGAACACCTGTAAGGGATCATGTTCTCAATTTTAGGCGTGAGTTTGAAAAACTCGAGTTTCTTGGTGCCGGACAAAGTGAAGAAAGTCAAATCGATTCCATACTCCTAAAGCTATCGAGTAGTTTTGATGGGTTCTTTTGGGAATACGTGTTATCGGAACACAAGTTCACTTTAGATACCCTGCTCAAAGCTCTAATAACGGTAGAGTCAAACTTAGGGAGTAAGGACGAGGCTTTGGTGATCAAGAGCTTCTTCTCGAAATCTAGACCAATGGAAGGTAAGATTGAGAAGAAGGAGATTGATCGGAACTAGACCAGTAGACTCACTCTTGGTGGCAAAGAAAGAGCATTCAAGCCGTACGGCGTGAAGATATCCGGTAAGAGTAAGTGCTTCAATTGCGGGGAGAAAGGACATTGGAGGTCTACCTGTTCTAAGCCTAAGAAGTCGGTAAAGAAAGGTAAGTCTCATGCTTTAGTCGTTGAAACTTATGTTGCGGCGTATGCTGCCCATGTTTGGGTAGTGGATACCGGCGCAACTGATTATATTTGTTTCACTCTTTAGGGGTTCCAGCTAACCCGGCGACTTAGCAAGAATGAGATCACCATCACTTTGGGCGATGCTACGAGAGTGGCAGCCGAAGCAGTGGGAGTCGTGCACCTATCTTTTGAAGATAGAGTTTTAATTTTAAGAGATGTTTTATACGTTCCGAACTTTAGGAAGAATTTAATTTCGGTTTCTAAGTGGTTTTTTGATGGATATTCAGTTACTTTTAATAAAGTTGTTACTATTTCTTTTAAGAATGTTACTATCTGTCATGGAACATTGGTAAACAATCTCTATATGATTAAGTGTGAACACCACTCAAACAATGAATCTAATAACATGTCGATCATTTCGAGCAATAAAAGAAAGCGTTCTTCGGAGATGAACAAAACACTTCTATGGCATCTAAGACTAGGTCATATTAATCTAAAGCGGATAGAGAGATTGGTGAAAGACGGATCCTTGGAATCATTCCAAGTCGAGCCGTTTCCAACTTGTGAATCCTGTTTAGAGGGTAAGATGACCAAGAGGGCATTTGGAGTCAAGGGGAATAGAGCCACGGAAGTGTTAGAACTCGTTCATACCGATGTGTGTGGTCCAATGACGATCAAAGCGAGAATGGGGTATGAGTATTTCGTCACCTTCATTGATGATTACTCGAGATATGGGTACATTTACCTTATGAGGCATAAGTCTGAAACTTTTGATAAGTTCAAAGAGTTTAAGGCCGAAGCCGAGAAACATAGGGAAAAAGAGTATCAAGTTTCTACGATCAGATCGTGGAGGCGAATACCTCAGCGATGAATTCTTGAACTACTTATCGGACGAAGGGATTATATCCCAGTTGACCGCACCGGGAACCCCTCAACAGAACGGTGTGGCAGAACGAAGGAACCGGACTCTTTTAGAAATGGTCAGATCCATGATGAGTTATTCGGATTTACCCAAGTCGTTTTGGGGTAACGCCTTGGAAACGACGGCTTATATTCTAAACTTGGTGCCATCCAAATCGGTTCCTAAAACCCCAATGGAATTATGGGCCGGGCGCAAGCCCAGTCTAAGACATTTGTGGATTTGGGGTTGTCAGGCATACGTGCTAGACAAGGAAGCCGGTAAGTTGGATCCACGTTCGGAATTAAGGCTGTTTATAGGGTACCCTGTGGGAACGAAATGGTGCATGTTCTATAGTCCCAAGGATCAAAAGACCGTGATTAGTACACACTTTAAATTATTGGAGGAAGACTATATGAACAATCGGAAGCCTAAAAGTAAAATTACCTTAGAAGAATTGAGAGGTCAAACCTCGATACCAAGTATACAAGATGATGTACCACACGTCACATCTTCACAACCGGAACCCCGTCGTAGTGGAAGGATTGCAAGGCAACCTGAGAGATTCATAGGAATTGGAGAATCTTCGGATTTGATTCCCGGCGATGAATCAGACCCATGGACGTACGACGAGGCAATCCAAGACAAAGACGCGGAGGCATGGCAAACTGCAATGGAAACAGAGATGGGTTCGATGGATCATAATCAAGTGTGGGAGTTGGTCAAACCACCCAGTGGGGTAGAACCCATTGGATGCAAGTGGGTGTACAAGAGGAAAAGAGGACCGGACGGAAGGGTAGAGACCTTCAAAGCGAGGCTTGTGGCTAAAGGGTATACTCAAAAAGAAGGGATCGATTATGAGGAAACCTTTTCGCCTGTAGCTATGCTTAAGTCCATCCGTATTCTCTTGTCGATCGCTGCATACCTAGATTACGAGATCTGGCAAATGAATGTCAAGACGGCTTTCCTTAATGGAAGTCTTGACGGGATAGATATCTATATGCAACAGCCCAAAGGTTTTATTGAAAAAGGTCAAGAACACCTCGTTTGCAAGCTTAAGAGATCCATTTATGGACTTAAGCAAGCATCGCGTACTTGGAACCAGTGTTTTAATCAAGTGATTAAGTCTTATGGGTTTGATCAAAACGAGTTCAAAAGTTGTGTGTATAAGAAGCGTGACGGAACTGCAATGGTATTCTTAGTATTATACGTAGACGATATTCTGCTCATTGAAAACAATGTAAAGGTATTGTCAGACGTAAAGGTATGGCTGTCAAAACAATTTGATATGAAGGACTTAGGGGAAGCCGGTCACATCCTTGGGATCAAGATCACTCGCGATCGCAAGAAGAAGATGTTGGGCTTATCGCAAGCTTCATACAATGACACTGTTTTGAAGCGTTTCAGCATGCAAGATTCCAAGAAAGGCTTTGTACCTTTTAGGCACGGAATCCATCTATCGAAAGAAATGAACCCTAAGACGCAAGCGGAGATAGATGACATGAAAGGTGTTAAGTACGCTTCGGCCGTAGGAAGCCTTATGTATGCAATGCTGTGTACGAGACAGGATATCTGCTTTGCTTTAGGCATGGTAGCAAGATATCAAAGTAATCCCGGGAAAGACCATTGGACTGCCGTAAAGTGCATCTTGAGGTATCTGAAAAGAACTCGTGAGCGGATGTTGATTTACCAGTCGGATAGTCTAGTCCCCGTAGGATACACGTACTTGGATTTCCAATCAGACATAAACTCAAGAAAGTCAACCTCGGGTAGTGTGTTTTGCATGGGAGGAGGAGCCATTTCATGGAGAAGCGTTAAGCAGAAATGCATCACCGATTCGACCATGGAAGCCGAGTATGTAGCTGCTTGTGAAGCAGCGAAAGAGGCAGTTTGGCTCAAGAACTTCTTAGTGGACTTAAACGTTGTTCCGAATTTGCCCGACAAGATAACTGTCTTTTGTGACAATGCCGGAGCAGTTGCAAATTCAAAGGAACCGAGAACCCACAAGGCCAGCAAACACATAGAAAGAAAATACCATCTTATACGAGAAATCGTTAAGAGAGGAGATATAGAGGTGGCAAAGATAGCGTCGGGTGACAACCTAGCCGATCCATTCACAAAGGGTCTGCCTCAAAGTACATTCGAGAGACATGTGGATGGAATGGGAGTCAAGACAATTGCAAATCTGCTTTAAGTATAAGTGGGAGGAATTATTAGGTTAGTGTAGGTTGACATGAGATGTCTCGTAGAGCTACTACACTAAGACATGCGTGATGTATACTAAAAAACAGACTTTAAGTATAAGTGGGAGATTGTTGGAGTTATACGTGAAAGTATGCTTTTACTTTGTATAACTCGTGTATCAAACACTTGGTTATGAGAATAATTATTTTATCGCATATGCTTTAGATATGATTGAATGTTGAGTATTTATTGCAAACAGTTCATAATAGTACTAGTTACATTGTAGTTAATGTGGTGATACCCGATCACGGAAGACAACATTAATGGTTTCCTTGTAACTAAAAGTACATTTTCACGACCTAGGTGGAATTGAACAATCCGCCGTGAAAGGTCGATGTGTAAGGCTCAGATTGGTCTGTCTTGACGAAGAGATTGCACTAGCACATTTAGTATGTGTTGAAGAGGACCTACAGCGAGGATAAATTCTTCTGTTTTGAAATGTGAAGAATTAGACCTCAGTGGTTGTTGATTTCTTAATCTCCGTCACTTAAATAGGACCGTGTGTGCTTAATGGTTACTGCTTTGATTCATGTTGGGTGAGAATCATTGTGACTTCGAACTTTGTGTCTTGGGCAGTAATATTAATCATACGGCGGTTGCTAAGATTTAATACGGAGAAACGCGTGCGAGTACGGCTCGTGTGATTAGTCCCCTTGGTGGGCTCAGAAGTTTTATCGTACCAAATCTTGCAAGTGAAGAATTAGTTTCTTCGGTACGGATAATAATGTTGAGTTGTCTTTACTCCAAGGTGAAAGATGTTAATTAATTAAGAGCTATTCAGAAGCTTAATTAATTAATGGACTTGATAATCTTAAACGCGGGAAATAATAACCGGGAGCCCATATTATCGTAATATGGATTAAGATGGATAGTGCAATATTAATTTATTAGTGGTAATAATTAATATTAATGGATTGAATTATATTGGGGCTCAATATTGAAATTCAGAAGTCCATCAGGAGGTTCAATCTTAATTCTCCTTAAAGGCCCCTCAAGTAGCCCATTAAGTAGTCCAATAATGATAAGGTGATTAAAATAAAAGAAATATAAATGCTTATTTTTTCCTCTAAATTTTCGAAAATAAGAAATCAAGAAAAGAGAAGATTTTGTTGATTTTCTTGGAAAGATATTATGGAAGATATGTATTCTTGGAATACAAGTATATCTCATATATTTAAGAAGATCCAAATCTTAGGATCTTCTATTGATATTTTCGAAAATCACCCTATATTTAGGAGAGTGAGATTTTTGTGGAATATTTTATTTTGGAGAAAAGAATATATGAGATATATTCAAGATTTCTTAGAGCCTAAGAAAAGATTTTCTCCAAGGCCCATTAATCCTCAAAAATTCGGCCATCACCCTTTATAAATAGGGGATGATTATTTCATCCCCAAGTACATAATTCCATGTGTTGGAAAAATCAAGAGCATAGATATTTTTCTTTTGGGTTAATTGCATATAAATACACCACCTTTTTTCCAACTTTCAATTTAATCCTGAACTTCACGATTAAATTTTAAAAGCTCAACCTTTTAACTAATTTTAACCCGATACACATTTTTTTGTCTCCGTCCATTTCCGACCGATAGCTGGTGACGTGTCTCGCCGGACCGCCACATTGCTTGCCACGTTGGAATCCACGTATTTAACAATTTTTTTTAATTTAATTTAATTTAATTTCCAAGTCCTTTTTCTTTTCTTTTCTTTTTTTAATTAAAAATGAAAAGAAAACACCATTTTCGTGAAGTTGCCCATATCAAATTATCGTCATTTTGCCACAAATCAAAACAACTCCTCAAATTTCTAACACACAAGAATCGAAACGCCATTGTCAAAAATCGCAAGAACCCTAGAAAATTCTCATTCAAAATCGCCCATAATTGCAACAGTGAATGACAAATTGATTGTGGTGGTCCATGGTGGTGGTGAAGAATATTAGCAGCGGTGGCCCAAGTAGGTGAAAGTGTTGTCGTTTTCGTGCCCAAAAACACCAAGTAAGTCTGTATTTGTGCTCTGTTCCTTTCTAAAAATCGAAATTGTTTAATGGGATTATGTTTAGGGTATTTTTTAATGTTTAGCTCACGTTTAACTAATAATCTCAGCCTAATAAGCCCTAAAAACGTGAGTTAAACATTAAAAAATACCCTAAACATACTCATTAAACAATTTTGATTTTTAGAAAGGAACATAGCACAAATACAGACTTACTTGGTGTTTTTGGGCACGAAAACGACAACACTTTCACCTACTTGGGCCACCGCTGCTAATATTCTTCACCACCACCATGGACAACCACAATCAATTTGTCATTCACTGTTGCAATTTTGGGCGATTTTGAATGAGAATTTTCTAGGGTTCTTGCGATTTTTGACAATGGCGTTTCGATTCTTGTGTGTTGGAAATTTGAGGAGTTGTTTTGATTTCTGGCAAAATGACGATAATTTGATTTGGGCAACTTCACGAAAATGGAAGAGTTGTTTTCTTTTTATTTTTAATTAAAAAAAAGAAAAGAAAAAGGATGTGGAAATTAAATTAAATTTAAAAAAATTGTTAAATACGTGGATTCCACTGTGGCAAGCAACGTGGCGGTCCGGCGAGACACGTCACCAGCTATCGGTCGAAAACGGGCGGTGACAAAAAAATGTGTATCGGGGTAAAATTAGTTAAAAGGTTGGGCTTTTAAAATTTAATCGTGAAGTTCAGGATTAAATTGAAAGTTGGAAAAAGGGTGGTGTATTTATATGCAATTAACCCTTTTCTTTTTCCTTAGTTATTTAAATTATTCGAAAGCATCTCCCACCGGTGATCGAATAAGGCGAAAGGGAAATACTTGAGAAGGCTTTTGGGTTGATAAAGCGCATACGTGTTTGTCCCGTTTTATTCAAAGGCCAAGTTCTACGAGAGGTACGTAAATCACATGATTTCTTGTTTATTCCGACTAGATCTTATGTGAATTAATTGAACATGCATGATGATAAATTAGTTGTTGGAATTATTATTTGAATTAATTAGGATTAATTCATGCTAGTAATAATTGAATTTAAATTCGTATTTAAATTTCATTCCGAATAGATTCCGGACACCCCTATTTTCCCAACACAGCAAACTCCAGGTGACGGTGTTTCCCATCTGCAAGCTGCTTGTACCGGGCATTGGAGGCTTCTAGTTGCGAACGAGCAGCAGCATGCACGGACGTAATGTCATCCCAGAATGAGGTAGCAGCAGCATTGGTGTGCACACCCATCGGCAAAGGCATGAGGCCGACCGGACCGTGGGGTACGCAGCCATACACAACACGAAATGGGCTGAAACCCGTGCTACGGTTCAAGGTGGAATTATGAGCGAACTCCGCTTGACTGAGCTTTGTATCCCAGGACTTGATGTGATCACCCACCAAGCAACGAAGAAGGTTACCCAACGAGCGATTCACCACATCCGTTTGCCCGTCCATTTGAGGGTGATAGACACTACTAAAATGAAGCTCCGTATTCGCAAAACGCCATAAGGAACGCCAAAAATAGCTGAGGAAATGAGTATCTCTATCCGAAATAATGGAGACAGGCAAACCATACAATCGAAACACATCACGGAAATACAACTGAGCAACGTGTAGGGCATCCGTCGTACGCTTGCATAGAATAAAATGCGCCATCTTACTGAATCGATCTACCACCATAAAAATTGAATCGAAACCCCATTGCGTACGAGGGAGTCCAAGAACAAAATCCATACTAACACCAAGACAAGGACCGTCCGGGATAGGTAAGGGGCGGTAAAGGCCCGCGTTAGTAGTTGTGCCCTTAGAAACCTGACATGTGTGGCAACGTTCTACGAATCTTGCGACATCACGGCATATGGAAGGCCAGTAGTAGCGCTCCTGCAGAAGGCCGATCGTACGGTCACGACCTACATGACCCAACTCGTGAAGCTCTTGTATCAGACGGAGGCGTAGGCTACAATCGGGGATACACAAACGAGTGCCAAGAAAAAGAAAACCATTTGCAAGAACAAACTTGGAAGTATCACCCGAACGTACCTAATCAAGAACCTTAGCAAAATAGAGGTCGGATGTATATAGATCCGCAAAATCATCAAACCCCGGGACTGATACCCTTCATGTCCACAAGCAAAGTAGTACGCCGACTGAGGGCATCGGCAACACGGTTCAAAGAGCCAGACTTGTGCCGAATCACAAAGTTGAATTGCTGCAAGTAAGCTGCCCAAGATGTATGGCGAGGAGATACATTATCTTGGCTAGTGATATACTTGAGGGAGTCGTGATCAGTGAATAAGACGAACTCCCGCTGAAAGAGATAATGGCGCCAATGACGAACAGCGCGGACGACAGCATAAAACTCCACGTCATAAGCACAGTAGCGAGAACGAGGGCCCGTGAGTTTCTCACTAAAGTAGGCAATGGAATGGCCATCCTGACTTAAAACAGCACCAATCCCGACCGTCGAAGCATTACAATGTAGTTCGAAGGGAATCGTAAAGTCAGGGAGGATCAGGATGGGAGTCGTGGTAAGCTTATGTTTGATGACATTGAAGGCATCAGCAGCAGCAGGTGTCCACTGAAATGACTTTCCTTTCATGCAATTCATAATCGGGACCATAATGGAACTGAAGTGAGGAATGAAACGCCGATAAAAGGAAGCGAGGCCATGGTAGCTGCGAATAGCTGTAATGGAAGTGGGTGTAGGCCACTCCCGAATAACAGCAACCTTGTTATCATCAACAGAGATGCCCGAGGTAGAGATGCAAAAACCCCAAAAGATGACAGATGCAGTGAAAAAACACACTTATGCGGCGCCCCATAAAACTTTTTGGCACGCAGGACCTGGAGCACCTGCCAAAGATAAACAAGATGGTCGGCCTCCGACTGACTGTAGACGAGAATATCATCAAAATAGACTACTACACACGAGCCAATAAGAGGGCGTAGGGCCTGTTTCATAACCCGCATAAAAGTGCTAGGGGCATTGGACAGACCGAAAGGCATGACCAACCACTCGAACAACCCCTCACGTGTCTTAAAAGCCGTCTTCTACTCATCCCCAACACGAATCTGAATCTGGTGATAACCGCTGCGTAAATCAAGTTTCGAGAAAACGACAGACCCACATAACTGATCAAGCAAATCATCTAGGCGAGGAATAGGAAATCTGTAATGAACCGTAATCTTGTTGATGGCCCAGCTATCAACATACATACGCCACGTGCCATCCTTCTTAGGTGTCAAAAGTGCTGGGACAGCGCAAGGACTCAAGCTCTGACGAACAAGGCCACGGGAAAGTAAGTCCTCAACCTGGCGACGAAGTTCGGCGTGCTCAGAAGGACTCATACGGTAATGAGGTCGGTTAGGTAATGGAGCGCCCGAGACAAGATCAATCTGGTGCTGAATATCACGGAGAGGAGGTAGGCTGCAGGTAGCTCAGCGGGAAAAACATCTCTAAACTCGTCCAAAAGGGACTGGACGATCGCAGGATTAGGGGCAGCAGTAGTGATGTCGTGGGCAATCAAGAGGAAGCCTGGGGAACCCGAAGATAGCTCCTGCTCGAAATCAGCACATGAAATCAAGGTAACAAGCGGGGCCGTAGTAGAAGCCAACGGTGGCTTGCAAGAAGAGTGCAAGACAAACTTAGTACCCTCAACAGTAAATGAGTACGTGTTCAGAAAACCGGCATGCTGGACGTGTCTATATATTGCCACGGGCGACCCAACAATAAGTGACAGACGTCCATAGGGACCACATCACACCATATCGTATCAGAATATATGCCACCCACAGAAAAAGAAACTTGGACCCGATCAGTAATCGACACTTTAGTATCATGATTCAACTATGCAAGATTGTACGGGTTAGGATGAGCAGATCGAACAAGAGATAACTTATGCACAGCATCACCGGAAATAACGTTCTCACATGCACCCGAGTCAATAATGAATTTACATACCTTCCCCTTGATAGTGCAGATAGAGTGAAAGATGTAATTCCGTTGATCCGACGTGGGCTCGATTTTGGGGGAGCAAAAGGTGCAACGTAACACCAACATGGGACCAAGATCACCCTGGAGGTAGGTTGCGGAATCCTCCGAAAGAAGGTCAGCATCAGGTACGGGGGGTGAGTCATGGACCTCATCAGAATCACCTTCGAGCATGAGGGAGCGGGGGCTTCGAGGGTGTGGGCATTCATTCATGTGGTGGCCAGGATCACCGCAATTGAAGCAGCGTCCCTGGAAAGTCATTCGCGGGCCAACAGTAGGGGTCACGGGCTGTTTTGGGTTAGGCGCGGAAGCCGGCGAAGGCCCCATGTATCCTTTCGGCGTCGGTAAACCCGTAGGTGGGGGTAGGGCAGGGCGCCGATCAGTATTGGGGCCATAGCCTGAGCGGCGGTTAACCTGGGACTCCACCGTGACCGCTTGGCGATGGGCTTCACTAAGGGATAGTGGGCAAAGGAGGTTAACTGTGTCCTGCAACTGGATGCGAAGACCCCCCACATAACGGGAAACGAGTTGGGCTGGGGTCTCTTGATTGTCGATGCGAGTGAAAAGTTGGTAGAATTACGTGGTGTATACGTCGATTGAACGAGGCCCTTGACGCAGGTTCTAAAACTTTTGGTATTGCATGCTGTCATAATTCAAAGGAAGGAATTCAGATTTCATGTTGGATCTAAATTCATCCCAAAGCGTGATATCCGGAAGGCCGGAGCGAGTGAGCGCCAGTTTGAGGTGGCGCCACCAGGCGGCGGCGCGACTCCGAAACCTAGTCGCGATGAGAGGGTCACGCCGCTGGTAGGGCACTGCTTTGAAATCCAGAAGGTCCTCGGTCGTGTGGACCCAATTGAGATATTCATCTGGGGACCCATCGCTGGAAAACTCTGGGATCTCCAAGCGGAATCCGTATGCCCATCGGTTGTCGGCAAGAGACGGAGGGGCGTTGCGGGCGCGTAGAGGTGCGAAAGAATTCTCGCACGTCATGGTGTCCTCTCCATCCGTGTTTGCAGCATGGTCGGATGCAGCGTCCAGCGGGTTAGCCACCGGCGGAGCAGCCGGTTGGGCCTGGCGCTGGGTCACAACTTCCGCACGGAGGGCGTTAAGGGCAGTCGTGAGTGCGGCAACCTGTTCACGGAGAGTAGCGATCTCTTGGTTATTGTGTTTGGGCGGTATCGTGGGACCAGGAACTGACTTCGAGTATCAACTGACACGGCGGGAACGTATAACACAAGAAACGGCTCGGGATGAAACCCTAAATATGATAATATTCAAAACTGTTGTTCAAAGAAAGCAACAGGGATATAAATACTAATGTCACGACAATAAAGCCCTAATATCAAACTCCAAATACTAGCAAACTAAATACGGCCCAATAACTTAAATAAAGCATATGAAGGAAATATATTATTCGGCGGTATCTTCTCCATCACTAACTCTTGTCTCGACTTATTGTCCTTATTAAAGTTAGTGTCCTCGTTTCATCTTTGTCTAGACATACTCCATTAATCCAACAATAATGACTTACACTTCATTCACTATATAGTAACATTCATCTGAATGTGTGTCATGAGTTCGTGCTGCTATGTTTGCCAAATTTTGCAATGGAAAAGAGAAGTACATAAATATTGTTGTAAATAAGTGCGTAAATAAAGAGACAGCGTTTGTTGACCCAGTTCGTCGGGAACGACTACGTCTGGGGGCGATCCAAGCCAGGAGTTCCACTATTATTCTTGTGTATGAATGATTACAATAATGAATACAAAGGTATATTTATAATACTAAAACCCTAGTCTAATAGATAAAGCCCATTGGGTTTCTTGGTCCATAAGTAATGTCCACACCAAATCTCCTAGATTTGGAATATCAAATCTTCCAGATTTACAACACTCCCCCTTGGACATTACGACATAACATAAAATGTCTTGTCATGAAAACTCCACGTGCTAGGGATCGGCCAAATAATAAGTAGGGAGGAATGTCATCGATCTTCTAGATCTAAATCTTCCAGATTTATTTCGAGGTTACCGCTCCCCCTGAAGACAACAACACTTTAAGTCTTTGCATTCCAATACCACGGATATACTTTTCAATAGTAGACGTAGGTAAGGATTTAGTAAACAGATCTGCTAGATTGTTACTAGATTGCACTTTTTGAATGGTAATCATACCACTCTTCTGGAGTTCGTATGGGTAGAAAAACTTAGGTGAAATATATTTCGTCAGGTTTCCCTTGACGTACCCATTACTCATTTGTGTGATGCAAGCAGCATTGTCTTCAAATATAACGGTGGGAGGTGTATCGCCTTTGGCTATACCACACGAGTCACTAATGTGTTTTACCAAGGACCTTAACCAAACACATTCTCGTGCGGCTTCAAATAAAGTTATGATCTCTGAGTGGTTTGAAGACGTAGTAACTATGGATTGTTTAACCGATCTCTATGAGATTGCGGTTCCACCACAGAGAAAAACATAACCAGTTTAGGATATGGCGTTGTGGGGATCAGATAAATAGCCAGCATCCGCATAGCATACTAAGGTTTTGTCTTGGTTCTTACGGTAAAACAGTCCAAGATCTTGAGATCCTTGGAGGTACCGTAGAATGTGCTTAACATCGTTCCAATGTCTCCTCGTAGGAGAAGCGCTATATCTCGCAAGCAAGTTGACAGCAAATGCAATGTCCGGCCAGGTGCAATTTGCGAGATAGAGCAAAGCTCCAACAACGCTAAGATAAGGAACTTCTGGTCCCAGAATTTCTTCTGAATCTTCTCTTGGCCTAAATGGGTCCTTATCCACTTCGAGGGATCGGACAACCATTGGGGTGCTAAGTGGATGAGATTTATCCATGTGAAATCTCTCCAATACCTTCTTTACGTAGTTCGACTGATGAATAAGTACTCTTTCTGGGAGGTGCTCGATCTGCAAGCCGAGGCAGTACTTGGTTTTACCCAAGGACTTCATTTAGAATTCAGCTTTCAAGATTGAACTGGCTTCTTCAATCTCTTTGCATGTTCCAATTATGTTTAGGTCATCAACATATACGGATATGATGCAAAAACCATCTTGCAATTTCTTCGTGAATACGCATGGGAAAGCTTTATCGAATGTGTATCCCTTCTTCTGAAGGAATTCACTAAGTCGGTTGTACCACATGAGGCCTGATTGCTTTAGACCATACAACGACTTTTGCAGTTGTATGTTATACATACTGCGGTTTTCACCATCCCTCATCTGAGGAATGTCAAATCCATCTGGGATTTTCATATAAATATTGACATCTAGTGATCCGTATAAGTACGCGATTACTACGTCCATTAATCTCATTTGGAGATTCAACTTAACTGCTAAAGATATCAAGTAGCGGAACGTTATTGAGTCCATGACGGGAGAATAGGTTTGATCAAAATTAATCCCGGGTCTCTGCGAAAACCTTTTTGCTACCAGCCTCGCTTTATACCTCTCCACAGTATTATGCTCATTTTGTTTTCATACAAATACTCATTTATATCCTACGGGGATAGCGCGCACGGGTATACGAACGATAGAGCCAAATACTTGTCTTTTGTTAAGCGAGGCGAGCTCTGCATCAATTGCCTCTTTCCATTTAACCCAATCGGGGCGCTTCCGGCACTCTGCGATTGTTTTGGGTTCAGGATCTAGATCATTTATAATGGAAAGGGCTATTGACGCTGCAAATGTGTCATCGACGACAGTAATATTTCTATTGTATGTTTCTCCCGTATCTGTGAAGTTCATAGAGACTTCGACATTTACGTCAACCAGACCTTCCTCATTTCCCATTGTATCTGGGTCTGGTCGTTCCACGGTCCTAGTGCATGGAATATTTTGTGCACGTGCTTCATCACTAGGACTCTCGTCTCCTAGAGACTTGGAGTTATCTAGACGGATCTCTTCTAGAGATTTTCCATTCGACTGACCAGATTTGCTAGTCTTTCGTTTAGGTGTGTTACTATCTCTTGAGGGTCCCCTACGCTTTTGGCGTGTGGGGGCATGAGTACTCATTTTGCTTGGGACCTCAACCCTTTGAGGAGCATTTACTGCAGGTATATGCGATCTAGTCACACCTCTATGGTCAGTGAACGTGTCTGGCAGGTTATTTGCTAAGTTCTGCAGGTTAATGATCTTCTGAACTTCCAGTTCAGATTGATTAGTGTGCGGATCTAGATACTGAAGATTACTTACGTTCCACATAAGTTCCCGGCATTCATTCAATTTTGAATTCGGATCTCCCCCTAATGCTGGGAAGTAATCTTCATCGAACGTGCAATCAGCGAACCGGGCCGTTAATTGATCCCCGGACAAAGGCTCGAGGTATTTCACGATGGATGGAGAGTCAAATTTGACGTAAATACCGAGTTTCCTTTGTGGGCCCATAGAGGTTCGCTTGGGTATCGTTATTGGTACGTATACCGCACATCCGAAAATACGCAGATGGAAAATGTTAGGTTCTTTCCCACGCACTAACTGTAGGGGGGAATGATCATTATATACAGTTGGACGGATTTGAATTAAGTGCGATGCATGTAGGACTGCATGCCCCAGCATGAGGTGGGTAGTTTAGAGTTCATAAGCAATGGTCTCGCGATAAATTTGATACGTTTTATTAGCGCCTCAGCAAGACCATTTTTGGTATGGACGTAGGGGACCGAATGCTCCACTTTAATTCTCAGGGCCATACAGTAATCTGTAAAGGCCTTCGAGCTAAACTCATCTGCATTATCCATGTGAATCGATTTAATTGGATAATCCAGGAATTGAGCTCTAAGCTCGATAGTCTTCACAATGAGCTTCGCAAAAGCTTGATTGCGGGTGGACAGCAAACATGCAAATGTCCACCTAGTGGAGGCATCAATAAGGACCATGAAATAACGAAATGGTCCTGATGCTGGGTGAATCAGTCCGCAAATGTCTCCTTAAATTTGCTCAAGGAAAATCGGAGACTCTAGTCCAACCTTGGTGCGCGACGGGCGCACTATCAACTTACCCTTAGAACATGCATCATAGAAATATTCATCAACAGGAGGGATTCTATTATTCGAAATATTATGACCAGTTGAATTAGATAGAATCTTACGTATCATTGTTTGTCCCGGATGACCTAACCGCTGATGCCACAATTTAAAGGAATTTGGGTCATGGAATTTCATACTCATCGCTAGATGGGAACTAGACGGTCGGATGTAGGAATAGTACAAACCGGAGGAGAAGGAAGGAAGTTTTTCTATAACTTGCTTACGGCTACCTCGAGTACTAGTCATCAAAAGGTATTCGTTATCGTTCTCAGTTTTAGTTTCAATGTGATACCCGTTTATCCTAATGTCTCTAAAACTGAGTAGGGTACACTTAGATTGCGGAAACAATAAAGCATTATCAATTATTAATTTGGTACCCATGGTGAGGACAATGGAAGCTCTTCCAGAGCCCACTATCAACGTACTATCATTAGCTATTGCAGTTATACTCCCCTTACGTTCTATCAAGTTATGAAAATACTTCATATCCTTTAGGATCGTATGTGTGGTGGCGCTATCTACCATACATAAATCACTATGGGCGTCCATCATGCAAAAGGAAATAGTCCAAACCTAATAGCTGATTTGTTTACAAGCCATAAATGAGAACAGCAATATCCAAAATAAATACATGGACAGCTATTAAGGTAAACATATCAAAGTTAATAAATCCATTCATAAATAAAATATCTGAAAGAAAGGATCCAAAACATAATGAGAAATTGTTTTATTTAGAAAACAAAATACTAGGAATAACTAAATACGTAAATCTACTCGTCATCTCCAAAATCCTTAAGCTCAATGCCCGTACGATCTGCGTTGTCTAGGTTAGAGTCTGCTTCGGGCAGACTGGCATGGTGAGATTCAACTCTAGGAGCCTTCCCCTTATCATCCTTCTGCTGCTTTTGATAAGCCTCGACCAAATGTTTGGGAGTGCGACACGTGCGAGGCCAATGGCCTTTGCATCCGCATCTGTAGCAGGATTGTTCAACCTTATCTTGATTATCAGATTTTCGGGTAGCGGAGTTCGTGTAAGGTGCAGCCTTCCCACGAACCTGAGCTTGATTGTCTATCAAGGCACCTGAACCACCAGATTTATTATGACCTCGGTCTTGGCTACGAGTTCGTTTACTTCCTCTCCCCCTTCCACGCTTGCGACCTCTTGTATCACTTTGAGCTACAGCATGTGCTTCGGGTACCGCTTTCGTGCCAACCGGCCTCGCATTATGATTCTGCATAGGTTGCTTGCGAGGAAAGTCGACAAAGTCTTCTGGATTAAGTCGTCCTCAGTTATCATTTTCTTACATAACTTTAACTGAGACACAATACGATGTAGGGCTGAGTTATACTCCGTTACGGACTTAAAGTCTTGGAAACGGAGGTTCAACCAATCGTATTGGGCTTGAGGGAGGAGTATATCATTTTGTTGTTGGAAACGGTCCTTCAGGGACTTCCACAACGTTCCAGGATCTCTCTCAGTGAGATACTCATTTTTCAGGTCCTGATTGAGATGATGCATAAGGAAAATCAAAGCTTTCGCCTTCTGGGCGTCAGTTGATTTTGGATCATCGACAATCGTACCGCTAAGGTTGTTTGAGGCTAGATGTATTTCAACATCTAGCGCCCATGTCAGGTAGTTACTACCATCAAGAGTAAGCTCATCAAATTCTCTTTTGGTAATATCAAACATTATTCACTACAATTAAAGTGACATGGGTAAGAGGATTGACCAAAAACATAGACAACGGGGAGACAAGGATTTATTTAGTTACTCTAAGGCACATAGATGCACGTACTGGGCGCCGTCTACCCAAGGCATAAATTTACGGTCCGTCAAATACCGGGCGCCGCCTACCCGGGCATAATGTGCGGACTATAAATAAAATAAACTATGTGCGCAAAAGTAATGCACGTAGGATAATTAAATCACATAAACATGCAAAAACAAATAAGGGAGATAATCACATGAAAATAATTTCTAGAAAATATACGGTTTAATAGACAGAGGGAATAATCATCAGAATAATTATTTCATGTATATTAACGCAATTTAACGAAATATTTTCAGGATTAAAAATAAAGCAAAACACGGATTTTATGATATCAAGAACACAAACGAATCGGGTTAAGAAATCACGAAAAATCGGAGGAAAAACGTCGCGTGAGTCGCGCAAGACGGACGGGGGCGACGCTCGTAGGTCGACCGCGTGCGTGCAGCAACGGGCACTGGCGTGCGCTGCGGGCGGGCGCGGGCGAGGGCACGCGGTGCTGGGGCGCGGTGCGCGCGCTGCGGGCGGCACTCAGCGCTGGCGCACGGTGCGCGCTGCGGGCGGCATGTGGCGCTGGGGCGCCGTGCAGTGAGCAGGCGGCACGGGCTCGGGTCGGCGGCGGCGAGCGGTGCTACGGGCACGCGGCTGCTGCCGGTCGGCGGCCGATCGTCTACGGGCGACGGCCGTTGATCATTGATTCAATTCACGAAAATAATTTTTAACGAAAAATAATTATACACAGGTATATTCAGGAACGAAATTAATTTTCAAAGTACACAACAAATCATGTGATTCATATAAAAATAAATTAAAGGCGTACCCCGTATAATCTCGGTTAGAGACTCGTGCTGATAACGTATTGTAAATAAGTGCGTAAATAAAGAGACAGCGTTTGTTGACCCAGTTCGTCGGGAACGACTACGTTTGGGGGCGATCCAAGCCAGGAGTTCCACTATTATTCTTGTGTATGAGTGATTACAATAATGAATACAAAGGTATATTTATAATACTAAAACCCTGGGAATAATTTTTTTAAGGCCAGTAGGTTAGGAGGGGTAGCAAAAGAAGGACCACAGGTTTTCGGGTTGGCAATTTAAGGACACCAGATTTAAAATGTTGCAATTTGAGCCAAATTGACCCGAATTGACTCTAATTGAAGCTAATTCGGGCCAACCTGGCCTCAATTTGCAAAATTTTAAACCTATGGTCCTTAAATTGCCAGCCCCAAGACCTACTGTCCTTCTTTTACTACCTTTCATTACAAGATTTTCACGTTTTAGCAACGGACAAATTATGTTGCTAATCAATGAATTTGCATTTAGTAACAGATTTACAACGAATATTTTTCATTGTTATTTAGCTTGTTGCTATATATGCCAACGAAATAGTATCCCGTTAGTAAAAAATACTGACAGATTATCAACGGATTACCAACAAAAAATAAAATATTTATTTATATGACCAATCTGTTGGTAATCCGTTGGTAAAATGGTTAGTAAACATAATCCGTTGCTAAATTATTGTGGTAATTTTTTATTCCGAATTAGCACTAATTAACCCCTGATTTCGAGATATTTTATACACATTGCACCCTTCCAATTGAGACATAACTATTACCTTTCTAAATATAAGTATATATTTTTAAAAAAATACAAAAAAAAAAAAAATTATTCTTCCTCATACCAACCCCACGCCCCAATTATTTTTCACTCAAAGTTTAGATCGTCGTCCCTACCCACCCCGGCCCTCACCTCGACCGTCCAACCCCAAGTTTTTGACCGTCAATGGTGCTGAGGTAGAATAGCGTGAACTACACATAAGCAACAGGCTTGGTTTTAGCCGATCGAGGGTCATGTTCCAAGCACGTGTATAAAATAGCTCAAAATCGGGGTCATGTCTCAAAATAGTTATTTTTACAATTTTTGTTTTATATACTCCCTCCGTCCCTCTATTATGTTCCCGTTGCACTATTCAACTCACTTCAAATATTGTTAAATTACATCTCATTCTACTAATGGTTACATAAAAAAATATATTCATTTTGTTTCATTGACTTAAATTAAATAATATATCATTCTCGAAATATTTTAACCATTTAAATACTACAAATCGAGTCTCACAATAAAAGTCAACTGGGAACGAAATAGAGGGACGGAGGTAGTATATATTTATATTTATAAATAAAAAAAAAATTATTTTTAGAGTGGTATCGGACGGGCTCCACGAGTATAAACTAGTCAAATATCGGGTGTCATGTGTCGAATACGTGGAATTTGGGTCCAATTAGATCTAATTTGGGATTAATTTTTTAAGACCACAACTTAGGGGGTAGCAAAAGAAGGACGGTAGGTCTTGGGGTTGGCAATTTAAGGACCATAGATTTAAAATTTTGCAAATTGAGGCCAGGTTGGCCCGAATTAGCCCTAATTAGAGTTAATTCGGGCCAATTTGGCCTCAAATTACAACATTTTAAATCTAGTGTCCTTAAATTGTCAGCCCAAAAACCTGTGGTCCTTCTTTTGCTACCCCCCTTAACCTACTGGCCTAAAAAAAAATTATTCCCCTAAAACCCTAGTCTAATAGATAAAGTTCATTGGGTTTCTTGGTCCAGAAGTAATGTCCACACCAAATCTCCTAGATTTGGAATATTAAATCTTCCAAATTTACAACAAATACATGCGTCTGTAAAATTTGCTGCCTTATAGAAACATGGCCCCATTTAATTTTGTAATGTTTTGTAATGGAAAATCTGTTGCAGATCACAATTTTGAAATTACGGTGAGCTCTTACTTTGAGACGGGAATCAATTTCACGTAGATGTGAGTGGACGATCTAATATGGTGGAGTTGCTCCCAATTGGAATCGAACTCATGATTTTTGTTTGGGCATGAACTTTTTTGGATTTGATAAAGTATTTCATTCTATTTAAAAATTCGAATTTATATAGAGGTGTGAAATTAATTCATTTTGTTATTTTCCTTACACTTTTTACTCCTAATAACATGAAATGATTTTATCTTTTTTAAAAATTTGAATTTATAGAGAGTTGTTAAATCAATTCATTATTTATTTCCTAACATTAATAGGTAGGTTGTTGCAAATATCATTTTAAGGGCATTGCTTTAACCTGATCCGTTAGCTCGTCGCAAATTTCAATTCGACCATATCATTACAATTCTGTCCCAAGTGCCCGTATTTTTGCCGTGAAATATTTATCAAACGTGGTTTCTCAACGGCCGGGACCAATTTTCCAGAAAAGAAAGATATTATTTGTGGCGGCTCCGTGTCGAGTTCTTTTCAATCAATGGAATGGGTCCGACTATGCAAATTTTCATCTCACTCATTTTTATGCTCTTATCTTAATTACCTTCGATTGCTTATTAAAATTGTGACTGAATTTTATCTCATTTAAAAAATCTAAATTTATGGAGATATATTGAATCAATTCATTTCTTTAATTTTCTAACCCCCTCGCTCGTGGACTGAATCTGGGGTGGGGTTGCTTTTTGCGAGGTCCGAACCCAAAATCTGGGTGCGAGGTAAATACTTGATACCATTAAAAAAAAAATTATAGTTCGAACATGTAGAAAGGTGTGAAATCGATTATAAATAAAAAAAAAAATATGATACTAAAAATAAAAAGAACATGTACAAATTAGTTAAGAGAAAATTCTTGAACACTAAAAGTATCTAGTAGCAACTAATTTCATGATGACTTAACATGAATGAGCAGTATATATATATATATATATTTTTTTTTTTTTTTTTTTTGAGCGCTGAATGAGCAGTACCTAAAGCACATTGATATGGACAATTTTCCTAAAAAATCAGTTGGTATAGTTAATTGTTTAGGCCAAAATATATTATGATTATTATTTACACTACTGCTGTCTCCAGCTTTACGAATCACCCCACCCCCTCTTTTAGAGGAGTTTAGTCAATGGCGTGTTAAGTAGCACCATTTCATTTTCCATGCAAGAAAAAGGATATGGGGTTAATTTATGGATATATTATACTGATGTAGCATCAACCACATAAAATTAACTTGTTCACATACGAAACTGAATATATATTAGGAATAATAATAAAATAGTTCAAAAATAGACTATAATTATAAATTGGTTTAAGCGATTTGTACAAATACACAAAAAATATTTGTATAGATGCATAATTTTTTTTTTTAAATATGTGTTTGTGCAAATCTCTTGAAATAATTTATAATTATGATCCATTTTTTGAATCAATATGTAAATACCCCTATATTAATTGGAAAAATTATGTCCCACCCATATATTATTGTTCGAATCTTTTGAAGGAACTTACTTATAATTAAGTTATAATGATACATTAATACATGTACGTAGCCTATATTTCTAATTAAATGGAAATGAAGAATGATGGGCGCATTATATGGAGAGGAGTTAATTCTAGGGAGAAAAAATAAAAGAGGAACATGGCCATGCATAAGTTTCTTAATCTGTCAATATATGTGTATATAACTCCAATTAATCAAAGCCTTAGAATTTGAATCTCTAATTAATAATCTTCAAAAAAAGAAAAAGAAAAATCTTACTTTAAAATGCCATGAAATTAAAATGTATATATGTATTTGTATAATTCATTTCATACAAGAAATAGAAGTGATAATATGTGCGTGGCCACATCCAGTCCTGTGTGTAATCCTTTTTTGGTTAACCTTATTACAACATGAGTTTTACATATATATGTATGTATTTATTTGCAATATTCTTAAATCTAATTATACATCAAAGAATAAATGTTGACTTTTGCATATGTGCGACAAATATGCCTAATCTGCATCCCTCCCTCTTTCTGTCTCTCAATACACGCACACATGTTAGTGTGTGTGTGTTTTTAATGTACATTTCCATGTGATATGATCCACCTTCCCAGATCGCCTATCTTTCCACTACCTTAATTTTCAATCGTTAATTCGTAAGGAGAAATTAAGTGAAGTCATTCATTATTGTATCTTAGAGGGAAAAATGAGAAGGATATTAATTAAAACCAATTATTGTCTTAATTATTATACTATTCGTAATGGTTATTCACATTTTGGTTTATTGACTCTATTTTTAGAATGAAAAACTTTTTCTTATTTGCAACATATCAGTGTTTTCTCATATAAATTACATAAGGATTTGGATCTATATCACTGTTTTCTTCAAAAATTTAACAATCCACAAAATAAACTAAGAATACGAGGCTTGTGATCGATTTTATCTCGAAGGACCATAAAAGCCATTTAGTAAAGAAATTAAGGAGACGCTTGGTTAGCAACTCCTCAATGGTAATAGGAATGAAAATTAGTTTTCATCTATGCCCCATAATGAAAATGATATGTTGAGGGAAGACTTGTTACAATTGTAACTCCATTGCTAGTGTCATGCCCCAATTTTGGAATAAAAGTGGACAACAAATGATTGTTGGTAGAGGAATGGGGAAGTGATTAAGGATGATGATTGTAGGAAGAGGATAGGGTAATCAAAATGGAGTTGTGATTACCTTATTTAGGAGAGGGGGTGGTGATTTTGTTCTCATAAACCATCATAATTACACTAATTTTCAATCGCATTCTCATTACCATTCAAAAGTTGTTAACCAAGTGTCCCTTAAATATGCCATCTGACCAAATTTTAAGTACATGAACTCGAGCAATTTTTAAATTTTACGAATATTTTTTTCCTCGTGATATTTCTTGGATGGAAGGATCATCGCAAGATGAAAAATAAATGTACGTAGATAAATAAATTCTACTTCAATTTTTTATAGCGTTGACCAATATCCAAAGGAGACGCTGCGAAATGGTTGATTGATTGTGTCCACATGCACTTCTAATAATTGAGAAATCACATGCCCTTCAACAAAATATATTGCAAACGAAATACAACACTGAAATATTAAGAAAAGTACTATCTGAGGCAGAACAAAGGAATTCCAGAAATGCATTATCGTAATAATACAAAAACTTGATGAGGAGTTTTGTTCCGTGCAACGAGAAAATTAAAACTTTCAGGTAAAAAGTAGTGATTTTTATGTACCCTCAAGTGTATAGAATACATTTAAATTTTGAGTTTAATTTTAAATTAATTTTAATTTTTACAAAGCTTAATTTACTTAATGGGATTTGAAAAGTTAAAATTAATTTAAAATTTGACTCAAAATCCAATGTATAGTATGCAAAAATTTGTAAAAAAAAATCTAATTAGACTTATTTGCAATTTAAATCACGACATTTTTTTAAAATTACATTTTAAGCTAAATTTTTTGATCTTATTAAAAAAAACTTCAACTTAATTTTTTTTTACAATTAAGACTTACGAGCAGACTTGCCTCTGCCCGTGGCTAATGTGGTGTCTACGTGGCAACCACCCAAAAAATATAAATTAAGTGAAAAATAATTTTAAGATTTAATTGCATTTTAAATCATGACCTTTTTCGAAATTGCATTTTAAGCTAAACTTTGGATCATGTTAAACCAAAGCTCCAATTTAACTTTTTTTTTGCAATTAAGACTTACTGACAGATTTGCAGAGGCTCATCGTTAACATGACATCTACGTGGCAATGTGGCAAAAAAGTTTAAATATGTGGCATAACTTAAAATTAAAATTTCAAATGTTTGTATTAATGAGAACATAAATTAATGAAATCAAATAGAAAGAAAAGAAGTAAGGAAAAGATGAAATTAAGATACAAAATACTTGCATTAATAAGAACATAAATGAATCCAAAGAGTATGTATTGAGTGAAATTGGTTCATACATGAATTACTGAAGGGTATTAGTTATTTTCACTAAAGAGTATTAGTTATTTTAATTGAAGAGTATTAGTTGTTTTCATTGAAGAGTCTTAGTTTATTTTGGTAAACAACGAAGACAACTAATACTCTTCAGTATAAACAACTGATATTTTTTAGTGAAAACAACTAATATTCTTCAATGGTTTATATATGAACCATTTTCACGCTATACTTTGTCAAATCCAAATAGGATAAGCACGACCATTTTACCATAAAAAATTAATAATCCATTTTACCATGAAATTGAGATGTAGGGGGTTTTGAAAAATTATTTTGAAATTGATAATTTAATTTTAAAATTTTTCATGTATTTAAAAAATTTTGCCACAATATTTAAGTTTTTTTTTTTTTGGGTTGTTGCCACGCCCATAAGTCTTAGTTGCCAAAAAAAAAAAATTAAATAGGATCTTTTTTTAATAAGATCCAAAAGTTTAGCTTAAAATGCAATTTTGGAAAAGGTTGTGATTTAAATTGCAACTAAGTCTTAATGTTTTTTGCTACCTAATTTAAGTTTTTTTTTTTCAATTGCCACGTAGACGCCACATCAGCAACGGGCAGAGGCAAATCTGCTTATAAGTCTTAATTGCCAAAAAATATTAAGTTGAAGCTTTTTTTAACAAGATTCAGGAGTTTAGCTTAAAATACAATTTTGAAAAAAGTTGTAATTTAAATTACAACTATATAATTAAGCTCTAACTTCAAATCAAGCTAATCAAACTAAAACGTCTTGTTGATATTGGACAGAGCCTCATTTGTCCACTTGCCATAGTCTGATTGCTCACTCGAATATTTCACTGCTTATATCTAGTTATCATACCAAAATGTTAAAATGGTGATGTTACAAGATTATTTTAATTTGTGAAAGTCAATAAAATTGAAACCAAAATATGGGTAATTAACTTACAGTACTTCGAGAAAGTATTTTCTCATAATTTTAAGTTCCGAATTTGTTAATCAAAGTCCAGCTCGATAATGTATAGAATTTGATATAAATGCTCTTAGTAGCTACCTCGAATTAAGTCTTAGAAATAACTTCATGACTATTTCTTGATTTTGAATTGATAAAGCCGGTGCCAATGTTTGACACCTTTACACTGATACATTAGGAAACTTAATTAAAGCTGTCATTGTGACTTTTATAATCTCAAGTGTTGTCTGCAGAAGAAAATTTTCAAAGTATTGCATATTATATTAGTTATATCCAAAAATAATTGTACGAAAAATGTAGATATTTCTAATCAGCTGATGTTACATCAACAGAGAAATCACGTTTTATTGCTATCGCCAATCAGCTCTATTAATCTCTTTTAACTTTTTGATTAATGTATTTTATTTTATAGGTAAAGTTATAACTTGAACTCGTGGTCTCTGGATCTTTGGATGGTGTAACTCCATTATGAGAGAATTTAGAAAACTCAATAAAAATATAATTTAAATAAACGAAATCACTTTCAAGGATGTTTTCTCATCATGAAAGAATATTATTTAATTTAAAAGGACGAGTTTATAAAGATGTATTAATCCAATTATATATAATAATAATAATTCCCTAATAATTTAACTCCGATCCATACCCATGAATCTCAGTATTGCGGTTATATGATCTTATCCGCAAAATACTAATATGGCATATTGCGTTTAATTGACTCCATAAATAACCGAGTTTATGCATGTCAGGACTTCATGTAATTATCATACAGGTTTTTAGTACTATTGAATTTAAAAAAATGATGAATATATAAATGAATGTTTGAGCATGATTTTGAGCCCAAGAAACAAAAATGAATATGATCATTATTTCATAGAAGGTTCACAGTGATATACACGAAATGCGCTGAGAGTGCAAACAATAAAAAAGTTAAAAGATTCCATCTACTAAGTATAAACTAAATGATCAACTTTTATATATTAGCAGGTTAGTTATAATTTGTGGTCTGATTGTGGGTTTAATTATATTTACATTTCGTCATCAGTCCAGTTGTTACAACTTCATTTAAATAATTTCTTCTGAATATTACAAAAATCAATTTAAATCTTGAATAGGTCACTGTATGACAGCTCTATTCTAACGAATGCTTCCACTCCCCCTATATAAATACACTTTCCACTAATCAATTTCAATCATCCCTTCTCTCTCTCCTAATAATTAAACCAAACTTCACTTCGGCTTCTATAGCCAAGTACAGGTGTCGCCCCATACATATAGGCGGAGCTGGTGGCGTTTTCCGGCGACAAAATGGCGGCAAACGGCCGAAGGATGCCACACCTTCTAGTGGCATTGGCCTTCTTGGCTATTTCTACTATGGTCTCTGCGGACCCTTATGTTTACTCTTCCCCTCCACCTCCTTACGAATACAAATCACCACCACCTCCTTCCCCGTCTCCGCCGCCTCCTTACGAGTACAAGTCACCACCACCACCAGAGAAATCTCCTCCTCCACCGTATGTGTACAAGTCACCACCACCACCTTCACCTTCCCCACCGCCACCGTACGTGTACAAGTCACCACCACCGCCTTCACCTTCCCCACCGCCACCGTACTACTACAAATCTCCACCACCACCTGATCCATCGCCGCCACCACCTTATGTATATAAGTCACCACCACCACCTTCTCCTTCTCCTCCACCACCGTATTACTACAAGTCTCCACCGCCACCTGATTCATCACCACCACCACCACCACCGTACTACTATAAATCACCTCCACCACCAGAGAAATCACCACCACCACCTTACTACTATAAATCACCTCCACCGCCATCACCGTCACCACCACCGCCTTACTACTACAAATCTCCTCCACCACCTTCACCCACTCCCGCTCCAGTATACCACTACAAATCCCCTCCACCACCTTCACCCACTCCTGCTCCAGTATACCACTACAAATCTCCACCACCGCCTTCACCGTCACCTCCACCACCATACTATTACAAATCACCTCCACCTCCATCACCATCCCCACCACCACCATACTACTACAAATCACCACCACCACCAGTGAAATCACCACCTCCACCATACTACTACACGTCTCCACCACCACCGGTGAAATCTCCTCCTCCCCCATACTACTACACGTCTCCACCACCACCAGTGAAGTCACCACCTCCTCCGTACTACTACACGTCTCCACCACCACCGGCGAAGTCACCCCCGGCTCCATACTACTACACGTCTCCACCACCACCAGTTCCTCACTACCCTCCATACCACCCTCCACACCACCTCGTATTTAAGGTAGTAGGAAAAGTGTACTGTTACAGATGCTACGATTGGAAACACCCGGAGAAGTCCCATGACAGGAAGCATCTCAAAGGTACATTTCTTTCACCTTTAATTTTTCTTAAAAAAATATTTTGTAGCATTAATTTTGAGTTAATTTGGTTGATTCGTCAAAAGATTAATTTTAGTTGAAAAAATGGAGTTTCTCTTTACAGACCATATATACCCACTTTAATTTGTTGATACTTGCATGCAATTATTACCTTGTAGAATATCTGCTATATATATGGCAAGTAGCTAACATGAACTTGAACGTGTTGATGTTGATTTTTTTGTCAATCTCTCTTGGAATAAATTTAATTTTGAATTGTTATTGGACGAGTAATTATTATTAATTTTAAAATTGTTAATTCCTTTGGTAGGTGAAATATTTAGTCAACCTTTCATTGTTACGATTTTCATTTCGAAATTTTACATTAGCATTATCCTTGGATTTATATATATTGATTAATTAATCAAAGTATCATATCACTTAATTAATTATTCCAGCAATGCATATAAACAAAAATTATTAGGCTATTAGTGAAGGTGACGTCACCAACCTATTTAGGAATTAGATCATCAAGTTGCAAATAATCTAGTGTTTTTTTCAATGAAAAAAGTATGTGGTCCAGTCGTAGGGATATCAAATTGATATCAAAAAAATAAATAAAATAAAATTTATTTTTACTTTATGGTGGAACAGCTCCAATATATATGCCCAAAAATGGTTAAAAGCAAAAGGATAGCTACAAGTACTGTTTTAAATTATTATTGGCATGTGAGAAGATTATATTCTTCTAAGATGATTGGCAAGCACTTTATTAATGTTCTACTATTTTAACATATATGTATCAGGTGCTGTTGTTGAGGTAACATGCAAGGCAGGCGACAAAGAAGTTGTGGCCTATGGAAAGACTAAAATCAACGCAAAATTCAGCATTACTGTTGAAGGTTTTGACTATCGTAAATATGGAGGAAACGCTTGCAAGGCTAAATTACATGCAGCCCCCAAGGATTCAAAGTGTAATATTCCACTTGATTATCATATGGGTACAACTGGAGCCAAGCTTAGAGTGAAGTCTAAGGATAAACATGAAGTTGTTCTTTATGCTAAGCCATTTGCTTATGCATCCAAGACTCCTTATGAGGAGTGCAAGAAGCCTAAGCCTACTCCCAGTCCTACTCCATACTACTACAAGTCTCCACCACCTCCGTCCCCAGTTTATGTGTACAAGTCGCCACCACCACCAACACCGACCTACGTTTACAAGTCACCTCCACCTCCGACACCAACATATGTCTACAAATCACCACCACCTCCCACGCCAACCTATGTGTACAAGTCACCACCGCCCCCGACACCAACGTACGTGTACAAGTCACCACCGCCCCCGACGCCAACGTACGTGTACAAGTCACCACCGCCCCCGACCCCAACGTACGTTTACAAGTCACCACCACCTCCAACCCCCACATATGTGTATAAATCTCCACCACCTCCAACGCCAACTTACATGTATAAGTCACCACCGCCCCCGGCCCCAACGTACGTCTACAAGTCACCTCCGCCTCCGACCCCCACTTACGTATACAAATCTCCACCACCACCATCACCAACTTATGTGTACAAGTCACCACCACCACCAACGCCAACCTATGTTTATAAATCACCTCCACCTCCGACCCCCACTTATGTGTACAAGTCACCACCACCCCCGACACCAACCTATGTCTATAAGTCACCTCCTCCTCCGACCCCCACATACGTGTACAAATCTCCACCTCCTCCATCGCCAACTTACGTGTACAAGTCCCCACCACCCCCAACACCCACATACGTGTACAAATCTCCACCACCTCCATCGCCAACTTATATGTACAAGTCACCACCACCACCAACCTATGTTTATAAATCACCTCCACCTCCAACCCCCACATACGTGTACAAATCTCCACCACCACCATCACCAACTTACATGTACAAGTCACCACCACCACCAACACCAACCTATGTTTATAAATCACCTCCACCTCCAACCCCCACATATGTGTACAAATCTCCACCACCTCCAACGCCAACTTACGTGTACAAGTCACCACCACCACCGACACCAACTTACATCTATAAGTCTCCCCCACCTCCTCCATACTACTACAAATCTCCACCACCACCATCACCGTCACCGCCACCACCTTACTACTACAAATCCCCTCCACCACCTTCACCCACTCCTGCTCCTGTATACCACTACAAATCTCCACCACCACCTTCACCAACTCCTGCTCCTATATACCACTACAAATCACCACCACCACCGTCACCATCACCACCACCTCCATACTACTACAAATCTCCACCACCACCATCACCGTCACCACCACCACCTTACTATTACAAATCCCCTCCACCACCCTCACCCACTCCTGCTCCTGTATACCACTACAAATCTCCGCCACCACCTTCACCCACTCCTACTCCTGTATACCATTACAAATCACCACCACCACCATCACCATCACCACCACCTCCATACTACTACAAATCTCCCCCACCACCATCACCGTCACCACCACCACCTTACTACTACAAATCCCCTCCACCACCTTCACCCACTCCTGCTCCTGTATACCACTACAAATCCCCACCACCACCTTCACCCACTCCTGCTCCTATATACCACTACAAATCACCACCACCACCACCATCACCATCACCACCACCTCCATACTACTACAAATCTCCTCCACCACCATCACCGTCACCACCACCTCCTTATTACTACAAATCCCCTCCGCCGCCTTCACCCACTCCTGCTCCTGTATACCACTACAAATCCCCACCACCACCTTCACCCACTCCTGCTCCTATATACCACTACAAATCACCACCACCTCCATCACCATCCCCACCACCTCCATATTATTACAAATCTCCACCACCACCATCACCGTCACCACCACCACCTTACTACTACAAATCCCCTCCACCACCCTCACCCACTCCTGCTCCTATATACCACTACAAGTCCCCACCACCACCTTCACCAACTCCTGCTCCTGTATACCACTACAAATCACCACCACCACCGTCACCATCACCACCACCTCCATACTATTACAAGTCTCCACCACCACCGTCACCATCACCACCACCACCTTACTACTACAAATCCCCTCCACCACCTTCACCCGCTCCAGCTCCTGTATACCACTACAAATCCCCACCACCACCATCACCATCACCACCACCTCCATACTATTACAAATCACCCCCACCACCATCGTCATCTCCTCCACCTCCCTACCACTACAACTCTCCACCTCCACCATCACCAGCACCACACCCAGTATACCACTACACCTCTCCTCCACCACCCTCACATTCTCCACCACCACCATACCACTACACATCACCGCCACCACCTTCACCATCACCTCCACCACCATACCTTTACAAGTCTCCACCTCCTCCTTCTCACTCTCCTCCACCTCCATACTACTACACGTCACCTCCCCCACCCGTAAAGTCACCTCCACCACCCGCTTACATCTACGGCTCTCCACCACCACCAATTCATTATTAAGCACCACAACATCAGCAATATTCCTCAGGCATCCTTGTAAGTAACTACTCAACTTAATTTTGTTTGCTTACATTCCACATTCTTAGTCCACTTCTGACACTTAATTAACATTCATTATTTTGCAGCATCCAGAATAAAAGATGGATTCCTAATGAGAGTTTTCGAGTGCCAAGTTTGCAGCGCAATTAGTTTATCCAATAAGGTCCTTCAAGCATTGAAAAGCTTCACACATTGCATGAGGGACCAATTTGTCTATACTTCTTTAGTTTGTATCCTACATATCCTCCTTGTTATATCTCCAAGTGGAAGTGGCTCGAAGATGAAACATTTGCTGGCACGAAGATGATTTTGTTAGTGAATAGCTTCATAAGGGGTGCGCCACCGGAGGTTTTAAAATTTGGTATAGTGGATGCCTTTGTTTGATTGAATTAGATTCATTACACATTGTTTTTTATTTTCTTCGCCATGTATTTGCTACCAAATTAATTAGTAATAAAATATGTTGTTTTTCTTCTATAAGAACCCTGCTATAATTTATGCAGCTTTCTTTTCCGTGCTAGCTACTATCCCACGTACAATTTATATTCTTTAGCTAGGTGTAATAAATGAGATTTAATTTACTTACATAATAATTAAGTACATATATATGTGTATGATCTGGCTTCTATTGATGGATTAGTAAGTTAAATTACTAAAGGGAAAGGTTCAAAATTCAATGAAAATTTACCAATAATTTTACTCATGCTAGTAACATGTTTTAAAAGAAAAAAAAATATGAAATGATGTTTGTAATACTTAGTCCATACTTAGTTGCAATCCAACTTTAACATCATTTTACCATGAATGACGCTTAGTATAATTACATGCGGCTCCCACCATCTCCACTTGTAAAAAGGCTGGAATTACCATAAAAATAAACTTATACTTTATCGTTTATATAATGTGCTTCACATGTTCCAGTGAGTTTATCAGCTTTTAAAAGCACGAACTAAACAGATTAATTAAATACTGTACACATTGCACATATATATACTCGCACGTGGCAAATTTTACCGCTGTGAATTAAACCTCTTCACGATATCTATAGGTTTAACTTTAGCATTTAAAAAACTAGCAAGTACTGTACATTATTTATATTCCTGAAATCATAGCCAGATAGGTTATTTAACTGGTGCAAGAACAGATTAGACTTTTCAAAAGAATTAAGAAAGACATTAAACAAATCAATTTCCTATTCTACTCATATTTGATGAGTAGGAATGTCCACTATTAATTTCGCCATAACTAGTTGTACTCATTTCAATTCATTGTAAAGAAGGTTTGACCATTCACTTTATTTGTAAATTAAGTGCATTTTTTACTAAATTGCCTTTATAGTAATTAAATACTTATATAAATTTGTTTTTAATATGATCAGAAACCTAAAAGATTATAAAAAGTATAATAAAAAGCTAATTATGTTCATTGATGCAAAACGAATAATAGTATAATTAACATTTTGATTTTATCAAAATTTATAGTAGTTCTTATTTTTAAATATATTTAGCTTAATACTATTTTATATTGTTGTTAAGGGTATAATAGGAAAAAACTATATATGCGCATTATGAACTGGAGTGTTAAATTAAAAATTATAAAGTTATTTTCCGGGATTAGCAACTACTCTCAACAACCCCAGAAAAATAATATAATGAGACTTGCAATATTTCTTGTATGTAACCTTAAATTAATGACAATGAACCAATGATTAATAGCTTAGGATACTCTTTCAGTAAGATAATCCGATGACAAACAAACAAGAAAATGTGATTACCAGCAGATTTAGAATATCTTCTTTTTCCGATTATAAAATTGACTTGTTTAGTTGTTTACGATAACTATAATATAATTTTTAAATGAAATAACTGATTATCAACACCGACATCAAATTTATATTGAAAATAATTTGTAGTACGATGGATAATTTTTACTCGTGATTAATGCGTCTTCTCCTTAAATACAATATAATTAAGTATCATATTATATTATGCAACTATATATATTTATACACGACAATAGACATTTTTGTTCTGTCCGTGAGGGTTGTTACAAAACCTTAGAATAGCGACTTGAAAATTTTAAATAATGTGATTTATTAGTATTTTTTCAACGGCTTCATAAATTTAAATCATGTGAGGGTCGATAGGATATGACATTTATTTCATTTTCCAACATATAATTATATATGTCAATTTTTGTTCACTTGTATCGCTTATCGTATATGATAATTGATACATACTGACTAAATATAATTAATATTTTCGTCATTCATAAATACATTATATATATGTGCAAAATTAAATGATGTTATAAACTGGCATCATTTCTTCAAATTTTACCCTTTTTTAAATTTTAGAAACTGTGTCATGATTTTAATTTATATTTGTTAATTAGAGATGCAGTAAAGAGAAATATTTTATGGAAAGCAAATATCATGTAGTGTGGTGAGAGAACTTATTCATTAATTTAAGGGTAAACTTGTCATTATGTATCACTTTTTAATTTAAAAAGAAATTAAAACATTATTTATATATGAAGGGATGGAGTAATAAAATATAATAATTGAAGTAAAATTGCTCTAATCAGTTTTTTAACTTTTAATTATATCCCCTCCAACGGATATAGCGAATTTTACAGAGGATCCTCAGCTAAAAATAGTATAATATAAAATAAGTTAAATAAATTTAAAAATAAAATCAAAATATTAATTCATTACAGTTTTAAATTAAATTTTATTAATTCAATTACATTATATAATTAAACTTTCAATTGCAAGTAAAAAAAAATCTTTCTTTAGCGTCAGTCCATTATATAAGAAAAACTATACTATACAATTTCAATTTTGAATCATGACTTAAAATAGGCTTAAGCTGATAGTATATATTACTCATGAATATGATGAATTACAATCTATAATCAAATTATTAACAATAATTCAGACAATTAATAATAAATTAATCAATTGATAAAGATATAATAATAAAATAATTCACCCTATTTCCATTTGCTAAACAGTTGTTATAGTCAAATAGATTAAAGCAGATCCAACGTAGGAAAAAACAACAGAAAGAGCACAACTTTCCAATTTGTGGTAAAGTTAAAGAAAAAATCAAAGATAAAATAATAATTATAGTTGAGCTCCAAGTCAAGAAAGAAGATATATCCAATTCTCCACCCTCTTAGTTATTTTTTGTGTTTTAAAATTTATTTTAATTTTTTAATAGGTATTATATATATAATGTAAAAGTATCTTTATAATGTATATAATGTAAAATTATATCAGCAGGCCAGCAGGTATATATCATTGAATTCACTTCTTTTTTTTTTTTTTATTCATATCTTGTAGTCTAAATATGTATGACAAATGCAATATTAAAAATATTCAATGAATCGCTATTATTCTGAATTCATATATTAAAAAAATTCAGAGTTAAACTGTAATTTGTGCTCCCCTCGCTGGTTTCACAAAAAGAAGCAAAAAAACAAAGAAAACATGAAAGCAAAATTTAATTTAATCTTGTCCAAAAGATATATAGGTGAGATTCGGACAAAAGGTCATTTTCTTTCACGCAAAAAACCACCCACATATTCACCAAATTCTTTTGTTGTTATAGAAAAATAAGTATATTTAATTGAGGAGGTAGCAGCCTCTCAATAATTGAATTAATGGGGCCAACGATGCATTACTTTTCTTCCATCCAAATTGAACTTGTTCCTCTCACATGCACTCTTTACAACTTTTCTTTGATTAGAGTTTGATTTTTCTACAAAATAATATATTGGATAATTTGTACTATATATCGTGTTTGTACTTTTGGATGAGAACTTCCTTTTGTAGTTTCCCTTCATGAATCATGAGCTGTTATCAAATTCAAGCAGCCCACGTTTCATTTTTCTTTTTTTTTTCTTTTTGTAGAGTGTAATTGCACATTTTATGGGGTGAAAATGAAATTCCATAACGAAAATATTCGTACGTCCCAAAAGAAGTTTAAAATAAAAATACTAATAGTATGATTTACAGTTGAATATAAGTGTAAATAAACTGGTAATTTACAAAACTAATATCCTTTAATAATAATAATTAATATACTTTAGTGAAACAGCGTTTAAAGTGGTTAATTTATAGAACCAATTTCATTCTATATTTTACGTCGTTGCTAAAGCTGTCGAGCGAGATGTATTCTTGTAGTTGCTTGGAAAATAATTGATGTATTATTTTAAATTTAATAAAAAATTTATTATTACACATTGTTTTTTTTTTTTTTTTAAATGTATTTTACGATATTTATGAGAATGTATAGACAAAGACAAAATTTTGTGTGAGATCGTCTCATGTCATAAGATAACACAAATTAACACTCACCCCTATCAAAATGTTAATGCGTCATGTCCAATTTATACCACAGCTCATCGACTCATTGCATGAGATGGTTTCACACAAGATCTATTCATAAATAAAATTAAATATGAGAAAAAGAGTTTATTTTAGATTTCGATTCAAACCTAAATATTATAAAAACTGATCCGATTAAGGGGACTTATGCTTAAGTTTGATCTATGTATACTTGAACTAATTAATTGTTATTGTTTACGACAATTTTGGGCTGCGTGGCTTTTTTAATAGTCAAATCCCTTAAACTTGTTTACCGTATATTTACTCTTTACCAAAACTGAAAAATCCTTTTCTTTTGAGGATAACCCTCTACCCCAAATGAAAATTTGCGGTAAAAAAAAAATAGGAGCACTAGGTTCAAATTCTTTAATGATTATAATAAAAAAAAATTATGTCTATGCTTCATAATAAAAATAATATGCTAGGAGAATGATTGTTCCAATTACTGTTGTATTGTTAGTGTTATGTCTCAATTTTTAAATAAAAATGGACAACAAGTAGTTTTTTGTTGGGGAATAGAAGAGTGATCGAAGGGGATGATGGTGGGAGAGGAATGAAGTAATCAAAATGAGGTAGTGGTTATCTTGTTAAAAAGTTTTAATTTCATAAATTATCATAACTCTACTAATTTTTATTCGCATTCATTGAAGACTTATTAGTCGAATGTCCCCTTAGTATCAGTGGCAATGGATTCACTAAATTAATTATTTTATTTATATTTCAAAATGACTCAAACAGTCAAACTCTTAATTTAGACCGTGGGTAACAAGAATAGTTACACTTGGTCAAAGTTACCGTTAATAAAATTAACTTGTTTTAGGTCTTGAACCCACTTATTAAATATTTCAAATATTTTTTTCGATTAATTAATGCAATTCAAGTATAGTAAGTTTTTTAAATAGTTATTGTTCTATTAATAAATTAAATTTGTAAACCTAATTCAATTTTAAATAATGACTCTTGATTGATTATTATCTTCATTAAATTTGTAATTAGAATTTTAAAGGTTAGATTAACTAGAAAATTAGATAATACATTTAGAGTAGACAGTCAAGATCATTTCTTAGAAGAAAAAAAAAATGAATGACTAAGATTTATTTAATTGATCAACAATTAATTTTTCTGTTAATTAGACTAAATTTGTTGATTTAATTAAGAAATAAAAATTTAACATGTAACTCATATATAGAATATAATATTATTGATTGATTGAAATTAATGATTGACATGAATGCATAGTTTCTCTATTTTAATATTTTTATTTGGGTTTTAAAATGTAAAATTTTTAGAAAATTAAAAAATTGAATACAAGAATTGTATAGTATCATATAGACTCGAAAAAGAAAATTGATATTCCCTCCGATTTATTTTAGATTGTCTGTATTACCATAAAAGAAGATTTTTTTTATTTTCCACTTTCTCAATTTCTTTTCCAAAATGGCAAAAAAATACACATATTATTTTAACTTTTCCCTTTAAAAAGTTGAAAGGAGTCTTTTGCCCTTACTTTATATCCAAAAAAATAATTTTATATTCACAAATATTAATAAACAACTCCTTTATTAAAACTCGTGTCACTTTGAAGGTGGAAAACAAAAATAATCGGAAAATATGGAGATTTGATTGATTCAGTAATATATTAAAGTAGAAATTTGCATGGTTGTCCAATCCTATAAGCTAAAAATGAAAAGGACTGGAATATGATTAGTACACGACAGTCGACATGTTTACCCTCACATCCTTTGGACTATTTTTTCTTCTTTTTCCACTTTAGAGATTTTTCATGCCATCCATTTCAATATTGTGACATCATGCTATATAATTTAGGCTAGAACTCACCAACTCCATTTGAATATAGGACTAGCATTAAAGATTGCATATAATGATATCTTACTATTCAAAACTGCCAGCTTGTATAATCAAGTATTAGATCTTTCCAGAATTAAAATTTATTTAGTCAAAACAGTACAAATATTCTCCAGAATTCCCAAAAGGTTTTCAAAAAAGAATATGATTAATTGAATATGGTGTCTTGAGATATATCCTAGTTTAGGTACCAAACTGGCAAACTCCAAAATGGAATTGTTTACTTAGCCTAGTAGTAGATACATAACTCAGCTTGAGTTATGTCTTGAATTAGAATTTTCATTCTTTTTTATTTATTTCTGTTTAAAATTATTATCAACCTTAATTTTATTTCACATTTCTTGTACGTTTATTTTTACTTCTTTTCATGCTATCAACATCATGAAATAAATATCTTGAAAATTATATATAAAGAATAAAATGTACTTATTCTAAATGTGACTAAATTGGTTCTCAGAAGATATATATATATATATATATATATATATATATATATATATAATTGTGACGGAATTCAAGTACTGTAAATTCTTATAGGGCCTGAGGTTACTCAAACGTATAAATTTATAATAATTAGAGACCCAAGGTTTCTTGGGCCATTAACAAACAAGTAATTTTTAAGGGGGCAGTTATATACAACTCCATAGTAGGCAAAAGTATATGACAATAGTTTATAATAAGTTTATCATAAAATTATTTTAAAGTATCGAATTTTTAATTAGGAGTATCATTAATTTGGGTCAGTAGTATTATATTGTAATTGTTGTAAATTTTCTTGAACCCAAATTAATGATATTCATAATGAGATTATCGATACTCCTGGTTAAATATTTGATATTTTAAAACAGTTTCATGATAAATTTATTATAAATTATTTTCATATAAAACCTACTCATATTAGTATATATATCGTCTGATTAGTTCACCCATAGTTTTTTTAGACAATGGTAAATACACACTATGAACTATCAATTATATCTTATGTTGACAACGATTTCGTGAGGATCTCGCCGTCGGGTTCCTAGCGGGTAGGACTTACGTATTTATGATAACTGAAATTAATAAATGCAAGAGTGAATGGGCTCTCAAGAGTAGATTTTGCAATAAATGGGTTGTGTGTTACATTTGAGCATTTAAGACCCTGTTTATAGTGTACATGGTGGGTTTCCCCACCTTGGGTTGGTATGCCCATGCCCCCCCCCCCCCCCATCCCTAGCTGGGAGGTCATGAGTGGCTACAGCCTCCCTCTATAGACTAATGGGGTGGTGCCACCTGGCACTGCTGCCTTTTTACTGATGGGACCTGACCCAACTACCTACTCTGACACTGTTAAATCCTCTGAATTGATGGTACTGGACGTATTCTCACAGCTGGCGATGTCTGGGATCGGGCAGACGGGTACATGGGTAACCGGGTACCGAGTAGGTAGCGAGTACCCTAGGGATCATTTTCTCCGGGAAGCGGGTAGAGATTGCCCCCAGAGCTTGCCGTTGGTCGACCTCTAATCCACGGAATAAGTCTTCTTCCCGACAACTCCTGGAGGTCTCCGTCGGGTAGGCATAACACCCTACCCGTCTGCTCGGCGTGCCTAGGCGACGAGATTCTCTCATCCGTGCGCCACTTTGGTTTGATGGGTTAACCCCGATACCCGAATGGTCGGGTAGCAATATCAGGCGTAACAATTGCCCCACCAGCCCGACATCGGGGGGCCATCGCAATCGGGTGGCGGGCTGGTCAATTCGCGGACTTGAATTTGAATTCGAATTTGAATTTTGAGGTGACGCTTCGTGTTCTGCGCCCGCTGACGTCATGAGCTGGCGTGACTGATGCACAGAATCCCAGGCGTCACGTCCGCCGATCTTGCTCCCAACCGTTGCGCGCGTGCCTCTCACGCGCCCCCCCTGACTTTTGCTTAATTACATTTTTTACCCCTTTTTTTGCACTTTAGTCCTCCCCCATTTCTTCTATATATAGGGGACCTTTCCCCTCATTCTCACTTTTGTTTCTCCGCTCTTATACCCCCTCTTGCAAGCTTTGAGTTTTCCGGCGAGTTTTCCTGCGTACATTCCCAGAATTCAGCGACCCTCGTCTTCCAAGGTAACCCTACTTTTCTATCCTATTCTTTCCGTCCCCATGAGCGATTCGGCCGAGACCGTCAGCGCCGCCGATGCTTTTCAATTCCGCCGCCGCCGCCGATGCCGAGAGACCCCTCCTCCACACCGGGAAGGGTACATCCCGTGCCGCCGCCCGTGAAGGCGAGGGTACTTCCACGGACGTGGATGCCTTCGCTGATGACCTAGAAAGGATGAGCCCTCAACGGGAGGGCCCCGTCCTCAGTGTTGCCCCCGTGTCCTCCTACCCGCCCCGGGTAGAGAACTTCTTGTTCGAGCAGGAGGCCGTGCCCGAAAATGTTGACTATGCGGATAGCCGATTGATAGGCTTCGATTACGCTAAGTATTTAAACGGGAACAGATGGAGCAGTCCAGCTCGTACTTATCGCGAGGCCCACGAGACCGAATTTGGGGCCTCTCGTCGCCCTAGCTGTTTGCCGCCCAATGCGGATCTCGCCGAACTCTACTGGACCTTCGAGGCCCCCACCGACGTTTATTTTTATGCCCCGCAGGCCGACGAACGCGCCGACCAGCCCCCAGAAGGGCTGATCGCTATAAACGCGGACACGCTGCACGCGGGCCTCCGCTTCCCGCTCCACCCGGCGATTTCCCGACTGCTCACCGCGTGGAACCTGTCGATCACCCAAATCACTCCGAACGGTGGAGTTACTTGTTGGGTGCCATGGTCACCCTCGGGCGTCGGGGACTTCACCGCATGCCGACCCCCGAAGAGATAAACCATTTGTACTATATCGTGGCTTCAACCGGTCCGATGCATTTGGGGTATTATTTTGTGAAACCCCGGGGCGGTGACGCTATTGTCTTCGGCATCTCGCCGAAGGTGACGGGCTGGCATGAAAAATAGTGGTGGGTCAGCGGCGCCTGGGAGAGCGTGGGAGTAGACGGGACAATCATCCCGGTTCTTCGGGAGTATAGTGTCCGCAATCGTCGAGGTAAATCCTTGTACTTCTTCTATCTCCTCAGTACTGATCTAATTTTTATTTCATTGTGCAGGCAACTCGGCGCCCGATCAGAGTGATCTGACCGACGAATTCAGGCAAGCACTTGTCCGTGTGAAGTCTGAGAGCGACGTTAACCGTGACGTCGACCAGCTTAATTGCAACGAGCAGCGACGTTTGTCCGGCCTCCAGACCTTTCCCCGCCATTTAAATTTTGGTGGTAAGTTCCATTTTGCTCGACATGTTTTTTTTCATGTTTTTTACTCGAGAAATTCTTACTCGACGATTCTGAATTTTCAGAACAGCGCTTCCCGGCGTCGAGCCCCACACCATCGGCCTCTCCCGTTCCTTCTCCCCCAGCTCAACCCGAGGCCGGTCAGGTTCCTCCCGTCCCCGTCGTCAATGTCGAGAGCTCCAAGGAGACGGTCGACATGGCCCCAAAGAAGCCTGACATGGCCAAATTGGCTAAGCGGGGGGCGGTCAGGGTTTCGGGCCCGGCTACGCGGGCTCACCTCCAAACTCCGTTGCCCGCCGCCCCTGTGGCGCCCGTCGGCGACCAGCCGCCCGCCAAGAAGCCCCGAGCGGACACCCAGACTCCCGTCCAACCCGTCATGGTGACGGTCGACGTGGATCCTACAACCGGAGGCTTGATTGCGGGCACGTCCGAGGCCGCTGCTGGGAGCCCAGCCTTCTCCACTCACGACCGAAGCGACTTCTCGTTCCTGGGCTGGAGCAACCATCTCACGTAAGTCAGCTTCGCTCGTTCGTTTAAAAATTTTCTATTTTTCTTTTTCCTTCCATTTCTTGCTAATTAACCATGCCGCTACGCGTCGCAGGCTTGACCCTCTGCCCCCGCCAGAGGTCCTCCAGTTCCTGCGCTCGCAGGACCCGCCCTACTCGGAGATCGTCCCCAAGTCCTGGCCGGAAGAGCTCCGCTGGGCAGTAGTGAATCTGTCTCGGTCGTGGACCCTGAACTGCCAGAAGGCCTCCTGCACTGTCTCCGTGCCCGATCGCTTGAGGTCCGCCGCCATCCGAGCTTCCCGCGACGCCATTGCTCTGGAGAGCGTCGTGCTCGATTATGAGCGGGATGCGCGGACTCTGGCCGCGTACAAGGCTGGTTTCCAGACCAAGAAGGACGAAGCCGCCCGATTGGAGGAGGAGAACAAGAAGCTCAAGGAAGAGTTGGAGGCTGGCCGCAAAAGTTGCGCCGAAGTGGAGGGCGTCTGCGAGTTGGAGAGAAAAGCGCACGCCGATGCCGAGACCAAGGCGGTCGAGGAGGTTCGCAAGGTACGCGAGGCCCTTGCTACGGAGGCTGAGGAATGCCTGGCCGCTGAACGAGTCCGCCTCGCGGGGGAGCACGAGTCGGTAGGCTCCATGGTCTATATTAATGCTTATGTCGACTCGATCCGCTCCTTGCTGAGTCGGAACCCCGAGGCCGATATCACCGGCCCCTTGGAGGACCTAAGGAGTTACGTGGAGTCCAATCCCCCTTCCGCGGACTATGATATAACTCTGAAGGATCTGACTGATCGCGGGGTGGACTTGTCATTTCTTGGCGATCCGGCGACCTTCATTTATCCTCTGGCGGATGAGGAGTCGGTCGATGAGCCATCTGTGGTGGACGGGGCGGCCCCTTATTAGTCTTTTTCTCTTTTTTGCTAAGTTTGCTGGCCGCGGGCCTTTGTAATTTCTATCTTTCTCCGTTCAATGAAACAGTTCTTTTCTCTTCAATGTTATTTTTTCTTTTGTTTTCGCTTTCCCAGTTTTAATTGAATCGACCAACGAATTAATAATTAATGAGTGAAGTGCTTTAGCCGATAGACGGGCAGCGACTTCACGAACACAATGATTGAACAATCGATTTAAGAATTAACCAGGTGATTAATGAGTGAAGTGCTTTAGCCGATAGACGGACAGCGACTTCACGAACACAATGATTGAATTAACAATCGATTTAAGAATTAACCAAATGATTAATGAATGAAGTGCTTTAGCCGATAGACGGACAACAACTTCATGAACACAATGATTGAATTAACAATCGATTTAAGCATTAACAAAATGATTAATGAGTGAAGTGTTTTAGCCGATAGACGGGCAGCGACTTCACGAACACAATGATTGAATTAACAATCGATTTTATTGATTGCAAATTTGCGCTCAAAATACGATTACATTGAGGCCCCCGACGGGCAAGAGAATGGCGCGGGCTAAACTATCTAGCTGTTATTGGTAGTACTTTTTTAGTAGGGAGGCGTTCCAAGGGTATTGGGCCGGATTGCCCTCAAGACTCTCTAATTCATAGGCCCTGTTGGCCAAGCACTTGGAGATCTTTAGGGGTCCCTCCCAATTCGGGTCAAATGCCCCCTTGGGCTGCCCAACCGTCCGTTGTAGGACCAGGTCCCCGGCTTCGAATTCTCTGATCTTGATTTTCGAGTTGAAGTATTTTTCAGCCCGACGTTTGTAAGCTATGTTTCTTTGCTCGGTGGATAGCCTCCTTTCTTCTAGCAGGTCTAACTCGTTTAGCATGACTTCGTCGTTTCTGGTCCCCACGAGTTGTGAGGTGCGGAAGCTTGGAATGTTGACTTCCGCCGGGATGACTGCTTCTGTTCCGAAAGCCAGAGTGAAGGGAGTCTCCCCGGTGGCCGTTCGACTGGTCGTTCTGTATGACCATAATACTTCGGGCAGTTTGCTCACCCATGTTCCTTTACTTTCCTCCAACCTTGCCTTCAACGTGTGCTTGATTATTTTGTTCACTGCTTCGACCTGCCCGTTCGACTGCGGATGGTATGGCGTCTAGAATAGCCTCTTGATCTTATGTTTCTGGCAGAATCTCTCCATCTTCAATCCGTCGAATTGCTTCCCGTTGTCCGAGATGATTATCTGTGGGAGTCCAAACCGGCAAATTATGTTGCGCCAAATAAATCTAATGACATGTTCCTGGTCGATTGTTTTCAGCGACTCCGCCTCCGCCCACTTGGTGAGGTAATCCATGGCGATGATTATGTATTTGACGCTGCCCGGGGCCGTGGGCAAAGGACCAATAAGATCGATCCCCCACTTTGCAAACGGCCAAGGGCTCAGGATTGAAGTGAGCTCGGTTGGAGCTTGGTGGATTGCTGGCGAATAAATTTGGCATTTGTGGCATGCCCTTGCATAGCTGATCGCATCTTTCTTCAGGGTGGGCTAGAAATATCCCTGGCGAATAACTTTCTGGGCGAGTACCTAGCCGTCGGCGTGGTTCCCGCATCGTCCCTTGTGGATTTCCACCAGGATCTTATTTCCCTGCTCCGGTGTTATGCATCTTAGGAGAGGTAGGGCGAAACCCCGTTTGTATAAGAGGTCTCCTACGATCGTGTACCTGGCTGCCCGAAGTTGTAACTGTCTTACCGCTACCCGGTCGTCTGGGAGCTTCCCGTTGCGAAGGTAATTCAGAATGGAGGTCATCCAGCTGTCCTGCTCCTGCCCCAGATTGGCCACCCGCTGGTTCGAACTCGAGGGAGCGGGCAAGTACGTGACTGTGATTTGGGACATGTCGGCTGCCCCCTCCGATATTGTGAGGCGGGCAACGGCATCTGCTTGAGTGTTGTCGAGTCGGGGCACCACCTCTATGTGGATTTGGTCGAATTTCTCGAGGAGGTTCTTGGCAAATCCTTGATAAGCCAATATTCTATCGCTGCGTGCCTCGTACTCCCCCGAAATTTGGCATGTCACAAGCTGCGAGTCGCTGTAGACTTGTAGCCTTTTTACTCCCATGGCCATGGCCATTTCCAGCCCGTTGATTAGTGCTTCGTATTCAGTCTCGTTATTAGTTGCGTGGAAACCGAACCTGATGGCCGTCATAAACGATTGGCCAGATGGGCTGAGCAGGACAATTACCGCGCCTACCCGCAATGTTGTGGAGGATCCGTCAACGTACATCTTCCATGGTCGTTACTCGATCTTGGACATCGCCTCCGGGTAGGTGAGCTCGACTATGAAGTCGGCCATAGCCTGGCCTTTGATGGACGTTCGGGGAGCGTATGTGACTCCGAACTGCCCGATCTCGACTGCCCACTTGAGGCATCTGCCCGCCGTGTCTGGTTGATGCAACACTTGTCGGAGTGGCATTATGGTAGGCACTTCTACCTGATGGTCGAAGAAGTATGGCGCAATTTACGCACCCTTATCACTAGTGCGTAAGCCAATTTTTCTAAAGGCGGGTACCGTAGCTCGGCGGCGTGGAGTGTCTGGCTGACATAGTAGATTGACAGATGTGTCTGCCCCTCAGCCCGTACTAGCACGGCGCTGAGAGTTGAGTCTGAAGCCACCAAGTACAGGTAGAGCTTCTCGCCGGGGACGGGTTTGGCCAATATCTGGGCGTTTGAAAGATATGCCTTCAGATTATCGAATGCGAGTTGGCTCTGGGGTGTCCAGTTTAGTTTTCCCTTCCGCATGCTGCCGAACAATGGTTTGCACCGGTCCCCCATGCAGGAGATGAAACGGCTGAGGGCGGCCAAGCTGCCCGTTACCCTCTGCACCTCCTTTACTGTGTGTGGAGCACTCATGTCGAGGATTGCCTGAACTTTGGTTGGGTTTGCCTCGATTCCTCGCTGACTGACCATGTGCCCCAAGAACTTGCCCGACTCGACACCGAAACTGCATTTTTTCGGGTTGAGCCTCATCCGATACTTTCTTAGGATTTCGAACGTCTCGACTAGGTGATTGAGGTGGTCTTCCTTCTTCTCGCTCTTGACGATGATGTCGTCGATATAACCCTCCATGGTCGCTCCGATTTGGTCGTGAAACATGTGGTTGACCAGCCTTTGATAGGTTGCTCCCGCGTTCATTAGTCCGAACGACATTCGCTTCCAGAAGTACATGTTCTTCTCGGTGAGGAAGGTGGTGTGCTTCTGGTCGTCGGGGGCCATCGGGATCTGGTGATAGCCGGTAAATGCGTCCATGGAAGTGAGCATCTCGTGCCCGGCAGTACTATCCACCAGATGGTCGATGTGCGGCATTGGGAAGTGATCCTTGGGGCATGCTTTGTTCAGGTCTGTGAAATCAATGCATAGCCGCTAGGTGTTGTTGCTCTTCTTGACGAGGACAACGTTGGATACCCATTGGGGTTTGTCGTCGGGGTCGACCATCCCGATAAGCTTGTTGTCAAGTAGTTTATTGACCTCAGTGGCTATGACCGCGTACTTGTCTGGGCCGAACTTCCTTCTCTTATGCGAGACCGGCCTACGGGCTGGGTCGATGTGCAACTGGTGGGAACATACTACTGGATCGATCGGGGTCGATGTGACTGAAATTAGCTTCTCAATGGGACTGGCACCTCGTTCCCCGTAGCGAGGATCATCTATTTCTCCTGCCAGTGTGTTATCGATTTCCATGGGCTCGAAGTCGATCCTTGGTTCCAGCTCGATTTGAGTATCCACAAAAGTTTGAGAATCTTCTTCCATGGGGTGGGCAGTGGGTGGGTTTTCTTCGTCTACGTCCATGTCCCCCTCCCCGATAGTACAAATGAAATCTAGTTTTGCGGAATTTAAAGCAAGATCAATAAACGCCAAACATCCGCGTGCCATTTTTTTATTATCCTTAAGAGTTCCCACCTTCCCTGAGGGGGTTGGGAACTTGATACAATAATAGAAAGTTGAGGCGGCGACTTCGAACTCGTGCTCGAACGGCCTGCCGAGAAACCCGTTATAGGTTGACGGCTGGTCGATTATTATAAAATCGAGTTGTTTCGAAGCCTTAACCTCAGCATCTATGCTAGAAACTAACTCTACAGCTAGCCTAACTATTCCACACGGCTTTACGGTGGCGTCCCCGAAGCCTTTGATGACCTGGTCGCACGGCTCCACGTATTTCTCGAAGGAGCTGTCCAGCTGGTCGAAGGCGGCTTTGAAGATGGTGTTGCAGTATGCCCCATTGTCGACCATCATGCGGTGGACGGTGACGCCCATGATGTTGACCGACACGACCAGGGCATCGTGGTTGGGGTAGATGACCCCTGTGCGGTCCTCCTCTCTGAAAGCGAGGAGATCTGACTTGAAGCGATTTTACTAACTTCTACTAGTCGCTTTCCCGCAAGCGGACGGGTTCACTGTAGTAAGAGTAAGTATAATGGCCAAGTATTATCGAACCCACGGGATAGTGTATATGCGAATAGATCCCTGAAGATCTACGCGTCGTAGTTAATATGAGTGAAATATTTTTGGATTTTTTTGAAAGATTAATTAAAAGACTAAAATTAACTAAGTAAACTAAAGAATGGAAAAGAAAGAATTAACTACGGGTTGTTTTCAAGTAAGAGATGGTGATGCTTAAGATAGGAATCCCTACGTATACTAACGGAGCAGGTACATAATCAAAATAACTGTGACACACAAGAATTAACCTAAGTCTAAGAATGCAAGGTGAAAGCTCAAGATTCTAAACCCTAATACTTTACCCTAACACTCGACTTCACGAATCTACTAACAAGTTACTAGATTGTGCTTAATTAATGAGACCCTAATTTAACTAAGGTGATGCGGTCGTCCTCCTTCGCTAAACCGGTAGATGAATTAACCTTTCCTAAACCTTCTCGTTAAGACTACTAATTGTTATTGAGTGATACGGTCGTCCTCTCTCTAACACTTTCGTACTAAATTCAAAGGTAAAGTTCAGATTAATTATAAGAAGTCATTAATCAAGAGAATTAAAACTAATATCACGGTTACCCTAATTACGTACCCACATCCTACTTCTACGAGTTCATCCTACCCTAAGCATACAAGGGTTTTAGCCGGACATGGTTTTAACAAACATAAAAGCAATAGAAGAGACAACGAACATAAACATAATGAATTGCACTAAGAAAATAAGAAACATGAACTAGGGTTTTAAAAGAAAATAAATACGAAGAACTGAAATTTGAATTGATAAAAATGAAGTTTAAAGCGTTAAAAGTAATCGAGCTAATTAAAAGAAACTAAGAAAGAAAAGAAACTAAGAATTCGTATGCAAAACCTCAACAAAACGTGAAATAAAGCTTGTTCCTCTCCTTCCTCTCCAAAAACTAAGTCTAAAATTATTTCTAAAGTTCGGGGATCCTTCAAAACGTGTTTGGAAGAGGTATATATAGGCACGGGTCGAAACGGGAGTTAATGGGCCGAAAATACGCATCCGGAGGCAAAAATCCGAGGTTGCTCGAGCAAAACGCTCGAGCGGTCCCGCTCGAGCCGGTCGAGCACTGAAATCACTCTGTATGTTTTGGGCGCTCGAGCAATTCGCTCGAGCGGTGGCGCTCGAGCTGCTCGAGCGCAAGAAAAGTTATGTACGTTTAGGCGCTCGAGCGGTGGCGCTCGACCTAGTCACTCGAGTGACTTCCAACTCCTCCCAACTAATACTTTTCCTCGTCCGCACTAATACCAATCGTATTTCTTCAATATCTTCTCATCCGGGCATCCGTTTGAGTCGATTCAAAGTCCTACGAACTCCGTTTTTTCGCCCTCTATTCACCTATGAGCATCAAAGAGACAAATTCATTAATGTGTAGAAATAATGCTCAATTGACTCTAAATACTCGATAAACTCGACCAAGATTGGAGTATTTCAAGCTACGAATCATGACAATTTCACGCCTAATCAACCCCCCCAAACTTACCATATTGCTTGTCCTCAAGCAATGAAATAATAAGTCAAGTGAAATTGTTAGGAATGAGTCAAGGTATCCAATCATGCAAGTACATAAATTCGAGCTTCAAAGATGCATCACAAGTAAACTCACTCACCCTCCTTTATCATACTCATGCAACAATTACAAGAAACACCAAGATCAAGCATGGATGTGCACTCAACGAAGTGTTTCGCTCCCTCACAAGTGTATATCAGTGTTTAAGGGACTCACTCATTCAATCAATCACACATATTGGCAGCCATAAGCTTGTAATTGCTCTTAACTTCGACCATACTCTAGAAATCAATGCCGAATCAAAAAGGACTTTTCTCAAGGTTGTAATGTAGGCTCTTTGGATGGGTGAGATAACAATTTGGGTAAGTGACTTAAGTGAATGGAGAATAGAAAGTCAAACTTTGGCACTTCGAGATTAGGAACAGACTACTTCAAACATATTCAATCAACACTCTTTCAATTCCACTTCTCTCAACACTTCAATTTTTTTTTCTTTCTCACTCTCTCACTTTTTTTTTCAATCACTTCATATTTTTCTTTTTCGCACAACACATGAGCTCATTTTTTTTTCTTTTGCTCATTCTCAATTTTTTCTTTATTTCCCACAACTCAAATCTCATTCACACCTTCTTCTCATATTCACTCAACAAACAACCTTTTCCTTTTTCAACTCAATTCACTCCCTTCACATTCACACTTTCATATTCTCCACTCAAATTGGGATAAAAAGGCTTAGGAATTGGACTAGTGTTCATATGTGTTAGCAAATAAAATAGGCTTTAGGCTCAAAGGGGCTAACAAGGGATCAATGTCATTGGTAAGGAAAATTTTGGCTAAGTGATTCAATAAAAACAAAGATGGCCTAAGATCACATTCGGCATATCAAACTAGATACAATCAAGAAGCAAGAGCACACACAAGTTCTAGCATCCTCTAAGGTGACGATCCACTCACAAACGAATAAATTAACTCATGCATTAAAATCTCATAAGGCCCAAAAGCTCACGGCTTTCACATCCATGCTAGTCCTAGTGAATTCTCACTCTCATCACACAAGTACTCAAAAGAAAAATTCACAAGCATACAAGTTCTTTCTCAAATCAGCTCAAACTCAAACACTCACACAAAAGAATTTCTAACTCACCCTTACAACTCACTCTACTCATCAAATCATACTCAAATATAGCAATCCACAAGCATAAGATGATTGATAGGCATGAAATATACAATAGCGAGTCAAATCAAAATTACCCCAAGGAGTATCTCAAGGCACCCAATAACTAACTCAACTCAAAGATAAGGGCGTGCATGCATGTGCAATGTAACAAGAAACAAATAAAAAAACTCCACCCCCCCAAACTTCGACCTTGCTTGAGGTCTAAGTTTGGGGTTGTGGGTTACCTCAACTGAACAATTCAGTTTCTCTCACTAGCTTTGCACACTCCCTTGTCTCAAGTTGGTTCCTTCAATCTGAATAGCTCCATGATACCTTTACTCCTCCGAGACAAGCCTACAAGCAACTTACTCAAATACGAGGTTAAACATACGACTCAAGACACCCTAATAATATAAAAAGACACTAAAAATAAATGAAAGCAAATAAAAATGGGTTGCCTCCCATTCAGCGCTATTTTTAAGGTCCTCATGCCGGACCGTGCTCAAAGGAGCTTATGGGACATCATACTAAAATTTACCTCCCTCACTCTCATTAGAGTGGTATTTGAACTCCTTTCCTTGGTGCCCCATCATCATGAGCTCTTTTGCTCTTTTCTCATCCCCAAGTGTTATGGGTCTCAACTCCTTCTTGCCTCTATCTGGAGGAGTCTTACTAATCAATTTCTTGAGTTTGGACTTTTTCTTCTTAACTCCTCATTTCCCTTCTAACTGGACCACGTCCACTTTCTTCACCTCTTCATCCTTCAACTTCTTCACTTTATCCCTATCAACATAATCAAGAACATAACGCTCATGGGTTAAATAATCAAGTGAAGGACTAACAAAATCATGAGTATGAGAAAGATTAGGGATATAAGGTGTGTCTTCAACACTAGGATTAATTGCATCCATGCAATACAAGCTCTCATCCTCCTTCGGGTGCTTCATGGCTTCGTATAGGGAAATCTTCACTTCTTGATCATCAACCTTCAACGTAATCTTCCCATTTGCCACGTCTAGCACCATCCCCGCCGTAGCTAAGAACGGTCTTCCCAAGATTAGGGGCACATGCTCATCTTCCTCCATCTCTAGGACTACAAAATCGGCTGGAAAAATGTGATCTCCAACTCTCACTAGGACGTCTTCAACCACACCTTGAGGTCTAGTAATAGACCGATCGGCAAGTTGAAGCGTCATCATTGTGGGTTGAAGTTCACCACCTTTCAACTTCTTGAAAAGCGACAGGGGCATGAGATTAATGCTCGCCCCGAGATCGCACAACGCTCCCTTCTTGATCCCGTTCCCAATATCACATAGGATCGTGAAGCTCCCGGGATCCTTCAGCTTCGGTAGAAGCGCCTTGTGCACTAATGCACCCACCTCGTGGTTCAGCTGCACCAACTTTGGCTCATCCACTAGCCGTTTTTTCGCAATCAAGTCCTTCAGAAACTTTGCATAATGCGGCATCTGTTCCAAAGCATCATAAAAAGGAATATTAAGATGCAATTGTTTAAAAACATTAAGGAACTTAGCAAATTTCTCATCAAGCGTTTTCTTCATAAAACGTTGTGGATACGGGACGGGTATCACAGATTTGGGTACCCCTCATTCATCTCGCTCGGTCACTTTCACTTTCTCCCTTGCTTCCTTTGCCTTTTTCCACTTAGGAACTCTCTCAACCTCCTCACTTTCCTTGCCCTTCTGGGACTCATCCATGTCTTCATGCTTCTCAATCCCTTCACTTTCAATCCCATTCTCAACTTGGGGCGTCTCAGAATCAGCAGGCATCCGAGGACCTTCATAGTTGGTTCCACTTCTAAGCTGAATCGCCTTGCACTGCTCTTTCGGGTTCCCCTCAGGCATTCTATTCACTGACTTTGCAATCTGGCTCATCTGGAGCTCTAAAGAAGTGAACCTTCGATTGTTCTCTTGTTGAGTTCTAGTCCACTCAACATTCATCTTTTGGAGCTCTTGATCACGATGATCACCCTTCTTATGCAACTCCTTCACATCATACTCCAAGGATGACAACCGCTTGCTCCCTTCCTCCACCTTCTGAAGGATCGCTCTCAACATCTCCTCGGTTGATGCACCGCCTTCTCCACCTGGAGGTTTAGACCCCGGATCAACACCTGCAGGAACAGTAACACCAGCTTTTGGGTTAGCATAAGAAAAATTCTCATTTTTCCTCCATGTGTTTTGAGGAGGCTGCTGGCCTCCTTGAACTCCTTGTGTGTTCCTCCATTGATTTTGAAGTGGCTGAGGGCCTGGAGGCACAAATGGTTGGCCATAAGAAGGCCTTCCATACTGATTTCCACCTTGGTAGCCATTCTAATTGTAATATGGGCCTCCCATGTAATTGGCTACCTCTTGCTGTCCACTGGGCTGGTCTACTCTCTCATTCTCCACTGCATGCTCTCCACCCAAACTCTTCTCCAACTCGAGGTTATTGATCTTTTCCATCATGGCCATCAGCAGCCTTCTCGTTCCTTCACCTTCTTCAACCTGATTAACTCTCTGAAAATCTGCGTCCACACCCCAAGCACCGGCGTTCGTGACAATATTGTCCACGATCTCCCTACACCTTTCTATGTCTTGGTTCAAGAATGCTCCGCCCGCACAGGCGTCTAAATGGTCTTGCCCAGCCTTGTTGGCACCACTATAGAAGAATGCCATAATGTCTCCCTCGTTGTACCCGTGCTGCGGGTACTCAATCAGCATGTTTGAGTATCTCTCCCACGCTTGGCGTAAATCCTCTCCAGACTTCTGGCGAAAGGACGAGATCTCAATTCTTGCTTTTATCGTCCTCGATGGAGGGTAGAATCGCTCGAGGAACAGACGCTCGAGCTCGGCCCAAGTGGTAATACCTCCCCGCGGGAGCGTATTATCGTACCACTCCTTAGCTATTCCCGTCAATGAGAATGGGAACAGCCTAAGCCTCTTGGCATCTTCAGACATGCCATTATAATTGAAAGTAGAGGCTATCATGAGAAAGCTCCTCAAGTGTGTATGAGGATTCTCCTTCCCGATCACCCCCTTGAACTGGTTCTCTGTAAGCAGCTTTAGAATTCCCGGGAAAATCGAGAAGTTGTTAGCCTCAACAGGAGGTAACGCCACTCCATCATAGTACCACTGTGGCTGCGCTGCAAACCTCCCTCGAATCGCCATATTATGATCTACGTTCTGAGGAATGTGTTGAGGATTAGCAGCAGGTACTGGTACTTGTTGGGGTGGTGGTGGGTAAACAGGTGGTTGGTTGTAGACTGGAGGTGGATGATATGGATATGGTGGGTAAGGATAAGGTGGGTATGGGTAATGTTGGTATACTGGGTTGTTGAAAGGGTTATTTGGGTTTTGTGGGTAAGCAGGGTTTTTGTTATGAGGATTATGGACAAGGTTCTGAGCTGGATTCCCTACGTTTTGTGTATCCGGGTTTAGGCTCTGGCTATCCCCTAATGGAATTTGATTCTGGCTACCACTAACCCCAGTGCCTTCAACTCGATCTACTGCCTGATTGAAATCGTTGGCAGCATCGTCCAACTCATTATTGATATCCATTGGTTCCTTTCCTAAGTCGGCAGCTTTCATCCTTCTCAAGAAGGCTCGGTTCCTTCTGGCTATTGTCTCAGGGCCCAACGGTATTCTCTCTTCGCTCGTATTGCCTTGTGAGCGTGTTTTCATAAACCTGAAACACTAGTAGAAGGATCAAAACGCAACTGCCCAATGAATGGAAATAAAATTAAAACAGAAAATACATCACCCACTACTAACTACTAAGCTATCTACAAGTCCTATTCAAAAAGCATAAAACGCCATCCCCGGCAACGGCGCCATTGACTTGAAGCGATTTTACTAACTTCTACTAGTCGCTTCCCCGCAAGCGGACGGGTTCACTGTAGTAAGAGTAAGTATAATGGCCAAGTATTATCGAACCCACGGGATAGTGTATATGCGAATAGATCCCTGAAGATCTACGCGTCGTAGTTAATATGAGTGAAATGTTTTTGGATTTTTTGAAAGATTAATTAAAAGACTAAAATTAACTAAGTAAACTAAAGAATGGAAAAGAAAGAATTAACTACGGGTTGTTTTCAAGTAAGAGATGGTGATGCTTAAGATAGGAATCCCTACGTATACTAACGGAGCAGGTACATAATCAAAATAACTGTGACACACAAGAATTAACCTAAGTCTAAGAATGCAAGGTGAAAGCTCAAGATTCTAAACCCTAATACTTTACCCTAACACTCGACTTCACGAATCTACTAACAAGTTACTAGATTGTGCTTAATTAATGAGACCCTAATTTAACTAAGGTGATGCGGTCGTCCTCCTTCGCTAAACTGGTAGATGAATTAACCTTTCCTAAACCTTCTCGTTAAGACTACTAATTGTTATTGAGCGATACGGTCTTCCTCTCTCTAACACTTTCGTACTAAATTCAAAGGTAAAGTTCAGATTAATTATAAGAAGTCATTAATCAAGAGAATTAAAACTAATGTCACGGTTACCCTAATTACGTACCCACATCCTACTTCTACGAGTTCATCCTACCCTAAGCATACAAGGGTTTTAGCCGGACATGGTTTTAACAAACATAAAAGCAATAGAAGAGACAACGAACATAAACATAATGAATTGCACTAAGAAAATACGAAACATGAACTAGGGTTTTAAAAGAAAATAAATACGAAGAACTGAAATTTGAATTGATAAAAATGAAGTTTAAAGCGTTAAAAGTAATCGAGCTAATTAAAAGAAACTAAGAAAGAAAAGAAACTAAGAATTCGTATGCAAAACCTCAACAAAACGTGAAATAAAGCTTGTTCATCTCCTTCCTCTCCAAAAACTAAGTCTAAAATTATTTCTAAAGTTCGGGGATCCTTCAAAACGTGTTTGGAAGAGGTATATATAGGCACGGGTCGAAACGGGAGTTAATGGGCCGAAAATATGCATCCGGAGGCAAAAATCCGAGGTTGCTCGAGCAAAACGCTCGAGCGGTCCCGCTCGAGCCGGTCGAGCGCTGAAATCACTCTGTATGTTTTGGGCGCTCGAGCAATTCGCTCGAGCTGCTCGAGCGCAAGAAAAGTTATGTACGTTTAGGCGCTCAGCAATGCGCTCGAGCGGTGGCGCTCGACCTAGTCACTCGAGTGACTTCCAACTCCTCCCAACTAATACTTTTCCTCGTCCGCACTAATACCAATCGTATTTCTTCAATATCTTCTCATCCGGGCATCCGTTTGAGTCGATTCAAAGTCCTACGAACTCCGTTTTTTCGTCCTCTATTCACCTATGAGCATCAAAGAGACAAATTCATTAATGTGTAGAAATAATGCTCAATTGACTCTAAATACTCGATAAACTCGACCAAGATTGGAGTATTTCAAGCTACGAATCATGACAATTTCACGCCTAATCAAGATCGGACTCCTTGGCCATCATGTTGATCGGCATCGTGATCTGGTGGACGTTGTCTATGGCTCGCAGCTCGCAGCTCGCTCTTCTGCCGGCGGTTAGAGAGCGAGGTGGTGGGTGCAAATTCTCCCACCGGGGAGAGCATATTAACGGCGCGGCGAGCCTGATGCTCCGGCATTGGGGGACAGATGAGGGCTGCCTCCCGGTTCGACTCCACGGGGTGGGCAGCGGCTTGCGTCTCCGGCCTGGCCGTCGGTCTCTTCACGAACTCTTCCAGTTTCCCCTCCTCGAAGAGCCACCAGAGCTATTTCAAGAGGTCGCGACACTCGCTCGTATTGTGTCCAACGATCTGTTGGTAGTGACAGTACTTGTTGGGGTTGAGTTGTACCCCTGGCTTGTGAACCCATGGCCGTGCCTTGGGTACCATATTTTTATCCCGGATTTACACGTAGACGTATTCCGGGGTGGCCGACAATTTTTCGGCCAACTTCACTTCGACGGAGTCGAAGAGTTTGAACGGCTGGGGAGCACGGTAGGAAAAGTTATTCCAGCTCGGTGCGGTGCCCGTCTGAGCGCGGGGCTTCTCTTTTTCTGTCGGGGCGCTCTCCCCTAGCCGCTGCGCCAGGATGTCAGCGTTGTATATGATTTTTCCGGCCCGCTGCCGGAACTCCGCATAGGATTTGGGATGGTCCTTGTTCATGGACTTCCACAACTTTGTCTTTAGGCGGAGACCGCCTATAATGCCGACGAGCTTGACCTCGTCCCCGACCGGCTCGCCTTCCATGATAATGCGGTCCACCCGGTCGATGTATGCCCGGTCTGATTCATCTTTGCCCTGAGCCAGGTTAGCCATTCAGTTGGCGCTGGCCAGACGTGGCGCCATCGAGGAGAAGTGCTCCAAGAACAACTCCCCCAGTTGGTGGAATGAAACCACCTTCCCCACGGGTAGCGAGGAGTGCCAACGGTGAGCTCGGTCACCGAGGGTCAATGGGAACATCCGACACTGGGTGGCGTCCATGGCCCCTATGGAGATCATGTAAGTAGAATACTTACTTAAGTGTGTGACGGTATCCGTCTCCCCGTCATATTGGCCCACAGCGGCCATGTTGATCTTCGGCTGGGCGGGAGCTCGCACCAGGATATCTGCGAGAGGCGAGTTGAGCATATGGGCGAAGTGATGTTGCCCGTCCCGCTTCTCGAGTTTGGCCTCCAGATCTGACACTTTCTTCAGGATCTGGGCCATAGCGTTGTCAGTCGCGGGGGGAAATCGAGGATGCGGGTTGTCTCCCAGACGATCACAGACCGACGGCCTCGGGGCTGCGTCGTTGTGATGTCGGGAAGAGCGCCCCCTTTCTCGTTCCCGCTGTTTGGAACTTGCGTTCGATTCGTAGGGTCGGGCAGCTCCCCGAGCTTGGGACCCTAGTCGCGAGAAGACCGAACCCGCCGGTCGATGAGATACTTGATGAGAGTCGGCCTCCTCGTCGAGATTCCTTTTCAGGTTCTGTGGTCGGGCCACGTAAGTGGTGGTCCTCTCGGCCGCCTCACGTCCCGCCTGAGGGGGCTTGGTGGTCCTTGTATGGGCTGGCTCCTTTCCGGCCCGATGGGTGCGGATAAGAGCAGCATCGATCTCGGCTTGGCGGCGTTCAATCATCGCCTTTGCCGCCTGGAGATCCTCCGGGGTTCTTATGGAGGATAAGAACTCGAATGGCCCCTGGAGTGTGGCCGCTGTGGCCGGAGCCGGAGTAGCGGCCTCGCTGACGTCTTCAACTTGCTGTTGGGTACGGGTAGCCTTTGAAGTGGCCATTTCGATATGGGCCAGTGGGGTTCTTTGAAAAAAAATAGATGTGGTTCGGTTTAGGTAACTAGATGAGCGAAACCGAGTGAACTTCGCTATTAGTTACCCCTTTCCCTAGCGCCAAAATGTTGACAGCGATTTCGTGAGGATCTCGTCGTCGGGTTCCTAGCGGGTAGGACTTGCGTATTTATGATAACTGAAAGTAATAAATGCAAGAGTGAATGGGCTCTCAAGAGTAAATTTTGCAATAAATGAGTTGTGTGTTACATTTGAGCATTTAAGACCCTATTTATAGTGTACATGGTGGGTTTCCCCACCTTGGGTTGGTATGCCCATGCCCCCCCCCCCTATCCCTAGCTGGGAGGTCATGAGTGGCTACAGCCTCCCTCTATAGACTAATGGGGTGGTGCCACCTGGCACTGCTGCCTTTTACTGATGGGACCTGACCCAACTACCTACTCTGACACTGTTAAATCCTCTGAACTGATGGCACTGGACGTATTCTCACAGCTGGCGATGCCTGGGATCGGGCAGATGGGTACACGGGTAACCGGGTACCGAGTAGGTAGCGAGTACCCTAGGGATCCTTTTCTCCGGGAAGCGGGTAGAGATTGCCCCTAGAGCTTGCCGCTGGCCGACCTCTAATCCACGGAATAAGTTTTCTTCCCGACAACTCCTGGAGATCTCCGTCGGGTAGGCGTGACACCCTACCCGTCTGCTCGGCGTGCCTCGGCAACGAGATTCTCTCGTCCGTGCGCCACTTTGGTTTGATGGGTTAACCCCGATACCCGAATGGTCGGGTAGCAATATCGGGCGTAACACCTTATTTAAAAAAAACAAAAAAAAAAATCCTCTCTTCTCTCACTAACACCCACCGCCTCACACGTCCTCCACACACCATCGCAACCACATCACCATTCGAGTTTTTTAAAGAGATAGCACATGCGGTGTTCATCAGTCCGCATTTTTTTTTTTTTTTTTTGCGAGACTTGTAATTTTTTACCTTTCAGGTTTGTTGAAAGTTTCTCCTGCTTTCGGCAAAATTTTGCCGACGACTTGATTTTCGTAAATTTTTTGCTAGAAATAAGGTGTGTCTTTGGAAAAAAAAAAAGAAATATCTTCACTTTTTGGGCACCGAAATTGGGGTAAAGTTTCAACAAATCAGATCAAAAAATTACAAGTCGTGAAAATTTAAAATAAAAATAACACTAACATATGAATACTATACTTGTTATCTCATTCAAAAACGTGAATGGTGGTATAAGAGCTAGTTGCAAGTGTGGAGGTGGCGTTCTAGGGGCGGTGATGGGAGAGAAATAAATTTAATTTTGATTTTAAATACTCAAAGATGTTTTAGATATTCTCATAATTACACTAAAATAATAAATAAAATAAATCTAGGAGTGTATCTACTATTGACGAAGATGTATATAACTGGGCCCTATTTTAATTATTAAACCCATGCAGGATTGATCTGGTTGTCTAATTATTGGGCTTGGAATAGTGTTAAAATTGGATACAAATAGACTAGCCATATGAATATGAAAAATGGTCCACCCACCATATGAGGTAACCCGTAACCCATCTTAGGATTAGGGTATATTTTAAAATACTATTCCAAAAATTAAATGTAATTTTAAGTAAATTTTTTAGTAAAATTAAAAATAAAAAAGGTTTTAAAAAAATAATTTTAAAAGTGGGAGTATTTATAAAAAAAAAATCAATATTGTTTTTAAATTTGAGGGCACAAAAATCATGGATCTCATGAGAATTAATTCCCCATAACCCAAAAGTAGATTTGAGTAATTTCTACAAAATAGATTATAAATATTTAAAGTAGTAGCTGCAAATAATTTAGAATTGATTATTTAAAATAAAATAAAAAACAAGTAGTTTTACTTATAAAGTAGAGTTTGCAAATACTCACTTAATATACTCATTCCAAAGTATATTTCTAGCCCTAGTCCTAAAAAATCTTAATTTTTGCTACCCCTCTTCCTCTCTCTCTCTCTCTCTCACGTCCTCCTCATTCACCGATTTATTCCCTCCTCCTTTCTTTTGTCCCCCCCCCCCCCCCCCCCTCCCTCAATTTATTTTTTTCTTCTCCACTTCGCCCTCACCCACATTTCGTTTCTTCATCTCTTCTCTCAACTATCACCTTGCCGCCACCCGCAAAGGGCAAGGATTTTTTTTCCTCATCTCTTTTTGTATTTAGCTTTAAGAAAAAATAATCTCGCTCATATTTAATTAGGGTCAATAAGCCCTCATATTTCTGATGATTTAATTAGACTCTCTTTAATTAATTCTGGTCTTTAAAGAAGGTCTAATTGTTCTCGAATTTCTGAAGTATTTAAACAGTGCAAAAAAATTCGCTAAACACTAATTAACAATCTTTCATTAATCTCCGCTATATAGCAAGGGATTACTGGCCCTAGTTAAACAACGAGTTTTTTTTTTGGTGTTTTATTATAATTTTCGCTCAAATTTTTCTTATTTATATCCACTCTATCGTTTTTCAATATATATACACACACATATTCATCTCTATTTTGTGTGCGGATTTAAGTCACGTTGCATGTAGGCTTGCATCTAATACATATTTTCTTTAATAGGAAAGTGTAAGAGGATCCTCATAGTAGAAGTACGAGTCCAATTAGATTATCGACAAACAGGACTAAATATGCAATGTAACCATATATATCATCTCACAATTATAGTGAAAAATTAAATTATGAGTTATCTAGATTAAAGCAAATAATTAAATAAGGGTATAAAAAATGAGAAATACTTGTTTGGGTATTTATCTTCATGCAAAATTTGAGGATGATTTAATTAAGCTCTCTACATCTTTTCTCAGTTGATTTGACAAGAGCAATCACTAAATCATATATACACTCGTACTGAATAAGTTTTGAAAATATGCATAAAATAAAAACACAAAAAATTGTTAGGATGAATTAATTCGTTCCCGGGTAGTATAGTTATTAATTAAGGCATTCCTTCTTAAGTAATAAGATCTAGACTTTCTTTGTCCGCTCACAAGTTACTTAAACTACCGTTCAAATAATCATGTAGATTGATGGGGGCTCTAGAAAGAATTATCCAATTCTTATTTCAATAAAACATAATTCACAAAATGGAATAATATTGAGACTCGTACGTATACAAATGCACATGAATATTCACCTCCGTACACTTGCATTAAAATATAGCAAATAGACTAATTATACGCAAAGGACACAAAACTCCGTCATACTAATTTAATCATCCTTGAAGATCTCACATGATTCAAAACACTCAAATACAAAGAATTCAAATATCAAAACTATGAAATAGATGAAAAACATAATTAAAATAAAATACTCAAAGTTTTGAAAAATTCAAGAACATGGAAATATTAAAGTTATTCTAGAAATTAAAATACTTGAAATAAAATGTACCAGTACGTGGGGATGATGATACAAGATTTCAGGTTGAAGCTCTTACAAATGTCAAAATTCCTGATGGGCTCGGTTTTATTTGGCTGGAAAAATTGATTAACACCGCTTGAGGGAACATATCTTTTTACCCCAAAATTTAATTAATCGTATAGTTCAATTCACCACCGAAATTTACAGTTCACCTTTCACAAAAATGTTTAACACTGAATAATGTTCTAAAAAAACTCTCAAACAAATGACAAATATTCTAAAAAAAAAAAACTTTCGAACAAAAATTGGAGGATGAAGTACTAAATTTTGGGGTGTAAATTTTTGTACCCGCCTCTTAATCCCACCGATCCGCAGATCTACCCGGGCGATACAAATAATTAGGCCCAATGCAATTGGCATCAGTTTTTATTTGTATGTCTGAACTTATTTTATAAGTTGTTGACATACTCATATTTATTAAATATAAAAATAATAATGACAAAACAAATAGAAATATTAAATAGGGGTGTTTTAAAGAATTTGCATAAAAATGACTATAATTTGAGACAAATTAAAAGAAAATATGGACTATCTTTATGGAAAGGAGAAAGTATTTCTCATTTCTGTTGCTCTGACCGTATTTAATTTTCAAAAAAATTCTTATGAACAAGTTTCATAATATAAAATTTATATCATTAATATGTTTTAAGTTGATATTTCCATTTCAAAAAAAAAAAATTCTCATTTCTGTTGCTCTGGCCGTATTTAATTTTCAAAAAATTTCTTATGAACAAGTTTCATAATATAAAATTTATATCATTAATATATATTCACAGGTGTCATTACATGCATTCACTAATATTATTAGATTTATAAATTGAAATTGCAGTATAAAATCTTATGGTATCAGTGAATATATCTTATGGTACCAATAAATACATATTATTATATTAATTTCACATTATGAACCAGTTTTATAAGAAGATTACTCTTTAATTTTTTGTGTCATCTCTTTTGTAAGAATAAAATGGGAAGAAATGGAAAATGTTTAAAATTCAAACTATATTAAATATATTTTCTCAAATTTGAGTGAAGAATGAAAGAAGCATACCTTGTGCGGAGAGTATTTTGGCAAGTCAATTATGGCGGGTGAGATGGAGTCCAGCCTGCTTCCTATTTTCCTTTCTTTTGGCGGCTGATAGTGACCTCTCAGGGAATGGGTAAATAAATAGTAGCCTTCTTCGTTAATCAATTAATGTTGCTGGGTATTCATTCAATCAGGTAGGCTTCAAAAATAATAAAAAGATGTTTGAATTTTTTTTTCCAAAAAATGTAATAAATTTTGAAAAACAATATTCAAAAATTCATATATTTAGTATTTTTTTTATTGCATTTTCAAAATTCTTTTCCAAAAATTATTAATATTTTCAAAAAAAAATTCCAAACATTTTTTGAATTAAGTGTATTAACAAAAGGTATGACGGTATATAACCTTGACCATAATAATTACATGGCAACTACTTTTGGCCTCCAAATTTAATAAAGGGTCCGGCTAAATATCCTTCCATTATTCATAGATACACCAACATAGTTTATAAAATATCTATTATACTCTTTACTTAAAAAAAAAAAAAAACAAATAATCTCTCGATCCTTCTCCTTTCTCCGTCACGCTTGCACCCTCTCTGTGTTTTCCACAATACAGTCGCCCACCGCCATCCTCTCCCCCATAGGGCGCCGCCCCACTGCTAGATCTGTCAAAATGAGCCCGGTCCGACGGGTCGGCCCGAAAAGAACCGGTTTTTTGGTCCGGCCCGGTAGGCCCGATGGGCCTATCGGGCTTGGGCCGGTTTTTTGGGCTGGTCCGGTAGGATTTTTTAAAAAAAATTATTTCATAAATTAGGAAAATCTAAACTAAGCAGCAGTAAGTAAGCATGCACACACGCAGACTCAACTTCAAAAAATTAATTCCTAAGCGGCCAAACACTGTATTTCGGTTCTTCTACCATTTGAATCATTCAAATTAAACATAGCCTCAACTTTCAAGATTTAATTGCCACCTTGGCTATTTATAGGCCACATGTATCTGTGTGAACCTTTCTATTTTAAATTCTACTTTGTTCTATTTTCTGTCAAAAATTTACTAATTTTTTCATACGTATCTATTTTGATGGTATTTTTGGATTAATCGCATTCAACCTATCGTAATCTGAGAATGTAGCGCGAAATTCTCCTGCAATTTAGAAATTGCACGAAACTCATTTATAGTTTACTAAATAAAATAAATTATCCATTTTTATAAAACACAAGTTAAAGATTTTTTCTATTTCTCTTGCGATTTAGAAACTGCACGAAACTCTCTTATAGTTTACTAAATAAAATAAATTATCCATTTCATAAAACACAAGTTAAAAAAATTGAGTTTTAATTTAATTATTGAATTGTAACAAACTAAACAATTTTTATAACTATATGAGTAGAATTTATATACTAAATTATAAACTAATAAGGTAAATATATAAATCAAGTATAATAATAATATTAAAAAAAATATTGGGCGGGTTTAGCCCGGTGGCCCGAGATGGGCCAGGACGAGCCTGGAAATAGGTGGCCCGAAAACGCTGGGCCCGAAAACAACTCATGGCCCGGCCCAAAAACAACTCATGTCACGGTGGGGTCGGGCCGGCCCATTTGACAGTTCTACCCACTGTCGACACCTCCCTTCTAGGGCCCCGCCCGAACGCCGCCGCATCGCGCCCCTTTTTGTCGTCGTTTGTGGCGGTGCACGACCACCGCCCCTTGTGCTGCCACCCAACCGTTGCCCTCTTGTGGTGCCGACACTCCACGTCCGTCGCTCCTCCCCCACCCACAAATTTCAAGAAGAAGAATTTATAAATAGAAAAGGTAGAGTGTATTTTTTTTCCCTTCTTCCTTCTCAATTTTTTTCAAAATTTCAGAAATACCGAAGCCTTCGCTGTTTTTCATTTCCAGATTTTCTGTCAATTCTATATCACTTCTCTGGTTTGATTTGTTGGGGTAAATTGGACTGGGTCCCACACGACGGACGGCGGCGATGGTCGGCGGATTGCAGTGGCGGCGGCAGACGGACTGATAAGGGTGTCAATATTTCAAGGTTAGAATTTTGAGGTGTATTTTTTACCTTTAAAGTGATAAGAGTACTTTAGAAGTTTCATAAATTATCTTCTATTTAAGGGGTGGATCTACCCAATTGAGGGGTAAATAGCCGAACACTTTGATAAATAAATGGACTGCCAATAGCTCGCTTTGTGCAGTCCAAATCACGACGATGAATCCCTTCATTATTAATTAGAACAAATGAAAAAAAAAAGATACTCTCTCCGTCCCATACTTGTTTGCTACATAGTCAAAAAGGTCAGTCTCGTACTTGTTTGCTACATCTATTTTTGGCAAAAAAATAACAATACTTTTTAATATTATATTCATCATACACAAATAACCAAAAACATCTACTTTATTACTTTATCATTTTATCACTTTAAATACTAATAAACAACTCTTTTCTTAAAACCCGCACAAACAGTAACCTAGCAAATGAGTTTGGGATGGAGGGAGTACCTTCTAATTCATAAATGATTTACTTGTCTATGTATTATTTCATTCGATCTATTAGATCCCTACTTCACCTCGACAGTTATGTCACGATGCCTTTTTAAAGCCCATACTCGATGGATAAACTCTTGTAACCACGACATTCTTGTATTATTCTTTGCCTTATTTATTTCTTATAATCCTTCTGATATACTTGTGAATATTCTCTTAATCCATACTTTAATATAGACCAAACACTCTTTGCACATGTGGCATTTGTGAGTTTAGTCCATTTTCCAATCCTTTCCCTCCCCCTTATTCAAGTTTTTGGTTTTGACAGTGACCGTTGTTTTCTATTTATACGATCTCATCCGTCTGTTTTGGTCCATGTCTCCTATAAATTTATCATTTGCTTCACATCTTTTCCTCACCATTTTTATTCGATCGTTCTCTGTTATTGTATCGTTTGTTCCGGCTGATTATCCTTTTTATTTTTTTGGAGATTTCTAGTGTTTTGGATTTGCATTTGGATGACTGATTTTCATCTTGGTGGCGTGTATTTTATCGTCCGGTGCGGTCGATTGTTGACCTTGAAGGAGTTTTGGAATTTCTCTTTGTAGATTAGGCTAATTTTTTTCGATTGATGTTATAGTTGATTTCTTGACATTCATTGGTGTAAACTTTTAGCATACATGATGCTATGTAATCTTGATATTAATTGTATTGGGCAATTGTCCTCCCTCCTATTTCTAATAAAATGCTCTTATTTTTCTTCTTTTTGTTCATCCGCCACTTTTTTTTGCCGTTCGGCATTCTATTCGTTTCGAATTGATATATTGCGTTGATGTTCGTTCCGAATTGATATATTGTGTTGATGTGCGGATTTCATAGTTCAAGCTATATTAAGCATTATCGACTTACCGTTATCGAACTCTATTAAGCGTGTTGGCGATTTAATCTTCCTAGCAGTTTAATTCTCGCTTGTGATGATGTTCGTATTGTCTTTTATCGACAGATTTTTAGCTTGTCCGGTGTATGTTGTTAGTGCGTTGCACCATCAGTAATGGATTTTTAGCTGGTGCATTGCATTGATGTTAGGCTATTTAATTTTTGTGGTCGTTTATGTTAACAGTTTTTTGTGCATGGTATTATGATGAATTTGTTATTATAAGGTTGCATGTTAATTGTGTGTGATGTCCGGCTATTTAATGTATGTGTGCATGCTATTAGGCATGATAGGTTATGATTCCATACTAATAATATTATGAATATTAATGTAGGAATTTTGAGTCTTGTCTTGTGTAATTAGTTGGATTGTGTGGTATTTTGTTTTGCAATTTTAGAGCCCGTTATTTCAGCTCAGTGTATTCATGTTCCATGATAGTGGTGTTTGTCAATATTAAAGTGTCTTTTATTAAAATTAATGGATTTAAATTGACCATTTATTATCGTTTTGCCATGCGAGTTGGTGTGATGTTCGGCATGATAGGCTTTTTATTCCATACTAACATTATTACCAAAATACATGTGTATGAGACTAATGATCTCGGGATGATAGGCTTATTACAGGCTTTTTATTATTCCATACTTTTTATTATTCAATACACTCAGTGTATTCATGTTCCATGGTAGTAGCATTATTCCATACTAGCATTATTCCATGGTAGGCTATAGCCAAAGGTCCTCCGGCATGATAGGCTTTTTATTCCATACTAGCATTATTATGAATATTAATGTACAAATTTTGAGTATTGGCATGTGTGCATAATATTAGGCAAGATATGTTTTGTTTCATTACTAGCATTATTATGAATATTAATGTACAAATTTTGAGTATTGGCATGTGTAATTAATTAGATTGCATGGTTTTTTGTTTTGCAATTTTAGAGTTCATTATTTCAGCTCAATATATTCATGGTCTATGATAATGGTGTTTGTCAATATTAAAGTGTACTGCATTAAAATTAATAGATTCAAGTTGACCCCTTAATTTTGGTCTTGCCATGCGGGTTATTGTGGTTTTTTCCTTCGAATGTGTATGATTATTTCCTAGAATTGGTGTTGCATTCTTTATTTAGTAGGATTATTTCCAAAAATGGTCTTATAATTAGATATGTACTATGAATATGTGTTGCATTATTTCTTCATAATAATGTTTCATTAATTTTGATTGTGAATGGTGTATTGGAATGTGCTACATTATTTGATTTAATTAATATTGTATTAAAATGAGTCTCTTCGTATGAATGTGTCCATGATATAGAGTGAAACTGGTTTATACATGAATCATTGAAGAGTATTAGTCGTTTTCATTGAAGAATATTAGTTGTATTTACTGAAGAGTATTACTGATTTACACTAAAGAGTCTTAGTTGTTCAGTGAAAATGAACTAGGACTCTTCAGTATAAATCAGTAATACTCTTCAGTAAAAACACCTAATACTCTTCAGTGAAAATAACTAATACCCTTCAGTGATTCATATATAAACCAATTTCACTCTGTACATACTCTATATATATATGTGTGTGTGTGTGTGTTGATCTTTTTAATTATCTAGGTGATTTTAATTAATTATTTTGGTTGTTGATATGACTTTGTTGTTGCTTCTGAATCTCTGTGATCTCTGTACTTTAGTGATTCATGTTGAGGTGCGTTGTTGCTAATTTTTTTCGCGATGATTCGTTGATGCCGTAATTTTTTGTTTGATGCGTAATTGCTTATGATTTTTCTTTGCAGCTCGGCGATTCATCTATTTTGAATACTGGTGTGCCTTTGGCTGACGAGTCTAGCGGCGGCAAGAGAAAGATTGGTGATAAAAAAATTCCTATAAATATTGATGTTGATTCTTGTGGTGAACCAGTAGATTCTAAGCGTCACTGCAGTACTAATGTTGAAGCGGATTGTGTGGCTTTGGGTGATACCTCTATTAATGGCAAGCAAGTATGTGGTGATCAATAATTTTCTGAAAATGTTGATGTTAATTCTTGCAATGACACAATTGGACCAAAGTGTCTCCGCAAGGTCAAGATTGAGAAAAAGTAGTATCTGTTGTGGTGTTTTCTTGAGATGGTTTTATTTTTCTTTTATTTTTTTCTTGAATAATTATCGCCTGAATGTGCAGTGACATTGAGAATTTAATAATTGGCGAATGTAAGGTTACTGTCATACTTTTTCTACTGTTCGTATTTTGGTGGACGGTTCTTTGGTTTGGAATAATTCATAGTATTATGTTTTGCTACTTTGCCGCTGTATAGTGAAATTTTACAATTGCTATATGTTAATACTTATGGTAATCTGATCGTCTGATTATTTTAATTTAATTTTTTTATTAATGAGTTTATATTGTCCAACATTAGTTTTAAAATATTTGGTACTATGACGGTGTCATTATATTGCATCGTAAATTTTTTTTCTTGAAATCTATATATGATGGTGAATTCTTTAAATTTTATGTAATTGGACAACTTCTTGAAATTCTTGACAAGATGCTGTAATTCTTTGTATATATTGACAAGATGCTACACCCTCCGTCCCAAACTCATTTTCCCATTTACTGTTTGTGCGGGTTTTAATAAAAGAGTTGTTTATAATATTTAAAGTGATAAGTTAGATGTTTTTGGTTGTTAGTGTATGCAGAATATAATATTAAAAAATATTGTTATTTTTGTGTCAAAAGTAGATGTAACAAACAAGTTTGGGATGAACCTTTTTGGTAATGTAGCAAACGAGTTTGGGGTGGATGGAGTATAATTCTTGGAATATATTGACAATGTGCTATCATTATTTGGTCCCTCAATTTTTTTATATGAGTACGTATATATGGAATTTGTTCCACCCATTATATTTGAGGTCCTCTAACTTTTATATATATATATATATATATATATATATACATATAAAAGTTAGAGGACATATTAGAATAGACAATATTGAAATTTCGCGTGCATGCTATATTTTGTGATAACATTTTAGTTTTTTTTTGTGGGTTGGGGTTGCTCATACCGTTTTGAGTTGCCTTCTATTTTGGGTATCGTGTAAAATATTGTTGATGAATTATCTTCATGTAAAATAATAACATGATTAATTTTAAAAAACTCTAGAACTTTTCGCAAATTGCATTCTAATCTAAAATTTTTAACAGTTGCAAATAAGACAAGAATTTAAAATTTGTTAGCAAATCTAAACAAATGACATATTTCTATCTGTCCACAAACGATGATTAATAATATGTTATCGTCCAAAGTAATCCAAAAAATGTTAATTTAGTGTATTTATTTTGATGATCAATACATTGTCATATTCCGTTAGTACGTCGCTTACAATCATAGTTTTTTTTGCGTGTGATATACACTCATACAAATCTCTACAAATTGGATGCTCTGATACGTTTGCTTTTGGAAATGTAAAAATACTATTCATTAAAAGAAATTGTATTGAAGTCCGCGAAATGTCGCATGGCTATAACTAGTTAGATTAATATAGTTAACGGGATTTCTCGTACCTAGTTTAGTTACAAGTTTGTTTTGTATATGCATGGTATTCTGGTTTAATGAGAATGTCAAAAAATACTTCTACTAAAATCTTGCTTTTGTTTGTGCTTTTCTTCATGCACCACAACATGAACAAATCAACCAACACATAACAATCAAAACCAAACCAGTGTTTAAATGTGGTTCTTCGACTCGTCAATCATGACAAAGAAGAGTGATGAGACGTCTGACTCAAAGTCTATTGTTGTTGATGTAATGTTTTCATATTACGTGTTCGAATCTGATAACCCAAATACTGTTTTCACAAGCGATCTTCTACGAGATGGAAACTATGTAGGTTGGTGTGATCAGATGAGTTATGCTCTCTATGCAAAACATAACTTTTGCTTTGTTGATGGCTCTCTTCCAATGTCGATGGAAGGGACATCGAATTCAATTTTATGGAAATAATGCAACCCTATGGAAAGGGGTTAGTTACATAGTTTCATGGATAAAGAGATACGTAACAACGTCAAACACGCGTAGACGACGCGTGAAGTTTGGGAAGACTTGCAGGAGCATTTTGGTGGTGAAAACGTGCCTAGATCGTTTGAACTAAAGCGCTCAATCACCCTCTAAAAATAAAATAAACTCTTAGTTTCGGCGTACTACACGAAATTGAAGGGGTTGTGGGACGAGTTCGAAGCAATATCACCAATTCCCAAATGTAAATGTGTAGGCTGCAAATGTGACGTTCCTAAACAATTGACAGTCACGAGGGAGAATGAGCAAATGTACAAATTCTTAATAAGTTTAGATGAAGGATTTTGGAGTGAAAACCCAAATATTAAGTACAAAACCAATGGTGACTTTAGGAGCAACTTTTCATATTGTTTATGAAGATGAGCACCAAAAGTACATTTCGGCGATTGGAAAGACGAATGTGGATGCATCAACTTTTCAAACTCACTCATTACACCTATAGGACAAAAATGCAGAAAATCAGGATAACAAGCATGAATTAAAGAAGTAAAACAATATAATTATATTATATAATGAATATATTCAAATATAATGTCACATGTTAGACATGGTTAAGTCAATAGGAAAATGACATATTAAATTTGATTTGGGATTTAAAAAATTTCAAAAAATTAAAATTTTGGTGCACTATGTTTTCTAAACAAAAAAAAATTCTAGAATTAAATGCTAAAATTTTAAATTATTACATTTAAAAAAAATCAATTAATCATTTAATTGATAAAAATATCAAGATTATTTAACATATGTTATGAAATTATTTATCTGGTGGATGTCCTTTTGGTTCCCCAATTAAGTGCATGATTTCACTCATATATTTTCCTAGATGATTCATGAACTTTTGATTATCCTAGAAGAGTCCATTCATGTACTTGCAATTAATATAAGTTCATGGAATATTGTGTATAAATAGGGGGTTGTCACCTTCATTTGTAAGTGTGTGAAGAGAATAAAATATTTCCTGGTCTGGTATGCCCCCATATGTAGTCTATTTGAACGAACTGGGTAAACAAATAAGCGTTCTTCCCATTCATTTTATTTATTTCACAACAACATACTTTATTCTATTTTTATTTATTTTAACAAATTAGAATTTTCTAAATTAAAAATCCTCAAACGTAGTGAGACAATAAAAATAAATTATTTAAACATTAAAGTTTCACATAATTAGAATTTTAAATTTAATTAATCAATTCAATAATAGTGCATAGAATAAATAAAACACACTCTCATATGCACAAAGTGCACGATGCACTCACTCAACAATTGACTATGTTTATACTAAAAAGTTTATTTCAATTACACTGAAAAAGCGTGGTTGGATTACACTGAAAATTAGTTTTTAGTGTAAACTTTTCAGTGTAATTGGAACAAACTTTTCAGTGTAAACGGGGTTACCTGTTGAGTGAGTGCACCATACACCAAGTGCACAAGAGAGTTACTCAATAAATAAATTTAAGTACTTGTTTGGATTACCAATTCATTAAGATTTTCAAAATATAGATTATCCTCAAATATAATAAATATAAATGGGTACAATCACAACAATTTTTTTTACTATGGTTTATAGACTCATGTTATATATAATAGATATTCAACTTTTGTATAAACTAGTGTTTCTCTCGTGCGATGCACAGATTGAATATTATAAAGTTTAAATGTGTAATAGCATAATGGATTATATAAAAAATTAATTAAATTTATTTAATCCATAAACCAATTAATATATAAAAATTATATTGTATATTATGTGAGTATTACAATTGTTTAATTAATCATTCAATTTTCAATTATGTATTAAATTTACAACAAATACTAAAATTCATAAAATAATATTAATATTTAACAAACTTATATAGTTTAAATAAAAGTTATTTAAATTCAATCCATCATATTTAAAATTATTTAAAGTCAATAAAAAACACTTTTAAAATAATAAAATAAATATTTTAAATATGATTTTTCTTTTTATATGTGCAGTATATATGTTAAATTAAAAATGTTCAAAAGATAATTTATTTGATTATAGTGTGTTAAAAATAGATTTAAAATTAATAACTTAAATTGTTTTTGGAATTATTGATGCAAAATAAAAAAGAAAAGAAAATGGTAAAATTAATTCACTCTCTTTAATGGAGAGTGAGACTCACCATTGCACCAAAAAGCAAGTGAACTTCACTTGCTCCAATAATAGCAATTTTTTCTCTCTCATCACTTCTATTTTTTTATATATATAGATATAGATTCACAGTTTAGCTTAATTGGTAAACATAAAAAATTGTATTCATGTGGTCCAAAGTTCGAATCCATGTACATATATAATTAGACTCGTTATTATATAAAGTCACATAGATGACACATAAATATAGAGAAGTAGGAGAGAAAATAAGTTGGTGTATGAAAAAATTTGTGATGTGATAGTTTTAGGGATATATGGGCATAATGGGAGTGAATGTGTATTAGAATGAAGGATGAAGGATGAAGGATGAAGGATGAATGATGAAGGATGAATGATGAATGATGAAATGTACAAATTCGAAAAGTGACTGAGATGGGAGAAAGTTCATTCTCATCCGGATGTGCACATCCCCAAGTCGAGTCATACTTTAACACTTAGGCCCCGTTTGGCAGGGGAGATGAGAAAAGGGGGTAACAATAAGAATTGAGATTATATTATAAGGATGAAAATATTTATTGATGTTTGGTAGCGTTTAAATAAAAATCATGTGTTAATAATTTGACTGTTTGGTGGGAGAAGATAATTCTTAAGAAAACAATGTAAATTTGTTAAAAGATCCATTTTGCCCTCTAACTTTCCCCAGCACATGCTTAGGCACTGTTCTAGCTTTCTTCAACTTTCATTCACTCGTTCTTCAAATCAAATTTCAAAAAATTTACTGAATAAATTAGAAACTCAAATCTGAAATTTGCCCCTTCAATACAACTGTGAATCAAACTGAAAACCCAAAACTTTAAAAAACCCCTATAATTTCAGAAACTTAAAATTACAATTCCACGAAGGATTACAATCTAAATTCTGCAATTCCAAGAAGAATGAACTAATTACAAGCCCATTTCTACAATCTCAATTATGTAGAAGAATAAATTGCTAACCCAAACACCCAACCCAATTTCGCAATTTCAAGAGCCAAATTGCTTACCCCATGAAGAAGAAGCCCTCGTTGCTACATATGGAGTGCCGAAAAAATTCAGAAACTGAATTTTCAATTGTTTTGGTTGACAGCTAATTGCGTCAATGATGCCAGAAAAATTCAGAAATTTGGTTCTCAATTGTTTTGGGGCGACGGGGAAAATGGGGGCACAAAAAGTGGAGGCGGTTGTCATCCAAATCGAAGAGAATTTTTAGAGAAGAAAAAGAGAAACCACACCGAGAAAGTTGATCTAGAAAACAAATCGGAGGAGGGGGGGGGGGGGGGGGGGGCTCAGATCCATTTTCTAAAGAGCTACAGTAAACTCTCCGAAACGATTTCCCGACTATGCATTTTCTCGGACAACTCTGAAAATTAATGTGAACTACTAAACATTATAAAAGACTCTTATCTTAGCCTTTTCAGGCCTAACAAACATGTCCTTACTAACACTTTTCTTTTCATTTTGCACTTTGTTATCATCCCAAACACTATTACAATAATATAATAATACAACGTCAATCAAAGTTTTTATCATCCTCCCTTATAAAATTTGTAAGCAAACTTTTTCTTTTAAGCTTAATAACAAATTTACAATTTAATTATTAATTATAATTTTCAAATACAGAATTTCACGAGGGTACTTGGTTGAACATGAAAAGTAAAAGAAGGAATATATATATATAGTTTGATATATTTGGGGAATGAAAATGATTCCTCGATATTAGAAAATTTGCAATTCCTCCAATTCCTCCCATCTAGATGAGGTATGACTGTATGAGTTTCATTCCTTTTAAATTTCATCTATGGTATCCATACCTCTTATTATTCCTTTTATCATTTATCAAATAATTCCTTTAAGCGCACGTGTAATCCAACTACATACTTTGATATAAATGGATGTCGATTGTTAAAATGCTAAAATTTTGCTTGAGCCCGATCCACTAATTAAATAGAATAAAACCAAACTTGAAGCATTTTTCTATAATTGAAATTTGGAGTCTAGCTAGACGAACTTTATTAGTATAAACCGTATATATACAACATAATCGGAAATAATCATGGACATTAAATTATATACCTATCTATTATTACTATATAAAAGAGCGAATCCGCCCAACTTGGCCAGTTTCTTTCTGGTGGCCAGTCAATAAATTAATACGTGTCATTTTTTCTTGCCTCTTTACTTTACAGTCTTTTTGTTTTACTGGTATCCATCTCTTTCTTTTACCCCTTGCTCAAGTCTATTATTTCTCCCACGTAGCCAAGGAAATCCTCTAAATACTCAAAATTCATGGTTTCTATTCGCCCCCTTCTCCGCTTCACCGTTTCTGTTTCTCCATTGATCCATATTTGATTCTCGTAGTCTTCCTTGTAGATCCTGCTCCCCAAGAAAGGTAATTTTTTCATGCCCTAATTCTTCTTTCAATTTGATTCCAAGAATACCTCTACCCGCTTCTTTTGAATTTGTGTTTTTTATTCTCCGTCCGCCGTTAATTTACCAAAAATGTTTCTTGAATTGCAGACTCAAGTAAGGTCCTCTGCTTTACCCTTCTTTTTTTTACTATCTTCTCTATTCTCTCTAATCTACCTCTTCTTTCTTAGCGGTTACTTTACCATCTTTGCATATATAATGTTTGATAAAATGCCTATTAGAAATTTAATTTGTTTTAGTTTTAATTTTGTGATTGAATTGGTTCTTGATTTCATAGGTCATTAGTTTGTTGTTTGCGAAAATGTTGTAATGAGGACGAATTTGTTGTTATGAAGATGAAAATTACAAAATAGAACAGGGAATTATGATTTTAGGTTTAAAAAATTGTTGGTAGTAGATACAAGGATATAAAGTTATTAGAATTGGGGCTGAGATTTAATTCCAACTTAGATGAAATTATTGTTGTCTCTGACTCTTTTACTTGTAAATTTTAAATCCTTGTGATTTGTAAAGAATCCTCTTCTATTATCTTCTTAATCCCCTATCTCAATTTTGTCCAAATTACTTCTATCTTACTCTCACACACACCGCATACGCATTCCACAGAGCTTAATTTACGGAAATATTTGCACCCGGCAGACCTCCGCCGTTCTATTTTTCAGTTTTGTCCTCCATTTGCAGTAAGGTATATACCGTCTTAAGCTCCTCTGTCAATTTATCTCCAAATTATTTCATCTCCTTCTCACACAATTGCACCCGCACTCCACAGCACTGAAATCAGATATCAGAGTTTTTATTTGCCCAACTCTCTGCTTCGTTGTTCTGTTATTCGATCGTATCCTTTCTTTCCAGTGCACACATGTCCTCCATTTCGAGAAGAAGGTATTTAATTTGCTATTGTATTTATTCTGTAATTTGATTCTCATTTTCTCCTGCTATTTTTTACATCTAAATTTGATAATATACTGTCTTTCTGCAGTTTTTTGTAATTGATTATTTTGAATTGTTTAGCTTTTGTAGTATGGTTTTAGGGATCCAGTATGTAAGATAACATTGGTGACTCATTTTCATTTGCATATCATATTGAAGAATTCATGTTATTTGAGAAGCTTTAGTATATAAAATCCACACCATTGCTGCTATTTGGGTCCAATTATCCAGGAATTGTAGGTTAGTAGTAGTAGGTCTGGAGGAGTAGTTTTGATTCTTAACCAAAAATTTCCCCTATTTGCATCTTGATCAACATAGTTGGGCAAGAGAATCTTAATTGAATTACACAAAAGAATACCATAAAATTGGCTTCAATGATTTGGGTCTGAGCACTTTATTGTTTTAATTTTGGCAATTGTTTATTGAAAGTAGAAATTATGAATCTATGATTTGCTAATACTAGATTTTTTAGGGGGCTGGTTTCTCCATCCCACACTCAGTAAATGTCAATACATATTTGTTGAAGCTGGGTCACTTGAACTATCTTCCCAAGATTTAGACCCATAAATTCTTCTAGAAGATATTGAAAGAGAAAAAAATATGGTCGGATGTGAAATAGGGCGGCTAACCTGGATATTTTAGAACTCTGATCATCTTTAACATTATCAGCCACTTGACTGAGATACCACAAACCCGGGTTAGTCAAATCCTGCCATGTACACAGTAGCAAGGGAATTTAAGCTGCCACATCTATATAAAATGAGAATTACCGCAATTTCCCAACAGGTAAATATCCAATACTAAAAATTTGTTGTGAATATTTTGCTGAACTCTAACCTTTACAAGTCATAGGCTGATTTTATTTGTAGATGATATTCACAGAAGCTTTTAAGGGTCATTGAGATGAAAAGTGTAATTCTGAGTGGGAGAAATACCGAGAGCGTTTATATATAAGCTCTAATTTATTTGATTGGTGTGAAATTCACAAAGTGTTTGAATTTATGTGAAATATTGTGTGATTAGGTAAAATATTTATACTTATTTTGGTCATACTATTTTTCCAGGAATTTTGATGAGCAGAGTGGTGATCTTCCAAAGAATGAAAGAGTTGTCAGGTCAACTCAAAATAGTTGGTTATTAGCTTGGATCTAAATTGAACTTCTTTCTATTATTTCGAGAGCAAATATTGCCAAGAGATCTGTTAAGTCTTTTGGCTCACGACGATAAAGATCGAGCCAGGTTCTCTGCAACTAGAAGTATACTTTGCTGAAATAATGATAATAATGTGACTTAGTTCTGGGACAACCTTTGGTTAAACTCTACTTTGGTTATCTTAACTTCATTACGTGTTCCTTATCTATGGCTTTATTGGATATGATTATAAGAGATTTTTGTCTTTTTGTGTTCAATTAGGATATGTGATTCGAAAAATGGTAGGGGCTGAAGTGTTTGGATATGATAGTTTATGGCCAATCTAATGGACTTTGAGTTGAGTAAGAGTTCAATGAAGCATTATTGGACTATGTGTTTTTGCCACTGATAGTTAAGATGGTGATTTTCTAATTTACATTCTCAAAAGAAGAACTGTATGCATACATAATTGCAGAATAAAAAGTTTGATACATTAAAAGTTATGCTAATAAATTGATAGTTAATTACACACATCATTCTACTTTTTTCACCAAAATTTTGTTTCTTAAAAATATTTGTACTGTTATTTTAATATCAATATTCAAATTAGTAACACAAATCTAGGTCATAACCTCAAGAGTTGAGGTGCCCCATATCTAGTCATATATATATATGTATGTTGTGACACTATATAAATTGGGAATCCACCGCTATTTAATTAATTACTTTTGCAGCATCACATAATAGGCGGTGGGTGTATAATTTGATGTTCACTAATAGATATAAGATCATTTCCGCATAACATATATTGTAATTCGATTGGTAAAATTTAATTTAATACAGTTATTTAACTTCAATTCAAATAATAATAAAATATAACTTAAATATAATCTTTCATATTGAAAAATATAAATAAAACACTTTAAATAATAGATATATCACAAATTCTTGTATGCATTTAGATTTTTTAAACTCAATTTTTACTTTTTCAATTAAAAATTAAAAATATGTATAAAAAAGAGTTGGTGTATTGATGATTACTTTTTGAGGTATTATTGTCAAAACACATAGTTCACATCGAGCTATGCATTTTTTTGTTTTTTTTGCAATTGAGATATTACTGATTGCTTTTTGAAATATTATTGATTACTGCTTGACGTATTAATAATTAAAAATACACAATACACACCGAACTGTGATTTTTTACAATTAATTTTCAAAATTCAAATATATATCATATACTTTGTTGCACACAAAAATCACTCTATATATAAAATAGCTCGATTTTGAGGAACTAAAATAGAAATTAGAATTCGTTTAAAAAAATAAAAATTAGAATTCCGTATTTTTTTTTTTTTTGAGAGGGGAATCCCTTAATTGTTTTTTTTTTTAAAAAAAAAGCTCCATGCATCGACTTTGTTGAGGACCAATATTTTTGTACGTGTAAACTTCGCTGTCAAGAACTTGGAATTTAATAGTGACCTTCCCCCCACCCCCACCCCCACCCACCCACCGCCAACACCCTATATGCAAAACACTAGTATTTATTTTTCCTTTAAAAAAGCTAGTTATTTTAAAAGGATTAATTACAAAACAATATACTCTATCTACACATTACTATTTAATCTAAATATTTTAATTCTTATAAATAAAATCACAATCCAAATTTATTTTGCAATTCGAAGCGATGAACATAATTTCTCTTGTTAAAATATGACGTGTCACCTACCTAACAATAAATATTTATTTAAATGACCACATATAATTAATAATTGAACAACTCTCATGTAAACCAGTTTCAACGTGCAAACTCAAAACGATATTCATTATTTTCGTTATACTATATTACTATTGAACTTTTAATGCATAATATTGTAAAAAGTACTCCCTCTGTCCCAGTTTTGTTTTCCCATTTGTCAAAAAGGTCCGTCTCAATTTTGTTTTCTCATTCTTAAAATGGAAACTATTTTATTCATTTAAATAATACTTTATTCACCATTCATCATTTTCAATACTATTTTATTTATTTAAATACTAAAATTCAACTCTCGCCTTAAACTCTGCGCACTGGAAAACAAAACTGGGACGGAGGGAGTATAATTTAGGGCATACTTTGTCTTAATTGAGATTTTTTTTTGATTAAATTACAATTTGCTTAAGCAATAAAGTCAATTTAAATTTATTTTATTTACTGTAATAAAAAAACTATAATTAATTATGATAAAGAATACAATCAACTTCAACTATAATTATAATTAGTATAGGTGTTTCCAACTAAGGACAGCTCGTTCCATTCAACTGGACGAATTTTCTTTGCGGAGCATCTCCTCTCCTCCTTTTCCTTTCGTTTCGCCTTTTCCGCAACGCGTTCCCCCCCTCCCCCTCTCTATCGATCTCGACAGCCATCAACCCCATTTCTTCAGATCTGATCAGCCGCTTCAAGGAGCCTGTGGATTTCTCAGGCATGATCTTTTTCTCCTTTCTCCGAGATTTCTGTTATTGTATTTACTGTGTCAACCGAGATCTTCAATTCTGTTATGGGTTTCCGGATCTAATTCATTGGAGTTATATGTGTAGAATTCAGCTTGTTTGATCCGTAGTTGATTTTCCAGATCTGTGTTAGGGTTAATTGGAGTTGCTGGTTGCGCTTAATAGAATCTTGGTTTTCTGGAAATGATTTTTTGCAATTTTTATCACATTGTTACTCTGTTATGGTTGTATCCTGTGGAGTATCCCCGTTTTGCTGAATTCGCTCTTTTTGTTAATTGGCCAATCCGGATTGGTTGTGGATTTGTGTTGGATCATTTCCGTGTGATTTTTTGTTCTGATTATTGATCCAAAAATGAATTGATGAATTGTAATATGTTTATTATAGAATTCGTTTTCACCATCTTGAAATCTCCAATTTTGATTTGATGAAGACAAAATCTGAAGAAACATGAACATCGGCTGTGCTTTGTGGGAGTGATAACTGTTTGCCTTTTGGCTATGCAGGCAATAACTTGAAAAGGGTTAGCTAATTTAGCTTCTCTCAAGCCAAAGGGGGAAATGAAGAAGGCTTTTGATCAAACTGTCCGCGACCTGTAAGTACCTTTGTCAACCATAAACTCTTTAGCTCTTGCTATATTGTCTTTGCATGTAATGTCATGGGCCATCTTCCCTGCGGTCGTAGTATCTAGCTTAAGACACTCCATCTGGTTTGATGTTACGTGGGTTAATATCTGCACTGATTGGTTTACTAATTGTCCTAATTTGGTACCAAGCATTTTCGTAGGAACTTATTATGTTTAATCTTGCAGTAAGAGAGGGGTTAACAAGAAAGTTCTTAAAGTCCCTTCAATTGAACAGAAGGTAATTATATTCTTTCTCTTTCTGACTTACTTCTTCCCCGTGGTCTGTACCAATCTATTTCACATTGAGATGTTGTACATTTGTATACAAACGTTGCAAAATGTTTATTTTAATATATATATGTGTATATATAGAAAGAGAGTAGTAGGATAACCAGTTTTGTTGTGTAACCAAGTGATGGTTTCCGTTTCAGGTTCTTGATGCAACTAGCAATGAGCCCTGGGGTCCTCATGGGTCTCATCTTGCTGATATTGCTGAGGCAACAAGAAACTAGTAAGTTCTAATGGATCCAAAGATGGTACTTTGTGTGAGTTAGCTCTATTTTATAATTATAAGGTACTAATGTTTGCTATTTAACACAGCCATGAGTATCAGATGATCATGTCAGTGCTCTGGAAACGTATAAATGATACTGGAAAAAATTGGCGGCATGTATACAAGGTTTGCTTTCCTTAGTTTGAAATTTCTAACTTATTCAACATACATATATACTTGTATAGTTGTATTATATAACTCATTTGGTGTTTTATTGTATACATGCTCCCCTAGAAAACAATTTGAGGAAATTCTGCTGATTACTTTGCCCCTGTTAGAAATTATTTTTCAAGATAACCAGCCTTTACTTTTTCGAATGCTGAGTCTGGTGCCTAAAGTGTTTTGGGTTTGTTGTTTCTTTTCATGCAGCTGCTCTCATTTTCTAAAACTATCAAATGAGTTATTTTCCTGCTGTTTTTGTAGGCCTTGACTGTCTTGGAGTACTTGGTGGCACATGGGTCAGAACGTGTCATTGATGACATCAGAGAACATGCATATCAAATATCTGTTAGTTTCTATATTATCTGATATTTTATTTCATTTAGATCTTCTTGCTAAAATTTGGTTTACTGCTGACAATTGGTGTTCGTTTTGATTCATTTGTGATAGACATTGTCGGATTTCCAATATATCGACTCTAGTGGAAAAGATCAAGGAAACAATGTTAGAAAGAAATCTCAAAGTATTGTGGTTCTTGTAAATGATAAGGAAAGAATACAAGAAGCTCGTCAGAAGGCGGCCGCTAATAGGGAAAAGTAAGTAACATTATGATCTGTTTGATTGCAAGCATCACATATTCTAGTTTGAATTGTCTTGTAAAGACTAAAGAAGTGTTCTTGGTGATCCTTTTCTATGATGAGTTATATATCCTCTGTAACTATATTTCTGTTTGCAGTTCCACTCTGCATACATTTGTTGAAACAGTAAGATTACTTTCAAACCATTTGTGAATGATGTAATTTGCATTAGGAGCTGTCTGATTGCAAGCGTAAGTGTAACAATTTTGAGTTTGATTTGTCATGTGGAGAAATATTTTTGGTGATTCTTTTCTATAGTGAGTCATATATCCTCTGTAATTGTATTTTGTTTGAAGATCCTCTCTGTATACACTTGTTGGAACTGAATGTTTACTCCATAACCGTTTGTGAATGATGTTAGGCCCTGAGTTCCTCTATATTGATATTTTCTCTTACTTGATTATTTTTGTACATTTGAATCTATACACTTTTGCCCTTTTATGTTGTGATGATTCTAGTTATGGTAATGCTTGTAAACATAATTTAGATGGCAATTTAATTTTATGTGTTGAAGTGGCTCATAGATCAAATTTGAATTATTATCTGACCTTGGATTTGTGTGGAGATATTCTATTATCCTGTTTTTATGTACTTTTAAATCGTAGAGTTACTCAGAAATTGCAATCTTTGGGAGTTCTTTTTCTTTTTGTGTTATTCTATACATCCTTATGTTTTAGCTAATAACATGAGTCTGTTACGATATTCTTCCTATAATTATTGAAATCCTGTTTTATGGCTAACTTGTAATAAGAAAAATGAGAATACAAAAACTACATTGCTAGATGATCTACTTTGCATGGATGTTCAGTTTACTGGACAATTTAATCTTATCTTTTATTGCTAATCTAAAATCATTTAACAACAAAACACGTTGAGTATAATCAAATGGTCATGATACTCTTCCATACTGCGGCGGAAAGTTCTTTTGATTTCACGATGCCTCTCTGATTGTTAACGTTCCTAATCTGTGTATTTTCATTGCTCTAACATGCTTGGTCTAATATAGCTTCAGCTGGAACTTGGTGGGAACCATTTCCCTATATAGTTTTTGTCATTGGTCTGTCGAGGTGGGAATCATTTGGTTTTTTCTTTTATTCAATCCCCCATCACTTTGTCAAAGATAATTATATAGATTAGCACCATAACTTTACAATAAATTCTAAAAGGAATTGTGCTCCTTGAGGGTAGCAACTGATGCTTCAAACTCACTTAGCTTATGCAAAATTTTCTTATTTACTAGTGAATATAATGATGTGTTCTATTTATCACTATTAAACAAACTTAAGTGCTTGTTATGCATAAAGAAGTCGAATATTTTTTATTCTTCTCATTGAAATTATATTCCTGCCTTCTTCCTTCTTCCTTCTTCCATTGTTAATTGTTCAGTTTCTAATGCACTCTCTGCAGATTTATAGTTTGTTTATTTTATGACTTTCTTTTTAAACAATGAGTTGTACTATCTTGCCTCATATTTGTTTAGTCTCCTGCAAGTACAACCTGCTTGCTGATTAGCACAATGAACTCATGGAGTTTGCTATATTTACCACATATATATTCACAGGTACCGCAACACCCCTGCTGGTGGTATGTATCGTCCCGGTTCTGGAGGATATGGAGACAGATATGATGATGATCGATCTGGATATGGAAATCGAGATGATGACAGGGATGGCTATGGGAGAGAGAGAGAATGGGCTTCCAAAGATGATGATAGATACGGTCGATATGGAGAATCATATGGCCGTGAGGGCGACAGGTATGGTCGGGATAATGAGGAGAGGTATGGCCGAGATCGGTACAGGGATGATGACTATAATTATAGCTCAAGAAGTAGGAGTGCTGATAGGGAAAGAAATCCTGCAAATGGCGATGATGGCCAATATTCTTCCAGGTTTGTAGAATTATGTATTCCCAGTTCCCACATCCAAATGAAATTTCATGGGAATTTGTTGACTAAATATTTTCGTTATTATTATATTAAGTCTCTGCTGATGCCCAGTAGTACGAGAAGAGTGGGAAACTCATGATGACTAATAGATATTTTTAGTTGGCCGTGAAATTTGAAATAAATAATTCCTGAGTTTGATTTTCCGAGTTCAAGTTAAAATTTCTGTATCTTCATTAAATAATAATTCTTGAAGATTGTGGTCGCAAGTTCCAGTTAATTGTTGTACTTAAGGAAGCTGATTTTGATGAGTTCAGATTCAAAAGTGATTCTAGTGTATCCAACTGTGTATTTGTTTCTTATTAAAAAAACAAGTCTCAATTTTGTGGAAACAAGTTATGAGTAGTTATTTTTAGTACTATCTTGCCAATTAATTCTTTTGATTAAGAATTAAATTTATTCCAACCAAGTCGAGTGGTCTAAATCAAGAAGTGGGAGAAAGACATTAGATTTGACCACCAATTCAGCCTGTAAAATTTCATCTTCTTTATTTAGATTTAGTAAAACTGAGCAAACATGACATAGCTTGGGATGAGGAAATAAGAACTTGATGTCTTCTACTAGAGAGGTATTAAAGCCTCACAGCAAACAAAGAATAAGGAACTTGCCAATTCTTCTTTAGATGCATAGTAACGCTGAGTTTACTGGAAGGTTGATCGCAAACACTTGGCAACTATAGGGAATAGTAATCCATGTTAGAACCCTTAAGTTCAGTCCAGCAATGTCAGCATATCAATTTATGGCAACTCTTTTGTACGATGATTCATGGTTTCTTTGAGTGATATGTTACTTTTGCCTATGTATTGCTGCCATATTAAGACTGATAGCTAGGCCACTAGCCTATCAAAGTCATGGGCCTCTGAGTTTGATTTTTTATTTTTTTTTGTTAAACTTGTTCCTCTGTTAAGTTTTTATTAAGTATTTTGAGAAAAACACTTTATTCTTTATTCATGTATTTACCAACACTTATTTACTCCCACATCTTACAGAGGAAGCGGTGCAAAAGCTGATGATCAGTATCAAGATGGAAGGTACTCTTACTTGAACTTTGTGATATATTTTTGTTATGATATGCCCTTGAAACAATTATCAATCAAAGTTAATTTGATTTTCAAATCAGTTCTGCTGGGAAGGGGCTTGACCGTAAAAATTCCGAGCAAAACTTTAGTGCACCTCCTAGTTATGAGGATGCTGTTGGCGCTACCCGCAGTCCCTCTTATAGTGAAAGGTAATTCATTTCATCCAGTGCCTGTTAAATGCTATAGTTTGTGAAAATTCTGATTCAGTATCATTAACAGGGATGGAGAATCTTCAGCAGCATATGCCCCCAAAGCATCCTCTCCCACAGGTGCTAGTCCAAGCCATATAGCAACTACAGCTGCTTCACCCCCTGCTCCTGCCCCACCACCTGTCCCAGCTGCTGCTTCACCCCCTTCTTCGGCATCTCCTCCTGCTTCAACTCAATCTATAGCTCAACAAAGCAACAATGAAGTTGATGGATTTGATGAATTTGACCCGAGAGGTTCATTTTTAGGTAAAGAAATACTAATAATGGATGGCATGGCATGAGTTTATTTTTCAAATTATCTGGCTATTAAACAGTTTTGTTTTTTTGAATGTATATGCCTCACAGACATGTATACTGTTACCCAAAGTTTCATTCTGAATTATACTTGTCATCTTTTACAGCATTTGTTTTTTTTGTTTGTGTTAATAATCCTAAAATTGCCATAATCAGGATTAAAATCTTATATGCCTAATTTTTAAAATTGTTTTAGTACATACTCCCTCCGTCCAATATTAGTAGGCCTACTTTTTGGGCAGTTATTTTTTGTCATAAGTTGGATGGTATTATGAGGTATTGTGAGGTTCATTTATCAATAAAGTTATATTTTCCATAAACAATAACTTAATTGATAAATGACCTCACAATACCTCATAATACCCTCCAACTTATGACAAAAAATAACTGCCCAAAAAGTAGGCCTACTAATATTGGACGGAGGGAGTAATAAATATTTTAACTGTGAAATACCCCTCATTTGTTATCACATGTTTTCTTGGTATTGCTCAATCTGGATTTTTGGCCAAGAAATTTATTTTTATTGAATTACTGACACACCATTCATAAGCTACTAGATGTTAAAAGGTATTTTGCTCAATCTGGATTTTTGGCCTAAATTTTTTTATTTTTACTGAATTAACGGCATACCATTCATAAGCTACCAGATGTTAAAAGGTTCATTTTTCTTATTATTTTTTCAAATCCTTGAATAGCTGTCCCATCTGGATCTAATGGTACCGCACCTGCACCTGCACCCGCACCCTCTGTGGAAATGGATTTACTAGGTTCTTTGTCTGAGTCATTTTCTTCAAATTCGTTGGCTCTTGTGCCTACTGGACAGCATGACACAGAAACTGAAGTGGACACCTCAGCAATCTTTAATGCTGGACCCAATGCATCGCAAGCATTGTCAAATAATGATCAGGTACTTAATATCTGCATTAATCGGTGACTTGTTATATTCGCCATAATTTTATTCATCGACATTCCGTGGACCGGTTATTTTAATTGCTCTTTATTCACTGTTTAAACCTTCTTTTGCTTTTAAAAAAGGCAAATACACCTTTAGCCCGTTACATGAACTACACATCTTTTGGCAAATACACCCTTAAAAAACCAATAAAACATTCTTTTGGGGGGAAATTGTTGAGGTTTCAGTAATTTCCTATTTCATCTTGAGGTAAGTGACAATAAACCCTAATGAGGGGTGATTCTGTTATTAATGGATGTCTTTTGAACCTGGAAGATTTAGGCCTCTACTATTTCACTTTTCAGCTTTTTTTCCGTAATTGTGTATTCTTTTACTCCCATGAAGTTCTATTATGTTCTGATTGGCAATTCTCAGCTTGTTCAAAGGCCAAGCCATGCAATCTAATGATTTTTCCCTATGGTCTTTAAGAAATCATAGAAAAATCAATTATTTGCTGGTGCTTTGCTGACCTCAATTAGTTAAACATACTTCAATTTCATTTTGAAGCCACAATAAGATGCTAATAATCAACAGATAAAATTTGTTGAGACAACTGGCAGGGGGGTTATTATAAGTTTTAAATTATGTGAAATTTACAAAAACTACCAATAGGGTGCTATTTTGTTTTGCAATTGCAATTACACACTTGAGGATATTTTCAACACCCTCAACAGGTAAAATTTGTGGAGATAACATATGTCTGGAGTGGTACCTGTAAGTTTTAAATTATGTACCCTCCGTTGGTATTTTGTGGTATTACCCATATTACCTCTCACTATCATAGTTCCTCCTGTTTCTTTAATCCTCAAATACTCACCTCTATTTTTCCTCAATAGATTTTTAGTCGTCTACGATTGTACATGAAGCAATTTGAAAAGCAGGAACTAGTTTAGTCTGTTCCTGATAATATGTTTTAGATACGTGAACTCAAGATCATTTCTTTACTTGATGCAATCTTTCTGCAGCCTTTTGGTGATCCATTTGGGGATGGTCCATTTAGAGCTATTCCTTCTTCTGATAGTGTTCCAGTTCAACAAGCTAATTCCTTCACTACAAACTCCAGTCAGACCTATGGTGTGTCTCAACAGGTTCCTCAAGAGGCTCCAACTAGTGGTCCTTTTGGTGATGTAACTTACACTCCATCAGGTCCTGGTGGGCAACCTCCTACAAGCACACAATTTCCACAACAGGAACTATCAACCCCCAATCAGGATTTTGATATATTAGCTGATATTCTCCCACCATCTGCACCTTCGTCTTTTCCCTCTACACAAGGTGGTTATCCTGTTGCACCCAACCCACCCGTGTCTCATGGTGGCTTTCCCCCTCAAACCAATCAACATGAGTTACAGTCAGGCTTATCATCTCTCAGTGGCCAGAATGCACCTGAAAACAGTTCCCAACCTCCAACATTTCCTACTCAGCCTCCAGTGCAAGATAGTTATCCTCTTCAATCAACAGGGTCTGTTTCCCAAACTGGTTACCCGAGTCAAACCATGGCTTTAACCTACCCTGTTCAAGCTGGTCAACCACCACAGATGGGTTTCCATCCTCAAACTGGTTCTGCACAGCCTAACGCGTCACATCCCAACTACTATGGAGCTTACCAACCACAACAAACATCTATGGGTGCATCTGGGCCCTACATGAGTCCTCCTAGCTCCGCTGGATCTAATGTGCAGCACAGTTTTCTTTCTAACTCAGGTCCTGCAGGCCCTGTGGCTTCACATATGGCCCATCAAGCTCCTCAAGTACCAGTTCCAAGTACTCAAGCTTCACCAGCGTCTTCTGCTATTGTTCCTGTGTCATCGTCCGACAAGTTTGAGACGAAGTCCACTGTATGGGCTGACACTCTGAGCCGTGGATTGGTCAATTTGAATATATCTGGATGTAAGTTTCCACATTTTCATATTCTGATTGCTTATGCGGAAATAGACCATTTAATTGATATTAAATTTTATGCAGCTAAAACAAATCCATTGGCCAATATCGGTGTCGATTTTGATGCGATAAATCGCAGGGAGAAAAGGATGGAAAAACCAACCACCACAGCAGTAACATCCACCGTTACCATGGGTAAAGCAATGGGATCCGGTTCAGGACTTGGTCGTGCTGGTGTTACTGGTTTAAGGCCGGCGCATAACCCAGTGATGAATTCGAATGTGAATTTCGGCATGGCTGGTGGGCCACCCGGCGGTAGGGGAATGGGCATTGGAGGTTATGGAGGAAACCAACCAACAGGGAGAGGGATGGGTATGGGTACGAATATGCCTGGAAATATGGGTATGGGTACAAATATGCCTGGAAATATGGGTATGGGTATGGGTACAAATATGCCTGGAAATATGGGTATGGGTATGGGTACGAATATGCCTGGAAATATGGGTATGGGTACGAATATGCCTGGAAATATGGGTATGGGGACGAATATGCCTGGAAACATGGGAATGGGTATGGGTACGAATATGCCTGGAAATATGGGAATGGGTATGGGTACGAATATGCCTGGAAATATGGGTATGGGTACGAATATGCCTGGTAATATGGGAATGGGTACGAATATGCCTGGAAATATGGGAATGGGAATGAGAATGAATATGGGTATGGGCCAAGGGATGAACATGCAACAACCGATGGGACCACATGGTTCCATGCCTCAGGGTTATAATCCTATGATGGGAAGTGGGAATTATGGTCAACAGCCATATGGTGGTGGCTACCGATGATGGTGAACCACTGAAAATCGAGGTGATATTTACAGTTGTTTTATAGAAAAGATGAGTCCACCATAAATGTGGTAGATATTTGAAAAATGTTGCAAGCGGTTTACTTGTAATTTTGATGTTGGCTGTGTGTAATGTGTGTATTCATTCTTTTGTTTACCGCCACTTTTTTGCTAGTTTATAGTTTGTTGCGACGCTATTTTTGTATATTATCAATTTCTAGGGGTAACCTTCCTCAGGTCGCCACTTTTTTTGTTATGTGATTCCTTTATTCTCTTTTTGACATTTCCACTATTCAAAAGTGGTACTATGTTTTTCCTTGAATAAATTCATCAATTCTTTTTCTTTCCAGTTCTCAGCTTTCTTGGCGTAATTAAATTTTGCATTGAGTCAAAATGTAGAGACGAGTTGGATGTTTCGATTCTGGAAACATCAAACATATATTTTGTTAAATGACATCTTAACCACACTAAGGTGCTTAGATGAAAAAACGATATAAAAGCCTTGTCTGAAAATGTTGGGCGATTTTCAATTTTGAGAAATACATCTCTCGGAAGGGGGTTTTCAAAATGATCGAAACAAAAACTCTCTAATGTACATGTTAGATATTCCAATCGCGGACTGAATTGAATGGGGTTGATTCCAATCTTGTTCTACAACAAAACTGAATTTAACTAAAAGCGTGTTGTTTTGGGTTTATAGATTTCTTAAAGGAATGTTGAAGATATTAAGAATACATACATTTTCAAGAAGTGTTTGAGCTTATAACCTCAAAAAAAAAAAAAAAAAAACAAATTTATTTTTCTAAATTTTGTCAAGTTACACTTAGATTTAATAAGGAACTTGCAAAAATTCTAAGCTTGACTAATAAACGCAATGAAGGTTGGACCCAAGAATTAGTCAAATATAAAAATAAAAAGAATACTAAAATTAGTCCAACTGGTGATCGGTACCACGTTAAAATTTTTGGACGATTGGTGTGCGGCGGAGAGATGGAAATAATAGCGGCGAGAACGGGTGGAGAGGCAACTTTGACAACAAAATATTTAAGTGTTGAGTATCAAACAAGATAAAAGACAGTAAACATGATTTATTTCTTGCCCTTAGTTTGTAAAAGCACTAGCGTGGAAAACTCGAGATTGTCTAATAATTATAATACACACATTGGGGACAAACAACATTGAACAATACTGATATGGTGTTTGATGGACAAATTTTAAATTCACGATTAAACTCACTCCACTTATTTGAATAAATAAATAAATTTTAAATTGAGAAAATATCACTTTTAGTATCCAATTTTTTTTTTTATTTTTTTTATTTTTGGTACCCGACTTTCACCAAGTTTCAATATTAGTCACTGAAGTTTAAAACCCCTCTCACTTTGGGTCTTGCCGTTAGTTGACCCGTTATTGACTTGAGACCAACGATTTCAGCGCGAAAATAAGGTAGGTTTAGAGATTTCACCTCCAAAATCAACGCCCCTTTTCCCTCTCTTCTTCCCCAATCTTAATTCACCTAATTTCTTTTTTTTATTTCTCTTCGATTAATGTTCCTAATATGTGGGTAACATTTTCACTCGACCAAAATAGTGTCACTCGGCCGAATGACATGCCCATTCGGCCGAATGACCCCTTCACTCGAGTGCTTTCTCCAGAGGTTGTCACTCGACCACTTCATACTTTCACTCGGCCGAGTGACTTCCCCTTTTGGCCGAGTGGTTTCTCCAGAGGTTTCCACTCGGCCCAATTCAATCTCACTCGGCCTAGTGACCTATTTTGCACTTGGCCGAGTGACTTCCTCTTTTTAGCCTTTTGACCTTTTCGACTTCACGTTTCACCATCTCTTCGATTCATTATCATTTTAATTCAAGCTCAAATTATGCGCAAAAACGACTATAAATCACACATAATTAGATGAAATTATAAGGTAATCATAATGTATCCAACAAATTATGTTATGTTTGTAATGCAATGTATTTGATTTTCAATGTATCTCATACCTGAACTTGTTCAAATCAAACAACACTGCAAACCTGCATAATTGAACACAAACCAAATTGCAGATAATCTGATAATTCAAGACAAACCTCAGTGATAATTGAACACAATTATATAAAATCTGTTCAAACTAAACTGATAATTCAATACAGTTACATCAAGCTTGTTCACACCAAGGATGAAAATATCGGTATCGGTGGAAATATCGGGTACTTTAAATTTACGGATATATCGATGGAAATATCAATATCGAATATCGGTAAAAAAATAGAAAATTGACGGAAATTTTATTAAAATGATGGAAATTTAACATGAAAGTTTAGGGTATATTGTAACTAACTTTAATATATATAAATTTAACTTAAATTAAAATAAAATGAATTATTTATGAAAAATATATCAATAACAAAATATTTAAGCACTCTAAAATGATATAATAATTGTTCATAATAATTTAATACAATACAAATAATACAACTAAGCATAAAGAAATATTTTTCTTGCAATATTTTTGAATAAATGGTGGTTTAGTAACTAAATCTTCTTAAAATCTAAAATAATATTCATGGACAATAAACGAAAAAGTGATTAAAAAAATTTCAATTTTTACCGATATTTTTCCGATTTTTACCGATATTTCCTCGAAATTTCTGGACATTTGGTAAATTTTAAACTACAGCTCATCGATATCAACATCGATATCGATATTTCTAGATATTTTACCGATATTTTGGAAAAAAATTCGTTCCGGTGGATATCCATATCGAGACTTCAAAAAAACCGAAATTTCGCGAAATTTTCGTCCTTGGTTCACACTAAGCTAATAGACTTGTTCAAACTAAACTGATAATTCAACTCAAACTGATAATTCAATACAAACTAAACTGCAAATTCAAACCAAACCAGTTTAAACCAAAACACTCCTAATAGTTTCAAACCAAACCACTCTTAACACATTCAAATCACACACTTTTTGTTGGCTTGTCACTCTTATCAGTCCCTGCAGATTTTCCTTTGGCATCTCCCTTGCTAGTTTTGCCTAGTGTAGAACCAACACTTCCCATGTATGCACCCAGGTTTGACATAATGATGTAATTCACTCCCCCTTTAACAATAATTGGATTGTTGACCCTTGATGACTGCACAACTTGTACAACAAACAAAGATTAAACTCATCACTCATATTTATTTTTCATCTTACCATCACCATCTTGAGCAGGAGCAAGATTAAACTCAACCTCAGGAGCAACATACTTATCATATAACATATCATCCTTATCCATATCATACTCACTATCAACTAATGCATCTGAATCTTCTGAATTTTCAGAATTTGAATCTACAGGTTCACTGAAATCCACATCATCTAAGAAAGACATATCAATCACAGGGTCACTATCATCCATACCACCTATATCACCCATATGAACTTCATTTTCACTACCTAAATGTTCAATATAAATCAAAACATCTCTGTCCTTATTTAAATAATTAAACAAACTACACACATCAATGTCAAATTCAAGCACTCTACCACCTGTGTGCAAATTTCTCCCAAATTGATGCCAAAATCTTACTTTCACTAATTCACTAGAAAATTCTTTCAATTCCAGTAACCCAAACACATCAGAATCAATATAATCAAAATAATCTATAGAACCCCCTACATGTTTTTTACTATGACCATTAATCATTTTACCCCCATGAAAAACTTTTAATGTGAAAGGGGTTGACTCATTTTTTGGATCTGCATATTGCAGGAAACTAAAATAACAGAATTGATAAAAGGAATGAAAGCATATAAACCTAAAATTTAAAGCAAAAATCGAAAGCTTACCGTATCGAGGTGCAGACCTAAGCTTCTATTTTTTTCCATTGCTCGAATCACTTCAATCGTTGAAATTTCACGCTCAATATACTACACTCTATGTTACCCACACACCAGGAACATTAATCGAAGAGAAACCAAAGAGAAATTAGTTAAATTAAGGTTGGGGAAGAAGAGGGAGAAAATGGGCGCTGGATTTCGAGGTGAAAAATCCTAAACTTACCTTATTTTTGCGCTGAAATCGTTGGTCCCGTTAGTCAATAACGAGTCAACTAAAAGCAAGATCTAAAGTGAGAGGGGTTTCAAAATTCAGTGACTAATATTAAGACTTGATGAAAGTTGGGTACCAAAAACGAAAAAAGGTAAACTTTAGGTACCAAAAGTGATATTTTCCCTTTTAAATTCTTAACTTATATTAAATTGGAGAAATTTTTAATACTTAACAAAATCATGTCATTTGAAATTCATTAAATCCATTCATTTTCAAATTCCTGAATTTCAAATGACTTTATCCAAAATGTTGTATTTGGATGGAATTATGGGATTTGAAAATGAAGTTGTATTTGGATGAAGGAATTTGAATTTTTAAATCCACAACCTAAAACAACTCCACTTGTTTTGGTAAAATATTCAAATGAATGAATTTCAAATACTTAACTTTAATCCTTAGTTCAAATTGGAGGAATTTCAAATACCTAGCAAATGTTATTTGAAATTCATAAATTCTTAAATCCAATTATTTTTACATCTCTTGCATTTCAAATGACATGGTCTCGCTAGATATTTAAAATTCCTCCAAATTATGATCAAAGCTAGGAATTTGGAATCTATCAATTTAAATATTTTACTCAAACAAGTGGAATGAATTTTAAGGTGACACTTGGTTTGTAAATTATTCAATGGTAATAAGAATGAAGATAAATATAGGATAATTATAGTGGTTAGTGAGAACAAAAGATGATTCATCTCATACATAAGATAATCACTATCTTATTTAATTACATCTTATTTTCTTATAATCATCCTCTTCCCATGCCACAACCATTAACTTCACATTTTTGTCTATTTTTTAAAAGATTTGAGCACAATATTAGTGGTGTAACCAAGGACGGAAATTTTGCGGAATTTCGCCGATATTTAGCCGAAATTTCGGTTTTTTTGAAGTCTCGATATGGATATTCACCGGAATGAATTTTTTTCCAAAATATCGATAAAATATCAGGGAAATATCGATATCGATGTTGATATCGATGAGCTGTAGTTCAAAATTTACCAAATATCCGAAAATTTCGAGGAAATATCGGTAAAAATCGAAAAAAAAAATCGGTAAAAATATATTTTTTTAAATCACTTCTTCGTTTATTATCCATGAATATTATTTTAGATTTTGAGAAGATTTAGTTACTAAACCACCATTTATTCAAAAATCTTGCAAGAAAAATGTTTCTTTATGCTTAGTTGTATTATTTGTATTGTATTAAATATTATGAACAATTATTATATCTTTTTAGAGTGCTTAAATATTTTGTTATTGATATATTTTCCATAAATAATTCATTTTATTTGAATTTAAGTTAAATTTATATATATTAAAGTTAGTTACAATATACCCTAAACTTTCATGTTAAATTTCCATCATTTTAATAAAATTTCCGTCAATTTTCTATTTTTTTACCGATATCGATATTCGATATTGATATTTCCATCGATATATCCGTAAATTTAAAGTACCGATATTTTCATCCTTGGGTGTAACCACTATGGAGACAATCAATCATCCAACATATCCAAGGGCGGTGAAGGGAAATAAATTTTCGACGGAAAAAAAAATTCCATTCTAATTTTATTGATGAATTCAAAACAAACATCACCTAAGTTGTGCATTTAAAATATATAACTTAAATGAAAAAAATTTGTATGAGACCACACAAATTCCAAAATTTTAATAAGTCAATGCCCTACTCATTCTCATTGTCTCGTAAAATATCTACTCAACTTAAATACCTCCGTGAAAACATTTATAGCCAGCAGTCAATTATTTATCGGGTCTAATAAGCTGGATCCGAGTCCAAAAGGAATCCGTGTCCGTCATTTGACGGGCCAGAAACGGGTCTGGGCCGAATCCATCTCCCGGCCGCCATTGAAGGACTTAAACAGAAGAGTGAACTAAAACTGGGGGAAGAGCTGCGGTAGAATGAACAAAAGAGTTCTACAGTCTGCTCTATTTTCTCCATCACCATTCCTACACTCCTTCAAACCCTTCCACAGATTCTTCGCCTCTGATAACGACACTCTCCAAGGATTGTTACCCGACCAACACATCAGCACCGTCATTGAAGCACCTCAAAGCTCTCCTTCCCAACACTTTTCCCCGCAGGATTTGGCATTTCTCGGGGAATCCTTTTCCGATGCCAAAGCTGCGGATTCTGTGTCCGGTAAGTGCTCTACCGATGCTTTTTCGATAATCAATGCAATTAAGAATTACGATGACGGTTTAGGAGAGGAATCGCAGAAATTTCTCAGGAAGTTTAGGGAGAAACTCGATGAGAATTTGGTGGTCGATGTGTTGAGAAATGTCCAAATTCCTGAATTAGGTGTTAAGTTCTTCATGTGGGCTGGGAGGCAAATAGGGTATTCTCATAATGTGTCTGTTTACGATGCTTTGCTCGAGTTATTAGGCGGAGGTAAGAATGATAAAGTGAATGATAATTTCCTTAGTTTGATTAAGAAAGATGACACTGAAGTGCTGGGAAGATTGCTTAATGTGTTGATAAGAAAGTGTTGCCGTAATGGGATGTGGAATTTGGCGTTGGAGGAGTTAGGGAGGCTTAAGGATTTAGGGTACAAGCCTTCAAGGGTGACGTACAATGCGCTGATTCGGGTTTTCTTAGAGGCGTATAAGTTGGACACTGCACTTCTGCTTCATAGAGAGATGTTAAATTTGGGGTTCAGGATGGACATGCATATTTTAGGCTGTTTTGTGCATTTTTTATGCAAAGTGGGTAAATGGAGAGACGCTCTAAATATGATTGAGAAGGAAGGAGTTAAACCTGACACTTTGATGTATACCAAAATGATAACGGGTTTATGTGAGGCCTCTTTATTTGAAGAGGCTATGGAATTCTTGCATAGGATGCGGGTGGATTCATGTTATCCTAATGTGGTGACCTATAGGATTTTACTTTGTGGGTGTCTGAATAAGGGAAAGCTGGGCAGGTGTAAACGAATTCTGAGCATGATGATTGCAGAAGGTTGTTATCCAAGTCCCAAGATATTTTGTTCTCTTGTTAGTGCTTACTGCAAATCTGGGGACCATTCTTATGCATTTAAGTTGTTCAAGAAAATGGTAGATTGTGGCTGTAAGCCTGGCTATGTGGTCTATAATATACTCATTGGAAGTATTTGTGGTAATGAGGAGTTTCCTAGTCGGGATATGTTAGAATTGGCTGAAAAGGCCTATGATGAGATGCTTGATGCTGGGATAGCGTTGAATAGAGTCAACGTCAGCAATTTTGCGCATTGTCTTTGTGGGGCTGAGAAGTATGAGAAAGCATATAACATAATTCGTGAAATGGCGCGCAATGGATTCATTCCAGAAGCTGGTACGTACAACAAAGTCATTGGTTCGTTGTGTGATGCATCAAAAATAGACAAGGCACTTCTATTGTTCCAAGAAATGAAGAAGAATGGTATTATCCCAAATGTGTATACTTATTCTATTATGATTGATAGATTCTGTAAAGCTGGGCTGATTCAGCAGGCTCGTTGCTGGTTTGATGAAATGAGGAGAAATGGGTGCACTCCGAATGTGGTCACGTACACTGCAATTATACATGCTTACCTTAAAGCAAGAAAAATATCGGATGCTAATGAGGTATTTGAGATGATGCTGGCACAGGGATGCCCCCCAAATGTTGTTATGTTTACTGCTTTGATTGATGGCTACAGCAAAGCTGGAGATATAGAGAAAGCTTGCATGATTTATGAAAAAATGAGAGGGAATGTAGATGTCAATGATGTAGATATTTACTTTAGAATAGCTGATGATGGTAATAAAGAGCCAAATGTTGTTACATATGGAGCCTTGGTTGATGGTTTATGCAAAGTGCATAGGGTCAAAGAGGCTCGAAATCTTTTGGATGCAATGAAATCTGGTGGCATTGAACCGAATCATATTGTTTATGATGCTCTTATTGATGGATTCTGTAAGGTTGGAAAGCTAGATGAAGCCCAGGAAGTGTTTGCTAAAATGGCAGAATGTGGATACGTCCCAAATGTTTATACTTACAGCTCTTTAATCGACAGATTGTTTAAAGATAAACGTCTTGATCTTGCTTTAAAGGTATTGGCTAAAATGTTGGAAAATTCTTGCACTCCCAATGTTGTTATTTATACAGAGATGGTTGATGGTCTTTGTAAAGTTGGGAAGACTGATGAAGCATATAGGCTGATGGTGATGATGGAGGAAAAAGGTTGTAATCCTAATGTTGTTACTTATACAGCCATGATAGATGGATTTGGGAAAGCTGGAAAAGTCGATAGTAGCCTTGAACTCTTCCAGGAGATGATCACAAAGAAATGTGCTCCTAATTATATCACATATAGAGTCTTGATAAATCATTGTTGCAAAGTTGGGCGCTTGGATGAAGCTTATCAACTTCTGGAGGAAATGAAGCAAACATATTGGCCAAGTCATTTAACAAACTATCATAAAGTTGTGGAAGGATTCAGCAAGGAATTCTTGTTGAGTCTTCAATTAGTTGATGAAATGGGCAAAAATGATTCTGCTCCCCTCATCCCAGTGTATAAAGTTTTGATTGATAGCTTTCAGAAGGCTGGGAAATTGGAAATGGCATTACAGCTGCATAAAGAGTTTTCATCTTTGTCACCGTCTTCGTCTACAGACAAGAAAGTTTATTCTTCTTTAATTGCGAGCTTGTCTGCCTCCCATAGAGTCGACAAGGCATTTGAGTTATATTCGGATATCATAGGAAAAGGTGAAATTCCTGAGTTTGGTTCGATAGTTGATCTCATCAAAGGTCTTATAAAGGACAACAGATGGGAGGATGCACTTATTCTTGCAGAAAGCTTGTGTCGCATGGTATGAAGATTACTCTTATTGCTTATTTATCATAATTCAATTTTTTTTATGGGATGCTAATTATTTTTTGTATTTGATATCATAGCCATATACACAAATACTCAAATTAATAAAATAATTAAGAAAAGTGATGATGAGCTGTCGACATTCACTTAATGGACAATTGTATTTTAGCTACACTGTAGTCATGCATGAACAAAATGTACTAGGTCCAGAGGATATTTATGTTCTTTATTTCTTCTATTAGTTTGAAAGATCTCATATTTTCCATTTCACGTGTGGGGTTCTCCTTATGGAATTTAAATTCTTGCAACTGAAGTTTGGCCTATCCTTATGGCATGTTATAGTGGACCCCAAATCTAAGGACATTTATTTTAATGTTGTATGTTTTGATCTCCACTGCTTGACATCGTTAAATAGTGTTATAAAATTACCTTCCTTAACGTATTGCCTATTGGACTTAGTTTCGAAGAAATCATTGAGATCAGAACTTGCAAATGTAATTATGGAATATATAAGACTGGAGAAAATAATAGTTAAAATTAAATTGTAGTGATCATCAATAAATAATATTTTTCTAACATTCAGTTCTAATAAACAGCATTGAAAAACAATAAAGGTGGTTCAGTGACTTTTGTCAGATTTCAGCTACTTTTATTTTCTTGAATTTCATTTGTGAACCATCAGTTTAACCTACTTAACATTTAGTATGATACGTTCTTATTTGTTTTGTTTTTTTTGTACTTAAATTCTCTGATTTTTGCTGTATGCTTATTAAATCACAGGATATCCAATGGTTGTCAGAATGAAAATATGAAGAAAGAATGCTAGATTCGTGCCCTTATCTTTGTCCCTCCTCGCATTATACAGCTCTTCGCTCATTCGGATCAAAGATGATGATAACCAATGATTTTGAGGCTTATGCAGTGAAGATTTCTGCTGTATAATCGTTCTGTTGTTTTTCTGAGCTTCTCTACATGCCAATTATTCTGGACGCCAACCTTTAGCAAATGGTCATATCCAGGTTTGAATCAGAACTCGTCTTTTCCATACTTTTTCATGCAATTACATTTTTTAGTGCTTATTTTAGTTTCAGCACCCCAAGCATTTATTTTTCGTCATTGTTTGTGCTCTATGCTATTCAATTTTGGTTCCTCATTCTTAATGTAAACGAGAATTAGCTCAAGCATATTTATCTATCAATAAATCCTATAATCATATGAAAATTTACCCCCTGCAGCTGATGTTATCTTTGATTGAAAAAGAAAGTTTCTATGAGTAGATTGGGGCCCCTGATGGAGAAGCTTTGTCTCTCCAAACCACATTTGAGAGGGGATGACAAAATATCAAATGAACGAAAGATAGGAAATGTTGATTATAGAGAGGAATTAAGTGAGTTTTGCCCAAGCCTATGAACTCGTCGAACTATAAAAAATATCCTTTAATAACAATTTAGGAGGACTTTAACTGCACTTGAATCCTTGTCAAAAAAAAAAAAAAGAATCCTTTTTTCATGTTTCTGCATAATTAAGATTTGGAAATGTTATCTTTTTTTAATTAGTTATATAGATATAGATTTAGCTAGGATAGGTACGAAAATTGAAATGTGTTTGTTTCATTGTGCTTTTTACATGAAAAGACAGAATATTAGTGAACTTGGGAATGAAAACTTTGTTACCGGTGAAAATGAGAAACAATTTTTTAAGTTCCAAAATAGGTAAAAAAAATTGGAAGAATTCCTTCTGGAGATGAAAGTGCCACATTTTGATAAAAAAAATTAGAAAGAAAAAGTAAACGATCAAAGTATTCTAGAATCTGAACTTATTGATTTGCAAATATCATGAAATCTATGCTTTCCGCAGATTAAAACCTCGCTCGGTGGAAGGTTCAAAATCTGATGGATATTGCTGTTGCTGATCTGATTACACTATTATCGAAGGTTTGCAAACATACACTGAGTAAGTTGTGAATCTAATGGACAATTTTTTTTGACAATTGCTGGAAGATTTCTTTTGCTAGATAACCACAGTTGAACTCAGTGCTTCCATTTTTGATAAAAATGGATAATTGCAGCAAACATGACTGTAAATAATAGTAATTTATGTTGCAGCATTCAATTTAGTGATAAGGATCTCCTTAGGCTATCGCTGCTTCGACTATAAGCAATGCGGAAGGAAGGGGGGGAGAGAGCCGAAGCTGAACTGATCTTGCGTTGCTGTCGGTCTCCATAACTATGAATATATTCAATCTGATGATGGCTTTAACTAACATTGTTACTTGAAAGAGTTAACAGTAGTATGTAATTGGAATTTAATATATGATTTATCCCTCAAATGATTCAGGGGATGTTTACTAACCCTAGGATTAGTAGGAATTTAATTTACACTGATACCATAGTATTTTACACTGTGATTTTAATTTACAAGTCTAAAAGTATCAGTGAATATATTTAATGAAATTAATGAAAACACCTAATGGTAAAATTTGTTCATGAGAGATTTTTTGTGTTTACTAATTATATTTCAATACATATCTGTTTAATAAATAGTCATTTGAATATTGTCGGTGGATGTTGATGCATAGCAAATAATTTTTTGTTTAATTTTTAATGCAATTTTCGATTCCTGTGAATTTTCAAATTTTAGGTCGAAATTTATGTAATGTTTTGACGTTTGAAGGACAACTTTGTGGACTCGGATCCTCTTTATACGGTTTCGTTCAGTGGCAATTGCAAAATGATTAATTCCTTTTTTTTTTTCCAGTGCAGTGGACCTTGACTAATTTCTTTTTTTTTTTTTTTTATATGAAAATGGTTCATATATGAAAATAGTGTACAGTATATATTTTATTTTCCAATATTAATATTATATGACAAAGTATTATGTGAAAGATACTTACAGTAACTATTTCTATGAACAACTGTCACGCCCCAACTTTCTTAATAGTAAATTTGCCGAAATACCTATAATAATTTTTCAAATAAAAGGCGTGAACTAAATATTTACTTAAAAATAAGACATGTAATTTTTATTTCAAAAGAAAAATACATAATAAACAACGAAAGACTTGAATATTTACTATCTTCTTAAAAATAATTTATATTTTAATGTTAATTGTATCAAAATATGACTAGCTCACAAGAACTTAATTAGAAAAATATTGGATTAATAAATAACTTGTTTCTAATTTAAATAGCTTGAAACCATCATCCACCGCCTCTCCACGCTTCTGCTGCGCACTCTGAAAATGTTAAAATGAATGGGGTGAGTATGCAAGCACACTCAGTGGGGTTAAGTTGTTCAAAGTTAAATATCAAACAGACTGTCAAACACATCAATGCAAACATGAATACATAACCATACATTGCCTCGTACTGTGTTTGTGGGCCGTCCCAAAGCCGTTTCAATGACTAAGGTATTCCCACACGTAAATTTCAATGAGCACTGCGGGCCTCTCAAAGCCAATTTAATGACCCAATAATCCCGAGGACAACTTATATGGTCCCGGACCCGTGAACTAGTCCCTGGCTAAATTTCATAACATTTCATACATGGAATATAACACGTAGCAGACAAGTTAAACATCACGTAAAACATTTAACAGTGAACAACATACTCTACTAACCACTGTAGAGATAATTTAAATAAAAACCCCACCTCGTATGAATGTCGTGGATGACGTGAATGCAATAACTCAATAGCCTACACCTCGCGTTTACCATCACCTAAAATAGATAATTAAATCTATTTGAAATATAATATAAATAATTCCTCCAATTTAACCCACATGCATCTAAATTCCCAAAATACGTGTTGATCTTCCTTTAATCAAAATCCCAGATTAGATAATTAGAATTCTTAAACCCAAATAAACATGTTGACCCATGTGTACCATAAATTCTAACCACGACAAATTAATTTAGAAAACAATACCTGAAATTCAAGTTATCAAATTAACTTGAGTTTCAAACTCTTCCCAACCTCACTGCCATTCACGAAGCCAAAAAATCAAACTATGTTATTTAATTATTAATAACAAGTCTTAGAAATAATTAATAATTAACTAATAAATACATAGAAAATTGTATTAATATATTATTTATTAAATAAATTAATATTCCGAAAATGATAATTCTCGGCTACTTAAAAATAATGGGAAAAAGTACGATCATTTCTTTTCTAAAACAATCAATTTAGAATAAAGATTTGGCTTATACAAATGAAAAAGTTCTTCTTTATCTATCAATTATATATATATATATAGGGTTTGAGTAAAAAGTTTCGGCCAATTTGAAAACAATTATACTTATTAAATATTATTTTAGTAAAAGTGATGAAGAGTACTTTGGCAAAATCACTGTGTCGATTACACATAATTCCAACTTTAAAATAAGAAAGTTTGAATAGTGGTGATCCATGTTTCACATAAAATTAAATCAATTAAAATAGTTGAGAGAAAGGAATTATTGCTACCTCGTAGAGGGAGGATCATAGCCGGAGAAAATTTGTCTGCTTGGAGAAGAATGAAGATGTTCAGGAAAAAATCTTTACGGTAATTTTAAAAACTATGGGATGAGAAAATTATTGGGAGAATATTTTTCAACTGATTGGTTTATAAGGACTGAATGTAAGGAGGATTGAGATTATATTCAGTTGAGAGAATAGTGGGACCGATTTTTAAAACGTGAGACATGGTCCTCTATTTTAAATTTCCAAATTAACAGAAAATAGAAAATTAAGGGTCAAGTTCTAGTGCCTATAAATTCTATCTCCAAAATAAAATAAATAAATAAAGAATAATATTAATTTAAGAGGCGGACGGGATGTCCTGTAACACAATGTTGTAACATCTCCTGTTACACTCGTTAGATTAGTGACACGTGTCTTTTAGAGAAAAAATAATCATCCTAATAATTAAATTACCTAAAATATAATTTATTTGAAAAAATCAAAGATATGATTTTATTTTCTCTTCCATGTCAAATCCCACTCGCATATCCTCAGTCTCAAAATTTCTCTGCAACCAAACTCTCGTCCCTCTCTCCTTTCTGCCGAATCCTTCCATCATCCCTTTTGCTACAACAGCCTTGTTCTGCGAATTATTTTGGTCGCATGTTTGAACTCTTTGCCATTGATAGACCAAGTTTGCCGACATATTCTCGCAATCATATTTTGCAAATTGAGGCACTGGGTTTAGCTTGTTCATAACATCAACAAGTTTGCCGGCATATTCTCGCGATCATAGTTTTGCAAATTGTGGCCCTGGGTTTAACTTGTTCATAACATCAACAAGATTGCCGACATATTCTCGCAATCATATTTTTGCAAATTGGCATAAAAAATTATTTTGTTCCAATATTTTGTTGTTAATGGCAGAGTAGATTATGAGTAAACGATTAATTTTTATATGGCTCCAATATTTTGTTGTTAATGGCAGTGTAGATTATGTCGGAAAATATCTTAGCCACACTTACATATATTTTTATAGTTTGATGAATGTGTTTCTAGCAATCACAATGGTTAGAAATTCTATATGCACATAAGGTGTTTGATGAAATTCTTTAATGAGCGAACTACACTTGTTTGCACAGATTTTGTTCTTATTAATTGCTATCACTTTAACTTGATCTAGCCAGGAAAAAATGTGCACGCAGATGAAGATTAAAAATATGTTTTAACTTACATAGCCAACTTAATTTGATGGATCTTAAACCCAATGCTTTAGATTTCAAATATGCTCCAACTTTCATTATTATATCTTCTTGCTAAGCTCTATTATTCCAAACTTTTGCATGATAAAATTAGTAAATTAAACATCTCATTGTAATATTAATACCCTGTTTTCTCAATATATGAACTTGAACTGAAACATTGTAGATGATCATCTATTCTTAAATGACTTGAGGTAATTAGTTGCATAAAAATTTGAGAATTGCAAATATTTGTGTTCATACTATTTCGGAATAATATTATTGTTCCATATCCTATACAAATGCGCATCTTCACTCTCAAATTCCATTCCAATTTTTGGAATTTTTTCTTCCGAAACATCTAAATGTCCTTCATTTTTCAACTGCACTTCACCTATATTTTGAACTTCCTTTTCTCTATCGGCTTCTTCAAAATTCAGTTCACGTCTTGGAGTAGCACCAGTGCATATATTTTCGTCCATAGAGACCTAAATCTAACAGAAGCATTATATTGGAAATAAATTAGAATGTGATAACAATTGTAAAATTATATCTAATAATTAAAAAATTACAATATTAACAACAAATCAACTTAAACCAGAATAATACTAGGTTATGCTTACTGATGACTAACATTATAAACATAACTAAAATCAATTTACATAAAAATTGATAGTGAACATTATAAGAGAAGACAACCATATTATTTTAAATATTCTTGGTGTTTCAAGAATTTGGCATGCCTCTAATTCACCCATAACAATTTTTCTAAGAATCGTTTATATCAGTTCAACAAAGAAAGCTTTCTTTATTTGACAAAATATAAGTATAGGTGATAAAAACAAAGAAAAATTTATATGATCACCACTTCCTCAATATTCCCCTGTATTTGCATTGCATGTTTAACTATATTAATTATAGTTGGAGACATAAAATTGAGCATAGTTCCTCAAGCACTAATGGCCAAACTAGTTTGTTGAAGGAGATGAGACACCCCAGAAAGAGTTGAAGAGTTTGTTCCATATATACACACTTCCAGACAGCTTTGAAAGATATTAATGACGATGAGCGACAAGGTAGAGTAGTAATCAATATTAATCAGGGTAAAAAAATATAGGAGTTTAGATGACTGATGAGATTAGTTTTGTGAAATTATACCTCAAGCAATTAACGATGTTAAGTTAAACCCAGGGCCCCAATTTGCAAAACTATGATCGCGAGAATATGCCGGCAAACTTGTTGATGTTATGAACAAGCTAAACCCAGGGCCTCAATTTGCAAAAATATGATTGCGAGAATATGCCGGCAAACTTGGTCTATCAATGGCGAAGAGTTCAAATATGCGACCAAAATAATTCGCAGAACAAGACTGTTGTAGCAAAAGGGATGATGGAAGGATTCGGCGGTGATTTTGGTGGGAAAGGAGAGAGGGACGAGAGTTTGGTTGCAGAGAAATTTTGAGACTGAGGATATGCGCGTGGGATTTGATATGGAAGAGAAAATAAAATCATATCTTTGATTTTTTCAAATAAATTATATTTTAGGTAATTTAATTATTAGGATGATTATCTTTTCTCTAAAAGACACATGTCACTAATCTAACGGGTGTAACAGGAGATGTTACACCATTGTGTTACAGTACATTCCGTCCGTTTAAGAGGTATGTCATGTTAAACCAATATGTCAAAGTATATGATCCGTGTACTTGCAAATCAAACTTTTAGAATTAATATAAAGGTATTTAATATATATTACGTAAATAACTTTCATAATAAAATATTATCTTATCATAACTTTGGAAACTAATAATAGTAATAATAATAAGATTTTAATATTTAAAAGGAATTCCTAAAATATCTTTGTGTAGATAATGATGAACTTTGAAAGATAATATTTGTTAAAACTTGTGAGATAAGAATAATCTATAGTTCAAATAAAATTCAATTTTTGGGAAAATAATGTCAAATAAATAAATAATTAACTATAGGACTTGGGTTGCTACAACAACAATATACTAATACTTTATATTGAAACAATTAATACTTTAAGTGAAAATAACTAATACTCCCTCTGTCGCAACTCTATCTTCACACTTTCTATTTTGGTTTGTCCCAACTCTATCTTCACACCCTTAAAAAGGAAACAAAAACTCAATATAAATATTCATATTTAACTACTTTATGCACTAAAAAGCAAAAGCAACCACTCCTATTGGTTTAACACTCAATAAAGTAGGTTTTTCTTAATACCCGTGCCAAACCAATATATGAAGATAGTCTTGGGACGGAGGGAGTACCACTTTAGCTAATACCTTTAGTGAAATCAACTAATATCCTTCGGAGTTGATACATTTAATGCAATTCACTAATACTTTTAGTATAATTTACTAATATCTTTTAATAAGTTACATTGTGAATATCGTTCAAATAATACACTCTCATATTATATTAGTATATAAATTAATAAAATATAAATATATGTATTCTTATTTTAAATTTTTCATTGTTTAATATTTATATACATTATTTATTAATGATATATATGCATAAATTTTATTAGATATAGCATTTTCATAACATGTCAAAATATGTTGACTAAGAAAACAACATTTTCAAAAAGTAAGATTAAGTCATTGACAATTATTTTTACTGAATCTGCTCAATATCGCAAAGTGGAGTGAGTCCCAGCCCTGCTACTTGAATAGGGAAACTATTACCTTGTTATCGACCTTGGGATTAGAGGATGACTTCTTTTTAAGGATGCAAGAAGAATTGCTCCAAAAATGCTGACGAACACCGAAGCAGCTGTGAATGTTTTGGAGAGAAGTGGCGGAAGTGAAATGAAGAGCATCGTAGCAAGAATGCTGCTTCAAGGCTATGACCCAAGAAACGAGCCATATCTTTTTATGATGCTGCAATCACATCTCGAGAACCAGCTCTCTGATCTTAGAAGTAGGAGTCGTGTTTTTGTCCCAAAGGGTCGTGTCTTAATTGGATGCCTCGATGAATTGGGAATTTTGGAGTACGGACAAGTTTTTGCTAGAGTAACCATGATTAAATCTGAACTACAGAGCAGCAATCAGCCGTTTTACCAAGGGGTGGATGATAAGATCGCTGTTGTTAAAAGGCAAAGTTGTGGTCACAAAAAATCCATGTCTTCATCCAGGTGATGTCAGGGTGCTTGAACCTGTATTTGATGTCAACTTGCAGCAGGATGATCTGATCGATTTTGCCTCTTTTTTCCCCAGAAAGGAGATAGGTACCTTCCACATATCCTTTCATTCTTTGTTTAATTCTTAACTAGATCTTGAAATGATGTGCTTTCATTTTTGTTCTCACTTGAATCCTCTTTGTTTCTTGATAATTTATGACATGCTAATTTACTAAAGAATTTCTCTACGAATTCATGTTCATTAAGTCTTGTTTTTGCAGACCCTCACCCAAGTGAATGCTCAGGTGGAGATCTTGATGGTGATCTATATTTTATAATTTGGGACGATAGCATAATCCCACCTCGAACTGTGACCCCAATGCACTACACTGGACGAATACCACGTATCATGGACCACGATGTCACATTACAGATATTAATTGTTTTACTAAAATATATTTGTTGTTTTCATTGAACAATATAGTTGTGCACCCCAAGTGTTGCTCTTTCAATGTACATCTAACTCTATATCTTTTCTTCTGATCTCTCATGAAATCCAAACGTTCTTCGCTTATTACATGATCAGCGACACCCTGGGAGCCATCTCGTATGCTCATTTGGTGCACGCGGACTGTGGCCCGACATTCTTTTGCCATAGATGTCAGCATCAATCCTCCAAATTATGTTTTGTGATACAAGTATGTGGAGAAAATTATGACTTTAAAATTTTAAGATGTGAAAATCTTGATAAATAATACAAGTATGTGTTTGTTTTGGGAATTTTGTAAAGTTGAATTTTATTTTATGTCAAATCAATGTTTATTAGTGATAGATCTTATAAAAAAAAAATGTTGATGTGATTGCATTTAATTATTCGAAAAATAGTAATATGTTTATAGACATGAATTGTGTTTGAAATTTGAAATTTTTGTTTTAAATTCCAATCTCTTAGGGAGCGGACGTAAAGTTCAAAGTTTATCCGGTGAATCTCAAAACAAATATACCCTAATTTTTTTTAGAGGATGCAACTTTCTTTCCATTTTTCAATGATTTCTAATGGTTACTTCCATTTTTATTTATTTAGTTTCTATAGTGATTTTTGGTGCTTTATTTGTTTTTTAGCATTCTCTCTTAGTCGAAATATCCATTGAAAATACAATCTAATTTTAGGGCATGTTTACTTAGTTTACAGAGTATAGAAATGTCAATTGAGACTGAAATCTAATGTTGGGGCATGTTTAGAGATTAAAGTTTTACAAGTTAAATTTACAAACATCAATCCTTTATTTATACTAATCAACTGGTGATAGATTTTTTTAAGCAACAGTTAATATAAATTCTCTAGATTTTTCAATAATTCTAAACATATTATAAAATTTTATAGAATTATTTTAAATACTCTACCCTTATTATATTCAGGAAATCTACATAATTTTATAGACAAATAAATAACAAACCGTATTCTCAAATGAAATATTACGAAAAACAAATTAAACCATTAAATTTAATCATACTCATCAAAATTATATACAGAGACTTTTAAATAAGTATTAAAATATATTGGTACTTATTCCTTTACATTTATTTAAACTTGAATATTATAAATTTTAAAAACTAGAGAACTTAAAGGTCCATTTATTTAAATTAAATGAATTAAAATTTTAAGTTGTTTAACAAAGTTCCAACTTAAAAATAAAATAAAATTATAAGTTAGATAATAAATTTAGAAAAGGCTAATGTTACCTATAGTCCTTTCTCTTATTAATGCACTCCACCTAAGAAAACAATCTTCTCATTTTTTTTTTCCACTTCAAATTATGGCGTTTGAATTATTTTAGTGAAGAAGCTCGAAAGTAAAGCACAGTAGCATTGTGCGTTATTGGCGACAAATATGCTTGAAACCAATGAAATTGGACACCTTGTCTTCTCAATCAAGTTCGGGCATCATATGATTGATTGAAGGAGATTTAATTGCAGATATTTTCACAGCTCTTTTTATACTCCCTCCGTCCCAATTTTGTTTTCCCGTTTGATTGTGCGCGGAGTTTAACGCGAGCGTTGAATTTTAGTATTTAAATTAATAAAGTAGTATTGAGAATGATTAATGATGAATAAAGTAGTATTGAGAATGGTGAATGATGAATAAAGTAGTTTCCATTTTAGAGATGAGAAAACAAAATTGGGACGGGCCTTTTTAGCAAATGGAAAAACAAAACTGGGACGGAAGGAGTATATCATAATTTAATTTAAACTTTTGAAATTTAGGAAATAAAACCACAATTTAAGACTTGCTTGCAATTTTAATCAATGGGAAATTAGCATGCCCAAAAATGACAATTCCTGATAGATAGGTAAACCGGTGATCCAATTAACTTTCGTCATCATCCACATGAAATCATATGTCCCATTTTTTGTGTTTCACACTATGTTCCATACTTTGAATGTGTGACTGATGACATATGGAATCTTTCTACAATTCTGGATCAATGTGTTACGAATCCACCAGGTAGAATACAAAATGGAACATAAAAGTAGTACCGAAGAATTGAACATAATCTTCAATTGACTAAAAAAAAAAGGTAATCTTCAATTGTATATAGAGCAAATGGTAACAGCCTTCACTACTTAAACCAATGATCCTGGGTACAAGTCACCTAAAAGAAGAATTTGTTTTTACATCCAAAATACTTAATATAATTAACATTTATATTTTGCAACAACCATTGTCCGTTAGAGACGTAAAAGTCCACCAAGAACAAAAGTTTGTGCCTAAATTTATTAGCTCCAACCAGAAAACATAGAATGTTCATAAATAGATAACGGAGCAGTAATTCTTATATGCAACAGAGATAAGTATATAGAGAGTAAAGTAATATCCTTAGTGCCTCAGAATTAAGTGTTTCCTGTACAGCAGCTAACATAAAATCCTCAACTTACTTTCCATCATCGTTGCCACTGCCACCAAATTGCGTTGAATTCCCGTTCCAAAAAGCATTTCTGTCCTTGAACTGACTATCATCGTTATCGTGTTTTAAGGTGTGGATGTTGCTCCCAAAGCGAGACGTTTGTTGCCTACTCTTGCTGTTGCTACTTGTACCACCTGCAGCTGAGGGTGTACTGTGGTCGTCTCTACCTCCATTCCTAAGAGCACCTTGGAGTGAAGGATTTGGGCCTGCAACAGGGAAAACAATCAAATTAGACCATAGGAAAGCATTGCTTCTGTGGGAATCAATTTCAGAAAAAAATAGGGTATGTTGATTTGGGATTTCAAAATTAAAATACTGCACAATTTTGGGATTTAAAATCCAATTTTTAAAACCCCAATACATCTTACCCTACGAATATGAAAATCTATAAACCCTATACCATTTTTTCTCCATCACTCTCTCCCAAATGACCCATAAAGCAAATATCACTTTTTACTTTTTAGTTCACTCTTCTTTTGTTTATCACTAATTAACACATTTTTTTCACTTTTGCAACTTCCAATAAAACACTCTAATCATTACACAATCAGTAAATCATTTAAATTACAATCAACAATAATATTTCAATACAACATTACACACTCTTAAACATCAATTTTACATAAAGTTAAATCCTACCATACTTAAATTTCAAAACGCACACCATTATTATTTATCAGGATTTTGAAATCCACTAAATCCCAAATCAAACATACCCTAGGTGCTCAGGTCTTTCGCCTAAACATGTTTTGAGGTAAGAAAATATATAAACAAATACAGATTCCTAAAGATTATACAACTCTATATTCAGTGTTATTTGGAACTTGAACAATATTAAGCAAATCAATACTCATACTACGTATTTCTCAAAAATATTGAATCATCCATGAACAGACACTAAGGTATACTGAGAAGGCCTCAACATTACGAGAGGCATACTAAAGTTATGTAGAGGATTCAGAAGCATACAGGATAGGTTCACTCACTTACCATACATAGACTAAGAAATTTTAGTAATTATAAAAACACATCAGCAGTATATTTACTATCATGTAGTCATTATAAAGAGGGACAATTAGTTGAACTCACTATATTGCCATATGCCAGTTTGGGATTCCCGGGCAGCATCAGGAGAACTATCACTTCTGCTAAGATAAGAGAATACATTTGCATAAGATAAAATTCTCTTCACAGATGCCCAATATCCTTCACTTGCATTTGGAGAGGCAGCGTCATTTGAGGAATAAGATTGAGACTTCGATGTTCCTCCACTGTGATTTGGTTTACTTTGGTTATGTGGAACCACAATTAGTGCCTGCCTATTAAAAAGACCCAATTCTGATAATGTGCTGTCCAAATCTGTGAGCAAAAGTGACTGGGTGACTAACATTTTAGAGTGATACAATATACATGACAAAATGATTGCTAGAATTAACTCGAGAATACTTTATGTCCTACACAACATCATTTTAAATGTAAATAAAGTCGGAATATAACTTTGATGTATCTAAATGAAATGATGGAGATTTCAAGGAGGGTAATCATGTATTCTTAAACTGTCTCCCTATCAAATTGTTTTTGTTTTTTTTGGGTTGGGGGAGGGGGGTTGCGGGGGCGGCAACGAGTAACCCATGTAATCACTGCATACCTAGTTCTGGCCATCTATTAGTCACTGCAGATTTGCTCGTTTAATATAATGTTATGAAAACGGTTATTTCCACTATATCTATATTGAGAATACGTTGCTCCTGTCCCATAAATATCTAAAATTGGAATCTTTTGTAATGTGTGCCTAACTAGAATTACAGACTGACCCGAACATCACCCTGTAAACTATAAGAAAAACTTCAAAGATCAATTCAAAATAGTTAAGACTTAAAATTTTGCAATCATGAGAGGTATAGCTTGTGCATAGATATTCTCAAAGGCATGCATATATGTGCTAATTTGATACAAGTTATTCTTGCCTAAACTATGGCACACATTTTTTCGCCTTCTTGGAAATTTAAAGCACTTTTTTGCCCAGTTGATCAGAAATTAGAGACAAAAGATTACATGATCAAGATTGAACATTTATTGGTCCATAGAGAGAGGGAGGGGGTCATTCATTCATGTGCAACTCCCCACATTGATACAATAAACTATAGACAAATAAGAAATTAAAGCTAAAGAAGTTGCATAGAATTAACAACTATAGCATACCTTGGTCGTTGAAAACCTTACGAGGGTAAGGAATTGCTATATTAAAAGAGCCAAAGCTGCTTGTTTTGTTTTCATTGATATAATCTTCGACCATTTTCAAAGTATCCATCACGAAGAACTTTGCTTGTAAGCTAGAACCATCAGGCAGTCTGATATTTAGGAAAACATCATTTGATTTAACAGCAGAAGAACTTGAAGCTTCAGCTTTCTCAACTTGTATAGTATCATCTGAATTAACCTGAGCCAGGCCCACTTCACTGATAATCTCTCTGCTATTGCTCAAATGATTATCAGAGGAATCTAATTTCTTTACTGGAACAGGAGATGCGACTTTAGGGCTATTTCGGCCCATCTCAACAGGATCCCCTGATGCATTTCCCGTTTCAGGTTTGGAAATATGCTCATTAGCAATAATAGCTGGTTCAGGTAAAGAAACATCGCCGCTCTTGTTATTTGTATCCTGTTCATAAAAAGAAATTCATAAAAATTTAAGCCACCAAGAGTACAGCACGCTAAACACAAAAACTACCAAAAGTGAACTAAAGTGACCTTAGAAGCATCTTCTTTAGAATTCCGATCTTCGACTGCCTCAGAATGTACTGGTTGTTCAGCATCCAGAGACGGGGTACCACCATCTCTCATTAAAGCTGATGCACTTGTCTCTTGTGTCACTTGCTGAGGGGAAGCATTCTCAGAAGTTTCAGAAGCAGTTTGTTTTCCAGAAGCAAGTGCAGAAGCCAAGTACGCTGCAGTTGTTTCCTAAACCAAAAAGATTCAGTTAGGTTTGGTTCTCTCAGAGGAAGCAAAGAACACACAACCTGAACGAGTTTGGTCTTAGATTTAAAATAAATCAATATATTACACAAGCCCTATCGGCAATCAGAGCCTTATGTACATCCATCGACACACACATATCTTAAAACTACGTTGGCAGGTAAAGGTTCAAGACGGGACAAATAAGATATTGAAACAGGCAGTAGACGACAAACAGCACTCTCAGAATGACACAGAACTTTGAAAATATCACGAGCATAGCTCACCTGAAGATGAAGACTCAACCAAGCCTTCTCAAGGCTGGAAGCAAGAACATCAGCACTGACAAAGTCACCTAAGAATTTGTCAATAAGAGAGAAAAAAACAAATGTAAATATTCCAACAATAAGCATCAACTGGTTCACAAAATGAATTCCTTTTGCTGTTAAAAAAATATACATTTTTGCCAAAGTTGTACACCATTGTATCCAACAGCAGTTATACAAGGACTCGATGGCTGAGGATCTGCGGAGTTTGATGCAAGGATACAAAGCTTTATCTGTTTCTAATAATATATGCTTCAAAACCTATTTTATTTAAGACAACCAAGTAAATGCATTGGGTGAAAGAGAGGGAGAAGTTTACAGTAACTAAGTGGTTGCCCTAGTTTACTAGCTGAGCAATGATAATTAAGATTCCATCTTAAAGCCCACACAAGCAAATGTTGCATCAAAGTACAATGCTTTAGCACTTCCTAACGATACACATCTTATAATTATCTTTTATTATTTGGTAGTGGGCTTTATATTAGTTTTTTAATTAAGTATTAAATCTAGAATAAATAGCCAGTGGGCTTTTGTTTCTTGGGGACTAAGTCAGGTTAGATATTAGATTCTATTTATACTTCAGTTTTCCAGCAGTAGGAGTATCAAAGAACATTTGTGTTATGGCAACTACGATTGTGGCAGGGATTTATCTCTGTGGCCTCTTTTGAGGAGCCTCATTTGAGGATTTACCTATTTTATTTGTATTCGTGTTACGTTGACTGTCTTAACTCTATCACTATATCCAAATCCATGTCTCATTTAACAGAAGACAGTTTAAATACTAGTGCAAGGCATCAGGCTCAAGCATACATTAAGCATGTACCTGTAAACAGCATTTTTTTATTCCTACTGCCTAAGATTTCTGACCAAAAAAATTAAGTACCACAGCCTCCAAGTTCCAGAGTTTTCACTCTACTTTTATCTAACTGTCTGTAGGTTTTCCAATTACAAATGATTATTAAGTAGCGCCAGAAAAGGATACATATTGCAGAAAAGTTTGATGCTTCAGGGCTTCCTTCCAAGATGTGCAGCAAAATACAGTACTTTGACAATGCCTCAGAAACCTGGATGCAGTATGAGGTCACAAGAGCATTATCAGTGTCACATTAGTTTTCTGAATTACAAGAAATCACAAGAGAGCAAAACCTTACCTTAGGATCGATCCACGCCACTGTTTCTAAAAGCTTTGACTGTTCATTGTCACCTGTACAGAAAAACTACATTGTCAAAAGAAAATGGGACTCTTCTTGAATGATGCTTAAACAATACAGGAAGTTGAAATTGTCTTGGAAATGCAAGTGGTGACAAAAATCCCATCATCATAATAAGCTGTGTATTACATAAAACAAGCAAAACTAGACAAACTAGCATGAAATAGTATTAATATACACACTGAACTGTAATACCTTTCAAAGTAAACTAGTAACTTCAAAATCCAAGAATATCAGTTTATAATACTTGGACTGTGAGACAGTGTTCTATTCAAGATAGCAACAAGATTAAAATTGGTAATTTGAAATCCCAGACAGTTCTATCTAACTAGAAGAGTAACAAACCAAACTAGCTTAAAGTCCTGTTCCTTTATCCTAATTACAAAACACCGCTTCCATATTTAAACTGCAGATGCTTCTTCATATGTGAAGAAAATTACATAAGAAAGAGTGTGCTGATGTATCCAGTAGCAAAGGGGTGCACATGACCATCACTATATAGAATAGAAACTTATAAGATCTAGAAATATAACCTAATGACAAAGAAACAATATTTTGAAGAGATCAAGACCAACCATTAATATGCACATCATAAGAAACTCATAATAAACACTCTGATAGCTGATCAATATTCACCCTACTTTGCCCCCACTTCAATACAACTCTCGTCCCATATAAGTTTCTTTTGCAATCATAGAAGTACTCGAATTACACAAATCTTAGATGCACTTCACTTCATCATACTAGCTCTGATCCATTTTTAATCAACATATTTGACATCTCTCTTTATGAAGGAAAAAAAACATGTATACATATGTGAGCGTGAGTGAGTGTGTGTGTGTGTGCTGCGAGCCAGCAACATTACAAGCATAAGCCCCCTAGTCTCTTTGACTCATACTCTTATGCTACAAAGTTCCACGTGGATCTCTGAAAACTATCTGAAAGTAGTACTAGTACCATGTAAAAAGGACTTACCTGCAATATAGACAACAAACAGTTTCTTCTGACGTTTCGCTTCAGCAATTGCTTCCAGTATGGAACCTCTAAATGCAAGAGATATAAGTGGCTGCTCCATCTACATAAAACAAATGAACAGATTACCAGTCATAATATTGCACCCTAACACGACTGATATGATTATGCAAGCATTCTCAGATATTTAAATACATCACTAGTTGTCAGTCTTCAAGGCATGGATGAGTTTCATTAATGAAGTTGAGCTTATCTATTTTCCCTTTCATCTAACACTTAAAATCTGATTCTAAACAAACAAAGGTCTCTCATTCGCCTCATAGACCAGAGTACAATTTACATGCTTCAAAATCTTCATTAATTATACTATCGTATACTCCAGAAATTGTAACTATTTCATAACCAAATTCAAATGAATCCATCAATAGCCACTCATCAACAAACAATACAACGAAAAACTCAAATAAGTACAATTGAATTATATAGACGAACACCCAAAATACAATTTCGTAACTACCACGATAATTCCAAGGTAAAATTAAACCCACTGCGTCTCTTCTTCAAATGATATATCTAAATTATCTGATCATACCCGACAGTTAGAAAAAACACTCAATTTATATAAACCAGAAGAATCTTCGACAGCATCAATAATAAAGATCAATGAAATATGTATGGTCTGTAGAGAATTGTTACCCTAGCGAAGACCGGAGAGATTGAGAAGCAAGAAACGCAGTCGAGGTGTTGGATCAGTTTACTTGATTCTTGGATGTTGAGTTTTTCTTTTCGTTTTCTTTGACCCCTTAAAAATGTTGCATTATTTATCTGAGGTTTAACTACAAAGTACAAACTCACCCCAGCATTTTGGCAAATTACTAATGTCGCCCTTCAGGTTGTAGGGTAGCCATAATTAAGTATGTTTATGGAATTTAGGGGAGATTTAAAATTCACTTTGAAATAAAATAAAATGTGTATTAAGATTTTATATATTTGAGCGTGTGGATTTTGTATGAATTGATAGGACAAAATTTTGAAAATGTAGATGATGGAAAGATTATTATATTGTATAAAATGTAAGGTTAAAAGTTTGAAACGATTGAATGATTGTGTGAAAATAAAAAAAATAGGAAAAATTGAGTTGGATACATTAATAATAAAAAAGTGTGATAGATGAATGAAAATGTTTTCGAAATTGTGTTTAAAAAAAGTAAAATAAGTGTATTATTGAGTAAAATTTTGGATGATTTAAAATTCTATACCAAATTCCGGATTGACAAATATGGATTTAGATTTTAAATCCCAAAAGCCACTTGGAAAACTAGAAACAAACCCTCCTTTAAAGAATCCCTCTAATGTGAAATTTATTCATAATATATAAAACAGGTACCGTACAATTCATTTAGCGATACTAGTGCTTTTATAGACTAATACACATATGAAGTGGTTTTTCTGAAAAATTGTGTAACCCCACATATGAAATCTATTAAAGGACGAACGGAATGTAGGTTATAATTTGATGAATTACTAATATTGAATTTTAGATCTTTTATAATGCAATGACTCACATAAATACAACTAGTATATTTACACTTATTTACACTTATATTGAGTCGTTGTACTTATTGAATTGAAAAATATTAATATAATTTTTTGTATGTAAAAGTCAAAATTTGGTCAACTTTCTACCTAACTGTCACACCCCTTTTATATTTTATAATTAACCAAAAAAAAAACAAAGAAGATAGGTCCAAATCTACTTTTTTTTCTAGGACAAATCCGTCGAGGACTTGCCTCGTTTCTCTCCTTTTGAATTAGCATGTGATCGTCTATAGCAACAACCACTTCAGAATTGAATCGCCGACTTATATATTAATACCGAGGAGAATCACATACAAATATGGGATGAGGGTGATATCACCAGAAACAAATCAATTTAGGTAGTACTTTATGGCTTTAGTGGCGACTAGACCAATGGGTTATTGCTTAAAGAGAAACTTTCGTTGAAGTTCACTATGAATTTTTGGGTTATTATAATGATATGTATGGGCACTATCTAACAGTAGGAAGTATAAAAAAAAGAAATTCTTTTTCTATACATTCGAACCACCGTTGGTCATATTTCTCTTTATCAAGAAATCGAAGAAGTCATACAGGGGTTTTCCCGAGCTTGTTCATATGGTATCTAACTGGGCTAAAGAACTCTACGATAATGCAGTGATCTAATTTTTAGCACAAATCACTGTCAATAAATTTATCATTGTGAATTTTAAATCCATTTTAAATGATACTTTGCAGAACTTTTGCAGGTTTATGGTTCATGAATAAAGAGTAGCTGAATTTAAGTTTAGGAGAAAGAAAATAACCTCACTATTCAATCTAACTAAAATCGTCTTCATAACTGAAAAGTAGAAAGCAAAAAATAACTAGATTATCTTTATATATTCCATCATCTATTCCCTTCATGCAACCTCAATAATGGCAATGCTAGCTTGTGATCATATTTATAGTAGAAAGCATGCAACATGTGTTTTCTAGTCCTGCAAAAATTACTCCCTCAAAATTTCCGTTTCATTTCTTGGTCGTGATGCCATCATTTTCGAAGATACAAGTAGATGCAACGTCCCGCTTTCTAAAATCTCAAGAATTTGAGCCTAAACCGGCCTCCGCATCAATGTGCTTACCCCCAAATGCAGCAGCCTCACCATTGTCTGGATCTATCTTATCCCCCCTGCAGTTTGTACAATCATTTAAGTGAACATATCAAAAATCTATATGTAGTGCACAAATAATCACCAAATGCTTAAATAAATTACTTTGTCTCAAAGAAGGTTTTTTCAAAATTGAAGAAAAATGAAAAGGTGAGAGTAGTATTTTGAGCATACCCTGAATAAACAATAAGTCCAAGTGTAACAGCAGCAAATGCCACAAAGTACAACCAATCGACCTGTAGAAATTGGGTTCGAATTAGATGCTACAATGACAGCCAACAAAATACTATACAAGTTAATAATCTTGATTTTTTCAAGCTTTTGATTTAGGAGTTGTTCCAGACCTTTTCATGATATGCAAAAATCCGAATTAAAACAGCCCACATATCGGAAGTGAGCAATGATAAATTTAACATTGTTGACCCACTGATCTGCATGAAAAGGTAATTAAACATTTTTATAGTACATTAAAAATACAATCATGACTTTTTATGTGAACATAGAATAAATTAACCGGGTTAAGAATAAAGGAAGAGAAAACATCGGTTTCCCTAACTAAAAATTAAATGAAAAGAGTAGGTACCTTGAGTAAAAGAGGAACTCCAGAGTAAAACAGAAACATGGCTAAAGAAAATCCAATAAAAGGAATGATCTGTAACAAAATGAATGTGAAAAACAAAGGATACCAAGTTAGGTCCTCCTATATAATTTGTGTTTTAGTACTAGGAATGAGGAAATATAAAGTTACCGCCCCGGGTGACCAGTGAATAGATTTAAGTTCAGTGCGTTCAAATATGGCTCTGGATGCATAGTAAGGTCAAAGAAGTAACATTCAGAAACAAGCACATGATAAAAATTAATAAAAATAGCTCGCAGAAAATCATTCATAATTTTTTCAGAGAACGGATACATTTGACATGCACTGAAAATGGCACCAAAAATGCCCAAGAAGGCCATGAGTTCCACCCGATCAGCTTTTTTAACGAAAAACTCCTGTAAAACACAACATTGGTCAATTTGAGCATAAAATTGAGGACAATAAAACATATTTCTTTTCCAAGTATAATTAAACTGATCACTTTTAAAACCCCTAACAACTTGCCTCGCTGACATTGCTAACACCATAAAGTGTTGCCCCAGCAATAATAAGCACATCACCTTTGAAAGGGTTGCTACCACCTACAATTAATTAATCACAAAATAAATAACATTAATCGAATAAAAATAGAGAGATGGGATATATTATGAGATTACTTACTACTTGATCTATCAGCAGAATGTACGTCGGAGAAAACAACAGTTACAAGACCAGCAACACAAATCACTACACCAACCAGCTTTTGGAGTCTATATTTTGTCTTCAAAAATAACCAGGTGAGTATCATGACGCACGGTATTGCCCAACAATCCAGAAGCATAACACTTGTAAGTGAAGTATACTGGTATGACTTAACCACTGTCATCTCAAAAACGAACCATATGTGTTAATTTTTGAAACCTCACATGCCCATACTTTTCATTTAATTCAGAACAATGAAAGGATTTATCAAGTAGATAAATATGGACCACATGCATTGCAACTTACCAAGAAAATTGGCTTCCACATCAACCAATCCCAGCATCATATAGTAATACCATTTGGCCTGCTCAGTGAAATTAATGAGAAATCTAGTCGACATATAAAGCTTGAAATATCTAGTCGACATATAAAGCTTGAAATTCAATATTAAAAAAAAAAAAAAACAGATAAAAATGATGAACATACTAAGTAAGTATGATTAGTGTCAAATTCCCTTTATATTTGTTTAATTTTTTTCAGAGGATTTAATCTATTCTAAATCCTATTGAATGCATCAGAGCCAATAAGTTAATTCCTCTTGAAACTTTGAAATACAATTAAAGTAAAGAAATTGTACAATAACAAATCCAAATTTGAAAGCCACTGCTCAACCATGCCTATACAATCTAACAAAATTTGAATTACCTCGAGTTCAAGAAATTATATGGCAAATGCAACACCCACATTATGTTTCATTTCACCGTGAGACAGTCTCACGCAAGATCTACTCAAACTATAGAACCCCTGAGAATCATAACACACTACAAGAAAATAAAAAATCACCTACAAAATTATAATTGCCTACGGAATTTTCGTACAAAAAAAATCGTAGTGAAATTGCTTATGACTTGCCTACAAAATTTTATAATCACCTTCATTTCTCAATTGACAAACACTGTGCCTACAAAATGAAATTTCTAGGCATTAATTACCTACAAACAATTTGCCTACAAAAATTTACCTACAAACAATTTGTCTTTAAAAATTTAGTAGACAAACTTTTTTGTAGGTAAAGAATGAAAATGTCTATATAATTAGAAACTTTTGTAGACAATTTCGCAAGCAATCTCCACTACGAAATTTCAACAATTTCGTAGCCTTAATTTAATGTCTTCTTGTAGTGACACTAGTACTACTTAAACTAAAATAAACATCATTATGATCAAATTATCACCAAACAAGAGAAAATTGATCACCTTGAGAGGTTGTCTTCTGTAAAGCATGATACCTCCATAGACCAATGCCAAGAGTACATAATTCAACAAAGACTGTGATGTTGGTGCATCAATTCCTACAATTGAGTCACAAAATCAGAAATATATTCATATTGTACAGAATATAAAGCCTCAAGTGAATAATTAATACTCAAGAAGACAATTAAACATGCAGCTAATAAAATTGAATTATAGATAATCCCGTATAGATGATGAGAAGAACAATTCATATTGTGATAATTAATATTAATTATGGAAAAAAGTGCAGGGAAATTATCAAAAGAAAAGAATTAGAAAACCTTTCTTAGCGAGTAGAGAAGATGTAAATCCGGTGGAAGTGACCAAAAGTGAGAGAAGCTGTCCCAACCCAAGCCCCACAAGTGTAGATTTTGTCCACAAATCCTTCCACTTTTTCACCATTTTTTAATGATTTCTCTGTTAAATCACTCTGTTACGTCTCTTTGTGTGTGTGAGTGTACATATATCATATATATATATTGATTGATTTCGAAAAAAGATATATATATATATAGTTACATAATTGATCATCAAAACTTAACCTCAATTACAAATTTGTTAATTAAATTTTACTATCCACTAAAAGTAGTCCTAAAATTTTGACTTAATTGACAAAGACGAAAAATTGGAAAACAAAAGTGAAATAGAAGTAAAGTTCGGGGAAAAATATGTTAATACTAAATACATATTGCTTTAAATAATTATATTAATTGGAATTAGACCCTTTAAAGTTGATTTTATCAATTATTAATTGATGGTCAACTAATAAAATTTAGCAACTAGAATTGGAACTGAAATTAAATTTAATGACCATATATGACATTATCATAAAAGGATTTAACTGATTCCAAGATGTCTTTTGACTCTTTCCAAGGGATTGAAATAAATTTATATTGTCTCAAAGTTGTTTGCTTCATTGCCAAAAAATTTGTCTCATACTTAATTTTTTTTTATCGATAAACGGACAGATTTTTATTACTTTCCCGAAGAACTTACAAAGGCATGAGTAATACCTTTACAATCAAGAATAGTTTAGTAATACAACCTCCCTTACAAAATAGATCAATTGAAATCACACTCCCACTACTAATCTAGGATTTTCTATCCAAGTTTGAAAATCAAAGTCCTTCCACATCTTCTCCTTGGTCACGAACCAACTCCAAATTCTTGTTTTTAGCTCATCCACTATCTTTTCTAGAGAGTAATCCACCTGCTCAAATACCTTCTTGTTTCTCCTCTTCCAAATCAACCAAATAATACACTCCCATAAACTTACCGCCACCATTTTCCCTCTTCTCCCCTTAAAAAGTCTACTAAAATGGAGTAGATTTTTAAGAGGATTAGAAGAAAAAACAGCATTCAATCCCCACCATTTCATAATTGTCATCCATACGGAATAAGAATAACTACATTCAAAGAAGACATGTTTTACCGTCTCAGGGACCTCTCCACAAAAAATGCAGTTTTCGTCTTCATTCGGTCCCAAAATTCCTCTCTTTTTCAACTTCTTCTTTGTTGGTAGTCTTCTCATTATAACCCTCCAAGCGAGAACACATATCTTTTGTGGGATGAACTTGTTCCACACTATTTTGTACCCCTTCTCTTTCTCCTCGTCTCTCGGATCTTCACTTTCATTCTTACGCAACCACTCGTACACTTCGCGAACTCTGAAAGTACCATTCTTTCCTTCTCTTCGTCTCCATTTGTCCTCCATTTCTGCTCTTGGATTGTACCTGTTAATCACCGAAAGCAACTCATCAAGCAATAATTTCTCTATCGAAAAGTTCTCGACGCCAATAAAAATTCCAATGCCATTCACCCTCCACCCACTCCCCCATCGCGCTCACCGTACCCCCCTTTAGAGAACTAAGATAGAAAAGCCTCTTGAATCTGTTTTTTAGACAACCCCCTTCCCCAACCCACTCATCTACCCAAAACCCCATCTTCTTCCCATTTCCCAGACATCTCCGAACTCCCTCGAAAAACCAGCCCCCCCTCCCTCCTCCTGCAGCCTTCACCACCTCCCTAAACCACCCACTCAGCTGTCTCCCTCCCGTCGAGCCCCTACCTAGAAAACCTTCCCCCCAAGCTACCCCAAACTGTGACTCGATTACTCTAGCCCACAAGCTCTCTCTTTCATTAAAGAATCTCCACACACATTTGCTAAACAACACCCTATTAAAACAGTCCAACTCTTTTACCCACAGACCCCCTCTCTCCTTCGAGTTACAGATGTGGCCCCACCTAACCCAAGTAAATTTTTTTGAACTCACACCACCCCCCTGTTGACGATCAGTTCTAATCTTGAAGATTAATGGCTGTTTTAGATGGTTAATTGATCATCAAACAATTACGTGTGATTGATCACTAACATAATTAGTGAATACGGATCTTCGGGTTTAGGTGGATTAGAATCGTATGAAAGCTTACGTATTTAAGTTCGATTGTAAGTTAATCGAGCTGCTTTTGATTCATAATCGAAGTTTAGACGTGTATATTAATTTGTGCTTGCTTATTTGCTGAAAAAATCTAAGTATTTATAGACTTTTGCCCAGCAGGAGGTGGCACGACCTTTGGCCGACCAAGTCTGCATGCTCGACACCTGTCCTTTGACTAATTTGACCTTATCTTAACTAAATTCTATCCTTATCTACTGGACTTGCTCGCAGTCTAAAGCTGTTCGTCACTTTGGACTTGTCCTTTAGGAGTCTTTAGTCTGATTCTGATGGTCTTTCATCTTGTTTAATTGTTATTTTGGCGCTGTGGTTGGATCTGATCGGCAGGATGCCGTTTGAGCTCGTCATGTGGCTTTTGATCTGATTTTGTTCGCCTATGTGTCTTGATCGCATGTAGGTTTTGCTCGCCGGATGTCTTGGGTGAATCATGTGTTAATTCCAGTTTAAATTTTGTGTGATTTACGCTAATCCTGGTCGCCCAAATGATGATCCTGCTCGCCTATCAACAATTGCCCCCTTGCCAATCAATAAATTGTGAAGATGGTGAATGAGCACTTTTTGGGTTGGCAACTTTTAAGTGTCACTAAGGCGAGCAAGAATGTCCCTGGGGCGAGCAGCTTTTCACTGGCGGATAACATTGGTCGAGCAGACTCGGGTCGGGGACGGTTGGGATCCCAAGGTCTGGGCACGGCTCGAGGTGTGACGTGGGCGGAATGATTGCTGCCACCCACGCGCACACAATCCCGAGGAGACGCGTCTTCCCGTTTTGTCGGACAGGTGCTGCACGCGCCCAGAATTTGCAATTTGGTCCTTCCACTTTCATCTTTGTTCGCCCGGTACCCCGTTTTTCCAGAAGTATAAAAGGAAAATTTTCTTCGTTTTTTTCATTTTCACACTGTTTCTTAAGCGCGAATCCCTCTTTCTTCCTTCTTTCAAATTTCCGGCGACGTTTCCAGCTTCCGGCGATCTTCGAACAACGTCAAGGTAGTTTTTTCTCTGCTTATTTTCTTCTCTTTCTTCTCTTCTTGCGTCGTGTGCGTTCTTGATTCACCGAGAATTCCTACTCCGCCGTGGAAAATCCCGAGCCGCCGTGCTCTTCCCTTGCCGGAATCTGCAAAACCCTAACATCTCTCCCTTAACTTGTTCGATGGCGTCGCACTCTGAGACCGGTTCTTTTCCTCCCCGAAATCCTGAAAAACGGCCCGTCGAAGGAAATCTTCCTATAGTTAATTTGGAATCCGATCCCGAGGCGGCTTCGGTTGCACGCTCGGTCAATTCTGGAGCCCATCCCTCCGGGGAAAGAGAGGAGCGAGCAAATCCTGCTCGCCAGCTCTTAGAAGAGACGAGCTCGGACCTCCACGAAGACGAGGATGAAGAAGTCGAGGTACTTCAGCCGGTGAACCTTGACGAACTGACTTGGGCCTATCTCAAGGATATCAACTTCCCCGCGCCCAGATTGATCGAACATCGGGTTCCAGTCGCGGTTGCTCGCCGTGTCGACTGGAATGAGTACGAAAAGGAGCACTCCAATCGCTTTGTCATTCCTGCTCGCGGAGTGCGGAAACTTAAAGCGACCAAGTTCGCAGCGAACTGTATCGTATCCGCCATCACTGAGGAGAATTTGATCGAGATTCGGAGGGATTACAAGATTCCCTTTGATATCCCAATGTATGCTCCTTTGGTGGACGACAGAGCTGATCGCCCACCACGCGGATTGACGGCGATCAACCTTGCCACCCTAAATGCTGGAGTTTCATTGCCGTTGCACCCTTTGGTCGGCCAATTTCTACATGACGTGAACTTGGCTATCACCCAACTTACTCCCGTTGGGTGGATAAATCTGATGGCCCTGATGGTAATGTTCGCCCTGGAGGGGTATCCCAACAGGCTGTCCGCCGAGGAGGTTGGCTACCTAATGACGATGACCGGCTGCACTGGGGAAGAGGCGGGCTGGTACTATCTAAAGGCGCGACCAGGCCAAAAACTTATCGAGGATATTCCTGGGAAAGTGCGAGATTGGAAGCATGTCTGGTTTTGGATCGGAGGCGACTGGCGTGCTTCTGCTCGCTCTTCAGGGGGTTCTGAACGAATCGAGACCCCGGTGGAGTTTAGGGAATTAAAGCGTGAGTCTTACCTCTTCTATATTTTTGAAGTGGTTGGACTAATTTTAATTCTCTTTTTCCTTTGTTTCAGGTCCCAAGAACTTGGGGTGGCGAACTGTGAAGAATAGCATAAGCGATCAATTCCTGTTCGTTGCGTGTTTGATCGCCCTTCGTCGCCGAGAGGATCGAAGTATTGGCCATCTCTTCTCCGAGGATACACTGCGAGTTGCTCATCTCACAACCTACCCCCATCATCTCGAGGCTCTAGCTCGTATCCCAGAGGGTAAGTATCTTCATATTGGGCGAGCAGATCTGGTCGGTCTTACACTTGGTATTAATTTGCTTTTCATGTCCTTTACAGATCAGCTTACCGCAGTTGTGCTTCACCCTTCCTTCCTAGAGCTCAATAACCGTATCTGGGAGATGCCGACCAAAAAGGGACGTAAGAAGTCGGATCCCCTCTCAAAGATCATCGCCCTTGCGGCCAAGGGTGGAAAAGGAGACCCTCGACAAGCCGGAGGGTCGAACTCGGCACAGCCTCCTGCCCCCGTGGTGAGTCCGCCCAAGACACTGGTTCCGAGGGCAAAGAGGCTTCTTCGTGGAGACGTCACTCCCGTCTCCAATACCGAGAAGGCTGCCAAACGAGCAAAGACGGCTCAAGAGAAAGTGACGGTGGCTGTCCGACCATCCGAAGGCGACAGCGAGCAAACTCCTTCGGTGGAGCGTCCCGGCGAGCAAGCTCTGGTCGTCACCACTCGTGAAGGATCTGGTCCTTCATCTGACCCCACCTACCTTGGTTGGGATAGAGGTCGTCTTGACAGGTATAACCTTGCTCGCCCAAGACACTTAGCATTTTTTTTTACTAACTGAAAAATTTCTTTTCAGCTACTCGCCCGAGCAGTATCCAGGGCGATCTAACCTGGTGCACCATTTCGCCTGCTCAAAGGTGCCGACCAATCTGCGCGAAATCCCAGACTCTTTTGTTCGCCTCGCCTCTGAGGTCGTTGCTCGTAGCTGGACCAAGGAGCTAAACGAGACCGTCAAGGCACAAGCACCTCATGATAATGGCCGTTTGTGTCTTGTCGAGGCGGGAAACACCTTGGCGGCCGTGCAACGTTTGGTCGACCAGGTTGAGGACCTTGAGAAGGACTCATGCCAGCATGCGGCCACGGTCAGCCGTATTGCCAGAGAGCGCGATGACGCTAAGGCTGAGGCGAAGAAGATTATCGCCGACCTTGAGAATAAAGCCAAAGCTCATCAGGTTAGCGAGCAGCGTGCCTTGGACCTGCACGTCAAAGTCTCCGAGGAGCTGAAGGTCAAGATGGCCGAGGTCGAGCACATGCGAGCAGAACTTGCTCGCGCTCAGCAGCAGAAGGAGGTCGCCGAGAAATTTGCGACCGAGGCAACGACCAAAATTGCGGACCTTGAAATCCAGCTCGCCAACTCCATTACCCAAGAGGAACTTATTCCTAAGATGGAGGTGAGCTCGATTCTTGGTTACGTAACTGGTTATGCGGAGAACATCCGTATTGCCCATGAATTCAAGGCTGTCGCAGTTGTCGAAGAGATCGGCAAGGAGTTGTGCAATTTTGTTGAATCTAACCCTCCTGCTCCGGGCACAACTCTGCAAATTTGCGACCTGCCTGAATATGGGATCAAGCTCGACTTCATTGGCCCCGAGATAATTATCACAAGTCCTGCCGAGGACGAGGAAGAAGAGGGTGATGCTGCGGAGGGCGAGCAAATCCTTCCTGCCGATCAAAGTGAAAGAGCTCTAAAGGAGCGTGCTGATGCTGAGGGATTTATTGCTGAGCTAACTGAGGTGGTCCCAGTTGATCCTGCCCTGGAAGGTTCTCCTCTTGAAGACCCCAAAGATGACAACATATCTCCTCCTGCCGGGCAAGGATCTTAGCGGACAGGATTAGCTAGGAACTTGTACTTCTTTTTTGTTGGTCGTCTTTTTTGTAATTTTTGGGCGATCAAGCCTTGTGTTCAATGAATATATTTTGCTTAATTGCTCGTCTTTCATCTTACATTAACTGTTCTTTGCATCTTTATCTGTGCTTCAACAATCTTAATGTAATTGGGCCTTGTTCCTTAAGAACTTTTTTTTTTTGCCTTAGGATTTGATGGGCTTTTGGCCTTAGGTTGTGTCCATTTAAAAACGAACAGCCTTTAATGGGCTTGGTTGTATAATCAACTTGCGCCTTGAGCTCACATTTCTATTTCGAACGAACAACTTAATATTGAACAAACATTTAAAAATTAGAAGTATCAAACGCGGCCAAGAATGTAATCCTGCACTAGCTAGGTTGGACTTGCTCGACAGAAACAATGTTAAGCTTCCAACTTATTAAAAAACATAATTTACATCAAGGGTCAGAGTTGCTCGACTACTATACAATTTGTCAAGACATCTTTAAACTCTTAAGAGGAAATGAAATTATTACAAGATACTGACATCCCAGCATGCGACCAGACTTGACCCAATTCATCTTTGTTCGACCATTTATACTTGGTGAAAAATTTCAAAAAATTAGGCAAGTTTTTTGGACCCATCTTGTATCTCTGCCATTCCAGTTCGCCCAGTGGACTTAGTAGCTCGCCCATCTCAACTTCACTTTCTCATGAGGCAGAACTGATCGCCTACTGAAAGTATTTCCTTAGATTAGCAGCATTCCAGGAATATTGGGTCGAGTTGCCATCTAAGTCCTCTATGTCATATGCTCCATTGGGTAACCTATATGTTACCCTGTATGGGCCCTCCCAAGTCGGGCCAAATATGCCTGGAGGTGGGGCAAGCTTCTTTCTTAGAACGAGGTCACCAACTTCGAATTTTCTTATCTTGACTTGGGAATTATAGTAATGCTCTGCTCTTTGCTTGTACGTGGCATTCTTTAGTTCAGCGTGTAATCTTCTTTCTTCGAGCAAATCTGCTTCTGTGGCTAGGGCAGAATGATTTGCTTGTTCATCAAAGCTGGTTGTCCTGACTGCGTCAGTCTTTAATTCAATTGGTATTATTGCCTCTGTTCCGAAAGCCATTGCAAAAGGTGTTTCTCCGGTGCTTGACCTGGGAGAAACCCTATATGCCCACAAGACTTCCGGGAGTTTTTCTGACCAGCTACTTTTACTTTCTGCCAGACGTATTTTCAATGTATGCTTGATAATCTTATTTACAGCTTCAACTTGTCCGTTTGACTGGGGATGATAGGGAGTTGAATAGTGTTTCCTGATCCCCCATTTTGTACAGAAATCTCGTAATTCCCTTCCGTCAAACTGTGGGCCATTATCTGTCACGATTGTTCGTGGAATTCCAAAGCGACAGATGATGTTCTGTCATATGAAGTTGATCATGTTCTGCTGTGTAATTTTCACCATGGCCTTTGCTTCTGCCCACTTTGTATAATAGTCGACTGCTATGACGGCAAATCGAACATTTCCCACTCCTGCCGGGAAAGGACCAATAATGTCAATCCCCCATCTTGCAAATGGCCATGGGCTGTAAACCGATACAAGCTCCTGGGCAGGGGCATGAATGCTTGGAGCAAAAACCTGACACTGGTGGCAAGCCTTGGCTAATTGGATTGCATCTTTCCGTAAGGTTGGCCAATAGTAACCTTGCCTTACAGTTTTGTAGGCCAAAGCTTGCCCCCCAATGCGATTTCCACAAACTCCCGAATGTATATCCTCCAGGACTGTCCTTCCTTGCCCCCTAGACAAACACTTGAGTAACGGGAGTGAGAAGCCTCTTTTGTAAAGCTGTTCGTCTACCAGAGTATATCTGGTCGCCTGTTTTTTAATTCTTTCAGCTTCAAACGAGTTGTTTGGCAACTCCCCGTCTTTCAAGTATTTGGCTATAGGAGATCTCCAATCATCATCATTGTTGTACTCGACTACTTGATTTACTTCGTAGTCCATGGTTGATGGTTGGACCTTCCTGGTAATGACAATGTCCGTCAGATCTGCCGGCCCATCACTTGTTGCTAATCTTGCTAGGGCGTCAGCTTGTGTGTTGCTTGTTCGTGGTATCTGCTGAATAAACACTTGGTCTAATTGGGATACCAAGTGCGCAACTATTCGTTGATACTCGATCATTTGTTCGTCTCTGGCCTCATATTCGCCTCGTACTTGGCTTACAATGAGCTGGGAATCCCCGAAAATTTGGAGTTGTCTAACTCCAACTGCTAGTGACAAGTGAAGACCCGCAATGAGGGCCTCGTACTCTGCCTCATTGTTAGTGGCCATGAATTCAAATCTGACTGCTGAAGTGAATACTTGCCGGTCGGGGCTGATGAGCACTATTCCTGCCCCCGAGGCCAGATTTGTTGACGAACCGTCTACATAAAGATGCCATGGGTGATCCAGCCCTCTCGTTGGATTTTGAGGAAAGGTTAACTCAACTATAAAGTCGGCTAACGCTTGTCCCTTAATCGCGGTTCGAGGTGCATAAGTCACGCCAAACTGGCTTATCTCTATGGACCATTTCAAAAGACGGCCAGCGGTGTTGGGTCGGTGTAATATTTGTCTGAGTGGGAAAGTTGTCAGTACTTCGACTTGATGATAAAAAAAGTATGGTCTTAACTTCCTGACACTCATGACAAGAGCATATGCCAGCTTTTCAGTTGGTGAGTACTTTATCTCAGCATCATGCAGGGCCTGGCTGACATAGTAGATTGGCAGGTGAAACTTGCCATCTGCCCGAACTAACACCGAACTTATGGATGTGTCAGATGCTGCCAAGTATAAATATAGCTTCTCACCGGGAATTGGTTTTGACAGAATTTTTACATCTCCCAGATATTCTTTCAATTGATCAAAGACTTTCTGGCAGTTTTCTGTCCAGGCAAAGTTGCCCTTTTTGATGGCCTCAAAGAATGGACGACACTTGTCTCCTGATCGTGATATGAACCTGTTTAAAGCTGCTAGGCATCCGGTCAACCTTTGCACTTCTTTAACAGAGCGTGGTGGTTTCATATCGACGATCGCCTTCACTTTGGCTGGATTAGCTTCGATTCCGCGTTTGCTGACCAGATGGCCCAAGAACTTCCCAGAATGTACTCCAAAACTACTTTTCTTCGGATTTAGCTTCATATTGTATTTTCGGAGTATGTCGAATACTTGGGAAAGATGATGGAGGTGATCTTCATTTTGTGTACTCTTGACGACTATGTCGTCGACGTATACTTCCACTGTTTCTCCTATATGTTCGTCGAACATCTTGTTAACCAGCCTCTGGTAGGTTGCGCCAGCATTGATTAGACCAAACGACATCCTCTTCCAGCATAACAGATTCTTATTTGTATAAAAGGTCGTATTTTCTTGGTCGTCCGGGTGCATTGGAATCTGGTGGTATCCTGCGAAAGCATCCATGAATGTGAACATTTCGTGACCGGCAGTACTGTCCACCAATTGATCGATGTGTGGGAGTGGAAAGTTATCCTTCGGGCATGCTGCATTAAGATCTGTAAAATCTATGCATAACCTCCAGGTTCCGTTCGGCTTCCGTACCAGGACAGGATTTGCAACCCATTGTGGGCATACCGCTTGTTTAATTAGATCGTTGTCCAGCAGCTTTTTGACTTCTTCATTTAAAGCTTGATACTTGTCTGGTCCATATTTTCGCCGTTTCTGGTGGACAGGTTTTCAGACTGGGTTGATATTCAACCTGTGACAGGCATCCTTCGGGCTGATTCCTACCATATCGGCATGAGACCACGCAAAGACGTCCAGGTTAGCCTTCAGAAAGTCCGTCATGCGTGTTCTGTAAGGCTCAGGGAGTTCAGACCCGATGTAAAGTTCAAGACTGTCACGCTCAGGATTAATCTTGACGGCCTCCAACTCTTCAACGGGAGTTGCCCGTCGTTTTTGCCCTTTCCATCGAGGGTCAACTATTGGTCCTTCCGGACTTAGCTCATCCTCAATGTCCATGGGTTCAGCACCCAATCGAGGGTCAAAATCGTCCGCGGGCTTCGGGTGAGACTCAGCCACCATGGTTGGACTCCCCTGGTTATCATTTGGGCACGAACAGTCGGCTACGGGGGGTAATATTGCTTTTGGCCGGTTTTGCTCATCGCCGTGCTGTGCTTGATCGCCCGTAGGCAAAGGTTGGTCGTCAATGTCCATCTTACTGTTTTGGGCTCCAAGGATGTCCTCCAAGATTGAGGGTTCATTTTCGAGTTGACTAGTTGACGCTTCCATCATAGATACTTGTCCCTGTCTTGACTGAATTTGCAGAAGACATTCTCGAGCTTTTCTTTGGTCTTCTTTCACCGTGCCAACTCCACTTGCTGTTGGGAATTTTATGCAATAATGGTAAGTTGAACATGCGGCCCTGAATTCGTTTAAGAAAGGTCGACCCAGGAATCCATTGTACGATGATTCTTGATCGACGACCAGGAAATCCACCATTCTTGCGATATTCTTCTCAGGCTCTTTGACCGTCACAAGCTGCATAGCGAAAGTTACTATTCCCAACGGGATTGTCACGGCATTTCCGAATCCCAGGATACGGTGATTTGTGTCTCTGATGTAGCCTGCATAATCTCCCATTTGATCAAGTGTCTTTTTGAAAAGGACATTAGTGTAGGCTCCAGTATCCACCAGTTATCTATGCACCCTTGTTTCCATAATCTTGGCACATATTACAAGCGAGTCATTGTGTGGTGTCAGTACTCCTTCCAAATCTCTGTCGGTGAAAGTTAATTCCGGTGTTTGCATGGTAGGAGGAATGACCCCCATTTCTTGTACATGTCCGATCGCTCGTAGTTCTGCCTTTCTTTTCCGATTAGAAATTGGTGGTCGTCCATCAGAATAACCACCTATGGGTCCTGCAGGTTCCATCATCTGTATGTCTGGAACTGGTCCCCCGGCAGGCGCCTGAGCCGGTCGTCCAGCTCGATTCCGATGAGGTGCCTGGTCCTGGTCTTCTTCATCAGAATCTTCGTCTCTGGTTCTTTTGCCGGGCTGTCTTTTCACGAACTCTGATAACTTTCCCTCTTCGTAAAAACGCCACAACTGCTTTAGCAAGTCACAACATTCGCTTGTAAAGTGCCCTACACTTTGGTGGTAGGCACAATATTTATTCTGGTTCAACTTGCTCGTTTCCTGACGTATCTTACGGGGAGGTGTTAGCAATTCTTTGTCCCGGACACTATTATAAACTGTATCGATTGATACAGTAAGAATGTGGTTCAGTTTGTCTTTTAGCTCCGTACCCTCGGTAAACGCCTTCATATTTTTGGGAGCTCGATAACCAGTTCCAGGCTTCTTTGCACCCTCTTTTTGCTCTCCTTTGTCTCCCATATCCTTTTGTAGGGCTTCATGCATGGAGACAAAAACGCCTGCCCGATCCCGAAACTCGGCGTACGTCTTTGGGCATCTTAGGTGCACATCTTTCCAGAGTTCAGTACCCTTCTTGAGCCCAGCCAAGACGGCCACAATCTTGGTATCTTCACTGACGGATTCTTCCTCTAACAAGACCTTATCAAATCTTTCCAAATATGATCGATCCGACTCGTCGTCAGTTTGTTTCAAGTCGGATAACCGATGCCTTTGGGATAGATAAGATCCGGCTGTAGAGAAATGGGATAAGAACTCTTTACCCAGCTGGGCAAACGAATGGATTGAAGCTGGTGGCAGGGCCGAAAACCACTTATGGACACGATCCCCGAGAGTTAAAGGAAAGTTTCGACATTGCGTTGCGTCACTTGCCCCCATTGATACCATATAATTGGTATACTTCATCAAATGCACTCGGGGATCCGCCGTGCCCTCATACTGGATACTTGCTGGAAACTGGATCTTTTGTTGAATTGGAGCCTTCAGAATTACCACTGACAAGGGTGAGATCGGAAGAGTCGTGTTCCCATATCCTCTCTGTTGATCCAGCTGGCCCTGTATGCTCTCGATGGCCTTTCTCATGGAGGCGAGCTCCTCTAAGGATCCCCCCTGACTCTGTGGCTGTTCGGCGAGCAGAGGCGCACAGCCATCTGTTCGCTCCAGTCCCATATTGGGAGTGGGAACCCCCTGGATTGGCCTCCGGGGATTGGGCTCTGCATTCGGGCCAAGGCGACCAAAAGTTGACCTAGTCAGCCGGTCAAGGACCGATTGGCGAGCAGGTATTGCGGCTGGGTGAGCTGCTCCAGCAGGGGGATGAACCTCCAGGACTCCCCGGCCACATCGACCCAATCTTTCCAGAGCACTTTGACGTGTACCCTGACTTGCCGCCATGGCCGGGTTCTGAGTCGAACCTCCCTGACTGGCGACCTCAATGTTCAATTTTTCTTTGCCTTTGGCCTTACGAGCTTGGGCGCTGTCAACCTCATTCAAATGGTCCCCCCTAACCTTATCATGTTCGCGAGTCTTTGTGGGGCTACCCCTTGCTCGCACATATGATGGGCCAGGTTGGGCTTGTTGTCTCTGTAAAGCCTGGAGCATGGCAATTGTACGCGCCAATTCGTCGGGGTTGCGGGCAATGGCGTCCAACTCTGGTGGTATTAACTGGCGAGCAACATTAGTTTGATTCTCATGGTTGTTTCTGCTCGCCCTTGCTCGCCCACCAGCTTGGGACATTCGAGAGTGTGAATCCCGGGTTATATGTTGAGAACGTTGTGTCTCCCTCGATTGAGGCATTTTCTCAAAGAATATCAAGTGTTGTTCTTGGTGTTCTTGAGTTTTTTCTTCAAAAACTCAAACTTGTTCTTCAATTCTGGGATAATCTCCTTGTATTCAATGAATCGAAGGTTCGAACCCTCCTTCTAGCGCCAATTTGTTGACGATCAGTTATAATCTTGAAGATTAATGGCTGTTTTAGATGGTTAATTGATCATCAAACAATTACGTGTGATTGATCACTAACGTAATTAGTGAATACGGATCTTCGGGTTTAGGTGGATTAGAATCGTATGAAAGCTTACGTGTTTAAGTTCGATTGTAAGTTAATCGAGCTGCTTTTGATTCATAATCGAAGTTTAGACATGTATATTAATTTGTGCTTGCTTATTTGCTGAAAAAATCTAAGTATTTATAGACTTTTGCCCAGCAGGAGGTGGCACGACCTTTGGCCGACCAAGTCTGCATGCTTGACACCTGTCCTTTGACTAATTTGACCTTATCTTAACTAAATTATATCCTTATCTACTGGACTTGCTCGCAGTCTAGAGATGTTCGTCACTTTGGACTTGTCCTTGAGGAGTCTTTAGTATGATTCTGATGGTCTTTCATCTTGTTTAATTGTTATTTTGGCGCTGTGGTTGGATCTGATCGGCAGGATGCTGTTTGAGCTCGTCATGTGGCTTTTGATCTGATTTTGTTCGCCTATGTGTCTTGATCGCATGTAGGTTTTGCTCGCCGGATGTCTTGGGTGAATCATGTGTTAATTCCAGTTTAAATTTTGTGTGATTTGCGCTAATCCTGGTCGCCCAAATGATGATCCTGCTCGCCTATCAACACCCCCCAAAAGTAATTTCTTTGAAGTTTCACAATCTCATTAATAACGCTCTTAGGAACCCTGAAGGTGGACAAGTAGTAAACCGGGATAGAGTTTAGGACCGCATTTAGCAAAACTAATCTTCCTCCAATCGAGATTTTTAAATTCTTCCACCTCTTGAGTCTGCTCTTTATTTTCTCAATCACTAGCTTCCATAAAGCCACCTTGTTGGACGAAGCTCCAACCGTCACCCCGAGATAAGTAAACGGTAATTTCCCAATGCTACATCCCAACACATTCGCTACCGAATTCAGCAGCCCCTCTTGCAGATGCACTCCGAAAATTGAGCATTTGTTCAAGTTCACGCTCATTCCAGATATCAACTCCCAAAGCCTCACGAACCGTTTGAGGAACATAGCATTATCGAGACTCGTTGCGCCCATAAACACGGTATCATCGGCGAATTGAAGGTGAGAGATACCCACCTTGTCTTTCCCAATAAACGCCGGTTTGAATAGCCTTAGTTCCACAGCTTTGTGAAGCAATAAGCTCATCCCCTCCGCAGCCAAAATAAAAAGAAAGGGCGATAGTGGATCTCCCTGTCTCAACCCTCTTTCCAGCTTAAACTCCTCAGTCGGGCTGCCATTAATAAGAACCGAAGCACGAGCCGTCGTTATGCATTCCATGAGCCATCGTCATACTTAATTACTATATTCATTTTTTGCAAAAAATTAAACAATACTTTTTAATATTATATACCATATATTTTTAACCAAAAATATCTATTTTATCACCTTAAATAATAATAATAAACAATCATTTCTTAAAACATGTGCAAACAATAATGTAGAAAACAAATATGGGACGGAGGGAGTTATATTTTTTTTTAAAAAGTAGTTTTAGTGTACACTTGGATTTTGAAAAAAAAAAAAAAATTCAAATAGAAATCAGCAATACCCAAAGAAAAAAATAGTAATACCCAATTGCAAGTAAAATATAGTTTGGTGTGCGTGTGTTTTAAAAGAAAGTTAAAATTAAAATTAAGCTTAAAATCCAAATAAATGTTATGCACTTGAGTACATAGTAGAAATTGAAAAAAATTATATACATAGAGCAAATTTGAAAATATATAGTAAAAATAGGGATGATACTGATAGACTGATAGTGGAGAACTTACAAATCTAAAGTTCTACAAGGGCGATGAAGGGAATAATTGCATTACCCCCTTGATCGGTATTCATTTACACTATAAGGGGGACAACCCCTTTTTTTTTTTAATATCAAATTTATTTTATTTTGAAAATAAAAAATTAGTATTCTTTTCATTCCGCAATTATTTTATACTATCTTTATTTTTTTCGTATTTTAGCAAGCGCATTATTTATTAGTACTTGAAATGATAAAATGACATTTACTAAAGTACGCGAGCTCTATCTCTTTACTATTATAACATAACTTAAAAATTATTTTATCATTTTAAATAGTACTACTAAAAAACTCGTTCGCTAAAACACGAGAAAATAATATTCCCTCCGTCCCTGAATAAACTTCTCACTTTTCTTTTCGAGTCGTCCCTCAATAAACTTCTCATTCTATAAGACTATATGTTTATCAATGGACAAAAAATGATAAAAGAAAGAAAATCAAAATGAAAAAGGAATGCACGATCGGTTAAGAGAACTGGATTGTGGGATTCTTTCCACATGCCATGTGTCGAAATTTTATTAGTTAATATTAATTTTATTAAATAAGCTTTGGATTTTTAATTTTCAAGAACTTATCAATAAAAAAAATAATGATAATGATTATATCAATATTTTTATTTTTTTATTCTCTACAAATGGAGACCAATATTGATATATTTTAAATCACAATCTTATATTCTATTTTTTCTTTTTCCACTACAAAAAATATAAAATTTCCTTAAAGAAACAATGATATTTGTCTATGAAATTTTTCGTAGGTAAATTTTTTAAGACAAATTGCTTGTAGTAATTAATGTCTAGGAATGAAAGTGTCTATTTAGAAAATAATTTAATATACCATTTTATAAATGTAATAAAAAATAATTATAAATAAATGTAATTATTAAATAATGAAAAATAAATTTATTTTAGATTGGGTTGACTTATTGATAAAGTATGAAAAAAGATGAGATGGTAGATTATATATGTGGAAGAGAAAGAAATTAATTATTTATTGAGAGATTGTGTTATAATGGGTTGTTGATAAAGATTGTCTAATGACAAAAATAACACTTTACTACATATAAACTTTAACCTTTAAATTCACACAATATTACCCAAAGTGTCACTCATTCAAATCACTTTTCAACACTATTTATTATTTTATCTCAAAAGTCAACATGTGGCCCGCTATATATTAATAAACAAATACACTTTCTTAAACCATTCAACAAAAAGAAATGAGAAGAAAGCTCGGTGACGGAGGGAGTAATTATGAAAGTCATTGCGGGACGGAGCGTGTATTTGTTAAGTAATAGATGCAAAATTCTAAAATGACATTTATTTTGAAATGGAAAGAGTAATAATGATGTATTAGTTTAATGACAAGTGTCAATATTTAAAATTGTAGACATAAAATAAATTATCAAGCATATATCAAATTAAAAATATATATAATAAATAACTAAATATAATTTCTTAAATAATTTCAATTTATTAGTGTAACTTTGATAATATTGAATTACATACCATATGTAGTTGGTTGTTTGTAACTAGGGATGACAATTTGGCCCGCCCCATAGCTGACTGATTAGGCATGAAATTGTGATGTTTTGTAGCCCGATTAGTCCATGTTTTGAGCGTATTTGATGAGTATTTAGAGTTATTTGAGTATCATTTTCATAAATTAATCAATCTGTCGCTTTGATGCTCATATTATGAAAGAGGGCAAAAAACAGAGTTCGTAGGACTTTGAATCGACTCAAAAGGACTCACGGATGAGAAGATATTGAAGAAATACGAAAAATATTAGTTCGTGCGAAGAAAAGTGTTACTTAGCTCAAAAGGAGGAAGCACTCGAGTGCTAGGAGGTCGAGCACTTAGTGCTCAAGCATCCTAGCTCGAGCGCCCTAAGTTCTTTGGAAGTCAGAACCGCTCGAGTAAGCCTAGCTCGAGCGCTAGGCGCTCGAGTAAATGAGGGTCGAGCGGCCATGCCACGCTGTTGAATCGAGGCGCTCGAGTGGACCTAGCTCGAGCGCTAGACGCTCGATTACATCAAGGTCGAGCGCCATGTGAACGCTGAAGGAGTGAACCGCTCGAGGGAGGGCAAGAGGTCGAGCGCTTACGGCCTTTTAAATCCAAATTCGGCCCATGCATTATATATACCCCTTCCAAACTTATTTTTAGACACCATCACATATTTAGACATAGTTTTTGAAGGAGAAGAGCTTGAGAAGAAGTTTGGAGAGTTTTGACAAGGTTTTTTATCGTGTAATCGAGGTTTTAGCATACGAATTCTTAGTTTAATTACTTCTTTCGAACGGATTTCCTTTTATTATTTTTTTCTTGAGTACTTCAGACTATTAAACCTAGATTTCCTAGATTTATAAAGATTCATTTTGAGGCTTTAATTTATTGATTTCATCTTTCGTTTATATTCTTGAATTCTACCGTCAATTTAACTATGCATATGATTATCGATCTCGTTCTTGTTTTTATTCTTGAAACAACCATGTTAGGCTAGAATCCTTGCATGTTTAGGATATAATGAACTCGTAGAAGTAGGACGTTGGTATGTAATTAGGATAATTCGTGATGTATAGTTTTAGTTCTATTAGTTATTGAATATTTCTAATAAATTCTAGAATAATCTTGGAATTAAGTACGAAAATTGTTAGAGAGAAGACGACCGCATCACTCTTTAATAACGAATAGGCTTAAGAAGAGGGTTTTTTGAAGGAGTTTATAATATACCGGTTTATCTAGGGAGGACTGCCGCATCACCTTAGTTAAATTAGAGCCTCAATAATTAAGCACAATCCATATAATTTGATTCGTAGATTAGTGAAGTAGATTGATCGAACTAAGTATTAGAGTTAATTCTTGAGCTTTTATTCTTTCAATCTTGTGCTAGATTAGGGAAGTTGATTGCCTAGTTTTAGTACACTTAGGATTATAACTTGAACATCACGATTATTTTAGTTATTGTACCAACTCCGTTAGTATACGTAGGGATTCCTACCCCGAGCATCACCATCTCATATCTGCACTTCAACTAAAGTTAGTATAGTTTTATTTTCATTATTAGCATATAAATAGTAGAAAACAATTAGGAGCATTAGCATAAACTAAACACTGCATTTATATTAGCTACGACACGTACATTTCTAGGGATTTATTCGCATACAAACTTTCCCTTGGGTTCGATACTACTTGGTCCCTATACTCGCCCATACTACAGTGATCCCATACTCTTGTGGGGTAAGTACTAGTCGAGCTAGTATTTTGCGTTCAAGTCGCCCTACCCCGATCTGTTTGGGTCTCCCCGCCTTGTGACCTGCATTGGGGCGGGCGGGTATGAGTATTAATCCCTATCCCGTCCTGCCCCATTTTGTCCTGCATATAATATACATTTTATAAGTATATTTTATATTTAACATTCAGATATACATATAAAATATTATTATATTTTTCATATTTATATAATAAAACAGACAGTGAATCAGTTCATTCTCAAACTTATTTGTTTTATATGTGCTTTAAGTACTAGTTATTTTATTTATAGGCATTAGTTTAATAATAAAATGTTTTGAGTTGATTTTTAAGAGATTTAATAGAAACAGGAGTACTACTTTTTTAAGGATAAACTTAGGTCCCCGCCATTACATTTCCACATTTACAGTACAGAGACTAACCAATTGCGCCGCCGCACCTTTAACCTTTACTCCTCTTTACACTTCGCCCCAAATTTCTTTCTCAATCCCACAAAAATGGCGTCTTCCTTTTGCATTTCCAGGCAGCCCATCAGAGCTCCACTCTACAGCCCATTTTCCCTCAACAGAACCCTCTCCCGCTCTCTAAACTTCAGAAATGCCCCCACCACTCCCCCCGCCGTCATTCGCTGCTCAATCGGTCGCCCTGACTACATACCAAACCACATCCCAAACCCTAAGTACGTCCGCATATTCGACACCACCCTCCGCGACGGCGAGCAGTCCCCCGGCGCCACCATGACCACCAAAGAGAAGCTTGACATAGCGCGCCAGCTTGCTCGCCTCGGCGTCGACATAATTGAGGCCGGATTCCCGGCCTCCTCCGACGCTGACTTCGACGCCGTGAAATTGATCGCCCTAGAGGTCGGAAACGCCAATTCCGATCATGTTCCGGTTATCTGCGGCCTGGCCAGGTGCAACAAGAGGGACATCGAGAGGTCGTGGGAGGCGGTGAAGTGCGCGAAGAAGCCTAGGGTTCACACGTTTATCGCCACCAGCGAAATTCACATGAAATACAAGCTCAAAATGACGCCCGAAGAGGTGATTGATAAGGCTAGGAGCATGGTAGCTTATGCCAGGAGTTTGGGGTGCGATGATGTTGAATTTAGCCCAGAAGATGCCGGAAGGTATGCTTCATTTTCTTAAAAAAAAATAATCTTTTGTTGATTATGAATTCTTATCTTTAGCTTGTGGTTAAAAACGTGTGATTCTTATCTTTAATTTGTGTATATCCAGTTTTACTGTTTATCTTGCCTATTAATTTGGGACCCTGCCATCTTAAGGTAGTTGAGTTTTTTAATTGTTGATTGACTGGTTGATAATTTGATATCCGGCTGACAATGACTTTGTGTATTAATAATTCACATGGATGTGGTTGAGAAGAATTTGCAGTCAATTTTTACTTTTCTAACATTCAAAATCTTTCAAATTACGGCTCCATAAAGTTTCCAATATTTAACAGTATAAAGACATCTTGAAAATGAAAATTCATATGTGGAATGTAAAATCAGAAGTCTTGATAGTTTTGTATGAGCTTAGCAATTTGGTTGCATGCACTACGTGACGGCTGCTGGGGGATGTATTAGAATAAAGAAAATGCACTTCATTTCTTCTATGATTGAGTAGAATCAATCCAGTGCAGTCAATCCTTTATATATTCCACTAGTATATGTCAATCCAGCAATGCTACCATCATGCACCACCACTAAGTTCTTAACTTCATTTATTTCTATGATTAATCTGACTCTTTCACAATAACTACCTACACTATATTGCTGCTTACTACCCCTATATATAAATCTGTTTACTTTTTTTATCACCTGTTCCCCATCCACCTCCCTTTCTTTCTCCCTCGGTTGCTGTTGCCAATTCACTGCCGTCCCTCAAAATTATTACTAAAAGCTAATCACTTTGAATTCCATCGTGAGCTGAACTACCAATGGATGTGCTATTGACTCACCATGACACCATCCACCGACATGGACTTAACCAACAGCTTTTGACAACACTAATCTGGATGAGTTTTTATTTACCTCACATAAGCTGCTTTCCAAATGCTTCAACCATGTCCAGTATTACACAATGAACACGTGCTTATGCCTTAAACCAAATTCCTCTACCACCCTAATTATGCTGCCAACATTCTGTGCATGGTTGTGTAGGAATACTGCTTCCAATGGCAGTGGACTGTTAGAAAGTAATTTAGGAATAAAGAAATTTGAAAGAATGAGCTGGATAGTACCCAGTGTTTTTTGTGTCTTCAGTTTTGATGACAAAGCTGAATCCCAATTCTCAAGCAGCATGAAGGAACTGGATGGTCTCTACTAATCCAGAAAATATTATGTTTTTAAAACTAGAATTGCGCATGTGCGATGCACAATTAGTGTATCCAGTTTATGAATTTTAATAGAAGTTATATTAGTTAGTAATATTTGTTTAATTTCGTTATGTATGATTTCTTTTGTAGGATATATTTTATATTTTTTTATTTATAAATTTTTATATTGAAAATACCCACCACAAATAATCAAATTTATCACAAATATCCTAAATTAATTCACATATTCAAATTCAATAAAATACCACTTCAAAGTCAAACCACCAAAATTAACCCACATTTAAGATTTGCAATTTTATTTTCAGGTATGCAATATGGATGTGATATTAAAGATCATGAAAAGGTATTAATTTTATACGTTATGCTTTTCAAATGGATATAAAAATTAAACATAAAAGTTTGGCAGCTTGTTTCATATGAACCTACAAGAAACCACACATCACTTACAGCAGCTCCAATATACAAACAGCAAAGTATAACTGTTTCTGTTTTTCTCGTTTTCAATTTCCAAAATAGAAAACAAGTTTGGGCAGGAAAACCTCAGAATTGCTATTTTGTGCATGGATAAAGGGTTAGAGCTTTTATATATATTGTATATATATGTGTGTGTATATATAGACGTATGCAGTAGAAGTCATATAGAATTTTTGAAAAAAAACTAGAATCTATTTTATGTTTCTCGTGCACATGTGTCATATAAAATTTCAAGTTGGAAGCTTACTCTCAACATTAACAACAAGTTAGTACAGCCACCATATTAGCTTTTCCCTTGCCTGTCTCTTACTAGACATTGAGAGAGGTATGAGTGAAATTGCTTCATATATACTAATAAAACATCATCTGCATATATTTTTCAGCTCTTTTTTGTATACTAATGTAACATTTTCTGGATAGATGTTTCAGCTTTGTCTTGTTCTTTCTCACAGATCAGACAGGGAGTTCCTTTATAAAATTCTGGGAGAAGTTATACAAGCAGGGGCAACAACCCTCAATATTCCTGATACAGTTGGCTACACTTTGCCTACTGAATTTGGACAGCTGATTGCTGACATAAAAGCCAACACCCCTGGAATTGAAAATGTGATAATTTCAACACACTGTCAGAATGACCTTGGACTTTCTACAGCTAATACATTAGCGGTATGCAATTTCTTTCTTTGGTTGCCATGACTAATACGACCAAGGTCATGTTGTACTCACCTTGGAGCTTATTGACTTCAGGGGGCAAACGCTGGTGCAAGACAATTAGAGGTGACCATAAATGGCATCGGTGAAAGAGCTGGTAATGCTTCATTAGAGGAGGTCTGCTTCTACTTTTCTCCTTTCATTTCGATAAGTCAATTTTATTACTAAATAGATGTTTTTGGTACAATAAATATAATATTTTACCACTTCTATCACCTAATTCACTAAGTGTGTGCCTCTGTGTTGGTGTGCCATATGTGTTCTGTGTAAGTGCTAAATAGTTCACTTCACCATAAACTATCATTAGCATTTTTTTAAGGGAAAAGATCATATTTGCCCAAAATTTATAGGGCAATTGTTATTTGCCCTACTTTTAAAAAAAGATGTTTTTTGGCTTTGCCCAAACAAGGTTGGCAAAACAGCTGGCAAAAAGGTTGGCATCGAGCAAACCTGGGTGCCAACCTTTTGTAAACTGTTTAGCCAACCTTTTTGGGGCAAAAAAACATTTTTTTTTAAAGTATGGCAAAAAACAATTGCCCTATAAGTTTGAGTGCAATTTTGTGGGTTTACAATCTGGATTTTTAGAAATGAACTTTTTGATGTAATTATCAGATAATTCTGAAATGCCAGATTTTTCACAAACAAAAACTCTATGGATATGTGGGGTTTAAGTACCTAGAAAGACTGAAAGAAATAAAATCATGGTATTATTGTCAGATATCCATATGTTGGAGACATGGAGTAACTAGGAGAACAAGGGTAATACCGTAATAGGAACCAAGCTTAAATGAAGTGATGGCATGAAGTTAAAGTTGGTAATGGTTTGTTAAGGACTACATAAAGAATGAAAATTAGAAATGAATGAAGTAGCACGTAGGTAGGAATGACTGGTAGAACTTGTTGGTTAGGCTTGTCTATCATCTATTGATGCATTAATTGTTGTTCTCCTGCAACTGAAAGACTATCTGCTTCACTGCAGGTTGTAATGGCCTTGAAATGCCGGGGAGAGGAACTACTGGATGGCCTTTATACAGGAATCAATACTCAACACCTAATTATGGCAAGCAAGATGGTATAATTGCCAACTACTTTTTAGTTTGTTTAACTTTTCTTCGATGGGATTCCTCTGTTAACTTTTTTTATAATGGATTTGTAGGTTGAAGAGTACAGTGGGCTACGCATCCAGCCACACAAAGCAATTGTTGGAGCTAATGCCTTTGCCCATGAAAGTGGCATCCACCAGGTTGGTGTTGATAAAAACCAATATTTAATAGTTTGATTTTTGTTGGGTAGAAGGGGAAGGAAATATATATTGTTTTGGATTCCTCTCTATTTCCACTTGTACACGTATGACAGAAAATGCACGGTTGCTTTGTCACATTATTCGATGGGTGTCAATTGCATTTTCACAGCATCTATTTGGTTTGCTACAAAATGGGAAGGATGAAGTAAATGTTTATTGACTCATATATGCCTCTTCGGAAAATTTTGAAAATTTGTAAATTTTAGACATGCACTTTATACATTTGCCTAGGTATTGTTTTTTTTTTTTTTACATCTTTTGTTTTCTTGTTGCTGATATGTATCTGGCTATCTGTTGTCTTGCTTCAATCATATTCTTCTGACATTATGCGCGTTTAGTTATACCTATCAAACCTAAGATATTATGCTTCCACATTTTCGCAGTCCTTTTTATATTACGTCTTGATAAACTTCTTTTTTGTAGGATGGAATGCTTAAGAATAAAAATACTTACGAAATTATATCTCCAGAGGACATTGGACTTGTTCGCTCGAATGAATCTGGTATAGTGCTTGGGAAACTCAGGTACACTGGAAGTACCCTTTTAATGCTGTTATCATTGTGTCTCTGATACATTTGTTTGTTTTCCCTTTTTTTCTTGCAAGTTTCTGAAATTTTGAGATTGGATAAATTATGTTTGAACCAATAAGGAACTTATTATAGAAATGGTATGCATACTTCATGCATCCTCTTGTTTTTGCCATAAATGAGCTCTGAAAATGTGTGATCTTATTTGCAACAATATCAAGTTGCAGTTGCACTCCGTAGCTATTCCAAATATTGCAACGTGAGCTTTACATGCTGGTGTGGTTCTGCACGGAAAGGGTAGAACAACGGCATTCAATTCAACTTATGTGGTAAAATGATGACAAAAGAAGAAGAAGTAAAACACTACTTTCTTAGTTAAAGCAGACACCCCAAGACTAGATAGGTTCCATAGGGATACTGACCATCCCTTTAACAAGTTCTTCAGTTAAAGAGGAGTTTTAATATTTATACCTTAGTGAGCAATTATTGTTTTTCTAGGTGTGTTCAATACCTATAGTGAGCATTGTGTGAAGCCAAAATTAAATTTCTTGTACAGTTTTAATAATGCAATGCAAACTGTTTAGTCTTCTCTTTGAACAACTATTGTATGTTATCTTACTAAAAAAATGCTGCTGCTAGCATAACTCCTATGTTGAATCATTGCCATATTATTGATCATTATGTTCATAGGAGAACTTGTACATATTTCTTATTTGTTTCTTTGATATTCTCTGTACAGTGGACGCCATGCTTTGAAAGCAAAAATGTTGGAGGTAAAATTGAAAATCTGGTCTTACTTTTGCATGTTTCTGTGATTGATTTTCGTTGCATCAGTTTGTCTTCTATGAATGTGGTTGCAGCTTGGATATGATATTGATGGCAAGGAACTTGATAATCTTTTTGCACGCTTCAAAGCTATAGCAGGAAATAAAAAGGTACCTGAGACCACTTACCTTACTGCTGAATTTTGTCAAGAATGGTTTAGCAGAGAGAAAAAAAAACATGTTCTCATTCTGTAGGTCCTGAAAGTAAGTAGTTGCATAAGAAAAACATGAGTGATCGTCGCATCCGCTGTTGGTATGCTTACATCAAAATAGATGGTTTTATCTATTAGATGATCCCATTGCATCCAAAGGACCCTCTTATGTGGAATAAATCATCCTTTGACTTTTCTTAATGAGGTGCAACTCCTAGAATATATTCAAAACCTTAGCCAGCACCACAGCTATATAGCATTAGTCATTGCTGCTTTATATTGAGCGTCTTTTCTTCTGTAGGTCTAATTTGTTAACTCTCACATGCTTATCCATGTTTTTGCTGATAGTTGATGATATTCGCCAACAAATTTATGTATTGTTGATTTTCCAGATTATCGCAGATGATGACCTCATTGCCTTGGTTTCGGATGAACTTTTCCAGCCTCAAGTTGTCTGGAAACTTGAAGATGTACAGGTATATCTATATTAATGCGCTACTTGTTTAGGGCAACCATTGATCATTAAATTAAGTTTTGCATTGTCCAAGGCTAGTGTGTTCATATGTTCTTCATGAACAGGTTACATGTGGGACCCTTGGCCTTTCAACTGCAACTGTGAAACTCACTGATGCCAACGGAAACGAGAATATTGCTTGCTCGGTTGGGACAGGACCAGTTGATGCAGCGTATAAGGCGGTTGATCTCATTGTTAAGGTCTGGAACTTGTAATTACAGTTGCCCCTTTTAAAACATTTCTGGCTTTTCTGCAAAATCCAGGGGTAAACTAGAATCTGATTTACGTATAAATAATATTTCGAAGTCATCAACATAGTTGAGTTTGGGCCGTAACTTGACACTCCAGATTTCTTCCCTTCCGAAATCATCATACTTGGATTTTTTTTTTGCCTATTGAGCAGGTTCCTGTTACACTCGTGGAGTACTCCATGGTTGCAGTCACTGAAGGTATTGATGCTTTAGCAACAACACGTGTTCTAATTCGTCGAAATGATACTGTTGCTGCAACCCATGCTGCCACAGGGGAAACCATCAACCGTGCGTTCAGGTAGGAAATCTAAACGTTCCTTTCGCACCATAATAGGTGCAAATTGTAAGAAACAGATACCAGTGGGGCTTTTCTGGTAATTTACCAACTTTGGTTGGTTGCGTGGTAAATATGTGAAATCTCAAGGGTATTGTTGGCAATTCCTTAAAACGATATAAGATGCATGATAAAAACTTCTACGCACCAGCAATTAGTGCATTTTTTTTTTTACCAAATTTTGACTCATTTTACCAGAAAACTGAAATATATAATGAGAGGTATTAGTTTATATGAAGAAAAACATTAATTCATACATAAGTGTTGATTTGTAGGATGAACAATATTAGTACATTAATATACGACTGATACTTTTCATCACATGATTGCCAAATAATATAAAAAACAGCTTGTCTGAATTTCTTTTAGTTATAATAAGGTCAAATTTGCACGTGCAACTGGTATCTAAAGATAGTATATTTTCTCTACATGCAATCAGTGGAACAGGGGCAGATATGGATATCGTCATATCCAGTGTTCGAGCTTACATCGGTGCACTGAACAAGATGCTCGGGTTCCAGAGTCGTCTCGATCTGAGCAAAACCGAGGCATTGCCTGCATTAAAATGACTTGGGAATTGCAACACAAAATGCTGTCTATAGCTCAACGATGGTCGTTTCAGGTTTCAATTTCTATATTCATTCAGCTTCTTCTTCTTCTTCTTCTCCAATGCGTTGAGGGTGGCCTTGTAACTGTAGGGGAGTTTCCTCCATTTAAGCAAAGCAGTAGTTTATTATCAATGTGTTGTGCTTTAAAATCTGTTGAATGTATCAATTTCTAGGATATTTGTATATTCCCAAATCTTCGCAATGATTGAATAAGTTTTTGAGCTTATTGTTTTTCTTTGCAAAGATATGAAAATGGGAGTTGTAACAAAAAAGTTGTTTAGGAAACAATTTATATCTCTTCAGTTGAACAATACTCTGAACATCTTCAAGATTAGATCTCTTGAGCCAAGCTAATAGAACAGGCGATGTGAGTATTCAGGTCCAATGGAATTGGAGGGGGAGAGAGATTTTCAATTCTTTGATTTTTTTAAAATCAAATTAATACTATTTTTTGTGAAAAGCTGATACTAAAAATTAATGCTATTTCTTTATAAGAACCAAATTCTATTGCTAGTAATATTTGCAAATCCTAGTCTCCAATTGTTGATTAGGCGTTCCCAAATTGTATTTTTACTAATACATATGTGTGTGGCACTCATCTGAACCTCAATACAAATCAACGCACTTTCTTCCAACAGTACTAGCCTAGCATAAAATACGAAATGGTATAGCTTGTGTGGTTAGAGCACCACCACCTAAGTCTTTGAAGTCGTGGTTTAAAGACAAAACTTGAGTCGGTTAATGGGGAATGTGTAATGGACCAACACACCAGAACAAGCACCAAATGCAATTTACTTGGTCATAATCCGAATTATAAAACTCCAAATTGAGCAAACAAGCACAGTTTAGAAATTTGAAGAACAAAAATGTAAACCAGGAAGATATGAAATCTCCTTGGCTGGATTGATGGATGACCTGAAAGAAATATAATTTGAAATACCTCACCAACACACTATGCAGACCGTAATGGGGAAAAGATGCTGCTGAGTGACCTCATGTGAAAGACAGTTATTAGATGGAAAAACGATTCACTTTGCTAGGGAAATAAATACTACACACTTCGTACTAAGATTACTTTCACATCTCTCTTATTTAGACCCCTACAATTATTTTCACACTTAAAAATATAAATAAATAACTATCTCTCACAAAAGTAAATAAAACATACAAATTATCATTATTTTATTTAATTCCATACTCGCATCCTCTTTTTTTCCTTAAAAAATGTGTAACTTTCATAGGTGAAGTAAATGTGCAATGGAGAGAGTAGTAAATTAAAATAAGAAAATTTTTGTTGCCATTATCTTGAGTTCGGAGCTTGTTTTAGTTTTTAGGATGTTGCTGTACATTTGTTTTGGAATTTAAGTGTATGGGAAAAGTCATGACTTTAAAATTTTAGAATGTGAAAATTTTGATAAATAATATAAGTATGTAAGTATTTTGGTATTTTGATGGGATGAGATGTTACATTATATCAAATCAATGTTTAATAGAGACAGGTGTATTATTATATTATATATTGTATGAGAGAAAAGAGAGAATGAATGATAATAAAAAAGTGATAAATGTGATTTTATTGAATTTTTGAAAAATAATAATAAGTTTATAGGTATTTTTAGTGTGGAGTCGAATTTTACATTCCAAATTTGAATGGAGCGTGAATCCTAAAGTTCCAAGTGTTAGAGAAAATTGGTTGGTGATATTATTTTATAATTAATTGGTATTAAAGTTTATTTGAGACTTTAATAGTTGACCAATTAATTTTTGGTGTTGAAATTAATTTCTCGGAAATTAATTGTTACAAGTGCGTTCTACTCTTGGAGTAGATGAGAATGGTGTATTCATACTCGCAAAACCGATTTTCGGTGAGTGAGAAATTGAATCGGAAAGTCGAAAGGTTCAACACCTAATTTTGGGAATTAAATGAGTCATTTAATTCATCCCACATTGGAATTTTGGAATACTAATATACATGATATTAGTATGAGAATAATGAAGTATAATAAATTATAGTTGATTGCTAGTCAATCAAAGTTGCCACACGCGCCCGTGGTCTTGGTTCTTGGCAATTGGACTTTGGGTGGACTTTGGGCCTTGGGCCCAGTGGGTATCTAATTTTTTGGAGAACGAAAATTAGGATATCAGGTCCACAGAGTTTGGGTCGATTCGGATCAGAGACCCACCCGGTTAGAGAGGTCAACCAGATCGACATACTTCATAAGAGCACATAAATTACGTGTGCTAAATTCGTGGGACGTTACCAGCGTGATTTAAGGAAACGCGCTCTGGGTCAACTTCTTGCCACCAACGAAAACGCGTCCGCATTTAATGCCCACGCGGTTTTCCTTCTGCATTGAGTGGAGGTTCGCCTATAAATAGCGCCCTCATGCATTTGCCTGGCCAAGCATTCAGAAAAATCTTCTCCTCTCTCTCAGTCTCTCTGCATATAGAGTCTCTAAGTGACAGTCCAGTTCGAAACGCTCGTTGTGTTCGCCGGAGCTCCAAGACCTGTGGTGCTACACTCTTGGAGACGATAGTGACGTTTTACCTTTGGGGGCAAATTTCCAAGACCGAAGAGCACTACGGGGGAAATTTTGTCTTGCGGGAAGAGAGCTTCCTCGACTCGTCACTGCTGCAGTTTACTTTTTCTTTTTCTTTATTCTCTCTTTGTAACAGTTATCGAGTTGTAAATTTCCTTTTTATTTTTGAATTATTATATCCACAGTCAAAAACTTATTTTCATTTACACCAAGTCCATTCAAATGATTCCCAAAACAAACATTAGGTTTCTATTCTTGTTTTGGAGTGAATCATGTACCATAATAATAATATAGTTGATTTTGTGTCTGAATTGTGTTGCACCATGTTTGTTAAATTATGAACTCTTGGCATTGCTCCATGGAGGCACCATGATTCACACAAGAATTCAAAGTCTAAGAGATTGATACCCAATTAATTATTCTAGGCAAAAATTTGTGCGAGTTCGTCTCATTATATGAGACTATATAAATTAATATTCATTTTTGTCAAAATATTAATTTGTCGTACTTAATTTATATATCATCGCATTATCTCATTACATGAAATAGTCACAAACAAGTTAAACCATTATTTTACTATACATTCAATATAATTTGGATTAAATCATTCATTTCGTGAAATAATTTAAATTTGAGGCGCACGTGCATCAATGGTGCGACTATGTCTATTATCTAATTTTGAGAGTATCTTGTGTATTAAATCTACCATACAATTAAATTCATTATTAAAAAAATCACCTTATTATCACTGAAAAAATCATCTTGTTTTAATGAAAAGTCAATGCTGGTATTTCAATGTTAACAGAGACATCTTGTTTTAATGAAAAATCAATGCTGCTTTTTCAATGTTTATAGAGATAACTGATTAAAAGAAAGAAACTTACCGGGTGTAAAGTAAAATTTTATATGATAAAAAAAAGGGAAGATATTTTTAATAGAAAAGGGCAGACTCATTATTATATAAAAATAGTTCATAATAAATTTATCATTATATTGTTTTAAAATATCAAATATTTAATTAAAAATATAAAAAAGTTTATCAGGATTATCAAAAATCAAATCACGAGTATTAAATTGTATTTGTTATTGATTTTTTTAACGCAACTTAAAAAAATTATTGATAGTAGCATAATAAAATAATTGAAGAGGTTGATTATTAAAAAAAAAAAATCCAAATGAAAGTAGTAATTATCTTATTTAAAAGAAAAAAAATAGTTTTTTGAATTATTTTTACTCCTGTTAACTATTATCATTATCATATATTTATTCCATTTTCATTAAAGAAAATTCAAAGCAATTGCTACATTAACTCAGAACAGAGATATATTAATTCAAAGCAATTGCTACATTAACTCAGAACAGAGATATATTATGATCAATGATATAATTCAAAGCAGTTAACCTACAATTTTCAATGTAAACAATCTCAATTGTTTCAATATAATTGAGTGAGTGCATTATACACGAGGTGCACAAGAGACTGTACACCTTACAATATAATTGTTCAGTAAAAAAAAAAAAAAAAAAAAAAAAGAGTTGAATTACAGAACATGTCGTGTTCATCTTTGTATTTCTTTGTTATGTGGGCTTAGGCCTTCCACTCTAAGGCCCAACTAATTAAAGAAAGAGCCATGCTTAGTAGCCCAAAGAGGAATTATCTCAACCTTGAATTTAATTTTTTGATCGAACGCCTGTAATTGAGAACGGTCCTCTGGCATCGCAACGGTAGCAGTGAAGGACTGAAGGTCACCTGCAACAATTGTGTATTCAGTGAGGTAGATTATTCTCTGATATTATTTCGTCTTCAACTTTTCCCTTTCTTGCATATTAATATTATGATTTCCATCAATATCTTATTAACTTGAATTCCAGTCTTAAGCCTTACACTAAATACATATTGATATTCAGGTAGATCGTATTTTGGAAAGAGAATGAAGAGTTTTGTTGCTGGCATTCCGTAGTTGTTATTAATTCAAGGAGGCGGGAACACTCGTGATGACGGATCAAGTTTTCGGCGATCGTTCCAAAAGCTCTCCGCCGGAACTGGAGCCTGTACCTGAGGACGAGGACTATGTATTAGACCAACACTTAGGCTATGTTTGGTTTTCTGGATTAAGCTGGTGTGATTGTTTTATCAGATTTAGTAGGATGTTTTGTTTGATGGATTGTGGCCCGAGAATTAAATGCGGCCCGAGACTGTTATTGTGTTTAATCATCTTTTCGGCTGACAAAGCGTCCAGGGGGTAGGGGTAAGATTATAGTCCAAGGGATTTATCCATTTTAAAGTGCCTATGCGAATTGACATATTTGACCTCTATAATTTATAAAATTTGACCTTTTTGCTGGGCCAAATAAATTCAGGAACTAATATGAAAAGGTTCACCAGACTATTTATCTCAACCCTAGCAACAAATTAGACGTTTCACACTATTTCCTTGTTTTGGGTTGAATCTGATGCTGAGTGTCTCACTTTGAAAAGTGGACATAAATTTGTGTGATATAAAATAATTAATGGTTTTCATGAATATTATTAAAAGAAAAAAACTATTTACAAAAGGGAAAAAAATTCATTTAAAAATGGTTGGTCCTGAAATGGTATTTTATCAGACAAACCAAACACCCATTGCTAAATTATCTTATAGACAAAAATGTTAAATCCAGCAATCCAAACAACAAACTAAATGCTCCATCTTAATTTATGAACAGTGCAATCCCATTAAATCCTATCCAACTTAGTCTATCCTATCTAACAAACCAAACACAGCCTTATAGTATTAGTATTATAACACTTGTAGTGATAGTGAAGGTAGTTATCCTCACTTATAGTATTAGTAGAGGTAGTTACTCAAGTGAGATCTATATATATCCTATAGACCTCATTTGTAAATACTTTTGATCAAATACATGAAATATATTACTTTTAATTCAATATGGTATCAGTTTAGCCTAGGTCGCGTTCCATCTTCGCGATTGAAATCAATTCCGCATATCGCGTTCTATCTTCGCGATTGCAAAACTCTGATCTTAAGGAATTTTTCCCTAAATTCCTTCACGTTTCATCTGTTTCTTCTCCGATTGCTCTAAATCGGAATTTCTTGGGCGAAATAGCCATTTTTTCAAGAATCTTTCATAATCCTTTGCAATCGAAATGAATTCAAACGCTCCTCCGGCGATTCCGATCATTCAGGACCCTAATTCACTCAATCCGGCGCTCAACCCCTTTTCTCCACTGGCTCTACATCATAACGACAACCCGGCGATCTCGATTGTCCTAGATCCATTGGTGGGAGCCAACTTCGTGTCCTGGAGTCATTCAATCAAGAGGGCGCTGAGTGTCAAGAACAAACTCCCTCTAATTGACGGTACGTTGCCGACACCTGCTGAAACGGATCGTCAAGTCTTTGCGGCGTGGGTACGTGCGAACGATTTGGTTTTAAACTGGATCCTCAATTCAATCTCTCCAGACATTAAGCGTTCCTTAGAGTATTTTACGAATGCTCGAGAGGTATGGCTTGAATTAACTGCTAGATATTCTAGATCCGATCTTACTAGGGTTTTTCACTTGAAGAAGTCTTTCTGCACCATTACTCAAAACTCCCAGCCTTTAGTTTCTTACTTTAATTCATTCAAAACTTTATGGGATGAATACCAGAATTATAGATCGATATTGAAGTGTCATTGTGGTACTTGCACTTGTGATTTAGCTACTGCTCAAGCTAATATCAATGAACAAGATGCTGTTATGCAGTTCTTAATAGGATTAGATGATTCCTACTCTGTCTTGCGTAGCCAATTTCTGATGCAATCCCCTTTTCCCCCTTTGGCCAAAGTCTATTCTATCCTCCTTCAAGAGGAAGCTCAGAAGTCTTTAACTGTTTCTAGTTCAATCCCATCACAAAATGATTCTATTGCAATGATGGCCAAGAACTATCAATCAAAATTCTCTAAGGATAGAAAGAAATCCATAACTTGTGACCATTGTGGGTTTAATGGTCATACAAAGGATAAATGTTTTCAAATCATAGGCTATCCACCTGGTTGGAAAGGTCCTAGAGCCCCTAGGAGTAAGATTGAATCTACCGCTAATATCCTGATCAATGAGCCTCAAAATGATTCTGCTCCTGTTATTAAAAGTACTACTAACCCTTTGTTCAACCAAGACTTATTTGAACAGTTTCTGGAATTTAACAAGAAACAGAATACTGATCATTCAGTAGCCATGGCTCAAATAGCAAATGCAAATACAGGTATTTCTTCTTTACATTACTCTTTAAATGCTAATGTCCATAATTATGATGATGTGATATGGATAATAGACACTGGTGCTACAGACCATATGACTTGTGATTTTTCTGTATATTCTGAATACCCCAAGCATTGTAATGTTAAAATTAGCCTCCCTACTGGTTCTATTTGTTAGTGTTAGTGTCCTAGAGACAATCCATCGAAATGACATAATACTAAGATAATATTCAGATTTGGTTTAATATTATTATTGGTTTAATATTAAATGTATGGCGTTACACTTATCGGAATATGATGTTTGATTGTTTGCATATATTCTTATTTGTGTTCCCATGAATCACTACTGTCATTGAGTGAGTGAGAACTCAGATGACCTAAGTATGATTCTTAAATAGCCCCGATCAAGGATCATCAAGAATGGGATATTGATGATGCAATTGAGATTGGTGTGCGATCTGCATCATACTCTTAGAGAGTGTAGTAAGATCTCACTTACTACGAGATACCGGGTATCTCATGATGGATGCACAGATACCTTAGAGGGTATTGGTATACCCATCCGAGAAACCGTTTGATGTAATTCCACATAATGTGTCTACGGGTGTCTCGGTTAGTGGGAGCGATGTGATACTCCTCTGACTTGAGGTCAATACGCACGACATGTGTGGAGTGGTGAACTTTGACCATGACCGACGCTTGCACCCTTCCACAGGTAGATATGACATGGATTGGGTTCATCAAGAAAATCCTTGTGCGTGGTAGTTGAGCCAAGAATAGGATTCATTCCTCAATGTGGATTTAGAGAGAATACTCGTCTTCTCATCATAATTGGATCTAAGTCGTCGGCAGACGCGCATCAACTTAGACTTTGTGGCTAAGTGTGATATACTTGATCAATTAGTGATTGGAGATAATATGATTAAGTTATTTGAATAGACACTTCATCATGTTCAAGACTTAATCGGGTATTCGTGAATGAAAGGAAGTTATCACAATAGCCCACAATATTATAGGTAGTTGCAGATTTCCTCGCAACGTACCTCGTATATTGAGAATGTCTGATTTATTGTCTAGGGTTCAATTAAGACCGTTAGTTTGACTAATCGCTCGATATACGAGGGCCTATGGGTCACACAACAAGTAATGGCAATTTACCAATTATAGTTGGTTGATTAAATATTGTATTAGATATAATATTTAATTTATGGAGAATATACTAATAATTATATTTGGAATTAATTATTATTATTATTTAATTAAATTGGATTTAATTAAATATGAAATCCCAATAATAATATTTGGAATATTATTATACAAGAATAATAGATATGGTAAAGATATTATTCGTAGGAACATATCTAGGGAGATATAATCTGTAGAGATTATATTACGGGCTAGACCCGATATCTTGCTTAGGAATTAAGCCAAGTTAATCCCTATAAATATGTGTCCCATGGGAATTTCAAATACACGTGATATAAGAAATATAATTTCTCCATAAAATCTCCAGTCGGAATTTTCCTAGCAAATTCGTCTCGAGATTCAACGCTGGCATATCGGTGCGGGTTGGTAGAAAGCTGTTACGTGGATACCATAGTGGAGGATTCCGCGTACAAATCGCTGTAAGGATTTATTATGTTAATTTATCCTTTCTATTTTATGTTATACAACCATGTTTGAGATTCGTTGTTGGTGAATTGTAATCTTCCGCTGCGCCGAACATGGTGTTCGTGCCTTCAAAACCCAACACTATTGCCACTGCAACCTTTATAGGAAATGTGATTATCAATGATAGCTTGGTTCTTCATGATGTTCTATATGTTCCAGAATTTACATATAACTTACTTTCTGTGTCACATCTAACAAATAATTCTAATTGTGTTGTGAGTTTTCAATCCTCTCATTGTTTACTACAGGACAAGATAACAAGGAATGTGATTGGTTTTGCTAGCCAAGCCAATGGTCTTTACCACCTTAGTATCCCTAAGAAGGTCATTAGTTGTAATAGCTTGAAATCTGTTTTCTCTAATAACAGTAGTTCTTGTGATCTATGACATACAAGACTAGGACATGCTCCTTGTAAAATTCTGCTGCAAATTCCCACACTAAATGTAAAAGCAGATTCTTCTCTTAATAAAGTTTGTGAAGTTTGTCCTTTAGCCAAGCAAAGAAAGAAATCCTTCCCTATAAGCACATCTGTTTCTCCATCTGTGTTTTATATGATTCACTGTGATATTTGGGGACCTTTTAGTACAGAAACTAGAAATGGTCACAAATATTTTCTAACAATTGTTGATGATCTCAGTAGATGTACATGGATATATCTCTTAAAACAAAAATCTGAAGTACCTCTTGCCATTGAAAACTTTAGAAACATGGTTATAAATCAATTCAACACTTCTATTAAAATACTTAGGAGTGACAATGGATCTGAATTTCTTTTAAAAGACTTCTATCATAAACATGGCATCTTACATCAAACTTCTTGTGTTGAGACACCCCAACAAAATGGTATAGTGGAAAGAAAACACCAACATCTTTTGCAGGTTGCTAGATCTTTATTGTTTCAATCATGTTTACCTATTAAAATTCTGGGGAGATTGTATACTGTCTGCAGCTCACATTATCAACAGACTTCCATAAAAAACTCTACAAGGTAAATCTCCTTTTCAAATCTTACATAATAGAGTACCAGATTACTCATATTTCAGAAACTATGGTTGTCTCTGCTTTGCTAACACACTTTCTGTAAAAAGGCACAAATTTCACCCTAGAGCAACAAAGTGTGTGTTTATTGGATACCCTTTTGGGATGAAAGGTTACAAACTGCTTGATTTAAACTCTGGAAATGTTTTTGTGTCAAGAAATGTTGATTTTCATGAGAACATTTATCCACTGAAAAACAGGAAACAAACTGAGGAATACTTAGAATTTATCTTTCACAAAGATAATATAGATTATATGTCTAGTCAGTCTTTTGACACACCCATATTGCATGTTGACAACAATACTATGCATTCTGAATGTGCTGAACAACATGCTGAACTGATAGATGAAATAAATGAAGTATCAAGTTCTCAGGTTCCTAATCCTCAAACTGAACAAGTTGAGACCAGAAAATCAACAAGGGTAAGAAATCCCCCTGCTTACTTGCAAATTTATGACACCAGTTTACCTGCCTCTTTAACTAAAAACATTGCTTCTTCTAACAATGAAAATGCTATATCTGCTATGTCTCATGATGAAAATACTATATCAGCTGTATCTCATGATGAAAATGCTATATCTGCTATGGTTAAATCTGGAAAACAATATCCTATTGCCAATTTTCTTGCAACAAACAGATTGTCTAACTCTCATAAATCTTTCACTGCTTCTATTTCACAAATAGTTGAACCAAAGACTTATAAGCAAGCTATCAAAGATGATAAATGGATAGATGCTATGAGAAAAGAGTTAGATGCTTTAGAAAAGACCAACACTTGGACTTTAGTGAATCTTCCAGAAAATAAACATTGCATAGGATGCAAATGGGTTTATAAAGTAAAATATAAAGCTGATGGTACCATTGAAAGGTACAAAGCAAGACTAGTTGCTAAAGGTTACACCCAAGAGGAAGGAATAGATTACTTTGACACTTTCTCACCTGTTTCAAAGATAACTACGGTTAGGATTCTTCTAGCTGTAGCTGTTTCTAGGAATTGGCATATACATCAACTAGATGTTAATAATGCTTTTTTACATGGTGACCTAATTGAAGAAGTGTACATGCTTCCTCCTCAGGGGTAGTGCAGTGTAAATGACAACAGGGTGTGTAAATTGAATAAGAGTCTATATGGCCTAAAACAAGCCTCAAGACAATGGTATACAAAACTAACAGATTCTTTAATTTCTTTTGGTTATACCCAATCTCAAGCTGACATTGCTTTGTTCACTAAATCAAATGGTGGCATGTTTACTGCTTTATCTTGTTATGTGGATGACATTATATTGACTGGGAATTCACTTGATGAAATCCAGAATGTAAAACAATATCTTCACTCAAAATTTACTATAAAAGATCTGGGCAAACTAAAGTATATTCTAGGGATAGAAGTTGCAAGAAATGAAAAAGGCATGCAACTTTGTCAAAGGAAATATACTTTAGATTTGCTTCATGATAGTGGCTATTTAGGAAGCAAACCATGTTTTACTCCCATGGATACTAAACAGATTTTTACTTCTAAAGAAGTCCCTCTACTTGATGATCCACATGAATACAGAAGAATTGTAGGCAAGCTTTTATACCTAACTATCACAAGACCTGACATATCATTTGCTGTTCAATGCTTAACACAATTTATGAGCAAACCTAATACTTGCCATCTAGCTGCTGTACACAGATTGCTCAGGTACTTAAAGACAAATCCAGGAGGAGGCTTGTTCTACCCTGCAACAAATGCCTTCCAGTTGCATGCCTTCAGTGATGCTGATTGGGCCAGATGTGACCTGACAAGAAGAAGTGTCACAGGATATACAATATACCTAGGGAACTCCTTAATCTCTTGGAAGTCAAAGAAGCAAAACACCATCAGCAGAAGTTCAACAGAGGCTGAATACAGAGCTTTAGCCACCACAAGCTGTGAAGTACAATGGATTCTCTTCATCCTCCAAGACTTGAAGATTCAGCATCACCAACCTGCAACCATATACACTGACAACAAATCTGCTTATTGTCTTGCTCATAACCCTGTTTTTCATGAAAAGACCAAACATATTGAAGTGGATCAACATTTTACAAGGCACATGATTCAACAAGGTGTCATAACACTAGTCCAAATTCCCTCTTTGGAAAACCTTGCTGATGTAATGACAAAGCCATTAGGAGGAGAGCTCTACAACCAAATGAAGATAAAGATGGGCATTCTTGATATACACTCTCCAAAGTCTTCAATTACAACAACTTCAAAATGACTCTACATCATCATTTTGAGGGGGGGGGGGGGGGGGGGGTATTAGACCAACACTTATAGTATTAGTATTATAACACTTGTAGTGATAGTTGATTAGACGTGAAATTGTTATGTTTTGGTGCCCGATTTACTCATGTTTTGAGTGTTTTCGATGAGTGCTTGGAGTCAAATGAGTATCATTTTTATAAAATTATTAATTTGTCTCTTTAGTTTTCATAGATGGATAGAGGGCGAAAAGAGGAGTTCGTAGGACTTTGAATCGGCCAAAACGGACTCCCGGTTGAGGAGATATGAAGATTTTACGAACGAGTGCACAGCAGCCAGCGCTCGAGCGATTTGCTCGAGCGCCGGCGCTCGAGCGAATCACTCGAGCGGCCAAAAACTTACAGAACAGTTTTGGCGCTCGAGCGAATCACTCGAGCGCCACCGCTCGAGCGTTTTGCTCGAGCGCGCACGTATTTTCGCCTCCGGATGCGTATTTTCGGCCCATTAACTCCCGTTTCGACCCGGTGCCTATATATACCTCTTCCAAACACGTTTTGAAGGATCCCCGACTTTAGAAATCACTTTAGACTTAGTTTTTGGAGAGGAAGGAGACGAGCAAGCTTTACTTTTACGTTGTTGAGGTTTTTCATACGAATTCTTAATTTCTTTTCGTTTCTTAGTTTCTTTTCATTAGCTTGATTACTTTAAACGTTTTAAACTTCGTTTTAGTTAATTAAATTTCAGTTCTTAGAATTATTTTATTTTAAAACCCTAGTTCATGTTTCTTATTTTCTTCGTTCAATTCATTATGTTTTTGTTCGTTGTTTCTTCTATTGCTTTTATTTTTGTTATAACCATGTCCGGCTAAAACCCTTGCATGCTTGGGTTAGGATGAACTCGTAGAAGTAGGATGTGGGTACGTAATTAAGGTAATTGGTGACGTTAGTTTTAATTCTCTTAATTAATGAATTCATATAATTAATCTTAACTCTACCTTTGAATTTCGTACGAAAGTGTTAGAGAGAGGACGACCGCATCACTCAATAACAATTAGTAGTCTTAACGAGAGGGTTTAGGAAAGGTTAATTCATCTACCGGTTTAGCGAAGGAGGACGACCGCATCACCTTAGTTAAATTAGAGTCTCATTAATTAAGCGCTATCTAGTAACTTGTTAGTGGATTAGTGAAGTCGATTGCTAGGATAAAGTATTAGGGTGAGAAATCTTGAGCTTTCATTCTACGATCTTTTACTTAGGTTAATTCTTGTGTGTCACGATTACTTTGATTATGTACCTGCTCCGTTAGTATACGTGGGGATTCCTATCCTGAGCATCACCATCTCTCATTAGAAAACAACCCGTAGTTAATTCGTTCTTTTTCATTCTTTAGTTTACTTAGTTTAATTCAGTCTTTTAATTATTTTTTCAAAAACCAAAAAACATTACACTCATATTAACTACGACGCGTAGATCTTCAGGGATCTATTCGCATATACACCATCCCTTGGGTTCGATAATACTTGGTCCCTATACTTGCCCATACTACAGTGAACCCGTACTCTTGCGGGGTAGCTACTAGTAGAAAGCTAGTATAATCGCTTCAAGTCAATGGCGCCGTTGCCGGGGATGGCGTTGTATGCTTTTGAATAGGACTTGTAGATAGCTTAGTAGTTAGTAGTGGGTGATTTAATTTCTGTTTTTATTTTTATTTGTATTCAATCGGCAGTTGCGTTTTGATCTATCTGCTAGTGTGTCAGGTTTATGAAAACACGTTCACAAGACAATACGAGCGAAGAGAGATTACCTGCAGATCCTGAGACAATAGCTAGAAGAAACCGAGCCTTCTTGAGAAGGATGAACGCTGCCGACTTAGGGAAGGAACCAATGGACATAAATAATGAGTTGGACGATGCTGCAAACGATTTCAATCAGGCAGTAGACCGAGTTGAAGGCACTGGAGTTAGTGGTAGCCAGAATCAAATTCCATTAGGGGATAGCCAGAGCCTAAACCCGGATACACGAAACGTAGGGAATCCAGCTCAGAACCTTGTCCATAATCCTCCTAACAACCCTGCTTACCCACAAAACCCAAATAACCATTTTAACAACCCAGTATACCAACATTACCCATACCCACCTTATCCTTACCCACCATATCCATATCATCCACCACCAGTCTATAACCAACCACCTGTTTACCAACCACCACCCCAACAAGTACCAGTTCCTGCTGCTAATCCTCAACACGTTCCTCAGAACGTAGATCATAATATGGCGATTAGAGGGAGGTTTGCAGCGCAGCCACAACGGTACTATGATGGAGTGGCTTTGCCTCCTGTTGAGGCGAACAACTTCTCGATATCACCGGGGATTTTAAAGCTGCTGACCGAGAATCAGTTCAAAGGGGTGATCGGGAAGGAGAATCCTCACACACATCTGAGGAGCTTTCTCATGATAGCCTCAACATTCAATTACAATGGCATGTCTGAAGATGCCAAGAGGCTTAGGCTGTTCCCATTCTCATTGACGGGAATAGCCAAGGAGTGGTACGATAATACGCTCCTGCGGGGAGGTATTACCACTTGGGCCGAGCTCGAGCGTCTGTTCCTCGAGCGATTCTACCCTCTATCTAGGACGATCAAGGCTAGAATTGAGATCTCGTCCTTTCGCCAGAAGCAAGGAGAGGACTTACGCCAAGCGTGGGAGAGATACTCAAACATGCTGATTGAGTGCCCGCAGCACGGGTACAATGAGGGAGACATTATGGCGTTCTTCTATAGTGGTGCCAACAAGACGGGGCAAGACCATTTAGACGCTTGTGCGGGCGGAGCATTCCTCAACCAAGGCATAGAGAGGTGTAGAGAGATCGTTGACAACATTGTCACGAATGCCGGTGCTTGGAGTGGAGATGCAGATTTTCAGAGAGTGCATCAGGTTGAAGAGGGAGAAGGAACGAGAAGGCTATTGATGGCCATGATGGAGAAGATCAACAACCTCGAGTTGGGGAAGAGTTTGGGTGGAGAGCATGCAGTAGAGAATGAGAGAGTAGACCAACCAAGTGGACAGCAAGAGGTAGCCAATTACATGGGAGACCCATATTACAATCAGAATGGCTACCAAGGTGGAAATCAGTATGGAAGACCTTCTTATGGCCAACCATTTGTACTTCCAGGCCCACAGCCGCCTCAAAATCAATGGAGGAACACACAAGGGTATCAAGGAGGCCAGCAACCTCCTCAAAACACATGGAGGAAAAATGAGAACTTTTCTTATGCTAACCCAAAAGCTGGTGTTACTGTTCCTGCAGGTGTTGATCCGGGGTCCAAACCTCCTGGTGGAGAAGGCGGTGCATCAACCGAGGAGATGTTGAGAGCGATCCTTCAGAAGGTGGAGGAAGGGAGCAAGAGATTGTCATCCTTGGAGTATGATGTGAAGGAGTTGCATAAGAAGGGTGATCAACGTGATCAAGAGCTCCAGAAGATGAACGTTGAGTGGACTAGAACTCAACAAGAGAACAATCGAAGGTTCACCTCTTTAGAGCTCCAGATGAGCCAGATTGCAAAATCAGTGAATAGAATGCCGGAGGGGAACTCAAAAGAGCAGTGCAAGGCGATCCAGCTGAGAAGTGGAACCAACTACGAAGGTCCCCAAATGCCTGCTGATTCTGAGACACCCCAAGAAGAGATTGAGCCTAAAGGAGATGAAGTTGAGAAGGGGAGTGAAAGTGAAGGGATTGAGAAGCATGAAGATATGGATGAGTCCCAGAAGGGGAAGGAAAGTAAGGAGGGTGAGAGAGTTCCTAAGTGGAAGAAGGCAAAGGAAGCAAGGGAGAAAGTGAAAGAAACAGAAAGAGATGAATGGGGGGTACCCAAATCTGTGATACCCGTCCCATATCCACAACGCTTCATGAAAAAGAAGCTTGATGAGAAATTCGCTAAGTTCCTTGATGTTTTTAAACAATTGCATATTAATATTCCTTTTTATGATGCTTTGGAACAGATGCCGCACTATGCGAAGTTTTTGAAGGACTTGATCGCGAAAAGACGGCGAGTGGATGAGCCGAAGTTGGTGCAGCTGAACCACGAGGTGAGTGCATTAGTGCACAAGGCGCTTCCACCGAAGCTGAAGGATCCCGGGAGCTTCACGATCCTATGTGACATTGGGAACGGGATCAAGAAGGGAGCGTTGTGCGACCTTGGGGCGAGCATCAATCTCATGCCCTTGTCGCTGTTCAAGAAGTTGGAAGGTGGTGAACTTCAACCCACAATGATGACGCTTCAACTAGCCGACCGGTCTATTACTCGACCTCAAGGTGTTGTTGAAGACGTCCTAGTGAGAGTTGGAGATCACATTTTTCCAGCCGACTTTGTAGTGCTAGAAATGGAGGAAGATGAGCACGTGCCCTTGATCTTGGGAAGACCGTTCTTAGCTACGGCGGGGATGGTGCTAGATGTGGCAAATGGGAAGATCACATTGAAGGTTGATGATCAAGAAGTGAAGATCTCCCTATATGAAGCCATGAAGCACCCGAGGGAGGATGAGAGCTTGTATTGCATGGATGCAATTGATCCTAGTGTTGAAGACACACCTCATATCCCTAACTCTTCTCATATTCATGAATTTTATAATTCTTCACTTGATTATTTAACCCATGAGCGTTATGATCTTGATTATTTTGATAGGGATAAAGTGAAGAAGTTGAAGGATGAAGAGGTGAAGAAAGTGGACGTGGTCCAGTTAGAAGGGAAAGGAGGAGTTAAGAAGAAAAAGTCCAAACTCAAGAAATTGTTTAGTAAGACTCCTCCAGATAGAGGGAAGAAGGAGTTGAGACCCATAACACTTGGGGATGAGAAGAGAGCAAAGGGGCTCATGATGGAGGGGCATCAAGGAAAGGAGTTCAAACACCACTCTTATGAGAGTAAGGGAGGTAAATTTGAGTATGATGTCCCATAAGCTCCTTTGAGCTTGGTCCGGCATGAGGACCTTAAAAATAGCGCTGAATGGGAGGCAACCCATTTTTATTTGCTTTTGAGTGTTTTTTAGTTATTTTCCTTTTATGTTACTAGGATGTTGTTGAGTCGTATGTTTAACCTCGTACTTGAGAGTTTTATTTTGTAGGCTTGTCTCTAAAGGAGTAAAGGTATCATGGAGTTATTTAGATTGAAGGAACCAACTTGAGACAAGGGAGTGTGCAAAGCTATTGAGAGAAACTGAATTGTTCGGTTGAGGTAACCCACAACCCCAAACTTAGACCTCTAGCAAGGTCGAAGTTTGGGGGGGTGGAGTTTTTTTTATATGTTTTCTTGTTACATTGCACCGGAGCACCCCTTATCTTTGAGTTGAGTTAGTTATTTGGTGCCTTGAGATGCTCCTTGGGCTATTATTAATTTGTTTTGTTACTCAATATTTTATGCCTATCCATCACCTTATGCTTGTTGATTGCTATCTTTGAGTATGATTTGATGAGTAGGGTGAATTGTGAGGCTGAGTTAGAAATTCTTTTGTGTGAGTGTTTGAGTTTGAGCTGAGTTGAGAAAGAACTTGTATGCTTGTAAATTTTTCTTTTGAGTACTTGTATGACAAGAGTGAGAATTCATTAGGACTAGCATGGATGTGAAAGCTGTGAGATTTGAGCCTTATGAGATTTAAATGCATAAATTGATCTCTTCGTTTGTGAGTGGATCGTTACCTTAGAGGATGCTAGAACTTGCATGTGCTCTTGCTTCTTGATTGTGTCTAGTTTGATATGCCGAATGTGATCTTAGGCCATCTTTGATTTAATTGAGTCACTTAGCCAAAAATTTCCTTACCAATGACATTGAATCCCTTGTTAGCCCCTTTGAGCCTAGAGCCTATTTTATTTGCTAGCACATATGAACACTATTCCAATTCCTAAGCCTTTTTGTCCCAATTTGAGTGGAGAATAGGAAAGTGTGAATATGAAGGGAGTGAATTGAGTTGAAAAAGGAAAAGGTTTTTTGTTGAGTGAATATGAGAAGAAGGAGTGATGAGATTTGAGTTGTGGGAAAGAACAAAAAATTTGAGAATGAGCAAAAAAAAAATGAGCTCATGTGTTTGTGTGAAAAAAAAAATGAAGTGATTGAAAAAAAAAAAAAAGTGAAAAGAGTTAGAAAAAATTGAAGTGTTGAGAGAATTGAAAGCGAAAGTGTATTGATTGAATACGTTTGAAGTAGTTCGTTCTTAATCTCGAAGTACCGAAGTTTTGAATTTCTATTCTCCATTCACTTGAGTCACTTTACCCATATTGTTATCCCACCTGTCCAAAGAGCCTACATTACAACCTTGAGAAAAGTCCTTTTTGATTCGGCATTGATTTCTAGAGTATGGTCGGAGGTGAGAGTGCTTACAAGCCTATGGCTGCCAATATGTGTGATTGATTGATTGAGTGAGTCCCTTAAACACTGTTATACACTTGTGAGGGAGTGAAACACACCGTTGAGTGCACATCCATGCTTGATCTTGGTGTTTCTTGTTATTGTTGCATGAGTACGATAAAAGAAAGTGAGTGAGTATACGGGTGATTGATCTTTGAAGCTCGAGTTCAATTACTTGCATGATTTGATTCTTGATTCATTCCTAACAATTTCACTTGACTTATTATTTCGTTGCTTGAGGACAAGCAACATGGTAAGTTTGGGGGGGGTTGATTAGGCGTGAAATTGTTATGTTTTGGTGCCCGATTTACTCATGTTTTGAGTGTTTTCGATGAGTGCTTGGAGTCAAATGAGTATCATTTTTATAAAATTATTAATTTGTCTCTTTGGTTTTCATAGATGGATAGAGGGCGAAAAGAGGAGTTCGTAGGACTTTGAATCGGCCAAAACGGACTCCCGGTTGAGGAGATATGAAGATTTTACGAACGAGTGCACAGCAGCCAGCGCTCGAGCGATTTGCTCGAGCGCCGGCGCTCGAGCGAATCACTCGAGCGGCCAAAAACTTACAGAACAGTTTTGGCGCTCGAGCGAATCACTCGAGCGCCACCGCTCGAGCGTTTTGCTCGAGCGCGCACGTATTTTCGCCTCCGGATGCGTATTTTCGGCCCATTAACTCCCGTTTCGACCCGGTGCCTATATATACCTCTTCCAAACACGTTTTGAAGGATCCCCGACTTTAGAAATCACTTTAGACTTAGTTTTTGGAGAGGAAGGAGACGAGCAAGCTTTACTTTTACGTTGTTGAGGTTTTTCATACGAATTCTTAATTTCTTTTCGTTTCTTAGTTTCTTTTCATTAGCTTGATTACTTTAAACGTTTTAAACTTCGTTTTAGTTAATTAAATTTCAGTTCTTAGAATTATTTTATTTTAAAACCCTAGTTCATGTTTCTTATTTTCTTCGTTCAATTCATTATGTTTTTGTTCGTTGTTTCTTCTATTGCTTTTATTTTTGTTATAACCATGTCCGGCTAAAACCCTTGCATGCTTGGGTTAGGATGAACTCGTAGAAGTAGGATGTGGGTACGTAATTAAGGTAATTGGTGACGTTAGTTTTAATTCTCTTAATTAATGAATTCATATAATTAATCTTAACTCTACCTTTGAATTTCGTACGAAAGTGTTAGAGAGAGGACGACCGCATCACTCAATAACAATTAGTAGTCTTAACGAGAGGGTTTAGGAAATGTTAATTCATCTACCGGTTTAGCGAAGGAGGACGACCGCATCACCTTAGTTAAATTAGGGTCTCATTAATTAAGCGCTATCTAGTAACTTGTTAGTGGATTAGTGAAGTCGATTGCTAGGATAAAGTATTAGGGTGAGAAATCTTGAGCTTTCATTCTACGATCTTTTACTTAGGTTAATTCTTGTGTGTCACGATTACTTTGATTATGTACCTGCTCCGTTAGTATACGTGGGGATTCCTATCCTGAGCATCACCATCTCTCATTAGAAAACAACCCGTAGTTAATTCGTTCTTTTTCATTCTTTAGTTTACTTAGTTTAATTCAGTCTTTTAATTATTTTTTCAAAAACCAAAAAACATTACACTCATATTAACTACGACGCGTAGATCTTCAGGGATCTATTCGCATATACACCATCCCTTGGGTTCGATAATACTTGGTCCCTATACTTGCCCATACTACAGTGAACCCGTACTCTTGCGGGGTAGCTACTAGTAGAAAGCTAGTATAATCGCTTCAAGTCAATAGTGAAGGTAGTTATCCTCACTTATAGTATTAGTAGAGGTAGTTACTCAAGTGGGATCTATATATATCCTATAGACCTCCTTTGTAAATACTTTTGATCAAATACATGAAATATATTACTTTTAATTCAATACTATGTGCCGCCTCCCTTTCCTGCCCTGTAAGTTTCTATCCATTCTCTGTCTTTTCTTCACTCTAATGGTTGTTAGTTGTTATTTGTAATCTGATTTTGAATCCCCCTTTTATATATTTCTTATTCGGAGTGTTTTGGGCTTTGGGTCTCATTTTTGTTGGAGATACCTGTTTTCTCTGTATGCGATTCGTGTTTTGTTTTCATGGCGATGGACAGTAGTCGTATTTCTGGATTTATGTTTTGTTAAATTTTATTAATGTGTTGTATTTATGGGGAATTGGGGATGCCTTTTTTCAATTTCACAATTATAGAATCATGTGTTTGTTAATTTGACTGATTATTGCATATCTGTCAATGTTAATTTGGGTTTTGTTATGAAGTTATTCATTATCCTTCAATGTAAATGGATGTTTATTTGACTGCATTTATTATTATTATTAATAATAATAATTATTATTATTATTATGTTTAACTAGCTAATTAATGAATATTTTTTTAAAGCCCGTCCTCTTGCAATACCATCTCCACCACTGCGCCGTCTTCTTCCACCTCTACCACCATGCCGTCTTCTTTATCCCCCACCACTCTTGCATTTTTGTTTTCTCAAACGTAAGTGCGTTTCCGTTTAATTGCTTATATATATTTTATAATTGTTTCTAGCTAATTACATTTTTATTTTGAAGTCCGCACTCTCCCACCACCAGACACTCGACGGATACTTCCTTCATCTCCATCTTGTCTTCTTTCTGTTGGCCTTTTCCCACCCCGACTCAGCCTATGGGTACTTCTTTCACTACAATCACGCCTACTTCTCCACTGGACCTTCTTCCTCCTCCACACTTCCTAACAAGTAAGTGCATTCATACATTTGACTACTACTTCATAAATCTTTTATTTTTATTTCTAGCTAATTAAGTGTGTTCCTATTTAGTTAATTAAATTTTTTTTTTGAAGCCATACCTCTGCCGCACCCAGTCAGCCTATGGGTTCTTCTTTCAGCACAACCACTCCTACATCCTGTTGGCCTTTCTCCACTCGACCTTCTTCCTCCTCCATCCTTTCTCACAAGTAATTTTTTTTTTTTTTTTATTTCTACTTAATTAACTGTTTATAATTAATAGCTAATTACATATTTGTTTTGAAGCCCCCCCTCGTCGATGGGTCCTTCCTTCACCATCATCCCGCCTTCCTGTTGTTGCGCCCTTTCTAGCAAGTAAGTACATCATAAATTTGTATACTTACATTTTATTATTTTTTCTTGTTAATTATGTGGTTATCTTTGACTATTTAATTTTTGTTTTGAAGTCCGTCACTGGGCACTGGGACTTCCTCCTCCATCACCACCATTGGGGCTTCCTCCTCTGCCATCACTATCTGTCAACCCAAATCATGGGCAGATTTGGTATGGTCCTTCATCATGAATCTGTTGGCGATGATGCTAGATGATTTCTTCTTCTTTTGGTTTAAGGGCAAATATGAAAAGAAAAGCTGCTAAACTCTTATTCATGTTCCTATTCTAAGATCGATCCAGAGGTAGAGAGAGATATAGCAATGCATACATACATAATTGGAAGGCGAGGTTGATTAATTTCCACTGCTGTGATGCACAATTCTTAACATGACAAATATTTTGATGTTGGTGGGGTTGGTGTTAATGTAGGTTGTGTGCATGGAGTTATGTGGTGCACAAAATACAAAAATCGGTTGAGAAGCGTGAGTTTATCTACTGGATGGAGCCTTAAGTTCGTTAATACTGTGCTTTCGTCCCTCCCTATTTACTACTTTTTCATCTTTTGTACTCCAAAAATTATTAATTTGAATACATATCAATGAAATGTATAAAAATGAACAAAATTTAAAGTTAACCAATAGTCTAAATCATTAAATATACAAATAAAAAAAGTTGGTGAAAATATTTATATAAACAAATTGAAAACAAAAATGAATAAATTATATGAATTAAAAAAGATTACTCAAATTTTACACATATATAATTAAATGCATAAAAATTAAAAAATGAACTTTATGTTCCCTGAGCATTTGGGGGTCATCGGTTCGAATCCTTGTAATATGCATATTATTGTCCAAGGCCTACAAAGGTCTATATAAAAGGTGGAGCAAATATGATAACTTAGTGGGCCTATGGCATAGTGGTTTGCTGATCCCAGCCGCTCGGTAGTGCGAGTTCGGACCACGCGGGTGCCACAAGTGGAGATTAACGACAGACCGTTCCGTCGTCGTATTTATGGACGAGCATACCTAAATCTGTCTTTACGCCTGATTTAATAACGAATTTTTTTTGTCTTTAATTCGTCTCAAATTCCTTCTCTAAACAAGTTTTTTGTTGAATAAGGGTAACTTTACAATAATAACGAGTTAATTTTTAAAAAATATACTTAAATTGCACGATGTGCCTAGTGCATATAAAAATAAGAATAAGTCTCGATAAATTTAAACAATAAAATATCGCCTCCTTTTCAAATCATTTTTTTCTTTTTTTATAGTGTTTATTATAAATTAATTAACACATTTGTTAAGCAATTGCACACTTAAATTTAGTCTAAATTAAATATCTTGAGTTTTAGGAAATTCATATAAATCTCTAATATAAATCCCAACTAATTTTTTACATCTTATAAAATATTAAACATCTTATTTTATTGAATACATTAATAATATTTATAAGCTATTTTAAAGAGCTCGTAAGCTCAGCCAAACACCTTTGTAAATTTTTATACCCACACTTAAAATAGATATTGTTTAGATTTAGTATAAAATTAGTTAAATAGTATCATTTATAACATAACTAGTACAATCCCCGCGAACTTCGCGGGTTTTGACAAAAAATTATTAGATTTTATTTTTAAAAATATTATATAAATATATTTTTATTAATTTGGTTATCTAATTATTAATTATTTACTTTTGGCAAATGAATTAACATTCTTTGGCATATTATAATCGAACTTTATTCGACCCATATTTTATAAAATTTGGCCTAAATTGGACAAAACAAAAAAGAGAGTCTTATTTTTGCAAGTTTGTAAATATATTGTCCTAATTAATTTTGGAAGTTCGTAAATATATTATATCAATCTTGCAAGCTCGTAAAAGTAATATTCTAATTGAACAAACAGTCATAAAAATAGTGTCCTAAATAAATAATTTTTCCGTTATAGCCAATTTAGCTGATGGTAACGAAGAGTATTAATTTTAATTTAAAGAACATTAATTAGTTAAAGTAAAATGTATCTAAAAATACTTATAAGTTGTTCATATATGAAATAATTTAATTCCAAAACATACACTCAATACTAATATTTTAATGTTAAAACACGTAATACCAAGATGAGGTTAATCATGTTTCTAATCTATAGTCAATAATATCATAACTACGAATTGAATTGTATACAATTAATCATATCTTATAACTTATATCTAAATTAACTCATATACGAAAAAAATAATTTTTTTTTGCATGTTCGTAAGTATATTTTCTCAGTTTTGCAAGGCCGCAAAGATAGTGTCCTATTTTTACAAACAATCATAAGGTAGTGTCCTAAAATAATAAAATTTCCCTTATAATTTTTATTTTGGTCCCATGAGAACAGACAGTATGCAACAATAGTCATTCTTAAGATATTTTAGGTCCCGTAATTTTTTCAAATTTGGTCCCATAAATAGTTATAGTCAAATACCAGAAGAATGCATAAGTTGCATTATTATCCTAAAGATATTTTAGGAATATTTCAAAAGCATAATGAGAGAAGTTATTATATTATAAAGAATTTAGGATTAAATTCTTTATTTTTAACATAACTTGTTTAAGAAATTTAGTCTTCCGCTTTAAAAACTCGATGCACATTTTTAGGAATATCCTATAGGACTAATTCTGGACTAATTTAAAAACTCGGCGGACGTTTTAGAAATATCCTATATTTTATTAATAATCTAGGACTAATTTTGAATTTTTTAACACAATATTTTTAAAGAATTTTAACACAATGCCGAAGAGACATTAGCTAAAAAAATAAATAGAAAACAATTGCTAGAAATCCGTAGATGTTATTGTATTAGGACCAAATTCAGAAAATACAAAAGTTAATAGAAGCTATTATATTATTGATCATTTTAGGACTAATTTAGGATAACACAAAAGTTTATGATTTTAGTTATAATTATATGTCACATCATTATAATTAATTATAATTACCACTCTTTTATGTATCATTATAATATCAATTACAATTGAAAATTATTATAATAATTATTAATTATAATTAAAAGACCAATTTAAAAAAACATAAAAGGTAATAGAAGTTATTATATTATTATAATTACCTCAATACAAAATTAATGTTATCTCCTACATTATACATATCTATATAATGAGAGAATTTATTACATCAAAAATATTTTAGGATAGCTAGTTTCAAAATTTTCAACACAATATTTTTTAAGAATTTTAAGTTGACCAATTACATAGTAAAACACAAATTATCCAAAATAAAAAACGTTGTTAGTACATTAAAAATATTTTAGAACTAATTTAGGAATTTTTGATATAATATTTTTCAAGAATTTTAGTCTTCCGCTTTAAAAACTCGGTGCACGTTTTTTAGAATATCCCATAGGACCAATTTCGGTCCAGTTCCAAAAGTTGGCGCACATTTTAGGAATATCAAATATTTTAGGAATAATTTAGGGCTATTTGGAATTTTTAACACAATATTTGTTAACAATTTTAGTCTTCCACATAATATCGAAGAGACTGCTAATTCAATAGAACAGTATTCAGCATCAATTTAAAAAATAACAATCTTGGACGAAATTCCAGTATATATTTAAGAGAAATTTGTAGTCAATACTGTAGATATTTTAGGAACATTTAAAAAACATAATGATAAAGGTTTATCGGAAAAATTAATGCATGGTACCAAACTTGAAAAGAAAAGAAAAAAAAAATATGGGACCAAACATCATGAGTTAACACCAAGAATTATGTGAATGAATATTGATATCAAAAGAATAATAATTTTGCAAAAAATATGCGGACTAATTTTAGGACCAATTTCGGAATACACAAAAGTTAATAGAATTTTCTTATAATAGGACCATTGGAAAACACAAAAATAGAAGCTATTATATTATTGATCATTTTAGGACTAATTTCGGATAACAAAAAATTTATATAATTATTTATAATTATACGTTAAAGAGTCATTGTTACATGTAATATGAAAATGAAATTGGACATTGATAGGGTTTAAATTCATACTATATTTTTAATTATATTTATACGTCACATCATTATAATAAATTATAATTATCTCTCTTTAATGTATTATTATAATATTAATTACATTTATAAATTATTATAATTATAATTAAAAAGTTACATCATCATCATTAATTATAATTACATCACTTTAATTATAATTATAAATTATTATAATGATCATTAACTATAGTTAAAAGGTTATATCATTATCATTAATTATAATCACCTCACATTAATTTGTTATTATAATTATAAGATACATCAATACAAAATGAATGATATCTCCTCCATTATACATATCACTATAATGAGAGAAATTATTATTTAAAAATATTTTAGGGCTAATTTCAAAATTTTCAATGCACTATTTTATAAGAATTTTAAGTTGACCAATTACATGGTAAAACACAAATTATCCAATATACAGTACGTCGTTAGTACATTAAAAATATTTTAGAGCTAATTTAGGAATTTTTAACACAATATTTTTCAAGAATTTTAGTCTTCCGCTTTAAAAACTTGGCGCATGTTTTTTAAAAGTACTGGTAACCTGATAATTCATCATCATTATATTCATGTTGTCGCCCCCAACAGTCACCCACATTTGTTGAATTTTTAAAAACACATTTCAGATAGAATTTAATATTAAGGACACCATCATCATTACACATTTGTCATAACATCCATTATCAAGGGGAATATAATATTAAGGGACACTAAATTATCAAGACACATTAAATTATAATTACACCCTTGTCATAGCACTCATCATGCTCTTGCCATCCATGCCATGGACTAAAATTGTTGTATTCATAATACATGGTTACATACCTTTTACAAAGTCAATTAGAACTTAATTTATACCATTGGTCCAATATAAATAATTCTATTTAAAAAAAATCCTTTAAACGGCACAATTTAGTCCTATAATTTTCCAAGACTCTTGATCAAAAGAGAATTGATTTTTTTATAAGTCACATTCATGGCATGCACTATATTTTTTTAAAATTAATCAATTAATGAATAGAAGTAATTACACAAATTAGTTGATCATAGCCTATTCCAGGTCCATTTTAGATATAGGAACCCATCATGCTCCTGCCATTCATGTCATGCACTAAAATCATTATCTTACTAATATAAATGAATCCATTTAAAAATAATAATTTATACGGCACATTCATACCATGCACTATATTTTTTTTAAAAATTAATCAGGTAATGAATAGAAGTAATTACACAAATTAGTTGATCATAGCCCATTCCGGGACCTTTTTAGATATAGACTATTTTAGGATCTAACAAATACTAAGGGAAATTTAATATTAAGGGACACTAAATTATCAAGAGACATTAATTTCTTAATACCATTGGTCCAATATAAATGACTCCATTTATGAATAATCCTTTAAACGTCACATTTAGTTCCATTTTTTTTTGGCTTTCCAACACTTTTGATCAAAAGAGATTGAATTTTTTGGCCCCAGAAGAATAAATAAATTTGATCAATGATCCAAGGAGAATGAGTAAATTTGTAGGACTGTTCGCGAACCTCGAACGAATGATTAGCATTAATTATCATGGAAACATTGTAACACATTTGTTGAACCACAATAGAAGTTAATAGGACCATCTACGAATTATTTTCAAGGGACACTAAATTATCAATAGAGATTAAATTATAATTACACCTTTAGAATAACAACTATCTTGAAGGAGGAATTAATATCAATAGACACTAAATTATCAAGATTGAAGGACCAAAGTCAAAACATTGAAAAGTTAAATCCCTAATATCAATTTATCTACTCAATTATAAATTAAACAATAACCACGATACAAAGCCCAATAATGAATCGAAATTAACATTCCAAAAAATAAGAATGCCCAATAAAGACTTAAAAACATTGAATACATGGCACAAATTATTAATGTACATTAACCATGGGAAAGTGTAATTGTTTAGTTAAAATTATACAGGGGATTATTTTATGTAGACATCAAAATTAAGGATAAAAACAACATTCATCACTATAAAATAATTTAATATCAGGAGACACCAATATATAATAACACTTCGGCCATAGCAAACATCATGCTCCTGCCATTCATGTCACGCTCCAAGATTGTTTTCTTCCTAATACATGGTGACCTACCCTTTAATTTGTGCATCTAATTTTTTTATACAATATTAGGAGCAAGATTAATTTGTTGTTCTATATTAGGAGCATGAGCAACACACTGCACCGAAATTGACTAATGTATAGTTCACCACTTCCGGTGTATTTTTTCTGTCATGTGTCCACATATAAACTTGCACATGTTTGATCTTCACGATAATTGGTTGAGGACCAATTGTAATGATATAAAATTAATTGCAAAGTTTACTGTAAATTAGTGTCCAATATGTAAATTATTAATGAAGATTAACCATGTGAAGGTGTAATTATTTAGTTGAAATGATTTAGGGGATTATTTTTATGTACCTAAACCAAAACCATCCATAATAATAACACTCTTGCCATAGCAAACATCATGCCCCTGCCATCCATGCCACGCACATACAAAATTAATCTGCGCACAAATGATGACCTACAATTAATGTGCATCATACAAAATTAATCTATCGTGCAATAAATTTTCCCACAATATTAGGACCAATTGTGTTGTCGATTCATTAACAACCATACACACTCAACTCATGAAACCAATGAAACTTCCAATATCAAGATTATAGGACCAAAATAATAAAACGACAGAAAGTAGCAATATTCGCATAATCCAATGAGTTTCTAATTATAGAGCATTCTAATTAAATGCGAAGAAGAAAAAACATCAATTGGATAAATTATTATCATGATCATTAATGTTATTTGTAGAATACACTAATGTTAAACACCAATTAACAAAAAATACACATTCAACTCATGAAACCAATGAATCTTCCAATATCAAGATTGTAGGACCAAAATAATAAAAAGCCGAAAAATAGCAAAAATCATTAAATCTGATTTATGTAGCATTCAAATTAAATCGAATTTAACACCAAAATTAATAAAAATGCTTAATAATTATTAGACTTTAAAACAATTCAACTACATTTATATGACACATTTAGTCAAATTAAGAGGTTTAAACACAATTAATTTCATAATTAATAAAAATAATCAAAATAATAATTTAGGACGAGACAAATTTTATTTAATCTCAATTTTATAATTCACCCATATTAATCTTACTTTAAACGTTATTATGACACAAAATAGATGTTTATATTGTTTAACTTAATTCCTCAAATATGAAAACAATCTTAAATAAAAAAAAAAAAAATAGAGACTCAATTCCTCAAATAAGAAAAACGACCACATTCATTCAAGGCACATTTACACCAATTCCGCAAATACATCTTCAAGGCACATTTACACCAATCAATAAGGAGATTTAAATAGGATTAATTGTCACATTTAATAAAATTAAGTAACATAACTAATTGCCACATTTAATTAAATTAAATTTAAACAGGATTAATTGCAACATTTAATTAAATTAAAATAATGTAGATTAATTAGATCATAGATTACTCCGATGAAAAAAAAATAGAGGACCAATTTCGAAAAACATGGAAACGACCACATTCATTCACAGACATATGTTTCAACTACCTTTATACGGCACATTTAGTCCAATTAAGAGGTTTAAAAAAAATTAATTGCATATTTAGTCCAATTAGGAGATTTAAACACAATTAATTTTTTATCCAAGATTGCGTCGTTAGACTTAGATACGGCAACACCAATTTCGCAAGCATGAACACGTCCACATTCATTAAGAACCAAACACACTCAACTCATGAAACCAATGAAACTTCCAATATCAAGATTATAGGACCAAAATAATAAAACGACAGAAAGTAGCAATATTCACATAATCCAATGAGTTTCTAATTATGGAGCATTCTAATTAAATGCAAAGAAGAAAAAACATCCATTGGATAAATTATTATCATGATCATTAATGTTATTTGTAGAATACACTAATGTTAAACACCAATTAACAAAAAATACACACTCAACTCATGAATCCAATGAATCTTCCAATACCAAGATTATAGAACCAAAATAATAAAAAGCCGGAAAATAGAAAAATTCATTAAATCCGATTTATGTAGCATTCAAATTAAATCGAATTTAACACCACAATTAATAGAAATGCTTAATAATTATTAGACTTTAAAACAATTCAACTACATTTATATGACACATTTAGTCAAATTAAGAGGGTTAAACACAATTAATTGCACAATTAATAAAATTAATCAAAATAATAATTTAGGACGAGATTTTTTTTATTTAATCTCAATTTTATAATTCACCCATATTAATCTTACTTTAAACGTTATTATGACACAAAATAGATGTTTATATTGTTTAACTTAATTCCTCAAATATGAAAACAATCTTAAATAAATAAAAAAAAATAGAGACCCAATTCCTCAAATAAGAAAGACGACCACATTCATTCTAGGCACATTTACACCAATTCCGCAAATACATCTTCAAGGCACATTTACACCAATCAATAATGAGATTTAAATAGGATTAATTGCCACATTTAATAAAATTAAGTAACATAACTAATTGCCACATTTAATTAAATTAAATTTAAACATGATTAATTGCAACATTTAATTAAATTAAAATAATGAACATTAATTAGATCATGGATTACTCCGATGAAAAAAAAATAGAGGACCAATTTTAAAAAACGTGGAAACGACCCCATTCATTCACAGACATATGTTTCAACTACCTTTATACGGCACATTTAGTCCAATTAAGAGGTTTAAACAAAATTAATTGCATATTTAGTCCAATTAGAAGATTTAAACACAATTAATTTTTTATCCAAGATTGCGGCATTAGACTTAGATACGACAACAAAATTGATTGAATAGCACACACACAAAACATAAAAAAATATTATTAAACCGATGCCAACACACAAAGATATGATCGTAGCAACTTCGCAAACCAGTGATCGAACATCAACTTGTCAAAACGGCTAGAAGCACGGGATAGATTTTGGATGGAATATGCAATACATTGGCGTTGAGTATACATGACTATCACGAATACGATGGTGCGCCATGGACAATCCAATTGACATTCATCGAAAGTTGATTCTCAAAATCAAAATATTCGTTTTTAACAATATATTGATACGATGATCAAAATTCAGAAGCATCGGAACGTGGCACGATCGACACGAGAATTACATTATGAAACAATCACGACGGATTGCTTTACCGATTCTTAACCAAGTTGATCGTTGATACACTATGAAAAAATTGTTGTTACGCCAAACACGCGTTAAAGGCAATGAACATCAAAGATTAATTGAAATTGGTCCTCAAAGATTCAGTAACATGAAACACATATATTAAAAATACATGGACATCAATTAAATTAAATAAGAATATTTCATTAGAATCTGAAGATAAATACATTACGATGCATTCATTTTCGACGGCAATAGATGCACGACAAACAATCACATGGTACAAACGAATACGAAAAATGAAAAAAAAGGAAATACACAGCGACATGATCGATCGACTAATCATCCGAAATCGCCAAGACGGAAACTCAATCCCAAGACAAAGAGAAAAAGAGAAATATAAGAGGATGATAGAAATGAGGATGAAAAAAACAAATTTATAGGAAAAAATGAAAAAATCAACGGCCGAGATTAAAAGATGGAATGAATCAATGACCAAGAAAGTTGGACACCTAAAATCAATATGGAGCAAAGGATGATGGAATTGGTTAAAAAGAGGGATGCCACATAGGCAAAAATTGATTTGCCAATATAAAGGATTTGATTTTAAATATTTAATTTAAGTATGCAATCAGATTCTTACTTAGAATAAGTACGCAAGTTAATTAGTTTGGAATATTTATATGATATTACTTGATATATAAAGATTAAAAAAAGATAAAACAAAACCTGAGCATAACTAATTATACTTATATAACAGAGCCGCAAATCTCGCAACGAAGATCAAATCCTTAATGGATATACATCTATCAAACCTCAAATCCTTATATTAGTGTGTATATATATACGCGAGAGAGAGAGAGACGTGAATATATACATAATAATTACTCCATTGATATAATACAGTTCTCAGCGAAGAAAGAAAGTAGTACTAAAAAATAATGGGGAAGGATTTGGTGTTGGGGTTTACGTTGGTACAACCTCTCTCTCGCTGCATTCACATCTTCTCTACTGGCAAACAAAGGTTTTTTTTATTCTTTTCTTTCTCTGCATTCAAATATTCGATGCTTTAAAATCATTTTCATATAAAACTTGCTCTCTTTTTGTACAAAAGAGAAGGTGCATTATTAAGATATTTGATTTTGTGTGGGTCTCAATCAATTGTGTAGGAATTGTTGCCCCATGTTCAGAGTGTGTGTTGTTTTATGTACTCTTGGCATTGCTCCACGGAGCCATCATGCTTTACAAAAGACAACCTATCAAGGTGAGCATATTTTGATTGAAGATAATTAAATTGAATCTGCCTACCTAATTATTCTATGATGCATACAATAGAATTTAGATTAAATCCTCCGTTTTTGAGGATGTTAAATCATTCTTATCTGTTCATATTTTAGTAGAATATATACTGAATTACAAGATTTATTTTTCGACTAAATTAATTTCTGATTTGCCTGAGCAGGGCAATTGGCTTTACCATATCGTGGTGGGAATTGTTGACGTGATAGCCAGATATCTCGGTAAGTTTAAGCTCTTCTCAAATAGGTTATACTACTTGTTAGAACCTGGGGTATGAATATTTCGAAAAAACTGAAAAGGGGAGAAGAGTGAGCACGAAACGAATTCGTGAAAACCGAGTCTAGGTGAAACCTATTCCCGCAAGATCGAATACGCCCGTACAGTGCTTACGGTATAATGCGTACGGATCCCCAAAGGTAAAACGGTTTGTCTATTCACACCGGTAGCACTACCGAGAATGAATTTCCGGCGAACTAAATCGGAATTTATGAGCTAAACGGGATTTTATGCAGAGACAGAATTTCGGGAATTTCTGGGTTCGTAAGTTATTCTGGAAAAAACTGGACGAAGGGGGTATATATAGGCGGAAATCCGACCCATTTGAGGGCTGCTGGAGTGGAGTACGTGGTGATCATGGATCACCCACGTTTTGTCGTGGAGAGAAATGCAGTTTCTCAGTCATGGGAAGCAAGACGGAATATTCCAGATTCTCTGGAGTGTATTAATCAAAATCGTAAGTGTATTAAATATGTTCGTGGGCCGACCCAATTCTAAATGGGCCAACCGAAATGGGCCGACCCAATTCCATACGGGTCACCCAATCCGATTGGATCCAAAAAGATAATGGGCTATTTCATATTTTTGGTACTCTAGAACCACGAACCCGGGTCCATGGTTAGGATCCCCATGTCCCAATTTAGAGAACATGAATAATTTCCTACTTATATACAAAACAAACTTCTTGTAATTTTCCAATGTGGGATGAAACTTTATTTTCCATTCCCATGGAATTATCCAACACACATGATTAATACTACAACTTTCCAAATTAATTTCTCACTCACCGGAAATCGGTTTTGAGATATTAAATATACCACGCTCATCTACTCCGCGAGTAGAACAACATCGTTAATTTTATTTTCCCAAAAACTAACGTTTTTACTCCTCAAAAAATTGACCAAAGTAAGGGTATGAAACCTTTACAAAACCAATTTCCAACAATCCCCCACATGAGTGAGAATTGCACCTATACAGAGTCAAGCTTCTTCGTTCAGCTCATGTGAGATCTCATTGCTTCCGGATAAGTAACCAATGGTTTTGAACTTTCCGTAGCCCGGCACCATCGGGTATACCGGCGGCTTAGTGGACACGATGCCTTGAACTAATCCTCCTTAGTGTATACCTTACAGATAGTGCAGACACAAGTCAGTCTCGATTCCGATTTGTTCTCACGTTTTTGTCCATTTTGGCCCTGGACGCCCTTTGTATTCATAAATGTTTGGTCGAAGCGGCCCTCACTTCTCATTTATATAGGTGATCTCCTTTTCGAGTATCCCGTCATACTCAGTCCCACATGGACTCATAGGAATCATTAAAAGTCAAAGACTTATCCTTTACCACAACTCACGGGTTCACTAACACTTGACACAGTGCTGTCAGGAATGGTCATGATTTTTAAGTGTTGTACAACTAACATTCACAGCTTAGTTTTCCCTTTTGAACCAAGTTCTTGGGATCTCCAGTCATCATGGTTGGGTTACCACTGTTTCAGTTTTATTTGTGGATTTCAGACCCATTCCCTCTATCAGCTTATTCATTTGATCTCGGTTCAAGCTCTTCGTGAGCGGATCCGCTATGTTGTCAACTGATCTTACATAATCAATTGTTATTATACCAGTTGAGATCAAATGTCTAACGGAGTTATGTCGACGACGAATATGTCTCGACTTTCCGTTGTACATACTGTTCAAAGCTCTACCAATAGCAGCTTGACAGTCACAATGTATCATTACAGATGATACTGGTTTGTTCCTACAAGGAATATCTTCTAAGAAATTGTGAAGCCATTCAGCTTCTTCACCAGCTTGATCCAAAGCGATGAATTCAGATTCCATTGTGGAACGGGCAATACACGTCTGTTTTGTGGATTTCCACGATACCGCAGCTCCTCCAATAGTGAATACATATCCACTAGTTGAGAAAGAGTCTTTACTATCGGATATCCAATTAGCATCACTGTACCCTTCAAGTACAGCTGGATGTCGCGTGTAGTGTAGCCCAAAATCAAGAGTATACTTCAAGTATCTCAAGACCCTTTTCAGAGCTTTCCAATGTTCATGACTTGGATTGCTCGTGTACCTGCTTAGTTTGTTCACAGAACACGCAAGATCTGGACGTGTGCAATTTGTAATGTACATCACGCTTCCAATGATCCTTGCATATTCCAACTGATTCACAGGTTCACCTCTATTTTTCTTCAGATGAACATTTTGTTCAAGTGGAGTTTTAGCAGGTGGATCATCAAATGCATTGAATTTCTTCAAGACTTTCTCAACATAATGAGATTGTGTTAAAGAAATTCCATTTGAGGTTCTTTCGATCTTGATTCCTAGAATCACGTCTGCTAAACCCATATCTTTCATGTCAAAATTTCTCTTTAACATGTTTTTCGTATTAACGATCACATTTGAATTGTTACCTATGATTAACATGTCATCAACATATAAGCATACGATAACAAATCCATTTGGTGTATCTTTCACATACACACACTTGTCACATTCGTTAATTCGAAATCCATTTGACAACATAATATTGTCAAATTTCAAGTGCCATTGTACAGGAGCTTGTTTAAGTCCATACAACGATCAAACGAGTTTACAAACTTTTTTCTCGCTCCCGGGTACAACATAACCCTCTGGTTGATCCATGTATATTTCAGCATCCATCTCTCCATTAAGAAAAGCAGTCTTTACATCCATTTGATGTATTTCGAGATTATGCAAAGCAGCAATCGCGACAAGTACACGAATGGATGTAATCCTTGTTACCGGAGAGTAGGTGTCAAAGAAATCATGTCCTTCTCTTTGTTTAAAACCCTTTGCAACCAAACGGGCTTTATACTTTTCAATAGATCCATTTGCTTTGTACTTTCTTTTAAGGATCCACTTACATCCTAAGGTCTTGCAACCTTTAGGGAGGTCAACCAACTCCCATGTATGATTTTGCAGAATTGAATCATATTCACTGTTTATTGCTTCTTTCCAGAGAGATGCATCTGGTCTGGAAAGAGCTTCTTTGATAGTCCTAGGTTCATCTTCTAACACATACGTGATGAAGTCTGGACCATAGGTCTTATCAATTCTAGCTCGTTTACTGCGTCTTGGTGCTTCACTCTGCTGAGTGGAAGGACCTGCAGCTTCACTTGATTCTTCATGAGTTCGTTTATTTGAACCCACTTCTTCTTTGTCCCTACACGGGAACACATTTTCAAAGAACACAGCATTCCTTGATTCTATGGTAGTACCTACTGTCATATCGGGTATCTCTAATTTATGAATCAAGAACCGATAGGCACTACTGTTGAAGGCGTATCCTATAAAGATCCCATCGACTGTCTTAGGTCCGATTTTCACTTGTTTAGGAAGTGGCACTTCAACTTTAGCCAAACACCCCCACACTTTGAGGTATTTGTATGATGGTTTGCGATTTTTCCACAACTCATAAGGTGTCTTATCTTGAGTCTTAAGTGGAATTTTATTTAAAATGTGGTTAGCTGACAGAATAGCTTCCCCCCACATGTTCTGAGGTAAACCTGAGCTGATTAACATTGCGTTCATCATCTCTTTCAAAGTTCAGTTTTTCCTCTCCGCAATACCATTTGATTGTGGTGAGTAGGGAGCTGTCGTTTGATGTATGATGCCGAATTCGGCACATAATTGTTCAAACGGAGCCACATACTCTCCACCTCTATCACTACGAATTGCTTTAATTGTAGTATTCATTTGATTCTCTACTTCACTTTTATAGTTTTTAAAAGCTTCAATAGCTTCATCTTTACTTCGAAGTAAGTAAACGTAGCAGAATCTTGTGCTATCATCAATAAAAGTAATAAAATACTTTTTTCCACCTCTAGTTTACACAAATTTTAAATCACAAACATCAGTGTGAATTAATTCTAGAGGAGTAGTGTTCCTTTCAACTGACTTAAATGGTAATTTAGTCATCTTTGCTTCTACACAAATTTCACATCTTTTGGATGTATCAACATTCTCAATTTTAAGTAAATCCAAATTTACTAATCGTTTTATAGATTTTAGATTAACATGTCCTAATCTAAAATGCCATAAAGAGGAACACTCAACGATATAAGCAGAAGTAGAAGCATTCTCATTAATAATAGTATTTTTGCCATCACAGCTTACAGTCATCACAGACATCTTGAAAAGGCCCTTCTCGAGGTAACCCTTTCCTAGGAAGATGCCAAACTTGCTAAGTACAACGCCGTTTGACTCAAATACTAACTTAAACTGACTACTAACTAAAAGAGACCCCGAAATCAGATTCTTTCGGATGTCCGGGACATGCAGCACGTCCTTCAGTTTCAGCTCCTTTCCCAAAGTCAGTTTTATCACCACCATTCCGACACCAGCCACTTCAGACGAGGCTTGGTTGCCCATGTAGAGCTTTCTCCCTTCAGCAGGAGAATAAGTGAAGAAGGCAGACTTCTCCGAGAAAACGTGGCAAGTGGCACCAGTGTCCACGAACCAACTCTTCTTGTTGTCCACTATGTTGACCTCGGTCACCACAGCGGACATGTCCATCTCCGTAAGCTCACGTTCAGCAACGTTCACAGAGTTCTTCTTTCCTTTGTCCTCTTTCTTGGGTTGACGACAATCAGCTGCCCGATGGTTGGGTTTGCCACAGTTGTAGCACTTCCCGCTGAACTTCTTCGGGACAGGAGCAGCAGCAACAGCCTTGCCTTTACCCTTGTCGTCTTGTCGCTTCCTTTTCTTTGATGGTTCGCCTTTCTCCATCAGGTTAGCTTTGGCCTCGATGGAAGCAATCGAGCCCCTCTCCCTCTTGTCCCTCTTCTTGTTATCCTCCTCGATCCGGAGTCGGGTAACAAGGCCCTCCATCGTCACTTGTTTTCGCTTGTGCTTGAGGTAGGACTTGAACTCCTTCCAAGATGGAGGGAGTCTGTCAATCACAGTTGCTACCTGAAAGGCTTCAGGCAGCTCCATCCCTTGCACTGCAATGTTATGAAAGATAACTTGCAGCTTCTGCACTTGCTCGACAACAGATTTGTTGTCTTCCATCTTGAAGTCGTACAAGGTGGAGACGACGAACTTGCTAGTTCCCGCGTCTTCAGTCTTATACTTCTTCTCCAAGGACTCCCATAGAGCTTTGGAAGTCGGGTACTCATCGTACACATCACAGAGGGCATCAGACAGCCCATTCAGAATGTAGTTCCTGCAAAGATAGTCATCGTGGATCCAAGTATCATAAACGATCCTTGTCTCACGAGTAGCATCATCAGCAGGAGCACTCGGACTATCCTCTTTGATGAATTTCACCAAAGAGATGGTGGTCAAATAGAAGTGCATCTTCTTTTGCCACCTTTTAAAGTCACTTCCCGAAAACTTTTCGGGTTTCTCCCCTTTTACTACCACCGGCCTAACAGTCCCTTGAAGGGAGGCCTGGTTGGTTGTCAAAAGAGGATTGACACCGGCATTTCCTACAAAAGGATTGCCGCCAGCATTTCCCACGAAGGGATTAGCACTAGAGCTTCCCACAAAGGGATTAGTGCTAGAGGTTCCCACAAAGGGATTGGCATTTCCCACGAAGGGATTGCCATTGGCTTTCATCCATTCAGCAAGGATGTCTCCAAAATTTCCAAACTGGAAAGGGGGAATGGTAGTCGGATTACCATCGGTAGTCGGATTCGCAGGTACTGGATTAGAGACATCCTTCTTAGTTGGTGAAGATAAGTCCATCTCGTTATCAGAGTTATGGTTCGACATTTTCAGTTTTTCGAAATGAAAGTATTATTCGATCTTGCGATTGTTAGAACCTGGGGTATGAATATTTTGAAAAAACTGAAAAGGGGAGAAGAGTGAGCACGAAACGAATTCGTGAAAACCGAGTCTAGGTGAAACCTATTCCCGCAAGATCGAATACGCCCGTACAGTACTTACGATATAATGCGTACGGATCCCCAAAGGTAAAACGGTTTGTCTATTCACACCGGTAGCACTACCGAGTATGAATTTCCGGCGAACTAAATCGGAATTTATGAGCTAAACGGAATTTTATGCAGAGACAGAATTTTGGGAATTTCTGGGTTCGTAAGTTATTCTGGAAAAAACTGGACGAAGGGGGTATATATAGGCGGAAATCCGACCCATTTGAGGGCTGCTGGAGTTGAGTACGTGGTGATCATGGATCACCCACGTTCTGTCGTGGAGAGAAACGCAGTTTCTCAGTCATGGGAAGCAAGACGGAATATTCCAGATTCTCTGGAGTGTATTAATCAAAATCGTAGGTGTATTAAACATGTTCGTGGGCCGACCCAATTCTAAATGGGCCAACCGAAATGGGCCGACCCAATTCCATACGGGTCACCCAATCTGATTGGATCCAAAAAGATAATGGACTATTTCATATTTTTGGTACTCTAAAAATATAGGTATGGCACCAAAGCCCAATTGCCAAGAACCACGAACCCGGGCCCGGGCGGGGCGGGGCGCGCGCGCGCGTGTGTGGTCCATGGTTAGGGTCCCCATGTCCCAATTTAGAGAACATGAATAATTTCCTACTTATATACAAGACAAACTTCTTGTAATTTTCCAATGTGGGATGAAACTTTATTTTCCATTCCCATGGAATTATCCAACACACATGATTAATACTACAACTTCCCAAATTAATTTCTCACTCACCGGAAATCGGTTTTGAGATATTAAATATACCACGCTCATCTACTCCGCGAGTAGAACAACATCGTTAATTTTATTTTCCCAAAAACTAACGTTTTTACTCCTCAAAAAATTGATCAAAGTAAGGGTATGAAACCTTTACAAAACCAATTTCCAACACTACTAACTACAGGTTATAATATAATTCGTTTTTTACTTGATAGTGGTTAAGGCATATGTGCACACTTCTATTACAAGCGTTGTGCTTCTGGATTTTTGGACAATACCATGTTCCCTATTACTGGAGTGCCTGTTTTATAAACCAAAATGTGGACGTCTAAACCTGGCTGGTATAGCAATTTGTGTTGCTGGTATTGTAACCGCTGTTTTGTCCGATGTACATTCAAGTAAGTAATATATCTCATTAACTATTAATTTTTGTGATTAATTAATGTTATTGTAGGTGGTATTAACCCTTTTAAAGGTGATTTGCTTATAATTGCTGGGGCAACACTACGCTGTGTTAGCAATCTCTTCCAGGCAAGTTTTTAATGATATACTTTATCCATTTCAAAATAAATGATATTTTAAATTTCTTCAAACATATTAAGACACCTAACTTTTGTCATAATTATCCCTATACAATATATTTTTTTTTTTTAAAAATTGATTTCATTGGTCCAAATAAATCGAAATACTTCTCATCAGTTTAATTTCTCATACTAACCATTGGAATCCCTTGTATTGTGCATTTTGCAGGGCTTTTTTTTAGAAAAAGCTGATCGCGTGGAACGCATGACCTTACTGGGCATTTTTGGTGCAATTTTAATGTCTTCTCAAATGTATTAATTTAATTAAGACTAAAGTATTATGAATGATTTTTTCATCTTAATTTAATGATATGTTGTATAATCCTCTTTGTTATGAATGTCTGAACGCAGTGAATTCAAATCCATTCTCTCCTCACATGTTACGGTAACTCTATATTTTTTCATAATACTTCATCACGTAGAATGACTTAACTTAATATTCTACTCTTATTTTTGTTACAGATTTTCCTTGTTATCGGATTTTCCTTAGCCATGTTTCTGTTTTACTCCGGATTTCCACTCGTATTCATGGTACTTGCCTCTTCAAATTTTTATTAAGTCCGATTATTTGATGTGTTATAAACTCCTTTCATTTTTAGTTAGGGCCCTATTATTTGATGTATTATAAACTTGTTTCCATGCATGCAGATCGTTGGATTAAAAATGCCAATAGTGCTAAGTCTGTCATTGTTCACCTGCAATATATGGATTGTTCTAATTCGAATCTTTGCATTTCATGAAAAGGTATGGATCATAGACCAAAATCTAAAGAAAAATTACTGTTGTCCGTCATTCTTATAAGTATCTAATTAGAACACACAATTTTATTCAGGTCGATTGGATTTACTTTGTGGCCTTGGCTCTGTTTATGGTTGGACTTATTATTTATTTAGGGTATGTCACTTTCACCTTAGTCAAAAATAATTTATTTATTCATTCTTTTGATAATTTGAATGATTGTACAAACTACAGGGGAGGTGAAATGGTTCTAAATAATGTTGTGACTCCCTCAATTGACGAGGAGGCCAATTTAGGTCATCCAGATAATGTCGGGATGTCAAAGTCAAACATAGACGAATCTCAGATTTCTCTTCAAGTATTATTGTGTTATATATCATGTATAATCATCAAAACTCAAGAGGGAAATGTGGAGCAGTGATTCTAAAGATGTATGTCGTTTTCTGAACCACCATGAACATTTTATACGGTGAAAATGTGTGAGGTCAAGGTGATGTTGATTCAATGAACAACATCATTTTCTGAACCACCATGAACATTTTGTACGGAGTTACACCTTAAATTTGCCGGCCTGTGAAGCTTGTGTGCAATTTTGGGACTTACAAATAGGCCAACTCTTTTTTTGTTTTTTTTAATGTAAAAAGATCACTACAAAAAAAACACTGTTTTGCGACGGAATTAGCGACGGAAAATCCGTCGCAAACAGTGTTTTGCGACGGGATCTGCGACGGACACGTATCCGTACCTAAAACAGCCGTAGCAAATTTTTGCGACGGATTCAGCCATCCGTCGCAAATTAATGACGGACAAATCCGTCGCAAAATCGGCGGGTCAGATCCGACCGGGTCAAGAATTTGCGACGGACAGTAGTCCGTCGCAAACTTTTCGGGTCAGACCCGATCGGGTCAACAACATTTGCGACGGCTAAATTCCGTCGCAAATGTTTTTATATATTTTTTATACTTTTTTGTGTTATAATTTGCGACGGGCTGTTTTCCGTCGCAAAATTAAATATTTGCGACGGAATATGGCCGTCGCAAATTACCGAGCCTATACAAAAAAAAAGTGGCTCGAGTGGTTCGAGCCCGGGCACCCGAGGCGGCCGGGGCGGGCGCGGACCACTGGGCCACTCGGCCCATTGCTTAATATATGCGGCCCACCTTCTATATTAGTCTTATTAGACCTTGAACAATTAATCCATTTTTGCGTCCAAGGGGAATCGAACACGGGACCTCTTGTGCAAGAGGAGGGGGCGCGCGCCACTAGGGCACAAACTACTTTCATTTATTTTTATGCAATTAATTGTATATGTATTCAAATTAAGTCATTTTTTTTATAATTCACCAAATTAATTTCTTTTCGTATCTAAGTTGTTTATTAAAATATTTTGCCCAACTCTTTTTTTTATTTTGTAAAATTATTTATTTCGACTCCCGCTTAAATTTATAATTCGTTCATTTGTACGCAATTAATTGTATATGTATCCAATTGACTCATTTTTTTTTCTACAATTCACCAAATTAATTCATTTTCATTTCTAACTTGTTTTTATAAATATTGGGGCCATTTGATTTTTATTATTTCTGTAAAATTATTTATTTCGACTCCCGCTTAAATTTATAATTCGTTCATTTGTACGCAATTAATTGTATATGTATCCAAATTGACTCATTTTTTTTTCTACAATTCACCAAATTAATTCATTTTCGTTTCTAACTTGTTTTTATAAATATTGGGGCCATTTAATTTTTATTATTTCTGTAAAACTATTTATTTCGACTCCCGCTTAAATTTATAATTCGTTCATTTGTACGCAATTAATTGTATATGTATTCAAATTGACTCATTTTTTTTCTACAATTCACCAAATTAATTCATTTTGGTTTCTAACTTGTTTTTATAAATATTGGGACCATTTAATTTTTATTATTTCTGTAAAACTATTTATTTCGACTCCCGCTTAAATTTATAATTCGTTCATTTGCTTAAATTTTTTTTTCATAATTCACCAAATTAATTCATTTTCGTTTTTCACTTGTTTTTATAAATGTTGTGTCCATTAAATAAAAGTAAATTCAAACTAATAAATTCACAAAATTATAAATTAAAGTAACAATTCAAAAATTAAATTAAAGTAACAATTCAAACTAAAAAAAAATTGTACTTCATAGTTATTAAAAATCAAAATTTTTTAACAATCGGAATTAAATCCGTCTTCCTCTTCATCCTCGCCCAGGTTAACAATCGGCGACATCGATGGCTGGGTCGGCGGGATCGGCGGCATCGATGGCTGGGTCGGCGGGATCGGCGGCATCGGTGGCGCAGGCATTTGCGCTCGTGGCATTGAATCAGAGGCGAATATCTGCCACCACGCTTGCATGGCGGCTGTATACTCCGGCACCTCGACCCGATACTGCTCCATCTCGGCTGTATACCGGTCGTGCGCCTCTCGTTGCTGCCTCTCATACTCTTCCTTCTCTCGCTGCTACCTCTGCATGTTCTTCATCTGCTCCACCACCGTGGCAAGCTGCCTCTCGACCTCACTGGGATGAGAGTCGATGGAAGACTGAGAGGAGGATGAGCCTGAGCTACGAGGTCGGAAAAAGTTCTTTCCGAAGATGCCCAATCCAGCGAACCGCCCCTTTTTAGCCTTGACGTTCTTGAAGTACAATTCATTTTGAACGTCAACATAAGGCTGTGTGGGGGGCATCGACCCCGACCCCGACCCCTCTGCCGTTTCCTCAGGCTGAGGCTGAGAGGCAAGATCCTCGAGCATCTTTCTCTGCAAATTAATTATACAAAAAATTAAATAAATTGAACACAAAATATAAAAAAAATACTTTTAATATTAAAAATTTAAATAATACTATTAATATTGAAATAATACTTACGTGGATCTCGGTGGTACGGCCGTAGGTAGACTTCCCAGTCTCCTCGACGAATGGGTGGGCGAGCTGCAATCTCTCAAAATGAGAGGGCTCGCGTCCTTGCTCCGCCGCCTAATTAGAAAAAAAGATAGTAAAAATTAACAACACTCATAAAAATTAGAAAAAAAATAATAAATTCAAAAACGACAAAATTGAAGACGAAACTTACAAATCTCAACCCGTGCTCATAAATGGACCGAGAACCGGCCCGATGTCTTGCCATCCCTTCTCCATCAGGGTCACTACGCCGATTCGCCTTGTTTTTCGCCGACTTCTCTTGGAATTCAGGGGAATCACAGTAGCGGAGGAATTGGTCCCAAATCGACCGTCTTTCACTGTCAAGCCCCAAGTCGGTGGCCTCTCCCTTCTTGTACCACTTCTCCCTCATTCTGTAAAGGAGGTCTCTGTACCTTTCCTTTCCATATTTATCGAAATTCCTCCACATCTGGTCATCGTGCTCCGGTGCCCAGACACATTCTTTCTGCAATTACAATTTAAATGTAAATATATGTTTATATATTTGATATTAATAAACGGTGAATTAATAAATTAAAATAATACCTTAAACTCCTCGAAGTATGTCTTTTTTCTTGCATCGGACACTAACCTCCAACTGTAAGCGGTGGGCTCGAATCCACCGCGAAGGATGGAGTCGGAAACCTGATTAGCAGCCTCATGACCTGGAATCCAACTGTAAAATTAAAATTTCAAAGTTAGTAAAATAATTAGGTTTTAATTAATAAAAAAATTGAGTATAAAATATTATCCCTTACATATGACCACATGGCTTAACAGGCATCCGTCCTTCAACAACCGGATGCTGGCGGGAGGAGGATGAGCCCTCAGCAGTCTGCTGTGAGGAGGAGGAGGAGCCCGCACCAGGCTGTGAAGAGGTCTCTGATAGAGACCTCGACCTGAAAATAGGTGGAACCACAGGTCTTAGTGAGGGCCGTCGTCTCCTCCCTCCTCGTCCTCCTCGACTCGCCTCCTCATCCCTCGGAGGCTGCTGACTGTCGTTGCCACTGCCTTGTCCGCTCATCTATAACAAATTTCACGAATTATTCATTCAACTAAATTAAAATCAATCAACTAATAATATTATTTTATAAATTATATATTAAACTAAAATCAAACAACTAATATTATTTAAAATCAAACAACTAATATTATTTAAAATCAATTAACAACCTACTCAACTAAATTCATTCAACTAAATTAAAATCAATCATCAACTAATATTATTTTGTAAAATTATTAAACTTAAATCAAGCAACTAAAATTATTTTGTAATATTATTTAAACATGCTTAACAATTAAAAATTAACAAATTACTAAAACAATTCAACTAAAATCAAACAACTCAGCTAAAATCAATTCTAAACTTAACAAATTCAACTATTTCTAAACATGCTTTAAAATTAAATTAAAATTCGATCAACTAATTAAATTATAATTCAACTAAAATCAATTCATTTCTAATATAATTCAAACAATTCAACTAATTCAATTCTAAACTTAACAAAAATTAAACATACTTTAAATTAAAATTCGATCAACTAATTAAATTATAATTCAACTAATTCAACTAAAATCAATTTATTTTTAATATAATTCAAACAATTCAACTAATTCAATTCTAAACTTAAAAAAAATTAAACATGCTTTAAATTAAAATTCGATCAACTAAAATCAATTCATTACTAATATAATTCAAATAATTCAACTAAAATCAATTCTCTAAACATGCTTTAAAATTAAATTTTAAACGGTAAAAATGAAGAAAACTTACGGTTTATTTGTAGAAGATGACGAAACGAGAACTCGGTGGGGACGGATTGGCTCTACAGCGACGGCACCCGACTTCTCCTTCCTTTTCCTCTCTTTTTCCTCTTCTTCTTCTTTTCTCTCTTTCTCCGTGGCGGGTCTGTATAAATAGGTGAAAAAAAATTTGCGACGGACGCCTGTCCGTCGCAAATTTTGCCCGTCAAAAGCAAAACGACGCCGTTTCGTACTGATTTGCGACGGAAAAGCCGTCGCAAATCAGTCAACGCACCGTTTCCCGATAAGACGCGTAAAACGGCTCGAATTTGCGACAGACATTCCGTCGCAAATCAGTCAATGGGCCGTTTCCCGAGAGGTCGCGAATATAAATGTAAGCATTGCGACGACTTTCGTCCGTCGCAATTACAAAGTTTAAAATTGCGACGGCTTCTTCTGTCGCAAATCAGTCAAACGGGTCGCTTCCCGAACGGTCACCTTTAAACGGGTATGTTTTGCGACGGAATTGACCGTCGCAAACTCAAAATTGAAATTTGCGACGACCTTTCCGTCGCAAATGTAGCCGGTTCAAGACCAAGTCGGTGGGCCCTAGATTTTGCGATGGCTTATCCGTCGCAAATTACTATCATTTGCGACGGACTTCCTAAGTCGTCGCAAATTTTCATTTTTTGCGACGACTTACAAAAATCCGTCGCAAATGATAGTAATTTGCGACGGATATTCTTGCCGTCGCAAAATTCCCGTCGCTAAACTCCATCTTTTTTGTAGCGATTTTGTTATCCTCATTTTTAGACGATGACATTTGCAAATGTTACCTATTTCCATGTCCTTAACTGTATATTTGGATTTGGTACTGAGGATACATAAAGTGGACAAATTTATGAACATTCACACAAAATAATATTGAACAAAAATCTGAAGACAAAAGGTTATATGAACTCTTTTGACCCTACCCAGTAAATCTGAAATGGATTTTATTGTCAAATTTTTTAGACCCATTTGAAAAAAGGGTTAATAGTTGGATGGACTCTTACTAAAATCTCCTTGGAGTTTATTTAAGGATAGTTCCTCATACAAAATTCAAGAAAACTTGCGTGAACTTAGATCATGGATACGAGATCTGATCCGTGAACTCCGTTGATTCTACCCAACAAACCTCCTAAATAGATCATATATCCAAGGTTTTGTTAGATCCATTTGGAAAATGGATAAAAAATGAAATAGAATTCATGTGAACTAAAGTTACACAAGTTATACTCTAGACTTATAGACCTAGTTTTTACACTACAAAAAAGGGCTTGTTTTGTGACGATGCTTAGCGACTTTTGTTTTGTCATTGATCATCATTTTACTCTCAACAAAAGACTGAACCAACAAAATGTTTCATGCGGAATAAAGAAAGGATAAACGAGCACCTAACCATAAACAATAAATTATTGGAAGAAAAAATCAAAAGTATACAATTTAAAAAATACGCAGAGGATACCAATATATTGAATTTTGGTGAAATTACAATCAAGTTTATAAATTTCCCATCTCGTGATTCTCTTTGGACCTTTATCATTAGATTAGACGAGCACAGAATTAAGAACAGGAGAAACAAATAGAATCAGGGATAGTATCATATCTTATTAAACAAGTTCACACACCACACTTATCATCTCCAAATCAAACCATTCAAAAAAAATAAAAAAGATTCAATCCCATCCTGTTTTCACAACCATTGAAAAAATAAAAAAAGATTCAATCCCATCATGTATGAAAACTGAAAGCATACTTCTTTTGTCTCGCAAAATAGTCATCTCGTGTCACATAGTCATGACTTCAATATATCACTACCAACAAAAGAAATTGAATCGTCGGCACAAATCCAAAAGGGTGACAAATCCAGGAGAAAAAAACAAAGTGAAAAGAAGGGTAGTTGATCAGGGTACTTAAGTTTCAGTGGGAGGAGGGACAGCTGTCTTCAAGAGAGGCTGTAGAGCCTTGACAACGATGCTCATATTTGGACGGAATTCAGCTTCATACTGCACACACAATGCTGCTACGGCTGCCAGCTGGACAACCAAAATATGTCAACATATCAAACCTACACACTTCATATATATACACATGCATAGTTTTAAAGGCACAACAGGGGTTCTAGCGCCCCAGGCGCGTGCCTCTTGTTCTTTTTTACTAAACATCATTTGTGTACTAATATAACACATTTGACGCAAATAAAGTCCAGTACCACATACAATCACATAATAATACCTTAAAAGTCAACTAATAACATTAGGACAAAATGTAAACATGTAATAAACATTAATGTTGTGAAGTTAGATTCCATACACACACAAAACACATCAAATGTATCGAAGGCAGCATCTCATTCTTATCATAACAAAAAACCACTGCAATAGATACACAAAATGAAGAGAGGGGGGGGGTGGAACCTAGTGTATATGGACACAAGTGTTGTTTCTCGGTTTCTTCTTTATTTACCAAATTTTTCTTAAACCCTAGGCCTAATCAACACCACTTTCTGGTTTGTGATTTGCTTTTCTTTTCTTTTGAGTTATATTTTTACAAAAATGGTTTTTTATTTCAAAATTTGTACACAAATGCGGGGTGAACCAAGATTTGGAAAGTCAAAGAGGCGCTCAGAGGCACCCTTTAAATCTGCGCCCAATTTAACACAAGAAAGGCAACCTATAGCCTCGGGCTCCCCTCTTTCAAGACTATGTATACACGCATACAACAGAATGTTATCCTACAAAATCCATGTGGCATGGGATGACATGCAGAGAGAGAGAGAGAGAGAGACCTTGGCAACCCCTTTCGGTGGATAGTCACTCTTGAGCTTGGGGTCAACACATTGTTTGACTTTGTCCTCGCTCAATCTCGGGGTGGCCTAGAAGGAGGAAGATATAGGGCATGTGCATGATTTAGCAATAGAGAAACTATCGAAAAGAAAAAAATACTTGCTGAAATAGACAAGGCAAAAGCATCACCCAAGTGACAAGACTCTGCTGTCCACGTGGCATAGTATGATCAACAGGCTTCCTTCCAGTTAGAAGCTCAAGTAGAACAACCCCAAAGCTATAGACATCACTCTTTTGTGTCAATTGCCCTGTCATTGCATACCTACAAAATATTCACAAATAGAAATCAAAATCTCTCACACAAATTTAAAAAAAAAAAAAAAAATCCACCTAGAAGAGAAACAAGATTTGTTAGCAGCGCTTTTTACATGGATACCACCAAGTTCTAATGATTGGTTGTGTTTTAAAGGGATTTGGTGGGTATCACATTGCAAACATGACAGTTTGGTTGAGCTAAGGGAGGGAAAAGAAACAGATGAAGGTTTTTTGGCAGAACCTAACAAACAAAGCCTAGATTACTCTTTTAGCAAGCTAAACAGCACGATGAATTTCAATCCTGAACAATGAAATGAAACTTCTGGATCAAATAACCGCATTTTTGTAGAAGTTATATGAAGAATCAATTGCCAGGCTCCATGTTAAAATACCACTTCAAACCCTGTTGAATTGACATAGTTCTTAATGACAACATCAATCCGGAGATATCTCCCTCTCTCTCAAATTTAACTTTGAGATATCGCTTTAGACTAATTTTTAAAAAGACACCCATTTCTAGAATCTTAGTTCATTGTCAGAACAGATCTTCCAAAAACTTCACATTCAGCAGTGACTATGTAAAAAAGAAGACATTATAATTTTCAATACACAGTAACAATCCTAAATGGAAAACATGCACTCAGGTCTTACTGGAGTGTGGCATAACTTATATTGTTGGCTATTGAATCACCTATAATTGATTATTCTTTTACACGAAAAATGCCTTCTCATTATGGGCTTACATGAAGGTTGTATCGATTACTTAATTGGCTATTGAATTGCTTAATGCTCAAATCATCAGCAACTAATGCAGTATAATTCCATGACTACATGACCAAACACTATATTTCAAGAGTAAATATTTATTTAGCATGTCTAGGCAGTTAATATTGGCAGTATACCAACTCAAAATCATAGGCATGCATAACAAAGTGGGATCATCAAATGAAGAAAGACAAGGGACATTACTCTGGAGCATGATAACCAAAGGTTCCTAGAACTCGGGTAGAATGAAGCCGAGCAGCCATGTCAGGAGCTTGATTTGAAAGATTAAAATCTGCAATCTTGGCCTTGTAGTCTTCAAAAAGAAGTACATTGCTGGATCTTATATCTCTGTGAATTATCGAAGGTTGAACCTTCTCATGCAAATACTCCAATCCCCTGGCAGCATCAACAGCTATTCTTACTCGTTGCATCCAATCAAGTGTAGGACCAGGTTGAGCCCCTTGCACTCCTTTCCGTCCTGTATTAAAATATGACTTTGTTCCTTAAATAAGTGAAGACAAAAACTTGTATAACATGGTCTCATACTCACTGATCTCATTTACTATATTATATGATCCATGAATTCATGGGGCTCCAACCCAGTCATATTTTAAAGTGAAGCATGACCCAAATAAGGGTGGAACTCTATCTCATGTACCACACAAGACCCCCATATAAGTAATAAAACTAATTACAACCAAGTTTAATCTACATACCGTGCAGAACATCGTGTAGAGATCCCATTGTAGCAAATTCATAAGCTAAGACACGGAGATTGCCATCAACACAATAACCAAGCAATTCAACGAGATTGTCATGCTTCAGTCTTGACACCATGGAAACCTATTCAGAAATCAGTATTGTTCTTATTGGTCAACATTTATCAAGCAGAAAGAAGGTTGCATATAAAAGATATGAGTCAAACTCAGAAATCAGTCATGTTATATACCTGAGTCAAGAACTCATTATTTGAATCGGGCTCAGATGCCACATCAAGCTTCTTGACGGCAACTTCTTTTCCATCATTCAATTGCGCAAAGTACACCCTTCCATAAGAACCTTCACCAATTAGGGCCTTTGATCCAAAGTTGTCAGTTTTCTCTTTCAGTTCCTCAAGGGACAGAGAAGGCACCTCAATAGGAGGTGCTGCCTTCTGAACGTCAGGCTTCACTGGAGCTGATGCCTTGTTTCTTTGGTTTCCTGGGTTTGTGCATCAAAGAGAAGTCAACTATGGCATCTTAATGCAATGAAAAAAGCTTTATACTCATCAGCACCAATGCTAAGTGCAAATGATTAAATGAAAGACAACTCTAAGGTCTCGTTAATACATACAGTTTTATGCTACGTGATTTCATGGTGTTGACAAATACATTTAGATTTTAGAGGGACAGATGAAATAAGTGCTTTATTACACACACTCTTCTCTCAAACTCCTACCCTATTATTTGGTTAGATATAATTCACCAGAAAAAAAAATTACATATTCAATTAGGCAATTCTTACTGATGTCTTGAAAAATTTATAGTCGTCAGAGATGGTATTACGAAACCATCAAATCATAGCATAAATATGCAAATAACCTATCTGCAGGTGTGCGTATGTGGCTGCATATATGTTAAAAAGACAAAATTATATCGATAACTTGGAAAAACATTTCTTTCACAATATCAAAGTAATCATTAAGTTTCTGCAAAATTATATTATCAGAGTATATAAACTGAGGAGAATGCTCTTGGAAACATTTATAATTTTCAGTTATATCTACAGGAGTTCTAACAAAGAGTGTTGGAGGGTGTGGAACTCAAGTCTCAAGTATATTAGCATCCAATCCAAATCCAAAAATCTACCCTTCTCACGCTTCAAAATGAAGCCAAAGGAAGAGAAGCCTGCATATTTCATGCACCCAAGCTTGCCACTCAAGCAAAGCACACAAGAGAAGTACATCATATTATAACAAATTCTTCTTCTTTTCAGATATAAGAATATAACAACACTTAAAACAAGCAAGTAAAGGTTCATCTGTTTTTACATATACCCAAAATCTCAAGTGGCTGTACCAATAAGAAAATCTTTTTGGTATCAACACAAAATAATAAGTAATTTTCATTCTAACAGCAGCTAAGCATATGGGCAAACACAAAAATGACTTACCATCGGCATTATTCCTAGGGCTCTTGAGGTGCTCATTTTCATTGGGTTGGTAGGACTCCTCTACTTGACAAGTGCAGCACAACCACCTACGCATCCTTGTTCTCCTTCTCAAATAAAGATTGTCTTCAGCACTATTGTTCTCCAAACGAACAAAGTAACTGGGAGGAGGTGCCTTGGCCTAACATCATCAACAAATATAAGAAAACCATTACAAGATGAATAAGTTGCACATATCACATACTACGTGTAAGAATGTAAAACATGCAGTAACAGGACTACATTAGGCATATCAAACAATTACGAGTTTATGACCTCCATGTTTCATTAGCAAAGTAAAAGCCATAGTCATAACCATTTTGTGAAATAATCTAAGAGGAATAGACGAATAGTAACAATCCTTAAAATAAAAGTTTCAAGGAAAATTCACATAACTGTTACATGAGGACACACTATCAATTGCAATCTCAAGGCTCAGAAGTGCTTCTTCTGTCTTTTACCATATACAAAGAGAAAGGGATGTCCTCATATCTACACAAAACTAGAAGCGCCTACCATAAAACCTATTACAAATGTTTCTTCCCAATTCATATAGAATTTCATTCATGTGCAAGTTGATCAAGTCTGAAGTCTTTATTTTGTTAATGTAACAAAGCCACAATATAGTCTCATTCCTTCTTGTACCCTAAAATTGAGCAGGAGAGATAACCATAACGCAGGTCGAATTAAACAGATATAACAAAGAGATGATCATCCCATTCCAAGGCCTGAGCAATCACATCTAGACTAGAATCATCACCAAATAGCTTCAGATCATTCATTCCCAGAGAATAGAAAACACACAAAGAAATGAGATCCAATAATAGAGGGTTGACAAAAGGGCATCCCACATAAATAAGATACATTGCTAAACACATGATGCATCTAACGCGTAAATTTAAAAAGGCAATTCATCAAACCACAGGTACATAAATCCATAAATCCAGAAACCCATTTGATTTTGATGATTTCAATTGACAGTCTTACCACGTAACCACGGCGATTAACACGACTGTTTTCCATAGCCATTTAAACAGATATTAATGTAATGTGTATAAACACGAATGGCGTACAGAGAAAACAGGTATCCGAGAAAGAGAACGAGTGAATAGCCAACGAAAATGAGACCCCAGAGCCCAGAAAACACAAATAAATTTAAATATATGAAAGGGGGATTCAAAATCAGATTACAAATAATAAAAGCCATTAAAGAGAAGAAAAACGAACCGAAATTCATGGGCCTCTCTTAATTTTTTTTCCCCCTGCCCTTTTCCTCCTCACCTTTAATTCCCTGCGTGCTGAGCGACTCTGTCTACACAGAATTAAATAAATAAATTCCCAATTCTCGCTAATATATATATACGGCAACGAGAATTAGCATCGAAAAGTAATAATAATAAAGCGGATCGGAGAAAAAGTGGGGGTGGGAAGACAGGTGAGCGGACAGCCAAGCAAAGCAAATAAACCAACGAATGAAAGGGAAAGTGTGTGTGTGCGCGTGTGTGTGTGAGAGAGAGAGAGGAGAGAAGAATTTTCTACAGCTTAAGAAAGGGCGGTGGAGTGGATTGAAGAATACTACTACTACTACTAATTCTCTGTATGTATCGTGTATCTATAAATCTAACGGCGAACAGATATTTACTGTTTCAGAATGGAAAATGGAAATGGGGGGTTTTCAATCAACAAAATGGTTGGGTTTTTATTTTGGGAAAATAGCACATTTTCCCAAAATTTACAGGGTAGTTACTTTTTATGTCCTGCTTTAAAAAAAATGTTTTTTGTTTACCAATCTTTTCGGAACAAAAAACATCTACCCCATCCGTCCAATATTAGTAGGCCTACTTTTTGGGCAGTTATTTTTTGTCATAAGTTGGAGGGTATTATGAGGTATTGTGAGGTTCATTTGTCAATAAAATTATTATTTATGGAAAATATAATACTTATATTTTTCATAAACAATAACTTTATTGATAAATAAATCTCACAATACCCTCAAACTTATGACAAAAAATAACTGCAAAAAAGTAGGCCTACTAATATTGGACGGAGAGAGTATTATATTAAAGTAAGATAAAAAATCAATTGCTCTATAAATTCGAGGGCACTTTTATGAATTAAAAAATAAATAAAAAAAATCCAAGGGATTGAATGAATTCATTGTGTTCATAAATTGTAAAGATAAATGAAAAAAAAAAACGTTTTCCTAATATAAAGTGGGAATATTTTTCAATTGAAAGTTATATTGGGATAAAGTATCAATAAATTACTAATTATCTAGTTTTATTTTGATAGGTTTTTAAACTACTTTTTGTTTTAAAATGTCTTTAAATATGGATAATATTGAGATATTTGACACAATGTCACCTTTAATATTTTATTTTAATAAATATCACTCAACATGTTTAGTTTGTAAAATGCCCATAATAAGGGTTACACAAGACATTTTTATAATTAAAAAAATATTTTGGGTGATATTTTAAAAAATGTAAAATATTAAAAGTGACATTTTATCAAATTTCTCAAATCTTATTGATAATGTAAAAAACTTAGAGTATGTATAGAGTGAAATTGGTTTATATATGAATCACTGAAGGGTATTAGTTGTTTTCACGGAAGGGTATTAGTTATTTTTACCGAAGAGTATTATTGATTTACACTGAAGAGTCTTAGTTCATTTTCACTGAACAACTAAGACTCTTTAGTGTAAATTAGTAATACTCTTCAGTAAATACAACTAATACCCTTCAATGAAAACAACTAATATCCTTCAGTGATTCATGTATAAACTAGTTTCACTCTATACTTTTGTTGATAGGCGAACAGCCGGGCAACGAGATTAACATAAAGATACTAATCTAATAAGATTAAGAGATCATCAGAATTAATAATATGAAAGAGGGCGAGCAACAGGGATTGTATGCCTTAGGAGGCGAGCAGCAGGGACTGCTGACCAAATAGATGAAGACGAGCAACAGGGACTATATCCTAATGAAGGAGGCGAGCAGCAGGGACAAATACCCATCTGAAGGCGGCGATCAACCGGTCATAAAGGCCATTACGAGGTAGCAAACAACAAGAACAAGAAGATCCAAAGTCTCAACAAGAGGCGACCAGGCGAGCAACTGGGATTATAAGGGTTTCCAACACCCAACGAAGACGTACAGACGAGTAGCTGGGCACCAAGGAGAGTAGCTGAGTGGTTTCAAAGACCAAGTACAACATTGAGAATGTCAAGAGTCACTAACTTTAGAAATAGTCAATGTGTCTTTACACTTGGCACCCATTCATTGGGCAATAGATTAGTTGTTGTACAAAAGTCATAACACTTGGCAAAATCCCAATGGCTAAGCCATCAAGATGGTGACACCTAGCCTCTTTGTATGCCTATAAATACCCCTTCATTTGCATGAAGGAGGGGGGGGGGGGGGGATTCCCATAATAAAAAAAAAAGGTTGCCAAACTCTTGCAAATTTATTTCTTGCACTATACTTAACCAAATCTCATAATCTTTGATCTTGTTTGATGATCTTAACTTGAGAAAACAGCCACTAATCATCATAGATTAGAAAAGGTCATCAACAATTGGCGCTAGAAGAAGGGTTCGAACCTTCGTTTCACAAAAAAGTCGAAGGAAGGTTGAAGAACTCCACCGAAATCTGCAAAATCCGGCCGGAATCTGGGAGGAAGCCATCGGAAATCAAGTGTACACATTATTTGAAGCAAAATCATCCATCTATACATTACCTTGAGAGTTTAAATGCATATGTGTATGAACTAGGGTTTTCAAACCACCATATTCATGCAAACAAAGCTAATAACTCTTACGAAAGGTGTTTGTTGGAAATAAAATCACCCCATTCATTTGCTTACCACTTGTACTTCGGTAACCAAAATGGTTCGATCACAAGAAGAACGACATTTGAGCACGTCTCCAAGTCGTAGGTCAAAAACGAGGGTTTCGTCTACCGAAGGACATGCACGTACGGTAAAAGCGACTTCGCAAAGAAACGTCCAAGTTACCATTGATACAATCCCGCCGGAAGTGGAAGCTCTTGCTCAAAATCCCGAAGAGCTAGCAAAAACGATTGCTGTTTTACAAGCATTGCAAAGGCGACAAACGGTCGGGCCATCAGGGACGCAGGCGGCGACCAACAGGGCAGCCGAGCAACGAAGCGAAGGAAGAAAAGACGCACGAAATGACGAGGTTGACAGCGAAGAAATCCGTCGGAATAAAGGGAAATCTCCTCTAAGTGAAAGACTTGGAAGTCGAGGAGAGTCTACTCCGGGGACAGGTGAGGAGTCGAGCAGCGGGGACACAAGAAGTATAAGCCACTATCACACAAGAAGGGCAAGTTATCGCGGAACACGTAGGGAGGATCAACTGAGAGGCGAGGAGCGAGCAACGGGGCAAACGCACCATGTTGCTCGCCGCTCAGTACACGAAAGACTGAGAAGATCAGCCTTTGGGCGATTAGGTCCCAATGGAGCCAGTAACATCGCTAGGCACACCACTCAAGAGAAACGTCCCGTTAGCAAGGGACTGCGTCATGAAGAGGTCATTGAACCCAATCATGATGAACAGCCTTCTAGTGGAAAAACGTCTCCAGATGAGTGGCAAGCTTTGAAGAAAGCGGTGGAAGAGATGCAAAAACAGTTGGAGGAAAAGAAAGGCGACGGATCGACGATGTTGCCATCATCACCCTTGTCCCCGGATATCCTTAATGCGTCAGTACAAAAGAAAGTACAATTCCCAGCCATTAATTTATACGAAGGAAATTCAGACCCGAAAGTACACCTGTCCAAGTATACCGATTACATGATATCGGTAAAGGCATCTGACGCAACTCAATGTCGGAATTTTCCGTTGACTCTTGGTGACGGCCCTCACAGATGGTTTTCTGCACTAGCTCCAGGCTCCATCAGTTCGTTCATGCAACTCAGCAAGGAATTTCTCTCGCACTTCTCCACGGTCGGGTCTTACCTTACACAGAGACACAAGTTGGCAGATCTAAGGCAAGGAGACGAGGAGTCTGATAGAGCCTTCCTTGAGAGATTTGACAAAGTCCTACTGGAAGGAGAACCAGTAAGTGAGGATACTAAGATAGTGGCAGTTATGGCAGGGCTTAAGGAGGGAACAGATCTGTGGAAGGAAATGCACCTAGCTTTCCCTAAAACTTATTCCGAATTCAGGCACAAGGCTGGTGTGTACATTTCGATGCAAGAAACTCTACAGAGAGAGCTAGGAGACAAGGCTGATACCAAGAAATCGGGAAAGAAGTCAGGAGGGGAATACAAGGCCCCTAGGAACATGAAAGCTTTTAGTGAAGGATCCGAATTGAAGGAGAAATTGAACCATGTCTTATCCACATCAATTGAGGCTGTGTACAACAACGTGAAAGATAAGGATATGCTGTCTGAACCCCGCAAGATACGACAAGAACGAGGAAAGATGAACCCCAACAAATTCTGTGCATACCATCAGACTATAGGTCACTTCACGAGCGAATGCCGAGATCTCTTGAAACAGTTATGGAGATTTTACGAAGAAGGAAAGTTGTCAGAATTTGTGAAGCGACAACCGGGAAAGAAACCAAGGGTGGCGATATCCTCCGGCTCGGAAGATGATGAGAGCGACGAACAGCCGAGCAGGAGGGATCAAAAAAGAAAGAAAATGATGACAGCCCCAGCCGAACCCGTCCGAGAAATCCTAATGCTTGAACCATCCGGACCGGTAGGGGGCTGTTCTGATGGTAGGCCACCGATGTCTAGGAGAAAAAGGAAAGCAGAGCTGAGGGCGGTAGCTCAAATAAGGGAAGTTGGGGTAAACCAAGCTACTACAAAGACAGGCGAGTTGGTGTTTTCTGAGAAGGACTTGGATGGGATACTTACCCCGCACAATGACTCACTAATCATCTGTGCTAATATCATGGGAGCCCGAGTTCACCGTTTGCTTGTGGACACAGGCTCCTACACAAACATCTTGTTCAAAAGCACACTAGATCAGATAGATGATTGTGAGGGGTATATTAGAGAATGTGATCATAAAATAGTAGGATTTGGAGATGCTGTAACCGTTCCTTTAGGACTAGTTACGTTGGCGGTCGAACTTGTATCGACCGAGAATCCCGAAAGGAGACTGACTAGAATGGTAGATTTCTTAGTTGTAAATCAGCAGTCTGCCTACAACGGGTTTCTTGGTCGACCTTTCATAAATGAATTCAAAGCGGCCGTTTCGACGTACTACTACTGTCTTAAATTTCCAACTCCAAAAGGGTCAGGTACGGTTAAAGGTGATCAAAGGAAAGCCCGAGAATGCCTCCTGCAACTTCAACCCATTGACAACAGAATGTCCATGATGGACGAGCAGCCGAGCAGCAGGGACGAAGGTGAACCATCCATCCTAGATGAAGTCATGGAGTCCGTCGACACTGAAATGATGGAGGTGGACGACCAGCAGGGTGTGGACGAGCAGGAGGGCATAGGCGAGCAACAGGGAAGAAAGGCCGTACCCGAACTAAATCAGGCTGAAGACTTGGAGCCAAGACTGGGGGCAGAACCAATGATCAAGGATGAGATTAACTTCGAAGGGCCCATTATCGATCCTCGATGGAAAGACCAAAAAAGGAGAGCAACCCCGGTAGAGGAGTTGGAGGCAATAAGAATTGACCAAAATCGAGAAGACTTGGAATTATTCATTGGATCTGAGCTCCCTGAGCCATACAGATCCAGAATGGAAGAGTTTCTCAAGTCCAATCTCGATGTATTCGCATGGTCACATGCTGATATGGTAGGCATTAGCCCTGAGCATGCCTGTCATAAGCTAAATATTTGTCCAACTAAGAAACCGGTGAGGCAAAAAAGGAGAAAATTTGGGCCCGACAAATATGAAGCATTGGACATAGAAGTGAAGAAGTTACTCGACAATGATCTTATCAAAGAAGCCTTATGTCCTAGATGGGTAGCAAACCCGGTGTTAGTAAAGAAATCAAATGGTACATGGAGGCTATGTATCGACTTCACTGATTTGAATGCCGCTTGCCCTAAAGATAACTTCCCATTGCCTCATATTGACCAACTGGTGGACAACACGGCGGGACACGAACTCCTTACCTTCATGGACGCATTTGCTGGGTATCATCAAATACCAATGCACCCAGATGACCAGGAGCACACAACGTTCTACACCAATAAAAACTTGTTATGTTGGAAAAGAATGTCGTTCGGGTTGATTAATGCAGGAGCCACGTACCAAAGACTCGTTAACAAAATGTTCGATGAGTACATCGGCAAGACAATGGAAGTGTACGTGGACGACATAGTCGTGAAAAGCCCGAGAAAAGAAGATCATTTGGAACACCTCGCACAAACATTTGAGATACTTCAAGCGTATAACATGAAGCTAAACCTAAAGAAAAGTAGCTTCAGGGTACACTCGGGAAAATTTCTTGGGCACCTGGTCAGTCAACGGGGTATTGAGGCGAATCCATCAAAAGTCAAAGCAATTATGGATATGCAGCCGCCAAGGTCTGTTAAAGAAGTTCAACGACTAACCGGATGTCTAGCAGCCCTAAACAGGTTCATTTCCAGGTCCGGAGACAAATGCCGACCTTTCTTTGATGCCATTAAGAAAGGACAGTTCCAGTGGACGGATAATTGCCAACAAGCGTTTGAGCAGTTGAAGGAGTATCTGAGTGACACTAAAATTCTATCAAAACCCGTCTCCGGAGAAAAACTGTACTTGTATATAGCAGCATCAGAGGTGGCCATCAACTCAGTTTTAGTTCGAGCAGAAGGGAAATTTCACTTGCCAATTTACTACGTGAGTCAGGCCTTGCATGAAGCAGAGATTAAGTATTCGCCCATGGAAAAGTTAGCCTACGCACTGGTGATGAGTGTGAGAAAGCTAAGGCCGTACTTCTTCGATCATCAGGTGGAGGTCTTAACAACTTTTCCATTAAGGCAAATCTTACAAAGGCCTGACACAGCTGGTCGCCTTCTCAAGTGGTCGCTCGAAATAAGCCAATTTGGAGTGACTTATGCACCTCGAACAGCGATCAAGGGACAAGCGTTAGCCGACTTTATTGTCGAATTAACATTCCCTCAAGATCCAACGAGAGGTCATAATCACCCATGGCACATGTATGTAGACGGATCATCAAATAACACAGCAGCAGGAGCCGGGATAGTGTTGATCAGTCCAGACGAACAAGTATTCACCTCAGCAGTAAGGTTTGAGTTCATGGCAACAAACAACGAGGCTGAGTACGAAGCATTGATAGCCGGGTTACGGTTAGCTCTGGCTGTGGGGGTTCGAAAAGTTCAAATTTATGGAGATTCCCAGCTGATAGTCAACCAAGTCCGTGGGGAATACGAAGCCAAGGATGAAAACATGGCCTTATACCAAAAGATCGTTGCTCACCTGGCTTCACTTTTCGAGCAAATTTACATCGAACAAGTGCCAAGAGATAACAATGCGCAAGCAGATGCACTTGCTCGCTTGGCTACTAGTACAGGACCAGCAAAACTTTCAGAGGTCATCATCACAAGAATCTCCAACCCATCCACCAGTGACTACAAGATCAATCAGATCGAAGAAGAACTGACAGAGGATGACTGGAGAGCACCGATATATAGATACCTCAAAGATAACACAGTGCCTGAAGATCCCCAAGAAGCAACAAAGGTAGCCAAGCGAGCAGCAAGGTTCACAATCATGGATAACCAACTTTACAAGAGAGGATTTTCACTGCCCCTACTAAAATGCCTAGCAAGGGGGCAAGGTCAGGAAGTTCTGAAAGAAATACACGAAGGAGTATGCGGAAATCACGCAGGGGGGGGGGGGGGGGCGAGCATTGGCATATAAAACAGTAAGACAAGGATACTACTGGCCAACCTTGTTACAAGACGCAATCAGAATTGCAAAAACATGTCACAGGTGCCAGCTGTTCGCTCCCAACATCCATAAGCCGCCAACGGAGCTGATTTCGGTAAATAGTCCATGGCCGTTCGCAAAGTGGGGAATAGACATCATAGGACCCTTCCCAACGGGAAAAGGAAATGTCAGATTTGCAGTGGTAGCTGTGGACTATTACACGAAATGGGCCGAAGCTGAAGCACTGGTAACGACAACACAAGAGAAAATGGTCAGCTTTATCTGGAAAAATATAGTTTGCCGGTTCGGGGTCCCACAAGCGATAGTGACAGACAATGGAAAGCAATTCGAAGGAAAGAAGATAAGAGATTTCTGCAAAAAGTGGGGTATCAAGAAGCATTTTTCAACACCATATCATCCTCATTCTAACGGTCAAGTCGAAGCAGTTAACAAGATAATCAAGCATATCCTCAAAATCCGTCTGGTAGATAAAAAAGGCAAGTGGTCGGAAGAACTGCCCGAGGTACTTTGGGCATATAGGGTATCACATAGAACAAGCACTGGGGAAACACCATTTGCTATGGCATTCGGTACAGAAGCAGTCATACCTATAGAGCTCAAAATACCGACTGAGAGGGTAGCCGAGTTCAATGAACAGGAAAACAACAAGGCACTAGCTGCAGAGATGGATTTGATCGACGAAAAAAGAATCTCAGCAGAAATAAAAAACGAGATATACAAAAGAAGGATTGCAAGGTACTACAACTCACAAGTAAAAGTCAGGGAATTTGAAGTCGGGGATCTGGTGCTCCGAAAAATCTTAGCAACACCTCCAGGTGTATTTGGACCGACTTGGGAGGGCCCATTCAAGATAACTCAAAAATGGCACAACGGCACATATGATCTCGAAGACATGGAAGGCAACTCGGCCCAATACACCTGGAACGCGGCTTTGTTGAAGAAGTATTATCAATGATTAGGAAACCAATGTAAAGTTTTTTATAGACTGTCGTGTCATTTATATTTTTGTAAGGCGTGAGATCGATGAAATCTTCACACTTTTTTGGCAAAATTTGTATGTGGATAAATGATGGTTCAGTGAATTATGTACATAAGAAAGCAAAAGGTGTTAAAACCCAACTGTTCGCCAAACAGAAAAGCTGCTCGCCGAAGATACTATATGCATAAAAGCACAAGTACAGAGGAGGCGAGCAGCAGGGTCCATGAGACTCAGAAGCCCCACCTAATTGCCCCATCACAGAAAGTTGCTCGCCCAAGATACTAAATGCATAAAGCACAAGTATGGAGGTGGCAAGCAACAGGGCACATGTCAATGCATAGTTGCTCGTCCCGAAGCTGAATGCACTTAAGTACAAACACAGCAAGTGGTGAGCAACAAGGCATAGAAAGAAGCATAACAAGGGGTTAAGTTCTTAAGGAACAAAATAGACCCATACATGAACAATGTGTATAAATTTGCAAAGAAAAGTATTTTACTTTCAACTTAAGAAAGAAATACTTAAGCAAAAAAGTAAGTAAAGGGCAAATAAGAGGCGAACAATAAAATAAAAGCGCAATTCTCATTCATTAGCGCCAAAAAATTACAAAAGATGAACGTACAACCATCATCCTACTGCATCAACTAAACAAAAAAGAAACTAAGCCTAAGTCTCGGAAGCTGGCGGAGCAGGTGGCACCAAAGGATCTTGGGAAGAAGGAGGAGGTGGAGCATCTTGCACAGTGGCCCCGGAGACCTGCTGCTCGCTTACCGCAGCAGAGGAGCTTGCTTCACCAAGAGGATTCGGAAGAAGGGGGCCCAGGGCTTCAAAGATTGTCATATCTCTATCCGCCTCCACTCTCTCCTTAGGAGCTATTATGCGGACGTCATCTTTGAAAACACCCAGGTTAACCCCCATCTCTCCCAAATCGGCCACTGGGATCTCAAAGCCGGGTGCTGGAGGATTTTCAGTGACATAATCAGTGAAGTCCTTGATGGTCGAGGTCATCACGTCCAAACCGTTATCCAAAGCATACTTCACATTCCTCACACTATCAGCATATGCGCAGATGTAACCAAGATTGGTGTTATCAGTTACATCTTGCACATAAGTGGTGTAAGAAATGGCACGCTTGTTTTTCTTCTCCAGCTGGTCGACGTGGACCTTCAACGACTCCACTCTTTCCACCAGACCCACCCGCTCGGTCTCCAGGACTTGTAAACGATCAGTGGCGACACCTAAATCCAGTCTAAGCTTCTCTGAAGCATTAGACGCCACCATCTCCCGGTCCTCAGCAGCCTTTACCTCCCGCGTCCATGTGAGCTTGGCTCTCTCGAAGTCGGCCTTCATCTTAGCCAACTCCTCATCTTTCTTCTTCAGCTCCTCGTCCTTCTTCTTCAATTGAACAAGTTGAGCGTCACGATCTGCTTCAACTTGCTCAATCTGTCGCCCTAAACCGCGATTTGTTCGCTCCAACTCGATGGCTTGATCCAAGACTCGTTGAGCTGAGATTGATTGATGGCTCGCGTTATAGCTCAATAAACGAGCGTTGTCGCTAAGGCTCTGGCTCTGAATGATTTCCTCGCCAGTCTTGGTCCACGAGCGGGGAACATATTCCATGGCTCTGCGGACGTGGGAGTCCTTAATCTCGTGGGGTGCCGGAGGGGACTTCACACAGCTAAACTGGTGAAGTACTTTTGAACGACCAGGATAGTCGTTTTTCTGGTACCTGTTTGAAGAAAAAAGCTGTCAGAAAACTAAGTCAAAGGAATAAACAATTGAACTGAATAAGAAGATACTCACTCCCGCATTTTCACGGGGTCGTAGCCCAGGTACGAGTTGTCAGGGGATGAACTCCTGCCCTGACCGGCGATCATCGCACCGATAACTTGTTGCTCAGTCACCTCCTCCACCGGCGAGGGGCGAGCAGTAGATTTACCCACTTGGGAAGAGCCTTGCCCTTTTGTCCGCTTAGCACGGTCATCTCCCCTACGAGGAGCAGTTTCCTTGGCAAGTCGTTTCTTGCCCCTCGTGTCTTGGGGAGGCGGCGAAGAGCGAGCAGGAGGGCGGGGAGCAGGAACAAGGGCCTGAGGAACAGGGAGAGGGTCCTGGGGAGCTTCTTCTTCATCCTCGTCTGCTTCAGCTCTAAGCCTGATCAAGGAAGTGCAAGGATCAAACTTTTTCTTCTTTGAAGGATGATTAGCTGCCATTTGTTTAACCCGACGTGCGAGTAAATGATAGCTTTCGGGAATGGGGGGAACATCGACCGTTACCCTTTGAGCTGAAAACAATACAAAAAGTATCAGTAAAATTGGCAGGTAAAACTTATCCTAAAACGACTAGCAAGGCCTAGGCGACCAGCAGGGCCTAGGCGACCAGCAGGGCCTAGGCGACCAGCAGGGTCTAAGCGACCAGCAAGGCCAAGGCGACCAACAAGGACAGATAATAGAAAACACGGGAAAAATAACAAGTAATGCTTACCCTCAGGGACCTCTGCTTGTGCTTCCAAATGGTGAGCACTAGTGATAAACTGAGCGTGCTTGCGAAGGTGCGCTTGCGAGAGATGTTCAACACTCCGATCTTTAACGTCCCGAAGAGAAATCAACGCAAGGACGTATAGAAACTCTTCACTCAAATCCGGATGCCCCCACCTCAGGATACGCGGACCTGCAAAAACAAAGAAAAAGTTTAAAATTAGTTCACCTAAAAGTTCGATGAACTGAGATTTAAAACCTACGCCGAATTTCGCCGAAATGCGTAGGAGAGTCTATACGCCCCGGTCCTCCCGAAAAATCGGAGGACGCCCGCCAATCGCCGCCAATATAAAAGAACTGCCTGTGCCAACCCTTGACCTTGTTGGGCACTCCTTCAATTAGCTTAACGCCACTACGGGCTTTGATGTAATACCAACCAAGCCCTTCTTCATGAGCAGCCGAAGAGATAGTCAGTGCGTAGTGTATCTCCGTCGTGCTGATCTTATTCCGGTACCCCTCCAACCCGAAAAGGGTAATAAAAGACAGCAGAGTACTCCAACCGTTAGGAGTAATATGAGTGATTGCCAGGTTTATATCCTTCAGGAATTGCCCAATTACAGGATGTAGAGGGAGAGGGAACCCCAATTTAAGTATGTCGAGGTTGATAGCAGTGCAACCTGGAGGTAGGTCGTCAGCTCTCTCTCCTGGTTGGGGGGCATACAAATGGATGTCGTACGGAATACGATAGCGAGATCGTATCCGAACTAAATCCTCCTCTATAACCTCACTGGATACCCTCCCTGCTGTATATGGCGATGGACGAGTTTCCATGATAGGTCGAGCGGGAGTGGGGAAAGTCTTATGATACTTATTGGCGTAATCAATCCAATCTTGTCTTCGGACTACGACTTTAGGGATAAGAGACTCGGGCATTGACCTTGAAACGGGAAAGTTTATCTCTCGGAGAAATTCCCATGTGACTCCCTCTTGCTCGCCCCCTGGTCCAGTTGCTCGCTGCTCGCTCCTTACCTGGTGCTCGCTGCTCGCTCCCCTCTCTTCTGGAAGACTCATCCCATCTATTTCAGCAGCGACCTCGGAAGAATCTTCACCCAAGTCCGAATTAGTCCCCTCTCGAGCCGAGGAGCGAGCAACAGGGCCTTGGACGTCCTGCTCGCCCGAGCTTTCCACAGCATAGAATGAATCAACGGAGCGAGCAACGGAGCTCGCCTCAGAGCCCGTCTCTTCATCAACGAGCAGGGTCCTAGGGTTTTGCCCAGCTGCTCGCCGGAGCGAACGGCGAGGAACAGGGGCTGACGGTTCATCTTCCATGGGCCTTTTTCCCAGATTTCGCCCAACAATCTCAACAGATGGCGTATGACTTGAGGAAGGTGACGTCATCTTCGAAAATTTTTGAAATTTTTTGAAAAATTCCTGAACAAATCAAACGATGAAGTTTGATCAAGAAGTGAACGAGTACAACGGCGGCGCGGCGGCGATACGGCGACGACGCGGCGGCGATACGGCGGCGACGCGGCGGCGATACGGCGGCGACGCGGCGGCGATACGGCGGCGACGCGGCGGCGGCGATGGCAGATAAGTAAAATGAGGAATGGAAATTGCGAAATTGAAAGGAAAATGCAAGTATTGACAAAAACAAACAAGAAAAATCAAAGGATTCACCTTCGATATGGACGAAATCGGTTGAAGAATCAAAGGAAATGACAAAGAGAAAAGCTTAAGGATCGTCAATGGTGAAAATTCGTAAAAAGAAAGAAAAATGAAAGAAAGAGTTATTTATAAGTGTGGATTCGGGGGCGAAAGTAAAAAGTTTCGAAAAATAAAGCCCCTAGATGCAATTTAGGGGGAACACGCGTGGGCGGCAGTGATGTCACCAACCGCCCACATCGCCTCGAATTTTGCGCCTCGGGAAGCGAAACGACGCAAATCCAAGGGTCGTTCCTCGCTGCTCGCCTCCAGGAGTTCCCCGCTGGTCGCTCCCCAAAAGTTCCCGCCTAAAAGAAATTTGAAAACCTATTGCTCGCTCCCCACAAAAATCAAACCCACTTTCCCTGTTGCTCGCCTCCTATTTAATAACAGCCTATCCTATAGTTTGACAAAAAGAATATATATCCTTTTATGCCAAACTAGGGGGCATTGTTGATAGGCGAACAGCCGGGCAACGAGATTAACATAAAGATACTAATCTAATAAGATTAAGAGATCATCAGAATTAATAATATGAAAGAGGGCGAGCAACAGGGATTGTATGCCTTAGGAGGCGAGCAGCAGGGACTGCTGACCAAATAGATGAAGACGAGCAACAGGGACTATATCCTAATGAAGGAGGCGAGCAGCAGGGATAAATACCCATCTGAAGGCGGCGATCAACCGGTCATAAAGGCCATTACGAGGTAGCAAACAACAAGAACAAGAAGATCCAAAGTCTCAACAAGAGGCGAGCAGGCGAGCAACTGGGATTATAAGGGTTTCCAACACCCAACGAAGACGTACAGACGAGTAGCTGGGCACCAAGGAGAGTAGCTGAGTGGTTTCAAAGACCAAGTACAACATTGGGAATGTCAAGAGTCACTAACTTTAGAAATAGTCAATGTGTCTTTACACTTGGCACCCATTCATTGGGCAATAGATTAGTTGTTGTACAAAAGTCATAACACTTGGCAAAATCCCAATAGCTAAGCCATCAAGATGGTGACACCTAGCCTCTTTGTATGCCTATAAATACCCCTTCATTTGCATGAAGGGGGGGGGGGATTCCCATAATAAAAAAAAAGGTTGCCAAACTCTTGCAAATTTATTTCTTGCACTATACTTAACCAAATCTCATAATCTTTGATCTTGTTTGATGATCTTAACTTGAGAAAACAGCCACTAATCATCATAGATTAGAAAAGGTCATCAACAACTTTGTCAAAAACTTAAGGGCCCGATATGTACGGGGAATAGTGTAGGAATGGAATCATTATTCATGGATTTATTCTTAATTCTACAATTGATATTCCCTCCGTCCCGGGTATTTGTTCACACTAGGGTTTGACACATTTTTTAAGAAAAAGGAGAGTATGTGAGTGTGGAGTTAAATAAAATAATGATATCTTTATGCTTTATTGACTTTTGTGAGAGAAAGTTATTTCTTTTTTTTGGGTGTGAACAAATTCTCGGGACGTCCATATAAGGCAAGTGTGAACAAATACCCGGGACAGAGGGAGTATATTTTTTTTAATTGAAATCATGATTCCTTAAAGAATGGTTATTCCAAAAAAATAAAGAATAATCATTCCTTTCAAAACCCTGGTTTTAGCCATTTCATTATTTAAAAAATCAATTTATTTATTTAATAATAAAAATATTAATATTAATATAATTAAATTCAACATTATAAATAATATTATTATAAACAATATAATAAAATTATAAACTTATATTATTTCTCAGCAATAATATTAAGAAAACAATATTAATAGTTATAAAAAAATAGTAATAGTATGAGAAATAATATAATAATTTTCAAGAATAATATTGTTATTAAACAATATGAAGCATAATATTATAATTTTCAATAATAATGTTCTTTTTCTTCAATATATTGTAAATAATAATATAGTAATTCTCAATAATGTATTAGTAAAATTATAATAATAATAATTATTATTATTTCATAATAAAATAATATAATTAATAATAAAATAATTTCATTATTCTTATTTTAAAATAAAATTTGTATTCTTATTTAAAATATATATATATTTATATAATAACTAACTAAAATGATTTAATCAATAATAATACAAATACGTAATAATAATAATAACTCTTCTACCAATAATAATAATAATTATTAAAATACCATAATCAAATAATATATTATTAATAATATATATAATAACAAAATCATAATAATATTATTATTAAATAATAATTCCAACACCTTATAATATTCATAACTTAAAATTAATTTAAACAATACTACATTTATATGTTATTCCATTCAGTCATACCAATCATATTTTAAGTGGTTAGAGTTTCATTAAATATGATGAAGTAGGTCATGATTTCAAGTCACTCGCTTATTGATTAAAAAACAAAATATGTATGTATCGTATCTATAAATCTTACCGTTGAAGTTAAGATGTTTTAGCAAAAGATAAGTTTTTCAATCAAAATGTTGAGTTCTTTTTTTCCTAAAAAAAAACTTGTATGAGCATAATTTGTGAAAAACTTCTTTTTGATGAAATATGGTATAAACAAGTTTCACCATGAAATTTATTTCGATAAATATTAATTATTTTATTAAAGAATATTGATTATTTTTACAATAATTATTCATTTTAAATGGTAATTTTTTACATTAAATAATATTACTTGTTTCATTAAAGGGTATTAATAATTCTTCTATGTGATGCACGAGTTAAATATTAGTATATTTTTTGACGTGAAATTGTGTAATGTGATACAATAGAAATAAAAAATTAATTTTTAAAAGCAAAATTAATTTTATAATTTAAAAAATGTAGGAACAAGAACTATCAATAAGGTCATCAACAATACTTTGAGGTTTGAGCCAATAATAAGAACTTAGAAATGACTCAAATATTCTAACAAAACAATTAGTCAAACTCTATGTTGTCTTAGTGTTCGTGAGCAAACTCTACTTCATAAGTAGAATCACGTTTAAAAGAAAAAAATTAAAGTGTTTGCAACTACTCTTTCCGTCTCTTTTTTGGTACAAATTTTAATGTGAGAGTTGTTTATTACTCATTCCGTCCAATTTTACTAGACATACTTTCTATTTTGCTCCTGTCCAATTAAATTAATTTTTTTTTTCTATAAATGAAATACTTTACACTCTCAACTTACAATCCATTTTACTTTTGCACACAATATACTCATTTTTTCTTAAACTCGTGCAGAAGCAAATAGGTCTAGTAAAATTGGATAGAGTGATAAAACTATTTTTTAGTGTTGTTGTTTGATTAGGCGTGAAATTGTCATGATTCGTCACTCGAAATGCCCTAGTTTTGGTTGATTTTGTGAGTATTTAGAGTCATTTGAGTATCATTTTCATAAACTAATGAATTTGTCTCTTTGATGCTCATAAATGGATAGAGGGCGAAAAGAGGAGTTCGTAGGACTTTGAATCGACTCAAACGGACGCCCGGATGAGAAGATATCGAAGAAATACGAAAAGTACTAGTTCGAGGGAGCAAAAGTATCATTGGAGTGCACAAGCTAGAAGAGCTCGAGCACTAGTGCTCGAGCAGGTCGAGTATAGTGCACGAGAGATGCAAGTCGAGCACTTAGTGCTCGAGCCGGTCGAGCAGTGTGCTCGAGTGGAATCCAGTCGTGCACTAGTGTACGACCACGTATGGTCGAGCACTTTTTGCTCTCGGGAAGAATGGGGTACTCGAGTTGGTTTTGCTCGTGCACCTAGTGCACGACCTGTCGCGTTTTTTCGGCCCATTGACTCCCGTTTCAGCCCGATCCTTATATATATTCTTCCTAGCACGTTTTTGGGGAGAATCCACGAACCACTTGATACCATACTATGTTTTTAGACTGAGTTTTTAGGGAGAGAAAGAGGAGAAGGAACGAACAAGTTTACTTTACGTTTGGTTGAGGTTTTTTATACGAATTCTTCGTTTATTTTCATTTCTTAGTTTCTTTTAATTAGCTTGATTACTTTAAACGCTTTAAACTTCATTTTTATCAATTCAAATTCAGTTCTTAGTATTTATTTCTTTAAGCCCTAGTTCATATTTCATATTTACTTTCTTCAATTCATCATGTTTATGTTCGTTGTTTCTTTTATTGTTTTCGTTATCATTATAGCCATGTCTAGCTAAACCCTCGCATGCTTGGGGTAGGATGAACTCGTAGAAGTAGGTTGTGGGTACGTAATTAGAGTAATTCGTGACGTTAGGTTTTAATTCTCTTGGTTAATGAATTCTTAAAATTAATCTAGACTTTACTTTTGAATTTCGTTCGAAAGGTGTTAGAGAGAGGACGACCGTATCACTCTTTAACAACGAGTAGACTTAACGAGAGGGTTTATGAAGGGTTAATTCATCTACCAATTTAGCGAAGGAGGACGACCGCATCACCTTAGTTAAATTAGGGTCTCATTAATTAAGCACAATCTATTAACTTGTTAGTGGATTAGTGAAGTCGAGTGTTAGGATAAAGTATTAGGGTTTAGAATCTTGAGCTTTCATCTTGCATTCTTTTACTTAGGTTAATTCTTGCGCGTCACAATTATTTTGATTATGTACCTGCTCCGTTAGTATACGCAGGGATTCCTATCCTGAGCATCACCATCTCATATTTGAAAACACTCCTTAGTTAAATTGTTTAGTTCGCTCTTTAGTTTAATTAGTTTATTTTAGTTCATAATTAATTCTTCAAAAAATCCAAAAATATTACACTCATATTAACTACGACGCGTAGATCTTCAGGGATCTGTTCGCATACACTCCATCTCGTGGGTTCGATAATACTTGGTCATTATACTTGCTCATACTACAGTGAACCCGTCTGCTTGCGGGTAAGCGACTAGTAGAAGTTAGTATATTCGCAACAAGTCAATGACGCCGTTGCCGGGGATGACGTTGTATGCTTTTTGAATAGGACTTGTAGATAGCTTAGTAGTTGGTAGTGAGTGCTTTATTTTCTGTTTATTTTTATTTTTATTCAATCGGCAGTTGCGTTTTGATCCTTCTGCTAGTGTGTCAGGTATATGAAAACACGTTCACAAGGCAATACGAGCGAAGAGAGAATACCGTTGGACCCTGAGACGATAGCTAGAAGGAACCGAGCTTTCTTGAGAAGAATGAATACTGCCGGAGGAGGGAAAGAACCGATGGACATCACTAATGAGTTGGACGATGTCGAGAATGAGTTCAATCAGGCATTGAACCGGGTTGACGACACTGATGGCAATACTAGCAAGAATCAAGATCCGTTAGGAGAGAGCCAGAGCCAAAACCCGGGTACTCATAACCAAAACAGCCAGCTCATAACATGGCCCAAAATCCTCATAACAACCCTGCTTACCCACATCCTAACCTACCACAAAACAACTTACCCTATCCACCCTACCCATACCCACCTTATCCTTACCCACCATACCCGTATCCTCCACCTCCAGCCTACAATCAACCACCTGTTTACCAACCACCACCCCAACAAGTACCCGTACCAGCTGTTAATCCTCAATACGTTCCTCAGAACGCAGATCAAAATATGGCGATTAGAGGGAGGTTTGCAGCACAGCCACAACGGTACTATGATGGAGTGGCATTGCCTTCTGTTGAGGCAAATAACTTCTCTATTTCCCCGAGAATTCTAAAGCTGCTTACAGAGAATCAGTTCAAGGGGGTGATTGGGAAGGAGAATCCTCACACTCACCTGAGGAGTTTCCTCATGATAGCCTCCACTTTCAATTATAATGGCATGTCTGAAGATGCCAAGAGGCTTAGGCTGTTCCCATTCTCACTGACGGGAATAGCTAAAGAGTGGTATGACAACACGCTCCCACGGAGAGGTGTAACCACATGGGCTGAGCTCGAGCGTCTGTTCCTCGAGCGATTCTACCCTCCATCCAGAATGATCAAAGCAAGGACTGAGATCTCTTCCTTCCGCCAGAAGCAAGGAGAGGACCTACGTCAAGCGTGGGAGAGATACTCAAACATGTTGATAGAGTGCCCGCAGCACGGGTATAACGAGGGGGATGTGATGGCATTATTCTACAGTGGTGCCAATAAGGCCGGGCAAGACCATCTAGACGCCTGTGCTAGTGGATCATTCCTTAATCAAGGAATAGTGAGGTGTAGAGAGATCGTAGACAACATAGTCACGAATGCCGGGGCTTGGAGTGTGGATGCAGACTTCCAGAGAGTGCATCAGGTTGAAGAGGGTGAAGGAACGAGAAGGCTGTTGATGGCCATGATGGAAAAAATCAACAACCTCGAGTTGGGGAAGAATTTGGTTGGAGAGCATGCAGCAGAGAATGAGAGAGTAGACCAGCCAAGTGGACAGCAAGAGATAGCCAATTACATGGGAGGTCCGTATTACAATCAGAATGACTACCAAGGTGGTAATCAATATGGAAGGCCTTCTTATGGCCAACCATTTGTACCTCCAGGCCCACAGCCACCTCAAAATCAATGGAGGAACACACAAGGGTATCAAGGAGGCCAGCAGCCTCCTCCAAACACATGGAGAAAGAACGAGAATTTCTCATATGCTAACCCGAAAGCGGGTGTTACAGTTCCTCCGGGTGTTGACCCAGGTTCAAAGCCTCCGGGTGGAGAAGGCGGTTCCTCAACTGAGGAGATGTTGAGAGCGATTCTACAGAAGGTGGAGGAAGGAAGTAAGAGGTTGTCATCCTTGGAGTACGATATGAAAGAGTTGCATAAAAAGGGTGATCAACGTGATCAAGAGCTCCAGAAGATGAACGTTGAGTGGACTAGAACTCAACAAGAGAACAATAGGCGGTTCACTTCTATAGAGTTCCAGATGAGCCAGATTGCAAAGTCGTTGAATAGAGAGCCGGGAAAATATTCTTCCATGCCGGAAGGGAACCCGAAAGAGCATTGCAAGACTATCCAGTTAAGAAGTGGAACCAACTATGAAGGTCCTCAGATGCCTGCTGATTCTGAGACGCCTCAAGTTAGAGATGAGATTGAGGAGGTAGGAGTTGAGAAGGGAATTGAAAGTGAAGGGATTGAGAAGCATAAAGATTGGGATGAGTCTCATCAGAGCAAAGAGCTTGAAGAGGAAGACATTGAGAAGGGTGAGAGAGTTCCTAAGTGGAAGAAGGCAAATGAAGCAAGGGAGAAAGTGAAAGAGACCGAGAAAGATGAATGGGGGGTACCCAAATCGGTGATACCCGTCCCATATCCACAACGCTTCATGAAAAAGAAGCTTGATGAGAAATTCGCTAAATTCCTTGATGTGTTTAAACAATTGCATAATAATATCCCTTTTTATGATGCTTTGGAACAGATGCCCAATTATGCAGAGTTTTTGAAGGACTTGATCGCGAAAAGGCGGAGAGTGGATGAGCCAAAGTTGGTGCAGTTGAACCACGAGGTGAGTGCATTAGTGCACAAGGCGCTTCCTCCAAAGCTGAAGGATCCCGGGAGCTTCACCATTCTTTGTGATATTGGGAACGAGATCAAGAAGGGAGCGCTATGTGACCTCGGAGCGAGTATAAATCCGATGCCGTTGTCGCTTTTCAAGAAGTTGGAAGGTGGTGAACTTCAACCCATGATGATGACGCTCCAGCTTGCTGATAGGTCCATCACGAGACCGCAAGGGGTGGTTGAAGACGTCTTAGTGAGAGTTGGAGATCATATTTTTCCAGCCGACTTTGTAGTCCTAGAGATGGAGGAAAATAAGCACGTGCCCCTGATCTTGGGAAGACCGTTCTTAGCTACGGCGGGGATGGTGCTAGACGTGGCAAATGGGAAGATTACATTGAAGGTTGATGATCAAGAAGTGAAGATTTCCCTATATGAAGCCATGAAGCACCCGAAGGAGGATGAGAGTTTGTGTTGCATGAATGCCATTGATCCTAGTGTTGAAGACACACCTCCTATCCCTAATCTTTCTCATATTCATGAATTTTATAATCCTTCACTTGATAATTTAACCCATGAGCATTATGTTCTTGATTATGTTGATAGGGATAAAGTGAAGAAGTTGAAGGATGAAGAGGTGAAAAGTGTGGACGTGATCCAGTTGGAGGGAAAAGGAGGAGTTAAGAAGAAAAAGTCCAAATTCAAGAACCTGTTTGGTAAGACGCCTCCAGATAAAGATGAGAAGGAGTTGAGACCCATAACACTTGGGGATGAGAAGGAAACAAAAGAGTTCATGATGGAAGGGCATCAAGGAAATGAATGCAACCACCACTCTTATGAGAGTAAGGGAGGTAAATTTGAGTATGATGTCCCATAAGCTCCTTTGAGCTCGGTCCGGCATGAGGACCTTAAAAATAGCGCTGAATGAGAGGCAACCCATTTCTATTTGCTTTCATTTATTTTTAGTGTCTTATTATGTTATTAGGGTGTTGTTGAATCGTAAGTTTTAACCTCGTACTTGAGAGTTTTATTTTGTAGGCTTGTCTAGAGAGAGTGGAATCATGGAGTACTCGAAAAGGAGGAACTCAAGCTAGGAGTGTGCAACACTGTTGAGAGAGACTAAATTGTTTGGTTGAGGTGACCCACAACCCCAAACTTAGACCTCTTCGCAAGGTCAAAGTTTGGGGGGTGGAGTTTTTTTTTATGTTTCTTGTTATACTGCACCGGAGCACCCCTTATCTTTGAGTGTGTTTGGTTATTTGGTGCCTTGAGATGCTCCTTGAGGTGATTTTGATCTGAGTCGCTATTGCATATTTCATGCCTATCAATCATCTTATGCTTGTTGATTGCTATCTTTGAGTATGATTTGATGAGTAGGGTGATTTGTGGATTTGAGTTAGGGATTCTTTTGTGTGAGTGGTTGAGTGAGAGTTGATTTGAGAGAGAACTAGTATGCTTGCAAGTTTTTCTTTTGAGTACTTGTGTGATGAGAGTGAGAATTCACTAGGACTAGCATGGATGTGAAAGCCGTGAGATTTGAGCCTTATGAGATTTTGATGCATGAATTAATCTCTTCGTTTGTGAGTGGATCGTCACCTTAGAGGATGCTAGAACTTGTGTGTGCTCTTGCTTCTTGATTGTGTCTAGTTTGATATGCCGAATAGGATCTTAGGCCATCTTTGATTTTATTGAGTCACTTAGCCAAAATTTTCCTTACCATTGATATTTATCCCTTGTTAGCCCCTTTGAGCCTAAAGCCTATTTTATTTGCTAGCACATTTTAAACACTATTCCAAGTTCCTAAGCCTTTTTGTCCCAATTTGAGTGGAGAATAGGAAAAGGTGTGAATGTGAAGGGATTGAATTGAGTTGAAAAAGGAAAATGTTGTTTGTTGAGTGAATATGAGAAGAAGGTGTGATGAAGTTATGAGATGTGGGAAAAAGAAGAAAAATTGAGAATGAGCAAAAGAAAAAAAATGAGCTCATGTGTTTGTGCGAAAGAAAAAAAAAGTGAAGTGATTGAAAAAAAGTGAAAAGAGTTAGAAAAAAATTGAAGTGTTGAGAGTATGGAATTGAAAGGGTGTTGATTGAAAATGTTTGAAGTATTCTGTTCCTAATCTCGAAATACCAAAGTTTGAGTTTCTATTCTCCATTCACTTAAGTCACTTACCCATATTGTTATCCCACCTGTCCAAAGAGCCTACATTACAACCTTGAGAAAAGTCCTTTTTGATTCGGCATTGATATCTAGAATGTGGTCGGAGTTGAGAGTGCTTACAAGCCTATGGCTGCCAACATGTGTGATTGATTGTTTGAGTGAGTCCCTTATCATTGATATACACTTGTGAGGGAGAGAAACACATCGTAGAGTGCACATCCATGTTTGATTTTGGTGATTCTTGCTGTTGTTGCATGAGTATGATGAAGAAAGGTGAGTGAGTATACTTGTGATTGATCTTTGAAGCTCGAATTCATATACTTGCATGATTGGATTCTGTGACTCATTCCTAACAATTTCACTTGACTTATTATTTCGTTGCTTGAGGACAAGCAACATGGTAAGTTTGGGGGGGTTGATTAGGCGTGAAATTGTCATGATTCGTCACTCGAAATGCCCTAGCTTTGGTTGATTTTGTGAGTATTTAGAGTCATTTGAGTATCATTTTCATAAACTAATGAATTTATCTCTTTGATGCTCATAGATGGATAGAGGGCGAAAAGAGGAGTTCGTAGGACTTTGAATCGACTCAAACGGACACCCGGATGAGAAGATATCAAAGAAATACGAAAAGTACTAGTTCGAGGGAGCAAAAGTATCATTGGAGTGCACAAGCTAGAAGAGCTCGAGCAGGTCGAGTATAGTGCACGAGAGATGCAAGTCGAGCACTTAGTGCTCGAGCCGGTCGAGCAGTGTGCTCGAGTGGAATCCAGTCGTGCACTAGTGCACGACCACGTATGGTCGAGCACTTTTTGCTCTCGGGAAGAATGGGGTGCTCGAGTTGGTTTTGCTCGTGCACCTAGTGCACGAGTAAGTGCACGACCTGTCGCGTTTTTTCGGCCCATTGACTCCCGTTTCAGCCCGATCCTTATATATATTCTTCCTAGCACATTTTTGGGTAGAATCCACGAACCACTTGATACCATACTACGTTTTTAGACTGAGTTTTTAGGGAGAGAAAGAGGAGAAGGAACGAGCAAGTTTACTTTACGTTTGGTTGAGGTTTTTTATACGAATTCTTCGTTTATTTTCATTTCTTAGTTTCTTTTAATTAGCTTGATTACTTTAAACGCTTTAAACTTCGTTTTTATCAATTCAAATTAAGTTCTTAGTATTTATTTCTTTAAACCCTAGTTCATATTTCATATTTACTTTCTTCAATTCATCATGTTTATGTTAGTTGTTTCTTTTATTGTTTTCGTTATCGTTATAGCCATGTCTAGCTAAACCCTCGCATGCTTGGGGTAGGATGAACTCGTAGAAGTAGGTTGTGGGTACGTAATTAGAGTAACTCGCGACGTTAGGTTTTAATTCTCTTGGTTAATGAATTCTTAAAATTAATCTAGACTTTACTTTTGAATTTCGTTCGAAAGGTGTTAGAGAGAGGACGACCGTATCACTCTTTAACAACGAGTAGACTTAACGAGAGGGTTTAGGAAGGGTTAATTCATCTACCAGTTTAGCGAAGGAGGACGACCGCATCACCTTAGTTAAATTAGGGTCTCATTAATTAAGCACAATCTATTAACTTGTTAGTGGATTAGTGAAGTCGAGTGTTAGGATAAAGTATTAGGGTTTAGAATCTTGAGCTTTCATCTTGCATTCTTTTACTTAGGTTAATTCTTGCGCGTCACAGTTATTTTGATTATGTACCTGCTCCGTTAGTATACGTAGGGATTCCTATCCTGAGCATCACCATCTCATATTTGAAAACACTCCTTAGTTAAATTGTTTAGTTCGCTCTTTAGTTTAATTAGTTTATTTTAGTTCATAATTAATTCTTCAAAAAATCCAAAAACATTACACTCATATTAACTACGACGCGTAGATCTTCAGGGATCTGTTCGCATACACTTCATCTCGTGGGTTCGATAATACTTGGTCATTATACTTGCTCATACTACAGTGAACCCGTCCGCTTGCGGGTAAGCGACTAGTAGAAGTTAATATATTCGCAACAAGTCATTGTTGTAACTAAAAGATGTAAAAAAAAAAAAAAGATAGTGGTATTATGGTAAATAGTAGTTGGCTACTTATGGAAGGGAGCTACCAGAGAAAAAAAAAACATACTTTTAAGGCGACAATTATACATGAGACAGAGAGAGTACTATTTTGAGCACTTAGAATGCATTTTGGAGAAACAACTCAAACCTGTTTTTGGATTATCAGGAAGCGATTCTTGTTGAGACCAGTGACGGATCCAGAATTTTAAATTTGGGGGGTACAGAAGATAATAAATGAAAAATGGTCATTTTGTGAACTCTTTTTTTCAAGTGTCGTTATACATGCACACCACCTTTGTTGTGCATATCAACTATCACTGTTACAAAAATGTTTAATTTCTAAAAAGTGACAGTAGATATGTATAACAGTGATAGTGTGTATGTATAATGACATTTGAAGAAACCAATTTCACATCCGGATTTACACAAGTTTTTATCATATATAAAATGTCATATAACTGGATTCAAAGTAAATAAAAAAATATGTATATAACATTCAAATTAAATTACACTTATACGTAGAATTAAATCCATGTAACATAATATTTCAATTTAAGAAAAAAGACATTACGGTGTATGGTGTATATTTATAGTTGAAAATTGAGATATAAGAAGGTAGATTGTATACAACTGAGCAAAACAACATACTAATAAACTTACACATACTGTGACTACATATAGACTATATATAGTTGGTGCAATTTAATTTGGGGGTACAGTTGTACCCCCTTGTACCACGCTACATCCGCCTCTGGTCGAGACCCACTTCTTTCATGGCTTGTTTGTTTCAGGATTTAGGTGGGCGTGTGAAGTCATGACTTTACATCCACAAGATGTAAAGTTTTGGATGATAATAAAAACATGTGTTTGTTTTGGGATTTTAGTAGGGTGAGATTTTATATGTCAAATTTTGTGTAAGAGTAAAGTAGGATGTGTAAGAGAAAAGTAGGAAAGAGAGTGTAAGTGAGATAAAAGTGATATTGTATTGGGATGAGTAATAATATTTTTAAATTGTATAAAGAGAATTGTATTGAGATGAGTAATAATAGGTATTTATAGGTGTAGATGAAAAATGAGATGTAAAAACTGGATGTTACATCTCTAACTAGAATGGGGCGGGGGCCGGAAAATCCTAATTCTATCCGTGTGAATCTCAAAACAAACCAGCACAATTTTCTAAATTATTTTCAACTAAGTGATTTTTGCAAACACTTTACACTCTTAAAATCACATTTTTTCAATACACGATTTACTTAAAAAATCACTTAATATATACAATTTTTAATTTTGCAATCGAATTTCAGGACATACTTTTGATATACTTTACAAGTCATTGTAGAAGCTTTCTCTTCTTTATTGTATCTTCACTGTTGCACATGACCATCCACACAGCCGAACACTCTTAGCCAAATAAGGGTATGCTTTTAAGAGGTTAAGATTTGTTGATCGTCATCATCCTATTCTGCCTTTCCTTCTGACTGTTGATGATGAGCAAAGCAAATGGTAACTGAAATGTAAGTTTATGTATAGTGAAAAATAGTGTCCAGTAACCTTTTGAGCTTGATACCAGAAACTATCAACTCATGTGGGAAGTCAATGCTAGCTATGAGTATGTCGGATTTGGGCAGTAAATCAAAGGAAGGAAATTTCATCCAAAAGGATAGACTTGTTGGTGTGGCTTTCTACTCTGGTCTTTAGTATTGTTAGCGACACCTGATGAAAGCAGACAATTAGATGAAATAAGGTACAACAGGTACTATCTTTTTACAGCTAGATATATCCCATAATTCCAGCCTGGGATAGAAAAAAAATCAATAGGTTACCAAAATGTAAAATATATATGCATCTCAACATAAGGCATTTGCATGACAAACTCTTGTGGAACCCTGAATCTGCCAGTCAGCTTCAGATGAAACAAGACGAGATGGAATGAGAATAGTGTGAGGCTGGCTAAGTGCTAATAAGAATATTGACACAGTGAACGGAGATAAGTACCAAAAGCAGCATTAAGTGGTGGAACATAAATAATGTATTGAATTGCTTGTTTTTTGCTTCTGATTTTTACCTGATTCTCATTTATTTTTCCTCTTCATTGGACTTGATATTTGTTGAGGTATACGTTTTCTTAATTTTTAATTCAGTTGCTCCAATATTTCTTGATTCTGCCTCCCAGGAAGTCTGGTAGTGAAAATCAGAATGAAGGATAAAACTGGAGTTATTTCATTTGTAGCTCAATTGGCAGAAACTGCTAGGGGAAAGATCTAAACACCCTAGCTTGCAGGAAGGTCATACAATGATTTAACGCAAGATTTTGTTTTTCCGAGGCTGAATACCCAATTAACGAGGCTGAATAAATTGTGGTTTTTCATTTTATAGTGGTTATAATTGTTGTCTTATTTAGGTATTTTTTCATGTGCTTCCAGTGAAGTGTTATTATTGATTTGATGGTAGGTTGTTAAGAATAATGGAGTAGCTAGTTGAAAAACCTAAAACATTACCTAAGACCATATATATAGGAGGCGCAAATTTTAACAACTCTTCAATGGTAATGAGAATGAGATTGAAAATTAGTGTAATTAGCATGTTCATGAGAACAAAATCACTAGCTCTTCTCCTAAATAAGGTAATCACTACTCCATTGATTACCCTATTCTCTTCCTACAATCATCCTCCTCAATCACTCCCCCATTCCTCCACCAACAACCATTTGTTGTCAACTTCTATTCCAAAATTGGGGCATGACACTAGCAATGGTGTCACCATTGGAACACTTCTTCCCCTAACATATCATTTTTCTTATGAGGGCATAGATGGAAATAAATTTTCATTCTCATTACTATTGAAGAATTGCTAACCAAGCGCCCCCATAGTTATTCTCATTCTACAATATTGTGCTGCTGGGTTGGTGGCACCTAATACCTTTATCCATTTATTTTTGTCAAACAAATACTTATTGTCAACTTTTAACTTGTTTGGCATTAATGATTTTTTGAAATCTTACAGCAAAAATGTTTCTCCAGGGCTCACCACAAGAATTTATTAGTAAAAATCAAGAGGCCCTTGAAACTGAGTATGTTAGTGTTTCTTTCTCAGCGTGTCGCCCCTGGATAGGGATGTAAATGAGTCATGCCGTTCATAAACTATTAGAGTATCGATTCGAAAAATATTAGTCCGAGTTCGATCATCAAATTTCACGAGTCGAGCTCGACCTTGGAGGTATTCGGCTCGAAAGCTCATGAACATACTCGTTTATGAAGCTCACGAGCAGGCTCATTTACTAAGCTCGTGAACAAGCCCGATTAATTACTTTTTTTATTATATAAATATATAAAAAAAAATATCAATGTAAGCATGTAGCATTGAGGGATTGAACCAGTACCTGTTGTAGAGAAAAATTAAAATACAACCATCTTAAAACGACAAAAAGAGTTACTGCATTGTGCACATTTTAAGAGTGTGCTAACAAATTACCACCATATGGATGGTAATTGGGCTTATTTATTATTGTATAGTAGTTTTTAAAACCAGTTTGTAATAGCGCCGTTGTGAACGGCGCTTATATTGTACAAATAGTAAGGGCGTCGTCCTCAACGGCGCTCCTCCAGTTTTCCGAGCAATCTTCCGACGGCGGGGTGGGAATGGAGCACAAATAACATTATGTTCCTTATTAAGTTTTATTTGAATGGATTTAAGATGATTTAGTGATTACCATGCATAATTTAGTTTTTTAAGTTATTTAATTTTAAAATTAGTACATTAAATTTAAATTGATCAATTTTTTTTATTTTCCTTTAAATATTTGAAAAATCTAAAAAATTAGAATTAAAATCTAAAAAATATTTAAATAAATTGGATAATTATTTAAATAATAAAATTATATGAAATTTAGAAATCAAGTAAAAAAATTCTTTAAAATCTGAAATTTTGATTTTAAAAAAAAAAGTTATATCTTCCAAATAATCCAATAAAAAATAAAATCCGATTTTAATTTTTTTTTGAAAAGTAAATAAATTAAAAAAAATCTTCAAATTTAAATAAAAATAGTTTTGAAGTTAATTATTTACGATGAATGAATTGACTTTTATAAAATAGTTTTCTGATTTTATTTGGATTTAACTTTTTTCTTAATTATTTACAAATTTATCTATTTTTTTATTTTCAATTAATTTTTTTTCAATTTAATTTATTTTTAAAGCATTATTTATATTTTATTTATTTTTAAGAATTTTATTTTATTTTCAAAATATATTTAATTTTTTAAGATATTTTTTTTAATATAAAATGGGGTATGTTTAGTAATACATGTTAATTTTTAAATTTTATTGGGATATGTTTAGTAAGTGGGGTGAGTTTAGAGGATTAATTTTAAGGTTTGAGTAGTGAGACTCTAATTTTGTAGGGTATGTTGTAAAAAGAAAAAAAAAATTGAAGGAGCGTTGTTGAAGATGACACCCATTTTATTTGTGCTCCAGTCCCACCCGCCGTCGGAAGTTTGCTCGGAAAATTGGAGGAGCGCCGTTGAGGACGGAGTCCTTACTATTTGTACAGTATGAGCGCCGTTCACGACGGTGCTCATGCTTATTTTGATAATGAATGCCAAAACCACCACATATTTCAAACTGGTTTTGAAAACTACTACACAATAATAAATAAGCCATGGTAATTGATTAGTCTAAGTAGTATTTTTAGACGTGTTTTCTATTCACTCTAGGAACATTTTGTATATTCCACAAGTTCACAGTGTATTTTCCGCAACAACTTTATGAACAAAAACTGCTACCCGAGTTCACTTTAGGAACATTTTGTATATTCGACAAGTTAACAGGTGTATTTTCCACAGTCACTTTTTGAACAAAAACTGCTATCTAAGTTCATGAACATTTTCCACGCATTCATTTTGGGGTGTTTACTTTGCGCTAGACACATCCAGATAGGGATGGACTCCCCCCCATCCCAGTCACTTTTTGGATTTGCATATCTCATCCTCCATCCAAATACACATCCACCCCTATTATACACCTACACCCCTAAACCTATCACTTCACAACTTTTTTTTACACCAACTCATCCTCTCTTCTACTTTTCTTACACCAACTCATTATCTCTCCTACTTTTCTTACACCTAATCATTATCTCTTCTACTTTTCTTACACCAAATCATTATTCCACTAACTAACAACAATAAAATAATACATCATCATCACTCAAAAGTATTGATTTGACATAAAGCTTCATCCACCCCCACTACATTCAACACAAAGTAAACACAAATTTACTATTTACAAGATTTGCTCCATCAACTTTTTTTCTCCATTCGGATGTGCTCCATCCACCTCCACCTCTATGTTATGTTTCCAAGTTTAGTGGTTCTATGTTTACTTCTGTTTATTCTTTCCTTATTTTAGATTGTAAGTTGTAACTCAAATTTTTTCTCCCAATATAAATAGGGAAGTCTTGTGTGTTTACTTTGCGCTGGACACATCCGGATGGAGGATGTACTTCCCCCAATCTCAGTCACTTTTTGGATTTGCACATCTCATTCTCCATCCAAATACACATCCACCCATATTATACACCTACACCCCTAAACCTATCACTTCACAACTTTTTCTTACACCAACTCATCCTCTCTCCTACTTTTCTTACACCAACTCATTATCTCTCTTACTTTTTTACACCAAATCATTATCTCTCCTACTTTTTTTACATCAAATCATTATTCCACTAACTAACAATAATAAAATAATACATCATCAACACTCAAAAGTATTGATTTGACATAAAGTTTCATCCACCCCCACCACATCCAACACAAAATAAGCATAAATTTACTATTCACAGGATTTGCCCCATCCACTTTTTTCTTCATCCGGATGTGCTCCATCCACCTCCATCCCTACTTAGTTGTAAGAAAAGTAGGAGAGAGAATGATTAGTTGTAAGAAAAGTAGGAGAGATGATGAGTTGATGTAAGAAAAGTAGGAGAGAGAGGATGAATTGGTGTAAAAAAAATTTGTGATGTGATGGCTTTAGGGGTGTAGGTGTATAATAGGGGTGGATGTGTATTTGGATGGAAAATGGGATGCGCAAATCCAAAAAGTGATTGGGATGGGGGAAAGTCCATCCCCCATCCGGATGGACCCAGCCGTAAGTAAACACCCCCTAAGTAAACACCCCATGAATTCCCATCTACTACTATTTCAATAGGAAACAGAGGGGGTGTATTGAATTAGAATTTTAAAGGACTTTTTAGCTGAAAAAAGTCATGCAGATTTTAAAAGACTTTACAGGATTTTTATTACTTTTAAGATTTTGCATGATTCTATAAAACTTTTCAAATCAGGATTTTAATGTAATATGAGCCTAATATGTGAACTTTAAATCCTCAACATTTGTGAGGAGGAAGTTTTTTTTTTTTTTTTTTTAGGAGTGTGAAAGTAATTGTGGGCCTTCAAATAAGATAAGTTAATCAAAAGTTCCTACTATTCTTTCTTTTCATAAACGTACATTACAAGACTTTTAAATATCATTGGCTCTTTGAATATATTGCATTAAAGCACGTCCAGAAAATAATGCATACTTTAAAGGTAGATTATAATTTTGTAAAAATTCCATCCGTTTCAAAATTTTATCTGTTCAATTAATCGACGACAGGGCGCGAACCGGTGTTGCTGTAGCTCTCTCCAAAAACTTGGAAAGCATTCTGATAGAATTATCGCCCCTCTGCCTCGAAATTATCAATTGTCGATTCAGGCTATGTTGAAACTAACAATGCAAGACATGTAAATCATGGTGTATTGATTGAAGATAGAGGATACAATTGAAGAAGAAGCTTGTGTATTATGTTCTTATTTCATGATAGTAAAAATTGTATACAAGAGAGCTACATTGATATATATATACAAACGAGAAGGGAGCTGTGATCTAGAAGATTCCTAACTAACTGAGGTAGTTGTAACTACCACGAAAGAAGCATGAACCAAGACGGGAATTCAGAATGTAATGCATAACCAACTTCTTGTTACAACTAACTGATGTCACGTGCATGAGGCCATGCAAATGGTTATGTTGAACGAACTTATGTGATGAATGTGATGAGCGTTGCACATGATGAAGATTAGTGAACGCATATTAGTGTATATAAATCCAACAGCCCTCCCTCAAGATGAAGCCAGTGTAAAGGGAAGAAGCTTCATCTTGAGACGAAAACTGAAGAAGGCAGGTCCATGAAGTCCCTTGGTGAAAACATCCGCAAGTTGGAGACTTGAGGAGATATGATGAAGAGCTATCAATCCTTTCTTGTAGAGATCTCAGACAATATGACAATCTATGTCAATATGTTTGGTCCGCTCATGAAAAACTGGATTTTCCACAATGTGTTTAGCAGCCTTGCTATCACACCAAAGCTGGATGGGAAGAGATGGAGAAATCAAGAAATCAGAGGCCAAATAGCTGATCCATTGGAGTTCTAAGGCAGTGGTAGCCAATGCTCTATACTCAGCCTCTGCTGAAGACCTTGAAACAGTATTTTGCTTCTTGGTTTTCCATGAGATCAGAGAGGAACCAAGATACACACAGTATCCAGTAAGGGATCTCCTAGTATCCAAGCAAGATCCCCAGTCTGCATCACTATAACCATGGATTATGGAGGGAGATTGGGAGGAGTAGAACAACTTGAGATGTGTAGTGCCACTAAGGTATCTAACCAGCTGAAGAGCAGCATCCCAGTGTGAGGATCTTGGACTATTCACAAACTGACTAAGTTGCTGGACAGAATAAGTAATATCTGGTCTGGTGAAGTTCAGATAAAGGAGTCTTCCAACAAGTCTTCTGTACTTCTCTGGATCAGATAACAAAGAACCACCAGTAGAGGAAAGATGAAGGCCTGGTTGAAAGGGTAGATGAGCAGGCTTGCAACTATCAAAACCAGTGTCATTGATGAGATCCAGTATGTATTTGTGCTGAGAAAGATAGGTTCCATCACTTCCCCTAGAAATCTCAACACCTAAGAAATATTTGGCAAACCCAAGGTCCTTAATAGTGAATACTGAATGTAAGTGAGCTTTCAGCAAATCAATCTGAAATGAACTAGTGATTAAAACATCATCAACATAGACAAGAAGTCCAAGGTAGAAATCATCAGTGTGCATGATGAAGAAGCAATGATAAAAAACAGACTGTTTGAAACCATATGCAAGAAGAGTTTTACAGAATTCAGTGTTCCATTCCCTGGAGGCCTGTTTCAAACCATAAAGGCTTTTCTTCAGTTTACAAACCTGACCATTAGAAGCCTTAGAATATCCAGGTGGTGGTTCCATATATACTTCATCAGTTAGATAACCATGGAGGAATGCATTGTTAATATCAAGTTGGCAAATGGTCAATCCTTTACTAGTTGCAAAAGCAATCATGAACAGAATAGTAACAAGTTTAGCTACTGGAGAGAAGATATCTTCATAGTAAATGCCATAAATTTGATGGTATCCCTTGGCCACAAGTCTGGCTTTGTATCTATCAATAGAACCATCTGCCTTCAGTTTCAGTTTATACACCCATTTACAACCAATGGGAACCTTAGAACTGGGACACTCCACCAGCTCCCAGGTCTCATTTCTCTCAAGAGCATCAAGCTCTTCCATCATAGTAGCCTCCCAATTAGGATCACCCAAAGCATGATGATAAGAACTGGGTTATTTAGATTGATGAACATTAGTGAGAAAATACATGAAATCAGTGGTATAAGTAAGGTCAGTAGGAGAATAACAGGTATCAGTTAAGTGAGGAGTAGAATCTGAAAAACAAGTACCTGAGAATTGTTGAGTAGCATCTGTACTGGAACTGGAAAGTGTACAAACTGAGACATAGTCATTCAACCAGGATGGGGTAGATATGGTTCTTGTTCTTGTGGTTTTTGGAGGAGTATTTAAAGGTTCAGAAGTAGGATGAATGGTGCACTCATTAGGTAGGGGTGCAGGTTCAGAAACTGAAGAAGAATCAGCTGAAGGGTGATGATCAATAGGAGTGGATTGATCAATACTAAAAGGAAAAATGTCTTCAAAGAACTGAACATCTCTTGATACAAAAATGGTATGATCAGACAGATCATAGAGTTTATATCCTTTCTGTCCTGACTCAAAACCAAGAAATATAGCTTTGATGGCTCTGGAATCAAACTTTGATTTAGAGGGGTGTGTCACTGTGGCAAAGGCAAGACAACCAAATGTCCTTAGGGATTCATATGCAGTGGGCTTCTTATACAGGATAGTATATGGAGAGGACCAGTTTAGGAGGGGAGAAGGAAGTTTATTTATGATGTATGCTGCATGAAGTATGGAATAAGGCCAGAAGGATAGGGGTAGTTGAGCCTCAAACATGAGGGCTTTAGCAATGTTAAGTAATTGTCTGTGCTTTCTTTCAACAATCCCATTCTGTTGTGGGGTATAGATACAAGTTTTTTGATGTACCATTCCAAGCTGTTGAAGCATAGATTGGCATTCATTACTCAGGAATTCACTTCCATTATCAGTTTGCAAAGCCTTAGGCTTAATATTGAACTGTGTATGAACCATAGTCAGGAACAGTTTAAGGGTAGGTATAGTTTTTCCTTTGTTAGGTAAGAGATAGATCCATATGGCCCTGGAAAAATCATCAACCAGGGTGAGAAAATAGGGGGTATTTGTCAATGAAGGATGGTGGTATGGCCCCCAGATATCAGCATGGATAAGTTCAAAGGGTGATTTTGTGTGAATATCATGGGTTTGGAAGGTTAATCTGGTCTGTTTTGCCTTATGACACACAGTGCAAGGAACAGTAACAGAAGAAGATGAATCATGCATTTTATTTGAGGAAATTGAATCAATGTGCTTTATTACATCAAAGGAGGCATGGCCTAACCTTTTGTGCCATGTGACAACAGATATTGCATTAGCAACAACAGAGTTACAAGAAGAAAAAGAAACAACAGAAGGCTGGAGAATGTACAACCTTCCAAGTAGTTTTCCAGTTGCCACTTCAACATTATTCTTGGGGTCCTGTAATGAACAAGATGTTGATGTAAAGGTACAGATAAGATCAGTATTATCAAGTATAAAAGGGATTGATAAAAGGTTGTATTTGAATGATGGAACATATAACACATTAAAGAGTGTTAATGATTTGGTTATTTTGATGGTTCCAGATTGATTAACAATCTGTTTACTCCCATCAGGAAGGAGAATTGATATAGGTGATCTCAACTTTGACAGGGGTTTATGAAAAAGGTTTAGGTTAAAACACATGTGTCTACTTGCACCAGTGTCAAAAATCCAAGTTCCATGTATCTCATCATCAAGCATAAGAGTGGATCCAGATATTTCAGTCACAGAAGTACCTGCATACTCAACAAAGTGTGCATGTGTATGAGCATCAGACTTATTCAGATATTTTGCTACCTCTTGCTGGATTATGGATGCAATGTCAGGCATACTTCCCTGTGTAGATGTTGTTTTACGACCAGATTCATCCAAACTACTATATTGTGCCAGTGCTTTCCTTCCATCAGATCTCTTAGTGAACCATTCTGGATAACCGTGTAATTTGAAACATGTTGATGCATCATGTCTTTTCCTTCCACAATGAGAACATTCCAACTGATCCTTTTCTTCCTTAGATCTGTAATCTGTCCTTCCTTTGTACTCATAAGATCTGGACTTTGAGTACATAGCAGACTGCACAGGTATGGTGTTTAGTGTGTTTCCATCAATATTTCCTCCCAGTATCTGCCTCTGTTGCTCTACTCTGACTATGATTGAATAGGCCTTGTTTAATGATGGCAATGGATCCATCATCATAATTTGGTTGATAGTATTCTCATAGCTATCGTTCAGTCCCATTAGAAACTGAGTCAATCTCATCCTGATGTTCTTAGTGTGGAGTTGCTCATCTACATCACAGCTACAATTGCCACATGTGCAACCTACAATTTGATCAAAATCATCCAACTGATCCCAAACCTCCTTCAGTTTGCCATAGAACACTACAATTGTGTCATGTCCTTGTTTGAGTGTATTGATTCTCCTCTGTAGCTGGAAGAACTTCGTACCATTTGCAGAGCTAAAACGCTCACATATGTCATTCCAAAGTGTGTATGCAGATTTTGCAGATACAAAGGTGTTGTATAGATCTTTGCTGATAGAACTTAGAAGCCAGCCTACAACTAAGCAATCAACCTTCTTCCACATTGTGTATTCTGCTGTATTTCTGGATGGAACCTCAATGCTTCCATCAATAAAACCTAACTTTGATTTTGCTCCTAATGCAATTAACATAGACTTCTGCCACGAGGTGAAATTGGAGCCATCAAGAGGTTGAGATACCAATACCAAACCTGGATGTTCTGATCCATGAACTATGTACTCAAGACGAACTGCTCGATCTCTCTCGAGGTCCTCCTCTTGTTCATTGACAAAGGTGTTTTGCCACACATTGGGCGGCGCATTCGCCGGATTATTTCGCCCTCGAGCCATGGATCAAAATTGCTCTGATACCATGTTGAAACTAACAATGCAAGACATGTAAATCATGGTGTATTGATTGAAGATAGAGGATACAATTGAAGAAGAAGCTTGTGTATTATGTTTTTATTTCATGATAGTAAAAATTGTATACAAGAGAGCTACATTGATATATATATACAAACGAGAAGGGAGCTGTGATCTAGAAGATTCCTAACTAACTGAGGTAGTTGTAACTACCACGAAAGAAGCATGAACCAAGACGGGAATTCGGAATGTAATGCATAACCAACTTCTTGTTACAACTAACTGATGTCACGTGCATGAGGCCATGCAAATGGTTATGTTGAACGAACTTATGTGATGAATGTGATGAGCATTGCACATGATGAAGATTAGTGAACGTATATGAGTGTATATAAATCCAACAGGCTATGCTCCGCCACAATTTCAGCTTGTAGCCTTACTGCGAGGTCACCGGTGGAGGGGAACCAGAAATATAATCTGGTAGAAGAGGTATCTTATACTAATCACTCTTATCAGTAATCGATGAGGTATGACTGTGACACCTCTTCCTCTCTCTTTTAATTGAATAATGAGAATGCTTATATGCCGTAGAAAGTTGCTTATTTGCTTATTATCTGTAATCAATGTGGACCTCCAGTATTGATTAAATTTGGTATTGAAATGATTCATGTAAGAATTGAATTTAAGTGGAAAATGTTTGTTTTTGTTGGATGGAATTGGATCGATTACCAAAGATTTTGGGTTGCTCTCCAAGTCTGCAGGTGCTTGAATAAATACGTTTAGATGTTATGGACTTATATGCTTCTATGGTGGATTTTTAAATATTTCACCTCACTTGAAGGTTATGTGATGCTTGATTAATTCTAACTGTTGGCATGGTTTTATGTGAAATTCGAACTTGTCTATATTGCACTCCACTTGTTTGATTAAATGCTTAAGAGGAGTGATTCATTCTTTGAGTAGAACATCCGTGCTTGGTAATTGAATATATATGTATGGACATGGGAATTTCCAGTGGTAGTAAATCTCTATTGAAGTTGTGATAATAATGCTTATTATGGAATTTGAGACACCCATTTTCGCTCAAAAGTTCAAGAGGAAAAAATTGAGGGTAATATGACACCTTGTGCAACTGTTGTTATAATTCCATGTCAAATTTGAGCTTGTTCATGGTGCCTACAACCTATTTGATGAAATGCTTGAGCTAAATATATTCATGTTTGTTTAAATCTTTCAAGTATGGAGCTCATTTTTTTAGAGAGCTTGATATGATTGAAAGGCAATCTACTGCTAGTGTAACATGCTGCTAATCCCTCTAAAATATAAATGCATGTTTCTAAAACTGTGAGCTCTTGTCATGCTCTTATATGCAAAAAAAATCATAAGATGTCTCTTTATGATTATTGGACTCGAGATTCGTTTGTTAGCTGCTAGCATAACGTGTTGTTCTCATAAATTTGTTACATTTCATTATTGCAATTCAATGCTGCATATAGTTAACTGAAGCCTAATATCCGAGAAGATAATTGACATGTACAAATATAATCTCTCTTTGCATCATTTTATGTATATTTGTGATAGGAGAGATATTAATTATGCATATTACAAGTTATTTGCGCGAAAGCTTAGTCCGATAACTTGGACATCAAATTTATGATTTATGCGTAGCACCTGAGCATGTTTAATGACCTCATGAAGAATAGTAAGAGCTCGTGAGAGCTGATGAAATTTGATTCTAATTGTGTCTTCAATAAGTATGAGGCATTCAATTGCTTAGATTTGTTTCTGTGAATAAACCATAGAAGCATGTGGTGAACTTATGGCTTTCATATTTGAAAATATTTCTCTAGTCATCAGTACCTGAACTTATAAATGTTCAAGATGAAAATGGTTGGATCATTTATATGTTTAATTTGTTAATTATCAAGGCTGAAATTTGTGTTACTAGTCCTTAAACAACAAATATTTGTACTTTATAGTAACTATAAGAGCACATACGTGTTTTATAAGAACAAATATGTGTTTTTTAATTTTTTCCCCATCCCTTTAAATCTAGATATATTGTTTCATGTTGGTACTATTTTGTTTATGATGTAACACATCTTTCAATACCTTACATGTGTTACTATAAGGACAATATATATTTATGTAAGGACAAATAAATATGTGTACGTACAGTAACACACATTTGCTCCAAATTTGTGTTACTACATGGGCTAATATGTGTTACTATAAGGGCAAAATGTGTTTATTTTTTTTAGAAAATAATAATTCTTCAAGATGTGGAATATATAAACCCATATGATATGGAAAGAATCATTATTCCACATTTATTTGAAATTATCGTTCTTTTCTAAATCACCGTTCCATTTCAAATTATATATATATCAAACATTGTAATTGAAATAAATTAAGAAATAATATATCATTCTCTATCTATTCCACCATACCAAGCATATATACCCTAAAATTCAAATAGCACGTTATTACTTAATGTATAACATCTACCGATTATATATAGGAATAATGACATTCTAGTCCATGGTTTTTAAAATACGACACAAATAAATGTAAAACCAAATACAATATAAACAAGTCCATTGCAGTAATAAAATTGTTTTATTGTGTAATGAATTTTTGGATCTGTTTGTAATGTATATTACTAGATGTAGACCCACGAATTTCGTGGGATGAAAGAAAAATTATATACATATAATTAAAATTAGATTTAAATAGCTATATATTTAGAGTATCAGAATTTTATCAATTTAAGGTTTGAAAGATTATATAACTATTAATTTAAGGTTTGAAAGATTTTTTCTATTGATTTAGGGTCTGAAAGATTGAAAATTATCGATTTTAGACCTGAAAGATAAAACTATTACTTTAGAACTCACTCATTTTAAGACTGTGTTTGATCTCTAATAATTTCTTGTTATCGGACAATCTTTTTATAAATCATAGTTTAAAAAATATAAAAGATATATTAATTTCACGTGATTGAAAAAATAAGAAACAAAAGACATAACGAAAAATAATAATGTATATAAATAAAATAAGAATTTAGATTATATTATGTCAAATATGGTCTTAATATTTTTGAGTCTCAAATTGATAGGTTTTATCTTTTAGTCCTGAATTGATAGTTTTATATCTTTCGGACCCTGAATCGATAAGAAAAATCTTATAAGCCTTAAATTGATAGTTTTACCATGTTTTAGCCTTGTGTTTTAAAAAAAATAAGAACATGTAAATAAAATAGATTTCAGACACAATTATGTGACAACATTAAATGTATTAGTATTTTTTATAATTCAATGTCAGTAGTAATTTAGTAATACACTTTATTTATGTTTTATAATTGTAATAAATTATTATTTTACGAGTGAACTTAAAGTTATTCTTACAAAGAAAAACTTTCCTACTTCAAATTAAACTAATTAGTGTTGACCCAGCTAAAATAATTTAAACTTTCCTATTTTAAATTGTGACCCATCTAAAATAATTGTGTCCAATCTAAAATCAAAGCTCCAAATCATACCTCCTTTAAGTGTACAAATAGACAAAAAAGTGCAACTGGTCCTAATTAGTAACAAATGAAGGACAAATTATATTCTACTACACCTTAATTATTAAATGACAATATATAAATAAAATATAATTATTTGAAAGTTGAAACTTATATATTACTTGTCAAAAATAATACTTTTTATAATTAACTTATGGAGTATTTAACAGTTACTAAATTTAAGGGATTATAAATTGGCAACTCGCCATAATTTATGCCCTATAAATTTTGGGGTTATGATTGTAACAAATTTAGGCATTAAATTCATTAAATAATTCATTTGTTATGCAGAACAACATGATTCTAAATTTTAAGGCGATTGATAAAATAATTAGCTAAAATTATGCACAACTCAAATGTCAGATTAATTAAAATAGTAGTATACAATTTCACTAACACATCTTATTATACTATATTTCCAAACCTCTCCAAAATGATGTGTCAACACCACCTTATTCTTAGGGTGATGTGGCATGTCCAAAATCTCTCTATTTCAAAATACAGAATTCTCATTAAAAGTTATTTTAGGCATGGTTTAATTTTTACTAAGACTTAATCTACACCATATATTTTACACTTTTAATCCCAACCATACATTTCATTTTATATTTTCTATAAATGTCAAATCTCTCTTTAGTTTCATTCTAAATCACAACCCTAATTCTCATCTCTTCTCTTCATTTTCTCATTTGTTGTGTACTATGTGAAGAAATATGATTTTATTTTTTGTTCGTTTGTTTGGATTATTTCTGTAATTTTTTGTGTAGATCACCATCACTCTTTTTTTGCAGGTAAACAAATTTATTATGCACATGGAGATGATTAGACACACATTATAAGAAAATTATATGTGCATCTTGAAGATAATTCGAACGTATTCAGAAATTATTTGTAAGTTTCTAAAGTATATTTATATTCATATCTTTACATTTGTGTTTTTTTAGAATCCACCATCAATAATTTTTTCTCTTTCAATAAGAAAATTCTCTCATCACACATCTACGATTTTGATCCAACTATTATTCTTTCCCGAATAAGGTGTGCGTTATTGTTTTATATTTTTTTCGTTTTGTATTGCAGGTAACCTAAAAGTGATGTAGAGACATTTTTTCATGGTCGAACGATATCTCTTCTTAGATATTATTGGAAGTTATTTTTGTAAAATATTGATAGATGTGAAATTTTTGTAGGAGAAAAATAAAATATTTTAGAAAAGATATTGTTACCAAAATGATGTATAATACCAAAAATATTCTGCCATCAAATATAATATATTGCCTTCAATAATAGATTGTAATAAAAAAGTTTATTTTTGTATAAAATTATGTGGTCAAAATAGACCATTAAACTGAAAGATATATATATTTTTTCTATACTAGGATATCGATTTTTCTTTAATATTTTTTAACATAAAAATATTAAAAAAATATTGTAATTTATAAATAAGTAAAAAACTGTTATTTCTTATATAATTAATTTATATATTTTTTCTTAAAATATGTGGAATAAATTTTTTATGGATTGAAAATTATACTGTTGGGAAAAAAAGGACATTAAATTTATTTACTAACAATTTCAGTACTATAACTTTTAAAGTATCTTACTTTAAAATAAAATAAATCTGAGTATATTTTAATCAATGAAAACATAACATTTACCTAAAATATGGAATATTATTTTAAATATTATATTAGTGCAAGTTGATTTTTTTCACGGTTGATTTCTCTTCTAAAATATTTTTGGAAGTTATTTTTACAAAATATTGATAGATGTGAAATTTATACTCTTTTATAGTCTAGGATTTCAATTTTTCTTTTATATTGTTTTAACATACAAATATTAAAATACTTTTTTCAAACAATTTTTTTCTTAGATATTTTTAGAATTTATTTTTGCAAAATATAGATAGATGTAAAAGTTGCAGAAGGGAATTGAAATTTTTCATAAAAGATATTGTCACCGAGATAGCATATAATTCTCAAATAATATTGCCACCAAATGAATACCCTACCTTCAATAATAGATTGTAACACAATTTTTTATTTTGGATAAAATTCTACCTGCAAAATAGAATTTGAAACGGTAAAATATAGATATTATTTTGTAGAGTAGGATTTCAATTTTTTTTAACAATTGATTTTTTTTTAACTTTTTTTACTTTCAAAATATCTATATGTAAATTGAATTTAAAAAAAAAAAAAGACTAAGATTAATACCTAAACGCCATTTTTATTGTTGAATTGTGTTATAAATACCAACACATTAATCAATTGTTCCCACAAAAACATCTACACAATATTTAATTTAACTATGACATCATTTTTGTCAAATGTTACCTTTAGATTTGAAATGTGTGATTCTATCTGCAGATTTAAACTTTTGTGTTCGATTGTTATTGTATCTTCATACCATGGGGAAAAAGTGGGTATGTAAGTATACAACAACTGTAATTTTAAGTAATATTTAATGTGAGTTTGAATGTACAATTTTAATATTATATCAAAATTACAAGATATTTAAAAAAAAGTTAATGTCTATAATTTGAAATAATAATAATAGTTTTTTTTCCAATCCGCGAAATTCGCGGGGATACACACTTGTTCATATATATTACTAACTAAAATATCGGAACTTCCAATACCTACTCACCATTAAGTGAAACAGGATGAAATAACTTCAAATTATTATAACTTTTTACTAATTGTGAAATTAATTTAAAATTTAATACACATTAAAAAAGACAAATAGATAGTGTGTAATTCTGCAACGGGATCTCGGCAAGTGCAATATATTTTAGGAAACGACATTTGAGCAGTTCCTATATTTGGCCACGATCAAGATATTTATTTTTGGAGATAATTTAAAGTCATTTACATAAAACATAATATAGGAGTTACTCAAAGAAACACACACGCATCAATTAATTTAATTTAAATTCTCATTAATTGTATAATTAATTTACAATTTAATACATAATAAAATGGAAATACACCTTGACCAATTCTTCTAAATTGCCACGTTTAAGATTTTTATTTATGAATATAATTCAATGATATTTAAATAAAAAGAAAAATTGCCTCAAATCAATGAGAATGCACACGAATTTAAATTCTCATTAGTTGTAAAATTATCTTACAATTTAATAGTTAATTTATTCATCTGACTTCGGAACACATTAATTAGGCATGATTATTGTTGGGAAAATGTATAAGACTTAAGTTTTGATTAAGATGCCAAAATGTTCCTCCTAAATTGTTTGTAAGTTAAATACTCAGTAGAGTTAGAGTTTAGTTAAACAGTTCAAAGTGTTAAGAACTGGAGTGCAGTTAGTAAAATCTAAAGTGTATTATAGAATGAAGTCTACTGAAGTCAAGTCCACTGAAGTGAAGTCCGCTGAAGACAAAGTGATCTGAGGAAATAGTCTAAGTCTTGAATGTTTTCTAAGTGCATTCTCACTAAGACTAAAACTATCAGGAGAGGACCAAGGTCCACTGATAAGAACTAACAAAGCACATTTAATGCTAAACATATTTAAAGCTGTTAGTTAATCTGGTTGGAACAAGGCAAAACGAATTTCAGTGAAGCTTACAATAAATGAAGGAATAAGAAGGTTCTCTCAGAGGAGTTCCACCTTAAAGCAAGACAAGAATCTGGGCAAGCAGACTGAAGATCCAATGAGAAGATGACACGTCAGTGTACTTTACTGACAGCCGACCTGCCCCAGACTGACATATGCCAAAAGTCTTTCACCTAGCAATCTACAGAAAGTTGGTGAACAGGCATGGTTGTTCAGCCGTTTCTTGACAAGACCTAAAGCTTCAAATAGAGTCGTTTGAACCAATCAGATACAAGAAGACTTACTTGAGAAGATTCAAATCCAACCGGAAGATTTTCAAGGAAGCCTATAAATACAGAAGGACGTGCACATTTCCAAGAACGGGAAACTCACAAGATCAAAGCTATCTCTACATTCATAACTATCTAGAAGCACTCGAAATTATCATTTTTTCCCAAGTGTTTCACATTTGTAGAGAGCCTAACAAACCTTCTGTAACCAAGCTTAAAAGCTATATCCAAATCTTAGAAAGAGATAATCCATCCTAAGCCTTGAGCTACATTGTAAGGATCATCTCTCAATAGTTGGAACCAAACTCTACTCAAAACCCTACTCAGTGTTTAGGTTGAGAGCTAGTGTTAAGTGGTGTTAGTAAGCTGATTGTTTGTATCAGTCTGAAAGTTGGTTTGTTTTGGGAACTAGGACCTGGAATTTCCTAGTGATCAATCATCCTAAGAGAGGATTAGTTGATCAGTGCACTTGGCACTATAACACAAGGAATTCCAAGTGAAAGGAATTCTCCTGTTTGATCAGGCCAGTGGACGTAGGAGATTTATCTCTGAACCACTTTACATCTTGTGTACTTACATTATGCTATTTCCTAAGTGTGTGTTAATCTCAAAGTTTATCAAAGTAAAACGAGTTTTCCAAAGGCCTCACTAATCCGCATCTGAAAGCTAATTAGATAGTGTTTCAACTGAAAGTCTTGAGCTTTCAGTGGAGGTATTATCTCAGTAAGCTTTCACAAAGTAACTCTCAGCAGACCTCAAGTCCACTGACGAGCTACTGTCTTAAGTAACCTGATAAGTTTTACAAGAAGTTTTAATTTGTAACTACAGGTGTATTCCCCCCCCCCCCTATACACCTGTTTACTCATTTCGGAACCAACAATTGGTATCAGAGCAGTGGTTCAATAGACCATTGTTCTAAGTATACCTTGTGCTTAAAGGTATTTTCAGGGTCATCTGAATTGATCTTTTGATAAACTTGTTTATATACTATGACTGACAAGGCAGTTAGGGTTGCACCACCAGCAAAGAACAACATGGGAGTTAATCCTTTGAACCATATGTCTCATCACAAGCTTCCACAGTTCTCAGTGGAAAACTATGACTTTTGGAAGATCAGAATGAGAGTCCATCTTGCCTGTGTGCATGATGAAATGCTAAGGGTTATTACTAAAGGTCCATTTATTTTTATGACACCTAACCCTAGAACTACAACTGAGACTATTGCAGATCCAAGAGAAGAATGACCCAAGGATGAAGACAACTTCACTGCAGATGAGAGGAGGAGAAACAATCTCAACTTCATAGCCATGAACATTCTCTATACCACCATTCCAGATTTTGTAATGGGAAGAGTGATCCACTGCAAGACTGCAAAGGAACTATGGGACACTCTTGCTCTCATGTGTGAAGAAACTGACAAGATAAAGGAGAACAAGCTTTCAGTAGCAGTTCAAAAGTATGAGCAGTTCACCATGGAGGCCAATGAGACAATTGACCAGCTTGATGGGAGGTTCACTGACATCATGAATGAGATAAACTAACAAGGATTCAAGGAACATGGTATTGTCCAAAAATCCAGAAGCACAACGCTTGTAATACAAGTGTACATGTATGCCTTCACCACTGTCAAGTAAAAAACAAATTATGTTATTAGTTTATAACTTGACAAATAATTAAATGAATTAATTTCAACTTTCTTGAAATTCGAACTTTTAGATGAAATGAAATTCCACGCCCAAATAAAATTTATGGGTTCGATTCCCGCTGAGAGCAACTCCACCCATATTAAATTGTTCACTCGTTGAACCTCTTCAAATAAAAAAAATTGAGTTCGGTCCATAAACATGAGAAATGTAAGAAAAATAATTAAATGAATTAATTTCACAATTCTCTAAAAAATTGAATTTTTATATAAGACAATTTTTTTTATTTTTTTTATTCCCTTACAATTTGTACTGACTTATTTCAGAAGAACATAAACTTACTAAGGCTACCACGTCAACAATTCCCACCACGATATGGTAAAGCCAATTGCCCTGCTTAGTGAATGAAAGGGGTCAATCATGAGAAATATTTAGGGTATGTTTTAAACTTTATTTATTTTAAAAGTTGATATTAATTAATTTTGTTTTTAGTAAACTCAAAAGGGACAAATATTTAGAAATAAAGTGATTTTATATTAAATAAAAAAAAGTAATGTGTTAGGAAAAAAAATCACTTTTATTAACAGAGGGATAATTATGTATTTTTTTCTCTTTCCCCCTGAATTTTTTTTTTAGCCAAAATTGATTTCGCAATATAAAATTGTCTGTGAATATCACTACGAAATTTCCAATAAAATTTTTTGTAACGGGATTGCTTACACAATTTTTTTAATTATATATACATTTTCATTTCTTACCTACAAAGAGATGAATTGTTTGTGGGTAAATTTTTGTTGGCAAATTGCTTGTAGATAATTAATTACTTAGGAATTTCATTTTGTAGGCAAATTGATTGTAAGTTGAGAATGATGTGCCTATATGATCAGAGAAAAATTGTAGGCAATCTCAATATGGAAAAAAAAATTTGGAAAATTTCGTAGACAATTATTTATTTTTTTATAGTATTTGAGATGCTTAAAAATAGTAATCGCAAACAATATGTAAGTATTATTTTTAAAATAAAAGTGATTATCTCTATGAAATTGGATTTGCAAAATACACCTAACGATAAATATACTTGATGCACACTCTTCAAATTTGTTAAATTATTTGACATGAAACGAATGATTTAATCTAAATTCCGTTGTATGTATCAGAATTAGGCAAATTCAACCAAATTATGTGTATTTGAATATTTATTGGGGCTCACCTTGAGAGGTTGACTTTTGTGAAGCATGATGCCTCCATTGAGCAATGCCAACAGTATATACAACAACAAACACTTTGAACATGGTGCAACAATTCCTACCACACAAATTCAAATTCTGCTAAAAAAAATTCCTTTTAACTGATAAAGTCGAATTTTATATTTAAGATGGGAAATTAAAAAAGTGAATGGAGGGAAAGAAAAGAATAAAAAAAAAAGCTTTGTTTGCTAGTAGAGAAGTTGTGACAGCAACGAGAGCGTAGAAAAGAGAGAGGGGTTGTACCAACGCAAACCCTAACGCCAAATCCTTCCCCATTATTTTTTAGTACTACTTAATTTCTTCGCTGAGTGTGTATAGATTTATATATATATATATATATATATATATATATATATATTATGGGATAATATATGTATAATATGCATAAGGATTTTAGATTTGACCGATCCCGGATATATTTGTATCTTAACTATTAAGTATTGGCAAAAACTTGTATGAGACCGTCTCATGGCATGAGACCACACAAGTAAACGCCTACTCCCACCGAAGTGTTAATGAGTCAATGTCCTAGTTACACCAATTCTCATTGTCTCATGCCATGAGACGGCCTCATACAAGACCTACTCAAAACATATGTGTGTGTGTATGTATGAGCAGGTCTTGTATGAGATTGCCTCATGACATGAAACAATGAGAAATTGAGCATGACGCATTAATACTTTGATAAGAGCGAATGTTAATTTGTTATATTGTCTCATATCATGAGACCTCACACAAATTTTTGTCTATATATATAAGGATTTCAGGTTTTTGTATATATATATATATATATATATATATATATATATATATATATATATGTATGTATAAGTGTAGAAAACTAAGAACTGGATTTCATGTATATGAATCGATACATTTGAGAGAATGAGAGGAAAAAGGGTTTCGTATACTGAGAAAGAGATGATACAATTTGTTAAATGAAAAGGGAAGAGATACCCTCTTTATATACAATTGAGAGGTATCCAAATAATAATACAAGATACAAATAAAAGTATTATTTGAGAAGGAGTGTAATATTTTAACTCCTAAGACCCTTCTTGCAAAATGGGAATGAATATTGATCAATCCCATTTTGCTTTTGAATTCTTGAAATAAGCTTGGGCCTTGTGGTTTTGTTAGGATATCTGCAGTGTTCTCTTCTGTAGGAACTTGGACAATCTTGATTACTCCTTCTTTGATCTTTTCTCTTGTGTAATGGTAGTCAATTTGTATATGCTTTGTCTTCTCATGTAGGACCGAATTGTGGGCTATGCAAAAGGCAGCCCTGCTGTCTGTATAAATCAGTGCAGGTTGTGGATGAGGCACTCTTAGATCTTTAAGAATGTAGAGGATCCATTGAACTTCAAAAGTTGTTGCACTCATTGCTCTATACTCACTTTCAGCTGATGATTTACTCACAGTGCTTTGTTTCTTTGATTTCCAGGAAATGAGGGAATCACCAAGGTAAACAACATATCCAGTGATGCTTCTCCTTGTTGTTTCACATCGTGCCCAGTCTGCATTTGAAAAAGCTTGTAACTTGAAATAACATTTTTTAGAATATAGGATACCTAAACCAATAGTTGATTTTAGGTATCTTAGTAGTCTATGTACAACTGACATATGAGTTTGAGTAGGTTTACTCATATATTGACTTAAAGTTTGTATGGCATAAGACAAATCAGGTCTTGTAATGGTGAGGTAAAGAAGTTTACCCACAATTCTTCTATATTCAGAAGCATCAGTAAGAGGAAGAGAGTCAGAGTCATTAAAACTCTATTTTGAATCCATGGGTGTGGTGCAAGGCCTATTGCCTAGGTACCTACAATCAGTCAAAAGATCAAGAGCATATTTCCTTTGACAAAGTTGTAAACCTGCATCACTCTTAGCTACCTCAATACCTAAGATATACTTAAGTATACCCAGGTCTTTAATTGTAAATTTGTTATGCATAAGAGTTTTGACATTCATAATTTCAGAAAGGTTACTTCCAGTAATAATCAACATAACATAAAATAACAGTAAAGCAATCATCAGTTTGTTTTGTGAAAAGAGAAGTATTAGCAAGAGACTGCTCATAGCCAAAATCAATCAATGTGTCAGATAACTTTGTAAACCATTGCTTTGATGCTTGTTTTAAGCCATACAGACTTTTATTCAACTTGCAAACTCTTGTATCATTTTCACTAATGTAACCAGGAGGAGGCAACATGTAAACTTCTTCAAACAAGTCACCATGTAAAAAGGCATTGTTCACATCACAATGATGTATATGCCAATTCTTAGCAACAACAATTGATAATAAAATTCTAACAGTTGTTATCTTAGCAACAGGGGAAAAAGTATCAAAGTAATAAATACCCTCTTCTTGGGTGTATCCTTTGGCAACTAATCTGGTCTTGTATCTTTCTATAGACCCATCAGGTTTATACTTAACCTTATAGACCCATTTACACCCAATACAATATTTCCCAGAAGGTAAATTTACTAAAGTACAGGTGTTTGTCCTTTCAAGAGCTTCTAGCTCCAAAGACATTGTTTTTTGCCAATTTTCATCTTTGTGAGCTTGTTTAAAAGTTTTAGGCTCACAAATTTGGGAAATGTTGGCAATAAAATGGGTGTAGTTGGGAGATAGTTTTATTGTGGATAAAAAATTAGAAATAGGATATTTTACATTCTTGGAGACAGTGAGGTTTGCTGAGCTTTGGTTTTCAGAAACATTTGTGTTATTTTTGTGACTGAGAGAAGCAGGAAGAGTTGTTTTGTAAATATCCAAATAAGATGGAGGAAGTTTAGTCCTACTAGATCTCCTAAGAGGCTCTTCACAATCATTTTGTGAAATATCAGCATTTTAATGAGTAACAGTATGTATTTCATCAATAAGCTCAGGATGAATTAGCTCAGCTATGTCTGTTAGCAACAAGAGTACTAGCAAAACACAAGCAACCAAAATTCCTAAGGTGACTATAATCAGGAACTTTACCATGCATAACTTCAAAAGAAGACTTATAATCTAACACAATAGAGGGCAGCCTATTTATCAAATGGGCAGCAGTTAATACACAGAAATTCCAGAACTTTAAAGGTAAACATGCTTGAAACATTAAGAATCTAGCAACTTGTAGCAAATGTTGATATTTTCTTTCAACTAAACCATTCTGTTGAGGTGTTTCCACACATGAAGTTTGATGGATAGTACCCAAATTATGATAAAAATCAGTTAAGAGAAACCCAGTTCCATTATCTGATCTTAAAACTTTAATTTGTTTGTTAAATTGGGTATTAACCATGTTATTGAATTTTCAAGAGAATTTTTAACAGCCGATTTGTGCTTAAGCAGATAAATCCAAGTTCACCTACTAAAATCATCCACAATAGTCAAGAAAAACCTATAACCACCATGAGACTCTACTGAGAAAGGACCCCAAACATCACAGTGTATAAGATCAAAGCATGCATGACTTCTAGAAGTACTGACAGGGAAAACAAATCTCTTCTGTTTTGCAAGAGGGAAAATCTCACAAATAGAAGATAAGTCTTTGCATTTTACATTCAAAGAAGGAATATGAGATATTTGCTTACTTGAAGCATGACCTAGTCTAGTATGCCATGTATTAAAGTCTACTGTGGAATCCACATTATTTAGGAAAGAGCCTACTATGGGAATTAAGGCTTTAAGAAAGTACACCTCCTTGCTGTTCAGCAAAACCAATCACTTTCTTGTTCATATTGGCCTGAAAAATAAAGTGTGAGGACAAGAAACTAACAGTACAATCATTAGTTTTTGTTAGTTGAGAAATGGATAAAAGATTAAAACAGAAATCTGGAACATATAGTGTTGGTCCCAAAAATATCCAGCGGAAAGCGTTTTGAAGTTTATTTTTAATGAAAACCCAATTTATAAATTAAGTACTAAAATTGAAATGCAGAAATCTAAATTGCAGAAAAGTAGAGAACACCGGATTTATAGTGGTTCAGACCAACTTGTCCTACGTCCACTCTCCCTTGATCAAAGGGGTCTTTCTCACTCTCCAACTTACGTACTCACTTACTGGAATTTCCGAAGTACCAGCTCCTTCTTACAATCTCTTTAGATCTAACTTCGATCTAAAGGCAAACTTACTTCAACCTTGTCTAACAAGATGAACAGGTTGAGTAATAATCCAACTAAACTCCTAATAGAGTGTATGTAAACTTGTATAAACAATGTGAGTGATTGGAAGAGTTCGTGTGTTCTTGGTGTGCTCTCGCGCGACTCTTGTATGTTGAACTAATCCAAGCACTCCTATATATAGTTGTAGGAATTAACTAGCCGTTGGAAGCTAGTAATTCAAACAACCATAATTGGAGGAATATAATCAATCAAGGATTGATTATATGATTGATTAGTTGACTTGCAATCAATCAATCAAATCCTCCATCAGTTGACTTCCAGATTGCCTTCTTCTCCATCAAGAATTTCCAAAGTCTTCTTGTCTTCAGATTACTAAGATGCTCCTGGTAGGTGAACTAATCCGTCTCTCGTCTAGTCTGGTCTGGGGTCTTCTGGTCTGGTCTCATCTGGGAGAGGTCTTCTGGGGAGTCCTCTGGTCAGACTCCTCTGGTCCAAGCTCATCTGGTCAGACTCCTCTGGCAGACTCCTCTGGTCCAAGCTCATCTGGTCAGACTCCTCTGGCAGACTCCTCTGGTCCAAGCTCATCTGGTCAGACTCCTCTGGACCTCATCTGCTCTGGCGACACTTCTGCTCTGGTGACCCCTCATCTGGTCATACCTTATCTGGTCACCTCATCTGGTACCTTCTCTGGTCACCTTCTCTGGTACCTTCTCTGGTCTGCACAGATTTCTTCCCCCTTAACCAAAGACCTATTCTAGACCAAGACTAATCTGTAGCTGACTAACAGGTTCAGCTAGTCCTATTACAAGTTCTTGTTTTAACATCTTCAAAACATCTAATCTATATCCTAACATATAGTACATTATACAGGATAAGATCATCATTCAGTTTGACCTCTCCAGTTAATGTAGCAGTTGCAAAAGCATTATTGGGTAACTTAATCTTAATATCAGAAATTATAGGTGTTGATGTAAAAAGATTTTTATCAAAAACCATGTGATCTGTTGCTCCAGATTCAATTATCCAAGTTGATATACCAATATTTATAGAATTAAAATAAGAATGTAAACCTGAACCAGAAGTCTCATCTTGTTGAGCAAAAACACCAGCATCAGAATGTGATTTTTCCTTATTCTTCTGTTACTTTGCATAAGTAAAAAACTGCTCATACATCTCTTTGGAAAATAATGGATTAGTAGCACCATTATCATTAGTAACAAAATCATGAGTAGGAGATTTCACAGAAGCATGAGACACAGAAGTTTCTGGTTTAGGCTTAGGTTTGGCAGATTTAGGACCCATCCAACCTGGAGGATATCCTATAATCTGAAAACACCTATCCACAGTATGATCAGGACCATCACAGTAAGAGCAATGGAGTGGTCTTTTCTTGTCTTTAAAAAACTTTGCATTCTTGGCCAGCATGGCAACACTATCATTGTTAATCATATCAGAATTTGAGTTCAAAGTCCTTTGAGACTCTTCTTGCAATAGGAGACTGTAAACCTTTGCAAGTGGAGGGAAATGAACTTGAAGTAATAACTGACTACGTATAGCAGAGTACGAGTCATCAAGACCTATCAAGAACTTCATACAAGCATCTTTCTCTTGAGTTTTACTCAGTTTCAAAGGAAGCTCACATGTACAGTTAGCCATAACACCACATTCACATTTAAGAGCAAGCCTATAACTCATATATTCATCCCAAAGTGATTTAAACTGATTATAATATGTAACCAGGGATTGAGAACCCTTAGATGTAGCACTCAAAGACTTTTCTAGATGATATACACGAGTGAGATCGGATTGAGAGTACCTGGCATGAAGTTCATCCCATACATCTTTCGCCGAACTGAAATAGTTTAGGGTTTGCTTGATTTTGGCATTGATTGAGTTTAGAATCCAGGCAAGAACCAAATCGTTATCCCTAAACCATGCTGCATGTATTACAACATCATCTGGCTCGGGCTGTGGCAAAGTACCATCAATTAAACGAAGCTTATTCTTAACACTGAGAGCACGCTTAACGGTGTGACTCCAGGACACAAAATTTGGACCCGTTAACAGATCGAGAACAATCGACATAGCAGAGTTATCATTAGGGTGTAACGCCAGAGGAGATAGCGAATTCAACAGAAGATTCAAAGAATTTGAATCGGTTGCCATCGAAAATCAAAATTTTCCACCGACTAATAGATTCGAGGAAAAGAAACACAAGATTCAATGGAAATCGCCGTATGAATCGATGAAACAAGAATAGATTCGTGAAAAACGTACGAATCGAATAAAACCCTAAAAATGGTGATTGAGAAAATCGCACACAAAGTGGATCGAAAGCGAAGAAATAGAACGAATCGGATCAAAATTAGATCAGAGTAACCTGACCTCTGATACCATGTAGAAATCTAAGAACTGAATTTCATGTATATGAGTCGATACATTTGAGAGAATGAGAGGAAATAGGGTTTCTTATACTGAGAAAGAGATGATACAATTTGTTAAATGAAAAGGGAAGAGATACCCTCTTTATATACAATTGAGAGGTATCCAAATAATAATACAAAATACAAATAAAAGTATTATTTGAGAAGGAGTGTAATATTTTAACTCCTAAGAATAAGGATTTGAGATGTCGACATATCCCACATTGATTTATATTATATCTATGATAAGTCGGAATTATTGAGTAACTTGTGTGCTTTAATTGATTGTTTTATAACAATAATTTTATAGTTTACTTGTAATTATCCGATTTATGCAACTATGGTCTCGATACTTTGATTTAATAATTTTCTATGAATTTCAGGGTATTTTGGGAAGTTTTTGAGTGGGAGGAGAAAAAATAACTGGAACTGATGCAGTTGATTTATGGAGAAGAGACTTGAACCACGTAAAGCTTCTCGAAACCTGAATCACAACAAAAACAGAATCAAGTCAATTGGAGTTCGGGAGCTCAAGATATGGACAAAACAAAATTGATGTGCAGCAGTCCAAAGACACTCAATGCAAATGAAGAAGTCCAGCTAAAAGGAATATTTTTGGCCCAAATTCTTGAAGATTATTTGGCCCTACTGCGGAAAAATCCTAAAATGGTGAGAAATGAACTGAAGCGGTCAAACCAGACGCGGGGGGCTTGTCGAAGGCCATAGAGAGCTTTTTTAAGCTTGCAAACGTGATTTGAGAATTGAGGATCAACGAACCCTTGGGATTGAGCTATGAGAACAGGCTTCTCAAGTATGCCATGTAGAAATGCATTTTTTTACGTTCAATTGATGAAGCGGCCAACTGCAGTGCACTGGAATAGCAAGGATAACACAAATAGCCGCAACACAAACAATAGGGCCGAACATGTGAGTAAAATCAAACCCTGGAACTTGATTGAATCCTTGGGCAACCAGACGAGCCCTGTAACGCTCAATTGAGCCGGTAGACTTGAATTTTGTACGAAATATCAACTTCGAGCCAACTATATTCCCATCAGGAGGCCAAGGTACGAGATCCCAAGTATCATTGGAGTGAAGAGCATCCATTTCCTCTCTCATGACAACAAACTAATGAGGTTGCTTAATGGCATACCTTTTTTGTTCCTGCGAGGAAGAGAGAGAAGACAACAGAGTAGTAGAAGTCATATCAACAAAATATTTGGATTTAGAAATACCAAACTTGGCACGAGTGCGCATAGGATGATTATTTATAGTAGGGTAAATAGGGGCCAAAATTGTTGAAACAGGAGGCCCAGTCGAAGATAAGCCATGCAGGACGTCCGACTGAGTAGTGATAGGTTGGGATTCACCAACATCCGAAGTGAGAGGTTCATCATTGGAAACTCTGTCACTAGGTGGAGTAGCACTAGTGGCTTCGAGAAGATTCTGCAAAGGTTGGGCAGATGGCGTAGTAATAGAAATGGATGGACATAAACAACATGGGGAATGTGATGAATGTTGAACCGGAGTAGTCGGGCGCGATACAGACGGAATGGGCAAGTGTACCTGAGGCTCAAAGAAACGTGAAAAATCAAGAGAAATAACATCAGTTGAGTTAGAGGTATCCGTAAAGGAAAAAAAGACTCATCAAACTGAGTGTGGCGGGTAATATAAGTACGGGAAGCAACTTGATCGAAACATCGAAAACCCTCGTACATGCTACTATAACCTAGGAAAATGCAAGGTTAACTTTTAGGTATCAGTTTATTAGGAGCATAATCACGTAAATATGGATACACACGACAACCAAACACTTTAAAATTAGTGCAATTCAGAGAAGAGCCAAAAAGAACATCGGAAGGGGATTTGTTGTCAATTGGGGTGTGTGTGTGTGTGTGTGTGTGGGAAGCCTGTTAATAATATAAACCGCGGTTGAAAATACATCTACCCAAAAAGGTATGAGAGCATGTGAGTGAAAAAATATTGAGAGACCTATTTCAGTAATGTGATGGCATTTACGCTCAGCTCTACCATTTTATTGAGGGGTATATGGACACGAAAAACGATGCATAACGCTAAGATCAACAAAAAAAGTGCGTACGTGGTTATTAGTAAATTCAGTGTCTCCATCACTTTGAAAAATCTTAATTGTTGTGTTAAATTGATTACACACAAAGTTTGTAAAACGCTGAAGCGTATTGAAAAGTCAGATTTTACACGTAAATGATATAACTAAAAGAAACGAGAATAGTCATCAACAAAATGTGCGTAATAAGTGTAACCATCAACAGATAAAACAGAAGCTGGTCTCCAAAGATCACAATGAACTATATCAAGCACATTAGAAACACGTTTTTCATTAACCACAAAAGATAAATGTTTGCTTTTAGCCAATTGGAAAGATGAGCACACAGTAGAATTTGGTAAAATGGAAGTAACAATCAAATGACCTAGATTATTCAACAATTGAATAGTAGAAACAAGGTTGTGGCCTAAACAATAGTGCCACAGTTCAAATGAAGATTTTAAACAATTGAAAAATAAAGTAGCAATCAACACAAAAGAGCCACGTTCCAAAAAATAAAGGTCGTCTTTACTTCGGTCTCTTGCCGGTACATAAAGGCCGTCTACAAAATATTTACATATCAATTCAAATTGATTCACTCTTATCACTATTCTAGAATATTCTCCTCATCTATAGAATATTTTCTATTAGTTAGAATCGACAAACAATTGACTATGGTTTTCTTTTAGTTTTTGTCATGTATAGCTAAAAGTCAACATCTTGTACAAGACATCTATATATGTCTACCTCGATCTGAATTGTTCATAAGTCTTGTTAGAAAAATGAACATGAATGGGAGTTTAACAACATTTTTTTCATGCTTGTTCTTAAACTAAAAAAAGAAAAACTCAACAGTCAGAATCGCTACTATATTCGTGAGGTAGGGCCACACCAACCTATCTGCCCATGGTGATGGAGGAGGAATTCCCAGTGGTGGCGGAAGAGGAAGCCCCAACGGTGGAGGAGAAGAGGCTAAACAATAATAAAATAAAAAGCACTTAATTAACTAGATACAACATTAAATTGTCAAATTTACAATGCACTTACTTGCTATAACTGGTAGTTGGGGGAGGAAAGACCAACAACAGGAAGGCCGAACGGTGGTGATGGAAGGACATGTCGATGGACTGGTGGTGAGGAAGGACCCGTCGGCTGAATTGTGATGAAGGAAGGACCCCTTGACTGAGTGGTGGTGAAGGACGGACCCTTTGGCTGAGTAGTGGTGAAGGAAGGACCCGTCGGCTGATTGGTTGCCTGAGTTGTGGTGAAGGAAGAACCCGTCAGCTGAGTGGTGCTAGAGGAGGGACCTGTCGGCTGAGTGGTGATTAAGGAAGAACCCGTCTACTGACTGGTGGGGAGCATTAAAACACACAATTAATTACCTTGAAATGTTAATCAAATATAAATACTTAAATCTACTATTCCACTTACTTGAGAGAAAAGGTGGTGGAGGAAGAAGCTTGCCTAGAGGAGAAAGACCAACAAGAAGAAGGTGCGACGGTGGTGAAGGAATGACTCATCGATTGATTGGTAGTTAGAGAGGGCGTGCTTCAAAAAAAAAAAATTATTATTAACTAAATACAATAACTTAAAGGGTTAATTTAAAAAAAAATCATGAACTTTATGATTTTTATCAATTACAACATAAACTTCTTTTCTTTGCAATTTAATGCACCAACTTTATAAGTTTTATAATTTAAAACATCTGATAATTTTCCGTCAACAATTAAATGACATCCGTGCCGAAAACATCTCATAAATATCCACGTTGACGCCAACAAATAAAATTATTTTTTTAAAAATGAAAACAATGTCTTTAAAATGCAATTTTAAGTTATATTTTTAAAGTTAAAATGTATTTTAAGCATGTTATTCTCATTATAAAAATTCATGATTTTATTTATTGGCATCAATGTAGGCTCTATGTGGCATATTCGACAAACATGTACTTTAATTGTTGACAAAAAACTATCAGATGTTCCAAATTGCAAAACTTATAAAGTTGGTGTATAAAATTACAAAAAAAAAAAAAGTTCATGTTGTAATTAATAAAAGTCATAAAGTTCATGATTTTTTTTACCATTAACCCTAACTTAAAACAAGCAATCAAATTTATTAAGACGTTTGGAGCCCATTTTACAAATTTTAACACCTTATAACTTGTTTAAAAAATTTATATAATGTAATTTTTAATTATCTTATAAATTGCTAAAGTATTTGATTAATATAACTTATAATTTTTTTTATATTCGCGAGGAATATTTTTAAAATTTTAATTTTAATATAAAATATTTTTTATTTTTTTACTTTTTATATTAAGGTAGAAGTGGTGGGGTGGGGAAGGAGTGGGTTGGGTCTAGGGTGAAGTAGATGGTTGAGAGTGGAGGTGATTAGAAAAATAGTAAGTTGGAAAAGTGCTTATAAATTTTTAAACATCTTAATTATAAGTTGTTTTAAAGAGTTATAGCCCCACGAACTCTCAATTAGTTTAGAAACAATATTGTAAGATAAGCACTCAAGTCTACTAATGCACTTACTTGTGAGAAACGGTAGTGGAGGAGGAAGGTTCAGTAGAGAAATGCGCCCAACAAAAAGAAGACAAGATGGTGTGGAAGGAAATACCCATAGTCGTGGTAGGAGAGCTGCAAAATAAGAACGTAATTAGTTAAATACAATGATTAAGATAACTAAATAAATTTATGAACACGCTTAATTAGCTAAAACATTAATAAAAGATAAGCAGTTAAACTTAAAAATGCACTTACGTTTGAGAAATCAATACTCCACGAGTGATGGAGGATAAAGAAGACGACATGGTGGAAAAGGTGGATGAAGACGGCGTAGTGTTGGAGATAGTGCTGCTGGAGGACGGGCTTAAAAGAAATTATATGGTTAAACATAATAATCAAATATACAGTTAAATAAACACACACCTCAATATATAGAAGGATTATGAATGACTTTAGAACAAACACTAGATTAACATTGAGACGGTTTATAAATCAACACAAATTAACACCCATCTCATTAAAAATGTTAGTGCGTCATGCATTCTCAATTTATGTTCCGTCTCTATGCTAAACCTTCTCAAATTTAAACATGATTTCAATCAATAATCAATAGTTTTACCACGTAACCATGACGATTGATACAATTGTTATCCATCGCCATAACTAATACATTAGGCATATCAAACTATTACAACACCTCTATATTTCACAGCATTTGCAAGTATAAATTATTGCCTTGTGAAAGAAGAACAAGAGTTGTACACCTAAAATCATGGATGAAACTACAAGAGGTAGAATGAACCAAACATAAGAAAGACGGATCATCCAACTCCAAGGCCTAATATATAAATTTAAACATGATAATTCATCAAATAAAATCAACAGACTTGATGCGCAACCACACCGATTAATAGGATTGTTATTAATCGTCATTCAAATATATTATGTAACAAGTACATTATATCAGACTACTAGATGAGTGTCCGCGTATTACGTGGGATTATTGTAAAAATAAATTATATATATGTTATATATATATATATATATTAAAATACATTTGTTCGCCATAAAATAATATAATTATATTATATAATAATTTTATTCAAATAATATGTATTTATAAAATTATGGGAAAACTTTTTAATTCACGATTTTTAGACTCAATCTCAATTTAATTACGATTTTTAATATTCTTATAAAAAATCACGTAACTTTTTGTTTTAATTTAGTATACATTTTAAAATTATGACATAATTTTCTTAATTATTGCCTGCCTAAGACGATTTCCTGAATGTAGGGATATTTTCAATTCAAACACTATTACACTCTCACGCATCTATTTTTTTCTTCTTCTAAAAGTGCAAGTTGAATATCAGATTAAACAACTAAATGTGTGGTGAATTTTCATAAGATTATTGAAAGTTGTGATTAAATTGAGACCGTGATATATATTTAATCCTAAAGTTATTAATATTTTTTTATTTTATATTTTAAAGTTTTCTTTTCCAAAATATGTTGAAACTATAAGTTATTTAAATAATATATTATACAATATAAATATGCAGTTCATTGCATGTATAAAATATGTAATTAATATATATGTCATTTAAATTATATAATAAATAAATTATCAAGTATTTTCAAAATAAAAATTAAAAATAACATTATAAATCATTAGTAGGTTTTAATACAACTTTCGATTTTAAAAAATATAAAAATTAAGTTAAATAAAATTGATATATATCAAGTTTGATTTAAGTTTAAAAAGGATCAATAAATATAATTTTGGGTTACTGTATTTTATAGATAATAAGAGTTTATCAATTAAATGTTAAATTTAAGATAATTAATTTTTTTAAATAATAAATATTTAATCGAAATCAAAATTATTTAATATACTTAATTATATTTTTTATTTTTTCACAAAAATTAAGATTTTCTAAAAATGAAATCCTCAAATATAGTGAAACAATAAAAATAACTCAAAATAAACATTAAAATTCACATAATTAGATTTTTTTAAATTTATTTAATCAATTCAGTAATAGTATTTAGAATTAAATATACTTAAATTACCTTGTTGAATTACTAACACATTAAAATTTTTTAAATATATGATATCCTAAAATAGTTAAATAAAATGTAAATTGGTATAATTATAATAAAATTTATAATATACTTTTGTAAACACAAGTTATATACCATCCATTCAAAGTTTAAACGTGTTCATTACATGGTTTAATTGGTAAATTTCATGAATTGTTAGACTCCTTATTTTATAATAAGACCACATGGATGACACATATAATTTATAAAATTGACATGTATGGCTACCACGAAATTAACCTCCATATGACACATACACGACGACACATAAGCGAAATGAAAAATTGACGTGGCTTATAGATGGATAATGACATGTAAATTATTTTCCTCTAAAAAATTCTCTAAATGACACATAAGCAAACTGAATGAGAGAATGACACGTGGACAATTAGAACTCCCTTTTAGTAATATAAGAGATAACTCCCAACATCCCATTTTCGATTGCTCTCTTGCCAAAATGACCTTTCTTTATTTCAATTTCCCCTTCTATAAGTAGTCAAGTGTTTATTTACCAAAATATCACTATAAATAACTTTATTCACTTTTTACATCTTTTATTTTACATAATGTTACTAAACAATAATTTTATCACTACAAATATTAATAAATAATTCTTATGTTAAAGCTCATGCAAAAAATAAATGTAATAATAATAGGACGGAGGGAATATAAATTTACGTCCATATTTCACAGTCCACAATAAGTAAAACTCATTGTCACTAGTCATTAATGTTGCGTGAAATTTAGTTTGTGTTTAGATAAAGGGATTTGATTTGATAATAAATATCAAATGAATGGATTTGAAATTCAAAGTGAATTTGTGAAAAAAATTATCAAATTCCTAGATTCGAAATTTATCGTTTGGCAAAAATAAATACAAAATTAAGTTTTTAGTCATTATTTAATAATTATAAATTAAAATTTTTAGCCATGGATTTAACTACATTGTTTAGTGTAATTAAATCATACGTTTCAGTTTTAACAGTCTCAACTGTTGAGTGAGTGCACCATACACCAAGTGCACACGATAGTTACTCTTGTTTTAACTACTCCTTCTGTCTTAGTGGTATTTGCACCCTTAAAATTGCACATGGATTAAGAAAAATGTTAAGTAACATATGGATATATATATATATATATATTTTTTTTTTTTTTTTTTTTGCAATTTTATGTTCATTATAAGTTCTTTTCTATCATAATTGGTGAGAATTTTTTTTAGACCATTTGTTCCTGCTGTTATTAATTTTCTTTTAAACCTTTTTTTTTTTTACTTTATGTTTATTGTATTAGTTTCAATCATAATGTCTTTTTTAGATAAATTAGTATACATGCCTTTTAATTTTTTTACTCAATTAGTAGTATCACACATGCAAGTATTTACAATTTCAGGGATTCAAAAACCTTTCTAATTCACTTTCTTAAATTTAAATTGAGAGGATAAATTTCTTGTTAACACATGTCGTTACTCACAAAGGTCTTAAATATGATAAAATCTCAAAGCTACTTAAACTGGCAGTTTCTTCAAGTTTATTCTGCTACCATGAATATGGAAAAGAAACATATATATCAAAGAGAAAGCACATACCCTTTTTAAAAGCCCATAGATAATTTTTGTAATAAGCAGACAAATATTATTACACATGCTAGACTCGTCTTCAGGAAATTTAAGATCAAGAATACACCCTTCAAATGGAAAACCACTACTCTGATGCCTTAAATCAGTTGGATTTTCCAATATTATATTCATTGGTACGTATTAACTTATTTGTTAACAAACTTTAAAAGATAAAACAACATACACGGGCAGACATGAGAGTCGTGTGTGTGGGTGAAGAGAGGGAAATATATATGACCAATGATGCATATATTCTCAAAACATTTTTTCCCTTACCTTAAATAAAATATATTGGGTTATGTGGGTAAATTTTATTTAATTTCCCTTTCATTTCATTTCCTTTCCTTTCCTTTACTACATTAAATTGATTCAAATAAAAATACAATGCCCAAAAAGCACATGTATCATCATCAAACAGCAATGGGTTAGTGAATGCATACCATTCGGGTGTACATGAATGATCTTTTTGGTGTAAAAAAAAATCCATTAGAATTCGCAATATTACACCTACATATACACCATACTATCTATTAATCAAAACCTTTTAAGAGTATCACACAATAACTTGGGGAGGCAATCTTGCTCCTCTTATTACACAAGACCTCCCTCCAAGATGCATCAATCGAACAGGCTATGTCGTGCGTATATACTTGAAGAAGACAATGCTTTAATTGTCTGATCAGTTCAGCACACGAGATCACTTCGTGGAGCCCGGCCTTCTCTCGACCAACACCGAGATATGATGCTGTTCCAAATCCAGGGACCCGTTTGGCCAAGGTGTCGTTTTTGGTCCCGACAAAGGCTTCGTGAGCTGTAGGTTGTCCTTTCTCCACTTCCACATTGCAGGATGGTTCAGCAAATCTTCCTTGATGCCTAAACCAATCCTTCCACTAGGTATAGTTCTGTAACAATTTTCAGACAAAAGAGAATATTCATGCTTATACTTTACAGAAACAACCACAAAAAACTAGGCCTATAAGCCGAGTATAACTTTTATCACTTTGGTTCACATGAACTCCATTTCATATCATTTTTGATCCATTTTGTAAATGGGTCTAATAAAACCTTGGATATATGATCTATTTAGAGTAAGTCTAGTATGAGACCGTCTCATAGCATGAGACAATGAAAATGAGTGTAACTAGGGCATTGACTCATTAATACCTTGGTAGGGTAGGTGTTAATTTGTGTGGTCTCATGCCATGAGACGGTCTCATACAAGTTTTTGCCATCTATTTATAGGTTGTTGGGTAGAGTCAACGGAATTCACAGATCAGATCTTCGTATCTATGATCCAAGTTCACACAAGTTTTTGTCTTAAGAGGCGTCGTGCACATCAAGAATCATCAATCGAGCTGATAACATGCTGGTAGTTTATTATTTCCCTCCATCTCAAAGAAGGGGTCATCATATGACGAGTGTAAAATACACACAAACTAGTGATGATTAAGAAAATGAGAGTTAGTACAGATGTGAATAGTGGTTACTATAGTAAATGGGAAAAGCAAGCTAACAGAAAACAGAGTATTCTTGAATTTGTCTCAACAACAATCCTTAAACAAACTCCAAGGTACATTACAGATTGAGCAAGAGATCCAGTTATTGGGTCTAAAAGAACTTGACAATAAAATCCATTTCAGGTTTACTGGGTGGGGTCCAAAGAGTTGATGGAAGTTTGATTTGTGAATCTACTTCATACAAGTTTTTGTCATTCAATATTTTGTGTGAATGTTCAAAACTAGTCCACCTTATGCATCTCTGATAGCAAAATCCTCAGTACCAAATCCAGATATCAATTTATGGACATGGAAATAGGTAACATTTGCAAATATTATTGAACAATTAAAAAACTAAATAGCCATTTTTTTTAATTAACAAGCATGAACGGAGGAAGCAGGCAAATAGAATCCAAAGGAGAAATTAGTTTCAAGAGAAGAATAAAAAACTCACAAGAAGTGGCAGGACCTTGGTTCTACTCCTTCACTGTTTTCATAATAATATGTTTCGACGAATCGGCGGCCGCCATCGTTATTACCATCGAAATCGCTAAACTCATTTAGAGATGGGTTTTTATAAATGAGAGAGAAGAGTGAATCAGGTGGAAAGGATTTGTTGCGGTTGGAGAATCAATTTCAATGTGTTATGGCTCTCTTTTTATTTTATAATAAAGTAAACTTTATTGTCTCCTTTTTTGTGGGAGTTATGATGTCATACATACCCTTACATTGTTATTTGTTAATCACCGGATTACCCTGGGGTTGGATGTATATTGATGAAAAATTTGGCATAATGCCACTTTTAATATTCTATTTTAGAAAATGACATTCAATTTTTTTCTCTTGTGCAAAAATACCATTAAAAAGTAGTGCAAAAATACTTAATATATATATATATATATATATATATATATATATATTAAATGATATTTCTCAAAGTGAAACTTCAATATAGTGGGCATTATACCACATTTCTCAATTTCTTAAATTTGAGTTTTACTGTCCAGCTAGAGTTATTTTAAAGCTTATTTCTTTGACACGCTAGTATAAATAGTTTTATTTTTTATTGAAATATCATCAATTTGTATTACAACTGTTCCTCATTGTATTAAGACGAGATTTCTCTTTTGTCCGTGAACATAATTAATATATTATTATTGAGGGTTACTCTTGTAAAATTTATACATGGAGAATATATTTAAAATATGCAAATCTTAAAAAAAAAACATATTGTAACAATAAATTTCATGAAATCACGAAAAATGGTTTACAACTTGAATTTTTATGAATTCAATTTAGAAATTTAAGCGGGTTTGACCAACTCTGAACTTGATCCTTTGATTCTTCTCTTTAGTTGACTTTGAACTTTGATTGAATCTTGACTTCGATCTTGGACTTGAATGTTTATAACGTTAATCAAAGGATGAAAACACATTGTTTTGGATTAAATGTTGTTTCTGGAGGAACGCTCTTGAAACTTCGAATGTTGATGAAGAACGTTTTGAATGTTTCTTCAAATTTTCGAAGGAAAACGCCGGATCGGAGGGGTTTTGAGCCTTAATCTCGGATCAGGAGCTGTTTCTGATTGATTTGGGCGAAGAAAGACGAAGAACGACGACGAACACCTTTGAATATTCAAAGGCCTTGAAGAACGTTTTTGGAGTTTCTTTGAATCTTCGAGGACAAATGCCGAATCAGGGGGGTTTTTTCCGCCTTAATCTCTGATCTGGAGCTATTTCTGGCGGGTTTGCACGAAGAACAGCGAAGAGCGCTTTGAGTCTTCAAGAACGGTTGCAGAGGATTCACTTTTTGATCGTCTGAATGCTCGTTCGCTTCGGTTGTGTGTGTGTAAATGAATGAACAAGGGCCCTATTTATAGGGTGGAGGTTGATAAACCTTCTTTTCCCGTTGTGCCACGTGGCACGTCCTGGTTGACCAATGATATTTGATTGACGTGATTTGCGAATTAATTTAATTCGCTTCCCTTTTTGACAAGATGTCATTTAATTTTCGATCTTCTGGTAAATAAATTGTATTTATTACCCAATATGGGTATCGAACACTCATTTAATTCGACCGACTTGTATAGTGTACATTTAATATCAAGTTTAACTATTTAATTCGAGAATTAATTTAATTAAATTCTCAAAATGTAATAGTAAATTTAATTTGATATTAATATTTGCTTGCACACGCGTCACCATTTAATTGGGTGTAAAAAAAATTTGCTTACAAATGCCCCCTCGTGCTTTGTTCACGGTCGTTTTGACTTGGAGTGAATGAAGCACAAAAGTATTTTGTGCCATCATATGCATTTGGAGTTTTGAATCATGACTGAATTTAGAGGATGTCTAATCTGCCTATGTACCCCTTTAAAGAGGATCAAGTCATGATGTAGTTCAAGTGGGTGCCATAAACAGTTTATACTCATGTAGGCTAGGAGTGACATACAGTTTAAATTCGTGTGTCAAGGAGACGTCATTTGAATTTATTTGATAGTTTATGCTCGTATCAAGGAGTATCATTTGATTTGGAGAGAGAATTCAATTTGTTCTTCGGCTTGAGAGCTTCAGATAGTTTAGTAAGAATCAATGAGTTTTGACTTGACGAAGACTTCAATTTGATTTTTAGCTTGAAAGCTTCAGACAATGTAGTCTTTCGTCAAGGAGACTTGATTTGGCCTTAAGATAGTTTTCGCTCTTATCAAGGAGCTTCGTTTAATTCGAAGAGGCTTCAATTTGATCTCCAGGTTGAGTGCTTCAGACGGTTTTGCCATTGTCAAGGAGATTGAATTTGATGGTCTTTGAGATGCTCGTATCAAAGAGCTTCACAGACAGTTTATGCTCTTGTCAAGGAGCTTCACAGACAGTTTATGCTCGTATCAGAGGAGCATGAATTTGATGGACTTTGAGATAGTTTTCACTCATATCAAGGAGCTCCACATATAGTTTATGTTCTTGTCAAGGAGCATTGATTTGGAGAAATTTAGATAGACTCTTCGAGCACTATATCTCATTGCTCGACCAATTGCATGACTTTTTCTTTGAAGATAAAACAGTCTTTAATTGAGTGGCCAACTAGTCGGTGGTACTTGCAGTATTTTGGATCATCAGTGTGTCCAGCTTCTTCTGATCGTTTCATCTTAGGTAACTCGATGAGTTTTGCATCGACCAAGTCATCAAATATCATGGAGACATCAGAGTCTAAGAAAGGATATTGCTTTTGTCGCATCTCTTTCAGAGTTAAGCCGTTCTGCCCCCTATCGCGAGGAAGGTCCGTTATGTATTCCTTATTTGAAGGCTTATCACGATGTTTTTAACCTGATGGTTCTTCAACTCCACTTGCACCCATGCTTAGCTCCATGTCATGAGCTCTTGTAGCCAGATCTTCGAAGGTCTTTGGTTGAATTCCTTGAAGAATGTATCGGAGACCCCACTGCATGCCTTGGATGCACATCTCGATTGCAGAAGCCTTTGAATGTCGGTCTTTGCAATTCAGGCTCAAGTTCCTCCATCGATTAATATAATCGATCACATGCTCATCTTTCTTCTGGCGAGTGTTGGTTAGCTCGATCATGCTAACTGTCCTCCTTTTGCTGTAGAAGCGGTTTAGGAACTCTTGCTCCATTTGATCCCAACTGTAGATGGAGTTGGCTTCCAAGTCGATGTACCAGTCGAAGGCATTCCCTTTCAAGGAGCGGACGAGCTGCTTTGCCAGATGATCACCATAAGTTCCGGCATTATTGCAAGTTTCAACAAAATGAACTACATGCTGCTTCGGGTTCCCTTTGCCATCGAATTATTGGAACTTTGGGGGTTGGTAGCCAGCTGACATCCTTAAGTCGTCGATCCTCTTGGTATAAGGCTTAGTGTAAATGAAGGATGATCTGGGTCCATCCTCAATCCTGCCCTTCACAATCTCCAGTATGAGCTCCCTGAGTTGATCAATATGTATCCCTTCTTTGGGCGAGATCTGCAGCTCCCTGGCTGTTTCCTCCGTCTCTGCTGGTTGATGCTTGTTGGAGGTCTCTCCAATTTCTTGGCCTTTAAACTGTTTTCCGCTGCTGTAACTTGTATTACCACTGTCCATCCTACTTATCAACTGAGCAATCTCAGCACCTTGGGTCTTGACTTGGTTTGTGAGTCCCTCGATAGCTTTGAGCAGGTTGGCAATCCTGGCATCGATAGTTGAGGCATCTACCATTATGACTGTTGCTATGCTTGAGGTTGATGAGGTGTCTGACAACGAGCGTGGAGTAGAGCCTGCAGAGCCACTCTCTTCAACTTTGCTTGAGAAGAGAAGTTATAACTACAAATTTCGAATTTAAAATTAGTAAAAACAAAATTGCGATACAAAGAAGATTTTTATTGCATCAAATGCAAAAGTCGAGTACAATCTCTAGAATTCCTCTGATTCTTCTCTTTTTCTTCATTTTTTTCGTTGTTATTGAAGTGTAGAGGAGAACTCTATTTATAGAGGAGGAAATGAAGACCTTCCTTCTTTGCATTGCCACGTGGCATAATTTGATTGGCCGGTGCCGATTTGATTGACTTGATTTGATAAATCAATCTGATTTGATTTGATCTTCTTTATTTTCTTCCAATTTGATGAGATATCAATCACATATGATTTGATTTAATTTGATTGATTCTCTTGATTTTCCTCCATTTTTGTAGATATTATTTGATATCTCAAAAACATGGTAAGTCACAATTTTAATGTGCATACAAATGCCCCTTCGTGCTTTGTTCACGGACGATTCCGTCTTGAAGTGAATGAAGCACGAAAATATCTCGATACCGAATTTTCGATTTAAAGGACTTAGATAGTTTTCACTCGTATCAAGGAGTCTTGATTTGAAAGACTCAATTTGAGAGTCGTAGATAGTTTAGTCTCGTATCGAGGATATTTGATTTAAGGGACTTTAGATAGTTTTTGGCTCGTATCAAGGAGCTTTGATTTGAATTTGATAGATAGTTTATACTCGTATCAAGGAGTCTTCAATTTCAAATTTATAGACAGTTTTGGCTCGTATCAAGGAGCATCATAGACAGTTTATGCTCTTGTCAAGGAGTTTTTTTTATTTGGAAGAGAAGAGATGAGAGGTAGAGATGTCCCATCGGGCGTGCCAAATTTGTAACTACAAATTTCAAATTAGTAAAAACAAAATTTCGATACAAAGAAGATTTTTATTGCATCAAATGCGAAAGTCGAGTACAATCTCTAGAATTCCTCTGATTTTTCTCTTTTTCTTCATTTTTTTCGTTGTTATTGAATGTAGAGGAGAACTCTATTTATAGAGGAGGAAATGAAGACCTTCCTTCTTTGCATTGCCATGTGGAATAATTTGATTGGTCGGTGCCGATTTGATTGACTTGATTTGACTAATCAATCTGATTTGATTTGATCTTCTTTATTTTCTTCCAATTTGATGAGATATCAATCACATATGATTTGATTTTCTTGATTTTCCTCCATTTTTGTAGATATTATTTGATATCTCCAAAACACATAAGTCACAATTTTAATGTGCTTACAACTTCGTAACTACAAATTTTGTGAAAACATGAAAAATATTACAACTTGAATTTGATCGGATCGAGGAGTATTATTTGATTTGGAGAGAGAATTCAATTTGTTCTTCGGCTTGAGAGCTTTAGACAGTTTAGTAAGAATCAATGAGTTTTGACTTGATGAAGACTTCAATTTGATCTTTAGCTTGAAAGCTTCAGACAATGTAGTCTTTCGTCAAGGAGACTTGATTTGGCCTTAAGATAGTTTTTGCTCGTATCAAGGAGCTTCGTTTAATTCAAAGAGACTTCAGTTTGATCTCCAGCTTGAGAGTTTCAAACGGTTTTGCCATTGTGCATCCAAGGCTTGCAGTGGGGTCTCTGATACATTCTTCAAGGAATTCAACCAAAGACCTTCGAAGATCTGGCTACAAGAGCTCATGACATGGAGCTAAGCATTGGTGCAAGTTGAGTTGAAGAACCATCAGTAAAAAAACATCGTGATAAGCCTTCAAATAAGGAATACATAACGGACCTTCCTCGCGATAGGGGGTAGAGCGGCTTGACTCTGAAAGAGATGCGACAAAGCAATATCCTTTCTTAGACTCTGATGTCTCCGGGATATTTGATGACTTGATCGATGCAAAACTCATCGAGTTACCAAAGATTAAACGACCAGAAGTAGTTGGACACACTGATGATCTAAAATATTGCAAGTACCACCGCTTAGTGGGCCACCCAATTGAAGACTGTTTTAACTTCAAGGAAAAAGTCATGCAATTGGTCGAACAAGGAGATATAGTGCTCGAAAAGTCTATCTAAATTTCTCCAAATCAATGCTCCTTGACAAGAGCATAAACTGTCTGTGAAGCTCCTTGATATGAGTGAAAACTATCTCAAAGTCCCTTAAATCCATGCTTCCCGATACGAGCATAAACTGTCTGTGAAGCTCCTTGATATGAGTGAAAACTATCTCAAAGTCCCTCAAATCCATGCTCTTCTGATACTAGCATAAACTGTCTGTGAAGCTCCTCTGATACGAGCATAAACTGTCTGTGAAGCTCCTTGACAAGAGCATAAACTGTTTGTGAAGCTCTTTGATACGAGCATCTCAAAGACCATCAAATTCAATCTCCTTGATAATGGCAAAACCGTCTGAAGCTCTCAACCTGGAGATCAAATTGAAGCCTCTTCGAATTAAACGAATCTCCTTGATACGAGCGAAAACTATCTTAAGGCCAAATCAAGTCTCCTTGACGAAAGACTACACTGTCTGAAGCTTTCAAGTTAAAGATCAAATTGAAGTCTTCATCAAGTCAAAACTCATTGATTCTTACTAAACTATCTGAAGCTCTCAAGCCGAAGAACAAATTGAATTCTCACTCCAAATCAAATGATACTCTTTGATACGAGTATAAACTATCAAACAAATTCAAATGACGTCTTCTTGACACACGAGTTTAAATTGTATGTCACTCCTAGGCTACATGAGTATAAACTGTTTATGACACCCACTTGAACTACGTCATGACTTGATCCTCTTTGAAGGGGTACGTAGGCAGCTTAGACATCCTCTAAGTTCAGTCATGATTCAAAACTCCAAATGCATATGAGGGCGCAAAATACTTTCGTGCTTCATTCGCTCCAAGTCAAAACGATCCTGAACAAAGCACGAGAGGGAATCAGAGGGTTTTAGGACCTTGATTCCGGATCGAACGTTGTTTCTGATTGATTTGGGCGAAGAACAACGAAGAACGACGACGAACACCTTTGAATATTCAAAGGCCTTGAAGAACGTTCTTGGAGTTTCTTTGAATCTTCGAGGATAAACGCCGGATCGGAGGGGTTTTTTCGCCTTAATCTCTGATTTGGAGCTGTTTCTGGCGGATTTTCACGAAGAACGACGAAGAACGCTTTGAGTCTTCAAGAACAGTTGCAGAGGATCCGCTTGATTATCGTCTGAATGCTCGTTCGCTTCGGTTGTGTGTGTGTAAATGAATGAACATGGGCCCTACTTATAGGGTGAAGGTTGATAAACTTTCCATTCCTGTCGTGCCACGTGGCATGTCCTGGTTGGCCAATGACATTTGATTGGCGTGATTTGCGAATTAATTTAATTCGCTTCCCTTTTTGACGAGATGTCATTTAATTTTCGATCTTCTAGTAATAAATTGTATTTAATACCCAATATGAGTATCGAACACTTATTTAATTCGACCGACTTGTATCATGTACATTTAATATCAAGTTTAACTATTTAATTCAAGAATTAATTTAATTAAATTCTCAAAATGTAATAGTAAATTTAATTTGATATTAATATTTGCTTGCACACGCGTCACCATTTAATTGAGTGTAAAATTTATTTGCTTACACATATCATTGGTCGATACATGTCAAGACTCCGAGTTGCGTGAAATTTCCAAGAAAAAAATGCGCTAAATTAGTTATAGAATTTTCGCTCCCAAATTGTGTTACCAAATGAGCAAAATGATCTATTAACTTGCTTGATGAAAATTTTATCTTGAATTCAGTAATATCATTTAGCATACACAGGATCACAGTTTTAAAATTTTGAGAAGAATTTAGAATAGTAGTTTTTTTTTTTTTTTTTGGACCGGAGATAATTAAGTATGTTAAATAGTAGGAGTATGAGAAAAAAATCACATAAAACATTTAGGAATAAACTTCAAATCCAGTGATGATTAAGAAATTGTGGTCGTGTATGGATGAGAAGACTGGATACCGGCATACCACTAGGGGTGGGAATAGGTCAGGCTACCCGATAGGGGTCTATGGCTCGGCCTACCTAAAGCCTAACTCGGCTCGGCTCGTTTAACAAATGAGTCAGGCTCAGGCTTTTTTAGAAGCCTATTTATTTAAGGGTCCAGCTATATACCCCTCCAATAATAATACATACACCCACACCTATATTTAATTATCAATTATACCCTTTGCCCTAATTTTTTCTGTAATTTTAATTACTGCTTCTTTAATTTCCACTTCCTGGAAAATTCTGTAACGAGCGAGCCTACCAAAATCGGCTACCTCCAGCCACCATTGGTCAACGCCGGCGACACGAATCTGTTGCACACTACGGATTATCCTCACCGGTGGTTCTAAATTACCATGAGATGCACAAATTTAATGGCAGTGGTTTTAAATCACCATTAGATGCACGGATTTCATTAAAAGAGAGAGGGATGGCCACAATTTTTTTATCCTTGCAACAGGAATCACTGGAAAGAGGGCCGTCGTCGGCGACTTTTCCATGCCCGCGGAAGAAGCACTATTACCAGTAGTTCCAAAATCGCACATATTTGTACGGAGATGGTTCTGAAAGTAAATATTAGACTTCCGGCGTCGGTTGCGGTGACGGGGGCTCTACGGCGGTGTGATAAATGAAAAAAAGAAAAATCAAAGCTTAAGAAACTGTAAAAAGCGTAATGAGGAAGAAGACTGAGTTTTTTTTTTTTTTTTTTTAAATAAGGGCACTATAGTCTCTTTATTATGTTTTAATAATTTTTTAAATTTTTTATAGGTGTATCTAACATTATTGGAGGGGTATATAGCCGTACTCTTTATTTAATTAGGCCAGACTTGAGCTTTTCTGTAAGTCTTTTAAGCCCAACAGGCCGGCCTATTTAACTATACTAATATATATATATATATGTGTATATATAATATAATATAATGTAATACTCCCTCCGTCCACGAGTAAGTTTCCCACTTCTTTTTGTTGAATGGTTTAAGAAAGTGTATTTGTTTATTAATATATGGTGGGCCACATGTTGACTTTTGGGATAAAGTAAATGAATAGTGTTGAAAAGTAAAGTGAATGAGTGGCATTTTTGTAATATTGTGTGTGTTTGAAGGTTAAAGTTTATATATAATAGAGTGTTGTTATTTCCATTTATGGAATGGGAAACTTACTCGTGGACGGCCCGAAAAGGAAAGTGGGAAGTTTACTCATGGACGGAGGGAGTATATAATACTCCCTCCGTCCCCTCTTAACTTTCATAGGGGTGGTGGCACAAATTTTAAGAAAAACTGCTTTATTGACTTTTTCAACCAATGAATGAAGAATATTTTGAATTAAAGTAGGTATTGTGAGAGTGTTTTATTTCCATATTTGGGGTGCGAAAGTTATTGTGGGACGTCCCAAAAAGGAAAGTATGAAAGTTATTAGGGGACGGAGGGAGTAATACAATATAATATAATATAATAAATATTTAATATATATATATATATATATGTAAAAATATTTTTAAATATTATTTGAATATTTTATTTTGCTATTATTTGATAATCTTTTGGTAAAATATTTTTATTCTTCATTTTAAGATTTAAAGAGTTAATTGTTATTATTTAATAATAATATAATTATTGAATATAATTGTGTAAATATAATTAAAAAGACCCCCAAAAGGCTTTTAGGTCAGGCCTATTTATTAAAAAGGTCAGGTCAAGGCTCTGAAAAAAGCCTATGACATATAACAGGCCTAACTTAGGCCCAAAAATTAAATAGCAGACCCAGACCGTCCAACAAGAAGCCTAGCTCGGCTCGGCCTATTTCCACCCCTACGTACCAGTTAATTAGAATAGCACTATTGCTTAATCAATAGTATTAGAAAATTGAAAGCATTTTTTTCAAATAGGATACTTTTTTAAAAAGAAATACCACCCCTAGTGGTTATTTTCGTCTTCTTTTACAAACTGGACCGCATATATATATATATATAGATGGAATTCATTAGTTGGAGGGCTTATTTTCCATTGTTGTGGCTATACGATATCTGTTGTCATGGCAAATCGCAACCACATCGCCGGAATCGGTGCCCAATACGGCGTCGTTCAACAACCACACGCAGGAAAGTCGAAGATGTGTGTTTCAGAAATTGCCAACAAACTCTTCAAAATGCAGCTGGACTACATTCAGAATCGCGCTCTCAGTATTGAATTGATCGAAGATACTCTACTTATCGACGCTGGAAAACCGAAATTTCGTAACAGAAAACGTCAAGAAAGAGACAAGGGGAAGAAAAGGCAGCGAAAACGCAGCGTTGAAAAGAAAAGAGTGTATTCAAGAGAGGAATTGGAGGCCTTGAGGTTCCACAATTTGGATGCTCAGAACAAGAATTGGGCGGCGGTGTACGGCGGGCTTCGGCCGGTGGTGGCGGCGGAGTACGACGGACTAGTTGATCGTCGGCCTGATTTCGGTATGACGTTGAGTTTTCAGTTTCCTTTTGTTTTTATTCTTGATATGCGTTTTCTGTTTTCAAGATTAGTTTCATGTCATCAAAATGCGTCACTTTTTCTGTTGGGTAAATTAAAATGAGGGCTATTTCTGATTTTTCATTTTTCCCCCTTTGTAAAACTTCATAAAGATAATGGAAATTGAATAATTTTAATTAAGATAAAATGCCTCTTGACAAATTTGGATCACCATATATACATGTTTCTTTTACTACTTATAATCAGACTGTAAGCTTAATTTGTTTAATCTTTAAGTTGAGAACTTGATTATATGTTTAGAGTTTTGTGTTTATTTGTTGGCGTTCCTGATGAAAGTTAATTATTTGTGTATTCACTCACAAATCAGGTGGGTGCAATGGGAAGAAGAAACCGTCGGAATATATTCGTGCACTAAAGAATTGTTGAATCAAGTAACTAGTTTAGCTACTCTGCTGCATTGTGCTTGTACGTTGAGCATTAGTGATGGTTCATTTGAATGCCTGTTCAACTATCATTTAGCACCAATTGTACTGGATATGATAGGAAAGCTGTGTACATGAATGATCTTTTTTGATGTAAAATTTCAACTACCCCTCCATACTATCTATTAATCAAAACCTTTTAATAATAGCACACAATAAGATCTTCATTGTATCAACATCACCTTGACCTCAGACATTTTCACCGTACAAAAAGTTCACGTCGTTTCCGAATCCAGGGACTCGTTTGGCCATTTTCGTGCGAGTGGCATTTTGTTCGGAATGGTTCAGCAAATATTCCTTGATGCCTCCACCAATCCTTCTATTAGTTGTACTTCTGTAACAAAAGAGAATATTCATTCTTTTACTTGACAGAAACAACTACTAAAAAACAAGGTCTACAAATCTAGAGTATAACTTGTGTGACTTTGGTTCACATGAATACCATTTCGGTTTTTATCCCTTTTGTAAATGGGTCTAACAAAACCTTTACATGATATATTATATTTAGGAGGTTTGTTGGGTAGAATCAACAGATCAGATCTCGTATCTATGATCCAAGTTCACACAAGTTTTCTTGAATTTTGTATCAGGAACTATCCTCAAATAAGAGTCCACCCAGTGATTACCCGTTTTTACAAATGGGTCTAAAAAACTTGACAATAAAGATTTACTGGGTAGGGTCAAAAGTGTTCATACAAGTTTTCACCTTCACATTTTTATTCAATATTATTTTGTGTAGGTCATGGAAATAGGTAACATTTACAAATGTCATCGTCTAAAAATGAGGATAATAAAATCTTTTTACATTAAAAAAAAAAAAGAAAAGAAAGAAGTTAACCTATTTATAAGTCCCAAAATTACACACAACCGTCACAAGCCGGCAAACTACAGGTGTAAATCTCCCTGCGGAGAAGAAAACGCCATGCATCTTTAGAATCACTGCTCCACATTTTCCCCTTGAGTTTTGATTATACATGATATATAACACAATAATACATGAAATGAAATCTTAGCTTTATTCCTGTTTGACATCCCGACATTATTTGAAAACCTAAATTGGCCTCCTCGTCAATTGAGGGAGTCACAACATTCACTACAAAATACTGCTCATTTAAAGAGGGATTCAAAGAGGGATTTAAAGAGGGGCACAGGTTTAAAGAGGGATTTAAAGAGGGGGAGATGCCCTCGACAAAACAGGCCTCGCCAAACCCCCCCTCGGCTCGCCCCTCGTCAACTAACGAGGGTAAAGCGCCCTCGCCAACTAACGAGGGCAAGGCCCTCGCCTGGTTCAAATTTGCTGCCCTCGTCTTTGCCCTCGGCAATTAACGAGGGGGGCGCCCTCGTGCGTGTTAACGTGGGCCATGCCCTCGCCTCGGATGGCTGAAGCTTGGCGAGCACCACCGCCCTCGCCTATTTTTGCCCTCGTCTCGCCCCTCGTTCGTTCACGAGGGGAGGCGCCCTCGTCAGCCTCATTTAAAAAAAAAAAAATTGCGGGCCGCACCCGCGGGCGGGCAAGACCCGACCTGACCCACGAGCGACCCGCGTGCAAGCAGGTTCGAACCTGTGACCTCCCAAGAGGGAGAGATCTATCCCTTCCTCCTTACCGTTTGAGCTATGCTTATCATTCGAAATATTTTCTATTGTAATTGTATATGTATTATATCTTATTTGATTTCTTTGTTAAAACATTTAACTCCTATTTTGTTTATATCTTTAATTAATTAATATTATTATAAATCATTTCATTTATGATAACACCATCAAAATTAATTAAAATATTATCATTTTAAATTACATGATTTTCATATTTTGATTTATTTGTTAAAACTTTGAATTATTCTAGTAATATATTAATTTCTATTATGATTACACTTTTTATTAATTATTATATATCTTTACATTTATGGTAACAACTCCAAATGAAATTTATATTATTTTCACATATATAATGAAATTAACACTTGCAAAATTATATTTTCACTTATGCATATAATCTTTTTAAATATAAAAAATTAATGCCCTTGTGCATACATATATATATATATATATATTTTTTAATTAAAATATTTTGAATATATTATGGATAAATTAATCAAATATTACATATAATTAAAGCACATACACAAATTAACAATAATTCATTAAAAATCTTACTAATTAAACACGATATATAGCTCCGGATTTCACAAACATTAATGAAAAATAAACATCTCAAACATAATAATTAAAGACGATGCACAATAATTCATTCCAAGCAATACTCTCAAACATTCATGAAAATAGTTAATCATTTTTCAAAAGTTTCAACTTCAAGATGATCAGGATCTTGGTCCCTTGCCACGGCTCGAACCCGGTCCTCGGGGTGGGGGATACTCATCGGATGGAGGCGGGGGTGGTGGGGGATAACCACCAGCTTGTGGGACGCTGGGTCCGGATCCCTGTTGTGATGCCCGCATCCACTCGGTAAACTGATTTTGGAAGTTCTGGGTCATCTTCTCACGCATTTGCCGTTGTCTCTCTTCCACTTGCTCCAACAATCGGCGATTCTCCTCAGCCGTCTCTCTCCGCGTTCTCTCACGCTCCTCAGCAAGTAGTCGGTCCACATCAATTTGACTGTAGGCACCAAAATGAGTCCCAGCTGATGTCCCGCCTGGGCCGGAGACTATGCGTCTGGACTTTCCCAATTGTCCGAGCCCACGAACTTTACCGTGCTTTTCCCCCACAGTCTTGACGTACATCTGAGATAACTCTGGAAGACTGGGTTCAGGAGGTTGCTCGTCAGAGTCAGAGGTAGGGTGCAGTTGGGAGACTCTCGCTTGTACATCAGCCTGCACATTTTTTTAGAGAATTATTTTTCTAGATATTTAAATATTCTTAAATATTCATATTTTTATTTTAAAATGTAACAAGAATACTTACCAATGTATCAGATATAAGTCCATATGTATACTGTCCTGGACCACGATAGTGGAAGTGCTCCACAATTTCCCAATCTGTGGCGGGACGTCCCTTCTTCCTCTCCTATAATTTAGAACATGATGATTAAAACTTAAAATATGTATACATATTATAAAAATTAAAATAGTGTGGTATCAACAAATGACTTACAATATCCAGGGCAACCTCGACGGCACCACGAGATCCACCTTTATGGGTGGAGATGCCAGTACCCGGGCCAGCAGGCTCAGATAGTCTGTTCCGTCTACATTGTGCGGATCTGGCTTTCACGTCTTCTCTGTCCCAGTAAGCGAGCAAGGCCTTCCACACTTTTGTATCCCACTGTGGCTTCTTACCCTTCAACTCCCATTTTCTTTTCACAAAGTTCAAAAGATCTACATATCTTTCAGCAGCTCTTTTCAAGAACAAGTGATGCACATACTATGTGGAAGTGACAGTAGGATCCCACCTAGCCTCTTTCTGATAAACAAAGATGTTATTATGTCATACAATAATATCATTATAAATCAAATGAATATATACCTGAAATGTCTCCCAGTACTCCTGCAGCCTTTCTTCGGATATCATCCTGAAGGTGAAGGCACCCAACTCCATATGTCCAGCCATGATACGTCTGATCAGCTTGGAGACCGGATTCGAAGGCATCAAGCTGCAAAACAAGTTTGTAATACATAATTAATATTCACGGATATATATTCCTCAAAATTCATGAAAATAGTAAGTCTAACATACGTATCGTAGGCAATATACACATCTAGCCTCTGTCCGACCATTTGTGAATCCGATTGTTCTTCAGAATCCGAGTCGGTATACTGCTCAGCTTCCTCGTCATCAGTCGTGGGGATCAACGGAACTGGCACTGGTATGTGTGGTATAGGCACTGTGTTCCGCGCCCCACTAGATCGGCCTCGACCCCCGCGACCTGTACTCTGTCGCCGTCCCCCGCTAGAGCTACGATCGGATCCGCTCATCTGTAAAATTTTAAACATAACGTATTAATTATCATATAAATGATCAAATAATCAAAGTTTAGCTGCATCACGAAATAATTTATAACACCGAGATAGCAATTAATATAATAACATATTATCACATAAATGATAGCAATTACTAAACTACTTAATCTTCATCTGAGTATGAATTATGTTCATCATCGTCTTCTTCCTCCTCTTCATGTTCTTCTTCTTCTTCTTCTTCTTCTTCTTCTTCTTCTTCTTCTTCTTCTTCTTCTTCTTCTTCTTCTTCTTCTTCTTCTTCTTCTTCTTCTTCTTCTTCTTCTTCTTCTTCTTCTTCTTCTTCTTCTTCTTCTTCTTCTTCTTCTTCTTCTTCTTCTTCTTCTTCTTCTTCTTCTTCTTCTTCTTCTTCTTCTTCTTCTTCTTCTTCTTCTTCTTCTTCTTCTTCTTCTTCTTCTTCTTCTTCAACATCATCATTCTCAATTTGAATTAGTGCACCACTGACATCTGCCAACACGATAGGATCACTGTCTATTTGCACATTATTCATTTGTGAATCAATCTCATCGTCTTGGAACGGGGGTAGCTCTTGTTCATTCCTTTTATCAATTTCCACTAAGGATCTCGGTTTGACTTTGCAAACAGCAAGCCATTCATGATTTCGCACCCCCGGGTATTCGCAATAGTAAACTTGAGTGGCTTGGTTTGCTAATACAAAAGGATCATAACGGCCATATACTCTTCTCCGATTAACATCCACAAGTTTGTAGTTAGGATGTATTCTTGTTCCATTTGGCACGGTAGGATCATACCACTCGCACTTGAACAGAACCACTTTTTTCTCAAGTCGTCCAAGGTATTCCAACTGTAATACTTCTTCAAGGATCCCATAGAAATCATTCTCATCTGAATCATAGTTTGTCCCCTTGATACAAACTCCACTGTTCACAGTCGATTTTGATTCACCATAAGTGCGTGTGTGAAATTTGTATCCATTCACGTAATACCCAGGATATGTGGTAACACAACTTATAGGACCGCTGGAGAGATCACGTATCCACCGGTTCTGAATATTGTTTACCTTAACCTATAGTTGACAAAATATTTAATCCTGAGTCTATGTATATATTTTATTATTTATATAATTTTATCAACTTGACTTACAACTTGTTCAAACCATGATGCAAACTGATGTTGAAGTTTATCGTCTTGTTCAGCCCTAGAGAGATTCGGTTGAACACTTTGAAGTTGATCCATAAACATACTACAAGAGGGAAGATGTACAATATTATCATTATAATGATGTTTTGTAATAAGTATAGATGGACGATGTTGAATATTAACTTACTCAACATACGGTTGCACCTCGTTACAATTCAGTAACACGTAGGTGTGAGCTGTATTTTTCTCTTCGTCTACAATATATCTTGTATTCTTCCGTCCAAGTGGTCGTCCAGGAGGTATAAAAATTGACGGAGTACCGGGTTGGGGTTCTTCGGCACCACGACCATCGTAATTACGAGGTACATTATGACGCCTCGTCAGAACATGATCCTCAAAGTAGTGGGAACAGAAAATTGATGCTTCTTTTGTTAGATATGCATTTGCGATCGAAGCTTCGACATGAGCCTTGTTACCCACACTGAGTTTTAAATTGTGAAGATATCTAACCAAATGCATCAATAGTGAGTATAATAACCGCTAATTGTTCAAATATTTGAAAGTTGTAGATTACCTCTCAAATGGATACATCCATCTGTATTGTACAGGACCAGCCACTCGTGCTTCGTATGCAAGGTGTACAGGTAGATGCTCCATCGAATTAAAGAAGCTGGGTGGAAATATACGTTCCAACTTGCACAAGATCAGTGGAATATCTACTTCCAACCGAGTCATGTTCTCAACTGTAATCGTCGTAGAAGTCAACTCCTTGAAGAATAAACAAACTTCAATGATAGCTTTCCACACGTTCTGTGGAAGAATTTCACGGAAGGCAATCGGGAGTAGCCTCTGCATAAACACGTGACAATCATGACTCTTCAACCCAAACATTTTCAATTTTGTCCAGTCAATAGTTCGAGACAGGTTGGACACATAGTTATCAGGAAACTTTAGCTCATCTACCCATCTGCACACAACATCCTTTTGTCTCTTATCAAGTGAATAACAAGCTTTGGGGTACTTTCCTGTACGTGGACATTTCACAAGTGATGGACGACGACAATATTCATTAAGTTCATCTCTGGACTTATTCGTGTCCTTTGTTTTCCCTTCCACATTCATTACAGTGTAGAACAAATTATCAAAGAAGTTTTTTTCAATGTGCATCACGTCCAGATTATGACGGATCAACAAGGTACTCCAATACGGCAAATCCCAGAAAATACTTTTCTTCTTCCAACCAGTTTCCAATCTCTTGTTGTGGGCCTCGGCACCATCTTCTGTCACTTTTCGACATCCCACCCAATTGATTTAATTTAGGAGTGATTCACCTGATCGAATGGGTGGTGGTGGGTCATCCACTATCACATTCTTTCTGAATGCAGTCTTGTTTCTCCGATACGGATGGTGTCTAGGTAAGAATTTACGATGGTTATCGAACCACGACTGTTTACGACTGAGCCTCAGAGTGAAAGCATCAGTGTATTCTCCACAGTAAGGACAAGCTGTCCGTCCAGCAGTGCTCCATCCAGACAACATTGAGTAAGCTGGAAAGTCACTGATGGTCCAAATTAGTGCAGCTCGCATCAGAAAATTTTGCTTTGTAGCAACATCGTACGTTTCCACCCCAATTTCCCACAAATACATTAAATCACGGATCAACGGCTGTAAAAAAATATCCAATTTATCCTTAGGATTTTTAGGACCAGGCACTAGTACCGTAAGAAACATGAATTGATCTTTCATACACAACCACGGAGGTAGATTGTACGGTGTCACTATCACTGGCCATGAAGAATATTGTTTCCCAGACTGTCCGAATGGTTGAAAACCATCGGTGCTTAGGCCCAACCTTATGTTCCGAATCTCGGAAGCAAATTCAGGATATGAATTATCCAGGTGTTTCCAAGCCAATGAGTCTGCATGGTGACGCATAACACCAGAATCATCGTTAGAGCAACTTGCATGCCATGTCATATCTTTTGCAGTAGCAACGGACTGATACAATCTTTGCAGTCGAGGAATGATAGGAAAGTAGAACATCTCCTTGTAAGGCTTTTTCTTTTTCCATTGACCATCAACACCACGCTTACGGGGTTTAAACCGTGGATGACCACAAACCTTACAATGTTCAAGTTCACTATCATTACCCCAATATATCATACAATTCTGTGCACAACAATCAATCCTCTCTACTGGAAGACCCATCCCACTCATTAGTTGTTTGCTATCAGAAAATTTCCTGGGCACTAGATTTTCAGGAGGAACAATATCCCGAATCAAGTCAACAACTTGATTATAACCCCTCTCAGACAGTCTATTTTCAGTTTTAATGTTCAACAGTCGGGCATTGAATGACAATTGTGAGTGTGTTTCGCAACCAGGATACAAATCCTGGTTTGCTGCACGAAGCATGTCATAAAATTGAGCAGCATGCTCATTTGGGGGCTCCTCATTAACGGGTTCTTCCACATTTCCAAAATGAAGGTTAGGACCAGTTAGATCTGTGATCATGTCATGGTACGAGGTAGACCCTGCAGTATCATCTACTCCGTACGAAGTCGACTGATCATAGTTTTGGTGTGGTAGATGACCCCAATTTTGTTCACCGTGTAAAATCCAATTGTGATAATTGGGCATAAACCCATTTATATACAAATGTGTTTTCACGTCAATTGGTGCTCTAAACCTTTGGTTCCTACATCTAGATTTCGAGCAGGGACACCTAATATCTCCTTCACTCATCCAATCAGGATTGCTAGTTGCGAATTGTATAAACGATTCAAGACCACTAAGAAAGTCGGGAGCTATCATTCCATTAATTGTTCTTGGACCATACATCCAATTACGACTTGAATAACTCATATTATAATCTGTTTCAAATTAAAGAATATTCAAAATTTAATAAAAAATTAATATATAAATCCATTATAATTATCCTATTGTTAATTTAATATAGTTATTCTAAAATTTTCGACAGAGTTTCGTTTATTATTATCGCATTCTCCAGTTAACTAAGATCCTATAGTGCATCCATTTCCGACTTAATTAAAATTAATCAAGTCGGAATGCACATTCTACAGCTAGCAAACAACCAACAATATTATTCATCAACCCCCTCCGGCCACTCCAACATAATTAATTAATTATACTTTAAATATATATATAACTATATATACATCATTCATCAAATAAATAATTACTGTAGATAATCGAACACATGAATATTCATCACATATAAAATTAATTAAATATATCATGCAATTAAAATTAAATTTAACACAACAAATATTTATATAATTATTTCTAATTCATATAAATATAATTATATTATCAAATTTATAATTAATTACATATTAATTAAATTAACAAGTTAAACACTACATAATTAGCAACTAATTAACAACTATACATATATATACATACACATAAATATATATATACACATGAATTTGCATTAATTTTACAAACAATTTAATTAACAAATTAACCGATTAAAATGAAAAATGTTACCGTAGAAATGTTCACGGGGACGAGTAGGCCAAAATCCGACCGGTGGAGTGGCGTTTCCGGCGACGGCGGCGCGGCAGGGATGGGCGGCGGCGGCGGCAGCTGGGGAGCTTGGGGGAGGGTTTGTTTTCTGCTGAAAATGGTGGGTGGGGGGTTTAAATATGTTAGAATTTACCGAGGGGGTTAAAGAGGGTAAACCCCCTCGGTAAAAACCTGGAAATTACCGTGGGCGAGGGGCTAGCCCTCGGCTCGTAGAACGCAAGGACCGGGCGAGGGGGCCGCGCTCGCCAACTCACGAGGGGCCCCGCCCTCGCCTACTCACGAGGGGCCCTGCCCTCGGCTCGTAGAACGCATGGACCGGGCGAGGGGGCCGCGCTCGCCAACTCACGAGGGGCCCCGCCCTCGCCTACTCACGAGGGGCCCTGCCCTCGGCTCGCACAATTTTAAAATTCACGAGGGCCACGCCCTCGTCAACTAAAGAGGGGGCCTGTGCCCTCGTGTAGGCCCTCGTCTCGTGCATATTTTAAAGGCCCTCGTCTCGGCCCTCTTTAAGGACGAGGGCTTTATTTGCCCTCTTTAGTAGCCCTCTTTATTTGGGTCTTTTTTTGTAGTGATTATTTAGAAAAATTTCACCTCCTCTGCAGTTTGTTCGATCATTTAAATTATCAAAAGAATGAACAAATATTCACAAGATTTAAAAAATGATTTTTGACTAAGGTGAAAGTGTCATACCCTATATAAATAATAAGTCCAACTGGAATAAGAGTAGGCCACAAAGTAGATCCAATCGAGCTCGATATAATGGTGTCTAATTAGATACTCAGAATGACGGAAAATAGTATTTTTTCTTTAGATTTTGATTTATGATCCATACCTTTTCATGATATGCAAAGATGTGAATTAGAACAATCCTTGTATTGCAAGTGAACAATGATAGACTTAGCACTGTTGGAATTTTTAGTCCAACGATTGCATGCGTGGAAACAAGTTTATGATACATCAAATAATAGGGCCCTAACTAAAAATGAAAGGAGTTTATAATACATCAAATAATCGGACTTAATAAAAAATTGAAGAGGTATGTACCATGAATAGAGAGGAACTCCGGAGTAAAACAGAAACATGGGTAAGGAAAATTCGATAATAAAAAAAAAATTATAACAAAAATAAGAGCAGAATATTAAGTTAAGTCATAGGTCTGACATTCATAACAAAGAGCATTATACAACATATCATTAAATTAAGATGAAAAAATCATTCATAATACTTTAGTCTTAATTAAATGAAGACATTAAAATTGCACCAAAAATAAATCATGAGAAATTTAGTCAAAAAATAAATCTTGTAATTCAATATTCTACTAAAATATGAGCAGGAATTGAATAAACAGATAATAATGATTAACAAACATACATGCTCCTCAAAAACGGAGGATTTAATCTAAATTCTATTGTATGTACCATAGAATAGTTAGGCAAATTCATAAACTAGCGCCAATTTAATTATTTTCAATCAAAATATGTTCACTCTAATGGGGCTCACCTTAATAGGTTGTCTTTAATTTGTAAAGCATGATGCCTCCATGGAGCAACGCCAAGAGTACATAAAACAACACACTGTGAACATGGGACAACAATTCCTACACAATTGAGACCCATACAAAATCAAATATACTAATAATGCACTTTCAAGGTACCACCTTCTCTTGTACAAAATATTATGCCCACAAGTAAATGAGCATGAACTTAAGTTCATGTAGACTCTTCTTTTCAAATATCATTATAATGTATACACACTACCATTATTATACATATCAACAATCAATATTCAAAATATGATATGTATTATACTGATAATGATTATGCATAATAGTGATAATCAGAAAAAGAGTAAGTTTTATATGAAAATGGTTCATGATAAGCTTATCATAAAACTATTTTAAAGTATCGCATATTTGACCATGAGTATCGATAATTTCACTAAGAGTATCATTATTGTGGGTTCAAGAAAATTTACAGCAATTATAATATTATACCACCGACCCAAATTAATGATACTCATGATCAATTATAATATTCGCACAGAGCCCCACGCCGGCCAGGGCCCCACATTTTTTTTAAAATTTTGTATACAAAATATAAGATATATAAAAAAAGTTGTTAACTACTGTTATTGGAGTAGATAGGTCGGCTGGAACATGTCACAGTGATAAAGTTGTCTGGTAAAGGTCATGGGGTCGAGAATAGAGCTGGCAAAATGGGCGGGCTGGGCCGGGCCAAACACTATTCGCGGGCCGGGCCGGTCCGGCCCATTTGCACGTCAGGCCTGTAAAATTCCAGCCCAGCCCGGCTCAACCATAGCCCGCGGACTAACGGGCCGGCCCGGCCCATTTCAACTTTTAAAAAAAAAAAAATTCTAATTTCAAAATAATGTTTGGTAGAGTTTTTTTTTTATTCCACGGTACTGAAAATTGAGGGGCTTCATTTACAAAATTCCTTATTATGACATCAACTATCAAGTCAAATATGTTTAAAAAAAAACTAAATATACAACATTAAATATCATTTAAATATCACTAAATATTATTTAAAAACTGAATATACAACACTAAATTCCTTATTATGGCAGTATCAAGTCAAGTATGTCCATATATTTGTAATTACAACACTGAATATCATTTAAAGAAATAACACTAATTATATTCTTTTAAAAATAAAATAGATAAAAAAAAAAAAATCAACCGGGTCAAACAGGCCGGCCCGTGGCCCGTCGGGCCAGCCCATTTGGCCCACCAAGCCGGGCCAAAAACGGCCCGGTTTTTTCGGGCCTATATTTTTTGGGCCCAGCCCATATGTCGGGCGGGCCGGGCCCAAATTGCCGGCTCTAGTCGATAATACCGTTAGATCTTCGATCCAACGTATAATATTTTTTTAACTGATTGCACTTTGCATTATGGCGTTTGCACTGTGCATATTGCAATCGCACTGCATCGCCCTACTAATAAATTGAATTAATAAATATATAATGACAAAAATACCATTTTAATTAAAAATAAGTTAAAATATGTAATTATAAATTTACATGGCCTTATTTACATTTCATTTTAGAATTAAAATACCCTTTAGACAAAAAGAATTTATTATTAATTTATCCAATTTATTAAGTGACGGGTATATCATGGAAATGGGTGACACGATGATCTCGAAGAGTTCATAGGCGAAAGGCATGGAAGATGCTGGCGATCATGAAGATGGTTGGGTTTTGTAATCTTCTGTCGTCATTTCTCAGAACTGACATCAAAGTTTCAGGTATCCAGGTACCTAAACCAAACAATTTTTTTCCCCAAATCATAAATTATTTTAGAACCCTAACAAATTAGCATAAAATTGCAAAATTGTTGAGGATTTTAGGAGCGTTGCTTAGGAAGTATGGGGCTAAATATGACTTGTAGTGATATTTGTACATCATAATTCAGCTCATGGATAGTGACTAATCTAATGTTTAGTATCTTGTTTTTAAAGTCTCTTTCTTCACAGTTGACCTCCTAGAGATGGAGATTGACCATGATTTGGCCAAGAGGTCCACCAGGTGAGTTCGGAGGTGAGAAAGGTGGAGCACCAACTGATAACCAACCTTCCTTCAGGGTAATGCCATATTACTAGCGCTATGATTTTATGAAGCATTATTTATTTTTTCCAATCAGTTGATACTACATGAACTATTGCTTAGTAGTTTGTCGACATCAACTTGATTTTCGGAGTAAGTGTTTGAAATTGCTTTAGTTTTGTTGGAGATTGGGTTGATGGAGTATCACTTGCAATATTAAGCATATGAATTGCCATGGAGTTGGTTTATTTTTCAGATCATAGTCTAATTAGAGAATCACCTCGGGCAAACATGGAATTTATCGTGCAGAACTTAAGTTCCTGTTTTAGATTTTAGCTAGTGGGTGGTTTACAATGATCTCTGCCTTTTTTATGAATCCATTGGTACCACGTAGGGTTGTGCTGGCCTTTTAGCAAGCAGTCAGATTTGTAATTACTTTTGTTCTTCTCTCATAGTTGGCAAGTCTCCTGTGACAATTTTATGGTACTGTCTTATTTGTAGGATGGAGAGGCTTATGCTTATCTGCTAAATGTACTTGCACCGGAACACTGCAGCCCTGCCACTTTAGATACAAAGGATCCAGCTGAAAGAGCTAATTTGGTTCTTGAGCATGCAAAGAAAATGGACTGCAAAAGATATTTTACTCCCAAGGATATTGTGGAGGGATCTTCCAACTTGAATCTTGCTTTTGTTGCGTAGATATTCCACCAGAGGTGAGATAAAAACTAAAAAAACAACTTCTTTTCTTTTCAGTGTTGGCAAATAAACATAGAATTATAATTTACTGCTATTAACGAAACGATATGAATATTTACAAGGAATTAATACTTGTATGATCAGGGATGATCTCATTTGATTGTTCAGTGATTCACCTGGACAACTGCTGAAAGTAGTTCTTGTGCTTGTAATTTACCACTAATTGTGTATATAACATGTTTCTCAGTAGCTTTCCTATATTTGAATGTTATTTTTATTTTTGTGAGTCATATTCTTGGAAAATTTTACTCAACTGATTCTTTTTCCCAGGAATGGTTTGTCCTCAGACAACAAAAAGTTATCCTTTGCAGGGATGATGACAGATGATGAGCTAATGCCTAGAGAAGAGAGGTGCTTCCGCCTTTGGATCAATAGCTTAGGAATTGCCTCTTATGTAAACAACTTGTTTGAGGACGTTAGAAATGGGTTAGTTTTCCAGCATAAGAAACTCGCTATCATCTGGAGACATTTCAAAACATCGCATTTGATTTTAAAGGCCGTAGGCTTTTACTATGTTTTGTGGTGGATTTGCTCTGGCTGACATATATTATGTAAGTTCCTTTAATGTGTATAACACTAATCAAGGATATCATGTTTTCAGGTGGGTTCTTCTGGAAGTGCTGGATAAAATTTCTCCAGAATCTGTCAATTGGAAGCAGGCGACAAAACCCCTATAAAAATGTCATTTCAGAAAGTAGAGAACTGCAACCAAGTTCTCAGGATTGGAAGTTAGTTGAGACTCTCACTAGTGAATGTAGGTGGTAATGATTTTGTGCAAGGGAATAAGTAGCTTATACTTGGTAAGTATTTGCTCAATAATGTGATGGAAAGTCTGGGTTGTAGTTCCTTTTGATTTGTATAACATAAATTTATTTGAGTAATTTGAGTAATCACTTGCAAGTAGCAAATGTAAGTAAATTTTTACCAAAGCCTTTCTATTGTTTGTTCACGAACCGTATGAAATATCTTTCTGAAAATATAAAAGCTAGGAGTATTTTAGGTGTTCTATTGTTGTAAAGATTAGAGTAATCCTTGCACTCAAATGAATAAAATTTTATTCTGATTGAGCCTAATTTTTCTATTCTTTGGCAACCAATAACATTTAACCTGAACCAATTAGCCAAAACTCTATATGAACAAGTGGTTGAGTGAGAGCTTAAAATGAAATTGGTTTGAGAATTTTCTTAAAAATGTGGTTATAAAAATAAGATATGAGAATATTTTTTAAAAGAGAAAAATAACAGAAGAATCCTGAAAAAGCTAAAATGATATGTAGGTACAAGAGATATGAGGGGTGAATACTAAAAAAATGAAATGAAATGAAAAGTGAGGATGAGATTGTTTACTATATGAGTCATTTTCCATATAATTCATCTCATTTGTCTAATGAGCCAACTTTACAACCCATGTTAAACACATTGATTCCATAGTTGAATGTGATTGTGTGACACGATTAGATTGTTCGGTGAATATACGTATTTATTGGAAAATCAACAACACAAAAAATATCCTAGTGAATACATGTCCTTGTAGGAAAATCAACAACACAAAGAGTCATCCTAAAATTATTTCTATGTCTTTTCAAAGTAGATACTTTGAGCAACAATCAACGAAAGATGACAAAGTGTAAATGTCTTTATATATTTTTACTTAATAAAAGCAATAAATAAGCGGATACAAAATATGGCAAACCTGAATCAGAGTTAATTTTTTACATCGGTTCCTGATTTTTTAGAATTTAATTATAGATTATATTTACTATATTCACTGATTGACACCTACAACTCTAAACCTTTTGCTTAAAACCCTCAAAGGAAAAACAAAACAAAATAAAACAAAGGAAACAAAAGCATTTGTATTGAATATTCATGATGCCAGATTATCAATATTCTTATCAGGAGTACCATAAGCAAGATAATTTTTAAAGAACGACACTTGGTTCCTGGATAGCGGCTGCAGCAACCACATGACCGGAGACGAGAAGATCTTCCAAAACATCGACAAATCAATCAAATCAAAAGTGAAGCTCGGGAATGGAGAACTAGTAGGCGGCATTGAAGGAAAAGGTACAATCGTAGTCAACACCAAGAAAGGTACGTGATTCATCCACGATATACTGCTGGTTCCAAACCTTGACACAAATCTTCTCAGCGTGGGTCAAATGATGGAGAGAGGGTATTCTCTACTATTCAAAGGAGACTCGTGCACCATATACGACGACAAGAATAAAAATTCTGAAATTATTGTAGTAAAAATGCAGCAACAAAGGAATTTTCCTATCCGCTGGTAGTACATCGAGGCAGCATTGAAAGCCCAATAAGATCAATCCTGGCTATGGCATCGACGGTTCGGGCACTTCAACTTCCACGGACTCAAGATTCTCCATCAGAAAAATATGGTGAAGGATCTCCCAGTTATCCAAATGAACAATGATGTCTGTGGGACATGTATGGAAAGAAAACAACACCGGAAGCCATTCCCCTAAGGACAAACATGGAGAGCTAAGAAAATCTTGGAGCTGGTTCATACGGATGTGTGCGGGCCAATGAGGACACCAACATTCGAGAAAAACATGTACTTCATTCTTTTCATTGATGACTATACGAGGATGACGTGGGTATACTTTATGAAAGAAAGATCAGAGGTCTTTAATATATTCAAGAAATTTAAGAATATGGTCGAGAACCAAAGTGGTCACCGAATCAAAGTCTTGCTGAGCGATAGAGGAACATAATACACCTCTAATACATTCAATAAGTTCTGCGAGGAGGAAGGAGTCAATCATCAAATGACAGTTGGCTACGCTCCAGAGCAAAATGGCGTGTCGGAAAGAAAGAACAGGACCGTGATGGAGATGGCCAGAACGATGCTTGCAGAGAAGAACATGCCTAGGGAGTTCTGGGCAGAAGCAGTATACACTGCAGTCTACCTACTAAACAGGTGTCCAACAAAGGCGGTACAAAACAAAACACCAATCGAAGCATGGAGTGGACGGAAGCCGTCAGCACAACATCTCAAGATCTTCGAGAGTATCTGCTACGTGCACATTCCAAAGGAGAAGAAACACAAACTAGAGAAAAAGACAGAAAAAGGTATTTTTCTTGGCTACAACTCTCAGTCTAAAGGCTATAGAATTTATAGTCTTAAGAGTAAGAAACTAATCATCAGTCGAGACATCGAATTCGATGAGAATGCTACGTGGAACTGGGAGGAAGAAAAAATTGAAAAACACAATATTATGCTTCCACAACTACGACATTCTTCCGAACCACGAGAAGAAGAAGTTGAAGGACCACAAGGAGCTCTAGAATCTTCTAGAGAAGCTCCAGAATCATCTAGAGGAGTTCCAGAATCATCTAGAGGAGTTTTAGAATCTTCTAGAGGAGCTCCAGAGTCTTCTAGTCCAAGGACTCCATCACCGCCATCCATCTCAAATGATGAAGAATCTTCTCCAGATTTCGCACCAAGGAAAATCAGACAACTAACAGAAATTTACGAGGTATGCAACTTTGTGACGCTGGAGCTCGGAAGCTTTGAAGTTGTTGTCAAAGAAAAAGAGTGGATAAAAGCCATGGAAGAAGAGATCAAGATGATCGAGAAAAATGAAACATGGGAGTTGGCCGATCTACCGAGCAACAAAGAAGTCATTGGAGTTAAGTGGGTGTATAAGACGAAGCTTAACCTGGATGGCTCAATCCAAAAACACAAGGCGAGACTAGTAGCTAAGGGTTACTCACAAGTACAGGGAATTGACTATGACGAGACTTTCGCTCCAGTAGCCCGACTCGACACCATTCGAACACTTGTCACGCTAGCTGCACAAAGAAGATGGAAGATCTACCAGCTCGATGTGAAGTCAGCATTCCTAAATGGATATCTTGAAGAAGAGATCTACGTGGAACAACCACAAGGGTTCGTGATACAAGGACAAGAAGATAAAGTTTTCAGACTAAAAAAAGCACTATACGGCTTAAAGCAAGCCCCACGAGCCTGGTACAGCAGAATTGACAACTACTTCACAAAGCTTGGATTCAGGAGGAGCCTGAGCGAGCATACACTATACATCAAGACCCAAGGTACGAACGATAAACTCATTGTGTCTTTATATGTTGATGATCTTATAGTCACAGGAAACAATGAGACAATGATCAAGGAGTTCAAAGAAGACATGATGAAGACATTCGAGATGACAGATTTGGGTTTGATGCATTATTTTCTCGGTATTGAAATAAATCAAAGAGAAGATGGTATATTTATCTCACAAAAGAAATATACCGAGAGCTTACTCAAAAAGTTCAAGATGAAAGGTTGTAAGACCGTTGCTACTCCACTTGATAGCTCTAAAGCTCTACAAAAAGAAGATGGGTCACTAAAGGCTGACATCTCAAAATTTCGAAGTCTAATTGGGAACCTACTCTATCTAACAGCGACTCGGCCTGACATAATGTACGCGACGAGCTTCTTATCAAGGTTTATGCAAGATCCAAGTCAGACTCACTATGGAGCAGTAAAACGAGTACTCCGATATCTTCAAGGAACTAAGAACTTCGGCATCTGGTATGAATCAACACCTGACTCTAAATTAATCGGCTATACTGATAGTGACTAGGCAGGATCAGTGGATGACATGAGAAGCACATCAGGCTACGCATTCACAATGGGTTCAGGAATATTTTCCTGGGCATCGAAAAAGCAAGCAACAGTTGCATAATCATCAGCCGAAGCGGAGTACATAGCAGCAGCAATGACTACAAGTTAAGCAATATGGCTAAAGTACATACTTGAAGATATGGGAGAGCCACAAGATAAAGCCGCAAAAATCTATTCCGATAGTAAGTCCGCAATAGCTATGGCAAAAAATCCAGTGTTCCACAACAGAACTAAACATATCAAGATCAAGTACCATTTTATTTGAGAAGCAGGGGCAAACAAGGATATTGAGTTGAAGCATTGCAAAACTGAAGACCAACTAGCAGATATTTTTACTAAGGCACTACCACGTTGAAAGTTCGAGACATTGCGATAAAAAATTGGAGTCACCGAAATATGCATAAAGGAGGAGTATTAGAAAATGATGCATATTTCTAGAATATTCTAGTAATTGTGAGTGATGATGTATATGATAATAATCTAAATTATCCTAGAAATGTAGTGAATAATTTAGAAAAAAAAAATTTAGGAAAATAAAAAATCTAGATTAATATTATAGAAGGATGTAGAAATAGAAAAATCTAGAATGAATACTCTAGATTACATGAACCTAGTTGGTTCATAATCTAACCAACATATACCAAGTATATATATATCATCATGGTTTTTGTATGTTGATGTACTAAAAAAAAGGAATAACAGAATCCCCTCGACTTCCATTACTTCTATTCCTCCAAAATCTTTTTCAAATATAATTCTTTCTCTACTTCCCTACACATCAATATCACCACACTACTAATTCTATCTAAATACCATCAAATATAAACCAAGCTACAGGATTAGCTGTTGTTCTTGATCCAATTGTGAGGTTGGAGAAATAGAAACAAGGTCCGTCTACATAGCTAATAAAAATGAAAATTGACCTCGATTAAGAATTGGAACAAACTGTGGGATTATACTACAAACAAACAATTGGAAATGTACAAAATTTAATTAATAATTTATAGCAAATGTGTGTTACTAAAAATATATGTTACTATTGGAGCAAATATATGTTACTATTGGAGGAAATGTGTGTTACTAAAAATATATGTTACTATTGAAGCAAATATGTGTTACTATTGGAGCAAATATATGTTACTATTGAAGGAAATGTGTGTTACTAAAAATATATGTTACTATTGGAGCAAATGTGTGTTACCAAAAATATGTGTTATTATTGGAGCAAATATATGTTACTATTGGAGGAAATGTGTGTTACTAATAATATATGTTACTATTGGAGCAAATGTGTGTTACTAAAAATATGTGTTATTATTGGAGCAAATATATGTTACTGTTAATGTAAATATGTGTTACTGCAAATGTGTGTTAATGTTAGAGTAAATGTGTGTTACTAAAAATATGTGTTACTATTGGAGCAAATGTGTGTTATAGAGTAAATGTGTATTATTGCAAATGTGTGTTAATGTTGGAGCAAAAATGTATTGATGTTAGAGCAAATGTATGTTATTGTTGGAACAAATAAGTGTTAATGTATAAAATAATAAATTTAAATTTAAAGGGATGACAAATAAATTTAAAACACATATTTGTTCTTGTAAAAAAAAATTGTTATTATTGTTATTTAAAGTAGAAAAATCTATTTTTTAATGACTGGTAACACACATTTGTCCAAATAGTAACATATATATTTGTCCATACAGTAACAAAAACTGGGAGTGAAAATCCTGAAACATGACTTGCGCGAGATTTTGGAAAAACTCCACCAAACCCAACTCGGCTAAGATCCGCGAATTTTTATCTGCAGCGACCCGACCCATGATATTTTCAATATTTGCCTATTTTAGGTATATTTTACAAGTGAAATATTTTACAAAGAGCTCCTCAAATGTGTACGAAGCCAGTATGCATAAATAAGTAAAAAATATTGTAAATATATTAACATATAAATAACTATTTTTGTGGGTCCATATCGTGGACACCTTTAATTTGTTCAATTATAAAAACACACACATTGATGTTCTATTTCAAAATCAAAATATAAGAAATGACAATTCTAGGATTCAAAACTAACCAGTAACAAATAAAAGTTTAATTTAGACTGAATAACTTAGCTTTTAATCGACGATCTTTTTGACATTTACTCCATCTTCAATATATACAAACGATTTAAAAGAATTCAGAAGGGACACTGCAAGGTGTGGTAGACTATTCATGTTGATAATGCGTTATGAAAAAATAAAGGAAAAGAAGAACACACATTTATTTATCCAATTTGTAAAAAATTACTATGTTTGGAGGCATACCAAATTAGAAGGATATCACTATTTCTTGTGTATTCTACCTTACAAATGCATTTGTATAAAACTCTATTTATACACATATATTGACTCTAAACATGTTAGCCACATAATGAGTCATTAACATATGGTTAATCTAACGAGCAAATTAATTGGTGAAATATAAATGAAATAATAAAAATATATAATGGACATTTACTAATTATTCATAATGGCTAGCTACTGTGTAGAGCATGTACGTTGATATAAGGGTAAATTGCAAGGATGGTCTCATGAGAATTTGTACTTGACAGATTTGGTCTCATGTTCTTTTTTGGTCCCATTTTTAGCAGAAAATGTCTCATCCGTTAAATATTTTATAGTTTTCTATGAAAAATTGGATGGAAAAACCTTTTCAACTTGATTTTTGAAGGAAAATGAGCCAGCTTTTGCTATTAACAATCATTTCAATGTAAAATGCAAGTATGGGGGCGATTCTGCAACTTTAGTTCGTGGAGTTTTAAGAAGTTGGAAATTAATTATTTTTAAGTTGGGAACTATGCGCGCGACTTTTTGGCAGAAAACTAACGGGAATGTGGGCCTCATGCTCATTAATCCATTATTTTTTTACGGAAAAATCGTATGGGACTATTTGCGCTAAAAAAATGATCAAATTCATGAGGACCAATTCTTATGGGACCATTTCTGCAATTTCCCCGTTGATATAACAAGAGTACTTATAAATGCACTTTGGCTATTTAATCAAAGAATGTTTTGCAACCCAAGCCATAATGCCGTCATACAAGTATACAACTACTACGTCCATCACACCTCATTAATATTAACCTCACCTAGAGGTGTAAAACGAGAAAACCCACCTTACCTCCTTCAATCGCTCTCTTCTCCCTCTTGAATATTAGTTATGCATGATATATAACACAATAATCCTTGAAATGAAATTTGAGATCCGTCTACATTATCTGAATGGCCTAAACCGTTCTCCTCGTCAATTGAGGTAGTCACACCATTGCTTAAAACCAGCTCACCTTCCCTGCAATTTATTCAAGTAATTATAAGATTGAACAAAGAAAAAAATATAACTTTGACTAAGTATCAAAGCAAAAGGAAAAGGTGAAAGTGGAATATACCCTAAATAAATAATAAGTCCAAGTGTAACAACCGTCAAGGCCACAAAATAGATCCAATTGACCTGGACAAAAAAAGTGAGTTCGAATTGGAAACTTTAAGTAACATACAATAGTAATCTTGATTTTTTCTAGACCTTTTCATGATATACAAAAATTTGAATTAAAACCACCCATATATTGGAGCTGAACAATGACAAACTCAACGTTGTTGGCATTATTGGTCCAACAATCTGCATGAAAACAAATTTATATACATCAAATATAATCCGTGGGGTCACAATTTATGTAATCATAGAATAAAATAGTTGGACAATACGTACAAATTTAAGCCCTAACTTAAAATGAAGGGTAAGTACCATGATTACGAAAGGAACTCCTGAGTCGAATAGAAACATGGCTATAGAAAATCCTATAACAAGAAAAATCTGTAACAAAAATAAGAGCATATATCAAATGAAGTCCTATTTCAAATGTTAAATATTAGGAAGAAATATAGATCGAGTTACCAGCACACGCGAGGATAAAATGAATTTGAATTCACTGCGTTCAGATATGGCTCTGACATCCATAAACAAGATCATTATACAATATAGTCTTAATTAAATTTTCATGAAATTGACATGAATAAATAATTTGAGAAGGAATACATTTGGGAAGCAGTTAAAATTGCACCACAAATTCCCGACAAGCCCGTAATTTCCACAAAATCAGCTTCTTTTAAAAAAATAGGCTGCAAAATACAAGAACTCCAACCTCATAAATGTCCCCAATAATAAATGCCCATGATTTCCACAGAATCAGCTTCTTCTAAAGGAATCATAATTATTAAGAATCATAAATTCATAACTTGCCTGCAAGACACTACTAACACAACGAAGTGTTGCCCCAATAATAATAAACAAATCACCTTTAAGTGGGTTGATACCACCTACAATAACACATTAATCACAAAATAAATTAACTTAATCTGAATAAGTTGAGAGAGAGGAGCAAATAATGAGATTACTTACTTGACCTATCAAAAGAATGCGCATCGGACAAAACAACGATTAAAAGACCAGCAAAACAAGTTGCTATACCAACCAGATTTTGAACACCATATTTTGGCTTAAAAAACAATAAGACCAATAACAGGGAACATGGTATTGTCCAAAAATCCAGAAGCACAACCCTTGTGAGAGAAGTGTACATGTATGCCTTAACCACTGTCAACCCAAATATATTGGAATTACGATTACATCAAGAAATAATATATATGCTTATAAAAACAATAAATTGCAACTTACTAAGATATTTGGCTATCACATCAACAATGCCCAGCATGATATGGTAAAGAAAATTGGCCTGTTCAGCGAATGGGATGCAGAGAAATTTAGTCTGGTGGCGTTTGGTTTAAAAATTCTTCAATGGCAACAGGAATGAGAATAAATGTAGGGTCATTATAGAAGCTTATGAGAATAAAAAAAATATAGGCATTCTTTTACCTTTCTTTCTTCTTATAATGCCTCTTACCATTCATCCAACATATTCAAGAAATATATATTTTCATTCAAAACAAGCGCCCGTGATTCAATAGCAGAATAGGATAAACAGATAAGAATGATTTAACAAACATATATATTTTCACATGAAACAGACGATTTAATCTAAATTATATTGAACGTATCGGAGAATAATTAATGGGGCTTACCCTGAGAGGTGTTCTTGTGTAAAGCATGATGCCACCATAGACCAATGCCAAGAGTACATAATATAACACACACTGTGAACCTGGTGCAAACATTCCTACAATTGACACACAAAATCAAATAATGTAGGTGCCTCTTTCTCTCCACATTGTACAAAATATTTAGGCCACAAGTGAATCTACGTTCAGAAGACGATTAGTATTCAAATTGAATTATAGGTAAGCAACAATATTGTGATAAACAATTAATATTAACATTTCTTTTTCTTTTTTTAATAAGAAAACCTTTGTTTGCGAGTTGAGAAGTTGAGAATGCAGCGAGAGTGAAGAAAAGAGATAGAGGCTGTATCAAGGCAAGGCCCAGCAGAGTAGATTTTGTCCAGAAATCCTTCCCCCTATTCACCATTTTTTTCTTATTAAAAACAGAATGATCTTCGCTGCGGCTCTGTTAATCACACTATTAATTAGTTCGTTTAACTCGCTGATAACTCGGCAATATATATGTACAGAGTATATGGGATTAGATATATATCAAGATTTGAAATTTGACAGATTCCTAGATGTCATTCTACTCTTCTAAAGTTTCATATATATATATACTAGTCTTAAACCCGCAAATCTCTCGGGCATCAAGAAATATTGTTGGAATTTTTTTTCAACAACAAAATGTAAGTATGTCCATAAGAACATAGTTGTGTTGTCTTTAATACATTATACACAACAGATGTATAATCTTCCACTAAAAGTATAATTTTTTCACTAACACAAATATCAAACCAAACATAACACTAATATTAAACATAACATTTAAGCACATATGATAAAATGAAATTTCATAGTAATTTTTTTTATTATTTTAGTAAGCACATGCAATAAAACGCAATACAATAATCACAAGTTTTTTTTTTTTTTTGACAGAAAATAATCACAAATTTCTAAAAACCTCCCTATATACACATTGGTTGTGTACTTTGAAGGCTTACCTTCGAAGCCAAGACAAAGAATTTTCAAACCACCTTTACTCCTAACCCTTGATAATGCAACGTACAACTATCCGTGTGTGAAAACTGGTTTTGACAGGTATAGTCCAACGGTCGAAAGAGATTGACTTTTGTTTTTATTCATTGTCATAGCAAAACACAATAATACCGAAAACTGCCTACTCGTAAATTTTACGGGCATCGTTGAGTCCAAATTGTTCAAAGTCATTCTTGGGATGAAAACTTTATTTTCAATATTTTTTCTATCTCAGTTTCAATCATGTGGTTTCCCATCCTAGTAACAATCAGTCTCGTCCCATTACACAAGCTACATTTCTAATCAATATTCCTCAAAAGAACAATAGTTAGGCATACCACTATACTTGACAGAGTTTAAAAAATCCACTGACACCAGCTCTCCATTACCCCCAGGATGAAACTCCGATTTACAAATATTATCGTAGCTCAAACACACCCTCGTTTCCCCAAGAATAATGGCTAGGATCTTCTCATTCATACAATCCACGTCTCGATGCGTGGGCACAAGAATTTCTCTATCTTCAAAATATTTATGCGTACGTAGATTGCTCTCGACGGACAGATGGATACTTTGAATAATAGCCATAATTGGATCAACCTCATCACAAATGAGATTTTCCGGTGGAATCTCAATATCCGCAAAACCATCTCTACCTTGATCGAGCTTGTCATCCCAACTTTCAGTATTCAATCCGAAAATTCAGCAATTCTAGTGCTGCTTGAATTAGAAGATGTGCTTTCGACCTCCAAACTCATATTCTTTGTCAATGTAAGCACCTAAAAATAAGAGCCACAAATACACGTAGAAATTAACTAATCAACGGAGGAATACGTAATATCAAAGATAAGTAGTTATCATTCAATTTTTAAAAAATAAGACTACCTTGCAGTAATCCCACAAGTACGATGAATTAATGGTAGAATGGATAACATCTTCCCTGCTTCCATTTGGTATAACTGAAAGTATTTGCCGAAAATCCCCACCAAGAATAACAGTTTTTCCTCCAAATGGTAGATCACTCACGCATCCATCATAATTCCTAACAATATCTCGTAAACTACGATCCAACGTTTCGAAACTAAATTTGTTTACCATAGGTGGTATTTTATAAAATTTTGTCTAAATTGGTCAAAATTAAAAGAGAGTGTCCTAGTTTGTGCAAGTTTGTAAAGATAATGTCCTAATTTTGCAAGTTCGTAAAAATATTGTCTCAATTTTGCAAGCCCATAAAGATAATGTCCAAATTTTACAAACACTCATAAGGTAGTATCCTAAAATAAAATAAAATAAATTCCTTATAACCAATATATTTAAGAAAATAAAGATTGGGAAACAAAAAAATAAGGTCAATTTTAATGGAGAAAAATATGAAACTTTTTCAAAATATATATTCTTATGATAACCACTTTAAAGAAGAGTTTAGAGGATTGACTCGACCTCCAGTTGTTGTTTTCTTGTAGAATAAAAATTATAGTTAATTAATCTATAAGACATTTTAGTATCATTCGTTTTTTTTTTAAATTAACTTTTTAATATGTGAAAACAATTTTCAAGTTAATTATCTATGTAATTGTAGAAATGATTATTTATGACCACATCTTCCGCTTAAATGAAATTTAGGCCAAAATTTTATAAAATGTGGGTCAAATAAAGTCCAATTATGATATGCACAGTTTGTCGTATTTTATCAAATTTGGACTAAATTGACCAAAATTAAAAGATAGTATCCTAGTTTTGAAAGTTTGTAAAGATCCTAATTTTTCAACTTTGTAAAAAATATTGTGTTCATTTTGCAAGCCCGTAAATATAATTTTACAAACACTCATAAGGTAGTGTCCTAAAATAACAAATTCTCCCTTAAAACCAATTTAGTTAATGGTAACAAATTGTATTAATTGTTTATTTAAATAAACATTAATTGATTAAAGTAAAGTTTATCTACAAATAATTTTAAAGTGGTTCATATTTGAATTTTTTTAATTCTAAAACATACTATCAATAGTAATATTTTATTATTAAAATATATAATACCACATTGAGATTAATCATGTTTCTAATCTACACCAATATTATCTAAACTGCAAACTGATATATACATATAATAAGTTATACCTTATAATTTATCACTAAATTAGCTCATATATGCAAACAAAAATTATTTTTTAGGACATTATCTTATCGATGTTTGCGAAATTAGGACACTATTTTATTCGCCTTACAAATTTAGGAAATTATTTTTAAGGGCTTATAAAATTAGAACAATATCTTTACAATCTTGCATAATAATGACACTATCTTTTATGTTGGGCAAATTTATTGCAAAATTTTATAAAATGTGAGTCAAATAAAACCCAATTATGATATGTCCAGTTGGTCGTATTTAATAAAATTTGGCCTAAATTAGCTAAAATTAAAAGATAGTTCCTAATTTTGCAAGTCTGTGAAGATATTGTCCTAAGTCTGCAAGTTCGTAAAGATAATGACTCAATTTTTCAAGCCCGTAATGCTAGTATCCTAATTCTAAAAACACTCATAAGGTAGTGTCCTAAAATTTTAATTTTCCCTAATAACCAATTTAGTTAATGGTAATAAAGAGTATTAATTGTTTATTTAAAGAACAATAATTGATTAAAGTAAAGTGTATCTAAAAATTAATTATAAAGGGGTTATGAAACACTTTAATTCAAAAATATACTCTCAATAGTAATATTTTTTAATTAAAATATGTAATACTACATTGAGGTTAATTATGTTTCTAATCTATCACCAATGTTGTCTGAACCACAAATTAATATGTATACAATAAATCATATACCTTATAATTTATCACCAAATTAACTCATATACGCAAGAAAAAAAATTATTTTTTAGGACATTAACTTATGGGTATTTAATAAATTAGTACACTACTGTGCTTAAAAATATATGAAAGAATCTTTATGGGCTTATAAAGTTAGAACACTATATTTGCAATCTTGTAAAATAAGGACACTATATTTTATTTTGGGCAAATTTAGGCCAAATTTTATAAAATGTGGGTCAAATAAAGCCTGATTATGATATGCCCAATTGTCCATATTATGTAAAATTTGGCCTAAATTGACCAAAATTAAAAGATAGTGTCCTACCTTTTCAAGTTTGTGAAGATATTGTCCTAATTTTGCAAGTTCGTAAAGATACTGACTCAATTTTGCAAGCCCATAAAGATAGTGTCCTAATTATAAAAATACTCATAAGGTAGTGTCCTAAAATTATAAGTTTTCCCATATAACAAATTTAGTTAATGGTAAAGAAGAGTATTAATTATTTATTTAGAGAACAATAATTGGTTAAAGTAAAGTGTATCTAAAAATAATTAAAAAGTGGTCTACATATGAAAAAATTTAATTCTAAAACATACTCTCAATAGTAATTTTTATTATTAAAGTATGTAATACCACATTGAGGTTAATTATGTTTCTAATCTATCACCAATGTTGTCTGAACCACGAATTGGTATGTATACAATAAGTCATACCTTATAATTTATCACCAAATTAACTAATATACGCACCAAGAAATTAATTTTTTAGGATATTAACTTATGGGTATTTGAAAAATTATACACTATTTTTTCGTGCTTACAAATATATGAAACTATCTTTATGGACTTATAAAACTAAGGTTAATTTTTAAAGGAGAAAAGTATGAAAATTTTTCAAAAAAATATACTCTAATGATAACCGCTTCAGAGAAGAGGTGAGGGAGTTGACTCAATCTCTAGTTGTTGTTTCCTTATATAATTAAAATCATAATTAATTAATCTATTAGATGTTATAGTACCATTCGTTTTTTTTTATAAACTTTTTAATATGTGAAAACTATCTTCAAGTTAATTATCAAAGTAATTGTAGATGTTATATTTATGACCACAATACCCTACAACCAATTGATTTAGTGGCAACGAAGACCATTAGTTCTTTATTTAAAGAATATTAATTGGTTAAAGTAAAGTGTATCTAAAATTAATTATAAAGTTGTTCATATATGAAATTATTTACTTTTAAGAGATACTCTCAATAGTAATATTCTATGATTAATATATATAATACAACATTGAGATTAATAATGTTTCTAATCTATCACTGATATGTCTAAACTACGAATTGATATGTATACAATAAATCATACCTTATAAATTATCACTATATTAACTCATATACGCAAGGAATTTTTTTTTAGGACATATCTTATGGGTGTTTGTAAAATTACGACACTATCTTTTGCAATTTGTGTAAATAATAGAAGATTTTATTGCTTAAATATTCACATTTTAGAAAGAAAAAAAATCACAAATGGTCCTATAACTTTGTTTAAATTCATGAATGGTACTATAACTTTTTATTCTGACAATTTTAGTCATGTTGGTATCAATTTTAGTAATTTTTGTTGGAAAATTCAAATTCAAAAAAATCAAACTAATAAAGTAATAGTAAAATCCGCATACACACTAACTACCAATTATTGAAAAGTTACGAACTAAATTATTTTCAAACAAACATCTATTATGGCAAATTCCACCAAGTTAGACCGCACCATCAAAGTGGACTTCTAATCACCGAGGATGACATTACATAGTCATCAATTATTCGAGGTCAAAAGCAAAAATATAGCCTATCAATTAATTGCCGAATTTGGACTTGGTAGGAGTATAACAATTATCTACTTTGAATATATACACTAAATACCAATTATTGAAGATAAATGGGCAAAACTACAACACAAATATCTATAATAAATATATAATAGAGCTAGGATTTCTATATTTAGTTTAGGCGCCAAATGTTTTCGTCCGTTGATCAAGAATGTTGACTATTTTCTTGTCCGTTGGATCGGTCTCTGTATTATATATGGTAAGGTTTTTAATGTTTGAATTTATTATTCTCATCTAATTCCTCACTTATATTTTTTTCATTTGTTAATGTGCCTTCGATTATGTTGCCGTTACTTTTTGCTCATCTATATATTGATGTCTCCATTGTTCTACACTTTATCGTGGGTTTGTTTGCCATTGTATTGTTCTATCTTTTTTTTTTTGTTCTTGCAGCCTAGATATATTTGGTCGAATAGTAGTGAGATTTCGATGTTCGAACAATATTGTAATTTCTAGGACATTAGAGTGTATGTTCCTGGGGTAACACTTTGCGTGCTTCTGTATCCGGTTCGAAAGTGAGGCCATGGTCATACATCCGGACGTTTGGAATCACTAAACTGTTTTAGTTGATAGTAGACATGGATGTGTTGTATAATGTTTGTATTTTGTATTTTGGGTTTCAATGGATGTATAATAATGATAATTATTCGTCTTGGTTGTTAAATCAAAATGTTAATTTTGCTGATAATTATTCATTGCTAAATTTACGTGATTTTCAAATTAAATGTTGACTTAGTTGATTGGTCGGTATATGTAATATTCATAATAAATTTATAATTGGAATTTTGTAAGATACATTGTGATATTGTATGATTTTATACTGATTTCGTAAGATACATTATAATATTGTGGTCATTTATATATGCCTATTTTTAAATAAAATTTATAGATCGATTTTTTCTTTAGGCAGTTGAATTTTTGTTTTTTTAATGGATTAAGTTTCACAATATCTACTCAATAATCGGATTTTAAAAAATTGTTATTAATGATTAGTCTCAAAAGATATTATTTCGATATTATTTATTGAGTATAGAGTTTAGAAACAAATATTTAGTTAAAATTTCCGGATATTATAACTCTCCAAACAAAATAATGGATAAATATTGTACGTAGCTTGAATTTTTGTTTTTTAATGGATAAGTTTCACATGATTGCTGCATTAATGATACATCGTCACGTAAATATTTCCATTACATTATATTGCACCAAAATAAAAGCAATTTTCATACATTTTTCCCCTTTCTCTCTATAATCTTAATTTACTCATAATTAAAGAGTTTCCCAGAATTATGCAAACGTTTTGTTTTTTCTCTTCATATCTCACATAATTTTAGGCACCATTTTTTTTTCCTATATATTGTCTATCATTTTCTTCTTTCTTATCACCATTGGCTTCTTTTGGGCTGTGCTAAACCAGTTACCACTTTAGGTCTTTTGCTTTCAGACTACTCTCTATCTTAAAAGAATCAAATCCAATGATAAATAACATCGGTAGTGTTAGTACATGCTTTACTAAGGGAAGCTCCTAATTTACAGCTGCTTTGTTACGATTTACAAGAGGGAAGCCCCTATTTTCTTGAAAGTTGGCTTACGCTTTGCAGGGGAAGTGCTTGATTTTTCTTATTTTGTGGCACTTTTGAGTGTCTTCCCTGTGCCGCCGCAATTTTTTGAAAAGATGAACATGAAGTTGATCAAGTGGACGGTAGATGGCGAAAGTTCAAATATTTAGTGCAATATTATTTTTTTAGTTTGCTGTATTCTAGGATGAGGTGTCTCAACCGCTTCAAATATGTATTCTTGCCATGTAGCATGCTTATATTAATTTAAGCTATTGGTTTATATTTAGTTCGATTAATTTTTTAAAAAAAGGTGGAGCTTTGGACAAAGTTTTATGGTTCCAAATAATTTCATAAAAGATTTGGATTTGTATAACTGCCTTTTAATGTATTTAATTTTAATTGTTATATATAAAATTTATAAAAAAAAACGTAATAAATGTTTTTCTACTTTATTAAAATAATTTTAATTGTTAGTTTTAATTACTTTTATTAATTAAATATTTTATAAAATATATGGACTTAATTTACAACAATTTAATATTTTACAATGTATATAGATAGTATTCTGTGAAAACGACTAATACACTTCAATGAAAACAATTAATATTCTTCAGTGAAAACAACTAATATTTTTTTAGTGAAAACAGCTAATACACTTCAATGATTTATGTATAAATCATTTTCACTCTATACTTTGTCATTAGTTTGTTGATGACCTTTTCTAACCTATGATGACTAGTGGCTGTTTTCTCAAGCTAAGATCATCAAACAAATACTAAGATCATGATATATAGTTGAATATAGTGCAAGAAATAAATTTGCAAGAGTTTGGCAACTTTCTTATTATGGAAAAATCCCCCCCCCCCCCTTCATGCAAATGAAGGGGTATTTATAGGCATACAAAGAGGCTAGGTGTCACCATCTTGATGGCTTAGCCATTGGGATTTTGCCAAGTGTTATGACTTTTGTACAACAACTAATCTATTGTCCAATGAATGGGTGCCAAGTGTAAAGACACATTGACTATTTCTAAAGTTAGTGACTCTTGACTTTCCCAATGTTGTACTTGGTCTTTGAAACCACTCAGCTACTCTCCTTGGTGCCCAGCTACTCGTCTGTATGTCTTCATTGGGTGTTGGAAACCCTTATCATCCAAGTTGCTCGCCTGCTCGCTTGCTCGTCTCTTGTTGAGACTTTGGATCTTCTTATTCTTGTTGTTCGCTACCTCGCAATGATTTCTATGACCAGTTGCTCGTCTCCTTCATTAGGACCTTAGTCACTGCTGCTCGCCTCCTAGGGCCTCCAGTCTCTGTTGCTCGTCCTCTTCTATTTGGTCCGCAGTCCCTGCTGCTCGCCTCCTAGGGCATACAGTCCCTGTTGCTCGTCCTCTTCCATATTATTACTTTTGATGACTTCTTAATCTTATTAGATTAATAATTTTTTATGCTAATATTATGTCCCTGTTGGTCGCCTATCAACAATGCCCCCTAGTTTGGCATATAAGGATGAATTTTTATTCCTTTATGTCAAACTATAAGGTAAGATACGTTTTCCGGTAGAAGGCGAGCAACAGGGAAATCGGCCTTTTTCCATTTTGCACGGAGCGAGCAACTGGGTTTTGAATTTCTTTTAGGCGGGAATGTTGGGAGGCGACCAGTGGGGAGCGACTCTTGGACTCGCGTCGTTTCGCTTCCCGAGGCACGAAACACGAAGCGACGTGACGTGGCTGTCCACGCGTGTGCCCCTAAAATTGCATCTAGGGGCCTCAACTTTTCGATTTTCTTAATTTCGCCCCCGAATCCATATCTATAAATTGCTCCCTCTTTCATTTTTTCTTTCTTTTTCGATTTCTTGCTCACAAATCCGCCATTGACGAATCTTTGAGTTTTTTCTTTCGTTGTTTTCTTCGATTCTTCAGTGGATATCGTTCCAATCAAAGGTGAATCCTTTGAATCTTCTTGTTTATTCTCGTAATTGCTTGTTTTTACTTTTCAATTTCGCCATTTTCGTTCTTCATTTTCCTTATCCGCCATCGCCGCCGCCGTATCGCCGCCGCGTCGCCGTCATATCGCCGCCGTACCGCCGTTGTACTTGTTCACTTTTTCGTCAAATTTCATTGTTTGATTTGTACGAGGAATTTTCAAAATTTTTCTTAAAATGACGTCACCTTCTTCGAGTAATACGCCATCTGTTGAGTTTATTGGGAGAAATCCGGAAAAGAGACCCATGGAAGACGAACCGTCAGTCCCTGTTCCTCGCCGCTCGCTCCGGCGAGCAGCTGGGCAAAACCCTAGGACCTTGCTCGTTGATGAAGAGACGGGCTCTGAGGCGAGCTCCGTTGCTCGCTCCGTTGACTCTTTCTATGCTGTGGAGAGCTCGGGCGAGCAGGACGTCCAAGGCCCAGTTGCTCGCTCCTCGGCTCGAGAGGGGACTAACTCGGATTTGGGTGAAGATTCTTCCGAGGTCGCTGCTGAAATAGACGGGATGAGTCTTCCTGAAGAAACGGGAGCGAGCAGCGAGCATCAGGCGAGGGGCGAGCAGCGAGCAACTGGATCAGGGGGCGAGCAAGTGGGAGTTACATGGGAATTTCTCAGAGAGATAAACTTTCCCGTTTCAAGGCCAATGCCCGAGTCTCTTATTCCTAAAGCCGTGGCCCGAAGACAAGATTGGATTGACTACGCCAATAAGTATCATAAGATTTTCCCCACTCCCGCTCGACCTATTATGGAAACTCGTCCATCGTCATATACAGCGGGTAAGGTATCCAGCGAGGTTATAGAGGAGGATTTAGTTCGGATACGATCTCGCTATCGTATTCCGTACGACATCCATTTGTATGCCCCCCAACCAGGAGAGAGAGCTGACGACCCACCTCCAGGTTGCACTGCTATCAACCTCGACATACTTAACTCGGGGTTTTCTCTCCCCCTACATCCTGTGATCGGGCAATTCCTGAAGGATATAAACCTGGCAATCACTCAGATTACTCCTAATGGTTGGAGTACTTTGCTGTCTTTTATTACCCTTTTCGGGTTGGAGGGGTACCGGAATAAGATCAGCACGACGGAGATACACTACGCACTGACTATCTCTTCGGCTGTTCATGAAGAAGGGCTTGGTTGGTATTACCTCAAAGCCCGTAGTGGCGTTAAGCTAATTGAAGGAGTGCCCAACAAGGTCAAGGGTTGGCACAGGCAATTCTTTTATATTGGCGGCGATTGGCGGGCGTCCTCCGATTTTTCGGGAGGACCGGGGCGTATAGACTCTCCTACGCATTTCGGCGAAATTCGGCGTAGGTTTTAAATCTCAGTTCATCGAACTTTTAGGTGAACTAATTTTAATCTTTTTCTTTGTTTTTGTAGGTCCGCGTATCCTGAGGTGGGGGCATCCGGATTTGAGTGAAGAGTTTCTGTACGTCCTTGCGCTGATTTCTCTTCGGGACGCTAAAGATCGGAGTGTCGAACATCTCTCTCAAGCACACCTCCGCAAGCACGCTCAGTTTATCACTAGTGCTCACCATTTGGAAGCACAAGCAGAGGTCCCTGAGGGTAAGCATTACTTATTACTTTTCTCATATCTCCTATTATTCACTCTTGCTCTGTTGTTCGCCTAGGCCCTGCTGGTCGCCTAGGTCTTACTGGTCGCCTAGGTCTTGCTGGTCGTCCAGGATAAGTTCTACTTGCCAATCTTACTGATAATTTTTGTGTTGTTTTCAGCTCAAAGGGTAACGGTCGCTGTTCCTCCCATTCCCGAAAGCTATCATTTACTCGCACGTCGGGTTAAGCAAATGGCAGCTAATCAACCTTCAATGAAGAAAAAGTTTGATCCTTGCACTTCCTTGATCAGGCTTAGAGCTGAAGCAGACGAGGATGAAGAAGAAGCTCCTCAGGACCCTCTCCCTGTTCCTCAGGCCCCTGCTCCCGTTCCCCGCCCTCCTGCTCGCCCCTCGCCACCTCCCCAAGATACGAGGGGCAAGAAAAGGCTAGCTAAGGAAACTGCCCCTCGCAGGGGAGATGACCGTGCCAAACGAACAAGAGGGCAGGGTACTTCCCTCGAGCTCTTGACAACAATGTCGTCCACATATACTTCCATCGTCTTCCCGATGTGATCATCAAACATCTTGTTAACCAGCCTCTGATATGTAGCTCCAGCGTTGATTAGCCCGAATGGCATTCTCTTCCAACATAGCAAGTTTTTGTTGGTGTAGAACGCTGTGTGCTCTTGATCATCGGGATGCATCGCAATTTGATGATATCCTGCGAATGCATCCATGAACGTTAGCAGCTCATGTCCGGCGGTGCTATCAACTAGCTGGTCAATGTGAGGCAATGGGAAGTTGTCTTTTGGGCAAGCGGCGTTAAGATCTGTGAAATCGATGCAGAGTCTCCATGCTCCAGTCGCTTTCCTGACCAATACTGGATTTGCCACCCATTGCGGGCATAACGCTTGTTTGATTAAGTCGTTATCCAGCAGCTTTTTAACCTCCACGTCGAGCGCCTCGTATTTGTCGGGTCCAAATTTTCTCCTCTTCTGATGGACTGGCTTCTTCCTCGGGTCGATGCTGAGTCTGTGACAGGCATGTTCGGGGCTGATGCCCACCATGTCTGCATGCGACCATGCGAACACATCGAGGTTTGCTTTAAGAAACTCAATCATGTTGGTCTTTCCATCTGGGGTCAATAATGGGCCCTTCTGTCTTTGGCTCATCTTCAATCTCCATCGGTTCTGCCCCCAATCGTGGCTCTATGTCCTCTGCATCAACGTTCATTGCCCTTGTTTGTTCTTCCTCGTTGCTGGTAGTAGCAGCTTCTCTACCTCCTGTTTGGGCAAGCTGTTCGTCTTCGCGTTCCTGCTCGTCCTCGTCCAACTGTGCGCCTACGCACATCTGCTCGCCAATGCGCAGCTGTTCGTCTGCGCACAGTTGCTCGTCGCTGCGTGGCTGTTTGTCTGTGCATGACTGCTCGTCGTTGCGCGGCTGCTCGTCGACTTCCATTATTTTAGTATCAACGGAAGTCATGGCCTCGCTATCATCTCCGTCCTTGTCTGAGCACCTGTCCGCCATGTTGACTTGGTGATCCTGCAACTGTATTTGCAACAGACACGCACGAGCTTTCTTTTGGTCTCCTTTGACTGTACCTGCACCCTTCTTTGTTGGAAATTTTAAACAATAATAGTACGTTGAAACAGCTGCTTTAAATTCATGCAAGAAAGGACGGCCGAGGAACCCGTTATAGGTGGACTGTTGGTCTACAACCAGGAAGTCTACCATTCTATTCATTTTCCTCTCCGGGTCCTCGATTGATACAAGCTCAACTGCCAACGTAACTATTCCTAGCGGGGTGGTTACAGCATTTCCAAAACCTACAATCTTGTGATCACAGTCTTTGATGTACTCAACGCAATCTCCTAGCTGGTCCACCGTGCTCTTGAACAGGATATTCGTGTAGGAACCAGTGTCGACAAGTAGACGATGCACTTTTGTCCCCATAATATTGGCGCAAATGACCAATGAGTCGTTGTGGGGAGTAAGTATCCCGTCTAAGTCTTTCTCTGAGAAAGTCAGGTCCCCTGTTCGTTTGGTCGATGGATTTACACCCACTTCCATTACCTGGTCCACTGCTCTCAGTTCTGCTTTCCTTTTTCTTTTCGACACGGGTGGCCTCCCATCAGAACAACCACCCACTGGCCCAGTAGGTTCCAACATTAAAATTTCAGGGATATGCCTTGCCGGGGCTGCTGGGACCTTCCTTCCTTTCTTACCAACTTTGCTTGGTTGGTCATCACTGTCTCCGTCATCCGAACTGGATTGTACTGGTGCCCGTGGTCTTTTGTCTGGTTCCCTTTTCACGAATTCGGACAGCTTTCCTTTCTTATAGAACCTCCATAACTGCTTCAATAGATCTCGGCACTCGCTCGTGAAGTGGCCGATGTTCTGATGATAAGCACAGTATTTGTTCGGGTTCAGCTTACCTCTCTCTTGCCTTATCTTCCGCGGCTCTGACAACATCTCCCTGTCTTTAACGTTGTCGTACACAGCGTCCACGGACATAGTAAGGACTTGACTCAACTTTTCTTTCAACTCAGCTCCATCATTGAATGACTTCATGTTCTTCGGAGCTTTGTAATCGCTTCCTCCCGACTTCTTATTAGACTTTTTCGGATCAGTTTTGTCTCCCATCTCTCTGTGTAGGGCCTCCTGCATTGACACATGGATCCCTGCTTTGTGTCTGAATTCTGCGTATGTTTTCGGGCAAGTCAGATGCATTTCCTTCCACAAATCAGTTCCTTTCTTTAACCCAGCCATCACTGCCACTATCTTTGTGTCCTCACTCACCATTTCGCCCTCCAGCAAGACTTTATCAAATCTTTCCAGAAATTGCTTGTCAGACTCCTCGTCTCCCTGCCTAATATCTGCCAGACGGTGTCTGTGGGTCAAGTAGGACCCGGCAGTTGAGAAGTGGGACAGAAACTCTTTGCTTAGTTGGGCAAACGACTTGATGGAGCCAGGAGCTAATGCTGAGAACCATCTGTGCGGGCCATCTCCAAGGGTGAGTGGAAAATTTCGGCATTGTGTGGCGTCGGTTGCCCCCATTGAGATCATGAAATCCGAATATTTCGTCACATGAATTCGAGGGTCCGACGTTCCCTCATACAAGTTGATGGCTGGAAATCGTATCTTCTTCTGGATCGGTGCACTGAGGATAGACGGAGATAATGGTGAAGATGGGAGAACGGTTGATCCGACACCTCTCTGAGATTCCAACTGTTTCTGCAATTCTTCGATTGCCTTTCTCATTTCCTGCAATTCATTTGGGGGAGTCCTCCCGTTGGAAGGCTGTTCATCGTGATTGGGTTCAGCGACCTCTTCACGATGCAGTCCCTTGCCAACGGGACGTTTCTCCTGAGTCGTCTTCCTAGCAGCGTTGCTAGCTCCATTTGGCCCTAGTCGGCCAAAAGCTGACCTCCTGATTCGGTCATGCACTGATGGGCGAGCAGGATGGTGTGATCGCTCCTCATGCCTTCGGGATGGTTCCCTCCTGTTTACGTTCCTTGTACCTAGTCTTTCCAAAGCACTTGTTCGGGAAGTACTTTTGCTTGACTCATCTGCTCGACTTGGTGATGATTCTCCTCTGCTTCCTAGGTGCTCGCTCAGTGGAGCTTTTCCTTTACTTCTGCGGACCTCCTCGCTATCGGCCTCGTCCCGACGTGCATCTTCTCTTATTTTACTTCTTTGTTCGCCCGTACGTTCCTGCTCGCCTACTCGTCTGGTCGCCACAGGTGCTCTTGACGGTCCTGCTGCTTGTCGATTTTGCAGGGATTGAAGGACAGCAATGGTTTTTGCTAGCTCTTCGGGGTTTTGAGCAAGAGCTTCAACCTCCGGTGGAATCGTGTCAATAGTGACTTGTATATTCCTCTGCGAAGTTGCTCTCACTGTCCGTGCATGTCCCTCGGTGGAAGAAACCCTAGTTCTTGGTCTACGACTTGGAGATATACTCGAATGTCGTTCCTCTTGCGATCTAACCATTTTGATTATCAAAGTATGGATAATGAACAAATGGATGAGGTAATCTTGTTCTTGCAAACACCTTTTCCAAGGATTACTAGCCTTGTGTGTGATTGTAAAGGTTTGAAAACCCTAGTTCATGCACACATGCATTAAAACCCTTAAAGTGTTGTAAATCTTTGTCCTAAGAATGTGCACTTTTGTTTTCCGGCAGCCTCTTCCCGGATTCCGGCGAGATTATGCAGATTCCGGTGGTAGTCTTCAAACTTTCTTCGAATTTTTCTACAATCGAAGGTTCGGACCCTCCTTCTAGCGCCAATTGTTGATGATCTTTTCTAACCAAGGTAATTAGTGGCTGTTTTCTATAATCAAGATCACCAAACAAGATCAAGAAATCATGAAATTTAGCTAAGTAATGCTTAAGAAATAATTTGGCAATAGTTTTGCTATGTATTCCATTGTTCTCCCTTTTCATGTACAAGAAGGGAGTATTTATAGACATACAAAGTGGCCATGTGTCACCATCTTGGTGGCTTAGCCATTGGATCTTTGCCAAGTGTTAGGACACTTGTACAACATCTACACTATTACTCATTGGATGGGTGCCAAGTGTTAGGACACTTGGACCATATCTAAGCTAGTGACTCTTGGAATTCCCCATGTTTTACTTGGTCTTTGGCACTTCTGAGATGCTCTCGACGGTGACCGGCTGCTCGCTTGTACGTCTTCGTTAGATGTCATGGTCCTTTGCATCCTGAGCTGTTCGCTCCCCGCTTGGGATTGTTTTACAATGTTGCTCGCTTTACTACGAACCTGTTCGCCCAAATTGGCTTTGGCTTGAGCCACTGGCACAGCTGTTCTTTGCAAGGCTGCTCGCCACAATTCTGCTTGCCGCATTAGTGCTTTTCTACAAAGCTGTTCGCCCTACGAATTTGCTAGCTCCGCTACAAAGCTGTTCGCTTCCACGAAACTGCTAGCTCCTTTGATTTGTTATCCTGTTACTAAGTCTAATAATCTCCTGTTTATTAATTACTTAATTGCTCGCCACCCAACAAGGTCCTTGGTTCAAACCCAACTAAATCTAATTTTTTTATTAGACTTTCATTAGTCATGCAATCATCCAACAACCTAAATTTGAACTAATCTTCTTACTTTTTGTTTGTGTTATACCGAAAAATTTGAGAGATTCCATTGATATATTGTGCTTAGAGCTCATCCACAATTATTTATGAGGTTTTTCCGGTGACATTTTAAGGGCCAAAAATTTCAATCCCAATGAAATTAATTTTTCGCCATAGATCTTGTGGACTGTGAAGCCAAATATTTCAATCCCAATGAAAAGAAATGTACATCTGTAATGTTAGGATTTAGAAAGGGTAAGAGATTTTGAAAAAATGGTTCCTGATATTCCGTTGCCACTGAAGAATAAGGAAATGAGCTTTGCCAATTTTCGAATAAGTGGCTCTGGCGATATAGGTCGTGATGATGAGTGAATAAGAAAGGAAAAAAAGAATTAATTGATAATCTAAATAATATTTATACAAGGTTAATATATACATTTAATATATGTGCATTTTTGTCTAATTTTTATTGGGGTATGTACAACAAAATTGGGGGTTTGTTTAGTCGCACCCATATATAGTCTCGTTCCGTTATAACAGTAGAAATAAAATAAATTATTGCTCCATTAAAAAAATGGTGAGTTAAAGCTAAATTATACCAATTTAGTGCTCAATATATTAACTCCTCAGAAAATATTAATCCATTCAAAAGGTTTTAATGCCCCAAAAAATATTTTTTATAATTCATATTAGTATGTTATTGCATTTCTCGTATATATATTTTATAAAATATTAGGTAGGAACTAACAAATTATCTTTTTATCACAATATATAACCAAAACTTTACAAATGCATATTCATTAAAAGAAAATGATCAAAATTGAAAAAAATAGTACAAATTTAATCTACAAGTTAGGTATTAACAAAAAAATAAATAAACAAAAATTATGAATTAAAAATGTTATACCTGGTTATGTTGAACTTTCGGGTGGGAGATTTTAAGAAAATTATTCTCTGTTAAATTTCAGTACCCTAATTTTTGGTATAGAAAAAAGAAAAAGAAAAATGGAAATAAAAAAGTAAATAGAGAAAACAACGAGATAGCATAAAAAATGGGGAAACGTTAATATAAATTTTTATGCCATTTCCAAATTCACTTAGATGATAATTTGATTTGAGAATGGGCTTTAGCTTTAGTGGGCATTTGAAAATTTAAAAGGGGCAGCTATATACCCCTCCATCATTAAAACATACACCCCAATTAAATTTAACTTACCCTTTATACCCCTCCCCAAAATAGATATTCACTTAAATACATCATTAATTTCTCTTGGGGTACGGCTAAATAAACCCCCGAATTCCCTAAACATACCCCAATTACTATTTATACCCCATTCTAAAATATAATTTGATTTATAATTACTGCACATACACCCCAATTTAGACCTTTTTACCCTTCTTAAACCTTATCAAGACCAACCATCTTGAACAGTAAATTAGACTGGAGAAAGTCATCGAAATTAGGAGAGAAATGGACGATTTTCATTCAACTACAATTATATATACTCTCGATTTAGTGGGCATCCAGAACTTTGTTTAGAATAACACGATTTTGCTTCATATAAATAGCGTGATTTGTTAACCAGGTTGCCTGGAAGGGCAATTAACAATGGAACTTAAATTTTAATTCACCAATTGATGGAATGCTCATGTACATGCAATATATAGGCAAATTTTACAATTTTAATTTGGGGTATACAAGTCTACATTATACTTATGGGAATTTGATTTAATTGGTCAATCTGTTCATGGTTTTGCTTGTATTTTCTCCGTTTGGTCCTATAGTAATTGATGGGTTTTCTAACCCGACATTTGATATATAATTTTTCTCATATTCAAACGGTGGCGTCGGAATTTCAGATTACATGTACCGCCGTTCAAACGTGTATAAATACAAAGGGGCTAATCTTATTATTTCAAAACTGGCGTAGGCTAGAATTTCAATAATTCTGTTTCATCAACTCATTGACGAGCTTTGTCGGCAATTTTATATCTTTGATTGGGTGTTTTGAGTTAACAAGCACCATGAAAATATTTGCAAGTTTGATACATATTCGTTGTATATATTAATATAAGGGTAATATAGTTATTTAACATGGGACATTTAAATTGAAAAAAATATGTGGGATATGTATAGGAATTTCGGGGGTTTATTTAGCCGTGGCCTTTCTCTTGAGAACTGAAAACAGGTTGCCTTCTTTGCTATTTTTTCTCGGAGAATTAGACATTCAATCCACCAAGCATCTTGTTTACATAAAAAAAAAAAAAAAAAAAGAACAACGCTACAATGTTTCTTTCCGGTACTTTCTCAACATGAACTCAAACACTGCACTCTTAGTAAAAAACCATTTTTTTTGGTTTTAATCTTCTATTTTCCCTCTTTCTCCAAATTTGGATCTCCTTTTCTTTTTGGCCAATTTTTGCCGAAATGAGGTGATTTTGATTTATTTTTAATGAAAAATTGTGGTGTTGTTCGATTATATTTTGTTGTGGTTGTTTCAAATATTTTTTGTCCAAAATTTTGATAATTTTAGATGAAATTAACACCAAAAAAAAAATGTGTACAACCGAAGTGTCCGGCGGTGTCCCGTGGCGGAGGGATGATGGTGGCGCTGCTCATTATAATTAGGGTTAGGATTTGAGTATTTTAAGTTTTATATAATTAATTAGGACAATATAGGAATTTCATAAATAAAATTAAAGGTTAAGGGGTGTATCTGTGACTGCGCCCCTCCGTTCCTCCTTGACTGCGCCACAACCGTTCGTCTCCCCTCCCGTTTCAATATCGTTCATCCATGGAAAAATGTGAGTTTTTTTTTTCATTTGGTAACTACTCATTTTTGTTGCAACTGAAGTTTTTCCGATGAAAATAAGTTTTTTCCTGCCCATGTTTAATCTTCCATGGCCATGTTTAGTTTGAGTTCACAATTCTTTTTATATATTTGTTAATTCTGGTTTAGGGAACAATTGATGAATGTTCTTGGAATTTATTCGAACCTTTTTGTTATGTTTTAAATAAATTTTCTTGCTCATATTTTACTTGTGCTCTCCAATAAAGCTCTACAAATGGAGAAAGACCAAACCCCTTGGTCAATAGAATACTTCTTGAAAGCAAGAGTAGCTTTGTTGAGAAAAAAATTACTCATAAATTGTATATTTCATTTGTTTTCCAGTTTCAAATTTATAAACAAAATTGTTGATTCCCCCTCTATCTTTTATCTCAAGTTTGTAAGTTATTTCTTTCAAATTGTTTTCCAAGGAAACAATAAGTTTTTCAATTGATTTTGTATTTTTGAATTGAATCTGAACTCACTATTGGGAAATCGATGATGTACCCTTGGAATAGATCGATAACATGTTGTAATTTTACCAAAGTTCTTGAGGCCAACTATTTATAATGTATAGAGGCGCCAATATGCAAAACATGTTTTGTTTAGTATAGCAACTTTATGATATATAGTATTCCATCAGCAAAGCAGCTTATATAATGTAGCTTTAGAAGACAGTAAATCATTAAAGTTGTAAATCATTTAGAAGTTGCTCTCTTTGGACTGGGGTGATTAGAAGGCTGATGATAAACTTCAAACAAAAGTTAAATACACTTTTTCTAACTTACGCAAATTTTCGTAAGAACATTTAGTTTCGAACTGATCCATGGATATGCTACTAACCCAGACTTCTCTCCGAATACTTATCATTCAGGCCATAGGGGATTTTAGTAATAGGGAATATTTGGTTACTCTTTTTTACCATTCACATATCATTTTAAATATAAAATGGAACACAAGTGATATCATTGCTATTTATATCTATAAATATATAAAAGCAGCAGTATCTGTCAAAACAACGTGAACAGCACTTGCGCTACAGTGCATTCGTGAGCTACAGTGTTCCTGTAGGCGCGTGAACAGTAATTTAAAATTTAAAATCACATCAAAAAAATAATAAAAAATTACAATCTACATCACATGCACTGCTGCTGACAGAAAAGTCTGCATGCAGCCGCCTTCGGCAGACCACTTTTATATTCTTGAAACACACAAAATACTATTTAAAAGAATAAACCACTTCATTTAATTTCTATTATTTATGCACATATGACAAAACATAATGCAAGGAAAACCAATACACACACATAATAAAATTTACAGAAAAATAGAAATCAACCTCAAAAATTAAAAAATATAGTAAATAAAAATAACTGAATTAATACACAAACCATCCCTCTCTGCACAATAATAAAAAATAAAAAATTAAATACACAAATCATCCTTGAGCAAGAACTAAACAAAATTAGTCTGTTGCTTTACAAGCTCATCCCAAGAAAGCTCCTTTTATGAAAATCTGTTCGGTTTTTGTGAAAAAAGGCAAGCATGCATACCATTAAGTTTATAATATATGTTATATTTATAATAATTATATAAAAAATAACATAAATTACTAAATGAGACAATAAATAACTCTAATAATGAGTCTGCTGCTTTACAAGCTCAGATATTGATTTATTTATTTTCTAATCACCTTCAGAAAATTAATTTAAATTAAATCTTTTTAAAAACATGTCTATGCAAGAAACTTATGTCTCTTCGTATTCTGCACCAAGGCATGCATGCCTGTACAGAACCTGCACATAGATACAAATTATTATTAAACTCATATGAAGAAAAATAACATAAATTACTAAATGAGACAATAAATAACTCTAATAATGAGTTTGCTGCTTTACAAGCTCATATATTGATTTATTTATTTTCTAATCACCTTCAGAAAATTAATTAAATTAAATCTTTTTAAAAACATGTCTATGCAAGAAGCTTCCGTCTCTTCGTATTCTGCACCAAGGCATGCATGCCTGTACAGAACCTGCACATAGATACAAATTATTATTAAACTCATATGAAGGGAGTCCATTCATCTCCCACATTTCAGCCTATAAATACCACTCATTTGTCCTCACAAGTCACCATATCAATCCTGCTTGTGTTTAATTTGGTAAACTAAACTTCACATTGTTCATTTCCTCACTGTGCTTATGTATTAACTTAAATTACTTTTTGTTTGCAGATTTGAATAGCATCAATGGGTTCCCTGTTCAAGCTGGTAAATGAGATCAACAGTTCCAAAACCGAATGGGCAATGAAACTGCGCTTGGTTCGATCTTATAGAGTGCCAGCAGCTGCAAATCGAAGACCAACACCTACTCTGGAATGTGTATTCCATGATGCACAGGTCAATTTCAATTTTTATTCAAATTTTACTACTCACTTCTACAGTTTCTAATTTTTTGATGTGTCTTATATGCAGGGAGAAAGGTTGCATGCAACTATTAATGGAAATCATCTCAACAGATTTTCGCCAATATTAATTGAAGGAAGATTGTATGCAGTCAAGAACTTTATCGTCACATTCAACAAGAACAGATTTCGCACTACGTCAAATAGAAAACTGATTCTCTTCATACCACAAACCAGAGTTATTGAGGTCGTTGATGAGAGCTTTCCCTCGATGATGTACAATTTCAAGCAATTCAGCTCTCTCTCCGATGTTGAAAATCTTAATGAAGCTGAAATGTTTGGTAAACATTTAAATTTGTAGTTTGAAAAATCTCTGTTATAGTAATTTTTCTGATTGATTTATAATTTTATCTTCACAGATGTTATTGGTAGAGTTACAAGTGTCAATAGACCTAAACAGATAAACAGTGAAGCTGCAGAGAAAAAAGTCACGGAGATTGTACTCGAGGACACTCAGTAACGATCAATTAGACTCTTACTACAAATTATTCAAGAGCTGTATTTTCTATAAAAAAAATTACTAACACATAAATGTTATGAATATGATACAGAAGGACACGAATGCACTGTTCACTATGGGAGGAATATGCTGATCAGATGGCGGCATATGTTAGGGATGCTGGACAAGAACCGCCAATTTTAATAGAAATAGAAGAAGTATAATACTGTATATTCATAATTTTATCACGCCTTTCTCAATTTGAATTGCTCTCATAAACCAGATCATATAATAGCTAAATTAAGTAAAACTGAATTGTTAAAAAGGAAAGCAGAAGCATTATATTCTCCATTTTCCTCACCTTCAGAACTTCTGATATTCTTTTTGGCTGACTTATTCCTCCCGACTTTCTTAACCTTGCGAACAATAACTTCTGATATTCCTTTAAGCGGACTTATATCTAGCCCGACTTGATCCTTGCGAGTAATCATGCAAAATAAAATTAAAATTAGTTCAACTGCTTTCAAAAATCATGTAATAGCTAAATTAAGTAAAACTAAATTGTTAAAGAAGTAAATAGACGCATCATATTTTCCTCACCTTCAGAACCTCTGATATTACTTTTGGCTGACTTTATCCCTTCTGGCTGACTTAATCCTTTCGAGTAATCATGCAAAACAAAATTAAAATTAATATTATTCCAATAGCTCTCATAAATCATCTAATAGCTAAATTAAGTAAAACTAAGATGTTAAAGAAGTAAACAAAGCATTATATTACCTTCAAAACTTCTGGTATTCCTTTTGGATGACTTAAGGGCTGACTTAAGGGCTGACTTGATCCCTGTAAATAATCATGAAAAATAAAATCAAAATTAATATAATTCCACATGTTAAGTAATTTTTATCCTAAACTGTGGTACATACCTTAAAAATTGGCCGACTTGCTCTGCCCAGTTGTTATGAATAGTTTATGTGTTCACCAAATATAATGGTTGGATAGTGCTATCATCATCTGAACAGTGCTAACAAGCAGTGGAAAAAATAAAAATATTACAAATTTACAACACAAAAACAGCATATCGACTACTACTAGGTAGCAGCTCATATATAAGTAACTAACATGCATAATCGTGTACTCATTATACACAACTATTTAATTGCCAAAGAAATCAATTAAGCAAATGATGCATTTATCTTTCGAATGATGCATTTATCTTGCAGAATCAGATCAACTCAAATACTATAAGAGCAAAAAGACAGACATGTAGCAGTAGCATCATTCTCAAGAAATATAAACCAAAACATACTATTTTTCCAAATAATTATTAAGGAAATTAACTTCAAAAGTAAACTTTCTGAGCAAAATATATATATATATATATATATATATATATATATATATATATATATATATATATATATATATATATATATACAGGAAATTATGTAGTACCTTGACTGAAATGGTGCCAGCGAGAGCATCAAGATCTTCTTATGAATAAATAGTGTTCATCTTCACCTCAAAAAAATTAAGCCTGCTGTGGAGTAAATCACGAACGAATCTGCATAAAAGTATTTTTCTCAAATAGTGTGATCTGAGCAGAAAAATAAGAAATAGAATATAAGAAACGGAATTTAACTTTACCGTTCAAAGTCTATGATCCCATTAAAAGATTTGGAGCAGATCTGGGAGCGGATCTGGGAATATACCAACAGATCTACATAAAATATTTTTCAACAAATCGTGTTATCTGGGGGGGAAAAAAAGAAATAGAAAACAAGTAACAAAACTCAAGTTTACCGTTCAAAATTTTTCGATCTCATTAAAAGAGTATATGTCTAATTCTTCCCTGCATGAATCAAATTTCACTCTATTATTTAGAAAGCGAAGCAAATCTCGAAATGAAAAACGGACCGTTCTTCTAGAGATCTAGCTTGAGAGAAATAGGTAAAAAAATATGGAACCCTAGGCAGAGGAAAGGAAAAAAAATTCAGACCTGTCCTGAATGTCACAATATTGCAAATAAAACTTTTCGTTTCGCAAAAACCATTTCCAATTTGCAGGTAGAGATTGGGGAAGGGGAAGGGGTAGGGTTCGAGATAAACTATGTGTTGGGTGGCGAACAATTAAGTAATTAATAAAAAGGAGATTATTAGACTTAGTAACAGGATAACAAATCAAAGGAGCTAGCAGTTTCGTGGAAGCGAACAGCTTTGTAGCGGAGCTAGCAGATTCGTAGGGCGAACAGCTTTGTAGAAAAGCACTAATGTGGCAAGCAGACTTGCAAAGAACAGCTGTGCCAGCGGCTCAAGCCAAAGCCAATTTGGGCGAACATGTTCGTAGTAAAGCGAGCAACATTGTAAAACAATCCCAAGCGAGGAGCGAACAGCTAAGAACGCAAAGGATCATGACATCTAACGAAGACGTACAAGCGAGCAGCCGGTCACCATCGAGAGCATCTCAGAAGTGCCAAAGACCAAGTACAACATGGGGAATTCCAAGAGTCACTAGCTTAGATATGGTCCAAGTGTCCTAACACTTGGCACCCATCCAATGAGTAATAGTGTAGATGTTGTACAAGTGTCCTAACACTTGGCAAAGATCCAATGGCTAAGCCATCAAGATGGTGACACATGGCCACTTTGTATGTCTATAAATACTCCCTTCTTGTACATGAAAAGGGGAGAACAATTCAAAAAATAGCCAAACTCTTGCAAAATTATTCTTTGAGCTTTACTTAGCCAAATTCTATGATCTTGATTCTTGTTTGGTGATCTTCATTAGATGAAACACAGCCACTAATCTTCTTAGTTAGAAAAGGTCATCAACAATTGGCGCTAGAAGGAGGGTTCGAACCTTCGATTGTAGAAAAAATCGAAGAAAGGTTGAAGACTGCCACCGGAATCTGCATAATTTTGCCGGAATCCGGGGTGAGGCTACCGGAAAACAAAAGTGGATATTCTTAGGACAAAGATTTACAACACTTTAAGGATTTCAATGCATGTGTGCATGAACTAGGGTTTTCAAACCTTTACAATCACACACAAGGCTAGTAATCCTTGGAAAAGGTGTCTGTAAGTACAAGATTACTTCATCCATTTGCTTATTTACCCACATTTCGATAGCCAAGATGGTTAGATCGCAAGAAGAACGACATTCAAGTATATCTCCAAGTCGTAGACCAAGAACTAGGGTTTCTTCCACCGAAGGACATGCACGGACAGTGAGAGCAACTTCGCAGAGGAATATACAAGTCACTATTGACACGATTCCACCAGAAGTTGAAGCTCTTGCTCAAAATCCCGAAGAGCTAGCAAAAACCATTGCTGTTCTTCAATCCTTGCAAAATCGACATATAGCAGGACCGTCAAGAGCACCTGTGACGACCAGACGAACAGGCGAGCAGGAGCGTACTGGCGAACAAAGGAGTAAAATGAGAGAAGATGCACGTCGGGACGAGGCCGACAGCGAGGAAGTTCGCAGAAATAAAGGAAAAGCTCCACTGAGCGAACGTCTAGGAAGCAGAGGAGAATCATCACCGAGTCGAGCAGATGAATCAAGCAAAAGTACTTCCCGAACAAGTGCTTTGGAGAGATTAGGAACAAGGAATGTGAATAGGAGGGAGCCATCCCGACGGCATGAGGAGCGATCACACCATCCTGCTCGCCCATCTGTGCAGGACCGAATCCGGAGGTCGGCTTTTGGCCGACTAGGGCCAAATGGAGCTAGCAACGCTGCTAGGAAGACAACTCAGGAGAAACGTCCCGTTGGCAAGGGACTGCATCGTGAGGAGGTCACTGAACCCAATCACGATGAACAGCCTTCCATCGGGAGAACTCCCCCAGATGAATTGCAGGAAATGAGAAAGGCAATCGAAGAATTGCAGAAACAGTTGGAATCCCAAAGAGGTGTCGGATCAACCGTTCTCCCATCTTCACCATTATCTCCGTCTATCCTCAGTGCACCGATCCAGAAGAAGATACAGTTCCCAGCCATCAATTTATATGAGGGAACGTCGGACCCCCGCATTCATGCGACAAAATATTCGGATTTTATGATTTCGATGGGGGCAACCGACGCCACACAATGCCGAAATTTTCCACTCACCCTTGGAGATGGCCCGCACAGATGGTTTTCATCATTGGCGCCTGGCTCCATCAATTCCTTTGCCCAACTAAGCAAAGAGTTTCTGTCCCACTTCTCAACTGCCGGGTCTTACTTGACCCACAGACACAGTCTAGCAGATATTAGGCAGGGAGACGAGGAGTCTGACAAGCAATTTCTGGAAAGATTTGATAAAGTGTTACTGGAGGGCGAGATGGTGAGTGAAGACACGAAGATTGTGGCAGTGATGGCTGGTTTAAAGAAAGGAACTGATCTGTGGAAGGAAATGCATCTGACTTGTCCGAAAACATACACAGAGTTCAGACACAAAGCGGGAATTCACGTTTCAATGCAGGAGGCCTTACACCGAGAGATGGGAGACAAGACTGATCCGAAAAAGTCTAACAAGAAGTCGGGAGGAAGTGATTACAAAGCTCCGAAGAACATGAAGTCATTCAATGATGGAGCTGAGTTGAAAGAAAAGTTGAGTCAAGTCCTTACTATGCCCGTGGATGCTGTGTACAACAACGTTAAGGACAGGGAAATGTTGTCAGAGCCGCGGAAGATAAGGCAAGAGAGAGGAAAGCTGAACCCGAACAAATACTGTGCTTATCATCAGAACATCGGCCACTTCACGAGCGAGTGCCGAGATCTATTGAAGCAGTTGTGGAGGTTCTATGAGGAAGGGAAGCTGTCCGAATTCGTGAAGAGGGAACCAGGTAAAAGACCAAGGGCGCCAGTACAATCCAGTTCGGATGACGAAGATAGTGATGACCAACCAAGCAAAGTTGGTAAGAGGGGAAGGAAGGTCCCAGCAGCCCCAGCAAGGCATATCCCGGAAATCCTAATGCTGGAACCCACTGGGCCAGTAGGTGGTTGTTCTGATGGGAGACCACCTATGTCGAAAAGAAAGAGGAAGGCAGAGCTGAGAGCAGTCGATCAAGTAATGGAAGTGGGTGTAAATCCATCGACCAAACGAACAGGGGACCTGACTTTCTCAGAGAAAGACTTAGACGGGATACTTACTCCCCACAACGACTCATTGGTCATTTGCGCCAATATCATGGGGACAAAGGTGCATCGTCTACTTGTCGACACTGGTTCCTACACGAATATCCTGTTCAAGAGCACGGTGGACCAGCTAGGAGATTGTGCATAGTACATCAAAGATTGTAATCACAAGATTGTGGGTTTTGGAAATGCTGTAACCACCCCGCTAGGAATAGTTACGTTGGCAGTTGAGCTTGTATCAGTCGAGGACCCAGAGAGGAAAATGAATAGAATGGTAGACTTCTTGGTTGTAGACCAACAGTCCACTTATAACGGGTTCCTCGGCCGTCCTTTCTTGCATGAATTTAAAGCAGCTGTTTCAACGTACTATTATTGTCTAAAATTTCCAACAAAGAAGGGTGCAGGTACAGTCAAAGGAGACCAGAAGAAAGCTCGCGCGTGTCTGTTGCAAATACAGTTGCAGGATCACCAAGTCAACATGGCAGACAAGTGCTCAGACAAGGACGGAGATGATAGCGAGGCCATGACTTCCGTTGATACTGAAATAATGGAAGTCGACGAGCAGTCACGCAGCGACGAACAACTATGCATAGACGAACAAATGCGCATGAGCGAACAGATGTGCGAAGGCGCACAGTTGGACGAGGACGAGCAGGAACGCGAAGACGAGCAGCTCGCCCAAACAGGAGGTACAGAAGCTGCTACTACTAGCAACGAGGAAGAACAAGCAAGGGCAATGAACGTCGATGCAGAGGACATCGAGCCACGACTGGGGGCAGAACCGATGGAGACCGAAGATGAGCCAAAGACAGAAGGGCCCATTATTGACCCCAGATGGAAAGGCCAGAAACGGAGGGCTACCCCAGTCGAAGAGTTGGAAACTGTAAAAGTCGACCCGAACCAAGAGGGCTTAGAACTCTTCATAGGGTCCGAGCTACCAGAGCCGTACAGGACCAACATGATTGAGTTTCTTAAAGCAAACCTCGATGTGTTCGCATGGTCGCATGCAGACATGGTGGGCATCAGCCCCGAACATGCCTGTCACAGACTCAACATCGACCCGGGGAAGAGGCCAGTCCATCAGAAAAGGAGAAAATTTGGACCCGACAAATACGAGGCGCTTGACGTGGAAGTCAAAAAGCTACTGGATAACGACTTAATCAAACAAGCGTTATGCCCGCAATGGGTGGCAAATCCAGTTTTGGTCAGGAAAGCAACTGGAGCATGGAGACTCTGCATCGATTTCACAGATCTTAACGCCGCCTGCCCGAAAGACAACTTCCCATTGCCTCACATTGACCAGCTAGTTGATAGCACCGCCGGACATGAGCTGCTAACGTTCATGGATGCATTCGCAGGATATCATCAAATCGCGATGCATCCCGATGATCAAGAACACACTGCGTTCTATACCAACAAGAACTTGCTATGCTGGAAGAGAATGCCATTTGGGCTAATCAATGCTGGAGCTACATATCAGAGGCTGGTCAACAAGATGTTTGATGATCACATCGGGAAGACGATGGAAGTATATGTGGACGACATTGTTGTCAAGAGCTCAAAAAAGGAAGATCACTTGCAGCACCTGGCTCAAACATTTGAAATACTTCGGACCTACAATATGAAGTTGAACCCCAAGAAAAGCAGTTTCGGAGTCCATTCTGGGAAATTCTTGGGACATCTGGTTAGTCAACGAGGAATTGAAGCAAATCCAGTGAAAGTGAAAGCAATCATGGAAATGCAACCACCTAGATCGGTAAAAGAAGTCCAACGACTAACTGGATGTCTAGCAGCCTTGAACAGGTTCGTCTCGAGATCCGGAGATAAGTGCAGGCCATTCTTCGAGGCCATCAAGAAAGGAAAGTTTCAATGGACAGACGCCTGTCAACAAGCGTTCGAGCAGCTGAAAGATTACCTCAGTGATACAAAAATTCTTGCCAAGCCAATCCCAGGGGAAAAGTTATACTTGTATTTGGCGGCCTCAGAGGTAGCAATCAGTTCAGTGCTCGTTCGTGCAGAAGGAAAGTTCCACCTGCCCATCTACTATGTAAGTCATGCCTTGCACGAAGCAGAGCTCAGATATTCACCAACAGAAAAGCTAGCATATGCGCTGGTAATGAGTGTCAGGAAACTTCGTCCATATTTTTTCGACCACCAGGTGGAAGTGTTGACAACGTTCCCACTCAAGCAAATACTGCACAGACCCGATGCGGCTGGTCGTCTCCTAAAGTGGTCCTTGGAAATCAGTCAGTTCGGGATTTCGTATGTTCCTCGAACAGCGATCAAGGGGCAAGCTTTAGCAGACTTTATAGTCGAACTGACTTTCCCCCAAGATCCAACGAGAGGGCATAGCCATCCCTGGCACATGTATGTTGACGGATCATCAACAAATACAGCATCGGGGGCAGGTATAGTCTTGATAAGCCCGGACAGGCAAGTTTTTACTTCAGCTGTTCGATTTGAGTTCATGGCAACGAACAACGAAGCAGAGTACGAGGCTGTGATCGTTGGGTTACGCCTAGCATTAGCAGTTGGAGTACGAAGGTTGCAAATCTTTGGAGATTCGCAATTGATCGTCAACCAGGTCCGAGGAGAATATGAAGCAAGAGATGAAGACATGGCTTTGTATCAAAAGATTGTTGCTCACTTGGCCTCTTTGTTCGAACAAATATACATCGAACAAATACCAAGAGACAATAATGCTCAAGCAGATGCATTAGCCAGGCTAGCAACCAGCACCGGACCAGCAGAATTGTCGGAAGTGACACTAACAAGAATGTCCAAACCATCAACCGAAGATTACAAGATCTATCAGATCGACGAAAATTTCGAAGAAGACGACTGGAGGATGCCGATCGTTGAATATTTGCAAAACGATAAAAAACCGGACAACCCATTCGAAGCTAACAAGTTGGTTAAAAGAGCGGCAAGATACACCATGATGGACGGACAGTTGTACAAGAGAGGAATCTCGCTCCCACTTCTGAAATGTTTGGCTAGGGGGCAAGGACAAGCAGTACTGAAAGAGATCCATGAAGGTGTATGCGAAAATCATGCCGGAGGACGGGCTTTGGCACATAAAACAATAAGGCAAGGATATTACTGGCCAACTCTCCTCCAGGATGCGATCAAGATTGCCCGAACTTGTCATAGATGTCAATTGTTCGCCCCAAACATTCACAAACCCCCACATGAATTGATTTCAGTCAATAGTCCATGGCCGTTCGCGAAATGGGGAATTGACCTTATCGGGCCTTTTCCCCCAGGACAAGGAAATGTTTGATACGCGGTGGTGGCTGTTGACTACTACACGAAATGGGCGGAAGCAGAAGCACTCGGGCGGATCACACAGGAGAAAATGATCAACTTTATATGGAAAAACATTGTTTGTCGTTTCGGGGTCCCTCAGGCGATAGTGACGGACAACGGAAGGCAGTTTGAGGGAAAAGAGATCAGAGATTTTTGCGAAAAATGGGGAATAAAGAAACATTTCTCGACACCGTACCACCCCCAATCAAACGGTCAAGTGGAAGCAGTGAATAAAATAATCAAGCATATACTGAAGATTCGTTTGGTTGACAAGCAAGGAAAATGGTCAGAAGAGCTACCAGAGGTGTTGTGGGCATACCGAGTATCCCACAGAACAAGTACAGGTGAAACACCGTTCACAATGGCATTCGGGACAGAAGCAGTAATTCCGATTGAGTTAAAAGTCCCGACAAAACGAACAGCTGCGTTTGACGAAGAAACAAACAACTCTGCAATGGCAGCAGAGTTGGATTTGCTTGAAGAAAAAAGAATAACAGCAGAATTGAAAAATGCAATTTACAAAAGAAGAGCAGCAAAGTACTACAATTCTCAAGTAAAAGCAAGAGAATTCGAAATTGGGGACTTGGTACTCCGAAAAGTTTTAATACCACCAGGAGTATTTGGTCCGACTTGGGAGGGCCCATACAAGGTGACGAATAAGTGGCACAACGGCACATACGACCTTGAGGACATGGAAGGCAAGTCGTCCCAATACTCCTGGAATACAACTTTACTCAAGAAGTACTACCAATGAAGTCCTGTAAGTCTTAGAAAGTTTGTAAATAGATCTTTTGTAATTTTTGAAATTTTTGCGCAAGTTTATAAGCGAGCAGATTTGCATTTATCTTACTGGTCGAGCAGAATTGTTTTTATCTTTTGTCTTGTTGAATTTTAGTTTTTAAGCCTCGAGTCCAAATTACTTAGTTGCTCGCCCAAAAATTAGCAAAATACAAGTCTGTTATAAGACGAACAGAAAAGCTTATTCAAAGCAAAAATAAGGCTAAGTCCATAACGGACCAATAGCCCACATTAATGCAAGGCCAAGTCCACGAGCGACCAAAATGGCCCAAACAACTAAAGGTCAAGTTCTATAAGAACCAAATGACCATTTTAAAATTTAAGTGTTTACCTTAAGAAAAAGGAACACTTAACTGTCATGAGCAAAAAACAATAGGCGAGCAACTAAGTAAGACAAACAAAGAGGCGAGCAGTTAAGTAAAGACAAATGAAGAAGCATAAGCTTGTAGACGAACAAAAAAATCTTTATATCATTAGATCAAAAAGTTTTACAATAGGAATGAGAAATACAGAAATGTTGCATATCCTATTGCAAAAAAAGACTAAAGTCTTCAAGAAAGAGGTGGAGGAGGAGCATCTTCAGTTCTGGTCGCCGCCACGCTCGGCTGCTCGCCCTGAGCACTTGTACCAGCCCCGTCTATAGGGGTCAGGGGAAGCGAAGGCAACCCTTCAAAAACCTCGTCAGCGGCTGCCGCGTTGGTCGTCGCTGGAGGAGGGTCAGGCTGGCCGCCATAAGTGGGAGCAGCAATATCGACTTCCTCGCCAAAGACTTCCAGAGGAAAGCCGAGGTCGGCCAAATCGGAGACGAACAAAGTTGAGCCAGGAGGAGGAGGATAATTTTTCACGTATTCAATGAAGTCCGCCTTCACCGCATCACGAATATCTTGATTATGATCGTGGGCGAAGTGGACAGACCGTAAACATTCCGCAAAGGCACAGATGTACCCAAAATTGGTCTTGTCCATTACTTCCTGCTCATGGACTTCGTATTCGATCAGATTCTGGCGCTCTTCCTCCAGCCTCTTGACATGCTCCTCGGCAGCGAGCAGACGAGCAGATAAGTCTGCTCGCTCCTTCTCAGCTCTCTCAGCTCTCAAATCTGAGGACTTCACCTCCAACAGCATCTTCTCAGCCTTCTCCAAGGCGTCCTTCTCGCCAGCTAACGAGGCCTCCATCTTCCTCTCCATCAAAGCCAGCATCTTAGCATGCTCGGCCTTGCACTCTTTGATGGCAGAGGCTTTTTCCTCGTCCATCCTCTCCATGCGACGGCCCAAATCGCGGTTTGTTCGCTCGAGCTCCATGACTTGGTCGAGCAGCATTTGGGACTGGACCAATTGATGGCTAGTATTGTAGGCCATCAAGCGAACATTATCACTAGCAGATTGGCCAGTGACAAGGGTGTTCGCCGATTTTGTCCAAGCCCTTGGAACCATCTCGGCTGCTCGGCGAATGGGGGCATCAAGTATGTCGGAGAATGAAGGAGGTGCGTTCTTCACTACTGAGAGATAGTGAAGAGTAGTCCCGCGGCCAGGATAAAGCGCTGGGTTATATCTGAAACAGAAAGCACAGAAGTCAGCGATCAAGCAACATTACGCCAAGCGGCGAACAACAAACAAGGCAAAGACATTTGACTTACTCCTTGATTTTGACGGGGTCCCAACCTAGATAAGAGGTATCTTTGGGATTGTCCCCTTTCCTGGCCGCCACCAGGCCGACGACCACTTGCCGTTCGTCCACCACTTCCAAAGAGGTGGACTTAGAGGTTGGAGACCGGGGAGCAGCACTGCTCGCCTCTACCATAGTCTTTGATCGCTTGGAGGTGCGATCATCACCGCGAGTGCCGCGAGCATCATCGTCCCGCGGCACTTTCCTTTTCTCCCTCTCTCGTTCCCTCTCTTTCTCCTTCCTCACATCTCGTGGAGAGGAAGTGATTTTGGCCGCAGGCTTACGGCGACCAGCTCCGGGAGCTGGGCGATCAGTGGGGTTCTCCCCTGCCCGGAGGCGCATGATGGCAAGAGGAGGATCCATCTTCCTCCTTGAAGCGTCCGCCATTTGCCTAACTCGTCCGGCGAGCAAATAGTACGATTCGGGCACGGCCGGGATAGCAACAGTGACTTGTTGATCTGACAAGAAAAAGACTTTAGGCGAGCAAGAATGATGAACGAGCAAGAGTGTATGGCGAGCAAGAATATAAAGTTACCTTCTGGGACGGCGGCTTGGGCTTCAAGATGGTGAGGACTCGTGATCAAGCCAGCAAGTTTGCGACAATGAGCCTTCGAGAGATGGTGTATGTCGCGACTAGCAACGTCGCGAAGAGAGATGATGGCTAAGGTAAAGAGGAACTCGTCACTGATGTCGGGGTGCCCCCACTTCAAGTTCCTTGGACCTGCAAAACAACGAAAAGGATTAAAATTAGTCCTATTTATGAGCTAGCAAGACAAAGTTAGCCCTACGTTTGATTTTTCCAAAGCCTTCAGGCGACATGATGCGCGCCTGCCCGCCAGCAAATCCCTCAGTTGCTCGCCAATCTCCACCAATGAAGAAGAATTGGCAATGCCAACCCTTAATCTTATTGGGAACTCCCTCAATGAGTTTCAATCCGGTTTTCGCCTTGGCGTAATACCATCCAGCACCATCCTCGGAAATGGTCAAGGCGTAAAGGATCTCCGCGGTTGTTATCTTATTTTTGTAGCCCTCAAGACCAAAGAGAGTCATGAAGGCTAGAAGACTACTCCAACCATTTGGAGTAATTTGAGTGATCGCCAGGTTCATGTCGGATAGGAAACGGCCGATGAGCGGATGGACGGGGAGCGGGAAACCCGTGTTCAACACATCCAAGTTGATCGCCGTGCAGCCAGGAGGGGGGCGATCAGCAGTCTCTCCTTTCTTCGGCACATACATGAAAATATCGTAGGGGATCTTGTATGTTTCACGGATGCTCGCCAAGTCGTCCTCAATGACAACACTGGAAACTTTGCTCGCCGCATAATCCCCATCCTGAGCTCTCATGATTACCCTCGATGTAGGGGCAAAAGTTTTCGAGTAGCGAGCAGAATAGTCCGCCCACTCGGTGTCACGAACAACTCCTTCTGGGATCCGGGTTTCTGGTGTAGTTTGAGCAATGGGAAAGTTGATCTCCCTTAAAAACTCCCAAGTAAGAGTGGGGCATTGCTGCTCGCCAACTCGTTGGTCGCCCTCTTGATCAACAGAACCCTCTATCTCTGCGGCCACTTCTGCGGAGTCTTCCCCCAAGTTGGAAGAGGTTTCGGGTTCACGAGCGAGAGGTTGCATTTTTTCTTGCTCGCCTGAGCGATCAACAGCGTACGTCTCTATCGAGCGAACAACGGAGTTCGCATCGGAGTCCGTGTCTTCGTCCACCAACAGCGTGCGCGGGTTTTTCGCCAGTGCTTGGCGAACAGATCTGCGCGGAGAATTCAGATCTGCGGGTCTCTTTTCCGGGTTTCGCCCGGGTCCGGATTGAGATGAATTTGAGGGGGTAAACTCCATTTAAAAAAAATAAACGATGGAAGAATTTTGCTAAATGGGGTAATGTACGGATAAAGATGCCACCGGAGAAGTTACGATGGCGGCAACGGCAGCAACAGTACGGCGGCGCTACGGTGGTTCGTCGCCGGAGTTACAGTGACGATTAAAGAAAATACAGAAAAGAGAAAAAATTCACAAAAATTGAAGGAAGAAAGAGAGAATACGGGACAAATTACCTTCAGAGAACAAGAATCTAAGAGACACAAGGGGATTCGAACACAAAAGATTGAAAGACAAAGCTTCAAAATGCGTATCAATGGCGGATGACTTGTGATTCTTCGAAAAGAAGAATGAAGGAGAAACTGGCGCCTATTTATAAGGGTGAGACTGGGGCGAAAATGCAATATTTGCGAAATATTATAGGCCCCTATGGGCAAATTGGGAGACGCGCATGACTGACGCGACGCCTCGCACTCCGTGTCTCGGGAATCCAACCGTCGCGACACGAAAAGGCGTTCGCTACTGGTCGCGCACATAAACTCTCATGCTCGACTGTTCGCCCAACTGCTCAGATGCTCGCCCATGTAAACATCCACGTTCCATTCTTGCTCGCCCCAATTTTCAAAGAAATTATAGCTTGGTCCCAATTGATCAATCCATGCCCAACATGAGACCAAGCTAGGGGGCAATTGTTGGGTGGCGAAAAATTAAGTAATTAATAAAAAGGAGATTATTAGACTTAGTAACAGGATAACAAATCAAAGGAGCTAGCAGTTTCGTGGAAGCGAACAGCTTTGTAGCGGAGCTAGCAGATTCGTAGGGCGAACAGCTTTGTAGAAAAGCACTAATGTGGCAAGCAGACTTGCAAAGAACAGCTGTGCCAGCGGCTCAAGCCAAAGCCAATTTGGGCGAACATGTTCGTAGTAAAGCGAGCAACATTGTAAAACAATCCCAAGCGAGGAGCGAACAGCTAAGAACGCAAAGGATCATGACATCTAACGAAGACGTACAAGCGAGCAGCCGGTCACCATCGAGAGCATCTCAGAAGTGCCAAAGACCAAGTACAACATGGGGAATTCCAAGAGTCACTAGCTTAGATATGGTCCAAGTGTCCTAACACTTGGCACCCATCCAATGAGTAATAGTGTAGATGTTGTACAAGTGTCCTAACACTTGGCAAAGATCCAATGGCTAAGCCATCAAGATGGTGACACATGGCCACTTTGTATGTCTATAAATACTCCCTTCTTGTACATGAAAAGGGGAGAACAATTCAAAAAATAGCCAAACTCTTGCAAAATTATTCTTTGAGCTTTACTTAGCCAAATTCTATGATCTTGATTCTTGTTTGGTGATCTTCATTAGATGAAACACAGCCACTAATCTTCTTAGTTAGAAAAGGTCATCAACACTATGGTCTAAGACCATGAGTAAACGAGCGTGAGTTATGGGCTATAAGTATAACAAATGTTTTCAGGCTTTCCTTTATATTAAATTAATATTAATATATGGGCTACAATAAATTAATATATGGGCTACAAATAGAAAAGGGTTCGCATATGTGCCCATTAGAATGTCTTGAGTTATGAGGGTAATTGAAATGTTTTTAGGCGTCGGCTCCTATATCATTCAAACCCATATTTGTCTGCTTTAAATTATTGTGAGTTTCTTTAATGAGAAAAATGAATGTTAAATAAAGTGAGGGATTGACAAGATAAATTAAATTGAAGTGTAGGAATAAGTAGAAGCAGAAGTGATGACAATTGATATAAATAAAATTAATTGCGGGAATAGTTATTTAATATAATGGGATAGTTTATTGTTGAACAATGGAATACTATATTTTTCAATCTCAATTAAGTAAGTATACATATTTAATCACTTAGTTATTTTATAATTGTTTAAATTAAACTTTAGTTTAACAAATTTTATATTAATGTACATATATAAAATTATTATTTAGAGAGTTCTGATTCCAAGAATGTCATTAACTCCATCAGATCCGAGGTTACCGTTTAGGTTTCAAAGAAGACAATTTCCCTTGATCATATCTTATGCTATGACAATAAACAAAAGCCAAGACCAGTCACTCTCTCACGTCGGACTGTTATTGAAGAAGCCCGTTTTTAGTCACGGTCAACTGTATGTTGCAGTTTCAAGAGTGACTAATCGCAAAGGACTTAAAATTTTAATTTGTGATGAAGATGGTGAACATAGTCAGTCGACGAAAAACGTTGTATATAAGGAAGTCTTTCTAAATTTGTGATGCGTATTTTGTTCAAGTAATTCATGTATTTGCTTAATATATATTAATTACTCTTTATTTAGTGTGTTTTTTAATTCAATCGTGTGTTAAAAACTCAATAAATAGTAATTTTTATATTACAACTACAATACTGTAATTCGTAAATCATGTACATAAATATACATAAAAATTAATTAATAATAATATGAGTATGAATATCTATACAATTTTACAACCGTGCATCGCACGGGTGAAAATACTAGTAGGGACAATAACAATATAGATCTATATCATTTTAATGAACCGATCGAGCTATAATTCAATGTTTCTAGTATGCACTTCCTACATGTCATACATCGTGCGTGCACATATTTGAGAACGAACAATTTGAAGAGTGAATAATTTGTACACTTTTGTCTGCTTATAAGTTATAAGAGGTGCACAAAAAAAAACTATTATTGCTATTGTTAGTTTAGTTCATGTGTTAATTCTCATTCTTTATTTTATTTTTCAATTCCATCCTTTATAGGAAAAAAAGTGAAGGCTCAGCCTACTGCCTCTTATAGAAAGAGAAGGCAAGATAAATTACGTAAATCGTCAATGAGTGAACCAGAACCGGAACATAATCCAGATAATACATGGGGTTCAACCATATCAACATATGGATCAATACGCACACTCGGTTCAACCATATTAGTGGTTTCCGAATTTACCATCTCCCGCATATTCCCCAAATACATGAGTCGTCTAGTTTCATCAAAATAAGTTATACTCCTCTGGTTAGACTCCTCTGGCAGACTCCTCTGGTCAGAGCTCATCTGGCAGACTCATCTGGTTAGAGCTCATCTGCTCTGGTGACTAGTCTGCTCTGGTCTAGTCACCTCATCTGGTCACCTCTAGTCTGGTCACCTCAAGTCTGGTCACCTCAAGTCTTCCCCCTTAACCAAAGACCTATTCTAGACCTAGACTAATCTATAGCTGACTAACAGACTCAGCTAGTCCTATTACAAGTTCTTGTTATAATATCTTCAAAACATCTAATCTATATCCCAACACACCACATATATATATATATATATATATATATATATATATATATATATATATATATATTGTGGACTATAACATTTCAAATTTATGAAAAAAAATTATCCTAAAAAAATTTGAATGTATGAATTTTTTTTAAAACTCTTTGTATGTCACAAATCTACGAAATTCTGCAAAGCCAAAAAAGTTCAATAGAATACATTAAAATCTTGATTTACAAAGTTTTACAGAATCCTGCAAAATTTTAAAAGTCATAAAAATCCTACAAAGTCTTTTAAATTCACATGATTTTTTTCAGCTAAAAAAATCCTTTAAAATTCTAATCCAATACACCCCTAAGTATGTTAAATAGTAATCTATAATATATATAAAAGTGTCTTAAGTTTGTAAATCATTTTTGGACAACTTTGCCACTGCCTACTTACAAATTCGTCCATCACTCTCAATCCCAACTTTTCACTTTCGCAGATATTGATCATTCTCGCTCCACTCCACAGCCTCCGTTCCTTCTTCTCCATCACTGCCACAGAGAACTTGGGATAGTGTGAAGCATTGACAACAGACTAACATCTTTTTCCCCACTCGATCTCTCTATTCTCTTCATCGACGACCCTTGCTTCATCTCTCTGTTTGTCTTTTTTTAAGGGAATTGAATATTTTAATTTTTGAATTTCTATCTATTCAATGTTCTATGTTTTTGGAATATCTAATCCTCTTTTGCTTTCATGAATTCTTGAAGGTCTCTAGAATTGTTTTGTTACAACTTTTCAAATTTGCTCCCTCATTGATCACTCTCCGAATGTGCTTAGTGACTTCATTTGTAGCCACGCCCCAAGTTTTCTAAAAAACGAGGCTGAAAACCCGTTTGTCTGGGGGCTTTGGATTTGATTAAACTAAAAAGCTACTTCATAAACATGTTCTTTTAAAAAAGGAGCATCGAGATAGCAATTCATTGCATCAAACACGACCGATTCAACAAAGTGAAGGACTTGGTTAATCTTTTGTTACTATTTATTTATCCAATTCGTTAAAAATTGACTATGCCATACACTATCAAGCCAAAAATTTACTAATTTCTGTGATGGAAATACAATGAATCAGATGAATGTGCACACCCTAAACTGAATCATAATTCTAAAACCCATCAAACTTGGTAGCTGCTTTGAAGGCCCAAAAAATTCGGTGGAATAAAAACGTGAAGTAGTCACTCAAACACCATCGATGTTGGTTGTCCGCACAAAAATAACCCCTCATACTATTGCTTGATAATCTACTCAATTAATTTCGTGAGATTTGGTGCACCAAACACCTTTATCATTTAGGAGACCTTCTATTGAATTGATTCTCTCATATGGTCTGTTTGATAGCCTATATAAGCCCTATATAAGGCCCGACTGTATAAGAAATATGGGCTTATATGGCTGTTTGATACCCCGTATTAAGCCCGCTAAAATAAAGTAAGCCTGTATTAGTTATACTACATTTTAATGGGCTTTTACTGTTCATACTTGAATTTGTAGTATAGGGCCCCCCCATGTATAAGAAATACAGGGAAAATAACAAGCTCAAATCAATTCCGGACCTAAAATCGAATTTGCCCTTCTTCTCTCTCAAAACTTCCACACGACAACTCTCAGCTAGCCCTCAATAAGCCGCCTCCACACACATGGCAGTGACCTCTCTCACGAACGCACAATGCCCGTGAAGAAACAACCTCGCACACCAGTGCCGCCTCGCACACCAGAGCCACCTCGCACACCGCGCCGCCTCGCACACAGTGCCACTTTGCTCACCGCGCAACCTCACACACAGCGCCGCTTCGCTCACCTCGCAGTCTCTTTCCGACGCAAATAGTCTTCTGATGGTCCCGTTTGCGAAGGGCAAAATGGGAATTCAGGAGCAAAATTTTTTTTTTTTTTTAAACCAATTTCCTCAGGGAGTCCAGCATGATTGGGAAATACTCAAGTCACTGCTCTGCTCAGAGGCTGAGTTACCAAGTCAGAGAGAAGGCTTGGAGACTCATGCTCTGAGCAAGGACAGTGGCTTGAGATGCTGAACTCTCGAGTGCGTTATCAAATCACAGCTTGCACCCTGACTGAGGTCAGTGACGAAATACTCAAGTCACTGCGTTGCTGAGAGTCAGAGCTATCAAGTCAGTGATGAGACTTGAAAGCTCAGGCTCTCAACAAGGCAGTGACTCGAGAGACTGAACTCTCGAGTGCCTAGCCTGATCTGATCAGTGAGAGGAATCTCCCTGACCGGATTGCTTAACTAAAGTTTCTTTTTAAACAATGCTCTCAGTGAGCAGATTTTCGCAATACTTTAGAAGAAAAGACATTCCAGATAATAACACTTGGTTTAACGTGGTTCGGAGACTCAAGCTCTTACATCCACGGCCTGATTTAACAGGAAATCCACTCCTTTGGATTCTTGTTTTTAACGTGCCAAGGTGCACTTACAACTGGACTCACACCCCTCCACGGAGCTGCCTCTCCTTACAAACAACTTACTCCCAACAAACCTAACTTAGGGTTTTGGTTTCGGTTAGGGTTTTCTCCAACTAGGTGAGGTTTTCCCTTTACAATGTGTTAGCCAATAGCTAAGATAGGGAAAACCTCTCTAAGCCTAGAGTTACAAGCTGAACACTCTTTATGTATATATTTGTGAACTCTCAAGATCAGTGTATAAGATGTGAGTAGAACCTCCTTATATCTCCCATGCACGTATGCTACTACTCACACTCTCTCAGCTCGTAGGTGTTTGTTTTCTTTTGATTTTCTTACAATAATCTACCAACACAACACACTCTAACAACAAGCTATGAGCTTGTATTTATAATGGGGATTCAAATGTATCCGTTGGAGAGGAAATACATTTGAATCCAGCATTAAATGGTTTCAACCACTTTTCTTGGAATGCGGCCTTTGTCAGTGTCAGACATGTTTGACTTGACTTGATTGGTCCACGTGGACTGAATCCAACGGATCTTTGACTCAGTGTGCTTGATCAGGGCGCACTGACTTCAGTTAACATATCCTCCACTGACTCTGACGATCTTCAGTGGACTGACTCGTCCTCAGTGTAGTTGTCCTTCAGGGACTTTTTGAAGATCTTCCCAAGAAGTTTGTCATAAGGCTGAATGACAAACTTCCCTGACCACAGTAGCCTGACTCCTTCAGGGCCTACTTGGTGCAGCACTGATCCACCTGATCAGGCTCTTCACTGAGTGGTCCATCAGACTTGGCTTAGATCAGCCTGACTTACACTCAGTGGGACATCCTCCAGGCTTCTCCACTGGTTCAGGTTGATGGCATGTCTTCAGTCAGCTCTTCTGGTTGTCATCTTGATATCTTCAGGCTGTGTTGAGAAGTTCCCCCTCGCTGAGTTCCCCCTCAACTGAGCAACCTATTCTACTGAGAGCTAACCTAGCCTGACCTGAAACAAAGGATACTATCCTGACTGCTTTCAAACCTATTACATGTTGTTTTGGAAAAATCATCAAAACTAAAACATATCCCAACAATTTCCCCCTTTTTGATGATTCCAAAACTTCTAACCAAATGATTTTCTATTACAAGAATAATGTCAGAGTACAGGTAATAGTTTGAAATATGCAGGAATTCCCATAATTTAAAACATTTAAGATCTGTTCGGTAGACCATTTTTCTTAACAAAACTGGATCAGTGGTCATGTGAACAACCCGCTCTGATACCAATTGATGGTCCCGTTTGCGAAGGGCAAAATGGGAATTCAGGAGCAAAATTTTTTTTTTTTTTAAACCAATTTCCTCAGGGAGTCCAGCATGATTGGGAAATACTCAAGTCACTGCTCTGCTCAGAGGCTGAGTTACCAAGTCAGAGAGAAGGCTTGGAGACTCATGCTCTGAGCAAGGACAGTGGCTTGAGATGCTGAACTCTCGAGTGCGTTATCAAATCACAGCTTGCACCCTGACTGAGGTCAGTGACGAAATACTCAAGTCACTGCGTTGCTGAGAGTCAGAGCTATCAAGTCAGTGATGAGACTTGAAAGCTCAGGCTCTCAACAAGGCAGTGACTCGAGAGACTGAACTCTCGAGTGCCTAGCCTGATCTGATCAGTGAGAGGAATCTCCCTGACCGGATTGCTTAACTAAAGTTTCTTTTTAAACAATGCTCTCAGTGAGCAGATTTTCGCAATACTTTAGAAGAAAAGACATTCCAGATAATAACACTTGGTTTAACGTGGTTCGGAGACTCAAGCTCTTACATCCACGGCCTGATTTAACAGGAAATCCACTCCTTTGGATTCTTGTTTTTAACGTGCCAAGGTGCACTTACAACTGGACTCACACCCCTCCACGGAGCTGCCTCTCCTTACAAACAACTTACTCCCAACAAACCTAACTTAGGGTTTTGGTTTCGGTTAGGGTTTTCTCCAACTAGGTGAGGTTTTCCCTTTACAATGTGTTAGCCAATAGCTAAGATAGGGAAAACCTCTCTAAGCCTAGAGTTACAAGCTGAACACTCTTTATGTATATATTTGTGAACTCTCAAGATCAGTGTATAAGATGTGAGTAGAACCTCCTTATATCTCCCATGCACGTATGCTACTACTCACACTCTCTCAGCTCGTAGGTGTTTGTTTTCTTTTGATTTTCTTACAATAATCTACCAACACAACACACTCTAACAACAAGCTATGAGCTTGTATTTATAATGGGGATTCAAATGTATCCGTTGGAGAGGAAATACATTTGAATCCAGCATTAAATGGTTTCAACCACTTTTCTTGGAATGCGGCCTTTGTCAGTGTCAGACATGTTTGACTTGACTTGATTGGTCCACGTGGACTGAATCCAACGGATCTTTGACTCAGTGTGCTTGATCAGGGCGCACTGACTTCAGTTAACATATCCTCCACTGACTCTGACGATCTTCAGTGGACTGACTCGTCCTCAGTGTAGTTGTCCTTCAGGGACTTTTTGAAGATCTTCCCAAGAAGTTTGTCATAAGGCTGAATGACAAACTTCCCTGACCACAGTAGCCTGACTCCTTCAGGGCCTACTTGGTGCAGCACTGATCCACCTGATCAGGCTCTTCACTGAGTGGTCCATCAGACTTGGCTTAGATCAGCCTGACTTACACTCAGTGGGACATCCTCCAGGCTTCTCCACTGGTTCAGGTTGATGGCATGTCTTCAGTCAGCTCTTCTGGTTGTCATCTTGATATCTTCAGGCTGTGTTGAGAAGTTCCCCCTCGCTGAGTTCCCCCTCAACTGAGCAACCTATTCTACTGAGAGCTAACCTAGCCTGACCTGAAACAAAGGATACTATCCTGACTGCTTTCAAACCTATTACATGTTGTTTTGGAAAAATCATCAAAACTAAAACATATCCCAACAATTTCCCCCTTTTTGATGATTCCAAAACTTCTAACCAAATGATTTTCTATTACAAGAATAATGTCAGAGTACAGGTAATAGTTTGAAATATGCAGGAATTCCCATAATTTAAAACATTTAAGATCTGTTCGGTAGACCATTTTTCTTAACAAAACTGGATCAGTGGTCATGTGAACAACCCGCTCTGATACCAATTGATGGTCCCGTTTGCGAAGGGCAAAATGGGAATTCAGGAGCAAAATTTTTTTTTTTTTTAAACCAATTTCCTCAGGGAGTCCAGCATGATTGGGAAATACTCAAGTCACTGCTCTGCTCAGAGGCTGAGTTACCAAGTCAGAGAGAAGGCTTGGAGACTCATGCTCTGAGCAAGGACAGTGGCTTGAGATGCTGAACTCTCGAGTGCGTTATCAAATCACAGCTTGCACCCTGACTGAGGTCAGTGACGAAATACTCAAGTCACTGCGTTGCTGAGAGTCAGAGCTATCAAGTCAGTGATGAGACTTGAAAGCTCAGGCTCTCAACAAGGCAGTGACTCGAGAGACTGAACTCTCGAGTGCCTAGCCTGATCTGATCAGTGAGAGGAATCTCCCTGACCGGATTGCTTAACTAAAGTTTCTTTTTAAACAATGCTCTCAGTGAGCAGATTTTCGCAATACTTTAGAAGAAAAGACATTCCAGATAATAACACTTGGTTTAACGTGGTTCGGAGACTCAAGCTCTTACATCCACGGCCTGATTTAACAGGAAATCCACTCCTTTGGATTCTTGTTTTTAACGTGCCAAGGTGCACTTACAACTGGACTCACACCCCTCCACGGAGCTGCCTCTCCTTACAAACAACTTACTCCCAACAAACCTAACTTAGGGTTTTGGTTTCGGTTAGGGTTTTCTCCAACTAGGTGAGGTTTTCCCTTTACAATGTGTTAGCCAATAGCTAAGATAGGGAAAACCTCTCTAAGCCTAGAGTTACAAGCTGAACACTCTTTATGTATATATTTGTGAACTCTCAAGATCAGTGTATAAGATGTGAGTAGAACCTCCTTATATCTCCCATGCACGTATGCTACTACTCACACTCTCTCAGCTCGTAGGTGTTTGTTTTCTTTTGATTTTCTTACAATAATCTACCAACACAACACACTCTAACAACAAGCTATGAGCTTGTATTTATAATGGGGATTCAAATGTATCCGTTGGAGAGGAAATACATTTGAATCCAGCATTAAATGGTTTCAACCACTTTTCTTGGAATGCGGCCTTTGTCAGTGTCAGACATGTTTGACTTGACTTGATTGGTCCACGTGGACTGAATCCAACGGATCTTTGACTCAGTGTGCTTGATCAGGGCGCACTGACTTCAGTTAACATATCCTCCACTGACTCTGACGATCTTCAGTGGACTGACTCGTCCTCAGTGTAGTTGTCCTTCAGGGACTTTTTGAAGATCTTCCCAAGAAGTTTGTCATAAGGCTGAATGACAAACTTCCCTGACCACAGTAGCCTGACTCCTTCAGGGCCTACTTGGTGCAGCACTGATCCACCTGATCAGGCTCTTCACTGAGTGGTCCATCAGACTTGGCTTAGATCAGCCTGACTTACACTCAGTGGGACATCCTCCAGGCTTCTCCACTGGTTCAGGTTGATGGCATGTCTTCAGTCAGCTCTTCTGGTTGTCATCTTGATATCTTCAGGCTGTGTTGAGAAGTTCCCCCTCGCTGAGTTCCCCCTCAACTGAGCAACCTATTCTACTGAGAGCTAACCTAGCCTGACCTGAAACAAAGGATACTATCCTGACTGCTTTCAAACCTATTACATGTTGTTTTGGAAAAATCATCAAAACTAAAACATATCCCAACATCTTCCCTACGGCAGCGAAGGCAGCGACACATCTCACCACCAATCGACTGGGATTCCTCACAAAGGAAGGAATCTGACGCATCTCAAATTGATCCGTAAGGTTAGAACTGAAAAACCCTAATTTATCTCAAATTCAATCAATCGATTTTGGGGAAATCTGATATGGGTTTTATATTCTCTGTGTATTTTTTTCAAACAAATCTTGGAGAGCGAAAGAAGAAGGGACCCAGGGGAATTAACACGCTGTGTGTGTGTCTTCTTCATGGATTTGGTGATTTTCCCGTCATTAACAAAAGAAGCAAGATGCAAATTTGATAATCCCAATTTTTTCTCTTGGGTTGAACTACTGGTAATTTTTTTTTTTGATATTGGTATTGCTCGTGCTATTGGTTTTGAGGATTGAGCTTAACTTCAGTATTATTGTAGTTTTGTTATTAGTTTCGATGGTATTATTGGTATTGGTATTGCTTTTGCTATTGGTTTTGAGGATTGAGCGTAGCTGCAGTATTGTTTAGTGATATTGCAATTGGTTTCATTGTAGTTTTTTTCCGATGGTATTGGCATTGGTACTGGTATTTGTTTTGTTAATTATTTGCTATTTGATAGTTTGACTAGTTTTGATGGTATTATAGCTATATGCTATTGATGATGTGCTCTGTGGGTTGTTACGCCCGGTGGCAAAAAAATTGTATTAATCATTTCACAAAAGTAGAAGTTTATGAAAGTGGAATGCCTTTTGAATTCTCAAAATAAATTGGTAGTATTGTTCTTGTTTGTAAAAAAATATATTGTTGTTTGTTGCTAAAATGGTTTATTATACCTTTGGTTTTGTATGAAATTTAGGTATGTGCAATTAGATTGAATTTGTATAGATTTTAGGCATGTTTTTGTTTGATTTAGCTGAAGAAATTTACAAATCCAGAGAATTTTTCCTCTTTTTCAGCTTCATATTAGCCTGATGGTGTTAAGTACTACAATGAGGAATTTATTATCTTTGTACGTGGAAGAACTTATGTTCCAGCACCTCATTGTTGCGATAATGATTATCATTATGCGTAGACGTAATAATAGAAATGTGAGGAGATGCATTTATAATTGGGAAATGATAAATAAAATTCCTTAGCAAATTATTAGACTTGATAGATTGTACTCAATTAGGGATGCAAAATGTATTGCAAATATAAGAATGGATTGAAACACTTTCGGGAAATTGTGTCTTATATTAAGGGAATCTGGAGGATTAACGGACAATAGATATGTGTCTGTTGGGGAACAAGTATCAATGTTTTTAGGAATCTTGGGTCATCATAAAAAGAATAGAACTATTGGGTTTGATTATAAAAGGTCTGGACAAACTGTTTCATACTACATGCATACTGTGTTGAAAACAATTTTGAAACTGCATAGCTTATTCTTAGTAAAGCCTGTTCCAATCCCAGAGGACTCAACAAACCCGAGATGGAAATGGTTTAAGGTAATTAAAATTAATCGTAATCAATAGTCAAATGGATAAATTTATAATCGCATTGAAGTTATATAACTTGATTGTACGCTTGTCTATTAACTAGGGTTGTCTAAGAGCACTAGACGATACTTATATTGATGTTCAAGTCGTAACCTCAGATAGACCTCGATATAGGACTCGAAAGGGGCGTGTTTCGACTAATGTCCTAGGAGTATGTGACACAAACATGAGGTTTATGTATGTCCTTCCTGGTTGGGAAGGGTCGACTGCAGATTCTAGGGTTCTTCGAGATGTTATTACCAGACCTAATGGTTTTAAAGTTCCAAAGGGTAAATTTAACAGAAAACATCTTGTTTTCTTTTAATTTTAATAAATATGTTAGTATTTAACACTAAAAAATTAATGTAATTGCCATTTTAGGGTACTACTATTTGTGTGACAACGAATACCCGAACTGTGAAGGATTTCTCGTACCATACAGGGGGAACAGGTACCATCTGAGTGAGTGGGACCCAGGAAGTTCACGACCCACAACCCCTCATGAACACTTCAATATGAGACACACAAGAGCACGTAATGTTATTGAACGTGCTTTTGGTGTCTTGAAGAAGCATTTTGGTATACTTGCAAGTCCATCCTTCTACCCTATCAAGACCCAAGTGAGACTTATAACAACTTGTTTTCTTCTTCACAATTTCATACACACTGAAATGCCTTTTGAACCTTTAGAGGAAAAACTAGACAATGAAAATAAAGATGGAAATATCTTGAACGATGTTGATGTTGTTGAAACTATCGAATCTTCACTTGAGTTCAACCTATGGAGAGAAGAAAAGGCTTTGTCGATGTGGAATGAGTGGAGAGCTGGACTATAATTTATTTGTTATTTAAATAAATGTTTTTGAATTATGTATGAATTATGTATGAATATTTATTCGTGGATATTTTCTGTATGGATATTTGTGTTTTTTAGTTAATGTTCAATATTTATTGTTATGCGTATGGTGAATAATTATTTTTTTCCTTTTGGGTTTAAATTAAAAATTGACTATCCAAATATATTGTATACAGTGCAATGACACCTCCACAGTGTTTATGTGGAAACGGTCCTATGCTCATTAGGTGTGCTAGGAAAGAAAGGCAACACCCTGGAAGGTTCTTTTATATTTGTCCACTCAATAAATTTCATGAGAAGCGTTTCATTTGGTGCGATGAGCACCACAAATATGATCCACCAGAATTGGTCCCTAGTTTTCTTGCGACTTAAACATGGAAACCTCCTTCATCAACCAATTCATTTACGAGTGATGTAAAATTGGTCCCTAGTGTTTTCTTGTTTATAACTCGACTAATGCAATATTTCATGTAAAATTAATATTGCATGTAGACAGATGAATTTGTAAAAGCCTATGTCCACCATGGGGAGCCTGAGTACGCAAAACTTTGTTTCCTCTTTGCTAATTCTAGAGAGCTTGGACCATAAGAGTGTATTGTATCAACAGACTCTGATGACAATGTGGTGCCTATGAATCAAATCGTGGAGATAATTAATATACCCGATAGTCCTGTTATTGCCAGTCGTTCATTTCAAACTATGAATTTACCAATTGTAATATTTGATGATGATCATCACCCTGAACCCAACCCTCACACACATCGTCCTACTCGTGTAAGGTTGTACGATGAACCAGATGCCAGTCAAGAGAATTATCTGAGCCAGATCTCAGTCAAGAGGAATTGACTGAGCCACCACTTGAATGACATGTTCCCCCTTATATCCCAAGTTCCTATCTGTGAATCCCTACTAGGCCTAAGTTCCCTTTGTGGCCAGGTTCTTCTTCAAGCAATGCTAAGAAGGATGACAACTGAGGACTATGCATTATGTTCATACGTCTAGCTACGTTGGTTTAATAAAGTCATCTTGACATGTTTATGTTTAATTAAGTTTTATTTCATGTAAGGTTGTAGTAGTTGATGATGTTACGTATTAGGGCAGAAGTTCAATATTATGTCATCTATTATATTGTTTGTTCATAACCTCATCAATAGTTGTACATAATACATCCTACATAACCTAAGCATTCGTAAAACCTAAACACCATAATAGACAAAATAAAAATATAACATCCGAATTAAACACAATGAAAATAAATAAAACATCCTACATAAACATTGCATTGTCTTAGTTCAAACATAAAATAAGTTATACATAACCCAAAATAAATAATAGATAAAATCCAACAGCAGTTCAAGTTCTAGTGGTAAATACGGCACATAAAACCCCATAACGACATCACCATCATCAAGCCCGATCCTCGGTTAACAAATGGTACACAAACCGAGCTTGGGCTTCCTTGGTAAATCTAAGAAACATTTCCATTTCGTAAGCGTTGTTGGCGAGAACTTTTGACACATCTATCTTCTGGTCCAATGTCAGATTTGGGATGGAATCAAGCATACCGAAGATATCATGTCTTACTTTTCCACGCTCAGCATCATACCCAACTGCACGACAGATGGTGTCAAGACGTTCAGAAGATGTAGTCACAAGGCTCCCGAGAAGGTCAACAAGTGGATCCACAGGACTAGATGTAGAAGAGGATCTCTTCTTCTTCATAACCAGTGGCATTTCCGGTTGAGTAGTTTGGGAATCTCCTTCCACCTCACAGAAGTCTTCAGTATCCATGTTGTAGTCACTTTAGGCACCAAATGATTCACGGGTGTCTTGGGATTGACTTCGTCCCGCATCCTCCTTCACTAGGTTGTTGTAGGAGTCGTAGACATTCTCAACAGTTTTTCCTGTTGCCCGATCATTTCCAAAGACTTCGATCCAATTCTCGTACATCGGCCATATCTTTAGACGTATGTGAGCAGCACTTGGATCCCTCTATTTAAAGCAAAGAACAAAATAATTTACGTTAAGCATCTCATAAAACATTACAACTTCTAATAAATTATCAACCTGAACTTAATGAAAAGATAGAGATTACCGCTACTGCCTCTGCCCACTGCTCATCATCGCAATCAATGAGGCAAGTCGTTGTGTTGAAGCCAATCCCGCTACCCTTGTTGTCACCAATCATTGACCGAAGTGAACTATACAGTCTTTTCCACATCGTGATTTTCGAGTTGATATGCGGAATTGCTCGAATGTCAGTTCCCGGTAGTGCCTTGAGCATCCTATGCTCAAGCCTTTTCTGATACCCATGTTTGAAACCATTCTCATTCTTCCAGTTTCCCTTGACCATTTCTTTCAAGTTGTCCATCAAAATGTGTTCTTCCGTATCCGTCCATGCCCTTCTAGTGCGGTTTGAGGTGATTTTTTCTTTCCCTTTCCTTGATCCTTCCATGACTACAAAATACAATTTAATACATCAGCATATAATTCATCAATGCATACAATTTCATAAGTTTTATCTAATATTATGATAACAGATCATTGGAGAATGCAAGAACCCATCAACTGTGATTGAACAAAATCCCCTACAAATACTCTAATCAACTGTTGCATTTCCATACTCTAATCTATTACAAAATCCCGTCCATTTCCATTGTGGGTCGGATACGATATATACACACCACAGATTAACATTTAAATCTACTCCATCAATTAATCTGTTCATGCTGGTGGTTGTGGCCCACAAATTAATTTATATTCAATAATCTCTTCATGTTAAAGACTTTATATACATATATAAATTCATTCAATAATTAATCCAACTTTGAAATTTAAGCTGCTAAAAAGGAAGACGAAAGCTTAGCAGAGAAAATTATTTATAACAGGTGAAGAACCCTCCACCACCACCATTGTACTACATACGAAAAAAAAGAAAAAAAAGAAAAAAGAAAAAGAACCTAAAAACCAGAGACAAGATGATACCTGGTGTGGGCGGAGCGGAACTGGTAGCGCATCAAAGGCAACAGCAGTGGCTTTCGGTACCGCGGCGAAGGTAGCGACGGGGCTTCCGGTATCCCGATTCGGCGAATTACGGTGGTGGTAGGGCCGCGAAGACCAGCACCGGCGTCTTATACAGCAGCGGTAGTACAGTGGCATCGTTTTCCCTAGCGGTCGTGCTACATTGTCTTTCTCAGCAACAGGTAGAAGCCATTTTCGATTTCCCCCCTTTTCTACCACAAAATTTTGATATATATATATATATATATACATATATGAAAACCCTAATTTTATCTCAATATTTGTTTATATCCTATCAAACAACTAGATAATTTAAGAAAAATAAGGTTAAAATTGTAATTTTATATGTTTTATATGGTGTTTTTACTTTTTACACCCTATCAAACACAGTATAAAATTGTATGAACCCCTATTTACAACCTATCAAACACCCATATTAAAGCATCAATACTTTATTTTCCTGTACTACATTTCCCTATACTATTTTATCTCAATCTACCCCATACAAATAAAAACCCCTATCAAACAGACCCATAGGCTCCTACGTGGAAATACCTCCTATTTATATATATATATATATCACAAATTTTTATGATATTTATTGTGTTATTCAACGAGACAAATTTTTATGCAAATCTATTTTTACTATAAGAAAATAAAAAAATGCCTACAAAACTAGAATTACCTACATAATTTTCCTACAAAAAAATTTCATAGTGAAATTGTCTACGACTTGCTTACAAAATTTCTAATCATATAGTCATTTTTTTCTCAACCTACAAGCAATTTACCTACAAAATAAAATTTCTAGGCATTAATTACCTACAAGCGATTTGCCTACAAAAATTTACTCACAAATAATTTGCCTACAAAAATTTCGCAGACAAATTTCTTTGTAGGTGGAGAATGAAAATGTCTATATAATTAGTAATTTTTGTAGGTAAATTCGTAGGTAATCCCCACTATAAAATTTGTTGTTGCAAATTTCATAGTTGTATTAACAATTTCCGTAGACAAATTTATGTTTTGGTGCAGTGTTTATTGTGCAACTGTTTTGCATTGAGGGTGATTTTTTTTAACAATATTAATCATTTTAATTAATTATTTTATTAAAAAATACTCAATTTCAAATAACTGTTGTTGCAAATTAAAAATTATAAATCTTTGGCATATGTACCCTCATGTATTTTAATAATTCTTAAAAGATTTATTATTTTAAAACAATACTTATTTTGAAACTAATTAAATTTAGGCAAAATATTATATAAAAATAGTTTATGATAAGCTTATCATGAAACAATTTTAAAGTATTATTAATCTCATCGGGAGTATCATTAATTTCATCAAGGGTATCATTAGTTTGAGTTCAAGAAAATTGTTTTAAATTTTCTTGAACTTAGACTAATGATACCCCTAACAGGTTTAATGATATTTCTGATGGGATTAATGATAGTCTAAAATTATTTCATGTTAAGATTATTATGAAGCGTTTTCATATAAAACTACTAATTAATTTATATATATATATATATCATAAACTTTATAAAGCAAAAGTTAGGCAAGCCTATGTGGCATCTCTCCTAATCCTATATTTCAAAAATGGCCCCCTCTCATTCGATCATTTATTGCAAATCGATCTCATTCGTTGTTATTTTATCCTCTTGATCGTGTTCGTCCATTTTCGATTTATTGTATCTATAAATCTGCACGTTATTCATCCATTCATCCATTCATCCATTCATCCATTCATTCGTCGTTCCATATTAGTTGGTCTCATGGGATTTTTTTGTTCTCCATATATTTTCGTTTCTTAAATATGCACTTGAAGCATGTTTCTTTCGAGGTCTATTCATATCCGGCCTCTATCTCCGAGTTGGTTTTCGATTGTCTACGATGGAGTTTGGTTTTGATATTGTATACTATTTATTTCATTCTTGTAAAATCGATGTATAGATTGTTAGTTTTTTATTAGATTTTTCTTTTTGGTACATAGCTCTAGCGATTGATTCATGTATTATTGGGTGATTGTTGTATATCCCCCTGGGATTAGTTTTTCTTATCAATTGAAGATTATGAAATTTCCCCAATTTTATGGGTTTCCAGAAGATCGTGTGTTTTATATTTGTGTGTTGATGTCATCCGTCGCTCCCTTTGATTTGTTTTCATTGCCCAATTGTTTGTTATTTCTATTTCACACAATCATTTAGTGGGGTTCATATTTTTTTGTGATCCAATGATATCAAATCCAAATTTGTATGTTTAAATTTCGTATATCTAACTTATAAATTTTGTATGAACATCTTACTAATGTATAGATGTTAACATCCGCAAAAAATTTGGAATGAAACGATTTTCCTATTATAATCAATATTCCTTTGTTTATAATACATTTACAACTTAAATTATTTTGTCAAAGAAAGATTTATCTAAATAATAGGGCATTTAGCTAATTGATCGGGTTAATTTAACAAAATTTGACTTGGTACATTTTTAATTTAAGTTATTTTATTAGCACAACTTTTTTTTTTTTATATTAACTAGAATATGAGAATATAACTTGAATCAGTTTTGTTCCAACTTCTTCTACATAAAATAAACTCGATTCAACTATATTATCATCATATTGGTCGGTGAAGATAATCTTATTGATAGAAAAAGATTAAAAAGACAGAATATCCAATAAAATGAACTCCTCTAATTCGCTGACAAAATGTTCTCATTGAAATTGGTAAAACAAAAAATTACATTATGGAAATATCCTTGGTCTCATTCAATTTCGGTTGGCACTAATGAATTTCATCCCCCGGGTTTGATTTCATTTTTGATTAGTGAAGATAATCAACATACGATTTGTACATTGCATAATCAATATAAATTACTTTCTAAAAAAGATGCCTTCTTATTCGTATTTTGAAGATAATTTCGGTTATGAAAAATTAATTCCTAAATATTTAAAAAAAAATTAACAACTGATTATAGATTTTAAATATGGTCAACCATCCTAAATTTTAGTCATTCCTTCATCCACTTTCAACTAACTTTAAAAAAAAAAGTAACCGTTGTGATTTTTATTATATTATAAATTGTTAATTAATTTCTTATTTATTGACATATTTGTTCGCTAAATATTTGGAATGTGGACATGAATTACACTAAATACATTTTATAACTATTCTAAAATTTAATGTGAATGAGCATGGAAATTTAATTAGTCAACAATGTAATTCCCATGAATTTATGCACCCAATTTATAAAGGAACAAAATTATAGATATATATATATATATATATATGTAAAATTTAATGCGAGCAATATATTAATTTATTTAGTCAATGATGAATTTTTCTTGAATATCGGCACATATATATTAAGTTTACCTATAATCTTGCAAATCATATGCATTGGTTTACAGTGTTATAGATTATGGTATTGAAAATAAAATTTGGCACCTTATTAAAATATTATTTACCTGCATATCGTATTTAAACTATGTAAATAATTATTATTAATAACATGATTATTTAAAAAAATTAGTCAACTCATAAAATTCTTAAAATAATCATAATATACAGAATTAATCAGTTATAAAAGATTAATGTCGTGATACAAATAGTCGGCCTTTTGATTTGAATGTTGAATATAAATTATGGTAAATAAAGATTTAATGATATGAATAAATTTTATACATAATAGTATTATTCTATGAATAGAATAATATACCATGTAATTACAGTATTGCACTTTAGTAAAGATACTATTTATTTTGTAAAATAATGCTTTGTGCCCTAATTTAAGCTAAATGTATTAATCTTAGCATAATGCATGCATGTTAAAGTCCTAATATAAAATGTATCTATATATTTCCAAACAGCACACTACTGAACACATAATTTACAAATTTCAAATTATCAGCAAATTTGGACAAAGATTATTCCAGTTAACATATCGTGAATATTCGTCTACATATAAATTCAATATTTTTATGATTATTTTATTGTCTAATCTTATTATTAAGATACTAGTGTTGTATCTACCCGCGCGTTGCGCGGAAGTCATTTGTATCACTATTTTTTCTAGATAATGATATATATTTTTTAATTAATTGTTGTATACTTGTCAATATCACTTCACGTAATTAATTTTTTTAGAGTAAATCTTGTGTGAGATCATCTAATGTAATGAGATGGTGGAATTATGTATAAATTGAGCATGACACATTAACACTTTGATAGGGATGAGTGTTAACTTATGTTGTCTCATGTCATGAAATGGTCTCATGCAAGCTTTTGTCAATTTTAAATATTAGTTATTCTATTAAATGTAATTTCATTGTGATATATATATATATATATATATATATATATATATATATATATTTATAAAAATAAATATAATTAATTATTGTGACTCTGGAGGTTCCAACTACAAAGGAACCAGAAACGGAGAACCGTTCTTTAACACTTGACGATTTGGTTTTAAAAGTTGTGATTTTAAAAATAAGTGGTTATCATTCTCTGACTTTTACTGCCAACCTCAAAATATACATATAGTGCGTTCCTCATACTCTTACTGTCAATTAAAGATATTTCACAATATCAATTAATATTCCTCATTTTTGGACTCAGAAATGAGGATCATAACCCTCTTATCTTACAATTTAAGATCAATAATTTTTAGAAGCAATCAATTTAGGGCATATCCGTCAGAATCAAACCAATTCGGGCCCCAAGTCAACCTGAATTTAGAACAAAATCACGCCAATAAGTTCAAATTTCATCTCAAATCAGGCCAATTAGTCTGTTTTGGTTTGATTCAGGATCATTTGTCCACAATTTGTGCCTTTTAAAAGTTATTGTCCTTTAATTGTATACTAAAATAGTTAAATTCATAATTTTTCCATCACCCTTAAGCTACCATCCTTTAAAAAAATTATTCCCTATCAAGTACTTAACCTTGATATACAAACAACAAAAATCATTCTTACTCCAACATCAATACCACCATAGTTCTTAGAAACAATTTAACCATTTTACTCAATCGAACAAATCTAACAAACTTAAACCAAACTTTTGTGAGACAAAGCATGCGATGATCCGTGTTAAATGATCAATTTGAATTTGTAATATTTGGAGTAAAGTTTAAATTGCCTATACATGGTTCATAGCAAATTTCTTCACTATATAAACAAAAAACAATAAATATGAAACAAAACAAAAATATTACATTAACAATAAAAAAATATAGTACATATGAACAAATTACCTTGCTTTGTTGGTATTTTCATACCTAATTTTAATTTCTCTATTTAATGGACATTTTTGTGCAAATATGTTAATCATGATATTCACAGCTGAATTAGAGAGGTGGGGGAATGGGTATGTTTAGTGGTTAACTTGAATTGAATTAGATTGATAGAAAAGTACTTTTGAGGATGACGATGTAATTATTATATGCTGGATAAAATAATAAACTTAAAGTGCGTATATTTATTAAATGAGATGAGTGAACTTGGTAAAATAATGGGTGTAGATAATTGCGCCTATAATTTCTTTTTGATGAATATGTATCCAACCTAATGTCCTACTAATGTGGCGACCAAGGTCGCGTCCTATGATTTATATATCCATAAAAGATTTCATATTAATTTGATTTAAAAATAAAAAAATTTAATACTCAGTCCATACCACATCGATTTGCATCCTAATGGACTGCACATTTTTTTAATAAAGTAGTGACATATAGATAAATATGTGTATATGTTTGTGAGTGTGCACACAAATCAATATTTTCTTTTTTGGTAGTGTGCAAATTGACGTGGAACGAACCAAAATAACAACTGTGCAAATTAATGTGGGACAAATGGAGTATTAACTTGTTTATTTTTAAAACAATTTATAATTGTAAAGTCAATGTTATTTAAAAAAAAATCAGAAAATAAATTTATATTAATAACAGTAATAAACCCAAATACAAAATTAGATAACAAATGATATAAGAAAAATATAACAAAAGTAAGTACTTCAAATCTTAATAAGATATATCACCAAACTTAAATCTTTGTAACCCCAGTGAACTATTTTTAATCCTTAACATTCACATACAATATTAAATTTTTAATACAATAATAAAATATTATATTATCGTTGAAATTTTACAGTACAAATAAAAGAATCAACAAAGAATTTCTTTAAAGGATCAATATCAAGTACTTATTTTGAAATGATACACAATTAAAGAAAATTAAATTTGTTGCGACATCAATATCATTATACTTACTAAAAATAATTTTAGTATATATACGCAATCAACATTTCTAACAAATTTATTCCAAGCTTTAGTGCGACTAATCATGTAACTATCTGTGTCACTAATAAACCTAGATTCATAACAGAGAACAAATCTTCAATTATGACACATTTCAATATAATAATATCCAATTCTTCTAAAATATAAAAGAAACTCACCCAACACTGGTATATGCTAATAGAAAATTATATATATATATATATATATATATATATATATATATATATATATATATTTACAATTTCGGTTAGATTTATTTTTTATAAAAAAAAAACATGCAACCAAAGAAATATAGATCCCACCAAACAATATTTAAATTCAATATTATTGCATTTCACAAAAAAAAAAAAAAAAAAAAAACTCAACGAATTCACCAACATTCAATGGTTCTAATTTTTCTTCAACTTTATCTTCAAAATGATCGATTTGACAATTTGTCGAAGCATTTGGAGAAAATTTTGAATTGTGTATACATGGTCCAATAACAATTTTAATCACTGCTCATATAGAAAGTAATAAAAAATATAATATAATTCAAAGAAAATAAATGATTAATAACATTTTTTTTTAAAACATACTCACTCCGTCTTTTATTTAACTTCTCATTTTCTTTAAACACGAGTTTTAATGTGGGAGTTGTTTATTACTCTCTCCGTCCATCAAAAGTATGTTCATTCCTTATTTGTCAAGAATCAATTTAACTTTACACTTGCAAACAATTACTCTCTCCGTCTCATAACAATAATAATAAAGTAATAACATATGATGAAATTTTAAGATGTTTGGAGGGTATAGTTTTAAAAAGTTATTTTCACTTTAGGAATGAGAAGCTAAATAAAAGACGATCGAGATTACAATTGAAAAGTAAAATGAAAGATAGAGAGAGCAATACATACGAAAAAAAATTACATTTTCCTTGTCAGTTTCTTTCACATTCAATTTTGAATTCCTTCGCCTAAGACACTCTTATACAAGTACGTTAATCATAATATTCATCGTGGGATTACAAAAGTGGGGCAGTGTGTTTGTTGGTGGTTGTACTAAAACTGAATAAGATTGATAAATATAATTTAAAAGTGAATATATTTAGTAAAATTATAAATGGATGAGTGAACTTTAACAAAATAGTGGGTGTAGATAGTTTGCCCTATAATTTTTTTACGAATCGATGTTCGACCCAAGGACCGATCAATCCGGTGGACTTAAATTGTGTCCTATAACATATTTATCAATAAATAATTTTATATTTAATTTGATTAAAAAGTAATAATTTCAATATTTGATTTTTAATAAAAACAAATAAATAAATAAACTTTGTTTATTTTAAAAATACTTACATAATAATAAAATTAATATTATTTATGAACTTTTTAGAAAAATCACATTTATATTAATAATTATAATAAACACACAAACAAAATTAAATAATATTTATTTTTGACAAATATAACAAAAACAATTACCTTAGATCTTGATAAAAATCACCAAACTTATATCCTGTAACCCAATTGTGAATTGTTTCTAATCTTAAGATCCACACAAAATAATAATTTTTCGATACAATAGTAAAATATTATATCGTATATGAAGTTTAGCGATATAAATAAAAGAATCAATAAATGAAACTAAATTAAAATAATCATATCAAGCACTCAGCCTTGGTACATAATTAATGAAAAATTATTCTTTCTTCGATATCAATAACAATATACTTCTTAAAAATAATTTTATCATTTTTATGCAAACTAACATTTCTAACAAATTTATACCAAGTTTTAATGAGTCTAATCATGCGATGATCCGTATCACCAATAAATCTGGATTCATAATAAATCGGGAACAAATCATCATTTAATGACATATTTTAATATAATAAAACTCGGTTCTTCACCAAATTTATTTTCACCCAACATTGGTAAATGCTAATAAAAAAAGTGTGAAGACAAACATATGGAATTTATTGTCACATTAAGAAAATAAAGAAATTGATATGCATCCAAACTAAAATAAACCTCACCATTTGACATGTAAATTCAGCATAATTGCATTTCACAAAAAGCTTAATGAATTCACCATCATCCACTGGTTCTAATTTTCCTTCAACATCATCATCAATATGTATAGGTATGAGTGTGTTTGGTGATTGTACTGAAATTGAATGAGATTGGTAGGTGCAAATTTTTAAGGATGTGAGTGTACCTATTATATGTTGGATAAAATTATAAATTTAAACTGAAAATATTTCATAAAAATAAATATAAATGAAGTGGGTGAACTTAGTGAAATATTGGTGTAAATTGTTGCACCCTATAATTTTTTTATGAATTGGTATCCGACTCAAGGACCGACTAATCAGAGGGACCAAAGTTGTGTCCTATAATATATTTATCTACAAATGATTTCATATTTAATTTGATCAATAGTTAATAATTTCAATATTTGATTTTCAAATAAAAAAAACAATACAAACTTGTTTATTTAAAAAATAAATAGAAAATCAATTTATATTAATAATGATAATAAACACATTATAAAATTAAATAGCAAATGATTTAAGACAAATACAAATTTCACTAAACTTAAATCTTTGTAACTCAAATAGTGAATTATTTTTAATCTCTAGCATATCCATAAAATAATAAGTTTTCGGTATGATAACAAAATACTATATCGTCGTTGAATATAACAATACAAAAAAATTCAACAAAGGAACTTATTAAAAACATCAATATCAAGACTCAACCTTGGTATACAATAATGAAAATCATTCTAGTTCTGACATCGTACAATTATACTTTTTAAAAATATTTTAATCATTTTTACACAATCTAACATTTCTAACAAATTTATACAAAACTTTAGTAAGTCTAATCATGCGACAATCTTTATCACCAATAAATTTGGATTCATAATAAACCAGAAAAAAAAGCTTCAACCATAACCATAACCATAACCATAACCATGTGCATAAAAATATAAATCTCACCGAATGACGTTTAAATTCAGCATTATTGCATTTCATATAAAGCTCAACAAATTCATCAATATACTGATTCCAATTTTCCAATAACTTCATCTTCAAAATGATCAATTCGGCAATCTGCCGAAACATATGGAGGAAAACTTAAATTATTTATACATGGTCCAATAACATTTTTCATCACTGTTTAAAAAAAACTAAGTAATAAAAAATGTAATATAATACAAAGGAAAAAGGACTATCAAATTAACATTAAAAAAAATGCATATAATGCATATCAACTAATTACCTTGCTCTGTTGGTTCTTTCCACACTCGGTTCTTAATTAGTCATTTTCACCACTGGATTAATCAGAGAAGAGGAGAAGCGGGTATGTATAGTGGTTATATCACTTATATTGAAATAGAATGAGATTGTTGTATGAGTTTTTTTGTTTTGGATATAAGTGTAAGTATTATATGTTGGATGAAATTATAAATTTGTAGTGGATATATATTTAGTACAAATTATAAAATGAGACGAAACCTCAGAAGGAGAAAATCTAAAATTAGAAAGACTTGGTCAAGACTAATTAGAACATCAAATTTTGCCTAATTAAAAATCCGATTCAATTAATAATACCTTGTGAAAATTTTGAGTAACATTAAAATCTAAAAAAAATTCGTATTTTCTTAATGATATATATTTGTTGTGTCACAAATCTTCAAATCTCCGGTTGATGTTTTGAAAAAAATATTCAAATCTCCAATAAATACTCTTAGAAAAATATCAAATTCCGAATTTTATGAATTATCTTTAGCAAAATCCTACAAAATTAAGCATTATCAAAAACTATAATCATAATATATGGATGAAGAAAAAATGTAATGAACATAAATCATAAAATATAAAACTTAATCATCATTAATATTATGTTAATAATATTTTAATTGAAGAAAGTAAGACAAACACATGGTATTAGTATTTTAAGTGGAAATATAAAAATAAAACTATAATTAAATTATTAGTTGAGGTATATAATTAAAAACGTTGTAAATATATAATAAAACTTATAAAAAATAATTCACATTTAGATTCACATGAAACATTCCTTAAAGAAAACAATGAAAATAAGGGTTTTTTAAATATTAAAATAAAAAAATTTGGAAGATTACATTGCTATCTTGACATAATTTCAACTGCCCAAAAAGTGGCTTTAATTGTTAACAAAAATTTGAAACCCATACAATTTATGTTAAATAATTGTTTATGGAGTTAGAGAGTACAGTAAAATCAAGTTAAGTATTCTCTCCGTTTCAAAATAAGTGTCGTTTTCGCTATTTTTCACGTTTTTTTCCTGATTTATCCCAAATTCAAATTCAAAATATAAGAGATATTTTAGGGATTATATTAAAATATAAACATATTTGTTAGATATTCTCAAAATATAATAGATCTTTTAGAGATTTAGGTGGGGTACATATGTCAAAATTTATAATTCTGAATTTGATACAAAATCTTTTGAACGACACTTATTTTGAAACAGATGGAGTATTATTTAATTTTGAGAAGGTTTTATATAAAAACGATTTATGATAAGCTTAAAATGAAACTATTTTAAAGTATCGAATATCTGACCAGGAGTATCGATAATCTTATCAGGATTATCACTAATTTCGGTTCAAGAAAATTTACAACAATTACAATATAATATCACTGATCCAAATTAATGTTATTATTGATGAGATTATCGATACTTCAGATCAAATATTTGATATTTTGAAACAATTTTGTGATAAACTTATCATGAACTATTTTTATATAATACTTTGCCTTTAATTTCAGATAGGTAAGATTTAAATAATCATTGATAAATTGTTATTATAGAAAAATAAAATTTGTCAAGACATCTATGGGGTTGCCAAAATATGTTATTTACAAAACTCGCTTGACATAAAAAGTGGAATATAAAATCAGAGTAAAGGAAAACGCCCATTAAATTTGTCAATCCAAAATATTAGCCACAATGATAACAACACTAAGCATTCCCTTGATTAATCTCTAATTTCAACTTGATTTGTTCCTTCTCGAGGCTATGACAAAAATTTGAGTGAAAATAGGAAATGAATTCCCGGCAATGATCAAGCTGGAGTATAATATACACAACTCAAATTAAATGATTTTCTAAAATCAGAATAAATTAAATAATTATTTTTACTAATAAGTTAAATGATATATATTTTTTAATGAATAAATTAAATGATATAAAGGTTGATGTAAGATTACATACGTGTAATTGACATAAATCTTGGATAAATTATAATGTACTTATTTAATTGAATTAATGATCTCATTAGAATTATTTTTTTAATTGTATAGATAATTAAAATTCGATCAACTCTCTTGTGTACTTGTTGTATGGTGCACTTTACTCAACATTTGACCTTGTTTATACGGAAAAGTTTGTTCCAGTTACACTGAAAAGTGTGATTGGATTACACTGAAAATCAATTTTTAGTGTAATCCAACCAATTTTTAGTGTAATCCAACTACACTTTTCAGAGTAATTGAAACAAACTTTTCAGTATAAATATGAACAACTATTGAGTGAGTGTGTGCACTTGATGCATATGAGAGTTTACCTTAAAATTCACTTAAAATCAACCTAACCGCAAAATATAAATAATATATTTTCACATAAGGAAACTATCGTAATTGTAAGAATCTTCCTCCATCTTTGATTAATGAAGTTTTTTTTGGTTAAAATCTTCAAAAGAAGAAAAAAAAGTCACGCACCTATTTTTTTAAAAAAAATTCTAGAGTCAAATCTCCTTGAACAGATTAGCATGATTTTTGAATATAATGAAATTTTAGAAGATAAACCTTATCAAAAGAAACAAATATATATGTTTATTGACAGGTTTTACAAAATTGCTGATAAAATATGTAGAATAATGGTATTTTAGTGTATCGTACTATCTATTTATAAATTAAGTGGTTGTTTGTGAGTGTTAAATTAACGATGTGAAATAACTATGTTGATAGGCGACCAACAGGGACATAATATTAGCATAAAAAATTATTAATCTAATAAGATTAAGAAGTCATCAAAAGTAATAATATGGAAGAGGACGAGCAACAGGGACTGTATGCCCTAGGAGGCGAGCAGCAGGGACTGCGGACCAAATAGAAGAGGACGAGCAACAGAGACTGGAGGCCCTAGGAGGCGAGCAGCAGGGACTAAGGTCCTAATGAAGGAGGCGAGCAACTGGTCATAGAAATCATTGCGAGGTAGCGAACAACAAGAATAAGAAGATCCAAAGTCTCAACAAGAGACGAGCAAGCGAGCAGGCGAGCAACTTGGATGATAAGGGTTTCCAACACCCAATGAAGACATACAGACGAGTAGCTGGGCACCAAGGAGAGTAGCTGAGTGGTTTCAAAGACCAAGTACAACATTGGGAAAGTCAAGAGTCACTAACTTTAGAAATAGTCAATGTGACTTTACACTTGGCACCCATTCATTGGACAATAGATTAGTTGTTGTACAAAAGTCATAACACTTGGCAAAATCCCAATGGCTAAGCCATCAAGATGGTGACACCTAGCCTCTTTGTATGCCTATAAATACCCCTTCATTTGCATGAAGGGGGGGGGGGGGGGATTTTTCCATAATAAGAAAGTTGCCAAACTCTTGCAAATTTATTTCTTGCACTATATTCAACTATATATCATGATCTTAGTATTTGTTTGATGATCTTAGCTTGAGAAAACAGCCACTAATCATCATAGGTTAGAAAAGGTCATCAACAATTGGCGCTAGAGGAAGGGTTTCGAACCTCCGTTTCACAAAAAAGTCGAAGGAAGGTTGAAGAACTCCACCGGAATCCGGGAGGAAGCCATCGGAGATCAAGTGTACACACTATTTGAAGCAAAATCATCCATATATACATCACTTTGAGGGTTTAAATGCATGTGTGTATGAACTAGGGTTTTCAAACCACTATATTCATACAAACAAAGCTAGTAACTCTTAAGAAGGGTGTTTGTTGGAGGCATAATCACCCCATTCATTTGCTTACCACTTGTACTTCGGTAACCAAAATGGTTCGATCACAAGAAGAACGACATTTGAGCACATCTCCAAGTCGTAGGTCAAGAACGAGGGTTTCGTCTACCGAAGGACATGCACGTACGGTAAAAGCGACTTCGCAAAGAAATGTCCAAGTTACCATTGATACAATTCCGCCGGAAGTGGAAGCTCTCGCTCAAAATCCTGAAGAACTAGCAAAAACGATTGCTGTCTTACAAGCATTGCAAAGGCGACAAACGGTCGGGCCATCAGGGACGCATGCGGCGACCAACAGGGCAGGCGAGCAGGGAAGCGAAGGAAGAAAAGACGCACGAAATGATGAGGTTGACAGCGAAGAAATCCGTAGGAATAAAGGGAAATCTCCTTTGAGTGAACGACTTGGAAGTCGAGGAGAGTCCACTCCGGGGACAGGTGAGGAGTCGAGCAGCGGGGACACAAGGAGTGTAAGCCACTATCACGCAAGAAGGGCAAGTTATCGCGGAACACATAGGGAGGATCAACTGAGGGGCGAGGAGCGAGCACCAGGACAAACACACCCTGCTCGCCGCTCAGTGCATGAAAGGCTAAGAAGATCAGCCTTTGGGCGATTAGGTCCCAATGGAGCCAGTAACATCGCTAGGCACGCCACTCAAGAGAAACGTCCCGTTAGCAAGGGACTGCGTCATGAAGAGGTCATTGAACCCAATCATGACGAACAGCCTTCTAGCGGAAAAACGTCTCCAGATGAGTGGCAAGCTTTGAAGAAAGCGGTGAAAGAGATGCAAAAACAGTTGGAGGAGAAGAAAGGCGACGGATCGACGATGTTGCCATCATCACCCTTGTCCCCGGATATCCTTAATGCGCCGGTACAAAAGAAAGTGCAATTCCCGGCCATTAATTTGTACGAAGGAAATTCAGACCCAAAAGTACACCTGTCCAAATATACCGATTACATGATATCGGTAAAGGCGTCTGATGCAACTCAATGTCGGAATTTTCCGTTAACTCTTGGTGACGGTCCTCACAGATGGTTTTCTGCACTAGCTCCAGGCTCTATCAGTTCGTTCATGCAACTCAGCAAGGAATTCCTCTCGCACTTCTCCACGGTCGGGTCTTACCTTACGCAGAGACATAGGTTGGCAGATCTGAGGCAAGGAGATGAGGAGACTGATAGAGCCTTCCTTGAGAGATTCGATAAAGTCCTATTGGAAGGAGAACCAGTGAGTGAGGACACCAAGATAGTGGCAGTTATGGCAGGGCTTAGGAAAGGGACAGACCTGTGGAAGGAAATGCACCTCGCTTTCCCTAAAACTTATTCCGAATTCAGGCACAAGGCTGGAGTGTACATTTCGATGCAAGAAACTCTACAGAGAGAGCTAGGAGACAAGGCTGATACCAAGAAATCGGGAAAGAAATCAGGAGGGGAATACAAGGCCCCTAGGAACATGAAAGCTTTCAATGAAGGGTCCGAATTGAAGGAGAAATTGAACCATGTCTTATCCACATCAATTGAGGCTGTGTACAACAACGTGAAAGATAAAGATATGCTGTCTGAACCCCGTAAGATACGGCAAGAACGAGGAAAGATGAACCCCAACAAATTCTGTGCATACCATCAGACTATAGGTCACTTCACGAGCGAATGCCGAGATCTCTTAAAACAGTTGTGGAGATTTTACGAAGAAGGAAAGTTATCAGAATTTGTGAAGCGACAACCAGGGAAGAAACCAAGGGTGGCGATATCCTCCGGCTCGGAAGATGACGAGAGCGACGAACAGCCGAGCAGGAGGGATCAAAAAAGGAAGAAAACGATGACAGCCCCAGCCGAACCCGTCCGAGAAATCTTAATGCTTGAACCATCCGGACCGGTAGGGGGCTGTTCTGATGGTAGGCCAATGATGTCTAAAAGAAAAAGGAAAGCAGAACTGAGGGCGGTAGCTCAAGCCAGGGAAGTTGGGGTAAACCAAGCTACTAAAAAGACAGGCGAGTTGGTGTTTTCTGAGAAGGACTTGGACGGGATACTCACCCCGCACAATGACTCACTGATCATCTGTGCTAATATCATGGGAGCCCGAGTTCACCGTTTGCTTGTGGACACAGGCTCCTACACAAACATCTTATTCAAAAGCACACTAGATCAGATAGGTGATTGTGAGGAGTATATAAAGGAATGTAATCATAAGATAGTAGGATTCGGAGATGATGTAACCGTTCCTTTAGGGTTAGTTACGTTGTCGGTTGAACTTGTATCGACCGAAAATCCCGAAAGGAGACTGACTAGAATGGTAGAATTCTTAGTTGTAAATCAGCAGTCTGCCTACAACGGGTTTCTCGGTCGACCTTTCATAAATGAATTCAAAGCGGCCGTTTCAACGTACTACTACTGTCTTAAATTCCCAACTCCAGAAGGGTCAGGTACGGTTAAGGGTGATCAAAGGAAAGCCCGGGAATGCCTCCTGCAATTTCAACCCACGGACAACAGAATGTCCACGATGGACGAGCAGCCGAGCAGCAGGGACGAAGGTGAACCCTCCATCCTAGATGAAATCATGGAGTCCGTCGACACTGAAGTGATGGAGGTAGACGACCAGCAGGGAATGGACGAGCAGGAGGGCATGGGCGAGCAACAGGAAAGAGAGGCCGTACCCGAACTAAATCAGGTCGAAGACTTGGAGCCAAGGCTGGGGGCAGAACCAATGATCAAGGATGAGATCAACTTTGAAGGGCCCATTATCGATCCTCGATGGAAAGAACAAAAAAGGAGAGCAACCCCGGTAGAGGAGTTGGAGGCAATAAGAATTGACCAAAATCGAGAAGACTTGGAATTATTCATTGGGTCTGAGCTCCCTGAGCCATACAGATCCAGAATGGAAGAGTTCCTCAAGTCCAATCTCGATGTATTCGCATGGTCACATGCTGATATGGTAGGCATCAGCCCTGAGCATGCTTGTCATAAGCTAAATATTTATCCAACTAAGAAACCGGTGAGGCAAAAAAGAAGAAAATTTGGGCCCGACAAATATGAAGCATTGGACATAGAAGTGAAGAAGTTACTCGATAATGATCTTATCAAAGAAGCCTTATGTCCTAGATGGGTAGCAAACCCGGTGTTAGTGAAGAAATCAAATGGTACATGGAGGTTATGTATCGATTTCACTGATCTGAATGCCGCTTGTCCTAAGGATAACTTCCCGTTACCTCACATCGACCAGCTGGTGGACAACACGGCGGGACACGAGCTCCTTACCTTCATGGACGCATTTGCCGGGTACCATCAAATACCAATGCACCCAGATGACCAGGAGCACACAGCATTCTACACCAATAAAAACTTATTATGTTGGAAAAGAATGCCGTTCGGATTAATCAACGCAGGGGCCACGTACCAAAGACTTGTTAACAAGATGTTTGATGAGCACATTGGCAAGACTATGGAAGTGTACGTGGACGACATAGTCGTAAAAAGCCCGAGAAAAGAAGATCATTTAGAACACCTCGCACAAACATTCGAGATACTTCGAGCGTATAACATGAAACTAAACCCAAAGAAGAGCAGTTTCGGAGTACACTCAGGAAAATTTCTTGGGCACCTGGTCAGTCAACGGGGTATTGAGGCGAATCCATCAAAAGTCAAAGCAATCATAGATATGCAACCACCAAGGTCCGTTAGGGAAGTTCAACGACTAACCGGATGTCTGGCGGCTCTGAACAGATTCATTTCCAGATCAGGAGACAAGTGCCGACCTTTCTTTGACGCCATAAAAAAAGGACAGTTCCAATGGACGAGTAATTGCCAACAAGCATTCGAACAATTGAAAGAATATCTGAGTGATACCAAGATTCTATCGAAACCCGTCTCTGGAGAAAAACTGTACCTGTATCTAGCTGCATCAGAGGTGGCCATCAGCTCGGTCTTAGTTCGAGCAGAAGGGAAATTTCACTTGCCAATCTACTACGTGAGTCAGGCCTTGCATGAGGCGGAGATTAAGTATTCGCCCATGGAAAAGTTAGCTTATGCACTGGTGATGAGTGTGAGAAAGCTAAGGCCATACTTCTTCGATCATCAGGTGGAGGTCTTAACAACCTTTCCATTAAGACAAATCTTACAAAGGCCTGACACCGCTGGACGCCTTCTCAAATGGTCGCTCGAAATAAGTCAATTTGGAATATCTTATGCACCTCGAACAGCGATCAAGGGACAAGCGTTAGCCGACTTTATCGTCGAATTAACCTTTCCTCAAGATCCGACGAGAGGTCATAATCATCCATGGCACATGTACGTGGACGGATCATCAAATAACACAGCAGCAGGAGCAGGAATAGTGCTGATTAGTCCAGACGAACAAGTATTCACCTCAGCCGTAAGATTTGAGTTCATGGCAACAAATAACGAAGCCGAGTACGAAGCATTGATAGCTGGATTACGACTAGCTCTGGCCGTGGGAGTTAGGAAAGTTCAAATTTATGGAGATTCCCAGCTGATAGTCAACCAAGTCCATGGGGAATACGAAGCCAAGGATGAGAACATGGCCTTATATCAAAAGATCGTTGCTCACCTGGCTTCGCTTTTCGAGCAAATTTATATCGAGCAAGTGCCAAGAGATAATAATGCGCAAGCAGATGCACTTGCTCGTCTGGCTACAAGTACGGGGCCAGCAAAGCTTTCAGAGGTCACCATCACAAGAATTTCTAACCCGTCCACCAGTGACTACAAGATCAATCAGATCGAAGAAGAATTGACAGAGGATGACTGGAGGGCACCGATATATAGATACCTCAAAGATAACACAGTACCTGAAGATTCCCAAGAAGCAGCAAAGGTAGTTAAGCGAGCAGCAAGATTCACAATCATGGATAACCAGCTTTACAAGAGAGGATTTTCACTGCCCCTATTGAAATGCCTAGCAAGGGGGCAAGGCCAGGAAGTTTTGAGAGAAATACACGAAGGAGTATGCGGAAATCACGCAGGGGGGCGGGCACTAGCATACAAGACAGTGAGGCAAGGATACTACTGGCCAACTTTACTACAAGACGCAATCAAAGTTGCGAAGACTTGTCACCGATGCCAGCTATTCGCCCCCAACATACATAGGCCCCCAACAGAACTGATTTCAGTAAATAGTCCATGGCCGTTCGCAAAGTGGGGAATAGACATCATAGGACCTTTCCCAACGGGAAAGGGGAATGTAAGATTTGCAGTGGTAGCCGTGGACTATTACACGAAATGGGCCGAGGCTGAAGCACTGGTAACGATAACACAAGAGAAAATGATCAACTTTATTTGGAAGAATATAGTTTGCCGATTCGGAGTCCCACAAGCAATAGTAACAGACAATGGAAAGCAATTCGAAGGAAAGAAGATAAGAGATTTCTGCAAAAAGTGGGGTATCAAGAAGCATTTTTCAACACCATACCATCCTCAGTCTAACGGTCAAGTCGAGGCAGTCAACAAGATAATCAAGCATATCCTCAAAATCCGTCTGGTGGATAAGAAAGGCAAGTGGTCGGAAGAACTGCCCGAGGTGCTTTGGGCATATAGGGTATCACATAGAACAAGCACTGGAGAAACACCGTTCGCTATGTCATTCGGTACAGAAGCAGTTATACCTATAGAGCTCAAAATACCAACTGAGAGGGTGGCCGAGTTCAATGAACAGGAAAACAACAAGGCACTAGCTGCAGAGATGGATTTGATCGACGAAAAAAGAATTTCAGAAGAAATAAAAAACGAGATATACAAAAGAAGGATTGCAAGGTACTACAACTCACAAGTAAAAGTCAGGGAATTTGAAGTCGGGGATCTGGTGCTCCGAAAAATCTTAGCAACACCTCCAGGTGTATTTGGACCGACTTGGGAGGGCCCATTCAAGATAACTCAAAAGTGGCACAACGGCACGTATGACCTTGAAGACATGGAAGGCAACTCGGCCCAATACACCTGGAACGCGGCTTTGTTGAAGAAATATTATCAATAATTAGAAAACCGATGTAAAGTTTTTTATAGACTATCGTGTCGTTTATATTTTTGTAAGGTGTAAGGTCGATGAAATCTTCACACTTTTTTGGGCAAAATTTGTAAGCATATAAATGATTGTTCAATGAATTATGTACATAAGAGAACGAAAGGTATTAAAACCCAACTGTTCGCCAAACAGAAAAACTGCTCGCCGGAGACAAATAAGTATAAAAAATATACAAGTCCAGAAGGAGGCGAGCAGCAGGGTCCATAAGACTCAGAAGCCCCACCTGATTGCCCCATCACAGAGAGTTGCTCGCCCAAGATACTAAATGCATAAAGCACAAGTATGGAGGAGGCGAGCAACAGGGCACATGTCAATGCATAGTTGCTCGTCCCGTAGCTGAATGCACTTAAGAACAAACACAGCAAGTGGCGAGCAACAAGGCATGGAAAGGAGCATGATAAAGGGTTAAGTTCTCAAAGAACAAAATAGACCCATACATGAACAACATGTATAAATTTGCAAAGAAAAGTATTTTACTTTCAACTTAAGAAAGAAATACTTAAGCAAAAAGTAAGTAAAGGGCAAATAAAAGGCGAACAATAAAATAAAAGTGCAATCCTCATTCATTAGCACCAAAAAATTACAGGAGATGAACGTACAACCATCATCCTACTACATCAACTAAACAAAAAAGAAACGAAGCCTAAGTCTCGGGAGCTGGCGGAGCAGGTGGCACCGAAGGATCTTGGGAAGAAGGAGGAGGTGGAACATTTTGCACAGTGACCCCGGAGACCTGCTGCCCACCTACAGCAGCAGAAGAGCTTGCTTCACCAAGAGGATTTGGGAGGAGGGGACCCAGAGCTTCAAAGATATTCATGTCCCTGTCCGCCTCCACTCTTTCCCTGGGGGCCACAACACGAACATCGTCTTTGAAGATGTCTAAGTTAACCCCCATCTCTCCTAGGTCGGCTACCGGGATCTCAAAGCCGGGTGCTGGAGGGTTTTCAGTGACGTAATCCGTGAAGTCCTTTATGGTCGAAGTCATCACATCCAAACCATTATCCAGAGCGTACTTCACATTTCTCACACTATCAGCATATGCGATAATGTAACCAAGATTGGTATTGTCGGTTACATCTTGCACATAAGTAGGGTAAGAAATGGCACGCTTGTTCTTTTTCTCCAGCTGGTCGACGTGGACCTTCAACGACTCCACTCTTTCCACCAGACCCACCCGCTCGGTCTCCAGGACTTGCAAATGATCGGTGGCGACACCCAAATCCAGTCTAAGCTTCTCTGAAGCATTAGACGCTATCATCTCCCGGTCCTCAGCAGCCTTTACCTCTCGCGTCCATGTGAGCTTGGCTCTTTCGAAGTCAGCTTTCATCTTAGCCAACTCTTCATCTTTCTTCTTCAGCTCCTCATCCTTCTTCTTCAATTGAACAAGTTGAGCATCACGATCTGCCTCAACTTGCTCGATCCGTCGCCCCAGACCGCGATTTGTTCGCTCCAACTCGATGGCTTGATCCAAGACTCGTTGAGCTGAGATGGATTGATGGCTCGCGTTATAGCTCAATAAACGAGCGTTGTCGCTAAGGCTCTGGCTCTGAATGATTTCCTCGCCAGTCTTGGTCCACGAGCGGGGAACATACTCCATGGCTCTGCGGACGTGGGAGTCCTTAATCTCGTGGGGTGCCGGAGGGGACTTCACACAGCTAAACTGGTGAAGTACTTTTGAACGACCAGGATAGTCGTTTTTCCGATACCTGTTTGAAGAAAAAAGTTGTCAGAAAACAAAGTCAAAGTAATAAACAATCAAGTTGAATAGGAAAGTACTCACTCCCTCATTTTTACGGGGTCATAGCCCAAGTATGAGTTGTCAGGAGATGAGCTCCTGCCTTGACCGGCGATCATAGCGCCCACGACTTGCTGCTCGGTCACCTCCTCCACCGGTGAGGAGCGAGCAGTTTTGCCTACTTAGAAAAAGGAAGATCACTTACAGCACCTGGCTCAAACATTTGAGATACTTCGGACCTACAATATGAAGCTGAATCCCAAGAAAAGTAGTTTCGGAGTCCATTCTGGGAAATTCTTGGGACATCTGGTTAGTCGGCGAGGAATTGAAGCAAATCCAGTGAAAGTGAAAGCAATCATGGAGATGCAACCACCCAGATCGGTTAAAGAAGTCCAACGGCTAACCGGATGTCTAGCAGCTTTGAACAGATTCGTCTCAAGATCCGGAGATAAGTGTAGGCCGTTTTTCGAGGTCATCAAGAAAGGAAAGTTTCAATGGACAGACGCCTGTCAGCGAGCGTTCGAACAACTGAAAGAATATCTCAGCGATACGAAAATTCTTGCTAAACCGATTTCAGGGGAAAAGTTATACTTGTACCTGGCAGCTTCAGAAGTGGCAATTAGCTCAGTGCTCGTGCGAGCGGAAGGAAAGTTCCACCTACCCATTTACTATGTAAGTCATGCCTTGCACGAAGCAGAGCTCAGATATTCACCAACAGAAAAGCTAGCATATGCACTGGTAATGAGCGTCAGAAAACTTCGTCCATATTTTTTCGACCATCAGGTGGAAGTGTTAACAACGTTCCCGCTCAAGCAAATACTGCATAGACCCGATGCAGCTGGCCGCCTCCTAAAATGGTCATTGGAAATCAGCCAATTCGGGATTTCATATGCTCCTCGAACAGCGATCAAGGGGCAAGCCTTAGCAGACTTTATAGTCGAACTGACTTTCCCCCAAGATCCAACGAGAGGACATAGCCATCCCTGGCACATGTATGTTGATGGTTCGTCAACTAATACAGCATCGGGAGCAGGTATAGTCTTGATAAGCCCAGATAGGCAAGTTTTTACTTCAGCTGTTCGATTCGAGTTCATGGCGACGAACAACGAAGCAGAGTACGAGGCTGTGATCGTTGGGTTACGCTTAGCATTAGCAGTTGGAGTACGAAGGTTGCAAATCTTTGGAGATTCGCAATTGATCGTCAACCAGGTCCGAGGAGAATATGAAGCAAGAGATGAAGACATGGCTTTGTATCAAAAGATTGTTGCTCACTTGGCCTCCTTGTTCGAACAAATATACATTGAACAAATACCAAGAGACAATAATGCTCAAGCAGATGCATTAGCCAGGCTAGCAACCAGCACCGGACCAGTAGAATTGTCGGAAGTGACGCTAACAAGAATGTCCAAACCATCAACCGAAGATTACAAAATCTATCAGATCGACGAAGATTTCGAGGAAGACGACTGGAGAATACCAATCATTGAGTATTTGCAAAATGATAAAAAACCAGACAACCCATTTAAAGCTAACAAGTTGGTTAAAAGAGCGGCAAGATACACCATGATGGACGGACAGTTGTACAAGAGAGGAATTTCGCTCCCACTTCTGAAATGTTTGGCTAGGGGGCAAGGACAGGCAGTACTGAAAGAGATCCATGAGGGTGTATGCGGAAATCATGCCGGAGGACGGGCCTTGGCACATAAAACAATAAGGCAAGGATATTACTGGCCAACTCTCCGCCAGGATGCGATCAAGATTGCCCGAACTTGTCATAGATGTCAATTGTTTGCCCCAAACATTCACAAACCCCCACATGAACTGATTTCAGTCAATAGTCCATGGCCGTTCGCGAAATGGGGAATTGACCTCATCGGGCCTTTTTCCCCGGGACAAGGAAATGTTCGATTCGCGGTGGTGGCTGTTGACTACTACACGAAGTGGGCGGAAGCAGAAGCACTCGGGCGGATCACACAGGAGAAAATGATCAACTTTATATGGAAAAACATTGTTTGTCGTTTCGGGGTCCCTCAGGCGATAGTGACGGACAATGGAAGACAGTTCGAAGGAAAAGAGATCAGAGATTTTTGCGAAAAATGGGGAATAAAGAAATATTTCTCGACACCATACCACCCCCAATCGAACGGTCAAGTAGAAGCAGTGAATAAAATAATCAAGCATATACTGAAGATTCGTTTGGTTGACAAGCAAGGGAAGTGGTCAGAAGAGCTACCAGAGGTGTTGTGGGCATACCGAGTATCCCACAGAACAAGCACAGGCGAAACACCGTTCACAATGGCATTCGGGACAGAAGCAGTAATTCCGATTGAGCTAAAAGTCCCAACAAAACGAACAGCTGCGTTCGACGAAGAAGCAAACAACTCCGCAATGGCAGCAGAGTTGGACTTGCTTGAAGAAAAAAGAATAACAGCAGAATTGAAAAATGCAATTTACAAAAGAAGAGCAACAAAGTACTACAATTCTCAAGTAAAAGCAAGAGAATTTGAAATCGGAGACTTGGTACTTCGAAAAGTTTTAATACCACCAGGAGTATTCGGCCCGACTTGGGAGGGCCCATACAAGGTGACGAATAAGTGGCACAATGGCACATACGACCTTGAAGACATGGAAGGCAAGTCGTCCCAATACTCCTGGAATACAACTTTACTCAAGAAGTACTACCAATGAAGTCTTGTAAGTCTTAGAAAATTTGTAAATAGATCCTTTGTAATTTTTGAAATTTTTGCGCAAGTTTCTAAGCGAGCAGATTTGCATTTATCTTACTAAGCGAGCAGATTTGCATTTATCTTACTAGGCGAGCAGAATTGCATTTATCTTTTGTCTTACTTTCTTAGATTTTGAGTCTTCAAGTCCAAATTACTCAGTTGCTCGCCCAAAAATTTGCAAAATACAAGTCTGTTATAAGACGAACAGAAGAGCTTATTAAAAGCAAAAATAAGGCTAAGTCCATAACGGACCAATAGCCCACATTAATGCAAGGCCAAGTCCACAAGCGACCAAAATGGCCCAAACAACTAAAGGTCAAGTTCTATAAGAACCAAGTGACCAACTTAAAATTTGACTAAGTGTTTACCTTAAGAAAAAAGGAACACTTAGAAACTAAATCATAAGCAAAATAAAGAAGCGAGCAACTAAGTAAGACAAATAAAGAGGCATAAGCTTGTAGATGAACAAGAATTTTCATATCATTAAATCAAAAAGATTAATTACAATAGGATTGTGAAATACAGAAATGTTGTACATCCTATTGTAAATAAAAACTATGTCTTCAAGAGGGAGGTGGAGGAGGAGCATCTGCAGTTCTGGTCGCCTGGACACTCGGCTGCTCGCCTGGGGCACTTGTGCCAGCCCCATCCAGAGGAGTTAAGGGAAGTGAAGACAACCCCTCGAAGACTTCATCAGTGGTCGCCACTGGGGTAGGATCGGGCTGGCCGCCATAAGTGGGGGCAGCGATGTCAACCTCCTCGCCAAACACATCTAGAGGAAAGCCAAGATCGGCCAGATCAGAGACGAACAGGGTAGAGCCAGGAGCAGGAGGGTAGTTCTTGACATATTCAATTAAGTCCGCCTTCACCGCATCACGAATATCTTGATTGTGATCATGGGCGAAGTGGACAGACCTCAAGCATTCGGCAAAGGCACAGATGTACCCGAAGTTGGTCTTGTCCAACACCTCTTGCTCGTGGACTTCATAATCGATCATGTTTTTGCGCTCTTCCTCTAGCCTTTTGATGTGCTCCTCGGCAGCTAGCAGGCGAGCAGCTAAGTCTGCTCGCTCTTTCTCAGCCCTCTCAACTCTCAAATCTGAGGACTTCACCTCCAACAGCATCTTCTCAGCCTTGTCCAAGGCATTCTTCTCGCCGACTAAGGAGGCCTCCATCTTCCTCTCCATCAAAGCCAGCTCCTTAGCATGCTCGGCCTTGCACTCTTTGATGGCAGAGGCTTTTTCTTCGTCCATCCTTTCCACGCGACGACCCAAATCGCGGTTTGTTCGCTCGAGCTCCATGACTTGGTCGAGCAGCATTTGGGACTGGACCAATTGATGGCTAGTATTGTATGCCATCAGACGAACATTGTCACTAGCAGATTGGCCAGTAACAAGGGTATTCGCCGATTTTGTCCAAGCCCTTGGAACCATCTCGGCTGCTCGGCGAACAGGGACATCAGGTATGTCGGGGAATGAAGGAGGTGCATTCTTCACTACAGAGAGATAGTGAAGAGTAGTCCCGCGGCCAGGATAAAGCGCTGGGTTATACCTAAAACAGAAAACACAGAAGTCAGTGATCAAGCAACATTGCGCCAAGCGGCGAACAACAAACAAAGCGAAGACGATTGACTTACTCCTTGATTTTAACGGGGTCCCAACCTAAATAAGAGGTGTCTTTGGGATTGTCCCCTTTCTTGGTCGCCACCAGGCCAGCGACCACTTGCCGTTCATCCACCACTTCCAGAGAGGTGGACTTAGAGGCAGGAGATCGGGGAGCAGCACTGCTCGCCTCCGTCATAGTCTTTGATCGCTTGGAGGCGCGATCATCACCGCGAGTGCCGCGAGCATCATCGTCCCGCGGCGCTTTCTTTTTCTCCCTCTCTCGTTCCCTCTCCTTCTCCTTCCTTACATCCCGCGGAGAGGAAGTAATTTTGGCCGCAGGCTTGCGGCGACCAGCTCCGGCGGCTGGGCGACCAGTGGGGTTCTCCCCTGCCCGGAGGTGCATGATGGCAAGGGGAGGATCCATCTTCCTTCTTGAAGCGTCGGCCATTTGCTTTACTCGTCTGGCGAGCAAGTAATATGACTCGGGCACAGCCGGGATGGCAACGGTGACTCGTTGATCTAACAAGAAAGACAAGGGTCAGGCGAGCAAGAATGATTGGCGAGCAAGAATGAAAAAGTTACCTTCTGGGACGGCGGCTTGAGCTTCAAGATGGTGAGGACTCGTAACCAAACCAGCAAGTTTGCGACAATGAGCCTTCGAGAGATGGTGTATGTCGCGACTAGCAACGTCGCGAAGAGAGATAATGGCCAAGGTGAAGAGAAATTCGTCGCTGATATCGGGATGCCCCCACTTCAAATTTCTCGGACCTGCAAAACAACGGAAAGGATTAAAATTAGTCCTACTTATGAATTAGCAAGATAAAATTAGCCCTACGTTTGATATTTCCAAAGCCTTCAGGCGACATGATGCGCGCCTGCCCGCCAGCGAATCCCTCAGTTGCTCGCCAATCTCCACCAATAAAAAGGAATTGACAATGCCAACCCTTAATCTTATTGGGAACACCTTCAACAAGTTTCAATCCGGTCTTCGCCTTAGCGTAATACCAACCAGCACCGTCCTCGGAGATAGTTAAAGCATAAAGAAGCTCCGCGGTTGTTATTTTATTTTTGTAACCCTCAAGACCAAAAAGTGTCATGAAGGCTAGAAGAGTACTCCAACCGTTTGGGGTGATTTGAGTGATCGCCAGATTCATATCGAGCAAGAAACGGCCGATGAGCGGATGAACGGGGAGCGGGAAACCCGTGTTTAATACATCCAAGTTGATCGCCGTGCAGCCAGAAGGGGGGCGATCAGCAGTCTCTCCTTTCTTCGGCACATACATGAAAATATCGTAGGGGATTTTGTACGTTTCACGGATGCTCGCCAGATCATCCTCAATAACAACACTGGCAACTTTGCTCGCTGCATAGTCCCCATCCTGAGCCTTCATAATCACCCTCGATGTAGGGACAAAAGTCTTCGAGTAGCGAGCAGAGTAGTCCGCCCACTCGTTGTCACGAACAACTCCTTCCGGGATTCGAGATTCAGGTGTAGTTTGAGAGAGGGGAAAATTGATTTCCCTTAAAAACTCCCAAGTAAGCGTGTGACCTCCCTGCTCGCCACCACGTTGCTCGCCAGCAGTGTCAGCCTGATCGCCCTCAAGGTCAATTGAACCCTCTATCTCCGCGGCCACTGCTGCAGAGTCTTCTCCAAGGTCAGAAGATGTTTCAGGTTCGCGAGCAAGAGAGTGAATCTCTTCTTGATCGCCAGAGCGGTCAGCGGCGAACATCTCCACCGAGCGAACAACGGAGCTCGCGTCTGAGTTCGTGCCTTCATCCACTAATAACGTGCGCGGATTGTTCGCCAACGCTTGGCGAACAGATCTGCACGGAGAAGACTGATCTACGGATCGTTTTTCCGGGTTTCGTCCGGGTCCGGATTGAGAAGAACTTGAGGGGGAAAACTCCATTCAAAATAAGAAGGAATAATTTTGGTTAATTTTGGAAAAGTTATAAGTACGATGGAACCAATGTCGGAATCACGGCGGCGACGCTACTACGAGACGGCAGCGCGATGGCGGTTCACGGCCGGAGTAGCAGTGATGATTAAAGGAAATATAGAAAAGAGGAAAAAATCACGAAAATTGAAGGAAGAAAGAGAGAATATGAAACAAATTACCTTCGACAAATCGAAATCTAGAATCTGGACGCAAGAATCACGAAGACGGAAAGCTTTGAAATGTTCGTTAATGACGGAAGCGTGAGAAATTCAGAAAGAAGAAAGAAGAAAGAAGAAGAAACTGACGCCTATTTATAAGGGTGAGGCCGGGGCGAAAATGCAATATTTGCAAAATATTATAGGCCCCTATGGGCAAATTGGGAGATGCGCATGACTGACGCGACGCCTCGCATTCCGTGCCTCGGGAATCCAACCGTCGCGACACGAAAAGGCGTTCGCTACTGGTCGCACACATAAGCTCTCATGCTCGACTGTTCGCCCAACTGCTCAGATGCTCGCCCATGTAAACATCCACGTTCCATTCTTGCTCGCCCCAATTTTCAAAGAAATTATAGCTTGGTCCCAATTGATCAATCCATGCCCAACATGAGACCAAGCTAGGGGGCAATTGTTGGGTGGCGAGCAATTAAGTAATTAATAAACAGGAGATTATTAGACTTAGTAACAGGATAACAAATCAAAGGAGCTAGCAGTTTCGTGGAAGCGAACAGCTTTGTAGCGGAGCTAGCAGATTCGTAGGGCGAACAGCTTTGTAGAAAAGCACTAATGCGGCAAGCAGAATTGTGGCGAGCAGCCTTGCAAAGAACAGCTGTGCCAGTGGCTCAAGCCAAAACCAATTTGGGCGAACAGGTTCGTAGTAAAGCGAGCAACATTGTAAAACAATCCCAAGCGGGGAGCGAACAGCTCAGGACGCAAAGGACCATGACATCTAACGAAGACGTACAAGCGAGCAGCCGGTCACCGTCGAGAGCATCTCAGAAGTGCCAAAGACCAAGTACAACATGGGGAATTCCAAGAGTCACTAGCTTAGATATGGTCCAAGTGTCCTAACACTTGGCACCCATCCAATGAGTAATAGTGTAGATGTTGTACAAGTGTCCTAACACTTGGCAAAGATCCAATGGCTAAGCCACCAAGATGGTGACACATGGCCACTTTGTATGTCTATAAATACTCCCTTCTTGTACATGAAAAGGGAGAACAATGGAATACATAGCAAAACTATTGCCAAATTATTTCTTAAGCATTACTTAGCTAAATTTCATGATTTCTTGATCTTGTTTGGTGATCTTGATTATAGAAAACAGCCACTAATTACCTTGGTTAGAAAAGATCATCAACAGACCTCATGAGCTTTTTTTTATTATGTTTACCAATTAAGCTAACTATGAATTGTTATGAAATTTGATTTGTTATATATAACTTGAGTTAAAAATATATATATTTTTCTTCTAAAAGACTCTTGATTATTTGCAATTTAATTATCCAAAACTATATATTTTTTTCTCATTCCTTCTTTGTCTTTTTTTTTCCACAATATTTTAGTGTTGTTCCTCGATTATTTGTTCACAGTTAAATATCTAATTGCTAATATTCGATGATTAGTTTATTTTTAAAGATATTATTTTCTTCATATAAATTCTACTTTCTTTCTCTCTACTTCTATCTTGACGATATTATGTTCATTTTCTATGTATTGCAATTGACGGGTGTAGACTTTCAAGGAGAATTTTAAGGTTATCTTTAGTGTATGTTCTTTTTTTAAATTTCATTTCAACTGAATCATTTTTTAATAGACTTTTCTATATAACTTTATAATATCAAATGATATGTTGATGTGTTAATATAATATTAAATTTTAAATTAATTTTGCGAACAATCCGCATAAAAGGCGGGGTACTCATCTAGTATTGTCATAATATGGTGATTGATTATATGTGTTATTATGAAGATTAGCAAGAACTTAATTTATTTTAATATAAAGGGTATACTAGTCTAAAATTTGGGTGTGTAGAGTAACTTTTTTAAAAAATAAATTTTAAAAGGGGTATAATTAGCAATTGGGGTATGTATAATAATTTTGGGGGTTTATTTAGCCACATCCATTATATATTTAACAACGAAGCAAGCATGTGATTCGTAACTAGAAGGGGATGGGGATTATTTACTTGGAGCGGGAATGATATAGAGCCCACAAATGGGCACAAAATTTGTGCCCACCGCTTACGTGGCTGTCTACGTGGCAATGCCATATAATAAAGTTTTATTTTTTCCTTTATGATCACCAAATATTATTTTTAGGAGTATGTATAGAGTGAAATTGGTTTATATATGAATTACTTAAGGGTATTAGTTGTTTTCACTGAAGCATATTAATTGTTTTTACTGAAGCGTATTACTGGTTTGCACTGAAGAGTTTTAGTTCATTTTCACTGAACAACTAAGACTCTTTAGTGTAAATCAGTAATACTCTTCAGTAAATACAACTACTCTTCAATGAAAACAACTAATACCCTTCAGTGATTCATGTATAAACCAGTTTCACTCTATACTTTGTCTATTTTTAGACATTTTAGATTTGATTATATTTTAAGATTTTATATTACAATTATAATATATATTTTTCAAATTAATAGAGATCTTCTATTATACAATAATCAGTAATTTCCTCTGGATTTTTATTTTTCTTCGTTCACTATTGTTGTCAAAAACATTTCTTATACATGATTTAAATCTTGGCTAAAAAAATGCAAATGATTCAAAATTTTCTTGAACAAATTTCATCATTGAAATTATCAACATCCTCTGCTAATGAAACTAAAGAGTAAATGATAGTTAAAACATATTTAATTTTACTAGTTTTTCACTCGTGCGATGCACGAATGTGATATTATTTAAAATATAACCGTTATTATATTATTATAATTAACTATATATATATATATATATATAATTATATATGTGCGTGTATGTGTGAATATTATATATTATGTGTGAGACGATCTCATACATGAGACAAAATTCTATTTTGGTATTTTAGTCATATTCTCCTTTAAAATATTAACAGACTTAGACCCCTCGTGTATGATACTGTTTGATAAAATATTATGTGATTTTAAAATTGCAAAAATTAGGATTCAAATTTAAGATAAAATAAACTAAACATGACTTAAAAAAATATCACAAAGTAAATAAGTTTGAAAATATTGTACTTTGTTGAAAAAAGTGTGACAAAGTATAGAGTGAAAATAGTTCATATATAAACCATTGAAGGATATTAGTTGTTTTCACTAAAGAGTATTAGTTATTTTCACAGAAGGGTATTAGTTGTTTTCACTGAAAGTCTTAGGTATTTACTGAAAACAAACTAATTCTTCAATGAAATCAAATACTCTTCACTGAAAACAATTAATACTCTTTATAAAAAACAACTAATACCCTTCAATACTTCATGTATAAACTAATTTCACTCTATGCATACTAAAAAATTATTAGTACCTCTGTTCCCTAAAAGTATGGTCGTTTGCTTTTGACGGGTTTTAAGAAAATGTAGATAAAATAAAAGTATTTGGTGTATTATGTGATCTATTTATGAGTTAAGTGGTTGTGTGAGAGTGTAAAATCAATGATATACGAAATAATTAAGTGATGGTTGAATGGTGAAGAAAAAATATTTGTTGAAAAAAAATAGAAAGTCATACTTTAAAGGTACGGAGGTAGTATTTATTTTGACAAAGTATAGGGTGAAAATGATTCATACATGAACCATTTGAAGGGTATAAGTTATTTTTATTAAATGGTACTAGTATTTCTCCCGTGCGATGCACGGTATAAATATTAATAAATGTTGTTGTAAAATTATTGTGACTGAAATATATATTACATTTATTTTGCTTATCTGCACATTAAATATTTAGATCTTTATTGATTTTAATATTTCTTTTTTACTAATGTTCTTCTTATTAACTATTCTCTCCGTTCCAATTCTATCTTTACACTTTCCATTTTGGATCATCTCAACTCCATCTTCACGTCATTAAAAGGGAAATAAAATTCAATATAAATATTTATATTTTCTTAATTTATATACTAAAAAGCAAAAACATTCACTTTCATTAGTTGGATACTCAATTTCTTTAAAAAAAAATTGTTAAGTACTCAATAAAGTAGTTTTTTCCTAATATATGTGCCCACAAAAGTTTGAAGACAGAGTTGGTTGGAGGGAGTATGATTTTTAAAAAATATTATACATTGAAATATCTCATAATTTAGATTTAAATATATGAATCTATTAGAACTTATAAATTAAAATAAAAAGTTTTAAAAAAATCATCATATATTATCAAACTCATTATAAAAAGATAAAATTAATATTTTGGATCTTAATTTATTTTTATATGTGCAATATGTATGTCAAATTAAAAATCATAAGAAAATGATTAATGTGACACATATATAGTGCATTAAAGATAGATTTGAAACACTATATTTCGAACTTTGAAAACATAGTGAAAAGTAAAAAAAAAAAAAAAGTAAAAAAAAAATTCTTGAAAAATTTACAAATTTCTTATTTTTGTGGTAGATATTCTCTTAGAAGTGTGTAATGCATGAATTATAATATTGATTAATATATAATTAATATAATTTAATCATTAACAAAACAAATATAATTAAAAGAGATGGATCACCCACATCATAAAAAAAACTAATCATATTGTAGTTACTAAATAACTTAATTAGAAACGAATTACATCATGAAAGATAGTACATTGCTTGAAAAAAATCACTTTAATTGATTTTCCAACTAATTTTTTTAAATGCGAAAAGAAAAATGAATGTGCAATCTTAATCAGGTTGAATAATAATAATTTTTTAAATAGGGTAATTAAGTCAACTGAAGTAAATAAGGTCACTGTAAAAAAATTAATTATTTTGTGTCAACTCAGTTTTCACACCAATTTGACCATATTTTAAGAAAAATATGTGATGAGTAAATTGTTAGAAAGGTAATTTAGTAAACTTTTATTGTTAAATTTAGTAGAATTAGTAAGAGTGAATGAAAAGTAATGACATTATATTGGGACTGTGTGAATATTGTATGGGTAAAATTTATTAAAGAATTGTCGAAGTATGAAAACTAATTTTGAACAGAGATACTATAAAACTAAGGTAAGAAAAATTAAATTAAGCACATAGAAAGTTAAATAACAAAAATATGACACTAATAATGATTGGATTTGATATAATGCCCATCGGTGGGCATAAACTTATATGTCCACCGCGAATGTGATAATGACACGTAAGCAAATTTAAGTAATCAATTAAAATAATAGTGGGGCCCCTATTTAAATTTGCTAACGTGTCATTATCACAATCGCGGTGGGCATATAAGTTTATGCCCACCGGTGGACATTATATTAAATCTGTAATAATGATAGCATAATTTGTTTTAATTAGGTATTTTACGAATGGCAAAGTATTATATGTAAATTGTTCATGATAAGTTAATCACTAAATAAATTTAAAGTATTAAATATTTAATTAGGAGTATCTATAATCTCATCAGGAGTATTATTAAATTTTCTTGAACCCAAATGATACTCTTGATGGGATTTTTTATACTTTTAGTCAAATATTCGATATTTTAAAATAGTTTTATGATAAACTTATTATGATCCACTTTCATATAAAACCTACTCATTACAAATGTTACATTGTTTGAAAATAAATTTGTTGAATTTATAATTAATTATTTTTTTAGGCAAAAATGATGAGAGTGTACATTTATCTATTTTATTCAGGAATCACACCTAATTCAAATCCCAGTAAAAATCCCGTCTAAAAAAATCCCAGTAAAATTTTACAAATTAAATGGTGAGAGTGCATTGTTCTGTTGCTTTCTCTCTGAGCAAGAGCCTCAGAACATTGAAGAAGCTCTCACTGACTCGAACTGGATCATTGCCATGCAAGAGGAGTTGAATCAGTTCACAAGGAATCAGGTTTGGGAACTGGTAGATAGACCTAGGCATCAAGGTGTGATTGGTACCAAGTGGGTCTTCAAGAACAAGAAGGATGAGAATGGTGTTGTGGTAAGGAACAAGGCTAGACTGGTTGCAAAAGGGTATTGTCAATCTGAGGGAATAGACTATGACGAGACTTTTGCTCCAGTGGCTAGGTTGGAAGCTATCAGGTTGTTCCTTGCATATGCAACATATAAGAAGTTCAAGGTGTATCAAATGGATGTCAAGAGTGCCTTCCTAAATGGTGTACTCAATGAAGAGGTATATGTTGAACAACCTCCCGGGTTTGAGGTTGGAGATAGAGTATACCATTTGAAGAAAGCACTCTATGGACTTAAGCAAGCACCAAGAGCTTGGTATGATACCCTCTCTCAATTCCTGACAGACCATGGGTTCAAGAAGGGAACTGTGGATAGGACATTGTTCAGGATCACTGAAGGTGATGACATTCTCTTGGTCCAGATTTATGTGGATGACATAATATTTGGATCACCAAATCATCAGCTCTGTGAGAAATTCTCTAAGTTGATGACTGGTAAATTTGAGATGTCCATGATGGGAGAGATGAACTTCTTCTTAGGATTGCAGGTCAAGCAGACTGATCAAGGTATATTCATAAATCAGGCCAAGTATACAAGAGACTTGATTCAAAAGTTTGGTGTTCAGAACAGCAATCCAGCCAGGATCCCAATGAACATAAATTGGAAGATGGATCCTGACACTGAAGGAACTTTCTGAAAAGAACTTGGTATGGAATGCTGATTTAACAATCAGACAATCTAATTCCCATGGGATACACGGACTCAAATTTCCAATCAGACATAGATTCCAAAATAACTACCTCGGGTAGTGTGTTTTGCATGGGAGAAGGAGCCATGACATGGAGAAGCGATTTGCAGAAATCCATCGCCGATTCGACCATGAAAGCCGAATAAGTAACTGCTTGTGAAGCAACGAAAGAAGCGGTTTGGCTCAAGTACTTCTTAGTGGACTTGGACGTTGTTCCGAATTTGCCCGACAAGATAACTGTCTTTTGTGACAATGTCGGAGCAGTTGCAAATTCAAAGGAACCGAGAGCCCACAAGGCCAGCAAACACATAGAAAGAAAAAAAAAACAAAATTTGGATACCAATACCTACAATTAAAGAGATTAGAGATGCCCGCATGGGCGTAGCTCAGCTGGTTCCTGGGTGGCAGATTGCTACAAAGAGATTAGAGATCTCATCGGTAAAATAAAAAAAGCGAAAGATCTCAGCATAGATATTGGGAATCGTGTTAAAATTCCATCCCATATTTTTATGCAGACTAAAAGTTAGTGCAGGATATGAACAATCCTATATAATGTTCATGCGCAATCAAAATCCCTAATGTGACTTTTCAAATTCCAAGCAGCGACTTTCCATTAATAGTAGGAAAAAATGGGCGGGAAAATAGGAATAGTTATTTTTGGCGGACTTTGCTGTTTATATATATATATAGATATAGATTAGTTGTTTATATTGGAAGTGATTAGTTTTGGAGGGTTTAATTATTTTCATTGAAAGGTATTAGTTGAAGGGTGCGAAAAATATTAATTATTTAACTAAAGGGTATTAATTGGTTACAATAAAGAGTATTACTTGATTACCTTAAAAATTATTATAAAGTAGTTTATATATGAATAATTTTCACTCTACACATACTCTCTGACTTTAAGTAGTTTCCGTATAACTTTTTTATTTAAAACTATAACAAATTTTAACATTAAAAAACAGTAAAAGTATATTACTTGCTATAGCAGTTCTAAGCTAATTAGACAAAGGTGAGAAAAAAAATTAATTAGACAAAGGAGGTTTAGTTTATTAACATTTTCATTTAGTCTAAATAATAAATCAGCCCAACGCAAATAAATCTAAAATCAATCAAAAATACATCATAAGAATACCATGTATATTGAATAATAGTCCATTAAATGTTTAGCCCATAACAGAAAAATTAGATATAGGACAGCCCTAAAGATAGCAACTTCGAAAATAAAGTTCTAAAATAAAAAAAATTATTAGTAAAAAAAAAAAACCTAGTCCCCCAAAAAACCAGCGGCATATTTAACAAAAAAAAATGTTCACCCATTTCTAATTCTGAAATCATTGATCTGAATCCCTTTTCTGTCGATACTATCCAATGCCCCAAAGAAAAAAAAATTGATTTATCAAATTGCATGTATATCTTCAAATGTGACTTCCGAAATGATGAAGAGAGTTGCACGCAATACTTAACAACAAACGCGTCAAGATCTTTTCTAAGAGATAAGGTTTGCATATTAGAACTCTTACCAATATGATTTATTATTTAGATCTAATTTAAATTATGTTTTACACATATATATCTATTAAAAGAATAAACAAAAAAATCTATTTTTGGGAAATCTTCTACAACAATCAACGATGACTTCGTATTTCATGATTCTTAACTCTTTTTATAATGAGTAGATTCAATAAAGTTTAATTTTAATTTTTACTTTCCTGAGTATAGATTAAAATCCAGTAAAAAAGAATAGATCTATATTCTAGTGCGATTTAATGCAATATTTCGCATACATAAAAAGAAAATCAATTATGAATTCATCTAAAATTTTGTATTTCTGTTTTACCCAATTACTTCAAGAATTTGGATTAGAGCTTTGCCCTCTACATACGCATAATTAAAATGAGTAGATATAGTGTGCATTTGGATTTTGATAAAAAAAAAAAAAAACCCAAGAAGTAATCAGTGATACCCCAAGAAGTATTCAGTGATACCCCAATAAGTAATCAGTGATGCACCTAACTAAAAAAAAACCATAGTTCAAATTGAACTAAGTGCACGCTAGAATTTGTGTATTAAAATATATCATATTTCTGGCTTTCAAATCATGATTGTTCTTTACTAAATCAAATACAAAATACGTTGGAGATTGATTTTTAATAACTCTTGCAACAAATATAACTTCATAAAGAGGGTCAACTTGATTTTTCCAATTTAGAAATATAGTTAATTTGAATGTAAATGAGAGCTAATGAAATTAAGGCACATGCATGCATACACTTTTTGAAATTTATTTTGTATGTAATGTGTTAGAAAGCTTTACTGTCTGTATTACTGTATACATACTATTCCAAAACTATATAGTTTAAAAATACCCTTTTAAAAATAAATGTGTTCTTTTTTTTTTATCAGTAAAAGGCCACTTTTATAAGATAAGGAAAAAGTGGGTATAAGAAATACCCATAACAAGAGCGTACAACTGATGAAGTAAAGATTACAGGTTGTGTCCTAACAACAATTTAGGATTAGTGAGCCAATCTTCGAAAGAAAACGAAGAGAACACCGGGTCCTTTACACTCAACCAACTCCAAATTCTAGCTTTCAACTCATCCACCAATTTATCAACCATTCCCCCTTCTTAAAATAATCTCGTTCCTCCATTTCCATAGCAACCATACTACACCAAGCCACACTGTGACTACCCTTCTTTTGTCATTTTTTCCTTTCACACTATTACTATGAGCAAGAAGGTTCGAAATAGATTTTGAGTTTACCACAGTAGAAATCCCCAACCATTTGTACACCTCCATCCATACTTTATAAGACTTCTCACATTCAAAAAAGAAATGTTTACCATTCTCCTCCTTTTTCTCACAAAAAACGCACCTCAAGTCTGCATTTTCATTGATTACTCCTCTTCGGTGCAAGTCTGACTTCATAGGCAACCTATCTTTGATTACTCGCCAACCGTGTGCCATCACTTTAAGAGGGACCAGCTTGCTCCAAATCAGTTTGTAGGCATGTTCTTCATCTTTAGACAGCACCACCGGATCACCACGACTGATTATCAAGTTGTATGCCTCCCTCGTTGTGTACATATTTCCCGAAGCATGTTTCCATCTCCATGAGTCTCCAATCCCTTCCTTGATAGTGCACCTGTTTAAATTAGAAACAAGATTGTTTAGCGCATCATGTTCACGATCAAGGAGGGGACGCCTCCATCTCCAATTCCATCTACATTCCTCTCCCACCCAAGCCCCCAAACGATTCACCCTTCCTTCTTTGTCTAAACTCAGCTTAAAAATAAATGTGTTCTATATTTCATATAATTTTTTTGTTATTTTTAATGGAAAAAGAAAATTTGCTAACTATTTACATACCTTTGGATCATTGACTATTGATTCAGATACATTCCCAGTTCTTATGAGTTGTATTCAATATGCAGGTAGTTGATACACTTCAATATGATGCTTCAGAGAGTTAAGGAAGAATCTATCTCAATCACCCACCGAAAAATTTGTTGAATATATATTTATACCTTTGAAAGAAATATATATTTGCACCTTCGGAAGAAAGAGTTTAGTATAATTGAATAGAAATTAAAATACCAAACGTTCTTAAAATTAGTTTCAAAAGAACCTGTTGTTAAAATGGTAACTAATTGCCAAATTCGTTAAAGCACAAATTCGAACTCACTCGCAAGTGTACGAGATCGTTGTTATAGTAAGGTAAATGACCAAGTTATAAAATTATCGAACCCAAATGAAGCAAGTGGTTAGCTAAGTCGATTCACGTTGGAATGCAAGGAAAATTAAAGGACAAGATCGGGATGGCTATGCTACTAAACAAGGAAATTAAAACAAGCAAACTAGCAAGCATTAAAGAAATCTATCTAACTTCGAGACGAAGTGCGAGGGGATTTGAATGCCTCAAATGGTTTCCGTTATGCAATCCTTAGGACCAAACATTGAATTATGCCAAAATCTCAATTGTTCATGAATTATAACAAGTAACACTTCACCTATACATTCAACAGACTATCAAACGTTTAAGGCTTATTGACGGTATCCTACGTTCTAACTCTCTCTCGACGAGTTAGCACGAGACACACGCGTCTAAGCACTCTTTGCTCATACACAAAGGTTTCATCAAATCAATGTAACTCGCGTCTACACTAAGATGAATTCACACATCAATATGAACAATTCATGCTTAGAGCAAAGCTAAATTCCAATCAATAAGGATATATTTCCACAAACAATCAAAATTAGGCATAAATCAACAACCCAAACCTAATTCTCACATAACTTCCACTATTCAAGGCATAAGAAGGTAGTGATGCTTAGGATATCTTCAACCTAGTGAAACTCAAGTAGGATTATCAAGCCAATTCTATGCATCAATTTGGATTTACTAGGAGACCTCACCAATTACCTAAACAACCATCCAAGCAATTGATGTCTAATGATGGGGTTCTTTGCGATTAACTCTCTCTCGACGAATCAAACGCAAAATAGACGCATTCAATCATAAATCTCACACTCATTCATTTAATCATGTTCATGTAACTCTCGTCTACGCTAAACATGCCTCAACAAACAAGTTACAAGAGATCAACAATCAAAGCTCAATACAAATCCATCAATAGAAGCAAAATCCAAATATCAACATAAAATAGGCAAATAGCAATCTCAACTCAAGATTTCAGATAGTATCTAACATCCCAAGCATCAAAATAATTAGCTCATAGTTTCACAATGAAAAACCATAGCTAAACAAGAACAAAATATTAAACACATAACTAAATGAAAATGAACTTTGATCTTGAAATTCTAAGCTAAATTACTCTAATGATTCAAAGAAAAATAAAAACCTAGAAATGGAAGGTGAAATTAAACTAATCTAGTGTGTGGGGTGTGTGTCCCCCTCAGGGGATGTATGGAATGTGTATATCCCTAAAATCTGGGGTCTCTCTCTAAAATCCGAATTTCATGCTTAAATACTCTTTCTCCCGATCATTGGCACGTGTCCCGATCTTAGAATTGAAAAATCTGAAATTTCAAGGTTCACGACCGTGCAGATGTGCACGACCACACCTCTTGGTCGTGCACGACTTCAAAATGGCTATTAAAGTGCTGAAAATCTGGAAGTGCACGACCGTGCAGATGTGCACGACTAGAGCGCACTTCCCAGCAGATGTGCACGACCACCCTAATCGTGCACTCCCCCAAATACCTTAGCTTCGCATTTTTTACTAAGGTGCACGACCGTGCAGATGTGCACGACCAAGGTTAATTTTCATCTTTTGTTCGATTTGAACCCTGGTTCTAATTGTTGCTTCCTTTTCTCCCTTTTTTCTTCATCTCTTGTCTTCAATAATCATCTCCTTGAGCTTGCATTGACCTTTTTAGATCGAATTCCTTCTTTCTCAAGCCCATTTCTTGATCGATTTCAATAATCACGTATTTGATCCAAAAATGCTCAATTTCCTACAAAATAAATCACAAACACCTTTCTCGACAATTAATCACAATTGAACGAATTAATGTAAATATTTGCAAGAAACTACATAAAATAAGCAATTTAAGTGCACGAATTTCGAGCAAAAATCACACTAATCAATACCCCCAAACTTAAAGTGTTGCTCGTCCCCGAGCAACGAAAGAAATAAAGAACAAGTGGGAGGATTGCGAAGAAATGAGTGTCAAAGAGATAAGTAGCAATTGTCAAGTTCACTCAATCTATTCAAGCCCTTAAGTACAAATATCAACTAGCAAATTCACAAGTCATGTTCAAATCAATGCAAGATCAAAGCCCAATCCACAATTTTCTCTCAAGTAAGTGTATCACTCATCACTCAAAAGTGTATCAAGGCATGTATACTCTCAACAATCAATTCACACAAGTGCACTACCATAGGCTTGCCAATCATCTAAGTTCTCCACCACTTGCTAAGTGATCAATCCAAGAATCAATGAGGACTTTGCATTTGGTTGTAATGTTGGGCTCTTTGGTCAAGGTGGGGAAAATTTGGATAAAGTGACTCGTAAACTAGTGGAGCGAGAAATAAAGACGCATAGACACACTCTCAAAAATCTCAAGACAAAGTTGCAATTGGCCGATCACAACTCAAAAATTCATACTCCAACAATCTACTATGTCTCATTTTTAAGCACATTCTTCACCATCAACCATCAAACACCTTTCGAACTTGAAACTCTACCAAATAGTTATACAAGAGAGAGTTTTCTTCATAATTTTTTTTTTCTTTTCACAAACCAACTCAATCTTTTTCTTGTACAATTTCTCAACTCATCTTTTTCTCTTCTTCACTCATTTCACTTTCACACAAACTCATCCACCAAATTCACATTAAAGCTCAACTCAGCCTCATTATCCATGTTCAAGCTCCACTAGCTCATAGGAAAAATTAGGCTCATAAAAAGGATAATTAGGCTAAATTTGTAGGTTGCCAAGAAAATAGGTCAATAGGCTCAAAAGGGCTAACTACAGAAAAATTTCATTTGGTATGGAAAATTTGGCTAAGTGACCTTTCAAATCAAAGATGGCCTCATATCACTTTTCAAAAATTTCACACTTAATGTAGCATCAAACAAGACAATTGGCAAGTTCTAGAGCACACACGCATGAACGATACTCACAAGAAAGAAATTAGACCAAAATGTATACAAGTCTAAAGGCTCTAAAGCTCACGGGCTTGTCTAATCATGGATCGAGCACAAAATCAAGCACAATCATCACATGAACAAGTAAACAAGCAAGTCTCAATCAATACCATCAAGCTCAACTAAATCTCAAAAACCAAACAATCACCATAAATTATTTCTCAAACACCAAGCCAAACAATCTTAACTCCCGAAAAATGTACTCAAAGATATTCAATAAGCCCACAATTAAGCACAAATTATTCAAAATTGAGCGAAGTAAGTTGGTGCAAATAGAATTGTAAAACGAATATATCCCCCCCCCCCCCCCAAACTTTTTCATTGCTAAGCAATTAAAAATTTAGAAAAATAGTGTCACAATGAGATCTGCAACCAACTACTCACCAAGCAATTCACCACATAAAACAAGCTACTCAAAAATTCGATAATTAAGCTCACAAAACATGCTAAGTACTCGAATAGGCAAAACTCTAAAAAATGAGGCGTGCGCCTGTGCAATGTACAAGTGAAGCCTCAAGTGCGCCTGTGCAATGTAAAATATAAAAAAACCAAGATAAATAACCCCCCCAAACTTAGACATTGCTAAGCAATTCTAAATTTGGGGTATGCTACCTCCAATTGGCACCAAACACGTTCTTCTTCTCTTCAAGACACTATCACCTTACGTTAAGCTCCTTGAGTATGCTCATATTTTCCTATCAAGCACGTCTTTTGAAAAACATCACACCCTCAAATCTTCATATGTCAAGACAAATACTCATGGACAAGTATATATTAGCAATTAAACCCAAAATTCTCGACAAAATTGATAATCAATAAGCTCTAACAAATGAGGGTGTATCGGTGCAATTCAAAAATTATGCATGAAAAGACGAACACCCCCCCAAACTTAGACTTTGGTCTAAGTTTAGGAAGAGGTGTTTGTACCTAAAGTTTTCCTCAAGCACGTATCTTCCCATAAAGCTCAAAATCCTCACTGAGCCTCAACACACGACCCCAACACCTAGACAAAACAAACCACGAAACAAAATTAAAAGAACAAGGCAGAAATAAAAGAAAGCAAGTAAAAATGGGTTGCCTCCCATTAAGCGCTAGGTTTAATGTCCTTTGTCGGACTTATTGATAGAATTCAAACTTCCCCTCATCGGAATGGCCAAGGATATCGGTCCTCCTTGCCATTGTACTTCATTCTTTGGGCTTCACAATCAAGTAGGCTCTTGTGAAATAGGGACTGATTATCCGTCTTTCTCTCACATCTTTTCATGTATGGACGTCTCTCTTCCTCACTCACCATCCTCCATATCCACTTCTTCTTTTTTTGTTCAAAGATGCCCAAGCTTTACACCACTTCCTTCTTATAGTCAAATTTAACAAGAGGTAACATGAAATCAATAGAAACAATATCATTGAAAGTACAAATTGAAGAGCTTAAGGGTTTAGAAATGCTCATTTCGGTCTTCAAATCGTCCTTCAATGCTTCTTAATTCTCTTGTTCGTTGTTGCTCGTGTCCACCAAGGGACATTGCTCTTCATCTACCTTGACCATTGAATCGTCACTTTCACTTATCTCATTGCTTGGATCCTCTTCTCTTCCACCTTCTTCTTCCTTCTCGACACTCTCCTTCTTTTTCACCTCTTCATCCTTAGTTTTCTCTATCTCCTCTTCATTCCATTCTTTTTCTTCTTCTTCATGCTTTCCTTGTAAGATTCTTATAATACGAATGTAATCTTCATCATCTCCTTCTTCAAGTAAATTCCAATCAAATTCATAGTCCAATTCCTCTTCATCTTCTATCTTCTCCACCTCTTCATTCATCACTTCATCTCTTTCTTCTTCACCATCCTCCTCATGACTAGGCATAGAGGGTCCTTCATAAAGAGTTTCACTCTCAACCTCCATAGCTTGCTCCAAAGAACTTCCCATTTGATCAAATTGAAACTCAAGCGGCTTGAATTGGCTTGCAATTTGAGCATCCATTCTCTTGTTAGTTTCGTCCATTCTTCTATGGGTCTCATCTATATTTTGATTCATCTCTTGAACCTTCTTTAAGGTACGAGCAAGCATCTCATTGATTCGGTCCTCACTTTCTTCATTGCTTTCCCACTCTTGATAATGGGAAGTATCTTGTTGCATATGATAATCGTACTCAAAGCTCCTCCCATCATCATAATAAACTTCTTGAGAAGCTTCTTAAAATTCAAATTCACTTGGTGGGTAAAAAACTTGACCATAATGCCCTTCTTGATACTCATTTGATTCCTCATTTTGGACATTTAAGTAAAGAGATGTGGGAGAATCACACACTTGTTGAGGTTGGGGTGGATAAGAGTTTGAATATTGGTATGGATAAGGTGAAGGATATTGTGGAAGAGGTGGTGGATATTCGTATGGAGGATATTGCTCATATGGATGAGGATGTTGGTATTGTGAGGATTGATGTGGTGGATTCGGGTATGGATCGGAATATGGATATGTGAAAAGATGTGGAGGATAATCCATATCATGTTGATTCTCGCTTTGATTCCAAGCATATGGATCATATCCATCCATCTTGCACTTAAGCTCTTCTCAAACCTTGCCTCTTTTGGTGGCTAAAATTAGGGCTCAAAACCTCTTTCAAAAGTGTAGTTTACATCTACAAAAGAAAGCATGTATCAAATTTAACAAAAACAAGAAAAAAAACACTCAACAAGAATAAAAAATAGTTATCAACACATTACTTCCCCGGCAACAGCACCAAAAACTTGATTGCCAAATTCGTTAAAGCACAAATTCGAACTCACTCGCAAGTGTACGAGATCGTTGTTATAGTAAGACAAATGACCAAGTTATAAAACTATCGAACCCAAAGGAAGCAAGTGGTTAGCTAAGTCGATTCACATTGGAATGCAAGGAAAATTAAAGGACAAGATCGGGATGGCTATGCTACTAAACAAGGAAATTAAAACAAGAAAACTAGCAAGCAATAAAGAAATCTATCTAACTTCGAGACGAAGTGCGAAGGGGTTTGAATGCCTCAAATGGTTTCCGTTATGCAATCCTTAGGATCAAACATTGAATTATGTCAAAATCTCAATTGTTCATGAATTATAACAAGTAACACTTCACCTAAACATTCAACAGGCTATCAAACGTTTAAGGCTTATTGACGGTATCCTACGTTCTAACTCTCTCTCGACGAGTTAGCACGAGACGCACACGTCTAAGCACTCTTTGCTCATACACAAAGGTTTCATCAAATCAATGTAACTCTCGTCTACACTAAGATGAATTCACACATCAATATGAACAATTCATGCTTAGAGCAAAGCTAAATTCCAATCAATAAGGATATATTTCCACAAACAATCAAAATTAGGCATAAATCAACAACCCAAACCTAATTCTCACATAACTTCCACTATTCAAGGCATAAGAAGGTAGTGATGCTTAGGATATCTTCAACCTAGTGAAACTCAAGTAGGATTGTCAAGCCAATTCTATGCATCAATTTGGATTTACTAGGAGACCTCACCAATTACCTAAACAACCATCCAAGCAATTGATGTCTAATGATGGGGTTCTTTGCGATTAACTCTCTCTCGACGAATCAAACACAAAATAGATGCATTCAATCATAAATCTCACACTCATTCATCTAATCATGTTCATGTAACTCTCGTCTACGCTAAACATGCCTCAACAAACAAGTTGCAAGAGATCAACAATCAAAGCTCAATACAAATCCATCAATAGAAGCAAAATCCAAATATCAACATAAAATAGGCAAAGAGCAATCTCAACTCAAGATTTCACACAGTACCTAACATTCCAAGCATCAAAACAATTAGCTCATGGTTTCACAATAAAAAACCATAGCTAAATAAGAACAAAATATTAAACACATAACTCAATGAAAATGAAATTGCAATAAAATGGAAAGAATTCACCTCTTGGGTTTACAAGCTTGAAATAGAACTTTGATCTTGAAATTCTAAGCTAAATTACTCTAATGATTCAAAGAAAAATAAAAACCTAGAAATGGAAGGTGAAATTAAACTAATCTAGTGTGTGGGGTGTGTGCCCCCCTCAGGGGATGTATGGAATGTGTATATCCCCAAAATCTGGGTTTCTCTCTAAAATTTGAATATCATGCTTAAATACTCTTTCTCCCGATCATTGGCACGTGTCCCGATCTTAGAATGGAAAAATTTGAAATTTCAAGGTGCACGACCGTGCAGATGTGCACGACTACACCTCTTGGTCGTGCACGACTTCAAAACAGCTATTAAAGTGCTGAAAATCTAGAAGTACACGACCGTGCAGATGTGCACGACCACTCCTAGTCGTGCACTCCCCTAAATACCTTGGCTTCGCATTTTTTACTAATGTGCACGACCAGAGTGCACGGTTCTGATTGTTCGTATTTTTTACCAAGGTGAATTATCATCTTTTGTTCGATTTGAACCCCGGTTCTGATTGTTGCTTCCTTTTCTCCCTTTCTTCTTCATCTCTTGTCTTCAATAATCATCTCCTTGAGCTTGCATTGACCTTTTTAGATCGAATTCCTTCTTTCTCAAGCCCACTTCTTGGTCGATCTCAATAATCACGTATTTGATCCAAAAATGCTCAATTTCCTACAAAATAAATCACAAACACCTTTCTCGACAATTAATCACAATTAAACGAATTAATGTAAATATCTGCAAGAAACTACATAAAATAAGCAATTTAAGTGCATGAATTTCGAGCAAAAATCACACTAATCAGTAACCAACCATCATGTTTACTTTATGTATCAATCGGCCGCAAAAGTTGTAAATTAAATAGGAATATGGCCTAAGGTTCTTATATTTAACACCAAATATTCACGTATAATAAGAGTTAATATATCATTAAATTAAACAATTAGATAACTCTTCAGATTTTTCCTAACTAATTTGGAAATACAAATTTTAGATTCAAAATTAATTTCTTTGGCAGAAGATTTTGTTATTATATATAATATATATAGATTTTATTTAATGTCTGGTCATCCCACACGACACTGTCTCGCCCAATCTTCAATTTCTTGAAACATATTTTTATCATTCTGGTGAAACCTCAGTAATCAAAGGGCTGATAAGCTATCCAACAATATTTTACATTTTCTTTAGTCATTCAGACCAAATAAATTTTTAGCAAAGTTTGTTGATAAATATCATAATATGTATAAAAAAAATGGTCATGCATGTGTGCAGTGATATTTCCAATTGGGTAGTAAGTCAGAAAAAATTAAGTAAGCAACCAAAAGCTCAATCCACTTAAACAACTAAAAATAAAAATAATAATTAAGTAATTCTAGCGTCCATCAGCATCGGCTGAAAGCAAGAGAACTTTTGCGACAAAATAATTGATTTTTAGAGCGATGAAGAATTTCTTCTGAAAATTGAGGCAAAGAACAATGGTAAACGGAGAAAGAAAAAAAATAAAGACAACTGAGCATTGCATATTATTGGATAAGAGACGAAGATCTTTATTAATTTTGAAAATATATATTAGAAATGTAGTATAAAGTCTTAAAATATAATCAAATCTAAAATGTCTAAAAATAATATTTAGTGATCATAAAGGAAAAAAAATAAGTTTTTATTATGTGACATTGCCACGTAAGCGGTGGGCAGGTGGGCTCTATATCATTCCCGCCAAAAGTTTGGTATATTATATCGTGAAAGATTTAAAAAAAAAATAGATACAACCTCAATTATTGACGAACCTTATGATTTGATTTTAGGCTGACTTAAAAGGATATTGAAATGTTTTGTTTCATATAAATTTAGAATAAGTCTCTTGTGTACTACATAAATCATGCAATTCAAGTGTATGTTTAAACAGTTGGGGTAATTTTCACTGGACAATTAGCCTAATTACATTTAACAGTTGCGGTTGGACTGTCGTAGATGTTCAGTGTAATCTGTTATAAATCCAGCAGGTTTATTATATCAAATCTAGAAGATTTGATGTGGACATTACTAATGGGCTTATAACCTAAACAAGCTTTAGGTTTAGACTAGGTTTTATCTATTATAAATAGATCTCTGTACTCAGTATTGTACATACGCATACACACAAATATTAGTGAGACTCCTGGCTTGGTACGCCCCCAAACGTAATTGTTATCGACGAACTGGGTGAACAAACTCGCGTCTCTTTTACGCTTACGATTTACAACACGTTATCAACACGAGTCTCTGCCCGAAGCTAAATGGTACGAATCTAAATTAATTTATCAACAGCATGATTATTAATTATCATATCGAATTTTTTATCCATATGTGATATGATTTTTATGTGCACTTAAATTATTTTATTGCTTCTATGATTATTGTTTGCAATTTTTTTTATCGAAAAATAATAATAATAATATGTAAACGGCTACCGCCGCACGCCCGCCCGCTGCCATGCGCACACCTGCCGCCGTCTCGCACCTGCCATCGCGCACATAGCGCCAACCGCACGCCAACTGCCCTCGGCAAGGCCGCCGCCGCGAGCCACCAGGCCATCGCGTGCGGCACTACCCCGATTCCACCATGTCCGTCGCGTGTCTCCACCATCGAGCGTCGAGGCACCGCCGCGAGCTTCTGCCTCCATGTTTTGAAGCAATGCCGCCTCCACCGCCATGCGTTGAGGCAACGCTGTGCGCCTCCATCTCCGAGCGACGAGCGGCGGCTGAACACCGAGCACCGCCGAACGACGACGGCCGAAAGCCGCATCGCCACGCGCAGCGCGCGCCTCGCGCCTGAAGACCGTCGTGGTCGTTCTAGCCTTCCGCCCCTGCTCCTGCGTCGCCCTTTTCCTCTTGGGCCTAATTGGCCCAATTCGAATTGGGCCATAACAAAAGAAAAAAAAAAGGATTTTTTTTTCTTATTTTGGGCCCGAAGCCCAATACTAGTGGCTGGAATTTTTTGGACTGGTTTTTAACTCTTTGGACCTGAAGCCTTGCCTGAAATAATTTTATTTAATTTAATTTCTTGGGCTCTTGAAATTTATTATTTAATTTTGGCCTCATATAATTTTTGTTAGTGTTTCTGTGCCCTCAAATTAATTTATCAAGTTCCATAAAATACTTGAAAATTAAAAAGTAATAATTCTTTGCATATTAATTAAGCTCAAAAGTTTTTGGAATTAATTTTAATATTAGTTCTCAATAAATTTATTTTTTTATGTGCTTAATTGCTATATGTGCATGCTTTTATAATTTAATTATCTTGCATGCATTATTACTTTTGCACATAGTCACCATTTTATAGTCTGCATATATTGTCTGGGTAGGCGGCGCCCAGTACTTATCGGACCATAAATTATGTCTTAGGTAGACGGCGCCTAATTCTTGCTTCTATGTGCTCGAGAGTGATCAAATAAATCCTTATTTCTCCGTTATCAACAAATTGGTCACAACACTCACCATGCCACTTTAAAAATTGTAGCGTATAATGTCTGATATTACCAAAAGAGAATTCGTTGAGCTTGCTCTTGATGGTAGTAATTACCTGACATGGGCGCTAGATGTTGAGATCCATCTAGCCTCAACTGATTTAAGCGGGGCTATTATCGATGATTCAAAATCAACTAATGCCCAGAAGGCGAAAGCATTGATTTTCCTTAGACATCATCTTAATCAGGACCTGAAAAATGAATATCTCACTGAGAAAGACCCCGGAACGTTGTGAAAGTCCCTGAAGGACCGTTTCTAACAACAAAACGATATACTCCTCCCTCAGGCACAATACGATTGGTTGAACCTCTGTTTCCAGGACTTTAAGTCTGTGACGGAGTACAGCTCAGTCCTACATCCTATAGTATCTCAGTTAAAACTATGCAAGCAAGTTATAACTAAAGCCGAGTGGATCCAGAAGACTCTGTCAACTTTTCACACTAGCAACCTTGTACTCCAGCAGCAGTACAGGGCTAAGAACTACACTGTACACTCTAAGCTAATTTATGCACTTCTAGTGGTAGAAAAGCATAACCAACTCCTTATGAAAAATCATAACTCGAGACCGATTGGCTCACAAGCAGTGTCTGAAGCACATGCTATAGCTCAAGGTAGTACAAGTGGTCACAAGCGTGGAAGGGGGAGAGAAAGTAAATGATCTCGTAGCAAAGACCGAGGTCGTAGTAAATCCGATGGTCCAGGTATCTCGAAAGACAATCAAGCTCAGGCTCGTAGAAAGGCTGCACCTAACACGAAACCTGCTCCTAAAAAATCTGGCACTCAAGATAAGGTTGAGATATCCTGCTACAGATGCGGATGCAAAGGCCAGTTGAGGCACCGCCTTCTCCACCCGGAGGTTTAGAACCTGGATCAACACCTGCAGGAACTGTAATTCCGGCATTCGGATTAGCATATGAAAAGTTCTCATTCTTCCTCCATGTGTTTTGAGGAGGCTGCTGGCCTCCTTGATATCCTTGTGTGTTCCTCCATTGATTTTGAGGCTGTTGAGGACCTGGAGGTACAAATGGTTGGCCATAAGAAGGCCTTCCAAACTGATTTCCACCTTGTGGATACCCCCCTTGTGGATAATTAGGCCTTCCTATATAGTTGGCTACCTCCTGCTGAACTGGGGGCTGATCCACTTTCTCACTCACTGCTACATTCCCTCCAACCATACTCTGCCCAATCTCAATGTTGTTTATCTTTTCCATCATGTCCATCAATAGCTTCCCCGTACCCTCATTCTCCTCTAGCTTAAAAGCTCTCTGAAAGTCTGGGTCCTCGTTCCATGCCCCGGCATTCATGACAATATTGTCAACGATTTCTCTACACCTCGTTGTACCTTGGTTCAGAAAAGCTCCACTCGCACACGCATCTAAATGGGCTTGGCCAGCCTTGCTGGCTCCACTATAGAAGAATGCCATGACATCTCTCACATTGTACCCGTGCTGCGGGCACTCAATCAACATATTTGAGTATCTCTCCCACGCTTGGCGTAAATCCTCTTCTGGCTTCTGGCGAAAGGAAGAGATCTCAATCCTTGCTTTAATAGTTCTCGATGGAGGGTAGAATCACTCGAGGAACAGACGCTCGAGCTCGGCCCATATGGTTACACCTCCCCGCGAGAGCGTGTTATCGTACCACTCCTTTGCTATTCCCGTCAATGAGAATGGGAACAGCCTGAGCCTCTTGGCATCTTCAGACATGCCGTTATAATTAAATGTGGAGGCTATCATCAAGAAACTCCTCAGATGAGTATGAGGATTCTCCTTCCCAACCTCCCCCTTGAACTGGTTCTCGGTAAGCAGCTTAAGAATTCCTGGGGAAATCGAGAAGTTATTTGCCTCAACAGGAGGCAATGCCACTCCATCATAGTACCGTTGTGGCTGCGCAGCAAACCTTCCTCGAATACCCATATTCTGATCTGCATTCTGAGGAACGTGTTGAGGATTAGCAGGTGGTGCTGGTACTTGTTGGGGTGGTGGTGGTTGATAAACCGGTGGCGGATTGTAAACAGGAGGTGGAGGATACGGGTATGGTGGATACGGATAAGGTGGGTATGGGTAAGGTGGGTAAGGTAAGTTGTTTTGAGGATGTTGGACAATGTTATGAGCTGGATTGTTTAAGTTTTGTGTACTCGGGTTCTGGCTCTGACTGTCCCCTGACGGATCTTGGTTCTTACTGGAATTGCCTTCAGTGCCGTCAGCCCGATTCAATGTCTGATAAACTCATTCTCAACATCATCCAACTCATTAGTAATGTCCATTGGTTCTTTCCCTCCGGCAGCGTTCATCCTTCTTAAGAAGGCTCGATTTCTTCTTGCTATTGTCTCAGTATCCAACGGTAATCTCTCTTCGCTCGTATTGCCTTGTGAGCGTATTTTCATAAACCTGAAACACTAACAAAAGAATAAAAATGCAACTGCCGAATACGTACGAAATAAAATAGAAAAGTAAAACACTCACTACTAACTACTAAGCTATCGACAAGTCCTATTCAAAAGACATACAACGCAATCCCCGGCAACGGCGCCATTGACTTGAATTGAAAATACTAACTTTCTACTAGTAGTATCCCCACAAGAGTACGGGTTCACTGTAGTATGGGCAAGTATAGGGACCAAGTATTATCGAACCCAAGGGAAAGTGTGTATGCAAATAGATCCCTAAAGATCTACGCGTCGTAGTTAATATGAGTTAAATGTTTTTGGATTTTTGAAAAGAATAAAACCTAAACTAAATTACTCTACGAATGCAAAAGGAAAATTAAACTAAGTATCTAAGGTTTGTATGCAAGTATGTGATGGTGATGCTTAGGATAGGAATCCCTACGTATACTAACGGAGCAGGTACATAATCAAAATAATTGTGACGCGCAAGAGATAACCTAAGTAAAAGATTGTAAGATGAAAGCTCAAGACTTAATACCCTAATACTTTATCCTAGCAATCGACTTCACTAATCCACTAACAAGTTAATAGATCGTGCTTAATTAAAGAGGCCATAATTTAACTAATGGTGATGCGGCCGTCCTCTATAGCTAAACCGGAAGATTAATCAACCCCTTCTAAATCCTCTAGTTAAGTCTACTAGTTGTTAAAGAGTGATGCGGTCGTCCTTTCCCTAACACGTTCGAACGAAATTCAAAGGTAAAGTTAAGATTAATTTTAAGAATTCATTAATTAAGAGAATTAAAACTAAACGTCATGAATTACCTTAATTACGTACCCACATCCTACTTCTACGAGTTCATCCTACCCCAGGCATGCAAGGGTTTTACCTAGACATGGGTTTTACGTAAACAAGAACGATTGAATAAATAACGAACATGAACATAATGATTAGAACGAAGAAAAGATCAAACATAAACTAGGGTTTCAAGAAATAAAGGAATAAACTGAAATTAAATCAATAAAACGAAGTCTCAACGGTTCAAAAAACAAAGGTCTGAAGAAACGAAACTAAAAAGTAAAATCAGACTAAGAATTCATAAAGAAAAACATCAAAAACGTAAAAGTAAAGCTTGCTCGTTCCTTCTTCTCCAAAAACTAACTCTGAAAACAATCTCGTATCAAGTGGTATGTGGTGGTCGTGTTCGGAAGGGGTATATATAAGGACCGGGCTGAATCGGGATCTCATGGGCCGAAAATACGCATTCGGGGCCGCAACTTGGAAGCGCTCGAGCGTAGTGGTCGAGTGGAACATAAGGTCGAACAGAGGCGCTCGAGGGGTTGTGCTCGAGCAGCAAAAAGTTTCTGTAAGTTTGGGGCGCTCGAGCTGTCGAGCTCGAGCGGAGGCGCTCGAGCACACTGGTCGAACGGAACACGAGGTCGAGCGGAGGCGCTCGAGTGCTCTCGCTCGAGCACTTTTCAGCAGCAGTACACTTGTTCGTAAAATCTTCATATCTCCTCAACCGGAAGTCCATTTTTGCCGATTCAAAGTCCTACGAACTCCTCTTTTCGCCCTCTATCCACCTATTAGCATCAAAGAGACAAATTCATCAATGTATAGAAATCATGCTCAATTGACTCTAAATACTCAACAAAACCAACCAAAACTAGGGTATTTCTAGTGACGAATCATGACAATTTCACGCCTAATCAGTTCCTACGAATAATATATTTACCATATCTTATTGTTCTTGTAAAAATAATATTCCAAATATTATTATTGGGATTTCATATCTAATTAAATCTAATTTAACTAGATAATAATAATAATTTATTCTAAATATAATTATTATTATATTCTCCATAAATTAAATATTCTATCTAATATAATACTTTAATCAACCAACTATAATCAGTGAACTGACATTGCTTGTTGTGTGACCCATAGGCCCTCGTATATCGAGCGAATAGTCAAACTAACGGTCTTAATTGAACAACTAGACAATAAATCAGACATTCTCAATATACGAGGTATGTTGCGAGGTTTCTGCAACTACATGTAGTATTGTAGGCTATTGTGATATCTTCCTTTCATTCAAGAATACTCGATTAAGCCTTGAACATGATGAAGTGTCTACTCAAATAACTTAATCATATTATCTTGAATCACTAATTGATCATTCGCGTCGCACTTGGCCACAAAGTCCAAGTCGACATGCATCGGTCGATGTCTTTTATCCAATTATGATGAGAAGACGAACATTCTCTCTAAGTCCGCATTGAGGAATGAATCATATTCTTGGCTCAACTACCGCGCACATGAACTTCGTGATGAACCCAATCCATGTCATATCTACCCTTGGAGGGTGCAAGCTGTTGGTGATCAATTTTTATCGGATGGATTAGTGACTGTTTAAGTTCGGTTTAAAGATCATCAATCAATTACGTGTGATTGGTTACCACCGTAAATGGTAAATCGAGGGTTCGGGTTATGAACTTGTAAATGTGAAAGTCGAAATCGTAATAATTTCGTATGTGTGCACGTCTAGGTGTTTAAGTATGTGGTTTTTGAGCATTTGTGAATTTGAACTTGTATTTCTTAAGCTGGAGAACAACTATTTATAAAGACTAGCAAGCATGAGGTGTCTATGACTTTTGGTCCCCCTAGCCTGCATGCTTGACAAGTGTCCTTTGACCACAGTTTGACCTTATCTAAGCTGAATCTTAGTTACAAAGTCTTCTTTTGGTCTTATCTCGGACTCATTGTTGTTCGCCTAAGTCGGTTTGACTAATCTTGATTGTTCTTCAACTGAAAGTTGTTCGCCTCTTGGGATCATGCTTTCGTAGTTGTTCGTCTTTTGAGTGCATGGCTCAGAAGTTGTTTGTTTTTGTGTTTTACACAGATTGGCGTTGGGATCTTGATCCTTTGTTCGTCGACATGCACCTCTTAGGTTGGTAGATGCACCACCTTTGGTCAATGTTGTTCGTCATCAGTGACTTAGCAGAATGTTCATCTCTGGTCTTGGGCCTTAAAACCTGTTCGCCGATAAGTTGTTCGTCTTTGTAGTTGTTCATCAGTTTATGCACTCCCTGGATTGATTTATGCACTCCGACTTGATTTCCTTTGCTAATCATCTTTGACTTGAGGTTGGTTCTTCATAATCCCTGTTAAGGCTTTAATCCCTGTTCGCCAATCATTGATTTATGTTCGTCTATCAACACAAGCGTCGGTCATGGTCAAAGTCCATCACTCCGCACATGTCGGCGTATTGACCTCAAGTCAGAGAAGTATCACATCGCTCCCACTAACCGAGACACCCGTAGACACATTATGTGGGATTACATCAAACGATTTCTCGGATGGGTATACTAATACACTCTAAGGTATTTGTGCATCCATTATGAGATACCTGTTATCTCGTAGTAAGTGAGATCTTACTACACTCTCCCATAGAGTATAATGCAGATCACACATCAATCTCCATTGCATCATCAATATCCCATTCTTGATGATCCTTGATTGGGGCTATTTGAGAATCGTACTTCGGTCATCTAAGTTCTCACTTACTCAATGACAGTATCGATTCAAGGGAACACATATATGAATAATGCAAATAATAAAATATAATATTCAGATAAGTGTAAAGCCATACATTTAATATTAAACCATAAACTGAATATCATCTTAGTATTATGTTCTTACAAAGGATTGTCTCTAGGACACTAACACTAACACTAACAATACATCCCCTACTATTATATTTGAAGACAACGCAGCTTGCATCGCACAAATGAGTAATGGGTACGTCAAGGGAAACCTGACGAAATATATTTCACCACAGTTTTTATACACATACGAACTCCAGAAGAGTGGCGTAATTACCATACAAAATGTGCGATCTAGTGACAATCTAGTAGATTTGTTCACTAAGTCCCTACCTACTGTTGATAGGCGAACATAAATCAATGATTGGCGAACAAGGATTAAAGCCTTAATAAAGATTACGAGGAATCAACCCCAAATCAAAGATGATCAACAAAGAAAATCAAGTCGGGATGCATAAATCGATCCAGGGAGTGTATAAACTGACGAACAACTCTACCAACGAACAACATACTGACGAACAGGTATTAAGACCCGAGACCAGATATGAACATTCTGCTAAGTCGCTGATGACGAGCAACATTGATAAAAGATGATGCTTCTACCAACCTAAGAGGTGCATGACGACGAACAAAGGATCAAGATCCCAAAGCCAATCTGTGTAAAACACAAAGGCGAACAACTTCTGAGCCATGCACCCAAAAGGCGAACAACTTTGATGAAAAATCCATTCTGGACACACTAAGCCGACCTGGACGAACAACAATGAAGTCCGAGATAAGACCAAAGAAGACTTTGTAACTAAGATTCAGCTTAGATAAGGTCAAATTGTGGTCAAAGGACACTTGTCAATCATGCAGGCTAGGGAGACCAAGAGTCATAGACACCTCATGCTTGTTAGTCTCTATAAATAGTTGTTCTCCAGCTTAAGAAATACAAGTTCAAATTCACAAATGCTCCAAAAATACACACTTAAACACCTAAACGTGCACACATACGAAATTATTACGATTTCGACTTTCACAATTACTAGTTCATAACCCGAACCCTCGATTTACCATTTACGGTGGTAACCAATCACACGTAATTGATTGATGATCTTTAAACCAAACTTAAACAGTCACTAATTCCACCCGATAAAAATTGATCACCAACACCTACATCTAATTTTGAGAAGTACTTTCATGGTATCGGGATGCGAAAGCTCAAAGGGTTATTGTCTTCAAGGGGAGCGGTAACCTCGAAGTAAATCCAGAAGATTAGATTCGGAAGATCAATATATTGCATTCCTCCCTAACTAAATATTTTATTGCTACCTAGCATGTGGAGTTTTTATGACAAGACATATATGTTACGTCGTAATGTCCAATGGGGAGTGTTATAAATCCAACAGATTTATTATACCAAATCTAGAAGACTTGATGTGGACATTATTAATGGGCTTATAACCTAAATAGGTTTTAGGTTTAGACTAGGTTTTATCTATTATAAATAGATTCGTATACTCAGTATTGTACACATGCATACACACAAATATTAGTGAAACTCCTGGCTTGGTACGCCCCCAGACGTAGTCGTTATCGACGAATTGGGTGAACAAACTCGCGTCCATATTTTACGCTTACAATTTACAACATAATCAACCCTAACTATTCAGTAAAAATAATTCAAATTATTTAAAAATATATATACACGATACACTTGATGCATTTAAGATTGTGGCATAATTTTAATTATCTAAGTGTATACTTCTAGGCCACCCTACTTTTAAATCCTGAATTTGTTAATTAAAATGGTTCTATATTCCCCCAACAATCAAAATAAACTCAAAATCCTATACACGCCCCTGTCTTCCTCAACATTCAAATCAATTCAAAACTCCATTACTATCACCCAAACCGGCACATCCCGATTATATAGCAAACGCTCCTTAACACGGCACGAGCCATAGTTGTGAACCCGACTCTCCGGATCACCTGTTGTGAGCGCGCGAAGACCACCATGACCGAGTGACTTCAACCACGAGATGTGACCGTCCGTGCAATTGGCGAGAAAATGACAGCGAGCAACCGGTTACACGGAGGGATGGTTTCCGTCGTTTGTTGGTTAATTAAAAATAATTAATTACATTTTGCTGCTTTCTTCGAATTCCCAATATACTTGTGTACTCTATTTTCCTTTCTGCCAGGGGATGGAGAACGACAGTAGATTTTAACCAAGAAAATTAAGCTAAAATTTCATGTGCCGATGAAATGCCTGAATCATTTGGAATTGTAAGAAGGATGTGTGTTAGGTACACCGAATGAGAGATTTGATTTTAAACTGAGCCATGGAACTTCCCCTCCCCAGCACCAATATTTTGGTGGTGCGTGTAAGTGTGAGTTATTTTTAATTTGCTGTTAATTGGAATTATTGATTAATCGAAACTGTGAATTTCTTATAAATTATTTTGTGTGAGTTAAAAAATATGAACTAATAGTTGTGGGAATATATCTAGTAAAAATTGAACATCCTAAAAAGTTAAATAGGCCTAGTGTTGATAGGCGAGCAGGATCATCATTTGGGCGACCAGGATTAGCGCAAATCACACAAAATTTAAACTGGAATTAACATATGATTCACCCAAGACATCCGGCGAGCAAAACCTACATGCGATCAAGACACATAGGCGAACAAAATCAGATCAAAAGCCACATGACGAGCTCAAACGGCATCCTGCCGATCAGATCCAACCACAGCGCCAAAATAACAATTAAACAAGATGAAAGACCATCAGAATCAGACTAAAGACTCCTCAAGGACAAGTCCAAAGTGACGAACAGCTCTAGACTGCGAGCAAGTCCAGTAGATAAGGATAGAATTTAGTTAAGATAAGGTCAAATTAGTCAAAGGACAGGTGTCGAGCATGCAGACTTGGTCGGCCAAAGGTCATGCCACCTCCTGCTGGGCAAAAGTCTATAAATACTTAGATTTTTTCAGCAAATAAAAAAGCACAAATTAATATACACGTCCAAACTTCGATTATGAATCCAAAGCAGCTCGATTAACTTACAATCGAACTTAAACACGTAAGCTTTCATACGATTCTAATCCACCTAAACACGAAGATCCGTATTCACTAATTACGTTAGTGATCAATCACACGTAATTGTTTGATGATCAATTAACCATCTAAAACAGCCATTAATCTTCAAGATTAGAACTGATCGTCAACAAATTGGCGCTAGAAGGAGGGGGTTCGAACCTCCGATTCATTGAATACAAGGAGATTATCCCAGAATTGAAGAAGAAGTTTGAGTTTTTGAAGAAAAAACTCAAGAACACCAAGAACAACACTTGATATTCTTTGAGAAAATGTCTCAATCGAGGGAGACACAACGTTCTCAACATATAACCCGGGATTCACACTCTCGAATGTCCCAAGCTGGTGGGCGAGCAAGGGCGAGCAGAAACAACCAAGAGAATCAAACTAATGTTGCTCGCCAGTTAATACCACCAGAGTTGGACGCCATTGCCCGCAACCCTGACGAATTGGCGCGTACAATTGCCATGCTCCAGGCTTTACAGAGACAACAAGCCCAGCCTGGCCCATCATATGTGTGAGCAAGGGGTAGCCCCACAAAGACTCGCGAACATGATAAGGCTAGGGGGGACCATTTGAATGAGGTTGACAGCGCCCAAGCTCGTAAGGCCAAAGGCAAAGAAAAATTGAACATTGAGGTCGCCAGTCAGGGAGGTTCGACTCAGAACCCGGCCATGGCGGCAAGTCAGGGTACACGCCAAAGTGCTCTGGAAAGATTGGGTCGATGTGGCCGGGGAGTCCTGGAGGTTCATCCCCCTGCTGGAGCAGCTCACCCAGCCGCAATACCTACTCGCCAATCGGTCCTTGACCGGCTGACTAGGTCAGCTTTTGGTCGCCTTGGCCCGAATGTAGAGCCCAATCCCCGGAGGCTAATCCAGGGGGTTCCCACTCCCAATGTGGGACTGGAGCGAACAGATGGCTGTGCGCCTCTGCTCGCCGAACAGCCACAGAGTCAGGGGGGATCCTTAGAGGAGCTCGCCTCCATGAGAAAGGCCATCGAGAGCATGCAGGGCCAGCTGGATCAACAGAGAGGATATGGGAACACGACTCTTCCGATCTCACCCTTGTCAGTGGTAATTCTGAAGGCTCCAATTCAACAAAAGATCCAGTTTCCAGCAAGTATCCAGTATGAGGGCACGGCGGACCCCCGAGTGCATTTGATGAAGTATACCAATTATATGGTATCAATGGGGGCAAGTGACGCAACGCAATGTCGAAACTTTCCTTTAACTCTCGGGGATCGTGTCCATAAGTGGTTTTCGGCCCTGCCACCAGCTTCAATCCATTCGTTTGCCCAGCTGGGTAAAGAGTTCTTATCCCATTTCTCTACAGCCGGGTCTTATCTATCCCAAAGGCATCGGTTATCCGACTTGAAACAAACTGACGACGAGTCGGACCGATCATATTTGGAAAGATTTGATAAGGTCTTGTTAGAGGGAGAATCCGTCAGTGAAGACACCAAGATTGTGGCCGTCTTGGCTGGGCTCAAGAAGGGTACTGAACTATGGAAAGATGTGCACCTAAGATGCCCAAAGACGTACGCTGAGTTTCGGGATCGGGCAGGCGTATTTGTCTCCATGCATGAAGCCCTACAAAAGGATATGGGAGACAAAGGAGAGCAAAAAGAGGGTGCAAAGAAGCCTGGAACTGGTTATCGAGCTCCCAAAAATATGAAGGCATTTACCGAGGGTACGGAGCTAAAATACAAACTAAACCACATTCTTACTGTATCAATCGATACAGTTTATAATAGTGTCCGGGACAAAGAATTGCTAACACCTCCCCGTAAGATACGTCAGGAAACGAGCAAGTTGAACCAGAATAAATATTGTGCCTACCACCAAAGTGTAGGGCACTTTACAAGCGAATGTCGTGACTTGCTAAAGCAGTTGTGGCGTTTTTACGAAGAGGGAAAGTTATCAGAGTTCGTGAAAAGACAGCCCGGCAAAAGAACCAGAGACGAAGATTCTGATGAAGAAGACCAGGACCAGGCACCTCATCGGAATCGAGCTGGACGACCGGCTCAGGCGCCTGCCGGGGGACCAGTTCCAGACATACAGATGATGGAACCTGCAGGATCCATAGGCGGTTATTCCGATGGACGACCACCAATTTCTAATCGGAAAAGAAAGGCAGAACTACGAGCGATCGGACATGTACAAGAAATGGGGGTCATTCCTCCTACCATACAAACACCGGAATTAACTTTCACCGACAGAGATTTGGAAGGAGTACTGACACCACATAATGACTCGCTTGTAATATGTGCCAAGATTATGGAAACAAGGGTGCATAGATTACTGGTGGATACTGGAGCCTACACTAATGTCCTTTTCAAAAAGACACTTGATCAAATGGGAGATTATGCAGGCTACATCAGAGACACAAATCACCGTATCCTGGGATTCGGAAATGCCGTGACAATCCCGTTGGGAATAGTAACTTTCGCTATGCAGCTTGTGACGGTCAAAGAGCCTGAGAAGAATATCGCAAGAATGGTGGATTTCCTGGTCATCGATCAAGAATCATCGTACAATGGATTCCTGGGTCGACCTTTCTTAAACGAATTCAGGGCCGCATGTTCAACTTACCATTATTGCATAAAATTCCCAACAGCAAGTGGAGTTGGCACGGTGAAAGGAGACCAAAGAAAAGCTCGAGAATGTCTTCTGCAAATTCAGTCAAGACAGGGACAAGTATCTATGATGGAAGCGTCAACTAGTCAGCTCGAAAATGAACCCTCAATCTTGGAGGACATCCTTGGAGCCCAAAACAGTAAGATGGACATTGACGACCAACCTTCGCCTACGGGCGATCAGGCACAGCACGGCGATGAGCAAAACCGGCCAAAAGCAATGTTACCCCCCGTAGCCGACTGTTCGTGCCCAAATGATAACCAGGGGAGTCCAACCATGGTGGCTGAGTCTCACCCGAAGCCCGCGGACGATTTTGACCCTCGATTGGGTGCTGAACCCATGGACATTGAGGATGAGCTAAGTCCGGAAGGACCAATAGTTGACCCTCGATGGAAAGGGCAAAAACGACGGGCAACTCCCGTTGAAGAGTTGGAGGCCGTCAAGATTAATCCTGAGCGTGACAGTCTTGAACTTTACATCGGGTCTGAACTCCCTGAGCCTTACAGAACACGCATGACGGACTTTCTGAAGGCTAACCTGGACGTCTTTGCGTGGTCTCATGCCGATATGGTAGGAATCAGCCCGAAGGATGCCTGTCACAGGTTGAATATCAACCCAGCCCGAAAACCTATCCACCAGAAACGGCGAAAATATGGACTAGACAAGTATCAAGCTTTAAACGAAGAAGTCAAAAAGCTGCTGGACAACGATCTAATTAAACAAGCGTTATGCCCACAATGGGTTGCGAATCCTGTCCTGGTACGGAAGCCGAACGGAACCTGGAGGTTATGCATAGATTTTACAGATCTTAATGCAGCATGCCCGAAGGATAACTTTCCGCTCCCACACATCGATCAATTGGTGGACAGTACTGCCGGTCACGAAATGTTCACATTCATGGATGCTTTCGCAGGATACCACCAGATTCCAATGCACACGGACGACCAAGAAAATACGGCCTTTTATACAAATAAGAATCTGTTATGCTGGAAGAGGATGCCGTTTGGTCTAATCAATGCTGGCGCAACCTACCAGAGGCTGGTTAACAAGATGTTCGACGAACATATAGGAGAAACAGTGAAAGTATACGTCGACGACATAGTCGTCAAGAGTACACAAAAGGAAGATCACCTCCATCATCTTTCCCAAGTATTCGACATACTCCGAAAATACAATATGAAGCTAAATCCGAAGAAAAGTAGTTTTGGAGTACATTCTGGGAAGTTCTTGGGCCATCTGGTCAGCAAACGCGGAATCGAAGCTAATCCAGCCAAAGTGAAGGCGATCGTCGATATGAAACCACCACGCTCTGTTAAAGAAGTGCAAAGGTTGACCGGATGCCTAGCAGCTTTAAACAGGTTCATATCACGATCAGGAGACAAGTGTCGTCCATTCTTTGAGGCCATCAAAAAGGGCAACTTTGTCTGGACAGAAAACTGTCAGAAAGCCTTTGATCAATTGAAAGAATATCTGGGAGATGTAAAAATTATGTCAAAACCAATTCCCGGTGAGAAGCTATATTTATACTTGGCAGCATCTGACACAGCCATAAGTTCGGTGTTAGTTCGGGCAGATGGCAAGTTTCACCTGCCAATCTACTATGTCAGCCAGGCCCTGCATGATGCTGAGATAAAGTACTCACCAACTGAAAAGCTGGCATATGCTCTTGTCATGAGTGTCAGGAAGTTAAGACCATACTTTTTTTATCATCAAGTCGAAGTACTGACAACTTTCCCACTCAGACAAATATTACACCGACCCGACACCGCTGGCCGTCTTTTGAAATGGTCCATAGAGATAAGCCAGTTTGGCGTGACTTATGCACCTCGAACCGCGATTAAGGGATAAGCGTTAGCCGACTTTATAGTTGAGTTAACCTTCCCTCAAAATCCAACGAGAGGGCTGGATCACCCATGGCATCTTTATGTAGACGGTTCGTCAACAAATCTGGCCTCGGGGGCAGGAATAGTGCTCATCAGTCCCGACCGGCAAGTATGCACTTCAGCAGTCAGATTTGAATTCATGGCCACTAACAATGAGGCAGAGTACGAGGCCCTCATTGCGGGTCTTCACTTGTCACTAGCAGTTGGAGTTAGACAACTCCAAATTTTCGGGGATTCCCAGCTCATTGTAAGCCAAGTACGAGGTGAATATGAGGCCAGAGACGAACAAATGATCGAGTATCAACGAATAGTTGCGCACTTGGTATCCCAATTAGACCAAGTGTTTATTCAGCAGATACCACGAACAAGTAACACACAAGCTGACTCCCTAGCAAGATTAGCAACAAGTGATGGGCCGGCAGATATGACGGACATTATCATTACCAGGAAGGTCCAACCATCAACCATGGACTACGAAGTAAATCAAGTAGTCGAGTACAACAACGATGATGATTGGAGATCTCCTATAGCCAAATACTTGAAAGACGGGGAGTTGCCAAACAACTCGTTTGAAGCTGAAAGAATTAAAAAACAGGCGACCAGATATACTCTGGTAGACGAACAGCTTTACAAAAGAGGCTTCTCACTCCCGCTACTCAAGTGTTTGTCTAGGGGGCAAGGAAGGACAGTCCTGGAGGATATACATTCGGGAGTTTGTGGAAATCACATTGGGGGGCAAGCTTTGGCCTACAAAACTGTAAGGCAAGGTTACTATTGGCCAACCTTACGGAAAGATGCAATCCAATTAGCCAAGGCTTGCCACCAGTGTCAGGTTTTTACTCCAAGCATTCATGCCCCTGCCCAGGAGCTTGTATCGATTTACAGCCCATGGCCATTTGCAAGATGGGGGATTGACATTATTGGTCCTTTCCCGGCAGGAGTGGGAAATGTTCGATTTGCCGTCATAGCAGTCGACTATTATACAAAGTGGGCAGAAGCAAAGGCCATGGTGAAAATTACACAGCAGAACATGATCAACTTCATATGGCAGAACATCATCTGTCGCTTTGGAATTCCGCGAACAATCGTGACAGATAATGGCCCACAGTTTGACGGAAAGGAATTACGAGATTTCTGTACAAAATGGGGGATCAGGAAACACTATTCAACTCCCTATCATCCCCAGCCAAACGGACAAGTTGAAGCTGTAAATAAGATTATCAAGCATACATTGAAAATACGTCTGGCAGAAAGTAAAAGTAGCTGGTCAGAAAAACTCCCGGAAGTCTTGTGGGCATATAGGGTTTCTCCCAGGTCAAGCACCGGAGAAACACCTTTTGCAATGGCTTTCGGAACAGAGGCAGTAATACCAATTGAATTAAAGACTGACACAGTCAGGACAACCAGCTTTGATGAACATGCAAATCATTCTGCCCTAGCCACAGAAGCAGATTTGCTCGAAGAAAGAAGATTACACGCTGAACTAAAGAATGCCACGTACAAGCAAAGAGCAGAGCGTTACTATAATTCCCAAGTCAAGATAAGAAAATTCGAAGTTGGTGACCTCGTTCTAAGAAAGAAGCTTGCCCCACCTCCAGGCATATTTGGCCCGACTTGGGAGGGCCCATACAGGGTAACAGATAGGTTACCCAATGGAGCATATGACATAGAGGACTTAGATGGCAACTCGGCCCAATATTCCTGGAATGCAGCTAATCTAAGGAAATACTTTCAGTAGGCGATCAGTTCTGCCTCATGAGAAAGTGAAGTTGAGATGGGCGAGCTACTAAGTCCACTGGACGAACTGGAATGGCAGAGATACAAGATGGGTCCAAAAAACTTGCCTAATTTTTTGAAATTTTTCACCAAGTATAAATGGTCGAACAAAGATGAATTGGGTCAAGTCTGGTCGCATGCTGGGATGTCAGTATCTTGTAATAATTTCATTTCCTCTTAAGAGTTTAAAGATGTCTTGACAAATTGTATAGTAGTCGAGCAACTCTGACTCTTGATGTAAATTATGTTTTTTAATAAGTTGGAAGCTTAACATTGTTTCTGTCGAGCAAGTCCAACCTAGCTAGTGCAGGATTACATTCTGGGTCGCGTTTGATACTTGTAATTTTTAAATGTTTGTTCAATATTAAGTTGTTCGTTCAAAATAGAAATGTGAGCTCAAGGCGCAAGTTGATTATACAACCAAGCCCATTAAAGGCTGTTCGTTTTTAAATGGACACAGCCTAAGGCCAAAAGCCCATCAAATCCTAAGGCAAAAAAAAAGTTCTTAAGGAACAAGGCCCAATTACATTAAGATTGTTGAAGCACAGATAAAGATGCAAAGAACAATTAATGTAAGATGAAAGACGAGCAATTAAGCAAAATATATTCATTGAACACAAGGCTTGATCGCCCAAAAATTACAAAAAAGACGACCAACAAAAAAGAAGTACAAGTTCCTAGCTAATCCTGTCCGCTAAGATCCTTGCCCGGCAGGAGGAGATATGTTGTCATCTTTGGGGTCTTCAAGAGGAGAACCTTCAAGGGCAGGATCAACTGGGACCACCTCAGTTAGCTCAGCAATCAATCCCTCAGCATCAGCACGCTCCTTTAGAGCTCTTTCACTTTGATCGGCAGGAAGGATTTGCTCGCCCTCCGCAGCATCACCCTCTTCTTCCTCGTCCTCGGCAGGACTTGTGATAATTATCTCGGAGCCAATGAAGTCGAGCTTGATCCCATATTCAGGCAGGTCGCCAATTTGCAGAGTTGTGCCCGGAGCAGGAGGGTTAGATTCAACAAAATTGCACAACTCCTTGCCGATCTCTTCGACAACTGCGGCAGCCTTGAATTCATGGGCAATACGGATGCTCTCCGCATAACCAGTTTCGTAACCAAGAATCGAGCTCACCTCCATCTTAGGAATAAGTTCCTCTTGGGTAATGGAGTTGGCGAGCTGGATTTCAAGGTCCGCAATTTTGGCTGTTGCCTCAGTCGCAAATTTCTCGGCGACCTCCTTCTGCTGCTGAGCACGAGCAAGTTCTGCTCGCATGTGCTCGACCTCGGCCATCTTGACCTTCAGCTCCTCGGAGACTTTGACATGCAGGTCCAAGGCATGCTGCTCGCTAACCTGATGAGCTTTGGCTTTATTCTCAAGGTCGGCGATAATCTTCTTCGCCTCAGCCTTAGCGTCATCGCGCTCTCTGGCAATACGGCTGACCGTGGCCGCATGCTGGCGTGAGTCCTTCTCAAGGTCCTCAACCTGGTCGACCAAACGTTGCACGGCCGCCAAGGTGTTTCCCGTCTCGACAAGACACAAACGGCCATTATCACGAGGCGCTTGTGCCTTGACGGTCTCGTTTAGCTCCTTGGTCCAGCTACGAGCAACGACCTCAGAGGCGTGGCGAACAAAAGAGTCCGGGATTTCGCGCAGATTGGTCGGCACCTTTGAGCAGGCGAAACGGTGCACCAGGTTAGATCGCCCTGGATACTGCTCGGGCGAGTAGCTGAAAAGAAATTTTTCAGTTAGTAAAAAAAAAATGCTAAGTGTCCTGGGCGAGCAAGGTTATACCTGTCAAGACGACCTTTATCCCAACCAAGGTAGGTGGGGTCAGATGAAGGACCAGATCCTTCACGAGTGGTGACGACCAGAGCTTGCTCGCCGGGACGCTCCACCGAAGGAGTTTGCTCGCTGTCGCCTTCGGATGGTCGGACAGCCACCGTCACTTTCTCTTGAGCCGTCTTTGCTCGTTTGGCAGCCTTCTCGGTATCGGAGACGGGAGTCCCGTCTCCACGAAGAAGCCTCTTCGCCCTCGGAACCAGTGTCTTGGGCGGACTCGCCACGGGGGCAGGAGGCTGTGCCGAACTCGACCCTCCAGCTTGTCGAGGGTCTCCTTTTCCACCCTTGGCCGCAAGGGCGATGATCTTTGAGAGGGGATCCGACTTCTTACGTCCCTTTTTGGTCGGCATCTCCCAGACACGGTTATCGAGCTCTAGGAAGGAAGGGTGAAGCACAACTGCGGTAAGCTGATCTGTAAAGGACATGAAAAGCAAATTAATACCAAGTGTAAGACCGACCAGATCTGCTCGCCCAATATGAAGATACTTACCCTCTGGGATACGAGCTAGAGCCTCGAGATGATGGGGGTAGGTTATGAGATGAGCAACTCGCAGTGTATCCTCGGAGAAGAGATGGCCAATACTTCGATCCTCTCGGCGACGAAGGGCGATCAAACACGCAACGAACAGGAATTGATCGCTTATGCTATTCTTCACAGTTCGCCACCCCAAGTTCTTGGGACCTGAAACAAAGGAAAAAGAGAATTAAAATTAGTCCAACCACTTCAAAAATATAGAAGAGGTAAGACTCACGCTTTAATTCCCTAAACTCCGCCGGGGTCTCGATTCGTTCAGAACCCCCTGAAGAGCGAGCAGAAGCACGCCAGTCGCCTCCGATCCAAAACCAGTCATGCTTCCAATCTCGCACTTTCCCAGGAATATCCTCGACAAGTTTTTGGCCTGGTCGCGCCTTTAGATAGTACCAGCCCGCCTCTTCCCCAGTGCAGTCGGTCATCGTCATTAGGTAGCCAACCTCCTCGGCGGACAGCCTGTTGGGATACCCCTCCAGGGCGAACATTACCATCAGGGCCATCAGATTTATCCACCCAACGGGAGTAAGTTGGGTGATAGCCAAGTTCACGTCATGTAGAAATTGGCCGACCAAAGGGTGCAACGGCAATGAAACTCCAGCATTTAGGGTGGCAAGGTTGATCGCCGTCAACCCGCGTGGTGGGCGATCAGCTCTGTCGTCCACCAAAGGAGCATACATTGGGATATCAAAGGGAATCTTGTAATCCCTCCGAATCTCGATCAAATTCTCCTCAGTGATGACGGATACGATACAGCTCGCTGCGAACTCGGTCGCTTTAAGTTTCCGCACTCCGCGAGCAGGAATGACGAAGCGATTGGAGTGCTCCTTTTCGTACTCATTCCAGTCGACACGGCGAGCAACCGTGACTGGAACCCGATGTTCGATCAATCTGGGCGCGGGGAAGTTGATATCCTTGAGATAGGCCCAAGTCAGTTCGTCAAGGTTCACCGGCTGAAGTACCTCGACTTCTTCATCCTCGTCTTCGTGGAGGTCCGAGCTCGTCTCTTCTAAGAGCTGGCGAGCAGGATTTGCTCGCTCCTCTCTTTCCCCGGAGGGATGGGCTCCAGAATTGACCGAGCGTGTAACCGAAGCCGCCTCGGGATCAGATTCCAAATTAACTATAGGAAGATTTTCTTCGACGGGCCGTTTTTCAGGATTCCGGGGAGGAAAAGAACCGGTCTCAGAGTGCGACGCCATCGAACAAGTTAAGGGAGAGATGTTAGGGTTTTGCAGATTCCGGCAAGGGAAGAACACGGCGGCTCGGAATTTTCCACGGCGGAGATTGTTGGAGTTATACGTGAAAGTATGCTTTTACTTTGTATAACTCGTGTATCAAACACTCATTTTATGAGAATAATTCTTTTATCGCATTTGCTTTAGTTATGATTGAATGTTGAATTCCTATTGCAAACCGTTCAATATATAGTACGTGTTACATAGTAGTTAATGTGGTGATACCCGATCACGGAAGACGACATTAACAGTTTACTTGTAACTAAACGTACATTTTCACGACCTAGGTGGAATTGAACAATCCGCCGTGAAAGGTCGATGTGTAAGGCTCAGATTGGTCTGTCTTGACTAAGAGATTGCACTAGCACATTTAGTATGTGTTGAAGAGGTCCTACAGCGAGGAGAAATTCTTCTGTTCTGAAAGGTGAAGAATTAGACCTCAGTGGTTGTTGATTTCTTAATCTCCGTCACTTAAATAGGACCGTGTGTGCTTAGTAGTTACTGCTTTGATTCATGTTGGGTGAGAATCATTGCGACTTCGAACTTTGTGTCTTGGGCAGTAATATTAATCATACGACGGTTGCTAAGATTTAATACGGAGAAACGCGTGCGAGTACGGCTCGTGTGATTAGTCCCCTTGGTGGGCTCAGAAGTTTTATTGTACCAAATCTTGCAAGTGAAGAATTAGTTTCTTCGGTACGAATAATAATGTTGAGTTGTCTTTACTCCAAGGTGAAAGATGTTAATTAATTTAGAGCTATTCGGAAGCTTAATTAATTAATGGACTTGATAATCTTAAACACGGGAAATAATAACCGGGAGCCCATATTATCGTAATATGGATTAAGATGGATAGTGCAATATTAATTTATTAGTGGTAATAATTAATATTAATGGATAGAATTATATTGGGGCTCAATATTGAAATTCAGAAGTCCATTAGGAGGTCCAATCTTAATTCTCCTTAAGACCCCTCAAGTAGCCCATTAAGTAGCCCAATAATGATAAGGTGATTAAAATAAAAAGAAAATATATTGCTGATTTTTCTTTGATATTTTCGAAAAAAAGCATATTTAGGAGAGATTAGATTTTGTTGATTTTCTTGGAAAGATATTATGGAAGATATGTATTTTGAAATACAAGAATATCTCATATATTCAAGAAGATCCAAATCTTGGAATCAATCCTTATAATTTTCGAAAATTTCATGCTTATTTAGGTGGGTGAGATTTTTATGGAATATTTTATTGTGGAGAAAAGAATATATGAGATATATTCAAGATTTCTTAGAGTCTAAGAAAAGATTTTCTTCAAGCCCAATAAACATCAAAAATTCGGCCACTTACACCTATAAATATGGGGTGATTATTTCATCTCCATGTACATAATTCCATGTGTTGGAAAAATCAAGAAGCATAGATATTTTTCTTTTTCCTTAGTTTATTAAATTGCTTGAAAGCGTCTCCCACCGGCGATCAAGTGAGGTGAAAAGGGAAATACTTGAGAAGTCTTTGGGTTGATAAAGCGAGATTTCAATTGTCCCGTATATCCAAAGGCCAATACTACGAGAGGTACGTTAATCGCATATTTACTTGTTTAATTCCGCCTAGTTAAATATGTGAAATTAATTTAACATGCATGATGATAATTAGTTGTTGGAATTATTATTTGAATTAATTAGGATTAATTCATGCTAGTAATAATTGTATTTAAATTCGTATTTAAAATTCATCCCGAATAGATTCCGGGCACCCCTATTTTCCCAACAAGTGGCACACCTTTAATAATAGAGGTATATAATATGGTGGTAGGGTTAAGGATTATGAATACACTTTGTCCAAATTGTTGTATAAGACTAAACACTACAATTATATGGTCTTCAAAATGATGGTACATACTTAAAATATGGTGGTATGTGCATAATAAAGTGTGGTACGGGATGAATTTATGGTGGTAAATACTTTATAAAGTGTGGTACGGTTATTGTACGAGATGAATTAAACTAGTACGAGCTTAAATAAATAGTGGTACTGACATAATAAAATGTGGTACTGTGTGAATCAGTGTGTGATACATTAATGATGGTATGGAATAAAAAATAAAGTGTGGTACAAAGATGATTTAATTGTGGCAAAGACTAATTATGTGGTGGTACGGTGTGAGTAAATTGTTGTACGAACTTAATATAATATTATATAATGTGAATTAATTGTGTTGTATGAGACTAATAGATGTATTATGTGTGGTACATACTTAAATGAATTGTAGTGTGGCTTAATAATGTGTGTAAGATAACAATGGGACGAGCTTAAACAAAGTGTAGTACGAGGTGATTTAAATATGATACATCCAAAATGTATGGTGGTACGGTAAAAAAAAAATGGCACATAGTACAATATTTGGGGTACATATTGAAGGTATGACGTTACGGGCTTAAATAAAGTGTGGTACGAGGTGAACTAATAATGGTACAAACTCAATTGAAAGAGTTAATTTAGTAAGGATATAATGGGTAAAATAATTATTCTCTTGGCTAAAAAAGAACAATTTAAAAAACCATGACATAAAAGAATATTTTTTTTGACATTAGGCTATTAATAACTCTACCCCTATTTCTGATTTATTTGGTTTTTTTTTTATATCTTTGTAATGCTTCATAAACATGACGCAAATTAATAATTTTAATTAAGATAAAATGTTGTTTCTTGACAAATTTGGATTACCATACATGTTTCTTTTATCTTCTTCTGGTCACTGAGTTAAATTTTAATTTTCTTTCTATTTACTACTCCCTCTAAGTCTGAGGGAGTGTGATATTTTCACTTTTTTTTAATGGCTTAAAAAACTATATTTATCTAATTATATATAGTTCTAAGTCTGAGGGAGTGTGATATTTTCATTTTTTTTTAATGGCTTAAAAAACTATATTTATCTAATTATATATAGTGAGACACATGTTCATTTGTGGTTAAAGTAATGAGAAATAATGAAAAGTCAATAGAAAAAGTAATATTTTTTTGTTGAACGGAGAAGATAATTACCAACTAAAAAGATGGAGTTGCAGGCGTGAAGTGTAGAGAAGATAATTACAAACTTGGAGTTGCAGTCGTGAATTAAAAAGAAAGAGAAGATAATGGCGACGGCATCAAGGAAGATTTTAGGATTTGTTGTTATATCTTGGTGATATATTGAGAGAATTGCATTGATTCACTGTTGTATAAGGTGATCAGGATTTCAGTATATATAATACAATTACAATATAATTACAAGGAAAATAAATTTCAAAGATTTATAGAGATATGTATAATTAATACAAAGATATTCCCAATGGATTAAAAATGTGTATTTATTTAATTTTTTGGGTATAACAATGAATATTATTGAAAAGTGAATAGAATGAATGATAATTTTAGTAAATATGGTGTGAATTTAAAAGTTAAAAATTAAATATAGTAAAATGTTGTTTTGTCATCTCTATGGAATGAAAAACGTAACGAGATAAAGTAAAAAAAAAAAAAAGGGAAATTTACTTCGACGGAGAGGGAACTAATTTGTTTAATCTTTTAAGTCGATAACTCGATTATATGTTTTGAGTTCTCTTTATTTGTTCGATGCAAGTGAGGAATTGTTAAATCAAGAACTAGTTTAGCTACTCTGCTTTCTGTATGATCATACGACTGCTGCATTGTGCTTGTACATTGAGCATTGGTGGTGGTTCGTTTGGATATCCGTTCACAACAATCAGGGCATTGTTTAGCACCAATTGTACTGATATTATAATAACCATCTAGAAGTTGTAAATAAATGATTTTTTTTATGTAAAAATTCCATTACAATTCGCAATATTACAACTCCATCTACACCATACTATTTACTAATCAACCCTCTCAAAACCTTTCAACAACAATAACACACAATTAACTTGGGGAGGCAATCTTGCTCCTCTTATTACACAGTTCTTTAAGAGCTCTGAGCTGCATCAACTGAATAGGCCTTTTCACACGTATATACTTCAAGAAGACGACGCTTTAATGGTCTGATCAAAAGGAACTTGCTCAGCACATGAGAGCACTTCGTGGGGCCCGGCCTTCTCTCGACCAACACCCATCAAGTCAAGGTAGTGCAAGTAGTGAGATATGATGCTGTTCATTGAGTCAACATCACCTTGCCCACACACACTTTCACCGTACAAAATGTTCATGGTGGTTCCAAATCCAGGGACTCGTTTGGCCAAGGTGTCGTTTTTGGTGGGTTTCCATGTCCCAACAAAGGCTTCATGAGCTGATGGTTGTCCTTTCTTCACGGGGTTCATCCACCTCCACATTGCCGCGTGGAAGGCCAGAGTAGCATTTTGTTCGATGTATTCGGGATGGTTCAGCAAATCTTCCTTAATGCCTTCACCAATCTTTCCGTAGTTATAGTTCCTGTTACAATATTCAGACGAAAGAGTACATTCTTATACTTCACAAAAACAATTGCGAAAAACTAGGCCTTTATAACATCTTTACATTGCTATAGAGGCCTATCCAAAGGGGTTGTCATGCATATATAAACACACATTAATAACCATCAAAACGAGCTGATAACACGTTGAATTAACATATTAAGTATCATGTTTTAGCATAGGCTTTTGTGGACCAGATTCACATGAACATATTAAGTATCATGTTTAAGCATACTAACTATCACTATTTAGAAAAATGGTTGTTTTTCTTGTGTTATTTTTTCAAGATCAGTCAACAATGATACTTCGTATACTAAATAGTATTACTTCATACGCTAAACAGTTCATTGAGTTCACCATAAAACTTTTGTGAACTGGGTTCAAAAAAGGAAAAAATTCTCTAATGTTTTTCCCTCCATCTCCAAAGACAGGATCATCATATTATACTATGAGAAGTGTAACATACAAAACAAACTAGCCTAGTTAATCAAATGGTGATAAAGAAAACGAAACGACTTAGTATAGATGAGAAAAGTGGGTACCAGTAAATTGGAATAGCACCACGACCAAAGTATTCTGCTCCGGGGGCACATGGATAGTCGTATTTGTAGTAGTCATCACAATAATCTTTGCTTGGACTCATCTCCTTGTTGTAGCATAGACCCCATGCTTCTGGTCCGCCTGTGGCCACCCCATAACCACCTGCATCATAATATTATTGCTTATCAACTACTAAACGCGCAAGACGAACAAAATAATAATGTAGACGGGAGACATTGGAGCTCGATTATGATACCAATTTCATTTAGATAATAATCCTAATTGAAAACAGAGTATATCTATATCTTAAATGTATCTTGAATTTGTCATATGATCATTCAAGATCTATCATGAAACAAACTAGAAGGTGCATTTCAGATTTTATTCATTATTGTGTGAATGTTGTTCCCGGGAAAATTTGTTGATCTTATGCATCCTTCATTGCAAACTCCTTTAGTACCAAATCCAGAAATAGGCATTAAAGGGCATGAAAATAGGTAGCATTTGAATTTTAATTGTACAATTTTATAACTAAGGATCTTTTTTTTTTTCTGAATTGTGAGCAAGCATAACAAGCATGACAGAAAACAACAACAAATTCCAAATAGAAATAATAAACAAAAGGGAAATTAAATCAGAGAGGAAAACTTCAGCCATATTTAAAAATAATAAACGAAATTAAAACTCACAGGAAGTTTTGGAGCCGACGTGGCCAAGGAAGGCGGCGACCTCCTTCATCTGCATGTCGGAACCGCCGGTGGTGCCAAACCCTAGCGGCTGATGAACAGCGGCGGCGGTGATGAACGACTTGTAATCCCAAAACCCGACGGCGTGAGCCACCGGCGTATTTCTCTTCTCAAACAGATCCTCAAACTGATAGGTCTGGAAAAAGTCCGAAATCGTCTGATTGCAACAGTATTTTGACATGCCTTTGCACTCCCAGCCTTGGTCACAAACCTTCTGCCCCTTCACCTTTTTAACTATAATTTCTTTCGAAGATTGGGCGGCCGCCACCGTGAATCCGGCCACCGCTATGGCTATTATCATCGCAATCGCGAAACTCATTTTGAGATTGGCCGCCATTGTTGTGGAAGAAAGGGAGGGAATGGAAATGTAATGGTGATGGTGGTTGTAGGATGGATTTGGAAAGGGTTTTAATGGATGAGAGAGAAAGTGAGGGTGGAACCGACATGAAACTTCTGGAAGAAAGGATTATTAGTTACGGTGTGATTTTTGGTTGTGGTTGGAGAATCAATTTCTATGGAAGCAATGTTGTGGCTTGTGAAAAGCAGAGGTAGATCAGCCATCTCAGTCTTTTCAAAAAAGAAATTCTTCTTCGTAAAGACGTTTATTATTGGTGGGAATTATGATGTCATAAATAACCTTAAATTGTTATTTATATGGATATATTTTACGAATTTGAGCTAGTTGACGTAAATCTTTCATTTGTAGAGCATGATAACATTCATAGTCATATTCTTTAATAAAAAGAATTAATTATAATTAAAAATGCATTATTTCTATTTTGATTATTGGAAATATAAGGACATGCTTGGTTGGGGATTATGAAGGAAGGGAATGGAAATGGAATCAAAGGAAGATGTTTGATTGATAACTTTCATTCCTTGAATAGTGTCATGATATTCCAAAACAAAGGAATGGAATGACTTTGATTACCTAGTAAAAATGTTAAATTTATTTTTCATCCCACATTTTATATAAAAAAATTATTTTAATATCAATGATAATATTCTTCATCATCAACTAAACATCACAATTTTATAGCACATATTCATTTCATTCCTCACTACTATAATTACCATTTCTTGTTACAAACCAAACACCCCTGAGTAAATGATAGACAGATAGTGTTAACTAATAATTATACCCATCCTAAGTCTGTGTATTGGCAAAAAAAAATTATATATTAAGAACTATTTAATTTAGTGATTGTAAAAAGAGTTAATTATGAAAATGATGAATATTTGTAAAATTTGTATAAAATAAATATTGTGTATTTGATAAATTATTTGAATAGAATAAATTATTAGTAAAAAATTATAGTTAAGTGGAAGCATGCTCTTCTCAACTTTTAAATTATAAATTTTAAATGATTAATTTAAATAGAATTAATAAATTTAAAAGCATTCAAAATTGCTCATGCAGTTATTATAAACACATATAATCCCTCCAACACACAAGAAGAATCACAAAACGGCAATTTTTTTCTTTATTTTCATGTTCACAAAATTGAGGGAGAGATACTCCCTCCATTCCAATTTTATTTTGGCAAAGTATTATATGAAAATAGTTCATGATAAATTTATCATGAAACAATTTTAAAGTATCATTAATCTCATCAGGGGTATCATTAGTTTGAGTTCAAGAAATACCCCTGACAGGTTTAATGATACTCTTGATGAGATTAATGATACTATAAAACTATTTCATGTTAAGCTTATTATGAAGCGTTTTCATTTAAACCTACTTTTTTATTTGACTTTACATGGAGTTTAATGCAAGAGTTGAAATGTATTATTTAAATTAATAAAGTATTCTTGAGAATGAAGAATAAAGTAATCCCTCCGTCCCCAGACACTTTTCTCAGTTATTTTATCTTCGTGTTTTAGCGAGCGAGTTGTTTATTAGTATTTAAAATTATAAAATAATGTTTAAGGTAGGGTATGATAGATCTACCTCTTCTCTATTATAAAGTAATTTTGAAATTACTTTATTATTTTAAATATTAATAAAAAAATTCGCTCGCGAAAACACGAGATGAATATTAACTGTGCAAAGTATTGTGGGACGGAGATAGTAGTTAAATTGTAGGAGTATAGTTTTAAAAAGTAAATCACTTTATTTCAATTTTGAAGATATGAAAATAAAATTGAGACCAACATTTTAAAAAAGGCGAGAAAATAAAACTGGACAGAGGAGCATTAAATTGATTGAATTGAAGTTGCCAAATCTATGTCATTTTTGGAGAGACGTGACGTGGCGATGGTACAATCAAGGGTGGAGATGTCATGAGTTGTTAGATCAGATGGCGTAGAAACAAGCTGGATTTGAAAGTAAGCAACCCATGGGCCCACGGAAGGTAGACGCCTGGACCCGCATTCACCTTTTTATATTTTCCTTCTTTTTCAATTTTCATGTTCATGCTCCACCGACACCTGTATATAATATGCCTCATTTTAATTCACTCCTTATTTATCATTATTATACTCACCTTATAACTTCATATTTTATTCGTAAGAAATTAAGAAGGAAAAGAAATTGGAATGTTTTTTTAATTCCATCGCTCCATCATGTGGGACAATAATTTGGATTATTGGGTAAGCCGGTTGAATCGTAAAAATTATTTGAAAATAATATTATATAATTTTTTTATCGGTATAATAATACTGTATAATAAAAATAACTAATATTCTTTTTGTCCCAATTTTATTTTTTCATTCCAGTAATGATTACATAGAAAAAATATCTTCATTTTGTTTCATGCACTTAAATTGAATAATACGTAGTTTAAAAAAATTATTTTATTCATTTAAATACTATAAATTAAGTCTCACATCAAAAGTTAAGAAAAATCAAATGAAAAAATAAAATTGGAATAGAGGGAGTACCATTTAAATTGTAGTGTAATTTATAAAAGACTCATTCTTGTGATACTTTTGGGCGTTAAAAGGCAGGTGATCCAAGCCGATACCTACATTTATAAAAAGTGTTCCGTCCCAAACGCGTTTGCTACATTATTAAAAAGGTCTGTCTCATACTCATTTGCTACATCTACTTTTGACAAAAAAATAACAATACTTTTTAATATTATATTCTCCATACACTAATAACCAAAAGCATCTACTTTATCACTTTATCACTTTAAATATTATAAACAACTCTTTTCTTAATAACCGTGAAAACAGTAAATGGAAAGTTGAGTTTAGGACGGAGGGAGTATAAGAAATGGAAAGGGCTTCTCTTCTTTCCTCTCTTTTTTTTTTCTTTGAATATTTTTATTCTTTAGAAATAAAATTAAGATATATTATGTTATTTTTCCTTGATTTTAAATACTTTTAGAAATATATCATATCCTCCCCATCCCCATGTATCATGTATGTATATATATATTTCATGCATCTTTATCTTGAATGTGGTGTGTGATTTAAGTAGCACTTGAATCTAATGGATGAGAAGTGATTACTTGATCTTAGAAGTGTTGTATACGCCAGTTATGCATATTAGAAACAAGTCAATTTGTTAGTTCAGTTACAAACCAGAAAGTTAAATAACTAACTTCAGGATTTCAGTTTTCTGGTGCGGTTTTGAACACTGGTTTGCTAGCTCATAAGTGAGAATTCGAATATGGTTCCTTCTACAAAGTTCTAAAGGCGTTGCTGGCTTTCCATCCTAACTAATTTCAGTTGAAACCGAATTTTATATGCAAAGTTATGAAGGCTTAAAGTCAGGGGAAAAATTATAACTTATGCTTTCAGTTTTTCAGTTTCAAGTTCAATAAGTAGCTTAAGTTAAGGTCTAGCTCATTAGCTTATTCATTATCTTGTATCACCACAATTGTATCTTAAAGATTAACGAAATTTTTAGCTCCCTGCAGTGGAGGTAAATTCATTTTGAACTTAAATATTTGTGTTCATAGTTATTTCTATCTCATTAGCATAGTTTCTATCTTGATTTCATACCATTGTTGATCAAAGATAAAGTTTTTTTCTTATCTTTCTTGCATCAACAAAACGAAAGAAACTAGGAAACTGCAGTATAACAAGGCAAGCAAAGATTGTTGATCAACAACCTAACTTATGGAAACCCCCTGATAAAAAATAAAAATAAAAATAAAAACGTATGGAAGCCAAATTATATCTAGCATTAGTATTGCTTTAATCTACTGACAATACATTTTTCTTCTCAAATTGTCATCTTTAACTCAGAACGTCATTGCTCATTGGTAACACGGTTGAAGACTTGGAAATTCCAGTTTGTTCGAAAGAATTAGTGAAGTTATTAATCCATTGGAGGGAGTATAAAGACCTGAAACAAGGTGTTAAATTCTAACCTCCTGAGTGGTGATCTGAGTTCAATCGAGAAGGAGCTTCAGCCTCAACCCACCAACACAAGAATACACGTACAATTATGTGATACAAAGTCAGTTGCAAGTGTTATTTTGAGAAGACTAAAGATCAATAACGTACAGGAATTGATTCCACAATTCCCGATCTTTGATTCGTTGTGCATGAAACTTGGACAAGTAGTCGATCAATTAGTTCTGATAATGCACAGAAAAGAAATGTCATCATTATTTGACTCAAAAAACCTATCAAACGAAAATCCACACATGCATTCAGTGTCATTTCATGCTAACCTGTCTTGCCTTTCTCATATAATAAGTGCAAATATGATAAATGAAAAAGGTAATACACTAACTTCATGAAATTTTTTAAGATATTCTGCAGTTTACAGAGATAATAATGATTTTTTTTTTTAATGTTAATCTATTTCAAATGCATAAATCATGTTTCTTCTTACTAGTCTCATTGGAAATATATCCGCCTCATCTTATTTTCCCTGCACAAAATGTCTGCTTGTGGCACAATGTTGATCAACAACGAAATTCTTGACCATTGAACATAAGCATAGAAATTTATCCTTACTATAGTCATATTAACCATGTATTTTAACCTCGTCTCTAGAGATATTTTGCACTTTTAGACAAGCTGATCCACATTTACATTTTGGTTTTCAGTTATCAAGTACATAAGAGAAAATCAACTGCAATGCAAAGTTGATAAAACAAAGCACTGAAGGAGATCATCATTAGAGCTAGCAAGTATCATTGAACAAAAAATTATGCTGAAATAAATGGCTAGAGTGGGAAATAGCTTACATTCTGACCAAATACTCCTGTTAAGCACTGTTTACGCACTATTAAATTTATACATGCTGGTTTCCTTGTTCATCCATGATTCCTACCTGTGGGAGCATACCAACAAGCGTTAAATCTGATGAACTGTTATTGCTGTAAAAATAAATTCAATGATCAGAATTCAGAACTGAGTATCAAAAGTGATGAGACAAAGTGTAATGTTTTGGTAAACTTGTTTGCAGATAGAAAGGACCCACGATTGTCGATACTTTCATTACCTAAATTGCAACTGGAAACTCAGTACAGAATGGTGAGACTTGAGATCCAGTCACTGAAGGTAAAATCCAGAACAATTAAGTTTGGAGGCTTGTAGGAGGGTCCACAACAAACACAAATATGTGAGCAATTCTACTTTTAAAGGAATTGGCATATGAGAACTCGTGTTTTGTGCAATTGTGCTAAATAAATGTAAGTAAAACAGTGGTAAGTCTATAAACATTTCAATGAAATACTTCACCTCAGCTAAAACATTCTTTGATATATCCACCCAAAAAAATGGAACAAAAATCCCAGAAAGTCTTTGTTATGAATTTCAAAGTTCAAATGACATACCAAACCCAGTGCTTCCACCAAACTTTGATCAATATCTTCACCACAAACCGCAACGAATGAGTTCAATATGTATTCTCTTTGTTCTACATCTAATGACTTGTCAAGACCTCGAGCAACCATTTCCATCTCAGGCTGCAATAACCAAAACTGATATTATCATAACTGTAAGTGTGTAAGCTCTTGGGATTCTCCCACAACAAACCGCTGTTATTGAGTCAACTAAAATAGGGATGAGTACTTCACATATATTTTCCATCAATACTTTAAAGTGGTAGAGAGAGGGAGAGAGATAGAGAGACTGTATTAAGTAATTCTTGGTATGTGAAAGTGGCGTGTTTCGGGATTGTAAGAATGTCTAAAATTGTATTGAGTTTGCTCCACTATTCTTGATGTTGTGAACTGGGACAAGAGGAAATAATAAAAAGAAAAACGCATAGGATTACAGAGACCCAAAAACTGAAAAATCTTGTATTGGATGATCTTCAGCTAATTAGGCGCCAGATAATCAATTTGATAGCCTTTTCCCTTATAGACGCAATTCTACAATGCCTTAAAACTGTTAAAGGTCATTTATCTTTTTTCTTTTTTATATTTATGAAAAACTGAAGTTATCTAAATCTTTCCAAAACTCTGTCCTTGCAGATTACAACACAATTGCTAAACCTATTGTCAACACCAAGGCTCCTTGGAGTACAATATTTTTTTCTTTTTCTTTTTTTGGTAATAGGTGAATAATCATGTAAAATCATCCCAATAGTCTAGAAGGAAAACTGAAGGGAATTTGGAAAGGTCTGAATTTTTTTTTTTTTTTTTCTTGTAGGCATTAATTTATGGTGATTTTGGACAAGTAGTTGGAACTCGAAACATCAGATTTGGATGTAAATCATGGTTTAGTTAGCTATTTGACAACCTACACCAAGAATCAATTTAGTCATCTGGGCATTTATCTCTTGCTTCTACTTATATTAATTTTTGTTGACCCAACAGTTAGGAAGATGCATCGTCTGAATTACTATCTGAGAAGTAACATACTGAATCCAAGAATGTTAGAGACAAAGTATAGAACATGAGATAAAAAAGAAAGGTGCAAGCCGGGAAAAAAAAAATCTTGATCAGAACAGACCAGGAAGTGATACCAAAAATTAAACTACCACCTGCATGCTTGGTATTTAGGGCAGGCCAGTAAAGTCTATAATTTTAATTTATGTTTAATGTTGCACCCTACATCCTACCACAAGCATTCTGAGTAATAGTTGCAATGATGCCTGGGAAAAAGAAATATGTAGGGAACATACCAACTAAGCTCCATTTTGAGGATTTAAAATACGAAATTGGTCAGTGTGATTACTCATTAATAGTTTAGGACAGAGAGACAAGAAATTCAAGTACTAGACCAACAGAACACGTAAAATGATGCACAGAAAGCAAGAGAAAAAGACATACTGAATTCTCCTCGGGAGGGAATATCCTGTGAATAAGACATACTTTGAAGAGTTCGACTAGCGCTTCAGAATGTCGGTTTTGGACTTCTAGTGCCTGAAATAAATTGACTAAAACATGATAATCAAACCTCAATACTTTGACAATAAATAGGCAGTTGGAAATTGATTTTCATCAATCGTTCAAAATATATAATCATATCTCCTTTGAGATCTTTGATGAAGTCATTCAATTTGGTTCTCTATTAAATATTCTGGGAGGAAGAAAGCAAAATGATTGTGCCTCAGTTATTGAAAGTTAGAACCCTATTTATGAGGAAATATTTGTAACAAGAGTAATATATGTAAAAAATAAGAAACAGATAAACACACCCAAGCCTGAAGGATTTTTGACCGTGTGCGTGCAGCAACAGCTGCAGATACCATTCTCGAGGCATGAGCACACTCAAGTCCAATGTTCTCAGCAAGTCCAGCAACGAACTCTCGCACATCCTCACCATTAATCTGGATAGAGGTGTTTAGAGTTCGTATGCTACAGAAGATCAAATCAAGTTACTAATATGTGGACAATATTGAGTATATAAGACAAGAATCAACAATTAGGAGAAAGTTTTGCAGGCCGTCTCTGGTATACCTCTCACAATAGTCCATAACAAAGTTGATTGACACGCGATAAAGTGAATCACGCGCATTTGCTGTGCTAATGAAGGTCTTGACTCCATATGCCTTGCATATGTGGCGTAACTGCAGCAGAGAGAAGTAATGAATCACTTTAGCATACATCAACTTAGAGTACTGTCAATTATTACTCAGACATTCTGTGTGGCAAACATGATACTTGATCCAGTGGAACTTAAACGTTAGAATAAAGTTAGCAGAAGCCTACAAATGATCCAGCAACATAATAGAACAGGTATTTAACATAATCACTGTTCCTTTTTAAAAAATACATGGAAATTTGTTTAATTAATAAGCCCAAGTTATTGTTAAGAAATTATGTGCAACTTTTACATTGGCACAGTGTTTAGTAGCATGACGTTTCAGTTTGTCTAATGGTTAGAATTGAGATACAGCAATCAGTAATCCATTCATCTCAAATGATAAATGAGATATTGATTGAGAATGGAAAGCAAAGTCAACAGATTCATCCTCGTAAGTTCAACATTTGATTGATAAATGAGCACTGGATATGTCATACTAGATGAGCTCTTGAATGAACAGATGTACGATGAGCATAGGAACACCTCATTCATGCAATATTTACCAGCACCAAGGCTTCACCCAAGCAAGCTTGTCAGTTGTCATACCAAGAAACCCGAGAGGATCTATCTATTAAACTGCCTATAAATATAATTGATTAAAAAACAACTCCACAAGGTATACATTATCACAATCTCAGCCAACTTTTAATGGCTCATGGTATCCTAAGTTGACATCCGTCGAAGCTAAAAGTAGGCATCATTCTAATCAAAACCAATTCTCCATGTCCGCTAGATTAATAAAAAGGATATAATCCTCAAGAAAGTGTCACAACAGCCACCAACTAGCAAATCTATATGTAGTACAAGGTATAATGTTCTTACTTCTTATGCAAATAAACTTTTGGTGACATGCATGATAAATGAGATGTTATATTTAGACTTTTTTAGAGCAGATTACTGACCTGAACTATATCATTTATCGAAATGTCCTCCCCACCCATTTTGCGGTCCATGATTGCTGTATGTAACATTGGGAGATTTAAATTAAAATTAAAATATATAACAGAGTTCACAAAGGGCAATGAAATTAAGTCCAACTACATGACAAAGATTAAAATAAGACATCCTCTATAATGAATAGAAAGCCTTGCATGAAAAACATGTTAAGCTTGTCTAGACTCTAATCCTTGTACCAAGCATAACAAAGAGAGGACAGATCTTGAAGGAATTACTTTTATGATTTATCAAGTCTGTTCAAGGCATGTTTTTCAGATTAAATACCAAAACAACAGCTTCCATGTTGGCATAATTTTTAGGACAAAAACATAGAAAAATATATCATGCTAGATAAGTAATCAGTATAGAGAGACTTGGCTCATTAACTGGAACAACCAAACATCATCTTAGCACCCAAAATGAACATGCACAAATTTTTAAGATAAGATCACTCATCTTAATTTATGTTAAACTTTCGCAAGATTCATGCATATGTATTACAAATGTGCATATACATTATGTTTTGTAAAACAAATGGTTCCTAAACAATCTCTCAGAAGTTGCCTTGGACTGCACCAAGTTTTACCACCTTTTCGTACGGTGCAGAATATATTCCCTGCCAATTTGGATTTTTTTTAAAAACAGATAGAACTTCATTTTTAATAATTCTTGGTAGCTATAGACAATCAAAGAAAGAGAAGCAATGGAAAACATGGACTAGAACCAACCTTGAATCAACTGGTTCGCAATCCTCTGATATTCCTCCTTATTATCAATCTCGTTTGGGCCCTGATTCACTGTCTGAGGCCACCACTGAGGCAACTCTTTCTTCCTCCTCCTATCGAGTTTCCTTAATCTACTTTTCTTCTGAGAATTATAATTGACATTATCCGAACTCAATGGCGTCGATGTACGGCTCGTCAATCCAATATTCTCCCTCTTCCCAACAACCACTTCCTTGCCCCCCATGCTCCTATCCCTCTTGTATACCAATACTTCGCCGTCATTTCTTCGAATTCTAAACAAACTCCTAAAAGCAATAACGACTACCAAACTAGCGAAAAACACCGCAACTAAAAACTCAACGGTGGACCTCCTGCAGGAGATTACAATTCTTCCGCTGTTCCCATCGACGGTAACGACAGTCCTCAGGTCATCAATAGCTTCCCGGCCGAGGTCAAGGAACTGATTGAGTTTCGATTCGAGCTTCTGGATGGAATTTAAAGGGGATTTTAGGGTTATTTGGAGAGAGTCGTCGGAGAGCTTGAAGATGGTCGGTGGTGCGAGTATGGGTGTCTGGTTGTGATTAGGGGAGTACTTGAGAAGACGGCGGCGGAGGTGGCGGCGGGCGGCGGAGGTGATAGGAGAGTGGCGGTAACGACACCGGACTGAGAAACTGAGGTACATGGATGGGGGAAGGGAGAAAGAGAAACAGTTGCTCATCACATTCACATGTAAGTTAATTTTCAGAGACGGATTTCAATGGCGAAACAAAAGTGTAGTTTCACCTGATAACGTAAAGTCGCTGCTTCGCCGGGGGAGGGGGGGTGGGGGTTGGCGTTGGGGACCTGGGATGGGGTGGGGGATTATAACTTATTAAGAATACTATAATCAACTAATACATTTTAAGTTTAAATAACTAATACATTTTAATTAAACAACTAAAATCTTTGTACCCTTCAATTAATATTTTTTAGTAAAAACAATTAATATTTTTTAGTGAGAACAATTAATACCTTCAAATGGTTCATATATGAATCAACTTCGTTATATACTTTGTCATGTATAATACTTCACCTTGAACTTAAAATTGTGTAGAAGTTTTGTGTTAGACGGTCTTGGGTATAAAATGAAGTTTTATTTTGTATTTATATATCATGCTACTTTAAAATATGGTTTGTACGAAAGTGTTTAGATTATTTACTATTTCATCGAGTGGATAAATGATTCATTTACCACTTAAAATTAATTATCTTCTTGTATTTATCACACATAAATCTAGAATGTAATATGCAACTATATCTCGATCCCGTAAGTTTGATAGTTTTGTACTTTAGAATACTACCAGAATGTAGATATTCCAATTAACTTTCAAAATTCAATTTTTTTCATCCTACAACTCTCATTGCTATATGTAAGTTGATCGACCATGGTCCATGAGGCGTAACTGCACTGCTACAGACCAACACCTACCTGTTCATGTCTTATTTCCGGGTCCAGATCCTCTGCTAGGCAATTGAACCAGCAAATGGTGCTGGGGCGTGAAACGGCGGCGTTTTTAACATTGATGTAATTTTATTTTATTTTTCTAATTTTTGGCGAAAAGCGATCTGTACAAACAACAATACTGCAATGGAAACAATAAAGCGTAGTTTGCTCCAATATTTTTTTTTTTATCTTGCTTATTTATATATTAAACTTATTTATTCATTCTTAAATATGTTTTGGTTTGTTTATTGTTTTAATTCTATAACTTAATTTTAATATTTTATTTATTTTAACAAATATTTCTAAATTACATCTCATACCACTAATAATTACATACAAAAATATTTTCATTTTGTCTCATTAACTTAAATTGAATAACACGTCATTATCAAAAAATTATTTTATCCATTTAAATACTACAAATTAACTCACATCAAATTAATTGAAATTGTAGCAAGCGTCTCAAAAGAATTACATTTAGAACATTAAAAAAAACTAATGCTCAAGAAAACATATTAGATGTATCTCCATTGAAGCACATGCTTTCTAGGGAATACTGTGGATGGTCAAGTGGTGCCTACATTAATACAAAAAAAAAAAAAAAGGAATTATATACAAATCAATTTATTTATTTATTTATTAAAATATAATTTCAAACTATACCATCAAGAATTCGGTGAATTTGAATTGACCCCCAGTTGTTTGAAGACATTCCTGAGATACAGAGGGTGTTGAACAAGATGTAGACAATATTTTTTGTGCTTCAATATCCTACAATAATTGTAAAATTAAACAAAATTTTGACCATAAAAAGGAAAAAAGAGAACAAAGGCAGTTAGAGAGCAAATGGAAATGACCATATGTTCCTAAGTTATTGTCAACTACTTTTCCATGCATATTAGTGCAACTCTCATAGTTGTCATCGAATTAATATATTTCATAAACAATAAAATTAATAAATTTATATACCTTGGGATTCGAATTTGTTTTTCTTCTCTTTAATTGAAGTTCTACCTAACTCTTCATCCGTTTTGATCTTTTCAAGCCGAATCTCTTCTTGAATCCCTTTGTTTGTGTCGTGAAAGATTTTGTTGATGCACTCCTAAGATTGTCATTTTTGTCTTGACAATCTTCTGTTAGACGCATTTCCATGACTTGTTTGGTTGGATCACAAACTGCCGTATGCACCAAAGAGAAAGTTGATTGATGAACGGATGCTTCAGTTGCTAATCGTATAAGCATCATACAAAGTTTTCTATATCGTTCTGTACTTTGTAGCTTGGGATCTTCTTCGACTTTGTTGCCCATATAATTGTGTATCACTCCGCTCCTTGCTTCCCTTGTCCACCTCTTCAATATGTATTTCTCAGGAAGTTTTTTTACATCCATCGCATCATACACTTTCACTGCATGACAACACAATAATCCAAGCATCTCAAATTTTCGACAGCTACAAGAAATCATCTTGGTGTTGGGATTAAATGTCACCCTCCATTCATCCTCATTATCAATTAACCCAACAACATATTCAAATAATGGTTGGACTTCACTTTTGTGCTTTATATAAGCAGCTGCAAACAAGTCAAACTCCGTCTAAAATATGTGAAAAACAGTTGGAGTATAAATCTCAGAAAGTTGACGCAACATGGGAGAACTCTCTAACTTTAATCTTGGCAATTTTTTACGCATCTCAAATTCACACTGTAGCTCATTATACCTCTTGTCCTCCAAGACTTGTTCAAAGTGCTTAAAAAATTGTCCTATGTCTAAGTGGGGATTCATACAACTCTTGATATCGGAATTGACGCTTTCACTAAGTTGTGTGCTCCTTATACCAAGCGTAAACGCATGCTTCATGTAAGAAATAGCCCATTTCTTCTTCACACTGTAAGTAGATTGCAACCAAGTGTTCTCCTTTACATTAAATTGTTCTAGTAAAGCACTCCACGCCTCCTCAAATTTCACCTCATCATCAATACCATACATGCACCTCTTAAAATCACTTAAGAAATATGACCTATCTTTCATCAGGTTTTCCAAGTGCTTGATTCCATTTTGCATCAAGTGCCATGTGCACAATCCATGAAACGTCTCAGGCATCACCTCGTGTAAGGCCTTTGCCATAGCTTGATCTTGATCGGTGAAGATAGTCAAAGGTCTTCTTTGCTTGTGTGCTTCTAAAAAGGTTTCGAACAACCATTTGAATGACGCAGCAGTCTCATCATATAAAAGTGATGCACCAAAAATCACCACTCGTCTATGATGGTTGAAGCCTGAAAAGATAGCAAGCGGTCGATGTGCACGATTCGTACAATATGTGGTATCGAGCGACACAACATCACCGAAAAACTCATAATCAATTAACATTCTTGCATCGGCCCAAAAAATATTAGTTATTTGTTCTTCCATATCCATCTGGTAGGCGTGATAAAATGAGGGATTTTTAGATAACTGGTTTTGAAAATACCGCATTAGACAACCGGCTTCTCCATACACCATGTTTCTTTGTCTCTTGGATCGGAGATAATTTTTAGCATCTATCCTGGTATAACCAAGACCTTCCCGTCCTCCTGCCTGCCTACTCATCAGCTGAAGAGTTGATTTTTGCTTGAGTCCAACATCCTCTGCCAAATCAATCTCATGTTCTTGAACTTCTGTAATTCTACGTTGGGAAGCCAACATATGAATTGTCTCTTGAAGATGGAGTGGGTGATTATGATTTTCAACGAACTCATCAACTATGTACTGACCATCAGCATGTTTGATTCTCATTCTTACCTTGCAATCTGTTCGAGTCTCAAGTCGAGGATTAAGGGTCAAAGGATCTTTTTTGTCTTGTTTACGGACACCTTCTTTGCAACAAACATATATATATGAAGTAATAAAACCAGTCTTCCTGTTCTTGTTAGCATAATTTTTTCTAACTCCAAAGCCCATTTCCCCACCATATTCAACCCAAAACTTCCATGCATCATCTATGCTATCAAACTTCATACCAATCTCAGGCTTTAGCTTATCACGTGAAATAGAATTCATTGAAAATCTCTTTATATGTAATTATTTGTCAAACTATATTCTGCACAACACAATACATATAACAAACAAAATTTTAAATATGCACAACATATGGAATGAAAAGTCAAATATGTAATAAATAATTATCATAATCACCCTAAAATGGAGAAAACAAAGGAATTAATGAGTTAAAAAAAATTAGATTTCAAGCAATAAATTTTAAACAAATAAATGCCACATGTATCCCCACCAAAAAAAACCCCACATGTTGTAGATAAACAAATCTTCCAAAACACATTACCCCATTAATGGCACCCCCCTCCATTTGTTAATGAAATTTGTCAAATACTAAAAATCCATTGAAATCTCCCCTACCCAAAATAATTAATTTCATTGTAATGGGAACTAATGAAAATCGATATAAAATAATATAAGGAATAATAAATTGCATACCTTCTTTAGTATCCAAAATTCAAAGTCATGTGTGGTTGGCTTGGAAGGTTGCAGTAATTTAACTGAAAAGAAGAAGAAAAATGGGGAAATTAATATTTACTACTATATTTTAGTTCCAATCATTAATCGGTACTACCAATTATTTGAGTTACTATTTGATGCAATTAACATGATTATTTGTCATTTTTGTCCTTTTGTAATTGGTTTTGTAACCGCCATGTTTTTATAGAAAATCATGTGTATTAATTGATGAATTCTATATTTGTAATGCAACATATTAATGGCCTGATATTTTCACCAAAATATTATAATTTTATCGAAGCTTTCATGGTGGTGTGGTTTCCGATACTATAGTTGGATAAACTATTGATTAGTGCTCTGGTCATAATCTGAGTGCCTTGAGGAAAAACAAATCGAGAAAATATTCTCCGGTGATATCATCAGGTAATTTAATTTATATTTTGTATCAATTTTTTGTCACCTAAAAATCATTAATTTAGCATCACTGATGAATTGAGGATGAAAGAAATCATTAGAAACGAAAATTGAAATCATCAATTACGTTTTGCAGATTTTATGTTATGTTTTTTTCCTTATTTTTTTTATTGATTAATTATGTGATCATGTTTGTTGACTTATGATTATATCTCATGAATTTTATCTCTTTATTCTAATTTATCATCAATATTTTTTATATTCTCTTTGTGTAGGAATTAGTACGACATAAGACTTACCAAATGGAAGATCATTACTAAATCACCCATATCTTCATATTTGTGTAGGAGATTGTCGTAAGAACAACTTTTGATTGAAAAAGGAAATATTTACATGAGCAACTAGATTACCATGGAGAAGAGGTATTTTTAATTTGTTCTTGTTTGTTTTTCTAGGTATTCATTTTTTCACATATTTTATGCGTGGACAATTGTGTGTTCAGTGTAGAATTACTGTAAATAGAGAGTTTTTGTTTGTTTAGTAGGTGTTATGAATGATAAGGTTGTTCTCAATGTCAAATTAGGGGAGAAACCATGTTGGTTGTTGTTGGTGGTTTCACATTGTTTACGTGTGTTGAATTATTTTTTATGTGCAACTTTTTTTAACAAAGTTGTTTTAATTTTTCACTGTTAAATGTTGTAAATATTGCACATAGTTTTATAAAAAGTGTTTATATTTTAACTTTGAAAGTGATATTTTCCATGTAAACCTTTGTCGAAATTGAACATGTGAAGTGTTTTAGTTACTATTTATGCACATGTACAACATATTCAGTATTGAATTATGCACATGATGTAATAAATAACATCATGTACTTGCACATATGTATTGGTTATGTAAATACTTGCACATAGTTTTACGAAAATATTTATTGTTTTAATTCTTTAAATGATTGCACGTATGTATTGTTCACGTAAATCATGTACGCGTACATGTGTATTGTTCATGTAAATTTTGATATTCTAGGTTTTTTTTTTTATAAAAATTACGTGTTATTGAATTTTTGTAATCATAGGTTAGTTTTATCGTATAATTCAAATTTGGTAATTCTTCTGGGTTGCGAATTTCGTGGCAATCATTGTGGCCATTTATTGGGTTTTGAGTTAATTTAGTAATGGTAATTTCGTGGCAATTATTGTGGTTATTTATTGGGTTTTTTTGGGTTAATTTAGTAAAGGTTATATGAGTCTTTTTAGGTGTATTTTTGTAGTAATTACTAATGCAGAATTTTGGTTAAATGAATGAGTAAATGATGCTCTTATTTTGTAGCTAAGGGTGATCCCCCCAAAAAAAAATTGATTGTGCCGCTAATGGCTTCTAATGGAAGGAAATGCTCTGTAAAAAAAACCCTTTGGTTGGTAGAAAGGGGTTTCTATTAAAAACGTGTTACTATTTTATTGTTTTTAGCCAGCACAACACTCTTTTCAATACAACTTTTCAGCAAAAAAAAATTTTAAACCAATGTTAAAAACGTCGTTGTTTCACACCCCAGCACCATTTGCTGGTTTAATTGCCCAACAGAGGATCTGGACCCCTTATTTCCTTAAAAATTGCTAACTCCAATGTCCCATTTGTTGCTCTTGGTCTTATTTTGTCGGCATCTTCATCCCAAACATGGGGTGCCTTCTTGCAATAGCTTCCAAAATGATCGTCGTGATGTGGTCGCATGTGGTCAATTGACTTTAACATATGTTAGGAGAAAAATTTGTTAGTTTTGATGAGTTAAAACAAACCAGAAGTTGTAATAGGACCATCTGGACCTGTTAGCCAGATGAGGATTAGTTAGGACTTAGTCTAGGGGGAACTGCCAGACCAGAAGACCTCACCAGATGAGTCACCAGAAGACCCCACCAGAGGACTTCACCAGAGGACTCCCCCAGAGGACTTTAGCAGAAGAGATCAAGACCAGAGGCAGAGAACATTCCCTGACCAGACGAGTCTGGTGAAACATAAGTTGCTCAGAATCATATCCTGGTTCTTCTGAGTAATCTGTTTCTTAACCGACTCTGGACCAGAGGACGCCGAGGTTGCCTGGTGTCTGGTCCTGCCTTCTCTGGAGAGAATCAGAGTTAGGCAATTGGAAGCATTGATCCGTTGGTGATTTATCAAGTCAAATCAAGATTGGATTGAGAAGATATGAAGACAATCAATCAAGATCTCACCAACCCAATCAATCAATTAGGGAATTGATTGATTGAAGCTTCCATATATAGAGGATCTGATTGGATTAGCCTCCCAACGGCTATGTCCCTAATCCCCTCTATATATACTTGAGTGCAGATCTAGAAAAAGCTCTAGAATTCCTCACGCGCACATAGCCATACTAAGCTTTTGATCACTACGCTTTTTACACTCACTTTTGCTCTTATTTACTCATCTACTCGTAAGGAGTTTATATACTCAACCTGTTCATCGTGTTAGACAAGGTTGGAGTAAGTCTGTCTTTAGATCGGAGTTAGATCTAAAGAGATTGTAAGAAGGTGCTGGTACTTCGGAAATTCCAGTAAGAAAGTGAGTTGGTTGGTAGATAGTGAGACCCCTTTGATCAAGGGAGAGTGGACGTAGGATATTCAGATCCGAACCACTATATATACAGTCTTATTTATTGCTTTCCTTAATACTTGTTTGATTATAATTTGTGTTCTTACAAAAGATTTCTTCTAAAGACATATCGGTTAAAAAGGCTTCCGCAATTAATCTATCTAGTGGGACCAACAAGTGGTATCAGAGCAGTGTGTCCAACGACCACTGCTTTGAAAAGCTTTTGGTGGTCACCGGGCAGATCCATTGCTCATTTATTGTTTTTGTTCAAAATCTAGATAAATCCTTTATTTTAGTAAATATGTCTTCGAAATCTTCTTATAAGAGTCGCAAACTGCCAGAATTCTCGTTCGAGGATTATAGCCACTGGAGCTTCATGATGAGTAATCATCTTGGAGCTATTCACCACCGCATGTTAGATGTGGTTGAAAGTGGCCCCATTAAATTTTACTGGACTCCTATTGATAGTGGCAGGTCTGAGTCCAGAGTAGAAACAAGTGAAGCTGCTCAAAAAGCTGCCGAGGATAGAGTCCCCAGGCAAAGAATTCTCAAAAAGAGAGATGAGCTTGATAATGATGAAAGAAAGCTCTACAACTTGGACCAGGTGGCAAGAACAGAGATCATCAACACACTTACCAAAGAGGTGATTGAAAAGGTCAGAACGTGTGCCACTGCCAAGGAGATGTGGGACAAACTCGCACTTCTCTGTGAGGGAACAGAGAAGATCAAAGACAACAAGCTCCAAGCTGTTCAACACTCGTTTGACACCTTCAAGATGAAACCAGACGAGACAATTAACCAGCTGGACATGCGTCTCACAAACCTTCTAAACAAGGCTAGTGCCTTAGGTAAGACCTACTCTGAAAAAGAAATTAATAGTAAAATCTTGCGTTCACTAACAAGCAGGTGGAGAATTAAAGTCACTGTGATCAAGGACAACAAGGATCTCAATACTCTGGATCATCATCTTCTGTTGTCTGATCTCAAAGCCTATGAGTATGATCTTCAAGAGGAGGATCAAACAGAAGAGGTTTCCTCTTCTGGTCAGAAAGGTGTTGCATTCTCTTCAACCATCAAATATGATGTCAAGCCAAAGGAGTCTACTGCAGATGACTTGAGCCTCAAGGAGCAGGTAGCACTTCTAACTCGAAAATTAGATAAAATGAGTTCTAAGTATGGCAGGTACAAAAGGCATTGGAAGGAATCTTCCAGAGATAGAAAGAGTTCCTTCAAGCCTGCAGAGAAGGAGAAGATATCTGGAGACTCAAGGGAGACCAGATTCAGAACTCCAGAAAGGAGGAGAGATGACAACCCTGGCAACTCTGGGAGATCAAATCATCAGAGGAGGGATGGTAGCTCTGGCAGACCTGACTACCAGAGGAGAGAGAGTAGCCCTGCCAGATCAGACTACAACCAGAGGAGGAGAGAGCCAAGTCCTAGTCCCAGAGGAGACAATGCCTGCTACACATGCAACAAGACTGGTCACTACAGTTATGATTGTCCTCAGCTTACTCCTAGGGAAAGAGAAGAGAAAAGAATCAAGAGAGATAGGAGATATGCAGATAAGAGAGCATTACTGGCAGAAGCAGAGGATGAGGATACTAGTTCCAGTTCTTCTTCTTCTGACTTTGGATCAGATGATGATGTATGTCTTATGGCAGACATCACTGAGGTAAATGAAACTACTTTAGTCTTATCAAATTCCAAATGTACTGAATCCTCTAATTCATCTGGTAACTCCAGAGAGTCTGATATGCAACAAATGCTATCAGATCTCCAAAATTGTGTCCAACTTTGTCAAAAACTTGAGAAAGAGAATGGTAGGCTCAGAGCTGAAGTTCAATCTCTCTCTCATGAGCATAAATCCACCAGAGAACTCATGAAAGATCATTCCAAAGAAGTCTCTGAACTTCAGGATAAGATCACAGAAAGAGATACTCTGGTAGATCAACTCATGAAAGAAAGGAACTCTCAAGAGGATGAGATCACTGAACTCAGAGCCAAATACCAAACTCTTATCAAGGGAAAACAAGTTGTTCACAACATAGAGGAGATACATATGCCCAGAGAAGCTCCCAAGATACCATCTGTTGTATCTATCATATCAGAGTCTTCTCAGCGCATTTGTGATAAGAGTGGTTTAGGATATTCTGGAATTACCACTAAAACTCATAAATACCTTTATAATAAAGACAAGTCTGTAAGAGCTGGTAAATTGGTAGAAATCTGGAATGATAAAGACTTAACTGGTAATGGTTACAAGGTGGTTCACAATCCTGATTGGAAAAGGAATCACTCTGTTAATCACATAACAAATGGTCCAGAAGAGTTGACTGTTCTGGAAGAGAAGATGCTAGAGAATAAGTGTCAACAAGGGGAACCATTAAAGATTGATGGTTCTGTGAACAATGAGTCCCAAGGAGTAGAAATTACTCAAATTGGAAGGCCCCAGAGAAATCCTCAAAGGGAACCTAAACAGATTAGGGGACCTCAAAGGAAAAACTCAAGAAAGGGGAATACCAATCAGAGTAACAACTACCAGAGAAGGAACAATGTTCAACAGAACCAGGTACCCCAGAGATAATTTTCTCAGAGGAATCAATTCCAGAATAGGTATACTCAAAGGAACTATAATCATCAGAGCAAGTCTAATTATCAGAACCAGAGGAGGTCTTCCAGACCCATCTATAGAAAACCAACTGATCTGGGTAGTTATGATACCAGAGATGGTTCTTCTAGGATGTACCCTTATAACCAGACCTTTAAGACCATGTCTTTGAGGCAGGCCATTCCAAAGGCCAGATTTGAGAAAAGGTACACCAGACCTGTTTATAGGAAAGGTGTCCTTATCAGACCAGTAGCTCAATATGTCATAGTAAGAGGACATGTACTGGTAGATAGATTTGGAAGAAAGATAAGATCTCCTCATCCATCAAGGGATGATATTTATCTATGGATTCCTACAAAACCTGTAACTAACCAATCAGGACCCAGCACTAGTAGGGGACCTAATTGATCTCTCTGCAGGTAGATAAGAGTCCACTGGAGAAAGGATTTTCAAGCAACCATGTCTGGTACATTGATAGTGGATGTTCCAAGCACATGACCTTCCAGAAGGATAATCTCCAAGACTTCAAGCCATTAAATGGACCAAGAGTGATGTTTGGTGACAACAACTATGGAGTCACCAGAGGAGTTGGAAAGTTGACCTTCAATGGAGTATCTGTAGATGAAGTCTACTACGTAGAAGGACTCAAGCATAATCTGCTTTCAGTATCCCAATTCTGTGACAAGGGATACTCAGTGAAGTTTTCTAGTGATTCATGCACTGTTTTTCTCTTCTGATTATAATGATATCTTGCTAATAACCTTTGATGCTAAAGTGGCTGATGGAATATTTTTGGGATATTCCAGCACCAGTAAAGCTTTTAGAGTTTTTAATAAGAATTCACTTTGTGTGGAGGAAACACCTCATGTTGTTTTTGATGAATCTGCTTTTGAGTGCAAGGTGGATTCTAAGTCTTCAGATGAGACCCAGAATCAGACTACACCCAGAGTTATCAAGGTCAATCCACCTATTCTTGATTCAGATTCAGATTCAGATGATGACCCATCTCCTGGTTCTCTGAAGCAGCAGCCTTCACAAGGAGCAGAACCAGAAGAGGTTGGTACTCCTGTAGGGGGAAGCTCTTCTGCAGATGGTGATAATCACCAAGGTACTGCAGAAGATGATCTCTCAGGCAAGACCACGGGAAGGAGGACCCTGGTTGATCACCCCAATGACCTGATCTTAGGAGATCCAACTAAGGGTGTCCAGACTAGGAGAACTATTAACTTAGCTGCCTTATTCAGTTGCTATGTGTCCTTGATTGAGCCCAAGAACATCAAGGAGGCACTGAAAGATTCAAATTGGATTGTTGCTATGCAGGAGGAATTGAATCAATTCACCAGACAGGATGTTTGGGAGCTGGTAGACAGACCAAGACATCAAAAGGTGATAGGCACTAAGTGGGTTTTCAAGAATAAGAAAGATGAGAATGATGTCATTACTAGGAATAAGGCAAGGCTAGTGGCCCAGGGCTATTCTCAGTCTGAAGGAATAGACTATGATGAGACATTTGCTCCTGTTGCCAGACTAGAAGCCATCAGATTATTCTTAGCATATGCTGCTCACATGAAGTTCAAAGTATACCAGATGGATGTGAAATCTGCCTTTCTTAATGGGATTCTCATTGAGGAAGTGTATGTGGAACAACCTCCTGGTTTTGAACAAGGTGACAAGGTGTTTAAGCTTAAGAAAGCTCTTTATGGGCTGAAGCAGGCACCCAGAGCATGGTATGACACTCTATCTCAATTTCTTCTGGACAATGGTTTTACTAAGGGTAAGATTGATAGGACCTTGTTTAGGAAAGAAGAAGGAAAGGACATCCTTCTGGTCCAGATATATGTTGATGACATCATATTTGGATCCCCTAACAAGAAGCTGTGTGAGAAGTTTGGTGAGCTCATGCAGGGACAGTTTGAGATGTCCATGATGGGAGAAATGAATTACTTTTTGGGTTTGCAGGTTAAGCAATCAGAAAAGGGAATTTTTATTAATCAAGCTAAGTATACCAGAAACATGTTAGAGAAATTTGGAATAGGATCTAGCAAGGCAGCCAAGATCCCTATGATGACAAATTTCAACATGGATCCAGATGAGTCTGGAGAGAGTGTGGACCAGACTCAGTACAGAGCACTTATTGGTTCTCTTTTGTATCTGACTGCAAGCAGACCGGATATTACTTTTGTTGTAGGAGTTTGTGCCAGATTTCAAGCTAACCCCAAGAAGAGTCACTTGGAAGCAGCTAGGAAGATATTGAAATACCTTAAAGGAACTGTGAATTTAGGATTATGGTATCCTGCAGATGACAACTTAGAATTGAGTGGTTATTCGGATTCAGACTATGGTGGGTGCAGAATAGATAGGAAATCTACAAGTGGTACATGCCAATTTTTAGGGAATAAATTGGTATCCTGGTTTTCCAAGAAGCAGACTTCAGTTGCTACATCTACAACAGAAGCAGAGTACATGGCTGCAGGGAGTTGTTGTTCTCAACTTCTCTGGATTAGTCAACAGCTTAGGGATTACCAGATTAGAGCTAAGGATATTCCTATTTTCTGTGATAGTAATAGTGCCATAGCCATCACCCAGAATCCAGTTCTTCATACCAGGTGCAAACATGTTGATATAAGGCATCATTTTATCAGAGATCATGTTGAGAAGGGTGATATAAGGATGGAAAAGATTGCAACAGAGAGGCAGAGAGCAGATATTTTAACCAAGCCTTTGGCTGAGACCAGATTCAGAGAGTTAGCCTTTGAGTTGGGATTGTTGGATCCAGAGACAGATTTGTGTTAGGGGGAACATCAGAGAAGTATCCTTGCTTCATTATTTTTCTTTATATTTATTTTCTTATGCTAACATACCTGCAGATTAGATATATCAGAGAAGGTATACGTCCAGATGAGGTATCCACCGGGTGACACTTATCCCAGATGAGGTGCTGAGTCAGAGATATGTCCAATGTCTCTTCTGACCAGGACCAGATGAGTTCCATCAGAGGAGAAGTATTCCCAGACTAATTGTGGTATCATCTGGTTACAATATCAGGTGACAGGTATGTCTTTTCTACTCTGGCCTCTGATCATTGGGATACACCTTTCAAATTAATAAGTACACTAAAAACGTTTCAACTTCGGAGTGTATTTAAGACTAGGGTATAGGGCCTAGGCAATCATTTCGCTTTTTCTCTTGACTGCCACAAAACCCCTTTATGCCCAGTCCCAATGACTATGCCAACGCACCAGATTAAATATGTATCTCGCCTTTCATCATGGCCATCAGATTTAATCACTGTGCAAAATGTCAATCAATGCTAAAATTGATTTTGTTTCCTAAATTGAATTTGAAATAACACGCGTTCACACTTCATTTAATTTTCAAGCCACGCGTATTACTCTATTTAAATCAATTTTATTTTCAATCTGTCCTTTCACGTTTCTATACTTTCAAACCCTAACCTCTCTCTGCAAAGCATTTTCTCTCTCTCTCTCTCTTTCACAGTAATGGCTCCTCCGTGCAACTTCGATCATGTCCTGATGATGAAAAAGCTTAAGACGGAGATGGTGGTGGACTTTTATACCACCAAGAACCCAGTTGTGCTGTCGGTTCTGGAGATGTTCCAGAATGCAGGGGTGGAGAAGTTGATCTCCACTGTTCCCAAGGATTTTTGCACCCTTGATGGTTATGCGGCCCAGTTTCTGGTTCGCATGAAGATTCATGAGGATTACATCTCTTCAAAGATTGGTGAAGATGATTTGGTGTTTTCTAAGCATGATTTCTGCGCTTTGTTCGAGAACATTTCTGCGGTGGGAGTGGATCCGTTGACGTACAAGGAAGATGATATCATTGGATCATTCAAGATTTTTGCTCGTTCTTCCTGCCAGAACATCACAAAGGGCTTTGTGGATAAGCATTTAAGGCAAAAGTTCAAAGTGCTGTTCGATATTGTGGTTAAAGTACTTATGTGTGAGAATCACAGCACAGATGCCATTTTCAATGGTAGGATGTGTGTGATGAGGGCTTTGTATGATGGTGTGCAGTGTAATTGGGCAGAGTTCTTCTGGGATGTGTTGAGGAAGAACAAGCTGAAGGTGAAGAAGGAGCCTTGTCCTTCCAAGCCAGGGGAGTTGCAGTTCTGTTTCACTGCAAATGTCTCTTTGGGGACTAAGTTAACTCTTATTCTGGATTCTCTCCTTCCAGAGAAGAAGTGGAAGTCATCTTGGTGCCACAGTTATCACAAGTCCAAGATCCTCTTCTCCAAGGATGGTCCTCTCCACGGCCATGCCGACTCTGATGGAGAGCAAGCCATCCCTGCCCTTCCTATTCAATCTATTCCCTCACCTCCTAAGGGGCAGAGAAAGCAGCAGAAGCAGAAGACTCAGAAGAAAGCTGCTGAAGCAACTGGTTCTTCAACCGTTGCCTTTTCTGGTTCCTCTGAGGAGGACCAGATTCCCCTTCTTGATGTGCTTAAGAAGAAGGGTGATGATGATAAAGCTGTTAAGAAGACTGGAGCAGCCAAGAGGAAGCGGCCAGAGGAGGCCAGGAGAGGCTCTGCTAAGAAGTCTAAGACTAGCAGGAAGGCCAAGAAAACCCTTCTGGTGGATGAGCCATCAGAAGAAGAAGAGGAAGAAGAGGTAGTGCCTCTTGTGAGGAAATCCAAGGCCAAGAGAGCCCTTCTTCAAGATTCAGACTCTGGATCTGATCTTGGAAAGGCCTTGGAGAAAGCTATTGAGGATGCTTCCCAGATGATGGAGGATGCTCCAGAGTTTGTTGTGCCTGCTGGTGTTGACCCAGCAGAGGTAAACCCTTCCCTCCCATCTTCTTCCCCCATAAATCTTGTTTCCCCTTCTACCTCTCCCCCAGATAACATTCCCCAAACCCCATCTGCCTCTGGTAACCCCACTCTTCCACCAGAGCAGACTATCCCAGATACCCCAGTATTTACACCCTCTACCATTCCTGCTCATACACCTTCTCCCCCACACTCCCAAACACATCTTCCCACTAACCCCTCTCCCCCACTTTCTGTACCAGAGGTACCCTCAACCTCCTCTGGTGCAGAAGTCCCCCCTTCAAACACTTCTACCTCCCAGATCCCTCCTACACACTCTGTACCAGATATTCCTTCCTCTTCTGGTGCAGAACAACCCATTCCTACCACCTCTACTCCACAAAACCCCAACCCTCCCCAAACCCATACAGATCAGGACCCAACCATTGCTATGGCTCTGGGATTCCCTGCCCCTCCCCCCTCCCCAACCTGTTTAACAAGCGATGATAGTGAAGATGAGGAAGCTTCACTTGAGCCTGCTCACTTAGCACCTTCCTCCTCTGCCTCTGGGCCCAAACCCTTCTTTTTCTCTTCTGATGAGATGGGTCCCATCAGGCAGAGTATGAGTGTGAGTGCTCAGCTCTGGCTAAGAGAGCAATTTCCAATTTTGTTGGAGCACTCACCCCTCCTGGCAGATCTGACTGATGCCAAGGTTTGGAGTATGGCTAGACTCCAGGATGTTGAAGATCTCATGCTTCTGCTAGAGGAGATGTCTCCCTCTACCTTCACTGCTTGGGAGATTGAGCTGAAGAAGAAGCTAAATATTCAAAACCCAGCAGAGCTGGAGACACCAGAGGCGGCCAAGGTCCTCATCAAGACTCTCCTTATCCAGAGAGGAGTTATGCTCACTCCAGAGGGCTTCTCCTACAACTTTGGTCCTCATTTTTCTTTCCCTCCTGAGCTATATTCAGACGAGGAGGACTTTGAGATGTCTCCTGCTGTGCTCCAGAAGATGAAAGCTTTCTTCAATGAGCAAATCATGCAGATTGGGCGCTTTTCAAAAGCTATTCAACATATGGCCCCTGCTATGATAGAGCATCAGATTAGGCATGAGAGGAAAATCTTCCTGAAGCAGATCAAGTCCACTCTGGCAGAGGTAAAAGCTTCATTCAAGGCTAATGGCTTATTTGTCAAGTTAGATGTCATGCACAGCCAGAAGCAGCTCCAGGAGCACGTGCTGGAGCAGATGAGGCCAGTTTCTGTCCTCAAAGTGGAAATGGCCAGCCAGATGATTCAAACTGCTAAGTTGAAGGACTCCCTCCAGGAGATGTTGGAGAAGCAAGAGAGACTTGTTGCAGAGTCTAAGGCTTACCTGGAGGAGGCCAAGCAGCTTCGTGATCTTCACTCTTCCTCCAACACTGCCTTGCCTGATCTCATAAGGCAGGTAGTGGAGCCCCTCCTTGATGAAGTTAAAAAGGGGGGAGAGAAGGCCAGAACTGATCTGGCGAAGACCACAAATGAGACTCTTTTTAGCCATGGAGCTCGTCTGGACCTGCTGGAGAACACATTGGCCCAGGCTGAGTTGCAGAAGAAGAAGAAAGAAGAGTTGAAATCTCTATCTATGGCTAAACAGCTTGCTGCAGAAGAAGAGTCATCTGAAGCTGAGCAGGATCCTTCTACCATTCCTGGTCCTGCTAAGAGGAAGATTAGAAAAGTGAAGAAGAGTTTCCTTGAATCTGTTGTCGAAGAAGCAGAGAAGAGATATAAGGAAGAGACTCCAGAAGAGAGGCAAGCCAGAATCAGGAAGAACATAGATGAAGAGCAGAGGCTCAGATATGTTAAGAGGCAGAACAAGAAGGCCAGAGAAGCTGGTATTCCTTCTGGTGCAGGTGGCTCAGGTCAGAAGAGGAAAGCTAATGTGGAAGTTATGAACATCTTGCCACTCAGGACAGAAGGGTCCTTTGACTCTACTGTGTCGTATCCTCTGATTGAGAGATGGAGAGAAGCCAAGACCCTCTGGTTCATTGAGCATTATATCCAGAGGCCAGCACCAGAAGATGATGAGCTGATCAACAGAACCTTCCATTCTTGGATGCAAGCCTATGATGCAGACTTGTACAAGCAGCTGATGGATTCAACCATTGAGTTCAACCTGGAGGTGACTGCTCCTGAATTTACTTATCTTAACACTCCCATGAATGGGAACCAGGTGGATTGGGCAGAACTGAAGAAGCTTTACAAGACCAAGGTGTTGGTGAATTTCACCCCAACATCTTCTGCAGAGTTGAAGGCCGTCCAGGATAGGTTCCTTGACTGGTTTCTTGTCCCTAAAGAGAACAGAAGATATGCCTAGAATAGGACAATGAACTTCAATGTAATCTGTAATTATTTTGTCCTCTGATTATTAATGAAAAATACATATCTTCTTTGTTCTAAAGACAACTCCTTGTTGTCTTATTATTTGCCCGATGAGATCTATTCTAAGGTCTCATTCCTTTATTATTTTCTTGCTTCAGTTTTACTTTTGATCAGTTCTGGTAGAGTTTTAACTCCATCAAAAAGGGGGAAATTGTTAGGAGAAAAATTTGTTAGTTTTGATGAGTTAAAACAAACCAGAAGTTGTAATAGGACCATCTGGACCTGTTAGCCAGATGAGGATTAGTTAGGACTTAGTCTAGGGGGAACTGCCAGACCAGAAGACCTCACCAGATGAGTCACCAGAAGACCCCACCAGAGGACTTCACCAGAGGACTCCCCCAGAGGACTTTAGCAGAAGAGATCAAGACCAGAGGCAGAGAACATTCCCTGACCAGACGAGTTCTGACCAGACGAGTCTGGTGAAACATAAGTTGCTCAGAATCATATCCTGGTTCTTCTGAGTAATCTGTTTCTTAACCGACTCTGGACCAGAGGACGCCGAGGTTGCCTGGTGTCTGGTCCTGCCTTCTCTGAAGAGAATCAGAGTTAGGCAATTGGAAGCATTGATCCGTTGGTGATTTATCAAGTCAAATCAAGATTGGATTGAGAAGATATGAAGACAATCAATCAAGATCTCACCAACCCAATCAATCAATTAGGGAATTGATTGATTGAAGCTTCCATATATAGAGGATCTGATTGGATTAGCCTCCCAACGGCTATGTCCCTAATCCCCTCTATATATACTTGAGTGCAGATCTAGAAAAAGCTCTAGAATTCCTCACGCGCACATAGCCATACTAAGCTTTTGATCACTACGCTTTTTGCACTCATTTTTGCTCTTATTTACTCATCTACTCGTAAGGAGTTTATATACTCAACCTGTTCATCGTGTTAGACAAGGTTGGAGTAAGTCTGTCTTTAGATCGGAGTTAGATCTAAAGAGATTGTAAGAAGGTGCTGGTACTTCGGAAATTCCAGTAAGAAAGTGAGTTGGTTGGTAGATAGTGAGACCCCTTTGATCAAGGGAGAGTGGACGTAGGATATTCAGATCCGAACCACTATATATACGGTCTTATTTATTGCTTTCCTTAATACTTGTTTGATTATAATTTGTGTTCTTACAAAAGATTTCTTCTAAAGACATATCGGTTAAAAAGGCTTCCGCAATTAATCTATCTAGTGGGACCAACAACATAATATAATAGATCATTTTAATCTTAAGATCATGAAGCCAAAAGGAACCTAGTTAAGGGTTTTCCAGATTCGAGTATAAAATAAAAGATGCATATGATGCTTGCCAAAAAGAAAAGAAACACAACTCAATTTTCCTTTAAAACCAAGCTGCAGTCTAGCTCCTCCATAATCCTAGGCTTTCTACATATGAATCTAAATTACCCAATATCTAGTGAGCCTGACTGGTAAAAAAATCACTTGTAAGTAGTTGATGACCATTCAAAATTCACATTAACTATTTTTATGGCCCAAAAAAGTGAAATTCAATTTAAACTCCCTGATTTAATGAGAAGATCTAACCCCATATGAAAAAGAGTTTGACAATCATTAAGATAAGATCAATAGAAACACTAAATTTACTAACTAGTTCATTGAGAAATCTGATAGTGAGCAACAAATTATTCTTTATACTCAACAATTAGGACCACACAACAAAATGAAGTGTTGAAAAATGAAACAAAACCTTAAAGAAAATTGTTAGGGTCATAATGCTAAAACACATCTTCCTACAAGATTTTAGGTAGAAGCATCCAATATACAACATTTACACTCAAAACAAATGATTGATCAATAAAGGTAACAATAAGACTCCTTATGATGTTATGTTTTCAACAATGGGAATGAGAACCTTAATGGATTTTTTTATGTTAAATCAAATGAAAATGTTTTCCTATGATACTCAACAAGTGAGGACTATATGTCCATGTTAAATAAATGATATGTGATTAATTTAATTTAAGTTGATACTAGAAAATTCTTTGGGAATTTTGGGTTGAATAGGTTGTTTCTCATATTAAGTGTGAACTTTTTTATTATCTTGTATTAGAATTTTGACGAATTCACTGCAAAAATAATAGTCGTTGCACCTCTTTGTTTTACCGTTGTGAGTTCATTATATTTAAATGTTAGTGCTTCCAACTACTTTTGGAAAGTCTGTATTTTGAAATTTGGAGCATGACATAGTGGTATCCAGTCAAAAGAGAATAGATGAGACCTTGTATTTAGTACTCTCGGACCATGACTAGCCATTTTGGATCCCCATGAGATAAGCACCATCAATCTATGACTCCTTCAAAGATTCTTTTGGAGGGCTAGTTGTGTAGGGTGACCAGAACCTTTTTAGAAAAGACTAAGCGTTCCAAGGCCAATACACGAACTCTAATTTCAAGTTGCTTTTGAGAGTTGTAAACCTGCTCTAGCTGTTTTGGTTTCTTCCAAAACGATATACATAAGGTTTAAGTATTACATTTCAAGCAAGCGTCAAATCAACAAGGCATATTCAAAATCTTAAACAATGGGACTTTAATTGTTGAAGAGTCAAAATATATTGTGTTTGATGGACCATACTACCATTTAGATGGAGATGGCCGATGAAGTAAACAAGTGACGAATGATCTTATTGCTAAAGAAAGTCAACAACAATACATCAATATGAAAGTTCCCATGAACTAGACTAGTCCAATTATTGTATGCACAATTGTTGAGAATCGCCATGAAACTGGTTTATAATAGTTGTTGTTTCACTAAAAATATTGGTTTACTAGTAATATTGTTTAGTGAAAATAATTTTTATAGTTAAATAATACACTTGATTTTCACGGTAAATTTAGTTTACCGTATATTCACTCCAAAATAAATATACTTTTTTCAACTAATGTGATTAAACGATAAATTCCATAATTTTAGGGAAAAAAAGGATAAAAAATAATGCTAATTTTAAACAAAAATATATAATTAACAAATCATTATTTCATAATTTTCAACAAAAATATGTAAGTAAGATAATTCTAAACCTACATATTATATACTGTTGTTACTCAAATAATGTATCAAAATACGGATTAATGTGGCTTAGATTGAGTAACTAACTTAATGATCAGTGGATATCCAGATCTTTAATGGCTTGAAGCCTTTTGACAATAAATGATAACTAAAAACAATAAATGCAAGAAGATTTGTCAAGTCAGTCTTGACTTGGGCTTTGAAGTTGTTCGTGTCTTATTTATTGCTAACGAGCAAGTACTTATAGCCCAAGGACATTCCCCTGGGCTGACCTAGGTGGATACGGGCAGCCCAGCATTAAATGCTCGGGCAGGCCCACGTCTCAATGATACGTAGATATTTTGGGCCGGTAGACCTGCCCCAATTATGGCTGGCCATGTGGAAAGACAATCGTACTCTCTCCTGAGATCGCGGGATCTTCTTCCATAAGCATGGCCTGCCTCACCGGGTTGGTGCTGATCTACTGCCCATCGTACTTGGAGTGGAATGATTCTCTGACGGTGTTCAAATCTTCCCAATCTTTGGATAAGATCAAACACGTGTACTTTTCGTCTCTCCTGAGGCTGTGGGGAGCCACCTCTCTCTCAATTGGGTCCTCTTCTCGCCCCTCGGCCGTGATCCACCCCATCTAAGCCCCATGGTGGTTTAAACATGTCGATCATGAACATCATGTCGAGATGATCATCCACGTTGTATCCGGATCTGTGCCGAGGTCAACTCCATTAGGCCGAGGCCGAGATCCTCAAGACGAGGCCGTTACCCTAAGCCGGGATTCGGATGCCGACACGTGGATATTACCAGCTCGGCGAGCGCCCGATATGCGCTTCCTATGTCGTCCTCGACCTAAAGGAATTATTTGGCACAAAACAATTGCCCCTCGGCTTGTCCCGGAGAGTTCTACGGGGTGAGTCGACTCTTGTGTGCGATGAGGCGGCCTGTTCGGATGACTTCGAGTGATTATCGAGGGAGTTCAAGGATCATTCGAATCTAAAAAGACGGATTCCTGGGGAAGGAGCATTTCGTCTGCCCCAGATGAGCCGCTCTATCCCTAGGCAATGATTACCGCTTTCTTGGGAAAAGGCGCGATGGGACGCGCTCTCCCCAAACATCGCGGTTGTTCAAGATGCGTTGTCGTGTGCGTGACGCATTTGTTATGAAGTCCTTGGATTTTGGTCATAATCTGTTTTGGCCCCCGCAATTTGGAGGAAGTATTTGCATAGTAGCCCCTCCGCCCTCTATAAAAGGAGGGGGTTACCCTTATTTCGAAAATTCTTCACTTCCCGCTCATTATTCTCAGTCTGCAAGTGCTCTCTTTGCATGTATTTTCCGGTGAAACCGTTCGCGTTCCCACCGGAGTTTCTTTTTGGTAAGTCTCTAATCCAATCTTTTCCTTGTTTCTTTTCTTCAAATCCGCTGCAAATAGATCAAGCTCCTTCCTCCTTCAGCATCGGTCATGGCGTTGGCGAGCTCCGGAGTCGCCTGCAACGAGGGATTAGAGGGAGGAATCCTTTTGCACCGAGCGATGACGACGACCTGGATAGGGTCTTCGGTCGCGTGCCCGTTTTAACCGGCGCGTCGCCTTCCTTCCCCGGGGGTGCGCCACCCTTCTCCGGCAAAAACTTCGATCATGATGGAGGCACAAACGAGCCTTCGGGCCGAGATCTTCCTGCCGAGGCCAACTGTATCTTCCAAGATTTAGAGGCCCGCGATCAGACTGAAAATGAGGAAGTTGAGGCGGCGACGAAACAGGCGGAGGAGTTGGCATTCTGGAAGAAGAGGGTCGACGAAATTGAAAGTGGCTACAAGTTGTGGGCAGCCTTTATGGACAGGAGGTCGGGGCCGGGGCCTGACTTCATCTATAATTATTACATAGCCTCGTATCGATATGATCGGCCGGGGCGCCAATCGTTCAAATTTTTGACCCCGTCCACAGCGAGGTTCCATTGGAACAAATTTTCAAGCAAGGTCACCGAGAGGAATCTCAAGGATTGGCGGCGGACTTTCCAAGTCCCTATTGACATCCACTTCCATGTTCCGGAGTCGGACGAGAGGGCTGACCAACCTCCGTCGGGCATGGTTGTCGTGTCGTACGATATAATGGATGCGGGTCTCCGTTTTCCTCTCCATCCGGCCTTGACCAACCTCTTGAATGCCTGGGGGCTAGCCCCGCTCCAATACAGTGTGAACCCGTAGTGTGCGTTGATCGGCACCTACGTCCTCTTCGGCCTCTATCGCCTGTACCGCATGCCCAATGCCAGGGAAATGAAGTATCTATACAGCTTGGCGAAAGAGCCCAAGAAGAACGGCCTCGTCCATGTAAAACATCATCATGAGTAACTTGTTTATGACATGCCGTCCAAAGTACATGTCAAAGACGAGCATTGGTTCTGGATGTCGGGAAGGTGGAAATCCGGTCGAGGCAACGTGGAAGTCGACATCCCCACTAAATTTGCGCAAAAATAAGATAGTAAGTCATTATGCATTCCTTAGATCATCTTGTACTGATCTAATATACTACTCCCTCCGTCCCAAACTCAAGTTCCTGTTTACTGTTTGCACGGTTATTAAGAAAAGAATTATTTATTAGTATTTAAAGTGATAAAGTGATGATAAAGTGATAAAGTAGATGTTTTGGTTATTAGTGTATGGAGAATATAATATTAAAAGGTATTGTTACTTTTTTGCCAAAAATAGATGTAGCAAATGAGTATGGGACAGACCTTTTTGGCAATGTAGCAAACGAGTTTGTGACGGAGGGAGTATTTGTTTGCAGGTTACTTGGTGCCTAGGCGGGAGGAGCTTCCATTCGGCTTCCGTCTCGTCCTCGCCAAAGTTGACCTTGTAGATTATCGGGAGCGACATTATCGGACCCTTCTTGTCGAGAAGAAGAGGTTGGAGTCCCGGTTCTTTTATCCTCCCCGGCACCTTCAACTACCTTCCCGTAAGTATACTCGTCAAATTATCATAGTTCAATTTTTCTATTCCTGCTCTTACATGCTTATCTTGATCGGCAGGCGACTACCCCGTCTATCCCGCTTGCCCGCCTGAGCTCGTCATGGAGATGCCAGACCCTCTCGCTCAGATAAAGGCCCTTGTCGGCAAGAAAAAGAAAGAAACGAAGAGGTCGCTGCTGATTCCTGCCCCCCTCCCCCGACTGCACCCGTTGTGATTTCTACCGCTCTTGCTATGCCGACAGTGGTGGTCACCTCCTCGGCTGAGGACCAGACTCCTTCCCCCCCGGCCAAACGAGGACGGAAAACGGATGATCCTAGGTAAGTCGGGGTGGCCATTTCATCCCTGCCTAAGAAATCTTGTCTCGGCGGGGAGGCGTAGGGGGTCGAATCCAAGAGCCCCCAATGGCGCTCCAGAGAAATGCCAGATCGATCTTTTCTGGGATGGGATCCCCATCGGGTGGCCTGGTATGATACTGTCGCATCAGACTTATTTACATCTTGATAACTCTTCTCCAACTTACTAATTTTTTTTGTTCTTCCAGTAGCATGGAGGATGACCCCGGGCCCTCGGTGCAAGTTCTTGACTTTGTCGGCTCAAAGTTCGTTGAGAGTTTTGAGAAACTTCCCGCCTGCCTTCGACGGACGATGCGAGATGCCCCTCGCGCCTGGGATCTTGAGCTGGATACCGCTGTCAAACAGAACACTGGTAATTCCAACCTTTATCTCGCACAAACCCTTCAGCTGAAAGCCGTCTCGGTGATGAGCCAGGCCTTTACCCAGAAAGAGAGCGATGCCGAGCGCAACTTCCAGGATGCAGAGAACAAGAGAAAGGCCTTCGAGCAACTCAAAGCGCGGGTGGCTTCCCTAGAGTCCAAGGTAGAGGCGGGTAGGAAAACGACTGCCGAGGTGGTCGTCCTTTCGGCCAGGATTCGGTCGCAAGATGAGAAGACTTCTACTCTAGAGGAGAAGAGGCAGCGTCTGTAGCCAAACTGGTCGAGGAGAAAATGGAGATTGAGAAGAGGAAACGGGAGGCCGAGGAAAGAGCCTTTGCAGCTGAGGCCGAGGCCCAGAAAGCTAACCAGGAGGTGGTCCTGATCCGAAACGAGCTTGCCTCGGCGAAAGAGATGGTGGAGGAGTTCAAAAAGAAACTAGCCCTCTCTCCGGAGAAGTATGACGCTTTGAGTGATCCAGCTCAAACCACCAACTACTCGTACTACTTGGCTATCTCGGACTCGCTCCGGGTGCTGTACAGGGCTGGGCGTCCTCTTGATGAGTTGGCCCAGTTCTTCCGCGAGTACGTCCTTTTCCACCCTCTCCACGATAATATCTACGTCGGCTGCCTTGATTTAGAGAAAGAGATGGAGATCGACTTGAGCTGGTGGCCAGACCGCTCCCGACTACTGATTCCCGGGAAGAGCCCTTCTGAGCCTTCTAACGATAGAGATGAAGAAAAAGATCCATCCGTCCTTGCTGATGAAGGGACCCCTGCCGATGCTCCTTCCTCCGCTGCTGCCGAAGTTTCCCGAGCGACCGAGACTGCTGAAGAGCCCGCCGCTACTGCTGAAGAAATTATTCCCGAGTACACTAGGTTTTATCTGCTTTCGTCATTTCCTTTTTCAATGTAGTTGCCCCTAGGGGATGTCTTATGTAACTTTTCCTTCCTTACTAATGAAATCCCTTTTGTCGTCTATTATGTTGTGTTTCTCTTTTTCTATAAAATATTGAAAAGATGGATCCTTTCAATATGGCTGAGCCTCGTCTGTCTGCCCCCGAGGTTTAAACTTCGTTGTGAGCCCTTGGACTTAGAGGCGTAGTTTGACCTCGTCGCGACTCGCTTGATGTTAATTTTCTTTATTCAGGCTAAACACTGACACCTTTTCGGGTAACGGAAAGATGGATTTGGACAAAGCCTTCTCATTTCTTGCTTAAACAGATCTGGGGCCTCGTCTGTGCTTGTTCGCCGAGGCGAGGCTCTTGGTATGAATCTTTTACGTGATCGTACTATGAGACGAGGCTCTAGGTGCGAGTCTTTTCTGTGCTCGTACCCCGAGGCGAGGCTCCAGGTACGGGTCTTTTCTGTGCTCGTACTTCGAGGCGAGGCTCTAGATACGAGTCTTTTTTGTGCTCGTACTTCGAGGCGAGGCTCTAGGTACGAGTCTTTTCTGTGCTCGTACTTCGAGACGAGGCTCTAGGTGTCTTTTCTATGCTCGTACTTCGAGGCGAGGCTCTAGGTACGAGTCTTTTGTACCTGTACTTCGAAACGTGGCTCTAGGTACGGATCTTTAACTATACAGCCTTAAAAGGCTTGTATGTTAGCGCTCGTCTGAGTTTTACCTCGTCGGGAGTCTTTTGCCCCTTTGAGATCTCGTCTCATCCGGGGACTTTTATGCCATCCCGATGTATGTCGGTGTGATTGGTTTTAATGCTCTACGGAGGCTTGGTCTCTTAAAGAGTCTGGGTGTAACATGACTGCCTGAAAAGGTCTCGATGTTACGTGCTCGCCTCAAATCTCTGGGATCCTTTGGGAGGCTTTTGCTCAATGAGACTTTTTGCCCCTTTGAGATCGTATCTCGTCCGGGGACTTTTGTGCCATCCCGATGTATATCGGCGTGATTGGTCTTAATGCTCTAGGGAGGCTTGGCCTCTTAAAGAGTCTGGTGTGCCGAGACCGAGATCATGCTCGACCTAGGGCTTTTGCCCTCTGAGGTTGGTTCCTCAACGAGGGGTTTTTGCTCATTTGTAAGACCGAGCTCGTCGAGAGTTGTTCCTCGTCGAGATCCAGTGTTTATAGAGAGGCTTTAATCCTGCTTGGGCCTCGGAATTATGTTTTGGGGTTTATGTGGAATTTTGGGATGAAACACAACGAATATGATTTCATATCTTACTATCGAAACAGAAGGTAGTGGTTACATTCGTTTACTGGTAGTATTTTTAAGGTTGGCAGTGTTCCACGTGTATCGGTCTGGGACGCCATTCAGGTGCTCTAACTCGTACGCCCCGTTTGCCATGAACTTTGCCACTCGGAAGGGTCTCTCCCAACCTGGGCCGAGAGGGATCTTGGAGTTGGGCTGGATTTTCTTTAGGACGAGGTCTCCGATGGAGAATTGTCTGGCTTTGATCTTTGTGTTGAAGAACTTCTCCGATCTCCTTTTGTAGATCTCGTTTCTTGAGATGGACGTGAGTCTTCGCTCCTCCAAGACGTCCAATTCAGCTCTTTTGGACTTGTCACTTTCTTCTGAGACAATTTGTGACGACCTGTGGCTTGGGACTGCTATCTCTGATGGGATGACGACTTTAGTTCCGAAGGCTAGGGCGAAAGGAGTTTCGCCCGTTGCGTTCCTCGACGTCATCCTATAGGACCACAAAACCTCGGGGAGAGTTGAGGCCCATTTGCCCTTGGCCTCATCCAGCTTGGCCTTGAGGGTGTGTTTGAGAATTTTGTTGACTGCCTCTACTTGTCCATTCGACTGGGGATGATACGGGGTGGAGAAGTTTTTCTTGATGTTCCACTTTTCGCAGAACTCCATTATCCCCGACCCGTCAAATTGTTTTCCATTATCCGAAATGATGGTTTGAGGGAGACCGAAACGATATATAATGTTCCGCCAGATGAACTTGGTGATTTGGGCCTGATCGATCTTGTTTAGGGCCTCCGCCTCAGCCCATTTGGTGAAGTAATCCACTGCGACGATGACGTATCTCATTTCCCCCGGCGTTGTGGGCATCGGGCCGATGAGATCTATCCCCCATTGTGCGAAAGGCTATAGACTGAACATTGAGGTTAAGGTCTCTGGGGCCACCCTGATGTCTGGAGCCGTCGTCTGGCAACGGTGGCATGCTTTGGCGTAAGCAATCGTGTCTTGGCGTAGACTAATCCAAAAGTATCCCTGCCTCAGAGTCTTTTGGTAGAGTGATTGCCCCCCGACGTGATTCCCGCAGACTCCTGCGTGAATCGCGTTGAAGACGATCTTTCCTTGCTCTGAGGTGATGCATTTGAGGAGGGGAAGGGTGAAGCTTCTTTTGTAGAGATGATCATTGATAATTGTGTACCTCGTAGCCCTAAGCTGTAGTTGTCGAGACTGGATTTTGTCTTCTGGAAGAGTGCCGCTCTTCAGGTAAGTATAGATCGGGGTCATCCAGTTTGGTGCCTCGTCCCCAATCGGAGCTACAAGGTGCTGGCAGATAGATGGAGTTATGAGCTTCGTCAAATTGATGTTGGATAGGTCCGCTGCGCCCTTCGAGGTGGCCAGCTTGGATAACGCGTCGGCCTGCGAGTTTTATTCTCTTGGGATCTATTTGATGTAGACCTCGTGAAATTTTTTGCATAGCTCTACGGCGCGCTTGTGGTACCTGACCATTTGTTCTCCCTGCGCCTCGTATTCGTCGGTCAGTTGGTTTACTACCAATAGCGAGTCCATGAAAATGTTCAACCTTCGGACCCCCATGGCGATGGCGAGGTCGAGGCCTCCAATGAGGGATTCGTATTCCGCCTTGTTATTCGTTGCGAGGAATGTGAATCTGGCGGCGTTGGTGAAACACTGTCCGTCAGGTCCTGTTAGGATGATTCTGGCCCCAGCACATGTACTTGTCGACGAGCCATCTACATAGAGTTTCCAAACGGGGTGGCTTATTTTGGATGGGTATGGTGGGTACGTAAGCTCGACCATGAAGTCAGCCAGCGCCCGCCCCTTGATTGCGATACGAGGTGCATAGGTGACCCCGTATTGGGAGACTTCTAAAGACCACTTGATTAGACGCCCGCTTGTGTCGGGTCGATGCAGGATTTGCTGGAGCGGTAATGTTGTCAAAACCTCGACTTGGTGGTCGAAGAAATAAGGTCTTAGCTTTCTGACGCTCATAACCAAAGCGTACGCAATTTTCTCCAAGGGCGAGCACCTGATCTCGGCTTCATGCATCACTTGGCTCACGTAATAAATTGGTAGGTGCTCCTGCCCCTCGGCCCTCACCAATACGGCGCTCAGGGCGCTATCGGATGCGGCCAAGTATAGGAACAACTTTTCACCCTGGATCGGTTTGGCTAGGATCTTTGGATTGCCCAAATATTCTTTCAGTTTAACGAACGCTAGTTGGCTCTCTCTATTCACGAGAACCTTTTATTCTTGATGGTGGAGAAGAAAGGCTTACTTTTATCGCCTAACCTCGAGATGAATCTGTTCAGCGCGGCCAATCGTCCAGTCAGCATCTGAACTTGGCGTATCGTCCTCGGCTCCATCATGTCGATGATTGCTTTGATCTTGGACGGGTTCACCTATGTGGCCGAGGAACTTTCCTTTTTCGACACTGAAATGGCATTTCTTCGGATTTAGCTTCATATTATAAGCCTGTAAAATGGTAAATGCCTCGGCGAGGTCGCGAGGATGATCCTCTCTCTTGACGCTTTTAACCATGATATCGTCTATGTAGACCTCCATCGTCTTCCCTATTTGCTCGGCGAACATGGTGTTGACCAAATGTTGATACGTTGCCCCGACATTCTTTAGGCCAAATGGTATCTTCGTCCAGGAGTACATGTTCTTCTCGGTGTGGAATGATGTATGTTTGATGTCCTCGGTGGCCATGGGAATTTGATGGTAGCCTGCGAAGGCATCCATGAATGACATCATCTCGTGTCTGGCTGCACTGTCGACCAGGTGGTCGATGTGTGGCATCGGAAAATGATCCTTGGGGCATGCCGAGTTAAGGTCTGTGAAGTCGATGCATAGCCTCCAGGCGTCGTTTACCTTCTTGACGAGGACGGGGATTGAGACCCATGGCGGTTCGCCCTGCGTAGGCTCGATTAGCTTATTCTCCAAGAGTTTCTTGACTTCGACGTTGTTAGGATAAATATTGTATAGTTTTGATGAGTTAAAACAAACCAGATGTAATAGGACCATCTGGACCTGTTAGCCAGATGATGATCTAGATTAGGACTTAGTCTAAGGGGAACTGCCAGACCAGAAGACTTCTCCAGAAGAGTCACCAGAAGACCCACCAGAAGACCCCACCAGAGGACTTCACCAGAGGACTCCACCAGAAGACTTCACATGATGAGATCTGACCAGAGGCAGAGAACCTTTCCCAGACCAGACGAGTCTGGTGGAACAAAAGATGCTCAGTTTGATCCCCTGTTTCTACTGAGTATTCTGGTTGTTAACCAGATCTGGACCAGAAGACACCGAGATTGCCTGGTGTCTGGTCTTGCCTTCTCTGGAGAGAATCAGAGTTAGGCAGAGGAAGCTTTTGACCGTTGGTGATTCAAATCAAGTCAACAGATCGGATTGGAAAGTATTTTGAAGTAAATCAATCCAAGGTTCCCACCAACCCAATCAATCAATTAGGGAATTGATTGATTGGAAGCTTCCTTAAATAGAGGATCTGATTGGATTAGCTCTCCAACGGCTAACCCTAATCTCCTCTATAAATACAAGAGTGCAGTTCCAAGAAAAAACTCTAGAGATCCTACGCGCACAAGTCACATTCCAAGCTTTTGATAATTACTCTTAGCACTCTTATTGTTCACATTACATATCTACTCTTAAGGAGTTGTTGAACTTTAACCTGTTCATCTCTAAGATAAGGTTGAAGGTTGATTACTTTAGATTGTGGTTAGATCTAAAGGAGTTGTAAGAAGGAACTGGTACTTCAAAAATTCCAGTACGTAAGTAAGTTGGTTGGTTGATAGTGAGACCCCTTGGAGAAAAGGGAGAGTGGGCGTAGGATATTCAGATCTGAACCACTATATATCCGGTGTTATTTATTGCTTTCGTTTATTTTATCTCTTACTTGTCCTGTGCTCTTATAAAAAGAAGTTTGTTAAGACATAAACTTAAAGCTTCCGTAGTTAATCTATCTAGTGGGACCAACAAGTGGTATCAAAGCGGTCAAGTCCTGCCCGCTCGCTCGATTAAAGGCATGGTTGGGTGCCGCCCGTGGCGCTGCAGTTAGATATGGGTTAAAGGAAATAAAGTAGCACCTTACTACAAGTCCGCTCGCTCGATTAAAGGCATGGTTGGGTGCCGCCCGTGGCGCTGCAGCTAGATATGGGTTAAAGGAAATAAAGTAGCACCTTACTACAAGTCCGGGCTTTTAGTCTAGTGGCAAGCGCTTGATCCTACAAGTGGTATCAGAGCACAGGTCACGGGTTCGAGTCCCCCATGGCGCAAATAGTGGTATTTTTGGCGAAAAGTCAGGATACTGCTAGGGGGGGAGATTGTTGGGAAATATCCTAGCAGTCTCCTGCCTTCCAGGCTTGAGCGCTCAAGTCCTGCCCGCTCGCTCAATTAAAGGCATGGTTGGGTGCCGCCCGTGGCGCTGCAGCTAGATATGGGTTAAAGGAAATAAAGTAGCACCTTACTACAAGTCCGAGCTTTTAGTCTAGTGGCAAGCGCTTGATCCTACAGACGTCCAGGGCCTCGTACTTCTCGGGGCCAAACTTCCTTCTTTTCTGAGTGACAGGCTTCCTCTTGGGGTCAATCTTTAAGTAATGACAGGCGTGCTTTGGATCGATGCCGACCATGTCCCTATGATCCCAAGCGAAGATAGCGTTGCTTCCCTTGAGGAAATCGAGGATCTTGCCTTTTAGGTCAGCCGGAATGTTGGATCCCATCAATACCTCAAGGCCGGGTCGGGTTTGATCCATGAAAACCCTCTCCAGTTCTTCAGCGGAAGTGGATTCTTTTGGATCTGAGTGTTCGTCGCGTGGGTCGAACTCGACCAATATATGCTCGAAACCGATCCTTGGCTCAATAAGGTCGTTGCAAACTTGGATGAGGCAATCACCTAAAGCTGTGGGAGTCCCGGCCTCGGCCTCTTGATATGATGAAGAGCCGAGGCCTAAAGTTACATTTAAATCTGGGCTAGATGTGGAATTGAAAAAGAGACATGAGTAACTCAAACACTTTCTAGCCATTTTTTGGTCCCCTTTTACCATGCCAACTAAGCCCTCCGTTGTGGGGAACTTGATACAGTAAAAGTAGGACAAGACAACTGCCTCAAAAGTTTCAAGGAAAGGACGACCTAGGAAGCCATTATAGATATTTGGCTGATCGACTATTACAAAATCTAACTGCCTAGTTATCTTCGTTTCTTCTTTCTCGTGGCAGATGAGCTCCACGGACAGCTTGATTCTTCCATAGGCTTGGACGGTGGGGTCTCCGAAGCCTCGGAGCACTATATCGAAAGGCTTGATCTACGAGGCAAAGCTTCCCATCTTGTCGAGGGCCGACTTGAAGATGATGTTGCAGAAACAACCATTGTCCACTAAAAGATGATCGACGGTGACTCCGAGGATCTTGGTGGAGATGACGAGAGCGTCATTCTTCGGGCATATAACCCCTTCCCGACCAGTGTTAGTGAATATGGTCACGAAAGTCTTGGAAATGGTTGGCTCAGGTGGGGAGATAGCGTGGATATTCTCGAATGCTCTGATCTCGGCCTTTCTTTTGCGGTTCGACATGGTCGAGACCGGAATGAGACCTCCCAGAGTTCCTCCCCCTGGAGCATGTTCACGCGCCCTCCTTGACGAGGTGGGGGGACTTTATTTTCTTCATCGTCGTTCTCCTCATCATCGACGTATGCGACGGACGGGACCTGCCTCGGGGCCTGCTGCTGGCGTGGTTGCCCCCTGCTGTGCTCGGGGTTGTGGGGGGCTGGGTTTGCCGGCTTTTTGACGAAATCATTAAGCTTTCCGTCCTTGAACAACTTCCAGAGCTTTCGGAGGAGGTCCCGGTACTCGCTGGTGTTGTACCCTGCGCCGTCATGGTATGCATACCATTTAGCCCTGTCGACTCGTCCTTTGGAGTTGAGGGTCCTTGGTTCCTTCAGCAGGTCGTTGTGCTGGATTGCGTTGAATACATATGTCGGGAATTGGGCCAAAACTTGGAGCAGTTGCTCGTCCATCTCGTTGGCCCACTTCTTAAATGTGTATGGCGCTCTGCCCCCCGCCTGATGTGGTCCAGGTGGGTTTCTCCTTTGTTGGGGGGAGGCTTTGGGCTTTTCCCCTACCTCGGCTTTCGGAGCCGGAGTTGCGACCTCGGTCTTCGGAGGCCCCATTCGTTGTGCCAGAAGCTTCTGGCATGTGATCATTTCTCCGGCCTTTCCCTTGAATTCGGCATAAGTCGTGGGAAAGCGTTTGGAGAGCTGTCTGAACATAGGGGAGAGTGCGGCGAAGTTGTTCAGGGTAGCATGGAGGGCGATCTCGCTGACCGGTTCGCCTGTGAGGATGATTTCATCGACACGGTTGACGTACGCCTCGTCGGACTCATTGTTTGCTTGTTTGATACTCATTAGCCTGTGTCGGCCCTCAGGTTTGGAAATCTTTGCCGCGAAGAAAGTGAGTAATTTTTCGCTTAAGTCGGCGAAACTCGTGATTGAGCGAGTGGGAAGGTTGGCGTACCACTTATGTGCTAGTTCCCCTAGTGTGAGGGGGAATAAGTGATACTTCGTGTCATCAGTCGCGCCTCGACCAGTCATGTAGATCCGGTATTTGCTAAGATGTACCTCCGGGTCAGTTCTTCATTCGTATAAGGGAGTTTGGGGGGTGACCTTCGTCTGGACGTAGGCCTCCTCAATCTCTAGGGACAGAGGCTCCTTGCCGAGATTTGTACGTTTGGATAGAGAGTCCTTGGCTTCTAACTTGCTCTCCATCTCATTTAATTGTTGTTGGAGGGCCGCGATCCGGGCACTTTGGCTGCCCTCGGCTTGGAGAGTGACCTCAAGGCCTAGACGCTCGTGAGCCGACTCGTGGCGTTCAGGTTCGGAACGGGAGAGCTCTGGGCTCCCTCGAGTTACCTTCTGACGGGAAAGCGGCGCACCGCCCATGTGTCCATAGGGATGGCTTTGGTCTGGCCGGGGTATTTTGAGGACCTGGTGTAGGACTCAGACTCCGACCTCGGGGCCGTTTGATCCCACAACTCGCTACCGAGCCGGCTGAAGATGGACCTTGAGTTCGATGCTCTTGATCTCGTGGGTTCGACTGCATCTTGGTCCTTCGAGAGATCAACGAGGGTTTCTCTCGGAGGTCGGGTGGATCATGAGGGATTCTTCCTCTTTTTGGACGAGGGAGGAGTTGCCTGTATGCCGAGGCTCCTCCTCATTTCCCTCGCCCTTCATTGGAGCTGCTCGATGACAGTCTCCACCTGTTCGGGGGTGTGTAGATCAGTGGCGACGATGGGGATATCCCTCGTTCGTCGGTCAGGGGTGGTCGCTATTTCCACAACCGTCGCCCCAGGGGTGGGGCTTGATGTGCCTTCACCAGCGTCTTGGTCCGCCATTTTTCCTAGGTTCTGGGGGATCTAGGAAAAATTCTTGGGTATCATCGGGAAGTTGTTCGAAGAACAGCGAATGTTCTTCGAGAAGTGTTTCTTGGATGAATGGGGTCGATTACCCTACTTCTAGCGCCAATTGTTGTTACTCAAATAATGTATCAAAATACGGATTAATGTGGCTTAGATTGAGTAACTGACTTAATGATCAGTGGATATCTAGATCTTTAATGGCTTGAGGCCTTTTGACAATAAATGATAACTAAAAGCAATAAATGCAAGAAGATTTGTCAAGTCAGTCTTGACTTGGGCTTTGAAGTTGTTCGTGTCTTATTTATTGCTAACGAGCAAGTATTTATAACCCAAAGACATTCCCCTGGACTGACCTAGGTGGATACGGGCAGCCCAGCATTAAATGCTCGGGTAGTCCCACGTCTCGATGATACGTAGATCTTTTGGGCTGGTAGACCTGCCCCAATTATGGCTGGCCATGTGGAAAGGCAATCGTACTCTCTCCTGAGATCGCGGGATCTTCTTCCATAAGCATGGCCTACCTCACTGGGATGGTGCCGATCTACTGTCCATCGTACTTGGAGTGGAATGATTCTCTGACGGCGTCCAAATCTTCCCAATCTTTGGATAAGATCAAACACGTGTACTTTTCGTCTCTCCTGAGGCTACAGGGAGCCACCTCTCTCTCGATTGGGTCCTCTTCTCGCGCCTCGGCCGTGATCCACCCATCTAAGCGCCATGGCGGTTTAAACTTGTCGATCATAAACATCACGCCGAGATGATCGTCCACGTTGTATCCGGATCCGTGCCGAGGTCAACTTCATTAGGCTGAGGCCGATATTCTTGGGACGGGGTCGTTAACCTGAGCTGGGATCCGGATGCCGAGGTGGAGGCCCCGTCAGGAGGATGCCGACACGTGGATATTACCAGCTCGGCAAGCGCCCAGTATGCGCTTCCTATGCCGTCCTCGTCCTAAAAGAATTATTTGGCACACAACATATACTCCTTCCATCTCTCAATAAATGTTCCCCCAAGCTCTGAGTTCTGTTCTAATTTTTTGTCATTTTAGCTATTTCCACCCACATCTCATCCCAATTTACCCTTATCTAAAGATCACTTGTTTTTAAAATTATTTACCTCTCATATAGTTTCTACTATGTCATGGATTATTTTTCTTAATTCTTCAATTTTCTCACTTTTTTTTATTGTGGTAAGAGTAAAATTGTCTAAATTCAAGGTTTTATTTATATCTTATAATAATATATTCTCAAACCTCTCCAAGATGATGTGTCAACACCACCTTATTCTTAGGCTGATGTGGCGTGTCTCAAATCTCTCCATTCTGAAATACTGTGCTCTCATTATAAGTTTGTTAAACTTTCAATCTCGACCCTTCGTTCTATATCATTAAATCTAAACCATTAATTTATATATGCATAATTAATGCAAATAGATATTTTTTTCCATTTCTTATTTAGTTATTTTTAGAATTTATTATAAATCCTATTTTTTCCAAACCTTAATGTAATTAAATATGATCTACTTATTGAATGAATCTAAATTTATCATTTCTAAGTTTGAGTTAGTATATATAGTATAATATAATGTTCGATTATTTTTTCCTAAAATAAAAGGTATATAGTTATATATTCCAAAGAATATTCTTATGTGATATATTCTTATTATGGACAAGATATAATATTGCATGCATTTTTTTTTATAAATAAGAGCATATTGTATTCCATTTTTTCACATCAAAGTTTCATTTGTTCCACTCTTTTGTTGAGATTTCTCCCATCAATTGTTGGTTAGTTATATATCTATTGTTATTAGTATATTTATTTTATAATTAAATTCATCATTTTAAGTGCTCACAATTTGATTAGATTTAAATATCAATATCAATATGAATGTAATAATGTTTGTTGATTTATGCTCTACATCTTTCAGTTTAAATATTCTTCATGTGCACAAATAATAAATTTAACTATACCATGTATTTTTATCTGAATAATTATGATGATTTAATTGTTGTAATTTAAATCTCATTTTAGATTTCAAGAGTATGACACCTCAATTTTCTCTAATTTCTAATATCAAGAGTGAGAGCCAAAAATTGACTGTTAAAGTTAGGATTGAAAAAGTTGGACAATATTTTTTAATGCTTTTAATAGAGACAAGTTCTACTTGGAACTCATTTTGATCGATGAACGGGTATTTGTAACTTTAAAGTTTATTTCAAATTTTGTATTGTTTCTTATATAAATTAATTTCTTACCGTATACTCCCAATAACTAATAATGTTGATTAATTTATAAATTATTCAATATTGAAATGGAAATTGATTATTATTAAATTATTAGTCTAAGTAATGTTATTCCATAATTGTTTTTAATTTATGAGAATTTTGATATTTTTTTTTAATTATTTAGTTTGTAGGATATACCTATAGAGTTTAGTGAAGGGCACGGACCACAACTAAACAAACCCCATAATTTATTGTATATACCTCAAAAAATTTTAAACAAAAATACTCTTATATTAAATGTCTACAGAAAATAAATATAATATATTTTTTCAGTACGCGAAATTCGCGTGGGTACACTCTAGTTTATTATAAATAACTAAAATAATATTTATTAAGGAAAAAAAGAATACATAATAACGGTAAGAACTCAATTATAGAAACTTAATGATATTCCCGTCAAAACTTCACCCGATTATAAAAATCCATTCATTTAAGATTTTATACTAAAATATAAAAAGAATCCAAAAAAATGTATAATATTTGTATATATCTTTTATATATACAAAAGAAATTCTAGTGAATCAAAAAATATTTTGCAGCAGTATATAGGAAAAAAAAATAGAATCCCAAAAATAATGAGAATAAAAAAAAATATCTTTGGTTGGACTGCAAATTTATGTAAGAAAAAAAAAAAGAATCCTGGACTACAAATTTATGTAAGAAAAAAATAAATAGAATCCTGAAAACAATATAGGATGACATTACATTAATTAATGACTACAAATTTATGTAAGAAAAAAATAAATAGAATCCTAAAAACAATATAGGATGACATTACATTGATTAATAAGGGTGCCTTTCTAAGGTTGTGTTTACTTCTCATGATAAAGTTCATTTAGAAGAATATGAGACTTCATTTGGTGTTTACTTGGCAAGTCCCCTAACTCAAGTTAACTGTCCGACCAGCATCAAACCTATGTTAAATTCCCATTTTTAATCCGTCCAAATTGGGTGGACAAATTTTAACTCGAGTTTTCCTCCATTTTAATTTACCAGATTGTCCTTCTTCTAAAGTAAACCGTCGTATTCCTCCACATCCCATCGTGCACCGCCGCCATACTTATCGAGGCGGTGATGAGGGTTGAGAAATCGCAGGGAAAAAATGCGGGTTTCGGATTGTTTGATACTTTTCTCAATGGATGGGCCTAATGACGAACACTGATTTCGGTGGATGGTGTTGTCGGAGATTGATTCGGGGAAAATGGTCCATCAACAGAACCCGAAGAAGGACCCATTTCTGACAAGCGAGAATTATGGCCCAAATCTCTAATTGATGAAACACTATTGATTGAGAGAGGAAATTGCGGCATAATCGGCGTCGTACCCGAAATAGGGGGCGATGATCTCGATTTGAAAATCACTACTGCAGGCGTTGAGGCGTCAATGCGATCTGATTTAGAAGGAATCATGGATTTGTTGTTGACTAGTGGTATAATTATCGTCGAACTTGAAATAGAAGGCGGTGGTATAATAAGACTTAAACCAAATATAAATCTTACAAAGTAAACAATTGATATCTTGAGATAACTTAAATATATCCCACTATTTAATTTTATCAACACAATCCCAACAATAAAAGTAAACACAACCTAAAACTAAAACTATATTTGACTTGCATGGTGCACCGTATTTATTTTTAAACAAGTGCACTATGCAATTAAAATATATTTTTAAATAGCTAAAGTTGTTTTCACTGAACCGTTAGAGCTGGTTACACTGAATAATTACAACTACTCAACCATATTTTTCAGTATAAATAATCCTAACTGTTCAACAAAAAGAACTATAACTGTTTAAAAATATATTTAAGTTGCACGATGCATCTGCTGCAAAAATATAAACTCTTAAAAATAACAATAATAATTGATTGAAATATATTCGTATTATTGTGTTATAATTATTGTATGATTTTAAACAAAAATTTATATGAGCTCGAGTTTAAGTGAACATGATTTCTCCAGATATCAGTATCACTGTTTATGCGTAGCAATAATATATATATATATATATATATATATATATATATATATATATATAATATTGACATTGTAAGAAGAAAATTTACTTGAAATCGAGTTAATAAGAGAGCTACTATGATTTTAATGTTAAAATGATTTTAATTCACAATTACATTTTAAGTTTAATTATTTTGTTCTAAATATATTTTAATAATAATTAGTGGTATACAAATAAAATTACTATTAAATCAAATATTATAATACTAGTATACTTGGTTCTATCTCCACCGTATATTAGCTATAAAATGAAATTGAATTAGTACAATTTCATTTTCAGCAGTCCTTCCAAGTCTTTAACACAATTTCCTTTTGTAGAAGTGATGATCGCATAATTATATTAGAGCCTTAAAACACAGTGGGAATCACTGATTCCATCTCCATTTCTCACCCTCCCCAATTCTTCTTATCTCTCTACTTTCTCTCTCTAGGGTTTTCTCGACAAGAGCCGGTCGAATTTCCGCGAATCGACGACGACGATGGATTCCGAGGACGATATGCACGACGCAAATGAAGTGGCGTCGGTGGAGGAGGAGGATGACTATTACAGCGGCGGCGAGGAAGACGATATGGATGAGGGGGAAGCTGGTGAAGAATACAACTATGTCTATGCTGATGAAGACGAGGACGATTCCGGCGATTACGTTTTCACTGGGAATTACTCTGACGACGATGACGCTCTCGTTAGTCGGTCGCAGGTAAAGCTTGCAAATTGGCCCTTGCGTTCAAAATAATTGTTTTTAATTTACTCGAATTGACTGCTGAGCAACTAATTGAGGTAGAAGCAATCTGATATCCGCATTTTTGACTGAGAGTGATTTATGCTGGAACTGCAGTGGTGAATGCCACGCTGGGTTTCAGATGGTTTGATAATTTATATTTCCATTTGAAAATGAAGAGGAATTTCCTTTCGTTTGTTTTTTGCCATTAGGAGCAGAAGTTACATTTTCCATAACTTGGATATTTAAAGTTTGAGCTTTGGAAGGATGTTGGGTTAATAATTGCTGGCTGGAAATGTCTTTTAAGTTGATTAATTTTTTTTTTTTTTGGTTGTGTAGATGAGGGTTTAATTCTGCTGTGTGTTTTTTGTTTCCATTTTATTTTATTTTGTGATAATCAGAACTGAATTAGACTTTCTATAGCTTTGTATGTCTTAAAGTTTCAGCTTTGGCGGGATATTGACGTTACAATTTCCGGCTGGAAATAACTTTTAAACAGAGCAATGAAAAATTTAAGCAGATGAAGGTTGAGATTTTCTGTCTTCTCTATCAGATCAGATGCTGCATTGGTAGAGTAGAAGTTTGCTGCATTGTTCTAGAAAGAAGAGTTTTCACTTTAGAATTTGGGAAGTTGGAATTAAATCTGAGTTACTGTTTGATCCTACTCTTAGTTTAAAGTTTATGCAGCTTTATACTGCTTCAGTGGAATCAGGGGTAATTGTAGCTACGCAAACCAGGTTTAGGAACATAATTTTATGCCATAATGATAAAGAAATGAAGGAAAGTTCTGTAGTACTTTATGCAACTTAGTTTGAAATTGCCTTGTATTTATATTTAAAATCTTTCCTGTACATGTTACAGAAGAACTATACCATCTTGAAGGATCAAGATATACACCAGCGTCAAGCAGAAGACATCACCAAAATTTCTACTGTCCTTTCTATTTCGAGGGAGTCAGCGTGCATACTATTGCGACGATATAACTGGTAACCTTTTGCGTATGTGGCACATGAAAAATGATTTGAAGTCCTTGAATATAACATTGAACAGTTAGCTACTTTTCCATAAATATAATCATCTTTTTATGACTTCATCCCATGAGTTGCTTTTGCAAAATTGTTAATGCAGGAGTGTGAATGATGTGCATGAAAAATGGTTTGCTGACGAGGAAGGAGTACGTAAAGCTGTTGGCATATTGGAGAAACCTCTTGTTAAGTGTCCACATTCTAAGGAAGTAAGTTATAAATTTGACTCTCTCCATGTTATTATGTTCAATCACAATGCACTATCTCATCTTGAATACGTTTTTCTTTATATCCTGTAGGTGGCTTGCGGGATTTGTTTCGATAACTACTCATACAACGATCTACGTTCTGCTGCCTGTTCTCATCTTTTTTGCAATGCATGCTGGAAAGGTTTGTCTACCCATTGCACACTTTGACCTATTTTTGGAATACATTGATGGAGGAAGGACAGTTTTTCAGCCTCCACTTGTATTGATGACCTCTGTGGATCTATTCTTCCGATCTGCCCTAAGTCGGAAACTTTCTATGATGAGAAGATTCTGTCTCCTCTAGTAGGGTTGGGAGGGGGGGGGGGGGTGTTGTGGTTCTCCATGCCATCTTGTTGAAGAACTAAAGTTGATAGGGGTACAATCAACAGTTGAATATGTTCATAAGTAATTTTAGCATGAGTATCATTGGCTACTGTAACCATTTCCTGAGTTTTCCCATTTTGTTTGGTGTTAAGATTTCTTGATAAGCTGGCTATGTTGTTCAAGGAATCGTCTAGTTGTGATGCCTGGATTTAGTTACGAGGGTGAATGATTGTGTAGCTGATTATGATGGCCTGATTATCTAGCAACACAAATGTAAATTTAACTACCAACCCTGCCCAAAGTTTATATAACTGAATATGGGACCTGATTTTGGTTAGCAAAAATGTTTGCATGCCTCGTGGGTCCTTTATTACTTTGTATCAAAAATGTATATTTACCTCGTAGCCTTAATTGTGAGAGTTAAGGTACTCTTAACATCTGAACTTGCTCACTGCAATATTCTAGATGCCTGTATGCGCAACTTGATCTTATCAAGTCATCCTAAAACTCTGAGATAGGAAAATAATATGATGGGGCTACTGCTCTGTAAGCTCAAACTATGTATGTTATTTCAAGTTCACAAGATCAAAGAACATATATACAACAGTAGATTGTTTAAGATTTTTTTTTTGTCAATTTGTACTTTTGTACGAGTAGTAGTTATTTCCACTCAAACTGATACATAGAACATTCAAGCACCAGACTCCTATTAGTTTTAAAACGCCCTTAATAATCTACCTCTAGTCCATATGAAAAAGCTTAAACTTATTAAACTCTCTCTGGTTCGGTGGTCTTAAAAGATACACGTGTTAAAGAAATGTGAAAGAACCAGTTCATTATTAAGCAGTAGTTTGAAAATATTGAGCCAATTTGAGCCAACAAGGAGAAAAAATAAGTTGAATGTAGTGGTACTCTGAGATGTATATCTGCTGGTCAATGGGTTTTAAGCATTGTCTTTGTTATAATGGAGTTACAATATCTGCTTAGGTTTGTAAATGTAAATTCGATATTGGTTTTTGATATATATGTACACTTGAGGGATCATCTCTTTAATGAGTTGTTCATGGACATTTTGATCTTTGCTTTAATTGGCTTTGGAATGTTCGAAACTGGGCTGATTATGGTTCTCGCAGGAGATGTCTGATGGTAGAGATCCAGAAGTAGTATTAATTAGGATATGCTCTTATGCTTGATAAGTTTCGAAGGGAACACCTGAAGATGATGCAATTGCTATGCATTTTTTGTTGTCTTGTTTAACTATTTTAAGAAAATTTCTTCACAGCATTTAAACTTTGACATGCACAGATGTATTGAATGCATTTTCTATGACAAGTACAGTAATTATCATTATGTTTATTGTCACTATCTGGAGAAGAGTTTATCTAGCATGTCTTTGTTGGCTAGCTATATGTTAAGTATAACTGATTCATTACCTGTCTGCATTTTTAGCTTATATTAGCACATCCATCAACGATGGTCCTGGATGCTTGGTTTTGAGGTGTCCTGATCCATCCTGTGGCGCTGCTATCGGCCAAGATATGATTGATAAGTTGGGTTCTGATGTGGATAAGGAGAAGTACCGGCGCTATCTTCTAAGATCTTATGTTGAGGACAGCCGCAAGGTTGGCATATCTTTTCCTGAAACCTTACCATTTCGTAGTACATAAGAACGTGGATATATTTCCCTTCTATAATAAAACTGTTGAATTTATTTACGAGATCCCGTAATTAATTTGTTGTTGAGAATCCTCTTCAGATTTCACATGAAGTTTTGGGAACTGTTGATGCAATTATTTGCCTTTGCGCACTTATATATTCAAAATGCTTCAGTAGATCTCAGAATATCATGTCTGCCCATGATTGTCTAATTTATAAGTCATGCATGCCCACGTCTTTGTGTGTGTTTGTGTTGCGCTTTTGTGTGTGGTCGTTATACCAACAATTAGGTACTACAAATTGGTTTGTCTTTAAATCTATTAAAAAACCGAAGGTCTACGTTGTCGGCTCATCTTGTTCCTGTTTAGTCCTTCTCAGTGCCGCCGCTGCTTAAAATATATACACTTCACAAAGGGATGAGTTATCTCTGAAATTACATTTACAACCAAGTAAAATAATTAAGCACAGTTCAATTCTTGATATCTTACAAAAACAACAAATTTTGACCGACATTTGTAAGATGAATTCAGTCTGTTGGCTTTTTCTCCACTTCTTCTCTGGGCCTACCTTTGCATTCATAGAAGGATAATCGTTTCTCCCCATGTATTATACACACTGATGTGAAAATTAGATGATAAACTTTTGAGTTGGTTCCCATCTATATGTAGCATTATTTATCTGTGAACAAACTTCAGAGGTAATGTTATAATGATTTCAAAAGGATTGTGCTTTGTCTATTTGTGCTCATTACCTTGATATTATCTCTATTTTCTGAATTTTTTAATTTTATTTTATATTTCTTTATAGATTAAGTGGTGCCCTGCTCCTGGTTGTGACTTTGCCGTGGAATTTGATGTTGGTAGTGGAAGCTATGATGTCACTTGCAGTTGTTCGTATAGTTTCTGTTGGAATGTAAGTTGTGGTTGATTATATTTTTAATTGTTTTTTCCCCTTGATGTGAATCACTCGAATTAATATTATAAGCTGGTGGTATAATCAGTGTGCAGAAGAAGCTCATCGACCTGTGGACTGTGAAACTGTGGCGAAGTGGGTTTTGAAAAACAGTGCAGAATCAGAAAACATGAATTGGTACTACGCTTTCCTGAGCAAATGATATTTTTTTCATGTATCTAGTTTTCTGCATCAAATGCAGACTGTTAGTTTATGAAATGATATCTGGAATTTGATGTGCACTGCCTGACAACAGAGATGCCAAGATATTTGAATTTTTTTACGACAATCATGCTTTCAAGTGATGTTAAGAAGGATTTTACTTTGATCTTGTGACACTATGACACTGAAATCTCTATTTGTTTTCTAGTGCGTATTTACTTGAGGTTTAGATGATTGAACACTGTTTTTCTCATGGCGTTCAAAAGGGAAGGTTTTGGTAACAGTCCCAAATGATGTCAATCTTTCTATCTTTGCGTGTACAGAATACTAGAGACGTGCGCTGAAATGGGTGATCATCCATTATGAAATTGGAAAACTGCTGCATAAGTGTGCATATACTATAATAATTATTGTTGTTAATTGTTAATAATAGTATTTGAGTTAGGGGTATAGAGATTTATATTAGGTACAAGTATACTTAGAATTTCTTGTGGACTTCATTGATCGTGTGTAAAGATCAAACTAAACAGATGGATATGTAAGATCCGTGCTTGCATCATTATACGCAGTTGATAACTAGTCTTTTTGCTTTTCCTGCAGCCTATATTTACAATGCTTATTTTCTTTAATCATTTAACAGAAACTGTAATCTTTGATGTCTTTCTAGAGCCATCTAAGATATTTGATGTGAAAGTTAGAAGAGATGTTTATTGGAAGTGTTCAGTTAGATAATACATAATTTTGATAAGGAGATGGGTCTGATTTAATTGATATGTTAGGATGCTTAAGGTTTGGAGTGCTCACAAGATATCAGACTCCTGTAGCTGCTGTAATATAACTTTTCATTTTAATCTGGTATTGATCTTCCTTAAGATGGTGTGAGTATTAGGTTCCATATCTGTGTTGCTATGCATGTTCATCGTTAGAACGCCTGGTGTATCAAAATGGTCAACTTTTGGTTACAAGACGGTATATATTTCCTATTTGGCGGTATTTGTTGTCTTGTGGTATTCTAATTTATGACCTTGCTCATGCCCAATTTGTCATTTTAGGATACTGGCCAACTCAAAGCCCTGTCCCAAGTGCAAGCGTCCAATTGAAAAGAACCAAGGCTGCATGCACATGACGTGCACTCCACCATGCAAGTTCGAATTTTGTTGGTATGTTTATTGTTCTACTATTAAAATGAAATGTTTTATGTTGAAGATTATATTCTTATGTTTCTTTGTTTGGTTCTGTGTTAAGTGGGTAGATTACTTAGATCTTTATGATGCTTTCCTTATTTTGGTTGTAACCCTAAGTTTTTTCTCTCAATATAAATACACGAGTTTCATAAATCAACAATAATACACACAATTTCAGAGAAATCCTCTCATAACATGGTAACTTAGGCCTTCTTCTCCCACTATAAATATGGGAGTCTCCTAAATTAATAATAAAACACACAATTTCAGAGAAATCCTCTCATAACATTTTATGTGTAACAATATCTCTTTCCATGTCTTTTATTTGGCTGATTCTTTGTCAGCTTTGTTGAAATTCCTGATTGCACCACATGTGCTAATACTGTTTTGCAGGCTGTGTCTTGGTGCATGGACAGACCATGGTGAAAGAACTGGAGGTTTTTATGCATGCAATCGTTATGAAGCAGCGAAGCAAGAGGGAGTGGTATGTAATAAGGGGGTTTATGTAGTGTCTTCTGCTACACGTAATTGTCTGAAGTTCTTGAGGATTATATTTAATTTCTTTTCTTACGAAATTGCATAATGCATCCAGTATGATGAAGCTGAGAGGAGGAGAGAGATGGCCAAGAACTCTTTGGAAAGATACACTCATTATTATGAGCGTTGGGCTTCCAACCAATCGGTAAATTTGTTGATGCCTGTTTATTTCATAAAGCAATGCCTTTTCCCTGAATATGATTGTTCACTATTCATAGACTCTTTTTGGGTATTTCATGTATATCTTATTATCCATCTAAAGGATCTCACTGTCCCTGTTGTAATTTGATCTGAAGTTCAATTAAGTAGATTCAGCACTTGAAAAGTAGCTAAACATCAAGTCTAAATATTGAGAATAGTGATTAAAGAGGACATAATCATACGAAGCCAAATTTTTTGAGGCTCAACTCGAATTTAAACACTACTCTTAAAGCGTTTGCAGTCATTTAACTTGACCTTGATTTTGTGAATTGAACAGCTAGTCCATTTGCCTAATTTAGCAGAAATTATTTTAGCAATCATAACTGTGAGAGCATTGACATTGAAGTGGGTTGTTTCTTGAAAAGTCAAGCTTAAGTGTGTAGAAAAATAACACCTTCATATGCATCTCTTATTTATCTTCTAAACCTGTTTAGTACTTCTCCTGGATATTTTTTACTGGTTTGTACATCTGTTGGGCTGAGACAAGCTGTAGCAAGTCCTATTTATCATTTCACTGGGCAGTAGAGGGTTCTATACTGTGTTGGCTATGGAAGATCATTAAGATTTATTCCCTCTTAAATACTTGTTAATAGATTTTATGATGCCACACCTAAGAGTAATTGTGCGTTCTTGAGTCTATATTATTTTTCCATCATCAAGGTGAACCAGAACATGCTGCTGTCTTTATAACATTGTCTTCATTTTTCCTTTCTTTCCACATAACCTGCAACGTTTAGCATTTCAATGCAGTCAAGGCAAAAAGCGATGACAGATCTGCATCAAATGCAAAGTGTACATGTAAGGATTTACTGCTTCCATATGTTTAGATGGTGATTAATTAATGTTATGTTTCTTTGTCTCCTAGATGATTGTTTAGTGACTTGAGTTAGAAGCGTGATTTTTTTTTTTTAAATCACATTTTCATTTGCTCAACAATGATAAATCTGCTATGAAACTAGTAATACTTTGTTTTATGAAAAACTCTCTCAAGAGTTCCAACCTAGTAGGTTGATCATCTTATGGTGAGGAAGTATTTTTTGGTAGTCTACTTCACATGTGTTAGACATGCTCCTGTGATAGTCGTGCACATCAATCAAAATTGGCTTGGTTGAAAGCCATTATCAGTTATCTTGATATTATTTGTATTACTCCTGTCAATAGCCTTAATATTTTTATGATGGAAATTGATGTTTGGAAGAAAAACAACATTTTGGAGGATATTAGTTATAGTTTGATACTCCTCAACCCATTGTTCATCTCATGACAAGCCATTTCCCATTTGAGCTGAAGACAGCTAATGGGTGGGATGTCATGACCTTCAGCATTAATGGAGTAATTTAAGCACATATTTTTGGCACTCCTATACTTTTCATCTCTGACCAAAACACACACTTGTAGAATTTGGATGCTCATAAAGCTCTTGTAGATTCTTCTATTACTTATGTTTATTTATTATTAAATCATGTGTCTACATTTTTTTTCTTTTATGTAATATCCAATTCTTTTTCCTCCAGCTTGAGAAGCTTAGTGAAGTACAATCCCAACCTGAATCACAATTGAAGTTTATAATAGAAGCCTGGCAACAGGTAAGTCCAGCAGCTTATGTCCCGAGTTTGAATAGTTTCTTGTTTGGTTAATTGCAGTGATGATGGCCTGATGACCAAATGAATTTGGCTTGCAAGTCTTTCTGCTCATATTATAAAGCAAATTTTGAGACATATAAACACATTATTTATAAGACATATATTGCATGAAGAGAAGGCTTGTAAATCTCTGATCAGTATATTTTTTAGGAGTTTCAACTGATGATTCTATGTTTAAATTGAGCGTGAACTTGAATACCTATATTTTCATGCTCAACCTTTGAGTGGTCTATGAAAGTCAAGATCAATAGGTGCTTCATGGGTAAAAGGGCAGATCAATTAGTTGCATTAAAGAAAAAAAGCTCTTTGCATTAAAGCAAAGAAGAAGTGAAAACCTCTAAATGGGACATTCATATTCTTTCTGCATGAGGATGGAAATATGAGACTTTCAGTCAATAAGATTGTTTTTGTTTCTGTGGTTATCATTTTATCTATTCCACATATTTTTTAGATGTAGTCACAAGGTCTGGTTTCTTACGGGGCTATGGTGTGTAAGCTTATTTGAAACTCATTCAAAAAAATAGTCTTTATTTTTCATATTACCTTGTAAATCTTGTTCCTGGATTTGCTTTCATCATAGACAGTTGTATCTGCATTAATTCATATTCTATTATGCTTTGAAATAATAATGCATGGAACCTTGGCATTTGTGCAGATAGTTGAATGCAGGAGGGTTTTAAAGTGGACCTATGCATATGGCTACTATCTACCAGAAGTTGAACATGCTAAAAAACAGTTTTTTGAGTATTTGCAAGGTATCATCACCTGACCTGTTTGTGTTTTTTGGATAGAATTCTAGGATATTTTTGTTCAATGTGAACAACTGAATGTGATTAAATTTAGGTGAGGCTGAAGCTGGTCTGGAGAGGCTTCATCAATGTGCTGAGAAAGAGCTAATGAATTACTTGAATTCTGATGGTCCATCAAAAGATTTTAATGACTTCCGTACGAAACTTGCCGGCCTGACAAGGTAATTTATGCTTGCATGGAATTATGAGATTGTTAATGTTTGAAAAATCTCTAAAGATCACCAACTTTCTTTCTTGTATGCATGAAACTTAAGGTGCTCTGCAAGTTTTGACACCTGTGCACATTTCTTGGAATTTTCATGACCCTTAATCGGCTTGATACTTGTCTTACAGCCTGATATTGTTTTAGTCTAGTAGTTTCCCAGGCAGGCAGGGGGAGTTACTACTTGAATTTTTCCTAGCTAGCCATTATCAAATATAAATGGATGCATTATAAATCAGTGTCTTTTCTGATCTCTGTTCATATATTTTTAGTTAAAAAGAAATGTAAATCAGATGTTGATGTTTTCTGGGTAAAGTTGCAAGTCGATAACAGCATGCTACCTTCAAAACTTGAGATTGTGAGAATGATAAGTGTGCACATGTATGTGTTGTATCTAAGGGAACTTGAGCATTATGTGCTAGTGTAATATTAATATCCATCTTATATTAGGTGTACAGTGTATAGCTATTTTAGGAAAAGAGTTCATGATAAGGAGAACACTTGGGTGCAACTCACAAACTAATACTGTTAATGAAAAAAACAACTAATAAGTTTTGTTTAGTGAAAGCAATACCTTATAGTAAAACAAGTGGTGCTTGAGTTGCATAGTGCTCGAGTACTATTTAAAAATGCACTTGAGTTGCATGTGCATAGAAGTATTTGCTGGATAAAATATTAATGCTCTGCTTCGTTTAGACCCTAGATAAGAAGGTTGCAGTTTTTGTTGTTTGTGTATTTCTCTAATAGGGGTGACCGATCTTTTTCTTTGCATTGTAACAGTGTGACGCGAAACTACTTTGAAAACCTGGTTGGAGCACTAGAGAACGGTCTCTCAGATGTAGATTCACAGTCGGTATGTAACAAGACGAGCTCAAAAACTGTAGCAGGGAGTAGCAAGAGTAAAGGTGGAAAGGCAAAGGGGTCTTCTAAAACAGGCACATCAATCAGAAATGCAGACAATTCTGGTAATTGGGCGTGTGATCAGTGTACCTATGTCAATGCTCAACCTGCAAATACATGCCAAATGTGTCACCACCGTCGTTGAAATATGCTCTAATCAGGGAATACCACCAAAACTTTAGATGATTGTCGGGTTCAGAGAGTTTGTGGGTTTGTTTCCTGGGGGTGTGGGTTTCATCAAAATGTTGTATGTAAATAGTTTTGTGTTTTAAGTTAAATGAAGTTTCTGCCATCTAAAAAGAAATTGGTCCATGTGACTTGATTCCAAAGAAGTATTTAAAAAAAAAAAAATAGTGGAGCGAGCCTGAATCTGGTTCTTGTGAAACTTGAGATGATGAAACTTCATTACAAGGCTACGTTGATTGTGATGATATCGTTTAGTATCATTTAATATGCGACATGTATAAATTCCTTAGTAAATCTTCACATGTTTCTAGAAAAAATTTACATCTTCATCTGCGGTGCTTGATATTATAGGAGTTTTGTAGGGTGTAAAGGGGAGGCTGTAAATTTCCTGGACTACTTTTCAGTATGTTTGAAGCTCGAACTCGATGCTTGGGCATCATATAATCGGAACACAAGCTTAGTTTCAAGTTATTTTCTGCTGGCATTTTGGTTGGTTGGGGAGTATTGCTCCACTACAAGCAAATAATTGCTTAAGATTGGTTTACGGATTTCATTACATGCGCTGGGTTTTATTTTTTAATAGAAACATTACCTTTTCTTTAAAAATTAGATTTAGATTGAAGTGAGCAATATGAATTCCTAGATTTTAAATTGAAGACAGAAAAAGGGCTCAGGATCACATGAAAGACGTCAATTAACTAGAAGAAGTTGAATGTATAATCTAAATACGATATTAAATAAATAAACTCAATTAGCTATATATAAAATCAAAATGCATGATTAATGATTGATGTATCAATTTATAAGGCCTTTTTAATTAGGATTAATAATGAGTTATTAGGCCGGTATATTTGATTTCAGTCGTTTATTAAATTGTAAAAAATTAAAGATTCATAGCGCCTAGTAGATTTAATGAACCCAAGTTGACATTACAAATTTCAACAAAACATTCTTCTTCCTCACCATTCTACTCGCCAAGGGCCTTCACCGAGAGAGAGAGAGAATTAAAATGGTAATAATTTTATAATTTTGACTTCAAACCTTCAATTTTTCAAGTTAAAATGTAATAAAAATGATGAATATAAAACTAAACAATATTAAACCACGTCTGATAAAAAAAAAAAAAAAAAAAAAAATTAAACTACGTATAAAATTAGAGGTGTAAAGGGGGAAAAATGATTGAATGGTAGATCGGCAAAGGCGGGAGGCAAATGCAACCAAAACCAAATCACCACAACAATATCTCCCTCTGAAATCCCATCTCCTCTCTCTTGTTCCCATGGGATTGTAAGAGAGGGCACAAGTTCTTCAGGAGAGAACACCAAATTAAACAAAAAAGACCAAAAAAAAGAAGAAAGAAATTCACAAAGCCAACAAAAAGAAAAAAGACCCTCCCCATCCCCAATCCCATGGGGCCATGCATGTCCTTACAAAGAAAAACTATTCTCTTTAAGAAGAAAGTGAGCCGGGCAGACCAAAAGCTCCCCACCTCTCCCCACCACCCTCACATCCATCCCGAAAATGTGAAATTCAGCGGGCGATTGCTGCGGCAATCGCGGCCGATCCACGTGCTCAAGGACCCCACGGGGGACGACATCTTGAAGAAATACCGGCTCGGGAAGGAGCTCGGGAGGGGGGAGTTCGGGGTGACGTACGAGTGTTTCGACGACGAGAATGGGGAGAGCTTGGCGTGCAAGAAGATATCGAAGAGCAAGTTGAGGACGGACATAGATGTGGAGGATGTGAGGAGGGAAGTGGAGATCATGAGGCATTTGCCTCAACACCCTAATATTGTGAGGTATAAAGAGGTTTATGAGGATAAAGAGGCCATTTATCTTGTCATGGAGCTTTGTGAAGGTGGGGAGTTGTTTGATAGGATAGTGGCCAGGGGCCATTATACTGAGAGGGCTGCTGCACTTGTTACCAAGACCATTCTTGAGGTTATCAAGGTACCTATACACCAACTCTCATATCATATTGCTCCCTAAAAACACCACTTAATTATTTGAGAATAAAGGGAGTAATTGGTATGGTAAAACTATTTATATACTATAACAAATGAATGATACTTGTCTTGTCTGGCACAAAAATATATGAAAATGTGTTCATTTATGTAGAAAAAAGTAAATAAATGAAAAGAATTGATCTTTACAATAGTGTGAAACATTAAACAGTAATTAATGTGGTTATTTAGTGAAGTGATTACTAGTTATTTGAAAACAAATAAAAATGATGAGAATATTGGATGTGCAGGTATGTCATGAACATGGAGTTATACACAGAGATCTAAAGCCCGAGAACTTTTTATTCGCAAACCATAGTGAAAATGCTCCCTTAAAGGCTATCGATTTTGGTCTTTCCATATTTTTTGAACCAGGTATGATTGTTTTGTTGTATATAATTAAATAAATAGATCACATGACATGATTAATTTTGTAAGTAATTAGTTATTACTATTAATATTAATTAGGTCAAAGATTTGGTGAAATCGTTGGAAGCCCATATTACATGGCCCCTGAAGTGCTGAGACGCAATTATGGTCCAGAAATTGATATTTGGAGCACCGGTGTTATTCTCTACATATTACTCTGTGGAGTTCCTCCTTTTTGGGCAGGTAATTTATTTAAGCCAAAGAACTGCACAAGTTTAATCGTGAAACTTATTTGAAAAATATTAGTTGTTTTCACTATAAGGTGTCAGTTCTAAAACATATTAATTGTTTAAATAAAAAATATTAATTAATCTACAAAAGGGTATTAGTAGCAAATTGATTTCACCGTAAACAAGTTTCACACTATACATGCTCTTTATTTAATCTATACCTTAAATTGCTTTTTAACTAAATTAATAGAGTAATACTTGTGTGTCTTGTGCAACTGGTGCACAATTAATATTGTTTAATAAAAACAACTAATCTTGACTAGTTAATAGTGTTCAATGCAAATAACTAATAATATTAAAATATATACACCAAATGTACAAGGATTTGCCAAATTAATATTATAATTTCATTAAAATTTATACTTTAAATTTGCAGAAACGGAAGAAGGAATAGCGCAGGCAATAGTGTATGGAGAGATAGATTTTGAAAGGGACCCTTGGCCTAGAGTTAGTGAAGATGCCAAGGATCTTGTTAAGGGCATGCTCGATCCCAATCCCTACAGCCGCTTCACTGTCGAAGAAGTCCTAGGTACATTTTTTTTTTTTTTTTTAAATTGTAATTAGAATGTAGTATCTGATTGTCCCATTTATAATATTAATGGGTTGTTCAGAAAGTCAATGGATACAAAATGCTGAAAAAGTTCCAAACATTCCTCTGGGAGAACGTGTTAGAACAAGAATCAAGCAGTTCTCTTTGATGAATAAATTCAAGAAGAAAGTCCTAAGCGTAAGTCCCTTGCCTTATCTAATTACTTGTATATGAATTTCTTAACCTGCTTTATGAAATTAATTAATGCATTCATTTCACATTTTTAGATAAATTTAACTTGCTCGTTTGATTTGCATGATATAACTTAATTTAGCACAATACAATTGGTGAAACACTCTAATACAATTAATGTTGCTAAATGATGATATGTATAGGTGGTAGCCGATAACTTGCCGGATGACCAAGTAGATGGGATCAAAGAAATGTTTCACATGATGGACACCGATAAAAACGGAAATTTAAATTTCCAAGAATTGAAAGATGGTTTATACATGATTGGACAGCCCGTTCCCGATCATGACGTCCAATTATTGCTCGATGCTGTAAGTATATATTTACGGCAAAAACTTGTATGCTTATGATTGTTTTTATTGAAGTATTAGTTGTGTTTCATTGAAAAATGCAACACAACTGTATTTTTCAGTAACAACAATTGATACTGTTAATTTTTGTTTGAACCGTACGGTCACCTAATAAATAAGAGACCTACCCTATATTTATTAATTAATTTCTTTTACATAAGTACTAATTTTTGGTACATGTAATTAGGCTGATTGTGATGGAAATGGGATGCTGAATTGTGAGGAGTTTGTAACATTGGCGGTGCACTTAAAAAAGATAAGCAACGATGATCTTCTACGAGAAGCATTTTTGTACTTTGATAAAGATCAAAGTGGATACATTGAGTTCGAAGAGTTGCAACAAGCTTTGCAATTAGATGATCATTTCGGCCCTACCAATGACCAAATTGTCCAAGATATCATTTTTGATGCTGATCTTGACAAGGTAATATATAAACTTCCATTCACATTTAGTTTTTTTTTTTTTTTTTCTTATTCATGGAGTTACATCAAAGGGCTTTTTTTCTTTTTTTTTTCTTTTTGAGTTCACGTGGAGTTTTTTTAAGAATCATTGTTGTCTATATGAAGTATCATTGTTGTGCATATACCTGATTTTAAGATGGATAACACACAAAATCAAGCATTTTGAATAATAATACTTCATATGTATAACAGTGACATTTCGTATGCACAAACATTCATAAAAAAGAGTTCACGGGAATTCACATTCTACGAAAATACTACTCTACATTGAGTATAGTATACACCATTCATTTCAAACGCACATAGATTCATACATGATCATTTCATGCATATTGACTGTGGATATTACACTAGGGTATAGAGTTTGGACGAGGGGATACTTAATCCTAACCTGAAACACATAAGATATAACATCATGCAACACATTTGGAAAGTTTTATCAATTCAAGACTTCAGTGAAACCATCCATTAGAGACTTATATTGATTCACGATTTAAAAAATAAAAACTATCAATGTATAACTCACATATTCTAAGACTACTTTAAATGTAATCCAATAGTATTTTTATAATTTAAAAAATAAAAGATACTAGTATATTAATTTCATATAAGTGAAAAGGTAAGAAAATAAATTAGATATAAAAAACAATTATATCCGTTAAATCGATATGCAAAGTATTTTCAATCCTAAATCAAAAGTTTAATAGTAATTTTCAGGTCTTCAATTGACAGTAATATTCTCAAAAGTTAGATCATTTGTTTTTTCAAGTACAATGAGATAGCATAAAATGTAATGCAAATTGAGCATTATTACATTGCAAATTTAGGGTGAATTAGTTTCATAATATGCAATTTATACCATTACATGATTTAATGGTACCACTACATGCATTCATTGATACTATTACATTTATTTACTGGTACAATAACATTTTATATTATAAAATTTTATGATATCAGGGAGTACATACAATGACATTAGGAAATGCATGTAATAATATTAATTTTATATTATAAATAATTTTCACATGAGACCTATTTTTACTACACACTGCAAACAAGTGTATGGTAAAATCGATTTACAGTAAGTATATTTTGTCTATAAAGTAATACATAGTTGAATAAACTAAAGTCTTGAAAATTAATGTGGGCGTATTATATAGGATGGGAGAATAAGTTTGGAAGAGTTCAAGGCGATGATGACGACAGGCATGGATTGGAAGATGGGGTCTCGTCAATACTCCAGAGCTATGCTCAATGCTCTTAGCGTCAGACTCTTTAACAAAGATAACAACCACACTCTTTTCAATTAATATATATACCTTTTTTTTTCCTTTTTGATTCTTTCTTTTTCACTATTAATTAATTAATTAATGTTCTTCATTTTATTCTTTTCCTTTTAATTTAAGATTAATGCCAAACAATGTAGCTGGGTTCTTTTTGTTTTACTTTTGGTTGAGTATAGAGAGAGCGGGCGATTTATTGGTAATATATTTTCAATTTTCCCGAAATTATAAAAGTGTTAAATAAAATATTTTCTAAGTGTTGGGTTTTTTCCCCCCGAAATTATAGAAGTGTTAAATCAAATATATACCAAGTGTTGGTTTAAAACAATACATAATTCATTTTTATAACTACTATAGTGTATACCAAGCATTGTAAGAGTCAATATTATTACACATGTATATTTGTACACGAATTGCATCATACAACTAAACACAATATTAAAATGTGTAAATTAATATAATAAAAACATGCAAATAAATATAACCAAAACTTGCTAATAAATATAATTAAAACATACTTATTAATATAACTAAAACCTACATTCTAATATAACATAAACTTGATGGGTGTACCAAGTCCACATAGATGGTTCTAAAGTAATTAATGTTATGCGTGCATGAGAAATGAGAATCACTAATTAAAGGTGTCAGTAGCGACTATCGTGTTAGACTTAGTACCACAACCTAATTTTGGCTACGTATCCTCCAATCCATTTTGTTTTTTATTTTGTGGGTTTAATCTAAGTATTCATTGTATATATTAATTGGGTACGGATACAATAAAATAAAATATAAATATGATTGGTACAAAATAGAGTAAATGTTAAAAATAACGTGTGGCATAAATATTTGAAATGTAATACATCAAATTCAAAAGATATTAATATGTGATTATCATTATACGTAAATATATTATGTTTGTCTCCAGATCGTAATATATGACATAATACATTCGGTTTGTCTCGAGATCATTCTATGACGGCAATGTTATTATATGCATGAATGACATTAACAGTAACTATTATCATACATATAACAATTTATTAATATTTTTAATAAAAATTAATATTTTTTACCATTCATATCTTTAATGCGATTCACCAACGTGACAGACTAAAACAACTAAAATCCGTCAAATAAGTTTAACCATTCACATAATCCATTATCTACCTTAAATCCCATATAACTCTAACTTATGATTAAAAAAGTTTAAGATTTTTTAAAAACTTTTCAATAATAATAATAATAATTTAATAGTAGTGTATAATATTAAAGAAAATAAATTTTGTAACAACATGAGATAAAGTATCAAACCTGACCCTGCTTCAGCCAATCACATTCCAGCTTTTAATTCGTTCTATTCTACACTCTTCACACATTTCTTATCTCAACTCCACATGCAAATCTCTCTTATCTTCTCTCTCCTCTAAAAACCTTCGCGCAGATTTCACTCTAAATTTTCATGTCAAATTCACATAGCAAACTAGCAATCATCTCGCCCACAAAAATTCTTTTAAAAAATAACTAAATTGTCATTCTCCAATGGCCACCAACACTTTCAATTCTATATACCACCACCACCACTCATTACGCCGGCGCCACTCAATCGACTGCCCTCCCGCCACCACCACAAACTCCTTCTTCCTCCGACCAACCACCACCGCCGCCGCCTCCCATACCCTCTCCCACTCCCACTCCATCTCCTTCGCCGCCGCCTCCTCCACCTACTCCACCCCCACCACCACCCCCTCCACCTCCCAAAAGGACATTTCCCTCGACCTAATCGAACAACATTTATCCGCCAAAAACTTCCGGCAGGCGGACGAGGAGACGCGCCGCCTTCTGATCGTCCTCGCCGGCGACGCCGCCCAGACGCGCGGCTACGTCTTCTTCTCCGAAGTCCAATTCATCCCCGAAGCCGACCTGAAAGCCATCGACGAACTCTGGAAAAAGCACAGCGACAACAAATTCGGTTACAGTATACAGAAACAGATCTGGGAGAAATCGAACCGAGATTTCACCAAATTCTTCATCAAAGTCGGGTGGATGAAGAAGCTCGAAGGCTGTGAGGTCGAGCAGTACAATTACAGAGCTTTTCCGAATGAATTCCAATGGGAAATGGAAGAAGGCACGCCGGTCGGCCATCTGCCGTTGACGAACGCGCTCAGAGGAACGCAGCTTCTCACCTGCATTTTTGATCACCCGGCGTTCGCCGGCGCCGGAGAAGAAGGCGAGGATGTTGCCGGAAAAGGCGGAGTTTCTGAGGGAGGAGAGAGAAATAGTGGGATAAAACCGTTGGGGAAAACCTTTAAACCGAATTATACGTTTTGAGCAAATTTGTCAGTAAAGGACGAGAGGTTGAACATTCATGTGATCACTTTGTAATTTTCCATTTTTTGGAATATTAATATATATGGTTTTTTTTTTTAATAAGTTGATGTGCCTTGTGTTTTTGGATCTTTCGTTTAAATTAGACACAAAGTCTTGTATGAATAAATCTTATATTATGAAATTTATACTATTATAAGTGTTTGTTAATACTATATCATTTTATAGTATTGAATGATATAGTATTAGTGATTACATGTAATAATATTAATTTTACATTATAAACAAATTTCACTTGAGTCCTAGTATTAAATTAAATAGTAGCTATGGTTGTATGAACATGAACGGTTACAAAGATCTTGAAATTTAGTGGAGGATAGTTCTATATCATGTGAAAATATGATTTTCTTTTGTGTACATGCTAATATTTGTTTAGAGGATTTTCATGACAATGCTCCCCCAAATTTCCACTAATGGGCTTAGAGTCTTTGTCAAAATATCCGGATCGCTTTTGTGTATCCTTTCAATACACCTGAATATTTCAATACAAAATTTCGTGCAGGAATCTACAATTTGTTCAATTAACAATGATATGTACTATTAGTTCTTCAATTTTTACTAGTTACCCCAACACTTTGAGATAATTGTAGGATCGATTTATCCTCACACTTCACACGATTTTTATCTTCTTGTATTGTGACTTTTCACATACGAGATTGAACAAATCCGTTTAACTTATGGAAACTATTCCACTAAGCACTGATTGCCTTTCGGTTTTCCATTTAGCCTCAAGGCCACACTTTAGTTAACCTCTTCACATTTCGAATGTATCTTATGAAAATACCTCTTCTCCCTCCACATTCCCATGTATTTATAGCAAGAATTTATCTCCTATATTTCTTTCGAATTGCCTGTCATTTCCATTTAATATTTTATTAAATATTAATTTGGACACAATCTCGAAACAAATTGGAAAACCAAACGTTTTGAAGTCACACTTCAAGTTTGAAATTTAATCTTGGTCAAAATACCAAATTAAACCCAATTTCCAGTATGACCGAAATTGTCACATTTGACTCTCAATAATTATCCATTAAATTATATAAGTCATATATTTGTGCATTAAATTCCCCACTTGTGCTCCCAAGCACAATTTCAATGAGGCCTTAATTGCAACTCTTGACTCAAGATTAATTTCCAAATGAATTAGACGAGTCAAAATCCCTTTTGGACTAAATCCAAATCACAAATTGTGTTCTCTAGCACAATTTCAAGTGAGGCTTTAATAGCCACCGTTTACTCACGATCGAGACATACTGTTGATGATCAGTTCTAATTTCGAAGATTAATGGCTATTTTTGGTGGTTAATCGATCATCAAACAATTACGTGTGATTGATCACTAACGTAATTAGTGAATACGAATTTTCGGGTTTAGATGGGTTAGAAATGTTTGAAAGCTTACGTGTTTAAGTTCGATTGTAAGTTAATCGAGCTGCTTTAGATTCGTAAATGAAGTTTGGACGTGTATAATAATTTGTGCTTGTTTTACTAGCTGAAAAAATCTAAGTATTTATAGACATTTGCCTAGCAGGAGGTGTCGTGACTTTTGGCCTACCAGGCCTGCATGCACGACACCTGTCCTTTGACTAAGTTGACCTTATCTAAACTAAATTATATCCTTATCTTATTGGACTTACTCGCAGTCAAGAGCTGCTCGACATATTGGACTTGTCCTGGAGGAGTCTTTAGTCTGATTTTGTTGGTCTCTTGTCTCATTTAGTTGTTGTTTTGGTTTTGTGGTCGGATCTGGTCGGCGGGATGCTAACTGAGTTCATCATGTGGCTCTTAATCTGATTTTGTTCGCCCATTCGCCTTGGTGTAGCATGCAGGTTCTGCTCGCCAGATATCTTAGGTGTATCTTGAGTCAACTTTGCCTTAATCTTTAAGTGCTTTGTGCTAATCCTGGTCGCCCAATTGCTGATTCTGCTCGCCCATCAACAATTGCCCCCTTGCCGATCAATAAATTGTGAAGATGATGAACGAGCACTTTTTGGGTTGACAACTTTTAAGTGTCATTGGTGTGAGCAGGAATGTCGTGGGGGCGAGCAACTTTTCACGGGCGGACAATATTGGTCGAGCAGACTTGGGCTGGTGACGGTTGGGATCCCAAGGCCTCGGTGCAGCTCGAGGTGTGACGTGGGCGGAATGATTGCTGCCGCCCACGCGCACGTGATCTCGAGGCGACGCGCCTTCCCGCTTTGTCAGGCAGGTGCTGCACGCGCCCAAAAATTGCACTTCAGTCCTTCAATTCTTTAACTTGCTCGCTCGGAACCCCTTTTTCCAGAGGGTATATAAAGAAAAAAATTGCGATTTTTTGTCATTTTCACTGTTTATTGAGCGCGAATCTCTCCTCCCTCCCCTTTCAAACTTCCGGCGTACGTTTCCAGTTCCCGGCGACCTTCAAACGACTTCGAGGTAGTTTCTCCTTTGCTTTCTTATTTTCTTGCGTTGTGTGTGTTCTAATTCCACAAAAATCCCTACTCCGCCGTGGAAAGTTCTAAACAGCCGAGTTCTCCCTCGCCGGAATCTGTAAACATTAAAATTTTTTTACCTTCACTTACTGGATGTCGTCGCATTCCGAGACCGGATCTTTCCCTCCCCGGAACCCCGAAAAATGGCCCGTCGAAGAGAATCTTCCCATTATAAACCTGGAGTTCGATCCCGAGGCGGCTTCGGTCGCACGCTCCGTTAACTCTGAAGCTCGTCCCTCCAGGGAAAGAGAGGAGCGAGCAAATCCTGCTCGCCAGCTCTTGGAGGAAACGAGCTCGGATCTCTATGAGGACGAGGATGAGGAGGTCGAGGTACTTCAGCCGGTGAATCTCGATGAATTAACCTGGGCATATCTTAAGGACATCGACTTTCCTGTGCCCAGATTGATCGAGCATCAAGCTCCAGTCGCGGTTGCTCGCCGTATAGACTGGGACGAGTACAAAAAAGAGCATTCAAACCGATTTGCCACTTCTGCTCGCGGGGTACGAAAGCTTAAAGCGACCGAGTTCGCTGCGAGCTGTATTGTGTCCGCCGTTACCGAGGAGGACTTGCCTGGGATTCAGAGGGATTACAAGATTCCCTTCGACATCCCGATGTATGCTCCCTTGGCGGACGACAGAGCTGATCGCCCACCGCGCGGATTGACGACGATCAACCTTGCTACCTTAAATGCCGGAGTTTCCCTACCGCTGCATCCTCTGGTCGGCCAATTCTTAAAAGACGTGAACTTGACTATCACCCAACTTACTCCTATTGGGTGGATAAATTTGATGGCTCTGATGGTCATGTTCGCCCTAGTGGGATACCCCAATAAGCTGTCCGCCGAGGAGGTTTGCTACCTGATGACGATCACTGGTTGCACTGGGGAAGAAGCGGGTTGGTATTATCTGAAGGCGCGACCAGGCCAGAAACTGGTGGAGGGCATCCCCAGGAAGGTGCGAGACTGGAAGCACGACTGGTTCTGGGTCGGGGGCGACTGGCGTGCTTCTGCTCGCCTCTCTGGGGGTCCTGAGCGAATTGAGACCCCGACGGAGTTTAGGGAATTAAAGCGTGAGTCTTACCTCTTCTACAACTTTGAAGTGGTTAGACTAATTTTAATTCTCTTTTTCTTTTGTTTCAGGTCCCAAAAGCTTGGGGTGGCGAACTGTCAAGAATTGCATCAGTGATCAATTTTTGTTCATCGCGTGTCTGATCACCCTTCGTCGCCGAGAAGACCGCAGCATTGGCCATCTCTTCTCCGAGGACACACTACGTGTTGCCCACCTCACAACTTATCCTCACCATCTTGAGGCTTTGGTACCCATTCCAGAGGGTAAGTATCTTTTCTTGTTGGGCGAACAGATCTGTTCGGCATTATACTTGGTGTTATTTAACTTGTTTTATATTTCTTTTACAGATCAGCTCGTCACAGTTGCTCTTCACCCCTCCTTCTTCGAGCTCGATAATCGCGTTTGGAAAATACCGACGAAACGAGGTCGCAAGAAGTCTGACCCCCTCTCCAAGATTATTGCCCTTGCGGCACAAGGTGGAAAAGGCGATCCCAGACAAGCTGGGGGGTCGAGTTCGGCGAAACCGCCTGCACCGGTTGCCAGCCCACCCAAAACTCTAGCTCTGAGGGCGAAGAGACTTCTTCGTGGAGACAACACTCCCGTCTCTGACACTGAAAAGGCGGCCAAATGAGCAAAAACTGCTCAAGAAAAGGTGACCGTAGCTGTCCGGCCATCTGAAGGCAGTAGCGAGCAAACTCCCTCTGTGGAGCGTCCCGCCGAGCAAGCTCTGGTCGCCGCTTCTCGCGAAGGATCTGGCCCTTCATCCGACCCCACCTATCTTGGATGGGACAAGGGTCGTCTTGACAGGTACAACTCTCCTCGCCCAGGACACTTAACATTTTCTCCTCTTTTTTTTTTTACTAACTGAGGATTCCCTTCCAGCTACTTGTCCGAGCAGTACCCTGGGCGGTCTAACATGGTGCACCGTTTTACCTGCTCAAAGGTGCTGACTAACCTCCACGAGATTCTGAATTCTTTTGTCCGCCGCGCTTCTGAGGTCGTTGCTCGCAGCTGGACTAAGGAGCTGAACGAGACCGTTAAGACACAGGCGCCTCGTGACAATGGTCGTCTGTGTCTCGTCGAGGCGGGCAACACCCTGGTGGCCGTGCAGCGTCTGGTCGACCAGGTAGAAGATCTCGAGAAGAATTCTCGTCAGCATGCGGCCACTGTCAGCCGTATTGCCAAAGAGCGAGATGATGCTAAGGCAGAGGCGAAGAAAATTGTCGCCGACCTAGAGAACAAAGCCAAAGCTCATCAAGTCAGCGAGCAACGTGCACTGGACCTGCACGTCAAGGTCTCTGAGGAATTGAAGGTCAAGATGGCCGAGGTCGAGCAGATGCGGGCAGAACTTGCTCGCGCTCAACAACAAAAGGAGGTCGCGGAGAAATTCGCGACCGAGGCGACGGCCAAAACCGCTGACCTCGAATCCCAGCTCGCCAACTCCATTACCCAAGAGGAACTTATTCCTAAGATGGAGGTGAGCTCAATCCTGGGTTACGTGACAGGCTATGCCGAGAGCATTCGAATTGCTCACGAGTTTAAGGCCGCCTCTGTTGTTGAGGAGATCGGCAAGGAGCTCTGTAACTTCGTCGAATCAAACCCTCCAGCCCCGGGCACAACTCTCCAGATTGGCGATCTGCCTGACTACGGAGTCAAGCTTGACTTCATCGGCCCTGACATTATTATCACAAATCCTCCCGAAGACGAGGAAGAAGAAGAAGAGGGCGATGTTGCCGAGGGCGAGCAAATCCTGCACGCCGATCAGAATGAAAGACCTTTCCAAGAGCGAGCTGATGCCGAGGGGCTGATTGCCGAACTGACTCAGGTGGTCCCAGTTGACCCTGCTCTCGCTGGCTCCCCTCTGGAAGATCCTAAAGATGATAACATTCCCCCTCCTGCCGAGCAAGGATCTTAGCGGACAGGATTAGCTAGAGACTTGTACTCTTTTCTCTTTTTTGTTATTGTTGTTCGCTTTTTGTTGTAATGTTTTGGGCGATCAAGCCTTATTATTAATGAAACTATTTTGCGCATCTGCTCGTCTTATTTATCTTACATTAATTGTTTTTTGCATTTTTATCTATGCTTCAACAATCTTAATGTAGTTGGGCCTTGTTCCTTAAGAACTTTTTGGCCTTAGAATTTGATGGGCTTTTGGCCTTAGGCTATGTCCATTTAAAAACGAACAGCCTTTAATGGGCTTGGTTGTATAATCAACTTACGCCTTGAGCTTGCATTTCTGTTTGAACGAACAACTTAACATTGGAACGATCTTAAAAAATTACAAGTGTTGAAAGCGACCAAAAATGTAATCCTGTACTAGCTAGGCTGGATCTGCTCGACAAAAACAATGTTAAGCTTCCAACCATTAAAAAATATAATTTACACCAGGAGTCAAAGCTGCTCGACCACTATACATTTTGTCAAGGCATCTTTAGACTCTTAAGAGAAAATAAAACCATACAAGATACTGGCATTCTAGACCGCGACCAAACTTGACCTAATCCAACTCAGTTCGACCACTTATACTTGGTGAAAATTTCAAAAAATTAGGCAAGTTTTTGGATCCATCTTGTATCTCTGCCATTCTAGCTCGCCCAGTGGACTTAGTAGTTCGCCCACCTCAACTTCACTCTCTCATGAGGCAAAACTGGTCGCCTACTGAAAGTACTTTCTTAAGTTAGCTGCATTCCAGGAATATTGGGCCGAGTTGCCATCTAACTAAGTCTTCTATGTCGTATGCTCCATTGGGTAACCTGTCTGTTACCCTGTATGGGCCCTCCCAAGTCGGGCCAAATATGCCTGGAGGTGGGGCAAGCTTCTTTCTTAGAACAAGGTCACCAACTTCGAACTTTCTTATCTTGACTTGGGAATTATAATAACACTCTGCTCTTTGTTTGTACGTAGCGTTCTTTAGCTCGGCATGTAATCTTCTTTCTTCGAGCAAATCTATTTCTGTGGCCAGAGCGGAATGATTTGCTTGTTCATCAAAGCTGGTCGTCCTGACTGTGTTGGTCTTTAATTCAATTGGTATCACAGCCTCTGTTCCGAAAGCCATTGCAAAAGGTGTTTCTCCGGTGCTTGACCTGGGAGAAACTCTATATGCCCACAAGACCTCCGGGAGTTTTTCTGACCAACTACTTTTGCTTTCTGCCAGGCGTATTTTCAATGTATGCTTGATGATCTTATTTACAGCTTCAACTTGCCCGTTTGACTGGGGATGATAGAGAGTCGAATAGTGTTTCCTGATCCCCCACTTTGCACAGAAGTCTCTTAACTTCTTTCCGTCAAACTGTGGGCCATTATCTGTCACAATTGTTCGTGGAATTTCAAAGCGATAGATAATGTTCTACCATATGAAGTTGATCATGTTCTGCTGTGTAATTTTTACCATGGCCTTCGCTTCTGCCCACTTTGTGTAATAATCGACTGCTAAGACGGCAAATCGAACATTTCCCACTCCTGCCGGAAAAGGACCAATAATGTCTATTCCCCATCTTGCAAATGACCATGGACTATAAACCGATACAAGCTCCTGGGCCGGGGCATGAATACTTGGAGCAAAAATCTGACACTGGTGGCAAGCTTTGGCTAACTGGATTGCATCTTTTTGTAAGGTTGGCCAATAATAACCTTGCCTTACAGTTTTGTAGGCCAAAGCTTGCCCCCCAGTGTGACTTCCACAAACTCCAGAATGTACATCCTCCAGAACTGTCCTTTCTTGCCCCCTAGACAAACACTTGAGCAATGGGAGCGAAAAGCCTCTTTTGTAAAGCTGGTCGTCTACCAGAGTATATCTGGCTGCTTGTTTCGTGATTCTTACAGCTTCAAATGAGTTGCTTGGTAGTTCCCCGTTCTTCAAGTATTTGGCTATAGGAGTTCTCCAATCATCGTCGTTGTTTTGTTCAACTACTTGGTTTACTTCGTAATCCATTGTTGATGGTTGGACTTTTCTGGTAATGATGATGTCTGTCAGATCGGCTGGCCCATCGCTTGAACCAGTCTTGCAAGGGCATCAGCTTGTGTGTTACTCGTTCGAGGTATCTGTTGGATAAATATTTGGTCTAGCAGAGATACCAAGTGAGCAACTATTCGTTGATACTCGATCATTTGCTCGTCTCTGGCCTCATATTCACCTCGTACTTGGCTTACAATGAGTTGAGAATCTCCAAAAATCTGGAGTCGCCTTACTCCGACAGCTAATGATAAGTGGAGACCTGCAATGAGGGCCTCATATTCAGCTTCATTGTTGGTGGCCATGAACTCGAATCTGACCGCTGAAGTGAATACTTGCCGGTCGGGACTGATGAGCACTATCCCTGCCCCCGAGGCCAGATTTGTTGACAAACCGTCCACATAAAGATGCCATGGGTGATCCAGCCCTCTCGTTGGATTTTGAGGGAAGGTTAATTCGACTATAAAGTCGGCTAACGCTTGTCCCTTAATTGCGGTTCGAGGTGCATATGTCACGCCAAACTGGCTTATCTCTATGGACCATTTCAAAAGACGGCCAGCGGTGTCGGGTCGGTGTAGTATTTGTTTGAGTGGGAAAGTTGTCAATACTTCGACTTGATGATCGAAAAAGTATGGTCTTAACTTCCTGACACTCATGACAAGAGCATATGCCAGCTTTTCGGTTGGTGAGTATTTCACCTCAGCATCATGCAGGCCTGGCTGACATAGTAGATTGGCAGGTGAAACTTGCCTTCTGCCCGAACTAACACCGAACTTATGGCCGCGTCAGACGCTGCCAGGTACAAATATAACTTTTCGCCGGGAATTGGTTTTGATAGAATTTTTACATCTCCAAGATATTCTTTCAGTTGATCAAAGGCTTTCTGGCAACTTTCCGTCCAGGCAAAGTTGTCCTTTTTTATGGCCTCAAAAAATGGACGGCACTTGTCTCCCGACCGTGATATGAACCTGTTTAAAGCGGCTAAGCAACCGGTTAACCTTTGCACTTCCTTAACCGAGCGTGGTGGTTCCATGTCAACGATTGCTTTCACCTTTGCTGGATTGACTTCGATTCCTCGCTTACTGACCAGATGGCCCAAGAAATTTCCGGAATGTGCTCCAAAACGACTTTTCTTTCTATTTAACTTCATATTGTACCTCCGGAGTATGTTGAACACCTGGGAAAGATGATGGAGGTGATCTTCCTTCTGCGTACTTTTAACGACTATGTCGTCGACATACACTTCCACCGTTTCCCCAATATGTTCATCGAACATCTTGTTGACCAGCCTCTGGTAGGTTGCTCCAGCATTGATTAGACCAAACGGCATCCTCTTCCAGCAAAGCAGTTTTTTGTTAGTATAGAAGGCCGTGTTTTCTTGGTCATCTGGGTGCATTAGAATCTGGTGGTAACCAGCAAAGGCATCCATGAATGTGAACATTTCGTGCCCGACAGTACTGTCCACCAGTTGATCGATGTGCGGGAGCGGAAAGTTATCCTTTGGGCATGCTGCATTTAGATCTGTAAAATCTATGCATAGCCTCCAGGTTCCGTTCGGCTTCCGTACCAAGACAAGATTTGCTACCCATTGTGGACACAACGCCTGTTTAATCAAGTCGTTGTCCAGTAACTTTTTGACCTCTTCGTTTAAAGCTTGATACTTGTCTGGTCCATATTTTCGTCGTTTCTAGTGGACAGGTTTTCGGACTGGGTTGATATTCAACCTGTGACAGGCATCCTTCGGGTCAATTCCCACCATGTCAGCATGGGACCATGCGAAGACGTCTAAGTTAGCCTTCAGAAAGTCCGTCATGCGGGTTCTTTAAGGCTCGGGGAGTTCGGACCCGATGTAAAGTTCAAGGTCATTTTGTTTGGGATCAATTTTGATGGCCTCCAATTCTTTGACCGGAGTTGCCCGTCGCTTTTGCCCCTTCCATCGAGGGTCAACTATTGGTCCTTCTGGACTTAGCTCATCCTCGACGTTCATGGGTTCAGCACCTAACCGGGGGTCAAAATCTTCTGCGGGTTCTGGGTTGGGTTTGGTCACCATAGTCGGGCTCTCCTGGTTATTACTCGGACATATACTGTCAGTTACGGGGGGTAACATTGCTTCTGGCAAGGTCTGCTCGCCGCCCTGCAGCATCTGCTCGCCCATGGGCGAGGGCTGGTCGTCTATGTCCATCTTATCGTTCTGAGCCCCGAGAATGTCTTCCAAAATTGAGGGTCCGTTCTCAAGTTGACTGGTTGACGCTTCCATCATAGATACCTGTTCTCGTCTTGACTGAATTTGTAGGAGGCATTCTCGAGCTTTTCTCTGGTCTCCTTTTACCGTGCCAACTCCACTTGCTGCTGGGAATTTTATGCAATAATGGTAAGTTGAACACGCGGCCCTGAATTCATTTAAGAAAGGTCAACCCAGGAACCCGTTGTAAGTTGACTCTTGATCAACGACCAAGAAATCCACCATTCTTGCGATATTTTTCTCGGGCTCTTTGACCGTCACAAGTTGCATAGTGAAAGTTACTATTCCCAGTGGGATCGTCACAGCATTTCCGAATCCCAGAATATGATGATTTGTGTCTCTGATGTAGCATGCATAATCTCCCATTTGGTCAAACGTCTTTTTGAAAAGGGCATTAGTGTAGGCTCCAGTATCCACCAACAGTCTATGCACCATAGTTTCCATGATCTTGGCACATATCACAAGCGAATCGTTGTGAGGGGTCAGTACTCCTTCCAAGTCTCTATCGGTAAAAGTTAATTCCGATGTTTGCATGGTAGGTGGAATAACCCCCATTTCTTGTACATGACCGATCGCTCGTAATTCTGCTTTTCTTTTTCGATTAGAAATTGGTGGTCGTCCATCGGAATAACCACCTATGGGCCCTGCAGGTTCCATCATCTGGATGTCTGGAACTGGCCCTCCGGCAGGCACCTGAGCTGGTCGCCCAGCTCGATTCCGACGAGGTGCCTGTTCCTGGTCTTCCTCATCAGAATCTTCGTCTCTGTCTCTTTTGCCGGGCTGCCTTTTAACGAACTCGGATAACTTTCCCTCTTCATAAAAACGCCACAACTGCTTCAGCAAGTCACGACATTCGCTTGTAAAGTGTCCCACGCTCTGGTGGTAGGCACAATACTTATTCTGGTTCAACTTGCTTGTATCTTGACGTATCTTACGAGGTGGTGTGAGTAATTCTTTGTCCCGGACATTATTGTAAACTATATCGATTGATACGGTAAGAATATGGTTCAATTTGTCCTTCAGCTCCGTTCCTTCAGTAAATGCTTTCATTTCTTGGGAGCTCGATAACCAGTTCCAGGCTTCTTCGCACCCTCTTTCTGCTCTCCTTTGTCTCCCATATCCTTTTGCAGGGCTTCATGCATAGAGACAAAGACGCCTGCCCGATCCCGAAATTCAGCATAAGTCTTCGGGCATCTAAGGTGTACATCTTTCCAGAGTTCAGTGCTCTTCTTGAGCCCAGCTAGGACGGCCACAATCTTGGTATCTCCACTGACAGACTCCCCTTCTAACAGGACCTTGTCGAATCTTTCCAAGTACGATCGGTCCGACTCGTCGTTAGTTTGTTTCAAGTCGGATAACCGATGTCTTTGGGATAGATAAGACCCGGCCGTAGAGAAATGGGACAAGAACTCTTTGCCCAACTGGGCAAACGAATGAATTGAAGCTGGTGGCAAAGCTGAAAACCACTTATGGACACGATCTCCCAGAGTTAAAGGAAAGTTGCGACACTGTGTTGCGTCACTTGCCCCCATTGATACCATATAATTGGTATACTTCATCAGATGCACTCGGGGGTCCGCCGTGCCCTCATATTGGATACTCGCTGGAAACTGAATCTTTTGCTGAATCGGGGCTTTCAGAATCACCAAAGATAGTGGTGAGACTGGAAGAGTTGTGTTTTCATATCCTCTCTATTGATCAAGCTGGCCCTGCATGTTCTCTATGGCCTTTCTCATGGAGGCGAGCTCTTCGAAGAATCCCCCCTGACTCTGAGGCTGTCCGGCGAGCAGAGGCGCACAACCGTCTGTTCGCACCAGTCCCTCATTGAGAGCTGGAACCCCCTGGATTGGCCTCCTAGGATTGGGCTCTGCGTTTGGGCCAAGACGACCAAAAGCTGACCTAGTCAGCCTGTCATGGACTGACTGGCGAGCATGTACTACAGCTGGGCGAGCTGCTCCTGCAGTGGGATGAACTTCCATGATTCCCCGGCCACGACGACCCAATCTTTCTAGAGCACTTTGGCGTGTGCCCTGACTCACTGCCATGGCCGGATTCTGAGTCGAACCTCCCTGACCGGCGGCCTCAACGTGCTGTTTTTCTTTGCCTTTGGCCTTACGGGCTTGGGCACTGTCTGCTTCATTTAAATGATCCCCCTAGCCTTCTCATGTTCACGAGTCTTTGTGGGGCTACGCCTTGCTCACACATAAGAAGGGCCAGGTTGGACTTGTTGTCTTTGTAAAGCCTGGAGCATGGTAATTGTGCGTGCCAATTCGTCAGGGTTACGAGCAAAGGCGTCCAACTCCGGTGGTATTAACTGACGAGCAACATTGGTCTGATTCTCTTGATCATTTCTGCTCGCCCCTGCTCGCCCACCAGCCTGGGACATCCGGGAGTGTGAATCCCTTGTTATATGTTGTGAACGTTGTGTCTCTCGTGACTGAGGCATGTTCACAGGAGGTATCAAGTATTGTTCTTAGTGTTCTTGAATTTTTCCTTCAAAAGCTCAAACTTGTTCTTCAATTTTGGGTTAACCTTCGTGTTTTCAATGATTCGAAGGTTCGGGACCCTCCTTCTAGTGCCAATTTGTTGATGATCAGTTCTAATTTCGAAGATTAATGGCTGTTTTTGGTGGTTAATCGATCATCAAACAATTACGTGTGATTGATCACTAACGTAATTAGTGAATACGAATTTTCGGGTTTAGATGGGTTAGAAACGTTTGAAAGCTTACGTGTTTAAGTTCGATTGTAAGTTAATCGAGCTGCTTTAGATTCGTAAACGAAGTTTGGACGTGTATAATAATTTGTGCTTGTTTTAATAGCTGAAAAAATCTAAGTATTTATAGACATTTGCCTAGCAGGAGGTGTCGTAACTTTTGGCCTACCAGACCTGCATGCACGACACCTGTCCTTTGACTAAGTTGACCTTATCTAAACTAAATTCTATTCTTATCTTGTTGGACTTGCTCGCAGTCAAGAACTGCTCGACATATTGGACTTGTCCTGGAGGAGTCTTTAGTCTGATTTTGTTGGTCTCTTGTCTCATTTAGTTGTTGTTTTGGTTTTGTGGTCGGATCTGGTCGGCGGGATGCTAACTGAGTTCGTCATGTGGCTCTTAATCTGATTTTTTTTCGCCCATTCGCTTTGGTGTAGCATGCAGGTTCTGCTTGCCAGATATCTTAGGTGTATCTTGAGTCAACTTTGCCTTAATCTTTAAGTGCTTTGTGCTAATCCTGGTCGCCCAATTGCTGATTCTGCTCGCCCATCAACACATACGACTCAAACTTTTGAATTAAATCCAAGTCACAGTTTTTGTGCACTCAAATACAAAATATTTGATCCCATATCAAATTTTAATTTGATATTAACAAACTGAGGATTAAAAAAATGGCTCAGCTCGAATTGATACACAATAGGAATTTAACCCCACGCCACAAATGTTGGTCAACCGAGGAGCAACATTACTCGGGCACCAATTAATTGGGCCTATTTAGTATTAACATGACCCATATTCTAAACATGGGCTTGATTAGAAATCATTATAGGCATAAGTTGGCCACCATATTCATTATTCACAATTCATATTATTAGGCCCAAGTTATTAATTTTCCACACTTGGCCAATATATTAAAATGAATTTGACCAAATCATGTCTTATCTTGAAGATACCGTTTTCAACTTGAACCATGGCGGCCATTGGCATTGGAGAGAGTGGAGGAGGGACATTTCCAGATGAGGAGCATCGACAAAGAGGCAGAGGCCGTCGACAGACCCAAACGCTGCCGAGGATTATCGGGTGTCGCCACCGGAATTTACAGACTCCCCTGCGGTGCTGAAGACTGCAATGCGAATATGAGGAAAGTCCTCCCATATGACAAATCTTTATGACATCCACCAGTACACCAGGTGTTTGCAAAAAAAAACCTCAACTACTTTCTTCTTTTGGGAACACATTTTCTCTTGAGAAATTTAAAGACAAGTGTCCGATCGGATGAGATTCTGTCATACATAAACTATATCAATAAATCCTGGGGACAAGGGAAATTTAACACAACAAATTCATAATAGGACATGAATCATTGTCACTTAATATTCACGGTCAAAACCAACATTTTTCAACATGTTATTGTTATTTAATTAAACATCTTCCAAGCATGATAAAGTTATTTTGGTCTCTTTATGTTTTAGGTATGTCATGAGCCCACCTATTACTATTAGAGCTAAAATCATAATTAAATTATAACATGTCTTTTTAATGGAAATTAAAGTACATCATTAGCTTTAATAAGATTCATGAAACCATCTTGCAAAACTCATATATTCTAGGAACACATCATATATAAGTACATGTAATATCACACTAAATTTAGTCACATCACAAGTATATATTACATGCATGTACATTAAAAAATAAAAGTTAGCAAGTCAGCAAAAATAACAAACGCGCATAGTTGGATACATTAATGCATTGGAGTTGTGCTGCACCTTGTTTTTTTTTTTTATATTCTTATTTTTTGGGACATGCAAAATGACTTGGACAACATAACACTTTGTCTTAGACTCTTTAAGCTCCCAAACTATTGCTTTCTTGAAAAAGATAGTGAATATTAATTGCAAGTTATATGTTGATCACGGCTTTTGGTACCTTCACCAACTTTTCTCAAATGGAAATTTTAATGAAGATTAATGAGTCATCAACTTTTCTCAGATGGTAATTTAATCCAAACTTTTGAACTTTGTCAAAATAATTAATTACGTTCACTTTGAACTTCGAGTAGAATACACCATCATCATTCCAGGAAACATCCACATTATTAACGATATTCACCATAAAACTTCTTTAAAGGGTATTAGTAAATTACATTATTGGTATCACTGAAATGCACTAGAGGTATTAGTAAATTATATTATTGGTATCACCGTGAAAGGTATTAATTATTATCATTAAAGATGTTAATTGTTTCAACATAAAATATTAGTAAATTGTTGTTCACGATAATAATTACTGTAATTATCATTCACATAATACTTTGCAAAAAAAAATATATTTAAGGACATCACTAATCACAAATATACTATGGTTATTAAGAATTTTTTTTATGTGGCATTGCCATATATGTAGGGAGCCACGTAAACGGTGGGCACAAATATAGTGTCCACCGATGGCTCTATATCATTCCAATATATATATTTTATTTTTCTTTTATGGAGTAGGTCTTGCATAAAGGCATGATACAATGAGAATGAGTATAATCAGAACATTTACTCATTAACATTTTAGTAGGGGTGTGTGTTAATTAGTGTTGTCTCATGACATGAGACGATCTCATACAAAATTTTATTTATTTTCTTTTTTCACAATCAAATATTTGCCAAATTATCATAAAATATATTCCAAAAATATATCTATATATTCTTGTGATCAATTACTTATTGATACTTAATATAAAGTATATATATGATCGGAAATGATCATATGCCCACTGGTGGGCACAATATAATATACACACCGCGAATGTGATAATGACACATAAGCAGTGAGCCCTTATAATTTTAATTGATATATTTTATCTGCTTATGTGTCATTATCACATTCGGGTATATTATATTGTGCCCAGGCATGAGATCATTTCCGTATATATATATATATATATATATATATATATATATATATATATATATATATATATATATATATATATGATATATCTCAAGGATTTTATTTACCAATTTATGGATAACTAACTTTGGCAAAAAAATTAATATTTTCCAATTTTAAGCAGATTAGCATTACTATATAGGGAGAGGGACGGGTGTTCCTCTATAAAATACGCGTGCCTAATAAGTTGTAAGAGAGCCAAGTGATTTGAGCCGAAGAGTTTCTCCACTTCATTCCAGGTCGCTTCAATTACCTCTTCTCTTCTTTTATGTTGGGAAATTTGTTACTTATAAATATATTTTTTGATACTTATAAATTAAAATTACGTGCTGTTAGGGAATGAGGTTGTGATTGTCTTTGGGTAAGTTTATTTTACAATTAATCAATTTATTAAATTTTGTTCATGATGACTTTGCAAAATCAGACCTTTTTATTAATTAATAACCTTAATCATCATATTGTTCGATCGGTTTTTGAAATTTCTGATTTAACAGAGCCGCTACAAAAAAAAAAAAAAAAAAAAAAAAAAAATGGTGGAAGAGGGGAAGAAATTGTGGACAAAATCAAGGGTGGTGGGTGTTGGATTGGGACAGCTCCTGTCCCTTTTGGTCACTTTCACTGGATTTGCATCTTCTCAACTTGCTAAGCAAGGTTTTCTTTCTTTGTTTTATATTGACTGATTAGTACATGAATAATCGTGATTTTGTGTATCAATTGTAGGGATTGGTGCACCAATGTCACAGTGTTTGTCGAATTAAGGCATACCAGTTCAATTCGTTGTCAAGCGTTATGCTTCTTGATTGTTTGAAATTCCCGTGTGTTGTGCTTCTCACCTGGATAGGTTAAGTAAGTAATCTCATATCTAGTACTCCCCCTAATCAGTTAACCTAATTTATTTTGCGATTAATCTTATTGTAGGCGTTATCAAATCTTTATTTGGCGATTTGGTTATTATTTTTGGGGCAATATTTTATGGGGTTAGGATTGTGTGCGAGGCAAGTTGTTATGAATATTTCTTTATATTCCTCATCACTTTAATTACCCTTCTAAGGTCGGACTCCTTGTATTTTGTAGGAGATTTATCTTAAAGAAGCTGATTCTGTGGAAATCATGGCCTTCTTGGGTCTCTACGGTGCAATTGCAACTGTTTCACAATGTATCCTTTGTTTGAAAATATAAAATCAAATGAATAATTTGTTCATGCTAATCTGATAAATATATATGTTGTCTCATGCCCAAGTTTGTACATGCTACTTCTTTGATATGATGATGTATTCAGAGTTTTCTATGAGCGCAGTCAACTCAAATCCATATTTTCCTCGCTTGAGACGGTAACTCTACATTTCCTTCTCGTACTTCAAATAATCTATATAGGAGGACTTAACTTGATACCCTGTGTTTTGCTTTGTTACAGAGATCTCTTTTTATTGGATTTTCTTTTGCCATGTTTTTCTTTTACTCAGGAGTCCCTTTCTTACTCAAGGTACCCGTACCTTTCATTTTTAATTTGGGTCCTTCACGCTTAAATTGTTTATATATTTCTCTTACATATATGGTGATCCTCATTGGATTTGATGTATTATGAACTTGTTTCAATGCAGATTAGTGGATCAAAAATGTTAAATCTGTCATTGCTCACCTCCAATATATGGGTTGTTCTAATTCGGATCTATGCATATAATGAAAAGGTATGAAACAACTCAAAAATCAATTTATTTATTTTTTGTAAAAAGGAAAAAAATTACTAATTGTATTATTTATACTAATTGAAAAGTTTTTTGTTCGAACTTGTAATCTGTATCCAATTTTGTCCAGGTCAATTTGGTCCACTTTGCGGCTTTTTCTGCTGTTACACCTGGACTTATTGTTTATTCAGGGTATCTCCAATATATTACTTTGTTTTTTTTTTTTTTTTTCACTTTTCTCTTATTTCTATCATGCTCCATTTATCTTCTTGTTGAAAAGCCATTATGTGTGATTTGCAGCAGCTTCTTCTTCTTCTTCTTTTTTTTTTAATTGCAATACATATAAGAAAATAATTTATTTATGTTTGGAAATTGTTTGTGCAATAAGTGTTAGATTACTAATTCTGATTTCTTAAATGACTGAATAAATTGCAGGAAAGATGCGACGGATCCTAACAATGGTGAGGTTGTTAACATTGATGAGGAGGCCTTATTAGTCCATTCAGATAATGACGGAATCATACATGATTAAAACCAAGAGGAGCAATATGAGAGAGTGATGTGAAGGAAGTAGGGTGGTTTACAATTTTGCTTGCAAAGATTGCTGAATTGATGGTATTAGATAACTCAGTGCAAAATTAAGAATCATTATTTCCTAGGACTATTTATGCACACAATTGCAATTAAGAATCATTAATTCCTAGGACATAATGGGTCTAAAATCCGTTTTGATATGACTTTTGCTGTCACGTTTTGATATATCTGTTTGAATTTTGGTTTCGAAATATATTTTTGTCATTGTAAAAATAGTTAATGATAAATTTACACGAAATAGTTTTAAAATATCATTAATCTCATCACAAGTATCATTAATTTGGGTTCAAGAAAATTCACAAAAATTATAATATAATACCACCGTCCTAAATGATACTTTTAATCAAATATTCAATACTTTCAACTATCATGCTAAGTTTATCATGAACCATTTTCATATAAAATCTATTTTGCATTCCTAAAAATAAGTTTTACAATATAAAATTCATACAATTTCATATTGTTAATCGGTTTTAGATTCACAAGAAAACTTGTAATCAGGGAATCGGAATTACGGCAACAAAATAATAAACGAAATTGAAATCACACAAGAACACCAGATTTACGTGGTTTAGAGATGAATACTCCTACGTCCACGGGATCGGAGAGGATAGACTTTTCACTAAGTAAGAAATGGAAGTTACAATTCACTCAATCTCGCAGTGTTTGCACTCAATAACGATAATTCTACTTCTCTCAGCTGAGAAGCCCATTTTATAAGATTGAGATGAACCATAGAATTAATTCAGTTGTAACAAACTCAATGTGATGCAGTTATCCAGCTGGCTAATGATTTCAATAACCGTTTTAGTTGATTCAGTTAGAACCGCCATCGCGCTAGCTTCAATTTGGTGTAATTCGCGTCTTTGAACTTTTGGATCAGATGACTTGACCTCTTCTGATTCTGGTCACTCACATCAGATGACTTCTGGTCAAGACCTCCTCTGATAGGACTCCTCTGGTATACCTCATCTGATGGACCTCCTCTGATAGCTCATCTGCCAGACTACTCTGGCCAGACTCCTCTGGTCATCCTCACCTGGTCCACCTCCTATGGTACCCCAAATTTGACTAACTTCTACGGCTAACACATTTACAACATAGCTTCTTATTGAATCAAGCTCAGCAGACAAGATACTTCACATTTGACACTTCACAATTCTCCACCTCAGATATGAAGTATCCATCCTCTCTTCCTCTCCTCCACACTCCAGCTTGGGCCTAAGGAACATCTCATACACTCATCTTTACCAATTCAACACAGAACTTGAATTTAGTGCCTGGTAAAGACTTTGTACACATATCTGCAGCATTGTCCTCTGTAGATATCTTCTGGATCAGAACCACACCTTTGTCAATGATTTCCCTTACAAAATGCAACCTTACATCAATGTGCTTTGATCTCTCATGGAATACTTGATGTTTAACCAGATGAACTGCACTCTGATTATCACAATGAATGACCACAACCCTTTGATTTATCCCAAAATCCTTGATAATGCCTTTCAACCACAAAGCCTCCTTAACAGCCTCAGACACTGCAACAAACTCTGCTTCTGTAGTAGATAAAACAACTCCACTCTGCAGAACAAATCTCCAGCTCACAGCAGTATTGTAAAGTGTAAATATATACCCTGTTAAAGATCTTCTGGTATCCAGATTAGCAGCAAAATCAGAATCTACAAAACCTTCAAGTGGACTCTTCTGGTCAGTCATCCTTTCAAACATCAAACCCAGATCAGATGACCCTTTAAGGTATCTGAATATCCATTTCAAAGCTTCCCAATGTAACTTCCCTGGATTAGACATGTATCTGCTTACCATACTCAATGAATAAGCTAAGTCTGATCTGCTGCAGACCAGAGCATACATCAAGCTTCCAACCCCATTTGCATAAGGTACTTTCATCATAGTCTTCTTTTCTTCTTCAGACTTTGGTTCCATTTCCTTAGATAATTTGAACTGTTGTCCCAGAGGAGTTATCACAGCTCTACTCTCATGCATGTTAAACCTCTTCAGGACCTTCTCAATGTAACTCTTCTGGGATAAGAATAGTCTTCCAGCTTTTCTGTCCCTAAGAATATCCATTCCAAGAATCCTTTTAGCATTTCCCAAGTCCTTCATATCAAATCTGGCACTTAGCTTCCTTTTGATACTCTGAATCTTCAAAAGACTCTTACTGACAATAAGCATGTTATCTACATAGATCAGAAGATAGGCTATCCCATCACTACCTTGCCTTTCCAGATATACACAAGTATCATACTTGCTCCTTACAAATCCAATGGATAACATTACTTCATTGAACTTCTTGTGCCATTGTCTTGGACTTTGCTTGAGGCCATACAATGATTTCTTGAGTAGACACACCTTTCCTTCTCCCTCTGGTTCAACAAACCCTTCTGGCTGGTGCATGTATAAACTCTCAATAAGATCCCCATGCAGAAAAGCTGTCTTCACATCAAGTTGTTGCAGCTCCAGATCTTCTTGAACAACTCTACTGAGAAGTAATCTGATTGAACAATGCTTAACCACAGGTGAGAATACCTCATTGTAATCAATTCCTTCCCTTTGAGTAAATCCTCTGGCTACTAACCTGGCTTTAAACCTCACTTGATCCTTCACACCAGATTCAAGCTTCCTTTTAAACAGCCATTTACAACTGATTAGCTTCTGCCTAGGTGGCTTATCAATAAGAATCCAAGTTTGATTCTTCTTAGGAGACTCCATCTATTCTGTCATGGCTGTAATCCATGACTCCCTATCATCACACTCAAGGGCTTCGTTGTAGCTTTTAGGTTCTTGGTACTCAATGGCTTCTGCTGTAACAAGTGCATAAGAGACCAGATCAACACGACCAAATCTTGCAGGAGGATGTATTTGTCTTCTTGTTCTGTCTCTTGTCAGGCTATAATTTCTCAAAACTGCCTCTGACACTCCTTCCTCCTCCTCTGCTGGTGCACTATCCTCATCTGATGACTCATTCCCTCCTGTCTCCTGCTCTGGTTCAGAACCAGATGCACTATCATGATTAGGCTCCACCTCAACTTGAGTAATTGGCTCAGAAATAACACCATCCATCTCTTCAGCTGATGGCTCTCTATCACCTCCACCAGACTTGTACCCCATCTGTGATTCATTAAACACAACATCTCTGCTGGTTATACACTTCTGGTTCCTAGGCTCTAGACACCACAACTTGTACCCTTTAACACCCTTTGGATACCCAATGAAAACACATTTTAAAGCTCTAGGTTCAAGTTTGTCTTGCTTCACATGAACATAAGCTAAGCATCCAAAAACTTTCAACTTTGAGTAATCTGATATCTTTCCATACCAGATCTCATCAGGGGTTTTAAAATCAATAGCAGATGATGGCACTTTATTAATGAGATACACAGCTGTGTTAACAGCTTCACCCCAAAAACTCTTAGGTAATTGAGCATCAGATAACATACACCTAACCCTTTCCAGAATAGTTCTATTCATTCTCTCAGCTAGACCATTCTGCTGGGGGTTTGAAGGAACAGTTTTATGCCTAGTAATACCCTTCTCCCTACAAAATTGTTGAAACTCCTCTGATAGGAATTCAAGCCCATTATCAGTCCTTAAGTGCTTGATGGTTCTGCCTCTCTTATTCTCAAGTTCAATCAACCATTCTTTGAACTTAGAGAAGGCATCACTCTTCTGTTTAAGAATGTAAACCCAAACCTTTCTGGAGTAATCATTAATAAGGGTAAGGAAATACCTGCCTCCACCATGAGTGGATACCCTTGCTGGTCCCCATACATCAGAATGTATGTAATCTATAACCTCCTTGGTGGTGTGCTTCCCCTTCTGGTATGCTTGCTTCTTTGATTTCCCCAGAACACACCTCTCACAGAATTCCAGCTTACATATTCTCTTCCCTGGGATTACTCCCTTCTTGGATAACTCCACCAGGCCCTTCTCACCAACATGTGCCAATCTCTTGTGCCACGGGTTGACATCAGAAGACTCCATAGCAACATCAGCTGATCCTGTTACTGTCCTTCCAATCAAAGTATACAAACCATTCTTAATCATACCCTTCATAACAATTCTTCCAGATTTGGTTATTGACAGAACTCCCTTTTCTGTCTTGAACTCAAAGCCCTTTGAATTCAATGTACCCAAAGAAACAAGATTTCTCTTCAACTCAGGAACAAACCTGACATCAGATAAGATCCTATCAACTCCATCAAACATCTTGATCTTGATAGAACCATATCCTTGCGCTCTACAGCTCTCATCATTACCCAAAAGAACAAGACCTCCATCAATCTTCTCAAGATTCAGGAACCAGTCTTCATGTGGACACATATGAAAAGTACACCCAGAGTCTAGGACCCACTCTTGACTTAGTCTCTCATGACTAACCATCAAGACCTCTGCACTATCATATCCTTCAACCTCCACCACAACTGCATTTCCATCTTGATCATTTTGATTGTCTTTCTTCCTCCTTTCAGGGCAATTCTTTCTCAGATGACCTTCCTTATGGCAAGTGAAACACTTTCTCTTCTCAACAAAATCAGATTTCTTCCCACCCTTATTCCCTTTTCCACCATCCTTCTTCTTGGACTGAAACCCCTTCTTCTTCTTGGATTGAACATTCAATCCTTCAGCAGGCTTCTTCCCCTCAGTCTGTATCTGTAGAAACTTGGTTTTCAGGGCAGTTTGAATATCATCAAACATCACCTGATCTTGTCTTCCAAACAACAAGGCATCTTTGAAATTTTCCAGAGACTTAGGTAGAGAATTCAACAACATCAATGACTTATCCTCATCATCAATTGTAACATCCAAACTCTCCAGATCATCCACCAATCTGTTGAACTCGTCCAACTGATCACCAAGATTCTTGTCTTCACTCATCTTGAAGACTTGAAGCTTCTGTTTCATGTATAACTTGTTCGTGACAGATTTGGTCTGGTATAACTGCTCCAGCTTATTCCAGACATCAAGAGCGGTTTTCTCCTTCGATACTTCCCTCAATGGTTTATCCCCAAGACACAAGATAAGCGCACTGTGTGCTTTCCTCTTGTTCTCCTCCACCTTTGCCGGATTAGTTCCAGAAGCCACCTGATTCGGTGGCAACAAGGCTTCGTACAAACCATTGTGTACCAGGAGAGCCTTCATCTTAATCTTCCATAAGCTGAAATCGTTCTTCCCCGTGAACTTCTCAATGTCGAACTTAGTTGTAGCCATCATTGCTTCCCACAGACGGCGCCACTTGTTAATTGGTTTTAGATTCACAAGAAAACTTGTAATCAGGGAATCGGAATTACGGCAACAAAATAAGAAACGAAATTGAAATCACATAAGAACACCAGATTTACGTGGTTCGGAGATGAATACTCCTACGTCCACGGGATCAGAGAGGATAGACTTTTCACTAAGTAAGAAATGGAAGTTACAATTCACTCAATCTCGCAGTGTTTGCACTCAATAACGATAATTCTACTTCTCTCAGCTGAGAAGCCCCTTTTATAAGATTGAGATGAACCATAGAATTAATTCAGTTGTAAAAAACTCAATGTGATGCAGTTATCCAGCTGGCTAACGACTTCAATAACCACCTTAGTTGATTCAGTTAGAACCGCCATCGCGCTAGCTTCAATTTGGTGTAATTCGCGTCTTTGAACTTTTGGATCAGATGACTTGACCTCTTCTGATTCTGGTCACTCACATCAGATGACTTCTGGTCCATGTTGGTGATCGATTTTTATCGGATGTATTAGTGACTGTTTAGGTTCGGTTTTAAAGATCATCAATCAATTACGTGTGATTGGTTACCACCGTAAATGGTAAATCGAGGGTTCGGGTTATGAACTTGTAAATATGAAAGTCAAAATCGTAATAATTTCGTATGTGTGTACGTTTAGGTGTATTAGTGTGTGTTTTAGGAGTGTTTATGAATTTGAACTTGTATTTTTTAAGCTAGAGAACAACTATTTATAGAGACTAGCAAGCATGAGGTGTCTATGACTCTTGGTCTCCCTAGCCTGTATGCACCTCTTAAGTTGGTAGATTCACCACCTTTTATCAATGTTGCTCGTCATTAGTGACTTAGCAGAATGTTCATCTCTGGTCTTGGGCCTTCAAACCTGTTCGCCGATAAGCTGTTCGTCTTTGTAGTTGTTCGTCAGTTTATGCACTCCCTGGATTGATGTATGCACTCCGACTTGATTTCCTTTGTTGATCATCTTTGATTTGGGGTTGATTCCTCGTAATCCTTATTAAGGCTTTAATTCTTGTTCGCCAGTCATTGATTTATGTTCGCCTATCAACAATTGCCCCCTCTCCTGACTACATGTTGTCCCAGACGAGCAACTTTGTGGCGAGTAACTGTAGTTAGGATACTATACTGGTGATGATTTGGACGATCATCATTGAAATAGGCGATCAACTTTGGGTTCACCGTTTCGTCTTCCCAAGATCTGGGGGATGTACGAGGATGATGTGGGCGGCATGATTGCGCGCCGTCCACGCGCGATCAATCTCGAGGCGACGCGCTCCTATAATTGCGCGTAGGTCCTTCGATTTTTCTTTATGTTCGAAAAAAGACCCTGTTTCCTCTCAAATTGGCCCGGATTTTGTTGGAAATTACACTTGGTACCCCGTTTTTTGCTTGGGGTATAAATATAAGGGGAAACAAATTTTTTCCCACTTTTTCATTTCTTGCTACAGTATTCCGGCGACTTCTTCCACTCCCGGCGACTCCAAGCTTTTCCGGCGTCCGTTCTTCCAGTATTTGGCTTCAAATTTTGTTTCCCAGGTAGTTACTTTCTTTCTTTACCTCATTTCTTTTGTTTTTTCTTCAAAAACCTCCATCGCCGCCGTGTGGGGCTTTGCTCCACCGTCTTCTCCGACGAATCGCCGCCGTCTGGTTCTTCTTCTCCTTTCTCCTTCTATGTCTTCGCATTCGAGCAACAAATCTGAGGAAACTCTTGAACCCCTCTTCCCTATTGTGGTACACGAGAATCGACCCCCTTTTGAAGTCTCTTCGGCATCAGATTCCCACGTAGACTCCGTTGTTCGATCGGTAGAAGATACGGGTGCTCGCCCGTCGGGGAGGGAGGTGGTGGTTGCTGCGAACAGAGATTCCGACGAAGGCTCTTCGTCCAGTGCTGAATCGGAAGATCCTCAATTCGACGAGTTGACTCGTGAATTTTTGGAAGGGATAGGGTTCCCATCTCCAAAGATGATGGAAAACGAGATCCCAACTAGAGTTGCTCGGCCCTTCGAATGGCGAGCATATGCTGAGGAACACGCGAACAACTTTGCTCGCCCACAGAGAGAAGTGTTGGATTTGGTGAAGTCCGAATTCCAGGCGAGCAAAATTAAAAGTGTTGTTCACGAATACGAGTTAGACTCGATCCGGGAGACCTACAAGATTCCCTACGATATTCATATGTGGGCCCCCAAGAGAAAAGAGAGAGCTGATCGCCCACCTCCAGGATGCACGGCGATCAACATTCATACTTTGATCGCTGGATTGAAACTGCCTCTTCCACCCATTGTTGGTCGCTTCCTAGAGGCGACCAACCTTGCAATCACTCAAATTACTCCGATTGGGTGGATGAACTTGTTGGGGACAATGTGTCTGTTCGCACTGGAGGGGTACGTTGATCGTATAACTGCAGAAGAGATCAACTACCTTATGACGATCACAAGATGTCCCCCTGGAGAGGAAGGTTACTACTACCTCAAGGCCAGGACAGGATTGAAGATGGTAGAGGGAGTGCCGAACAAAATCCGCGATTGGAAACAACACTTTTTCTTCATCGGGGGTGATTGGCGAGCATCTTCTGGTCCACACGGTGGTGATGGACGAATAAATTCCCCAGCCTCTTATGGGAAATTTAAACGTAAGATTATTTTCTTGTTCATCCTTGAACTGTACTGTTCTAATTTAACTTTTCTTGTTTGTTCGCAGGCCCTCGTTTACCCAAGTGGAACTCAGAGGAAGAAGAGATCGGCTCAGAGTTTCTATTCACCTCTTGCTTGGTCGGCCTTCGTAATAGAGCGGAAAGGACCACTGAGTATTTGCGTGAGGGAAAGTGCCTGAGAGCTGCTCGCCTGCTTACGTACCCCCACCACTTGGAAGCTCAAGCTGAGGTGCCCCCAGGTACGCAAATTTCTAACTCCTAATACCAACTTTGCTCGTCATTCAACTTCCACAACTTGCTCGTCTAACTCTTTTTTTTTTAGCCGAGCAAGTCACTGTTGCAGTTCCCCCCTGCTTTGCTCTCCTCGAACAAAGAGTTTTCGAGATGGCGCCTCCGAAGGGACGAAAGAGGAGAGGTGACCCACCTACCAAGGTTCTGGGGATGACGAACAAGGCTGAAGGAGCCAAAGTTCCGCGACCAGCTGCTCCCCCTGGTCCTGCTCAACCACCTTCTCCAATTTCTCCTCCTCCTCGTGGGGGGAAACGTTTGAAAAAAGCCGATGGGACACCATTGGCCCACGATGTCCCCGACGGCGGTAAGGGGAAGGAAAAGGTGGGCCAGAGTCATGCTCGCCCTGAGGGGGATGCTGTTCGGCACTCCTCCATCGAGCCCACAGAGAAATCCGGCAAAACGGGCAGGGATTCCACCCCTATCCGTGGCCCTGAAGACCTTACCCATCTGGGTTGGGATGATCGGAAATTCAAAGAGTAAGTCTACCCCTGCCTTTGCCGAGCAAGATTCATTTTTTTAAGTATCCTTTACTTTCTTGTTCGTAGATATCGTGCTGACGATCATCCCGGTCGAGCAAGTGTTGTACATCAGTATGCTTGCTCGAAGACTCCCGTCAACATAAGGGAGATTCCTGGCGATCATGTTCGCAGGGCAACGGAGTTGATCGCCCGAGCCTGGACACGTCCCCTGGACAAAGCCATCTTCCAACAAGGGCTGGCGGACAACATCCATCTCTCTATGATGCTCCATGCTAATGGCCTCGTCACGGCCCAAAGGGCAATGGCTCAGATTGCCGAGCAAGAAGAATCTGCTCGCCGCTATGCCAGCACTGCTCGGCAACTCACAGATGAGAAGGACGGCCTCATCAGCCAATATGAGGCTAAACTTGCCCGTCTCAATAACCAGATCAATGTTTACATTGAAACTGAGAAGAAGCACCTTGAAGAAATTCAGGGTCTATCTGGTGAATTGAGAGGCAAAGAGGCCATGCTCGGCGAGGGGGAGAAAAGATTGTCCGCGGCCGAACAAGAGATTGCCGAGCTCAAAGCTGAAAATGCTCGTCTTCGGGAGGCGGAAGCCAACCTCTTCACAAGCGAGCAACTCGAAGCCGAAGTTCAAGCTCGAACTGCCCCCATTTCAAACCTTGGGTATATTTGCGCCTACGCGGACAGCATCCGCACGGCCGATGCTTACGATTACAAGGATATGGTGGAAGAAATGAGCAAAGACTTGAATGAATTCATGGAGCACTATCCACCGCCGAACAACATTGAGATTCAGCTGGCGGATTTGGCTGTACTAGGGGTTAAACTTGACAAACTTGACCCCAGTATTGTCATTACTCATCCTCCGCCTCCAGTTGATGAAGGCGAACAAGAGGAAGAGGCGACCGTGGCTGACGAGCAAAATGCTAAAGAGGCGGAGGATAAGGCAGCTGAAGACTTGGCTCGAGATATGATCGTTGAACCTCCCGTTGATCAAACTCAAGATCCTCCTCATGCCGAGCAGCAGTAGATATATGACTTAGTTTTTTTCTTTTCACCTTCTTTGTAATAGTTGTTCGCTCCTTTTGTAGTACTTGACTTCTAGGATCATTGTACTATTTTTGAGGCTTAATGCCTTTTAATTAATGGAATGTCTTTCTTTGTTCGCTCATTTTCTTTATATGTTAATTGCCTTTACATTTTTATCAATGCCTTTGCAATTATAACATATAGTGTTGGGCTTTTGTTCGAATTGAACTTTGCCTTTAGTGGAATCAGGGTTTAGCCTTAGGTTCTGTTCATTTTAAAAAACGAACAACCTTTAAGTGGCTTTGGTCCTCAAAATGGACTTGTACCTCGAGCTTTTGGACTTTTCCTCTTGACGAACAACTACTATATTTACATTATGAAAAATTTACAAGTGTTGTAAGACTGCTCGTCACTAACACATACTACTTGACGAACAACTTTGAACACTAACTAAAAAACATGCTCGCTTATAATATTTTTGCCGAGCAACTCTGTCTAAAATTAAAAGATGAAACAACACTCAAACTATACAATGTGCCGAACAACTTTAAATTCTATACTTAGCAAAATTTTCAAAAAATTAGGCAAGTTTTTGGTTTGCCTCACTTGGTTAACTAGCCCTCCAAGAAATTTGTTCGCCCAATTAGGAACTTGTTCGTCTTATTGATAGTACTTCTTTAGATGTACATCATTCCAGGAGTATTGGGCCGGCTTGCCTTCCATATCTTCAATATCGTATACACCATTAACGAATTTTTCCGTTATACGATACGGGCCCTCCCAAGTTGGTCCCAATACACCTGGAGGTTGGGCGAGCAACTTTCTTAGAACCATATCTCCAACTCTGAATTCCCTGATTTTAACATGGGAATTATAATAGCGTTCTGCTCGCTGCTTATAGGTAGCATTTTTTAGCTCGGCATTTAATCTTTTTTCTTCGAGCAAATCCATTTCAGTAGCTAGAGCAGAGTTGTTCGCCTGCTCATCAAAGTTGGTCGTCCTGAATGTGTTGGTCTTTAGCTCAATTGGTATTACAGCTTCTGTTCCGAAAGCCATCGCAAAAGGTGTTTCTCCGGTGCTTGACCTGGGAGAAACTCTGTATGCCCACAAGACTTCCGGGAGCTCTTCAGACCAACTACTTTTGCTCTCCGCCAGCCGTACTTTCAACGTATGCTTGATTATCTTGTTTACGGCCTCAACTTGTCCGTTCGACTGGGGATGATAGGGCGTAGAGTAATGTTTTTTGATCCCCCACTTTATACAAAAATCTCTCAACTCTTTTCCATCAAACTGCGGACCATTGTCTGTCACGATGGTTTGTGGAACTCCAAAACGACAGACAATGTTCTTCCAAATGAAGTTGATCATTTTCTGCTGGGGTGATTTTTACCATGGCTTCTGCTTCTGCCCATTTTGTATAATAGTCGACCGCCACAACGGCAAATCGAACTCCTCCAACTCCCGCTGGGAAAGGACCAATAATGTCCATCCCCCATCTAGCAAATGGCCACGGGCTATAAACCGATACGAGCTGTTGGGCCGGGGTATGAATGTTCGGGGCAAAAATTTGACATTGATGGCAAGTCTTCGCTTTCTTGATTGCGTCTTGACGTAAAGTTGGCCAATAATAGCCTTGTCTGATGGTTTTATATGCCAAAGCTTGCCCTCCAGTATGATTTCCGCATACTCCGGCATGTATTTCTTCGAGTATTGCTCGTCCTTGCCCCCTAGGCAAACATTTGAGAAGTGGGATTGATATTCCCCTTTTGTAAAGCTGCTCGCCCACCAGAGTATATCTGGCGGCTTGCTTTGTTAGCTTGGCAGCTTCAAAAGGGTTGTTTGGTTTTTCTCCACTTTTCAAATATTTGACTATATTTGTTCTCCAATCTTCTTCTTCACTTGCTTGTTCATCAAGTTGATTGACATTATAACTTCTTGTTGATGGATCATTCATCTTTGTAATTATAATGTCTGCCAACTCTGCTGGTCCTCACTTGTTGCTAGTTGGGCCAACGCATCTGCTTGTGTGTTGCTTGTCCTTGGATTTTGTTCAATGAAGACTTGTTCTAACAAGGACATTAAGTAAGCAACAATTTGCTGATACTCGATCATGTGATCGTCTTTCGCCTCGTATTCACCTCGAACTTGATTCACAATCAATTGTGAGTCGCCGAATATTTGTAACCGTCTAACACCTACTGCAAGGGATAGGTGGAGACCAGCAATGAGAGCTTCATATTCGGCTTCGTTATTGGTGGCCATGAAACCAAATTTGATTGCCGAGGTGAATACTTATCTGTCTGGACTGATTAGAACTACTCCTGCCCCCGAGGCTATGTTGGTTGAAGACCCGTCAATGTAAAGATGCCAGGGGTGATCAAGTCCTCTCGTCGGATCTGGTGGGAAGGTTAGTTCGACAATAAAGTCGGCTAACGCTTTCCCTTTGATCGCCGTTCGAGGAGCATAGGTCACCCCAAATTGGCTAATCTCCAGTGACCACTTTAATAGGCGACCAGCTGTGTCGGGGCGATGAAGAATTTGTCGGAGTGGGAAAGTTGTTAGCACTTCGACTTGATGATCAAAGAAGTATGGTCGTAACTTCCTCACACTCATGACAAGTGCGTACGCCAGTTTTTCAGTTGGGGAGTATTTGATCTCCGCATCGTGTAAAGCTTGACTGACGTAGTAGATAGGTTGATGAAATTTGCCGTCTTCTCTCACCAGAACAGTGCTGATTGCCACTTCTGACGCTGCTAAGTATAAATATAGCCTCTCTCCAGGGATGGGTTTTGATAGGATTTTAACATCTCCCAGGTAGTCTTTGAGTTGGTCGAACGCCTTTTGACAGTTGTTAGTCCATGTGAATTGTCCTTTCTTGATAGCTTCAAAGAATGGACGGCATTTGTCCCCCGATCTGGATATGAACCGATTCAATGCTGCTAGGCATCCCGTAAGCCTTTGCACTTCTTTTATTGAACGTGGAGGTTGCATATCCACGATTGCTTTAACTTTTGTTGGATTAGCTTCAATCCCCCGTTGACTAACAAGATGGCCCAGGAATTTTCCTGAATGAACTCCGAAACTGCTCTTCTTTGGATTCAGCTTCATGTTGTAGTGTCGAAGGATTTCGAACACCTGGGTCAAATGTTGAAGATGGTCTTCCCTTCGGGATCTTTTGACTACGATATCGTCCACATAGACTTCTACGTATCACCGATTTGTTCGTCCAACATCTTGTTTACCAACCTCTGGTATGTTGCTCCGGCGTTGATGAGGCCGAAGGGCATTCTTTTCCAACACAACAAGTTTTTATTTGTATAAAATGCTGTGTTCTCTTGATCGTCTGGATGCATTGAAATTTGATGGTACCCGGCAAAGGCATCCATGAATGTTAGCATTTCATGACCTGCAGTGCTGTCCACTAACTGGTCAATGTGAGGAAATGGAAAGTTGTCCTTCGGGCATGCTGCATTCAGATCTGTAAAGTCTATGCATAGCCTCCAGGTTCCGTTTAGTTTCCTCACAAGGACTGAGTTTGCTACCCATTGTGGACAGAGTGCTTGTCGGATTAGGTCGTTGTCCAACAACTTCTTTACTCCTTCATTCAAAGCTTGGTACTTGTCTGGGCCATACTTTCTTCGTTTTTGATGGATAGGCCTTTTTGCTTGATTGATGTTAAGTCTATGGCAAGCATGCCTAGGATCTATCCCCACCATGTCTGCATGAGACCAAGCAAAAACATCTAGATTTTTGCTGAGGAACTCTTTCATTCGGGATCTGTAAGGCTCAGGGAGCTCAGATCCTATGTATAATTCGAGATCCGGGTTTTTAGGATTAACTTTGAACGCCTCCAGCTCTTCAACTGGAGTTGCTCGTCGTATTTGTCCTTTCCACCGAGGATCAAGTATTGGTCCCTCAGAGTTGAAATCATTTTCGATGTTCATCGGCTCTGCCCCCAGGCGGGGATCTAGATCATCTGTTGGCCCTGATTCGTTGTTGTTAGTCAACACCTGGCCCTCCAAGCCATCATATGAATGTTGCTCGTCACCACCCCTTTGTTGTTCGTCAGGATGATGTTCCTCATGGGTGGTGAGGAGTTGTTCGTCCAACACCTGCTCGTCATGATGTTGTTCGTCAGTATCCATGTGGTCTTCCTCTATGTCCATCATGTTCTCCAGTATTGATGGTTCATCAGTAGGATAGCTAGTTGTGGCTTCCATCATGGATACTGGTACATGTTTGGCCTGCAACTGTAAGAGACATTCCCTGGCCTTTCTTTGATCTCCTTTGATAGTACCTGCTCCACTTGCTGTTGGGAATTTCAAACAATAATGGTAAGTGGAACATGCAGCTTTGAATTCATTTAAAAAGGGTCGACCAAGAAACCCATTATAAGTTGAATCCTGGTCTACAACCAAGAAGTCAACCATTCTTGTAATATTTTTCTCGGGTTCGTTGGCCGTTACAAGTTGTACTGCTAAAGTAACTATTCCCAATGGGTCCGTTACAGCATTCCCGAAGCCTATTATTCTGTGAGTTGTATCCCGGATATAGCTCGAATAATCTCCTAGGTGACCGAGCATCTTTTTGAATAGGATATTGGTGTAGGCTCCGGTGTCCACCAACAATCTGTGGACTCGTGTTCCCATAATTTTTGCACATATTACGAGCGAATCGTTGTACGGAGTTAAGATTCCTTCCAAGTCATTTTCGGTGAAGGTCAATTCTGCTGTCTGCATGATAGATGGTTTGACCCCCATTTCTTGGACTTGATCGATCGCCCGTAACTCAGCTTTTCTTTTCCGGTTGGAGATTGGCGGTCGTCCATCAGAACATCCTCCTGCGGGACCTGCAGGTTCCATCATATACAAATCTTCCAATGGACGAGTAGGAATGGCAGGAACTGGTCGCGCCGGTTTATTGTTCTTCTGAGGTTGATCATCTTCGTCCTCAGAATTGTTCTCCCGGACTCTCTTCCCGGGTTGTCTTTTGACAAAGTCAGAGAGCTTTCCGTCCTCGTAGAAATGCCAGAGCTGCTTGAGTAAATCTCTACATTCACTCGTAAAGTGCCCCACGCTTTGATGGTAGGCACAATACTTGTTAGGGTTCAGTTTGCCAGTGTCTTGGCGAATTTTCCGGGGAGGGGAGAGCAACTCCTTATCCTTCACATTTTCGTAAACAGTATCGACTGACACTGTTAGCACTTGGTTCAACTTTTCTTTGAGTTCTGTCCCTTCAGTGAACGCCTTCATGTTTTTAGGGACTCGATAGCTTGTTGCACCAGGTTTCTTGTTGTTCTCCTTGGGATCAGTTTTGTTCTCCCCCAAGTTTGATTGCAAAGCCTCATGCATGGAAACGAATATGCCGGCTTGATTCCTGAATTCGGCATAACTTCTTGGGCACTTCAGGCGTACCTCTTTCCATAGCTTTGACCCTTTCTTCAACCCGGCCATAACGGCAACGATTTTCGTGTCCTCACTGACGGGTTCACCTTCTAACAACACCTTGTCGAACCTTTCCATGAATGCCCGATCTGACTCGTCGTCATTTTGTTTTAGGTCCGACAATCGATGTTTCTGGGACAAGTATGATCCCGCTATTGAGAAATGGGATAGGAATTCTCGATTCAGTTGAGTGAAAGAGTGGATAGATGCTGGTGGCATCGCCGAAAACCACTTGTGCACCCGATCCCCCAAAGTTAAGGGGAAATTTCGGCATTGAGTGGCGTCGCTGGCTCCCACCGAGACCATATAATCTGAATACTTTGTAAGATGAACTCTGTGATCAGCAACACCGTCATACTGTATGCTTGCCAGGAACTGGACCTTCTTCTGAATCGGGGCTTTCAGAATGACAGGTGATAGTGGTGAGGATGGCAAACTAGTTGTCCCCACACCTCTTTGTTGGTCCAACTGTCCCTGCATGTTCTCCACCGCCCTTCTTAAACTCGATAGCTCATCCAAGGATGCCCCCTGACTTGGAGGCTGTTCGGCGAGCAAAGGTACCAACCTTTCTGCTCGTCGCAGTCCCTCACTTGGAGTGGGCAACTCCTGGAGCTGCTTCCTAGGGTTGCTCGCCGCATTTGGCCCTAGACGCCTGAAGGCAGATTGAGAGAGTCTCTCATGAACTGATGGGTGTGGTTGCTCCAATATTGCTCGCCCACGCTCCACCTCCTGGCGAGCAACTTTGTCTTGTTGCTGGGGTTGGCCAAGTCTGTCCTGGGCACTGGAACAGGTAGTTCCATGGCTCGACATTGTTGTTCGCCCGTGAGCAGAATCAGCCTGGCCCTCTCTTGGTTCGACCATCTTAGCTTTGCCTTTATCCCGCCTGACCTGGGCACTGTTTACCTTGTGTTGTTCGCCCCTGGTTGACCTAGCCCTAACAACTTCTACGGCTCTATCTTTAGGCCTCACTTGTGAAGGCCTATTTTGATCTTGCTGTCTTTGTAGAGCCTGAAGAGCAGCAATAGTTTTGGCTAATTCGTTAGGGTTGTTCGCCAGGGCCTCCATTTCAGGTGGGAGGTTATGGGTTATGGCCGTGTGCTGTGATCTATTCACATGTCTAGGATCACGATCCTGGTGGTCGGCCGATGAGGCTCGGGTGGGAGATGCTCTACTTGACAAGCGTGACGCTTGGGTTTCTTTGGATTGAGGCGTTCCGAATTAATTTGTCTTAATTCTTATGATGAAGAACACCAAGAACACCAAGAACACTTTTGTTTGAATCTTCAAATATTTCTTGAGGTTTTCTTTGAATCTTCAAGTTTTCAGCTTGAAGTTCTTGAGTAATCACACTAATTTGGAGGTTCGAACCCTCCTTCTAGCGCCAAATTGTTGGTGATCGATTTTTTTTGGATGTATTAGTGACTGTTTAGGTTCGGTTTTAAAGATCATCAATCAATTACGTGTGATTGGTTACCACCGTAAATGGTAAATCGAGGGTTCGAGTTATGAACTTGTAAATATGAAAATCGAAATCGTAATAATTTCGTATGTGTGTACGTTTAGGTGTATTAGTGTGTGTTTTGGGAGTGTTTATGAATTTGAACTTGTATTTCTTAAGCTGGAGAACAACTATTTATAGAGACTAGCAAGCATGAGGTGTCTATGACTCTTGGTCTCCCTAGCCTGCATGCTTGACATGTGTCCTTTGACCTTAGTTTGACCTTATCTAAGCTGAATTTTAGTTACAAAGTCTTCTTTGGTCTTATCTCGGATTTCATTGTTGTTCGCCCAGGTCGGCTTAGCTGATCCAGGATGGTTTTTTTATTAAAGTTGTTCGCCTTTTGGTACATGGCTCAGAAGTTGTTCGCCTTTGTGTTTTACACAGATTGGCGTTGGGATCTTGATCCTTTGTTCGTCGACATGCACCTCTTAAGTTGGTAGATTCACCACCTTTTATCAATGTTGCTCGTCATTAGTGACTTAGCAGAATGTTCATCTCTGGTCTTGGGCCTTCAAACCTGTTCGCCGATAAGCTGTTCGTCTTTGTAGTTGTTCGTCAGTTTATGCACTCCCTGGATTGATGTATGCACTCCGACTTGATTTCCTTTGTTGATCATCTTTGATTTGGGGTTGATTCCTCGTAATCCTTATTAAGACTTTAATTCTTGTTCGCCAGTCATTGATTTATGTTCGCCTATCAACAGTCCAGACCTCCTCTGATAGGACTCCTCTGGTATACCTCATCTGATGGACCTCCTCTGATAGCTCATCTGCCAGACTACTCTGGTCAGACTCCTCTGATCATCCTCACCAGGTCCACCTCCTCTGGTACCCCAAATTTGACTAACTTCTACGGCTAACACATTTACAACATAGCTTCTTATTGAATCAAGCTCAGCAGACAAGATACTTCACATTTGACACTTCACACATATATTTACGGATTCCATCAAATTTATTAACTAAGATCACTATATTCAATGTTATGAACAAGATGAAATTTAACAGAGAATTTTCAAATTTATGAATTTCAAATGACATAATTTTGCTAGGTATTTGAAATTTCTTCATTTTGAATTAGGATTATAGCTAGGAATTTGAAATCCATACATTTAAATATTTTATCAAACAAATAGAGTGAGTTTAAATTGCAAATTACAATTCATAGCTCAAATCCCTCATCAACTTTAGTAAAAATGCGTGTCTCGTTATTTAAAAATTCGAACCTTAAAAATTTTAAAATGCTCTTAGTTAAAAGAATTGAAATTAGAATTTTGGGGTATTATGCAGTAAGGATGATTCAAATGAATATTTGTTAATCATTGGGTCATTTTTTGTGTTTTCATGGTACAGTCTTTTTCTATATAAGGAGGGGTTTGTTTCCCTAATAAGAAGTCTACACTCAAATTGACATATGTGATGTCGTCTTGTGACTACTTTTAATCTTTGGTAAAAACATTTTTTTATATTTTTTTACAAATACAAGATCTCTTATAACAAGTTTCATAGTCGTTATTTTACATCATTGCATCTATTTACAGATACTATTACTTATATCTACTGATATTATTAGACTATAAATTGAAATCACCGTATAAAATATTATGATATCAGTAGATGCATGTAATAATATAAGTTTCATATTATAAACAAGTGTCTCAGGAGATCTTCTCGTTTACAAATGCTTTGACATTACTTTTTATTTACATCCGTCCCACAAAGATAGGTTTGGTACTCTATTTAAGATAACATTAAGTTTGAATATGCATTTTTATCTCTATTTATTGTATCCTGTTACTCTTAATTTTCTTAGGAAATAAGTAGTTACAGGGGCTAAATGAGAAAACAAAATAAATTTTTAATGTTCTAACTATAATACCTTTCATCTTTGTCCAAATGATATTGGTACCGACCATCATATCAAACTATTATTGTATATAATTATGACCATGTTAGTCATACGAGAGATTTGATTATTATAAGAGAAAATATATACTTTTGAGGTAGTCTCTTGTGCAACGTTGCACATATAATATAAACATATTTAAAGAAGGGGAAAAATTAGCGTATGCTTCGCAGGTCATGTCAGGTCGAATAGATCTTCACAAAAAAATCACGCAAAAGCAAATAGAAAATTTTGCTCCCAAGTCTATGTTACTATAAGGGCAAGTATGTGTTATTATATCAGAAACAATGTAGAATCGCGAAAAACAGAGGTTTAAATCATATGTTGCTACATGAACAAATAAGTGTTACTAGAAGAACAAAACATTATTACGATACAAACTAGTTGTTGGAAAAATAGAGGTGCCCGGAAACTATTCGGGATGAAATTTAAATTAAATTATTACAAGCATGAATTAATCCTAATTAATTCAAATAATAATTCCAACAACAATTTTATCATCATGCATGTTGAATTAATTCACATAAAATCTATGGCGGAAAACTAAGAGATTATGTGACTACGTACCTCTTGTAGATATGGTCTTTGATTATCACGGGACGTGCTACCAACCACAAGACCTTCTCAAGTATTTCTCTTTTGCCTCGCTTGATCACCGGTGGGAAGTGCTTTCAAGCAATTTAAATAACTAAGGAAAAAGAAAAATATTTTTGCTCTTGATTTTTCCAACACATGGAATTATGTTATTGGGGATGAAATAATCATCCCCTATTTATAAGAGTAGTGACCGATTTTATCATGTAGAATAACGTAGGAAAAAATATTTTCTTAATCTCTAAGAAATCTTGAATATACTCCATATATTCTTTTCTCCATAATAAAATATTCCATAAAAATCTCAACTTCCTCATTATAGGGACGATTTTCGAAAATATTGGGATTAAGAATTCAAGATTTAGATCTTCTTGAATATATGAGATAATCTTGTATTCCAAGAATACTTATCTTCCATAATATCTTTCCAAGAAAATCAACAAGATTTTTTCTTTCTCCTAATATATCTTTTTCGAAAATAATATGAAAACTCAGCAATTATATTTTCTTTTATTTTAATCACCTTATCGTTATTGGACTAGTTAATGGGCTACTTGAGGGGCCTTTAGGAGAATTAAGTTTGGACCTCCAATGGGCTTCTGAATTTCAATATTGAGCCCCAATATAATTCAGCTCATTAATATTAATTAGTTGACTTGAAGCGAATATACCAACTTTTACTAGTCGATTCCCCACAAGAGTACGGGTTCACTGTAGTATGAGTAAGTATAATGACCAAGTATATCGAACCCAAAGGATGAAGTGTATGCAAATAGATCCCTGTAGATCTACGCGTCGTAGCTAATATGAGTGTATGTTTTTGGATTTTTGGAAAAATTAATTAAAATAAACTAAACTATCCTACGAATGCAAACAAAAAATTAAACTAAGAATTTAAGATTTGTTTTCAAATAAGATATGGTGATGCTCAGGATAGGAATCCCTACGTATACTAACGGAGCAGGTACATAATCAAAATAACTGTGACGCGCAAGAAATAACCTAAGTAAAAGAATGCAAGATGAAAGCTCAAGATTTTAAACCCTAATACTTTATCCTAACATTCGACTTCACTAATCCACTAACAAGTTAATAGATTGTGCTTAATTAATGAGACCCTAATTTAACTAAGGTGATGCGGTCATCCTCCTTTGCTAAATTGGTAGATGAATTAACCCTTTCTAAACCCTCTCGTTAAGTCTACTCATTCTTAAAGAGTGATAAGGTCATCCTCTCTCTAACACTTTTCGAACGAATTTCAAAGGCAAAGTTAAGATTGATTTTAAGAATTCATTAATTAAGAGAATTAAAACCTAACGTCACGAATTACCCTAATTACGTACCCACAACCTACTTCTACGAGTTCATCCTATCCCAAGCATGCAAGGGTTTTAGCTAGACATGGTTTTGACAACAACGAAAGCAATAGAAAAAGTGACGAACATAAACATGATGATTAGAACGAATAAAATATCAAACATAAACTAGGGTTTAAAGAAATACTTGCAAAGAACTGAAATCCAATTAATGAAAATGAAGTTTAAAGTGTTTAACGTAATCGAACTAATGAATAGAAACAGCAAAACGAAATAAACTAAGAATTCGTGCTAAAACCTCAATTAAACGTAAAGTAAAGCTTGCTCCTCTCCTTCCTCTCCAAAAACGAACTCTAAAAGTAATAATCGATCAAGTGGTAAGTGGTGGTTTCGTGGTGGTCCGTAAAAACGAGCTTGAGACGAGTATATATAAGCCTTGGGCCGAATCGGGAACTCGTGGGCCGAAAAACGCATCCGGGAGCATAAAAATTGGAAGTGCTCGAGCACACCTGCTCGAGTGGTGGCGCTCGAGCAGTGTAGCTCGAATGATGCAATCGCTCGAGCGCCTCTGCTCGAGCTGGTCGAATGGTGGAATTTTGGGGCGCTCGAGCAACACGCTCGAGCGGTGGCGCTCGAGCTGCTCGGGCGCGAGAATTCTTCTGTAAGTTTTTAGCGCTCGAGCAACGTGCTCGAGCGCTAGTGCTCGACCTGAGCCACTCGAGTGACTCCAAAATTTCCCAAAGTGACACTTTTCTTCTTCCACACTAATACCAATCGTATTTCTTCGATATCTTCTCATCCGGGCATCCGTTTGAGTCGATTCAAAGTCCTACGAACTCCGTTTTTCATCCTCGATTCACCTATGAGCATCAAAGAGACAAATTCATCAATGTATAGAACTAATGCTCAATTGACTCTAAATACTTGACAAAATAGACCAAAACTAGGGTATTTCAAACGACGAATCATGACAATTTCACGCCCAATCAACCCCCCCAAACTTAACATATTGCTTGTCCTCAAGCAATGAAATAATATGTCAAGTGAAATTGTTAGGAAAGAGTCAAAGAATCAAATCATGCAAGCAAATGAACTCGGGCTTCAAAGATCAATCACAAGTATACTCACTCACCTTCCCTCATCATACTCATGCAATAACAACAAGAATCACCAAGATCAAACATGGATGTGCACTCAACGATGTGTTTCACTCCCTCACAAGTGTATATCAATGATAAAGGGACTCACTCAAACAATCAATCACACATATCGGCAGCCATAGGCTTGTAAGCACTCTCAACTCCGACCATACTCTAGAAATCAATGCCGAATCAAAAATGACTTTTCTCAAGGTTGTAATGTAGGCTCTTTGGACAGGTGGGATAACAATATAGACAAGTGACTAAAGTGAATGAAGAATAGAAAATCACACTTCGGTACTTCGAGATTAGGAACAGACTACTTCAACATATTCAATAAGCACACTTTCAATTCCAACACTCTCAACACTTCAATTTTTTTTTCTTTCTCACTTTTTTCACTTTTGCCAATCACTTTTTTTTTTCTTTTTTTTTCACAACACATGAGCTCTTTTTTTTTTCCTTTTGCTCATTTTTTTTTCTTTCCCACACTCAAAACTTGATCACACCCTTCTTTTATCACATCTCAACCATCATTATTCCTTTTCTCAACTCAACTCAATCCCTTCAACATTCACACTTTCCTATTCTCCACTCAAATTGGGACAAAAAGGCTTAGGAACTTGGATAAGTGTTAAAATGTGCTAGCAAATAAAATAGGCTAAGGCTCAAACGGGCTAACAAGGGATAAATGTCATTGGTAGGGAAAATTTAGGCTAAGTGACTCAATCAAATCAAAGATGGCCTAAGATCACATTCGGCATATCAAACTAGACACAATAAAAAATGAGAGCGCACACAAGTTCTAGCATCCTCTAAGGCGACGACTCACTCACAAACAAAGAGATCAATTCATGCATCAAAATCTCAAAAGGCTCAAATCACACGGCTTTCACATCCATGCTAGTCCTAGTGAATTCTTACTTTCATCACACAAGTACTCAAAAAGGGGCATTAGTAAGTATACTAGTTCCCTCTCAAATTGACTCTAACTCCTATACTCACACAAGAAAATTCCTAACTCAACTTCACAACTCACTAACTCATACTCACACTCAAAGATAGCAATCAACAAACATAAGCTGATTGATAGGCATGAAATATGTATTAGCACATCAAAGCAATATCATATCAAAGAGCATCTCAATACACACTATATAACCAAACTCAACTCAAAGAGAGGATGTGCGCCTGTGCATATGTCATAAAATACATAAATACTCCACCCCCCCAAACTTCGACCTTGTGAAGAGGTCTAAGTTTGGGGTTGTGGGTTACCCCATCCCAATAATTCATTTTCTCTCAATAACTTTTCACACTCCCTTGTCTCGAGTTGGTCCTTTCAATCTCCACTTCTTTGGCACTCCTTCACCCTCAAGGCAAGCCTACAAAATAAAACTCTCAAGTACGAGGTTAGAACTTACGACTCAACAACACCCTAATAACATAAAACTCAAATAACTAAAAATACCCAAAAGCAAATGAAAATGAGTTTCCTCCCATTCAGCGCTATTTTTAAGGTCCTCATGCCGAACCAAGCTCAAAGGAGCTTATGGGACATGATACTCAAATTTACCTCTCTTACTCTCATAAGAGTGATGGTTGGCTTTCTTTCCTTCATTCCCATTCATCATGGGTTTCTTTGCTTCCTTCTCATCCCCAAGTGGTATAGGTCTCAACTTCTTCTCACCTTTATCTGGAGGAGTCTTACTAAGCAATTTCTTGCGCTTGGACTTTTTCTTCTTAACTCCTCCTTTCCCTTCCAACTGGACCACGTCCTCACCTTTCACTTCTTCATCCTTCAACTTCTTCACTTTATCCCTATCAACATAATCAAGATCGTAATGCTCATGGGTTAACTCATCAAATGAAGGATGATCAAAATCATGACTAAAAGAAAGACTAGGGATAGGAGGTGTGTCTTCAACACGAGGATCAATTGCATCCATGCAAAAACAACTCTCATCCTCCTTCGGGTACTTCATGGCTTCATATAGGGAAATCTTTATCTCTTGATCGTCAACTTTCAAAGTGATCTTCCCATTCGCCACATCTAGCACCATCCCGGCCGTTGCTAAGAACGGTCTTCCCAAGATCAAGGGCACGTGCTCATCTTTCTCCATGTCGAGCACTACAAAGTCGGCTGGAAATATGTGATCCCCAACCTTCACGAGGACGTCTTCAACTACACCTTGAGGTCGAGTAATAGACCGGTCCGCAAGTTGAAGCATCATCATTGTCGGTTGAAGTTCTCCACCCTCCAACTTCTTGAATAACGACAAAGGCATAAGATTGATGCTCGCCCCAAGGTCGCACAACGCTCCCTTCTTAACTCCATTCCCGATGTCACATAAGATCGTGAAACTCCCCGGATCCTTCAACTTTGGGGGTAGCGATTTGTGCACTAATGCACTCACCTCATGGTTCAACTGCACCAACTTGGGCTCATCAACTCTCCTTCTCTTCGCTATCAAGTCCTTCAGGAACTTGGCATAATTCGGCATCTGTTCCAAAGCATCATAAAAAGGAATGTTAATATGCAGCTTTTTAAAAACATCAAGAAATTTAGCAAACTTCTCATCAAACTTCTTTTTCATGAAGCGCTGTGGATACGAGACTGGTATCACAGATTTGGGTACCCCCCATTCATCTCGCTCGGTCTCTTTCACTTTCTCCCTTACTTTCTTTACCTTCTTCCACTTAGGAACTCTCTCAATCTTCTCAATGCCTTCCTCTTCAGGCTCTTTGCTCTCATGGGACTCCTCCACATCTTTATTCTTCTGAATGTCTTCACCCTCATCTTTCTCACCTCCATCTTTCTTATGTTCTTTTACCTCCATCTCAATCTCTCCTTGAGGCGTCTCAGAATCAGCAGACATCTGAGGACCATCATAGATGGTTCCACTTCTAAGCTGAATCATCTTGCAATGCTCTTTCGGGTTTCCCTCCGGCATAGAAGGATACTTACCCGGCTCTCTACCCAATGATTTTAAGATCTGGCTCATCTGAAACTCTATCGAAGTGAACCGCCTATTGTTCTCTTGCTGAATTTGATTCAGCTCTACATCTCTCTTATGGAGTTCTTGATCACGCTGATCGCCTTTCTTATGCAACTCCTTCACATCGTACTCCAAAGAGGACAATCTCTTACTTCCTTCCTCCACCTTCTGAAGGATGGCTCTCAATATCTCCTCAGTTGAGGCACCGCCTTCTCTACCTGGAGGTTTTGAACCTGGATCAACACCTGGAGGAACTGTAATTCCGGCATTCGGATTGGCATACGAGAAATTCTCACTCTTCCTCCATGTATTCTGAGGAGGCTGCTGGCCTCCTTGATACCCTTGTGTGTTCCTCCATTGATTTTGAGGTGGTTGTGGACCTGGAGGTACAAATGGTTGGCCATAAGAGGGCCTTCCAAACTGATTCCCACCTTGTGGATAGTTAGGTCTTCCCATATAGTTGGCCTCTTCTTGCTAACTCGTGGGTGGGTCCACTTTCTCGCTCACTGCTACATTCCCTCCAACCAGATTCTGCCCCATCTCAAGGTTGCTGATCTTCTCCATCATAGCCATCAACAGCTTCCTTGTACCCTCATTCTCCTCCAACTTACAAACTCTCTGAAATTCTGGATCCTCGTTCCATGCACCGGCATTCGTGACAATGTTGTCAACAATTTCTCTACACCTCGTTATCCCTTGGTTCAGAAAAGCTCCACTCGCACATGCATCTAAATGGGCTTGGCCAGCCTTGCTGGCTCCACTATAGAAGAATGCCATGATATCCCCCTCATTGTACCCATGCTGCGGGCACTCAATCAACATGTTTGAGTATCTCTCCCACGCTTGGCGTAAATCCTCTCCTGGCTTCTGGCGAAAGGAAGATATCTCAATCCTTGCTTTAATCGTTCTAGATGGAGGGTAGAATCGCTCGAGGAACAGACGCTCGTGTTGGGAAAAATAGGGGTGCCCGGAATCTATTCGAGATGAAATTTAAATACGAATTTAAATACAATTATTACTAGCATGAATTAATCCTAATTAATTTAAAAAATAATAATTCCAACAACCAATTTAATAACATCATGCATGTTGAATTAATTCACATATAATCAATGGCGGAATAAACCAGATAATATGTGATTTATGTACCTCTCGTAGAACTTGGCCTTTGAATAAAATGGGACAAACACGTACGCGCTTTATCAACCCAAAAACCTTCTCAAGTATTTCTCTTTCGCCTTATTCGATCACCGGTGGGAGATGCTTTCGAATAATTTAAATAACTAAGGAAAAAGAAAAATATCTATGCTCTTGATTTTTCCAACACATGGAATTATGTACTTGGGGATGAAATAATCACCCCCTATTTATAAGAGTAGTGGCCGAATTTTTGAGTATTTTATGGGCCTGGAGAAATCTTTTCTTAGTGTCTAAGAAATCTTGAATATATCTCATATATTCTTTTCCCCATAATAAAATATTCCACAAAAATCCCACTCTCCTATTTGACTTGCAATTTTCGAAAATAACAAGAGAAGAATCCAAGATTTGGATCTTCTTGAATATATGAGATAATCTTGTATTCCAAGAATACTTATCTTCCATAATATCTTTCCAAGAAAATCAACAAAATCTTTTCTTACCTTGATTCCTAATTTTCGAAAATAAAGAAGAAAAATCAGCATTATATTATCTTTTTATTTTAATCACCTTATCATTATTGGGCTACTTAATGGGCTACTTGAGGGGCCTTTAAGGAGAATTAAGATTGGACCTCCTAATGGACTTCTGAATTTCAATATTGAGCCCCAATATAATTCAATCCATTAATATTAATTATTACCACTAATAAATTAATATTGTACTATCCATCTTAATCCATATTACGATAATATGGGCTTCCGGTTATTATTTCCCGCGTTTAAGATTATCAAGTCCATTAATTAATTAAGCTTAAATTAATTAATATATTTCACCTTGGAGTAAAGACAGCTCAACATTATTATCCGTACCGAAGAAACTGATTCTTCACTTACAAGATTTGGTACGATAAAACTTCTGAGCCCACCAAGGGGACTAATCACACAAGCCGTACTCGCACGCGTTTCTCCGTATTAAATCTTAGCAACCATCGTATGATTAATATTACTGTCCAAGACACAAAGTTCGAAGTCACAATGATTCTCACCCAACATGAATCAAAGCAGTAACCATTAAGCACACACGGTCCTATTTAAGTGACGGAGATTAAGAAATCAACAACCACTGAGGTCTAATTCTTCACGTTTCAGAACAGAAGAATTTATCCCCGCTGTTGGTCCTCTTCAACACATACTAAATGTGCTAGTGCAATCTCTTAGTCAAGACAGACCAATCTGAGCCTTGCACATCGACCTTTCACGGCGGATTGTTCAATTCCATCTAGGTCGTGAACATGTACGTTTAGTTACAAGGAAACTGTTAATATTGTCTTCCGTGATCGGATATCACCACATTAACTATAATGTAACTAGTACCATTATGAACTGTTTGCAATAAATATTCAACATTCAATCATATCTAAAGCAAATGCGATAAAAGAATTATTCTCATAAACAAGTGTTTGATACACGAATTATACAAAGTAAAAGCATACTTTCACGTATAACTCCAACAATCTCCCACTTATACTTAAAGTCTGCTTTTTAGTATACGTCACGCATGTCTTAGTGTAGTAGCTCTTCGTGACATCTCATGTCAACCTACACTAACCTAATAATTCCTCCCACTTATACTTAAAGCAGATTGGCAATAGTCTTGACTCCCATTCCATCCACATGTCTCTCGAATGTACTCTGAGGCAGACCCTTTGTGAATGGATCAGCTAGGTTGTCACCCGACGCTATCTTTGCCACTCTGTATCTCCTCTCTTAACGATTTCTCGTATAAGATGGTATTTTATTTCTATGTGTTTGCTGGCCTTGTGGGCTCTCGGTTCCTTTGAATTTGCAACTGCTCCGGCATTGTCACAAAAGACAATTATCTTGTCGGGCAAATTCGGAACAACGTCCAAGTCCACTAAGAAGTTCTTGAGCCAAACTGCCTCTTTCGCTGCTTCACAAGCAGCTACATACTCGGCTTCCATGGTCGAATCGGCGATGCATTTCTGCTTAACGCTTCTCCATGAAATGGCTCCTCCTCCCATGCAAAATACACTACCCGAGGTTGATTTTCTTGAGTCTATGTCTGATTGGAAATCCGAGTCCGTGTATCCCACGGGAACTAGACTATCTGACTGGTAAATCAGCATCCGCTCACGAGTTCTTTTCAGATACCTCAAGATGCACTTTACGGCAGTCCAATGGTCTTTCCCGGGATTACTTTGATATCTTGCCACCATGCCCACAACAAAGCAGATATCCGGTCTCGTACACAATATTGCATACATAAGGCTTCCTACGGCTGAAGCGTACGGAACACCTTTCATGTCATCTATCTCCGCTTGCGTCTTAGGGCTCATTTCTTTCGATAGATGGATTCCGTGCCTAAAAGGTACAAAACCTTTCTTGGAATCTTGCATGCTGAAACGCTTCAAAACAGTGTCAATGTATGAAGCTTGCGATAAGCCCAACATCCTCTTCTTGCGATCACGAGTGATCTTGATCCCAAGGATGTGACCGGCTTCCCCTAAGTCCTTCATATCAAATTGTTTTGACAGCCATACCTTTACGTCTGACAATACCTTTACATTGTTTCCAATGAGCAGAATATCGTCTACGTATAATACTAAAAATACCACCGCAGTTCCGTCACACTTCTTATACACACAACTTTCGAACTCGTTTTGATCAAACCCATAAGACTTAATCACTTGATCAAAACACTGATTCCAAGTACGCGATGCTTGCTTAAGTCCATAAATGGATCTCTTAAGCTTACATACGAGATTCTCTTGGCCTTTTTCAATAAAACCTTTGGGCTGTTGCATATAGATATCTATCCCGTCAAGACTTCCGTTAAGGAAAGCCGTCTTGACATCCATTTGCCAGATCTTGTAATCTAGGTGCGCAACGATCGATAAGAGAATACGGATGGACTTAAGCATAGCTACAGGCGAAAAGGTTTCCTCATAATCGATCCCTTATTTCTGAGTATACCCTTTGGCCACAAGCCTCGCTTTGAAGGTCTCTACCCTTCCGTCCGGTCCTCTTTTCCTCTTGTACACCCACTTGCATCCAATGGGTACTACCCCACTGGGTGGTTCGACCAACTCTCATACTTGATTATGATCCATCGAACCTATTTCAGTTTCCATTGCCTTTTGCCACGACTCCGCGTCTTTGTCTTGGATTGCCTCATCGTACGTCCATGGGTCCGATTCATCACCGGGAACCAAATCCGAAGATTCTTCTATCCCCATGAATCTCTCAGTTTGCCTATAAATCCTCCCACTACGACGGGGTTTCGGTTGTGAAGATGTGACGTGTGGTACATCATCTTGTATACTTGGTACCAAGGTTTGACCTCTCAATTCTTCTAAGGTAATTTCACTTTTAGGCTTTCGATTGTTCATATAGTCTTCCTCCAAGAATTTAAAGTGTGTACTAATCACGGTCTTTTGATCCTTGGGACTATAGAACATACACCCTTTCGTTCCCGCAGGGTATCCTATAAACAACCTTAATTCCGAACGTGGATCCAACTTACCGACTTCCTATCTAGCACGTATGCCGGACAACCCCAAATCCGCAAATGTCTTAGACTGGGCTTGCGCCCGGTCCACAATTCCATTGGGGTTTTAGGAACCGATTTGGATGGCACCAAGTTTAGAATGTAAGCCGCCGTTTCCAAGGCATTACCCCAAAACGACTTGGGTAAATCCGAATAACTCATCATGGATCTGACCATCTCTAAAAGAGTCCAGTTTATTCGTTCTGCCACACCGTTCTGTTGAGGGATTCCCGGTGCGGTTAATTGGGATACAATCCCTTCGTCCGATAAGTAGTTCAAGAATTCATCGCTGAGATATTCGCCTCCACGATCTGATCGTAGAAACTTGATACTCTTTTCCCTATGTTTCTCGGCTTCGGCCTTAAACTCCTTGAACTTATCAAAAGTTTCAGACTTATGCCTCATAAGGTAAATGTACCCATATCTCGAGTAATCGTCAATGAAGGTGACGAAATACTCATACCCCATTCTCGCTTTGATCGTCATTGGACCACACACATCGGTATGAACGAGTTCTAACACTTTCGTGGCTCTATTCCCCTTGGCTCCAAATGCCCTCTTGGTCATCTTACCCTCTAAACAGGATTCACAAGTTGGAAACGGTTCGACTTGGAATGATTCCAAGGATCCGTCTTTCACCAATCTCTCTATCCGCTTTAGATTAATATGACCTAGTCTAAGATGCAATAGAAGTGTTTCGTTCATCTCCGAAGAACGCTTTCTTTTATTACTCGAAATGATCGACGTGTTATTAGATTCATTATTTGAGTGGTGTGCACACTTAATCATATAGAGATTGTTTACCAACATTCCATGACAGATAAGATCATTCTTAAAAGAAACAGTAATAACTTTATTAAAAGTAACTGAATATCCATCAAAATACAACTTAGAAACTGAAATTAAATTCTTCCTAAAGTTCGGAACGTATAAAACATCTCTTAAAATTAAAACTCTATCTTCAAAAGATAGGTGCACGACTCCCACTGCTTCGGTTGCCACCCTCGTAGCATCGCCCAAAGTGATGGTGATCTCATTCTTGCTAAGTCGCCGGGTTAGCTGGAACCCCTGAAGAGTGAAACAAATATGATCGGTTGCTCCGGTATCCACTACCCAAACGTGGGCAGCATACGCCGCAACATATGTTTCAACGACTAAAGCATGAGACTTACCTTTCTTTACCGCCTTCTTAGGCTTAGAACAGGTAGACCTCCAATGTCCTTTCTCCCCACAATTGAAGCACTTACTCTTACCAGATATCTTCATGCCGTACGGCTTGAATGCTCTTTCTTTGCCACCAAGAGTGAGTCTACTGGTTTGGTTCCGATCAATCTCCTTCTTCTCAATCTTACCTTCCATTGGCCTAGATTTCAAGAAAAAACTCTTGATCACCAAAGCCTCATCCTTACTCCCTAAGTATGACTCTACCGTTATCAGAGCTTTGAGCATGGTATCTAAAGTGAACTTGTGTTCAGATAACACGTATTCCCAAAAGAACCCATCAAAACTACTCGATAGCTTTAGGAATATGGAATCGATTTGACTTTCTTCACTTTGTCCGGCGCCAAGAAACTCGAGTTTCTCAAACTCACGCCTAAAATTGAGAACATGATCCTTTACAGGTGTTCCCTTCACCATTTGCTTCGTGAGCTTTTCACGAATGGTGAACAGATTCGCCATGGGGTTCTGATGCTGAAACATCTCTTCAAGGCTATTCATGATATCAACAGCCGCTTCAATGCCTTCATGAATGCGTTTCAAATCTTCAGACATAAATGTCAAGATGATGCGCTTCATGTGCTCATTGGAATGCCTCCAATCATCGAATACCGCCTTTTCCCCATTACTTGACTTATCATTAGGTTTCTTGGGTACGTCAACGTTAAATATCCAATAGTGTTCTTGTGCAGGTAGGACCATATTCATGTTACGTTTCCAATCAACATAATTCTCACCAACAAGTTTGTTATCTTTAAGTATATTAAACGGTGGATTAAAAGGTTGCGACATGATGAACTGAGAATAAAACATACATTCATATCAATGTCTAGAAAAATACGAAATTATCACATAATTCGATCACATCAATTATATTGAAACCTTAAAATAATATAATCATGCATCAGCCAACATCTCGAAATAATTTAAATGCGCCACGAGGGGTGGTCTATACATTTAAATACATTCAAGCGGATCACAAACTTTAAAAGTTACAAATCCTTAATTCAAAATTAATAGTTGGCTCCCACTTTGACCACATAGAAATTGACAGGGACTCCGAGGGGAGTAAGTTAATATCAATTTCCTATGCCTAAGTAATAACCATAATCAAAATACAGGATTATTATTTCGCTTTGAGCAAGCCACTCGTGGTGAGGGTCAATACCGCCACTAGTAATAATCCACAATCATCCTTTCGGAATTTATTCATGTGAAAACCGTTCTTTTGGCTGATCCAAGGGGGAAATGTATTCCAAAAGAACTTCACAAATAAATAAATTATGGAGGTCAAATTTATCCAATTTTAATATCCGGAATAAAATTGCGATTAAATAAACATACTTAGTAATTTTCGAAAGTAAGGTTTTTCTTGGACAATTAAATTCATGCAAACACATATTAACAATTAATAATAAGTGCATGAAATAAAACATCCATCAAAATAAAATTAAACACATTGGAGCACTCAAATCCAATTGTCATGGTTTAATTTCTTCACGTCTTGATGCAAAAAAAAAATTCGTCCTTGTTGCTTTCCGTCGTTCGTCTCGACACGCTCCCACTCGAACAGCAACACTTCATCAAAAACAGCATCGTTTGGGGTTCGGGACGACATTTAAAATCACACGAAAAAAAAACAGAACCGAAAAAAATTCCACGGCCCGAGATACGGCGCGCGTCGGCCCATGGAGTGGGCCCGCGCGCCTCTCGGCCAAGCAGCCGAGGCGCTGAAGCACCGGCCGCCGAGCGCAGAAGCGCTGCATGCCGAGCGCCGAAGCGCGTGCGCGCTTGCACGGCATCGGCCACCCGTCGCACGCGGGTCGTGCGCCTTGCGCACCCAGTGCGCCGGGTTTCGACGTTCGTTCTCGTTTTCTTCACCCCATGCACGATTTTACGTCCATGCATGCGCCACACATGCATGCGTCGTCCGGGTACGTCATCTTTAATTCTTTGTTCTTCATCACGATCTGGTGATTAGGCGTGAAATTGTCATGATTCGTAGCTAGAAACGCCCTAGTTTTGGTCGATTTTATTGAGTTTTTAGAGCCAAATGAGTACTATTTCTATACATTGATGAATTTGTCTCTTTGATACTCATAGGTGAATCAAGGACTAAAAACGAAGTTCGTAGGACTTTGAATCAACTCAAACGGATGCCCGGATGAGAAGATATCGAAGAAATACGATTGGTATTAGTACGTGAGAAGAAAAGTGTTAGTTGCAAGGAAGGAGGGACCACTCGAGCACCATCACTCGAGCACCATCGCTTGAGCAACGTAGGTCGAGCGCTCTGGACTTACAGAACGTTTTTGCCGCTCGAGGGGCACAGCTCGAGCGTCCCGCTCGACCTCTTGAACCATTCGAGCAACACAGCTCGAGCGCCCCGCTCGACCTCCTGAATCATTCGACCAAAACGGCTCGAGTGCCCCACTCGACCGGGACGGCTCGAGCGCTTCCGAGGTTTATTTTCCAAATTTCGTTTTTCGGCCCATGAGATCCCGTTTCGACCCGGTACCTATATATACCTCTTCCAAACACGTTTTGAACGGACCCGAACTTTAGAAATCACTTTTAGACTTAGTTTTTAGAGAGAGGAAGAGGAGAAGAACGAGCAAGCTTTACTTACATTTTGTTGAGGTTTTTAGTACAAATTCTTAGTTTCTTTTCATTAGCTTGATTACTTTTAACGCTTTGAACTTCGTTTTAGTTAATTAAATTTCAGTTCTTAGAATTATTTTCTTTTAAAACCCTAGTTCATGTTTCTTATTTTCTTCGTTCAATTCATTATGTTTATGTTTGTTGTTTCTTCTATTGCTTTTATGTTTGTCAAAGCCATGTTAGGCTAAAACCCTTGCATGCTTAGAGTAGGATGAACTCGTAGAAGTAGGTTGTGGGTACGTAATTAGGGTAACTTGTGACGTTAGGTTTTAATTCTCTTAGTTAATGAATTCTTAAAATTAATCTAGACTTCGCTTTTGAATTTCGTTCGAAAGGTGTTAGAGAGAGGACGACTGTATCACTCTTTAACACCAAGTAGACTAAATGAGAAGGTTTAGGAAGGGTTAATTCATCTACCAGTTTAGCGAAGGAGGACGACCGCATCACCTTAGTTAAATTAGGGTCTCATTAATTAAGCACAATCTATTAAATTGTTAGTAGATTAGTGAAGTCGAGTGTTAGGGTAAAGTATTAGGGTTTAGAATCTTGAGCTTTCACCTTGCATTCTTAGACTTAGGTTATTTCTTGTGTGTCACAGTTATTCTGATTATGTACCTGCTCCGTTAGTATACGTAGGAATTCCTATCCTGAGCATCACCATCTCTCATTAGAACACAACCCTTAGTTAATTTGTTTTTTTTTTTCAGTATTTAAGTTTACTTAGTTTATTTTAGTCTTTTAATTAATTTTCCAAAAAATCCAAAAAAACACACACTCATATTAGCTACGACGCATAGATCTTCAGGGATCTATTCACATACACTCCATCCCTTGGGTTCGATACTACTTGGTCATTATACGTACTTATACTACAGTGAACCCGTCCGCTTGCGGGTGAGCGATTAGTAGAAGTTAGTGTAATTCGCTTCAAGTCAATGGCGCCGTTGCCGGGGATGGCGTTGTATGCTTTTTGAATAGGACTTGTCGATAACTTAGTAGTTAGTAGTGAGTGCTTTCTTTTCTGTTTTATTTTTATTTTTATTTATTCGGCAGTTGCATTTTGATCCTTCTGCTAGTGTGTCAGGTTTATGAAAACACGCTCACAAGGCAATACGAGCGAAGAGAGAATACCGTTGGACCCTGAGACAATAGCAAGGAGAAACCGAGCCTTCTTACGAAGGATGAACGCTGCCGACTTAGGGAAAGAACCAATGGACATCACTAATGAGTTGGAAGATGCCGAGAATGAGTTTAACCAGGGGTTGAACCGGGTTGACGGCACTGATGGCAACACCAGTAAGAACCAAGATCCGTTAGGGGATAGTCAGAGCCAAAACCCGGGTGCACAAAACGTTATCAATCCAGCTCAGAATTTTGTCCATAATCCTCTGAACAACCCTGCTTACCCACAAAACCCAAATAACCCTTTCAACAACCCAGTATACCAACATTACCCATACCCACCATACCCTTATCCACCATACCCATATCATCCACCTTCTGTTTACAACCAACCACCTGTGTACCAACCACCTCCAGTTCAACAAGTACCAGCACCACCTGTTGCTCCTCAGCCTGTGCCCCAAAATGCAGATCACAATATGGCTATTCGAGGGAGGTTTGCAGCGCAGCCACATCGGTACTATGATGGAGTGACATTGCCACCTGTGGAGGCAAATAACTTCTCGATTTCCCCGGGAATTTTAAAGCTGCTGACCGAGAATCAGTTCAAGGGGGTGATCGGGAAGGAGAATCCTCACACTCATCTGAGGAGTTTTCTCATGATAGCCTCCACATTCAATTATAATGGCATGTCTGAAGATGCCAAGAGGCTTAGGCTGTTCCCATTCTCACTGACGGGAATAGCTAAAGAGTGGTACGACAACACGCTCCCACGGGGAGGTATTACCACTTGGGCCGAGCTCGAACGTCTGTTCCTCGAGCGCTTCTACCCTCCATCAAGGACAATAAAAGCAAGGATTGAGATCTCTTCCTTCCGCCAGAAGCAAGGAGAGGATTTACGCCAAGCGTGGGAGAGATACTCAAATATGTTGATCGAGTGCCCGCAGCATGGGTACAATGAGGGAGATATTATGTATTCTTCTACAGTGGTGCCAACAAGGCGGGGCAAGACCATTTAGACGCCTGTGTGGGCGGAGCATTCCTGAATCAAGGCATAGAGAGGTGTAGAGAGATCGTGGACAACATTGTCACGAATATCGGGGCTTGGAACGTGGATGCAGATGTCCAAAGAGTTAATCAGGTTGAAGAGGGTGAAGGAACGAGAAGGCTGTTGATGGCCATGATGGAGAAGATTAACAACCTCGAGTTGGGGAAGAATTTGGTTGGAGAGCATGCAGCAGAGAATGATAGAGTAGACCAGCCAAGTGGACAGCAAAAGGTAGCCAATTACATGGGAGGTCCGTATTACAATCAGAATGGCTATCAAGGTGGTAATCAATATGGAAGGCCTTCTTATGGCCAACCTTTTGTACCACCAGGTCCACAGCCTCCTCCTAATCAATGGAGAAACACACAAGGGTATCAAGGAGGCCAGCAGCCTCCTCAAAACACATGGAGGAAAAATGAGAATTTTTCATATGCTAACCCAAAAGCTGGTATTACTGTTCCTGCAGGTGTTGATCCGGGTTCTAAACCTCCTGGTAGAGAAGGCGGTGCCTCAACCGAGGAGATGTTGAGAGCGATTCTACAGAAGATGGAGGAAGGAAGTAAGAGGTTGTCATCCTTGGAGTACGATGTGAAAGAGTTGCATAAAAAGGGTGATCAACGTGATCAAGAGCTCCAGAAGATGAACGTTGAGTGGACTAGAACTCAACAAGAAAACAATCGAAGGTTCACTTCCATAGAGTTCCAAATGGGCTAGATTGCAAAGTCATTGAATAGAGAGCCGGGTAAGTATCCTTCTATGCCGGAGGGGAACCCGAAAGAGCATTGCAAGGCGATCCAGCTTAGAAGTGGAACCAATTATGAAGGTCCTCAGATGCCTGCTGATTCTGAGACGCCCCAAGTTGAGAAAGGGATTGAAAGTGAAGGAATTGAGAAGAAGGTTGAGGATGAGAGCACTCAAGCAAGCAAGGAGCTTGAAGAAGAAGGCATTGAGAAGGGTGAGAGAGTTCCTAAGTGGAAGAATACAAAGGAAGCAAGGGATAAAGTGAAAGAAACAGAAAGAGATAATGGAGGGTACCCAAATCTGTGATACCCGTCCCATATCCACAACGCTTCATGAAAAAGAAGCTTGATGAAAAATTTGCAAAATTTCTTGATGTTTTTAAACAACTTCTGATGGTCCCGTTTTCGAAGGGCAAAATGGGAATTCAGGAGCAAATTTTTTTTTTAAAAAAAAAAACCAATTACCGCAACATGAATGAGCTCAGTGACGGAATACTCAAGTCACTGCGTTGCTTAGAGTCAGAGCCCTCAAGTCAGTGTCATTTGACTTTGAGTTCTCAGGCTCTAAACAAGGCAGTGACTCGAGAGACTGAGCTCTCGAGTGCGGGCTGAGTTCAGTGCGAGGAGCCTCAAGTCACTGCGTTGCTGAGAGTCAGAGCTATCAAGTCAGAGATGAGACTTGAAAGCTCAGGCTCTCAACAAGGCAGTGACTCGAGAGACTGAACTCTCGAGTGTTTGCTTAAGCTTGTCAGTGAGATAGATTCTCCCTGACTTAAATACTTGGCTAACTTCTTTCTTTCGAACTACACTCAGTGAGTGGAAATCACAAAACCTTTAGCAAGTATGTAATGATAACTAACACTTGGTTTAACGTGGTTCAGAGACTCAAGCTCCTACATCCACAGCCTGATTTAACAGGAAATCCACTACTTGGGATTCTTGTTTTTAACGTGCCAAGGTGCACTTACAACTGGACTCACACCACTCCCTGGGCTGCCCCTCCTCACCTCACTACAAACCTAACAATCTTCTGAAAGGGTTTAGTTTGGTTTGGTTTTCTCCAACTAGGTGAGGTTTCCTTTACAATGTGTTAGCCTTAAAGCTAAGATTAGGAAAACCTCTCTAAGCTAAGAGTTACAAGCTTGACACTCAATGAATATAAGTGATAACCTTAAAGGTCAGTGTCGTGGGTGTGTGAAACTCTTCCTTATGACTCCCTAACAACTCACACACTCCTATAGCTTGTAGGTGTTGATTTTTCTTTCTTCACACACAATACAATACTTCAACACACTTTACAACGAAGCTATGAGCTTGTATTTATAATGGGGATTCAAATGTATCCGTTGGAGGGAAGATACATTTGAATCCAACATTAAATGGTTTCAACCACTTTTTCTTGGAATTCGGCCTTTGTCAGTGTCAGAGTTGCTGCCTCGTGCTGGTTGGTCCACGTGGCCTGGATTCACGGATCTTTGATTCAGTGGGTTGACCAAGACCCACTGACTTTAGGTAGCTTCCTCCTTCACTGACTGGTGATCTTCAGTGAACTGAATGTCTTCAGTTTGGTTGTCCTTCAGATACTGTTTGAAGATCACTCCAAGAAGTTTGTCATAAGGCTGAATGACAAACTTCCCTGACCACAGTAGCCTGACTCCTTCAGGGCCTACTTGGTGCAGCACTGATCCTCCTGATCATGCTCTTCACTGAGTGGTCCACCTGACTTAGCTTAGATCAGCCTGGTTTACACTCAGTGGGACATCCTTCAGGCTTCTCTTCTGGTTCAGGTTGCAGGCATGACTTCAGTTCTCCTTGGTGTCATCTTGATATCTTCAGGCTGTGTTGCAGAGTTCCCCCTCACTGAGTTCCCTCTCAACTGAACAACCTATTCTACTGGAAGCTAATCTAGCCTGACCTGAAATAAAATATACTATCCTGACTGCTTTCAAACCTATTACATGTTGTTTTGGAAAATCATCAAAACTAAAACATATCCCAACAACTTCACATTAACATTCATTTTTATGATGCTTTGGAACAGATGCCGCATTATGCAAAGTTTCTGAAGGACTTGATTGCAAAAAGACGGCTAGTGGATGAGCCGAAGTTGGTGCAGCTGAACCACGAGGTGAGTGCATTAGTGCACAAGGCGCTTCCACCGAAGCCGAAGGATCCCGGGAGCTTCACGATCCTATGTGGCATTGGGAACGGGATCAAGAAAGGAGCGCTATGTGATTTAGGAGCGAGCATTAATTTGATGCCGTTGTCGCTTTTCAAGAAGTTGGAAGGTGGTGAACTTCAACCCACAATGATGACGCTTCAACTTGCCGATCGATCTATTACTAGACCTCAAGGAGTGGTTGAAGACGTCCTAGTGAGAGTTGGAGATCACATTTTTCCAGCCGACTTTGTAGTGCTAGAGATGGAGGAAGATGAGCACGTGCCCCTGATATTGGGAAGACCGTTCTTAGCTACGGCGGGGATGGTACTAGACGTGGCAAATGGGAAGATTACATTGAAGGTTGATGATCAAGAAGTGAAGATTTCCTTATATGAAGCCATGAAGCACCCGAAGGAGGATGAGAGTTTGTATTGCATGGATGCCATTGATCCCCGTGTTGAAGACACACCTTCTATCCCTAATCCTTCTCATATTCATGATTTTGTTAGTCCTTCACTTGATTATTTAACCCATGAGCATTATGATCTTGATTATTTTGATAGGGATAAAGTGAAGAAGTTGAAGGATGAAGAGGTGAAGAAAGTGGACGTGATCCAGTTGAGAGGGAAAGGAGGAGATAAGAAGAAAAAATCCAAATTCAAGAAATTGTCTGGTAAGACTCCTCCAGATAAAGGTGAGAAGGAGTTGAGACCCATAACACTTGGGAATGAGAAGAAAGCAAAAGAGCTCATGATGGAGGGACAACAAGGAAAGAAATTCAAACACCACTCTTATGAGAGTGAGGGAGGTAAATTTGAGTATGATGTCCCATAAGCTCCTTTGAGCTTGGTCCGACATGAGGACCTTAAAAATAGCGCTGAATGGGAGGCAAGCCATTATTTTTTATTTGTTTTGAGTTTTTTTTAGTTATTAGGGTGTTATTTTGAGTCGTATGTTTAACCTCGTATTTGAGTGAGTTGCTTGTAGGCTTGTCTCTAAAGGAGTAAAGATATCATGGAGTTATTCAGATTGAAGGGACCAACCCAAGCAAGGGAGTGTGCCAAGTTGATGAAGAGAAATTGAATTATTTGGTTGAGGTAACCCACAACCCCAAACTTAGACCTCTAGCAAGGTCGAAGTTTGGGGGGGTGGAGTTTTTTATTTGTTTTATGATTACATTGCACATGCATGCACACCCTTATCTTTGAGTTGAGTTTGATTGATTATTGGTTTCTTGAGATGCTCCTTGGGCTGATTTTGATTTGTTTTGTTCCTCAATATTTCATGCCTATCAATTCTCTTATGCTTGTTGGTTGCTATCTTTGAGTATGATTTGATGAGTTGATGATTTGTGAATTTGAGTTAGGGACTCTTTTGTGTGAGTGTTTGAATGAGAGTTGATTTGAGAAAGAACTTGTATGCTTGTGAATTTTTCTTTTGAGTACTTGTGTGATGAGAGTGAGAATTCACTAGGACTAGCATGGATGTGAAAGCCGTGAGAGTTGAGCCTTATGAGATTTTTATGCATTACTTGATCTCTTCGTTTGTGAGTGGATCGTCACCTTAGAGGATGCTAGAACTTGTGTGTGCTCTTACTTCTTGATTGTGTCTAGTTTGATATGCCGAATGTGATCTTGGGCCATCTTTGATTTGAATGAGACACTTAGCCAAAAATTTTCCTTACCATTGATATTTGTCCCTTGTTAGTCCCTTTGAGCCTAAAGCCTATTTTATTTGCTAGCACATATGAACACTATTCCAATTCCTAAGCCTTTTTGTCCCAATTTGAGTGGAGAATAGGAAAGTGTGAATATGAAGGGAGTGAATTGAGTTGAAAAAGGAAAATGTTGTTTGTTGAGTGAATATGAGAAGAAGGTGTGATGAAGTTCTGAGATGTGGGAAAAAGAGAAAAAATTGAGAATGAGCAAAAGAAAAAAATGAGCTCATGTGTTTGTGCGAAAAAAGAGAAAAAAAAAAGTTAAGTGATTGGAAAAAAAAATGAAAAGAGTGAGAAAGAAAAAATTGAAGTATTGAGAGTATGAAATTGAAAGGGTGTTGATTGAACATGTTTGAAGTATTCTATTCCTAATCTCGAAGTACTAAAGTTTGAGTTTCTATTCTCCATTCACGTGAGTCACTTATCCATATTGTTATCCCACCTGTCCAAAGAGCCTACATTACAACCTTGAGAAAAGTCCTTTTTGATTCGGCATTGATTTCTAGAGTATGGTCGGAGTTGAGAGCGCTTACAAGCCTATGGCTGCCAATTTGAGTGATTGATTGTTTGAGTGAGTCCCTTAATCATTGATATATACTTGTGAGGGAGCGAAACACATCGTAGAGTGCACATCCATGCTTGATCTTGGAGTTTCTTGTTATTATTGCATGAGTATGATAAAGGAAAGTGAGTGAGTATACGGGTGATTGATTTTTGAAGCTCGAGTTCATTAGCTTGCATGATTGATTCTTTGACTCATCCCTAACAATTTCACTTGACTTATTATTTCATTGCTTGAGGACAAGCAATATGGTAAGTTTGGGGGGGTTGATTAGGCGTGAAATTGTCATGATTCGTAGCTAGAAACGCCCTAGTTTTGGTCGATTTTATTGAGTTTTTAGAGCCAAATGAGTACTATTTCTATAAATTGATGAATTTGTCTCTTTGATACTCATAGGTGAATCAAGGATGAAAAACGGAGTTCGTAGGACTTTGAATCAACTCAAACGGATGCCCGGATGAGAAGATATCGAAGAAATACGATTGGTATTAGTACGTGAGAAGAAAAGTGTTAGTTGCAAGGAAGGAGGGACCACTCGAGCACCATCACTCGAGCACCATTGCTTGAGCAACGTAGGTCGAGCGCTCTGGACTTACAGAACGTTTTTGCCGCTCGAGGGGCACAGCTCGAGCGCCCCGCTCGACCTCTTGAACCATTCGAGCAACACAGCTCGAGTGCCCCACTCGACCTCCTGAATCATTCGACCAAAACGGCTCGAGCGCCCCGCTCGACCGGGACAGCTCGAGCGCTTCCGAGGCTTATTTTCCAAATTTCGTTTTTCGGCCCATGAGATCCCGTTTCGACCCGGTACCTATATATACCTCTTCCAAACACGTTTTGAACGGACCCCGAACTTTAGAAATCACTTTTAGACTTAGTTTTTAGAGAGAGGAAGAGGAGAAGAACGAGCAAGCTTTACTTACGTTTTGTTGAGGTTTTTAGTACGAATTCTTAGTTTCTTTTCGTTTCTTAGTTTCTTTTCATTAGCTTGATTACTTTAAACGCTTTGAACTTCGTTTTAGTTAATTAAATTTCAGTTCTTAGAATTATTTTCTTTTAAAACCCTAGTTCATGTTTCTTATTTTCTTCGTTCAATTCATTATGTTTATGTTTGTTGTTTCTTCTATTGCTTTTATGTTTGTCAAAGCCATGTTAGGCTAAAACCCTTGCATGCTTAGGGTAGGATGAACTCGTAGAAGTAGGTTGTGGGTACGTAATTAGGGTAACTTGTGACGTTAGGTTTTAATTCTCTTAGTTAATGAATTCTTAAAATTAATCTAGACTTCGCTTTTGAATTTCGTTCGAAAGGTGTTAGAGAGAGGACGACCGTATCACTCTTTAACACCGAGTAGACTAAACGAGAAGGTTTAGGAAGGGTTAATTCATCTACTAGTTTAGCGAAGGAGGACGACCGCATCACCTTAGTTAAATTAGGGTCTCATTAATTAAGCACAATCTATTAAATTGTTAGTAGATTAGTGAAGTCGAGTGTTAGGGTAAAGTATTAGGGTTTAGAATCTTGAGCTTTCACCTTGCATTCTTAGACTTAGGTTATTTCTTGTGTGTCACAGTTATTCTGATTATGTACTTGCTCCATTAGTATACGTAGGGATTCCTATCCTGAGCATCACCATCTCTCATTAGAACACAACCCTTAGTTAATTTGTTTTTTTTTTTCAGTATTTAAGTTTACTTAGTTTATTTTAGTCTTTTCATTAATTTTCCAAAAAATCCAAAAAAACACACACTCACATTAGCTACGACGCGTAGATCTTCAGGGATCTATTCGCATACACTCCATCCCTTGGGTTCGATACTACTTGGTCATTATACGTACTTATACTACAGTGAACCCGTCCGCTTGCGGGTGAGCGATTAGTAGAAGTTAGTGTAATTCGCTTCAAGTCATCTGGTTACAATTTATTTTTCAAAATAAAAAATAAATACTAGATCTAGACTAGTCTATTACAATGATCGAATCAAAATAAAAACAACTAATCTACTCGTGGATTTTCTCACGAGAAAAACGAATCCGAACGAATTGAATTAAAAACAATTAATTGACACGCATGAAAAATAACAACATTAAAACCATGACAATTGGATACCTGCAAAAAAGATCTATCAATTCTACTATCCAATTTCAATTTAATGTTAACAATTTAAATTCCAATTTAAAGATCAGAGCCCGAAACCTGGCTCTGATACCAGTTGTTGGGAAAAATAGGGGTGCCCGGAATCTATTCTGGATGAAATTTAAATATGAATTTAAATACAATTATTACTAGCATGAATTAATCCTAATTAATTAAAATAATAATTCCAACAACCAATTTAATAACATCATGCATATTGAATTAATTCACATATAATCTATGGCGGAATAAACAATATAATATGTGATTTATGTACCTCTCGTAGAACTTGGCCTTTGAATAAAATGGGACAAACACGTACGCGCTTTATCAACCCAAAAACCTTCTCAAGTATTTTCCTTTCGCCTTATTCGATCACCGGTGAGAGATGCTTTCAAATAATTTAAATAACTAAGGAAAAAGAAAAATATCTATGCTCTTGATTTTTCCAACACATGGAATTATGTACTTGGGGATGAAATAATCACCCCCTATTTATAAGAGTAGTGGCCGAATTTTTGAGTATTTTATGGGCTTGGAGAAAATCTTTTCTTATTCTCTAAGAAATCTTGAATATATCTCATATATTCTTTTCTCCATAATAAAATATTCCACAAAAATCTCACTCTCCTATTTGACTTGCAATTTTCGAAAATAACAAGAGAAGAATCCAAGATTTGGATCTTCTTGAATATATGAGATAATCTTGTATTCCAAGAATACTTATCTTCCATAATATCTTTCCAAGAAAATCAACAAAATCTTTTCTTTCCTTGATTCCTAATTTTTGAAAATAAAGAAGAAAAATCAGCATTATATTATCTTTTTATTTTAATCACCTTATCATTATTGGGCTACTTAATGGGCTACTTGAGGGGTCTTTAAGGAGAATTAAGATTGGACCTCCTAATGGACTTCTGAATTTCAATATTGCGCCCCAATATAATTCAATCCATTAATATTAATTATTACCACTAATAAATTAATATTGCACTATCCATATTAATCCATATTACGATAATATGGGCTCCCGATTATTATTTCCCGCGTTTAAGATTATCAAGTCCATTAATTAATTAAGCTTCTGAATAGCTCTAAATTAATTAATATATTTCACCTTGGAGTAAAGACAGCTCAACATTATTATTCGTACCGAAGAAACTGATTCTTCACTTGCAAGATTTGGTACGATAAAACTTCTGAGCCCACCAAGGGGACTAATCACACGAGCCGTACTCGCACGCGTTTCTCCGTATTAAATTTTAGCAACCGTCGTATGATTAATATTACTGCCCAAGACACAAAGTTCGAAGTCACAATGATTCTCACCCAACATGAATCAAAGCAGTAACCATTAAGCACACACGGTCCTATTTAAGTGACGGAGATTAAGAAATCAACAACCACTGAGGTCTAATTCTTCACATTTCAGAACAGAAGAATTTATCCTCGCTGTAGGTCCTCTTCAACACATACTAAATATGCTAGTGCAATCTCTTAGTCAAGACAGACCAATATGAGCCTTGCACATCGACCTTTCACGGCGGAATGTTCAATTCTACCTAGGTCGTGAACATGTATGTTTAGTTACAAGGAAACTGTTAATGTTGTCTTCCGTGATCGGGTATCACCACATTAACTACAATGTAACTAGTACCATTATGAACTGTTTGCAATAAATATTCAACATTCAATCATATCTAAAGCAAATGCGATAAAAAAATTATTCTCATAAACAAGTGTTTGATACACGAGTTATACAAAGTAAAAACATACTTTCACGTATAAATCCAACAGCTCGAGCTCGGCCCATGTGGTTACACCTCCCCGTGGGAGCGTGTTATCATACCACTCATTTGCTATTTCCGTCAATGAGAATGGGAACAGTCTAAGCCTCTTGGCATCTTCAGACATGCCGTTATAATTGAATGTGGAGGCTATCATCAGAAAACTCCTCAGGTGAGTATGAGGATTCTCCTTCCCAACCTCCCCCTTGAAGTGGTTCTCGGTAAGCAGCTTAAGAAAACCCAGGGAAATTGAGAAGTTATTTGCCTCAACAGGAGGCAATGCCACTCCATCATAGTACCGTTGTGGCTGCGCTGCAAACCTTCCTCGAATAGCCATATTCTGATCTGCGTTCTGAGGAACGTATTGAGGATTAGCAGCTGGTACGGGTACTTGTTGGGGTGGTGGTGGTTGGTAAGCTGGTGGTTGGTTGTAAACAGGAGGTGGAGGATACGTGTATGGTGGATACGGATAAGGTGGGTATGGGTAAGGTGGATAAGGTAAGTTATTTTGTGGTAAGTTAGGATATGGGTAAGCAGGGTTGTTCTGAGGATTTTGGACAATGTTATGAGCTGGACTATTTTGATTCTGTGTACCCGGATTTTGACTCTGGCTTTCCCCTGACGGATCTTGATTCTTACTGGTATTGTCATCAGTGCCGTCAGCCCGATTCAATGTCTGATTAAACTCATTCTCGACATCATCCAACTCATTAGTAATGTCCATTGGCTCTTTCCCTCCTCCGGCAACGTTCATCCTTCTTAGAAAAGCTCGGTTTCTTCTTGCTATTGTCTCAGGATCCAGCGGTAATCTCTCTTCGCTCGTATTGCTTTGCGAGCGTGTTTTCATAAACCTGAAACACTAACAAAAGAATAAAAATGCAACTGCCGAAAGTACTACGAAATAAAACAAAAAAAGTAAATCACTCACTACTAACTACTAAGCTATCTACAAGTCCTATTCAAAAGACATACAACGCCATCCCCGGCAACGGCGCCATTGACTTGAAGCGAATATACCAACTTTTACTAGTCAATTCCCCGCAAGAGTACGGGTTCACTGTAGTATGAGTAAGTATAATGACCAAGTATATCGAACCCAAAGGATAAAGTGTATGCGAATAGATCCCTGTAGATCTACGCGTCGTAGCTAATATGAGTGTATATTTTTGGATTTTTGGAAAAATTAATTAAAATAAACTAAACTATCCTACGAATGCAAACAAAAAATTAAACTAAGAATTTAAGATGTGTTTTCAAATAAGATATGGTGATGCTCAGGATAGGAATCTCTACGTATACTAACGGAGCAGGTACATAATCAAAATAACTGTGACGCGCAAGAAATAACCTAAGTAAAAGAATGCAAGATGAAAGCTCAAGATTGTAAACCCTAATACTTTATCCTAACATTCGACTTCACTAATCCACTAACAAGTTAATAGATTGTGCTTAATTAATGAGACCCTAATTTAACTAAGGTGATGCGGTCGTCCTCCTTCGCTAAACTGGTAGATGAATTAACCCTTTCTAAACCCTCTCGTTAAGTCTACTCATTGTTAAAGAGTGATAAGGTCGTCCTCTCTCTAACACTTTTCGAACGAATTTCAAAGGCAAAGTTAAGATTGATTTTAAGAATTCATTAATTAAGAGAATTAAAACCTAACGTCACGAATTACCCTAATTACGTACCCACAACCTACTTCTACGAGTTCATCCTATCTCAAGCATGCAAGGGTTTTAGCTAGATATGGTTTTGACAACAACGAAAGCAATAGAAAAAGTGACGAGCATAAACATGATGATTAGAACGAATAAAAGATCAAACATAAACTAGGGTTTAAAGAAATACTTGCAAAGAACTGAAATCCAATTAATGAAAACGAAGTTTAAAGTGTTTAACGTAATCGAACTAATGAAAAGAAACAACAAAACGAAATAAACTAAGAATTCGTGCTAAAACCTCAATTAAACGTAAAGTAAAGCTTGTTCCTCTCCTTCCTCTCCAAAAACGAACTCTAAAAGTAATAATCGATCAAGTGGTAAGTGGTGGTTTCGTGGTGGTCCATAAAAACGAGCTCGGGATGAGTATATATAAGCCTTGGGCCAAATCGGGAACTCGTGGGCTGAAAAACGCATCCGGGAGCATAAAAATTGGTAGTGCTCGAGCACACCTGCTCGAGCGGATGCGCTCGAGCAGTGTAGCTCGAATGATGCAATCGCTCGAGCGCCTCCGCTCGAGCTGGTCGAATGGTGGAATTTTGGGGCGCTTGAGCAACACGCTCGAGCGCGAGAATTCTTCTGTAAGTTTTTGGCGCTCGAGCAATGTGCTCGAGCGCTAGTGCTCGACCCGAGCCACTCGAGTGACTCCAAAATTTCCCAAAGTGACACTTTTCTTCTTCCACACTAATACCAATCGTATTTCTTCGATATCTTCTCATCCGGGCATCCGTTTGAGTCGATTGAAAGTCCTACGAACTCCGTTTTTCGTCTTCGATTCACCTATGAGTATCAAAGAGACAAATTCATCAATGTATAGAACTAATGCTCAATTGACTCTAAATACTTGACAAAACCGACCAAACTTAGGGTATTTCAAACGACGAATCATGACAATTTCACGCCCAATCATTAGTACCACTAATAAATTAATATTGCACTATCCATCTTAATCCATATTACGATAATAAGGGCTCCCGGTTATTATTTCCCGCGTTTAAGATTATCAAGTCCATTAATTAATTAAGCTTTTGAATAGCTCTAAATTAATTAACATCTTTCACCTTGGAGTAAAGACAGCTCAACATTATTATCCGTGCCGAAGAAACTAATTTTTCACTTGCAAGATTTGGTACGATAAAACTTCTGAGCCCACCAAGGGGACAAATCACACGAGCCGTACTCGCACGCGTTTCTCCGTATTAAATCTTAGCAACCGTTGTATGATTAATATTACTTCCCAAAGCACAAGGTTCGAAGTCACGATGATTCAATCCCAACATGAATCAAAGCAGTAACCATTAAGCACACACAGTCCTATTTAAGACTACCCACGTCAATAACCTTCCCCCAACCCAACCTAAAATAAAATATTAATTTCTTTCTCATCCACCTACACAACCCAACACTTAATTTAACTTTATCTTTTTTATACTCACATCCACAACCCAACTCAACCTAAAATAATAATAATTATTTTATTATTTATTAATTACATATATTTTATAATCGGCTTTTATTATATTTTAAATATATAAAAAATACATAAAGTAATTTAATATTCTAAATTTATAATTACATTAAAAATAATTATAACATATTTAGAATAAGATACAATAACGAATTTTTTTCAATTGCAATAGTTGAAATACGAAATTGAAAAGAAATAAATCAAACTACAAATAGATGCACGAAATAAAAAAAATTACAAATACAAAAGATGCAAATTACATATTAATTCCTAGCTAGTTGCAAATTACTCGATTTAGATTCGGAGAAAACTGAGAGTTTTATTAATGACTCGGATAATTTTCTGAGTTCATAAAAGATTGAAAATTTGAATAAGTTTGAGATTTTGGATAAATTTGAGAATTTGGATGAGAGTTTGAAAAATAATCATGATGATTTGGATCCATGATAAAAATCACGAGATAAAATATTGAAGAATAGAGGAGAAGATAGAGGATATGAGATTATGTTTTAAAATATATCAATATTGGTGTCTATTTATAGAGAATTGAAAAATACAAATTTTGATATATTTTTTAATATTTTTAAATAATTTATTATCCATAATATTTACAATATACATTTTATATACATAAAATTAAACCAACCTGTTGGTCCCACTAGTTAGATTAATTGCGGAAGCTTGAGTTAAATGTCTTTCAAATTCTTTTTACAAGAGAACAATAATCAATAGGACAATAAGTAAATGAAAGCAATAAAGAACACAAGATATATAGTGGTTCGGATTTGAATATCCTACGTCCACTCTCCCTTTATCCAAGGGGTCTCACTATCAACCAACTCACTTACTTACTTCACTGGAATTGGGAAGTACCAGTTCCTTCTTACAACCTCTTTAGATTTGACTTCAATCTAAAGATCAACAGCCTACAACCTTATCTGGTAGATGAACAGGTTGAGGTTTCAACAACTCCTTAAGAGTAGATAAATATTATGAACAGTAAGAGTGCTAAGAATGATTATCAAAAGCTTGGATGGACTTATGCGCGTATGTCGTCTCTCTAGAGCTTTTTCTTGAACTGCACTCTTGTATTTATAGAGGAGATTAGGGCTAGCCGTTGGAGGGCTAATCCAATCAGATCCTCTATATAAGGAAGCCTCAATCAATCAATTCCCTAATTGATTGATTGGGTTGGTGGGATCCTTGGATTGATTATCTTCAGAACTTTCCAATCCTGATCTTGTTGACTTGATTTGAATCACCAACGGTCAATATGTTGGTGTATACTGTAAAGCAAACTTTTGTTTGGCTTTTATGGATATATTCAATTTCCTTATTATCTGAAATAAATGGTTTTTCACATTATTGCAATCTTATTAATTGCTTGTATTACTTGTATGTCTATTTATCTTATATTGTAGATAATGTGGTGGGTTTGTAGTCACACAGAAGATCACATTGTCAGTTCCTTATAAGATATAAACAGTATTCACAACTAAGATAGTTCTGGACATAACTATTGGTATAAGTTGTAGTATGAACTTGTTAGTGGCTTGTCTTGGCCATTAGTTCATACTAGTACGCTATGTCGTATTGAATGGATCACAGTTAAGACATGTTCTTCTATTCTGACTGTTATGAAGAACTAAAGGTCTTGGTGACTCTTGTAATTCTTAACCCTAATTGTGATATCTAGATATGTGGAGCGCTTGTTCACTACTTTGATTTACTATGGGTGAGAATCTTGTTAGATTCAATGCACTATGTATTTTGGGTAGTGACATCGTTTGCACGATGTCTATTTATTGGCATTAGGGCACCGTGTCCTGGTGATCCAGGTTGATGACGTCCCCTTGAGGAAACTCATAAAGGATTGTCGTATTAAACCCTGCAGGTGGATTTAATCCGTACGACAACAAGGTTGAGTGGTACTACTCAAGGAATAATAGATGTTAATTAATTAAAGCGGTCAGAAGCTTTAATAATTAATGGACGTGCGATATCTTTAACACGGGGAATTATAGAGTCTAATAGAAGCCCTGATTCGGTTCGGGATAGGACGGGAGTGCAACATTAATTCTCTAGTGGAATGAATTAATGTTCACGGGCCAAATATATGTTCTGGGCTGAACATAAGAATATTTGGGTCCATGAGGAGCCCAAACCTATACCTTCTAACAGATCCCTAGTCTGGCCCATGAAACCTATATAAAGGCTTCAATTTCGTTCTTTGAAACCCTAGCACTAAAAGAATTTCGTGAGCAGCTGAATTTCGTGAGCAAGGGTTTTTGAAGAGACGAAATTAGGAGGCACTTTTCTCCACGTTCGCTAGTTCGTCGTCCTCCCGGTGTACGAACGAGGTTGGGAGACAGATTAGAAGATCAGTAGTGGAATCAACGCCTCGGTCTTCAAGGGTAACGGATCTAAACTTGTCTTTAGATGCATGTTTAGGTCTTTAATTGTTTATACACGTTTGGTATCCCAACAACGATCTTGGGGACGGACCGCCTTCACCGGCGCGATCCATCAGAGCAGACCCTTCCAGATACCCCAGTATATACCCCCTCCACCATTCCTACCCAAACACCTTCTCCCACAAATACCCAAACACATCTTCCCACAGACCCCTCTCCCCCACCTTTTGTACCAGAGGTACCCCCAACCTCTTCTGGTGCAGATCTCCCCCCTCCAAACACTTCCACATCTCAAACACCACCTACACCTTCTGTACCAGAGATTCCATCATCTTCTGGTGCAGACCAACCCATTCCTTTCACCTCTACTTCACAAAATCCTAACCCTCCCCAAACCCATACAGACCAGGACCCAACCATTTCTATGGCTCTGGGATTCGCTGGCCCTCCCCCGTCCCCTACCTGTTTAACCAGCGATGATAGTGAAGATGAGGAAGCTTCACTTGAGCCTGCTGACTTAGCCCCTTCCTCCTCTGCCTCTGGGCCCAAACCCTTCACTTTCTCATCTGCAGAAATGGGTCCCATTAGGCAGAGTATGAGTGTAAGTGCTCAGCTCTGGCTAAGAGAGCATTTCCCAGTTCTTTTGGAGCACTTACCACTCCTGGCAGAGCTTACTGATGCCAAGGTCTGGAGCAAGGCCAGACTTGAAGATGTGGAGGACCTAATGCTTTTGCTTGAGGAAATGGGTCCCTCCAACTTCACTGCTTGGGAGATTGAGCTAAAGCAGAGGATGAATATTCAGAACCCAGCATAGCTGGAGACTCCTGGTGCTGCTAAAGTCTTGATTCGCACCCTGCTCATCCAGAGAGGAGTAATGCTCACTCCAGAGGGCCCCACTTACAAGTTTGGTCCTCATTTTGTCTTTCCTCCAGAGCTATATTCAGATGAGAAAGATTTTGAGATGTCTCCTGCCGTGCTCCAGAAGATGAAAGCTTTCTTCAATGAGTAAATCATGCAGATTGGGCGCTTTTCAAATGCTACTCAACACATGGCCCCTGCTATGATAGAGCACCAGATCAGGCATGAGAGGAGAATCTTCCTGAAGCAGTTAAAGTCTTCTCTGGCAGAGGTAAAGGCCTCTTTTAAGGCTAATGGCTTATTTGTCAAGCTGGATGTCATGCACAGCCAGAAGCAGCTACAGGAGCACGTGCTGGAGCAGTTGAGACCTGTATCTGTACTTAAAGTGGAGATGGCCAGCCAGATGATTCAAACTGCCAAGATGAAGGACTCCCTCCAGGAGATGTTGGAGAAGTAAGAGAGGCTTGTTGCAGAGTCTAAAGCCTACCTGGAGGAGGCCAAGCAGCTACGTGATCTTCACTCTTCTTCCAACACTACCTTGCCTGATCTTATAAGGCAGGTTGTGGAGCCCCTCCTTGATGAAGTTAAAAAGGGGGAAGAGAAGGCCAGAACTGATCTGGCGAAGACCACCAATGAAACTCTCTTCAGCCATGGAGCTCGTCTGGACCTGTTGGAGAACACTCTGGCCCAGGCTGAGTTGCAGAAGAAGAAGAAGGAAGAGCTCAAATCTCTTTCCATGGCTAAGCAGCTTGCTGCAGAAGAGGAGTCCGAAGCAGAGCATGATCCAATCTCCATCTCTGGACCTGCAAAGAGGAAGATAAGGAAAGTGAAGAAGAGCTTCCTTGAATCTGTGGTTGAAGAAGCAGAGAAGAGATTTAAGGAAGAGTCGCCTGAAGAGAGGCAAGCAAGGATAAGGAAAAACATAGATGAAGAGCAGAGGCTCAGATATGTTAGGAGGCAAAATAAGAAGAACAGAGAAGCTGGTGTTCCTTCTGGTGCCAGTGGTTCAAGCCAGAAGAAGAAAGGGCCTGTTGAAGTCATGAATATCCTCCCTCTCAGGACAGAAGGGTCCTTTGACTCAACTGTTCCTGTGCCTTTGATAGAAAAATGGAGAGAAGCCAAGACTCTCTGGTTCATTCAACATTACATCCAGAGACCTCCTCCAGAGGATGATGCTCTCATCAACAGGACTTTCCATTCTTGGATGCAGGCATATGATGCAGATTTGTACAAGCAGTTGATGGATTCAACTATTGAATTCAACCTGGAAGTCACTGCTCCTGAGTTCCATTTTCTCAACACTCCAATGGCAGGAGACCAGGTTGATTGGGCTGAGCTGAAGAAATTGTACAAGACCAAGGTGTTGATGAACTTCACTCCAACATCTTCTGCAGAGTTGAAGGCCGTCCAGGATAGGTTTCTGGATTGGTTTCTGGTGCCTAAAGATAACAGAAGATATGCATAGAATAGGATCTGATCTTCATTGTAATTTGTAATCACTCTTATCCCTATTATCAATGAAATTCATATCTTCTCTGTTCAAAAGACAACCTCTTGTTGTCTTAATTGTTTGCCTGATAAGATCTATTCTAAAGGTCTTATCCTTTAATGTTTTCTTGCTTAAGTTTATTACTTTTGATCAGTTCTGGTAGTGTTTTAACTCCATCAAAAAGGGGGAAATTGTTAGGATAAAAAAAATTTGATAGTTTTGATGAGTTAAACAAACCAGAAGATGTAATAGGACCATCTGGACCTGTTAGCCAGATGATGATCTAGATTAGGACTTAGTCTAGGGGGAACTGCCAGACCAGAAGACTTCACCAGAAGAGTCACCAGAAGACCCCACCAGAGGACTTCACCAGAGGACTCCACCAGAAGACTTCATCAGATGAGACAGACCAGAGGCAGAGGACCTTCCCCAGACCAGACGAGTCCAGACCAGATGAGTCTGGTGGAACAAAAGATGCTCAGTTTGATCCCCTGATTCTACTGAGTATTCTGGTTGTTCACCAGATTAGGACCAAAAGACACCAAGGTTACCTGGTGTCTGGTCTTGCCTTCTCTGGAGAGAATCAGAGTTAGGCAGAGGAAGCTATTGACCATTGGTGATTCAAATCAAGTCAACAAGATCAGGATTGGAAAGATTTGAAGATAATCAATCCAAGGATCTCACCAACCCAATCAATCAATTAGGGAATTGATTGATTGAGGCTTCCTTATATAGAGGATCTGATTGGATTAGCCCTCCAACGGCTAGCCCTAATCCCCTCTATAAATACAAGAGTGCAGTTCAAGAAAAAGCTCTAGAGACTCTACACGCGCATAAGTGATCCAAGCTTTTGATATTCATACCAAGCACTCTTACTGTTCATAATATTTATCTACTCTAAAGGAGTTATTGAAACCACAACCTGTTCATCTATTAGACAAGGTTGTTGGCTGGTTGATCTTTAGATTGAAGTTAAATCTAAAGAGGTTGTAAGAAGGAACTGGTACTTCTCAATTCCAGTAAGTAAGTTTGTGAGTTGGTTGATAGTGAGTCCCCTTGGTTATAAGGGAGAGTGGACGTAGGATATTCAATCCGAACCACTATATATCTTGTGTTCTTTATTGCTTTATTTCACTTATTGTCATTTTGAATATTGCTCTCTTGTAAAAGACTTTGAAAGACATTTAACTTAAGCTTCCGCAATTAATCTAACTAGTGGGACCAACACTATCTATTCTACACCCACCATAGTCTGAATCCGAATAACCACTTAACTCTAAGTTGTCATCTGCAGGATACCATAACCCCAAATTCACTGTTCCCTTGAGATATTTTAATATCTTCCTGGCTGCTTCCGAATGACTCTTCTTAGGATTAGCTTGAAATCTGGCACACACACCTACAGTAAAAGTGATATCTGGTCTGCTTGCAGTTAAGTACAGAAGAGAACCAATAAGTGCTCTGTACTGAGTCTGGTCCACACTCTCTCCAGACTCATCTGGATCCATGTTGAAATTTGTCATCATAGGAATCTTGGCTGCTTTGCTAGATCATATTCCAAATTTCTCTAACATGTTTCTGATGTACTTTGTCTGATTTATGAAGATTCCTTTCTCTGATTGTTTGACCTGCAAACCTAAGAAATAATTCATTTCACCCATCATAGACATCTCAAACTGACTCTGCATGAGTTCACCAAACTTTTCACACAGCCTCTTGTTAGGGGATCCAAATATAATGTCATCAACATATATTTGGACCAGAAGGATGTCCTTTCCTTCTTCTTTCGTAAACAAGGTCCTATCAATCTTACCCTTAGTGAAACCATTGTCCAGAAGAAACTGAGATAGAGTGTCATACCATGCTATGGGTGCCTGCTTCATCCCATAAGAGCTTTCTTAAGCTTAAACACCTTGTCACCTTGTTCAAAACCAGGAGGTTGTTCCACATACACTTCCTCAATGAGAACCCCATTAAGAAAGACAGATTTCACATCCATCTGGTATACTTTGAACTTCATGTGAGCAGCATATGCTAAGAACAGTCTAATGGCTTCTAGTCTGGCAACAGGAGCAAAAGTTTCATCATAGTCTATTCTTTCAGACTGAGAATAGCCCTGAGCCACTAGCCTTGCCTTGTTCCTAGTAATGACATCATTCTCATCTTTCTTATTCTTGAAAACCCACTTAGTGCCTATCACCTTTTGATGTCTTGGTCTATCTACCAGCTCCCAAACATCCTGCCTGGTGAATTGATTCAACTCCTCTTGCATAGCAACAATAGAATTTGAATCTTTCAGTGCCTCCTTGATGTTCTTGGGCTCAATTAAGGACACATAGCAACTGAATAAGGCAGCTAAGTTCAGAGTTCTCCTAGTCTGGACACCCTTAGCTGGATCTCCTAATATCAGGCCATTGGGGTGATCAACCAGGGTTTTCCTTCCCGTGGTCTTACCTGGTTGACCATCTGCTGTAGTACCTTGGTGATTATCACCAACTACAGGAGAGCTTCCCCCTACAGGAGTTCCAACCTCCTCTGGTTCTGCTCCTTGTGAAGACTTCTGCTTCAGAGAACCAGGAGATGGGTCACCATCTGAATCTGAATCTGAATCAGGAATAGGTGGGTTGACCTTGATTACTCTGGGAGTAGTCTGATTCTGTGTCTCATCAGAAGACTTTAATTCCACCTTGCACTCAACAGCAGATTCATAAAAAACAACATGGGGTGTTTCCTCCACACAAAGTGAATTCTTATTAAAAACTCTGAATGCTTTACTAGTGGTGGAATATCCTAAAAATATTCCATCTGCTACTTTAGCATCAAAGGTTTTTAATTTTGATTTCCCATTGTCATGGATGAAACACTTGCAACTAAAAACATGAAAATATGAAACAGATGGGGTTTTACCTTTCCATACCTCATAAGGTGTCTTATTATGTCTCTGGGCAATTAGACATCTGTTCTGAGTATAACAAGCTGTGTTGATAGCTTCTGCCCAAAATCTTTGTGGTGTGTTGTACTCTGCTAGAAGAGTCCTTGCAGCTTTCTTAAGGGTTCTATTTCTCCTTTTTGCTACTCCATTTTATTGGGGTGTTCTAGCAGCAGATGTCTCATGAAAAATCCCATGTTCCTTGCAGTATTCTGCAATGTGAGAATTCAAGAACTTTGTCCCCTTGTCACTTCTGATTCTGACTATACTCTGGTTCTGTTCATTCTGAATCTGCTTGAAGAATTCTGGCAGTTTAGTGATAGTTTCATTTTTCTTAAACAAGAACACTACCCAAGTGTATCTTGAAAAGTCATCTACTATTACCAAGGTATACTTCCTTCCACTGAAACTGAGAGGAGAAACTGGTCCAAACAGGTCCATGTGAAGTAGTTGAAGTACTCTGGTTGTGGTTGTGCTCTGGACATCCTTAAAGGAGGTCTTGGGTTGTTTACCCTTCTGGCATGAACCACAAACCTGGTCCTTCTTAAACACTTCATTAGGAAGACCTCGAATAAGACCTTTTCTGGCAATCTTATTCAGTGTTTTGAAGTTAAGGTGGCTCAATCTCTTGTGCCATAACCAGCTATCTTCTGCAGATCCTTTAGCAACCAGGCAAACATTTCTTGGGCAACTGCTAAAATCTGCAGGATAAAATGTTACCCTTCCTCAAGCCTATAAGAAAAATGTCATCATAATCAGAAGAAAAGACAGTGCATGAATCACTAGAAAACTTCACTGAGTATCCCCTGTCACAAAATTGGGATACTGAAAGCAGATTATGCTTGAGTCCTTCAACATAGTAGACTTCATCTACATATACGCCATTAAAAATCAACTTTCCAACACCTATGGTGACTCCATAGTTGTTGTCACCAAACATCACTCTTGGCCCATTCATTGGCTTGAAATCCTGGAGATTATCTTTCTGGAATGTCATGTGCTTGGAACATCCACTATCAATGTACCACACATATTTGCTTGATAGTCCTTTCTCCAATGGGCTCTTATCCTCCTGCAGAGAAATTAATTAGGTCCCTAACTGGTGCTGGGTCCTGATTGGTTAGTTGCAGGGTTTGTAGGAATCCAAAGATAAAGATCATCCCTTGCTGGATGAGGAGGTCTTATCTTTTACAATGACATATTGAGCTACTGGTCTGATCAAAACACCTTTCCAATAAACAGGTCTGGTGTATCTTTTCTCAAATCTAGCCTTTGGAATGGCCTGCCTTAAATACATGGTCTTAAAGGTCTGGTTGTAAGGGTACATCCTAGAAGAACCATCTCTGGTGTCATAACTACCCAGATCAGTTGGTTTTCTATAGATGGACCTGGAAGACCTTCTCTGGTTCTGAAAGTTAGACCTTTTCTGGTGGTTATAGTTCCTTTGAGTATATTTTTTCTGGAATTGATTCCTCTGAGAAAACCGTCTCTTGGGTTCCTGGTTCTGTTGAACATTATTCCATCTCTGATAGTCCCTATTCTGATTGGGATTCCCCCTTCTTGAGTGTCTCCTCTGAGGTCCCTTAATCTGGTTAGGTTCCACTCTTTGAGGTCTCCTCTGGGGTCCTCCAATCTGGTTAGGTTCTAATCTTTGAGATTCATTATTAATAGATCCATCAACCTTCATTGGTTCCCCTTGTTGACGTTTATTCTCAAGGATTCTCTCTTCCAGGACAGTCAACTCTTCTGGACCATATTCTATGTGATTAACAGAGTGGTTCCTTTTCCAACCAGGATTGTAAACCACTTTGTAACCATTACCAGTTGAGTCTTTTTCATCCCAGATTTCTACCAATTTACCAGATCTTATAGACTTATATTTGTTGTAAAGATATTTATGAGTTTTGGTATTAATTCCAGAATATCCTAAACCACTCTTATCATTAATGCGCTAAGAAGACTCTGATATAATAGATACAACAGATGGTATCTTAGGAGCTTCTCTGGGCATGGGTATCTCTTCTATGGTTTGCTCAACTTGTTTTCCCTTGATAAGAGTCTGGTACTTGGCTCTAAGTTCATTGAACTCATCTTCCTGAGAGTTCTTTTCTTTCATGAGTTGATCTACCAGAGTATCTCTTTCTGTGATCTTATCTTGAAGTTCAGAAACTTCTTTGGAATGATCTTTCATGAGTTCTCTGGTGGATTTTTGCTCATGAGAGAGGGATTGAACTTCAGCTCTGAGCCTACCATTCTCTTTCTCAAGTTTTTAACATAATTGAACACAATTTTGGAGATCTGATAGCATTTGTTGCATATCAGACTCTCTGGAGTTACCACATGAATGTGATGATTCAGTATGTTTGGAATTAGATAAGCATAAGGTAGTTTCATTTACCTCAGTGATGTCTGCCATAAGACATACATCATCATCAGATCCGAAATCAGAAGAAGAAGAACTGGAACTAGTATCCTCCTCTTCTGCTTCTGCCAGTAGTGTTATCTTGTCTGCATATCTCCTATCTCTTTTGAGTCTTTTCTCCTCTCTTTCTCTAGGAGTTAATTGAGGACAATCATAGCTGTAGTGACCAGGCTTGTTGCAGGTGTAATAAGTGTTATCTCCTCTGGGACTTGAACTTGGATCTCTCCTCCTCTGGTTGTACTCTGTTCTGGCTGGACTACTCTCTCTCCTCTGTTAGTCAGATCTGCCAGAACTGCCATCCCTCCTCTGGTAATCTGATCTCCCAGAGCTGCTATCTCTTCACCTCTCCGGAGTTCTAAATCTGGTCTCCCTTGAGTCTCCAGATTTCTTTTCTTTGTCAGCAGCCTTGAAAGAACTCTTTCTATCTCTGGTAGTTTCCTTCCAATGTTTTTTGTACCTGCCATACTTAGAACTCATCTTATCAAGTTTGCGGGTTAGAAGTGCTACTTGCTCCTTGAGACTTAGGTCATCTGCAGTAGATTCCTTTGGCTTGTCATCTGTCTTGATGGTAGAGGAGAAGGCAACTCCTTTCTGACCAAAAGAGGAAACCTCTTCTGTTTGATCCTCCTCTTGAAGATCATATTCGTAGGCTTTAAGATCAGATAACAGAAGATGATGATCCAGAGTGTTGAGATCCTTGCTATCCTTAATCACAGTCACTTTGATTCTCCACCTGCTGGTTAGTGAACGCAATATTTTACTATTTATTTCCTTTTCAGAGTAGGTCTTACCTAAGGCACTAGCTTTGTTAAGGAGATTTGTAAGACGCATATCCAGCTGGTCAATGGTCTCATCTGGTTTCATTTTGAAAGTATCAAATGAGTGTTGAACAGCTTGAAGTTTGTTGTCCTTGATCTTCTCTGTTCCCTCACAGAGTAGTGCAAGTTTGTCCCACATCTCCTTGGCAGTGACACAAGTTTTGACCTTTTCAATCACCTCCTTTGTGAGTGTGTTAATGATTTCAGTCCTTGCCACCTAGTCTAGATTATACAACTTCCTTTCATCATTGTCTAACTCATCTTTCTTCTTGAGGATCTTTTGCCTGGGAACTCTGTCCTCAGCAGTTTTCTGGGCAGTTTCACTTGTTTCTTCATTTTACTCTGACCTGCCACTATCAATAGGAGTCCAGTAAAATTGAATTGGACCACTCTCTACCACATCTAACATGCGGTGATGGATAGCTCCAAGATGATTACTCATCATGAAGCTCCAGTGGCTGTAATCCTCGAAGGAGAATTCTGGTAACTTACGGCTCTTGTAAGAAGATTTTGAAGACATTTTTACCAAAGAGATTTAACAAAAATTTAATCAAAACACAATAAAGAGCAATGGATCTGCCCGGTGACCACCAAAAAGCTTTACAAAGCAGTGGTCTTTGGACACACTGCTCTGATACCACTTGTTGGTCCCACTAAGTAGATATGTTGTGGAAGCTTTAAAGGATATGTCTTTAACAAAGTTCTTTTCATAAGAGCACAATAAATAGGCAAGAAAGTAAATAGAGAAAACAGTAAATAAGACCGGATGTATAGTGGTTCGGGTCTGAATATCCTACGTCCACTCTCCCTTGATCAAAGGGGTCTCACTAACCAACCAACAACCAACTTTATTAATGGAATTTTGATGTACCAGTCCCTTCTTACAATTTCTTTAGATCTAACTTCGATCTAAAGTCTACAGCCTTCAACCTTATCTTATTGATGAACAGGTTGAAATCCAACAACCCCTTAAGAGTAAATATGAAAGTATGAGCAGAATAAGAGTGATATATGCTTGATAATCAAGAGCTTGGAATATGACTTCGTGCGCATAGAATTCTAGAGCTTTTCTTGTGACTGCACTCTTGTATTTATAGAGGTGATTAGGGTATAGCCGTTGGAGAGCTAATCCAATCAGATCCTCTATTTAAGGAAGCTTCAATCAATCAATTCCCTAATTGATTGATTGGGTTGGTGAGATCCTTGGATTGATTGACTTCAAAACATTCCAATCCTGATCTTGTTGACTTGATTTAAATCACCAACGGTCAAATGCTTCAAATGCCTTACTCTGATTCTCTCCAGAGAAGGAAAGACCAGATACCAGGCAACTACGATGTCTTCTGGCCCAGATCTGGTTAAGAAACAGAATGCTCATCAGAATCAGGAGATGATTCTGAGCATCTTTTGTTTTACCGGACTCGTCTGGTCCAGACTCGTCTGGTCTGGGGAAGGTTCTCTGCCTCTGGTCAGTCTCCTCTGATGAAGTCTTCTGGTGGAGTCCTCTGGTGGGGTTCTTCTGGTGACTCTTCTGGTGAAGTCTTCTGGTCTGGCAGTTCCCCCTAGACTAAGTCCTAATCTAGTTCATCATCTGGCTAACATGTCCAGATGGTCATATTACATTGTCTGGTTTGTTTTACCTCATCAAAACTATACAATTTTTATCCTAACACATAAAAACCATGCTAGGCTAAAACCCTTGCATGCTTGGGGTAGGATGAACTCGTAGAAGTAGGATGTAGGTACATAATTGGAGTAATTCGTGACGTTTAGTTTTAATTCTCTTAATTAATGAATGCTTAAAATCAATCTTAATTTCACCTTTGAATTTCGTTCGAAAAGTGTTAGAGAGAGGACGACCGTATCACTCTTTAACAACGAGTAGACTTAACGAGAGGGTTTAGAAATTGTTAATTAATTTACCGGTTTATCTAGGGAGGACGACCGCATCACCTTAGTTAAATTATGGTCTCTTTAATTAAGCACAATCTATTAATTTATTAGTAGATTTGTGAAGTCGGTTGTTAGGATAAAGCATTAGGGTTTAAATTCTTGAGCTTTCATCTTACAATCTTTACTTAGGTTAATTCTTGCACGTCACGGTTATTTCGACTATGTACTTGCTCCGTTAGTATACGTAGGAATTCCTATCCTAAGCATCACCATCTCATATTTTAAAACACATTTTTATGTTCATAGTTTAATTTACCTTTTTGCATTCGTAGAGTAATTTAGTTTAGAATTAATATTTCTTAAAAATCCAAATACATACACTCATATTAACTACGACGCGTAGATCTCCAGGGCTCTATTCGCATACTTATCTTCCCTTGGGTTCGATAATACTTGGTCCCTATACTTGCGCATACTACTGTGATCCCATACTCTTGTGGGGAATCTACTAGTTAGAGTTAGTACATTCGGTTCAAGTCACTCTCCACTATAGAATGTGGGTGATCCATGATCACCACGAACTCCTCTTCAGCATCCCTTATCTGGGTTAGATATTCAGCCTATATATACCCCATTTCGTCCAGACTTTTAGAACCACTTTTACAGCCCTCAAATTTTCCGTTCAGAAAGCCTTTCGCTTAGAATTTCCGTTCAGTTCATAACTCCAATTTTGTTCGCCGAAAATTCATACACGGTGGTGCTACCGGTGTGAATTGTAAAACTGTTTTACCTTTGAAGACTCATACGCAATATACCGTAAGCACTATACGGGGCGTATTCTATCTTGCGGGAAAAGGAATTTTCCTTGACTCGGTTTATGCTATATCGAATTCGTTTCGTACTCATTTTCACCCGACCTCTAAATTTAACAATCGCAAGACTGAATATCTTTTTCAGTTCGAACCATGTCCAACCTTCCTTCCGATATCACTATGACTCCTGTTAACAACGATGATGTTAACACTGCTGCCAACACGAATGTTAACAACGTCGTTAACCCCCCTACTGCTGCTGTCGCCAACTTTACTGTTGTACCAACTGAACACCCTATGGGTGGATCGGTACCTTCGGGTACAACAGTAACTCCGGTTTATGCCGAAGGTACCTCTTCAGGTAATCCCACTTCTAATCCTGCTTTCCAATTTAGAAATTTTGGCGATCTTCTTGTCGAGTGGATGAATGCTAATGGCAATCCCTTCATGGGAAATGCTAATAGCAATCCCACTTTGGGAAACTCGAGTACTAATCCCTTCGTGGGAAATTCTAGTACTAACCCCTTTGGGGGTAACTTGATCGGTAGTCCTTTTGTAGGAAATATCGGGGCCAGTCCACTTTTGGCAACTAACCAGTCCACTGTTAGGCCGGTTATGGTGAAGGGAGAAAAACTCGACAAGTTTTCGGGTAGTGGCTTTTAAAGGTGGCAAAAGAAGATGTACTTCTATTTGACCACCATCTCCTTGGTAAAATACATCAAGGAAGACTGTCCGAATCTTCCTGCCGAAGATGCTACTCGTGAGACAAGGATATCATATGATCATTGGATTCATGATGACTATCTTTGTCGTAACTACATCCTGAATGGGCTGTCTGATGCTCTCTGTGATGTCTATGATGAGTATCCAACTTCCAAGGCCTTGTGGGAGTCGTTGGAGAAGAAATACAAGACCGAGGATGCCGGAACTAAGAAGTTCGTTGTCTCCACCTTGTATGACTTCAAGATGGAGGACAACAAATCTGTTGTCGAGCAAGTTCAGAAACTGCAGGTGGTTTTCCACAACATTGCAGTGCAAGGGATGGAACTGCCCGAACCATTTCAAGTGGCTTCGGTGATTGACAAACTTCCTCCATCTTGGAAGGAGTTTAAGTCCTACCTAAAACACAAGCGAAAGAAAATGTCTATGGAGGATCTTGTTACTCAACTCAGGATCGAGAAAGATAACAAAAGGAGAGAGAAGAAAGGCTCAATTGCTTCTATCGAAGCAAAGGCAAATCTGTTGGAGAAAGGTGAGCCTTCTAAGAAGAGGAAGTGTGTAGATGACAAAGGCAAAGGAAAGACTGTTGTTGTTTCTGCTGCTCCTCTCTCGAAGAAGTTCGTTGGGAAATGCTACAATTATGGCAAACCCAACCATCGTGCCGCTGATTGTCGTCAGTCCAAAAAGAATGACAAAGGCAAAGGGAAGAAGAACTCCATGAACGTTGCAGAACATGAGCTTATGGAGATGGACATGTCCGCCGTTGTGACCGAGGTCAACTTGGTGGACAACAAGAAAGAGTGGTTCGTGGACACTGGTGCCACTTGCCATATTTGCTTGGAGAAATCTGCCTTCTCCACTTATTCTCCTGCTGTGGGGAGAAAGCTCTACATGGGCAACAAAGCCTCGTCTAAAGCGGCTAGTGTAGGAACGGTGGTGCTCAAACTGACTTTGGGAAAAGAACTCAAGCTTAAGGATGTGCTGCATGTCCTGAACATCCCGAAGAATCTGATTTCCGGCTCTCTTTTAGTTAGTAGTCAGTTTAAGCTAGCGTTTGAGTCAAACGGTGTTGTACTTAGCAAGTTTGGCATCTTCCTAGGAAAAGGTTACCTCGAGAAGGGCCTTTTTAAGATGTCTGTGATGACTGTAAGCCGTGATGGCAAAAACACTACTATCAATAAAAGTACTTCTACTTCTGCTTATATCGTTGAGTGTTCTTCTTTATGGCATTTTAGATTAGGACATGTTAATCTAAAATCTATAAAACGTTTAGTAAATTTAGATTTACTTAAAATTGAAAACGTTGATACATCCAAAAGATGTGAAATATGTGTAGAAGAAAAAATGGCTAAACTACCATTCAAACCTGTTGAAAGGAACACAACTCCTCTAGAATTAATTCACACTGATGTATGTGATTTAAAGTTTGTGCAAACTAGAGGTGGAAAAAAGTACTTTATTACTTTTATTGATGATTGCACAAGATTCTGCTACATTTACTTACTACGAAGTAAAGAAATAACAAATACAAGTAACAAATAAGTAAACATAAACTACTGTTTTTTTTAATTCCCCAATTCATCCTAATTTCATCACAATAGAAGTTATGTGCCTCAAGTACTTCTGGTGTCATTTTGGTGGTATCCTTCATGAGGGTTTTCCACTCACCTATTTTTGCTATTCGTTTCAATGCACTTGTATTTTTCTTTGCCAATTCAATTGTCGTTTCTTCGATTTCATTCAACCTTTTGTTCAACTATTCGGCTTCTTCCGGGTTGGCTTTTCCCTTATGTTGGTCCCGGTACAAGACTGAGGAATACATGTATGGGGAGGGGGGGGGGGGAATACACGTATACCAATTTTTCAACCTTAAAAACTGACTGAGTCCCCTTTACTCAGAGTGGTAAAGAACTAGGAGCTGATAACACACCTACTGACTACACTTGGTGCGGGTCAGTTGGCTAACTATCAGTTCAAGTTCAGTGCGGAATTGTTTGAGCCCTGATAGTTTAAAGTCTTGTTTAGTTTGCTTTCTGAAAACTTGTTTTACTCAATTCTGAAAGGTGTTTAGTAAGGGAAGTGCTCTTTTTGAGGATCAGGCTGATTAATTCAAGCCTGATAGACCGAATGCAATGAATGATCAAATAATATGGCAAGTATGCACAAAATCAAAGCAATAAGAACACAAGGAATTTAACGTGTGTTGGGAAAATGTATAAGACTTGTTTTGATTAGATGCCAACATGTCCCTCCTAAGTTGTTTTGTAAGTAAATTATTCAGTAGAGTTAATGCTTAGTTAAAATAGTTCAAAGTGTTAAGAACTGAGTACAGTTAGTAAAAACTAGAGTGTATTTTAGTATGAAGTCTGCTGAAGTTAAAGTCCGCTGAAAGTAAAAGTCCGCTGAAGACTAAGTGATCTGAGAAAGAAGTCTAAGTCTTGAATGTTCTCTAAGTGCATTCTCACTAAGACTAAATCTATCAGTAGAGGACGGAGGTCCACTGATAAAGAAACTAACAAAGTACATTTAATGCTAAACATATTTAAAGCTGTTAGTTAATCTGGTTGGAACAAGGCAAAATGAATTTCAGTGAAGCTTACAATAAATGAAGGAATAAGAAGGTTCTCTCAGAGGAGTTCCACCTTAAAGCAAGACAAGAATCTGGGCATGCAGAATTAAGGTCCAATGAGAAGATGACACGTCAGTGTACTTTACTGACAGCCGACCTGCCCCAGCCTGACAAGTACCAAAAGTCCTTCACCTAGCAATCTACAGAAAGCTGGTGAACGAGCATAGTTTTTACAGCCGTTTCTTGACGAGACTTAAAGCTTCAAATAGAGCCGTTTGAGCCAATCAGATACAAGAAGACTTACTTGAGAAGATTCAATTCCAACGGGAAGATTTTCAAGGAAGCCTATAAATACAGAAGGACGTGCACATTTCCAAGCACGGGAAACTCACAAGATCAAAGCTATCTCTACATTCATAACCATCTAGAAGCACTCGAAATTATCATTGTTTCCCAAGTGTTTCACAGTTGTAGAGAGCCTAACAAACCTTCTGTAACCAAGCTTAAAACTATATCCAAATCTTAGAAAGAGATAATCCAATCCTAAGCCTTGAGCTAAACTTGTAAGGATTATCTCAAAATAGTTGGAACCAAAACCCTACTCAAAACCCTACTCAATGTTTAGGTTGAGAGTTAGTGTTAAGTGGTGTTAGTAAGCTGATTGTTGTATCAGTCTGAAAGCTGGTTTGTTTTGGGAACTAGGACCTGGAATTTCCTAGTGATCAATCATCCTAAGAGAGGAGAAGTTGATCAGTGCACCTTGGCACTATAACACAAGGAATTCCAAGTGAAAAGAATTCTCCTGTTTGATCAGGCCAGTGGACGTAGGAGATTTATCTCTGAACCACTTTACATCTTGTGTACTTACATTCTGCTATTTCATAAGTGTGTGTTAATCTCAAGTTTTATCAAAGTAAAACATGTTTTCTAAAGGGCTCACTAATCCGCATCTGAAAGCTAATTAGATAGTAGTTCAACTGAAAGTCTTGTGCTTTCAGTGGAGGTATTATCTCAGTAAGCTTTCACAGAGTAACTCTCAGCAGACCTCAAGTCCACTGACGAGCTACTGTCTTAAGTAACCTGATAAGTTTTGAAGAAGTTTTAATTTGTAACCACAGGTGTATTCCCCCCCCCCCCCATACACCTGTTTACTCGTTTCGGGACCAACAATTGGTATCAGAGCAGTGGTTCAAAAGACCATTGTTCTAAGTATACCTTGTGCTTAAAGGTATTTTTTTAAGGTCACCTGAATTGATCTTTTGATAAACTTGTTTTTATACTATGGCTGACAATGCAGCTAGGGTAGCACCACCAGCAGAGAACAACATGGGAGTTAATCCCTTGAACCATATGTCTCATCACAAGCTCCCACAATTCTCAGTGGAAAACTATGACTTCTGGAAAATCAGAATGAGAGCTCATCTTGCCTGTGTGCATGATGAAATGTTAAGGGTTATTACTAAAGGTCCATTTGTTTTTATGACACCTAACCCTAGAACTACAGCTGAAACTATTGCAGATCCTAGAGAAGAATGGCCCAAAGATGAAGATAACTTCACTACAGATGAGAGGAGAAGAAACAACCTCAACTTCATTGCCATGAACATTCTCTACACCACTATTCCAGATTCTGTAATGGGAAGAGTAATCCACTGCAAGACAGCAAAGGAACTATGGGACACTCTTGCACTCATGTGTGAAGGAACTGACAAGATAAAAGAGAACAAGCTCTCAGTAGCTGTTCAAAAGTATGAGCAGTTCACCATGGAGTCCACTGAGACCATAGACCAGCTTGATGGGAGGTTCACGGACATCATGAATGAGATAAATTCTCTGGGTAAAGTCTATACCAAGAGGGAGGTTGCCTTAAAGATCCTGAGAGGTCTAACCTCAAGATGGGATGTGTACTCTGTGATGATGCAGAATACCAAGGATCTATCCAGCATGTCTATGCAATAGGTATTCTCTGAACTCAAGGCTTATGAGTTTGATCTGAACAGGAAAAGGGCTCCTGATGAGACCTCAGCTGAGAAGGGAGTAGCCTTCAAAGCCAAGGAATCTGAGCCAAAGTCCCCAAAGACTCAGAAGAGTACAAAGGCAAGCAAGTCACAAAGCAAGGCTGAGATGCAGGAGGAACTCAGCCTGATGGCTAGGAGGTTTGAACAACTTAACAGCCGCTTTGACAAATATAAGAGATTTTACAGGGATAACAGGGAAGGTAGAAGTTATCCACAAAAGACTACCAGAGAAGGAGAGAAAAGCTCATCTGAGCTGGAAAAGAAGAAGGAATACAAGAATTACACCAAGGCTGAAGGATCATCATCAAAGACCAGAGAGTCCACTGAGGAAAAGAATGATGATGCCAACAGGTGTTTTCAGTGCAAGAAGATTGGGCACTTTCAATATGAATGTCCTCAACTGAGCACTAAGGAAAGAAAGGAAAGGCAAGCCAAAAGAGACAGAAGATATGGAGAAAGAAAAGCCATGATGGCTGGGGATGTTGATGAAAACCTGGAGTCACCTGATGAACTGTTCTCTGACAGCAGTGAAGATGACATGTGCCTCATGGCAAGAGAAGAACCAGAGGTACAATCTAAACCATCCATTTCTCTAGAACACACACCTGAGCTAAGCTCAGAGTCAACTGAGGAACTCAATCTTCAGTCCGCTCTGGAACAATTGATGATTGATTTCTCAAGGTTGCAAGAAGCAAGTCTCTGTCTTCAAGATGAGAACAAACAACTCTTGAGTGAAAACTCCAAGTTAATAGAGTCTGGGAATCAAGCAGACCTGAACTCAGCCAAATCTACCATTGAACTGACAAAAGAGGTGGAAACCCTCAGAAGTCAAGGAAATGGTAGAGATCAACTGATAAAAGATCTCAATGAATCTAAGACAAAGTTAACTGAAGAGAACTTAAAATTGGTAAGCCAAATAAAGGATTCTCTTCTGAAAATTGATGTCTTACAAAAATCTGAAGAGACCTTGTTAAAAAGGATTGATGCTCTAAACAAACCCTCTCTTGCCATAGAGGAGATCCAAAATTTTCAAACCAATCCTAATAACAAGTGTGGGATAGGTTTTATTCCAAAACCTTCAGAAGGTCCTCTGAGTGTTGCTTCTTCAAGTGGCACAAAGAGAGTTTTTGTCAAGTCTGTGACTTTTCAACCACAGACTATGGATAAAGGAAAAAGACCAGCTGAGATCACTCAAAAGAAAAGTCAATCTAAGCCAAAACCAAATGGAAAGGCTCAGGTGACTTATCAAACTAGATCTCAGCAGAGGTACTATCAGCCGAGGTCTTCACAGATGAAGCAACCTCAGCTGAGAGCACCCAGGCATGAGCAGTCCTCAAGGAATGACTCATATGGAAGACCTAGTCCTTTTGTGCCTAAAGGAAAAGGTCCTTCATACCTTTATCAACAAAAACCAAGACCAGGTGCACCCAAGCCAAAAAGAAAGAATGTGAAGAAGGTTCCTGTTCCTTCAAAGGCTGACACCCATAGAAAGTTTACTCCCAAGGCACCTAGGGAGATAACAATCTATGTAGATGTTTATGGAAGACAAATTAGCCAATCTAAAGTGATTAGAACTGTGAGGCAAATTTGGATTCCGAAAGGTACAGCTAACCTTGTAGGACCCAACACCAAATGGGTACCTAAAGCTTGATCTGTGATTGCAGGGCTCAGTGGACCTCAACAAAGGAGAAGCTCTTAAATCATCAGTCTGGTACTTGGACAGTGGATGTTCTAGGCACATGACTGGCAACAAAGATCTCCTGACAGAATTTGTTGAGAAAGAAGGTCCACAAGTCACCTTTGGTGACAACTCACAAGGAGCCACTAAAGGTTATGGTACTTTAATTATTGGCTCAGTAAGGGTAAGCAATGTATCCTTTGTCAGTGGACTTAAGCATAATCTTCTGTCCATAAGTCAATTCTGTGATAAGGGATACAGTGTTGAATTTTCATGTAACCTGTGTTTTGTTAAGAATGTATCTTCACAACAGGTATTACTAACTGGGTCAAGAAAGGGAAATATCTATCTTGCAGATTGGAAGTCTTGCACACCAAATGCATGTCTTATTGCTAAAAGCTCAACTGACACTAATTGGTTGTGGCACAAAAGGCTAAGTCATCTGAACTTCAAGATGATGAACAGAATAGCAAGACATGGACTGGTAGAAGGAATGCCAAATGAAGTATACAACAAAGAACATATCTGTAAAGCCTGTCAGGAGGGGAAGCAAGTAAAGGCATTTTTCAAAAGCAAAGTAGCAACCTCTACTGACAGAGTACTTCAACTGTTACATATGGATCTTTTTGGTCCAGTAACCCCTGTAAGTATCAATGGGAGAAAGTATACACTTGTTGTTGTTGATGACTTCTCCAGGTACACATGGGTAATATTCCTTGCAAGCAAAAATGAGACTCAACTGAGACTGCCAGAGCTCCTGAAGAAAGTTAGCAATGAAAAGAGCCTGAACATTGTAAAGATAAGATCAGATAAGGGCACTGAATTCATAAATTCTATTATATCTGATTATTGCAAAGAATTAGGTATCTCACATGAGACATCAGCTGCAAGAACTCCACAACAAAATGGAGTAGCTGAAAGAAGAAATAGGACTCTCAAGGAGGCAGCAAGGACAATGTTAGCTGAAGCTCAGGTTCCTAAAAGATTCTGGGCTGAAGCTATTAATACTGCCTGCCACACTCAAAACAGATCCATGGTAACCAAACATCAAGGAAAAACTCCATATGAGTTATGGAATGGCAGAAAGCCACAGGTATCTTACTTTCATATATTTGGTTGCAAGTGTTTCATTCACAACAATGGGAAAACTCAACTGAAAGCTTTTGATATCAAAGCTGATGAAGGAATTTTCTTAGGATATTCCCAAATCAGTAGAGCTTTCAGAGTTTACAACTGTAGAACTCTTGTTGTGGAAGAAACACCTCATGTGGTATTTGATGAATCTACTTTTGAGTCTAGAAGTAAGGAGAATGAGGATGTGATAAACAAAAGGCTAACTAGACTGAGTATCAAATCAAAAGGATATCCTGAGAATTGTGTTGACACATTCATCCCAACCTGGGACAACCTCAATGATCAACAATTCAAAGAGGACACTCAAAATCAGACCACTCATCAAAGCTCACCTGAGAGCTCTCCTGAAGATGTAACTGAACTGATGAACACCATCCCAGTTCAAGAGGTAACCAATGTCAATGAAGATGTGGTCACAGCTGAGACATTCACTGAACCTATCATTCAAGGGGGAACCAATGAAATTACCATTGAGAATGAAAATACCTTGAATGATGACTCAGGACTTCAACCCTCTGTCTTATTTCCTAAATTCGATTTCATTCCAATATCTAGTGACTCAACTTCAGAAGAGTTAAACTCTACTGAAGGGCATCAGCCTAGGAGGACTTGGCTCTCAGATCACCCTGTTGAGCAAATCCTAGGTGATCCTTCCTCAGGAGTCAAAACTAGAAGTTTTCATGGAGAAAGTGCTTTGTTTTGTTGTTTCTTATCAAACCAGGAACCAAGTTCCATAGCAGAAGCACTTCAAGATTCCAACTGGATTATTGCCATGCAAGAAGAGCTCAACCAGTTCACAAGGAATCAAGTTTGGGAGTTGGTGGACAGACCATATCACTGCAATGTGATAGGAACCAAGTGGGTATTCAAGAACAAGAAGGATGAGAATGATATCATAGTCAGAAACAAGGCCAGGCTAGTTGCAAAGGGCTATTCACAAGTTGAAGGATTTGACTATGATGAAACATTTGCTCCAGTAGCCAGATTGGAGGCAATAATGTTATTTCTTGCATATGCTGCTCACAAGAAATTCAAGGTGTACCAGATGGATGTTAAAAGTGCCTTCTTGAATGGAGTACTCAATGAAGAAGTCTATGTGGAGCAACCCCCAGGTTTTGAAGAAAGTCACAAAGTATATAGACTGAGAAAAGCTCTATATGGACTGAAACAGGCTCCAAGAGCTTGGTATGATACTTTGTCACAATTCCTTTTGGATCATGGTTTTATCAAAGGGAGAGTTGATAGAACACTTTTCAGAATCACAAAAGGAGAGGACACATTGCTGGATCAAATTTATGTGGATGATATCATCTTTGGTTGTCCTAACCAGGTCCTCTGTGAGAAGTTTTCTCAACTGATGAAGGGAAAATTTGAGATGTCTATGATGGGAGAAATGAATTTCTTCCTAGGACTTCAAGTTAAGCAGTCCCCTGATGGAATCTTCATCAATCAAGCCAAATACACAAGGGAGCTGATCAACAAGTTTGGATGCCAGACCAGCAAGATTGCAAGAGTTCCACTCAACACCAACACCAAGATGGAACCAGATGAGGATGGAGAATCAGTAGACCAAACTCATTACAGAGCCATCATTGGATCTCTACTGTATCTCACAGCTAGCAGGCCTGATATCACTTTTGCAGTTGGGATTTGTGCAAGATATCAAGCCAACCCCAAGAAAAGTCATCTGGAAGCTGCTAAGAGGATTCTCAAATATCTTAAGGGTACTGTGAATATGGGATTGTGGTATCACTCAGATGACAATCTGGAACTCACAGGATACTCAGATGCTGATTATGGAGGATGTAGAATTGACAGGAAATCAACCTCAGGCACTTGTCAATTCTTGGAAAGTAAGCTGATTTCTTGGTTCTCCAAGAAACAAAACTCAGTAGCCACAAGCACTACTGAAGCTGAGTATATGGCAGCTGGAAGCCGTTGTGCCCAAATTCTTTGGCTAAGACAATAACTAAGAGATTACAACATCTTTGCCAATGAAGTCCCTATTTTCTGTGACAACAATAGTGCAATTGCTATTTCAGAAAATCCAGTTCTCCACACAAGATGCAAACATGTGGATATAAGGCATCATTTCATCAGAGATCATGTGGAGAAGAAGGACATCAAAATGCTCAAAATCCACACTGACAAGCAGAAGGCAGATATCTTCATAAAACCTTTGGCAGAAGCAAGGTTCCAAGAGTTGTCAGTGGAGCTTGGACTCCTAGATCCAGGAGAATAAAGAAAGCACTTAAATCTCAGAAGAGATATCTTCAACTCAGTTGGTATCTCAGTGGAGGTTCATATTCAGAAGAGGATCCTTCTCAGAAGAAGCTCCTCATCTCAGAAGAGGTCTGGATATCAGACGAGGTCGAACCTCAGTGGAGGTCAAAGTCTATACTTATGTTATTTTCAAATCTAAAGCCTCTTAGCTTTTATATATTTAATTGGTTTCAAAAACTTACTAATGAGTGCTTTCTGGAAAATTAAATCTCTTTCCACTGTTCCGAAGAGATTTTGGTATGGCAAGCATTTAATGCGCGTGGTACAAGTCAGACATGCTTTTTTCAATTACCTATCTCATGCGCCCTAAAAGCCGGATGATATGACCTTCCGACTACCAACCCTCTCAATCCATACCATTCATTTAGGCGGTTCTTTTCTAACCGTCAAGATATCTTAAAAACTCCCCACTAAACCTTGCAACTACCCACGATCTCAAACACGATCAATCTCAGACGTTGATTTCTTTGTTCAATCTCACCGTTCCTCACTCATATAAAAACCCCAAACGTCCGCTTGTAAATCTTTTCGAATACACTTAAAGCAAACACTTACTATCTCTTCAACCTTTTTCTGCAAATTTTCTCAAATTCCACTCACAACCATGGCCAAAATTAACCTAGGGTTTCTGAGCAACAAAGAAAATTTCTGGTATGAACCAATAATCCTTTTCAACAACCCAGAAATTGAATCAAAACCAGAGTTCTCTCACATCAAGGAGGCTTTGGAAATGGTCAAAGCCGCTGGCTTAGAAAAATTTTCTATCAGTACATCCAGAGTACTGTTATGATAGGCAAGTTCTTGAATTTTTCTACAACATCTCCAACTCAGACTCGAGAATCAAGTCGTGTCTGTTTGTACAAAGAAAGAAGAAGGTGATGAGAGACGATATGGAGGTTGTTGAGCATCAGAAGATAAGGAAGGAGATTAGGATAAGCGGAGATGATCTGAAGGAGTTATTTGAACTCTCATCTGAAGGCCCAAATCCAGATACTTGTATCTTGGATAAGGAGGAGGAATGGGTCTACACCATCATGGAGAAGAAGACGAAATACAGTCCCACGATGAACAGAAGCCTACTATTACCAGCATACAATGTCCTCTGCGAGATTGTTGGTAAATGTATCTCGGGAAACCAAGGAAGTACTGAGCAAGTGAGCAAGCCGAAGCTCAGGTTGATGAAGAAAATTATTGAGAGCAAGGAGAAGCCATACAATTGGCAGCAGTTCTTTTTAAGAACCTTGAACAGGGAACACTCAAAATTCCAGGCTGACAAAACTCCCCAGTTGGCAAGTAAGCTGAATTTTGCCACTAAAATCTCTTACTTAATTGAGAATGTGGATGTGGGAGTAGACTGGTTAAAGGAGAGGAAATGGAGTAACTTGAAGACCTTATTCAAGTCTGGAAAAACGCTGAAAACAAGAATGCTCAAGCCTGCTGAGGAGAGCCCAGAGGCAGTTGAGGAAGATGAGGCCAACCCCACTGAAGGGAAGAAGACCAAGCTCAAGAGGAGGCTGGTCAAATTAAGTGACAAGATGGCCCAGCAAAAGGAGGCCGAGGCAGTGAAAGCCTCTAAGAAGGAAAGAAGGAGGTCATCTGAGGCAGAGCAGGAGAGTGCCTCAAAGAAAGTCAGAGTCACCAACTCTACTGATGAATCTTCATCAGGTAACCCTGACTCATCTCCCAACATCATCTCAACTGAGTCTGACTCAGATGTCCCTGCACCTACCCCCATCAAACCTAAAACCACTAAACCTCGCACCCCTGCTGCCAAAACCAAACGCATCTCCTCATTTCCCAAAACCACCACTGATGGCTCTCAAAAGCCAGTAAGTGGATCCCAAACAACCCCCACTGAACCCATCTCCACCCCAACTGAAACCACCCATCAAACCCTACTGAACCCATTCCCTCAACCCCATCTGAACCCACATCATCAACCCCCACTGACCAAAACCCAACCTCAACTGAAACCCAACCTCAAACCACATCTGAACCAAACTCTCCTGAAATTCATCCAACTCAACTGGAGTCTATCCCAGAAGAGCCAACAGAAAGCAGATCCCCTACCCCTTCCCTTCCTTCAGACGATGAAGAAGAGTATTCTTTCCTTGATACTCTCAAGGATGAGGTAGCATACTCTTTAGAGTCTAAGTACCCTGAGCTTGAAGAATACCCCACCCTGAAAGCATTATTCTTGAGACTGAGACTCCTTGTCCAGCTCAAAGACAGAAGACTGGGTGAGATTTTGCTGGCTGTCAGAGGCAGCAATGCTGATGACTGGAAAAAGGAGGAGATGGAGATGATGCAATTTGCTGGGATGACCAAATCTAGACTTCTCTGTGATGAGAAGATTTTTGAGAGTCTAGTGATGGAAAAGATTGTTGAGGCTAAGAAGGGAGATAAGGTGGAGAAGGATGATGGTGGTAAGGTTGAGAAGTCAGCTGAGGTGATAGCTGAAGTAGAAGGTGAAAAAGAAAGGGAGGAAGAGAAGGAGAAAGAAACTGTCCAAGAAGGAGGTACCTCACTAAGGCAAGGTGATGGTGAGGTAGCCAAGGATGTATCCGAGGCAAGGGATACTGAGGCTCAAAACTTGCCAAATGAGGGCTCAGTAGAGGTGTCTACTGAAGCTCTCCCACAACAGCCCTCAGTGGTGGCTTTAGAGTCAACTGAGGTGTCTGGAACAGGAGGAGTTGAAAAAGAGAGTGAAAAAGAAAAGGAGGTGGAAATAACTGCTGTGAGGAGTGGAGAGATTAGAGCAATTATCCCTGTAAAGGGTGAATTGGCTGAAAAAATAGCAGTTGAAAAGAAGAGTGAGGAAGAAAGTAAGAAGAGTGAGGAGGAGGGAGTCCCCATGGAGTTAGAGGCTTCAGGAGATCTAGGTTGTGAGATTGAGGGAGTTAAAACTAACACTTCTTGCAATGCAGGTACTCAAACCATTGAAGTCCCCTCAGCTGAGGTCAACCTAACTCCACTGAGTGATGCTGTTCACTCCATCAAAGAAGAAAGCCTTCCAACTTTTCAAACTCAGCTTAGGGAGGTCCAGGAGATTGTTCAGGAGGAGGTGGATGAGATGGTTATTCTCTCAGACCACATTGATGAACTCATGGAGTCCACAACTACATCACTTCAGAATCTCACACTTAAAGTTGAAGACTCTCAGCAGATGGTGATTGATGTAGTTGAGGGGCAAAGTGTGTTAGTCATTGAAGCCCTGAAGAAGCTGGAGGAGACTGAAGAAGAGGCCAGAGCCAAATTCCTCAAAGACTCAGTAGAGAACGTATCCATCAACTTGAAGTCATCAGTGGAGGCCTTCTCAGAAGACCTACTTGGAAAAGTTGAAGGATTATGGAACTCGAAGATGTCTGAATTCGAGGCCAAGCATGCTGAGCTAGGAGTCAAACTGGGAGAGGTACTTAAGAAGGCAGCTGAAGATTTCTCAACTCAAGAGAAGACTGATGTGCTGATAAATGAAAAGCTTGCGCAGTTTGTTCAATTTGGGCAGACTGCTGGGGCTACTTTAGAAAGGCTTGAGGATGAGGTAGATCACTGCTCAACTGAGCTGAAGGCATTGGCACATGATCAACTGAAGCTCAACATCACAGTAGCTGAATGTATGATTAATGCCGGAAAGGGGGAAAAGAGGATAAGTGCGAAGGACATGAAGGCTGATCCCAAGAATAAAATGAACATTATCCTTGAAACCCCTGACTTCGAAAAAGGCCAACAAGTGAAGAGCACCTTGAAGAGAGTTGATGCTGAAGCTCAGCAGTTAGCAGGATCCAAGAAAGGCAAGGAGACCTCCTCAGCTGACCCTTCAAAGTTCAAGGAGGAGCATTTAAAAGAGAAGGAGGAGAGAGCTGCGAAGAAGGGGGAATCTACAAAGAGGAAGGCATCTGATGCCCTTTCAGCAGAGGTTGCCAAAAAGATAAGAACCTCAGGGAGGTTGGCAGCTAAGTCCACAACCTCTACTGATGAAGTTCAGGTACTTCCTATTCTCAACCCTGAACCCTTATCTTCTGAACCTCCCAAGTCTACACCTACAAAAGTCACAGAGCTCGCTGAGCTAATTAAAGAGGCTGGAGGTATGAATGAAAGAGCAAGAAAGCTAACAGCCCAGCAGCAGGAGAGGAGAGATAAGGTGGTTGATAAAATAGAGACCATTGCAGAACTTGCAGAGAGGAAAAGAAAGGAGAGGCTAGCTGTTGGGATATTTTAGTTTTGATGATTTTCCAAAACAACATGTAATAGGTTTGAAAGCAGTCAGGATAGTATCTTTTAGTTTCAGGTCAGGCTAGTTTGTTTCTCAGTAGAACAGGTTTTCAGTGGAAGAAGAACTCAGCTGAGGGGGGAACTCAGTGAGGGGGAACTCTACTGAGGGGAAACTCAGTGAGGGGGAACTCTGCTGAGAGGAACTCAGCTGAGGGAAGAACTCTACTGAGGGGGAACTCAGTGAGGGGGAACTCACTAATATAGCCTGAGGAAGTCAAGATGACATCACAAGGAGAACAGTCTGAAGCCATGTCAGAAGACCTGAACCTGAAGAGAAGCCTGAAGGAAGTCCCACTGAGTATAAACCTGACTATTCTAAGCTGGTCAGTAGACTACTCAGTGAAGAGCATGATCAGGAGGATCAGTGCTGTACCAAGTAGGTCCTAAAGGAGTCAGGCTACTGTGGTCAGGGAAGATTGTCATTCAGCCTTATGACAATCTTCTTGGAGAGATCTTCAAAAGTCTACTGAAAGACAACTACACTGAAGACATTCATGTCTACTGAAGATTATCAAGTCAGTGGAGGATAAGTCATCTGAAGTCAGTGTGCCCTGATCAAGTCCACTGAACCAAAGAGCCGTTGGACTCAGTCCACGTGGACCAATCAAGTCAAGACAACTCATCTGACACTGACAAGGCCGAGTTCCAAGAAAAGTAGGTGTTCCCTACTGATAGTCTGGATTCAAATGTGACTACCTCCAACGGTAACATTTGAATCTACACTATAAATACAAGCTTCCAGCTGCGGTTTCAAGTGTGTGATAGGGGAAATCTACACCTACGAGCTGGGGGTGCGAGAGTGGTGCAAGTCATGAGGGAGTCATAAGGGTGCACCATCTCCATCAAGAACACTGACATTGAATTCTTCATAGTCATAATTGAGTGTTCCAGTTTGTATACTCGAGCCCATCATATACATCCTAAGCTTAGAGAGATTTTCCCAACCTTAGCTTAAAGGCTAAAACCATGTAAGGGAAAATCTCACCTAGTTGGAGAGAACCAAACCAAACTAAACCCTTTCAAGAATAGTGTTAGGTGTTGCAGTGAGGTGAGGAGAGGCAGTCCCTGAGTGAAGAGGGATGTGAGGCCAGTTCGAGAGGCAGCTCCGTGGAGGGGTGTGAGTCCAGTTGTGAGTGCACCTTGGCACGTTAAAAACAAGAATCCCGGGTAGTGGATTTCCTGTTAAATCAGGCAGTGGATGTAGGAGCTTGAGCCTCCGAACCACTTTACATTGTTGTGTTTTTTTATTGCTTTACTGTCTTGCATAACATCAGTGTTAAAACAAAAAATTTCTCCTAATTTCCCATATTGTCCTTATTTGTGAAAGAAAAACGTGACCAACAATTGGTATCAGAGCGGGTTGTTCACATGACCTCTGATCTAGTTTTGTTAAGAAAAATGGTCAACCGAACAGATCTTAAATGTTTTAAAACTATGGGAATTTCTGCATGTTTCAAACTATTACATGTGCTCTACCTCATTCTTGTAATAGAAAATCTTTTTGTTAGAAGTTTTGGAATCATCAAAAAGGGGGAAATTGTTGGGATATTTTAGTTTTGATGATTTTCCAAAACAACATGTAATAGGTTTGAAAGCAGTCGGGATAGTATCTTTTAGTTTCAGGTCAGGCTAGTTTGTTTCTCAGTAGAACAGGTTTTCAGTGGAAGAAGAACTCAGCTGAGGGGGGAACTCAGTGAGGGGGAACTCTACTGAGGGGAAACTCAGTGAGGGGGAACTCTGCTGAGAGGAACTCAGCTGAGGGAAGAACTCTACTGAGGGGGAACTCAGTGAGGGGGAACTCACTAATATAGCCTGAGGAAGTCAAGATGACATCACAAGGAGAACAGTCTGAAGCCATGTCAGAAGACCTGAACCTGAAGAGAAGCCTGAAGGAAGTCCCACTGAGTATAAACCTGACTATTCTAAGCTGGTCAGTAGACTACTCAGTGAAGAGCATGATCAGGAGGATCAGTGCTGTACCAAGTAGGTCCTAAAGGAGTCAGGCTACTGTGGTCAGGGAAGATTGTCATTCAGCCTTATGACAATCTTCTTGGAGAGATCTTCAAAAGTCTACTGAAAGACAACTACACTGAAGACATTCATGTCTACTGAAGATTATCAAGTCAGTGGAGGATAAGTCATCTGAAGTCAGTGTGCCCTGATCAAGTCCACTGAACCAAAGAGCCGTTGGACTCAGTCCACGTGGACCAATCAAGTCAAGACAACTCATCTGACACTGACAAGGCCGAGTTCCAAGAAAAGTAGGTGTTCCCTACTGATAGTCTGGATTCAAATGTGACTACCTCCAACGGTAACATTTGAATCTACACTATAAATACAAGCTTCCAGCTGCGGTTTCAAGTGTGTGATAGGGGAAATCTACACCTACGAGCTGGGGGTGCGAGAGTGGTGCAAGTCATGAGGGAGTCATAAGGGTGCACCATCTCCATCAAGAACACTGACATTGAATTCTTCATAGTCATAATTGAGTGTTCCAGTTTGTATACTCGAGCCCATCATATACATCCTAAGCTTAGAGAGATTTTCCCAACCTTAGCTTAAAGGCTAAAACCATGTAAGGGAAAATCTCACCTAGTTGGAGAGAACCAAACCAAACTAAACCCTTTCAAGAATAGTGTTAGGTGTTGCAGTGAGGTGAGGAGAGGCAGTCCCTGAGTGAAGAGGGATGTGAGGCCAGTTCGAGAGGCAGCTCCGTGGAGGGGTGTGAGTCCAGTTGTGAGTGCACCTTGGCACGTTAAAAACAAGAATCCCGGGTAGTGGATTTCCTGTTAAATCAGGCAGTGGATGTAGGAGCTTGAGCCTCCGAACCACTTTACATTGTTGTGTTTTTTTATTGCTTTACTGTCTTGCATAACATCAGTGTTAAAACAAAAAATTTCTCCTAATTTCCCATATTGTCCTTATTTGTGAAAGAAAAACGTGACCAACACTAGCCACATTTGATAAAACTACTTCTAAGAAGTTCAGAAGTGGTTATCTAAAGTGGGCTGCCAAACTGAAGAAAGACAAGATCACACCATCTCTGAACAGATTCCCTCACCATGATGCCTGGGTTCCTAAGAAGCTCAATGATGCTTGGGAGACTGCCAAAAGGGATTTCGTTTACTCCTTTTATGTCAGTGGAGAGTTAGGGAGGGACAATGCTCAAGAAGTCTTCAACTCATGGTTGTTTGATGCCTATCCCAAACTCTATCCCGAGATCAGTGATGCTTGGAATGATGCCTTCCCTGGTCAAGCTCTGAAGGCCCCTGAGCAAATCACCTACTGGCCTCCTCAAGATGCAACAAGTGCTGTTGATAGAGAAAGGATCACTGAAGAGTGGACATCCTTATGCGAGCATCTTGGACTGAGAGGACATTCGAAGGAGATGATGGAGAGGAAGAATGAGCTGAAGATCAGAGTCTTTAAGCAATATGGACTTGAACCTCTTTTTGAGTCCATCTGAGAAAGTTGTATCTTTTGCTGGGCATTTGTTTATAAGTCCCAGGTGTGTTTAAATTCTAAACTTTTTGAGAGTTGACTTCATGTAATTTGTACTTCATCATTTTTCAATGAAATGAACTCTGCTGATGTTTTGCCCAAGATAATATCTCATTATCATTTAGGCTTATGTACTTGAATGTTTTTACTTACAAAATCTGTGAACTTTGAATGTCATCTGAAGAACCTCATCTGAAAAAAGATATGTAATAAGATAGGTTCCGGCATAATCAAAAAGGGGGAAATTATTGGGAAAATTTATAAGACTTGTTTTGATTAGATGCCAACATATCCCTCCTAAGTTGTTTTGTAAGTAAATTATTCAGTAGAGTTAATGCTTAGTTAAAACAGTTCAAAGTGTTAAGAACTGAGTACAGTTAGTAAAAACTAGAGTGTATTTTAGTATGAAGTCTGCTGAAGTTAAAGTCCGCTGAAAGTAAAACTCCGCTGAAGACTAAGTGATCTGAGAAAGAAGTCTAAGTCTTGAATGTTTTCTAAGTGCATTCTCACTAAGACTAAATCTATCAGTAGAGGACGGAGGTCCACTGATAAAGAAACTAACAAAGTACATTTAATGTTAAACATATTTAAAGCTGTTAGTTAATCTGGTTGGAACAAGGCAAAATGAATTTCAGTGAAGCTTACAATAAATGAAGGAATAAGAAGGTTCTCTCAGAGGAGTTCCACCTTAAAGCAAGACAAGAATCTGGGCATGCAGACTTAAGGTCCAATGAGAAGATGACACGTCAGTGTACTTTACTGACAGCCGACCTGCCCCAGCCTGACAAGTACCAAAAGTCCTTCACCTAGCAATCTACAGAAAGCTGGTGAACGAGCATAGTTTTTATAGCCGTTTCTTGACGAGACTTAAAGCTTCAAATAGAGCCGTTTGAGCCAATCAGATACAAGAAGACTTACTTGAGAAGATTCAATTCCAACGGGAAGATTTTCAAGGAAGCCTATAAATACAGAAGGACGTGCACATTTCCAAGCACGGGAAACTCAAAAGATCAAAGCTATCTCTACATTCATAACCATCTAGAAGCACTCGAAATTATCATTGTTTCCCAAGTGTTTCACAGTTGTAGAGAGCCTAACAAACCTTCTGTAACCAAGCTTAAAACTATATCCAAATCTTAGAAAGAGATAATCCAATCCTAAACCTTGAGCTAAACTTGTAAGGATTATCTCAAAATAGTTGGAACCAAAACCCTACTCAAAACCCTACTCAGTGTTTAGGTTGAGAGTTAGTGTTAAGTGGTGTTAGTAAGCTGATTGTTGTATCAGTCTGAAAGCTGGTTTGTTTTGGGAACTAGGACCTGGAATTTCCTAGTGATCAATCATCCTAAGAGAGGAGAAGTTGATCAGTGCACCTTGGCACTATAACACAAGGAATTCCAAGTGAAAGGAATTCTCCTGTTTGATCAGGCCAGTGGACGTAGGAGATTTATCTCTGAACCACTTTACATCTTGTGTACTTACATTCTGTTATTTCATAAAAGTGTGTTAATCTCAAGTTTTATCAAAGTAAAACGAGTTTTCTAAAGGGCTCACTAATCCGCATCTGAAAGCTAATTAGATAGTAGTTCAACTGAAAGTCTTGTGCTTTCAGTGGAGGTATTATCTCAGTAAGCTTTCACAGAGTAACTCTCAGCAGACCTCAAGTCCACTGACGAGCTACTGTCTTAAGTAACCTGATAAGTTTTGAAGAAGTTTTAATTTGTAACCACAGGTGTATTCCCCCCCCCATACACCTGTTTACTCGTTTCGGGACCAACAACGTGGTTCAGAGGCTCAAGCTCCTACGTCCACGGCCTGACTTAACAGGAAATCCACTCAAGGGATTCTTGTTTTTAACGTGCCAAGGTGCACCAAGACCAGCTAACCTCACTGATCTATACAAACTTCCTTACTAACACACTGACTGACTTACTCCCAACAAACCTAACTTAGGGTTTTGGTTTCAGTTTGGATTCCAACTAGGTTGAGATTATCCTCACAAGACAAGGCTATGCTAAGGATTGGATAATCTCTCTAAGCTTAAGATAATACTATTTAGCTCTTGGAATACAGAATAACTCTCAGTTGCTAAGAAACACTTGGGAAATTTAGATGGTTTCGAGTGCTTCTCTTAAAGGCTGAATGCTTTGAATGCTTGAGAGTTTGAGTAATTTCTGGCTTGGAAATTTCCCGTAACCTTGAATGGGTTCAAGGTCTTCTGTATTTATAGATGATTTGAAAAACTATCCGTTGGAGAGATAGCCTTTCTTGTCAACTATGTAGAGTGGCTTCAAATGGACATATCTTCATGCATCAGCCGTCCTTACATGGATTTGGTAGTTGCATTAAATGCACATTAAATGCTTGCCCGTTGAATATGCAGTCTGAATTCAGTCTTCTTGTCAGGTTCCGTACGTACGTGTCCTTCTCGGATTGGTCCACGTCATCAGGTTGGTGAGAATGTCAGAACTTATTCCTGAGCTTCAGGCTTGTCTTATTAAGTTCATTTTGTCTTGAGCTCACCGGTCTTGTCCTGACGCTGACATTCTTTTTGCATTGCTTGGCTCTACTCCAAGTCTTCCCATTAACTCAGTGACATCCTGTTCCCTTCAGGACTGAGTTAGTAATGACCTCAGGGTCATACTCTTCATCACTGACACTTGCTCAGCCAGCTTAGAGGACTGCCATAAGTTCAGGATGGTGCTCTTTGTCTTCAGGCTCTTGGTCTTGATTGTCACCAGTGAGTTCTCCTTTCACTGAGTACCTGTGAAGTGTAAAATGACTAAGTACAAATCCTAACCAAGACTAGCCTGACAAAGACAGATTAAGGCAAACATCTTTTCAGGGGCTTTGGGATCTTAATCAAAACTGACAATGTCCCAACACCCTAGCTTTTCTCTTTGCCGCTTTCTGTCCAGTTGGATGAGTACGCTGTGCACTGACATCCTCATTTCCACTCGTATCTGGATTGGAAGAGCAGTTTCCTCCAAACTCATTGGTCTTCATCATCTTTGTTGGACGAACATCCATATCACATTTTTCGAATTTAGGACACCTCTTCAAACATAGCCAACAACTGCGAAGTTTAAATCCGTTCTTCGCACACTCTTCCCTATACATTTTTTATGCCTTTTCATAAATATCTGCATCACTGCACCCACTCTTCCACACGTCCAACTGCTGATTATAGATTGCAGCAAATTGTTTTATTTTTTTCTGAATATCGTAATACTTTGATTTTAATGTTGATGACGATCTCTTTGGCCTATTTGCCGGACGAGTGTTGTTATACTCTGCCGCAATCCTCTGCCACATTTGCTCCATCTTCTGGTCATTTCCAATCACAGAATCTTGGCTAACATTGATCCAACATTCTGTTAGCAATTCTAACTCTTCATCAGTATATCCCGTTGATAACTTCTCGTCGGATTCCGACGCCTGCCAATATTAATGCCTCCCACTCCTGGAGGAGAAAATTGAGTTGACCTCCCAGAAGACGGTGTTCCGCACTCTTTATCACTGCTCCCTCCATCGGTGCTATTTCTTCTCGATGAGTTTGAAGGAGATATTCCGTATGAATGAGGGAGAGGCATGGAATGAACCAAATAAGTTGGAAATCTGGAAGAATTCATCGGTAAATCTAAGTTAATTGGAAAATTGGGAGAAATTGGAAAATTTGGATAGTTGGGGAGATTTTATGGACGAATGTTGGAATTTTGAGGACAGACATTGGTATTTTGTGGACGAATATTGGGATTTTGAGAAGATGAATTTTCTCCCAAATTTTTAGAATTGTAAAAATTCTCCCAATTATTTTGATCCATGATTGAGAAAATTACAATAAAAAAATTAAATTTTGATTGAGATGAAAACTTTTTTTTTTTTTTTGGTGAAAGAAGAATTTACTGCTTCCTATTTATAGAAGATGGGGTTAAAACATATATCCGTTAGAATTATTAATTACCATTACAATCCTACAAATGAATTTCCAAAAAAAAAAGGATGGGTAGAATCTTGCCGTTGGAAACGGTCAAAAACATTTATCCAAGCTTCTGCATGTTCAATATTGGAAACGATCATAAGCATTAAAAAAAAATTGTGGCGGGACCCACAAAGCAGCAGCCTACTTGCAAGTGGGTCCACGCTAAAAAAACCAATTCATTTTGATAGGTGTGTTACTCACGCACCTTATTCCACTCTCCCATCTTTTCTCCCTATTTTTCCTCTACCCAGGTATGTTCAGACCTTCCTCCAAATCCCTTCCTTGCCACATCATCACTTCTACAATGCTGTTTTTTTCATTCTCTAGGTAGGGGTAGTATTCCACATGGGGTCTCTACCTCCCATTGTGGATGCCCTTAGAGGTGGGGTGAAAACGAGTACGAACCAAATCGAACAAATAAAAATCGAAACAAATTCGATATAGCGTAAATCGAGTCAAGAAAAATTCGTTTTCCCGCAAGACAGAATACGCCCCGTATAGTGCTTACGGTATTTTGCGTATGAGTCTCCAAAGGTAAGACGGTTTTATAATTCACACCGGTAGCACCACCGTATATGAATTTTCAGCGAACAAAATCGGAGTTATGAACTGAACAGAAATTCTAAGCGAAAGGCTTTCTGAACGGAAAATTTAAGGGCTGTAAAAGTGGTTCTGAAAGTCTGGACGAAAGGGGGTATATATAGGCGGAATATTCAACCCAGATAAGGGATGCTGAAGAGGAGTTCGGGGTGATCATGGATCACCCACATTCTGTAGTGGAGAGAAACTGCGTTTCTCATTCTTGGGAAGCAAGAACGGAATATTCCAGATACTTTGGAGTGTATTAATCATATTCGTAGGTGTATTAAATATATTCGTGGGCCGACCCAATTCCAGATGGGCCACCCGAACCGATTGGATCCAAAAAGATATTGGGCCATTTTATATTTTTGGTACTCTAAAAATATAGGTAGGCACCAAAGCCCTCCCAAAGCCCAATTGTCAAGAACCACGAACCCGGACCGGACCCGGTCCCAGGCTCAGGCGGGGCGCGCGCGCGCGCGTGTGTGGTTCATGGTTAGGGTCCTCATGTCCCAATTTAAAGATCATGAATACTTTTCTACTTATATACAAGAAAATCTTCTTGTAATTTTCCAATGTGGGATGAAACTTCTTTTTCCATTTCCCATGGAATTTATTCAACACAATTGAAAAATACTACAACTTCCTAAATTAATTTCTCACTCATCGGAAATTAGTTTTAAGATATTAAATATATCACGTTCATCTACTCCGCGAGTAGAACAACATCGTTAATTTTATTTTCCCAAACATTAACGTTTTTACTCCTAAAAAAATTAGTCAAAGTAAGGGTATAACCCCTTATTAAAAAACTAATTTCCAACAATCCCCCACATGAGTGAGAATTGCACCTATACAGAGTCAAGCTTCTTCGTTCAGCTCATTTGAGACCTCATTGCTTCCGGATAAGTAACCAATGGTTTTGAACTTTCCGTAGCCCAGCACCATCGGGTATACCGGCGGCTTAGTGGATGTGATGCCTTGAACCAATCCTCCTTAGTGTATACCTTACAGATAGTACAGACACAAGTCAGTCTCGATTCCAATTTGTTCTCATGTTTTAGTCCATTTTGGCCCTGGACGCCCTTTGTGTTAGGAAAATTATTGTATAGTTTTGAAGAGTTAAAACAAACCAGAAGATGTAATAGGACCATCTGGACCTGTTAGCCAGATGATGATCTAGATTAGGACTTAGTCTAGGGGGAACTGCCAGACCAGAAGACTTCACCAGAAGAGTCACCAGAAGACCCCACCAGAGGACTTCACCAGAGGATTCCACCAGAAGACTTCACCAGATGAGATCTGACCAGAGGTAGAGGACCTTCCCCTGACCAGACGAGTCCGGACCAGACGAGTCTGGTGGAACAAAAGATGCTCAGTTTGATCCCCTGTTTCTACTGAGTATTCTAGTTGTTAACCAGATCTGGACCAGAAGACACCGAGGTTGCCTGGTGTCTGGTCTTGCCTTCTCTGGAGAGAATCAGAGTTAGGCAGATGAAGCATTTAACCGTTGGTGATTCAAATCAAGTCAACAAGATCAGGATTGAAAAGTATTTGAAGTCAATCAATCCAAGGATCCCACCAACCCAATCAATCAATTAGGGAATTGATTGATTGGAAGCTTCCTTAAATAGAGGATCTGATTGGATTAGCTCTCCAACGGCTAACCCTAATCTCCTCTATAAATACAAGAGTGCAGAAAGCTATTGAAGTTTTTAAAAATAATAAAAGTAAAGTAGAGAATCAGCTGAACACTAGAATTAAAGCAATTCGTAGTGATAGAGGTGGAGAGTATGTGGCTCCATTTGAACAACTATGTGCCGAATCAGGCATCATACATCAAACGACAGCTCCCTTCTCACCTCAATCGAATGGTATTGCAGAGAGGAAAAACTGGACTTTGAAAGAGATGATGAACGCAATGTTAATCAGCTCGGGTTTACCTCAGAACATGTGGGGGGAAGCTGTACTGTCAGCTAACCACATTTTGAATAAAATTCCACTTAAAACTCAAGATAAGATGCCTTATGAGTTGTGGAAAAATCGCAAACCATCTTACAAATACCTCAAAGTGTGGGGGTGTTTGGCTAAGGTTGAAGTGCCACTTCCTAAACAAGTGAAAATTGGACCTAAGACGGTCGATGGGATCTTTATAGGATACACACTCAATAGTAGTGCCTATCGGTTCTTGATTCACAAATCAGAAATACCCGATATGATAGTAGGTACTACAATAGAATCAAGGAATGCTATTTTCTTTGAGAATGTGTTCCCGTGTAGGGATAAAGAAGAAGCGAGTTCAAATAAACGAACTCATGAGGATTCTAGTGAAACTGCAGATCCTTCCACTCAGCAGAGTGAAAAATCTAGACGCAGTAAACGAGCTAGAATAGATAAGACTTATGGTCCAGACTTCATCACTTATGTGTTAGAAGATGAACCTAAGACTATCAAAGAAGCTCTTTCCAGACCAGATGCACCTCTTTGGAAAGAAGCAATAAACAGTGAATATGATTCAATTCTGCAAAATCATACATGGGAGTTGGTTGACCTCCCTAAAGATTGTAAGACCTTAGGATGCAAGTGGATCCTTAAAAGAAAATGCAAAGCAGATGGATTAATTGACAAGTATAAAGCCCGTTTGGTTGCAAAGGGTTTTAAACAAAGAGAAGGGTATGATTTCTTTGACACCTATTCTTCGGTCACAAGGATTACATCTATACGTGTACTTATCGTGATTGATGCTTTGCATAATCTCAAAATACACCAAATGGATGTTAAGACTGCTTCTCTTAACGGAAAAATGGATGCAGAAATATACATGGATCAACTAGAGGGTTATGTTGTACCCGGGAGCGAGAAAAAGATTTGTAAACTCATTCGGTCGTTGTATGGACTTAAACAAGCTCCAATACAATGGCATTTGAAATTTAACAATATTATGTTGTCAAATGGATTTCGAATTAACGAATGTGACAAATGTGTGTATGTGAAAGATACACCAATGAATTTGTTATCGTATGTTTATATGTTGATGACATGTTAATCATAGGTAACAATTCAAATGTGATCGTTAATACGAAAAACTTGTTAAAGAAAAATTTTGACATGAAAGACATGGGTTTAGCGGATGTGATTCTAGGAATCAAGATCGAAAGAACTTCAAATGGAATTCCTTTAACACAATCTCATTATGTTGAGAAAGTATTGAAGACATTCAAAGCATTTGATGATCCACCTGCTAAAACTCCACTGGAACAAAATGTTCATCTAAAGAAGAATAGAGGTGAACCAGTGAATCAGTTAGAATATGCAAGGATCATTGGAAGCGTGATGTACATTACAAATTACACACGTCCTGATCTTGCATGCTCTGTGAATAAACCGAGTAGATACACGAGCAATCCAAGTCATGAACATTGGAAAGCTCTGAAAAGGGTCTTGAGATATTTAAAGTATACTCTTGACTTTGGGCTACACTACACACGACATCCAGCTGTACTTGAAGGGTATAGTGATGCTAATTGGATATCTGACAGCAAAGACTCGTTCTCAACTAGTGGATATGTATTCACTATTGGAGGAGCAGCTGTGTCATGGAAATCCACAAAGCAGACGTGTATTGCCCGTTCCACAATGGAATCTGAGTTCATCGCTTTGGATCAAGCTGGTGAAGAAGCTGAATGGCTTCATAACTTTTTAGAAGATATTCCTTGTTGAAACAAACCTGTACCATCTGTAATGGTACATTGTGACTGTCAAGCTATTATTGGTAGAGCTTTGAGCAGTATGTACAACGGAAAGTCGAGACATATTCGTCGTCGACATAACTCCGTTAGACATTTGATCTCAACTGGTATTATAACAATTGATTATGTAAGATCAATTGATAACATAGTGGATCCGCTCACGAAGAGCTTGAACCGAGATCAAATGAATAAGCTGATAGAGGGAATGGGTCTAAAATCCACAAATAAAACTGAAACAGTGGTAACCCAACCATGATGACTGGAGATCCCAGGAACTTGGTTCAAAAGGGAAAACTAAGCTGTGAATGTTAGTGTACAACACTTGAAAATCATGACCATTCCTAACAGCACTGTGTCAAGTGTTAGTAGACCCGTGAGTTGTGGTAAAGGATAAGTCTTTGACTTTTAATGATTTCTATAAAGTCCATGTGGGACAGAGTATGACGGGATACTCGAAAGGAGATCACCTATGTAAATGAGAAGTGAGGGCCGCTTCGACCAAACATTTATGAATACAAAGTGTTGGTCCCACTAGATAGATTAATTGCGGAAGCTTTAAGTTTATGTCTTAACGAACTTCTTTTTATAAGAGCACAGAACAAGTAAGAGATTAAATAAACGAAAGCAATAAATAACACCGGATGTATAGTGGTTCGGATCTGAATATCCTACGTCCACTCTCCCTTTTATCCAAGGGGTCTCACTATCAACCAACCAACTTACTCACGTACTGGAATTTTCGAAGTACCAGTTCCTTCTTACAACTCCTTTAGATCTAACCACAATCTAAAGTAATCAACCTTCAACCTTATCTTAGAGATGAACAGGTTAAAGTTCAACAACTCCTTAAGAGTAGATATGTAATGTGAACAATAAGAGTGCTAAGAGTGATTATCAAAAGCTTGGAATGTGAATTGTGCGCGTAAGAGTCTCTAGAGCTTTTTCTTAACATTGTTATCCACTTCCGTAGTTTTATTCAGTAATCTATGTAATTTTCTGATGTTATTTAATATAATTTAATTTTAGATATGTATGTTTTAAATATAGTCGTTGCAAAAACTAGTCGTTTGAAAACTAGCCATTTGAAAATTAGTAGTTGAAAACTAGCCGTTGAAAACTAGTCGTTTGAAAAACTAGCCGTTGGAAAACTAGTCGTTTGAAAAGCTAGCCGTTAGAAAACTAGCCATTTGAAAAATTAGCCGTTAGAAATACTACTATATATCTAGTAGTTGGCTTCTCATCTCTTCACTACACAAGTTTCTTAATCCTCATAATATTTTCAACCATATCAAACATGTCTTCATCTTATAATCATTCAAGCACCAGTGACAGTGACGACGGTGAGCTAAATGAGCTACTTAATCAATCACCGATGGAGCAATTGGTGTGTGAGGTACAAGAGCAACGAAGATTTCTTAATGAGATGTTGAGTGCTTCTTCCAACACTCCTAAGAAAAGAAAGTACATCAATCGAGATTGTGAGGGTGCACACACTCGCCTAGTGGATGACTACTTCGCTGAAAATTCAACATATGGAAGTAATATCTTCCGATGACGTTTTCGAATGGGTAAAGACTTATTTTTTCGTATTGTAGAAGCGTTGGAATCTCATGATCCATATTTTCAGTGGAGAGTCGATGCGGTGGGGCGAAAATGTTTCTCACCACTACAGAAGTGTGCGGTAGCAATTCGTCAATTAGCATATGGAGGTCCTACCGATCATTATGATGAATATCTGCGGGTTGCTAAAACAACGGCCATTGACTGCTTGTTCAAATTTTATCAAAGCGTGATTGCCGTGTTTGGTCCGCACTACTTGAGGGCTCCTACTGCTGCTGACGTCCAACGCTTGTATCAGATGCATGAGCAGAGACACGGCTTTTTTGGGATGTTGGGGAGTCTTGATTGCATGCATTGGGAATGGAAAAATTGTCCAGTAGCTTGGAAAGGTCAATACACTCGAGGTGATCATGGAGTCCCAACAATTATGCTGGAAGCGGTAGCATCACAAGACTTATGGATTTGGCATGCTTATTTTGGAGTTGCGGGGTCGAATAATGATATCAATGTTCTTAATCAATCTCCTTTATTCAACGATGTTGTGTTAGGTTGTGCGCCAAATATGCATTTTATCGTAAACGATCGACAATATACACAAGGATATTACCTAGCAGATGGGATCTATCAGGAATGACCAACCTTTGTCAAGAGCTTTCAATGTCCTCATGATCCGAAGAAAATTAAATTCAAGGAAATGCAGGAAGCTGCCAGGAAGGTTGTTGAACGAGCATTTGGGGCGCTTCAATCTCGTTGGGGCAATGATCAGGGGTCCAGGTCGTTTTTGTTACAAAAGTAATTTGAAAGAAATTATGATTGCTTGTATTATTTTACATAATATGATAGTCGAGCATGAAGGAGATTCAACGATGGATTGGTCGGATGAAGCCAACACAAGCAACATTAACAACATCAATAATTCATCTATAATTCGAGGATCTACCGAAGCATTCAATCGCTACCTCAAAGCAAGAGCCGAGCTTCGTGATAAACGCAAACATCAACAACTCCAAATAGACTTGGTTGAGCACGTATGGGCACGACACAAAGAAAACTAGCAAAATTTATGAAACATCTAATTATCTTTTAAATTGGTGTTTTAATTTATGTTTGCAATTTTTTTTTATGTTGTACTCCTTATTTTAATTTTTATTTGCAATTATTGTAATTTTTTTATGTTGTACTCTTTAATTGTATTTTTTAAATAAAATTTTAACAATAAAATATTTTTTAAAATATATTATTGGGACAACAAGGATTATTTTATTATTATTTTATTTGTATTAATTTATATATTTAATTAAATAAATAAATAATAATAAAAATAATTAATAGAAAAGATAATAAATATATATGATTTGATAGTGGGACCCATGAATAGTTACTTTTGAAGTAGGAATGGTTGGAGGAGGAAGGGATATTTTGAGGTAGGGGTATAAAACTTTTGAGGTGACACACATGTGGCGTATAGGTGGCAAACTCAAACCTCAAAATGCATACCTAGCATTGGAGGTGCTTAAATTTAACAGGTTTTACATCCTAGTTTTAGGGAACGGCGCATACCCCTCCAAACAGGAGCAATGTAAGTGTTCACATACTCATTCCTCACAACCACTATCACTATTCCCATATGATACACACTGATATAACGTGTGCACGTATACTGTTTGATGAAATGCCTAAAACTGCTCTCTTGTTTATTTAGTCGAATTTGTCATCAGATGTTTTAGGCTTTACAATCTGGGTATAGAAAATGCATATGTTTTGTGACAAGCATAGGGATAGGTCGATTGCTACACAACGGGAAAAGCAAAATATTTGTTTCAATGGTTTGTTTTGAATTTGAAACTGTTAAACATAGGTGAGAAAGCAAAATTGAATTGCAAAATATTTTGCATGATGAATTGTTTTGGACTCCCATCATTTGGAATTAAGAATAAAAAGGGAGCTCATCTAACTATGAGTAAGAACACCAGTTTTGGGGATAAAAAGTCAAGCTTACTCTTTAATCCTTCTTGTTTATTGGTAGTTGATCTCGTTGTTTCGGATGATGTTGTACAGCAGTGTATGTTCTCGAAGTGCCATTTCTTCGTGGCTCAACTATCAAGTTCCTTAAATTTCTCAATACCATAGTCTGTCAAAAAGTTAATGATAGATAATGTGCTTAAGAAGTCTATATGCTACATTGAATGCTAAAATCTGACATTTGCATGCTTTTATCATTGGCTCGACAGATTTAGTTCTGTGACTGGGCACTTCTTCATTGAGCTCAATACTCACCGAATTGATACCAGTGTTGCAAGAAGTGAAACACTTAGTATTATCAGTGGGATGCGCTACCTTAAGCTCGGGGTATGTGTGAAATATTGTTGCTGATCAATTTAATTATTACAAAAGCATTGGATGACGAAGAAATGATTTTCAGGTTAAAACAGAAGGTGGCTTGAATGCATCAGCCTCCTTTATTGCAAAAGTCAACCCTTTAAATCGTGCTCCTCACAAGCGTAAAAGTGAACTTCACCATGCGCTATGCAACATGCTTTCAAACATACTTGCGCCACTTGCTGAGGGCGGAAAAGGTCACTGGCCTCCTTTTGGTGTTGAACCTGCTCTCTCCTTTTGGTACGAGGCTGTAGCACGAATAAGGGGGCAGCTGATGCACTGGATGGACAAACAAAGTAAACATATAGCTGTAAGTTTTAGTTTATAGGGGTTTCAGAGAACAGTTTCTTCTGCTGAATGGCATTTTGATTATATTGTTCATGTTATATAACCCAGGGGATGCAAACTTGCTTCTTGACTTCATTAATTTCTCGGAAGCTGCATTACATTAGTACTTGTTCTAACAGCAATTCTTTGGTCTGGAATAGATCCAACAATGCTTTCATATTAAATTTGTGAAATTAACAGGTTACTATTAATATGGAGTTGCTGCTCACCTTTTCTTATACAAATGTTATTAGTTTCTTTTGCCCTGCATCTTCTGTTGTCATTTGGATTTTTCCATTATCAGTTTATTCTAAAGCCTCACTGAAATGAAAGTTATTTTTCTTAGATCAGTTACTTGAGTTGCTTTGTAATATTATTAAATTTACTTCTTTGATGTCTTATAGCGTTGTATCTTGTATTATCTTTATGCCCGTCTTGTTTATATTGATAACACGTCAGTTTTAATATGTATTACAGATATTTTGACTGATGCCGTGATGCAAACATTTTCCTTTCTTTAGGTTGGTTATCCTTTGGTGACACTTCTCCCGTGTCTCGGTGATCCAAATGTTTTTCTCAGTAACTTTGGTTCTCACATGGAACAATTATACAAACATCTCAGGGTAAGTTTACAATGCAATGTGCACTATTACGATTTCCAGAATTACTATTTATATTTTACTTATATTTACCGTTCAGGATAAGAACCATCGTTTCATGGCCTTAGATTGCCTACATCGTGTTCTGAGGTTTTACTTGAGTGTCCATGGTGATGCACAACCTCCGAATCTTGTATGGGATTACCTGGACAGTGTCAGCTCCCAACTTGTGACAATCCTCAGGAAGGGAATGCTTACTCGGGATGTCCAACATGACAAACCTACAGTCAGGCTCTTCTTACTTCTTCAAAGACTACAATAGGTAATATTTTACAGCTCATGCAGTTATTTTTCTAGGTCCAATGATGGGGTGTTATCTTGCTACGTTAGTTCTTTACATGGTAAGCTGGTAATTGCAGTTTGTTAATTTATGTTGTTTATTAGTACAAATCATGTTTCAAGAACTGTGTAAACAGGATTGGCTGAAACCGGTATCTGTGAGTCCTGTGCTCATATAATATATATTATTTCGAGGAGTACTTATTATCTAGGGAAATTCTCTTTCTCAAGAATGGGGTTGCACATATTCCTTATCTGCCAGTGGGTTGCTCATATCCTAACTTTTGCAAAAAAAAAATTTGACTGTTTTTCATTTTATGTCCACCATGACATTCATTTAGAAAGCTCTCGTCACGAGTGGGCTAATTTTTCTTCATCTTCTTGGTTCTGTCCTTCACTGATGACAGCTCTGATATTTTCACTATCTAAGTTGTTCAGTAATTTATTTCTCTTGATTTGATTACGTCTGCCTTTTATGTCCATTAAAAAAACCATACTAGATTTTCTTTGGAAATAAAGCAATCAGCTGTTTATTGGCATGTACTTTAAAGTTTAAACACATATATTGTTTTTGACATATTTTTTCATGTAAAGTGTATACTGGCACAGAGCCTAATTTATATGCTGTAGACCTTAAAGTGTACATACGTGGTAGTAAATTATTCACATGTTTGCTTATACAAATTAAATATTCTGCAAAAACTGGACATACAACTGAAAGGTAGTTCTGCAGATGCTGTTACAAAAGAGAAGTCTCAAGGGTATCTTTTCCGCTCGGTGCTGAAGTGCATACCATATCTCATTGGAGAAGTTGGTCGAAGTGATAAAATCACAGAAAATTCCTCAACATGGCATCCGTATTGATCCTGGAGTTCGTGAGGAAGCTGTGCAGGTTCTGAATCGGATTGTAAGGTACCTTCCTCACCATCGCTTTGCAGTTATGAGGGGGATGGCAAATTTCATCCTACGTCTTCCAGATGAGTTCCCTCTTCTCATTCAGACATCATTGGGACGTCTTCTTGACCTTATACGTTTCTGGAAAGCATGTCTATCAGATGATAAGATAGATTACGATGCTATAGACTTAAAGCGTTTACAGAGAAATGAGGGATTGAAGAGGTCATCCTTTAATCAGCCTCAGGATGCACTTGAATTTCGTGCGTCAGAGATAGATGCAGTTGGTCTTATATTTCTTAGTTCCATGGATAGTCAGATTAGGCATACTGCTATAGAGTTGTTGCGTTATGTCTGTGCTTTACGACATGATATACGGGAACTTTCTTTGCAAGAAAGACCAGATCAGATCTTGAAAAATGAAGCCGAACCAATATTCATAATTGATGTTCTAGAAGAGAATGGGGTGAGTACCACATTCTGGCTTCAGTGGGTTGTATTGTTAAATTCTATTTCATTTACATGTCTATTTCATTTACATGTGCTTCTTTTAAGTGTGGAACTGACATTAACAATGAAGCTTTGTTTTTACAGGATGATATTGTTCAGAGCTGCTATTGGGATTCTGGCCGTCCTTTTAATCTAAAACGAGAGTCTGATGATCGTAGATGATTGTGTTAAATGAAACTTTTGGTAGCTTGCATGTCGAATATTTGAGTAATAATGTGTTGGTTTTACTTTTGAATGCAACTGATATTGATGTTTTGATGATTTCTTTTTTAATGTTTGGATGTTTGACAATTTAATGAATATTCAGACTTTTGAATTGATTATAGATTTATTACTTGCAATTTGTGCTCTCGCCAAATGTTGCTCCAACGAGTATTTTTTATTTCCCTAAAATTCTTCTTTTGTTGTGTTTTCCAAAGTGTCGTGTTCTCCCTTTTTTTCCTCCCGAGAATAGGTGCCAGTGTCTGCATTAGTTTTTGTCAAGCTGTTATTCTGCATGAGAATATCCTTGCTCGTCGTCCTGTCAAACTCTCCAGAAAGTGATTTAGGGGTAAGTGTAGTCTTGGCTTCGTAGATATGCCTTTTGTATTGGTTGATACATGCCCTATAGTGGTAGACGCACCACCAGTTTTAGTAAATTCACTCCCAAAACCAGTGACTGGTAATGGACCTCCAGAATCAGTAAATACACTCCCTGTGTAGTTTTGTGCCTTCCTCCCGCACTACCAATTGGTTCAACAGCAACAGCTAAGTCCCTATCGACAACTAACTCAATGCTTTTGCTATCAACAACAAACTCTAAATTACGAACATCAACATCAGTTGAGTAAAAAATAACCAGAATATATATGATTTATCTCACTTTGTATGATGGTGAATTGGGGAGAGAATGTATACACCAAAATTAGGCAAATTTATGTATATATGGTGAATAGTAGGTGTGATTGATAATATAGAGTGGTTTGGAGGTTGTTTACGAAAATAGAGGGAATCGCCTCTGGGAGGGGCGAGTTTCCCTCTTTTTTTTTTTTTTTTTTTTTTAGGTCGCCTTTGGGAGGGGCGAGATTAATTTTTTTTTTTATTTTTTTTTTAGGTCGCTACTGGGAGGGGCGAGTTTAAGCATTTTTTTTTTATTTTATCACGCCGTTGGGAGAGGCGTGTTTATGTAAGTATTTTTTTTTTCGTTTCTTAGTTATAATTGTTCCATGATTAAATGGGTTAAAATAGGTGTGTATTTGAGTTGATTTTAGTAATTATTGTTCAATGATTATGTGATGATTATTCAATGATATATTATAACTAAACCCAAATTGCTATTGAGATGTAAAACCCTAATTGTTAGTGGAGATAAATATAATTGTGTATTGAAATTGGTTTATATTTATACTATCTTTAAAAAAAAAATTATAAACTATTTCATAAAAATTGAAAATTATTTCAAACACTAAATAATATTTTTAAGTAATAAATGTAAAATGTAAAAAAAAATGACATTTATAATAATAGTACCAATACAATTAGCGATGGCCCAATCGACCACCCGTTCCACATTGCGGCGGATGTCTTTCACGATAATTACGACGAGGTTGTTGTTCATGTTGGCTTGGTCCGGGCTCCTCTCCGTATGTGTCCGCATATGGTATAGGCGTTGAACTGTAAACTGGGCGTTGTGCGAATTGAGGTCGATGTTGATAATAGGTACTCATATTAATACCCGTATTTAATATGTCAGTAAATGAACCAGGCCATGATGTAAGAAGATCTGTCACAGATTTAGTTAATTTAGATCAATAATATATATATATTAAAATATATATTATTTATAAGTTGATATTATATACCTGGTTCATTATAAGGTGTCTGAAAACTGGGTTGAGGTATCTCCTGTTGCAACGTCGATGTAGAAGCAGGCTGGGGTACCCCCTCAACGCTTGCCCAACCAACTATCAAGTTAACAATAACATATCATAAGTAAATAAACATAATCTTTAAAAAATATTATTAAGGGTTATGTGTAACTTTCATACCATTTCCAGCAGGATGTGCGTAAGCTCCAAATCCAAATGAGGGCAACTCATAACTTGTGTGAGGCGTAGGCTGAGGTGGCCACTCATTTGATTGCCGAGCATCTATCAAATTAATAGAAATATACATAAACAAGTAAATATAATTTCTTGAATATTTTTAATTTATTATTGTAACTTTGATAATATTGAATTACACACCGTATGCAGTTGGTGTGTTGCCCAAAATTCGAGACGCTCCATACTGTTGGCCCATCGATGTAGAAGCATCTGTAACATGTTATAAAAATATTTAATAATTAAATAAATATAAACCAAAGGAATATCATATTTACAAGTGTAATTCCGTAAATTGCATACCATTTCCAGCAGTATGTTGTGTGCGGGGCGCTGATTGAGGAACTCGGTATTGAGTACCTTGTCGGGGAAAAGGGGAATCTGATGGCACTGCCGAGGAATGTCTTCTTCGACTCGCAGACGTTGAAGGACCTTCATCGCCGTCACGCTCTACAGACCTCCTTCTTGTTTGTCCTCTACTTGTTTCCCCGACTTCTACGTTTTCAACTGAGGCTCGTGGATGTTCAAGATAAGTAGGAGATTCAATAATAGGCTCCACTTCAGTGATGAAATTCTCAGCTGTTTCTAAAAATTCCACCATTGATGGTCTATTATCAATGTGAGCCCGTCGTTTACTGATTTTAAATTTTCGAAACCAGCTTACCTGTAACAAAAAAATAATAGAATGTTATTCATATTTCAAACATCAAAATTCAATATATAATTAAATTTGTGATATATAATTTACCAAAACATCACTGGCAGATGTTCTTGGTGGTTGGAAGCCTCGGACCGGTGCTGCAGTATACTCCTCTGGTGAAATCAATCGTCGTGTAATGTCATAGTACCACTGCATATAGTCTTTCGTGACCGGATCACCCCCGTTGATAGACGTGCAAGGCATGAATGGTTGCCTGCTTCTCCAATATCTAATCCATTTGTCATGCTTGGTCGTCCAATCAAAGCCGGTTCTCCCCTGGCGGTTATACTCATGCAAGCTCTGGTCCCTTTCCTCTACATGACTTGGAATGTTTTGGACCATTCCAAATTGTCTGAGCACCCTATTCGGATAGTGAAGCTCCACTATCCAAATATTGATCAATGGACATTGCGACCTCCAATTTAAGGTCCAACAACGAGGTTCGAGATTCCTGATCTCCTCAGCGTCCACATCATAGGGATCCCAAATAAACTGTAAAGACACACACAAAACATTAATATCAATATTCTCAAAAAATAATTTATATTAGTTTGAATCATTATAATAATAACTTACTTGACCATTAGACAAACACTCAAATATGTCGCGATATACACGAATTGAAAACCTCGTGCTGTCAATATGACTGTGATAATGTATCCACCTATAGTAGGTAAAAAAATAAGTATGTATATCCAAACGAATTATAGATAAATGTGTCTATAGAAAAATACCTAGCTCCATACGGTGGAGGCCCCAAATTACGACCATCTACACTTATCTGCCCTTGTTGGAGCATCGGATGTGCGTTCGATGGTTGGATCGTTATTATCCTTGACCATGCCCATATCTGTTGTTCAATGATAAATTTATTTCAATGTACAATTAATCATAGAAATATTTAAAAGTAATTTAAATTAACCAAGGATTACCTGCAACAAGCATAATGGTCCAGCGATGCTCTTGCATTTATAGTTGCAAGCCATACAGAGTTCGCGATATAAACTCGCTAACACAGCACTTCCCCAGCTGTATTCCCCGACTGTATTCACGTCCCGCAGAAAATACAGATAGACTAATGGGACAGCATTTCGAGAATGGTCGGGCATCATTAATGTTCCCAGGAGTAAAAGTGCACACCCCCGTGCATATTGATCAACGACCTCCTGTGGTGTATAGTCATCAATATCAACAGAATGTCTCACCAATTCGTTTAGGGAAGTCAATTTGATCGCACTATTGCCCCTCATATCATCTTGTTGTATGGTGATGCCCATCAACTCTTCACACAAGCTTTTCCACTGATCAAAGTTATTATATTCATCTCGCCGTATAATGGGCTCTCCTTCTATCGGTAAACCCCATAAAATGGCAACATCTTGCAATGTGACGGTCGCCTCTCCGACGGGGAAATGGAACGTATGCGTCTCTCGACGCCATCTCTCCACTAATGCAGTGATAAGATGACGATCGAGTCTGAATGTCCCACAACGAAGGGGACCGTAAAAACCCATCGTCTTGAGTCTGTCCACCACACGAGAATGGAGTGCGATCTTATAAGGATTTGGGTCTTCTAGTCTAAATGTCCAGAATGGCCCATCACCTCCATTGTATGTACTTAGCACTGTCTCGCTTGTTTTCCTATTAATATAATCTAGTCTCGACCGATGGGTTTGTTGCATGGTGAGTACAGATCTGTTCTTCGGTCCATATAACAGTGCCTCTCTATCAGAATTCATCTATAATTCAAACATTCACACAGATGTATTAGAATTAACACAAATCATACACATAAAACATAAAGCTCAAACACATAAAGGATAATGTATATGAAATTATTCAACATTATTGTCAACATTTTGATTCAATCCTACAAACTAATTTTATTCAACATTTTGATAACATTTTGACAATATTTTGATAGCATTTTGATAGCTCCTAGGGATTCACAACATCAATGTGAAGGACCAGCTCTATCTTGTGCTTGGTACTGTTGTCTAGCGCGGGTTTGGGCCCAATCCATTTCATTATGAATCCTGGACGTCACATCCCGACCACGACGCCTTATCCTGCGATCTGGATTATGTCTCAGCTGAAAATAGGGTTCATCCCACTCCTGAGGATCCCGTAACCTCAGACAACTCACGTAATAGATCGTAGAAATCAAGCATACGATCAACTCTTCTTTTTCCAATAACAGCTCCGCAAGAGCGCACAATGATTCCAATGTCGCGAGAGGTTGACATATCTTCAACAACACAAAACACTTATAAAAAATTTATCTATAGGCACTAAATTAATTATTAGCCTCAATTATGTTTACGTCTAGTATAGTAAATCAAACCCAACACCCTAATTTCCATACATTTTTAGTGTTTTTTTTTTTTGCAGTATTGGAATTTTAGCCTCAAATGAGAATATAAAATTAATTCGTTTTATTTTATTTAATTCATTTTATTTTATTTTATTTTAATTTCGTTTTTTTATTTTAATTAGTTTTATTTTATTTTATTTCGTTTAATTCATTTTTTTAATTTATTTTATTTCGTTTATTTTATTTATTTATTTTTGTTTTTTTTTATTTTTTTATTTCGTTTTTAATATTTTATTTAATTTCATTTATTTCATTTTATTTTATTATTATAGTTAAATAAAATTATCTTATGATTGCAAAAATTAAATTTTAAAATGATGATCAATATTTTCATTAAGTAAGTTGTTAGTTATATTAAAATTTAAAATGATGATCAATATTTTTATCAAGTAAGTAATCTAGAGTTTTTTAATACACTATATATATATTAAATATAGATTTTTTAAAACAATAAAAACACTAGAATTTTATAAAAAAATAAACTTACATTGTATACATAATGCTTATTAACATCACGTTAAAAAAAAGTCAAATTTTACTTTAATAACTTTGATTGATAAAATGTCTAATTTACTCTTCAATTCTTCAAATGTATAAAAGTTATGCATCACCAAAACATTCACTAAATAAACCAAAAGAAACAACACTACTACCAATTTTAAATCAAAATAACAACACTATGACCTTATTAATGTTATTTTAAATCGAAATAGCAACACTACTACCAATTTTAAATCAAAATAAATCAAAAGTAACATGCTAAAACATGTAATTTCTCTAACATATATATATCGACATTATATATATACACTATTTCAAAAAATTGCATGCAAAATAATTTAAAAAATATAAAAAAAAAAATTGAAATATTTACCACTTAATTTGTAGTGTCTGTACTCCTCAGGTAGATAGCAAAATATCAATTCCTCAAGTACGTGAGACTGCAAGTTTGTAGTTTGGAGGGCAAATTTTATTTTTCTTATTTGAAGAAGAAGAAGAAGAGAGGAAAGGAAGGAGTACGAAGAGGAGAGGAATGAGGTAGGAAGGAGAAGGATAGGAGTGAGGTAGGAAGGAGAAGGATAATGATCGAACTATATATCAGTGGGGGAGTATCCACGCCATGCAAAACGCCAAGCAGAAAAAGCCAAGCAGAAAACGCCAAATGTGATCAGGACTCGCCTCTGGTAGGCGCGAGAACAGTTTCTGGCACGGCACATGGGACTGACATGGGACTGGCAGGCGCGCCTCTAGTAGAGGCGTGTTTAGCCCACGACAAAGCCACGTCAGAACTCGCCTCTGGCAGAGGCGAGTTTATCCGGCATAGCAAAGTCGCCTCTGGTAGGCGCGATTTAAGCTTATATCGCCTCCGCCAGGCGCGATTCCCTTTATTTTCGTAAACGCCTACCCTTCCGCCCTATTTTCCTTACTCCATTTCAAAAATACCCCAAATAAAAAAATTTGCCCCAAAATTAATAGCCAAGCATCAATAACTTAAACACACAAGGTCATCTAAGAATCAATATATAAGATTATGATACCAAAAACACTATTTTTATACAGAAGAATTGGAGATCATAGTATTATATTCATCAAATAGGAAACAACACAGACATTTCAAATTCAAGAAAACATGGAATTGATCATATGAAATAAGTCTCAGTTAACATAATAATCAAATCAAGCTAATAAAAAATCCTAAAAACTTTGTTTTGTACAAAAGAATTGGAGATCAAGATAATATATTCAGTAAATAGGAAATAGAACAACTATTTCAAATTCAATAAAACATGGGATTAATAATATGAAATAAGTGTCAGTTAACATCATACTTAAATCAAGCTAAGTAAACATCCAACAGATTACTAGATTGCTACGGATAAACATCGAGGATGTTGTTTCAGAAAATAACTCGGGACTAATAAGGAGACATAGTCACGGCTGCTCGATTACGAAGTCTACTAGATCGCCTAACCGGAGTAACCGTGGGCGTGGCGTCTCCGACTTGGCCTTCCTATTCAATTCAAATGATAAAAGAGTCATGACTCCAAACATTTTAATAGTTTTACATTAAGATGTAAGAAGAAGTAAAGTAATATGACAATACCTCTTTCTTCAAGATCTTTCTATCTTTAGCAACTGATTGTTGCTTAGTTGGAGTAGAAAAATTGGCATTGCTCTCCCAATATTTGGCAAAAAAGGGAGTTGGTCTTTCTCGTTTTTACACCAACTTGGTAACCGTGTCATATTATTCTCGAAGATTTTAAGCATGTACGCATCCTTGATCTGACTGTAGCGAAACAAGGCACTATTAGAAGACGACATTATTAAATAGTAAACCTGAGGAGCCCAAAGTAGATGACTCACCGTAAATTTTACTTTCTGGTAGGATCTAGACTTGCTTGAAATTTTAGCTGAGACTGAAAGGCGAGATATAACCTTCGATCTGTTACTCACCGTAAATTTTACTTTCTGGTAATAAAATTTACCCATTACATATAATATATCCATCATATTAATCAAGTTAACATGCCTTATATGAGTAAGAAATTAACAAGAGAGCACATCACCTCAGTCCCAAGCCGCATATTGAGAGCTTCATTCCACATGTTTGCAGCATATGCTGGCTGCATTCTAGTCCACATAGACATGACATAAATAACCTGCACACAGTGTGGCCGTCACTTTAAATTTTGGAATGGGAACACTTTTATCCTATTTACGAAATTAAATTAGATCCTATATCTTAAGACTTTCAGCTATAGCTAACAGTACTTGGAATGGTACACGTGCATACAAACAAGCTTAAGGTATTGGAAGAGATGCAGATATAGAATCATGCAATAGTCCAATATTAAGACTTCATATAATTGATGGAACTGGGAGAGATTATGGCAGAAAATTCATTGGAAAGGACTTATATATATCATACCACATGAGCATCTAATGGCTGGGATAATTGTCAGCAACAATGTCAATCCAACTCAAGATCACATTGTGATAATCATATGGTTTGCCTGCATCAAAGACTCTCAGATCACAATATCAGGTCAAAAGTTGAAGCTCATGAATTATAACCATAAAATGTTCAAGAAAATGCTCTACGTGAAATTCAGAGAACAAGAGCATAGGAAATATTTAGATTTACTTTGCTATATATGGAAAATCAAGAACACAAGAAATACTTTACATCAGTCATGCCCTGCATTTGTCTTAATCAAGGTTATATAAGCATGTGATCCAATCCAACAAATAAATAGCATAAAAGAACTAACAATAGAGAGGCGTATGCACAATAGTAGAAAACTGATATTCTGATTAGTAAATCATTATACATCAAAACTTAATTGAATAAGCATATAGATTCATAAAGATTCTGGAGTGGGGGTTGTTGAAGAAACTATTTGTAATCTCATCCTTCCATCCCTCTTTGTAGCCAGTCCAATTTTTGGTTCAGAAACCAACTTCCTTATCTTACTTGTAGAATGAATACTGTTAGGTGATTGCCAAATTCGTTTAAGCACAAATTTGAACTCACTCGCAAGTGTACGAGATCGTTGTTATAGTTAGGCAATTGACCAAGTAATAAAAATATCGAACCCTAGGGAAGCAAGTGGTTAGCTAAGTCGATTCAAATTATCATGCAAGGAAAAATTAAAGGACAAGCTCGGGTTTGATTACGCTACTAAACAAGGGAATTAAAAACGAGCAAACTAACAAGCAAGAAAAGAAATCTATCTAACTCCGAGAAGCGAAGTGCGAGGGGATAAGAATGCTTAGGATATCTTCAACCTAATGAAACTCAAGTAGGATTGTCAAACCAATTCTATGCATCAATTTGGATTTACTAGGAGACCTCACCAATTACCTAAACAACCATCCAAGCAATTGATGTCTAATGATGGGGTTCTTTGCGATTAACTCTCTCTCGACGAATCAAACGCAAAATAGACGCATTCAATCATAAATCTCACACTCATTCATCTAATCATGTTCATGTAACTCTCGTCTACGCTAAACATGCCTCGAAAAACAAGCTACAAGAGATCAACAATCAAAGCTCAATATAAATCCATCAATAGAAGTAAAATCCAAATATCAACATAGAATAGACAAAGAGCAATCCCAACTCAAGATTTCACATGGTATCTAACATCCCAAACATCAAAACAATTAGCTCATGATTTTAAAATGAAAAACCATAGCTAAACAAGAACAAAACATTAAACACATAGCTAAATAAAAATGAAATTGCATTAAAATGGAAAGAAGTCACCTCTATGGATTACAAACTTGGAATTGAAATTGAATCTTCAAATTATATGCTAAATTACTCTAATGATTTAAAGAAAAATTAAAACCTAGAAATGAAGGTGAAATTAAACTAAATTGGTGTGTGAGGTGTGTGCCCCCTAAGGGGGTGTGTGAAATCTGTAGCATCCCCTCAAAAATTTGAGAATGGAGGGTATTTATAGTGCTTGAGAATAAGTGGGTCGAAAATGGGTTGAAAATACCGAAAATGGGCAAAAATCGGATCGTGCACGACCCGAATGGTCGTGCAAAAAATTGCACGGTCGTGTTGCTTTGAGAAATTTGCGTAGCCAAGAATAATTGGGGCTGCACGAGTAGACTTGTGTGGTCGAGTCACCTTGCACGGGCAAAGAGACGGAAATGCAACCCCGATTTTGTAAAATAAAAAGAATTGCTGAAGCTTTTCATTTCTGTAGCAACTTTTAGGCGTGGGACCCGCATGTATTGTTTCTTTCTCTCAGCTCATGGCACGTTGTATGTGGCTCAATGAGGTGGGCCCCAGTTTCTCTTTCCTCTCTCCAGGCATGTTGCTCGATTTTCCGGCGATGTGGTGCTAATTCCGGCGATGACTTGCGGCGTGGCTGATTCAATTCCGGCGACGGTCGTGAGTGGTCGAGCTTCTCTTTCCCAGCGACATGGAGATAGTGGTATCGAGCTTTCCTAGCATCGAGCTTCAATCGGTAATGAAAATGGAGCTTCGTTTTCTGGCCTTCACTCAGCTTTGCTTACCGGCGTCCATGGTGGTTCCGGTGTGGCTTCACTTTTCTGGTTCGAATTTCGGTGGTGGCGAGGTGGCTTGCGGCTGAGCTTCCCTCCACTTCCGGTCGCGGCTCTGAGCGACGCTACTCCGGCCATGGTGGAGGTTTCCGGTGATTTTGGCGTGAAGCTGAATAGAGAAGATGGAATGGGTTTGTTTCTTTTAGTCTCTCTCTTCGAATAGTAGCACGTTTCCAGCTTTTTTTCTTCTTTTGAAAGTGGTGGGGCCCAGCTGCTACTTTCTTTCCTTGTTTCATTAATTTGGGCCGTGAATAATAAAGAAAAGCAATTGGTCCATGAGATAAATTAATCAAGCAATTGTGAAAAAAGGCCATGGTGTATACCTAATATATCAAACAAACAATTGTGAAAAAAGGTCATGGTGTATACCTAATATATCAAATATGCCCTACCCATTTACAAAAACTCTTTCCTAGCCAATTTAATGTAAAAAGACTGAATTGCCCTTAAACAAATTAATTTGGATCAATTTCATCCTTGCCCGAAAAATAATCATAGGTGACCGAAATTTTTGAATTCTTGAACCAAAGACGTTCGCTCTTCTCCTTTCTCTTGCTTGCTCGCTCGGCGCCATTTTCCGGCAATCCATCTCCGACTTGTAAGCGGGCTCCGGCCAGTTGAGTGAGTTGTCCCAAAAGCTTCCCCCAGCTGTGTGATTCTTCTCCGTTGCTTCTTTGCTGTATTTGATACCAAGGTACGTTTCATTCTTCTCCTTTTGTTTTTCTTTACCTTTTACTATGGTATTGTGAAATTGATATCTTGTTTTGTATAATTCGACTTCGAATACTCATTCGATTGTTCTTGAACTAGGGTTCATTGTGAATTTTATCTGTGTGGGCACTGTGTGAAATTAGGTTACGCAATTGTGTAAAAAAATTTCTGTGTTTTTTCAATTTATTTTCTCCCCAATTAGCGACCGACGTTGGGTGTGCTGGGCTATTCGATCGCGCTGCTGTGGTCCCCAATTAAGTCTATGAATAGAATGTTAGTTGTAACCTCAATTTCAATTGTACTCTGTGTACAATATCATCTGTTTGCAATATCAGTTTACTCTCTGTTTGATATTCATTTGAACTGCTTGCTTGATTTTGACATATGATATGTTAATGCGTTTATTTTTTAAATATTATAGGTAAAATCATGTCGAACTTTTGTTTAAAGTCTAGAGTTGATTTCTCGCTAATAGATGTTATCAAAGGACGATTATCGGCCGATAACATTACGAGGTTTGAACAAAGCTGCTTTGGACATTTGTTACATTTGAAGAAGCAAAATTTCCATGGTCATCTAATCACGCACCTTTTAAAGTGTGTTGATTCTTCTTGTATGTCAACAAACGATGTAAATTTCAATGTCGGTGGCGTAGTATGTAAGTTTGGACCTCCTGAATTTGCTCTAGTAACTGGTTTACGATTTGGGGTAAGGCCAGCATCTCTCACATCTCACTCACTATTGTATGACAAGTACTTTAGGGAGTATGGGTCAAACGTCTTCCTTAGTACCATCAAAACAATTTTTCTTGAAGTAGACCCTACATCTAAAGATTCCTTGAAAGTTGCTTACCTATTGATTGTGTACGGTTTGTTCCTTGTCAAACATAGGCAAATTTCTAAGGTTGACATGTCATTTTTCAGTGTTGTGGATGATTTGAGTTTGTTTAATGATTTCCCTTGGGGGACGATAGCTTATAACTTTTTAGTTGAAGATGTTAGGAGTAGGTTGTCTGTAAAGGTAAATGTTGATAAGTACAGAAGTAGGAAGTTGGAGAAGAAGAGAAAAAGAGGTGAGAAAAGTGGTGGTGGTTGTGGAATAGACTGCTATGGTTTTGTTAATGCAATTCAATACTGGGCTTTTGAAGCAATGCCCTGGGTTGCTAATCTTAGTTCTGTTCAACGTGATACCATTGATACCAATTTTCGACCTAGGATGCTACTCTGGTCTCGTATTGGTAACCCCAAGCATAACCTGCTGAGTAATCGGTTGGATGCTAGTTCAAGGTTTCCGGAAGAGGTATGCAATATGTAAATTCATTTTCTGGGGTTTAGGGGGCATCTGAACAAGTAAGAAACGACTCGACATCATCATCGTTCTTAATCTCAACAAAAATATTTTTAACCTTTGATGGAGATCCGAATTTTGCAAGTTCGAAAAATGTATAATATTTCCCGCAGCTAGTTGGACCACAGAATTCAAGAACAAGTCTACTAAAGTTACTGAGCTTCATCTTCTGCTCAAATATCCGAACAGCACCAAAACTACCACCAACATATTTCGAATCTTAAAAAAATCCATTATAATGTACACCCAAAAATTTCCTTGTCTTCTTCATATCTATTCATGTAAAACAATGAAGATATAAATTAATGCTACAAACTTAAGTTACAGTAAAACAGGGAAGCAACACAGGGGTAGTTAAATACCGTGTAAAATAACAATTACAAGAACTACGGAAGCAAAACAGGGGTAGTTAAATACCGTGTAAAATAAGTGACCAGACTTAAATTCAACGCGCAAATAACAAGGAATAACAAGAAGAAAAGTAGAAAACCAATCAATGTACATGGTTAACGAAAGAAATTTGAGAAAAAACAAGAGCCTGAAAACGGAGAGTCGAAAAAAATAGAATACATACCTTCAAATTCACGAAAACTTTCAACTTGAAGCTTTCAACAAAACACGTTTTTTGTTTTCACATTCGAAAACAAACCCATCTCCAATTCAATTGATTGCTTTCAAAAGTCAACTACAACCAACCCACGTTTTACCGTTAACAATGGTGGAGATTGCACCCAGCTCCAATTCAATTGATTGCTTTCAAAACCCACCTACAACCCACCTACGTTTTCCGTTGTTTTCCGTTAAGAATGGGGGAAATTGCATTTCAGGGGGAACTTGGATGAAAAGATCGAATTTTGCAATAATTGAGGAGGGAAATTGAAGTAAATTGATTGATGCAAAAATTCTTTTCTACCCAATCGGTCACCTTAGGGCAGGGGATTCAATGGGAATAAAATATTTCTTTTAGGGGTCAAAATGTAATTATACCCTTCAAATGGTTAGAAAAGAAATTGGAAATGTCAAAATGGTTAAAAAAGAATTTTTTCAAATGGGTAGGGTATTTTTGATATATTACATATACACCATGGCTAAAAAAGAATTTGCCCCTAAATTAATTGAATAAAAATTGGGCCTTTTATCTCAAGTGGGCCGGCAATTATGGACTACTCCAATTAATTATTTTGGGCCTCAAATACTGAAATTAGTTTCTCTCAAGTCCAATTCTTCTCCCATTTTTAATTCTATCGAGCCACTTCTCGAACGATCTCAATCAGCACGTATTTGCTCCAAATATTCATCAATTTCCTACAAAAATAATACAAACACCTTTCTCGACAATTAAGCACAATTGAGTCAATTAAAGTGTAAATAACACGAAACTCAATTAAAAATAGGCAAATAAAAAGCATGAATTTCGAGCAATAATCACACTAATCATTAGGATAAAAGTTGTATAGTTTTGATGAGTTAAAACAAACCAGAGAATGTAATAGGACCATCTGGACCTGTTAGCCAGATGATGAACTAAATTAAGACTTAGTCTAGGGGGAACTGCCAGACCAGAAGAGTCACCAGAAGACCTACCAGAAGACCTTCCAGTGGACTTCACCAGAGGACTCCACCAGAAGACTTCACCAGATGAGACTAACCAGAGGCAGAGGACCTTCCCCAGACCAGACGAGTCTGGTGAACCAAAAGATGCTCAGAATTATCCCTTAATCCTACTGAGTATTCTGGTTCTTGACCAGATCCAGACCAGAAGACATTTAGGTTGCCTGGTACCTGGTCCTGCCTTCTTTGGAGAGAATCAGAGTTAGGCATTGGAGGCACTTGACCGTTGGTGATTTAAATCAAGTCAACAAGATCAGGATTGGAAAGTTTTAAAGTCAATCAATCCAAGGATCCCAACAACCCAATCAATCAATTAGGGAATTGATTGATTGAAAGCTTCCCTAAATAGAGGATCTGATTAGATTAGCTCTCCAACGACTATTCCCTAATCACCTCTATAAATACAAAAGTGCAGATTCAAAGAAAGGCTCTCCAGATTCTCACGCGCAAGAAGATATCTTTCAAGCCTTGTTTATTCACTCTTAAGCACTCTTATTGCTCTCATATTTTGTATACACTCTTAAAGGAGTTGGATCTCAACCTGTTCATCTCTAAAAAAAAGTTGAAGGCTGTAGACTTTAGATCGAAGGTAGATCTAAAGTGATTGTAAGAAGAAACTGGTACTTCACAATTCCAGTACGTACGTGGTTTGTTGGTTGCTTTGTGAGACCCCTTTTGATCAAAGGGAGAGTGGACGTAGGACCTGTTGTCCGAACCACTATAAATCTGGTCCAATTTACTGCTTTCTTTATCTCTCTATTAATATTACCTAGTGCTCTTATAAAAGGATCTTGTTAAAAAGACATATTTATTAAAGCTTCCGCAATTAATCTACTTAGTGGGACCAACAAATACTAAATCCTTTATCAGCAACAGAAGTACCTTGATATAGATGGCCTAAATCAAATACTCCAGTTAGGGGTAAATTGGCATTAAAACATTAAAAAAAAAATTAGTTCCACGGTGAGGCATAACAAAATTGGCCCTGGAATAGTAAACAAGCCCATCAAAGATTATGTGAATAAAACATATTAGATGAGATTTCAGGTGTGAGGAAATAAACCAGTGAAAATGGTTGTGAGGCCAGAGCCATCAATTCCTCGTGTAACCTCTTCAGCAGTTGATCGAGCTAAAACTCCGAAGCCCCTTTAGCCCGATTAAGAAAACCAGAAAGCACAATATTAGCATTAGAATTAATTAATGGATGTATTAAATTAGGGCTCGCTCACATGCTTGATGGCAGAAGGCGAGCGCAGACGGTGGTCATCGGGAGGGGGACGGTAGACGGCGAACAACGGACGATGCTAACGAAGGACAACTCTTCAATGGCTATTATTAACTCGAGGACGACTCTTCAATGGACGATGAACTCAAGGCGTGAAAAATTGGGATGTTTTACATATTAGGATATTCTTAATATTTTATATGTAATTTCAATTATAATAATATGTAAAAAGATTTTATTTAAATATTAAATGTAAATTAATTAATATTATAAATTATTTTAAATAAAAAATGATATTTTTGTAATTTTATATTTATTAATTTAATTTATGCGATACAATGCAATTGCAATATGCAGAGGGCAAAATCACTAATGTAAAGTGCAATCCTTTGAAAAAATATTATATGTTGGATCGAATATCTAATGGTATTTAAAGGGTTTACTGACGTCAGGAAGGGCGAAAGCCTTACTGAATGTTGAAAAGCCCATGAAACTATGTAAGTTTCAATTGTAATAGATTTGGGTTGTTAACTTGTTACTAGTATTCGCCTCACCCGTGCTTCGCACGGCTAGAATTGTTTACTATTTAACATTAATTATAATAATAATAATAATAATAATAATAATAATGTATTCCCTCCGTCCCTTAATAATTGTCCCATTTTATCCAAAATGGTGTCCCTTTTCAATTGCCACTTTAGCAATACCAATGCATATTGTTGGTCCCACTAGATAGATTAATTGCGGAAGCTTTAAAGGTTATGTGTTTATCAAAGTCTTTTATAAGAGCACTAGAAATAAAGCAAGACAGAATTGAAGAAATGTTGGTCCCACTAAGTAGATTAATTGCGGAAGCTTTAATAAATATGTATTTTTAACAAGATCCTTTTATAAGAGCACTGGGTAAGATTAATAGAGAGATAAAGAAAGCAGTAAATTGGACCAGATTTATAGTGGTTCGGACAACAGGTCCTACGTCCACTCTCCCTTTGATCAAAAGGGGTCTCACTAACCAACCAACAAACCACTTACGTACTGGAATTGTGAAGTACCAATTCCTTCTTAGAATCTCTTTAGATCTGCCTTCGATCTAAAGTCTACAGCCTTCAACCTTTTCTTAGAGATGAACAGGTTGAGATCCAACAACTCCTGTAAGAGTGTATACAAAATATGAGAGCAATAAGAGTGCTTAAGAGTGAATAAACAAGGCTTGAAAGATATCTTCTTGCGCGTGAGAATCTAGAGAGCCTTTCTTTGAATCTGCACTCTTGTATTTATAGAGGTGATTAGGGAATAGCCATTGGAGAGCTAATCTAATCAGATCCTCTATTTAGGGAAGCTTTCAATCAATCAATTCTCTAATTGATTGATTGGGTTGGTGGGATCCTTGGATTGATTGACTTCAAAACTTTCCAATCCTGATCTTGTTGACTTGATTTAAATCACCAACGATCAAGTGCTTCCAATGCCTAACTCTGATTCTCTCCAGAAAAGGCAGGACCAGGTACCAGGCAACCTAAATGTCTTCTGGTCTGGATCTGGTCAAGAACCAGAATACTCAGTAGGATTAAGGGATAATTCTGAGCATCTTTTGGTTCACCAGACTCGTCTGGTCCGGACTCGTCTGGTCTGGGGAAGGTCCTCTGCCTCTGATCAGTCACATCTGGTGAAGTCTTCTAGTGGAGTCCTCTGGTGAAGTCCTCTGGATGGTCTTCTGGTAGGTCTTCTGGTGACTCTTCTGGTGAAGTCTTCTGGTCTGACAGTTCCCCCTAGACTAAGTCCTAATCTAGTTCATCATCTGGCTAACAGGTCCAGATGGTCCTATTACATTCTCTGGTTTAACTCATCAAAACTATACAACTTTTATCCTAACAATTTCCCCCTTTTTGATGGAGTTAAAACTTAACCAGAACTGATCAAAACATAAATACTTAAGCATGAAAACAATAAAGGGATAAGACCTTAGAATAGATCTTATCAGGCAAACAATAAGACAACAAAAGGTTGTCTTTTGAACAGAGAAGATATGGCTTTTCATTAATAATAGAGGACAAAAGATTACATTTTACATTGTTTTTCAGAGTCCTAAACTATGCATATCTTATGTTCTCCTTTAGCACCAGAAACCAGTCAAGGGAAGTACCAGTTCCTTCTTACACCTCTTTAGATTTAACTTCAATCTAAAGATCAAACAGCCAACAACCTTGTCTGATAGATGAACAGGTTGTGGTTTCAATAACTCCTTTCGAGTAGATAAAATATTATAAACAGTAAGAGTGCTTGGAATGAATATCAAAAGCTTGGATCAACTTATGCGCGTATATAGTCTCTCTAGAGCTTTTTCTTGAACTGCACTCTTGAATTTATAGAGGGGATTAGGGCTAGCCGTTGGAGGGCTAATCCAATCAGATCCTCTATATAAGGAAGCCTCAATCAATCAATTCCCTAATTGATTGATTGGGTTGGTGGGATCCTTGGATTGATTATCTTCAAACTTTCCAATCCTGATCTTGTTGACTTGATTGAATCACCAACGGTCAATAACTTCCTTTGCCTAACTCTGATTCTCTCCAGAGAAGGCAAGACCAGACACCAGGCAACCTCGGTGTCTTCTGGTCCTAATCTGGTGAACAACCAGAACACTCAGTAGAAACAGGAGATCAAACTGAGCGTCTTTTGTTCCACCAGACTCGTCTGGTCCGGACTCGTCTGGTCTAGGGGGAAGGTGAAAGGGACACTGGTGCCAAGGGTGGACCAGTGGCTGAGGATGTTTTGAACATCTCAGCTGCCAATGAGACATCTGTCGATGAAGGGATTCCCTGCCCTGAGACAAGAGAGGAAGATGTTGAGGCATCCAAGGAGACTCTCAGTTCCGAGGGACAAGTTCCTAAGGTTCGAGATGGCGGGGCTGAGCCTGAGCAGGTGGCCCTGACCACTCAACAACTGCCTTCAGTGTACCCTGGAGAGGGGACTGATGCCGCAGGGGCTGACAAGGGAAAACAGCCACTTACTGATGAGGCCGTTGATGATGATGAAGAGGTGATGATCACCGGGGTCGACCGTGCTGAGTTTACAAGCATAGTGGAGGTCAAGCAGGAGAAAACCACATAAAATCTAGTTGAACTTCAGGAGGAAGTAATGAGGCTACGAGCTGAGAAAGAAGAAAACTCCAAGACCTTGGTGAAGCACATCAGGTGGACAACGTCAGCATACAACACCCTTGCCAACAGGGAGCTGATTTTGCTAAAGAGAACGATGACTGACACGGCCAAGTCAGTAAGGAATGAGCGGAAAAGGACAAAGAAGATGCTAAGGCAGACCTTGAAGCAGTTGGCTGAGAAGGATGAGCAACAGAAGGAGGATCTCAATCAGGCTGTGGAGAAGCTTGCAGCTCAGGCTGGAGCACTATTCACTCAGGCCATTTCTGGCTCAGCGTCAAAGTTTGAGCTGGAGTCAGAACGCATTGCTCAGACTTCAAAGGACATTGCTGAGAGGCTGACCCAAGCAGATGAGCGATCCGCTCTGGTGGAGGAGAATATAGAGAAGGTTGAGCAAAGACTCCAACTCTCCATGGAGGTCTTTGAGAAGAAGGTCCAAGCTGCAATCAGTTCTGTCTCTTTTGCAGGAACTGGTATCTCAATGGGAGTTGAGTTATTGAAGGAGGGAATTAATAATGTCCATTCCCTAGCCTCCTTCGTAATCAACAGCGGATCTGACGCATTCCCATCAGAGGCCAATGATGATGCCAAAAAGGGGGAAAAGAAGAAGAAAAGATCCCGCTCTGAGGCATCGGAGGCAGTCAACCAAGGCGAAACCGTTCAAGCTGATCCTGAAGCCAATCCTGAAGGGAATGTGCTAAGGGTGAGGAAGTCAGCTAGGTTGGCAGCAGTGGAGAAGGAAGGAGAGGAGATAGCTGCCAGGCTGAGGGCGGAGGCAGTAAAGGCAAAGGCTGATGATCCTTCCAAGCAACAACCTGAGCCAGTTCAGAGGTCTTCTCCCATGAGCTCAAGGAAGAACCCAATCACTTACCCCGGGGAGTTGGTGGCGGAGTTATGTGCTGAAGCATGGGGAGATCATTATGAGAAATCTGAGGCTATGCGCAGAGCTGAAATTGCTCAAAATGAGAAGATGCGCATCTTGGAAAAGAAGGTTGAGAAGCTGACTGATATCACTGAGCTTCAACAAAGGGAGTTAGATGATGCAGTGATCAGTTTGCTTAGGAGGAAGAAGGCGAAGCCTGAGCCTAGGAAGTACAGAAAGAGGCCAACAGTTAGGAAGTCATCAATTCTTCAAGTCAGTAGGCCAGAATCAGGATTAAGGGAAGCTCTTGTCGATGGGTTCGTCTCAGAGGCACTGAAGGAGTTTTGGACTGATGTAAAGGATGAATTTGTAAAATTATGGTATGTTGTGAAGAAGTGGGGCGACACTGACGACATCAATGCCCACTTCACTGACTACATGATGGACAATCATCCTGAGTTATTCCAGAAGATCTTGGAGGAGGCTGATGCAGCTCAAGTCCAAGTGAAGGCTCCTGAGTTCACCATTCGAGCTCCTCCCTTAGTTCCTGGAACTCAAAAGCACGATACAAAGGCCATTATGATGGAAGTTTTGAAGATAGCCAAAGCTGAAGGGTACGTGAACCAACCTAGAAGACTTGACGAGCTGAAGGCAAGAGTCTATGCAGGATATGGACTCGAACCTGAAATGAGATTAGTCTAGGTGTTCACAGGCTTCTTTGTAATAGATTAGATTCATTGTAACTATTTCCAAATCAATCAATGAAATCTATTACGTTTGCCCACAGATAAAAACTCATTGTCTTTTTGGCTGTTTGTTTAAATTCTGTACTTTATCAAGAATTGCTCTAACACTGTCTTATCTTATAGATAGGTCTTCACATTTCCTCTAAGTGTTTTGAGGGTCTTTTTAGTGTTTTGGCATCATCAAAAAGGGGGAAATTGTTGGGACATTGTCAGTTTTGATTAAGATCCCAAAGCCCCTGAAAAGATGTTTGCCTTAATCTGTCTTTGTCAGGCTAGTCTTGGTTAGAATTTGTACTTAGTCATTTTACACTTCACAGGTACTCAGTGAAAGGAGAACTCACTGGTGACAATCAAGACCAAGAGCCTGAAGACGAAGAGCACCATCCTGAACTTATGGCAGTCCTCTAAGCTGGCTGAGCAAGTGTCAGTGATGAAGAGTATGACCCTGAGGTCATTACTAACTCAGTCCTGAAGGGAACAGGATGTCACTGAGTTAATGGGAAGACTTGGAGTAGAGCCAAGCAATGCAAAAAGAATGTCAGCGTCAGGACAAGACCGGTGAGCTCAAGACAAAATGAACTTAATAAGACAAGCCTGAAGCTTAGGAATAAGTTCTGACATTCTCACCAACCTGATGACGTGGACCAATCCGAGAAGGACACGCACGTACGGAACCTGACAAGAAGACTGAATTCAGACTGCATATTCAACGGGCAAGCATTTAATGTGCATTTAATGCAACTACCAAATCCATGCAAGGACGGCTGCTGCATGAAGATATGTCCGTTTGAAGCCACTCTACATAGTTGATAAGAAAGGCTATCTCTCCAACGGATAGTTTTTCAAATCATCTATAAATACAGAAGACCTTGAACCCATTCAAGGTTACGGGAAATTTCCAAGCCAGAAATTACTCAAACGCTCAAGCATTCAAAGCATTCAGCCTTTAAGAGAAGCACTCGAAACCATCTAAATTTTCCAAGTGTTTCTTAGCAACTGAGAGTTATTCTGTATTCCAAGAGCTAAATAGTATTATCTTAAGCTTAGAGAGATTATCCAATCCTTAGCATAGCCTTATCTTGTGAGGATAATCTCAACCTAGTTGGAATCCAAACTGAAACCAAAACCCTAAGTTAGGTTTGTTGGGAGTAAGTCAGTCAGTGTGTTAGTAAGGAAGTTTGTATAGATCAGTGAGGTTAGCTGGTCTTGGTGCACCTTGGCACGTTAAAAACAAGAATCCCTTGAGTGGATTTCCTGTTAAGTCAGGCCGTGGATGTAGGAGCTTGAGCCTCTGAACCACGTTAAATTCCTTGTGTTCTTATTGCTTTGATTTTGTGCATACTTGCCATATTATTTGATCATTCATTGCATTCGGTCTATCAGGCTTGAATCAATCAGCCTGATCCTAAAAAAGAGCATTGCCCTTACTAAACACCTTTCAGAATTGAGTAAAACAAGTTTTCAGAAAGCAAACTAAACAAGACTTTAAACTATCAGGGCTCAAACAATTCCGCACTGAACTTGAACTGATAGTTAGCCAACTGACCCGCACCAAGTGTAGTCAGTAGGTGTGTTATCAGCTCCTAGTTCTTTACCACTCTAAGTAAAGGGGACTCAGTCAGTTTTTAAGGTTGAAAAATTGGTATATGTGTATTCCCCCCCCCCCCTCCCCATACACGTATTTCTCAGTCTTGTACCGGGACCAACATAGGGGAAAAGCCAACCCGGAAGAAGCCGAATAGTTGAACAAAAGGTTGAATGAAATCGAAGAAACGACAATTGAATTGGCAAAGAAAAATACAAGTGCATTGAAACGAATAGCAAAAAAAGGTGAGTGGAAAACCCTCATGAAGGATACCACCAAAATGACACCAGAAGTACTTGAGGCACATAACTTCTATTGTGATGAAATTAGGATGAATTGGGGAATTAAAAAAAAACAGTAGTTTATGTTTACTTATTTGTTACTTGTATGATGGTCCCGATTTCGAAGGGCAAAATGGGAATTCAGGAGCAAAAAATTTTTTTATTTTTTTTTAAAACCAATTCCTCAGTGAGTTCAGCAAGAGTGAGAAATACTCAAGTCACTGCTCTGCTCAGAGGCTGAGTTACCAAGTCAGTGAGAGGGCTTGGAGACTCATGCTCTGAGCAAGGACAGTGGCTTGAGATGCTGAACTCTCGAGTGCGTTATCAGATCACAGCTTACACCCCGAGCAAGTTCAGTGACGAAATACTCAAGTCACTGCGTTGCTGAGAGTCAGAGCTATCAAGTCAGTGATGTGACTTGAAAGCTCAGGCTCTCAACAAGGCAGTGACTCAAGAGACTGAACTCTCGAGTGCCTAGCCTGATTTAGTCAGTGAGATGGGATCTCCCTGACCTGAAATGCTTAACTAAAGTTCCTTTTAAACAATGCTCTCAGTGAGCAGACTTTCGCAATACTTTAGAAGAAAAGACATTCCAAATAATAACACTTGATTTAACGTGGTTCAGAGACTCAAGCTCTTACATCCACGGCCTGATTTAACAGGAAATCCACTCCTTTGGATTCTTGTTTTTAACGTGCCAAGGTGCACTTACAACTGGACTCACGCCACTCCCTGGGCTGCCCTCCTCACCTCACTACAAACCTAACAATCTTTTGAAAGGGTTTAGTTTGGTTTGGTTTTCTCCAACTAGGTGAGGTTTTCCTTTACAATGTGTTAGCCTTAAAGCTAAGATTAGGAAAACCTCTCTAAGCTAAGAGTTACAAGCTTGACACTCATATGTGTATATTTGAAGACCCTAATGGTCAGTGTTTAAGATGTGAGTAAACCCTCCTTATAACTCCCATGCACGTATGCTACTACTCACACCCTCACAGCTCGTAGGTGTTTGTTTTCTTACAATTCTTACAACAACACAACACACCCAACTACGCAACTATGAGCTTGTATTTATAATGGGGATTCAAATGTATCCGTTGGAGGGAAGATACATTTGAATCCAACATTAAATGGTTTCAACCACTTTTCTTGGAATTCGGCCTTTGTCAGTGTCAGAGTTGCTGCCTCGTGCTGATTGGTCCACGTGGCCTGGATTCACGGATCTTTGACTCAGTGGGTTGACCAAGATCCCACTGACTTTAGGTAGCTTCCTCCTTCACTGACTGATGATCTTTAGTGGACTGATCGTCCTCAGTGTAGTTGTCCTTCAGAGACTGTTTGAAGATCACTCCAAGAAGTTTGTCATAAGGCTGAATGACAAACTTCCCTGACCACAGCAGCCTGACTCCTTCAGGGCCTACTTGGTGCAGCACTGATCCTCTTGATCATGCTCTTCACAGAGTGGTCCACCTGACCTAGCTTAGATCAGCCCGGTGTACACTCAGTGGGACATCCTTCAGGTTTTTCTTCAGGTTCAGGTCTTCCTTCATTGGCTCCAGTCAGTTCTCTTGAGATGTTATCTTGACTTCCTCAGGCTGTATCAGTGAGTTCCTCCTCACTGAGTTCCCCCTCAGTTGAGTTCCCCCTCAACTGAGTGCTTCATCAGTTAAGTTCTTCTCTCATTACAACCTGTCTAACTGAATACACAAACTATCCTGACCTGAATCTAAGGATACTATCCTGACTGCTTTCAAACCTATTACATGTTGTTTTGGAAAATCATCAAAACTAAAACATATCCCAACATTGTATTTGTTATTTCTTAGTTTGCTTAACATTGTTATCCACTTCCGTAGTTTTATTCAGTAATCTATGTAATTTTCTGATGTTATTTAATATAATGTAATTTTAGATATGTATGTTTTAAATATAGTCGTTGCAAAAACTAGTCGTTTGAAAACTAGCCATTTGAAAATTAGTAGTTGAAAACTAGCCGTTGAAAACTAGTCGTTTGAAAAACTAGCCGTTGGAAAACTAGTCGTTTGAAAAGCTAGCCGTTAGAAAACTAGCCATTTGAAAAATTAGCCGTTAGAAATACTACTATATATCTAGTAGTTGGCTTCTCATCTCTTCACTACACAAGTTTCTTAATCCTCATAATATTTTCAACCATATCAAACATGTCTTCATCTTATAATCATTCAAGCACCAGTGACAGTGACGACGGTGAGCTAAATGAGCTACTTAATCAATCACCGATGGAGCAATTGGTGTGTGAGGTACAAGAGCAACGAAGATTTCTTAATGAGATGTTGAGTGCTTCTTCCAACACTCCTAAGAAAAGAAAGTACATCAATCGAGATCGTGAGGGTGCACACACTCGCCTAGTGAATGACTACTTCGCTGAAAATTCAACATATGGAAGTAATATCTTCCGATGATGTTTTCGAATGGGTAAAGACTTATTTTTTCGTATTGTAGAAGCGTTGGAATCTCATGATCCATATTTTCAGTGGAGAGTCGATGCGGTGGGGCGAAAATGTTTCTCACCACTACAGAAGTGTGCGGTAGCAATTCGTCAATTAGCATATGGAGGTCCTACCGATCATTATGATGAATATCTGCGGGTTGCTAAAACAACGGCCATTGACTGCTTGTTCAAATTTTGTCGAAGCGTGATTGTCGTGTTTGGTCTGCACTACTTGAGGGCTCCTACTGCTGCTGACGTCCAACGCTTGTATCAGATGCATGAGCAGAGACACGACTTTCTCGGGATGTTGGGGAGTCTTGATTGCATGCATTGGGAATGGAAAAATTGTCCAGTAGCTTGGAAAGGTCAATGCACTCGAGGTGATCATAGAGTCCCAACAATTATGCTGGAAGCGGTAGCATCACAAGACTTATGGATTTGGCATGCTTATTTTGGAGTTGCGGGGTCGAATAATGATATCAATGTTCTTAATCAATCTCCTTTATTCAACGATGTTGTGTTAGGTTGTGCGCCAAATATGCATTTTGTCGTAAACGATCGACAATATACACAAGGATATTACCTAGCAGATGGGATCTATCAGGAATGGCCAACCTTTGTCAAGAGCTTTCAATTTCCTCATTGTTGGTCCCACTAGATAGATTAATTGCGGAAGCCTTTTTAACCGATATGTCTTTAGAAGAAACCCTTTTCTAAGAGCACAAATTATAAACAAGCAAGTATTAAGGAAAGCAATAAATAAGACCGTATATATATAGTGGTTCGGATCTGAATATCCTACGTCCACTCTCCCTTGATCAAAGGGGTCTCACTATCAACCAACAAACTCACTAACCACTGGAATTTCCGAAGTACCAGCACCTTCTTACAATCTCTTTAGATCTAACTTCGATCTAAAGACAAACTTACTCCAACCTTATCTAACAAGATGAACAGGTTGAGTATATAAACTCCTTACGAGTTGGATGAGTAATTAAGAACTAAGTGAGTGCAAATGTGTAGTGATCAAAAGCTTAGAATGCTATGTGCGCGTATATAGTCTCTAGAGCTTTTTCTTGAACTGCACTCTTGTATATATAGAGGGGATTAGGGTTAGCCGTTGGAAGGGCTAATCCAATCAGATCCTTTATATAAGGAAGCTTCAATCAATCAATTCCCTAATTGATTGATTGGGTTGGTGGGATCCTTGGATTGATTATCTTCAAATACTTTCCAATCCTGATCTTGTTGACTTGATTTGAATCACCAACGGTCAATAGCTTCCTCTGCCTAACTCTGATTCTCTCCAGAGAAGGCAGGACCAGATACCAGGCAACCTCGGTGTCTTCTGGTCCTTATCTGGTGAACAACCAGAATACTCAGTAGAATAAGGGGATCAAACTGAGCATCTTTTGTTCCACCAGACTCGTCTGGTCCGGACTCGTCTGGTCTGGGGAAGGTCCTCTGCCTCTGGTCTGATCTCGTCTTGTGAAGTCTTCTGGTGGAGTCTTCTGGTGACTCTTCTGGTGAAGTCTTCTGGTCTGGCAGTTCCCCCTAGACTAAGTCCTAATCTAGATCATCATCTGGCTAACAGGTCCAGATGGTCCTATTACATCTTCTGGTTTGTTTTAACTCATCAAAACTAACAATTTTTATCCTAACAATTTCCCCCTTTTTGATGGAGTTAAAACACTACCAGAACTGATCAAAAGAAACTTAAGCAAGAAAACAATAAAGGGATGAGACCTTAGAATAGATCTCATCAGGCAAATAATAAGACAACAGGGAGTTGTCTTTAGAACAAAGAAGATATGTATTTTTCCATTAATAATCAGAGGACAAAATAATTACAGATTACATTGAAGTTCATAGTCCTACTCTAGGCATATCTTCTGTTCTCTTTAGGGACAAGAAACCAGTCAAGGAACCTATCCTGGACGGCCTTCAACTCTGCAGAAGATGTTGGGGTGAAATTCACCAACACCTTGGTCTTGTAAAGCTTCTTCAGTTCTGCCCAATCCACCTGGTTCCCATTCATGGGAGTGTTAAGATAAGTAAATTCAGGAGCAGTCACCTCCAGGTTGAACTCAATGGTTGAATCCATCAGCTGCTTGTACAAGTCTGCATCATAGGCTTGCATCCAAGAATAGAAGGTTCTGTTGATCAGCTCATCATCTTCTGGTGCTGGCCTCTGGATATAATGCTGAATGAACCAGAGGGTCTTGGCTTCTCTCCATCTTTCAATCAGAGGATACGGCACAGTAGAGTCAAAGGACCCTTCTGTCCTGAGTGGCAAGATGTTCATAACTTCCACAGGAGCTTTTCTCTTCTGACCTGAGCCACCTGCACCAGAAGGAATACCAGCTTCTCTGGCCTTCTTGTTCTGCCTCTTAACATATCTGAGCCTCTGCTCTTCATCTATGTTCTTCCTGATTCTGGCTTGCCTCTCTTCTGGAGTCTCTTCCTTGTATCTCTTCTCTGCTTCTTCAACAACAGATTCAAGGAAACTCTTCTTTACTTTTCTAATCTTCCTCTTAGCAGGACCAGGAATGGTAGAAGGATCCTGCTCAGCTTCAGATGACTCTTCTTCTGCAGCAAGTTGTTTAGCCATAGTAAGAGACTTCAACTCTTCTTTCTTCTTCTTCTGCAACTCAGCCTGGGCCAGAGTGTTCTCCAACAGGTCCAGACGAGCTCCATGGCTAAACAGAGTCTCATTGGTGGTCTTCGCCAGATCAGTTCTGGCCTTCTCTTCCCCCTTTTTAACTTCATCAAGGAGGGGCTCCACTACCTGCCTTATAAGATCAGGCAAGGCAGTGTTGGAGGAAGAGTGAAGATCACGAAGCTGCTTGGCTTCCTCCAGATAAGCTTTAGACTCTGCAACAAGTCTCTCTTGCTTCTTCAACATCTCCTGGAGGGAGTCCTTCAGCTTAGCAGTTTGAATCATCTGACTGGCCATTTCTACTTTGAGTACAGAAACTGGCCTCATCTGCTCCAGCACGTGCTCCTGGAGCTGCTTCTGGCTGTGCATGACATCTAACTTGACAAACAAGCCATTAGCCTTGAATGAAGCTTTTACCTCTGCCAGAGAGGACTTGAGCTGCTTCAGGAAGATTCTCCTCTCATGCTTAATCTGATGCTCAATCATAGCAGGGGCCATATGTTGAATTGCTTTGGAAAAACGCCCTATCTGCATGATCTGCTCGTTGAAGAAAGCCTTCATCTTCTGGAGCACAGCAGGAGACATCTCAAAGTCCTCCTCATCAGAGTACAACTCTGGAGGGAATGAGAAATGCGGACCAAAATTATAGGAGAAGCCCTCTGGAGTGAGCATGACACCTTTCTGGATTAAGAGGGTTCTGATCAAGACCTTGGCCGCCTCTGGAGTCTCCAACTCTGTTGGGTTTTGAATGTTTAAATTCTTCTTCAGCTCAATCTCCCACGCAGTGAAGGCAGAAGGAGACATCTCTTCCAGCAGAAGCATGAGATCTTCAACATCCTGGAGTCTAGCCATACTCCAAACCTTGGCATCAGTCAGATCTGCCAGGAGGGGTGAGTGCTCCAACAAAATTGGAAACTGCTCTCTTAGCCAGAGCTGAGCACTCACACTCATACTCTACCTAATGGGACCCATATCATCAGAAGAGAATATAAAGGGTCTGGGCCCAGAGGCAGAGGAGGAAGGTGCTAAGTGAGCAGGCTCAAGTGAAGCTTCCTCATCTTCACTATCATCGCTTGTTAAACAGGTTGGGGAGGGGGGAGGGGCAGGGAATCCCAGAGCCATAGCAATGGTTGGGTCCTGATCTGAATGGGTTTGGGGAGGGTTGGGGTTTTGTGAAGTAGAGGTGGTAGGAAGGGGTTGTTCTGCACCAGAAGAGGAAGGAATATCTGGTACAGAGTATGTAGGAGGGATCTGGGAGGTGGAAGAGTTTGGGAGTTTGGAGGAGAAGGTGTATGAGCAGGAATGGTAGAGGGTGTAAAGACAGGGGTATCTGGGATAGTCTGCTCTGGTGGAAGAGTGGGGTTACCAGAGGCAGATGGGGTTTGGGGAAAGTTATCTGGGGGAGAGGTAGAAGGGGAAACAAGATTAATGGGAAAAGAAGATGGAATGGAGGGATTTACCTCTGCTGGGTCAACACCAGCAGGTATAGCTGTCTCTGGAGCATCCTCCATCATCTGGGAGGCCTCTTCAATAGCCTTCTCCAAGGCCTCTCCAAGATCAGATCCAGATTCAGGATCTTGAAGAATAGCTCTCTTGGCCTTGGATTTCCTCACAAGAGGCACTTCCTCTTCTTCCTCTTCTTCTTCTGATGGCTCATCCACCAGAAGGGTTTTCTTGGCCTTCCTGCTAATCTTAGACTTTTTAGCAGAGCCTCTCCTGGCCTCCTCTGGCCGCTTCCTCTTGGCTGCTCCAGCCTTCTTAACAGCTTTATCATCACCCTTCTTCTTAAGCACATCAAGAAGGGGAATCTGGTCCTCCTCTGAGGAACCAGAAAAGGCAACGGTTGAAGAACCAGTTGCTTCAACAGCTTTCTTCTGAGTCTTCTGCTGCTGCTGCTGCTTTCTCTGCCCCTTAGGAGGTGAGGGAATAGATTGAATAGGAGGGGTAGGGATGGCTTGCTCTCCATCAGAGTCGGCATGGCCGTGGAGAGGACCATCCTTGGAGAAGAGGATCTTGGACTTGTGATAATTGTGGCACCAAGATGACCTCCACTTCTTCTCTGGAAGAAGAGAATCCAGAATAAGTGTTAACTTAGTCCCCAAAGAGACATTTGCAGTGAAACAGAACTGCAACTCCATTTTGTTGAGGTGTTCTGGCAGCAGATGTCTCATGAAAGATCCCATGGTCCTTGCAGTAATCTGCAATATGTGAATTCAAAAACTCTGTTCCTTTGTCACTTCTGATCCTGACTATGCTCTGGTTCTGCTCATTCTGAATCTGCTTGAAGAACTCTGGCAGCTTAGTCATAGTTTCATTTTTCTTAAACAAGAACACTACCCAAGTGTATCTTGAAAAGTCATCTACTATTACTAAGGTGTACTTCCGTCCACTGAAACTAAGAGGAGAAACAGGTCCAAACAGGTCCATGTGAAGTAGTTGAAGTACTCTGGTTGTGGTTGTGCTCTGGACATCCTTAAAGGAAGTCTTGGGTTGTTTACCCTTCTGGCATGAACCACAAACCTGATCCTTCTTAAACACTTCATTAGGAAGACCTCGAATGAGACCTTTTCTAGCAATCTTGTTCAATGTTTTGAAGTTAAGATGACACAATCTTTTGTGCCAAATCCAGCTGTTCTCTGCAGATCCTTTAGCAACCAGGCAAGCATTCCTTGGGCAACTGCTAAAATCTGCAAGATAAATGTTACCCTTCCTCAAGCCTATTAGCAAGATATCATTATAATCAGAAGAGAAAACAGTGCATGAATCACTAGAAAACTTCACTGAGTATCCCTTGTCACAGAATTGGGATACTGAAAGCAGATTATGCTTGAGTCCTTCTACGTAGTAGACTTCATCTACAGATACTCCATTGAAGGTCAACTTTCCAACTCCTCTGGTGACTCCATAGTTGTTGTCACCAAACATCACTCTTGGTCCATTTAATGGCTTGAAATCTTGGAGATTATCCTTCTGGAAGGTCATGTGCTTGGAACATCCACTATCAATGTACCAGACATGGTTGCTTGAAAATCCTTTCTCCAATGGACTCTTATCTACCTGCAGAGAAATCAATTAGGTCCCCTACTAGTGCTGGGTCCTGATTGGTTAGTTGCAGGTTTTGTAGGAATCCATAGATAAAGATCATCCCTTGATGGATGAGGAGATCTTATCTTCCTTCCAAATCTATCTACCAGTACATGTCCTCTTACTATGACATATTGAGCTACTGGTCTGATAAGGACACCTTTCCTATAAACAGGTCTGGTGTACCTTTTCTCAAATCTGGCCTTTGGAATGGCCTGCCTCAAAGACATGGTCTTAAAGGTCTGGTTATAAGGGTACATCCTAGAAGAACCATCTCTGGTGTCATAACTCCCCAGATCAGTTGGTTTTCTATAGATGGGTCTGGAAGACCTCCTCTGGTTCTGATAATTAGACTTGTTCTGGTGATTATAGTTCCTTTGAGTATACCTATTCTGGAATTGATTCCTCTGAGAAAATTGTCTCTGGGGTACCTGGTTCTGCTGAACATTGTTCCTTCTCTGGTAGTTGTTACTCTGATTGGTATTCCCCTTTCTTGAGTATTTCCTTTGAGGTCCCCTAATATGTTTAGGTTCCCTTTGAGGATTTCTCTGGGGTCCTCCAATTTGAGTAATTCCTACTCCTTGGGACTCATTGTTCACAGAACCATCAATCTTTAATGGTTCCCCTTTTTGACACTTATTCTCTAGCATCTTTTCTTCCAGAATAGTCAACTCTTCTGGACCATTTGTTATGTGATTAACAGAGTGATTCCTTTTCCAATCAGGATTGTGAACCACCTTGTAACCATTATTAACAGAGTGATTCCTTTACCAATTTACCAGCTCTTACAGACTTGTCTTTATTATAGAGGTATTTATGAGATTTAGTGGTAATTCCAGAATATCCTAAACCACTCTTATCACAAATGCGCTGAGAAGACTCTGATATGATAGATACAACAGATGGTATCTTAGGAGCTTCTCTGGGCATAGGTATCTCCTCTATGTTGTGAGCAACTTGTTTTCCCTTGATAAAAGTCTGATATTTGGCTCTGAGTTCATTGATCTCATCTTCTTGAGAGGTCCTTTCTTTCATGAGTTGATCTACCAGAGTATCTCTTTCTGTGATCTTATCCTGAAGTTCAGAGACTTCTTTGGAATGATCTTTAATGAGTTCTCTGGTGGATTTGTGCTCATGAGAGAGAGATTGAACTTCAGCTCTGAGCCTACCATTCTCTTTCTCAAGTTTTTGACAGAGTTGGACACAATTTTGGAGATCTGATAGCATTTGTTGCATATCAGACTCTCTGGAGTTACCAGATGAATTAGAGGATTCAGTACATTTAGAATTAGATAAAACTAGAGTAGTTTCATTTACCTCAGTGATGTCTGCCATGAGACACACATCATCATCTGATCCAAAGTCAGAAGAAGAAGAACTGGAACTAGTATCCTCCTCCTCTGCTTCTGCCAGCAATGCTCTCTTATCTGCATATCTCCTATCTCTCTTGATTCTTTTCTCTTCTCTTTCCCTAGGAGTAAGCTGAGGACAATCATAACTGTAGTGACCAGTCTTGTTGCATGTATAGCAGGCATTGTCTCCTCTGGGACTAGGACTTGGCTCTCTCTTCTTCTGGTTGTAGTCTGATCTGGCTGGACTACTCTCTCTCCTCTGGTAGTCAGGTCTGCCAGAGCTACCATCCCTCCTCTGATAATCTGATCTCCCAGAGTTGCCAGGGTTGTCATCTCTCCTCCTCTCTGGAGTTCTGAATCTGGTCTCCCTTGAGTCTCCAGATGTCTTCTCCTTCTCTGCAGGCTTGAAAGAACTCTTCCTGTCTCTGGTAGACTCCTTCCAATGCCTTTTGTACCTGCCATATTTTGAACTCATTTTGTCTAATTTACGAGTTAGAAGTGCTACCTGCTCCTTGAGGCTCAAGTCATCTGCAGTAGACTCCTTTGGCTTGACATCAGGCTTGAGAGTTGAAGAGAATGCAACTCCTTTCTGACCAGAAGAGGAAACCTCTTCTGTTTGATCCTCCTCTTGAAGATCATACTCATAGGCTTTGAGATCAGACAACAGAAGGTGATGATCCAGAGTATTGAGATCCTTGTTGTCCTTGATCACAGTGACTTTAATTCTCCACCTGCTTGTTAGTGAACGCAAGATTTTACTATTAATTTCTTTTTCAGAGTAGGTCTTACCTAAGGCACTAGCCTTGTTTAGAAGGTTTGTGAGATGCATGTCCAGCTGGTCAATGGTCTCGTCTGGTTTCATCTTGAAGGTGTCAAACGAGTGTTGAACAGCTTGGAGCTTGTTGTCTTTGATCTTCTCTGTTCCCTCACAGAGAAGTGCGAGTTTGTCCCACATCTCCTTGGCAGTGACACAGGTTCTGACCTTCTCTATTACCTCCTTGGTGAGAGTGTTGATAATCTCGGTTCTTGCCACCTGGTCCAGGTTATGTAGCTTTCTCTCATCGTTGTCAAGATCGTCTTTCTTTTTTAGGATTCGTTGTCTGGGAACTCTATCCTCTGCAGCGTCGCTAGTTTCTTCTCTGGACTCAGACCTGCCACTATCAATAGGAGTCCAATAAAATTTAATGGGGCCACTTTCAACCACATCTAACATGCGGTGGTGAATAGCTCCAAGATGATTACTCATCATGAAGCTCCAGTGGCTATAATCCTCGAACGAGAATTCTGGCAGTTTGCGACTCTTATAAGAAGATTTCGAAGACATATTTACTAAAATAAGGATTTATCTAGATTTTGAACAAAAACAATAAATGAGCAATGGATCTGCTCCGTGACCACCAAAAGCTTTTCAAAGCAGTGGTCGTTGGACACACTGCTCTGATACCACTTGTTGGTCCCACTAGATAGATTAATTGCGGAAGCCTTTTTAACCGATATGTCTTTAGAAGAAACCCTTTTCTAAGAGCACAAATTATAAACAAGCAAGTATTAAGGAAAGCAATAAATAAGACCGTATATATAGTGGTTCGGATCTGAATATCCTACGTCCACTCTCCCTTGATCAAAGGGGTCTCACTATCAACCAACAAACTCACTAACCACTGGAATTTCCGAAGTACCAGCACCTTCTTACAATCTCTTTAGATCTAACTTCGATCTAAAGACAAACTTACTCCAACCTTATCTAACAAGATGAACAGGTTGAGTATATAAACTCCTTACGAGTTGGATGAGTAATTAAGAACTAAGTGAGTGCAAATGCATAGTGATCAAAAGCTTAGAATGCTATGTGCGCGTATATAGTCTCTAGAGCTTTTTCTTGAACTGCACTCTTGTATATATAGAGGGGATTAGGGCTAGCCGTTGGAAGAGCTAATCCAATCAGATCCTCTATATAAGGAAGCTTCAATCAATCAATTCCCTAATTGATTGATTGGGTTGGTGGGATCCTTGGATTGATTATCTTCAAATACTTTCCAATCCTGATCTTGTTGACTTGATTTGAATCACCAACGGTCAATAGCTTCCTCTGCCTAACTCTGATTCTCTCCAGAGAAGGCAGGACCAGACACCAGGCAACCTCGGTGTCTTCTGGTCCTTATCTGGTGAACAACCAGAATACTCAGTAGAATAAGGGGATCAAACTGAGCATCTTTTGTTCCACCAGACTCGTCTGGTCCGGACTCGTCTGGTCTGGGGAAGGTCCTCTGCCTCTGGTCTGATCTCCTCTGGTGAAGTCTTCTGGTGGAGTCTTCTGGTGACTCTTCTGGTGAAGTCTTCTGGTCTGGCAGTTCCCCCTAGACTAAGTCCTAATCTAGATCATCATCTGGCTAACAGGTCCAGATGGTCCTATTACATCTTCTGGTTTGTTTTAACTCATCAAAACTAACAATTTTTATCCTAACACTCATGATCCGAAGAAAATTAAATTCAAGGAAATGCAGGAAGCTGCCAGGAAGGTTGTTGAACGAGCATTTGGGGCGCTTCAATCTCGTTGGGGCAATGATCAGGGGTCCAGGTCGTTTTTGTTACAAAAGTAATTTGAAAGAAATTATGATTGCTTGTATTATTTTACATAATATGATAGTCGAGCATGAAGGAGATTCAACGATGGATTGGTCGGATGAAGCCAACACAAGCAACATTAACAACATCAATAATTCATCTATAATTTGAGGATCTACCGAAGCATTCAATCGCTACCTCAAAGCAAGAGCCGAGCTTCGTGATAAACGCAAACATCAACAACTCCAAATAGACTTGGTTGAGCACGTATGGGCACGACACAAAGAAAACTAGCAAAATTTATGAAACATCTAATTATCTTTTAAATTGGTGTTTTAATTTATGTTTGCAATTTTTTTTTATGTTGTACTCCTTATTTTAATTTTTATTTGCAATTATTGTAATTTTTTTATGTTGTACTCTTTGATTGTATTTTTTAAATAAAATTTTAACAATAAAATATTTTTTAAAATATATTATTGGGACAACAAGGATTATTTTATTATTATTTTATTTGTATTAATTTATATATTTAATTAAATAAATAAATAATAATAAAAATAATTAATAGAAAAGATAATAAATATATATGATTTGATAGTGGGACCCATGAATAGTTACTTTTGAAGTAGGAATGGTTGGAGGAGGAAGGGATATTTTGAGGTAGGGGTATAAAACTTTTGAGGTGACACACATGTGGCGTATAGGTGGCAAACTCAAACCTCAAAATGCATACCTAGCATTGGAGGTGCTTAAATTTAACAGGTTTTACATCCTAGTTTTAGGGAACGGCGCATACCCCTCCAAACAGGAGCAATGTAAGTGTTCACATACTCATTCCTCACAACCACTATCACTATTCCCATATGATACACACTGATATAACGTGTGCACGTATACTGTTTGATGAAATGCCTAAAACTGCTCTCTTGTTTATTTAGTCGAATTTGTCATCAGATGTTTTAGGCTTTACAATCTGGGTATAGAAAATGCATATGTTTTGTGACAAGCATAGGGATAGGTCGATTGCTACACAACGGGAAAAGCAAAATATTTGTCTCAATGGTTTGTTTTGAATTTGAAACTGTTAAACATAGGTGAGAAAGCAAAATTGAATTGCAAAATATTTGGCATGATGAATTGTTTTGGACTCCCATCATTTGGAATTAAGAATAAAAAGGGAGCTCATCTAACTATGAGTAAGAACACCAGTTTTGGGGATAAAAAGTCAAGCTTACTCTTTAATCCTTCTTGTTTATTGGTAGTTGATCTCGTTGTTTCGGATGATGTTGTACAGCAGTGTATGTTCTCGAAGTGCCATTTCTTCGTGGCTCAACTATCAAGTTCCTTAAATTTCTCAATACCATAGTCTGTCAAAAAGTTAATGATAGATAATGTGCTTAAGAAGTCTATATGCTACATTGAATGCTAAAATCTGACATTTGCATGCTTTTATCATTGGCTCGACAGATTTAGTTCTGTGACTGGGCGCTTCTTCATTGAGCTCAATACTCACCGAATTGATACCAGTGTTACAAGAAGTGAAACACTTAGTATTATCAGTGGGATGCGCTACCTTAAGCTCGGGGTATGTGTGAAATATTGTTGCTGATCAATTTATTACAAAAGCATTGGATGACGAAGAAATGATTTTCAGGTTAAAACAGAAGGTGGCTTGAATGCATCAGCCTCCTTTATTGCAAAAGCCAACCCTTTAAATCGTGCTCCTCACAAGCGTAAAAGTGAACTTCACCATGCGCTATGCAACATGCTTTCAAACATACTTGCGCCACTTGCTGAGGGCGGAAAAGGTCACTGGCCTCCTTTTGGTGTTGAACCTGCTCTCTCCTTTTGGTACGAGGCTGTAGCACGAATAAGGGGGCAGCTGATGCACTGGATGGACAAACAAAGTAAACATATAGCTGTAAGTTTTAGTTTATAGGGGTTTCAGAGAACAGTTTCTTCTGCTGTATGGCATTTTGATTATATTGTTCATGTTATATAACCCAGGGGATGCAAACTTGCTTCTTGACTTCATTAATTTCTCGGAAGCTGCATTACATTAGTACTTGTTCTAACAGCAATTCGTTGGTCTGGAATAGATCCAACAATGCTTTCATATTAAATTTGTGAAATTAACAGGTTACTATTAATATGGAGTTGCTGCTCACCTTTTCTGATACAAATGTTATTAGTTTCTTTTGCCCTGCATCTTCTGTTGTCATTTGGATTTTTCCATTATCAGTTTATTCTAAAGCCTCACTGAAATGAAAGTTATTTTTCTTAGATCAGTTACTTGAGTTGCTTTGTAATATTATTAAATTTACTTCTTTGATGTCTGATAGCGTTGTATCTTGTATTATCTTTATGCCCGCCTTGTTTATATTGATAACACGTCAGTTTTAATATGTATTACGGATATTTTGACTGATGCCGTGATGCAAACATTTTCCTTTCTTTAGGTTGGTTATCCTTTGGTGACACTTCTCCCGTGTCTCGGTGATCCAAATGTTTTTCTCAGTAACTTTGGTTCTCACATGGAACAATTATACAAACATCTCAGGGTAAGTTTACAATGCAATGTGCACTATTACGATTTCCAGAATTACTATTTATATTTTACTTATATTTACCGTTCAGGATAAGAACCATCGCTTCATGGCCTTAGATTGCCTACATCGTGTTCTGAGGTTTTACTTGAGTGTCCATGGTGATGCACAACCTCCGAATCTTGTATGGGATTACCTGGACAGTGTCAGCTCCCAACATGACAAACCTACAGTCAGGCTCTTCTTACTTCTTCAAAGACTACAATAGGTAATATTTTACAGCTCATGCAGTTATTTTTCTAGGTCCAATGATGGGGTGTTATCTTGCTACGTTAGTTCTTCACATGGTAAGCTGGTAATTGCAGTTTGTTAATTTATGTTGTTTATTAGTACAAATCATGTTTCAAGAACTGTGTAAACAGGATTGGCTGAAACCGGTATCTGTGAGTCCTGTGCTAATATAATATATATTATTTCGAGGAGTACTTATTATCTAGGGAAATTCTCTTTCTCAAGAATGGGGTTGCACATATTCCTTATCTGCCAGTGGGTTGCTCATATCCTAACTTTTGCAACAAAAAAAATTTGACTGTTTTTCATTTTATGTCCACCATGACATTCATTTAGAAAGCTCTCGTCACGAGTGGGCTAATTTTTCTTCATCTTCTTGGTTCTGTCCTTCACTGATGACAGCTCTGATATTTTCACTATCTAAGTTGTTCAGCAATTTATTTCTCTTGATTTGATTACGTCTGCCTTTTATGTCCATTAAAAAAACCATACTAGATTTTCTTTGGAAATAAAGCAATCAGCTGTTTATTGGCATGTACTTTAAAGTTAAAACACATATATTGTTTTTGACATATTTTTTCATGTAAAGTGTATACTGGCACAGAGCCTAATTTATATGCTGTAGACCTTAAAGTGTACATACGTGGTAGTAAATTATTCACATGTTTGCTTATACAAATTAAATATTCTGCAAAAACTGGACATACAACTGAAAGGTAGTTCTGGAGATGCTGTTACAAAAGAGAAGTCTCAAGGGTATCTTTTCCGCTCGGTGCTGAAGTGCATACCATATCTCATTGGAGAAGTTGGTCGAAGTGATAAAATCACAGAAAATTCCTCAACATGGCATCAGTATTGATCCTGGAGTTCGTGAGGAAGCTGTGCAGGTTCTGAATCGGATTGTAAGGGACTTTCCTCACCATCGCTTTGCAGTTATGAGGGGGATGGCAAATTTCATCCTACGTCTTCCAGATGAGTTCCCTCTTCTCATTCAGACATCATTGGGGCGTCTTCTTGACCTTATACGTTTCTGGAAAGCATGTCTATCAAATGATAAGATAGATTACGATGCTATAGACTTAAAGCGTTTACAGAGAAATGAGGGATTGAAGAGGTCATCCTTTAATCAGCCTCAGGATGCACTTGAATTTCGTGCGTCAGAGATAGATGCAGTTGGTCTTATATTTCTTAGTTCCATGGATAGTCAGATTAGGCATACTGCTATAGAGTTGCTGCGTTATGTTTGTGCTTTACGACATGATATACGGGAACTTTCTTTGCAAGAAAGACCAGATCAGATCTTGAAAAATGAAGCCGAACCAATATTCATAATTGATGTTCTAGAAGAGAATGGGGTGAGTACCACATTCTGGCTTCAGTGGGTTGTATTGTTAAATTCTATTTCATTTACATGTCTATTTCATTTACATGTGCTTCTTTTAAGTGTGGAACTGACATTAACAATGAAGCTTTGTTTTTACAGGATGATATTGTTCAGAGCTGCTATTGGGATTCTGGCCGTCCTTTTAATCTAAAACGAGAGTCTGATGATCGTAGATGATTGTGTTAAATGAAACTTTTGGTAGCTTGCATGTCGAATATTTGAGTAATAATGTGTTGGTTTTACTTTTGAATGCAACTGATATTGATGTTTTGATGAATTTTTTTAATGTTTGGATGTTTGACAATTTAATGAATATTCAGACTTTTGAATTGATTATAGATTTATTACTTGCAATTTGTGCTCTCGCCAAATGTTGCTCCAACGAGTATTTTTTATTTCCCTAAAATTCTTCTTTTGTTGTGTTTTCCAAAATGTCGTGTTCTCTCTTTTTTTCCTCCCGAGATTAGGTGCCAGTGTCTGCATTAGTTTTTGTCAAGCTGTTATTCTGCATGAGAATATCCTTGCTCGTCGTCCTGTCAAACTCTCCAGAAAGTGATTTAGGGGTAAGTGTAGTCTTGGCTTCGTAGATATGCCTTTTGTATTGGTTGATACATGCCCTATAGTGGTAGACGCACCACCAGTTTTAGTAAATTCACTCCCAAAACCAGTGACTGATAATGGATCTCCAGAATCAGTAAATACACTCCCTGTGTAGTTTTGTGCCTTCCTCCCGCACTACCAATTGGTTCAACAGCAACATCTAAGTCCCTATCGACAACTAACTCGATGTTTTTGCTATCAACAACAAACTCTAAATTACGAACATCAACATCAGTTGAGTAAAAAATAACCAGAATATATATGATTTATCTCACTTTGTATGATGGTGAATTGAGGAGAGAATGTATACACCAAAATTAATAGCCAAGCATCAATAACTTAAACACACAAGGTCATCTAAGAATCAATATATAAGATTATGATACCAAAAACACTATTTTTATACAGAAGAATTGGAGATCATAGTATTATATTCATCAAATAGGAAACAACACAGACATTTCAAATTCAAGAAAACATGGAATTGATCATATGAAATAAGTCTCAGTTAACATAATAATCAAATCAAGCTAATAAAAAAATCCTAAAAACTTTGTTTTGTACAAAAGAATTGGAGATCAAGATAATATATTCAGTAAATAGGAAATAGAACAACTATTTCAAATTCAATAAAACATGGGATTAATAATATGAAATAAGTGTCAGTTAACATCATACTTAAATCAAGCTAAGTAAACATCCAACAGATTACTAGATTGCTACGGATAAACATCGAGGATGTTGTTTCAGAAAATAACTCGGGACTAATAAGGAGACATAGTCACGGCTGCTCGATTACGAAGTCTACTAGATCGCCTAACCGGAGTAACCGTGGGCGTGGCGTCTCCGACTTGGCCTTCCTATTCAATTCAAATGATAAAAGAGTCATGACTCCAAACATTTTAATAGTTTTACATTAAGATGTAAGAAGAAGTAAAGTAATATGACAATACCTCTTTCTTCAAGATCTTTCTATCTTTTGCAACTGATTGTTGCTTAGTTGGAGTAGAAAAATTGGCATTGCTCTCCCAATATTTGGCAAAAAAGGGAGTTGGTCTTTCTCGTTTTTACACCAACTTGGTAACCGTGTCATATTATTCTCGAAGATTTTAAGCATGTACGCATCCTTGATCTGACTGTAGCGAAACAAGGCACTATTAGAAGACGACATTATTAAATAGTAAACCTGAGGAGCCCAAAGTAGATGACTCACCGTAAATTTTACTTTCTGGTAGGATCTAGACTTGCTTGAAATTTTAGCTGAGACTGAAAGGCGAGATATAACCTTCGATCTGTTACTCACCGTAAATTTTACTTTCTGGTAATAAAATTTACCCATTACATATAATATATCCATCATATTAATCAAGTTAACATGCCTTATATGAGTAAGAAATTAACAAGAGAGCACATCACCTCAGTCCCAAGCCGCATATTGAGAGCTTCATTCCACATGTTTGCAGCATATGCTGGCTGCATTCTAGTCCACATAGACATGACATAAATAACCTGCACACAGTGTGGCCGTCACTTTAAATTTTGGAATGGGAACACTTTTATCCTATTTACGAAATTAAATTAGATCCTATATCTTAAGACTTTCAGCTATAGCTAACAGTACTTGGAATGGTACACGTGCATACAAACAAGCTTAAGGTATTGGAAGAGATGCAGATATAGAATCATGCAATAGTCCAATATTAAGACTTCATATAATTGATGGAACTGGGAGAGATTATGGCAGAAAATTCATTGGAAAGGACTTATATATATCATACCACATGAGCATCTAATGGCTGGGATAATTGTCAGCAACAATGTCAATCCAACTCAAGATCACATTGTGATAATCATATGGTTTGCCTGCATCAAAGACTCTCAGATCACAATATCAGGTCAAAAGTTGAAGCTCATGAATTATAACCATAAAATGTTCAAGAAAATGCTCTACGTGAAATTCAGAGAACAAGAGCATAGGAAATATTTAGATTTACTTTGCTATATATGGAAAATCAAGAACACAAGAAATACTTTACATCAGTCATGCCCTGCATTTGTCTTAATCAAGGTTATATAAGCATGTGATCCAATCCAACAAATAAATAGCATAAAAGAACTAACAATAGAGAGGCGTATGCACAATAGTAGAAAACTGATATTCTGATTAGTAAATCATTATACATCAAAACTTAATTGAATAAGCATATAGATTCATAAAGATTCTGGAGTGGGGGTTGTTGAAGAAACTATTTGTAATCTCATCCTTCCATCCCTCTTTGTAGCCAGTCCAATTTTTGGTTCAGAAACCAACTTCCTTATCTTACTTGTAGAATGAATATTGTTAGGTGATTGCCAAATTCGTTTAAGCACAAATTTGAACTCACTCGCAAGTGTACGAGATCGTTGTTATAGTTAGGCAATTGACCAAGTAATAAAAATATCGAACCCTAGGGAAGCAAGTGGTTAGCTAAGTCGATTCAAATTATCATGCAAGGAAAAATTAAAGGACAAGCTCGGGTTTGATTACGCTACTAAACAAGGGAATTAAAAACGAGCAAACTAACAAGCAAGAAAAGAAATCTATCTAACTCCGAGAAGCGAAGTGCGAGGGGATAAGAATGCTTAGGATATCTTCAACCTAATGAAACTCAAGTAGGATTGTCAAACCAATTCTATGCATCAATTTGGATTTACTAGGAGACCTCACCAATTACCTAAACAACCATCCAAGCAATTGATGTCTAATGATGGGGTTCTTTGCGATTAACTCTCTCTCGACGAATCAAACGCAAAATAGACGCATTCAATCATAAATCTCACACTCATTCATCTAATCATGTTCATGTAACTCTCGTCTACGCTAAACATGCCTCGAAAAACAAGCTACAAGAGATCAACAATCAAAGCTCAATATAAATCCATCAATAGAAGTAAAATCCAAATATCAACATAGAATAGACAAAGAACAATCCCAACTCAAGATTTCACATGGTATCTAACATCCCAAACATCAAAACAATTAGCTCATGATTTTAAAATGAAAAACCATAGCTAAACAAGAACAAAACATTAAACACATAGCTAAATAAAAATGAAATTGCATTAAAATGGAAAGAAGTCACCTCTATGGATTACAAACTTGAAATTGAAATTGAATCTTCAAATTCTATGCTAAATTACTCTAATGATTTAAAGAAAAATTAAAACCTAGAAATGAAGGTGAAATTAAACTAAATTGGTGTGTGAGGTGTGTGCCCCCTAAGGGGGTGTGTGGAATCTGTAGCATCCCCTCAAAAATTTGAGAATGGAGGGTATTTATAGTGCTTGAGAATAAGTGGGTCGAAAATGGGTTGAAAATACCGAAAATGGGCAAAAATCGGATCGTGCACGACCCGAATGGTCGTGCAAAAAATTGCACGGTCGTGTTGCTTTGAGAAATTTGCGTAGCCAAGAATAATTGGGGCTGCACGAGTAGACTTGTGTGGTCGAGTCACCTTGCACGGGCAAAGAGACGGAAATGCAACCCCGATTTTGTAAAATAAAAAGAATTGCTGAAGCTTTTCATTTCTGTAGCAACTTTTAGGCGTGGGACCCGCATGTATTGTTTCTTTCTCTCAGCTCATGGCACGTTGTATGTGGCTCAATGAGGTGGGCCCCAGTTTCTCTTTCCTCTCTCCAGGTATGTTGCTCGATTTTCCGGCGATGTGGTGCTAATTCCGGCGATGACTTGCGGCGTGGCTGATTCAATTCCGGCGACGGTCGTGAGTGGTCGAGCTTCTCTTTCCCAGCGACATGGAGATAGTGATATCGAGCTTCAATCAGTAATGAAAATGGAGCTTCGTTTTCTGGCCTTCACTCAGCTTTGCTTACCGGCGTCCATGGTGGTTCCGGTGTGGCTTCACTTTTCTGGTTCGAATTTCGGTGGTGGCGAGGTGGCTTGCGGCCGAGCTTCCCTCCACTTCCGGTCGCGGCTCTGAGCGACGCTACTCCGGCCATGGTGGAGGTTTCCGGTGATTTTGGCGTGAAGCTGAATAGAGAAGATGGAATGGGTTTGTTTCTTTTAGTCTCTCTCTCTTCGAATAGTAGCACGTTTCCAGCTTTTTTTCTTCTTTTGAAAGTGGTGGGGCCCAGCTGCTACTTTCTTTCCTTGTTTCATTAATTTGGGCCGTGAATAATAAAGAAAAGCAATTGGTCCATGAGATAAATTAATCAAGCAATTGTGAAAAAAGGTCATGGTGTATACCTATAAATCCGGTGTTCTCTACTTTTCTGCACTTTAAATTTCTGCATTTCAATTTTAATACTTAATTAATAAATCGGGTTTTCATTAAAATAAACTTAAAAACGCTTTCCGCTGGATAACCTTTTTGGGACCAACAAGTGGTATCAGAGCAGTGTGTCCTACAGACCACTGTTTTGAAATTATCTCGGTGGTCACCAGGGCAGATCCATTTTTTTGAAAACCCAAATATTTGTTGTGCTAACAAATTTTGCAGAAATGGGCTCAAAGAGATGCAGTAGAAGAGACACCAGGAGATACTCCAAAAGAAGCCTAGCAGATGAGGAAGATGAGGTATCCACTTCTGGTTCATCATCCAATTATGGACCAGACGAAGAGATATGTCTAGTAACAGACGAGGTATGTAATCGAACTCTCTCTTCTTCTTCTCATTCTTCTTTTTCTGGACAATCAGAGGAGTCTGATATGCAGAAGATGCTATTAGATCTCCAAACTTCTATACAACTTTGTCAAAAATTGGAAGAAGAGAACACAAAGTTGAAAGCAGAAAATCAGAAGCCTTCACAATGTTTAGGCAACTCAGCTAATCTACCAGCTGAACAAAATCATACACTAGTTGAAGAGTCTTCTGACTTGACAACCAGGTGTAATGAACAAGTTAAGCTGATAGAAAGGTTGGTTGTTGAAAACATTGAGAAAGACAATGAATATAATCTGCTTAAAGCTAAGTTTGATGAACTCTTCCACCAAAACAAAATTGTAAAAGAAAGTGAGGACAAGCTCAAGATGAGACTGGAGCAGCTGACAACAGCAAACAATGCTGTGTCACACATAGCTGCCTCATCTCAAAGAGAACATGATAAAACAGGCCTTGATTTTTCCAAACCTGAATCCTCACATGTTCAGAAAGAAGAACAGACTAGTAATTTTATTGATAAGGGTAAAAGACCAGCTGACCAGGCAACTCAGCCTAATGGGCAGATGAGTCCTAAAACTCAAAAACCCAAAAGGCAGAGGAGGAATTTTAAGAAGGGCTATACCCAGAATAAAAGACCTCAGCCAGGCCAGCAGAGTAGAAGACATTCTGGATCTTCTCAAAAGAGGCAGAACCAGATGACTCCTACTCACCTGCAGAAAACTTTCAAGTCATCTGCCAGACCAGCTGGAACCTTTGATGGTTCTAGTAAAACTTATCCTTATCAAAAGAATTTCAAGTTTGTTGCTTTAAGACAAGTTACTTCTTCTACTGGACAAGCTCATAAGAGAAGAAGAGCCTCTAGAAGAAATAACCATGTCGAAGCTTCTTATGTTCAGTGTGTTTTTGTGGATATGTATGGAAGAAAGATAAGATCACCTGATTCAAAAAGGGATGATCTATTCTTATGGCTTCCTAAAAACTGTGCTAACCCCCCTGGACCCAGTAGGGTACCAAAAACTTGATTGCCTGCAGATACACAAGAAGACCAGCTGATATTTTGCCCCAATATCAGCTGAGCATACTTTGAGGGGGAAGATCAGTTGACCCAGCCTGTTAGAATCTCTATTTGGATATTTCAATTTTTCTTGTCTTGTTTTATTTAAGTTCTTTCAGTTTTAACATCATCAAAAAGGGGGAAATTGTTAGGATATAGATTAGATGTTTTGAAGATGTTAAAACAAGAACTTGTAATAGGACTAGCTGAACCTGTTAGTCAGCTACAGATTAGTCTTGGTCTAGAATAGGTCTTTGGTTAAGGGGGAAGAAATATGGGTAGACCAGAGAAGGTACCAGAGGAGGTGACCAGAGAAGGTGACCAGAGAAGGTACCAGATGAGGTGACCAGATGAGAGGTGGCCAAATGAGATGTCCAGAGCAGAAGAGTCACCAGAGCAGATGAGGTCCAGAGGAGTCTGACCAGAGGAGTCTACCAGAGAAGTCTGACCAGAGGAGTCTGCCAGAAGACCTCTCCCAGATGAGGACCAGAGAAGAAGTGTTACCTGACCAGAAGACCCCAGACCAGACGAGTCCTATTCAGATGAGTGAGACGGATTAGTTCACCATACCAGTAGCATCATAGTAATCTGAAGACAAGGAGACTTTGGAAATTCATGATGGAGATGAAAGCAATCTGGAAGTCAATTGATGGAGGATTTGATTGATTGCTTGATTGAAAGTCAACTAATCAATCAATATAATCAATCTTTGATTGATTATATTCCTCCAATTATGGTTGTTTGAATTGCTAGCTCTCCAACGGCTAGTTAATTCACAACTATAAATAGGAGTGCTTGGATTAGTTCAAGAGATAAGAGTCGCGCGAGAGCACACAACAAAACACACGAACTCTTCCAATCACTCACCTTGTTTATACAAGTTTATATACACTCTATTAGGAGTTTAGTTGGATTATTACTCAACCTGTTCATCTTGTTAGATAAGGTTGTTGTAAGTTGTAAGAAGGAGCTGGTACTTCGGAAATTCCAGTAAGTGAGTACGTAAGTTGGAGAGTGAGAAAGACCCCTTTGAAGAAAGGGAGAGTGGACGTAGGACAAGTTGGTCCGAACCACTATAAATCCGGTGTTCTCTACTTTTCTGCACTTTAAATTTCTGCATTTCAATTTTAATACTTAATTCATAAATCGGGTTTTTATTAAAATAAACTTAAAAACGCTTTCCGCTGGATAACCTTTTTGGGACCAACACTTGGCGTCAGTCAGATCCGCCAGAAGTGGTAAGTGCTCCAAAAGGATTGGAAAATGCTCTCTTAGCCAGAGCTGGGCACTTACACTCATACTCTGCCTAATGTGACCCATGTCTGCAGATGAGAACATGGTTTGGGCCCAGAGGCAGAGGAGGATGGTGCTAAGACCTCTGGCTCCAGTGAAGCATCCTCATCTTCACTATCATCGCTGGTCAGACAAGTGGGAGAAGGAGGGGCAGCGAAACCCAGTGCCATAGAGATGGATGGGTCATGTTCTGTATGAGATTGGGGAGGGGTAGGGTTTTGAGAGGTAGAGGTTGTGGGAAGGGGTTGTTCTGCACCAGAAGAAATAGGAGGAACTTCTGGTACAGAGGCTGGGATGGGATTTTGTGAGGTAGGGGAGGGTGGAGGAGGTTGTTCTGCACCAGAAGTGGATGGCACCTCTGGTACAAAGGCTGGTGGAGAAGGATTAGTGGAGAGAGAAATTTGGGAAGAGGGGGGAGAGGGAGTTTGTGTAGGGATGGTGGAGGGAGTGTATTGGGGAGTATCAGGTAGGGTCTGCTCTGGTGCAGAGATGGGAACACCAGAAGCAGAAGATGGGTTTTGGGGAGGGTTTTCTGAGGGAGAAGTAGAGGGGGTTACAAGGTTTATGGGGTCAGAGGATGGGATAGGAGGGTTTACCTGCTCTGAAGCCGTGGCTTCCTCCATCAGATGAGAGGCTTCCTCTATGGCCTGCTCCAATGCATCTCCCAGATCAGATCCAGAGTCTGACTCCTGAAAGATGGCCCTCCTGGCCTGAGACTTCTTATTTTTAAGAGGCTCAACCTCTTCTTCCTCCTCCTCCTCTGATGGCTCATCTACCAGAAGTGCCTTCTTAGCCCTTCTGCTAGTTCTGGGCTTCTTTACAGAGGCTTTCTTGGCCTCTTCTGGTTTCTTCCTCTTGGTTGCTCCTGCCTTCTTGGCAGCTTCTTCACCATCACCCTTCTTCTTTAAAACATCAAGAAGAGGAATCTGGTCCTCCTCTGAGGAACCAGAGAAAGCTATGGTTGAAGAACCAGTACCTTCAGCAGACTTCTTCTTGCTCCTTTGCTGCTTCTGCCCCTTAGCAGGTGAGGGAACTGCTTGAATAGGGGGGCAGGAATGGCTGCTTCTCCATCAGAGTCAGGATGGCCATGAAGGGGCTCATCCTTGGAGAAGAGGATCTTGGACTTGTGAAAGCCCTTACACCATGACTCCTTCCATTTCTTCTCTGAAAAGATGGAGTCCAAGATCAGGGTAAGCTTGGTCCCTAGGGAGACATTAGCATTAAAGAAAAACTGCTGCTCCTCTGGCTTGCTGGGACACTCTTCCTTCTGCACTTTCAACTTGTTCTTCCTCAAAACTCCCCAGAAGAACTCGGCCCAGTTGCATTGGACACCATCCAGAATAGCCCTCATAACACAGAGCCTGCCAGTGAAACTGGCATCTGTGTTATGGCTCTCACACATCAACACCTTCACCACGATATCAAAAAGTACCTTGTACTTTTGCCTCAAATGCTTGTCCAAAAACCCCTTTGTCAAATTCTGATATGAAGATCTGGCAAAAAGCTTGAAATACTCCAACGCTTCTCCTTCCTTATACTTCAAAGGGTCCACACCTTCTGAAGAAAGATTACCAAAAAGTCTGCAGAAGTCATGCTTCGAGAAGACGACATCCTCCTTATCAAGTTTGGAGGAGATGTGGTCATCGTTGATCTTCATCCTGACCAAAAACTGGGCAGCATACCCATCCAAAGTGCGCAGATCCTTGGGAACTGTGGAGATCAACTCCTCCACTCCAGACTTTCTCAAAAGTTCCAGAATCTCGAGCGCCGCTGGGTTCTTGGTGGAATAGAAGTCCACCACCATTTCGGATTTTAGTTTCTTGCAAACGTACTCCGGATCGAAGTTGCATTTTGGTGCCATTTCTGTGAAAGAGAGAGAACTTGCAGAGAGAGGTTAGAGATTTGAGAGTAAGAAAACGTGAAAAGACATATTGAAGAAAAGATTTGATTTAAATAGGGCAAGACGCGTGGCTTGATCAATTAATGAAGTGTGAACACGTGTAATTGCAAAATTTAATTTAGGGAACAAAATCAATTTTTGAATTGATTGACATATTGCACTGTGTTAAATCTGACGGACACGATTAAAAGGCAAGTTACAGATTTAATCTAGTGCGTGGGCATGGTCATTGGGACTGGGTTCGAGGGGGTTTTGTGGAAGTCAAGAGAAAAAGCGAAATGATTGCCTAGACCCTCTACCCTAGTCTTAAATACACCCTGAAGTTGAAACGTTTTGAGTGTATTTACTAATTTTGAAAGTGTATCCCAATGATCAGAGGCCAGAGAAGTAAATACATACCTGTCACCCGGTATTGTAACCAGATGATACCATGGTTAGTCTGGTGTTACACCTCATCCGAAGAATACTCATCTGGTTCTGGTCAGATTTGACTCCTGAATTCTCTGGAATCAATCTCAGTACCTCATCTGGAATGTACCTCACCTGGTACAATCCTAATCTGGTACATACTTTATCTGGAGATGTAACTTCCCTGGTATATCTAACCTGTAGGCATGTTAGTTTGAAAAGACATAAAGATTATGTGACAAAATTAAACAAAGGATACTTCTCTGATGTTCCCCCTAAACCAAATCTGTCTCTGGATACAAAAGTCCTAACTCAAAAGCTAACTCTCTGAATCTGGCTTCAGCCAAAGGCTTAGTCAGAATATCTGCTCTCTGCTTCTCTGTTGCAATCTTTTCCATCCTTATATCTCCCTTCTCAACATGGTCTCTTATAAAGTGATGCCTTATAGCTCCAAGATGATTACTCATCATGAAGCTCCAGTGGCTGTAATCCTCGAAGGAGAATTCTGGTAACTTACGGCTCTTGTAAGAAGATTTTGAAGACATTTTTACCAAAGAGAATTTTAAAAAAAAAATTTAACCAAAACACAATAAAGAGCAATGGATCTGCCCGGTGACCACCAAAAAGCTATACAAAGCAGTGGTCTTTGGACACACTGCTCTGATACCACTTGTTGGTCCCACTAAGTAGATATGTTGCGGAAGCTTTAAAGGATATGTCTTTAGCAAAGTTCTTTTCACAAGAGCACAATAAATAGGCAAGAAAGTAAATAGAGAAAACAGTAAATAAGACCGGATGTATAGTGGTTCGGATCTGAATATCCTACGTCCACTCTCCCTTGATCAAAGGGGTCTCACTAACCAACCAACAACCAACTTTCTTACTGGAATTGTGAAGTACCAGTCCCTTCTTACAATTTCTTTAGATCTAACTTTGATCTAAAGTCTTCAGCCTTCAACCTTATCTTATAGATGAACAGGTTGAAATCCAACAACTCCTTAAGAGTAAATATGAAAGTATGAGCAGAATAAGAGTGTTATATGCTTGATAATCAAGAGCTTGGAATATGACTTCGTGCGCGTAGGATTCTTGAGCTTTTCTTGTGACTGCACTCTTGTATTTATAGAGGTGATTAGGGTATAGCCGTTGGAGAGTTAATCCAATTATATCCTCTATTTAAGGAAGCTTCAATCAATCAATTCCCTAATTGATTGATTGGGTTGGTGAGATCCTTGGATTGATTGACTTCAAAACTTTCCAATACTGATCTTGTTGACTTGATTTAAATCACCAACGGTCAAATGCTTCCAATGCCTAACTCTGATTCTCCCCAGAGAAGGCAAGACCAGATACCAGGCAACTACGATGTCTTCTGGTCCAGATCTGGTTAAGAAACAGAATGCTCATCAGAATCAGGAGATGATTCTGAGCATCTTTTGTTTCACCAGACTCGTCTGGTCTGGGGAAGGTTCTCTGTCTCTGGTCAGTCTCCTCTGATGAAGTCTTCTGGTGGAGTCCTCTGGTGAAGTCTTCTGGTGACTCTTCTGGTGAAGTTTTCTGGTCTGGCAGTTCCCCCTAGACTAAGTCCTAATCTAGTTCATCATCTGGCTAACAGGTCCAGATGGTCCTATTACATTCTCTGGTTTGTTTTAATTCATCAAAACTATACAATTTTTTTTATCCTAACACGCACCACCGCACACCCGCACCCGATGTTGTGCCGCCGCTGTCGCCCGTCGCGTGCAGCCGCCACCGCTGTCATCCGCCGTGCGCCGCCGCCCGTCCTCCATGCGCTTCACACGCGGTATTTTTCTCGGATTTTGTAATTTGCAATTTTGTTCTTGATATCACAAAATCCGTGTTAATTTAATTTTTAATCCTGAAAATATTTCGTTAAATTGCGTTAATATACATGAAATAATTATTCTTATGATTATTCCCTCTGTCTATTAAATTGTATATTTTCTAGAAATTATTTTCATGTGATTATCTCCCTTATTTGTTTATGCATGTTTATGTGATTTAATTATCCTACGTGCATGACTATTTTCGCACATAGTTTATTTCTTTATAGTCCGCATATTATGCCCGGGTAGGCGGCGCCCGGTATATGACGGACCGTAAATTTATGCCTTGGGTAGACGGCGTCCAATATGTGCATCTATGTGCCTTAGAATAACTAAGTGAATCCTTGTTTTTCTCCGTTGTCAATAAATTTCATCATCCCCCTTACCATGTCGCTCTTATTAATTGTAGTGAATTATGTCTGACATCACTATGAAAGAATTCGATGACCTTGCTCTCGATGGTAGAAATTACCCGACATGGATGCTAGATGTAGAATTCTATCTAGCCTCAAATAGGTTGAGCGAAACCATCATGGAAGGTTCAAAATATACTAACGCCCAGAAGGCGAAAGTGTTGATTTTTTTTCTTAGGAACCACATGAATGAAGGTCTGAAATTTCAATATATCACACAAAGGGACCCCGGAATGTTGTGGAAATCCCTCAAGGAACGTTTCCAACAACAAGATTATATACTCCTCCCCCCGTCACAATACGAGTGGTTGAACATCCGCTATCAAGACCTTAAGTCAATAACGAAGTACAACTCTGCATTGCAGCGTATTATAACCAACCTGGTTCAGAATTCTGTATCAAAGTTCCACGCTAGCAACCCTGTACTCCCGCAGCAGTATAGGGCCAAACCCTCATTTGGTCGCAACCGTGGAAGGGGGAGAGTGAGTAAGAAACTCTGGACTAATGGCCGAAGCCGTAGTTCATTCGGTGGTTACAAGACCATGTTTTCCGCTCCTAAAAAACCTAGCTCTCAAAGCATGATTGAGCAGTCCTGCTTCAGATGCAGATGCAAAGGCCATTGGTCACGCACGTGTCGTACTCCCAAACACTTGGTCGAGGCTTACTTAATAATGCAGAAGGACGATGATTAGGCATGAAATTGTCATGATTCGTCACTCGAAATGCCCTTGTTTTGATTGATTTAGATGAGTACTTAGAGTCATTTGAGTATCATTTTCATAAACTAATGAATTTGTCTCTTTGATGCTCATTGATGGATAGAGGGCGAAAAGAGGAGTTCGTAGGACTTTGAATCGACTCAAACGGACGCCCGGATGAGAAGATATCGAAGAAATACGAAAAGTATTAGTTCGATGGAGCAAAAGTATCATTGGAGTGCACAAGCAAGGAGCACTCGTGCACATAGTGCACGAGCACTCGTGTATAGAGCTCGAGAAGGTGCAACTCGTGCACCTAGTGCACGAGCACTCGTGTAGTGCGCACGAGTAGTCGCAGGTCGTGCACTAGTGCACGAGCAAAGGTGGTCGAGCACTTTTTGCTCTCTGGATGAATTAGAGTGCACGATGGTGTTGAGCTCGTGCACTAGTGCACGAGCAGTGCACGAGCGTATGTGAATTTTGGCCCATTAACTCCCGATTCGACCCGTTGCCTATTTATACCCCTTCAGAGCACGTTTTTAGAGATTACCAGATACCACTTGATATCATATTACTTTTAGAGTTCGTTTTTGGAGAGAAGGAGAAGAGCAAGCTTTAGATTAACGTTTTGAGGTTTTCTTTACGAATTTATAGTGCGATTTTGTTTTTTAATTTTGTTTCTTAAGACCTTTGTTCGTTAATACTTTGAGACTCAGTTTTTTTAATTTAAATTCAGTTCTTAGCATTATTTTCTTTAAACCCTAGTTTATGTTTGATAATTTATTTGTCATAATCATTATGTTCATGTTCGTTTCTTCTTCAATTGTTCTTGTTTACGTAAAAACCATGTCTAGCTAAAACCTCTGCATGCTTAGGGTAGGATGAACTCATAGAAGTAGGTTGTGGGTACGTACTTAGGATAATTCGTGATGTTAGGTTTTAATTCTCTTAATTAATGAATTCTTAAAATCAATCTTAACTTTATTTTTGGATTTCGTTCGAAAAGTGTTAGAGAGAGGACGACCTTATCACTCTTTAACAACGAGTAGACTTAATAAAAGGGTTTAGAAAAGGTTAATTAATCTACCGGTTTATCTAAGGAGGACGACCGCATCACCTTAGTTTAAATTAGGGTCTCGTTAATTAAGCACAATCTATGAACTCGTTAGTGGATTAGTGAAGTCGATTGCTAGGATAAAGTATTAGGATTTTAATTCTTGAGCTTTCATCTTACAATCTTTAACTTAGGTTATTTCTTGTGCGTCAAAATTATTTTGATTATGTACCTGCTCCGTTAGTATACGTAGGGATTCCTATCCTGGCATCACCATCACGTATTTGAATACAAACCTCAGTTAATTCGTTTCTCTTGTTCTTTAGTTTAATTAGTTTATTTTAGTTTAAAATTAATTCTTCAAAAATCCAAAAAATATACATTCATATTAGCTACGACGCGTAGATCTTCAGGGATCTGTTCGCATACACTTCATCCCTTGGGTTCGATAAACTTGGTCGATATACTTACTCATACTACAGTGAACTCGTACGCTTGCGGGAAATCTACTAGTAAAAGTTGGTATATTCGGCTTCAAGTCAGACGACAAGGGGAAGGCTCCTATTTATGAACCTGAAGACGACATCCTGCCTGAAGCAGACCTTGACCTAGACAACGATGATCTCTTGAGCCCGTAGCTCGAAATTGAGGAGATAAATGAGTAGATTCACGTATTTAGTTATTTCTAGTATTTTATTTTCTGAATAAAACAATTTCACATTATGTTTGGATCCTTTCTTTCGAATATTTTAATTTATGAATGAATTTATTAGCTTTGATATGTTTACCTTAATAGTTGTCCATGTATTTATTTTGGATATTGTTGTTCTCATTTATGACTTGTAAACAAATCAGCTATTAGGTTTGGACTATTTCCTCTTGCACGATGGACGCCCATAGTGATTTATGTCTGGTAGATAGCGCCACCACACTTACGATCCTAAAGGATAGGAAGTATTTTCATAACTTGATAGAACGTAAGGGGAGTATAACTACAAATTGCTAATGACAGTACGCTGATATTGGGCTCTAGAAGAGCTTTCATCGTCCTCCCCATGGGTACCGAACTAATAATCGATAATGCTTTGTTGTTTCCACAATCTAAGCGTACCCTACTAAGTTTTAGGGACATTAAGATAAACGGGTATCATATTGAAACTAAAACTCAGAACGATAACGAATATATCAGACTAGTACTCGAGGTAGCCGTAAGCAAATTATAGAAAAACTTCATTCCTTCTCCTTCGGTTTGTACTATTCCTACATCCGGCCGTCTAGTTCCCATCTAGCGATGAGTATGAAATTCCATGACCCAAATTCCTTTAAATTGTGGCTTCAGCGGTTAGGTCATTCGGGACAAACAATGATACGTAGTATTCTATCTAATTCAACTAGTCATAATATTTTGAATAATAGAATTACTCCCGTTGATGAATATTTATGTGATGCATGTTCTAAGGGTAAGTTGATAGTACGTCCGTCACGCACCAAGGTTGGACTAGAGTCTCTGGTTTTCCTTGAGCGAATTCAAGGAGACATTTGCGGACCGATTCACCCAGCATCAGGACCATTTCGTTATTTCATGGTCCTTATTGATGCCTCCACTAGGTGGACATTTGCATGTTTATTGTCCACCCGCAATCAAGTTTTTGCGAAGCTCATTGCGAAGACTATCGAGCTTAGAGCTCAATTCCCGGATTATCCAATTAAATCGATTCGCATGGATAATGCAGCTGAGTTCAGCTCGAAGGCCTTTACAGATTACTGTATGGCCCTGGGAATTAAAGTGGAGCATTCGGTCCCCTATGTCCATACCCAAAATGGTCTTGCTGAGGCGCTAATAAAACGTATCAAATTTATCGCGAGACCATTGCTTATGAACTCCAAACTACCCACCTCATGCTGGGAGCATGCAGTCCTACATGCATCGCACTTAATTCAAATCCGTCCAACTGCATATAATGATCATTCCCCCTACAGTTATTGTGTGGGAAATAACCCAACATTTCCCATCTGCGTATTTTTGGATGAGCGGTATACGTACCGATAACGATACCCAAGCGAACCTCTATGGGCCCACAAAGGAAACTCGGTATTTACGTTGGATTTAACTCTCCATCCATCGTGAAATACCTCGAGCCTTTGTCTGGGGATCAATTAACGGCCTGGTTCGCTGATTGCACATTCGATGAAGATTACTTCCCGGCATTAGGGGGAGATCCAAATTCAAAATTGAATGAATGCCGGGAACTTACGTGGAACGTAAGTAATCTTCAGTATCTAAATCCACGCACTAATCAATCTGAACTGGAAGTTCAGAAGATCATTAACTTGCAAAACTTAGCAAATAATCTGCCAGACGCGTTCACTGACCATAGAGGTGTGACTAAATCGCATATACCTGCAGTAAATGCTCCCCAAAGGGTTGAGGTCTCAATCAAAACGAGTATTCATGCCCCCACACGCCAAAAGCGCAAGGGACCCTCAAGAGATAGTAACACACCTAAACAAAAGGCTAGCAAATCTGGTCAGTCGAATGGAAAATCTCTAGAAGAGATCCGTCTAGATAACTCAAAGTCTCTAGGAGACAAGAGTCCTAGTGATGAAGCACGTGCACAAAATATTCCATGCACTAGGACCGTAGAACGACCAGACCCAGATACAATGGGAAATGCGGAAGGTCTGGTTGACGTAAACATCGAAGTCTCTGTGAACTTCACAGATACGGGAGAAACATACAATAGAAATATTATTGTCGTCGACGACACATTTGCAGCGTCAATCGCCCTTTCCATTATAAATGATCTAGATCCAGAACCCAAAACAATCGCCGAGTGCCAGAAGTGCTCCGATTATCAGCACGAGTCTCTGCCCGAGATTATACGGTACGCCCTAAATTAAAATTCATATAAATTACATGTTTTTTATGTGTACCCTAGCTATGAATTTGTTTGAATATTCTTGCGTATAATTGTATTATGTTTGTATACGAATTAAATTATTTTTGTGAATTGAATCGACGAGCAACGGCCGCAGTCCCGTAGACATTCGACCGCCGCCCGTCCACCGCCGAAGGCCGGCAGCCGCCCGCTCCAACTCGCGCCTGCGCTGCGCGCCCACAGCTGCCCGCCCGCGTCGCTGTCGCTCGCGTCGCAGTGCCCCGTGCCACCGCGCGCCCACCGGCGCTACGCCTGTCACCGCGTCGCGCGATCGATGCCGCACCGCCGCTGCGCCAGTCACCGCTCCACACACCCGATGCCGCACCAACCTGGAAGACTTGACGAGCTGAAGGCAAGAGTTTATGCAGGATATGGACTCAAACCTGAAATGAGATTAGTCTAGGTGTTCACAGGCCTCTCTGTAATAGACTAGATTCATTGTAACCATTTCCACATCAATCAATGAAGTCTATTATTTTTGCCCACAGACAAAAACTCATTGTCTCTTTGGCTGTTGTTTTAAATTCTGTACTTTATCAAGAACTGCTCTAACACTGTCTTATCTTATAGATAGGTTTATCATATTTCCTCTAAATGTTTTGAGGATCTTTTCAGTGTTTTGGCATCATCAAAAAGGGGGAAATTGTTGGGACATTAGTTTTGATTAAGATCCCAAAGCCCCTGAAAAGATGTTTGCCTTAATCTGTCTTTGTCAGGCTAGTCTTGATTAGGATTAGTACTTAGTCATTTTACACTTCACAGGTACTCAGTGAGAGGAGAACTCACTGGAGACAATCAAGACTCAGAGCCTGAAGACGAAGAGCACCATCCTGAACTTATGGCAGTCCTCTAAGCTGGCTGACTAAGTGTCAGTGATGAAGAGTATGACCCTGAGGTCATTACTAACTTTGTCCTGAAGGGAACAGGAGGTCACTGAGTTAATGGGAAGACTTGGAGTAGAGCCAAGCAATGCAAAAGGAATTTCAGCGTCAGGACAAGACTGGTGGGCTCAAGACAAAATGAACTTAATAAGACAAGCCTGAAGCTCAGGAATAAGTTCTGACATTCTCACCAACCTGATGACGTGGACCAATCAGAGAAGGACACGCACGTACGGAACCTGACATGAAAACTGAATTCAGACTGCACATTCAACGGGCAAGCATTTAATGTGCATTTAATGCATCTACCAAATCCATGCAAGGACGGTTGCTGCATGAAGATATGTCCGTTTGAAGCCACTCTACATAGATGACTAGAAGGCTATCTCTCCAACGGATAGTTTTTCCAAATCACCTATAAATACAGAAGGCCTTGAACCCATTCAAGGTTACGGGAAATTTCCAAGCCAGAAATTACTCAAACTCTCAAGCACTCAAAGCATTCAAGCCTTTAAGAGAAGCACTCGAAAACATCCAAATTTCCCAAGTGTTTCTTAGCAACTGAGAGTTATTCTGTATTCCAAGAGCTAAATAGCATTATCTTAAGCTTAGAGAGATTATCTAATCCTTAGCATAGTTCTGCCTTGTAAGGATAATCTCAATCTAGTTGGAATCCAAACTGAAACCAAAACCCTAAGTTAGGCTTGTTGGGAGTAAGTCAGTTAGTGTGTTAGTAAGTGGAGTTGTATAGATCAGTGAGGATAGCTGGTCTTGGTGCACCTTGGCACGTTAAAAACAAGAATCCCTTGAGTGGATTTTCTGTTAAATCAGGCCGTGGACGTAGAAGCTTGAGTCTCTGAACCACGTTAAACTCCTTGTGTTCTTACTGCTTTGATATTGTGCATACTTGCCATATTATTCGTTCATTCATTGCATTCAAGTTTATCAGGCCTGAATCAATCAGGCTGATCTTCAAAAGAGCACTGCCCTACTAAACACTATTCAGAATTGAGTAAAACAAGTTTTTCAGAAAGCAAACTAAACAAGACTTTAAACTTTCAGGGCTCAAACATTTCCGCACTGAACTTGAACTGATAGTTAGCCAACTGACCCGTACCAAGTGTAGTCAGTAGGTGTGTTATCAGCTCCTAGTTCTTTACCACTCTGAGTAAAGGGGACTCAGTCAGTTTTAAGGTTGAAAAATTGGTATACGTGTATTCCCCCCCCCCCCCATACACGTATTCCTCAGTCTTGTACCGGGACCAACAAGTGGTATCAGAGCAGTGGTTCGAAAGACCACTGACTTTGAATACTAATAGTTTCAGAGGAGAAATTGTTGTTGGTCACTAAACAGATCTGAGTTTGCTTTTCATAAAACTTGCATCATCATGACTTCTAGGAGACTTGAAGCTTCGTTACCTGAATTCTCTGTGTCTAACTTTGTCTATTGGAAGTTCAGATTAGAGGCACATCTAGATGCCATCCATGACCAGATGCCGCATGTTCTCAGGGAAGGACCGATCAAAATCACTGTCCCTAACACCAGAGGGAGAGGATATGATTATCTCGATATTGGTGTAGCTATTCCTAAGGAAAGGAAGGATATGACCACTGATGAGATCAAGATGATGGGGCTTGACAACGTCGCCAGAAACATCATCTTGCATACGGTGCCCTTCGAGGAGTCAGCTAGGCTGATGAACTTAAAGATGGCAAAGGAGGTTTGGGATGAGCTGACAAGAATGTGTGAGAGATCTGAAAAGATCAAGGAGTGATGGTCCCGGTTTCGAAGGGTAAAATGGGAATTCAGGAGCAAAATTTTTTTTTAAAACCAATCAACGCAACATGAATGAGCTCAGTGACGGACTACTCAAGTTACTGCGTTGCTTAGAGTCAGAGCCCTCAAGTCAGTGTCATTTGACTTGAGTTCTCAGGCTCTAAACAAGGCAGTGACTCGAGAGACTGAGCTCTCGAGTGCGTGCTGAGTTCAGTGCGAAGAGTCTCAAGTCACTGCGTTGCTACGAGTCAGAGTAGTCAAGTCAGTGTGGTGACTTGAAGACTCAGTCTCGTAACAAGGCAGTAACTCGAGAGACTGAACTCTCGAGTGTTTGCTTAAGCTTGTCAGTGAGATAGATTCTCCCTGACTTAAATACTTAGCTAACTTCTTTCTTTCGAACTACACTCAGTGAGTGGAAATAACAAAACCTTTAGCAAGTACGTAATAATAAATAACACTTGGTTTAACGTGGTTCAGAGACTCAAGCTCTTACATCCACGGCCTGATTTAACAGGAAATCCACTACTTGGGATTCTTGTTTTTAACGTGCCAAGGTGCACTTACAACTGGACTCACGCCACTCCCTGGGCTGCCTCTCCTCACCTCACTACAAACCTAACATTCTCTGAAAGGGTTTAGTTTGGTTTGGTTTTCTCCAACTAGGTGAGGTTTTCCTTTACAATGTGTTAGCCTTAAAGCTAGGATTAGGAAAACCTCTCTAAGCTAAGAGTTACAAGCTTGACACTCAATAAATATTTAGTGAAACCCTAAAGGTCAGTGTCGTGGGTGTGTAACACTTCCTTATGACTCCCTAACAACTAACACACCCTCACAGCTTGTAGGTGTTTGTTTTCTTCTTTCACACAATACAACACGCTTTATAACGAAGCTATGAGCTTGTATTTATAATGGGAATTCAAATGTATCCGTTGGAGGGAAGATACATTTGAATCCAACATTTAATGGTTTCAACCACTTTTCTTGGAATTCGACCTTTGTCAGTGTCAGAGTTGCTGCCTCGTGCTGGTTGGTCCACGTGGCCTGGATTCACGGATCTTTGACTCAGTGGGTTGACCAAGACCCACTGACTTTAGGTAGCTTCCTCCTTCACTGACTGGTGATCTTCAGTGAACTGAACGTCTTCAGTTTGGTTGTCCTTCAGAGACTGTTTGAAGATCACTCCAAGAAGTTTGTCATAAGGCTGAATGACAAACTTCCCTGACCACAGTAGCCTGACTCCTTCAGGGCCTACTTGGTGCAGCACTGATCCTCCTGATCATGCTCTTCACTGAGTGGTCCACCTGACTTAGCTTAGATCAGCCTGGTTTACACTCAGTGGGACTTCCTTCAGGCTTCTCTTCTGGTTCAGGTTGCAGGCATGGCTTCAGTCAGTTCTTCTGGGTGTCATCTTGATATCTTCAGGCTGTGTTGCTGAGTTCCCCCTCACTGAGTTCCGCCTCAACTGAACAGCCTATTCTACTGAAAGCTAATCTAGCCTGACCTGAAATAAAAGATACTATCCTGACTGCTTTCAAACCTATTACATGTTTTAGAAAATCATCAAAACTAAAATACATATCCCAACAAGGAGAACAAAAGAAACACTGCCATTCAGAAATTCGAGGCGTTCGAAATACTGCCTGACGAGAGCATAGATCAAATGGAGTCTAGATTCATCAAGTTGATGAATGAGTTGGTGATGCTGGATAAGGATGTCCCAAGGAGAGATGTTGCTTCAAAGATCCTGAATGCCCTTCCTGAGAAATGGGACAACGGTGTAATTATGCTTAAGAACACTCAGGATATGAGTAACATAACTTCTGCTTTACTTTTTTCAGAGCTCAAAGCGCTTGAATTCGATCTCAACAAAAGAAAGAAGAAAGTTCAGTCAGAAGAAGAAGTGAAGGAGAAAACTCCTGAGAAAAGTGTGGCGTTCAAGGCCAGGTCTGAACCTGTTGAGCCCTCGTCAAATTCTTCATCAAAGTCACTGATGGAGATGAGCAGGGAAGAACTCGCTGAGGAGTACAGCCTGATGGCCAGACGATTTGACAAGCTCAATTCCAGGTTTGGTCGTTATAAAAAGTTTTATCAGGACTCACGTGACAGGAAACCTGAAGGAACCCACCAAAGCTCAAGGAGATATGAGGAGCGAAGGAATACTGACCAGAGGAGAGAACGTGGTGATGAAAGGAGATATTCTGAACCAAAGCCTGAAAGAAGAGACGAACAGAGACGTACTCGCGATGATAGATATCCAACCAAGCCTGAAAACTCACCAAGAACCAGGGAACCTGACTCAAGGAGGAACCCTGAACCGAGAAAAGAAAGAGTAAGTGAGCAGGTAGCATGTTACAACTGTAACAAGATTGGTCACTATCAGTACGACTGCCCGGAGCTGAGTGCGAGAGAGAGAGAGGAAAGGAGAGCCACGAGGGATCTAAGATCTGCTGATCGGAGAGCAATGGTCGCTGAAGATACAACAGACTCTGACGGTCCCACTGAAAGGTCACCTGAACTCTTCTCAGATGACGAGTACGATGATGTCTGTCTGATGGCTAGGGATGAGCCTGAGGTAACATCAAATTCTGTTTGTGCTTCTTACACTGGTTAAAATCCTGAGCTTAGCTCAGAGTCAGTTAGAGAAATGAACCTTCAGATCTGCCTTGATCAATTGATGGTTGATTTCTCCAGACTGCAGGAAACTAATGTCTTCTTGGTAGAGGAAAACAAGAAATTGAGTACTGAAGTTCAAAACCTGAATGAACAACTCACTCAGTCTGATCTTAAAGAATCAGCTCAGATTGTGAGACTAACTCAGGAAATTGATATGATCAATGCTGAGCATCTCCCAAGAGAGAAGATTCTGAAGGAATTGGCTGAGGAAGAGCTGGTCAGGAAGGAAGAACTAAAAGTACTTAAGAGTAAGTTTGATGACCTCTTTACCAGACATGAAATCCTGAAAAAGAGTGAGGACTCTCTCAAGAAAAAGGTTGCAGCAATGAATAAATCCTCAGTGGCTAGAGAGGAAATAAATAGCAGCCAGATACTTGGGAACAAGAAAAAGGGACTTGGATATGTTCCTGAGAAATCCTCACAAGGTCAGTCTCATGTTGCTTCAGGGAGCAACACTGAGAGGGTATTTGTTCAGACAGGCCAGAGTGCACCTAAGGTTGTGCTCCAGGCCCGTCAAACTGATAAGGGCAAGGAAACTGTTGACACAGTCAGGGTTGCTCCTAAGGTAGCTAAGTCAAAACCCAAGGGAAAGGCGAAGCAACCTAAGGAAGCCCCTGAGAGCTCAGGTCAGGGAAAACCTCAGCGAAAGCAAAGGAAGACTCAGGCCAAGAGGCCTCAGACTGATCAGCGAGGGTACCATCATGCTTGGCAATACCAACAGGGAAGGCCAAATATGATGACACCCCCGTGGTTTTTGCATCCTGAAGCCTTTAACTGTTTTCCATTCCCTCACTTGCCTAGGGAGAATAGAAATCAGGGCTCTTATCAAGAACAAGGCCCAAGACCTGCTGCACCCAGACCTAGGAAGAACAGGAGGCCAGCCCAAAAGGCACCCACTCAGGCTCCTGTGAAGCCTAAGCCTAGCACTCATACACCATCTTCCTCTCAGGCAAAGAAGAAGAAAGTTGTGTATGTCGATGTTTCAGGGAGACAGATTTACCACTCTGAGGCAATCAGGGTTGTGAAGCAAGTCTGGATCCCGAAGGGTACAACTGACACGATAGGACCCAACACCCAATGGGTACCTAAAGCCTGAATTGCTTGCAGGCGGCTGTGGATCACAACAAGAGGAGAGGAGACTCAATCAAAGATGTTTGGTACCTAGACAGTGGTTGCTCAAGGCACATGACTGGAATGAAGAGTCTTCTCCAAGAGTATCAAGCTAAAGATGGTCCACAGGTAACCTTTGGTGATAACTCAAAAGGTGTTACTAAAGGTTTTGGTGTTCTAATTTTAGGTACAGTCAGAGTGGAAAATGTGTCCTTTGTGGAAGGAATGAAGCATAACCTGTTGTCAGTAAGCCAATTCTATGACAAAGGGTTCAGTGTTGAGTTCTCATCGAATATATGTTCAGTCAAGGACAAATCAACACAAGTGCTTCTATCAGGTATAAGGAAAGGTAACGTTTATCTCGCTGATTGGAGCAGCACTATTCCTAATACTTGTTTTGTTGCTAAAAGCTCTCTAGAGCTCAGTTGGTTATGGCATAAAAGATTAAGCCACCTGAACTTCAAGATTCTTAACAAAATTTCTAGACAGTCATTTGTTGATGGTCTACCTAATGAAGTTTTTAGCAAAGATCACGTGTGCAAAGCATGTCAGGAAGGGAAGCAGGTCAGAGCGTCATTTAAAGAGAAAGCTTCTTATTCCACTGACAGGATACTTCAGCTCTTGCACATGGACTTATTCAGTCCCATAACACCTGTGAGTATGAATGGTAGAAAATATACCCTTGTGGTTATTGATGATTATTCTAGATATACTTGGGTTATTTTCTTGTTAAATAAGAAGGAAACACAGGTGAAACTTCCAGAGTTGCTTAGGAGACTCAGCAATGAGAAGAATCAATCCATTACTAAGATCAGATCTGACAAGGGCACTGAATTTATAAATTCATATATTTCTGACTTTTGTAATGAACTTGGTATAGCTCATGAGACTTCTGCAGCTAGAACCCCACAACAGAATGGTGTCGCAGAAAGGAGGAACAGGATACTGAAGGAAGCTGCAAGGACCATGCTGGCTGAGTCAGGATTGCCCAAGAAATTCTGGGCTGAGGCAATCAACACTGCATGCTACACTCAGAACAGATCCATGCTGAATAAACAACATGCACAGACCCCATATGAGACATGGAATAAGAGGAAACCTCGTATCTCTTATTTTCATGTATTTGGTTGTAAGTGCTTCATCCTCAACAATGGGAAGACCCAATTGAAAGCCTTTGATAGCAAATCTGATGAAGGAATATTCTTAGGATATTCTGAAGTTAGTAAAGCCTTCAGGGTTTACAATTGTAGGACTCTTGTTGTGGAAGAATCACCTCATGTTGTCTTTGATGAATCTGCTGATGAGTCTAGGGCAAAGGTGTTGAATCCTGACACTGAGGAGGTCACAAAGAGTGTGACAAGGCTGAGCTTGAAGAATCAACCTGATCCTAAGATCAAGACTGTGGCAATTCCAAGATGGGATGATGATGACGATCAGGATGAGGAATCAGGTGCCACTCCTAAGCCCAGCACGTCAGGGACTGTTGAGCCTCAGACTGAGGAACAGGCTCAACCTGAGGTAAGCACCGTCTATGAAGATGTTGTTGCAGCTGAGACGGTTCCTGAGTCACCTCATCAAGGGGGAATCAATGTCCCTGACATTGAACTTATTAATCCCTTTGGTATGGACTCAGGATCATCCCCTTCTGTTCAATTTCCTGAATTTTATGAGCCTGTAGACACTAACATTGCAGGTACTTCAGGAACAACTCTTGGCAAAAAACGTGGTTAGAGGATCATCCCATTGATCAAATCATTGGAGATCCAACTGAGGGAGTCAGGACCAGACGGTTCCATGGTGAGAGTGCATTGTTTTGTTGCTTTCTCTCTGAGCAAGAGCCTCAGAACATTGAAGAAGCTCTCACTGACTCAAACTGGATCATTGCCATGCAAGAGGAGTTGAATCAGTTCACAAGGAATCAGGTTTGGGAACTGGTAGATAGACCTAGGCATCAAGGTGTGATTGGTACCAAGTGGGTCTTTAAGAACAAGAAGGATGAAAATGGTGTTGTGGTAAGGAACAAGGCTAGACTGGTTGCAAAAGGGTATTGTCAATCTGAGGGAATAGACTATGATGAGACTTTTGCTCCAGTGGCTAGGTTGGAAGCTATCAGGTTGTTCCTTGCCTATGCAACATATAAGAAGTTCAAGGTGTATCAAATGGATGTCAAGAGTGCCTTCCTGAATGGTGTACTCAATGAAGAGGTATATGTTGAACAACCTCCCGGGTTTGAGGTTGGGGATAGAGTATACCATTTGAAGAAAGCATTCTATGGACTTAAGCAAGCACCAAGAGCTTGGTATGATACCCTCTCTCAATTCCTGACAGACCATGGGTTCAAGAAGGGAACTGTGGATAGGACATTGTTCAGGATCACTGAAGGTGATGACATTCTCTTGGTCCAAATTTATGTGGATGACATAATATTTGGATCACCAAATCATCAGCTCTGTGAGAAATTCTCTAAGTTTATGACTGGTAAATTTGAGATGTCCATGATGGGAGAGATGAACTTCATCTTAGGATTGCAGGTCAAGCAGACTGATCAAGGTATCTTCATAAATCAGGTCAAGTATACAAGAGACTTGATTCATAAGTTTGGTGTTCAGAACAGCAATCCAGCCAGGATCCCTATGAACACAAATTGGAAGATGGATCCTGACACTGAAGGGACTTCAGTAAATCAGACTGAGTATCGAGGGCTGATAGGTTCTTTGTTGTACCTGACTGCAAGTAGGCCTGACATTACGTTTGCAGTTGGTGTGTGTGCTAGGTATCAGTCTGATCCCAAGAGAAGTCATTTGGAGGCTGCTAAGAGGATACTTAAGTATTTGAAAAGGACAGTCAATATGGGACTATGGTATCCTTCAGATGACAATTTAGAACTGACAGGTTATTCAGATACAGATTATGGAGGTTGTAGGATTGATAGGAAATCAACCTCAGGGACATGTCAGTTTTTGGGAAGTAAGTTGAACTCGTGGTTTAGTAAGAAGCAGAATTCAGTGGCGACATCCACAACTGAGGCTGAGTATATGGCTGCAGGTAGTTGTTGTGCTCAGATCTTATGGTTGAGGCAACAGTTGAGGGACTACCAAGTATTTGCTAATCAGGTTCCAATCTATTGTGACAACAATAGTGCAATAGCAATTACTCAGAATCCAGTGCTTCACACAAGGTGCAAGCATGTGGACATTAGGCATCACTTCATTCGAGATCATGTGGAGAAGAAAGATATTAGGATGGAGAAGATTCACACTGACAGGCAAAGAGCTGACATCTTGACTAAGCCTTTGGCTGAAGCAAGGTTTATGGAACTGTCAGTGGAGTTAGGACTCTTAGATCCGGGAGAGCAGTCAGTGTAGGGTTCTAGGGGGAACTCAGGCCAGACTCGACTCAGCGAGGTATTAGGGTGCTACAATGTCTCCCTGACAGGTATGAGTTCTATCCTGACTCGTGTGAATTTCAAGCGTCTCCCTGAGTCTTTCGTCCTGAAAATCTTTATTAAATGCATTCCGTTTTCATTAAAAGCGCGCCTTTTCATATTTAAAACCCACGCGCACGGAGCATTTAATGCTACAGTTACTTTTTCATATACGTGTCCGTTTTATACGGAATATGACTGACATGGGGTTTTGATTGAAGCTGAGATTAATCCTGGCCCCTCATTTCAAAACCTTTCGAATTCAGGGATTAATCTCAACCCCACGTTTGAGTAACTGACTTAGTCTTATCAAACAAGAGTGCCATTTGAGGTTTTTACGCAAACACAACGCACAATCTGCACACTGAGTTTTCTCTTGCTCAAACACAGCAATTTCAAAAATCTCTTCTTTTCTAAAAACAATGGCATTTCTTGATTCCAACTGGACAACCGACAAGATCGTAGACGTTGTCGAGAACAAGCTGATACACATGGAGCAAGTCATGGAAGGTATTTGTCTTACAGTTGAGGAAATCAAACCCGTATTCAAGTGGATTTCCGATGCTGGGTTGGAAACATACTTCACCACCCGCCCCATTTCCGTGCTCCCAAGAACAGCTGTGGAAGCATACTTAAATATGTTCTTACGGAAGGGGGAGATTTATACGAAGGTGACTGCGCTTAAGCCGACGGGAGAGAAGGACGGCGACGGAGAACCTCTCTACAACTCAGAGGTGGTCACTATTGACGTCAGGAGGGCGGTGAGGGAAGTCTTCAAGTTGCCATTCTCAGGCATCAACCCAAAAACGTACAAGGAGAACTCGGATGGAGAACTTCTTGGGAAATGGACCAAGTCTGGGTCATCAGAGTTCAAGGCTCGTCAGAACAAGAATACGCTGAAGCCTGAGTACAGAGCTCTGGTGGATTTGGTGTCCAAGATGGTAATGGGTGCAACTAGCTCTCACGAGCAACTGAGTCTACCCAAGCTGAGACTCATGGGAGCAATTGCTGATGGAGTGGAAGCGAACTGGGAGCAGTTCTTCCTTGATCAACTCCATCAGGCTGGATTAGACAAGCTTAAGCGAGATGAGGAGAAGAAGCACATATCCGTCAGTGCCATCTTGCCATTCAGAACGAGGATGTCCATCCTGATCGCTCATGCCTGCCATGGGTATACCTTCGATTTTGAGGACAGTCTCTCCTCAAAGAAGGTAATGTTTTCCTCACTGAGTGATACCTATTCAGTGCTAGGGCTGACTGATCCCAATGCGAAAGCAAAGGGTCAGGCCAAAAAGCCAGCTGGTAAGGCCAAGAGAGTGGCAACCAGTCTCATTGAACGGGTAGATGACCTCTTTGAGAGGAGTAAGGAAGTAGAGGAGGTGGAGCAGCCTGAGGTGGACGCGACTGAGAAGAAGAAGAGGGTGAAAATCGTGCTGTCAGGGAAGAGCACGAAATCAGGGACTGAGTCTAATCCCAAGAAGGTCGGGTCTGAGGCTGAGGGAACTGACGATGACGTCAGAAAGGAGGGTGCTCAGGGAGAGAGGCCCCTGAAGAGGCTTAGGAAGGGACCCAAAAAGTCCCCTGCTAAGAAGCTGCCTAAGGTGAGTGAGAGGGAGAAGTCAAGCTCTCCTGGAGCCTCTGACTTGGAGGAAGTGAGAAAATCTGTCGAGACGGCTGAGTTGTTGCAGCCTGAGACAGTACCCACTCAAACACCCCCAAACCCTGAAACCCAAACACCTTCCAACCCTGACCCTACTTCTCAACCCACTGAAACACCCCAAATAGAGCCAAATCATCCTACTGAGTCAGCGCCATCAAATTCACCCACGAATGAGCCTGATCAGTCAGCCGAGATAAATCTTCCAAACCCCGCAGACTTTCCCTCATACCCCAATCCCAAGGACTGTCCCAAATCCATTTCAGCTGAAGAGGATGAATTCCTTGAAGTGGAGGAGGAGGAATTAGATGAACACATGGCTGGTGGGATTCTAGAGAACACTCTCAGGGGGAATGCCACTGAATGGGCGGGAAAGTGCTGGCCTGGGCTATACAAATACAATGAGCTGCTGGCATATGTGATCGAGCTCAAGGTTTGGTTGGACTTCAAACAATCAAACATGCAGAAGCAACATCTGCTAGTGGACGCTCGTGGCTGGGAGCACTGGAAGACTGAGGAAGCCAAGATTTGCTCTTTCTTTGGACTGACTAGCTGGCTTCAACTTCTGAACTTTGATACCCTGAAGCAGTTAGTGGCTGATATGATGTCCAAGAGCAAGGCTGACATCCGGTCTGATGAAGAGAAGGATGATGAGGATGATGATGAAGCTCAGGGTGGAGACATGGAGAAGGCAGTGGAGGAGACTGCACAGGAAGTTGATGAGATGATCTCTGAGCCTCAGGCTCAGGGGAAAGGTGATAAGGGCACTGGTGCCAAAGGTGGACCAGTGGCTGAGGATGTTTTGAACATCTCAACTGCCAATGAGACATCTGTCGATGAAGGGATTTCCTGCCCTGAGACAAGAGAGGAAGATGTTGAGACATCCAAGGAGACTCTCAGTTCCGAGGGACTTGCTCCTAAGGTTCAAGATAGCTTAGCTGAGCCTGAGGAGGCGGCTATGACTACTTCACAACTGCCTTCAGTGCACCTTGAAGAAGGGACTGATGCTGCAGGGGCTGACAAGAAAAAGCAGCCAATCACTGTTGAGGCCATTGATGATGCAGATGTGATAATAACTGGGGTCGGCCGTGCTGAATTCACAAGCATAGTGGAGGTCAAGCAGGAGAAAACCACAGAAAATCTAGCTGAACATCAGGAGGAAGTAATGAGGCTACGAGCTGAAAAAGAAGAAGACTCCAAGGCCCTGGCAAAACACATCAAGTGGACAAAGTCAGCCTACAACACCCTTGCCAACAGGGAGCTGATTTTGCTAAAGAGGACGATGACTGACACGGCCAAGTCAGTGAGGAATGAGAGGAAACGCACCAAGAAGATGCTTAGGAACACTCTCAAGAAACTTGATGAGAGGGATGCGATCAGGGATGAGAAGTTGAATCAGGCAGTTGACAGGCTTGCAGTTCAGACTGGAGCTATTGTCAATCAGGCCATGAAGGACTCAGCGTCCAAACTGGAGCTGGAGTCAGGGAAGTTGGATCGCACCTCTCAGTCAGTGGCAGACATTTTGGCGAAGGCCACTGAGGAGTCGGCAAAGATACTAACTGAGGCCAGCAGAGTCAGCGGTGTGTCCTTGAAGGTGGAGGAAAGGATCACCAAGGCTGAACAAAGACTCCAACTCTCTATGGAGGTCTTTGAGAAGAAAGTCAATGCTGCTATCAGTTCGGTTTCTTACGCAGGCACTGGGATTGCCACGGGAGTTGAGATGCTGAAGGAGGGCGTATTGGAAGTTCAATCTTTAGCCTCTTTTGTTATCAACAGTGGAGCTGAGTCACTCCCATCCCAGGCCAATGATGATGCCAAAAAGGGGGAAAAGAAGAAGAAAAGATCCCGCCCTGAGGCATCGGAGGCAGTCAACCAAGGTGAGACCGTTCTAGCTGACCCTGAAGCCAATCCTGAAGGGAATATACTACGGGTGAGGAAGTCAGCTAGGTTAGCGGCAGTGGAGAAGGAAGGAGAGGAAGTTGTTGCCAGGCTGAGGGCGGAGGCAACAAAGGCAAAGGCTGATGAACCTTCCAAGCAACAACCTAAGCCTATTCAGAGATCTTCTCCCATGAGCTCAAGGAAGAATCCAATCACTTTCTCAGGGGAGATGGTGGCGGAGCTATGTGCTGAAGCATGGGGAGATCACTCTGAGAAATCTGAGGCTATGCGCAGAGCTGAAATTGCTCAGAAGGAGAAGATGCGCATCTTGGAGAAGAAGGTTGAGAAGCTGACAGATATCACTGAGCTTCAACAACGAGAACTGGATGACGCAGTGATCAGCTTGCTAAGGAGGAAGAAGGCGAAACCTGAGCCTAGGAAGTACAGGAAGAAGCCAACAGTTAGGAAATCAACAATTCTTCAAGTCAGTAGGCCTGAATCAGGAGTGAGGGAAGCTTTTGTCGATGAGTTCGTCTCAGAGGCATTGAAGGAGTTTTGGACTGATGCAAGGGATGAATTTGTTAGATTGTGGTATGTTGTGAAGAAGTGGGGCGACACTGAGGATATCAATGCCCACTTCACTGACTACATGATGGACAATCATCCTGAGCTATTCCAGAAGATCTTGGAGGAGGCTGATGCAGCTCAAGTTCAAGTGAAGGCACCTGAGTTCACCATTCGAACTCCTCCCTTGGTTCCTGGATCTCAAAAGCATGACACAAAGGCCATAATGATGGAAGTATTGAGGATAGCCAAAGCTGAAGGATACGTGAACCAACCTGGAAGATTTGACGAGCTGAAGGCAAGAGTTTATGCAGGATATGGACTCAAACCTGAAATGAGATTAGTCTAGGTGTTCACAGGCCTCTCTGTAATAGACTAGATTCATTGTAACCATTTCCACATCAATCAATGAAGTCTATTATTTTTTCCCACAGACAAAAACTCATTGTCTCTTTGGCTGTTGTTTTAAATTCTGTACTTTATCAAGAACTGCTCTAACACTGTCTTATCTTATAGATAGGTTTATCATATTTCCTCTAAATGTTTTGAGGATCTTTTCAGTGTTTTGGCATCATCAAAAAGGGGGAAATTGTTGGGACATTGTCAGTTTTGATTAAGATCCCAAAGCCCCTGAAAAGATGTTTGCCTTAATCTGTCTATGTCAGGCTAGTCTTGATTAGGATTAGTACTTAGTCATTTTACACTTCACAGGTACTCAGTGAGAGGAGAACTCACTGGAGACAATCAAGACTCAGAGCCTGAAGACGAAGAGCACCATCCTGAACTTATGGCAGTCCTCTAAGCTGGCTGACTAAGTGTCAGTGATGAAGAGTATGACCCTGAGGTCATTACTAACTTAGTCCTGAAGGGAACAGGAGGTCACTGAGTTAATGGGAAGACTTGGAGTAGAGCCAAGCAATGCAAAAGGAATTTCAGCGTCAGGACAAGACTGGTGGGCTCAAGACAAAATGAACTTAATAAGACAAGCCTGAAGCTCAGGAATAAGTTCTGACATTCTCACCAACCTGATGACGTGGACCAATCAGAGAAGGACACGCACGTACGGAACCTGACATGAAGACTGAATTCAGACTGCACATTCAACGGGCAAGCATTTAATGTGCATTTAATGCATCTACCAAATCCATGCAAGGACGGCTGCTGCATGAAGATATGTCCGTTTGAAGCCACTCTACATAGATGACTAGAAGGCTATCTCTCCAACGGATAGTTTTTCCAAATCACCTATAAATACAGAAGGCCTTGAACCCATTCAAGGTTACGGGAAATTTCCAAGCCAGAAATTACTCAAACTCTCAAGCACTCAAAGCATTCAAGCCTTTAAGAGAAGCACTCGAAAACATCCAAATTTCCCAAGTGTTTCTTAGCAACTGAGAGTTATTCTGTATTCCAAGAGCTAAATAGCATTATCTTAAGCTTAGAGAGATTATCCAATCCTTAGCATAGTTCTGCCTTGTAAGGATAATCTCAATCTAGTTGGAATCCAAACTGAAACCAAAACCCTAAGTTAGGCTTGTTGGGAGTAAGTCAGTTAGTGTGTTAGTAAGTGGAGTTGTATAGATCAGTGAGGATAGCTGGTCTTGGTACACATTGGCACGTTAAAAACAAGAATCCCTTGAGTGGATTTCCTGTTAAATCAGGTCATGGACGTAGGAGCTTGAGTCTCTGAACCACGTTAAACTCCTTGTGTTCTTACTGCTTTGATATTGTGCATACTTGCCATATTATTCGTTCATTCATTGCATTCAAGTTTATCAGGCCTGAATCAATCAGGCTGATCTTCAAAAGAGCACTGCCCTACTAAACACTATTCAGAATTGAGTAAAACAAGTTTTTCAGAAAGCAAACTAAACAAGACTTTAAACTTTCAGGGCTCAAACATTTCCGCACTGAACTTGAACTGATAGTTAGCCAACTGACCCGCACCAAGTGTAGTCAGTAGGTGTGTTATCAGCTCCTAGTTCTTTACCACTCTGAGTAAAGTGGACTCAGTCAGTTTTAAAGTTGAAAAATTGGTATACGTGTATTCCCCCCCCCCCCCATACACGTATTCCTCAGTCTTGTACCGGGACCAACATAGTCAAATAAATCCTCGATTCTCCGTTATCAATAAATTGGTTACAACTCTTACCATGTGACTTTAAAATCGTAGTGGAAAATATTTGATACTACCATGAAATAATTCGATGAGCTTGCTCTCGTTGGTAATAACTACCTGACATGGGCGCTAGATGTCGAAATCTCCATCTAGCCTTAAATGAGTTGAGCAAAACAATTCTCGAAGGTTCGAAATCCACTAACGCCCTAAAGGCGAAAAGCGTTGATTTTTCTCATGAATCACCTGAGTGAGGAATTCATTACAAATCCTCATTCAGGGACCCCGGAATGTTGTGGAACTCCTTGTAGGACCGTTTCCAACAATAAAATGATATACTCCTCCCTCCAGTACAATACGATTGGTTGAGACTCCATTACCAAGACCTTAAGTCTATAACGGAGTACAGCTTTGTTTTGCACCGTATTGTAACCCAGTTGATGCAGAACAATCTGCCAACATTCCACGCTAGCAACTTTATACTCCAGCAGCAGTATAGGGACAATTATATGATTGGTTGCAAACGAGGAAGGGGGAGAGAGAGTAAGATGATCTGGGTTAAAGGTCGAGGTCGTAGTACATCCGGTGGTCACAGAATCTCGAATTTCGCTCTTCAAAATTTGGCAAAGTTGAGTAGTCCTGCTACAGATGCAGATGCAGAGGCCATTGGTCTCGCACGTGTCGCACTCCCAAACACTTGGTTGAGGCTTATCAAAAGAAGCAGAAGGACGACAAGGGGTAGGCCCTAGAGTCGAATCTCATCATGCCAGCCTGCCTGAACCAGATTTTGACCAAGACAATGTCGATCCTCTGGGCATCAAGCTCAAGGACTTTAGAGATGATGAGTGATTTGTGTATTTGATTATTTTAGTAATTTATATTTGGATAAAACAATTTATGATTTTGGATCCTTTCTTTCGGATATTTTATTTTACGGATAATATTATGTTTTAGCTTCAATGTGTTTACCTTAACTCTGTCCATTAAATTTACTTGGATATTGCTATACATGGCTAGTAAACATATCAGCTATTAGGTTTGGATTATTTCCTCTGGCATGATGGATTGAGATTGTGAATTATGTTTGGTAGATAGCGCCACCACTCATGTAATCTTAAGAGATATGAAGTATTTTCATAACTTGGTAGAACATTAGGGGAGTATAAATACAATAACAGATGATAGTATGTTGATAATGGGCTCCGGAAGAGCTTCCATTATCCTCCCCGTGGGTACCGAACTCATAATCGATAATGTTTTATTGTTTCCACAATCTAAGCGTATCCTGCTCAGTTTTAGAGACATTAGGATAAATGAATATTACATTGAAACTGAAACTGAGAACAATAACGAATACATTTTGATGACAATTACTCGAGGTAGCCGTAAACAAGTTATAGAAAAACTTCATTCCTTCTCCCCGGATTGTACTATTCCTACACCCGGCCGTCAAATTTCCATCTAGCCATGAGTATGAAATTTTATGACCCGAACTTTTTTAAATTATGGATCAGCGGTTAAGTCATCCAGGATAATCTATGATACGTAGGATTCTATCTAATTCAATTAGTCATAATAGAATCCTTCATGTTGATGAATTTATTTGTGATGCATGTTCTAAGGGTAAGTTAATAGTGCGTTCGTCGCGCACTAAGGTTGGACTAGAGTCTCTGGTTTTCCTTGAAGCGAATTCAAGGAGACATTTGTGGACTGATTCACCCAGCATCAGGACCATTTCGTTATTTCATGGTCCTTATTGATGCCTCCACTAGGTGGACATATGCATGTTTGTTGTCCACCCGCAATCAAGCTTTTGCGAAGCTCATTGCGAAGACTATCAAGCTTATAGCTCAATTCTCGGATTATCCAATTAAATCGATTCGCATGGATAAGGCAGCTAAGTTCAGCTCGAAGGCCTTTACAGATTATTGTATGGCCTTGGGAATTAGAGTGGAGCATTCGGTCTCCTACGTCCATACCCAAAATGGTCTTGCCGAAGCGCTAATAAAACGTATCAAACTTATCGCGAGACAATTGCTTATGAACTCCAAACTACCCACTTCATGCTGGGGGCATGCAGTCCTACATGCATCGCACTTAATCCAAATCCGTCCAACTGTATATAATGATCATTCCCCCCTACAGTTAGTGCCTGGGAAAGAACCTTGCATTTCCCATCTGCATATTTTCGAATGTGCGGTATACGTTCCAATAACTATACCAAAGCGAACCTCTATGGATCCACAAAGGAAACTCGGTATTTACGTCGGATTTGACTCTCCATCCATCGTGAAATACCTCAAGCCTAAGTAATTCAAAATTGAATGAATGTCGAGAGGCTACGTGGAACGTAAGTAATCTTCAGTATCTAGATCCGCGCACTAATCAATCTGAACTGAAAGTTCAGAAGATCATTAACTTGTAAAACTTAGCAAATAATCTGTCAGACGCGTTCACTGACCATAGAGGTGTGACTAGATCGCATATACCTGCAGTAAATGCTCCCCAAAGGGTTGAGGTCCCAAGCAAAATGAGTACTCATGCCCCACACGCCAAAAGCGTAAGGGACCCTCAAGAGATAGTAACACACCTAAACGAAAGGCTTGCAAATCTGGTCAGTCGAATGGAAAATCTCTAGAAGAGATCCATCTAGATAACTCCAAGTCTCTAGGAGACAAGAGTCCTAGAGATGAAGCACGTGCACAAAATATTCCATGCACTAGGATCGTGGAACGACCAGAAGAGTGACGTGATTACCATTCAAAAGGTGCAATCTAGTAACAATCTAGCAGATCTGTTTACTAAGTCCTTACCTACGTCTACTTTTGAAAAGTACGTTCGTGGTATTGGGATGCAAAGACTTAAAGTGTTGTTATCTTCAGGGGGAGCGGTAACTCCGAAATAAATGTAGAAGATTTAGATCTAGAAGATCGATGACATTCCTCCCTACTTATTATTTGACAGATCTCTAGCACGTGGAGTATTCATGACCAGACATTTATGTTATGTCGTAATGTTCAAGGAGGAGTGTTGTAAATCTGGAAGATTTATTATTCCAAATCTAGGAGATTTGATGTGGACATTACTAATGGACCAAGAAACTCAATGGGCTTTATATCTTAGATTAGGGTTTTAGTATTATAAATATACATTTGTACTGAGAATTGTAAACACTCATACACAAGATCATTAATGAAACTCCTGGCTTGGATCGCCCCCAGACGTAGTCGTTCCCGACGAACTGGGTCAACAAACGATGTCTCTTTAATTTATGCACTTATTTACAACAAATAAACTCATTCATGCATTAATATTCAATGTTATTAATTTAAACAATTACACGATATATAATATAACTAATTATGTGGAAATTACCTCAAGTAGAAGAGTTAACCAGCTCTTTCTTAACAGTTGCGGGCTGAGTGGCAAGAGTTGCTGTCACAAACATAAGAAATTAATTAGTGAATCATTAATTTATAATGTAGAAATTAACTAGTTTAGTATTTGATAAGCTGTTAAAAATCATCTCTTACTGGGAGCTTATTAAGCTTGTAAACATGTGTTTTAAGGAGTTTATAAACACTACTTTAAGCCTAAATTTTGGGTGTAGAATATAAAGAGTTGTAATTTCTAAAGTATAGTGTGTGTTTTAATGAAAAACAGCAAATATATAGTGAGCCTATGATGCACGGATTCTTCTAAAAATATCACAATGCAGTATTGGATTCGCACCCGCCCCCTAAAAGGGGTGAGATTCTTGAATCCGTGAATCGGATTCTCCACGTGGCGAATTCGGCTGCCACGTGGCGAATTCACTAACGGATACTCGAATCCTCCTTGCGTATCCTACTTATTAAGCATTAAATGTGTTATTTCAATTGAATTTTATTATATAATATTATTCAAATTGACAGTGTAACACTTGTTTTATATTGTAATCACTGTTATGACGTATATATTAGGCTAATTGAGTTTAAATTGATTTTTGGTTACTTAATTATATTAAATTATTGAATATGTTTAAGTTTTGAGTTAGAGAAAATGTGAATTATATACATTCGATTTACAAAATTTTAAAATATATTTAATTTTTTAGGTTTTATATATAATAAAATATAAATAAATAGACGTATCCTTGACGAATCGCACCCTAAGTTTTTTGAAAATTCGTATCCCCGAACACGTATCGTATCGCCCCCGTACTCCCGCACTCGCACCTGTGCAACATAGTAGTGAGCCCATTCTTCACACAGCCCTATAATTTTTTGTTACCAAGGAAAAATAAACAACGTTGCTTTAGCACCTGGCCGTAACCATGGGCTAGGTGAAGAACACAGATTTGGCATTAGAAGCTCAGAATATATTGATTCCCAGCATTTTCCAACTTGTTATACATCAGATTTTGAAAATTTCTGGGAACTTGATTAAATCTGAAGATGCTGTAATGGATAATTAAGATTAAAAAAAAAAAAGCGGTGGGCAAGAAGGAAGAATCCATTCTCTCTCGTTATGTCCTACCTAAATACTCGACCAGGTTCCAACTCTCCCATGCATTTTCCCCTGTTTTCTTCACCCACCAATTTTCGACCATAACTAAACTTAAAGGCCAATTTTTATTTGTTGGTGAACGAATCTAATCGTGAGGATTAGTGGCTGTTTTAATCCGTTTTTACGTCACCAATCAATAACGTGTGATTGATTACCACCGTAAATGGTAAATCGGGGTTTAGGTTATCGAATTCGGATATATGAAAATCGAAATTGAAATAATTTCGATTGCGTGCGCGTTAAGGTGTACTTGTGTGTGTTTGGGAGTGTTTATGAATTTTTTCTTGTATTTCATAAGCTGGAGAGCAACTATTTATAGAGACGAGCAAGCAGGAGGTGTCTCTGACTCTTGGTCTCCCTAGCCTGCATGCTTGACATGTGTCCTTTGACTCTAGTTTGACCTTATCTAAGCTAAATCTTAGTTACAAAGTCTTCTTTGGTCTTATCTCGGACTCATTGTTGTTCGCCTAGGTCGGCTTGATGGATCTTGTTGATTCTCCAACCGAAAGTTGTTCGCCTCTTGAGGTTGTACTTGGGAAGTTGTTCGCCTTATGCATTTGTTTAGCTTGACTTTGGGATCTTTGTCCTTTGTTTACTTGTACACACCTCCTTGGCTATTTGTTGTATCATATTCTGACCAAGTTGTTCGTCATGGATGACTCCACAGTTGGCTCATTCTTGGTCCCGGGCCTTAATACCTGTTCGCCCATTAGTTGTTCGTTGGGAGAGTTGTTCGTCACTTCATACACCTCCCAGGTTGGTTAATGCGCCCAAATAGTGATTTTCTTTGTTTTAGACTTCAATAATTGTTCGCTCCATATTTAGATGATGTTCGCCTATCAACAATTGCCCCCTATCCTGACTAGATGTTGCATCAGACGAGTAATTTTGCGGCGAGCAACTGTAGTTAGGATATCGTCTTGGCCAAGATTTGGACGAACAGCATCTCTGTGACGAGCAATGTTGGAATAACCGTTTCGTCTTCCCATGATCTGGGGAGATCACGAAGATGACGCCAGCGCAATGATTGCGCGCCGCTCACGCGCGAGCAGCCCCAAGGCGACGCGCCCCTATAATTATTTATAGGTCCTTCATCTTTTAGTTTAGCTCGGAATTTACCCCGTTTTCTCTCAATTGAGCCCCAGAACTTTCGGAAAATTACGTCTGGGACCCCGTTTTTGTTTGGGGTATAAATAGTGGGAAAACTGAAACTTTTCCCACTTTTCCCCCTCTTGCAACAGTACTCCGGCGATTCTTCCTACTCCGGCGATTCCAAGCTTCTCCGGCATCTATTCTTCCAGTGTTTGGCTCCCAATCCTCGAAACAAGGTAGTTATCCTCTTATTTCTTTTCTCTTCTTTACTTTTTCTCTTGAAAACGTCATCGCCGCCGTGTGGGTTCGAGCGCCACCGTCTTCTCCGGGATAGCGCCGCCGTCTGCAATTCTTTCTACCGCCGCCTGGATTTTTCTTCCTCTTCTATGTCTTCGCACTCGAGCAATAAGACTGAGGAGACCTTAGACCCACTATTTCCAGTCGCGGTCCCCATCGATCAACCTCCCTTCGAGATTTCCTCGGCGTCGGATCTTCACGTGGAATCTGTGGTTCGCTCTGTGGAGGACACCGGTGTGGGCCCATCTGGGAGAGAACTAACGGTTGTGGCGAACAAAAATCGGGACGAAAATTCTTCGTCTTCTGCCGAATCTGAAGATCCAGATCTCAACGAGCTCACTCGTGAATTTTTGGAGGGTATCAATTTTCCATCCCCAAGGATGCGGGAAAGTGAGATCCCGGCTGGGGTTGCTCGCCTATTCGAATGGCGAGCATATGTTGAAAGGTATGCGAACAGCTTTCCTCGTCCACAAAGACAAATAATGGACAAGGTGAAGACTGATTACCAGGCGAGCAAGATCAAGAGCGTTGTTCGCGAAGATGAACTGGACTCCATCCGGAAAGACTATAAGATCCCATATGATATCTACATGTGGGCTCCTCGGAGAAAGGAAAGAGCTGATCGCCCACCTCCCGGATGCACGGCGATCAACATCCACACCTTGATTGCTGGGTTGAAGTTACCTCTTCCACCTGTTGTTGGTCGATTCTTAGAGGCGACCAACTTGGCCATCACCCAAATTACTCCAATTGGGTGGATGAACCTTTTGGGCTCCATGTGCCTGTTCGCTTTGGAGGGGTACGTTGATCGGATCACTGCGGAAGAGATCAACTACCTGATGACAATCACAAGTTGCCCCCGAGGAGAAGATGGCTATCACTACCTCAAGGCCAGGACTGGGTTGAAAATGGTGGAAGAGGTGCCGAACAAGATTCGTGATTGGAAACAGCACTTCTTCTGGATTGGGGGTGACTGGCGAGCATCTTCTGGTCCACACGGCGGCCCTGGACGAATAAATTCTCCAGCAGCCTATGGAAAATTGAAACGTAAGTTCAATTCTTGCTCGCCTTTGGACAGTTGTTCTAATTTAACTTTTTTTGTTTGTTCGCAGGCCCTCGTCTACCCAAGTGGGATTCGAAAGAAGAGGAGTTGAACTCCGAGTTCCTGTTTACTTCGTGCTTGGTCGGCCTCCGCAATAAAGCAGATAGAACTATAGACTATCTCTGCCGATCAAGGTGTCAAAAAGCTGCTCGCCTTTTGACTTACCCACATCATTTGGAGGCTCAAGCTGAGGTGCCCCCTGGTATGGAAATTCCTAACTCCCTGCTTAAGTTTTGTTCGTCGTTAACATGTTTAACTTGCTCGTCTAATTTTAACTTCTCTTTTTTTCTTTTTTTTTTTTTTTTTTTTAGCCGAGCAAGTAACAGTCGCCGTTCCCCCAAGCTACGCTCTTCTTGAACAGAGGGTCCTTGAAATGGGGCCACCAAGAGGGAAGAAAAGGAGAGGGGACCCTCCACAAGCCGTGCTCGCCATGTCGAACAGGCCTGAGGGGGCCAAAGTTCCAAGACCGGCTGCCCCCCCAGTTCAGATTCGATCTCCTCCCGTCTCCCCACCTCGTGGTGGCAAGCGCCTTAAGAAGGCTGATGGGACCCCACTGGCCGGAGATGTCCCCGGCAAGGGGAAAGAAAAGGTGGGCGAAAGCCATGCTCGCCACGAAGAGGATGCTATAAGGCGTTCTGGGGAGCCCACGGAAAGGTCGGGGAAGGCGAGCAAGGATGTAGGCTCGCTCCGTGGCCCAGAAGATCTTACGTTCCTTGGATGGGACGATCGGAAGTTTGCCGAGTAAGTATCTATCCTCTCTTGCCGAACAACTTTCATCCATTTTTTTTTTATTTTTCTAAGTATCAATTGCTTTTTTGTTTGCAGATACCGTGCCGATGATTATCCCGGCCGAGCAAGTGTTGTACATCAGTACGCTTGCTCGAAGACTCCCGTAAACATAAGGGAGATTCCCGGCGAACATGTTCGCAAGGCGACGGAGTTGGTCGCCCGGGCCTGGACGCGTCCTCTGGACAAGGCCATCCTTCAGCAGGGGCAGATGGACAATCTCCATCTCTCAATGATGCTCGTCGCCAACGGCCTCGTCACTGCCCAAAGGGCAATCGCCCAAGTTGCCGAGCAGGAAGAGTCTGCTCGCCACTATGCTAGTACAGCTCGGCAACTCTCTGAAGAAAAAGATGGCATGGTGAGCCAATATGAGGCCAAGATTGCTCGCCTTAACAACCAGATCAATGTTTACATTGATGCTGAACACAAGCGCCTTGAAGAGATTCATGCCATGTCCAAAGAGCTGAAGGATAAGGAGAATTTGCTCGGCGAGGGAGAGAAAAGATTGACCTCGGCCGAACAAAGAATTGCTGAGCTCGAGACGGAGAATGCTCGTCTCCGGGAAGCAGAGGCCAAACTCTTCACCCGCGAGCAACTTGAAGAGGAGGTTCAAACTCGCACCGGCCCCATCTCCAATCTTGGATATATTTGTGCCTACGCGGACAGCATCCGTACGGCTGATGCCTATGACTACAAGGAGATGGTGGAGGAGATGGCCAAGGATTTGAATGAGTTCCTCGAGAACTATCCTCCGCCGAACAACGTCAAAATCCAATTGGCGGATTTGGCTGTGCTGGGGGTTAAACTGGATAAACTCGACCCCAGCATCACCATCACTCATCCTCCACCAATTGTTGATGATGGCGAGCAAGAAGATGAACCGGCTGCCGCGGACGAGCGAAGTGCTAAAGAAGCGGAGGATAAGGCGGCCGAAGACCTTGCTCGGGACATGATTGTCGACCCCTCTGCCGAGCAGCCTCAAGATCCTCCTCCCGCCGAACAGCAGTAGTTTTTAGGACTTAGCTTTTTTCTTTTCTTCTTTTGTAGTAGTTGCTCGCTCCTTTTTTGTAGTACTTGTAATGGCTGCTTCCAGCTTGTACTATTTTTGGGGCTTAATGCCTTTCTTTAATGGAAAATGTCTTTCTCATGTTCGCTCATTTTCTTATATATGTCAATTGCCTTTACATTTCTGTCAATGCTTTTACAATTATGACATATAGTATTGGGCTTTTGTTCGAATTGAACATTGCCTTTAGTGGAATCAGGGTTTAGCCTTAGGTTCTGTTCATTTTAAAAAACAAACAACCTTTAAGTGGCTTTGGTCCTTAGGTTCTGTTCATTTGTAAAACGAACAACCTTTGAATGGACTTGTACCTCGAGCTTTTGGATTTTTCCTCTTTTGGCGAACAACTATTATATTTACATTGCAAAATAATTACAAGTGTTATAAGACTGTCCATCACTATCATATACAATCTGACGAACAACTTTAAACACAAACTAAAACTTGCTCGCTTATAATATTTTGCCGAGCAACTCTTTCTATAAAATCAAAAGCACTAGCACCAGACTATACAACGTGCCGAGCAACTTTTGAATCTATACTTAAGAAAATTTTAAAAAATTAGGCAAGTTTTTAGCCTTCCTTCAACTCATACGCATCCCTTGCCCCCCAAGACATTTGTTCGCCCAACTTTATTGATAGTACTTCTTTAGATGTACAGCATTCCAGGAGTATTGGGCCGGCTTGCCTTCCATGTCCTCAATATCGTATACGCCATTGACGTATTTTTCTGCTATTCGATACGGGCCCTCCCAAGTTGGTCCCAATATGCCTGGAGGTTGGGCGAGCAACTTTCTTAGAACCAAATCTCCAACTCTGAATTCCCTAACTTTTACATGGGAATTATAGTAACGTTCTGCTCGCTGCTTGTATGTGGCATTCTTTAGCTCGGCATTCAATCTTTTTTCTTCGAGCAAGTCCAATTCAGCATTTAGAGCAGAGTTGTTCGCCTGTTCATCAAAGTTGGTCGTCCTGAATGTAGTGGCCTCTAACTCAATTGGTATTACAGCCTCTGTTCCGAAAGCCATTGCAAAGGGTGTTTCTCCGGTGCTCGACCTGGGAGAAACTCTGTATGCCCATAAGACTTCTGGAAGTTCTGTAGACCAACTGCTTTTACTCTCCGCCAGTCGCACTTTTAACGTATGCTTTATAATTTTATTTACGGCTTCAACTTGTCCATTTGACTGGGGGTGATAAGGTGTGGAGTAATGTTTCTTGATCCCCCACTTCGTACAGAATTCTCTCAACTCTTGTCCATCAAACTGTGGACCATTGTCTGTCACAATTGCCTGTGGAACTCCGAAACGACAGACAATGTTCTTCCAAATAAAGTTGATCATCTTCTGCTGTGTTATATTTACCATAGCCTCTGCTTCCGCCCACTTTGTGTAATAATCGACTGCCACGACGGCGAATCGAACGTTTCCAACTCCAGCCGGGAAAGGACCAATGATGTCCATCCCCCATCTTGCAAAAGGCCATGGGCTGTATACTGACACAAGTTCCTGAGCCGGGGTATGGATGCCTGGGGCAAAAATCTGACATTGATGGCAAGTTTTGGCTTTTTTGACTGCGTCTTGACGTAAGGTCGGCCAATAATAGCCTTGTCTGATTGTCTTGTATGCCAAAGCTTGCCCCCCAGTATGATTTCCACATACTCCAGCATGTATCTCTTCAAGTACTGCTTGCCCTTGCCCCCTAGGCAAACACTTGAGAAGTGGGATTGATATTCCCCTTTTGTAAAGTTGCCCACCCACCAGAGTATATCTGGCGGCTCGCTTTATTAGCTTGGCAGCTTCGAAAGGGTTGTTTGGTTTTTTCCCATTTCTCAAGTATTTGACTATACTTGTTCTCCAGTCTTCTTCTTCGCTGGTTTGATCGTCGAGTTGATTGACATTATAACTTACTGTTGATGGATCTTTCATCTTCTTACTATAATATCTGCCAACTCTATGGGGCCTTCACTCGTTGCTAGTCGGGCAAGCGCGTCTGCTTGAGTGTTGCTCGTCCTTGGAATTTGCTGTATGAAAACTTGCTGCAACATGGACATCAGGTGAGCAACAATCCGTTGATACTCGATCATGTGATCATCTTTTGCTTCGTATTCACCTCGGACTTGATTCACGATCAATTGTGAATCACCAAATATTTGCAAGCGTCTGACACCAACTGCGAGGGACAGGTGGAGACCAGCGATAAGAGCTTCATATTCAGCTTCGTTGTTGGTTGCCATGAAGCCAAATCTGATTGCCGAGGTGAATACTTGTCTGTTTGGACTTATTAATACTACTCCTGCCCCCGAGGCTATGTTGGTTGATGATCCGTCCACATAGAGATGCCAAGGATGATCAAGTCCTCTCGTCGGATCTGGTGGGAAAGTTAGTTCGACTATAAAGTCGGCTAATGCTTGCCCTTTGATCGCTGTTCGAGGAGCATAGGTCACCCCGAATTGGCTAATTTCCAGTGACCATTTTAAAAGACGACCTGCAGTGTCGGGGCGATGGAGAATTTGCCTGAGCGGGAAAGTTGTTAGAACTTCGACTTGATGGTCAAAGAAGTATGGTCGTAACTTTCTCACGCTCATAACCAAAGCATACGCCAGCTTTTCGGTTGGGGCATATTTGATCTCTGCTTCATGCAAAGCCTGGCTGACGTAATATATAGGTTGGTGGAATTTGCCGTCTTCGCGCACCAAGACAGAGCTGATGGCAACTTCTGATGCGGCTAAGTATAAAAAGAGCTTTTCTCCTGGGACTGGTTTTGATAAGATTTTGACATCTCCCAGGTAGTCTTTAAGTTGATCGAAGGCCGCCTGGCAGTTGTTAGTCCATGCAAACTTTCCTTTTTTGACGGCCTCGAAGAATGGACGGCACTTGTCCCCCGACCTGGATATGAACCGGTTCAACGCTGCTAGGCACCCGGTGAGTCTTTGCACCTCTTTCACTGAACGTGGTGGCTGCATATCCAGGATGGCTTTAACTTTTGAAGGGTTGGCCTCAATTCCCCGCTGGCTAACAAGATGACCCAAGAATTTCCCTGAATGGACTCCAAAGCTACTTTTCTTTGGATTCAACTTCATGTTATAGTGTCAAAGAATTTCGAACACTTGAGTCAGATGTTGAAGATGGTCTTCCTTCTTGGGACTTTTGACCACGATATCGTCTACATAGACTTCAACCGTGTCTCCAATTTGTTGATCAAACATCTTGTTCACCAGTCTTTGATATGTTGCTCCAGCATTTATGAGGCCAAATGGCATTCTCTTCCAGCACAGCAAGTTTTTGTTAGTATAAAAAGCTGTGCTTTCTTGATCGTCAGGATGCATTGGGATTTGATGATACCCTGCAAAAGCATCCATGAATGTTAGCATCTCGTGACCCGCAGTGCTGTCCACCAATTGATCGATGTGCGGGAGAGGAAAGTTGTCCTTCGGGCATGCTGCATTCAAATCTGTAAAGTCTATGCATAGCCTCCAGGTTCCGTTCGATTTTCTCACCAGCACAGGGTTTGCTACCCATTGTGGACAAAGTGCTTGACGGATCAGATCGTTGTCTAGCAGCTTTTTAACTTCTTCATTCAACGCTTGATATTTGTCTGGGCCGTACTTCCTTCGCTTTTGATGGACGGGCTTTTTTGCTTGATTTATGTTCAGCTTATGACAAGCATGTTTCGGGTCTATCCCCACCATATCTGCATGAGACCAAGCGAAGACATCTAGATTCTTGGTGAGGAACTCTTTCATTCGGGATCTGTAAGGCTCTGGGAGCTCAGATCCTATGAATAATTCAAGATCCTCGTTGTTGGGATTAACTTTGAACGCCTCCAGCTCTTCGACTGGAGTTGCTCGTCGTTTTTGTCCCTTCCAACGGGGATCAAGTATGGGTTCCTCAGGGTTGGAATCATTTTCGATGTCCATTGGCTCTGCCCCCAGGCGGGGTTCAAGATCATCAGTTGGCTCCGTCCCATTGTTGTTCGTTTGTACTTGGCCCTCCAAGTCCTCCACTGAAGGTTGTTCGTCATCACCCCTTTGTTGTTCGTCAGATGGAGGTTCCCCGCGGGTGGTAACGAGTTGTTCGTCCAACACTTGCTCGTTCAAGTGCTGTTCGTCCGCATCCATGTGGTCGTCTATGTCCATCATATTGTTTTAAATCTGATAGCCGATGTTTTTGGGAAAGATACGACCCCGCCAATTGTTGATAGGCGAACATCATCTAAATATGGAGCGAACAATTATTGAAGTCTAAAACAAAGAAAATCACTATTTGGGCGCATTAACCAACCTGGGAGGTGTATGAAGTGACGAACAACTCTCCCAACGAACAACTAATGGGCGAACAGGTATTAAGGCCCGGGACCAAGAATGAGCCAACTGTGGAGTCATCCATGACGAACAACTTGGTCAGAATATGATACAACAAATAGCCAAGGAGGTGTGTACAAGTAAACAAAGGACAAAGATCCCAAAGTCAAGCTAAACAAATGCATAAGGCGAACAACTTCCCAAGTACAACCTCAAGAGGCGAACAACTTTCGGTTGGAGAATCAACAAGATCCATCAAGCCGACCTAGGCGAACAACAATGAGTCCGAGATAAGACCAAAGAAGACTTTGTAACTAAGATTTAGCTTAGATAAGGTCAAACTAGAGTCAAAGGACACATGTCAAGCATGCAGGCTAGGGAGACCAAGAGTCAGAGACACCTCCTGCTTGCTCGTCTCTATAAATAGTTGCTCTCCAGCTTATGAAATACAAGAAAAAATTCATAAACACTCCCAAACACACACAAGTACACCTTAACGCGCACGCAATCGAAATTATTTCAATTTCGATTTTCATATATCCGAATTCGATAACCTAAACCCCGATTTACCATTTACGGTGGTAATCAATCACACGTTATTGATTGGTGACGTAAAAACGGATTAAAACAGCCACTAATCCTCACGATTAGATTCGTTCACCAACATTATTATTATTCCCAAATTTATACTTTGCTAATCATGAGACTAAGCAATCGCAATTATCTGCAAATGAATTTGTAGAATGTAATCTAAGGTAATTAGCAGAATATAATCTAAGATAATTAGTAGAATATAGTCTAAGATAATTAACAATGTTAACTAATAAAACAAGAAAAAAAAGTATCGATTGTGAACTTACCCAAAGTTTCTTCTTAATGCATACAATAGAACACTTATTTCGTGAAATTATTTCTGAGTGTCGTAAAGCAGTGAAAAAGTTCCACGATTTTGATGACAGGCAGCGTCATCCCGACTATTGAAGAGAGTGGAAAGGCAGGGGATTGAACACAATTATAGCTTTTCAGAAACTCTAGTCAAAATTTCAAACGAATCCTTCCACTGAATACCACCACATTTTAACATCAATCTTTGGCATTACCATCTATTTGTCAAACAAGCCATTGTCTAACAAATATCAGTTTTTCCAATCTACGACAACTCCAGTATACTTCTTCATAATTAGCCTCAAAGCTGGATGTTCACTAACCAGAATATTCTTCTCCATTCTATATAATTTTTTTCACTAACCAGAATATAATTTGACTATATAAATAATTACATCAAATCAAGGCCAAAGAACTTCCCCATAGCATCTAATTTCTATCAAACTCTCAATTAAATACAAAAAACAGAGACATCTCTTCCTCACATGCTTCATGATGCACCAAATAAGTCATAAACCAAAACAACTCAAACACATGCTTTCTTAAACCAAAACATAAAAGCTCCGATCACGAATCCAGTATATAACAAAAATCTAACACAAATCACCCTATTATCGATCATTTAGGCCATTACAAAATTCATATCATGTCAGATTCATACACTCATTCAAACAATGAGCAATAGCATAGTCCTCACACCTCTCTATCAAATTCAAACTTCCATACACTCACTGCAGCTCACAGTTAACACTATGGAAAAGAATCGGAGAATAAACCTTCGTCAATTCATCAATGCATGTACACCAACAATTCACTAACCTATCTCAACAAAAAATACATAATCTCATTTAAAGACAAAGGAATACTGCTGAATCTAGTAGCTATGGTGGAAATGTTGCTTAATCTCATCTAAAGACATACCTGCGCAGAATCCACTGCCACAATCAATTGCTCTTTCTATGCATCATAGGTGGATCTCGAACGGGAGAATCGTTCATTATCGGTGGATCTCGAATGGGAGAATCGTTCATCATCGGCAGATCTCGAACGGGAGAAGAGTTAGGGACCATTGTCGAAGGTGTGAGAAAGGATTTGGGGTTTTTTTTTCACTTTTTTGTTTTTCTACAGGTTTTATCTTTTTCCACAAATTGTTGAAGACATTTTACTTTTTTTCAAATTTTGTAAATTTTATTAGGGTAATTTATTTTTACAGGATAACTAGAGAATTTTTTTATTTCACTAGAAATATACTTTTAGCTTTAGTGACCGTACGACTCTTATAACAAGAGTTTTAGCTAGAGTGGTTTTTCTACTCTCATTAAAAATAGGATAACTTTACATTTAGTGACAGTATATCGTTCTCTCACAAATATTTTTGTCACTAAAGGTACTTTTTCTTGTAGAGTCAAAGTATAAAGACCTGCGTGAAACGATCTCACGGTATGACTATTCACAAATTTGCACAAATTAACATACATTTCTTTTAATGTGTTAAAGTGTAATGTCAAATGAACTCAAGATTTGTTAGTCTCTAAAAGTCATTAAGAAGCCTACAATGTTTTAGAATCTATTATGCAAAAAGAATATTACACGAAACCAAAATCAGAATAGAAATATCAGAACGTGACAACTTAAGCCATATCACACATGATTTTAGACAAAATACCAGTCCATACCAACCCTAAAGAATGCAAGGGAAATAATTTCAATTGTGTGCATAAAATTGGGTAATCACTATTCAAAATATTAAAATTATATAAAAAAAAATCATATAATATCTTGTCTTACAAATTTTGTACTAAATTATGTTATGAATTTTAATTACGCATGATATATAACAATGAGTTTCGCACCCCTTGAAATAAAATCCTAGATCCATCTTCGATAGAAATCCCATCATTATCTAAATGGACTAATAAGGCCTCCTCATCAATTTTAATAGCCTCACCATTGCTTGGATCCATATCATCTTTCCTGCAATTTGTTCAACCATTTAAGTATAATCATAGTCATAATTAATCTAATACTTATTGCGAAAACATTAACCAAATGTAAATATATATTTTTTGCCTATGTATTGCATGAAAAAGGCACATCTCACATAATGGCTTTTCAACAAGGAGATAATTGGATCATAATAGAGACGAGAGAAAAGTGATATAAAAAAATGAAGTAATATATTGGAGATACCTTAAATAAACAATGAGTCCAAGTGTAACAATAGCAAAACCCGCAAAGTAGATCAAATCGACCTGGACAAAATTGGATTTGGATAACATACTTAGAATGACGAACATAAAAAATTTCAATTAATATAAATAATATAATTAGTGATTTTGATTTTTTTCTTTAATTGACCTTTTCATGATATACAAAGATCTGAATTAGAACAGCCCATATATTGGAGGTGAGCAACGACAGGTTTAGCATTTTTGATCCACTAATCTGCATTGAAATAAATTTATAATTGGAATCACCATTTACGTAATCGTAGGATGAAATAATAGAAAAATATATGCAGTTTAAGAGTAAAGGGCACGTACCTTGAGTAAGAGAGGGACTCCTGAGTAAAAAAGAAATACGGCTAAAGAAAATCCAATAAGAGGAAACAACTGTAACAAAGCAAAACAAGGGATATCAAGTTAAAGTCATCCTATTTCAAGTATTTGAAGTAGCTGAAGGAAATGTAGGGTTACCGCCCCAGGCGAGGAGAGAATGGATTTGAATTCATTGCTTTCACTAATAGCTCTAAATGCAACGTCGTGTCAAAGAAGCAACATTTATAAACAAGGGCATGACACAACATAAGTATTTATTAAATTAGCATGAACAATCCATTCATGATTTTTTTCAAAGAAAGGATACACATTGGGAGCAACTGCAATTGTACCAAAGATGCCCAAGAAGGCCATGATTTCCACACGATCAGCTTCTTTAAGATAAACCTCCTACAAAATACAAGGATTCCAACCTCAGAAGGGTAATTAAACTGATTAGGAGTATAAAGATTCATAACAACTTACCTCGTAGACATTGCTAACACCATAAAGTGTTGCCCCAAAGATAATAAACAAATTGCCAACTAAAGATTTGACAAAGCCTACAACAACATTAGTCACAAAATAAATTAGCTTAATTGAATAAGTTGGAAGAGCAAATAATGAGATTACTTACTTGACCTATCAGGAGCAGCGTGTAGGTCGGATAAAACAACAGCTACAAGACCAAGAACACAAATTACTGTACCGACCAGTTTTTTAGGTCCATATTTTGTCCTAAAGAACAACCAGGTGAGAACCACAACACACGGGATTGTCCAACAATCCAGAAGCAGAACGTTTGTCAGCGAAGTGACCTTGAATGCCTGAATCACTGTCAAATTATATAACACTTACCTTTCAATTACATAATTAATACATACGAATTTAGGATGCATTAAGAAGATGTTATGCAAATCAACTTACCAAAAAATTTAGCTAACGCATCAAAAAATGCCAGAAAGCTATAGAGATACGGTTGGGCCTGCTCAAAGAAATGGAGGGATGCGTAAAATCATGAGAAAACTAATCGACATATCAATATTCTTCTGAGTATGAAGCATAGCAGATAAGTCATCACTTGCACCATTGATGCACATGCTGAAGTTAATAATTTGTGTAATTATTTCTCATGATTTAATATAACTTGTATTGATGTATCAGACTTAATTGGCTCACCGTAGGAGGTTGTCTCCTGTGAACCATGATGCCTCCATACACTAATGCCAAGAGTACATAACTAAACAAACACTGTGAAAATGGTGCAGTAAACCCTACAATTGACACACAAAATCAGTATTCATATTTTACAGAATATAAAACCACAAGGTAAACGAATCTACGGAAACAGTTAATATTCAATTTGGAGACAAAGATAAACACCCAGAAAAAGTGGGAAAATTAATATAAAAGAAATTAGAGAAAAAGAAAACCTTGCTTAGCGAGTTGAGAAGATGCAAATCCAGTGAAAGTGACCAAAAGGGAGAGAAGCTGTCCCAACCCAACACCCACCACCGTCGATTTTGTACACAATTTCTTCCCCTCTTTCACCATTTTTTTTTTCTTGGTAGCGGCTCTGTTAAATCAGAAATTTCAAAAACCGAACAATAAGATTAAGGTTATTAATAATAAAAAGGTCTGATTTTGCAAAACATCAAGTAAAGTCAAGAACAAAATTTCACAACCTCATGCCCTCGTATCAAAGAATACAATATAATTATCAACAAATTTCCCAACAGAAGAGAGAAAAGAAAAGGAAATTGAAGCGACCTCGATAAATCTTGAATGAAGTGAGAAACTCTTCGACTCCAATCACTCCGTTCTCTTGCAACTTATTAAGCACGCATAGTACTTTGTAGGGGAACACCCGTCCCTCTTCATATAGTAATGTTAATCTGCTTAAGATTGGAAAATATTAAAAAAAATTCCAAAATTATTGATAAATTGGGAAATATAATCCTTAAAGATATACTTTATAGTAAGTATTGGTAAATAATTAATTACAAGAATATATGGATATATTTTTGGAATATACATCATGTATAATTTATACAAGATGTATTAAATATATTCCATCATTAAAATGTTTCGGTCTATGAAACTGTGTAGGTTTCAATTGTAATGGTAACCCTCCTAAAATTCTACCATTAATTATTTTACATAAATATTAAAATACTAGTACGTATCCCTGTGAATTTCGTGAACTGGAAAAAATGATTGGACTTGATCCACCAAGAATTTCGTGGGTCGCTAAAACTCGCGTATCACTACATTAATTTAGATTGCAGTGTTGTGGGGGCCAAATTCAATACCCATCATTGGTTTATTTTATTTTTTAACGTAATTAGTCATATTTCGTTTTATTTTATTTCTTTTTTCTTTTACTTCTATATTTTGTTTACCATATTTTTTCCATTTTATTTTCTTTGGCATATTTTTAATTATGTATAGAATAAATTTGATTTATACATGAACCACTTTAATAACTAATAATTTTAGTGTAATCAATTAATATTCTTCATATCCTTCAACTAATATCCTTCGGTGAAAACAACTAATACTCTTTAGTGAAAAATAACTAGTACCCTTAAAATAGTTCATATTTTATTTCTGGACCCAGACATTTTTTTAATTTACTTAAAATATGATATATCTAATATCCTATGATTAATATAATATTTTATAACGAGTATGTTTGAGGTGAAATTGGTCATACATGAACCACCGAAGGGTATTAGTTGTTTGCATTAAAGAGTATTAGTTGGTTTCACTGAAGAGTATTAATTGTTTTCATTGAAGAGTATTAGTTTTTTTCACTGAAGAGTCTTAGTTTGTTTTCAGTAAACAACTAATACTCTTCAGTGAAAACAACTAATACTCTTCAGTGAAAACAACTAATACCCTTCAGTAAAAACAACTAATACGCTTCAGTGAAAACAACTAATATTCTTTAGTGAAAACAATTAATACCCTTCAATGGCTCATGTATAGACCATCTTCACTTTATACTTCGTCTCTTATAACATATAAGTCATACTCTCCAATTATAATAACTAGAGTACATTTTAGTAGCATTAGGCATACCCTTCTGTTATCACAACTAATACCCTTTTGTAATGTAAGTCGTACTTGTTGATAGGCGAGCAAAAACAACATTTGGGCGACCAGGATTAGCGCAAATCACTTAAGGATTAAAGTGGAATTAACTCATGATTCACCCAAGATATCTGGCGAGCAGAACCTGCACGCGATCAAGACGTATAGGCAAACAAAATCAGAATAAAAGCTACCTGATGAGCTCAATTAGCATCTCGCCGACCAGATCCAACCATAATACCAAAAGAGTAACTAAGACAAGAGACCAACAAAATCAGACTAAAGATTCCTCCAGGACAAGTCCAATATGACGAGCAGCTCTTGACTGCGAGCAAGTCCAACAAGATAAGGATAGAATTTAGTCTAGATAAGGTCAACTTAGTCAAAGGCCAGGTGTCGTGCATGCAGACCTGGTAGACCAAAAGTCACGACACCTCCTGCTAGGCAATTGTCTATAAATACTTAGATTTTTTCAGCCAATAAAACAAGCACAAATTATTATACACGTCCAAACTTCGATTACGAATCCAAAGCAGCTCGATTAACTTACAATCGAAATTAAACACGTAAGCTTTCATACGATTCTAATCCATCTAAACCCGAAAATCCGTATTCACTAATTACGTTAGTGATCAATCACACGTAATTGTTTGATGATCAATTAACCATCTAAAACAGCCATTAATCTTCAAGTTTAGAACTAATCGTCAATAAATTGGCGCTAGAAGGAGGGTTCGAACCTTCGAATCGTTGAATACGGGAAGATTACCCCAAGATTAAAGAACAAGATTTGAACTTTTGAAGAAAAATTCAAGAACAACACTTGATACCTTCTGTGAACATGCCTCAATCACGAGAGACACAACGTTCACAACATATAACCAGGGATTCACACTCCCGGATGTCCCAGGCTGGAAGGCGAGCAAGGGCGAGCAGAAATGACCAGGAGATTCAAACCAATGTTGCTCGTCAGTTAATACCGCCAGAGTTGGACGTCATTGCTCGTAACCCCGACGAATTGGAGCGCACAATTGCCATGCTCCAGGCTTTACAAAGGCAGCAAGCCCAACCTGGCCCTTCATATGTGCGAGCAAGGTGTAGCCCCACAAAGACTCGTGAACATGAAAAGGCTGGGGAGGATCATTTAAATGAGGCCGATAGCGCCCAAGCTCGTAAGGCCAAAGGCAAAGAAAAATTGCACGTCGAGGCTGCCAGTCAGGGAGGTTCGACTCAGAATCCGGCCATGGCAGGGATTCGGGGCACACGCCAAAGTGCTCTTGAAAGATTGGGTCGTCGTGGCCGGGGAATCATGGAAGTCCATCCCACTGCAGGGGCAGCTCGCCCAACTGTAGTACCTGCTCGCCAATCAGTCCATGACAGGCTGACTAGGTCCGCTTTTGGTCGCCCTGGCCCAGGCGCAGAGCCCAATCCTAGGAGGCCAATCCAGGGGGTTCCCGCTCCCAATGAGGGACTGGAGCGAACAGACGGCTGTGCGCCTCTGCTCGCCGAACAGCCTCGGAGTCAGGGGGGATCCTTGGAAGAGCTCGCCTCCATGAGAAAGGCCATAGAGAGCATGCAGGGCCAGCTAGATCAACAAAGAGGATACGGGAACACAACTCTTCCAGTCTCACCTCTATCTGTGGTGATTCTGAAGGCCCCAATTCAGCAAAAGATTCAGTTTCCGGCAAGTATCCAGTATGAGGGCACGGCGGACCCCCAGGAGCATCTGATGAAGTATACTAATTATATGGTATCAATGGGGGCAAGCGACGCAACACAGTGTCGCAACTTTCCTTTAACTCTCGGGGATCGTGTCCATAAGTGGTTTTCAGCTTTGCCACCAGCTTCAATTCATTCGTTTGCCCAGCTGGGCAAAGAGTTCTTGTCCCATTTCTCTACGGCCGGGTCTTATCTATCCCAGAAACATCGGTTATCCGACTTGAAACAAACTGACGACGAGTCGGACCGATCGTACCTGGAAAGATCCGACAAGGTCCTATTAGAAGGGGAGTCTGTCAGTGAAGACACCAAGATTGTGGCCGTCCTAGCTGGGCTCAAAAAGGGCACTGAACTCTGGAAAGATGTACACCTTAGGTGCCCAAAGACTTATGCCGAATTTCGGGATCGGGCAGCCGTCTTTGTCTCCATGCATGAAGCCCTGCAAAAGGACATGGGAGACAAAGGAGAGCAGAAAGAAGGTGCGAAGAAGCCTGGAACTAGTTATCGAGCTCCCAAAAACATGAAAGCGTTTACTGAAGGAACGGAGCTGAAGGACAAACTAAACCACATTCTTACCATATCAATCGATACGGTTTACAATAACGTTCGAGACAAAGAATTGCTCACACCTCCCCGTAAAATACGTCAAGATACAAGCAAGTTGAACCAGAATAAATATTGTGCCTACCACCAGAGCGTGGAACACTTTACAAGCGAATGTCGTGACTTGCTGAAGCAGTTGTGGCGTTTTTACGAAGAGGGAAAGCTATCTGAATTCGTAAAAAGACAGCCCGGCAAAAGAAACAGAGACGAAGATTCTGATGAGGAAGACCAGGAACAGGTACCTCATCGGAATCGAGCTGGGCGACCAGCTCAGGCGCCAGCCGGAGGACCAGTTCCAGATATCCAGATGATGGAACCTGCAGGGCCCCTAGGTGGTTATTCTGATGGACGACCACCAATTTCTAATCGAAAAAGAAAGGCAGAATTACGAGCGATCGGTTATGTCCAATAAATGGGGATTATTCCACCTACCATGCAAGCGTCGGAATTAACTTTTACCGACAGAGATTTGGAAGGAGTACTGACCCCTCACAACGATTCACTTGTGATATGTGCCAAGATTATGGAAACCAGGGTGCATAGATTGCTGGTGGATACAGGAGCCTACACTAATGTCCTTTTCAAAAAGACGCTTGACCAAATGAGAGATTATGCAGGCTACATCAGAGACACAAATCACCGTATTCTGGGATTCGAAAATATTGTGACAATCCCGTTGGGAATAGTAACTTTCGCTATGCAACTTGTGACGGTCAAAGAGCCTGAGAAAAATATCGCAAGAATGGTAGATTTCTTGGTCGTTGATCAAGAGTCAACATACAACGGATTCTTGGGCCGACCTTTCTTAAATGAATTCAGGGCCGCCTGTTCTACTTACCATTATTGCATAAAGTTCCCAACAGCAAGTGGAGTTGGCACAGTAAAGGGAGACCAGAGAAAAGCTCGAGAATGCCTTCTGCAAATTCAGTCAAGACAGGGACAAGTATCTATGATGGAAGCGTCAACCAGCCAACTTGAAAATGAACCCTCAATCTTGGAGGACATTCTTGGAGCTCAAAATGATAAGATGGACGAAGACGATCAGCCCTCGCCCATGGGCGAGCAAATGCTGCAAGGTGGCGAACAAACCTTGCCAAATGCAATATTACCACCTATGGTTAATAGAACATGTCCGAATGACATCCATAAGGGCCCAGCTGTGGCGACCAAACCCTGCCCGGAGCTTGCTGAAGATTTTGACCCCCGGTTGGGTGCCGAACCCATGGACATCGAAGATGAACTAAGTCCAGAAGGACCAATAGTTGACCCTCGATGGAAGGGGCAAAAATGACGGGCAACTCCAGTTGAAGAATTGGAGGCCATCAAGATTGATCCTGAACGTGATGGTCTTGAACTTTACATCGGGTCTGAACTCCCCGAGCCTTACAGAACTCGCATGACGAACTTTCTGAAGGCTAACTTAGACATCTTCGCATGGTCCCATGCTGATATGGTGGGAATCGATCCGAAGGATGCTTATCACAGGTTGAATATCAACCCAGTCCGAAAACCTGTCCACCAGAAACGGCAAAAATATGGACCAGACAAGTATCAAGCTCTAAACGAGGAAGTCAAAAAGTTGCTGGACAACGATTTAATTAAACAAGCGTTATGTCCACAGTGGGTTGCAAATCCTGTCCTGGTACGGAAGCCGAACGGAACCTGGAGGATATGCATAGATTTTACAGATCTTAATGCAGCATGCCCGAAGGACAACTTTCCGCTCCCGCACATCGATCAGCTGGTGGACAGTACTGCCGGTCACGAAATGTTCAAATTCATGGATGCCTTCGCAGGATACCACCAGATTCCAATGCACCCAGATGACAAGTGCCGTCCATTTTTTTAGGCCATCAAAAAGGGCAACTTTGCCTGGACGGAAAGCTGCCAGAAAGCCTTTGATCAATTGAAAGAATATCTGGGAGATGTAAAAATTCTGTCAAAACCAATTCCCGGTGAAAAGTTATATCTGTACCTGGCAGCGTCTGACACGGCCATAAGTTCGGTGTTAGTGCGGGCGGATGGCAAGTCTCACCTGCCAATCTACTATGTCAGCCAGGCCTTGCATGATGCTGAGGTGAAGTACTCACCAACCGAAAAGCTGGCATATGCTCTCGTCATGAGTGTCAGGAAGTTAAGACCATACTTTTTCGATCATCAGGTCGAAGTATTGACAACTTTCCCACTCAGACAAATACTACACCGACCTGACACCGCTGGCCGTCTTTTGAAGTGGTCCATAGAAATAAGCCAGTTTGGCGTGACATATGCACCTCGAACCGCGATTAAGGGACAAGCGTTGGCCGACTTTATAGTTGAACTAACCTTCCCTCAAAATCCAACGAGAGGGCTGGATCACCCATGGCATCTTTATGTGGATGGTTCGTCAACGAATCTGGCCTCGGGGGCAGGAATAGTGTTCATCAGTCCTGACCGGCAAGTATTCACTTCAGCAGTCAGATTCGAATTCATGGCCACCAACAATGAAGCTGAGTATGAGGCCCTCATTGCAGGTCTTCACTTATCATTAGCAGTTGGAGTAAAGCAACTCCAAATTTTTGGAGACTCCCAACTCATTGTAAGCCAAGTACGAGGTGAATATGAGGCCAGAGACGAGCAAATGATCGAGTATCAACGAATAGTTGCTCACTTGGTATCTCTATTAGATCAAGTTTTTATCCAGCAGATACCACGAACGAGCAACACACAAGCTGACGCCCTAGCAAGGTTAGCAACAAGTGATGGGCCAGCAGATTTGACGGACATTGTCATTACCAGAAAAGTCCAACCATCAACAATGGACTACGAAGTAAACCAAGTAGTCGAACATAACAACGACGATGATTGGAGAATTCCTATAGCTAAATACTTGAAAGACGGGGAGTTGCCAAGCAACTCATTTGAGGCTGAAAGAATCAAGAAACAAGTAACCAGATATACTCTGGTAGATGAACAGCTTTACAAAAGAGGCTTTTCACTCCCGCTACTCAAGTGTTTGTCTAGGAGGCAAGGAAGGACAGTCCTGGAGGATATACATTCTGGAGTTTGTGGAAATCACACTGGGGGGCAAGCTTTGGCCTACAAAACTGTAAGGCAAGGTTATTATTGGCCAACCTTACGAAAAGATGCAATCCAGTTAGCCAAGGCTTGCCACCAGTGTCAGGTTTTTGCTCCAAGTATTCATGCCCCGGCTCAGGAGCTTGTATCGGTTTATAGTCCATGGCCATTTGCAAGATGGGGAATTGACATTATTGGTCCTTTCCCGGCAGGAGTGAGAAATGTTCGATTTGCCGTCATAGCAGTCGATTATTATACAAAGTGGGCAGAAGCGAAGGCCATGGTAAAGATTACACAGCAGAACATGATCAACTTCATATGGCAGAACATCATCTGTCGCTTTGGAATTCCACGAACAATTGTAACAGATAATGGCCCGCAGTTTGACGGAAAGGAGTTGAGAGACTTCTGTACTATGTTGCACAGGTGCGGGTGCGGGAGTGCGGGGGCGATACGATACGGGTACGGGGATACAATTTTTCAAAAAACTTAGGGTGCGATTCGTCAAGGATACGTCTATTTATTTATATTTTATTATATATAATACTTAAAAAAATAAATATATTTTGAAATTTTGTAAATTGAATGTGTATAATTCATATTATCTCTGACCCAACACTTAAACATATTCAATTATTTAATATAATTAAGTAACCAAAAATCAATTAAAGTTTCATTAGCCTAATTTATACGTCATAAGAGTGATTTCAATATAAACAAGTGTCAAATTGTCAATTTAAATTATATTATATAATAAATTTCAATTGAAAAATGCTTAATAAATAGGATTCGCGAGAAGGATTCGAGTATCCGTTAGTGGATTCGCCACGTGGCAGCTGAATTCGCCACGTGGAGAATCCGATTCACGGATTCAAGAATCGCACCCCTTTTAGGGGGCGGGTGCGAATCCGATACTGCATAATTATATTTTTAGAAGAATCTGTGCATCATAGCTTCTGTACAAAGTGGGGGATCAGGAAATACTATTTAACTTCCTATCATCCCCAGTCAAACGGGAAAGTTGAAGCTGTAAATAAGATCATCAAGCATACATTGAAAATACGCCTGGCAGAAAGCAAAAGTAACTGGTCATAAAAACTCCCGGAAGTCCTGTGGGCATATAGGGTTTCTCCCAGGTCAAGCACCGGAGAAACACCTTTTGCAATGGCTTTCGGAACAGAGGCGGTGATACCAATTGAATTAAAGACCAACACAGTCAGGACGACCAGCTTTGATGAACAAGCAAATCATTCTGCTTTGGCCACAGAAACAGATTTACTTGAAGAAAGGAGACTACACGCTGAGATAAAGAAAGCCACGTACAAGCAAAGAGCAGAGCGTTATTATAATTCCCAAGTCAAGGTAAGAAAGTTCGAAGTTGGTGACCTTGTTCTAAGAAAAAAGCTTGCCCCACCTCCAGGCATATTTGGCCCGACTTGGGAGGACCCATACAGGGTAACAGACAGGTTACCCAATGGAGCGTACGACATAGAAAACTTAGATGGCAACTCGGCCTAATACTCCTGGAATGCAGCTAACCTAAGAAAATACTTTCAGTAGGCGACCAGTTTTGCCTCATGAAAGAGTGAAGTTGAGTTGGGCGAGCTACTAAGTCCATTGGGCGAACTGGAATGGAAGAGATACAAGATGGATCCAAAAACTTGCCTAATTTTTTAAAATTTTCACCAAGTATAAATGGTCGAACAAAGTTGAATTGGGTCAAGTCTGGTCGCGTGCTAGAATGCCGGTATCTTATATGGTTTTATTTCCTCTTGAGAGTTTAAAGATGCCTTGACAAATTGTATAGTAGTCGAGCAACTTTGACTCCTGATGTAAATTATGTTTTTTAATGGTTAGAAGCTTAACATTGTTTTTGTCGAGCAAATCCAACCTAGCTAGTGCAGGATTACATTCTTGGTTGTGTTTGATACTTGTAATTTTTAATATTTGTTCAATATTAAGTTGTTCGTTCAAAACAGAAATGTGAGCTCAAGGCGCAAGTTGATTATACAACCAAGCCCATTAAAGGTTGTTCGTTTTTAAATGGACATAGCCTAAGGCCAAAAGCCCATCAAATCCTTGTTGGAGTTATACGTGAAAGTATGCTTTTACTTTGTATAACTCGTGTATCAAACACTTGGTTATGAGAATAATTCTTTTATCGCATATGCTTTAGATATGATTGAATGTTGAATTTCTATTGCAAACCGTTCAATATATAGTACATGTTACATTGTAGTTAATGTGGTGATACCCGATCACGGAAGACAACATTAACAGTTTACTTGTAACTAAACGTACATTTTCACGACCTAGGTGGAATTGAACAATCCGTCGTGAAAGATCGATGTGTAAGACTCAGATTGGTCTGTCTTGACTAAGAGATTGCACTAGCACATTTAGTATGTGTTGAAGAGGACCTACAGCTAGGATAAATTATTCTGTTCTGAAAGGTGAAGAATTAGACCTCAGTGGTTGTTGATTTCTTAATCTCCGTCACTTAAATAGGACCGTGTGTGCTTAATGGTTACTGCTTTGATTCATGTTGGGTGAGAATCATTGTGACTTCGAACTTTGTGTCTTGGGCAGTAATATTAATCATACGACGGTTGCTAAGATTTAATACGGAGAAACGCGTGCGAGTACGGCTCGTGTGATTAGTCCCCTTGGTGGGCTCAGAAGTTTTATTGTACCAAATCTTACAAGTGAAGAATTAGTTTCTTCGGTACGAATAATAATGTTGAGCTGTCTTTACTCCAAGGTGAAATATATTAATTAATTTAGAGCTATTCAGAAGCTTGATTAATTAATGGACTTGATAATCTTAAACGCGGGAAATAATAACCGGGAGCCCATATTATCGTAATATGGATTAAGATGGATAGTGCAATATTAATTTATTAGTGGTAATAATTAATATTACTGGATTGAATTATATTGGGGCTCAATATTGAAATTCAGAAATCCATTAGGAGGTCCAATCTTAATTCTCCTTAAAGGCCCCTCAAGTAGCCCATTAAGTAGCCCAATAATGATAAGGTGATTAAAATAAAAAGAAAATATATTGCTGATTTTTCCATGTATTTTTCGAAAATAGTAATTCAAGAAAAGAGAAGATTTTGTTGATTTTCTTGAAAAGATATTATGGAAGATATGTATTCTTGGAATACAAGAATATCTCATATATTCAAGAAGATCCAAATCTAAGGATCTTATTATTGAAATTTTCGAAAATAATTAAACTTAATAGGAGAGTGAGATTTTTGTGGAATATTTTATTATGGAGAAAAGAATATATGAGATATATTCAAGATTTCTTAGAGACTAAGAAAAGATTTTCTCTTGGCCATAAAATATACAATTTTCGTCCCCCTCACTATTATAAATAGGGGATGATTATTTCATCCCCAAGTACATAATTCCATGTGTTGGAAAAATCAAGAGCATAGATATTTTTCTTTTTCCTTAGTTTATTAAATTACTTGAAAGCATCTCCCACCGGTGATCAAGTGAGGTGAAAGGGAAATACTTGAGAATATTTTTGGGTCGATAGAGCGAGATCGTAATTGTCCCGTTTATCCAAAGGCCAATTCTACAAGAGGTACGTTAATCACATATTTACTTGTTTATTCCGCCATAGTTAATATGTGAAATTAATTCAACATGCATGATGAAAATTCGTTGTTGGAATTATTATTTAAATTAATTAGGATTAATTCATGCTAGTAATAATTGTATTTAAATTCGTATTTAAATTTCTTACTAAAACTGTAAATTTATTTTGTTTTTCATTTTTTCTAGCACATAACTGTGTTTGGTGAATTCTTTTTAATTTTTTGGAGAATGACAAATTTTATTATATTGAAGTATGTCATAATTGAATATTTATTCCTGGTTTATTCTGAATTAAGGTTTACTTGTGATATAGGTCGCCGCATGCTTTGTCTCACTAAAGCTTCTATTAATATGTTAAAATGTTGGTGTAAAAATGATAGAATTATTTTTAAAAAAGTATAATGGTAATGATGTTTGAGCAAGATTGATTTTTGTTGTTTGTGTACCGAAATTGAGTACTTGATATTGATATTTTTTATTAAGTCATTTTATTGATTATTTTATTTGTATTTCTCAATTTCAACTATTATATAATATTTGTTATTATACCAGAAATTGATTCTTTTTTGTGGATGTTAAGGTTTATAAACAGTTCACCGTCTGGTTACATAGTGCATTCAATTATTATTATGAAAAGAAATATGTTTTTTTATATTTTCATATATCATTTGATATTTAATTGTGTCTTGAAGTATTAGATAAGTCATTGAGAGATATTATCTGATTCATCATGTTCTAAATTACCGTTTGGTGGGAAAATGATTATTTTTTATGGAGATTTTCGATAGATCTTGTGTGTAATGCTAAAAGGAATAGGGATGACAATGGGGCGAGTTCAAACCCAGAATCACATTAAACTCGTCCCGTTTGGACCAGGTCAAGCGGGTCCGGGGTGGGTCGTGGTTTTTATAGGACCCGCCACATAATATATTAATACTATTTTATTTATTTATATGCATTCATGTGTACTTAATTATATTCAAATTAATGTATATAAATTTATTAATATATTGATTATATATGTTATTTTTAAGTACTAGATGAATATTAAATATTATTTGAAGCAAATATATGTTTAAAATTGACTTTTGAATTCAAATATTATATATTTTATATTTAAAAAATTAATTTAAAATTAAACGGGGCGAGACAAGTTGGTCTTGGCATGTCCCGGGGCTAGTCCGCTAAAATTCTAGCGGGACATGTACTGGAATTTACCAAACTCATCCTAGACCCATCCCTAAAAACGAAAGAGACATGTCATTGTAAATTCCCTTCATCAATTTATCTAATTTGTGGAATACATGCACTATTTTGAAGTTAACAAGGAGTATGAGGTTGTTGCAATTTGAAATTTGTTCAAGGGATGAATGACATGAATTTTTTTTTACGAATTGGTTTGAATTAGGTGGTGATGGAAATATAGGGACAATGATTGATTATTATTTGATATTATCATTCCCGATGGTATTTTGTTGAAAGACGGTGATGATCAAATTGCTGCAATTGTTGAACGTATTTATATTGATTCAAATCTCAATGATCATAATTTTTTACAGGATATAATTATTCTTACATCAAAACTTGATTTTGTTAGATCTATAAATGATTACATGGTTCGGTTAAATCATAAGGAGTCTCGCAAGTATTACAATTTTGATAGTGCGTGTTTACACGTCTGATTCCAATTTTGATTCTCTTGCTAATGTTCATACTCCTAAGTTTCTCAACACTTTAAAATTTTATGGTGTATCTGACCATGAACTGAATTTCAAAGTTGGAACACATATTATGTTGTTGAGAAACATAGATCATTCAAGAGGATTGTGTAATATAATCATGTTAGTTTATTATTTAATTTAAATATTTATTTAGTACTCCCTCCGTTCCCAAACACTATTCACAGTTATTTTATCTTCGTGTTTTAGCGAGGGAGTTGTTTATTAGTATTTGAAATGATAAAATAATTTTTAAGGTAGAGTATGTTAGGATATAGATTAGATGTTTTGAAGATGTTAAAACAAGAACTTGTAATAGGACTAGCTGAACCTGTTAGTCAGCTACAGATTAGTATAGGTCTAGAATAGGTCTTTGGTTAAGGGGGAAGAAATCTGTGCAGACCAGAGAAGGTGACCAGAGAAGGTACCAGAGAAGGTCTACCAGATGAGGTCTACCAGAGAAGGTGACCAGAGAAGGTACCAGAGAAGGTCTACCAGATGAGGTCACCAGAGGAGTCTGACCAGAGGAGCCTGACCAGAAGAGTCTGCCAGATGAGGTCTGCCAGAAGACCTCTCCCAGAAGAGGACCAGAGCTGAAGTGTTACCTGACCAGATGAGACCAGACCAGAAGACCCCAGACCAGACCAGACCAGATGTTAGGATATAGATTAGATGTTTTGAAGATGTTAAAACAAGAACTTGTAATAGGACTAGCTGAACCTGTTAGTCAGCTACAGATTAGTATAGGTCTAGAATAGGTCTTTGGTTAAGGGGGAAGAAATCTGTGCAGAGCAGAGAAGGTACCAGAGAAGGTCTGCCAGATGAGGTCACCAGAGGAGTCTGACCAGAGGAGTCTGACCAGAAGAGTCTGCCAGTTGAGGTCTGCCAGAAGACCTCTCCCAGAAGAGGACCAGAGCTGAAGTGTTACCTGACCAGATGAGACCAGACCAGAAGACCCCAGACCAGACCAGACCAGATGAGGGAGACGGATTAGTTCACCCTCCATGTAGCTTCGTAGTAATCTGTAGATAAGAAGACTTTGGAGATCCTTGATGGAGAAGAAGGCAATCTGGAGAAGTCAACTGATGGAGGATCTGATTGATTGATTGCTTGATTGAAGTCAACTAATCAATCATATAATCAATCTTTGATTGATTATATCCCTCCAATTATGGTTGTTTGAATTACTAGTTTCCAACGGCTAGTTTATTCTACAACTATAAATAGGAGTGCTTGGATTAGTTCAATAGACAAGAGTCGTGCGAGAGCACACTAAGAACACACGAACTCTTCCAATCACTCACCTTTGTCCTTTCTAGTTTATATACACTCTATTAGGAGTTTAGTTGGATTATTACTCAACCTGTTCATCTTGTTAGATAAGGTTGTTGTAAGCAAGTTGTACGAAGGAGCTGGTACTTCCAAATTCCAGTAAGTAAGTAAGTTGGTTGGAGAGAGAGTAAGCCACCTTTGAAGAAAGGGAGAGTGGACGTAGGACCTGTTGTCCGAACAACTATAAATCCTGGTGTTATTTATTTTCTGCACTTTAAGATTTCTGCATATTTCATTCTAGCACTATTTATTATAAACGGGTTTTTCTTAAAAATTAAGTATAAAACGTTTCCGCTGGATAACCTTTTTGGGACCAACAAGTGGTATCAGAGCAGTGTGTCCTACAGACCACTGTTTTGAAATTATTTCGGTGGTCACCAGGGCAGATCCATTTTTTAAAACCCAATATTTGTTGTGCTAACAAATTTTGCAGAAATGGGCTCAAAGAGATGCGGTAAAAGAGACACTAGGAGATACTCTAAAAGAAGCTTAACAGATGAGGAAGAAGAGGTATCCACTTCTGGTTCATCATCAAACTTTGGACCAGACGAAGAGGTCTGTCTTGTGACAGATGAGGTATGTAATAAAACTCTCTCTTCTTCTTCTCATTCTTCTTTTTCTGAACAATCAGAGGAGTCTTTTACCCAAAATTTGCTATTAGATCTCCAAAAATCTATACAACTTTGTCAAAAGTTGGAAGATGAGAACACAAAGTTGAAAGCAGAAAATCAGAGGCCTTCACAATGTTTAGGCAACCCAACTGATCTACCAGCTGAACAAGTTCAAACACTGGTAGAAGAGTCCATTGACTTGAAAACCATATGTGATGAACAAACTAAGCTGATAGAAAAGTTGCTTGTTGAAAACATTGAAAAAGATAATGAATATACTCTGCTGAAAGCTAAGTTCGATGAACTCTTCCATCAAAACGAAATTGTAAAAGATAGTGAGGACAAGCTCAAGATGAGAGTGGAGCAGCTGACTACGGCAAACAATGATGTGTCACACATAGCTGCCTCATCTCAAAGAGAGCATGATAAGACAGGCCTTGGTTATACCAAACCTGAATCCTCACCCGATTAGAAAGAAGAACAGTCTAGTAATTTCATTGATAAGGGTAAAAGGCCAGCTGACCAGGCAACTCAGCCTAATGGGCAGATGAGTCCTAAAACTCAAAAACCCAAAAGGCAGAGGAGGAATTTTAAGAAGGGTTATACCCAGAATAAAAGACCTCAGCCAGGCCAGCAGAGTAGAAGACAGTCTGGATCTTCTCAAAAGAGGCAGAACCAAATGACTCCTACTCACCTGCAGAGGACTTTCAAGTCACCTGCCAGACCAGCTGGAACCTTTGATGGTTCTAGTAAGACTTACCCATATCAAAAGAATTTCAAGTCTGTTGCATTAAGACAAGTTATTCCTTCTACTGGACAAGCTCATAAGAGAAGAAGAGCCTCTAGAAGAAATAACCATGTCGAAGCTTCTTATGTTCAGTGTGTTTTTGTTGATATGTATGGAAGAAAGATAAGATCACCTGATTCAAAAAGGGATGATCTATTCTTGTGGCTTCCTAAATGTTGTGCTAACCCCCCTGGACCCAGTAGGGTACCAAAAACTTGATTGCCTGCAGATACACAAGAAGACCAGCTGATGTTTTACCCCAATATCAGCTGAGCATACTTTGAGGGGGAAGATCAGTTGACCCAGCCTGCCAGAATCTCTACTTAGATATTTCTGATTTTTTCTTGTCTTGTTTTATTTAAAGTTCTTTCAGTTTTAACATCATCAAAAAGGGGGAAATTGTTAGGATATAGATTAGATGTTTTGAAGATGTTGAAACAAGAACTTGTAATAGGACTAGCTGAACCTGTTAGTCAGCTATAGATTAGTATAGGTCTAGAATAGGTCTTTGGTTAAGGGGGAAGAAATCTGTGCAGAGCAGAGAAGGTACCAGAGAAGGTCTGCCAGATAAGGTCACCAGAGGAGTCTGACCAGAAGAGTCTGCCAGTTGAGGTCTGCCAGAAGACCTCTCCCAGAAGAGGACCAGAGCTGAAGTGTTACCTGACCAGATGAGACCAGACCAGAAGACCCCAGACCAGACCAGACCAGACCAGATGAGGGAGACGGATTAGTTCACCCTCCCTGTAGCTTCGTAGTAATCTGTAGATAAGAAGACTTTGGAGATCCTTGATGGAGAAGAAGGCAATCTGGAGAAGTCAACTGATGGAGGATCTGATTGATTGATTGCTTGATTGAAGTCAACTAATCAATCATATAATCAATCTTTGATTGATTATATCCCTCCAATTATGGTTGTTTGAATTACTAGTTTCCAACGGCTAGTTTATTCTACAACTATAAATAGGAGTGCTTGGATTAGTTCAATAGACAAGAGTCGCGCGAGAGCACACTAAGAACACACGAACTCTTCCAATCACTCACCTTTGTCCTTTCTAGTTTATATACACTCTATTAGGAGTTTAGTTGGATTATTACTCAACCTGTTCATCTTGTTAGATAAGATTGTTGTAAGCAAGTTGTACGAAGGAGCTGGTACTTCCAAATTCCAGTAAGTAAGTAAGTTGGTTGGAGAGAGAGTAAGCCCCCCTTGAAGAAAGGGAGAGTGGACGTAGGACCTGTTGTCCGAACCACTATAAATCCTGGTGTTATTTATTTTCTGCACTTTAAGATTTCTGCATATTTCATTCTAGCATTATTTATTATAAACGGGTTTTTCTTAAAAATTAAGTATAAAACGTTTCCGCTGGATAACCTTTTTGGGACCAACACCAGACCAGATGAGGGAGACGGATTAGTTCACCCTCCCTGTAGCTTCGTAGTAATCTGTAGACAAGAAGACTTTGGAGATCCTTGATGGAGAAGAAGGCAATCTGGAGAAGTCAACTGATGGAGGATCTGATTGATTGATTGCTTGATTGAAGTCAACTAATCAATCATATAATCAATCTTTGATTGATTATATCCCTCTAATTATGGTTGTTTGAATTACTAGTTTCCAACGGCTAGTTTATTCTACAACTATAAATAGGAGTGCTTGGATTAGTTCAAGAGAGAAGAGATTCGCGCGAGAGCACACTAAGAACACACGAACTCTTCCAATCACTCACCTTTGTCCTTTCTAGTTTATATACACTCTATTAGGAGTTTAGTTGGATTATTACTCAACCTGTTCATCTTGTTAGATAAGGTTGTTGTAAGCAGTTGTACGAAGGAACTGGTACTTCCAAATTCCAGTAAGTAAGTAAGTTGGTTGGAGAGAGAGTAAGTCCCCTTTGAAGAAAGGGAGAGTGGACGTAGGACCTGTTGTCTGAACCACTATAAATCCTTGTGTTCTTTATTTTCTGCACTTTAAGATTTCTGCATATTTCATTCTAGCACTATTTATTATAAACGGGTTTTTCTTAAAAAATTAATGATGGTCCCGTTTTCGAAGGGCAAAATGGGAATTCAGGAGCAAATTTTTTTTTTTAAAACCTTTGCGTCGCACCCTGACTGAGTTCAGTGACGAAATACTCAAGTCACTGCGTTGCTGAGAGTCAGAGCTATCAAGTCAGTGATGAGACTTGAAAGCTCAGGCTCTCAACAAGGCAGTGACTCGAGAGACTGAACTCTCGAGTGCCTTGCCTGATTTAGTCAGTGAGATGGAATCTCACTGACCTGAATGCTTAACTAAAGTTCCTTTTTAAACAATGCTCTCAGTGAGCAGATTTTCGCAATACTTTAGAAGAAAAGACATTCCAAATAATAACACTTGGTTTAACGTGGTTCGGAGACTCAAGCTCTTACATCCACGGCCTGATTTAACAGGAAATCCACTCCTTTGGATTCTTGTTTTTAACGTGCCAAGGTGCACTTACAACCGGACTCACGCCACTCCCTGGGCTGCCCTACTCCTCACTTACTACCAACAAACCTGACTAGAGGGTTTTGGTTTCAGTTAGGTTTTCTCCAACTAGGTGAGGTTTTCCCTTTACAATGTGTTAGCCAATAGCTAAGATAGGGAAAACCTCTCTAAGCCTAGAGTTACAAGTTGAACACTCATATGTGTATATATGAAGACCCTAATGGTCAGTGTTTAAGATGTGAGTAAACCCTCCTTATAACTCCCATGCACGTATGCTACTACCCACACCCTCACAGCTCGTAGGTGTTTGTTTTCTTACAATTCTTACAACAACACCACACAACACAACTACGCAACTATGAGCTTGTATTTATAATGGGGATTCAAATGTATCCGATGGAGGGAAGATACATTTGAATCCAACATTAAATGGTTTCAACCACTTTTCTTGGAATGCGGCCTTTGTCAGTGTCAGAGTTGCTGCCTCGTGCTGATTGGTCCACGTGGCCTGAATTCACGGATCTTTGACTCAGTGGGTTGACCAAGACCCACTGACTTTAGGTAGCTTCCTCCTTCACTGACTCTGATCTTCAGTGGACTGACTCGTCCTCAGTGCAGTTGTCCTTCAGTTAACTCTTGAAGATCTTTCCAAGAAGTTTGTCATAAGGCTGGATGACAAACTTCCCTGACCACAGTAGCCTGACTTCTTCAGGGCCTACTTGGTGCAGCACTGATCCACCTGATCAGGCTCTTCACTGAGTGGTCCGCCAGACTTGGCTTAGAACAGCCTGACTTACACTCAGTGGGACATCCTTCAGGCTTCTCTTCAGGTTCAGGTCTTCCTTCAATGGCTTCAGTCAGTTCTCTTGAGATGTCATCTTGACTTCCTCAGGCTCTATCAATGAGTTCCCCCTCACTGAGTTCCCCCTCAGTTGAGTTCCCCCTCAACTGAGTGCTTCCTCAGCTAAGTTCTTCTCACATTACAACCTGTCTAACTGAATACACAAACTATCCTGACCTGAATCTAAAGATACTATCCTGACTGCTTTCAAACCTATTACATGTTGTTTTGGAAAATCATCAAAACTAAACATATCCCAACAATTAAGTATAAAACGTTTCCGCTGGATAACCTTTTTGGGACCAACAAGTGGTATCAGAGCAGTGTGTCCTACAGACCACTGTTTTGAAATTATTTCGGTGGTCACCAGGGCAGATCCATTTTTTTAAACCCAATATTTGTTGTGCTAACAAATTTTGCAGAAATGGGCTCAAAGAGATGCGGTAAAAGAGACACTAGGAGATACTCTAAAAAAAGCTTAACAGATGAGGAAGAAGAGGTATCCAATTCTGGTTCATCATCAAACTTTGGACCAGACGAAGAGGTCTGTCTTGTGACAGATGAGGTATGTAATAGAACTCCCTCTTCTTCTTCTCATTCTTCTTTTTCTGAACAATCAGAGGAGTCTTTTACGCAAAATTTGTTATTAGATCTCCAAAAATCTATACAACTTTGTCAAAAGTTGGAAGATGAGAACACAAAGTTGAAAGCAGAAAATCAGAGGCTTTCACAATGTTTAGGCAACCCAACTGATCTACCAGCTGAACAAGTTCAAACACTGGTAGAAGAGTCCACTGACTTGAAAACCATATGTGATGAACAAACTAAGCTGATAGAAAAGTTGCTTGTTGAAAACATTGAGAAAGATAATGAATATACTCTGCTGAAAGCTAAGTTCGATGAACTCTTCCATCAAAACGAAATTGTAAAAGATAGTGAGGACAAGCTCAAGATGAGAGTGGAGCAGCTGACTACGGCAAACAATGCTGTGTCACACATAGCTGCCTCATCTCAAAGAGAGCATGATAAGACAGGCCTTGGTTATACCAAACCTGAATCCTCACCTGATCAGAAAGAAGAACAGTCTAGTAATTTCATTGATAAGGGTAAAAGGCCAGCTGACCAGGCAACTCGGCCTAATGGGCAGATGAGTCCTAAAACTCAAAAACCCAAAAGGCAGAGGAGGAATTTTAAGAAGGGTTATACCCAGAATAAAAGACCTCAGCCAGGCCAGCAGAGTAGAAGACAGTCTGGATCTTCTCAAAGAGGCAGAACCAGATGACTCCTACTCACCTGCAGAGGACTTTCAAGTCACCTGCCAGACCAGCTGGAACCTTTGATGGTTCTAGTAAGACTTACCCATATCAAAAGAATTTCAAGTCTGTTGCATTAAGACAAGTTACTTCTTCTACTGGACAAGCTCATAAGAGAAGAAGAACCTCTAGAAGAAATAACCATGTCGAAGCTTCTTATGTTCAATGTGTTTTTGTTGATATATATGGAAGAAAGATAAGATCACCTGATCCAAAAAGGGATGATCTATTCTTGTGGCTTCCTAAATATTGTGCTAACCCCACTGGACCCAGAAGGGTACCAAAAAGTTGATTGCCTGCAGATACACAAGAAGACCAGCTGATATTCTGCCTCAATGTCAGCTGAGCATACTTTGAGGGGGAAGATCAGTTGACCCAGCCTGCTAGAATCTCTATTTAGATGTTTCAAAATTTTCTTGTCTTGTTTTATTTAAGTTCTTTCAGTTTTAACATCATCAAAAAGGGGGAAATTGTTAGGATATAAATTAGATGTTTTGAAGATGTTAAAACAAGAACTTGTAATAGGACTAGCTGAACCTGTTAGTCAACTACAGATTAGTATAGGTCTAGAATAAGTCTTTGGTTAAGGGGGAAGAAATCTGTGCAGACCAGAGAAGGTGACCAGAGAAGGTACCAGAGAAGGTCTACCAGATGAGGTCTACCAGAGAAGGTGACCAGAGAAGGTACCAGAGAAGGTCTACCAGATGAGGTCACCAGAGGAGTCTGACCAGAGGAGCCTGACCAGAAGAGTCTGCCAGATGAGGTCTGCCAGAAGACCTCTCCCAGAAGAGGACCAGAGCTGAAGTGTTACCTGACCAGATTTAGAGATGCTCACGGTTCCAGAACCGGCGGTTCCGGTTCCGAACCGGCGGTTCCAAAGGTTCAATATGCGGAACTGGAACCGAACCGTGGTAAAACCGGTTTCGGTTCGGTTCCCGAACCGGCGGTTCCGGTTCCGAACCGCCGGTTCCGGCGGTTTTTCTATTTTTTTTTTTTTTGTTTTTAATTGTATTTTTTGAGTTTTTAATCTAAATGTATATGACATATTAAATGGAAAAAGATTTCATTAGTAATTGAACTATTACAAATTAGTAATTCTAATTTAAAATAAGTGTCTAATAATATTATTACAAACTAATTGAAATATTACAAATTTACAAATTAAATATTGAACTATTCCAAATTACTAATTACAAGTTTACAACTTAAAATTTTAAATTATACAAAATAAATTTGGGGTGAGGGGTTAAAGAAATTGGACTTGAACTTAATTTTAAGAAATAAACTTAAAAATTCTAAGTTTGAGATTCAAAATTAAGAAATGAACTCAAAATTCTAAGTGTTTTTTTTAGTTTATTTAGGGGTTTTACTTGTATTTTTTTGTTTCTTAATCTAAATGTAGATGGCAAATTTTCATTAGTAATTGAACTATTACAAATTAATAATTCTAATTTAAAATAAGTGTCTAATATCTATTATTAAAAACTAATTGAAATATTAGAAATTTACAAATTAAACATTGAACTATTCCAAATTACTAATTACAAGTTTACAACTTAAAATCTTAAATTATACAAAATAAATTTGGGGTGAGGGGTTAAAGAAATTGGACTTGAACTTAATTTTAAGAAATAAACTTAAAAATTCTAAGTTTGAGATTCAAAATTAAGAAATGAACTCAAAATTCTAAGAGTTTTTTTTAGTTTATTTAGGGGTTTTACTTGTATTTTTTTGTTTCTTAATCTAAATGTAGATGGCAAATTTTCATTAGTAATTGAACTATTACAAAATAATTGAACTATTACAAATTAATAATTCTAATTTAAAATAAGTGTCTAATATCTATTATTAAAAACTAATTGAAATATTAGAAATTTACAAATTAAACATTGAACTATTCCAAATTACTAATTACAAGTTTACAACTTAAAATCTTAAATTATACAAAATAAATTTGGGGTGAGGGGTTAAAGAAATTGGACTTGAACTTAATTTTAAGAAATAAACTTAGAAATTCTAAGTTTGAGACTCAAAATTCTAAGTGTTCTTTTTAGTTTATTTAGGGGTTTTACTTGTATTTTTTGGTTTCTTAATCTAAATGTGGATGACAAATTAAATGGAAAAACGATTTCATTAGTAATTGAACTATTACAAATTTGTAATTAAACTATTTCAAAATAATTGAACTATTATAAATTAGTAATTCTAATTTAAAAAAGTATCTAATGTCTTTTATTACAAACTAATTGAAATATTACAAATTTACATATTAAATATTGAACTATTTCAAATTACTAATACTAATTTACAACTTAAAATCTTAAATTATACAAAATAAAATTTGGAGAGGGGGGGAGAGGTTAAAGAAATTGGACTTGTGCTTAATTTTAAGAAATAAACTTAAAAATTCTAAGTTTACAACTCAAAATATAAAAAAAACTAAAAAATTTAAGTGTGGAACCGCCCGGAACCGTCCGGAACCGCCTAGGAACCGGCGGTTCCGGTTCGAACCGGCGGTTTCGGTTTCGATTTTTCCGGAACCAGAACCGAACCGTGTTATTTCCGGTTTCGGTTCGGTTCCGGAACCGAAACCGTAGAACCGTGGAACCGGCGGTTCCGGTTATTTTTGAGCATGTCTAGACCAGATGAGACCAGACCAGAAGACCCCAGACCAGACCAGACCAGACCAGATGAGGGAGACGGATTAGTTCACCCTCCCTGTAGCTTCGTAGTAATCTGTAGACAAGAAGACTTTGGAGATCCTTGATGGAGAAGAAGGCAATCTGGAGAAGTCAACTGATGGAGGATCTGATTGATTGATTGCTTGATTGAAGTCAACTAATCAATCATATAATCAATCTTTGATTGATTATATCCCTCCAATTATGGTTGTTTGAATTACTAGTTTCCAACGGCTAGTTTATTCTACAACTATAAATATGAGTGCTTGGATTAGTTCAACAGAGAAGAGAGTCACGCGAGAGCACACTAAGAACACACGAACTCTTCCAATCACTCACCTTTGTCCTTTCTAGTTTATATACACTCTATTAGGAATTTAGTTGGATTATTACTCAACCTGTTCATCTTGTTAGATAAGGTTGTTGTAAGCAGTTGTACGAAGGAACTGGTACTTCCAAATTCCAGTAAGTAAGTAAGTTGGTTGGAGAGAGAGTAAGTCCCCTTTGAAGAAAGGGAGAGTGGACGTAGGACCTGTTGTCTGAACCACTATAAATCCTTGTGTTCTTTATTTTCTGCACTTTAAGATTTCTGCATATTTCATTCTAGCACTATTTATTATAAACGGGTTTTTCTTAAAAAATTAAGTATAAAACGTTTCCGCTGGATAACCTTTTTGGGACCAACAGAGTATGTTAGATCTACCTCTTCTCTATTATAAAGTAATTTTAAAATTACTTTATCATTTCAAATACTAATGTTGATGATCTTTTCTAATCAAGATGATTAGTGGCTGTTTTTCCTCATTGAGATCATCAAACAAGATTCAAGATCATGGAATTAGGTTAAGTAGTGCTCAAGAAATAAATTTACAAGAACTTAGACCATTTTTTGAATTATGGAAAAATCTCCCATTTTTTCATGCAAATGAGGGAGTATTTATAGACATACAAATTGGTCATGTGTCGCCATCCTAGCCATTCTACCATTGAATATTTGCCAAGTGTTAGGACACTTGTACTACATCTAAGCTATTGTCCATTGGATGGGTGCCAAGTGTTAGGACACTTGGACTACATCTAAGCTATTGACTGTTGGAGTTCCCAATGTTGTACTTGACCATTGAGGTTACTCAGCTGCTTTCCGTGGTGACCTGTTGTTCGCTTGTATGTCTTCGTTGGGTATTCGAACCTTTACCCTCTCAATTGTTCGCTCCATGTCTATTATCTTTGCACAGTTGCTCGTTTGGATGGTCATCATCTTGACCAACTGCTCGTCTTAGCTTCTCGCCCAGCTGCTCGCCTAGGCTCCTCGCCTAGGCTCCTCGCCCAACTGCTAGCCTCGACTCCTCGCCCAGCTGCTAGCCTCGACTCCTCGCACAGCTGCTAGCCCCGGCTTCTCGCACAGCTGCTAGCATCGGCTCCTCGCACAGCTGCTAGCGTCGGCTCCTCGCACAGCTGCTAGCCTCGGCTCCTCGCACAGCTGCTAGCGTCGGCTCCTCGCACAGCTGCTAGCCTCGGCTCCTTGCACACCTGCTAGCCTCGACTCCTTGCACAACTGCTAGCCTCGGCTCCTCGCACAGCTGCTAACCTTGGCTTCTTGCCCAGTTAGTCGCCTTAGCATCTCGACCAGTTGGTCGTCTTACTCAGTTGTGAGTCGTTTGCTCAGTTGTTCGCCAATAAGCATAATGTCTTAATTATCCTTTGTTGACTTTTTGCTTAGCTGCTCGTCTACCGAGTAAACCCTTTGCTTAGTTGCTCGTCTACCAACAATTGCCCCCTAGCTTGATCTCATGTTAGGATATAAATTGACTAACTGAGATCAAGCTACGACTGATGTCTTTTTCCACGAAGGGCGAGCAGTCGAGCAGGTGGAATTTGATTTTTCTCGGAGGCGGGAATATTGGGCAAACAACTGGGTGCGTCTTTTCGGATGGCGGCAGTTGATTTCTCGAGGCATGGGAGACGAGGTGTCGCGTCAGTTACGCGCGCTCCCATGTTTGTACATAAGGGCTTATGAATTTTTTGAGATTTTGCATTTTTTACTCCATATTTTTCCTTATGAATAGGTCGAACTTTTGCTTCTTCCCCATTTTTTGTAACCATCGCCGTGCTTCCGGCCACAAATCATCACTGCGCCGCCGTCGTGTCGCTGCCGGTTTTTCCTTGGATATCTTCGATGAGGACGTCAATACTGTGCCCCCTACTTTTTGGTGGCCAACCAGAGGAGGTTCCGGCGGCGACCAATGATGAAGTTTTTTAGGGTTTGCAATCACTTCCCCTAACTCCAATAGATGGGGCGGGTACTTCAACTGTTCCCAGCGAGCAGCCGAGTACCGAGGGGACCAGCAATGCAGATGTTCTTCTCTCTCCATCTTGAAGACTCAGTTCTTTGATTTACAATAGGATATACATCCCCTTTCTGTACTTATTATTCCTATTGTAAACATCTTTTGACTTAATGAAATGAAAGCTTTTGCTAATTTACAAATTTGTGCCTTTATTTCTATCTTACTCAGTTGCTCGCTTACTGCTTTTGCATATGACTCTTTATCAGTTTCTAAGTGTTCTTTTTTTCTTAAGGCAAACACTTAGTAAAACTTTTAAGTTGGTCATTTGGTTCTTATAGAACTTGACCTTTAATTATTTGGGCCCTTGGTTGCTTGTGGACTCGGCCTTGCATTAATGTGGGCTATTGGTCCATTAGGGACTTAGCCTTATTTTGCATTTGTTAAGCTCAGTTGTTCGTCTTGTGACAGACTTGTGCTTTGCAAGTTTTAGGCGAGCAACTGAGTGATTTAGGACTTAGACTAGTGACATAGATTCACACTAATATTAACATACACAACTGCTCGCTCAAATATAAATTTGTGCAGATTTTTTTTTTTAGAAATTTACAAAGAGTTTACAAAAGATTTACATTGTAAAACTTCTAAAACTTACAGGACTTTACTGATAGTACTTCTTGAGTAAAGTTGCATTCCAAGAGTATTGGGACGGCTTCCCTTCCATGTCTTCAAGGTCATATGTGCCATTATACCACTTATTTGTCACCTTGTATGGCCCCTCCCAAGTCGGGCCGAATACTCCTGGTGGTGGTGCCAAAACCTTCCGAAGCACCAAATCTCCGACTTCGAAATCTCTTGCTTTTACTTGAGAATTATAGTACTTTGCTGCTCTTTTCTTATAGATTGCATTTTTCATTTCTGCTGTGATTCTCTTTTCTTCAAGCAAGTCCAACTCTTCGTCGAACGCAGTTGTTCGTTCTGTTGGGATTTTTAGCTCAACTGGTATTACGGTTTCTATCCCGAATGCCATTGTGAATGGTGTTTCACCCGTGCTTGTTCTGTGAGACACTCGATATGCCCACAACACTTCTGGCAGTTCTTCAGACCATTTCCCCTGTTTGTCAGCTAAGCGGATCTTCAAAATGTGTTTGATTATTTTGTTTACGGCTTCCACTTGGTCGTTCGACTGGGGGTGGTACGGTGTTGAAAAGTGTTTCTTCATTCCCCATTTTTTACAAAAATCTTTTATCTTTTTCCCTTCAAACTGTTTTCCATTATCTATCACAATCGCTTGAGGTACCCCGAAGCGGCAAACAATGTTTCTCCAGATGAAGTTGATCATTTTTTCTTGCGTAATTCGCACAAGCGCTTCTGCCTCAGCCCATTTTGTGTAATAGTCTACTGCTACCACTGCGAATCGAACATTTCCTTTTCCTGGCGAAAAAGGCCCGATGAGGTCAATTCCCCATTTCGCAAATGGCCACGGACTATTGACTGAAATCAGTTTATGTGGGGGCTTGTGGATGTTTGGGGCGAACAACTGACACCTGTGACAAGTTCGGGCAACTTTGATTGCATCCTGGAGGAGGGTCGGCCAGTAATATCCCTGTCTTACGGTCTTGTATGCCAATGCCCGTCCTCCAGCGTGATTTCCGCATACACCTTCGTGTATTTCTTTCAACACTGTTTGCCCTTGACCCCTAGCCAAGCATTTCAGAAGTGGGAGTGAAAATCCTCTCTTGAACAACTGTCCATTGATTGGGCGTGAAATTGTCATGATTCGTAGCTAGAAACGCCCTAGTTTTGGTCGAATTTATTGAGTTTTTAGAGCCAAATGAGTACTATTTCTATATATTGATGAATTTGTCTCTTTGATACTCATAGGTGAATCGAGGACAAAAAACGGAGTTCGTAGGACTTTGAATCAACTCAAACGGATGCCCGGATGAGAAGATATCGAAGAAATACGATTGGTATTAGTACGTGTGAAGAAAAGTGTGAGTTGCAAAGGAAGGAAGACCCACTCGAGCCACTTTGCTCGAGCGCCCCGCTCGAGCAAAGGGCTCGAGCGCCCCGCTCGAGCTAAGGGCTCGAGCGCATCAAAACATACAGAACATTTCGGGCGCTCGAGGGGAATTGCTCGAGCGCCTCGCTCGACCTCAGGAACCGCACGACCAAGAGAGCTCGAGCGCCCCGCTCGAGCACCAGATCCGCTCGACCACAACAGCTCGAGCGACCCGCTCGAGCGGGTCTGCTCGAGCGCTTCCAAAGCATTTTCTCCAACTTACGTTTTTCGGCCCACGAGTTCACGAATCGGCCCGTTGCATATATATATCTCTTCCAAACACGTTTTGAAGGATCCCCAGAACTTTAGAAATCACTTTAGACTTAGTTTTTGGAGAGGAAGGAGAGGAGCAAGCTTTATTTACGTTTTGTTGAGGTTTTGCATACGAATTCTTAATTTCTTTTCTTTTATTAGTTTCTTTTAGTTAGTTTAATTTCTTTGAACGCTTTGAAACTTCGTTTTAGTTAATTAAATTTCAGTTCTCAGATTTATTTTCTTTTAAAAACCCTAGTTCATGTTTCTTATTTTCTTTGTTCAATTCATTATGTTTATGTTCGTTGTTTCTTCTATTGCTTTTATGTTCGTTAAATCTATGTCTAGCTAGAACCCTTGCATGCTTGGGGTAGGATGAACTCGTAGAAGTAGGTTGTGGGTATGTAATTAGAGTAACTTGTGACGTTAGGTTTTAATACTCTTGGTTAATGAATTCTTAAAATTAATCTAGACTTCGCTCTTGAATTTCGTTCGAAAGGTGTTAGAGAGAGGACGACCGTATCACTCTTTAACAACGAGTAGACTTAACGAGAGGGTTTAGGAAGGGTTAATTCATCTACCAGTTTAGCGAAGGAGGACGGCCGCATCACCTTAGTTAAATTAGGGTCTCATTAATTAAGCACAATCTATTAACTTGTTAGTAGATTAGTGAAGTCGGGTGTTAGGGTAAAGTATTAGGGTTTAGAATCTTGAGCTTTCACCTTGCATTCTTAGACTTAGGTTATTTCTTGTGTGTCACAGTTATTTTGATTATGTACCTGCTCCATTAGTATACGTAGAGATTCCAATCCTAAGCATCACCATCTCTCATTAGAACACAACCCTTAGTTAATTTGATTTCTTTAGTATTTTAGTTTACTTAGTTTAATTCAGTCTTTTAATTAATCTTTCAAAAACCCAAAAACAATACACTCATATTAATTACGACGCGTAGATCTTCAGGGATCTATTCGCATATACACTATCCCTTGGGTTCGATACTACTTGGTCCCTATACTTGCCCATACTACTGTGAACCCGTCCGCTTGCGGGGTAACTACTAGTAGAAAGCTAGTGTAGTCGCTTCAAGTCAATGGCGCCGTTGCCGGGGATGGCGTTGTATGCTTTTGGAATAGGACTTGTAGATAGCTTAGTAGTTAGTAGTGAGTGATTTTATTTTCTGTTTTTATTCTCTATTTTCATTCATTCGGCAGTTGCGTTTTGATCCTTCTGCTAGTGTATCAGGTTTATGAAAACACGCTCACAAGGCAATACGAGCGAAGAGAGGTTACCTGCAGATCCTGAGACAATAGCTAGAAGGAACCGAGCCTTCCTGAGAAGAATGACTACTGCCGCGGGAAACAAAGACAAGATTTCTGATGAACTTGGGGAGTTAGACAAAATAGCTGCAGAGTATACTGCTCTTGTGGAACGGGCAGAGGGTGCCAATGGAAACAGCAGTAATCAGCAGATACCCATAGGGGGAACTGAGAGCCCACACCCGAACCCACAAGACACAATCAACTCTGCACAAACACAACCCCAAAACCAGAACCAAAACCCTGCTTACCCACAAAACCCAAATAACTCTTTCAACAACCCAGTATACCAACATTACTCATACCCACCATACCCTTATCCACCATACCCATATCCTCCACCTCCAGTCTATAATCAACCACCTGTTTACCCACCACCCCAACAAGTACCAGTACCTGCTGCTAATCCTCAACACGTTCCTCAGAACGTAGATCACAATATGGCTATTCGAGGAAGGTTTGCAGCGCAGCCACAGCGGTACTATGATGGAGTGGCTTTGCCTCCTGTTGAGGCGAACAACTTCTCGATATCCCCGGGGATTTTAAAGTTGCTTACCGAGAATCAGTTCAAAGGGGTGATCGGGAAGGAGAATCCTCATACACATCTGAGGAGCTTTCTCATGATAGCCTCAACATTTAATTATAATGGCATGTCTGAAGATGCCAAGAGGCTTAGGTTGTTCCCTTTCTCATTGACGGGAATAGCCAAGGAGTAGTATGATAACACGCTCCCTCGGGAAGGTGTAACCACTTGGGCCGAGCTCGAGCGTCTGTTCCTCGAGCAATTCTACCCTCCATCTAGGACGATCAATGCTAGAATTGAGATCTCGTTCTTTCGCCAGAAGTCTGGAGAGGATCTACGCCAAGCGTGGGAGAGATACTCAAACATGCTGATTGAGTGCCCGCAGCACGGGTACAACGAGGGAGACATTATGGCATTCTTCTATAGTGGTGCCAACAAGGCGGGGCAAGACCATTTAGACGCCTGTGCGGGCGGAGCATTCCTGAACCAAGGCATAGAGAGGTGTAGGGAGATCGTGGACAACATTGTCACGAATGCCGGTGCTTGGGGTGTGGATGCAGATTTTCAGAGAGTTCATCAGGTTGAAGAGGGTGAAGGAACGAGAAGGCTATTGATGGCCATGATGGAGAAGATCAACAACCTCGAGTTGGGGAAGAATTTGGTTGGAGAGCATGCAGCAGAGAATGATAGAGTAGACCAGCCAAGTGGACAGCAAGAGGTAGCCAATTACATGGGAGGTCCGTATTACAATCAGAATGGCTACCAAGGTGGAAATCAGTATGGAAGACCTTCTTATGGCCAGCCATTTGTACCTCCAGGCCCACAGCTGCCTCAAAATCAATGGAGGAACACACAAGGAGTTCAAGGAGGCCAGCAGCCTCCTCAAAACACATGGAGGAAGAATAATAATTTTTCTTATGCTAACCCAAAAGCTGGTATTACTGTTCCTGCAGGTGTTGATCCGGGGTCTAAACCTCCTGGAGGAGAAGGCGGTGCATCAATCGAGGAGATGTTGAGAGCTATTCTTCAGAAGGTGGAGGAAGGTAGCAAGCGGTTGTCATCCTTGGAGTACGATGTGAAGGAGCTGCATAAGAAGGGTGATCAACGTGATCAAGAGCTTCAGAAGATGAATGTTGAGTGGACTAGAACTCAACAAGAGAACAATCGAAGGTTCACTTCTTTAGAGTTCCAGATGAGCCAGATTGCAAAGTCAGTGAATAGAATGCCGGAAGGGAACCCGAAAGAGCATTGCAAGGCGATCCAGCTTAGAAGTGGAACCAACTATGAAGGTCCTCAGATGCCTGCTGATTCTGAGACGCCTCAAGCTGAGATGGGAGAAAGAGAACACAAGAAAGATGGAGGTGTTACTGTTGAGAGGGGGGTTGAAAGTGAAGGGATTGAGAAGCATAAAGAGATGGATGAGTCCCAGAAGGGAAAGGAAAGTGAGGAGGTTGAGAGAGTTCCTAAGTGGAAGAAGGCAAAGGAAGCAAGGGAAAAAGTGAAAGAAACAGAAAGAGATGAATGGAGGGTACCCAAATCGGTGATACCCGTCCCATATCCACAGCGCTTCATGAAAAAGAAGCTTGATGAAAAATTTGCAAAATTCCTTGATGTTTTTAAACAATTGCATATTAATATTCCTTTTTATGATGCTTTGGAACAGATGCCGCATTATGCAAAGTTTCTAAAGGATTTGATCGCGAAAAGACGGCGAGTGGATGAGCCGAAGTTGGTGCAGCTGAACCATGAGGTGAGTGCATTAGTGCACAAGGCACTTCCTCCAAAGCTGAAGGATCCCGGGAGCTTCACCATCCTATGTGACATTGGGAACGGGATCAAGAAAGGAGCGCTATGTGATTTAGGGGCGAGCATCAATCTCATGCCCTTGTCGCTTTTCAAGAAGCTGGAAGGTGGAGAACTTCAACCCACAATGATGACGCTTCAACTTGTCGATCGGTCTATTACTCGACCTCAAGGTGTTGTTGAAGACGTCCTCGTGAGAGTTGGAGATCATATTTTTCCAGCCGACTTTGTAGTGCTAGAGATGGAGGAAGATGAGCACGTGCCCCTGATCTTGGGAAGACCATTCTTAGCTACGGCGGGGATGGTGCTAGACGTGGCAAATGGGAAGATTACATTGAAGGTTGATGATCAAGAAGTGAAGATTTCCCTATATGAAGCCATGAAGCACCCGAAGGAGGATGAGAGTTTGTACTGCATGGATGCCATTGATCCTCGTGTTGAAGACACATCTCCTATCCCTACTCCGTCTCATATTTATGATTTTGTTAGTCCTTCACTTATTGATTTAACCCATGAGCGTTATAATCTTGATTATTTTGATAGGGATAAAGTGAAGAAGTTGAAGGAGGAAGAGGTGAAGAAAGTGGACGTGGTCCAGTTAGAAGGGAAAGGAGGAGTTAAGAAGAAAAAGTCCAAACTCAAGAAATTGTTTAGTAAGACGCCTCCAGATAAAGGTAAGAAGGAGTTGAGACCTATACCACTAGAGGTGGGGAAGGAAGCAAAAGGTCTCATGAAGGTGGGGCACCAAGGAAAGACATGCAAACACCACTCTTATGAGAGTGAGGGAGGTAAATTTGAGTATGATGTCCCATAAGCTCCTTTGAGCTCGGTCCGGCATGAGGACCTTAAAAATAGCGCTGAATGGGAGGCAACCCATTTTTATTTACTTTTGAGTGTTTTTAGTTTTTTTCTTTTTATATTATTAGGGTGTTTTGAATCGTAAGTTTTAACCTTGTACTTGAGAGTTTTATTTTGTAGGCTTGTCTCTAAAAGAGTAAAGGTATCATGGAGTTATTCAGATTGAAGGAACCAACTTGAGACAAGGGAGTGTGCAAAGCTAGTGAGAGAAACTGAATTGTTCGGTTGAGGTAACCCACAACCCCAAACTTAGACCTCTAGCAAGGTCGAAGTTTGGGGGGGTGGAGTTTTTTTTTATATGTTTCTTGTTACATTGCACATGCATGCACGCCCTTATCTTTGAGTTGAGTTTGATTGATTATTAGATTGTTGAGATACTCCTTGGGGTGATTTTGATTTGACTCGCTATTGCATATTTCATGCCTATCAACTATCTTATGCTTGTTGATTGCTATCTTTGAGTATGATTTGATGAGTAGAGTGAGTTGTAAGGGTGAGTTAGAAATTCTTTTGTGTGAGTGTTTGAGTTTGAGCTAATTTGAGAAAGAACTTGTATGCTTGTGAATTTTTCTTTTGAGTACTTGTGTGATGAGAGTGAAAATGCACTAGGACTAGCATGGATGTGAAAGCCGTGAGCTTTTAAGCCTTATGAGATTTTGATGCATTAGTTAATCTCTTTGTTTGTGAGTGAATCATCACCTTAGAGGATGCTAGAACTTGTGTGTGCTCTTGCTTCTTGATTGTGTCTAGTTTGATATGCCGAATGTGATCTTAGGCCATCTTTGATTTAATTGAGTCACTTAGCCAAAATTTTCCTTACCAATGACATTGATCCCTTGTTAGCCCCTTTGAGCCTAAAGCCTATTTTATTTGCTAGCACATATGAACACTATTCCAATTCCTAAGCCTTTTTGTCCCAATTTGAGTGGAGAATAGGAAAGTGTGAATGTGAAGGGAGTGAATTGAGTTGAAAAAGGGAAAGGTTGTTTGTTGAGTGAATATGAGAAGAAGGTGTAATGAAGTTTTGAGTTGTGGAAAAAAAAATTTGAGAATGAGCAAAAGAAAAAAAATGAGCTCATGTGTTTGTGCGAAAAAAGAGAAAAAAAAGTGAAGTGATTGAAAAAAGAAGTGAAAGAGTGAGAAAGAAAAAAAATTTGAAGTATTGAGAGTATGGAATTGAAAGGGTGTTGATTGAATATGTTTGAAGTATTCTGTTCCTAATGTCGAAGTGCCAAAGTTTGATTTTCTATTCTCCATTCACTTTAGTCAATTTACCTTATATTGTTATCCCACCTGTCCAAAGAGCCTAGTTTACAACCTTGAGAAAAGTTCTTTTTTATTCGACATTGATTTCTAGAGTATGGTCGGAGTTGAGAGTACTTACAAGCCTATGGCTGCCAATTTGTGTGATTGATTGTTTGAGTGAGTGCCTTGATCATTGTTATACACTTGTGAAGGAGCGAAACACATCGTTGAGTACACATCCATGCTTGATCTTGGTGTTCCTTGTTATTGTTGCATGAGTACGATAAAAGAAAGTGAGTGAGTATACGGGTGATTGACTTTTGAAGCTTGAGTTCATTAGCTTGCATGATTGATTTTTTTTACTCATTCCTAACAATATCACTTGACTTATTATTTCATTGCTTGGGGATAAGCAATATGGTAAGTTTGGGGGGGTTGATTGGGCGTGGAATTGTCATGATTCGTAGCTAGAAACGCCCTAGTTTTGGTCGAATTTATTGAGTTTTTAGAGCCAAATGAGTACTATTTCTATATATTGATGAATTTGTCTCTTTGATACTCATATGTGAATCGAGGACGAAAAACGGAGTTCGTAGGACTTTGAATCGACTCAAACGGATGCCCGGATGAGAAGATATCGAAGAAATACGATTGGTATTAGTATGTGTGAAGAAAAGTGTGAGTTGCAAAGGAAGGAAGACCCACTCGAGCCACTTTGCGCGAGCGCCCCGCTCGAGCTAAGGGCTCGAGCGCATCAAAACATACAGAACATTTCGGGCGCTCGAGGGGAATTGCTCGAGCACCTCGCTCGACCTCAGGAACCGCACGACCAAGAGAGCTCGAGCGCCCCGCTCGAGCACCAGATCCGCTCGACCACAACAGCTCGAGCGACCCGCTCGAGCGGGTCTGCTCGAGCGCTTCCAAAGTATTTTCTCCAACTTACGTTTTTCGGCCCACGAGTTCACGAATCGGCCCGTTGCATATATATATATCTCTTCCAAACACGTTTTGAAGGATCCCCAGAACTTTAGAAATCACTTTAGACTTAGTTTTTGGAGAGGAAGGAGAGGAGCAAGCTTTATTTAGGTTTTGTTGAGGTTTTGCATACGAATTCTTAGTTTCTTTTCTTTTATTAGTTTCTTTTAGTTAGTTTAATTTCTTTGAACGCTTTGAAACTTCGTTTTAGTTAATTAAATTTCAGTTCTCAAATTTATTTTCTTTTAAAAACCCTAGTTCATGTTTCTTATTTTCTTCGTTCAATTCATTATGTTTATGTTCGTTGTTTCTTCTATTGCTTTTATGTTCGTTAAATCTATGTCTAGCTAGAACCCTTGCATGCTTGGGGTAGGATGAACTCGTAGAAGTAGGTTGTGGGTATGTAATTAGAGTAACTTGTGACGTTAGGTTTTAATACTCTTGGTTAATGAATTCTTAAAATTAATCTAGACTTCGCTCTTGAATTTCGTTCGAAAGGTGTTAGAGAGAGGACGACCGTATCACTCTTTAACAACGAGTAGACTTAACGAGAGGGTTTAGGAAGGGTTAATTCATCTACCAGTTTAGCGAAGGAGGACGGCCGCATCACCTTAGTTAAATTAGGGTCTCATTAATTAAGCACAATCTATTAACTTGTTAGTAGATTAGTGAAGTCGGGTGTTAGGGTAAAGTATTAGGGTTTAGAATCTTGAGCTTTCACCTTGCATTCTTAGACTTAGGTTATTTCTTGTGTGTCACAGTTATTTTGATTATGTACCTGCTCCGTTAGTATACGTAGGGATTCCAATCCTAAGCATCACCATCTATCATTAGAACACAACCCTTAGTTAATTTGATTTCTTTAGTATTTTAGTTTACTTAGTTTAATTCAGACTTTTAATTAATCTTTCAAAAACCCAAAAACAATACACTCATATTAATTACGACGCGTAGATCTTCAGGGATCTATTCGCATATACACTATCCCTTGGGTTCGATACTACTTGGTCCCTATACTTGCCCATACTACTGTGAACCCGTCCGCTTGCGGGGTAACTACTAGTAGAAAGCTAGTGTAGTCGCTTCAAGTCAATGGCGCCGTTGCCGGGGATGGCGTTGTATGTTTTTTTAATAGGACTTGTAGATAGCTTAGTAGTTAGTAGTGAGTGATTTTATTTTCTGTTTTTATTCTCTATTTTCATTCGTTCGGCAGTTGCGTTTTGATCCTTCTGCTAGTGTGTCAGGTTTATGAAAACACGCTCACAAGGCAATACGAGCGAAGAGAGGTTACCTGCAGATCCTGAGACAATAGCTAGAAGGAACCGAGCCTTCCTGAGAAGAATGACTACTGCCGCGGGAAACAAAGACAAGATTTCTGATGAACTTGGGGAGTTAGACAAAATAGCTGCAGAGTATACTGCTCTTGTGGAACGGGCAGAGGGTGCCAATGGAAACAGCAGTAATCAGCAGATACCCATAGGGGGAACTGAGAGCCCACACCCGAACCCACAAGACACAATCAACTCTGCACAAACACAACCCCAAAACCAGAACCAAAACCCTGCTTACCCACAAAACCCAAATAACCCTTTCAACAACCCAGTATACCAACATTACCCATACCCACCATACCCTTATCCACCATACCCATATCCTCCACCTCCAGTCTATAATCAACCACCTGTTTACCCACCATCCCAACAAGTACCAGTACCTGCTGCTAATCCTCAACACGTTCCTCAGAACGTAGATCACAATATGGCTATTCGAGGGAGGTTTGCAGTGCAGCCACAACGGTACTATGATGGAGTGGCTTTGCCTCCTGTTGAGGCGAACAACTTCTCGATATCCCCGGGGATTTTAAAGTTGCTTACCGAGAATCAGTTCAAAGTGGTGATCGGGAAGGAGAATCCTCATACACATCTGAGGAGCTTTCTCATGATAGCCTCAACATTTAATTATAATGGCATGTCTGAAGATGCCAAGAGGCTTAGGCTGTTCCCTTTCTCATTGACGGGAATAGCCAAGGAGTGGTACGATAACACGCTCCCTCGGGGAGGTGTAACCACTTGGGCCGAGCTCGAGCGTCTGTTCCTCGAGCGATTCTACCCTCCATCTAGGACGATCAACGCTAGAATTGAGATCTCGTCCTTTCGCCAGAAGTCTGGAGAGGATCTACGCCAAGCGTGGGAGAGATACTCAAACATGCTGATTGAGTGCCCGCAGCACGGGTACAACGAGGGAGACATTATGGCATTCTTCTATAGTGGTGCCAACAAGGCGGGGCAAGACCATTTAGACGCATGTGCGGGCGGAGCATTCCTGAACCAAGGCATAGAGAGGTGTAGGGAGATCGTGGACAACATTGTCACGAATGCCGGTGCTTGGGGTGTGGATGCAGATTTTCAGAGAGTTCATCAGGTTGAAGAGGGTGAAGGAACGAGAAGGCTATTGATGGCCATGATGGAGAAGATCAACAACCTCGAGTTGGGGAAGAATTTGGTTGGAGAGCATGCAGCAGAGAATGATAGAGTAGACCAGCCAAGTGGACAGCAAGAGGTAGCCAATTACATGGGAGGTCCGTATTACAATCAGAATGGCTACCGAGGTGGAAATCAGTATGGAAGACCTTCTTATGGCCAGCCATTTGTACCTCCAGGCCCACAGCTGCCTCAAAATCAATGGAGGAACACACAAGGAGTTCAAGGAGGCCAGCAGCCTCCTCAAAACACATGGAGGAAGAATGATAATTTTTCTTATGCTAACCCAAAAGCTGGTATTACTGTTCCTGCAGGTGTTGATCCGGGGTCTAAACCTCCTGGAGGAGAAGGCGGTGCATCAATCGAGGAGATGTTGAGAGCTATTCTTCAGAAGGTGGAGGAAGGTAGCAAGCGGTTGTCATCCTTGGAGTACGATGTGAAGGAGCTGCATAAGAAGGGTGATCAACGTGATCAAGAGCTTCAGAAGATGAATGTTGAGTGGACTAGAACTCAACAAGAGAACAATCGAAGGTTCACTTCTTTAGAGTTCCAGATGAGCCAGATTGCAAAGTCAGTGAATAGAATGCCGGAAGGGAACCCGAAAGAGCATTGCAAGGTGATCCAGCTTAGAAGTTGAACCAACTATGAAGGTCCTCAGATGCCTGCTGATTCTGAGACGCCTCAAGCTGAGATGGGAGAAAGAGAACACAAGAAAGATGGAGGTGTTACTGTTGAGAGGGGGGTTGAAAGTGAAGGGATTGAGAAGCATAAAGAGATGGATGAGTCCCAGAAGGGAAAGGAAAGTGAGGAGGTTGAGAGAGTTCCTAAGTGGAAGAAGGCAAAGGAAGCAAGGGAAAAAGTGAAAGAAACAGAAAGAGATGAATGGAGGGTACCCAAATCGGTGATACCCGTCCCATATCCACAGCGCTTCATGAAAAAGAAGCTTGATGAAAAATTTGCAAAATTCCTTGATGTTTTTAAACAATTGCATATTAATATTCCTTTTTATGATGCTTTGGAACAGATGCCGCATTATGCAAAGTTTCTAAAGGATTTGATCGCGAAAAGACGGCGAGTGGATGAGCCGAAGTTGGTGCAGCTGAACCATGAGGTGAGTGCATTAGTGCACAAGGCGCTTCCTCCAAAGCTGAAGGATCCCGGGAGCTTCACCATCCTATGTGACATTGGGAACGGGATCAAGAAAGGAGCGCTATGTGATTTAGGGGCGAGCATCAATCTCATGCCCTTGTCGCTTTTCAAGAAGCTGGAAGGTGGAGAACTTCAACCCACAATGATGACGCTTCAACTTGCCGATCGGTCTATTACTCGACCTCAAGGTGTTGTTGAAGACGTCCTCGTGAGAGTTGGAGATCATATTTTTCCAGCCGACTTTGTAGTGCTAGAGATGGAGGAAGATGAGCACGTGCCCCTGATCTTGGGAAGACCATTCTTAGCTACGGCGGGGATGGTGCTAGACGTGGCAAATGGGAAGATTACATTGAAGGTTGATGATCAAGAAGTGAAGATTTCCCTATATGAAGCCATGAAGCACCCGAAGGAGGATGAGAGTTTGTACTGCATGGATGCCATTGATCCTCGTGTTGAAGACACATCTCCTATCCCTACTCCGTCTCATATTTATGATTTTGTTAGTCCTTCACTTATTGATTTAACCCATGAGCGTTATAATCTTGATTATTTTGATAGGGATAAAGTGAAGAAGTTGAAGGAGGAAGAGGTGAAGAAAGTGGACGTGGTCCAGTTAGAAGGGAAAGGAGGAGTTAAGAAGAAAAAGTCCAAACTCAAGAAATTGTTTAGTAAGACGCCTCCAGATAAAGGTAAGAAGGAGTTGAGACCTATACCACTAGAGGTGGGGAAGGAAGCAAAAGGTCTCATGAAGGTGGGGCACCAAGGAAAGACATGCAAACACCACTCTTATGAGAGTGAGGGAGGTAAATTTGAGTATGATGTCCCATAAGCTCCTTTGAGCTCGGTCCGGCATGAGGACCTTAAAAATAGCGCTGAATGGGAGGCAACCCATTTTTATTTGCTTTTGAGTGTTTTTAGTTTTTTTCTTTTTATATTATTAGGGTGTTTTGAATCGTAAGTTTTAACCTTGTACTTGAGAGTTTTATTTTGTAGGCTTGTCTCTAAAAGAGTAAAGGTATCATGGAGTTATTCAGATTGAAGGAACCAACTTGAGACAAGGGAGTGTGCAAAGCTAGTGAGAGAAACTGAATTGTTCGGTTGAGGTAACCCACAACCCCAAACTTAGACCTCTAGCAAGGTCGAAGTTTGGGGGGGTGGAGTTTTTTTTTATATGTTTCTTGTTACATTGCACATGCATGCACGCCCTTATCTTTGAGTTGAGTTTGATTGATTATTAGATTGTTGAGATACTCCTTGGGGTGATTTTGATTTGACTCGCTATTGCATATTTCATGCCTATCAACTATCTTATGCTTGTTGATTGCTATCTTTGAGTATGATTTGATGAGTAGAGTGAGTTGTAAGGGTGAGTTAGAAATTCTTTTGTGTGAGTGTTTGAGTTTGAGCTAATTTGAGAAAGAACTTGTATGCTTGTGAATTTTTCTTTTGAGTACTTGTGTGATGAGAGTGAGAATGCACTAGGACTAGCATGGATGTGAAAGCCGTGAGCTTTTAAGCCTTATGAGATTTTGATGCATTAGTTAATCTCTCTGTTTGTGAGTGAATCATCACCTTAGAGGATGCTAGAACTTGTGTGTGCTCTTGCTTCTTGATTGTGTCTAGTTTGATATGCCGAATGTGATCTTAGGCCATCTTTGATTTAATTGAGTCACTTAGCCAAAATTTTCCTTACCAATGACATTGATCCCTTGTTAGCCCCTTTGAGCCTAAAGCCTATTTTATTTGCTAGCATATATGAACACTATTCCAATTCCTAAGCCTTTTTGTCCCAATTTGAGTGGAGAATAGGAAAGTGTGAATGTGAAGGGAGTGAATTGAGTTGAAAAAGGGAAAGGTTATTTGTTGAGTGAATATGAGAAGAAGGTGTAATGAAGTTTTGAGTTGTGGAAAAAAAAAATTTGAGAATGAGCAAAAGAAAAAAAATGAGCTCATGTGTTTGTGCGAAAAAAGAGAAAAAAAAGTGAAGTGATTGAAAAAAGAAGTGAAAGAGTGAGAAAGAAAAAAAATTTGAAGTATTGAGAGTATGGAATTGAAAGGGTGTTGATTGAATATGTTTGAAGTATTCTGTTCCTAATGTCGAAGTGCCAAAGTTTGATTTTCTATTCTCCATTCACTTTAGTCAATTTACCTTATATTGTTATCCCACCTGTCCAAAGAGCCTAGTTTACAACCTTGAGAAAAGTCCTTTTTTATTGGACATTGATTTCTAGAGTATGGTCGGAGTTGAGAGTACTTACAAGCCTATGGCTGCCAATTTGTGTGATTGATTGTTTGAGTGAGTCCCTTGATCATTGTTATACACTTGTGAAGGAGCGAAACACATCGTTGAGTGCACATCCATGCTTGATCTTGGTGTTCCTTGTTATTGTTGCATGAGTACGATAAAAGAAAGTGAGTGAGTATACGGGTGATTGACTTTTGAAGCTTGAGTTCATTAGCTTGCATGATTGATTTTTTTTACTCATTCCTAACAATATCACTTGACTTATTATTTCATTGCTTGGGGATAAGCAATATGGTAAGTTTGGGGGGGTTGATTGGGCGTGAAATTGTCATGATTCGTAGCTAGAAACGCCCTAGTTTTGGTCGAATTTATTGAGTTTTTAGAGCCAAATGAGTACTATTTCTATATATTGATGAATTTGTCTCTTTGATACTCATAGGTGAATCGAGGATGAAAAATGGAGTTCGTAGGACTTTGAATCGACTCAAACGGATGCCCGGATGAGAAGATATCGAAGAAATACGATTGGTATTAGTACGTGTGAAGAAAAGTGTGAGTTGCAAAGGAAGGAAGACCCACTCGAGCCACTTTGCTCGAGCGCCCCGCTCGAGCTAAGGGCTCGAGCGCATCAAAACATACAGAACATTTCGGGCGCTCGAGGGGAATTGCTCGAACGCCTCGCTCGACCTCAGGAACCGCACGACCAAGAGAGCTCGAGCGCCCCGCTCGAGCACCAGATCCGCTCGACCACAACAGCTTGAGCGACCCGCTCGAGCGGGTCTGCTCGAGCGCTTCCAAAGCATTTTCTCCAACTTACATTTTTCGGCCCACGAGTTCACGAATCGGCCCGTTGCATATATATATCTCTTCCAAACACGTTTTGAAGGATCCCCAGAACTTTAGAAATCACTTTAGACTTAGTTTTTGGAGAGGAAGGAGAGGAGCAAGCTTTATTTACGTTTTGTTGAGGTTTTGCATACGAATTCTTAGTTTCTTTTCTTTTATTAGTTTCTTTTAGTTAGTTTAATTTCTTTGAACGCTTTGAAACTTCGTTTTAGTTAATTAAATTTCAGTTCTCAGATTTATTTTCTTTTAAAAACCCTAGTTCATGTTTCTTATTTTCTTCGTTCAATTCATTATGTTTATGTTCGTTGTTTCTTCTATTGCTTTTATGTTCGTTAAATCTATGTCTAGCTAGAACCCTTGCATGCTTGGGGTAGGATGAACTCGTAGAAGTAGGTTGTGGATATGTAATTAGAGTAACTTGTGACGTTAGGTTTTAATACTCTTGGTTAATGAATTCTTAAAATTAATCTAGACTTCGCTCTTGAATTTCGTTCGAAAGGTGTTAGAGAGAGGACGACCGTATCACTCTTTAACAACGAGTAGACTTAACGAGAGGGTTTAGGAAGGGTTAATTCATCTACTAGTTTAGCGAAGGAGGACGACCGCATCACCTTAGTTAAATTAGGGTCTCATTAATTAAGCACAATCTATTAACTTGTTAGTAGATTAGTGAAGTCGGGTGTTAGGGTAAAGTATTAGGGTTTAGAATCTTGAGCTTTCACCTTGCATTCTTAGACTTAGGTTATTTCTTGTGTGTCACAGTTATTTTGATTATGTACCTGCTCCGTTAGTATACGTAGGGATTCCAATCCTAAGCATCACCATCTCTCATTAGAACACAACCCTTAGTTAATTTGATTTCTTTAGTATTTTAGTTTACTTAGTTTAATTCAGTCTTTTAATTAATCTTTCAAAAACCCAAAAACAATACACTCATATTAATTACGACGCGTAGATCTTCAGGGATCTATTCGCATATACACTATCCCTTGGGTTCGATACTACTTGGTCCCTATACTTGCCCATACTACTGTGAACCCGTCCGCTTGCGGGGTAACTACTAGTAGAAAGTTAGTGTAGTCGCTTCAAGTCATCCATCTATCATGGTGTATCTTGCTGCTCTCCTAACCAACCTGCTAGCCTCCAACGGGTTATCTGGTTTTTCATTATTCTGTAGATATTTGATGATCGGCGTTCTCCAATCATCTTCCCCCAACTCTTCGTCAACTTGATAGATTTTGTAATCCTTGGTTGATGGGTTGGATATCCTCATCAATGTAACCTCGGATAACTCCGCTGGTCCGGTGCTAGTTGCTAGCCGAGCGAGCGCGTCTGCTTGTGCATTATTATCTCTTGGTACCTGTTCGATGTATATTTGTTCGAACATGGAGGTCAGATGAGCAACAATTTTCTGATACAAAGCCATGTTCTCGTCCTTTGCCTCGTACTCTCCCCGAACTTGGTTGACAATCAGCTATGAATCTCCAAAAATCTGTAATTTTCTTACTCCAACTGCTAATGCTAGCCACAATCCAGCGATCAATGCTTCATATTCTGCTTCATTGTTTGTCGCCATAAACTCAAAATGAACAGTTGAAGTAAAAACTTGCCTATCTGGACTTATCAAAACTATTCCTGCCCCCGACGCTATGTTGGTAGATGATCCGTCAACATACATGTGATAGGGATGATTATGTCCTCTCGTCGGATCTTGGGGGAAAGTCAGCTCGACTATGAAGTCGGCTAAGGCTTGCCCTTTGATCGCTGTTCGAGGAGCATATGAAATTTCGAACTGGCTAATTTCCAAGGACCACTTCAGGAGGCGACCAGCTGTGTCGGGTCTGTGTAGTATCTGTTTGAGCGGGAATGTTGTCAATACCTCCACCTGGTGGTCAAAAAAATATGGACGAAGTTTTCTGACACTCATCACCAGTGCGTACGCTAGCTTTTCTGTTGGCGAATATCTGAGCTCTGCTTCATGTAAAGCCTGACTTGCATAGTAGATGGGCAGGTGGAACTTTCCTTCCGCTCGAACGAATACTGAGCTGATTGCAACTTCTGAAGCCGCCAGGTACAAGTATAACTTCTCCCCTGGGATCGGCTTGGCAAGAATTTTTGTATCGCTGAGGTATTCTTTCAGCTGTTCGAACGCTCGTTGACAAGCATTTGTCCATTGAAACTTTCCCTTCTTGATTGCCTCGAAGAATGGTCTGCACTTGTCTCCAGATCTTGAGACGAACCTATTCAATGCTACCAGACATCCTGTCAGCCGTTGCACTTCTTTTATTGATCTGGGCGGCTGCATTTCTATGATTGCTTTCACCTTCACCGGATTTGCCTCAATTCCTCGTTGGCTGACTACATGTCCCAGGAATTTCCCGGAGTGGACTCCGAAACTGCTTTTCTTGGGATTTAATTTCATGTTTTAGGTTCGGAGTATCTCGAACGTCTGGGCCAGGTGTTGCAAGTGGTCTTCCTTTTTTTAGCTTTTAACAACAATGTCATCCACATACACCTCCATCGTCTTTCCGATGTGGTCATCAAACATTTTGTTGACCAACCTCTGGTACGTGGCACCGGCATTAATTAGCCCAAATGGCATCCTCTTCCATCATAACAAATTTTTGTTAGTGTAAAATGTCGTGTGTTCTTGGTCGTCCGGATGCATCACGATCTGGTGATATCCTGCGAATGCGTCCATGAATGTGAGAAGCTCATGTCCGGCTGTGCCATCAACCAGTTGGTCGATATGTGGTAACGGGAAGTTATCCTTTGGGCAAGCAGCATTTAAGTCGGTAAAGTCAATACACAATCTCCATGCCCCGGTTGCTTTTTTGACCAACACCGGATTCGCTACCCATTGCGGGCATAAAGCCTATCTGATCAGATCGTTGTCTAACAACTTCTTGACTTCCACGTCGAGTGCTTCATACTTGTCGGGTCCAAACTTCCTCCTCTTTTGATGGATTGGCTTTTACCTCGGGTCGATGTTGAGTTTGTGGCAGACATGCTCAGGGCTGATGCCTGCCATGTCTGCATGTGACCATGCGAACACATCGAGATTTGCTTTAAAGAACTCCGTCATTTTAGATCTGTACGGCTCCGGGAGCTCAGATCCTATGAAAAGTTCTAAGCTCTCTTGGTTCGGGTCGACCTTTACTGCCTCTAACTCTTCAACCGGGGTAGCCCTCCGTTTCTGGTTTTTCCAACACGGGTCAATGATGGGCCCTTCCATGTTCAATTCATCCTCAACTTCCATTGGTTCCGCACTCAGCCGTGGTTCAATATCTTCCATCTTACTGTTGGCCGGTGCTGCATGCTCTACTCTGTTGCTAGTCGATGTGACTTCATTTCTCTCCTCGCTTGGTTGCTCGTCTTTGCACAGCTGTTCGTCACTGCACAGCTGTTCGTCACCGCACAACTGGTCGTTTCCGCACAGCTGCTTACCTCGGCATAGCTGTTCGTCTCCGCACAACTGTTCGTCTTCACACAGCTGCTCGCCTCGGCACAGCTGTTCGTCACCGTACAGCTGGTCGTCTCTGCACAGCTGCTCGCCTCGGCACAGCTGTTTGTCACCGTACAGCTGGTTGTCTCTGCACAGCTGCTCGCCTCGGCACAGCTGTTCGTATGCGCACAGTTGTTCGTCTACGCACAGCTGCTCGTCTCGGCACAACTGTTCGTCACCGTACAGCTGGTCGTCTCTACACAGCTACTCGCCTCGGCACAGCTGTTCGTCTCCGCACAGCTGCTCGCCTCGGCACAGCTGTTCATCTCCGCACAGCTGCTCGTCTACTTCCATCATCTCTGTTTCGATAGAGTCCATGGTTTCGTTGGGAGTGGACGGTCTATTTTCACCACAGCTGCTCGGCTGTTTGTCCACCATGTTGACTCTGTGATCTTTGGGTTGAAGTTGCAAGAGGCACTCACGAGCTTTCTTCTAGTCACCTTTGACTGTGCCTGCACCTTTTGAGGTGGGAAATTTTACACAGTAATAGTACGTCGAAACGGCTGCCTTAAATTCATGTAAAAAGGACGACCGAGGAACCCATTATAGGTGGACTGTTGATCTACAACTAGGAAGTCTATCATCCTATTCAGCTTCCTCTCAGGGTCCTCGACCGATACAAGTTCGACTACTAGTGTAATCACTCCTAGAGGGACGGTCACAGCATTTCCGAATCCCACAATTCTATGATCGCAATCTTTTATGTATTCGGCACATTCTCCTAGCTGATCCACTGTGCTTTTAAACAGAATATTTGTGTAAGAGCCAGTGTCGACAAGCAGACGGTGTACTTTCGTTCCCATAATGTTAGCACAAATGACTAGCGAGTCGTTGTGGGGGGTGAGTACCCCGTCTAAGTCTTTTTCTGAGAAAGTCAAGTCTCCGGTTCGTTTGGTTGATGGATTTACACCAACCTCCATCACTTGTGCTACCACTCTCAACTCTGCTATCCTTTTTCTTTTTGACATGGGTGGTCTCCCATCAGAACAACCACCTACTGACCCAATTGGTTCTAGAATTAGTGTTAGGATAAAAATTTGTTAGTTTTGATGAGTTAAAACAAACCAGAAGATGTAATAGGACCATCTGGACCTGTTAGCCAGATGATGATCTAGATTAGGACTTAGTCTAGGGGGAACTGCCAGACCAGAAGACCTCACCAGAAGAGTCACCAGAAGACCCCACCAGAGGACTTCACCAGAGGACTCCACCAGAGGACTTCACCAAAGGAGATCAGACCAGAGGCAGAGGACCTTCCCCAGACCAGATGAGTCCGGACCAGACGAGTCTGGTGGAACAAAAGATGCTCAGTTTGATCCCCTTATTCTACTGAGTATTCTGGTTGTTCACCAGATAAGGACCAGAAGACACCGAGGTTGCCTGGTGTCTGGTCCTGCCTTCTCTGGAGAGAATCAGAGTTAGGCAATTGGAAGCATTGACCGTTGGTGATTCTAATCAAGTCAAAACAAGATTGGATTGAGAAGATATGAAGACAATCAATCAAGATCTCACCAACCCAATCAATCAATTAGGGAATTGATTGATTGAAGCTTCCATATATAGAGGATCTGATTGGATTAGCCTCCCAACGGCTATGTCCCTAATCCCCTCTATATATACTTGAGTGCAGATCAAGAAAAAGCTCTAGAGAGAATCATTCGCGCGCATATAGCCATACTAAGCTTTTGATCACTACGCATATTGCACTCACACTTTGTTCTTAATTACTTATCTACTCGTAAGGAGTTTATACACTCAACCTGTTCATCTTGTTAAGATAAGGTTGGAGTGAGTCTATCTTTAGATCGAAGTTAGATCTAAAGAGTTTGTAAGAAGGTGCTGGTACTTCAGAAATTCCAGTGAGTAAGTTTGTGAGTTGGTTGTTAGTGAGACCCCTTGGTGATAAGGGAGAGTGGACGTAGGATATTTATCCGAACCACTATATATCTTGTGTCTTTTATCGCTTTATTTTAAATATTGTTTATTGCTCTCTTATAAAAGATTTTGGAAAGACATTTAAACATAAGCTTCCGCAATTAATCTATCGAGTGGGACCAACAAGTGGTATCAGAGCAGTGTGTCCACGACCACTGCTTTGAAAAGCTTTTGGTGGTCACCGGGCAGATCCATTGCTCTTTCGTGTTTTTATTCAAGTTCTTGTTATTTCCCTAAATTTCTTATCAATATGTCTTCGAAATCTTCTTATAAGAGTCGTAAGCTTCCAGAATTCTCTTTTGAGGATTATAGCCACTGGAGCTTCATGATGAGTAATCATCTTGGAGCTATTCACCACCGCATGTTAGATGTGGTTGAAAGTGGCCCCATTAAATTTTATTGGACTCCTATTGATAGTGGCAGGTCTGAGTCCAGAGAAGAAACTAGCGACGCTGCAGAGGATAGAGTTCCCAGACAACGAATCCTCAAAAAGAAAGACGAACTTGACAACGATGAGAGAAAGCTACATAACCTGGACCAGGTGGCGAGGACTGAGATTATCAACACTCTTACTAAAGAAGTTATTGAAAAGGTCAGGACGTGCACCACTGCAAAAGAGATGTGGGACAAGTTAGCTCTGCTCTGTGAAGGAACAGAGAAGATTAAAGATAACAAGCTCCAAGCTGTTCAACACTCTTTTGACACATTTAAGATGAAACCAGACGAGACCATTGACCAGCTGGACATGCGTCTCACGAATCTCTTGAACAAGGCTAGTGCCTTAGGTAAGACCTATTCTGAAAAAGAGATTAATAGTAAAATATTACGTTCACTAACAAGCAGGTGGAGAATTAAAGTCACTGTGATCAAGGACAACAAGGATCTCAACACTCTGGATCACCATCTTCTGTTGTCTGATCTCAAGGCTTACGAATATGATCTTCAAGAGGAGGATCAAACAGAAGAGGTTTCCTCTTCTGGCCAGAAAGGAGTTGCATTCTCTTCAACTCTCAAATCTGATGCCATGCCAAAGGAGTCTACTGCAGATGACTTGAGCCTCAAGGAGCAGGTAGCACTTCTAACTCATAAATTAGACAAAATGAGCTCAAAATATGGCAGGTACAAAAGGCATTGGAAGGAGTCTACCAGAAACAGGAAGAGTTCTTTCAAGCCTGCAGAAAAGGAGAAGACATCTGGAGACTCAAGGGAGACCAGATTCAGAACTCCAGAGAGGAGGAGAGATGACAACCCTGGCAGCTCTGGGAGATCAGATCATCAGAGGAGGGATGGTAGCTCTGGCAGACCTGACTACCAGAGGAGAGAAAGTAGCCCTGCCAGATCAGACTACAACCAGAGGAGGAGAGAGCCAAGTCCTAGTCCTAGAGGAGACAATGCCTGCTACACATGCAACAAGACTGGTCACTACAGTTATGATTGTCCTCAGCTTACTCCTAGGGAAAGAGAAGAGAAAAGAATCAAGAGAGATAGGAGGTATGTAGATAAGAGAGCACTGCTGGCAGAAGCAGAGGAGGAGGATACTAGTTCCAGTTCTTCTTCTTCTGACTTTGGATCAGACGATGATGTGTGTCTCATGGCAGACATCACTGAGGTAAATGAAACTACTCTTGTTTTATCTAATTCCAAATGTACTGAATCCTCTAATTCATCTGGTAACTCCAGAGAGTCTGATATGCAACAAATGCTATCAGATCTCCAAAATTGTGTCCAACTCTGTCAAAAACTTGAGAAAGAGAATGGTAGGCTCAGAGCTGAAGTTCAATCTCTCTCTCATGAGCACAAATCCACCAGAGAACTCATGAAAGATCATTCCAAAGAAGTCTCTGAACTTCAGGATAAGATCACAGAAAGAGATACTCTGGTAGATCAACTCATGAAAGAAAGGAATTCTCAAGAGGATGAGATCACTGAACTCAGAGCCAAATACCAAACTCTTATCAAGGGAAAACAAATTGTCCACAACATAGAGGAGATACCTATGCCCAGAGAAGCTCCTAAGATACCATCTGTTGTATCTATCATATCAGAGTCTTCTCAGCGCATTTGTGATAAGAGTGGTTTAGGATATTCTGGAATTACCACTAAAACTCACAAGTACTTTTATAACAAAGACAAGTCTGTAAGAGCTGGTAAATTGGTAGAAATCTGGAATGATAAAGACTTAACTGGTAATGGTTACAAGGTGGTTCACAATCCTGATTGGAAAAGGAATCACTCTGTTAATCAAATAACAAATGGTCCAGAAGAGTTGACTATTCTGGAAGAGAAGATGTTAGAGAATAAGTGTCAAAAAGGGGAACCATTAAAGATTGATGGCTCTGTGAACAATGAGTCCCAAGGAGTAGGAATTACTCAAATTGGAGGACCCCAGAGAAATCCTCAAAGGGAACCTAAACAGATTAGGGGACCTCAAAGGAAACACTCAAAAAGGGGGAATACCAATCAGAGTAATAACTACCAGAGAAGGAACAATGTTCAACAGAACCAGGTACCCCAGAGACAATTTTCTCAGAAGAATCAATTCCAGAATAGGTATACTCAAAGGAACTATAATCACCAGAACAGGTCTAATTATCGCAACCAGAGGAGGTCTTCCAGACCCATCTATAGAAAACCAACTGATCTGGGAAGTTATGACACCAGAGATGGTTCTTCTAGGATGTACCCTTACAACCAGACCTTTAAGACCATGTCTTTGAGGCAGGCCATTCCAAAGGCCAGATTTGAGAAAAGGTACACCAGACCTGTTTATAGGAAAGGTGTCCTTATCAGACCAGTAGCTCAATATGTCATAGTAAGAGGACATGTGCTGGTAGATAGATTTGGAAGAAAGATAAGATCTCCTCATCCATCAAGAGATGATCTTTATCTATGGATTCCTACAAAACCTGCAACTAACCAATCAGGACCCAGCACTAGTAGGGGACCTAATTGATCTCTCTGCAGGTAGATAAGAGTCCATTGGAGAAAGGATTTTCAAGCAACCATGTCTGGTACATTGATAGTGGATGTTCCAAGCACATGACATTCCAGAAGGATAATCTCCAAGATTTCAAGCCATTAAATGGACCAAGAGTGATGTTTGGTGATAACAACTATGGAGTCACCAGAGGAGTTGGAAAGTTGACCTTCAATGGAGTATCTGTAGATGAAGTCTACTACGTAGAAGGACTCAAGCATAATCTGCTTTCAGTATCCCAATTCTGTGACAAGGGATACTCAGTGAAGTTTTCTAGTGATTCATGCACTGTTTTCTCTTCTGATTATAATGATATCTTGCTAATAGGCTTGAGGAAGGGTAACATTTATCTTGCAGATTTTAGCAGTTGCCCAAGGAATGCTTGCCTGGTTGCTAAAGGATCTGCAGAGAACAGCTGGATTTGGCACAAGAGATTGTGTCATCTTAACTTCAAAACATTGAACAAGATTGCCAGAAAAGGTCTCATTCGAGGTCTTCCTAATGAAGTGTTTAAGAAGAATCAGGTTTGTGGTTCATGCCAGAAGGGTAAACAACCCAAGACTTCCTTTAAGGATGTCCAGAGCACAACCACAACCAGAGTACTTCAACTACTTCACATGGACCTGTTTGGACCTGTTTCTCCTCTTAGTTTCAGTGGAAGGAAGTACACCTTAGTAATAGTAGATGACTTTTCAAGATACACTTGGGTAGTGTTCTTGTTTAAGAAAAATGAAACTATAACTAAGCTGCCAGAGTTCTTCAAGCAGATTCAGAATGAGCAGAACCAGAGCATAGTCAGGATCAGGAGTGACAAAGGAACAGAGTTTTTGAATTCACATATTGCAGATTACTGCAAGGATCATGGGATTTTTCATGAGACATCTGCTGCCAGAACACCTCAACAAAATGGAGTTGCAGAAAGGAGGAATAGGACTCTCAAAGAAGCTGCAAGAACACTTCTGGCAGAGTACAACACTCCACAGAGATTTTGGGCAGAGGCCATCAATACAGCTTGTTACACTCAGAACAGGTGCATGATTGCCCAGAGACACAATAAGACCCCATATGAGGTATGGAAAGGTAAAACCCCATCTGTTTCATATTTTCATGTTTTTGGATGTAAGTGTTTCATCCATGACAATGGGAAATCTAAATTAAGAACCTTTGATGCTAAAGTGGCTGATGGAATATTTTTGGGATATTCCAGCACCAGTAAAGCTTTTAGAGTTTTTAATAAGAATTCACTTTGTGTGGAGGAAACACCTCATGTTGTTTTTGATGAATCTGCTTTTGAGTACAAGGTGGATTCTAAGTCTTCAGATGAGACCCAGAATCAGACTACACCCAGAGTTATCAAGGTCAATCCACCTATTCTTGATTCAGATTCAGATTCAGATGATGACCCATCTCCTGGTTCTCTGAAGCAGCAGCCTTCACAAGGAGCAGAACCAGAAGAGGTTGGAACTCCTGTAGGGGGAAGCTCTTCTGCAGGTGGTGATAATCACCAAGGTACTGCAGAAGATGATCACCCAGGCAAGACCACGGGAAGGAGGACCCTGGTTAATCACCCCAATGACCTGATCTTAGGAGATCCAACTAAGGGTGTCCAGACTAGGAGAACTATTAACTTAGCTGCCTTATTCAGTTGCTATGTGTCCTTGATTGAGCCCAAGAACATCAAGGAGGCACTGAAAGATTCAAATTGGATTGTGGCTATGCAGGAGGAATTGAATCAATTCACCAGACAGGATGTTTGGGAGCTGGTAGACAGACCAAGACATCAAAAGGTGATAGGCACTAAGTGGGTTTTCAAAAATAAGAAAGATGAGAATGATGTCATTACTAGGAACAAGGCAAGGCTAGTGGCCCAGGGCTATTCTCAGTCTGAAGGAATAGACTATGATGAGACTTTTGCTCATGTTGCCAGACTAGAAGCTATCAGATTGTTCTTAGCATATGCTGCTCACATGAAGTTCAAAGTATACCAGATGGATGTGAAATCTGCCTTTCTTAATGGGATTCTCATTGAGGAAGTGTATGTTGAACAACCTCCTGGTTTTGAACAAGGTGACAAGGTGTTTAAGCTTAAGAAAGCTCTTTATGGGCTGAAGCAGGCACCCAGAGCATGGTATGACACTCTATCTCAATTTCTTCTGGACAATGGTTTTACTAAAGGTAAAATTGATAGGACCTTGTTTAGGAAAGAAGAAGGAAAGGACATCCTTCTGGTCCAAATATATGTTGATGACATCATATTTGGATCCCCTAACAAGAAGCTGTGTGAGAAGTTTGGTGAGCTCATGCAGGGACAGTTTGAGATGTCCATGATGGGAGAATTGAATTACTTTTTGGGTTTGCAGGTTAAGCAATCAGAGAAGGGAATTTTTATTAATCAAGCTAAGTACACCAGAAACATGTTAGAGAAATTTGGAATAGGATCTAGCAGGGCAGCCAAGATCCCTATGATGACAAATTTTAACATGGATCTAGATGAGTCTGGAGAGAGTGTGGACCAGACTCAGTACAGAGCACTTATTGGTTCTCTTTTGTATTTGACTGCAAGCAGACCAGATATTACTTTTGCTGTAGGAGTTTGTGCCAGATTTCAAGCTAACCCCAAGAAGAGTCACTTGGAAGCAGCTAAGAAAATATTGAAATATCTCAAGGGAACTGTGAATTTAGGATTATGGTATCCTGCAGATGACAATTTAGAATTAAGTGGTTATTCAGATTCAGACTATGGTGGGTGCAGAATAGATAGGAAATCTACAAGTGGAACATGCCAATTTTTAGGGAATAAATTGGTATCCTGGTTTTCCAAGAAGCAGACTTCAGTTGCTACATCAACAACAGAAGCAGAGTACATGGCTGCAGGGAGTTGTTGTTCTCAACTTCTTTGGATTAGTCAACAGCTTAGGGATTACCAGATTAGAGCTAAGGATATTCCTATTTTCTGTGACAGTAATAGTGCCATTGCAATCACCCAGAATCCAGTTCTTCATACCAGATGCAAACATGTTGATATAAGGCATCATTTTATCAGAGATCATGTTGAGAAGGGAGATATAAGGATGGAAAAGATTGCAACAGAGAGGCAGAGAGCAGATATTCTAACCAAGCCTTTGGCTGAGACCAGATTCAGAGAGTTAGCCTTTGAGTTAGGATTGTTGGATCCAGAGACAGATTTGATTTAGGGGGAACATCAGAGAAGTATCCTTACTTTATTAATTTTCTTCATAAATTTTCTTTATGCTAACATACCTGCAGATTAGATATATCAGAGAGGGTATACTTCCAGATGAGGTATACACCAGGTGACACTTATCCCAGATGAGGTGCTGAGTCAGAGATATGTCCAAAGTCTTTACTGATCAGGACCAGATAAGTTCCATCAGAGGAGAAGTATCACCAGACTAGTTGTGGTATCATCTGGTTACAATATCAGGTGACAGGTATGTCTTTTCTACTCTGGCCTCTGATCATTGGGATACACTTTTCAAATTAATAAGTACACTCAAAACCTTTCAACTTCGGAGTGTATTTAAGACTAGGGTATAGGGCCTAGGCAATCATTTCGCTTTTTCTCTTGACTGCCACAAAACCCCTTTATGCCCAGTCCCAATGACTATGCCAACGCACCAGATTAAATCTGTATCTTGCCTTTCATCGTGGCCATCAGATTTAATCACTGTGCAAAATGTCAATCAATGCTAAAATTGATTTTGTTTCCTAAATTGAATTTGAAACAACACGCGTTCACACTTCATTTAATTTTCAAGCCACGCGTACTACTCTATTTAAATCAATTTTGTTTTCAATCTGTCCTTTCACGTTTCCATACTATTCAAACCCTAACCTCTCTTTGCGAAGCATTTTCTCTCTCTCTCTCTCTCTCTCTCTCTCTCTCACAGTTATGGCACCCAAGTGCAATTACGATCCAGACTATGTCTGCAAGAAGCTCAAGTCAGAAATGGTGGTGGACTTCTATTCCACTAAGAATCCGGCCGCTTTGGAGATTTTGGAACTTCTCCGACGTTCTGGGCTGGAGGAGTTGATCTCAAAGGTTCCCAAGGATCTGCGTACCTTGGATGGATATGTTGCACAGTTTCTTATCCGGATGAAGATCCATGAAGACTATATTTCTTCCAAGATTGATTCAGAGGATCTTGTTTTCTCTAAGGCAGACTTCTGTGGTCTTTTTGGTAACCTTTCTGCGGAAGGTGTGGACCCACTGAAGTACAGAGAAGGAGAGGCGTTGGAATCCTTCAAGATGTTTGCCAGAAATTCATGCCAGAATATTACCAAGGGTTTCTTGGACAAGCATCTTAGGCAGAAGTATAAGGTGTTTTTTGACATTGTGGTGAAGATTCTCATGTGTGAGAGCCATAGCACAGATGCCATCTTCGTTGGCAGGCTCTGTGTTATGAGGGCCATTCTGGATGGTGTTCAATGTAACTGGGCTGAGTTCTTCTGGGGGGTGCTGAGGAAGAACAAGGTGAAAATTCAGAAGGAAGAATGCCCCCAGTTGCCAGGAGAGCAACAATTTGTGTTCAATGCTAATGTTTCATTGGGCACAAAACTCACTCTAATTCTGGATTCGATTCTTCCAGAGAAGAAATGGAGACAATCCTGGTGTAAGGGCTTTCATAAGTCCAAGATTATGTTCTCCAAGGATGGTCCTCTCCATGGTCATCCTGATTCTGATGGTGAGCAAGCCATCCCTGCTCCTCCCCTTCAAGCCTTTCCCTCACCTGCTAAGGGGCAGAAGCAGCAGCAGCAGCAGAAGACTCAGAAGAAAGCTGCTGGAGCAACTGGTTCTTCAACTGTTGTTTTCTCTGGTTCCTCTGAGGAGGACCAGATCCCTCTTCTTGATGTACTGAAGAAGAAGAGTGAGGTTGCCAAGAAGGCAGGAGCTTCCAAAAGGAAGAGGCCAGAGGAGGCCAAGAAGAAATCTGCCAAGATGCCAAGGACTGGCAGAGGAGCTCCCAAGAAAACCCTTCTGGTGGATGAGCCATCAGAAGAAGAAGAGGAAGAAGATGAAGTGCCTCTTGTGAGGAAATCCAAGGCCAAGAGAGCCCTTCTACAAGATTCAGACTCTGGATCTGATCTTGGAGAGGCCTTGGAGAAGGCCATTGAGGATGCCACCCAGATGATGGAGGATGCTCCAGAGCCTGTTATGCCTGCTGGTGTTGACCCAGCAGAGGTAAACCCTTCCTATCCCTCTTCCTCCCCCATAAATCTTGTTTCCCCTTCTACCTCTCCCCCAGATAACATTCCCCAAACCCCATCTGCCTCTGGTAACCCCATTCTTCCACCAGAGCAGACTATTCCAGATACACCTGTTTATACTCCCTCTACCATTCCTACACAAACACCTTCTCCCCAAATTTTCCAAACACATATCCCCACTAACCCCTCTCCCCAACCTTCTGTATCAGAGGTACCCTTAACCTCCTCTGGTGCAGAAGTCCCCCCTTCAAACACTTCCACCTTCCAAATCCCTCTTACCCATTCTGTACCAGATATCCCTTCCTCTTCTGGTGCAGAGCAACCAATCCCTACCACCTCTACTTAACAAAATCCAAATCCTCCCCAAACCCATACAGACCAGGACCCAACCATTTCTATGGCTCTGGGATTCCCTGCCCCTCCTCCCTCCCCAACCTGTTTAACCAGCGATGATAGTGAAGATGAGGAAGCTTCACTTGAGCCTGTTGACTTAGCCCCTTCCTCCTCTGCCTCTGGGCCCAAACCCTTCACTTTCTCTTCTGCAGAAATGGGTCCCATTAGGCAGAGTATGAGTGTAAGTGCTCAGCTCTGGCTAAGAGAGCATTTTCCAGTTCTTCTGGAGCACTTACCACTTCTGGCAGAGCTTACTGATGCCAAGGTCTGGAGCAAGGCCAGACTTGAAGATGTGGAGGACCTAGTGCTATTGCTTGAGGAAATGGGTGCCTCCAACTTCACTGCTTGGGAGATTGAGCTGAAGCAGAAGATGAACATTCAGAACCCAGCAGAGCTGGAGACTCCTGGTGCAGCCAAAGTCTTGATTCGCACCCTGCTCATCCAAAGAGGAGTCATGCTCACTCCAGAGGGCCCCACTTACAAGTTTGGTCCTCACTTTGTCTTCCCTCCAGAGCTCTATTCAGACGAGAAGGACTTTGAGATGTCTCCTGCTGTGCTCCAGAAGATGAAGGCTTTCTTCAACGAGCAGATCATGCAGATAGGGCGCTTTTCCAAAGCCATCCAACATATGGCCCCTGCTATGATCGAGCATCAGATTAAGCAAGAGAGGAAAATCTTCCTGAAGCAGATCAAATCATCTCTGGCAGAGGTTAAAGCTTCGTTCAAGGCTAATGGCTTGTTTGTCAAGCTAGATGTTATGCACAGCCAGAAGCAGCTCCAGGAGCATGTGATGGAGCAGATGAGGCCAGTTTCTGTACTCAAAGTGGAAATGGCCAGCCAGATGATTCAGACTGCTAGACTGAAGGACTCCCTCCAGGAGATGTTGGAGAAGCAAGAGAGACTTGTTGCAGAGTCTAAGGCTTACCTGGAGGAGGCCAAGCAGCTTCGTGATCTTCACTCTTCCTCCAACACTGCCTTGCCTGATCTCATAAGGCAGGTAGTGGAGCCCCTCCTTGATGAAGTTAAAAAGGGGGAAGAGAAGGCCAGAACTGATCTGGCGAAGACCACAAATGAGATGCTTTTTAGCCATGGAGCTCGTCTGGACCTGCTGGAGAACACATTGGCCCAGGCTGAGTTGCAGAAGAAGAAGAAAGAAGAGTTGAAATCTCTATCTATGGCTAAACAACTTGCTGCAGAAGAAGAGTCATCTGAAGCTGAGCAGGATCCTTCTACCATTCCTGGTCCTGCTAAGAGGAAGATTAGAAAAGTTAAGAAGAGTTTCCTTGAATCTGTTGTCGAAGAAGCAGAGAAGAGATACAAGGAAGAGACTCCAGAGGAGAGGCAAGCCAGAATCAGGAAGAACATAGATGAAGAGCAGAGGCTCAGATATGTTAGGAGACAGAACAAGAAGGCCAGAGATGCTGGTATTCCTTCTGGTGTAGGTGGCTCAGGTCAGAAGAGGAAAGCTCCTGTGGAGGTTATGAACATATTGCCACTAAGGACAGAAGGGTCTTTTGACTCTACTGTGCCTTATCCTCTGATTGAGAGATGGAGAGAAGCCAAGACCCTCTGGTTCATTCAGCATTATATCCAGAGGCCAGCACCAGAAGATGATGAGCTGATCAACAGAACCTTCCATTCTTGGATGCAAGCCTATGATGCAGACTTGTACAAGCAGCTGATGGATTCAACCATTGAGTTCAACCTGGAGGTGACTGCTCCTGAATTTACTTATCTTAACACTCCCATGATTGGGAACCAGGTGGATTGGGCAGAACTGAAGAAGCTTTACAAGACCAAGGTGTTGGTGAATTTCACCCCAACATCTTCTGCAGAGTTGAAGGCCGTCCAGGATAGGTTCCTTGACTGGTTTCTTGTCCCTAAAGAGAACAGAAGATATGCCTAGAATAGGACAATGAACTTCAATGTAATCTGTAATTATTCTGTCCTCTGATTATTAATGAAAAATACATATCTTCTCTGTTCTAAAGACAACTCCTTGTTGTCTTATTATTTGCCTGATGAGATCTATTCTAAGGTCTCATCCCTTTATTGTTTTCTTGCTTAAGTTTTTTTTTCTTTTGATCAGTTCTGGTAGTGTTTTAACTCCATCAAAAAGGGGGAAATTGTTAGGATAAAAATTTGTTAGTTTTGATGAGTTAAAACAAACCAGAAGATGTAATAGGACCATCTGGACCTGTTAGCCAGATGATGATCTAGATTAGGACTTAGTCTAGGGGGAACTGCCAGACCAGAAGACCTCACCAGAAGAGTCACCAGAAGACCCCACCAGAGGACTTCACCAGAGGACTCCACCAGAGGACTTCACCAAAGGAGATCAGACCAGAGGCAGAGGACCTTCCCCAGACCAGACGAGTCCGGACCAGACGAGTCTGGTGGAACAAAAGATGCTCAATTTGATCCCCTTATTCTACTGAGTATTCTGGTTGTTCACCAGATAAGGACTAGAAGACACCGAGGTTGCCTGGTGTCTGGTCCTGCCTTCTCTGGAGAGAATCAGAGTTAGGCAATTGGAAGCATTGACCGTTGGTGATTCTAATCAAGTCAAAACAAGATTGGATTGAGAAGATATGAAGACAATCAATCAAGATCTCACCAACCCAATCAATCAATTAGGGAATTGATTGATTGAAGCTTCCATATATAGAGGATCTGATTGGATTAGCCTCCCAACGGCTATGTCCCTAATCCCCTCTATATATACTTGAGTGCAGATCAAGAAAAAGCTCTAGAGAGAATCATTCGCGCGCATATAGCCATACTAAGCTTTTGATCACTACGCATATTGCACTCACACTTTGTTCTTAATTACTTATCTACTCGTAAGGAGTTTATACACTCAACCTGTTCATCTTGTTAAGATAAGGTTGGAGTGAGTCTATCTTTAGATCGAAGTTAGATCTAAAGAGTTTGTAAGAAGGTGCTGGTACTTCAGAAATTCCAGTGAGTAAGTTTGTGAGTTGGTTGTTAGTGAGACCCCTTGGTGATAAGGGAGAGTGGACGTAGGATATTTATCCGAACCACTATATATCTTGTGTCTTTTATCGCTTTATTTTAAATATTGTTTATTGCTCTCTTATAAAAGATTTTGGAAAGACATTTAAACATAAGCTTCCGCAATTAATCTATCGAGTGGGACCAACAATTAGGATCTCCGGGACTGGTCTTGCTGGGGCTGCGGGGACTTTTCTTCCTTTCTTACCCATCCTTCTCGATTGCTCGTCACTATCATTATCGTCTGAGCTGGACGGCGTTGCAGTTCTCGGCCTCTTGCCCGGTTCTTTTTTCACAAATTCAGACAGCTTTCCTTCCTCATAGAACCTCCACAGTTGCTTTAACAAATCTCGACATTCACTTGTGAAGTGGCCGATGTTCTGATGATATGCGCAATATTTGTTCGGGTTCAATTTTCCTCTTTCTTGCCTTATTCTTCGCGGTTCTGATAGCATCTCCCTATCTTTGACATTGTTGTACACAGCGTCCACAGACATGGTAAGGACTTGATTCAGTTTCTCTTTTAACTCAGCTCCTTCGTTGAACGACTTCATGTTCTTTGGAGCCTTGTAGTCATATCCTCCAGACCTCTTGCCAAACTTCTTCGGGTCAGCTTTATCTCCCATTTCTTTGTGTAGGGCTTCCTGCATCGATACGTGGATTCCTGCCTTGTGTCTGAATTCCACATACGTCTTTGGACAAGTCAGATGCATCTTTTTCCATAGATAGGTTCCTTTCTTCAATCCAGCCATCACTGCTACTATCTTCGTATCCTCACTCACCATCTCGCCCTCCAGTAGAACTTTATCGAATCTTTCCAGAAACTGTTTATCCGACTCCTCGTCTCCTTACCTGATGTCTGCCAACCGGTGTCTGTGGGTCAAGTAAGACCCGACAGTTGAGAAATGAGACAGAAACTCCTTGCTCAGTTGGGCGAAGGAGCTGATGGAGCCGGGAGCCAGTGCTGAAAACCACCTGTGCGGGTCATCTCCAAGGGTGAGTGGAAAATTTTGACACTGTGTGACGTCAGTTGCCCCCATTGAGATCATAAAGTCCGAATACTTCGTCACATGAATACGAGGGTCTGACGTTCCTTCGTACAAATTAATGGCTGGAAACTGTATCTTCTTTTGGATCGGTGCATTGAGGATTGATGAAGATAGTGGTGAGGATAGGAGAACGGTTGATCTGACACCTCTCTGAGATTCCAACTGTTTTTGCAATTCCTCGATTGTTTTTTTCATTTCCTACAATTCGCTTGGGGGAGTTCTCCCATCAGAAGGTTGTTCATCGTGATTGAGTTCAATTTCCTCACGATGCAGTCCCTCTCCGATGGGACGTTTCTCCTGGGTTGCCTTTCTAGCAACGTTGCTGGCCCCGTTTGGCCCTAACCGGCCAAAAGTTGATCTCCTGATCCGGTCGTGTACTGGCAGGCGAGCAGTTGGGCGTGGCTGTCCTTCGTTCCCTCGGGATTGTTCTCTCCTAGCCATATTCATCGTTCCTAGCCTTTCCAACACACTTGTTCGAGAGGTACTTTTGCTTGACTCACTTGCCTGACTTGGCGAGGATTCCCCTCGATTCCCTAAACGCTCACTTATGGGAGCTTTTCCTTTATTTCTACGAACTTCAGCACTATCAGCCTCATCATGGCGTGCGTCTTCTCGCATTTTGCTTCTCTGCTCGCCCACTTGATTGGTTATCCACCTCTCTGCTCGTCTGCTCGGTTCTACTGCTCGGCTGGTCGCCCCCGGGGCATGCGATGGCTCAACTTGCTCTTGTTGTTTTTGCAGCGATTGGAGTACGGCTATTGTCTTTGCTAGCTCCTCGGGATTTCGGGCGAGGGCTTCCACTTCCGGGGGAATCATGTCAATAGTAACTTGGACATTCCTCCTAGAGGTCGTTCTAACTGTCCTTGCATGTCCTTCGGTGGACGAAACCCTAGTCCTTGATCTATGACTTGGAGATGCACTTGATGGATGATCTTCTTGCGATCGTATCATTTTGACTGTCAAAATATGAATAACAAACAAGGAATTTGAGGTGATCTTACTTCCAACAAACACCCTTCTTAAGAGTCACTAGCCTTGTGTATATGGATATGGTGGTTTGAAAACCCTAGTTCATATACACATGCATTCAAACTCCTAAGGTGATGTATATATGGATAGCTTTGCTCCAAATAATGTGCACACTAAATTTCCGGTAACTTCTTCCCGGATTCCGGCCAGATTTTGCAGATTCCGGTGAATATTCTTCAAACTTTCTTCGAATCTTTCATAAACGGAGGTTCGACCCTCCTTCTAGCGCCAATTGTTGATGATCTTTTCTAATCAAGATGATTAGTGGCTGTTTTTCCTCATTGAGATCATCAAACAAGATTCAAGATCATGGAATTAGGTTAAGTAATGCTCAAGAAATAAATTTACAAGAACTTAGACCATTTTTTTAATTATGGAAAAATCTCTCATTTTTTCATGCAAATGAGGGAGTATTTATAGACATACAAATGGGCCATGTGTCACCATCCTAGCCATTCTACCATTGGATATTTGCCAAGTGTTAGGACACTTGTACTACATCTAAGCTATTGCCCATTGGATGGGTGCCAAGTGTTAGGACACTTGGACTACATCTAAGCTATTGACTGTTGGAGTTCCCAATGTTGTACTTGACCATTGAGGTTACTCAGCTGCTTTCCGTGGTGACCTGTTGTTCGCCTGTATGTCTTCGTTGGGTATTCGAACCTTTACCCTCTCAATTGTTCGCTCCATGTCTGTGATCTTTGCACAGTTGCTCGCTTGGATGGTCATCATCTTGACCAACTGCTCGTCTTAACTTCTTGACCAGCTGCTCGCCTAGGCTCCTGGCCCAGCTGCTAGCCTCGACTCCTCACCCAGCTGCTAGCGTCGGCTCCTCGCACAGCTGCTAGCCCCGGCTCCTCGCACAGCTGCTAGCCCCGGCTCCTCGCACAGCTGCTAGCCCCGGCTCCTCGCACAGCTGCTAGCGTCGGCTCCTCGCACAGCTGCTAGCGTCGGCTCCTCGCACAGCTGCTAGCCTCGGCTCCTCACACAGCTGCTAGCATCGGCTCCTCGCACAGCTGCTAGCCTCGGTTCCTTGCACACCTGCTAGCCTCGACTCATTGCACAACTGCTAGCCTCGGCTCCTTGCACAACTGCTAACCTTGGCTTCTTGCCCAGTTAGTCGCCTTAGCATCTCGACCAGCTGTTCGTCTTACTCAGTTGTGAGTCATTTGCTCAGTTGTTCGCCAATAAGCATAATGTCTTAATTATCCTTTGTTGACTTTTTGCTTAGCTGCTCGTCTACCGAGTAAACCCTTTGCTTAGCTGCTCGCCTACCAACAATTGCCCCCTAGCTTGATCTCATGTTAGGATATAAATTGACTAACTGAGATCAAGCTACGACTGATATCTTTTTCCACGAAGGGCGAGCAGGTGGAATTTGATTTTTCTCGGAGGCGGGAATATTGGGCAAACAACTGGGTGCGTCTTTTCGGATGGCGGCAGTTGATTTCTCGAGGCATGGGAGACGAGGCGTCGCATCAGTTACGCGCGCTCCCATGTTTGTACATAAGGGCTTCTGAATTTTTTGAGATTTTGCATTTTTTACCCCATATTTTTCCTTATGAATAGGTCGAACTTTTGCTTCTTTCCCATTTTTTGTAACCATCGCCGTGCTTCCGGCCACAAATCATCACTGCGCCGCCGTCGTGTCGCTGCCGGTTTTTCCTTGGATATCTTCGATGAGGACGTCAATACTATGCCCCCTACTATGTATAAGTTGGTAATCACTAGGTTGGGTGATAGAGTAATCGAAGTTAAGGTTCAATTTGATAGTAGCTAGCGACAGTGAACTAGAATTGATACCTAGATTGTCACTGACTCCTTCTGCTCCTAGGTTCCCATTCGAGTTTACACGCAGATAGTTTTTGTTGATTCTTTCATATGTCATGTCTATAAATAAAACTCAAGGTCAATGTTTTTCTCAGGTTGAAGTCTTTCTTAAGAAGCCTATATTTAATCATGGTCAACTTTATGTTGCAGTCTCGAGGATTACCAATTGAGTTGGCTTGAAAATTATTTTGTGTTATAATGATAGTCTTGAACATAAGACTATACAAAATGTCGTATTTCAATTATTTTTTAGAATTATTTAGAGTTTTGAAATTACATTATGTTTTTTTATTTAAAGGAGTTAATATTTTTTATTTTAATTTATCGGTTGTCATTTTATTATTTTAATTAGTTTATAATATAACTAGTTATAGACCCGCGATGTTTCGCGGACTGGAATACTCATTGGGTATTACTTCATCCATTTAAATTGTAATATATGTTCACCAAGTATAGTACTCAATGCAACAAACCTTGTCTGTCGACCGAAAAGTAGAGTAGCTGATAAAGCTAATTTTTACATTCAATATTAAAAAATACGCTTATTCATTATATTAATTCGCTAAGTAAATAAAAAAAAATAAACCTTTTTTTGGTTTATTATGCTACAATGTTAGTATAGTTACATACCAATTTTTTTCGCCACTCAATCGAGCCACATCGGGTGTGAAACCTAAACCCATTGGAAATTGTGTGAAGCTTATATATTTAAATAATTTTTATTAGACAATATAACATGACTGAATATCTTATTATGTTCATAACTACTACTATGAATAGACCTCAAGATTTGTAACTGACGGAGCTGGGGGTAAACAGTATGTAGTGATAGTGCAATGCTCAGGTATGATGCTTCATACTTATCTACAAAAAAATTCAAACTCGTAAGTACTGGAATTTTTTTTTAAAAAAAAACACAACCAACAAATTTTAATTCGATAACCTGGCTACTTATCCCTATCCATATCCTCAGTAGCCATAAAAATCGAACAACGATCCTTGTAATATGGTGTAACACAAAATGTTTCGATATAATCATATAAAACAGTTATGTAACTAACTTTTGGGAGACGAATTCCTTTTAAAAAAATGTTCCAATAATATGTAAATTCATAACTTTCGTCAAATTCATAGCATCTCGAATTTATGGATCTACCAGTCGAGAATTTCACCAAACAGACAGCAGGAAATGTATCTCCAATAAAATAGCAAAAGTCAGCAGGTATGATATAGAAATGAAATGTATCAAATTACAAAGTGGACAAATATTAGACATGCATTATCATATGAGTAAATGAACAAATAAATTACATCTCTAAACTTTGCAACAAAATCTGGAATATAGTGGGTGTGAACCACTCAATCTGTAATATACAGTACATTTATAAATATTCCAACCCCAACGGTAATTCGAATCAAATCAAGCAAAAATGGACTGCATAATTAAATAAACTGGAATTTTCAAAATAATAATTACTGACCACAACACACTTTTAAAACTAATCATAATCACGTGTAAATGCAAAATGCTCTTGTATTGCCCCAACTTAATTCAGGATACCATCACAATTGAACTTTTTAACATAAAGAGTTTTACACAGAGGCAAAACTGAAAAGAATAGTAGATCACCATGTTTTTACATCAAAATACGGCAAGAGATCATCTCATTTCTCATTGAAGAAACATGGACATTCACCATACTTCCAAAATAGTCCCACGAATTTCGCGGGTTTAAATTAAATTTTCAAAATATTTTTAATTAATACTAATAATTTTTTTTTCTTTATATCAATAAATTATGCAATAATTTTTAATATTAAAATATTGATTAAAGCTAAACGTTTATATGTATGATTCATATATATTATTTACAAATGTCTTAAAGCAATATCACAATAACTATTATAAATTTTTTTAAAAAAAATATAAACAACTTTTGTTGTATACTTGAGTGATTTTTTTTTTCAAATCATGATAAAAAAAAAGTTTAATACATTTATGTTCTTTACTTTGGATATTGCAACATATAGTTGGCCGTGAGTGAAAACTGGCTTTGGAAGGTACAAATCTATTGAAAAGATGTAAAATAGAAAGTAAATTAATTTACATGAATTTGAATTCAAAAGTTTATATTGAAAATAAGTATCCTGCAAATTCAATAATCTTCTTTGACTTGATTATATATCATCTGGTAAACAATCTAATATTCTCTCAAATTAGTTTTTAGCCCTACACCACGATTTTAAAGATAGCATAGTCATGTTATTTAATCTAGTATCATCATATTAACATTGTATAATTATATTTTTAAATTTGTATCACCCTATATCCGAAATCCTTAAGACTATGTTCTTTTTGGGTTTTAAAAACTTGAATTTGGATTTTGAAATCTAAAACCCATTCTAGTTTGGGTTTTAAAAATAGGTTTTTGAAATCTTAATCCTACAACCCTATAAATAACCTATACAACATTCTTTTACTTTTTGCATGATAAAGTAAAACCTACCCTACTCAAAACCCAAAATGAACACAGATTTTAAAAACCCCATGTATTACAAAAACCATTGGTTTTTAAAAACCACTTAAAATCCAAAAAGAACATAGCTTAAATACATTCACACATCACACACCCCCACCTAAATATCTACAATGACACCCACAAAAATGATGAATACACTCATTTCAAAAAAAAAGTGAGTAGATTTAATAAAAGTAAGGATGTAAATATATTTGTTGTCAGATATAGGAAAAATACATTTTTTTTCCTTTAACTTTAGTTGACTTTGGTTTTCGTCCTGTAAACTTTGAAATTTTGAATTTTGTCCTATAACTTATGGTTTTTTTTATATCATATACCTGTTACATCATAATAATATTGTAAGACTCATAAGAATTCTTCATGGTGAGTAAGATATTCATCTTATGTAACGATTAAAAAAATATTATATGGTATCAAAAAATAAAACACCATTGAACCTTAGATTTTTCCCTATCTTAAGCTGTGTGTTTCTGATTAGGCGTGAAATTGTTATGTTTTGGTGCCCGATTTGCCCATGTTTTGAGTGTTTTTATGAGTGTTTGGAGTCAATTGAGTATCATTTTTATAAAATCATTAATTTGTCTCTTTGGTTTTCATAGATGGATAGAGGGCGAAAAGAGGAGTTCGTAGGACTTTGAATCGGCCAAATCGGACTCCCGGTTGAGAAGATATGGAGATTTTACGAACAAGTGTACAGCAGCCGAAAACCACTCGAGCGCCAGCGCTCGACCGATTGCACCACTCGAGCTACATGCTCGAGCGCCCCTGCTCGAGCTGCTCGAGCACTTTCCTATTTTTTGCCTCCGAATTCGTTTTTCGGCCCATGAGTTTCGGGTTCGCCCCGACGCTTATATATACTCATTTCAAACTCGTTTTGGAGGATAACAACATACCAACACATATTTTTACATACTTTGAGCGAGGAGAAAGCTTGGGGAAGAGTTTTGAAGGATTTTATACGTTGTAATCGAGGTTTTAATTTACGAATTCTTAGTTTTAGTATTTCTTTTGGACGTATTAGATTAATTCTTTCTTTCTTTACTCTTTGAGATGATTAAACCTAGTTTTTCAGATTTATATAGATTTCTTTGGAGACTTTAATTTGTTCTTTCGTTTATGTTCTTGATTTTATTAGTTAATTCAATTATGCATATGTTTATTGTTCTTGTGATTGCTTTGATTATTCAAACCACCATGTTAGGCTAGAACCCTTGCATGCTTAGGATAGGATGAACTCGTAGAAGTAGGACGTTGGTACATAATTAGGATAGCATGTGATTGTTGGTCCCGTTACAAGACTGAGGAACACGTGTATGGGGGGGGAATACACGTATACCAATTTTTCAACCTTAAAACTGACTGAGTCCCCTTTACTCAGAGTGGTAAAGAACTAAGAGCTGATAACACACCTACTGACTGCACTTAGTGCTGGTCAGTTGGCTCACTATCAGTTCAGGTTCAGTGCGGAAAAGTTTGAGCCCTGATAGTTTAAAGTCTTGTTTAGTTTGCTTTCTGAAAACTTGTTTTACTCAGTTCTGAAAGGTGTTTAGTAAGGCAGAGTCCTTTTGAAGATCAGCCTGATTGATTCAGGTCTGATAAACTGAATGCAATGAATGAACAAGTAATATGGCAAGTATGCACAATATCAAAGCAGTAAGAACACAAGGAGTTTAACGTGGTTCAGAGTCTCAAGCTCCTACGTCCACGGCCTGACTTAATAGGAAATCCACTCAAGGGATTCTTGTTTTTAACGTGCCAAGGTGCACCAAGATCAGCTACCTCACTGATCTATACAAACTCCACTTACTAACACACTAGCTGACTTACTCCCAACAAGCCTAACTTAGGGTTTTGGTTTCAGTTTGGATTCCAACTAAGTTGAGATTATCCTTACAAGGCAAAGCTATGCTAAGGATTGGATAATCTCTCTTAAGCTTAAGATAATTCTAATTAGCTCTTGGAATACAGAATAACTCTCAGTTGCTAAGAAACACTTGGGAAATTTGAATGTTTTCGAGTGCTTCTCTTAAAGGCTGAATGCTTTGATTGCTTGAGAGTTTGAGTAATTTCTGGCTTGGAAATTTCCCGTAACCTTGAATGGGTTCAAGGTCTTCTGTATTTATAGGTGATTTGAATAACTATCCGTTGGAGAGATAGCCTTCTAGTCATCTATGTAGAGTGGCTTCAAACGGACATATCTTCATGCAGCAGCCGTCCTTGCATGGATTTGGTATTTGCATTAAATGCACATTAAATGCTTGCCCGTTGAATATGCAGTCTGAATTCAGTCTTCATGTCAGGTTCCGTACGTGCGTGTCCTTCTCGGATTGGTCCACGTCATCAGGTTGGTGAGAATGTCAGAACTTATTCCTGAGCATCAGGATTGTCTTATTAAGTTCTTTTTGTCTTAGGCTCACCGGTCTTGTCCTGACGCTGAAATTCCTTTTGCATTGCTTGGCTCTACTCCAAGTCTTCCCATTAACTCAGTGACATCCTGTTCCCTTCAGGACTGAGTTAGTAATGACCTCAGGGTCATACTCTTCATTGCTGACACTTACTCAGCCAGCTTAGAGGACTGCCATAAGTTCAGGATGGTGCTCTTCGTCTTCAGGCTCTGAGTCTTGATTGTCTCCAGTGAGTTCTCCTCTCACTGAGTACCTGTGAAGTGAAAAATGACTAAGTACTAACCCTAATCAAGACTAGCCTGACAAAGACATCTTAAGGCAATCATCTTTTCAGGAGCTTTGGAATCTTAATCAAAACTGACAATGTCCCAACAGTGATGTTTAGTTTTAATTCTCTTAATTAATGAACGCTTAAAATAAATTCCGGATTTACCTTTGAATTTCGTACGAAAAGTGTTAGAGAGAGGACGACCTTATCACTCTTTAACAACTAGTAGGCTTAACGAGAGGGTTTAGAAGGGGTTTATTCATCTACCGGTTTATCTAGGGAGGACGACCGCATCACCTTAGTTAAATTAGGGTCTCTTTAATTAAGCACAATCTATTAACTTGTTTAGTGGATTAGTGAAGTCGATTGATAGGATAAAGTATTAGGATCAATTCTTGAGCTTTTCATCTTACAATCTTATACTTAGGTTATTTCTTGCACATCACGGTTATTTTGATTATGTACCGGGGCCGTTAGTGTACGTAGGGATTTCTATCCTGAGCATTACCCTTTTATATTTGAGACAAAACCCTTAGATAATTAACTCATTTCTTTCTTTTGCAATAGTAGAGTAGAATAGTTTAGATTTAATAATTTTCAATCCCCAAACATACACTCATATTAACTACAACGCGTAGATCTTCAGAGATCTATTCGCATACATACCTTCCCTTGGGTTCGATAATACTTGGTCCCTATACTTGCCAATACTACAGTGAACCTGTACTCTTGCGGGGAAGCTACTAGTAGAAAGCTAGTAAGTTCGGTTCAAGTCAGTTTCATCCCCTTTGCACATAACCCTCTTTACCCTCACGGGGAAATGGCCTACACATCACTTATTCTGATTCAATTCCTCTAACTACTCTCCAATGATTAAAAATTAATAAAATTGTATATACACTCATTTCTAACAAAAAATGTACAAAATAAAATAAATAATAGGTATAAGTAGACTTTATGACAAAATTTAATTGTAAATATGCTGATTCAAAATAATTCACGTAAATTTGATGAATCATATTATTTGTATAATGGCGTGTGAATTGCAACTTAATGAGCTAGTATGTATTTTATTCTGAATTATTTCATTATTTGGGTGTATAACACGATGTAATTCCTCCATACTGTTAAATTTGGTTTGTCCATGAAGTATAAACAAAGATATTACATTTTAAAATTAAAAAAATAAAAAAATAAAACAAAAAAGCAGCATTGCTTTAATACGAAAGAAATATATAAATTAATTTGTAAAAATAAATAAAAATCTCAAAGTACGTCAAATCTGTAGGAGTAGTCTTAGATACAGTTTGCGAAATTGTACTATTTATAATTAGTTCATACCACCATTAATTCACCCTATACCCAATTTATTCAAACTCATACCATTGTATGTTTAGTATGTACCACAATTAATTCAACACGTCTGCAACTTTATTTAAGTATGTACAATCAAATATTTAGTTAGTATCAAAATTAATTCATCTTGTACCACAGTTTATTTAAGTCTGTACCACCATTTATTCATCATGTATCACACTTTATTAAACTCTTATTACAATTTATTTAAATTTGTGTCACAATTAGTTCACCTCATACCACAATTATTAACATCGTACCATAATTTATTTAAGACTGTCCCGACATTAGTTCACCTTGCACCACACTTTATTATATTTGTATTACCATATTTTAAGTCCATACCACCTTAAAGATCATATAACTTTAATTTTTAGCCCCGCATGACCACAATTTTAAAGACAATATAACTTACAAAAAAATGTGTTGTTTATCCTATTATCTGCTACACCATAATGATACTGTAAATCTCATAAGTATTCTTCACGTTGAATAAAATATTCATCTTATGTAATGGTATAAGGTAAATAAAACATCATTAAACCTTAGGTTTTCCCTATCTCCAATTGTGTGTTTCATCAGCTTTGCACATAACTCTCTCTTCCCTTACATATCTCAAGACAAAAATGGTCAGTGCATCCACTGCATCTGATTCAGTTCATTTAGCTACTCTCTAAATTAATAAAATTGTATGTCTTCCTTTCTAAAAAAAAAAATATACAAAATAAAATAAATAGTAGGTATAGACTTTATGACTAAACACGTAACTTTGGTGAATAATATTAATTGTACAATGACGTATGAATTACAACTTAATGACCTAGTACGAATTTTATTCTGAATCATTTTATTATTTGGGTTTATAATATTTCCAAATGCAATTCCTCCAAACATTTAAGGTTGGTTATCTAGGAAGTTTAAATAAAATTATTACATTTAAGATGAAAAAATAAAACGAAAAAATAATTTTGGTTCAAAATTAAAGCAAAATATTAGGCAATATATAAATTAATTTGTAAAAATAAATGAAAATCTCAAAGTACGTAAAATCTGAAAGAGTAGTCTTAGATACATGTTGTGAAATTGTACTATTTTTAAATTAATTATTGTTTATCATTAAATATATTATTTTTGTTTTTTTTAATAAACTAAAAAAAAACTAATTATCAAACAATTGTATTACATTTATTTGTGTGTCAATGTAAATTGCTCATCAAATTACTAATACATTTTTGTTCATTGAGTGAGTATATTGGTAGAATAGAAATTTTACTAATCAATCTTAAATACTGTAAGTATTAAGAAATTTAATCGTTTACCTGTATTACTAATCCTTCATTTTTTATAGGATAATTTTCTCCAACATTCGTGCACTTTTAGTCTCCAATATATTCAAATTGGGATCTAGTGTGTAAGTATATTTCTATATATATTAGTACACATATACTATAATATGTTCACAGAACTATATAGTAACAACATATAATTGTGAAAATGCATGATTTATCAATTTAATTTATTTACCAATATTCTTTGAAAGACCGCATTTTTTGAAATAATTGATTTTCTAACCATTCTAGCATGTTTAGTACAATTTAATGAAGATATTAAATAATAAAAAATAAATAAATTCATAAATTACAACATAAAATATAAATTAAAATATTCAAGATATTAAACAATTAACAATACTCACTGTTGTGTATCTCTTTTTCTAAATCAATCTCATAAGAACATGTAGAGTGTGAAGATTTTGGTGTTAAGCTTCAAAAGAAAATCATAATTATCACATACACTAAACATATTAACTACACATTCACAATATGATATATAAATTGCATGTTACAATAACGGATATAATCACATGACCACCATTGTGCACAAACTTATATGTTCACCGTGAATATGATAATGACACATAAACACATTTAAGTGATAATATTTGATGGTTATAGTGACATTGAATTATATTGGTGATTAGTATTTCTAAGGATGTGAGTGTAAGTATTGTATGTTGAATTAAAATTTAATTTTATAGTGGATTAATATATAGCAAAAATATAATAAAATGAGGTGGTGAATTTAGAATTGAATGAACTGTGTAAAATAGAAGACATAGATAGTTACGCCTTATAATAAATGAATATGTGTTCATATATAAACCACTTTATAAAACTTTTTTTTTTATTAGAACAAATCATATTCTTTAGTGCAATCAATTCGTACCCTTTAGTGAAACAATTCATATCCTGCATACCCCTCAACTCATACTTTTTAGTGAAAATAATATGTACCCTCCAAAACTAATACACTTTAGTGTAAACAACTATATATTTTAATGAAACAACTCATACTCTTCAAAGTGGTTCATGTATGAACCAATTTCATCCTATACTTTGCCATAATAAATTATATTATAACTAATTTCGTACTTGGTTTGATTAATAATTAATAATTTTTATATTTTATTTTTAATAAATAACAATAGCAAACTTGTTTATTTTTAAAAATGGTTAAAAATAAAAATGGTCTTGCATTAGGTGGAAATAAAAGATATTTGTAACTGGTCAATTTTAGAGAAAAATAGTTTTTCCAATTTTGAACAATTTAAAAAGTGACCAAGAGAGTAATAAATATATTATTAAATTCAAATGCACATTTAGAGGGAAGAGTGTACTCTAACGCAGCTACCAATTTAGAAATCATATATGAGCACATATGTATCAAAACGGCAGCATTAATTAGAGTAGGTTTGACAATTTTATTTAGTTAAATTTATTAATCCTAAAATTTAGCCACTCATTTAATGATACAAAATTTATCAAGAAAAATCAATGGTTAAACTTTAATAATTAAATCCCAATATAGCTTGATATGGGGATAAATAAACTCTAATTGCTAGTCAAATTACCATATATAGTTGTAAAAATAAAAAATGGAGGGTTATGATCAAGTCTTGAAAACTTGATCAAAGGTAAACTTATTGTCACCAAAACTATTTTTGGACAAAGAGGTGTTGTTATATACTATTTATAACTTTTTTTTACTAAAAATTATTTCTCTGGAACAATAAGCATGCATTTGATTCTCTTTATACCAAAAATGATAAAAAGATGATGTAATCTTGTATATTTATTATAATAAACATAATTTGCTTTAATTTTATTATTATTATTATAATAAAATAGTTTGGCAATAAATTCACATAATATACTCCAATGCTATAATAAAAACTCCTGCATATTTTAATAACTATATTTTTGTACATTCATGTTTAAATCTCGAATGTATTTAGTTATTACAATATATTATTAATTATTTTCAATAGACCAATTAATATTGTTTTTATATTTTCTAACATTGCATGTACCTAATATACAACACATTAATGATCAAATCAATTGTAATAGACATAAATTATGCAAGTACTATTAGTTTAAAAGGCAATGCATAATCATATGATATTAGTTATTATAACGCACATGATGCAAATGTTTAAAAATATAAATTATTAAAAAGTACATCATATAATTATCCAGTCAAATCAAGTTACCAAGTTATCATACATTCAGCATGAAAAAAAATCCTACAAATTAAGTGTCTAACGAATTATTAAACCTATATATATATATATATATATATATATATATTTTAAATATGAAATAATTATATTCTAATTTACCTTAATTACTAAATAATAAAATGAACAAAGATCATGTAGTCATGACATGTTGATCAAGTGCTATGAAAAGTTCAACCCAAATTTATTTAAAGAATTAGTCTTTGATTATATATATATATATATATATATATATATATATATATATTATATAATACCAAAAAAAACCAAATTAAACATTAGGAAACTCAAATTAACAAATTCAATTATGGAACCGTAAATAAATAAATTACCAAAGCTAAATTAAAGCAAGAAACCAATATACTTCATCGTTAGCATCCACCAACCAAAACCAGAAACAATATGTAAATCTAATGACAATGCTCGGAAGGTGAACTCGTCCAAATATTTCTACATCAATTCAACCATTTTGACGGGGATTATTCGAAAAAAAAAAAAGATTTGTATTGACAAAACAGTGATCCATATAATAGAAAAAAGAAAAAAATGTTGTATTAGAATTATACGGACAGTTGATTGCTCAACACAAAGAATCGTACGATTACATAGCCGCGTACCCTATAACCAAAAGGAAAAACTACTAAATCATCCAAATAAAAGAGTGAAATAGATAGTCCAATCTACAAAGAGAATCTTCAAAACAATGAAAATCTTCAACTAAGAAGACAATCGATCCAATATACAAAGAGCAACTTCACAACAATGAAAGTCTTCAACCAAGACGACAATCGACCGCAACGAACGATACACCACCGCCGAACACGAACCACCTTGCAAATAGATAGAAAAATACAAAAAAAAAATAGAGAAACATTCGTAAGACAACAATACACCGAAAAAACACACACAAAATCAAGACGACAAATGGAATTAGTGTTTTGAATACGACAAGGAAAAGAGTGAGGTAAAGGAGAAATTTATAGAAAAGATTGATCAAAACGGACGAATGAGATCAGATACAGATGTAACAACGGTCAAGATCAAAAGTTATAACTTGACTAAAGGAGGAGAAGAAGAATAAGAAAGGGAGCACAACCAAATATGCCACATAGGCACAAAATGCTTCCTCTATATAAAAATATGGATTTAGTGATGTGCATTTTTATTATTTTATATTTATAAGAAAAGTATTTTAAAATTACATTAGACATTCCATTTGAGTAATATTAATTGATCTTAAAAAATATACATGATTGGCAGTAAGAATCGGAGAATCCATTAACTGTTCATTCTCTGATTGGGCAATAAGAATTGAAGAATGAGAATCACTAATTCTTAAAACAATTATTTATAAAGCCAAAGAGCTGGCCGAAAAAATAGGGCTCTCTGTTTCTGGATTTCTGTAGCTAGAACCTCCCGGAACTACAAGAATCATATAAATTAAATTTTATAAACATATACTTTAGTAAAAAAAATCATAATGAAATTATATATTTAATAGAAAAATTTATATTAAATATTTAGTGATAATCTATTATATTTAATAATAATAACAAATAAATAACACTAAGTAAAATAAAATATATTATTATATAAAATATATAGTGATACAAATGAATTCCGTGCAACGCACGGGTAGGCACAACACTAGTTAAATCTAAAACAAATAGAAAGTATGACATAAGTAAAATCAAGTATTTTCTAAATTTAATTTTTTTATAATTTTAGAACTCTGAAACAATTAAATATATAATATTTATGTGTGAAACAGTGATATGAATCATGTCTAAATTAAGTGTATATTTATCACTTACCTATTTACTCACTAATTCTACATATTCTTTTGATTATTAAAAATTATGATTATCATGTATGATTATCTCACATGAGGCAACTACTCATATATATATATATATATATATATATATATATATATTACAAATTTAAATTTAACAATATTTTTAAGACAAAGTATAGAGTGAAATTGGTTTATACATGAATCACTAAAGGGTATTAGTTATTTTCATTGAAGAGTATTAGCTGTATCACTGAAGAGTAATACTGATTTACACTAAAGAGTCTTAGTTGTTCAGTGAAAATGAACTAAGACTCTTTAGTGTAAACCAGTAATACTCTTCAGTAAATACAACTAATACTCTTCAGTGAAAACAACTAATTCCCTTAACTGATTTATATATAATCCAATTTCACTCTATACATACTCTATTTTTAATTACAACTCATGCATCTTTAACCATAGCTTTGTCAAAACATTCATAATATTCTAAATCGTAATTTATAATAATTATGACAAGAAACATATATAGTCTGCTTGAACAATATAATATAGATTATAGATGATCAAATTAAAATTTGTAAGAATTCATACGATAAATGAAATAATTAACTTAAAAAGTTAGTATTCTCTAAACACTTCATGACAATTTTAGAAAAATATATATATTTATAGTGCTCTGAAAAGATAAATATGATAAATACTTTTGTGAAACTATGTAATGCGAGACACATCTAAATTGATATATATTTCGCTTAATCATTTACTCGATTACTGCACATATTATTATTAAATTAATTAATGAAGTATGATCGTCCATGTGAAAGTGTAACAAAAGAATATGAAATGTATATTGCAAAATTAAATTTAGTAACTCTTATATATTGCTTACATTATGTTGTTAGCTTTCAAATTTATCTTAAACATTGTAAATGTTTCCCACATTGCGAGCACAAATATTTTATGTGTCTTATTTGAAAAGTACAAAAAAAATGTTTGCGGATCGAACGTAGCTAAAATATAAGTGTAATATATATAAAAAAAAAATCGAAAACTAAAAACCAACAATACATGTATACAATGTAAAAGGAGAAATATAAAAAAATTATAGATAAAATAATTATTACTACTAATTTATTATAAAAAAAAACGCATACTTTTTTTTCCATTGAGAATAGTGATTATAATAAAAATTAACATTACATTTGTTTTTTATTCACAAACGTGCAAATGCACCGGAGATATACTAGTTAGAGGAGCGAGTGTAAATAAACTTATTTGAAAGTGGGCTTGTTTTAGTTCTTACTGAAATTTATGGAACTAAAGTTAAATTTTCATTGCTTTGAAGAAGAAAAAAGTTAAATTTTCATTTGATAATTTCAGCTTATTAAATACTCCCCCTTATTCATCTTGTTAGTCGTTTTATGTTGCTGCACACATATTAATAAAAAAAAAATATTACACCTAATGATATTTATACCCATAAGCCAAAATATTATATGCTGGAAAAGAAAAAGAATCACTTTGTCTCGTTCACCATAATAAGGGCATGTTTGATACACATAGTCAAATCATACATTGTGAAAATAAAAAGATAAGCCAGAACGACAAATTAATAAACTAAAACTTTTGCGTATGACTTTATAACAAATTAACAATATACGGATACCAAATATGTGAATTTTTTTTATGTACTATCTATTATTTTTCTTTTAAAATCCTATTTTTTTATAAACAGTGACACTTTATTTTCGCAATAGTGATACTTGTATATATAACAGTGGCAATAGAAAAAAAAAATCACAAAAAATTAAATTTACAAAAGTTCAGCTTGAACAAAGATTCAAATAAAACACAAATCACATAAACTTAAATTTCACTTTCCTTACAATTTAATTATTTTTAAAACTGTAAGATAATAAACTGACTTATATACACCACGTGTTCCATTTAATTGTAGCACAACAATTCAATTTAGAGCATGTATAGAGTGAAAATGGTTAATATATACATAAATTATTGAAAAGTATTAGTTGTTTTTACTAAAGAGTATTAGTTGTTTTCATTGGAGGGTATTAGTTGTTTTAACTTAACAATTAAGACTTTTCAATGTAAACAAATAATATTTTTCAATAAAAATAACCAATATAGTTGTTTTCACTGGAGGGTATTAGTTGTTTTCACTGAACAATTAAAATTCTTCAATGTAAAAAAATAATATTTTTCAGTGAAAATAACTAATATCCTTCAATGATTCATACATGAATCATTTTCAATCTATACTTTTATTTTCAATTTAAACTTTTGTAAAAAGTGGGACATTCAATAAGGCAAATATTATTTATAAGAGTCCGTTTGGATAAGTTTTTTTAAAATATTTTATAAGTTCTACTTATAAGTTGTTTTAAAAGTTTATATATAATTTCTAAGTAGCTTATAAGTTGTCAAATAGTTTGCTAATACAAGTTATAAGATATTTGATATTTGGCAAAGTATATGAAAATAGTTCATAATAAATTATACAGTTTTAAAGTATCAAATATTTGATCAGGAATATAATATCACTGACCTAGATTAATGATACTCCTGATGAAAGTTTTGATAGTTCTGATCAAATATTCAATACTTTAAAAGAGTTTCATGGTAAATTTATCATGAATCATTTTCATGTAAAATCTACTCTTAATAATTTATAAATAATTTTATTTTTTAAATCTAAGTTTAATATTAAATATTTTTTTTTGTTATTTTTTTAAGTTGAGTGGGTGAGTGTGGAAAAGGGGTGGGTGGTCGGGAATGGAATAAATTAGAAAAATTTAGCTTTAACTTATTTTTTTTTATAACTTCTAAGTTGTGTGGAGTTTATTTTATCTTATTTTATAAAGTGTTAAATATTTTATTTTGTCAAGTACTTTCATAATGTTCGTAAACTCTTAAATAGTTTATACGCAGTTTTGTGAAACTTGTCAAACGGTTCTAAACGGGTTCAAAGGAACTACTCCATAACTCAAATTTTGCAAGTATAGATTCTTAGAAATTACAATCTATACATCGATCTGAATCATATTGTTATTATTATTGTTTTACCTTGTAAGTTATTAAATGTGTGCCTATTATTCTGTTGTCTATTTACCGTTGTCTTTCTTTCTATCTACACGTTTGTATATCGGATTACGTTGCCCATGATGTCCACACATTCTCCATACATAAACTCGTGGGAGTACCAATTGTCCGTGCCCATACCCATTTATTGTCTTCCAATCTTTTCATTTCTGCCAACTGCCATACATTGTTGTTATTAGTACAAATTGTTTGATGTCACGTACACCATAGGTACTATATAATTCAAGTTTATATTTTCATTGCATCCTGGCTCTTCTCGCCGCATATTTTACACACACGTATGTGCGTTAATGTTGTGAAAACATGCAATGAAGTGCCTGGATGCAGATAATCAAAGTGACATAGAAAAATCGAACAACTTACTCGACCATCCTGCAATTCAAATATGACAGAGTCTTCTTCATCAAATGGAATTGGCCTTGTGGGTGATACCTGCCAAAATGTGAGCAAATACAAAATGCAATTATATTACTTGTGTCATTTTCGTCGTGAATGGTAAAAAAATAATCATCGGATTGTATATGTCATACCTACACTAAACGTTTTAACGATCCACAGAGGAATCAAATAGATAACAAAATGAAACACCATATAATAATGCATCTAACCTTGGGGTTACAATATTTGTCCACATGAGATTTTCTTCTGATGTCTTCTTCAAAATCTTTGTCCGAACATTCGTTGTTTCCATCGTAAGGGAATCCACAGTTCCTCCATTTCCACTCCCCTCTATCAAAATACCTTAAATATGCACTTCCATCCGAACCTATCAAAAACAGTTGACTCCCTCCAAAGCAGGGCCCGGGTGCTCCAACTAGGGTGACATTCGTACGAGGCCACCCGTGTTCTATCCAGTTCCATCCCTCCATTGGACTCCATTGGTATTCAACGAGCCCACCATCCTCCGACAGCATGAACAAAGAGCCCCTCAATGATCTCACAGATGACCTCGTCGCTGTTCCTGATGATGTAGATAAAACCAAGTGTTGGGATTGATAATGCTGATGCCAGAGGTGTGTGACTTTATTGTACTGGTATAGGCGCCCGTTTTTCCCCGTGACGAACACTATGTTGTCCCGAAATCCTTCCTGGTCCACTATACTCGCAATCCTGATTCCCGGAGGATTCTTGCAATCTTTCCATTTAAACTTTCTCAACACTACCTGGAATTAACACACGTGAGACAACAAGCCTAGCGAAAGAGATCTTCTGTTATCTAATGGTGTAACATCTTCTGTTACACTACTAAGATGAATTACATCTACTTAGTGTAATTAATTTATCATCACATGATGGGTCCTTTTTTAAATGCATAATGTGTCATTCATATAGGTGGCGTAACAGAAGATATTTCATCATTGTGTAACAGAAAAGCCTGTGTACGAGCCTGATACAAAAACTTACAGTGAATTGTAAGAGTCGTCCGGTTGTGCTGACAAGGAAAATTGCATCTTCTGGCTTAGCTCGTAGGGGCAGTCCCGGTATACCATCCCACGGTGGGCCCGCGATCACGGGCCTACCCTTCCGCATGGCGGTACAGTTGATCCATGCAAGATCGCTGCTGCTTCTTTCTCTAATGAGCAAACTCCCATGCTCGTCTACTACGAACAAGCTTCCATTGTAGTTCCCCACAGCGCCTTGAATAGGAGTCGAGTGTTGATGCCTCAGCCAGAACCAACCATTGTTTTCAGTGTTCAAGTATTCAAACGTCAAATCATTATCCGTTATGAGGAAAAACGACTTCGAACCCTGCATCAAACGGAGGCGAAAGAGAGTACGGTTTAACGTACCATTATAATTTGATAAGGTACCACCATCTGAAGCAGGGGGTGTCAGGTAATTCTGCTGTGTTCTGCTATCCTTTCTCCAGACTGAGGACACTTGACTGGTTTCTTCTTTTGTACCCAAGATGCAATTCAAAGGCCCTCGTTCTTCGGTGCAGTACTCCGCGTTCCATCCTTCGGTCTGGGGGGAATCTATCAAAGACCACACATATTTGAGCCCGGATTTTCTGCGGGCCAAGCCTAATAAATGGAGCTCCGAAAGCCTACCATCATCCAATGCAAATACGGTTCGCCCCTCTTGGAACGATACCCCTGCGATCCCTTGTGCAACTTTTGCATGTGGGGGATGCTTATGGTTCACCCATCTCTCTTCAATATCCGGGTACTGTTGGAAATGATACTCAAAAACTAATCCAGAGGCCGTTGTGAAAAGCAACGAGTTTGAGTTTTCGTTATGACGAGTGCATGTGATAGAGCTCAATTGATGGCCTTCGGGCTTTCCATGAACCACCCAATTCCACTTCCTACGGTGCAGGCGGCGTTCAATCAACTCTCCCCCCTAAATCAAACAAATTGTTTTATAGAGGTGTTCGTTTTTATCAACATATTCTTGTTTAGAATACACACACACACACACACCTTAGTCAAGAGGAAGACAGAGGCGGAATGAGGCCCGACTAGGCCATGTAACGTGCAAGCCCTGGACGAAGCCAACCAACTGTATTTCTTCGTTTCTTCTCCGTGGATATGTTTCTTCCACGGAGGCTTAGATGTCCGATCGTACTCATAAAGATCCCCTGCACCACTGTGACTCAATGTCAACTCAAAATTGATCATTCATTTCTAATTAGAACTAGACTACTATCATCAAGGACCAGCAAACTAAATAAATAAACTAGTTTCTTACCTAACAATCAGGAGCAGGCCTGGTCTAATTGTAGCAGCATCTGTTATTGCTGATACATTTGCTCCAGGGGGTCGTCCATGATTTTCCCACCTAAGTTAAATAAAACTATTTTTTCATGCCAAATTATATGTATACACCAAATTATTTAATTTATTGAAACCATTGTTTATCATCACCTTGGAGGATCAGCCCCAACAAGTTCCAAAAGTAGCCCCTTTTTCGTGCCGAAATATATTCTCCTGTGTGTCACACATTCACATCGGTTATTTGATCAAATATTTCAAAATTCAATTTAATTATTTATTCGTATATCAACTCTGTTCCTAATTTCACAATGGAGATTTGTTCTCATTATATTCATTCAATAATACTATTACACTAATATATTAATATCATACTATTTATTCACTAAAATAGTAATATTACTGAATTAAAAAGGAAAATGAATTTTACTTCACTCACTCCCTATCATTCGAGACTAGTCCAAACGAAAGTTGAATTGTTTCACCACTTTTGGTCGCATCAAAATCAAATTCCGGCTTGAATTCAACCCAAATTGGTTGTGAATCTTCATTTAGCTGCATCTATGTAATCCCATCATCACAAAAAATAAATAATTCCAATCTCGTAAAGTAAGTAAACAAACATAACTATAACAATCAAGATCCACACATATATAATAAGAAACTAATTATTAACCTGATACAATAGGCCTCCTTCAGAGAGGGCAAGAATCGTCTGATTAACAAAAAACACAGAAACCGCATATCCTGCCGAAAGTGGCAAGTCATGGGGGGCGATCACCCACTGCAAACCGTTCCAAAACCGCTCGTATATCGACCCGCTTTCGCCGGTGACCCATATTGATGTCTCGGATAGTTTCGTAACGGAGACTCTCTTTCTCACAGGTAGAAGCCGATAACAAGTTGTATCATCTTTTTCTCTCTCTTGTTGGATCGAATTCACAACCGTGCAGTTATGGTTGATGCAGGAAACTAAGTTATAAGGCAGTTTTACCTCGACCCAGGTGTCAGATTGCTCGTTGAACTCCCAGAATCTTTTGTTTTTCTGCTCGAATTTTTGATCGTGTGTTGGGTATTGATGGTTGTTGCAAGAATTGGGGATAGGAGTGACGGTAGAAGATGGGGTTATTGAGTATAGGGAGAGGAGGATTATTGAGGAGATGATGAGGGACATGTTTTGTATGGGGCAGAGCAGAAAAGACAATTGGCAAAGTACATAGCTGGCCTGGGATCAGGAGAAAATAATCTCCTACCCACCCTTTCAAGACGGAAGAAAATCAAGAGAGAGAGTGTGTGTGTGTCAAATACTACTACTATATAGTGTGATGTAATGCATTTAAATGAAATATTGATTCATGAATAAATGAGGTGGGGTACATACATGAGGTGGGGCATATACATGTAGGGTGGTTAATAGTTGGTGCAAGTTTTTAGACTAATTATTAATAACTCACTTTGTCAACTCTTGTACTGATAATATTTCGGAGCAACACTTGTATCCATCGGTTATGTTAGGATTGTTTATTACGCAGTGAAAGGTAGAAATTTGTGTGAAAATGATCTCTATTAAAGTATTAATGCATCATGCTTAATTTATACAATGGTCTCACACAATAGTACTCAAACAATCAACACTATTAAATTTGCATTTTCATCTCTGCTATTTAGTCTTGTATGCACCACATGTACTATACAATTTTGATACACTTTTTTAAAGGTCACTCATATTCTTAATTAATGTATTTTATCACTAGTAACTATCTTGAAATAATGCGTAGTCATAAGGGTTAATAAAAATAAACAAAAAAATTAATTTTTTGAATAACTTTTATTTTTTTAATTTTGTAAGTCTATTTCTGTGGGGAAAAAAAAGTATTCCCTCCGTCCCAATTTTGTTTTCCCATTTGTCAAAAAAATATGTCTCAATTTTTTTCTCATCCCTAAAATGGAAACTATTTTATTCATTTAAATAATATTTTATTCACCATTCTCAGTACTACTTTATTCACCATTCATCATTCTCAATACTATTTTATTAATTTAAATACTAAAATTCAACTCTCGCATTAAACTCTTTGCACAGTCAAACGAGAAAATAAAATTGGGACGGAGGGAGTATTGTTCAATGAGAATAATTAATATTATTCAATAAAACAATTAATTTTGTTTGTTGAAAACAACTCCTCTCTCCTACTCAATTTATTTGTTGTTTGAGGATATTTCATACTAATTAAAGAAGAACTTAAATGACAATAAACTTATGTTTAATGTGACAATTTTGACTCTTTATTTTGGGTCAAAATAATTTTTTAGAAAGGCAAATAAATTGGATCGAAAAGATGTATATCGTTTAATAAATACAATTAATATTATTTTGTGAAAACATATGTATTTAAAAATACACATATATTTGTCATTAATTAAACGTGTTGGACGGGTTGCTTAAGTGCTGTGAAAGTAAAAGTAATCATCAGTGACTGAATTCTTAATTAGTGATTGTATTATTTTACCGAAACTATCACTTATCAATCAAAACCCAATCCACCAATATTAATTTCATGCCTTTTATCACCTAAAAGTGACGACTATTAGTGCCCACCATTAATCTTTGTCTTGTGAAAGAGACAGTTTTCCTTATTTTAGATAAAAAAAAAAATAAAAAAAAAAATTGATAGAAACTGGAAACGGCATAAAGAACGACGGAATCTATTTTAACATATTTCATCACGTATCCAGTATCCTGCCATTTTAGATTCTTAATTATACGTGTGTGCATTTAATTTAAATATAAACTGTTTGAGTATTTTATAATCACACATACATAATTATAAAACATGAAGATATGAAGAATTGGATTCCCTTTTTCATGAGACCCCACTTGAGATGTATTCCGCCAATCAAAGCGACAGAACAAATCTTTCATGAATGTGATTCCATTATTTTTTTTTTTTCTCTCTATTTGAAAAGATCGATGCGTTTGTTTTTTTTCTTTTTTCTTTATATTAATTTTCCAAGGACGTGGTTCTCAGCTGAGGTCAGATGCCACAGTTTTCTTTGTGAAAATGTTATTAATTAGAATAAGAACAAGAAACCCAAGGTGTGGGGTTTCATCACAAATCACAATCATCACATCAATAGAGAGATTTTTTGTGCAAGACTAAAGTATATAAATATAATTAATTAAACAAGTTGATTAGAAACTAATTGAGTTTTCATTCTAAAAATATTCTTTTGAACTCGTTCAATAAGAATCATTAATATAAATAAACAAACTCAAATTCAATATATTCGATTCATTAGCTCATGCATGTGTAAGTTCGCAAGTCATCTCGCATATGGTTTGACTATAATATACTACCATTTTCTCACATATAATATTTATGATAAACATAAGAACATGTAATTAAATTTAGGGTTAATTTCATATAAATTCACGACTTTTATGCTTAGTATCAATTTAATCACGAACTTTTAGATTTTTGTAAAAAAACCCAACCTTTGATATTTGTTGCAATTTGATACACGTTTTTTTCTTCCGGCCGGCAACCGATGACGTGACTCGCCCGAGCGTGTGTCATCTTGCCACGTAGGATTACACATGTTTATTTTTATTTATTTTTTAAATCTACATCATAAATAACACTTACCATTTAAATAACATATTTCTACTTATAATTAAAATAGCAACTAAATAAATTAAACAACAACCAAATGAATCTCAAAACTAAGAACGTAAAGAGAAATATTATATATAATTTATGTTGGCTGTTTAATTTATTTGGTTGCTATTTAATTTTTAAGTAGAAAGGTGTTATTTAAATTGTAAGTATTACTTGTGATGTGAATTTAAAAAAATAAATAAAATAAACATGTATAATCCTACGTGGCAAGATGACACACGCTTCGGCGAGCCACATCATCAGTTGTCGGCCGGAAAAAAGAACGTGTATCAAATTGCAACAAATATCAAAGGTTGAGTTTTTTTACAAAAATCTAAAAGTTCGTGATTAAATTGATACTAAGTATAAAGGTCGTGAATTTATATGAAATTAACCCTTAAATTTATTTAATATAATAAAATTCTAGAATTTTATAAATGTATATAATTTTTTTCTTTATTTTATTTTTTAGAGTATGTATAGAGTGAAATTGGTTTATACATGAATCATCGAAGGGTATTGGGTATTATCACTAAAGAGTATTATGTGTTTTCATTGAAGAGTATTAGTTATTTTCACTGAAGAGTCTTAGTTTTGTTTTCACTGAACAACTAAGACTCTTCAGAGTAAATTAGTACTCCCTCTGTCCCACTTAAATTTGCACACTACCTTTATTTTCGTATTTTTGCAAGTAAATTGTTTATTAATATATGAAATGATAAAGTGATTTTTAAGGTAGGGTATGATAGGTCTATATCTCCTCTATTATAAAGTGACTTAAAAATTATTTTATCATTTTAAATACTAATAAAAAATGTGTTCGTTAAAACACGCGAAAACAGTAAACGTGCAAATTAAAGTGGGACGGAGGGAGTAATACTTTTCAGTGGAAACAACTAATACTGTTTAGAGAAATCAACTAATATCCTTCGATGATTCATATATAAACCATTTTCACTCTATACCTTGTCTATTTTTTATACTGAATTGATTAATAATCAAACTTATAATTAATATTATCAAGTTTATTTAGATTCGCTTAAAATTGTAAACCAATAATATACTCATCCCGTCCAATATAAGTAGGCATCATTTCTTTATTTGTCCTTTCAAAATAAGTAAGCATAGACTAAAAAAAGACAAAGTTTTACTTTATCTTCAAATTCACAAACAATTATTTTATTTATAAATGGACCCCACATTATATTACCTTCAAATATATTTCACTTCTATACAAAAACAACTAATTAATACTCCTATTCCTTAAAATTTGAACGGAGAAAGTAGTATCTAATAAATAAGAACAAGCTTCACTCGCAAATAAACAAATCAAAACTTAAATACTCTAAAATGATAAAGATTTATGCGAGACTATATCACAGAATGAGTTCGTGTGACAAAGCATATTAAGAAAAAATGAGTTGATTTAGTTTAGATTTTATTTCGAAAAAATATAGAACCGTCACCACCCTAGCTTAGAATTCATGTTACATGAAATGTAAAATGTAAAATGAATAAGTAAAAGTTACTACTACATAGGTAAAAATCACTTTACAATGATCTTAAATTCAAAGTTTTCAGTGGACATAATTAATCTGAGTGTCGTTTTTTCTGTTTTTCTAATTATAACTATTTCTTATCTTTAGTAAAATAGCTTTTTTAATGATATAAACGGCAAATTTATGTATATATGGTGAATAGTAGGTGTGATTGATAATATAGAGTGGTTTGTAGGGTGTTTACGAAAATAGAGGGAATCGCCTCTGGGAGGGGCGAGTTTCCCTTTTTTTTTTTTTTTTTTTCTTAGCTCGCCTTTGGGAGAGGCGATTTTAATTTTTTTTTTTTTTTTCTTAGCTCGCCTTTGGGAGAGGCGATTTTAATTTTTTTTTTTTTTTTTCTTAGCTCGCCTTTGGGAGAGGCGATTTTATTTTTATTTTTTTTTTTTTCTTAGCTCGCCTTTGGGAGGGGCGATTTTAATATTTTTTTTATTTTTTCTTTAAATCGCCTCTGGGAGGGGCGAGTTTAAGCCTTTATTTTTTTTTTTTTATTTTATCACGCCGTTGGGAGAGGCGTGTTTATGTTAAAATTATTTTTTTTTTTTTTTTCGTTTCTTAGTTATAATTTGTTCCATGATTAAATGGGTTAAAATAGGTGTGTATTTGAGTTGATTTTAGTAATTATTTTTCAATGATTATGTGATGATTATTCAATGATATATTATAACTAAACCCAAATTGCTATTGAGATGTAAAACCCTAATTGTTAGTGGAGATAAATATAATTGTGTATTGAAATTGGTTTATATTTATACTATCTTTAAAAAAAAAATTATAAACTATTTCATAAAAATTGAAAATTATTTCAAACACTAAATAATATTTTTAAGTAATAAATGTAAAATGTAAAAAAAAATGACATTTATAATAATAGTACCAATACAATTAGCGATGGCCCAATCGACCACCCGTTCCACATTGCGTCGGACGTCTTTCACGATAATTACGACGAGGTTGTTGTTCATGTTGGCTTGGTCCGGGCTCCTCTCCGTATGTGTCCGCATATGGTATAGGCGTTGAACTGTAAACTGGGCGTTGTGCGAATTGAGGTCGATGTTGATAATAGGTACTCATATTAATACCCGTATTTAATATGTCAGTAAATGAACCAGGCCATGATGTAAGAAGATCTGTCACAGATTTAGTTAATTTAGATCAATAATATATATATATTAAAATATATATTATTTATAAGTTGATATTATATACCTGGTTCATTATAAGGTGTCTGAAAACTGGGTTGAGGTATCTCCTGTTGCAACGTCGATGTAGAAGCAGGCTGGGGTACCCCCTCAACGCTTGCCCAACCAACTATCAAGTTAACAATAACATATCATAAGTAAATAAACATAATCTTTAAAAAATATTATTAAGGGTTATGTGTAACTTTCATACCATTTCCAGCAGGATGTGCGTAAGCTCCAAATCCAAATGAGGGCAACTCATAACTTGTGTGAGGCGTAGGCTGAGGTGGCCACTCATTTGATTGCCGAGCATCTATCAAATTAATAGAAATATACATAAACAAGTAAATATAATTTCTTGAATATTTTTAATTTATTATTGTAACTTTGATAATATTGAATTACACACCGTATGCAGTTGGTGTGTTGCCCAAAATTCGAGACGCTCCATACTGTTGGCCCATCGATGTAGAAGCATCTGTAACATGTTATAAAAATATTTAATAATTAAATAAATATAAACCAAAGGAATATCATATTTACAAGTGTAATTCCGTAAATTGCATACCATTTCCAGCAGTATGTTGTGTGTGGGGCGCTGATTGAGGAACTCGGTATTGAGTACCTTGTCGGGGAAAAGGGGAATCTGATGGCACTGCCGAGGAATGTCTTCTTCGACTCGCAGACGTTGAAGGACCTTCATCGCCGTCACGCTCTACAGACCTCCTTCTTGTTTGTCCTCTACTTGTTTCCCCGACTTCTACGTTTTCAACTGAGGCTCGTGGATGTTCAAGATAAGTAGGAGATTCAATAATAGGCTCCACTTGAGTGATGAAATTCTCAGCTGTTTCTAAAAATTCCACCATTGATGGTCTATTATCAATATGAGCCCGTCGTTTACTGATTTTAAATTTTCGAAACCAGCTTACCTGTAACAAAAAAATAATAGAATGTTATTCATATTTCAAACATCAAAAATCAATATATAATTAAATTTGTGATATATAATTTACCAAAACATCACTGGCAGATGTTCTTGGTGGTTGGAAGCCTCGGACCGGTGCTGCAGTATACTCCTCTGGTGAAATCAATCGTCGTGTAATGTCATAGTACCACTGCATATAGTCTTCCGTGACCGGATCACCCCCGTTGATAGGCGTGCAAGGCATGAATGGTTGCCTGCTTCTCCAATATCTAATCCATTTGTCATGCTTGGTCGTCCAATCAAAGCCGGTTCTCCCCTGGCGGTTATACTCATGCAAGCTCTGGTCCCTTTCCTCTACATGACTTGGAATGTTTTGGACCATTCCAAATTGTCTGAGCACCCTATTCGGATAGTGAAGCTCCACTATCCAAATATTGATCAATGGACATTGCGACCTCCAATTTAAGGTCCAACAACGAGGTTCGAGATTCCTGATCTCCTCAGCGTCCACATCATAGGGATCCCAAATAAACTGTAAAGACACACACAAAACATTAATATCAATATTCTCAAAAAATAATTTATATTAGTTTGAATCATTATAATAATAACTTACTTGACCATTAGACAAACGCTCAAATATGTCGCGATATACACGAATTGAAAACCTCGTGCTGTCAATATGACTGTGATAATGTATCCACCTATAGTAGGTAAAAAAATAAGTATGTATATCCAAACGAATTATAGATAAATGTGTCTATAGAAAAATACCTAGCTCCATACGGTGGAGGCCCCAAATTACGACCATCTACACTTATCTGCCCTTGTTGGAGCATCGGATGTGCGTTCGATGGTTGGATCGTTTTTATCCTTGACCATGCCCATATCTGTTGTTCAATGATAAATTTATTTCAATGTACAATTAATCAATGAAATATTTAAAAGTAATTTAAATTAACCAAGAATTACCTGCAACAAGCATAATGGTCCAGCGATGCTCTTGCATTTATAGTTGCAAGCCATACAGAGTTCGCGATATAAACTCGCTAACACAGCACTTCCCCAGCTGTATTCCCCGACTGTATTCACGTCCCGCAGAAAATACAGATAGACTAATGGGACAGCATTTCGAGAATGGTCGGGCATCATTGTAGTTCCCAGGAGTAAAAGTGCACACCCCCGTGCATATTGATCAACGACCTCCTGTGGTGTATAGTCATCAATATCAACAGAATGTCTCACCAATTCGTTTAGGGAAGTCAATTTGATCGCACTATTGCCCCTCATATCATCTTGTTGTATGGTGATGCCCATCAACTCTTCACACAAGCTTTTCCACTGATCAAAGTTATTATATTCATCTCGCCGTATAATGGGCTCTCCTTCTATCGGTAAACCCCATAAAATGGCAACATCTTGCAATGTGACGGTCGCCTCTCCGACGGGAAAATGGAACGTATGCGTCTCTCGACGCCATCTCTCCACTAATGCAGTGATAAGATGACGATCGAGTCTGAATGTCCCACAACGAAGGAGACCGTAAAAACCCATCGTCTTGAGTCTGTCCACCACACGAGAATGGAGTGCGATCTTATAAGGATTTGGGTCTTCTAGTCTAAATGTCCAGAATGGCTCATCACCTCCATTGTATGTACTTAGCACTGTCTCGCTTGTTTTCCTATTAATATAATCTAGCCTCGACCGATGGGTTTGTTGCATGGTGAGTACAGATCTGTTCTTCGGTCCATATAACAGTGCCTCTCTATCAGAATTCATCTATAATTCAAACATTCAAACAGATGTATTAGAATTAACACAAATCATACACATAAAACATAAAGCTCAAACACATAAAGGATAATGTATATGAAATTATTCAACATTATTGTCAACATTATTGTCAACATTTTAATTCAATCCTACAAACTAATTTTATTCAACATTTTGATAACATTTTGACAATATTTTGATAGCATTTTGATAGCTCCTAGGGATTTACAACATCAATGTGAAGGACCAGCTCTATCTTGTGCTTGGTACTGTTGTCTAGCGCGGGTTTGGGCCCAATCCATTTCATTATGAATCCTGGACGTCACATCCCGACCACGACGCCTTATCCTGCGATCTGGATTATGTCTCAGCTGAAAATAGGGTTCATCCCACTCCTGAGGATCCGGCAATGGCTCAAAATACCTAGAGGTGTAAGTTGAGGAATACACTGTTGTACTGTAGCATTCGGGCACATATACACTTGGATCGATTTGGAACGCTCTGCACACCTCCAACGCATGTGAGCATGGGATACCATCCAACTTCCATTGTCCGCAATCGCACTCTCGTCTTGATAATGCAACTCTATATGTGCGACACTGTACTGAGCCCTTAATACGGGCAGTAACTCTGGCTGATCCCACCGAATGATTATAAAGTTCTACTCGATGTTTCATCCCCTCTCACTGCGCTGAATCATATTTGTCACTAACATGATCAGGCCACTTCCGATGTCTCTGCACTAAAATCCCTGCTTCTTTAGCACGTTCCATAAATACATTTTTGGATCGTGTGAAGGTTGCACTAACTATAGCTGTAATTGGGAGGCGTCGTGCACCCTTAAGAACACCGTTGATGCATTCGGAGATGTTAGTTGTCATAACCCCATAACGGTGACCTCCATCATGACTAAATGTCCACTTGGCAGGATCGATATTTCGTAGATACTGATGACCCTCTTCACTTAAAACTCGGATTTCGTTCATCTTTGTCTCAAAATGTCTTACCGACAATGCTGTTCCCGCATTGTAACACAAGTCCTTCATCTTTTGACTCTTGAACTGAGTATTAAAATTTGAAGCGACATGTCTTAAACAATAGCGGTGCACTCCTCTTGGTGGTGAAAATGCTGGGACTTCTTCCACTGCCTTCAAAATACCCTTATGCCTATCAGAAATAAGGCATATCCCCTCCATATCACCCACAACATGTGTAGCTAACATTCTAAGAAACCATTTCCAAGACCTATAACTTTCGTCATCAACAATGGCATATGCTACTGAAATGATTTTCTGATTAGCATCAAGGGTGTTAGCAATCAGCAATTTGTGTTTGTACTTAGTGTAAAGGTGAGTACCATCTACACAAAGTATTTTGCGACAATGCATGAATGCTTCAACGCATGGCTTGAATGCCCAGAAGACATATCCCAACGTGTGCACATTCCACTCAATCGTATCCCTGTGTTTCCACTCCACAATGGTCCCGGGATTGTATTTCTGCAAGGCTCCCATGTACTTGGGCAAATACTGACATGAACTCTCCCAAGTTCCGAACACATTCTCCCTAGCACGTTTCAACGCTTGCCATGCCTTTTGATATGAAATAGTGTAATTATATTTCTTATCTGCATGCTCCAAGACATATTTGACGTCGTATGCTGGATCAACTTGTATGAGACTCTCCATGTCAGCTGCAAGCAAGTTTTTACAGAGATTTGAATGATTGCGCGAGTCAATATTCATCAAACAGGTATGTGGCGGCCCCAACCTAGTGATTTCCCAATAATCGTATCTTTTACGGTACGATGCGCGTAAATGCCACTCACAACGTTGCGATGTCGAGCAATTATCATTTTCACTGGCATAGTTCTGCTTACACAGCAACTTCATTGTCTTCGAGTTGCTCTCTTCGACTCTATACTCACGCCTTGCATGTCGGACCGAATAATCCTTCACGACATTGATCACAGCATCTTTGTCTTTGAAAATCATCCCTAACCTCAAAACCCCATCATCCGCATCATAGCTTAGATCACCACTTCGAACGCCTACTGAATCGACAGGTACATCATCACATGACCTATCAAAAAATGGCACTCCAATCAAATTTGGATGAGGTCTCACTCTTGGCATTAGGGAATTTGGTACAGCAACAGTTGGCATCCAAGGATTGTCAGTGGTACCATCCTCATCAGACGACCCCTCGTCCTCAGAACCATTATCGCTTGGTTCAGAATTACAAGTAAAGTCTGGATATATATCACCAGCTATATCAACTATGGAGGTCCCAACAGGGGCCATCTCAGTGATACCAGAAGGTCCAATATTAGGATCTGAACCACCGGCATGACTAGACCCTAAATGTTGGTATGGCTCATCCTCCCAAGCACCCCACTCATTATGGCTCTCTTGTAGGGCCTGATATTCAACGTTGGAACCCCCGTGCATATTGACACCACCATGACCTGGTCTCACTTCAGAAGGATAGTACTGGTTCCCCCACTGGCCATGGGATGTTGGGTACTGCACCTTCATTTCAACCTCCACTAATAGCTCAACGGAATTGAGCCCAACTTGTGGATGGAAGAAGTATCGTAGGTCGTTGTTGTTCCTAATAGGACAACTAGACGAGGCATTCCCATTTTTTATTATGCAAGACACATTCAAAGAATACACTCGCAAATCTAATCCCGTAACCTCAGACAACTCACGTAATAGATCGTAGAAATCAAGCATACGATCAACTCTTCTTTTTCCAATAACAGCTCCGCAAGAGCGCACAATGATTCCAATGTCGCGAGAGGTTGACATATCTTCAACAACACAAAACACTTATAAAAATTTTATCTATAGGCACTAAATTAATTATTGGCCTCAATTATGTTTACATCTAGTATAGTAAATCAAACCCAACACCCTAATTTCCATACATTTTTAGTGTTTTTTTTTTTTTGCAGTATTGAAATTTTATTCCGAACACTTTTTGATGGGTGTATTAACAAAAGATAGGAATATATATAGTCTTATTGTTACATTTAATATTCTTAATTCCATTTCTTAATTTTTAACAAATAAAAAGTATTTAATATTCTTAATTCCATTTCTTAATTTTTCACAAATTAAAATTTTCTAAATAGAAAATTCTCAAATACATTGAGAATATAAAATTAATTCGTTTTATTTTATTTTATTTAGTTTATTTTATTTTATTTTATTTCGTTTTTTTTATTTTAATTAGTTTTATTTTATTTTATTTCGTTTATTTTATTTTATGTAATTTCGTTTATTTTACTTTATTTTATTTTATTCATTTTATTTTATTTTATTTTAATTTCGTTTTTTTATTTTAATTAGTTTTATTTTATTTTATTTCGTTTAATTCATTTTATATTATTTTATTTTATTTTTTTAATTTATTTTATTTCGTTTATTTTATTTATTTTAATTTTGTTTTTTTTATTTTTTATTTCGTTTTTAATATTTTATTTAATTTCATTTATTTCATTTTATTTTATTTTATCTCTTAATCTCTTATTATAGTTAAATAAAATTATCTTATGATTGCAAAAATTAAATTTTAAAATGATGATCAATATTTTCATTAAGTAAGTAATCTAGAGTTTTTTAATACACTATATATATTAAATCTAGATTTTTTAAAACACTAAAAACACTAGAATTTTATAAAAATAAAACTTACATTGTATACATAATGGTTATTAACATCACGTTAAAAAAAAGTCAAATTTTACTTTAATAACTTTGATTGATAAAATGTCTAATTTACTCTTCGATTCTTCAAATGTATAAAAGTTATGCATCACCAAAACATTCAAAAAATTAAAAAAGTGTATCATTTTTTATTAAATAAAATTCTACATATATTTGATTAAATAAATTGAATCCCAATTAAATAAATAACACACTATGAGCTTATTAATGGAATTTTAAATCAAAATAAACCAAAAGAACAACACTACTACCAATTTTAAATCAAAATAACAACACTATGACCTTATTAATGTTATTTTAAATCGAAATAGCAACACTACTACCAATTTTAAATCAAAATAAATCAAATGTAACATGCTAAAACATGTAATTTCTCTAACATATATATATATCGACATTATATATATACTATATATACACTATTTCAAAAAATTGCATGCAAAATAATTCTAAAAATATACAAAAAAATTTGAAATATTTACCACTTAATTGTAGTGTCTGTACTCCTCAGGTAGATAGCAAAATATCAATTCCTCAAGTACGTGAGACTGCAAGTTTGTATTTTGGAGGGCAAATTTTTTTTTTCTTATGGACAAGCCTTCATTTGAAGAAGAAGAAGAGAGGAAGGAAGGAGTACGAAGAAGAAGTATAATGAGGAGGAGTGAGGCAGGAAGGAGTAAGAAGTATCAGTGGGGAGGAAGGAGTTATATACGGGGAGGAAGGAGTTATATATGGGGAGGAAGGAGTTATATATGGGGAGGAGGGAATCCCACGCCAAATAGATAACGACAAAGCGTGTCAGGGATTACGCCTCTGGTAGAGGCGAGTTCCAAACTGGTAGATACGACAAAGCTGTATAAGGAGTTACGCCTCTGGTAGAGGCGAGTTCCAAACTGATAACGACAAAACATGTCGGGGGCGTGGGAAACAGCTGTATAAATCGCCTCTGGTAGAGGCGAGTTACGGATAATGCCAAACAGATAACGACAAAGCGTGTCGGGGGCGTGGGAAACAGCTGTATAGATCGCCTCTGGTAGAGGCGAGTTACGACGTTCACCTTGATCGCGCTTGGGGAGCGCGATCTACTTTCTTGATCGCCTCCACCGACCGCGATCAACCCTATATTCGAAATCGTTTTTCAAGTTGGCCTATTTTTACTATATTTCTTGGAATTTGGCCTATTTAAAAAAATTTGCCGATATAAACCCATAATCGATTAAGAATCTGTTCTTTAGAAAGTGTGTGAGAATTCTCATGCTTCACATCACAGGATTGCCACTTTGATGGTGATTCCTCTATCTCTTTTATCAACAAAATGTTTAACTAATAAAAATTAGTATATTTCGATCTAAAATTGCACTACACAAATTAACCAGAAATCTAATAGAACATAAGATGTAAGGATGGCCTAACTGCAGGTTTATCACGGTTCAAAAATGTAATTAACTTGAATTTATCTTGGAGGGAGTATTTAATTTGAATATATCTTACCATTTATTTGATGTTACATTATCTCACTCAAAAATGTAGCATCGATATCTTTTTTTTTCTTTTTTTTTTCTGAAGTTCAATTTAAGATTAAGAGGGGTGTATTGGTTATAGAGTCTATGGGATTTTTTTAGATTTTTAAAGTTTGGGGATATTCAATTTAGATTTTCAAAAGTCTTTAAAAATCCTGGGGTATTCAATACAGATTTTAAAAAGTCTTAAAAAATCTTTAGGTATTCAAAAGTCTATGGATTTTAATACTCCACGGATTTACTTAGATTTCCCTTCCAAAATATGAATAGATTTCACTCTCCAAAATCTTTTCTAATAACCAGAGATTACTTTCTTTGATTCTCTTCCATTGGGATGTCAACGGGGCGGGGACGGGGGGTCATTCCCCATCTCCGTCCCTGCAAATACATGGGGAAAATTTTCCCCCCATCCCCGCCTTGCTGGGGATCCCCGTCTCGTTGAGATTCCCCGTTCCCCGCCTAATTATTTTTTTATCTCATTTTTAAAATATAAAAAAATTTAATCATACACAACAGTTACTTTAAGTTGGTGTTAAAAAAAAACTAATTTAAACAAATTGAAGAACCTCTAATTCTAATATTTTTAATTAATATATATACTAAAGTGAAAATAATATAATTTGAAACTAATAACATAATATTAATTAAAAAATGTAATTTTTAATAAATAGTTAATTGAGTGAGAAACTATGAAATATTTATTTGTAATTTACTTTAACATTAAAATAATATATAAATATATTAATTATATAAAAAATAATGCGGCTCCCCGCGGGGAACGAGACGGGGATCCCCCGGGCTGAGAATACTATCTCGGTCCCCGCCTACGGGGCAAAAAAAAATTCTCCTTTCCTATTTGCTTTGGGGATTACCCGCCCCATTGTCAAGTCTATTCTTCAAAAAATATAAATAAATTTTACTCTCCAAAATTTCTTCTAACAACCTGAGACTTCTAATGAGGGCGAGGTATAACGGTGATAGAAATGAAGATGAAATAATAATGTATTTTTTTAACTAATGTATTTTTTTTTCTAAATAATTTGGATAACTTTTTTTATATACAAGTGTGTCACATATATATTTGCATCAATGGTTCCAACGCCGGAGTCTATGGAATTCCATGTAAATCAATAAAAAAAATGTATGCCACAATCTTGTAAAGTCTATGAAAATCCAAGTAAATCAATAAAAAAAGTCAGTCAAACTCTGCATGGAATCTATAGATTTTCTAAATCCACAGACTTTTTAAATTCCAAAAAAATCCAATAAAATCCCAATTGAATACACCCCTCTAAATTACTTATCAAGTGGACAAGATGCTTGAAGATGACTTGTAAAGCTAGCTAGAAGTTATTTATTTTTGGTTGACAACGAGATTTTAATAAATGCACATTAATATTTATTCATCATACAGATTGCTCAAAACAAGAAATACCCACTTCAAATATAAGGATGCATGTCTGACCTTACTCTGATAAGCCATGTTACTAACATTTACTCCTATATGCTCACCATCGATATTGATTTAGTAACTCTTTTTTTCTTATTTCAAAACACACCACAATAAAATCCTACCTTAGTTAGACATGCATCCTTATTTTAAAAGAAGTACGTAACACTATATACAGTATTATGCTTTCAATTTTTATTTTTATTTTTACAATATTGTAATTTCAACGAGTTACAATCTTTATATGCCCCTTTTAAAAACGACATATAAATTATATTAATAATAAATTAGAATCAGCCAGCATCTATAATTAAAATTGGAGGTGAGAACTTGTAACGTACCTTCAAAGCTTCGCGAAGAGCTCTAAACCAAAAAATATCTGGGTCTATGATACCGGTAAATTTCTTTTCTAACCCAAACGAAAGTGATATTGTCATTTCAATAAATTGCAAACTTTGAATACCCTTCATTTTTCTTAATAATACGCAAATGTTGTATTTCATGCCTAATTTGTTGTGGAGTCGTGCGCGATTCTTGTATTTTAATGTACTTCAAGGTTATTCCATGACTTCTTGGACTAGAAGGATAAAATTTTATCAAGTTCCAAGTCATATTTCTACTAATTTGTGAAGGAATTGAAATTAATATTCATGCATAATACAAAACACGTGAATACTTTTTGTTGGAAAATATGGCTGTGATGCATCGGAAAAAGATAAAAGTGGGAGTGAGTATATAATTAAAATTTTACTTAAAGTTTGGAGACTTACTGCTGCCCCCCGGGGTATGGGTACCCCAATGAGCTTTTTACCTCTAGCAGGTAACAGGTTCTTTGTGATATTTTCTCTCTCTTTATACAATTTCACTTTGTTTCAATTTCCGATTGCACTTTATTTCAATTTCCGGTGACCTATTTCCGATGAATAGAATGTTTGGTACATTTCGTGGTCACTCAATGAGTAGAGGCGTTTTTCCGGTGGTATCGTAGGGGATTCACTGTTCGTCTTTGATTTTCAGAATTTCAAGTTTAGTTGGTTGGATTATTTATTCTGATATCGACAAATTTGAAATTAAAGTGTATTTTTTACTTTTCAGGAGGATTTATTTTTAATCTTGGTGATTTCCCTTTTATTTCTTAGTTTGGGTTTGAGAGTATGTTTCTCTATGTTCTTGCCAGTGTACATTCTGATGGTTTGTGGATTCTTCATTTTCCGGTGGCAATAATCGGATTTTTTTTTTGTTTCGGCGTGATCGCTGTCTACTGTAATTGTTTTGTTCCTGAATTTTGAATTAATAGTTTTCTTTAATCGTTACCTATTTAATCAAGACTTCGATTGAGAGAGAGGAAAGAGAAATTGTGGAAGATGAAAATGGAGAAGTAAGAGAGAGAAATATGGAGAAGGAAAATGGAGATGAAAAAGTCAAAAATCTGAAATTAGATTAATTGAAATCAGATTAATGGAAAGGGTCAAAGGGAGAAAAACGTGGAGAGGAATTTAATTAATTTGTAATTTCTATACATTTAAATTAATTTAAAATTAAAAAATCGGAAATTGTGATATAGCTCACTAAAACTTAAATATTATTGGTGTAATTAAGATAAGGATAATGGTAGTATTTAAATCTTATTTTAAAAATTAAATTGATTATGATAATAAATAAAAATAATATTGTATATAAGTTATTTTTTTAAGTAAGAGCCCATTTGATTGAATTTATAATGAAACACTTTATAATCTCTAACTTTTTATAAATTGCTTTAATAGTTTATAAGTTGTTAAAATGTTTGTTTAATACACCTTATAATATCTTTGAAATTTTATAATAAATTTATGATTATAATATATATATATATATATATATATATTATGTTGAGGTAGAGCCGTTGAGGTGAGTGAGGTGGGGGAAGCGTGGGGTGAGTGGTATGGGTGGAGGTGGTCATGAAATAAGTTTAAAATTCCAACTTATTTTTTACGACTTTTGTTTGGAGCTTGGAGCTTATTGAGGTGGTTTATACTAAAAATTGTGTGCCGCACTGATTATACTGAAAGATTTTGAGTTATCGCATTGTAAACTTTATAATCAGTCATACTTTTTAGTGTAAACAACCTCAATTATTGAGTGATTGCACCGTCCACCTAATTCATATTATCAGATCTTGACTTTTTTTTAATGTTAATTTACTGGACAAGGTCTCTTTTATAGCAATGTTGTAACATTTTCTGTTACGTTAGATTATTGTCACGTGTCATAAATTGATATAAATTAATTTAATTAAATTAACTATAGTTTAGAGAAAAGTCATGTTTTATCTCCATCAAATCTTACTAATATTTATTTCAATTTAACTAATATAATTTTTAAGAAAAACCGTTTTTTTCTTTTAAAATCTTACACATCGTTAAAATTTTAAAATCAATAAAAATATAAATTTAATAGTTCTTATGATATAATTTGTAGTTTATTTTAATATATCAAAAATGAATTTAATAAATTTGAAACATAAAGCAAAAATCTGTATAAATCGTACACCAAAATTTAACAATATCCCAATATTTTTAAATGATCATGTATAGAATGAAATTGGTTCATACATGAATTGTTGAAGGGTATTAGTTATTTTCTGAAGAGTATTAGTTTATTATCAGTAATCAACTAATGCTCTCCAGTGAATACAACTAATACTCTTCAGTGAAAATAACTAGTACTCTTTAGTAAATATAACTAATACCCTTCTATAATTTATGGATGAACTATTTTCACTCTATACTTAGTCTTTTTTAATTATATATTTATTATTGAAAAAGTCAAAATTGAATTTAAAATTCAAATGCACAATATGCACTTAAATGCAAGCTACAATTTTTTAATACAAGAATGAATCCCACAAATTTTGCAGACTGGAAGAAGATTGTATATATTATTAAATAATTAGATCTAATTTTTTTAAGAGCAAATACCTTTATTATATATTTAGAGTATGTATATAGTGAAACTGGTTCAATAATGAAGCATTAAGTGTATTAGATATTTTCATTAAAGAATATTGATTGTTTTCACTGAAGAATATTAGTTGTTTTCACTAGAAAGTCTTAATTTATTTTCAGTAAACAAAATATTCTTTAATGAAAACAAATAATACTCATCAGTGAAAACAATTAATAGTCTTTAGTGAAAACAACTAATATTTTTCATTGATTCATTTATGAACTATTTTCACTCTATATATTCTCTAATTATATAATAAATGTCTTAGCTCTTGAAAAAAATTAAATCTAATTATTTAATTATATATACAATTTTCTTCCAATCTGCAAAATTCGCGGGTTCTATCCTAGTATTCAAAATTTGTAGTTTGTATCTAATTGAAATTGGTTCATACATGAATTATCAAAGGTTATTAGTTGTTTCCGCTGGAGAATATTAGTTGTTTTCATTTAAGAGTCTTAGTTTGTTTTCACTAAACAACTAATATTCTTTATTTAAAACAACTAATACTCTTCAGTGAAAACAACTAATACCCTTTAAGTGAAAACAACTAATATCTTTTAGTGAAAACAACTAATATCCTTCAATAGTTCATATATAAAATATTTTCACTCTATACTTTGTCTACAATTATTAGTGTCGAGTATTACAATTAATAGATACTCAAAATTTAACTTCATTCTTGAAATAATCTAATATTTCGTACAAAACTCAATATAAGTAATTTTAATATTCATTCACTATCAAGTATCCTTTATATATGACCAAGAATCGTGTGAACAAGTTTCATCGTGAAATCTGTTTAGAGAGTATTAGTTATTTTACTAAAGGATATTATTTATTTCACTATTAAGTATTAGTTTTAAGACAAACTTATGTGAACCATAGTTCACGTGAACTAGGTTTCTTCAAATATCAACATTGTGTGAGCGTACTATCATTGTTATGCATATCTATTATCATTACGTTTTACCATCACTCAAACCAATTTTATTATTTTAATAATAAAACTTAATACATCGCTCTAATTCTACTCATTACACATTTTTCTTAAAAATTGTGTCCCCAAAAGTTTGTAGAGTGTTTGGGGACAGAGAGATTATTAGTTATAAATCAATTTCACGGTGAAATTTATTCACACAATACCAACTCATTTATAGTATTAATGAGTGTGTATAGAGTGAAATTGGTTTATACATGAACCACTTTACAACACTCTTTAGTGTAACCAACTGATACTTTGTAGTTAAACAAATAATATTCTTCGTATTTTTCAACTAATACCTTAGTTAAAACAATTAATATCCTTTAGTGAAAATAATTGATACTAAAAATAATTAATACCCTTTAAATGGTTCATGCATGAACCATTTTCATTCTATACTTTTTCATAATCAATTTTGACAAAATATAGAGTGAAAATGGTTCGTACATGAACCATTGAACGATTTAGTTATTTTTACTAAATAATATTAGTTGTTTTCGTTGAAGATTGTTAGTTATTTTTACTAAGGAGTATTAATTGTTTAGTGAAACAAACTAATACTCTTCAATATATACAACTCACACCCTTCGATAAAAAAAATAACTAATACCCTTCAACGAATCATGTGTGAACCAATTTCACTCTACATACTAAGGTTGTAATCGAATCGATTGAATCGAATCGAATACCACTATTTTAAATTCATATTTGTGAAATTATTTCGAATACCAAATTCGAATCGAATATTTTTCGAATAATATATGTGATTTATATTTGATAATAAATCCATATTGAATTATTAAAAAAATATAAATACTTGAGTCGAATATTAGTATCAATTTATTTTCTCAGGCATGTTCCAAGCAAATAGTTTTCAAGTATTCATTTCAAACTTGTTTCCATTGTTTGAATTTTCAAACAAACCATAAAGTTAATTTTTTTGCCTATCATAATCAAATACGTAAATGAGTAAAATGTTAATTATCAAATTTATGAAATAATACTTCAATAAATAAATGACGAACATACACCTTCATTTTTTTTTCCAATTTATTCGGGTTTTATTTTTAATAATTAAATTATATTAAAAATGTTTTTCTTAAATTAAAGCATTAAATTATGGATTGACTAAAAGCCCACTTGTTAGAAAAGATTATAAAGAACTAATATCCTTAAAATAATTCTAATGAACTTAAATTTATAAATAGTTATATTTATTATTACTATATTCTATATATATTCGTACATAATTAATTGAATATTTAAATAAATATTTACGAACATAGAATCAAATATCATAGTTTTATTTTTGTATTTGATAATTAATCGAATAAAAAGTATATTTGTACTTGAATTGAAATTATCAAATTTTACAATCTAATACATACTCGTCAATTTTAGATTTGGTCAACTTCTCTATCTTAATCTTTTAGTACTTGTCAAAAAATTATGTTAATATATATATATATATATATATATATAATATTTTTAATTATTAACATAATTAATTTATTTTATAAGATAAGATTTTAAATACTACCACTATCGTAATTATCCCAAAATATCATAATTTTGAAATTTTTAAAATTGATTTTATAAATTTCAAATTAATTAAAACACATAGATTATATTTGTTAGATTTTATATTTTAATCGTGAGTTTTTAAAAGTTTGTGATATTTTTTTTACTTATCTCATCATTTTAATATTATTTTACATTCTTATCCGATTTTATTTTAATTTATTTATTTGATTTTATTATAATAATAACATATGTCATATAGATACCATATTTAATTAGAGATATAAATAATTTTAAAAAATAAATAATAAACCACCTTCCCATTATTAACGCCACTTTATGTGAATATTCAATAACCATTTAACTTTCTTTACTTTGGTAGAAAAAACAAAAATTGTGATATAAAAAAAAAACTGAAAACTTTCTGGTTCTATTATTTCTTCATGTTACACATTTCAAGATTTCTCTCTCATATTTCATCTTCTGCATCTTCTCCCTAAAATGAAAGCCGGAATAAGTACATAATTTCAAAATCAAGAGAAGAACATCTACAATACACGGCGAACATGCCAGAATCTAAAATTTTATCGAAGGAAAATACAGAGCAATCACATCTATGACAAAACCAGAATAATAAATCATAAAATTGAAATATAAGATGAACAAAAATCCGAAGCAGATCACACATTCACCAGCGAATAACCTCATGAACTCAAACCCAGATTAAGAAATGAGATGAAATCCGACCATGAAAAGTAAAATAACAGAATTGAATTTCAAACTTGTCGAAATCTTCTACGGCGGTCACCGGAAAACTGCTCAAAGTGTGAAGGGAAAGAATTACATCCACCCGGCAAACATGGAGAAAAAACATGAAGAAAGAGAAGGGGTGGGGACGACGAGAGAGAAGGTGTGGGTGTGGTGGGAATACAGTCAAATCAATAATAGAAATTAAAAAAAAAAAAAAAAAACTGGCTGAATAAGTAGTAGAAAACACTTAAAATATTTAATGACTGATATTTAAGATGAATTTGATCCAAGGGTTAATATTGATTGGGGGTATAGATACCCCCGGGGTGCAGCAGAAAAGCCCTAAAGTTTGTAAAGTGTTATAAAAGTTATGCTCATTTTTTTATGTGCACGGAGAGAGGTGCAAGTCTTTGCCGAAATTGTCCTATGAAATCAAACTTGTGTGCGAATGCAACATGTTTACACGAATGTTACAGTTTTTCTTTTGAAGTTTTAAAATCGTGTGTAACGTTTTAAAGTTTCAAACTTGGATTAATTAGCACATTTCATCGGTTATGGATGATCATTAGTTATTAATTATTGCCACGCTCCAACATTTTTTTTTTCGATAGCTATAAGTAGCATCTCAGTTAATGATGAAAGAGACACTGAAATGACAGAAAAGAGATACATATATTATTCTGACAATTGTTATATTTTCTAGCTTCATTTTGTGTTCAAACTTCTTTCCAAATTTCGTTAATATTGTTGGACAACTTCTAAGTTCGTCTTGAGCAAGATATTATGTTATATCGTTGTATCTTGGAAAATAAATACCCTACAAATCACTAGCACCTAGAGTAAGGACATAATTGTTTTAGGGAATCGTGTCTAACACGAGTCTTGATTATTCGTTTATCATTTTTTACTATCTACGGTGCTCACTAGTCAACATATAACATACTACTCCCTCCGTTTCTAAAAGTATGTTCACTTTATTTATTTATCTGTACGTCCCCAAAAGTACATTCATTCTCTTTTTGGATACAACCATTTTATTTTTATACTTACAAGCAATTACTTTATTAAAAAACTCTCCACAATATTTATTATTTTATCTACTTTATCTATAACTATTCATTAAAACATGTGTCTAGATACACTTTTTGGGGAGCAAGAGAGTACAAAATTTGAAGAGTTCGTGACATAGCTGTGGGGTGGGCGGGCTTGGGCAGATTTGCCTGCCGCAGTTTAATAAATTTAATTTTTTTTGTTATCACAATTTATCTTACACCAGACAATTTCGCATTAAAATTTATAATATCTAGTTCATACATTACAACCGTGGTGGATATACAAAATTAGGACATTTGATATCTAAGTTGATTTGGAAAGAGTTAGTTTGAACGTTCATGTCTAAAAATTTAAAGGGGCGGTGGTAGATTAAATTTTGTATGAGATTATCTTATGACACAGGACAAATGGGTGTAATTAAGATACTGACTTATTAATACTTTGGTAGGGGTGTGTTGATATGTGTGGTCCTATGCCATTAGACGGTTTCATACAAGTTTTTGTCATGATAGTTTAAAAAAAAAAAATTAATTGCAAATAAAATCACAACTTTTTCGCAAACTGCAATTTAATCTAAATTTTTAAACTGTTGCAAATAAAACCTCAATTTGTAATTTGTAGTAATTCCAACTAAAAGACCGATTTCAATCTGCTTAAACGTAATGATTACTTATGTGTTGTCATCTGAACCAATCTACACATATTAATACGATTACTTATTTATTGTCAGGTAGGTGAAACATCATTTTCGAACCGTAAAGAAATTGGTTGTTGGTTCAAATTGCAACCAAACATTAAATTGAAGTTTTGTTTGCAAAGATTCAAAAGTTTAGATTAGATTACAATTTGTGAAAATATTGTAATTTTATTTGCAATTAACCAAAAAAAAAATAACCCAAAAAAATTATATAACCCTAAAACACACAAAAAAAAAAAAAAAAAAACTAAACATAGGCATTTTCGAAAAAAAAAAAATCTGAATTTTTTATGTTTTTCGAAAAAGTAATCCAAATATTTTTTTGGATGAAGTGTATTATCAAAATTAGCATTGTATATAACCTGGGCCTTGTGTAAATTTGAGTCCACTAAAATTCGGACTTTTTCAAGTATCAGTGTTATGAATATTAACATTCATATATATTATTACCCTCTAGAATTTTTTTTTTTTTTTTAAATGGTGATAGTTAATATAAATAAGCAGCATAACAGCGATGATATATGTATATTTTATAATAATATATTTTCAAACTTTTTCAAGATGATGTGTCAACACCACCTTAGCATGTCTCAAATCTCTCCATTTTGAAATATTGCGCTCTCATTAAAAGTTGGTTAAACTTTTAATCTCGACCCTTCGTTCTATATCATTAAATCTAAACCATTCATTTATATTTGCATAATTAATGCAAATAGATATTTTTTCCATTTTCTTATTTAGTTATTTTTAGATTTTATTATAAATCATATTTTTCCAAACGTAATTAAATATGATCTACTTATTGAATGAATAAAAATTTATCATTTCTAAGTTTGACTTAGTATATATAGTATAATATAATGTTCAATTATTTTTTCCTAAAATAAAAGGTATATAGTTATATATTCCAAAGAATATTCTTATGTGATATATTCTTATTATGGACAAGATATAATATTGCATGCATTTTTTTTATTATAAATAAGAGCATATTGTACTTCATTTTTTCACATCAAAGTTTCATTTATTCCACTCTTTTGCTGAGATTTCTCCCATCAATTGTTGGTTAGTTATATATCTATTGTTATTAGTATATTTATTTTATAATTAAATTCATCATTTTAAGTGCTCACAATTTGATTAGATTTAAATATCAATATCAATATGAATGTAATAATGATTGTTGATTTATGCTCTACATCGTTCAGTTTAAATATTATTCATGTGCAAAAATAATAGCTTTAACTATACCATATATTTTTATCTGAATAATTATGATGGTTTAATTGTGTTAATTTAAATCTCATTTTAGATTTCAAGAGTATGACACCTCAATTTTCTCTGATTTCTAATATCAAGAGTGAGAGCCAAAAATTGACCGTTAAAGTTAGGATTGAAAAAGTTGGACAAGTTTTTTTAATGATTTTAATAGAGACAAGTTCTACTTGGAACTAATTTTGATCGATGAACAGGTATTTGTAACATTAAAGTTTATTTCAAATTTTGTATTGTTTCTTATATAAATTAATTTTTTACCGTATACTCCCAATAACTAATAATGTTGATTAATTTATAAATTATTCAATATTGAAATGGAAATTGATTATTATTATTAAATTATTAGTCTAAGTAATGTTATTCCATAATTGTTATTAATTTATGTGAATTTTGATATTTTTTTTAATTATTTAGTTTGTAGGATATATTTATAGGTTTTGTGAAGGGCACGGACCACAACTAAACAAACTCCATAATTTATTATATATACCTCGAATTTTTTAAATAAAAATATTTTTATATTATATGTTTATAGAAAATAAATATAATATATTTTTTCAGTACGCGAAAATTCGCATGAGGACACTCTAGTATGATATAAAAAGGATATTTTAAAAAAGAACTCTCAACTCTCAAGTATAATAGAACAATAATAATAAAGTATAATAAAAAATAGAAACCTAGTTCTTCTAATTACACACCAGTGCCGTGATCGTCTTCCTGGAGAAACGGCGCCATCGCTCTTCAGTATTTCACCTCCTCTGTTTCATCTCTCTCAAACTTCCCTCCTTCGTCAATTTCACTGTTTATTCCCCTCCATCAATCTCTAATCTGCAAATTCATCGGTTGACAGAAACGAACAGTTTTAGAACTGCCTGGAAACTAGAAGAATCCGGTACGTATGCGTCGGCGTAATTGATGATTATCAACAATGTAGACTTGAAATAGTAGCATGTTTCTGCTATTAATTGTGATTAGTCTTCTTGTTTGATATAATGAATCTTTTTTTTGTATTTCATAATAATGATTTTTATTTTTTGAAGTTGTTTGAGCAATAATCAGATAACCTTTTGATGGAACAAAGATTGGCTAATACGTGGTGGATGGCAGTGAATGATAAGAAGTGCATTGAAACTTCCCTGCTTTCTGACATCAGAATCGATGGAAGAGGCCCTTTTGATTACCGAAACATCACCATCCAGTTTGGCAAGTAAGAAATTATCAAAACAAATTTCCAGATTATCTGTTTTCTTAGTTCTTTTTTATGAGGGATTTTTACTTTTTGCCTGTATAACTCTTTGCAGTTGACTTGTGTAAAATTGGCTTTATTGCCAATATGTTTCACTTGAGCATTGCTCGTTACCTTTTGTCCCAATGTAGGTTCAACTTTTAAGAGACACTCAGCATATAAGTTCAGTTTGGCTAGTGATCTTGTGCTTAATTTTGGTTTAAGTATTTGTGTTTTTTTCTCTTGTAATATGACATCTAATGAGAAATTAATGTTACTTTCTGATGGAACTGCCAATGCAATTTTGTAACATCAATGTCTTAGAGTATAGATGGCAAGAAATTACGAAAAAGATCTGCCGTTTCTTAGCCTTTGGGCTGAACACTGATATGCTGTAGACCCCCATTAGGAGCTTTACCGTGTTTTCATCTTTAGCTCCAACATCTCTGCCTGGTTTTGTTGTGCAATTTCTAGTATTATGGAAGTCATGTGGTCTCAATTTATTATAGTATTGGTTAATATAATAATATTGGACCTCCGTGACTTTTTGCTCAATTTCCGCCATTTTAGGTCATTTGTTATTTCATCTTTCTATGCTCTTTAATTTATTGTACATGTATATGAACAGTGAAGATGGCTCATCAGAAGTTCGGTTGGGTCAGACTCGTGTTTTGGGGTTTGTAACTTCTGAGCTGGTGCAGCCTTACCGAGACCGCCCTAATGAAGGATCTCTTGCAATTTTTGCTGAGTTCTCTCCCATGGCTGATCCATCATTTGAGGTTGGTCGTCCTGGAGAATATGCTGTGGAGTTGGGACGCATAGTTGATCGTGGATTAAGGTAATTTATAAAGCAGTCCTGTGCAATTGACTGTTTTTCAACAAGTTTGTGATTTTCTTGTTGGAAGTACGAACTTTTCTGCTTTGCTGATTAAGGAGTAAATTGTGATAGAACTTAAGCTGTTCTACCATATAATCCATTATATTCTTCGATATGATAGAAAATAGCTTGAGATGCTTCCTGCTCTTTACTGAACAATAGAGGTGCTTTACAGGGAAAGCAGGGCTGTGGACACAGAATCACTCTGTGTTGTTGCTGGAAAATGGGTGTGGTCAATTCGTATAGATCTCCACATTGTAGACAATTGCGGGTAAGCTGTGCTGATATGCTGTTAATTAAGTTCCAAATGCTCCTATAAAAAAAAAAGTTCCACATGCATGAACTATATGCTTTTGCTCTCTACTATACACAATCTTATCGGCATTTCGCTTGCTTAAGAACAGAAATCTTGTTGATGCTGCCAATATTGCCGCATTGGCTGCTCTCTTGACATTCAGAAGGCCGGAATGCTCATTGGAAGAAGATGGTCAGAAAGTTATAATACATTCACCAGAAGTTGGTTCTTTTCCCCTCTATAGATGATATGTATTAACTTATATAATTGATTTCAATTTTCATTTGCATCCATTATGGGTTTTCAATTTGTCATAAAAAGCTATTCGTACTGTATCATATAAAAAGTGGCTTCTTCTGTGGACTGGGCAATTTTTTCCCTTGAAGATATTGATATGCTCTCGATTCATAGATTTCTTGATCACTGAAATTTCCTTACATTAATATATTGGGCTTCGTTTTTATTTTGTCGCTATTGCAGGTTAGGGAACCACTACCTTTGATTGTACACCATCTCCCTATAGCAGTGACGTTTGCATTTATTGGTAGTGAAAGCACAGTGGTAAGCACAGAGATGAGCCTTTTCCTGTAACTTCATGTTTGTTATCTCATCTTTTAGTTACGTCTTCATTACTCATATTTGTAACATACGCTGCTAGGTCATTGACCCATCACACTTTGAAGAAACTGTCATGGGAGGAAAACTGACTGCTACTCTGAACACAAATGGGGAAATCTGTTCTATTCAGAAAGCTGGAGGAGAAGGTGTCATGCAAAGTGTTATTTTGCAATGCATGCGGATTGCATCTGTGAAGGCTGCTGATATTACTGTCAAAATTAAGAAAGCTGTCAGTATCGTACTCATGCATGAGTCGCTTTTGGAACATGATTTACTTCTTTCTGTTTATTTACTCTTTTATGATTCTTAATGATTATCCTTTCCTTTGATATATATTAATGCTCAGTATTTCATCTGAAGTTTTGGATAGGTTCTTCTAAAACTTAACTGAATGATGCCTTAAATGTATTTACATTTTTTCCAGGTTGAATCATACAACACAAGAAGAGCTTTGAAAAAGATCAAAAGACACCCTGATTCAGTTGATGTCAATAATATATCAAAGGACGTGCAGAAATCTAAATTGAAGGCCATCTAGTTGGTAAATCATTGTTCTACTATTTCCAGACTTCTATTTGTTTATGATATGTGCACTTTTTGAATTCTTCTAGTGGTTGGGTTGGAACTATCTTTACCAATTAATTGCATATGTGCAGTCAATCTATCATATATATATATATATATATATATATATATATATATATATATATATATAGATATATGCGTGTTTGGCTGTTTGTGTCATCATGATTAATTTTGATCTTGATGTTATGTTAATTAGTTGTCAATTTTTTCTAGGTAAGGAATATACAGCTTTAACAAATATTTGCTGCACTCCATGCTTAGAATAATAAGCTATTTCTCAACTAGATGATCTTGATTATTAGTGTTTCTTTTCTTGCGGGCATATCTATATACCAAGGGCAGAAATGCTGATGAATTTAATGCATCTCTTCGTATTTTATTGTTGTTTGCGTCTGTTTGTAACAAAGACCACACTAATGCATCGTCTGTACAACTCAACTCTATGATAAATTCTAAATCCATCACCTACATCTTGAACATTTTTTCTTGTGAATTGGTGGAATTGAAATCCACTTAATATGCAATTATTTGAAATTCTTCGATCCAATTATGCTTTCTAACACTACTTTTTTTTTTTTTACACAGTCCATTATGCTAGGGGCATTGCTCGTTGTAAGCTACGCTGGCAGTGGAGAAAGTCTAGATTAGTTTTGTAAGCTATCATGTACTCTAAATTCTTTAGCCCCTCTGGGATCTTTTCTGGTGACAGTTTTGGTAGTAGCAAATTGCAATATGATTATCGGGAATGAGTCTTTCAGTGTAATTATACTGATGAAATACTCTTTAACTTGAATGGAATCTGATTAATGCAGAATCAAGTATAAAGGAATCTTTCTTTGGTGCATTTGAACTACAGAAAAGTCTGTTGATAGAAAAAATCTCAGCTAATTTACAACAGAACGTTCTCTCAAGAACTTAGTTTTTTGATAAAATAGATATGCTACATTTGAACTACTTAAATCAAGGAACACGAAATCGCCATCATAGACTGCATCATCATCATCATCATCATCATCCAAGGAACACGAAATCGCCATCATTATTCTATCGTTCCAGCCAATTCCCCCACCCAGCATAGGCAATCATGCCATGATTTACAACGAAAATAACAAAGATTCGAGTTCCCTAAATAGTCCCGTGATCGAACAGTCATAGGAAAAAATGCTCAAGAACAAACAGTATTTTCTAGCAAATAAAACGAGATTAAGAAAGTGGGATACCTTTTTATATTGGTCTCAATGATTAGTACATTGATCCCAAATTAAGCAACAAATGTCTCATATCATGTGCAATTACATATACCTATGCATAAACGGAACAAAGCAGCATAGTTTATCATGAAAGAAAACACATGCACTCATTCTTTAATTATGATTTATCAGGAGAAAACTTCAAATGTTCTCTTTTGCCACTTGTCAGCAATACAGTCAATAAGCTTAAGATGACTTCAAGAAAAAAATGTCATACTTTGACCATTTTGAAGATGTGTAAACTAATTGAAAAAAATGTCATACTTTAAAAAATGTCATACTTTAGTAACTAAAATACAATCTCAGCAAAGTTCAGTCACCAAGACGGAATCTTAAGCATTAATATCACCACCCTATAAACTTGGCTTATTGTGATTTGAAAGCTCCTGCCTTCTTGCTTCAAGTTCCTTTAGATTATTCCGGACGGTTTGAACTTTTGATGTTAAATGGTCATTGTGCGTTTCAATATCTTTCATGAGAAAAAGCAGTTGTTCTCTATATGCTGCACTTAGGCGTTTCTTTACCCGTAGTTCAGCTGTTAATTCTTGAATCCTTTTGTCTTTCTCATCCTACAATAATTGTACAATTCAAAACATAAATTGATGCTTGGATATAAAAATAATAAATTAAAGCACTTTGCTGACTAAACTTGAGCAAATGGCAACAGGTAAAAAAAGGCTCACAGTCAAACTTACTGATTTTTACAATAAAGAATTGTCTGAGATAAATAGTAATTCAACATTCTTAAGTTTACTCAAATATGCCAATTTTCCCAATTTGTTAAAAAAGGGTTGGACATATAGTATATTAACTTTAGTCAAACATGCTTCTGTTTGAAAATGAGAAATACAGAAGAAAAACATGTGTCTGATTGACAATCAAAGTACCCCACCAAGTTAAATATACACATACACACATATGTATAAAGAAGCAAAATGCTGATGACAACTTCAGCAGCAAGATATGGCAAATACAAATGAGAATTCATAAAAAGAAATTTACTGAAATCAAATGTTTCTTCAGATGTTTAAAAATCATAAAAGAAATACTAAATCTTTTTGCATTGCATTTCAATATAGTGTTGTTTAGAAAGGCCAAAACTCATAAAGTGATGATAGAACCTTCTTAAGCTAAATGGAGAAAAGAATGTCATGTCTATGAAGTTCTACTATTATCGTAAAGACGTAAACTAAATAACGCTAAAGAAAGAAGTATCACAGTTAGAATAAGAGATAAAAATCAGTGATTTCCAATTGCACCTTTGCTCTAAACAACCTAGATTTCTGTTATCATGAAGAAAGGCTAGGAAAAACCATTCTCCTATCCAGTCAAATTTAACTTTTAGAACCTTTTTTTCTTTTCCCTTTTCCTTTTTTTTTTTTTTTTTGGCTAACCAGGAAAACTATGTTACAATGTCAAGAAATGGGCAAACTTGCAACAATTCCTCTAAGCCTCACGAATATTCAATGCAAACTCTACCAAAGAAAGATGCCAATAAACATAGACCTCTAAAGATTCTCCTTTGAAACGGAGTTAAATCACCAAACAACCAACATATGCCAAGTTCTTAAACTTCACTAAAGAAATAAAACTTGATTTAAAAAATGGGTGCATTCATCACAAAAGACAGTCAATACATTCTTTCTTCTCAACCTGCAATACATTTTCCTGTCAAAATAATTGGCATAAAGCATTTGAAATTGTATCATACACTTTAATCAGAAATCTGAAGCAAGTTCTTTAGGTTACAATTATATGGCTGTATTCATGTCATGCCTACTGCATGTAAAATTCTCATTTATATCTGCTTTACACAGTCTCGCAAAGAGAAGTTGGCTTATGAATACACCTGCCATTCATAATAAGTTATTTGACAGCTTTTCCTGTTAAACTAAAAGATAAAAGTAACAGGAAAAAAATTGATGGATAAAAATAGATTAATCCACAACCATAAGGAGTGTAATAATTTGAGGAAAACGACAAACACCAATGGAGCAGATAGATTTGAATAAACAAATACAACAAGTACAATTTATTGATAAAGGACCATGATACTAACTGGGAATGCTAAAGAAGATTTGCAAAATAGTTACTCACAAAAGTAGGCCGTCTCTTAGGCAACGAAACTACTAAAGGATGATTGTGGTCTCTCACAAACTTCTGAACAACCCACCTCCCTTCATTTTCTCTCTTTACCAAGAGCATTGCAGTACAACCATCTCTCCGCTTTTCTCCCCCTTCGTTCAAGATATTACCTGACTTTTGGACGTTAAGAATATTTCTACAACCAAGCCCACGTGATATAATCGAGCCATCACACTCTGATTTACGAGATGATAAAATGCGAGTTGAAAAACCTAACCGACCAGCATATTCATTGTAGTATGCTCTAGCAGCAGCTTCTGATTCAAATACCATTCCAACATCAGGTTCTGAATTTCGGTCAGCTTCGCTTGATGTAAAGTCGCCCGATACTGATGCTTCCATCATTACAACACCTCCATCCTCTACATCTTCCACATCCACTAAAAGAAAATGTTGCACATGAACTATTCATACGGAAATTCTTGAAAACATAATTACAACTACGCTTAGAAAGTATCAACTAACATCCAACATAAGAAGAAACAGAGCTCTAGGAATTTCCTTGCAAGAAATATTCCATAGGAGATCAAGCTCAAACTTTGATAAGGCAATAAAATTGAAGGCAGAGAAGAGTAATAGACTAATGAAACATACTCAACATATACGTCCACCGTTCTTTTTTTTTTTCAAGTGTCTCAACAACCATTCTTTTAATTATTTTTTGTTCTGAAATAGATGTCTCTTAAAAATTTCAGTACAAAAAAGTAAGAAACTTCCAATTTAACCCTTCATTTCAATCGGTATTCACTACTCAAGAAGACAGAAGGGCCCAGATTTGTGAATATATATAGAGATAAGTTAGTCAATTTAATCATTTCCTCAACTAGCCTGCTATTTTGATTCAGAACTCAATATATTGATTTTTATCAATAAAACTAAGTTTCTTAATCTTGAGAAAATACTAACATTTTCACCATTTGGAAATCATACTTATTAACATGCATACGAAGGGCGTAAGAGGCTAAATGTTAATAAACACAAGCCACACTAATAGAAGAAAACAATCAATCCTACTGCTAATCTTATCTATCTCATTGTTCAAACAAACAGCTGCTACAACATAATTCAATACATAAAGTGTGCCAATAAGAAATCAACAAACTACACTCTGTACCTAAAGAAGACATCAATAAAGTTCTTCAGATTTCACAGAATTTTATAAAAAACCATAAAAAAACACCAAATTATGAACCAAAAGTCACTAAGTAAAACTCAGAAGACTGCGTTTCCAAATACTAATTTATAAGCACGGACTATTGAATTGGCTTGAAAAACAAGATTTCCACATCATTTAATGCATACATAAACAAACGCAAGAACATAATACGGAGAAATTGGAAGAAAACAGAGTGGAGGGTTTTGTACTACTACTTGTGTTAAGGCGACAACAATTTCTTTGAATTTCCTCTGTGAATTTCGGAAATTTCTGTGCGATATTCCGAATTGATTTCTCCTTTTCCCTGATCAATCAACAATTCTGATTGGAACAAATTCAAAAGATGCCCTTCAAATATTGCACGAAAACTATATCTTTGACTCCTCTACTTTTATTATGGAGTATTATTAGAATTCGGTCCTACATTTTTTTTTTTTTTGGATAAAAAGCAAAATACCAATTTTAATAAAAAGAAAAGTTTTTTACCCACTTCTTATTAGAAAAAAAGTTTTCTACCCACTTTGGTATGAAAAGACACATATACCCTTATTAAAAAATATTTTTTTATTTATATGACCTACTTCCTTACCCCAACCTACTCCCACTTTAATTACAAAACTATTAATTAAATAATATATAATTAAATACTAAAGTTTTACTAAATACAATCATAATTAAATTATATTAAATGATAATACTAAAATTTCCATGATAAAAAAGAAGAAAAGAATTTGGGAAATTTTTACTCATCAATTGTTATGTGTCGTGTATTAAGAGAAATCAAACATAATTAAACTAAAATTCATATAATTCGAATTAACCAAAGTGAATGGTACGCTTAAACATATATTTATTATATGGTGGGGTTGAGTGTGGGATCATTTCAACTTTTAAGGGCATTTTAGAAAGAAAAATAGGTGATGGGTATAAAAAAAAAAAAAAATTCTTATAGCAGTGGGTAGAAAACTTTATATTTTATTAAAATGGGTACTTTAACCATTTTTAAAAAAAAAAAAAATTTGGCATTACCCAATCAGTCATTTGAATTTGATATATTCACATTAAAATTGAATAAGTGTACTTTTATGTATAAGAGTCCTTATATTTAACATGTATACTCTTCGTTTCATATTAATTATCATCATTTAAATTAATTATCGTTTTAATTTAATTTATTTTTTACATCTTTTTCTAATTTATCACTAAAAATAATATTTTTATTGGAAAATATTTTTTACCTCACACTCAATTAATATGAAATGAGTAATATATTTCTATCTCATGTAGGGGACATTGAATAATATAAGACGTAGTAGAACTTGTTTTTTTTTATCTAAATTAAAGTGACTCAATTTTATGTATATGAAAATAATCACAAGAATTTTATAAATTAAAGTATAGGAATCAAATGAAAAAAAAATTGTACATGTTTGAAGAGTGTTCCGGAGAAGACTTTCAGCAAAGAGGAAGTTGAAAAAGAAAGGTATCATAGAACCAGGTTGAAAATATCGGTATCGGTAGAAATATCGAGACTTTGAATTTGTGGAAATATCGATATATATTTCGATATCGAATATCGATATCGGTAAATTTGAAAAATTATGAAAATTTAATAACAAACTTTAAATACATAAATTTAACAATAAAAATAGAGCAAATTTTACATTTGTGATATTAATCGATATTTATCGAAAATACCGATATTTTTACGATATTTCTCGATAGTTTTTTTTATATTTCCCGATATTTTTCGATATTTTCTCAATATTTTACCAATATTATGTTCAAATTTTACAAAAGTACAATTGAAATTGATATTATATACTAATATTTATCGTTATTACCAATTTTTTTACGGATATTATGAAAATATCGTTACCCCCCAATATCGATATCGGTGACCACGAAAAATGGATATATCGAGTATATATCGGGGATATATCTGAATATTTTCATCCTTGCATAGAACTAAATGAGAACGAGAACCGTGTTTCTTGCGGGATTGCTTCCGAGCCGGTAAAGATTTTGAATGTAAATTCGCATATTCGGTGTGGATGACAACTATGAAGTGGTGGGAAATTAGCATTGTTTTATCTTCGAATTCTTTGAGAAATCTATTCCATTTTAGTAGACTTCTTATGGGGAAGAGAGGGAAAATGGTCTATGTGAGTTTATGGGAGTGCATAATATGGCTGATTTAGAAAGGGAGGAACGTAAAGATCCTCGATTAGGTGGAGTGCAATTTCAGTTAGATGGTGGACAAATTAAAAGCAAGAATTTGAAGCTGATTCGCAAATAAAGTGAAAAGTTGTAAAGACTACCACTTTCAAAATTGGTCAGATAAAGAAAAAAGCTAGGAGTCTAAATTTTAACCTCAATTCTTGATTATTCCCACTCTTTTTACAATGAAAGCATATGTATAGGAGTAAAACCGTTAGGGTATTTTTCATACCTTTTTTGAAATAAAAGTTAACTTTTACTGATAAAATAAAAATAAAAAGTTTTGCATGAGATAGTGTAATGTTAAATTTGGTTTTGAGATTGTACAAAATTAAGTTAAAATATATTAGACACCACTGAATGGACCCCATCGATATGCTATTGTCCGTTTTGGTCCAAATCCGTATGGATTTGTTTTTGAACTTTCACCCCAAAACACCTCATACCAAAATACTTGTTCATCCTTATTAACCTCATCATCCTCTCATATTTATTCGATGTGAGATATTATTTGACCCCAATAAAGTATTGTGTGCATTTTTTGCACCATACATCACTAAATACTACTCCCTCCGTCACATACTTGTTTGTTATTTTACTGTTTGCACAAATTTTTAAGAAAAGAATTGTTTATTAGTATTTAAAGTGATAAAGTAGATTTTTTTGTTAGGAGTGTATGAAGAATATAATATTAAAAATTATTGTTATTTTTTTGTCAAAAATGGATGTAGCAAACAAGTATGGGACATACCTTTTTGGTAATGTGACAAACAAGTATGGGATGGACCTTTTTAACAATGTAGCAAATAAATATGAGACGGAGAGAATATTATTGAATGTATTAGTGGACTGAGTACTAATTTATAAATAAGTAAAAATTAGGATGGATGAACTTAGTATTTGAATGTATTAAGTAAATTGATGAACTTAGATAGTGTCTCCAATTCTGATATATGTTTTTTAAAGAAAGTGACCCATATTAGTTTGTCTATAATAAAAATGTTGATGTCAATGAAAATTATTGTAAATCGAGAGCGTAAAATAGAGACGCGAATTTGTTCACCCACTTTGTCGATAACGACTACGTTTGGGGGCGTACCAAGCCAGGAGTTTCACTAATATTTGTGTGTATGCGTGTGTACGATACTGAGTACAATGATCTATTTATAATAGATAAAACCTAGTCTAAACATAAAGCCCGTTTAGGTTATAAGTCCATTAGTAATGTCCACATCAAATCTTCTAGATTTGGTATAATAAATCTACTGGATTTATAACACTCACCCTTGGACATTACGATATAACGTATATGTCTTGTCATAAAAACTCCACATGCTAGGTAGCGACCAAAATATTTAGTTAGGGAGGAATGTAATTTATTGATCTTCAGGATCAAATCTTCTAGATTTACTTTGGGGTTACCGCTCCCCCTGAAGACAACAACCCTTTGAGCTTTCGCATCCCTATACCATGAATGTATTTTTCAAAAGTAGATGTAGGTAAGGACTTAGTGAACAGATCTGCTAGATTATCACTAGATTGCACCTTTTGAATGGTAATCACGACACTCTTCTAGAGTTCGTATGAGTAGAAAAACTTTGGTGAAATATGTTTCGTCAGGTTTCCCTTGACGTACCCATTACTTATTTGTGCGATGCAAGCTGCGTTGTCTTCAAATATAACAGTAGGGGATGTATCGCCTTTAGCGATACCACACGAGTCACCAATGTGTTTTACCAAGGATCTCAACCAAACACATTCTCGTGCGGCTTCAAACAAAGTTATAATCTCTGAGTGGTTTGAAGATGTGGTAACCATGGTTTGTTTAACCAATCTCCATGAGATCACGGTACCACCACAGAGAAAAAAAGGTATTCATTTCTAGATTAAGTAGACAGCAGGATGTAGGAATAGTACAATCCGGAAGAGAATAGGGGAAGTTTTTCTATATTTTGTTTACGGCTACCTCGAGTAATAGTCATCAAAAGGTATTCATTATTACTCTCAGTTTCAATTTCAATGTGATAGCTATTAGATCTTATGGAGAAGGGTACGCTTAGATTGTGGAAACAATAAAACATTATCAATTATGAGTTCGGTACCCATGGGGAAGATAGTGGAAGCTCTTCTGGAGCCGACTATCATAATATTATAATTGGCTATCGTGGTTACACTCCCCTTTCTTTCTACCAAGTTATGAAAATACTTCATATCTCTTAAGATTGTGTATGTGGTGGCGCTATCTACCAAATATAAATTACAATTTGAATCCATCATGCCAGAGGAAAAAACTCAAACATAATAGTTGATATGTTTACAAGTCATGTATAAGAATAACAATATTCAAATAAATTTGACAAATATCATATATTAAGGTAAACATATCAAAGCTAAATCATAAATGTCATATCATCCATAAAATAAAGTATCTGAAAGACATGATTCAAATATAAATTATTTTAACGAAAAAGACAAAGTACTAAAATAATCAAATACTCAAATCACTCATTGTCTCCAAAGTCTTTGAGCTCTATGCCCAAGAGATTGTTGTTGTCATGGTCAAAATCTGTTTCAGACAGGTTGGCATGGTGAGATTCAACTTTAGGGGTCTTCCCTTTGTCATCCTTCTGCTGCTTTTGATAAGCCTCAACCAAATGTTTAGGAGTACGACACGTGCGAGACCAATTTATTGACAACGGAGAAATAAGGATTTATTTGATTACTCTAGAGCACATAGAAGCAAGAATTGGGCGCCGTCTACCATAATTTACGTTCTGACAAGTACTGGACGCCGCCTACCCAGGCAATATAAACGGACTATAAATGGGAACTATGTGCAAAAGTAATAATGCATGCAAGATAATTAAATCATAAATGCATGCGCATATAGCAATTAAGCACATGAAATAATAAATTTATTGAGAACTAATATTAAAATTAATTCCAAAATTTTCGAGCTTAATTAATATGCAAAAGTTATTACTTTTTAAATATTCAAGTATTATTTGGAAACTTGATAAATTAATTTTAGGGCATACAAAAATATTATTAAATTATATGAGGCCCAAGTGAATAATAAAATTTAATTGCCCAATAATTAAAATAATTTCAGCCCATAAAATTTGGAGCTTTAGGCCCGAAATATAAAATAGAATAGGTCGGGCAGGGCGAAGGGGCGCGGCGCCAATGGCTGCTTCGGGCAGAGCCCGGGCGGCTGTGCGCCGCTGCGAGGCGTCGCGGCCTTCGGCCGTGGTTGCCCGGCGGAGCACGGCGCTCGAAGGCCGATAGGGGGCTCACGGTTGCGTAATGCCAAGCCGCGGCGGAGCAGAGCTCGACGCCCGGCGGCCGCTGCACCGCGATAGCCTTCGAGGCTTGTGGCGGCAGCCGCGCTACAGTGCCACTCGGCTGCGTCGGCGGTGGGAGGCGAAGCCGCACCGCTCGCGGTAGCTATGGGGGCTTGCAGCGGCGGCGGCTATGCTCTGCGGGATGGCGGTCGTGCGACGCCAAGCCAGTGGCGGCGACAGGCGCGTTACGACGGGGCCCGTATGGTGGTGAGCGGCTGCCGGCTTGGACGTGACCACACCATGCGCGGCAGCCTGGTGGCACGTGGCGGCGGTCCGGCAGGTGAGCATCAACTTAATTTTAAAAAAAATTCGATTTGATCCAATTAATTGCAAAACACAATAATAATCGATGCAATTTAAAATAATTCAAGTGCACATAAAAACATAGCATGTATGGATCAAAGAGTTCGATACGATAATTAATAATCATGCAATAGAGAAAATTAATTTAGATCCGTACCAATTAGCTTCGGGCAGAGTCTCATGCTGATAACGTGTTGTTAATCGAGAGCGTAAAATAGAGACGCGAATTTGTTCACCCAGTTCGTCGATAACGACTACGTCTGAGGGCGTACCAAGCCAGGATATTTAATAGATAAAACTTAGTCTAAACCTAAAGTCCGTTTAGGTTATAAGTCCATTAGTAATGTCCACATCAAATCTTCTAGATTTGGTCTAATAAAAATCTATTGGATTTATAACAAAAATAAAATGAAAATAATGACAAAAGATTGGCAAAACAGATTGCGTTTCTCCTCAAACAGAAAATGGAAGTAACATCGATTATGACTAATCTGGGAAAGCAAGTACATTATGTTGTATTTGGATGGAGAGATTGTAAATCTACATGAAATTCACTCAATCTACGTGAGTTAAATTAATGCATTTACAAATTTAGTTTCAAAATGAATAATTTTCAAATGAAAATATTTAAAATACTTATATTTTAGACTAGTTTAAAATGGATTGATCTTTATCATAGAATGTACTTCATTTATAATAAACTTGACAAATTATTTTATAAGGGGGCAATTATTATTTACTACAATCCTATAGCTTAAATGCACTATACAACATAAGAAATCCCATGGAACCAATTCATACATTTTGGTGGTCCCTACTATTAATCAAAACCACAAGCTCATACATTTTGATGGGCCCCATGTTCAAAATCTGATTCTTACAAAACCTGACACACTATTGACTGATTGACACATTTTTGCACAATTCCCGAGACAAAAATTTGACCAGTAATATTTGTTATTTTCGGGTGTTTATTAATTTTGAACATAAACATAAATTTTATGAACACAAGTATAAAATAATTTTTAAACATATAATTTTTTAGAATTCTAGCAAATTCAATTTCAAATTCCAATGCATTTCTTTCATTAATAATTTGAGAATTACTACATATTAAAAATTTCAAAAGTATTACATATACAAAATTAGGCACATTCAGCCCAAAAATTTATGAATTGACTACTAAAAAAAATGTGTGTTGATAGGCGAACATAAGTCAATAAATGGCGAACAAGGTTTAAAGCTACATCAAGGATTATAAAGAGCCAACCTCAAATCAAGGGTGATCAACAAAGAAAATCAAGTTGGGGTGCATCTACTAATTTGAGAGGTGTATAAAGTGACGAACAACTACCCGACGAACAACTAATGGGCGAACAGGTATTTAGACCCGAGACCAAGAATGCGCCAATTGTGAAGTCATCAATGACGAACAACTTGGTCAAACTATGATATAACAAACAGCCAAAGAAGTGTGTACAAGTGAACAAAGGACAAAGATCCCAAAGCCAAGCTGAACAAAGCCATAAGGCGAACAACTTCCAAAGTACACCCTCAAGAGGCGAACAACTTTCAGTTGAAGGGTCATCAAGATCATTCAAGCCGACCTAGGCGAACAACAATGAGTCCGAGATAAGGCCCAAAAGAAGACTTTGTAACTAAGATTCAGCTTAGATAAGGTCAAACTAAGGTCAAAGGACACATGTCAGGCATGCAAGCTAGGGAGACCAAAAGTCAGTAGCACCTCATGCTTGCTAGCCTCTATAAATAGTTGTTCTCCAGCTTATTTATATAATTTCGAATTTCAGACAAAAATACACACAAACACACCCAAACTCACACATACACGAAATAAGTCCAATTTCGACTACCGAATTTACAAATTCGATAAATTCATATCCCGATTTACCATTTACGGTGGTAATCAATCACACGTTATTGATTGGTGATGTAAAAACGGATTAAAACAGCCACTAATCCTTACGATTAGATTCGTTCACCAACAATTTGGTGCTAGAAGGAGGGTTCGAACCTTCGATTTAGTGTGATTACTCAAGAACTTCAAGTTGAAAACTTGAAGATTCATAAGAAATCTCAAGAAATATTTGAAGATACAAACAAAAGTGTTCTTGGTGTTCTTCAATTTATAAATTAAGAAGTAATTTAAATTGAAATGCCTCAATCTAAAGAGACCCAAGGATCACGTTTGTCAAAAAGACCATCTCAGACCCGGGCCACGTCGGCCGACCACCAGGACCGTGACCCGAGACATGCGAACAGGTCGCAACATACAGCCATAACACATAACCTCCCCCCTGAGATGGAGGCTTTGGCGAACAACCCCAACGAGTTGGCCAAAACCATAGCTGCTCTCCAGGCCCTCCAGAGGCAACAAGAGCAGGTTAGGCCAACACAAGCAAGGCCAAGGGACAAGTCCCTAGAGGTTGTTAGACCCAGGACTACTAGGGGCGAACAGCGAGAGGTTGATAGTGCCCAAGTCAGACGGAATAAGGGAAAGGCCAAGGTGGTCGACCAAAGAGAAGTACAGGCTGAGTCTGGTCGCGGACGAACAACTATGTCTAGCCATGGAACAACACGTTCCAGTGCCCAAGACAGGCTTAGCCAACCCCAACGGGAAGCTGCTTGCCGGGGAGCAGAAGATGGGCGAGCAACTTTTGAACAGCCTCGCCCATCCGTCCATGAAAGACTCTCCCAGTCAGCCTTCAGGCGCCTAGGGCCAAATGCGGCGAACAACCTTAGGAGGCAAGCCCAGGAAGTGCCCACTCCAAGCGAGGGACTGCAACGAGCAGAAAGGCTAATGCCTTTGCTCGCCGAACAGCCTCCAAGTCAGGGGGCACCTCTTGATGAATTATCAAGCCTAAGGAAGGCTGTGGAGAACATGCAGGGGCAACTAGACCAACAGAGGGGAATGGGAACGACCAGCATGCCATCCTCACCTTTGGCAGCTCACATTTTGAAGGCCCCGATACAAAAAAGATTCAATTTCCGGCTAGCATTCAATATGAAGGCATCGCCGACCCCCGGGTCCACTTAACGAAGTATACGGACTACATGGTCTCCGTGGGGGCCAGCGATGCCACCCAATGCCGAAATTTTCCTTTAACATTGGGCGATCGGGTTCACAAGTGGTTTTCATCAATGCCGCCGGCATCAATCCACTCGTTCGTCCAACTAAGTCGAGAATTTCTTTCTCACTTTTCAACGGCGGGGTCATATCTTTCCCAAAAACACCGGCTATCAGATTTGAGGCAAAATGATGATGAAACTGACCGGGCGTTTATGGAAAGATTCGATAAAGTTTTGCTAGAAGGAGAACCGGTGAGCGAAGATACAAAGATCGTCGCTGTGATGGCCGGATTGAAAAAAGGGTCGAAGTTATGGAAGGAGGTACGTCTAAAGTGCCCAAAGACTTATGCCGAGTTTAGAAACCAAGCTGGCATTTTCGTTTCCATGCACGAGGCCCTACAAACAAATTTGGGGGAGAATAAAGCTGATCCTAAGGAGAATAACAAAAAGCCCGTCGGGACAAGCTATAGGGTCCCAAAAAATATGAAAGCATTCACCGAAGGATCGGATTTGAAGGAAAAATTGAACCAAGTATTGACAGTATCAGTTGATACTGTGTATGAGAACGTAAAGGAGAAAGAGTTGCTTTCCCCACCACGTAAAATCCGTCAGGATACTGGCAAACTCAACCCAAACAAGTATTGTGCCTACCATCAAAGTGTGGGGCATTTTACGAGTGAGTGTAGAGATTTGCTTAAGCAACTCTGGCGATTTTATGAGGAGGGAAAGCTCTCCGATTTCGTTAAAAGGCAACCTGGGAAGAAAACCCGGGAGAACAACTCGGAAGACGAAGAGGATGGTCAACCTCAGAGAAACAACAGACCCGGGCGACCAGTTCCCAGTATTCCAGCTCAACCTTTAGAAGATCTTTTCATGATGGAACCCGCAGGTCCCGCGGGAGGGTGTTTTGATGGACAACCACCCGACTCTAATCGAAAGAGGAAAGCGGAGCTACGAGCGATTGGCCAAGTGCAAGAAATGGGAGTTAAGTCGTCTATCATGCAAACGGCAGAATTAACTTTCACCGAAAAAGACCTTGAAGACGTCTTAACTCCGCACAATGATTCACTCGTAATCTGCACAAAGATTATGGGGACCAGAGTCCACAGACTGTTGGTGGACACCGGAGCCTACACCAACATCTTATTTAAGAAGACCCTCGATAATCTGGGAGATTATTCGGGTTATGTTCGGAATACAACACATAGAATCATAGGCTTCGGGAATGCTGTGACAACACCGTTGGGAATTGTAACATTAGCAGTACAACTTGTAACGGCTAATGAACCCGAAAGAAATATAACAAGAATGGTAGATTTCTTGGTTGTAGACCAGGAGTCGACCTATAACGGGTTTCTTGGCCGACCTTTTCTCAATGAATTTAAAGCTGCGTGTTCCACTTACCACTATTGTTTGAAATTTCCAACAGCCAGTGGAGCAGGCACAATTAAAGGAGACCAACGGAGAGCACGAGAATGCATTCAACAACTACGAGCAAAATTTGTACAAATATCCATGATGGAAGCAACAAGTTATCCCGTCGACGAATCATCAATACTGAACAATATGATGGACATGGACGACCACAAGGATACGGACGAACAACACTTGAACGAGCAAGTGTTGGACGAACAACTCGTTACCACCCGCGAAGAACCTCCATCTGACGAACAACAAAGGGGTGATGACGAAGAACCCTCAGTGGGGGACTTGGAGGGCCAAGTACAAACGAACAACAATGGGACGGAGCCAACTGATGATCTAGAACCCCGCCTGGGGGCAGAGCCCATGAACATCGAAAATGATTCCAACCCTGAGGAACCCATACTTGATCCCCGTTGGAAGGGACAAAAACGACGAGCGACTCCAGTCGAAGAGCTGGAGGCGTTCAAAGTTAATCCCGACAACGAAGATCTTGAATTATTCATAGGATCTGAGCTCCCAGAGCCTTACAGATCCCGAATGAAAGAGTTCCTCACCAAGAATCTAGATGTCTTTGCTTGGTCTCACGCAGATATGGTGGGGATAGACCCAAAACATGCTTGCCACAAGCTGAACATAAATCAAGCAAGAAAGCCCGTCCATCAAAAACGAAGGAAGTACGGCCCAGATAAATACCAAGCCTTGAATGAAGAAGTTAAGAAGTTGCTAGACAACGATCTCATTCGACAGGCACTCTGTCCACAATGGGTAGCAAATCCAGTACTCGTAAGGAAACCAAATGGGACCTGGAGGCTATGCATAGATTTTACAGATCTGAATGCAGCATGCCCGAAGGACAACTTTCCTCTCCCACACATCGATCAATTGGTGAACAGCACTGCGGATCACGAAATGCTAACATTCATGGATGCTTTTGCAGGGTATCATCAAATCCCAATGCATCCTGACGATCAAGAAAGCACAGCTTTTTACACTAACAAAAACTTGCTGTGCTGGAAGAGAATGCCCTTAGGCCTCATCAATGCCGGGGCAACTTATCAAAGGCTGGTGAACAAGATGTTTGACCAACAAATCGGAGACACGGTGGAAGTCTATGTAGACGATATCGTAGTCAAAAGTCCCAAGAAGGAAGACCATCTTCAACATCTGACTCAAGTGTTCGAAATTCTTCGACACTATAACATGAAGTTGAATCCAAAGAAGAGAAGTTTTGGAGTTCACTCAGGGAAATTCTTGGGCCATCTTGTTAGCCAGCGGGGAATTGAGGCCAACCCTTCAAAGGTTAAAGCCATCATGGATATGCAACCACCACGTTCGGTGAAAGAAGTGCAAAGACTCACCGGGTGCCTAGCAGCATTGAACCGGTTCATATCCAGGTCGGGGGACAAGTGCCGTCCATTCTTCAAGGCCGTCAAAAAAGGAAAGTTTGCATGGACTAACAACTGCCAAGCGGCCTTCGATCAACTTAAAGAATACCTGGGAGATGTCAAAATCCTATCAAAATCAATCCCAGGAAAAAAAGCTCTTTCTATACTTAGCCGCATCAGAAGTTGCCATCAGCTCTATTTTGGTGCGCGAAGACGACAAATTTCACCAACCTATATATTACGTCAGCCAGGCTTTACACGAAGCAGAGATCAAATATGCTCCAATCGAAAAGCTGGCGTATGCTTTGGTTATGAGTGTGAGAAAGTTACGACCATACTTCTTTGACCATCAAGTCGAAGTTCTAACAACTTTCCCGCTCAGGCAAATTCTCCATCGCCCCGATACTGCAGGTCGTCTCTTAAGATGGTCACTGGAGATTAGCCAATTCGGGGTGACCTATGCTCCTCGAACAGCGATCAAAGGGCAAGCATTAGCCGACTTTATAGTCGAACTAACTTTCCCACCAGATCCGACGAGAGGACTTGATCATCCTTGGCATCTCTATGTGGACGGATCATCAACCAATATAGCCTCGGGGCCAGGAGTAGTTTTAATCAGCCCAGATAGACAAGTATTCACCTCGGCAATCAGATTTGGTTTCATGGCAACCAACAACGAAGCTGAGTATGAAGCTCTTATTGCTGGTCTCCACCTATCTCTCGCAGTTGGTGTCAGACGCTTGCAAATATTTGACGATTCACAATTGATCGTGAACCAAGTCCGAGGTGAATACGAAGCAAAAGATGATCACATGATCGAGTATCAAAGGATTGTTGCTCACCTAATGTCCATGTTGCAGCAAGTTTTCATACAGCAAATTCCAAGGACGAGCAACACCCAAGCAGATGCGCTTGCTCGACTAGCAACAAGTGAAGGCCCCGTAGAGTTGGCAGATATTATAGTTACAAAGATGAAAGATCCATCAACAGTAAGCTATAATGTCAACCAACTCGACGATCAAACCAGTGAAGAAGACTGGAGAACAAGTACAGTCAAATACTTGAAAAGTGGGGAAAAACCAAACAATCCTTTTGAAGCTGCCAAGCTAGTAAAGCGAGCCGCCAGATATACTCTGGTGGGCGAGCAACTCTTCAAAAGGGGAATATCAGTCCCACTTCTCAAGTGTTTGCCTAGGGGGCAAGGGCAAGCAGTACTCGAAGAAATTCACGCCGGAGTATGTGGAAATCACACTGGGGGGCAAGCCTTGGCGTACAAAACCATCAGGCAAGGGTATTATTGGCCGACATTACGTCAGGATGCGATCAAGAAAGCAAAAACTTGTCATCAGTGTCAGATTTTTGCCCCGAATATTCATACCCCGGCCCAGGAGCTCGTGTCAGTATACAGCCCATGGCCTTTTGCAAAATGGGGGATGGACATCATTGGTCCTTTCCCGGCTGGAGTAGGAAATGTTCGATTTGCCGTTGTGGCAGTCGATTATTACACTAAATGGGCAGAAGCAGAGGCCATGGTGAACATCACGCAGCAGAAGATGATCAACTTTATTTGGAAGAACATTGTCTGTCGTTTCGGAGTTCCACAGGCAATTGTGACAGACAATGGTCCACAGTTTGATGGACAAGAGTTGAGAGAATTCTGTGCGAAGTGGGGGATCAAAAAATATTACTCCACACCTTATCATCCCCAGTCAAACGGACAAGTTGAAGCTGTGAACAAGATAATCAAGCATACATTAAAAGTAAGACTGGCGGAGAGCAAAAGTGGTTGGTCTATCGAACTCCCGGAAGTCTTGTGGGCATACAGAGTTTCTCCCAGGTCTAGCACCAGAGAAACACCCTTTGCTATGGCTTTCGGAACAGAAGCAGTAATACCTATTGAGTTAAGGACCAGTACGATTAGGACGACCAACTTTGATGAACAAGCAAATAATTCTGCTCTAAGTGCTGAAATGGATTTACTCGAAGAAAAAAGACTCAATGCTGAGTTAAAAAATGCAACATACAAGCAAAGAGCGGAACGCTATTATAATTCCCGTGTAAAAGTCCGGGAATTCAGAGTTGGAGATTTGGTTCTAAGAAAACTGCTCGCCCAATCTTCAGGAGTACTGGGACCAGCTTGGGAGGGCCCATATCGTATAACGGAAAAATTCGTAAATGGCGTATACGATCTCGAAGATATGGAAGGCAAGCCGGCCTCATACTCCTGGAATGTCGTACATCTTAAGAAGTACTATCAATAAATGGGCGAACAATTATCTTGGGGGCAAGTATGGCGGATGAAGTAAATCAAGCAAAAGGGTGAATCAAGCAAATGGAATGGATCAAGGATCAAAAACTTGCATAATTTTTTGAAAATTTGTTTAAGTATAGATTAAAAAGTTGCTCGCCACATTTGTATAGTCTGGTGCTGCGTCTTTTAATTTCGAATAGAGTTGCTCGGCAAAAATCTATAAGCGAGCAAGTTTTTAGTTTATGTTCAAAGTTGTTCGTCATATTGTATATGTAAGTGATGAACAGTCTTATAACACTTGTAATTTGTTCAAAATGTAAATACAGTAGTTGTTCGTCAGCAAAGGAAAAAGTCCAAAAGCTCGAGGTACAAGTCCATTCAAAGGTTGTTCGTTTTACAAATGAACAGAACCTAAGGACCAAAGCCACTTAAAGGTTGTTCGTTTTTTAAAAATGAACAGAACCTAAGGCTGAACCCTGATTCCACTAAAGGCAAAGTTCAATTCGAACAAAAGCCCAACACTATATGTTATAATTGTAAAGGCATTGATAGAAATGTAAAGGCAATTAACATATAAAAGAAAATGAGCGAACAAAAGAAAGACATCCATTAATCAAAGGCATTGAGCCTCAAAAATAGTACAATGATTCAAGAAGTCAAGTACTACAAAAGGAGCGAACAACTATTACAAAAGAAGAAGAAAAAAGCTAAGTCCTAAGAGCTATTGTTGCTCGGCAGGGGGAGGATCTTGAGCCTGCTCGGCGGGAGGTTCGACAATCATCTCTCGAGCCAAGTCTTCGGCAGCCTTATCCTCAGTCTCTTTAGTACTCTGCTCGACAGCGGCGGCCACCTCTTCCTCTTGTTCGCCTTCATCAACTGGAGGAGGAGGATGAGTGATGGATATACTGGGGTCAAGTTTGTCAAGCTTAACCCCTAATACGGCCAGATCCGCCAACTGAATTTCGATGTTGTTCGGCGGTGGATAATGCTCCATGAATTCATTCAGATCCTTGCTCATTTCTTCAACCAAATCCTTGAAGTCATAGGCATCGGCCGTGCGGATGCTGTCCGCATAGGCGCAGATATATCCAAGGTTGGAAATGGGAGCAGTTCGAGCCTGAACTTCCTCTTCAAGTTGCTCGCGTGTAAAGAGGTTGGCTGCCGCCTCCCGAAGACGAGCAATTTCTGCTTTCAGTTCGGCGTTTTCTTGTTCAGCTGCGAGCAGCTTTTTCTCCCCCTCGCCGAGCAAGGCCTCCTTATCCTTAAGCAGCGCCTCATTGTCCTTCAGCTCTTTGGACAGGCTTTGAATTTCTTCAAGGCGTTTATGCTCAGCATCAATGTAAACATTGATCTGGTTGTTGAGACGAGCAATCTTAGCTTCATATTGGCCGACCAGGCCATCCTTCTCTTCAGTAAGTTGCCGAGCAGTGCTGGCATAGTGACGAGCAGATTCTTCTTGCTCGGCAACTTGGGCAATTGCCCTTTGGGCAGTGACGAGGCCGTTGGCGACGAGCATCATTGAGAGGTGAAGATTGTCCGCCAACCCCTGTTGAAAAACGGCCTTATCAAGAGGACGCGTCCAAGCTCGGGCGACCAACTCCGTCGCCCTGCGAACATGCTCGCCAGGAATCTCCCTTATGTTAACGGGAGTCTTCGAGCAAGCGTACTGGTGTACAACACTTGCTCGACCGGGATGATCGTCAGCACGATATCTGCGAACAAGAAAGAAAAAGACACTTAGAAAAATAAAAAAAATGATGGTGATGATAAATCTTGCTCGACAAAGGCAAGGGTAAACTTACTCTTTAAATTTCCGATCATCCCAACCCAGATGGGTGAGGTCTTCAGGGCCGCGACCAGAGGTGGAATCCTTGCTCGCTTTGCCTGATTTTTCTACAGGCTCAGTAGAGCGGCGAACAGCATCCCTCTCAGGACGAGAATGGCTGTGGCCCACTTTCTCCTTCCCCTTGCCACCAATGGGGATGTCTTGGGCCAGCGGAGTCCCATCCGCTTTCTTTAAGCGCTTCCCCGCACGTGGGGGAGAAATTGGAGAGGATGGCTGAGCAGGAGCAGGAGGAGCAGCTGGTCGCGGGACTTTGGCTCCCTCAGCCTTATTCGTCATCCCCAGGATCTTAGTAGGCGGATCACCTCTCCTCTTCCGCCCCTTCGGAGGCGCCATCTCAAAAACCCTCTGTTCTAAGAGAGCAAAACTTGGAGGGATGGCAACAGTGACTTGCTCGGCTAAAAAAAAAAAAATTATTATTAGACGAGCAAGATTGGGGATGTCAAATGACGAGCAAGGTTCTCATTAAGGAGTTTGAAATTTACATACCTGGGGGCACCTCAGCTTGAGCTTCCAGGTGATGGGGATATGTGAGCAGGCGAGCAGCTCTCAGGCACTTTCTATCGCGCAAGTACTCGATGGTCCTCTCCGCTTTGTTGCGAAGGCCGACCAAGCAAGAGGTGAATAGAAACTCTGAGCCGACCTCTTCTTCCTTCGAGTTCCACTTGGGCAAACGAGGGCCTGTGAACAAACAAGAAAAGTTAAATTAGAACAGTACAGCTCGTGGACGAACAAGAAATTAATCTTACGTTTAAATTTCCCGTAAGAGGCTGGGGAATTTATTCGTCCATCACCACCATATGGGCCAGAAGATGCTCGCCAGTCACCCCCAATGAAAAAGAAGTGCTGCTTCCAATCGCGGATTTTGTTCGGCACTCCCTCTACCATCTTCAGTCCTGTCCTGGCCTTGAGATAAAAATATCCCTCCTCTCCAGGGGGACATCTCGTGATCGTCATGAGGTAGTTGATCTCATCTGCAGTTATGCGATCAACGTATCCCTCTAGAGCGAACAGACACATCGTCCCCAATAAGTTCATCCATCCGATTGGGGTGATTTGGGTGATGGCAAGGTTGGTCGCCTCCAGGAAGCGAGCAACAATGGGTGGAAGGGGCAATTTCAATCCAGCAATCAGAGTATGAATGTTGATCGCTGTGCATCCAGGAGGTGGGCGATCGGCTCTCTCTTTTCTCTTGGGAGCCCACATATGAATATCAAAGGGAATCTTGTAGGTCTCCCGGATCGAATCCAATTCATACTCGCGAACAACGCTTTTAATCTTGCTCGCCTGGTACTCAGTCTTCACCAGATCCAAGACTTCTCTCTGTGGGCGAGCAAAATTGTTCGCATACTCCTCAGCATATGCTCGCCATTCGAAAGGCCGAGCAACTCCGACTGGGATCTCGTTTTCCAACATCTTTGGAGATGGAAAGTCTATCCGTTCTAAAAATTCGCGAGTCAACTCGTCGAATTGGGGATCCTCCGATTCAGCGCTAGACGAGGAGCCCTCGTCAGAGTCCCTGTTCGCAGCAACCACCACTTCCCTCCCAGATGAGCAAGCACCAGAATCCTCCAAAGAACGTACAATCGAGTCCACGTGAGGATCCGACGCCGAGGAAATAACGAAGGGAGGTTGATCGACAGGGGCCGCGGTTGGGAAGAGTGGGTCGAGTGTTTCTTCGGATTTGTTACTCGAATGCGAAGACATGGAAGGAGAAGGGAGAAGAAGAACCAGACGGCGGCGTTTCGTCGGGGAAGACGGCGGAGCAAAGCCACACACGGCGGCGATGGAAATTTTTGAAGAAAAACAAAAGAGATGAAATGAAGAAAAAGAAAAGTAACTACCTTGTCTTAAAATTTGAAGTCAGATGCTGAAGGACGGACGCCGGAAAACTTGAAATCGCCGGAGAAGGAAGAATCGCCGGAGTACTGTAGCAAGAGATGAAAAAGTGGGAAAAATTTGTTTCCCCCTTCTATTTATACCCCAAATAAAAACGGGGTCCCAGACGTAATTTCTCAAAAGCCCCGGGGCCAAATTGAGAGAAAACGGGGTAATTTCCAAACAAGTTCAAAAATTTAGGGACCTATATGTAATTATAGGGGCGCGTGGCCTCGGGATTGCTCGCGCGTGGGCGGCGCACAGCCATGCCGCCCACGTCATCTTCGTACAACTCCCAGACCTTGGGAAGACGAAACGACAGACCATATGTTGCTCGCCCAAGCCAATGATGTTCGCCCCAACCCTCATCATTTTGATATCCTAACTATAGTTGTTCGCCACAAAGTTGCTCGTCTGGGGCAACATATAGCCAGGATAGGGGGCAATTGTTGATAGGCGAACATAAGTCAATAAATGGCGAACAAGGTTTAAAGCTACATCAAGGATTATAAAGAGCCAACCTCAAATCAAGGGTGATCAACAAAGAAAATCAAGTTGGGGTGCATCTACTAATTTGAGAGGTGTATAAAGTGACGAACAACTACCCGACGAACAACTAATGGGCGAACAGGTATTTAGACCCGAGACCAAGAATGAGCCAATTGTGAAGTCATCAATGACGAACAACTTGGTCAAACTATGATATAACAAACAGCCAAAGAAGTGTGTACAAGTGAACAAAGGACAAAGATCCCAAAGCCAAGCTGAACAAAGCCATAAGGCGAACAACTTCCAAAGTACACCCTCAAGAGGCGAACAACTTTCAGTTGAAGGGTCATCAAGATCATTCAAGCCGACCTAGGCGAACAACAATGAGTCCGAGATAAGGCCCAAAAGAAGACTTTGTAACTAAGATTCAGCTTAGATAAGGTCAAACTAAGGTCAAAGGACACATGTCAGGCATGCAAGCTAGGGAGACCAAAAGTCAGTAGCACCTCATGCTTGCTAGCCTCTATAAATAGTTGTTCTCCAGCTTATTTATATAATTTCGAATTTCAGACAAAAATACACACAAACACACTCAAACTCACACTTACACGAAATAAGTCCAATTTCGACTACCGAATTTACAAATTCGATAAATTCATATCCCGATTTACCATTTACGGTGGTAATCAATCACACGTTATTGATTGGTGATGTAAAAACGGATTAAAACAGCCACTAATCCTTACGATTAGATTCGTTCACCAACAATGTGCACAGACGCACAAAAATTATGAACAAACGCTTAAAAATTATGAACAAATGCCGCTAAATTGTGAACAGAGGGCGTTTTACGTTTTTCTCCCAGAAACTTACCTGAAATCAACAACAACAAAAATTAGAGCAATTGAATCGGTTTAAAAGAAAATTCCATCCACAATTAAAATACAAAACTCCCCAATCAAAATACAAAACTCCATTAATATCTGACCCTCCATTAATCCTTGACCCTCCAATACTTCACCCTCAAATACAAATAAAGAAATCCTCAATAAGAGATTGAATAAGAGCAGCAAAAACAAATTGAAAAGCTCCACTTAATCTCTCTCAGACAATTTCACAAACACCTTCAGTGCAAGCATTTATCTCTCAAAAACTCCTTCCCACTCAACTATTCCAAAACCCCTTCGAACTGTTCTTCATCACTCATCTCGAATTCTGGCAATCTATCGGGTTTTTCATCACTACCCTTTTCGAATTCAAGAATTATCCGCCCCCTTCGCTCTCTCAAATGCTCGTATTCAACCCCCTCGGATTCAAATTCCCCTAACCCATTTCTGAAAACCATAAATAATTTCTCCTTCTACTCTCTAAAATCAACCATTTTACAGCAAACCCCAATCGACATTTGCAAGTGGAGCCTAATCCTCGCCGTCGCAATCGCCGCCTCAAAATGGAGTCTGAATCTGCTTTTGAGCCATTTTTTCTGGACGTATTTCAGCTGGACATGGCTATTCTGGCCATGGATGGTCGCCATCGCCGCCGCGATTTACTCGAAGGCTGGCTCGTCTTCTTCTTCGTCTACCATTACTTCTTCTTCCTCAACATCACCGTCGTGTATTTTCTTATGCGTCAATAGTGAGAAAAGAGAGAGGGAGAGGGAGGGGGGAGGGGGGGAGAGCAGAGGGTTTCTGGTGGTCGAGAAAGAGAAAGAGGGGATGTGGGCAATGTTTTTAAAACCGGACCGGTCACTGAACCGGACAATCAACTGGGTCACTGGTCCGACCGGTTCAACCGTTACAAAAAAACCGGATATATATATATATATATATATATATATATATATATATATATATATATATATATATATTATAATATACCCATCAAACTCAATATTATGATCAATTATTAAAAAATGCATATTCAAATGTAAAAGTCAAAATAACTAAATAAGATTCATGCAACACACCAAATAGTTTTTTAAAATTAACTACAAACTATATGTCCATAAAAATAAAATCTGAAATATAAATCTATTACAATTAAAAATGATTAATAGTAATTATGAAATTCATTCAATCCCTGCTCTTATAAATCTATTCTCACGTTTAAACCTTAAAAGTTAAAACAGAGACATACCTGCTCTTATGCGCTGGCCTCTATGCACTTATGCAGTACGAAGTGCGCACAAAACTCAAAAGCAGAAAAGTGGCCACCGATTGATTCACCGTTTGAGAGATTTAGATTAATTGTGTATGACTGTGAGTGAGAGGCGTGAACTGTGAAGTGTGAAGGAATGGGCGGTAGGGTATGGAGAAGACAACGTTTCATCTCCCGACTTCCTCTCTTTTTAATTTTTAAAATTTATTTTCAAATTTCAATCAGACCGGGTCAACTGTGAACCCGGGTCGGCGGTCGAACCGCGGTTTTTAACGGTTCGCAACGGTTTTTATGTAACCCGGTTTAAAGTATAACCCGGACCGGTACCGTGACCGGTTCCCGGTTAAACCGGTCGAACCGGCCGGTCCGGTCCGGTTTTAAAAACATTGGATGTGGGTGGGTGGGTTGGGTGGGTTTGTTTTTTAATTTTGAGGAGTGAGAGGAGAGAGATACGTATATTCTTGAAAAGAGAGAGAGAGATGAGAGAGAGTGCTGAGAAAGAGGAGAGAGAAGACAAAAAATACATAATACTAGTCAAATGTATGGATTTGTGCTATGGGGAAAGTGGTGTTTTAAAGTGCATTTATGGTCCTCAAAATGTAGTGTCATGTGTATTTCTCTTTTATAAATTCAAATTGAACAAAAATATAAAATTTCATGTTCACGATTTGAAGCCTATAAATTGTTAAATCTATTTATTCTCAAATTCCTCAGCCTAATGAAATATGGTTTGAGATAGAGATACAAAAACCCTATCCAACTTTTAAAAGAAAGATCGGACAAGTGCTATGTAGTACTTGAGCGCCGACAAATACTCAAGCAGGATAATGTAAATGGATTGCATTATACCCTATTAAATACAACATTTATTGAAGTGAATTTATACAAGGGATTATACATTCTAAAGCATTCCTACAAAATTGAAACATGCTGTACATCTAGATCGAGTCGAGTGCCCTCGATTGATTCCTCTTGCAAAAGACAAATCTTCATACTTCTTCCAACATGCAGAAATAACTACTTCAGCATCAAGTGAAGGATTCACCATTTACTTCTCAGAACAGAAGCCACCTTGTATTCCATGATTCAGCTAGTGATAATCGATTGTCAAAAAAGCAATCGAATATGATCAGTTTATATGGGGGTAGATGTGTAATTGCAAATTATCAAGAACCTTCTCCCAAAAAGCAGTTGCTTCCGCCCGAGCTTCCTATCGTACTTGACACATCACGAACGAGGAACTTCACATTACGAGTGCCAACAAAATCCAATATCTCGACACATTCTTGTAAATCCGAATCACTTACCAACATCACCCATTCCTCTTCATCGTCTAAATACTTAAGCTGAAATTGTCCCACCTGCAGTTTGAATCTTTTTGCTATTTCTTCGTACAGTTGAACACACCCACCAGAAGTCTCGAATTTAAATCTAACCGTATCCTCTTTATAAGTGGCCTTGACTAGTATTTTTGACCCACTATCACCAAAGCTCGTCTCAGTTTTACGATTCTGCCCCCTTCCGTCACTTCTAGAGTTTGAGGAACAGCCATTCATCATCGACCCGGAGCCAGACCCGTCTGTTGAGTCTGTCATGACCGAAGAAGTGGGTTGGTTATGTTCAACGATATTGTCATCTCTTAACGTGGTATCTATCTCATCACCAGCTGTTGAATTTTGAGAGATGAAAAGAGATTGATTAGCAAATAGCCATTGGTTTGATATTTCTCGGGATAGTAAAGAACTTGGTGGAGCACTTGGAATAATTGTCGAAGGAACGTTGTTAATACGGAGAGGTTGTGAACTTTGCAGATGAAAAGGACCAGGGTCACACTCTCCTATCCCTTTGCTTCTCTCTAATAGGCACTGTTCTTCCATTTTCACAATGGTGGTTTCGATGTCCATACTAGAAAATGCAGGTGCAGAGTCTCCAATCACCTGATTTTGATCGGACAATACAGCTGTTCTTCTAGAGTCAAATTCTTGGATGATAGGCCCAGCAGCCATAAGTGGGCCCATGGATGTATTCAACTTCAATCCTCCTTCCACCCCTTGAACAGAGTCGAGCACACTTTGTATTTTCTTCAAAGAACGGTTTACTTTATTTATTTTGCGAGAAGGCCATCTTGAGATGCCATGTTGTCTACATATCCTTTTGAGAGTAGTCGGGCACACTAAAAACAAGAAATAAGAAGTTTCCACATATTTAACATAGCCCATTACCCCTTTTTCTACTAGAAATACTCAAAACATGGTGTGTGCAAGGAGGGTGCATGTGACATGCAATAATGAATGTGACCACACTTGTGTAATGTGTGAATATGACTCACCACCAATACTTTTTGCAGCATCTTTAAGGCTTCCAGAGAAATATTGTTGAATAACACTTAAACTAACATGCTTTTCAGCTGTGCTTCGCTTCTTCTCCATCTGTTTCCTCGAGCCAGCCACATTCTACAACAATTAAAAGCGGCTCTGAGGACTATAGTTGTAAGCCACAAAAGAAATGAGTACATAAAATTCAGTCACTGGAGACTGAAATGAAAACCCAAAAGATAGAAAAAGGGTTAGCATTATCTAATACTTCAGTATTATGCTAAAGTAAACTATTTAAAAAAAATGGAGAACATTTTCGCACAGTAAGAAGTAAAATCCAGAGATACTAATCAAAAGGTATTATCAGTAAGAACTGTAGGAAGCAATAATAGTAAAATACCAAATAGCAAATACAAAGGTACCTTCTCTTTAGTATCATCAGCTTCTATGCCACTGGTTGTTGATTCAGATACATAACGAGGTGTGGCATCAACAGTGCTTGAATTTCCATTAATAAACGAATGTTCAGAACTCCTCCTTGGTAATGATACTGGAGTTACGCTTCTCATTTCCACATCACATAAATTAACTCCGGAACCTTCCATCCCATTCAATTCAGTATCTGACACTGTCCTCAAGCTCTTACAGATCCTCTGCATGGTACTGGATAGGTTATTAAGCAAGAGTTGCTGTTCTGTACTTCCTTTCATATTGACAGGAAGGAAGAACTCTAATATATAGTCATTGTCACCAGTATAGGTACTTCTTAACCTGATTGCAACAGCAGCATTTAGGCCAAATTTACGGGCATGATGAACAAGTGGATACTCCCCTATATGGTATTCCTTCACATCAGGATAGAAGAAAGGGTGATTTGATTGAAGAGCTTTCCCAACGATACCTTGTCCTTCCTCAAGAAAATGTTCTAGACAAGCACGCACAAAGCCCTTCGTATCTTTGTCGTTCACATAACAGGCAGTATCCTCGATGCAGAGAACACGTTTCTCATTTGCATTCCTATTCGATCCAATAAGATGTGCTTTCATGGTTCCTTCACCAGGTCCCACATTGTAACTACATGGAATCCATGTCAGTGCAAGAGGCAGTCGATGTGCATGGCAAACTGCACGTAAAACATCAGTAATCTCAGCTAAAGCTGCCCTTTGATTCTGAGAGAGACTCTGCAAGTTAAATTTTGGTTAACGAGTGGTTTCTCAAGACCATGGAATGAAATAATCGGAATGGATAATAATGATCAGATCAAAAGTATGATGGAAACCTGAGAATAGAGTCTTGGGGGTGCAGTACTCCTTAAATTCACAGCCTGAAAAAATGGTTCACAATTAAAGAAAAGTATGAGGTCATGTGCAACATATGAACCATGAACATTACAGTATGCAAGTTCAAACCACTCTACAGCCAAAATAATAAAGAAGCAGAGATCAATTCTACAAACAAAATCACCAGATGGCAGCCAAACAGAAGTTTGTGGTCATATACTAATTACCCCAAGAGTTCAGCATATTCATAAATAAATGTAGAACTTTTTGTAAAGAATATATAATGCAAAATATGAAATTAAAACACTTGCTAGGGCACCTGCACATTATGAACATATTCTTTCAATTACATTCACTCAAATATGCTCAAGTGGTCCATTCTAAAATCCCATTAAGTTTAGATGAGAGTTTGGGGGTAACTTTTTATACTTTTGCCCTAAAAAGTAGAGCTGCAAGGTTATCATTCCCTGCTTAGAAAGACCATATAATGATGGTATCAAGCCCCAACTTTGAGTGCAGTCGTATAAGTGAAATGAAAATAAACAATTCTGAGTATAGTGAGTTAGAATAAGAATGACACATATTCAGTAAACTAACCTGCAGTGCACGACACACATTTTCCATCTCAGAATCAAAGTTGGATTTTTCCTTCATGGTAACAAGTTCTAGAACAGCACAACATGGCTTGTCAAGCGACTCATCCTCGATCACAGGTATAGCAATACATCCTCGAACTTCATGATCAACAGCATACTGTACCCGTAGGTACTCAGCCTTATTGTAATACATCACATTTGAGGTCCACTCTGGAATCCTTGAAGCAAATACGCGACCAGGAAGCCCTGATATAGAACCTGGCTTTGATTCTGCAGAAAAAGTAAATAATCTAGATACTTCACGATATCCAGAGAGTGTTTGGTCAAGTAAATATGGTTGTTCACAAGTACTTAAGATGTACTGATCCCCATTCTTCATTGGAACCCACACTTGGGCTAAAATACCCCCTCCAGACCATTCTTTGAATAAATTCAATGCTCTGAGCATTCTCTCAGACAGTGATAGCGGAGGAGGCCTCGGGATCACATTGTTCCCTACATCACCTATTAGATTATGTCTTGAGATCTTATCGTTCTGATACAAATTAAACCCGTCATTAGCAGAACTCGTTGAAAAAGCCAATGTGCCGTCCACATGATTAAGCATCACTTTATCTCCGTTAACAAATGAGCTTCCAACAATGTCATCGTCCACCATGGAAGTACCTGAGTTATGCTGTTGTGTGAAGTTCAATCCATCAGCATTTGTGAAATTTGGGGATGTGGCAGTGAGAGGAGACGAGGCAAAGGACGAAAACATCTGATCAACCAAATTACTGGGGCTGTTGAACCATCCAGCGTATGTATCAAAATTCATCAGTTCTGCAACATTCACAAAGGAGTCTTCAAAATTTGAGCTTGTCGAACCAGCAGCAATACCCTCCATCCGACTCCTTGGTAAGGGTGAATGGTCATTACCCTTTTCTGAACTAGAAAATGGGTACTCCATCTAACTAGAATACCAAAATGGCACTATTGATACAAAAGAAATGTCAGAATGTATGGAACACTTGCACTACAGTCTTCTAGCTTGAACTCTTCTACAGATACTACACCTTGTAAATATTCCCTCGGTATCATATTAACCAAGGGTATTCAAACCAGTCACCACATCAATTTGACAGTCTATCAAAGACTTGAGACCTGCAGTCAACATAGTTTGGGATTACATTTATTTCCCACTTAGCATGGGCATATAGCCATATACAAGAATAATGAATGCAATGAAAACAGATTTGAAGCAAACCTCAGAACTTTGGAGATTTTGCGGCGGAGCGGAGAATCTACAAAGAAATTGATAGATAAAAGACGTTAATAAACAGAGACTAAATCTAGTGTATTGTTAGAGAACAATTATCAATCAAAATACAACAAGAAAATTATAAAACAAAGATCAACTAGAGATTAATGTTCATATTGCAAACTATAGAATAAGATATATCACGTATACATCCTATTGTGCAAGACAAAGCGCCAGCCGCCCTCTAAAAGCCATATATGTAAATAAAGCAAATCAACTCTAAAAGTCATATATGAAACCTCAAGGCAGCCCAAGCACCAAACTACTTGCATGCACACACCTTGAGTTATTTCCATGAGGACATCATTAGCACACGGGACAACAAGCTACTCCCTGACAATTGCCCCTACTAGGAGTGAAACCATAGCCTTAGCTATGATACCACTATAGGATAAAATGCCATGTTTTTAAGTTATTAGGAACTAGCATATCCTTACATGAGTATATTATACTTATACATATACTGATGGATCAGAGATACACACAAGCATAATTAAAAGCAAAGGATAAACCAGAAAATAGAATCCACTTGTCAAAAGCTAGCCTATCAAGTACCAAATGAGTATCTAAATAGTACAGCACCTTTCCGATTTTATAGTTCATTTGACCGATAATCCCAATTTTATGATTATTACAGCTTTCCTAATATAACCCAAATTCCTACTAATAATTAATATTATCAATCTGCATACAGTAAACACTTGCATCAAATGAAATTAGCACACACAACGAAGTCAATCTTTTTACGAGTTTAATGATGAATTTTATAGTATTACGTTTCTTTACATAAAAACCATTAATAGAAGTGCAAGCTCTTCGCAACTTGAGGACCCAAAAAACAAAAAAGCATCTGAAATCTGATGCAGATCAATGTCGTTACACTGTTTCTAATAAGTGAGAACTGCATCAATTGTTGCTATTTCTCACTATCAAAGAAATATGATTCTGATTCATTTTGTCAACAAAAAAATTTTGCATACTTTTTTTTTTCTAGAAAAAGACCTAGAAGTTTAAATTGAATAAAGCAGCTTCAAATCTGAATATGAGAAACAAATAATCTTGATTAGCACAAGCTCCGAACTGTCCAAAACATAAAATCTCTACATGAGAATGTTAGAATTTCAAAAAAAAAAAGAGTGTAACACGATTCAAGTGATTGTGATGCGACTCACACTTTGACTACCTTTACAGAGATTAAAATGCAGAATGACTATCACCAGAAATGAAACAATTTTCAAATTTCCAAAAGAAATTACCTTTCCACAGACTTGGTCCCTTCCGTCCCAAGGGGAATTCCGAGTAGCAAAATCCGAAAAGGCTGCAAATCGGCTTAACCGCTACGCAAATATGAGAAACTTCAGCTAAGCAAAATAAAGAGCAGTGATGAGAGGAGAGATTCCAATTGCAACTAACCTTTTTCAAGTAGTTCCTGAAGGAAATTAAATCAATTTCATCACATAATAGACCGAATAACTTCAGTTTCATAATTATTTAGCATTAAATTTCCCCAATAAACAGTGGAATCGCAGATTGGGAAAGTACGCGAATATCAATGTCATACTGATGCAAGGAAAGTCATGAAAACGCCATTTTAGTGAAGCAATAGAAACAGAGCTGAAACAAGAGAAGAGAAGAAGATTACCTATGGAGCTTCAGCGGATGAGCAGTAGAGAGAGAATTGCGAGTACTTGCTCATGTTTTGTTTTTTTTTTTTTTTTTTTGTTTTTTTTTTTTTTTGACTTTGTAATTTGTTTGTGATTTTTCCACTGATATATATAAACTATTCATACCTCCCACCACCCCCGGCCCGGACCGTACCCCTTAACCCGGCCCAAAGTTACTAGGAAATTTTGCTCTCAGTTTTTATTTTATTTTAAATAGCTCTAAAATCATTTCACGTTCAGATAAAATATAAGTTGTACTTTTTAAAATATATATATATATATATATGACAAACTATACGGTAAACAATTTCATGTGAATCTGATCTAGGGTGTTAGTTATTTTATTCCAGAGTAAATCTATTATGAAGCTAGTTTTATTGTAAAATTTAAATCAACATTAATTATTTATTTTACTAGTATATGACTCGTGCATTGTTTGCGATGTAAAATGGATATGATGTAAAGTGATTTTTTTTAAATGAAGTAGAAACAATTGTTGTAATTGGTGTGTGCATTGTTCTGACGGTTTGCGATATAAAATGGATATGATGTAAAGTGTTTTTTTTTTTTTTTTAAATGAAGTAGAAACAATTGTTGTAATTGGTGTAATTTTGAATGACAATTCTATATTAATTATCTAAACTATTAGTTAGTTTCAAATATCTTATTATCTATGTTTGTGCATCTTCCCCTGCTTTTCTAAACGTATAATTGGTAACTAAATGAAACTATGGTTAAATAGGATGAACTCGTGAATGAAATAAAGACTTGAATGGAATAACATATGAATAATCATTCTTATGATTGATATTGACTAAAAATGAAATATTATAAAGTTTAAATTGATTATAAGTTATTAATATTATGGGGTGTTGGAATTATTATTTATTATTAATAATAATATTGTTATTATTTATAGTATATTATTCTATTATTGATAGTTCAAAAAATATATATTTGTATTATTATTGATTATATCATTTTTATTAGTTATAATATAAATGTATTTTAAATAAGAATACAAATTTTATTTTTAAATTAAGAATAATAAAATTATATTTATTATTATTTTATTATAAAATAATAATAATAATATATTTATACATTACTGAAATTATATAATTATTATTTATGTTGTAGAAAAATAATATTGTTATTGGAAATTATAATATTATGATTCATATTATAGTAATATTATTCTTGAAAAATTATTATATTATTTCTCACAATATTATTTATTTTTATAAGTATTAATATTTTTTAGAAATAATATTTTTTTATAATTTTGTTATTATTATTATTTATAATGTTGAAATTATTATATTGATATCAATATTTTTATTATTAAATAAAAATATTGACTGGTTATATAATGAAATAGCTAAAGACATGTGTTTTAAAAGGAATGACTATTTTTTACTTTTGTGAATCACCATTGAAATCATGATTCCAATTAAAATTCTTACCAATCATAAAATTAGGAATGTGTGTGTGAATGGTGATTCCATTCCTAAGTTATTTTACCATACCAGTCGGGCCCTAAATCCTCTATTTTAAATCCTTGGATTTATATGAGTTTGAGCTATATATGGAAAAAAAAATATCATGAACTTTATGAAGTTTTGCAATTTAATCCACCAACCATATAAATTTTGCAATTTGAAATATCTGATAATTTTTCGTCAACAATCAAATGATATGGTTGTCCGATATGCAACATGCCTACATAGATGCCAACAAATAAAATTATAATTTTTTTATAATGAGAAAATGTCCTTAAAATATATTTTAACTTTAAAAATATATTTTAAAGATATTATTTTTAATTTTTTTAAATAATATTATTTGTTGGCGTCTGCGTGGATATTTATGTGATATTTCTGGAAGAGACGACATTTAATTATTATAAAAAATTTATCAAATGTCTTAAATTGTGAAACTTCAAAGGATGGTGTATTAAATTATAAAGAAAACCGCTCATAAACTTCAAAGGATATTGTAATTGATAAAAACCGCTCATAATCTTTTTTACAATTAACCCCTTTTTTGGTTAATTCTTTTTATTTGTAATTGATTAATTGGCTAATGTTTAATTTTAAGTAAGTTAAAATTGAATTACAATTAACTATATGATTGTATCTTTGTATCATCTATTTTAATTATAATTTATCAACTAATTTTGTCTAAAAAATGATCTTGGTCGTCCATTATTTTCTATTTTTTAATTAATCTAATTTAAAATGAGTTACTTTATGAGAAAGTAGATATAAAAACAATTGAATGGAAGTAATCGAATAGATAAATATCAAAATATTTAATATAAAATTAATAATACATTTTTTTAACTCAGCATATAACGCGGGACTCAAAAGTTAGTTTATCACAAATTTTTATATACATTCAAGTGCATAACATGCACTTAAATTTTGAATCAAATTTCATTAAATAAAATACCTAAAATCATTAATATAATGGATTTTTGCCTTTACTCATTTCAAACCAATATCCAATACTAATTTTTTTTCAAAAATTGATATCTATTACTTATTTATTAACCTTACAATTTACATCTAAATAAGTTAAAGGTGGACCATCTCGTTTATTATTCAATATTAGAAAAAAAAAAAAAAAGGTATGCATTAGTTGCATCGCAATTTTAACTTAATTTTAAATCATTTTAATAAGTCATATATAGTATCTAAAAAAAATAGAATGAAAAGCATTAGTTTATATATATAAAAAAAAAAAAGCATTTGTTTGTATATTACGCAATATTGATGTTTTTCGGTAGTCAAAATATTTTGCTCTAAAAAAAACCAAAAGAACTATTTAATTAAGACAAAGTATAGAGTGAAAATGGTTCATACATGAATCATCGAAGGATATTAGTTAATTTCTCTAAACAGTATTAATTGTTTTCACTGAAGAGTATTACTAGTTTACACTGAAGAGTTTTAATTGTTTGAAAACAAACTAAGACTTTTCAGTAAAAATAACTAATACTCTTCAGTGAAAACATCTAATACCTTTTAGTGATAACAATGAACACGCTCCGATAATTCATGTATGAATCAATTTCACTCTATACATACTCTTTAATTAAAAATTAGGTCAAAATTGCTTAGTTGCCACTTGCACTGCACAACTAACGCATCAAAATGTTGCTCTTAATATGTATATAGTTCTCACATAACTACACTCATGAATTGAGATTTATATGTACCTATAAATGTCTAGACTTTTATTAGTATTTAGAGTAAATTAAGAATGATTGAATTTATTGATATGAAACATTTTGATATTTTAAATTTATGGAGATTAATAAATTAAATTTATTATTTAAGGATGTATTGGAAAATATAGTAAAATAAGATATAATTATGAGATGTTTGTAAGTGGTTAGTTTACTTTTAAGGTTATTCTTTTTGTAATTTTGAGCAATAGAAAATAAGATGGAGCCAATACATATTTATATATTTTTTAAAAATAATATAATTTACTTTAAAAATAATAATATTTTGTATTGAAAAATGGTACCTATTTCATGATGAGACGGTAAAGACTTGCTCCATAAAAAAAAAAAACTTGGGCCCCACCCCCACAAATCCATACGGGATTCATAGGAAAAAACTGTTGTAAATTTAGAAGATTTATTATTCCAAATCTAGAAGATTTGATGTGGACATTACTAACGGACCAATAACTCAATGGATTTCATATTTGAGACTAGGGTTTTATTCTTATAAATAGACTATTGTACTCATAATTGTAATAACTCATACACAAGAATATTAGTGAAACTCCTGGCTTGGCTCGCCCCCAGATGTAGTCGTTCCCGGCGAACTGGGTGAACAAATCTCGCACCTTTATTTTACGCTCTCGATTTACAACACGTTATCAGCACGAATGTTCTACCCAACTAAAAATTTTGGCGTTGAGACAGCAAGTACGTTATCACGACGACGGGTACGTTTATGAGAGAAATATTCTTCAATTGAAAAGGTAAATTAGATTAATATATATATGTATCGCGTATGTATACGTTGGTTAAATTAGTGTGGATATTGACTCAGTCGTGTATGTTTTGCTTATTTGCATAAGGTGTGCTATATATATATTAATTGGTTTAATATGTGTGTTTGCAACGCTTGTTGCTAAAAAAAAAAAAGAATTAACCGGTACGCTCTAAAATTAATTTTCTCCAAATCATATGAATTAATTGCCGTATCAAATTCTTTGATCCATGCGTTATATGCTTTATATGCACTTGAATTATTGCTTCGATTTTATTTTCGTATTTGCGATAATTGGATCAAATTGTTTAATGAGTTAAATTGAAATTGAAAAAAAAAATTAATTAAACAATCGAACGTCCACCACTGCCCAGTGCGACGCCCGCGGCCCAGCAGCCGCCGCCGCCCAGCGCGACGTCCGCCGCCGTCCGCACGGTGCTACCCGTGCGCTGTCGGTCGCCCCTTCGCCGCCTCTGCGGGCCTCCGTGCGCAGCGTCGAGGCGGCGCAAGTCCTCCGCACGTGGCGCCTTTTCCCCCCGGAATTTTGTGAAATCCTAATCTAATTTCGGTTTCATTTTAGGATAACACAAAATTCTAATTAATTTATTTTAAAATCCTGAAAATATTTCGTTAAATTTCATTAATATACATGAAATATTTAGCCTCATTAATATGCATGTTTATTAAGTCGTAAATTTTTCTTGAAATTATTTTCATGTGATTATCATTCATAATAAATTATTTTGCATGTATTAATGATTTAATTATCTTACGTGCATTTTTTTCTCGCACATAGTTTATTTCTTTATAGTCCGCATATTATGCCCGGGTAGGCGGCGCCCGATACTTGTAGGACCGTAATTTATATTTTGGGTAGACGGCGCCCAATTCTTGCTTCTATGTGCTCTAGAATAATCAAATAAATCTTTGTTTCTCCGTTGTCAATAAATTGGTCACAACTCTTACCATGTCACTTTAAAATCGTAGTGAAAAAATGTTTGATATTACCATGAAAGAATTCGATGAGCTTGCTCTCGATGGTAATAACTACCTGACATGGGCGCTAGATATCGAGATCCATCTAGCCTTAAATGAGTTGAGCGAAACAATTCTCGAATGTTCGAAATCCACTAACGCCCTGAAGGTGAAAGCGTTGATTTTTCTCTTGAATCACCAGAGTGAGGAATTCAATTTTCAGATCCTCATTCAGGGACCCCGGAATGTTGTGGAACTCCCTATAGGACCGTTTCCAACAATAAAATGATATACTCCTCCCTCCGGTACAATACGGTTGGTTGAGACTCCGTTTCCAAGACCTTAAGTCTATAACAGAGTACAACTCTGCTTTGCACCATATTGTAACCTAGTTGATGCAGAACAATCTGTCAATATTCCACGCTAGCAATGATTAGTGTCATTATTGCATCATTTTGTTGCTTGATTTGTAAGTTCTTATAAGTATTTGAAGCATAATTGATGTTTATTTGTGCTAAACCGTCCATTTAACTCCTCTCCTCGAGTTTGGTGTCATTGTTTAGAAAAATGAGTGAAATATGTCCAAGACTGAAGAAGATTCGAGCAAAGATATTCAAAGGAAGAAGAATCAAGTCAAAATGCAAGTTGGAATGCAAAGAAGAAGCAAAATATGCCCAAAAGTGATCAGACCGGTTAGCAATGTTCCAGACCGGTCGGTATCCATAGCCCAAACCGGTATCTTCACTTCGGAAGCTTTAGACCGGTTAAGCTCGTTCAGACCGGCCGGTACGAAGAGGCCCAAACCGGTATCTTCGCTTCGGCATCAATAGACCGGTTAGCAATATTCCAGACCGGCCGGTACAAACTAATGCAAACCGGTACGAACCTCCTCTGCTCGCGAAAAATCAGAAATTTCAACTTTTGGAGGACTTAAATGCAATTTCGGCCAAGGGTTTTTAACTCACATATAAATACCATCTTTCAGAGAATTACAAGGCATTCCCCATCAGATTTTAGATCAAAATTAGGTTAGAGAGATAGTTCTTCACCATTTCCATTTCTCTTTGGTTTTATTTCAAATTCCAGCTAGATTTTTCATTAGATTTCGATTATTGTTGCATTCAAGCTCAAGTATGGTTGTAATTGAAGGATGGATTGAAGACGTTGCTGAGTTTTCTTCTATTTAGGTGTTTTCTACTCTTTATCTTGTTTACTCATTTGTTCAATTTCATTTCAATGGCTATTTCTCTCATTTCAATGAATGTTTTGTTGATTTCTATGATGTCTAGCTAAGTTCCTTGTGTTTGGGTGATTGGAATTACATGGGTAATTAGGTACATGATTTGATTGGAGATTGTTGCTCTAGTTGGAGGTCATTCTCATAGGATTATGGTTTTGATTGTTCGATTGCATGAATTGCTCTTGTAATTTGTATTAGATTGTGTGATTGTCTCAACGAGAGTTGGATGCTTGCATGAAATAGTATGGGTGTGAGTAGTTCATGTGATTTGAGTTAATATTGAGGCATCACAACGAGAGTTGGGTGTTTTCATTAGAATTACATAATTCCTACATTAGTTGCTTGATTTAGTTATTGGGTAATTAGTGAGGAGAATACAATCCAAGGGTTTTAATTGACGTGTTTGTCTAGGCTTATCAAGTACGATTAATGCGTAATATTTAGTGATTGCTCCTTTTTGATGACCGAAGACTAGAGTGATGATTCCTAATTGAACATGTACTTGATTCTCATGTAAGGAAGAACACCCGAACACCTTTTCACATTTGTCAAAAATTTAAAAATCTCTTGTTAATTGTTTTTGTTCTCATTTACTTTCCTTATTTTATTCTAAGTTTTGTTTAGTACTTTCCAAATCAAACAACCTTATCAAAAGTGATTTGCATTACAATTATATGGCGACGTATATTCCTAGGGCTATGTTCATCAATTAATCCTTTGGTTCGATATTAAACTTGGTCAAGTGCTTACAACAACAACGAACTCGTGCACTTGCGAGTAGTTAAATTCGTGTTAAACAAATTTAGCAAACATGTTTTTGGCGCCGTTGCCGGGGATTAATTGATTTGAATATAACTTAGGTCTAGTTGAGCATGATTGATAATGTGTTTAATTTTAATTTGTACTTGATTATTGGATCTTTTGTTCTCACTTTTGATTGATTCTCTAGGTGTGCATGATTACAAGAGCAAGAGGAATTGAGCTAATTCCCTTGGACTTGGAGATCGAAGCTACGGCTAGAAGAAGAAATCGGGAAAGGAATAGGAGAAGAGCTAGAGTTGAAGCAATGGCGAATGTCAATCAGAATCCGAATGCGGAGATTCGTAATGAAGGAAATGAGCGTGGGAGACCTATTAGAGAGTATTTTGAGCCACCGATTCAAAATTATTACGATGGTATAGCCCGACCACCCGTGGCGGCTAATAATTTCGAGATCAAACCCGCTCTCATTGACATGCTCTCAAAGCGACAATTTGGAGGTGATGCCGCACATGAAGATCCCAACCGCCACATTGCTCAATTTCTAGAATATGCCGACACAGTTAAGATGAATGGTGTAAGTGAAGACGCTTGGAGAGCTAGACTCTTTACATTTACTTTGAAAGGCCGAGCTAAAGACTGGATAGCCTCTTTGCCCAAGGATAGCCTTGATTCGTGGAAGAAATTGTGCAACAAATTCCTTTTAAAGTTATTCCCTCCCTCGAAGACTCTACAATTCAAGACTCTCATATGTGGATTCCGTCAAAAAGACCATGAAGATATGCATGATGCATGGGAGAGGTTTAATGAACTTCTAAGAAAGTGTCCACAACACGGATTTGTGGATGAACAAATTGTAAGCTTCTTTTATTATGGATGCAATGGGGTGTCAAGGGATAAGTTGGACTCATCAGCGGGTGGATCGTTATTCAAGAAGACGGGGAGAGAAGCCTTAGAATTGATAGATGAAATAACTAGCAACACGACTAGTTGGACAACCGAAATGGATCTTCCATGGAGAATTGCTCACATACAAGAGGGAGAAACGGTTAAGTCTCTAGCCGAAGTGATGAAGTCCTTGCTCACAAAGGTTGATAGTTTAGTCGAAGGACAAAAGAAGAATGTGATGAGTGGAAATGTGGATATGCAAAACAGTTTTGAACAATTGGAAGAGGCGAGCTACATGGGAAAGCAACCTTATAACCATGGTAACTTTCAAGGAAACCAATAATTTCCCAATCACAATCCTCAACCCTATCAAAATCGATACCAAAACAATCCACCATTCCAAAACAATGCCCAACAACCACCATTTCAACACCAAACCACACCTCCATTCCCAAATACCAACACTTATAATCCCAACCTTCGAAAACATGAAAACTTTTCCTACTCTAACCCAAAAGCCGCTATAACACTTCCACCGGGGATTGATCCGGGTGCACGAGCACCTCATAGTGAAGGGAAGTCTTCTCTTGAAGATGCGTTGAATACTGCCATCGCTACATTGCATACTTCTAATACCAACATGGGCGTACTCTCCGGTCAAATTCAACAACAAAATGCTAAGACGGAGATGAGATTTGGAAAAATAGAAGAGCAACTAAGCACACTTAGCTCACTTAGCCAACTACCATATGTGGTAGAATCGTTATCCAATCAAGTGAAGAATTTGGAGTTTCAACTTGGGCAAGTGGCATCTTCAAGTGGAAGTGGTGAGAAAGGCAAGTTCCCATCAACAACGGAGGTTAATCCTAAGGAGCATTGCAAGGCTATAGAGCTTAGGAGTGGAATGAAATACGAAGGGCCAAGCATGATAGTGGAAGAAGAAGATGGAGAGGTGAAGGAAGTAGAGGAAGAGAAGGCGATAGAGGATGAGAACGAGTTGGTGGATGATCAAGATAAAGAGGAAGAAGAGGAGAAAAATATTGAGGAAACAAAGGAAAAGTGGGTGCCTAAGTGGAAGAAAGCAAAAGAGACAAGAGAAAAACAAGAAGAGGTGGAGTGTGATGAATGGGGAGTTCCAAAAACTCTTGTTCCACCACCATACCCTCAAAGGTTTATGAAGAAGAAGATCGATGAGAAGTTCTCCAAGTTTTTAGAGGTGTTCAAGAAAGTAACCATAAATGTCCCTTTACTTGAGGCCTTGGAAGAGATGCCTACATATGCAAAATTTCTCAAGGATCTAATTTCGAAAAAGAGAAAACCCGAGGAAAGGGAGACAATCAACTTAACTTTGGAGTGTAGTGCTCTATTGCAAAGACATTTGCCACCGAAGTTAAAGGACCCCGGAAGTTTCACTCTTCTATGCGAATTGGGGAACCAAGAGAAGAGGCATGCTTTATGCGATCTTGGAGCAAGTATCAACCTTATGCCTTTGTCGATATTCAACCGATTGAAGATTGGAGAGATCAAGCCCACTTCAATGACACTTCAATTAGCGGATCGTTCATTTACTTATCCTAAGGGGTAGTTGAAGATGTCCTAGTAAAGGTTGACAAGTTTGTTTTTCCTGCGGATTTTGTAGTCTTGGACATGGAAGAAGATGATCTTGTACCATTGATTTTGGGGAGGCCCTTCCTTGCAACCGCTCGAGCGGTCGTGGATATGTTTACCGGAAAAATCACTTTGAAGTTGGATAAAGAAGAGATCACTTTTGACATATACAATGCTATGAGACATCCCAATGATGATCATAAATGTAAAACAATTGATGTGCTTGAGCATTGTGTGCAAGAAGTGTTGGAAAATTCTCTCAACCCTCTCTATCCTAACATTTTCACTAATCCTATCTTTGAGGATAATGTTAATGATTCTTCTCTTATTTGTCTTGATAGGTGCAATGATGGAAAGGAGGATGTGAGCCAAATTTGGGAAAGAAAGAAACCATTTCTACCATTGAGGATACCCGTGGAAGGAGTACCACAAGAGGAGAAGAAGCAAGGTCTAAAGCCATTACCGGAACACTTGAAGTATGCCTATCTTAGTGAAGGTGAAAATTTTCCGGTAATCGTATCTTCTACTTTGAATGATCATGAGTTGCATGCTTTACTTGATGTACTTAGGAAGCACAAATCTGCCATAGGTTGGTCTATTAGTGATATAAAATGCATTAATCCCGCTATTTGCATGCATCATATTCGTTTAGAGAAAGATAGGAAACCTATTGTGCAAAGTCAAAGGCGTGTGAACCCTATTATGCAAGAAGTAATTAGGAAAGAAATTTTGAAATTCCTTGATGCTAATATGATTTTTCCTATCTCGGATAGTGAATGGGTTTCACCGTTGCATGTGGTATCTAAAAAAGGGGGGATGGCGGTCATGAAAGGGGATAATAATGAATTGATTGCAACTAGGATAGCCACGGGGTGGCGTGTTTGTGTGGATTATCGTGAATTGAACAAAGCTATATGTAAAGATCACTTTCCCTTGCCCTTTATGGATCAAATGTTGGATATGTTGAGTGGATTTTCTCATTATTGTTTCTTGGATGGATACTCCGGGTACAACCAAATCATGATTGCCCCGGAGGATCAAGAAAAGACAACATTTACATCTTCGTATGGCATCTTTGCATGGAGGGGGATGCCGTTTGGGCTTTGTAATGCCCCGACCACCTTCCAACGTTGTATGATGGCCATCTTTCATGATCTTATTGAGAACATTATGGAAGTGTTTATGGATGATTTCTCCGTTTTTGGAAACTCGTTTCATTCGTGCTTGCATAATTTAGATGTTGTTTTACAAAGGTGTGAAGATACTAACCTTGTTTTGAATTGGGAAAAATGCCATTTTATGGTTCATGAAGGAATTGTGTTAGGACATCATGTGTCGGAAAAAGGTTTACAGGTTGATCATGCCAAAATGGTAGCGATTGAAAAATTGCCCCCACCAACCACGGAGAAAGGGATAAGGTCGTTCCTTGGCCATGCGGGGTTTTATCGTCGATTTATAAGGGATTTTTCTAAACTCTCTAAACCCCTTTCTCATTTGTTAGAAAAAGATGTTCCGTTCGATTTTAATGATGAGTGTTTAATTGCTTTCAGGGCTCTAAAGGAGGCTTTGGTATCATCCCCTATCTTGATTAGCCCAGATTGGACCGAGTCGTTCATTCTAATGTGTGATGCAAGCGATCATGCCATGGGAGTAGTTCTTGGGCAAATACGAGAGAAGACATTTAGAGCCATTTACTATGCCTCCAAGACGTTCAATTCGGCCCAAGTGAACTACACAACAACCGAAAAAGAATTGCTTGCCGTGGTTTATGCCGTAGATAAGTTTCGCTCGTATATCCTAGGAGGAAGGACGATTGTCTACATTGATCATGCTGCAATCAAATATTTGATGAGTAAGAAAGAGGCTAAACCACGGTTGATACGGTGGGTACTTCTACTTCAGGAATTCGACATTGAGATTCGAGATAAAAAAGGGAGCGAAAATGTCATAGCTGACCACTTATCAAGACTTGAAAGGGAGGAGGAGTACGTTGATCTAGAGGGAGAAGTCCAAGATGAATTCCCGGACGAAAAGCTTTTTGAGATAGAAGAGTTGAATGTAGTTGACGTGCATCCTACTATGAAGGTCGGAGTGGACATTCCTTGGTTTGCCGATTTTGCTAATTATTTAGCTTGTGGAAGACTACCAAATGACATGAACTCATATGCTAAAAAGAAGTTTTTGAGAGATGTCAAGGGATACATATGGGACGATCCCATTCTTTTTAAAAGAGGTGTTGACTCTATCATTAGAAGATGTGTGCCACAAGAAGAAGTTGAGGCCATTTTAACGCATTGTCACTCTATGCCGAGTGGAGGTCACTTCGGGGGTGACAAAACAGCGAGGAAGGTATTGCAATCGGGGTTTTATTGGCCTACTCTTTTCAAGGATAGTCATGTGTTCATTCAAAGGTGTGATAGATGTCAACGAATGGGGACAATTACCAAACGAGATGAAATGCCATTGACCATTTTCTTGGAGGTCGAGTTATTTGATGTGTGGGGGATGGATTTCATGGGGCCATTTCCTCCATCGTTTGGATTTCTTTTTATACTTGTGGGAGTGGATTATGTTTCCAAATGGGTCGAGGCCATTCCAACCAAGAAAAATGATGCACAAGTGGTGATTCAATTTCTCAAGAAGAATATTTTCTCTCGTTTTGGGGTACCAAGAGCTCTTATTAGTGATGGAGGATCACACTTTGTAAACAAGATGATGGAGAGATTGCTAGAGAATTATGGGGTGAAACACAATGTTGCTACAGCATATCATCCCCAAACAAATGGGTTGGCGGAAGTTTCCAATCGTCAAATCAAGAAAATTTTGGAGAAAATCGTTAGAATAAATCGGAAGGATTGGGCCATTAATTTGGATGATGCATTGTGGGCTTATAGGACCGCTTACAAAACTCCATTGAACATGTCTCCCTATCAACTTGTCTTTGGAAAGTCTTGTCATCTTCCCGTGGAGTTGGAACACAAAGCTTATTGGGTTATTCGTCGTTTAAATTGGGATAGTGATAAAGCGGGGGAGAATCGAATTCTCCAACTTCATGAGTTGGAAGAATTCCGAACTAATGCATATGAGAGTTCGAGAATTTTCAAGGAAAAAACGAAGAAGTGGCACGATCAAAAACTCAAGCCAAAGGATTTTCAAGAGGGTGATCAAGTGCTCCTTTTTAATTCTCGCTTGAAGTTGTTCCCGGGCAAGCTTAAGTCTAGATGGAGTGGTCCTTTCACCGTTGTGAAGAGTTTTCCACATGGCCAAGTTGAATTGAAGAACGCAAAAGAAGAACATTTTCTTGTAAATGGTCATCGTATCAAGCCGTACCTATCCTCGTCCCAATTAGGGACCGTGTGTGAATCCTTTTTAGAGGGTTGAGTTGTTATAACTCCGTCCGGCATAGGACGTTAAAACTAGCGCTGAATGGGAGGCAACCCATTGTTTTATTTTTAGTTTTTGGTTGTTTTTTTTTGCAGGTGTTGTACCTTTCTCTAGCCGTGGGGTGTATGATCGGGGAGCTTATGGAAATTTGGTGCTTGGTGTATAGTGAGGTACAAAGACCCCAGGCTCGAACTTAAGTTTGCTTTGCAAAGCTTAAGTTTGGGGGGGTATTTTACATTTTCGTACATTGCACCGGTGCTCGGTTTATTTGTTGTTACTCTTGATTGGCTTTATGTTTAGTCATTTGTTGAAATTTGGTTGAACTTGTACATTGAGCTTATTGATCTTGAGTTATGCTTGGTTGATTAGGATACGTTGTGGCACGTTAAATTTCAATCACTATTTTGCCAAACTTTTAATTGCATAGCAATGAAAAAGTTTGGGGGGATGTGTCGTTTTTCGAAATTTTAACGTTCATCAACGTATTTTCATTTAATGTCTATATAATGTGTGCATTTAGAGGTTGATCTTGATGAATATTGGGTATATATTGAGGACTTGAGCCTAATTGATGCTATTGTGTTAGTGTGATTGTGTGTCAAGCTTGTTGTAGGTGAAAATGAGGTGAAATTTGAAAAAAATGAGCAAAAGTGTTGAAAAAAATTTAGACCGGCCGGTACAAACTGATGCAAACCGGTACATTTGCTACGGCGTGACAATACCGGTTAGCAATATTTCAGACCGGCCGGTGCATAAAGGCCCAAACTGGTATCTTTGCTTCGGCAGCATTGTACCGGTTAGCAGTAGTCCAGACCGGCCGGTACAAACTGATGCAAACCGGTATGGACCCGTCTAAAAACAGGTAAAAATCGAACGGGTCGAATTTTCGACCAGTTTTTCTTGCAAAATCCGCCCGTTTCACTTACTTTTAACCCCTTCCAAACTCACACATTACACACACACATTTCTTTCTTCTCTCAAAGCACACACTTTCGGTTCCTTTGTGCCAAGAAGGAGAAGTTCTTCATTCTTTCACCAATTTCACTCCAATTTTGTGCTTCAATTCACAAACCCAAGGTATGTACTCTCTAATTCTTCTTTAATTATGACAAGTTCTTGCATTCATTGAAGGATTGTGATGAGAATAGGTTGAGACTTGAACTTTTCATGAATTTGAGTTTGAATGGGTTTGATGATTTCTTGCTTTATTGGTCCATTTTTCGAGTTGTTTAAGGTCTATTGTGGATGGGTAACTCAATTCCTTGTCTTATTTGTGTCAATTTGATGATTTCTTGATGGAATTTGGATTTTCATATCTAGGGCATGAATAGTGACGAAAATTGATGGGTAAATTGAAAAGTGATGCTTCTATGCTATTTTTCTTCCATGAATTAACTTGTTTGTTGCTTACTTGTTGTGGGTAAAACATGGGCATGTTGATTTATGTTTGAAGGTTCAATTTTGAGAAGATTGATGAAGATTGATACTTGTATATGAAGAAATAGCTAGAATTTGGAATTTAGGAAAAGAAGAAGTGAAATTCATGACTTGCTTTGTACAATCTCTTGGTTAATGAGTGTTATATTGTGAGCATTGTATATGAGGAGTGAATAAACTTTCAATTTTCTTGAATGGGCTTTACCTTGACATTAATAGCAACTTGTTTAATTTTGTAACTCTTGTGAATGACTGGACTTGTTAGAAGAGAATTTGTTGCTTATTTAGGAATTGAGTTAGCCATATGCTCGATTTTACTTCATGGATGATCTAAAGGTAAAAATTTCTTGTAGGAAAATGAGCAAAAGAGATTATCGGGGAAGAAACCGTGAAAGAGGTGAGAGAAGCAATCCAGTTCCAGTTATCCAAGACGAAAATGAGCTCAGAAGGATGGTGTACGAGGAGATGGAAGTCGCTATTCAGAATGAATGTGGTCACCGTCCTTCACAACACGGGATTTACTTTGGTGACGAGATTTACAAGTACAGTGACAACTTCATCAGGGTATCAGAGATGGAATTTGGGGCTAACCGGTTCTACGATCCCGAATGTGCTGACTCACTTGGCATACGAGAGGAGATTGAAGAGCTTTTCGAAAGAATTGGGTGGAAAGTAATGCTAGATATAAGAAAACCTACTTATCCAGACCCCTGCTTGGAATTCTTGAGCACAATGGAGGTGAAAGAAGATTTTGGAGGCGTGCTACAAGTCATCACATTTCGTGCAAGGAATCAATCTCACAGCATGGACCGTGAAGAGTTGAACACCATTTTCAACACGGAGAAATATGTGCCAAACAATCAGTACATCAAGAATGTGTCATTCGATACCCAAGCCTTTTGGAATGAAATTTCTACAACTGTTGGTCCCACTCGATAGATTAATTGCGGAAGCTTATGTAGTAATGTCTTTCCAAAATCTTTTATACGAGATCAATAAAACAATATTTAAAATAAAGCGATAAAAGACACAAGATATATAGTGGTTCGGATAGATATCCTACGTCCACTCTCCCTTATCACCAAGGGGTCTCACTAACAACCAACTCACAAACTTACTCACTGGAATTTCTGAAGTACCAGCACCTTCTTACAAACTCTTTAGATCTAACTACGATCTAAAGATAAACTCACTCCAACCTTATCTTAACAAGATGAACAGGTTGAGTGTATAAACTCCTTACGAGTAGATAAGTAATTAAGAACAAAGTGTGAGTGCAATATGCGTAGTGATCACAAGCTTAGTATGGCTATATGCGCGTGAATACTTCTAGAGCTTTTTCTTGATCTGCACTCAAGTATATATAGAGGGGATTAGGGACATAGCCGTTGGGAGGCTAATCCAATCAGATCCTCTATATATGGAAGCTTCAATCAATCAATTCCCTAATTGATTGATTGGGTTGGTGAGATCTTGATTGATAGTCTTCATATCTTCTCAATCCAATCTTGTTTGACTTGATTTGAATCACCAACGGTCAATGCTTCCAATTGCCTAACTCTGATTCTCTCCAGAGAAGGCAGGACCAGACACCAGGCAACCTCGGTGTCTTCTGGTCCTTATCTGGTGAACAACCAGAATACTCAGTAGAATAAGAGGATCAAACTGAGCATCTTTTGTTCCACCAGACTCGTCTGGTCCGGACTCGTCTGGTCTGGGGAAGATCCTCTGCCTCTGGTCTTGATCTCTTCTGCTGAAGTCCTCTGGTGGAGTCCTCTGGTGAAGTCCTCTGGTGACTCTTCTGGTGAGGTCTTCTGGTCTGGCAGTTTCCCTTAGACTAAGTCCTAACCTAGATCATCATCTGGCTAACAGGTCCAGATGGTCCTATTACATCTTCTGGTTTGTTTTAACTCATCAAAACTAACAAATTTTTATCCTAACAATTTCCCCCTTTTTGATGGAGTTAAAACACTACCAGAACTGATCAAAAGTAAAACTTTAAGCAAGAAAACAATAAAGGGATGAGACCTTAGAATAGATCTCATCAGGCAAAATAATAAGACAACAAGGAGTTGTCTTTAGAACAGAGAAGATATGTATTTTTCATTAATAATCAGAGGACAAAATAATTACAGATTACATTGAAGTTCATTGTCCTATTCTAGGCATATCTTCTGTTCTCTTTAGGGACAAGAAACCAGTCAAGGAACCTATCCTGGACGGCCTTCAACTCTGCAGAAGATGTTGGGGTGAAATTCACCAACACCTTGGTCTTGTAAAGCTTCTTCAGTTCTGCCCAATCCACCTGGTTCCCAATCATGGGAGTGTTAAGATAAGTAAATTCAGGAGCAGTCACCTCCAGGTTGAACTCAATGGTTGAATCCATCAGCTGCTTGTACAAGTCTGCATCATAGGCTTGCATCCAAGAATGGAAGGTTCTGTTGATTAGCTCATCATCTTCTGGTGCTGGCCTCTGGATATAATGCTGAATGAACCAGAGGGTCTTGGCTTCTCTCCATCTCTCAATCAGAGGATAAGGCACAGTAGAGTCAAAAGACCCTTCTGTCCTTAGTGGCAAGATGTTCATAACCTCCACAGGAGCTTTCCTCTTCTGACCTGAGCCACCTGCACCAGAAGGAATACCAGCTTCTCTGGCCTTCTTGTTATGTCTCCTAACATATCTGAGCCTCTGCTCTTCATCTATGTTCTTCCTGATTCTGGCTTGCCTCTCCTCTGGAGTCTCTTCCTTGTATCTCTTCTCAGCTTCTTCGACAACAGATTCAAGGAAACTCTTCTTTACTTTTCTAATCTTCCTCTTAGCAGGACCAGGAATGGTAGAAGGATCCTGCTCAGCTTCAGATGACTCTTCTTCTGCAGCAAGTTGTTTAGCCATAGATAGAGATTTCAACTCTTCTTTCTTCTTCTTCTGCAACTCAGCCTGGGCCAAAGTGTTCTCCAACAGGTCCAGACGAGCTCCATGGCTAAACAGAGTCTCATTGGTGGTCTTCGCCAGATCAGTTCTGGCCTTCTCTTCCCCCTTTTTAACTTCATCAAGGAGGGGCTCCACTACCTGCCTTATGAGATCAGGCAAGGCAGTATTGGAGGAAGAGTGAAGATCACGAAGCTGCTTGGCCTCCTCCAGGTAAGCCGTAGACTCTGCAACAAGTCTCTCTTGCTTCTCCAACATCTCCTGGAGGGAGTCCTTCAGTCTAGCAGTCTGAATCATCTGGCTGGCCATTTCCACCTTGAGTACAGAAACTGGCCTCATCTGCTCCATCACATGTTCCTGGAGCTGCTTCTGGCTGTGCATAACATCTAGCTTGACAAACAAGCCATTAGCCTTGAACGAAGCTTTAACCTCTGCCAGAGAGGACTGGAGCTGCTTCATGAAGATTCTCCTCTCTTGCTTAATCTGATGCTCAATCATAGCAGGGGCCATATGTTGGATTGCTTTGGAAAAGCGCCCTATCTGCATGATCTGCTCGTTGAAGAAAGCCTTCATCTTCTGGAGCACAGCAGGAGACATCTCAAAGTCCTCCTCGTCTGAATAAAGCTCTGGAGGGAAGACAAAGTGAGGACCAAACTTGTAAGTGGGGCCCTCTGGAGTGAGCATGACTCCTCTTTGGATGAGCAAGGTGCGAATCAAGACTTTGGCTGCACCAGGAGTCTCCAGCTCTGCTGGGTTCTGAATGTTCATCTTCTGCTTCAGCTCAATCTCCCAGGCAGTGAAGTTGGAGGCACCCATTTCCTCAAGCAAAAGCATCAGGTCCTCCACATCTTCAAGTCTGGCCTTGCTCCAGACCTTGGCATCAGTAAGCTCTGCCAGAAGTGGTAAGTGCTCCAGAAGAACTGGAAAATGCTCTCTTAGCCAGAGCTGAGCACTTACACTCATACTCTGCCTAATGGGACCCATTTCTGCAGATGAGAAAGTGAACGGTTTGGGCCCAGAGGCAGAGGAGGAAGGGGCTAAGTCAGCAGGCTCAAGTGAAGCTTCCTCATCTTCACTATCATCGCTGGATAAACAGGTTGGGGAGGGGGGAGGACCAACGAATCCCAGAGCCATAGAAATGGTTGGGTCCTGGTCTGTATGGGTTTGGGGAGGGTTTGGATTTTGTGAAGTAGAGGTGGTGGGGATAGGTTGCTCTGCACCAGAAGAGGAAGGGATATCTGGTACAGAATGTGTATGGGGGATTTGGAAAGTGGAAGTGTTTGAAGAGGGGGCTTCTGCACCAGAGGAGGTTGAGGGTACCTCTGATACAGAAGGTGGGGGAGAGGGGTTAGTGGGGATATGTGTTTGGAAATATGGGGGAGAAGGTGTTTGTGTAGGAATGGTAGAGGGAGTAAAGATGGGGGTATCTGGGATAGTCTGCTCTGGTGGAAGAATGGGGTTACCAGAGGCAGATGGGGTTTGGGGAATGTTATCTGGGGGAGAGGTAGAAGGGGAAACAAGATTTATGGGGGAGGAAGAGGGAAAGGAAGGGTTTACCTCTGCTGGGTCAACACCAGCAGGCAAAACAAGCTCTGGAGCATCCTCCATCATCTGGGTGGCATCCTCAATGGCCTTCTCCAAGGCCTCTCCAAGATCAGATCCAGAGTCTGAATCTTGAAGAAGGGCTCTCTTGGCCTTGGATTTCCTCACAAGAGGCACTTCATCTTCTTCCTCTTCCTCTTCTGAAGGCTCATCCACCAAAAGGGTTTTCTTTGCCTTTCTGCTAGTCCTCCTCTTCTTAGCAGAACCTCTCCTGGCCTCGTCTGGCTGCTTCCTCTTGGCTGCTCCAGCCTTCTTAACAGCTTTATCATCATCAGCCTTCTTCTTAAGCACATCAAGAAGGGGAATCTGGTCCTCCTCTGAGGAACCAGAAAAGGCAACGACTGAAGAACCAGTTGCTCCAGCAGCTTTCTTCTGTGACTTCTGCTGCTGCTGCCTTCTCTGCCCCTTAGGAGGAGAGGGAATCGATTGAATAGGGGGGGCAGGGATGGCTTGCTCTCCATCAGAGTCAGGATGGCCATGGAGAGGACCATCCTTGGAGAACATAATCTTGGACTTATGAAAGCCCTTACACCAGGATTGTCTCCAATTCTTCTCTGGAAGAATCGAATCTAGAATTAGAGTGAGTTTTGTGCCCAATGAAACATTAGCATTGAACACAAATTGTTGCTCTCCTGGCAACTGGGGGCATTCTTCCTTCTGTATTTTCACCTTGTTCTTCCTCAGCACCCCCCAGAAGAACTCAGCCCAGTTACATTGAACACCATCCAGAATGGCCCTCATAACACAGAGCCTGCCAGCGAAGATGGCATCTGTGCTATGGCTCTCACACATGAGAATCTTCACCACAATGTCAAATAACACTTTATACTTCTGCCTAAGATGCTTGTCCAAGAAACCCTTGGTAATATTCTGGCATGAATTTCTGGCAAACATCTTGAAGGATTCCAACGCCTCTCCTTCTTTGTACTTCAGAGGGTCCACTCCTTCCGCAGAAAGATTACCAAAAAGACCACAGAAGTCTGCCTTAGAGAAAACAAGATCCTCTGAATCAATCTTTGAAGAGAAATAGTCGTCGTGGATCTTCATCCGGATAAGAAACTGTGCAGCATATCCATCCAAGGTACGCAGATCCTTGGGAACCTTTGAGATCAACTCCTCCAGCCCAGAACGTCGGAGGAGTTCCAAAATCTCCAAAGCGGCCGGATTCTTAGTGGAATAGAAGTCCACCACCATTTCTGACTTGAGTTTCTTGCAGACATAGTCTGGATCAAAATTGCACTTGGGTGCCATAACTGTGAGAGAGAGAGAGAGAAAAAAAAATGCTTCGCAGAGAGAGGTTAGGGTTTGAATAGTATGAAAACGTGAAAGGACAGATTGAAAACAAAAGTGATTTAAATAGAGTAATACGCGTGGCTTGAAAATTAAATGAAGAGTGAACGCGTGTTGTTTCAAATTCAATTTAGGAAACAAAATCAATTTTAGAATTGATTGACATTTTGCACAGTGATTAAATCCGATGGCCATGATGAAAGGCGAAATACAGATTTAATCTGGTGCGTTGGCATAGTCATTGGGACTGGGTATAAAGGGGTTTTGTGGCAGTCAAGAGAAAAAGCGAAATGATTGCCTAGGCCCTATACCCTAGTCTTAAATACACTCCGAAGTTGAAAGGTTTTGAGTGTACTTATTAATTTGAAAAGTATCTCCCAATGATCAGAGGCCAGAGTAGAAAAGACATACCTGTCACCTGATATTGTAACCAGATGATACCACAACTAGTCTGGTGAAACTTCTCCTTTGATGGAACTTATCTGGTCCTGGTCAATAAAGACTTAGGACATATCTCTGACTCAGCACCTCATCTGGGATTAGTGTCACCTGGTGTATACCTCATCTGGAAGTATACCCTCTCTGATATATCTAATCTGCAGGTATGTTAGTATAAAGAAAATTTATGAAGAGAATTAATAAAGTAAGGATACTTCTCTGATGTTCCCCCTAAATCAAATCTGTCTCTGGATCCAACAATCCTAACTCAAAGGCTAACTCTCTGAATCTGGTCTCCGCCAAAGGCTTGGTTAAAATATCTGCTCTCTGCCTCTCTGTTGCAATCTTTTCCATCCTTATATCTCCCTTCTCAACATGATCTCTGATAAAATGATGCCTTATATCAACATGTTTGCATCTGGTATGAAGAACTGGATTCTGAGTGATTGCAATGGCACTATTACTATCACAGAAAATAGGAATATCCTTAGCTCTAATCTGGTAATCCCTAAGCTGTTGACTAATCCAAAGAAGTTGAGAACAACAACTCCCTGCAGCCATGTACTCTGCTTCTGTTGTTGATGTAGCAACTGAAGTCTGCTTCTTGGAAAACCAGGATACCAATTTGTTCCCTAAAAATTGGCATGTACCACTTGTAGATTTCCTATCTATTCTGCACCCACCATAGTCTGAATCTGAATAACCACTTAATTCTAAATTGTCATCTGCAGGGTACCATAATCCTAAATTCACAGTTCCCTTGAGATATTTCAATATTTTCTTAGCTGCTTCCAAGTGACTCTTCTTGGGGTTAGCTTGAAATCTGGCACAAACTCCTACAGCAAAAGTAATATCTGGTCTGCTTGCAGTCAGATACAAAAGAGAACCAATAAGTGCTCTGTACTGAGTCTGGTCCACACTCTCTCCAGACTCATCTGGATCCATGTTGAAATTTGTCATCATAGGGATCTTGGCTGCTCTGCTAGATCCTATTCCAAATTTCTCTAACATGTTTCTGGTGTACTTAGCTTGATTAATAAAAATTCCTTTCTCTGATTGCTTAACCTGCAAACCCAAGAAGTAATTTAATTCTCCCATCATGGACATCTCAAACTGTCCCTGCATGAGTTCACCAAACTTCTCACACAGCTTCTTGTTAGGGGATCCAAATATGATGTCATCAACATATATTTGGACCAGAAGGATGTCCTTTCCTTCTTCTTTCCTAAACAAGGTCCTATCAATCTTACCTTTAGTAAAACCATTGTCCAGAAGAAATTGAGATAGAGTGTCATACCACGCTCTGGGTGCCTGCTTCAGCCCATAAAGAGCTTTCTTAAGCTTAAACACCTTGTCACCTTGTTCAAAACCAGGAGGTTGTTCAACATACACTTCCTCAATGAGAATCCCATTAAGAAAGGCAGATTTCACATCCATCTGGTATACTTTGAACTTCATGTGAGCAGCATATGCTAAGAACAACCTGATGGCTTCTAGTCTGGCAACAGGAGCAAAAGTCTCATCATAGTCTATTCCTTCAGACTGAGAATAGCCCTGGGCCACTAGCCTTGCCTTGTTCCTAGTAATGACATCATTCTCATCTTTCTTATTTTTGAAAACCCACTTAGTGCCTATCACCTTTTGATGTCTTGGTCTGTCTACCAACTCCCAAACATCCTGTCTGGTGAATTGATTCAATTCCTCCTGCATAGCCACAATCCAATTTGAATCTTTCAGTGCCTCCTTGATGTTCTTGGGCTCAATCAAGGACACATAGCAACTGAATAAGGCAGCTAAGTTAATAGTTCTCCTAGTCTGGACACCCTTAGTTGGATCTCCTAAGATCAGGTCATTGGGGTGATCAACCAGGGTCCTCCTTCCCGTGGTCTTGCCTGGGTGATCATCTTCTGCAGTACCTTGGTGATTATTACCACCTGCAGAAGAGCTTCCCCCTACAGGAGTTCCAACCTCTTCTGGTTCTGCTCCTTGTGAAGGCTGCTGCTTCAGAGTACCAGGAGATGGGTCCTCATCTGAATCTGAATCTGAATCAAGAATAGGTGGATTGACCTTGATAACTCTGGGTGTAGCCTGATTCTGGGTCTCATCAGAAGACTTAGGATCCACCTTGCACTCAAAAGTAGATTCATCAAAAACAACATGAGGTGTTTCCTCCACACAAAGTGAATTCTTATTAAAAACTCTAAAAGCTTTACTGGTGCTGGAATATCCCAAAAATATTCCATCAGCCACTTTAGCATCAAAGGTTCTTAATTTAGATTTCCCATTGTCATGGATGAAACACTTACATCCAAAAACATGAAAATATGAAACAGATGGGGTTTTACCTTTCCATACCTCATATGGGGTCTTATTGTGTCTCTGGGCAATCAGGCACCTGTTCTGAGTGTAACAAGCTGTATTGATGGCCTCTGCCCAAAATCTCTGTGGAGTGTTGTACTCTGCCAGAAGTGTTCTTGCAGCTTCTTTGAGAGTCCTATTCCTCCTTTCTGCAACTCCATTTTGTTGAGGTGTTCTGGCAGCAGATGTCTCATGAAAAATCCCATGATCCTTGCAATAATCTGCAATATGTGAATTCAAAAACTCTGTTCCTTTGTCACTCCTGATCCTTACAATGCTCTGGTTCTGCTCATTCTGAATCTGCTTGAAGAACTCTGGCAGCTTAGTTATAGTTTCATTTTTCTTAAACAAGAACACTACCCAAGTGTATCTTGAAAAGTCATCAACTATAACTAAGGTGTACTTCCTTCCACTGAAACTAAGAGGAGAAACAGGTCCAAACAGGTCCATGTGAAGTAGTTGAAGTACTCTGGTTGTGGTTGTGCTCTGGACATCCTTAAAGGAAGTCTTGGGTTGTTTACCCTTCTGGCATGACCCACAAACCTGATCCTTCTTAAACACTTCATTCGGAAGACCTCGAATGAGACCCTTTCTAGCAATCTTGTTCAATGTTTTGAAGTTAAGATGACACAATCTCTTGTGCCAAATCCAGCTGTTCTCTGCAGATCCTTTAGCAACCAGGCAAGCATTCCTTGGGCAACTGCTAAAATCTGCAAGATAAATGTTACCCTTCCTCAAGCCTATTAGCAAGATATCATTATAATCAGAAGAGAAAACAGTGCATGAATCACTAGAAAACTTCACTGAGTATCCCTTGTCACAGAATTGGGACACTGAAAGCAGATTATGCTTGAGTCCTTCGACGTAGTAGACTTCATCTACAGATACTCCATTGAAGGTCAACTTTCCAACTCCTCTGGTGACTCCATAGTTGTTGTCACCAAACATCACTCTTGGTCCATTCAATGGCTTGAAATCTTGGAGATTATCCTTCTGGAATGTCATGTGCTTGGAACATCCACTATCAATGTACCAGACATGGTTGCTTGAAAATCCTTTCTCCAATGGACTCTTATCTACCTGCAGAGAGATTAATTAGGTCCCCTACTAGTGCTGGGTCCTGATTGGTTAGTTGCAGGTTTTGTAGGAATCCATAGATAAAGATCATCTCTTGATGGATGAGGAGATCTTATCTTCCTTCCAAATCTATCTACCAGTACATGTCCTCTTACTATGACATATTGAGCTACTGGTCTGATAAGGACACCTTTCCTATAAACAGGTCTGGTGTACCTTTTCTCAAATCTGGCCTTTGGAATGGCCTGCCTCAAAGACATGGTCTTAAAGGTCTGGTTATAAGGGTACATCCTAGAAGAACCATCTCTGGTGTCATAACTTCCCAGATCAGTTGGTTTTCTATAGATGGGTCTGGAAGACCTCCTCTGGTTCTGATAATTAGACCTGTTCTGGTGATTATTGTTCCTTTGAGTATACCTATTCTGGAATTGATTTTTCTGAGAAAATTGTCTCTGGGGTACCTGGTTCTGTTGAACATTGTTCCTTCTCTGGTAGTTATTACTCTGATTGGTATTCCCCCTTTTTGAGTGTTTCCTTTGAGGTCCCCTCATCTGTTTAGGTTCCCTTTGAGGATTTCTCTGGGGTCCTCCAATTTGAGTAATTCCTACTCCTTGTGACTCATTGTTCACAGAACCATTAATCTTTAATGGTTCCCCTTTTTGACACTTATTCTCAAGCATCTTCTCTTCCAGAGTAGTCAACTCTTCTGGACCATTAGTTAAGTGATTAACAGAGTGATTCCTTTTCCAATCAGGATTGTGAACCACCTTGTAACCATTACCAGTTAAGTCTTTATCATTCCAGATTTCTACCACTTTACCAGCTCTTACAGACTTGTCTTTGTTATAAAAGTACTTGTGAATTTTAGTGGTAATTCCAGAATATCCTAAACCACTCTTATCACAAATGCGCTGAGAAGACTCTGATATTATAGATACAACAGATGGTATCTTAGGAGCTTCTCTGGGCATAGGTATCTCCTCTATGTTGTGGACAACTTGTTTTCCCTTGATAAGTGTTTGGTATTTGGCTCTGAGTTCAGTGATCTCATCCTCTTGAGAATTCCTTTCTTTCATGAGTTGATCTACCAGAGTATCTCTTTCTGTGATCTTATCCTGAAGTGCAGAGACTTCTTTAGAATGATCTTTCATGAGTTCTCTGGTGGATTTGTGCTCATGAGAGAGAGATTGAACTTCTGCTCTGAGCCTACCATTCTCTTTCTCAAGTTTTTGACAGAGTTGGACACAATTTTGGAGATCTGATAGCATTTGTTGCATATCAGACTCTCTGGAGTTACCAGATGAGTTAGAGGATTCAGTACATTTGGAATTAGATAAAACAAGAGTAGTTTCATTTACCTCAGTGATGTCTGCCATGAGACACACATCATCATCTGATCCAAAGTCAGAAGAAGAAGAACTGGAACTAGTATCGTCCTCCTCTGCTTCTGCCAGCAGTGCTCTCTTATCTGCATATCTCCTATCTCTCTTGATTCTTTTCTCTTCTCTTTCCCTAGGAGTAAGCTGAGGACAATCATAACTGTAGTGACCAGTCTTGTTGCATGTGTAGCAGGCATTGTCTCCTCTAGGACTAGGACTTGGCTCTCTCCTCCTCTGGTTGTAGTCTGATCTGGCAGGGCTACTTTCTCTCCTCTGGTAGTCAGGTCTGCCAGAGCTACCATCCCTCCTCTGATGATCTGATCTCCCAGAGCTGCCAGGGTTGTCATCTCTCCTCCTCTCTGGAGTTCTGAATCTGGTCTCCCTTGAGTCTCCAGATGTTTTCTCCTTCTCTGCAGGCTTGAAAGAACTCTTCCTGTTTCTGGTAGACTCCTTCCAATGCCTCTTGTACCTGCCATATTTTGAACTCATTTTGTCTAATTTATGAGTTAGAAGTGCTACCTGCTCCTTGAGGCTCAAGTCATCTGCAGTAGACTCCTTTGGCATGGCATCAGATTTGAGAGTTGAAGAGAATGCAACTCCTTTCTGGCCAGAAGAGGAAACCTCTTCTGTTTGATCCTCCTCTTGAAGATCATATTCGTAAGCCTTGAGATCAGACAACAGAAGATGGTGATCCAGAGTGTTGAGATCCTTGTTGTCCTTGATCACAGTGACTTTAATTCTCCACCTGCTTGTTAGTGAACGTAATATTTTACTATTAATCTCTTTTTCAGAATAGGTCTTACCTAAGGCACTAGCCTTGTTCAAGAGATTCGTGAGACGCATGTCCAGCTGGTCAATGGTCTCGTCTGGTTTCATCTTAAATGTGTCAAAAGAGTGTTGAACAGCTTGGAGCTTGTTATCTTTAATCTTCTATGTTCCTTCACAGAGCAAAGCTAACTTGTCCCACATCTCTTTTGCAGTGGTGCACGTCCTGACCTTTTCAATAACTTCTTTAGTAAGAGTGTTAATAATCTCAGTCCTCGCCACCTGGTCCAGGTTGTGTAGCTTTCTCTCATCGTTGTCAAGTTCGTCTTTCTTTTTGAGGATTCGTTGTCTGGGAACTCTATCCTCTGCAGCATCGCTAGTTTCTTCTCTGGACTCAGACCTGCCACTATCAATAGGAGTCCAATAAAATTTAATGGGGCCACTTTCAACCACATCTAACATGCGGTGGTGAATAGCTCCAAGATGATTACTCATCATGAAGCTCCAGTGGCTGTAATCCTCGAACGAGAATTCTGGCAGTTTGCGACTCTTATAAGAAGATTTCGAAGACATATTGATAAGAAATTTAGGGAAATAACAAGAACTTGAATAAAAACACTAAAGAGCAATGGATCTGCCCGGTGACCACCAAAAGCTTTTCAAAGCAGTGGTCGTGGACACACTGCTCTGATACCACTTGTTGGTCCCACTCGATAGATTAATTGCGGAAGCTTATGTAGTAATGTCTTTCCAAAATCTTTTATACGAGATCAATAAAACAATATTTAAAATAAAGCGATAAAAGACACAAGATATATAGTGGTTCGGATAGATATCCTACGTCCACTCTCCCTTATCACCAAGGGGTCTCACTAACAACCAACTCACAAACTTACTCACTGGAATTTCTGAAGTACCAGCACCTTCTTACAAACTCTTTAGATCTAACTACGATCTAAAGATAAACTCACTCCAACCTTATCTTAACAAGATGAACAGGTTGAGTGTATAAACTCCTTACGAGTAGATAAGCAATTAAGAACAAAGTGTGAGTGCAATATGCGTAGTGATCACAAGCTTAGTATGGCTATATGCGCGTGAATACTTCTAGAGCTTTTTCTTGATCTGCACTCAAGTATATATAGAGGGGATTAGGGACATAGCCGTTGGGAGGCTAATCCAATCAGATCCTCTATATATGGAAGCTTCAATCAATCAATTCCCTAATTGATTGATTGGGTTGGTGAGATCTTGATTGATAGTCTTCATATCTTCTCAATCCAATCTTGTTTGACTTGATTTGAATCACCAACGGTCAATGCTTCCAATTGCCTAACTCTGATTCTCTCCAGAGAAGGCAGGACCAGACACCAGGCAACCTCGGTGTCTTCTGGTCCTTATCTGGTGAACAACCAGAATACTCAGTAGAATAAGAGGATCAAACTGAGCATCTTTTGTTCCACCAGACTCGTCTGGTCCGGACTCGTCTGGTCTGGGGAAGATCCTCTGCCTCTGGTCTTGATCTCTTCTGCTGAAGTCCTCTGGTGGAGTCCTCTGGTGAAGTCCTCTGGTGACTCTTCTGGTGAGGTCTTCTGGTCTGGCAGTTTCCCTTAGACTAAGTCCTAACCTAGATCATCATCTGGCTAACAGGTCCAGATGGTCCTATTACATCTTCTGGTTTGTTTTAACTCATCAAAACTAACAAATTTTTATCCTAACAACAACAACTGAGGGGGAGAATCGCTACAGAGCAGGCAAGTCAAAGGCATCAAGAATTAGGAACCCGATTTTTAGACTAGCTCATCGAATTCTTGCGAGCACAATTTTTGCAAGAGTCGAAATGGGATGCGTCAAAGATGAAGAGTTGTTCCTAATGTATTCTATGACAAACGGGTTGACTGCCAACTTTGGGGCATACTTGATGGCTAGCTTGGTGGATCAGCGCTCGAGAAATTCAATGGTCAACTGCCATCTTGGAGGGTTCATAACTCGCATTGCCGAATCAAGAGGATGGACCCCTATGCGTACGCCTCGAGTTAATTATGAGTTGTTGGATATGAAGCAAGTGGTAAAGATGAGGATGTACAAGTTGGTCGATAATATACCTTGCGTGCAAATCGAGAATGAGTTGCCTTTTCCCATGGATGATCTATCACTCATTTCATGGAAAGGAAAAGATGAAGGGAATTGGTTGTTGAATTCTAGGGAGCACATTGTACATAGAGATGCCTTTCATGCTCCGAGGATAGCAAAGCGTAGAAGGGTTGCTAGAAGTGGAGAAGGGACGAGCAGAGAAGTTGAAGAGGAGCCTAGAAGAGAAGAAGAGAGGGAAGAAAGAAGAAATGAAGAAAGTGTAAGGCAGGACAGTCCCCGTAGGCAGGCACCTCCACTTTTGGTGTATGGGAGAAGGAGAAATGACATAGAGAATCTAAGTACTAGGATGGATCGGTTGCAAATGACAGTTGAAAGACTTGACACGAGATATGGAAGAATTGAAGATACACTTCAAGATCAAAGTCGGATCCAGCAAAGCATCTTGAGTGGGCAACAGGCTATTTTGAATTGGCACATCCAACAGGGTCATTTTCAGTACGATCACCCTCCACAATGAAGTGATGTGTGCTAACGTCACGGTGGATGTGGGTGGTATTGCCTTCTCACTCTATCTCCTTTAGATCTTTGAAAAGAGTTCTTAAATTCGTAGTTATATTTGGGTGTGTATTAAATTCTAATTTTAGGATGATGATGATGTTTGGATTTGCTTTGATTTTGATGATTAATTGTGATATCTGTGGATCTTGATTGTTGATGATTGTGGTCATGATTGCTTAGCTAATGTTGTGTAATCTAATTCTTTGAAAATTGTTGATGGATCTTACAATAGTGGAAACTCGGATTTTGATTTTAGAAAAAGATGAGCATGAAATGAGAAGTAAGCAATAATAAATGAACCCGTGAGATTTGAGCTTAAACTGTTCATATGCAAACGATTTGTTTTCTTTGATTGAGTAGTCATTTTGGTACTTTGTGCTCTAGAACTTGCCCTTGTGCTCACTTGATAACTTGACTTGTGGATCTTTCTCAAAATGATAAAAGGCCATCTTTGTTTTAAAAGTCACTTGAACCAAAGAATTATCCCACCTTGGAACATTTTACCCTAGTAGCTCATTTGTGCCTTAAAGCCTTATTTTCTTTGGATAGCCAAACAAATCAAACTTAATCCTTTCTTGAAGCCTTCTTTTACCCTTAACAAGTGGAGAATAGGATTTAAGTGAAGTTTGTTGTGGAATGAGGAATGTACACGGGGCATAGATGTTTTCTAAGTTGAGAAGTTTGATGGGTTGATAGAAAGAATGAAAATTTTTGCAAGAAATGTAATGCTTGAATTTTGAGAAAGTGAAAGGAAGCATAAAAACAAGAGTGTGAGTGAAGAAGAAAGAAAAGAAAAGTTGAGTGAAGCGAATCATTCTTGAACGTTGATTGAAGGGTTCTTTATACATTGTTGTGAGAGTGAACGTGAAAACAAAGGAACAAAAGAATTTTGTGAAAGGAGGAAGTGAGTGGATTAGATGAGGAAACAATCAAATCGTGATTACTGTATGGCCCTGGGAATTAAAGTGGAGCATTCGGTCCCCTACGACCATACCCAAAATGGTCTTGCTGAGGCGCTAATAAAACGTATCAAACTTATCGCGTGGCCATTGCTTATGAACCCCAAACTACCCACTTCATGTTGGGGGCATGCAGTCCTACATGCATCGCACTTAATACAAATCCGTCCAACTGCATATAATGATCATTCCCCCTACAGTTAGTGCGTGGAAAAGAACCTAGCATTTCCCATCTGCGTATTTTCGGATGTGCGGTATATGTTCCGATAACATTACCAAAGCGGACCTCTATGGGTCCACAAAGAAAACTCGGTATTTACGTAGGATTTGACTCTCCATCCATCGTGAAATACCTCGAGCCTTTGTCCAGGGATCAATTAACGACCCGGTTTGCTGATTGCACGTTCGATGAAGATTACTTCCCGGCATTAGGGGGAGATCCGAATTTAAAATTGAATGAATACCGGGAGCTTACGTGGAACGTAAGTAATCTTCAGTATCTAGATCCGCGCACTAATCAATCTGAACTAGAAGTTCAGAAGATCATTAACTTGCAAAATCTAGCAAATAATCTGCCAGACTCGTTCACTGACCATAGAGGTGTAACTAAATCGCATATACCTGCAGTAAATGCTCCCCAAAGGGTGGAGGTCCCAAGCAAAATAAGTACCCATGTCCCTACGCGCCAGAAGCGCAAAGGACCCTCAAGAGATAGTAATACACCTAAACGAAAGGCTAGTATATCTGGTCAGTCGAATGTAAAATCTCTAGAAGAGATTCGTCTAGATAACTCAAAGTCTCTAGGAGACGAGCGTCCTAGTGATGAAGCACGTGCATAAAATATTCAATGCACTAGGATCGTGGAACGACCAGACCCAAATACAATGGGAAATGAGGAAGGTCTGGTTGACGTAAACGTCGAAGTATCTGTGAACTTCACAGATACGGGAGAAACATATAATAGAAATATTATTGTCGTCGATGACACATTTGCAGCATCAATTGCTCTTTCAATTATAAATTATCTAGATCCAGAACCCAAAACATTCACTGAGTGCCGGAAGCGCTCCGATTGGGTTAAATGGAAATGGGCAATTGATGCAGAGCTCGCATCGCTTAGCAAAATACAAGTATTTGGCTCTTTCGTTCGTACACCAGCGCGCGCTATCCCTGTAGGATATAAATGGGTTTTTTGTACGAAAATGAAATGAGGATAATACTATGGAGAGGTATAAAGCGAGGCTGGTAGCTCAAGGGTTCTCGCAGAGTACCGAGATTAATTTCGATCAAACTTATTCTCCAGTCATGGACTCAATAACGTTTCGCTATTTGATATCTTTGACAGTTAAAATGAATCTCCAAATGAGATTAATGAACTTAGTAACCCCGTACTTATACGGATCACTTGATGCCGATATTTACATGAAAATCCCCGTTGGATTTGACATTCCTCAGATGAGGGATGGTGAAAACCGCAGTATGTATAACATTAAACTGCAAAAGTCGTTGTATAGCCTGAAACAATCGGGCCTCATGTGGTACAACCGACTTAGTGAATTTCTTCATAAGAAGGGTTACACATTCGATAAAGCTTTCCCATGCGTATTCACGAAGAAATTGCAAAATGGTTTTTGCATCATATCCGTCTATGTTGATGACCTGAACATAATTGGAACATGCAAAGAGTTTGAAGAAGCCAGTTCAATCTTGAAAGCCGAATTCAAAATGAAAGCCTTAGGTAAAACCAAGTACTGCCTCGGCCTGCAGATCGATCATATACCAGAAGGAATTCTTATACATCAGTCGACCTACGTGAAGAAGGTATTAGAGAGATTTCACATGGATAAATCTCATCCACTTAGCACCCATATGGTTGTTCGAACCCTCGAACTGGATAAGGACCCATTTAGACCAAGAGAAGATTTAGAAGAAATTATGGGGCCAGAAGTTCCTTATCTTAGTGTTGTTGGAGCATTGCTCTATCTCGCAAATTGCACTCGGCCGGACATTGCACTTGCTGTCAATTTGCTTGTGAGACATAGCGCTTCTCCTACAAGGAGACATTGGAATGGTGTTAAGCATGTTCTACGGTACCTCCAAGGGTCTCAAGATCTTGGACTGTTTTACCATAAGAACCAAGACAAAGCCTTAGTAGGTTATGCGGATGCTGCCTATTTGTCTGACCCCCACAACGCCATATCCCAGACTGGTTACATTTTTTTTCTGTGGTGGTACTGCGATCTCATGGAGATCGGTCAAACAAACTATGGTTACCACGTCTTCAAACCACTCAGAGATAATAGCTTTATTTGAAGCCGCACGAGAATGTGTTTAGTTAAGGTCCTTGGTAAAACACATTGGTGACTCGTGTGGTATCGCTAAAGGCGATACACCTCCCACCGTTATATTTGAAGACAACACAGCTTGCATCGCACAAATGAGTAATGGGTACGTCAAGGGAAACCTAACGAAACATATTTCACCAAAGTTTTTCTACCCATACAAACTCCAGAAGAGTGACGTGATTACCATTCAAAAGGTGCAATCTAGTAACAATCTAGCAGATCTGTTTACTAAGTCTTTACCTACGTCTACTTTTGAAAAGTACGTTCATGGTATTGGGATGCAAAGACTCAAAGTGTTGTTGTCTTCAGGGGTAGCGGTAACCCCGAAATGAATCTAGAAGATCGATTACATTCCTCCCTAACTTATTATTTGGCCGATACCTACCACGTGGATTTTTTTATGACAAGACATTTATGTTATGTCGTAATGTCCAAGGGGGAGTGTTGTAAATCTAGAAGATTTATTATTCCAAATCTAGAAGATTTGATGTGGACATTACTAATGGACCAATAACCCAATGGGCTTCATATCTTAGACTAGGGTTTTATTTTTATAAATAGACTATTGTACTCATAATTGTAATCACTCATACACAAGAATATTAGTGAAACTCCTGGCTTGGCTCGCCCCCAGACGTAGTCGTTCCTGACGAACTGGGTGAACAAATCTCGCGCCTTTATTTTACGCTCTTGATTTACAGTAAAAGCAATAAAAAATATAGCACTCAATTCTCAAATATCCTTAGTTTTTATCCATGCTCTATTTATTTTATTATTTCCTTATATTTTTGACATAATTATTAAAAAAAAAAGACACACGTGTAACAAAAAATAAAATAATTAAAAACATCATAATAACCTAAAAGATAAAGCCAAATAAATTATCTTTTATGAATGAGATAAGTATATCAAAATCAAATCTCGGAATTTAGTAAAATTTAAACGTCAAATAGAAAGAGTATTTTATATGAATTTGTTGGTAGGCGAACATCTAAGCAAAGGGTTAACAAAAAATAATTAAGACATTAAGCTTAGTGGTGAACAGCTGAGCAAATGACACAACTGAGTAAAACGACCAGCTGGCCAAGACACCAAGGCAAGCAGTTGAGCAAAGAGTTTATGCTAGCAGCTGAGCAAGAAGCTTAGGCTAGCAACTGAGCGAGAGGTCAAGGCGAGCAGTTGAACAAGAAGTCAAGGCTAGCAGCTGAGCAAGATGGTGAGAAACAGAGTATTAAATATAAGATGCAAACAAACAATTGGTCGAGATGATAATCATCCAGGCGAGCAACTGTGCAAAGGTCACAAACATGGAGCGAACAATTGAGAGAGTAAAGGTTCAAACACCCGACAAAGACATACAGGCGAGCAACTGGTCACCACGGAAAGCAACTGAGTAACCCCAATGGTCAAGTACTATATTGGGAACTCCAACAGTCAATAGCTTAGATGTAGTCCAAGTGTCCTAACACTTGACAAAGATCTAATGGTAGAACAGCTAGGATGGTTAAACATGGCCCCTTTGTATGTCTATAAATACTCTCTCATTTGCATGAAATAATAGGCTCAATAATTCAAAAAACACACCAAACTCTTGCAAATTTATTTCTTGATTAAATCCATGATCATGATCCTTGTTTGATGATCTTACTTAGTAAAAATAACCACTAATCTTCTTGATTAAAAAAGGTCATCAACAATTGGCGCTAGAGAGAGGGGTTTTCGAACCTCCGATTTGTAAAGTTTCAAGAAAAGTTTGAGGAACACCCACCAGAATCTGCAAAAGTCGACCGGATTCCGGGAAGGAGTTGCCGGAAATCAAGTATGCACATTCTTCAAGACAAAGATATACCTCTTTAGGAGCTTGAATGCATATGTACATGGACTAGGGTTTTTAAACCTTCATATTAATACACACAAGGCTAGTAACTTCTAAGGAAGGTATTTATAGAAGCAAGATCACCTCAATCCTTTGTTTATTTTTCATACTTTGGCAACCAAAATGATAAGATCACAAGAAGATCGACCATCGAGTGCATCTCCGAGTCATAGATCAAGAACTAGGGTTTCGTCATGCAAGGATGGTCAGAACAATCTCTCGAAGGAATGTCCAAGTTACAATTGACACAATTCCACTGGAAGTAGAAGCTCTTGCTCAAAATCCTGAAGAGCTAGCAAAAATAATTGTCGTTCTTCAATCACTGCAAAATCGACAAGCAGCTGGACCGTCAAGGGCCCCGGAGGCGACCAATCGAGCATGGGCGAACAGGCGAGCAACGAAGTAAAATGAGGGAAGATGTGCGTCGTGACAAAGCTGACAGCGAGGAAGTCCATAGGAATAAAGGGAAAGCTCCCATAAGCAAGCGCTTAAAGAGTCGAGGAGAATCATCACCAAGTCGAGCAAATGAGTCAAGCAAAAGTACCTCCCAAATAAGTGCTTTGGAAAGGCTAGGAACGAGGAACGTGACTAGGAGGGAACCATCCAGGAGGAACGAGGAACAACCACGCCCAACTGCTCGCCCATCAGTGCACGACCGGATTAGGAGATCAGCTTTCGGTCGATTAGGACCATACGGAGCTAGCAACGCTGCTAGGAGAAAAACCTAGGAGAAACATCCCATTGGTGAGGGACTGCATCATGAGGGAGTCATCGAACTCAATCACAATGAACAGCCTTCCAACGGGAGGACTCCCCCAAGTGAGTTACAAGAAATGAAAAAAGCAACCGAGTAGTTACAAAAGCAGTTGGAATCTCAAAAAGGTGTCGGATCAACTGTTCTCCCATCTTCACCATTATCTCCGTCAATCCTCAATTCACCAATCCAAAAGAAGATACAGTTTCCAGCCATCAATTTGTACGAAGGAACGTCGGACCCCCGTATTCATGTGACAAAGTATTCGGACTTCATGATTTCAATGGGGGTAATTGATGCCACACAATGTCGGAATTTCCCACTCACTCTTGGAGATGGCCCGCACAGGTGGTTTTCAGCACTAGCTCCCAGCTCCATCAATTCCTTTGCCAAACTGAGCAAGGAATTTCTATCTCATTTTTCAACTCTCGGGTCTTATTTAACCCACAGACACCGGTTGGCAGACATCAGGCAAGAATACAAAGAGTCGGATAAACAGTTTCTGGAGAGATTTGATAAAGTCCTACTAGAGGGCGAAATGGTGAGTGAGGATATGAAGATAGTAGCAGTAATGATTGGATTGAAGAAAGGAACCGATCTGTGGAAGGAGATGCATTTGACTTGTCCAAAAACGTACGCAGAATTCAGACACAAGGCAGGAATCCACGTATCGATGCAGGAAGCCCTACACAAAGAAATGGGAGATAAAGCTGACCCCAAGAAGTTTGGCAAGAAGTCTGGAGGAAATGATTACAAGGCTCTAAAGAACATGAAGTCGTTCAATGCGGGAGTTGAGTTAAAAGAGAAGCTGAATCAAGTCCTTACCATGTCTGTGGACGCTGTGTACAACAACGTTAAAGACAAGAAGATGTTGTCAGAACCACGAAAGATAAGGCAGGAAAGAGGAAAATTGAACCCGAACAAATACTGTGCATATCATCAGAATATCGGCCACTTCACAAGTGAATGTCGAGATTTATTAAAGCAGTTGTGGAGGTTCTATGAAGAAGGAAAGTTGTCTGAGTTCGTGAAGAGGGAACCGGTTAAGATGCCGAGAATAGCAGTACCGTCCAATTCGGACGATGATGACAGCGACGAACAACTGAGCAGGACGGGTAAGAAAGGAAGAAAGGTCCCCGTAGCCCCAGCAAGGCCAGTCCTGGAGATCCTAATGTTAGAACCAACTGGACCAGTAGGTGGTTGTTCTGACGGAAGATCACCCATGTCAAAAAGAAAAAAGAAAGTAGAGTTGAGAGCAGTAGCGCAAGTGATGGAAGTCGGTGTAAATCCATCAACCAAGCAGATCGGGAATTTGATTTTCTCGGAGAAAGACCTGGATGGGGTACTCATCCCTCACAACGACTCGCTAATCATTTGTGCTAACATTATGGGAACAAAAGTACACCGTCTACTCATTGACACTGGCTCTTACACAAACATCATGTTCAAGAACACGTTAGATTAGTTAGGAGATTATACCGAGTATATAAAGGATTGTGATCATAGAATTGTGGGATTCGGAGATGTTGTGACCGTCCCTCTAGGAGTGATTACACTAGCAGTCGAACTTATATCGGTCGAGGACCCTGAGAGGAAGCTTAATAGGGTGGTAGACTTCCTAGTTGTAGATCAACAATCCACCTATAATGGGTTCCTCAGCCGTCCTTTTTTACATGAATTTAAGGCAGCCATTTCGACGTACTATTACTGTGTAAAATTTACCACGTTAAAAGGTGCAGGCACAGTTAAGGGTGACCAGAAGAAAGCTCGTGAGTGCCTCTTGCAACTTCAGCCGAAAGATCACAGAGTCGACATGGTGGGTGAACAGTCGAGCAGCTGTGATGAAGATAGACCATTCACTCCCAACAAAGCTATGGACTCTATCGATACAGAGATGATGGAAGTAGATGAACATCTGTGCAAAGACGGACAGTTGTGCAGTGACGAACAATTATGCAAAGATGAACAGTTGTGCCAGAACAAACAGGTGTGCAGGGATGAGCAACCAAGCGATGAGAGAAATGAAATCACATCGGCTAGCAACAAAGTAGAGCATGCGGCACCGGCCAACAGTGAGATGGAAGATATTGAACCACGGCTGGTGTAGAACCAATGGAAGTTGAGGACGAATTGAACATAGAAGGGCCCATCATCGACCCTCGTTGGAAAGGCCAAAAACGGAGGGCTACCCCGATTGAAGAGTTAGAGGCAATAAAGGTCAACCCGAACCAAGAGAGCTTAGAGCTCTTCATAGGATCTGAGCTCCCGGAGCCATACAAATCCAAAATGACGGAGTTTCTTAAAGTAAATCTCGATGTGTTCGCATGGTCGCATGCAGATATGGTAGGCATTAGCCTTGAGCATGTCTGCTACAAAATCAATATCGACCCGAGGAAAAAGCCGATCCATCAAAAGAGGAGAAAGTTTGGGCCCGACAAGTATGAAGCGCTTGATGTGGAAGTCAAGAAGTTGTTGGACAACGATCTGATTAGACAAGCCATGTGCCCACAATGGGTGGCAAATCCAGTGTTGGTCAGAAAAGCAAGCGGAGCGTGGAGATTGTGCATTGATTTTACTGACCTAAATGCCGCCTGCCCAAAGGATAATTTTCCGTTGCCACATATCGACCAACTGGTTGACAACACAGCTGGACATGAGCTCCACATATTCATGGACGCGTTTGCAGGATATCACCAGATTGAGATGCATCCAGACGATCAGGAGCACACAACGTTTTATACCAACAAAAATTTGTTATGCTGGAAGAGGATGCCATTTGGGCTGATTAACGCTGGGGCCATGTACCAGAGGTTGGTCAACAAAATGTTCGATGGCCACATTGGAAAGACGATGGAAGTATATGTAGATGATATTGTTGTTAAGAGCCCAAAGAAGGAAGATCACTTGCAGCACCTGGCCCAAACATTTGAAATACTTCGGGCCTACAACATGAAACTAATCCCCAAGAAGAGCAGTTTTGGAGTCCATTCCGGGAAACTCTTGGGACATCTAGTCAGTCAGCGAGGAATCGAGGCAAATCCGGTGAAGGTGAAAACGATCATGGAAATGCAGCTACCCAGATCGGTAAAAGAAGTTCAACAACTAACTTGATGTTTGGCAGCTTTGAATAGATTCGTCTCAAGGCCCGGAGATAAATACAGACCGTTCTTTGAGGCAATCAAGAAGGGAAAGTTTCAATGGACATATGCTTGTCAAGGAGCGTTTGAACATCTGAAACAATACCTCAGTGACACAAAAATTCTTGCCAAGATGATTCCAGGAGAGAAGTTATACTTATACCTGGCAGCTTCATAAGTTGCAATCAGCTCAGTACTCGTTCGAGCAGAAGGAAAGTTCCACCTGCCCATTTACTATGTAAGTCAGGCTTTACACGAAGTAGAGCTCAGATATTCGCCAACAGAAAAGTTGGCATACGCACTGGTGATGAGTGTTAGAAAGCTCCGTCCATATTTTTTCGACCACCAGGTGGAGGTATTGACAACATTTCCGCTCAAACAGATACTGCACAGACCCGACATAGTTGGTCGTCTCTTGAAGTGGTCCTTGGAAATTAACCAGTTCGGAATCTCATATGCTCCTCGAACAGCGATCAAGGGGCAGGCCTTAGCCGACTTCATAGTCGAGCTGACTTTCCCCCTAGATCCAACGAGAGGACATAATCATCCCTGACATATGTATGTTGACGGACCATCTACCAACACAGCGTTGGGGGCAGGAATAGTTTTGATAAGTCCAGACAGACAGGTCTTCACTTCAGCTGTTCGTTTTGAGTTCATGGCGACGAACAACGAAGTAGAATATGAGGTACTGATCGCTGGATTGCGGCTAGCATTAGCAGATGGGGTAAGAAAATTATAGATTTTCAGAGATTCACAGCTGATTGTCAACCAAGTTCGAGGAGAGTACGAGGCAAAGGACGAGAACATGGCTTTGTATCAGAAAATTGTTGCTCACCTGGCCTCCATATTCGAATAAATATACATCGAGCAGGTACCAAGAGACAACAATGCACAAGCAGACGCGCTCGCTCGGCTAGCAACTAGCACCGGACCAGCGGAGTTATTCGAGGTTACATTGACGAGGATATCCAACCCACAACTGAGGATTACAAAATCTATCAAGTTGACGAACAGTTGGGGGAAGATGATTGGAGAACGCCGATCATCAAATATCTGCAGAATAATGAAAAACCGGATAACCCGTTGGAGGCTAGCAGGTTGGTCAGGCGAGCAGCAAGGTACACCATGATGGACAGACAGTTGTATAAGAGAGGATTCTCACTCCCACTCATGAAATGCTTGGCTATGGGGCAAGGGCAAACAATATTGAAAGAAATCCATGAAGGTGTATGCGGAAATCACGCGGGAGGGCGGGCATTAGCGTACAAGACCGTAAGACAAGGATATTATTGGCCGACCCTCCTCCAGGATACAATCAAAGTTGCCCGAACTTGTCATAGGTGTCAGTTGTTCGCCCCAAACATCCACAAGCCCCCACACGAACTGATTTCAATCAATAGTCTGTGGCCGTTTGCGAAATGGGGAATTGACCTCATCGGGCCTTTTCCGCCGGGAAAAGGGAATGTTCGATTCGCACTGGTAGCAGTAGACTATTACACAAAGTAGGCTGAAGCAGAAGCACTTGTGCGAATTACGCAAGAAAAAATGATCAACTTCATATGGAGAAACATTGTTTGCAGCTTTGGGGTACCTCAAGCAATTGTGACAGATAATGGAAAACAGTTTGAAGGGAAAAAGATAAGAGATTTTTGTGAAAAATAGGGAATGAAAAAATACTTTTCAACACCGTACCACCCCCAGTCAAACGGCCAAGTGGAATCCGTAAACAAAATAATCAAACATATTTTGAAGATTCGCTTAGCCGACAAACAGGGGAAATGGTCCGAAGAATTACCAGAAGTGTTGTGGGCATATCGGGTGTCCCACAGAACAAGCACGGATGAAATACCATTCACAATGACGTTCGGAACAGAAGCCGTAATACCAATTGAGCTGAAAGTCCCAACAGAACGAACAACTGCGTTCGACGAAGAGGCGAACAACTCTGCACTAGCAACATAGTTGGACTTGCTTAAAGAAAAGAGAATATCAGCAGAAATGAAAACTGCAATCTATAAGAAAAGAGCAGCAAAGTACTATAATTCTCAAGTAAAAGTAAGGGATTTTGAAATTGGAGATTTGGTACTTCGGAAAGTTTTGGCACCACCACCAGGAGTATTCGGCCCGACTTGGGAGGGCCCATATAAGGTGACAAATAAGTGGCACAACGACACATATGACCTTGAAGACATAGAAGGCAAGTCGTCCCAATACTCCTGGAATGCAACTTTACTTAAGAAGTATTATCAATAAAGTCCTGTAAGTCTTAGAAGTTTTACAATGTAAATCTTTTGTAAGTCCCTTATAAATTTCTGTAAATTTAAATTTTTTTGCACAAGTTTATATATATATATAAGCGAGCAGATGTGCATCGCTGGGCGAACAACTGTGCATCGTTAGGCTAACAGTCGTACATCACTATAATTGAGCGAGCAGTAGTTATAATATCGGTGAACCTATGAGCCACTAGTCTAAGTCATGAATTACTCAGTTTCTCACCCAAAACTTGCAAAGCACAAGTCTATTATAAGACGAACAACTGAGCCTAATAAATGCAAAAATAAGGTTAAGTCCATAATGGACCAAGAGCCCACACTAATACAAGGTCAAGTCCACAAAGGTCAAGTTCTATAAGAACTAAATGACCAACTAAAAGTTTCACTAAGTGTTTACCTTAAGAATAAAAGGAACAATTAGAAACTAATAAAGTCATATGCAAAGCAGTAGGTGAGCAACTGGGTAAAACGAGGAAATAAAGGCACAAAGTTGTAAATAAGCAAAGGTATCCCATTTCATTGATCAAAAGAAGTTTACAATAGGAATAAGAAAATAAGTACAAAAAAGAGACATTGATCCTATTGTAAACTAAGAACTAAATCTTCAAGATGGAGGGGGAGGAGCATCAGCAGTACTGGTCGCCACAGTACTTGACTGCTCGCCAGGAGCAGCGGAAGTGCCAGCCCCGTCTATTGGTGTTAGGGGAAGCATAGACAACCCATCAAAAAATTCATCATTGGTCGCCACCGGGGCTGTCTCTGGTTGGCCGCCATAAGTTGGGGCCACAATGTCAACCTCCTCGCCAAAGATATCCAAGTGGAAACCCAAGGCGGCCAAGTCGGCGACGAACAGAGTTGAGCCGACAGCAGGAGGATAATTCTTAACGTACTCGATGAAGTCCGTCTTCACTGCGCCATGAAAATCTTGTTTGTGATCTTGGGCAAAATGGACAAACCTCAGACACTCAGCAAAGGCACAAATGTACCCGAAGTTAGTCTTGTCCAATACCTCCTGCTCGTGGACCTCGTAATCGATCATGTCCTTGCGCTCCTCCTCCAACCTTTTGATTTGCTCCTCGGCGACCAGCAGGCGAGCAGCCAAGTCTGCTCGCTCTTTCTCAGCTCTCTCAGCTCGCAAGTCATTAGTCTTCACCTCGAGCAGCATTTTTTCTGAACGATCGAGAGCGCTCTTCTCACTCGCCAAGGTGGCATCATCTTTTTCTCCATCAACGCCAACTCCTTGGCGTGCTCAGCCTTGCACTCCTTGATGGCGGCGGCCTTCTCATCATCCATCTTCTCGACGCGATGTCCTAAATCGCGATTAGTTTGCTCAATCTCTGTAATCTGGTCAAGTAACATCTGAGACATGACCAGTTGATGGTCAACATTGTAGCTCATCAAACGGGCATTATCACTTGCAGTCTGACCGGCGACGAGAGTGTTAGCCGATTTGGTCCAAGCCCTTGGGACTGTTTCAGTTGCTCGGCAGACGTGAGCATCGGGAATGTCGTAGAGCGAGGAAGGTGCGTCTTTCACAACAGTAAAATGGTGAAGTGTTGTCCCTCGACCGGGGTAATGCTCCGGGTTGTACCTGGCCAAATAAAGAGATAAAACAAGAGTTAGTACATCAAAAAGAAGAAGGCGAACAACAGAGCTAGGAGAGGCGAGCAGCAGAGCTATGAAAAGCGAACAACTCACTCTTTAATTTTAACAGGGTCCCAGCCCAGATAAGAAGTATATTTGGGGTAGTTCCCTGTCTTGGTCGCCGCCACACTAGCGACCACTTGCTGCTCGTCCACCACCTCCAGGGAAGTGGACTTGGAAGCTAGAGACCTCGGAGCCCCACTGCTCGCCTCCCCGCTAGCCTTAGAACGCTTTGAAGAGTGCTCATCGCCCCTTCCCCCGCGACCACCATCTCCTCGCGGCGCCTTCCTCTTATCCTTCTCCCTTTCCTTCTCCCTCTCTCTCTCTTTCTCCCTCCTTGTATCTCCGGGAGAAGGAGGAGGCTTGGCCCTCTGCTTGGAGAGAGCAGCACCACCGCGGGGGCGAGCAGTTGGGTCTTGCCCTGACCGGAGGCAAAGGATTGCAATGGGAGGATCCATCTTTTTCCTTGAAACATCTTGGGATGCCATTTGCTTCACTCTTGCGGCGAGCAAGTAATAAGACTCTGGGACAGGAGGTACGACGACGGTGACTTGTTGTTCTACAATGAATCAAGAAGAATGAAAAATACTAGCGAACAACACAGTAATAAACAAACAACAGTGATAAGCGAGCAATGGTGATAAGCGAGCAACAGTGATAAATAAAAATTTTAAGTTTTTGGAATTTACCTTCGGGAATCGCAGCTTGTGCCTCAAGATGATGAGGACTCGTAACTAAGCCCGCGAGCTTGCGACAATTAGCCTTTGATAAATGGGCTAAGTCGCGATCAACAGCGTTCTGGAGTGCAATAATAGCGAGGGTGAAGAGATACTCATCGCTCAAGTCGGGATTCCCCCACTTTAAGATCCTCGGATCTGCAAAACAACAAAGAAAGAAAATTTAAAATTAGTCCTACCAAACTTATAGTAAGATAAAACTAAGCCTACGTTTGATATTCCCAAAGCCTTTAGGCGATGGGATGCGCGCCTGTCCGCCAGTAAACCCTTCAGTTGCTCGCCAATCCCCACCAATGAAGGAAAATTGGCCGTGCCATCCTCTGACTTTGTTGGGGACCCCTTCAATCAACTTTACTCCACTCCTCGCTTCACATAATACCATCCAACACCGTCTTCATTTTGAGCCGAGATGGTTAAGGCATAGTGGAGTTCGACCGTGCTAATCTTATTTTTATAACCCTCCAAACAAATGAGGGTCATAAAGGCTAGTAGATTACTCTAACCATTTGGAGTTATCTGAGTGATCGCCAGATTCACATCCATCAAAAAGCGACCAATCAGTGGGTGTACAGGGAGCGGGAAACCCGTGTTGAGCACGTCCAGATTGATCGTCGTGCAACCATGCGGAGGGCGATCAGTCGTTTCTCCATCCTTGGGAGCATACATGAAGATATCAAAGGGAATTTTGTACGCCTTACGGATGCTCGCCAGATCGTCCTCAGTGATGATGCTAGCAATCTTGCTCGCCGCGAAGACACTCTCCCGGGCCTTCATAATTACCCTCGATGGAGTGGGAAGGTTTTCGAGTGGCGAACAGCATAGTCCTCCCACTCGTTATTGCGAACAACCCCTTCAGGAACTTTGGATTCTGGCGTAACTCTTGACGTCGGGAAATTGATCTCCTCCAATAACTCCCAAGTGACACCAGGGCCCTGTTGCTCGTCCCCCACGACCAGTTGTTTGCCCATAGAGTCAAACGCCTCCTCTATTTCAGCGGCCACCTCTTCAGAGTCTTCTCCAAGATCTGAAGAGGTATCCCCTTCTTAACAAGGGCGAGCAGGTGTAATGACCTCCCTGTTCGCCGGAGCGATCAACTGTACATCCTTCCACCGAGCGAACAACAGAGCTGGCGTCTGAGTCTGTGTCCTCATCTACCAGTAGCGTACGTGGGTTGCTCGCTAGGGTTTGACGAATGGATCAGCGAGGAACTGCAATCGGATCCTCCATGGGTCTCTTTTCCGAGTTTCACCCAGGATCCGACAAAGTGACACTTGGTGTAGGAGAATCCATTTGAATGCACTAAACGATGGAAAATGATAGTTATAAACACCAAGGAATATGACGAACGGCGACGCGGTGGATAAGCGGCGATGTCGCGACATCGTCACGGCGGACAAGTGGCGGCTGAGTGACGAATGAATGGCGGCGAAGTAACAATGGCGCGACGGAAGATTATGGGGAAAGAACAAAGTGCGAAAGCTCGACAAAATTGAAGAAAAATCAAGGAAAAAAGAAGAAACAATTGATATATTACCTTAGGAGGAAGAAATCATGTGGCAAGGACTCGAATAGAACGTGAAAATCACAAAAGGGAAAGCTTGAGAACTCGTCAATGGCGAAAATGAGCAGAAATTTCGAAGGATTGAGGGAGAAGATGAAATGTACTATTTATAAAGGTGAAAAAAGGGGGCGAAAACACAATTTTTTAAAAATAATAGGCCCCTATGCGCAAATAGGGGGCGCGCGTGACTGACGCGATGCCTCGCGTCCCGCACCTCGGGAAACCAAAAGTCGCGACATGAAGAGGCTTACCCGGCTGCTCGCCCAAAGTTCTTCGATCAGATCTCACCTGCCCGACTGATCGTTTTTCGTCAAAAAGACGCTAAATCGTAGCTTGGTCCCAGTTGATCGATCCATATCCCAACATGAGATCAAGCTAGGGGGCAATTGTTGGTAGGCGAACAACTAAGCAAAGGGTTAACGAAAAATAATTAAGACATTAAGCTTAGTGGCGAACAACTGAGCAAATGACACAACTGAGTAAAACGACCAGCTGGCCAAGACACCAAGGCGAGCAGTTGAGCAAAGAGCTTAGGCTAGTAGTTGAGCAAGAAGTTTAGGCTAGCAGCTGAGCGAGAGGTCAAGGCGAGCAACTGAGCAAGAAGCCAAGGCTAGCAATTGAGCAAGAAGTCAAGGCTAGCAATTGAGCAACAGAGTATTAAATATAAGATGCAAACAAACAGTTGGTCGAGATGATAATCATCCAGGCGAGCAACTGTGCAAAGGTCACAAACATGGAGCGAACAACTGAGAGAGTAAAGGTTCAAACACCCGACAAAGACATACATGCGAGCAACTGGTCACCACGGAAAGCAACTGAGTAACCCCAATGGTCAAGTACTATATTGGGAACTCCAACAGTCAATAGCTTAGATGTAGTCCAAGTGTCCTAACACTTGGCACCTATCCAATGGACAATAGCTTAGATGTAGTCCAAGTGTCCTAACACTTGGCAAAGATCTAATTGTAGAATAGCTAGGATGGTGACACGTGACCCCTTTGTATTTCTATAAATACTCCCTCATTTGCATGAAATAATAGGCTCAATAATTCAAAAAACACATCAAACTCTTGCAAATTCATTTCTTGATTAAATCCATGATCATGATCCTTGTTTGATGATCTTACTTAGTAAAAACAGCCACTAATATTCTTGATTAAAAAAGATCATCAACAGAATTAATATACAAAATATTAAATTTATTTGGATATGGAGCGTGCCACAACTGCCAACTCTCAATATATGGCTTAATAATCGGATATATTAACTTTAATTGAATTTATTAACTCTAATTGAATGGAGTACTATTATTAACTTTAACTAATTTAAATCACACTTGAACTCTCACGACAACTCTCCTCAGTTTTATCCTATACTCTATTCGTTATTTATCTTAGTATTACCAGATGAAAACATGTGTTAATTTATTATAGCATGTATGAATAAATTATGAACTGCTAGCTCCCCCAGTTTTGCAAAATTAATTAATAATTCAATAATTAGACGAAAAAAACTAAATACACCAAATTGGTAACTATTTCAGCGGTAAAGACTTGCTCCATAAGAAAAACTTAGGCCCCATCCCCCTACAAATCCATATGGGATCCCTAGGAAAAACAATAAAATAAAATATCGTCCAATTCTCAAATATCCTGGATTTTATCCCATGCTTCATTTATTTTATCATTTCATTATATTTGTTACTCAATGACTCAATGTAGCTTCACAAAAACTAAGATATTTGCTGACATAATTATACATATAGAATAATTACTCTTTACTTAATACTTACTAAAAAACACATGTGTAACAAAATAGAAAAAGACTTCATAAGAACCTAAAAGATAAAATTAAATAAATTATATTTTATGAATGAGATATGAGATAACTATACCAAAATCAAATCTCAAAATTTAGTAGAATTTAAAAATCACATCCCAAGAAGTAGTCCAACAAAATTTGTTTTTCCAACCATGCTTTTAATCTCAGTAAAAAAACAAAATAAACTGTCAAGAAAGGAAGAATATTTTATAAGAATTAATTTAAAAAATATCAAATTTATTTGGGTACGGAGGCATGACGTGCCACAACTGCCAACTCTCAATATATATGGCTTAATAATCAGACATTTAACTTTAATTGAATTTATTAACTCTAATTGAATGGAGTACTATTATTAATTTTAACTAATTTTAAATCACATTTTCCTCTCTTCACACTGTCACCTACACCACCTACAGTCCTTAATATTTTATTCTTTATTTTTTAATTTTTTTATTACTATTTAATTCATTACGTCACTTCTTGAAATTTTGATTTGACCTTATATATAATACGAGTTTTATCATACAATATTTGTTATTTATCTGAGTATTAGGCTATTAGCCGATGAAAACATGTGTTAATTTACTATAACATGTATGAATAAATTATGAATTACTAGCTCCCTTAGTTTGGCAAAATTAATTAATAATCCAATAATTAGACAAATAAAACTGGATACACCAAATTGGTACCTATTACAACGGTAAAGACTTGCTCCATAAAAAAATTTGGGCCCACCCCCTACAAATTCATATGAGATTTCTAGGAACAATTAAAAAAATATATTGCCCAATTTTCAAATATCCTTGATTTTTATCCCATGCTCCATTTATTTGATCATTTCATTATATTTGTGACTCATTGACTCAATGTAGCTTCACAAAAACTAAGAAATATGCAAACATAATTTATACATATAGAAAAATTACTCTTTACGTACTAAAAAAAAACACATGTGTAACAAAATAGAAAAATTTAAAATTTCATAATAACCTAAAAGATAAAGTTAAATAAATTATATATTATGAATGAGATAAGTCTATGAAAATCATTTCTCAGAATTTAAAAATCAAATCCCCAAAAGTAGTCCAACAAAAATTACTTTTCCAATAATTTTTCTAATCTCTGTTAAAAAACAAAATAATTGTCAGACAAAAAGAATACAATATTTTATTATATTTAATTTAGAAAATATTTAATTTATTTGGGTATGGAGGCATGTAGTGCCACAACTGTCAACATTCAACATATATAACTTAATAATCAGATATATATTATTTTTTACACGAATAATCAGATATATTAACTTTAATTGAATCTATTAACTCTAATGGAATGGACTGTACTATTATTAACTTTAACAGTTGCCCTCTCTCATGACAACTCTCTTCACACCTGGAATAGTTACTTACTCTTTACATACTAAAATAGCACATATGTAACAAAATAGAAAAAAATTAAAAACTTCATAATATATAACCTAAAAGATAAAATTTAAAAAAATGATATTTTATGAATGAGATAAGTATATCAAAAACATATTTCAAAATTTAGTAGAATTTAAAAATTAAATCTCCAAAAGTAGTCCAACAAAATTTATTTTTCCAATCATATTTTTAATCTCCGTAAAAAAACAAAACAACTGTCAGACAAAAGAATACAATATTTTATAATATTTAATTTAGAAAATATTAAATTTATTAGGGTATGGAGGCATGACATGCCACAACGGTCAACGCTCAACATATATAACTTAATAATCGAATATATTAACTTTAATCGAATTTATTAACTCTAATGGAAATATGGAATGGATTGTATTATTATTAACTTAAACACTTGTCCTCTCTCATGACAACACTCTTCACACCTGGAATAGTTACTTAGTACTTACTCTTTACATACTACTAAAATAGCACATGTGTAACAAAATAGAAAAAAAAATAAAAACTTCATAATAACCTAAAAGATAAAATTAAATAAATGATGTTTTATAAATGAGATAAGTATATCAAAATCATATCTCAAAATATAGTAGAATTTAAAAATTAAATCCCTAAAAGTAGTCCAACAAAATTTGCTTTTCCAATCATATTTTAATCTCCGTAAAAAAACAAAACAACTGTCAGACAAAAAGAATACAATATTTTATAATATTTAATTTATTAGGGTATGGAGGCATGACGTGCCACAACTGTCAACATTCAACATATATAACTTAATAATCGGATATATTAACTTTAATTGAATTTATTAACTCTAATGGAATTGATTGTACTATTATTAACTTTAACACTTGCCCTATCTCATGACAAGTTGAAAACTCTCCACACCTGGAATATTTACTTGCACCTTACTAAAATAACACATGTGTAACAAAATAGATAAAAATTAAAAATTTCATAATAATTTAAAGGATTAAGTCAAATAAAATATATTTTATGAATGAGATAAGTATATCAAAATCAAATTCCAGAATTTAGTAAAATTTAAAAATCAAATTCCAAAAAATAGTCCAAAAAAATTTGCTTTTCCAATCATATTTTTAATCTCAGTAAAAAATTAAAATAAACTGTCAGACAGACAGAGTATTTTATAAGAATTAATTTTAAAATTATTAAATTTATTTGAGCATGGAGTTATGACGTGCCACAACTGCCAACTCTCAATATACATGACTTAATGATCGGATATATTAACTTTAATTGAATTTATTAACTCTAATGGAATGGAGTACTATTATTAATTTTAACTAATTTAAATCACACCTGGAACTCTCATGACAACACTCCCCACACCTATCACCTACACCACCTACAGTCCTAAATATTGTATGCTTTTCTTTTTTTGTTTAATTACTATTTAATTCATTACTTCACTTCTTCAAATTTTGATTTCACCACGTATATAATATATACGAGTTTTATCCTATACAATATTCGTTATTTATCTGAATATTAACAGATGAAAACATGTGTTAATTTATTATAGTATGTATGAATAAATTATTAATTACTAGCTCCCTCAATTTTGCAAAATTAATTAATCACTCAATAATTAGACGAAAAAAACTAGATACACCAAATTGGTACCTATTTCAACGGTAAATTCTTGCTCCATAGAAAAACTTGGGCCCCACCCCCTACAAACCCATATGAAATTCCTAGGGATAACAATGAAACAAAAAAAATATTGCCCAATTCTCAAATATATATCCTTGGTTTTTATCTAATGCTCCATTTATTTGATCATTTCATTATATTTGTGACTCATTGACTCAATGTAGCTTCACAAAAACTAGAAATTTGCGGACATAATATACATATAGAATAACTACTCTTTACTTAGTAAAAAAAACACATGTGTAACAAAATAGAAAAAAAAATTAAAAAATTTCATAATAATCTAAAAGATAAAGTCAAATAAATTTTATTTTATGAATGAGATAAGTATATCAAAATTAAATTTCAGAATTTAGTAGAATTTAAAAATCAAATTTCAAAGAGCAGACCAACAAAATTTGTTTTTCCAATTATTCTTTCTGAAATAGTCAGATAGAGAGTATTTTATAAGAATTCAATTAGTAAATATTAAATTTATCTGGATAAGGAGGGCATGAAGTGCCCATTGAGTAGGGATATCACAACTGATGACTTAAAAATCGGATATATTAATTTTAATTGAATTTATTAACCCTATTTGAATGGAGTACTATTATTAACTTTAACTAGTTTTGAATCACACTTGCCCTCTCATGACATGGCATGGACCCCCTCCCACTGGGGGCTCCACCATTTCCTCAATTTCAGGTCATCTGCACCGTCTATTTTGATCTATGAAGGAAAATTTGCCACATCATCAATTATAGAAAATATTAAAATATAAAATGTTATTCCCACTATCGGACTCTTCCTCAACCTTTGAGCGGCTTTGAGATGGTTGTTTTTCTTTAAACTGTTTCTCTGGTAAACAAATTTACAAATGATACTTTATTATTTTATGCTTTATATTTGTCATTTTTATTACTATTTAATTCATTACATCACTCCTTCAAGTTTTGATTGACCACGTACATAATACGAGTTTTATCCTATACAATATTTGTTATTTATCTGAGTATATGCAGATGAAAACATGTGTTAATTTATTATAGTATGTATGAATATATTATGAATTACTAACTCCCTCAGTTTTGCAAAATTAATTAATAATTCAATAATTAGACGAAAAAAAACTACATACACCAAGTTATACCACGTAATTTTTTAAAAATTATTATTCATTTCATTTAAAAAATTAATTAGTTTGCTAGTATTTATTATTTGGTGAGTTGTTGAGGGGTACAAAATTGGACAAAATATTGTTTGGAGGAACAACGTCCAAAATTTTAATTAGTCTCAGGTACAAAATGCAATAATAACATAAGTTTAACTATAATACTCCTATAACTTAAGTTCAATAACTTATGTATCTCGGGGTGGGTAAGTGGGGGAATTTTGACTACCTTAGAGTAAATTTTTTTAATTGTGTATTCCATAGACAATTTTTCTTATTATTTTACTAATAAAAAAAACTAAATTTATCGAGCAATTCAAAATGACATTAATTTGATTTTATTATGCAATAGTATTATCAAAATTATATCAAACAAATAATATTGTTCCTATACGCACAAAAAATAAATAAATTTTATGATAAAATTGGTTCATATATAAGCACTTATCCGACAATAAATGGATATTTACGAAGGTGTTAATAACTTTTTTTTTTTTTTTGCATTTACATAGATTTCTTATGATTGATTGATTGATTCTAAATTAAAAAGATTATTTGATATTGATAGAAATTTAAAATGTTGGTACCTGTAATTTTTTTGGACAAATTTACCTGTAATTTTTTTCATTATTTATTTGGACAAATTTCGTATGTTACACTGATTAATCCAGCACAACTATGTGCACATTATTTCTCTTTTAAGGAAAAGAAGGAAAAATTTATTAAGAGAGGTACGAGCAATACCCTTATTGCAAGTATACAACCAAAGTCTCAACAATCTAAAGTTCTTATTTGATTCATCAGTCAACCATTAAACAAAATTATTTTAAAAAAAAAATTAATAACACCCACCCCAGAACCTCACCCTTAATTTATTTTGTCATCTACATATTTCACTTCAAAAATAAATTTATTTCTACCTCTCCAAATAATTCAGACAACACATAGTCAATGATTAATTGCAAACGTTCTCACTTTTTTACCTAGGAGTTTTCCAAAGTGTAGGTTGAAGTGCTCTTTTGTTTGATGCAAAATTGATTTGGCTAAGAGAGTACCAATTGCATTTGTTTGTTGAAAAAGTTTTATATAAAAATAATTCATGGTATTGTTTATCATGAAATTATATTTTAAAAGTTTAAAGTATTATGTATTTGATCATAAATATTTAGAATTTTATCAAGAGTATTAAGAATCAGGGTAACTGAAAATTAATATTTATATTATTTGTATTTAATATAAAAAATATTGTATTGTATTATTTAAGTTTAAAGTGTCAATTATCTTAAAAAAACATTTAAAATATTAAGTATATTATTAAAAATATAAAAAATTGAATAGTGATTCATATAATTAATTTGATAGTGATTAGTATCATGAACCGAGTATGTCTTATGTAAAACTTGTTTATAGTATGAAACTGATAACATTACATATATTTACCGATATCATTACATGCATTCACTAAAACCATAACATTTTATCCTGTAATTTTAGTTTATAAATTTAATGATATCAGTGAACGTAGATAACTGTATCATTAAAACATACAATAACATTAAGTTTATACTTGAAAAAAATATGCAAAGGAGATTTTGTATCATGAACCACTCAACCACATATAAAACCTACTCTTAGTTCTTTATAATAATTAATTTTGACCGTCCTACGCGAAACTTTTTCATGAGAAAGCGTATTAAAGTTTTATTGTAGACGTGGATTGTAATCAACTATTCGGACAATCGTTGTTTGATTAATACAATGTTTAACTTTGTTTGAAGTGAGAGCTGATTTGGCATATTAACAAAGACAAAGCATGCATAGCGATCTATGTGGAAAACGATGGGAGTTTTAACAATTTCACTTTCAACTACAGAAGATTAAGTGTGGAAGGAATCAATAATATTGACCTATATGGAATTTGTCCAGACAACAATAATCAACTTCTATTCATACATGCATGCATGTTCCATTAATATAATTACTCCTTCAGTTCGATATTATTATTAGCATACTTAAAACGATACATTTAAAAAAAGTACACTTTTTAAATAAAATAGTGTACTTTTTTTTCTTTTTGAAAAGTCAAAAAACTTATACTGCAAAGAGAGTACAGGATGTACTCCAGCTCTTCTCTTACAATAGAAGATACAAAATTATAGATTGACAAACAAGTTGAACCTCCAATACTCAAACTTATAGTACCTTTCTTTAATAGCACCTCTTATACACAAATTTACAGAAACTTTCTTTAATAACAAATGCACATTTTTAGTAAAGTAGTGTCATATTAATAAATATGTGTATATTATGAGTGTACATACATTAATTTTTTTTTTTTTTGAAATATGTAAATAACTTTGAGACAATTGAATAAGTAAAGTGCAAGTATTATTGAATTATGTTGCATTAAAAAAAAGTCACCCTTAAATATGGGTGTATAGTTTTATGGTCAATATTTGATGACGTGTAGTTTATGTACTAAGTCATAGTGATGTATTAGAACATTTTGTACAAGTGGCACATTTATTAGTCTAAATTTACATTTTTTATTATATCTATATTTTAATTTATAACTTATATGTATTAGTTGAAAAGGTAAATTTGAATAATCCTTTATTACCTATTTCATGTATTAATTTAATTTTTTTAATTATACTTTATTTTTGTGTTTTTATTTTAAATTGAACAAATCTCTTTAAATTTGGATTTAATTTTTTTCTTTTTCGGTCCTGCACATTGGCTCTCTATGTTTAATCCATGAAAATTAGGACTTCATTAATATATATATATATATATATATATATATATATATATATATTCATCCTTAAAAATAATGAATGCTTAAATATAAATATTCATCCTTGTTTCAAAAAAAAAAAAAGAAAAATTCATCTTTAATGTATCCTATAATATGGGTATTCGTGGCCCTATTTAAATGTTTTTTACGATGGAGTATTATTGTTTGATTTGAATTTCATTTGCTTTAAATTTTTGTTTTGGGACTTTCTTTTAATTCCTTGACATTTATTTTGAATTTCAATGATGTATTTCGCGTAATAATAGATGGAGACGTTGCATGCATACCAGAAGTGCCGGATTGTAAGATTAAATTCATTGAACTAAAAATTATTACCGTAAATGGAAAGTGTGAGGCGAGGATGATGCTATTTAATTGTATTAAAATGGTGTGGTTTTCAGAGCCAAACTGATTTTGATTCTCCCAAAGCCATTTACCGGCTTTCAAATTGTGTCACCTTTGCCCTCATTAGCATCTCTTCTACATTTCAGTCTTATCCCATTTTCTAAATTTAGCATTTCAGATCTTAAATTATTCACACTTTATACAAATTCGGGTACAAACTATTGATGGTTGAGGCACAAAATTCGAGGTTAGGAGAATTGTCGGTCAATTATAATGTTTATCTACGGAGTGTTACTAATACACATCGTCATTGGAATTGGTTCAAAAAAGATGCACATTGGAAAAAATATTTGAGGTATGTAGATTGGGGGCTGAACCCATTCAATTGCTGAATTTTTTATTAAGTTTTTGGTATATGTATTAAGTGCTTGGAGGTAGTCTGGATGTAATAGATTGGTATAACTCACACCACAATTGTACTATGTGACTTATGCTTTAATAATATTTCTTTTTTTTCCTGATTAAAAAAAAAAAAAAAACTAATACACAACGTCATGCAAGATTTTTTTAAATTATATTTTATTTTTACCAAACAATATTAATTGATAAATTGTTTTAATTACATAATACTCTCTTGTCAACTAAAAATTTGAACTTGTAAAGAGGCATAAAGTAAATCCATTAAATAATTTCCCTTACAACAATATTAATTGTGTCAAAATGGGTTGAGCATGTTGGGCCGCCCCGCCCCGCCATACATTAAAGGAGGGTTGAACCAAGAATTTCTTAGCCCACTTGAAGACGAGCCTAAACGGGCTGGCCCGTTTGGACCATGGGCTTTAACAGGTTTGAAGCGAGCTTTGGCAGGTCTCCCCACCTTTTAAAAAAAAATTTGTGCTTCTGATTAACATCTATGTTTATTTAATTATTATGGTTAACGTATTGTAAACTTCAATTTGTAAAAATTATTTTCTAACTAATGAATGATGAATTTTATTTGTAAGGTAAATTTTGTTATAATATTTTTATAGCGACAATTATCAAGATAAATTGTTTGATTACATTTAATTTTATATTTTTTTTTTAAAAATTAAAGGTGAATCGGCCCGTAGATAAGTAGATTGAGTTGGGGAATTTTGCAGTCCGCCAATTTTTTTGTTCGCTCCGTCTGACCCCGACAAAAGGCAAGCTTTTGCGGATTTTGACATGCCCCGCCTTGTCGGCCATCTCGACAGTACTAATTAAATGGTATTAGTTGGTTTCACTATTATATCAATTTTGAAGGGATATTAATTGTCTTCACTAAAGATATTAGTTGTAGGGTCTCATTAAAGGTACTAATTCTTTTATTATAAAAGTATTAATAAATTGTTGTTCACGGTAATGGTTAACGTGTATAACATAACCATAATATCTCTATTGCATGGTACAATTAGTGTAAACAAGACTCAATTACTTTGTTTATGTACATTTCAATCATCGTGTTCATTGTGTATTTTAATTTAGTGAAACTGGATTTGAATTTCAAATTTAAAACTCGTTTATTTTAAGATATTAGAATAAGTCCTCTAAAACTCGTTACATTTATGTATAAAAAATTAATACATATAATAAACTCAACCATTACACCGTAAGCAAATTAATTTTTGTTTTCAATAAGAAAGAGTTTAATGCTAGCACAGCAGGATGGAGTAAGACATGATTTACAGTTTTGGAGATTGGTACGGATTAGAAGTTCCTTTTTTTTTTCTTTTTTCTTTTTTTTTCATACTTGGAATTGAGTTAGCTTGACTCACGATGATATATCAACTTCAATCCCCAAGAAATAGCTAACTTCACCCAAATCTTTGAGTGTGAATCGTATGTGCAATTCATTGATGTGAGAGCGAATAAGAGTTAGATCATCTCCCATAATCAGAATATCGTCTACATAAACCAATAGAAGAGTAATCTTATGGTGATCTTGTTTTTAGAATAGACAATGATCAACGGTTGAATTCACAAAACCTAATATTGAATGAGAAATCCCTTTAGCGTATCATGCCATGACTTAGAATCGAATTAAAAAAAACAATAAACACGATGATTGAAATGTACGTAAACAAAGTAAGTTTTGTGTACACTAGTTGCACCGTGCAATGAAGGTAATATGTATTTTACGGTAACTATTATCGTAAACAACTAATACTTTTATAATGAAAGTATGAAATATATAGAGTGTAGTTCAATCTCTCACGTTGTTTAAATTTCGTATTGGGAGCAAAGGTCTAACCTTGACTCGACTTTTCCACTATTTTTTTTTTCCGCAGTTTCGTTGATGATGCAGTTCGTGTTGATGTGTCGTAGTTGCTACCATGGGAAAACAACTATTTTGGGAAAATATGGAGCTTGCAAATTTTGAAGTGTAAAAAATTATTTGAATTGTAATTTTTCATTTTTTTGTTTTCAGTTGTTTATTTTCGTCAACTTGTAAAATTTTCGTTGGTTCAAAATAACCAACAAAGAACACCAACCCTTTTGAATGGACTCCCAAACAAACAACCACTAGACTTGGGACACCAATTTTACCCACACCCGTTCCCACCGTGTTTCTAATATTGCATACTTAGTATTTTTGGAGAATCTGTGCATTATAGATCATAATATTCTTTGGAATTAGAAAGCCACCACAGTCACTCTTGGCAATTAAAAAAATAAAAGACTTAACTTCAAATTAACAATAAAATGGTGAAAGCAATAGGTAGTTCAAGATTCATTCAATCATGAAACCATCTAGGTTAAGTATATCAAATCATGTTAAGGAAAACTCGATAGGTCTTGTTTGCTTCATGATGTCCCATCGATGGTCATAAGGAAATCCTATATTCCCTCGTCATTAACCTATAAATTCTCCCAAAGTCAATATTTCCATCCAAAAACTAAAAAGTTGGAACATCCCCCTCCTCCATTTTGAACTCCTGTATTTTGTTCAAGATCACAAATGCATAACCCTATCAACCTCATATAACACAAACTCCAATTTATTTGGCCATAACCCTAAAAAAATTCAACTTCCTCAAGTAGGAGAGAGTATGTAAAGTAGAAAAACAAAAGTGTTGAGTTTGGTAGATAATGGTAATTAAAAATTAGGTGATTGATGATTAATAGTGTAATGTAAATTGCGTTTAAGAAAAAATAATGTATTATAAATATTATAGGGTAAAAATTTAAAGAATTTGAAATTTTATACTAAAATTCAAATAAATATACGAGAATTTATACTTGAAAAAAAAGGATGGAGAGAAACGGTAAACAAAAAAGGTTTAAGACCAAGGACAAAAATTTAAGCGGTTAAAACACTATATAATATACTAGTGCGATCCCCCGCGTAATACGCGGGATGAATAAAATTAATTTTTTTAATATACATTTAGTTTAGAAATTTTAGATGATGTTGTTCGTATATTTTGTTTTATTAATTGAATACTATATACGAATTAAAATTAAAATTGAATACTAAAAAAATCAAGATACTTTATAAAATTTCAAAACTATATAAAACCATAAACTTATGTGTAGTTTGTTAGATTTAGAAATTAGTCTCTAAAATATATTTATTATAAGTTGTATATTCAATTTTATTTAGATATATCTATATTTAAAATTTTAGTATATAAAAGTATGTGCAAATTTTAGTTGTAATACTTTGAAGTGTAATAAATAAGTAACACTAAAATATTGACATGTTTGGGAGTGAAAAAAGTAAATATTGAGCAGTATATTAAATTACAAATTTTGGAACACTTCTTTATACACTACATTCGTTGTATAATTGCAAGGTCTTCCATTTGTATCAAGTCAAAGAATTTTGAGGCCTCTCTTGCTCTTGACTCTAGACACCTCAACATACAACTGGCCATGTGTAAACACCGGTTTTGGAAGGTACACACCAACAGTTGACAATGATTTACCTTGACTTTTATTTATTGTCATGGCAAAACACAAAACTATAGGAAATTGTCTCCGCTGGAAACTGACTGGCAATATGTTATCAGAATTAATCAAGGTCATTCGTGGAATCAATACCTTATTGCCAATATTTTTCCCACAAATTATTTGTGCTTCAATGATATGATCTCCAAGCCTCGTCACGATCAATCTTGTTCCATTGCACAAACCTGCATTTAGGTCAATATTTCGAAGAAGCATTATGGGCACACCAATCTTTAATACCAGACTGTGATTCGGGAGTCCTGAACATTTAATAGTATTTAAATATCCTGTAGAAAATAACTCCCCATTACCACATTCTCTATATTCTTCTCTGGATAGTCTATCGAAGCTTAAGTACTCTCTTGTATCTCCTGGCATCATACTCAACACTCTTTCATTAATGCATCTTACTCCTTTGTGTGTTGTAGCAAGTATTGCTTTATCCTCAAAGTAATTAAGTGTACTTAAATTATCAACAATAGATGGATAAATACTGTCCACTATGGAAGCAACATAATCATCTCCATCTAGTATCAAATTTTCTTTGGGAATTTCAATATCATCATAACCATCTTGACTATTCCCAAGTTCACCATTACCAACTTTCAAAATCCACTGTGAGAATTCAGCAATCTCATCTGATGTATGAGAATCACAAATTCCAGACTGCAACCTCATATTCTTGTTCAGTCTTAACACGTTGCAGTGCTGCCAAAGATAAGAGGAATTAATAGAAGAGTTCACAATGTGTTCCCTACTTCCCTTTGGTACAATAGGAAGAATTTGCCTAAAATCACCTCCTAAAACAACAGTTTTTCCACCAAATGACAAAGTAGAGATAGACCGATCTGAAGACCTAATAATATCTTTGAGACTCCGATCCAAAGCTTCAAAACAAAACTTATTAAGCATGGGTGCCTCATCCTAGATAATGAGTTTTGTCTTCTTTATAAGTTCGGACAAATTTGAACCCGGTTTTATGTGACAGATCGATGACTCATCAATATTTATAGGTATAACAAACCTCGAATGAGCAGTCCGGCCTCCGGGTAATAATAGTGAAGCTATTCCACTCGATGCTACATTGATTACTATGTGTCCTTGGGATCGTACTGCTGCTGAAAGAGTATTCCATACGAACGTCTTCCCTGTTCTACCATAGCCATATAAGAAGAAGACCCTGTCGGTGATCGGTTCTAATCGCGTGGATTAGTGGCTGTTTTTAACCGGTTTAGGATCACCAAACAATAAAGTGTGATTGATTACCACCGTAAATGGTAAATTCGATAGTTCGTGTTGTAGAATCATAAATACGAGTGTTAAATTCATATTTATTTCGTATGTGTGCACATTTAGGTGTGTTAGTGTGTGTTTTGGGAGTATTTGTGTAATTGAACTTAAATTTTATTGTTGGAGAACAACAATTTATAGTGACCATCAAGTAGGTGGTGTACAAGACTCTTGGACTTCCTAACTTGTATGCAAGACAAGTGTCCTTTGACCTTGTTTGACCTTATCTAAGCTGAAACTTAGTTACAAAGTCTTCTTTGGCCTTATCTCGGACTCATTGTTGTTCGTCTTGGTTGGCTTGGTTGACCTAAATTGTTCTTTTGGTAAGAGTTGTTCGCCTCTTGAGGTTGTGGTTCATAAGTTGTTCGCCTTTATGTTCCTTGTAGGCAGGTTTCGGGATCTTTGTCTTTTGTTCATCATGTATATAGTCAGTTATGGGATTTTGTGTTGTACACCTCCTTAGCTGGTAGATGCACCATCTCTTGACCATGTTGTTCGTCATTTATGACCTGGTGTAGGGTTCGTATTTGGTCTCGAGTCTTTGGACTTGCTCGCCTATGAGTTGTTCGTCAACAGAGTTGTTCGTCATAGAATACACTTCTTAGATTGGTTTTCGCACCCCCTTTTGATTTTCTTTATTGACCATCTCTTCTTTAGGTAACTTTGCTTCTTAATCTTCATTTAGGTCTTTAACCTTGTTCGCCAAGTTACTCTGATGTTCGCCTATCAACAGACCCCTCCAGTATCTGACCAAACAGCTTCAAGTATTTCTCGTTGGACATTTTTTTGCTCATCTGTTAGCATTGAATTCTACCTCTCGTGCTCTTCCAACAATTCTGCTTCATCATAATTTAACTCATCATATATGAGTCTATTCTAAACTTCAGATATTACGGAGACTTCAGGCTGAGGCATTGAGGTAAATCTACTTAAAGAACTCTCGTTTCTTTGTAGTAGCTTATCAACCTCTACCAATGCATAACATTTCAATTACTCATCACTTAGATGCAAATCTGAAAAAAAAAAGTTAAATATACAATTATAAAATGATATATGTTATTTAAAATTATTTGACTCTAAACTTAGTTGTTTAAGGTATCTTAATAAATTTTAAAAAGAAAAATTATATGAAATTTATTAAAAAATAATTAAAATAATAAAATACATACAACATACCTTCCACATTCAATCTTCTTCTTTCACGTGATAGTATATCATCCGACATAGCGTCCCATGTCTTTTGGAAAACAACTTCTGGAGAATTCATTGTGGATGACATAAAAAAAGAATTACAAATAAATTTCGTACATAATATGTTGATGCCCAAAAACTCGCCTCCATTATGCCATCAATATACTCACTATCATCATCCAATAATCCCATAGAATAACACGCATCCTTGAAAGAAGGATAAACAACTTCTTCAATTTTGCGTACATCCTCATAACATGTAACACCTTTAGCGTAAGGTAATAGAATTCCCAAATAATGTTGTTCACCTAAACCTGGTGGAACATACCGCAGCCGACCTAAAGAAAACCTTCTACACTTTCTTTTTGTCCACTTTTGAGATTTTTTATCCCAAACAAAATGTTTATGAAACTCAACGTACGTCAAGTCTATAGCATATTTGTTGTTTTTGTTGTATTCCATCCAAGCTAAGAACATAGACTGTTGTGTATTTGGCCTTCCAAGAACATCTTCAATATCATCATCGTCATCAAAATACACATCCTGTTCATTTGGAAGGTGGAAGTTCAACCTCTGAACAGCTGGGTATCTATAATGTATACCAAATTCAAGTGTTCTCCAAACAGCTTCACACGCAAAAAATGTATCTACAATTCAAATAATCTTTAATCTCATCTTTATCCTTTGAATAGCTACCTCTCTCTTCATCATGTACAACAGTTGCAGATACTCTATCTGGACCTTTGTTAATATACTTGAATAGGTACTTAATGGATTTATGGTGATTGCACCACTCAACATTAATGTGTGCTTCATACCTACTAAGTAGTTTCTGACTATGAGGCACAACAAAAGCATTATCCAACGTGATACCTTTCTTTGTAACTGTATAACCATTGTTTCTTCTTCTGTACAATGGATAACCATCATCATCCACAGATGTGCTCTCATTATATTTCTTCGGAAATCTTTTGGAACACATTTTTTTCTCCATGCAAGGTGAATTATAATTATCTACTCCACATGGACCATGGGTCATATAGTCAGAGACCAAGTTATATAATCTGGGATCAGTTACTTTATTTGGTATTTCTACAGATATGATACGATCATCATCATCTGGATATGGTATATTACTATCACGACTCAAGAACAGTAAAATGTGAGCATGTGGAAAACCCCTTTTTTGAAATTCAACAGTATACACCACTACATTAAAAAAATTGAAAATATATCAGCTCATTCAAAATAATATAAATAGTGTACCATAAATTTTAAAAAATGATAATATAAATACTTATGTGCATCAATTTTGCCAAGTATACTATTGTCTTTAAAATCCTTTATAAGGCGATCAAGCTTCATCTTGAATACGCGACAAAAGAATAGCTGGTCTATCTACTGACTGGAGGTTTCTATCATTGAGTAACCTAACAATTTCTGGCCACTTTGGATTACATGTAAATTAATGTAATGAACAAATCTATGTATGAAAAATACTTGCAGATTGTCATGGCATCTTGGTAATTTTGACGCATATAACGCGGACCTCCAGTATAAAAAGACGGTATTATCCTTTTACCTGTGGATGACGTATCCGTAGAACCTGTCTGAACTGCAGTTTGTACATCACAGAACTTATCTATTCTCAGTTTGACCTGATTATTACGGGTATAGCACATCCTTTCAGATTCTATCATGGTAAAAGCATCCACCAAGAACTGTTGAAAAAGATTTCTTGAATCAAACAAAGTAGTTATCTCATCATTGCGCTCGTGTAGCTTAAATGCAAAGAACTTACGCATACTAAGTCGAGTTCTTTTTCTTGATGTTGTTCCTGCATCACTGTGAACAATTCCTAGTCGATATCCGTCCTCAGCATATGGGAATAACAGTGGATATTGTAGAGGAACATAATATGGATGAAGTTCACTAATGTACTGCAAATGTCCATCACGCTGGTGAAGAACGACGTCTATACGTTCCATATCTACACTAATATCACCAGGAATTAATGTTGCAACTTCATCAGCAGTTGGAAGGTTGTGCGTTCTACCATCTCCTGACCTTTTCTCCATCAATTTCAACTTGAAATTTCTATCTTCACCGGATTCAACTTGTTCTCTTGCATGTCGAAATTTAATTACAAATGGATTCAAATCATCAACCATTCTCCTAAGGTCACCAACAATTACCTCATTCATTTTTTGGAATCCTCCTTACCATGTCGACTGCAAACAAAACACATAAAGATTTTTAAAACTATAAAAAGTTATATTAATTGATATACTTATAGAAAATTATTAAAATCAATTATTGATTCTTATACTAACCTGAGTGCCTTAATTCTATTGGGAATCTCATTTTGGGTGTCATAAATATATAATTGTGAGAATTGTGGTGGTTGACCAGGTTTAGGCATCAAAGTACCAATTCAGTGGCAATTAACACCATGAAATCGAAATACGTAAGGTCCACTACCCTTGTTAATCGAGCTGTCAATTGTTCCACCATTGACGTGAAACTGAACATCATGTTGTACACACGTATATTATCGATAAAATGTTTGCTCTTTGCATCACCTCTGTACATGAGACTCATCAGTGTTTCAGGAGGCAATTTAAGTTTTGGTATCTAGACTTTGCCATGAGAACAACACGATGAAAATCTTGGAGGATTTTCATTCTGATTCTTGGCTCACCGTTCTTCATACCACATACTGGCATTGCAGTGTATACACTTAATTGTACAATCACCGAAATCTTCATATTCTGATATAAAAAAATTTATTAATATAAATAAATATAATAAATATAAAAAATATTGTACTTTAATGATAAATTAACTAATGAATACCATCAATGCAAAAGGAGTGCATGGAGTCGCTTATCTTGGTTGTATGATGACGTTGTCCATAATCATCTACAATAAATTTTATAGAATTTTTTTTCTAAGTTTAAAATTTTATTTATTTATTATTAATAAAGTAATTAAAGCAGAAAATAAAAGATTAATAAATTTATAACACAAAATATATCTCATCTTACCTGGTTCAAAATTCAAACGTTGAGTAACCGATGAAATTACACACTGTCTTGAATAAACAACGTTCATGAATGGGATATTCTGGACATTTTTCACTATTGATTTTCCTTTTTCTATTTTTTATAATAAATTTAAATAAATAAAGTTATAAGAAACTTATATTTAATTTTAAAAAAAAAATTAAAGATAAACTATTATATATATACATATATATATATATTAAAAAAATTAACCTTCTGAAGTGTACCTAACTCGTTTTGATTGTGTGGTTGACATCATAGGATCTTGGAAATTTGAACATAGATTAACTCTTGCTGGTAGATGTAGCCAGTTATATAAATATTAAAATTATTAGAAAATACGATAAATATTAGATAACAATGAAAAATTAAAATTTTAAAACTTACAGTTAGTTACATCCGATATTGGAGCTCGAATAATATTTCCAGATGATATGGTTTCTATATTCATAACTATGAAGATTTATTAATTTCAAAATTATGAGATAAATATAGGTGAAATATGTAAGGCTCGTCATAATGAATACAAATACCTCCGGAAATTTGTAAACGTTTGTTTCGAAGAATATCCTTCCGTATACTCCTTGCCGATGCATAAATATCTACATTTATACATATATATATATATATATATATATATATATATATATATATTGGTGTGAGTAAAAAAATAACCATAAAGGTTTATTAAATTATATTATGAGATTAAAGATCAAAATACATTACCATTCTCTGTGACAGGCATGATTGTTGTAAGACCTCTTCCATTTTGGATGATACCTAAAAGTTAATACTAAAAAGTTATATTGGATTGATATGTAAGTATTCTAAAAATATATATACATTGTTGAAAATATATATATTATCAACATACAAAACACAATGATACAAATATAATAACTAACTAATATTTATGTAAAATATGTTTAATAACATATGACAAAAGGTGAAAGAAAAATATGTTATTGAGAAACTTAACGAAAAGTAAAATGAAACTAAATCATTGAAACTTAATTTTGATATGATAACTTTGTTGTGTACCAACACGCTTATTTATAAGAATATGTTTTCTCAACAATCTTGCACTTCTGGCTCTATTTTTTTCGATAACTGGATCTATACACAATACATTAGAAATAAAAATACAGTAAATGTGGGTAAATCTAAAAGTACAATTTAATATCTAAAATTATGATACACACTGTCACTAACCAATTATTGATAATACACCGTATTTTCTTGAGATGATTGATTTTCTAACCATTCTTGCATGCTTAGAAGAGTTCACTTCGTATGTAAAAAAAAAAGGAAAAAGTATTATTATTCTAATCTATTATTGGTTAAAAGTAAATTTGTATTTGAATGAAAAAACAACTTACACTTGTGTAGTCTCTTAGCCAATCCTAAATCATATGTACCTAATAAAATATCATAGATATTATCACATGTTAAAAAAATAAAATTTATAATTTTATCTACACATATAAAAATGACATATTATTAAATATACTAACCATTCGATATATTGTTAAGTGGTAGATTACAGTAACTTGAATTATTGTATGAACCTAGAAGATATTCTTCACATCAGATGAATGGCATTAAATCATGATTTTTATTAACATTAGTCAAATAAAAAAATTAAAATTACATGTAATTCCTTCGTGCCAACCAATCATAATTATGAATCAATATGATACTACCTCCGTCCCACAATACTTTGCATAGTTACTATTCATCTCGTATTTTCGCGAGCGAGTTTTTTTATTAGTATATAAAATGATAAAGTAATTTTAAAATTACTTTATAATAGAGAAGAGGTAGATCTATCATACCCTACCTTAAAAATTATTTTATCATTTCAAATACTAATAAACAACTCACTCGCTAAAATACGAAGATAAAGGTAACTGTAAAAAGTGTTTGGGGACAGAGAGAGTACCTTTTACTCGAATTCATACATATACAATTCACATACAAAAAATAGATCTCTATTTTATAGGTGTTGAATTAGAGTTGTAGAGTGTTATGTGTTTGGTTTGTATAATTAAAAGACACTAATAATGGCTCAAATTCTTCCTTGAGTCAAATCAAGTGGCACACAATTAGGTGATAGACTTTTATGATAATTAACTAAGTAGATTGCCTAATGATATATTTTTATTTCTTAATGATATATTTTACCGAAGAGTATTAATTATAATAAAAAATATTAAAAAGTGATTCATGTATTAATCATTTTACTCTATACACACTGTTGACAGGCGAACATAAATCAATGATGGGCGAACAAGGATTAAAGCCATAAGAAGGATTACGAGAAATCAACCCCAAATCAAATCAATAAAGAAGATCAAGCCGGGGTGCATAAACTAATCCAAGGAGTGTATAAAGTGATGAACAACTATACCGACGAACAAGGTATTGGCGAACAGGTTTAAAGACCAAAGACCAAGTATGGACACACCACCAAGTCAATAATGACGAACAACATTGGTAAAAGTGTTACAGTTATCAGCCTAAGAGGTGTATGCTGACGAACAAAGGACCAAGATCCCAAAGCCAATCTGTGCAAGGCACAAAGGCGAACAACTTCTGAGCCATACACCCAAACGGCGAACAACTTCTATGAAGGAACCATCCTGGATCGATTTAAACCGACATGGACGAACAACAATGAAGTCCGAGATAAGACCAAAGAAGACTTTGTAACTAAGATTTAACTTAGATAAGGTCAAACTAGAGTCAAAGGACACATGTCAAGCATGCAGGCTAGGGAGACCAAGAGTCAGGAACACCTCATGCTTGCTAGTCACTATAAATAGTTGTTCTCCAGCTTAAGAAATACAAGTTCAAATTCATAAATACTCCAAAAAACACACACTAACATACCTAAACGTACACACATACGAAATTAATTCGATTTCGACTCTCGTGTTTACGATTCCACAACCCGAATCTTCGATTTATCATTTACGGTAATAATCAATCACACGTTATTGATTGGTGATCTTAAACCGAACTCAAACGGTCACTAATCCATCTGATATAAATTGATCACCAACAATTTGGCGCTAGAGGAAGGGGTCGAACCTCCGATTAGTGTGATTACTCAAGAACTTCAAGCTGAAAACTTGAAGATTCAAAGAAAACCTCAAGAAATACTTGAAGATTCAAACAAAAGTGTTCTTGGTGTTCTTCATCATAAGAATTAAGATAAATTAATTCGGAATGCCTCAATCCAAGGAAACCCAAGCATCACGTTTGTCAAGGAGAGCATCTCCCACCCGAGCCTCATCGGCCGACCACCAAGATCGTGATCCTAGACATGTGAATAGATCACAACACACGACCATAACCCATAACCTCCCACCTGAAATGGAGGCCCTGGCGAACAACCCTAACGAATTAGCCAAAACTGTTGCTGCTCTCCGAGCTCTACAGAGACAGCAAGATCAGAATAGGCCTTCACTAGTGAGGCCTAAGGACAGACCTGTGGAAGTTGTTAGGGCTAGGTCAACCAGGGGCGAGTAACATGAGGTGAACAGTGCCCAGGTCAGGCGGGATAAAGGCAAAGCAAAGATGGTTGAACCAAGAGAGGGCCAGGCTGAATCTGCTCGCGGGCGAACAACTATGTCGAGCCACAGAACAACCCGTTCCAGTGCCCAGGACAGACTTGGCCAACCCCAGCAACAGGAGAAAGTTGCTCGCCAGGAAGCTGAACACGGGCGAGCAACATTTGAGCAACCACGCCCGTCAATTCATGAGAGACTCTCTCAATCTGCCTTCAGACGTCTAGGGCCAAATGCGGCGAGCAACCCTAGAAAACAGCTCCAGGAGTTGCCCACTCCAAGTGAGGGACTGCGACGAGCAGAAAGGTTGGTACCTTTGCTCGCCGAACAGCCTCCAAGTCAGGGGGCATCTTTGGATGAGCTATCAAGTTTAAGAAGGGCAGTGGAGAACATGCAAGGACAGCTGGACCAACAAAGAGGTGTGGGGACAACTAGTTTGCCATCCTCACCACTATCACCTGTCATTCTGAAAGCCCCGATTCAGAAGAAGGTCCAGTTCCCGGCAAGCATACAGTATGACGGTGTTGCTGATCCCAGAGTTCATCTTACGAAGTATTCAGATTATATGGTCTTGGTGGGAGCCAGCGACGCCACTCAATGCCGAAATTTCCCCTTAACTTTGGGGGATCGGGTGCACAAGTGGTTTTCGGCGATGCCACCAGCATCTATTCACTCTTTCACTCAACTAAGTCGAGAATTCCTTTCCTATTTCTCAACGGCGGGATCATACTTGTCCCAGAAACATCGATTGTCGGACCTAAAACAAAATGACGACGAGTCAGATCGGGCATTCATGGAAAGGTTCGACAAGGTGTTATTGGAAGGTGAACCCGTCAGTGAAGATACGAAAATCATTACCGTTATGGCTGGGTTAAAGAAAGGATCAAAGTTATGGAAAGAGGTACGTCTGAAGTGCCCAAGAAGTTATGCTGAATTCAGGAATCAAGCCGGCATATTCGTTTCCATGCATGAGGCTCTACAATCAAACTTGGGGGAGAACAAAACTGATCCCAAGGAGAACAACAAGAAACCTGGTGCAACAAGCTATCGAGTCCCTAAAAACATGAAGGCGTTCACTGAAGGGACAGAACTCAAAGAAAAGTTGAATCAGGTGCTAACAGTGTCAGTCGATACTGTTTATGAAAATGTGAAGGATAAAGAGTTGCTCTCCCCTCCCCGAAAAATTCGCCAAGACACTGGCAAATTCAACCCTAACAAATATTGTGCCTACCATCAAAGCGTGGGGCACTTTACAAGTGAATGTAGAGATTTGCTCAGACAGCTATGGCGTTTCTACGAGGACGGAAAGCTCTTCGACTTTGTCAAAAGATAACCCGGGAAGAGAGTCCGGGAGAACAACTCTGAGGACGAAGATGATCAACCCCAGAAGAACAATAAACCGGCACGACCAGTTCCTGCCATTCCTACTCGTCCATTGGAAGATTTGTATATGATGGAACCTGCAGGTCCCGCAGGAGGATGTTCTGATGGACGACCACCAATCTCCAACCGAAAAAGAAAGGCTAAATTACGAGCGATCGATCAAGTCCAAGAAATGGGGGTCAAACCATCTATCATGCAGACAGCGGAACTGACCTTTACCGAAAATGACTTGGAAGGAATCCTAACTCCGCACAACGATTCGCTCGTAATATGCGCAAAAATTATGGGAACACGAGTCCACAGATTGTTGGTGGACACCGGAGCCTACACCAACATCCTATTCAAAAAGACGCTCGATCATCTTGGAGATTATTCGGGCTATATTCGGGATACGACTCACAGAATAATAGGCTTTGGAAATATTGTAACGGACCCATTGGGAATAGTTACTTTAGCAGTACAACTTGTAATGGCCAACGAACCCGAGAAAAATATTACGAGAATGGTTGACTTCTTGGTTGTAGACCAAGATTCAACTTATAACGGGTTTCTTGGTCGACCCTTTTTAAATGAATTCAAAGCTGCATGTTCCACTTACCATTATTGTTTGAAATTCCCAACAGCAAGTGGAGCAGGTACTATCAAAGGAGATCAAAGAAAGGCCAGGGAGTGTCTCTTACAGTTGCAGGCCAAACATGTATCAGTATCCATGATGGAAGCCACAACTAGCTATCCTACTGATGTTGGGAAAATAGGGGTGCCCGGAATCTATTCGGGATGAACTTTAAATACAAATTTAAACACAATTATTACTAGCATGAATTAATCCTAATTAATTCAAATAATAATTCCAACAACTAATTATCATCATGCATGTTAAATTAATTTCACATATTTAACTAGGCGGAATTAAACAAGTAAATATGCGATTAACGTACCTCTCGTAGTAATGGCCTTTGGATATACGGGACACTTGTAATCTCGCACTATCAACCCAAAGCCTTCTCAAGTATTTCCCTTTTCACCTCACTTGACTGCCGGTGGGAGACGCTTTCAAGCAATTTAATAAACTAAGGAAAAAGAAAAATATCTATGCTTCTTGATTTTTCCAACACATGGAATTATGTACTTGGGGATGAAATAATCATCCCCTATTTATAATGTGAGATGGCCGAAAATTATAGTATATTTGGGCTTGGAGAAAATCTTTTCTTAGACTCTAAGAAATCTTGAATATATCCCATATATTCTTTTCTCCAAAATAAAATATTCCACAAAAATCTCACACCCCTAAATAAATAGGTAGTTTTCGAAATTTACATAGAGAAAATCCAAGATTTGGATCTTCTTGAATATATGAGATATTCTTGTATTCCTAGAATACATATCTTACATAATATCTTTCCAAGAAAATCAACAAAATCTTTTTCCTCCTTATCATGTATTTTTCGAAAATTAAAGGGAAAAATCAGCATATTATTTTCTTTTTATTTTAATCACCTTATCATTATTGGGCTACTTAATTGGGCTACTTGAGGGGCCTTAAGGAGAATTAAGATTGGACCTCCTAATGGACTTCTGAATTTCAATATTGAGCCCCAATATAATTCAGCCCATTAATATTAATTATTACCACTAATAAATTAATATTGCACTATCCATCTTAATTCATATTACGATAATATGGGCTCCCGATTATTATTTCCCGCGTTTAAGATTATCAAGTCCATTAATTAATTAAGCTTCTGAATAGCTCTAAATTAATTAACGTCTTTCACCTTGGAGTAAAGACAGCTCAACATTATTATTCGTACCGAAGAAACTAATTCTTCACTTGCAAGATTTGGTACAATAAAACTTCTGAGCCCACCAAGGGGACTAATCATACGAGCCGTACTCGCACGCGTTTCTCCGTATTAAATCTTAGCAACCGTCGTATGATTAATATTACTGCCCAAGACACAAAGTTCGAAGTCACAATGATTCTCACCCAACATGAATCAAAGCAGTAACCATTAAGCACACACGGTCCTATTTAAGTGACGAAGATTAAGAAATCAACAACCACTGAGGTCTAATTCTTCACCTTTCAGAACAGAAGAATTTATCCTCGCTGTAGGACCTCTTCAACACATACTAAATGTGCTAGTGCAATCTCTTAGTCAAGACAGACCAATCTGAGCCTTACACATCGACCTTTCACGGCGGATTGTTCAATTCCACCTAGGTCGTGAAATGTACATTTAGTTACAAGTAAACTGTTAATGTTGTCTTCCGTGATCGGGTATCACCACATTAACTACTATGTAACACGTACTATATATTGAACGGTTTGCAATAGAAATTCAACATTCAATCATAACTAAAGCAAATGCGATAAAAGAATTATTCTCATAAAACAAGTGTTTGATACACGAGTTATACAAAGTAAAAGCATACTTTCACGTATAACTCCAACAACTGATGGACCATCCATACTGGAGAACAAATATAGTCAAATATTTGAAAAGTGGGGAAAAACCAAACAACCCTTTTGAAGCTGCCAAGCTAACAAAGCAAGCCGCCAGATATACTCTGGTGGGCAAGCAGCTTTACAAAAGGGGAATATCAATCCCACTTCTCAAATGTTTGCCTAGGGGGCAAGGACGAGCAATACTCGAAGAAATACATGCTGGAGTATGCGGAAATCATACTGGGGGGCAAGCCTTGGCATACAAAACTATCAGACAAGGCTATTATTGGCCGACTTTACGTCAGGACGCAATCAAGAAAGCAAAGACCTGCCATCAATGTCAAATCTTTGCCCCAAACATTCATACCCCGGCCCAACAGCTCATATCAGTTTATAGCCCGTGGCCATTTGCAAAATGGGGGATGGACATTATTGGTCCCTTCCCGGCGGGAGTTGGAGGAGTTCGATTTGCCGTTGTGGCAGTCGATTATTATACAAAATGGGCAGAAGCAGAGGCCATGTTAAAAATCACGCAGCAGAAAATGATCAACTTCATTTGGAAGAACATTGTCTGTCGTTTTGGAGTTCCACAAACCATCGTGACAGACAATGGTCCGTAGTTTGATGGAAAAGAGTTGAGAGATTTCTGTACGAAGTGGGGGATCAAGAAACATTATTCTACGCCCTATCATCCCCAGTCGAATGGACAAGTCGAAGCCGTAAACAAAATCATCAAGCATACGTTAAAAGTACGGCTAGCGGAGAGCAAAAGCAGTTGGTCTACAGAGCTTCCGGAAGTCCTATGGGCATACAGAGTTTCTCCCAGGTCAAGCACCGGAGAAACACCTTTTGCAATGGCTTTCGGAACAGAGGCTGTAATACCAATCGAGTTAAAGACCAACACGTACTAGACGACCAACTTTGATGAGCAGGCGAACAACTCTGCTCTAGCTACTAAAATGGATTTGCTCGAAGAAAAAAGACTGAATGCCGAGCTAAAAAATGCTACTTATAAGCAGCGAGCAGAACGCTATTATAATTCCCATGTTAAAATCAGGGAATTCAGAGTTGGAGATATGGTTCTAAGAAAGTTGCTCGCCCAACCTCCAGGTGTATTGGGACCAACTTGGGAGGGCCCGTATCGTATAACGGAAAGATTCGTTAATGGTGTATACGATATCGAAGATATGGAAGGCAAGCCGGCCCAATACTCCTGGAATGTGACTTGAAGCGACTACATTAGCTTCTACTAGTAGCTACCCCGCAAGAGAACGGGTTCACTGTAGTATGGGCAAGTATAGGGACCAAGTATTATCGAACCCAAGGGATGGTGTATATGCGAATAGATCCCTGAAGATCTACGCGTCGTAGTTAATATGAGTGTATATTTTTAGATTTTTTAAAGATTAATTAAGACTAAAATAAACTAATTAACTAAAATACTAAAGCAGACGAATTAACTAAGGGTTGGATTCAAATAAGAGATGGTGATGCTCAGGATAGGAATCCCTACGTATACTAACGGAGCAGGTACATAATCAAAGTAATCGTGACAAACAAGAATTAACTTAAGTAAAAGAATGCAAGGTGAAAGCTCAAGATTCTAAACCCTAATACTTTACCCTAACACTCGACTTCACTAATCCACTAACAATTTAATGGATTGTGCTCAATTAATGAGACCCTAATTTAACTAAGGTGATGCGGTCGTCCTCCTTCGCTAAACCGGTAGATGAATTAACCTTTCCTAAACCTTCTCGTTAAGACTACTAATTGTTATTGAGTGATGCGGTCGTCCTCTCTCTAACACTTTCGTACTAAATTCAAAGGTAAAGTCCAGATTAATTATAAGAATTCATTAACTAAGAGAATTAAAACTAACGTCACAAACTACCCTAATTATGTACCCACATCCTACTTCTACGAGTTCATCCTAACCTAAGCATGCAAGGTTTTAGCCGGACATGGTTGTAACAAACATAAAAGCAAACGAAGAAACAACGAACATAAACATAATGAATTGCACTAAGAAAATACGAAACATGAACTAGGGTTTTAAAAGAAAATAAATACGAAGAACTGAAATTGAATTAACTAAAACGAAATTAAAAGCGTTTAAAGTAACGAACTAATGAAAAGAAACTAAGAATTCGTATGAAAAACCTCAACAAAACATAAATAAAGCTTGCTCGTCTCCTTCCTCTCCAAAAACTAAGTCTAAAATTATTTCTAACGTTCGGGTCTATGATCCTCTCCAAAAACTAAGTCTAAACGTATTTCTAAAAGTCGGGGTTCTCTTCAAAACGTGTTTGGAAGAGGTATATATAGGCACGGGTCGAAACGGGAGTTAATGGGCCGAAAATACGCATCCGGAGGCAAAAATCCATGGGCGCTCGAGCAAAACGCTCGAGCGGTCCCGCTCGAGCAGTGTAGCTCGAATGACACAATCGCTCGAGCGGTTCCGCTCGAGCTGGTCGAGTGTTGAAATCATTCTGCATGTTTTGGGCGCTCGAGCGATTCGCTCGAGCGATGGCGCTCGAGCTGCTCGAGCGCAAGAAAGTTTCTGTACGTTTAGGCGCTCGAGCAATGCGCTCGAGCGGGGGCGCTCGACCTATTCACTCGAGTGACTTCCAACTCTTCCCAAGTGATACTTTTCCTCGTCCGCACTAATACCAATCGTATTTCTTCAATATCTTCTTATCCGGGCATCCGTTTGAGTCGATTCAAAGTCCTACGAACTCCATTTTTCGTCCTCTATTCACCTATGAGCATCAAAGAGACAAATTTATCAATGTGTAGAAATAATGCTCAATTGACTCTAAATACTCTATAAACTCGACCAAAATTAGGGCGTTTCTAGCTACGAATCATGACAATTTCACGCCTAATCAACCCCCCCAAACTTACCATATTGCTTGTCCTCAAGCAATGAAATAATAAGTCAAGTGAAATTGTTAGGAATGAGTCAACGAATCAAATCATGCAAGCAATTGAACTCAAGCTTCAAAAGTCAATCACCCGTATACTCACTCACTTTCTTTTATCGTACTCATGCAACAATGACAAGAAACACCAAGATCAAACATGGATGTGCACTCAACGATGTGTTTCACTCCCTCACAAGCGTATATCAATGATTAAGGGACTCACTCAAACAATCAATCACTCATATCGGCAGCCATAGGCTTGTAAGCACTCTCAACTCCGACCATACTCTAGAAATCAATGTCGAATCAAAAAGGACTTTTCTCAAGGTTGTAATGTAGGCTCTTTGGACAGGTGGGATAACAATATGGTAAAGTGACTCAAGTGAATGGAGAATAGAAAATCAGACTTCGGAACTTCGAGATTAGGAACAGACTACTTCAAACATATTCAATCAACACTCTTTCAATTCCACTTCTCTCAACACTTCAATTTTTTTTTCTTTCTCTTTTCACTTTTTTTTTTCAATCACTTCACTTTTTTTCTTTTTCGCACAAACACATGAGCTCATTTTTTTTCTTTTTGCTCATTCTCAATATTCTTTCTCTTTTTCCCACATCTCAAATTTCATTCACACCCTTATTTTATCACCACTCAACCATCAATAACTCTCCTTTTTCAACTCAAATCAATCCCTTCACATTCACACTTTCCTATTCTCCACTCAAATTTGGACAAAAAGGCTTAGGAATTGGAATAGTGTTCATATGTGTTAGCAAATAAAATAGGCTTTAGGCTCAAAGGGGCTAACAAGGGATCAATGTCATTGGTAAGGAAAATTTTGGCTAAGTGACTCAGTAAAATCAAAGATGGCCTAAGACCACATTCGGCATATCTAACTAGACACAATCAAGAAGCAAGAGCACACACAAGTTCTAGCATCCTCTAAAGTGACGATTCACTCACAAACAAAGAGATTAAATCATGCATTTAAATCTCGTAAGGCTCAACTCTCACGGCTTTCACATCCATGCTAGTCCTAGTGAATTCTCACTCTCATCACACAAGCACTCAAAAGAAAAACTCATAAGCATACTGGTTCTCTCCCTAATCAACTCGAACTCAAACACTCACACAAAGAATTTCTAACTCACTCTTACAACTCACTCTACTCATCAAATCATACTCAAAGATAGCAATCAACAAGCATAAGATGATTGATAGGCATAAAATATTCAATAGCGAGTCAACTCAAAATCACCCCAAGGAGTATCTCATCAATCAAACTCAACTCAAAGATAAGGGTGTGCATGCATGTGCAATGTAACAAGAAACATAACAAAAACTCCACCCCCCCAAACTTCGACCTTGCTAGAGGTCTAAGTTTGGGGTTGTGGGTTACCTCAACCAAATAATCCCGTTTCTCTCACTAGCTTTGCACATTCCCTTGTCTCAAGTTGGTTCCTTCAATCTCCACTTCTTTGATACCTTTACTCCTTTAGAGACAAGCCTACAAGCAACTCACTCAAATACGAGGTTAAACATACGACTCAACAACATCCTAGTAACATAAGAGGAAAATAACTAAAAACACTCAAAAGCAAATAAAAATGGGTTGCCTCCCATTCAGCGCTATTTTTAAGGTCCTCATGCCGGACCGAGCTCAAAGGAGCTTATGGGACATCATACTCAAATTTACCTCCCTTACTCTCATAAGAGTGGTGTTTGAACTCCTTTCCTTGATTCCCTACCATCATGAGCTCTTTTGCTCTCTTCTCATCCCCAAGTGTTATGGGTCTCAACTCCTTCTTGCCTCTATCTGGAGGAGTCTTACTAAACAATTTCTTGAGTTTGGACTTTTTCTTCTTAACTCCTCCTTTCCCGTCTAACTGGACCACGTCCACTTTCTTCACCTCTTCGTCCTTCAACTTCTTCACTTCATCCCTATCAAAATAATCAAGAACATAATGTTCATGGGTTAACTCAACAGGTGAAGGACTAACAAAATCATGAGTATGAGAGGGATTCGGGAGAGAATGTGTGTCTTCAACACGAGGATCAATTGCATCCATGCAATACAAGCTCTCATCCTCCTTCGGGTGCTTCATGGCTTCATATAGGGAGATCTTCACTTCTTGATCATCAACCTTCAACATGATCTTCCCATTCGCCACGTCTAGCACCATCCCCGCCGTAGCTAAGGATGGTCTTCCCAAGATCAGGGGCACGTGCTCATCTTCCTCCATCTCTAGCACTACAAAGTCAGCTGGAAAAATGTGATCTCCAACTCTCACTAGAACGTCTTCAACCACACCTTGAGGTCGAGTAATAGACCGATCGGCTAGTTGAAGCGTCATCATTGTGGGTTGAAGTTCACCACCTTCCAACTTCTTGAAAAGCGACAACGGCATGAGATTAATGCTCGCCCCGAGGTCGCACAATGCTCCCTTCTTGATCCCGTTCCCAATGTCACATAAGATCGTGAAGCTCCCGGGATCCTTCAGCTTTGGTGGAAGCGCCTTGTGCACTAATGCACTCACCTCGTGGTTCAGCTGCACCAACTTCGGCTCATCCACTCGCCGTCTTTTCGCGATCAAGTCTTTCAAAAACTTCGCATAATGCGGCATCTGTTCCAAAGCATCATAAAAAGGAATATTAATATGCAATTGTTTAAAAACATCAAGAAATTTTGCAAATTTTTCATCAAGCTTCTTTTTCATGAAGCGCTGTGGATATGGGACGGGTATCACAGATTTGGGTACCCCCCATTCATCTTTCTCAGTTTCTTTCACTTTCTCCCTTGCTTCCTTTGCCTTCTTCCACTTAGGAACTCTCTCTATCTCCTCACTTTCCTTCCCCTTCTGGGACTCATCCATATCTCTATGCTTCTCAATCCCTTCACTTTCAATCCCCTTCTCAACTTCATCTCCTTTAGGCTCAATCTCTTCTTGGGGCGTCTCAGAATCAGCAGGCATCTGAGGACCTTCGTAGTTGGTTCCACTTCTTAGCTGGATCGCCTTGCACTGCTCTTTCGGGTTCCCCTCCGGTATTCTATTCACTGATTTTGCAATCTGGCTCATCTGGAGCTCTAAAGAGGTGAACCTTCGATTGTTCTCTTGTTGAGTTCTAGTCCACTCAACGTTCATCTTCTGGAGCTCTTGATCACGTTGATCACCCTTCTTATGCAACTCCTTCACATCGTACTCCAAGGATGACAACCGCTTGCTCCCTTCCTCCACTTTCTGAAGGATCGCTCTCAACATCTCCTCGGTTGATGCACCGCCTTCTCCACCAGGAGGTTTAGACCCCGGATCAACACCTGCAGGAACAGTAACACCAGCTTTTGGGTTAGCATAAGAAAAATTATCATTTTTCCTCCATGTGTTTTGAGGAGGCTGCTGGCCTCCTTGATACCCTTGTGTGTTCCTCCATTGATTTTGAGGCGAATGTGGGCCTGGAAGTACAAATGGTTGGCCATAAGAAGGTCTTCCATACTGATTACCACCTTGGTAGCCATTCTGATTGTAATACGGACCTCCCATGTAATTGGCTACCTCTTGCTGTCCACTTGGTTGGTCTACTCTCTCATTCTCTACTGCATGCTCTCCACCCAAACTCTTCCCCAACTCGAGGTTGTTGATCTTCTCCATCATGGCCATCAATAGCCTTCTCGTTCCTTCTCCCTCTTCAACCTGATGCACTCTTTGAAAATCTGCATCTCCACTCCAAGCACCGGTATTCGTGACAATGTTGTCAACGATCTCTCTACACCTCTCTATGCCTTGGTTCAAAAATGCTCCGCCCGCACAGGCGTCTAAATGGTCTTGGCCCGTCTTGTTGGCACCACTATAGAAGAACGCCATAATGTCTCCCTCATTGTACCCGTGCTGCGGGCACTCTATCAGCATGTTTGAGTATCTCTCCCACGCTTGACGTAAATCCTCTCCAGACTTCTGGCGAAAGGACGAGATCTCAATTCTAGCCTTGATCGTCCTAGATGGAGGGTAGAATCGCTCGAGGAACAGACGCTCGAGCTCGGCCCAAGTGGTAATACCTCCCCGCGGGAGCGTATTATCGTACCACTCCTTGGCTATTCCCGTCAATGAAAATGGGAACAGCCTAAGCCTCTTGGCATCTTCAGACATGCCATTGTAATTAAATGTTGAGGCTATCATGAGAAAGCTCCTCAAGTGAGTGTGAGGATTCTCCTTCCCTATCACCCATTTGAACTGATTCTCGGTCAGCAGCTTTAAAATCCCCGGTGATATCGAGAAGTTGTTCGCCTCAACAGGAGGCAAAGCCACTCCATCATAGTACCGCTGTGGCTGCGCTGCGAACCTCCCTCGAATAGCAATATTGTGATTTACGTTCTGAGGAACGTGCTGAGGATTAGCAGCTGGTACGGGTACTTGTTGGGGTGGTGGTTGGTAAACAGGTGGTTGGTTGTAAACTGGTGGTGGATGATATGGATATGGTGGGTAAGGATAAGGTGGGTATGGGTAATGTTGGTATACTGGGTTGTTGAAAGGGTTATTTAGGTTTTGTGGGTAAGCAGGGTTGTTAGGAGGATTATGGACAAGGTTCTGAGCTGGATTCCCTACGTTTTGTGTATCCGGGTTTAGGCTCTGGCTATCCCCTAATGGAATTTGATTTTGGCTACCACTAACTCCGGTGCCTTCAACTCGGTCTACTGCCTGATTTAAATCATTGGCAGCATCGTCCAACTCATTATTGATATCCATTGGTTCCTTTCCTAAGTCGGCAGCGTTCATCCTTCTCAAGAAGGCTCGGTTCCTTCTAGCTATTGTCTCAGGATCTGCAGGTAATCTCTCTTCGCTCGTATTGCCTTGTGAGCGTGTTCTCATAAACCTGACACACTAGCAGAAGGATCAAAACGCAACTGCTGATTGAATAAAAAAAAAACAGAAATTAAATCACCCACTACTAACTACTACGCTATCTACAAGTCCTATTCAAAAGGCATATAACGCCATCCCCGGCAACGGCGCCATTGACTTGAAGCGACTACACTAGCTTCTACTAGTAGCTACCCCGCAAGAGAACGGGTTCACTGTAGTATGGGCAAGTATAGGGACCAAGTATTATCGAACCCAAGGGATGGTTGACTTGAAGCGACTACACTAGCTTCTACTAGTAGCTACCCCGCAAGAGAACGGGTTCACTGTAGTATGGGCAAGTATAGGGACCAAGTATTATCGAACCCAAAGGATAGTGTATATGCAAATAGATCCCTGAAGATCTACGCGTCGTAGTTAATATGAGTGTGATGTTTTTGGTTTTTTTGAAAAGAGAAAATAATCTAAACTAAATTACTCTACGAATGCGAAAGGAAAATTAAATTACGTATCTAAGGTGTTTTTCAGATATGAGATGATGATGCTCAGGTTAGGAATCCCTACGTATACTAACGGAGCAGGTACATAATCAAAATAACTGTGACAAACAAGAATTAACCTAAGTAAAAGAATGCAAGGTGAAAGCTCAAGATTCTAAACCCTAATACTTTACCCTAACACTCGACTTCACTAATCCACTAACAAGTTAATGGATTGTGCTCAATTAATGAGACCCTAATTTAACTAAGGTGATGCGGTCGTCCTCCTTCGCTAAACCGGTAAATGAATTAACCTTTCCTAAACCTTCTCGTTAAGACTACTAATTGTTATTGAGTGATGCGGTCGTCCTCTCTCTAACACTTTCGTACTAAATTCAAAGGTAAAGTTCAGATTGATTATAAGAATTCATTAATTAAGAGAATTAAAACTAACGTCACGAATTACCTTAATTACGTACCCACATCCTACTTCTACGAGTTCATCCTAACCCAAGCATGCAAGGGTTTTAGCCGGACATGGTTTTAACAAAACTAAAAGCAATTAAAGAAACAACGAACATAAACATATTGAATTGAAGAAAGAAAATACGAAACATAAACTAGGGTTGAAAGAGAAAATAAATACGAAGAACTGAAATTGAATTGATAAAAACGAAATTTAAACGTGTTCAAAGTAACGAACTAATGAAAAGAAACTAAGAATTGAAAAGAAACTAGAATTCGTATGAAAAACCTCAACAAAACGTAAAATAAAGCTTGCTCGTTCTTCTCCTCTTCAAAAACTAAGTCTACAGTATTTCTAAAAGTTGGGGATTCTTCAAAACGTGTTTGGACGAGATATATATAGGCACGGGTCGAAACGGGAGTTAACGGGCCGAAAATACGAATCCGGAGGCAAAAGTATAGGGGCGCTCGAGCAAAACGCTCGAGCGGTCCCGCTCGAGCAGTGTAGCTCGAATGATGCATTCTCTCGAGCGGTCGCGCTCGAGCTGCTCGAGCGCTGAAATGACACTGTTACTTTTGGGCGCTCGAGTGATTCGCTCGAGCGGTGGCGCTCGAGCTGCTCGAGCGCAAGAATAGTTCTGTATGTTTGCGCGCTCGAGTAAGGCGCTCGAGCGGTGGCGCTCGAGTGATGCGCTCGAGTGATCTCTAATCCTCCCAAATGATACTTTTCCTCGTCCGCACTAATACCAATCGTATTTCTTCAATATCTTCTCATCCGGGCATCCGTTTGAGTCGATTCAAAGTCCTACGAACTCCGTTTTTCGTCCTCTATTCACCTATGAGCATCAAAGAGACAAATTTATCAATGTATAGAAATAATGCTCAATTGACTCTAAATACTCTATAAACTCGACCAAAACTAGGGCGTTTCTAGCTACGAATCATGACAATTTCACGCCTAATCAACCCCCCCAAACTTACCATATTGCTTGTCCCCAAGCAATGAAATAATAAGTCAAGTGAAATTGTTAGGAATGAGTAGGAAAAATCAATCATGCAAGCTAATGAATTCAAGCTTCAAAAGTCAATCACCCGTATACTCACTCAATTCCTTTTATCGTACTCATGCAACAATAATAAGAAGCACCAAGATCAAGCATGGATGTGCACTCAACGATGTGTTTAACTCCCTCACAAGTGTATAACAATGATAAAGGGACTCACTCAATCAATCAATCACACAAATTGGCAGCCATAGGCTTGTAAATGCTCTCAACTTCGACCATACTCTAGAAATCAATGCCGAATCAAAAAGGACTTTCAAAAGGTTGTAATGTAGGCTCTTTGGACAGGTGGGATAACAATATGGTAAAGTGACTCAAATGAATGGAGAATAGAAATTCAAAACTTCGGTACTTCGAGATTAAAAACGATCTACTTCAAACATATTCAATCACTACACTTTCGCTTTCAATTCTCTCAACACTTCAATTTTTTTCTTTCTCACTTTTTCACTTTTTCAAACACTTCATCATTTTTTTCTTTTTTCGCACAAACACATGAGCTCATTTTTTTCCTTTGCTCATTCTCAAATTTTTTGTTCTTTCCCACAACTCAAATCTCATCACTCCTTCTTCTCATATTCACTCAACAAAAAAAAACTTTTTCCTTTTTCAACTCAATTCACTCCCTTCATATTCACACTTTCCTATTCTCCACTCAAATTGGGACAAAAAGGCTTAGGAATTGGAATAGTGTTCATATGTGCTAGCAAATAAAATAGGCTCTAGGCTCAAAGGGGCTAACAAGGGATCAATGTCATTGGTAAGGAAAATTTTGGCTAAGTTACTCAATAAAATCAATGATGGCCTAAGATCACATTCGGCATATCAAACTAGACACAATCTAGAAGCAAGAGCACATGCAAGTTCTAGCATCCTCTAAGGTGACGATCCACTCACAAACGAAGAGATTAAATCATGCATTTAAATCTCGTAAGGCTCAAATCTCACAGCTTTCACATCCATGCTAGTCCTAGTGCATTCTCACTCTCATCACACAAGTACTCAAAAGAAAACTCATAAGCATACGGGCTCTCTCCCTAATCAGCTCAAACTCAAATACTCACACAAAAAAATTTCTAACTCACCCTTACAACTCACTCTACTCATCAAATCATACTCAAAGATAGCAATCAACAAGCATAAGGTGATTGATAGGCATAAAATATTGAGTAACAAAACAAATTAATAAAAGCCCAAGGAGCATCTCAAGGCACAAAATAACTAACTCAACTCAAAGATAAGGGGTGCATGCATGTGCAATGTAACAAGAAACATAAAAAACTCCACCCCCCCAAACTTCGACCTTGCTAGAGGTCTAAGTTTGGGGTTGTGGGTTACCTCAACCGAACAATTCAGTTTCTCTCAACAGCTTTGCACACTCCTTTGTCTCAAGTTGGTTCCTTCAATCTAAATAACTCCATGATACCTTTACTCCTTTAGAGACAAGCCTACAAAATAAAACTCTCAAGTACGAGGTTAAACATACGACTCAAAATACTCCCTAATAATATAAAAAAAACACTAAAAATAAATGAAAGCAAATAAAAATGGGTTGCCTCCCATTCAGCGCTATTTTTAAGGTCCTCATGCCGGACCAAGCTCAAAGGAGCTTATGGGACATCATACTCAAATTTACCTCCCTCACTCTCATAAGAGTGGTATTTGAACTTCTCTCCTTGATGTCCCTCCATCATGAGTTCCTTTCCTCTTTTCTCATTCCCAAGTGTTATGGGTCTCAACTCCTTCTTGCCTCTATCTGGAGGAGTCTTACTAAACAATTTCTTGAGTTTGGACTTCTTCTTCTTAACTCCTCCTTTCCCTTCTAACTGGACCACGTCCACTTTCTTCACCTCTCCATCCTTCAACTTCTTCACTTTATCCCTATCAACATAATCAAGATCATAACGCTCATGGGTTAAATTATCAATTGAAGGACTAGCAAAATCATGAATATGAGAAGGATTAGGGAGAAAATGCGTGTCTTCAACACGAGGATCAATTGCATCCATGCAATACAAGCTCTCATCCTCCCTCGGGTGTTTCATGGCTTCATATAGGGAGATCTTCACTTCTTGATCGTCAACCTTCAATGTAATCTTCCCATTTGCCACGTCTAGCACCATCCCCGCCGTAGCTAAGAACAGTCTTCCCAAGATCAGGGGCACGTGCTCATCTTCCTCCATCTCTAGCACTACAAAGTCGGCTGGAAAAATGTGATCTCCAACTCTCACTAGGACGTCTTCAACAACACCTTGAGGTCGAGTAATAGACCGATCGGCTAGTTGAAGCGTCATCATTGTGGGTTGAAGTTCACCACCTTCCAACTTCTTGAAAAGCGACAGCGGCATGAGATTGATGCTCGCCCCGAGGTCGCACAACGCTCCCTTCTTGATCCCGTTTCCGATATCACATAGGATCGTGAAACTACCGGGATCCTTCAGCTTTGGTGGAAGCGCCTTGTGCACTAATGCACTCACCTCGTGGTTCAGCTGCACCAACTTCGGCTCATCCACTCGCCGTCTTTTTGCGATCAAGTCCTTCAAAAACTTCGCATAGTGCGGCATCTGTTCCAAAGCATCATAAAAAGGAATATTAATATGCAATTGTTTAAAAACATCAAGGAACTTAGCGAATTTCTCATCAAGCTTCTTTTTCATGAAGCGCTGTGGATATGGGACGGGTATCACAGATTTGGGTACCCCCCATTCATCTCTTTCTGTTTCTTTCACTTTCTCCCTTGCTTCCTTTGCCTTTTTCCACTTAGGAACTCTCTCACTCTTCTCAATTCCTTCACTTTCAATCCCCTTCTCAACTTCATCTCCTTTAGGCTCAATCTCTTCTTGGGGCGTCTCAGAATCAGCAGGCATCTGAGGACCTTCGTAGTTGGTTCCACTTCTCAGCTGGATCGCCTTGCACTGCTCTTTTGAGTTCCCCTCCGGCATTCTATTCACGGACTTTGCAATTTGACTCATCTGGAGCTCTAAAGAGGTGAACCTTCGATTGTTCTCTTGTTGAGTTCTAGTCCACTCAATGTTCATCTTCTGGAGCTCTTGATCACGATGATCACCCTTCTTATGCAACTCCTTCACATCGTACTCCAAGGATGACAACCGCTTGCTCCCTTCCTCCACCTTCTGAAGGATCGCTCTCAACATCTCCTCGGTTGATGCACCGCCTTCTCCACCAGGAGGTTTAGACCCCGGATCAACACCTGCAGGCACAGTAATTCCAGCTTTTGGGTTAGCATAAGAGAAATTCTCATTCTTCCTCCATGTGTTTTGAGGAAGCTGCTGGCCTCCTTGAACTCCTTGTGTGTTCCTCCATTGGTTTTGAGGCGGCTGTGGGCCTGGAGGTACAAATGGTTGACCATAAGAAGGTCTTCCATACTGGTTTCCACCTTGTGGATACCCCCCTTGTGGGTAATTAGGCCTTCCCATATAGTTGGCCTCTTCTAGCTGACTCGTGGGTGGTTCCACTTTCTCGCTTGCTGCTCCATTCCCTCCAACTAAGTTCTACCCCATCTCGAGGTTGCTGATCTTCTCCATCATAGCCATCAGCAGCCTTCTCGTTCCTTCTTCCTCCTCAACCTGATGCACTCTTTGCAAATCTGCATCCACTCCCCAAGCACCGGCATTCGTGACAATGTTGTCCACGATCTCCCTACATCTCTCTATGCCTTGGTTCAGGAATGCTCCACCCGCACAGGCGTCTAAATGGGCTTGACCATCCTTGCTGGCACCGCTGTAGAAGAATGCCATAATATCCCCCTCATTGTACCCATGCTGCGGACACTCAATCAGCATGTTTGAGTATCTCTCCCACGCTTGGCGTAAATCCTCTCCGGACTTCTGGCGAAAGGACGAGATCTCAATTCTAGCCTTGATCGTCCTAGATGGAGGGTAGAATCGCTCGAGGAACAGACGCTCGAGCTCAGCCCAAGTGGTAATAGCTCCCCGCGGGAGCGTATTATCGTACCACTCCTTGGCTATTCCCGTCAATGAGAATGGGAACAGCCTAAGCCTCTTGGCATCTTCAGACATGCCATTATAATTAAATGTTGAGGCTATCATGAGAAAACTCCTCAGGTGAGTGTGAGGATTCTCCTTCCCGATCACCCCCTTGAACTGATTCTCGGTCAGCAGCTTTAAAATCCCCGGTGATATCGAGAAGTTGTTTGCCTCAACTGGAGGTAAAGCCACTCCATCATAGTACCGCTGTGGCTGTGCTGCAAACCTCCCTCGAATCGCCATATTATGATCTACGTTCTGAGGAACGTATTGAGGATTAGCAGCTGGTGCGGGTACTTGTTGGGGTGGTGGTTGGTAAACAGGTGGTTGGTTATAGACTGGTGGTGGATGATATGGATACGGTGGGTAAGGGTAAGGTGGGTATGGGTAGTGTTGGTATGCTGGGTTATGGAAAGGGTTATTCGGGTTTTGTGGGTAAGCAGGATTGTTCAGAGGATTTGGGACTAGGTTCTGAGCTGGATTCCCTACGTTTCGTGTATCCGGGTTTAGGCTCTGGCTATCCCCCAATGGAATTTGATTCTGGCTACCACTAACTCCAGTGCCTTCAACTCGGTCTACTGCCTGATTGAAATCGTTGGCAGCATCGTCCAACTCATTATTGATGTCCATTGGTTCCTTCCCTAAGTCGGCAGCGTTCATCCTTCTCAAGAAGGCTCGGTTCCTTCTGGCTATTGTCTCAGGATCTGCAGGTAATCTCTCTTCACTCGTATTCCCTTGTGAGCGTGTTCTCATAAACCTGACACACTAGCAGAAGGATCAAAACGCAACTGCCGAATGGATAGAAAAATAAAAATAAAAACAGAAATTAAATCACCCACTACTAACTACTAAGCTATCGACAAGTCCTATTCAAACATACAACGCCATCCCCGGCAACGACGCCATTGACTTGAAGCGACTACACTAGCTTCTACTAGTAGCTACCCCGCAAGAGAACGGGTTCACTGTAGTATGGGCAAGTATAGGGACCAAGTATTATCGAACCCAAGGGATAGTGTATATGCAAATAGATCCCTGAAGATCTACGCGTCGTAGTTAATATGAGTGTGATGTTTTTGGTTTTTTTGAAAAGAGAAAATAATCTAAACTAAATTACTCTACGAATGCGAAAGGAAAATTAAATTACGTATCTAAGGTGTTTTTCAGATATGAGATGATGATGCTCAGGTTAGGAATCCCTACGTATACTAACGGAGCAGGTACATAATCAAAATAACTGTGACAAACAAGAATTAACCTAAGTAAAAGAATGCAAGGTGAAAGCTCAAGATTCTAAACCCTAATACTTTACCCTAACACTCGACTTCACTAATCCACTAACAAGTTAATGGATTGTGCTCAATTAATGAGACCCTAATTTAACTAAGGTGATGCGGTCGTCCTCCTTCGCTAAACCGGTAAATGAATTAACCTTTCCTAAACCTTCTCGTTAAGACTACTAATTGTTATTGAGTGATGCTGTCGTCCTCTCTCTAACACTTTCGTACTAAATTCAAAGGTAAAGTTCAGATTGATTATAAGAATTCATTAATTAAGAGAATTAAAACTAACGTCACGAATTACCTTAATTACGTACCCACATCCTACTTCTACGAGTTCATCCTAACCCAAGCATGCAAGGGTTTTAGCCGGACATGGTTTTAACAAAACTAAAAGCAATTAAAGAAACAACGAACATAAACATATTGAATTGAAGAAAGAAAATACGAAACATAAACTAGGGTTGAAAGAGAAAATAAATACGAAGAACTGAAATTGAATTGATAAAAACGAAATTTAAACGTGTTCAAAGTAACGAACTAATGAAAAGAAACTAAGAATTGAAAAGAAACTAGAATTCGTATGAAAAACCTCAACAAAACGTAAAATAAAGCTTGCTCGTTCTTCTCCTCTTCAAAAACTAAGTCTACAGTATTTCTAAAAGTTGGGGATTCTTCAAAACGTGTTTGGACGAGATATATATAGGCACGGGTCGAAACGGGAGTTAACGGGCCGAAAATACGAATCCGGAGGCAAAAGTATAGGGGCGCTCGAGCAAAACGCTCGAGCGGTCCCGCTCGAGCAGTGTAGCTCGAATGATGCATTCGCTCGAGCGGTCGCGCTCGAGCTGCTCGAGCGCTGAAATGACACTGTTACTTTTGGGCGCTCGAGTGATTCGCTCGAGCGGTGGCGCTCGAGCTGCTCGAGCGCAAGAATAGTTCTGTATGTTTGCGCACTCGAGTAAGGCGCTCGAGCGGTGGCGCTCGAGTGATGCGCTCGAGTGATCTCTAATCCTCCCAAATGATACTTTTCCTCGTCCGCACTAATACCAATCGTATTTCTTCAATATCTTCTCATCCGGGCATCCGTTTGAGTCGATTCAAAGTCCTACGAACTCCGTTTTTCGTCCTCTATTCACCTATGAGCATTAAAGAGACAAATTTATCAATGTATAGAAATAATGCTCAATTGACTCTAAATACTCTATAAACTCGACCAAAACTAGGGCGTTTCTAGCTACGAATCATGACAATTTCACGCCTAATCAATGGTGTATATGCGAATAGATCCCTGAAGATCTACGCGTCGTAGTTAATATGAGTGTATGTTTTTGGATTTTTTAAAGATTAATTAAGACTAAAATAAACTAATTAACTAAAATACTAAAGCAGACGAATTAACTAAGGGTTGGATTCAAATAAGAGATGGTGATGCTCAGGATAGGAATCCCTACGTATACTAACGGAGCAGGTACATAATCAAAGTAATCGTGACAAACAAGAATTAACCTAAGTAAAAGAATGCAAGGTGAAAGCTCAAGATTCTAAACCCTAATACTTTACCCTAACACTCGACTTCACTAATCCACTAACAAGTTAATGGATTGTGCTCAATTAATGAGACCCTAATTTAACTAAGGTGATGCGGTCGTCCTCCTTCGCTAAACCGGTAGATGAATTAACCTTTCCTAAACCTTCTCGTTAAGACTACTAATTGTTATTGAGTGATGCGGTCGTCCTCTCTCTAACACTTTCGTACTAAATTCAAAGGTAAAGTTCAGATTAATTATAAGAATTCATTAACTAAGAGAATTAAAACTAACGTCACAAACTACCCTAATTATGTACCCACATCCTACTTCTACGAGTTCATCCTAACCTAAGCATGCAAGGTTTTAGCCGGACATGGTTGTAACAAACATAAAAGCAAACGAAGAAACAACGAACATAAACATAATGAATTGCACTAAGAAAATACGAAACATGAACTAGGGTTTTAAAAGAAAATAAATACGAAGAACTGAAATTGAATTAACTAAAACGAAATTAAAAGCGTTTAAAGTAACGAACTAATGAAAAGAAACTAAGAATTCGTATGAAAAACCTCAACAAAACATAAATAAAGCTTGCTCGTCTCCTTCCTCTCCAAAAACTAAGTCTAAAATTATTTCTAACGTTCGGGTCTATGATCCTCTCCAAAAACTAAGTCTAAACGTATTTCTAAAAGTCGGGGTTCTCTTCAAAACGTGTTTGGAAGAGGTATATATAGGCACGGGTCGAAACGGGAGTTAATGGGCCGAAAATACGCATCCGGAGGCAAAAATCCATGGGCGCTCGAGCAAAACGCTCGAGCGGTCCCGCTCGAGCAGTGTAGCTCGAATGACACAATCGCTCGAGCGGTTCCGCTCGAGCTGGTCGAGCGTTGAAATCATTCTGCATGTTTTGGGCGCTCGAGCGATTCGCTCGAGCGGTGGCACTCGAGCTGCTCGAGCGCAAGAAAGTTTCTGTACGTTTAGGCGCTCGAGCAATGCGCTCGAGCGGGGGCGCTCGACCTATTCACTCGAGTGACTTCCAACTCTTCCCAAGTGATACTTTTCCTCGTCCGCACTAATACCAATCGTATTTCTTCAATATCTTCTCATCCGGGCATCCGTTTGAGTCGATTCAAAGTCCTACGAACTCCATTTTTCGTCCTCTATTCACCTATGAGCATCAAAGAGACAAATTTATCAATGTGTAGAAATAATGCTCAATTGACTCTAAATACTCTATAAACTCGACCAAAATTATGGCGTTTCTAGCTACGAATCATGACAATTTCACGCCTAATCAGAATGCTGTACATTTGAGGAAGTACTATCAATGAGACGAACAAGTTTTTAATTGGGCGAACAAATGTCTTGGGGGCCAGTGAATCAAGTAAGATGAACCAAAAAACTTGCCTAATTTTTTGAAATTTTTGCTAAGTATAGAATGTAATGTTGTTCGGCACATTGTATAGTTTAGTGCTTTTTCATCTTTTATTTGTAGAAAGAGTTGCTCGGCAAAAATATTATAAGCGAGCATGTTTTAGTTAATGTTCAAAGTTGTTCGTCAGATTATATTTGTTAGTGACGAGCAGTCTTATAACACTTGTAAATTTTTCATTATGTAAATATAGTAGTTGTTCGTCAAGAGGAAAAGTCCAAAGCTCGAGGTACATGTCCGATTTAAGGTTGTTCGTTTTTTAAAATGGACAGGACCTAAAGACCAAAGCCACTTAAAGGTTGTTCATTTTTTAAAATGAACAGAACCTAAGGCTGAACCCTGATTCCACTAAAGGCAAAGTTCAATTCGAACAAAAGCCCAACACTATATGTTATAATTGCAAAGGCATTGACAAAAATGTAAAGGCAATTAACATATACAAGAAAATGAGCGAACATGAGAAAGACATTCCATTAATCAAAAGGCATTAAGCCTAAAAAATAGTACAATGATTCTAGAAGTCAAGTACTACAAAAGGAACGAACAACTATTACAGAGAAGAAGAAAAGAAAAAAACTAAGTCCTAAAAACTATTGTTGCTCGGCAGGGGGAGGATCTTGAGTTTGCTCGGCGGGAGGTTCAACGATCAGATCTCGGGCCAAGTCTTCAGCTGCTTTATCCTCCGCCTCTTTAGCATTTTGCTCTTCGGCCACAGCCACCTCTTCCTCTTGTTCGCCTTCATCAACTGGAGGAGGAGGATGAGTGATGACAATACTGGGGTCAAGTTTGTCAAGCTTAACCCCTAGTACAGCCAAATCCGCCAACTGAATTTCAATATTGCTCGGCGGTGGATAGTTCTCCATGAATTCATTCAAGTCCTTGTTCATTTCTTCCACCATATCCTTGTAATCGTAAGCATCGGCCGTGCGGATGTTGTTCGCGTAGGCACAAATGTACCCAAGGTTTGAAATGGGGGCAGTTCGAGCTTGAACTTCGGCTTCGAGTTGCTCGCTCGTGAAGAAGTTGGCTTCCGCCTCCCGAAGACGGGCATTTTCAGCTTTGAGCTCGGCAATCTCTTGTTCGGCCGCGGACAATTTTTTCTCCCCCTCGCCGAGCATGGCCTCTTTGCCTCTCAGTTCACCAGATAGACCCTGAATTTCTTCAAGGTGCTTCTTCTCAATATCAATGTAAACATTGATCTGGTTATTGAGACGGGCAAGTTTGGCCTCATATTGGTTGATGAGGTCGTCCTTCTCCTCTGTGAGTTGCCGAGCAGTGCTGGCATAGCGATGAGCAGATTCTTCTTGCTCGGCAATTTGGGCCATTGCCCTTTGGGCCGTGACAAGGCCATTAGCGTGGAGCATCATAGAGAGATGGGGATTGTCCGCCAGCCCTTATTGGAAGATGGCTTTATCCAAGGGACGTGTCCAAGCTCAGGCGATCAACTCCGTCGCCCTACGAACGTGCTCGCCAGGAATCTCCCTTATGTTGACGGGAGTCTTCGAGCAAGCATATTGATGTACAACACTTGCTCGACCGGGATGATCGTCAGCACGATATCTGCGAACAAGAAAGTAAAGGATACTTAGAAGAAAAAAAAAGTGAATCTTGCTCGGCAAAGGCAAGGATAGACTTACTCCTTAAATTTTCGATCATCCCAACCCAGATGGGTAAGGTCTTCAGGGCCACGGACTGGGGTGGAGTCCCTGCCCGCTTTGCCGGGTTTCTCTGCGGGCTCGATGGAGGAGTGCCGAATAGCATCCCCCTCAGGGCGAGCATGACTGTGGCCCACCTTCTCCTTCCCCTTGCCGCCACCGGGGATATCTTGGGCCAACGGAGTCCCATCGCTTTTTTCAAAAGTTTCCCCCCACGAGGAGGAGAAATCGGAGAAGATGGCTGAGCAGGACCGGGGGGAGCAGCTGGTCGCGGGACTTTGGCTCCCTCAGCCTTGTTCGTCATCCCCAGAATCTTAGTGGGCGGGTCACCTCTCCTCTTCCGTCCCTTCGGAGGTGCCATCTCGAAAACTCTTTGTTCGAGGAGAGCAAAGCTAGGGAGAACTGCAACAGTGACTTGCTCGGCTAAAAAAAAAAGAAGAGTTAGACGAGCAAGTTGTAAAAGTCAAATAACGAGCAAAGTTGGTTTTAGGAGTTAGAAATTTTTCATACCTGGGGGCACCTTAACTTGTGCTTCCAAGTGATGAGGATAAGGAAACAAGCGAGCAGCTCTCAAGCACTTTCCCTCACGCAAATACTCAGTGGTCCTTTCCGCTCTATTGCGAAGACCGACCAAGCAGGAGGTAAATAGGAACTCTGAGCCGATCTCTTCTTCCTCCGAGTTCCACTTGGGCAAACGAGGGCCTGCGAACAAACAAGAAAAGTTAAATTAAAACAGTACAGTTCGAGGACGAGCAAGAAAATAATCTTACGTTTAAATTTCCCATAAGAGGCTGGGGAATTTATTCGTCCATCACCACCATGTGGACCAGAGTCATAAGGTAGTTGATCTCTTCCGCTGTTATACGATCAACATACCCTTCCAGTGCGAACAAACACATTGTCCCCAACAGGTTCATCCACCCAATCGGAGTAATTTGAGTGATTGCAAGGTTGGTCGTCTCTAGGAAACGACCAATAATGGGTGGAAGAGGCAGTCTCAATCCAGCGATCAAAGTATGTATGTTGATCGCCGTGCATCCTGGAGGTGGGCGATCAGCTCTCTCTTTTCTCTTAGGGGCCCACATATGAATATCATAGGGAATCTTGTAAGTCTCCCGGATCGAGTCCAACTCATATTCGCGAACAACACTTTTAATCTTGCTCGCCTGGAATTCGGACTTCACCAAATCCAACACTTCTATCTGTGGGCGAGCAAAGTTGTTCGCATGCTCCTCAGCATATGCTCGACATTCAAAAGGCCGAGCAACTCCAGTTGGGATCTCATTTTGCATCATCTTTGGAGATGGGAACCCTATCCCTTCCAAAAATTCACGAGTCAACTCGTCAAATAAGGGATCTTCTGATTCGGCACTAGATGAAGAACCTTTTTCTGAATTTCTGCTCGCCGCGACCACTATTTCCCTCCCAGATGGGCGAGCACCAGTATCCTCAAAGGAACGAACCACCGAATCAACGTGAGGATCTGACGCCGAGGAAATCTCGAAGGGAGGTTGATCGACGAGGGCCGCGATTGGGAAAAGTGGATCAAGAGTTTCTTCAGATTTGTTACTCGAATGCGAAGACATGGGAAGAGAAAAGGAGAAAACCCAGACGGCAGTAGAGAGTATTGCAGACGGCGGCGCTTCACCGGAGAAGATGATGGCACTAGGTCCCACACGGTGGCGATGGAGAAATGTGGAAGAAAAAGAGAGAAAGAAGAGGAGATAAGAAAATAACTACTTTGGAGATGGAATTTGAGGCCAAATGCAAGAGAAACGGACACCGGAGAGCTCGAAATCGCCGGAGAAGGATGAAATCGCCGGAGCACTGTAGCAAGAAATGAAAAGGTGGGAAAAAATTTGTTTCCCCTTCTATTTATACCCCAAGCAAAAAACGGGGTTCGAAGTATAATTTACAACAAAATATGGACTAAGTTGAAAGAAAACGGGGTCTCTTTCGAGCAAGTGTGGAAGTTGGAGGACCTATATGCAAATATAGGGGCGCGTAGCCTCGGGATTGATCGCGCGTGTATGGTGCGCAATCATGACCCTCACGTCATCTTCGTACAACCCCCAGACCTTGGGGAGACGGAACGACGTACCATTTGTTGCTCGCCAGGACCAATGATGTTCGTCCAAATCCACGCCAGTATAATATCCTAACTATAGTTGCTCGCCACAAAGTTACTCGTCTGGGGCAATATATAGCCAGGATATGGGGCAATTGTTGACAGGCGAACATAAATCAATGATGGGCGAACAAGGATTAAAGCCATAAGAAGGATTACGAGAAATCAACCCCAAATCAAATCAATAAAGAAGATCAAGTCGGGGTGCATAAACTAATCCAATGAGTGTATAAAGTGACGAACAACTATACCGACGAACAAGATATTGGCGAACAGGTTTAAAGACCAAAGACCAAGTATGGACATACCACCAAGTCAATAATGACGAACAACATTGGTAAAAGTGTTACAGTTACCAGCCTAAGAGGTGTATGCTGACGAACAAAGGACCAAGATCCCAAAGCCAATCTGTGCAAGACACAAAGGCGAACAACTTCTATGAAGGAACCATCCTGGATCGATTTAAACCGACATGGACGAACAACAATGAAGTCCGAGATAAGACTAAAGAAGACTTTGTAACTAAGATTTAGCTTAGATAAGGTCAAACTAGAGTCAAAGGACACATGTCAAGCATGCAGGCTAGGGAGACCAAGAGTCAGGAACACCTCATGCTTGCTAGTCACTATAAATAGTTGTTCTCCAGCTTAAGAAATACAAGTTCAAATTCACAAATACTCCCAAAAAAACACACTAACATATCTAAACGTACACACATACGCAATTAATTCAATTTCGACTCTCGTGTTTACGATTCCACAACCCGAACCTTTGATTTATCATTTACGGTGATAATCAATCACACGTTATTGATTGGTGATCTTAAACCGAACTCAAACAGTCACTAATCCATCTGATATAAATTGATCACCAACACACACTCTTCAATTATATATATATATATATATATATATATATATATACATACATATATATATATACTAGAGTGTACCCACGCGAATTTCGCGTACTGAGAAATATATTATATTTATTTTCTATAGACATTTAATATAAGAGTATTTTTGTTTAAAAAATTTCGAGGTATATACAATAAATTATGGGGTTTATTTAGCTGTGGCCCGTGTCCTTCACTAAACCCTATAGGTATATCCTACAAACTAAATAATTAAAAAAAAAATCAAAGCTCACATAAATTAATAACAATTATGGAATAACATTACTTAGACTAATAATTTAATAATAATCAATTTCCATTTCAATATTGAATAATTTATAAATTAATCAACATTATTAGTTATTGGGAGTATACGGTAAGAAATTAATTTATATAAGAAACAATACAAAATTTGAAATAAACTTTAACGTTACAAATACCTGTTCATCGATCAAAATGAGTTCCAAGTAGAACTTGTCTCTATTAAAATTATTAAAAAATATTGTCCAACTTTTTCAATCCTAACTTTAACGGTCAATTTTTGGCTCTCACTCTTGATATTAGAAATCAGAGAAAATTGAGGTGTCATACTCTTGAAATCTAAAATGAGATTTAAATTACAACAATTAAACCATCATAATTATTCAGATAAAAATATATGGTATAGTTAAATATATTATTTTTGCACATGAAGAATATTTAAACTGAACGATGTAGAGCATAAATCAACAATCATTATTACATTCATATTGATATTGATATTTAAATCTAATCAAATTGTGAGCACTTAAAATGATGAATTTAATTATAAAATAAATATACTAATAACAATAGATATATAACTAACCAACAATTGATGGGAGAAATCTCAGCAAAAGAGTGGAACAAATGAAACTTTGATATGAAAAAATGAAATACAATATGCTCTTATTTGTAATAAAAAAAATGCATGCAATATTATATCTTGTACATAATAAGAATATATCACATAAGAATATTCTTTGGAATATATAACTATATACCTTTTATTTTAGGAAAAAATAATCGAATATTATATTATACTATATATATACAAACTCAAACTTAGAAATGATAAATTTAGATTCATTCAATAAATAGATCATATTTAATTACATTAAGGTTTGGAAAAAATATGATTTATAATAAATTCTAAAAATAACTAAATAAGAAAATGGAAAAAATATCTATTTGCATTAATTATGCAGATATAAATTAATGGTTTAGATTTAATTATATAGAACGAATGATCGAGATTAAAAGTTTAACCAACTTTTAATGAGAGCGCAATATTTTAAAATGGAGAGATTTGAGACATGCCACATCAACCTAAGAATAAGGTGGTGTTGACACATCATCTTGGAGAGGTTTGAAAATATATTATTATAATTAATATATATATATATATATATACACGGTTATATAGAGGGATTGATTTAAACTTTGCAATATTATTTGAGACCACATTATACCCATAGCAAATGATTGCAGAAAAATAACTTAAATTCCATAAATAATTAAATCTAAATGTCAAACCTACTAAAATTAATATGCCAATTAGTGTCATTGATAATAAATATGTAATAGTTGTGAATGTAATACTCATTGTATTAATTGTTCTATGTGAATTGTCACATTGTCAAATTAAAAAATTCCATATACATAATTTATTAAATATAAATGTCATTCTTAAATTAATTATCAATCAAGAAACAATTATAATGATATTAATTAATTTGTAAATCCCAATCACATAATTATTCAATTTTAAAGAGCATATATATATGGATTAGTCCTAATTGAAGATTTATATAATATTAATTATATTGTCACATGTTTATATTAATTAAAACAACATAAATTATACCTTCGTTCCTATTAATTACGCACAAATTATTTATTGTTCATCATTTGATTTATTAAGCATGTCCTTGTTAAATGCCTTTCGCGTGGCCAGTGACTACGTTTCATAATTTATACATTATTAATAACACGTGACAATCGTATTTTTAATTTCTCAATAATCTCTTATATTTTTCATAAAACATAAATTACTTTTTGACGTTAATTGATTGTGATAAAGAGTCTAAATGCGTTTCTTGAATTTTTGCAAATTGCAAGAGAAAAAAAAAAACTAAATCTGAAATAGGTGTAGTATTTAATTATTTACATCACTAAGTCTCAATTACTTTATCATGTTTAATTATCAATCAATAACAATATGCATGATCAAAATATAATCACACGACACTTATTCTATGGATACCAACAATATTGCTAAATCAATTAACACAATCTTGATTAATAATTAAAAAAAAAAAGGATTGTTGGAATAAATAGATATATACCTCCGTCCATGAAAAGTATGCTCATATTTTTGCACGTGGTTTAATGCGATATGTTGGAGGGTATTATGGGGTATTGTGAGGTCCGTTTATGAATAAAGTAATTGTTTATGGTAACGTTTCTATGCATACTTACCATAAATAATAAATTTATTCATAAACGGACCTTACAAGACCCCTAAATACCCTCCAACATATTGCATTAAACCACGTGCAAACAAGTGAGCATACTTTCCGTGGACGGAGGGAGTAGTAAATATGTGGATTATTTATAATTTATTTTAAGAATCTGCCAATACTAATTTTGAAGAAAAAATGGCAGCTGATTAATAACTGCATTGAGAAAAAACTTGTAGTCATATATCGATGTTAGAATAATTAAGTGCATCTAACAATTCCAATTAATAAAAATTGCATCTATCATGTATTATGCACAAAAGGGCATAGCCAAAAAAAAAAACGAAGCCCAAAAGTAAAAGCTAGGTGTAATTATTAACTTGGCTAAATTCATCACCCAATTACCGTAAAAATCAATGAAACCTAATTACACTTTCCATCACCATCTTCGTGGAGCACCGACGCACATACATATCTGCCGCCATTCTTCGGTCCTCACTTTCTTTTCTATGTTTCATTTCTCTCAAAATCTCTTTAATCTTCACTACTTATTTCTGGTTCATACCTAACATATTTCAAGGATTTATAAAATTAAATTAGGAATCTGTAAAATTATCAGGCGTCACTGAAATAAATCAATTTAAAACCGCCGAGTTCGTTGGAATTTTAAAGAACTAGGTACGATTCTGAATGCCTTCAATCTGCAAAAAAAATGAACAAATAGTGTATAATATTTGCAAAAAAAAAAATATGGAGAAGAAATGACTATCTCTCATTTGAAGAATTTTGGAAGATTTATAATGATTCACGTCCTTGATTTACTCTCCAATTCCAAAAAATTAGGATCATTAATTATAAAATGGAGAAAAGGACATATATTTGCATAAATTAGACGGATCAAAAGGCAAGAATGAAGCTAAAAACGTACGTTACATACTCTATAATATTCAGAAAATTAGAATTTAGAAATGAAGGCATTTGAAAGGTTGAAAGAAGGATTTCAATTGATATGAACATGCCACATCAGCATAAATATACTTGCTCTTTAGTAGGATTATAGATAAGCACATGAGGATATGGGTTCGAGCCATGAAAGGAGTTGGAAAAAAAGTTATTAAAAAAAAATAGAGTAGGTCTTGTATGAGACCGTCTCATGGCATGAGACAATGAGAATGAGTATAATTTGAGCATTGACTCATTAACACTTTGGTGAGGTAGGTGTTAATTTATGTTGTCTCATGTCATATGACGGTCTCATACAAATTTTTGAAAAAAAAAAAAAAAAAACAAGGCCCAAAGATTTGAAACGAATCTTGTTTGCCTGGGGGACTAAGTTAGTCCACCCTTTATATGAGTAGAAAACAACTTAAAATATTGATGTATTTAAATAAAATAATGTAAGATTATTCTCCCATCATCAACTCAATGCCGTGAGTTGTAGTTAGATCGCGAATCTCAATATAATCCTGGAAAGTATATTCTTTCATAAGGTGGCTCTAAATTATAAAATGTTTATTTTTTTTATTTGATAGTTTCTTTTATATTTTTGGGACTCTGGCATTTTATGCTTCCCCATTAACAATGAAAGAAGAAGACTAGTTTTACTGATAAATTTATTTATATATTTTGTGTATTATTTAAGACTAACTAAAAAAATATCAATTCAAGGTAAACGTTTATATTAAAATGGTTTATCATTAAACTTTTTGAAAGTTTTAACCTATGAAATATTTGATTAAAAGTATAAAGAATTCTATCAGGAATATAAAAAATATGGATTAATTATATCAAATTATTGTTCAAGAATAACACGGCAATTGTTTTTTACTATTTAAATTATTCATATTTAATATAAAAAAACATGTATCATAATATTCAAGTTTTAAGTATAAAATTAAAAAAAAAATTGAAGTATCAATTTTTTGATCAAGAGTATCAAATATTTGACCAAAAGTATTAAAAATTAGTTAGCTATTAATGAAATTGAATAGTGGTTCATATCATGAACCATTTTTATATAAAACATATTCATTTAATTTATAGTAATATATTATAATAAAGAATATGTATAGAAGAAATTGATTCATACATGAACCACTTTGCAATACTTTTTAGTGTAACCAATTAATACTCTTCAGTCAAACAACTAATACTCGTTACTAACATCCTTCAATTAAAACAATTAATACTCTTCAAAATTTATAACCTTCAGTGAGAACAACTAATCCCTTTTGTCAAAACAACTAATACCCTTTGAATGATTCATGTATGAACCTTTTTCACTTTATACTTTGCCTTTAATAAAATAATTAAGAGTATATATAGAGTGAAATTGGTTCATACATGAATTATTGAATGACATTACTTATTTTTACTAAAGAGTGTTAGTTGTTTTTACCGAAGATAATTAGTTGTTTTCACTAAAGAGTCTTAGTTTATTTTCAGCAAAAAACGAATATTTTTCAGTGAAAACAACTAATACCCTTCAGCAAAAGTAACTAATATTTTTTAGTGTAAACAACTAACAACCTTCAATGGTTCATATATGAACCATTTTCACTCTATATATACTTTGTCTATAATTAATATAGATCTTAAGTTGCACAGTAAAATTGATTTATAAGAGACTTATGTTAACAGAATCACAAGTATGTATAGAGTGAAATAGGATCATACATGAATCATTGAAGGATTTTAGTTGTTTGCATTAAAGAATATTAGTTATTTTTACTGAAGGGTTCTAGTTGTTTTCATTAAGAGTCTTAGTTTGTTTTTATTGAAGAACTAAGACTCTTTAATATAAATAAGTAATATTTTTTCAGTAAAAATAATTAATACTCTATAATAAAAATAACAAATATTCTTCAATAATTCATACAGTAATCAATTTCAGTATATACTTTGTCCAGAATCACACCATGTGCGCCGGTGAATCTCTAATAATATTCTTTTAATCTGGATTGGCTTCCAACGTAGAAGTTAAATCTTGGACGATTTAGATGGTTAAGATACTAAATATTTGCAGGCTTTAATAATTATATTTTTATTGTTGAATTGTGCAGCTACATGGCTGTCAGTTAAAAAGAATTATAAGTCATAATGTCAAGGAAGATTCATTGGAGAAATGAATCTCGAAGTTAGAAAAATACTGATCCAAGTAGGCTTTTCAATTAGAAAATAAACACAAGAATATACAAATATATAAACAGAGAGGTTAGCAAAGGTTTCAGAACCTCAATCTCTTCCAAGTAGAGGAGGCCAGGTCCAAAGATGATTTTACAATGATCGAATTATACACGAGATAAAAAATTATGTGAATTAAATCTATGAATATGTAAACTCAGTAATATCTTTTATAATATAAAGTAGCACTAATTTGTTTTTTTACTATATAAAATAACATATTTTAATATGTAAAATAATAACTTTTAGAGATTTTGAGAAGCATAACATGTGAAATCAAACAATTTTTAAAATGTGATGTTTTGTATGCTAAAATGTACTACTCCATTATTCAGAGAAAAGAGGCTATATCATCATAATAAGACGTTATACTTTTATAAAATTTTGTAATATTTTTAAAATTTGAGTGTCATAAAAATCAATAAAAATATTACTCTCATCATACATGGTCTAGTGCAACTCTTTAATATTTTAGTAAGAGGTAATTTAAACGTTAATACTTACAACTATCTTACAAAACTATTTTTAGTTGGGGAAGATTATATCTTTAAACCCACTAAGATAAATTCAAGTGCTGATAAAATTAGTAGGATATTGGACCAAACATTTGGGGCTCATGACTTTCCCTTAATAAAAAAGGTTTGAGAAAAAGAATTAAAAATAAATTATATGTATGAGACGGATTCAATATTCTCCCCATTAATCTCCTTTCTCTTCTTCATTTTTTTAAAGTGGTTTGATAATAATAATTAAAATATTTCGCTTAATAGAGTTTGAGTAAGAGGTTTATGCGACTCATCCATTAAAAAAAAAAAAAAAAAAATGAGGTCTTCATGTCTCGTGTGAGATATATTGGACTTAAAGTTGGGCGTAGTTGTGTAGGTGGGTTATGGGCTCCATAAGCATTTTAGGCTCTAGGCCCTTTTATATTACTACAATCTCCTAGGCCCATTTATGGGTAGTGTATTCCTCTAAGAATTACCCAATAATTCTTTTATCTTTTTGAAAAATTCTTGTGTGAGACTGATTCACAGCAAAATGAAACATAAGTTGGACATGAAATATATAGAGAAAATTACAGTAGGTTATACCTTTAGTGATCTAAACTGCATTAGGGTATACTACATTTTTTAAAATGCATACATGTTAACTTTTTAATTTAATAATATATTTATATCTTCTAATTTATTTTTAATAATATATACATTCCATCAATCATATTTCATCTCTCATCTCTCCTCATTTCACTTACTCTCTTCTCTCTCTGTCTCTTTCTCTCACTAAATTCAAATCACAAAAATTCCGGCCGACCAATTTTCGGAAGGGGAGGAGGTTTCAATTGCTTACCAATTCAAAAGAAGATGTCTCCAAGTCCCTTCTCGATTCAACACACACCTTACACATCTCCATTTGCTACTCCTACATTTTGTTCATCCCCACCGTTGCCCAGTAGCCCAAGACAATCTGTTACTCCGGTGAACAAGAGTGGTCTACCAAGAGTGTCAAATCATAAGTTTGACAAAATTGTCCCTGCTGATTTGGATAAACTCTGATTTGATTGAAGCAAGTAAGTTCTGAAATTAGGGTTTCTTCAAAGGGGGATTTGGAATTGGGAAAAAATAGAGAAGAGGTCTTGATCAATTGTATGACTGATAGTTTTGATTTGGTTTTGCTTGAATATTCATGCCTAAAGAAATTATTAATTTTTTGTCATAGATCTAAGTTTGAATTGTGGAGTATAATTGTAAATTAATTTGTTTCATTTTTAATTTATTTTATTCCATTTATTTTGAATTCACTGTTGTTGGGGTTAGGGATGGGGGTGGGTTTAATTGAAGAGGTGGGGAATGAGTTTGTTGCTGGAGGTGGGAACGGACGCCAATTTTTGCTCAATTATCTTATCCTCCTTCTAATCTGATACTACATGAAAATTAGAACAAAAGTGTTGTCATATGATGTTTATTATATGTAAATTGGATTCTTTTGTAAATTATTTGAACCCTGTAAGGATTATATGTTTATTTTATGATAGAAAAATTATGTTGGAAGTGGAGAACTCTGCAAACAAGAAGAGGAGGAGGAGAAGAAGAGAATAGAAGGGGGATAAGATAATTGTTTATTAATAAGATGTATATTATGTGGTATTAATATTTAATCCATAGAACAAACAATTCATTTGTACTAATGCACACACTCTTGTACTACAGATTATGAATTTGTACTATGATATTATTATTACACTATGGTACAAAAAATTCATTTGTTAAATAAAAATTTATACTATTGTTCAAATTTTTACTATGTTTTATTATCTTTTGTACTATAAATTTGAGAGAACAATTACAAAATAAATAAATGCAGGGTAAAAGTTGTAATTTTAATAAAGAATAAAAGTTGACAGAAAATTTATCAAATTAAAAAATTGAAAAACAAATTTAAAAGATAGATGTCTAATCAATGAATAGTATCTGAAAAACTAACATCATTGCAATTGTAAAAAGGTACTACACTTGTATTCAATTTAAAGTTTGAAAATACACCCTACTGCAAGTCCCCCAAATATATAAACCATCACACAACATCAGGTCTTCACATTGGTACGATTTTGTTTTTAAACATCTCCCTAAAGGTCTCATACATATCGAAACATTTGTTTGTCCTTATAAACAGGGCCAACCCTTTTATGAGGCCAACGAACAGATCGATTCAGGCCTCAAATTTTTTCAAATTTTTAGGGGCCCTTTTTTATATTACCTTATTATATATATATATATATATATAATTATATATAATTAAATATGAACAAATATTGCAATCTAGGTTATTGGTTAAAACGTTTTAGTGCATATCATTCATTTAAGTTGGATTTTTCTTTGATTCCCTTTCAATTTAAAGAGGTTGTAGAATATTGATGATGACGAAAGTTTGTTGAGGTACTGTAAGAATCTTCAAAATTCTCTAACATGTAAATGATAATTTCGATGTTGAAGGCAATAATTTATTTTCAAATTACCATTTTTAAGAAACAAACTCTACTATATATATATATATATATATATATATATATATATATATATATATATATATATATAATTAAATATGAACAAATATTGCAATCTAGGTTATTGGTTAAAACGTTTTAGTGCATATCATTCATTTAAGTTGGATTTTTCTTTGATTCCCTTTCAATTTAAAGAGGTTGTAGAATATTGATGATGACGAAAGTTTGTTGAGGTACTGTAAGAATCTTCAAAATTCTCTAACATGTAAATGATAATTTCGATGTTGAAGGCAATAATTTATTTTCAAATTACCATTTTTAAGAAACAAACTCTACCAGTTTTCTAAATGAATATATTTTTTTAAAAGTTTTTGTTGACAATGCTAATTACAGCTGCACGTGTAGAAATAACTCTCATAGTTGAAACTCGTTAAAACTTATCTCCCGTCAATCATGTCACATTAAGGATTGAATGTGTTAGATATTGTATCAATTGAAACGACTTATCAATCAACTTGATTATTGTGACTTAATACTTTTACGGCTAAATTTGTAGAAGAGTTGTATTTATTTAGTTAATTCGAACATAATTGTCGTATTATTTAAGAGTATGAAATATTTTGTAATTTATACATTGTTAATCCTTTTAAAATGAGTATGTATAGAGTGAAATCGGATCATACATGAATTTTTATGGGTATTAGTTATTATCACTAAAGAGTATTAATTATTTTCATTGAAGGATATTAGTTGTTTTCCCTAAAAAAGTATTAATTGTTTATTGAAAAAAAAAACTGAGACTTTTCCATTAAAACAACTAATACTTTTGAGTAAAAACAATTAATACTCTTTAGTGAAGACAACTAATACCCTTCAACTAATACTTTAAACTAAATTTGTCCTTTATCTTTTCACTTTTATCTAAATGATCCTCTATTTATTTATTTTATCAATTTAGTCATGTATTTGTTCAAGTTTCGCCAAAATGATCATAATTTGGTGAAAAATGGTCCTAATTGATTTTTTGTATTTTATTTCAAGTTTTTTTTTTATTTGGAAAAGATTGTCACCTGACGTGCTACATTGAAAAAAAAAAAACCACATCATAGGCTTCCCCCGAAAAACTAGTGCACGTGACTTAAAAGGTGGCATTTTATGTCTTTTGCGTTCAATTAGGACCTAATTGGAGAAATGTGAATTGATACGGGATTAAATTGGTAGAGAAAATAAATAGAGGACTAAAACGGTGAGATTTTGTACATTTTTAGGCCAATTAGGATTTATTTTGGCAAAACTTGAATAGATACGGGACTAAATTGATAAAGTAAATACATAGAGGACTATTTTGATAAGGTGAAAAGATAGAGAACGAATTTGGTTTATATCCCCATATAAACCATTTCAATTTATAGCTTGTCTTACAATGAGTATGTTTAGAGTGAAATTGATTCATATATGAATTATTGAAGAGTATTACTTGCGTTCACTAAAGAGTATTAGTTGTTTTTACTAAAAAATATTAGTTGTTTTCACTGAAGAGTCGTAGTTTGTTTTTAATAAATAATTAATACACTTTAATGAAGACAATTAATACATTTAATAAAAATAACTAATATTTTTAAATGAAAACAACAAATATCCTTTAATAGTTCATGTATCAACCATTTTCACCCTATACTTTAAAAATTACATATGTTATCTTTGATTTCATATATAATAAGAAATGTGGTGAAGGGATCCTATTTTAAAGTTCAGTTCAGGCTCATACATTATTAGGATCGATCCTGCATGTAGAGTTTTATGAATCAATGGAAGATTCAAGATGAAATGAGAAATTGCCATTGTGATGATGAAAGGGAAAATGAGAGCTTTCGTATATTTTCACAGAATGAAGGAAATGAATTGTTATTCTACCAAGGAAGGGTCAAAGCCCTTTAAATACTAAAAGGTAACTAATACTAGTATATAATGTAAGTAATACTAATACAATAAGTAAAAGATTAACACTTTTACTCCTAAGACCCCCCCTCAAAATGGGAGTGAATGTTGATCAATCCCATTTTGGACTTGAACTCTTGAAAGAGGCTAGGCCCTTGTGGTTTTGTCAACATATCAACAATATTTTCAGTGGTTGGGATTTGAATAATCTTGATTACACCATCTTTGATCTTTTCTCTTGTGTAGTGATAGTCTATTTGGATGTGTTTTGTCTTCTCGTGTAGGACTGGGTTGTGAGCAATGCAAAAAGCGGCCTTGATGTCGGTATAGATGAGTGCAGGCTGTGGATGGTGTATTCTTAAGTCTTTTAAGATGTATAGAATCCATTGGACTTCGGAGGCTGTGGCACCCATTGCCCTGTATTCACTCTCGGCTGATGATTTGCTAACTGTGCTCTGCTTCTTTGATTTCCAGGAAATGAGAGAATCCCCAAGGTAGACTGCATATCCAGTTATGCTTCTTCTTGTTGTTTCACATCTAGCCCAGTCCGCATCTGCAAAAGCTTGTAACTTAAATGAGCATTGGTTAGAATAAAGTATGCCTAAGCCAATGGTGGACTTTAGGTATCTTAGTAACCTGTGAACAGCAGCCATATGTGATTTATTTGGATTACTCATGTATTGACTCAAAGTTTGTATAGCATATGATAAGTCAGGTCTAGTAATTGCTAGGTATAGAAGTTTACCAACTATTCTTCTATACTCAGAAGCATTTTCAATAATAGGAGAATCATCATTGGAAAAACCTTGTTTTGAATCCATGGGTGTTGTACATGGCCTGCTGCCCAGATAACCACAATCTGCTAAGAGATCAAGAGCCTACTTTCTTTGACAAAGTTGCAGACCTTTGTCACTTTTGGCAACCTCTATGCCCAGAATATATTTTAATACACCAAGATCTTTGATAGTAAATTTATTGTGCAAGAAACTCTTGACATTCAAAATCTCAGAAAGTGTATCTCCAGTGATAATAATATCATCAACATAACATAATATAACAGTGAAAGAATGTTCAGTTTGTTTTGTGAAAAGTGATGTATCAGCAAGAGATTGTTCATATCCAAAATCAATCAAAGTATCAGATAACTTTGTAAACCATTGTTTTGAAGCTTGTTTCAAACCATAAAGACTTTTATTTAATTTACAAACTCTTGTATCACTTACATCAATATATCCTGGAGGTGGTAACATATATACCTCCTCATATAAATCACCATGCAGAAAAGCATTATTAACATCACACTGATGTAGATGCCAGTTTTTAGCAATTGCAACAGATAACAGGATTCTAACAGTGGTTATTTTTGCAACAGGTGATAAAGTGTCAAAATAATCAATGCCTTCTTCTTGGGTGTATCCTTTGGCAACTAATCTTGCTTTATACCTTTCTATAGATCCATCAGGTTTATACTTAACCTTATAAACCCACTTACAACCTATGCAATGTTTACCAGGGGGTAAGTTTTCTAAAGTCCAAGTTTCTGTCCTTTCTAGAGCTTCAAGCTCTGAAGACATTGCTTCCTGCCAATTCTCATCTTTGTGAGCTTGTTTATAAGTCTTAGGCTCACAAATTTGGGAGATGTTGGCAATAAAATGGGTGTAATTTGAAGAGAGAAGTTTAGTTGATAAAAAATCAGAAATGGGATATTTTACACCCTTGGAAAAGGTAAGATTCACTGAGCTTTGTTTATCAGAAGCTTGTAAAACAGGTTTATGGTTGAGAGAAGCTGGTAAACTAGTTTTATAAACATCTAAGTAGGCTGGTGGGGCTTTTGATCTACTGGATCTCCTAAGAGGTTCATCAGAATCTTCATTTTGCAAAATACCAGAATTTTGAGTAGTAACAGAACTTATTTCCTCAATAAGCTCATTATGAATTAGCTCAGTGGTTTGAGGATTATAAATGTGATTGTCATCACTATTTGGTAAACAAGTGTGACCCACATTGTTTTCAGCAAAAATCAAATCAGAATCATTAAATTCCTGATTTTGGTGTTTTGAAATCAAATCACTTATAAACTTGTTTGTAGAGGCTTTATCAGAAAAGGGATAGACATTTTCAAAAAAAATTACATCTCTTGAATTGAAAATTCTACCAGTGGAAATGTCCATTAATCTATAACCTTTAGTGCCAAAAGGATAACCCAACAAGATGCATTTCATAGCTCTAGGATCAAACTTATGCCTATTTGCAACAAGTGTACTAGCAAAACATAGACATCCAAAGTTCCTTAGATGCATATAGTCAGGAATTACCATGCAAGAGTTCAAAGGGAGTTTTGTTATCAAGTACATCAGTAGGCAATCTATTTATCAAATGTGCAGCAGTCAAAATACAAAAACTCCAGAATTTTAAAGGCAAGCATGATTGGAACAACAAAGACCTTGCAACTTGTAATAAATGCTGATGTTTCCTTTCAACCAAGCCATTCTGCTGAGGAGTTTCAACACAAGAGGTTTGATGAATAATGCCCATTTTGTGATAAAAATCATTTAAAAGAAATTATGTTCCATTGTCAGATCTTAACACTTTAATTTGTTTGTCAAACTGAGTTTTGACCATGTTGCTAAAATTTTCAAGGGAACTTTTAACAGCGGATTTATGTTTTAACAAATAAATTCAGGTACATCTACTGTAATCATCCACAATAGTTAAAAAATATTTATAACCACCATGAGATTCAACAGAAAAGGGACCCCACACATCACAATGAATCATATCAAAGCATGCAGAACTTCTAGAATGACTGACAGGAAACACACACCTCTTTTGCTTAGCAAGAGGACATATTTCACATATAGTAGGCATGTCTTTGCATTTTACATTCAAAGAAGGGATGTGTGAAAGTTTCTTACTTGAAGCATGGCCTAGTCTAGTATGCCATGTAAAAGAGTCAATTGTGGAGACATTATTTAGAAAAGATCCCATTACAGGAGATGAGGCTTTAAGGAAGTATAGCCCATTCTGTTGCTCAGCAAAACCAATCACCTTCTTGGTTGCATTGGCCTGAAAAAGACAATGTGAGGACAAGAAACTAACAATGCAATCATTAGTTTTTGTTAGTTGTGAAATAGATAAAAGGTTAAAACAGAATTCAGGGACATATAATACATTCTGCAGAATTAAATCATCATTTAACTTTACTTCTCCAGTTAAAGTTGCTACTGCAAAAGCATTGTTTGGAAGTTTTATTTTTATATCAGAAACTGTAGGTGGAGAGGTAAACAAGTTTCTATAAAAAACCATGTGGTCAGTGGCTCCAGTATCAATAATCCAGGTAGATATACCATATGAAACAGAATTCAAGCATAAGTGTAAACCTGAACCAGATGAGTCACCAGTCTGAGCAAAGGCTCCAGCAGCAGAGTGATTTTTATCTTTGTCCCTTTGCTGCTTAGCAAAGGTTAGAAACTGCTCATACATGTCTTTGGAAAACAAAGGGTTAGAAGCATCACTATCATGATTAACTACAGAGTCATGAGAGGGGGATTTCACAGAAGCATGTGACACAGAAGTGTCCTGCCTAGGCTTGGTGTTTTTAGCAGGTTTAGGACCCCTCCATCCTGGAGGATATCCTATAATCTGAAAACACCTATCAACAGTGTGTCCAGGACCATCACAGTAACTACAATGTAGTGGTCTTTTCTTATCTTTGAAAAACTTAGCATTTTTGGCCAGCATAGCAACAGAATCAGTATTAATAACAGAGTCAGTATTAGTATTCAAGGTCCTTTGAGACTCTTCTTGCAATAACAAGCTGTAAATCTTGGCAAGAGGAGGGAAAGACACTTGAAGCAGTAATTGACTACGAATAACAGAATAAGACTCATCAAGACCAATCAAGAATTTAACACATGCATCCTTCTCTTGTGTCTTACTCAGTTTCAAAGGTAATTCACAAGAACAATTAACCATAGCTCCACAATCACATTTAAGAGCAGGTCTATAACTCATATATTCATCCCAAAGAGACTTAAACTGATTGTAATAGGCAACTAAAGACTGATTTCCCTTTGAAATAGCACTCAAAGATTTTTCCAGATGATAAACTCGAGTTAGGTCAGATTGAGAATACCTGGCATGCAACTCTTCCCATACCTCTTTGGCCGATGTGAAGTAATCTAGGGTATGTTTAATATCAGCATGAATCGAATTTAAGATCCAGGCCAATACTAAATCATTAGCCCTAAACCAAGCCGAATGAATGACCGCATCGGAAGCATCAGGTTGAGGCAGAGAACCATCGATTAACCTCAGTTTATTCTTAACACTGAGAGCTCGCTTTATCGCATGACTCCAGGACACGAAATTTGGCCCCGTCAATGGATCGAGGACAATGGAAATCGCCGGATTATCATTTGGGTGTAAGGCCAACGGCGATAGCGGATTCAGTAATGGATTCAAAGAGTTTGAATCAGTAGCCATCATAAAGAACCAGATAAAGAAACAGATCAAAGAATCTGAAGTGTCGATTCGTGAAAAACGTACGAATCGTCAAAACCCTAATTGCGATTGAGTAAATCGCAGAGGGAAAAAAAACAATCGGAAGCGAAAAAAAAAACAAACGGATCGGTATAGATTGAAAACCTAATCAACTGATACCATGTAGAGTTTTATGAATCAATGGAAGATTCAAGATGAAATGAGAAATTGCCATTGTGATGATGAAAGGGAAAATGAGAGCTTTCGTATATTTTCACAGAATGAAGGAAATGAATTGTTATTCTACCAAGGAAGGGTCAAAGCCCTTTAAATACTAAAAGGTAACTAATACTAGTATATAATGTAAGTAATACTAATACAATAAGTAAAAGATTAACACTTTTACTCCTAAGACTGCATAAACTGCACGATCCTCCCATATTATTTGATATTTGAGATTCTTTGAACTCCAACATGGTTTTCCAAGTTTATTAAAAAAGTTGAATTATAAAAATAAAAATAAAGCTCCATTCAGGTTACATAATAACAATTCTATCGAGGATTTTTAATTCTTATTTTTCTAAACTTTTCTTTAGGTAATCATTCCGCTGCTTTGGGTACGTTAGTAACGTGACATAACAGTGTAATCAAAGACATGGTAATTGGTAGATCAATATTATCTTATTTTATATATTCAAAAGAGAAAAAGTTTTTCATTTATTCCCTTAAAACAACTCCACATACCCTGATTCAAAAAATTCCATTAACCCTCACACGTTTGACTTATTCAAACGAGTAAATTTTTTACACCAATTACACGAATAATTATATAAAATTAATATTTTTAGTGAAAATAACTAATATTATTTAATAAATCAATTGATATTGATCAATTTGCACATAAATTGCATGGTGCACTTTTTGCATACAACATTTTACTCTGTTACAATTTGAATTATTTCAAACTACAGAAAAATAATTTTATTCTCTAAACTAGTTACTTTCGAACATAACTTATTTATATTTTATTGGACTACGTTTTTCAATATATTCTTAACAAATGAATTAAAATCCCTTCAATAAAAAAGTTGGACTAATAAATCTTCAACTTTATACCTTTTAACACTAATAAATAATCTTTTTAATTAAAATTTGTATTATTTGGTAGAGATGATATATCGGAGGGGGTATGTTTGAGCTTATTCACTAATTTTTTGGTTCAATTTATTAGGGTACTAGTTACATACCCGCGATATTTCCGCGGATTTAAAATACTTCTTTATTTTAATCTTACACCACTCTTAATAGACAAAGTTTACATAAAAGATGAACAAAGACGCAACTAATACAATTAATAAAGGATCTTTTTTATATCCTCACGAGAATTAAAAGAACACCACATGCGTTGCTCTATTTTGCAAGATGCACTACACAACACTCGTAATAATAAAATTTTAAAAATGCTTCAAGCATTATTTATTCGAGAAATGGCAACACAGTGGAGTAATCAACTGACGACGCACACATCTCAATAGCAAACAACACCATACTATGATATATCAAACTAATATTTTATAAATTCCTAAAAACCACTATGTAAACAACATTGATTGTGTATTTAGAAGTATTTCCTTTCGAATGAAGACATAAAATCTTCAAGCCATCCCCCTCTTAACCTTCGAAACTGCCACGTAGAGTTGACCGTGAGTAAACACTGGCTTGGGTAGATACAATCCAACATTGGAAAGAGATTGACCTTGGCTCTTGTTAATAGTCATTTCAAAGCACAATAAAATATGAAATTGTCTTCTGGTAAAATTTACAGGCATGGTTATATCCGAATTACTTAAAGTCATTCTTGGAATGAAAATCTTATTCCCAATATTTCTACCAGATATAATCTCAGCTTTGACTACGTGATTTTCAAGCCTAATGTCAATCAATCTTGTACCGTTACACGGACCAGATTTCTGATCGATATTCCAGAGTAGAACAATTGGAACACCTTCCTTAAGAACCAAACGATGACACGACATTCCAGAACACCTGAGAGAGTTTAAGAAATTGCTAAAACCAATTCTCCTTGACCCCCTGGTCGAAACTATGTCTTAAACACGCTATCTGAACTAAAATAATCTTTCGTATCTCCGGGAATCATAGAAATGATTTTATAAGTTATTATTTTATATAGTATTGTATGACTAATTTTGGATAACAATAAAAGTAATCATATTACAAAAGTAACCGTAGTATGCTTGGACTAATTTCGAATTTGGAAAAAGTTAACTTAAGAGATTTTATTGCAATATAAATATATTATGAGTATTTTAAAAAATGATAATAAAAATTGAAGGATAAAATTTTGGATTTCATAATACTATTTTTTTTTTAAATTGAACATAAGTGAATAGTAATGAATAGTCAAATTAAATGGCCACTGATAGCAAAAGACAATGACAATTTTTTTACTTTACACAATGCAACAACAAACCAAATTATAATTGAATTTACAAATTTCAAATTAAAGCAAAATCATGAGACCTAAAGAAAGTAATGGATAATTTTAGGACTAATTATTCAAAGAGGAATTTTCATGATTCCAAGTTTAAGGCAACAAAGTTGTCAAATGTATCATGGATTCTCAATATGCACCATAGGACCAAATTATATTTTTTAGGAGGATACACAATTATATAATTTAAAACAGCTATTGCTACACAAGAGCTAAATCCATCTATCCATCTCCCAAAATTAGTAGTATATGATTCAAGGCAAAGAAATGGAAACATGTTGAAACCATTCCATAGATTATCAATGTTCAATAACTGAGAAAAAAAGTTATTTTGTCCCATAACTTATCAAGTGTCCGATTTTGGTCCCAAAAATTTTGACTCTTCAATTTTGGTCCCATAACTCCTAGGGATTGTCCATTTATGGCCCCATTTTCTTTAAAAATACAAAAATGGTGCCTTTTTTTGTCATACTCAACTCTCATTCTGCCTGAATTTGGGCCTTTATGGCACCTTCGAAGATGTGTCCGCAAAACAATATATTTTTTTTATTTTGTATTTTTAATCATTTTTTCCATATCACTAATATGTGGTTGAAAAATGGACAAACCATAGGAGTTACGGGACCAAAATTAAAGAGTCAAATTTTTTGGGACTAAAATCGGACGCTCAATAAGTTATGGGACCAAAAAGAAATTTCTCAGCAAGAATGAGACCAAAATTAGGCAAACCATAGAAGTTATGGGACCAAAATTGAAGAGTTAAAATTTTTGGGACCAAAATCGGACACTCGATAAGTTATGGGACCAAAAAACTTTTATTCTCTTCAATAACTACACCAAACTACAATTATTACATTTTATACAGCATAGGACCAAATTATATGTTTTAGGAGGGTACCCAATTATATAATTTAAAATAAGTAGTTTATGATTCAAGGCAAAGAAATAGCAACATGTTGAAACCATGCCATAGATTATCATCGTACAATAACTACACCAAAGTACACTCATTACATTTTATGTACCATAGGACCAACTTAAAATTAGTAGGAGAATGTCCAATTATATAACTTAAAATAATAATTGCTACACATACATTATTAATGTATAAAAAAATTTAGGACTATTTCCGAAAAATAATATCCACCAAGTTGAAACTACTCTAATGTAATAATTGCAACACAAGAGATAATATTCATCCATCCCTCGACCATAATTAGTAGTGTATGATTCAAGGCAAAGAAATAGCAACATATTGAAACCATGTCATAGATTAACAATGTGCAATAACTACACCAAACTACACTTATTACATTTTATGTATCATAGGACCAAATTAGAATTTTTAGATGGATACCCATATATATAATTCAAAATTAGTAGTGTATGATTCTAAGGCAAAGAAATAGCAAGATGTTGAAACCATGCCATAGAATATCAATGTACAATAACTACACCAAAATGCACTCATTAGATTTTATATACCACATGACCAATTTACAATTTGTAGGATGATATAAAATTATATAATTTAAAATAATAATTTCTACACATAGATTATCAATGTACAAAAAATTATAGAACCATTTCCAAAAATTACATCCACGTAGCTGAAATACTCGAACGATGATGTAGTCTCCTTTAAAATCCGTTGAGATTACTCTGTTTTTTTAAATATTAAACATAAGTGAATAGCAATTATTAGGCAAATTAGATGACTACGGATGGTAAAAGAAAAACCATAAGTTGAAGGCAACGAAGCCGCAAGATGTACAATGGAGTCTAAATATCCAAAAGGCAACACGCGCCTTTTAATATATTTTATGTACTATAGGAACAGTTTTATGTACAACAACTACACAAAAGTACACCTAATTATTTATGTATTGTTGGACCAGTTTTGTTCGTGCCTACTCGCCATTGTGCATCCATAGAGATGTATTTAACACCATTTAAGTGTATTCACAAGATATAATCTCAATTGGTCGATCAATACTACTATCTTGACATTTGAATGATCATTGTACGATACTCATTCAACAATAACTCATTTTCCAAACACCACACCACAATCAATTTTTCAGGTAATAGAAAGAAAATGTGTAGCAAAATCATCTTAATTATTCATAAAGTATAATTATTCATTTTAAAATCTAAGGGCAAAATTTAGAAAATGTGTAGCAAAATCATCTTAATTATTCATAAAGTACAATTATTCATATTAAAATCTAAGGGCAAAATTTAAGATTTTCCAATAATCAAAAGCAAGAACATCCATGCACCACACCAACAACACCATTGTACATTAATTGGATTTACCATACAACATAACTTGATATATTCATTGTAATATATTTATTTTATGTACTATAGGACCAATTTCATGTACAACAAATACACAAAAATACACTTAATTAGGATTAATTATCTAAAGACGACTTTTCAACGCTGCAGGACGAAACTCATAAGGTTATAATTAACACCCAGTATGCATTTTAAGTAATTACATGACAAAATAAGTGTAACTTTTCCTAGATTCATAACAAAATTAAATATTAGCTTTGAGACAACTTTTTTATGTATTATAAACACCTTTATTTATATTATGTATAATGTCAAGGCCGGACAGTAAAATTACATATTTTCTTACATAATGCTAAATCCCTCCAAAATAAACTGGGTATACATAGAGAAGGAATAAAGAGGGTTTGTTGGAATTAGAATATATGAAAAAATAATTACTCGTAAGGTTGAAATTTACACCCACACTATGCATGTTAATTAATTACATGATGTAACTTTTCCTAGACTCATCACAAAATTAAATATCAACATTGAGACAATTTACTTATGTATTATAAACATCTTTATCTATATTAATTATTATATTACGTATAATTTCAACCGGATACTAAAACTACATACTTACATATATAATGCCAAATCCCTCCAAAATAAGTAGTGTACATATTTGCATATGGAATATAGAGGGCTTGTTGGAATTAAAATATGAAAAACTAACTCGTAAGGTTGAAATTACACCCAATATGCATGTTAATTAATCACATGACAGAATAAATGTAACTTCTTCCTAGACTCAACAGAAAATTTAAATACCAGCTTTGAGACATTTTGTTTAAATAAATCAAATTAAAACTCAATTATGAGACCTATTTTCTAAATTTATAACATTAAATCATATGAGACAAATATTGGGCGGAATTAGTGATCAACAAAAATTAGAAATCACATCTTGTTCGCATCTACACACCATTGTGCGTTCACATTAATATATTTAACACCATTGTGAAGTATTTAAATAACACCAAAATACACTTATTTGGGATTATATATCTAAATATGAATTTACAACACCGCAGGACTAAATTCAAAAATTTGAAAAAGTTATACAATTATATAACATTAAGACAGTTTATTATCATACTATGTATATGTCCTCCTACATATAAGATTGAAATACTAAAACAAATTAAATCCTAATAATGAGACTTAAACACAATTTATTACATTAAATCATATGGGGCAAAGATTGGGCGGAATTAGTGATAAAAAGTAATTAGAACTTGCAGACCATGAATTTTTTTTGTTTGTGCCTACTCGTCATTGTGCATCCATAGAGTTGTATTTAACACCATTTAAGTGTACTCACACGATATAATCTCAATTGATCGATCAATACTACTCTCATATCATATTGAATGATAATTGTACAATACTCATTCAACAATTATGTATGACCAATTATGGTTTGTTTAACACAAATATATTTTAACTAAATTAGTGTTCCCCTTAAAATACTCGGCACACGTTTTTTAAACAAATCCATAGTCAAAATGACTGATATTGATCCATCAAGATTTTTTTTATTAATCGAAAAAATTAGAGGACCAATATGACAACATGTATAGTATTTTTACTCCGGGAGATAAATACATTAATAAAATGTTAATAAATTCATTTATATTTCAATAATTTTCATTAATGATGCAAGTAGGGGTGATCATTCGGTTATTCGGTCACTGAACCGAACCGAATAGTAAAAACCGAATTAACTGAAAAACCCTTAGTCCATTAGTCGATAACCAAAATTGAACCAAATAGCACTAAAATCGAATTTCAACTGAACCGAAATATTTCGGTTCGGTTATTAATCGAAATAACCGAAATATTCTATGTACTAATTTTTTGGATTTCTTAGACATTTTATGCCCAAATAATAGTAAAAAAAACTGATAAAAGTTCATAAAACAACAATAACTATTCATAAATTATTTACAAAAGTATATTAACATCCTAATAAACTAAAAGTCCATAAAAAAATAAAAAATAACATCCAAGAATTATTCAAATACTAAAATAACATAATAGTCCAATGTCCATACTCCAAAATAGATTAATATGTGATTGATAGATTGACTTGATAATACTTATTTTAATTATTAAATATGTTATTATAATAATTATTAATTAAATTCGGTTTTCAGTTATTTCGGTTATTTTCATACAAAAATCGAAACCGAACCGAAATACCGAAATTTTAAATTTTAAAAACTGTAACCGAACCGAATAACCGAACAACCTAACTGAATAGTAAATCTCGGTTCGGTTCGATCGGTTAATTCGATTTTAACCGATTAGTGCTCACCCCTAGATGCAAGAACATGCTATTGTGCATGTATTATATTAGGCGCATCCGAACATTAGAAAGATTGTACAAAAAAGTATATGCCATACATGGAAATGCAGTCAACTCCCTATCGAGTGCATAAAGAAATAATTATTAGTTATGCATGGTCCTGTCATAAATTAAAAGTAATTGCCTACTTGCAACTTACCGCCAATTGCCACAAATTAAAAGTTAATGGCCTAAATAGTATTAGTGGACCAATATTACTTCCAAACATATCATCATAATTTTATATAATTATTTAAATTCTTACACAAAAACCCAACATTGGACAATACAAATAATTATTCACCTAACTTGCAACATGTAAAAGATATAGGACTAAAACTAATAAGAAATTGGCAAAAAAGATTGTTGTTTCATGACTTGCTCACCTACATGATCTTCAATTTCAGCTCAATAACTTTAAGCACATGCTTAATTGCAACATATATGATGAATACTTGCAACTTAAAGTTACTTGTCAGAAAAAATAAAAAATGGCCCGCTAACTCGTCTGAGCTAACGCATGGTTGTGCAACTTTTTATTCTTTACAAAATTATTGGTCCTGTTGGTATTAATTTTGGACATTCTCATAGGAAATTTCAAAATTTGTCCGGAAAGTCAAAAATATTTTTGTTAGTTAAAATTTCCAATTTTATAAACTGTGCAATTAACCACTTAATCATAAAACTTGTTACGTTTTTACCTATTAGTTAGCTAAAGTATATAAATATAAAATTAACTAAAATATGCACCGATTATTTAGCTCATGTTTAAAATTGAAATATTAAACTACCACATACATTACCTCCTTAATTGTAGTGCCTGATAATTATTTGTTACCAAAAATATATTCTTGTTGATCTAAAATATCTCATATTATTTAGCACACAATTGTAAAATTTGATTGACCAGATAAATATTGTTATTATTTAAACATAAAGAAATATTGGGTCATTATTACTTAATTTTCATTAAAAAAACCATTATATAGTTTGTTATGGTCAAATTACTTATCATAATTAATAGGCATTATTGGAAAGTATTAAGCAAATAAATTTACGGTTTCTATGAAAATTATCCATTTGATTAACCTACTCAGGTCCAACTATCTAATTATCAAAATGTTAATATTTTTTAGGGATGAATTAGTTTAGTTCTTCATCCCATATTATTATAAATGGTATTAGATGGTAATATACTGATATTAATCAATTTGTTTATTAAATTGGTCATTTAAAGATATGACTAACAATTATTTTATGTATTACTAATTATAACTCTGCGGAATTAATGATATTATTAATACGTTAATAACATGATATTATTTAAAGATATGACTAAAAATTATTTTATGTATTACCAAAAATATATTCTTGATGATCTAAAATATCTCATATTATTTAGCACACAATTGTAAAATTTGGTTGACTAAATAAATAGAGAAAATGGCACTGAGAATGAATTATTTTCCTAATATTTTCAAATAATAAAACTTTACAATTAATTCCAAATACACTTAGTATTAGTTTAATATGTACTCGTAATATTAGTTTAATTCAAATATATAAACGTAGTATTAGTTCAAAAATCATAGAAGTTGATAATTATTTGTTACCAAAAATATATTCATAATGATCTAAAATATTTCCTACTATTTAGTGCACATGTATAAAAAATCGATTGACCAAATAAATATAGTAAATTGCAATGAAAATTAAATACTATCCTAATATTTTTCAAATAATAAAAATTTACAATTAATTCACGTGCGAGAATTTCGTAATTGGTTTGATCCACATCAATATGGATAATTATGACTGATATTTATAGTATAATTTGACATTTAATTTAATTTATATGATTTTATGATCAACTAATTTGTTGGAATTAAAACCAAGTATTACATTAATTATTTCATTAAAAACATTAATTCTTATACTATATTATAAATTAAAGTGAAAATTGCAAATGAATTTTACGACAAACTTACTCTACATAAGACAAATTAAGTAAAATGAGAATACTAAAAATCAGGCCTATTTTTATTTTTCCCGGAAAAAAGAATTCATAATACAAGTCAACAAATATATGAATTTGTGTACATTTATAGTAAAATACAACAAACACACGCCTATCATATATAACCCTGAACAATGCGAGTGTAATGATGATTCACTCATATTCATTGGATGTGTTTAAATTAAATCATATTATGTGGATAGTAACATTTAAAAATATGGAATCACATTAATTTAATGCAATAAAATAATAGAGTACTTTCTTGATTATAACACTATGAATGATTATTTTTAAATATATTTTTCATATGTGTCTAAATAAAACAAATTATGGAATTATAGTATGCAATACAATATTTCAATTATGGAAAAATAGATAACGTAATGTAAATTTATTAGAAAAGAAATTCAAGGGCAAATTTTAAGATATATGACTCCCAACCATATCCAAGAGCAAAATTTATGATTGTAATGTTAATTCAAAATTAAATTTTAATTATGAGATTTAAATACAATTTATTAGTCAAAATTAAAGTGGAGCAAAGTATTTAATTAATTCATGAAGAAGATGATCGACACAAGTATGACCACGCGACATTATCAAAGACGACAACTAAATTCCGAAACAAATCGGCTAACTTTATTTTAATAATTTCGTCGACATTGTGATTGTAAATTAAGGATATTGCAGGATCAATTCTTCTTGAAAAAGTTTATCGAATATTTTTCTCGTTAAAACCAAGGTTATTGCAGAATCAATTCTTGTTAAAATGCAATAAGAATAAAAAACAACACTGGAGGCTAGAACGGAAAAAAGAGACAACGCGAATCAATTAATATTTGAACGAAAACAACATCATTACAACAATTTCATCGGCACAAGCACGCGAGGAATACTTCTACTCATAATGAAAGAAAAAAAAACCTGAGATGCTTGACAAAGGCACGAAAAGAATCCTTCATAAGAGCTAATACAGATGCTCGAACAAACATTACAACGGAAATCTAACGCCGGAAAACAATCCTCCAAAACAAAATTTCGCCACGACCGGAGCACACGTACACCAAAAGGACAAAAAATAAATGAAGAATGTTGCACATATGATTGGATGAAATGCTTAAAGAGACGAAAGATGAAGATTTCCACGAATGAAGATGAGAATGAAAAAACCAAATTTATAGAAAATAAGGAGCAACGATCTACGGTCAAGATGAATTAGTGTAAATCGAAGGCCATGATCAAATGTACGCCTTGGCTCAATGAGGAGCCAAGGCTTGAGAGAAGAGGAGAAGGGAGGGATGAAACATAGGCAAAAATCGCTTCCACTATATAAGAGTATTGATTGATGTTTATTTTGGGATTTAGGTGTGCGGGGAAGTCATAACTTTGAAATCTTAGGATGTGAAAATCTTGATGAATAATATAATTGTATGTTTGTTTTGGAATTTTAGTAGGGTGAGATTTTGCTTTATGTCAAATCAATGTCTTTTAGTAATAGATGTTGTATTATTTTATTATATTGTGTAAGAGAAAAGTAGGAGAGAGATTGAGTGGATGATAAAAAAAGTGATGATGTGATTGTATTTAATTATGTGAAAAGTAGTAATATGTTTATAGGTAGGGATTGAGTTTGAGATTTGAAAACCCGATTTTAAATCTTAAACTAGAACAGTGGATTGCAAAGTCCAAAGTCCATCTGTGTGATCTCAAAACAAACATACCCATAGATTATTATGTGTCCTGTACTTGGCACTTGCCTATTATTATTATTATTATTATTATTATTATTATTATTATTATTATTATAATACCTTTCAAACAAACTGACACGCAAATAATTTTTTATTTTCTATACACTTTCTATTATTTTATTTAAATAAAAAAGAATTAATGAACCATAACACTGATACAACAATTATCAGAACATGGTGTTCTTTGGTGGATTGGTTCGAAAATATTTTTTCAATAATATTAAGTCCTGTTAACTTTCCAAGGAAAATGAAAATCTTCATCAATTTTTTAAATTCTATAATTAACCAATTTACCCCTGCTTTTATTTGAAATTATTTTGAAATACCCCAATAAAATTACTTTTTATTTCTTATAATCTTATTTGATTTTAAAATTTCAAATTTTTAGAACAGATAATATGTATTAACACAAATATATATAAATTGATTAGATATTAAATTACTTCATTATTTAAGAAAAATAGAATTACTCTTTTAGGTAAGTATTTGACATTTTATTTAAAGAACATAATCGGGACTTATAACATCAGCGAAATTATAAACACACATTTTTCCCCCTGTTATGTGCAATGCTGAGTTTTCTTTTCCAACACCCAGAGTCAGATTTCGCTAAAATTGACCCCTTTCTCTCTCAATCACATTAAGCTTAAGCTTTTGAACTAATCGGGTATCAGAAATTTACAGTCGCAGCTCTACTATTTAAGGGTACGGTACCTTTTTCTTGACGCCCTCTATCTGTTTGATGAAATGCTCCAACCACATGATTGTTCTTGCTTGCATGCTCTGTAGTTCCATTTTCGATTTATGACGCGCTGAGGACTTCTTTTATATGCTAAGTGAATTTGGGCTTGAAATGTTTCGTCGAGTTTCAGTTTTGTATGGAACTCATAGATTCTTGAGAAATGCGTGTATACCACCATTTACGAATTATCATCAACTAGATGAATGCGTAAAAGTTCGCAGTTGCTTTACTCTGATATCTAGTCATGCTTCATTCATCTGCAATCGTTTTCTCAGTAGTGTAGTTTCAAATTCATCTGTTGTATATTCACTTCCCCTTTTGGGAAGGCGTTTTTGCACTTTAGAGGCTTTAGAATTGGAGAAAAGTACTTCTGATAGTGGTGGAGATGATGATAATGTGGATAAGGTTTACAAAACAGTGTTGGATTACTCTAATCCCGAGTATAAAACGGAGGAGGCTCTTGATAAACTAGGCGTCGAATTGACGACATCTTTGGTGGTAGAGGTTTTGGAGAGGCTTCATTTTGAGGAGAAATTAGCTTTCCGGTTCTTTACTTGGGTGGGACACCAGGAGAACTATAGCCACGAGGCTGAATCATATAACAAGATGATCGACATTTTGTCGAATACTAAGTACAAAGTGAAGCAGTTTCGGATTGTATGTGATCTTCTTGATTACATGAAACGCAGCAACAAGAAAAGTGTTCCCATCGAGGTTTTGCTAACCATTTTGAGGAAGTACACCGAGAAACACTTGACACATCTTCAAAAATTCGCAAAGAAGAAGAAGATAAGAGTGAAGACACAGCCTGAAATAAATGCGTTTAATCTGCTGTTAGATGCTCTGTGCAAGTGTTGCCTTGTTGAGGAAGGGGAGACGATGCTTAGGAGGGTGAAAAGCAAGATTAAACCGAATGCGGATACTTATAACATTCTGTTTTTCGGGTGGTGTAGGGTTAGAAACCCGCGTAGAGGGATGAGTGTTCTTGAAGAAATGATTGATAAGGGTCATGCACCCGATTATTTCACCTATAATACCGCCATTGATACGTTCTGTAAAGCGGGGATGGTGACAGAAGCTGCAGAGCTTCTGGACTTCATGAAGAAAAACGGCACGACTCTGTCTTCTCCCACTGCCAAAACTTATGCGATTATGATGGTAGCTTTCATTGAGAATAACAAAATGGACGAATGCTTTAAAGTGTTGGAAGATATGATATCCAGTGGGTGCCTTCCTGATGTATCCACGTACAAAGAAGTGATTGACGGCATGTGTTCAGCAGGACAGATCGAAGCAGCTTATAAGTTCTTGGAAGAGATGGGACGAACGAGCTACCCTCCTGATATTGTTACGTACAATTGTTTTCTCAAGGTTTTATGTGATAATAAGAATAGCGTAGAAGCGGTTAAACTTTACCAGAAAATGATCGAGGGGGGTTGTAAACCCAGCGTGCAAACGTACAATATTCTTATAGAAATGTTTTTTAGGATTGGTGATTGTGATGGGGCTTTTGAGACTTGGGACGAGATGGATAAGAGAGGTTGTGCTAGGGATACTGATACGTACTGTGTGATGATTGAAGGGCTGTTTGAATGTGATAGTGCTAAGGATGCAAGTATTCTTCTTGATGAAGTTATAAACAGGAGGATGAAATTGCCGTACAAGAAATTTGACACCTTTCTGATGAAACTCTCACAAGTTGGTGATCTTCGATCAATCCATAGGCTGTCGGAGCACATGCGGGGATTCTATAATCCTGCAATGGCTCGTCGTTTTTCTGTGAATCAGAAGCGTAGAAGCAAAGGCTTGAGAGACAAGTGAGTTCGGTCAAACTGGGGCGGGCTGGAGATTGTCGGTTTACTGCTCGTTTTTATGACTGTTTAGTGGTGGAAGGGTAAATTCCGGTCGAAATTCGAGCATTCTGAGCAGGTGAACTAGTTGTTGATCATGAGTAGGAGTCACTCTGTCAATTTGTCTTCTGTGCATTTAGGAAGATGAACTGATTCTTGTTTAGGAGTTTATAGATTTCTTTGCATGACTTCTTTGTATGCATGCATATCAATGGTGTTCTACCATTATGAAAATGCTTGGGAGTGTAAGCTAGGTGGGGATTAAAGCCAAAATGTCCCTAACATTTTACCTATATTGAAAAGGTTTCATAATTTTGTTTTTTTCGTAAATTTGGTGTCGTTCATATTCAAATGGTATACTGTATACCCCAAATACTATGCCCCAAAAAAAAAAACAACTAAACGATGTCGTTTATTCATGTGCCGGTCGCATTCTTTAAATTTTCGGCGGAAGGAGCTGGCAGATTTTTATCCTTTTTATGAAGGTCCTATAGTTTAAAGAAATTTAAATTAATCCCATTACTTTGCGAATTGCAAAATTTTGATCCCAAGTCGCTGGGAAATTTGCAAAACGAGTGTGTAGGTGAAATTTGAATGGTGTATTTTCAGCATATTTGCTGATGAAAATCTAGGTGGTATTATGGAATGATTTTTTCTTTCGAAATATCTGAAAATAAAATTACACTTCATCTACTAAAAATTATCACATCGTCGATTTTTTTTTTTAAATTATCTTATACGCAAAAAAAAAAAACACTCGAGAAATCTGAAGTTTATACTGTGTGCCCGCCCAAAGAAAAAAAATTTAATCAGATTAGGAAGCAACTCATATCAGAGCCAGGTTTCGATCCTGGGACCTGTGGGTTATGGGCCCACCACGCTTCCGCTGCGCCACTCTGATTTGTTGTTATTAATTTATACTGTTAAATTATATTTCAAGTTTTAAAAATTCTGACAATAAGACTACTATATATAGAGATGTTAATCCGGGCCGGGCTAATAGGGCCGGCCCGTTTAACCCTAAAAAATGCAGGGTTAGGGCTATGGTTTAAGGGGCCCGTTTAATAGGGCTAGCCCGCCAGCCCGGGTTATATATATATATATTTTTTTTTTATTATTATTTATATTATATAATAAGTGTATTAATTATTTATTACAATTAAAGTATTAATATATATATATACTCACATTTTTTCAATTCATCATTTAGCCCTAACTTCAGTAAAAGATGATGTACGAGAAATTTAATCCATCCATTTTAGTGTTATTTTATATTTAGTTTCTTTTTTAGGTTCTTCCATCCATGTACTAGTAGTACTTAGATACACAAGTGCCCAATTAGATGAACTTTTTAGTTAATTTGCTGCTAATATTGTATATTCTTTTATTTCTTGGATATTAAATTTATTAGTATCATTCCGATTTTTTTTTTGGTATGATATGCATGGTAGTGAGCTGAATTATTACAAGTATGATTGGGTGAATTTTTTGTAATTATAATACTGCAATAAATCGAAATTAGTCGTGTTGATGTTTGAACTATTACGTGTTGGTGTTTTGTACTTTTTAAGTATTGATGTTTGAATTTTTATAATTACGTTGAATTGTTTTTATTTAATTTTAATTAATTTATGAACAATGTTTAAATTCATTAACATTTTATTGCCACTATTTTAAATTTTGTGTTGATTTTTTTTTTTTTGGACATAACCCGTTTGTGGCCCGTTTAGCCCGAGGCCCGCTAGGGTTAGGGTTAGGTCTTAATTATTAAAGGTCCGTTAAGAGTGAACCGGATAAGGCCCTAACCCGTTTAGCCCGAAGCCCGTTAGGGCCGGCCCTATAGGGTTAGGGCTAGCCCGTTTAACATCTCTAACTATATATACTAGCTGAAATGATAGCATGCTCATCTATAGATATAAATATATATGTTCATCATCAATATATTAGTGACATATAAATAGAGTTCCACTATTATTTTAATTAATTGTTATATATGTTGTGTGTCATTAATAAATTAATGGTGAGCGTGGACATGGGATAACTTCCGTTTATAAGTTAATTGCTGATTTTGGGTATGAATTTTGCATCCTTGATACTATTTGGATATACTTGAACCCCAAATCGCATTTATGTCTAGTAAATGCAATCTTTTATGTGTAAAATGAACACATATATCATATACACATATACTTTTTAAAAAACTTTAATATTACCATTGATGTCAACGGGTCATATAAAGGTCTCATTATCCTATTATTTGAAAATCTTTCACCAAATACGTTGAATATATGTAAAACGTGCAGAATAAGTTCCTTATCATTGTATTTATATATTTAGAGTAACTCTCTTATGCACTTGGTATATATTTATACTAAAAAATTTGTTTCAATTACACTGAAAAGTTTGTTTAAAATGATAATTAATTTTATTATTTACTAAGAACAAAATTGAAACAAACTTTTTAGTGTAAATTTTTTAGAGTAATGTGTCAATTAAAGAAAAAAAAAATTGTCTTTAGGTATTCCCTATGTTCCTATTTTTTTCAACTTTGTTCTTAATAAATGAGAGTGTAATTATTTTTTGATACCTTAATAAATAAGAAAACTTATCAGTGTGAATGAATAAAAATTGAAAGAAAGAGATGGGGCTGTACAATTAGGGGTGTAAGTGAGTTGAGCCGACTCGCGAGCTACTCGTGCTCGACTCGTAAAAAAATCGAAATCGACTCGAATCTAATCGAGTCGAGCTCGAGCTACTCGAGTAGCTCACGAGTTCGAGTTCGAGCTTATAAATACTTAGCTCGCGAGCCTAATCGAGCTTGTACAATATTTACTATTTTGTCATTAATTTTATTTATTAATTATATTATATATAGTAATATTTTTAAATATAAAATAAAATATATACAAATGGTACGCTTACGTTCTTATAACTTCGAATGAAAATCATGTCTCATGACCCACGATTTTTTTTTTTGGGTAAATTGCGTCAAACCCCCTTGTGGTTTGGAAAATCGGCATGAAACCTCCTTGTGCTTTAAAAATTGCGTCAAACCCCCTTGTGGTTTTATAAATATAGCGCAAGATCTTTTTTTTTTCCTTAAAAAATTAATAGATTTAATTTTTAACCCGTATGACCTATTATATACTTCTGACCTGTTGACGTTCTTTCATAAAATACCTAAACGCAAAATAGGGTTTATCTCCAAGTAAAATTTCAAAATCTATACAATTTTTTTTTAAAAAAATGTGAATTTCTTGAAAAAAACAGTTGCTTATTGTGAACATACAAAGACTTGATCCAGAAGAAATTTGTTGTTGCTGATTTTCTTTAGAACGAGAAGTGTCCAGGGTAGGTTCTAATTTCTTTTATTTTTTTATTTGTATTTTTCTTAATATTTCTAACAACAAATTATTTACTAAATGCTACATTAATATATAATTAGATATAAAGAGAATTTTTTTAAAGTATTTTCCACTTCTCGTCTATTCATTATATTTTATGGACAATAACTATTAAATAAATTAACTATATAAAAACATAAGATTATAAAAAAAAAAATCATAGTAGAAGGAGCATTTAATTTAGTTAATAGATGGATAATTGTTCAATATATTAAAAAAAACACTAAAAAATTCGCATGAAACATGCGTGAATTGCACACTACTGTTAATCTTAACAAAGTTGGGGGCTTAATGCTATATTTATAAACCATAGGGGAGTTTCATGCTATATTTATAATCCACGGGGGGTTTCATGCTATATTTATAAAACCATAAGGGGATTTGGAGCAATTTTTAAAGCACAAGGGAGTTTCATGCCGATATTCCAAACAACAGGGGGTTTGACGCAATTTACCCTTCTTTTTTTTGGGAATATTTGTCTATTTGACAATGTTTTTCAATTTTTTGAATTTTAATGAATATTATTGTATTTGTGGACTTTAAGTTTAAATTTTCAAGTGTAGTCGATGCGCTCATAGACAAAAAATGGACTAAAATACATTTTACATTTTATTTTTGTAAAATAATAAAGTTATCGAGTCGGGTCGAGCTCGGGTTTATCGAGTTTTTGGACGAGTCGAGCTCAAGCTAAAAAATTTGGGCTCGACCGAGTTCGAGTATTGCATTCGAGTCGAGTTCGAGCTCAACACTACTCGGCTCGGCTCAACTTGACTCAACTCAACTCATTTACACCCGTATGTACAATCATATCCAAAAAGTTAAATCATAGTTTTAACTTGTTACAATACTTCAAACAAACAGGCTTTTTGGATTAATGTAGCGAATTAAATTTCTTCTTTAACGATTTTGCAATTATTATATAGGGGGCGTTTTGGATAATGTAATGTAACTAATTGAAAAAGGGAAATAATAAACTTTTCATATATTTTACTTATAACATATGTTTTTAAAATCTGTAATTTAAAATATAACTTTTAAAAGTGTTGTAATTCTTTCTCGTGATTATTTTTCAAAAAGTCCCGCTAAGGCGCTAACATGTTAATGTATGAAACTGTAAAAAAAAAAAAAAAATAGTGATTAAATTAAAACAATAACAACATGTTATGATTTAAGTTAAAATAATAATAAAAAAATTGTGAAGTTATATGGAGCTTTTTTTTTTTTTTCAAAAAAATAAATAATATATATAATATATACCAGTGGCGTAATTAAGCATAAGTTGCTAAAATGTTTATATGATATAATTGCAAATATTAAAAAAGTCATGTATCGAATTGTAAATTTTTAAAATATATATTGTAAGACAAAATATAGAGTAAAATTGGCTCATACATGAATTATTGAAAGGTTAATTATTTTCACTGAAGATTATTAGTTATTTTTACTGAAAAGTATTATTAATTTGCATTGAATAGTCTTAGGGGGCGCTTAGTTAACAACTCTTCAATGGTAATGAGAATGAGATTGAAAATTAGTGTAACTGTGATGGTTTATGAGAACAAAATCACTATCTCCTCTCCTAAATAAGATAATCACTACTTCATTTTGATTACTCAATCAATACCCCATTTCTCTACCAACAACTATTTGTAGTCCACTTCTACTTTCAAAATTAGGGCATGACACTAGCAATGGAGTCACAATTGTAGCAATTCTTCCGCAAACATATCATTTTTACTATGGGAGCATAGATGGAAAATAATTTTCATTCTCATTACCATTGAAAAGTTGCTAACTAAGCGTCTCCTTAGTTGTCCAGTGGAAACAAACCAAGACTCTTAGTAAAAACAATTAATATTCTTCAGTGAAAACAACTACTCCCTCCGTTGATGAAAATTGGGCTTGTTACTTTCAGCACGGTTACTAAGAAAGTTGATATAATAATATTTAAAAAGTAAGAATGTTGTGTCAAATCAAGTACAAAATAAATTATTTAAAAAATATTATGTGTGTATGTTGAAAAAGTAGATAAAGTTTATTATTTCCATTTTAGGGAACATGACTATTTTTCGTGGACGGCCCAATAAGGCAACCAGGCCTATATTTTGTGGACAGAGAGAGTGGTACTCTTCAGTAAAAGAAACTAATAACCTTTATTGATTCATATATAAACCAATTTCATTCTATACATACTCATATTGTAATAGTTGATAAAAAACAAAAAAATTGTATAAAATCGAGTTCACATAAACTCAGTTTCTTCAAATATATCACTATTATTTATATATAATATCATTATTATGCAAATTCATTGTCGATGTTACACATATATACACTATCACTATGTAAAATTCAAGCACTTTATTTAGATAATGATAATAAATATGTATGACAATAATATTGTGTACATATAAAAGTGATATTCTAATAACTATATATATATATATATATATTAAATATTTTGATATTTATTTTAATCGATTAATTCAATTAAGTTATTATTATGTCCATACGGAATTGATGTCGGCATATAATAATTCAATTCGATTTACTTACTTAGAATAATTGTTATACTCTTAATTAATTCATTGTCTTTTTAGGCGCTGCTATTCACCCACATGAAAATTCTTTGTTCACTCACCTCTTTTTTTTTTTTAAAATATGTTTAATAAAAATACTAATATACCCTTTATAAAAAAATAAACATTATATTTATTAAACACTCATGCTTTCAACATTAACCCCAAAATCTCAGAATTCACGTAAAATTTTCTATTCTTTCACACAAAGTTGCACCATTAAAAAAAAAAGAAAAAAAAAGGTATAATCCTAAAAGTATAAATTATAAAGACACAATTTAAATGAGATTAAAGTATTTTTGTTTATCTATAAATTGGTACACCATGAAAATAAAAAGAATTGTGGTTTTTTTAAACGGCAGGAAGCAGTGGTTCAATTAAAATAAAAAATAATTGTTGATGTGCTATTTTTTTAATTTCAAATCAATGGTGTATATATATATAATAAATAATGTAAATATTATATTAAGGTTATAGTTGTAAGGTGTATTAAGAAAAAATAAAAAAAATAAGTAATATACATGGTGGATTAATTTAGTAGTGGGTGAACAAAGCATTATCGTGGGTGTTAATAGCCGTGCCCAAATTAAATTTATGATTAGAATTAAAAAAAAATTAATTAAAAAAATAAGTTAATACATTAAAAATAAACAACTAAGATCGTTTTTTTAAGATAAAATCAATTAATAAATTTTAATTAAAATAAATGATATAAAAATATAACAATTTATAATTAAACTTAGATATCAAATATACGGAATTGAATAGAGAATCATAAATACTACTCCACTATTGGATAACATAAAATATATTGACAAGGAAAATCACATTTGTCCATATTAATTAAGGATAATCATCAATCAAGATTAAAAGATGAGGATAAGTACCAAAAATATTGAAATCCTTGCAAATTCTTTCTACATGGAAATGTCCCTTCACCTATCTATATAAACCCCCCACACCTTCAATTCTTTCACATAAACACACCATAACAACATTCTTCAAAACATCATAATATTCCTCAACGGCATTAATGGCTTCAACCAAAGGCAATTCGAGCCAATCTCTGATCGTCAGCTTCGGTGAGATGCTGATCGATTTCGTGCCGACGGTCTCCGGTGTTTCGCTGGCGGAGGCGCCGGGTTTCCTTAAGGCCCCTGGCGGCGCACCCGCCAACGTGGCCATTGCGGTGGCGAGGCTGGGCGGAAGCGCCGCCTTCGTGGGCAAACTCGGCGACGACGAGTTCGGACATATGCTCGCCGCGATCCTCAAGGGTAACGGCGTTTCGGCTGACGGCGTCAACTTGGATAAGGGGGCCCGCACGGCGCTGGCCTTCGTGACTCTACGCGCCGATGGGGAGCGTGAGTTCATGTTTTATAGAAATCCCAGCGCGGATATGCTTCTTACCCCTGATGAGTTGAAGCTCGACCTCATTAGATCTGTAAGTCTATGTCTATTATATCATCATCATCATATATGTTCATGATACATACATTATGTATAGTGGAATTGGAGAAATGCATGAGATCTATATACCATATATTATAGTATTTAATGCATACCCATCGAAAGTGCATATTCCGTTTTAATTTTGAATATGATTGAATTCGATTTGAAGGTGATACTCGATTGAAATATTTGATATTATTCAAATATTCGATTTAAAATGTTATTTTTATTTTTGTAAGTGGTATATATTTTTACAAATCTAATTTTTTCTAAATAGTATTAAATTAATAGGAAAAAATTGCACTTTTCCCGTCCAAAACACATTGGGCGCCCAAAAGTGTCATTTCCCTTAATTAATATATGGTATTTTTTAATTAGAAATTAATTATATTAATGATATTTATTATTCATTAAACTAAAAATAAAAGTATTTATTAATTATTTAAATATACGAATATCTTAATAATCGCGTATGTTAATTTGAAACCTTTTCGAATAAAAAAAATTAGAATTAGAATTTTAATACTGTATTAAACAAAATATGTTTGATTATTTACATCCCACTTCGTACAATTTTAAGTTGATCTTTAAAAAAATAAGTTAGATAAAAAAAAATCATTAGTGCAAACATATATACAAATTTTTGTGGATTTCATATTTTAAGCATTATGATATGTAATTCTATTTTATTATGTTTCCTCCATTATCGAAATTGATAGTTACATAATTTTAAATAGTTGAATTAAATTTAATATTTGATAGGCCAAAATATTCCATTTCGGATCAATAAGTTTGATCGTGGAGCCATGCCGGTCCGCCCATCTGAAAGCGATGGAAGTGGCAAAGGAAGGCGGCGCGTTGCTGTCTTACGACCCGAACCTCCGGCTGCCACTTTGGCCGTCGGCGACGGAGGCCTGTGAACAGATAATGAGCATATGGGATAAGGCGGATGTGATCAAGGTGAGCGATGAGGAACTGAGCTTCCTTTTGGAAAAAGACGAGGTTGATGATGAATCTGCCATGTCACTATGGCATCCCACTTTAAAGCTTCTTCTTGTCACACTTGGAGAGAAGGGATGTAGATATTACACTAAGGTACCAATTAATTTTATAACTTCTAACTCTTGATATATATACTTCATAATTAACTAAAAGCAAATTCACTTTTTTTTTTTATTCAATTTCAATTTAATTTTAAATATGTTTGAACTTGTTTAGGAATACGTCAAAATTAAATTGGAATTGAATATAATATAAAGGTTGTATATTATATATAATAAATAATTTTACAAAAATGTTATATAAATGAGTATGTATAGAGTGAAATTGGTTTATATATGAATCACTGAAAAGTATTAGTTGTTTTAATTGAAAAGTATTAGTTGTTTTTACTGAAAGGTATTACTGGTTTAAATTGAAGAGTCTTAGTTCATTTTCACCGAACAACTAAGACTCTTTAGTGTAAATCAGTAATACTCTTCAGTAAAAACAACTAATACTTTAAAGTGAAAACAACTAATACCCTTCACGGATTTATGTATAAACTACTTTCACTCTATACTTTGTCTATATAAATATAGGACAATCGTGCAACTCCTTAAAATATATTTTACCCTACAAATCTGTAGACAAGTAACTAAATTAAAATGGTGCAGAATTTCCACGGAGCAGTGGATTCTTTCCGGGTAGATACTATAGATACAACTGGAGCAGGAGATTCTTTTGTGGGAGCTCTTCTCTACAAGCTTGTTGATGACCACTCACTAATTGAGGTATATTATATATTAATGAGTTTATTCATGAAACAATATCTAATTTTCTTCAATTATATTCTTTAAGTTAATTGTATTTAATTTATGCTTATGCAGGATGAATCGAGGCTGAGGGAGGTGGTGAAATATGCATGTGCATGTGGAGCAATCACTACAACTAAGAAGGGAGCAATCCCAGCTCTTCCAAATCCCGCTCAAGTCCTCACTCTTCTCAATGGGGTTTAGTTATGGACAGACTTCTGTTTATTTCAAGGTTCAATTTTATGTTCTATAGTACGTGACTTTTAATTTTGTATTGGTTACGTTTTCTATGAACACTGGATATCCAATTATATTTTTATTTTTATTTTTATTTTGTGGTTTGGTTTTTATTATTTTATCTCGGGGCCCAATCCATCAGAGTTTGTGTCAAGTAACCAAACACTTGTCTCGTTGGGATTATTTTTTCTATCTTTCTGAATTAATCTTACATGTTATTGGAGTGGCACCATAAATGGCCGAAAATAACATCTTAAAATAAATTATGTCTTTCACATTAGGGAAATAGCAATTTATATGCCCGCACACAAGCTTGTATTTTTTCAACAATAATTTGCACTCCCTCTCTCTATATATAATCCCTTCCTCAACAACAATTTATCAATGTAAAACAAAAAATCTGTAACTTTTTCCCTTTATATTCATTTGTTACTTCAACTTTAAAATTTAATTTTTCATTCACCGAATTCAAAATTGGACGAATAATATATTCAACCCCACGATCCAAAAATAGCACAATTTATATATACTAACTAGGCATTACGGATCAAAATGGATATTTGAAATATCCGTATCCGTACCAAAGTTCGGTTATTTTAAAATTCGTGTGTCCGTGTCCATACCGAAATTTCGGTACGATGCAGATATTTTATTTTTTGTTACAGATTGGAACGAATTTTCGGTTACAAACGGATCGGTACGGAATGGAGTGAAGAAACGGATTTTTTACCCAATTTTTTTATCATTCTCTCCTTTTTTAATCAATTTAAAAAAAATTAATGCATGTACACTCACACGAATATTACAACTTCAACCACAATCAAACATATATCATTATAAGCTCGAATATAATATATAATATGTTAATGGATGATTAAAAATTTGACAAAGTATAGAGTGAAAAGGGTTCATATATGAATCATCAAAGGGTATTAGTTAATTTCTCTAAACAGTATTAGTTGTTTCCATTTAAAAGTATTACTAGTTTACACTGAAGAGTATTAGTTGTTTAGTGAAAATAAACTAATACTCTACAATGAAAATAACTAATATTCTTCAGTGAAAATAATTAATACTCTTCAGTGAAAACATCTAATACTCTTTAGTGACAATAACTAATACCCTTTAATTATTTAAGTATGAACCAATTTCACTCTATACATAATTACATATACTCTAAAAAATTAAGGCAAATCACCACCAATAGAATATTTAAAATACAGTATATAAAATATATAATTAAAAAAAATTAAATTATCTTGTGAATGGAAAGTGCAATATTAAAATCATGTTGATCGTAATTACTAAAACAGGGTATACCATATCCAAATTTATATAAAAAAAAGGAATATACATGAAAAATAAAATTAAAAGAATAAAAAATTAAGTTAAATCATTTTGATATACGACTAAAAATAAGTTAACATCTTAAAAACTTAATAAGATAAATAATACTCCCTTCGTCCCAAAGTTATTTGCTACATTGTCAAAAAGGTTTGTCACATACTCAATTGCTACATCAAAAAAAAATAATACTCCCTCCGTCCCACAACACATTGCGGGGCTACTATTCCTCTCGTGTTTTTGCGAGTGAGCTTTTTATTAGTATTTGAAATGATAAAGTAATTTTAAAATTACTTTATAATACAGAAGAAGTAGATCTATCATACTCTACCTTAAAAATTATTTTATCATTTCAAATACTAATAAACAACTCGCTCGCTAAAACACGAAGATAAAGTGAACTCCGCAATGTGTTCCGGGACGGAGGTAGTAGTATTTTTTAATATTATATTTTTCATACACTCCTAACTAAAAGCGTCTACTTTATCACTTTAAATACTAATAAAGTACTTTGTTTAAACTTGTGCAAACAGTAAGGTAGAAACCAACTAGGGGGAGGAAGTATAGTGTTTGCTTTTTGAAAAGGAGGAGAAATTATGGTATAGTATAGTTCTACTTGAATTCAATAACATTATAATAATGTTTGATAAATAAAAAATAATTAAATATAATAAATATTTAATTCGGTTATTCGTTTTGGTTCGGTTCGGTTTCAGTCCATTTAAAATAAAAAAAATCCATAATTTTTTCAATTCGATTTTTTTTCGGTGCAGATTTCGATACGAGTTGGGTAATATCCGAACTCCGCGAACATCCCTAATACTAACATGGACAAATAAAGATGAAATGCAAAATGTCAATATTACAGCTTTGATTGGAATGAGATCGCTTTACTCACAACCCAAGGAACAAAATACCACAATTACCTCATATTCTTGTATAGTTGTATCGTATCGCGTTTCCTCCGTTACATCTTCTATTCTAACATTATTAATTTGATAAACATTACACACGGAATCATACTTTATGGGATTCCACAATTTGTATATTTTCAGAATCTTATCTTTATACTTGTAATCATATATGGCTGTTCCTTTTAATTAGAATGCGTACATAAATGGCAAAATTAGAATATATATAAGATAAAACAAATAGTTTTGGTCCTTTTGGAATATCATCGGCAAGGAGTAAAGTATTTGGTATGTTACTCCACCCCATCTACATAATCAGCCCTCCCTACTTCCAATATTTTCATCCCACACATTCCGTGCAAATATCAACAATGGCTACAACTAATAGTGGTCTCATCGTCAGCTTCGGGGAGATGCTGATCGATTTCGTGCCGACAGTCTCCGGCGTGTCACTGGCGGAGGCACCGGCATTCGTCAAGGCTCCTGGCGGCGCACCGGCCAACGTGGCTATAGCGGTGGCCAGGCTCGGCGGAAGGGCCGCCTTCGTTGGGAAGGTAGGGGACGACGAGTTTGGGCACATGCTGGTGGGAATCCTGAAAGAGAACGGCGTCTTGGCCGATGGGGTTAGCTTCGACAAGGAGGCGAGGACGGCGCTGGCGTTCGTGACCCTACGCGCGGACGGGGAGCGTGAGTTCATGTTCTATAGAAATCCTAGTGCCGATATGATGCTAGCTCCGCATCACTTGAATCTGGATCTTATTCGTTCTGTAAGTATCTATATGTATATCATCAATACTAATGCATACATATATATACGTACGTAGTTTCTATGTTTGTGCCAAACTTTGTATTGTTTTTCTTTTTTAGAGTAATACCTGCGTAAACCAGTTGCATTTTACAGTTTGTTTTGAGTAATATCATTCACTCACTGAAATGAAATGAGTAATATGTGTGCACATCACTAAAAAGTGGGTTTATATAAGAATTTACCTTTTTTTCTTTAACAAGCATATAAAAATTTATGTACCAATTGCACTATGTAAGTGTAACAAGTGTAATTTTGACTAAAGTTTTCAAATATAAAAGATTATTTTATATTTTTAGAAAAAATCATGTGGAAAAGCATTCGTTCATGCAATAAAAAGTATCAACTCATGTATGATGAAAAATAATTGTTATATATTGAAAATGTATTAATATTGTTCAGCCAACAAATTAATTTCATCACATAAATTTATGCTTCTCATTATATATATATTTCAATATTTTTATATGAATGGATCAATCTATGATCAAATTAAGTTAAAATTACACCAACAGGTGCATAGAAATATTTTTGCATTGATTAATTGAATAAGATAGTGATTCTATATAGCCTATCAAATTAATGGGTCCGATAAAAATAAAGTTAGTGTTTCAAATATTTGTAAAGTATTTAATTAAAGTTAAATGTGTTTAGGCTAAAGCGTTCCACTTTGGATCGGTGAGCTTGATCGTGGAGCCATGCAGATCCTCACATTTGAAAGCAATGGAAGTGGCTAAGGCCGCCCACTACAAGAAAGATGGGTATTTCCGACGTATTTATACCGACAAATCATAATCCGTCGGAAAAATTTCCTTACCGACAAATAATTAGTCGGGGAAAAGCATGTCCAAAACTTACCTTCCTACCCAATTACAATTCCGACCGTTTTAAAATTCGTCGGGAAAACACAATAGTTCCGACCAACCATTGGTAGTAAATAAGCTACCAAAAACACATGGAAAAAATAATAATAAAACATATTTCTTATTACTATTACCGACTAAGTACTTGTCAGTGATAATTTACATAAAAATTTGCAATAAAAAACAAATATAAAAGTAATTTTTAATTCATGGGCGGGAAGAAATATTTCTTCCCGCCAGGGTAGTAATTTTCTTATTTATTTTACCGACCAATAGTTAGTCGACTATACATTATTTTTAATTTTAAATCAATACCGACCATTTATTTGTCGAGACTACTTCCTTGAAGCATTGGCGGGGGTAATTCTTTGTTCCCGCGGAAACCAAAAGTTTCCCTCTTGTTCATGGACCATTTGGTTACTATGTTAGAAAACATGACACTTCCTCGTCCCATACTTGTTTGCTATTTTACTTTTTTATACCAGTTTAAAAAAAAGAGTTATTTATTAATATTTAAAAAGATAAAATAATAAAATAAATATGTTTTATTAATAATATATGGAGAATATAATATTAAAAAAAGTATATTTTGTATGAAACCGTCTCATGGTATGAGACAATATAAATTGGTATAGTTAGAACATTGACTCATTAACACTTTGGTAGGGGTAGATTTTAATTTGTGTTATCACACAAATTTTTGCCTATTAAAAAGTATTATTCTTTTTTTGCCAAAATATATGTAGCAAATAAGTATGAGACGGAGGGAGTATATATATTTTAATTAATACAGATTTAATATATATTTTAATTAATACCAATTTATTATTTGTCGGCATTGGTGGAAAAATAAAAGCATCACCATAAATTAAATTACTTACTAAAATCACCGCCCACAAAACATTATACCTTTCTTTGGTATTTGTAAAGCCTCAAGTACTCTGCAAAGAGTGAGAGTGAGTCGGTTGAGGGGCTATGCTACCGTGCCGCCGGTAATTTCTTTCTAACTCAGTAAGAAAATCAAGAATTCCTCTATAATTTTTGAGATGTGAAGATGTGAAGAAGGATTTCAAGCAATCGTGATTTTTAGGGCTCAAGCATTGAGGGTCTGGTAAAACTTCTTTTCGTTCCTTTTTTTTTATCTTTTTAAGGGAAAATTGATTTTAACTTGGGCATTTGGCCTTAGTTTTTGGTCCCTAATGACATTGGAACAATCAACGTGATCCTATTTTGAATTTTGGTTTAGTAAAAAGAATAATTGATACTACAATAGCCTGATTTGTTGTTTCCCAAATAATTTTTATAGCTACTCAAAACTTGTTGTGTATTCCTCTATCGCTACATTAATACATTCTTTCACTCAAAAGCTTCATGATGAAAAATGTGAGATCAATTTAAATATGCTTCATTGTGGTGGTTTTCCAGTTTAGCATGATAAACACATTCTTTCTGCTAATAGTTTAGTTTGGTTGCTCTGAAAATTAAGTATTGTTGCAAGAAAGTAACTGAACATTGTTGCATGTTTAAAATCAATTGCAGAGTTCTTTAGTTTTCTTTCTACGTGCAATAGAGATATGACCAATGATATCAATTCTTCACTTATGCCTCTTGTCTTTAGAAATTTCTGAAATTTAATGTTACACTTAAAAGCTTGTGAAGTTAATATTGATTTAATGACAAAATCATCAGCAAGTTTGGGTTAATGATGCACAATCTCTGTAATATTTATGAGGGAGTATGTAAGGCAAAAGTAGTATATATGGTTAGAGGATTGTATTAGGCTGATGGTAATTTATAGAAGTTGTCGAAGTGAGATATTAGACAATCTAATACATGGCATAATTCATGTTTATTGTTAATTTGCTTGGACTATTGACTGAAACATGTTCTCTCCTTCCTAGTTAATCTATTGATTATACAAAAACAGCATGAACATTCTTATATTTTCAACTGCCCCATCTTATGATGATACATATACTTTGTAATATCTCTCTAGATGTTGAAGTAACTAAGAAAGTGTTCTTAAGTTAGAAAAATAAATTTGGTTAGCACTATATTCTTAAATTTATGCAGTAAATTTTCCTGTAAAATAAACTTATAATGGGGAATCAATCTCTCAGTTTTGACTTTTTTCTATCTTTTCATACATGAATACTTCAGCAAGTTGGGTTTACGAGACTACTTATAATGTATTTATTCTTAGAAAAATAGGCTCTTTAATGTTTATGAATATGACCAGTTAGTGCAGGATTAGTTGCTCTCTTACTTGTGATATATACATTATAATGATTGTAACATTCAAATCTTTTTTCAGATGTCTGATTATACTGGGACATTTTCTTTGTCTGGGCGTACAACAAATCGAGTTCCGCAACGACCATCACTTATCAACAATCAAAATGCGCAAGGGCCCATACCAACTAATGCACCTAGATGTGCAAGGACACATACTGAAATTCGGACCTCGGGGATGATATCTACCCGAAGGGCAAGAGCAATTGCAAAGTCACAACCTACAACCACTAATTTAGAAGCAGCCCCAACCTCCATAATTTCCCCCAACCAAACTGATGTTGGTGCTGCTCCAGTTTTGAAAAGAAAAAGGGGTCGTGGTTGCAACAAAGGAGAGGAGGCCCCAACTAATCGAGCAGACCGGAGGCGCATCTCGCTCACTCCTCTAGGAGGCTGGTCTGATAAAAAGGTGCCACGAACCATTGGCAACCATATTAGAACAGGACTTAAAGGGGGTCACCCGAATTGGACCCGAGTGCCCAAGGATGAAAAGAGGACTCTTTGGAATAGATTTGAGGTAAAATAAATTGCTTCAGATCTTTTCGTTCATTTTATCCATTCTTATTCATATATTTACAATTATATTTTCCAATTTTAACAGAGTACTTATGTGTGGGATCATATTGAAGATGGAGCAATCAAAGCTCGTTGGGAACATAGTATGGCCCAATCCTTATCTGAAGCTGTTTATGATGCACGTGAAGCGTATGTGATTAGTAAAGAGAGGCCAGAGTGGTGTTCTGAACAACAATGGGACCAATTTCTTGCTTATTGGAGAAGTCCCGAGTTCTTAAGAAGGAGCAAAGCTGCAAAGGAGAATAGGAGCAAGGCCCCACGAGCGAGTCACACCACCGGATCTAAGAGTATGGAACGTGCTGGTATCGAGAAGGTATAGTGTAATTTTTATGAACATACTTTTAATAGTATTTATTGAGTTGAATTCTTATCAGAATCTGGTATACTCCTATTTTTAAATGGAATTTAACAGCTATGTCCTATCAAATTATTCATATAAAGTAGGCTATGCGCTTACCAGATTATTATTATTTTCCTATTGTACAAGGTTCCTTCATATTTTCATGTAGCAGATTAATTTCACTACTAAGACAATTTATTCCAATTTAGTAGGCACAAGAATTGGGTGTCCCTGCAATCCCTTTTATAGAAAATTACGCGGACACCCACATGATGCGCAATCCCAATGACCCTAATGCAGCCCCAGAGTGGATTGATCCAAAATTCAAGGATGCACATGTAAGTTCTGATTGTTATTTTTTAAATGAAATAATAATTGATTATATGTAATTCTTTTACTTTTTTTTATCTCTTTTAATAGGATCAATATGTTGAAGATTGCACTAAAGACTATGGGGAGGATCGCACAAAGTGGCCCGTAGATGTTGATGCTGAGAAATGGGAGAAAGCTGTAGGTTCACCAAAGAAAAGCAGGGTCATGGGTCTCTCTGTTCATGTGTATCCTGAAGAGTTGGGGTTTAATACACGAAAACGATCTTTGTTTACACGCATTGGTTCATCATCTCAAGAGTCACAAAGAGAGGTGGTAGAATTAAGGGATCAACTAGAAGAAATTAAGAAAATTGCTAACGATGCCACCGAAAAGTGTTTGCTACTACAGACTCAACTGGAGACCCAAATCACTCAACACACTGAACTCATGAAACTTGTTCATTCTCAAATGCAAATCAACCAAAGCAACCAAGATGTCAATGGATCTTCATCAGTGGGGGGTGAGAGGAGGCACTCTGTAAATGCGAATTTCGACGTTGATGATTTACTAGGGGAACCGTAGGATGCGGTATAACCGGCAACTATAGGACGTGGTATAAATACTGATATTTTGCGGCTTTTGGCAGATTCTAACTATAGTTTTTACTTGATTTTAACCGCATGATATAATTTTTTGGTGATGTCTAGAATTTGGTCTCAGTGCTAGGTAATTATAATTTTTTGGTAGTTGAGCTTCATGTAGAACTTAATTGTTTGAAGCTCAAATGGAACTTCTGGGAATGATTTACATTTTCTTGTATTTTGTGGATAACTTTATATTTTATGTGCATTGTAACAACTTTCAGCATATGTACCAGGAGATGATGAAATTTGGAGTAGTATGCTTGATGTGTGATGTTTTAATTTTCTGGAAATATATGATGATATTAAATATGAAGTGAATGTTAATTTTATAAACATATCCTTGTAGGTAAAATATATCACGCAAGCATATGACACATGATAGCTTATGATTGATTTTTTTTTTTAACCAAAGTAAATTAGTAGCTGAAGATAGTTGACCAGGGAATAGATGGCACACTGGAGTAGAGTAAAACATTGCTACTGAACTTTCCTGGATACAAATACTAGAGATGTCTAATAGTACTTGGAACAATTTTAGACTCTTGTAAAATAAAAAGCATGAGATTGTTACATTTCATCAATATCATGTCTTTCAGATATCTCCTGCTCATCATCAGACTCTTCATATTCGTCATCAATCTCTTCCTCTTCACTTAATTCATCATCATCCACAACTTCATTTTCTGCAATAATTTCAGTTTCATCACCTGCAAGTTGTATCTCACTCTCATTAAAATCATCGAGCTCTTCCACTCTATTAACTGGTGGTGGGTTAGTATCTTGATATGTTTCATCGATGGATGAAATATCAATCACGTGTCTTGCCTTTATAGTACAAACTGCCCACCAACCTTTTCTTCGAGGAGCTCCTCCAGAAGGATAACGAGTATAATACACTTGAGCGGCTTGACTAGCAAAAATGAACGGCTCTGAAGTTGACAATCTTGATCGGGGATTAATATCAACTAAGTGGTACCTTGGATGGATAACCATCCCTCTTGTTATATCATACCAATCACATTTGAAAAGAAAAATTGTTTGTCGGTGTCCAGAACCCCAGTACGTAATCTGTACCACTTCTTGTAGCATACCATAAAAGCTTCTTTGATCATTGTCATCGCCTGTACTCGCTTTCACACTTATCCCGCTATTCATTGTCTTCCTTGATTGTCCATGCGCTTCAGTGTGAAATTTGTACCCATTCACAAAGTACCCTTTATAGGTGTTTATGGTCCACTCAGGTCCGTCAACCAATGTTTTAAGACGTGAATCTACTTCATAATGGCCGCTACGTACCCAGTGCTTAAACCAAGGAACAAACTGATTTGTCCTTATCTTTGAAACAGTTTGATCATCTAGGTGTCCACAACCCATTTCATCATCGAATAAGCTGAATAAAATAAAATTAAATTTATTTACATTTTCGTAATATGAATCCGTAAACAAGTATAAAAGTTCACAATGCGTACCTCAACCAACCATCAACTTCAGGACAATTGATAAGTACATATAGCTCTATAGCTTTGTACTCCTCAGTTGTCAATGTACGAGTTCTTAAAATGGGCCCGAGTGGCCTACCTTTGCATATAAATATTGATAATTCACCTTCACAGCCTGGGTCAACTAAAACCTCATTTCTACTAGGACGATTCAATCTTGTTTGTACCTCCGATTCAAAATAATGAGAGCAAAAATGTGTTATCTCAGAAATAAGATAAGCCTCACATATTGATCCTTCAACACGTGCTTTATTGCGTACAGTTCTTTTCAGATCTCGTATTCTCCTACAATATTAAAAAAATAAACATCACATTTTAATTGTATATGAATATACCAGTAACCAAATGACAAATACATGTACATATACCTCTCAAATGGATACATCCATCGATATCGTACTGGACCTCCGACTTTTGCTTCATATGGAAGGTGAACTGCCAAATGCTCCATCGAGTCAAAAAATCCAGGAGGAAAGAATTTCTCTAATTTACAAATAGTCTCCACAATTGATTTCTCTAATGCTTCCATATCTGATCGGCGAATTTCAGTTGCAGACAATGCTCGAAAGAAATTACTCACCTCTGTCAATGGGCCCCAAATATTTTCTGGTAAGAAGTCACGAAATGCGATAGGCAGTAGTCTCTGCATGAACACGTGACAATCGTGACTTTTCATGTGGTCTAACCGAAGAAGAGACATATTGACACACCTAGAGATATTTGAGGCATAACCATCAGGAAAACGCAACTCCTTCAACCAATCACATACAATCTTCTTTTGATCCTTACTCAATGCGTATGTAGCTTTCTGTTTAATTATCCTCCCTCTTTGATCAGTTTTCAAAAACAATTCCTTTCTTCTCGTATGCAACTCCAAATCTCTCCTCGCGTTAACATTATCCTTTGTTTTATCTGCGTCATCCATAACCGTGGCCAAAATATTATCGAAAAAGTTTTTCTCACAATGCATGACGTCTAAGTTATGTCGGATGAGAAGTGTAGACCAATATGGCAACTCCCAAAATATGCTTATTTTCTTCCAATTATGGTGTATACCAAACCCCTCAAAATTAGACGTCGTCCCACCATGAGTATAAGAAAGCTTTTTCACTTGCTCAAAGATTTCACCTCCAGAAGTCCTTTCAACAATACGATCATGCTCAACTTTACCATACAAAAAATCTTTTTTGTTTCTTCTGAATTGATGATTCTCAGGTAAAAACTGACGATGACAGTCGAAAAAAGTTATCTTACGCCCATTCTTAAGTCGAAATGCCTTTGTTCTCTCCATACAATACGGGCAAGACAACCGCCCATGTGTGCTCCATCCTGATAACATTCCATAGCCTGGAAAGTCACTAATTGTCCACAAAAGAGCAGCTCTCATTATGAAGTTTTGTTTTCTAAAACTGTCATAAGTTTCAACTCCGCTGCTCCACAACTTGTTCAATTCATCAATCAATGGACGAAGCATGACATCAATGTTTGTACCTGGATTTTCTGGGCCTGAAATGATTAGGCTGAGAAATATGTGCTCTTTGTTCATTAGGAGATCTGGTGGTAGATTGTATGGAGTAACAAATACTGGCCAACATGAGTATGACTTTGCAGAATGACCATGCGGATTGAAACCATCAGTGCAAAGACCAAGCCTTACATTGCGTGCCTCGACACCAAAATTTGGATGAGTTCGGTCAAAGTGCTTCCAAGCCTCACTGCAAGCTGGGTGGATCATGATATCATTGTTCCCATCACAATTTTTATGCCATGTCATGTGTTTTGATATTTTCTGTGACATGTACAACCTTTGCAGACGTGGAGTAATAGGAAGGTACCACAATCTCTTTCGAGGAATCTTATTCCCAGTCATTGTACTTATTTCATATCTAGGCTCATCACAAATCGGGCATTGAACATATTGCTCACCTTCTTGATAATACAAGAAGCAATTGTTGTAGCACACATCTATTGTACTATGACCAAATCCAAGCCTTTTCATCATACTCTCCAATTTGTACATACTATCTGGAATTTTATGTCGATCTTCTTCCTTAACTAGACCCTTGCACAGTTTTAGAAAGCCTTCAGCTCCCTCCTCTGTTACATTGTTCACTGATTTATTATGTAGAAATTGCGATACAAATTCCAAAACCGTTTGCTCAATTCCTTCACTTATCATGACGTCTGATGATCGCAACAATTGGTAAAATTTTGCAGCCTCTCTGTTTGGTGCCTCACCTTCACTGCTAGAGCCCTCATTTTGAAATTGAGGACAAAATGTGTCAAACACCATCTGCCTGTAAGGATTTTCCAAATCATCTCTTATTTCATCGGAAGCGATTGGAGACTCCTCTGTGTCACCAAAGGACTGAACATCATCTATTTGCTCGCCATGAGCTTCCCAAATATAATATTGATTAATGAATCCCCACTTACACAAATGACCACCAACTATGTCACGTGTATGAAATGTTCTATTTGAACATTTTTTACAAGGACATCTAATTTTGTTTCCACTTTGAAATCCAGAATCAGAAAATGCAAAATCCAAAAAATTATACACACCGGTCAAGAAGTCTTGATTTAGAAAATTCCTATCATTCAACCGGTTGTACATCCAACTTCGATCTCTCGACATTGTAACTACACCTATATATAAGTTATAAAAATTAAACTATAGCTCTGTAAAAACTAATTATCTACAAAAATATGTTATAATAATGAAAGAAATATACCTTTTTCAACTGCACAATCTTCACCAATGCATTGAGCCTTGAGATACCTATGCTTCAGCAAAATTTTGAGGATTTTTTTTTTAAATTACAGAGGATACAACATGGGGTAGTCGCAGGGAAAAAAATAAACTGAAAATGAGATAGTTATGCTTCGGCAAAATTTTGAAACATAAATGTTACTTTTACCGACTGCTAATTCATCGTAAACATATTTAATTTTATACCGACAAAATATCGGTCGGTGTTAATGCTTACTGTCATGTATTAACATTTGTTTCACCAACCACATTAATGTATCACTTATAGACAATAGCAGATAGACAACAAACATTAACACCGACTGATATTTTGTCGGTATAAAAACATTAAATATATCTGAGTTGAATAAAGATATCAATGCACCGACCGATAATTTGTCGGTATAAAATTAAATATATTTACGAGGAAATCGTAGTCGGTAAAACATATGATTATCACTAAGCCAATAGGAGATAGACAACAAACTTTAGCACCGACCGATATTTTGTCGGTATAAAAACATTAATATATTATAAAATTAAATATATTTACGATGAAATCGCAGTCGGTAAAACATTTGATTATCACTAAGCCAATAGGAGATAGACAACAAACTTTAGCACCGACCGATATTTTGTCGGTATAAAATTAAATATATTTACGATGAATTAGCGGTCGGTAAAACTTTTGGTTAGGCTTTTATAGGATTGCCGCTCGAATAGATTCATCTTGGCGCTCAAATAATTTCATTTCTACTAAAAAAATTCCATATTCCCGCGTTTCTGCTTAAATAACTTAATTATCACAATTGAATTTCTCATTTTCATCTTTTACTCACAAAAACTAAGAGAGAGACATGGAGAAAAAAATTAAGAGAGAGACAGAGGGAGGTTTTTCCCATCTCGACTATGGATGCGCTTGAAAGCTTCGTAAGTGCAAACTCGTATTCTGTCCATTTCGATTTTTATCTTCTTATTTTCTTTCATTGCTATTTTGCCCCTTTCTATCTCAGGCACTCTTTCTATTTTGAAGATAATTTAATTACCATTGATGAAGAAGAAAATAATTGATTTCCATAAACAGGTAAATATTAACTCTTCTTGTTTCATCTAGTTTTTATACTCATATTATTTTAGAAAAGAAATGTACATATCCATGTAATTGCTGTAAAATTTATTATGGATGAGAGTCACCCCTGAGAAATTATTAAAAGTCTAGCACATGGTTTTTTCTTGTCAAATAGCAATAAGAAATCACACTCTGTTTTTTAATGTTTATGTTTACTATGAATGCCAATATATGAAAAATACACTTGAATGTTTAAAAATGAGTACAAGGTGCATAGAGCATTTTCAGCTTTTATGCTTCTTAAAAATGAGTAGTTGTTGCTTGTTTGAATTTTGTCTTATGAAAAGATAAGGATTTGTGAATTGAAATTTGGCTTGGCTTTTCTTGAGTTGCAGGAATCAGTTCATCTAGCAGAAATTACAAAGGGACTTTGGATTGTACTTGAATGGAGAAAACACCCTAGTGAGATACATATTATCATGTTTATATATTCATATATTTTATTGTTAGTATACAAATGTATTTATGGTTGCATGAAGTATAAGATAAAACCATAATTCTTAATCCCACATTGACATTTGGAACAGAGAAAAATCTATCCTACTGTGAAGCCTTGTCCATTGTTGCTTGTTGTATTGATTAATCAAAGAAGAACACTTTGTGGATTATGATACAAGATCAGGTATTCTTGCAATAACAACATTGAAGGTGCTTTATTTTATTTAATGCATTGGCAATCAATTTAATATGCTGCCGAGTCTTGTTAATAAAGTATTTAGAGTGAAGATAGTCTATGGAGTGTAGGATTTGGTTGTTATGGGAGAGTTCCGTGTGATTGATATGAGCATGCTGCTTTTTTTTTAATTTTGCAAAAAAAATTACGACGGCATATCCGTCGGAAATAAATTCCTCCAAAAAAAAACTTTAATATCCACCAACGGAAAATTAGTCGGAATAAAAATATTCGGTGAAACAAAATTAAATAAAAATGTAATTTTTACCGACCAACAGTTTGTCGTTACTAAATGACATTTCTTTACCAAAAAAACTTTAGTCGGCATAAACTATTTTTATGAAATAAAATAAAATTGAAAAAAAACTTTTTCCGACCGGATTTTCATCGTTAATAAATAAGAATAATACCCACTAGCTGCTTTCCCGTCGGAAAAAACAATACCTAGTAGCCTTGTTACGACGGATTAAAGCGACAGATTGTCTGTCGGTAAAAATAATTTTCCGACCAATAGTGCACAATTCCGACCAATTTTCTTGTCGGAGTAAACGATTTTTCTTGTAGTGGCCGGAGCATTGCTGACCTACGACCCAAACCTCCGGCTGCCGCTCTGGCCGTCCGCGGAGGAGGCACGACGGCAAATAATGAGCATATGGGATAAGGCTGATGTCATCAAGATTAGTGATGACGAGCTCATTTTCCTCACTGAAAACAACAAGATTGACGATGAATCTGCTATGTCCCTATGGCACGACAACTTAAAGCTCCTTTTGGTGACACTTGGAAGAAAGGGATGTAGATATTATACCAAGGTATATCTATCTTTTATTATTCATGATTCCTTTTTAGCTGTCACTAAATTTTATATCCAGTTTATATATATTCTCGTTGGCTAGCTTAATGATGTCTTTAATTAAGAAAATGGGAGAGAAAAGGTAGGATCAACTTTTCTGTATTTGAAGATATAGTTAGGTAAAGAAAAGGGAAGGATACTACGTTGACATCTTTATCATCAACTTTTGAATTTAAGCTGATATATATTTTTAAATGGTATCATGATTTTTAATGAATAGTAGTATTAATTATTTTCACTAATAATATTAGACGTTTTCATTAAATAATATTAGTTGTTTCACTGAACAATATTAATTATTTCTATTTAATATTATTAATTGTGCACCATGCAACTGGTCTACAAGTGTTAGCTCCTGAATTTAGCATTTTAGCATTTTTCACTCTTAAGGTTGGTTTTTTTGTATTTTAAGCGGTATTCAAGTTCGATGAATTTTTAGGGGTACGTATGACTCAGTTTTGGTATAAATAAAACTCTTATTTATAGCATCTTGTAATACAGGACATAGTAGATCTCTTAACTTGGTACATAAACGAATTGGGTCGACAAATTTACGCTGGTTGCGTATTATTTTATAATTGCAGTATTAAATGTTAAGAATGAATCCATATACATGAAACAGAAATTCCGTGGAGCGGTTGATGGGTATAGCCTGAAGAGGGTGGACACAACCGGAGCAGGCGATGCTTTTGTTGGAGCCCTCTTACGAAACATCGTCGACGATCATCCCATATTCGAGGTGAAATTCCCAAACTGTGTTTCACTAATTTTCAATTTTTTAACAAGTTTCTTATGAAATCGTCTTACTTCTAGCATTTAGTGTCAAGTGAAGGGGAAAAAAAAAATACTTTCAAATAAAAGGTTAGTAAAAGTGATATTTTTTCAAAATGATAAAAAAATAATTACAATTTTCAACTATAAAGTAGTAGTAGTATTCCTCCGTCGCAAATAGGATCGTGTTTATATTTTTTTATATAAATTATACTATTAGCAACGTTGATCTTTAAAATCACAAATAGTATATTTTATATTTAAAAAAACGATAATTACAATTTATAATGCAACAGAAAACACATGTAGATGTGCAAATAATATAGTCCGTAATGATTTGGTACAAGTTTTTTTCCCTTCAATTATATAGTCGTGAATATCTATCTAATTATGTTATTTAATGGATAGGATGAACCGAGATTGAGAGATGTGTTGAAATATGCAAGTGCTTGTGGAGCCATCGCCACAACGAAAAGGGGAGCAATCCCTGCTCTTCCCACACACTCCCAAGTACTCAGTCTTGTCAATGGAGAAAAAACTTGCTTGGGTTTAAAAGCTTGTTTCCCCTATATATAAGCTTACCGATATATCAATTGATATGTCACTAATAAAAAGCCATATGAATAATGGATGTATTGTTGAGGAAACATCTTGAATAAATCAAGATTGTATGAACATCTCTTTGTGAAATCATCATTTTTAATTTAATAAATTCTAGGAATGGTCAAACGGATCCAAAATATATGTACCTAACGAGATGGCGATTTGAATTATATTCATTAAACATTGTAATGCAAATCCTAACATCTAACAACGAAGATTCAACCAGACCCAAAACAAAGATTAATGAGAGAAAAATCAAGTTCTAGACAGAGCTAAGTTTGACAAATATAGATATATGTTAGCATTTCAATTGAAGACATGCAAATAATCTATAATGAAGAAATGTATTTACCAGACAGTTGTGTATGGTATGTAGAATTTCATGAGCAAGGTTCTCTTACTAGTTTGTTGAAGGCATCAAATTTCAGTCAAGATCAGGTACGGTGAAATGCTCTTCATCATCATCGAGAGTTCCAATTCGAGGCGGTAGGAGGCCATGCTACTTGGCTGAGACACCGGTAACTGAGGTACCACTCCTGCAGATCTCACCAAATTCTACTTGCCCCTTCTGCTCAAATCACACATCGAATTATTGGAAATTCAAACACAAATAATGCAAGTGAGAAGAAGGATTAGTTTTATTCACTGTAAGTGTACACTATTGTTGCTCTTATTTATATAGACATCATCTAAATGAACATTGTTATTATCCTGTGAGAGGACTCGTAATCGCAAAATTGTAACACCGGAAATATGCTGTGTGGGAGTTTTTGACTAGTCTGTTGTGTGTTTGGTTTTGGAGGCATCGTCTCGTTTTGAACTTTCTTTACTACAAGTAGAGAGCTCAGAGCAACACATATACCAGGTGGTTAGCAGCACGACTGTTAGCCGAATGAATGGGCTCGTTGCAGTCCTTGCAAACACAAAAAACGAAGGTTGCCTTTTCCTACATATCATCATATACAGGTTATACTCTTTATCTAATAATACAAGCAAACTACTGTTCAAGATTTTCTGCTTTTTCACGTTAGAGACCTTAGTAAATTGATGGGCAAGATTCCACTCTCACCTATTCTCTTATTCATTATACAGATATGAATTTTATGCTATATGATAAGTTGTCATTTGAAAAAATATATTATCCACCTACAAAACAACTGCAAAGCAACGAAAATCAGCATTATAAACCACCATTTTTCTTGTCAACAAGAGATGTCTGCTTTCTTGTTTCTAAATACTAGCAATTGAAGCCTAGAATCAACAAATATCCACAGATAAAAGCAAATCTTTTCACCTGAAATTGGACTATAGAATCCAAAACAATAATGTAATTTTAATTTTAGATATGATTCAAGATCAGCAATCATTGGAAACTTCCACATACAAACAGATCATTCAATGTATAATCAACACAATACCCTCACAAAAACAAAATATTTCAACAATGCAATCATCTTTCAAGTTAATCATAATACCTGATACAAACAAATCAAAAGAAAACACAGTCTATTACAATTACAGAGCCTAAAACAAAGTTAGAAAGTCATACATGTCAGCACAGTCTCTAGGAGTGTAATCTCTTGCGACCAGATTATGATTGCTTATGATCACATCCTCTATGATGCGATCAACTTGCTAATTCTGTTGATGACCCGTTCATCTCATTCATCAACTTCAATCAAATTGAAAGAACAAGAGCTTGAATTTGAATGTATCGGTGAAACGAGCAAAGATATAAGGATTTTAGTGTTACTTTGATATGTATCAATGAAATATATATAGACAAATGCATGTGAAGGATCCAAAGAGTGCTCAAAGACATACGCATGTGGGCAAATAGTTGAAAGTTTGGTACTGAGTTTAACAAGTCCTTTTAAGACATAACAATTAACAATATGTGCACAAACAAGGGCGTGTGAGGAAATAGTTGGAAGTCCATATGACAAGTCCTTCTGAGGCATGACATTAAATGCTCAACAAGTTCACGTGAAGAAATAATTAAAAGCTTGATGTGAATGCGACAAGTTCTTTTTAAGCATGACAATAAGTATTCATTTTTTTTTCAAATAAATACTAATTAAAATTGCTGGATATGTAACTAATTTACTAACTAAAATTACATAAAATAACTAAAAATACACATTTTAAAAGACTCAAATGACATAAATTAAAATTACATGAAATCAACTACATTGATTGTTTAGTTAAAACTTCCATTAGATGACGTTTCATGTCTTCCTCTGCTGGGGATAAATTATTTTTCGCCAACAATGAAATCAAAAGGTTAGAATTTATCTTCATAATCTTCCTTTGTTCCTTTTTATTCTCCAATTCGATTCTATCTCTTTCCAGTTTGTTCATCACTTCAACTTCACTTTCTCTTTCCGGTTTGTTCATCACTTCAACTTCACTTTCTCTTTCCGGTTTGTTCATCACTTCAACCTCACTTTCTCTAGTGAGTTTCATTGCGCAAGTTTCTGCAACTTCAATATTAGCTGGAAATAGTGATGTCTTAACTTTACCTTTTTCGTTTCTTTTCGTCATATCTCGGCCTATAGGACGGGGAATAGTTGAGCATCCACTATGTAGAGTTAATGGATTGGAGGGGGTGGAATAATCCACATCTTCACCGGTCCTTGATCTCTTTGAGCTGCCACCACTTTCTTCATTATCCACTCCATTTTCATCATGTGTTGAACCATAATCTAATTTTAAATCCCATTTTTCATTTTTACTCATAACTTCATTGAATACAAACAAGTCCTGAAACTTGCTAGCGCCGTCTGCTTCAAAAATTGAATGAGCTTCTTTTTCAATATCGCTCTGACTCATTTCACTTGTTCTCCGAGAATACGCTTTCCTGTAAGCAGCAATCCATTTGTTTGCATTGTCACTAATTCGTTTCCAACGACCTTTCATAGAATCCACGTTTCTTTCTCGTAGCTCCTCCGGATTTTCATCTCGAGCAATAGTGTACATTTTATGCACTTGTGCCCATAAAGAACCCTTTTGATTTTTGCCATGTTTTCTCTCTCCACTAACAAAACACCAAGACGACATTAGGGCTACATCTTCTTTCACTCTCCACGCATTTTTTGCCCCCTTTTGATTTGCGCTTTGTTGTTGAACATCTCGGAACAAATTTGGGGAGATATTCTGTGGTGGAAGGACCTGCTCAAAGATAGGAACTTGATTTAAATTCAAAGAAAATCAAGATTTCTGATAATATTAATTGTTTGGATAATCTTTAGAATTCAGGACGATTTGGATTCGCTGTATAAATTAGGAGAAGAATGATTAAAAAATAGAGAATAAAATAGAAAATTTTCAAATTATGTTTCAAAATATGTTAATAATGGTCTCAATTGATAGAGAATTATAAATACGAGTTTTTTATTCTGTTTTTTTAAATACTCTCTGCGTCCAGGCATAAGCTTCTTGTTTTTTTCATCTTGGTTCATCTCACTATAAGTTTCTTATTCTATTTTTGACAAATACCTTCTAAATTTATACCCCTACATTTCACTCTTATGTACATCTATAGTCGCTCTCTATTAAAAAAATTTCATTGTAAGAAACTTGACACTTTAACATTCATTCAGTGATACAATTATTCTTATAAACTAATATCCATAACATTATAAATTTATATTTGTAATGGTATCACAAAATGAATGGTATGGTATCATCGAGAAAATGTAATCGTATAACTTTATACTGCACAAGTTCCATAGAAATTTATGTTATATCTATTGCCACTAATTATCCTTACTTTTGCCTAAAAGTCTTGTTTTTTCTTCTCTCACCATCATTCGCTATTACTTATATTTATAAATATATCACTTGTCCTAAACTTTGTGCCCAAAAGCAACGAAGTTTATACCGGATGGAGAGAGAATATAAAAAGTCTAATTCAACTAATAAGGTGAGGACATATGTCAATTTCTAGTTGGGGCACTCTCCCGGCATTTGAATGATTTTGGGTTAAGTGATCAACCAATGTTGCAAACTATCATGTTTTTACTTTTTTTTTTTTTTTGTCTTTTTCTTAGTTGGATGGCGACCTGCCTACCGATGTGGTAGCCTGAGGGGTAATTTTGGTGAACTTTTATATATAAAGTAAATAAATGAGTTGGATTGAGTGTATGTATATATGGGCCCCCAAAAACAATGACATTTTGTGTAAATTGAGGTTATTGTGAGAATGTAGTTTATGAAGGATTTTCCATTTTAAAAATGTTAAGTTTATTGTGAGACGCACAATAAAAGAAATTATGAAGTTTATTTCGGGACTAATGGACTAACTATTTCGAGTTACTTGTCGTAAAGAGGGTGCTTGGAGTAAATTCTTTGGACGGAAATGGCAATAAGAGACATTGATAATAGTGAATTTTAATGAAAGTGACATTGTTAGTTTGCTCTAATCTTGGAATAATTAGGTGCAAAAATAATTGGTGATTGAGGAATTGTTGAATGATCAAGGATAAATATTAACAAATTAGGGTAATGATTAATTTATTTCGAGTCTCATTACCTTGTACAAAGTATGACTAGGTAAAATATATTAATTATTTTTTATTAACATTAACCACCACAATTACACATTCACTTTCTTTTTATAGTTCTCATCGAAGAATTTTGAACAAATAGCCACCTAAATACTACTCCGTCCGTCTCGGAATTAGCTTTAAGTTTCCTATTTCGTTCCTCCCATAGAAACCTACACACCCTTAAAACTGAAAACCCCTCATAACTCCACCCAAACAATATTTCCAATTTTCATACATACACACCATCCAACTCCAAAATACGAAATTATGCATCAATTCCCTACTCATTCCTCAACTTTCTTAATGTGTGTGTCCACCGAAATATGAAGCTAATTTCAAAAACTGCAGAGTAGCAATTAAGCCTAGAATCAACAAATAACAGCAATTCCTCACAAAAGAATCCAAAATAATAATGTAATCTTACATTCTAGAGCCCTCATTCTCCTTAGCTTTCACATGCAAACACATCCCTCAATGTAAAATCAACATGAACAAGAACAAACCTCACAAAAGCCAAATAATTCAGCAATTCAATCGTTATTTAAGCTATCATAACACCTCACAGAAACAAATCAAAAGCCCACACACAGCCTACTACAATTACAAAGCCAAAAACTGAGTTAGAAAATCACATACTTGGCATATGTCAGAAGGAGGCAACTCATTGGGAAGGAGATCGAGAAGATGCCTCTGATGTCTGCTCGCAAGTTTGTTTGCAGCGTGAACTTCCCCGTCGCATTCACCGCACAGCGCCGCCTCATCGGCGCCGCAAATCACCGTCGCCGGAGCTTTTTCACACACATCACACTCTATCTTCATTTTGTGATAGATCAATAAAATTCACCCACTCTATTTACCAATTAACCTAAACCCATTAGCCAAAAACGAGCAATTTCTTGATTTTACGCCTATATTACAGCAAAAACCCCTGAATCGGAACAGAGAAGGGAAATTTTTGGGTTTCACAAGTCAATTGTGTGAAAATGAAGAGGTGAACGTGGCCAATGATCTCGGGTAAAGATGGCAAAGGAAAACACAAGATCCACCCTACACGTGTCGATAAAAAAACTGTGTTATTTATATTGCTGAGGAAACATTAAGTTTATGTTATTTCTAGTTTAGTCCATTTATTTCCAAGAAATTACAGTAGTATAAGTGTACTCTGTACTGTAGTCCTCATTGGCATGGGGTACCTTCCGGAGTTGGGGGTAATTTAGAAGTAGGAAATATTCGCAAATCTGATTCTCTCTCTCTCCCTATTTCACGATTATTCTCCCCTTTCTTCCTCCCAAATTCTAATCTTCTTGGAGCCGAATCAATTCGGTTTACGAGCTACTCGTGTTCGACTCGTAAATTCTTTTAAAGTGATATAAATTTAATTGAATCGAGCTCGAGTTCAAATTACTCGAATAGTTCTTGAGCTCAAGGATGCTAGACTAATAAGTCTTCGAGCTTGCATAATTTTACTTTTTTATCCTTAATATGCTAATTATTTACCAATATACCCTAATTATAAATTAAATAAAAATATTTGATTAATGTTATGTATGTTATGAAGTCGAGCCGAGTCGACCTTGAGTTTTCGAGTTTTTTCACGAGTCGAGCTCGAGTTCAAAAGAACTGAGCTCAAACGAGTTCGAGTCGAGTTTCGAGCTTCAAGTTTCTAATAGAGTCGTATTCGAGCTTGACACTACTCGGCTCATTTACACCCCTAATTAATAAATTAGTACACTCTTTGTCCCAATATAACTTGCACACTTGTTTCTTCGATCCGTTCCAAAAGAATTTGCACACTCTAAAAAAATACATTGATTTGTATGCACACTCACAAAAATTGTTAATAAATTGTATCGAACACAGAAAGCTTCATTGTAAAGAAAAATAAAGGACGAAAATCGAAAACAACACACTGAAGATTTACGTGGTTTTGATAGTAAGGATCTACGGCCACGAAGGATCAAGACTTCAACCTATTGCACTTAGAGTTTCGATGATTACAGATTCTCCCTTAATCTCGAGATTCTTCACTCAATTAAGAGTATGAACCCTAATCCCTAAATTGACAACTGCTCTCAATGAATTACAACCGGGATATTATGATAATAGCACCACATATATATATGTCTAACAAAGCCCAATGAGTAATTAAACTGTGTCTGCTTCAGTCTCGATCCAATTGGCTTTAGCTAACAACGATTTTTCTGTTATGAAAACCAACTAATTGAACTCATCATATTGTGAAACACCCCCATGAATTAATGCCGCAATTGCACTGATACTACAATTACAAAAATATATACATACTAGTTATAGCCCCGCGACATTTCGCGGGCTTCAATACAGTTTCTTTTAATGAATAGTATTTTTACATTTCCAAAAACAAACAGTATCAGAGCATTCAATTTATAGAGATTTGTATGAGTGTATATCACACGAAAAAAAAAACTATGATTGTAAGCGACGTACTAACGGAATATGACAATGCATTGATCATCAAAATTAATACACTAAATTAACATTTTTGGATTGCTTTGGAAGATAACAAATTATTAATCATCGTTTGTGGACAGATAGAAATATGTCATTTGTTTAGATTTATTTGCTAACAAATTTTAAATTTTTGTCTTATTTGCAACGGTTAAAAAATTTAGATTAGAATGCAATTTGCAAAAAGTTTTAATTTTTTTTTAAATTAACAATGTTATTATTTTACATGAAGATAATTTCATCAACAATATTTTACACGGTATCCAAAATAGAAGGCAAATCAAAACTGTATGAGCAACCCCAACCCAAAAAAAAAAAAAAAAAACTAAAATGCTATCACAAAATATAGCATGCACGCGAAATTTCAATATTGTCTAATCTAATATGTCCTCATATAAAAAAATTGAGGGACCAAAAAATGATAGCACCTTGTCAATATATTCCAAGAATTATACTTCATCCACCTCAAATTCGTTTGCTACATTGCCAAAAAGGTTCATCCCAAACTCGTTTGCTACATTTACTTTTGACAAAAAAGTAACAATATTTTTTAATATTATATTCTGCATACACTAACAACCAAAAGCATCTACTTTATCACTTTAAATATTATAAATAACTCTTTTATTAAAATCGCGCAAACAGTAAATGGGAAAATGAGTTTGGGACGGAGGGTGTAGCATCTTGTCAATATATACAAAGAATTACAGCATCTTGTCAATATATTCTCAAACTAATGGTAGACACAACCTATCGCTGATGATATATGTATATATGTACACATATAAAAGAAAACAAAGGACCATAAAATGGTTGTGGACAAAAAAAAGTTTTTACGTTCACACACATTGTTACACCGCAACTAAAAAAAGACGCCAAATGTACGATGGATCTCCATTATTCAAAAGTCACCGAACGCCCATTCATCATGCAGTACATACCATTGGACCAATTTTGGAATTGTAAGAAGGTGTCCAATTACATAAAATTTAAAGAATTCACCATCATATATAGATTTTAAGAATATTCCAAGAAAAAAATTACGATGCAATATAATGACATCGTCATAGTACCAAATATTTTAAAACTAATGTTGGACAATATAAACTCATTAATAAAAAAAATTAAATTAAAACAATCACAGAATCAGATTACCATAAGCATTAACATATAGCAATTGTAAAATTTCACTATACAGCAACAAAGTAGCAAAACATAATACTATGAATTATACCATGAATATATTGAACTGAAATAATGGACTCTAAAATTGCAAAACAAAAAACCTTGCAATCCAATTAATTACACATACCAATACTCAAAATGTGTACATTAATATTCATAATAATGCTAGTATGGAAACAAAACATATCATGCCTAATATTATGCACACATGCCAATACTCAAAATTTGTACATTAATATTCATAATAATGCTAGTATGGAATAAAAAGCCTATCATGCCGGAGGACCTTTGGTTATAGCCTACCTTGGAATAATGCTACTATCATGGAACATGAATACTCCGAGTGTATTGAATAATAAAAAGTATAGAATAATAAAAAGTCTATCATAAGCCTATCATCCCGATATCATTAGTCTCATACACGTGTATTTTGGTAATAATGCTAGTATGGAATAAAAAGCCTATCATGCCGAATATCACGCCAACTCGCATGGCAATACAATAATAAGCGGTCAACTTAAATCCATTAATTTTAATAAAACACACTTTAATATTGACAAACACCACTATCATGGAACATGAATGCACTGAGCTGAAATAACGGGCTCTAAAATTGCAAAACAAAATACCACACAATCCAACTAATTACACATGACAAGACTCAAAACTCCTACATTAATATTCATAATATTATTAGATAGTATGGAATCAAAATCTATCATGCCTAATAGTATACACACAGACATTAAATAGCCGGACATCACGCACAATTAGCATGCAACCTTATAATAACAAATTCATCATAATACCATGCACAAAAAACTGTTAACATAAACGGCCACAAAAATTAAATAGCCTAACATCAAGTGCAACGCACCAACTAAAAATCCATTACAAATCCATTACTGATGGTGCAACGCACTAACAACATACACCGCACAAGCTAAAAATATGCCGACAAAAGACAATACGAACATCATCACAAGTGAGAATTAAACTGCTAGGAAGATTAAATCGCCAACACGCTTAATATAGTTCGAACTATGAAATCCGCACATCAACACAATAGATCAATTCGGAACAAACATCAACGCAATATATCAATTCGGAACGAATAGAATGCCGCACGACAAAAAAAATGGTGGATGAACAAAAGGAAGAAAAATAAGAGCATTTTATTAGAATTAAGAGGGAGGACAATTGCCCAATACAATTAATATCAATATTACATAGCATCGTGTATGCTAAAAGTTTACACCAATGAATGTCAAGAAATCAACTATAACATCAAACAAAAAAATCAGCCTAATCTACAAAGAGAAATTCCAAAACTCCTTCAAGGTAAACAATCGACCGCACCGGACGATAAAATACACGCCACCAAGACGAAAATCAGTCATCCAAATGCAAATCCGAAACGCTAGAAATCTAAAAAAAAAAATATAATCGGCCGGAATGAACGATACAATAACAGAGAACGATCGAACAAAAAATGGTGAGGAGAAAATGTGAAGCAAATGATAAATTTATAGGAGACATGGACCAAAACAAACGGATGAGATTGTACAAATAGAAAACAACGGTCACGATCAAAACCAAAAACTTGAATAAAGGGGAGGGGAATGATTAGAAAATGGATCAAACTCACAAATGTCACATGTGCAAAAAGTGTTTGGTCTATATTAAAGTGTAAATTTATTCATATATCAATATTTTATTCAAATTTGATATTTTTTTAATAAGGTATACTCGTACAAGTGTACAAGTTGTTACGGGAGGAGGGAGTACCGGAGTAATTCATGAAATTAAATACCGTTTTCATTTAAAATCTACTCAAATTAATTTTATTGATAATAAATCAAATAAAGCTAATTCTTTCCGTTTAAATTTTTTTTTTTTTTTTTTTTGCCATTTTTAATTACAAATATTTTATGATATCCGCCGATACGAGCTTTCCAGAATAGATCTTGTAGCATATTATCATTTGATCGTGTCGGGTAAAACCCCTACTTATTCACTTCTCCTACTTAACCCTTTTTCAATTCTCATCAATTTGATCTTCCAAGTAGGGGTTTTCTCCATCGTAATCTGTAAGTATTTTCTCTAAAATCGAATTCTACTTTCTGATGCTGACCCTGAAATGTATTAGTTCTTCAATCATAGCATGTGATGGTTGATTTTCTGAAGCACATCTGAATTTGATAATTGAGGATAAGCGCTCTGCTAGATTCAACTCTCCTTATAGCTTTTTGTGGGAAATTTCAGTATCAGGTTTAATTGGTTGTAAAATCTTGGAACGGGTTTCTGTTTCTCTTCATAGTCAATTCATCAAACACTTGGTGGTCAATTTTGGGTTTTGAACATTCGAATCAGATGTTATATTAGGGCTTGCATTTTTGGGAAGTATTGTTCAGTCCAATTGGTGTGTAGATGGGGAAACCATTGTTTTTTGAGATTTGGGAAAAGCCAGCAACAAGTTGTATAATTGGAATATGCAGTTTGATTTGGTTCTATATTCAGAAGAAGGGGATAGGGTATTCACATGTGGGTTTGAGCTATGAAACTGCAATTGAAGGCCACCATTGGAGGATTATAACATCGGCCTTTTCACATATCAGCATCATTCATCTTGTTTTCAATATGAGTGCACTTTGGAGCTTAGGGGCTATTGAGCAATTAGGTCACATAGGTCTTGGAGTAGAATATTATCTCCATTATACAATGCTGTTGGTTGTTTTATCGGGGCTGCTTGTCCTCGCAATGTACCACTTTTTGATCCAAAAGTTCAAAATCGAATATTTCCGGAGAGTGACTGCTGTTGGATACTCTTGTGTTGTCTTTGGGTGGATGACTATATTGTCGACGAAGCAACCTTCGTCCAAGCTGGAGCTTTTCGGGCTTCTCTCGCTTCCTATTAGTTTTGCCCCATTTGAGTCCCTCATATTTACTTCTATAATTGTCCCACAAGCTAGTTTTCTTGGTCATTTATCGGGGATTATTGTTGGGTACTCCATTGCTTGGGGTTTAATACACGGGATGAACAATTACTGGGCTGTTTCTATGTTAGGCTGGATCATTCTTATATTCATCTTTAGTTTGAAAAAATCTGGTGCATACAATTTCAACTTTCTCGAGATTGAATCAGTGACGGATCCTTCCTTACCGTCTGTGCGATTTCTCTCGTCTGGAACTGGCAGAACGCTACAGATGAGTACATTATCTGATGTTGGTCCCAATATTGTGTAGCTTCTGAAAATAATTGGATTTGGAATGTGCATTACGCCGAACTCCGTTCAGGACTATACAACTACGGTGCATCACAGAATGTGAGATTACAAAAACCTTTTCTTTTCAAAGAGCAACACTTTCTCTTGGATCTAAATCCTAACTTGCAGCAGCCATTGTATTCTTGTACCCAATTTTCTCTTGCCTAGAAGGAGAAAGTTGATCATTTGAAGGAAATATGCTGACCTATTATGTATTTATGTCAGATTACTTTCGGATAAGTGACTGAGGTTGATTGATTTTCCTGCTGAACTCATCTTATAGATTTTTTTTATTTTTTTTTTTTGCTTGTTAAATAGTGAAAGAAGTTAATCATATGTTTGAGCTCTTTGTTCTCTGTTGAAACATGGTGGAAGAGAAAAATCGTGTGGTGATACTTCTACTCTGCTTTTTACTTTGCAACTGAGTTTTTCTCCTCCTTATTATGAATCATGCTCAAGAAAATAAACTATTGTTGAATGTGTGTCCTTAGCCGTCATGAACGTTCTTTAATTCAATTGCACGCACATTCGAAATCATAGGTATGGACTTGTAGGGTGCACATTATGGCACAGGAAACATTAATTGTGATTACAGTCATTTTGTATTGTGATCATCTATTAACAGTTGTCCCGATAATTGTGTTAAATATGATTGTCCAATTAAACCACAGATGGACTTGCAAGGCACATGTGGAGGACTGCAAAGATATGATAATTCTTTTAGAAGAAGAATAATGAAATGACCATTAGTAGTAGGAAAAACGGATATTATGCTTAGATTGAAATTGCTTCAATGTGATGTATACTTAATATCAAATGTTTTGCTGTTAGATAATGATTTTGTTCTCTTGCTTTTCTGCATTAAACTGTTGCTTGCTTGCGAAATATTTTCGTCGAACTATCTTGTTAGTCACTTGTGCTGACATATATATGTGCTGCCATTTTTTGTTCTCTTCGCCTCTTCAGTAATGGATTATTGATTTTAGCTTTTACAGACTGCTACATTTTTCATTTTGTAATATTAACGTTCTGCTCAGTTGTTTAATATTCAGATTTCGGAGTGCATTATAACCATCAATAACTGATTTTCTTGTTGTTAATGTACATCCTCCCTGAGTTTCTTTACAAAAAAACTATTGTGCTTGAGTTATCAGCTGTTTGATTGTCTTCGGTTTGTAAAGCTAATTGATCCATCCCGTCCTGATTATTGCACGTTTGCAATTGTTCAAATAATGAAGCTGAGAAGAAAGTGTAACCTTTGTCAAGTTCCCATGTGTTTTTTCTATCTTGTTCTCTTTGATATTTAGGGGGCGCTTGGTTAGCAACTCTTCAATGGTAATGGGAATGGGTTAAGAAATTAGTGTAATTATGAGAGTTCATAGAACAAAATCATCATCTCTCCTCCTAAATAGGGTAATGAATACTCCATTTTGATTACCCTATTTTCTTCCTACAATCATCCTTCTCAATCACTCCCTTATTCCTCCATCAACAACCACCAACACACATTTGTTATCCACTTTTATTCCAAAATTAGGCATTGCCACTAGCAATGCATTCACCACTGGAACCATCCTTCCCCCCAACATATCATTTTTATTATGAGGGCATAGATGAAAAACAAATTTTCATTCCTATTACTATTGAAGTGTTCTAAACCAAGCGTCCCCTTAGTCATTTTATGTTACTTGGCGTTTTTGTCCTTGAAAGGAGGCTGATATTATGACCTGTGAACCTCTTTATCATTGTTATCTTCTTTTGTTTTTATGTACAGCTTGGTTGAATGAAGCCTACACGTTTGGATTAAATGGTTATTCTTGACTTTTTATTTTTGTGAATTGTAATGTGCTTATCTTATCAAGAGATGCTTGTATATTCATCTTTGTTTCTTTTGCTTCATCTTTTACTTTTATCATTATTTTTATTGTAGATGAGCTATGTCAGTCGAATAGGACCAAACTCGTACATGACTCAATCTTTTGTCCTCAGTGGCAACTCTGTTAATCTCGAAAATAGTAAAACTATTTAAGCTCGATTAATCTCGTGCATATGTGGAGTTGAAAATATTACTGAATTCACTCAGATTTAAGTTAATATCAAATTTTGTTCGAGTTGAGTACAAATAATTTTATGGTTTGAAGGATCATTATTAAAGCATGTGAAAAGAGGATTGGGGGAGAGGAAAGTTTTTGGACATTTACAAAGAAAAGACCATTAATCTAAGAGGTTCATTCAAATACGTTAATCGTGCCATACATTTCTTTCTTGGTGGCTACCCTCCTAATTGTCTTTTCTCTTTTATAATACATCACCAATTTAGCTAATCATGCCACACACTTGTGACAAGAAGAAAACATGAACATAATGATCGAACATTACATGCTGAAATAAGCAGCCGATCCCTCGCCAATGAACTCGTTCACAACATTAACTTGGACGCCTGCAGTCGTCAAGATGAGCAGGGGTTAGTATTCTACAACAGAAATAACCCCAGATGGCCAACTAAACGAAACTATTTTTAATATAAAATGACAAAAATGCCAAGAGATTGATGTTTTCATCCCAATAACATTCTTGCAAGATTTTCTTAGATAATAGGGGGGTCTGAGCTAGTCCCATGTGCTCTCGTCCACTAAGGCCATTATGGGATAAGTTATAACCTCCACAAATAATGATTATGAGAGATCTAATTTTGATTTTCAGCAGTTGAGAGGTAAGATAGATGAAACCCCATTTTGTAGGCAAATATTCATTTAATTTTGATGATCTCATCTTCCTTGCCTTACCTAGCAATATATGTCAACTGCCGAAAATCAATATTAGGTGTCTCATATAAATTCATAAACTAGAGAGAGAAACAAAGATAGCACAAAAGAAATACAAGAAAGGGAGTAGAGAAGGCCAAAATCTAGGTGGTCACCATCAGGAAATTTGTAATGGTAAAAAACAACTCCAAGACCAAGATAGTGGGGAAGATGACCTCCTGATAACAAGAGAGCCTCACAAAATTAGAGCACTCCATGCAAAAGTCACAATTTAAACTTGTTTAATGGAATAGATTTTACTTTCAAAATATGAGGAAAATAGAATCCCATTTACTTTCAGATATTAGCAACTCACACACAGCATACGTAAGGAGTCATCAACAACATACCTAAATGGGGAAGATTTGCAAGTTCAATAATCTAAATTTCGATTGTTTAAAAGAGAAATACCTATGGCTTGTTGGCATCTCTACTACTTGTTTCATGATCTACACCCCCATTGGAATCACGGTCTTCAGCCTCTGGATGAATAAGGTGCGAAATCCCCTGTCCGAGTTTTTTCCAAAATCCAGACGGCTCTAAATTTCCAGCACTCCCTTGGGAGGGCAATTCCACTTGACTTGCTAGAGAAGGATCAATATGAGAGAATCTTATAGCTCCCAAGATTCGTTCAGGCAGCTCCGTTTCAGTTCGACCCTCAATAAGAAAAGCTAAATCAATTGTTAGTGTCGAAATGTACCCAAAAGCTAGATGAGTAACCGCAGTTGCAAGCATCGATGACCCAACATCTATATCAACTTCTATAAAGTTTTCCCCCATTATATAGTGACAGGTCAGCGTTCGCCCAATTACACAAATAGCCTGCTCACCGACTGCTTTTTTCACAATCCAGGGGCCTTTCGTCACGTTAGCTATCAATTTCAGTCTTGAATTCTTGAACTCGTCGTCTCCCTTCAGGAACTGATTGATCAAAGAATTCTGCTGGACAGATTCTGTGGATACGAAGTATGCAACTATACTGCAGTTGTCTTTACTCGGGAGCTGGAAATTGAAAGCCCAAACAAAAGGCTTACGCCCCTTCTTACATTCGTCTTCAAGCCGTCTCCTAACACGACCTCTAGGATTGTTTAACAGCTCCGATACCTTTGCTGGGCCTTTGATCCAGTCGAAACCTAGTGGCTTCAACAGATAATCACCACCAGGGACCTTCGCCTTTGTCTTTAGATAATTTTTTCCTCTAACCATGAATACGTTTCCGGAGGGAGAGGCCCAACCACCTGAGCACTTGCCTGGCTCAAGTAGCGGAAGTGCTCCTTCCGATTTTACTTTGTTGATCCACTCATGCCCCTCCTTTTCGTCAAGCATTGCCACCTAAAATTGAAATCACCTGTTTGGACATGGATATATGTGGTAGAGTTCTATAAATCTAAAATTTCATAGTTTAAACAAACAAAAGGAGAAGATTGTACCCTAAGGTCATAGGGGACAGCAAGAATGAAGATTGATAAGTTAGAAAACATAAAAGAAAATGCCATAAAGCAATGTCAATAATTTGTGGAGAATGGAAGCTACCTTATCCATCTTTAATTACAAATCAACACATGCATGTGGAAGGCTTTATACCAGATTTATGTTTTGTTCTCTTAGGCGGATGATGTACAAATCAACACATGCTAACATATTCTGCTGGGGATAATATGCAGATCTTCAAAGTCTACCAAATTCTCAAAACATGAATAATTCAGGGAAAAAACACTACATATAATCATCTGATTCTCACTCTTAGGGCATCATATTTATTGTTTACCTCATATCTCCTAGTCCAATATTATGAAAATTGAAGAAAAAATATCATGCAAAAAAGCAAAAGTTTACAACATTCTCATACAGCTTTCTCTACAAGGAGAATAAATACAAACTAATTCACAATTGAGTGAATAAATACCTCCCCATTAAACTCAGGGTCTATCTCCTCAATGATACAGCAATTTAATTACAATGAAAATAAATTCCTCCAAATCGAAATTCATTTAAATAAAAATTAAAAAAATAACCAAGTTACATCAAAATTTTCAACAAAACGGAGAGCCGTTTAAATCCCGCGAAAAAATTTAACGAACCATTCCATTTTTTACGAAAAGGAAACGACAATATATAATGAAGAAAAGGGGGGGAGTGATTACCTTTATTCGGCAGAAAAGCTTCAGAATTGGGGCTACGCAACGTGATTGATATTTTAGTGATGAGCCATTGATGATTATATAATACAGGTGCGAGTAATAACTAATAAATGAGGAAGGTGGAAAGATTGCTCATGAAAATTCTTCTTCGTTCTTCTCCATCTGTCTCTATCTTTCTTTTTTATTTTTGTATGCCTTTGATTTTTTTCCTTATTTTATTATTGCTCTGTTTTTGATAAAGATTTGGATAGTGATTGTCGTTTCCTGTATGTTTGAGCTAGTTTAAATTGATATGGGCGACATGTTTCCTTTATGTTTGAGCTAGTTTAAATTTATATTTGATAAATTGATTGGCATGCATGCAATATGGGCGTATATACTAGGTGGGTCCGGTCCAGTGCAATGGGATTTACCTTCTCAAATAAATTTTAAAAAAAAAACAAGGCAGTAATTGATACTCCCTCCGTCCCAGCATTATCTGCATAGTTGGGACGATACACATATTAAGAAAAAATTATTTTTTGAGTAAAGTAGTGGCATATGGGTAAATATGTGTATATTATTGTGAGTGTGCACGCAAATCAATGTTTCCTTTTTTAGAGTGTGCAAATAATCTTGGGACGGACGAAAAAGGAAAGTGTGCAAATAATTGTGGGACGGAGGGAGTATATACTTATATGTCATTACTTTACTTATTTTCTTAATCTACATATAATTTCCGAGGTGAAATTCTCATGAAATTGAGGTAGTAATTATTTTAGGAGTATTAATCATTATCAAAAAGTTCTCATGTAAAAGAATTTAATTTGTTTATGGGCGTAGCTCAGTTGGTTCCTGTTGTAAAAGCATGGTAGTATAAACAGTGTCAACTGTTGAGTGGGTGCATCATACATCAACATTAAAGAAAATAGTGATGTTACTTTCTATGGGACTTTAATTTTAATTGCATTGATTATCATGTTAAGCATAGTTTATGACATTATCACTACAAGAAAACATAAAATTGCCTACGGAAATTGTCAATATGGCTACAAAATTTCCAGCAAAAAAATTCGTAGTGGGAATTACCTGACACGACCATCCTCATACAAACAAGCATAATACTAATTTAAATAATATAAAACCTCGAAAACATGCTATTTTTTTTTCTTTTAACGGTAAAAGCAAAACGTTATCACAAACACGACAACCTTTTCACATTAACAAAAAGGGTTTCAAAACAAACCAGTGTAACTCCAAACCAACACGCAAGTACACACTAGTTTATGTTACAATATAGTACATATTCAATCCAACACAATATACAACAGCGGAAGCAAAATAAAGCTACTGTTCTGCCCGCAGGTCGTCATCTATGTACACCGCAACCCAGAAGCATGCAAGAGCGTCACAGCTAGTCCAGTATGACCAGGTCATCACACGTCATCAGGATTACCTACAATGCATAAACTATGTGAGATTTACAAATCCCAGTAAGCAAAAATTATGCATGATGTGATGTTCATCTCAAAATCCTCACTATGCACAATGCACTCTCGTTCGAAAACACCAATTCATTTCTGAAATACTCGTTAAGGGCCTCTAACTCACTATTATGCACCGGCACAAACATCAATATCAATATAATATAATCAAGTGGCCACAATAAGTATGATCCGACGGGGGTCCATCCTCTTGTGGCCATCGAGGGTCCCCCCATCGCGCCCCTCATGTCCACCAAGAAGTAATCCCCTACACTTCGACTCACACGGTGAGGATTCATCCCTCTAAAGGCCTAGCGAGGTCCATCACCAAACCTGACCCCCTGTCCGTTCAGAAGTCCCCTCTATAAACATGCACACAGCATAACCAGCATAACGTATAAGACGGTGGTCCACGCTAGGTAGTCTACGCTAGGTTTCCCTAGGTCGCTCCTTTCCAGGTCGCCCCTTCCGCCCTCGGTGCATAATCCGTGGTCAACCACACCAGTTTATAAAAATATATTTTCATTTCAATGCATGATATGCATGATGCAGTGCAACTAACGATATTTCACAAAATCAACAAACTGTTAAACTCACAGGCTCATCCAAAATAATCACTGAATATCATTCAATATCACATACAATTCACGTATCGTCATTTAAACATAAATAGTTCACCAAATACTATGTTTATGCATTGTAGTTGCAAATGAATTTCTACTTATCTCGAGTCCGCGAAGTACTGATAATTCAAACACTTAATTCAACTTTTTCATCTCCTATTATCAAATACAAATAAATTAGAAATATAACTGAGTTACTTATAAATTTTTCCTTAACCAATACATCACCTGAGAAAATTAATTTGTTCATTACAAAAATACATCAACTAGATGTATATATTTAATTAAAAGAAATCTAGCTTGCAGTTTAAACACTCATGGGATCCTTCAGCAATTTACGCAACAAACCCCTAAATAAATATAGGTAATATATATTAATCCTCAACCCAAAATATAAGTAGGCGCACATAAATGCATAGTCTCGTCCTCCCCACGTCGAAGCGGCTGCGACCCCCTCTTTTTTTTTCTTTTCCTTCGCTGGATATTCTGAACTCTCGCGTGTGTACATAAGAGTTCTGCACTACGTTTTGGGATATGTATATAGCTACAGGTTAACCGCCTTCTAAATACTTAGCCATGAAGTATATATATATATTAATTTATTTATCAATGCTTACTAGATATACTAATCATAATCCCAATAAGTACTAGTACACTTAATAGTTAAACAAAAAGTGTTCGACCATATCCCCAGTTAATCTTGGCGAAGCCCAAGCCCCCGCCCCCAAGGCCCCCACCCCCTGGCCCGACAGAATATATCCCTAGTTAATCTTGTAGCAAAAGGCGAAGCCCTCGCCCCCAGGGCCCTCACCCCCTGGCCCGACAGGATTGGGTGGAGGAAACTACTGCAACTACTGCACACGTATTGATGTATATAAGAAAAATTTATTTATTTATTTAATTAGAACCACCAACACTAAGTGCTATTTTTATATTTAATTTACCCTCGATAAACAAATAATTTGATATGGACACTCAAATAATACTAATGTCTCAAATAAATTGCAATAGGGTTTACTCACCACCAAATATATAATAGCGCATAAATAATTCAATATTTAAAAGCACTATAAAATAATGCAACATCACAAGTAGCACATAAATAATTATATGAAATGCATGTAAATAATATATAACAATAAAATATTTAAAATGCACATAAATAATTAAAATGCACGCAATGCATGAAATATATTGACCAATAAGTAGTGAGAAGCTCGGGTATCACATTACCTACGAATTGCCTACAAATATTTTTAACTGTATAGGTATCTTCCTTTCCCACCTACAAAAAATTTTGCCTACGGAATTAGGTAAATGACTTGTAGGTAATTATATCTAGGGATTTTATTTTTGTAGGTAAATCAATTTTGTAGACAAGTTGTTTTTAGGTTGAGAAATATAGAAACTTTCTTAATTAAAAAATTTCATAAGTAATTTTTACTATGAATTTTTTTATTAGAAATTTTTGTTAGGCAGTTCTTTCTTTTATAGTAGTGTATATAGTTATAGAATTAAACTATTTAATTTGAGCAGCACACTGTACAACTTATGCACAATTAAAAATTGTTCAATAATATTGACCGACTAATTTATTTTATTAACACAACACATATCAATAAAAAGAGTACGTATAGAGTGGAATTGGTGAAATTGATTCATACATGAATCATTAAAAAGGTTTTAGTTGTTTTCACTAAAAATGTATTAATTGTTTCACTGAAGAGTATTATTTGTTTTCACTGAAAAGTCTTAGTTTGTTTTCACTGAACAACTAAAACTCTTTATTGTACATTAGTAATACTCTTCAGTGATAACAACTAATACTATTTAGTGAAAACAACTAATACCCTTCAATGATTCATGTATAGACCAATTTCACTCTATACTTTGTCCAATTAAAAATACATTTAAAATGCGTAACTAACTCATATAAGTATTTGTCAAGTGTTTTTGTTTAAGTGTATTCTTTTAGGAGTATGTATAGAGTAAAATTGGCACATACATAAATCATTGAAAGATATTATTTATTTTCACTAAAGAGTATTAGTTATTTTTACTGAAAAGTATTAGTTGTTTTCACTATAAAATCTTAGTTTGTTTCCAGTAAACAAATAATAATCTTCAGTGAAAACAACTAATACCCTTCAATGAAAACAACTACTACCTTCGTAAAAAAATTGATTCTATTTTTTCACGTAGTTTAATGCAATACATCAGAGGATATTACAGGGTATTATAAGGTCTATTTTTTAATAAAATGGTTGTTTATGAAAAATATGCAAAACATATTTTCTATAAACAGTCATTTTATTAAAAAAAAGATAGACCTCACATTATTTCATAATATTCTCCAACATATTGCATTAAACCACGTGAAAAAAAGAAGGACTATTTTTTTGTGGACGCAAAGAGTACTATTTTTTAATGGAAACAACTAATATTCTTTAATGATTCATGTATGAATCATTTTCACTCTGGATATTATCTTTTGTTAGTGTTAGTTAATATCAAAATTAATATTCCTATATTTTTATTTTATTTTAATATAGTTCTTTTTAGAGAATCGACAATGTAACTGTATAAATATATCAAAAAGTAAATATAATATATGAACATAACAATATTCATATTAATATATTTCTATCAATAAAATAACGATAATATTATATTCTCTAAAAATACAATAATGATAAGGGTCCACAAACAATTTTATTAATTATTGAATTTCAACGTAGTTCCACTTCCATCAATAACGTGATATCGTGGTATAAAATGAACCTGTGATGGCAGTTGGATTTTGCCTGCCCTCATGAATCATGATAGGGATGGTTGACTAAGGGTTTGTGTGGTTATTTTATGATTCGATTATTTATCCGACAATATCCAAATTTTTTTTTTTCAGTGATTGAATCTCGAGAAAGATGGATAGTCCAAAGCTCATTTTCTAGTGTTTGGTGGAAAGATTTTGTAGGTGAGTAATGAGAATGAAATTGAAAATTAGTGTAATTTGTATGGTTCA